>JASDDO010000006.1:237426645-242701645 GCA_030015575.1 Agapanthus africanus | reverse complement strand
GAACACTACTTACCGGTGACAGTACTGGACTCGGCGAATATTCGTAGGATACCGACCAGAGTGATATGAGACAGATGGATATGAGGGCCGATCCGATGAGACGGCGCCTAAGATATGATGATTTACGTGTCGATGCTGGACACGAGTTTTATGATGATTTTGAGTGTCGATACTGGGCACTCAGGTTTTATGCTGATTTGATGTGTCGTTGATGGACACATGTTGGATGATTCATATACATGTATACATATGACACAGATGACACGGTACCATATATTACCATAGGCATGATATTATTATATTATTATATTTATATATACACGATCACCCTCGTTACCACACGACATTTTTTATTATATTATTGTATGACCGAGGAGATCGTCATACATTTGATTTCTATCTGCTGATGTCTTCTACTCACGAGTTGGCAACTCACCCCCATTGTGCCATAGTTTTCTTACAGGATCGACCGCTCAGATCAGTAGCGGTTTGCTGGCACACAGCTTCTTTTGGGTGATTGCTTGGGTAGGTGGGTTATAGTTCAGAGCGTAACCACCCTTGCATACTTTTATATTTCTTTGTATCTAGTTAAAAGATCCATCAAGAAGACTATGTATATTTGGTAGATCTAGAGACCAGTTTATATATTCTTTGTATTTCGAGTTGAGACTTGTATATATTCCTATATTGGATTTGATAATATTTTGGTTTTCTTTATTTTCTTTTTGTGTTTGATCTTTACCTTGGACGTCGTATATTTTACTTGCGCGGCTGTGTTTCCGCCAATTGGCGAAGAGCTAGCTCTCGCTTGGAATGCCTATATTATACTTGTTATGTATTGGTTTTGGATTAAAATTTACAAAGGAGGTACTGCCTAAATTTCAAATGACGAAAACGTTTTCAAATTATAGTATATAATTCACTTGCATTTCAAACGAATTTTATATATACTTTAAAAAGAGAACTTGATTTCATTTATACCCTCTTTTCAAAACTCCACCTCCGCTATTTTACTAAAAAGGTTTAGATTTCTTGGTTTTCGGCTTACTTGGGTTACAGTGGGGTCCTATAGACTTCACGCGATCCAAGTGTCGGTCACGTGCCATTTCCGGGTCGTGACATGATTTAATAATTTACATATATATATATATATATTGATATATATATATATATATTATTATGTTCACTATTCATTTTCTTTTTCTTGGCTATTCATTTTTTTATACGGATACATGTATATGTATTCGATACATATACCGGGGTTGTATTCCTTATTTATATGGAATACTTCTAGAAGGAAGACACCTCATTTTATAGTTTTCTTTTTATTAAAAGAAAATAAAATGAGGTGGCATGAGAGTATGGTTGAGACGAATGGGCTCATTTTTATATTGCAAAATGAGTATGGCATCTTTTTAATGGTTTAAAAAATATCCCTCTCATCCTTATCTCTTACACTCTAGCTCATTTGCACTTGCTCACTCACTCACTTTCTCTCATCCTCTCCTCCTCCTTCTTCTCTTGAGTTATGGTTATGAGAGATTTAGATAGTGGAAAATTCTTTACATCCCTAAGCATCACAACCTAACAAATTGTGATCTTTAGGCTGCTTCACTAGAGTTCTTGATATGAAGCTAGAGCTTGGATCGGTTTCCCTCAGATGGATCATTTTTGGCAAGGGCGATTGACTCTTAAGTGCGTTCTCGACGACCTATGGAGCTTAGAGGGGTCTTCCACGATTGGGTAGAAATGATACAAAAGTTGTAGTCTCTATAACCATGTAGTTTAGTTTGCTTTAAATTCTAGTTTGGTATTTGGAACGGATTCTAGGTTGTGGTTTCTTCACGCTTGCATGAAAATTTTTGTTCGAAAATCGCTTTCTCATTAGCCGCAAGCACAGGGAAACCTAACGTGGTATCAGAGCTACTAGGAATTGTGTCAGTCCATGGGGGGTTCTCACTGTGTGAAAGTGTGGCAAAGCATAGGCTCTTACCTCTAAGGTGCCCCATGCAGTTATATGGTCCGGCGGGTTGTAGTCCGTCGCGAGGGGACTACGTAAAAAGTAGCTGCTGAGAGACATGTTGGCGTCACGTCGAGCTTCCGCTGCACCAACTTTAAAACATAGTATCCCAGCCAACCAAACACTAGAACTAGTTTAGACGATGCGATAATTTCAAAACCAAAATTTTTATCCGTATTTTATTTCTATGATCAACTTTCTGTCCAATTTTCAAAACAACACCTGATTTTTTTTTTGAAACATGCCATTGATCAGGATTTTGGACTAGAATGATGTAGCTGGAAAAAGAGTGCCAGAGCTCATGCTCTAGCCGACCAGGTCGGCCAGAACTAGAGTTCTGGTCTCGTGATTCCAACAAAAGAATCACCATTCAGAAACTTAATTTTTGGTACCTACCATTTTGCCCTAGATTTCAGTTTGTTCACTTGGTGTTTTCGGAAAACACGGAAAACTTTTCGGTCAAAACTTTAGCATTGTTTATAATCCGTATCTTTGTATGTGTGTTGTTAAACGTCGTCTAATTTCTATATGTTCGATTATACAGGGTTGCACACTTATTACTTGTGTTGTTCTTGTGATATATATCATTGTTATGTTTAGATGGATTGTCGTGATGGATAGTCCCTCGTGTGATGTTTGTAATGTAATGTTATATTTGTTGTATTCATTTATTCGGGACGAGTGGCCGGATTATGGCCGTCGTTGCCGCTTGATGTATATTCTTTTATTGGGACATGTCCAGGATGCGGACGTTATTACCATTGTATATATTTCATTACATGTACTAGGATGAACCCGCGGAGAAGTGCTCAGGCAAGCGGATTCTTGTCACGACCCGAGTATTTCGACTCGTGACCGGCACTTAACCACGCTACGTCTACAGGCGTAACGCGACTAAGTAAGCCGAACCCAGAAATCAAAACCATAAAAATAATAGTGAGTGTTGAAAACATTTAGTTAAAGCATTTAGAAAACCTTAAATAATTCAATAAGTTCCTTTAAAGTTACTTAATCATTTAAATAATTTTGGCAGCATTTCCTTTGTTAAAGTAGCCCCGAGACCGGGTACATAACAGGATATGAGTGAAAAATGAAATATAATGAAACAAAACATCCCCAAACGGGAGCAATCACGCCCAACGGCGGAAACCATCATCACAAGAGTAATATACGACGCCGTAGCGAAGAATGAGCAATAAGTAAACATCACAGAAAATAACTGCATATAAAAACAGTCGGCTCCCACGAGCTCAACACCAGAATACAAAATATACATCATCGTCCTCACACAGTATCTAAGTCCAGTACATAAATGGTAGATGGAGAGTACTAGATACAAAAAGGGATACAATAACAGTAGTCAGATACCACAACCCACCTAAATGCAAAACAGCTCTCGCCGCAACTGTGGTGGTATCTGTAGCCAAAAGATGCAAAAGACAGCCTGCCGCGACTATGCTGAGGGCAACCTGCAAATACTGTGGCACAACGGGGGTGAGTTGCCAACTCGTGAATAGAGATAACATATAAAGGTAATCGCGAGCATGCACGTACTGCGCTACTCTAACAAATGCCAGCAGATGATATCAATGCGTGATAAGCAGTATGTGCAATAATCATGCAGATGCTCTGTCAGGTAAAATAACTACAGGATGAAATATATGGTAATCAATGCTGAGCATGGGATAAACAACATCTACATGGAATATCAACGTGGAAAACAATCGGTGCCCACAACTGCACCCAAATCCCAAATAACTCAGGCGCCGGCACACCCATCGGCCCTCAAATCCTGTAAATCTCTGAGAAATCACGAGTGCCCAACATCGGCACCCAAAACATCATAAAATACTCGTGTCCAGCATCGACACGCAAATCCTCATATATCGGGCTCCGTCAGTCCGGATCAGCCCACGGGCTCCGTCTGCGGTATCGGCCCTCGGCCCCGGCAGTACGGACCATCCCGCATCCATCTCTCGACTCTGGTCAGTATCCTCCGGATAACCGCCAGGTCCAACCAATCACCGGTAGGTACTCGCCACCCTGCCAGGCTCATCGTCTACTCCACGAAAAACATTTCTCGCCCCGGGGAACCATACCGGGTCCACCATGAACCCGCAAACGGATCATCCATCTCCTCGAATCTGGTTTCAAGCACACGTCTCAGCACCGAGAAAACGCGTGGTGGACGCACCAAAATATCATATCACGAGGAACCAGGTTTTCAAATGGTGCATCTTTTCTTAAAAATCCCACGGTCCTCAAACCCAGAAATCACATGAAAATCCAACACCAAGAAGTAAATCCAATGCGATGTGCTACGTACATCAATCCATGATATAGGTATAAGGGAAAACCGCTTTTAAAATTAGTTTCCGTTTTTAAAGATATCCTGCGGCTCCCAATTTCCATGAAAGTCATATCGAATCATATATGAAATGAACTACAGCAATATAATCATGGCAGTTCTACAGTGAGTGTGCCATGGCAATTACTAACGGTGTGTGTGTAGCATGCAGATTAGTGCTCGTGCAACATGAACCGTTAGTAATAGTGCGGTGTTCTATCAATTCTAAGCATACATACAGCAGGGAATGCAATATGCAATGACAGTCCATGAGGTAAATGCAACATATAATAATAAGGTCCTATCAGCCCTGACGCATAACGCCATGCGGGCGATATCCCCGTAGATGTTAAATCTACTCACCGAAGTCTCGCGCTAAGTATAGCCGACGACTTGCTTGCCCTTCTTCGCAGCGTCCGTCTCACTCGCCGGCGAACCTAGAATCACATAACATATATCACACATAAGCTCAATTTCACAAAACGTGATATTACGATACAATTAGAAACCCGTGTCGTAAACCAATCGCGCGTGTGCGCGATACGCTAAAACGTGTGATCACGCGCCTAAAACTACCCTGACGCGTCGCGATACGCAGAAACCCCAAACCCACACGCGTATCACGCGTGTCGCGGAGGTTTAAAATACGAGAAATAGGTATATAGTTCCAGATTTATATACAGAACTTAATTTACAAAAATATATATACCATAACACTACACACAGCAGAAGACACCCAAAGGACCAAACCCCAACCCAAACCCAACCCATCTGGCCGCAAATTGCGGCCAGAAACGATATTTCGGCGGCCTAAACATGAAGAAAGGGGGTCGGGTTCTACCTGGGGTATCAGTACCTAGCCACTACACTGCAGTCTTCTCAAAATTAATCTGAACTCATCGGGTCGATGGCAGTTTTCAGAAACTCAAATTTTGCTTAAAAACGACGAATTGCATCAAATAGGGATCTGGTGGTAATTTAGTGCAATTGGGGGCTAAGCTGGGTTGAAATGGCCTTAACAACACTCTATCAACCTACTGAAACCAAATCACACATCACTTGCTCAAGGTTCCCGCTAAACACCTCATATCGCACTAAATCGCAACAATAACCACTAACCGAAGCAAAACTACACTAAACAAGTAAACTAGGGAGTAAGTTTAGGAAATATACCCCACACTCGACCCTAGGGAGCTGGAGGAAGAAGAAGAAGTGAAGGGAAGTGGCTGCAGTCGAAGTTGAGGCTGTTGCTGCTGCTAACTGCTGCTACTGGTGCTGTTGCTGGAATGCTTGCTGCTGCTGCTGTGAAGTCTGCTGCTGCTGCTGTGGATGCAAGGAGCTGCTGCTGCTGAAGAGGTAAGGGTGTGTGTGTGAGTGAAGTTGTAAGAAAGAACAAAACAAATGAGAGGAAATCATCACCCAATGTCAACCCCTCCTCTCTCTCTCCTCATTAATTGCAAGCATGGCTTAAGCTATGATGCACTCTCTCTCTCTCACCAAGTCAACCACCAAAGGAATTCAAATTAAAGCAACTATTAATTAACTAATTAAACTCAATTAAAACCCAAAAGACTTAATCCCCATGATTAAACCCACCATGGTTGCTAATCCTAGTATTAACTCTTTTAAAAACCCTAGTTTACATGCACATATGTGTGCAAACCCAGGAAAATTTTAGAAAAATATTTATTAAATTAGGAAAACTATTTAAAACCCAATTTGGTAAACTTCTTATTAAAAACCCATTATTTAAATATAATTAGTCACTAAATACATCCTAAGGTGTTACAATTCTAGTGTGCGGTAGGTGGCCATCTCATACAGTTGAGACCGGGCCGCCTTGCTCTAAAATTGGCAGGTTTCTTGCCGAACTTGTAGGGGTTCTAAGATAGACCCAAGGAGGAGCGTCCAAGTTACCGGATTTTGGAAAGCGCTGGGAGCCCACTCATGACATTGATGACGGGTTGCCCCGTTTCTAGGATTTGCGGGTGGCTTGCTGAGCTCATAGGGGTCTTGGTTCGATGTTGTATGGGCTATCCACATGACCAGGGAACGTCACATTTTATTTGCTTCTCAAATGAAACACGGGGCTCCTAGTTTATCCGCTATTCCATTTTGTTTGCCGCATGCCCGTGATGTTATTACATGCTTGTGATGATATATATATATATATATATATATATATATATATATTAGATACTTCTATATGTTTTGCATCCACACTAGCCCTACCTCCGCCTTGCCGTAAGTAAAGTAACCTTATGGTGAAAACCCGAGGCCCCGTGGCGAATGCAGATGACATATAAAAGCATGCTATTTTTGGTTGTTTCTGGTGTGACTAGGAACTTAAATGATGGGACTGCATTATATATTTAATGCAAAGGAATAAACCCAAAATGATGCTGCGGGAACCAAATTTTCAAAAGATCTTGTAGTCATATTCTTTTGCTTTGCATAGAAGTATTCGGTTAGGAATATCATGCACCTCATTCGATGAGGAATGAGCCTTGATCCCTTCACGGGGAGTTCGCTCTTAAGCAAAAGCTTATGTCATGTCCCACTTCCTAAGATACTAAAAATTTCGGGACGTAACTCGGCCAGCCATGCTACCTACGTAAGGAAATATCCTTCCATGGTTACATTACGACTGTCAATCAGTAATCAAGAACAAAATAATGAAAATCTATTTCTAAACATGTCCAATAGCCACAGGAAACTATAACGGGAAACAGTAGCGGAAGCAATAAAGATCCAAGGAAATAAAAGAATACCTAAACCATCAATAAAAACTAAATCAGTGGGACGCTTCTTACTGATCGACAATCATGCTGAAGTACTCACGATCCTCCTATGCTAAAGTCAAAGGATCTGGGCCATGCAAAACACAGACTTCAGTGCGTCATAAAAATCATAATAATAATATAACTAGTATGTGTAACGTTTTGAAAATCGTTTCGGTGAAATTTCGGCAAATCGGTAAAATAAGGGGGTTTTCCGTAAAAAGTCAAAATACAAATATCTTTATTACAAAATTAAATATACATATTCTAGCTATATAATTGCTAGTATTTGGTGTTTATTGAGCCACTGGTGAAATTTCAAATTTTCTGAAAATTTTCCGAAATTAATTATTTTAATATTATTTTAAGCCGTCACTAATACATTTAATTGGGGAAAATTACAAATTGGAATGGGTTGAAACAAATTTTGTGCAACATGACATATTTAACTAACATGGAAAATATTGTTTTTGAAATGAAATGATATTGTTAAACGGTTTTGAAAATATGATAGAAAAAAAGGCTTAAATAAAACAATATGATATAATTAAAGAGTTTAGGTGTTAATGTGAGTATGGGGTAAGTTTAACTCTCTTTTCTCACACACACCCTCACATTTCCAGCCACATTCCTGGCCGAGCATATTCCCCCCCCCCCCCCCCACTCTCTCTCCAATCACTTCTCATTCTCATCTATTTTAAGAAAACAAAAGAAAGGAAGAAAGAGAAAATGAGGTAGGTGTTTGTGTTGACTTGGACTTTTCTTTACTTGCCATTCTCTCCCCTCACACACTCACCTCTTCCCCCATCAACAACAGCCCCTCCAACAACAGCAGCCCTCCCCCAAAATCCCATACAATTTTGCCCTAAAAATCCATCAAAATGCTTCAAAATCCATACAAATTCAAAGCAAACTCAAAATCCAAGCCCTACCCATTTTACCTTAGCCTATCTACTATGGATCTTGGGGAAAAGTTGGGATTTTGGAGGCTTAATTCTATGTTGATCTCATGGTTTGATGGTATAATCTCAACCTTTTGTTAAATTGTTGTTTGGTTGCTTTAATAAAAACTTATTTAGTAAATATCATGGTTCCAATTTCAAGATAAGAAATTCAAGTGAAGGTTTTGTTTTGGAGTTAGGGTTGTGATCAATGGTGCATGGTTGTGTGATGTGGGTATTGCAATTTGAAAACTTGTTAAAACTAATCTTGTTGCTAATTACAAGTTGTTACTTGAAAATGTCCAAATTTAAGCTTTTTAACAAACTAGATTTTTGAGATTGATATTAAGAGTTAAGTTTAAAATTCTAATTAAGGTTACATGTCATTATAAATATTATATTGAGTGGTTTAATGCCTTTAGTTCATGAAAATCCAAGCTAAATTGTTGTTTGTGTATTTTTGCTATAAAATTGTTAAAATTGGATATTTTGTAAACTAGAATTTTGGGGTTAATGGAATTTAATGAGATTAAATTATGGAAATTATTTTTATGACTTATTTAATATATTTAATAAGTATTATGGCCGCTAGATTTGTTTAAACGTCGAGTTTTGTACTAAAACGGGTAATTTTTGCTTGCTAGATTTTCGGAAAAATGGCTTTTAAGGTGAATTTGGGGTTTTTGTGAATTTTTGTTGGAGATAGTGCCCTCATAGTCAATTATTGGATCACAGGTACGTGATTAAAATGATTGCGGAGGACCTATACCGGTATGACAGTCTTACTCAAGATGATAGTATGCTATCTGGTTTGCCTTTATCAGTCGTGTACATGTTCAGGTGACTGATTACATGTTACACTTTGATAGAGCCCTTAGGATCTTGCTTTACCACCAACAGTATGATGGCGATCATATACGTGAGAGTTGGGTGGTTTATACGCATATCCTTAATTGTGGTCCCTAGTCGTGGGAGTTTCGAGACAGGGCATCGATACTCCGGAGTAGACTAGTGTATACAGTCGAGACCCCGACGAGGGGAGGTGGCCGGTCTCACAAGCCATTGGTGTCAGTTGGATCACCTAAGATGTATACAGGTGCTCATTGGGTTATGAGTACACCGGACAGGACTCGCCGGGAATCTGCTAGTTAGTATTATATCTACCGTCAGATAGCAGTTCCCTGGTGACATGTGTACAGGTTAGTTCATCGACCTGAGGTCGTCATTTGTCTCGTGTGAGTTCCCACTGTGCTTTGATTTCTACCCTACCACGGCTTAAAGGAGTCGTGCAAACAGGTAGCTTTTGGGTACAGTCCCGAGCCATATGGAGGCACGTGAGCGGATCGGCAGGGGATTCGTCTCTCCCGGTATTGGGGGTGAGATCGTGCTGTGTCTAGGAGAGCCATTACACAAAGCCCACGGCCGTGGCAGGAGATTTACTGGTAGGTACTCCAGTAGTATCTCAGGGTGTTATTGGGCTTCACTCCGACACGACTTATACTGCTATTGGGGGTCTGACGTTACTAGCCCCCTAGGCAGATATGCGATACTCATAGACGAACGGACCGGACTGTATATACATTGTCACTGTTAGGCTCAGTAGGGTTTTCCGGATGAGTGCGCTCATCGGCATCCCTTGAGGTCAGTCCATGGGCAGCCGTTACGCATTGCTAGTGCCGCTGACGGTTTATGGTTAAACCCACTGCCAGGGTACTGACGAGTCATTAGAGTCCCCCACAGATAGTTTCCCAAGTTCAGGCGAAACGTTGTAGAGGCCGTATGGTTTTATGGCAGGGTTCGGAAAATGCACGTGCGTTTACGCACGTGTTATTTTTCGGGCAGATGATACTGGTCGGCTTTGGTTTAAGCCGGATCCGAGTATTATATTGAGTAGGTATAATATCTTTGTCTCAGTTGCATTTGTATTCGGTCGTAATACAAATGCGGGTATATTTATACAGTTTCGGGGTTGTCCTGAAATTCGTTTCAGGATCACTTTTGGAAGTTGCCAGTTTCCAGTTTTCTATCAGCCGTCTTTTAACATTTGGTTAAAAACGGGTTTATCTTTTCTTGAGATGATTGTGGAAGCTTCTAGATGATGACTAGGATGGTGACTTGACATGGTGAGTCATTAGTGCATTAATGGTGTCATTAATGCAAAGATGACTAAGGGTTTTAAGGTTCATTGTTTCTAATGACTCATGGTTTTTGCATTTATTTAATTCATACATGATAGCTTTCTTGTGGTCACTCTCTCCCTCCTCCTACACTCACCCCCCCATCTATATGAGGCCGGCCCCCTCTCTCTCTCTCACAAGTTGTTGGTTTTCATTGGAAAAAGATTATGATAGATATTTGGGGTGTATGGAATTCACAGCTCATTTCATTCCATCACCCGATTCCCTCGGCAACTTCATTAACCGATCGTCCACGGACTTGGACGAAGTGAGACAAAGTCATCTACTCATTCTCTACATCATTCTTGGTCGTCTCTTTTAGCAAACTTAACGATCGAGTTGCCTCAAGTCAGAGGCGGGAGCCCGTTTAAAGAATCGTCGACGTGGTGCCACCTCGACGAAGATATCGGAGATCGACGAGATCGGAACAGCCGCAACGGAGCGTGGGATGATGGTTGAAGAACGAAGGACTCGGATCGTTCGGTACAATCTTTCTACACTCTTTACAGTTTGTTAGTTTAGCAATAATGGCAGATCCGGGTTAAAGTATACGATAGCGCCAGTTAAAAAGTTTTTTTGTTCCGCATTTGGCGTCTGTAGACTGCCGGGGCGCTAGCGTAGACTTACAGTGGTATCAGAGCCTCACCATTTTGCTATGCTAACTTGTGCTAACGCGTTTAAAATATCGATCGAACCGAAAAACAAAAATTGCAAAATTCCAACTTGACAGTTTCTGTAAATTTTTAAACTGGTCAAAATGACATTTGGACCATACCAGAAAATCAAGCAGGCTTTTTTAGGAATACTGCAGAAATTCGACGAACTAATTCGACTGTTCCGCCGCGGATCCGCGGCCCAAGCATGGGTTTGGCCGCGGATCCGCCGCTGGAAAGTCAAATCAGTTTGCCAATTTTCTACAGTGCATTCTATATTGGAAATTGGGGTTTTTGGTATATATCGTTTGGGCCCAGGTTTTGTTACTGTTCTACAGATATTCGTAGGGCCCACTTCTTGATATTTGGTCGATCAAAATTTAAACATGTTAGTTTACAGTGCTTACATTATATCTCCGACCGGGAATGTCATTTGATCGGTAAACCGCGTCTGATTGCTATAGTTCTTTTAGACGGGTTTGCGAACGTGACATTCGCGTTGATGTTCTGTGTTGTGCTGTGATGTTGCGGATTTGTCGTGGTGGATAGCAGTGTGCAATGGTAGTACAGTTTGAGTTTATTTGATATTGCGGGGCGAGCGTCCAACTTGTGGACTGCCGTCACTGCCTGTTGTATAATATTCTTTTGGGGCACGACCAGGTTGCGGTCGATGTACCTATTGTACTATTTTTCATTACTGTACTAGGTTTTGCCCCGCGACGGAGTGCACGGATAGCCGGGTTCTGGGGGCAACGGGTCCGCATCTCATGGCTTTGAGAGGCAGAGGGGTCCCACTATAGAATTGGCAGACTATTCGCCGCACTCGTAGGGGGTACAGGTTGACCCAAGGAGGGGTGCCCAAGATTACCGGATTCCGTGGAGTGCTGGGTGGTCCATTCACTATGCTGTAGGGGGCTGCCTCGCTTCAGGTTTTGGCGGGTAACTTGCCGCGCCCATAGGGGTCTAGGTTTCATTGCACAGGCTATCCACATGACAGGGGAACGTCGGGTTTCAGCAGCGGCTCTGTGAAACTCGGGGATCCCAGATATCTGTATTGTTCTGTGATGCTTATTACTTTTCTGTAATGTTGCATACTATCATGCCTGGAGCGATTATTGTATATTGGTTTATATACTATTAGATGTTGTATATGTTTTACACCCGCGCTAGTCCAGTGCCCGCTCTGTCGTTAGTTAAGTAACCTAACGGGTGATGACGGGACCCAGTGACGAATGCGGATGGCATATACGTACATTTTATTTTCGTTCTTTTCTGGTGTGATTAATTGATGGGACTGCGTTGATTCTGATCAATGAAAAGTTAAACAAACCTGTTTACAGTTGTTGGAACAAATTTAAAAAATGTTGTTACAAAGACGTTTCCTTTTGTTATGCATAGCGGTATTCAGTGGAATATCCTGCACCTCATTCGACGGGGCAAGGGTTGATATCCCTTCACCGGGACTGACCCCTTGGGCAGAAGTTTGCGTCAGAGTAATAACTTCACTATAGTCGATTACAAGTTGCTTTGCATAGCGGTATTCAGTGGAATATCCTGCTCCTCATTCCACGAGGAAAGAGCCGAGATCCCTTTACCGGGAGTGACCTCTTTAGCAAAAGGTTTTCACCACTATATTTTAAAAAGCTATCAGGTTCCTTCAGCGATATCAAGTTCACTACGTTAAAGGTTTTTCGCCAAAAACCAGCTGTAGCCCTCCGTCACTTCTTTTGGGTATTCAGTAGTATTCAAGCTATGTATTTTAGCCAAAGTTAAGGCATAGTGTTTGGTAGCTGCTGGGTATTCAATTGTTGCATAGATAGATGAGTTAGTTTGGGACAGTCGTTCTGCCGATTGGCCAAAGTCAGGGGCATGTGCGGGTGGGTTCAAATTGACAAGATAGTGACGGGTAGAACTTGGCATGTGACTTATGACACTTTGACCAAAGCCAAGGTTATAAGAGCATGGGGCAAAAATCATATCGGGAGTTTCTAAAGAAACTGAAACTTGCCAAGTATGCGCATACCTTCTGGAGTATGAGTAACGTGGATGCATTCCATCACGTTATCATGCGATGAGAGTTGGATCCTGATTCCCACTGATGAGTTGGTTTACTCTTCGGGTGATCCCGATTGATTCTTCTTTAGGTTTGGAGGAGAATTTGACAGGACAGTGGGAGGTTTCCGGATTAGATAAAGTGATAACCATTCTGATCTAGGTTAGAGTGCACGCAGAGTGTTTCTTTTCTCTCTCTCTTTGGCAGCGACCTTTGACCGACCCTAGACTATGACTCAGTGACCAGGTTGACCGAACCTTCTTAAAATACTGGCTTTTGGATTGTCTATGTTGCATAAGTCATTGCCACTCCTTCTTTTACCCTTTGCATTTCTCAGAACACCCGTATTGCAACGGATATCCACTTCCATTGGATAGATCCATCGTATGGTTATATACGAACTCGAAGGAACTTCTTCGAGGATGGATCCAGGTTCAGGAGAAATAGAATTGGTTTATTCAGTTGTCTTTTATTATCACCTTCTCTCAGGTTGCGAGAGCTCCTTGGTTTAGGAGAGTACACCTATTACGCTTATTGGATAGTCTTATTCCAAACCATAGGCTGGTGCCGAAAGGTAGGGAATGAAGAAAACCAATTAGCCTAAGTAGGGTGTGCAGAAGGTAATATGTAAAGACAAAATAAAGGGATTAGAAAGAGGGCAAAGTAAATTGCGACTGATATCATTCACGACCAAAACTGCGTACTTCATCGCCACTCCTATTTCACCTTTAAAGGAATAAGGTATTATTCAGTTGTCTTTTATCATCACCTTCTCTCAGTTGCGAGTATTCCTTGGTTTAGGAGGGTACACTTATTATGCTTACTGGATAGTCTTCTTCCAAACCATAGGCTGGTGCCGAACGGTAGGGAAGGAAGAAAACCATTTAGCCTAACGATGGTGTACAGAAGGTAACGACTAAAGACAAATAAAGGGATTTGGAGAGATGGCAATAAAATATACGGTTGAAGTCATGAGTTGGATTATGGAAGAGGCATTGCTATGAATACCAGAATACCCCTACGAAACATTTTCATGTTTCAGTGCATTGTTAAAGGAAAAAATGTTTTCCCGATTAGACACTTACTCCAAGGGTATGTATTTACCAGGTTTCATTCTCATATCTGTATGGTTTTACAGATGATGAGTGGGAGTAAGATATTGGGAATTAGGTGATTATCCTCATTATATCGGAATTCGTTGAAATTGGTGATATTTGAGGAAATAGCCAGGGTACAGTTTTCCACCTACAACGCACAGGTTTTGAGTTGTTTAACTCAGCGGACTTATACAGAGTATTGTATGTTGCCCAGTGTCCATCAGGACAAAGGGGTAGGTCCTCGTACTATGTTCTATTTACTTATAACTTCTCTAGTATTTAGACGAGTGTTTCGTAGAAATACAAGGTCTAAGTTTTGAGAAGTTGTGGGTATAGGAATAAAGTAGAGAACCAAGTATCACAAGTATCGGGATTCTTCAAAGAGATCGAAGATGTAGATTCTTATGATTGGTATTCAGATGATAGTGATGGTTTTGAGAAACGTGTTTCTCTTTCAGGTTACTCATAAATGGATGGATTCCTAAGTTGAGTAATGCTGATTAGTCTCTTTCCATTAAGTTGATATGCACTGGAGACAGCTGCATGATTTGAATATGGTTCCAATTAAATAAGTGCCAAAGTTTCTATATTGGATATAGAATGGTTCGTACCTTAAAAGATGTTAGAGTACGGGGAGTTGTCCAGCTTTTGCTTAAAACCAGACTCTGGATAACTCAGGGCACGTTTCTATAATGGCTGTTTGTGGGTTGACCCTGGCTATGACGAGGGTTGATATTCTACCATTTGGAAGATCAATAGTGATATTGTTCTTGACTCGCCACAGTTTTAGTAAAAATGGATCTTTTTCAGAAAACAGTAGTGGGAGTATGGTAGAACTGGAAGTGATTCCAGAACCGCGAACGATTACGGAAAATTTAATAGGAACTATATATTCAATCAGGTTAGACATTCCAATAGCCACTCCGCAGATTTGATAGGTAACCTCAGACACCCGAGAGGTACTTCGGTAGGCTCAAGGATGGTGACAGGGAGGTTCTTATCTACCCAGACTTGACACTACTGTTGTTCCAGGATATGAGACCCAGTAGGAGGGTTGTCGTAGTCAGTGGAGCAACGGAAGAATAGTGGGCAAGATGCTTATGTCTATTTATAGACTAGAGCAGTTATAGCGGAGATAGATCATCTAATTTTGATATGACAATCATGGGTTTGACTTCAATCAGAATAGGGGATGGATCTGTTAAGAAGGTAGTAGGGTGTGATGTCATGGTTTTTGGATGATATACACAGAGTAGGAAGTAAAATTCCTATACTACGATCGGTTGTACTGTGGTCGTCACACAGTTGTTTCTCCAGACAGGATATGGATATAATATTTGACATTCTGGTTTCTAGATCTATGATTTTAGATCTGGATTTGGGTAGTTTCCCAATGTGGGTACTTTGACAGATATTCTAATGGTTTTTGGAATAGTTGACTCCTAGCATGGTTGTGTACCTGCAGGTGATGGAGTCACCCTCTCTAAAGGTGTCTTACAGACTAAAGGGGAGAGGGATGTGCATGATTGGCAGATCACTTGCTTAGGCAATTGAGTCAATCATGAGATGTCAAGTACCACACCAAATGTTGGTTTTGCACTAGATGCAATAAGTTTGTATTAATCCAATCCTGGAGAAATATAAGGAAGCAGTTTTAGAACATAAGTACATGTTCTACGGATTTGATGACGGCAGCCTACTACGGGAGACGATTATCATTCCAGGCTTCAAAGGTGACATGGTTGACAGAGTGATTGTCAGAGTTATAGTTTTCCCTCTGACGAAGAGGGACAGTATTATGGACAGGTGGTTCAAGAGGATACTGTGGGTGGCATGGTGCCGGATACTGATTAGGTTCAGTGATCGATACAGTCTAAGAAGTTTGGATTTGGAGTTCATTTATGAACAAGGTCCCATCAGATATCCAGACATATTCTAAGACAGGTATTACTCGATTCAGGAGATGGCTTTCTCCGCGAACTTGAGATTTAGAGAGATATAGAAAGAAACTTCTAGGCGGATCCACTCACTAAGGCTATTTCTCGAACATAATAGTTTTACAAACGGGCTTTGTGATACTGCTTAGTAGAGAAGTTGGGTGTTGGTTTCACACAGGCTGTGAGTACGCAACATCGCAATAATTAGCCTTGAGTGCAAGTGGGAGATTGTTGGAGATAGTGCCCTCATAGTCAATTATTGGATCGCAGGTACGTGATTGCAATGATTGCGGAGGACCTATACCGGTATGACAGTCTTACTCAAGATGATAGTATGCTATCTGGTTTGCCTTTATCAGTCGTGTACATGTTCAGGTGACTGATTACATGTTACACTTTGATAGAGCCCTTAGGATCTTGCTTTACCACCAACAGTATGATGGCGATCATATACGTGAGAGTTGGGTGGTTTATACGCATATCCTTAATTGTGGTCCCTAGTCGTGGGAGTTTCGAGACAGGGCATCGATACTCCGGAGTAGACTAGTGTATACAGTCGAGACCCCGACGAGGGGCGGTGGCCGGTCTCACAAGCCACTGGTGTCAGTTGGATCACCTAAGATGTATACAGGTGCTCATTGGGTTATGAGTACACCGGACAGGACTCGCCGGGAATCTGCTAGTTAGTATTATATCTACCGTCAGATAGCAGTTCCCTGGTGACATGTGTACAGGTTAGTTCATCGACCTGAGGTCGTCATTTGTCTCGTGTGAGTTCCCACTGTGCTTTGATTTCTACCCTACCACGGCTCAAAGGAGTCGTGCAAACAGGTAGCTTTTGGGTACAGTCCCGAGCCATATGGAGGCACGTGAGCGGATCGGCAGGGGATTCGTCTCTCCCGGTATTGGGGGCGAGATCGTGCTGTGTCTAGGAGAGCCATTACACAAAGCCCACGGCCGTGGCAGGAGATTTACTGGTAGGTACTCCAGTAGTATCTCAGGGTGTTATTGGGCTTCACTCCGACACGACTTATACTGCTATTGGGGGTCTGACGTTACTAACCCCCTAGGCAGATATGCGATACTCATAGACGAACGGACCGGACTGTATATACATTGTCACTGTTAGGCTCAGTAGGGTTTTCCGGATGAGTGCGCTCATCGGCATCCCTTGAGGTCAGTCCATGGGCAGCCGTTACGCATTGCTAGTGCCGCTGACGGTTTGTGGTTAAACCCACTGCCAGGGTACTGACGAGTCATTAGAGTCCCCCACAGACAGTTTCCCAAGTTCGGGCGAAACGTTGTAGAGGCCGTATGGTTTTATGGCAGGGTTCGGAAAATGCACGTGCGTTTACGCACGTGTTATTTTTCGGGCAGATGATACTGGTCGGCTTTGGTTTAAGCCGGATCCGAGTATTATATTGAGTATGTATAATATCTTTGTCTCAGTTGCATTTGTATTCGGTCGTAATACAAATGCGGGTATATTTATACAGTTTCGGGGTTGTCCTGAAATTCGTTTCAGGATCACTTTTGGAAGTTGCCAGTTTCCAGTTTTCTATCAGCCGTCTTTTAACATTTGGTTAAAGACGGGTTTATCTTTTCTTGAGATGATTGTGGAAGCTTCTAGATGATGACTAGGATGGTGACTTGACATGGTGAGTCATTAGTGCATTAATGGTGTCATTAATGCAAAGATGACTAAGGGTTTTAAGGTTCATTGTTTCTAATGACTCATGGTTTTTGCATTTATTGTATTCATACATGATAGCTTTCTTGTGGTCACTCTCTCCCTCCTCCTACACTCACCCCCCATCTATATGAGGCCGGCCCCCTCTCTCTCTCTCACAAGTTGTTGGTTTTCATTGGAAAAAGATTATGATAGATATTTGGGGTGTATGGAATTCACAGCTCATTTCATTCCATCACCCGATTCCCTCGGCAACTTCATTAACCGATCGTCCACGGACTTGGACGAAGTGAGACAAAGTCATCTACTCATTCTCTACATCATTCTTGGTCGTCTCTTTTAGCAAACTTAACGATCGAGTTGCCTCAAGTCAGAGGCGGGAGCCCGTTTAAAGAATCGTCGACGTGGTGCCACCTCGACGAAGATATCGGAGATCGACGAGATCGGAGCAGCCGCAACGGAGCGTGGGATGATGGTTGAAGAACGAAGGACTCGGATCGTTCGGTACAATCTTTCTACACTCTTTACAGTTTGTTAGTTTAGCAATAATGGCAGATCCGGGTTAAAGTATACGATAGCGCCAGTTAAAAAGTTTTTTTGTTCCGCATTTGGCATCTGTAGACTGCCGGGGCGCTAGCGTAGACTTACAATTTTAACCTATTTTATATTATAATTAGTGTTCGTGAATGCGCAAATAAGAGTGTTTGGGTTTTTCTCGATGGTTTGACTTTTGTTCATCGACATAGAGAGTTGGTTTGGCTATTCTTGCATTCGTAGGCGATATGTTTTGACCTATGCGTGATACGCGTGCCGATTTGATTTTCGTATGCCATTTCGATTTCGAATTTGGTTTTAATGCGATACGGTGCATTATGATATGTAGGTACCCCATGTGGACTTCGAGATGACAAGCAAGCGTGTGGCGACGTCGGCACCGGCGAGCGAGGACCAGGTGAGTAGATTTATATCTACGGGGAGAAGTCGGGTGGATGGCGTATAGCACCCCCGCAGTTCGCAGTGATGTATACGAATACGTATACACTTAAATATATTATATTAATATGAGGCTTTGAGGATAAAGGTAGATGCTAGGTGTTCATGGATTAGTTTAGTGTTAGTTGTGAAACCCTAGATTAGTTGTTACACCCACACGCGCACACACATACATGCATACATCTATGTTATTACCTATGCGTATATGGGGATATGTGTTTATGTGTTCAAATGGGTATGGGACTATGGGTTCACATATTGGATTTGAGGATAATGTTTGGGATTTAAGGTGAGTCGATGAAATTGATTTGAGACCGTGAGATCGGTGATATGGCAGGATTCGTACTTGAGGACGTCCTGATATTATAGCGGATCTTGGGACGACGATACATGTGAATAGCGTTTTACATTGAATGGTTGACATGTGATCGTGATATGAGATAAGATATATTAAGATATTCATATTAGGTCGCATTAGGCGATGTATACCTCTTTATGACGATATAAGGCTGTAGATCAGCAGTCAGATCATGACTATATTGATGATATTAGTATTGTACTAGACGTAGATTAGTACCCAGATTATGATCTTGGATAAGAGGATACCCGATGAATAATTGATGAATGAGATATTGATCCGTACCCAGATTTGGGGATGCCGTACGACGGACTTACGTACGAGCTATATATATTGATATTTGATCCGCACTCTTGACTTGGGAATAACTGATTATAGATATGGTATCGGATATGATATTATCGAGACGGGATCACCGACTGATATATATATATATATATATATATATACATATGTATCGACTCAGGTGTCAGACGGTTTCCTTACCTTCAGTAGCCAGTTAACTTAGCCCTTTAGTTTAGTGTAGTTGTTAGACTAGATTTATATTAAATATAGATTGTTATCTTTGTGTCTAGTATTTAGCTCCCGCTCATTATTGTTGTTCGCTCCGCATCGCATGCTTATATTATGTTTCATATTCTATTGTTGATATCATACTGTTAGGACACCAACACCATTACCGATGACGCGTATGTACCACGTACACTTACTTGCCGGCTCACACACATCTTCATCGGTAATTGCCATGTCACGAACACTTTAGAAAATACTATTTCATTTGACATAAATTGTTAGCTAATAGTTTAGACATGATATTAGTATACTTGTTTTATATGCTAGTTTAGACATTATAGTTATTACTTGCTACTTCATGCATACTGTTATTCATTGTTATGCCGCATTCATGGATTCTCATGCCTATATTCAAGGTTTTACATGCTATTGATGATTTGGATTCGGATTTCCATGAGATTTTCTGGATTTAGGGGAAAACCGCAAAACTTATATAAACTTCTTTTCTCTCTTTTTAAATAAAAACTGCGGTTTTCCCATGATGTATGAGTCGTCCACCATGAGTTTGCTGGTGGATTTCGAGACCCGAGTTCGAGGAGTGGAGGAACCGTTTCGGGTACATGGTGGACCCGGTGCGGTACCCCGGGGCAAGAGGATCGTGTTGTTGACGTTGAGCCTGGCAGCGGAGCACTACCGACCGGTGATTTTACCCGACGCGTCGGATATCCGGAGGATACCGTCGTGGTCTTGAGATGGATGGTAGGGGCCGGTCTGGACTGACGGCGCCCTAGATATTGTGATTGAGACATTGAGATTTTGAGATATTGAGGTACAGAGATTGTGACACAGAGATATCGAGATATTTGGACACTTGTTTTGTGTCGATGCTGGGCACTGTTTTATGTTGATTTCATTTATGGTACCTCATTTTTAAAATACAGAAATCTCACTGATTTATGAAAGCAGTTTTCTTCAGTACATGCATTCCGTTTCATGCATTCATACATCATCCATATGATACATTGCTATCTGAGGCACTGACACGGACACATGGGATTACACTTGGGTTAGATATTTGCCCTAGCCATGGTTATAGGTTGCTGGTTATATATTTGAGGATTATATATTATGATCGTATGACTTAGGATTGCGTCATACATGCGATTTCTATTCGTAAATGTTTTTCTATTCACGAGTTGGCAACTCACCCCCGTTGTGCCCCAGTTTCTTGCAGGTTTGCCGTACAGGTTTCATTACGGCTTTGCGGGCACAGTTTCGTTCGGGTGACTTGCTAGTAGGTGGGTTTATTTGTATCGTACCCATCATTATACATTGTATATTATATTTCAGTTGTATCTAGAAGTTCCATCAACCAAACATGTATTTATTTTGAGATAGAGGCCAATGATGTTATTCTTTCGACCTTAGAGTCGCGCGTTATATTTCCGTTGTTTTCTTGTGGTTTTGAGTTTCCTTTTGAGTTTTGATCCTCGCCCTTGGCGTTGTATATTATATTGCTTATATGGTTGTGACCGTCGATTGACGAAGAGCTAGCTCCCGCTTGGGGATGCCTTTTATTGATTTCGAATACTATTCATGTTGTATCCCGTTTAGGAGCCAGTATTTACAAAGGAGACTCTGCCGAAATTTTCAGGAAATATTTGATGTTTTTTTTAAAACGCATAATTCAGCTTATGCTATTAAAACTACTTGATTTAAATTGGTTTTCCTTCACTCTACTACTTTTCTTGGTTTGAATTTTTGGATTTTCGGCTTACTTAGATTACGTACGCCTCGGGACGTTTCGTAGTTTAAGTGCCGGTCATGTTCCGTACTTTCGGGACGTGACAAAGTTGGTATCAAAGCGTTAGGTTTTACCTTTGGAGCGTAGGATGACCCTCGGTTGATGGAATAGGTGACTAAAGTAGAGTGACGTACCGTGGGTATGTTCCGCGGCATACTTACGATACGCTACTCCACTTAAGAAGCCTTAGGATGTGCATTTCTTTGTTCAGTATTATATTCATTCCTGATCTAACCTCATCGGTACCAGTTATGGTTTTGCTGCCACGATTACGGGCAGGGAGAGCTACGGCTAGAGTTGCGGTCAGCACGAGCTCGTCACGAATGAGGACTGACCAGGGCGTGATTCCAGGGATATACGATTGCATTGAGAGGCGTCGTCTGATTGTGTTTTCGCGCCATGAGCGTTTGACAGATCGCTTTTACGAGATTTCTCGGACGTGCCGATCAGTACCAGAGGATTGCGCCACTGATAGAGGTCATCAGATAGATTGATTCCAGCTAGAGGCGACTTCACGTGGAGACGTTGAGAGTCGACAGAGACGATCGAATGTCAGAAACCTATTATTCCAAGTTTAAAGTATTCGGAAAGACATGCAGGCAATTCTATGGACCCTCTAGAAGAATGAAACCCTAACTCGACTTAATGACCGTGTGAAAGCCTTTGAACCTTAGGGTTTGCGGCAGTTCCGCGGCGCCATTAGAAAGGCTTGGGTTTGCCCTTCTACGGCTGGACCATCGATGCTGTGGTACGTACTCGATACTGTTAAACTGTACCCAAGATGTTGAGCTCTTGGGGGATTATGAGGTTTTGACAAATCGATCGGATAGTTCGACTTCATTCGGATGCTAGGTGGTGAGATGCATTCTTGGGAGGCTCCAGATACGAAGATAGCTGTTGGAGCTCAGTCCATGCAGCCACGACGAAACGAGTCCGGAGCATTCGACATTAGAGGAAGTGGAGTAAGAGGTTCGTACGAGATCTTGATGAGATAACGTTCCACTCCGCCGACATCAGAGATATGATACGCATGCCGAGGCATTGTACTTGGATATACCTTCCAGAAGAAGCCGCGATGAGTATGCAGCCGTTCCGGAACAAGAAACTGATATATTAAAGGATGATGACTTCCGGACAGTTCGGCAGAGACGAGTTTTGGGAGAGGTCTCGACAAGACCTTTCTGGAATGAATTACGAGAAGACTAGGACCCAGGAGTGGTCATGTTGCGCACACCGGCAGGCCAGAGTTCAGGATTGTTGACGAGATATGCTATGAGTGACCACGACAGTTGGCCAGAGATTCTTGGAGGATGTGCTTGAGCAGGACTATTCCGCCATATTTGATTTCTGTATTTTGGGCGGTCTATTTGCATGATTGATTTTGATGATGGAGTTCCATGATATTTGTTTTCATGCGCCACGGTTGCACCTACTGAGTATTTACGATTTTTGCACAGTTGTTGCACTTGAGATAGTTTTCGTGCCTTGGTTTCTCGTGGTTGTGATTATATGGATTTCATACAGTTGAGTTGATTTGTGCATATATACACATACGATTTGATTTTTGCACTCGGTATAGTTCACATATGCTTGCAGTGCAGTGATACGCATTTTGTGCACTCGATGCACTAGACTTCGATTTCGATTGTGATACTCGATATTTGTTTTGTGCACCTGATTTGATTTTGCGCATGTTCGGCGCTTGATATTGGATTTCATGATTTCGTGCGTGATGGATACACCTGGTTTTGATTTTCGCGCATGTTGAGCGCATGTTTTGAGAAGCGATTTCGGTGCACACCAGATGCACTAAATCGAGATTCTTCGTGCGTGTCAGACGCACCTGTCCTTGCTGTCAGGCAAACATGTTGCCTATGACAGATGTTGTGTGCACACCCGATGCACTTAGATGTTGTTTCTGTGCGCATGTATGGCACATATATGGATTTTGATTTCCGTGCGCACCAGACGCACGTAGTATTCATATGCGTATTTTGGGATTGATTTCTTATAGAGCAGTACGTTTTTATGATATTTGCTATGTGTTTTCGTACCGAGCAGGACTAGTCAGAGGACAGTACCTGAATGTATTTTGCATGCATTGATAGCTATCGAAGGGAATTCCAAAAAGCGAGCTATAGTCTCAGTATTTACCTACGTGTCTGATATGACACGAAATGTTTAAAACAAGGAGACCCTTCTAAATTGTTTCCAAAACGGTGGAACGTAATTTTTAAACAAAAGGTATATATGTATATGGTTATTTTCTTATGATAGACGTCCGCCACTGTGCAGTGTTATGCGCATTGCACAGCGACTTTAAAAGATTTGGCATGCAGTTCTTTCAGATAAGTACATATATAGATTTGATATTTACTTGTATAGTTTCGAATTATATCATATTGGTTTTTTATTGGATTTGACATTTGTGTCCTTACCATGACTCCGATGATTGCGGGATGCTTGACGGAGTTTTGATTTTGAGTGATATGCTCATTTTTCATGCGCATGCGCATGCGCTACGATTTGTTTTATGTATTTATCATTTCGGAGCCCCGACGACTTGATGGTTTTGCTTAGATGTTTTAGTATTTGGGGGGAGTTTTAATTTAAATTCGGGGACCGAATTTCTTTAAGGGGGGAAGATTGTAACGTTTTGAAAATCGTTTCGGTGAAATTTCGGGAAATCGGTAAAATAAGGGGGTTTTCCGTAAAAAGTCAAAATACAAATATCTTTATTATAGAATTAAATATACATATTCTAGCTATATAATTGCTAGTATTTGGTGTTTATTGAGCCACTGGTGAAATTTCAAATTTTCTGAAAATTTTCCGAAATTAATTATTTTAATATTATTTTAAGCCGTCACTAATACATTTAATTGGGGAAAATTACAAATTGGAATGGGTTGAGACAAATTTTGTGCATCATGACATATTTAACTAACATGGAAAATATTGTTTTTGAAATGAAATGATATTGTTAAACGGTTTTGAAAATATGATAGAAAAAAAGGCTTAAATAAAACAATATGATATAATTAAAGAGTTTAGGTGTTAATGTGAGTATGGGGTAAGTTTAACTCTCTTTTCTCACACACTCCCTCACATTTCCAGCCACATTCCTGGCCGAGCATATTCCCCCCCCCCCACTCTCTCTCCAATCACTTCTCATTCTCATCTATTTTAAGAAAACAAAAGAAAGGAAGAAAGAGAAAATGAGGTAGGTGTTTGTGTTGACTTGGACTTTTCTTTACTTGCCATTCTCTCCCCTCACACACTCACCTCTTCCCCCATCAACAACAGTCCCTCCAACAACAGCAGCCCTCCCCCAAAATCCCATACAATTTTGCCCCAAAAATCCATCAAAATGCTTCAAAATCCATACAAATTCAAAGCAAACTCAAAATCCAAGCCCTACCCATTTTACCTTAGCCTATCTACTATGGATCTTGGGGAAAAGTTGGGATTTTGGAGGCTTAATTCCATGTTTATCTCATGGTTTGAAGGTATAATCTCAACCTTTTGTTAAATTGTTGTTTGGTTGCTTTAATCAAAACTTATTTAGTAAATATCATGGTTCCAATTTCAAGATAAGAAATTCAAGTGAGGGTTTTGTTTTGGAGTTAGGGTTGTGATCAATGGTGCATGGTTGTGTGATGTGGGTATTGCATTTTGAAAACTTGTTAAAACTAATCTAGTTGCTAATTACAAGTTGTTACTTGAAAATGTCCAAATTTAAGCTTTTTAACAAACTAGATTTTTGAGATTGATATTAAGCGTTAAGTTTAAAATTCTAATTAAGGTTACATGTCATTATAAATATTATATTGAGTGGTTTAATGCCTTTAGTTCATGAAAATCCAAGCTAAATTGTTGTTTGTGTATTTTTGCTATAAAATTGTTAAAATTGGATATTTTGTAAACTAGAATTTTGGGGTTAATGGAATTTAATGAGATTAAATTATTGAATTTGTTTTTATGACTTATTTAAGATATTTAATAAGTATTATGGCCGCTAGATTTGTTTAAACGTCGAGTTCTGTACTAAAACGGGTAATTTTTGCTTGCTAGATTTTCGGAAAAATGACTTTTAAGGTGAATTTGGGGTTTTTGTGAATTTTAACCTATTTTATATTATAATTAGTGTTCGTGAATGCGCAAATAAGAGTGTTTGGGTTTTTCTCGATGGTTTGACTTTTGTACATCGACATCGAGGGTTGGTTTGGCTATTTTTGCATGCGTAGGCGATAGGTTTTGACCTATGCGTGATACGCGTGCCGATTTGATTTTCGTATGCCGTTTCGATTTCGAATTTGGTTTTAATGCGATACGGTGCGCTATGATATGTAGGTACCCCATGTGGACTTCGAGATGACAAGCAAGCGCGTGGCGACGTCGGCACCGGCGAGCGAGGACCAGGTGAGTAGATTTATATCTACGGGGAGAAGTCGGGTGGATGGCGTATAGCACCCCCGCAGTTCGCAGTGATGTATACGAATACGTATACACTTAAATATATTATATTAATATGAGGCTTTGAGGATAAAGGTAAATGCTAGGTGTTCATGGATTAGTTTAGTGTTAGTTGTGAAACCCTAGATTAGTTGTTCCACCCACACGCGCGCACACACACATGCATACATCTATGTTATTACCTATGCGTATATGGGAATATGTGTTTATGTGTTCACATGGGTATGGGACTATGTGTTCACATACTGGATTTGAGGATAATGTTTGGGATTTAAGGTGAGTCGATGAAATTGATTTGAGACCGTGAGATCGGTGATATGGCAGGATTCGTACTTGAGGACGTCCTGATATTATAGCGGATCTTGGGACGACGATACATGTGAATAGCGTTTTACATTGAATGGTTGACATGTGATCGTGATATGAGATAAGATATATTAAGATATTCATATTAGGTCGCATTAGGCGATGTATACCTCTTTATGACGATATAAAGCTGTAGATCAGCAGTCAGATCATGACTATATTGATGATATTAGTATTGTACTAGACGTAGATTAGTACCCAGATTATGATCTTGGATAAGAGGATACCAGATGAATAATTGATGAATGAGATATTGACCCGTACCCAGATTTGGGGATGCCGTACGACGGACTTACGTACGAGCTATATTGATGTTTGATCCGCACTCTTGACTTGGGAATAACTGATTATAGATATGATATCGGATATGATATTATCGAGACGGGATCACCGACTGATATATATATATATATACATATGTATCGACTCAGGTGTCAGGCGGTTTCCTTACCTTCAGTAGCCAGTTAGCTTAGCCCTTTAGTTTAGTGTAGTTGTTAGACTAGATTTATATTAAATTTAGATTGTTATCTTAGTGTCTAGTATTTAGCTCCCTCTCATTATTGTTGTTCGCTCTGCATCGCATGCTTATATTTTGTTTCATATTCTATTGTTGATATCATACTGTTAGGACACCAGCACCATTACCGATGACGCGTATGTACCACGTACACTTACTTGCCGACTCACACACATCTTCTTCGGTAATTGCCATGTCACGAACACTTTAGAAAATACTATTTCATTTGACATAGATTGTTAGCTAATAGTTTATACATGATATTAGTATACTTGTCTTATATGCTAGTTTAGACATTGTAGTTATTACTTGCTACTTCATGCATACTGTTATTCATTGTTATGCCGCATTCATGGATTCTCATGCCTATATTCATGGTTTTACATGCTATTGATAATTTGGATTCAGATTTCCATGAGATTTTCTGGATTTAGGGGAAAACCGCAAAACTTATATAAACTTCTTTTCTCTCTTTATAAATAAAAAGTGCGGTTTTCCCATGATGTATGAGTCGTCCACCATGAGTTTGCTGATGGATTTCGAGACCCGAGTTCGAGGAGTGGAGGAACCGTTTCGGGTACATGGTGGACCCGGTGCGGTACCCCGGGGAAAGAGGATCGTGTTGTTGATGTTGAGCCTGGCAGGGGAGCACTACCGACCGGTGATTTTACCCGACACGTCGGATATCCGGAGGATACCATCGTGGTCTTGAGATGGATGGTAGGGGCCGGTCTGGACTGACGGCGCCCTAGATATTGTGATTGAGACATTGAGATTTTGAGATATTGAGGTACAGAGATTGTGACACAGAGATATCGAGATATTTGGACACTTGTTTTGTGTCGATGCTGGGCACTGTTTTATGTTGATTTCATTTATGGTACCTCATTTTTAAAATACAGAAATCTCACTGATTTATGAAAGCAGTTTTCTTCCGTACATGCATTCCGTTTCATGCATTCATACATCATCCATATGATACATTGCTATCTGAGGCACTGACACGGACACATGGGATTATACTTGGGTTAGATATTTGCCCTAGCCATGGTTATAGGTTGCTGGTTATATATTTGAGGATTATATATTATGATCGTATGACTTAGGATTGCGTTATACATGCGATTTCTATTCGTAGATGTTTTTCTATTCACGAGTTGGCAACTCACCCCCGTTGTGCCCCAGTTTCTTGCAGGTTTGCCGTACAGGTTTCATTACGGCTTTGCAGGCACAGTTTCGTTCGGGTGACTTGCTAGTAGGTGGGTTTATTTGTATCGTACCCATCATTATACATTGTATATTATATTTCAGTTGTATCTAGAAGTTCCATCAACCAAACATGTATTTATTTTGAGATAGAGGCCAATGATGTTATTCTTTCGACCTTAGAGTCGCGCGTTATATTTCCGTTGTTTTCTTGTGGTTTTGAGTTTCCTTTTGAGTTTTGATCCTCGCCCTTGGCGTTGTATATTATATTGCTTGTATGGTTATGACCGTCGATTGACGAAGAGCTAGCTCCCGCTTGGGGATGCCTTTTATTGATTTCGTATACTATTCATGTTGTATCCCGTTTGGGAGCCAGTATTTACAAAGGAGACTCTGCCGAAATTTTCAGGAAATATTTGATGTTTTTTTTAAAACGCATAATTCAGCTTATGCTATTAAAACTACTTGATTTAAATTGGTTTTCTTTCACTCTACTACTTTTCTTGGTTTGGATTTCTGGATTTTCGGCTTACTTAGATTACGTACGCCTCGGGACGTTTCGTAGTTTAAGTGCCGGTCATGTTCCGTACTTTCGGGACGTGACAGTATGAGATATAGAGTATACTATGTGCTAGAATGAGATGTCATGAGTATAAACAATAAGCAATAAGAGCACATGTGATGTAAAAAGCAAGATATCAGTATCAATCATATCATGTGTATCCTAAGGGTCCATGTCGCTAGGTTATCTACCTTATAGGTATTTGAAACCAATAAATAGAATTCTCGATGTAACTCAATAGTATCCCGTGCGTGTCCGGGACCACGGTCATGATTCTCGGGGCTGAATCCGAGATGTGCCGCTAGGCAGTAAAATAATGTCATGTATAGATGAATGATGTCAGCATCATCATTCCGGAGCCCGAACCTCGTATCGACTGATCAGTCTCTAGGAATCAATAACTGTTGAGTTACAAGTCGGGTTTCATTCTTGACTTCCCCCTTTTCCCTAAGTTTTCATGTTCATGTCAAGTATAGGAATAATATCTACCCAATACCAACGTGGGACAAGCAGGTACAAGATACGTCCATCAGGAAAACATGAATATGTCCACCCGGACAACATTTCAAGTCAATCAAGTCATGTCAGGGTTGTTGGCATTGGTAAATATTATGGGGTAAGTGTGTACTGGCATGATAATAGTAACAATAACAGGATAACTGTAACAATAACAAGATAACCAATTCAAGTATGTGTTCATAAGCAATCAATATACCGGCCTGATTAGATTTTGTCATAGGTTCAATAAACGAGCAGTGTGCTATATTATCATTTCAATGTCAAGTTTGATTAGTTGAGACGATCAATGTACGATTAGTTTTAATATAATATCGCCAATCTATCAATATACACAGTTAATGATAAATGCATCAAAAGTGAATATTTTATATTTGTTGTTAAATAAACAGTTACTAAACTAATGGGTGCATGAAATAAACTTATATACTTTATGCTATCAACATTTAGGTGAAAGACTTGCTCATTATTTATCCTGTAGTTATATAAAATATACTGAATGTTCTTTTGCCACATGTTATTCTACTAGTTACGATGTATCATTAAATAATATTAATTAAATATCTTATAAATTAATATAAACTAAACTTATTATAACTTAAGCTTATTATAGATGGTTATTTGTTAAATTAGTTAACGACATGAGATGATAAAAATAACAATCGCATAAAATGATAGAATATATAGTATTACGGTAATACACACACACACACACATACACATATATATTACGTAACTATAGCATATAGCAAGTTAAAAACTTACCTCGAACGATCGATCACGGAGACTGCACGTGAACCCAATGCGATGCAAGATCGCAACTTAGATTTCGGCCAGATCTTGAGCTCGGGTATGGATTGCAGCAAGGGTTCTCTGGTGTTAGTGAGAAGGTGATGTCGGTTGTGGGTTCTTTCGGTGAAGATGAAAGGCGACGGCTCGGCTAGGGGTTGCTGCAAAGGGTCCTCGAGTCGATTTGTGGGTCTCGGTTGAGGGAGTTTTCACCGGTGATGGTGTCTCAGGAAGAGGAGTTGGGGTTCTCAAGTGTGTAGGTTTTGATGGGTTAGAGTTTGGAAATGGGTTCAAGACTTGCAGATCGACAGAGGAAGAGGAGAGGTCAGCGATGATTGCTTGGGTTTTGGTGATGGTGAGGAGGAAGTGACAATGGTGATGTTGCGCAGTGGTCGAAGGACGAGGGTTGTGGGTTGCAGAGGAGATGGGATCGGAGAAGAAGAAGGTGTTGGCTATGGCGATGGTGGTGGTGCGCGTTGGGTGTCGAAGGGTGCTTGGGGTTTAGTTGAGGGTGGTGAGGAGCCGCTGGTGGTGTGAAAGAGATGGCTACTCGATAGAGATGGTTTCAGAGTTGATGGTGGTGGCCGGAGTTGAAGAGGAGGCTAGGTTGAAAGGTTCTGGTTAAGTGATGAGGCGGCGGTGATGTGGTCGAGAAGGGCAGATCGGTCAGTGTCAATGAGACGGAGAAGGAGATGGCCATGGTGATGACGATGAGGGGCTGAGATGAGGAGATCGCTGATGGTGAAGTTCAGGGAAGGGGAAGAAGAAGAAGAAGGGCTGGTTTAATATATAGGATTAAGGGAAATTTTCACAAACCCCTCTCCACAAGATTGTCTTACACAATACCCTCCAATATTTGTTTTAAAAGTTTTTAAGGGATTTTCTCAAATATCTTATCATAACAAATATTAAACTAGAATATATCTTATGCATATAAATAAGATATTATCAAATTAGCAAACACAACTTAATACTAACAAAATATCATAGGAAATAGTAAATCAGATATTAGCAAAACAATTGCTAGATACTAATTATCATCTATTAGCCATACTTATTTAATCATAGTATATTCCATCTAAAAATATTAACCCTCAAATTAATAATAGTTTATATGCAAGCGGGTCGGATACAGACACTTATATCAATTGAAACTAAGGATCAAGGCAAGGTAAATTATGATCATCATGCATAACCATCCAAACAGCAAGTCATAACCCAATAAAAAAGATAATATAAAGTGTCCAACACACCTATTTAATATAATTAAATAACGTATGACCATGCTAGGATGCTACAACTTATGTTATTATAACGTACTCGGTTTTCTTCAAAACCACTTGTTTTGAAAACGGAGCCTAAACCACTTCTTTTTCAAAGCTACTCGGGTTCCTTCAACGATATCAAGTTTATTCCGTTACAGGTTTTTCGTTAAAAACTAGCCGTAGCCCTCCGTCATTTTCAATGAGTAGTGCTTAGTATTCATGCTACGGTTGTTGATGTCACGACCCAAAATTTAGCACGTGACGGCCCTTAAACTACGTAACGTCTCCAGGCGTAACGTAATTCAAGTAAGCCAAAAACCCAGCAATCTAAACCATCAAAAGTTGTAAGTGATAATAACATGGTTAAAACTTTTGAAATCTCAATCAAAATCTTTAAAGTCCAATTTTACTTCCTTTAAAAATTTGGCAGCACCTCCTTTGTAAAACAAGCCCCCAAAAAGGGTACAACACAAATATATAAGTAAAGCATCCCCAAACGGGAACAAATCCACGCCGAAAGGCGGAAAACGACCACAACAAGCAAATATACAACGCCGTAGCAAAGAAAAAGACGATATAAATAAAACTGCATAAAAGACCTCCAAGTCACCAAATAATATACAATATCGTCCTCACATCACGTCTCTAAGTCAATACATGAAAGTGGTAGATGGAGAGTACATGGTACAAAGATATACAATGAGCAACATCGGATAACCGCAAAACCCACCTATAGCAAAACTGCACCCAGTCAGCCGTAGCGGTATCCGCTGCAAAAGATGATACGATAGATGAAACCCCTGCCTCGACTACTCTGAGGAACAACCTGCAAACCCTGTGGTACAACGGGGGTGAGTTATAAACTTGCGAATAGTAAATAACATATGCAGGTAATCGTAAGTATGCACATACTGAGCGAATCTATCATATGCAAGATAATAGCAAAAAATGGCCATATGTATACAACAGTCATGAACGGTACTCTATCAGGTACAACTAATACATGAAGCAATAATATGGCAATATGTATATGCAGCAGTCATGAAATGTACTCTATCAGGTACTACTAATACATGAAGCAATGAATATAAAATAAATACGGAATATAGGATAAAGCATGTCATCCTCACGGAATCCTCATCGTAGCAGGACCAATGTCCATCAAGACAATCCAAATCCCAAATATCCTCAAATCGGCCATCATATCGGCCCTTATATCGGCCCTCAACATCAAGTAATGAATAAGAATACATGCATAGATCATTATGATGATATATATATATATATAACAGCATCCCATACCACTGATATATATACATGCATATATAACAGCGTCCCATACCACTGATATATATACTTAGGAGTAAAATATCATGAAAACTAGTGTCCAGCATCGACGCATAAATACTCATCTATCAGGCGTCTTCACCCCGACTGCCCCTGATATGTACGTATCATACGTTCATCGGAAACCCGAGTGCTCAACTTCGACACTCGAATTCCCCGTATCCATACGTACATGACTCCGGTCGATATCTCCATGATCACCGCCGAGTCCATAATACTATCACTGGTAGGTATGGTTCCCCCACTAACTCATCACCATCACCTACGATCTTCTTGTCCCGGGGTACCTCCGGGCCCCACCATGTACCCACACACGGCCCACTCCACTCCACGCATGGGGTATATACCACAAATCTCAGAACCGAGAAATCTCATGGTGGACGTTGAAATATCATATCAAGAGGAACCGGGTTTTTCAAATAATGCATAATTTCATGAAACTACCACGGTCCCCAAATCCAGAAAATATCATGTGAAATCCATATATCAATGCGAAATCCATGAAATATAATATATGCAACATGAAACAGTAATATGAGCATATAAAGGAAAAACCGCTATTTAACCGCAACAAGTTATTAAATATATCATGCGGTTCCTAATTTCTCCAAATCCATACAACATCAAATAAAGGTGAACATGTAGCTATAGCCAGGTATGCATAACCATGTCGGTATAGCAAGATATGTGTATCTACCTATCAAAATGATGTGATACCCTCCAGATATGTGTGTAGCTATATTAAGCTAGGTATGTGTATATACATGTCAATAATGATACAATACTCTCCAGATATATGTGTAGCTATATCAAGCTAGGTAAGTGTACATGTAAGTATGTATACAAGATATACATGTAGCTATGTCTCAAATGCGTATATACCTATCACTAATGGTACACTACCATATAGGTATATGGGTAACTAGCAAGTAGGCATGTCAAGGCATATGTGTAAGCATGTAGGTATACAGGCATGCTATATGTCATATGCATAAAGGGATATGAATCAATGTCTCAATGTCCCTAACCAATACAATCTCACGTATGTATATGTATTGTGCGTGTCATGGCAATTATTGACGGTGTGAGTGGCATACAATCAGTACTCGTGCAACATGAACCGTCAATAATAGTGCAGTGTCCAAAGGGTACAAGTCCAAGCACAACAAGTAATAATATGCAATGAAGTTTTATGCGCAACTCTATATGTGCAATATAACATGCGGCTAATATCATATCATATCTAGCCTTGACGCATAACGCCATGCGGGCGATTCCCCTGTAGATGTTAAATCTACTCACTGATGATCCTGGGGTTAAGTAAAGCCAACCACTCGCTTTCCCTTCTTCGCAGCGTCCGAAGTCCCTGCCTGCGTCCTTAAGATCATAAAACAATATAACAAGTGTATATTAGTAATCGATCAATAACACGTACAAACTACGTTTGACCGACACACCAACTACAAACATACTCTCAAGTGTTCGTCTAGTAGCTAACGTGCGTAGCGACATGATCAGTCAAAAATATTGCATTTTTAACACATCAATTTCCCTACTATTTGCAATCATCTAAAGGTGTTCGGTATAAATATAGCACATATTAGCAATTCGTCTGTGAAATACCAAATAACATGTGTTATACATTATAACCGGCATTTTGAGGGAAATTGAGTGTTTATTATTGCACGCATGATCTTTGTGTAAGTCCACGTTGCGACCCCCGGTTCTTACGGGGAGGCGAAAACGGTATAAAATCAAAATTTTAACGCAAGAGGCAACATGGACTATGCTAGGTCGGGATCTTTACCTAAACTAAAACTAGCATACTAAGCTAAAGAGATTTAGCTACTCGGTTGAAGATGGTTATACCTAGCTTTTCTTGAACTCCTTCTCTTCAAGCTCCGGTGGTGGTCCGATGGCTCCTTCTCGTCGTCTCCGTACGCCGAAGATAGATCCACTTGAAAGCTCCAACCTTTAGCTCCTTCTTCGTTCTTTGAAGAAACTAGTTCACTTGGTTTGCCAAACCTAGTGAACTAGAATGAGTAGAGATGATTTAGAATGGGATTTTATCTATGGTTCTTGATTCTCAACTCATGAGACAAGATAACCATAGATCAAGAGAGGGAGCAAGAGGTTGAGGGTGAGAGCAAGAGGAGAGCTCAAGAACAAGAGAGAGAATGAGCAAGAAAGAATGAGCAACTCTTTTGTCTCTCACCCTCTCATAATCCAAAAGAAAATGATAACTCATCATATCAAAAAAAGTCTTATGTGATGGTAGGAAGCAACCATAACCTTATCATGTCATGCACTCATTTTACTCAAATGAATAAGCAAGAAAAAAGTCTTTGGCATGAAATGATAACCATGGTTATCATGATGGTCAACTAGTCAAGCCTAGTCAACCGGTCAACAAGTCAACTAAAGTCAACAAGTCAACAAAGTCAACAAGTCAATAAAAGTCAACAAGTCAACAACCATATCACCATAATACTTAATTAATATAATAGTTAATCACATATCATATTCTCATTAGGGTTGAGCAAAAAGTCAAAAGTCAACGGTCAACTGTCAACAACCCTAATGAGAATCCGCTGTCTGTGCCTCCCTGTCAACTGTGCATACACACCCGCATCCGCGTTCCGAGGAACACGAATGCAAACTGGATAAATCCAATCCCATAAGGTACACTAGGATCTAGCTTAAACCAAAGCCCGCTAGTGTAAACTGTCCGGACACTGTACGTGCACAAGTGCACGGATGTGACCGAACCCTGTCGCAAAACCATGCGACCTGTCGCAATACCATGCGACCTCTACTCTTTTGCCTAAAGGCGAAAAGCTTTCTGTGTGGGACTCTAAAGACTCGACACTACGCTGGCAGTGGGTTTAACCACAGACCGCAAGCAGCACTAGCTGTGCGTAACGGTCCCCAGGTAATGCCGACAAGAAGACCGACGAGGCGAAACCCATCTGAACTCCTACTGAGCCTGAGTGTGACATTCTCCGTACAGTCCGGTCTGTTCGTCTGATACATCGCATGGCGGGCCTAGGGGGCGGTAAACGTCAGTCCCCCAATAGCGGTACAAGTCATGCCGGAGCGAAGCCCAAAACACCCTGAGATAACACTGGAAACCTACCAGTATATCTCGTTTGCCCTGGCCAGGGACTACTCGTGTAATGGCTCTCCTAGACACAGCGCGATGTCAACCCCCAATACCGGGAGAGACGAATCCTGTCTAACCGTCACTGCCTCCAAGTGCTTCGGGACTGCACCCAACCATCACCTGTTTGCACGACTCCTTTGAGCCGTGGTAGGGTAGTGATCAAAGTACAGTGGGAACACACCCGAGGCGAAGTGACAGTGTCAAGTCAGCGGACTAAGCTGTACTCATGTCACCTGGGAACTGATAACTGACGATAGGTATAATACCAACTGGTCAGTTCCCGACGAGTCCTGTCCAGTGTACCCGTAACCTAACGGGCACCCGCATACTATCTCAAGTACGACGTACTGACGGCTGTGGGACAGACCGTCTCCCACACTGGGATGAGAAGCGCATGCGCTGGTCTACTCCGGAGTATCGATGCCCTGTCTCGATAGTCCTGCGACCAGGGACCTGCATAAGGATGTGCTTCTAGATCACCCAGCCCCACTAGTGTGACGGCCATCACATCGCTGGTAATCAAGCAAAGATCCTAAGGGCTCCACTAATGTGTATAAGCAATATACAAAGATAAACACATGTACACATTGAAGTAGAAATAAACCAAGTAGCATACTACTATTTTGAGCAAGATTGTATATACAAGGTGAATATCCCAAGCTTCCATTAAGTAATATACATACTAGTATGATACAGTAATGGCCTCTAGGGCATATACACTAACAATCTCCCACTTGCACTAAGGCCATGTACTGGCGTATCGAAGACCTATCATCTCGATCAGCCGCTCGAACTGAGTCTGGGGTAGGGCCTTGGTGAATGGATCTGCAGTGTTGTCTTCCGAAGCGACTCTCCGAACCTCGATCTCCTGGCGATCCACGATCTCCCTGATCAGGTGATACCGCCTCAAGATGTGCCTGGATCTCTGATGGGACCTGGGTTCCTTCGCTAAAGCTATAGCCCCATTGTTGTCGCAATACAGAGGTATTGGACCAACAATGGACGGAACCACCTGAAGTTCTTTTAAGAACTTCCTCATCCAGACAGCTTCTTTTGCGGCATCAGATGCAGCGATGTATTCCGCTTCCATCGTCGAGTCTGCAACGGTTTCCTGTTTGGAACTCTTCCAACACACCGCCCCTCCATTGAGGGTAAAGACAAAGCCCGACATGGACTTGGAATCATCCTTGTCACTCTGGAAGCTGGAGTCAGCAAAGGCCTCGATCTGGAGGTCTTTTCCGCCATACACCAAGAACATCTCCTTAGTCCTTCTCAGGTACTTGAGAATGTTCTTTACCGCTATCCAATGTTTCTCCCCAGGGTTTGACTGATACCGGCTTACCACACTCAGTGCATAAGCTACATCCGGTCTGGTACACAACATCGCATACATTATAGAGCCTACCGCAGAAGCGTAGGGTATAATAGACATGCGATCCCTCTCCAAATCAGTCTTGGGAGACATCTCTTTAGAGAGGGTGATCCCGTGACAAGCCGGTAGGTTACCGCGCTTGGAATCTTCCATACTGAATCTCTTCAGTATGGTGTCGATGTACCTGGACTGCGAAAGTCCTAATATCCTCTTGGATCTGTCACGGTAGATCCGGATACCCAGAATGTATGAGGCATCACCCAGGTCTTTCATGGAGAACCTGTGTGACAAGAACCCCTTGACAGATTGTAGCATAGGAATGTCATTTCCTATTAAGAGAATGTCATCCACGTATAAAACGAGGAATACTGCAGTTCTCGCTACAAATCTACTATAGATGCATGGTTCATCTGGATTTTTGATAAAGCCAAATTCTTTGACCGTCTCATCAAAGCAGATGTTCCAACTCCGCGATGCCTGCTTTAGTCCATAGATGGACTTAAGCAACTTGCACACCTTTCCGCTGCTCCCACTCTGAATGAAGCCCTCTGGCTGGTCCATATAGACACACTCCTCTAAATTTCCATTTAGAAAAGCTGTCTTTACGTCCATTTGACAGATCTCATAATCGTGGAAGGCAGCGATGGCAAGAAGGATCCGAATGGATTTCAGCATGGCTACTGGAGAAAAGGTTTCGTCATAGTCCAAGCCAGGTCTTTGACGGAAACCCTTTGCTACCAGCCTAGCTTTATAGGTCTCAACCTGTCCATCTACACCAATCTTCCTTTTGAAGATCCACTTGCATCCTACGGGTTTTACCCCGTCTGGAGCAATGTCCAACGTCCATACCTTGTTGGTGTACATGGACTCCATTTCGGTCCGCATTGCATCCAGCCATTTCACTGAGTCAACGCTCTGAACGGCCTGCTGGAAGCTAGTAGGCTCATCATAATCTATGATGCAATCCTCTCTATCCCCGTCTATGAGAAAACCGCAGTATCTCTCGGGCGGATGAGACTGCCTACTACTCCTGCGGAGCGGCGTAGGAATGTCCTGTTCTTCCGAACCCTCTGGTTCCACTAGACTTTCAGTAATAGTCCGTGGTTCTGGAATCTCTTCCAGTTCTACTGCGCTCCCACTTATTTCCTTTTCTATGAACTGGTGTTCTAGAAAGTGGGCATGACGAGAAACAAGAACTTTTTGTTCCTCTTCGCAGTAGAAGAAATACCCCTTGGAATTCTTTGGATATCCCACAAACTTGCACAGTACTGAGCGTGCCTCGAGTTTGTCCGCATGCTGCTTTTTGACAAAAGCCGGACTTCCCCATATCTTAATGTGATTAAGATGGGGTCTCTTCCCACACCACATCTCAAATGGCGTAGTAGGCACAGTCTTAGTGGGAACTCGGTTCAAAAGGTATGCGGCTGATTCTAGCGCATATCCCCAGAATGATCGCGGCAACTCAGCGTTACTCATCATGGACCGAACCATATCCAATAGGGTTCGGTTCCGTCTCTCCGATACACCGTTATGTTGCGGAGTGTATGGAGGAGTAAGCTGAGAGAGAATACCATTCTCTTTTAAGTAATTAAGGAATTCGGCACTTAAGTATTCTCCACCTCGATCCGATCTTAGAATCTTAATACTTTTGCCGGTCTGTTTCTCTACCTCATTCCTATACTCCTGGAATTTTTCAAAAGCCTCGGACTTATGTTTCATTAAGAAAACATAACCGTACCTTGAGAAGTCATCCGTAAAAGTAATGAAGTAAGAATGTCCGCTTCGGGCATGTGTAGACATTGGACCGCACACGTCACTGTGTACGAGTCCTAAGAGCTCGCCCGCTCTTACTCCATGTCCAGTAAACGGAGTCTTTGTCATCTTTCCTTTGAGACAGGATTGACAAGTGGCATACGACTGATATTCGAACGCATTCAAATACCCTTCTGTATGTAACTTCGTCAACCTTCTCTCATTGATGTGACCCAATCTACAATGCCATAAGAAAGTCTGATTTATTTCTGGAGACTTTCTTTTGTGTGTATTCTGGACATTAAAAATCTGTGGTTGGTTTAACACGTATATACCATTACTCAAAGTACCTGACCCAATCAAAACTTGATTAAGGTGAATGTTTACAACATTACTTACAAACGCAAATTCATAACCTTCTTTAGAAACTAAAGATACAGAAATGATATTACAAGTTGCGTTGGGTACAAAAAAGCAATTACGCAAAACCAAAACATGTCCATCTGACATTCCCAGGTGATAGTCCCCCACGGCTTTAGCATCCATGCTAGCTCCGTTCGCAACTCTGAGGGTCATGTCACCTGCCTTCAAAACCCTACGGTTTCTCAACGCCTGCAAAGAATTACAGATATGAGATCCTGATCCGGTATCCAATACCCAGGAAGTAGAGTTTATTGAAAGACAGTTTTCAATAACATACACACCTGAAGCTGAAGCTGCAACCTGCTTCAATTCCTGTGTTCTGGCCTTCCAGGCCCTGCAATCATTCTTCCAGTGTCCTTTCTTATGACAATAGAAGCATTCCTCCTTATCCACAAGCTTCCCCGCTATCTTTGTTGCTTTACCCTTTCCCTTCGTATCCACTTTACTTACACCGCCCCTTGGTTTGGCGGGGGCCTTCTTCTTCTTTCCCTTGGCTTTCGCCTTGGACCTAGAAGAAGATGATCCTCCTACAAACAAAGTGGATGTATCCCTACCTTTCTGTAGGGTGCCCTCTGCGCTCCTCAGCATGTTGAGGAGCTCTGATAGTTCAACCTCTTTTTCTTGTAGGTTGAAGTTCAGTATAAACTGGGCGTAAGTGGAAGGAAGGGACTGGAGAACTATATCTGTATATAGCTCACTCTCCAATGTGATCCCTAGGTCAGCGAGCTCCTCAATGTAGCCGATCATCTTTAGCACGTGCTCGGCTACTGATGATCCGACGGCCATTCTTGTCGAAAATAACTTTCTCGACGCTTCGTATCTTGCGATACGAGATTGCTCTCCATACAGTTCTTTTGTATGGAGCAATATGGATTCCATGTCCATATTCTCATGCCTCCTCTGATGTTCGTTGTCCATCGAGGCAAGCAAGAGGCACTTGGCCTTCGCGCTATCAATCTCCCAAGTCTTGCGGATTTCCTTATCCGCGACGCTGGAAGTTGGACCAGGGACAGGGGGAGCTTTGGTGGTAAGAAGATACCCCAGCTTGTCATAAGTGATTGCTATCTTGACATTCCTGAGCCAATCTTTGTAGTTTGGCCCTGTCAGTTTGTTTTTATCTAGGAGTAACTTAAGTCCAGTCATTTTGATTGGTCGCTGCAATTAGGAGAGAGAAGAAGAAACACTCAGCATGATGCTCTTGCAAGTTTAGAGTGGTTTTTAATTTGTCTAAACAGGATGGCTCCCACTGTTTCTCGAATCCCTCCTCAAACCATAAAGGAAGAATTAGTCAGGATCAATCCCACCGTACAATACTTGCTTAACCGTTCGGCCAGGCTGGTGTCGGTACTTCGAGGGAGGTTTTCCAACGCTTTCGCGAAGTTCCTTAATTAAAGAACCTCTTTTCCCTGGGGGCGTAGCCCCGCTAACACCTTTCTAGGCACCTACTAGGTTTATAGCATTGATCGTTAAGTGAGAAATTTCCCGAGGAGTAGCATATACTCACAGTAGGATCGGGATCCAAATGTCATTGCGTGACGAAACTGAAGGAATCCTACCAGAATCACCACACTCCAAATGGTATGCAAATCTAGTAAGTTTCAGTACTTATGAAACTCCCGATGTGGATTTTTGCCCCATGCTCTTATGACCTTGACTTTGGCCAAAATATCATAAGTCACATGTCAAGTTCTACCCGTCATTATCCAGGTTAATTTGGATCCATCCGTATCTACCCTTGACTTTGGCCAAAATGGCAGTACGACTGTCCCAAACCAACGCATCTATCTATGCTACACATGAACACCCAACAGCTACCAATCACTGTGCCTTGACTTTGGCCAACATACACAGCTTGAATACTATTGACTATTCATGCGAAACGACGGAGGGCTACGGATGGTTTTGGCAAAACCGTGAACGTAGTGAACTTGATTTGGTCGATGGAACGAGATAGCTTTTAAATGGAGTGGCTCAAACTCCGCATTTTAAAAGTTAGTTTTGAAAAGAACCGAGTGGTTTTTCGAAAGTGTTCCAACGACTTTAACTTGGTTTATTATCTTGCATTAGTTCTTTTAATGCGTGATATTCTTGCATTAGTACTTTTAATGCGTCCCATCATTTAAATCCTACCATTGCAGAAAACAACCAAAATATGACGTACGCTTATGCCATTCGCATTCGCCACTGGGCCCCGTCATTACCCGTTAGGTTACTTAACTAACGACAGAGCGGGGGCTGGGCTAGCGCGTCTGTAAAACATAAGCAACGCCTAAATAGAAAGCAATGATAAACATTTCAGATCACAGATAAATACATTGGATATACTAGTAATCTGTAATTTGTACGAGCCTGTAACAAAAACAGATAACACGGTCGCGGTGAATAGCCAATACCCCACCCAAGACCCCTACGGGTGCGGCAAACTACCCGCCAAAGTACCCGAAGCGTAGCAACCTCCCTCATCTCCATGAGTAGGCCACTCGACACTTCGGCATACCCGGTAGTTTGTGCACCCCTCCATGGGTCTATCCTAGGAGCAAAAACAGTAAAAGAATTATACAATGACGGCTACAACCCCGACCCGGTTGTGCGGCCAAACAAATAATAATTATTACATCAATTTACATTTACAATGAATTGCAAGAAAAGAAAACTCTCGTCTCACAACCCCCGGCTATTCACCCGCGACAATCCAACATATTTATATACACATTCCAGCACATTACAGATCATGTATAACCCCGACTAATCGTCTTATAGCGATTAGTCGACGTTCAATACATGCAAACATCACAGATATAACCATCATAGTCAAAGTGCAGTGAAGTTCGGAAAAATACGGAATTATAGGCCCCCAAAAGTAAATTTTAGTTCTGGAAAATCTGGGCATATAATTTATATCCTAAAAATCCCAAAATCAACAAATAAAGACACTGCACGAAAATCGATGCAGAGGGGACATCAAGTCGCGGCGGATCCGCGGCGGCCAAGAAGGCTCACGCGGCGGAAGGGCGGCGGCTTAGACGAATCTCTGTGTCGTTTTTCATGGGTGTTTTTAGAAAACCCTGAGATGAATTTACAGATATAAAGTTTTTCATTTCGAGCCAAAAAAATTTCAACAGAAACTCAGCTTTTGGAAAAATACGGTTTTTGGGTTTTTTACGGTTCCGAACTTCGTTGCACTTCACTACCAAGCTAGTTTAAGTTTAGTTAGGCTCTGATACCACTGTAAGTCCACGTTGCGACCCCCGGTTCTTACGGGGAGGCGAAAACGGTATAAAATCAAAATTTTAACGCAAGAGGCAACATGGACTATGCTAGGTCGGGATCTTTACCTAAACTAAAACTAGCATACTAAGCTAAAGAGATTTAGCTACTCGGTTGAAGATGGTTATACCTAGCTTTTCTTGAACTCCTTCTCTTCAAGCTCCGGTGGTGGTCCGATGGCTCCTTCTCGTCGTCTCCGTACGCCGAAGATAGATCCACTTGAAAGCTCCAACCTTTAGCTCCTTCTTCGTTCTTTGAAGAAACTAGTTCACTTGGTTTGCCAAACCTAGTGAACTAGAATGAGTAGAGATGATTTAGAATGGGATTTTATCTATGGTTCTTGATTCTCAACTCATGAGACAAGAGAACCATAGATCAAGAGAGGGAGCAAGAGGTTGAGGGTGAGAGCAAGAGGAGAGCTCAAGAACAAGAGAGAGAATGAGCAAGAAAGAATGAGCAACTCTTTTGTCTCTCACCCTCTCATAATCCAAAAGAAAATGATAACTCATCATATCAAAAAAAGTCTTATGTGATGGTAGGAAGCAACCATAACCTTATCATGTCATGCACTCATTTTACTCAAATGAATAAGCAAGAAAAAAGTCTTTGGCATGAAATGATAACCATGGTTATCATGATGGTCAACTAGTCAAGCCTAGTCAACCGGTCAACAAGTCAACTAAAGTCAACAAGTCAACAAAGTCAACAAGTCAATAAAAGTCAACAAGTCAACAACCATATCACCATAATACTTAATTAATATAATAGTTAATCACATATCATATTCTCATTAGGGTTGAGCAAAAAGTCAAAAGTCAACGGTCAACTGTCAACAACCCTAATGAGAATCCGCTGTCTGTGCCTCCCTGTCAACTGTGCATACACACCCGCATCCGCGTTCCGAGGAACACGAATGCAAACTGGATAAATCCAATCCCATAAGGTACACTAGGATCTAGCTTAAACCAAAGCCCGCTAGTGTAAACTGTCCGGACACTGTACGTGCACAAGTGCACGGATGTGACCGAACCCTGTCGCAAAACCATGCGACCTGTCGCAATACCATGCGACCTCTACTCTTTTGCCTAAAGGCGAAAAGCTTTCTGTGTGGGACTCTAAAGACTCGACACTACGCTGGCAGTGGGTTTAACCACAGACCGCAAGCGGCACTAGCTGTGCGTAACGGTCCCCAGGTAATGCCGACAAGAAGACCGACGAGGCGAAACCCATCTGAACTCCTACTGAGCCTGAGTGTGACATTCTCCGTACAGTCCGGTCTGTTCGTCTGATACATCGCATGGCGGGCCTAGGGGGCGGTAAACGTCAGTCCCCCAATAGCGGTACAAGTCGTGCCGGAGCGAAGCCCAAAACACCCTGAGATAACACTGGAAACCTACCAGTATATCTCGTTTGCCCTGGCCAGGGACTACTCGTGTAATGGCTCTCCTAGACACAGCGCGATGTCAACCCCCAATACCGGGAGAGACGAATCCTGTCTAACCGTCACTGCCTCCAAGTGCTTCGGGACTGCACCCAACCATCACCTGTTTGCACGACTCCTTTGAGCCGTGGTAGGGTAGTGATCAAAGTACAGTGGGAACACACCCGAGGCGAAGTGACAGTGTCAAGTCAGCGGACTAAGCTGTACTCATGTCACCTGGGAACTGATAACTGACGATAGGTATAATACCAACTGGTCAGTTCCCGACGAGTCCTGTCCAGTGTACCCGTAACCTAACGGGCACCCGCATACTATCTCAAGTACGACGTACTGACGGCTGTGGGACAGACCGTCTCCCACACTGGGATGAGAAGCGCATGCGCTGGTCTACTCCGGAGTATCGATGCCCTGTCTCGATAGTCCTGCGACCAGGGACCTGCATAAGGATGTGCTTCTAGATCACCCAGCCCCACTAGTGTGACGGCCATCACATCGCTGGTAATCAAGCAAAGATCCTAAGGGCTCCACTAATGTGTATAAGCAATATACAAAGATAAACACATGTACACATTGAAGTAGAAATAAACCAAGTAGCATACTACTATTTTGAGCAAGATTGTATATACAAGGTGAATATCCCAAGCTTCCATTAAGTAATATACATACTAGTATGATACAGTAATGGCCTCTAGGGCATATACACTAACACTTTGTATATCGCAACACTTGTCTTGAGATTGTGTGCAGGAAATTCCAGGTAAAAGAGCCGAAACTGCTAAAAGTGCTGATAAAAATACGTCAAGTCCAAGACTTGTGATCTGGCAGTGAACAAGAAAGTATAAAAGTATTCCAGACATCAGAAAACAGCCCTAAAGCCAACAGAAGAATTACCATGGAATTTCCAGATACGAAACCTTCAAAAATGCCGCGGATCCGCGGCCGAATGGGCTTGTTGGCGGCGGATCCACGACCACGTCATCACTTCAATGGCAGATTGATTTCTCAGGCTTCTCCTTCCAAGGTCAAAACTTCTTCAATACACTTTGTGTCACAACCCGAAGTTCGACCCGTGACCGGCACTTAACCACGTAACGTCTACAGGCGTAACGCGACTAAGTAAGCTGAAACCCAGAAATCAAAACCATTAAAAGTAGTGAGTGTTGAAAACATTTGTTTAAAAACATTGGAAGACCTTAAGTTGTTTAGTAATTTTCTTTAAAGTTCAAGTTATTATCTTAAAAATTTTGGCAGCATTTCCTTTGTAAAAACTAACCCCGAAATTGGGTACAAGGCAAGATATGAGTAAAATGATACACAATAAGAATAAAGCATCCCAAATGGGAGCAATCATGCCCAACGACGGAAACAATCACCACAAGAGTAATATACGACGCCGTAGCGAAGAAATGAGCAATAAGTGAAAAACATCACAAATGATAAAAACTGCATAAGTAAAGTCGGCTCACACGAGCTCGACACCAGAGTACAAATAATAGACATCATCGTCCTTACACTGGTCTCTAAGTCAATACATGAAATAGTAGATGGAGAGTACTAGATACAAAAGTGTGTACAAATGGAAAATAACCGGATACCACAAACCCACCTAGCAGCAAACAGCTCACGCACCAACTGCAGTGGTATCCGTAACCAAAAAGATACAAGAAAGCAGCCTGCCGCGACTACTCTGATGGGCAACCTGCAACACTGTGGCACAACGGGGGTGAGTTGCCAACTCGTGAATAGTAGATAATATATAAAGGTAATCGCGAGCATGCACGTACTGCGATACTCTAACATGTGCCAGCAGATAACATCTATATGCGATGAGCAGGATGTGCAATAATCATGCATAAGTACTCTATCAGGTAATACGACTACAGGATGAGATTCATAATAATGAATGCTGAGCATGGGATAAAATAACATCTACACGGAATGTCAACGTGGAAAAATAACCGATGTCCATCAATGCACCCAAATCCCAAAAACTCAGATGCTGTCACCCTCATCGGCCTTCAAATCCTGTAAATATCTGAGAATCGTGAATGTCCAACATCGGCACTCAAAAATATCATGAAATAATCGTGTCCAGCATCGACCCGCAAATCCTCATATATCAGGCTCCGTCAGTCCGGATCGGCCCACGGGCTCCGTCTGCGGAATCGACCCTCGGCCCCGGCAGTACGGGTCATCCCGTAACCATCTATCGACTCTGGTCAGTATCCTCTGGATAACCGCCAGGTCCAACCAATCACTGGTAGGTACTAGTCACCCTGCCAGGCTCATCGTATGCTCCACGAAAAATATTTCTCGCCCCGTGGAACCATACCGGGTCCACCACGAACCCGAAAATGGATCATCCAACTCCTCGAATCGGGTCTCAAGCACATGTCTCAGAACCGAGCAAACGCGTGGTGGACGCACCAAAATATCATATCAAGAGGAACCGGGTTTTTAAAACAATGCATGCTTTCTTGAAAAATACCACGCTTCTCAAATCCAGAAATCACATGAAATCCAAAGCCAATGCGTAAATCCATCGATGTAATATATGCATCATAAGTCGTACTATGAGTAAAAGGGAGAAACCGCTCTTTAAGTAGATTCAGTTTTTTTAAAAGGTATCATGTGGTCCCCAGTTTTACCAAAAATCAGCTTATCTAGATAGGTACCATTGTATATGCATAAGTATGGATATGCAAATGAGTATGTGCACAAGTAACATAATCATGTTGAATCATATATTAGGCGAGCTACAATATATTGTTCATGGCAATTCTATAGTGTGAGTGTCATGACAATTACTAACGGTGTGTGTGTAACATGCAGATTAGTGCTCATGCAACATGAACCGTTAGTAACAGTGCGGGGTGTTATTAATTCTAAGTCCATATGCATATATATAGCAGGAAATACAGCATGCAACCAAGGTATATGAATGCAAATATGCAGCTACTATAGCCTATCAAGCCCTAACGCATAACGTCATACGGGTGATTTCCCTGTAGATGTTAAATCTACTCACCGTGGTCTCGTGCTAAGTGTAGCCGACGACTTGCTTCCTCTTCTTCGCGGCGTCCGTCGTACTCTCCTGCGAACCTAGAATTACACAAGGAAAAAGCATAAGCTAAAATCCTATAAAACGTGATACTAAGGCAGTACGGAAAAAGTAGCGTCGCAAGCTAAACGCGTGAACTCGATACACTAAAACGAGCGTGTGCTAATCCCAGAACTACCCCGATGCGCTGCGATGCACAGAACCCACCAGACCATGACGAAGCGTACATGTCGCGCTAAACACACAACTCCAATTTAAGGGCAACAGGTCCCAGATTCTTATTTGGAAGAAAACCCAAAAAGCAAACAAAACCAAACATTGTAAAACCAACACAGACACCACCCTGCAAAACACCAACACCCACAGAACAGGGGAGGCCGGCGTCGCCGGATTTCCAAGGGAGGTCGCCGGTTTTTATGGGGTGAAATGGGCTCGAATATCAACCCAAAACCCTAGCTACCCTGTACACTATTCTGTAATTGTTTGCAACACCAGAAAATAATCGTAGACATAGCAGATCACTGTATCCTATAATCTTGTTTAAAAACGTTTTAAAAACACTAATTTGGTAATAAAAGGTATTTTAGTGCAAACTGAAGAAAAAACCTGGTTTAAACAACACTAATAGCACTTAAATAAGTTAACCAAGCCATAAAATTTCCAACTTATCATAAACTTCACTAATTTCCTCTCATTAGCACTAAAACGCAGAAAAAAATGATTTTTAGCAAAAAGAAAATACAAGTTACGAGCTAAAGTGCTAAGGGTGAGTTTGATAACTCCAAAAGACCTTAGGGAAACCTAACTTCTAGCCCTTGCCTTCAAAGGCACTGATTTGCCACCAAAATCCTCAAAAGAGCCATTTTCCAAAGGTTTTTGTGAAGGAAAATGAGATTTTTGTGTAGGGTTTGTGTTTGGATCAAAAGAGAAGCAAAGAAGAAGAAAAAGATGATAATGCTGTTGCTGCTGCTGCTTTGCTTCTGCTGGAAGAGCAGAAATGAGAGGGAGAGAGAGAAATGAGAGGGATAGGGTCAAAGGTCAAGCCTCACCTCTTCACCTAATCCAACCCATACCTCCCATTTCTTCATTTTCATTTTAAAATTAAAGGTTTGAGTTGGTTTTATGGGGAAAAATATGAACCATGCAAGAAGAAAGATAAGAAAATGGTTACACTTAACCCATGTCACAAAAATGTGATAAGTGTGCATGCTTGTCACACTAATCCATGCTTAGGAAAGTAATTAAGGAAAATTTCTAATTAAAGTGAACACAAGCTAAATTATAATTAATAAAACCCATTTATATATAAAAACACTTCTTATCACAATTAGAACTAGTTTTATTCTAGTTTAAAAAAGGAAATTAAAATTTACGGGTTTTTATGAAAAACACACATCATTATTAACTAACGCGAAATTAACCTAAACAAATTTCAATGCGTTACACTTTGGTCTCCAGAGATCTCCAGAAGCTTCCGTCCTAACAGCCAAGCTTCTTGTACAAGCCTAATACCTCCAAGCGTCTTAAGCAAGCTAGCTAAATCTAGAAGGTTCTTCTAAACAACCAAGCTTCTCAAGGAAGCTAGCTAACTACCTAAATCTAGAAGCTTCCTTCATAACTACTAAGCTTACAAGAGAAGCTAAACCTAGCTTAGCTTCTAAAGGAAGCTAAACCTAATCAAGCTTCTAGGGGAATCTAAAGGAGAAGGCTATATAAAGGGACCCAAGGCTTCATAACAAAGGTTATTCGTTGTTGAAAATTGAGCCAAAATTCCACAAGTTGAGTGACACAACTTGTGCATACAAACCCTAGCCCGAATCCAATTCCAAAAGCTAAATCAAGATCACCGAGTATAAAATCAAGCAAGAAGCCATCAAGCCTTTTTGGAGCAACACCGGTCTTCATCCGAGCAAGTGATCCAAGACGATTCGCGACTCACGAAGACGATGCGAAGCTAATTCGACGATCGAGTTCTCTACTCAATTCTTGTAGTCTTGAGTGAATTGTAACAAAATGTTGAATAATGAAAGGTGAAAATTCTTGATCTTGCTTTTCTTTTCATTTGAGCATTATGACGAGTTCTCAATTCTTGATTGTTTTCTTTTTCATGATGTTTGAGTGAAAACTCCGCTCGTGGAGGAATCGAGATAATAGATAGATGACGATGATTAAATTCTTGAACGATTCTTAAGTCTTATGAGTTTTGTAAACTTGAGGAAATTGAATCATCAATAACCTAGTTTCGAGCGAGATGCTTTCTTGAATGTTTTCGCTCTTAATTAGAGATCGATGATCGATGATTGAATTTCCTAGAGGCTAGCATTTGAATGATAATCAACGAAAGGACAAGGGATGATGATGAAGAAACCCTAGTTTCTTCGATAGATCCCTAATTCTCATTGATCGTCATCGATCTAGTAACAAATCATCAATAGATAAGAATTTGTAATCACAAGTATTCATCATCACTATCGATTGGATCGATTCCTACGAGCCTCATTATAAATCTTGATAACTCATTCAATTTGGACGATTCTTGATTCTAGATTCTTGATCTTTATTTTCTCTTGATTCTTGAAACTAAAATTCATAAATCTTGAATCAAATTTTCTTTTCACTTTTAATTTCAACTCAACTAAAACAATTACGATCAAATCTCACTTTCCCTGTGGACGATCCGCACTTGCTAACGAACCTACAATTGACACCGTTATTGATTGCGGTTTACAAATTTCTTTGGTTGTGATCTTTACACTTTTCTACCTACACACCGAGAGACATCAATCACGACACTACGAAACCAACTCAAGAGCAGCAACTACACAACAACACGAACCGTATCGGATAACGTAACGCGCGTAATCGAAACACTAGAAAACAAGCAAAGTGATCCCAGATTTTTCTACCCAAAAAATTTGTAAAAGTTGCACATACCACAAGACCACACACAACCCCAGAGACCCCCACACCAAAACCCAAACCCAAACATCCCAGTCTGGCCGTAAATTGCGGCCAGAAGCAATAAAATTGCGGCCTACTGTTCATGGAATCCTCTCAGGTTTTTATGGTGGTTTCTAGGTCACTACACAAGGTCATTGTGATGGGAACTTTTCCAACAAAAACCTGGTTTGATAGCAGATCACCCGAGACCCAAATCTACACTAAAAATAGGATATTTACCCGAAACGAAACTTTACGCATTCTAAACTGAAACGAATAAGCTACGCAACATAATAAACACCTACTTAACAGAAAGAGATCATTACCTACTCCCACAAACTCAAAGATCCTAGCTTTCCAAGCTCCAAGGCATCTAAGAGACAAAACAGGTCTTTAGAAGTGATTTGGGTGAGATTTTATGAAGTTTAGTGATAGATTTGTCATGGAAATGATAATGGTTCTGTTGAGGGTGAGAAAGATGAAGGAAATGATAAAGAGATGAAAAAATGAAAGGATGGAAGGATAAAGAGAGAGAGATGAGAATAATGAGAGAGAGAGAGGTGAGTGCACCCTTGCATTAACTCCTCATTAATGCAAGCATTAAGCTCACCATGCCACCTCTCCCCAAAACAAAACCCAAAAGAAATATCTCACACAAATATCAAGGGTTTAGGATTAAGGTTAAAGCAAGGATTAGGATTAACTTAATATTGTCATGGTCACTAAACTATATTAGCACAAACAAACCCTCAAATTAACGTGCACACGTGCGTGCAAGCCATAACAAATAATAATAAATTATTGATTAAATGTTATAAAATGTGAGGAACCCAAATTGGTAAACTTTTTACCAAAAACCGGCATTATCGTCTAATTAACACCAATCGCAAACCAAGGTGTTACAATCTCCCCCTTAAAGAAAATTCGTCCCCGAATTAAAATTCCTACTATGCATACCTTCAAGGAGATGAGTGCAAACCACCAAATCTCACTCGCAGCCTCCCAAGTGATCACCTCACTATACGGCTACGCCAAAGAAAAACCTTTACAGATGGCAAGACCCTTGACCGAAACTTCTCCACCTGCCGATCCACTATAACCATAGGCTGCTGGTGAACGAAAGATCGCATCCTAATTAAATGGTCTGGTTCTAAATCATGTGAAAAGGTAATGAAGGTATTTGCGAAGTATCGACACAAGAAAAACGGGGTGAATACTCAAAAATCTGGGTGGAAGTGCCATATTATAGGCAACGGTACTAACTCGCTTCAAGGATCTCAAAAGGACCTACAATTTTGGGACTAAGCTTCCCAAAACTCAACACGCCATTCATCGGAAAAATCTATAGGAATACATGATCTCCCACCGCGAACTCAAGTCTGCGACCACTACGGTCGGCATAATACTTCTGTCTGCACTGGGCTGCAGTCATCCTAACCTGAACCAACTGGATCTTCTCCGAAGTCTCTGGACTAGCTGGGGTCCAAAAATCCTGCTCTCGCAGAGTCAGTAAAACTGACTGGCGATCGACACAACCTATCACACAAGGCCTAAAAGTTGCCATTTGAAACGTCTCCTGATAACCGTTATCGTAAGAAAGATCCATTAATAGAAAGTGATGATCCCACAGCCAACAAACAATTAGTACGTATGCATAACAAACAACTGACCATCGGCCTATGGATGGAAAAGCGGAGCTAATGCTCAACCAGTACCCAAGGCTTCCTGAAGCTTCTGCAAATGACGGCTAGCGAACTGGATGTCTCTATCGGATACAACGCATGAAGGAACTCCGTGCAAACGCACAAACTTACCGAAGAACAACGAGCAAACTGAGCATAACCGGACAACAAACCACCCAAATGGGGTCATACCCTCGATTAGACCCGGTTAGACCCCACAACGAAATTCATGGAGATCTGCTCCCATTCCCACTCTGGAACGGTAAAAAGGTTGCAACTCTCCAGCCGGCCCCAAATGCTTAACCTTAGCTAGCTAACAAGCCAGACACCTCAAAACGAAATCCGAAACTTCACTCATCATCCCTGCCCACCCATAACTATCTCACAAGTCACGTCACATCTCAGTGGAACTTGGATGAACACAAGCAGCTGACTGATGTGCCTGCTCTAGGACCTCGCGTCTCAACCCATCAATATCGGTACATGCCATCGAGTCCCTAACACAGCATACCCTGGTCATAAATCAAGAACTCTGAATCTTTACCTAGCCGAACTTGCTCAAGAATCTCCGACAACGAGCATCGGCGGGCTGTGCCTCACGAAAAAGATTCAGTAAAAGTGGACGGGTACGGACATAAGCAAGTTGTCCCCTCAGTAAGGCGAACCTAAACTGTACTCAACGGTTACACAAGAACTGTAAATCTGCATAAGACTGTCTCTGAACTGCGCATAACTGGAACAACTACCCCCGGCCTACGACTCAAGTATCAGCTACCACAATCGTCTTGCTACGGGTAATGAAGGATCTCACAATCACAATCCTTCACAAGCTCCATCCAACGGCACTGTCTCAACAATCAAAACCCGCTGCAGAAAGATGTACACAAAGCTCTGGTGGTCCGTGAAAATCTGACATGACTCTCCCTACAAGTAGTGTCCCCAAATCTCCAGCGCAAAACCACCGCGGCCATCTCCAGATAATGAATGGGATAAATCTTGCTCGTACTTCCTCCAACTGTCGGGAAGTATAAGCGATAACTCTATCATGCTACATCAGTACACAATCGAGCCCCACTCCTGAAACATCATAGTAAACAACAAAGTTGCCCAATCCAGAAGCAAAGATAGATCTGGTGCAGTCGTCACCCAAGTCTTCAACTGCCGAAAACTCAGCACGCATGCCTCAGTCTAATGAAAAGTAACCCCTTCCTTGTCAGTACGGTCAACGGTGCGGTGATACTTAAGAAATCCTGCACAAAACGGCGGTAAGAACCGGCTAAGCCCAAAAATCTGCGGACCTCTGCCCCTGATCAGGTCTGGGCCATAGCTATACGGCCTCGATCTCCCTCGGGTCCATACGAAAACCATCTCCCGTAACCCCATGACCTAGGAAGTCAACACTATCAAGCCTGAAGGAAACACTTCGAGAATTTAGCAAACAGCTGGTGCTCTCCCAATGTCTGCAAAGCGAATCCTCAAGTGCTGCTTACGTTCCTCATGACTCTTGGAAAAGACCATAATGTCATCCATAACACAATAATATACTGGTCGAGGAACGGCCTGAAGAATCTGGTTCATCACATCCACGAATGCTGCTAGGGCACTGGTGAGTCCAACGACACCACCAAAACTCATAAAGCCCATAGCGCGCACAAAAGCAGTGTTCGGAATGTCATCATTTCGATCCTGCAACAATGATGACCTGATCCCAAACAAACTTAGAAAAATGTCCCGCACCCTGGAGCTGATCGAAGAAATTGTCAAGCGAGGTAAAGGATACCCAAATCCGCACCATAACTCGGTTCAATTGACGATCAATCAATACACAACCTCAAACTGTCGTCCTTCACTTGACGAACAGAGTAGGAGCTTCCCAAAGCGAAACACTCGGACGCACAAGTCCTCCTATCTAGCAACTCTACAGCAGATCCTTAAGCTCCCTAAGCTCCGCCGGCTCATCTGGAACAACGTCGGAAAACTCTCGCACGATAGGAACCCGGTCCAACAAACCCACTGTGGCTCCGTATCATAAATAGAAGCCAAGAATCCTCGACCTCCTCTCCTCAAAAGCCGACAAGCGAAAAAGGCTGAAATCAAGCTGTGAGGGGCGGCACCACAGTCCCCCTGCACAACAAGAACATACTCGCCGAGAAAACAAAACCTGATTGTCTTTTCGCGGCAGTCCACAGACGCCTAGCACATACCTAACCAGTCCGTGCCCAGGAGAATGTCAAAGTCCAACATCTCAAGATGGATCAAATCGACGGACGAATCTCTATCTCCTACCAAATTGGCACCTGACCGAAATACGTGTTGCGCAACCAAAGGATCGCTAACAGGAGTTAACACAACAAGCGACTGATCTAGCATACACGACTCTCGGCCCAACCTCGGCACGAAGTGTGTAGAACAAACGAGTGCATAGATCCCGAATTAACAACATGCGAAACAAAAGAACATACGAATAAGATTACCTGGAAACTCTGCATTGGACGCCCGCGCGTTCCGATGAGTAGAAGCAAATGCTCGTGTCTGCCCTCTACCCGCAACTGGCTGAACTCCTCCTCTGCCATCCTGTGCACTCGGAACAAATCCTCCGTGACTACGAACTCTCTGTGGTATAACTACCTCGTGCTCACGTGGTTCTGTACAATCTCGAATCCGATGACTAAAGCTTCCGCACCGGTAACATCCATATAAAAACTGCTGCCCCTTCTGGGGATGACAGCTAAACCACTGTCATCGTCCCACGCCTCTGCTACTCCCGCGACGTGCACAAAACCTGTCATGGCGACTGAACCTCTACCTCTGGGCCGGTACACCTGTACGAGCCCTTCTCTGTCCTCGGACTCCCAAAGTCTCGGAAAGACGCTCCTCATCGAATAGGGTTGTGTCTACTGGTGTTGTATACGTAATACTAAGCTGTGTGCTGATCGCAAGGAATAACTGGGTAACAGGGGTGGAAACCTCCTGTCGCTGCGCTCGACTGGTCTCAACCAACGACCTCATCATCTGGTGCAAGTCCTGCATATCTGCCTCAAGCCTAGCGATACGATCTATCGAAGGTGGATCAATCTGCTCCTGTGCAACGATCGTACCATCCTGGTCAGTTCTCGCCCTAAACGAGTCAACTCTGACCACTTCGGCTCTTATTGCATCACACTGAGCCCTCATAGTCATCGGCGGCAAAAGGCTATAAATGGAAATATGATTCGATAAGAACACGGAAATCGAATCACAAGAAAATGTATCATCAAGAAAGGAATTTCAAGCAATTAGTACTTAGGTCACTTAGGCGGAGTACCGTGTCTTAAGTATGCCGCGGACATACACACACTATGTTACTCTGCTACAGCTACTTACTCCATCATACCAAGGTCATCCTACACTCCGAAAGGTAAAACCTAGCGCTCTGATACCAACTTTGTCACGACCCAAAATTTAGCACGTGACGGCCCTTAAACTACGTAACGTCTCCAGGCGTAACGTAATTCAAGTAAGCCAAAAACCCAGCAATCTAAACCATCAAAAGTTGTAAGTGATAATAACATGGTTAAAACTTTTAAAATCTCAATCAAAATCTTTAAAGTCCAATTTTACTTCCTTTAAAATTTGGCAGCACCTCCTTTATAAAACAAGCCCCCAAAAAGGGTACAACATAAATATATAAGTAAAGCATCCCCAAACGGGAGTAAATCCATGCCCAAAGGCGGAAAACAACCACCGCAGGCAAATATACGACGCCGTAGCAAAGAAAAAGACGATATAAATAAAACTGCATAAAAGACCTCCAAGTCACCAAATAATATACAATATCATCCTCACATCACGTCTCTAAGTCAATACATGAAAGTGGTAGATGGAGAGTACATGGTACAAAGATATACAATGAGTAATATCGGATAACCGCAAAACCCACCTATAGCAAAACTGCACCCAGTCAGTCGTAGCGGTATCCGCTGCAAAATATGATACGATAGATGAAAGCCTTGCCTCGACTACTCTGAGGAACAACCTGCAAACCCTGTGGCACAACGAGGGTAAGTTGCCAACTCGTGAATAGTAAATAACATATGCAGGTAATCGCAAGTATGCACGTACTGCGCACATGCAAGCTAATAGCAATAAATGGCCATATGTATACAACATTCATGAAAGGTACTCTATCAGGTACAACTAATACATGAAGCAATAATATGGCAATATGTATATGCAACAGTCATAAAAGGTACTCTATCAGGTACTACTAATACATGAAGCAATGCATATAAAATAAATACGGAATATGGGATAAAACATGCCATCCTCACGGAATCCTCATCGTGGCAGGACCAATGTCCATCAAGACAATGCAAATCACAAATATCCTCAAATCGGCCCTCATATCGGCCCTCGACATCAAGTAATGAATAAGAATACATGCATAGATCATTATGATATATATATATATATATATACATATAACAGCATCCCATACCACTGATATATATATACATGCATATATAACAGCGTCTCATACAACTGATATATATACTTAGGAGTAAAATATCATGAAAACTAGTGCCCAGCATCGACACATAAATACTCATCTATCAGGCGTCATCACCCCAACTTCACCTGATATGTACGTATCATATGTTCATCGGAAACTCGAGTGCTCAACTTCGACACTCGAATTCCCTGTATCCATACGTACATGACTCCGGTCGATATCTCCACGATCACCACCGAGTCCACAATATTATCACCGGTAGGTATGGTTCCCCTACTAACTCATCGCCATCACCTGCGATCTTCTTGCCCTGGGGCACCTCCGGGCCTGTAACATTTCAAAATAATAAAATATTATTTTGGGAATTTTTATAATTTAATATTATTTTATTGATTATTTTAATATTAAATTTATAATTAAATACCGATAAATGGGAAAAATTTTGGAAAAATTATGGAAAATTCTAAAATAGGGTATTTTATGGAATTATGACATTTTTAAGTTTTTATGATTAATTATATGCTAATTTAGTGCTAATCGCGATTAAAAATCGCTAATCGGGTTTTTAGCAATTTTGTGCAAAACATACACATATCTTTTTCCTACACTTGTGTTACATTTTCTTACCATGGCTATTACTTTGGGTTTACTATTTGAATGAGAAGGTTTTGGAAAAGAAAAGAAAAGAAAAGGATTTTGATTAAAGAAATAGGTATGGTGAGAGAGAGAGGGTAGGTGAGGGTGTTTGACTTGGCCATTCTCTCTTGTTTTCTCCTCTCATTCCCCCCCTTTTCCATGAGATGATGCTGCTCCTGCTGCCCTCCTCTTCCTCCACCTTCAAACCCCCATTACTCCATGAAATTCACCCCAAAACCCCACTACCATTTCACAAAAGTTGTACACAAGCTCATAAGCATGCCTTTGGACCAAAAAAGTAGATGTTTTGGTGCTGTTGAGGATTCATGAGGGTCTTATGAGGTAATTTCTTCAAAATTAGAGTGTTATTTCTTGTTCTTAAGTTTCAATTCAAGTTTCATATCGATATCGTGTAATTTGGTGTGTTTTGGACCAACTTAGAGAGGGTTGGGGGAAAGTTGAGATGTTGCTATGCAATAGGACTCTAATGGTGACCTTAGACCCCATATTGACCAAAACACTGGCCTAACACAACCTGAAACCCAAAAATAAGGAATTACGGAACTTTTCATGTCGGTTTGTGTGATCTGTGAAGGTGTTCTGGAATCTGGAGCAACCCGGGGGCACCAAAAATAAAATTGAGCTCACAGTGAGTCGTGCAGACACCTAGGAAGCTACCACCAAGACCCGAGCCCCTAACTCAAACCTAAGGCCGCAAATTTGAGCATTCTGGCCGCAATTTGCGGCCATAGTTGGAGGGAATCGATCCATTTTTGTTCCAGGGCTCATTTTGCACTAAATTAGACCCCTCCTATATGCAGTTTTGGCTAATTGTCATCTGGGGAAAATCTGGGAGCATTTTGGTGTGTTTTAGGCGATGTTTTCCGTATTTTTAAATGCACTTTCTTGATATTTGGATTTGTATTTGGTTGTCGGGTGTTCGTACATCGACAACATGGGTTGTTTGTTGGATTTGCATGTTTGGGCCATAGGTTCCAACCTATGAGCACACTGTGCGCTGTATCGGTTTTTTGCCTTGATTTTCATACGCATTGCTATGGTTGAACATTGTAGGTACCTTCACGTGGATTCCGAGACGATGCAGAAGATGATGGAGACATCGACACCGACACACTGAGTGCAGGTGAGTAGATTTATATCTACGGGGAGAAGTCGGGTGGATGGCGTATAGCACCCCCGCAGTTCGTGGTGATGTATACAAATACGTATACACATAGATATTGATTATATGTTGTTGATATTATTGATGATAAGATGGATATTTGGTATTTTTGGATTGGTTTAGTGTAGTTGCGAAACCCTAGAGTAGTGGCCGCACTCACACACGCACGCACACACATATTTGCATACATTCTTTCTTTCATATGTGCGTATGGGAATATATATTGATGTGTATATTTACACATGGATATGGGACTATGTGTTTATATACTGGATATGAGGATAGTAATTGGGATTTGAGATGAGTCGATAAGATTGGGCTTGAGGCCAGGAGATCGGTGATGTGATTTGGTTCGTATTGAGATGCGACATGATGTTTTAGCGGGTCTTTTGACATAATAATTCTTACACCTGCATGAATACATAGATGGTATCAGTATTGTACTAGACGTAGATCAGTACCCCGATCATGATATTTGATAAAGAGGATACCAGATGAATAGTATGATGAATGTGATATTGACCCGTACCCAGATTTGGGATGCCGTACGACGGATTTACGTACGAGCTGTATATTGATGATTGATCTGCACTCTTAACTTGGGATGTCTGATTATAGATATGATATCGGATATGATATTATTGAGGCGGGATCACCGACTAATATATATACAGGTATGTATATATATCGACTCAGATGTTAGGCAGTTTCCTTACCTGTAGTCCAGCTTGTTAGCTTAGCCCTTTAGTTTAGTTTAGTTGTTAGATTAGATTCGATTCTTACCTATTTCAAAAACTAACGAATCGTGGGTATTTTAAAAGACAGTCCAAGGGATCCTATGGATATTTCAAAAGACGTATCTTTTCATAAAAAAAACACCGTAGCCCCTATTTTCAAAACCCCATGATTCGTGTTATTTCAAAAGGCACCATTTGTAGAACTTATATTAGATTAGTGCAGATTAGTTATAGTTGCGTCTAGTATTCAGCTCCCGCTCATCATTGTGGTTCGCTCCGCATCGCATGCTTATATTATGTTTCATACTCCATTATTGATATCATGCTGTTAGGACACCAGCACTATTGCCGATGATGCGTATGTACCACGTACACTTACTTGCCGGCTCACACACATCTTCATCGGTAATTGCCCTGTCACGTACACCTTAGAAAATATTATTGCTTAACATAGCCTGTTAGCTAATAGTTTAGACATTGTAGTTATTACCTGCTACTTTATGCATACTGTTATTCATTATTATGCCGCATTCATGGATTCTCATGCATATATTCACTATTTTACGTGTTATTGAGGTTTTGGATTCGGATTTCCATGAGATTTTCTGGATTTGGAGGAAAACCGCAAAAAAACATAAATAAACCTTTTATCTATTTTAAAATAAAAAGTGCGGTTTTCCCATGATGTATGAGTCGTCCACCATGAGTTTGCTGATGGATTTCGAGACCCGATTCGAGGAGTGGAGGAACCGTTTCGGATACATGGTGGGCCCGGTGCGGTACCCCGGGGCAAGAGGAATGTGTTGTTGACGTTGAGTCCGGCAGGGGAGCACTACCGACCGGTGATATTACCCGATGCGTCGGATATCCGGAGGATACCGTCGTGGTCTTGAGATGGATGGTAGGGGCCGGTCTGGATTGACGGCACCCTAGATATTGATTTTGAGATATTGAGGTACAGAGATTGTGATACAGAGATATCGAGATATTTGGACACTTGTTTTGTGTCGATGCTGGGCACTGTTTTTTGCTGATTTCATTTATGGTACCTCACTTTTAAAATATAGAAATCTCACTGATTTATGAAAGAAGTTTTCTTCAGTACATGCATTCTGTTTCATGCATTCATACATTGCTACCTGAGGCACTGACACGGCACATGGATTTACACTTAGGTTAGATATTTGCCCTAACTTTTGTTGGGTTGCTGGTTATATATTTGAGGATTTATTATGATCGTATGACCTAGGATTGCGTCATACATGCGATTTTTATTCGTAGATGTTTTTCTATTCACGAGTTGGCAACTCACCCCCGTTGTGCCCCAGTTTCTTGCAGGTTTGCCGTACAGGTTTCATTACGGCTTTGCGGGCACAGTTTCGTTCGGGTGAATTGCTAGTAGGTGGGTTTATTGGTATCGTACCCATCATATTACCTTGTATATCATTATTCTGTTGTATCTAGAAGTTCCATCAACCAAACATGTATTTATTTGAGATAGAGACCAATGTTGTTTATTCCTTCGACCTTAGTGTCGCGCGTTGTATTTCTGTAGATTTCTTGTTGTTTTGAGTTTCTATTTGAGTTTTGATCCTCGCCCTTGGCGTTGTATATTATATTGCTTGTGTGGTTGTGGCCGTCGATTGACGAAGAGCTAGCTCCCGCTTGGGGATGCCCTTTTTTTGATTTCGTATACTATTTATATTGTATCCCGTTTGGGGGGCAGTATTTACAAAGGAGACTCTGCCGAAATTTTCAGGAAATAATTGATGTTTTAAAAACGCATAATTCGGCTTATGCTATTAAAACTACTTGATTTAAATTGGTTTTCCTTCACTCTAATGTTTTTCTTGGTTTGGATTTCTGGGTTTTCGGCTTACTTAGATTACGAACGCCTCGAGACGTTTCGTAGTTTAAGTGCCGGTCATGTTCCGTACTTTTCGGGTCGTGACAAAGTTGGTATCAAAGCGTTAGGTTTTACCTTCGAAGCGTCGGATGACCCTTGGTTGATGGAATAGGTGACTAAAGTAGAGTGGCGTATCGTGGGTATGTTCCGCGGCATATTTACGACACACCACTCCTCTTAAGGAGCCTTAGGATGTACATTTCTTTGCTCAGTATCATATTCATTCCTGATCTAGCTTCATCGGTACCAGTTATGGTTTTGCCGCCACGATTACGGGCAAGGAGAGCTACGGCTAGAGTTGCGGTCAGCATGAGCTCGTTACGAACGAGGAATGATCAGGGCGTGATTCCGGCGACACACGATTGCAGAGATGTGTCTTTTGATGGTGTTTTTGGTGCCACGAGCGTTGGATGGATCGCTGTATGAGGTTACTCGGATGTGCTGATCGGCACCAGAGGATTGAGCCACTGACAGAGGCCAGCCAGATTTTGATGACCATTGAAGTATTGCTTACTCCTGATGATTGAGGCACCGTTCAGCGTGCAGACGAGCGAGCCAGTTATTGCTGCGAACGATGAGATATTGCCCCAGATGCTGGAGTTAGTGCAGAACGAGTTGTACTAAGAGATGATAGAAGGTCGCTAGTCATCGAGGATGAATGACTAGGACATGTGGATCGTTCGCCTACCCCGATGCGAGGTCATCAGATAGATTGATTCCAGCTAGAGACGACTTCACGCGGAGACATTGAGAGTCGACAGAGACGATCGAATGTCAGAAACCTACTATTCCAAGTTTAAAGTAATCGGAAGGACAGGCAGGCAATTCTATGGTCCCTCTAGAAGAATGAAACCCTAACTCGACTTAATGACCGTGTGAAAGCCTTTGGACCTTCAGGTTTGCGGCAGTTCTGCAGCGCCATCAGTGAGGCTTGGGTTTGCCCTTCTACGGCTGGACCACCGATGCTGTGGAATGTACTCGATACTATTATACTGTACCCAAGATGTTGTGCTCTTGGGGGACTGTGAGGATTCGACGAATCGATCGGATGGTTCGACTTAATTCGGATGTTAATCGGTGAGATGCATTTCTTAGGAGACTCCAGATACGAGGATAGCCGTTGGAGCTCAGTCCATGCAGCCACGACGAGACGAGTCCGAAGCAGACGAGATTAGAGAAAGGTGGAGTAAGCGGTTCGTACGAGATCTTGATAAGATGACGTTCCACTCCGCCGACATCAGAGATGTGATACGCATGCCGAGGCATTGTACTTGGATATACCTTCCAGAAGGAGTCGCGATGAGTATGCAGCCGTTCCGGAGCAAGAAGCAGATATAGTAAAGGACGATGACTTCCGGACAGTTGGCAGAGATGAGACTTGGAAGAGACCTTGAGCAGGATTCCTTCCAGGACACTGCTGCAATGATATTTGCACCCAGGATCAGATGTGTCACGTGCATTCAGAGAGACAGAGGCCGACGCCAGTGACATGCTGCTTTACGAGTGGTCGCGATGATTGACCGAGAGATGACCAGAGAAGTGCCAAAACGGAATCGTCCCCGTTAGCACACCTGACAGGGCCGATGAGCCGATGGATCGTGAGATTGGTAATCCACAGAGAAGACTTGAACCCAGGAGCGGTCATGTTACGCACACCAGCAGGCCAGAGTTCAGGATCGTCGACGAGATATGCTATGAGTGACCACGACAGTTGGCCAGAGATTCTTGGAGGATGTGCTTGAGCGGAACTATTCCGCCATACTTGATTTCGGTATTTTGGGGCGATCTATTCACATGACTGATTTTGATGATTGAGTTTCGTGGTATTTGTTTTCATGGACCATGGTTGCGCCTATTGAGTATTTATGATTTCGCATAGTTGTTTCACTTGATATCGCTTTTGTGTCTTGGTTTCTCATGTTTATGATTTTATGGGTTTCATACGGTTGAGTTGATCCCGTGCGTATGCACGCACACGATATGGTTTTTGCACTCGGTATAGTTCACGTATGCTGCAGTGCAGTGATTCGTATTTTATGCACTTGGATGCACTGGACTTCGATTTCGAGGGTGATGCTCGATAATTATTTTGTGCATTTTATGCACCTGATTGGATTTTGCGCGTGCTCGACGCTTGGTATTGGATTTCATGATTTCGTGCATGATGAATGCACCGAATTTGGATTTTTAGGGCATGTCGGGCGCATGTTATGAGATGCGATTTTGGTGCACACCAGATGCACTAAATCGAGATTTTTCGTGCATGTCAGATGCACCTGATTTTGCTGTCAGGCACACACGTTGCCTATGACCGATGCTGTGTGCACACCCGTTGCACCTTGATGTTGTTTCTGTGCACAGGTATGGAACATTCATGGATTTTGATTTCCGTGCGCACCAGACGCACGTAGTATTCATATGTATATTTTGGAATTGATTTCTTATGGAGCGGTACGTTTTTATGATGATTGCTATATGTTTTTATACTAAGCAGGACTAGTCAGAGGACAGTACCTGGGTATATTTTGCATGCATTGATAGTTATCGAAGGGATTTCCAAAAGCGAGCTATAGTCTCAGTATTTACCTACGCGTCTGATAAGACACGAAATGTTTAAAACAAGGAAACCCTTCTAAATTGTTTTCAAAACGGCGGAACGTGCATATTAAACAAAAGGTATATACGTATATGGTTATTTTCTTATAAGAGACGTCCGCCACTGTGCAGTGTTATGCGCATTGCACAACGACTTTAAAAGATTTGGCATGCATTTTCTTTAGAAACTTACATGTATAGATTTGATATTTACATGTATAGTTCTGATTTATATCATATTGGTTTTGCTTTGGATTTGGCATTCGTGTCCTTACCATAACTCCGATGATTGCGGGATGCTTGACGGAGTTTTGTTTTTGAGTTATCTTCTCATTACTCTTACGCATGCATTGCGCTATGATGCGTTTATGTATTGATGATTTCGGAGCCCCGACGACTTGGATTTCTTATTGAAATGTTTTAGAAATTGGGGGTTTAAATTTAAATTCGGGGGCCAAATTTCTTTAAGGGGGGAAGATTGTAACATTTCAAAATAATAAAATATTATTTTGGGAATTTTTATAATTTAATATTATTTTATTGATTATTTTAATATTAAATTTATAATTAAATACCGATAAATGGGAAAAATTTTGGAAAAATTATGGAAAATTCTAAAATAGGGTATTTTATGGAATTATGACATTTTTAAGTTTTTATGATTAATTATATGCTAATTTAGTGCTAATCGCGATTAAAAATCGCTAATCGGGTTTTTAGCAATTTTGTGCAAAACATACACATATCTTTTTCCTACACTTGTGCTACATTTTCTTACCATGGCTATTACTTTGGGTTTACTATTTGAATGAGAAGGTTTTGGAAAAGAAAAGAAAAGAAAAGGATTTTGATTAAAGAAATAGGTATGGTGAGAGAGAGAGGGTAGGTGAGGGTGTTTGACTTGGCCATTCTCTCTTGTTTTCTCCTCTCATTCCCCCCCCCCCTCTTCCATGAGCTGCTGCTGCTCCTGCTGCCCTCCTCTTCCTCCACCTTCAAACCCCCATTACTCCATGAAATTCACCCCAAAACCCCACTTCCATTTCACAAAAGTTGTACACAAGCTCACAAGCATGCCTTTGGACCAAGAAAGTAGATGTTTTGGTGCTGTTGAGAATTCATGAGGGTCTTATGAGGTAATTTCTTCAAATTTAGAGTGTTATTTCTTGTGCTTAAGTTTCAATTCAAGTTTCATATCGATATCGTGTAATTTGGTGTGTTTTGGACCAACTTAGAGAGGGTTGGGGGAAAGTTGAGATGTTGCGATGCAATTGGACTCTAATGGTGACCTTTGACCCCATATTGACCAAAACACTGGCCTAACACAACCTGAAACCCAAAAATAAGGAATTACGGATCTTTTCATGTCGGTTTGTGTGATCTGTGAAGGTGTTCTGGAATCTGGAGCAATCCGGAGGCACCAAAAATAAAATTGAGCTCACAGTGAGTCATGCAGGCACCTATGAAGCTACCACCAAGACCCGAGCCCCTAACTCAAACCTAAGGCCGCAAATTTGAGCATTCTGGCCGCAATTTGCGGCCAGAGTAGGAGGGAATCGGTCCATTTTTGTTCCAGGGCTCATTTTGCACTAAATTAGACCCATCCTATATGCAGTTTTGGCTAATTGTCATCTGGGGAAAATCTGGGAGCATTTTGGTGTGTTTTAGGCGATGTTTTCCGTATTTTTAAATGCACTTTCTTGATATTTGGATTTGTATTTGGTTGTCGGGTGTTCGTACATCGACAACAGGGATTGTTTGTTGGATTTGCATGTTTGGGCCATAGGTTCCAACCTATGAGCACACTGTGCGCTGTATCGGTTTTCTGCCTTGATTTTCATACGCATTGCTATGGTTGATCATTGTAGGTAACTTCACGTGGATTCCGAGACGATGCAGAATTTGATGGCGACATCGACACCGACACACTGAGTGCAGGTGAGTAGATTTATATCTACGGGGAGAAGTCGGGTGGATGGCGTATAGCACCCCCGCAGTTCGTGGTGATGTATACGAATACGTATACACATAGATATTGATTATATGTTGTTGAGATTATTGATGATAAGATGTATATTTGGTCATTTTGGATTGGTTTAGTGTAGTTGCGAAACCCTAGAGTAGTGGCCGCACTCACACACGCACGCACACACATATTTGCATGCATTCTTTCTTTCATATGTGCGTATGGGAATATATATTGATGTGTATATTTACACATGGATATGGGACTATGTGTTTATATACTGGATTTGAGGATAGTAATTGGGATTTGAGATGAGTCGATAAGATTGGGCTTGAGGCCAGGAGATCGGTGATGTGATTTGGTTCGTATTGAGATGCGACATGATGTTTTAGCGGGTCTTTTGACATAATAATTCTTACACCTGCATGCATACATAGATGGTATCAGTATTGTACTAGACGTAGATCAGTACCCCGATCATGATATTTGATAAAGAGGATACCAGATGAATAGTATGATGAATGTGATATTGACCCGTACCCAGATTTGGGATGCCGTACGACGGATTTACGTACGAGCTGTATATTGATGATTGATCCGCACTCTTGACTTGGGATGTCTGATTATAGATATGATATCGGATATGATATTATTGAGGCGGGATCACTGACTAATATATATACAGGTATGTATATATATCGACTCAGATGTTAGGCGGTTTCCTTACCTGTAGTCCAGCTTGTTAGCTTAGCCCTTAGTTTAGTTTAGTTGTTAGATTAGATTCGATTCTTACCTATTTCAAAAACTAACGAATCGTGGGTATTTTAAAAGACAGTCCAAGGGATCCTACGGATGTTTCAAAAGACGTATCTTTTCATTAAAAAAAACACCGTAGCCCCTATTTTCAAAACCCCATGATTCGTGTTATTTCAAAAGGCACCATTTGTAGGACTTATATTAGATTAGTGCAGATTAGTTATAGTTGCGTCTAGTATTCAGCTCCCGCTCATCATTGTGGTTCGCTTCGCATCGCATGCTTATATTATGTTTCATACTCCATTATTGATATCATGCTGTTAGGACACCAGCACCATTGCCGATGATGCGTATGTACCACGTACACTTACTTGCCGGCTCACACACATCTTCATCGGTAATTGCCCTGTCACGTACACCTTAGAAAATATTATTGCTTGACATAGCCTGTTAGCTAATAGTTTAGACATTGTAGTTATTACCTGCTACTTCATGCATACTGTTATTCATTATTATGCCGCATTCATGGATTCTCATGCATATATTCACTATTTTACGTGTTATTGAGGTTTTGGATTCGGATTTCCATGAGATTTTCTGGATTTGGAGGAAAACCGCAAAAAAACATAAATAAACCTTTTCTCTATTTTAAAATAAAAAGTGCGGTTTTCCCATGATGTATGAGTCGTCCACCATGAGTTTGCTGATGGATTTCGAGACCCGATTCGAGGAGTGGAGGAACCGTTTCGGGTACATGGTGGGCCCGGTGCGGTACCCCGGGGCAAGAGGAATGTGTTGTTGACGTTGAGTCCGGCAGGGGAGCACTACCGACCGGTGATATTACCCGACACGTCGGATATCCGGAGGATACCGTCGTGGTCTTGAGATGGATGGTAGGGGCCGGTCTGGATTGACGGCACCCTAGATATTGATTTTGAGATATTGAGGTACAGAGATTGTGATACAGAGATATCGAGATATTTGGACACTTGTTTTGTGTCGATGCTGGGCACTGTTTTATGCTGATTTCATTTATGGTACCTCACTTTTAAAATACAGAAATCTCACTGATTTATGAAAGCAGTTTTCTTCAGTACATGCATTCTGTTTCATGCATTCATACATTGCTACCTGAGGCACTGACACGGCATATGGATTTACACTTGGGTTAGATATTTGCCCTAACTTTTGTTGGGTTGCTGGTTATATATTTGAGGATATATTATGATCGTATGACCTAGGATTGCGTCATACATGCGATTTTTATTCGTAGATGTTTTTCTATTCACGAGTTGACAATTCACCCCTGTTGTGCCCCAGTTTCTTGCAGGTTTGCCGTACAGGTTTCATTACGGCTTTGCGGGCACATTTTCGTTCGGGTGACTTGCTAGTAGGTGGGTTTATTGGTATCGTACCCATCATATTACCTTGTATATCATTATTCTGTTGTATCTAGAAGTTCCATCAACCAAACATGTATTTATTTGAGATAGAGACCAGTGTTGTTTATTCCTTCGACCTTAGAGTCGCGCGTTATATTTCTGTAGATTTCTTGTTGTTTTGAGTTTCTATTTGAGTTTTGATCCTCGCCCTTGGCGTTGTATATTATATTGCTTATGTGGTTGTGGCCGTCGATTGACGAAGAGCTAGCTCCCGCTGGGGGATGCCCTTTTTTTGATTTCGTATACTATTCATATTGTATCCCGTTTGGGGGGCAGTATTTACAAAGGAGACTCTGCCGAAATTTTCAGGAAATAATTGATGTTTTAAAAACTCATAATTCGGCTTATGCTATTAAAACTACTTGATTTAAATTGGTTTTCCTTCACTCTACTGTTTTTCTTGGTTTGGATTTCTGGGTTTTCGGCTTACTTAGATTACGAACGCCTCGAGACGTTTCGTAGTTTAAGTGCCGGTCATGTTCCGTACTTTTTGGGTCGTGACAGGGCCCCACCATATACCCGCACACGGCCCACTCCACTTCTCGCATGGGTATATATCACAAATCTCAGAACCGACAAATCTCATGGTGGACGCTGAAATATCATATCAAGAAGAACCGGGTTTTTCAAATAATGCATAATTTCATGAAACTACCACGGTCCTCAAATCCAGAAAACATCATGTGAAATCCATATATCAATGAGAAATCCATGAAATATAATATATGCAACATGAAACAGTAATATGAGCATATAAAGGAAAAACCGCTATTTAACTGCCACAAGTTATTAAATATAGCATGTGGTTCCTAATTTCTCCAAATCTATACAATATCAAATAAATGTGAACATGTAGCTATAGCCAGGTATGCGTAACCATGTCGGTATAGCAAGATATGTGTATCTACCTATCAAAATGATGTGATACCCTCCAGGTATGTGTGTAGCTATATCAAGATAGGTATGTGTATATACATGTCAATAATGATACAATACTCTCCAGGTATATGTGTAGCTATATCAAGCTAGGTTAGTGTATATGTAAGTATGTATACAAGATATACATGTAGCTATGTCTCAAATGCATATATACCTATCACTAATGGTACACTACCATATAGGTATATGGGTAACTAGCATGTAGGCATGTCAAGACATATATGTAAGCATGTAGGTATACAGGTATGCTATATGTCATATGCACAAAGGAATATGAATCAATGTCTCAATGTCCCTAACCAATACAATCTCACGTATGTATAAGTGTTGTGCGTGTCATGGCAATTATTGACGGTGTGAGTGGCATACAATCAGTGCTCGTGCAACATGAACCGTCAATAATAGTGCAGTGTCCAAAGGGTACAAGTCCAAGCACAACAAGTAATAATATGCAATGAAGTTTTATGCGCAACTCTATATGTGCAATATAACAAGCGGCTAATATCATATCATTTCTAGCCCTGACGCATAACGCCATGCGGGCGATTCCTCTGTAGATGTTAAATCTACTCACTGATGATCCTGGGGCTATGTAAAGCCAACCACTCGCTTTCCCTTCTTCACAGCGTCCGAAGTCCTCGCCTGCGTCCCTAAGATCATAAAACAATATAACAAGTGTATATTAGCAATCGATCAATAACACGTACAAACTACGTTTGACCGACACACCAACTCCAAACATACTCTCAAGTGTTCGTCTAGTGGCTAACGTGCGTAGAGACACTACGAAACCAACTCAAGAGCAACAACTACACAACAACACGAACCGTATCGGATAACGTAACGCGCGTAATCGAAACACTAGAAAACAAGCAAAGTGATCCCAGATTTTGCTACCCAAACAATTTGTAAAAGTTGCACATACCACAAGACCACAGACAACCCCAGAGACCCCCACACCAAAACCCAAACCCAAACACCCCAGTCTGGCCGCAAATTGCGGCCAGAAGCAATAAAATTGCGGCCTACTGTTCATGGAATTGTCTTAGGTTTTTATGGTGGGTTCTAGGTCACTACACAAGGTCACTGTGATGGGAACTTTTCCAACAAATATCTGGTTTGATAGCAGATCACCCGAGACCCAAATCTACACTAAAAATACGATATTTACCCAAAACGAAACTTTACGCGTTCTAAACTGAAACGAATAAGCTACGCAACACAATAATCACCTACTTAACAGAAAGAGATCATTACAAACTCCCACAAGCTCAAAGATCCTAGCTTTCCAAGCTCCAAGGCATCTAAGAGGCAAAACAAGTCTTTAGATGTGATTTGGGTGAGATTTTGTGAAGTTTATTGATAGATTTGTGATGGAAATGATAAGGGTTCTGTTGAGGGTGAGAAAGATGAAGGAAATGATAAAGAGGTGAAGAAATGAGAGGATGAAAGGATAAAGAGAGAGATGTGAGAATAATGTGAGAGAGAGGTGAGTGCACCCTTGTATTAACTCCCCATTAATGCAAGCATTAAGCTTACCATGCCACCTCTCCCCAAAACAAAACCCAAAAGAAATATCTCACACAAATATCAAGAGTTTAGGGTTATGGTTAAAGCAAGGATTAGGATTAACTTAATGTTGTCATGGTCACTAAACTAGATTAGCACAAATAAACCCTCATATTAATGTGCACACGTGCGTGCAAGCCATAACAAATAATAATAAATTATTAATTAAATGTTATAAAATGTGAGGAACCCAAATTGGTAAACTTTTTACCAAAAACCCGCATTATCGTGTAATTAACACTAATCGCAAACCAAGGTGTTACAGTTGACCTAGTTAAGGCGTAATTTACAGTAGCTAAGTATTACTTGTTTGTAGCATGTGATGCGATTAACTAGGACAGTCGAACGACTTTGTTGACCTAGTTATGAGTCGTACGGGCGGGTTTAGGGTAATCAAGATAATGACGGGTTGAACTTAACTTACGACTTATGATTTGTTGACCTAGTTAAGGTCATAAGCCGCTTGAGGCAAAAAGCATATCGGGAGTTTCAAATATAAGGGAAACTTACCAAGTATGCATATATCTTCTGGAGTGTGGTGATTTTGATTGGTTTCCATCAAGGTTATCATACAGTGATAGTTGGGTCTCGATTCCCGCTAATGAGTAGGTATTACTCCCGGGAGATTTTCACTTCACAACTAGCTAACTCATTAGGTGTCGAGAAAGGTGTTAACGGGGTTATGCCTCTATGGAAATAGTGTTATTTAATTGGGTCCGTGCGGAAGCATGGGGGACCTCCTTCGAAGTACCAACACTGGCCTGGCTGAACGGTTAGCGAACTTGTAAGGTGTACATGATCCCGACTAGTTCTCTTTTTAGGGTTTGAAGGAGAATTCGATAAAACAGTGGGAGTCATTGTAATTAGATTAATTAATTAACCAATCTAATCTTGATAGAGTGCATGCCGAGTTTTTCTTTTCTCTCTTTGGTTTCGACCATGACTGGCCTTAAATTAAAACTCGTAAACCAAGTTCACCGAATCTTTTTACCATCTAGCTTTGGAATTTCATGATTAAGTCGCATATATCCCTGCTGCTCCTACTTCCCCTTTTCCTTCTCCAGAATACTTCGTATCACTATGAAGATCTATATTACTTGAAAATGCCATCTCGTATAATTACATATGAACTCGAAAAAGTTATTTCAGTCCGAGGATAGTCACAGGTTCTGAAGAAATTGGAATTGTATAATTCTATTGTCTCTTCCCTTTACCTTCTCTCAAGTTGAGATCTCCTTGTATTAGGAGTGTACATCAGTTACACTTGTTGGATAGTCTTTTTCCAAACCTTAGGCTGGTGCCAAAAGGTAGGGAAAGAAGAAAACTAACTAGCCTGAGTATGTTGTACAAAAGGTAAGGTGTGGAGACATATAAAGGGGTTGAAGTGAGGGAAAAGGAAATTGCAACTAGTGTCATGAATCTGGGCAATAGAAGAGGCATTACTAGGAATGCCCGGCCACCTCCTTGAAACATTTTTTATGTTTCAGTTTTTCTATGTTGTTGCAATTGAAAACCGTTTCCCAATTAATTCTGACTCCTGGGTATATGTATAACGGATTAGAATCCCACATCTGTAGGGCGTTACAGATACCGAGAAGGAGTAGTATATTGGAAAATAGGTAATTTGATCCTCAATATCAAAATTCGTAGTAATTGGTGATATTGGATTAAATCACCTGGTTTTTCTTAATGGCAAATATTTGGTTTTGAATAACCGTTGTTATGCACTTGATTGATCTTTTTCTCGGTGTGTATTTAAGAAAAGTGTAAAGATCACAACCAAAGAAATTTGTAAACCGCAATCAATAACGGTGTCAATTGTAGGTTCGTTAGCGAGTGCGGATCGTCCACAGGGAAAGTGAGATTTGCTCGTATTTGTTTTAGTTGAGTCGAAAAAGGATCAAGAAAAGAAAATTTGATTCAAGATTTATGAAATTGATTTTCAAGAATTATCAAAAACTAGATCTAATATCAAGAAATACTATAGATCAAGAATCAAGAATCAAGAATCGTCCAATTTGAATTAGTTATCAAGATTTGTAATGAGGCTCGTAGGAATCGATCGAATCGATAGTGATGATGAAGACTTGAGATTACGTATTCTTATCCATTGATGATTTGTTGCTAGATCAATGACGATCAATGAGAATTAGGGATCTCTTGAAGAAACTAGGGTTTCTTCATCATATCCCTTGTCCTTTCGTTGATTAGCATTCAAATTCTAGCCTCTAGGAAATTCAATCATCGATCGTTGATCTCTATTTAAGAGCGAAAACATTCAAGAAAGTATCTCGCTCGAAACTAGGTTGTCGATGATTCAATTTACTAAAGTTTACAAAACTCATAAGACTTAAGAATCGTTCAAGAATGTAATCATCATGATCTATCTATTTTCTCGATTCCTCCACGAGCGGAGTTTTTACTCAAACATCATGACAAAGAAAACAATCAAGAATTGAGAACTCATCATAATGCTCAAATATAAAGAAAAGCAAGATCAAGAGTTTTCACCTTTCATTATTCAACATGTCGTTACAATTCGCTCAAAAACTACAAGAATTGAGGAAAGAACTCGATCGTCGAATTAGCTTCGCATCGTCTCCGTGAGTCGCGAATCGTCTTGGATCACTTGCTCGGTTGAAGATCGGCGTCGCTTAATAAAGGCTTGATGGCTTCTTGCTTGATTTTGTACTCGGAGATCTTGAATTGGCTTTTGGAATTGGATTCGGGCTAGGGTTTAGATGCACAAGTTGTGTCACTCAACTTGTGGAATTTTGGCTCAATTTTCAACAACCTAGAATGATGCCCTTGGGTCCTCTTTTATAGGCTCTCTCTTTTAGCTTCCCCTAGAAGCTTGATTAGGATTAGCTTCCTTTAGAAGTTAAGCTAGGTTTAGCTTCTCTTACAAGCTTGGTAGTTGAGTAGAAGCTTCTAGAATTAGTTAGTTAGCTAGCTTCCTTGATAAGCTTGGTTTATTTGGCTTGTGAAAGAAGCTTGTTTGTTAGGACAGAAGCTTCTGGAGATCTCTGGAGAACGAAGTGGCTTCAAGAAGTTTTGACCTTGAAATGAGAAACCTGAGATAGAATTCTGCCAATAACTTGCTGACGTGGCCGCGGATTGGCCGCCAATAGGGTCATTCGGCCGTGGATCCGCGGCCCTTTGGAGGTGTTGGAGCATGGAAATTTCATGGTAATTTCTCTGTTAGCTTCATGGCACTTTTAGAATGTCTGAAATCTTTTTACAATGTCTTGTTCACTGCCAGATCACAAGTCTTGGACTTGGCGTATTTTATCAGCACTTTTAGCAGTTTTGGCTCTTTTGCGTGGAATTTCCTGCACACATTCTCGAGACAAGTGTTGCGATATACAAAGATCATGTATGCAATAATAAACACACAATTTCCCTAAAAATGTTGGTTATAATGTATAACACATGTTATTTGGTATTTTGGCAGACAAATTGTTAATATGTGCTTTATTTATTCCAAACACTTTTAGATGATTACAAAGAGTAGGGAAATTGATGTGTTAAAAATGCAAAATTTTCGACTGATCAAATTCCCCCAAACCTAATTTTGGTCATCTCGAGCAAACTGTTTTATTAAAAAGAGAAGGAGAAAATGTAAGAAAAAGAAAAACTAACTAGCACACTTTCGTAAGCAACACGATTGCACTGAGCATGTGTAACAAGCCTTTAAACCTCTAGGTGTTCCTAGTAGGAGGAGTGTTGTCTCCTGAGGGTTTTCAGCAGATTGCACCCACAAAATCCAATAATAAAAGGAAGACCGTGAAAGTTACATGTAAAGATAAGAATTATAAAAGAAAGACTTTGAAAATTAGAGTTTCCAACTACACTAGCTTTTTGGTTGTCATGAGCCCTATCTTAATAGTCATGAAAAGATGTTAGAAATCACATCATCCCTCAATAAAACACCGTCTTTATTCTTCATTCCTACATTTCTTCCAAACATCGATCATATACCCCTACGTGTGTGTAAAAGACATCCCTACACTCGGAGAATTCAATTCAAGCTATCATACTCTTTTCCATCTGCCTCAGAACTTTTTAATTTGATGAATATTTAGATGGATTTGCTCACACATTTTTCATGCGACCGTTAATACTTCTTGAGGTACTAACCGACCGATTACTCATGTGCTTGCTTATTAGGCGTATTAGTATTTTCCTCGTCTTGCACCACCTAAGGCTTAGCAGTGACTCCCCGACCAGTTGGTCTAAAGCACTAGGTGATGAAGCACCCTCGCTATATTTTTTTATTGCTGCCTTGGCGATAACAAAACCAGTGTTCATTTTTCTTCACCATTTTATATTTTATTCATTTTTTATTTCCTTCATACTTTGGCTTTTAGACAAGAGAATTTCAAGATATCCTCTACTATCCTGAGCTTAAAGACGTGTGTAAGTGCGTATAGTAGGGTATCAACGTTCAAATGTTTGGCTTCCAAAATAGGAACTATTTTTCAGACTTATTTTTATCCTCAGATTAGCGACTTCTTTCATCTTACTAACCCTTAGGACAACGGCTCATAACTACTTATTACAAGTTTCGTTTAAGAAAACTTCTAATTTTCTTAGTTTTCTTAAATTTTTCCAATCTTTTGGATGTAATTTTTCACTATCTAATCTTTTATTATCTTATTTATGCACAATTTTTTTTTAATTTTATTTTTATGTTTTATTTTGTGCTTATGCAAGATATGATGCAAAGAATGCGCAAATAAGCATAAACCTCCTCAAACTTGTTTTCAACAGTGTCCTCACTGTTGCCATCCGCTAAATCTTGAAAACCTGTAAGCTTGGGAGGAAATTTATTAATGGGGACAATAAATATGAACGTGAAAATCCTCCCCCAAACTTATTCTTTTGGCTCACCATTTTGAGTAAAAATTTTATTTTCAAGAGCCAGCTTATACCCCCCAAACTTGAGTTAAAAAATATTAAGCTTTGATATTCACAAGAGGGGGTCAAAGTTACTGGTCAATGCCAAGCTTTGCAAAGACCGAAAGTCAACACCAACCATTCAAAGATTTTATCAGTGTAGTGCACCTGTTGATGGAAGAACAAGTTGAAAAGAGCCAAGAAGACGTGGGGAAAAGATAAGTGGTATGAAAGAATGTGTTTGTGTCTCGTTTTGGAGAGACGATGCAATGATTGTGATGGATTACTCGCTTTCTCTTTATAGTCCAGAAGAAGGGGTGGAGATTCAATTTCTTTGTATGGGAGATGATTCATCTCAACACCCGTATTTGCTAAAAATCCGAGTTCATCAGCGAAGATTTCCTCAAAACTCTCATCGATACCCCGAAGAATAATGTCATAACAAAGCACGGGGTGATCTTCAGACTCCAAAAACGGTTCATAATCAGTGTTAGTTGTTGACCCGGACAACTCGGTGGAAGAGTCCGTATATGTATGATACATAGTTGGGTCAAACAACAACATATGAAAAGAGTCTAGATCAGTATCATGATGCTGATCAAATTCGCTGCTGTCGACATCCATTAATTCGACAGAACATGCTTGAGCAGAAGGTTCGGAGGGTACACTTCCCAACTTGTAAATGTTCAGCTCTATTGACATCTTCCCGAAGGATAGGGTCATAGAGCCATTACGACAGTTGATTATAGCATTAGAAGTGGCCAAAAAAGGGCGACCAAGAATCACCGGAATTTGATTCCGTGGGTTTGCTACAGGCTGTGTATCAAGTACAATAAAGTCCACAGGAAATACAAATTCCCCGATTTTTATCAACACATCCTCTAGTTCACCCCTAGGTTTGGTGATTGATTGGTCAGCCATCTGGAGAGTGCAATGGGCTGGTTTCAACTCTCCGATCCCTAACTGCTCGTAAACCGAGAAAGGAAGCAGGTTAACACTTGCGCCAAGGTCAAGTTGAGCACGGTTAATGTGTTTATCCCCAATAGAAATGGAAATAGTAGGATAGCAAGGATCCTTACGTTTCCTTGGTAATTGTTGGGGAAAAGCTGTGTCTACAGTTTTTGACATGAATACCTTCTTGGGCACTTGAGTCTTCCTCTTCCTAGTGCACAAGTTTTTGAGAATTTTCGCATAAGCGGGGACTTGTTGTTTTGCATCTAGAAGAGGGATGTTGATGTTAACCTGTTTAAAGATTTCCGTGATCTTCTCCATATGTGGACTCGATTTGTTACCCCTTAACCGATTAGGATAAGGAGCTTTAGCAATAAGAGCTGGGTCCATCATTGGAGAAGGTGGTGTGTGTGGAAGTGATCCCAGAATAGGAGTGGGGATCATCTTTGGTGGACTAGAAGAGGTTTGCTGAGGTGTCGAGCCTTGGGGGAAACGGAGAATAGGCTCGTAAGAAAATGGTGGGGTAGACGAACTGGGGTCATAAGTAGAAGAAGAAGTGGAAGGAAAGGTCTCAGCCGGGGTATCATCGATTGATTCTTCATTGTTATCAATCTCCTCGCCAACATGATTGTCAAGCACTCTTCCAGATCTCAACGTGGTGACAGCGTTCACATGATGTGAATAGCCAGGATTGGGTAAAGGTTGAGCTGGAAGTTTTCCTTTCTCTCTAGCACTCAATTCGGCATTTATTCGTGCAATTTGTGCTTCCATCGATTTAATATTTTCATTTTGAGAGACAATGATCTTCATCATATTATCGAAGGAAGATTGAATATTTTCCACCCCTTGGATGGATTGTTTCATGAAAATATCCAAGGTTCGTTCGAGTGCAGAGGAATTATCAGTACCGGCCATTTGCAGAGAATTTTCATATGGTGCAGAAGTGTTGACCGGTTTTGAAAGTTTTGTGATTGGTAGGGGTGCTGACTCAATTGAAGTGGTTGCTGTTGTGGTGGAGGACCCCTTTGAAAGTTGTTTTGGTTTGGAACGGTTTTTTGATTTTGTGATTGGTTCCAAGCAAAGTTAGGGTGGTTCCTCCAACCCTGATTATAAGTGGAAGAAAATGGATCGTTTCTAGGTCTTTGTTGGAAAGCAGTATTGATATGCTCATGACCTTGAAACGGAGAATTCAATGGACATTCTTCCGTAAGATGTGATGGATCAGAACAGCATCCACAGACAGTTTTGGAGAGTGACATCTGATTTAGGGCGGCTGCTAAAAATCTATTTTCCATAGTTTCGAGTTTCTTTTGCATTGCTGACATTTCAGCTCTAACTCCTATGGAAACATCAGATTGGTTATTGCTACCCCTAGACAATGATTGGTTTACACCCTCCCACTGCAAAGATTTTTCAGCGAAATCTTCTAAAAATCTCCAGGCTTCACCATCATCTTTAGTCATGAAGGTGCCTTGACACATGGATTCAAGGGTCTGTTTTGTGGTAGGATTAATGCCCTCATATATGATTCTGCACAGATCCCATCTAGGAATTTCGTGATGTGGACATTGAACTAACAGATCCTTGAAGTGTTCAAGACACTTCGAGAATGGTTCATTTGGAAGCTGGGTAAATTGATTTATTTCACTACGGACTCGAGCTGTTTTATGATTGGGGTAGAATTTCTTTAGGAATGCTTTTACGAATTCTTCCCAATTTGAAATAGAATGTGCTGCTGTGTTATAAAGCCATTTCTCGGCTATATCACACAGAGTAAATGGGAGAAGACGTAGATGCATAGCATCCACAGAAAGATGTGAAGTACCCATCATAGCGCATACATTTTCAAATATGGTAATAAAGACATATGCATCTTCAGACTCAAGACCGTGATATTTTGGTAGAACATTGATGTATTGGAGTTTTATTTCAAAGTTGTCCCCATTGGCTGGTGGAATGGTGAGACAGGTCGAAAGAGGACCTCGCATAGGGTAACATCTCTCTTGGAGAGAGATGCGGGGTGGATTCTGCGCACCTGCCGACGGTGGCAGAGTAGTGGTAAAGAAGTTCGATGGATAACCGTCCATCATGTGGGTGTGGTGGGGGGTAAAGAAAAAGTAGACGTAGAAATACCGACTTCGGAGTTGATAGAAGAAACGCGGACAAGACGGGCACTAGAATCCCGTGTCCAGCCGAGCATGCACTAAAGGGTTTAGTACAAGTGGCAGCGTTGTGATAATTAAGGAAAATGTGGATTGGTGTTTGTTTTGAAAAAGATACGGATTTTTGAAAAAAATGCAAATCACAAACAATGCACAAGCAACCCTAAGTCTAGTGGTCACCTAGGTCAAGTCTCTAGACCGCTCCTAGACTTCCAGAAGACAAGTCGCAAGATAGATCCTCTACTGCCTCTTTGCCTCTCCTGTGGCCAGGTAAGTGGGAGGTTCTCCACTACGTAAGTAGTGGGCCTAATTAAGTAACCACTTGCCTTAGACACACTTGCCTTAGACACTACAAAAGAAACGCGGATAAGCAATAGATTACCCACGACCTCCTTCTGTCCTAGGTGAGCGCGACGGTCCTTAGAGTCATGTCTAGATTTTTTTTAGTTATTGAGGCTAATGCGGATGCAGTTTTATGATTTTTGGGGCTTAGGAAGGGTAATGAACTCCCCACCTAATCTGAATTTGGTCTTTGCCCCTTAATTTCCATATTAGAAATGCAAACAACCAAGATCAAACACACATAATTTTTATTTTTGCGGCGCTGCAATTTTTTTTGCAAAGAATCCTGCAGAAATTGGTTAATGGAGTAGATCAAGGAAGAGATAAGAAAGTGAGAGATATACCAGAGAATTTTCGAATAGTGACGTGGCTATACCGCCGCGATTAGGCTACTAAGACCGCGGATCCGCGGTTAGATTGTTTGATCACTGCACAAAATTTCTTGCAGCTGCTCCTGTTCACTCACTGAACTCTTTGGAATATTCAGAAAATTTTTCCTCTCGCTCCACAGATTCCAGATTTCCTCGCAACAAATCACAACAAATCGTTTAGAGTTTGTGCGAATTTTGATCTAAAAATTCTGATGGAATAAATTTTTCAACTCAAATTTCAAAAACGAACAAATTAGCTCACCATCCCCGGCAACAGCGCCATTTGATTGATCTTTTTAAGAAATTTGTAAACTGCAATCAATAACGGTGTCAATTGTAGGTTCGTTAGCGAGTGCGGATCGTCCACAGGGAAAGTGTGATTTGATCGTAATTATTTTAGTCGAGTTGAAAATTAAAGAAGAAAAGAAAATGATTCAAGATTTATGAAATTAATTTTCAAGAATTATCAAAAACTAGATCTAATATCAAGAAATACTATAGATCAAGAATCAAGAATCAAGAATCGTCCAATTTGAATTAGTTATCAAGATTTGTAATAAGGCTCGTAGGAATCGATTGAATCGATAGTGATGATGAAGAATTGTGATTACGTATTCTTATCCATTGATGATTTGTTGCTAGATCAATGACGATCAACGAGAATTAGGGATCTCTTGAAGAAACTAGGGTTTCTTCATCATATCCCTTGTCCTTTCGTTGATTAGCATTCAAATTCTAGCCTCTAGGAAATTCAATCATCGATCGTTGATCTCTAATTAAGAGCGAAAACATTCAAGAAAGCATCTCGCTTGAAACTAGGTTGTCGATGATTCAATTTACTAAAGTTTACAAAGCTCATAAGAATTAAGAATCGTTCAAGAATGTAATCATCATGATCTATCTATTTTCTTGATTCCTCCACGAGCGGAGTTTTTACTCAAACATCATTACAAAGAAAACAATCAAGAATTGAGAACTCATCATAATACTCAAATATAAAGAAAAGCAAGATCAAGAGTTTTCACCTTTCATTATTCAACATGTCGTTACAATTCTCTCAAAAACTACAAGAATTGAGGAAAGAACTCGATCGTCGAATTAGCTTCGTATCGTCTCCGTGAGTCGCGGATCGTCTTGGATCACTTGCTCAGTTGAAGATCGGCGTCGCTTCAAAAAGGCTTGATGGCTTCTTGCTTGATTTTGTACTCGGAGATCTTGAATTGGCTTTTGGAATTGGATTCGGGCTAGGGTTTTGATGCACAAGTTGTGCCACTCAACTTGTGGAATTTTGGCTCAATTTTCAACAACCTTGAATGATGCCCTTGGTTCCTCTTTTATAGGCTCTCTCTTTTAGCTTCCCCTAGAATCTTGATTAGGATTAGCTTCCTTTAGAAGCTAAGTTGGGTTTAGCTTCTCTTACAAGCTTGGTAGTTGAGTAGAAGCTTTTAGAATTAGTTAGTTAGCTAGCTTCCTTGATAAGCTTGGTTGTATTTGGCTTGTGCAAGAAGCTTGTTTGTTAGGACAGAAGCTTCTGGAAATCTCTGGAGAACGAAGTGGCTTCAAGAAGTTTTGACCTTGAAATGAGAAACCTGAGATAGCACTCTGCCAATAACTTGCTGACGTGGCCGCGGATCCGCCGCCAATAGGGCCATTCGGCCGCGGATCCGCGGCCCTTTGGAGGTGTTGGAGCATGGAAATTTCATGGTAATTTCTTTGTTAGCTTCATGGCACTTTTAGAATGTCTGGAACCTTTTTACAATGTCTTGTCCACTGCCAGATCACAAGTCTTGGACTTGGCGTATTTTATCAGCACTTTTAGCAGTTTTGGCTCTTTTGCCTGGAATTTCCTGCATACATTCTCGAGACAAGTGTTGCGATATACAAAGATCATGTATGCAATAATAAACGCACAATTTCCCTAAAAATGCTGGTTATAATGTATAACACATGTTATTTGGTATTTTGGCAGACAAATTGCTAATATGTGCTATATTTATTCCAAACACCTTTAGATGATTGCAAAGAATAAGGAAATTGATGTGTTAAAAATGCAAAATTTTCGACTGATCAGCACTAATTTTTAAAACTGATATGTTTGTCTCTTTATTTTATAAACTGAGATATAATTTTTGAAAAACATTTACCTTTATTAGTTGAGATTTAGGTAAAGTGCATTGAATACAGTATAGACATTTTTAACCAAAATACAGTTCTCAACTTACAACACGCGGAGTTTGAGTTAGTATACTCTTGGGACTTATACATGGTAATGTATGTTGTCCGGTGTCTTTTAGGACAAGGGGATGCTACTCTTACTTTATTCCATTTTACTTATAATTTCTCTGGTTTTAGACACACATTCGTTGAAATGCAAAGTCCAAAGATTTTGAGAAGTTCGTAGGTATAAGAATAAAGCAGAGAACCAAACGTTGGAAATATCAAGATTCTTCGAAGTGATCGAAGATATGGATACTTATGCTAAGTATTCCGTAATTGTATTATTGAGAATTTGATTCTCTTTCTCATATTACTCATCAGTGGGTGCGCTCTTTAATGAGTAATATTGTATGACCTTTTTCCATTTAGGTGATATGCGTTGGAAACAGCTGCAAGCCAATTGAATATAGTTCCATCTAAATTAGTGCCTTTGATTCTATATGGACATAAAAGGTAGCATATCTTAAGGCTGTTAAGATATGGAGTTATCCGGTTTCTGTTTAAAAGAAGAATTTGGACATACTCAAGGCACGTTTTAGTAATGGCAGTTTGCGGGTTATCTCAAGGTTTAGCAAGGGTTTAACTTCTACTATTTTCAAGATAAAAAATTTGTTTGTTCTTAACTCGCCACCTTTTTATAAAAGGAATCTTTTTTGCAAAAGAAACTAGTGGGAGTATGGTAGAATTGGAATTGATTCAAGAACCGCAAACGGTTACTGAAAATTTAGTTTAACCTAAGAATTCAATTGGACTCGACAAACCTTAGCCACTCTGCAGATTTAGTAGGTGACCTCAGCCACCCGAGAGATATTTCAGTTTTCTCGTAGACAGTGATAGAGAGATCAACATCATAGTAATGATGACCTTACTAGTTATCAGCAGGCCATGTGAAGTGATGACTTCCGAATGTTGGCTGGATGTATTATATCCATGTTGGACTCTATGCACTCCAGCAAATTATGGACTTTGGACTTTACTGGATGCTACTGAAGGGGTAAAACCCATTAGGAGCAAGTAAATCTTTCGAGATCCGTGCAGGTGGAAAGGTAGTAACCTAATAAGGCTGGACTTGTAGCAAAAGGTTTTCATCAAATATCCACTGTGGATTGTGATGAAACTTTTTCTTCAGTGTCTATGCTGAAGTCCATACGGATATAACTTGCAACTACTGTTTTTCTATGACTATGAATCTGGCAGGTGGATGACTATAACGTTTTTCTAAATGGGAATTTAGAAGTGCACGTGTATATGACTGATCAGTCATATTTATTGCACATTTTTACGGTCATTTTCCCTATTTTTATTAATTACTAAATGGTGTTATTTAAAATTTAAGAACATATATGGGTAAAACACAATAAAACGGCGCCGTTGCCGGGGAAACGGTAGTAATATTTTTTTTGTTATTCGGGTTGATTTTTTTTAAAAACAATTTTAAAAAAAACAAAAAAAACCGCATCTTGTGTTTGTAACGATTCTTGTATGAGTTTTGCAAGAAATCTGGAGCACTTGGAGCGAACCAACAGAGATTCAAAGACTGTCAAATAGGAGCAGAAGAGTAGTGAAGTTTAGTGCCAAAATTTGGAGACGGGATCTCACCAATAGGCGGCGGAACCATGGCGAAAGAGTGATTTTGGCGGCTGAACCGCGGCCGAATGGTGGATTTAGGCCCCCAAATCTTTCTTTTATCATTTCCTCTTCATCCCCTCTCCTCTGAAACTCCAATAAACAGTTTCCACCTACAGGATTCTTTGCAAACAGTGCCATTAAAAAAAATCTTTTTGTGTGTTTTTGATTTTGGATTGTTTTGCATATTTAAAACGGATATTAAGGGGCAAGAACCCCAAATTCAGATTAGGTGGTGAGTTCATTACCCTTCCTAAGCCCCAAAAATCACAAACAAGCATACGCATCACCCTACATTAATAAAAAATATCTAGACCAAGTCTCTAAAGGCAATCATGCTCAATTAGGACAAGGGAGGGTCGTGGGTAATATATTGCTTATCCGCATTTTTCTTGTGGTATCTAAGGAAAGTGGTTTACTTAATTAAGCCCACTATTTTGGTGATTCGTATAGCAGATACCTCCCACTTACCTGACACTTACCTGGGTGCAAGAAAGATAAGGAGGTGATAGAGGATTTATCCTACGTCTTGTCCTTTGGAAATCTAGGAGCGGTCTAGTGATTTGACTTAGGTGACCCCAATTCTAGGTATTGTTTGTGCACGTTTGTGGTTGGTTGAGTCGAGTCTCTCTTTCCAAGCAAAAAAAATTCAAAAATCCAAAAAAAAAGCTTAAAAAATTACCATTTCACCCTCTTTTCTTTTCATCTCAAATTCTTTTCATTCTTTTATGATGGGTAACCCAAACCGACTAACTCTTGGTGAGTTTTGCTACACACAACCAGATATTTCTTTATATTGTTATTGCTTTGGTAGAACTTTCGACCCCACCATTTCTTTAAGGGATATGATAGAGGGCTCTAGAAATAACAGTTGGACATATCACTCAAGTTCCTATCAACCGTGTCAAAATTCAGCACCTTCTTATATTGATAATCCTTTTAAGACTAGTATGGTAACTTCTAAACCCATATCCATTGCTGAACATATTCCGAAAGCCCGTAATCAAAGTGTCATACCTTTCACTACTCCAACACCCTTATGACAACAATTACAATCATTTCCATATGAAAATATTGATACTCTTTTTGAGGCGAATATGGAAACGTTTAAACCCATGACCATTGCTGAGCAAATTGCAAAAACTAGTCGCCATCAATTCAACCAATCTTAATCTTCTTCATATCACAATATTGATCCTAATCCTATTTATGAAAATTGGATACACCCTTCTAACTCTTATCAATAGTACCAAACTTTCACACTCTTTCATGTTGATACTTCTCTTAAGGCTAATGTGGCAATTCGTAAATCCATTTCTATTTTGGAACGCATTAAACTCGCCCGTAGCCAACAATTAAACCCATTCCAACCATACTAAACTTTTGCACCTTATGTAGACAATGCTTCTGAACATCAATTAGGAAGTTTCACGGTTCAAAGAGAATTCTTCATTGTAACTTCTTCACAAACCATGTCTAGTCTTGAAGTAGAGTTGGAATTGAGTTGTGAGAAAGAACCAGGGATCCCTTATAGTCAACCCTGAACCAATTCTTTTGATCTCAACACTTTCCATCCTGAAAATCAACCGAATGTATTTGATGATCAACCGCTTAATAATCTAATTGATGAGGTGCCCGAGAATAACATGTTTGACTTTTCCAATCATGAGTGTGAAAGAGAGCCTTACACCATTCCAAATCAAACCGATCCTTATCCGACTAAACTTGACATTTCAAACCTTCCAATTCAATCAAGTGAACCAAGTGATCCATCGATTGAGGATAATATAATTGATGAATATTTAAAGAACTATTCGACTGAAGGTGCTAGTGAGATTGTTGGGTTACGGCAGCGCCCCGGCCATCAATCCGTGACCAAATGCGGAACAATAATTTATAAAACTTGGCGCTACCACAACCAATTACCTAGATCTACCCATAAGCCCTAGATAACAAAATATGCAAAGGAGTTAGAATGGTTATACCGAATAGATCCGTGTCCTTCGGTCTTCAACCATCATCCCAATCTCCTAGGGGCTTCCTTGATCAAGCTTGATCTTCGGTCTCCCTCCATCGAAGACGATCCACCCGAGAGTCTATGCAACGAGCTCCAACCTCATATCCAAGGCAACTAGGGCACCAGGATCGCTACTCTAGATACCGTAGATGAAGTAGAGAGTGATGAAGGATTAATCTGTCTCAAGACACCCAAGGATTCTCAACACATGAAAGGGTTTGGGTGGAGCTAGAGGAAGAAGAAAATGCCATGAGAATGAAGTGTTGAAAGCAACTCAAGAGAGAGAAAAAGAAATGAATAATGGCTTGTGTTTTTGTTTGTTGTGTGTGTGTGATAAGAAATAATGGAGCCATCACATAAATGTCCATGTCTCCAAAATATCTTAGTCAACAAAAAATATCTCAAGTCAACATAATCTCACAACAAACAAAAACCTAAGAATGCTAGAATGGTAACCATGGGTCACTAATTAGCCATGCTACAAAAATGCAATAAACACCATATCCTACACCTCAATAACATTTTAATCCAAAAAGGTCAAAACCATGATGAGGTATAATCTTCTAAAAGTAATCTTGTAATAAATTACAAGAATACCCCTCAACCGTATATACATATCTGCATCCGTATTCCGAAGAATACGGATACTAAGAGATGAAAATAATCCAACAATATAATATTAGGATCCGGCTTAAACCAAAACCCACTAGTATTATCCGTCCGAACATCATCCGTGCACAAGTACACGTATATGATCGAACCTTGCCGTAAAACCATACGGCCACTACATCGTTTCGCCCGAAGCAGGGAGACTCTCTGTGTGGGACTCTAAAGAATCGTCAATACGCTGGTAGTGGGTTTAACCACAAGCACGTCAGCGGCACTAGCTGTACGTAATGGCTACCCAGGTATTGAGTAAAAGGGAGGTCGACGAGCAAACTCATCCTGAAACCCCTACTGAGCCTGACAGTGACAATATCCGTACAGTCCGGTCCGTTCGTCTATGAGTATCGCATATCGAGTCTAGGGGGTGGATAAAGTCAGACCCCTATTAACGTGACATTTAGTGTCAGTATGAAGCCCATCACCACCCGAGAAACTACCGATCCTAAATCAGTAATTCTCGACTATCTTGGCCAAGGATTTCTGGTGATGGCCACCCGTGCACAACCGCGACATCAACCCCCAATACCGGGAGAGACGAATCCCCCGACGATCCGCTCACTGCCTCTATATGGCTCGAGACTGTACCCAACTAAAACCTGTTTGCACGACTCCTTTGAGCCGTGGTAGGGTAGTAATCAAAGCACATGGGAACTCATACGAGACAAATGACGATCTCAGATCGATAGACTAACCTGTACACATATCACCTGGGAACTGCTATATGACAATAGGTATAATACCAACTAGCATGTTCCTGGCGAGTCCGTCCGGTGTACTCATAACCCAATGAGCACCTGTATACATCTTAGGTGAACAAACTAACACCAATGGCTTGTGAGACCGGTCGTCGCCCCTCGTCGGGGTCTCGATCAGTATACACTAGTCTACTCTGGAGTATCGATGCCCAGTCTCGAAACTCACACGACTAGGGACATTTAAGGATGTGCCTATAGACCACCCAGCTCCCACGTATATGATCGCCATTATAATGCTGGTAGTCAAGCAAGAATCCTATGGGCTCTATCAACATGTAATAGTGATCAGTAAAGCCACCTAAAGCAGATACATGATGATAAAGACAAACCAGATAGCATACTATCATCTCTAGTAAGACTGTTCTACCGGTATAGGTCCTCCTTCAATCATCGCAATCGCGTGCCTGCGATCCAATAATTGACTTAAGGGCATTATAGTCAACAATCTCCCACTTGTACTTAAGGATAATTATTGCGGTGTCGCATACTCACAGCCCGTGTGATACCGAACACCCAACTTCTCTACTAATCAGTTTCACAAAGCTCTATTGTGAAACTATCGCGTTCGAGAAATAGCCTCAGTGAGTAGATCCGCTCCAATGTTTCTTTCTATATCTCTTTTTATCTCAAGTTCGCGGAGAAAACCATCTCCCGAAATGAGCAATACCTGTCTTAGAATATGTCTGGATATCTGATGGGACCCAGTTCACAAATGAACTCCAAATCCAGTATACTTCTTATACTGTATCGTCCACTGAATTTAATCAGTATCCTGCGCCATGCCTTCCTCAAAAGAGGGAAAACTATAACTCTGACAGTCACTCTGTCATCCAGGTCTCCTTGGAAGCCTAGAATGATAACCGTCTCCCGAAGGAGTCTTCCGTTACCATATCCCTAGAACATCCACTTATGTTCATAAACTGCTTCCGAACGTTTCTCCAGGATTGGATTAATATAAACTTATTGCAACTAGTGCAAAAAACAACATTTGGTATGGTACTTGACATCTCATGATTGACTCAATTGCCTAAGTAAGTGATATGCCAATCATGCACATCCCTCTCCCCTTTAGTCTGTAAGACACCTTTAGAGAGGGTGACTCCATCACCTGCAGGTACACCACCATGCCAGGAGTCGTCCATTCTAAAACACCTTTAGAATAGTGTCAAAGTACTCAGATTAGGAAACTACCCAAATCTAGATCTAGTTACCAGAAAACCTGATATATTATCCATATCCAATGTGGAGAAACCACTGTGTGACAACCACAGTATAACCAATCATAGTATAGGAATTTCACTTCCTATAAAGTGCATGTCATGCAAATACCAGGACATCACACCCTACTACCTTCTTAACAGATCCATCTCCTATTCTGATGAAGTCAAAGACTATTACTCTTATATCAAAAATAGATGATCTATCTCCGCTATACCTGCTTTAGTCTATAAATAGACACAAGCTACTTGTCCACTATGCTTTCGCTGCTCCCACTGACTATAACAACCCTCTGGCAGAGTCATATACACGTGCACTTCTAAAGCTAGTTTAGAACGATGCTATACTCATCCTCCTGCCGGGTCTTATAGTCTAGAACAACAGTAATGACAAGTCTGAGTAAACAAGAACCTCCCTGTCACCGTTTCTGAGAAGACCGAAGTACCTCTCCGGTGCCTGAGGTTACCCACCATATCTGCGGAGTGGCTAATGGAAAGTCAAACCCGATTAAATCTTTAGATTCTATTAAATTTTTAGTAATCGTTTGTGGTTCTGAAATCACTTCCAGTTTACCATACTCCCACTACTGTTTTCTGAAAAGGTCCATTTTGCTAAAACTGTGGCGAGTCAAGAACAATATCATTATTGATCTTCTAGATGGTAGAAAGTTACCCCTCGTCATAACCCGGGATAACCCACAAACTACCATTACTGAAACGTGCTTTGAGTATGTCCAGAGTCTGGTTTTAAGCATAAGCCAGACAACTCCATATACCTTAACATCGTTGAGATATGAACTATTCTATATACAATATAGAAACAGATGCACTAATTTAATTGGAACCAAATTCAAATCATGTAGCTGTCTCCAGTGCATGTCAACTAAATGGAGAGAGGCTGATCAACATTACTCAATTAGTAGTGCATCCAGATATGGGTAACCGGAAAGAGAAGCAAGTTCTCAAAACCATTACTATCAACTGAATACCAAACACAAGTATCTACAATCACCTTGAAGAATCCTGATACTTGCAACACATGATTCTCTACTTTATTCTTGTACCTATAACTTCTCAAAACTTGGACCTTGTATTTCTACGAAATACTTGTCTAAAAACTAAAGAAGTCACAAGTAAACATAATATAGTACGAGTACCAACCCCTTTGTCCTAATGGACACTGGACAACATACAATACTTTGTATAAGTCCCTTGAGTTCAATAACTCAAACCCTGTGCATCGTAGATTGAAAACTGTACTATGGTTAAGAAGAATTACACCATTGTTGAATACTCCGTACCTAACCATCAACTGATATGGGTAAATGTCACAGACATAATTTCAAAAAGTTATATCTCACTTTATAAAATAAACGTACAGATATATCAGTTTGAAACTGGTGCATAACTACGGATATTCAAAACCAAATATTTGCCGTCCGGCAAAAACCCAGGTGATTTCCTCAAATATCACCAATTACAACAAATTCCGATATAATGAGGATATAATCACCTAATTCACAATATCTTACTCCCACTCATCATCTGTAATACCATACAGATGTGAGAATCAAACCTGGTAAATACATACCCTGGAGTAAGAATCTAATTGGGAAATCAGTTTTCAATTAACAACTCATAGTGAAACTGAAACATGAAAATGTTTCGAAGGGGTATCCGGGTATTCCTAGTAATGCCTCTTCCACTATCCAGATTCATGACTGTAACCGTATATTTCCTTGCCATCTCTCTAATCCCTTTATTTGTCTTTACTTATTACCTTATGTACACCGTACTTAGGCTAAATGGTTTTTTTCCTTCCCTACCTGTTGGCACCAGCCTAAGATTTGGAAGAAGACTATCCAATAAGCGTAATAGGTGTAGCAACCTAAGAGAAGGTAAAGGGAAAAGACAACTGAATAATCCTTATTCTATTTCTCCTGAACCAGGATCCATTCTCGAATTGGAACAAGTTCCTTCGAGTTCGTATGTAACTATACGATGGATTATCTAATAAATATGGATCTTCGTAGTGATACGGGGTGTTCTGGAGAAATGCAAAGGTGAAGTAGGCATGGAGATGATATACGCAGTTTGGTCGTGAATGATAGCAGTCGGAATTCACTTTTCCTTCTTTCTAATCCCTTTATTTTTCTTTACTTATTACCTTCTGTACACCTCACTTAGGCTAAGTGGTTTTCTTCCTTCCCCACCTTTCGGCACCTGCCTATAGTTTGGAAGAAGACTATCCAATAAGCGTAATAGGTGTACACTCTCCAAATCCTAGGAGCCCTCACAACCTGAGAGAAGGTAAAAGAAAAAGACAAATGTATAGTCCTATTCAATTTCTCCAGTACCGGAAACCATCCTTGAATTTGAAACAAGTTTCTTTGAGTTCGTATGTAACTATACGATGGTCATATCCAATAAATGTGGATCTTCGTAGTGATACAGAATGTTCCGAAGAAATTCAAAGGGTAAAAGTAGGAGCGGCAATGATAAATGCGACTCTGACAATCCAAAAGCCAAAGTGTTTTAAGAAGGTTCGTTTAACTTGTTCATGAGTTTTAGTCTAGGGTCGAACCATGGTCGCTGCCAAAGAGAGAGAGAAAAGAATCACTCAGCGTGCACTCTAACCTAGATCAGAAAGGTTAATCACTTTATCTAATCAGGATGTCTCCCACTGTATCCTCAAATTCTCCTCCAAACCCGAAAGAAGAATTAGTCGGGATCATCTAAAATCACCCGAGGAGTAAACCAACTCATCAGTGGGAATCGGGATCCAACTATCATCGCATGATAACTTGATGGAACCCACTCAAGTTATTATACTTCAGAAGGTATGCGCATGCCTGGCAAGTTTCTTGTATGTTTGAAACTCCCGATGTGATTTTTACCCCATGCTCTTATGGCATTGACGAAGGTAACCAATTCATAAGTCACATGTCAAGTTCCACCCGTCATTGTCCAAATTAATTTGAACCCACCCATACATACCCTTGACGAAGGCCAACATAGTAGTGCGACTTTCCCAAACCAACGCATCTATCTATCCAACAGAGAAGTAACAAATAGCTACCATACACTATACCTTGATGAAGGCCAACAAACATAGCATGAATACTAAGTGCTACCCGTCTGAAATGACGGAGGGCTAAGAATGGGTTTTGGCGAAAAACCTTTAACGTAATGAACTTGATATTGTTGAAGGAACCGGATAGCTTTACTAATATATTATGGTGAAAACTTTTGCTAAAGAGGTCACTCCCAGTGAAGGGATCTCGGCTTTTTCCTCATTGAATGAGGTGCAGGATATTCCCAACTGAATACCTCGATGCAAAGAAAAAAAATAATCGACTATAGTGAAGTTATTACGCTGACGCAAATTTCTGCCCAAGGGGTCACTTCCGATGAAGGGATCTCGACCCTTGCCTCGTCGAATGAGGTGCTGGATATTCATAACCAAATACCGCTGTGCAAAACAAAAGAAAACGTCTTTGTAATAATAGCTTTTGAAAATTGTTCCAACAATATCGAATAGGTTTGTTTTCCTTGCATTGATCAGAATCAACACAGTCCCCTCAATTAGTCACACCAGAAAAGAGCGAAAATATGATGTACGTATATGCCATCCGCATTCGCCACTGGGCCCCGTCATCACCCGTTAGGTTACTTAACTAACGACAGAGCAGGGGCTGGACTAGCGCGGGCAAAACATATACAATATCTACTAGTATATATATAACAATATATAATAATCGTTCCAAGCATGATATATGCAACATCACAGATAAACGATAAGCATCACGGAACAATACTGATAATCTGGGAGCCCCGAGTTTCCTTTGAGCCGCAAGTGAAACCCGACGTTCCCCTGGTCGTATGGATAGCCTGTGCAATGAGAACCTAGACCCCTACGAGCACGGAAAGTTAGTCGCCAATCCCAGAAGCGAGGCAACCCCAATCAACAACGTGAATGGGCCACCCAGCACTCCACGGAATCCGATAACTTGAGCACCCCTCCTGGGGTCAACCTATACCCTCTACGAGTGCGGCGAATAGCCCGCCAATTCTAGAGTGAGACCCCCTCCTTCTCAAAGTCATGAGATGCGAGCCTGTTGCCCTCTAGAACCCGGCTATTCGTGCACTCCACCGCGGGGTAATCCTAGTACAGAAAAGAAAATAAGTACAAGGGTGACATCGACCTCAACCCGGTCATGTCCCAAACAAATAATATACAAATCGACAGTGACGACAGTCCATATGTCGGATGCTTGCCCCGCAATATCAAATATACAAATAAATCCAAACTGTACTACCATTGCACCCAAGCTATCCACCACGACAATCCCGCCACAACCACAGCAGATCACAGAACATCAATGTGAGTGCCACGTTCACAAACCCATCTAAAAGTCATATTGCAATTAGACGAGTTATACCGCTCTAATGACATTCACGGTCGCAGATAGTAATGTATGTACTGAAAACTACCACATTAGAATTCCGCACGCAATTAGCAAACTAAACCAATTTCCAAAACCATGAAAAAACAGTGAGCTAAAATTCAAAAAACCGACCGTTTAAAGCCAATTCCGAAGTCCGAATCAAAACAAAACGTGCTCGAACCTTCGCGGGGAGTTAGAGCATGAAATTAACTTTGAGTCGGGGGGCCTATAGGGGGTACCCTACCCCTGAAGCCACCACAAGGTGGCCAGGGGGTGAGGCAGACCCGAAACTACTCAGGGTGGGGCAGTTTCAGGTCCCCACTGCCAAGAACACCTTGTGGTAGTCTTGGGGAGTGGGCCCAGCCGTTCGGTCCCCTCCGGGGATTCCGCGGGATGCCTATGCACCACCCCGGGGCTTTTCAGTTCAAACCGTGAGCCCGCGGGGTGTGCAAACATCTCAAACTTTCAGTTTTTAGAACTGTTTTTGTCGGCAGTTTTTGCACAACAAAAACGACAGATTTCTAATGTCGCAAAGAGTTAACTAAGGATTATGGAGTGGCTCTGATACCATGTTGGGTTACGGCAGCGCCCCGGCCATCAATCAGTGACCAAATAAGGAACAAAAATTTACAAAACTTAGCGCTACCATAACCAATTATCCGGATCTACCAATAAGCCCTAGATAACAAAACATGCAAAGAAGTTAGAATGGATATACCGAATATATCCATGTCCTTCGGTCTTCAACCATCATCCTAAGCTCCTAGGTGCTTCCTTGATCAAGCTTGATCTCCGGTCTCCTTCCAACGAAGATGATTTACCCGAGAGTCTATGCAACGAGCTCCAACCTTGTAAGTCGATGCCACGCACCCCACGTGTTTGCGGGGAGGCGGAGTTTTCAAAAAACGATTTTTATTAGCTTCGTAAGATCGATACTAAACCCCAGGATCGATACTAAACCCTAACTAACAAAATAGCAAAGAGGTTTAACTACTATGTGTGAGTGTTATACATCAAGTTCTCGCTGTCCTTCACCTCCTCGCTGTCCTTCTCGAAGTCGTGAGCTCCTTGAACTGAGAACGGATTGCACCTCCTCGTCGTCTTCTCCAATTCGTAGAAGATCCATCCGAGAAATCCGACTTTGAGTTTAACCTCTATCTTGAGGCAACTAGGTCACTTGGTGTGCTAAACTAAGTAGCCTAGGATGTGTAGAAAGCGATGAGGGATCTAGTAGTCTCACAAACCCTAGGATTATCAACTCATGAGATGGTTAGGGTTTGAAATTGAGAAGGAGAAAGCTTGAGGAAATGAGGAGGAGAAAGTATCTGGTGTTTTTTCAAGTGAAGTTCTTTTTGTTAAATGGCTAGGGTTTTCCACTAATAAACCACAAGAAAATATCACACAAATATCTCTCAAAATATCTAACAAATATCTAAGTCAACAAAACCCAAAGCAATCCAAGAAAGTCAATGTGAAAACCCTAATCCATTTCACAAAAATACCACAAGTTTCCTCTCTCATTTCCTCCACCTCATTAAAGATTTCACTAATAAAGAAAAACCCTAATTAAGGTGTCATTCTCCAAAAACAATCTTGATCAAATCATAAGAATGCCCCTCACGTCCGTATATACATACCCGTATCCGTATTCCAAGAAACAAGAATACAATGAGACAAAACTAATCCAATAATCATATACTAGGATCCGGCTTAAACCAAAGCCCACTAGTAATGTCCGTCCGAACATCATATGCGCACAAGTACACGTATGTGATCGAACCCTGTCGTAAAACCATACGACCTCTACACGTTTTGCCTGAATCCGGGAAACCCTCTGTGTGGGACTCTAAAGACTCGACAGCACTCTGGAAGTGGGTTTAACCACAAGAACGTCGGTGGCACTAGTAGTACGTAACGGCTACCCAGGCATCCGTCGACAAGAATATCGACGAGAAAACTCATCCGTACCCCTGCTGAGCCTGTTTGTGGCAATCTCCGTACAGTCCGGTCTGTTCGTCTAAGAGTGTCGCATATCGGTCCTAGGGGGCGGCAAGCTTCAGACCCCTAATAGTGCAATAAGTCGTGTCGGAATGCGGACAAAAACACCCTGAGAAACTACTGTAATCCCTACCAGTAAATCTCGCTTGCTCTGGCTAGGGACTTTGTGTAATGGCTTTCCGAACACAGCGCGACATCAACCCCCAATACCGGGAGAGATGAATCCTATCTAACTGCCACTGCCTCCAAGCGCTTCGGGACCGTACCCAACTACTACTTGTTTACACGACTCAGCAGAGCCGTGGTAGGGTAGTAATCTAAGAACAGCAGGAACACACTTGAGGCGAAGTAGCAGTGTCAAGTCGACGGACTAAGCTATACTCATGTCACCTGGGAACTGCTATCTGACGATAAGTATATTACCAACCAGCGGTTCCCTACGAGTCCGTCCACTGTAACTCATAACCCAATGAGCACCTGCATACTATCTCCAGTACGACGTACTTATGGCTATGGGACAAACCATCTCCCCTGCTAGGAAGAGAAGCGTATACACTAGTCTACTCTGGAGTATCGATGCCCTGTCTCGATAATCCTGCGACTAGGGACCTGTGTAACGATGTGCTTATAGACTACCCAGCCCCCACTAGTGTGACTGCCATCACAACGCTGGTAATCAAGCAAAGATCCTAAGGGCTCTATCAATATGTATCAGCGATACGTTAAAAGAAACATATACACATATTAAGATAGATACAAACCAAGTAGCATACTACTATATCGAGAAAGACTGTCATAAATCCGTGTATATATCTCAAGCTTCCAAAATGTAATATACAAACTAGTACTATACAATAATGGCCTCTAAGGCATATTACACTAACAATCTCCCACTTGCACAAAGGTCACATGCTGGCATATCGCTGACCTATCATCTCGAATAGCCTCTCGAACTGCGTCTGTGGGATGGCCTTTGGGAATGGATCTGCAGTGTTGTCCTCTGTAGTAACTCTCCAAACCTCGATCTCCCGGCTATCCATGATCTCTCTGATCAGGTGATACCGCCTCAAGATGTGTATGGACTTCTGATGGGACTTGGGTTCCTTTGCTAAAGCTATAGCCCCGTTGTTGTCACAATACACAGGTATTGGATCAACAATGGACGGAACCACCTGAAGTTCTGTTAAGAACTTCCTCATCCAGACTTCTTCTTTTGCGGCATCAGAAGCTGCAATATACTCCGCTTCCATCATCGAGTATGCAATGGTGTCTTGCTTGGAACTCTTCCAACAGACCGCCCCTCCATTGAGGGTAAAGACATAACCCGACATGGATTTGGTGTCATCCTTGTTACTCTGGAAGCTGGAGTCAGCAAATGCCTCGATCCGGAGGTCCTTTCCGCCGTAAACCAAGAACATTTCCTTAGTCCTTCTCAGATAGTTGAGAATGTTCTTTACTGCTATCCAGTGCTTCTCCCCAGGGTTTGACTGATACCGGCTTACTACGCTTAGTGCATAAGCTACATCTGGTCTGGTACACAACATCACATACATTATAGAGCCTACCGCAGAAGCGTAGGATATAATCGACATGCGATCCCTTTCCAAATCAGTCTTGGGAGACATCTCTTTGGAGAGGGTGATTCCGTGACAAGCCGGTAAATTACCACACTTTGAATCTTCCATACTGAATCTTTTCAGTATGGTGTCGATGTACCTGGACTGTGAAAGTCCCAACATCCTCTTAGATCTATCACGATAGATCTGGATCCCCAGAATGTAAGAGGCATCACCCAGGTCTTTCATGGAGAACCTATGTGACAAGAACCCTTTGACAGATTGTAGCATAGGAATGTCATTTCCTATCAAGAGAATGTCATCCATGTACAGGAAGAGGAATACAACAGTTCGTGCTACAATTTTACTATAAATGCATGGCTCATCTGGATTTTTGATAAAGTCAAATTCTTTGACTGTCTCATCAAAACAGATGTTCCAACTCCGCGATGCCTGCTTTAGTCCATAGATGGATTTAAGCAACTTGCACACTTTCCCGTTGCTCCCACTCTGAATGAAACCCTCTGGCTGGTCCATATAGACGCACTCTTCCAAATTTCCATTTAGAAAAGCGGTCTTTACGTCCATATGCCAAATCTCATAATCGTGGAAGGCAACAATGGCAAGAAGGATCTGAATGGATTTGAGCATAGCCACTGGAGAAAAGGTTTCATCATAGTCCAAACAAGGTTTTTGACGAAATCCTTTTGCAACAAGTCTAGCCTTATAGGTTTCAGCCTGTCCATCTACACCAATCTTCTTTCTGAAGATCCATTTGCAGCCTACGGGTTTTACCCCTTCTGGAGCAATGTCCAAAGTCCATACTTTGTTGGTGTACATGGACTCCATCTCGGTCCGCATTGCATCCAGCCATTTTACCGAGTCAGTGCTCTGAATGGCTTGCTGAAAGTTAGTCAGCTCATCATTATCAATGATGCAACCTCTCTATCCCCGTCTACGAGAAAACGGTAGTATCTCTTGGGCGGATGAGACAGCCTACTACTCCTGCGGAGTGGTGCGAGAATGTCCTATTCTTTTGAACCTTCTGGTTCCACCAAGCTTTCAGTAATAGCTTGTGGTTCTGGAATTTCTTCCAGTTCTATTGCGCTCCCACTAGTTTCTTTTTCTAAAAAGTGATGTTCCAAAAAGTGGGCATGACGAGAAACAAAAACCTTTTGTTCCTCTGCGTAATAGAAAAGATAACCCCCTGGAGTTCTTTGGGTATCCCACAAACTTACGCAGTACTGAGCGTGCCTCAAGCTTGTCCGCATGCTGCTTTTTAAGAAAAGCTGGACATCCCCATATCTTCAGATACTGAAGATAGGGTTTCTTCCCACTCCATATCTGATATGGTGTGGTAGGCACAGTCTTGGTAGGAACCTTGTTCAAAAGATATGTAGCTGATTCTAGTGCATAGCCCCAGTATGATCACGGTAACTCAGCGTTACTCATCATGGAACGTACAATATCCAATAGGGTTCGGTTCCGTCTCTCCGATACACTGTTGTGTTGTGGTGTGTATGGAGGAGTAAGCTGAGAGAGAATTCCATTCTCTTTTAGGTAATCCAGGAACTCGGCACTCAAGTATTCACCACCTCGATCAGATCTCAATGTTTTGATACTCTTGCTGGTTTGTTTTTCCTCTTCATTCTTATATTCCTGAAATTTCTTAAAGGCCTCGGATTTATGTTTCATTAAGAAAATATGTCCATACCTAGAGAAATCATCCGTAAAAGTAATGAAATAAGAATGACCACTTCTTGCAGGTGTAGACATTGCACCACACTTGTCGCTGTGTATGAGTCCCAAGAGCTCACTCGCTCTTACTCCGCGTCCAGTGAACGGAGTCTTTTTCATCTTTTCTTTGAGACATGATTGACAAGTTGCATATGATTGATATTCGAACGGATCCAAATATCCTTCTTTATGTAACTTGGTCAACCTTGTTTCGTTGATGTGGCCTAGTCTACAATGCCATAAGAAAGCATGATTTATTTCTGAAGTCTTTCTTTTATGTGTGTTCTGGACATTGAAAATTTGTAGTTGGTTGAATACGTATATACCGTTGTTTAGAGAACCTGACCCAATCAGACCATGATTAAGGTGGATGTTTACGACATCGCTTAAAAATGTAAAATCATAACCTTATTTTGATAACAAAGATACAGAAATGATATTACAAGTCAAACTAGGTACACAAAAACAATTGCGCAAAACCAAAATATGTCCACTCGTCAATCCAAGGTGATATTCCCCTACGGACACAGCATCCATGCTCGCTCCGTTAGCAACCCTGAGGGCCATATCACCGGTCTTCAGAACCCTACGGCTTCTCAGTGTCTGCAAAGAATTACAGATATGAGATCCTGATCCGGTATCCAATACTCGTTAAGCAGAGTTGATTTACAGACAGTTTTCAATTACAAACATACCTGAAGCTGAAGCTACAACTTGCTTCGGGTCCTGGTTCTTGACCTTCCAAGCCCTGCAATCTTTCTTCCAGTGGCCCTTCTTATGACATTAGAAGCATTCTTCCTTTCCTACTATCGGCCCTGCTACTCTTGCCTTGCCATTTGCTTCCACCTTACTAACACCACCTCTTGGCTTGGTGGGGGCCTTCTTCTTCTTTCCTTTGGCTTTCGCCTTGGATCTAGAAGAGGAAGCTCCACCAAAAAATAGAGCAGGTGTTTCCATGGATTTCTGTAGGGTGCCTTCTGCACTCCTCAACATGTTGAGGAGTTCCGGAAGTTCAACTTCTTTACCTTGAATATTAAAATTTAAGATAAACTGGGCGTAGGTGGAAGGGAGGGACTGCAGAATCAAGTCTGCATATAGCTCATTCTCTAACGTGGTCCCAAGGTCCGCGAGCTCTTCAATATAGCCAATTATCTTAAGGACGTGTTCCCCTACAGATGATCCGACAGCCAACCTCGCCTGAAAAAGCTTCTTCGAGGTCTCGTATCTTGCGATATGAGATTGCTCTCCATATAATTCTTTGGTATGGAGGAATATGGATTCAAGATCCATATTCTCGTGCCGCCTCTGGTGCTCGTTGTTCATAGAGGCCAGCACGAGGCACTTGGCCTTCGTGCAGTCAATCTCCCAGGCCTTACGGATTTCCTTATCCACGACACTAGATTCTGGACCTGGGACGGCGGGGGCTTTAGTAGTAAGGACATACCCCAACTTGTCATAAGTTATTTCCTCTTGACATTCATGAACCAATCTTTATAGTTTGGCCCTGTCAATATATTTTTATCTAATAGTAACTTAAGGCCCGTCATCTTTAGTTGCTGCAATTAGGAGAGAGAGAAGAAACACTTTAGCATGATGCTCTTGGAAGTTTAGATTGGTTTTTAGTTTATCTAAACAGGATGACTCCCACTGTTTCTCGAATTCTTCCTCAAAGCAGAAAAGAATTAGTCAGGATTAATCTCACCGTACAATACTTGCTTAACCGTTCAGCCAGGCCAGTGTCGGTATTTCGAGGGAGGTTTTACGACGCTTTCGCGAAGTTACTTAATTAAATAACCTCTTTACCTTAGGGGCGTAGCCCTGCTAACATCTTTCTAGACACCTACTTGGTTTATAGCATTGATCGTTAAGTGAAAAAATCTCCCGAGGAGTAGCATATACTCACAGTAGGATCGGGATCCAAATATCATCGTGTGATAAAGTTGAAGGAATCCTACCAAAATTATCACACTCCAAATGGTATGCAACACCAGCAAGTTTCAGTTTCTTTAGAAACTCCCGATGTGGATTTTTACCCCATGCTCTTATGACCTTGACGAAGGCCAACATATCATAAGTCACATGTCAAGTTCTACCCGTCATTATCCAGGTTAATTTGAACCCACCCGTACATACCCTTGATGAAGGCCAAAATAGCAGTACGACTGTCCTAAAGTAACGCATCTATCTATGCTACAGATGAATATTCAGCAGCTACCAATCACTATGCCTTGGCGAAGGTCAAAATACATAGCTTGAATACTACTGAATATCCAACTGAAATGACGGAGGGCTACGAATAGTTTTGGCGAAACCGTGAACGTAGTGAACTTGATATAATTGAAGGAACGTGATAGCTTTTAAAAGGAGTGGTTTAAGCTCCACATTTTAAAAGTTTTACTGTTTTGAAAAAACCGAGTGGTTTTAAAATTGTTCCAACGATTCAGCTTTGGTTTGTTTGCTTTGCATTAATGTAATGCAGTCCCATCAATTAACCTACCATTATAGAAAAAGATGAAAATACAACGTACGCTTATGTCATCCGCATTCGCCACGGGGCCCGTCTTACACCGTTAGGTTAGATAACTAACGCCAGAGCTGGGGGCTGGACTAGCGTAGATGCAAAACATAAGCAACGTCTAATTTATAATATATATATATATATATAATAATATCCTTTCATCAGACGCAATAATAGGCATTCCAGATCACATATGAACACATTGGATATATTCGGAATTCCGTGTTTCGTTTAAGCCTGTAACGAAAGACGGATTCCACGGCCGCGATGAATAGCCAAAACCCACCCCAGACCCCTACGGGTGCGGAAAACTACCCGCCAAATACCCGATGTAAAGCAACCTCAATCAACACCGCGAGTAGGCCACTCTGCACTTCAAAGTACCCGGTAGTTTGTGCACTCCACCTTGGGTCGATCCTAGGAGCAATAAACAGTAAATGAAATAATACAACGGTGGCTACAACCTCAACCCGGTTGTGCCCCGCGAAAAAATATTACAACAATTTACAATTTACATTTGAATGAAAGAATATAACACCTCACATCCCCAGCTATTCATTCACGACAATCCAATAAGTCCATATACACAAACAAACATCACAGAAATGTACAACCCCTAACTAACCGACATATAGCAATTAGCGGAAGTTTACGAACACATTTATCACAACATGAAATATTAAACAACGTTAAACTATGACTTCGAAACACCCCGTATTGCCACAGTGAAGAATTTCCAGTATATTCAAAATTGGCAAAAATAAACAATTCCTGAAACACTAGATCCAAGTCATAAAGCCACATACCAAAACACCAAGCAATCCCCTCAAATGGACCCGGTGAGCTCGGAATTTTCCATGATGTGGCCGGCCACTTCATGAGGGAATTGTCTTGTTTTTGGTGAGTGTTCATTTTACAGTTCAAGGAGTACTCTGCAGTTGCTAAAAAAAATTTTAGAGCCTCGGAAAAATTCAACAGAAACTAGTATCCATGTTTCGATGTTTTGGGGTTATTTCGGTTCCGTAGTTTTAGTTGACGTTTAATCTGTTAGTTATGGTTTAGTCGGCTCTGATACCACTGTAAGTCGATGCCACACACCCCACGTGTTTGCAAGGAGGCAGAGTTTGCAAAAAACGATTTTTATTAGCTTCGTAACATCGACTGAACTCCAGGATCGATACTAAACCCTAACTAACAAACTAGCAAAGAGGTTTAACTACTATGTGTGAGTGTTATACCTCAAGTTCTCACTGTCCTTCACCTCCTCGCTGTCCTTCTCGAAGTCGTGACCGTCTTGAACTGAGAACGGATTGCACCTCCTCGTCGTCTTCTCCAAATCGTAGAAGATCCACCCGAGAGATCCGACTTTGAGCTTAACCTCTATCTTGAGGCAACTAGGTCACTTGATGTGCTAAACTAAGTAGCCTAGGATGTGTAGAGAGTGATGAGGGATCTAGTAGTCTCACAAACCCTAGGATTCTCAACTCATGAGATGGTTAGGGTTTGAAATTGAGAAGGAGAAAGCTTGAGGAAATGAGGGGGAGAAAGTATTGGTGTTTTTTCAAGTGTAGTTCTTTTTGTTAAATGGCTAGGGTTTTCCACTAATAAACCACAAGAAAATATCACACAAATATCTCTCAAAATATCTAACAAATATCTAAGTCAACAAAACCCAAAGCAATCCAAGAAAGTCAATGTGAAAACCCTAATCCATTTCACAAAAATACCACAAGTTTCCTTTCTCATTTCCTCCACCTCATTAAAGATTTCACTAATAAAGAAAAACCCTAATTAAGGTGTCATTCTCCAAAAAAAAATCTTGATCAAATCACAAGAATACCCCTCACGTCCGTATATACATACCCGTATCCGTATTCCGAGAAATAAGAATACAATGAGACGAAACTAATTCAATAATCATATACTAGGATCCGGCTTAAACAAAAGCCCACTAGTAATGTCCATCCGAACATCATATGCGCACAAGTACACGTATGTGATCGAACCCTGTCGTAAAACCATACGACCTCTACACATTTTGCCCGAAGCCAGAAAACCCTCTGTGTGGGACTCTAAAGACTCAACAGTACTATGGCAATGGGTTTAACCACAAGCGCGTCAGCGGCACTAGATGTACGTAACGGCTACCCACGTATTTGTCGACAAGAAGGTCGACGAGGAAACTCATCCGTACCATACTGAGCCTGTCTGCGGCAATATCCTTACAATCTGGTCTGTTCGTCTAAGAGTGTCGCATATTGGTCCTAGAGGCGGCAAGCGTCAGACCCCTAATAGTGCAATAAGTCATGTCGGAATACGGCCAAAAACACCCTGAGAAACTACTGGAATCCCTACCAGTAAATCTCGCTTGCCTTGGCCAGAGACTTTGTGTAATGGCTTTCCGAACACAGCGCGACATCAACCCCCAATACCGGGAGAGACGAATCCTATCTAACCGCCACTTCCTCCAAGCGCTTCGGGACCGCACCCAACTACTACCTGTTTGCACGACTCAGCAGAGCTGTGGTAGGGCAGTAATCTAAGAACAGTGGGAACACACTTGAGGCGAAGTAGCAGTGTCAAGTCGACGGACTAAGTTGTACTCATGTCACCTAGGAACTGCTACCTGACGATAGGTATATTACCAACCAGCAGTTCCCTATGAGTCCGTCCTGTGTAACTCATAACCAAATGGGCACCTGCATACTATCTCCAGTACGACGTACTTATGGCTGTGGGACAGACCATCTTCCCCGCTGGGAAGAGAAGCGCATACACTAGTCTACTCTGGAGTATCGATACCCTGTCTCGATAATCCTGCGACTAGGGACCTGTGTAAGGATGTGCTTATAGACTACCCAGCCCCCACTAGTGTGACTGCCATCACAACGCTGGTAGTCAAGCAAAGATCCTAAGGGCTCTATCAATATGTATCAGCGATACGTTAAAAGAAACATATACACATATTAAGATAGATACAAACCAAGTAGCATACTACTATATCGAGCAAGACCGTCGTAAATCCGTGTATATATCCCAAGCTTCCAAAATGTAATATACAAACTAGTACTATACAATAATGGCCTCTAGGGTATGTTACACTAACAAACCTCATATCCGAGGCAACTAGGGTACCTAGATCGCTACTCTAGATATCGTAGACGAAGTAGAGAGTGATGAAGGATTAATTTGTCTCAAGACACCCAAGCATTCTCAACTCATGAGAGGGTTTGAGTGAAGCTAGAGGAAGAAGAAAATGCCATGAGAATGAGGTGTTGAGAGCAACTCAAGAGAGAGAAAAAGAAATGAATAATGGCTTGTGTGTTTGTTTGTTGTGTGTGTGTGATAAGAAATAATGGAGCCATCACATAAATGTCCATGTTTCCAAAATATCTTAGTCAACAAAAAATATCTCAAGTCAACATAATCTCATAACAAACAAAAACTCTAAGCATGCTAGAATAGTAACCATGGGTCACTAATTAGCCATGCCACAAAAATGCAATAAACACCTCATCCTACACCTCAATAACCTTTTAATCCAAAAAGGTCTAAACCATGATGAGGTGTAATCTTCTAAAAGAAATCTTGAAATAAATTACAAGAATACCCCTTAACCGTATATACATACCCGCATCCGTATTCCGAAGAATACGAATACTAAGAGACGAAAATAATCCAACAATATAATACTAGGATCCGTCTTAAACCAAAGCCCACTAGTATTATCCATCCGTACATCATTCGTGCACAAGTACACGTATGTGATCGAACCTCTACATATACGGCCTCTACATCATTTCGCCCGAAGCAGAGAGACCCTCTGTGTGGGACTCTAAAGACTCGTCAATACGCTGGCAGTGGGTTTAACCACAAGCACGTCAGCGGCACTAGCTGTACGTAACGGCTACCCAGGTATTGAGCGAAAGGGAAGTCGACGAGCAAACTCATCCTGAAACCCTTACTGAGCCTGACAGTGACAATATCCGTACAGTCCGGTCCGTTTGTCTATGAGTATCGCATATCGAGTCAGGGGGTGGATAAAGTCAGACCCCTAATAACGCGACATTTAGTGTCGGTTTGAAGTTCATCACCACCTGAGAAACTACCGATCCTAGATCAGTAATTCTCGACTACCTTGGCCAAGGATTTCTGGTGATGGCCGCCCGTGCACAACCGCGACATCAACCCCCAATACCGGGAGAAACGAATCCCCCGACGATCCTCTCACTGCCTCCATGTGGCTCGGGACTGTACCCAACTAAAACCTATTTGCACAACTCCTTTGAGACATGGTAGGGTCGTAATCAAAGCACAGTGGGATCTCACACAAGACAAATGACGATCTCAGGTCGATAGACTAACCTGTACACATGTCACCAGGGAACTGCTATCTGACAATAGGTATAATACCAACTAGGATGTTCCCGGCGAGTCCGTCCGGTGTACTCATAACCCAATGAGCACCTGTATACATCTTAGGTGAACAAACTAACACCAATGGCTTGTGAGACTGGCCACCACTCCTCGCCGGGGTCTCGATCAGTATACACTAGTCTACTCTCGAGTATCGATACTCAGTCTCGAAACTCCCACGACTAGGGACATTTAAGGATGTGCCTATAGACCACTTAACTCCCACGTATATGATCGCCATCATAATGCTAGTAGTCAAGCAAGAATTCTATGGTCTCTATCAACATGTAATAGTGATCAGTAAAGCCACCTAAAGCAGATATATGATGATAAAGACAAACCAGATAACATACTATCATCTCGAGTAAGACTGTTCCACCGGTATAGGTCCTCCTTCAATCGTCGCAATCGCGTGCCTACGATCCAATAATTGACTTAAGGGCACTATAGCCAACAGATATCGGTGTTAAGAATTTTTTTGAAGATGAACTCGCTATGTTGGATGAGTTGGATTCCCCGACTCATCTTGTCCCTTCCAGTGAATGTGAACATCTTCCTGTATATTTAACCGATCTTATTCTTACCACCAACCTATCCGATATGCAAAACGATATTCAACCTTCAGCTCCCACATCTGGATCAACAATGCTCGACACCCAAATTCGTTTACTCATTTCATTACACACTTTCTTTGGTTCTTCTGATCTTCCTTTAATTACACCGAGATTTGATGAACCACACTCCGATATTTCGAGTTCTATAGTTCTTGAAAGACCACTTGATTTAGACTCTTTTGAGAATGAGGGAAACGGTTTTTTCGAGTCTCCTACCTCCATAATTTCTGACGAATCAAGTGTTTTGAATCCTGGTGCGCAACACATTGGCCTTGAAACTTTCAACTTTCCTAGTGAATCTGCCTATTCCACTGATATATATATATATATATATATATATATATATATATATTTCTTTCTTTCTGATGAGATCATCATTTGGAACATTGATGAAAGTTTCGAAGGCATTTTCGCCAAAGAACTCATGTTCTTTAAAGACTTGGATGCTGTGACGAATCAACCTCCACCGAAAATTTATGCGCCTCTTTTTGAGGCCGAAGAAATTGAACCGCCACCCATTCTTCTAATCACATATGAGAATACAATTGTTCCACCCATTCCTTATGTTTCACATTCTCGTTTTCATTCACACTCACTTTTTCGTCTCCACCAACCGAGAATATGCCCTAGAGGCCATTATTATACATATGATGTATATTATAGTGGATGCTTAGATATATATATAGGACTTTCTTGCTCGACATGATAGTATGCTATCTGGTTGCTCTTTGTCTTAACATGTAGATTTGTATTGTGATACTGTCTTGCTCTCACATGTTGATAAGGCCCTTAGGATGTGTACTTGACTACTAGGACTATGGTGGAGATCATACTAGTGGGACCAGGATAGTACACAAGTTCATCCTATAATTGTTCCTAGTCAAGGGTGTATCGAGACAGGGCATCGATATTCTAGAGTAGACCAGTGTATACGCTTCTTGACCCATATGATGGGCGATGGATGATCCCACATCCATTGGTGTTTGACATCAAAGATGGTATACGAGTGCTCAGTGGAGACTGGGTACACTGAACGGACTCGCCGAGAACTCCTAGTTGGTATTATACCTATCGTCAGATAGCAGTTCTCTGGTACACTGGTACAGGTTAGTCTGTAGACCCGAGATCGTCATAGAGTCTTGTGTGATTCCCACTGTGCTTTGATTTCCACCTTACCACGTTTAAGAGAATGTGCAAAATGGTGACTTTTGGGTACAGTCCCGAATCACATGAAGGCAATGAGCGATAGGAGGGGTTTTGTCTCTCCCAGTATTGGGGTTGTTGTTGCGCTGTGCTCGATTGGCGATAATAGCAAGTCCCTGGCCAGGGCTGATATGGAGATCTACTGGTAAGTGTTATCAGTAGTTTCTCGACCCGTTATGATCCTCACATCGGCACGACTTATCAGTTACTGGGGTCTGCCGTTTACCACCCCTAGACTGGATATGCGACATATCAGACGAAGAGACCGGACTGTACGGTAGTGTTACTGACAGGCTTTACAGGAGTATGAGCAGGCTTGCTTGTTGATCTTCTGATCGCTCAATACCCAGGTAGCCGTTATGTCCAGCTAGTACCGCTGACGGCTTGTGAGTGCTTGATATGATCATCACCTACTGCCGGCGGATTGACGAGTCTTTAGAGTCCCACAGAGGTTTCCTGGCTCAGGCAAAACGAAGTAGGAGCACATATGTGATATGTGCGGGACCGAGATTAATACACGTATGTGATACCGTATTCTATTCTCGCGATATTGGTATCGTTCGGTTATATGTGATATAGTCGGGTTATCGAATCAAGTGTTGATTCGATAAGATGATACATTTTATTTTATTCGGTTATATGTGATATAGCCGGATTATTAAATCCAATGTTGATTTGATAATTTAATGTATAATTGTATATTTGATATGCTAGTTTACATTAACTAATATTTGCTCACTTATACTTTTCTTTTCTCATATGTGCACACATAATATATATGTGATATATATTATTTGTGTTTTCTTTTTGTGTCATGCTTGATGATACACACTACATGAGTGTATGAGACTTATACCATGCCACTAGATTATTAGGGTTTTATTTATTTAATGCAAATTTAAATTGGTGGGAATTAAGCATGGTTGCAAGCTTTGGAAGCTTGTAGAAACCCTTGACTTAGTCCACTAAATTTGTCTTGCATTAGATATTTATTAACCTAACTTTAATCTTTAGCCATAGTTATGTCTCTACAAGGGTTATATGAGATATTTCTCACCCATGGTTGCCATTCACTCTCACATCCATTATTCTCTTCATCTTCATCTTCAACAAGAGAAAGCTCTCTAGGTTTTGGTGAGGAAAAGAAATAGAGTGAGAAAAAGAATTCTAAAGTGAGCAAAATTCCTACTTCATCATCCTCTACTAGATTATCCATTTAGTTTAGGGTGTTAGCTTCACTAATCCCTAATTAGTGAAGAGGTAGCTTGAGTTGGTGTCTCTTCAAAGTAGATCATCTTCGGCCTCGAAGATCATTGTGCAAGCTCGTTCATTTCGACTAGTGGAGCCTACGGAGAGTCCGGATCACCACTACTTGGAGCGAAGGGACTTCTACACGGAGCATTTGAAGTGAAGGACCTGTTTACAAAGGTTGTATTCCATATTCACTTAGTTGTAAAGCTGTTTACATATCGTATTGTCTAATTCTCAAGTTAAGATTCTCGGGTTAGGGTTAAGTAGCAGAGCCAAGCTAGAAAATGGCATGGACGATGCCTCCCGAAACCTTACTGTCGTGCCAGGTAACCTTACAGTGGTATCAGAGCCAAGATAGAGAATTAGACGATGTTTGTTAGATTACGAAACCGAAACTACTCCGTAACTTGAAACATTGAAATCAAGTTTCTGTCGATTTTTAAATGGGCTCTAAAATTTTTTTTAGCAACAGCAGAATGTTGTATGTGATATAACATCAACACTATAGAAATTTGTGTTAGGTCCACGTTACCCACCCCGGTTCTTTCGGGAAGGCGGAATAGGTAAAAATCAAAATTTTCCTCAAAAGGTAACATGGACCATCCATGAAGGATCTTTGCTAAACAAAAACTAACTAAAAAACTACAAGTTCTAGCTACTATGTAGAATGGTTATACCTAGGTCTTGAACTCCTTCTCTTCTTTTGGTGGTTCTCCTCCTTGCTTGCTCCTTGTAGTGGCTTGAACGGCTCATCCTCGTCGTCTCCTCTTTGCCGTAGATGGATCCACCCGAGGGCCTCGAACTTGAGCTCCTATCTCAACCTAGAGATAACTAAGGTGCTTGGTTTGCTAAACCTAGAACCTTAGAATGAGTAGAGAAGAGTTATGGTGGTTTTGTCTCAATGGTTCATGATTTCCAACTCATGGAACACTTGAACCTTGAGAGAGGAAGAGGGAGAGCTTTCTTTCTAGGAGAGAGAAAGAATATGATAGAATGAGCTCTCATAATGCAACCATGCTCACAAAAGCAAAAATAATGATGATAATAATAATAATTAGGAATTGTGATGGTTAGTTCCAATGACCATTATCATTTCATGCAATTATTGCATTTTGTAAAGAACAACAAGTAAACAAAAGTCATAGAAAAGATGATGGTCAACAAGTCCACAATGGTCAACCGGTCAACAAAGTCAACAAGTCAACAAAAGTCAAATGTTCAACTCAACCATGGCACAATAATCCTTAATTAATATTATTAATCATATTTATCATTTTCATTAGGGTTTAGAAAAAGTCAACGGTCAACAAGTCATCCAAAGTCAAATGGTCAACAACCCTAATGAGAATCCTCTGCCTCTGCCTCTGTCAACTGTGCATACACACCCGCATCCGTGTTTCAAGGAACACGAATACACTGAGACAAAACCAATCCCAAAACAATTACTAGAATCTGGCTTAATCCAAAGCCCGCTAGTAATAACTGTCCGGACACCAAACGTGCACAAGTGCGCGAAAGTGAACGAACCCCGTCGCAAAACCATGCGACCTTTACTCTGTTTTGCCCAAAGGCGAGTAACCCTCTGTGTGGGACTCTAAAGGCTCGACACTACACTGACAGTGGGTTTAACCACAGGCCGTAAGCGGTACTATCTGTACGCAACGGTCCCCAGGTAGATGCAGACAAGAAGACTGATGAGGTGAACCCATCCTAACTCCTACTGAGCCTGAATGTGACAATCTCCGTACAGTCCGGTCTGTTCGTCTGAGAATATTGCATGGCGGGCCTAGGGGCGGTAAACGCCAGTCCCCTAATAGCGGTACAAGTCGTGTCGGAGTGTAGCCCAAAACACCCTGAGAATGTACAGGAAAACCTACCAGCAATTCTCGCTTGCCCTGGCCAGGGACGACAATGTGTAATGGCTCTCCTAGACACAGCGCGATATCAACTCCCAATACCGGGAGAGACGAATACTGTCTAACTGTCACTGCTTCCAAGTGCTTCGGGACTGCACCCAACTACTACCTGTTTGCACGACTCAGTAGAGCCGTGGTAGGGTAGTAATCTAAGAACAGTGGGAACACACTCGAGGCGAAGTGACAGTGCCAAGTCAGCGGAATAAGCTGTACTCATATCACCTGGGAACTGTTAACTGAAGATAGGTATAATACCAACCAACAGTTCCCGACGAGTCCTGTCCAGGGTACTCGTAACATAACGAGCACCTGCATACTATCTCCAGTACGACGTACTGATGGCTGTGGGACAGACCATCTCCCCTGCTGGGAAGAGAAGCGTATGCACCAGTCTACTCTGGAGTATCGATGCCCTGTCTCGATAATCCTACGATTAGGGACCAAAATAAGGATGTGCTTATAGACTACCCTGCCCCCACTAGTGTGATCGCCATCACAACACCGGTAGTCAAGCAAATATTTTAAGGGCTCCATCAATATGTTTTTAGCGATATGTTAAAAGAAACATATACACATATTAAGATTGAAACAAACCAAGTAGTATACTACTATGTCGAGCAAGACTGTCGTAAACCCGTATATATATCCCAAGCCTCCAAAATGTATTATACAAACTAGTACTATACAATAATGGCCTCTAGGGCATACATATTCAACAATCTCCCACTTGCACTAAAGGCCAGTAATTTGTGTACCGCATACCCAACGTCTGCATTAAGACCAGCTGCTGGCGTACCGCATACCCAATAGCTCAAAAAGTCGCTCGAACTGTGTTTGAGGGAGGGCCTTTGTGAATGGATCCGCCGTGTTGTCTTTTGTGTCCACTCTCCGTACCTCGATCTCCTGGCGATCAATGATCTCCCAAATCAGGTGATACCGCCTTAAGATGTGTCTGGATTTCTGTTGGGACCTTGGTTCCTTCGCTAAAGCTATAGCCCCATTGTTATCGCAATACAACGGTATTGGGTCAACAATGGACGGAACCACCTGAAGTTCACTAATGAACTTCTTCATCCAGACCGCCTCTTTTGCGGCATCGCTTGCAGCAATGTATTCAGCCTCCATCGTCGAGTCTGCGACGGTATCCTATTTGGAACTCCTCCAACACACCGCCCCTCCGTTGAGGGTAAACACAAAACCCGAGACAGACTTGCTGTCATCTTTGTCACTCTGGAAGCTTGAATCGGTAAAGGACTCGACCCTGAGGTCTCCATTACCGTAAACTAGGAACATCTCCTTAGTCCTTCTCAGGTACTTGAGAATGTTCTTTACTGTCGTCCAGTGGTCCTCACCTGGGTTTGACTGATACCGGCTCACCACGCTCAGCGCGTAAGCTACATCTGGTCTTGTACATAGCATCGCATACATTATAGATCCTACCGCCGAACCGTAAGGTATAGTGCTCATGCGAACCCTCTCCTCGTCAGTCTTAGGAGACATCTTCTTGGAGAGAGTGATTCTGTGCAATGCGGGTATATTACCGCGCTTGGAATCTTCCATACTAAATCTCTTTAGTACGGTCTCTATGTACCTGGACTGCGAAAGTCCCAGTATTCTCTTGGATCTATCTCTGTAGATCTTGATCCCTAGAATGTACGAGGCATCACCCAGGTCCTTCATGGAGAACCGTTGTGACAAAAATAGCTTGACCGATTGTAGCATAGGAATGTTATTTCCTATCAAAAGAATGTCGTCCACGTACAAGACTAGGAACACGATAGTTCGTCCTACAATCTTCTTATAGACACAAGGTTCATCTTCATTCTTGATGAAATCAAATTCCTTGATTGCCTCATCAAAACAGATGTTCCAGCTCCGCGATGCCTGCTTCAATCCATAAATGGATTTAAGAAACTTGCACACCTTCCCGCTGCTCCCACTGTCTACAAAACCCTATGGCTGATCCATGTAAACGCACTCTTCTAAACAGCCATTTTTAACGTCCATCTACCAGATTTCATAGTCATGGAAGGTAGCAATGGCAGGTAGGATCCGAATGGATTTGAGAATAGCCACAGGAGAAAAAGTTTCGTCATAGTCCACACCAGGTCTTTGACGAAAACCTTTTGCAACGAGTCTAGCCTTATAGGTTTCCACCTGCCCATCTATACCAAGTTTCCTTTTGTAGATCCATCTGCATCCAACGGGTTTTACCCCAGGTGGAGCAATATCCAAAGTCCACACTTTATTGGTGTACATGGACTCCATTTCGGATTGCATTGCTTCCAGCCACTTATCAGAGTCCCTACTGATAATGGCCTGCCTGAAACTGGTAGGGTCATCTTCTTCCAAGATGCAATCCTCTCGATCCCCATCTAGGAGAAAACCGTAGTATCTCTCGGGTGGATGAGAAATCCTACCAGATCTGCGGAATGGCTGAGGTTCGTCTGGGACTATTGAATTTTCTGGTTCTACTAAATCCTCAGTTTGAGTTTGTGGATCAGATATTTCATCCAGTTCTACCGTGCTCCCACTTATTTATTTTGCAAGAAACTGCCACTCTAAAAAAGTGGCGCGACGAGCAACGAACACCTTTTGTTCCTCGGTGTGGTAGAACAGATATCCCAGAGAATTTCTAGGATATCCCACAAACTTGCACAAAACTAACCGTGCCTTAAGCTTGTCCGGATTTTGTACTTTTACATAGGCCGGACAACCCCATATCTTAATACGTTCAAGATACGGTTTTTTACCACTCCATATTTCATATGGAGACTTAGGCACAGATTTAGACGGAACCTGATTCAGTAAGTATGCCGCTGTTTCTAGCGCAAGTCCCCAGAATGAAAGAGGTAACTCAGCATTACTCATCATGGATCGAACCATATCCAATAGGGTACGATTCCTTCTCTCCGATACACCGTTGTGCTGTGGTGTATAAGGAAGAGTAAGCTGAGAGAGAATACCATTCTCTTTTAAGTAATCTCGGAATTCCGTGCTTAAGTACTCCCCTCCTCTATCAGGCCGGAGGATTTTGATACTTTTTCCTGTCTGGTTCTCTACTTCGTTTCTGAATTTCTTGAATTTCTCAAAAGTTTCAGATTTGTGTTTCATCAGATACACATATCCGAACCTAGAGAGATCGTCGGTGAATGTGACGAAGTACGAGAACCCACCCCTTGCATGTATAGACATTAGACCACATACATCACTGTGTATGAGCCCCAAGAGCTCTGCTGCCCTTTCTCCATTTCCAGTGAATGGAGATTTGGTCATCTTTCCTTTGAGACAAGACTGACAAGTTTCATAAGATGGAAACTCGAACGTGTTCAAGAGTCCATCTTTATGCAACTTACTTAGTCTTTTCTCTCCGATATGACCAAGTCTACAATGCCACAAGTAGGATTCATTCATATCTGAATTCTTCCTCTTGCGTGTGTTTTGTATATTGAGAACTGTATTCTGATTTAGAACGTAGATACCATTACACAGTGTACCTTCTGCAACCAGTACCTTATGAAGGTAAATGTTCATGATATTTCTATTAAGAACAAAGTTATATCCATCTTTATCGAGTAAAGAAACTGATATGATGTTGCAAACCATGGACGGTACATAGTAGCAATCGTTTAAAATCATAGTATTGTCGTTTGGCAACACTAGGTGATATTCACCGACGGCTGCAGCATTAACTTGTGCTCCGTTCGCTACCCTGAGCGACATATCACCAGGTACAACTTTCCTACTTTTTCTCAGTCCCTGCGATAGATTACAGATATGAGATCCTGATCCGGTATCAAGTACCCAGGAGGTAGGGCTGACTGTAAAGTAGTTCTCAATTACAAGAACGCCTGAAGTAGATGCAAAACTATGCTTCTTCTTCAACTGGGTATCCCTGGAATCCATACAATCCTCTTTCCCTTGCTCATACTTATGACTGTTGTCGAAAGTTAGAGCCGAACCAACGTTCCCCAGCCCCGAATAAGAATTCGGATCGGTCAAACGATACATTTTATTATCTTGATTAGGGCGTGAATGGTTTCTACCTGGAGAGAGAGAAAAGAAACACTCAGCGTGCGCTCTTGCAAGATTAGATTGGTTTATTGATTTATCTAACCAGGATGGCTCCCACTGTTTCCTCAAATTCTTCTTCAAATCCTAAAAGAAGAACTAGTCAGGATTAATCGCACGTCACAATACTTGCTTAACCTTTCAGCCAGGCTAGTGTTGGTACTTCGAGAGAGGTTTTCCAACGCTTTCGCGAAATTCCTTAATTAAATAACCTCTTTTCCCTGGAGGCGTAGCCCCGCGAACACCGTTCTAGACACCTACTTGGTTTATAGCATTGATTGTTAAGTGAAATAATCTCCCGAGAGTAATCCAACTCATCAGTGGGATTGGGATCCAACTATCATTGTGCGATGACCTAGATGGAATCCACTCTAGTCACCACACTCCAGAAGGTAAGCTAAATCTGCAAGTTTCAGTTTCTTTAGAAACTCCCGATGTGGATTTTTTCCCCTAACGGTTTATGACCTTGACAATGCCAATATATCATAAACCGCTAGTCAAGTTCGGTCCGTCATTATCTTGATTAACTTAGACCCACCCGCATACCTCTTGACAATGCCAACATAGCTATGCGACTGTCCTAAATAATCTGAAAAATAAAACTGCAAACAAGCAATACTTAGCTACCAATCACTACACCTTGACAATGCCAAAATACGTAGCTCGAATACTCAGTAGTACTTGTAGGAAATGACGGAGGGCTACGGCTGGGTTTTTGGCGAAAAACCCGTTAACGTAATGAACTTGATATCGTTGATGGAACCTAATAACCCTTTTAAAATTATAGTGACGAAAACTTTTGCTAAAGAGGTCACTCCCTGTGAAGGGATCTCGGCTCTTTCCTCATCGAATGAGGTGCAGGATATTCCAAACTTAATACCTCGATGCAAAGCAAGAATAATTGACTATAATGAAGTTATTACCCTGACGCAAACTTTTGTCCAAGGGGTCACTCCCGATGAAGGGATCTCGGCCCTTGCCTCGTCGAATGAGGTGCTGGGCATTCATAACCGAATACCTCTGTGCAAAACAAAAGAGAACTTCCTTGCAATAACAGCTTTTTGAAAATTGTTCCAACAACGTCATTTAGGTTTGTTTTTTCTTTGCATTAATATAATACGTCCCATCAATTAATCCTATCATTGCAGAAAACAACGAAAATATGACGTACGCTTATGCCATCCGCATTCGCCATGGGGGCCCGTCATTACCCGTTAGGTTACTTAACTAACGGCAGAGCGGGGGCTGGACTAGCGCGGATGCAAAACATAAGCAACGCCTACTAGATATCATATATAGATATATACATTCGTCAGATGCAATGATAGTCATTCCAGATCACAGATGAACACATTGGATATACTAGGAATCCGCGTTTCATTCGAGCCTGCAACGAAAGACGGATTACACGGTCGCGATGAATAGCCAAACCCCACCCTAGACCCCTACGGGTGCGGCAAACTACCCGCCAAGTACCCGAAGTGAAGCAACCTCCCTCAACAACGTGAGTAGGCCACTCGGCACTTCAAAGTACCCGGTAGTTTGTGCACCCCACCTTGGGTCTATCCTAGGAACAAAAACAGTAAAAGAAATAATATACAATGGCGGCTACAACCTCATCCCGGATGTGCGACCATAAAAATAATATTACATCAATTTACATTTTACATCAAATGAAAGATAAAGAAAACTCTCATCTCATAAAACCTCGGTTATTCATCCGCGACAATCCAACAAGTTCATATACACAATCCAACAACATTACAGATCACAGATATGCACAACCCCCACTAATCGATGTATAGCGATTAGCCGACGTTCAGTGCATATATCACATTACAGATATAACCATTTAGCCAAAGTTTGTAGAACTCCGATCAAAATACAAATTTGTAACTACCCCAAAAAATAACATTTTTCTCTGGATAATCTGGGCAGAAACAAAATATCTCAAAAATCCCAAAATACAAAATAAAGGAATCCGCAACAAATTGGAGCCGCGGCCGAGTCAACTCGGCCCCGGATCCGCGGCGGAACCCATGGTTCCGCCGCGCTTCCGCGGCGAGTTGGCCGAGTCATGGGCTCAAATTTCTTGACAATCCCCAGAAAACCCTGCTTGTATTTTTCATGTCATACAAAATATTTTTAGGCCTGTTTTGAAAATCGACAGAAAATACATTTTTTTCGGTTTGTTTTCAGGATTTTTTCCGGATCGAAGTTCTAAACACTTTGCTAACAGTTAGTTGTTGCTTAGCTAGGCTCTGATACCACTGTTAGGTCCACATTACCCACCCCGGTTCTTTCGGGGAGGCGGAATAGGTAAAAATCAATTTTTTCCTCAAAAGGTAACATGGACATCCATGAAGGATCTTTGCTAAACAAAAACTAACTAAAAAACTACAAGTTGTAGCTACTATGTAGAATGGTTATACCTAGGTCTTGAACTCCTTCTCTTCTTTTAGTGGTTCTCCTCCTTGCTTGCTCCTTGTAGTGGCTTGAACGGCTCCTCCTCGTCGTCTCCTCTTTACCGTAGATGGATCCACCCGGGGGCCTCGAACTTGAGCTCCTATCTCAACCTAGAGATAACTAAGGTGCTTGGTTTGCTAAACCTAGAACCTTAGAATGAGTAGAAAAGAGTTATGATGGTTTTGTCTCAATGGTTCATGATTTCCAACTCATGGAACACTTGAACCTTGAGAGAGGAAGAGGGAGAGCTTTCTTTCTAGGAGAGAGAAAGAATATGATAGAATGAGCTCTCATAATGCAACCATGCTCACAAAAGCAAAAATAATGATGATAATAATAATAATTACGAATTGTGATGGTTAGTTTCAATGACCATTATCATTTCATGCAATTATTGCATTTTGTAAAGAACAACAAGTAAACAAAAGTCATAGAAATGATGATGGTCAACAAGTCCACAATGGTCAACCGGTCAACAAAGTCAACAAGTCAACAAAAGTCAAATGTTCAACTCAACCATGGCACAATAATCCTTAATTAATATTATTAATCATATTTATCATTCTTATTAGGGTTTAGAAAAAGTCAACGGTCAACAAGTCAACCAAAGTCAAATGGTCAACAACCCTAATGAGAATTCTCTGCCTCTGCCTCTGTCGACTGTGCATACACACCCGCATCCGTGTTCCAAGGAACACGAATACACTGAGACAAAACCAATCCCAAAACAAGTACTAGGATCTGGCTTAAACCAAAGCCCGCTAGTAATAACTGTCCGGACACCAAACGTGCACAAGTGCGCGGATATGAACGAACCCCGTCGCAAAACCATGCGACCTCTACTCTGTTTTGCCCAAAGGCGAGTAACCCTCTGTGTGGGACTCTAAAGGCTCGACACTACGCTGGCAGTGGGTTTAACCACAGGCCGTAAGCGGTACTAGCTGTACGTAACGGTCCCCAGGTAGATGCCGACAAGAAGACTGATGAGGTGAACCCATCCTAACTCCTACTGAGCCTGAATGTGACAATCTCTGTACAGTCCGGTCTGTTCGTCTGAGAATATCGCATGGCGGGCCTAAGGGTCAGTAAACGTCAGTCCCCTAATAGCGGTACAAGTCGTGTCGGAGTGTAGCCCAAAACACCCTGAGAATGTACAGGAAAACCTACCAGCAATTCTCGCTTGCCCTGGCCAGGGACGACAATGTGTAATGGCTCTCCTAGACACAGCGCGATATCAACTCCCAATATCGGGAGAGACGAATCCTGTCTAACCGTCACTACCTCCAAGTGCTTCGGGACTGCACCCAACTACTACCTGTTTGCACGACTTAGTAGAGTCGTGGTAGGGTAGTAATCTAAGAACAGTGGAAACACACTCGAGGCGAAGTGACAGTGTCAAGTCAGCGGACTAAGCTGTACTCATGTCACCTGGGAACTGTTAACTGACGATAGGTATAATACCAACCAACAGTTCCCGACGAGTCCTGTCCAGTGTACTCGTAACCTAACGAGCACCTGCATACTATCTCCAGTACGACGTACTGATGGCTGTGGGACAGACCATCTCCCCTGCTGGGAAGAGATGCATATGCACCAGTCTACTCTGGAGTATCGATGCCCTGTCTCGATAATCCTATGACTAGGGACCAAAATAAGGATGTGCTTATAGACTACCCAGCCCCCACTAGTGTGATCGCCATCACAACGCCGGTAGTCAAGCAAATATCCTAAGGGCTCCATCAATATGTTTTTAGCGATATGTTAAAAGAAACATATACACATATTAAGATAGAAACAAACCAAGTAGCATACTACTATATCGAGCAAGACTGTCGTAAACCCGTATATATATCCCAAGCCTCCAAAATGTATTATACAAACTAGTACTATACAAAAATGGCCTCTAGGGCATACATATTCAACAATTTGAAGCAAACCCACCCATTTTTAGCCGGTCACAAAACTAAAAATTCCGAGCTCACCGGTTCTGTAGGCTCATTTGGGCTTCAAATTTTTCCTGTGTTCCAGTCTCTGGGTTTTGGTGTTTCAGGTGTTGCTTGTTGTTTCTATAATTGCATGAGAACATTCAAAAATCATGCAAGTAATGCGATGGACCCTCTAGAAGAACGAAACCCTAACTCGATTTTATGACCGTAAGAACCACCACCAAACCCTAAGGTTTGCGGTAGTTCCGCGGTGCCATAGGTGAGGCAATGGTTGACCCTTCTACGGTTGGTCCATAGGTACCGTGGCATGTTCTGAGTATTTTTAAACTGCGCTCAAGTATTAAGCTTTTTGGAAAATTTTGGGTGTTTGTTGATTCGATCGGAATGTTTAATATTGTCTAGCTATTTGTGGAATGTGATACAATATTTTGAATTCATATAGTTAAGCATGAAATCCGAGGTATGTGATATTTCGGGTTTATGATGTCTAAGGTGATTGTGGATTCCAAATGTTGTAGTTTGACATTTTCTTTTCTGCGACCGTAAGTATAATATGTGGTGTATCACCGTTTTCATTGCTATATGTCAACGACAATTGTGATACGCATATTTAATTACGTTGATGACATGTGATGTTATGTGTTGCTGTGATATGTTATATTGGATCGTCGTGTTTTGAATAGCCGGGGGTTTTATGTGAGATGGGAGTTTTTATTTTCATTCATGTAAAATTCATTGTATGTAATATTCTTTTATTGGGGCACTTCCGAATTGAGGATGATGTCGTCATTGTTGTATATTATTTACTTTTCTGCATTAGGATAGACCCAAGGAGGGGAGCACAAGTAACAGGGTTCTAGGGTCTAGTGGGAGACCATTTCGAAGAGTCGAGTTCGGGTCTCCTAACTCTAGAATTGGTAGGGTTGCTTGCCGCACTCGTTGGGGTCTAGGGATGTGGGTTTGGCTATTCATTGCGACCGTGGAATCCGTGTTTTATACTGGCTTAATTTAAAATACGGAATTCTTAGTATATCCAATATTTCATATGTTATCTTCTGCTGTTGATATTCTGTGATGTGATCACTTTATATGCGTGAGATGGATACTTATGTTTTGCACCCGCGCTAGTCCCGCTCCGCTATGCCGTTAGTTAAGTAACCTAATGGTGCATAACGGGACATTGTGGCGAATGCGGATGGCATAAGCGTACGTTGTATTTTCGTTTCTTCTGTAATACTTAGGAAGCATAGATGATGGGACTTCATTAAAGAGATTAATGAAAGAAAATAAATCAAAAATATGTTGTAGAATCAAATTTTCAAAAAGAGTAGCTCTAGTTTTTGCTTTGCATAGCGGTATTCCTTGTAGAATATCCAGCACCTTATTCGATAAGGAAAGGCCGAGATCTCTTCACCGGGAGTGACCTCTTTAGCGAAACTAGCAGATGCTACAACCCACTCGGTTTTGTTTTTTGATTGCTTCTTTTAGTTCTTACTTTGCATAGTGGTATTTGTGAAATATCCTGCACCTTATTCGATAAGGAAAGAGCCGAAATCACTTCACCGGGAGTAACCTCTTTAGCAAAAGCTAGCAGATGATACAACTCACTCGGTTTTGTTTTTGATTGTTTCTATAGTTTTTGATTTGCATAGTGGTATTTGTGAAATATCCTGCACCTTATTCGATAAGAAAAGAGCCGAGATCCCTTCACCGGGAGTGACCTCTTTAGTGAAATTAGTAAAAGCCTAAAAAACACTCCTTTTCAAAATCACTTGTTTCTATAACGATATCAAGTTCATTACGCGAAAAGCTTTCTTAAAAACTTGTCGTAGCCCTCCGTCATTTCAGATAAGGACTATTTAATATTCGTACTACGTTTGTTGACCTTGTCAAGGCGTAGTGTACGGTAGCTAATTAGTGCTTATCTGCTAAAGCATGAGATGAGATTGGATTAGGATAGTCGTACAGCCTTGTTGACCTTGTCAAGGGTCTTGCGGGTGGGTTTAATTCAATCATGAAATGTACGGGTTGAACTTGACTTGTGATTTATAGTTTGTTGACCTTGTCAAGATCATAGATCGCTTGGGGTAAAAGTATTGTCGGGAAATTCAAGTGTTGAAATTTGCAATGAGATTGCATACCTTCTATGAGATAGTTGGATCCCGATACCCACCGTGAGTAAGAGTTACTCTTGGGAGAGTTTTACACATGACAATTAGCCGATCAAGTAGGTGTCTAGAAAGGTGTTAACGGGGTTACGGCCCTGAGAAAATGAGGTTTATTTTAATTAGGTCCGTGCAAAAGCACGGGGAACCTCCCTCAAAGTACCGACACTGACCTGGCTGAAAGATTAGCGAACTTGTAAGGTGTAATTAATCCCGACTAGTCTTACCTTTAGGATTTGAAGGAAGATTTGATAAAAACAGTGGGAGCCATCCTGATTAGATAAGATAATAACCAATCTAATCTTGCAAAAGCATACGCTAAAGTGTTTTCTTCTCTCTCTCTCTCCAGCTAGCGACCATGTCAGGCCTTAATCAAGATAATAATATGGATGTATTGACTGAACCCGCTTGTTATACTGAGTAGGGGAACGTTGGTTCCGCTCCAACTTATAATTGTTGGATATAGTGCCCTCAAAGTCAATTATTAGATCGCAGGTACGTGATTGCAATGATTGAGGAGGACCTATACCAGTAGGACATGTTGGGGTAAAAATTTACACCCCTGTTGACCGAGTCAAAGTCAAGGTCAACCCCCAAGCTAGGTAGGCCCAAGCCCAGGTCAAGCGAGCCCATGCTCAAGTCGAGCCCGCGGCCAGCCTCCCCATGCCAACAACAAAATCATGTAATAAATATTTTTTATGTAATTTTTTATACATGAATGTATGCAAAATGGGCATAAAGCCAATATTTTTTAAGCCCATGGCTTATGTGCAAAAATGAAATGGCACATGAGCCATGGGATAGGAAAAATGCCATTTTTGTGAAGCCCAAGAGGATATATGTAAATATGTAAGCCTATAAAAAGCAACATGATGAATAAAAAAAATACTTTTCATTCTCTCCACAAAAATTTTAGATCTGAGATCTTTTGTGCCTCCTGCTCCTTCTCCAAGGTTCTAAACCTTCTCATTTCTTTTGAATTAAATCAAGAGTTTTACTCTTTCTTTTCAAAAACTAAGAAGTCTTCCACCACAAAACCCACAAAGGGGAACTTGGATCTACCATTAGATCTCAGAAAGGAGAGATTTTTAGATCTCACATCTCTTGATCATCAAGATCCAGCCAACAGGGGAGGAAGAGGAAGAACCCCTTTCATCAACCAAAACATTTTAGGAGTTTAACTCCATATATTTACATAGATATATATATATATATATATAATAAATATTTCCTTTCTGAAGCATAGCTTCTGGTTCTGGGACTAAAAGTCCTTTTGTCTCGCCAGCGCCCAGCGCTCGAGCGCAAAACGCCCACGTGCCGACACGTGGCGCGCTTGCGCTCAGGCGCACTGCGCTCGAGCGCAAAGCGCCCACGTGCCGACACGTGGCGCGCTTGCGCTCAGGCGCACTGCGCTCGAGCGCAAAGCGCCCACGTGCCGACACGTGGCGCGCTTGCGCTCAGGCGCACTGCGCTCGAGCGCAAAGCGCCCACGTGCCGACACGTGGCGCGCTTGCGCTCAGGCGCACTGCGCTCGAGCGCAAAGCGCCCACGTACCGACACGTGGCGTGCTTGCGCTCAGGCGCACTGCGCTCGAGCGCAAAGCGCCCACATGCCGACACGTGGCGTGCTGCGCTCAGGCGCACTGCGCTCGAGCGCAAAGTGCCCACGTGCCGACACGTGGCGCGTTTGCGCTCAAGCGCACTGCGCTCAAGCGCAAAACGCCCACGTGCCGACAAGTGGCGCGCTTGCGCCTGAGCGCACAGCACCTAAGCGCACAGCGCTCAAGGCGCTGGCCCCACGCATCCTTTGGATGCCTTTTCCCCCTCTTTCTTTTATATATATATATATACATATATACATATATATATATATACACATATGTATACATATTTACACACACACATACTCCGCGACACTGTCCCTGTTAGAAAAAAATTTCTAACGGGGAGCTGCCCCGCACCCCGCAAGGGGGCTGCTAGCCCCCTTGACCCCCAGCCCGCTATCCGGGTAGCGGGACCCCCGTATAAACTCTGCGTGGCTCCCGATATATCCAAACTCCACTTTCAAAACACAACACACGTACACTGCACATTGAGTTCGCATGACCATTTTAACCCGTTAATCGGAGGTTCCCTCACCCCAAAGGCGAGGGGTAATTAACGGCAGCTTAGTCCGCGGCTGCCGGAGATTTGGATCCCCACAATCAATAAACCCCGGCCTACCCTAGGCAGGGGGGATCTGTAGTATACGCCTGACAAGCGCGCGTGTATTCCCATCTCAATGGGGTGACGAAAAACACCCTACAGATTTTGGCACGCCCGGTGGGACCAATCTCTCCTCCCATATTTCGGGTTAAGCGTTCATGCGAACTCAATCAATATACATACATGTATTTATACTAAAAATAATGCTTTTTCATGCAGATTTTCAAGCAATCACCTTCCGACGATGTCTTCGATGATGAACTCAGCTCCCGTCTCCTACACGATGAGGATAGACTCTAGGACGGTCCTTCCGGCCAGTCTCGGGCGACAATGGGAGGAGCCGCTGCTACCATTCGGCTCTATTATGTTCATGCCAGTTGACGCCATCCCAGCTCCTCAGGCCCCGGTGGCAGACAAACCGGTCTCGAAAGGCAGGAGACCAAATGTGGTGATCTCAAGGGCGCCCCAACCCAAACACAAGTCGGTATCTGAACGACTTTCCTTGGCCCCAGCTGGGGGCAAGGCCATCAACACCAACAAAGCTACAACGTGTCCCGAGCAAGCTCCAGCGGCGCCCCTGACAAATGCTCGATCGGGTGTCTTCTCTAAGCTCCCCGCTGATCAACTCACAATGGCTTCTCGGGTAGCGGATGCCCGCCAAGCCTTCAAAATTGAGAAGCTGAGGGAGAAAAGGCTCAGATATAGAGCCAACAAAAAGGCTAGGGCTCCTGCCAGGCTGAACCTCATGAGGTTCGAAGAATAGGGTTACCCCGCCGAAGATGAGGAAATGGCTGGGTATGTGGTCCACACTGTCTACACGGTGGGCACGCGCAGCAAGAACAAGGACGGGGCTACCACATCTCAAACCCAATCTGGCTTGAATGTAGTGGCCGCTTCCCAAGAACAGACGCCTCTGCTTGGTGATGAAAACCCTCTTGATGAGGACGATAGGCGGAAATACCCTTCGGTCCATGAGGAGTCGGGCTCGGAAAGCGAAGAAGAGCCGACTTTCCGCCCCAGGACCGCGGAGCAAGAGCTGCTTCAAGAGCTCCGAAAGTAGCTCAGAAACAAAGAAAAGGAGATGGACAAACTCTACTCCAAAATCGATGACTTGACGAATGTCGTGATGCAGCTCACGGCCCGACTTGCCTCTCAGCCGCCCAATCAAGCGGAGGGCTATGCTCGTGAACCGGGAAATGGTGTCCCAAAGCAGCCGACGCCTATTCCCTCAAATCCAAAAGTGGGCGAACTACATGAAAACCAGTCGCATCCTATTTCGGGAAATGTCTTGGCTACCGATGACAGTAGCCCGCTAACTCAAGATCAAATCATGGATTTGGTTGCCAGCAAAGTCAAAACATTGGTGGCCGAAGCCGAAGCGCAAAAAGATATCAGCAGTAGTGGGAGACCATATCCTACTCAGTATGATCTGGTAGAATTTCCTAGCGGCTATGTCATCCCCAAATTCGGAAGATTCGATGGGACGGGAAATGCTAATCAGCATATCGCCCACTTCAAAGCCTCATGCGGGAATACTGGGGGCAATGATGCGCTTCTCCTCCGCCAGTTCGTTAATAGCTTGACCGATGTTGCTTTCGACTGGTACGCGAGCATACCGGATGGCTCCGTCACAACTTTTGTCCAAATGGAGTCTCTGTTTCGGCAGAGGTTCATGAGCGTCAGCGATAAGATTACCATTGCCAAGCTCATAAGGACCAAGCCCAAGAACAACGAAAGCGGCACGGATTTTATAACCCGAGGGCGCAATCTCTCCGTCCAATGCGAACCGCCGATAGAGCAGGACCAATCTGTCAGTCTCCTCGTCGGAAATCTCAACAATTGGATGGCCCCGTTTCTATGCACCGTAGGTCTCAAAACATTCCAAGAGCTAACCAGGAAAGTTCAGATGCTGGAGCGCTCAAAACAGGAGTCCTCCTCGGATTCCCAAAATAACAATAGGTCCTGGAGAAACCGAAAGGACGATAATCGCAAAGGCGGAAACTCCGATGATTCTGAATCTTTCAACACTTCGGCTAACCGAAATAAGCAAGGGATGAGAGGGTCTAGCGCCAACCAGCCTCGGAAGCCAATGTTCGGAGAGGGAGGAGAATCTCCACTGAAAGAGAAGCTGGATAAGGTCTATTCCTTCAGAAGGGACAAAATCCGTAAAATATTCAAAGACGCCCTGAAGAACGGTCTACAACTGCCTGAGTCAAAAAGACCGCAAGAAGCGAATAGGACCGACGACCCCAAATACTGCCCCTATCACAAAGTGATAGGTCATGCCATTGAGGACTGCTTCGTCTTCAAAGATTGGGTCGAAAAGCAATACAAGGCAGGAGAGATAGAACTCTCTAAAGGCGTGTTAACAAACAGTCCAGCTGCGACCGCCAATTTCATACAAATGGAGACCGAAGTTCTTCGTGAAACCAATTCTCTCAGACATCTGCCTTTCTCTGAAAACAGTCGACCACCACGTCATTAAACTGGGAACAATCGACCTCTAAGTCGTTAAACTGGGAATGTAAAAAAAAATACATAAGTAAATAAACAAAAAATGTGTAAATAAAAGAATAATAAAGAAAAGCCTAAATGATGGAGCAACTCGCAATAAAATTCAGCGAGTAAAAATGAAAATGAAAATAAAGCCGAAATGATGGGGCAACCGCGAATAAATAGCCGAAATGATAGGGCAATCGCGACTTTCGCGATAAGAAAAGCTGAAATGATAGAGCAATCGCGGTAAGACAAAAAAATATATAAAAACTAAAACAAAAACAAAACAACGGCGAATGATGAGTCACTCCTGGTACCATATTCCAGTGCAGCGATGCAGACGCCGACCAAAATCCAATTTCCCAAAATTCTTCCAGCCCTACGGCCAGTCCCCAAATTGACTACCGTATACAATCCACGGGCTCAAATAATTCTCATCATACCCATACCCCACCGCAATCACCAGTCCAGCGGTCGGTCTCCGCCTTTGGAATTATGCTCCATTGAGAAGACCCACTCATGTGTCCTCACGATACATGAGGAGAACAAACTTTGTGGGATCCTTACGACTCACAAAGGAAAAACACACTTAGGAGTCCTCACGACTCCTAAGGAGAAAATACACCTGCGAGATCCTTACGACTCGTAGGGAGAAAATGCTTTTATGGGACCCTCACGACCCATAAAATTGAAAAGTCTTAGGTGATAGGGATCTAAACCTGTCTCCTAAGCCATCGCTTTCCAAATCCCATACCCCAATGGAGAATGATGAGTCGCTCCTGGTACCATATTCCAGTGGAGCGATGCAGACGCCAACCAAATTCTAAACTCAAACCCCTAAGCGGCGAATGATAAGTCGCTCCTGGTACCATATTCCAGTGCAGCGATGCAGACGCCAACAAAATTCCAAATCCCATACCCCAATGGCGAATGATGAGTCGCTCCTGGTACCATATTCCAGTGCAGCGATGCAGACGCCAACCAAATTCCAAACTCAAACCCCTAAGCGGCGAATGATGAGTCGCTCCTGGAACCATATTCCAGTGCAGCGATGCAGACGCCAACAAAATTCCAAATCCCATACTCCAACGGCGAATGATGAGTCGCTCCTGGTACCATATTCCAGTGTAGCGATGCAGACGCCGACCAAATTCCAAATCCCATATCCCAACGGCGAATGATGAGTCGCTCCTGGTACCACATTCCAATGCAGCGATGCAGACGCCAACAAAGTCCTGAAATTTTTCCGGCCGTATGATCTGGATCATACATCCTGCAAAACCGTATACAATCCACGGGCGTAAAACAATCCCAATCTCTCCAAAAAAAATATATTAAAATAAAAAAAGGTATGTCCACAAGCAAGATGGGCACGGATGAAAACCCGAAAGGGCTCCGTGAGTAAAAACAGCAGGACTGCCGGTGAGTTTGTGAAAACCCGAAAGGGCGCAAACTCGTGAGAAAGAGATGAAATGCACTCACAAGGTCCTCTCGACTTTGTGAGGAGAAAATTCCCGCGTGAGATCCTTACGACTCACAAAGGAGCAACACACTTGGGAGTCCCCACGACTCCCAAGGAGAAAATGCACTTACGGGATCCTTACGACCTGTAGGGAGAAAATGCTTTGTGAGACCCTTACGGCTCACAAAGTTGAAAAGTCTTAGGTGATAGGGACCAAAAACTTGTCTCCTAAGCCATAGTTTCCTAATAAGCAAACGCAAATGATGATTCGCTCCTGGTACCATATTCCAGTGTAGCGATGCTGATGCCAAACAAAAAAAACCAATCCCCAAATCCTCTCATGACAAATGATGATTCGCTCCTGGTACCATATTCCAGTGTAGCGATGCTGATGTCAACCCAAATCAAATCAAACCAACAACCTTTGCGGCGGAATCATGCTCCGTCCAAGAATTTACCCCGTGTCGAAATCATGCTTCGCCTCGGGATATCTACCTTCCCTGCCGGAATTATGCTCCACCTCGGAATCAAATCAACCAACCAGCTCTGCGTCGGAATCAAGCTTCGTCTCAGAATGTGCACTCCGTGTCGAAATGATGCTTCGCCTCGGTGTACCTTCCTTCCCTGTCGAAATTATGCTTCGTCTCCCAATCAAGTCAGCCAACAAGCTCTGCGCCGGAATCATGCTCCATCTTAGAACGTACCCCGTGTCGAAATCATACTTTGCCTCGGGATATCTACCTTCCCTGCCGGAATTATGCTTCGCCTTGGAATCAAGTCAACCAACAAGCTCTGCGCCGGAATCATGCTCCGTCTCAGAATGTACCCCGTGTCGAAATCATGCTTCGCCACGGAGTATTTGCCTTCTCTGTCAGAATTATGCTTCGCCTGGGAATTAACCTCCGCATCGAAATTATGCTTCGGTTAGAATGTTTGTCACCCTTCGGAATGATGCTCCGAATCCTGGAATCATGCTCCGCCCTTCGGAATGATGCTCCGATCTCTGGAATCATGCTCCGCCCTTCGGAATGATGCTCTGAATCCTGGAATTATGCTCCGCTCATCGGAATGATGCTTCGATATCTGGAATCATGCTCCGCTCATCAGAATGATGCTCCGATCCTTGGATTTATGCTCCGCTCATCGGAATGATGCTCCGATATCTGGAATCATGCTCCGCACATTGGAATGATGCTCCGATCCCTGGAATGATGCTCCGCTCATCGGAATGATGCTCCGATCCCTGGAATCATGCTCTGCACATCGGAATGATGCTCCGATCCCTGGAACCATGCTCCGCTCATCGGAATGATGCTCCGATCCCTGGAATCATGCTCCGCTCTTCGGAATCATGCTTCGATCCCTGGAACCATGCTCCGCCCTTCGGAATGATGCTCCGATCCCTGGAACCATGCTCCGCTCATCAGAATGATGCTCCGATATCTGGAATCATGCTCCGCACATCGGAATGATGCTCCGATCCCTGGAATAATGCTCCGCTCATCGGAATGATGCTCCGATCCCTGGAATCATGCTCCGCACATCGGAATGATGCTCCGATCCCTAGAACCATGCTCCGCTCATCGGAATGATGCTCCGATCCCTGGAATCATGCTCCGCTCTTCGGAATGATGCTCTGATCCCTGGAACCATGCTCCGCCCTTCGGAATGATGCTCCGATCCCTGGAACCATGCTCCGCTCATCGGAATGATGCTCCGATCCCTGGAATCATGCTCCGCCCTTCGGAATGATGCTCCGATCCCTGGAACCATGCTCCGCTCATCGGAATGATGCTCCGATCCTTGGAATGATGCTCCGCTCATCGGAATGATGCTCCGATCCCTGGAATCATGCTCCACCCTTCGGAAAGATGCTCCGAACCCCTGGAATCATGCTCCGCTCTTCGGAATGATGCTCCGAACCCCTGGAATCATGCTCCGCTCATCGGAATGATGCTCCGATCCCTGGAATCATGCTCCGCCCTTCGGAATGATGCTCCGATCCCTGGAACCATACTCCGCTCATCGGAATGATGCTCCGATCCCTGGAATGATGCTCCGCCCTTCGGAATGATGCTCCGATCCCTGGAATCATGCTCCGCCCTTCGGAATGATGCTCCGATCCCCTGGAATCATGCTCCGCTCATCGGAATGATGCTCCGATCCTTGGAATTATGCTCCGCAAATTGGATTGATGCTCCGTTCATCGGAATGATGCTCCGATCCTTGGAATTATGCTCCGCTCTTCGGAAAGATGCTCCGAACTCTGGAATCATGCTCCGCTCTTCGGAAAGATGCTCCGAACTCCGGGATGATGCTCCGCCCCTGGAATGATGTTCTACCTCGAAGTCCAACTTCAAGATCCATCAATTTCATGCACACAACTCAAATGTGCGGTGTGCATTTATTGATGGGGGGCAATTTGTTGGGGTAAAAATTTACACCCCTGTTGACCGAGTTAAAGTCAAGGTCAACCCCCAAGCTAGGTGTGCCCAAGCCCAGGTCAAGCGAGCCCATGCTCAAGTCGAGCCCGCGGACAGCCTCCCCATGCCAACAACAAAATCATGTAATAAATATTTTTTATGTAATTTTTTATACATGAATGTATGCAAAATGGGCATAAAGCCAATATTTTGTAAGCCCATGGCTTATGTGCAAAAATGAAATGGCACATGAGCCATGGGATAGGCAAAATGCCATTTTTGTGAAACCCAAGGGGCTATATGTAAATATGTAAGCCTATAAAAGGCAACATGATGAATAAAAAAAATACTTTTCATTCTCTCCACAAAAATTTTAGATCTGAGATCTTTTGTGCCTCCTGCTCCTTCTCCAAGGTTCTAAACCTTCTCATTTCTTTTGAATTAAATCAAGAGTTTTACTCTTTCTTTTCAAAAACTAAGAAGTCTTCCACCACAAAACCCACAAAGGGGAACTTGGATCTACCATTAGATCTCAGAAAGGAGAGATTTTTAGATCTCACATCTCTTGATCATCAAGATCCAGCCAACAGGGGAGGGAGAAGAAGAACCCCTTTCATCAACCAAAACATTTTAGGAGTTTAACTCCATATATTTATATAGATATATATATATAATAAATATTTCCTTTCTGAAGCATAGCTTCTGGTTCTAGGACTAAAAGCCCCTTTGTATCGCCAGCGCTCGAGCGCAAAACGCCCATGTGCCGACACGTGGCGCGCTTGCGCTCAGGCGCACTGCGCTCGAGCGCAAAGCGCCCACGTGCCGACACGTGGCGTGCTTGCGCTCAGGCGCACTGCGCTCGAGCGCAAAGCGCCCACGTGCCGACACGTGGCACGCTTGCGCTCAGGCGCACTGCGCTCGAGCGCAGTGCGCCCAAGTACCGACACGTGGCGCGCTTGCGCTCAGGCGCACTGCGCTCGAGCGCAGTGCGCCCACATGTCGACACGTGGCGTGCTGCGCTCAGGCGCACTGCGCTCGAGCGCAAAGCGCCCACGTGCCGACATGTGGCGCGTTTGCGCTCAAGCGCACTGCGCTCAAGCGCAAAATGCCCGCGTGCAGACACATGGCGCGCTTGTGCCTGAGCGCACAGCACCTAAGCGCACAGCGCTCAAGGCGCTGGCCCCACGCATCCTTTGGATGCCTTTTCCCCCTCTTTCTTAAATATATATATATATATACATATATACATATATATATATACACACATATGTATACATATTTACACACACACATACTCCGCGACACTGTCCCTGTTAGAAAAAAATTTCTAACGGGGCGCTGCCCCGCACCCCGCAAGGGGGCTGCTAGCCCCCTTGACCCCCAGCCCGCTATCCGGGTAGCGGGGCCCCCGTAAAAACTCTTCGTGTCTCCCGATATATCCAAGCCCCACTTTCAAAACACAACACACATACACTGCACATTGAGTTCGCATAACCATTTTAACCCGTTAATCGGAGGTTCCCTCGCCCCAAAGGCGAGGGGTAATTAACGGCAGCTTAGTCCGCGGCTGCCGGAGATTTGGATCCCCACAATCAATAAACCCCGGCCTACCCTAGGCAGGGGGAATCTGTAGTATACACCTGACATGCGCGCGCGTATTCCCATCTCAATGAGGTGACGAAAAACACCCTACAAGACAGTCTTACTCGAGATGATAGTTTGCTATCTGGTTTGCCTTTATCAGTCGTGTATAGGTTCAGGTGACTGATCACGATTACACGTTGATAGAGCCCTTAGGATCTTGCTTGACTACCAACAGTATGATGGCGATCATATACGTGAGAGTTGGGTGGTATATAAGCACATCCTTAAATGTTGTCCCTAGTCATGAGAGTTTCGAGACAGGGCATCGATACTCCGGAGTAGACTAATGTATACAGTCGAGACCCCGACAAGGGGCGGTGGCCGGTCTCACAAGCCACTGGCGTCAGTTGGATCACCTAAGATGTATACAGGTGCTCATTGGGTTATGAGTACACCGGACAGGACTCGCCGGGAACCTGCTAGTTGGTATTATACATATCGTCAGATAGCAGTTCCCTGGTGACATGTGTACAGGTTAGTTCATCGACCTGAGGTCGTCATTTGTCTCGTGTGAGTTCCCACTGTGCTTTGATTTCTACCCTACCACGGCTCAAAGGAGTCGTGCAAACAGGTAGTTTTTGGGTACAGTCCCGAGCCACATGGAGGCAAGTGAGCGGATCGGTAGAGGATTCGTCTTTCCCAGTATTGGGGGTGGAGATCGCGCTGTGTCTAGGAAAGCCATTACACCAAATCCTTGGCAAAGGCAGGTGAGAATTACTGGTAGGTACTCCGGTAGTTTCTCAGGGTGTTCAGGGCTTGTCTCCGACACGACTTATACCGCTATTGGGGGTCTGACGTTACTAGCCCCCGAGGCCGGATATGCAATACTCATAGACGAACGGACCGGACTGTATATACATTGTCACTGTTAGGCTCAGTAGGGTTTCCGGATGAGTTCGCTCATCGGCCTCCCTTTAGGTCAGTCCATGGGCAGCCGTTACGCACAGCTAGTGCCGCTGACGGCTTATAGTTAAACCCACTGCCATGGTACTGATGAGTCATTAGAGTCCCCCACAGATAGTTTTCCAAGTTCGGGCGAAACGTTGTAGAGGCCGTATGGTTTTATGGCAGGGTTCGGAAAATGGACGTGCGTTTACGCACGTGTCATATTTCGGGCAGATAATACTGGTGGGCTTTGGTTTAAGCCGAATCCGAGTATTATACTGTGTAGATATAATATCTTTGTCTCGGTTGCATTTGTATTTGGTCGTAATACAAATGCGGGTATGTTTATACTATTACGGGGTTATCCTGAAATTCGTTTCGGGATCGCTTTTGGAAGTTGCCAGTTTCCAGTTTTCTATCGGCCGTATTTAAACATTCAGTTTAATGCGGATTTATCTTTTCTTCATGAGGGTGAGTCATGAGGGTGAGTCATGAGAGTGCTTCTAGAAGATTCTAGAATTGGTGACTAGGTTAGTGAGGTGTTATATGTTTCATCGGTTGCATTAAATAGATGATGATGTGTTTTGGTGACTCATTCTTTTGCATTAACTCTTCTTTGTATTTGCTTAAGATCTTTTGCTTATGGTCACCCCTTTTGCTCTTACACTCACCCCTCCTCTCACTCATATATGGCCGGCCCCTCCCCTCGTCCTCACTCACTCACTTGATTGAAAAGATTATGATAGATTTGTGTATGGAAATTTCATAGCTCCTTTTATTCCATCTCCCGATTTAAATGGCAACTTCATTAACCGTTCGTCCATGGCTTTGGACGAAGTGAGACAAAGTGTTCTACTCATTCTCTACATCAACCTTGGTCATCTCTTTTAGCAAACTTGATGACCGAGTTGCCTCGGGTCAGAGGCGGGAGCCCGTTTAAAGATCCGATGACGTGATGCCACCTGGACGAGCAGATCGATGAGATCGGAGCAGCCGCAACGGAGCGTGGGATGATGGTTAAAGAACGAAGGACTCGGATCGTTCGGTATAACCTTTCTACCCTCTTTGTAGTTTGTTGGTTTAGCGTTAATGGCAGATCCGGGTTATAGTATGCGATAGCGCCAGTTATAAAAGTTTTTGTTCCGCATTTGGCGTCTGAAAGACGGCCGGGGCGCTACCGTAGACTTACATGGTATCAGAGCCACGCCATTAAGCTTTACTAACTTGTTCTAACACGTTTAAAACATCGATCGAGCGGAATTTTCAAAATCGCAATTTCCAATTCTAAAGTTTCTGTCGATTTTAAAACAGGCCTAAAAATTATTTTGAGCATCTCAGAAAATCGAGCAGGCTTTTCTAAGAAAACTGTGAAAATTTGGTGGGCTGATTTTACTGTAGCGCGGCGGATCAGCGGCCAAAACCACGTTTTGGCGGCGGATCCGCCACCTTACTGTAGCCACAGTGCACCAAATTTCTACAGTAGCTTCTACATGGGAAATTTTGGTTTTTGGAATGGTTCTTTTGGGCCCTGTGTTTGTTACTGTACAGCAGATGTACGTGGGGCCCACTTCGGGAAGTTTTGTCGATCGAAATTTTAAACTTGTTAGTTTACAGTACTTACATTATATCTCCGACCGGGAATATCATTTGAGCGGTAAATTGCGTCTAATTGCTATAGTCCTTTTAGACGGATTTGCGAACGTGACATTTGCGTTGATGTTCTGTGTTGTGCTGTGATGTTGCGGATTTGTCGTGGTGGATAGCAGTGTGCAATGGTAGTGCAGTTTGGATTTATTTGTACATTTGATATTGCGGGACGAGCGTCCAACATGTGGACTGCCGTCACTACCTGTTTGTATTATATTCTTTTGGGGCACGACCGGGCTGAGGTCGATGTACCCGTTGTACATATTTTCATTTCTGTACTAGGTTTTACCCCGCGACGGAGTGCACGGATAGCCGGGTTCTGGAGGGCAACGAGTCCGCATCTCATGGCTTTGAGGGGCAGAGGGGCCTCACTCTAGTATTGGCAGACTATTTGCCGCACTCGTAGGGGGTACAGGTTGACCCAAGGAGGGGTACTCAAGTTACCGGATTCCGTAAAGTGCAGGGTGGTCCATTCACTTTGCTGTAGGGGGCTGCCTTGCTTCAGGTTTTGGCGGGTAACTTGCCGCACCCGTAGGGGTCTAGGTTTCATTGCATAGGCTATCCACACGACCAGGAGAACGTCGGGTTTCAGCGGCGGCTCTGTGAAACCCGGGGATCCCAGATTATCTGTATTGTTTTGTGATGCTTATTACTTTTCTGTAATGTTGCATATTATCACGCCTGTAGTGATTATTGTATATTGGTATATATACTAGTAGATGTTGTATATGTTTTACACCCGTGCTAGTTCAGTCCCCGCTCTGTCGTTAGTAAAGTAACCTAACGGGTGATGACGGGACCCAGTGACAAATGCGGATGGCATATACGTACATTTTATTTTCGTTCTTTTCTGGTGTGATTAATTGATGGGACTGCGTTGATTCTGATCAATGCAAAGGAAAACAAACATGTTTGGATGTTGTTGGAACAGTTTTAAAAAGTGTTATTACAAAGACGTTTTCTTTTGTTTTGCACAGTGGTATTTGTAGGGTTCCTAGGCACACTCAAGAGGTTCCACAAGGCATCAACCATGCCAAATTCAAATTTTCCGGTGCCGAGAAACCCTAAACTAGATCGTTAACTAGAGGTAAGGCGAAAAAGAAAAGCAAGCAAACTACTTTGCTACTAAGTGAATGGAAATACAACCTTTGTAGATCCGGTCCTCCACCTTTTTAGCTCCGTGATGATGTCCTTACGCTGGGATCACCGGGATCCCGGACTCTAGCGATGGTTTCGTCGAAGAAATGAGCGGGCTAGGTCGTTGACTTCGATGCCGAAGATGATCGACGTCGAGGCAACTCTAACTCAAGCCCCATCTTCACTTGGTCATGAAACTTGTGAAGATAACACACTCTACTACATGGCAAGTGGTAGAGGATGAAGAAATAGGAAGTGGGTTCACTTTGGATTTGGATTTCTCACTTGATTTCATCACTTAGAATTTTCTAGCAAGCTTTTCTTTTCTTCATGAAGAAGATGAAGAAGAAGAAAAGAAAAATGAATTAAGTTAAAAGAAAATTCAAGTGAATCTTATCATTTAGCAACCATGGGTGAGTTAACTTGTGTAGAGAATAAACTAGGGTTTAGGTTGATGGTTAGGTTAAGGCATAAAACAAAATGGTTAGAATTTTCAAAGATGCTTAAAAGAAACTTCATGAAGCTTCAAGCAAGAAAACAAATAAAGCCACCATTTTGGTTTTTGCCAAATTAAATAAATAAATAAATAAATAAAACCTTAACCATTAACCTAAACTATGGCTTAAAGCATACACACCCAAGTTTGCATGTATCATCAAACATGATACAAACTAGTGCACAAACATATATCATATATACAATGTGCACAATCAAGTGAGAAAATCAATCTTAAGTGAACAAATACTAGTTAATGTAAAGTAATATATCAAATATATAATTATACATTAAATCATTAAATCAACACTTGATTTAATGATCCGGTCATACTGCATATAACCGACTAATATCAAGTGTATGAATGTATCGAATCAACACTTGATTCGGTAACCCGGCTATATCTCATATAACCGTCCAATGATACAGATCGCGAGAATAGAATACAGTATCACATACTGGTATTATTCTTGGTCCCGTACATATCTCATATGCGCTCCTATTTCGTTTCGCTTGAGCCAGGAAATCTCTGTGTAGGACTCTAAAGACTCGTCAATACGCCGGCAGTAGGTGATGATCATATCAAACACCCAAAAGCCGCAAGCGGTCTGCTAAACGTAACGGCCACCCGGGTATTGAGCGATCAGAAGATCAACGAGAAAGCCCGCTCACACTCCTGTGAATCCAACCAGTAACACTTACCGTACAGTCCGGTCTGTTCGTATGATATGTCGCATATCTCGCCTAGGGGTGGTAAACGTTAGACCCCAGTAGTTTGATAAGTCATGCCGATATAAGGTCCATAACAAGCATGAAACTACTGACAACTCTTACCAGTAAATCACTGCAACCCTGGCCAGGGATTTCCAGTTATGGCCAGTCGAGCATAGCGCAACATCAACCCCCAATACCGGGAGAGACGAATCCCCTCCTATCGCTCATTGCCTCCATGTGAATCGGGACTGTACCCAAAAACCACCTGTTTGCACGACTCGGTGGAGCCGTGGTAGGGTGGAAATCAAAGCACAGTGGTAGACACACAAGGCTCTATGACAATCTCGGGTCAACAGACTAAGTTGTACCAGTGTCACCAGAGAACTGCCATCTGACGTGAGGTATAATACCATCTGTGAGTTCTCGGCGAGTCCGTTCAGTGTACCCAGTCTCCACTGAGCACCCGCATACCATCTCTGATGTCAAACACCAATGGATATGGGATCATCCATCGCCCATCACATGGGTCGAGAAGATATACGCTAGTCTACTCTGGAATATCGATGCCCCGTCTCGATATTCCCACGACTAGGAACATTGAAGGATGTACTCATGGACTACCCAGGCCCCACTAATATGATCTGCATCATAGTCCTGGAAGTCGAGTACATATCCTAAGGGCTTTATCAACATGTAACAGAAAGACAGAAAGTATACATGTTAAGATAAAGAGCAACCAGATAGCGTACTATCATGTCAAGCAAGAAAGTCCTACCTATATATGTCCCAGCATCCACTACAATATACATCCTATGTACAGTAATGGCCTCTAGGACATACATATAACTAACACTCTCCCACTTGCACTAGGGCCATCTGTAGCAGTGGTTGCAGTATCTAATACTCAACCATCCCATAAAAGTCTCTCTTTGGGAAAAGGCCTTTGTGAGTGGATCTGCCATGTTGTCCTCTGAGTCTACTCTCCTAACCTCGATCACCCTGGAGATCAACTATTTCCATGATCAGGTGATACTGCCTCAGAATATATCTGGGTCACTGATGGGACCAGGGTTCCTGGGACAAAGCCACTCTTCCATTGTCACACAATGGTAGGAACCTAGTTCATCTCATGAACCAGTATATACCCAAACTGTCTCTTTGGTAGTATCTTTAATAGCGATGTTACTAGCCTTTATCGTCTAGTTTGCCATGGTATCCAGCTTGGAACTCTTCCAACATACCGTCCCTTTACTGAGGGTAAAGACAATGCCTACGACTGACATTCAGTCGTCCTTATCACCCTGGAACCTTTCCAGTGATTCTCCCCAGGATCGATTGATACCATCTCACTAAACCTAGTGAGAATCCTAACATCCATTTAGATCTATCTCATAGATCCAAATCCCAGGATTTAGGAGGTATCACCTTTATCCTATTTGGAGAATCCTTGTGATAAGAGGAGATTGACCGTGTGTAGTATAGGAAACTCCTTCCCTATCAAGAGTATGTCATCTACGTACTCTACGAGGATCACCACCATACTCCCTACTACCTTTTTGTATATACAAGGTTCATCTACTATTTTGATGAAGTCAAACTATTTGACTACTACATCAAAACAGATGTTCCAACTCCGCGATGCCTGCTTTATCTTGTAAAGCAACTTGCACATGTTTCCGCTGCTCCCACTGTTTACGAAGCCCTCTGGCTGTGTTCTTATAGACGTTCTCTTCTAAATTAGTATTTAGAAAAGCAGTCATGACACCCAACCACCAGATATCGTAGTCATGGTATGTAGCAATTTTAAGTAGGATTCGGATGGACTTAAGCATAGCTACTGGAAAAAGGTTTCATCATTATCCACGCCTGGTCGATGATGAAAACATTAACAAGTCTAGCTTTGAAAGTCTCAACTTTTCCATCTATACCAAGTAATCTTCTCAAGATATACTTGCTCTTGATGGGGATTTAACCCTTCAGATATAGCAACCAAAGTCCATACTTTGTTGGTGTACATGGATTCCATTTCAGATCACTAAGCATCCAGCCATTCTTACAGAGTCCCTACTCTTGATGGCCTGCTCGAAACCAGTTGGGTCATCATCTCATGATGCATTCCTCGCTCCCACTGTCATAGAGAAACCAAAGTATCTCTCAGGTGGGTGAGGAACCCTACTAGATCGGCGGAGAGGCTGAGGTTCGTTAGAATCTATTGAATCCTTTGGTTCTACCAAATCATCAGCTGCAGTTTGTATAGCTGGAACCTTTCCAGTTCTACATAACTGACCTTGCATCGAGCTTGTCCGGATTTTGCTTTTAGACATAGGCCGGACAACCCTAAATCTTAACAAACATAAGATATGGACTCTTCCCTTTCCATATCGCATATGAAGTGGTAGGCAACTAATTTGATTTGAACCCTATTCAATAGGTATGCAGCTTCTCAAGCGCATAACTCCCAAAAGGAAATAGGAAACTCAGTAGTACTCATCATAGAGCACACCATATCACATAGGGTGCTATTGCTCCGCCCCAATACACCGATGTGATGTGGTGTATACGGAGGAGTAATGCTGAGAGAGAATCTCATTCTCCTCTAGAATAGTCCAGCATTTCCGTGCTCAAGTATTCTCCTTCCTGATCACATCAAAGGACATAATACTTATACCCATATTTTGGTTCTCTACTTCTAACTTATATTCTGTGAATATCTCAAAAGCTTCGTAATTGTGTTTCAACAGGAACATATGTCTGAATCTTGAGAGATTATCAGAGAATGTAATGAAGTACAAAGAACCGGTCTTGGCATGTGTAGACAGGGGACCTTCATACATCAATATGTATCATCCCAAGAGTACACTAACTCTTTCTCTGCTTCCAATAAACAGAGTTGTGGTCATCTTATCTTTGTGACATGACCGGCAAGTTTTCACAAGATGTAAATTCAAACAGATTTAAATATGCATCTATGTGCAACTAGCTAGTCGAGTCGCATTGATATGACCTAGTCTACAATACCTCAAGAAGGATCCGTTCATTTCTGAACTATTCCTCTTGTGTGTGTTCCGTATACTAAGAACTGTAGTTTGATTTAGAACATCAATGCTTTTAGATAACGTGCCTGAACCGATCAACTTTTGATATAGGAAATGTTCAAAATATTATCCAACAATACAAAATTTTATCATTTCTTTACTAATAAAGAGACTGATATGATTTTGTATATCAGGTTCGGTATCTAATAACATTCGTTCAAAATCAATGTACTTGGAATACAGGGTGACAGTGACCAACAGACTTGGCTGCAACACTTGCACCGTTTTCTGTCTCATGAAACTTATCACCCGTTCTCAGTTCTCTACCTTTCTGTAGCCCTATGTAACAGATTACATATCTGGGATCCTGATCCGGTATCAAATACCCAGGACGTAGAGGATACAGAGAAACAGTTCTTTGTAATGAACACACCCGAAGGAGATGCATCATATGCACTTTCTTCGTTTGGGCGGCATAGGAATTCTGGTATTCCTCTATTTCCTGCTCTGTCTTATAACAATTATAAGTTGGAGCGGGACCAACGTTCCCCAGCTCAGTATAACAAGCGGGTTCGGTCAATACATCCGTATTATTATCTTGATTAAGGCGTGACATGGTCGCTACCAGAAGAGAGAGAGAAGAAAACACTCTGCGTGCGCTCTTGCAAGATCAGATTGGTTATTATTTTATCTAATCAGGATGGCTCCCACTATTTTTATCAAATCTTCCTTCAAACCCTAAAAGGAAAGACTAGCCGGGATTAATTACACGCTACAAGTTCGCCAATCTTTCAGCCAGGCCAGTGTCGGTACTTTGAGGGAGGTTCCCCGTGCTTTCGCATGGACCTAATTACAGTAAACCTCGTTTTCCCAGAGGCGTAACCCCGTTGACACCTTTCTAGACACCTACTAGATCGGCTAATTGTAATGTGTAAAACTCTCCCAGGAGTAACAGTTACTCGCAGCGGGTATCGGGATCCAACTATCTCATAGAAGGTATGCAATCTCATTGCAAATTTCAACACTTGAAATTCCCGATAATTTTGCCCCTAGCATCCTATGACCTTGACGGAGGTCAACAAACCATAGGCTACTAGTCAAATTCAACCCGCCATTTCTTGATTGAATCAAACCCACCCGCACGACCCTTGACGGAGGTCAACAAGGTCGTACGACTACCCTAACCCAATCTGCATCATATACATAAGCAGATAAATACTAGTTAGCTACCGCACACTACGCCTTGACGGAGATCAACAAACGTAGCACGAATACTAAGTAGGACTTATCTGAAATGACGGAAGGCTACGACAGGTTTTTCTGAAAACCTATTGCGTAATGGACTTGATATCGTTGTAGAATCAAATGAATTTTGAAATGGAATGTTTTTGAGGCTTTTCTAGTTTTGCTAAAGGGGTCACTCCCGGTGAAGGGATCGTCGGCCCTTTCCTCATCGAATAAGGTGCGGGATATATCATATATACCGCTGTGCAAAGCAAAAACTCTAAAAGCAATCAAAAGACAAACCGAGGGGTGTAGCATCTGCCCGTTATTGCAAAAGGGGTCACTCCCGGTGAAGGGATCTCGGCCCTTTCCTTATCGAATAAGGTGCAGGATGTTCTACAAGGAACACCGCGATGCAAAGCAAGAACTGTAGCTACCTGTTTTTGAAAATTCGATTCCAACATCTTTTAGGTTTCTTTTCTTTCATTAATCATATTAATGAAGTCCCATCAATTAAGTCCACCTAAACATCACAGATAAATATAACGTACGCCTATGCCATCCGCATTCGCCTCGATGTCCCGTCTGCACCGTTAGGTTAGGTAACTAACGCCAGAGCGAGGCAGGGCTAGCGCGGGTGTAAAACATAAGCAACGCCTATATAATATATCATATATACTATATACAAAATCTATCTGAACAAATCACATGATCACATTACAGATAACGCAGCAGAAAATATCATATGAAATATTGGATATACTAGGACGTCCGTGTTTTTAATACGAGCCAGTATAAAACACGGATTCCACGGTCATGATGAATAGCCAATCCCACACCCCTAGACCCCTACGAGAGCGGCAAGCAACCCTACAAATTCTAGGGTTAGGAGACCCGGACTCGACTCCTCGAGATGGTCTCCCACTGGACCCTAGAACCCGGTTACTTGTACTCCCCTCCTTGGGTCTATCCTAATGCAGAAAAGTAAATAATGACATCTTCCGCAACCTGGAAGTGCCCCAATAAAAGAATATTACATACAAGTTTTTTACATGAATGAAAAAGAAAAACACTCATCTCACATAAAAAAAACCCTGCTATTCAAACACGACGATCCAATATAACATATCAAGCAACACATAACATCACATGTCATCAACGTAAGTAAATATGCCCATCCCAATTGTCGTTGACATATAGCAACAAAACCGGCGATATCACATATTGTAAGTGCACGGCGGCGCCCCGGCCGTCAACCCGACGGCCAAACGCGGAAACGGTGGTAAACTTAAATTTTTGCGGACTTGGCAAAACGGCACCACCGCGCACTAAAACCGGATCGGGCCATTAAACTAAATCTAGCTAACTACAAAGAGAAGGTTAGAGATGTACCGACGATCCAAGTCCTCCGGTCTTCATCTCCACTCCGATCTCCTCGCGGGATCTCCGTCCGTCTCCTCCTCGTCGGAAAGGGCACCACGAAGCCGGGTACTTTTACGGGCTCCCACCTCAATACCGAGGCAACTCGCGCATGAAGCCGGCTACTCGACATGCTCAAGATATGCTGTAGGGAGTGAATGTAGAATGTATGTCTCACTTTGGGGTTGGTTGCCATTTGTGGATGATGGAGGAATCAAGACTAGAAAAATGGTGCTTGCATTTTTCTAGCATGGAAAGAAGATCAAGAATGAAAATCTCATGGTGAAGCTCTCATCTTTTTCTTTCTCTCTTTTCTTTTCTTCTTCTCTTTCTTTTTCTTTCTTCTCACTTCAACCATGATAAAACTATGAACTAAGAAAATGGTGGAGAAAGAATAAGTAGCAAGAAGGGAGGTGATCGTAGTAAAAGGAGGAGGGTGACCACATCCAAAAACATAATCATCACTAAATCTCAAATCAACCTCAAATCCATTTCAAATCTCATAAAGCAAAGATGCTAACCATTATGAAGGAAAAAGAAAAGATGCTATCATAATGCATGAAACCCCTCCACAAAAGTAATTTGCAAAACTGCAAATTACCCCCTCCATCAGAAAAGTCCGGCCGGGAAAGAACAAAGGAAAACCGGCCGGAACGGAATGCAAACTGGCAACTCCAGAAAACTGGTCCCGTAATAAATTACAGGAAAACCCCACACTGTGCATACACACCCGCATTTGTATTCCGTCCGGATACAAATGCAATGAGACAAAATCTACACTGTACTAAACTAGGACCGGCTTAAACCAAAGCCGGCTAGTAATATCCGTCCGATCCTGATGCGTGCAATACCGCACGTATCTGATCGAACGCTGCCATATAACTATACGGCCACTAGTACAAAACCGTCCGATCCTGATCCGTGCAATACCGCACGTATCTGATCGGACCCTGCCATATCTCCATACGGCCTCTACAGCGTTTCGCCCGAAAGCTTGAGTAACTGAAAGTGTGGTGGACTCTAAAGACTCGTCAATACTATGGCTGTGGATTTAACCACTAGCACGTCAGAGGTATAAGCCAATACGTGACGGGCCACCAGCTATTGACCAAAAGGGACGTCGATGAGGAAGCTCACCCCGACACCCAACTGAGCCTGTCAGTGACAATATCCGTACAGTCCGGTCCGTTCGTCTATGAGTATCGCATGGCGGGCCTAGGGGGTTGGTAAAAGTCAGACCCCCAAAAGCGGTACAAGTCGTGTTGGAGTGTAGCCCAGAACACCCTGAGATACTACTGGAATACCTACCAGTAAATCTCCTGCCTTGGCCAAGGTCTTTGTGTAATGGCTCTCCTAGACACAGCGCGACCTCACCCCCAATACCGGGAGAGACGAAACCCCCGAAGATCCGCTCACTGCCTCCATGTGGCTCGGGACTGTACCCAACTAAAACCTGTTTGCACGACTCCTTTGAGCCGTGGTAGGGTAGTAATCAAAGTACAGTGGGAACTCACACGAGACAAATGACGATCCCCAGGTCGATGAACTAACCTGTACACATGTCACCTGGGAACTGCTATCTGACGTCAGGTATAAGACCAACTAGCATGTTCCCGGCGAGTCCTGTCCGGTGTACTCATAACCCAATGAGCACCTGTATACATCTTAGGTGATCCAACTGACACCAGTGGCTTGTGAGACCGGCCACCGCCCCTCGTCGGGGTCTCGACTGTATACACTAGTCTACTCTGGAGAATCGATGCCCTGTCTCGAAACTCCCACGACTAGGGACCTATTAAGGATGTGCTTATAGACTCCAGCTCTCACTTATATGATCGCCCTCATACTGCTGGCAGTCAAGCATGAATCCTAGGGCTCTATCAACGTGCAATAGCGACATGTCAGGTCACCTAAAGCAGTACACGATGATAAAGGTAAACCAGATAGCATACTATCATCTCGAGTAAGACTGTCCTACCGGGATAGGTCCTCCCTCAATCATTGCAATCACGTGCCTGTGATCCAATAATTGACTCTGAGGGCACTATCTCCAACAATCTCCCACTTGCACTCAAGGCTAATTATTGCGATGTCGCATACTCACAGCCCGTGTGATACCGAACACCCAACTCCCCTACTAGTCAGTCTCACAAATCCCGTTTGTGAAACTATTGCGGTCGAGGAATAGCCTCAGTGAGTGGATCCGCCTAGAAGTTTCTTTCTATGTCTCTCTATATCTCAAGTTCGCGGAGAAAGCCATCTCCCGAAATGAGCAATACCTGCCTTAGAATGTCTGGATGTCTGATGGGACGTAGCTCATAAATGAACTCCAAATCCAAACTTCTTAGACTGTATCTTCAACTGAACTTAATCAGTATCCTGCGCCATGCCACCCTCAGTATTGCCTTGGACCATCCGTCCAAAATACTACCCCTCATCAGAGGGAAAACTATAGCTCTGACAACCACCCTGTCGTCCATGTCACCTTGGAAGCCTGGAATGATAACCGTCTCCTAAAAGAGGCAGCCGTTATCATATCCCTAGAACAGCCACTTATGTTCTAAAACTGCTTCCGACTGTTTCTCCAGAATTGGATCAATATCAACTTATTGCATCTAGTGCAAGAACAACATCTGGTGTGGTACTTGACATCTCATGATTGACTCAATTGCCTGAGCAAGTGATCTGCCAATCATGAGTATCCCTCTCCCCTTTAGTCTGTAAGACACCTTTAGAGAGGGTGACTCCATTACCTGCAGGTGCAATACCGTGCCAGGAGTCGTCCATTCTAAATACTCTTAGAATGCTGTCTAAGTACCCAGATTAGGAAACCACCCAAATCTAGATCTAAAACCATAGATCTAGTAACCAGTATGTCTGATATAATGTCCAAATCCTTTGTGGAGAAACCACTGTGTGACGACCAAAGTATAACCGATCGTAGTAAAGGAATATCACTTCCTACTACCTTCTCAACAGATCCATCCCCTATTCTGATGACGTCAAACCTATGACTGTCACATCAGAAACAGATGATCTATCTCCGCTACATCTGCTTTAGTCTATAAATAGACATAAGCCTGATGTCCACCAATGCTTCCGCTGCTCCCACTGACTACGACAACCCTCTGGCAGAGTCATATACCCGTACACTTCTGATGCTAGTTCAGAACGACGCTATACTCATCCTCCTGCCGGGTCTCGCAGCCTGGAACAACAACAATGGCAAGTGTGGGTAAACAAGAACTTCCCTGTCACCGTCCTTGAGGCTACCGAAGTACCTCTCGGGTGCCTGAAGTTACCCACCTTATCTGCAGAGTGGCCAATGGAATGTCAAATCAGATTGAATCTTCAGGTTCCTTATCAAATCTTCAGTAATCGTTTGCGGTTCTGGAATCACTTCCAGTTCTACCATACTCCCACTGCTGTTTTTGAAAAAATCCATTTTTAATAAAACTGTGGCGAGTCTAGAACAATATTGCTATTGTTCATCCAGATGGTAGAAAATCAACCCGCGTCATAGCCTGGGTCAACCCACAAACAGCCATTACAGAAACGTGCCTTGAGTTGTCCAGTGTCTGGTTTTAAGCATAAGCCGGACAACTCCCCGTACCTTAACAACGTTAAGATATGAACTGTTCTACATCCAATATAGAACCAGAGGCACTGATTTAATTGAACCAGATTCAAATCATGCAGCTATCTCCAGTGCATGTCAACTAAATGGAAGGAGGCCGATCAGCGTTACTCAACTTAGGAATGCTTCCAATTATGAGTAACCTGAAAGAGAAGTAATTTCTCTTTATCATTACTATCAACTGAATACCATACACAAGTATCTACATCTTCGATCACTTTGAAGAATCACGATACTTGCAACACCTGGTTCTCTACTTTATTCAAATACCTATAACTTCTCAAAATTCAGACCCTGTGTTTCCACGAAACACTTGTCTAAAAACTAGAGAAGTCATAAGTAAACCGAATATAGTACGAGAACCAACCCCTCTGTCCTGACGGACCCTGGACAACATACAATACTCTGTATAAGTCCCTTGAGTCTAGTGACTCATTTACTGTGTGTCGTAGGTTGAAAACTGTACTTATGGTTAAGAAGAATTACACCGCTGTTCAATGCTCCTTACCTAACCATCCACTGATATAGGTAAATGTCATCGACATAATATCAAAAAGGTATATCTCACTCTATGAAAATAGACGTACAGATATATCAATTTGAAATTGGTGCACAACAGCGGATATTCAAAACCAAATATTTGCCGACCGGCAAACAACCCAGGTGGCATCCTCAAATATCACCAATTACAACGAATCCCGATATAATGAGGACGATCACCCAATTCCCAATAACTTACTCCCACTCACCATCTGTAAAACCATACAGATGTGAGAATCAAAACTTGGTAAATACATACCCTGGAGCAAGTGTCTAATCAGGAAATCAGTTTTCTTTTAACAGTACACAGTGAAACTGAAACATTGAAATGTTTCGGTGGGGTATCCCGGTATTCTTAGTAATGCCTCTTCCATTATCCAGATTCACAACTATAACCGTATAATTCTTTGCCACCTCTCCAAATCCCTTCATATGTCTTTAGTCATTACCTTCTGTACACCCCTTTAGGCCAAATGGTTTTCTTCCTTCCCTACCGTTCGGCACCAGCCTATGGTTTGGAAGAAGACTATCCAAAAAGCATAAAGGGTGTACTGTCCTAATCCTAGGAGCACTCGCAACACGAGAGAAGGTGAAGATAAAAGACACCTGAATGTACTTTATTCCTATTTCTCCTGAACCAGGATCCATCCCCGAACTGGAACGAGTTCCTTTCGAGTTCGTATATAACCATACGATGGATTATCCAATAAAATGGGATCTTCGTAGTGATACGGAGTGTCCTGGAGAAATACAAAGGTGATTTAGGATTGGTGAAGAAATACTTGGTTTGGTCGTGAATAGCAGTCGCAATTTACTTTGCCCTTTTACTAATCCCTTGCTTTGTCTGAACTTAATACCTTCTGTACACCGTTTAGGCCAACTGGTTTTCTTCATTCCCTACCGGTCGGCACCAGCCTATGGTTTGGAAGAAGACTATCCAATTTGCATAATAGGTGTACTACCCCTAAACCAAGGAGTACTCGCAACCTGAGAGAGGGTGAAAAGAAAAGACAACTGAATAGTCCTATCCGTTTTCTCCAGAACCGGAAACCATCCTCGAATAAATCCCTTCGAGTTCGTATCTAACCATACGATGGTTTTGTCCAATGGAAGTGGACGTTCGTAGTAATACGGGGTGTCCTGGAGAAAAGGGTAAAAGTAGGAGTGGCAATGAGGTCTGCAACTCTGACAATCCAAAAGCCAGTGTTAAGTAGGTTCGGTCAACTTGGTCACTGAGTCATAATCTTAGGGTCGGGTCAATGGTCGCTGCCAAAGAGAGAGAGAAAAGAAACACTCAGCGTGCACTCTAACCTAGATCAGAATGGTTACCAATTTATCTAATCTGGAATCCTCCCACTGTACCTCAAATTCTCCTCCAAACCTGAAAGAAGAATTAGTCGGGGTCACCCGAGGAGTATACTAACTCATCAGTGGGAATCGGGATCCAACTATCATCGCATGATAACGTGACGGAATCCGCTCACGGTATCACACTCCAGAAGGTATGCGCATATCTGGCAAGTTTCAGTACTTTTGAAACTCCCGATGTGATTTCTGCCCCATGCTCTTATGACCTTGACTTTGGCCAACATATCATAAGTCACATGTCAAGTTCTACCCGTCATTCTCCAGGTTAATTTGAATCCACCCGTACATACCCTTGACTTTGGCCAAAATGGCAGTACGACTGTCCCAAACCAACGCATCTATCTATGCTGCATATGAATACCCAACAGCTACCAAACACTGTGCCTTGACTTTGGCCAACATACACAGCTTGAATACTATTGACCATCCATATGAAACGACGGAGGGCTACGAATGGTTTCTGGCGAAAACCTTTAACGTAGTGAACTTGATATCGTTGAAGGAACGGATAGCTTTTAGAAAATATAGTGACGAAAACCTTTACTAAAGAGGTCACTCCCGGTGAAGGGATCTCGGCTCTTTCCCCGTAGAATGGGGTGCAGGATATTCCAAATGAATACCACGGTGCAAAGCAAAAGTAATCGGCTATAGTGAAGTCATTGCCCTGACGCAAACTTTTTGTCCAAGGGGTCACTCCCGGTGAAGGGATCTCGGCCCTTGCCTCGTCGACTGAGGAGCAGGATATTCCAACTGAATATCACGATGCAAAACAAAAGTGAACGTCCTTGCAATAACAGCTTTTGAAAAAGTGTTCCAACAACATCAGATAAGGTTTGTTTTTAAACTTGCATTGATCCGAATCAATGCAGTCCCATCATTTGATCACACCACAAAGAACGAAAATATACTGATGTACGTATATGCCATCCGCATTCGCCACTGGGTCCCGTCATTACCCGTTAGGTTAGCTAACTAACGACAGAGCGGGGACTGGACTAGCGCGGATGTAAAACATATACAACATCTACTAATATATATACCAATATATTATATTCGCTCAAGGCGTGATAAGAAATGCAACATCACAGAAATGTACAGCATCACAGAACAATACAGATATCTGGGATCCCCGGGTTTCACAGAGCCACTACTGAAACCCGACGTTCCCCTGGTCGTGTGGATAGCCTGTGCAATGAAATCCTAGACCCCTACGGGCGCGGCAAGTCACCCGCCAAAACCTGAAGCGAGGCAGCCCCCTTCAGCGCCGTGAATGGACCACCCAGCACTTCACGGAATCCGGTAACTTGGGCACCCCTCCTGGGTCAACCTGTACCCCCTACGAGTGCGGCGAATAGCCCGCCAATCCTAGAGTGAAGCCCCCTCCGTCCCAATGCCATGAGATGCGGGCTTGTTGCCCTCTAGAACCCGGCTATCCGTGCACCCCACCGCGGGGTAATCCTAGTACAGAAAGTAAAATATACATACAACGGGTACATCGACCGCAACCAGGTCGTGCCCCAAAAGAATAATACAATCAGGCAGTGACGGCAGTCCACATGTCGGACGCTCGTCCCGCAATATCAAATGTACATAATACAACAACACAGTACTAGCATTGCATCCAGGCTATCCCCACGACCGATCCGCAACATCACAGCATAAACATAGAACATCAATGTGAAAGTCACGTTCGCAAATCCGTCTAACCGGGCTATAGCAGTTAGACAGAATTTACCGATCGAGTGACATTCACGGTCGCAGATATAATGTAAATACTGTGAAAAATGTGTTTAAAATATCCGATCGATCAAAAATTAACAAGTGGGCCCCCAAACAAAACTGTAGCACTCACAGAAATAATTAGCCCAATTTTAATATTCAGAAACCACATTTTCAACTCAGAGACACACTGGAAAAATTTGGGGGGGTGAACAGTAAAATCCGCGGCGGAAGCGCCGCACGAGGTGGGGTTTCACGGCGCTTGCGCGGCGGAATAGTGAAATCATGGTGCCAAATTTTTACAGTATGCTTCTATTTCCCTGCACATCACTCTGAGACAACCAGAAAAATTTTTCGAGAACAAAATATTTCAACAGAAACTGATGTGAACTGAAATACGTGTTTTCGGGATTTTGTTCGATCGGAAACGTAAAACACATCACACAAAACTAGACTATGTTAATGGCGTGGCTCTGATACCACTGTAAGTGCACGGCGGCGCCCCGGCCGTCAACCCGACGGCCAAACGCGGAAACGGTGGTAAACTTAAATTTTTGCGGACTTGGCAAAACGGCACCACCGCGCACTAAAACCGGATCGGGCCATTAAACTAAATCTAGCTAACTACAAAGAGAAGGTTAGAGATGTACCGACGATCCAAGTCCTCCGGTCTTCATCTCCACTCCGATCTCCTCGCGGGATCTCCGTCCGTCTCCTCCTCGTCGGAAAGGGCACCACGAAGCCGGGTACTTTTACGGGCTCCCACCTCAATACCGAGGCAACTCGCGCATGAAGCCGGCTACTCGACATGCTCAAGATATGCTGTAGGGAGTGAATGTAGAATGTATGTCTCACTTTGGGGTTGGTTGCCATTTGTGGATGATGGAGGAATCAAGACTAGAAAAATGGTGCTTGCATTTTTCTAGCATGGAAAGAAGATCAAGAATGAAAATCTCATGGTGAAGCTCTCATCTTTTTCTTTCTCTCTTTTCTTTTCTTCTTCTCTTTCTTTTTCTTTCTTCTCACTTCAACCATGATAAAACTATGAACTAAGAAAATGGTGGAGAAAGAATAAGTAGCAAGAAGGGAGGTGATCGTAGTAAAAGGAGGAGGGTGACCACATCCAAAAACATAATCATCACTAAATCTCAAATCAACCTCAAATCCATTTCAAATCTCATAAAGCAAAGATGCTAACCATTATGAAGGAAAAAGAAAAGATGCTATCATAATGCATGAAACCCCTCCACAAAAGTAATTTGCAAAACTGCAAATTACCCCCTCCATCAGAAAAGTCCGGCCGGGAAAGAACAAAGGAAAACCGGCCGGAACGGAATGCAAACTGGCAACTCCAGAAAACTGGTCCCGTAATAAATTACAGGAAAACCCCACACTGTGCATACACACCCGCATTTGTATTCCGTCCGGATACAAATGCAATGAGACAAAATCTACACTGTACTAAACTAGGACCGGCTTAAACCAAAGCCGGCTAGTAATATCCGTCCGATCCTGATGCGTGCAATACCGCACGTATCTGATCGAACGCTGCCATATAACTATACGGCCACTAGTACAAAACCGTCCGATCCTGATCCGTGCAATACCGCACGTATCTGATCGGACCCTGCCATATCTCCATACGGCCTCTACAGCGTTTCGCCCGAAAGCTTGAGTAACTGAAAGTGTGGTGGACTCTAAAGACTCGTCAATACTATGGCTGTGGATTTAACCACTAGCACGTCAGAGGTATAAGCCAATACGTGACGGGCCACCAGCTATTGACCAAAAGGGACGTCGATGAGGAAGCTCACCCCGACACCCAACTGAGCCTGTCAGTGACAATATCCGTACAGTCCGGTCCGTTCGTCTATGAGTATCGCATGGCGGGCCTAGGGGGTTGGTAAAAGTCAGACCCCCAAAAGCGGTACAAGTCGTGTTGGAGTGTAGCCCAGAACACCCTGAGATACTACTGGAATACCTACCAGTAAATCTCCTGCCTTGGCCAAGGTCTTTGTGTAATGGCTCTCCTAGACACAGCGCGACCTCACCCCCAATACCGGGAGAGACGAAACCCCCGAAGATCCGCTCACTGCCTCCATGTGGCTCGGGACTGTACCCAACTAAAACCTGTTTGCACGACTCCTTTGAGCCGTGGTAGGGTAGTAATCAAAGTACAGTGGGAACTCACACGAGACAAATGACGATCCCCAGGTCGATGAACTAACCTGTACACATGTCACCTGGGAACTGCTATCTGACGTCAGGTATAAGACCAACTAGCATGTTCCCGGCGAGTCCTGTCCGGTGTACTCATAACCCAATGAGCACCTGTATACATCTTAGGTGATCCAACTGACACCAGTGGCTTGTGAGACCGGCCACCGCCCCTCGTCGGGGTCTCGACTGTATACACTAGTCTACTCTGGAGAATCGATGCCCTGTCTCGAAACTCCCACGACTAGGGACCTATTAAGGATGTGCTTATAGACTCCAGCTCTCACTTATATGATCGCCCTCATACTGCTGGCAGTCAAGCATGAATCCTAGGGCTCTATCAACGTGCAATAGCGACATGTCAGGTCACCTAAAGCAGTACACGATGATAAAGGTAAACCAGATAGCATACTATCATCTCGAGTAAGACTGTCCTACCGGGATAGGTCCTCCCTCAATCATTGCAATCACGTGCCTGTGATCCAATAATTGACTCTGAGGGCACTATCTCCAACACATATTACACTTACGGTCACAGAAAAGAAAGTGTAAAACTACAACAGTTGGAATCCGCAAACTCTTTAGACATCGCATGCCTAACCAAATGAATTCCTTAGACATCGCATGCCTAACAATTATAAACCCCGCATTTTAGTCTCATTATCGAAAACTCTTTTCAATATCAAGTCGGGCAATTCAACAGGATTCCCGATATTCAGAACGAATGCTCGTCGCAAACTTTAGTAGACGGCCGCACCCCCGATGCCGTCGACGAAGTGCACCAAGGCGGAACACCGCTACCGTGAGCACCCGAACGGATGCTTTCGGCGACGGGGTTCTCCTACAGTCACTTGGTCGAGGCTAAGGGGTGTAGTTGTCTATTAAGTTTATCCGGCGAGTATCCGCGTACGCTACGTGATTGCGACGGACTTTTGATCGCATCAAAATTCCGTGGCAACCGATCAAGTGAGACTAAAATGCTATGTTTATAACATTCATATTAGTTATCTCATAACTACTTGTGAATTCCAAATATTGTATCACATTCCAGATAAATAGAAAATGTTAAATTTTCCGATCGAACAATCAAACACCCAAGTTTTCCCGAAACAGCTCAACACATGAAATAAGTTTAAAAAACATTCACTTCATGCCACAGTACCAACGGTCCAGCCGTAGAAGGGTCAAGCCAACGCCTCACATGTGGCACGCCGTACTGCCCCAAACCCTAAGGTTCAAAGGGCAGTTCAAGACGGTCACATAATCGAGTTAAGGTTTGTTGTCTTCTAGAGGGTCCATCGCGTTACTTGCACTACTTAGAACATTCTTAAACTACGGAAAAATCCAACACTTGGAAATTTCCCGGCAGGGGAAAAAGTGGGTATTTTATCCGGTCGAACTTTTTAACATGTTCTAAAATATCCGGAAAAACACAGACAAAGTTAAAGATTCCGATCGAATCGTCGAACTCCCAATACAACCCAGAAAACTCAACACTTGAGTATACATTAAAAATTTCCAGAAGATTCAGGAAACTTATAAAGAGGTTACTGTGCAAAAATAAAATATCAATGTGACTGTACGGCCGCGGAACCGCTGCATGAGCATGCTCTTGCCGCGGTTCCGCGGCGCAATGAGCGAGTTAGGCGCACATGCTGTACAGTAATCCTTATAAAAGCCTGCTAATTTTTCTGAGTATTTTTAATTCACAAAATTCCAAACTTTTGAAAAATGTACAGAGAATGGTTTTGGATTAGGGTTTCGGGTTCGATCGGACTTCTAACTTCGTCTACACTTCGCCTAAAGCTCTAGCTAGGCTCTGATACCAATGTAGGATTCCTAGGCACACTCAAGAGGTTCCACAAGGCATCAACCATGCCAAATTCAAATTTTCCAGTGCTGAGAAACCCTAAACTAGATCGTTAACTAGAGGTAAGGCGAAAAAGAAAAGCAAGCAAACTACTTTACTACTAAGTGAATGGAAATACAACCTTTGTAGATCCGGTCCTCCACCTTTTTAGCTCCGTGATGATGTCCCTTCGCTACGATCACCAGGATCCCGGACTCTAACGATTGTTTCGTCGGAGAAATGAGCGGGCTAGGTCGTTGACTTCGATGCCGAAGATGATCTACGTCGAGGCAACTCTAACTCAAGCTCCATCTTCACTTGGTCATGAAACTTGTGAAGATAACACACTCTACTATATGGAAAGTGGTAGAGGATGAAGAAATAGGAAGTGGGTTCACTTTGGATTTGGATTTCTCACTTGATTTCATCACTTAAAATTTTCTAGCAAGCTTTTCTTTTCTTCATGAAGAAGATGAAGAAGAAGAAAAGAAAAATGAATTAAGTTACAAGAAAATTCAAGTGAATCTTATCATTTAGCAACCATGGGTGAGTTAACTTGTGTAGAGAATAAACTAGGGTTTAGGTTGATGGTTAGGTTAAGGCATAAAACAAAATGGTTAGAATTTTCAAAGATGCTTAAAAGAAACTTCATGAAGCTTCAAGCAAGAAAACAAATAAAGCCATCATTTTGGTTTTTGCCAAATTAAATAAATAAATAAATAAATAAAACCTTAACCATTAACCTAAACTATGGCTTAAAGCATACACACCCAAGTTTTCATGTATCATCAAACATGATACAAACTAGTGCACAAACATATATCATATATACAATGTGCACAATCAAGTGAGAAAATCAATCTTAAGTGAACAAATACTAGTTAATGTAAAGTAATATATCAAATATATAATTATACATTAAATCATTAAATCAACACTTGATTTAATGATCCGGTCATACTGCATATAACCGACTAATATCAAGTGTATCAATGTATCGAATCAACACTTGATTCGGTAACCCGGTTATATCTCATATAACCGTCCAATGATACAGATCGCGAGAATAGAATACAGTATCACATACTGGTATTATTCTCGGTCCCGCACATATCTCATATGCGCTCCTATTTCGTTTCGCTTGAGCCAGGAAACCTCTGTGTAGGACTCTAAAGACTCGTCAATACGCCGGCAGTAGGTGATGATCATATCAAACACCCACAAGCCGCAAGCGGTCTGCTAAACGTAACGTCACCCGAGTATTGAGCGATCAGAAGATCAACGAGCAAGCCCGCTCACACTCCTGTGAATCCAACCAGTAACACTTACCGTACAGTCCGGTATGTTAGTATGATATGTCGCATATCTCGCCTAGGGGTGGTAAACGTCAGACCCCAGTAGCTTGATAAGTCATGCCGATATAAGGTCCATAACAAGCGTGAAACTACTGATAACTCTTACCAGTAAATCACTGCAACCCTGGCCAGGGATTTCCAGTTATGGCCAGTCGAGCATAGCGCAACATCAACCCCCAATACCGGGAGAGACGAATCCCCTCCTATCGCTCATTGCCTCCATGTGAATCGGGACTGTACCCAAAAACCACCTGTTTGCACGACTCAGTAGAGCCGTGGTAGGGTGGAAATCAAAGCACGGTGGGAGACACAAAGGCTCTATGACGATCTCGGGTCAACAGACTAAGCTGTACTAGTGTCACCAGAGAACTGCCATCTGATGTGAGGTATAATACCATCTAGGAGTTCTCGGCGAGTCCGTTCAGTGTACCCAGTCTCCACTGAGCACCCGCATACCATCTCTGATGTTAAACACCAATGGATATGGGATCATCCATCGCCCATCACATGGGTCGAGAAGATATACGCTAGTCTACTCTGGAATATCGATGCCCCGTCTCGATATTCCCACGACTAGGAACATTGAAGGATGTACTCATGGACTACCCAGGCCCCACTACTATGATCTGCATCATAGTCCTGGAAGTCGAGTACATATCCTAAGGGCTTTATCAACATGTAACAGAGAGACAGAAAGTATACATGTTAAGATAAAGAGCAACCAGATAGCGTACTATCATGTCGAGCAAGAAAGTCCTACCTATATATGTCCCAGCATCCACTACAATATACATCCTATGTACAGCCTCTAGGGCATACATATAACTAATAGTATTCGGTTGGAATATCCTGCACCTCATTCGACGAGGCAAGGGTCGATATCCCTTCACCGGGAGTGACCCCTTGGGCAGAAGTTTGCGTCAGGGTAATAACTTCACTGTAGTCGATTACAAGTTGCTTTGCATCGCGGTATTCAGTTGGAATATCCTGCACCTCATTCCACGAGGAAAGAGCCGAGATCCCTTCACCGGGAGTGACCTCTTTAGCAAAGGTTTTCGCCACTATATTTTTATAAAATGCTATCAGGTTCCTTCAACGAGATCAAGTTCATTACGTTAAAGGTTTTTCGCCAAAAACCAGTCGTAGCCCTCCGTCATTTCTTATGGATGGTCAGTAGTATTCAAGCTATGTTTGTTGGCCTTCGTTAAGGCATAGTGTTTGGTAGCTGCTGGGGTATTCATTTGTTGCATAGATAGATGAGTTGGTTTGGGACAGTCGTATTACTTTGTTGGCCTTCGTCAAGGGTATGTACGGGTGGGTTCAAATTAACAAGATAATGACGGGCAGAACTTTACATGTGACTTATGATTTGTTGGCCTTCGTCAAGGTCATAAGAACATGGGGTAAAAATCATATCGGGAGTTTCTAAAGAAACTGAAACTTGCCAGGCATGCGCATACCTTCTGGAGTGTGATAACGCGAGTGGATTTCGTCACGTTAACATGCGATGAGAGTTGGATCCCGATTCCCACTGATGAGTTGGTTTACTCTTCGGGTGATCCCGATTGATTCTTCTTTCAGGTTTGGAGGAGAATTTAACAGTACAGTGGGAGGTTTCTGGATTAGATAAAGTGATAACCATTCTGATCTAGGTTAGAGTGCACGCAGAGTGGTTCTTTTCTCTCTCTCTTTGGCAGCGACTTTTGACCGACCCTAGACTATGACTCAGTGACCAAGTTGACCGAACCTTCTTAAAATATTGGCTTTTGGATTGTCTAAGTTGCATAAGTCATTGGCACTCCTTCTTTTACCCTTTGCATTTCTCAGAACACCCCGTATTACTACGGACATCCCCTTTCATTAGATAGATCCATCGTATGGTTATATACGAACTCGAAGGGACTTCTTCGAGAATGGATCCAGGTTCAGGAGAAATTGAATTGGTTTATTCAGTTGTCTTTTATTATCACCTTCTCTCAGGTTGTGAGGGCTCCTTGGTTTAGGAGCGCACACCTATTACGCTTATTAGATAGTCTTCTTCCAAACCATAGGCAGGTGCCGAAAGGTAGGGAATGAAGAAAACCAATTAGCCTAAGTAGGGTGTACAGAAGGTAATATGTAAAGACAAAATAAAGGGATTAGAAAGAGGGCAAAGTAAATTGCGACTGTTATCATTCACTACCAAAACGTGTACTTCATCGCCACTCCTATTTCACCTTTAAAAAAATAAGGTATTATTCTGTTGTCTTTTATCATCACCTTCTCTCAGGTTACGAGTACTCCTTGGTTTAGGAGGGTACACCTATTATGCTTACTGGATAGTCTTCTTCCAAACCATAGGCTGGTGCCGAACGGTAGGAAAGGAAAAAAACCATTTAGCCTAACGGTGGTGTACAGAAGATAACGACTAAAGACAAATAAATGGATTTGGAGAGATGGCAAAGAAATATACGGTTAAAGTCATGAATTAGATTATGGAAGAGACATTACTAGGAATACCAGGATACCCCTACGAAACATTTTCATGTTTCGGTGCATTGTTAATAGAAAACTGTTTTCCCGATTAGATACTTACTCCAGGGTATGTATTTACCAGGTTTCATTCTCACATCTGTATGGTTTTACAGATGATGAGTGGGAGGAAGTTATTGGGAATTAGGTGATCATCCTCATTATATCGGAATTCGTTGTAATTGGTGATATTTGAGGAAGTCGCCTGGGTTATTGTCGGCAGGCATGTATTTGGTTTTGAGTATCCGTTGTTGTGCACCAATTTCAAAAAGATATATCTGTACGTTTATTTTTATAAAGTGAGATATAACTTTTTGATATTATGTCGATGACATTTACCTACATCAGTTGACGATTGGGTAAGGAGCATTGAACAACGGAGTAGTTCTTAACCATAAGTACAGTTTTCAACCTACGATGCACAGGTTTTGAGTTATTCAACTCAGGGGACTCATATAAAGTATTGTATGCTGTCCAGTGTCCATCAGGACAGAGGGGTTGGTCCTCAAAATATGTTCTGTTTACTTATGACTTCTCTAGTTTTTAGACAAGTGTTTCGCAGAAATACAAGGTCTAAGTTTTGAGAAGTTGTGGGTATAAGAATAAAGTAGAGAACCAGGTGTCGCAAGTATCGGGATTCTTCAAAGAGATCGAAGATGTAGATACTTGTGAATGGTATTCAGATGATAGTAATCGTTTTGAGAAACTTGTTTCACTTTCAGATTACTCATAATTGGATGTATTCCTAAGTTGAGTAATGCTGATTAGCCTCTTTCCATTAAGTTGATATGCACTGGAGACAGCTGCATGATTAGAATCTGGTTCCAATAAAATAAGTGTCAAAGTTTCTATATTGGATATAGAATGGTTCATATCTTAACGATGTTAAGGTACGGGGAGTTGTCCGGCTTATGCTTAAAACCAGACTCTGGATAACTCAGGGCACGTTTCTGTAATGGCAGTTTGTGGGTTGGCCCGGGCTATGTCGAGGGTTGACTTTCTACCATATGGAGGATCAATAGTGATATTGTTTTTGACTCGCCACAGTTTTAGTAAAATGGATTTTTTCAGAAAATGGTAGTGGGAGTATGGTAGAACTGGAAGTGATTCCAGAACCGCAAACGATTACGAAAAATTTAATAGGACCTATAGATTCAATCAGGTTTGGCATTCCAATAGCCACTCCGCAGATATGGTAGGTAACCTTAGACACCCGAGAGGTACTCCGGTAGCCTCAAGGACGGTGACAGGGAGGTTCTTGCTTACCCTGACTTGACACTACTATTGTTCCAGACTATGAGACCCGGCAGGAGGTTAAGTATAGCGTCGTTCTAAACTAGCTTTAGAAGTGCACGCATATATTATTCTGCCAGAGGGTTGTTGTGGTCAGTGGGAGCAGCAAAAGCATAGTGGGAAAGTAGCATATGTCTATTTATAGACTTGAGCAGTTATAGCGGAGATAGATCATCTAATTTTGATGTGACAGTCATGGGTTTGACTTCATCAGAATAGAGGATGGATCTGTTAAGAAGGTAGTAGGGTGTGATGTCCCAGTATTATGGATGTCATACACAGAGTAGGAAGTAAAATTCCTATACTACGATCGGTTGTACTGTGGTCGTCACACAGTTGTTTCTCCGGACAGGATATGGATATAATATATGACATTCTGGTTTCTAGATCTATGGTTTTAGATCTGGATTTGGGTAGTTTCCCAATGTGGGTACTTTGACAGTATTCGAATGGTTTTTAGAATAAATGACTCCTGGCATGGTGGTGTACCTGCAGGTGATGGAGTCACCCTCTCTAAAGGTGTCTTACAGACTAAAGGGGAGAGGGATGTGCATGATTGGCATATCACTTGCTTAGGCAATTGAGTCAATCGTGAGATGTCAAGTACCACACCAGATGTTGTTTTTGCACTAGATGCAATAAGTTTGTATTAATCAATCCTGAAGAAACATAAGGAAGCAGTTTTAGAACATAAGTGAATGTTCTACGGATTTGATGACGGCAGCCTCCTTCGGGAGACGGTTATCGTTCCAGGCTTCAAAGGTGACATGGATGACAGAGTGATTGTCAGAGTTATAGTTTTCCCTCTGACGAGGGACAGTATTATGGACAGGTGGTCCAAGAGGATACCGTGGGAGGCATGGTGCTGGATACTGATTAAGTTCAGTTATCGATACGGTCTAAGAAGTTTGGATTTGGAGTTCATTTATGAACTAGGTCCCATCAGATATCCAGACATATTCTAAGACAGGTATTACTCGATTCGGGAGATGGCTTTCTCCGTGAACTTGAGATTAAGAGAGACATAGAAAGAAACATCAGGGCGGAACCACTCACTGAGCCTATTTCTCGAACACAATAGTTTTACGAACGGGCTTTGTGAAACTGATTAGTAGAGGAGTTGGATGTTCGATATCACACGGGCTGTGAGTATGCGACATCGCAATAATTAGCCTTAAGTGCAAGTGGGAGATTGTTGGATATAGTGCCCTCAAATTCAATTATTGGATCACAGGTACGTGATTGCAATGATTGAGGAGGACCTATACCAGTAGGACGGTCTTACTCGAGATGATAGTTTGCTATCTGGTTTGCCTTTATCAGTCGTGTATAGGTTCAGGTGACTGATCACGATTACACGTTGATAGAGCCCTTAGGATCTTGCTTGACTACCAACAGTATGATGGCGATCATATACGTGAGAGTTGGGTGGTCTATAAGCACATCCTTAAATGTTGTCCCTAGTCATGGGAGTTTCGAGACAGGGCATCGATACTCCGGAGTAGACTAGTGTATACAGTCAAGACCCCGACGAGGGGCGGTGGCCAGTCTCACAAGCCACTGGTGTCAGTTGGATCACCTAAGATGTATACAGGTGCTCATTGGGTTATGAGTACACCGGACAGGACTCGCCGGGAACCTGCTAGTTGGTATTATACATATCGTCAGATAGCAGTTCCCTGGTGACATGTGTACAGGTTAGTTCATCGACCTGAGGTCGTCATTTGTCTCGTGTGAGTTCCCACTGTGCTTTGATTTCTACCCTACCACGGCTCAAAGGAGTCGTGCAAACAGGTAGTTTTTGGGTACAGTCCCGAGCCACATGGAGGCAAGTGAGCGGATCGGCAGAGGATTCGTCTCTCCCGGTATTGGGGGTGGAGATCGTGCTGTGTCTAGGAAAGCCATTACACCAAGTCCTTGGCCAAGGCAGGTGAGAATTACTGGTAGGTACTCCGGTAGTTTCTCAGGGTGTTCAGGGCTTGTCTCCGACACGACTTATACCGCTATTGGGGGTCTGACGTTACTAGCCCCCGAGGCCGGATATGCAATACTCATAGACGAACGGACCGGACTGTATATACATTGTCACTGTTAGGCTCAGTAGGGTTTCCGGATGAGTTCGCTCATCGGCCTCCCTTTAGGTCAGTCCATGGGCAGCCGTTACGCACAGCTAGTGCCGCTGACGGCTTATAGTTAAACCCACTGCCAAGGTACTGACGAGTCATTAGAGTCGCCCACAGATAGTTTCCCAAGTTCGGGCGAAACGTTGTAGAGGCCGTATGGTTTTATGGCAGGGTTCGGAAAATGCACGTGCGTTTACGCACGTGTCATATTTCGGGCAGATAATACTGGTGGGCTTTGGTTTAAGCCGGATCCGAGTATTATACTGTGTAGATATAATATCTTTGTCTCAGTTGCATTTGTATTCGGTCGTAATACAAATGCGGGTATGTTTATACTGTTACGGGGTTATCCTGAAATTCGTTTCGGTATCGCTTTTGGAAGTTGCCAGTTTCCAGTTTTCTATCGGCCGTATTTAAACATTCGGTTTAATGCGGATTTATCTTTTCTTCATGAGGGTGAGTCATGAGAGTGCTTCTAGAAGATTCTAGAATTGGTGACTAGGTTAGTGAGGTGTTATATGTTTCATTGGTTGCATTAAATAGATGATGATGTGTTTTGGTGACTCATTCTTTTGCATTAACTCTTCTTTGTATTTGCTTAAGATCTTTTGCTTATGGTCACCCCTTTTGCTCCTACACTCACCCCTCCTCTCACTCATATATGGCCGGCCCCTCCCCTCCTCCTCACTCACTCACTTGATTGAAAAGATTATGATAGATTTGTGTATGGAAATTTCATAGCTCCTTTTATTCCATCTCCCGATTCAAATGGCAACTTCTTTAACCGTTCGTCCATGGCTTTGGACGAAGTGAGACAAAGTGTTCTACTCATTCTCTACATCAATCTTGGTCATCTCTTTTAGCAAACTTGATGACCGAGTTGCCTCGGGTCAGAGGCGGGAGCCCGTTTAAAGATCTGATGACGTGGTGCCACCTAGACGAGCAGATCGGAGATCGACGAGATCGGAGCAGACGCAACGGAGCGTGGGATGATGGTTAAAGAACGAAGGACTCGGATCGTTCGGTATAACCTTTCTACCCTCTTTGTAGTTTGTTAGTTTAGCGTTAATGGCAGATCCGGGTTATAGTATGTGATAGCGCCAGTTATAAAAGTTTTTGTTCCGCATTTGGCGTCTGAAAGACGGCCGGGGCGCTACCGTAGACTTACAATAATTGTTATAAGTACGAGTAGGGAATAGGCACATATCCGTATTCCCTTGCCGCCCAAACGAAGAATAAGTATGTTGATGCATCTTCTTCGGGTGTGTTAGTTACCGAGAACTGTTTCTTAGTACACTCTACGTCCTGGATATTAGATACCGGATCGGGATCCCATATATTTAATATGTTATATGGGCTAAGGAAAGGTAGAGAACTGGGAATGGGTGATCATTCTGTAAGAGTAGGGAATGGTGCAAATATTGCAGCCAAAATAGTTGGCGAATATCACCTTGTATTACCAAATGGTAATGCATTGATTCTGAACGAATGCTATTACATACTGACCTTGATATGCAATCTTATATCAGTTTATTTCTTAAGTAAAGAAGGATATAATTTTGTAGTACAGGATAATGTTATGAACATCTTCCTGAATCAAAAGTTGATTGGATCAGGCTTGTTAAATAATGGCATATACGTTCTAAATCAAACCACAATTCTTAATGTACAAAATACACACAAGAGGAAGAGTTCAGAAATGAACAAATCCTTCTTGTGGCATTGTAAACAAGGTCATATCAATGCGACACGACTAGCTAAGTTACATAAGGATGGATATTTGAACCCATTCGAATTTTCATCTTATGACACTTGCCAGTCATGTCTCAAAGGCAAGATGACCAAAACTCCATTTACTGGACACGGAGAAAGAGTTAAGGAACTCTTGGGGCTGATACATAGTGATGTATGCGGTCCCATGTCTACACATGCCAGAGATGGTTCATCGTACTTCATTACATTCACTGACAATCTCTCAAGATACGGACATGTGTTCCTGTTGAAACACAAGTCTGAAGCTTTTGAGAAATTCAAAGAATATAAGCACGAAGTCGAAAACCAAACGGGTAAAAGTATTAAAATCCTTCGATCTGATCGAGGAGGAGAATACTTGAGCAATGAGTTCCGGGACTATCTAAAAGAGAATGGGATTCTCTCTTAGCTTACTCCTCCGTATACACCATAGCACAACGGTGTATCGGAACGGAGGAATCACACCCTATTAGATATGGTGAGCTCTATGATGAGCACTGCTGAGTTGCCTATTTCCTTTTGGGGTTATGCGCTTGAGACAGCAACATACCTATTGAATCAAGTTCCATCTAAATCTATACCTACCACACCATATAAGATATGGAGTGGGAAGAGACCATATCTTAAACGAGTTAAGATATGGGGTTGTCCGGCCTATGTCAAAAGGAAAAATCCGGACAAACTCGAGGCACGATCAGTTCTTTGCAAGTTTGTGGGATATCCAAAGAATTCATATGGATATTTTTTCTACCACAGTGAGGAACAAAAGGTGTTTGTTGCTCAACATGCCACCATTTTAGAAAATGAATTTCTTGTAAAAGAAATTAGTGGAAAAGAGGTAGAACTGGAAGAAGTTCCAGCCACACAAACTGCAACTGAAGATTTAGTGGAACCAGAGGATTCGATAGTTCCCAACGAACCTCAGCCTCTCCGCTGATCTAGCAGCGTTCCTCATCCACCTGAGAGATACTACGGTTTTCTCATTGATGGTGGGAGCGAGGATTGCATCATCGAAGATGATGACCCAACTAACTTCGAGCAGGCCATCACGAGTGGGGACTCTGTGAAATGGCTGGATACAATGTGATCTGAGATGGAATCCATGTACACCAACAAAGTATGGACTTTGGAAGTTGCTCCCAAAGGGGTAAAACCCATTGGGAGCAAATGGATGTTTAAGAAGAAACTTGGTGTAGATGGAAAAGTTGAGACTTTCAAAGCTAGACTTGTTGCAAAAGGTTTTCGTCAACGACCAAGTGTGGATTATGATGAAACCTTTTCTCCAGTGGCTATGCTTAAGTCCATCCGGATCCTACTTACCATTGCTGCATACCATGACTACGAAATATGGCAAATGGATGTTAAGACCGCCTTTCTAAATGGTGATTTAGAAGAGTGCGTGTACATGACTCAGCCGGAGGGCTTCGTAGATAGTGGGAGCAGCGGAAAGGTATGCAAGCTGCTTAAATCTATCTACGGGTTAAAGCAGGCATCGCGGAGTTGGAACATCTGTTTTGATGTTGTAGTCAAAGAGTTTGACTTCATCAAAAACGTAGATGAACCTTGTATATACAAGAAGGTGGCAGAAAGTAAGATTGTCTTCCTCGTATTGTACGTAGATGACATACTCTTGATAGGAAATGATGTTCCTATGCTGCACTCGGTCAAGCTCTTCTTATCACATAGATTCTCAATGAAAGATCTAGGTGATGCCTCATACATCTTAGGGATTAAGATCTATAGAGATAGATCTAAACGGATACTAGGATTGTCCCAATCCAGGTACATTGACACCATACTAAAGAGGTTTAGTATGGAAGAATCCAAGCGTGAGAATTTACCCACGATCACAGGACTCACTCTCTCCAATGAGATGTCTCCCAAGACTGATTTGGAGAGAGCTCGCATGCAAGGGATACCTTATGCTTCGGCAGTAGGCTCTATCATGTATGCAATGCTATGTATCAGACCTAATGTAGCATACTCACTAAGTGTAGTGAGTAGGTATCAAGCAGATCCAGGAAAGAGTTACTGGACAGCTGTGAAGAACATTCTCAAGTACTTGAGAAGGACTAAAGAGATGTTCTTGGTGTATGGTAACGGTGAACTCCAAGTGGAGTCCTTTACCGATTCGAGCTTCCAGAGTGATAAGGACGACTCTAAGTCGGTCTCGGGATTTGTCTTTACCCTCAATGGAGGGGCGGTGTCTTGTAAGAGTTCCAAACAGGAAACCGTGGCAGACTCGACGATGGAGGCTGAATACATCGCTGCCAACGATGCTACCAAATAGGCTGTCTAGATGAAGAAGTTCATAAACGAACTTGGTGTGGTTCCGTCCATCGAGCATCCAATACATTTGTATTATGATAACAATAGAGTTGTGGCTTTAGCCAAGGAACCCAGGTCCCATCAGCGATCCAGGCATATTCTGAGGCGGTATTACCTGATCCGGGAGATAGTTGATCGCCGGTTGATCGAGGTCAGGAGAGTTTACACGAAGAACAACACAGCGGATCCACTCACGAAGGCCATACTCCAGATACAATTTGAGAGACTCTTCGGGATGTTCGGTATGAGATACTACAATAACTAGCCTTAGTGCAAGTTGGAGATTGTTAGTTATGTATATGCCCTAGAGGCCATTATTGTACATATGATGTATATTATAGTGGATGATTGGATATATATAGAGAGGACTTTCATTCTCGACTTGACAGTATGCTATCTGGTTGCTATTTGTCTTAACATGTAGATTTGTATTGTGATATTGTCTTGCTCTCACACGTTGATAAAGCCCTTAGGATGTGTACTTGACTACTAGGACTAAGATGGAGATCATACTAGTGGGGCCAGGATAGTCCACAAGTACATCCTATTATTGTTCCTAGTCGAGGGTGTATCGAGACTGGGCATCCATATTCCAGAGTAGACTAGCGTATACGCCTCTTGACCCATATGATGGGCGATGGATGATCACATCCATTGATGTTCGACATCAAAGATGGTATACGAGTGCTTAGTGGAGACTGGGTACACTGAACAGACTCGCCGAGAACTCCTAGTTGGTATTATACCTATCGTCAGATAGCAGTTCTCTGGTGACACTGGTACAGGTTAGTCTGTAGACCAGGGATGACTTTACACACACGTAGGGGTATATGATCGATGTTTGGAGGAGAGGTAGGGAGGAAGACTAAAGACGATATTTTATTGAGAGCGGATGTGATTTCCGTCATCTTTTCAAGACCATTAAGATAGAGCTCATGACAACTAAAAAGCCAGTGTAGTTTGATCCTCTTATTTTCACGTTTTTCTTTTATATGTTCTTAACTTTGCATGGAATTTTCATCTTCTTTCCTTGATTTTCTAAATTTTAGGATTTTGTGGGTATAATCCGCTGAAAACCCTCAGGAGATAACACTTCTCCTATTAGGGACACCTAGAGGTTTAAAGGCTTGTTGCACGAGCTAAGTGCAATCATGTTGCTTACGAAAGTGTGGTAGGTTTTTTTCTTTTTCTTTTAAAAATAAAATAGTTTGCTCAGGGCGATCAAAAGATAAGTTTGGGGGTATTTGATCAGTCATATTTATTGCATATTTTCACGGTCATTTTCCCTAGTTTTATTAATTACTAAATGGTGTTATTTATAATTTAAGAACATATGTGGGTTTATGTATAAAAAGATTTTGCCATATATATCTTAACTTATAATTAATATAATTGGGTGTAATATATGTATATTATATTTAAATAAAATATTCATGCGATTCTTAATTATTATTATCAAGATGTGCATATCATATCATATCAAATATACTTGAATTTCTTAACCATTAAGTAATTTAATTGTGAGTAAAATTGGTTGAAATATTATCTCAAATAAGATAAATGCTACTAATGATTTGATTTGAAATATTGTGTAGGTATTAAAATAACAAATCTGTTCAGGGATACAAACATGTGTAGGAGATCCAAATCAAATCAAGTTAGCAAACCAAATCTGCCAAATCTAGGACCAAATTGAAGATTCTCGCAACTACAAAAATAAAACAGTATTTTCATGATTTTATCGTCAAAAAGATCTCCTAAAATCGAGAGAAGAAAGTACAAAAAATCTGGAGACGCAATCTCACCATATGGCGGCGGTTCAGCGGCCGAAGAAGGCTTATGGCGGTGGTTACGCGGTTCAATCGTGTCTGTTCGATGTGATAATTTAAGGGCATCATAGTCTTTTCATATACATCGAGATGAAGTCTAGGGTTTCAAGTTCTAGAGTGTATATAAAGGACCGAGCAACAATCTAGGGTTATCTATATAGGGTTTTTAGTTTTTTTTAGCACTTTTAGCCAATTAAATTCTATAATGCAAAATTTTCTTAATAAAAGGTAGATTAATTTTTAATTCTTGTCTCTTTACTTTTCTGCAATTTATTTCTTCGCATTTAATTTTAGTAGTTAAATTTAATTGTTTTTTTATTTTATCTTCTTTCTTCCTTCTTCTCATTGATTTTGAAGCGATGATGCTAAGAAAAGAAACTCCTTGCTTTTCATAAGGGATCTTAAAATCTAGCTTTATAATAGATTTCTCAAATTCTTTTCAATTAACTTGTCTAAAATAAGAAAAATAGTTTACCATTTCCCTGTGGACGATCTATTCTCACTATCGGTAAGCTATTTGCGACACCGTTATTGATTGCGGTAACTAGGAAATACTAAAACACACTTTTTCACATCAATTAATGAATCTGCCAGAGGGTCATCGTAGTCAATGGGAGCAGCGGAAGGTGTGCAAGTTGCTTATAACTATTTATATACTAAAACAGGTATAGCGGAGTGCAGGGTTCCCTAGGACGGCAGCAAGGTTTCGGGAGGCATCGTCCATACCAAATTCAAAAATTTTCCATTCTAGCAAAAACTAATATAGAATCGTTTACTAGAAATCGACGGAAAAACATATGTAAACACTTTACATCCTAAGTGAGCAAGGAATACAACCTTTGTAGACCGGTCCTTCACTTCAATAGCTCCGTGTAGTAGTCTCTTCGCTGCGATAAAGAAGTCTCGGACTCTAGAAAGGCTCCAATGAAGAAACAAACATGCTTGCTTTGAAGTCTTCGAGGCCGAAAATGATCTACGTCGAGGAGACACTAACCTAAGCTATCTCTTCACTAATCATGGAATTAGTGAAGTAAACACCTTATACTAAATGGCAAGTAGTAGAGGATGATGAAGTAGGAAGTGGGCTCGCTTTAGATTTAATTTTCTCACATTTTTTCTCATACCTCCATTGAAGCTAGAAAGTTTTGAGGAAGAAGAAGAAGAAGAAGAAAGAACTCATCATATAAGTTAATCCAAATGAATTAATGCAACCATCGGTGAGTTAATCCCTCATACCTAACTCAAGTAGAGAATTAACCAAGGGCTAAGGTCAAGGGTTGGGTTAACAAATATCTTAAGTAATGACAAAAGAGTTGAAAAAGTCAATGAGTCCATAAGCTTCTACAAGCTTATCCTTGACTAATTCAAATGTTTTGTGAATTACTTAATGATAAATAAAACCCAAACACAAACCCTAGTATGGTATAAGTCTCATACACCCATCTTGCATGTATCATCAAGCATGACACAATACATGTACACAAATATACATATCACATATATACAATGTGCACATCAAGTGAGAAAAGAAATCATAAGTGAGCTAATACTAGTTAATGTAATGAAATATATCAAATAAATAATTATACAGTAGATTATCAAATCAACTCTTGATTTAATAATCCGGCTATATCACATATAACCGGCTAATATAATATGTAACAACTTATCGAATCAACACTTGATTCGATAACCCGGCTATATCGCATATAACCGACCAATGTCACAAATCGCGAGAATAGAATACGGTATCTCATATCGTATCAATCTCGGTCCCGCACATATCACATATGTGCTCCTACTCCGTTTCGCTTGAGCCAGGAAACCCTTGTGTATGACTCTAAAGACTCGTCAATACGCCGGTAGTATGTGATAATCATATCAAACACGCACAAGCCACAAGTGGTCTGCTAAACGTAAAGGCCGCCCGAGTATTGAGCGATCAGAAGATCAATAAGAAAGCCTGCTCACACTCCTGCGAATCTAATCAGTAACACTACCGTACAGTCCGGTCTCTTCGTCTGATATGTCGCATATCTCGTCTGGGGTGGTAAATGTCTGACCCCAGTAACTCGATAAGTCGTGTCGATATAAGGCTCATAACAGGTCGAGAAACTACCGATAACACTTACAAGTATATCTCTGAAGCAGCCTTGGCCAAGGACTTCCTGTTATAGCCAATCGAGCACAGCGCAACATCAACCCCCAATACCGGAAGAGATGAAACCCCTCCTATCGCTCATTGCCTCCATGTGACTCAGGACTGTACCCAAAAGCCATCGTTTTGCACGTTCTCTTGAACGTGGTAAGGTGGAAATCAAAGCACAGTAGGAATCACACAAGACTCTATGACGATCTCGGGTCTACAGACTAACATGTACGAGTGTTACCAGAGAACTGCTATTTGACGTTAGATATAATACCATCTGGGAGTTCTCGGCGAGTCCATCCAGTGTACCCAGTCTCCACCGAGCACCTGTATACTGTCTCTGATGTCAAACACCAATGGATATTGGATCATCCATCGCCCATCTACATGGGTCGAGAAGCTATACGCTAGTCTACTCTGGTATATCGATGCCCCGTCTCGATACACCTACGACTAGGAACATTTGAAGGATGTAACCTTGTACTTGATTGAATTAATAAATAAAGATACACATTTTTTCTTTGCAATGTCTTGTATGCTCTTTTGCTTTCTCCCTTTCTCTTATTATCAGCATGCTGTCTTTATAAATAGGGTTGACAGATAATAGAGTAAGTATCTTAGTTTCTTTAAGGGATAGTGATGGCTTAGGCTGCAGGTTCAGATCTGCTGCCTAAGACTTTTCAACTCTATGAGCCGTGAGGGTCTCATAGAGACTTTTCTCCCTACTGATCGAGAGGATCTCATAGGTGGATTTTCTCCTTAGGAATCGTGAGGATTCCTAAGTGTGTTTTCTCTTATAAGTCGTAAAGATCTTATAAGAGAATTTTCCCTCTTACGAGTCGAGAGGACTTGTAAGCGGTTGTTTCCCTTCTTGTCGAGATTCGACTTTGGAGAGTGAGACCCGTGGATAGTATGCTGTAAGTCCATGTTACCTCTCCCGGTTCTTTCGGGCTTGCGGAAATGGTGAAAAACGATTTTTAGGGTTTGGGTAACATGGACTACAAAAACGGATCTGGGCTAAACCACACACTAGAAACCTAACAAGAGAGTTGTCTACTCGGTTAGGGGTTATACCTCACTTGAACTCCTTCTTCTTGAACTCTTTGTAGTGGTTGGATGGTGCTTTCCTCGTCGCCTTCTTTCGTCAAAGATGGATCCACCTGAGGGTTTCAACCTTGGGCTCCTTTCTCGAACTTTGAGAGAACTAAGGTCTTTGGCTTGCTAGACCTTCAACCCTAGAGTGAGTAGAGAGTGATTTAGAGTATTTTATCTCAAGGAGAGGTTTCTCAACACATGAGAATGGATCTCCTTGAACTGGAGGAGGAGGAAGAAGAAGAGAGGAGAGAGAATGGTTATGATAGAATGAGATGGTTTTTTACAACCATAACAATATCTAATGAATTATCAAATTAATAAAATTAATCTAAATGAAAAGTTGATGGAAGGTTTGATAAGACTATTATCATTTCACATTAAATGGTTTTGCTAGAATCAAAGAACATCTTTGATGTGTAATGATGATAGTCAATGTTTCAACCATGGTCAACAAGTCAACCTTGGTCAACAAGTCAACAAACCCAACCATGACACAATTTCATTTAATTAATATTATTAATTGATATATCACATATTCATTAGGGTTTGGAAAAAGACGACTGTCAACTGTGCATACACACCCGTTCCGAAACCCTAATGAAAATCCTCTTCCTCCGCCTCAATCAACTGTGCATACACACCCGCATTCGTGTTCCGAAGAACATGAATACTATAAGATAAAACTAACCCCAAAACATATGCTAGGATCTGGCTCAAACCAGAGCCCGCTAGTAATATCCGTCCGGACGCCAAACGTGCACAAGGGCGCGGATGAGAACGAACCCTGTCGCAAAACCATGAGACCTCTACTCTGTTTTGCCCAAAGGCGAATAACCCTCTGTGTGGGACTCTAAAGACTCGACACTACGCTGGCAGTGGGTTTAACCACAGACCGCAAGCGGCACTAGCTGTGTGTAAAGGTCCCCAGGTAGATGCCGATAAGAAGACGGACGAGGTGAAACCCATCTGAACTCCTACTGAGTCTGTATGTGACAATCTCCGTACAGTCCGGTCTGTTCGTCTGATAACATCGCATGGCGGGCCTAGGGGCGGTAAACGTCAGTCCCCTAATAGCGGTACAAGTCGTGTCGGAGTGTAACCCAGAACACCCTGAGATAACACTGGAAACCTACCAGTATATCTCGCTTGCCCTGATCAGGGACTACTTGTGTAATGGCTCTCCTAGACACAGCGCAATGTCAGCCCCCAATACCCGGAGAGACGAATCCTGTCTAACCGTCACTGCCTCCAAGTGCTTCGGGACTGCACCTAACTACTACCTGTTTGCACGACTCCTTTGAGCCGTGGTAGGGCAGTAATCAAAGTACAGTGGGAACACACTTGAGGCGAAGTGACAGTGTCAAGTCAGCAAACTAAGCTGTACTCATGTCACCTGGGAACTGATAACTGACGATAGGTATAATACCATCCAACAGTTCCCGACGAGTCCTGTCCAGTGTACTCGTAACCTAACGAGCACCCGCATACTATCTCAAGCACGACGTACCGGCGACTGTGGGATAGGCCGCCTCCCGCACTAGGATGAGAAGCGCATACGCTAGTCTACTCTGGATTATCGATGCCCTGTCTCGATAATCCCATGACTAAGTACGTGTGTATAAGGATGTGCTTGTAGATTACCCAGCTCCCACGGGTGTGACTGCCATCACAACGCTGGTAATCAAGCAAACATCTTAAGGGCTCCATTAATGCGTATAGATGATACAATAAAGAAACGCATGTACACATTAAAGCAGAGACAAACCAAGTAGCATACTACCATTTCGAGCAAGATTGTCTATACAACTGTGAATATCCCAAGCTTCCATCAAGTAATATATATACTAGTATGATACAGTAATGGCCTCTAGGGAATATACACTAACAATCTCCCACTTGCACTAAGGCCATGTACTGGCGTATCGAAGACCTATCATCTCGATCAGCCGCTCGAACTGAGTCGGGGGTAAGGCCTTTGTGAATGGATCTGCAGTGTTATCTTCTGAAGCAACCCTCCGAACCTCGATCTCCTTGCGATCCACGATCTCCCTGATCAGGTGATACCGCCTCAAGATGTGTCTGGATTTCTGATGGGACCTGGGTTCCTTTGCTAAAGCTATAGCCCCGCTGTTGTCGCAATATAGAGGTATTAGGTCAACAATGGACGGAACCACCTGAAGTTCTTTCAAGAACTTCCTTATCCAGACGGCTTCTTTTGCGGCATCAGATGCAGCGAAATATTCCGCTTCCATAGTCGAGTCAGCAACGGTTTCCTGTTTGGAACTCTTCCAACACACCGCCCCTCCGTTGAGGGTAAAGACAAAACCCGACATGGACTTGGAATCATCCTTGTCACTCTGGAAGCTGGAGTTAGCAAAGGCCTCAATCTGGAGGTCTTTTCCGCCATACACCAAGAACACCTCCTTAGTCCTTCTCAGGTACTTGAGAATGTTCTTTACCGCTATCCAGTGTTTCTCCCCAGGGTTTGACTGATACCTGCTTACCACACTCAGTGCATAAGCCACATCTGGTCTGGTACACAATATCGCATACATTATAGAGCTTACCGCAGAAGTGTAGGGTATAATAGACATGCGATCCCTTTCCAAATCAGTCTTGGGAGACATCTCTTTGGAGAGGGTGATCCCGTGACAAGCCGGTAGATTACCGCGCTTGGAATCTTCCATACTGAATCTTTTCAGTATGGTGTCGATGTACCTGGACTGTGAAAGTCCCAGTATCCTCTTGGATCTGTCACGATAGATCCGGATCCCCAGAATGTATGAGGCATCACCCAGGTCTTTCATGGAGAACCTGTGTGACAAGAACCCCTTGACAGATTGTAGAATAGGAATGTCATTTCCTATTAAGAGAATGTCATGCACGTATAAAACGAGGAATACTACAGTTCTTGCTACAAATCTACTATAGATGCATGGTTCATCTGGATTTTTGATAAAGCCAAATTCCTTGACCGTCTCATCAAAACAGATGTTCCAACTCCGCGATGCCTGCTTTAGTCCATGGATGGACTTAAGCAACTTGCACACCTGTCCGCTGCTCCCACTCTGAATGAAACCCTCTGGCTGGTCCATATAGACGCACTCCTCTAAATTTCCATTTAGAAAAGTGGTCTTTACGTCCATCTGCCAAATCTCATAATCGTGGAAGGCAGCAATGGCAAGAAGGATCCGAATGGATTTCAGCATAGCTACTGGAGAAAAGGTCTCGTCATAGTCCAAACCAGGTCTTTAACGAAAACCCTTTGCAACCAGTCTAGCTTTATAGGTCTCAACCTGTCCATCTACACCAATCTTCCTTTTGAAGATCCACTTGCATCCTACGGGTTTTACCCCATCTGGAGCAACGTCCAACGTCCATACATTGTTGGTGTACATGGACTCCATTTCGGTCCGCATTGCATCCAGCCATTTTACCGAGTCAACGCTCTGAATGGCTTGCTGGAAGCTAGTCGGCTCATCATAATCAATGATGCAATCCTCTCTAGCCCCGTCTATGAGAAAACCGTAGTATCTCTCGGGCGGATGAGACTGCCTACTACTCCTGCGGAGCGGCGTAGGAATGTCATTTTTTTTTGAACCCTCTGGTTCTACTAAGCTTTCAGTAATAGTTTGTGGTTCTGGAATTTCTTCCAGTTCTACTTCGCTCCCACTAGTTTCCTTTTCTAAGAACTGGTGTTCCTGAAAATGGGCATTACGAGAAACAATGATCTTTTGTTCCTCTGCGTAATAGAAGAGATACCCCCTGGAGTTCTTTGGGTATCCCATAAACTTGCACAGTACTGAGCGTGCCTCGAGTTTGTCCGCATGCTGCTTTTTGACAAAAGCCGGACATCCCCAGATCTTCATATATTGAAGATAGGGTTTCTTCCCACTCCATATCTCATATGGTGTGGTAGGCACAGTCTTAGTTGGAACTCGGTTCAAAAGGTATGCAGCTGATTCTAGTGCATATCCCCAGAATGATCGCGGTAACTCAGTGTTACTCATCATGGAACGTACCATATCCAATAGGGTGCGGTTCCGTCTCTCCGATACACCGTTATGTTGCGGAGTGTATGGAGGAGTAAGCTGAGAGAGAATTCCATTCTCTTTTAAATAGTCCAGGAACTCGGCACTCAAGTATTCACCACCTCGATCCGATCTTAGTGTCTTGATACTTTTGCCGGTTTGTTTTTCTACTTCATTCTTATATTCCTGGAATTTTCCAAAGGCTTCGAACTTATGTTTCATTAAGAAGACATAACCGTACCTTGAAAAGTCATCCGTAAAACTAATGAAGTAAGAATAACAGCTTCGTGCATGTGTAGACATTGGACCGCACACGTCGCTGTGTACGAGTCCCAAAAGCTCGCTCGCTCTTACTTCGTGTCCAGTGAACGGAGTCTTTGTCATCTTTCCTTTAAGACAGGATTGACAAGTGGCATACGATTGATATTCGAACGGATTCAAATATCCTTCTGTATGTAACTTCTTCAACCTTCTCTCATTGATGTGACCCAGTCTACAATGCCATAAGAAAGTCTGATTTATTTCCGGAGACTTTTTTTGTGTGTATTCTGGACATTGAAAATCTGTGGTTGGTTTAGTACGTATATACCATTGCTTAATGTACCTGACCCAATCAGAACTTGATTAAGGTGAATGTTTACAACATTACTTACAAACGCAAATTCATAACCTTCTTTAGAAGTCAAAGATACAGAAATGATATTACAAGTTGCGTTGGGTACAAAATAGCAATTACGCAAAACCAAAACGTGTCCATCTGACAACCCCAGGTGATAGTCCCACATGGCCTTAGCATCCATGCTTGCTCCGTTTGCAACTTTGAGGGTCATGTCACCTGCCTTCAAAACCCTACGGTTTCTCAACGCCTGCAAAGAATTACAGATATGAGATCCTGATCCGGTATCCAATACCCAGGAAGTAGAGTTTATAGATAGACAGTTTTCAATAACATACACACCTGAAGCTGAAGCCGCAACATGCTTCAGATCCTGTGTTCTGGCTTTCCAAGCCCTGCAATCTTTCTTCCAGTGTCCACTCTTGTGACAGTAAAAGCATTCTTCTTTATCCACAAGTTTCCCCGCTACCTTTGTTGCTTTTGCCTTTCCCTTCGTATCCACTTTACTAACACCGCCCCTTGGTTTGGCGGGGGCTTTCTTCTTCTTTCCCTTGGCTTTCGCCCTGGACTTAGAAGAGGAATATCCTCCTACAAACAAAGTGGATGTTTCCCTACCTTTCTGTAGGGTGCCCTCTGCACTCCTCAGCATGTTGAGGAGTTCTGAAAGTTCAACTTCCTTTTCTTGTAAGTTGAAATTCAGGATGAACTGGGCGTAAGTGGAAGGAAGGGACCGAGGAATCAAGTCCGTATAGAGCTCATTCTCCAACGTGGTCCCAAGGTCCGCGAGCTCCTCTATGTAGCCAATCATCTTAAGCACGTGTTCCACTACCGGATGATCCGACGGCCAATCTTACCGAAAACAACTACTTCGACACTTCGTATCTGGCGATATGAGATTGCTCTCCATACAGTTCTTTTGTATGGAGAAATATGGATTCGAGGTCCATATTCTCATGCCTCCTTTGATGTTCGTTGTCCATAGAGGCAAGCATGAGGCACTTGGCCTTCGCGCAATCGATCTCCCATGTCTTACGGATTTCTATATCCGCAACGCTGGAGGTGGGACCTGGGACGGGGGGAGCTTTGGTGGTAAGGAGATACCCCAACTTGTCGTAAGTGATTGCCATCTTGACATTCCTGAGCCAATCTTTGTAGTTTGGCCTTGTCAGTATGTTTTTATTTAGTAGTAACTTAAGTCCAGTCATGATGAATGGTCGCTGCAATTAGGAGAGAGAGAAGAAACACTTTAGCATGATGCTCTTGCAAGTTTAGAGTGGTTTTTAATTTGTCTAAACAGGATGGCTCCCACTGTCTCTCGAATCCCTCCTCAAACCAAAAAGGAAGAATTAGTCAGGATCAATCTCACCGTACAATACTTACTTAACCATTCGGCCAGGCTGGTGTCGGTACTTCGAGGGAGGTTTTACAACGCTTTCGCGAAGTTCCTTAATTAAATAACCTCTTTTCCCTGGGGGCGTAGCCCCGCTAACACCTTTCTAGACACCTACTTGGTTTATAGCATTGATCGTTTAGTGAGAAATTTCCCGAGGAGTAGCATATACTCACAGTAGGATCGGGATCCAAATATCATCATGTGACAAAACTGAAGGAATCCTACCAGAATCATCACACTCCAAATGGTATGCAGCGCTAGCAAGTTTCAGTTCTTTTGAAACTCCCGATGTGGATTTTTTCCCCATGCTCTTATGACCTTGGCATGAGGTCAAAATGTCATAAGTCACATGTCAAGTTCTTCCCATCATTATCCAGGTTAATTTATGTTAGTTATATGTATGCCCTAGAGGCCATTACTATACATAGGATGTATATTGTAGTGGATGCTTGGACATATATAGGGAGGACTTTCTTGCTCGACATGATAGTATGCTATCTGGTTCCTCTTTACCTTAACGTGTACACTGATTGTCTCTCTGTTACATGTTGGTAAAGCCCTTAGGATGTGTACTTGACTACCTGGACTATGATGCGGATCATACTAGTGGGGACAGGGTAGTCCATAAGTACATCCTTCAAGGTCCCTAGTCGTGGGTATATCGAGACGGGGCATCGATATACCAGAGTAGACTAGCGTATACCTTCTTGTCCCATACAGATGGGCGATGGATGATCCCATATCCATTGGTGTTTGACATCAGAGATGATATACGGGTGCTCAGTAGAGACTGGGTACACTGGACGGACTAGCCGAGAACTCCCAGATGGTATTATACCTTACGTCAGATGGCAGTTCTCTGGTAACACTGGTACAGGTTAGTCCGTTGACCCAAGATCGTCATAGAATCTTGTGTGATTCCCACTGTGCTTTGATTTCCACCTTACCACGTCCAAGAGGGCATGCAAAACGGTGGCTTTTGGGTACAGTCCCGAATCACATGGAGGCAATGAGCGATAGGAGGGGATTCGTCTCTCCCGGTATAGAGAGTTGATGTTGCGCTGTGTTCGATTGGCTATAACCGGAAATCCCTGGCCAGGGTTGCTGAGATTTACTGGTAAGTGTTACCAGTAGTTTCTCGAACTATTATAGACCTCATATCGACACGACTTATCGAGTTATTGGGGTCTGACGTTTACCACCCCTAGGCGAGATATGCGACATATCAGACGAACAGACCGGACTGTACGGTAAGTGTTACTGGTTGGATTCACAGGAGTGTGAGCGGGCTTGCTCGTCGATCTTCTGATCGCTCAATACCCAGGTGGCCGTTACGTTTAGCAGACCGCTTGCGGCTTGTGGCTGTTTGATATGATCATCACCTGCTGCCGGCGTATTGACGAGTCTTTAGAGTCCTACACAGAGGTTTCCTGGCTCAAGCGAAACGAAATAGGAGCGCATATGAGATATGTGCGGGACCGAGAATAATGCGTGTATGTGATACCGTATTCCATTCTCGCGATGAATGTATCGATTGGTTGTATGCGATATAACCTAGTTATCGATTCAAGGATTGATTCGATAAGCCGATACATTGGATATTAGTCGGTTATATGAGATATGACCGGATCGTTAAATCAAGTGTTGATTTAATGATTTAATGCATAATTATATATTTGATATATTACTTTGCATTAACTAGTATTGGTTCACTTTAAATGGATTTTCTCACTTGATGTGCACATTGTATATGTGATATACTTTTGTACATTTGATTGTATCATGTTTGATGATACATGAATGTTTGGGTGTATGTTAAGATTAAAACATGGTTATGTAATGGTTAGGGTTTTGATTTTATTTGCTTATTCATTTATTTATTTATTTATTCATCTTTGAAAGATAAATAGAATGGTGGCTTATTTTGTTTCTTTCATGAAGCTTCATGAAGTGTTGAAAGCTTGACCATTTTGTTTGTTGACTTAACCCTAACCATTCAACCTAACTATAATTTATTCTCTACACCTAACTATGGTTGCTATATGATAAGTATTCATTTTATTTTCTTTTTGAAAAGAACTTATCATATTATCTTCTTCTTCTTCTTCTTCAACAATGAAGAAAAGCTTGCTACCATTAATGGCAACTTGAGAAAAAGAGTGAGAAATCCAATTCTAAAGTGAACCCACTTCCTATTTCTTCATCCTCTACCACTTTCCAAGTAGTATAGGGTGTTTTCTTCACAAGTTTCTTGACTTGGTGAAGTTGGAGCTTGATCTTGTGTTGCCTCGACGTAGATCATCTTCGGCATCGAAGTCGATGACCTAGCCCGCCCATTTCTTCGATGAAGCCGACGCTAGAGCCCGGGATCCGATGATCGTAGCGAGGAGACATCATCACGGAGCTATGGAGGTGAAGGACCGGATCTACAAAGCTTGTATTTTCGTTCACTCTTAGTTAAGTTGTTAACTAGTTATCGTTTTCGCCTAATCTCTAGTCAACGATCCGTATTAGGGTTTCTCGGCACTTGTAAAATTTAAATTTGGCATGGTTGATGCCTTGTGAGACCTCATTAGTGTGCCTAGGATCCCTACAGTGGTATCAGAGCCTAGCTAGAGCCTTAGGCGATGCGTAGACGGAGTTAGAAGTCCGATCGAACCGAAACCCTAACTCCAAAATGCTCTCTGTACATTTTTCAAAAACTGGGTTTTTTCCAGATTAAAAATGCTTAAAAAATTCAGCAGGAAATTCTACGAATTACGGTGCAAAAACGAGCAAACGATACCCACAAAGCGCGGCGGAACCGCGGCAGAAGCATGGCTTCTGCGGCGGTTCCGCGGCCAAATAATGAGATTAGACTTCCATTTTTGCACAGTAATTTGTCCCTTCAGGTGCTGAGTTTTCTGGGAATTTTTAATTTGCACTCAAGAGTTGAGTTTTCTGGGTTGTATTGGGGACTCAATTATTCGATCGGAATCTCTAATTTTGTCTATGTGTTTTTCCGGATAATTTTTGAATATGTTAAAAAGTTCGACCGGATATAAATACCCAATTTTTCCCTTACCGGAAAATTTCCAAGTGTTGGATTTTTCCATGGTTTAAAGACGTTCTAAGTAGTGCAAGTAACGCGATGGACCCTCTAGAAGACAACAAACCTTAACTCGATTATGTGACCGTCTTGAACTGCCTTTTGAACCTTAGGGTTTGGGGCAGTACGGCGTGCCACATGTGAGGCGTTGGCTTGACCCTTCTACGGCTGGACCGTTGGTACTGAGGCACGAAATGAATGTTTTTAAACTTATTTCATGTGTTGGGCTATTTCGGGAAAACTTGGGTGTTTGACTGTTCGATCGGAAAATTTAACATTTTCTGTTTATCTGGAATGGGATACAATACTTGGAATCCACAAGTAGTTATGAGATAACTGAATGAATGTTATAAACATAGCACTTTGGTCTCACTTGATCGGTTGCCACGGAATTTTGATGCGATCAAAAGTCCGTCGCAATCACGTAGCGTAGCGGATACTCGCCGGGTAAACTTAATAGACAGCCTCACCCCATAGCCCCGACCAAGTGACTGTAGGAGAACCCCGTCGCCGAAAGCATCCGTTCGGGTGCTAGCGGCAGCGGTGTTCCGCCTTGGTGCACTTCGTCGACGGCGTCGGGGGTGCGGCCGCCTACTAAAGTTTGCGACGAGCATTCGATCAGAGATGTCGGGAATCTTGTTGAATTGCCCGACTTGATATTGAAAAGTGTTTTCGGTATGGAGACTAAAATGCGGGGTTTATAATCGTTAGGCATGTGATGTCTAAGGAATTCATTGGTTTAGGCATGCGATGTCTAAGGAGGTTGCGGATTCCAACTGTTGTAGTTTTACACTTTCTTTTCTGTGACCGTAAGTGTAATATGTGATATCTCCGGTTTCGTTGCTATATGTCAACGACAATTGGGATACGCATGTTTACTTACGTTGATGACATGTGATGTTATGTGTTGCTGGATATGTTATATTGGATCGTCGTGTTTGAATAGACGGGAGGTTTTTATGTGAGATGAGTGTTTTTCATTTTCATTCATGTAAAAACTTGTATGTAATATTCTTTTATTGGGGCACTTCCAGGTTGCGGAAGATGTCACCGTTTGTATATTATTTACTTTTCCGCACTAGGATAGACCCAAGGAGGGGAGCACAAGTAACCGGGTTCTAGAGTCCAGTGGGAGACCAACTCGAGGAGTCGAGTCCGGGTCTCCTAACTCTAGAATTGGTAGGGTTGCTTGCCGCTCTCGTAGGGGTCTAGGGGTGTGGGTTTGGCTATTCATCGCGACCGAGGAATCCGTATTTTATACTGGCTCGTATTGAAAACACGGACGTCCTAGTATATCCAATATTTCATATGATTCTTCTGCTGCGATATCTGTGATGTGATCATTTGATATTCTGTGATAGATACTATATATAGTATATATGATATATTATATAGACGTTACTTATGTTTTACACCCGTGCTAGCCCTGCCCTACTCTGCCGTTAGTTACCTAACCTAACGGTGCACGAGGGGACATCGAGGCGAATGCGGATGGCATAAGTGTACGTCGTATTTATCTGTGATGTTTAGGTGATTTAAATGATGGGACTTCATTAATAATGTGATTAATGAAAGAAAAAGAAACCTAAAGATGTTGTGGAATCGAATTTCAAAATAAAAAGGGTAGCTACAGTTCTTACTTTGCATCGCGGTGTTCCTTGTAGAACATCCTGCACCTTATTCAATAAGGAAAGGACCGAGATCCCTTCACCGGGAGTGACTCCTTTAGTAATAACTGGCAGATGCTACAACTCTCGGTTTGTCTTTTGATTGCTTCTATAGTTTCTGCTTTGCACAGTGATATATATGATATATCCCGCACCTCATTCGACGAGGAAAGGACCGACGATCCCTTCACCGGGAGTGACTCCTTTAGCAAAACTAGAAAAGCCTCAAAAACACTCCATTTCAAAATTCATTCGATCCTACAACGATATCAAGTTCATTACGCAATAGGTTTTCAGAAAAACCTGTCGTAGCCCTCCGTCATTTCAGATAAGTGGTAGTTAGTATTCGTGCTGCGTTTGTTGGCCTGCGTCAAGGCGTAGTGTGCGGTAGCTAACTAGTATTTATCTGCTTATGCATATGATGCAGATTGGATTAGGGTAGTCATGCGACTTTGTTGGCCTGCGTCAAGGGTCGTGCAGGTGGGTTTAATTCAATCAGGAAATGACGGGTTGAACTTGACTAGCGCACTATGGTTTGTTGGCCTGCGTCAAGGTCATAGGACGCTAGGGGCAAAATTATCGGGAATTTCAAGTGTTGAAATTTGCAATGAGATTGCATACCTTCTATGTGATAGTTGGATCCCGATACCCGCTACGAGTAAGAGTTACTCCTGGGAGAGTTTTACACATTACAATTAGCCGATCAAGTAGGTGTCTAGAAAGGTGTCAACGGGGTTACGCCTCTGGGAAAATGAGGTTTACTTTAATTAGGTCCGTGCGAAAGCACGGGGAACCTCCCTCAAAGTACCGACACTGGCCTGGCTGAAAGATTGGCGAACTTGTAGCGTGTAATTAATCCTGGCTAGTCATTCCTTTTAGGGTTTGGAGGAAGATTTGATAAAAACAGTGGGAGCCATCCTGATTAGATAAAATAATAACCAATCTGATCTTGCAAGAGCGCACGCAGAGTGTTTTCTTCTCTCTCTCTCTCCAGGTAGCGACCATATCATGCCTTAATCAAGATAATAAAACGGATATATTGACTGAACCCGCTTGTTATACTGAGCTGGGGAACGTTGGTCCCGCTCCAACTTATAAATGTTATAAGACAGAGCAGGAAATTGGGGAATACCAGATTTCCCGTGCCGTCCAAACGAAGAAAGTACATGATGATGCATCTTCTTCGGGTGTGTTCATTACAAAGAACTGTTTCTCAGTATCCTCTGCGTCCTGGGTATTTGATACCGGATCAGGATCCCAGATATGTAATCTGTTACATAGGGCTACAAAAAGGTAGAAAACTGAGAACGGGTGATAAGTTTCATGAGGCAGAAAACGGTGCAAGTTTTGCAGCCAGGTCTGTTGGTCACTGTCACCCTGTATTACCTGAATACATTGATTCTAAACAAATGTTATTAGATACCGAACCTGATATACAAAATCATATCTGTCTCTTTATTAGTAAAGAAACGATAAAATTTTGTATTGTTGGATAATGTTTTGAATATTTCCTATATCAAAAGTTGATCGGTTCAAGCACGTTATCTAAAACCATTGACGTTCTAAATCAAACTACAGTTCTTAGAATATGGAACACATACAAGAGGAAGAATTCAGAAATGAACGAATCCTTCTTGAGGTATTGTAGACTAAGTCATATCAATGCGACCCGACTAAGCTAAGTTACATTTGATGCATATTTAAATTAGTTTGAATTTATATCTTGTGAAACTTGCCAATCATGTCACAAAGATTAGATGACCATAGCTCTGTTTACTGGAAACGGAGAAAGAGTTAGTGAACTCTTGGGATGATACATGTTAATGTATGTAGGTCCCCTGTCTGCACTTGCCAAGAATGGTTCTTTGTACTTCATTACATTCTTTGATGATCTCTTTAGATTCAGACATATGTTCCTGTTGAAACACAAGTCCGAACCTTTTGAGATATTCATAGAATATAAGTTAGAAGTAGAGAACCAAAACGGGTATAAGTATTATGTCCTTTCATATGATCAATGAGGAGAATACTTGAGCACGGAATTCCTGGTTTATTCTAAAGGAGAATGAGATTCTCTCTCAGCATTACTCCTCTGAATACACCAAGCACAATGGTATATCGGGGTGGAGCAATAGCACCCTATGTGATATGGTGTGCTCTATGATGAGTACTACTGAGTTTCCTATTTCCTTTTGGGTGTTATGCGCTTGAGAAGCTGCATACCTATTGAATAGGGTTCAAATCAAATCAGTTGCCTACCATTTCATATGTGATATGGAAAGGGAAGAGTCCATATCTTAAGTTTGTTAAGATTTAGGGTTGTCCGGCCTATGTCTAAAAGCAAAATCCGGACGAGCTCGAGACAAGGTCAGTTATGTAGAACTGGAAAGGTTCCAGCTATACAAACTGCAGCTGATGATTTGACAGAACCAAAGGATTCAATAGTTTCCAACGAACCTCAGCCTCGCCGCCGATCTAGTAGGGTTCCTCACCCACCTGAGAGATACTTCGGTTTCTCTATGACAGTGGGAGCGAGAATTGCATCATGAGATGATGACCCAACTAGTTTCGAGCTGGCCATCAAGAGTGGGACTCTGTAAGAATGGCTGGATGCTTAGCGATCTGAGATGGAATCCTTATACACCAACAAAGTATGGACTTTAGTTGCTATATCTGAAGGGTTAAATCCTCATCAGGAGCAAGTATATCTTGAGAAGATTACTTGGTGTACATGGAAAAGTTGAGACTTTCAAAGCTAGACTTGTTAAAGGTTTTCGTCATCAACCAGGCGTGGAAAATGATGAAACCTTTTCCAGTAGCTATGCTTAAGTCCATCCAGATTCTACTTGCCACGGCTACATACCATGACTACGATATCTGGCGGTTGGGTGCCATGACTGCTTTTCTAAATGATGTTTTAGAAGAGAACGTCTATAAGTACACAACCAAAGGGCTTCGTAAACAGTGGGAGCAGCGGAAACGTGATCAAGTTGCTTTACAAGATGAAGCAGGCATCGCGGAGTTGGAACATCTGTTTTGATGAATTAGTCAAACAGTTTGACATCATCAAAATGGTAGATGAACCTTGTATATACAAAAAGGTAGTAGGGAGTATGGTAGTGATCCTCGTAGAGTACGTTGATGACATACTTTTGATAAGAAAGGAGTTTCCTATGCTACGCTCGGTCAATCTCCGCTTATCACAAGGATTCTCCATATAGGATTAAAATGATACCTCCTAAATCCTGAGTTTTTATCTATGAGATAGATATAATTGGATGTTAGGATACTCACTAGCTGTAGTGAGATGGTATCAATTGATCCTGGGGAGAATCACTGGAAGGGTTCCAGGGTGATAAAGACGACTGAATGTCAGTCACAGGCATTGTCTTTACCCTCAGTAAAGGGACAGTATGTTGGAAGAGTTCCAAGCTAGATACCGTGGCATACTAGACGATAAAGGCTGGATACATCGCTACTTAAGATGCTACCAAAGAGGCAGTCTGGATGTATATTTGTTCATGAGATGAACTTAGTTCCTCCCATTGTGTGACGATGGAGTTGTGGCTTATGCCAAGGAACGTCCGTCCCATCAGTGATCCAGACATATTCTAAGGCAGTATCACCTGATCATGGAGATGGTTGATCTCCAGGGTGATCGAGGTTAAGAGAACAGACTCAGAGGACAATACGGCGGATCCACTCACAAAGGCCTTTTCCCAGAGAGAGACTTTTATGGGATGGTTGAGTATGAGATACTACAACCACTGCTATCAGATGGCCCTAGTGCAAGTGGGAGATTATTAGTTATATGTATGCCCTAGAGGCCATTACTATACATAGGATGTATATTGTAGTGGTTGCTTGGACATATATAGGGAGGACTTTCTTGCTCGACATGATAGTATGCTATCTGGTTACTCTTTACCTTAACGTGTACACTGATTGTCTCTCTGTTACATGTTGGTAAAGCCCTTAGGATGTGTACTTGACTACCTGGACTATGATGCGGATCATACTAGTGGGGACAGGGTAGTCCATAAGTACATCCTTCAAGGTCCCTAGTCGTGGGTATATCGAGACGGGGCATCGATATACCAGAGTAGACTAGCGTATACCTTCTCGTCCCATACAGATAGGCGATGGATGATCCCATATCCATTGGTGTTTGACATCAGAGATGATATACGGGTGCTCAGTAGAGACTGGGTACACTGGACGGACTCGCCGAGAACTCCCAGATGGTATTATACCTTACGTCAGATGGCAGTTCTCTGGTAACACTGGTACAGGTTAGTCTGTTGACCCGAGATCGTCATAGAGTCTTGTGTGATTCCCACTGTGCTTTGATTTCCACCTTACCACGTCCAAGAGGGCGTGCAAAACGGTGGCTTTTGGGTACAATCCCGAATCACATGGAGGCAATGAGCGATAGGAAGGGATTCGTCTCTCCCGGTATAGGGAGTTGATGTTGCGCTGTGTTCGATTGGCTATAACCGGAAATCCCTGGCCAAGGTTGCTGAGATTTACTGGTAAGTGTTACCAGTAGTTTCTCGAACTATTATAGACCTCATATCGACACGACTTATCGAGTTATTGGGGTCTGACGTTTACCACCCCTAGGCGAGATATGCGACATATCAGACGAACAGACCGGACTGTACGGTAAGTGTTACTGGTTGGATTCACAGGAGTGTGAGCGGGCTTGCTCGTCGATCTTCTGATCGCTCAATACCCAGGTGGCCGTTACGTTTAGCAGACCGCTTGCGGCTTGTGGGTGTTTGATATGATCATCACCTGCTGCCGGCGTATTTACGAGTCTTTAGAGTCCTACACAGAGGTTTCCTGGCTCAAGCGAAACGAAATAGGAGCGCATATGAGATATGTGCGGGACCGATAATAATGTGTGTATGTGATACCATATTCCATTCTCGCGATGAATGTATCGATTGGTTGTATGCGATATAACCTAGTTATTGATTCAAGGATTGACTCGATAAGCCGATACATTGGATATTAGTCGGTTATATGAGATATGACCGGATCATTAAATCAAGTGTTGATTTAATGATTTAATGCATAATTATATATTTGATATATTACTTTGCATTAACTAGTATTGGTTCACTTTAAATGGATTTTCTCACTTGATGTGCACATTGTATATGTGATATACTTTTGTACATTTGATTGTATCATGTTTGATGATACATGAATGTTTGGGTGTATGTTAAGATTAAAACATGGTTATGTAATGGTTAGGGTTTTGATTTTATTTACTTATTCATTTATTTATTTATTTATTCATCTTTGAAAGATAAATAGAATAGTGGCTTATTTTGTTTCTTTCATGAAGCTTCATGAAGTGTTGAAAGCTTGACCATTTTGTTTGTTGACTTAACCCTAACCATTCAACCTAACTATAGTTTATTCTCTACACCTAACTATGGTTGCTATATGATAAGTATTCATTTTATTTTCTTTTTGAAAAGAACTTATCATATTATCTTCTTCTTCTTCTTCTTCAACAATGAAGAAAAGCTTGCTATCATTAATGGCAACTTGAGAAAAAGAGTGAGAAATCCAATTCTAAAGTGAACCCACTTCCTATTTCTTCATTCTCTACCACTTTCCAAGTAGTATAGGGTGTTTTCTTCACAAGTTTCTTGACTTGGTGAAGTTGGAGCTTGATCTTGTGTTGCCTCGACGTAGATCATCTTCGGCATCGAAGTCGATGACCTAGCCCGCCCATTTCTCCGATGAAGCCGACGCTAGAGCCCGTGATCCGATGATCGCAGCGAAGAGACATCATCACGGAGCTATGGAGGTGGAGGACCGGATCAACAAAGGTTGTATTTTCGTTCACTCTTAGTTAAGTTGTTAACTAGTTATCGTTTTCGCCTAATCTCTAGTCATCCGTATTAGGGTTTCTCGGCACTTGTAAAATTTAAATTTGGCATGGTTGATGCTTTGTGAGACCTCATTAGTGTGCCTAGGATCCCTACAATGGTATCAGAGCCTAGCTAGAGCCTTAGGCGATGCGTAGACGGAGTTAGAAGTCCGATCGAACCGAAACCCTAACTCCAAAATGCTCTCTGTACATTTTTCAAAAACTGGGTTTTTTCCAAATTAAAAATGCTTAAAAAATTCAGCAGGAAATTCTACGAATTACGGTGCAAAAACGAGCAAACGATACCCACAAAGCGCGGCGGAACCGCGGCAGAAGCATGGCTTCTGCGGCGTTTCCGCGGCCAAATAATGAGATTAGACTTCCATTTTTGCACGGTAATTTGTCCCTTCAGGTGCTGAGTTTTCTGGGAATTTTTAATTTGCACTCAAGAGTTGAGTTTTCTGGGTTGTATTGGGGACTCAATTATTCGATCGGAATCTCTAATTTTGTCTATGTGTTTTTCCGGATAATTTTTGAATATGTTAAAAAGTTCGACCGGATATAAATACCCAATTTTTCCCTTACCGGAAAATTTCCAAGTGTTGGATTTTTCCGTGGTTTAAAGACGTTCTAAGTAGTGCAAGTAACGCGATGGACCCTCTAGAAGACAACAAACCTTAACTCGATTATGTGACCGTCTTGAACTGCCCTTTGAACCTTAGGGTTTGGGGCAGTACGGCGTGCCACATGTGAGGCGTTGGCTTGACCCTTCTACGGCTGGACCGTTGGTACTGAGGCACGAAATGAATGTTTTTAAACTTATTTCACGTGTTGAGCTATTTCGGGAAAACTTGGGTGTTTGACTGTTCGATCGGAAAATTTAAAATTTTCTGTTTATCTGGAATGGGATACAATACTTGGAATCCACAAGTAGTTATGAGATAACTGAATGAATGTTATAAACATAGCACTTTAGTCTCACTTGATCGGTTGCCACGGAATTTTGATGCGATCAAAAGTCCGTCGCAATCACGTAGCGTACGCGGATACTCGCCGGGTAAACTTAATAGACAGCTTCACCCCATAGCCCCGACCAAGTGACTGTAGGAGAACCCCGTCACGGATCACAGATATGTATAACCCGCGCTAATCGACGTATAGCGATTAGTAGACGTTCAATACATATAAAACATTCCAGATATAACCATTAGCCAAAGTCTACAGAAAATCGACCAAAAATAAGGATTTGTAACCACCCTAAAAACCAACTTGTTCTCTAGAAAATCTAGGCAGAAACAAACTGCAGGAGAAACGATCCACGGCCGAGTCAACTCGGCCGCAGATCCGCGGCGCGTTGGTCGGCTCGTGCGATCATTTTTCTTGCCAGTTTATAGAAAAGCCTGAGCCGATTTTTAAGACATGATTTTTTATTTTTAGAGCAGAAAAAAAATTCGGCAGCAACTAGGGTTTTCCGGGGTGTTTTGCGGTTTTTTCGTTCGGTCGATATTCTAAATACTTTGCTAACATGCTAGGGTGTGTTTAGTTAGGCTCTGATACCACTGTAAGTCCATGTTACCTCTCCCGGTTCTTTCGGGCTTGCGGAAATGGTGAAAAACGATTTTTAGGGTTTGGGTAACATGGACTACAAAAACGGATCTGGGCTAAACTACACACTAGCAACCTAACAAGAGAGTTGTCTACTCGGTTAGGGGTTATACCTCACTTGAACTCTTTCTTCTTGAACTCTTTGTAGTGGTAGGATGGTGCTTTCCTCGTCGCCTTCTTTCGTCAAAGATGGATCCACCTGAGGGTTTCAACCTTGGGCTCCTTTCTCGAACTTTGAGAGAACTAAGGTCTTTGGCTTGCTAGACCTTCAACCCTAGAGTGAGTAGAGAGTGGTTTAGAGTATTTTATCTCAAGGAGAGGTTTCTCAACACATGAGAATGGATCTCCTTGAACTAGAGGAGGAGGAAGAAGAAGAGAGGAGAAAGAATGGTTATGATAGAATGAGATGGTTTTTTACAACCATAACAATATCTAGTGAATTATCAAATTAATAAAATTAATCTAAATGAAAAGTTGATGGAAGGTTTGATAAGACTATTATCATTTCACATTAAATGGTTTTGCTAGAATCAAAGAGCATCTTTGATGTGTAATGATGATAGTCAATGTTTCAACCATGGTCAACAAGTCAACCTTGGTCAACAAGTCAACAAACCCAACCATGACATAATTTTATTTAATTAATATTATTAATTGATATATCACATATTCATTAGGGTTTGGAAAAGGACGACTGTCAACTGTGCATACACACCCGTTCCGAAACCCTAATGAAAATCCTCTTCCTCCGCCTCAATCAACTGTGCATACACACCCGCATTCGTGTTCCGAAGAACATGAATACTATGAGATAAAACTAACCCCAAAACATATACTAGGATCTGGCTCAAACCAGAGCCCGCTGGTAATATCCGTCCGGACGCCAAACGTGCACAAGTGTGCGGATGAGAACGAACCCTGTCGCAAAACCATGCGACCTCTACTCTGTTTTGCCCAAAGGAAAATAACCCTCTGTGTGGGACTCTAAAGACTCGACACTACGCTGGCAGTGGGTTTAACCATAGACCGCAAGCGGCACTAGCTGTGCGTAACGGTCCTCAGGTAGATGCCGATAAGAAGACGGACGAGGTGAAACCCATCTGAACTCCTACTGAGTCTGTATGTGACAATCTCCGTACAGTCCGGTCTGTTCGTCTGATAACATCGCATGGCGGGCCTAGGGGGCGGTAAACGTCAGTCCCCTAATAGCGGTACAAGTCGTGTCGGAGTGTAGCCCAGAACACCCTGAGATAACATTGGAAACCTACCAGTATATCTCGCTTGCCCTGGCCAGGGACTACTTGTGTAATGGCTCTCCTAGACACAGCGCGATGTCAACCCCCAATACCGGGAGAGACGAATCCTGTCTAACCGTCACTGCCTCCAAGTGCTTCGGGACTGCACCTAACTACTACCTGTTTGCATGACTCCTTTGAGCCGTGGTAGGGCAGTAATCAAAGTACAGTGGGAACACACTTGAGGCGAAGTGACAGTGTCAAGTCAGCGGACTAAGCTGTACTCATGTCACCTGGGAACTGATAACTGACGATAGGTATAATACCATCCAACAGTTCCCGACGAGTCCTGTCCAGTGTACTCGTAACCTAACGAGCACCCGCATACTATCTCAAGCACGATGTACTGACGACTGTGGGACAGACCGCCTCCCGCACTGGGATGAGAAGCGCATACGCTAGTCTACTCCGGATTATCGATGCCCTGTCTCGATAATCCCACGACTAGGGACATGTGTATAAGGATGTGCTTGTAGATTACCCAGCTCCCACGGGTGTGACTGCCATCACAACGCTGGTAATCAAGCAAAGATCCTAAGGGCTCCACTAATGCGTATAGATGATACAATAAAGAAACACATGTACACATTAAAGCAGAGACAAACCAAGTAGCATACTACCATTTCGAGCAAGATTTTCTATACAACTGTGAATATCCCAAGCTTCCATCAAGTAATATACATACTAGTATGATACAGTAATGGCCTCTAGGGCATATACAGTAACATATGCAAGAGACCGTTTTGGGCCGACTTGCAGGGTCCCAGTGCTTAGGAAACAAGTTTTTTAATCCCCGTCGCCTAAGGCTTTGTCTTACGAGTCGAGCCGCATCGATAAGTTCTCGCAAAGACATCAATTTCTTCACAAGTCGAAACGAATCGAGCATTTCTCGCAAGAATATCCTAACGTCACAGTTAACCTTTGCTCTTTACGACAGAAGTCCGTTAGGGTCTGTGGTACTTAGGGCTTTGGTCGTCGTACCATCGCATCAGCTGATATACTCCTCGATAGGCAATCGTGCTGTTCGAGTAGCCTTGCAACTGCCGTGTCTCTGATCCCTTCGGGGGCTGGACAAGACGTCTTCAAGCAATCCTCCTTGGCAGTTTGACCGTCGGAAGAGCAAGTGTTAGGAATTTTTCCATGTCGCTTTTTACTTGAGGTTAGGCTCATTTTGGAGAGCCCCGATAAGTCATAACCACTCCGCGCTGGTGTGGGATGATCTCCGATAGTTTTTCAGGTTTTATGTGAGTTGCCGTCAAGACACTGAAGCTAGGAATTTGGCCTTTGCTTCGTTTGCTGGCATCGCGTCTGCTGTATCGAGACGAATGTCGCGGTTGTCTCTAGGTTGCTGGTGAACCGTCGAGGTTTAGAACTAGGGATTTTGCCGTGGCTCAGTTAGTTTGATTGTCGCGTCTGAACCCTGCTGGAGGAAGAACGCTGGGGTGACATCTCGTCTGCTGTATCGAGACGAACATCACGGTTGTCTTTAGGTTGTGAGTGAACCATCGAGGTTTGGAACTAGGGATTTTGCCGTGGCTCCATTTGTTTGATCGTCGCGTCTGATCCCTGCTGGAAGAAGAACGCTGGGGTGACATCTCGTCTGCTGTATCGAGACGAACGTCGCAGTTGTCTTTAGGTTGTGAGTGAACCGTCGAGGTTTAGAACTAGGGATTTTGCCGTGGATCCATTTGTTTGATCGTCGCGTCTGATCCCTGCTGGAGGAAGAACGCTGGGGTGACATCTCGTCTGCTGTATCGAGACGAATGCCGAAGTGGAGCTGGGATTTTCCGTGGCTCCGTTTGTTTGATTGTCTCGTCTGCAGTATCAAGACGAACATAGAGGTGGTGACCATTCCATGTTGGTGTGGAATGATCTCCGGCTGTCTTTCAGGCTTTATATGACTTGCCGTTAAGACCTCGAAGCCGGGAATTTAGCCTTCGCTTCATTTGCTTTGTCATGTCCGAATCCTGTAGGAGGAAGGACGTTATCGTTGACATTGCATCTGCTGTATCGAGACGAATGTCACGGTTGTCTCTAGGTTGTTGTTGAACCGTCGAGATTTGGCTTCGATTTCTGGCGGAGCCTGTCGAGAAGGTATAGTTCCCTCTCTTCTTCTTTTTTTATGCCCCTGGATTGTATACAGGGATCGATGTGATCTCACCTGTAGGGCATAAATTTCATTACATATATTTTTTATTTTATTCCTTTCCGCGATGCTCTACCATTTCAGCTTTTTATATCATGAAAATCGCGATTGCCCAATCATTTTGGCCATTTTTCGCGGTGCCCAATCATTTCGGCTATTTTTCTTTTTACTCGCTGCCTTTTATTGCGAGTTGCCCAATCATTTCGGCTATTTTGCATGCATACATTTTTACTTGCTGATTTTGTTTGCAAGTTGCCCCATCATTTCAGCTATTTCGTATGCATTTTTTTTTGGGCTCGCTGATTTTTTCTCGCGAGTAGGGGATTTGGGATCTGATACCAATCTTAGCATCAGCATCGCTACGACTGGAATATTACCAGGAGCGAATCATCATTTGCCTCGAAAGGGCTTGGGATTTGATACCAGTTTTAGGCATCAGCATCGCTACAACTGGGATATTGCCAGGAGCGAATCATCATTTGCCTCTGTCGATGTCGAACAAAGGTGGCTTAGCAAACAGGGTTAAGGTCCTGTCGACTAAGGCTTTTGACTTCATGAGCCGTAAGGGTCCCACAAAGGAATTTCTCCCTACAAGTCGTGAGGATCTTGTAGGTGTATTTTCTCCTTAGGAATCGTGAGGATTCCTAAGTGTATGTTCCTCTGTAAGTCGTAAGGATCCTACATGAGGGTTTTCTCCTTGTAAGTCGAGAGGACTTATAAGGGTTGTTCATCATGCGTACATATCCCCAGTCACGGATGGGACTTGGTTAGGGAAATGTTTATCCGCGCCCGTGGATTGTATACAAGGGTCAAAATTGAACCACTTGTAGGGCAATATCGAAGGTTGTGGGGTTTGCTTAAGCACAGGTTTAGGTCTCTGTAACTTAAGACTTTCAAATCTTATGAGCCGTGAAGGTCCCATAAGAGAGTTCTCCTTACGAGTCGTGAGGATCTCGCAAGTGTATTTTCTCCTTAGGAATCGTGGGGATCCCTAAGTGTGTTGCTGCCTTGTGAGTCGTAAGGATCCCACGCAGGTGGTTTCTCCTTACAAGGTCGAGAGGACCCTGTAAGTCTCTTTTAACGAGGTTGCGCCCTTTCGGGTTTTCACAAACACTCGCCGATAGTCCTGCTGTTTTTACTCACGGAGCCCTTTCCAGTTTTCATGCGTGCCCTTTTTATTTATGGACATACCATTTTTTTTTATTCTTTTTTCTAACGAGGTTGCGCCCTTTCGGGTTTTTACAAGACTCGCCGGTAGCCCTGCTGTTTTCACTCACGGAGCCCTTTCGGGTTTTCATCCGTGCCCATTTTGCTTATGGACATACCGTTTATTATATTTTTTTATATATTTTTTTATATTTTTTTATCTCGTCAGCCTAAGGATGCTGCGGTAGTAGTTTAAAGATGTCTCTGTCGTTTGCAAGTTTTAGGACATTGCGGTCCATCATTAGTTTAAGGACGTTTCGGTCCGTCATCGCCGTATTTGAGGCGAAGCTCTAGTTTACTGACTTTTCGGTCTATGGGGCTTTCCTTATGAATGAGCATGATGCCCCCGGCGTCTCCATCTTTCCCGGCGAGTGTGGTTGTGGCGGGCTCACCTTCCAGTTTTCGGAAATGACGAACTTGCCTTGTTGGTATTGATCTTCAACCCAGTTTTTGAAGACGTAGCAATCCTCGATCAGGTGACCTACCGTTTGGTGGTAAGGGCAATAATCGAGATCGTTAGCATCGCCTGGCCGCAACGGGCATTTTGGACTCGGCAGATTGATGAGTCTGTCGCGCACTGCCAGCTCGAACAGTTTTCTTGTTTTATCTTGAGGAAATGAGTAAGGACGTTTCAACTTTTCCTGGAGGGGTTGCCGCTTGTTGTTTCGGCAAACAACCGGTCTAGGGCCACTCGATTGCTGTTGAGTATTGGCTACGAGGGTTGTTTTTCCCTTCTCTTTAGCCTTTTTGCTCGATCCTTTGTTTGCGAGGCCGAGATTTTTTTCGAGTAGCGTGTGATTGCACGGCTGAACGTTCTCGCAACTCCTCAATTCTTTCATTTTTGAAATTGATTCCTTGAGGAGAGGGTTGAGGGCAGCTTCTTCGTTAGAGTCGCTTCCAAAGGTGATAATTCGCGATCTCTTGGAGTCGGCTATGTGACAGTCGGCGGCGGCTCTTTTGCGCTCATCTATCGCATTTTTCTGATGTCTACGAGCTTCACGCTTTGTCCTGTTGAAGTGTTGCTTTTGAGCGATATACCCTTGCCACCAACACTTAAAGGAGTCGCAGTCTTCGGTAGGATGTATGATCTTCTGATGATACAAGCAGAAGTTAGGATGTATCCCCACTCCACCGAGAGTATTTTCTTTAGAGGGTGGTAGCTTCATTCCCGCTGACAGGGCTTTAGCAAATCTTTTCCTCGTCTTGAATTTGTTTTAATCCGTAGCGGATGGCTTTTGATTTGACGGGAGTACCTCGACTCTTTGGTCCAGTCGTCGGTGTTTGGCTCCTTCAAGTATGGCCATCTCACGCTCTTGATTGGCTTTAACTTTCAGACGAATCTCATTCAGGAAGGCATCGATCAACACGTCTGACGGCCGCGGAATTTTTGGTTCAGGGTCCGCCCTCGGTTTCTCGGTGCAAGGAGCCTCTTTATCATCCGCCAATGAGTGAGAGATCACATGACAACTCGCTACGTAGTTTTCGGATTCATCTGATGAGTCTTCTCCATCGTTTTCGTCCTCAACAAAAGAACAAGCTGCCCCCATCGTGTCCGTCTTCTTTGGAGTGTACGGCTATGGTGGGTTTACCTTCCAGTTTTCAGACAGCGGAAACTTGCCTTGTAGGTACTGATCCTCGATCCATCCCTTAAAGACAAAACAATCCTCGATCGGGTGACTTACCGTTTGGTGGTAAGGGCAATAATTGGGATTATTGAGATCGCCTGGCTGCGACAGACGTTTTGGACTCGGCATATTGATGAGTCTGTTGCGCACTGCCAGCTCAAACAGTCTTCTCGTTTTATTCTGAGGAAACGAGTAAGGACGTCCCAGTCTCTCCTCGAGGGATGGGCGTGGACGCACGTTGTTTTGGCGAACAACCGGCTTTGAGTTGCTCGGCTGCTGTTGAGCATTGGCGATGACGATCACTTTCCCTTTTCTTTTCTCATTTCGAGAGTCTGATTTTGGAGGAGACGGTCCATGGCCCATCTGGTCCATTTGGGCTAATTTGTCGATCAAGGCCTGGAAGGTGGTCGGCCTGAAGAACATCATGAATTGCGAGATGGTCGCTTGCGGATCGAGAGTGCCCACAAACATGCCTACCGCAGGTGCCTCTTCTATGCGTTGTTCGCATTTCGACCATAGGTTCCGCCATCGTGTTGTGTATTGGACCCACGTTTCGCCTGGTCTTATCCTGGCATTTATCAGTGCTGTTATCGGGGTGCGTTCACTAGCACTTGCGAATCTTTGTGTAAACAGTAGCTCCATCTCTACAAATGTTTTGACGGAGTCGTTAGGTAGCTCTGAATACCATTCAAAGTCTGTTTCTGCTAAGCTACCGACGAATTGGCGAAGCAACAATTTGTCATCGCCTCCAGTATTGCCACATAAGGCCCTGAATTGAGCGACATGCTGATGCGGATTTCCTGTCCCTTTATATACGTGGAACTTAGGGATCGTATATCCCGGCGGGTAACTGATTTGGTCATACCAGCCCGGATAGGGTCGTCCAGTTCTAACAATTTGCCCAGCCGCTTCACTCGCCTGATGAGCTCGTATTTGCTGAGCTATATAGTCATCCAGTGCGGCCTTGGAAATGGTTTCTTCCTTGGCTGCTGAAAGAGCCGGAGGAGGATTAGATGTCTCCCATCTGTCGTCTCCAACAATGATCTGAGGGTCTTCAGCTGGAGGGTCCGGCTGTAAGATCATCCCTACCATATCTTGGAAGAGGAGCACCATTTGTTTTATGTTGGCAGCTTGTTCTGCTACCTCTTTGTCCTTCTTTTCGAGGACTCTGCGTAGATAGTCAGGTCAATTTCTTGTTCATAACGCTGCTCTGATGATGCCTCCGAGCTTTCTTTTGTCCCGGTAAGTGTGGCCATTGCAGTCATCATCTCATGAAGCTTCTGTTGCTGCTCCTGGGCTTTCGTCACGGATCGGGTGAGCGGTCGGTGACCCGTCGAAGCACGGCTTTCCTCCTTTCCAGAAGCCATATAAACAGTGTGCATCACCATGCCCCCAGACTTAGGGTGTTTGTGTTCAGCGCGTTTACGGTTCGCCATGTTCATAGGGGCTTTTTGCAGCCTCCTTTTCTTTTGAGTGGTTGAAGTTGAGGGGGCCGTTGTAGTGGGCACCCAAGTAGCCGTTGATTTTTGTGGCTTGACGGAGTAATCCTTCCCCAACCGAACCTTCATCGTTTTCTGTCGGCGAATATAGTCTTGATCAATCACCGACTCCTGAATCTGTCGCCAGACCTTGTAAATTTTAGAGGGTAGCCGTTGAGGGGGCTGCTCCAGCTTCTTCTCTGGAGTATCCTCCACAGGTGAAGGAGTTCTCTTCAGCACCATGGTAGGAGAGTTTCTGCACACCGTGTTTAGCAATTCAAAGATGTTCCCGGTTGGAACAGCAGCATCGATCCCCACCGTTAGAGCTGGCGGAGTTATCCCAGAGGGGGAGTTGCCCCCAGCTTTCCTCACTCGGCGCCAGTGGCGACGTCGAGCATGTCGTGCGGATGAGATCACCTCCGTTGTTGGATAAGCTTCTCCATGCCCCCTGCTTTGAGGAGAGACTGTTATTGGTGCTAGCCTATCGAAGACTGGCACCCGTTGAGAAGCAATGTCTAATCTGTCAAAGACAGACCTCTGATCAGGGGAAGCAACTTTGAGGACCTCGCCTGGAGTAGCAACCGGAATGGCCAGCCTTGTAAAAACTGACTTCTTTGAAGGAGGAGCCTTTCCAATGATTTCGTCCGCTTGAGCCGGGATAGCTATCCGCTTCGGGATAGCTATCCGCTTTGGGATAGCAGCTTCGGGTATCGCGGGTTTGCAGACGTTCTGGCCCAGTCTGTTGAAAACTGAGGTATTGAAGCTGGGCGGCCCGTTGAGAGGGGTCGCGGCAGTGGTAAGCCGATCAAAGACCGAATTCTTTGGGGCTTCTTGCAACGTCATTGTGGCATTGAAGCTCAACGGTGGGAGCATGGTCCCGAAGAATAATCCAGTGGTGGCCTGGGTCACCTGTTCTACCGGCATGATAAGGATGGAGGCCGCTTGAGGCCCATAAGCTACACCTCCAGGTGAGGTAGAGCGTTGGTTACATTGGCACTTTGAACAGCTCGAGCAGTTGGAGGCCATTGATGCTTGATTTCTGCGCCAGGCAAAAGACCAAATCTTAGTAACTTAAAATCCAAAGGCAACCATTAACAAACTGTGATTCGTTCGCGAAGACGACACACGAAGTGTGGAGTAGAAAGAGGAAAATGTCCCACCGGGCGTGCCAGAATCTGTTCCCCTCTGAATGACGCGGCGGAGACGCGATGAACGTCTTGCCTGAAATTCGGGGCAGATGCCAATTGGTTTTATCCGTACACCTCTCCGAAGATGCCAAGCTGATTTATGGCACCGTATATCGAAGGTTTAGACGGATGCGGCCGATGTAGCAGACTTCGTCAGATTCCCCCTCGCTTGAGGGGTTTTTGATTGTGGGGACGCTCTTCCCTGCAGGCGCAAGACCCTGCAGTTAATTACGCTACCGCATCGCGGTAGCCACTTTCTCCTTCTCCAGATGTTCACTTCGTGTCGTGTGTGTTTGTTTTGTTTGTGGTTGCCCGTGGATTGTATACGGAGACTAAGTGATGCCATCGCCCGTAGGACGTGGATTAGTCCAAATCCGTGTTTACTTAGATTTAGGTTTGGTGTTTTGGTTTAAGAATACGTTAGCCATATTGAGGCTAAGATCAACTTAAACTGTTGTTAAGGATACGTTAGCCTAATCTCCAGACTAAGATCAACTTAACGGGATCGTTTGGATCCGACAATGGAGCAATTGGCTCCATTGTTTAGTTTAATGACGTTGCGGTCGATTTCCAGTTTAGGGACATGGTGGTCCATCATTCCCATTTGGGGACGAGCATTAGTTTAAGGACATTTCGGTCCAACATTCCTATTTTGGGACGAATATTAGTTTAAGGACGTTTCGGTCCACGAGTGTAAGGACCCCACAGTCCGTATCGATGTGTGGTTGTCGGGACCCGTCACCTCTCTGACGTCGTTGAAGGATTACAACGATAGGTGTCAAAGGAGTTCGGAGATGTACCCTTGTGTAAGTCTACGCTAGCGCCCCGGCAGTCTACAGACGCCAAATGCGGAACAAAAACTTTTAACTTGGCGCTATCGTATACTTTAACCCGGATCTACCATTATTGCTAAACTAACATACTGTAATGAGTGTAGGAAGATTGTACCGAACGATCCGAGTCCTTCGTTCTTCAACCATCATCCCACGCTCCGTTGCGGCTGCTCCGATCTCGTCGATCTCCGATCTCCTCGTCGAGGTGGCACCACATGATCGGTTCTTTAAACGGGCTCCCGCCTCTGACTCGAGGCAACTCGATCGTCAAGTTTGCCAAAAGAGACGACCAAGATTGATGTAGAGAATGAGTAGATGACTTTGTCTCACTTCGTCCAAATCCGTGGACGATCGGTTAATGAAGTTGCCGTGGAAATCGGGTGATGGAATGAAATGAACTGTGAATTCCATACACCCCAAAACTATCATATCTTTTCTAACCGAAAATGAAATCAACAACCATAAGAGAGAGAGGAGGGGGCCGGCCTCTTATAAAGAGAGAGGGGGTGACCGTAGGAGAGGGGGAGGTGACCATATCACAAATATCATGATAAAAGATCTTAAGCAAAACAAAACCATCAATTTTAAAGCATGAGTCATTAAAAGGAACCAATCACATTAAACCTAGTCACCTTATCCTTAATGACTCACCAAGCCTCATCATCACTTCTAGAAACTTCTAGAATGATGACTCACCCCAACGGAAGAAAAGATAAATCCGTCTTTAACAGAATGTTAAAAGACGGCTGATAGAAAACTGGAAACTGGCAACTTCCAAAAGTGATCCTGAAACGACTTTCAGGATAACCCCGAAACTGTATAAATATACCCGCATTTGTATTACGACCGAATACAAATGCAACTGAGACAAAGATATTATACCTACTCAATATAATACTCAGATCCGGCTTAAACTAAAGCCGACCAGTATCAACTGTCCGAAAATCGACACGTGCGTAAACGCACGTGCATTTTCCGAACCCTGCCATAAAACCATACGGCCTCTACAACGTTTCGCCCGAACTTGGGAAACTGTCTGTGGGGGACTCTAATGACTCGTCAGTACCCTGGCAGTGGGTTTAACCACAAACCGTCAGCGGCACTAGCTATGCATAACGGCTGCCCATGGACTGACCTCAAGGGTGGCCGAGGAGCGAACTCAAGGGAGACCGATGAGCGAACTCCTCCGAAAACCCTACTGAGCCTAACAGTGACAATGTATATACAGTCCGGTCCGTTCGTCAATGAGTATCGCATATCCGCCTAGGGGGCTAGTAACGTCAGACCCCCAATAGTAGTATAAGTCGTGTCGGAGTGAAGCCCAATAACACCCTGAGATACTACTGGAGTACCTACCAGTAAATCTCCTGCCATGGCCATGGACTTTGTGTAATGGCTCTCCTAGACACAGCACGACCTCGCCCCCAATACCGGGAGAGACGAATCCCCTGCCGATCCGCTCACGTGCCTCCATATGGCTCGGGACTGTACCCAAAAGCTACCTGTTTGCACGACTCCTTTGAGCCGTGGTAGGGTAGAAATCAAAGCACAGTGGGAACTCACACGAGACAAATGACGACCTCAGGTCGATGAACTAACCTGTACACATGTCACCAGGGAACTGCTATCTGACGATAGATATAATACTAACTAGCAGATTCCCGGCGAGTCCTGTCCGGTGTACTCATAACCCAATGAGCACCTGTATACATCTTAGGTGATCCAACATACACCAGTGGCTTGTGAGACCGGCCACCGCCCCTCGTCGGGGTCTCGACTGTACACACTAGTCTACTCCGGAGTATCGATGCCCTGTCTCGAAACTCCCACGACTAGGGACCAAAATTAAGGATATGCATATAAACTACCCAACTCTCACGTATATGATCGCCATCATACTGTTGGTAGTAAAGCAAGATCCTAAGGGCTCTATCAAAGTGTAACATGCAATCAGTCACCTGAACATGTACACGACTGATAAAGGCAAACCAGATAGCATACTATCATCTCGAGTAAGACTGTCCTACCGGGATAGGTCCTCCGCAATCATTGCAATCACGTACCTGCGATCCAATAATTGACTATGAGGGCACTATCACCAACAATCTCCCACTTGCACTCAAGGCTAATATTGCGATGTCGACTACTCACAGCCCGTGTGAAACCGAACATCCAACTCCTCTACTAATCAGTTTCACAAAGCCCGTTTGTAAAACTATTGTGTTCGAGAAATAGCCTCGGTGAGTGGATCCGCCTAGAAGTTTCTTTCTGTATCTCTCTTAATCTCAAGTTCGCGGAGAAAGCCATCTCCCGAATTGAGTAATACCTGTCTTAGAACATGTCTGGATATCTGATGGGACCTTAGTTCATAAATGAACTCCATATCCAAACTTCTTAGACTGAATCGATCACTGAACCCAATCAGTATCGGGCACCTTGCTTCCCACAGTATCCTATTGGACCACCTGTCCATAATACTGTCCCTCTTCATCAGAGGGAAAAACTAAAACTCTGACAGTCACTCTGTCATCCATGTCACCTTTGAAGCCTGGAATGATAACCGTCTCCCGAAAGAGGCTGCCGTTATCAAATCCGTAGAACATGTACTAATGTTCTAAAACTGCTTCCTTATGTTTCTCCAGGATTGGATTAATACAAACTTATTACATCTAGTGCAAAACCAACATTTGGTGTGGTACTTGACATCTCATGATTGACTCAATTGCTTAAGCAAGTGATCTACCAATCATGCACATCCCTCTCCCCTTTAGTCTGTACGACACCTTTAGAGAGGGTGACTCCATCATCTGCAGGTACACCACCATGCTAGGAGTCAACTATTCCAAAAACCATTAGAATATCTGTCAAAGTACCCACATTGGGAAACTACCCAAATCCAGATCTAAAACCATAGATCTAGAAACCAGAATGTCAATTATTATATCCATATCCTGTCTGGAGAAACAACTGTGTGACGACCACAGTACAACCGATCGTAGCATAGGAATTTTACTTCCTACTCTGTGTATGTCATCCAGATACCATGACATCACACCCTACTACCCTCTTAACTGATCCATCCCCTATTCTGATTGAAGTCAAACCCATGACTGTCATATCAAAATTAGATGATCTATCTCCGCTATAACTGCTCAAGTCTATAAATAGACATAAGCTACTTGCCCACCATGCTTCCGTTGCTCCCACTGACTACGACAACCCTCCTACCGGGTCTCATATCCTGGAACAACAGTAGTGTCAAGTCTGGGTAGATAAGAACCTCCCTGTCACCGTCCTTGAGGCTACCGAAGTACCTCTCGGGTGCCTGAGGTTACCTACCAAACCTGCGGAGTGGCTATTGGAATGTCAAACCTGATTGAATGTATAGGTCCTATTAAATTTTTCGTAATCGTTCGCGGTTCTGGAATCACTTCCAGTTCTACCATACTCCCACTACTGTTTTCTGAAAAAGATCCATTTTTACTAAAACTGTGGCGAGTCAAGAACAACATCACTATTGATCTTCTAAATGGTAGAATATCAACCCTCGTCATAGCCAGGGTCAACCCACAAACAGCCATTACAGAAACGTGCCCTGAGTTATCCAGTGTCTGGTTTTAATCATAAGCTGGACAACTCCCCGTACCTTAATTTCTTTTAAGGTACGAACTATTCTATATCCAATATAGAAACTTTGGCACTAATTTAATTTGGAACTATATTCAAATCCATGCATCTGTCTCCAGTGCATATCAACTTAATGGAAAGAGGCTAATCAGCATTACTCAACTTAGGAAACCATCCAATTATGAGTAACCTGAAAGAGAAACACGTTTCTCAAAACCATCACTATCATCTGAATACCAATCACAAGAATCTACATCTTCGATCTCTTTGAAGAATCCCGATACTTGTGATACCTGGTTCTCTACTTTATTCTTATACCCACAACTTCTCAAAACTTAGACCTTGTATTTCTACGAAACACTTGTCTAAATACTAGAGAAGTTATAAGTAAACAGAACATAGTACGAGGACCTACCCCTTTGTCCTAATGGACACTTGGACAACATACAACACTCTGTATAAGTCCACTGAGTTAAACAACTCAAAACCTGTGCGTTGTCGGTGGAAAACTGTACCCTGGCGATTTCCTCAAATATCACCAATTACAACGAATTCCGATATAATGAGGATAATCACCTAATTCCCAATATCTTACTCCCACTCATCATCTGTAAAACCATACAGATATGAGAATGAAACCTGGTAAATACATACCCTTGGAGTAAGTGTCTAATCGGGAAAACAGTTTTTCCTTTAACAATGCACTGAAACATGAAAATGTTTCGTAGGGGTATCCTGGTATTCATAGTAATGCCTCTTCCATAATCCAATTCATGACTTCAACCGTATATTTTATTGCCATCTCTCCAAATCCCTTTTATTTGTCTTTAGTCGTTACCTTCTGTACACCATCGTTAGGCTAAATGGTTTTCTTCCTTCCCTACCGTTCGGCACCAGCCTATGGTTTGGAAGAAGACTATCCAGTAAGCATAATAGGTGTACTCTCCTAAACCAAGGAGTACTCGCATCTCGAGAGAAGGTGATGATAAAAGACAACTGAATAATACCTTATTCTTTTAAAGGTGAGATAGGAGTGGCGATGAATTACGCGGTTTTGGTCGTGAATGATATCAGTCGCAATTTACTTTGCCCTCTTTCTAATCCCTTTTTATTTTGTCTTTATATATTACCTTCTGCACACCCTACTTAGGCTAATTGGTTTTCTTCATTCCCTACCTTTCGGCACCAGCCTATGGTTTGGAATAAGACTATCCAATAGGCGTAATAGGTGTACTCTCCTAAACCAAGGAGCTCTCGCAACCTGAGAGAAGGTGATAATAAAAGACAACTGAATAAACCAATTCTATTTCTCCTGAACCTGGATCCATCCCCGAAGAAGTCCCTTCGAGTTCGTATATAACCATACGATGGATCTATCCAATGGAAGTGGATATTCGTAGTAATACGGGTGTTCTGAGAAATTCAAAGGGTAGAAGAAGGAGTGGCAATGACTTATGCAACTCAGACAATCCAAAAGCCAGTATTTTAAGAAGGTTCGGTCAACCTGGTCACTGAGTCATAGTCTAGGGTCGGTCAAAGGTCGCTGCCAAAGAGAGAGAGAGAAAAGAAACACTCTGCGTGCACTCTAACCTAGATCAGAATGGTCATATACTTTATCTAATCCGGAAACCTCCCACTGTCCTGTCAAATTCTCCTCCAAACCTAAAGAAGAATCAATCGGGATCACCCGAAGAGTAAACCAACTCATCAGTGGGAATCAGGATCCAACTCTCATCGCATGATAACGTGATGGAATGCATCCACGTTACTCATACTCCAGAAGGTATGCGCATACTCGGCAAGTTTCAGTTTCTTTAGAAACTCCTGATATCATTTTCTTGCCCCATGCTCTTATGACCTTGGCGAAAGTCAACAAATCATAAGTCACATGTCAAGTTCTGCCCGTCATTATCTTGTTAATTTGAATCCACCCGTACATACCCTTGACGAAAGCCAACAAGGTAATACGACTGTCCCAAACCAACTCATCTATCTATGCAACAAATGAATACCCAGCAGCTACCAAACACTATGCCTTGACGAAAGCCAACAAACATAGCTTGAATACTACTGACCATCCATAAGAAACGACGGAGGGCTACGACTGGTTTTTGGCGAAAAACCTTTAACGTAGTGAACTTGATATCGCTGAAGGAACCTGATAGCTTTTTATAAAAATATAGTGGCGAAAACCTTTTGCTAAAGAGGTCATTCCCGGTGAAGGGATCTCGGCTCTTTCCTCATGGAATGAGGTGCAGGATATTCCACTGAATACCGCTATGCAAAGCATCTTGTAATCGACTATAGTAAAGTTATTACCCTGACGCAAACTTCTGTCCAAGGGGTCTTTCCCGGTGAAGGGATATCAGCCCTTGCCTCGTCGAATGAGGTGCAGGATATTCCACTGAATACCGCTATGCATAACAAAAGGAAACGTCTTTGCAATAACACCTTTTAAATTGTTCCAACAACTCAAACAGGTTTGTTTTACTTTGCATTGATCAGAATCAACGCAGTCCCATCAATCAATCACACCAAAAAGAACGAAAATAAAATGTACGTATATGCCATCCGCATTCGTCACTGGGTCCCGTCATCACCCGTTAGGTTACTTAACTAACGACAGAGCGGGGACTGGACTAGCGCGGGTGTAAAACATATACAACATCTAATAGTATATAAACCAATATACATAATCGCTCCAGGCGTGATAATATGCAACATTACAGAAAAGTAATAAGCATCACAGAACAATACAGATAATCTGGGATCCCCGAGTTTCACAGAGCCGCTGCTGAAACTCGACGTTCCCCTGTCGTGTGGATAGCCTGTGCAATGAAACCTAGACCCCTATGGGTGCGGCAAGTTACCCGCCAAGACCTGAAGCGAGGCAGCCCTTTACAGCATAGTGAATGGACCACCCAGCACTCCACGGAATCCGGTAAGCTTGGGCACCCCTCCTTGGGTCAACCTGTACCCCCTACGAGTGCGGCGAATAGTCTGCCAATTCTGAAGTGGGGCCCCTCTGGCCCTCAAAGCCATGAGCTGCGGACCCGTTGCCCCCCAGAACCCGGCTATCCGTGCACTCCGTCTCGGGGTAAAACCTAGTACAGTAATGAAAAATAGTACAATAGGTACATCGACCGCAACCTGGTCGTGCCCCAAAAAGAATATTATACAACAGGCAGTGACGGCTGTCCACAAGTTGGACGCTCGCCCCGCAATATCAAATGTACAAATAAACTCAAACTGTACTATCATTGCACACTGCTATCCACCACGACAAATCCGCAACATCACAGCACAACACAGAACATCAACGCGAATGTCACGTTCGCAAACCTGTCTAAAAGAACTATAGCAATCGGACGCGGTTTACCGATCAAATGACATTCCCGGTCGGAGATATAATGTAAGCACTGTAAACTAACGCGTTTAAATTTCGATCGACCAAAGACCAAATTTCAAAAAATGGGCCCCAAAGCTTACTGGTGAACAGTAACAAAATCTGGGCCAAAAATTTATATACCAAAAACCCCAAAATCCCACCAAGAACCCACTGAAAAAAAATTGGAGCACGTGCTCCTCACATGGCCGCGGAAGCGCGGCCAAACCATGGGTTTGGCCGCCCTTCCGCGGCAACTTGGAGGAGTCACGACTCCAAATTTCGTCGTGGGTCTTAAAATTCTCTGCTCTGATTTTTAAGACATCCAGAAATCAATTTCGACACCGTTTAAAAACAACAGAAACTGTCAAGTAAGGAAAATGATATTTTTGGCAGTTTTCGATTTTCGGTCGGATCGATGTTTTGAACGCGTTAGCACAAGTTAGTATAGCAAAACGGTTAGGCTCTGATACCACTGTAAGTCTACGCTAGCGCCCCGGCAGTCTACAGACGCCAAATGCGGAACAAAAACTTTTAACTTGGCGCTATCGTATACTTTAACCCGGATCTACCATTATTGCTAAACTAACATACTGTAATGAGTGTAGGAAGATTGTACCGAACGATCCGAGTCCTTCGTTCTTCAACCATCATCCCACGCTCCGTTGCGGCTGCTCCGATCTCGTCGATCTCCGATCTCCTCGTCGAGGTGGCACCACATGATCGGTTCTTTAAACGGGCTCCCGCCTCTGACTCGAGGCAACTCGATCGTCAAGTTTGCCAAAAGAGACGACCAAGATTGATGTAGAGAATGAGTAGATGACTTTGTCTCACTTCGTCCAAATCCGTGGACGATCGGTTAATGAAGTTGCCGTGGAAATCGGGTGATGGAATGAAATGAACTGTGAATTCCATACACCCCAAAACTATCATATCTTTTCTAACCGAAAATGAAATCAACAACCATAAGAGAGAGAGGAGGGGGCCGGCCTCTTATAAAGAGAGAGGGGGTGACCGTAGGAGAGGGGGAGGTGACCATATCACAAATATCATGATAAAAGATCTTAAGCAAAACAAAACCATCAATTTTAAAGCATGAGTCATTAAAAGGAACCAATCACATTAAACCTAGTCACCTTATCCTTAATGACTCACCAAGCCTCATCATCACTTCTAGAAACTTCTAGAATGATGACTCACCCCAACGGAAGAAAAGATAAATCCGTCTTTAACAGAATGTTAAAAGACGGCTGATAGAAAACTGGAAACTGGCAACTTCCAAAAGTGATCCTGAAACGACTTTCAGGATAACCCCGAAACTGTATAAATATACCCGCATTTGTATTACGACCGAATACAAATGCAACTGAGACAAAGATATTATACCTACTCAATATAATACTCAGATCCGGCTTAAACTAAAGCCGACCAGTATCAACTGTCCGAAAATCGACACGTGCGTAAACGCACGTGCATTTTCCGAACCCTGCCATAAAACCATACGGCCTCTACAACGTTTCGCCCGAACTTGGGAAACTGTCTGTGGGGGACTCTAATGACTCGTCAGTACCCTGGCAGTGGGTTTAACCACAAACCGTCAGCGGCACTAGCTATGCATAACGGCTGCCCATGGACTGACCTCAAGGGTGGCCGAGGAGCGAACTCAAGGGAGACCGATGAGCGAACTCCTCCGAAAACCCTACTGAGCCTAACAGTGACAATGTATATACAGTCCGGTCCGTTCGTCAATGAGTATCGCATATCCGCCTAGGGGGCTAGTAACGTCAGACCCCCAATAGTAGTATAAGTCGTGTCGGAGTGAAGCCCAATAACACCCTGAGATACTACTGGAGTACCTACCAGTAAATCTCCTGCCATGGCCATGGACTTTGTGTAATGGCTCTCCTAGACACAGCACGACCTCGCCCCCAATACCGGGAGAGACGAATCCCCTGCCGATCCGCTCACGTGCCTCCATATGGCTCGGGACTGTACCCAAAAGCTACCTGTTTGCACGACTCCTTTGAGCCGTGGTAGGGTAGAAATCAAAGCACAGTGGGAACTCACACGAGACAAATGACGACCTCAGGTCGATGAACTAACCTGTACACATGTCACCAGGGAACTGCTATCTGACGATAGATATAATACTAACTAGCAGATTCCCGGCGAGTCCTGTCCGGTGTACTCATAACCCAATGAGCACCTGTATACATCTTAGGTGATCCAACATACACCAGTGGCTTGTGAGACCGGCCACCGCCCCTCGTCGGGGTCTCGACTGTACACACTAGTCTACTCCGGAGTATCGATGCCCTGTCTCGAAACTCCCACGACTAGGGACCAAAATTAAGGATATGCATATAAACTACCCAACTCTCACGTATATGATCGCCATCATACTGTTGGTAGTAAAGCAAGATCCTAAGGGCTCTATCAAAGTGTAACATGCAATCAGTCACCTGAACATGTACACGACTGATAAAGGCAAACCAGATAGCATACTATCATCTCGAGTAAGACTGTCCTACCGGGATAGGTCCTCCGCAATCATTGCAATCACGTACCTGCAATCCAATAATTGACTATGAGGGCACTATCACCAACACCTTGAACCGGATATAAATTGATTTAAGAGAGCAGCCGTGCTCAGTCAATTTAATTTGAGGACTTACGGCCATGATTGGGCTAAGTCCAGTTGAAAAAAATTTCAACGTTTTTATTTATCTCTGGCCTATTAGGCCTGTGCTAGGGCTTTGCCCCTTTTTAGTAATGCACTGCATTTTATTCTGGCCTGCTAGGCCTTTTTGATTTGGGCTCAGTCCCTTTGTAAATGATGCAGAGCATCTGTTTTGATTTGGGCTCTGCCCCTTTTTTTAAAATAATGCATTGCATTTTATTTGGCCTGTTAGGCCTTTTTTAATTGGGCTTGGCCCTTCTGCAGTGCATTAATTACTTGACAGTGGCTTGTCAGGCGCTTTGCGCCAGTTACTGAGCGCAAGCGCTTGTCGTGGTGACACGTGTCACACTCTGGTGATCGCAAGCGCAACAGCGCAGTGCGCTGCACTGTTGCGCTGCTGACACGTGGCGCGCTCTAGTGCGCTGAGCCAACTTCAGAGAGCGATGCTCTATCTTAAAAGTGTAGGGTTCCTAGGCACACACATGAGGTTCCACAACAGATCAAACATGCCAAAATCAAATTTTTCTATCAAGTGCCAAGTAACCCTAAGCAAGATCGTAACTAGAGGTAAGGCAAAACATGCAAGTTAACAACTTAACTAGAAAGTGAAAGTGACTACAACCTTTGTAGATCCGGTCCTCCACCTCTTTAGCTCCGTGATGACGTCCCTCCGCTGCGATCATCGGATCCCGGACTCTGGCGATGGTTTCGTCGGAGAAATGATCGGGCTAGGTCATCGACTTCGATGCCGAAGATGATCTACGTCGAGGCAACTCAAGATCAAGCTCCATCTTCACTTGGTCATAGAACTTGTGAATATAACACACTCTACTACATGGCAAGTGGTAGAGGATGAAGAAATAGGAAGTGGGTTCACTTTGGATTTGGATTTCTCACTCTTTTGATCATGGCACCATTGGAGGTAGCATGGTTTCTTCTTCTTGAAGAAGAAGAAGAAGAAAAATATGATAAGCATAATAAAATCAATTGATTAATAATAATAAATCAAGTGATCTTATCACATAGCAACCATGGGTTAGTGTAACTAGTGTAGAGACTAAACTAGGGTTTAGGTGAATGGTTAGGGTTAAGGAAAAAACAAAATGGTTGATAAAGCTAAGAAGCTTCATGAAGCTTAAGCAAGAAACAAAATTAGCCACCATTTCATTTTTGCCAAAAGGAATAAAGAAAATAAATAAAATGAATAAGTGAATGATTTAAAACCCTAACCATTAACCAAAACATGGTGTATAGCATACATTCACCCAAGTTTGCATGTATCATCAAACATGATACAATCTAGTGCACAAAAATATATCGCATATACTACTTGTGCACATCAAGTGAGAAAATCCATCTTAAGTGAACAAATACTAGTTAATGTAAAGTAATATATCAAATATATAATTATACATTAAATCATTAAATCAACACTTGATTTAATGATCCGGTCATACTGCATATAACCGACTAATATCAAATGTATCAATGTATCGAATCAACACTTGATTCGGTAACCCGGCTATATCATATATAACCGTCCAATGATACAAATCGCGAGAATAGAATACAGTATCACATACTGGTATTATTCTCGGTCCCGCACATATCTCATATGCGCTCCTATTTCGTTTCGCTTGAGCCAGGAAACCTCTGTGTAGGACTCTAAAGACTCGTCAATACGCCGGCAGCAGGTGATGATCATATCAAACACCCATAAGCCGTAAGCGGTCTGCTAAACGTAACGGCCACCCGGGTATTGAGCGATCAGAAGATCAACGAGCAAGCCCGCTCACACTCCTGTGAATCCAACCAGTAACACTTACCGTACAGTCCGGTCTGTTCGTCTGATATGTCGCATATCTCGCCTAGGGATGGTAAGCGTCAAACCCCAGTAGCTTGATAAGTCATACCGATATAAGGTCCATAAAAAGCACGAAACTACTGATAACACTTACCAGTAAATCAGTGCAACCCTGGCCAGGGATTTCCAGTTATGGCCAGTCGAGCATAGCAACCCCCAATACCGGGAGAGACGAATCCCCTCCTATCGCTCATTGCCTCCATGTGAATCGGGACTGTACCCAAAAACCACCTGTTTGCACGACTCAGTAGAGCCGTGGTAGGGTGGAAATCAAAGCACAGTGGGAGACACACAAGACTCTATGACGATCTCGGGTCAACAGACTAAGCTGTACCAGTGTCACCAGAGAACTGCCATCTGACGTGAGGTATAATACCATCTGGGAGTTCTCGACGAGTCCGTTCAGTGTACCCAGTCACAACTGAGCACCCGCATACCATCTCTGATGTCAAACACCAATGGATATGGGATCATCCATCGCCCATCACATGGGTCGAGAGGATATACGCTAGTCTACTCTGGAATATCGATGCCCCGTCTCGATATTCCCACGACTAGGAACATTGAAGGATGTACTCATGGACCACCCAGGCCGCACTAGTATGATCTACATCATATTCCTAGAAGTCGAGTACGCATCCTAAGGGCTTTATCAACATGTAACAGAGAGACTGAAAGTATACATGTTAAGATAAAGAGCAACCAGATAGCGTACTATCATGTCGAGCAAGAAAGTCCTACCTATATATGTCCCAGCATCCACTACAATATACATCCTATGTACAGTAATGGCCTCTAGGGTATACATATAACTAACAAAAAGCGCATAGCGCAAGTGGTTCTGGAGCTGACACGTGGCGCTCTCTGATGGCTTGCGCCAACCTAGGAGCGCAACAGTGCAGTTTTTGCAAGTGCAAGGCACTGTTTCAATAACTTGAGAATCTTTAAGATTCCAGAACCAATGGTTCATAAAAAAGTGCAAGGCACTGTTATTATTTATTTTTTATTGAAGATCATTGATCTTGTTCTTAGATCAATGATCTATTCAGAAGAAGTTCTTCTCTCTCTTTTTTTGTAAAGGTTTTTACCTTCTTTCCCTTCTTGAGTTCTTCTCAAAATTCTTCAGAGTTCCCTATGTTTTGTTGTTTTTGAAGTTCTTCCTCTTTTTTGATTTCGGGTCTAGGGGCCTTTATATAGTGCCCATTAATTTGTTAAATTTGTTTAAGAGATTATTCCCTGAGTGATTTGGGGAATTTTCTCCACCGTTGGATCTTTGATCCAAAGGCTTCTGTTTTACAGAAGACAATCTTCTTGTTTTAACAAAAACAGAAGGATCTTACTAGAATTTTAATTCTGTTTGGCGCAAACGCCCCAGCGCTTGACACGTGTCACGCAGCGCACAGCGCAGCGCACCTGCGCTGACACGTGTCGCGCAGCGCAGCGCAACTGCGCTTGCGCAACTGCGCTTGCGCAACTGAAGTATTGCTTCCTTTAATTTTTGTTTTAAATAGAGCCTTGCTCTGATTGGGCACGCTGCCTTGGGCGCTGCGCTAACGTATCAGCTTTTGACATGTGGCGCGTTGCGCGCAGCGCAAGGGATTTGAAGCGTTGCTTCAATTTTTGAATTTTGAAATTCAAACAGAGCTTTGCTCTGATTAGGGGAAACACTCCTTACGCGTAAGCTTGGTCAACGGCTCCGCCAGACGAGCAAAGTTCTCCATAAATCTTCTGTAATACCCGGCTAGTCCAAGAAAGCTTCTTATCTCCGCAACATTCTTCGGAATCGGCCAATCACGAACTGCTACAATCTTTTCGGGATCGACGGCGATTCCATTGCCAGACACAACATGCCCCAAAAACTTTACTTCTTCCAGCCAAAACTCGCACTTACTCATCTTTGCATATAATTTTTCTTGCCTCAGCGTCTGTAGTGCGATCTTCAAATGTTCAGCATACTCTTCAATACTCTTCGAATAGACCAGAATATCGTCAATGAACACCACAATAAACGGGTCTAAGAATGGTGAGAAGATTCGGTTCATCAAGTCCATGAATATCGCTGGTGCATTCGTAACTCCGAAGGGCATCACTAAGTACTCGTAATGTCCATACCGAGTTCGGAACACAGTCTTGCAAATATCTTCTGTTTTAACTCGGACATGATGATATCCGGATCGCAATTCCAGTTTCGAGAATACCCTCGTGCCACTAAGCTGCTCAAATAATTCGCCAATGTGAGGGATCGGGTACTTGTTCTTAATAGTCACTCGGTTTAATTCTCGATAACCGATGCACATCCTCCTTGTAACATCTTTCTTCTTGACTAGAAGAACTGGAGCTCTCCAAAGTGAGTTGCTGCTGCGAATCCACTCCTTCTCTAGCAATTCGGCAACTCGCTTCTTGACTTCTTCCAACTCCACTGGTGCCATCAGATAGTACGCCTTTGAGATTGGCGCTGCACCAGGAACAAGATCGATCGCGAACTCCACATCTCGTTTTGGCGGTAAACCGATATGTCCTCGAACACGTCTATGAACTCTCAAACTACAGCTGGCGCTTCCTTCTTATCATCTTCCATTAACGAAAGAACATTGCTTGTAGGCCTAGCCCCAAACTCGACTAGCTCGACAGAACTGCTTCCTCCAGCAAAACAAACTCCAGATGTCCGGGAATCTGGAAAATCACTTTCCTTTCCTTACCATCCATATAAGCGTGGAAAGTGCCATGAAAATCCATTCCCAAAACAACAACAACCAAGGGATGCACCAAGATTGAATAATTCTAATGTGGGAAAAACATGAACAAGTAAGATACTGAGATGACTTCATCTGAAGTCAAGATACTGAAGAGGATTAAGCACGGTAAACACGATTCAAGCTGGCGATAAAACAATAACTGGTAAGCAATGAAACCGAGAGAAGCAAGGTAATATAACGATCATAAAACAAGGAAATGAATCAAAACTAGAATTTCAAGTTACTTAAATAGAGTACCGCATTGTAACCATGCTGCAGTTCATAGTTACAATCACATAACTCCACTCAAGTCGCCCAAATCCAAGTATCAGAATCAAGAAATAGGGAGAAAAATAGAGAACCAAAAAGGTTTCAAATCGAGATGCAAAGTGGTTTGCATATCGTCAAGACAAAGGATAAGCGAAAGATATGATTTAAGAATCACGATAACAAGGTGGCAGGACATGTACCTAATCACGAGTATTCTGATTCGTGTATTGGGTCCAATACCCAACTACAAAAGAATCAAACTCGATTAACCTATATCCTATGGCTCTGATACCAAAAGAACCATGTCACGCCCCGCTTCCCAGAGACGCTACGATGGGCACGTGACATAGCCAACCATGCTACCGGTGGATAGGAAAAATCCTTCCACAGTCACATTACGGCTGTAGAGATATCAAGAACAAGAAAGTAAACTAACTATCTAGTACATGTCCATGAGCCAGAATAAATGAGTCGAGAAATAATATAATATGCAGAAGCAATAGATACAATAAATGAAACACCTAGAAAGTAAGACTGCATACCAACAGGATCTTCACCGCTCGGTCTAACAGCGGCAATACTCATGATCAGTCTGCAACAAAGGTAGAGGATCTGGGCCATGCAAAACCCAGACGTCAGCGCGTCATAACATCAAGCAAAAAATATAAACAGGGGTAGCAATACATGCAAGTATGAGTATAAATAATAAAACAAGCATAACAATGATATAAGTAAAGACAGTGGGGTAATGTGTAGTGAGTAATCTAAACTAGTCTATTGGGTTAACTACTCTCAAGTCTTTGAAATCAATTTGATGAACCATCGATGTAACTCAATAGTATCCCGTGCATGCCCGGGACCACGGTCTAAGACTCTCGGGCTGAAACCGAGACGTGCCGCTAGGCACTAAAAGGAAAAGGGTAAAGACGAACGATGTCAGCAGCATCATCCCGAGGCGGGCCTAGCCTCTAAAACTGATCAGTATAAGCAGGCAACTGTCGAGTTACAAGTCAGGATTTCATCATTGATTTCCCCATACCCCCAAGTTATATGTGTTCAAGTCAGGTATTAAGTAATCAAGAACTAATGCCAACTCAGGATCAGGTAGGTGCAGGTTTGTCTGGATAGACAACAGGAACGGTCCGTAACGACTACATGTCAGGTTTGTTGGCATTAGACACAAGATCAGGTAACAGGTAAAGCCATGGTACATCAGGTCAAGTCGAGTAGTGTATTTAGATGGCATGTCATGTCAAGAGTGTACGGTACCATGTCATATCAAGTAGGAAGTGCAACAGGTCATGTCAGGAAGCACAAAATATTATATGGGTGCTCACAAATCAAACTAATATGAACATGGTTATAAATAAACAAGCGCGGGTACTGTCAGAACAATAAAATGGAACATGTAATATAATATGCAACGAGGTACAGATTAAACTACTTTGATGCACGGTTATCAGTTTGGGTTTAAGGGATAGTTTTAACATTTCATGAATGCAGTATAAAAAATGTGGATGATAACATCATATTAATATGTACTAAAACAATCTAGAGATGCATTTGAATATGAATTAGGCTAGATGTATGCAACCGGTCGTCCGATAGGGTATAAACTACAAAAGGCTATTATGTCTATGAAAATAATTGTGATTATGTGATCTAACATATAAATGTAGTTACTAGGTTTAGTAAGCTAAATGCAACAGTTAGGTTTCAAGTTCTAGATCTGAAATATGTAAACGGAACATCGTGCTGTTGTCTTGGAACTCATGGCTTTAGATTCTATCTAGAGATTTAATAAGAAAATAGATAAATTAATATAGGAATAATATGAATAGCATGTAGCAAGTTTCACTTGCATGCACTAGATGTGAAATACATGATACGGATGTGATCTGACATCCGAAGACTGATAAACATGAAAAAAATGATAATATGGGTTGCATAAAATAATCATCATGGGGTGTTATAATTTAAATATACAAGAAGGTAGTATTATAGCATGTAGCAAGATTAACTTGCCTGGACGGATCGAGAATGGGAATACGGAACGTCTCACGTCGGCGAAAAACGTCGCGACGAGCGCACGGTACACGGAACGGATCAAAACCTGTAGGGTTCCTAGTGTTAGTTATATGTATGCCCTAGAGGCCAGTATTGTACAGATGATGTATATTATATTGGATGCTTGGACATATGTAGAGATGAGTTTCTTGCTCGATATGATAGTATGCTATCTGGTTGCTCTTTATCTTAACATGTATACTTGTCTCTTTATACGGTCTTATAATTACATATTGGTAAAGCCCTTAGGATGTGTACTTGACTACCTAGACTATGATGCGGATTATACTAGTGGGGACATGGTAGTCCATAAGTACATCCTTCAAGGTCCCTATTTCCTGATTTAAAATCAGGAAAGCTTCTGGGAAAATCTTCAGGAAAGGGTCATGTGCTTACACGTGACCAGCAGTCACGCGTTGGCACGTGACGCCTAAGCGCATCATCAAGGGCAAGTTCAGTTTCCTGGCCACATTGAAGAAAAGAGGCTTCAGAAAGAGTCACGTGCTCCCACGTGACCGGGGTCACGTGGCGACACATGACATTTAAGAGCAAGCGTCAAAGGCACACCGGTTCCCTGATCAAGTCAAGAAAAAAGGCTTCAGAAGAGGTCACGTGCTCCCACGTGACCAGGGTCACGTGTTAGCACGTGACGTTCAAAGCAGTGGAATTGTTCTCCAGTAAAACCAAGGAAAGAGGCGCCAGACAGGGGTCACGTGGTAGCACGTGACGGTTAAGCAGCCATCAGAAGACAGAGCGCCAAAGAAAGAAGAAGGCTCGTTCCAAAGAGGGTCACGTGCCCACACGTGACCATGGGTCACATGGTCACACGTGACTGGCTTTCAAAACCTATTTTGCTAACAGAATTAAATTCTGAAAGAGATTTAAATCTTTCCAAAGGAAAGCGATTACCTGGAACCGATTGAATTAAAGATTCAGAGATGATTAAATATCATCTATCTATGGGAAAATCTCGAGTTTGGAAAGATTTTCCCTCAAATCTAACAGAAATAACAAAGGAGAATCTATGGATTTAAAATCCAATGGTGAATAAAATTCACCTAATAATCCAAAGGTCCAGAACGAATGATGGATGCAAACCAAATCTCTTAATGAAGATTCATCAAAAACTAATTGATTCGGCTGCCTCTCCTATAAATAGGAGTCAAGAGACACAAAAAAAAAGATATACATACGCAGAGAAAGAAAAAAAGAGAGAGCCTCGATACTTTGAGGAATTTGGAGCTTCTGCAAAAGAAAACCCTAGGTAAGAAAGGGAAGGCTTTTTGAAAGAAGGAGGATTTAATTCTCAACAGAGTTTAACTCTGATAATATAAAAACAGAAGAACATATTTCTTCTCTCTTTGATAGAGGATCTGCAAAGTGCACATCTCCCCTTTAGGTTGAGAATTTAATTCTCAATGGGTTGAGATCCTGCCATGCAGATCCAAAACATAGAGAGGAAATGGAAACATGAGAATTTAATTCTCACAGAACTATAGGAATTTAATTCCTCTAAGATAAAAGTAGGGCTTGACCCTGTGTTATGGGAATTTAATTCCTTCAGAACAGAGAGAAACAGGGTTTAACCCTAATTAAGAACTTAGTTCTGTGGAAACAATGGGAATTTAATTCCCTTAATCATAATTTAACAGGAAATGGAAGTTTAATTCCTTAAAAAGCTTTTATTAGGGTTTAACCCTATTCAGTTCTTCACATAAACGAGGAATTTAATTCCTACAGAAGATTCAGGGTTCGATTCAACCCCAGAATATAAGTCTTCAAAAGGAAGTAGGAATTTAATTCCTTTGAAAATTAAAGCCCGAGGAATTTAATTCCTGAAAAGAAAGATCAACAGATTCTCTAAACAATATACATGGAGGCAGGGTCACCGCTGTTCCGCTTAGCTTGAAGTTGTGTCTGCTGCCATGAGACGAACGACGAGATGATCTCTAGGCTATCCGTGAACCGTCAAGATTTAGCTTCTTTCTTTGGTGAAACCTGGGGAAGGAGTATGATCCCTTCTTTGTTTGCGCCCGTGGATTGTATACAGAGGTAGATGTAACATCACCTGTAGGGCGAGGATTTCACTTTTATTTTATTTCTTTTTCCGCGATGCTCTATCATTTCAGCTTTTTATATCGCGAAGGTCGCGATTGCCCCATCATTTCGGCTATTTTTCGCGGCGCCCAATCATTTCGGCTATTTATTTATTTTCTGCTTGCTGCTTTTTTTTATTGCGAGTTGCCCCATCATTTCGGCTATTTCTGTAGGCATGTGTGGCTTGCTAGCTTTTTCGCTGCGAGCCTGGATTTTAGGCACCGATTTCGGCATCAGCATCGCCACAACTGAAATGTTGCCAGAAGCGAATCATCATTTGCCTTTGTCGATGACGAACAAAGGTGGCTCAGCAAACAGGGTTAAGGGTCCTGTCGACCAAGGCTTTTGACTTTATGAGCCGTAAGGGTCTCACAGAGGTATTTCTCCCTACAAGTCGTGAGGATCTTGCAGGTGTATTTTCTCCTTAGGGATCGTGAGGATTCCTAAGCGTGTGTTCCTCTGTAAGTCGTAAGGATCCTACAAGATGGCTTTCTCCTCATGGGTCGAGAGGACCTACAAGGGTTGGACTTTGCTGGGGAAATGTTTATTCGCGCCCGTGGATTGTATACAAGGGTCAGTATTGAATCCCTTGTAGGGCAATATCGAAGGTTGTGGAGGATTTGCTTAAGAACAGGTTCAGGTTTCTGTAACTTAAGACTTTCAAGTCTTATGAGCCGTGAGGGTCCCACAAGAGAGTTCTCCTTACGAGTCGTGAGGATCTCGTAAGTGTATTTTCTCCTTAGGAATCGTGAGGATCCGTAAGTGTGTTGCTCCTTTGTGAGTCGTAAGGATCTCACGCGGGTGGTTTCTCCTTACAAGGTCGAGAGGACCTTATAAGTGTCTTTTAACGAGGTTGCACCCTTTCGGGTTTTCACAAACACTCGCCGGTAGTCCTGCTGTTTTTACTCACGGAGCCCTTTCGGGTTTTCATCCGTGCCCGTTTTGCTTGTGGACGCACCGTTTTTTATTCTTTTTTCTCTTTTTTTTTATCTCGTCAGCCTAAGGATGCTGCGGTAGTAGTTTTAGGGACGTTTCGATCCGTCGTTAGTTTAAGGACGTTTCGGTCCGTCGTTAGTTTAAGGACGTTTCGGTCCGGCGTTAGTTTAAGGACGTTTCGGTCCGTTGTTAGTTTAAGGACATTTCGGTCCGTTGTTAGTTTAAGGACGTTTCGGTCCGTTGTTAGTGTAAGGACGTTTCGGTCCGTTGTTAGTTTAAGGACGTTTCGGTCCGTTGTTAGTTTAAGGACGTTTCGGTCCGTTGTTACGGGAAGGCCGGCTGCTGCTTGTAAAGTCTGAGCCTAGGAAGATAGCGAGCGGACACAGTCGTCGTCATCTATCATTGACCCAGGCTATGGCTCATTAAGCGTAGTATTTCTTTAAGAAACGGCCGTTTATTGGCCTGAAAGGTCTTTCACCGTGCATGTCCATGAGTAGATAGGCTCCATCCTGGTAGACCTTGTCTATGATGTAAGGGCCTTCGTAGTTTGGCTCAAATTTCCCCCGCTTGGCACGATTGGGGATCATAGGTCTTTTGACCACTAATACGAGTTCGCCTTGGTGGAATGTCCTCGGCCTGGTCAATCTTTCGTACGAGCGCGTCATCTTTGCTTTGTAGGCTTCTAGATGTTGTTGCGCTATGAGCCGGGTTTCGTCGAGGGCATCAAGCTCCTCAAGCCGAAGGTGAGCATTTTCTTCGTCCGTCAGCTCGTGGTGGACTGCCACTCGTAGAGAGGGTAACTCTATCTCGAGAGGGAGCACTGCTTCTGTCCCAAATACCAACGCGTACGGCGTTGTGTTCGTGGCCGTCTTGAATGTAGTTCGATAAGCCCAAAGGGCTTCTTGCAGTCTTTCATGCCAGTCTCTCTTATTCCGGGAAACGGTCTTTTTTATGATCTTCGTCAAGGTCTTATTAAAGGCCTCGGCCAGACCGTTAGCTCGTGGTTGTAAACTGAAGAATATCTCCAGTCTATATTGTGCTGCTGCGTGAAGCGGCTAATCTTATGGCTTCGATAGGCTGGCCCATTATCGGAGATAATCCGCCGTGGGGTTCCGAACCGATAGATGACGTGCGTCTTGAAGAAATGGAGGATATTCTCCGTCTTTACTTCCCTCAGTGGTATTGCTTCTGCCCATTTGGAGAAGTAATCAGTCGTCGCCAGGATAAAACGATGTCCCCGGGATGATGCTGGCTCGATGGGGCCGACTATGTCAGTCCCCCACATTTCGAATGGCCAACTAGCCACCGTTGGGTGTAGTGGATTCGGATGTTGGTGGATAAAGGCTCTGTGGATCTGGCACGAGTGGCATTGCTTCGCATACTTGAGGCAGTCCTGGATCATCGTGGGCCAGTAGTAACCCATCCGTTTAATTTTTAACTTCATCTTTGGGCCTGCTTGGTGAGAACCGCAAAGTCCGTCGTGAACTTCCTGAATGACTCTTTCTGCTTCGTCGGGTCCTAAGCATCTCAGCCATAGAGAATCAAACGATCTCTTGTATAGAGTATCGTTGACGAAAGCGAAAGATAGAGCTCGTTTCATGAGCTGATGTCTTGAGGATGCTTCTTTGGGCATTCGGTGGGACTTAAAGTAGTCTATGAAGACTTCCCTCCAGTCCGCAGCCTTCTCGTGGTCTTTTATTTGTAGGATCGCCTGCTCGGTCGCTCCCTTTTCTTTATATAATTCCGGAGGTATTTCTGCCGGGGCTAGCACTCGACGGCTTTGTACCACGATTCTTACATCATCGAGGTTTTCGTCTGCCAGTTCTTTAGCAAGTTTGGCTAACGCGTCTGCTTTACTGTTTTCCGCGCGCGGTATATTCTCCAAAGTATAGGAGGGAATTTGGATCAATAGTTGTTGCACCTTTTCGCCGTACCTCACCAACTCCGGTTTGCACGTTTGGTAATCACCATTTACTTGACTAACAACCAGTTGAGAATCCCCGTATATAAGGAGGTCTTCAATTCCCAAGTCGATGGCGATTTCGAGGACCGCTATCAGAGCTTCGTATTCAGCTTCATTGTTTGTCCTCGGCTCTGTTAAGGAGAAGGCGAAGCGCATTATCCCTCCTTGTGGAGTTGCAAAGATAAGGCATATCCCCGATTTGATCATTGGGATACCCTGTTTCTGTTTCTTTACGGAGGACTCTCCATCGAAATAGAGTTCCCATCGGGTGCTACCGCTGCCAATCGCGTCAAATGCATGCTCGTCCGGCAAATCACAGTTCAGAGGAGAATCGGCCGGTATCGGGTGCTCGGCGAGGAAATCGGCAATGGCTTGGCCTTTTACTGCCTTGAGAGGTTTATACGTTACCGAGAACTCCATCAAGAGTAGGGCCCACTTAGCGAGTCGTCCCGTCAATATGGCTTTCGACATTAAGTATTTAAGGGGGTCCACCTTTGAAATGAGACGGACTTCATGCGCCAACGCGTAGTGCCTGAGCTTTGTTATCGCGAAGATCAATGCCAAGCAATGTTTTTCAATGGGAGAGTAGTTGCTTTCTGCCCCCAGCAGAACTCGACTTAAGTAGTAGAGTGCTCTCTCTTTTCCCTGATCGTTCTCTTGCGCCCATAATGCGCCCAAGGAACCTTCGAGGGCGGTTGTATAAAGAATGAGGGGTTTTCCTTTGACCGGCGCGGCCAACACCGGAGGGTTCTGCAGGTATTGCTTGATCTCATCTAGTGCACCTTGGCATTTGTGATCCCAAACGAACGGAGTTCCCTTTTTCATCAGGTGGCTGTAAGGACGGCATTTGCCTGAAAGATTGGCGATAAACCGCCGGATGTATGCGAGCTTCCCTTGGAGAGACCGCAACTGTTTGAGGGTTCTTGGCGGAGGCATTTCCATGATCGCTTTAATCTTCGACGGATCTATTTCAATACCTCGGTGTCGAACGATGAATCCCAGGAATTTGCCCGAGGAGACTCCAAACGCGCATTTGAGGGGATTCATTTTCAAATTATATTGCCGAAGGCGTTGAAATACAGTCTCCAGATGATTTAAATGCTCTTCGTATGACATGCTTTTTACTACGAGGTCATCGATATAGCACTCGACGACGTCATGTATGAGGTCGTCGAAGATCTTTGTCATGGCCCTTTGATAGGTAGCGCCAGCGTTCTTTAGACCAAAGGGCATAACCCTATAGCAGAATATACCCAAAGGGGTCCGGAAAGCGGTGTGCTTCTGGTCTTCGGGGTGCATCTTTATCTGATTGTATCCTGACGAACCGTCCATAAAGGAGAAAACCTCGTGAGTGGACGTGTTATCTATCATTAGCTCGGTTACCGGTACTGGGAAATCATCCTTTGGACAGGCTTTATTGAGATCCCTGAAATCCACGCATATGCGTACCGTCCCATTCTTCTTCATTACCGGGACGATATTGGCGATCCAGTCGGGATATTGGACTTCTTGAATAAATCCAGAATCGATCAGCTTCTTGACTTCGGCGTTGATGCTCATCTCCAGCTCGAGTCGCATCCTTCTTGGCGCCTGCTTGACTGGCTTGATATCTGGGGATATTGCTAATTTATGCACAGCAACCTCCGGATCTAATCCTAGCATCTCGGAGTAGTTCCACGCGAAGCAGTCTTTATGCCGTAGAAGCACGTTCTTTAACGCGGCCACCTTTTCTTCAGAGAGTAGCTCGCTGACAAATGTCGGTCGCGGGTCATCTGCCGATCCCAACTCAATCTTCCTAAGGTTATCCGCCGTAGTATGTATACCATCTTCCAGTTCTTTCGGAGCTGGCGGAAATTCTGAGATCACCTCATCATTGCTGTTCTCAAAGCAACGGGGAAGGTCATCCACGTTCTCGCGCTCTTCTTTTAATATCGTAATCGTATAACAGGTGCGAATCCGCTCCCAGGACTGAGGTGGATCCGGTTTTGCTCTTGCGGCCTTGGGTTCATGCTTTTGTGGCGGCGTTACCCTCCAGCTGTTGGATAAAGCGAATCTGCCCCGTTGGTACTGGTCCTCGACCCAGTTCTTGAAGGTGAAGCAGTCTTCGGTAGGATGTCCCATGGCTCGGTGATAAGAGCAATAGCTCAAATGAGAAGCCTTGTTAGCTTGCTCAGGGTGTCTAGACTCTGGGAGAGCGATCATTTGATGTTCTAAAGCGAGCTTGAGTAACTTCTCCGTCTTGTCCCGGGGGAAGGAGTACGCTCGACTCATCTTCTCCATGAGGGACGAATCCGAGCCGCGCAGTACCCGTAACCCTCTAATCCTGCGTCGTTGTTGTCGGTTCCTCTTCCCACTTCTTAATTTATTTCCGTCTCCGCATTGGGCCTTTCGTACAACGGGTTGACAAAGATGAGCATCTTTGTCTTTTGGAGCCTGCTGAAATAGGCGTTGCGTCCTGGCCTTCTTGTAGATGGCCATCTCGCGGTTGTGGTCTTCCCGAGCTTTCTGACCCATTTTCCTGATAGGCTTGTCCGTTCGTTCTTCAAACGACGGACTTGGTGCTTCAATCGCGGGGTCTAGTTTTGATGAGGGGTTGGCATCTCCTGACAGGGCGTCCTCTTCTTCATCAAAGGTATATATGGTGTAGCTACTGTGAGCCCGCTCCCGTTTTCCGGCTCTCGCGTATCCAAGCCCAAGTGTTTCCATTTTCCCGTTGGGCAATTTGCGTTGAGTCCCAGGGACATCCCAAATCTTGTTGTAGAACCGAGCCTGCCGAACAGTCTGTTTTAAGGGTACTCCTTGGCGCTTCAATAGCTTCTTTAATCCATTTGTATAGTATCTGGGCAGACGGATGGGTTGGAGTCTGTCGCATGTAGCATCCGCGCCATGCCAGATCTCTTTCTCTATTTTCGACTCTGAGGATCGGTAGAATAGGATCACCTTCTCACCCCTTTGCCTGGGAGGGATGTAAAATGTTTGCAGGTCCTGCACATTGTGAGCTTGTAGCGTGTCGAGATCCTTGTAGTGTTCTCGCGGTACCATGGTGATTTGCAAACTATGGTCATCGCCAAGGGGTGCTTGTATTGACGGCCGGTTGGAGAACACAGCATTAACTTCATCCTCCGAATCACTTCCGAAGACCAGTATAGGGGCGGGCGTCCCCAGGTTGTTGCGTTGAGATGGCCCTGCGTATACTATCTCTTCCTCTTCTTCGGTATCGCTCCCGAAAACAGGGATGTTGGCGGCGGTTTTGTTCTCCGGGTCGCGACACCTTTCTGTATCCTCGAAATCTGGCAAAAAGTACTTCGCATCTTCGTATTTGCGGACTTCGTTCACGGAAAATGGGTTCAACTCACCTGTTACAGTATACTCGAAACCATCTTTAAAATACTTCATACACTGATGTTGTGTAGAAGGGATGATGTTGTACTCGTGTAGCCAAGGACGGCCGAGCAAGGCGTTGTAGCAAGTCTTGGCGTCAATGACATGGAATTTGATGTCTGTGACGAGAAGTCCAAAGCGTAATGTTAGTATCACAGATCCGAGAGTCCGTGACGATTGTGAATCGAAACCGGAGATAGTAATTTTGTCACGAGCGAGGTGTTGCACACTCATGCAGATTTCCTTCAACACCCGAACATTAAGGAGATTGACGGAGGATCCATTATCCACCAGGATCTTTCCTATCTTGATATCATGGCAGTATCCGGAGACATATAGGGGACGGTTATGGTCGCACGTCCTGAGGAGGAGGTCTTCATCACCGAAAGTGATATCGGCTGTATGCACTTCCTCCAGTTCATCCTTCATCTTTTCAGTGGCGAGGAAGGCTTGGAATTGCTCTGGTTCTTGCAACGCCTTAATTAGTGAGTCTCGCGCTTCTTTTGATAATAGGAGGGCGTCGAGAATGCTAAGTTGAGAAGGTAGCTTCCTTAGGTGCGGGAGGATGTTATAGTCCACTTTACTCCTCCTAGGAGGGTCTTTGGCAGCCAGTTCTTTCACGACTTGGTCATCTAAAGCGATATCTTCAGTGACTTTTTCCTTTCCCTTATCTTTTCTACTCACGGGCCCGAGATTCTTTTCTGGGAGTGTGCGATTGCGCAGCTGAATGTTTTCGCAGGCTTCTAGTTCTTCCTCTTTCTCTAAAACGGATTCTTTAAAGAGAGGGCCCAGAGCCATTTCTTCATCAGAGTCGCTCCCAAAGGTGAGAACTTGTGACCCCCCGACGTTAACCATGTAACAGTTGCCAGTAGTTCTGTTGTGCCCTTCGACAGTACTTCTTCGCTCCCGACGGCTCTTGCGTTTTATGCGCTTAAAATGTTGTCGACGAGTAACATATCCTTGCCACCATATTTTAAAGGCGTCGCACTTCTCCGTGGGGTGTGAGACTCTCCGATGATATGCGCAATAATTAGGGTGCCTCTCCGCCCCATCGTGTGTATTCCCTTCCGAGGGTGGTAGCTTCATCCCCATTGACATGGCTTTGGCAAACCTTTTCCTCGTCTTGAATATCTTTTTGTCCACTTCGGACTCCTTTTGATCTAGCGGGGGTAGTTCAACTCTTTCATTCAGTCGCCTGCATTTGGTTCTTTCTGACGTCGCCATCTCATACTCCTGATCCGCCTTACTTTTTAGACGAATTTCATCTAGAAAGGCATTGATCATTTCATTTGTCAGCCACGCACGCTCTGGTTCAGGTTCTGCCTCCAGCTTCTTAGTGTCAGGAGTTTTCTCATCATCGGTAAACGAGTGGGAGATTACGTTACAACTCGCCACATACTTTTCGGATTCATCCGATGAGCTCTCTTCATCATCTCCCTCTTGAAAGATGTGGTCGAGGAACTCTTGCAGTGTGACGGGGGTTCGCGCCTTTTGATTGTATTCTTCCAGCGCGTCGATTTGCTTTTGCAATTTCGTGCGCTCGTCTCCAAGCTTCGCGGGCTTCTTGGATTTCTTCTTCTTTTTCTTCGAAGCTTTTGACGGTTGGGCGTGAGTATTTGGGCCCTTATCACGAGTCTTCGTAGTTGTGCGGGGTTTCAACATCCCCTCGATAATTTGAGGTTCAAGAGGGTCTTTCCATTCGATCGCAGGGCACGCGTGAAGGTCTCTCAGCATTCTTTTTGTTTTCGTTGATAGCACGACCTCCCATGGAGCTTCTTCAATAAAGGAGCAGGTTGCCCCCAATGTATCTGTTTTCTTAGGAGTATGCGGTTGTGGTGGGCTCACCTTCCACTTCTCGGACAGTACAAACTTCCCCTGGAGGTATTGATCTTCAATCCATCCTTTGAAGACGAAGCAATCTTCAATCGGGTGACTTACCGTTTGATGGTAAGGGCAATAGCTAGGGCTATTCACCTCGGTGGGTTGTGGCGGTCGCCTTGGATTCGGCAGGTTTATAAGTCTGTTGCGTAATGCCAGCTCGAATAGCCGTTTCGTCTTGTCTCATGGGAACGAGTAGGGACGTTTCATCTTCTCATTATAATATCGGCGTCTTTCTTCCAATTGATCTGCCGGTTTCGGGGCGTTAGGTTGCTGTTGGGCATTTGCGACGAAGGTCGCCCTCCCTTTACCCTTGTCATTCCGAGGTTCCGACTTCGGGGGAGGTGGTCTATGACCCATCTGGTCCATCTGAGCCAACTTGTCGATTAAAGCCTGGAATGTGGTTGGCTTAAAGAACATCATAAACTGGGAGATAGTTGCGTGGGGGTCTAGGGTTCCCACGAACATGCCCACTGCGGGTGCTTCCTCAATGCGTTGTTCACATCTCGACCACAAGTTCCGCCAGCGTATAGCATACTGGACCCAGGTTTCGCCTGGTTTTACCTTGGCGTTAATCAATGCAGTTATTGGAGTGCGTTCGCTGGGGCTTGCGAATCGCTGAGTGAATAACAACTCCATTTCAGCGAACGTTTTGATAGAATCGTTCGGGAGTTCTGAATACCATTCGAACGCTGTTTCTGATAAGCTGCCCACGAACTGTCGGAGCAACAGTTTATCATCACCGCCGGTGTTACCACAGAAGGCCCGGAACTGGGCGACATGTTGATGGGGATTGCCGGTCCCCTTGTACACGTGGAATTTTGGTATCGTGTAGCCTTGCGGGTATTTGATTTGGTCGTACCAGCTTGGATACGGCCGCCCCGTTTTCACGACTTGACCAGCTGCCTCAGTCGCATGATGGACCCGGATTTGCTGGGCTATGTAATCAGCCAAGTCCGCCTTAGAGATTGCCTCCTCCTTGGCCGTTGAGAGGGCCGACAGTGGATTCGACGTTTCTCCTCGGTCGTCTTCAAGAACGATTGGGGGATCTTCGGCGGGCAAGTCCTGCTGGATCATCATTCCTATCATATCTTGGAAGAGAAGGCCCATACGTTGTATGTTGGCTACTTGTTCAGCAGCCTCTTTGTCCTTTTTCTCCAGTATCCGGCGAAGGAATTCAGCGTCGGTTTCTTCTTCTTGGCGCGCGTCTGAGGATGTTTCTGGGCTTTCTTTTGGCCCGGTAAGTGCGGCCATAGCACTCATCATTTCTTGGAGCTTTTGTTGCTGCTCCTGGGCTTTCGTCACGGATCGGGTAAGTGGTCGGTGGCCTGTAGAAGTGCGGCTCTCCTCCTTTCCAGAGGCCATGTATACGGTGTGGACCATCATTCCCCCAAACTTAGGGCGTCTGGGCTCAGTGTTTTTAGCCGTCGTTGCACGCTGAGGGGTCTTCTCTGGCTTCCTCCTTCTATGAGCCATGGAGGTTGAGGGGGCCGTTGAAGTGGGCGTCCCGACAGCCTTTCGGGGTCCAGCCTGGTGGCCAGCTTCCGGTTGGATTTTCAGCTTCTTATGTTGGCGGGAGGAGTTTGGATCGATGATCGAGTCTCGGGCCTGTCGCCAAACCTTATAGATTTTGGAAGACAGCCGTTGAGGCGATTGGGGTCGTTCTGATTCCATTTCCACAACCTTTTTTAACGGGGGAGGAGACCTCTTCAGTACTGCAGTAGGAGAATTTCTTCGCACTTTATTTAGCATTTCGAAGCTGTTCCCAGTTGGAACAGCAGTATTAACTTCTGCCACCGGGGCTGATGGAGTCAACCCAGAGGGGGAGTTGCCCCCAGCCTTCCTTACTCGGCGCCAATGGCGACGTCGAGCGTGTCGAGCGGACGGCGTTGGGTCAGCGGTAAGAATGGTCTTGTCTTGCCCCCTGTGTGGGTGGGGGGTTGTTGTTGGTGTTAGCCTGTCAAAGACCGATGTCTTCTGGGCAGTAGGAGCGGGAGCCGAAGCCGTCAATCTTGTAAAGACCGACTTTTTGGCCGGAGAAGCCACCATGGCAATTTCGGGAGCAGGAGCGGTCACTTTCTTAGAAGCGGCCTTCTCTGAGATTGTAGGCCCCATGATGAGTTCGCAGGATTTCTGGCCTAATCTAGAGAAGACCGAGGCGTTTACGTTGGGCGACTCGTTGAGGGGAGCCGCGGCAGGGGTAAGACGATCAAAGACCGACTTCTTGGGAGCTTCCTTTGTCGGCACCGGCGCCGTGAAGCTTGATGGTGGGAGTATAGTCCCAAAGAACAATCCGGTAGTGGCCTGAGTTACTTGGTCCACCGGCATTGTGAACAACGAAGCAGCTTGGGGCCCGTAGGCTATGCCTCCTGGCGAGGCAAAGCGTTGGTCGCAATTGCAGTTTGAGCAGTTGGAGAGTTTCGCAGAAGTAGAAGCCATCGGTCCTTTGCTTTCTGCAATAAGCAAGACGCCAATTCTTAGTATCTTGAAACCCAAGGGCAACTATTAGCGAACCGCGATTGGTTCGCGAATCACGACGCACGAAGTGTGGAGTGGAAAGAGGAAAAGGTCCCACCGGGCGTGCCAGAATCTGTTCCCCTCCGAACGGCGGCCTGGACTCGGGCGTCCGTGCCTGAGGTTAGGGGCAGATGCTAATTGGTGCTATCCGTCCATCTCTCCGAAGATGCCAAGTTGTTTATGGCACCGTGCATCGGGGGTTTAGACGGATGCGGCCGATGTAGCAGACTTCGTCAGATTCCCCCTCGTTTGAGGGGTTTTTGATTGTGGGGATGCTCTTCCCTGTAGGCGCAAACCCCTGCAGTTAATTACGCTACCGCATCGCGATAACAACTTTCTCCTTCTCCAGATGGTCACTTCGTGTCGTGTGTGTTTATTTTATGTTTTGTTGCCCGTGGATTGTTTACGGAGACTGAGTTATGTCGTCGCCCGTAGGGCGTGGACTAGTCCAAATCCGTGTTTATCTTAGATTTGGGTTTGGGGGTTTGGTTTGAGGATACGTCAGCCATTCTTGAGGCTAAGATCAACTCAAACGTTTGTTAAGGATACGTTAGTCCGATTTGAGACTAAGATCAACTTAACAGGATCGTTTAGATCCGACAAAAGAGCGTTTGGGCTCCATTGTTCCAGTTTAGGGACATAGTGGTCCATCGTATATGTGGCCGTCGGGACCCGTCACCTCTCTGACGACGTTGAAGGATTACAACGACGGATGTCAGAGGAGTACAGAGATGTACCCTCGAGCCAAAGTTAATTTGGGGGATTCATAGTCCAGTCTGTTTGAAAGTTTAAGGATACGTTAGCCATCTTTGAGGCTAAGATCAACTTAAACAGGACCGTTTAGATCCGGTAAAAGAGCATGCTGGGCTCTATTGTTCTAGTTTAAGGACATTGCGGTCCATGGGTAGTTTAAGGACATTGCGGTCCATGGGTAGTTTAAGGACATTGTGGTCCATTGTTAGTTTTAAGACATCTCGGTCGAGGTTAAGGACGTCATAGTCCATGGGTTTAAGGACTCCACAGTCCGGTGTGCGCTCTGGATGCTTCACACGGGTTCATTGCCGTGCTTGGCGAGGACCAGGCTCCGCTCTGGACGTTTTCCGCGGGGTCAAAGAGTGACGTTATCCACGTTCCACGTGACCAGGAATTTTGCACTAGATGCTTCACACGGGTTCACTACCATGCTCGGCGAGGACTAGGCTCCGCTCTGGGCGTTTTCCGCGGGGTCAAAGAGTGACGTTCTCCGCGTTCCACGTGACCAGGAATTTTGCACTAGATGCTTCACACGGGTTCACTACCATGCTCGGCGAGGACTAGGCTCCGCTCTGGACGTTTTCCACGGGGTCAAAGAGTGACGTTATCCGCGTTCCACGTGACCAGGAATTTTGCATTAAACATGGGTTTAAGGACCCCACGGTCCATATCGTGGGTGGTCGTCGGGACCCGTCACCTCTTTGAAGACATTGAGGGATTACAATGCCAAGTATCAAAGGAGTGAAGAGATGTACCCTAAAACCGGAGTGGATTAAATAGTCCTTGGCCCAATTTGGGATCAAGACCCATTAATTATATTATGAGCCCATTGGCCTAGTTAATTACGAATTGAGGACTTATGGCCAGCTTGGGCTAAGTCCTATCATGTCTGGAATATTGATTTCTTGTGGGTCCATTGAGGGAGAGGCTTTGCCTCTATCCCTTTAGCCAATTGGGCCAAAGCCTAGTGTTAAACACTTCAGAGCAATCAGTGTTGAACACTGGTGATGAGGTTGACAAGTTAGTGTTTAACACTAAAAGATAATTGGTATTAAACACCAGCAACAAGGCTTTCAGATTAGTGTTAAACACTAAAACAGATCGGTATCAAGCATTGGCAACAAAGCTATCAAATTAGTGTTAAACACTAAGGTAGTCAGTGTTGAACACTACAATGGAGATCTCGGATTAGTGTTAAACACTAAGGTAATCAGTGTTGAACACTGTAAATAAGGTTCTTTGATTAGTGTTGAACACTAAGGCCCAACAGTGTTTCAGTACTGTGTTCAAGAATTCCAACTTAGTGTTGAACACTAAGGCAAAAGGGGTCACGTGGCAACACGTGAGAACGCCCTCTTTCCATTTATTCTGCTGAAATCGCTGCATCTTTCAGAACATCACGTGCCATCACGTGACGGGCATTCATATGCCTATGTATTAGAGTTTCTATCAAGGGTCACGTGGGTCACGTGGGGGACTGCCTCAAAGGGCTTTCTGTAGCTTTTTTGAGGGGGTCACGTGGTGGCACATGACCCTGCCTCCATGTATATTGTTTAGAGAATCTGTTGATCTTTCTTTTCAGGAATTAAATTCCTCGGGCTTTAATTTTCAAAGGAATTAAATTCCTACTTCCTTTTGAAGACTTATATTCTGGGGTTGAATCGAACCCTGAATCTTCTGTAGGAATTAAATTCCTCGTTTATGTGAAGAACTGAATAGGGTTAAACCCTAATAAAAGCTTTTTAAGGAATTAAACTTCCATTTCCTGTTAAATTATGATTAAGGGAATTAAATTCCCATTGTTTCCACAGGACTAAGTTCTTAATTAAGGTTAAACCCTGTTTCTCTCTGTTCTGAAGGAATTAAATTCCCATAACACAGGGTCAAGCCCTACTTTTATCTTAGAGGAATTAAATTCCTATAGTTCTATGAGAATTAAATTCTCATGTTTCCATTTCCTCTCTATGTTTTGGATCTGCATGGCAGGATCTCAACCCATTGAGAATTAAATTCTCAACCTAAAGGGGAGATGTGCACTTTTCAGATCCTCTATCAAAGAGAGAAGAAATATGTTCTTCTGTTTTTATATTATCAGAGTTAAACTCTGTTGAGAATTAAATCCTCCTTCTTTCAAAAAGCCTTCCCTTTCTTACCTAGGGTTTTCTTTTGCAGAAGCTCCAAATTCCTCAAAGTATCGAAGCTCTCTCTTTTTTTCTTTCTCTGCGTATGTATATCTTTTTTTTGTGTCTCTTGACTCCTATTTATAGGAGAGGCAGCCGAATCAATTAGTTTTTGATGAATCTTCATTAAGAGATTTGGTTTGCATCCATCATTCGTTCTGGACCTTTGGATTATTAGGTGAATTTTATTCACCATTGGATTTTAAATCCAGAGATTCTCCTTTGTTATTTCTGTTAGATTTGAGGGGAAATCTTTCCAAACTCGAGATTTTCCCATAGATAGATGATATTTAATCACCTCTGAATCTTTAATTCAATCGGTTCCAGGTAATCGCTTTCCTTTGGAAAGATTTAAATCTCTTTCAGAATTTAATTCTGTTAGCAAAATAGGTTTTGAAAGCCGGTCACGTGTGACCACGTGACCCTCTTTGGAACGAGCCTTCTTCTTTCTTTGGCGCTCTGTCTTCTGATGGCTGCTTAACCGTCACGTGCTACCACGTGACCCCTGGTCACGTGTGAGCACGTGACCCCTGTCTGGCGCCTCTTTCCTTGGTTTTACTGGAGAACAATTCCACTGCTTTGAACGTCATGTGCTAACACGCGACCCTGGTCACGTGGGAGCACGTGACCTCTTCTGAAGCCTTTTTTCTTGACTTGATCAGGGAACCGGTGTGCCTTTGACGCTTGCTCTTAAATGTCATGTGTCGCCACGTGACCCCGGTCACGTGGGAGCACGTGACTCTTTCTGAAGCCTCTTTTCTTCAATGTGGCCAGGAAACTGAACTTGCCCTTGATGATGCGCTTAGGCGTCACGTGCCAACGCGTGACTGCTGGTCACGTGTAAGCACGTGACCCTTTCCTGAAGATTTTCCCAGAAGCTTTCCTGATTTTAAATCAGGAAACAAATGCCCCCACAGCGTTGTTCTCACGTGTCTGCACGTGAGTGCAACGCTGTCACCTCTTGTGACCGTTGGATTCCTCTAGGGATCTAGGGAGATGAAACATTTCCATTGCCTTCTATAAATACCTTTGTCTCTTCATAGGAGCCTTCACTCTGCTCATCTTCTTCTTCTAAGAACTTTTTCCTTGAGAATTTAATTCTCGCTTTCAGAGCTTAGTTCTCTGTCTTGACATTTTCCAGAGTTTAACTCTGTTGACGGATCCCTTTTCCTCAGGTGATGTTCTTGGACAACGATGGACCTTCACATTTCTCCGGATTTTAAATCCAAAACAAGGGTTTTTACCCTTTTTCGTTCATATTTTCCATAAGGACATAAAACCGGTTAACCTTCAAACTGTAGATCTCTTAGGGTTTAGATGGTCTTTGAGGAGATGACGATGGCGTTTCAACCCATGGAATTTAATTCCATCAAAAATATTTCTGGGAATTTAATTCCCTTTTCTTAATAAGGAATTTAATTCCTATGAAGAACTCAGTTTCTTCGCATGGAGGCTTCCTGAGGTCTCTTGGCCCTAGGTGGTTCTTCCTGTCATTAATGCAATGGGTGTTTTGTAATGATGTCTTTTGGTGGGAATTTAATTCCTTTGATTTTGCTAGATTCTTTGTAGAGCCCGAGACAGCTTCTGTTTGGGGGGGCTGTGCATGATCATCATTCTTTGAGGATATTCCCTTTGTTTCATTGTAACACTTTTGGCCTCATTATTAATGAGCCGTCATCCGGATTCTGTGGGACCCATCTGTTTTGTAGCTAGTGACCCCAGAAAACTCTGTTGTTGCTCTCTTTAACTAGTCTTCAAGTTTATGCATGAATATACGTTGCTGACTTTTCTTCTAACGGTCCTCCTTTATTGGATTTCAGGTGCGATGGCTTCTGTTCCACGCTTTCCCTTTTCTCGCTCGGAGGCTGCTTTTCCTCAGTCGCCGTCTGATGAGGAAGCGATGGCGATGATTCGGGCCCATGACCCGAACTGCACCAATCTTCTTCAATGGGGACCTTGGTACAATCAGATTATTCAGGGTCGCCGGAGCTTTCTTTGCGCGGTGCCGACAGAGCCTACTTTCCTATTTTTACCGATGGATCCTCCAAGGACAGCTTTTGCTGTGGAAATGCCCAACTGGACTCCAACGGGGAGGCTAGAGCCTTCGACGACCGGCATTCCGAACCATCCGATCCCGGCCATAGACATTTTGGGACGGCGTATCTGCCAGGGTGAGGCCCACCCGTGGGGGCAAATTTATAAGATAGGGCTCACTCCTAGGCATCCTACGGGCTACCTTCTCTGGGCTCGCTACATCCTTTCTGCCCATCGGGCGCGGTTGCAGAAAGTCGGGCTTTATCAGGCCATATACGCGTCGCTATTCCATTACAAGTCCCCGCATGCCTGGTGGGTCAAGGCATTTTTGAACCAGTGGAATCTGCCCACTAATACTTTCATTCTGGGAGATCGCGAGGTTTCGATTTCTCTGACCGAATTTTATGATATCTCGGGATTGCCGATAAGGGGTAATCTGTATGAGGAGTTGTTACCTCCCGAAGAGTATGTTTTTGAGCCTGAGCTCGCCCCAGTTGACGGTCTGTCTGCTGAGAATGCTGTTCGCCACAAGCGCCCCAGTTTAATTAAGGCCCTAGGCATCTTCGACCAATTATTCACCGAGTCCGAGGAGCAGGGTGTCACTTTCAAGAGCTTCATTGCTCGTTTCCTTCGTGAGGACGCCTTATCGAAGACAGCCCCGAAGTTTGCCAACATTGGGGACCCTTTTGGGTTTGGCCCGAAGAGGTTGCCGACCAACGAATCAGATCTACCTCAGTATATCGCCGATCTCTTTTGAATCCATTGCTGCCCCAGGCATGGACGAGGAGACGTTCTTTGTGGGGTTCGTTAGCGTCTGGCTCAGTTGGTTCGTTATCCCCATGCATCGCCGCTTCATGAGAGCCTCGGTCATCTACCCGGCTCATCGTATTGCTGAGGGGATGAGGTTGGCTATCGGCATCCCGGCCTTGGCGCACCTCTATAACGGATTGGGCACCGCAGCTAATACTTCTACGCCTGGCGTGGACGTAGTGAACTTTTCACTTCATTATTTCACGTCGTGGATCGAAATGCATGTGCTGGGGTCTTTTGCTATGCATCAGAGGCCCGCCTTTTACGACGCCTATCCCTTCCCGCGACTCATGCGATTGGTGGGTGCTTCTGCTGCCGACCCAACTCAATTTGGGGCTATTCGGGTGCTGATCTCTCCTCATGCCACCGCTGGCGGGTTGGTTTTTAATGATCGGGTTCTGTCTACTCCTTCGGGTCCCGTTCAGCAACTTTGGGACCAGTCAAAGGACAACGCGCCTTCTCTGAAGCCCCGAGAGGCCACGCATTTGTATTCAATTAGACCGGGCTACTTGGTGTTTCGCCAGGACAGTGCAGCTCTTTTTATGCGGTACAATCCGCATCGATTTGCCCGGCAGCTTGGATACGACCAGGGTGTTCCTTTTGAGGCTTTTATGGTCGCCCCGATCCCTTCGCTCGACGCTGTTCGCGATGCCGCTCATCATTTCATGAGGTTGAACACCGGCTCTTATTTCATGGTCCCTGAAGCCGAGTACAAGCCCCGATGCGTAGGTGCATTTACAGGCTGGTATCTTCATCGAATCACCCCAATTATTGCTGAAGAAAGAAGGGTTCTTCTTGGTCACGACTCCCCTCCTCAGGTTTCGGGAGCTAAGCTGCGACCGAGGGTTCCAGTCCGCTTTCCTTTGAGGGAGATTGGCACCGCCCTCATTCCAGGGGAGTCAGGGGTAGACCTTACTCCAACAGCTGGTATGCCCTTGGGTTCCCAATCGCGGGGTAGACGGGCTCCAGTAGTAGCACCTCTGCCGGCGGCGGCACCGCCCCCCGTGGCGTCGACACTGGCGATGTCGTCCTCGGTTGTGGCACCGAGCGAAAGTAACAGTGTAACACCTTAGGATAAGGGTTAGTGAATAATTATAATTAAATAATGTTTTTTAATAAAAAGTTTACCAAATTGTGTTTTAAATATTTTTCCTAATTTAATAAACATTTTTCCAAAATTTTCCTAGGCTTGCACACACATGTGCATGTAAACTAGGGTTTTTAAATAAAGTAAATATATTAATTATTAACCATGGTGGGTTAATTATAGGATTAAGTCCTTTGGGTTTAAATTAAGTTGATTAGTAAACTAAAAGTGGCTTTAATTTGAATTAGATTTAGTGTTGACTTGTGTGAGAGAGAGAGAGAGTGCATCATGGCTTAGCCCATGCTTGCCATTAATGAAGAGAGAGAGAGAGAGAGGGGTTGACCCTTGAGTGTTGATTGTTTTCCTCTCTCATTTCTTTGTTCTCTCAAACACTCACACACCCACACACTTACCTCTTTCCCCAGCTCCAGAACAAGCAGCAGCAGCAGCAAACATAACAACAGCAACAATCTCTGAAGCAAGAGGCAGCATCAGCAGCAGAGAGCAGAAGCATCAGCAGCAATGAGCTGCAGCAGCCCCATCACCCAGTGCAGCCCCTTCCCTTCAATTCTTCTGCTTTCTCAAGCTCCCTAGGGTTAAGTATGAGGTATATTTCCTATCTTGCTTCCCTAGTTTGCCTAGTTAGTGTAGTTTTGCATCGGTTAAAGGATTTTTGTGTGTTTTAGTGCGATATGGGGTGTTTAGTGTGAACTTTGTGCTAATGAGGTGTAGATTAGTTCGTATCCCCAGGACGGTCAGCAGTCGCCGCGGGGTTGCTACAGATGTGGCAGCCTACTTCACCTCGTTCGAGATTGTCCAGAGACACACCGGAGGGAGGCGGCAGCACCGCATGTTACCTTACCACCTTCACCACCCCAGAGGGCGTTGCCCGTTGCGCCTACCGTTGCTCCGCGCCAGACTTATGCTCAGAGAGGTCGCGGGCGTGGAGGAGTTGCTCAGAGAGGACGAGATGACCGAGGCAGAGGTCAGTCAGTTTCAGGTGGTGGACAGGCGAGGGTCTTTGCTTTGACACATCAGGACGCGCAGGCGTCCAATGCAGTGGTTTCAGGTATCCTCCCTGTATGTTCAGTTGATGCACATGTATTGTTCGATCCCGGATCCACACACTCGTACGTATCCACACATTTTGTGCCGAGTTTGGGTAGAGAGTCCGGCTTACTTGATCAGCCGCTTGTGGTGACTACTCCTGTGGGAGAGTCGTTTGTGGCTAGGCACGTGTTCCGATCCTGTATCGTCTGTATTGGCGAGAGAGAGTTGCCTGTCGACTTGATTCTTCTGGAGATGTTGGACTTCGACGTTCATTTGGGCATGGATTGGTTAGCCACGTGCTATGCTTCTGTGGACTGCCGCGAGAAGACAGTTAGATTCTGTTTCCCCGGTGAGTCGGTTTTTGTTGTGTTGGGGGACCGTGGTGCCGCCCCTCACAGTGTAATTTCTTCTTTTCGCGCTGGACAGCTTTTGAGGAAGGGATGTCAGGGATTTCTCGCTTATGTTCGCGATGCTCACGCTACAGAGGTTCCATTGGATCAGGTTCCAGTTGTTAGCGAGTTTCCTGATGTGTTCCCTGACGAGCTTCCTGGGTTGCCACCCGAGCGCGACATTTCTTTCTGTATTGATTTGGTTCCTGGTTCGGGGCCTATTTCTATACCGCCCTTTCGGATGGCCCCGGCGGAACTTAGTGAGCTGAAGGGTCAGTTACAGGATTTGCTGGACAAGGGACTTATTCGACCCAGTGTTTCTCCTTGGGGTGCTCCAGTCCTGTTCGTCAAGAAGAAGGATGGCAGTTTGCGTCTTTGTATCGACTACCGCCAGCTGAACAGGGTGACAGTGCGGAACAGGTATCCTTTGCCGCGTATCGACGATTTGTTCGACCAGCTTCAGGGGGCAGGGTACTTTTCGAGGATCGATTTACGATCGGGCTATCATCAGCTGCGGGTTCGACAGGAGGACATTCCCCGGACAGCCTTCCGTACGCGCTACGGCCATTACGAGTTTTTGGTGATGTCGTTCGGACTCACCAATGCGCCAGCAGCCTTCATGGATTTGATGAACCGTATTTTTCGGCCTTATTTGGATCTGTTTATTATAGTCTTCATTGACGATATCTTGGTGTATTCCCGGAGTAGTGAGGAGCACGAGCAGCACCTGCGGATTACATTGCAGACATTGAGGGAGCACCAGCTTTATGCGAAATTCTCCAAGTGTGCTTTTTGGCTAGATAGCGTGGACTTCTTGGGTCACGTGATTTCACGAGACGGTATATGTGTTGACCCGAGGAAGATCGAGGCCGTTCAGCGTTGGCCCAGACCCACATCAGTGACGGAGATTCGCAGCTTTTTGGGATTGGCCGGTTACTACAGGCGTTTTGTGCAGGACTTCTCACGTATTGCTACACCGTTGACCGGGTTGACCCGGAAGGGAGTTCCCTTCGATTGGACGGAGGAGTGCGAGCACAGTTTTCAGCAGTTACGGACTCAGCTGACGACGGCACCGGTGTTATCTTTACCTTCCGGATCGGGCGGATTTGTGGTCTTTTGTGATGCTTCTCGAGTGGGATTGGGATGCGTTCTGATGCAGCATGATAGGGTGATCGCGTATGCCTCGCGACAATTGAAGAAGCACGAGCAGAACTACCACACTCATGATTTGGAGATGGCAGCAGTAGTCTTCGCACTTAAAATCTGGCGACATTACCTGTACGGCGAGTCGTGCCAGATATTTACGGATCACAAGAGTCTGAAATACATATTCCAGCAGCGGGACCTGAACCTTCGACAGCGTCGATGGATGGAGTTAGTGAAGGATTACGACTGCGAGATCTTATATCACCCGGGCAAGGCAAATGTGGTGGCGGATGCTTTGAGCAGGAGGCCCGGGAGTAGTTTATCTTTTTTGAGCGCGGTACAGGAGCAGTCATCGGCAGATTGGCAGATATTATGCGACAGTCGAGTACAGTTCGAGTTCACGCCGATTGGAGGACAGATAGCGCATGTCCGTGCACGCCCACAGTTGATTGATCGTATACGTGAGGCACAGCTCAGTGATGACCGATGTTCAGAGATCATGGCACAGATGGGACAGGACCGATTTTCCGAGTTCGTGATCGATGATCAGGGGATACTACGGTTTAGAGTCAGACTGTGCGTACCTGATGCTGAGGGACTGAGGCGTGAGATTCTTGAGGAGGCACATCGATCGGTGTATAGCGTTCATCCCGGTTCCACCAAGATGTATCATGATATGAGAGATGTTTACTGGTGGGACGGAATGAAGAGGGACATTGCAGATTTTGTATCGAGATGCCTGACTTGTCAGCAAGTCAAGGCTGAGCACCAGAGGCCCGCGGGAGAGCTACAGCCGTTACCCATTCCGGAGTGGAAATGGGAACAGATTTCGATGGATTTCGTGGTGGGTCTACCCAGGACTAGTAGGGGGTATGACTCCATCTGGGTGATCGTGGATCGTTTAACGAAAGCGGCTCACTTCTTACCGGTGAAGACGACTTTCGGATTTACTCAGTATGCCCAGATCTATATTGACGAGATAGTACGACTACACGGAGTCCCGACGTGCATTGTGTCCGACAGAGGCACCCAGTTTACTAGTAGACTATGGCAGAGGCTTCAGGAGGCTTTGGGCACTCGCTTGAGTTTCAGCACGGCTTTTCATCCGCAGACCGACGGACAGTCAGAGCGGACCATCCAGACTCTCGAGGACATGCTCAGAGCTTGTGTACTAGATTTCGGAGGTAGCTGGGATCATCATTTGCCCTTGGTAGAGTTTTCCTACAATAACAGCTACCAGGAGACTATTCAGATGGCACCGTTTGAGGCTCTTTATGGGAGGAGATGCAGGTCGCCTACTTGTTGGACAGAGCTCAGTAAGAGCAGTATCTTAGGGCCACAGATCGTTGAGGAGACGACCGCGAAGATCCAGTTGATTCGCGATAGGATGAGAGCAGCGCAGAGTAGGCAGAGGGCTTATGCAGACCGTCGACGACGCAGACTTGAGTTTTCGATTGGTGATCATGTTTTCTTGAGGGTCTCCCCAATGAAAGGTGTGATGAGGTTTGGGAAGAAGGGGAAGCTTAGCCCCAGGTATGTGGGCCCCTTCGAGATCCTTGAGCGTGTCGGTGCAGTGGCTTACCGGTTAGCCCTTCCGCCCAGCTTTCCAGATGTGCACCCCGTATTCCATGTCTCGATGCTCCGCAGATATCTACATGACCCTTCGCACGCGATTCAGCATCCGACGATCCAGCTTGAGCGTGACCTTTCCTATGCAGAGCACCCGGTGATGATCTTGGATCGACAAGTGAAGAAATTGAGATCGAAGGAGATTCCATCAGTTAAAGTACTTTGGCGTGGTCAGAACCGTGAGGAGGTCACTTGGGAGACCGAAAGCGAGATGATGAAGACGTATCCCCATCTTTTTGAAGGTAACCTTAGTTAGATTTTTGAAATTCGGGGACGAATTTCTTTAAGGGGGAGAGATTGTAACACCTTAGGATAAGGGTTAGTGAATAATTATAATTAAATAATGTTTTTTAATAAAAAGTTTACCAAATTGTGTTTTAAATATTTTTCCTAATTTAATAAACATTTTTCCAAAATTTTCCTAAGCTTGCACACACATGTGCATGTAAACTAGGGTTTTTAAATAAAGTAAATATATTAATTATTAACCATGGTGGGTTAATTATAGGATTAAGTCCTTTGAGTTTAAATTAAGTTGATTAGTAAACTAAAAGTGGCTTTAATTTGAATTAGATTTAGTGTTGACTTGTGTGAGAGAGAGAGAGAGTGCATCATGGCTTAGCCCATGCTTGCCATTAATGAAGAGAGAGAGAGAGGGGTTGACCCTTGAGTGTTGATTGTTTTCCTCTCTCATTTCTTTGTTCTCTCAAACACTCACACACCCACACACTTACCTCTTTCCCCAGCTCCAGAACAAGTAGCAGCAGCAGCAGCAAACACAACAACAGCAACAATCTCTGAAGCAAGAGGCAGCATCAGCAGCAGAGAGCAGAAGCATCAGCAGCAGTGAGCTGCAGCAGCCCCATCACCCAGTGCAGCCCCTTCCCTTCAATTCTTCTGCTTTCTCAAGCTCCCTAGGGTTAAGTATGAGGTATATTTCCTATCTTGCTTCCCTAGTTTGCCTAGTTAGTGTAGTTTTGCATCGGTTAAAGGATTTTTGTGTGTTTTAGTGCGATATGGGGTGTTTAGTGTGAACTTTGTGCTAATGAGGTGTAGATTAGTTCCAGTAGGATGCTTGAGGTTTGTTGTGACCATGTAAACCTAGTCCAACCCCTATTACACTAAAATACCACCAGATTTCATATTTGATGCAAATGTCGTATTTGGGCAAAATCTGTGTTTTCTGGAACTGCTATTGACCCGGTGAGTGCAGAATGATTTTGGGAAGACTTTAGTGTAGTGGAGTGGAGATGATACACCAGGTGAAACCCGACCCCCTAACTCCCCACTACGGCCGCCAAAACCGCCATTCTGGCCGCAAATTGCGGCCAGACAGGAAGTGTTTTGGGTTTTTTTGGGCTCTGTAGGTGTCTGCTAGTGTGTAGGGTCTTTTGGTATATATATATTTTTAAGATTAATTCTGTAGGAAAATCTGGGACCAGTTACCTGTTTTGCCGTTTTTCTAAACCTTCGCGACACGCGTGATACGTGAGTAGGTTTGGGTTCTGCGTATCGCGGCGCGTCGGGGTAGTTTCGTGGCGCGTGAGTACACATTTTAGCGTATCGCGCACACGCGCGATTGGTTTGCGACACAGGTTTTCTTGTTGGATTATAATGTCGCGTTTTGTGACTTAAGCTTATGTGTGATATGTGTATGTGATTCTAGGTTCGCAGGCCAGTGAGACGGACGCTGCGAAGAAGGGCAAGCAAGTGGTTGGATACACTTAGCGCGAGACACGGTGAGTAGATTTCACATCTACGGGGATATCGCCCGCATGGCGTTATGCGTCAGGGCTGATAGGACTTATTTACTATATGTTGCATGCACCCCATAGACTATCATCGCATATTTCATTCTCTGCTGTGTTGATATATATATATATATATATATATTGCTTAGAACTGATAGAACACCGCACTATTACTAACGGTTTATGTTGCACGGGCACTATTACATGCTACACACACACCGTTAGTAACTGCCATGCCACACTCACTATAGAGCTGCCATGATTATATTGCTATAGTTCGCCTCATATGTGATTTGATATGACCTTCATGTATATTGGGAGCCGCATGACATCTTTTAAAACCGGAAATGAAACTACTTTAAAAAGCGGTTTTCCCCTTATACCCATACCATGGATTGATGTATATTGTACCTCGCATTGGATTTTACTATTGGTTTTGGATTTTCATGTGATTTCTGTTTTGAGGACCGTGGAATTATTTAAGGAAAGATATGCTATTTTGAAAAACCCGGTACCTCGTGATATGATATTTTGGTGTGTCCACCACGCGTTTTCTCGGTGCTGAGACGTGTGCTTGAAACACGATTCGAGGAGTGGATGTTCCGTTTGCGGGTTCGTGGTGGGCCCGGTATGGTTCCCCTCGGCGAGATGATCGATGGGATTTGCCGATTGAGCCTGGAGGCGGGCGAGTACCTACCGGTGATTGGTTGGACCTGGCAGTTGTCCGGAGGATACTGACCAGAGTCGAGTGATGGATGCGGGATGACCGTGCTGCCGGGGCCGAGGGCCGATACCGCAGACGGACCCCGTGGGGCCGGTCCGGACTGACGGCGCCCGATGTTCGAGGATTTACGTGTCGATGCTGGACACGGGTATTTTATGATGTTTTGGGTGCCGATGTTGGGCACTCGTGATTCCTCCGAGATATACAGGATTTGAGGGCCGATGGGTGTGCCGGCGCCTGAGTATATGTGGGATTTGGGTGCAGTTTGAGGCACCGATCTTGTTTTCCATGTTGACATAGTCCATGTAGATATTACTTATCCCATACTCAGTATTGATTACTATACATCTCATCCTGTAGCATTTACCTGTTAGAGTACATGCATTATTATTGTATCCACTGTTGACATGCATTGATATCATCTGCTGGCATTAGTGGAGCCACGCTATATGTGCATGCTTGCGATCACCTTTATATGTTATCTCTATTCACGAGTTGGCAACTCACCCCCGTTGTGCCACAGTGTTTGCAGGTTGCCCTTGGGAGTAGTCACGGCTTGCTGTTACCGCATCTTTTGGCACAGATACCCCTTTTGAGCAGAGATAGTCTTTTGCTGATAGGTGGGTTTTGTACGGTATCTGTTATCTTGCAGTTGTATATTGATGTATCTAGTACTCTCCATCTACCTTCTGTATTGACTTAGAGACAGTTGTGAGGACGATATGTATGGTTTTATATTCTGGTGTCGAGCTCGCATGTGAGCCGACATTACTTTATGCAGTTTTATCTTTTATGATATTGTCCTTGTTTTACTGTGTATTCTTCGCTACGGCGTCGTATATCATATTGTGATGCTTCATTCTTGTCACTTGTTATTTCCGCTACACCTTACTTTTACCCGACTTTCGGGGCTAATGTTTTAAAAAGGGGAAATGTTACCAAAATTATAAAACTTATAACTTGTGAACTTAAAAAGGGATTTCTACTAAATAAATGGAAGTTTTTCAGACATTTACTATTGCTTTTACAAAACGTTTTAAATCACTCTATATTTATTGGTTTTGATTTCTGGGTTCGGCTTACTTAGCCGCGTTACGCCTGTAGACGTTGCGTGGTTAAGTGCCGGTCACGAGTCGAATTCTCGGGTCGTGACAAAGTTGGTATCAGAGCGTAGGTTTTACCTTCGGAGTGTAGGATGACCCTGGTATGATGGAGTAGGTAGCTGCAGCAGGGTAGCGTAGCGTGCGTATGTTCCGCGGCATACTCACGACACGGTACTCCGCTTACGCGACCTTAGGACTTATTGATTTGATCCCTCCTTATATTCTTGTGATTCGATTTCCGTGTTCTTATCGAATCCAAATTTTCTTTCAGCCATTATGCCGCCTAAGACTACGAGGGCACAGAGAGCGGCCGCGAGGGCCGAGATTCGTGTTGACTCGTCCGAGACGAGGACTGATCCGGGCAGTACGCCGGTTGTACCCGAGCAGGCTGTTCCTGCCGTGACAGAGCAGATCGCCTCGTTAGGGGCTGGTATGCAGGAGATGCGCCAGATGATAGGATCGCTAGTAGAGACGCTTCGAGCGCAGCGACCAGAGGTAGCTCCACCAGTTCCAGAGACCGCGATGGTGACTACCGCACAACCAGTTGCCCCTGCAGCCACGGAGGTGATTACAGTATCGCTATCAGAGTTCATGAGGCTGAAGCCTCCAGTATTCACAGGCACCGATACAGCCGAGGACCCACAGTCTTTCATCGACAGGATGGCCAGGATATGCCGTTCCCTCAGATGTGCAGATGCGAGATGGGTAGAGTTCGCGAGCTTTCGCCTGGAAGGTCTTGCGCAGAAGTGGTGTGATTCCGTGGAGAAGGGCAGAGCAGCAGGTCTTCCTCCTATGACCTGGACGGAGTTCGTGACTATATTTCTAGCCCGTTTCCTTCCCCGGAGTGTTAGAGATGCCCGAGCACGCAGGTTTGAGTCTTTGCGCCAGACGCCAGGGATGACAGTGGCAGAGTATGACGTACTGTTTATAGAGCTAGCAGTCTACGCCCCACATCTAGTGGCCACCGAGGAGTTGCGAGTCCGGAGATTTGTTCGAGGCTTGATTTCACCAGTGTTCCTCGCGATCAGCGCGCAGCACTACGAGACCTATGCAGCAGCTGTAGACGCAGCCCTAGTGGTCGAGGAGCACCTTGTTGAGACTTCGGCACTTCCAGAGCCGAAGAGAGTTCGTACCAGTATTTCCGCACGGAGGCAGTCATTCAGACTACGCGACAGGTATCGTTCCGGTACGAGGGGTAGCAGAGATTCGGGACGGGGTCGGATGTTTAGTTCGTATCCTCAGGACGGTCAGCAGTCGCCGCGGGGTTGCTACAGATGTGGCAGCCTACTTCACCTCGTTCGAGATTGTCCAGAGACACACCGGAGGGAGGCGGCAGCACCGCATGTTACCTTACCACCTTCACCACCCCAGAGAGCGTTGCCCGTTGCGCCTACCGTTGCTCCGCGCCAGACTTATGCTCAGAGAGGTCGCGGGCGTGGAGGAGTTGCTCAGAGAGGACGAGATGACCGAGGCAGAGGTCAGTCAGTTTCAGGTGGTGGACAGGCGAGGGTCTTTGCTTTGACACATCAGGACGCGCAGGCGTCCAATGCAGTGGTTTCAGGTATCCTCCCTGTATGTTCAGTTGATGCACATGTATTGTTCGATCCCGGATCCACACACTCGTACGTATCCACACATTTTGTGCCAAGTTTGGGTAGAGAGTCCGGCTTACTTGATCAGCCGCTTGTGGTGACTACTCCTGTGGGAGAGTCGTTTGTGGCTAGGCACGTGTTCCGATCCTGGATCATCTGTATTGGCGAGAGAGAGTTGCCTGTCGACTTGATCCTTCTGGAGATGTTGGACTTCGACGTTCTTTTGGGCATGGATTGGTTAGCCACGTGCTATGCTTCTGTGGACTGCCGCGAGAAGACAGTTAGATTCTGTTTCCCCGGTGAGTCGGTTTTTGTTGTGTTGGGGGACCGTGGTGCCGCCCCTCACAGTGTAATTTCTTCTTTTCGCGCTGGACAGCTTTTGAGGAAGGGATGTCAGGGATTTCTCGCTTATGTTCGCGATGCTCACGCTACAGAGGTTCCATTGGATCAGGTTCCGGTTGTTAGCGAGTTTCCTGATATGTTCCCTGACGAGCTTCCTGGGTTGCCACCCGAGCGCGACATTTCTTTCTGTATTGATTTGGTTCCTGGTTCGGGGCCTATTTCTATACCGCCCTTTCGGATGGCCCCGGCGGAACTTAGTGAGCTGAAGGGTCAGTTACAGGATTTGCTGGACAAGGGACTTATTCGACCCAGTGTTTCTCCTTGGGGTGCTCCAGTCCTGTTCGTCAAGAAGAAGGATGGCAGTTTGCGTCTTTGTATCGACTACCGCCAGCTGAACAGGGTGACAGTGCGGAACAGGTATCCTTTGCCGCGTATCGATGATTTGTTCGACCAGCTTCAGGGGGCAGGGTACTTTTCGAGGATCGATTTACGATCGGGCTATCATCAGCTGCGGGTTCGACAGGAGGACATTCCCCGGACAGCCTTCCGTACGCGCTACGGCCATTACGAGTTTTTGGTGATGTCGTTCGGACTCACCAATGCGCCAGCAGCCTTCATGGATTTGATGAACCGTATTTTCCGGCCTTATTTGGATCTGTTTATTATAGTCTTCATTGACGATATCTTGGTGTATTCCCGGAGTAGTGAGGAGCACGAGCAGCACCTGCGGATTACATTGCAGACATTGAGGGAGCACCAGCTTTATGCGAAATTCTCCAAGTGTGCTTTTTGGCTAGATAGCGTGGACTTCTTGGGTCACGTGATTTCACGAGACGGTATATGTGTTGACCCGAGGAAGATCGAGGCCGTTCAGCGTTGGCCCAGACCCACATCAGTGACGGAGATTCGCAGCTTTTTGGGATTGGCCGGTTACTACAGGCATTTTGTGCAGGACTTCTCACGTATTGCTACACCGTTGACCGGGTTGACCCGGAAGGGAGTTCCCTTCGATTGGACGGAGGAGTACGAGCACAGTTTTCAGCAGTTACGGACTCAGCTGACGACGGCACCGGTGTTATCTTTACCTTCCGGATCGGGCGGATTTGTGGTCTTTTGTGATGCTTCTCGAGTGGGATTGGGATGCGTTCTGATGCAGCATGATAGGGTGATCGCGTATGCCTCGCGACAATTGAAGAAGCACGAGCAGAACTACCCCACTCATGATTTGGAGATGGCAGCAGTGGTCTTCGCACTTAAGATCTGGCGACATTACCTGTACGGCGAGTCGTGCCAGATATTTACGGATCACAAGAGTCTGAAATACATATTCCAGCAGCGGGACCTGAACCTTCGACAGCGTCGATGGATGGAGTTAGTGAAGGATTACGACTGCGAGATCTTATATCACCCGGGCAAGGCAAATGTGGTGGCGGATGCTTTGAGCAGGAGGCCCGGGAGTAGTTTATCTTGTTTGAGCGCGGTACAGGAGCAGTCATCGGCAGATTGGCAGATATTATGCGACAGTCGAGTACAGTTCGAGTTCACGCCGATTGGAGGACAGATAGCGCATGTCCGTGCACGCCCACAGTTGATTGATCGTATACGTGAGGCACAGCTCAGTGATGACCGATGTTCAGAGATCATGGCACAGATGGGACAGGACCGATTTTCCGAGTTCGTGATCGATGATCAGGGGATACTACGGTTTGGAGTCAGACTGTGCGTACCTGATGCTGAGGGACTGAGGCGTGAGATTCTTGAGGAGGCACATCGATCGGTGTATAGCGTTCATCCCGGTTCCACCAAGATGTATCATGATATGAGAGATGTTTACTGGTGGGACGGAATGAAGAGGGACATTGCAGATTTTGTATCGAGATGCCTGACTTGTCAGCAAGTCAAGGCTGAGCACCAGAGGCCCGCGGGAGAGCTACAGCCGTTACCCATTCCGGAGTGGAAATGGGAACAGATTTCGATGGATTTCGTGGTGGGTCTACCCAGGACTAGTAGGGGGTATGACTCCATCTGGGTGATCGTGGATCGTTTGACGAAATCGGCTCACTTCTTACCGGTGAAGACGACTTTCGGATTTACTCAGTATGCCCAGATCTATATTGACGAGATAGTACGACTACACGGAGTCCCGACATGCATTGTGTCCGACAGAGGCACCCAGTTTACTAGTAGACTATGGCAGAGGCTTCAGGAGGCTTTGGGCACTCGCTTGAGTTTCAGCACGGCTTTTCATCCGCAGACCGACGGACAGTCAGAGCGGACCATCCAGACTCTCGAGGACATGCTCAGAGCTTGTGTACTAGATTTCGGAGGTAGCTGGGATCATCATTTGCCCTTGGTAGAGTTTTCCTACAATAACAGCTACCAGGAGACTATTCAGATGGCACCGTTTGAGGCTCTTTATGGGAGGAGATGCAGGTCGCCTACTTGTTGGACAGAGCTCAGTGAGAGCAGTATCTTAGGGCCACAGATCGTTGAGGAGACGACCGCGAAGATCCAGTTGATTCGCGATAGGATGAGAGCAGCGCAGAGTAGGCAGAGGGCTTATGCAGACCGTCGACGACGCAGACTTGAGTTTTCGATTGGTGATCATGTTTTCTTGAGGGTCTCCCCAATGAAAGGTGTGATGAGGTTTGGGAAGAAGCGGAAGCTTAGCCCCAGGTATGTGGGCCCCTTCAAGATCCTTGAGCGTGTCGGTGCAGTGGCTTACCGGTTAGCCCTTCCGCCCAGCTTTCCAGATGTGCACCCCGTATTCCATGTCTCGATGCTCCGCAGATATCTACATGACCCTTCGCACGCGATTCAGCATCCGACGATCCAGCTTGAGCGTGACCTTTCCTATGCAGAGCACCCGGTGATGATCTTGGATCGACAAGTGAAGAAATTGAGATCGAAGGAGATTCCATCAGTTAAAGTACTTTGGCGTGGTCAGAACCGTGAGGAGGTCACTTGGGAGACCGAAAGCGAGATGATGAAGACGTATCCCCATCTTTTTGAAGGTAACCTTAGTTAGATTTTTGAAATTCGGGGACGAATTTCTTTAAGGGGGAGAGATTGTAACACCTTAGGATAAGGGTTAGTGAATAATTATAATTAAATAATGTTTTTTAATAAAAAGTTTACCAAATTGTGTTTTAAATATTTTTCCTAATTTAATAAACATTTTTCCAAAATTTTCCTAGGCTTGCACACACATGTGCATGTAAACTAGGGTTTTTAAATAAAGTAAATATATTAATTATTAACCATGGTGGGTTAATTATAGGATTAAGTCCTTTGGGTTTAAATTAAGTTGATTAGTAAACTAAAAGTGGCTTTAATTTGAATTAGATTTAGTGTTGACTTGTGTGAGAGAGAGAGAGAGTGCATCATGGCTTAGCCCATGCTTGCCATTAATGAAGAGAGAGAGAGAGGGGTTGACCCTTGAGTGTTGATTGTTTTCCTCTCTCATTTCTTTGTTCTCTCAAACACTCACACACCCACACACTTACCTCTTTCCCCAGCTCCAGAACAAGCAGCAGCAGCAGCAGAAAACACAACAACAGCAACAATCTCTGAAGCAAGAGGCAGCATCAGCAGCAGAGAGCAGAAGCATCAGCAGCAGTGAGCTGCAGCAGCCCCATCACCCAGTGCAGCCCCTTCCCTTCAATTCTTCTGCTTTCTCAAGCTCCCTAGGGTTAAGTATGAGGTATATTTCCTATCTTGCTTCCCTAGTTTGCCTAGTTAGTGTAGTTTTGCATCGGTTAAAGGATTTTTGTGTGTTTTAGTGCGATATGGGGTGTTTAGTGTGAACTTTGTGCTAATGAGGTGTAGATTAGTTCCAGTAGGATGCTTGAGGTTTGTTGTGACCATGTAAACCTAGTCCAACCCCTATTACACTAAAATACCACCAGATTTCATATTTGATGCAAATGTCGTATTTGGGCAAAATCTGTGTTTTCTGGAACTGCTATTGACCCGGTGAGTGCAGAATGATTTTGGGAAGACTTTAGTGTAGTGGAGTGGAGATGATACACCAGGTGAAACCCGACCCCCTAACTCCCCACTACGGCCGCCAAAACCGCCATTCTGGCCGCAAATTGCGGCCAGACAGGAAGTGTTTTGGGTTTTTTTGGGCTCTGTAGGTGTCTGCTAGTGTGTAGGGTCTTTTGGTATATATATATTTTTAAGATTAATTCTGTAGGAAAATCTGGGACCAGTTACCTGTTTTGCCGTTTTTCTAAACCTTCGCGACACGCGTGATACGTGAGTAGGTTTGGGTTCTGCGTATCGCGGCGCGTCGGGGTAGTTTCGTGGCGCGTGAATACACGTTTTAGCGTATCGCGCACACGCGCGATTGGTTTGCGACTCAGGTTTTCTTGTTGGATTATAATGTCGCGTTTTGTGACTTAAGCTTATCTGTGATATGTGTATGTGATTCTAGGTTCGCAGGCCAGTGAGACGGACGCTGCGAAGAAGGGCAAGCAAGTGGTTGGATACACTTAGCGCGAGACACGGTGAGTAGATTTCACATCTACGGGGATATCGCCCGCATGGCGTTATGCGTCAGGGCTGATAGGACTTATTTACTATATGTTGCATGCACCCCATAGACTATCATCGCATATTTCATTCTCTGCTGTGTTGATATATATATATATATATATATATTGCTTAGAACTGATAGAACACCGCACTATTACTAACGGTTTATGTTGCACGGGCACTATTACATGCTACACACACACCGTTAGTAACTGCCATGCCACACTCACTATAGAGCTGCCATGATTATATTGCTATAGTTCGCCTCATATGTGATTTGATATGACCTTCATGTATATTGGGAGCCGCATGACATCTTTTAAAACCGGAAATGAAACTACTTTAAAAAGCGGTTTTCCCCTTATACCCATACCATGGATTGATGTATATTGTACCTCGCATTGGATTTTACTATTGGTTTTGGATTTTCATGTGATTTCTGTTTTGAGGACCGTGGAATTATTTAAGGAAAGATATGCTATTTTGAAAAACCCGGTACCTCGTGATATGATATTTTGGTGTGTCCACCACGCGTTTTCTCGGTGCTGAGACGTGTGCTTGAAACACGATTCGAGGAGTGGATGTTCCGTTTGCGGGTTCGTGGTGGGCCCGGTATGGTTCCCCTCGGCGAGATGATCGATGGGATTTGCCGATTGAGCCTGGAGGCGGGCGAGTACCTACCGGTGATTGGTTGGACCTGGCAGTTGTCCGGAGGATACTGACCAGAGTCGAGTGATGGATGCGGGATGACCGTGCTGCCGGGACCGAGGGCCGATACCGCAGACGGACCCCGTGGGGCCGGTCCGGACTGACGGCGCCCGATGTTCGAGGATTTACGTGTCGATGCTGGACACGGGTATTTTATGATGTTTTGGGTGCCGATGTTGAGCACTCGTGATTCCTCCGAGATATACAGGATTTGAGGGCCGATGGGTGTGCCGGCGCCTGAGTATATGTGGGATTTGGGTGCAGTTTGAGGCACCGATCTTGTTTTCCATGTTGACATAGTCCATGTAGATATTACTTATCCCATACTCAGTATTGATTACTATACATCTCATCCTGTAGCATTTACCTGTTAGAGTACATACATTACTATTGTATCCACTGTTGACATGCATTGATATCATCTGCTGGCATTAGTGGAGCCACGCTATATGTGCATGCTTGCGATCACCTTTATATGTTATCTCTATTCACGAGTTGGCAACTCACCCCCGTTGTGCCACAGTGTTTGCAGGTTGCCCTTGGGAGTAGTCACGGCTGGCTGTTACCGCATCTTTTGGCACAGATACCCCTTTTGAGCAGAGATAGTCTTTTGCTGATAGGTGGGTTTTGTACGGTATCTGTTATCTTGCAGTTGTATATTGATGTATCTAGTACTCTCCATCTACCTTCTGTATTGACTTAGAGACAGTTGTGAGGACGATATGTATGGTTTTATATTCTGGTGTCGAGCTCGCATGTGAGCCGACGTTACTTTATGCAGTTCTATCTTTTATGATATTGTCCTTGTTTTACTGTGTATTCTTCGCTACGGCGTCGTATATCATATTGTGATGCTTCATTCTTGTCACTTGTTATTTCCGCTACACCTTACTTTTACCCGACTTTCGGGGCTAATGTTTTAAAAAGGGGAAATGTTACCAAAATTATAAAACTTATAACTTGTGAACTTAAAAAGGGATTTCTACTAAATAAATGGAAGTTTTTCAGACATTTACTATTGCTTTTACAAAACGTTTTAAATCACTCTATATTTATTGGTTTTGATTTCTGGGTTCGGCTTACTTAGCCGCGTTACGTCTGTAGACGTTGCGTGGTTAAGTGCCGGTCACGAGTCGAATTCTCGGGTCGTGACAAACAGGGACGAGAGTGCCGAAGGCGATGTGGGTCAGCGCCGCCCTAAGGCTTCGCGAGGAAGGAAGCGGTCATCCTCAGCGACCGGCTCTGGGTCTAAACGGCGCAGGAAAGCGGCTACCACCCTGCTTGATTCTGTGGTGGAGTCTGAGCCTATCCTCGAAGACGAACCATTGGCCTTGCAAGAGTCAAGCGCTGGACTTCTCTTCCCGAGTTCGGCTGATGAGGAGGCTGCACAGTTGGCTGAGGCCATACAGCGTTCAAAAGACGCATCCCATAACGCCAAGGTTCCGAAGAAGTCTTATCCCGCTGTAATTTTTTACGAAGACCCTTCGTGGATTCGGCGGCGATTTATCGGCCCTTTGGAGGAATGGGGGGAAAGGGCTTTGAAGCAGGCCGCTTCAGAAGACGCAGCTGATGCACTTTCTTTATGGACCGGCTGTCATGAGTCTACTCTTGAACCTCGGCGAGCTTATCTCCTTGAGAAGGAGAAGCGGCTTGGAGAAGCTATATTGAGGGCTTCTTTGCGTATAGGTATGTTGTGCTTATCCTGTAATCTTGTCGATTCTTTATACTCGTGGGTATGTATCATTATTTTTGTTTGAATCGTGCAGAATCTTCGACGTTGGGGGAGCTCCCTACTGGCCCATTAAAGCTGAAGCCCGCCGAAGTTCTTAATGAAGCTTTGCCGGATGTGGAGAGGGTTGATGAGGCTGCTCCTCTCATGATAGAACCTCCAGCGGCGGTTCTTGATCAGGGAGTGCCTGCCCCTTTGGGGGATGCTCTCCTGGAGGCCGCCACCCCAATGACTCTTGCTGAGGGTGGCCCAAAGGCTGGAAGCGAGGTAGTCGGGACTACTCTCCCTTTGTTGGAGCCTGAGGTCACGGCGGAGACCGTTGAGGCTGCTATCCCCCCGGCTCAGAATGGGAGGAGTGTTGAAGGTATCCCTCTGCGTTTTAATTTAGTAACCCCTTCATAGTCTCAATTCCTTTATCTTTCCCAGAATTGCGCGGCTTAGCGGCCACGATCGCGGATCTGTCGCCTCGCCAGTCATTTCAGCGTTTATTGGAGATGGAAGCTCCGCAAGCGATCTCTCCTCAGCGTATTGTCCTTTCCTCTGGGCAAGGTTAGTGTCATTCGCCATTTTTTTTTGCCATAGCATTGTCACTACTTTGCGAAATGACGTTGATGTCTCTTGTAGTTTTGGAAGCCGACGATGAGGTTGAGGTCGTTGAAGGGCCAGGGGAACCTTCAGCTCCTACTTGCATGACTGTCGGTGAGTGACATTTTATTATAGTCCCGTCCATTCTGTGTTTAAAAGTTTTACTAACATTCGCCGATTTTGAACAGCCCTGCCAGTCTCCATGGCTTTGGAATCGCGCATTGTGATGCCGCCCGGCCCCTACGCCTTGCGGGCTTCAGAGCGCTTGGTCCAATTGAGCCTTGTCTCCCTATCTTCTTTCATCGAGGAGCTCCGTGCTGGCAGCGCAACCACAGCCGAAGCGTTTGCCGCTGAAGCTAACGGCTCCCTCCCTTTTCTCGCTACCTATCATAGCGAGGAGGTGGTGCGGGTCTGGGTGGAGTTCTGCAGGAAGGTGGAGGCTTGTTTGTACGCTCTGGAATGTTCTCGCCTTTCCTCGGAGGCTGTGGCTGCAAAGGCAGAGTTACGGGGGCTGATAGCACGGTGCGCGGCAAACATGACGTCATGTGAGAAGAGGCTTGGCCGTAAATTCTCGGAGAGGGAGCTAGCCTCCAAGGCGCTGGGCGAGCTTCAAGCCAATCTCACAGCCAGGGCCAACAAAGCATACGAACTCTGGCGGGTGCTTCAGGAGTCCATCAAAGAGGTGGTGGCTCTCGATAAAGCTGCTACGTTCACTCGTGAGAGGGTCGAGGCTCATAAAGCCACCGAGAAAGAGCTCGAAGCTCGGCTCGCTTCGTATCAGGCTCAGCAAGCTCAGGCGGAGGCTCGTCTTCTGGAGATCTTGCGTCATGAAGCCGTGGCTCAGCAACAGAACGATGAGCTGGTAAAATTACTACACCGCCCGCCGGCTTGAGGACTTGTATCTTTTCTCCCTTTTTTGTACATACTCATGAATGAGAGTATCTCTTTTTTCTGTTTCTTTCATAAATTGTACTTTGTATCTATTTTGGTTTATGAATAAAAGATACATTTTTTTCCTCTCGATGGTGTGTCCCCTTTTTATTGAATGTATTCTGCGGATATTCTATCTTGATCTCTTTGCAGGACAGCGATGGCTTAGGATTCAGGGTTAGGATCTGCTTCCTAAGGCTTTTGCATTTTATGAGCCACGAGGGTCTCATAAAGAGTTTTTCTCCCTATAGGTCGAGAGGATCCCATAGGTGTAAGTTCTTCTTAAAAATCGTGAGGATTATTAAGCGGGTTTTCCCTTGAGAGTCGTAAGGATCTTACAAGAGAGTTTTTCTTCCTTACAGGTCGTGAGGACCTGCAAGTGCTGGATGTGGTCACCCTTGTCCGTGTTTTACGGAGTCAGGGGTTCCTCCAGGTATCGTAGTTTAAAGACGTCACGGTCAAGGTTAAGGACCTCATAGTCCGTGGATTTAAGGACTCCACAGCCCGCTGTTAGTTTTAAGACATCACGGTCAAGGTTAAGGACCTCATAGTCCGTGGATTTAGGGACTCCACAGTCCGATGTTAGTTTTAAGACATCACGGTCAAGGTTAAGGACCTCATAGTCCGTGGATTTAGGGACTCCACAGTCCGATGTTTTGGTTGCAGGGACCCGTCGCCTCTTTGAAGACGTTGAGGAATTACAACGCCAGGCATCAAAGGAGTGAAGAGATGTACCCTTAAACCAAGGCAAAATCAGTAGGGAATCGGGGTGGTTGATCGTTAGTTTTAAGACATCGCGGTCAAGGTTAAGGACGTCATAGTCCGTGGATTTTAAGGACTCCACGGTCCGATATTTGCTCTGGATGCTTCACACGGGTTTACTGCCGTGCTCGGCGAGGACCAGGCTCCGCTCTGGGCGTTTTCCGCGGGGTCAAAGAGTGACGTTATCCGCGTTCCACGTAACCAGGAATTTTGCACTAGATGCTTCACACGGGTTCACTGCCATGCTCGGCGAGGACTAGGCTCCGCTCTGGATGCTTCACACGGGTTCACTGCCGTGCTCTGCGAGGACCAGGATCCGCTCTGGACGTTTTCCACGGGGTCAAAGAGTGACATTATCCGCGTTCCACGTGACCAGGAATTTTGCACTAGATGCTTCACACGGGTTCATTACCATGCTCGGCGAGGACTAGGCTCCGCTCTGGACGTTTTCCACGGGGTCAAAGAGTGACATTATCCGCGTTCCACGTGACCAGGAATTTTGCACTAGATGCTTCACACGGGTTCACTACCATGCTCGGCGAGGACTAGGCTCCGCTCTAGATGCTTCACACGGGTTCACTGTCGTGCTCTGCGAGGACCAGGATCCGCTCTGGACATTTTCTACGGGGTCAAAGAGTGACATTATCCGTGTTCCACGTGACCAGGAATTTTGCACTAGATGCTTCACACGGGTTCACTACCATGCTCGGCGAGGACTAGGCTCCGCTCTGGACGTTTTCCATGGGGTCAAAGAGTGACATTATCCGCGTTCCACGTGACCAGGAATTTTGCACTAGATGCTTCACACGGGTTCATTACCATGCTCGGCGAGGACTAGGCTCCGCTCTGGATGCTTCACACGGGTTCACTGTCATGCTCTGCGAGGACCAGGATCCGCTCTGGACGTTTTCCACGGGGTCAAAGAGTGACATTATCCGCGTTCCACGTAACCAGGAATTTTGCACTAGATGCTTCACACGGGTTCACTGCCGTGCTCGGCGAGGACTAGGCTCCGCTCTGGACGTTTTCCACGGGGTCAAAGAGTGACATTATCCGCGTTCCACGTGACCAGGAATTTTGCACTAGATGCTTCACACGGGTTCACTACCATGCTCGGCGAGGACTAGGCTCCGCTCTGGATGCTTCACACGGGTTCACTGCCGTGCTCTGCGAGGACCAGGATCCGCTCTGGACGTTTTCCACGGGGTCAAAGAGTGACATTATCCGCGTTCCACGTAACCAGGAATTTTGCACTAGATGCTTCACACGGGTTCACTGCCGTGCTCGGCGAGGACTAGGCTCCGCTCTGGATGCTTCACACGGGTTCACTGCCGTGCTCTGCGAGGACCAGGATCCGCTCTGGCCGTTTTCCACGGGGTCAAAGAGTGACATTATCCGCGTTCCACGTAACCAGGAATTTTGCTGATTGTATCCGCATTTCACGGGATGGAGGTTTGACTGTTGGCGATATGTATATCACCGAGCCATGGAACTGGGAGTTGCCGCTGTTCCGCTTAGCTTGAAGTTGTGTCTGCTGCCATGAGACGAACGACGAGATGATCTCTAGGCTATCCGTGAACCGTCAAGATTTAGCTTCTTTCTTTGGTGAAACCTGGGGAAAGAGTATGATCCCTTCTTTGTTTGCGCCCCTGGATTGTATACAGAGGTAGATGTAACATCACCTGTAGGGCAAGGATTTCACTTTTATTTTATTTCTTTTTCCGCGATGCTCTATCATTTCAGCTTTTTATATCGCGAAGGTCGCGATTGCCCCATCATTTCGGCTATTTTTCGCGGCGCCCAATCATTTCGGCTATTTATTTATTTTCTGCTCGCTGCTTTTTTTTTATTGCGAGTTGCCCCATCATTTCGGCTATTTCTGTAGGCATGTGTGGCTTGCTAGCTTTTTCGCTGCGAGCCTGGATTTTAGGCACCGATTTCGGCATCAGCATCGCCACAACTGGAATGTTGCCAGAAGCGAATCATCATTTGCCTTTGTCGATGACGAACAAAGGTGGCTCAGCAAACAGGGTTAAGGGTCCTGTCGACCAAGGCTTTTGACTTTATGAGCCGTAAGGGTCTCACAGAGGTATTTCTCCCTACAAGTCGTGAGGATCTTGCAGGTGTATTTTCTCCTTAGGGATCGTGAGGATTCCTAAGCGTGTGTTCCTCTGTAAGTCGTAAGGATCCTACAAGAGGGCTTTCTCCTCATGGGTCGAGAGGACCTACAAGGGTTGGACTTTGCTGGGGAAATGTTTATTCGCGCCCGTGGATTGTATACAAGGGTCAGTATTGAATCCCTTGTAGGGCAATATCGAAGGTTGTGGAGGATTTGCTTAAGAACAGGTTCAGGTTTCTGTAACTTAAGACTTTCAAGTCTTATGAGCCGTGAGGGTCCCACAAGAGAGTTCTCCTTACGAGTCGTGAGGATCTCGTAAGTGTATTTTCTCCTTAGGAATCGTGAGGATCCCTAAGTGTGTTGCTCCTTTGTGAGTCGTAAGGATCTCACGCGGGTGGTTTCTCCTTACAAGGTCGAGAGGACCCTATAAGTGTCTTTTAACGAGGTTGCGCCCTTTCGGGTTTTCACAAACACTCGCCGGTAGTCCTGCTGTTTTTACTCACGGAGCCCTTTCGGGTTTTCATCCGTGCCCGTTTTGCTTGTGGACGCACCGTTTTTTATTCTTTTTTCTCTTTTTTTTTTATCTCGTCAGCCTAAGGATGCTGCGGTAGTAGTTTTAGGGACGTTTCGGTCCGTCGTTAGTTTAAGTACGTTTCGGTCCGTCGTTAGTTTAAGGACGTTTCGGTCCGTTGTTAGTTTAAGGACGTTTCGGTCCGTTGTTAGTTTAAGGACGTTTCGGTCCGTTGTTACGGGAAGGCCGGCTGCTGCTTGTAAAGTCTGAGCCTAGGAAGATAGCGAGCGGACACAGTCGTCATCATCTATCATTGACCCAGGCTATGGCTCATTAAGCGTAGTATTTCTTTAAGAAACGGCCGTTTATTGGCCTGAAAGGTCTTTCACCGTGCATGTCCATGAGTAGATAGGCTCCACCCTGGTAGACCTTGTCTATGATGTAAGGGCCTTCGTAGTTTGGCTCAAATTTCCCCCGCTTGGCACGATTGGGGATCATAGGTCTTTTGACCACTAATACGAGTTCGCCTTGGTGGAATGTCCTCGGCCTGGTCAATCTTTCGTACGAGCGCGTCATCTTTGCTTTGTAGGCTTCTAGATGTTGTTGCGCTATGAGCCGGGTTTCGTCGAGGGCATCAAGCTCCTCAAGCCGAAGGTGAGCATTTTCTTCGTCCGTCAGCTCGTGGTGGACTGCCACTCGTAGAGAGGGTAACTCTATCTCGAGGGGGAGCACTGCTTCTGTCCCAAATACCAACGCGTACGGTGTTGTGTTCGTGGCCGTCTTGAATGTAGTTCGATAAGCCCAAAGGGCTTCTTGCAGTCTTTCATTCCAGTCTCTCTTATTTCGGGAAACGGTCTTTTTTATGATCTTCGTCAAGGTCTTATTGAAGGCCTCGGCCAGACCGTTAGCTCGTGGGTTGTAAACTGAAGAATATCTCCAGTCTATATTGTGCTGCTGCGCGAAGCGGCTAATCTTATGGCTTCGATAGGCTGGCCCATTATCGGAGATAATCCGCCGTGGGGTTCCGAACCGATAGATGACGTGCGTCTTGAAGAAATGGAGGATATTCTCCGTCTTTACTTCCCTCAGTGGTATTGCTTCTGCCCATTTGGAGAAGTAATCAGTCGTCGCCAGGATAAAACGATGTCCCCGGGATGATGCTGGCTCGATGGGGCCGACTATGTCAGTCCCCCACATTTCGAATGGCCAACTAGCCACCGTTGGGTGTAGTGGATTCGGATGTTAGTGGATAAAGTCTCCGTGGATCTGGCACGAGTGGCATTGCTTCGCATACTTGAGGCAGTCCTGGATCATCGTGGGCCAGTAGTAACCCATCCGTTTAATTTTTAACTTCATCTTTGGGCCTGCTTGGTGAGAACCGCAAAGTCCGTCGTGAACTTCCTGAATGACTCTTTCTGCTTCGTCGGGTCCTAAGCATCTCAGCCATAGAGAATCAAACGATCTCTTGTATAGAGTATCGTTGACGAAAGCGAAAGATAGAGCTCGTTTCATGAGCTGATGTCTTGAGGATGCTTCTTTGGGCATTCGGTGGGACTTAAAGTAGTCTATGAAGACATCCCTCCAGTCCTCGGCCTTCTCGTGGTCTTTTATTTATAGGATCGCCTGCTCGGTCGCTCCCTTTTCTTTATATAATTCCGGAGGTATTTCTGCCGGGGCTAGCACTCGACGGCTTTGTACCACGATTCTTACATCATCGAGGTTTTCGTCTGCCAGTTCTTTAGCAAGTTTGGCTAACGCGTCTGCTTTACTGTTTTCCGCGCGCGGTATATTCTCCAAAGTATAGGAGGGAATTTGGATCAATAGTTGTTGCACCTTTTCGCTGTACCTCACCAACTCCGGTTTGCACGTTTGGTAATCACCATTTACTTGACTAACAACCAGTTGAGAATCCCCGTATATAAGGAGGTCTTCAATTCCCAAGTCGATGGCGATTTCGAGGCCCGCTATCAGAGCTTCGTATTCAGCTTCATTGTTTGTCCTCGGCTCTGTTAAGGAGAAGGCGAAGCGCATTATCCCTCCTTGTGGAGTTGCAAAGATAAGGCCTATCCCCGATTTGATCATTGGGATACCCTGTTTCTGTTTCTTTACGGTCCATCGAAATAGAGTTCCCATCGGGTGCTACCGCTGCCAATCGCGTCAAATGCATGCTCGTCCGGCAAATCACAGTTCAGAGGAGAATCGGCCGGTATCGGGTGCTCGGCGAGGAAATCGGCAATGGCTTGGCCTTTTACTGCCTTGAGAGGTTTATACGTTACCGAGAACTCCATCAAGAGTAGGGCCCACTTAGCGAGTCGTCCCGTCAATTTGGCTTTCGACATTAAGTATTTAAGGGGGTCCACCTTTGAAATGAGACGGACTTCATGCGCCAACGCGTAGTGCCTGAGCTTTGTTATCGCGAAGATCAATGCCAAGCAATGTTTTTCAATGGGAGAGTAGTTGCTTTCTGCCCCCAGCAGAACTCGACTTAAGTAGTAGAGTGCTCTCTCTTTTCCCTGATCGTTCTCTTGCGCCCATAATGCGCCCAAGGAACCTTCGAGGGCGGTTGTATAAAGAATGAGGGGTTTTCCTTTGACCGGCGCGGCCAACACCGGAGGGTTCTGCAGGTATTGCTTGATCTCGTCTAGTGCACCTTGGCATTTGTGATCCCAAACGAACGGAGTTCCCTTTTTCATCAGGTGGCTGTAAGGACGGCATTTGCCTGAAAGATTGGCGATAAACCGCCGGATGTATGCGAGCTTTCCTTGGAGAGACCGCAACTGTTTGAGGGTTCTTGGCGGAGGCATTTCCATGATCGCTTTAATCTTCGACGGATCTATTTCAATACCTCGGTGTCGAACGATGAATCCCAGGAATTTGCCCGAGGAGACTCCAAACGCGCATTTGAGGGGATTCATTTTCAAATTATATTGCCGAAGGCGTTGAAATACAGTCTCCAGATGATTTAAATGCTCTTCGTATGACATGCTTTTTACTACGAGGTCATCGATATAGCACTCGACGACGTCATGTATGAGGTCGTCGAAGATCTTTTTCATGGCCCTTTGATAGGTAGCACCAGCGTTCTTTAGACCAAAGGGCATAACCCTATAGCAGAATATACCTAAAGGGGTCCGGAAAGCGGTGTGCTTCTGGTCTTCGGGGTGCATCTTTATCTGATTGTATCCTGACGAACCGTCCATAAAGGAGAAAACCTCATGAGTAGACGTGTTATCTATCATTAGCTCGGTTACCGGTACTGGGAAATCATCCTTTGGACAGGCTTTATTGAGATCTCTGAAATCCACGCATATGCGTACCGTCCCATTCTTCTTCATTACCGGGACGATATTGGCGATCCAGTCGGGATATTGGACTTCTTGAATAAATCCAGAATCGATCAGCTTCTTGACTTCGGCGTTGATGCTCATCTCCAGCTCGAGTCGCATCCTTCTTGGCGCCTGCTTGACTAGCTTGATATCTGGGGATATTGCTAATTTATGCACAGCAACCTCCGGATCTCATCCTGGCATCTCGGAGTAGTTCCACGCGAAGCAGTCTTTATGCCGTAGAAGCACGTTCTTTAACGCGGCCACCTTTTCTTCAGAGAGTAGCTAGCTGACAAATGTCGGTCGCGGGTCATCTGCCGATCCCAACTCAATCTTCCTAAAGTTATCCGCCGTAGTATGTATATCATCTTCCAGTTCTTTCGGAGCTGGCGGAAATTCTGAGATCACCTCATCATTGCTGTTCTCAAAGCACCGGGGAAGGTCATCCACGTTCTCGCGCTCTTCTTTTAATATCGTAATCGTATAACAGGTGCGAATCCGCTCCCAGGACTGAGGTGGATCCGGTTTTGCTCTTGCGGCCTTGGGTTCATGCTTTTGTGGCGGCGTTACCCTCCAGCTGTTGGATAAAGCGAATCTGCCCCGTTGGTACTGGTCCTCGACCCAGTTCTTGAAGGTGAAGCAGTCTTCGGTAGGATGTCCCATGGCTCGGTGATAAGAGCAATAGCTCAAATGAGAAGCCTTGTTAGCTTGCTCAGGGTGTCTAGACTCTAGGAGCGCGATCATTTGATGTTCTAAAGCGAGCTTGAGTAACTTCTCCGTCTTGTCCTGGGGGAAGGAGTACGCTCGACTCATCTTCTCCATGAGGGACGAATCCGAGCCGCGCAGTACCCGTAACCCTCTAATCCTGCGTCGTTGTTGTCGGCTCCTCTTCCCACTTCTTAATTTATTTCCGTCTCCGCATTGGGCCTTTCGTACAACGGGTTGACAAAGATGAGCATCTTTGTCTTTTGGAGCCTGCTGAAATAGGCGTTGCGTCCTGGCCTTCTTGTAGATGGCCATCTCGCGGTTGTGGTCTTCCCGAGCTTTCTGACCCATTTTCCTGATAGGCTTGTCCGTTCGTTCTTCAAACGACGGACTTGGTGCTTCAATCGCGGGGTCTAGTTTTGATGAGCGGTTGGCATCTCCTGACAGGGCGTCCTCTTCTTCATCAAAGGTATATATAGTGTAGCTACTGTGAGCCCGCTCCCGTTTTCCGGCTCTCGCGTATCCAAGCCCAAGTGTTTCCATTTTCCCGTTGGGCAATTTGCGTTGAGTCCCAGGGACATCCCAAATCTTGTTGTAGAACCGAGCCTGCCGAACAGTCTGTTTTAAGGGTACTCCTTGGCGCTTCAATAGCTTCTTTAATCCATTTGTATAGTATCTGGGCAGACGGATGGGTTGGAGTCTGTCGCATGTAGCATCCGCGCCATGCCAGATCTCTTTCTCTATTTTCGACTCTGAGGATCGGTAGAATAGGATCACCTTCTCACCCCTTTGCCTGGGAGGGATGTAAAATATTTGCAGGTCCTGCACATTGTGAGCTTGTAGCGTGTCGAGATCCTTGTAGTGTTCTCGCGGTACCATGGTGATTTGCAAACTATGGTCATCGCCAAGGGGTGCTTGTATTGACGGCCGGTTGGAGAACACAGCATTAACTTCATCCTCCGAATCACTTCCGAAGACCAGTATAGGGGTGGGCGTCCCCAGGTTGTTGCGTTGAGATGGCCATGCGTATACTATCTCTTCCTCTTCTTCGGTATCGCTCCCGAAAACAGGGATGGTGGCAGCGGTTTTGTTCTCCGGGTCGCGACACCTTTCTGTATCCTCGAAATCTGGCAAAAAGTACTTCGCATCTTCGTATTTGCGGACTTCGTTCACGGAAAATGGGTTCAACTCACCTGTTACAGTATACTCGAAACCATCTTTAAAATATTTCATACACTGATGTTGTGTAGAAGGGATGATGTTGTACTCGTGTAGCCAAGGACGGCCGAGCAAGGCGTTGTAGCAAGTCTTGGCGTCAATGACATGGAATTTGATGTCTGTGACGAGAAGTCCAAAGCGTAATGTTAGTATCACAGATCCGAGAGTCCGTGACGATTGTGAATCGAAACCGGAGATAGTAATTTTGTCACGAGCGAGGTGTTGCACACTCATGCAGATTTCCTTCAACACCCGAACATTAAGGAGATTGACGGAGGATCCATTATCCACCAGGATCTTGCCTATCTTGATATCATGGCAGTATCCGGAGGCATATAGGGGACGGTTATGGTCGCACGTCCCGAGGAGGAGGTCTTCATCACCGAAAGTGATATCGGCTGTATGCACTTCCTCCAGTTCATCCTTCATCTTTTCAGTGGCGAGGAAGGCTTGGAATTGCTCTGGTTCTTGCAACGCCTTAATTAGTGAGTCTCGCACTTCTTTTGATAATAGGAGGGCGTCGAGAATGCTAAGTTGAGAAGGTAGCTTCCTTAGGTGCGCGAGGATGTTATAGTCCACTTTACTCCTCCTAGGAGGGTCTTTGGCAGCCAGTTCTTTCACGACTTGGTCATCTAAAGCGATATCTTCAGTGACTTTTTCCTTTCCCTTATCTTTTCTACTCACGAGCCCGAGATTCTTTTCTGGGAGTGTGCGATTGCGCAGCTGAATGTTTTCGCAGGCTTCTAGTTCTTCCTCTTTCTCTAAAACGGATTCTTTAAAGAGAGGGCCCAGAGCCATTTCTTCATCAGAGTCGCTCCCAAAGGTAAGAACTTGTGACCCCCCGACGTTAACCATGTAACAGTTGCCAGTAGTTCTGTTGTGCCCTTCGACAGTACTTCTTCGCTCCCGACGGATCTTGCGTTTCATGCGCTTAAAATGTTGTCGACGAGTAACATATCCTTGCCACCATATTTTAAAGGCGTCGCACTTCTCCGTGGGGTGTGAGACTCTCCGATGATATGCGCAATAATTAGGGTGCCTCTCCGCCCCATCGTGTGTATTCCCTTCCGAGGGTGGTAGCTTCATCCCCATTGACATGGCTTTGGCAAACCTTTTCCTCGTCTTGAATATCTTTTTGTCCACTTCGGACGCCTTTTGATCTGGCGGGGGTAGTTCAACTCTTTCATTCAGTCGCCTGCATTTGGTTCTTTCTGACGTCGCCATCTCATGCTCCTGATCCGCCTTACTTTTTAGACGAATTTCGTCTAGAAAGGCATTGATCATTTCATTTGTCAGCCACGCACGCTCTGGTTCAGGTTCTGCCTCCAGCTTCTTAGTGTCAGGAGTTTTCTCATCATCGGTAAACGAGTGGGAGATTACGTTACAACTCGCCACATACTTTTCGGATTCATCCGATGAGCTCTCTTCATCATCTCCCTCTTGAAAGATGTGGTTGAGGAACTCTTGCAGTGTGACAGGGGTTCGCGCCTTTTGATTGTATTCTTCCAGCGCGTCGATTTGCTTTTGCAATTTCGTGCGCTCGTCTCCAAGCTTCGCGGGCTTCTTGGATTTCTTCTTCTTTTTCTTCGAAGCTTTTGACGGTTGGGCGTGAGTATTTGGGCCCTTATCACGAGTCTTCGTAGTTGTGCGGGGTTTCAACATCCCCTCGATAATTTGAGGTTCAAGAGGGTCTTTCCATTCGATCGCAGGGCACGCGTGAAGGTCTCTCAGCATTCTTTTTGTTTTCGTTGATAGCACGACCTCCCATGGAGCTTCTTCAATAAAGGAGCAGGTTGCCCCCAATGTATCTGTTTTCTTAGGAGTATGCGGTTGTGGTGGGCTCACCTTCCACTTCTCGGACAGTACAAACTTCCCCTGGAGGTATTGATCTTCAATCCATCCTTTGAAGACGAAGCAATCTTCAATCGGGTGACTTACCGTTTGATGGTAAGGGCAATAGCTAGGGCTATTCACCTCGGTGGGTTGTGGCGGTCGCCTTGGATTCGGCGGGTTTATAAGTCTGTTGCGTATTGCCAGCTCGAATAGCCGTTTCGTCTTGTCTCGTAGGAATGAGTAGGGACGTTTCATCTTCTCATTATAATATCGGCGTCTTTCTTCCAATTGATCTGCCGGTTTCGGGGCGTTAGGTTGCTGTTGGGCATTTGCGACGAAGGTCGCCCTCCCTTTACCCTTGTCATTCCGAGGTTCCGACTTCGGGGGAGGTGGTCTATGACCCATCTGGTCCATCTGAGCCAACTTGTCGATTAAAGCCTGGAATGTGGTTGGCTTAAAGAACATCATAAACTGGGAGATAGTTGCGTGGGGGTCTAGGGTTCCCACGAACATGCCCACTGCGGGTGCCTCCTCAATGCGTTGTTCACATCTCGACCACAAGTTCCGCCAGCGTATAGCATACTGGACCCAGGTTTCGCCTGGTTTTACCCTGGCGTTAATTAATGCAGTTATTGGAGTGCGTTCGCTGGCGCTTGCGAATCGCTGAGTGAATAACAACTCCATTTCAGCGAACGTTTTGATAGAATCGTTCGGGAGTTCTGAATACCATTCGAACGCTGTTTCTGATAAGCTGCCCACGAACTGTCGGAGCAACAGTTTATCATCACCGCCGGTGTTACCACAGAGGGCCCGGAACTGGGCGACATGTTGATGGGGATTGCCGGTCCCCTTGTACACGTGGAATTTTGGTATCGTGTAGCCTTGCGGGTATTTGATTTGGTCGTACCAGCTTGGATACGGCCGCCCCGTTTTCACGACTTGACCAGCTGCCTCAGTCGCATGATGGACCCGGATTTGCTGGGCTATGTAATCAGCCAAGTCCGCCTTAGAGATTGCCTCCTCCTTGGCCGTTGAGAGGGCCGGCAGTGGATTCGACGTTTCTCCTCGGTCGTCTTCAAGAACGATTGGGGGATCTTCGGCGGGAAAGTCCTGCTGGATCATCATTCCTATCATATCTTGGAAGAGAAGGCCCATACGTTGTATGTTGGCTGCTTGTTCTGTAGCCTCTTTGTCCTTTTTCTCCAGTATCCGGCGAAGGAATTCAGCGTCGGTTTCTTCTTCTTGGCGCGCGTCTGAGGATGTTTCTGGGCTTTCTTTTGGCCCGGTAAGTGCGGCCATAGCACTCATCATTTCTTGGAGCTTTTGTTGCTGCTCCTGGGCTTTCGTCACGGATCGGGTAAGTGGTCGGTGGCCTGTAGAAGTGCGGCTCTCCTCCTTTCCAGAGGCCATGTATACGGTGTGGACCATCATTCCCCCAAACTTAGGGCGTCTGGGCTCAGTGTTTTTAGCCGTCGTTGCACGCTGAGGGGTCTTCTCTGGCTTCCTCCTTCTATGAGCCATGGAGGTTGAGGGGGCCGTTGAAGTGGGCGTCCCGACAGCCTTTCGGGGTCCAGCCTGGTGGCCAGCTTCCGGTTGGATTTTCAGCTTCTTGTGTTGGCGGGAGGAGTTTGGATCGATGATCGAGTCTCGGGCCTGTCGCCAAACCTTATAGATTTTGGAAGACAGCCGTTGAGGCGATTGGGGCCGTTCTGATTCCATTTCCACAACCTTTTTTAACGGGGGAGGAGACCTCTTCAGTACTGCAGTAGGAGAATTTCTTCGCACTTTATTTAGCATTTCGAAGCTGTTCCCAGTTGGAACAGCAGTATTAACTTCTGCCACCGGGGCTGATGGAGTCAACCCAGAGGGGGAGTTGCCCCCAGCCTTCCTTACTCGGCGCCAATGGCGACGTCGAGCGTGTCGAGCGGACGGCGTTGGGTCAGCGGTAAGAATGGTCTTGTCTTGCCCCCTGTGTGGGTGGGGGGTTGTTGTTGGTGTTATCCTGTCAAAGACCGATGTCTTCTGGGCAGTAGGAGCGGGAGCCGAAGCCGTCAATCTTGTAAAGACCGACTTTTTGGCCGGAGAAGCCACCTTGGCAATTTCGGGAGCAGGAGCGGTCACTTTCTTAGAAGCAGCCTTCTCTGAGATTGTAGGCCCCATGATGAGTTCACAGGATTTCTGGCCTAATCTAGAGAAGACCGAGGCGTTGACGTTGGGCGACTCGTTGAGGGGAGCCACGGCAGGGGTAAGACGATCAAAGACCGACTTCTTGGGAGCTTCCTTTGTCGGCACCGGCGCCGTGAAGCTTGATGGTGGGAGTATAGTCCCAAAGAACAATCCGGTAGTGGCCTGAGTTACTTGGTCCACCGGCATTGTGAACAACGAAGCAGCTTGGGGCCCGTAGGCTATGCCTCCTGGCGAGGCAAAGCGTTGGTCGCAATTGCAGTTTGAGCAGTTGGAGAGTTTCGCAGAAGTAGAAGCCATCGGTCCTTTGCTTTCTGCAATAAGCAAGACGCCAATTCTTAGTATCTTGAAACCCAAGGGCAACTATTAGCGAACCGCGATTGGTTCGCGAATCACGACGCACGAAGTGTGGAGTGGAAAGAGGATAAGGTCCCACCGGGCGTGCCAGAATCTGTTCCCCTCCGAACGGCGGCCTGGACTCGGGCGTCCGTGCCTGAGGTTCGGGGCAGATGCTAATTGGTGCTATCCGTCCATCTCTCCGAAGATGCCAAGTTGTTTATGGCACCGTGCATCGGGGGTTTAGACGGATGCGGCCGATGTAGCAGACTTCGTCAGATTCCCCCTCGTTTGAGGGGTTTTTGATTGTGGGGACGCTCTTCCCTGCAGGCGCAAGCCCCTGCAGTTAATTACGCTACCGCATCGCGATAACAACTTTCTCCTTCTCCAGATGGTCACTTCGTGTCGTGTGTGTTTATTTTATGTTTTGTTGCCCGTGGATTGTTTACGGAGACTGAGTTATGTCGTCGCCTGTAGGGCGTGGACTAGTCCAAATCTGTGTTTATCATAGATTTGGGTTTGGGGGTTTGGTTTGAGGATACGTCAGCCATTCTCGAGGCTAAGATCAACTCAAACGTTTGTTAAGGATACGTTAGTCCGATTTGAGACTAAGATCAACTTAACAGGATCGTTTAGATCCGACAAAAGAGCGTTTGGGCTCCATTGTTCCAGTTTAGGGACATAGTGGTCCATCGTATATGTGGCCGTCGGGACCCGTCACCTCTCTGACGACGTTGAAGGATTACAACGACGGATGTCAGAGGAGTTCAGAGATGTACCCTCGAGCCAAAGTTAATTTGGGGGATTCATAGTCCAGTCTGTTTGAAAGTTTAAGGATACGTTAGCCATCTTTGAGGCTAAGATCAACTTAAACGGGACCGTTTAGATCCGGTAAAAGAGCATGCTGGGCTCTATTGTTCTAGTTTAAGGACATTGCGGTCCATGGGTAGTTTAAGGACATTGCGGTCCATTGTTAGTTTTAAGACATCTCGGTCGAGGTTAAAGACGTCATAGTCCATGGGTTTAAGGACTCCACAGTCCAGTGTGCGCTCTGGATGCTTCACACGGGTTCATTGCCGTGCTTGGCGAGGACCAGGCTCCGCTCTGGACGTTTTCCGCGGGGTCAAAGAGTGACGTTATCCACGTTCCACGTGACCAGGAATTTTGCACTAGATGCTTCACACAGGTTCACTACCATGCTCGGCGAGGACTAGGCTCCGCTCTGGGCGTTTTCCGCGGGGTCAAAGAGTGACGTTCTCCGCGTTCCACGTGACCAGGAATTTTGCACTAGATGCTTCACACGGGTTCACTACCATGCTCGGCGAGGACTAGGCTCCGCTCTGGACGTTTTCCACGGGGTCAAAGAGTGACGTTATCCGCGTTCCACGTGACCAGGAATTTTGCATTAAACATGGGTTTAAGGACCCCACAGTCCATATCGTGGGTGGTCGTCGGGACCCGTCACCTCTTTGAAGACATTGAGGGATTACAATGCCAAGTATCAAAGGAGTGAAGAGATGTACCCTAAAACCGGAGTGGATTAAATATTCCTTGGCCCAATTTGGGATCAAGACCCATTAATTATATTATGAGCCCATTGGCCCAGTTAATTACGAATTGAGGACTTATGGCCAGCTTGGGCTAAGTCCTATCATGTCTGGAATATTGATTTCTTGTGGGTCCATTGAGGGAGAGGCTTTGCCTCTATCCCTTTAGCCAATTGGGCCAAAGCCTAGTGTTAAACACTTCAGAGCAATCAGTGTTGAACACTGGTGATGAGGTTGACAAGTTAGTGTTTAACACTAAAAGATAATTGGTATTAAACACCAGCAACAAGGCTTTCAGATTAGTGTTAAACACTAAAACAGATCAGTATCAAGCATTGGCAACAAAGCTATCAAATTAGTGTTAAACACTAAGGTAGTCAGTGTTGAACACTACAATGGAGATCTCGGATTAGTGTTAAACACTAAGGTAATCGGTGTTGAACACTGTAAATAAGGTTCTTTGATTAGTGTTGAACACTAAGGCCCAACAGTGTTTCAGTACTGTGTTCAAGAATTCCAACTTAGTGTTGAACACTAAGGCAAAAGGGGTCACGTGGCAACACGTGAGAACGCCCTCTTTCCATTTATTCTGCTGAAATCGCTGCATCTTTCAGAACATCACGTGCCATCACGTGACGGGCATTCATATGCCTATGTATTAGAGTTTCTGTCAAGGATCACGTGGGTCACGTGGGGGACTGCCTCAAAGGGCTTTCTGTAGCTCTTTTGAGGGGGTCAGTCCCTAGTCGTAGGTGTATCGAGACGGGGCATCGATATACCAGTGTAGACTAGCGTATACGCTTCTCGACCCATGAGATGGGCGATGGATGATCCCATATCCATTGGTGTTTGACATCAGAGATGGTATACGGGTGCTCAGTGGAGACTGGGTACACTGGACGGACTCGCAGAGAACTCCCAGATGGTATTATACCTCACATCAGATGGCAGTTCTCAGGTGACACTTGTGCAGATTAGTCTGTAGACTCGAGATCGTCATAGAGTCTTGTGTAATTCCCACTGTACTTTGATTTCCACCTTACCACGTCCATGAGGGCGTGCAAAACGGTGGTTTTTGGGTACAGTCCCGAGTCACATGGAGGCAATGAGCGATAGGAGGGGTTTCGTCTCTCCCGGTATTGGGGGTTGATGTTGCACTGTGCTCGATTGGCCGTAACAGGGAAGTCCCTGGCCAGGGCTGTTTTAGAGATTTGCTGGTAAGTGTTACCAGTAATTTCTCGACCCGTTATGGGCCTCACATCGGCACGACTTATCGGTTATTGGGGTCTGACGTTTACCACCCCTAGACTTGCTATGCGACATATCAGACGAGGAGACCGGACTGCACGGTAGTGTTGCCGGTTGGCTCGACGGGAGTTGTAGCAGGTTCGCTTGTTTTCTTCTGATCGCTCAATACCCGGGTGGCCATTACGTTTAGCTGACCGCTTGCGGCTTGGGGGTGCTTGATATGATCATCACCCACTGCCGGCGTATTGACGAGTCTTAGAGTCCCACAATGGAGTTACCTAGTCCAGGCGAAACGTTGTGGTGCGTGTATGCGATATGCGCATGGACCCGATTAAAATGCGCGTATAGGATACCGTATATTGATCGGGCGGCTTGCTTTTGGTGGGGTCATATGTGATATGGACGGATTGATAAATCAAGTGTTGATTTATCATTTAACCATTAGTTTTCTCACTTAAAATCTTTTCTTGTACATGATGGATGTATGCATGCATGTATGCTTTCTTTCTATTAGTTTCATGCACATATGGATGTGCATGCATACATACATACATACATCATCTATCATGGTTGATTACACATGGAAAATGGTGGCAATATAAGACTCACACCATGGATTAAATATATGGATAATTATTTAATTTGTGTTAAAAACAAAATGGAAAAAGAAAGGATAATTCATGGCTAGTTTCTACATCCTTCTTAAACCTAACCATGCTCACCTACTCCTAACCATGAGTTAACCTTCTCTTTGTGTTTTAAACTCATGTTAAATAATATCTTTATCATCTAACCATGGTTTGAGATGAGGATAAGAAAATATATATAGATATATTTTCTTTTTCTACACATGAGTTATTCTTCTCTTCTTCAAAAATAGCCATCATCTTCTTCAACCTTGATCTCATGCTCTCTAGAATTTTCAAGTGAGCAAATTATTCATCAAGATAGGATTTTGAAGTGAGAAAGAGAACCACAACACCATTCTACACAAGTTTAGCCCACTTGTTTGGAGTGTTAGCTTCATTTCATTCTCTTGATCGGGTGAAGTTGCAAGCTTGGACAAAGCGGACTCCGGGTGGATCATCGGTGACCTAAAGGAGTTCAAGCGGAGCTTTTCCAAACCCCAAGTAGCCGAGGAGTCTAGCGTAGGGAGATACAAAGGTTGTACTCTCAAAACCTTAGTTTTTCTTTCATGAGATGATATGCAAGTTTTAGAAACCCTAATTATTCTAGGAACGATCCGATGCTTGTTAACTTAGCACCCTAAAAATTCCACCTTTGGTACATGTGATGCTTCCAAACCCTTCATGAGGTGCTAGACTAACCTTTCATTGGTATCAGAGCTACTAGGCATTAGATGTCGACCTATGGGGGGTTCTCACTGTGTGACAGTGTGGCGAAGCATAGGCTCTTACCCCCAGGGTGTCCCGAGACCGGAAGGTGTTCCGGCGGGTTGTAGTCCTCGCGAGGGGGCATGCGTAAAAAGTAGTTGCTGAGGGACCCGTTGGTGCCACGGTGACCCCATTGGATGGGGTGGCTGCCTGACCAACATTGGTATCAGAGCCGACCTAGAACATTAGGCGACACTTTAACGAAGTTAAAACCCCGATCGAACCCGATATCGACAAAATCAACCCCTCTCTGGACAATTTTTAAAATCTGGGATTTTTGGGAATTAAAAATATCTAAAAAAATCAGCAGGGTTTTATAAGAATTATCGTGCAAAACGAGGACCTGAATCGACATTTTGACCGCGGTTCCGCGGCAAATCCTTGCTTGTGCCGCGGAACCGCAGCGGTATGGTGTCTTTTGGCTTCTCTGTTTGCACAGTAATTCTTGATTCTGTGATTTATATTTTCTGGGTATTTTTATTTTGACTCAAGTGTTGAGTATTCAGGGGTTCATTTTGTAATCGTCGATTCGATCGGAGAATTTAATTTTGTTTTTCTTTTCCGGATAAATTAGAAAGTATTGAAGTGTTTGAACGAGTATCATTTGCTCACTTTTCACGGGGTTTAAATATTTTGGAGATACGTGCAAGTTTTGTGGTGGACCCTCTAAAAGACAACAAACCTTAACTCGATTATGTGACCGTCTTAAACTGCCTTTTGAACCTTAGGGTTTGGGGCAGTACGGCGTGCCACGTGTGAGGCGTTGGCTTGACCCTTCTACGGCTGGACCGCTACCACTGTGTCACACTCCGGGTTTTTGAACTCCGCTCAAGTGTTGAGCTTTAGCGAATCTTGGGTATTTGATCGTTCGTTCGAAAACTTTAATACCGTCTATTTATCTGGAATGTGATGCAATATGTGGAATTCATATAGTAGGACATGAAATACGAAGTATGTGATATTTCGCATTTACGATGTCTAAAGAGAATGTGGATTCCAAATATTGCAGTTTTACACTTTCTTTTCTGTGATCGTAAGTGTAGTATGTCGATATCGCCGGTTTCGTTGCTATACATCAACGACAATTGGGGTACGCATACTTACTTACGTTGATGATATGTGATATTATGTGTTGCTGAGATATGATGTGCAGGATTGTCGCGATTGAATAGCCGGGGGGTTTTATGTGAGATGAGAGTTTTATATTTTCATTCATGTAAATTCAAATGAAATGTAATATTCTTTTATTTGGGGCACTTCCGGGTTGAGGTCGATGCCACCAGTGTTGTATATTATTTACTTTTCCGCATTAGGATGGACCCAAGGAGGGGAGCACATGTGACCGGGTTCTGGGGTTCAGTGGGAGGCCATCTCGAGGAGTCGAGACCGAGTCTCCTAAACTCTAGAATTGGTAGGGTCGCTTGCCGCTCTCGTAGGGGTCCAGGGTGTGGGCTTGTCTATTCATCGCGACTGTGGAATCCGTATTTTCTATTGTTGGCTAAATACTAAATACGGACGTCCTAGTATATCCTACATTATATCTATGTTTCTGTTGCGATATCTGTGATATGATCATTAGATAAGTTCTGTGATGGATACAGTATATGGTATATATGATATATTATATAGGCGTTACTTATGTTTTACACCCGCGCTAGCCCTGCCCTGCTCTGCCGTTAGTTACCTAACCTAACGGTGCACGAGGGGACATCGAGGCGAATGCGGATGGCATAAGTGTACGTCGTATTTATCTGTGATGTTTAGGTGACTTAAATGATGGGACTTCATTAATGTGATTAATGAAAGAAAAGAAACCTAAAAGATGTTGTAGAATCAAATTTTAAATAAAAAAAAAAGGTAGCTACAGTTTTACTTTGCATAGCGGTATATATGATATACCCTGCACCTTATTCGATGGGGAAAGAGCCGAGATCCCTTCACCGGGAGTGACCTCTTTAGCAAAACTGGCAGATGCTACAACACTCGGTTTGACTTTTGACTGCTTTTGGAGTTTTGCTTTGCACAGTGATATATATGATATATCCCGCACCTTATTCGATGAGGAAAGAGCCGAGATCCCTTCACCGGGAGTGACCTCTTTAGCAAAACTAATAAAAGCCTCAAAATCACTCCATTTCAAAACTTCACTTGATTCTACAACGATATCAAGTTCATTACGCAATAGGTTTTCAGAAAAACCTGTCGTAGCCCTCCGTCATTTCAGATAAATCCTACTTAGTATTCGTGCTGCGTTTGTTGACCTCCATCAAGGCGTAGTGTGCGGTAGCTTACTAGTATTTATCTGCTTATGCATGTGATGCAGATTGGATTAGGGTAGTCGTACGACCTTGTTGACCTCCGTCAAAGGTGGTGCGGGTGGGTTTGATTCAATCAAGAAATGACGGGTTGAACTTGACTTGCACCCTGTGGTTTGTTGACCTCCGTCAAGGTCATAGGATGCTTGGGGCAAAATATTATCGGGTATTTCAAGTGTTGAAATTTGCAATGAGATTGCATACCTTCTATGAGATAGTTGGATCCCGATACCCACTGCGAGTAATTGTTACTCCTGGGAGAGTTTTACACAGGACAATTAGCCGATCAAGTAGGTGTCTAGAAAGGTGTCAACGGGGTTACGCCTCTGGAAAAATGAGGTTTACTTTAATTAGGTCCGTGCGAAAGCACGGGGCACCTCCCTCAAAGTACCGACACTGGCCTGGCTGAAAGATCGGCGAAGTTGTAGGGTGTAATTAATCCCGGCTAGTCTTTCCTTTTAGGGTTTGAAGGAAGATTTGATAAAAACAGTGGGAGCCATCCTGATTAGATAAGATAATAACCAATCTGATCTTGCAAGAGCATACGCTAAAGTGTTTTCTTCTCTCTCTCTCCAGGTAGCGACCATGTCATGCCTTAATCAAGATAATAATATGGATGTATTGACCGAACCCGCAAGTTATACTGTGTTGGGGAACGTCGGTTCCGTTCTTTCTTATAAGAGTTATAAGACTGAACATGACATAGGGGAATACCAGGATTCCCATGCCACCCGAATGAAGAAAGTACATGATGATGCATTTTCTTCGGGTGTGTTCGTTGCAGAGAACTGTTTCTCCATTTGCCCTACGTCCTGGGTATTAGATACCGGGTCAGGATCCCATATATGTAATCAGTTACATGGGCTTAGGAAAGGTAGAGAACTTGGAGAAGGTGATAAAGACATAAGAGTTGGAAATGGTGCAATTGTTGCAGCTAAGACTGTCGGGGAATATCACCTTGCATTACCAACTGGTAATACATTGATTCTGAACGAATGCTATTACATGCCGAACCTGATATGCAACATTATAATGGTTTCTTTGTTGAGTAAAGAGGGATATAATTTTGTATTACAGGATAATGTTATGAACATTTTTCGTAACCAAAAGTTGGTTGGATCAGGCACGTTGTGCAATGGCATTTATGTTCTAAATCAATCAACAGTTCTGAGTATAACAAACACATACAAGAGGAAAAGTTCAGAACTGAACGAATCCTTCTTGTGGCATTGTAGACTGGGTCACATCAATGCGACAAGACTAGCTAAGTTACATAAAGATGGATATTTGAATCCGTTTGAATTTTCATCTTATGACACTTGCCAGTCATGTCTCAAAGGCAAGATGACCAAAACTCCGTTTACGGGACACGGAGAAAGAGTTACTGAATCTTGGGACTGATACATAGTGATGTATGCGGTCCCATGTCTACACATGCCAGGGATGGTTCTCCATACTTCATTACATTCACTGACGATCTCTCTAGGTTCGGGTATGTGTTCCTGATGAAACACAAATCAGAAGCTTTTGAGAAATTTAGAGAATATAAACAAGAAGTCGAGAACCAAACCGGAAAAAGTATTAAAATCCTACGATCTGATCGAGGAGGTGAATACTTGAGCATTGAATTCCTGGACTTCCTAAAAGAGAATGGGATTCTCTCTCAGCTGACTCCTCCATATACACCACAGCACAACAGTGTATCAGAACGGAGGAACCGCGCCCTATTGGATATGGTGCGCTCTATGATGAGTGTAGCTGAGTTACCTATTTCCTTCTGGGGATATGCACTGGAAACAGCGGCATACCTACTGAATAGGGTTCCTACAAAATCTGTGCCTACCACCCCATATGAGATATGGGAAGGGAAGAGACCGTATCTTAATTTTATTAAAATATGGGGTTGCCCGGCCTATGTCAAAAGACAAAAACCGGACAAACTCGAGGCAAGGTCTGTTTTGTGTAAGTTTGTTGGATATCCCAAGCATTCGCGAGGGTATATCTTCTACCACAGTGAGGAACAAAGGGTGTTTGTTGCTCAACATGCCACCTTTTTAGAAAAGGAATTTCTTGCAAAAGAGATTAGTGGCCCTGAGGCAGCACTGGAAGAAGTTCCAGCTATACAAACCACAACAGAAGATTTGGTAGAACCAGAGGATTCGGTAGTTCCCGACGAACCCCAGCCACTCCGCCGATCTAGTAGGGTTCCTCGCCCACCTGAGAGATACTACGGTTTTCTCATGGATAGTGGGAGCGAGAATTGCATCATGGAGGATGATGACCCAACTAGCTTCGAGCAGGCCATCACGAGTGGGGACTCAGTGAAATGGCTAGATGCTATGCGGTCCGAGATGGAATCCATGTACACCAACAAAGTATGGACTTTGGAAGATGCTCCTGAAGGGGTAAAACCCATTGGGAGCAAATGGATCTTCAAGAAAAAACTTGGTGTAGATGGGAAAGTGGAGACTTTCAAAGCTAGACTTGTTGCAAAAGGTTTTCGTCAAAGACCAGGTGTGGACTATGACGAAACCTTTTCTCCAGTGGCTATTCTTAAATCCATCCGGATCATGCTTGCCATCGCTGCATATCATGATTACGAAATCTTGCAAATGGATGTTAAGACCGCCTTTCTAAACGGTGATTTAGAAGAGTGCGTGTACATGACTCAGCCAGAGGGCTTCATAGATAGTGGGAGCAGCAGGAAGGTGTGCAAGCTACTTAAATCCATTTATGGATTAAAGCAAGCATCGCGGAGTTGGAACATCTGCTTTGATGTCGTTATCAAAGAGTTTGATTTCGTCAAAAACGTAGATGAACCTTGTATTTACAAGAAGGTAGCAGGGAGTAAAGTTGTCTTTCTCGTATTGTACGTAGATGACATACTCCTGATAGGAAATGACATTCCTATGCTGCAATCGGTTAAGCTCTTCTTATCACAAAGAATCTCAATGAAAGATCTAGGTGATGCCTCCTGCATATTGGGAATCAGGATCTTTAGAGATAGATCTAAAAGGATATTGGGATTGTCCCAGTCCAGGTACATTGACACCATACTAAAGAGGTTTAGTATGGAAGAATCCAAGCGTGGGAACTTACCCACGATCTCTGGAGTCACTCTCTCCAAAGAGATGTCCCCCAAGACTGATTTGGAGAGAGCTCGCATGCAAGGGATACCCTATGCTTCGGCAGTAGGCTCTATCATGTACGCGATGCTATGTACCAGACCCGATGTAGCATACTCACTAAGTGTAGTGAGCAGGTATCAAGCTGATCCTAGAGAGAGTCACTGGACAGCTGTGAAGAGCATTCTCAAGTACTTACGAAGGACTAAGGAGATGCTCTTGGTGTATGGTAACGGAGAACTCCAAGTGGAGTCCTTTACCGATTCGAGCTTCCAAAGTGATAAGGACGACTCTAAGTCGCAGTCGGGATTTGTCTTTACCCTTTACGGAGGGGCGGTTAGCTGGAAGAGTTCCAAGCAGGAAACCGTGGCAGACTCGACGATGGAGGCTGAATACATCGCTGCCAAAGAGGCTTTCTGGATCAAGAAGTTCATCACTGAACTTGGAGTGGTTCCATCCATTGAGCATCCAATACCTTTGTATTGTGATAACAATGGAGCGGTGGCTTTGGCCAAGGAACCCAGGTCCCATCAGCGATCCAGGCATATTCTGAGGCGGTATCACCTGATCCGGGAGATAGTTGATCGCCGGGAGATCGAGGTCAGGAGAGTTGACACGAAGAATAACACAGCGAATCCACTCATGAAGGCCATTCCCCAGATACAGTTTGAGAGACTCTTCGGGATGCTCGGTATGCGATACTACAGCAGCTGGCCCTAGTGCAACTGGGAGATTGTTAGTTGTATGTATGCCCTAGAGGCCAGTATTGTACAGATGATGTATATTATATTGGATGCTTGGACATATGTAGAGATGACTTTCTTGCTCGATATGATAGTATGCTATCTGGTTGCTCTTTATCTTAACATGTATACTTGTCTATTTATACTATATTATAGTTACATGTTGGTAAAGCCCTTAGGATGTGTACTTGACTACCTGGACTATGATGCGGATTATACTAGTGGGGACATGGTAGTCCATAAGTACATCCTTCAAGGTCCCTAGTCGTGGGTGTATCGAGACGGGGCATCGATATACCAGTGTAGACTAGCGTATACGCTTCTCGACCCATGAGATGGGCGATGGATGATCCCATATCCATTGGTGTTTGACATCAGAGATAGTATACGGGTGCTCAGTGGAGACTGGGTACACTGGACGGACTCGCAGAGAATTCCCAGATGGTATTATACCTCATGTCAGATGGCAGTTCTCAGGTGACACTTGTGCAGGTTAGTCTGTAGACCCGAGATCGTCATAGAGTCTTGTGTGATTCCCACTGTACTTTGATTTCCACCTTACCACGTCCATGAGGGCGTGCAAAACGGTGGTTTTTGGATACAGTCCCGAGTCACATGGAGGCAATGAGCGATAGGAGGGGTTTCGTCTCTCCCGGTATTGGGGGTTGATGTTGCACTGTGCTCGATTGGCCGTAACAGGGAAGTCCCTGGCCAGGGCTGTTTTAGAGATTTGCTGGTAAGTGTTACCAGTAGTTTCTCGACCCGTTATGGGCCTCACATCGGCACGACTTATCGGTTATTGGGGTCTGACGTTTACCACCCCTAGACTTGATATGCGACATATCAGACGAGGAGACCGGACTGCACGGTAGTGTTGCCGGTTGGCTCGACGGGAGTTGTAGCAGGTTCGCTTGTTTTCTTCTGATCGCTCAATACCCGGGTGGCCGTTACGTTTAGCTGACCGCTTGCGGCTTGGGTGTGCTTGATATGATCATCACCCACTACCGGCGTATTGACGAGTCTTAGAGTCCCACAAAGGAGTTACCCAGTCCAGGCGAAACGTTGTGGTGCGTGTATGCGATATGCGCATGGACCCGATTAAAATGCGCGTATAGGATACCGTATATTGATCGGACGGCTTGATTTTGGTGGGGTCATATGTGATATGGCCGGATTGATAAATCAAGTGTTGATTTATCATTTAACCATTAGTTTTCTCACTTAAAATCTTTTCTTGTACATGATGGATGTATGCATGCATGTATGCTTTCTTTCTATTAGTTTCATGCACATATGGATGTGCATACATACATACATACATACATCATCTATCATGGTTGATTACACATGGAAAATGGTGGCAATATAAGACTCACACCATGGATTAAATATATGGATAATTATTTAATTTGTGTTAAAAACAAAATGGAAAAAGAAAGGATAATTCATGGCTAGTTTCTACATCCTTCTTAAACCTAACCATGCTCACCTACTCCTAACCATGAGTTAACCTTCTCTTTGTGTTTTAAACTCAAGTTAAATAATATCTTTATCATCTAACCATGGTTTGAGATGAGGATAAGAAAATATATATAGATATATTTTCTTTTTCTACACATGAGTTATTCTTCTCTTCTTCAAAAATAGCCATCATCTTCTTCAACCTTGATCTCTGCTCTCTAGAATTTTCAAGTGAGCAAATTATTCATCAAGATAGGATTTTGAAGTGAGAAAGAGAACCACAACACCATTCTACACAAGTTTAGCCCACTTGTTTGGAGTGTTAGCTTCATTTCATTCTCTTGATCGGGTGAAGTTGCAAGCTTGGACAAAGCGGACTCCGGGTGGATCATCGGTAACCTAGAGGAGTTCAAGCGGAGCTTTTCCAAACCCCAAGTAGCCGAGGAGTCTAGCGTAGGGAGTTATAAAGGTTGTACTCTCAAAACCCTAGTTTTTCTTTCATGAGATGATATGCAAGTTTTAGAAACCCTAATTTTTCTAGGAACGATCCGATGCTTGTTAACTTAGCACCCTAAAAATTCCACCTTTGGTACATGTGATGCTTCCCAAACCTTCATGAGGTGCTAGGCTAACCTTTCACCTAGGCACTCTTGTGAAGGTTCATAAGGCATCAAACATGCCCGGATAAAAATTTAGACGTGCCGAACAACCCAAAGCCGGGATCTTTGCTAGATTATTAGGGTTAAACATGCAAGTAAACATCTTTACTACTAAGTGTGGGGGATTACAACCTTTGTAGTCCGCTCCTTCGCTTCATAAGCTCCGAGTAGAAGTCCCTTCGCCGCGATCCACGATCTCCCGGACTCAAGAGAAGCTCCACGACTCGAACGATCCATGCTAGTTTATGGTATTCCTTTTCTCCGATGATCTACGTCGAAGTTGCAATAACTCAAGCTCTCTCACTCTAATGAGGTGAACACCCTAATCTAATGGGCTAGATTAGATGAGGATGAAGGAGTAGTATTTATGCTATCTTTTTATATCATAATCTCACATGAAAACATCACAAAAGGAAAATCAAGTAAGCTTTCTCAAAGCTCAAGAGAGAAGAAGATGATGAATAATGAGATAATTCCTTTTGTAATGAATAATGAAATGAGTATATCAATAATAATGCAACCATGGTTAATGATGACAAGGATAACCCTTGTAGAGAGTTAACTAAGGCTAGGGTTTGGTTGGGTTAAGAAATGAGTCATAAGAAAATATCTATCATAATATCTCCTTCATGACAAAAGAAGAACTTCTAGAAGGTGCAAGAAGAAACTAACCCAATTAAACTCTAACCTTGTTTAATCACCACTAAACATGTTTCATTATTAATCATATCATGTTACTATAATATATATCACATATATATTATATATTTGTAACAAAAGAAATAATACCTTTAATATATATCGCATATATATCAATGTATTATCCGGTGAAAAAATGAAATAATAAAGCGAGCCAATATTAGATAATGTAATACAATATATCATATATATTATTATACATTAAAACATCGAATCAACACTTGATCCGACAATCCGGCTATATCGAATATAACCGACTAATATATCATGTACCGATTCATCGAATCAACACTTGATCCGATGATCCGGTTCATATCTAAATATCGCGAGAATATATAATACGGTATCTCATATCGCATTATTCTCGGTCCTGCACATATCACATATGTGTCTCTACTCCGTTTTGCCTGAGCCAAGAAACCTTTGTGTAGGACTCTAAAGAATCGTCAATACGCCGGTAGCAGGTGATGATCATATCAAACACCCACAAGCTGCAAGCGGTCAGCTAAACGTAACAGCCACCCAGGTATTGAGCGATCAGAAGATCAACAAGCTAGCCTGTCCGTTCTCCTATGAATCCAATCAGTAACACTCTCGTACAGCCCGGTCTCTTCGTCTGATATGTCGCATATCAAGTCTAGGGCTGGTATATGTCAGACCCCAGTAACCGATAAGTCGTGTCGATGTGTGGCTCATAACGGGTCGAGAAACTACTGGTAACACTTACCAGTAAATCTCTATATCAGCCCTGACCAGGGACTTCCAGTTATAGCCAATCGAACACAGCACAACATCAACTCCCTATACCGGGAGAGACGAATCCTCTCCTATCGCTCATTGCCTCCATGTGATTCGGGACTGCACCCAAAAGCCACCGTTTTGCACGCCCTCTTGGACGTGGTAAGGTGGAAATCAAAGCACGGTGGGAATCACACAAGACTCTATAACGATCTCGGGTCTACAGACTACCCTGTACCAGTGTCATTGGAGAACTGCCATCTGACGTGTGGTATATCACCATCTGGGAGTTCTCGGCGAGTCCGTCCAGTGTACCCAGTCTCTACTGAGCACCCGTACACCATCTCTGATGTCAAAACACCGATGGATATGGGATCATCCATCGCCCATCATATGGGTCAAGATGCGTATACGCTAGTCTACTCTGGTGTATCGATGCCTTGTCTCGATATACCCTCGACTAGGAACTGTTATATGATGTATTCATCGACTACCGTGGCCCCACTAGTATGATCTCATCATAGTCCCAGTAGTCGAGTACAGATCCTAAGGGCTTTATCAACATGTGAGAGAAAAACAGTAAACCAATACAAGTCAACATATTAAGATAAAGTGAAACCAAATAGCATACTATCATGACGAGCAAGAAAGTCCTCTCTCTATATATCCAAGCATCCATTATAATATACATCATATGTACAACAATGGCCTCTAGGGCATATACATAACTAACAATCTCCCACTTGCACTAAGGCCAGCTGTTGTAGTATCTCATACCTAGCATCCCGAATAATCTCTCAAACTGTATCTGGGGAATGGCCTTCGTGAATGGATCCGCAGTGTTGTCCTTCGTATCAACTCTCCTGACCTCGATCTCCCGGCGATCAACTATCTCCCTGATCAGGTGATACCGCCTCAGAATATGTCTGGACTTCTGATGGGACCTGGGTTCTTTGGCCAATGCCACAGCTCCATTGTTATCGCAATACAGAGGTATTGGATGTTCAATGGATGGAACCACACCAAGTTCACTAATGAACTTCTTTATCCAGACAGCCTCTTTGGCAGCATTGTTGGCAGCGATGTATTCAGCCTCCATCGTCGAGTCAGCAACGGTATCCTGTTTGGAACTCTTCCAACATACCGCCCCTCCATTGAAGGTAAAGACAAATCCCGAGTGCGACTTAGAGTCGTCCTTATCACTTTGGAAGCTGGAATCGGTAAAGGACTCCACCTGGAGTTCTCCGTTACCATACACCAAGAACATGTCTCTAGTCCTTCGCAAGTACTTGAGAATGTTCTTCACAGCTGTCCAGTGACTCTCTCTAGGATCTGCTTGATACCGACTCACTACACTTAGTGAGTATGCTACATCGGGTCTGGTACATAGCATCGCATACATGATAGAGCCTACTGCCGAAGCATAGGGTATCCCTTGCATGCGAGCTCTCTCCAAATCAGTCTTGGGAGACATGTCTTTGGAGAGAGTGAGTCCAGAGATCGTGGGTTGGTTCCCACACTTGGATTCTTCCATACTAAACCTCTTTAGTATAGTGTCAATGTACCTGGATTGGGACAATCCCAGTATCCGTTTAGATCTATCTCTATAGATCATGATTCCCAATATGCAGGAGGCATCACCTAGATCTTTCATTGAGAATCTTTGTGATAAGAAGAGCTTGACTGATTGCAGCATAGGAATATCATTTCCTATCAAGAGTATGTCATCCACGTACAATACGAGGAAGACAACCTTACTCTCTGCTACCTTCTTATAGATACAAGGTTCATCTATATTTTTGATGAAGTCAAACTCTTTGACTACAACATCAAAAAAGATGTTCCAACTCCGCGATGCTTGCTTTAACCCATAAATGGATTTAAGTAGCTTGCACGCCTTTCCGCTGCTCCCACTATCTACGAAGCCCTCTGGCTGAGTCATGTACACGCACTCTTCTAAATCACCGTTTAGAAAAGCGGTCTTAACATCCATTTGCCAGATTTCGTAGTCATGGTATGCAGCAATGGAAAGTAAGATCCGGATGGACTTAAGCATAGCCACAGGAGAAAAGGTTTCGTCATAATCCACACCTGGTCGTTGACGAAAACCCTTTGCTACCAGTCTAGCTTTGAAAGTCTCAACTTTTCCATCTACACCAAATTTCTTTTTAAAGATCCACTTACTCCCAATGGGTTTTACCCCTTCAGGAGCATTTTCCAAAGTCCATACTTTGTTGGTGTACATGGATTCCATCTCAGATCGCATTGCATCCAGCCATTTCACAGAGTCACTACTCGTGATGGCCTGCTCGAAACTAGTCGGGTCATCATCATCCATGATGCAATCCTCGCTTCCACCATCAATGAGAAGACCGTAGTATCTCTCAGGTGGATGAGAAACCCTACTAGATCGGCGGAGAGGCTGGGTGTCACGACCCAAAATTGGCCCGTGACGGCCCTAGTACTACGCAACGCCCTAAGACGTAACGTAGTAAAAGAAAGCCAAAACCCAGAAATCTAAACCATAAAAATACGAAAAAGATAATATAAGTTTTTGAAACATTTGAAATCGCAACCCAAATTCTTTGAAAGTCCTACTTTATTTCTTTAAAATTTTAGCAACACCCCCTTTTTTGTAAAAACTTGCCCAGATGAATGCAACACAAAAATACGACGATGTAGCGAAGAAATAAAGACAATAGAGAGAAAGTTGTATATAAAAGACAACAAATCCACAATAATATATAATATCGTCCTCACCAAGTCTCTAAGTCAACAACATAATGGTAGATGGAGAGTACAAGATACAACGAGTGTACAATATGAAATACAGATAATCATCTAACCCACCTAAGCAAAATAGTATACTGTGAGCCGATGCGGTATCTGTAGCAAAAGATGATAGCAGAATAACTGAATAGCCTTCCTCGACTACTCTGGGGAACAACCTGAAACACCTGTGGCACAACGGGGGTGAGTTGCCAACTCGTGAATAGTAGATAACATATGCAGGTAATCGCAGGGATGTACGTACAGCATGAATCTAAGATATGCGATTACAGTAATAACATGTCATGCAAATGCTGAATAAAGGAAAGTACACTAGCAGGTACAATCAATATGTGAAGCAATAGTAACATGACAATAATATGCAATAACCATGCAATAGGGATATGAGAATGTAGATATGCAACTATCATAAGGGTACACCAACAGGTACTACCAATATATGAAACTGTGCATAAAGTAGATAAGTGTGAGGTAGGGGGTGGAATATGTCATTTCCACGGAAACCTGACATCGTGGTAGGATCACAATCCATCAAGACACTCAAATCCCAAACCCTCAAATCAGCCCCCCAAACTGGGCTCTCACATCGTATAAGTATCACATCACCTCAATGTACAATATCGAATAGCTCTCCTATATCTCGAATGTACAAATCAACAATCTCTTTCATATCCAATATCCAATCTCAATGAATCACCTATATCCCAAGTCGAATCTCAAGTAAATTTCTAACATCCTAATTAAATATATATGCAGAAATAAATATGATGGGGTCAATACACATATATTAGCGTCCCATTCCACTAATATTGGTGTAAGGGTATATATAACAACGGCTAAATCCCCTGTTATATATACAAAGGTATTAAAGAAATATCATGAAAGCAATGTGCCAAGCATCGATACAGAAATCCTGATAGGTACGTATCATACGCTGTCCCGAAAGCACGAGTGCCTAGCTCTGACCCTCGCCTTTCGACGTATGCATACTGTAAGTCCATGCTACCTCTCCCGGTACTTTCGGGCATGCGGAATTTGGTGAAAAACAATTTTCTTAGAGGTGGTACCATGGACTCAAAACCGGATCTTTGTTAAACATCTAACTAACAACCTAACTACGAGTTGCTAACTACTCGGTTAGGGGGTTATACCTTTCTTTTTCTCAAACTCCTTCGTCTTCAAGCTTCGATGGTCATCCGAATCGGCTTCTCCCCGTCGTCTCCTTGCGTCGAAGATAGATCCACCTGAAAGCTTCAACCTTTGGCTCCTTCTTCGAACTTTGAAGAAACTAGTTCACTCGGTTTGCTAAACCTTGTGAACTAGAGTGAGTAGAGAAGAGTTTGTATGGGATTCTATCTATGGTTCTTGGTTCTCAACTCATGAGACAAGTGAACCATAGAGTCAAGAGAGGGAGAGTAAGAGGAGGAAGATGAGAGCTCAAGAACAAGAGAGAGAATGAGCATGAAAGAATGAGAGAAGACTTTTCTCATTTGGCTCTCATAATCCAAAACAATCATAACACATCATATCAATCAAGTATTATGTGATGGTTTAAGCAACCATAGCCATATCATTTCATGCACTCATTTTGCACAAAAGAGCAAGCAAGCAAAAGTCTTTGCCATGAAATGATAGCTATAGTTATCATGATGGTCGACTAGTCAAGCCTAGTCAACAAAGTCAACAAGTCAACAAAAGTCAACAAGTCAACAAAGTCAACAACTCAACAACCATGTCACCATAATACCTAATTAATATAATTGTTAATCACATATCATATTCTCATTAGGGTTGAGCAAAAAGTCAATAGTCAACTGTCTACGGTCAACAACCCTAATGAGAATCCTCCGCCTCTGTCTCTCCGTCAACTGTGCATACATACCCGCATCCGCGTTCCGAGGAACACGAATACAAACTGGATAAATCCAATCCCAATACATGCACTAGGATCTGACTTAAACTAAAGCCCGCTAGTGTCTACTGTCCGGACACTGTATGTGCACAAGTGCACGGATGTGACCGAACCCTGTCGCAAAACCATGCGACCTGCCGCAAAACCATGCGACCTCTACTCTTTTGCCTAAAGGCGAATAGCTTTCTGTGTGGGACTCTAAAGACTCGACACTACGCTGGCAGTGGGTTTAACCACAGACCGCAAGCAGCACTAGCTGTGCGTAACGGTCCCCAGGTAGATGCCGACAAGAAGACTGACGGGGTGAAACCCATCTGAACTCCTACTGAGCCTGAATGTGACAATCTCCGTACAGTCCGGTCTGTTCGTCTGATACATCGCATGGCGGGCCTAGGGGCGGTAAACGTCAGTCCCCCAATAGCGGTACAAGTCGTGTCGGAGTGAAGCCCAAAACACCCTGAGATAACAGTGGAAGCCTACCGGTATATCTCGTTTGCCCTGGCCGGGGACTACTCGTGTAATGGCTCTCCTAGACACAGCGCGATGTCAACCCCCAATACCGGGAGAGACGAATCCTGTCTAACCTTCACTGCCTCCAAGTGCTTCGGGACTGCACCCAACTACCACCTGTTTGCACGACTCCTTTGAGCCGTGGTAGGGTAGTAATCAAAGTACAGTGGGAACACACTCGAGGCGAAGTGACAGTGTCAAGTCAGCGGACTAAGCTGTACTCATGTCACCTGGGAACTGATAACTGACGATAGGTATAATACCAACCGGCCAGTTCCCGACGAGTCATGTCCAGTGTACTCGTAACCTAACGAGCACCCGTATACTATCTCCAGTACGACGTATTGATGGCTATGGGACAGACCATCTCCCACACTGGGATGAGAAGCGCATACGCTAGTCTACTCCGTAGTATCGATGCCCTGTCTCGATAGTCCTGCGACTAGGGACCTGTATAAGGATGTGCTTATAGATTACCCAGCCCCCACTAGTGTGACTGCCATCACAACGCTGGTAATCAAGCAAAGATCCTAAGGGCTCCACTAATGTGTATAGGTGATATACTAAAATAAACACATGTACACATTGAAGTAGAAACAAACCAAGTAGCATACTACTATATTGAGCAAGATTGTTTATACAAGGTGAATATCCCAAGCTTCCATTAAGTAATATACAAACTAGTATGATACAGTAATGGCCTCTAGGGCATATACACTAACAATCTCCCACTTGCACTAAGGCCATGTACTGGCGTATCAAAGACCTATCATCTCGATCAGCCGCTCGAACTGAGTCTGGGGCAAGGCCTTGGTGAATGGATCTGCAGTGTTATCTTCTGAAGCGACTCTCCGAACCTCGATCTCCTAGCGATCCACGATCTCCCTGATCAGGTGATACCGCCTCAAGATGTGTCTGGATCTCTGATGGGACATGGGTTCCTTCGCTAAAGCTATAGCCCCGTTGTTGTCGCAATACAGAGGTATTGGATCAACAATGGACGGAACCACCTGAAGTTCTTTCAATAACTTCCTTATCCAGACAGCTTCTTTTGCGGCATCTGATGCAGCGATGTATTCCGCTTCCATCGTCGAGTCTGCAACGGTTTCCTGTTTAGAACTCTTCCAACACACCGCCCCTCCATTGAGGGTAAAGACAAAACCCGACATGGACTTGGAATCATCCTTGTCACTCTGGAAGCTGGAGTCAGCAAAGGCCTCGATCTGGAGGTCTTTTCCGCCATACACCAAGAACATCTCCTTAGTCCTTCTCAGGTACTTGAGAATGTTCTTTACCGCTATCCAGTGTTTCTCCCCAGGGTTTGACTGATACCGGCTTACCACACTCAGTGCGTAAGCTACATCCGGTCTGGTACACAACATCGCATACATTATAGAGCCTACCGCAGAAGCGTAGGGTATAATAGACATGCGATCCCTCTCCAAATCAGTCTTGGGAGACATCTCTTTAGAGAGGGTGATCCCGTGACAAGACGGTAGGTTACCGCGCTTGGAATCTTCCATACTGAATCTTTTCAGTATGGTGTCGATGTACATGGACTGTGAAAGTCCTAATATCCTCTTGGATCTATCACGATGGATCCGGATCCCCAGGATGTATGAGGCATCACCCAGGTCTTTCATGGAGAACCTGTGTGACAAGAACCCCTTGACAGATTGTAGCATAGGAATGTCATTTCCTATTAAGAGAATGTCATCCACGTATAAAATGAGGAATACTACAGTTCTCGCTACAAATCTACTATAGATGCATGGTTCATCTGGATTTTTGATAAAGCCAAATTCCTTGACCGTCTCATCAAAACAGATGTTCCAACTCCGCGATGCCTGCTTTAGTCCATAGATGGACTTAAGCAACTTGCACACCTTTCCGCTGCTCCCACTCTGAATGAAACCCTCTGGTTGGTCCATATAGACACACTCCTCTAAATTTCCATTTAGAAAAGCGTTCTTTACGTCCATCTGCCAGATCTCATAATCGTGGAAGGCAGCAATGGCAAGAAGGATCTGAATGGATTTCAGCATAGCCACTGGAGAAAAGGTTTCGTCATAGTCCAAGCCAGGTCTTTGACGGAAACCCTTTGCAACAAGTCTAGCTTTATAGGTCTCAACCTGTCCATCTACACCAATCTTCCTTTTGAAGATCCACTTGCATCCTACGGGTTTTACCCCGTCTGGAGCAATGTCCAACGTCCATACTTTGTTGGTGTACATGGACTCCATTTCGGTCCGCATTGCATCCAGCCATTTTACTGAGTCAACGCTCTGAACGGCCTGCTGGAAGCTAGTAGGCTCATCATAATCTATGATGCAATCCTCTCTATCCCCGTCTATGAGAAAACCGTAGTATCTCTCGGGCGGATGAGACTGCCTACTACTCCTGCGGAGCGGCGTAGGAATGTCCTGTTCTTTTGAACCCTCTGGTTCCACTAAGCTTTCAGTAATAGTCTGTGGTTCTGGAATTTCTTCCAGTTCTACTGCGCTCCCACTAATTTCCCTTTCCAAGAACTGGTGTTCTAGAAAGTGGGCATTACGAGAAACAAGGACTTTTTGTTCCTCTGCGTGGTAGAAAAGATACCCCCTGGTGTTCTTTGGGTATCCCACAAACTTGCACAGTACTGAGCGTGCCTCGAGCTTGTCCGCATGCTGCTTTTTGACAAAAGCCGGACATCCCCAGATCTTCAGATATTGAAAATAGGGTTTCTTCCCACTCCACATTTCATATGGTGTGGTAGGCACAGTCTTAGTCGGAACTCGGTTCAAAAGGTATGCAGCTGATTCTAGCGCATACCCCCAGAATGATCGCAGTAACTCAGTGTTACTCATCATGGACCGAACCATATCCAATAGGGTTCGGTTCCGTCTCTCCGATACACCGTTATGTTGCGGAGTGTATGGAGGAGTAAGCTGAGAGAGAATTCCGTTCTCTTTTAAATAATCCAGGAACTCGGCACTCAAGTATTCTCCACCTCGATCCGATCTTAGAATCTTTATACTTTTTCCGGTTTGTTTTTCTACTTCATTCTTATATTCCTGGAATTTTCCAAAGGCTTCGGACTTATGTTTCATTAAGAAGACATAACCGTACCTTGAAAAGTCATCCGTAAAAGTAATGAAGTAAGAATAACCGCTTCGCGCATGTGTAGACATTGAACCGCACACGTCGCTGTGTACGAGTCCCAAGAGCTCGCTCGCTCTTACTCCATGTCCAGTAAACGGAGTCTTTGTCATCTTTCCTTTGAGACAGGATTGACAAGTGGCATACGATTGATATTCGAACGGATTCAAATATCCTTCTGTATGTAACTTCGTCAACCTTCTCTCATTGATGTGACCCAGTCTACAATGCCATAAGAAAGTCTGATTTATTTCCGGAGACTTTCTTTTGTGTGTATTCTGGATATTGAAAATCTGTGGTTGGTTTAATACGTATATACCATTGGTCAATGTACCTGACCCAATCAGAACTTGATTAAGGTGAATGTTTACAACATTACTTACAAACGCAAATTCATAACCTTCTTTAGAAACTAAAGATACAGAAATGATATTACAAGTTGCGTTGGGTACAAAAAAGCAATTACGCAAAACCAAAACATGTCCATCTGACATTCCCAGGTGATAGTCCCCCACGGCTTTAGCATCCATGCTAGCTCCGTTCGCAACTCTGAGGGTCATGTCACCTGCTTTCAAAACACTACGGTTTCTCAACGCCTGCAAAGAATTACAGATATGAGATCCTGATCCGGTATCCAATACCCCGAAAGTAGAGTTTATTGAAAGACAGTTTTCAATAACATACACACCTGAAGCTGAAGCTGCAACCTGCTTCAATTCCTGTGTCCTGGCTTTCCAAGCCCTGCAATCATTCTTCCAGTGACCTTTATTATGACAATAGAAGCATTCTTCCTTATCCACAAGCTTCCCCGCTATCTTTGTTGCTTTAGCTTTTCCCTTCGTATCCACTTTACTAACACCGCCTCTTGGTTTGGCGGGGGCTTTCTTCTTCTTTCCCTTGGCTTTCGCCTTGGACCTAGAAGAAGATGATCCTCCTACAAACAAAGTGGATGTTTCCCTACCTTTCTGTAGGGTGCCCTCTGCGCTCCTCAGCATGTTGAGGAGCTCTGAAAGTTCAACTTCTTTTTCTTGTAAGTTGAAGTTCAGTATGAACTGGGCGTAAGTGGAAGGAAGGGACTGGAGAATCAAGTCCGTATAGAGCTCGTTCTCTAACGTGGTTCCAAGTTCCGCGAGCTCCTCAATGAAGCCAATCATCTTAAGCACGTGTTCCGCTACTGATGATCCGATGGCCAACCTTGCCAAAAATAACTTTTTCGACACTTCGTATCTTGCGATACGAGATTGCTCTCCATACAGTTCTTTTGTATGGAGAAATATGGATTCAAGGTCCATATTCTCGTGCCTCTTCTGATGTTCGTTGTCCATCGAGGCAAGTACGAGGCACTTGGCCTTCGCGCTATCAATCTCCCAAGTCTTACGGATTTCCTTATCCGCGACGCTGGAGGTGGGACTTAGGACAGGGGGAGCTTTGGTGGTAAGAAGATACCCCAGCTTGTCCTAAGTGATTGCCATTTTGACATTCCTGAGCCAATCTTTGTAGTTTGGCCCTGTCAGTATGTTTTTATCTAGAAGTAACTTAAGTCCAGTCATTTCGATTGGTCGCTGCAATTAGGAGAGAGAAGAAGAAACACTCAGCATGATGCTCTTGCAAGTTTAGAGTGGTTTTTAATTTGTCTAAACAGGATGGCTCCCACTGTTTCTCGAATCCCTCCTCAAACCAAAAAGGAAGAATTAGTCAGGATCAATCTCACCGTACAATACTTGCTTAACCGTTCGGCCAGGCTGGTGTCGGTACTTCGAGGGAGGTTTTCCAACGCTTTCGCGAAGTTCCTTAATTTAAGAACCTCTTTTCCCTGGGGGCGTAGCCCCGCTAACACCTTTCTAGACACCTACTTGGTTTATAGCATTGATCGTTAAGTGAGAAATTTCTCGAGGAGTAGCATATACTCACAGTAGGATCGGGATCCAAATATCATCGCGTGATGAAACTGAAGGAATCCTACCAGAATCATCACACTCCAAGTGGTATGCAGCACTAGCAAGTTTCAGTTCTTTTGAAACTCCCGATGTGGATTTTTGCCCCATGCTCTTATGACCTTGGCGTGAGGTCAAAATGTCATAAGTCACATGTCAAGTTCTTCCCATCATTATCCAGGTTAATTTGAATCCACCCGTACCTACCCTTGACGTAGGCCAAAATGGTAGTACGGCTGTCCCAAACCAACGCATTCTATCTATGCAACAGATAAATATCCGGCAGCTACCAATCACTATGCCTTGGCGTGAGGTCAAAATACATAGCTTGAATACTACCGAATATTTAACTGAAATGATGGAGGGCTACGAATGGTTTTGGCAAAACCGTGAACGTAGTGAACTTGATTTAGTCGATGGAACGAGATAGCTTTTAAATGGAGTGGCTCAAACTCCGCATTTTAAAAGTTTGTTTTGAAAAGAACCGAGTGGTTTTTCGAAAGTGTTCCAACGACTTTTACTTGGTTTATTTTCTTGCATTAGTTCTTTTAATGCGTGATATTCTTGCATTAGTTCTTTTAATGCGTCCCATCAAGTAATCCTACCATTGCAGAAAACAACCAAAATATGACGTACGCTTATGCCATTCGCATTCGCCACGGGGCCCCGTCACTACCCGTTAGGTTCCTTAACTAACGACAGAGCGGGGGCTGGGCTAGCGCGGCTGTAAAACATAAGCAACGTCTAAATAATATCATATATAGATATATTGCAATGATAGACATTTCAGATCACAGATGAATACATTGGATATACTAGGAAGCTGCAATTCGTACGAGCCTATAACGAAAAGCAGATTACACGGTTGCGGTGAATAGCCAATACCCCACCCAAGACCCCAACGGGTGCGGCAAACTACCCGCCAAGTACCCGAAGCGAAGCAACCTCCCTCATCCCCGTGAGTAGGCCACTCGGCACTTCGGCATACCCGGTAGTTTGTGCACCCCCTCCATGGGTCTATCCTAGGAGCAAAAACAGTAAAAAGAAATTATACAATGACGGCTACAACCCCGACCCGGTTGTACGGCCATACAAATAATTATTACATCAATTTACAAATTTACATGAATTGAAAGAAAAGAAAACTCTCGTCTCACAACCCCCGGCTATTCACCCGCGACAATCCAATGAATTCATATACACATTCCAGCAACATTACAGATCACAGATTTGTATAACCCCCACTAATCGACATATAGCGATTAGCAGACGTTCAATACAAATATCACATCACAGAAAAACCCGTCAGCTTAAGTCTTTTAGAAGTTCGATCAAAAATACGGATTTATAGGCCCCAAACACAAAATTTTCGTTCTGGAAAATCTGGGCAGAAAATACATATTCCAAAAATCCCAAAACAACCCCAGAAATACACTGCACCAACTTTGGACCCCGACCGAGTCAACTCGGCCGCGGAACCGCGGCGGGAGCGTGCTCCCGCCGCGTTTCCGATGCGCTTTGAATCGTTCATGGGACCAAATTTGGTGGTTATTCAAACAAAAGCCTGAGCCGATTTTTGAGATGAAAATTATCAACTTTTGAACAGAATAAAAATCGGCAGAAACTAGACATTCTCGGGTTCGTTTTGCGACTTTTCTTTGATCGATCTTCTAGCTACTTTGCTAACATGTTAGATAGAGTTTAACTAGGCTCTGATACCACTGTAAGTCCATACTACCTCTCCCGGTACTTTCGGGCATGCGGAATTTGGTGAAAAACAATTTTCTTAGAGGTGGTACCATGGACTCAAAACCGGATCTTTGTTAAACATCTAACTAACAACCTAACTACGAGTTGCTAACTACTCGGTTAGGGGGTTATACCTTTCTTTTTCTCGAACTCCTTCGTCTTCAAGTTTCGATGGTCGTCCGAATCGGCTTCTCCCCGTCGTCTCCTTGCGCCGAAGATAGATCCACCTGAAAGCTTCAACCTTTGGCTCCTTCTTTGAACTTTGAAGAAACTAGTTCACTCGGTTTGCTAAACCTTGTGAACTAGAGTGAGTAGAGAAGAGTTTGTATGGGATTCTATCTATGGTTCTTGGTTCTCAACTCATGAGACAAGTGAACCATAGAGTCAAGAGAGGGAGAGCAAGAGGAGGAAGATGAGAGCTCAAGAACAAGAGAGAGAATGAGCATGAAAGAATGAGAGAAGACTTTTCTCATTTGGCTCTCATAATCCAAAACAATCATAACACATCATATCAATCAAGTATTATGTGATGGTTTAAGCAACCATAGCCATATCATTTCATGCACTCATTTTGCACAAAAAAGCAAGCAAGCAAAAGTCTTTGCCATGAAATGATAGCTATAGTTATCATGATGGTCGACTAGTCAAGCCTAGTCAACCGGTCAACAAAGTCGACAAGTCAACAAAAGTAAACAACTCAACAACCATGTCACCATAATACCTAATTAACATAATTGTTAATCACATATCATATTCTCATTAGGGTTGAGCAAAAAGTCAATAGTCAACTGTCTACGGTCAACAACCCTAATGAGAATCCTCCGCCTCTGTCTCTCCGTCAACTGTGCATACATACCCGCATCCGCGTTCTGAGGAACACGAATACAAACTGGATAAATCCAATCCCAATACATGCACTAGGATCTGACTTAAACCAAAGCTCGCTAGTGTCTACTGTCCGGACACTGTACGTGCACAGGTGCACGGATGTGACCGAACCCTGTCGTAAAACCATGCGACCTGCCGCAAAACCATGCGACCTCTACTCTTTTGCCTAAAGGCGAATAGCTTTCTGTGTGGGACTCTAAAGACTCGACACTACGCTGGCAGTGGGTTTAACCACAGACCGCAAGCGGCACTAGCTGTGCGTAACGGTCCCCAGGTAGATGCCGACAAGAAGACTGACGAGGTGAAACCCATCTGAACTCCTACTGAGCCTGAATGTGACAATCTTCGTACAGTCCGGTCTGTTCGTCTGATACATCGCATGGCGGGCCTAGGGGGCGGTAAACGTCAGTCCCCCAATAGCGGTACAAGTCGTGTCGGAGTGAAGCCCAAAACACCCTGAGATAACACTGGAAGCCTACCGGTATATCTCGTTTGCCCTGGCCAGGGACTACTCGTGTAATGGCTCTTCTAGACACAGCGCGATGTCAACCCCCAATACCGGGAGAGACGAATCCTGTCTAACCGTCACTGCCTCCAAGTGCTTCGGGACTGCACCCAACTACCACCTGTTTGCACGACTCCTTTGAGCCGTGGTAGGGTAGTAATCAAAGTACAGTGGGAACACACTCGAGGCGAAGTGACAGTGTCAAGTCAGCGGACTAAGCTGTACTCATGTCACCTGGGAACTGATAACTGACGATAGGTATAATACCAACCGGTCAGTTCCCGACGAGTCCTGTCCAGTGTACTCGTAACCTAACGAGCACCCGTATACTATCTCCAGTACGACGTACTGATGGCTGTGGGACAGACCATCTCCCACACTGGGATAAGAAGCGCATACGCTAGTCTACTCCGGAGTATCGATGCCCTGTCTCGATAGTCCTGCGACTAGGGACCTGTATAAGGATGTGCTTATAGATTACCCAGCCCCCACTAGTGTGACTGCCATCACAACGCTGGTAATCAAGCAAAGATCCCAAGGGCTCCACTAATGTGTATAGGTGATATACTAAAATAAACACATGTACACATTGAAGTAGAAACAAACCAAGTAGCATACTACTATATTGAGCAAGATTGTTTATACAAGGTGAATATCCCAAGCTTCCATTAAGTAATATACAAATTAGTATGATACAGTAATGGCCTCTAGGGCATATACACTAACACATACGTGCATGACTCCCAACGGTGTCTCCATGACCCCCGCCGAGTCATTAGTACTGTCACCGGTAGGTACTAGCCTGCCTCCAGGCTCAATCGGCAACATCCATCGATCTTCTTGCCGAGGGGAACCATACCGGGCCCCACCATGTACCCTCATACGGCAACCACACCTCGTATGGAGTATATAATCATAACCGATAAATCTCATGGTGGCTGTGCAAATATCATATCAAGGAAACCGGGTTTTTCAATGTTATCATAATTTCATGAACTCCCGCGGTTCTCAAATCCGGAAAACATCATCTAAAATCCCAATAACAATGCGCAAATCCAGGAATAAATATATGCGATATATCTGAAATGCGAGCATATAAATGAGAATATGTAGCTGAAACCAAATGTATGCGAAACCAATAAGGTACAGCTAAGTAACATCAGTAAAGGTAAATATGTAACAGCAACTGAATATGTGTGTAACATACAGGTGTAGCAATGTATAGGTATCTACCTATAAGAACTGATGTCGTATACCCCCCTGGGTATAAGTAAAATATGTGCAAGGTATACATGTAGCTGTATCGCAAGGTGTATATGTATCTATCACTAAAGGTATGATACACTATAGGTATACCGATAAGCTAGATGTCATGTGTGATAAGCAACAGTATCTATAATGGTTAGTGTGTGACATGAAAATTATTGACGGTGTGTGTGTAGCATGCAATCCGTGCTCGTGCAACATGAACCGTCAATAATAGGTGCAGTGCCCTACGGCTACTAGTCACAGTACAACTATATCTAAGTAAAAAGGGTAAAGGCGCAATTCTAACAATGACGTAGAATATGCGACAAGTATTGAATCCTAGCCCGGACGCATAACGCCATGCGGGCGATTCCCCTGTAGATGTTAAATCTACTCACCTACACTCCACGCTAGGTGAATCCTACTATCTGCTCCCCCCTGTAGCAGGGTCCGTAGTCCCCGCCTGCAAACCTGCAAATAAGAAATGGAAATCATATATAAGCCAAATATCTCACAAAACGCGATATCGAACCCAAACGAGAAACTCGAGTCGCGAACTAAACGCGCGTGCACGATACGCTAAAACGTGTGTATACGCGTCTAAAACCATCGCGACACGCCGCGATACGCTGGATCACAGAACCCTCTCACGTATCGCGCGTATCGCGCAAACACAACGAACACCAAATACAATATATTGCCCCAGATTTTCCTACATGTCAAATATTACAAAACTAGACATGTCAAAACACTATACAACACAGAAGAGAGCCCTACACAAAAATCCAACACCTAACTCCTCTTCCTGGCCGCAAATTGCGGCCATATGGATTAAATTGGCGGCCGGGGTTGGGAATGGGTGGCTCGTGTTCATGTGGTGTGTTCTATACCTAGTGTACATGCTCCAGTCTTCTCAATTTTATCCTGAAGTGTCTAGGTCAATAGCAGATCACAGAATGTCACAAATATCGCTTAAAAACACCAATTTTGCATAAAACACAAACCCTATGGTATTTTAGTGTAATCCAGGGTTAAACTCAGTTAAGGCGACCCTAACAACACTTAAATAAGTAGGGTTTACCAACACAATCATCAATTTTCCACAACATCTCACAAATCACCATAATTAGCACTTAAACTAGCTAATTAACACAAACCGACGCTAAACTACGTACAAGCTAGCAATAAGGGGAATTGGGTTCAAGAATTATACCCTATGGAACCCTAGGAAGCAGGTGAAGGTGAAGAATTGAGTTGCTACAGCTGCTGGTGATGCTGGTGCATGTTGCTGCTGCTGAAGTTGCTTGTGCTGCTGATGCTGATGCTGTTACTGCTACTGCTGCTGAAGTTGTTGTTGCTTGCTTCAGCTGCTGAAGCTCTTGCTACTGCTGCTCGAGCTGCTTGCTGATGCTGCCTCTCAAGAAGCTGGAGCTGATGCTGGTGTTGCTGCCTCTGCTGCTGAAACTGCTGTTATTGTTGTTGTTGCTGTGGCTGCTGGTGGTGCTGATGCTTCTGCTGCTGGAGTTGAAGCAGGTGTGTGTGTGTTTGTGTGAGAGTGAGATTGAGAGAAAAAGAGAAATGAGAAAAGGAAATGAGAGCCACACTAACCCCTCCCTTCTCTTTCTCTTGCCTCATTAATGAGGCATGGTTCACACCATGCTCCCATTCCCTCTCTCTTACACAAAGTCAACAATATACAATCCAAATAAATAAAAAAAACCTTTTTATTTCTATTAAAACCCTTTTTTCATTATAACAACCATAATACCCAAAACACTTAAACAAAATATAAAACTAGATTAAGCAATGGTTAAACCACACTTAACACCCTAGTTTACATGCACAAGTGTGTGTGTGCGCCTAGAAAAATTCTAATAAACTAATCATAAAATAGGATAAAATAATTGAAACTTAGTTTGGTAAACTTTTTATTAAAAACCATACATTAAAATATAATTAGCTACAAAACACATTCTAAGGTGTTACACTGGGGTTCGTCGGGTACTACTGAATCCTCTGGTTCTACTAAATCATCTGTTGTAGTTTGTTCTGCTGGAACTTCTTCCAGTTCTACCTCAGAGCCACTAATCTCTTTTGCAAGAAATTCCTTTTCTAAAAAGGTGGCGTGTTGAGCAACAAACACCCTTGTTCCTCACTGTGGTAGAAAATATACCCTCGCGAATGCTTAGGATATCCATTAAACTTACATAAAACAGATCTTGCCTCGAGTTTGTCCGGGTTTTGTCTTTTGACATAGGCCGGGCAACCCCATATCTTAACAAAATTAAGATATGGTCTCTTCCCTTCCCATATCTCATATGGGGTGGTAGGCACAGATTTGGTAGGAACTTTATTCAGTATGTATGTTGATGTCTCAAGCGCATACCCCAAGAAGGAAATAGGTAACTCAGCAGTGCTCATCATCGAGCGCACCATATCTAATAGGGTGCGATTCCTCCGTTCCGATACACCGTTGTGCTGTGGTGTATAAGGAGGAGTAAGCTGAGAGAGAATCCCATTCTCTTTTAGATAATCCAGAAAATCATTGCTCAAGTATTCTCCTCCTCGATCAAATCGAAGGATCTTAATACTTTTGCCCGTTTGGTTCTCTACTTCGTGCTTATATTCTCTGAATTTCTCAAAAGCTTCAGATTTGTGTTTCATCGGGAACACATGTCCGTATCTAGAGAGATCGTCAGTGAATGTAATGAAGTAGGAAGAACCGTTCCTGGCATGTGTAGACATAGGACCGCATACATCACTATGTACCAGCCCTAAGAGTTCCGTAACTCTTTCTCCGTGTCCACTAAACGGAGTTTTGGTCATTTTCCCTTTGAGACATGAATGGCAAGTATCATAAGATGATAATTCGAACGGATTCAAATATCCATCTTTATGTAACTTAGCTAGTCGTGTCGAATTGATATGACCAAGTCTACAATACCACAAGAAGGATTCGTTCATCTCTGAACTCTTCCTCTTGTGTGTGTTTTGTATATTAAGGATTGTATTTTGATTGAGAATGAATATGCCATTATGTAACGAGCTTGATGCTATCAACTTTTGATTTAGGAAGATGTTCATAACATTATCCTGTACTGCAAAATTATATCCTTCTTTACTTAATAAAGAAACTGATATAATGTTGCACATCATGTTCGGTATATAATAGCACTCATTCAGAATCAGTGTATTACGACTTGGTAATACCAGGTGATATTCGCCAACTGCTTTGGCTGCAACATTTGCACCGTTCCCAACTTGAACGGAATGATCATATTTTCCCAGTTCTCTACCTTTACGTAGCCCATGTAACAATTTACATATGTGGAATCCTGATTCGGTATCTAATACCCAAGACGTAGGGTGAACTGAGAAACAGTTTTCAATAACTAACACACCCGAAGAAGATGCATCAGCATGCATGTTCTTTTGGGTGGCTTGAGAATCCAGATATTCTTCTATTCCATGTTCAGTCTTATAACTCTTATAAGAAAGAATGGGTCCAACGTTCCCTTGCTCAGTATAATAAGCGGGTTCAGTCAATACATCCATATTATTATCTTGATTATGGCCTGACATTGTCGCTACCTGGAGAGAGAGAGAAGAAAAACACTTTAGCGTATGCTCTTGCAAGATTAGATTGGTTATTATCTTATCCAATCAGGATGTCTCCCACTGTTTTTATCAAATCTTCCTTCAAACCCTAAAAGGTAAGATTAGCCGGGATTAATTACACTTTACAATTTCGTCAATCTTTCAGCCAGATCAGTGTCGGTACTTGAGGGAGGTTCCCCGTGCTTTCGCACGGACCTAATTAAAGTAAACCTCGTTTTCCCAGAGGCGTAACCTCGTTAACACTTTTCTAGACACCTACTTGATCGGCTAATTGTCCTGTGTAAAACTCTCCCAGAAGTAACTCTTACTCGCAGTGGGTATCGGGATCCAACTATCTCATAGGAGGTATGCAATCTCATTGCAAATTTCAACACTTGAAATTCCCGATAATATTTTGCCCCTAGCGTCCTATGACCTTGACGGAGGTCAACAAACCATAGGCTACTAGTCAAGTCCAACCCGTCATTTCCTGATTGAATTAAACCCACCCGCACGACCCTTGACGGAGGTCAACAAGGCCGTATGACTACCCTAATCCAATCTGCATCATATGCATTAGTAGATAAATACTAATTAGCTACCGTACACTACGCCTTGACGGAGGTCAACAAACGTAGCACGAATACTAAGTAGGACTTATCTGAAATGACGGAGGGCTACGTCAGGTTTTTCTGAAAACCTATTGCGTAATGAACTTGATATCGTCGTAGAATCGAGTGTTTTTGAAAATGAGTGTTTTTTAGGCTTCTAGTTTCGCTAAAGAGGTCACTCCCGGTGAAGGGATCTCGGCTCTTTCCCCATCGAATAAGGTGCAGGATATATCATATATACCGCTATGCAAAGCAAGACTATATAAGCTATCGAAAACTAAACCGCGAGTTTGTAGCATCTGCCAGTTTCGCTAAAGAGGTCACTCCCGGTGAAGGGATCTCGGCTCTTTCCCCATCGAATAAGGTGCAGGGTATATCATATATACCGCTATGCAAAGCAAGACTGTAGCTACCCTCTTTATAAAGTTTTGATTCTACAACATCTTTTAGGTTTCTTTTCTTTTTATTAATCTTATTAATAAAAACCCATCAGCTTATGCTTCCTAAGCATCACAGAAGAAACGAAAACAGTAATATTTATATATCAGCATATATATATAGTATAAGCATTCGTCTCAGGCAGTAATATGATCTCATCACAGAACATTGCAGCAGAAGAACATATATGAAATATTGGATATACTAGGACGTTCGTGTTTTCAATACGAGCATGTATAAAACACGGATTCCACGGTCGTGATGAATAGCCAAACCCACATCCCTAGACCCCTACGAGAGCGGCAAGTAATACTGCCAATTCTAGGGTTAGGAGACCCGGTCTTGACTCCTCGAGGTGGCCTCCCACTGGACCCTAGAACCCGGTTACTTGTGCTCCCCTCCTTGGGTCTACCTAATGCGGAAAAGTAAATAATATACAATGGTGACATGAACCTCATCCCGGAAGTGCCTCAATAAAAGAATATTACATACAAATGAATTTTACATGAATGAAAATAAAAACCCTCATCTCACATAAAAACCCCGGCTATTCAGAACACGACGATCCAATATAACATATCACAGCAACACATAATATCACATATCATCAACGTAAGTAAGTATGCATACACCGATCATCGTAGATGTATAGCAACGAAGACCGGCAATATTACTACATACTACACTTACGGTCACAGAAAAGAAATTGTAAAACTACAACATTTGGAATCCATAATCACTTTAGACATCGTAAATCCGAAATATCACATACTTCGCATTTCATGCCTAACTATATAAATTCCACATATTGTATCACATTCCAGATAAATAGACAGTATTAAACTTTCCGAACAGATAATCAAATACCCAAAATTTCCTAAATAGCTCAACACTTGAGCAGAGTTCAAATAATCCCAGAATATGTCACAGTACCAGTGATCCAGCCGTAGAAGGGTCAAGCCAACGCCTCACATGTGGCACGCCGTACTGCCCCAAACCCTAAGGTTTAGAGGCAGTTCAAGACGGTCACATAATCGAGTTAAGGTTTGTGTTCTTCTAGAGGGTCCACCGCGTAACTTGTACAATTTTTCCGAAAGATTTAAACCCGATAAAAATTCAACACTTGAAGGTTTTACGTGCCGGGAAAAAATGAGTTAATGATATCCGTTCGAACATTTTAACAATTTCTGAATATCCGGAAAAAAAACGAATTTAAATTTTCTGATCGAATCAACGATTACAAAATAAACCGCAGAACACTCAACATTTGAGTCAGATTAAAAGTACCCAGAAAATTACAAAATCACCTACGGATATAACCATGGGAAAACGAGTCAACGATTTGACTGTACGGCCGTGGATCCGCGGCAGGAGCAAGGTATTGTCGCGGTTCCGCGGCTGAATGTACGGATCATTGACACATGTTTCACAGTGATGCTTATATTTTCCTGCTGGTATTTTTAAGTATTTTTAATTCTGAAAAATCACAGTTTTGAAAAAAAATCCAGAGAGGGGTCTAAAATTGCGTTTCGGTGTTCGATCGGAGTTTTAACTTCGTATACACGTCGCCTAATGCTCTAGCTAGGCTCTGATACCATTGTAGGGTTCCTAGGCACTCTTGTGAAGGTTCATAAGGCATCAAACATGCCCGGATAAAAATTTAGACGTGCCGAACAACCCAAAGCCGGGATCTTTGCTAGATTATTAGGGTTAAACATGCAAGTAAACATCTTTACTACTAAGTGTGAGGGATTACAACCTTTATAGTCCGCTCCTTCGCTTCATAAGCTCCGAGTAGAAGTCCCTTCGCCGCGATCCACGATCTCCCGGACTCAAGAGAGGCTCCACGACTCGAACGATCCATGCTAGCTTGTGGTATTCCTTTTCTCCGATGATCTACGTCGAAGTTGCAATAACTCAAGCTCTCTCACTCTAATGAGGTGAACACCCTAATCTAATGGGCTAGATTAGATGAGGATGAAAGAGTAGTATTTATGCTATCTTTTTATATCATAATCTCACATGAAAACATCACAAAAGGAAAATCAAGTAAGCTTTCTCAAAGCTCAAGAGAGAAGAAGATGATGAATAATGAGATAATTCCTTTTGTAATGAATAATGAAATGAGTATATCAATAATAATGCAACCATGGTTAATGATGACAAGGATAACCCTTGTAGAGAGTTAACTAAGGCTAGGGTTTGGTTGGGTTAAGAAATGAGTCATAAGAAAATATCTATCATAATATCTCCTTCATGACAAAAGAAGAACTTCTAGAAGGTGCAAGAAGAAACTAACCCAATTAAACCCTAACCTTGTTTAATCACCACTAAACATGTTTCATTATTAATCATATCATGTTACTATAATATATATCACATATATATTATATATTTGTAACAAAAGAAATAATACCTTTAATATATATCGCATATATATCAATGTATTATCCGGTGAGAAAATGAAATAATAAAGCGAGCCAATATTAGATAATGTAATACAATATATCATATATATTATTATACATTAAAACATCGAATCAACACTTGATCCGACAATCCGGCTATATCGAATATAACCGACTAATATATCATGTACCGATTCATCGAATCAACACTTGATCCGATGATCCGGTTCATATCTAAATATCGCGAGAATATATAATACGGTATCTCATATCGCATTATCCTCGGTCCTGCACATATCACATATGTGCCTCTACTCCGTTTTGCCTGAGCCAAGAAACCTCTGTGTAGGACTCTAAAGAATCGTCAATACGCCGGTAGCAGGTGATGATCATATCAAACACCCACAAGCTGCAAGCGATCAGCTAAACGTAACAGCCACCCAGGTATTGAGCGATCAGAAGATCAACAAGCTAGCTTGTCTGTTCTCCTGTGAATCCAATCAGTAACACTCCTGTACAGTCCGGTCTCTTCATCTGATATTTCGCATATCAAGTCTAGGGGGGTATACGTCAGACCCCAGTAACCGATAAGTCGTGTCGATGTGTGGCTCATAACGGGTCGAGAAACTACTGGTAACACTTACCAGTAAATCTCTATATCAGCCCTGGCCAGGGCCTTTCAGTTATAGCCAATCGAACACAGCACAACATCAACTCCCTATACCGGGAGAGACGAATCCCCTCCTATCGCTCATTGCCTCCATGTGATTCGGGACTGCACCCAAAAGCCACCGTTTTGCACGCCCTCTTGGACGTGGTAAGGTGGAAATCAAAGCACGGTGGGAATCACACAAGACTCTATGACGATCTCGGGTCTACAGACTACCCTGTACCAGTGTCACCGGAGAACTGCCATCTGACGTGTGGTATATCACCATCTGGGAGTTCTCGGCGAGTCCGTCCAGTGTACCCAGTCTCTACTGAGCACCCGTACACCATCTCTGATGTCAAAACACCGATGGCTATAGGATCATCCACCGCCCATCATATGGGTCAAGATGCGTATACGCTAGTCTACTCTGGTGTATCGATGTCCTGTCTCGATATACCCTCGACTAGGAACAGTTATAGGATGTACTCATCGACTACCGTGGCCCCACTAGTATGATCTCATCATAGTCCCAGTAGTCGAGTACAGATCCTAAGGGCTTTATCAACATGTGAGAGAAAAACAGTAAACCAATACAAGTCAACATGTTAAGATAAAGTGAAACCAAATAGCATACTATCATGACGAGCAAGAAAGTCCTCTCTCTATATATCCAAGCATCCATTATAATATACATCATATGTACAACAATGGCCTCTAGGGCATATACATAACTAACAAAACCACGCACAATGTGATCACAGAAAACAACAAGACAGATGTGAGCGCGACACAAGCAAGATCTCGGTTTGGTGTTCGGCTTGAACCAGGCTCGGTAGCTAAGGATCTCAGGTTGTACTCGGCTTGGAGTTGTGCTCGGAGAATGAAGGAGATGGGTTAGTAGTCCCCGACGAGGATCAAGTGATAGGATGTTGCTGAAGGAGTTGGATCACGATTCAAGAGAAGAGGACGATGGCGATGACGACCATGGTGGCGGCAGCAAGGGTTGATCTCGGCGATGAAGGCGGCGATGCTAGGAGAGAAAGGAGGCTGCGGCGATCGATGGGTCGGAGCAGCACGGCCTGGACTGTAGCCAAGGTATTGCTGCAGTAAGAAGAAGTGTTGGCGATGCCATCGGTAGAGGCGAGATGGAATGGCTGCTGTCGACGATGGGATGTTGGTTTCGGCCCGGTGAGTGCTTGGTTTCTACGATGGCGAGTTGAGTGTGGCGATGATCGAGAAGGGTTCTCGGTTTAAGCGTCGGTGATAGATCTCAGTCGACAGTGAGGAGGTAGGTTGAAACTCAGGCCGAAGGTGCTGCGGGATGCGGTGTCGGTTGTTGAAAGGAGAAAATGAACACAAGGGTGAAGTGTCAATCGGGGTTGGGTTTTCAGGCGAGATGAGGAAGTGGCGACATGATGGTGTTAGGGGCGCCAGCAATGGAGTCAGGGTCGGAGGTGTGGGGTTTCTCTGTTGAAAAAGATTGGGGGAGGAAGATGATGAATAATATATTAAGAGGGGGAGAGAAAAGATTTGTGAGAGGAGAGAGAGAGAGATATGTAATTCTGTTAAAAAAATTATAAAATATATTTTTTTAGAGAGAGAGAGACTCAACAGATTAGGTTTTTATATTTTAGGTTTAAAATATATTTTTAGTTGAGAGAAAACTTTATAATTACGTAAATATGGTAATATTAAAATATTAGTCCGTTTTGAGATTTTAGCCAATACAAACCTACTCCAAAACATGCCCGGGCCGGGTCCAAAAATTCAGATTTAAAATATTAAAAATATATGCGACTTCCAAATTTCAAAATGAATACCCAGTTAAAGAAACTGCATACCCCCAAGAACGGATGCACGTACGTGCGCATCCAAACACGTCCGTTTCACTGAACGGGATGAGAACAAGATGCGCGGATGCTACCACGGGGTTAGGGGTATCATGCAGGATATGAAATGCAATTTTAAAAATATTTTATGTGACCTAAAAATGTTATATGTAAAAGATGCAATGCCAGGTAAAATGCCAGTATGTACTAAACATGAGATGCACGTGTCCATGCAACAAGTCAAGGTAATCTATAAATAAGAATCAAACAGGATCAAGCAAGCGGGTCGGGTCGAATGCAAAGTAGTATGTAAAATACCATTCGCACCCAAACACGCTAAACCAAGAAAAGACCATGGATAGGTAAATACGGAAACTGGAATTGGTATAAATGAACTCGGGTGTTACAGTATCGATTTGTACTAGACTTAGATCAGTACCCTAGATCATGTGATATGATGATAATGATACCTGATAATTGATGAGATGAATGTGATATTGACCCGCACCCAGCTATTGGGGATGTCGTACGATGATTTACCGTACGAGCTTTATTTGATGATAGATCCGCACTCATGACTCGAGAATGTCATATGTTATTGTATCGTACGCGGTACCTTTGAGGCGGGATCACCGACTATTATATTTGCATATATATATTTATATCGACTCAGATTTAGGTGGTTTCCATACCCCTCCTGATTGACTTGTTAGTTAGAGCCGTAGTCTTGCTAGTAGATGTTAGGCTAGGCTGATATCATACCTATTTCAAAAACTAACAATTCGGGAGTATTTTAAAGACAGACAAGGGATTCTACGGATATTTTCAAAAGACGCATCTTTTCTTAAAAACACCGTAGCCCTTATTTTCTTCAAAACCCCGATTCGTATTATTTCAAATGGCAAAACAGTATGACATGGATACACTGTTGTAGATTCTACACTGTTGTGTTATTATTCATTTGCCGCATATTCTTACTGTTGCATTCAGGATATGATCCCTTGTATATTCATACCAGTGCACACATATATTGATATCTTCATACTTGCGCACATGCACACTGTATATTCATACCAGTGCACACATATATTGATATCTTCATACTTGCGCACATACACACTGTATATTCATACCAGTGCACACATATATTGATATCTTCATACTTGCGCATATGCACACTGTACACTCATACTTTTGCACACATCTATTGTACATTCATACTCGTGTACTTACATATGGTACACTCATACTTGTACACTTACATATTTGCACATACATAGACGATTCTGGTTTGACTTGGAGATCTGGGGACCGCAAGATACTTTCTAAAACTGATTCATTTTAAAGAGGCGGTCTTCCCTAAAGATGTGCATATTACTATTCCATGTTGCATGATACGCTGATATGCTTACATCTCTTTTATATGTCGCATACATCATGCTTTCTGATTATACGTATTGAGATATGTTGTTTCCATGATATTTCTGGATTTGGGAACCGTGGGTATTTTAAAAGAAAGTATATATTGTTTGAAAAACCCGGTTACCCTTGATATGATATTTCAGTGCGTCCACCATGTGTTTTCTCGGTTCTGAGAGTGGCATGTGAAACCCAATTCGAGGAGCGGTAGGCACCGTCTGCGGGTACATGGTGGACCCGGTGAGGTACCCCGGGGCAAGAAGACTCGTATATGTTAGACGGTGAGCCTGGCAGGGGAGTACTACCTACCGGTGATTGTGTTGAGCTCGGCGGATATCTGGGGGATACCGACCAGAGTTGAGAGATGAGATGGGCTGATCCAGACTGACGGAGCCACATGTATATGAGGATTTACGTGCCGATGCTAGGCACAGGTTTCATGATGTTTTCGAGTGTCGTTGCTTGACACTCAGGTTCCATGATTTTGATATGTCGCGAGCGACACATGTTGATTTACATCCTCATACTTCCATGCATATGTTTATGATATTTACATGCATGATGCTTATCGTCATTGGGCGACACATGGACGATTTCCACCTACATATATTGAAATTGATGATATTGATCACACAGTTGGATGATATCCACATATTCATAGACTTCATGATATAGTCGACATTGATCATACCTCATATTTATGATATGCTATTACCTGAGGCACTGGCACGAGCACTTGGCACTACACTCGTGTATAGATGTTACATTGTCACCTTATCTTGCTTCAGACTTATTCATTTGAGGTTTACATATATATCTGATCGTATTGACCTAGGATTGTATCATACATACGATTTCTGCTCTGTGATGTTTTCTATTCACGAGTTGGCAACTCACCCCCGTTGTGCCACAGTTCTTGCAGGTTTTTCCGTACATGTTTCAGTGCGGCTTTTCTGGCACACTGCTTTCCTTACGGGTGACTTTCTTTGGTAGGTGAATTCTTTTGCATCAGAACCACCATTGTATATATATTATTCAGTTGTATCTAGAAATTCCATCAACCAAACTTGTATATTGTTTCAGACTTAGAAAACCAGTTATGTATTATTTCGACCTTAGAGTCGCGCGTTGTAGTATTATAGTTTTCATGCCGATTTTGAGTTTTCCGTTGAGTTTTGATCCTCGCCATTCAGCGTTGTATATTATATTGCTTGTGTGGTTGTGACCGTCGATTGACGAAGAGCTAGCTCCCGCTTGGGGATGCCTTTTATCATTGTATATATATTATTCATGTTGTACCCCGTTTGGGGCCAGTATTTATAAAGGAAACTCTGCCGAAATTTTCAGAAAAGACTAGAGATTTTAAAAATGCATATTCGGCTTACTTATTTAATAACCTTGTTTTAAAAACATGTTTTCTTCACTTCTTAAAACTAGTTTTCCTTATTTACTCCTTAAAAATGGTTTTAGATTTCTGGGCTTTTGGCTTACTTGAATTAGATGGGGTCCTATAGACTTCATATGATTCAAGGCCAGTCACATGCTATTTCGGGTCGTGACACCAAATCTCCTACTTTATCAACCTACACTAATTTAGCTCATTAGTTAAGGTTGTTTGCTTCACTAATACCTTGATTAGTGAAGAGTTAACTTGACCTAGAGAGGCTTCAAGGTGGATCATCTTCAGCTTCGAAGACAACGTAGCAAGCTTGATCCTTTCTTCAAGTGGAGCTAAGAAGAGTTTTAGAGACTACTACTTGGAGCTATAGAAGTGAAGGACTTGGTCTACAAAGGTTGTAACCCTCTTCACTTAGATTAAAACTTGCTTTCATGTACTAAAACCCTAATTCTCTAGTTCGATTTTAGATTAGTGAAGGTTAAACCTCTAGATTTTTTTAAAATTTCATACTTGATGCATGTGGAAACTTAGTAGAGGTGTTAAGACACACTTTCAGAAGTAGCCCCTGGTCGGATCCGGTTCGCTCCGAAATACAAAACTGTGCGGCTTCGGTCAGAGTGGACAATACCGTCTGTGTTGGGGGTGAGGCGTGACAGAATGGTATCAGAGTTAGTCTCTAGTAGGTCTGTGGTTCGAGGACGGACCATTTTTCTAAGGTGGGAAGGATGTCAGGCCTCTGTCCTTGCTCCCTGAACATAGTGTCACGCCTAGGGGCGGGGGCTACCTCTTGAATCCATAGGACCGGTCCTTGAAACACATTCCACGCGATCCAAAAGAGGGCATATCTTTACTATAAATGGAATGATACCACTCTTCAATACTGAGGCGCCTTCTAAGCGAAGCGGCACTACACGAGCTTGAGAACTCCGAAGTTAAGCGTGCTTTGGGCGGTCGGGTCCGGTTTCGTCCAGAGCGGACAATACTGTCTGTGTTAAGGGTGGGGCGTGACACTTCAGAGTCCCACACATCGGGTTTTCCCAAGGACACCTCATGTTTTCTTTATATTGCAAAATTAGTATGACATCTTTTTAATGGTTTTTACTATAAATGGAATGATATCACTCATCAATACTGAGACGCCTTCTAAGCGAAGCAGCACTACATGAGCTTGAGAACTCCGAAATTAAGCGTGCTTTAGGCGATCGGGTCCGGTTTCGTCCAGAGCGAACAAAACTGTCTGTGTTGGGGGTGGGGCGTGACGCTTTAGAGTCCCACACATCGGGTTTTCCCGAGAACACCTCATGTTTTCTTTATATTGCAAAATTAGTATGACATATTTTTAATGGTTTTAAAAATACCCCTCTCATCCTTATCTCATACACTCTAGCTCATTTACACTTGCTCACTCTCTCTCCTCCTTCTCCTGAGATTTTCTTCTCTTGAGTTATGAGAGAGATTTAGATAGTGGAAAATTCTCTACATTCCTGAGCATCACAACCTAGCGAATTGTGATTTTTAGATTACTTCACTAGAGTCCTGATGTGAAGCGGGAGTTTGGATCGATTTCTCTCAGATGGATCATCTTTGGTAAAGACGATCGACTCTCAAACGCATTTTCGACGGCCTACGGTACTTGGAGGGGTCTTCCACGATTGGGTGGACATGCTACAAAGGTTGTAGTCTCTATAACCAGGCAGCTCAGCTTGCTTTAGATTCTAGTTTAATGTTTTGAACGGATTTTAGGTCGCGGTTTCCTCATGCTTGGACTAAAAATTTTGTTCGCAAATCGCTTCCGAATCAGCCGTGAGAACTAGGGAACCCTAACACTAACATGACATTAAAATAATTTAATAATATGTTTATCTCTGCTGACATTTTATATCAACCTATTATGGCTTCGTTCGGTTGAGCGGTTCAAAACTATGGTTGTGAAACCATGATTTTGTAATCAAACCATATTTTGATGTGTGTTCGGGAGAGCGGTGTGAAATTATGGTTTTGTAACCATGGGTATTTGTATAACCTAATACATGGTTTTATAACCATGATTTTAAATGTAAATTGCTAAATCTTTTACAAACATTCAATTTAAAAAATTAAAAAAGAAAAGCGGGCCCAGCGGTGGTAAAACCCACCCACGAAGAACGCCCTTGTCAAAATTATTACTTCTTCCAACAGCAATCCGACGTGGCATTTTGAATGGAAACTTTCGGTGACCAAACCTTTTGGACTGCAGATAAAAAAAAAGGAAAAATGTAAACAGATGACCATTTTTTATTTTTTAAAATTTTGAAAAACAAGGCGCTCGCATCCACGCTTTAGATCTACACGTGGACCCTGAGACCACCGTCCAATCTTTCTTCTGTGGGGCCCGCCCCCATTCATCTCGGGTCGGTGACCTCTCGGGACCCACTTCCTCCTCTTTTCTTTGTCATCTTCTTCCCCTCAAAACCCCCCCTGCAAAAAGAAAAAAAAATATTTTTCAAAAATTACTTTTTTACAGCGAGGGTTAATTCTTTTTATTTTTAAATTTTTAATTTTGGGTCCTGGTTTAAAAAGTAGAGGAAGCAGATGGCTTTGTTGGATCGCTTGTTCTCGCAGACACCTTTCTCGTCTCCAGCGCTTCGAATCCCTAGCGATCTCCCACCAACAACCTTCGATACTCATCATCCTCCGATCTCGAGTGAGTCTTCCTTCGATCTTATGATTATTTCTTAATTTTAATCAAGCTTTAATTATTATTGGGATTGATCGAGCTTTATCGAAGTTTGAATTGATCGGATATCGTATGTGATGATAATCGATCCTTGAATCTGAAACTAGTTAAGGCCTTTTGGTTTCCTGAACTGATTTGAGCTCTTGATTTGTATAAGGGGATCTTAAATTAACTTTAGAGAAAAAGCATGCATCGAAGATTCAGAGAAGCTGTAGCCTTAGGTAGATGATCAAAGAGGATTTGGTGACAGAAAGATTTGATTTTGTTTGATCTTTGAGCAATTGGTGATTCTTTCTATCTAGTGATAGTATGTTTCCTTAATTGAACTGATATGATTTTGGTTTATTATTTAGAAAGGAACAGATGGCTTTGTGAATTGCTATGTCTCCATCACTTATATTCGGCTGAAAAAATTTGTGAATTCACACAGTTATCAGCATGGGAAAAAATGGCATACGAAAGATTTTACTGTGAAATGATCTATGGTGCTGTTATGTTCTGGATATGCTTCACTTGAAAATATTGCAGAAGGAAGAGACACCACATGTAAATTAAGTTACCAGCTTATTTTATGTCTGAATATAACATCAAAAGAACGACTTCTTGCTATGAAATTTGATAGGGAAACCATTGTGATTGTTTCGTTTATGGTTTGCATTTAGTTATCCCAACGCAATTTGATAATTTTTTTAAGGGTAACGATCTGCTGCTAAGCCAACATTGCGAAACACCTCAGAAGCGTAGATATTGGTGAATATGTTTTAGGCAAAATTGCACAAATGTATCCATCAACTTTCACATTTTTTGTGATTGATACCATGAACTTTAATAATTAGAGACAAGTGCCATGATTTTTTTTTGACAAAACTACCGCACGACGTTAACTTTTGTGCCTTAATGGACCATTATAGCTCTTGAAATTTTAGGGGTTGACTGAGAACATAAGGGTAAAATGGGGAAAACAAGTCAAAAATTGATGACGCGGCGGTTAAATATAACGTTTGCGGACGGAAGGAAAGTTGATGGTATTTTGTTGCAAGAGAGGGTGATAGTTTATGGTACTTGTTTGTAATTAAATTAGTTCATGGTATCAATTGCAAAAAACGTGAAAGTTGATGTATACATTTGTGCAATTTAGCAATTGTTTTATCATGAGAAGCTTCTATACATGGGCCTTTTAAAGGATAGAATTGTTTTTTTGTGATGTTTTGTTAGTGTTTATCTGGCTTGTTTGTTGATATACTTGCACCATCCAGTAGATTATATGAATGCAAATTTTGCCAAAATGCTATATTGCTATAGTAAGTGTGACAGATTAAGATTGATACAGTTATAGGAGAATTGATTTCTCGTAGTTTGTATTGTGTTTGTATCCTTCTCTTACATGTTTGGCTGCTTGTTATTGCTAGAATATGAGCTGATCTTTACTAAATATTGAATTTGTGGGATATAATCACTGGATCTCCTTCTTTTTCCTCATCTCACACTTGATATATATTCTTTGCTTCCTGAATCTTTATTGAACACGTTTGATTTTGTTGAGTAGATCAACCTCTGTTCTTGCACTTCGTTCAAATTTAATTTGCAGACCGGTCAAACTCGTTATCTTTTTGTTTGAAGTACAATTTGTTTTATGTCCAAATTATCATGGAGAGTTTATGTGCAAACAATGATGGAAGCTTCTTAAGTTATTGAATTAGTTAGAGGGATTGGCTTTTTTTTAACCCAATTGGTTGTTCTTGCCATTATTTCTTTCTTCAGTTCTATACCTAATACATTTAAGCAAAGTATTGATTGGAGAAACCATGTCAAAAGACTTTTATATAACTTTAGTATTTCATATATTCAGAAATGGGCGATGAATGTTGCTCTACCCAGCTCATCGACGGTGACGGCGAATTCAACGTGGCTGGCATTGATAATTTCATTAAGACTGTCAAATTGGCTGAATGTGGACTGTCTTATGCAGTGGTTGCTATAATGGGCCCACAAAGTAGTGGTATGTTGCTAGTTGTTCAGTAAATTTACTGCATATTGAAAGGAATATGCAGCTAAATCATTGAGCAATTTTGTTTTATATGTCAAATTCACGGGAATTTGTGTTATTATTGACACTCAATATCTTGTTTGGATCAAATTTGTTAATTTCTTGGCACACTTAAGATGCTTTTTAGTTTTATTCTGCTGATACAGTTATCATAAAGCTCATCTATAGATATTTTTTTTGATGGATTAAAAAATTGTATTGTTTATTTGAATATAGGGAAAATTGTTTCCCGACCCAGTTGTGAGAAATGGCTTATTTTTTAACCCACAAAGTTCCAAATTATGAAAAAACCCAAAAATATATTTTGACATTATTTTAAACCCAAACCCTGATTTGTATATGTATTTAAGTATGCATTACTTATAATATCCTTTTAATATTTTTTAAAATATTAGAAGATGAGATTTTTTGGATTTCCCAAAATAGTAGAACATGAGAATTTTTTTATTATGTACGTATAGTTTTCCATGGCTTCTTTATTATCATCTCTTTATCATTACTTATCCTAATTTCTTTCCTAAACTCAATTTCTTTCTAAACTCATCTTCTTTATTGTTGCTTGCCCTCTTTGTTATTGCTTGCCCTAATTTTCCGACTTCTTTATTATCACTCTTTATTATTAATTGCCCTAGATTCAACTATCATGGGAGCGGAGATGTCAGAAATGAGAGGAGATTGATGACTTTGGAATGGCGATAGGGGAATAGAAGGAATTGGATAAGAGATTAGGGGTTTGAAAGGTGAGATGCATAAATTGGAAATGGAGATTGAAAATCAAAGAAATTGTATTGGAGATGAGAGATTTGAAAATAGAGATATAGATTTGAGAGAGGAGATTGAGGAGAAAAATAAGGAATTGAGAGTGAAGCACCGAGGAAGAATGAGTGAACCATAGCAGTCGTGAGAGGAAATCTTTTGAATAATTATTTTTAGAGAATAATCATATATATCTGATTAAAAGAATGGGGATAAATCTGGAATTTTAACAAAAATATCCTAAGTATAATACACACAACCCATTTTGGGCTTGAAACATTCGTATTTTGTAAATATGGGGATTTTCACAATTTTGAAAATACTTGGGTTTAAAAATAAGTCATATCTCCAAACCGGGCCCGGAAACAATTTTCCCTTGAATATAATTTTGTAGAAATAAAATATAAATTTCCTCGATCATTTCTGAAAATGCACCAGATATACCGAGAATCTTTTGTAAGTCGTATTCTCTAATGGCAAATTGGGATGTCATCAAGGGATTACCGATGAAGCTCTTAACTTTAACTTAAACATAATAAATTCCTTACAATTTTTGTGTTTTGATATGAAAATCTTGAAGAAGGCATGAATGTGAAATGGGGAATGAGATCACTCATACGTAGGCCCTCAAAAAAATGAATTTAGGACTAGGTGCATTCATTGTACAAATTGCACTTGTGATGTTTACATCATCTTTCTGCGTGTGATCGAGTATTCTAGTATCTTATTACTTCCGTATTTAGATGTCACTCAGTCAACTAAGATTTAAGGGGGCACAATTGCACAAGCCCTATGAACATAAAGGTTTACCTCGGAACAGATCAATATATCGTGATTTACTGAAAATTGCTGACTGCTTCTCTACATTTCAACGTTCTAGCAGGTAGTATGTGCGACCATACTTGCAAGTTGACCTTCAAGCCTTTTTTTTTGTTTGTTTGTAATTGATATATAGATTTTGAAATTACTGGAGTGTAAGTTTCTGGCTTTTGCCACTGTTTTTATTTTCCCCCAAAAAAGATAACTTCAGAATGACTTTTTACCATTTCCTGAGATTTTTATCCACTGTTCTTCACAAAATACCTACCATTTGGGCAGGGAAAAGCACTTTGTTGAATCACCTTTTCCACACCAACTTCAGAGAGATGGATGCTTTTAGAGGGAGGCAAGTTCATAATTGTCTCTCATGCTTTTGTACTAGCTGCAGAACAATCTGCTATTTAAGTTGAAGTAATCTATCAGAATATTCCTTATGAGCTGCCTTGCTTTTTTTATTTTTTATCTTTTATTTTTTATTTTTTATTTTTATATACTAGATCTCAAACCACTAAAGGCATTTGGTTGGCAAGGTGTGCTGGAATTGAGCCTTGTACCATTGTCATGGATTTGGAGGGCTCTGATGGAAGAGAGCGAGGAGAGGTACTTTAAGGATTGGCATTTCTTGTTGGAATAGCTTTATCAAACTATATGAGACCATCTTTCTCATCATCATCTTTAAATATTACACAAGATATCAGCTCAATTGTTAATACAAAAAGTATTCATCCATCATGTTATAGTTAGCTTCATATTACATATATGATCTGAAGTGTCACTCTTTGATTACTTTTAACGTCCTCACTTTTGGTAGATTCATCATTTGGAAGTATATAGTAAGTATTTGTTGAAGCTCGCTGATAATGTATAGATGACATGTTGACGACAGTTAATTTTTTTTTTTGGGTTAATTGCTTATAAACTAGTTGATGGTGTTATTTGAGTTGTCTTTTATCTGTGTGGGAGAAAATGGGATCAGCCAAAAGTATTTCAATTGTGTTTATTTGAGTTGCCATTTATCTATGTCGGAGATTCCTCTTTTTTTATAAAGCTTTGGCGGCAGACTCTGAAACTTGTATGTGTGGATTATAAGGCCATTGTATTTTACTCCAGTTTGAATATGTAAGGTTTTATCATAGATCAAAAATGATAAATTTAAATCGTCCAAGATTCCAATTCTTAGAAATATGCCTCAATGGCATATCCAGTCCGTCTAGAAAAGATGAGCGTTTTTAAAAAGTAGTTTAATTTTGTGTTAAGTGGAACTATAATTATGATCTCCGTGTGAAATATATCATTATTGGTATGGAACTCTGATATTACCTTCAGTTTATCAAAATTTGGCCTAAATATCACCATTTATCTTATTACAGGATGATACTGCATTTGAGAAGCAGAGTGCCCTCTTTGCTCTAGCCGTTTCAGATATAGTTCTGATAAACATGTAAGCATGCTAGATTATTAAGCATCACCAACTTTTTTTTAAATTTTCTTTTATATTGAGAATCTATTCGTTGCTGATCCTTTTCTTGTAAAACAGGTGGTGCCATGATATTGGACGAGAGCAGGCTGCGAACAAGCCACTTTTAAAGACAGTATTTCAGGTATGCTTAAAAATGTATATTATTATACATGTAAATTGTTATTTCTTTATGCTTTTGTTGCTCATTCATTTGGTATTGGAATTCGCTTAACAGGTCATGATGCGACTGTTTAGCCCCCGTAAGACAACTTTACTTTTTGTCATCCGTGATAAAACCAGGGTGCTTTTTCTAACTCTTTAGAGGCTAGTATATGTCTCTATTTCCATCATTGCTTGCTCATGCTAAGCTCTGTTTTTCTTCCACTTTAACCTAAACGAACAGACACCTTTGGAAAATTTAGAACCTATCCTGAGGGAGGACATTCAAAAGGTACCGTGTCACACTTTCTATATTTATGTGTTACAACTTTATTGTTATGCGGTGTTACCTCTTCACCATTTGTTTGCAGATATGGGACTCTATTCCTAAACCACAAGCTCACAAAGAAACTCCTTTGAGTGAGTTCTTTAATGTAAGCAAACAGTTATAGTGGTCTGGGCTTTATATTTTCCCCGCCTGACAGATAGATTTCAGTTACTTATTTTCATTTATTGTAAATCCCAGGTAGAAGTTGTGGCTCTTTCTAGTTATGAAGAGAAAGAAGAACAATTCAAGGAGCAGGTGTGATATATTATACATTATAATTAAACTTTGGCCATATTATTGATCCTTGTTGATTATTTATAGTTACTTACACACATTGTTGGATCACTTTCTAATAGCTTAAGCCTTGGGTCAAACTGTATCTGACATGTTAGTATAAAATCTGGCTGAGGCCTGGGTTGAGCCTTTATTGTCGTATTTCTTCTGGCCCTTTTTGCCTTATGCCTACGTGTGAGGGTCTAAAAATAGGCATGGGGTTCGGTGGGTACTGGGATGAAGACTGAAGCTCACTTGATATATGTTTTTTTTTTTGCATGCCCTGATAGCTTTAACCTCTGGGCAGCCATAAGACTAAATATTGTTACATCAGAAGGCAGTTTGTTCTTGTTTAACCAGATTAATCTACTGAAAAAGAAAAGAAAACATACTAATGTTTCTCGATTGAAAACCTTTTAGTTTTGTTAGTTTTGTTTTTATTCCTCCAACCCCCCCCCCCCCCACCCTAGGATTTGGACTTCTCCTCGGAATTAATTTCATGGTGTTGTTTGTTGTGGACTTGGATTTGGATGTTAAAATCCAGTGCTGTAGGTTTTGGACTTGGATTAGGATTAGGATTTTGATTTTGGAATCCTGTGTTATTGGTTGTTTGAAGTTAGAACTAGGACTTGGACTGGACTTCCGAAATCCAACTACTCAGTCCTACTATATATTTGAAGTCATGACAAATTTTAAGAATAGTCTGAGGAGAAAACCTGAATATTTTGATTTTCAAGGGTCTTCTTCTTTCCCAATCTCATTTCTCAGCCCCAACACCTCTTAAACCCAAACATATTATCTCTTCTCACAATCTTTTACTTATCAAGACTTTGATTTCAAATATTTTTTGACAAAATTTAGAAAGGGGTCAAATTTGTGTTTTGTATTTTTCATTTTTTTAGGAATTTTTGATTGGGTTATAAAATTCAAGATCTAGAAATTATAATCCAGATTAGATCGTTAAAAAGCTGTGATTTAAATAATTAGATCCGAATATTGGGATCTATAAATATAAAGAGTGCTATCTAAAAATTGTGATCCAAAAATTGGGACTCCAAATAAAAAACTTCGATAAGAAAAATTGGATATGAATATCAAATCTCAGATGTAAAACTTTTCTTAAACTCCAGTCATTTATTTTTTAATTATTATTTAATTATTGGTGATAATAATATATGATGAATAATCAATTACTAATTTTGTGGTTCTATGAAATGCTAATGATAATTTTGTAATAAAAACAATTTATTTATTCTAATTTAGCAATATTAAATTAGTCGTGACGGACAATTTTTAAAGTCCCATCATTTGGTTTTCAACAGTGCCCAACTTTACATATTTTTATAATTAAATAATATTTTTTTATGGAATCAAAAGTCCTATAAAATTATTCAAGCCCTAGTCCGAATTATCAATGAATTGTAGTGAATCAAAACAAGAAAAATCCAAATCCAAGTCCAAACCAACACAAAAGCGCAGTCCAAATCCAAACCCATAAAATTCCCTATGACAGTTGTCCTATTCATACTTTAGAATCCAAGATAAATAAGTCCCCCTTACTTGATATGAAAGGTAGGACGAACAGAACCTGATACACTGTGGTCAGATAGAGCGTAATACCACCTTGTGCATGGTGAAATAAGTATCGAGCTTGCTTGGCTTGATTCCTGGTTGAGAAGACTTGGTGACACAGGGACCATCGACTTGGATGCCTGAACTTTTCTCCCTTTGTGGCAACAAAGTTTGCTATGCATTTCAAAACTTTTGACGTTAATATTCTTTATATATATATATATATATATATATATATATATATATATATATATAAAACTTTCCTTTTCATATTGTTAACCTAATTTTGCATTTACATGGCAACCGAAACCTGAATAGTCGTGTATGTTCCATTGAACCAACTGCTTTTTTAGTATGCAGTTTCGATAGCCAAGGAATTGGTCTCATTTATTTATCTGTCATCTGTTAATGAAGGTTGCAAATCTGAGGCAAAGATTTTTTCACTCTATCGCTCCTGGTGGACTTGCTGGAGACCGACGGGGGGTTGTTCCTGCTTCAGGATTTTCTTTTAGCGCCCAACAGATCTGGAAAGTTATCAAGGAAAACAAAGATCTTGACTTGCCTGCCCACAAGGTGGCAATCTTTATATCTTAGGGTCTTGTCTGAAGGTGAATGCTATTGGTAACTCTGTTAATAACATATGACCTTTCGTCCTTCATGTTGTAGGTTATGGTAGCCACCGTACGTTGCGAAGAAATTGCTAATGAAAATCTTGCTTCCTTCTCTTGTGACGAGGTGATTGGTTTTTTCCCCTAACAATTCATGCATGAATAGTTTTAGAAATTGCATCATAAATTTTAAGGTTTTCATTGGAATATTACAGGACTGGTGCCAACTTGAAGAGGCTGTACAAGCAGGCATTGTACCAGGTTTTGGGAAGAAGCTTAGCTCGATATTGGAAAAATGCTTATCGAGGTAATCATTCTCTTCATGCTATACTAGTCCTGCTATGTATTAATATTTCATTAGCATAGATATGATGAGTCATGGCTTTCACGAACATGTTTATATGGTGATTTATTGTCTTAAAAGCTATGTATTGATTGACCACATATCTCTAGATAAGAGAATCTTCATACGATACAGGTCGTAAAATTTGCGCCATATGTTTTGTGAAGCCTTCTTAATTTTCAAATCTGCTCCGTATGGCCAACCATAGACCTATGTAAAAGCCTTAGGATTACTCTGGATATTTTATGGAAAAAAAAGTAACAAAGTGAACTCCGAGCTCTCTTATAATCTGTAAATATTGTATGCAAGAAAATTATATGTACACGGGTCCTCGTGTTCACACACACAGGAGGGAGGCAACATAGTGAGGTTTTCATATTGTTTTGAAAAATTCAACGGTAATTGCAATGTGATTTGGAAAGCTAACTATATAAAAGAAATGTTTTGTACATATTTAGGAAACTTATTGATACCCCCCCTCCAAATCCAACTATGGTGCCAATAACTCCCTCCAACTTACTAAAATCTGGATATCCCCATCTACCTATCATTTGCAACTAAATCAAGTGGTTCATATGCAAATTACCTTTAGTTTTCTTCCCCTAGTTAATTACAGCTTATCACTGTAAGTTTGAAACCTTAGAAACGAATTAAAACTTCATATTTAATTATAGCATCTATCAAATATAAAAAATTATCATGACTGTTAGGGCTGATGCCTATTTATTATTTTAGCTTAACGTTCTAAATGAAAACATTAAAGGACTTATAAATTATATTTGGGAGGGATAATCCGTACTCCAGCAAGCATGAAAAGATTATTGGCAACTATGGTAAATTACCGATAATTGAAGTGGTTGTTTGGTAATTTACCTTATTTTTTCAATAAGGGTTTCACTACCTTTTTAATTTTCTTTTCTTTTCTTTTTTAGGACCTTGTTTTGATCCTTGCCTACCAAAATCCAGCTTAGTGTGCATATAATTTATTTCTAAAACAATAATGTTCTTTCTCTGAATCATACTATAAAATGTATATATTTGACTTTTATTGCACAAATCTCAAGCACAATTGAAGGTTTCTGTCTACTTGTTAGCATGCCTAATATCTGTAAAGAAATTGCAATTATTCACAATGATGAACTTCCTTGTCTAAATACCAAGATCTACCTACCTCATCAACTATTGAAGGAATAAAAGAAGAGCTTTTTACTATAAAAAAAACCCATACTTTGCTAATTACTTAAAAAAAAACTATACTTCGTATTTACTTAAAAGGCCCCCATACATTGTTGCACTAAAAAACCCTCGCTCGTTTTCCATCCAAAGTGTACATCCCGTTAGGGAGATGGAGATGGAGCTGAGCTTGAGCTGCTCTTTCTAGGTATTTAGGTAGGTCTTTCTCCCACAAAAAGAACATATATCCTTGCTTAGTTGAAGACTGAAATTTAGGGCAACTAAAGAATCGCATACCTTTCGAATGAGGTTGCTCACTAACTCGAAACTTGCAATTGAAGGAACAACGCTACTAGAAAAGCTCGTATTTGGAGTAAGTTGAGGAAGGCGAGCTGGTTTCCATGATCAATTTAAGAGATCCTTGATCGAAACCCTAACCCTAGCCAGGAAAAAAAATAGGAATTTTGGAAGAAGAGGAGGGGCCTATGGATTTTGAAACCCGAACCCGATACTCACCGTTAGCCTCCTAACGGAATAATGAAAGATGCCAAAAAGATTCTTTTTTTAGTTTGTTAGGGTTTTTTAGTAAATACGAGGCTATTCATTTGTTTCGTCAACTTATTGAGCGTTTTCGAGAGAGGAGAAAAGATTTGCATATGATGTTTATTGATTTAGAAAAAGCGTACGACAAGATACCCAGAGAGGTATTATGGGGGACAATGATGAAGAAGGGGGTCCCCGTCAAGTATATTGACATAATCAAGGATGTGTACGATGGAGTAGTAGCAAATGTCAGAACCTGCGGCGGCTTAACGAGTGATTTTCCGATTACAATTGGTCTACATCAAGGATCTGCATTAAGTCCATTTCTGTTTACCATCGTGATGGATGAACTTACTAGAACTATCCAAGATGAGATACCTTGGTGTATGCTATTCGCTGATGATATTGTTCTAGTAAATGAGACGAAAGCAGGGGTTAATGCCAAATTGGAATTATGGAGGCAAACATTGGAATCTCGGGGATTCAGATTGAGCAGGTCCAAGATAGCATATATGCATTACAAATTTAGTAACCAGAGAAGTCAAAACCATATTGGTATAACATTGGAAGGGCAGGAGATATCACCGAGCGACCAGTTTAGATATCTAGGTTTCATCATCCAAAAGAATGGGGAGATCGATAGTGATGTTAATCAAAGGATCCAAGCCGGTTGGTTGAAATGGAGAAGTGCAACAGGGATTTTATGTGATCGTAACTTTCCGTTAAAATTGAAAGGGAAGTTTTATCGGAGCGTTATTCGGCCTGCCTTATTATATGGTACAGAATGTTGAGCTCCTAAGAAGCATCATACATAGAAAATGCACGTAGCGGAGATGCGCATGCTTCGTTGGATGTACGGTAACACTAGAAAAGATAAGGTGCGAAATGAGGATATTCGTGCAAAAGTTGGTGTAGCACCTGTGGAGGAGAAGATGCGGGAAAACCGGCTAAGATGGTTTGGTCATGTGCGACGCAGACCTATGGAAGCACCGGTTCGACGAATAAATACTCTCGATATGGGCAATGGAAAAAAGACAAAAGGGAGACCGAAGAAAACATGGATGGAGGTGATACGAAACAATATGGTTGCCAAAGGACTTGATGAAAGTATATTGTTCGATAGGAGTGAGTGGAGACGGATGATTCATGTGCTGGACCCGGCATGATTCTCATGTTGGTTCATGTAGCCTACCCCATATGCTTGGGATAAAAGGCTCAGTTGTTGTTGTTGAAGCAAGGGTTGTATCCTTTTTAGTAAAATGCCCAAAGAATAAATGTAGAAGAATGTTCTCTATGTGGGAGTATCTTCAACTCGTTAAATACCAAAGAATTTTGTTCTCTATGTGGGTATCTTCAACCCGTTATATTTCTTCTATGAACATTGTATAATTTGCACTACTTTAGAGAATAAAATATAGAACAAAAATCGGAGTTCTGTTAAACGTAGACAATTAAAATATCTGCTACATTTGAATATTACTGTTATCCCTATAAATTTTAATTATAGGCTTACATAGAAATTGTTGTGGTGGGTTCAAATGAAGAGTGATTCTCTGGTTGCATGATCATTTCATCTTGTTTCTAGGTTTGCGATATATTTTGTATATGAGGCCTATAGGTAGTAGGTGCCTAATCAGGAAAATGTGCATTGTGTAGATGAGAGAGATGATATACATCCTTTCGGAGGTAACTAAGAGTAGAGGAGATAGATTAAAGGAAGTTTGGGAGTTGAAACAAATTTGTTTGTTTATTATACTATGGAAAACAGATGTGTAGGTACGAGTCTAAATATTCATGGCTAAAGCTGAAGGTGGATTAAAAGTTTTGGACTCAGGTAGAAGGTAATGTGAGATGGATATTTGTGTAAATAAGTTAATATGGAGGGGGAAGCCCTTACACTGCAGCTAAAATTGTGAGGAAGGTGAATATATTATATTGATAAAGCTACAGTCCTTCACAGGGATTGATAGCATTAGGCACACAAAGTTGATCCTGTCAGAATGGACCAAGGCCTGCCAGTTATTACCTTATAATTTTATGAACTTTCTTTGTATATTTTACCAATAGTCGTGCCTATCAGATTTTTGTAATGAACAGCAGCACTGTTTTATATGATAGGCTTTCCTTTATTTATGCAGTAATTCATTCTTTGAGTGAATGGTTAGTGATTTTAGGTCTAAACATGCCAAAACTATTTAGCATCAGTCTCTGCTATCGTATTAGTCTTTCCGCTCAGTTATCTACTTTGTTTCTTGTTGCAGGTATGACATGGAAGCTATTTATTTTGATGATGGTGTCCGAACTGCAAAGAGGCAACAGCTGGAATCAAAACTTCTGCAGGTATCAGTATTACTTTGTGCAGTTTCTATGTCGACGCAAGTTTCTGTTCACTGCAGGATATATCAGATTGAACAGATTTGGCATAAAAATTAGAAGTTATTAGCAGGCCAAATCAAAACAACAAAATAAAGCAACGATAAGGAAACATCTTTGCTAATTAAGTGGGTTGTGTTTGGTCAGACTGTTTTAAAAAGAAACTGATGGGGAGCCAATATTTTTTGTGCTTTGTTCATAAAGTGAAATGAGTCTGCATTCCAAGTCCTCATCCTCCAAAGCCCTCCCCTCTCCGACCCCCATTCCCCACAGATCACCCAAATCAAAACAACAAAATAAAGTAACGATAAGGAAACATCTTTGCTAATTAAGTGGGTTGTGTTTGGTCAGACTGTTTTAAAAAGAAACTGATGGGGAGCCAATATTTTTTGTGCTTTGTTCATAAAGTGAAATGCGTCTGCATTCCAAGTCCTCATCCTCCAAAGCCCTCCCCTCTCCGACCCCCATTCCCCACAGACCACCCAAATCAAAACAACAAAATAAAGTAACGATAAGGAAACATCTTTGCTAATCACAATCCATTTATCAAGAACAAAATGGTTGTCAACTTGGTATAATAATTTAGCACAAGTGAAAACCATAATAAACTTAAGCCACTTCTATAGTCTAATCAAACGTTTCTATTCCGAATGCCGTAGTTTCACCGTTACTAACCAAAACGTGAATTGATCCGTCAAGCTTGATCTGTTTGGGTAAGACTTCAATATTTCAATTTGAAGAAGCATTTTACCAGTTTGGTCCCTCACAATTTGAAGAAGCATTTTACCAGTTTGGTCCCTCACCCCCCCCCCCCCCCCCCCCCTCCACAAAAAAAAAAGAAAAAAAAAACTCATATTAATCCCAAATCTGCAGATTGTCAAATTTCTGAGGGCCTTATCTAATTATTCCTTTAGTTGGTTTACGAATTTTATCTTCTCCCGCAAATTTCATTATGATCCTCTTAAGCCCTTTCCCGTCAAAATGGGGCCGTCTATGAAGTAATTCGATATAAAGATTTGACAAAATTTTACAACTGTGAATCAATTTAAGGTCCAAAACATTTTAAACCGATTTACAAGCTTGCAGTTTTTCCCTCACCGGTTGCATTTTTGATATTCTGTAGCTTGTCAATCCTGCTCATCAATCTATGCTGGGCCATCTAAGGTCGAAAACACTAGATGAATTTAAAGCAGCATTGGCTAAGGCACTGGAGAGTGGTGAAGGATTTGCTGTTGCTGCTCATGTTTGCACCCGATCTTTCATGTCAACATTTGATGATGGCTGCAAAGGTAACTTTTTATTGAGGGTATTTCTTGGTCCTTGTCATCATGCATTATAAATGCCTCTCTATCCAAATGTACCCTTGTGCAAACAAGCTAATATATTAATTGGATATGTAATCGCAGTGAAACAATCTGCCATGTTTCCAAGTTCCAACTATTTCCTGGATTCTCTAAATAAATTTATCATTTTTGTTAAATGAATGCATTTACATTTTTCTTTGATAGTTTGTTATAAGTGCTGCTTAGCTAATAAATTTCATTTATGTTTCGCAATATAGATGCAACTATTGAACAAGCAAATTGGGATACATCAAAAGTCCGTGATAAACTTCGCCGAGATATTGATGCACTTGTTGCTTCAGTTCGTTCTGCAAAATTGTCTGAGTTGACTTCTCTTTATGAGGTTTGATAGAAATTCTCTTTTTCTTATTAATTTTTGTTCTACCATTTAGGAATACTCATCTTGTATCAAACAAATCTGTTAGCAATAAGAATTTTTTTTAATCCTTGTTTAGCTACAATATGAAGATATGCATTATCATGACTGGGGTTTCTGATTACTTGCAGGGGCAACTCAACAAAGCACTTGTGGAGCCTGTTGAAGCTCTTTTAGATGCAGCTAGTGATGATACATGGCCGGCAATAAGAAGACTCCTTCAGCGAGAGACTAAGTCGTCTATATCTGGTCTGTCTTTAGCGCTTTCCGCATTCGACATCGACCAGTTAACTATGGATAAGATGCTGGCCAAGTTAGAATACTATGCCAGAAGTGTTGTCGAATCCAAGGCAAAAGAAGAATCTGGAAGGGTCTTGATCCGAATGAAGGACAGGTAGAGGGTGCTGTCATTATCTTTACTTCCTTTTTTTTGTATGGTTACAATTGAGGTAGAATCCATGTTTTTGTACAGGTTCTCAACATTGTTCAGCCGTGATTCTGATTCAATGCCAAGAGTCTGGACGGGAAAGGAAGACATCAAAGCAATAACAAAACTTGCACGCTCTGCGGTAATGCTGAACAATTTATATGAAAGCTTTCTATTTTGTTTTCTCAGATTTCTTTTGTTGTCCAACAAATCGATTGTTAATATCGTATACTTCCACACACCCCTTCTCTTTGTTTGCTTTTGCAGTCTCTAAAATTGTTGTCTGTGATGGCTGCAATGCGTCTGGATGAGGACACTGATAAAATTGAGAGCACCCTTTCATTAGCCCTTGTGGAATCTGGTAGCAGTGCTGGGACAAGCAGGAGCATTCAATCGTTTGACACTCTGGCTTCAAGCTCGTGGGAAGAGGTAAAGAAAATAGAGTACTTTTTTCAATTATTTGTTTCAGCACAATCATGATTTCTTACCTTGATTTGTCTACTGCTAATCTTGAAAGTAAGAATTTGGTGCTGATGCTTTCGATTTTATGCATTTTACACCAAATGGTTTGATTCGGATGAATTCATATAGGCTTTTAGTTAATGAAAGATGAATTCATTTAGTAGTGAACTTGATATTCAATCCCTTGCTGTAAATATCCAAGTTACATTCAATTCCCCATACTTTTACATATTGTCTAATAATTTCAAGCTTTCTAGTTTTATCATAGAAAGCTTTTTAAGGGACAAATATCTGTGCACCTTGTGCTTGTGTTTACGCTGAAAGGTGACATCTGTTTTTACTCAATGATATAGGAACTAAAGAAATTGCTCCAAAAATGATCTTGTATCCTGCAATTATTAGTCTCCTAGTCTACAGTGCAGTAGATACTTATATCTGCATAATTCAGCTGATAGCCTGAAACATCCATATTGAGGTATTTATAAATGGTCGTATTACAAGTTAACTTCAAGAAGTAGTATCAGAGATGATGTCATTGAGGCTAGTTCCATTAGGAAACACTTGTGTAATTTATGTTCTGTCCTCAAAGTTTATCTCTATTGCTCAAATTCCGAATGATATACTTATGTGTACCTGGAGGATTCTCACTGATACATTGCCTTTGGATTCTGCAATACAGAGGCTAGGCATTTCACTTCCTAGTAAATGCATTTGTTGTGCTTTCCCTTCACAAGAGAATCTGCATCATTTATTTTTTGATAGTGACTTGGCTAAAGCATTATGGTCTAAGGTTTCAATTGCATTTCAACTAAGCACTGACAAGTGTGCTTGGAGCACGGGTATTGAGTGTTTTAATTTCTGGTATGATAGCACTATTCTCAATAGCATAGCAAAATGGATTCCTCATTTATTGCTTTGGAATATTTGAAAGCAAAGATGTGCAGTAAAATATCAAGAGTATTCTACTTCAATTGAAGCAGTTTGGCATAAATTTCTTTCTGATTTGAGGGGAGTGGCAGATGTATACAAATATCATGCTTTCTCTGCTACTAATGCTGTTATACTTGAAGCTTTATCTATGCAAGATATTATGACACCCACTCATAGAGCAAAAGAAATTATCACAACCAAATGGCTGTTACCCCCCTCAGGAAAGCACAAGTTAAATACTGATGGTGCAGGCAGTTGAAACAAAAAATGCTTCCGGTGGAGCTGTACTCAGGGATTCTAAGGGAGATTATTTTTATAACAAAATTTTTCTGTAGTCAGGTGTGAAATCCTAGAAGCTGAAGCCAAAGCTATTTTAGATGGACTTTTGCAATGCTATTATAAGAAAATATATAACATAGAAGTGGAAACTGATTCAAAGATGCTAGTAGACTTCATCAAAGGCAACATCAGGGTTCCTTGGAGGATAAAATATCTTGTTAGAGCTATTGTTTGCATGCTGGAAAAGTTAAAAGCAGAAATTAAGCATACATATAGAGAAAATAACAGGTTGGCAGATTTTGCAGCTTAGGATGGTTTGGTATCACAATGCTCGAGTTCTTATTGTTCTATTCAACCTCCAAATTCTTGGAAAAATCTAGCCAAACTGGATTTGGCTGCTATGCCAAATTTTAGAATTATAAAAGCAAAACCAAGAGCGTAAAGAGGAAGATATAACTGCAGCCTGGAAAAATATTTGACTTTGAAGTTCGAAGTTGGTACCTTTGAGGTGTTTAAGGCAACTGATTGAAGTTTTGGGCTGCTGAAAGAATTATTCATGAAGGTTGTGGAGATTGAGTGTGAATAAGTGGGTTTTTTTAATCCTGCAGAAAGACCTTGCATTAACAATTTTAGATCTGCTACGTCGTGTTAAAGTGAAGTCCCAAAAATCAGTAAAAATGGAATTTTTTCGATTACCTGGAGCTTACCTGTGTAGATCCTAAAGAGAAGAGCATAGAGCTTGAAAGATTAAGCTCGGAATTTAAAAGTTTAAAAGAGAACATAAATTTCAGAGAGATGATTCCAGATCTGAAGATCTTCAGTGCTAAAGTATATGAAAATACTATAAAGTTGTGATCTTTTCGATCACCTGATGCCTTATCTGGATTAACATTTTCTTAACTGGATCTTACTGGAGTAATTTTATTTAGAGGAGCATGATTTTCAGAAGAAAAATACTCAATTTTGACAATTTAAAGGAGAAGATCATGGATATATGTGAAGAAGTAGATATGAAAGTTTCTATGGCAAACAGCTGCAAATTTAGCAAAAGATGTGATCTTTATACACCGGAAGCTTACTGAGGTAGATCTCAGAGTAGAGAAGCTCATTTGTCAAAAAAATTGGTGAAAAGGAAGATTTTTCAAGCTATGAAGCCTCAAGAGAGGAGAAAAGGAGGAAAGGCGATGGCTCTCAGCCGCTGGAGAGGGAAAAGAGTTATGAAAACCCTAGAATTGGTTTTGATGTATATATGTTATCTGTTTTGGGCCTTGTATATGGGCTCAACCCAAATTATTTTTACTTTGCTGGGAAATAAAAGTTTCTAACTGGGAATTTCCCAGTTTCACTAAAAAAAATGTTGTCCTGAATAATAAAAGAATGTATCAGTTTAATATGTGCATTTATTTTCCCATATGCTTATTAGCATGTGATCTTTTTGTTGATTTCTTTTAATGTTTCCTCTAGGTTCCTCCAGAGAAAACTTTGATTACACCTGTCCAATGCAAGTCGTTGTGGAGGCAATTCAATTCTGAAACCGAGTATACCGTTACCCAGGCGATTGCTGCTCAGGCATGGTTCCTAACCTTCCTTTTTTTCACATAATCCATATTTTTTCCCAATTTATTAACTCAGACATGTGCGCGCTTGTATTAATTGGTTATGAACTTTAAAATCGTTTTTGGGGATGTGGAAGTCAGAGTTGTGCGGGGTGATGAAATATAAAGTTCTTTACACAAACATCTCATGCTTATCTTGCTAAGCTTCTTAAGGGTCAACATTTCCATGTCTATTTCAATATATCTGGAGGCAAATTATGTGTGGCAAAACTTATATTTCGTAATTTTTCTTTTCTTTTTTTCCAGGAAGCCAACAGGCGGAATAACAATTGGCTACCCCCTCCATGGGCAATTGCGCTCATTCTAATCTTAGGATTCAATGAGTTCATGACCCTTCTCAGGTACTAATACTATTGAAATTCGTTTGAAACCATATAATATAGTATCTGATAAAGAGTTTGCGCAATTTTTTTAATTCATAAATCTCTGCTGCCTTGAATCTCTCAGAAACCCTCTATACCTTGGTGTTATTTTTGTCACCTACATCTTCGGAAAAGCTCTCTGGGTACAGCTAGACATATCAGGCGAATTCCGCAATGGCGCGGTAAGTGACAAACTCAACTTTGTTATAAATTGCAGAATCTTCGGGTTGCAATGTGGAATGAGATTATTCTGTTCACATGCATGATGCATCTGGTTAAATGCCATATGGTCTTCTAAGCGAATGCTGCCACTCCTTACAGAAGTCATTAGTCGATGGTGAAAGAATTTTTTTCCATAAAAAAACTTCGAATTTCATAAAACTGCAATAGTAATAATCTATAGGAATTTTTTTAATTAATATATTCTTTTGTCGTACAAGTCCTCCTTAAGCATAATGAAATTTTGATAAGAATATGTAAAATGATTATAATTGAATCCCAACAATTTATAGAAAACCAGTCTCATGTTGGAGCCTAATTTTCCCAGTTTTCTTATTTCTGGTTGTGTATGTGCAGCTTCCTGGGATACTTATTCTCAAGAGACTAGCAGATGAGGGTAACCGTCCTGCAGCCCTGGAACTCCAGAGACGCCCTGAACTTGATTCCAGAAGCTTCAGGAACGGAATAAATATCAATCCGTCATCAGACACATCGTCTGATATAACATCATCGGAGAGTGGGGTCGAGTGCACAAGCCCATTAAAGCAATGACAAAAGTTAGGCTTAGTGATTATAGTACAGCCACTTGTTTTGCTGGTGTCGCATGTTTCCTGCTCGAAGTTTGAAGAAAGGGATTCATGTAGATAATGTAACTGTTTGTATTCGCCAGACCTCGAAAGGCTGTGGTGAGCCTGTAATTTTAGCTATTTTATGCCTTACAGACAGTTTTGGAGTTGGGAACGGGGGACTCTGGTGAGGAAAGGGTATGGTGGCATTTTCATTTTTTAATCATATTTTTATGAAAATTTGATATTTCATACGGTTCCACTTTGAGGGTAGTTATAGGTTTGGTTTGGCATGGTTTTTATAATATTTGGATGCTGCTTATGTTTAGGTCATGGCTGTGTTCATAGTTCTGTGCACATGTAGTAAATGGTTGCTTCAAAACAATGTGGAAATCTCATTTTCAGTTTTTTAATATTAATTTTTTTATATCAATTGTAGGTTCCATCCATTGTAGTTTTTAGTTGGAAATACTTGGGTTCAAGCCTCCCCGATAATGCATGTAATATCATTATCAACTGTTCTCTTTAGCATGCAAGTCCTGTTCATGGTATGTCACTAATAGCTATCAATTGGGTATAGATCATGCGATACGACTTTACTTCTCAAAGTCACAGGTCTCTGGTTTGGTTCCCGGAGAAGTCGCCTCCACTCCAAAGAAAGGTTATGGGTGTTGCTAATAGTTGGGGCTGCAATATGTTATTTGTAAAACCAAGTTTCCCCTTCATGCATCTAAAGGTTGCCATTTGTGTATTCAAGAATACAATACGAGTGCATTGAGAGTTCAAGGTTGGATGACATCGATCACTTTACCCGCTCGTCGTCTTCCCCGTCCATCTTTCTTTTCTTTGAAACAATTGTAGAAGAACCCAGTAAGATCCTTTCTTAAGATGCACGAAATGGCAAAGAAAAAGCCAAATCATATACCTGGAAATCTCTGTCTCAAAGAAGAGAGTGCAGTTTCTTCTCTTCAGGTCCTTTTACTATCAAATGGCTGCGTCTCAGGATAGGGCCGGTGTATTCTATTTGCTACCTTAATGAAGTAATCATACCACTAGACTAATTGTCTCCTTGTTCTAATCTTTCGGATGTCGTTCTAATTATTAGATATTTCTGTTTTGTGCATGCATCAACAGAGAGAGAGAGAGAGAGAGCGACTCGCAGCAGTTGAATTGATTCATTTTATTTTGTTTTGGGTTTTTTATTTTTATATATATCCCCCCATGTAATCTTTATATTTATATAGACCCTCATCTAATGTTTGTAATTATATAGACACCCTTGAAATCTTTAAAACTGATTAAAGAAACATCATATATATTGTTGAAATGTTGACTGCTTCGAATCATGATGATACATTTTTGTTCCTCTATTCAGTATAAAAGGAAAATGAACACTCTTTTCCATTTGGTTTAGTTTTTACCTTTTGTTATTAGTAATGTATAAGAAATCGTATATCTTAAAACTTTTGTCGAGTTGCCTCAGTATGTACTGATTTATCAACCTCATTTTCTATTTCATCATATCATATTTATTCTGCCTAAATACAACCTTAACCATGAAGGTTTAACCTGTAAGTTCGAAGGTTTAAACAGTAAGTTGGAAGGGGTTACGCAAGGTTAAACATAAGTGACAAGGTTTAGCAATGGTAAAAGATTAAATTAAAAATTATAAGATAAATATAATTTAGCTAATTTAATACATCACCTATATGCAACATCAAAGGTTTAAAAAGGGTGTTTGTAAACATAAAGATTACAAGGTGGTACATATTAAAGAGAGTTTTTACTTAAAAGTCCCCCAAACTTAGCTAATTACTAACCCCCAACACACGGACACACAAAACACCCACCTCAAAAACCTGGTAATTACTTATTACCCCCAAAAACTTTTAATTTACTTCATTTTACCCCCTCCAAATTTTCTGTCCAAAGAAAATTTATCACACACTCATCTACCCCACTTATAACCCTACGACTCTATTCAATAAAACCGTCATTTTTCTCTTTTTCTTCATCTTTATCTCCCTCTAGATCTTCAATCCAAATTTGAATCCAAAATTGGCTTCTCAAGAGATTGATAGTCTCCAATAGCAACTTTGATCCTTGATCTTTCAATTCTTTTGGTTTGCTCTCTTCGTTTTAAGGTAGTTGGGAAGATCCTTCAACCATAAAAAGAAATCGCATCTCTTTTCATCTCATGGTGCGTAGGGCAACCAAGAACTCACCCCTACGTTTTAGATTTCCCACTTAGACAAAGCTTGCAATTACGTACACATTCACATTCTAATGTTTCATGGCTCGAGAAGGTTGGGAGAGAAAAACTATATTCATTTGCCAATTGGAGGATTCGAAGAGAAAATCATAAACCTTAAGTACCTTAAGTTTGAATTAATGCTCTAATTGGGAATTTTAGATGAAGAACGAACACGGATGGGTTGGAAGGTTTTAATAACTATAGCCCGACTTCTTCCATTAACTGACTAACGGAGTGAAAGGTGACGGAGTGAAGGAAAAGGGCTAATGGGTGTGGTGGGGGTGGGAGTTTAAAGAGCAACTTAAATTTTTGGGTAACAAGTAATTACCTAGTTTTGGTTTTTTTATTAACTGGCTAAGTTTTGAGGGGGCTTCTAAGTAAAAAAGCCATAATGAAAATGAAAGATTGGATGGGGTACGTCATTTTATTCTCTCTCTCTCTCTCTCTCTCACACACACACACACACACACACACGAAAGATAACAAGCCATGACATCCAGAATGATACATAATTGTCTTCATATAAAAAAACTCCCAGTGCCTGTATATAAAAACTTTTGTCAATCTACACATGGATTTTGATCAATTGTGTCCCCAGATTGTGACATATGAGCAACCAAACTTGGCTTCTTCCCACCAAACAAACACTATTATTGCCTTATAATTGTTTATAAATGATGTGATCAATCACTGACCCTATAAAAACCAGCTGGACTAGTGGGAGCTCTACAGCATATCATGCAATGGTTGCTCACCAAACTTTACATCCTAACATTATCATCAACCAACAACCATGAAGAAGAAATTCAACATCTTGTTTCCTCAACACTTCACATTGTACACAAACAAAGATATAGCATTTCATAGTTCAGACCTTGCACTCTCACAAAATCATCAGATGAAACCCTAATCAAAACAATCACAAAAGCACGTGCCGAGCCACGCTCATAAGAACGCCGTTTTAAAGACAGAAGAAAGTGCCGTGCCTAATGAAATTTATTCGCTTAGCCTAATCAACAGTACCACAAAAACACGCAGCCAACTTTGATATCCCTTTTCTAGGACTTGCTTTCTTCTTTGGTTCATCAACGATAGGTTTCAAACCAACATTATCATCACTAATGGTGGCAGCAGGGGGAATGGGAATGTCATCTTCATCCAATGGAGCCAACCCCCATTCCCCATCAGCCCCAATCACCATCCCTTTGTTTTTCTCAACCCACCATGACCCCGGGATCAAACACTCATCCTTCAAAAAGTCACAAGACTTGTTCACAAGCCCAACACTCCTCTTCACTCTCATCTCAAACTCCTCATCTTCCCCATTCCAACCGGCAACCACATGCAATATCGCTTGCAGATTATGCCAATCGCTCGGATTCTTCGAATCCTTCAGATACGGGGACTTCCTCGTGTCGATCACGAGCTCGGTGCCCGTGTTCTCAAACCCTAATAGCCCAGATGGGTATAAAGGAATCAAGTCTATCTTGTTCTTCACATGAAGGACTTTTAATTTTGGGAGTTTCTCTAGCTTGTCATTGAAAGCCTTGTTTCCAGTTTGAGGGCTTCCAAACACAACAGCACAAACTGGGAAGTATTCTTTTTCCCCAATCTTTGATAGCCCGTTTTCTACTATATCAAATGCACTCAAGATGGCTAGGTTAGCTCCCAAGCTATGGCCCACACATATTAGACCAAGGCTCTCATCTTTGTAGAGCTGGACTAGTTCCTTGATCTTGGATAAGAGCTGGTCCCTGGCACTGGTTTTGTTGAATGGGGACTTGGGGTCACTTGAGGTGTAGATTGTGTACCAACCCTTCATCACCTTTTCATCGCCGTCGCTGCTGCTAGATAAAAGCGATTCGATGGAGACTAGTTCTGGCTTGAGCACGTCAACCCACTCGAGAACTCGTAGCGTTCCACGCCATACGACGAAGATGTCGCGGCGACCTGAGGCCAGTAGGGGTCAGCACTTGTCGGTTCAAAGCAATTTAACCGACCGAACCGAAATAAACTGAAAATATTGGACCAGTATAATTGGCAACCATATAAATATTTGCGTAAATATAGACTTAGCTATAATTTTAATAATTTTAAGAGTTATATTAATAACCGAACCGGGTGACTGCTCACACCCACCTGAGGCCATGGCGGCTGCATCGGAAGATACCGCAACATATCCAATCCAGTTGGATTCTTTGCTCCATGCTTCACGAGAAAGGGAGAAGAGGAGAAAATCAAGAGGAAGGTCGAGCTCTGAGGTGCCATAGATGAACCCCGGGACAGTGTAATCGGAGAAGGGGAATAGGGTTTTAGTAAGGAGGTTGCGCTTGCCGTATCGGCTAGCACCGCAGTACTTGGAATGCTGGTCGTTGTTAAAGGCGTCGTAGGTGACCTGGCAGAGGTCGCCGCAGCGGAGGACAAGGTTGCGTAGGGAGAGGTCGAGGGGGGATAAGAGGTTGTTCCAGTTTGTGGAGCCTAGGAGTTCTGGCCATGATGGAGGGGTAGTAGAATTGTTTGCTTCTTCCTGCATTATGAAGTTTGAGAGAGGGAGCTAGTGTTGTTTGGATATGGGATGGTTGGCCAGAGAAATAGAAATTAAAAACCCTTAACATATGCTTATCAGAACATATGCTTATATCAAGTTATGTGGTAGGGTCCTTGTGCTATCCTTGGGGGGGGGGGGGTGTGGAGATGGATATGTCCAACATGAAGAGCCACTACGATTTTTATGTGCCGAGGGTCCAGCTCACTACACTGAAAGAAAGTGAAAGAGCCTAAATATATTGTCTTGTGGCTCATAAATTAACCATGCTCCAAGGATCCTTAATAAAAAGAAATGGACTGCATTCATGATATAGTCTAAAGATTAAACAGCAATAACAAAAATATAAGCATACAGGATCAGAAACAACTTAGGAATTCATAATAAGACTCGTAGATATTTTATCGTTTACCATGAAAACGGAATATTGGGGCGTGCTCGTGGGTTTCGTAATCTAAGTGCTGAAAGCTGCACACACCTTCAGCAGGGCATCTGCTATGCTTCCATAGAGAGCAACATTTATTAAGAACCCCAGATATAACAGGCCATTGTATAAGGAAAGCTAAACAAAACTACTTCAGAAAATATCATATTTCATAACAAAGCTAAACCGCTTTAACCAATAGAGTTGATGGTTTTCTTCTACAAGCATTGAAAAGAGAGAGGATAACAGCACTAAAAAAAATATAGACAGAAATTGAGATGCATTTAAAGCTAAACTCAGCATACCATGTCTCTCTTGATTATGCACGCGACTCTTCGAGATAAGATGCCTTAACTTTCTACGATCGGCCTACAACTTTACTCCAGTTTCATCCTTTTTTATAGAAGTCTTTCAACTCCATGCTCATGTAACTCTTTTATGTCCAATATGCTCAAAACCACTGAAGCCGCAATTTATCAGTCTATCTTCACAGAAGAATATATCTTTCTGACGAACCATAAACAGGCGTAGAAGCCGATTGTCCCCGTCAACACAAAGAAGGCATACGACCCGATCAACATATACCCAAAGTAGAGGATCCCAGACACGACCTTTGTTATCTCCAGCTTCGTGAAGAAATAGAATGCCGCATACAAGAAAAGGTATAACGCAGAAGAACCAGCAGTCAAATATGCCCTCCACCACCAATGGTAGTCCTCGCTGCACAACTGGAAGTAGCAGAGAACGATTGTGATCTCGGCACAAGTCACAAGAAGAATAAGAAAGACTATGAAGAGGAAGCCGAAAATATAGTAAAACTGGTTCAGCCAAATTGATGTCAAGATGAAGAATAGCTCGATAAACACAGCTCCAAATGGAAGAATGCCACCAATTAGTATAGAGAATGCCGGTTGCATGTACCAAGCCTGCTCTGGTATCTGCCTTGGGATCTTATTGGTTTTCACTGGGTCCTCCATAGCTGGCTTCTTGAACCCTAGGAAGCTACCAGCAAAGACTAAAGGTACCGATATACCAAACCATAGGAACACCAGTGCAAACATAGTCCCAAAGGGAACTGCGCCTGAGGATTTCTCACCCCAGATCAAAGCATTCAGCACGAAAAAGATGGAGAAGACTATAGCAGGGAACATGAATGCTGTCTTCAAGGTGATCTTCTTCCACTCTGTACCCTTGAACATTTTATAGAGTCTAGCCGAGGAGTAGCCTGCAAATAGGCCCATGAAGACCCAGAGTAGGACCATGGCTGTCATAAGACCGCCTCGATTTGAAGGAGAGAGAAAGCCAAGTAATGCAAAGATCATGGTGACCAAAGCCATCCCAAGAAACTGAACTCCTGTTCCCACATAAACACAGAGAAGATTGGAGTTGACAGGTGGTCTAAAGACGTCGCCATGGACTAATTTCCAACCTGTCTCTTCTTGGGCTTCATCTTGAGAATCCAATTGATTGTAGTTTGCTATATCTCTATATAGAGTTCTCATCATGATCATGGCCACCATGCCAGAAAGGAACAGAACAATCATCAAGGAATTAATAATTGAAAACCAATGGATCTGATCATCATTCATGAGAAGGTAGGTGTCCCAGCGAGACGCCCATTTGATATCGCTTGGCTGCAAGGGGAAAATCCCAGAATGTAAAGCGAGTGTGGAGAAACCGAGAAAGATGAAATAATCACAGGAAATGAATATATACCTGAAAGGTAACATCATAACTAAGCACAACATAGGCATCAGCAGCTACTTCCTGCGGAGCATGAGAACCTGACGTTATTTTGGTGGTTGGGTTGCATGTTGTCAGTCTTGGGTTCTTCTCATCCCACTCACTGTACTCATGCCTCACACTGTTCCAAGGAGCAAATATGGTTTCAATAAAAGAATATAAACTGTTCGGTATAAATATATGAGTTTGCAACAAGATGGTATGTAGACCTTAGCAGGTAATATAATTTCATTATGTTGCCAAGAATATGTATCTCAATGTTGTGGAAAGCAAAAAGCGTAGTGAAGCGGAAGGATATGGTTAAGGCTTTAGCGGCCAAAAGTGCCAAGACTTTTTAATATAATAATATATATAATGATGAAAACATTAATAGAATACAAAGCATTCACAAACAATATATATATATATATATATAGGGTGCGGATCCGTTAGGACGGGTTCGCGTTTTTTTAACTTCACGAACTTTTTCGTATGGCGTCCTTCCGACGATCCACTCTGGCCAAACTGTTCCTACACGTCTTAGATAATGTATGGATTAAAAATCACGTTGACCAAAGGTGTTTTGCATGTGCAAAATGCGCGAGTTTATTTCAGCCGTGCCGTTTTTACGATTTTAAAACTTGGTTTTGGACATGAAAAACACCTCCGATCGACGTGATTTTTCATCCATAAACTATCTAAGACGTGTAGAACAGCTTGGCCGGAACGGATCGTCATTCGAAAAAGTTCATGAATTTGAAAAATACGAACTCACCCTAACGGATCCGCACCACATGATCACACACATGAGAATAATGGAGGAAAGAGACCCTATGAGGCTTTTTCATTAGGCGGCGTAAATCAATACACCCCCACCACCATTTTATTCGACAATCGGCACCATCCACCTTGATCTTCATCATCTAAAATGTTGATACACCAAATTTCATTTGATTCTAACATCTTTTCACCGTTAATTTAGCCATGCAAAAAGTTCTATTGTCGGTAAACCGTTAATTTTGCACACACTAAATCAACAGTGAAAACGTGTTAGAATCACATGCAATTTAGTGTATCGACATATTTGACGATGAAGATCAAGATGGAAAATGCCTATCGTCGAATAAAATGGTCGAGGGTGTACTTTTTGATGCCACCTGACAAAAAAGTCTCATAGTCTCTCTCTCTCTCTCTCTCTGTATATATATATATATATATATATATATATATGGAGACGTTTTTCTTTTATGATTTCTAGAAAATGTATATGCGATAATAAATATACATTGACGTATATGTCATAATATATATAAGGCCTAAGAAGATAATCTTATAATTAAAGACAACAATGAGATTCAATTGTTCTATCATTTAATATGATAATTTGCAATATTGTTTTATAGAATATGGGTTTTATCTCATTTTTTCATACGTTTAAAGCGGGATTAAGGCAGAGCCTAAAGCATATAATGAGCGAGAAAATGGGGCTTCAAGCCTCTAAACCAACACAAGGGCTTTATACGACTGCTTTATGCAAAAGCAAAGCAGTTCATGGTAGCTTTCCGCTAAAGCGGGGCTTTAGCGATGCTTCATGGGCTTTTCACAACAATGATGTATCTTGTGAACACTATTAGTGGATACTGGTGATATATGAGTGCACAAATTTCAGAGAGTATCCGTGAACAATTAGATAATTTAGAATGGATGATTGGTATAAACAAAATCTAACGTGGATGATCTGCACCTACAGAATTTACAAACTATATAAATTAGAATGAATCATTTACCATACAAAACAACCAAATCTGTTACCATGCAATTCTTTGCATGATTGCTTTCATAAATGATGCAAATTACATAATTAGAAATTATGTCAACCGTGTCAGGAACATCAAGCGATACAGAAATAATATGTTGAATAAAACCAACCACACCTGCTTGGAATAACCTCAAACCCAACAATGCGAGCATCATCCGTCTCCTCATCCATATGATACATGACCTTGAAGCTAAGGTGATTGTTGATGTAATACTTATCATCTTTGCTCTGCGACATTTAAAAAAAAGAGGTTGAGAAAGTGATCACAAATTAGATCTAAATGTGAGTTGCCATTAAAAAAACCAAGGACAACTTACACCAGTTAGCATGTCTTTGTAACCCACACGGAAACCATGCTCATAACTTGGCAATTGACTTCCATCTCTCCTTTGTCTAGGAACCGCCACAGGAAGATTATCCAATATCCTGTAAGGCACACCATAGATTTGTCAGCTAGAGCACAAAGCTTAGAAGGAAGTTCCTAGATCAAATTAACATGTGACAATGGCAATCTTTATTTATCATGCGGCGGAAGATTACTACTCCTACAACATTCCAAACAATTGCAAGAGCAGTGTAAATAAGGTAGAGTAAATAAGGCAGCAGAAAATTGTGAGAAAATTAGAAAAAGAACCAGAACTTATGTTGAACAACCGACATAGAGAAGAAACTCACATGTTAACTCGATACTCGTCATCAATCTTCTCCTTAAAATTCTTTGCAGTTTCTTGGGTGAGCTTCTTCCGACAAGCCACTTTACACGTCTCATCGGTCCTCATCCTAAACTGGTATTATGATCATACATTTAAAAAGAAATAAGGCATTGTTAAATCAATTTGTAATTAAGGTAGCATATCAATCATGCATGTATGTTTAAAATCAAAGTGCTCCTTATATGACTCCTTACACAGCCATCAACCAAATCGGCCTCAAATCTCATATTGTATTGTCCCAATCAATGACCCACATCATATACCATGATCTTCATGTCCTAGAAGAATATTTATTTACCAAATTAATGCAATTTTCTTCAATGTTGAGAAATGTGTATATCACATCATTCATGCATGCATGCATGCATGTGTGTGTGTGTGTGTGATGGGATAAAGTGTTCCTCCTAGGACTCCTTAGACAACCAAATCATGGATCCACATTATTCACCGTGATCGTGTCCTAAACCACTTGCTTACTAAATTCATGCAATTTTGATGCTTCGATGTTGAGAAAAAAACATATATATTACATATTTTCTTATACAAAATCATTTTTTAGGGCATGAAGATCACAACGAATGCGTGGATCTACATCGGCAATCAAAACAACATCTTTTCCCCCCATGTTGTGCATATGGTATGTTTTTCGTGTTTATTCAAATTGGGAAGGGGAAAGATACTAACAGTGTAGACCGAGTTCTCGATCCGGTCGCCGCGAAGGACCTCTCCCAGATTCTCAGCGCTGTTGTCGAGCTTGTCGGGCTTGCAGTAATCCAAGTAGTAGTAATCATACGGAAGCTGCGTCTTCGTCGACGAGAGCTTGTTCACTTTCACCTGCAGCTCATCGCCCTGGAACAACAAACAAACACAATGCATGTCAAGAAAACAATTTTAATGCAATTGGCTAAAAATTGGATCGATTCACATACAAAACTCGTGGAGATCTCGTTTTTGTGAGTGAATGAAAGCGCAGAATGCTTGGATCTTCGAGATTTAGTGAAAACCCTAGCTAGATCTGAGAATAGATAACAAATGAAGGGGGCGAAAAAAGAAATACCTTTTGGAAATCGCGAGGGGCGACGCCAGGGAGATAGAAGGCGAACGAGGATTCGATGATGAGGAGAAGTACAAGAAGGAGGAGGCATGAGGAGAAGGAGGCGATCTTCATCTCGAGCTCGATCGAGATCGAAATGGAGAGAGACAGAGAGAGAGAGAAGAAAATAAGGACTTGATTTGTATAGGATTAGGATTTAGTGAAAGAAAATATTTACACCAAACCTATTTATTTATAAAACGCGTACATTTGTGGAAAAAAAACGCGTAGGATGAAAAATAAATTGAGAAAGAACTTTTGCATTTCATTATTGACTTCAAATGCAGAAGCCCCGACTCGAGGAAAGGTTCGTTTTCTGATTCTAGCCGTCTGGGCTATAATGAATGCTGATGTGGCATGGGCCATTTTTTATATTAAAAAAAAGAATGAAAATAAAGCAAATAACACTTTAAATTCTTATGTGTGGCGGCCGTACTTGCATGATCATAAGAGAGAAAGAAAGAAAGAAATCCATGAGTCAAACTGTTTATATCAAAAATTCGGTTGTGCTAGCAGATGCAGAAGATATGTTGCTTAACGCATTCGGTTTATTTCTCAATTTATTAAATAGTCGTGGGCCGATAATATGACTCGGCCGATAGAAAAACATGTCGAAAGAAAAATGGCTCGACTGGTAGACATGGGAAAGATCACGCACCATTAAAGCACACGCTAGGAGTGACGTGGCCATTAACTAAAGACGACATGGGGAGTAACCGTACTGGAGCATGGTGTAACTGCTACTCCATGAGTATAAATACTAAGAAGGCAAAAGAGTTTAAGGACCCTCAATCAATCAATAAAACAACTTATCAAATTTCAATGCGTCTATCTTAGAATTAGTTTTTTAGGTTTCGGTGCCCACGCAGCGGAAACCGCGGCCGAAACGGAAGCGAAAACAAAAATTACACGCGAGCACCGAACACTCGTAAAACCCAAGAAACGGTCCAAAAACCTAAACTAGCTAACTAGAAATGCAAGGATTGAGAAACTACAACCTTTATCACGTGTCCACCCAATTTTGGAAGACCCCTCCAAGCTCGTAACCGTCGGGATCGCGCTTGAAATTCGACCACCATCGCCGAAAACGATCCATCTGAGGGAAACCGGAGGAGGGTCTAACCGATGATCCAAACTTGCTGGGTGTGAATAGTCGGTGATGTAGGAATATTTCACTAAACCTTTTCCTCAAGAATCCATGCTCATTAGAGCAAGAAGAAGAAGGAGGAGGAGAAGAGAAAAATGGCCAAGTATTTTTCTCCTCACTGTGAGGCATGAAGCATGTTGGACGGAAACATCATCAAGTCCAAATGAAAGAGAATGGCTACATAAATAACAACCATGATGCAATAATGCACCAATAAATGCACATCATAATCCAAACCATTCCTCTCTACAATAACAAGCATGCTTCATGCCAACTCATTTCCTATTTATTTTTCTAAAAAGAAAAACAAATATGAGGCATCCTTCTTCTAGAAGTATTCCCGTATAAATACGGAATAATTCATCTGGTATATGTATCACTACGTATACGCGTATCCGTATACAAATACGGATAGCACCGAAAAGAGAAAATGAATAGTGAACAATAATACTAAGATATATGTATCAAAATACATATATAAATTATTAAATCAAATCCTGATTTAATAATTCGGTTTAATCCTAAGCCGACTAGTATTATCAACCGCCTGATTAAAACCCGTGTATCCCGTACACGTATTTCATCGGACCCCTGCATGTACCAACGTTAGCGGCACTAGCTGTACGTAACGGCTACCCAGATACTTGTCGAAAGAGGGGTCGACAATCAAGTTCGTCCCTACCCTACCGAGCCTGAATGCGACAATCTCCGTATAGTCCGGTCTCTTCGTCAAAGAGTATCGCATATCGGGTCTAGGGGGTGGATAACGTCAGACCCCTACTAACCTGATAAGTCATGTCTAAGTCAAGCTCATCACCAACAGAGATACTACTGATCAACCATCAGTAAATCTCATCCACAGTGGCCATGGATTTCTGGTGATAACCAACTGAACATAGCACGACATCGACTCCTAATACCAGGAGAGACGAATCCCTAACAATCGACCAGTGCCTCCATGTGGCTCGGGACTGTACCCAACTAAAACCTGTTTGCATGACTCCTTTAAGCCGTGGTAGGATAGTAATCAAAGTACAGTGGGAACTCACACGAGACAAATGACGATCTCAAGTCAAAGGACTAGTCTGTACTCATGCCACCTGAGAACTTCCATCCGACGATAGATATAATACCATCTACAAGTTCTCGGTGAGTCCGTCCAATGTACTCATCTTCAGTGAGCACCTGTATACTATCATAGATGACACAACATCAATGTCTTATGAGGCCGGCCACCGCCTTTCATCGGGGTCTAGAAACAATACACTAGTCTACTTCGGAATATCGATGCCCAGTCTCGATACTCCCATGACTGGGGACATTTAAAGATATACTTATGGACAACCCAACTCTCATATATATGATCGCTGATCAGTCGAAAATATTGCATTTTTAACACATCAATTTCCCTACTCTTTGCAATCATCTAAAAGTGTTTGGTATAAATATAGCACATATTAACAATTTGTTTGCAAAATACCAAATAACATGTGTTATACATTATAACCGACATTTTGAGGGAAATTGTGTGTTTATTATTGCACGCATGATCAACACTTGTCTCGAGATTGTGTGCAGAAAATTCTCCAGGTAAAAGAGCCGGAACTGCTAAAAGTGCTGATAAAATACGTCAAGTCCAAGACTTGTGATCTGGCAGTAAACAAGAAAGTATAAAAATATTTTAGACATCAGAAAAGTGCCATAAAGCCAACAACAAAATAACCTGGAAATTTCATGCAGAGAACACACCAAACGGCCGCGGATCCGCGGCCGAGTTTGCCGATCCGCCGCGGATCCGCGGCCGAATTGACTCGTCGGTGGCATATTTTTTTCCCGAGGCCTCTCTTCTCAACTACAAAACTTCTTCAAGACACTTCAATTCCTAAAGTTCTCCAGAAGCTTCTCTTCTAACAGCCAAGCTTCTTGTGCAAGCTTAATACCTACCAAGCTTCTCATACAAGCTAGCTAACTACCTTAATCTAGAAAATTCTCTACAACTACCTTGCTTCCTATGCAAGCTTCATAACAACCAAGCTTCCAAGGGAAGCTAAACCTAGCTTAACTTCTAAAGGAAGCTAAACCTAGCTTCTAGGGAAAGCTTGAGGGAAAGCTATAAAAAGGGACCCAGGGCTTTATTAAAGAGGTTGTTCAACAATTCCAAACATAAGTTGAGTGACACAACTTGCAACTCAAAACCCTAGCCCAAATCCAATTCCAAAGCTAAATCAAGATTCATCGAGTACCAAAGCAAGCAAGCATTCAACAAGCCTTTTGAAGCAACGCCGATCTTCATCCGAGCAAGAGATCCACGACGATCCGCGACTCAAGAAGACGATGCGAAGCTAGTTCGATGATTTAGTTCCTTCTCAAATCTTGTAGTCTTTGAGTGTATTGTAACGAAACGTCGATTAAATAAAAGGTGAAAATTCTTGATCTTGCTTTTCTTTACATTTGAGCATTATGAAGAGTTATCAATTCTTGATTGTTTTCTTTTTCATGATGTTTGAGTGAAAACTCCGCTTGTGGAGGAATCGAGAAAATAGATAGATGATGATGATTAAATTCTTGAACGATTCTTAAGTCTTATGAGTTTTGTAAACTTTAGGAAATTGAATCAACGGTGACCTAGTTTTGAGCGAGATGCTTTCTTGAATGTTTTCGCTCCAAATTAAAGATTAACGATCGATGATTGAATTTCCTAAAGGCTAGAATTTGAATGCTAATTAACGAAAGGACAAGAGATGATGATGAAGACACCCTAGTTTCTTCGCTAGATCCATAAAGCTCGTTGATTGTCATCGATCTAGTAACAAATCTTCAATAGATAAGAATTTGTAATCATCATTCTTCATCATCACTATCGATTGGATCGATTCCTACAAGTCTCTTTACAAATCTTGATAATTCGATTGGTTTAGGACATTTCTTGATCTCTATCATTTCTTGATTTTAGATCTAGTTCTTTATAATTCTTGAAACTAAATTTCACAATTCTTGAATCATTTTCTTTTATTTTTTAATTTTCGACTCAACTAAAACAATAGCGAGCAAATCATACTTTCTTAGTGGACGATCCGTTCTCATTGACGAAAACTACAATAGACACCGTCAATTGATTGCGGTATAAATTTCTTTGGTTGTGATTAAAACTTTTCCATACATACGAAGAAGGATCAATCAAATGGCGCCGTTGCCGGGGATAGTGTGCTAATTTGTTCGTTTTTGAAATTTGAGTTGAAAAATTTATTATTCCATCAGAATTTTTAGATCAAAATTCGCACAAGCGCTTAACGATTTGTTGTGATTTGTTGCAAGGAGATCTGGAATCTATGGAGCAAGAGGAAAAATTTTCAGGACATTCCAGAGAGTTGAGTGAGTGAACAGGAGTATCTGCACAAACTTTTGTGCAGAGATCTCATCAGAAGACCGCGCATCCGCGGCCAATTGTTTCATATTGCGGCGGTTCCGCGGCGGGAAAGTAGCTTCACTGCTTCAAACTTCTCTGGTATATTCTGAACTTTCTTATCTCCTCCCTGCTCTGTCCATTAACCAATTTCTGCAGGTTTCTTTGCAAAAATTCGCAGCGCCGTAAAAAGAAAAAAAAAAATAAAATTGTGCGTGTTTGATCTTGGTTGTTTGCATTTTTAATACAGAAATTAAGGGGCAAAGACTAAATTCAGATTAGGTGGGGAGTTCATTACCCTTCCTGAGCCCCCAAAAATCACAAAATTGCATCCGCATCACCCTCATTAACTAAAAAATATCTAGACATGACTCTAAGGACAGTCGCGCTCACTTAAGACAGAAGGAGGCCGTGGATAATCTATTGCTTATCCGCGTTTCTTTTGTGGTGTCTAAGGCAAGTGTGTCTAAGGCAAGCGGTTACTTAATTAGGCCCAATATTTACGTAGTGGAGAACCTCCCACTTACTTGGCACTTACCTAGCCAAAGAAGGGGCAAAGAGGTAGTAGAGGATCTATCTTGCAACTTGTCTTCTGAAAGTCTAGGAGCGGTCTAGAGACTTGACCTAGGTGACCACTAGATTTAGGGTTGCTTGTGCATTGTTTGTGTGAATTTTTCAAAAATCCGTACTTTTTTCCAAACCAAACACCAAACTCATCTTTTCCTTAATTATCACAACGCTGCCACTTGTGCTAAACCATTTAGTGCATGCTCGGCTGGACACGGGATTCTAGTGTCCGTCTTGTCCGCGTTCCTCCTATCGATTTCGAAGTCGGTATTTCTACGTCTACTTTTTCCTTATCCACCACCACACCCACTTCGATGGACAATTCTCCATCGAACTTCTTTAACACTACTCTGCCACCGTCCGTAGGTGCACAAAATCCGCCTCGCATCTCTCTCCAAGAGAGATGTTATCCTATGCGAGATCCTTTTTCGACTTGTCTTACCATTCCACCAGCCAATGGGGACAACTTTGAAATCAAACCACAATACATCAATCTTCTACCCAAATATCACGGTCTCGAGTCTGAAAACGCATACGTCTTTATTACCAAATTTGAAAATGTATGCGCTATGATGGGTACTTCACAGCTTTTTGTGGATGCTATGCGTCTACGTCTTCTCCCATTTACCTTGTGCGATATAGCCGAGAAGTGGTTTTATAACACAGCCGCACATTCTATTTCGAACTGGGATGAATTCGTCGCAGCTTTCCTTAAGAAATTCTACCCCAATCATAAAAACGGCTCGAGTCCGTAGCGAAATAAATCAATTTACCCTGGTTCCAAATGAACCATTCTCGAAGTGTTTTGAACGCTTCAAGGATCTGTTAGTTCAATGTCCACATCACGGAATCCCTAGATGGGATTTGTGCAGAATCATATATGAGGGCATTAATCCTACAACAAAACAGACCCTTGAATCCATGTGTCAAGGCACCTTCATGACTAAAGATGATGGTGAAGCCTGGAGATTTTTAGAAGATTTCGCTGAAAAATCTTTACAGTGGGAGAGTGTAAACCAGTCATTGTCCAGGGGTGGCATTCACTAACTTGATGTTTCCATAGGAGTTAGAGCTGAAATGGCAGCAATGCAAAAGAAACTCGAAGCTATGAAACATAAATTTTTAGCAGCCTCCCTAAATCAGATGTCACTCCCTAAAACTGTCTGTGGATGCTGTTCTGATCCATCTCATCTTATGGAAGAATGTCCTTTGAATTCTCCGTTTCAAGGTCAAGAGCATACCAATGCTGCTTTCCAACAAAGACCTAGAAACGATCTGTATTCTTCCACTTATAATCAGGGTTGGAAGAATCACCCTATCTTTGCTTGGAACCAACAACAAACTCAAAACACGGTTCCAAATCAAAACAATTTCCAAAGGGCTCCTCCACCACAACAGCAGCCATTTCAACTGACTCAGCACCCCTATCAATCACAAAACTTTCAAAACCCTGTCAACACACCTGCACCGTATAATCCTTTGCAGTTGACCGGTACTGATAATTCCTCTTCACTCGAACGGACTTTTGAAATGTTTATGAAACAAATGTCGGCTGAATTTAAGTCTTCCCTTGATAAATTCCAGAAAAACTCTGACCTCAATAGTGAGAGTCTTAAATCGATGGAAGCTCAAATTGCCCAATTAAAAGCCGAAATGAGTGCTAGAGAGAAAGGGAAACTTCCGTCTTAACCCTTACCGAATCCTGGGCATTACAATGTGAATGCTATTACAACGTTGAGATCAGGAAGAGTGCTGAATAATCACGTTGGGAAAGAGATTGATGATAATGAAAAATCTATCAATAATACCCCGGCTGAGACTTTTTCTTCCACACACACTTCTACTTCTAATCCTACTTTATCTACCCCACCACCTTCTTGAGAGCCTATTCTTCGTTTTCCTCAAGGCTCGACATCTCAGCATACCTCTTCTAATCCACCAAAGACGATCCCCACTACTATTTTGGGATCAGTTCCACACACATCACCTTCTCCAATGTTGGACCCAGCTCTTATCGCTAAAGCTCCTTATCCGTATCGGTTAAGGGGAAATAAAGTGAGTCCACATATGGAGAAGATTATGGAAATGTTCAAACATGTTAACATCAATATCCCTCTCCTAGATGCTATACAACAAGTCCCCGCTTATGCGAAAATTCTCAAAGACTTTTGCACTAGGAAGAGGAAGACTCAAGTGCCCAAAAAGGTTTTCATGACTAATAATATTAGCACTGCTTTTACCCCACAGTTACCAAAGAAACGTAAGGACCCAGGATGTCCTACAATCTTGATTTCTATTGGGGGTAAAAACATTAACCGTGCTTTACTTGACCTGGGCGCAAGTGTTAACCTGCTTCCATATTCTGTCTATGAGCAGATAGGGATTGGAGAGTGTAAGTCTACGGTAGCGGCCCGGCCGTCAATCTGAGGCCAAACGCGGAACAAAAACTTTTACAACTGGCGCTATCGCATACTATAACCCGGATCTTGCCATTAACGCTAAACTAACAAACTGTAAAGAGGTAGAAAGGCTATACCGATCGATCCGTGTCCTTCGGTCTTTAGCCATCATCCCACGCTCCTCGCGGCATCTCCGATCTCCTGTCTCCTCGTCGAGGTGGCACCATGTCAACGGATCTTTATACGGGCTCCCGTCTCTATACTGAGGCAACTCGGACATCAAGTCTGATAAAAGAGATGACCAAGATGAAGTAGAGAAAGAGTAGAATACTTTGTCTCATTACACCCTAGGGTTCTCATCACATGAGAGGGTTAGGGTGGAGGTTGAAGAAAATGTAAAGAGATGGAAATTGTGAGCTCAAGAAACTATCAAGAAAGCAAAAAAACCAAGCACTAAAAATTGCCTTGGCTGCCCAAAATAATGGTGGTGATATATATGAGGTTTTGTGATGAAATATCAAGGAAAATATCTTAACAAAATATCTCCACAAACCCTAAAAATATCTACACCCAAAACAAACTCCATTAATTCATCATGAGTCACTACATGACTCATTAGCACGAGTCATTTGTGAACATGCTAGAATTAACGAGTCACCAAAAATGAGTCACACTTTCCAAATCCAATAATCATTTAAACTAAAATGATTAACCCAAAAAGAAATGCATCTTCTAAAGTAATCTCGTAACAGATTACGAGAATACCCCTCACCTGTATATACATACATGTATCCGTATTCCGACCGAATACGAATACGATGAGACTAAAATATTCCGACTCAATATAATACTTGGATTCGGCTTAAACCAAATCCCACCAGTATTATCTGTCCGAAATATGACACGTGCACAAGTGTACGTGCATGTTCGAACCTTGCCATAAAACTATACGAGCTCTACAACGTTTCGCCCAAACTTGGGAAACAATCTGTGGGGGACTCTAAAGACTCGTCAATACTCTGGCAGTGGGTTTAACCACAAGCCGTCAGTGGTACTAGCTGTACGTAACGGCTGCCTATGTATTGACAGAAAGGGAAGCTGATGAGCGAACTCATCCTGAAACACTACTGAGCCTATCAGTGACAATATCTATACAGTCCAGTCCGTTCGTCTATGAGCATCGCATATTGGGCCTAGGGGGCTGATAACGTCAGACCCCCAAAAGCTGTATAAGTCGTGTCGGAGGGTAGCCCTGAACACCCTGAGAAACCACTGGAATACCTACCAGTAATTCTCACCTGCCTTGGCCAAGTACTTGGTGTAATGGCTCTCCTGGACACAGCGCGATCTCACCCCCAATACCGGGAGAGACGAATCCCCTGCCGATCCGCTCACTGCCTCTATGTGGCTCGGGACTGTACCCAACTAAAACCTGTTTGCACGACTCCTTTGAGTCGTGGTAGGGTAGTAATCTAAGCACAGTGGGAACTCACACGAGACAAATGACGACCTCAGGTCGATGAACTAACCTGTACACATGTCACCAGGGAACTGCTATCTGACGCTAGGTATAAATACCAACTAGCAGGTTCTTGGCGAGTCCTGTCCGGTGCACTCATAACCCAATGAGCACCTGTATACATCTTAGGTGATCCAACTGACACCAATGGCTTGTGAGACCAGCCACCGCCCCTCGTCGGGGTCTCGACTGTATACACTAGTCTACTCCGGAGTATCGATGCCCTGTCTCGAAACTCCCACGACTAGGGACCACTTTTAAAGATGTGCTTATGGACTACCCAACTCTCACGTATATGATCGCCATCATACTGTTGGTAGTTAAGCAGGATCCTAAGGGCTCTATCAACGTGTAATAGTGAACAGTAATGTCACCTAAAGCTGTACACGACTGATAAAGGCAAATCAGATAGTATACTATCATCTCGAGTAAGACTGTCCTACCGGTATAGGTCCTCCCTCAATCATTGCAATCACGTACCTGCGATCCAATAATTGACTTTGAGGGCACTACATCCAACAATCTCCCACTTGCACTTAAGGCTAATTATTGCGATGTCGCATACTCACAGCCCGTGTGATACCGAACACCCAACTCCTCTACTAACCAGTTTCACAAAGCTCGTTTGTAAAACCCTTGTGTTCGAGAGATAGCTTCAGTGAGTGGATCCGCCCTGATGTTTCTTTCTATGTCTCTCTTAATCTCAAGTTCGCGGATAAAGTCATCTCCCGAATTGAGTAATACCCGTCTTAGAATATGTCTGGATATCTGATGGGACCTAGTTCATAAATGAACTCCAAATCCAAACTTCTTAGACTGTATCGTCAACTGAACCTAATCAGTATCCTGCACCATACCTCCCACAGTATCCTCTTGGACCACCTGTCCAAACTACTGCCCCCTTCGTCAGAGGGAAAACTATAACTCTGATAATCACTCTGTCATCCATGTCACCTTGGAAGCCTGGAATGATAACTGTCTCCGAAGGAGGCTGCTGTCATCAAATCCGTAGAACATCCACTTATGTTCTAAAACTGCTTCCGAATGTTTCTCCAGGATTAGATTAATATAAACTTATTGTATCTAGTTCAAAAACAACATCTGGTGTGGTACTTGACATCTGATGATCAACTCAATTGCCTAAGCAAGTGATATGTTAATCATGCACATCCCTCTCCCTTTTAGTCTGTAAGACACCTTTAGAGAGGGTGACTCCATCACCTGCAGGTATACCACCATGCCAAGAGTCATCTATTCTAAATACTTTTAGAATACTGTATAAGTACCCAGATTGGGAAACTACCCAAATCTAGATCTAAAACCATAGATCTAGTAATCAGAATGTCTGATATTATATCCATATCCTGTGTGGAGAAACAACTGTATGACAACCACAGTATAATCGATCGCAGTATAGGAATTTTACTTCCTACTCTGTGTATGTCATCCAAATACCAGGACATCACACCCTACTACCTTCTTAACAGATCCATCCCCTATTCTGATGAAGTCAAATCCATAACTGTCACATCAAAATTAGATGATCTCTCTCTGCTATATCTGCTCGAGTCTATAAATAAACATAAGCTACTTACCCACTATGCTTCCATTGCTCCAACTGACCACAACAACCCTCTGGAAGAATAATATATACGTACACTTCTAAAGCTAGTTTAGAACAACGCTATACTTAACCTCCTGCCGGGTCTCATAGCCTGGAACAACAGTAGTGTTAAGTCTGGGTAAACAAGAGCCTCCTTGTCACCGTCCTTGAGGCTACCAGAGTACCTCTCGGGTGTCTGAGGTTACCCACCATATCTGCGGAGTGGCTAATGGAATGTCAAACCTGATTGAATTTTTAGGTCCTATTAAATTTTCCGTAATCGTTTATGGTTCTGGAATCTCATCCAGTTCTACCATACTCCCACTACTGCTTTCTGAAAAAATCCATTTTACTAAAACTGTGGCGAGTCAAGAAAAATATCACTATTGATCTTCCAGATGGTAGAATATCAACCCTCGTCATAGCCCGGGTCAACCCACAAACTGCCATTACAGAAACGTGCCTTGAGTTATCCAGAGTCTGGTTTTAAGCATAAGCCGGACAACTCCCCGTACCTTAACATCATTAAGATATGAACCATTCTATATCCAATATAGAAACTTTGGCACTTATTTAATTGGAACCGGATTCAAATCATGCAGCTGTCTCCAGTGCATATCAACTTAATGGAAAGAGGCTAATCAGCATTACTCAACTTAGGAATGCATCCAATTATGAGTAACCTGAAAGAGAAACAAGTTTCTCAAAACCATTACTATCAACTGAATACCAATCACAAGTATCTACATCTTCGATCTCTTTGAAGAATCCCGATACTTGCGACACCTGGTTCTCTACTTTATTCTTATACCTATAACTTCTCAAAACTTAGACCTTATATTTCTACGAAACACTTGTCTAAAAACTAGAGAAGTCATGAGTAAATAGAACATAGTACGAGGACCAACCCCTTTGTCCTAATGGACACTGGACAACATACAATACTTTATATAAGTCCGCTGAGTTGAATAACTCAAAACCTGTGCATCGTAGGTTGAAAACTGTACTTATGGTTAAGAACTACTCCGCTGTTCAATGCTCCTTACCCAATCGTCAACTGATATAGGTAAATGCCACAGACATAATTTCAAAAGATATATCTCACTTTATGAAAATAAACGTACATATATATCAATTTGAAATTGGTGCATAACAACGGATATTCAAAACCAAATACTTGCCGTCAGGTAAAAACCCAGGCGATTTCCTCAAATATCACCAATTACAACGAATTCCGATATAATGAGGATGATCACCTAATTCCCAATAACTTACTCCCACTCATCATCTGTAAAACCATACAGATGTGAGAATCATACCTGGTAAATACATATCCTGGAGTAAGTATCTAATCGGGAAAACAGTTTTCCTTTAACAACGCATAGTGAAACTGAAACATGAAAATATTTCGAAGGGGTATCCGGGTATTCGTAGTAATGCCTCTTCCATAATCCAATTCATGACTGTAACCGTATATTTCTTTACCATCTCTCCAAATCCCTTTATTTGTCTTTAGTCGTTACCTTCTGTACACCATCGTTAGGCTAAATAGTTTTCTTCCTTCCCTACCGTTTAGTACCAGCCTATGGTTTGGAAGAAGACTATCTAATAAGCGTAATAGGTGTATACTCCCAATCCTAGGAGTACTCGCAACCTGAGAGAAGGTGATGATAAAAGACAACTGAATAAACCAATTCAATTTCTCCTGATCCTGGACCCATCCTCGAAGAAGTCCCTTCGAGTTCGTATATAACCATACGATGGGTCTATCCAATGGAAGTGGATGTTCGTAGTAATACGAGGTGTTCTGGAGAAATGTAAAGGGTAAAAGAAGGAGCGGCAATGATGTATGCAACTCAGACAATCCAAAAGCCAGTATTTTAAGAAGGTTCGGTCAACTTGGTCACTGAGTCATAGTCTAGGGTCGGTCAATGGTCGCTGCCAAAGAGAGAGAGAAAAGAAACACTCTGCGTGCACTCTAACCTAGATCAGAATGGTTATCACTTTATCTAATCAGGAAACCTCCCACTATAACCTTAAATTCTCCTCCAAATCTGAAAGAAGAATTAATCGGGATCACCCGAAGAGTAAACCAACTCATCAGTGGGAATCAGGATCCAACTCTCATCGCATGATAACGTGAAGGAATCCACTCACGTTATCACACTCCAGAAGGTATGCGCATGCCTGGCAAGTTTCAGTTTCTTTAGAAACTCCCGATGTGGATTTTTGCCTCATACTCTTATGACCTTGACGTTGGCCAAAATGCCATAAGTCACATGTCAAGTTCTACCCATCATTATCGTGTTAATTTGAACTCACCCGTACATACTCCTGACGTTGGCCAAATGGCAGAACGACTGTCCCAAACCAACTCATTTATCTATGCAACAGATGAATACCCAGCAGCTACCAAACACTATGCCTTGGCGTTGGTCAAAATACATAGCTTGAATACTACTGAATACCCAACTGAAATGATGGAGGGCTGCGGCTGGTTTTTGGCGAAAAACCTTTAACGTAACGAACTTGATATCGCTGAAGGAACCTGATAGCTTTTTACAAAAATATAGTGGCGAAAACCTTTGCTAAAGAGGTCATTCCCGGTGAAGGGATCTCGACTCTTTCCTCGTAGAATGAGGTGCAGGATATTCCAACTGAATACCGCGATGCAAAGCAACAAGTAATCGACTATAGTGAAGTTATTACCCTGACGCAAACTTCTGCCGAAGGGATCACTCCCGGTGAAGGGATCTCGGCCCTTGCCTCGTCGAATGAGGTGCAGGATATTCCAACTGAATACCGCTGTGCAAAGCAACAAGTAATCGACTATGTAATAACACTTTTTGAAAACTGTTTCAACAACGTCAAACATGTTTGTTTTCCTTGCATTGATCAAAATCAACGCAGTCCCATCAATTAATCACACCAGAAAAGAATGAAAATAAAATGTACGTATATACCATCCGCATTCGTCACTGGGTCCCGTCATCACCCGTTAGGTTACTTAACTAACGATAGAGCGGGGACTGGACTAGCGCGGGTGCAAAACATATACAACATCTACTAGTATATATACTAATATACAATAATCGCTCTAGGCGTGATAAATGCAACATTACAGAAAAGTAATAAGCATCACAGAACAATACAGATAATCTGGGATCCCCGGGTTTCACAGAGCCGCAACCGAAACCCGACGTTCCCCTGGTCGTGTGGATAGCCTGTGCAATGAAACCTAGACCCCTACGAGTGCGGCAAGTTACCCGCCAAAACCTGAAGCGAGGCAGCCCCCTACAGCAAAATGAATGGACCACCCAGCACTTCACGGAATCTGGTAACTTGGGCACTCCATCTTGGGTCAACCTGTACCCCCTACGAGTGCGGCGAATAGTCTGCCAATTTTAGAGTGAGGCCCCCTGCCACTCAAAGCCATGAGATGCAGACCCGTTGCCCTCCAGAACTCGGCTATCCGTGCACTCCGTCGCAGGGTAATCCTAGTACAGAAATGAAAATATATACAACGGGTACATCGACCTCAACCCAGTCATGCCCCAAAAGAATAATATACTAACAGGCAGTGACGGCAGTCCACATGTTGGACGCTCGCCCCGTAATATCAAATGTACAAATATATCCAAACTGCACTACCATTGCATACAGCTATCCACCACGACAAATCTGCAACATCACAGCACAACACAGAACATCAACGCGAATGTCACGTTCGCAAATCTGTCTAAAAGAGCTATAGCAATTAGACACGATTTACCGCTCGAATGACATTCATGGTCGGAGATATAATGTAAGTACTGTAAACTAACATATTTAAAATCTTGATCGACAAAACTTCCCGAAGTGGGCCCCAAGTACATATCCAGTACTCAAACAAAATCTGGGCCCAAACAAAATATTCCAGAAACCACAATTCCACATGAAAGACACCTAGAAGAAAAATGGTGCACTGAAGCCCCAAAACGGCGGCGGAACCGCGGCCAATACAAGGCTTGTGCGGCGGTTCCACGGCGGTCTTGAAGGTTCGGTCGACCAAATTTCTACAGTAGTCTTAGAAAAGCCTGCACGATTTTCTGACATACCCAAAATAATTTTTAGACCAGTTTAAAAGTTCGACAGAAACTTTAACATTGAAAATGCGGTTTTGGAAATTTCGTTCGATCGATATTTTAAACATGTTAGAACAAGCTAGTAAAGGTTAATGGCCTGACTCTGATACCATGTAAGTCTACGGTAGCGCCCTGGCCGTCAGTCTGAGGCCAAACGCGGAACAAAAACTTTTACAACTGGCGCTATCGCATACTATAACCCGGATCTTGCCATTAACGCTAAACTAACAAACTGTAAAGAGGTAGAAAGGCTATACCGATCGATCCGTGTCCTTCGGTCTTTAGCCATCATCCCACGCTCCTCGCGGCATCTCCGATCTCCTGTCTCCTCGTCGAGGTGGCACCACGTCAACGGATCTTTATACGGGCTCCCGCCTCTATACCGAGGTAACTCGGACATCAAGTCTGCTAAAAGAGATGACCAAGATGAAGTAGAGAAAAAGTAGAATACTTTGTCTCATTGCACCCTAGGGTTCTCATCACATGAGAGGGTTAGGGTGGAGGTTGAAGAAGATGCAAAGAGATGGAAATTGTGAGCTCAAGAAACTATCAAGAGAGCAAAAAAACCAAGCACTAAAAATTGCCTTGGCTGCCCAAAATAATGGTGGTGATATATATGAGGTTTTGTGATGAAATATCAAGGAAAATATCTTAACAAAATATCTCCACAAACCCTAAAAATATCTACACCCAAAACAAACTCCATTAATTCATCATGAGTCACTACATGACTCATTAGCATGAGTCATTAGTGAACATGCTAGAATTAATGAGTTACCAAAAATGAGTCACACTTTCCAAATCCAATAATCATTTAAACCAAAATGATTAACCCGAAAAGAAATGCATCTTCTAAAGTAATCTCGTAACAGATTACGAGAATACCCCTCACCTGTATATACATACCCGTATCCGTATTCCGACCGAATACGAATACGATGAGACTAAAATATTCCGACTCAATATAATACTTGGATCCGGCTTAAACCAAAGCCCACCAGTATTATCTATCCGAAATATGACACGTGCACAAGTGCACGTGCATGTTCGAACCTTGCCATAAAACCATACAGCCTCTACAACGTTTCGCCCGAACTTGGGAAACAATCTGTGGGGGACTCTAAAGACTCGTAAATACTCTGGCAGTGGGTTTAACCACAAGATGTCAGTGGTACTAGCTGTACGTAACGGCCGCCCATGTATTTGTTGGATGTATATGCCCTAGAGGCCAGTATTGTATATGTATACATATGGATACTGGGGATATGTATGTACAGAACAATCTTGCTCAGTTTTATAGTATATTATTTGACTTGTCTTTATCGGGATATGTGTATTTATTTGTATTGTTGTTTTATCTGGTTTGCACATATTGATAAAGACTCGATACGATAGTATACTATTGTGGTTTGTATTTATCTTAACATGGCATATGTCATACTCGTTATTACATATTGCGGTTACATGTTGATAAAGCCCCTAGGATCTTGCTTGACTATATGCATTATGATGGCGATCATACTTGTGGGAGCAGGGTAGTCCATAAGCGCATCCTTTGTTGGATATAGTGCCCTCAAAGTCAATTATTGGATCGCAGGTACGTGATTGCAATGATTGAGGCAGGGCCTATACCGATATGACAGTCTTGCTCGAGATGATAGTATACTATCTGGTTTGACTTTATCATCGTATACATGCTTTAGTTCACTATTGCATGATGATAGAGCCCATAGGATTCTTACTTGACTACCAGCAGTATGATGGCGATCATATACGTGGGAGCTGGGGTCTGTAAGCACATCCTTAAAGTGTCCTTAGTCGTGAGAGTTTCGAGACAGGGCATCGATACTCCAGAATAGACTAGTGTATACAGTCGAGACCCCGACGAGGGGCGGTGGCCGGTCTCACAAGCCATTGGTGTCAGTTGGTTCACCTAAGATGTATACAGGTGCTTATTGGGTTATGAGTACACCGGATAGGACTCGCCGGGAACATGCTAGTTGGTATTATACATATCGTCAGATAGCAATTCCCTGGTGACATGTGTACATGTTAGTTTGTCGACCTGAGATCGTCATTTGTCTCGTGTGAGTTCCCACTGTGCTTTGATTTCTACCATACCACGCTCAAAGGAGACATGAAAACAGGTATTTTTTGGGTACAGTCCCGAGCCACATGGAGGCAGTGAGCGGATCGTCGGGGATTTGTCTCTCCCGGTATTGGGGGTGAGATCGCGCTGTGTCTAGGAGAGCCATTACACAAAGCCCTCGGCCAAGGCAGGAGATTTACTGTTAGGTACTCCAGTAGTATCTCAGGGTGTTCTGGGCTACTCTCTGACACGACTTATACCGCTATTGGGGGTCTGACGTTACTAGCCCCTAGGCCGATATGCGATACTCATAGACGAACGGACCGGACTGTATGTATATTGTCACTGTTAGGCTCAGTAGAGTTTCTGGATGAGTTCGCTCGTCAGCCCTTCCAATCAATACATAAGCAACCGTTACGTACAACTAGTACCTCTGACATGCTAGTGGTTATATCCAGTGCCAGTGTGTTGATGAGTCATTAGAGTCCCCCACAGACAGTTTCCCAAGTTCGGGCGAAACGTTGTAGAGGCCGTATGGTTTTATGGCAGGGTTCGGAAAATGCACGTGCGTTTACGCACGTGTCATATTTCGGGCAGATAATACTGGTAGGCTTTGGTTTAAGCCGGATCCGAGTCTTATACTGTGTAGATATAATATCTTTGTATCAGTTATATTTGTATTCGGTCGTCATACAAATGCGGGTATGTTTATACTGATATGGGGTTATCCTGAAATTCGTTTCAGGATCACTTTTGGAAGTTGCCAGTTTCCAGTTTTCTATCACCCGTATTAAACATTCGGTTAAATGCGGATTTATCTTTTCTTCATGAGGGTGAGTCATGAGGTGAGTCATGAGTGTGGAATGTTCTAGAATGGTGACTAGGTTAGTGACTCATTAGGTTGCATTAATTGTTTTGCAAGGTGTTAAGTGAGTCACCATTTGCATTAATGGGGTTTTGTTTGCATGAAGGATATTTGTTAAGATCTTTTCCTTGTAGTCACCACTTTGCTCCTACCCTCACCTCCCTCCTCCTATATTATGGCCGGCCCCTCCCCTCTTAGAAGACATATGGTTGTTGATTGAAAAAAGTTTATGTATTTGGTTCATGAAAATTAGTATGCCAATTTCTCATTTACCCGATTCAAAAGGCAACTTCATTAACCGTTCGTCCATGGCTTTGGACGAAGAGAGACAAAGTGTTCTACTCATTCTCTACATCAATCTTGGTCATCTCTTTTAGCAAACTTGATGATCGAGTTGCCTCGGTTCAGAGGCGGGAGCCCGTTTAAAAATCCGTCGACGTGGTGCTACCTGGACAAGAAGACTGGAGATTCAGGAGATCGGAGCAGCCGCAACAAAGTGTGGGATGATGGTTGAAGATCGAAGGACTCGGATCATTCAGTATAACATTTCTACCCACTTTGTAGTTTGTTAGTTTAGCTTTAATGGCAGATCCGGGTTATAGTACATGATAGCGCCAGTTAAAAAGTTTTTGTTCCGCATTTGGCGTCTGTTAGACGGCCGGGGCGCTACCGTGGACTTACAGTGGTATCAAAGCCTCGCCATTAAGCTTTACTAACTTGTGCTAACACGTTTAAAACATCGATCGAACGGATTTTCGAAAACTACAATTTTTCTGTACAAACTTTCTGTCGATTTTAAATCTGGTCTAAAAATTATTTTGAGCATCACAGAAATTCTTGCAGGCTTTTAGTAGAACATTGATGAAATTTGGTAAAGTGATCGTACTATTCCACTGCGGATCCGCGGCCCAAACCAGGGTTTGGCCGCGGATCCGCCGCGAGATTGTGGGATCAATGCTCCAAATTTCTACAGTATGTTCTACACAGTGAATTCTGGTTTCTAGAATATTTGTTTTGGGCCCATATTTTGTTACTGTACAGCAGATGTTCGTGGGGCCCACTTTGGGAAATTTTTTCGATCGAAATTTAAACGTGTTAGTTTACAGTACTTACTTTATATCTCCGACCGTGAATGTCATTCGAGCGGTAAACCGCGTCTAATTGCTATAGTCCTTTTAGACGGGTTTGCGAACGTGACATTCGCGTTGATGTTCTATGTTGTGCTGTGATGTTGCGGATATGTCGTGGTGGATAGCAGTGTGCAATGGTAGTGCTGTTTGGATTTATTTGTACATTTGTTTTTGCGGGGCGAGCGTCCAACATGTGGACTACCGTCACTGCCTGTTTATATAATATTCTTTTGGGGCACGACCGGGCTGAGGTCGATGTACCCGTTGTATATATTTTTTCATTTCTGTACTAGGATTACCCCGCGACGGAGTGCACGGATAGCCGGGTTCTGGAGGGCAACGGGTCCGTATCTCATGGCTTTGAGAGGTAAAGGGACCTCACTCTAGAATTGGCAGACTATTCGCCGCACTCGTAGGGGGTACGGGTTGGCCCAAGGAGGGGTGCTCAAGTTACCGGATTCCGTGAAGTGCCGGGTAGTCCATTCACTTTGCTGTAAGGGGCTGCCTCGCTTCAGGTTTTGGCGGGTGACTTGCCGCACCCGTAGGGGTCTAGGTTTCATTGCACAGGCTATCCACACGACCAGAGGAACGTCGGGTTTCAGTAACGGCTCTGTGAAACCCGGGGATCCCAGATTATCTGTATTGTTCTGTGATGCTTATTACTTTTCTGTAATGTTGCATATTATCACGCCTGGAGCGATTATTGTATATTGATATATATATACTATTAGATGTTGTATATGTTTTACACCCGCGCTAGTCCAGTCCCCGCTCTGTCGTTAGTTAAGTAACCTAACGGGTGATGACGGGACCCTGTGGCGAATGCGGATGGCATATACGTACATTTTATTTTTCGTTCTTTTCTGGTGTGATTGATTGATGGGACTGCGTTGATTCTGATCAATGCAAGGATAAAACAAACCTGTTTGGATGTTGTTGGAACAATTTTAAAAGTGTTATTACAAAGACGTTTCCTTTTGTTTTGCATAGTGATATTCAGTTGGAATATCCTGCACCTCATTCGACGAGGCAAGGGCCGAGATCCCTTCACCGGGAGTGACCCCTTGGGCAGAAGTTCACGTCAGGGTAATAACTTCATTATAGTCGATTACAAGTTGCTTTGCATCGCGGTATTCAGTTGGAATATCCTGCACCTCATTCCACGAGGAAAGAGCCGAGATCCCTTCACCGAGAGTGACCTCTTTAGCAAAAGGTTTTCGCTACTATATCTTTATAAAAAGCTATCAGGTTCCTTCAACGAGATCAAGTTCATTACGTTAAAGGTTTTTTCGCCAAAAACCAGCCGTAGCCCTCCGTCATTTCTTATGGATAGTCAGTAGTATTCAAGCTATGTTTGTTGGCCCAAGTCAAGGCATAGTGTTTGGTAGCTGCTGAATATTCATCTGTTGCATAGATAGATGCGTTGGTTTGGGACAGTCGTACTGCCTTGTTGGCCAAAGTCAAGGGTATGTGCGGATGGGTTCAAATTGACCTGGATAGTGACGGGTAGAACTTGGCATGTGACTTATGACATTTTGGCCCTTAGTCAGGGTCATAAGAGCATGCGGCAAAAATCATATCGGGAGTTTCTAAAGATACATGAAACTTGCCAGGCATGCACATACCTTCTGGAGTATGATAACTTGAGTGGCTTCCATCAAGTTATCATGCGATGATAGTTGGATCCCGATTCTTACTGATGAGTTGGTTTACTCTTCGGGTAATCCCGACTAATTCTTCTTTAAGGTTTGGAGGAGAATTTGAGATTACAGTGGGAGGTTTCCTGATTAGATAAAGTGATAACCATTCTGATCTAGGTTAGAGTGCACGCAGAGTGTTTCTTTTCTCTCTCTCTCTTTGGCAGCGACCTTTGACCGACCCTAGACTATGACTTAGTGACCAAGTTGACCGAACCTTCTTAAAATACTAGCTTTTGGATTGTCTAAGTTGCATAAGTCATTGCCGCTCCTTCTTTTACCCTTCGTATTTCTCAGAACACCCCGTATTACTACGGACATCCACTTCCATTGGATAGATCCATCGTATGGTTATATACGAACTCGTAGGGACTTCTTCGAGGATGGATCCAGGTTCAGGAGAAATAGAATTGGTTTATTCAGTTGTCTTTTATTATCACCTTCTCTCAGGTTGCGAGGGCTCCTTAGTTTAGGAGAGTACACCTATTACGCTTACTGGATAGTCTTATTCCAAACCATAGGCAGGTGCCGAAAGGTAGGGAATGAAGAAAACCAATTAGCCTAAGTAGGGTGTACAGAAGGTAATAAATAAAGACAAAATAAAGGGATTAGAAAGAGGGCAAAGTAAATTGCGACTGCTATCATTCACGACCAAACCGTGTACTTCATCGCCACTCCTATTTCACCTTTGCCTTTCTCCCCAGTTTGGGAGAAATAGAATAAGGTATTATTCAGTTGTCTTTTATCATCACCTTCTCTCAAGTCGCGAGTACTCCTTGGTTTAGGAGAGTACACCTATTATGCTTACTGGATAGTCTTCTTCCAAACCATAGGCTGGTGCCGAACGGTAGGGAAGGAAGAAAACCACTTAGCCTAAAGGGGTGTACAGAAGGAAATGAATAAAGACAAATAAAGGGATTTGGAGAGGTGGCAAAGAGATATACGGTTATAGTCATGAATTTGATTATGGAAGAGGCATTACTAGGAATACCAGAATACCCCTACGAGACATTTTAATGTTTCAGTTTCACTGCGCATTGTTAAAGGAAAACTGATTTTCCGATTAGATACTTACTCCAGGGTATGTATTTACCAGGTATGATTCTCACATCTGTATGGTTTTACAGATAATGAGAGGGAGTAAGTTATTAGGAATTAGGTGATCATCCTTATTATATCGGAATTCGTTGTAATTGGTGATATTTGAGGAAATCGCCTGGGTACAGTTTTCAACCTACGATGCACAGGTTTTGAGTTATTCAACTCAGCAGACTTATACAGAGTATTGTATGTTGTCCAGTGTCCGTCAGGACAAAGTGGTAGGTCCTCGTACTATGTTCTGTTTACTTATGATTTCTCTAGTTTTTAGACAAGTGTTTCGTAGAAATATAATGTATAAGTTTTGAGAAGTTGTGGGTATAAGAATAAAGTAGAGAACTAGGTATCGCAAGTATCGGGATTCTTCAAAGAAATCGAAGATATAGATTCTTGTGATTGATATTCAGTTGATAGTAATGATTTTGAGAAACTTGTTTCTCTTTCGGGTTACTCATAATTGGATGTATTCCTAAGTTGAGTAATGCTGATTAGCCTCTCTCCATTAAGTTGATATGCACTGGAAACAGCTGCATGGTTTGAATCTGGTTCCAGTTAAATTAGTGCCTCTATTTCTATATTGTATATAGAATGGTTCATATCTTAACGATGTTAAGATACGGGGAGTTGTCCGGCTTATGCTTAAAACCAGACTCTGGATAACTCAAGGCACGTTTCTGTAATGGCAGTTTGTGGGTTGACCCGGGCTATGTCGAGGGTTGATTTTCTACCATCTAGCAGATCAATAGTGATATTATTCTTGACTCGCCATAGTTTTTGTAAAATGGATTTTTCAGAAAACAGTAGTGGGAGTATGGTAGAACTGGAAGTGATTCCAGAACCGCAAACGATTGCGGAAAATTTAATAGGACCTATATATTCAATCAGGTTTGACATTCCAATAGCCACTCCGCAGATATGGTGGGTAACCTCAGACACCTGAGAGGTACTCCGGTAGCCTCAAGGACGGTGACAGGGAGGTTCTTGTTTACCCAGACTTGACACTACTGTTGTTCCAGACTATGAGACTCGGCAGGAGGATAAGTATAGCGTCGTTCTAAACTGGCTTTAGAAGTGCACGTGTATATTATTCTGCCAGAGGGTTGTTGTGGTCAGTAGGAGCATCGGAAGCATAGTGGGCAAGTAGCTTATGTCTATTTATAGACTTGAGCGGATATAGTGGAGATAGATCATCTATTTTTGATATGACAGTCATGTGTTTGACTTCATTAGAATAGAGGATGGATCTGTTAAGAAGGTTGTAGGGTGTGATGTCCTGGTATATGGATGACATACACAGAGTAGGAAGTAAAATTCCTATACTACGATTGGTTATACTGTGGTCGTCACACAGTTGTTTCTCCACAAAGGATATGGATATAATATCAGACATTCTGGTTACTAGATCTATGGTTTTAGATCTGGAATTGGTTAGTTTCACAATCTGGGTACTTTGACAATATTCTAATAGTATTTTAGAATAGATGACTCCTGGCATGGTGGTGTACCTGCAGGTGATGGAGTCATCCTCTCTAAAGGTGTTTTACAGACTAAAGGAGAGAGGGATGTGCATGATTGGCAGATCACTTGCTTAGGCAATTGAGTCAATCGTGAGATGTCAAGTACCACACCAGATGTTGTTTTTGCACTAGATGCGATAAGTTTATATTAATCCAATCTTGAAGAAACATCAGGAAGCAGTTTTAGAACATAGGTGCATGTTCTGCGGATTTGATGACGGCAGCCTCCTTCGGGAGACGGTTATCATTCCAGGCTTCAAAGGTGACAAGATGACAGAGTGATTGTCGGAGTTATAGTTTTCCCTATGACGAGGGACAGTATTATGGACAGGTGGTCCAAGAGGATACTGTGGGACCCATGGTGCTGGATACTGATTAGGTTCAGTGATCACTATTGTCTAAGAAGTTTGGATTTGGAGTTCATTTATGAACTTGGTCCCATCAGAAATCCAGACATATTCTAAGACAGGTATTGCTCGATTCGGTAGATGGCTTTCTCCGCGAACTTGAGATTAAGAGAGACATAAAAAGAAACATCAGGGCGGATCCACTCACTGAGGCTATTTCTCGAACACGAGAGTTTTACAAACGAGCTTTGTGAAACTGATTAGTAGAGGAGTTGGATGTTCGGTATCACATGGGCTGTGAGTATGCGACATCGCAATAATTAGCCTTAAGTGCAAGTGGGAGATTGTTGGATATAGTGCCCTCAAAGTCAATTATTGGATCGCAGGTACGTGATTGCAATGATTGAGGCAGGGCCTATACCGATATGACAGTCTTGCTCGAGATGATAGTATACTATCTGGTTTGACTTTATCATCGTATACATGCTTTAGTTCACTATTGCATGATGATAGAGCCCATAGGATTCTTACTTGACTACCAGCAGTATGATGGCGATCATATACGTGGGAGCTGGGGTCTGTAAGCACATCCTTAAAGTGTCCTTAGTCGTGAGAGTTTCGAGACAGGGCATCGATACTCCAGAATAGACTAGTGTATACAGTCGAGACCCCGACGAGGGGCGGTGGCCGGTCTCACAAGCCATTGGTGTCAGTTGGTTCACCTAAGATGTATACAGGTGCTTATTGGGTTATGAGTACACCGGATAGGACTCGCCGGGAACATGCTAGTTGGTATTATACATATCGTCAGATAGCAATTCCCTGGTGACATGTGTACATGTTAGTTTGTCGACCTGAGATCGTCATTTGTCTCGTGTGAGTTCCCACTGTGCTTTGATTTCTACCATACCACGCTCAAAGGAGACATGAAAACAGGTATTTTTTGGGTACAGTCCCGAGCCACATGGAGGCAGTGAGCGGATCATCGGGGATTCGTCTCTCCCGGTATTGGGGGTGAGACCGCGCTGTGTCTAGGAGAGCCATTACACAAAGCTCTCGGCCGAGGCAGGAGATTTACTGGTAGGTACTCCAGTAGTATCTCAGGGTGTTCTGGGCTACTCTCTGACACGACTTATACCGCTATTGGGGGTCTGACGTTACCAGCCCCTAGGCCGATATGCGATACTCATAGACGAACGGACCGGACTGTATGTATATTGTCACTGTTAGGCTCAGTAGAGTTTCCGGATGAGTTCGCTCGTCAGCTTCCCTTCCAATCAATACATAGGCAACCGTTACGTACAGCTAGTACCTTGATTAATCTCAAAAACTATCTAATAACAGCAATCAAGAACGGCGTCGCTTGGTAGCTAGCAGGTGAGTACGGGTCGGTACACAGGGATGTTGTGAATTTCCTATTCGCTCAAACGAATTAATTCCGATTGTGGTCGGATTGATTATTAAATCTAGAAACTAAATTAATATATATCTAAATCTTGCTAGGGTTAGGTCTAAGTTAAGTTGGAAAGTCAATAAATCTCACCGCTTTCTATACCCATATGAAGATCTAATTAGGAGTTATGGTAATTATTAATAAAGGGGATTAGATCCATTCGGGAAGATGTTTCTTCCTCTAGGTTCTTGTCCTTCCTTTAGAAATCCTTACCCTAACCTTCATGGAAAACCATCACAACCGGGCCTTTATACTACGGTATCACCGCTACCTCGATGGATAGGGTGCCGTAGGGAGCGGTATGTGCATGTATGCATAGAGTCCTATAAAAATATACGACGGGCAAGAAAGGGGATGAGAGATCTTCGTCTCTCAAACCTTCCCCGGATCTAACCTTAACAAGCGAGGAGACTACTCACTCATTAGGGAATTAAAATATATTTATCTAGGGCAGAGAATAAAAGATTAACTAGGGCAAGGAATTAAATTTATCTAAGGCAAGAATAGAAAATTAACTTAGGTCAGAAAATAAAGAACTTACTATTTGATGCTCTCCAAAAGAATTCTGAAATTTATAAATGAAGGGAGGCATAACCTTTACAATGATTTAGAGTTCCTATTTATAGAGGATAGGAAACCCTAGGTTACAATTGATTCGCACGTCTACATTTACCAAAATATCCTTAGGAAGACCTAGACAAAGTAGACTTCAAGTTTTGGTAAAATTTTATGTCTCTGTCTCTTTAAAAGAAAGTATTGGGCCTTGAAATTTCCTTTGTGGGCTCTTCTGTCTTTGGGCTTCCTTATTATTTGGTTCTTTTATTAAAATAGCTTCTATGTTTCTTCCAGATCTCCAGTGAATAATTACGGTGGACTTTTATCCGTTCGCTTTGTAATCTTGGACCTTGCATTGCCTTGTACTTTGTGAATTTTATCTTTGATGTAGGCTTGATCAAGAGTCTTCTGTTTGTTGGTCAAAGTCCACTTTTGCATCGTCTTTTCACCGTTTTCACTGTTTTAGATCCAAGAACCTGTAACTTGTAATATGTAGCAAACATGCGTCAAAAGCACATGTTTATTTATAAAAAGAATAAGAATGGGGAATATAATAATACAATATTATGGTGTGAACAAATACCCCCAAACTTATCTTTTGCTCGTTCTCGAGCAAACTTATTTTTATTCACTAAAATCCTAACCGCACTTTCGCAGGGAAACGCGATTGCACTGAGCACGTGCAACAAGCCGTTAAACCTCTAGGTGTCCCTAGTAGGAGGAGTATTGTCTCCTGAGGGTTTTCAGCGGATACTACCCACAAAATCCTATCAATTCGGCCCATTAAGTTTTGTTCTCCAATTAGGTTTTCTAACAAGGAATTCTATTATCTTTGACCCGTAAATTATCCACCCATATTCTTCATGCATCCTTATCATTTAACTTAAGATTATATATGTTCTATAGACTTACTTAGCTTTCGGCATCTCTTAAGTTTTCCTTCTAGGGTTCCATCTCTACTTAGGAATTTCTATCAACTCTACTAAAGATACAAGTTCTATTCTTCATTCCTTTCTCTCATCTAAACTCCAATCACATATCCCTACGTGTGTGTATAAATCACCCCTACACTTGGAAATTCAAATCAAGCAGTCATACCCTTGTCCGTTGTCCAAAGCACTTATTAATTGGTGAATTTAAATGAATTTTGCTTACACATCCTTCATGCGACCGTTAATATTTCTTGAGGTACCAACAACCGATTACAAGATGTGTTTGCACATTAAAGCGTAATTCCTAGTCTTGCAACACCCAAGGCTTTAGCAGTGACTCCCAAACCAGTTGGTCTAAGGCACTAGGTGATGAAGCACCCTCGCAAAATATTTTTCTATTTTTACAGCCTTAAGTAATCACAAAAACCAGTGTTCATTTTTTTTTCTTTATTCACTTTTTTTCTTTTATTTTCATTGTACTAAGGACTTTAGACAAGAGCATTTCAAGGTCTCTTCTACTATTCCAAGTTTCAAGGTGCGTGATTGTGCGAATTGTAGGGTATACATTTTCAGAATTTAGACTTAAGCTAGGAATTATTTTTCAAACTTATACTCTAATAAAAGCATCAATACTTTTCCTTTGTTTCGACTTAGCCCAAGAAGTGAACCCAAAATTTGCCTATTTCTAAATAAACTACAAAGACATATACTTTCTACCGCTAAACTTTAAGGAAGGTTATTTTTAGGGTTTTTAATTTACTAAGTCTAAGATCTAGTTGTTCCTAGCCAGTTAACCTATTTGTCAAACTCAAGTCAAATACGGCCAAAATTGAATACATTAATTTTTAAAATTTTTCAAATTTTTATGGGTTTTCAAATAAGTATGCAAGTGCAAAAATATGTACAAATGAATGCGAAGGAAGAAGACGTACCGAGCATACCCCCAAACTTGAACTTGACAGTGTCCTCACTGTCATGCTAAACCACGAGGGTCAAAATACCGGCACTCCCCTGTTTATTTATTTATAATTTTTTTTTATATTTTTAATGTTTTGAATTTTTTTATTATTTTTTTTATAGAAAAAGAAAACAAAAATATATATACATATATACAACAAGTTTCCCCCCCAAACTTAAGCTTGGCCTTGCACAAGCCAAAGGTTAGCACCAACCATTCAAAGATCTTATCGTGGTAATGGTATAGTTGGTGAAAGGAGGGGGTGGAAAGAAGAGAGATGAGAAGCACACGAGATCGAATGGGAAGAAGAGTGGAATATGGTCTCGGTGGAGGAGAAGAATGGCGGAAAGAAGAAAGAAGTGGAGTACGATCTTGAGGGTGTAAAGCGAGTGAATAAATTAGCGCAATTTGGGATGACCGAAGTGTGAAAACTGATTGTGCTAATCTATCAACTCGTCGTGCAATGGGATCAAATCCCTCAAGATTCTCAAGAAAACATGGGTACGCCGAACTTGGTATAGGAGATGAAAGCGTAACGGTCACTTGTACGGTCGGAACAATAGGAATGACGAAAGGAAGTGAATTAGGGATAGTATCATTCTCACCGTAGTAAACTGTCTCGAACTTGAAAGGTTCCATTAATGGTTCGAAACTACTGCAAGTAACTGAGTCTGATGGTTCAACTAACTCATCTGAAAATGTAAAGGACTCAAACTCGGGCGGTGAGTCATCAACATCGTCCGAAAAAGTGAAACACTCGAAGTGTTATCGTCTGTGAGGACTGTGTCAGATTCAAAGGAAAAATTTTCAAGGTCACAGTCTTCAAGCGTGGTCGGAACGATGGAAAGGAGTGAGGGTGATATAGTTAAAGGTTCAGGAGGATGAAGTGGAAAATCCGACACATCAAACAAAAGTGGTTCAACCTCAATATTATCCTCAAGACACTCCTCACTACTATCCTCATAATTTTCCTCAATATGTAGCTCATCCATGCCATTATCATCAAAATCAAGACGCATATAAGGTTCGGGAGAAACATTTAATGACTCGGGATGATGAATTGGACATATAATTTCAACCACATCAACGGGTTCATCATCCAAAATATTCCCGGCGTCTATATCCTCGATCAAGTGAAAATCAATTTCTTTAGACACCTCATCAAAAGTATGGATATCTATCGATTTAGATTATAGATGGGAGGTGTAAAGATCGAAAGGATTAGGTGCGGTTTCAGTCGAAAGGGGTTCTTCACAATTTGGCAAATCAAACACTACAAAGTCGCACAACTCATCATTTTGAACTTGTGAATCATTTAGGACATTCGATGGAAAACTGGAGTTATGGGTTTCAATTGGATAGGGGTAGGTTTGATTTGGAAATCCTCTCTCATTCTCACTCTGTCCAACTGCCTCCTTATACATTGAAAAATTTGGAGCTAGTGGAAAACTAGCTACCGGTTCACTAGGTTGCATAAGGGCGGCCACGGACGATTCCACATTCCTAGTCATTTTATTTGTTGCTGCGATATACGTCTCCAACGACTCTTCCAAACTAGACTTGGGTGGTGAGGGGGTTTCGGTAAAAGATTCGAAATCGTGTGAATATGCAAAACTCCCTAATGGCTGTGTAGAAACAGTGTCTAGTGAAGGTGGGAAAGTCGGGTAGGACTGATAGGAAGTGGGTGATTGGACAGGGGTAGGGTCAACATATGGATGAAAATGTGAATAATCTTGTGGATCCCTAGAACTAGATATGTGGAGAGGGGTGAAAGATCGGCTGCGAGATTGAGCAATGTGCTCAGCAATGGACATCGGCTTAGGAGAGACAGCAGGACTTGAAAAAGTAGTATCAACATATGGAGGTGGTAAAGGTTGACTTGGTTGACACAAAGTGGGTTGAAAAGTCAAACTGTTTCTCCTAGACGCCTCTATTTGATCTTTCAAAGATATTTTAGGCAAGGAAGGATCGTCTTTAAATTGACCGAACAAATTGACGTACGACGCAAAATTAGGTTCGGGATACCAAAGTTCGGCAAGAGATTTATGATGTGGGGTACCCATGATAGAAGAAAGGGGAAAAGAAAGAAGGTTGGGTGGTGCAAGGATTCCTTAGCGGCAAAAATTTGCAAGTTTTCTAATAAAGATTTTCCTCTTTTTTTTCTTTTTTGTTTTGCAAGAATTTTCGATAAAGGGCTTAGACACAAATACAATCAACCAGAAATGCACAATCAGGCCTAGATCTAGGGTCACCTAGGTCAGCTAGACAGCTCCTAACTGTTCCAAAGGGCTAGAAATAGGTCCTCTTCACCGCCAATTGCGGCCAGGTAAGTGCCAGGTAAGTGGGAAGGAACCACAGTAGTGGGCCTAATTAAAAACCACTAGCCTTTGACACACTTGCCAAGACACCGCAAAGTCAGGTTAGGATAAACGACCGATGCCTATAACTAGTCCTCTGTCCTATTGAGCTCGAAGTCCTTAGGGATGAGTCTAGTATTTTTTAATTAATAGATGGTCAATGCATATGCCTTATGTGATTTATTGGGTCCTGGGAAGGGTGATGAAATCCCCACCCAATCTGAATTGGTCAAAAGCCCCTTAAAATCCGATTAAAATATGCAAAGCAGTAAATCACTTGCAATCAATTATTTTTATTTGCGGCAAAAATTTGCAAGTTGTTTAAAAAAATTCCCTTTTTTCTTCTTTTGCTCTTTATTTGGAAATTTCTCTTTTGCGAAAAGATTTTCGAGAAAAGATATGCAAACAGAAAAATATTACTTGCAATCAATTTCTATGTTAAGCGAGGCGCAAAAATCCTGTACAAGACTTGTTAGTTGGAAGGGAAAAGATTTTTAGCGCGAAAAATCCTGCAGAAGATTTGACAAAAAGATATATGGTAATTTGCAGAGGGGAGAAAGAGGAAACAAACCGACAAAATTTCGCGCGCTGATGTCACAAGAGGGCCGCGGAAGGGCGGCGTGAGCGCGCTTATGCCGAGGTTTAGCGGTGGGATGGAGAGATCAAGCCTCTGAAAAAATTCTGTAGCTCTCTACTTGCAATCCCTCTTTGTTTTGATATATCTTTTTCTGTTTCGCACTCTGGATTTTTCCAGATCCGTTAATCCTGCAAAGATTCACACGAGAAACCCTTCCAAATTAACAGATGATATATTTTTATTTATTTTTTTTGATTTTTCAATTTTTATGATTTTTTTAATTTTGATTAACCCGAAATTGCAAAAAGGAAATTTTACGCCATCCCCGGCAACGGCGCCATTTGATTGATCTAAAAAACTATCTAATAACCGCAATCAAGAACGGCGTCGCTTGGTAGCTAGCCGGTGAGTACGGGTCGATCCACAGGGATATTGTGAATTTCCTATTCGCTCAAACGAGTTAATTCCGATTGTGGTCGGATTGATTATTAAATCTAGAAACTAAATTAATCTATATCTAAATCTTGCTAGGGTTAGGTCTAGGTTAAGTTTGGAAAGTCAATAAATCTCACCGCTTTCTATACCCATATGAAGATCTAATTAGGAGTTATGGTAATTATTAATAAAGGGGATTAGATCCATTCGGGAAGATGTTTCTTCCTCTAGGTTCTTGTCCTTCCTTTAGAAATCCTTACCCTAACCTCCATGGAAAACCATCACAACCGGGCCTTTATACTACGGTATCACCGCTACCTCGATGGATAGGGTGCCGTAGGGAGCGGTATGTGCATGTATGCATAGAGTCCTATAAAAATATACGAAGGGCAAGAAAGGGGATGAGAGATCTTCGTCTCTCAAACCTTCTCCGGATCTAACCCTAACAAACGAGGAGACTACTCACTCATTAGGGAATTAAAATACATTTATCTAGGGCAGAGAATAAAAGATTAACTAGGGCAAGGAATTAAATTTATCTAAGGCAAGAATAGAAAATTAACCTAGGTCAGAAAATAAAGAACTTACAATTTGATGCTCTCCAAAAGAATTCTGAAATTTATTAATGAAGGGAGGCATAGCCTTTACAATGATTTAGAGTTCCTATTTATAGAGGATAGGAAACCCTAGGTTACAATTGATTCGCACGTATACATTTACCAAAATATCCTTAGGAAGACCTAGTCAAAGTAGACTTCAAGCTTTGGTAAAATTTTATGTCTCTGTCTCTTTAAAAGAAAGTATTGGGCCTTGAAATTTCCTTTGTGGGCTCTTCTGTCTTTGGGCTTCCTTATTATTTGGTTCTTTTATTAAAATAGCTTCTATGTTTCTTCCAGATCTCCAGTGAATAATTACGGTGGACTTTTATCCGTTCGCTTTGTAATCTTGGACCTTGCATTGCCTTGTACTTTGTGAATTTTATCTTTGATGTAGGCTTGATCAAGAGTCTTCTGTTTGTTGGTCAAAGTCCACTTTTGCATCGTCTTTTCACCGTTTTCACTGTTTTAGATCCAAGAACCTGTAACGTGTAATATGTAGCAGACATGCGTCAAAAGCACCTGTTTATTTATAAAAAGAATAAGAATGGGGAATATAATAATACAATATTATGGTGTGAACAAATACCCCCAAACTTATCTTTTGCTCGTTCTCGAGCAAACTTATTTTTATTCACTAAAATCCTAACCGCACTTTCGCAGGGAAACGCGATTGCACTGAGCACGTGCAACAAGCCGTTAAACCTCTAGGTGTCCCTAGTAGGAGGAGTGTTGTCTCCTGAGGGTTTTCAGCGGATACTACCCACAAAATCCTATCAATTCGGCCCATTAAGTTTTGTTCTCCAATTAGGTTTTCTAACAAGGAATTCTATTATCTTTGACCCGTAAATTATCCACCCATATTCTTCACGCATCCTTATCATTTAACTTAAGATTATATATGTTCTATAGACTTACTTAGCTTTCGGCGTCTCTTAAGTTTTCCTTCTAGGGTTCCATCTCCACTTAGGAATTTCTATCAACTCTACTAAAGATACAAGTTCTATTCTTCATTCCTTTCTCTCATCTAAACTCCAATCACATATCCCTACGTGTGTGCATAAATCACCCCTACACTTGGAAATTCAAATCAAGCAATCATACCCTTGTCCGTTGTCCAAAGCACTTATTAATTGGTGAATTTAAATGAATTTTGCTTACACATCCTTCATGCGACCGTTAATACTTCTTGAGGTACCAACAACCGATTACAAGATGTGTTTGCACATTAAAGCTTAATTCCTAGTCTTGCAACACCCAAGGCTTTAGCAGTGACTCCCAAACCAGTTGGTCTAAGGCACTAGGTGATGAAGCACCCTCGCAAAATATTTTTCTATTTTTACAGCCTTAAGTAATCACAAAAACCAGTGTTCATTTTTTTTTCTTTATTCACTTTTTTTCTTTTATTTTTATTGTACTAAGGACTTTAGACAAGAGCATTTCAAGGTCTCTTCTACTATTCCAAGTTTCAAGGTGCGTGATTGTGCAAATTGTAGGGTATACATTTTCAGAATTTAGACTTAAGCTAGGAATTATTTTTCAAAGTTATACTCTAATAAAAGCATCAATACTTTTCCTTTGTTTCGACTTAGCCCAAGAAGTGAACCCAAAATTTGCCTATTTCTAAATAAACTACAAAGACATATACTTTCTACCGCTAAACTTTAAGGAAGGTTATTTTTAGGGTTTTTAATTTACTAAGTCTAAGATCTAGTTGTTCCTAGCCAGTTAACCTATTTGTCAAACTCAAGTCAAATACGGCCAAAATTGAATACATTAATTTTTAAAATTTTTCAAATTTTTATAGGTTTTCAAATAAGTATGCAAATGCAAAAATATGTACAAATGAATGCGAAGGAAGAAGACGTACCGAGCATACCCCCAAACTTGAACTTGACAGCGTCCTCACTGTCATGCTATACCACGAGGGTCAAAATACCGGCACTCCCCTGTTTATTTATTTATAATTTTTTTTTATATTTTTAATGTTTTGAATTTTTTTATTATTTTTTTATAGAGAAAGAAAACAAAAATATATATACGTATATACAACAAGTTTTCCCCCCAAACTTAAGCTTGGCCTTGCACAAGCCAAAGGTTAGCACCAACCATTCAAAGATCTTATCGTGGTAATGGTATAGTTGGTGAAAGGAGGGGGTGGAAAGAAGAGAGATGAGAAGCACACGAGATCGAATGGGAAGAAGAGTGGAATATGGTCTCGGTGGAGGAGAAGAATGGCGGAAAGAAGAAAGAAGTGGAGTACGATCTTGAGGGTGTAAAGCGAGTGAATAAATTAACGCAATTTGGGATGACCGAAGTGTGAAAACTGATTGTGCTAATCTATCAACTCGTCGTGCAATGGGATCAAATCCCTCAAGATTCTCAAGAAAACATGGGTACGCCGAACTTGGTATAGGAGATGAAAGCGTAACGGTCACTTGTACGGTCGGAACAATAGGAATGACGAAAGGAAGTGAATTAGGGATAGTATCATTCTCACCGTAGTAAATTGTCTCGAACTTGAAAGATTCTATTAATGGTTCGAAACTACTGCAAGTAACTGATTCTGATGGTTCAATTAACTCATCTGAAAATGTAAAGGACTCAAACTCGGGCGGGGAGTTATCAACATCGTACGAAAAAGTGAAACACTCGTAATTGTTATCGTCTGTGAGGACTGTGTCAGATTCAAAGGAAAATTTTTCAAGGTCACAGTCTTCAAGCGTGGTCGGAACGATGGAAAGGAGGGAGGGTGATATAGTTAAAGGTTCAGGAGGATGAAGTGGAAAATCCGACACATCAAACAAAAGTGGTTCAACCTCAATATTATCCTCAAGACACTCCTGTTGCGCCACGGCAGCGCCCCGGCCGTCTATCCGAGGCCAAAATGCGGAATCAAAAATTTTCCTTACTTGAAAACCGGCGCTACCGTGGACAATGAAAAACCCGGATCTTAACCATTAACCTAATGCTAGCAAACAAGAGATGGGAAGAGAAGTATACCAAGTGATCCGAGTCCTCCGGTCTTCTCTTCATCGTCCCAATCTCCCGTCGAAAGTCTTGTCTCCATATCGTCGCCTCCTCGCCGGAAAGGGCACCACATCGCCTGCGTCTTTTACGGGCTCCCGCCTCAATACCGAGGCAACTCGGGCATGAAGCCGGCAACTCGACATGCTCAAGATATGCTGTAGAATGTGTAGTGTAGAGGCTATGTCTCATTTGGGGTTTGTTGCCTTTGAAGATGATGGAGGAATCAAGACTAGAAAAATGGTGCTTGCATTTTTCTAGCATGAAAATGAGATCAAGAAATGAAACTCTCAAGAATGAAAACTCTCATCTTTTTCTTTCTCTCAACCATGAAAAACTTATCATCTTAGAAAAATGGTGGAGGAAAGAATATGAAGCATGAAGGGAGGTGAGTGTAGTGTAAAGCAAGTGGTGACCACATCAAAACATCATGATAACAAAACTCAAATCAATTCCTAATCAACTCTAATCAACATAAATGAAAAAGGTTGATGCAAAAGGAATCTCATCATGATGCCACACAATTACAAAGGACCCCCTGCAAATAACCCCCTCCATCGGAAAAGTCCGGCCGGGAAAGAACAAAGGAAAACCGGCCGGAACGGAATGCAAACTGGCAACTCCAGAAAACTGGTCCCGTAATAAATTACAGGAAAACCCCGATACTGTGCATACACACCCGCATCTGTATTCCTACCGGATACAAATGCAATGAGACAAAATCTACACTGTACTAAACTAGGACCGGCTTAAGCCAAAGCCGGCTAGTAATATCCGTTCGATCCTGATCCGTGCAATACCGCACGTATCAGATCGAACCCTGCCATATAACTATACGGCCACTAGTACAAAACTGTCCGATCCTGATCCGTGCAATACCGCACGTATCTGATCGGACCCTGCCATATCTCCATACGGCCTCTACAGCGTTTCGCCCGAAAGCTTGAGTAACTGTAAGTGTGGTGGACTCTAAAGACTCGTCAATACAATGGCTGTGGATTTAACCACTAGCACGTCAGAGGTATTAGCCAATACGTGACGGGCCACCAGCTATTGACCAAAAGGGACGTCGATGAGCGAACTCATCCTGACACCCTACTGAGCCTGTCAGTGACAATATCCGTACAGTCCGGTCCGTTCGTCTATGAGTATCGCATGGCGGGCCTAGGGGGTTGGTAAAAGTCAGACCCCCAAAAGCGGTACAAGTCGTGTCGGAGTGTAGCCCAGAACACCCTGAGATACTACTGGAATACCTACCAGTAAATCTCCTGCCTCGGCCGAGGGCTTTGTGTAATGGCTCTCCTAGACACAGCGCGACCTCACCCCCAATACCGGGAGAGACGAACCCCTGCAGATCCGCTCACTGCCTCCATGTGGCTCGGGACTGTACCCAACTAAAACCTGTTTGCACGACTCCTTTGAGCCATGGTAGGGTAGTAATCAAAGCACAGTGGGAACTCACACGAGACAAATGACGATCTCAGGTCGATGAACTAACCTGTACACATGTCACCAGGGAACTGCTATCTGACGTCTGGTATAAGACCAACTAGCAGGTTCCCGGCGAGTCCTGTCCGGTGTACTCATAACCCAATGAGCACCTGTATACATCTTAGGTGAACCAACTGACACCAGTGGCTTGTGAGACCGGCCACCGCCCCTCGTCGGGGTCTCGACTGTATACACTAGTCTACTAATGGAGTATCGATGCCCTGTCTCGAAACTCCTACGACTAGGGACCTTTTAAGGATGTGCTTATAGACTACCAGCTCCCACGTATATGATCGCCATCATACTGCTGGTAGTCAAGCAAGAATCCTAGGGGGTCTATCAACGTGTAATAGCGACATGTCAGGTCACCTAAAGCAGTACACGATGATAAAGATAAACCAGATAGCATACTATCATCTCGAGTAAGACTGTCCTACCGGGATAGGTCCTCCCTCAATCATTGCAATCACGTGCCTATGATCCAATAATTGACTCTTAGGGCACTATCTCCAACAATCTCCCACTTGCACTCAAGGCTAATTATTGCGATGTCGCATACTCACAGCCCGTGTGATACCGAACACCCAACTCCTCTACTAGTCAGTCTCACAAAACCCGTTTGCGAAACTATTGCGTTCGAGGAATAGCCTCAGTGAGTGGATCCGCTGTGATGTTTCTTTCTGTGTCTCTCTATATCTCAAGTTCGCAGAGAAAGCCATCTCCCGAAATGAGCAATACCTGTCTTAGAGTATGTCTGGATATCTGATGGGACCTAGCTCATAAATGAACTCCAAATCCAAATTTCTTAGACTGTATCGATAACTGAACTTAATCAGTATCCAGCGCCATGCCTCCTTCAGTATCTCCTTGGATCACCTGTCCAAAATACTGCCCCTCGTCAGAAGGCGAAACTATAACTCTGACAGCCACTCTGCCATCCATGTCACCTTGGAAGCCTGGAATGATAACCGTTTCTTAAAAGAGGCTGTCATTATCACATCCCTAGAACATCAACTTATGTTCTAAAACTGCTTCCGACTGTTTCTCCAGGATTGGATTAATATCAACTTATTGCACCTACTGCAAGAACAACATCTGGTGTGGCACTTGACATCTCATGATTGATTCAATTGCCTAAGCAAGTGATCTGCCAATCATGCACATCCCTCTCTACTTTAGTCTATAAGACACCTTTAGAGAGGGTGACTCCATCACCTGCAGGTACACTACCGTGCCAGGAGTCGTCCATTCTAAATACTCTTAGAATGCTGTCAAGGTACCCAGATTGGGAAACTACCCAAATCTAGATCTAAAACCATAGATCTAGTAACCAGAATGTCTGATATAATATCCAAGTCCTGTGTGGAGAAACAACTGTGTGACAACCAAAGTATAACCGATCGCAGTATAGGAGTTTCCTTTCCTACTCTATGTATGTCATCCAAAACCAGGACATCACACCCTACTACCTTCTTAACAGATCTATCCCCTATTCTGATGACGTCAAACCTATGACCGTCATGTCAGAAATAGATGATCTATCTCCGCTATATCTGCTTTAGTCTATAAATAGACATAAGCTACCTGTCCACCAATGCTTCCGCTGCTCCCACTGACTACGACAACCCTCTGGCAGAGTCATATACACGTACACTTCTGAAGCTAGTTCAGAACGACGCTATACTCATCCTCCTGCCGGGTCTCGCAGCCTGGAACAACAACAATGGCAAGTGTGGGTAAACAAGAACTTCCCTGTCACCGTCCTTGAGGCTACCGGAGCACCTCTCGGGTGCCTGAAGTTACCCACCTTATCTGCGGAGTGGCCAATGGAATGTCAAGCCAAATTGAATCTTTAGGTTCCTTATCAAATCTTCAGTAATCGTTTGCGGTTCTGGAATCACTTCCAGTTCTACCATACTCCCACTACTGTTTTTGAAAAAATCCATTTTTTAATAAAATTGTGGTGAGTCTAGAACAATATTTCTATTGATATGCCAGATGGTAGAAAGTCAACCCTCGTCATAACCTGGGTCAACCCACAAACAGCCATTACAGAAACGTGCCTTGAGTTGTCCAGTGTCTGGTTTTAATCATAAGCCGGACAACTCCCCGTACCTTAACAATGTCAAGATATGAACTGTTCTATATCCAATATAGAAACAGAGGCACTGATTTAATTGAACCAGATTCAAATCATGCAGCTGTCTCCAGTGCATGTCAACTAAATGGAAGGATGCCGATCAGCGTTACTCAACTTAGGAATGTTTCCAATTATGAGTAACCTGAAAGAGAAGCTAGTTCTCTTAATCATTACTATCAACTGAATACCATACACAAGTATCTACATCTTCGATCACTTTGAAGAATCCCGATACTTGCTACACCTGGTTCTCTACTCTATTCAAATACCTATAACTCCTCAAAACTTAGACCCTGTGTTTCTACGAAACACATGTCTAAGAACTAGAGAAGTTAAAAGTAAACAGAATATAGTATGAGGACCAACCCCTCTGTCCTAACGGACACTGGACAACATACAATACTCTGTATAAGTCTGATGAGTCTAACAACTCTTTCACTGTGCGTCGTAGGTTGAAAACTGTACTTATGGTTAAGAAGAATTACACCGCTGTTTAATGCTCCTTACTTAACCATCCACTGATATAGGTAAATGTCATCGACATAATATCAAAAGGTATATCTCACTCTATGAAAATAGACGTACAGATATATCAATTTGAGATTGGTGCACAACAGCGGATATTCAAAACCAAATATTTGCCGACCGGCAAACAGCCCAGATGATCTCCTCAAACATCACCGATTACAACGAATCCCGATATAATGAGGATGATCACCCTATTCCCAATAACTTACTCCCACTCATCATCTGTAAAACCATACAGATGTGAGAATCATACCTGGTAAATACATACCCTGGAGTAAGTATCTAATCGGGAAATCAGTTTTCTTTTAACATTACACAGTGAAACTGAAACATTGAAATGTTTCGGTGGGGTATTCCGGTATTCTTAGTAATGCCTCTTCCATTATCCAGATTCACAACTGTAACCGTATATCTCTTTGCCATCTGTCCAAATCCCTTTATATGTCTTTAGTCATTACCGTCTGCACACCCCTTTAGGCCAAATGGTTTTCTTCCTTCCCTACCGTTCGGCACCAGCCTATGGTTTGGAAGAAGACTATCCAATAAGCATAAAAGGTGTACTGTCCTAATCCTAGGAGCACTCGCAACGCGAGAGAAGGTGAAGATAAAAGACACCTGAATGTACTTTATTCCTATTTCTCCTGAACCAGAATCCATCCCCGAACTGGAACAAGTTCCTTTCGAGTTCGTATATAACCATACGATGGAGTATCCAAATAAACTGTGGATCTTCATAGTGATACGGAGTGTCCTGGAGAAATACGAAGGTGATTTAGGATTGGCGAAGAAATACTTGGTTCGGTCGTGAATAGCAGTCGCAATTTACTTTGCCCTCTTACTGATCCCTTGCTTTGTCTTAATCTTAATACCTTCTGCACACCGTTTAGGCTAATTGGTTTTCTTCATTCCCTACCGGTCGGCACCAGCCTAAGGTTTGGAAGAAGACTATCCAAATTGCGTAATAGGTGTACTATCTCCTAAACCAAGGAGTACTCGCAATGAGAGAATGTGAAAAGAAAAGACAACTGAATAATCCTATTCGTTTTCTCCAGAACCAGAAACCATCCTCGAAGTCCTTCGAGTTCGTATATAACCATACGATGGTTTTGTCCAATGGAAGTGGACGTTCGTAGTAATACGGGGTGTCCTGGAGAAAAGGGTAAAAGTAGGAGTGGCAATGAGGTCTGCAACTCTGACAATCCAAAAGCCAGTGTTAAGAAGGTTCGGTCAACTTGGTTACTGAGTCATAGTCTTAGGGTCGGGTCAATGGTCGCTGCCAAAGAGAGAGAGAAAAGAAACACTCAGCGTGCACTCTAACCTAGATCAGAATGGTTATCACTTTATCTAATCAGGAAACCTCCCACTGTACCTCAAATTCTCCTCCAAACCTGAAAGAAGAATTAGTCGGGGTCACCCGAGGAGTAAACTAACTCATCAGTGGGAATCGGGATCCAACTATCATCGCATGATAACTTGACGGAATCCACTCAAGTCACCACACTCCAGAAGGTATGCGCATGCCTGGCAAGTTTCAGTTCTTTTGAAACTCCCGATGTTTGTTTTTACCCCTAGGACTCAAGTGACCTTGACGGAGTCAACAAATCAAAGAGTCCTAGTCAAGTTCATCCCGTCATTATCTGGATTGCATTAAACCCACCCGTACGTGCCCTTGACGGAGTCAACAAGGCCGCACGACTGTCCTAACCAATCCCATTTATGCAACAAACAAGCACCACTTAGCTACCGTACACTACGCCTTGACGGAGTCAACAAACGTAGCACGAATACTAAATAATACCCATAAGAAATGACGGAGGGCTACGACTGGTTTTTGGTGAAAAACCTTTAACGTAATGAATTTGATATCGTTGAAGGAACTGCATAGCTTTTTATAAAAATATAGTGACGAAAACCTTCACTAAAGAGGTCACTCCCGGTGAAGGGATCTCGGCTCTTTCCCCGTAGAATGAGGTGCAGGATATTCCAACTGAATACCACGATGCAAAGCAAAAGTAATCGGCTATAATGAAGTTATTGCCCTGACGCAAACTTCTGTCCAAGGGGTCACTCCCGGTGAAGGGATCTCAGCCCTTGCCTCGTCGACTGAGGAGCAGGATATTCCAAATGAATACCACGATGCAAAACAAAAGTGAACGTCCTTGCAATAACAACTTTTTGAAAAATTGTTCCAACAACATCAGAATAGGTTTGTTTAGCTTGCATTGATCCGAATCAACGTAGTCCCATCATATGATCACACCAATAAAGAACGAAAATAATGATGTACGTATATGCCATCCGCATTCGCCACTGGGTCCCGCCATCACCCGTTAGGTTACTTAACTAACGACAGAGCGGGGACTGGACTAGCGCGGATGCAAAACATATACAACATCTACTAGAATATATATACCAATATATAATTTTCGCTCAAGGCGTGATAAAAGGCAACATCACAGAAATGTACAGCATCACAGAACAATACAGATATCTGGAAACCCCGGGTTTCACAGAGCCGCTGCTGAAACCCGACGTTCCCCTGGTCGTGTGGATAGCCTGTGCAATGAAATCCTAGACCCCTACGGGCGCGGCAAGTCACCCGCCAAAACCTGAAGCGAGGCAGCCCCCTTCAGTACCGTGAATGGACCACCCAGCACTTCACGGAATCCGGTAACTTGAGCACCCCTCCTGGGTCAACCTGTACCCCCTACGAGTGCGGCGAATAGCCCGCCAATCCTAGAGTGAAGCCCCCCTCCGTCTCAATGCCATGAGATGCGGGCCCGTTGCCCTCTAGAACCCGGCTATCCGTGCACCCCTCCGCGGGGTAATCCTAGTACAGAAAGTAAAATATACATACACCGGGTACATCGACCGCAACCAGGTCGTGCCCCAAAAGAATAATACAAACAGGCAGTGACGGCAGTCCACATGTCGGACGCTCGCCCCGCAATATCAAATGTACATAATACAACAAAACTGTACTAGCATTGCATCCAGGCTATCCCCCACGACCGATCCGCAACAACACAGCATAAACATAGAACATCAACGTGAAAATCACGTTCGCAAATCTGTCTAACCGGGCTATAGCAGTTAGACAGGATTTACCGATCAAGTGATATTCACGGTCGCAGATATAATGTAAATACTGTGAAATAATGTGTTTAAAATATCCGATCGATCAAACAAGTAACAAGTGGGCCCCCAAGCAATACTGTAGCAGTCACAGAAAATCTGGGCCCAAATTTAATATCCCAAAACCCCTAAAATTAGCCCACAAGCCCACTGGAAAAATTGGACACAGTGAAGACAACAATGTGCGGCGGAACCGCGGCCCAAGGGGGGGTTTGGCCGCGGTTCCGCGCTAAAGTCGTCGACTGAATGTGTCGAATTTTTACAGATGTCTTAGAATTTCTTGTACATCAGTTTTCTACAACCTGAAAAATTTTTTGAGCAAGAAAAAATTCAACAGAAAACTGATGCATACAAAAACGCGGTTTTTGGAATTTTGGTCGATCGGATAAGTAAAACGCATTAGAACAAGCTAGGCTAGGTTAATGGCGTGGCTCTGATACCATGTTGCGCCGCGGCAGCGCCCCGGCCGTCTATCCGAGGCCAAAATGCGGAATCAAAAATTTTCCTTACTTGGAAACCGGCGCTACCGCGGACAATGAAAAACCCGGATCGTAACCATTAACCTAATGCTAGCAAACAAGAGATGGGAAGAGAAGTATACCAAGTGATCCGAGTCCTCCGGTCTTCTCTTCATCGTCCCAATCTCCCGCGGAAAGTCTTGTCTCCATATCGTCGCCTCCTCGCCGGAAAGGGCACCACATCGCCTGCGTCTTTTACGGGCTCCCGCCTCAATACCGAGGCAACTCGGGCATGAAGCCGGCAACTCGACATGCTCAAGATATGCTGTAGAATGTGTAGTGTAGAGGCTATGTCTCATTTGGGGTTTGTTGTCTTTGAAGATGATGGAGGAATCAAGACTAGAAAAATGGTGCTTGCATTTTTCTAGCATGAAAATGAGATCAAGAAATGAAACTCTCAAGAATGAAAACTCTCATCTTTTTCTTTCTCTCAACCATGAAAAACTTATCATCTTAGAAAAATGGTGGAGGAAAGAATATGAAGCATGAAGGGAGGTGAGTGTAGTGTAAAGCAAGTGGTGACCACATCAAAACATCATGATAACAAAACTCAAATCAATTCCTAATCAACTCTAATCAATATAAATGAAAAAGGTTGATGCAAAAGGAATCTCATCATGATGCCACACAATTACAAAGGACCCCCTGCAAATAACCCCCTCCATCGGAAAAGTCCGGCCAGGAAAGAACAAAAGAAAACCGGCCGGAACGGAATGCAAACTGGCAACTCCAGAAAACTGGTCCCGTAATAAATTACAGGAAAACCCCGATACTGTGCATACACACCCGCATCTGTATTCCTACCGGATACAAATGCAATGAGACAAAATCTACACTGTACTAAACTAGGACCGGCTTAAGCCAAAGCCGGCTAGTAATATCCGTTCGATCCTGATCCGTGCAATACCGCACGTATCAGATCGAACCCTGCCATATAACTATACGGCCACTAGTACAAAACTGTCCGATCCTGATCCGTGCAATACCGCACGTATCTGATCGGACCCTGCCATATCTCCATACGGCCTCTACAGCGTTTCGCCCGAAAGCTTGAGTAACTGTAAGTGTGGTGGACTCTAAAGACTCGTCAATACAATGGCTGTGGATTTAACCACTAGCACGTCAGAGGTATTAGCCAATACGTGACGGGCCACCAGCTATTGACCAAAAGGGACGTCGATGAGCGAACTCATCCTGACACCCTACTGAGCCTGTCAGTGACAATATCCGTACAGTCCGGTCCGTTCGTCTATGAGTATCGCATGGCGGGCCTAGGGGGTTGGTAAAAGTCAGACCCCCAAAAGCGGTACAAGTCGTGTCGGAGTGTAGCCCAGAACACCCTGAGATACTACTGGAATACCTACCAGTAAATCTCCTGCCTCGGCCGAGGGCTTTGTGTAATGGCTCTCCTAGACACAGCGCGACCTCACCCCCAATACCGGGAGAGACGAACCCCTGCAGATCCGCTCACTGCCTCCATGTAGCTCGGGACTGTACCCAACTAAAACCTGTTTGCACGACTCCTTTGAGCCGTGGTAGGGTAGTAATCAAAGCACAGTGGGAACTCACACGAGACAAATGACGATCTCAGGTCGATGAACTAACCTGTATACATGTCACCAGGGAACTGCTATCTGACGTCTGGTATAAGACCAACTAGCAGGTTCCCGGCGAGTCCTGTCCGGTGTACTCATAATCCAATGAGCACCTGTATACATCTTAGGTGAACCAACTGACACCAGTGGCTTGTGAGACCGGCCACCGCCCCTCGTCGGGGTCTCGACTGTATACACTAGTCTACTAATGGAGTATCGATGCCCTGTCTCGAAACTCCTACGACTAGGGACCTTTTAAGGATGTGCTTATAGACTACCAGCTCCCACGTATATGATCGCCATCATACTGCTGGTAGTCAAGCAAGAATCCTAGGGGCTCTATCAACGTGTAATAGCGACATGTCAGGTCACCTAAAGCAGTACACGATGATAAAGATAAACCAGATAGCATACTATCATCTCGAGTAAGACTGTCCTACCGGGATAGGTCCTCCCTCAATCATTGCAATCACGTGCCTGTGATCCAATAATTGACTCTGAGGGCACTATCTCCAACAACTCCTCACTACTATCCTCATAATTTTCCTCAATATGTAGCTCATCCATGCCATTATCATCAAAATCAAGACGCATATAAGGTTCGGGAGAAATATTTAATCACTCGGGATGATGAATTGGACATAAAATTTCAACCACATCAACGGGTTCATCATCCAAAATATTCCCGGCGTCTATATCCTCGATCAAGTGAAAATCAATTTCTTTAGACACCTCATCAAAAGCATGGATATCTATCGATTTAGGTTATAGATGGGAGGTGTAAAGATCGAAAGGATTAGGTGCGGTTTCACTCGAAAGGGGTTCTTCACAATTTGGCAAATCAAACACTACAAAGTCGCACAACTCATCATTTTGAACTTGTGAATCATTTAGGACATTCGATGGAAAACTGGAGTTGTGGGTTTCAATTGGATAGGGGTAGGTTTGATTTGGAAATCCTCTCTCATTCTCACTCTGTCCAACTGCCTCCTTATACATTGAAAAATTTGGAGCTAGTGGGAAACTAGCTACCGGTTCACTAGGTTGCATAAGGGCGGCCACGAACGCTTCCACATTCCTAGTCATTTTATTTGTTGCTGCGATATACGTCTCCAACGACTCTTCCAAACTAGACTTGGGTGGTGAGGGGGTTTCGGTAAAAGATTCGAAATCGTGTGAATATGCAAAACTCCCTAATGGCTGTGTAGAAACAGTGTCTAGTGAAGGTGGGAAAGTCGGGTAGGACTGATAGGAAGTGGGTGATTGGACAGGGGTAGGGTCAACATATGGATGAAAATGTGAATAATCTTGTGGATCCCTAGAACTAGATATGTGGAGAGGGGTGAAAGATCGGCTGCGAGATTGAGCAATGTGCTCAGCAATGGACATCGGCTTAGGAGAGACAGCAGGACTTGAAAAAGTAGTATCAACATATGGAGGTGGTAAAGATTGACTTGGTTGACACAAAGTGGGTTGAAAAGTCAAACTGTTTCTCCTAGACGCCTCTATTTGATCTTTCAAAGATATTTTAGGCAAGGAAGGATCGTCTTTAAATTGACCGAACAAATTGACGTACGACGTAAAATTAGGTTCGGGATACCCAAGTTCGGCAAGAGATTTATGATGTGGGGTACCCATGATAGAAGAAAGGGGAAAAGAAAGAAGGTTGGGTGGTGCAAGGATTCCTTAGCGGCAAAAATTTGCAAGTTTTCTAATAAAGATTTTCCTCCTTTTTTTCTTTTTTGTTTTGCAAGAATTTTCGATAAAGGGCTTAGACACAAATACAATCAACCAGAAATGCACAATCAGGCCTAGATCTAGGGTCACCTAGGTCAGCTAGACAGCTCCTAACTGTTCCAAAGGGCTAGAAATAGGTCCTCTTCACCGCCAATTGCGGCCAGGTAAGTGCCAGGTAAGTGGGAAGGAACTACAGTAGTGGGCCTAATTAAAAACTACTAGCCTTTGACATACTTGCCCAGACACCGCAAAGTCAGGTTAGGATAAACGGCCGATGCCTATAACTAGTGCTCTGTCCTATTGAGCTCGAAGTCCTTAGGGATGAGTCTAGTATTTTTTAATTAATAGATGGTCAATGCATATGCCTTATGTGATTTCTGGGGTCCTGGGAAGGGTGATGAAATCTCCACCCAATCTGAATTGGTCAAAAGCCCCTTAAAATCCGATTAAAATATGCAAAGCAGTAAATCACTTGCAATCAATTATTTTTATTTGCGGCAAAAATTTGCAATTTGTTTTAAAAAAATTCCCCTTTTTTTTCTTTTGCTCTTTATTTGGAAATTTCTCTTTTGCAAAAAGATTTTCGAGAAAAGATATGCAAACAGAAAAATATTACTTGCAATCAATTTCTATGTTAAGCGAGGCGCAAAAATCCTGCACAAGACTTGTTAGTTAGAAGGGAAAAGATTTTTAGCGCGAAAAATCCTGCAGAAGATTTGACAAAAAGATATATGGTAATTTGCAGAGGGGAGAAAGAGGAAACAAACCGACAAAATTTCGCGCGCTGATGTCACAAGAGGGCCGCGGAAGGGCGGCGGGAGCGCGCTTATGCCGCGATTTAGCGATGGGATGGAGAGATCAAGCCTCTGAAAAAATTCTGTAGTTCTCTACTTGCAATCCCTCTCTGTTTTGATATATCTTTTTCTGTTTCGCACTCTGGATTTTTCCAGATCCGTTAATCCTGCAAAGATTCACACGAGAAACCCTTTCAAAATAACAGATGATATATTTTTATATATTTTTTTTGATTTTTCAGTTTTTATGATTTTTTTAATTTTGATTAACCCGAAATTGCAAAAAGGAAATTTTACGCCATCCCCGGCAACGACGCCATTTGATTGATCTAAAAAACTATCTAATAACCGCAATCAAGAACGACGTCGCTTGGTAGCTAGCCGGTGAGTACGGGTCGGTCCACAGGGATGTTGTGAATTTCCTATTCGCTCAAACGAGTTAATTCCGATTGTGGTCGGATTGATTATTAAATCTAGAAACTAAATTAATCTATATCTAAATCTTGCTAGGGTTAGGTCTAGGTTAAGTTTGGAAAGTCAATAAATCTCACCGCTTTCTATACCCATATGAAGATCTAATTAGGAGTTATGGTAATTATTAATAAAGGGGATTAGATCCATTCGGGAAGATGTTTCTTCCTCTAGGTTCTTGTTCTTCCTTTAGAAATCCTTACCTTAACCTCCATGGAAAACCATCACAACCGGGCCTTTATACTACGGTATCACCGCTACCTCGATGGATAGGGTGCCGTAGGGAGCGGTATGTGCATGTATGCATAGAGTCCTATAAAAATATACGACGGGCAAGAAAGGGGATGAGAGATCTTCGTCTCTCAAACCTTCCCCGGATCTAACCCTAACAAGCGAGGAGACTACTCACTCATTAGGAAATTAAAATACATTTATCTAGGGCAGAGAATAAAAGATTAACTAGGGCAAGGAATTAAATTTATCTAAGGCAAGAATAGAAAATTAACCTAGGGCAGAAAATAAAGAACTTACAACTTGATGCTCTCCAAAAGAATTCTGAAATTTATTAATGAAGGGAGGCATAGCCTTTAGAATGATTTAGAGTTCCTATTTATAGAGGATAGGAAACCCTAGGTTACAATTGATTCGCACGTCTACATTTACCAAAATATCCTTAGGAAGACCTAGTCAAAGTAGACTTCAAGCTTTGGTAAAATTTTATGTCTCTGTCTCTTTAAAAGAAAGTATTGGGCCTTGAAATTTCCTTTGTGGGTTCTTCTGTCTTTGGGCTTCCTTATTATTTGGTTCTTTTTATTAAAATAGCTTCTATGTTTCTTCCAGATCTTCAGTGAATAATTACGGTAGACTTTTATCCGTTCGCTTAGTAATCTTGGACCTTGCATTGCCTTGTACTTTGTGAATTTTATCTTTGATGTAGGCTTGATCAAGAGTCTTCTGTTTGTTGGTCAAAGTCCACTTTTGCATCGTCTTTTCACCGTTTTCACTGTTTTAGATCCAAGAACCTGTAACCTGTAATATGTAGCAGACATGCGTCAAAAGCACCTGTTTATTTATAAAAAGAATAAGAATGGGAAATATAATAATACAATATTATGGTGTGAACATACCTTTGACGTGCTAGTGGTTATACCCAGTGCCAGTGTGTTGATGAGTCATTAGAGTCCACCACAGACAGTTTCCCAAGTTCGGGCGAAACGTTGTAGAGGCCGTATGGTTTTATGGCAGGGTTCGGAAAATGCACGTGCGTTTACGCACGTGCCATATTTCGAGCAGATAATACTGGTAGGCTTTGGTTTAAGCCGGATCCGAGTATTATACTGTGTAGATATAATATCTTTGTCTCAGTTACATTTGTATTCGGTCGTAATACAAATGCGGGTATGTTTATACTGATACGAGGTTATCCTGAAATTCGTTTCAGGATCACTTTTGGAAGTTGTCAGTTTCCAATTTTCTATCACCCGTATTAAACATTCGGTTAAATGCGGATTTATCTTTTCTTCATGAGGGTGAGTCATGAGGTGAGTCATGAGTGTGGAATGTTCTAGAATGGTGACTAGGTTAGTGACTCATTAGGTTGCATTAATTGTTTTGCAAGGTGTTAAGTGAGTCACCATTTGCATTAATGGGGTTTTGTTTGCATGAAGGATATTTGTTAAGATCTTTTCCTTGTAGTCACACTTTGCTCCTACCCTCACCTCTCTCCTCCTATATTATGGCCGGCACCTTCCCTCTTGGAAGACATATGGTTGTTGATTGAAAAAAAGTTTATGTATTTGGTTCATGAAAATTAGTATGCCAATTTCTCATTTACCCGAGTCAAAAGGCAACTTCATTAATCGTTCGTCCATGGCTTTGGACGAAGCGAGACAAAGTATTCTACTCATTCTCTGCATCAATCTTGGTCATCTCTTTTAGCAAACTTGATGATCGAGTTGCCTCGGTTCAGAGGCGGGACCCCGTTTAAAGATCCGTCGACGTGGTGCCACCTGGACGAGAAGACTGGAGATTCAGGAGATCGGAGCAGTCGCAACAAAGCGTGGGATGATGGTTGAAGACTGAAGGACTCGGATCATTCGGTATAACATTTCTACCCACTTTGTAGTTTGTTAGTTTAGCTTTAATGGCAGATCCGGGTTATAGTACACGATAGCGCCAGTTAAAAAGTTTTTGTTCCGCATTTGGCGTCTGTTAGACGGCCGGGGCGCTACCATGGACTTACATCCTTAAATAGTCCCTAGTTGCGTGAGTATCGAGACTGGGCACTGATACTCCAGAGTAGACTGGTGTGTACGTTTCTAGCCCCGTCGGGGGATGGTTGGTCCCTTAGCCATTGGTCTGATGCACCTAAGATTGTATGCAGGTGCTCACTGGGGTGAGTACACTGGACGGACTCGCCGAGAACTTCCATATGGTACTATACCTATCGTCAGATGGAAGTTCTCAGGTGACATGTGTACAGGTTAGTCATTGGACCCGAGATCGCCATTTGTCTCGTGTGAGTTCCCACTGAACTTTGATCACTACCCTACCACGGCTCTACTGAGTCGTGCAAACAGGTTTTGGTTGGGTTCAGTCCCGAGCCACATGGAGGCAGTGAGCGATTGTCGGGGATTCGTCTCTCCCGGTATAGGGAGTCGATATCGCACTATGATTCGATTGGTCAGGACCATAAGACCTTGGCCAAGGCACTTGGATTTACTGATAGGTTGATCAGAGTTTTCCGGATTGGTCCTGAGCCACATCGGCACGACTTATCAGGTTGTTAAGGTCTGACGTTCACCATCCCCTAGACCCGGTATGCGATACTCTTTGATGAAGAGACCGGACTGTACGGATATTGTCACGGATAGGCTCAGTAGGAGATCCAGATGAGTTTGCTCATCGACCTTCTTTTCAACAAGTACCTGGGTAGCCGTTACGTACAGCTAGTGCCGCTGACGTGCTTGTGGTTAAACCCACTGCCAGAGTACTGTCGAGTCTTTAGAGTCCCACACAGAGGGTTTCCCTGATTCAGGTGAAATGATGTAGTAGCCGTATTGGATACGTGCAGGGTTCGATCGATTGATGTACTTGTTACTCGGATTTTCGATCGGACAGTTTGTAATACTAGCCGGCTCGGGTTTGAGCCGGATTATTAAATCAGGTATTGATTTAATAATTTGTGTATATGTATTTCGATATATATATTCTAGTATTACGTTCTTCGTGTTATTCTATCTCTTTTAGGCGTTCGGATTTTTATCTGATTGCCGGTATATTTGTACAGTAGACTGAAATCCGTATTTATTACAGATTTCCTTCTAGAAGGTGGTCACCTCATTATGGATTTTCCATTTATTTGATAAATGAAAATGAGGTGTAAAGTGAGAGGTGAGGGAGGTATGGAGTTGACCATGCTTCAATAGTTTACAAATGAATTTATAATTCATTTTTGGTTTACTATTGAAGCATGATTGCTATTGTTTAATGAAAGAAATGAACATACAAAACTCTTTTGTGTGAATTTCTCTCTCATGCTTGCTCATTTTTCTTGAGCTTCATTTTTCTCTCCAAGCTTCTCCCTCCTCTTGCTTTCCTCCATCTTCATCTTCTTCCTCTTCACTAACATTCTCATGTGTTGAGAAACAAGTGAAGAGGTTAGAAAAGAGATAGCAAACACTTAGACATCCAAACTACATCCTAGATTACTTGGACTAGCATTTCAAGTTCTCTAGTTGCTCTTTTGACACTTAGCAAAGAGCTAGAGCCATGGATCACATTCCCCAGGTGGATCATCAAGGACCAAGGAAGGCCGGAGAACAAGCTCGATCCCGGAGGACCGACGGAGCAAGGAAAGAAGATCAAGCAAGTTCAAGGTGGCTAGTAGGAGCTAAAGATGAAGAACGAAGACCGAAGGACTTGGTAAGAATTCCTAATCATAGTAGATATCTCTCCTAGTGTAGCTAGTTAGTTTTATGGAAAGATCCGGGTTTTAGAGTTAAACTAGTGCCAAGTTTTTGTTCGTTAGAAAATTTTTGTTCCGCATTTGGCTACGGAAGTTGGCCGGGGCACTAGGGTAACCCAACATTATTGACAGAAAGGGAAGATGATGAGCGAACTCATCCTGAAACACTACTGAGCCTATCAGTGACAATATCCATACAGTCCGGTCCGTTCGTCTATGAGCATCGCATATTGGGCCTAGGGGCTGGTAACGTCAGACCCCCAAAAGCTGTATAAGTCGTGTCGGAGGGTAGCCCTGAACACCCTGAGAAACTACTGGAATACCTACCAGTAATTCTCACCTGCCTTGGCCAAGGACTTGGTGTAATGGCTCTCCTGGACACAGCGCGATCTCACCCCCAATACCGGGAGAGACGAATCCCCTGCCGATCCGCTCACTGCCTCTATATGGCTCGGGACTGTACCCAACTAAAACCTGTTTGCACGACTCCTTTGAGCCGTGGTAGGGTAAAAATCTAAGCACAGTAGGAACTCACACGAGAAAAATGACGACCTCAGGTCGATGAACTAACCTGTACACATGTCACCAGGGAACTGCTATCTGACGCTAGGTATAAATACCAACTAGCAGGTTCCCGGCGAGTCCTGTCCGGTGCACTCATAACCCAATGAGCACCTGTATACATCTTAGGTGATCCAACTGACACCAATGGCTTGTGAGACCGGCCACCGCCCCTCGTCGGGGTCTCGACTGTATACACTAGTTTACTCCGGAGTATCGATGCCCTGTCTCGAAACTCCCACGACTAGGGACCACTTTTAAGGATGTGCTTATGGACTACCCAACTCTCACGTATATGATCGCCATCATACTGTTGGTAGTCAAGCAGGATCCTAAGGGCTCTATCAACGTGTAATAGTGAACAGTAATGTCACCTAAAGCTGTACACGACTGATAAAGGCAAACCGGATAGCATACTATCATCTCAAGTAAGACTGTCCTACCGATATAGGTCCTCCCTCAATCATTGCAATCACGTACCTGCGATCCAATAATTGACTTTGAGGGCACTACATCCAACAGAGAGTTGAAACCAGCTCATTGCACTCTCCAAATGGCAGACCGTTCAATCACAAAACCTAGGGGTGAACTGGAGGATGTGTTGATAAAAGTCGGGGAATTTATATTCCCTGTGGACTTTATTGTTCTCGATACACAACCTGTAGCAAACCCACGGAACCAAATTCCGGTAATTTTAGGTCGACCATTCCTTGCCACTTCCAATGCTGTCATTAACTGTCGAAACGGTTCAATGAACCTATCTTTCGGAAAAATGACAATTGAACCGAACATCTACAAAATTGGAAGTCAGCCGTCTGAACCCTCTGCTCACATACTTGATGTCTGTTTTGTCCACGAGATTGCTCCCGAAAGTCGCGAAGTTGATGAACTTTGCTTTGAAGATCTCGACGACGCTAGCACATCAATGTTTGATCTTTCACATCTTAGTGAGGACACTCTTTCCACTCCTGAGTCTGACACTCTTAACTCATCACCTTCCGAGTCTGTATCTTATGCAGGCTACGAGCTTCTTTGTGACTCCGAATATTATTCGATGACCCCACCTTCTATAGTTTCTCCGCCAGCATTAGATCTCAAACTTCTACCTTCTCATCTTAAATATGCATATTTAGGTGAGAATGAGTCTTTACCTGTGATCATATCCGCTTCTCTAGCCTCAGAGCAAGAGAATGCGCTTTTGACGGTATTGAGATCTAATAGACAGGCGTTTGGTTGGACTATGGCTGACATCAAAGGGATTAGTCCCTTGATTGTTGAACATCATATACATCTGATGGATGAAGCCAAGCCAACCCGAGAACCACAGAGACGGTTGAACCCCGTTATGAAGGATGCGGTGAAGAAAGAAATCGTCAAATGCCTTGATAATGGTATCATTTACCCAATCTCCGATAGCCAATGGGTGAGTCCAATTCATGTCGTCCCTAAGAAATCTGGCATCACGGTCATAACAAATGAGGCGAATGAGTTAATCCAGACACACGCTCAAACTGGGTGGCGTGTATGTATTGATTATAGAAAACTCAATGCCGCAACGAGGAAAGACCACTTTTCTCTACCTTTTATTGACCAAATGCTAGAACGCTTAGCTGGATGTGAATATTATTGCTTCATGGATGGATACTCTGGCTATAACCAGGTCCCTATTGCCAAAAAGGATCAAGATAAAACCACATTTACTTGTCCTTTTGGTACTTTTGCTTATAGACGCATGCCCTTTGGGTTATGCAATGCTCCCGCTACATTTCAGCGGTGCATGATGGGGATATTCTCGGACATGGTCGAGAATTTTTTGGAGATTTTCATGGACGATTTCTCGATATTCGGAGATTATTTTGCTGACTGCCTATCTCATCTTGACGCGGTTCTTACTCGTTGTAAAGAGAAGAACTTAACCTTGAATTGGGAAAAATGCCATTTCATGGTCCAAGATGGAATTGTGCTTGGATATATTATTTCACGGAAAGGTATTGAGGTTGACAAAGCCAAAATAGATGTTATTCAAAACCTTCCTCATCCCAAATGCGTCAAGGATATACGATCTTTTCTTGGCCATGCAGGCTTTTATCGGAGATTCATTAAGGATTTTAGCAAAATTGCTAGACCTTTAACTCTTCTCTTGGCCAAGGACGCAACCTTTCACTTTGACTCGGATTGAGCATTTGACTCACTGAAACACTCTCTCACTACAACCCCCGTTCTATCATCTCCAGATGGGAACCACCCTTTTGAGCTTATGCGTGATGCATCGGATTTTGCAGTTGGTGCAGTCTTAGGACAACACATTGAAAAGATGACACACATGATCTATTATGCAAGTAAGACTCTGAATGATGTTCAAATTAATTATACAACTACCGAGAAAGAACTCTTGGCAGTTGTATTCGCATTAGAAAAATTCAGGTCTTACTTGATTGGCTCACCTATTGTTGTGTACACTGACCACTCCGCCTTGAAACATCTTTTGGCGAAGAAGGATGCTCAAGGTAGGCTAATACGTTGGATCCTTCTATTACAAGAATTTGATCTTGTTATTAAAGATAAGAAAGGATGTGAAAACATTGTAGCCGACCATCTGTCCCGCATCTCTTCTTCACCTGTGACCCTGCCGATCAATGATTCTTTTCCAGATGAACAACTCTTGAATGCATCCGACGAACCTTGGTTCAAGGATATTGTGAATTATCTTGCTACAGGACTTATTCCCAGCGAATGGTTGAAACAGGACAAACATCGATTTCTATCCCAAGTAAAACACTTTTACTGGGATGAACCCTATCTGTTTAAGTATTGTCCTGATTAGATCATTCGCCGGTGTGTCCCCAATGATGAATTCAAGAGTGTTCTATCTTTTTGTCATGATCAGGCATGTGGGGGTCATTTCGGTCCTCGAAAAACGGCGGAAAAGGTTTTGCAATGTCGTTTCTATTGGCCAACTTTGTTCAAAGATGCATTTGATCATTGCAAAATCTGTGCACAGTGTCAACACACGGGTAGGATTTCCCAGAGAAATGAGATGCCACAACAACCAATCTTAGTGGTTGAAATTTTTGACGTTTGGGGTATTGACTTTATGGGTCCTTTTCCCAACTCCTTTGGGAATCTGTACATATTGCTTGCGGTTGACTACGTCTCGAAGTGGGTTGAAGCTATTCCTTGTCGCACTAATGACAAAAAGGTTGTCATTAAGTTCTTAAAAGAAAATATCTTTTCGCGATTTGGACACCCACGCGCTATCATCAGCGATAACGGGACACATTTCTGCAACCGGTCTTTCGACACTTTGATGCGGAAATATGCAATCAACCACAAACTTTTCACACCCTATCATCCCCAAACGAGCGGGCAAGCTGAGGTTTCAAACAGACAAATCAAATAAATTCTGGAGAAAACTGTTTCTAAAAATAGAAAAGATTGGTCAACCAAATTGACGGATGCACTTTGGGCATTCCGTACTGCATATAAAACCGATCTAGGGATGTCTCCTTACAGACTAGTGTTTGGAAAGGCTTGTCTCCTTCTGGTCGAGATTGAGCACAAAGCAATGTGGGCCATTAGAGAACTTAACTTTGACTTAAATCAAGCCTGCACCTTCCGGAAGCTGCAATTAAACGAGCTAAGCAAACTCCGCGATGAAGCTTATGATAATTCTGTAATTGTAAAGAACCGGACTAAGGTATTTCATGATAAAAACATTTTGAGAAAAACTTTTACACCTGGTCAACAAGTCTTTCTTTATAATTCACGACTCCATCTTCATGCGGGTAAGCTACGATCTCGGTGGAAAGGACCTTTTATTGTGCGGTATGTATACCCGCACGGGGCAGTTGAGGTTGAAAATGTTGAAAACGGTACAATTTTCAAAGTAAATGGACATAGATAAAAACCGTATTTTTCCACTGACCCCACGGAGGAGCTCCTGTTTTTACAGGAGCCGCTTTATCTTGATTAAAAATTCCTCCGTCTCACCTCCATGTCTTGTAAAATACTGTATCATCTTTAGAATGGAGGTGAGTGAAAGAATAAGTTTGGGGGAGGATTTTCACGATCATATTTATTGCCCCCATTAATAAATTTCCTCCCAACCTTACAGGTTTTTTGTGATCCAGCGGTTGGCAACAGTGAAGACACTGTTGAAAACAAGTTTGGGGGAGGTTTGTGCTTATTTATGCATTATTTTGCATCATACTTTACATAAGCACAAAACTTTTAAAAACATATAAAAATTTAATTTTTTTTTTCAAAAAATAAAAATATTTAATATTTAATTAGATAATAAAAGATTAGATAGTGAAAAATTACACCCAAAAGATTGGAAAAGTTTAAGAAAACCAAGAAAATTAGAAGTTTTCTTAAACGAACTAGTAATAAGTAGTTATGAGCCGTTGTCCCAAGGGTTAGTAAGATGAAAAATGTCGCTAATCTGAGGATAAAAATAAGTCTGAAAAATAGTTCATATTCTGAAAGCCAAACATTTGAACGTTGATACCAGACTATACGCACTTACACATATCTTGAAACTCGGGATAATAGAGGATACATTGAAATGCTCTTGTCTAAAAGCCAAAGTATGAAGGAAATAATAAATGAATAAAAGATAAAATGGTGTTAAGAAAAAAATAAACACTGGTTTTGTTATCACCAAGGCAGCAATAAAAAAATATAGCGAGGGTGCTTCATCACCTAGTGCCTTAGACTAACTGGTTTGGGAGTCACTGCTAAGCCTTAGGTGTTGCAAGATGAGGAAAATACTAATAAGCAAGCACATGAGTAATCGGTCGGTTAGTACCTCAAGAAATATTAACGGTCGCACGAAAAATGTGTGAGCAAATCTATCTAAATATTCATCAATTAAAAAGTACTGAGGTAGATGGACAAGAGTATGATAGCTTGAATTGAATTCTCCGAGCGTAGGGATGTCTTTTTACACACACGTAGGGGTATATGATCAATGTTTGGAAGAAAGGTAGGAATGAAAAATAAAGGCAATGTTTTATTGAGGGATGATGTGATTTCTAACATCTTTTCATGACTATTAAGATAGGGCTCATGACAACCGAAAAGCTAGTGTAGTTGGAAACTCTAATTTTCAAAGACTTTCTTTTATAATTCGTATCTTTATATGTAACTTTCATGGTCTTCCTTTTATTATGAGATTTTGTAGGTGCAATCCGCTGAAAACCCTCAGGAGACAACACTCCTCCTACTAGGGACACCTAGAGGTTTAAACGCTTGTTGCACATGCTCAGTGCAATCGTGTTTGCCTACGAAAGTGTGCTAGTTAGTTTTTCTTTTTCTTATATTTTCTCCTTCTCTTAAATAAAACAAGTTTGCTCGAAACGACCAAAATTAAGTTTTGGGGAATTTGATCAGTCGAAAATATTGCATTTTTAACACATTAATTTCCCTACTCTTTGCAATCATCTAAAGGTGTTTGGTATAAATATAGCACATATTAGCAATTTGTCTGTAAAATACCAAATAACATGTGTTATACATTATAACCGGCATTTTGAGGGAAATTGTGTGTTTATTATTGCACGCATGATCTTTTGTAAATCAACACTTGTCTCGAGATTGTGTGCAGGAAATTCTCCAGGTAAAAGAGCCGGAACTGCTAAAAGTGCTGTTAAAATACGTCAAGTCCAAGACTTGTGATCTGGCAGTAAATAAGAAAGTATAAAAATATTTCAGACATCAGAAAAGTGCCATAAACCTAACAACAAAATAACCTGGAAATTTCATGCAGATAACACACCAAACGGCCGCGGATCCGCGGCCGAGTTGGCCGATCGTCCGCGGATCCACGGCCGAGTTGACTCGTCGGTGGCATATTTTTTTCCCGAGGCCTCTCTTCTCAACTACAAAACTTCTTCAAGACACTTCAGTTCCTAGAGTTCTCCAGAAGCTTCTCTTCTAACAGCCAAGTTTCTTGTGCAAGCTTAATATCTACCAAGCTTCTCATACAAGCTAGCTAACTACCTTAATTTAGAACCTTCTCTACAACTACCTAGCTTCCTATGCAAGCTTCATAGCAACCAAGCTTCCAAAGGAAGCTAAACCTAGCTTAGCTTCTAAAGGAAGCTAAACCTAGCTTCTAGAGGAAGCTTGAGGGAAAGCTATAAAAAGGGACCCAGGGCTTCATTAAAGAGGTTGTTCAAAAATTCCAAACACAAGTTGAGTGACACAACTTGCAACTCAAAATCCTAGCCTAAATCCAATTCTAAAGCCAAATCAAGATTCATCGAGTACCAAAGAAAGCAAGCATTCAGCAAGCCTTTTGAAGCAACGCTGATCTTCATCCGAGCAAGAGATCCACGATGATCCGCGACTCAAGAAGACGATGCGAAGCTAGTTCGATGATTTATTTCCTCTTCAAATCTTGTATCTTTGAGTGTATTGTAACGAAACGTCGATTAAATAAAAGGTGAAAATTCTTGATCTTGCTTTTCTTTACATTTGAGCATTATGAAGAGTTATCAATTCTTGATTGTTTTCTTTTTCATGATGTTTGAGTGAAAACTCCGCTTGTGGAGGAATCGAGAAAATAGATAGATGATGATGATTAAATTCTTGAACGATTCTTAAGTCTTATGAGTTTTGTAAACTTTAGGAAATTGAATCAACGATGACCTAGTTTTGAGCGAGATGCTTTCTTGAATGTTTTCGCTCCAAATTAAAGATCAACGATCGATGATTGAATTTCCTAGAGGCTAGAATTTGAATGCTAATTAACGAAAGGACAAGGGATGATGACGAAGAAACCCTAGTTTCTTCGCTAGATCCCTAAACCTCGTTGATTGTCATCGATCTAGTAACAAATCTTCAATAGATAAGAATTTGTAATCATCATTCTTCATCATCACTATCGATTGGATCGATTCCTACAAGTCTCTTTAGAAATCTTGATAATTCGATTGGTTTGGGACATTTCTTGATCTCTATCATTTCTTGATTTTAGATCTAGTTCTTTTTAATTCTTGAAACTAAATTTCACAATTCTTGAATCATTTTCTTTTATCTTTTAATTTTCGACTCAACTAAAACAATAGCGAGCAAATCACACTTTCTCAGTAGACGATCCATTCTCATTGACGAAACTACAATAGACACCGTCAATTGATTGCGGTATAAATTTCTTTGGTTGTGATTAAAACTTTTCCATACACACGAAGAAGGATCAATCAATCGCCATCATAATTCTGGTTGTCAGGCAACAATCATATGGGCTTCATCAATGATGAAGAAAAACCAGATGGCATACTATCATCTCGAGTAATACTGTTATACCTATATAGGTCATCCCTCAATTATCATAATCGCTTACTTGAGATCATAATAATTGCCTTAAGGGCACTATATCCAACAATCTCCTACTTACACTTAAGGCCAATTATTACGGTATCGCGTACCCACAGCTCGTGTGCTACTAAATACCCAACTTCTCTACTAATCGGTTTCGCAAACCATATTTATGAAACTTAATTTGTTCGAGAAATAGCCTCAGTGAGTGGATCCGCTACAATATTCCAACTTCATCTCTCCACATCTCAACTTTACGGAGATCAACAATCTCCCAAACTGAGCGATACCCCGCCTCAAGAATTTGTTTGGATACTTGATAGGACCAAGTTCATCAATGAACAACTCCATCCAATAAACTTCCTGGGCTGTATCCTCTGTTGAGTTATAACCAGCATCTTGCACCATGATTACCTAAGTATCCCTATTTGAACCCTATCCAATATACTGATTCTCAGAAGAGGCTAAACTCATAACTCTGCCAACATCTCTGTCATCTAGATCACCTTAGAAGCCTTAACCGATAACCGCCTTTCAGAGGAGGCTGTCGTTATCTTATACCAAGAACATCCTTTTATGTTCATAACAACTTCCCTTTGTTTCTCCAGAATTGGATTAATATATGCTTATTGTAGTAGTGCAAAAGTAATATCCGGTGTTGTATAAAACATTGCATGATTGACTCAACTACCTAAGCAAATGATATGTCATTCATGCTAGTCCCTCTCCTCATCAGTCTAGAAGACATCTCTTTAGAGAGGGTGACTCCATCACCTGCGGGTACACCACTAATTGTAGAGATTTTGTGCGTATGCGTTTTGAAATCAAAGAATTAACCGCAATCAAGACGGTGTCGCTTGGTAGCTAGCCGGTTGAGTACGGGTCGGTCCACAGGGAAAACATGTTCTTTTCTAGTTGTTCTAATGAGTCAATTCCTATTTGTGGTAGGTTTTGATTTTCTATAAAAACTGAGGTTGAATTTGATTTGGATTAAAACCTTGCTAGGGTTAGGATTAGGTTAATTTGGAAAGTTAATTCTACTCACCGCTTTCTTTGCCCTAATTAAGATCTTAGGTGTTAAGGTAATAATTAACAAAGGGGATTAGCGCGATCAGGAAAAAACTTCGTTTCTTCCTTTTGGCCCTTGTCCGTCCTTTCTTAATTCTTATCCCTAACCTCTATGGAAATCAACCACAACCGGTCTAACTAGGGAATCACCTCTATCTCGTGGGATAGGATGCCGTAGTGAGCAGTGTGTGTTTGATTTGCATAGAGTCCTACTTTAAAATATTGAACGGGCAAGAAAGGAGTGAGAGATTTCCATCTCTCAAACCGACCCAATCCTAACCCTAACAAGTGAGGAACTACTCACTCATTAGGGAATTAACAATAGACTTCATTTTTGTGATTTTCTTTTAATAGCCTAATTAACTTGCGGAAAATAACTACGGCAGATAAAAATTGCAGAGAAATAAAATTGCAGATAAGAAATTCAAGATAAAAAACTTACTTTATTGATGCACTCTTTGACGATTACAAGGAATTGAAAATTTCTAATCTAGAATTAAAAAGAGGCATGCTCCAAAAAGAGCTGTAGGCTTCCTATTTATAGATAATAGAAACCTTAGGGTTTATATCTGATCCACATCTAGAATTACAAAACTACCCTAAGAAAACCGGGTCAATGCACCGACTCCACCGACACGCACCGACACGCGCCGACACGTGTACAGCACGGCCGTGGATCCGCGACCATAAGCCTTGTTTGGCCGCGGATCCGCGGCCATATAGTGGGCTTTCTGTCTCATTTTTCTAGGGTTGCTTCATGTTGCCTTTTTCTTCTGGTTTCTTCACTTGGTTTCTCAGAATATTTTCTATTTTCTTCCAGATTTCCACAGTGCAGAATGTTGTGGACTTTTACCGTTTGCTTCGTGTTGAAGTCTCGAATCTTGAACTGCCTTCGTACTTTGTGCAATCGAACTGTTTATTAATCTTCATTTGTTCTGTAGGAGGCATCTTGCAGATTCATCTATTTGTTGGTCGTAGTCTCACATTTGTAATGTCTTTTCACCATTTTCACTGTATTGTTCCGAGAACCTGTAACCTGCAACTATTTAACAGACATGGATCAAAAGCACCTATTTATTTGCAATATGATTAAGAATGGGGAATATAATAATGCAAAATTCTGATATGAACAAATACCCCCAAACTTATCTTTTGCTCGTCCCGAGCAAAACTAGTTTATTCTCGGAAAAACCTAACCTCACTTTCGCAGGGAAACGTGATTGCACTGAGCTCGTGCAACAAGCCGTTAAACCTCTAGGTGTCCCTAGTAGGAGGAGTGTTGTCTCCTGAGGGGTTTCAGCGGATACTACCCACAAAATCCGATCAATTTGGCCTATTGACTTTCATTCTTCAATTCGGTGTTCTAACAAAAAAATCTATTATCTTCAACTTAAAAATTATCAACCCGTATTTTTCACACTCACTTATCATTTAACTTAAGATTGTATATGTTCTGTAAATTTATTTAGCTTTCAGCATATCTTGAGTTTTCCTTCTAAGGTTCCGTCTCAACTTAGGAATTTTTATCATCTCTACTGAAGGTATAAGCTCTATCTTTCATTCTTATCACTCATCCAAACCCCAATCATATACCCCTACGTGTATGTATGTATCACCCCTACACTTGGAAATTCAATTCAAGCTATCATACTCTTGTCCATCGTCCAAAGTACTTTTAGTTGGTGAATTTTAGATGAAATTGCTCACACATTCTTCATGCGACCGTTAATACTTCTTGAGGTACTAACGACCGATTACAAAATGTGTTTGCGCATTACGCCGTAATTCCTCGTCTTGTAATACCTAAGGCTTTAGCAGTGACTCCCAAACCAGTTGGTCTAAGGCACTAGGTGATAAAGCACCCTCGCTATATATTTTTTTTATTTTACGCAGCCTTAAGTAATTACAAAACCAGTGTTCATTTTTTTATATCTCTTTATTCACACTTATAATTTTATTTTCCTTCATACTAAGGATTCTAGACAAGAGCATTTCAAGGTATCCTATACTATTCCAAGTTTCAAGGTGCGTGTTTGTGCGAGTTGTAGGGTATATATTTTCAGAATTTAGACTTAATGTTCAGAATTATTTTTCAGACTTACACTTCAAATAAAAATTCAATACTCTTCCCTTATTTTGACTTAGTCCAAGAACTGAACTCAAAATTTGCCTATTTCTAAATAAACTACAAAGACATATATTTTCTACAGTTAAATTTTAAGAAAGGTTATTTTTAGGGTTTTTAATTTACTAAGTTTAGGATCTAGTTTTTCCTAACTATTCAACCGTCATGTTGAACTTAAGTCAAATATGGCTAAAGTTGAACTTTTCAATTTTTATAATTTTTTAAAATTTTTCAATTTTTATGGGTTTTAAAATAAGTATGAAAATGCAAAATTATACATATGAATACGAAGGAAGAAAGCTTACCGAGCATACCCCCAAACTTAAACTTGACAGTGTCCTCACTGTCAGGCTACACCAAGATGGTCAAAATTGTCGGCACTCCCCTGTTTATTTTATTATTTTTATTTTATTAAAATTGGAAATTTACAAAATTACCCCAATTTTTTTTTATTTTCAAATTTTTATTTTTTTGTTTTTATATAATTACAAATGATACATACCCCCAAACTTGTTTAAAACAGTGTTTTGGCTAGATAATCGAAAATTTAGGGGTAGATGGAAGAAAATCAGTCAATATAAATCGGCTCCTGGAAAAACGGGAGCTCCTCCGAAGGGTTCGCAGTGAGGAACGGTTTAAGTCGATGTCCGTTCACTTTAAACAGTGAACCGTCCTCCGGGTTTTCTAGATCGACCGCACCGTGCGGATATACGGTGTGTATCATAAATGGCCTTTTCCATCGAGATTTGAGCTTGCCGGGATGGAAATGTAACCGAGTATCGTAAAGCAAAACCTGTTGACCAGGTTTGAAAGTCTTGCGCATAAGGTGTTTATCGTGGAACACCTTCGTTCGGTTTTTAATAACTACTGCGTTCTCATAGGCTTCATCTCGCAGCTCGTCTAATTCGTTTATCTGCAGCTTTCTATTGCTGCCCGCATCTCCCAAAGATAGATTCAACTCTTTAATTGCCCAAAATTCCTTATGCTCTATTTCAACTGGAAGGTGGCAAGCCTTTTCATAAACAAGCCTATATGGAGACATGCCAAGATCGGTCTTATAGGCAGTACGGAATGTCCAAAGGGCATCAATCAGTTTTGATGACCAATCTTTACGGTTTTTGGAAACCGTTTTCTCCAATATCTGTTTAATCTGCCGATTTGAAATCTCGGCTTGCCCACAAGTTTGGGGATGATACGGCGTTGACAGCTTGTGAGTAATGGAGTATTTTCGCATTCAGGACTCGAAAGTCCTATTACAAAAGTGAGATCCATTATCACTGATAACCACGCGAGGATGCCCAAACCGCGAAAAAATGTTTTCTTTGAGAAATCTAACGACGACCTTGTTGTCATTAGTTTGGCTGGGCACAGCCTCGACCCATTTTGAAACATAGTCAACATCGAGTAGAATATACATGTTCCCAAAGGAATTGGGAAATGGTCCCATAAAGTCTATCTCCCAAACGTCAAAAATTTCAACAACCAAAATTGGTTGGAGCGGCATTTCATTTCTCCGAGATATCCGGCCCAAGTGTTGGCACCGGGAGTATGTCTTGCAGTATTCGTATGCGTCTTTAAAAAGTCGTGGCCAGTAGAAACCACACTGCAAGATTTTTTCTGCTGTCTTTTTGGGGCCAAAATGCCCGCCACACGCTTGGTCGTGGCAGAATGACAGCACGCCTTAAACTCGTTGTCGAGGACACACCGACGAATGATTTGGTCGGAACAGTATTTGAAGAGATATGGTTCATCCCAGTAAAAATGTTTTGCTTGGGACAGGAATCGGAGTCTGTCCTGATTCGACCAATCGTTTGGTATCAGTCCGGTGGCCAAATAATTTACGATATCTGCGAACCAAGATTCGCATGACACGGTTAAGAGTTGCTCATCTGGAAAAATGTCTTTAATAGGAATTTGAAGTGTAGGCGAAGAAGGGAGTCGTGAAAGGTGGTCGGCGACTACGTTTTCACATCCTCTCTTGTCTCTTATGACAAGGTCAAACTCTTGTAGCAAGAGGATCCAATGTATTAGCCAAGATTCAGCATCTTTCTTCGCAAAAAGATGGCGAAGAGCTGAGTGGTCCGTGTAAACGATGACCGGAGAGCCGATTAAATAGGGCTTGATTTTTTCTAGTGCAAATACAACAACTAAGAATTCTTTTTCAGTTGTTGTGTAATTCAATTGGGCCTCGTTTAATGTTCGGCTAGCATAATAAATTACGTGCGGCATCTTATTTATGTGTTGTCCAAGGACAACACCAATGGCGAAATCAGATGCATCGCACGTAATTTCAAATGGATGCATCCAGTCAGGAGATGAAAGAATGGGTGCGGAAATAAGTGAGTGTTTCAATGACTCGAACGCCTTCATGCAGGTTGAGTCAAAATCAAAAGTGGTGTCCTTGGCCAACAAAAGAGTCAAGGGTCTAGCTATCTTACTAAAATCCTTGATGAACCGTCTATAGAAACCGGCATGGCTAAGGAAGGCTCGGATGTCTTTGACGCACTTGGGAGGAGGAAGATTGTAAATGACTTCAATCTTAGCTTTATCAACCTCAATGCCGTTTTGCGAGATGATATGTCCTAAGACAATACCCTCTCGTACCATAAAGTGGCATTTCTCCCAATTTAAAGTGAGGTTCTTATCCCTACAATGGGTAAGAACTGCGTCTAAATGTAGTAAACACTCATCAAAGGAGTCGCCGAAAATGGAGAAATCATCCATAAAAATCTCCAAGAATTTTTCCACCATGTCTGAAAAGATGCCCATCATACACCGCTGGAAAGTAGCGGGTGCATTGCATAACCCAAAGGGCATGCGACGGTAAGCGAATGTACCGAAAGGTCAAGTAAATGTGGTCTTGTCTTGGTCCTTTTCGGCGATGGGAACTTGATTATAACCGGAGTAGCCATCCAAAAAGCAGTAAAATTCATGCCCAGCCAATCGTTCTAGCATTTGGTCAATAAAAGGTAATGGAAAGTGGTCTTTCCGTGTCGCAGCGTTGAGTTTTCTATAATCGATGCATAATCGCCACCCAGTTTGGGTGCGAGTAGGTATTAACTCATTCGCCTCATTAGTTATGACCGTTATGCCCGATTTCTTTGGGACAACGTGAATGGGGCTAACCCACTGGCTATCAGAGATAGGGTAAATGATACCACTATCAAGACATTTTACAATCTCTATTTTAACAGCCTCCTTCATTATAGGGTTGAGGCGTCTCTGTGGATCCCTTACTGGCTTGGCATCATCCATCATATGTATATGATGTTCAACTATGAGGGTACTAATCCCCTTGATGTCCGCCATAGTCCAGCCAAAAGCTTGCCGATTATTTTGTAAGACCATTAAAAGGGCTTTCTTTTGCTCGAGAGCTAGAGATGCCGATATGATAACAGGAAGGGTCTCATTATCACCTAAGTAAGCGTATTTAAGGTGAGACGGCAATAGCTTGAGTTCGAGTTTTGGAGGTGAAACAATTGAAGGTAAAATTGGTGAAACTGTCTCGAACTCGAAGGATTCCAACAATGGTTCGAAGCGAGTGTAAGCAACCGAGTCGGATGGTTCAGCTAACTCATCCGAAAATTCAAAGGACTCAAACTCGTGTGGTGATTCTTCAAAATCGTCCGAAAAAGTGAAACACTCGTAATCGTTATCGGGTGTGAAAACTGTGTCAGATTCAAGGAGGAACGCACTAGTGGCGTCAAAACCGCTGTGATCGAACATAAATTTTTCGAGCTCATAGTCCTCCTGCGTGATCTCTTGGATCGAGCAAATATCAAGTATATTAGCATTAGGCTCGGAGGGCTGATTCCCCAACTTAAAAATGTTGAGTTCAAATGTCATGTTTCCAAAAGATAGGTTCATCGAACCATTTCGATAATTGATCACCGCATTAGAAGTCGCAACGAATGGTCGACCAAGTATCACCGGAATTTGACTCCGGGGGTTAGCTACAGGTTGTGTGTCCATAACAATGAAATCAATGGGGAAAATGAAGTCCCTTACTTTAATTAACACATCCTCTAACGCACCCCTAGGATGGGTGATGGATCGGTCGGCCATTTGGAGAGTACAATGGGTGCGTTTAAGCTCTCCAACGCCTAATTGTTCATATACTGAATAGGGAAGAAAATTAACACTGGAACCAAGATCTAAAAGTGCGTGATTGATGTTCTTATCCCCAATTGTTATTGAAATTGTAGGACAGCCAGGGTCCTTACGTTTTTGGGATAAAGGTTGTGTAAGAGCATCACTTACTACACTAGCCACGAAAACTTTCTTAGGTACCTGCGATTTCCTCTTCTTGGTGCATAAGTCTTTTAAGATTTTAGCGTAAGAAGGGACTTGTTGGATTGCATCCAAGAGAGGTATGTTAATGCTAACCTGTTTGAATAACTCCACAATCTTCTCCATTTGTGGAGTAGGTTTACTGGATCTCAACCTGTTTGGAAATGGAACATTTTGAAAATTTGTTGAGTCTAATGTTTGTGGAGTAGATTGTGGAGTTGGAATGGATCCCAGTGTTGGTGTTTTCGTGGAGTGAGATGTGGGTCCGTTCGAATTAGAAGAAATAGAGCCTTGTGAAGAATGAAGAACAGGCTCTGAAGAAGACGAAGAAGATGAAGAAGAAGAAGAAGAAGAAGAAGAAGAAGCGGCGACCGAGGTTTCATCATTATTGCCAACATTGTTGTGCAATATCTTTCCAGATCTCAATGCAGTCATGGCACTCACATTATGATTTTGTTGTTCATGAGCAACATATGTATTTTGTGTGTGACCGGGATTTGGCAGTGGTAGAGATGGAAGTTTTCCCTTCTCTCGCTCGCTTAACGCAGCATTCAGTTGTGCAATTTGGACTTCAATTGTTTTGATGCTCCGATCATATGAAGCACTGTGTTGCACCAAAGACTGAATGGACGATTGGATGCTTGCTGAAGATTGCATAGATTGTTTTAAAAACGCATCCAGACTTCGTTCTAGCGAGGAAACCTTATCATTATTCGGTTGAACAAAATTGTTTTGAGGATAAGAGTTGTTTGGTACAAAATTGTTCATTGGGTTTTAGTAAGGTTGGGGTTGGAAAGGTTGCTGATATTGAGTTTGTTGAGGGGCTTATTGTTGTGGAGGAGGCCTCTGAAAATTGTTATTGCTTTGGAGTTGTTGTTGATTTTGATTCCAAGCAAAATTTGGGTGGCTCTTCCAACCAGGATTATATGTTGAAGAGTATGGATCATTTCTTTATCTTTGCTGAAAGGCAGCATTGACTTGATCTTGTCCTTGAACAAGCGGGTTGTAAAGACACTCTTCGGTTAGATGGAACGGATCCGAACAACAAGAACAAATATTGCGTGGGGGTAAAGCTGGGGCAGGAGAAGGCGATGAGAATTTGCTCTCAATTGCTTCTAGTTTTTTCGTGAGTGCAGCCATTTCGGCCTTCATTGCAATCGACATATCAAGTTGATATATGCCTGCCCTAGACTGACCTAATGAAGTAGATGAAGTGGTCTTAGTGCTTTCCCACTGAAGTGTTTGTTCAGCAAGATCGTCGAGAAATTGCCAAGCTTCCTCGCTTGATTTTGTAAGAAAGTGACCTTGACAAATAGTTTCCAACAACTACTTAGTTGCTGGGTTCAGTCCTTCGTATAAAGTTTGGCAAAGTTGCCAATTCTCGATACCGTGGTGAGGGCACTGAACAAGAAGGTCCTTAAATCTTTCGAAACACTTCCAAAAAGGTTCGGAAGGAAGCTGGGAAAATTGAATAATTTCTTTGCAAATTCTCACGGTCTTGTGGTGTGGATAAAACTTTTTTAGAAAAGCCTTAACAAACTCTTCCCAATTTTTTATGGAGTGCGATGCTGTGCTATATAGCCATTTTTCAGCTAGGTCACATAAAGTGAATGGAATGACACGTAGCCTTATAGCATCTGTTAGTTATATGTATGCCCTAGAGGCCATTACTGTACATTGGATGTATATTGTAGTGGATGCTGGGACATATATAGGTAGGACTTTCTTGCTCGACATGATAGTACGCTATCTGGTTGCTTTTTATCTTAACATGTATACTTTTTGTCTCTCTGATTACATATTGATAAAGCCCTTAGGATGTGTACTCGACTTCCAGGACTGTGATGAAGATCATACTAGTGGGGCCTGGGTAGTCAATGAGTACATCCTTCATTGTTCCTAGTCGTGGGAATATCGAGACGGGGCATCGATATTCCAGAGTAGACTAGCGTATATCTTCTCGCCCCATGTGATGGGCGATGGATGATCCCATATCCATTGGTGTTTGACATCGGAGATGGTATGCGGGTGCTCAGTGGAGACTGGGTAAACTGAACGGACTCGCCGAGAACTCCCAGATGGTATTATACCTCACGTCATATGGTAGTTCTCTGGTGACACTGGTACAGCTTAGTCTGTTGACCCGAGATCGTCATAGAGTCTTGTGTGTCTCCCACTGTGCTTTGATTTCCACCCTACCACGGCTCTACTGAGTCGTGCAAACAGGTGGTTTTTGGGTACAGTCCCGATTCACATGGAGGCAATGAGCGATAGGAGAGGATCCGTCTCTCCCGGTATTGGGGGTGGATGTTGCGCTATGCTCGACTGGCCATAACAGGAAATCCCTGGCCAGGGTTGCAGTGATATACTGGTAAGAGTTATCAGTAGTTTCACGAATGTTATGGACCTCACGTCGGCATGACTTATCGAGCTATTGGGGTCTGACGTTTACCACCCCTATGCGAGATATGCGACATATCAGACGAACAGACCGGACTATACGGTAAGTGTTACTGGTTGGATTCACAGGAGTGTGAGCGGGCTTGCTCGTCGATCTTCTGATCTCTCAATACCCGGGTGGCCGTTACGTTTAGCAGATCGCTTGCGGCTTGTGGGTGTTTGATATGATCATCACCTGCTGCCGGCGTATTGACGAGTCTTTAGAGTCCTACACAGAGATTTCCTGGCTCAAGCGAAACGAAATAGGAGCGCATATGAGATATGTGCGGGACCGAGAATAATGCGAGTATATGATACCGCATTCCATTCTCGCGATGAATGTATCGAATGGTTGTATGTGATATAACCTAGTTATCGAATCAAGGATTGATTCGATAAGCCGATACATTGGATACTGGTCGGTTATATGCGACATGACCGGATCATTGAATTAAGTGTTGATTTAATGATTTAATGTATAATTATATATTTGATATATTACTTTGCATTAACTAGTATTGGTTCACTTTAAATGGATTTTCTCACTTGAATTGCACATTGTATATGTGATATATTTTTGTGCACTTGTTTGTATCATGTTTGATGATACATGCTCACTTGGGTTTGTGTAAAGAATTAAACCATGGTTATATGAATGATTAGGGTTTTGTTTATTTATTTATTTATTATTCTTTTTGAAATGATAAAGAAAAGAATGGTAGCTTATTTTGTTTGTTTGTAGAAGCTTCATGAAGCTTTGAACAAGTCCACCATTCTTATCTCATGCTTAACCCTAACCAATCAAACTAACCATAGTCTATTCTCTACACCTAACCAAGGTTGGATTATGATAAGAATGAGTTGTTTTTTCTTTTTTGAAGATAATCTTTTTTATTCTATCATATTCTTTCTTCTTCTTCTTCATCTTCAACAATGAAGAAAGCTTGCCTCCATCAATGGCAACTAGTGAAAATGAGTAAGAAATCCAATTCCAAAGTGAACCCACTTCCTATTTCTTCATCCTCTACCTCTTGCCAAGTAGTATAGGATGTTTTCTTCACAAGTTTCATGACTTGGTGAAGTTGGAGCTTGATCTTGTGTTGCCTCGACGTAGATCATCTTCGGTATCGAAGCCGACGACCTAGCCCGCCCATTTCTCCGATGAAGCCGATGCTAGAGTCATGGATTCGATTTGGACAGCGGAGGGACGTCATCACGGAGCCTAGGAGGTGGAGGACCGGATCTACAAAGGTTGTAGCCCCTTCCATTTAGCTACAAATTCGTTTATTTGCATCGCATCGTCTATACATCTAGTTAACGATCCGTATTAGGGTTTCTCGGCACTTGTAAAATTTTAATTGGCCATGTTTGATCACTTATGAGACTTCATTAGTGTGCCTAGGAACCCTACAGTGGTATCAGAGCCTAGCTAGAGTCTTAGGCGATGCGTAGACTGAGTTTGAAGTCCGATCGAACCGAAACCCTAAATCCAAAATGCTCTCTGGACTTTTTTCAAAAACTGGGTTTTTTCCAGATTAAAAATATGCAGAAAAATCAGCAGGTGATTGTAAGAGTTACGGTGAAATGCGATAGCCTAATTCCATCAAACCGCCGCGGTTCCGCGGCACGAGCATGCCTCATGCGGCGGTTCCGCGGCCGTAAGGCCTCCTTGTTCAATGAAGTTTGCACAGTAATTCCTATTTTGCAGTGCTGGTTTTTCTGGGAATTTTGAAATCTGACTCAAGAGTTGAGTTTTCTGGGTTGTATTGGGAGTTCGTAGATTCGATCGGATTATCAAACTGTGTCTATGTGTTTTCCGGATAATTTTGAATATGTTAAAAAGTTCGACCGGATATAAATACCCAATTTTTCCCCTGCCGGGAAATTTCCAATTGTTGGACTTTTCCGTAGTTTAACGACGCTCTAAGTAGTGCAAGTAACGCGATGGTCCCTCTAGAAGACAACAAACCTTAACTCGATTATGTGACCGTCTTGAACTGCCCTTTGAACCTTCGGGTTTGGGGCAGTACGGCGTGCCACATGTGAGGCGTTGGCTTGACCCTTCTACGGCTGGACCGTTGGTACTGAGGCACGAACTGAATGTTTTTAGACTTATTTCATGTGTTGAGCTGTATCGGGAAAACTTGGGTGTTCGATTGTTCGATCGGAAAATTTAACATTTTCTATCTTATCCGGAATGTGATACAATAATTGGAATTCACAAGCAGTTATGAGATAACTGAATGAATGTTATAAATCTAGCAGTTTAGTCTCATTTGATCGGCTGCCACGGAATTTTGATGTGATCAAAAGTCCGTCGCAATCACGTAGCGTACGCGGATGCTCGCCGGGTAAACTTAATAGACAGCCTCACCCCATAGCCCCGACCAAGTGACTGTAGGAGAACCCCGTCGCCGAAAGCATCCGTTCGGGTGCTCGCGGCAGCGGTGTTCCGCCTTGGTGCACTTCGTCGACGGCGTCGGGGGTGCGGCCGCCTACTAAAGTTTGCGACGAGCATTCGATCAGAATGTCGGGAATCCTGTTGAATTGCCCGACTTGATATTGAAAAGTGTTTTCGATAATAAGACTAAAATGCGGGGTTTATAATTGTTAGGCATGTGATGTCTAAGTATTTCATTCGCTTAGGCATGCGATGTCTAAAGAGTTTGCGGATTCCAACTGTTGTAGTTTTACACTTTCTTTTCTGTGACCGTAAGTGTAATATGTGATATCGCCGGTTTCGTTACTATATGTCAACGACAATTGGGATGTGCATATTTACTTACGTTGATGACATGTGATGTTATGTGTTGCTGGATATGTTATATTGGATCGTCATGTTTGAATAGCGGGGGTTTTTATGTGAGATGAGTGTTTTTTCATTTTCATTCATGTAAAAACTTGTATGTAATATTCTTTTATTGGGGCACTTCCAGGTTGCGGAAGATATCACCTTTTGTATATTATTTACTTTTCCGCATTAGGATAGACCCAAGGAGGGGAGCACAAGTAACCGGGTTCTGGGGTCCGGTGGGAGACCATCTCGAGGAGTCGAGTCCGGGTCTCCTAACCCTAGAATTGGTAGGGTTGCTTGCCGCTCTCGTAGGGGTCTAGGGGTGTGGGATTGGATATTCATCGCGACCGTGGAATCCGTGTTTTATACTGGCTCGTATTAAAAACACGGACGTCCTAGTATATCCAATATTTCATATGATATTTTCTGCTGCGATATCTGTGATGTGATCATGTGATGTTCTGTGATAGATATAATATATAGTATATATGATATATTATATAGACGTTACTTATGTTTTACACCCGCGCTAGCCCTGCCCCACTCTGCCGTTAGTTACCTAACCTAACGGTGCACGAGGGGACATCGAGGCGAATGCGGATGGCATAAGTGTACGTCATATTTATCTGTGATGTTTAGGTAACTTAAATGATGGGATATTCATTAATGAGATTAATGAAAGAAAATAAACCTAATTGATGTTGTGGAATCGAATTTCAAAATGAAAATAGATAGCTACAGTTCTTGCTTTGCATCGCGGTGTTCATTGTAGAACATCCTGCACCTTATTCGATGAGGAAAGGACCGAGATCCCTTCACCGGGAGTGACTCCTTTAGCAATAACTGGCAGATGCTACAACACTCGGTTTGTCTTTTAATTGCTTCTATAGTTTCTGCTTTGCACAGTGATATATATGATATATCCCGCACCTCATTCGACGAGGAAAGGGCCGACGATCCCTTCACCGGGAGTGACCCCTTTAGCAAAACTAGAAAAGCTTCAAAAACATTCCATTTAAAAACCATTTGATTCCGCAACGAGATCAAGTTCAAAGCGTTAAAGGTTTTCATAAAAACCAGCCGCAACCCTCCGTCATTTTAGGAAGTAGAGTACTTAGTATTCGTGCTGTGTTTGTTGACCTTAGTTAAGGCACAGTGTACGGTAGCTAAGTGATGTCTTCCTACACCGCATATGATGCGATTAGTTAGGAAAGTCGCGTGACTTTGTTGACCTTAATTAAGGGTCATGTGGGTGGGTCTAATTAATCACGAAATGACGGGTAGAACTTGACTAGTACTTATTATTTGTTGACCATAGTTAAGGTCATAGGTGCTAGGGGTAAAAACCTTTATCGGGAGTTTCAAGCGTTGAAATTTGCAATGAGATTGCATACCTTCTATGTGATAGTTGGGTCCCGATACCCACTGCGAGTAATTGTTACTCCTGGGAGAGTTTTGCACTTTACAATTAGCCGATCAAGTAGGTGTCTAGAAAGGTGTCAACGGGGTTACGCCTCTGGGAAAACGAGGTTTACATTAATTAGGTCCGTGCGAAAGCACGGGGAACCTCCCTCAAAGTACCGACACTGGCCTGGCTGAAAGATTGGCGAACTTGTAGAGTGTAATTAATCCCGGCTAGTCTTTCCTTTTAGGGTTTGAAGGAAGATTTGATAAAAACAGTGGGAGCCATCCTGATTAGATAAAATATATAACCAATCTAATCTTGCAAGAGCGCACGCAGAGTGTTTTCTTCTCTCTCTCTCCAGGTAGCGACCATATCACGCCTTAATCAAGATAATAATATGGATGTATTGACCGAACCCGCTTGTTATACTGAGCTGGGGAACGTTGGTCCCGCTCCAACTTATAATTGTTATAAGACAGAGCAGGAAATAGGGGAATACCAGAATTCCTATGCCGCCCAAACGAAGAAAGTGCATATGATGCATCTCCTTCGGGTATGTTCATTACAAAGAACTGTTTCTCAGTATTCTCTGCATCCTGAGTATTTGATACCGGATCAGGATCCCAGATATGTAATCTGTTACATAGGGCTACAAAAAGGTAGAAAACTGAGAACGGGTGATAAGTTTCATGAGACAGAAAACGGGGCAAGTGTTGCAGCCAAGTTTGTTGGTCACTGTCACCCTGTATTACCAATACATTGATTCTGAACAAATGCTATTAGATACCGAACCTGATATACAAAATCATATCAGTCTCTTTATTAGCAAAGAAATGATAAAATTTTGTATTGATGGATAATGTTTTGAACATTTCCTATATCAAAAGTTGATCGGTTCAGGCACGTTATCTAAAAGAATTGAAGTTCTAAATCAAACTACAGTTCCTAGTATATAGAACACATACAAGAGGAAGAGTTCAGAAATGAACGAATCCTTCTTGAGACATTGTAGACTAGGTCACATCAATGCGACCCGACTGGCTGAAGTTACATTTTAGATGCATATTTAAATCAGTTTGAATTTACATCTTGTGAAACTTGCCAGTCATGTCACAAAGATTAGATGACGATAGCCCTGTTTATCGAAACAGAGAAAGAGTTAATGAACTCTTAAGACTGATACATGATGATGTATGTAAGGTCTCCTGTCTACATATGCCAGGACTGGTTCTTTATACTTCATTATATTCTCTGATATTCTCTCAAGATTCAGTCATATGTTCCTGTTGAAACATAAGTCCGAAGCTTTTGAGGTATTCACAGAATATAAGTTGGAAGTAGAGAACCAAAATACGGGTATAAGTATTATGTCCTATGATGAGATCAGGGAGGAGAATACTTGTACATAGAATTCCTGGACTATTCTAAAGGAGAATGAGATTCTCTCTCAGTGTTACTCCTCTGAATACACCACAGCACAACGGTGTATCGGGGTGGAGCAATCGCACAATATTAGATATGGTGTGCTCTATGATGAGTACTACTGAGTTTCCTATTTCCTTTTGGGAATTATGCGCTTGAGAAGCTGCATACCTATTGAATTAGGTTCATATCAGATCACTGTCTACCATTCCATATGAGATATGGTATGGGAAGAGCCAATCTCTTAAGTAAGTTAAGATTTGGGATTGTCCGGCCTATGTCTAAAGCAAAATCCGGACAAAATCGAGGCAAGGTCAGTTCTGTAGAACTGGAAATGTTCCAGCTATACAAACTGCAGCTAATGATTTGGTAGAACCGAAAGATTCAATAGTAACCAACGAACCTCAGCCTCTCCGCTGATCTAGTAGGGTTTCTCACCCACCTGAGAGTTGCTTCGGTTTCTCGATGACAGTGGGAGCGAGGAATGCATCATGAGATGATGACCCAACTAGTTTCGAGCAGGCCATCAAGAGTAGGGACTCTGTAAGAATGGCTGGATGCTTAGCGATCTGAAATGGAATCCATGTACACCAACAAAGTATGGACTTTGGTTGCTATATCTGAAGGGTTAAATCCCCATCAGGAGCAAGTATATCTTGAGAAGATTACTTGGTGTACATGGAAAAGTTGATACTTTCAAAGCTAGACTTGTTAAAAGGTTTTAGTCATCAACCAGGTGTGGATAATGATAAAACTTTTTCTAGGGACTATGCTTAAGTCCATCCAGATCCTACTTACTATTGCTACATACCATGACTACGATATCTGGTGGTTGGGTGCCATGACTACTTTTCTAAATACTGATTTAGAATAGAAAGTCTATAAGTACACAGCCAGAGGGCTTCGTAAACAGTGGGAGCAGCGGAAACATGTGCAAGTTGCTTTACAGGATAAAGCAGGCATCGCGGAGTTGGAACATCTGTTTTGATGTGGTAGTCAAAGAGTTTGACTTCATCAAAATGGTAGATGAACCTTGTATGTACAAAAGGGTAGTATGGAGTATGGTAATGATCCTCGTAAAGTACGTAGATGACATACTCTTGATAGGAAAGGAGTTTCCTATGCTACGATCAGTCGATATCCTTTTATCACATAGATTCTCCATATAGGATCAAAGTGATACGTCCTAAATCCTAGGTTTTGGATCTATGAGATAGATCTAAATGGATGTTAGGATTCTCACTAGTTATAGTGAGATAGTATCAGTTGATTCTGGGGAGAATCACTGGAAAGGTTTCAGGGTGATAAGGACGACTGAATGTCAGTCGCAGGCATTGTCTTTACCCTCAGTAAAGGGATGGTATGTTGGAAGAGTTCCAAGCTAGATACCGTGGCAAACTAGACGATAAAGGCTGGTAACATCGCTATTATAGATACTACCAAAGAGGAAGTTTGGGTGTATATTGGTTCATAAGATGAACTAAGTTCCCACCATTGTGTGACAATGGAAGTGTGGCTTTGGCCAAGGAACCATGATCCTATCAGTGACCCAGACATATTCTGAGGCAGCATCACCTGATCATGGAGATAGTTGATCTCCAGGGTGATCGAGGTAAGGAGAGTAGACTCAGAGGACAACACAGCGGATCCACTCACGAAGGCCTTTTCCCAAAGAGAGACTTTTATAGGATGGTTGAGTATCTGATACTGCAACCACTGCTACAGATGACCCTAGTGAAAGTGGGAGATTGTTAGTTATATATATGCCCTAGAGGCCATTACTGTACATTGGATGTATATTGTAGTAGATGCTGGGACATATATAGGTAGGACTTTCTTGCTCGACATGATAGTACGCTATCTGGTTGCTCTTTATCTTAACATGTATACTTTCTGTCTCTCTGATTACATGTTGATAAGACCCTTAGGATGTGTACTCGACTTCCAGGACTGTGATGAAGATCATACTAGTGGGGCCTGGGTAGTCAATGAGTACATCCTTCATTGTTCCTAGTCGTGGGAATATCGAGACGGGGCATCGATATTCCAGAGTAGACTAGCGTATATCTTCTCGCCCCATGTGATGGGCGATGGATGATCCCATATCCATTGGTGTTTGACATCGGAGATGGTATGCGCGTGCTCAGTGGAGACCGGGTACACTGAACGGACTCGCCGAGAACTCCCAGATGGTATTATACCTCACGTCAGATGGCAGTTCTCTGGTGACACTGGTACAGCTTAGTCTGTTGACCCGAGATCGTCATAGAGTCTTGTGTGTCTCCCACTGTGCTTTGATTTCCACCCTACCACGGCTCTACTGAGTCGTGCAAACAGGTGGTTTTTGGGTACAGTCCCGATTCACATGGAGGCAATGAGCGATAGGAGGAGATTCGTCTCTCCCGGTATTGGGGGTGGATGTTGCGCTATGCTCGACTGGCCATAACAGGAAATCCCTGGCCAGGGTTGCAGTGATATACTGGTAAGAGTTATCAGAAGTTTCACGAATGTTATGGACCTCACGTCGGCATGACTTATCGAGCTATTGGGGTCTGACGTTTACCACCCCTATGCGAGATATGCGACATATCAGACGAACAGACCGGACTATACGGTAAGTGTTACTGGTTGGATTCACAGGAGTGTGAGCGGGCTTGCTCGTCGATCTTCTGATCGCTCAATACCCGGGTGGCCATTACGTTTAGCAGACCGCTAGCGGCTTGTGGGTGTTTGATATGATCATCACCTGCTGCCGGCGTATTGACGAGTCTTTAGAGTCCTACACAGAGGTTTCCTGGCTCAAGCGAAACGAAATAGGAGCGCATATGAGATATGTGCGGGACCGAGAATAATGCGAGTATATGATACCGCATTCCATTCTCGCGATGAATGTATCGAATGGTTGTATGTGATATAACCTAGTTATCGAATCAAGGATTGATTCGATAAGCCGATACAATGGATACTAGTCGGTTATATGCGACATGACCGGATCATTGAATCAAGTGTTGATTTAATGATTTAATGTATAATTATATATTTGATATATTACTTTGCATTAACTAGTATTGATTCACTTTAAATGGATTTTCTCACTTGAATTGCACATTGTATATGTGATATATTTTTGTGCACTTGTTTGTATCATGTTTGATGATACATGCTCACTTGGGTTTGTATAAAGAATTAAACCATGGTTATATGAATGGTTAGGGTTTTGTTTATTTATTTATTTATTATTCTTTTTGAAATGATAAAGAAAAGAATGGTGGCTTATTTTGTTTGTTTGTAGAAGCTTCATGAAGCTTTGAACAAGTCCATCATTCTTATCTCATACTTAACCCTAACCAATCAAACTAACCATAGTCTATTCTCTACACCTAACCAAGGTTGGATTATGATAAGAATGAGTTGTTTTTTCTATTTTGAAGATAATCTTTTTTATTCTATCATATTCTTTCTTCTTCTTCTTCATCTTCAACAATGAAGAAAGCTTGCCTCCATCAATGGCAACTAGTGAAAATGAGTAAGAAATCCAATTCCAAAGTGAACCCACTTCCTATTTCTTCATCCTCTACCTCTTGCCAAGTAGTATAGGATGTTTTCTTCACAAGTTTCATGACTTGGTGAAGTTGGAGCTTGATCTTGTGTTGCCTCGACGTAGATCATCTTCGGCATCGAAGCCGATGACCTAGCCCGCCCATTTCTCCGATGAAGCCGATGCTAGAGTCATGGATTCGATTTGGACAGCGGAGGGACGTCATCACGGAGCCTAGGAGGTGGAGGACCGGATCTACAAAGGTTGTAGCCCCTTCCCTTTAGCTACAAATTCGTTTATTTGCATCGCATCGTCTATACATCTAGTTAACGATCCGTATTAGGGTTTCTCGGCACTTGTAAAATTTTAATTGGCCATGTTTGATCACTTGTGAGACTTCATTAGTGTGACTAGGAACCCTACAACATCATCAGAAAGTTGTGTGGTCTTCATTATTGCGCAAACATTCTGGAATTTGTTAATGAAGATGTAGGCATCTTCGGATTCCAGCCCGTGAAATTTGGGCAACATATTGATGAAGTGGGTTTTAATTTCGAAGTTATCCCCATTAGCCGGTGGAAGTGAAAGACAAGTAGGAAGTGCGGTGCGGATGGGATAGAAAAGATCCTGGAGCGCGATTCGTTGGTGCGTTTCGACAGGAGGGTATGGTGGGTTATTCGCACCCAGTTGAGGTGGAATCAATCCCGTAGGTAAGGGGTTGTTAGGATTGAATCCCGACATCTCCTTAGAAGATGATGAATTTGAAGATGAAGGTAAATACGTGGAGGGAATTTCGACTTCGGTGTCGAACGCGTCGTCAGTAGGCACTAACGAGACACGGACTAAACGGGTGCTAGTGTCCCCAGTCCAACTGGACATAGAATAACGAGGTGTAGTGTAGTCAAAAGGTAAAAACAGAAGGCGGGGGTAAGAAAACGTCAATGAGAGAATGTGGGTGCAAGTGGGGTGCAATGGATTTCTAGCGACAAAATGGCAAGTTTTTGTGAATTTTTTTTTGTTTTGTGGTTTTTTTTATAAGGAGTTTTGCAAAAGATTTTTATATGGAACTAGACACACTCTCAAGCAATCACAATATGCACAATCAAGCCTAGAGTTAGGGTCTCCTAAGTCAACTAGACTGCTCCTAATTGTTCCAAAGGGCAAGTTGTGAGATCCTCAAATTGCCTCTTCACCGCCAATTGTGGCCAGGTAAGCACAAGTAAAGAAAGGAGGGATCTGCTCATGAATCACAGTGAGACGGGACTTTTAAAATTACCTTTCCCACTTGTCTAGCCTAGGCACCACAAAGTCAGGTTTAGATAAACGACCAATGCCTACAACCTTTCCTTTGTCCTAACAAGCACGACAGTCCTTATTGGCCGAGTCTAATATTTTTTAATTAACTCAAGAATGATGCGTATGTTTTTAGTGATTTCTGGGGTCTTAGGAAGGGTAATGAAATCCCCACCCAATTTGGATTGGTGTTATAGCCCCTTAAAAGTCCGTTTTAAAAAATGCAAAGCAGTAAACACACAAAAATCCAAAACACTTGCCAATTTTTTTTTCTTTTATTTGCGGCACAAAGAATCCTGCACAAGATTGATTATTGGAGAAGGGGAAGAAGTTTTGCGCAAAGAACCCTGCAGGAAAATTTTTCAGAGGATTTCAGAGGGCAGAAGAGAGGAAAAGAATGCTTACAGAGAAGTTTTTAGTTGCTGATGTCAGCAAGAAGCCGCGTTTCCGCGGCCAAAAGCTTGATATTGCGGTGGTTCCGCGGTAGGAGAGTTGACCCAGGCCTCCAAACTTTTTCTGTTATCTGCTGTGGTTCTCCTCTGTATTTTCAGATCTGCTGTTTGCTGTTTTGTTCACTGGATTTTTCCAGATCTGAGTCTATTCGTCTTTCCGTTCCTGCACAATTCGCACGAAAACCCTTCAAAAAATAACAAGATGATAATTTTTTTTGTTTTTATATTTTTCAGTTTTTATGATTTTTTAATTTTTTAATTAACCCGAAATTACAAAAAGAAAATAACTACCGTTATCCCCGGCAACGGCGCCATTTGATTGTAGAGATTTTGTGCGTATGCGTTTTGAAATCAAAGAATAAACCGCAATAAGGACGGTGTCGCTTGGTAGCTAGCCGGTTGAGTACGGGTCGGTCCACAGGGAAAACATGTTCTTTTTTAGTTGTTCTAACGAGTCAATTCCTATTTGTGGTAGGTTTTGATTTTCTATAAAAACTGAGGTTGAATTTGATTTGGATTAAAACCTTGTTAGGGTTATGATTAGGTTAATTTGGAAAGTTAATTCTACTCACCTCTTTCTTTGCCTTAATTAAGATCTTAGGTGTTAAGGTAATAATTAACAAAGGGGATTAACGCGAACAGGAAGAAACTTCGTTTCTTCCTTTTGGCCCTTGTCCGTCCTTTCTTAATTCTTATCCTTAACCTCTATGGAAATCAACCATAACCGGTCTAACTAGGGAATCACCGCTATTTTGTGGGATAGGGTGCCGTAGTGAGCGGTGTGTGTTTGATTTACATAGAGTCCTACTTTAAAATATTGAACGGGCAAGAAAGGAGTGAGAGATTTCCATCTCTCAAACCGACCCAATCCTAGCCCTAACAAGTGAGGAACTACTCACTCATTAGGGAATTAACAATGGACTTCATTTTTGTGACTTTCTTTTAATAGCCTAATTAACTTGCGGAAAATAACTACGGCAGATAAAAATTGCAGAGAAATAAAATTGCAGATAAGAAATTCAAGATAAAAAAACTTACTTTATTGATGCACTCTTTGACGATTACAAGGAATTGAAAATTTCTAATCTAGAATTAAAAAGAGGCATGCTCCAAAAAGAGCTGTAGGCTTCCTATTTATAGATAATAGAAACTCTAGGGTTTACATCTGATCCACATCTAGAATTACAAAACTACCCTAAGAAAACCAGGTCAATGCACCGACTCCATCGACACGCACCGACACGCGCCGACACGTGTACAGCACGGCCGCGGATCCGCGGCCATATAGTGGTCTTTCTTTCTCATTTTTCTAGGGTTGCTTCATGTTGCCATTTTCTTCTGGTTTGTTCACTTGGTTTCTCAGAATATCTTCTATTTTCTTCTAGATTTCCACAATGCAGAATGTTGTGGACTTTTACCGTTCGCTTCGTGTTGAAGTCTTGAATCTTGTGCTGCCTTCATACTTTGTGCAATCGAACTGTTCATTAATCTTCATTTGTTCTGTAGGCGGTATCTTGCAGATTCATTTTTTTGTTGGTCGTAGTCTCACATTTGTAATATCTTTTCACCATTTTCACTGTATTGTTCCGAGAACCTGTAACCTGCAAATATTTAACAGACAGGGATCAAAAACACCTATTTATTTGCAATATGATTAAGAATGGGAAATATAATAATGCAAAATTCTGATATGAACAACCACCACGCCAGAAGTCGTCGATTCTAAAATATTTTTAGAATGCCATCTAAGTACTTGATTGGGGAACATTCCAAATCTAGATCTAAAACCAGAATTCCTGATATATTATCTTGTAACATTTCAGAAAATATAAAATATTATTTTTGGAATTTAATATTAAAATAATATATTTCCCGAAAATTTCCCGATTTGCGAAATTGGGGTTTTCGAAAAGAGGTATAAATATCTACCAATAATTATGAAATAAATGGAGATTAAAATGATTTATTTATTTAAAAATATATTTATCAGATTTGGTATTTTTAAAATTTATTATATGCGGTTTAAATGAAAACCCGATTAGTGCACTGCTAATCGCGATTAAGCCAAATCCGTGTTTCTATAGTTTTCCATGGCTAGTGCACCATGTCATGTTGCATTTGGTTGTATGTGGTTCATTTGTGTTATTGGTTTCATATTGTGTTTTGGTTTTGTAAGGGAAAAAGAAAAGAATAAGAGAAAGGGGCAATATGGTAAATTAGTAGAGAGAGGGTGAGAATAAAGAAGAGAGAGAGAAGGCAGCCACATATTTCCTCGCCCATCATTTCCTTCTCCTTCTTCATTTCCCTCCACCTTCACCCCATGATATCATCTCAAAATATTCATCCAAACCCTAACCCCCTTTCATTAAAGTTGATCCCCTCTTCACCCTCTACACTTTGGACCCATCAATGTTGGATTTTGAGGACTTTGGACTTCTATGGTTTTTCTTGGTGGCTTTCATGAGGTATATTTCCCTTCACTTAGTTAGTTATGTTTTCCTAGCATTCTAGTTAGTTTAGAAATGGGGTTAAGATGTGGATTTGTGAACTTGGAAATTGCTAGAGAGGGGTTTGAGTGTTGTGTGGATTGGGTGATGCCTAGTGGCTGTTACAAGACCCTAGAGACCAATTCTTGAACTGGACCAGTGACCTAAACCCCAAAATACGAACCTTAGATTCTTCGATAATGGGTTTTTGTGGAATTAGTGATGGTATATAGGAATCTGGGATAACCCGATGCCTTTATAAAATAAGTTCCCATGACCACGAGACGTGCAGGCAACCATGGGCCACCCCCTGAAACCTGAGCCTCTCCCCTCACTTTCTGGCCACAGATTTATTCATTGTGGCCGCAATTTGCGGCCACATTAGGGTAGAATGGTGTGAATTTTGGTCTGTGGTATTGTTATCCTATATCGAGAGCAACCCAATATGCAAAATGTGCTAGTTTGGCCTAGGGTGAAACCTGGGAGTGATTTTCCTATATTGCTGTTTTCATGTTTTCCGTATTTTGAATGCTTGGTTTTAGTATTTGATATTGTGTTCCGTCATCTGATGTTTGTATGTCGGCGACGGGGGTTGTTTAGTGGTTTTTCACGCGTAGGCTATAGGTTCTAACCTATAAGCGATTCGCATGCAGCTTTGGTTTTCATGTTCGATTCTTGATACTATATGACGCATTGGAAATTGTAGGTACCCCCACGTGGACTTCGATACAACGAGGATGAGCGTGACGTCATCGACTTCGGCAGGCAAAGATCAACTGAGTAGATCTATATCTACGGGGGAAGTCGGGTGGATGGCGTATAGCACCCCCGCAAACTTTGATGGAAACCGATTTATATATAGAATATGGTTAAGGAAACTTTTAATAGAAAACTATAGATAGAGTTAAAAGATAGTTAGAGAAACCATATTAGAAACTAAATGATAGTTAGAAGTGATATGATACGACTAATATGTGATGACGGGATTTGAGGATGATGTTTGATGATATTGCCGTTTAGGGTACTATAAGGCTAGATAGCCGACGTAAATGTGTCATCCGAACCATACCTATTTCCAAACTGAAGAATCGTATGCATCTTTAAAATAGATACCTTGAGGGACGTTACGGATTTTCAAATGATATCTTTTCTTTAAGAACACCGTAGCCCCTATTCTCAAAACTACGATTCGCATCTTTTAAAAAAACTGATTGTATGATTCGGGTGTGTATGTTAGATTAGATATGTATGCTTATAGTAAAGGTAGAATGTATATATAAATTGACTTGATGTGGGATAAAAATGCGATGAAAAGAATATACGGTGTGATATGATGACCTGATGATGTGTTGGTATACGGATGCGAGTTGACTGAGATGATTGATACCTTGCCGGTCCCCTGATATGAGATAGTTATGGATGTGACCTGTGACATAGGTATATAGATATATAGATATCATGTTGTAAATCATGAGTGGTATGTCGTACGTGACGTTAGGTCCGTACCCCTCATTGTCATATAGGATGATAGGATCCCTAATGGTTTGATGCCGCCGTACGATGATTTTCTGTACGTGATGAGTTTGACTTGATGATTGATCCATACCTTTGACTAGAAGATGTCGTACGATATATTATACCGTACGTGATGTTGTGAGGCTAGATGCCGATGGTTAGATTCACCGACTCGGTTATGTTAGATACGTATACCCGTCAGCATTTGCATATGATTTACCTTATACTGCATTCATGTTATTCTCATTGCATCGTATATACCTGTGCTAGTACACTTACACCATTATCGATGATGCGTATGTTACACGTACACAGATTTTCTGGCTCACACACTTCATCATCGATAATTGCCATGTCACTACACAGTAGAACTGCTGCATCAGGATATGACTCCTTGCATGATATACTTGCTATAGCTACATATTGTACACCCATACTTGCGGACATACACATTTGTACGTCCATACTTGCGTACATACTTATTGTACACCATACTAGCGTACATACATATTGTACACCATACTTGCGTACATACATATTGTACACCATACTTACGTACATACATATTGTACACCCATACTTGCGTACATACTTATTGTACACCATACTTGCGTACATACATATTGTACACCATACTTGCGGACATACATATTGTACACCATACTTGCGCACATATATATTGTACACACATACTTGCGGACATACACATTTGTACATCCATACTTGCGTACATACACATATACACCATTATACGATGTTGTATTTGAATTTAGAGATTTGGGAACCGCATGATATAATTTAAAAACTGGATTCATTTAAAAGAGCGGTTTTCCCTCGATATGTGCATATTACTGTTCCATGTTGCATAATATACGGATATGCTTACATTCTGTTATATGTCGCATACATCATGCTTTACGCTTTTACGCATTGAGATATGCTGTTTTCATGAGATTTCTGGATTTGAGAACCGTGGATATTTCAAAAGAAAGCATGTACTGTTTTAAAAACCCGGTTTCTCTTGATATGATATTTCAGTGCGTCCACCATGCGTTTTCTCGGTTCTGAGACGTGTGACAGTGATACCTGATTCGAGGAGCTGGATGAGGCCGATTGCGGGTACATGGTGGACCCGGTATGGTATCCCGGGGCAAGAACGGATTGCTGTGCAGTAGACGGTGAGCCTGGCAGTGGGACTACTACTTACCGGTGATAGTATTTGGGCTCGGCGAATATCCAGAGGATACCGACCGGAGTCGAGAGATGATGTGGGCCGATCCGGACTGACAGAGCCCGAGAGATAAGGATTTATGTGTCGATGCTGGGCACGGCTTTCATGATATTTTCAAGTGTCGATGCTGGACACTCAGGTTCCATGATCTTGACGTGTCGCGAGGGACACGCGTTGATTTATATCCACATACTTCCGTGCATATGCTTTTATGATATTTACATGCATGATATTGTTGTGTCATTGGTTGACACGTGGACGAGATCCACATGCAAACATACATTGATGATATAACTTGGACGAGATCCGCATCCATACAGACTTTGATCATATGGTGGGATGATATCCGCATACATAGGTGTTGATTACATTGTTGGCACATATATACAGATACGGTCACCTTAGATATCATATATTACCTTTATGATATAGTTGACCTAAGAGTCGTTATTTATTCAATTTCTACTTGTTGATATTTTTCTATTCATGAGTTGGCAACTCACCCCCATTGTGCCACAGTTCATGCAGGTTGACCGCATGGATCCGTGGCGGCATCGCTGGCACATAGCTTCTTTTGGGTATTTTGCATTGGTTGGTGGGACATTTGTATCGTACCCACTCTTGTATTTGTATTTCATATTGTATCTAGTCAACTCCATCAATCAAACTAGTAATTGTATAAGAAATGAGACTTAGCAAGATTTGTAGCTGCGAGACTTGAGCGATGGGTTTTATGTTCGCATTTCGGGTTGATGTTTTGCTTATTTATTTATCTTTTGTGGTAAGCTTCGCCGTTGGGCGTCGTATACTTATATTTATGTTTTGCGTGGTTGTGAATCCGCCGATTTGCGAAGAGCTAGCTCCCGCTTGGGGATGTCTTTATCATTATTATGTATTGTGGTTTTGGATCAAAATATACAAAGGAGGTGCTGCCCAAATTTTTAAAAGATGAAACATGTTTTCAAACTAGTAAATTTCACTTGCTTATTTCAAGCTCCTTTTCTATGCATTTAAGAAAACTTGATTTCATTATACCTTTATTTCAAAACTTCACCTCTTTTATTTTTTTTCTTAAAAAGGTATAGATTTCTGGGTTTCAGCTTACTTGAATTACGTTACGCCTTTAGACGTTGCGTGATTTAAGTGCCGGTCACGAGCTAATATTTCGGGTCATGACATATCTATCTGGTTTTGTACAAGACATTGCATGATTGACTCAATTGCCTAAGCAAATGATATGTCATTCATGCCAGTCTCTCTCTTCATTAGTCTAGAAGACATCTCTTTAGAGGGGTGATTCCATCACCTGCGGGTACACTACCACGTCAGGAGTCATTCATTCTAAAATACTTTTAGAATGTTGTCTAATTACCCGATTTGGGAAACATCCTAAATCCAGATCTAGTCATCAGAATTACTGATATATTATCCATATCCATTATGGAGAAAACATCGTGTGACAACTAAAGTTAACCGATTGTAGTATCGGAACATCACTTACTATTTGGTGTATGTCATCCAAATCAAGGACAATACTCCATACATCCTTCTTACTAGCTTTATCTATTGTTTTGATGAAATCAATCATTTTGACTGTCACATCAAAACAGATGCTCCGTCTCCACTATCCATGCTTTACTCTACTAATAGACATAAGCAACTTGCACACCTTCCGCTGCTCCCGTTGACTATGATAACCCGGCAGAGTCATATACACGTGAACTTCCAAATTCCCATTTGGAAAGACGTTATAATCACCCACCTGCTAGATATGATAGCCATGAACCGCATTAGCGCCAAATCATATCCATATGGACTTCAGCGTAGACACTGAAGTAAAAGTCACATCACAATCCACAACGGGTATTTGATGAAAACTCTTTATAACAAGTCTAGCTTTATTAGGTTAGTACCTTTCCACCTGCACAGATCTCGAAAGATCTACTTGCTCCTAATGAGTTTTACCCCTTCAGGAGCACCCAGCAAAGTCTAAAATCCATGATTTGCTGAAGTGCATAGAGTCCATCTTGGATATGAAATACCAGGTCACCTGGAAGTTAGCACTTCCTATGACCGGCAGATAACAAGTAAGGGGAACAACAATGTCAAGTCATATCCGTATGGACTTCAGGAGAGATACTGAAGTAAAAGTCTCATCACAATCCACAACGAGTATTTGATGAAAACTCTTTACAATAAGTCTAGCCTTATTAGGTTAGTACCTTTCCACTTGCACAAATCTTGAAAGATCTACTTACTCCTAAAGGGTTTTACCCTTTCAGAAACACCCAGCAAAATGCTAAATCCATGATTTTCTGAAGTGCATGGAGTCCATCTTGGGTATGAAATATCTGGTCACTTGGAAGTTACCACTTCCTACAACCTCAATAACAAGTAGGGGGAACATCAGTGTCAAGTCATATCTGTATGGACTTCAGCATAGACACCGAAGTAAAAGTCTCATCACAATCCACAACGGGTATTTGACGAGAACTCTTTACAATAAGTCTAGCATTATTAGGTTAGTATCTTTCCACTTGCACAGATCTCGAAAGATCTACTTGCTCCTAATGAGTTTTACCCCTTCAGAAGCATCCAGCAAAATGCAAAATCCATGATCTGCTGAAGTGCGTGGAGTCCATCTTGGATATGAAGTATCTGGTCACCTGGAAGTTACAACTTCCTAAGACCTGCTGATAACTAGTAGGGCCATCATCATCATGATGCTGACCTCCCTGTCACCGTCCACAAGAAAACCGAAGTATCTCTCGGGTGTCTCAGGTTACCTACTAAAATCTGCGGAGTGGCTAATGGTTTGTCAAGTCCAATTGAATCCTTAAGTTCTACTAAATTTTCGGTAATTGTTTGTGGTTTTGGAATAACTTCTAATTCTACCATACACCCACTAGTTCTTTTTGGAAAAAGATCCCTTTTATAAAAATATGGCGAGTCAAGAACAATATAACTATTGATCTTGAAAATTGTAGAAAATAAAATCCTAGCGAACGCTTGGGATAATCCACAAACAGCCATTACCAAAGCGTGCATTGAGTTTGTCCGGATTCTGCTTTTAAACAGAAACCGGATAACTCTATATCTTAACAACCTAAAGATATGCAATCATTCTATATCCATATAGAATCAATGCACTAATTTATATGGAACCGTATTCAAATGTCATGCAGCTATTTCCAGTGTATATTACTACCTAATGGAAAAAGGCCAATACAACATCACTCATTATGGAGCGCACCCACGGATGAGTAACCTGCAAGAGAATCAAGTTCTCAATATTACTATGATGGATTACTTAGCATAAGTATTTACATTTTTGATCACCTCGAAGAATCCTGATACTTCCAACGTATAGTTCTCTACTTTATTCTTATACCTACAAACTTCTCAAAATCTTTAGACCATATATTACAACGAATGCGTGTCCAAAACCAGAGAACTTATAGGTAAATCTGAACGAAATAAGAGTATCAACCTCTTGTCCCAAAGGACACTGGACAACATACATTTTCATGTATAACTCTTAAGAGTATACCAACTCAAATCATGTGTTTTGTAAATTGAAAACTGTATCATGGTTAAGAATGTCTTACACCGTTATTCAATACACATTACCTTATCCTCAACTGATAAAGGTAAATGTTTACAACACAATTTTCAAAATGTATATCTCACTTTATAAAATAAAGGTACAAATATTTCATTTTAAAATTTTGGTGCATAACAACGGTTATTCAAAACCAAATATTTGCCATCAGGAAAAAACCAGACGATTTAATCCAATATCACCAATTGCAACGAATCCCGATATTGAGAATAAAATCGTCCATTTCCCAATATACTACTCCTACTCATCATCCATAATATCGTATAGATGTGAGATCCAAATCTGGTAAATATATACCTTGGGGTCAGAATTGATTGGGAAAACAATTTTCTTTTACAAGTACACAGAAATACTGAAATATGAAAATGTTTCATAGGGGGTGATCAGGTATTCCTATTAATACCTTTTCCATTATCCAGATTCAAGACAGTAGTTGCAATTTCTTTTGCCCTCACTTCAATCCCTTTATATGTCTCAACATCTTACCTTCTACACACCGTCCTTAAGCTAATTAATTTTCTTCCTTACCTACCTTTCGGCACCAGCCTAAAGTTTGGAAGAAGACTATCTAGTAAGCGTAATAGGTGTACTCTCCTAATATAAGGAGCTCTAACAACCTAAGAAAAGGTAAAGGGAAGAGACAACCGAATAATTCTATTTAATTTCTTCAGAACCTGTGGCCATTCTCGACTGAAGTAACTTTTTCGACTTCGTATGTAACTATATGATGGCCGTTCCAAGCAATTTGGATCATTGTAGTGATATGACGTGTTCTAAAGAAATGCAAAGGGTAAACTAGGAGTGGCAGGGATATATGCGATTTTGTCATGAATCAAGACAAACCAAAGCCAAAGGATGTAAAAAGATTCGGTTAACTTGGTTCATGAGTTTTTAAGATAGGTCATGGGTTGCTGTACCAGAAAGAGAGAAGAAACACTCAGCATGCACTCTATCAAGATTAGATTGGTTTTCACTTTATCTAATTAGGATGGCTCTCACCGTTTTCTCGAATTCTCCTTCAAACCCTAAAAGGAAAACTAGTCGGGATCATTTACACTTTTACAAGTTCGCTAACCGTTCAGACATGCCAGTGTTGGTACTCCGATGGAGGTCCCTCGTGCTTTCGCACGGACCCAATTAATAACCCTATTTCCATAGAGGCGTAATCTCGTTAATACTTTCTAGACACCTAATAGGTTAGCTAATTATGAAGTGAAAAATATCCCGAGAAGTATTATATACTCATTAATGGGAATCGAGACTTAACTATCATCATGTGCTAACCTGACGGAATCCACTCAAGACACCACACTCCAGAAGGTATGCGCATGCCTGGAAAGTTTCCCGTATGTTTGAAACTCCTGATATGGTTTTTGCCCCTAACGGTTTATGACCTTGACTAGGTCAACAAATTATAAACAACTAGTCAAGTTCAACTCGTCATTTTCTTGATTGCATTAAACCCATCCATACGTGCCTTTGACTAGGTCAACAAGACCGCACGACTGTCCTAACCAATCGCATTATAATGCATAGAAAAGCACCACTCAGCTACCGTTCACTATGCCTTGACTAAGTCAACAAACGCAACACGAATACTAAATAATACTAATCTGAAATGACGGAGGGCTACGGCTGTTTTTTGGTAAAAACCCTTTAACATAATGAACTTGATATCGTTGAAGGAACTCGAGTGGTTTTGAAATGGAGTGGTTTAAGCTCCGCTTTTTTTTAAAACTAATGTCATAAACATTTGCTTAAGAGCGAACTCCCAATGAATGGATCAAAACTCTCCCTCATAGAATGGGGTGCGGGATATTCCTAACCGAATACCTCTATGCAAAGCAAAAGAATATGACTATGAGTTTTGAAGAAAACTGAGTAGTTTTAAAATTGGTTCCGACAATATCATTTAGGTTTATTTTTTCTTGCATTATTCAGATAACGCGTTCCCATCATTTTAAGTTTCCAAGCCACAAAAGAAACAACCAAAATAACATGCTATTTATATACCATCCGCATTCGCCACGGGGCCCCGTCATGCACCGTTAACTTACTTAACTAACGACAGAGCGGGGGCAAAACTGGCGCGGATGCAAAACATATAGAAGCATCTACTAAATATATAATATATATATCAACATCGCAAACAGATAATAGTCATCACAAGCAGAAAAATCATCATAGGCATACGAACAACAATATGGAATAGCGGATAATCTAGGAGCCCTGCGAATCATTTGATCCATAAATGAGATGCGACATTTCCCGGTCGTGTGGATAGCCAATGCAATGAAGAACCTGGACCCCTTTGAGTGCGGCAAGTTACCCTCCAATTCCCTAAGTGAGGCAACCCAATCAACAAAGTGAATGGGCCACTCAGCACTTCACGGAATCCGGTAACTTGAGCACCCCTCCGTTGATCAACCTATACCCCTTGCGGAAAATAGCCCGCCAATTCTAAAGTAAGGCCCCCCGGTCTCAACACCATGAGATACAGGCTCATTGCCCTCTAGAACCTGGTTATTCGAGCACTCCTCCGTGGGGTAATCCTAGTACAGAAAAGAAAATATATATACCACTGCAATATCGACCTCAACCCGGTCATGCCCCAATAAAAGAATATACAAACTGGTAGAAACGACAATTTACATGTCAGACGCTCGCCCTACAATAATGAATATACAAATGAATCTGAACCGTAAATCTAACATTGCACACAAGGCTATCCATCACAACAATCCATCTATAATATCAGTACAACATAGAACATCCACGTGAATATCATGTTCGTAAACCCGTATGATTGTATATATAGAAACCAATCGGATTGTACCGCGCTATGATATTCACGGTCGCAGACACTAACAATTGCACTGATAGCCATGGATTCAAAATTTCGATCGATTAAAACTTTCCGCATTGGCCCCAAACACAAACCAGTACTCAAACAAATCTGGGCCAAAACCAAATATCCCAAAAATCACATTTCTATATCCTAGAGCATCTGAAGAAATTTGGGTCACAACGGCCCAAAGTTGACCGCGGAACCCCGGCCAAATGCCATGTTAGGCAGCGGTTCCGCGGCCAAACTTTGGGTTCATGTGCTACAATTTTTTTGTGGCATCTAGTATTGCTTGCACATAATTTTAAAGCAACTAGAACAATTTTTTGAACAACTTTAAAATTCGAACAGCAAGCGATGATTTAGAAATGCGATTCGGAAAAATCCATCGATCGAAACTCTAAATAAGTGCAAATTAGCCAGTTAAGCTTTATGGAGTGGCTCTGATACCATGTTGGGTTTCGTGCCCGCGCCGTGGAAGCCGCGACCGAGGCGGAAGTGAAAAAAAAAATTACACGCGAGCACCGAACACCCGTAAAACCCAAGAAACGGTCCAAAAATCTAAACTAGCTAACTAAAAATGCAAGGGTTGAGAAACTACAACTTTTGTCGCGTGTTCACCCAATTTTGGAAGACCCCTCTAAGCTCGTAGCCGTCGGGATCGCGCTTGAAATTCGACCACCATCGCCAAAGAAGATCTACCTGAAGGAAACCGGAGGAGACTTTAACCGATGATCCAAACTTGCTAGGTGTGGATGGTCGATGATGTAAGAATATTTCACTAAACTATTCCCTCAAGAATCCATACTCATTAGAGTAAGAAGAAGAAGGAGAAGGAGAAGGAGAAGAGAAAAATGGCTAAGTATTTTTCTCCTCACTATGAGGCATGAAGCATGTTGGATGGAAAAATCATCAAGTTCAAATGAAAAGAGAATATCTACATAAATAACAATTCAGGATGCAACAATGCACCAATAAATGCACATCATAATCTAAGCCATTCCTCTCTACAATCACAAGCATGATTCATGCCACCTCATTTCCTATTTATTTTTCTAAAAAGAAAAACAAATATGAGGCGTCCTTCTTCTAGAAGCATTCCCATATAAATACGGAATAGTTCACCCGGTATATGTATCGCTATATATACGCGTATCCGTATAAAAATACGAATAGCACCAACGAGAGAAAATGAGTAGTGAACAATAATACTAAGATATATGTATCAATATACATATATAAATAATTAAATCAAATCCTGATTTAACAATCCGACTTAATCCTAAGCCGGCCAATATTATCAACCACTCGATTAAAGTCCGTGTATCCTGTACATATATTTTATCGGACCCCTGCATATACTAACGTACGGCTCCTACATCTATCGCCTGAACCGGGAAAACCCTCCGTGTGAGATTCTAAAAACTCGACAATACGCTGGCAGTGGGTTTAACCACAAGCACGTCAGCGGCACTAGCTATACGTAATGGCTACCCAGGTACTTGTCGAAAAGGGGGGTTGACAATCAAGTGCGTCCTTACCATACTGAGTCTGAATGTGACAATCTTTGTACAGTCCGGTCTCTTCGTCAAAGAGTATCCCATATCGGGTCTAGGGGCGAATAACGTCAGACCCTTACTAACCCGATAAGTCGTGTCTGAGTCAAGCTCATCACCAACAGAGATACTACTGATCAACCATCAGTAAATCTCATCCACCGTGGCCACGAATTTTTGGTGATAGCCAACTGAACACAGCACGACATCAACTCTTAGTATCAAGAGAGAAGAATTCCTGACAATCTACCACTGCCTCCATGTGGCTCGGGACTGTACCCAACTAAAACCTGTTTGCATGACTTGTTTGAGCTGTGGTAGGGTAGTAATCAAAGTACAGTAGGAACTCACACGAGACAAATGACAATCTCAGGTCGAAGGACTAACCTGTACTCATTCCACCTGAGAACTTCCATCTGACGATAGATATAATACCATCTAGAAGTTCTCAGCGAATTCATCCAGTGTAGTCACCTCCAGTGAGCACCTGTATACTATCATAGGTGACACAACACCAATGGCTTGTGAGACAGGCCACCACCCCTCGTTGGGGTCTAGAAATGTATACACCAGTCTATTCTGGAATATCGATGTCCGGTCTCGATACTCCAACGACTAGGGACATTTAAGAATGTGCTTATGGACAACCTAGCTCTCACATATATGATCGCTATCATAATTCTGGTTGTCAAGCAATAATCCTACGAGCTTCATCAATGATGAAGACAAAGTAGACCGCATACTATCATCTCGAGTAAGATTGTTATACCTGTATAGGTCCTCTCTCAATTATCATAATCGCCTACTTACGATCACAATAATTGCCTTGGGCGCACTATATCCAACAAGTTTAATACAATCGATCAGTGGTATCAGAGGCCTTGCCGGAATAGAGTACTGCAAGTCCTTCATCGACAGTTAACAACTTCCATTTTGATAGCGTCAGCCAGAAACGAGGCCTTTGCCGTGAGTGAACAAATATTTCTCAATGGTAGAACCCCATTTTCGGCTAATATAAACATCCATGTTCTTGCAAAAGTCGTACTTTATAAATCTATGTTTTCCCAAAACTTGGATTTTGGGTATACATTGCATGCAGGGTCTGGCCAAGTAAATATAGCGGAGTTTAGGCTTTAGTTCTTATACAAGGTTCGTTTGGTTTAATTTCTAACGAGCCGATCTTTTGAGTAGTGTTTATCTTGTTTTCCAAATATGAATATTAGTGTACTGTGTGAATCATGTCAAGAGTTCACTAGACACTACAACGAATAGGGGCTGCCTTTACGGTTAGGACCGTAGGGGCAATGCATAGCCCCCTATGGGCAAAAAATCCATCCGTAGGGACAAGTTTCTGCCCCTACAGATGATAATTTGTCCTTACGGATATAACCGTCGGGAAAACTGTCCCTACGGTTTCCAACGCAGGGGTAGTTTCTTTTTAATTTATGAAAAATAGTAATTTCTTGCCCCAACAGTCGAAACCGTAGGGAAAATTAAAATAATCCGTAAGGTCAAACTTTGATTTTAATAAATTTTTTTAAAAAATTATAATTTATGCCCCTACGGTTGTCACCTAGGAGCATAAATTTGACCCTACGGATTACACCGTAGGGCCAGACTTTTATTTTAATAATGTTTTTAATTTTTTTTATAATTTATGCCCCTACGGTTGTTACCGTAGGGGCATACATTTAGACCTACGGATTACACCGTAGGGGCAAAATATTAGTTTTTCTGATATTTTGTCCCTACGATTGCAGTCTCATATGTATTTATTGCCTCTACAGTGTCAACTGTAGTGGCATATATTGCCCCTACGGTGACAACCGTAAGGCAAAGTTTCATATATTTAAAAAAAAATGCTTTCCCCATTTTCCCCTACCCTGTACACAATAATATATATATATATATATATATATATATATATATATATATATATATATATCACACAATATATCATATAACCAAATATAGAAATATTTATAAACAATATTCTACGCATAATATATAACGAAATAAACAAAAACAATACGAAATCAATCTAAAATCATGATCATAAACATCATATACAACAACCGATGTCCAAAATATATAATATGTATCAAATAAAGTACATATATCCACCAAAAAATATAAATAAATTTATGCTAGCTCCGTCTTGGTGCTCCACCTCTAAGTATCTGGAAAATCTGGAGCATCTGCTCCTCGCTACAGCCCTGTGCCGACAAATCTCTAGTAATGAAGGAATGGCCTTTGCAGGAGTAGGAGTGGGCTGTGGAGCCGAGAGAGTGGCATGCAGAGAAGAACCTGGATGAGTGGTCTATGGAGCCGGATCCGTAGGAGTGCCCTGTGCAGCCGCAGTCGAAGTAGTGGCTTGCGGAGCCGCAGCCGAATAAGTGTCCTGTCGAATCTATAAAGTTTTTAAGTTTGTGTAATAAACGAGTAAGGAACGATGTACTAGATTAATCTATATGTATAGTTGTGAAATTACAAGTATAAAAATCAAGTCTTGCGAATTGAAATGATGTGTTATTGATATATTGGTTCGTCACTCAGGTTTGTTTTTGTGCTTGTTGTTGTTCTAATTGTTGTTGTTGTGTGTATGTGTGTGTATGTGTCTCTGTCTGTGTGTGTATGTATGTGTATGTCTTTGTGTGTATGTGTGCACGTGCGCTTGTGTCTGTATGTGTTTGTAACATACGTATCATCAGAAAGTCTACCCTAGCACCGCCATGAGGTTTTAGTAGCATCAAGCATGCCAAATTTAAAAAAAATTTAGATGCTAAGTTAGACTAACAAGATCTTAACTAGAAGATTAGGGTTATAACCTATGATGATGTGAAATATTAGAGAGAAGGAAAAGATGTTATACCCTCGTAGATCGAGTCTTCTTCTTCAGCTCCGGGTTGTAGTCCACGCGACTCCACTAGGCTCCTCTTCGAGTTGAACGGGCCTCTTTCATGATCTTGGCGCCAAAGACAATCCACCCGAAGTCCTTCTAGCTCAAGCTACCTCTACACTAAACTCTTTTAGTATAGGAAACATGCTACACTTGATCGCTAGTCAAGTGTAGGATGATGAAGTAGAAGTATTGAAAGCTCATAAATGATCTCACAAGCTTAATGATTCACATCACATGTGAGGGTTTTGAGCTTGGAGATGAGGTGAGAAAGGTGAAGAGAGCAAGAGCTCATGAAAATGGCTAAGGCATGAAGAATAACCAAGTCAAGAAAATGATGAATGGCTACTCACTTATTCAAGCATGGAATAAATTGCAATTCTAAATTGCAACTATGTTTGAATAGTAAGTCAAGACCATTAAAATATAATAAGAACCATGCCTCAAACCATACCCAAAATATCTCCACATTTTACACCTCATTTTTCTATTTTCTTAAAATAGAAAATCAAGCCAAGCTTCATATAATATATATATCTCAAATATATATATATATATATATATATATTAACATATATATAATAATAAATCAATTAGTGAGCTAATGATATTAGTTAACATATAATTATATCAAATATAAATATACATCAAATTATTAAATCAACACTTGATTTAACAATTCGGTTATATCACATATGACCGACTAATATCATTTATCTGTTTATCACATTATCAAATCAACACTTGATTCGATAATCTGGTCATATCATATATAACTTAACAGATAACAGACAACTGCCAAATTACAATACGGTATCACATACTCGTATTTAATCAGGCCCACGCACATATCAACATATGTGCCCTACTTTATTTCGCTTAAACCAGGAAACTTCTGTGTGGGACTCTAAAGACTCATCAATATGCCAGCAGTAGGTGATGATCACATCAGTCACCCACAAGCCGGCGGCGGTACTAGCTGGACGTAACGGCTACCCGGATATTGAGCGATATGAAGATCAATAAGCAAGCTCGTCCATACTCTCCATGAAGCCTATCAGTAACACTACCGTACATTTCGGTCTCTTCGTCTGATATATCGCATATTATGTCTAGGGATGGTAAACGTCAGACCCCGGTAACGTAATAAGTCATGCCGATGTCTGGCCTATAACTGTTCGAGAAACTACTGATAACTCTTATCAGTAAATCTCAGCTGTAGCCCTGGCCAGGGACTTCCAGTTATAGCCAATCGAGCATAGCGCAACATCAATCCCCAATACCGGGAGAGATGAAACCCCTCCTATCGCTCATTGCCTCCATATGACTCGGGACTGTACCCAAAATCCACCTGTTTGCATAACTCCTCTTGAGCGTGGTAGGGAGGAAATCAAAGCACAGTGGGAGCCACACAAGACTCTATGACGATCTCGGGTCTACAGACTAACCTGTACCAGTGTCACCAGATGACTGCTATCTGACGATAGGTATAATACCAACTAGGAGTCCTCGACGAGTACATTCGGTGTACCCATTCTCTAATGAGCACCTGTGTACAATCTTTGATATTACACACCAATGGTTATGGGATTAACCATCGCCCTCCAAGGGACAAGAAACGTACACACTAGTCTACTCTATTATATCGATGCCCTGTCTCGATATCCTCTCGACTAGAAACAGATAAAGGATGTACTTTTGGACCACCCTGGCCCCACTAGTATGATCTCATCATAATCCTGGTAGTCAAGTACATATCTTAAGGGCTTTACTAACATGTAAGAGACATACAGTATAAAAATACCAGTCTACATGTTAAGATAAAGGCAACCAGATAGCATACTATCATGTCGAGCAAGAAAGTCCTCTATATATATGTCCAAGCATCCACTATATCAACAATAATAGCCTCTAGGGCATATATATTCCTAACAATCTCCCACTTGCATTAGGGCCAGTTGTTGTAGTATCTCATACCCAACGTCCCAAAAGTCTCTCGAATAGCATCTGCGGGAGGGCCTCGGTGAGTGGATCCGCTGTGTTATCCTCTATGTCAACTCTCCTGACCTCGATCTCCCGGAGATCAACTATCCCCTGATCAGGTGATACTGTCTAAGAATATGTTTGGATCGCTGATGGGACCGAGGTTCCTAGGCCAAAACCACTACTCCATTGTCATTACAATACACAGGTATTGGATGCTCAATGGTAGGAACCAAGTTCATCTTATGAACTTATTCATCCAGACAACCTCTTTGGCAGCATCGTTGGTAGCGATGTAACCAGTCTCTATCAACGAGTCTGCTATGGTATATAGCTTGGAACCCTTCCAACATACCGTCCCTCCACTGAGGGTGAAGACAAAACCCGAGACCGACTTTCAGTCGTCCTTATCACTCTGGAAGCCCGAAAAGGTAAAGGACTCCACCCGGAGTTCACCGTTACCAAGAACATCTCTTTAGTGCTTCTCAAGTACTTAAGAATGTTTTTAACAGCTGTCCAGTGCTTTCCCCCAAGATCTTTTCGATACTTACTCACTACACTTAGTGAGCAAGCTACATCCGGTCTGGTACACAACATTGCATACATGATTGACCCGACTGCCGAAGCATAGGGTATCCCTTGTATGTGAGCCCTCTCCAAATCAGTCTTGGGAGACATCTCTTTGGAGAGAGTAATTCCTGAACAAGTGGGTACATTACCACGCTTAGAATCTTCCATACTAAACCTCTTTAGTATGGTATCTATGTACCTGGATTGGGACAATCCCAAATTCATTTAGATCTATCTCTATAAATCTATATCCCCAAGATGTAGGAGGCATCGATTAGATCTTTCATGGAGAACTTGTGTGATAAGAGGAGCTTGACCGACTGTAGCATAGGAACATCGTTTCCTATCAAGAGTATGTCATCCACGTACAATACGAGGAGGACAACCTTATTCTCTACAACCTTTTTATATATATGTTTCCCCCCAATAAGAGAGCAGGCCCCTGTTTAAAATTTGAATTTGAACCGAGGCAGCGCCTCACGAGCAAAGCACGAGAGCGCTCGCACCAAGAGCGCCAACGCCATGAGTCAAAGACTCTAAGGCAGCACCTCGCCTGCAAAGCACGAGAGCGCTAGCGTCAAGAGTTAAAAAAAGCTCTGAGGCAGCGCCAGAACTAAAAGTTCTTCACCCTTGGATCAAAGATCCAACGGAGAGGATAAATCATCAAATTACATAATTAAATTCTGACTGGGGAAATACTTCTCAAATCTTTCTAAACAAGAAAGATTGTGCTCTGTAAATCAGAGCACCGTTGGATCAAAGATCCAATGGTGATTAAAAATCATCAAGATACAGAATAAGTTCTGTATGGGAAAATATTTTCCCAATCTTGTTAAAAACAAGAAAAATGTCTTCTGTAAAACACAAGCCCTTGGATCAAAGATCCAATGGTGGGAAACATCCCCAAATCAATCAGAGATCTCTTAATGAGAGATTTCCTTAACTGATTCAACAAATCAGCCTCTCCTATATAAAGGACCCAAGACTTCAAGTCTAAAAAAAGAACCCCCCCATAAGTTTCAAATTGAAAGAAGAAGTACAGAAGAACTCCCCCAAAACATCAGAGTTCAAGGCGAGAACTACCTCTCTTCAAGGTAAAGAAAAACAAAAGAGATCATAGCATCTCCTCTTAAAAGAAGAACTTAGTTCTTAGATCCATCAGACAAAGTCTCTCATAAAGAAAAATAAAAGAGATTATAACATCTCTTCATAAAAGAAGAACTTAGTTCTTAGATTCATGAGACAAAGTCTCTTATAAATGAGAATTTAACTCTCAGAGCACCGAACTGATCAGAACTGCAAAAAAAAGTGCCCGGCGCTCAGCGCCAAGCGCTCCACGTGCTCCTCACGTGGGCACTATTTTATAAGAAGCGCTTAGCGTTCCAAGTCTGGCGCTCAACGCGAAGCGCTCCACGTGCTCCTCACGTGGGCGCTATTTTATAAGAAGCGCTTAGCGCTCCAAGTCTGGCACTCAGCTCCAAGTCTGGCGCTCAGCGCCAAGTGCTCCACGTGCTCCTCACGTGGGCTCTATCTTATAAGAAATGCTTAGCACTCCAAGTCTGGCGCTCAGTGCCAAGCGTTCCATGTGCTCCTCACGTGGGCGCTATTTTATAAGAAGTGCTTAGCGCTCCAAGTCTGGCGCTCAGCGCCAAGCGCTCCACATGCTCTTCACGTGGGCGCTATCTTATAAGAAGCGCTTAGCACTCCAAGTCTGGCGCTCAGCGCCAAGCGCTCCGCGTCCTCCTCACGTGGGCGCTGATGAAATAAAGAGCGCTCTGCACCATAAAGAGTGTTCAACACTCAATTCGAAATAAAGAAAGGAGGGTGGGCATCAAAACCCATGTCAATGCTTAGAATTGTTGAACAAAGGGGATTAAGTCCAAATAAGTAATCAAGTGGGCTGAGCCCAAGGTTGGCCAAACCCCAAATCGACCGAGCCCATGAGTCTTCTTTTAAATTGGCCTTAGTGCCAAATAGGACTACCAAGTCCCTGATGAACATTCTTTGGTTCAAGGGTACATCTCTCCACACCTCTGATACATGTCGTTGTAATTCTTCAATGTCTTCGGAGAGGTAAAGGGTCCTAATAACCAATAAGCCAAAACTCTATAGACTATGATGTCTTTAAACACGGACTATGATGTCCTTAAACTTATGGACCGCAACGTCCCTAAACTAAACTCCACGGACTATGATGTCCTTAAACTTCGGACCGTAATGTCCCTAAATTAAATTCCATGACCGTAACGTTTTTAAACTAAACCCTTTGGACCGCTACGTCCCTAATCTAAACCCCATGGACTATGATGTCCTTAAACTCCATGGACTATGATGTACTTAAACCCAATGGACCGTACGGTCCTTAAACTAGCTATGGACCGCAACGTCCTTAAACTAACAATGGACCGTAACGTCCTTAAACTAAAATGATAGAGCCCAAATGCTTTTTTGTTGGATCAAAAATGATCCTGAAACCCTGTTAAGTAGATATTAGTCCAACATCGGATTAGCGTATCCTTAACAAATATTTAAGTCGATCTTAATCTCAAACGAGATTAATGAGCCTTAAATCAACCAAACCCAAATCTAAGAAAATACGGATTTGGACTAATCCCCACCCTACGGGCGACAACACAAATTAGTCTCCGTATATAATTCACGGGCAACCTAAAATAAAATAAACACACACGACACGAAGTGAACATCTGGAGAAGGAGAAAGTGGTTATCGCTACGCGGTAACATAATTAACTGCAGGGGCTTGCGCCTGCAGGGAAGAGCGTCCCCACAATCAAAAACCCTTCACAATTTAGGGGGAATCTGACGAAGTCTGCTACAATAGCCGCATCTGTCCAAACCTCCTATACACGATGCCATAAATCATCTTGGCATCTTCGGAGAGGTGGACGGATAAAACCAAATAGCATCTACCCCCAAAATTCAGGCCAGACGTCCCTAATGTCCCGGTCGCGTCTTTCGGCGGTAAACAGATTCTGGCACGCCTGGTGGGACCTCTTCCTCTTTCCACTCCACATTTCGTGTGTCGTGTTTTTCCTGTGATCAGATAATCGTGGTGTATATGTTTGTGGTTGCCCTTGGGTGATAGGAGTTGAAGCCGGCGTTTCGTCTTTATGAAGAATGGCGTTTGCTTCCACTCTAGCAACTCAAGCTTTATCAATATAGTGGAGTCAAGTATGGGCCACTTGCAGCCTCAAATCTCTGCAATCCGGCTCTTCAAGAAATCAACGGGCTTCTCTTTGGGTCGATGCTCCTACCTCCCACCCTTGGTGCCTCAACGCCGATGGAGGAAGCCCAGAGGAAGCCTGTCTTCCACAGGCTGGTTCCCCAAGATGCTGCTTTGCCGATGGAATCTGTCCTCAAACAACTGACACCTGCCAAGGACCAAGGTCGAACCAGGGGGCAGAATATTAAGCTCTTAAAGGAAACATGGGGCAGGCTCGGCAAAATCCTGAAGCAATTCAAATCCCGGCCGTAAGAAACGGTCGACGTCGATATCGGAATCATACAAAATGAGCTGGGGGCAGTTCTCCGTATGGTCCTGTTTCAACCCCAGTGGTGAATGTTGTCGTTCCAACTGGGAACAGCTTCAAACTATTGCGAAGGGTCAGACAAAATTCTCCCACCGCAATATTGAAGAAATCTCCGCAGCCCATAGAGATCCCACGAGAGCAGAAACCAGGTGTGGAAGCAGGTGAAGGTCTATGTCGTCAACCGCGGCTCTTCCCCTAGATGTCTGCCAAATTCTGACAAATCCCCTTTCAAATACAAGGGGATTCATCCCAAGACAGATCCTGATACAGCGGTTCCTCCCAAAACCAAAGCGGCTTTTCACAAAAAGAGAGGCTTAATAAAGCTCAGGTGCCCGAAGCAAACTCCAAAGGTCAAAACTCCAAACACCCCAAACCTGGGGGCATGATAGTTTATACAATCCATATGGTGAAATCCAAAGACGAGGTTCGAGCTTCTACTATTCACCGACCTCAAACTCGGTCTCTGACAAAGGTTCAACTGCAACGTGGAAAGCTGCAGGAGATGCTCGTTCAGGCGGCAGCAAGCGGTAATCCATCGCCTAAGGAAAATCCCGAGGACACACCCGAAGAAAGAATAGAGAAGGAGTCGGATATTGATTTCCTAAAGCGCACTCTGAAAAAGGGAGATGCAGCAGCGGCAGAAATGTCCACTAAAATGAACCAGATGGCCCTTCTGATTCAGAATATGGATGGAATGATGGTTCAATCGGAACCACTGGCAGATGAACTGCCGGTAGTCGGTCTTAAAGATAAGGATGACATCTCAAATTCTCTGCAAACCTCATCAACGGCTGGGGAGGAAATGATTCCTAAAATAAAAGCTGGACACATATATCGCTCAGCAAGTCAAAACTCACTATGCCGGTGAAGCATCAAATAGGCCAATCAAGACCGGTCGACCGTATCCGGGCGTGCTACGATCAAATATAGTACCCGCCAAAATACATACTTCTGACTCCACATATACAAAGGAACCGGGAATCCTCACCAGCACATTGCATGATTTAAATCCATGTGCGGTAATACTGGAGAGAACGATATATCTCTCCTCTAATAGTTCGTCAGCTGTTTGGCGGGCATTACCTTCGAATGGTATATGGAACTCCCAAATGATTTCGTGAAGAGCTTCGACGAAAAGGATATGCCCTTATGTTATCCAAAGAGGCATGAGATTCTCTGATCAGGGCATTACAAGAGCCCGAGCAGTTTCAAGCTTTCCTTACCGAAAAAAAGATGAAGGAAAAGCTGGGAGAAGTGCACACAGTTGACATCACTTTCGGCGATGAAGATCTCCTCCTCGGAATGTGCGAGCACAACCGTCCCCTGTATGTCACCGGGTACTGCCATGATATCAAGATAGGGAAGATCTTAGTTGACAACGGGTCCTCTATCAACCTCCTAAATGTGATGGTGTTAAAAGAAATCTGCATGAGTGTTCACCACCTCGCTCGGGATAAAATCACCATCTCCGGGTTCGACTCCCAGTCATCACGAACGCTTGGGTCTATAATACTGACGTTACGCTTTGGACTGCTCGTCACTGACATCAAATTTCATGTCATTGATGCCAAGACCTACTACAACGCTTTGCTCGACAGGCCTTGGTTACACGAGTACAACATCATCCCTTCTACACAACATCAGTGTATGAAGTATTTCAAAGATGGTATCGAGTATACCATGACAGAGGAACTAAACCCATTCTCCGTAAATGAAGTCCGAAAGTACGAAGATGCAAAGTATTTCCTACCAGACTTTGAAGACACGGAAAGATACCATAGACCGGAGAATAAGCAAAGAGCTATCACCACTATTCCGGTCTTTGGGAGCGATACCGAGGAGGAGGAAGAGATGGTCTATTCGGGGCTACCCCAATGCAACAGGCCAGGACCATCTACCCCTATTCTGGTCTTCGGCAGTGACTCTGAAGACGAAGTCAACGCAGTGTTCTCGATTCGTCCATCAATGCAGGTCCTCGCTGGAGACGATCAAAGTTTTCAAATCGCCATGGTTCCGTGGCAGCACTACAGAGAGCTTGATGCGTTCGAGACATATAGTGTGCAAGAGCTGCAGACATTCTACGTAGCTCCCAGGCGAAGAGGTGAAAATGCGATCCTATTCTATCGATCCAGGGAAACTAAAGTCGAGAGAGAAGTCTGGCATGGTGCCGAACCTGCGCTTGACAGTCTCCAACCAATTCGTCTGCCCAGATACTACGCAGAGTGATTGAAAAGGTTATTAAGATGCCAAGGTGTACCTTTCAAACAAACTGCTTGACAAGCTCAGTTCTACAACAGGATTTGGAGCGTCCCCGGAACTCAGCGAAAATTACCCAACCGAAAAATGGAAACGATTGGGCTTGGATATGTCCAGTCCAAAAAACGGGAGCAACTCCATGACTGCTATGTCATAAATGATCTCGATGAAGAAGAGGATGCTCTTTTAAAAGACACTGACGTTGAACCAGAACGAGGTCCTGCCATAAAAATGCCAAGCCCGTCGTTTGAAGAACAGATTGACAAGCTAATAAGAGAAGCAGGTCAAAGGGTTCGGGATGACCACAGCCGCGAAATGGCCATTTATGAAAAACCCAGGATGCAACGTGTCATTCGGCAGGCTACGGAGGATGACGATCCCTTTCACCCCCAACCCACTATGCATTCCCAAGACAAGAAAAAAGGCCCGACGCGGAGGCAAAAACAAGTTGAAGAACGGAAAAAAAGTTCGACAGCGGCAAAACGGATCCAAAAGGCCATGCGATCGAGAAAAGGTCAGCCAGAATCCGTCTCTTATGAAAAAGATGGGTCGAGCATATTCTTTCCCTCGAGACAAGACAAAGAGAATCTTTGACCTTGTCATGAAACATCGGATGATGACACTCCCGGAGTCTCGGCACTCCGATCAAGCAAAAGAGGTTCATCACCCGGATTATTGCTCCTATCACCGAGCAATAGGATGTCCTCTTGAAGACTGCTTTGTCTTCAAAAACTGGGTCGAAGACCAGTATCAACTCGGCAAATTCACTCTATCCAACAATTGGAAGGTAGCCCTACCGCAAAAGCATGTGCCAAAAGCAACGTATATAGCGAGAGTAGAATCAGATCAACATCGGTCTTGGAAACGATCTCATACCTGTCACGTGATAACGCTGTTGGAAGAAGGAGTGCACGAGAATGTGGATGACCTCTCATGGTGCTTCAAAAATGAGGATGAAGATGAGTTGATCTCAGAATTGCGACCGGCTCCAAAAGAATTGGAAGATGGGATACACACTACTGCGGATAACCTAAGGAAAATCGACTTGGGGACGGAAAACGACCCACGGCCTACGTTCATCAGTGAGCTGCTATCTAAAGAACAGGTGGCTATGCTAAAAGATGTGCTCATGCAGTATAAAGATTGTTTCGCATGGAACTATTCCGAGATGCCGGGGCTAGATCCAGAAATAGCTGTGCATAAATTGGCGATATCTTCGGACGTCAAGCCAGTTAAACAAGCGCCAAGAAGAATGCGGCTCGAACTTGAAATGAGCATCAACACCGATGTCAAGAAGCTGATCGACTCCGACTTCATCCAAGAAGTTCAATACTCCGACTGGATCGCCAACATTGTCCCAGTGATGAAGAAAAACGGGATGGTGCGCATCTACGTGGACTTTCGAGACCTCAACAAAGCTTGCCCGAAGGATGATTTTCCTGTACCAGTTACCGAGTTGATGATAGATAACACATCCACTCACGAAGTCTTCTCCTTCATGGACAGATCATCGGGGTACAATCAAATAAAGATGCATCCCGAAGACCAGAAGCATACAGCTTTCCGGACTCCTCTGGGCATATTCTGCTACAAAGTGATGCCTTTCGGTTTGAAGAACGCCGGCGCTACATATCAGATGGCCATGACAAAGATCTTTGATGACCTCATACACGAGATTGTCGAATGTTATATTGACGACCTCGTGGTGAAAAGCAAATCGTACGAGGAGCACTGGGAGCATTTGAAGATAGTGTTTCAGCGCCTTCGGAAATACAACTTGAAGATGAACCCTCTGAAATGTGCGTTCGGAGTTTCCTCAGGCAAATTCCTAGGATTCATCGTATGACATAGAGGCATCGAAATAGATCCATCGAAGATCAAGGCGATTATGGAAATGCCTTCTCCAAGAACTTTAAAACAATTGCGGTCTCTACAAGGGAAGCTCGCGTACATCCGACGGTTCATAACTAACCTCTCCGGCAAATGTCGCCCCTATAGTCATCTAATGAAGAAGGGAACCCCGTTCGTTTGGGATCGTAAATGCCAAAGCGCACTGGACGAAATCAAGCAATACCTGCAGAATCCGCCGGTACCGACTGCTTCGGTCAAGGGAAAACCCCTCATTCTGTACACAACCGTTCTTGAAGGTTCTTTGGGCGCGCTATGGGCCCAGGAGAACGACCAAGGGAAAGAGAGAACCCTCTACTATTTGAGTCGAGTTCTCCTGGGGACAGAAAACAACTACTCCCATATCGAAAAACACTGCCTGGCGTTAATCTTCGCTATAACAAAGCTTTGGCATTATTCTTTGGCGCATGAAGTCCATCTCATATCAAAAGTGGATCCCCTCAAGTATTTGATGTCAAGAGCCATACTAATAGGACGACTTTCTAAATGGGCCCTCCTCTTGATGGAGTTCTCAATAATCTATCGATCCTTCAAGGCAGTGAAATGCCAAGCCATCGCCGACTTCCTCGCTGAGCATCCGATACCTGCCGATTCACCCCTTAATTGCAAATTGCCAGACGAGCACGCGTTTGACACAATTGACAGGGAGAAAGAAGGGAATGATACCCGATGGGAACTCTACTTCGATGGAGCTTCCTCCTTGAAGAAGCGAAAGAAAAACTCCCTCATAATCAAATCCGGGGTAGGCCTCATCTTCGTGACTCCAGAAAGAGGGATAACACGCTTTGCCTTTTCCTTAACAGAGCCGAGGACAAACAATGAAGCAGAATACGAGGTTTTGATAGCAGGTCTTGAGATCCCTGTCGACATGGGAATCGAAAATCTCCTTATATACGGAGACTCCCAGCTGGTCGTTAGTCAAGTAAACGACGACTATTAGACGTGCAAACCAGAGTTGGTAAAGTACGGCGAGAGAGTGCAGCAACTGCTGACGCAAATTCCCTCCCACACCCTGGAAAGCATACCGCGTACAGAAAATAGCAAAGCGGACGCATTAGCCAAACTCGCTAAAGAACTGGCTGACGAAAACCTCGATGACGTAAGGATCATTGTACAAAGCCGTCGGGTTCTTGCACCAGCAGAAATATCTCCGGAGTCGTCTGAAGAAAAGGAAGCGACCAAGCAAACAGCCCTATAAATAGAGGACCAAAAAAAGCTAAGGATTGGAGAGAATTCTTCATAGACTACTTCAAATCCCGTCGAACACCTGAAGATGCATCCTCAAGATATCAGCTCATGAAACAAGCTCTGTCTTTCGCCTTCTTCAATAATACTCTATATAAGAGATCGTTCGACTCTCTGTGGCTGAGATGCCTGGGACCGGAAGAAGAAAGGAAAGTCATCCAGGAAACTCACGACGGACTTTGCGGTTCCTATCAAGCCGAGCCAAAGATGAAGCTGAAGATCAAAAGAATATGCTACTATTGGCCCACGATGATTCAGGACTGTCTCGAATACGCGAAGCAGTGCCATCGTGCTAAATTCATGGGGACTTCATCCACCAACATCCAAACCCGCTACACACAACAGTGGCTAGTTGGCCGTTCGAAATGTGGGGAACCAACATAATTGGGCCCATCGAACCAGCGTCATCCAAAGGACATCGGTTCATATTGGCGACAGCTGATTACTTCTCTAAGTGGGCAGAAGCCATACCGCTAAGAGAAGTAAAGACGGAGAACATCCTCCATTTCTTCAAGACATACGTCATCTTTCGGTTCGGCACCCCGCGACGGATTATCTCTGATAACGGGCCAGCCTACAGAAGTCACAAAATCAGCCGCTTCACACAGCAGCATAACATTGACTTGAGATACTCTTTGGTCTATAATCCCCGAGCTAACGGTCTAGTTGAGGCTTTCAACACAACCTTGACAAAGATCATAAAGAAGACGATGTCTAAAAACAAAAAGGACTGGCACGAGAGACTGCATGAAGCTCTCTGGACGTATCGAACTACGTTCAAAACGACCACAAATACAACTCTATATGCATTGGTGTTCGGCACAGAAGCGGTACTCCCCATCGAGATAGAGCTACCTTCTCTACGAGTGGCAGTTCATTACGAACTAACAGGTGAAGAGAATGCTCATCTTCGGCTTGAGGAGCTCGACGCCCTCGATGAAACTCGTCTCATGGCGCAGCAAAATCTAGAAGCTTACAAAGCAAGGATGACGCGCTCATACGAAAGATTGATTAGGCCGAGAACATTCCGCCAAGGCGAACTCGTACTAGTTGTCAAAAGACCTATGATCCCTAATTGTGCCAAACGGGGGAAGTTCGAGCCAAACTATAAGGGCCCGTACATCATAAACAAAGTCTACCAAGGTGGGGCTTACTTGCTCATGGATATGCATGGCGAAAGACCAAAAAACGGCTGATTCTTGAAGAAATACTACGCCTGACGAGTCACGGCCTAGGTCAATGATAGATGACGCCGCCTATAAGTAGAATCCAGCAAAATCTCGCCTCAAATTCCCAATGGACCGAAACGCCCCTAAGCTAACTACGGACCGAAACGTATTTAAACTAACTACGGACCAAAACGTTGCTAAACTAACAACGGACCGAAACGTCCCTAAACTAACAATGGACCGTAATGTCCTTAAACCAGCTACGGACCGAAACGTCCCTAAACTAACAACGGACCGAAACATCCCTAAACTAACAATGGATCGTAATGTCCTTAAACTAGCTACGGACCGAAACGTCCCTAAACTAACAACGAACCGTAATGTCCTTAAACTAGCTACGGACCAAAACGTCTTTAAACTACTACAAACCGCAGCATCCTTAGGCTAACGCGGCAAAAAAAAAACAAAAAAAAGGTATGTCCGTAAGCGAAATGGGCACGGATGAAAACCCAAAAGGGCTCCATAAGTAAAAACAGCAGGGCTACCGGCGAGTTTGCGAAAACCCGAAAGGGTGCAGACTCGTAAAAAAAATTCATGCACACTTACAAGGTCCTCTCGACCTTGTAAGGAGAAAATATCCACGTGAAATCCTTACGACTAACAAGGGTGAAATACACTTAGGTATCCTTACGATTCCTAAGGAGAAATTAGACTTACGAGATCCTCACGACTCGTAAGGAGAATCCTCTTATGAGACCCTCACGGCTCATAGGATTCAAAAGCCTTAAGCTATAGGGATCTCAACCTGTTCTTAAGCCATCACATTCCCTAGATTGCCCTACAAACGGTTCAATATTGACCCTTGTATACAATCCACGGACACAAATAAATTCCTCCCACACCAAGCTCCACCAATGGCGCGAAATTTCCCCATTTGGTGAACGACACTTGTAAGTCTTCTCGACTTATAAGGAGAAAACACTCTTGTAAGATCCTTACGACTTATAAGAGAACACGCACTTAAGAATCCTTACGATTCCTAAGGAGAAAACGCACCTGCGAGATCCTCACGACTCGTAGGGAGAAACACCTTCATGAGACCCTTACGGCTCATGAAGTTAAAAGCCTTAGTCGATAGGATCCTAACCCTGATTGCTAAGCCACCTTTGTTCGAACCGACAAAGGCAAATAATGATTCGCTCCTGACAATATCTCAGTGCTAGCGACGCTGATGCCTAAATAAGCATCAAATTTTAAGTCTTTTCACGGCAAATGATGAATCGCTTCTGGAAATATTCCAGTCACAGTGATGTTGATGCTAAGATTGGTATCAGGTCTTGAGTTCCATACTCACAGAAAAAAGTTAGCAAGCCATAAATGCATATGAAATAGCCGAAATGATAGGGCAATTTGCAACAAAAATCAGCAAGTAAAGTATATGCATACAAAAATAGCCGAAATGATCGGGCAACTCGCAATAAAAAGCAGCGAGTAAAAACAAAAATAGCCGAAATGATTGGTCACCGCGGAAAATAGCCAAAATGATTAGGCGATCGCGACTTTCATGATATAAAAAGATGAAATGATAGAGCATCGCGGAAAGAAATAAATAAAAAAATAAAAGAGTGAAGCTTTTGCCCTACAGGCGAGTCCATATTGACCTCTGTATACAATCCATGGGCATAAACGAAAAGGGAACCACATTTCCCAACAGACTCTGTCAAAGGGAAGCCAGATCTCAATGGCAAGATGCTTCTTCTCACTCCAATCGAATACAGACGCAACGTCAACAACCGAGCTCAGGTATACAACCAATCGGAGCCATGGCAAAGTCCCTAGTTCTAAGACTCCATGGTTTACAGACAACCTAAAGTCAACCCTAACACCGCAGAAAGTGGAGCAAGTCAACCCTCACATCGCAGAAAGTGGAGAAAGTCCTCAACCCTGACACCGCAGAAAGCGGAGCAAGTCAACCCTGACACCGTAGAAAGCGGAGAAAGTTCTCAACCCGGAACCGCAGAAAGCGGAGAAAATCAATCCCGACACCGCAGAAAGCAGAGAAAGTCAACCCCGACACCGTAGAAAGCGGAGAAAGTCAATCCCGACACCACAGAAAGCGGAGAAAGTCAACCATGACACCGCAGAAAGTGGAGAAAGTCAACCCGACACCACAGAAAGCGGAGCAAGTCAACCAATGATCCCTCGATTCATCTTGACTCGTAGGGGAAAGCCTTAGGTAACGGGGATAAGGACCTATTTCCTAAGCATTGGGGCCCTGCAAGTTGGTCCAAGATGGGCCATTGCATACTATTCATGGGCCACACTCTCCAAAGTCGAATCTCGACAAGGAAGGAAACAACCACTGACGAATCCTCTCGACTCGTAAAGGGGAAAAACTCTCTTGTGAGATCCTTACGAATCTCGAGAGAAAATACGCACTTAGGAGTCCGCACGACCCCTAAGGAGAAATTACACTTACGAGATCCTCTCGACTCGTAGGGAGAAAAGTCTTTATGAGACCCTCACGGCTCATAAAGTTGAAAAGTCTTAGGCAGCAGACCTAAACCTGTTTGCTAAGCCATCGCTATCCTACAAGGAGGTTAAGATGGACTGTTATCTACTATCTACAAGCCACATTTGCTAAAGTAACATGCCAATGACAAAGCAAAGAGAAGAAAGTGATAGTAACAAAAAATGTGTCTTTTATTCATGAATTCAATTGAGTACAAGATACATCGTATAAAAAAAGGGAATGAATGCATGTTATTTATAGATTACAAATTTTCAGTCGATACAAAGACGACTATTGAGGAGGAGGCATTTTCAACAAATTAGCCAGTTGCTCTCGCGCTCCTCTCAATCCTTTCTCGCAATCGGCTGCCGTGGCCAACTCCACTTCGACTCGGGCCCGCTGTCGCAGACATGACGAAATCTTTTCATCGGTCCCCAGCATGACAGCTTCGCAGTCCTGCACGACCCGCTCCACGGAGTCAAATGTCCATCTCAGCGTCAACCCATCCGAAATGTATCACTGGAGATTGTCAAAGGCAGCTTTCAATTGCGCAGCATTCGCTTCGACCTAGGTGCGCAACCGGGCGGATTCGCTTGAAGCTACTTCATGTTCCTTTCGCCTCAAGGTCATCTCTTGTTCAAAATGGCAGATGAAAGGAACACTCTGCTCAACCCATGCAGCCCGCTGGGAGTTTAAAGCTGATACTTCAGGAGCGGGATGCTTGAGCTCAATCTCATGCAGGAAGGCCTCGATCTTTCTGCAATAATTAACCTAAGACTCGACGACACCTTCATTATGGAAGTTCACGAGCGTCTCCAGCATAGGATTAACCTCAGCAACAAAATCTGCAGTGAATGTGAGGGCCTCGGCGTCAAGATCCTCTATGAATTCTCTCAACATTCGCATGCTAGTCGCAACACCCCTGGAAGATGGGCGTTTAGCAAAGGGCCCTGTCGGCATTAGGATTCGAGACTCGAAGGGAGCTGGAGCCGGTGCGATTGCTGCAAAATAAATTATGGTCAAATGTCGACTCAGGAGGTAAAGAAAAATACACGAGTAATAGAGTTCGCTATACCAGCTGTGACAGGCGGCAGGAAGGGGAGTGTCGGAGCCACAGCTATTCCTTCGCCTCCTCCTTCAACCCGTGATGCTATATTCAATATGAAGAAGAATTAGCAATGATATGGCTACCTGTAAAAGAAAGGAAAGGATGTCGGTTAAAAACTATAGTCACCGACACCAGTAAATAGGACGATTTCTGACTGGAAGGAGAAATGCGGGTTCAGCACCTAATACAGGTGGTCAAAAAGGACTCCTGCAAAGTTACGACAATATACTGTCAGTATAAGGAGGGTGATACCTACAATGAAACCGATAAATCGCAAACCTATACCTTCCAGCATTTCGGACGACATAAGAGAAGGAGAAGGAACAACCGTCATGACGGTGACCGAAGGTGCTTCAGATGGAACAATCTCAACGTTCACTGCACCTACAAACAAAAAATCGTCAGAAGAAGCTGAACAGTATTGTAAAACAAAAAAGAGAACAGTGACTCAAGACTTACTTGAGGGGACATTAACCAAAACCGCGACGGAAGCATCACCAGGCGTTGCCGCTTCTTCGCTCTCCCTCAGAGGAGTAGTTTCTGCGCCCATGGCTTCGTCCCCTGATTTGACGAGGGCCGTCGTAACGCTTGCGACGCCCGCTGATACCAGGGAGCCACACGGGGAAAGAGCAGTGGTCTGGACGGTCAGGGATTCTAGAGAAAGGGTCGCAATTTCGGGCATGGTAACTGTCAGGCTTTCACCCGTCATCCCATGACTCGGCCCTAAAAGAAAATGCATATGTCAAAATTCGAAGATCAAGTTCTAATAAAAGACTCAAAGCTACATTACCTTAGGGCAGCTTTTCGGTTTCTTCCCGAGTTGCACGCGCGACCTGTCTATGGGCGGTAGACAACGCAGAACATCCGTCGAAGGAGTATCAGGAAGCGGAATGACGCTTGAGCCTGCACCCACGGCCAAACTGGCATCGTGTTCCCTCGCCGCACGCTTCCTACTCTTCTTTTCAGTTTGAGCAGTAAGAAGTGATCTCCTCAAGACCTCCGTCAAAGGGACGTCATCGTCCAAACCAAGCTCTGCCTCTGGAGCCGTTACAGCGTCTATCATCGGCCACTTTAGCCGAGCCTCCTGCGGTAATGTTAGGGGAGCTGGGGCCACAATAGCTGGCTTTGGAAGCATCGTCGCATCACCACTCGAGATCGGCACCACACTCGGGATAACCTGAGTCAAGGTAGTCCCTGCGATAGAGGAGAGGGTCAAACCACGAATAAAGAAAAAGGGAATGAAGGCACAATGAGCCGAATTATACCAAGGCCCAAAGAAGCGCGGAGCCTCTCTTCCTCTTCAAATGTTTTGAGGGAAGCCGTGAGAGCCTCTTCGGCAGAGATACCTGTTGTAGAAGAAAGCGTCAGTAGAAGCATATTAAAAGAAGAAAGCCGCGGAAGAATGTAACTGAAGTCTACCTGACTGCGCGATAGTGATCAGTGCCGCTTCATCGCGAGCCAGTCGCTCGAAAGCCACAAGGGCAGCCTGGAGATCAGTATCATCCGCGGGCGCGATGAATAGACCCTCATTGGTGCCGTACTCACACAAGCCTTCGCTGTAAGGAGCATGGGGCTCCTGACCGAGTACAACGTCAGCAGAAAAGAGAGACTTCTTCTTTTTCTGCGAACGAGTGCCAGCGGTCGATGACAGGATCTTGCGCTTGGCGGGCAATTTTGGGCGACGAGTCCCGATCTCTGTACCCACACCAGACTCCGGGGACGCTACAGCCGCCGTTTCTGTAGGAACACGGGGTAGAGGCTTCTCATGAAAAGCGCGCGGGACCGCAACCGTACCAGCTTCTCTTAAAGAAGGACAAACAATTGTCCGTTGCTTCAAGGGGACAGCGGGATTATCAGCAGGGGCTGCACCCTTGCGATTGAGCAGTAACCGCCTTTCTTCCCTAATAACAGCACTCGTCGCATGTTAGTACCACGTCACGTATGAGTTCGAGGCTTTTGGAATGCAGCTCGGCCCACTGATAAAAAAGTTGGACCCGGTGTTTAGCCGCATGAAATGATGCAGCACGCTGCGTATGCCCTCTTCCGTAGCAACCGGCTCAGCTAAAAAGCCCTCAAGCGGGACACCCTGATCGTAACTCAAATGTTGAGCAAACTGGTGTGGGTTGTACCTCATGAACAGCGTCGAGTCATTATGCCTGAACACTAAAAAGTCCGGTCTGATTGAATACAAATGCAGAATCTCCCGAGCCGTCAAGGTAGGAGCCCCGTCTTTGAAGGTGTCGCGCAGCGGCTGCACTGTTTTAGTGGGTTCCTTGCCGATAGTTAAAACCTTATCGACAAAGGTCATGCTATCCCCGACCGTACGCGGGTGAAGGACCAGACCCCAAGCCTCCCGCTGTGATGGATTTAAAGCGGAAGCATCAACTAGGAGCATAATCCGAGGGAAATTATACCTGTCGTAGAAACGGGGCCGTTTGTGAACTCCAAAAGCGCTGAGCACATGCAACTCGATCCACGACGTGAAATAGTGAAGCGGGAGAGTTACGGGCTGTACCCCTGGCTGAGTGGTGTCTGCTGCTAAGCTGAGGCCGTGATACAAATGAGCCAGCCTAGCGATCCTGACGGCCACTCGCGTCCCGGCAACCATTCGGTGAGCCGGATAGAAGACGGATGGCCTCATATAGCGATGGTGTATTGGGAGAACAAACCAGCTTAACCATAAGCCAATAATCCCAGGAATAACGTCTCTTCATCGATGTCTGAAGCAGCAAGCTCTGCGAAAGGAACGACTGGGGTATCCGGAATGAAGAAGCTTTTTAGATCTGCTTTCGCCGTCGGCTGGTTATCCAAACTAAAACTAAACGGGTCGTCAAGCTTGGCGAAATTCGCAGCTTGTTTTGATAAGACTTCCAGACGAAGAAAGCGAGCGATGAAGTCTGTGAAAATGACTCCATGCCCTCTAGACTCCAGAAATAGACTTTCGTAAATGTTCAACACCTTGATCAAACTCGGGAATCGATGTTGAATGGCGTTCTCCGGGGTAAGGCCCATCACCACAGATTTGGTGGCAAAGATGTACTCGTCAGGAGGAGGTAGCTCCTCGTAATGTTACCCCCTGACGGGTAAGCCGAAAATCTCCGCGAACTCCTCCAAAGAGATTGAAACTTCCCGATCTGATAGAAGGAAGGTGTGAGTTGGGATATTCCATTGCTCCAAAAAAGCTTTGACCCACCATACAGGGGGCGTGGAATACTGGAAGAGAGATACGTAAACTGTGGGGTACAACCCGAACTTCAGCAGCAGTGATTTCTTGGCCGACAAGATGTACCGAGCCCACTGCAGATATCCAGCTGAATGGCGAGGAGTCAAGCCAATCATGTATGCTTGTCCCCAAGGGCGCGACTCGCCTTGACATATGCGTATCCCCAGAATATCCAAAGCCATCGGCGGCTGTATAGGTATTGAGGCCATAGAAGGCTGAAGGCGACCCTCTGAGGTCCAGTTGACCTCCTCTACGGCATAATTCACCTGAGGTGAGTCGGCGTAGTGAATCGGTGAAATGGGCTCCGAAGGTACCGTACAAGAAAAACTACACCGACCCTGGATGATTTGATTGTACCACGACCCCCATAGATGAAGAGATTTCTGCTCCGGGTCGTGATCTTTAATGAGCACAAAGACTTCCTATCCACAGGCGCATCAGCAAATGCGCTCTCCGGACGAACAAATGGGAAAGAAGTGTTGAAAGACATAGTACCTGCGCGAAAAGGAACGAGGGTTAGTCGCCAGTGCTACAGTCTAAATTCTGATACTTGGTACTTTAAATTTGTACCACACTGCAATGCAGTGGAAAGGGACCAAGGGGGCACCCAAAAAATCAAGGTGACGGCTCATCATTGATGAGACAATCATTAATTAAAGAAGAAATCCTAAAAAATATCCTCATTTAATGAGAGACACCTCGTGCCAAGGAGTTAAACTCCCTCGAGAGCAACGCTCTGCAAACATGAATGACATCTGTCGACTCTAATTATGAGGTGAATAAAATTCCCTAAAAATTCTAAGAGCTATGCTCTGTGAAGACGATGGAATCATCCATCAAAACCCTAAAAAGCAAAGCTTTTACTGAGTTAAAAACTCCGAGATCTTTAAGATCTGCAAAACGAACTCTAAGAGTTCTTCATTAATGGGTTAAGAAACCCTAAAAGAAGATTTTTTGATTTATGATCTAAGAAGAGCAAAACTCTATTTTCATTTAACGGGTTAAGAAACCCTAAAACACATCTTTAAGATCTGTGATCTGAGAAGAGCAAAGCTCTGTTTAATGGGGTCGAACATGATTCTTACCGAATATTTGAACAAAGTTCTAACTTAAAGGAAGTTCCTTGGGCAGAGATCTTTGCTCTGAAGAGAGAATTAAATTCTCAGAAAAACAAGAAAGGGTGAAGATGAACAGAAATCATCTCAAGGGCTAAAGACCCTATTTATAGGCGCTGGAAGTCGATCCAACTTCCAAGAAAATCCAACGGTGGAAAGGCTGCTACCGCTGCACTCACGTGTGAGCTACGTGAGCGCAATGGTGGGGGGCATTTGTTTCCCCGCAATAAGAGAGCATGGCTCTGTTCAAAATTTGAAATTTGAACTGAGGCAGCGCCTCACGTGCAAAGCACGAGAGAGCTAGCGCCAAGAGCGCCAGCACCATGAGTCAAAGACTCTGAGCCAGCACCTCACGTGCAAAGCACGAGAGCGCTAGTGCCAAGAGCGCTAGCGCCAAGAGTTAAAAAAAACTCTGAGGCAGCGCCAAAAATAAAAGTTCTTCACCCTTGGATCAAAGATCCAACGGAGAGGATAAATCATCAAATTACAGAATTAAATTCTGACTGAGGAAATACTCCTCAAATCTTTCTAAACAAGAAAAATTGTGCTATGTAAATCAGAGCACCGTTGGATCAAAGATCCAATGGTAATTGAAAATCACCAAGATACAGAATAAGTTCTGTATGGGAAAATATTTTCCCAATCTTGTTAAAAACGAGAAAAATATCTTTTGTAAAACAGAAGCCTTTGGATCAAAGATCCAATGGTGGGAAACATCCGCAAATCAATCAGAGATCTCTCAATGAGAGATTTCCTTAACTAATTCAACAAATCAGCCTCCCATATATAAAGGACCTAAGACTTCAAGTCTTAAAAAAAAAACCCCATAAGATTCAAATTGAAAGAAGAAGTACAGAAGAACTCGCCCAAAACTTCAGAGTTCAAGGCGAGAACTACCTCTCTTCATGGTAAAGAAAAACAAAAGAGATCATAGCATCTCCTCATAAAAGAAGAACTTAGTTCTTAGATCCATGAGACAAAATCTCTCATAAAAGAGATCATAGCATCTCCTCATAAAAGAAGAACTTAGTTCTTAGATCCATGAGACAAAGTCTCTTATAAATGAGAATTTAATTCTCAGAGCACCGAACTGATCAGAACTGCAAAAAAAAGTGCCTGGCGCTCAGCGCCAAGCGCTCCACGTGCTCCTCACGTGGACGCTATTTTATAAGAAGCGCTTAGCGCTAAGCACTCCACGTGCTCCTCACGTGGGTGCTATTTTATAAGAAGCGCTTTGTCACGACCCAAAAGTACGGAACGCGACTGGCACTTAGATTACGAGACGTCTAAAGGCGTACCGTAACCTAAGTCAGCCAAAGCCCAGAAGAATCTAAACCGAAAACAAAAGAGAGTGAAGGAAAACCTTTAATGAAAATGGTTTTTAAAATCATTTAAGTTGCATAGAATCCCTTTTTAAAACATCAAAATTTCCGAAAATTTCGGCAGAGTCTCCCTTATATTTTCTATCCCCCAAAATGGGTACAACAAGATAATAAACCTGTAATCATAAAAATGGCATCCCCAAGCGGGAGCTAGCTCTTCGCCCAAGGCGGATCACAACCACATGCAATATAATAGTAATATCAAGAAAAAGAGCATAAAAGAAATGCAAAATACCAGAAAACACATCGCCGGCTCAAGTGAGCTTGACCCAAAAGAAACCACAAATATACAACCTCTCAGTCTCACCACTAGGTCACATATACAATAAAAAGTGGTAGATGGAGAATACTAGATACAATGATAAAGCAAAAAGAAATAAAGTGTGCTCGCAACCCACCTACGGGCGATATCGCGAGTCTGAACAAAAGGAGCTGATGATAAGATAGCCGCCGCTACAAGACTGATGAGTCCGACCTGCAAGACACTGTGGCACAACGGGGGTGAGTTGCCAGCTCGTAAGTAAATATAACATCTAATAAGGCAATCATAAGAATGCACGCAATGCACCACAACATGCATGTCCATATGTGATATAATATCTCTAGTATGCATGCACAGGTATGCAATGTCATTATTAAGTCTTTAAGTGTTTTAAATGCTAAGGGTATTGAATTCTTAATTTTAGAACATGAATATCTGTATAATAGCTAAATACCATCAAGAAATCATCTGAAAACCCGTGTCAAGCATCGACACCAAAGGAATCATATCTGTCTCAATATCGGGCTCCGTCAGTCCGGATCGGCCCATATCATAAATCTCACGACAACGGTCGGTATCCTCCGGATATCCGCCGCGCCAGACATCACCGGTAGGTAGTCTTCCCCTGCCAGGCTCATCGTCTACAACTCGATCTTCTTGCCCCGGGGTACCATACCGGGCCCACCATGTACCCGAGACGGTTCATCCACTCCTCGAATCGGGTCTCGAAATCCAACAGAAAACATGAAAACTCATGGTGGACGACACATACATCACGAGAAAACCGCAACTTTGTTTTGAAAATGATAAATATAAGGTTTTGTTAAATTCTTGCGGTTTTCCCCAAAATCCAGAAATCGCAGCAATACTGAAATCCTCAAGAAAATCATAATGTCCACATGTTATATATGATAAATGTCTATGATATCAATGCATACGATGTGAATTTTGGCTAGAAATCTATATAAATATGATGATGATGCGAGGTATACTTATGCTATGCAATTTCATATATCAAGTATGAATGCAAGTGGCGATATTATGATAAACAGGTTCTATAGTGCACGTGGCATGGCATTTACCAAAGGCGTGTATGTCACATGAATAGTGCGCGTGCAACAGATGCCAATGGTAAGGTGTTCGTGTCCTACGAAATGATATCGCATAAGTATAGATGAATGTCCATGCAATTTAATATACTGTTCGCTATAAGGGTATGTGTTGGGGTAAAAATTTACACCCGGTTGACCGAGTCAAAGTCAAGGTCAACCCCCAAGCTAGGTGGGCCCAAGCCCAGGTCAAGCGGGCCCATGCCCAAGTCGAGCCCGCGGCCAGCCTCCCTCATGCCAACACCAAAATCATGTCATAAATAATTTTTATGTAATTTTTTATGCATGAATGTAAACAAAATGGGCATTAAAGCCAAGTTTTTGTAAAGCCCATGGCTTATGTGCAAAAAGAAATGGCACATGAGCCATGGGATAGGCAAAATGTCATTTTGTGAAGCCCAAGGGGCTATATGTAAATATGTAAGCCTATAAAAGGCAACATGATGATGAATAAAGCAATGCTTTTCATTCCCCCAAAAATTAGGGTTTTTGTGCCTCCTGCTCCTTCTCCAAGGTTCTAAACCTTCCCATTTCTTTTGAATTAAATCAAGAGTTTTACTCTTCCTTTTTCAAAACAAAATAGTTTTTCACCACAAAACCCACAAAGGGAAACTTGGATCTGCCATCAGATCTCAAAAAGGAGAGATTTTGAGATCTCACATCTCTTGACCTTCAAGATCCAGCAAGCAACAAGAGGATGAAGAAGAACCCCTTTCATTAACCCCAAAACACATTCAGGAGTCCAACTCCTCTCTGATTTCTCTTTTGAGAAATCCCCTTTTAGGCTAAAAGCCCTCTTTTTCTCACCAGCGCGCTAGCGCTCGAGCAATTTGCGCCCACGTGCCGACACGTGGCGCGCGCGCTCGCGCTGCGCAAGGCGCCCACGTGCCGACACGTGGCGCGTGCGCTCGCGCTGCGCAAGGCGCCCACGTGCCGACACGTGGCGCGCGCGCTCGCGCTGCGCAAGGCGCCCTCGTGCCGACACGTGGCGCTCGCGCGCTGCGCAAGGCGCCCTCGTGCCGACACGTGGCGCGCGCGCTCGCGCTGCGCAAGGCGCCCTCGTGCCGACACGTGGCGCGCGCGCTCGCGCTCGAGCGCCCAAGGTGCTGCCCCACGCATCCTTTGGATGTCTTTCCCCCCTCTTTTTTATGTACATACATATATATAGACATATGTATACAAATGTACACATGCACATACTCCACGACACTGTCCCTGTTAGAAAAAATTTCTAACGGGGCGCTTCCCCGCACCCCGCAAGGGGGCTGCTAACCCCCTTGACCCCCAGCCCGCTATCCGGGTAGCGGGACCCCCGTAAAAACTCTGCGTGGCTCCCGATATATCCAAAACCCCCCTTTCAAAACAGAACACACGCACACTGCACATTGGGTTCGCATGACCAGTTTGACCCGTCAATCGGAGGTTCCCTCGCCCCAAAGGCGGGGGGTAATTAACGGCAGCTTAGTCCGCGGCTGCCGGAGATTCGGATCCCCACAATCATTAAACCCCGGCCTACCCAAGGCAGGGGGAATCTGTAGTATGCCTGACAAGCGCGCGCGTATTCCCATCTCAATGGGGTGACGAAATACACCCTACAGATTCTGGCACTCCCGGTGGGACAAATCTCTCCTCCCATATTTCGGGTTAAGCGTTCATGCGAACTCAATCAATGTACATATCTGTATTTATACTAAAATAATGCTCTTTCATGCAGGTCTTCAAGCAATCACCCTCCAACAATGTCTCCAAGGACGATCTCAGCTCTCAGCACGACTCCCGTCTCCTACACGATGAAGATGGACTCTTGGACGGTCCTTCCGGCCAGTCTCGGGCGACAATGGGAGGAGCAGCTGCTACCATTCGGCTCTATTATGTTCATACCAATTGGCGCCATCCCAGCTCCTCAAGCTCCAGCAACAGAGAAACCGGTCTCAAAAGGCAATAGACCAAATGTGGTGATCTCGAGGGTGCCCCAACCCAAACGCAAGTCGGTATCTGAACGACTTTCCTTGGCCCCAGCTGGGGGCAAGGCCATCAACACCGACAAAGCAACAAGGCCTCTCGAGCAAGCTCCGGCGGTGCCCTTGACAACTGCTCGATCGGGTGTCTTCTCTAAGCTCCCCGCTATCAACTCACAATGGCTTCCCGAAGAGCAGAGGCCTGCCAAGCGCTTAAGGCAGAGAAGCTGAGGCAGAAGCGGCTCAGATATAGAGCCAACAAAAGGGCTACGACTCTGGCCATGTTAAAATTTATGAATTTCCAAAGCCTGGACCGCTCCGCGAAACCAGCTTCCAGCGATGAAAGAATGGCTGAATGTCTTATCCACACTGTCTACATGGCCGAACATGAAGAAACGAACCCTCCTCTTCTTCACAGCCATGGTGATGATATGGTTGACGCTACCCAGCATCGGATCGATCTAAATGATGAAGAGCCCGCTCAGGCCGATAAGCCAGAGGAGCCTGTGATTCCTACGGAATTGAGCTCAGGCAATAAAGATTACCCGGTTGTCATAGCCGGAACTACAGAACAAGCGTTATTCCAATGGCTTCAAAGGCAATTTCAGGACAGGGATGAGAAGATGGCCGAGGTCTATTCCAAAGTCGACGAGCTGGCAAACGTCGTGGCGGATCTCGCGACCCAAGTCGCCCGATTGCAATTACAGCAGAATCAAATTTTGGCTCATGAGCCAGGGATTGATACCCGGGGGCAGCCAACTGATATCCCTTCCAACCTAAAAGTGGAGCGCCTTCGAGAAAAACGGCCGCAATCAGCCTCCAGTCCCTCCGATACATACGCCGGGGGGGAATCGCCTCTGAAAGCGAAGCTGGAAAAGGTCTATTCCTTTAAAAGGGAAAAAGTCCACAAGATATTCAAGGACGCCTTAAGAAACGGTCTACAACTGCCGGAATCAAAGAGACCGCAAGAAGCGAATATGACCGACGACCCAGAATATTGCCCCTATCACAGGGTGATAGGTCATGCTATTGAGGACTGCTTCATCTTCAAAGATTGGGTCGAAAGGCAATACAGGGCGGGAGAGATAGAACTGTCTAAAGGCGCGTTAGCAAACAGTCAAGCTACGACCGCCAATTTCATGCAAATGGAGACCGAAGCCTTTCGGGAACCTAATCCTCCCAGACATGTGCCATTATCTGAAGAGGGCGAACCAAAGACCGATTGGCCTCGAGGACCAGCATCAGTAAAGGCACCTACTCCAATGGAGAGAAAGAAGAAGGTATACTCCTTCAGGAGGGATGAAGTCCGCAAAATATTCATGGACGCCTTGAACAACGGTCTGCAACTGCCTGTTCCAAAGAGGCCACAGGAAATGAACATGACCGGCAATCCCATATACTGCCCATATCATAGAGTGGTGGGTCATACCATCGAAGATTGCTATATTTTCAAAGATTGGGCAGAGGAACAATATAAGTTGGGAAAAACCTCACAATCCTCGGATGTGTCGGCAAGCCACAGAGCTAGGTCATCAACACAGCTCCGCCAAGATCAAAGTTCAAGGAGCTGGGATAAGCAAAGAGGACCACCACGTCGTTAAACTGGGAACACCTAATGACCACCACGTCGTTAAACTGGGAACAGTCGACCTCTAAGTCGTTAAACTGGGAATGTAAATATATATATATATATATATATATATATATATATATATATATATATATATATATATGTATGTAAATAAACAAAAACTGTGTAAATAAAAGAAAAATAAGGAAAAGCCGAAATGATGGGGAAACCGCGAATAAAAGCCGAAATGATAGGGCAATCGCGATCTTCGCGACAAGAAAAGCTGAAAGGATAGAGCAATCGCGGTAAAAAAAAACACAAAAAAAAAACAACGGCGAATGATGAGTCGCTCCTGATACCATATTCCAGTGTAGCGATGCAGACGCCAACCAAAATCCAGTTTCCCAAAATTCTTCCAGCCCTACGGCCAGTCCCCAAATTGACTACCGTATACAATCTACGGGCTCAAATAATTCTCAGCATAGCCATGCCCCACCGCAATCATCAGTCCAGCGGTTGGTCTCCGCCCTCGAAATCATGCTCCATTGGGGAGACCCACTTATGTGTCCTGGCACCTCTGCTTCAGTGTTAGCAACGCTGATGCCGGCCCCTACCCCAAAATTCCAAGCTCGACATCAATAGACCTCTATGTCTTTAAACTGGAAACAGATGACCTCCAAGTCTTTAAACTGGAAATAGCTGACCTCCACGTCGTTAAACTGGAAACAGATGACCTCCACGTCGTTAAACTGGAGACAGCTGACCTCCAAGTCGTTAAACTGGAAACAGATGACCTCTACGTCTTTAAACTGGAAACAGATGACCTCCAAGTCTTTAAACTGGAAACAGCTGACCTCCACGTCGTTAAACTGGAAACAGATGACCTCCACGTCGTTAAACTGGAGACAGCTGACCTCCAAGTCGTTAAACTGGAAACAGATGACCTCCAAGTCTCTAAAATGGAAACAGCTGACCTCCACGTCGTTAAACTGGAAACAGATGACCTCCACGTCGTTAAACTGGAGACAGCTGACCTCCAAGTCGTTAAACTGGAAACAGATGACCTCTACGTCTTTAAACTGGAAACAGATGACCTCTATGTATTTAAACTGGAAACAGATGACCTCCAAGTCTTTAAACTGGAAACAGCTGACCTCCACGTCGTTAAACTGGAAACAGATGACCTCCACGTCGTTAAACTGGAGACGGCTGACCTCCAAGTCGTTAAACTGGAAACAGATGACCTCTACGTCTTTAAACTGGAAACATATGACCTCTATGTCTTTAAACTGGAAACAGATGACCTCCAAGTCTTTAAACTGGAAACAGCTGACCTCCACGTCGTTAAACTGGAAACAGATGACCTCCACGTCGTTAAACTGGAGACAGCTGACCTCCAAGTCGTTAAACTGGAAACAGATGACCTCCAAGTCTTTAAACTGGAAACAGCTGACCTCCACGTCGTTAAACTGGAAACAGATGACCTCCACGTCGTTAAACTGGAGACAGCTGACCTCCAAGTCGTTAAACTGGAAACAGATGACCTCTACGTCTTTAAACTGGAAACAGATGACCTCTATGTCTTTAAACTGGAAACAGATGACCTCCAAGTCTTTAAACTGGAAACAGCTGACCTCCACGTCGTTAAACTGGAAACAGATGACCTCCACGTCGTTAAACTGGAGACAGCTGACCTCCAAGTCGTTAAACTGGAAACAGATGACCTCTAAGTCGTCAAACTGGAAACAGTAGACCCCTAAGTCTTTAAACTGGAAACAGACGACCTCTAAGTCGTTAAACTGGAAACAGATGACCTCCAAGTCGTTAAACTGGAAACAGTCGACCTCTATGTTCTTAAACCGGGAACGAAGGAAATCCACTCATGTGTCCTCACGATACATGAGGAGAACAAGCCTTTGTGGGATCCTTACGACTCACAAAGGAAAAGCACACTTAGAAGTCCTCACGACTTCTAAGGAGAACATACACCTGCGGGATCCTTACGACTCGCAGGGAGAAAATACCTTTATGGGACCCTCACGGCCCATAAAATTGAAAAGCCTTAGGCAATAGGGATCTAAACCTATCTCCTAAGCCATCGCTCCCCAGTCCCCAAACGGCGAATGATGAGTCGCTCCTGGTACCATATTCCAGTACAGCGATGCAGACGCCAACCAAATTCGCTCCCCAATCCCCAACGGCGAATGATGAGTCGCTCCTGGTACCATATTCCAGTGCAGCGATGCAGACGCCAACCAAATTCCAAATCCCATACCCCAACGGCGAATGATGAGTCGCTCCTGGTACCATATTCCGGTGTAGCGATGCAGACGCCAACCAAATTCCAAATCCCATACCCCAACGGTGAATGATGAGTCGCTCCTGGTACCATATTCCGGTGTAGCGATGCAGACGCCAACAAAGTCCTGAAATGTTTCTGGCCCTACGGTCTGGATCATACATCCTGCAAAACCGTATACAATCCACGGGCGTAAAACAATCCCCATCTCTCCAAAAAACAAAAAAAAAGAAAGAAAAAAAAAGAAAAAAAAAGAAGAACGGTATGTCCACAAGCAAAACAGGGCACGGATGAAAACCAGAAAGGACTCCGTGAGTAAAAACAGCAGGACTGCCGGCGAGTTTGTGAAAACCCGAAAGGGCGCAAACTCGTAAAAAAAAAGGAAATGCACTCGGAAAGTCCTCTCGACTTTGTGAGGAGAAAATTCCCGCGTGAGATCCCTACGACTCACAAAGGAGCAACACACTTAGGAGTCCCCACGACTCTTCAGGAGAAAATGCACCTGCGCGATCCTTACGACTCGCAGGGAGAAAATGCTTTTGTGGGACCCTCACGGCCCATAAAATTGAAAAACCTTAGGTGATAGGGACCTAAACCCGTCTCCTAAGCCACCAATTCCCAAATCCTCCTGGGGCAAATGATGAGTTGCTCCTGGCATCATTCCAGTGCAGCAATGCAGATGCCAAACAAAATACCCATTCCCAAATCCTCCCGGGGCAAATGATGAGTTGCTCCTGGCATCATTCCAGTCCAGCAATGCAGATGCCAAACAAAAAAAAACCATTCCTAAATCCTCCCGGGGCACATGATGAGTTGCTCCTGGCATTATTCCAGTGCAGCAATGCAGATGCCAAACAAAAACCCCAATTCCCAAATCCTCTCAAAGACAGATGATGATTCGCTCCTGGTACCATATTCCAGTGTAGCGATGCTGATGTCAACCCAAACCAAATCAAACCAACAACCTCTACGGCGGAATCATGCTCTGTCCCAGAATTTACCCCATGTCGAAATCATGCTTCGCCTCGGGATATCTACCTTCCCTGCCGGAATTATGCTCCGCCTCGGAATCAAGTCAACCCGACACTCCGCGCTGGGGAAAAGTCCATCAGCGACACTCCGTGCTGGGGAAAAGTCAACCCGACACTCCGTGCCGGGGAAAAGTCCATCAGCGACACTCCGTGCCGGGGAAAGTCAACCCGACACTCCGCGCCGGGGAAAAGTCGATCAGCGACACTCCGTGCCGGGGAAAAGTCAACCCGACACTCCGCGCCGGGGAAAAGTCCATCAGCGAGACTCCGTGCCGGGGAAAAGTCAACCCGACACTCCGCGCCGGGGAAAAGTCGATCAGCGACACTCCGTGCCGGGGAAAAGTCAACCCGACACTCCGCGCCGGGGAAAAGTCTATCAGCGACACTCCGTGCCGGGGAAAAGTCAACCCGACACTCCGCGCCGGGGAAAAGTAGATCAGCGACACTCTGTGCCGGGGAAAAGTCAACCCGACACTCCGCGCCGGGGAAAAGTCGATCAGCGACACTCCGTGCCGGGGAAAAGTCAACCAGCGACACTCCGCGCCGGGGAAAAGTCCATCAGCGACACTCCGTGCCGGGGAAAAGTCAACCCGACACTCCGCGCCGGGGAAAAGTCTATCAGCGACACTCCGTGCCGGGGAAAAGTCAACCCGACACTCCGCGCAGGGGAAAAGTCGATCAGCGACACTCCGTGCCGGGGAAAAGTCAACCCGGCACTCCGCGCCGGGGAAAAGTCCATCAGCGACACTCCGTGCCGGGGAAACGTCAACCAGCCGATACTCCGCCTCGGGGAAACGTCAAGCAGACACTCCGTGCCGGGGGCACATCGACAACAGACACTCCGTCTCGGGGAAACGTCGACCAGCGACACTCCGTGCCGGGGACACGTCTACCAAATCGCTTCGGATCAAAGCGTCGGCCGTCCACGTCGCAAAAATGGCAGTGCAGGCTTCCTACAAAGAAGGAACCAGATCGCTCCGGGCCAGGGAAACGTCTACCACGGACACTCCGTCTCGGAGACGCGTCAAGCGTCGACCGTCCATGTCACAAAACGGGCAGTGCAGGCTCCCCACAAATCGGGAACCAAATCACTCTGGGTCAGGGAAACGTCTACCACGGACACTCCGTCTCGGAGACGCGTCAAGCGTCGACCGTCCATGTCACAAAACAGGTAGTGCAGGCTCCCCACAAATCGGGAACCAAATCACTCTGGGTCAGGGAAACGTCTACCACGGACACTCCGTCTCGGAGACGCGTCAAGCGTCGACCGTCCACGTCGCAAAAATGGCAGTGCAGGCTTCCTACAAAGAAGGAAACAGATCACTCCGGGCCAGGGAAACGTCTACCATGGACACTCCGTCTCGGAGACGCGTCAAGCGTCGACCGTCCACGTCGCAAAAATGGCAGTGCAGGCTTCCTACAAAGCAGGAACCAGATCACTCCGTGCCGGGGACACGTTAGCAAGCGACACTCTCCATCGAGGAAACGTCTAATACAGACACTCCGCCTCGAGGAAACGTTGACCGGCGACACTCTGTGCTGGGGACACGTCTATCAAATTGCCCCAGATCAGAGCGTCGATCGTCCATGTCGTAAAAAGGGCAGTGCATCCCAAAAAGTGGGAACCAAATCAAGTCGCCTCTACGTGAAACAAGATCCATCAATTTCATGCACACGACCCACATATGTGGTGTGCATTTATTGATGGGGGGCAATTTGTTGGGGTAAAAATTTACACCCGGTTGACCGAGTCAAAGTCAAGGTCAACCCCCAAGCTAGGTGGGCCCAAGCCCAGGTCAAGCGGGCCCATGCCCAAGTCGAGCCCGCGGCCAGCCTCCCTCATGCCAACACCAAAATCATGTCATAAATAATTTTTATGTAATTTTTTATGCATGAATGTAAACAAAATGGGCATTAAAGCCAAATTTTTGTAAAGCCCATGGCTTATGTGCAAAAAGAAATGGCACATGAGCCATGGGATAGGCAAAATGTCATTTTGTGAAGCCCAAGGGGCTATATGTAAATATGTAAGCCTATAAAAGGCAACATGATGATGAATAAAGCAATGCTTTTCATTCCCCCAAAAATTAGGGTTTTTGTGCCTCCTGCTCCTTCTCCAAGGTTCTAAACCTTCCCATTTCTTTTGAATTAAATCAAGAGTTTTACTCTTCCTTTTTCAAAACAAAATAGTTTTTCACCACAAAACCCACAAAGGGAAACTTGGATCTGCCATCAGATCTCAAAAAGGAGAGATTTTGAGATCTCACATCTCTTGACCTTCAAGATCCAGCAAGCAACAGGAGGAAGAAGAAGAACCCCTTTCATTAACCCCAAAACACATTCAGGAGTCCAACTCCTCTCTGATTTCTCTTTTGAGAATTCCCTTTTAGGCTAAAAGCCCTCTTTTCCTCACCAGCGCGCTAGCGCTCGAGCAATTTGCGCCCACGTGCCGACACGTGGCGCGCGCGCTCGCGCTGCGTAAGGCGCCCACGTGCCGACACGTGGCTCGCGCGCTCGCGCTGCGCAAGGCGCCCACGTGCCGACACGTGGCGCGCGCGCTCGCGCTGCGCAAGGCGCCCTCGTGCCGACACGGGGCGCGCGCGCTGCGCAAGGCGCCCTCGTGCCGACACGTGGCGCGCACGCTCGCGCTGTGCAAGGCGCCCTCGTGCCGACACGTGGCGCGCGCACTCGCGCTCGAGCGCCCAAGGTGCTGCCCCACGCATCCTTTGGATGTCTTTCCCCCCTCTTTTTTATGTACATACATATATATAGACATATGTATACAAATGTACACATGCACATACTCCACGACACTGTCCCTGTTAGAAAAAATTTCTAACGGGGCGCTTCCCCGCACCCCGCAAGGGGGCTGCTAGCCCCCTTGACCCCCAGCCCGCTATCCGGGTAGCGGGACCCCCGTAAAAACTCTGCGTGGCTCCCGATATATCCAAAACCCCCCTTTCAAAACAGAACACACGCACACTGCACATTGGGTTCGCATGACCAGTTTGACCCGTCAATCGGAGGTTCCCTCGCCCCAAAGGCGGGGGGTAATTAACTACAGCTTAGTCCGCGGCTGCCGGAGATTCGGATCCCCACAATCATTAAACCCCGGCCTACCCAAGGCAGGGGGAATCTGTAGTATGCCTAACAAGCGCGCGCGTATTCCCATCTCAATGGGGTGACGAAAAACACCCTACAGTATGCAGTGTACATGAATGGATAAGCTAGCTAACAATATAATCTTGCAAAAAGTAGGGTAATCCTAACTAGGGGGCGCATCGCGCCATCCAGACGATTCCCCCATAGATGAATACATCTACTCACCTGAAATCCCCGCTAATCCGATCCGACCACCGCCTTGCCTTTTCGCGCCGTGTCCGACGTTTCCCCGACCGATCCTATATTTGCACAATACCAAGCATAAGATTACGTAACCTAAAACGATGCAAGTCACATTATACAAATATCGACGCTCTCGAATTAAACATAACACGCACTCGGTGTGCGGGAAAACGCACGAAAATCGCTAACCTTTAACTAGAATCGTCATTTCGGGGAAATCGACAAAACTACAACCCGACTAGACGAAACCCCGCGTTCGCGCACTCTAATAGTCCTATACGAAGCTAATTATATTGCTAACATAACACAATTTGATCGCATTCTAATTTTCGTAAAAATCTAGTAAGCAAATTCAATACCGATTCGATGCAAACATCGAAATTTAATCGATTTAGCTAGCATATCATTACACAATTAACCACTCTAATCAATTTGATAATCAAAACCCTAACTTAATTCTAACAACCATGTTTCAAACCCTAACTCAACATCAAAACCCCTTCTTGATTTTCATGAACAATAATTTACAACTAAATTAATACTTCAAAATTAAATTCTAGCATATATAAACTACAAGTTAGCAACTAGTTTAGGATTTTACCTTACAAGTGGAAACCCAGCATGATCAAGTCACCAAGAAAGCCTCCTTTCATCATGTTTTTGAACTAATTTGGGTTGAAGAGAGAATGGATTAGGGTTTGGCTTTGAATGGGTGAATGAAATTTGTTGATTTTTATGAATTTTTGCATGAAAATTGAAGCAAAAAGGAGTGAGAAGAGCGGGAAATCTGCAGGTGAGGGGGTCGGCCAGCAGCAAGGGAGAGGAGATGGGGAAATTTGGAGAAGTTTCTAGGTCCCAAAACACCCCATGTTATCATTTAATGCTTTCTTATCAACATTTTACAAAAAAAACCTTATTTTACATCATTTTTCCATTAAATTTCCCACCCTAAAACCAAAAGTTTGCAAGACATGATATAATTTTATTAACACCCTATTTTAGCTTATAAAGACTCCTAATTATGAAATTTACCTAATTAAATTTGTATTTATCCCTAATTTAATGTATTTAAAAAGGCTTAAAATAATAAAAAAATAATTAATTACGAATTTTTTTTTATTTAACTAGAAAATTATAAGTGACATTTTTGTGACAAAATTATAGTAATATCTTATCTAAATTTTGTATAATTAGGTCTACAATGAAAAATACCTATTTTGACTTTTTACGGAAAAAGCCGAAAAATTAGCCGATTACCGAAAAACTGCCTAAACGATTTTCGAAGGGTTGCAATCTTCCCCCCTTAAAGAAATTCGGTCCCCGAATTTAGAATTTAACTACGCGTACCTTCAAAAATATGGGGATATCTCTTCCTCATCTCGACCTCGGTCTCCCAGGTGACCTCCTCGCTGTTCGGGCCACGCCAAAGGACCTTGACGGACGGTATGACCTTCGACCTCAATTTCTTCACCTGCTGATCCAGAATGACCACCGGCTGCTCGGTGAAAGAAAGATCACGCTCTAGCTGGATCGTCTGGTGCTGAATCGCATGGGAAGGATCATGAAGGTACTTGCGGAGCATCGAGACATGGAATACGGGGTGAACATCGGGGAAGCTGGGCGGAAGAGCTAACTGATAAGCGACTGGACCAACACGCTCTAGGATCTCAAAAGGACCAACACATCTAGGACTCAGTTTCCCTTTCCGCCCAAATCTCATCACACCTTTCATCGGAGAGACCTTCAGGAAAACATGATCGCCAACAGCGAACTCGAGTCGGCGACGGCGCCTGTCAGCATAAGATTTCTGCCTGCTTTGTGCCGCTCTCATCCTGTTCCGAATCAGCTGTATCTTCTCGTTCGTCTCCTGTACGATCTGAGGCCCCAAAATACTGCTCTCCCTAAGCTCTGTCCAACATACAGGCGATCGACATCTCCTCCCATATAAAGCCTCAAAAGGTGCCATCTGAATCGTCTCCTGGAAGCTATTATTGTAAGAAAACTCGATCAAAGGCAAATGACGATCCCAGCTACCACCGAAATCTAAAACACAAGCTCTGAGCATGTCCTCAAGAGTCTGAATCGTACGCTCCGACTGACCGTCAGTCTGCGGATGAAAGGCTGTGCTAAAACTCAATCGGGTGCCCAAAGCTTCCTGAAGTTTCTGCCACAATCGGCTGGTAAACTGGGTGCCCCGGTCGGACACGATGCAAGTCGGAACGCCATGCAGTCGCACTATCTCATCAATATAAACCTGGGCGTACTGAGAAAATCCAAAAGTGGTCTTCACTGGAAGAAAGTGAGCCGCTTTCGTCAGTCGATCCACAATCACCCAAATAGAGTCGTACCCTCGACTGGTCCTGGGTAGACCCACAATGAAGTCCATGAAGACCTGCTCCCACTTCCACTCAGGGATGGGCAAAGGCTGTAACTCGCCGGCTGGCCTCTGGTGCTCGGCCTTGACTTGCTGACAAGTCAGGGATCTCGACACAAAGTCTGTAATATCCTTCTTCATTCCGTCCCACCAGTAAACCTCTCTCAAATCACGGTACATCTTGGTGGAACCTGGATGCACACTGTATGCTGATCTATGTGCCTCCTCGAGAATATCGCGTCTCAGTCCCTCTGAATCTGGCACGCACAGTCGAGTCCCAAATCGAAGTATCCCATGATCATCAATCACGAACTCGGAAACTCTGCCCTGCCGAATCTGCTCAATAATCTCTAATGTACGGGCATCGCCGGACTGTGCCTCGCGGATACGGTCAAGTAACTGTGGGCGTGCTCTGAAATGGGCCAGCTGTCCCCCTGTAGGAGTAAACTCGAACTGCACTCTGCTATCACATAAAACCTGCCAATCCGCCGTCGACTGCATCTGTACCGCGCTCAAACAAGATAAGCTACCTCCGGGCCTCCTACTCAAAGCATCTGCCACCACATTCGCCTTGCCCGGATGGTATAAAATCTCGCAGTCATAATCCTTCACCAACTCCATCCATCGGCGCTGTCTCAGGTTCAGATCTCGCTGCTGGAAGATATACTTCAAACTCTTATGGTCAGTGAATATCTGGCACGACTCACCGTATAGGTAATGTCTCCAGATCTTAAGTGCAAATACCACTGCAGCCATCTCTAAATCATGGGTGGGGTATTTCTGTTCGTGTTTCCTCAGCTGCCGAGAAGCATACGCGATAACTCTGTCATGCTGCATCAATACACATCCCAGCCCCACTCGAGAAGCATCACAATATACTACGAACCCGCCTGATCCTGAAGGCAATGCTAATACTGGTGCAGTAGTTAGACGAGTCTTCAACTGCTGTAAGCTATCCTCACATGCCTGGTTCCAATCAAAAGGAACCCCCTTCCGGGTCAACCCAGTCAATGGTGCAGCAATGCGGGAGAAATCCTGGACGAAACGTCGATAATAGCCGGCCAGACCTAGAAAGCTGCGAACCTCTGTAACTGATACTGGTCTAGGCCAACGCTGAACTGCCTCGATCTTCTTTGGGTCCACGCAAATACCGTCTCTCGTCACCACATGACCCAAGAAATCGACACTGTCTAACCAGAATGCGCACTTGGAGAATTTGGCGAACAGCTGATGCTCCCTCAAAGTCTGCAAGGTGATACGTAAGTGCTGCTCATGCTCCTCCCGGCTCCGAGAATAAACCAAGATGTCGTCAATGAACACAATGATGAACTGATCGAGATACGGCCTGAATACGCGGTTCATCAAATCCATAAATGCTGCCGGGGCATTGGTGAGCCCGAACGACATCACCAAGAACTCGTAATGACCATATCGAGTACGGAAGGCAGTCTTCGGAATATCCTCCTTCCGAACCCGCAACTGGTGATAACCTGATCGTAAATCAACCTTCGAGAAAAACCCTGCACCTTGGAGCTGATCAAATAAGTCATCAATGCGGGGTAGGGGATATCTGTTCCGCACAGTAACCCGGTTCAGCTGACGATAATCAATGCATAAACACATACTTCCGTCCTTCTTCTTAACAAACAAGACGGAAGTACCCCAAGGTGACACACTCGGTCGGATAAGCCCTTTGTCCAGCAAGTCCTGTAACTGATCCTTTAGCTCTCTCAGCTCCGCCGGGGCCATCCGATAAGGCGGTATAGAGATAGGCCCCGTGCCAGGGATCAAGTCAATACAGAACTCAATCTCGCGCTCTGGTGGCAGACCAGGCAGCTCGTCAGGGAAAACATCAGGAAACTCTCTCACAACAGGGACCTGGTCCAACGGAACCTCTGTAGAGCTAGTATCACAAACATAAGCTAAAAATCCCTGACACCCCTTCCTTAAGAGCTGACCAGCGCGAAGAGAAGAAATCAAGCTGGGAAGGGTAGCACTACGATCTCCCTGAATAATAAAAACCGGCTCACCAGGAAAACTGAATCTGACTGCCTTTTCACGGCAGTCCACGGATGCATAACAGGTGGCTAGCCAGTCCATACCAAGAAGAACGTCAAAGTCTAGAATATCGAGGAGAATCAAATCAACTGAAGAATCTCTCTCCCCGATACGAACGGAACACGATCGGTACACAAAACGGGCAACAAAAGACTCGTCTACCGGGGTAATAACGACAAGCGGCTGATCTAACGGAGAAGACTCTCGGCCCAACCTCGGTGCAAAATACGTGGATACATAGGAATGTGTGGAGCCTGGATCAAATAATACCCGTGCATCAAAAGAACATACTGGCAGGGTACCTGTCACGACGGCATTGGATGCCTGTGCATCCTGAGGAGTCAACGCGAACACTCGGGCCTGTCCACCACTAATAGCTGGCTGTCCTCTGCCTCTTCCTCGGCCTCTGCCTCTGCCTCTGCCTCTGCCTCTGTCGCCTCATCCTCTCTGAACCGGACCGCCACGCCCACGGCCTCTAGAAGCATCTGGCTGGCGTGGAGCATCATCAGGAGTAGGAAGTAAAGCTCTCTGAGAAGGTGGTGAGGGTGGTAAAGTCACATGCGGGACTGTCGCCGCGCCCTGACGTCCCATGGTATAGTCTCTGATACGGTGGTACTGACTCCCACACCGAAAACATCCTGGAGACGACTGCTGGGTCTGTGGATATGAACCAAATAACTGACCACGTCTCAATCCTATGCCTCCACCATCTCCCGGAAATAATTTATCACGATGTCGGCCCATCTGCCGCTGAGCTGGCGTATCAGTACGGATCCTCTTCGGCCCAGAAACGACCGGAGTCTCAGAAATACGCTCCTCCAAAAGTAAGGCTGCATCCATCGCGGCTGCGTATGTGTCAAAGTGCTGGGTGCCGATGGCAAGGAATAGCTGTGTATCAAGCCCTCGTACAAACCTCTTTATTCTCTTCTCTTCTGTGTCTATTAGGTACGGAGCATATCGAGACAACTGGGTAAACTGTATATCATACTCCGACACTGTCATCCCAGGAGTCTTGCACAAAGACTCAATGCTACGGGCTCGAGCATCTCGGACACTCTCCGGAAGAAAACGAGCAAGAAATGCAGATGTAAACTCATCCCAGGTCATAGAAGGCAGACCTGCAGCTCGGCCTCTCTCTACTGAGTCGTACCATGTCTGGGCAAGACCCTCCAGACGAAAACTCGCAAACTCCACCAATCTATCATCAGAACACCTCAACGAACGGCAAATCCGAGCCATCCTATCAAGAAATGCCTGTGGGTCCTCTGTCGCATCTGTACCAGTAAAAGCTGGAGGTCTCAATCTCATGAACTCCTTTAGTGAAACAGGGATAGTCTCCGTAGTAGTAGCAGGAGTGACCATCTGTGCAGCAGGTACGATCGTGGTCTGTGCGGTGGAAGGAACGTCCTCGGATCTCTGTGCCCGGCTGGACTCAACTAAAGATCCCATCATCTGCCGCAACTCTTGCATGCCGGTCTCTAATCTGGCAATACGGTCAGGATAAGGCGGATTAGTATGACCTTGAGGGGTAGGCGTATCCTCCCGCTCGATCCTCGCCTCAGACGGGCCCGCCCGAATCTCATCCCTAGCGGCAGCCCGCTGAGCTCTCGTAGTCTTTGGCGGCATCGAAGCTAGAATAAGAAACAGGACTGATAAGGACATTGCAATTGAATCAAGGAATGCAAGGAATCAAGAAAGGAAATACAAGCAATTATGTCCTAAGGTTACTTAGGCGGAGTATCGTATCGTAAGTATGCCGCGGATCATACCTACGCTACGCCACTCTACTTAAGTCACCTACTCCATCTACCAAGGTCGTCCTACACTCAGGAAGGTAAAACCTACGCTCTGATACCAACTTTGTCACGACCCGAAAGTACGGAACGTGACTGACACTTAGATTACGAGACGTCTAAAAGCGTACCGTAACCTAAGTCAGCCAAAGCCCAGAAGAATCTAAGCCGAAAACAAAAGAGAGTGAAGGAAAACCTTTAATGAAAATGGTTTTTAAAATCATTTAAGTTGCATAGAATCCCTTTTTAAAACATCAAAATTTCCGAAAATTTCGGCAGAGTCTCCCCCGTATTTTCTATCCCCCAAAATGGGTACAACAAGATAATAAACCTGTAATCATAAAAATGGCATCCCCAAGAGGGAGCAAGCTCTTCGCCCAAGGCGGATCACAACCACATGCAATATAATAGTAATATCAAGAAAAAGAGCATAAAAGAAATGCAAAATACCAGAAAACACATCGCCGGCTCAAGTGAGCTCGACCCAAAAGAAACCACAAATATACAACCTCTCAGTCTCACCACTAGGTCACATATACAATATAAAGTGGTAGATGGAGAATACTAGATACAATGATAAAGCAAAAATAAATAAAGTGTGCTCGCAACCCACCTACGGGCGATATCGCGAGTCTGAACAAAAGGAGCTGATGATAAGATAGCCGCCGCTACAAGACTGATGAGTCCGACCTGCAAGACACTGTGGCACAACGGGGGTGAGTTGCCAGCTCGTGAGTAAATATAACATCTAATAAGGCAATTGTAAGAATGCACGCAATGCACCACAACATGCATGTCCATATGTGATATAATATCTCTAGTATGCATGCACAGGTATGCAATGTCATTATTAAGTCTTTAAGTGTTTTAAATGCTAAGGGTATTGAATTATTAATTTTAGAACATGAATATCTGTATAATAGCTAAATACCATCAAGAAATCATCTGAAAACCCGTGTCAAGCATCGACACTAAAGGAATCATATCTGTCTCAATATCGGGCTCCGTCAGTCCGGATCGGCCCATATCATAAATCTCACGACAACGGTCGGTATCCTCCGGATATCCGCCGCGCCAGACATCACCGGTAGGTAGTCTTCCCCTGCCAGGCTCATCGTCTACAACTCGATCTTCTTGCCCCGGGGTACCATACCGGGCCCACCATGTACCCGAGACGGTTCATCCACTCCTCGAATCGGGTCTCGAAATCCAACAGAAAACATGAAAACTCATGGTGGACGACACATACATCACGAGAAAACCGCAACTTTGTTTTGAAAATGATAAATATAAGGTTTTGTTAAATTCTTGCGGTTTTCCCCAAAATCCAGAAATCGCAGCAATACTGAAATCCTCAAGAAAATCATAATGTCCACATGTTATATATGATAAATGTCTATGATATCAATGCATACGATGTGAATTTTGGCTAGAAATCTATATAAATATGATGATGATGCGAGGTATACTTATGCTATGCAATTTCATATATCAAGTATGAATGCAAGTGGCGATATTATGATAAACAGGTTCTATAGTGCACGTGGCATGGCATTTAACAAAGGCGTGTGTGTCACATGAATAGTGCGCGTGCAACAGATGCCAATGGTAAGGTGTTCGTGTCCTACGAAATGATATCGCATAAGTATAGATGAATGTCCATGCAATTTAATATACTGTTCGCTATAAGGGTATGCAGTGTACATGAATGGATAAGCTAGCTAACAATATAATCTTGCAAAAAGTAGGGTAATCCTAATTAGGGGGCGCATCGCGCCATCCACACGATTCCCCCATAGATGAATACATCTACTCACCTGAAATCCCCGCTAATCCGATCCGACCACCGCCTTGCCTTTTCGCGCCGTGTCCGACGTTTCCCCGACCGATCCTATATTTGCACAATACCAAGCATAAGATTACGTAACCTAAAACGATGAAAGTCACATTATACAAATATCGACGCTCTCGAATTAAACATAACACGCATTCGGTGCGCGGGAAAACACACGAAAATTGCTAACCTTTAACTAGAATCGTCATTTTGGGGAAATCGACAAAACTACAACCCGACTAGACGAAACCCCACGTTCGCGCACTCTAATAGTCCTATACGAAGCTAATTATATCGCTAACATAACACAATTTGATCGCATTCTAATTTTCGTAAAAATCTAGTAAGCAAATTCAATACCGATTCGATGCAAACATCGAAATTTAATCGATTTAGCGAGCATATCATTACACAATTAACCACTCTAATCAATTTGATAATCAAAACCCTAACTTAATTCTAACAACCATGTTTCAAACCCTAACTCAACATCAAAACCCCTTCTTGATTTTCTTGAACAATAATTTACAACTAAATTAATACTTCAAAATTAAATTCTAGCATATATAAACTACAAGTTAGCAACTAGTTTAGGATTTTACCTTACAAGTGGAAACCTAGCATAATCAAGTCACCAAGAAAGCCTCCTTTCATCATGTTTTTGAACTAATTTGGGTTGAAGAGAGAATGGATTAGGGTTTGGCTTTGAATGGGTGAATGGAATTTGTTGATTTTTATGAATTTTTGCATGAAAATTGAAGCAAAAAGGAGTGAGAAGAGAGGGAAATCTGCAGGTGAGGGGGTCGGCCAGCAGCAAGGGAGAGGAGATGGGGAAATTTGGAGAAGTTTCTAGGTCCCAAAACACCCCATGTTATCATTTAATGCTTTCTTATCAACATTTTACATAAAAAACCTTATTTTACATCATTTTTCCATTAAATTTCCCACCCTAAAACCAAAAGTTTGCAAGACATGATATAATTTTATTAACACCCTATTTTAGCTTATAAAGACTCCTAATTATGAAATTTACCTAATTAAATTTGTATTTATCCCTAATTTAATGTATTTAAAAAGGCTTAAAATAATAAAAAAATAATTAATTACGAATTTTTTTTTATTTAACTAGAAAATTATAAGTGACATTTTTGTGACAAAATTATATTAATATCTTATCTAAATTTTGTATAATTAGGTCTACAATGAAAAATACCTATTTTGACTTTTTACGGAAAAAGCCGAAAAATTAGCCGATTACCGAAAAACTGCCTAAACGATTTTCGAAGGGTTACACGCTTAGCTCTCCAAGTCTGGCACTCATCACCAAGCGCTCCACGTGCTCCTCACGTGGGCGCTATTTTATAAGAAGCGCTTAATGCTCCAAGTCTGGCGCTTAGCGCCAAGCGCTCCACGTGCTCCTCACGTGGGTGCTATTTTATAAGAAGCGCTTAGCGCTCCAATTCTGGCGCTCAGTGCCAAGTGCTCCACGTGCTCCTCACGTGGGCTCTATCTTATAATAAGCGCTTAGCACTCTAAGTCTGGCAATCAGCACCAAGCGCTCCACGTGCTCCTCACGTGGGCGCTGATGAAATAAAGAGCGCTCTGCGCCATAAAGAGCGCTCTGCGCCATAAAGAGTTTTCAACACTCAATAAAAAACAAAGAAAGGAGGGTGGGCATCAAACCCCATGTCAATGCTCAGCATTGTTGAACAAAGGGGATTAAGTCCAAATAAGTAATCAAGCGGGATGAGCCCAAGGTTGGCCAAACCCCAAATCGACCGAGCCCATGGGTCTTCTTTTAAATTAGCCTTAGTGCCAAATAGGACTACCAAGTCCCTGATGAACATTCTTTGGTTCAAAGGTACATCTTTCCACACCTCTGATACATGTCATTGTAATTCTTCAACGTCTTCGGAGAGGTGAAGGGTCCCAATAACCAATAAACCAAAACTCTATAGACTATGATGTCTTTAAACACGGACTATGATGTCCTTAAACTTATGGACCGCAACGTCCCTAAACTAAACTCCACGGACTATGATGTCCTTAAACTTCTGACCGTAATGTCCCTAAACTAAATTCCATGACCGTAACGTCTTTAAACTAAACCCTTTGGACCACAACGTCCCTAAACTAAACCCCATAGACTATGATGTCCTTAAACTCCACGGACTATGATGTCCTTAAACTCAATGGACCGTAATGTCCTTAAACTAGCTATGGACCGCAACGTCCTTAAACTAAAACGATAGAGCCCAAATGTTTTTTCGTTGGATCAAAAATGATCCTGAAATCCTGTTATGTAGATCTTAGTCCAACATTGGATTAACGCATCCTTAAAAAATATTTAAGTCGATCTTAATCTCAAACGAGATTAACGAACCTTAAATCAACCAAACCCTAATCTAAGAAAATACGGATTTGGACTAATCCCCGCCCTACGGGAGACAACACAAATTAGTCTCCGTATACAATCCAAAGGCAACCTAAAAGAAAATAAACACACACGACACGAAGTGAACATCTGGAGAAGGAGAAAGTGGTTATCGTTACGCGGTAATGTAATTAACTGCAGGGGATTGCGCCTGCAGGGAAGAGCGTTCCCACAATCAAAAACCCCTTACAAACGAGGGAGAATATGATGAAGTCTGCTAAAATGGCCGCATCTATCCAAACCTCCGATACACGGTGCCATAAATCAACTTGGCATCTTCGAAGAGGTGGATGGATAAAACCAAATAGCATCTGCCCCTAAAATTCAAGCCAGATGTCCCTAACGTCCCGGTCGCGTCTTTCGGCGGTAAACAATATACATGGTCCATCTACCTTTTTGATGAAGTCAAACTCTTTGACAGGTTCATCAAAACAGACGTTCTATCTCCGTGATGCCTGCTTTAATCCGTAGATGGTTTTATGCAGCTTGCACATGCTTCCGCTACTCCTACTGTCTACAAAGCCATCTGGCAGTGTCAAATACACGCTCTCTTCTAAATCACTATTTAGAAAAGCGGTTTTGACGTGCAATCTGCCAGATTTCGTATTTATGGTATGCAGCAATGGAAAGTAGGATCCTGATGGACTTAAGCATTAGCGATAGGAGAAAAGATTTCATCATAGTCGACACCAGGTCGTTGACGAAAACCTTTCGCTACAAGTTTAGCTTTGAAAGTCTCAACTTTTCAATCCACACCAAATTATCTTTCTCAAAGATCCACTTGTTACTGATTGGTTTTATACCTTCAGGAGCAACATACAAAGTCAATACTTTGTTGGTGTACATGGATTCCATCTCAGATCGAATAGCATCCAGCCATTTCACAGAGTCCCCACTCATGATGGCCTGCAAGAAACTAGTTAGATCATCATCATCCATGATGCTATTCTCGCTCCTACCGTTTATGAGAAAATCGTAGTATCTCTCAGGTGGATGAGGAACCCTACTAGATCAGCGGAGTGGCTTCGGTTCGTGAGGGACTATTGAATCCTCCGGTTCCACCAATCGTCAGTTATAATTTGTGTTGCTGGAACTTCTTCCAGTTCTACCTCATTGCCTCTAATTTATTTCACAAGAAATTCCTTTTCTAAAAAGGTGGCATGTCGAGAAACAAAACACCTTTTGTTCCTCGGTGTGGTATAAGATATACCCTCGCGAGTGTTTGGGATATCCTACAAACTTGCACAGAACTGACCTTGCCTCAACCTTGTCCGGATTTTGCTTTTCAACATAGGCCGGACAACCCCATATGCTAACTCGTTTAAGAGATGGTCTCTTCCCATTCCATATCTCATATGGAGTGGTAGGCAACGGATTTGGTCGGAACTCTATTCAATATGTATGCAGCTATCTCAAGTGCATATCCCCAAAAGGAAATAGGTAACTCGGTAGTACTCATCATAGAGCACACTATATCTAATAGCGTGCGATTCCTCCACCCCGATATACCGTTGTGCTATGGTGTATATGGTGGAGTAAACTGAGAGAGAATCTCATTCTCTTTTAAATAATCTAAGAATTCCGTTATCAAGTATTCTCCCCCTCGATCATATCGAAGGATTTGAATACTTTTACCCATCTGGTTCTCAACTTTGTACTTATATTTCTTGAAATTCTCAAAATATTTAGATTTGTGTTTCAACAAGAACACATGTCCGTATCTTGAGAGAACATCGGTGAATGTAATAAAGTACGCGAAACCATCCCTGGCATGTGTAGACATATGACCGCATACATCACTATGTATTATCTGAGAGTTCAATAGCTCTTTCTCCATTTCCATTAAACGGAGATTTGGTCATCTAGCCTTTGAGACATAACTGGAAAGTTTCATAAGATGTAAATTCGAACGGATTCAAATATGTATCCTTATGGAACTTTAGCTAGTCTTGCCTCATCGATATGACCCAGTCTACATTGCCACAAGAAGACTTCCTTCATTTATGAACTGTTCCTCTTGTGTATGTTCTGTATGTTTAGAACCGTGGTTTGATTCAGAACGTTTATACTGTTATACAACGTACCTTACCCAATCAACAATTGATTTAGGAAAATATTCACAATATTTTTAGTACGGAATAACAATAGCTAAGAATCAATGTATTACCAGTCGGTAATACAAGGTGATATTCGCCAACTGCTTTGGCTGCAACAATTGCATCATTCCCTACTACTAGAGACATATCATCCTTTCCCAGTTCTCTACCTTTCTATAGCCCATGTAACAAATTACATATATAGGCTCCTGATCCGGTATCCAATACCCAGGAAATAGAGATAACTGAGAAACAGTTCTTGGTAACGAACACACTCGAAAACGATGCATCAACATGCTTATTCTTCGTTTGGGTGGCGTGGGAATCCAGATATTCCCCTATTCGACTTATGACAATCATAAGGTAGAGCGGAACCTAGCTCAGTATAATAAGTAGGTTCGGTCAATACATCCATATTATTATTTTGATTAAGGCATTTCATTGGACGCTACCAAGAGAGAGAGAAGGATAATCACTTTGCGTGCACTCTTTGCAAGATTAGATTGGTTATTATCTTATCTAATCAGGATGTCTCCCACTGTTTTTATCAAATCTTCCTTCAAACTTGTCACGACCCGAAATAGCACGTGACTGGCCTATGAATCATATGAAGCCTATAGGACCTCATCTAATTCAAGTAAGCCAAAAGCCCAAAAATCTAAAACCATTTTAGGGAGTAAATAAAGAAAACTAGTTTTTAAGAAGTAAAGAAAATATGTTTTAAAAGCAAGGTTTTTAAATAAGTAAGCCGAATATGCATTTTTAAAATTTATAGTCTTTTCTGAAAATTTCGGCAGAGTTTCCTTTGTAAATACTGGCCCCGAACGGGGTACAACAAGAATAATATATGCACGATGATAAAAGGCATCCCCAAGCTTGAGCTACCTCTTCGTCAATCGATGATCACAACCATGCAAGCAGTATAATATACAACGCCGAAGGGCGAGGATCAAAACTCAAAAGGAAACTCAAAATCAGTATGAAAACCGTAATACTACAACGCGCGAATCTAAGGTCGAAATAATACACATATGGTTTTCTAAGTCTGATACAAATATACATGTTTGGTTGATGGAATTTCTAGATACAACTGAATAATACATATACAATGGTGGTTCTGATGGAAAAGAACCCACATACCAAAGCAAATCACCAGAAAGGGAAGCAGTGTGCCAGAAAGCCGCAATGGAACCTGTACGGCAAAACCTGCAAGAACTGTGGCACAACGGGGGTGAGTTGCCAACTCGAGAATAGAAAACATCACAGAGCAGAAATCGTATGTATGACACAATCCTAGGTCAATACGATCAATAATAATAATATCCTCAAATGAATAAGTCAGAAGCATAATAAGGTAGCAATGTAACATCTATACATGAGTGTTGTGCCAAGTGCTCGTGCCAGTGCCAGTGCCTCAGGTAATAACATATCATAAATACGAGGTATGATTAATGTCGACTATATCATGAAGTCTATAAGTATGTGGATATCATTCAACTATGTAATCAATGTCAACTATATGTATGTGGATATCGTCCACGTGTCACCCAATGACAATAAACATCATGCATGAAAATATCATAAAGCATATGCATGGAAGTATGAGGATATAATCAACATGCGTCCCTCGCGACACATCAAAATCATGGAACCGGAGTGTCCAGCATCGACACTCGAAAACATCATGAAAGCTGTGCCCAGCATCGGCACGTAAATCCTCATATATCGGGCTCCGTCAGTCCGGATCGGCCCACGGGCTCCGTCAGTCCGGATCGGCCCGTATCATCACTCGACTCCGGTCGGTATCCTCCGGATATCCGCCGAGCCCAAATAATATCACCGGTAGGTAGTAGTCTCTCTGCCAGGCTCACCGTCTGTATACACAGCATCCCTTTCTTGTCCCGGGCTACCATACCGGGCCCCACCATGTACCCACATACGGCTCACGACTCCTCCTCGCATGGGGTATATATATACATCAGAACCGATAACACTCATGGTGGGCGCACTGAAATATCATATAAGGGTAACCGGGTTTTTAAAATAATACACTCTCTTTTGAAATACCCACGGTTCTCAAATCCAGAAATATCATGGAAACAACATATCTCAATGCGTATAATCATAAAGCATGATGTATGCGACATATAAAAGAAATGTAAGCATATCGGTATATCATGCAACATGGAATAATAATATGCACATATTGAGGGAAACCGTTCTTTTAAAATGAATACAGTTTTAAGATATATCTTGCGGTTCCCAAATCTCTAATCAAGCCAGAATCATCTATGTATGTGCAAATACTTATGTATGCAAGTATGGGTGTACAATATGTATGTACACAAGTATGTACACAAGTATGCCATAGAAGGGATCATATCCTGAATGCAACAGTCCTACAGTGTAGTGACATGGCAATTATCGATGATGATGTGTGTAGGCCGGCAAGCAGGTGTACGTGAAACATATGCATCATCGATAATGGTGCTGGTGTCCTAATAGCATGGTTTTGATATAACAATAAACACATTTGCACATGCAATGCGATGCGAATAGCAAGAATATGCAGAAATCGACTAATAAACACAACAATGAAGAATCTACATCAATATAAAAATGTCATACAGTTTTGCCATTTGAAATAAGACGAATCAGGGTTTTTAGTAAAATAAGGGCTACGGTGTATTTTAAGAAAATGTGTGTCCTTTGAAAATATCCGTATAATCCCTTTGCATGTCTTTAGAATACTCCCGATTTGTTAGTTTTTGAAATATGTATGACATCGGCCTAGCCTAACATCTACTAGCAAAACTACAGCTCTAACTAACAAGTCAATCAGGAGGGGTATGGAAACCACCTAAATCTGAGTGGATATATATATATATCTATCTATATATATATATATATATATATATATATATATATATATATATAGTCAGTGATCCCGCCTCAAAGGTACCGCGTACGATACAATATCATATGACATTCTCGAGTCATGAGTGCTGATCTATCATCAATATAAATCTCGTACGGTAAATCATCGTATGACATCCCAAAAGCTGGGTACGGGTCAATATCACATTCATCTCATCAATTATCTGGTATCCTTATCATCATATCTCATGATCTGGGGTACTGAGCTAAGTCTAGTACAAATCGATACCATCTACATAAATATAAATGCGTGTGTGAAACACACGTCCAAAGGCCCGCTATATTCTCATGTCGTATCCCAAATACGAATCACATCATATCACCAACCTCATGGCACTATGCCCAATCTCATCGACTCCTCTCCAAATATCGTCCACTATCCTTATCGTCCAGGTATAAGTATAACAGACAAGCATGTGTGTGCGTGTGGGTGTAAACCTGTTCTAGGGTTCGCAACTAGGAACTATACTAGTTTACTTCTAAACCCTAATCTAACCATACCACACCTAATCACATCTAGAATATCCATGTCACGCATAAAGCTATCATATATACAAATAGTATATATACTACTAAATATCGAACTGCGGGGGTGCTATACGCCATCCACCTGACTTCCCCCGTAGATATAATCTACTCACCTTGATCTTGCTTGCCGATGTTGATGTCGCCACCATCTTCTTCATCGTCTCAAATCGTCTTGGGGTACCTACATGTCACACGTATCGCATCGCATTTAAACCAAATCGAAAACCAAAACGATACGCTTAAAAGCCTATAGGTTAGAACCTATTGTTAGCTCTCGCAAATCAACCCGATATCACTCGAGATAGACGTACAAACGTCACGTGATCGAGATAACGTACAAATACAAAAATCCAGAAATCGAAATACGGAAAACCTTAACTCAAATCAAAGCAGCAACTAGAGAAAGTGGTCCCAGATTTTGACTCAGGCCAAAACAGGGAAAGAAAAGAACTCTGGGGGTGATATATAGTGGGAATATGACCTACCGAAGCAATCTGGGCACCTACTTTACCAGGGGGGCCGGCCACATAACCCAAAATTCCGGCCAAGCTGGTTCTAGTAGGGTGGAATCGTCTCGTTTGCAGAGGGTGGTCTCCTGGTAGTCAATCTAAGCTCCTGAAGTTGTTTATTTATCTTGTAAATGCCCCGGTTCATTCCAGATTTCCCTGCACGCCTTATACACTCACAAACCGACATGCAAAGTTTCTGTTTTGCAGTTCCAAGTTCTATTTTGGGTTTGGTCTGGGTTCTTCTCAATTGAGAGGGGTTTAAGGTCATCACAAGAGTTCAATTTCACCAACACGACTCAAAAATCCCACAATCCTCTCTAGAAATCTTCAAAGTTCACCAAACTTCGCCAAAACGAACTTGAAATGAGACTAAAGCACAAGAAACACTACTCTAATTGTGAAAGGGGTTACCTCATCTAGCTCCCATGAATCCTCTACAGCTCCAAAATCACAATTTTCTTGGTCCACTGGTTAGCTTGTGAGGTTGTGCACAACTTTTGTGAAGTGTGAATGGGGTTTTGGAGAGTTTTTCATGGAGTTTTGTGGCTTGAAGATGGGAGGAGGAAGGGGAGGCAGCAGCAGCAGTAGCAAAAGAAAGAGAGGGAGAGGAAATGGGTGTAAGAAATGATGAGGGAATGGCCAAGTCCAAGTCAACATAAACCCTCACCTTTTTCTCTTTCACCCGTACCTATTTCTTTTTTCTTTTCCATTTCTATTTTCTTTTCTTCTCTAATTTCCTTCTCTCCTCAATAGTGAACCCAAAAAAAATACCATACACCCCAAATCTTGTAGGAAAATGTAACAAGTGTGAAAAAATGACATGTGCACAAAACACGCTCAAAGTCCGATTAGCGATTTTTAATTGCGATTAGCACAAAATTAACGTATAATTAATCATAAAAACTTAAAATTTGCATAATTCACATAAAACACCCTCTTTTAGTAATTTCTATAATTTTTCAATTTTTCCCCAATTTATCGGTATTTAATTATACCGCCTTATTAAAATATTCAATATTTTATTATTAAATTATAAAAATTCCCAAAAATAATATTTTATTTTTTTTGAAATGTTACAATCTTCCACCCTTAAAGAAATTCGGTCCCCGAATTTAAATTTAAACCCCTCAAATACTAAAACATTTCAGTAAAAGTCCAAGTCGTCGGGGCTCCGAAATCATCAATACATAAAACGCATCATAGCGCAATGCATGCGCATGGGTAGTGAGCAGGTAACTCAAAATAAAAATTCCGTCAAGCATCCCGCAATCATCAGAGTCATGGTAAAGACACAAATGTCAAATCCAAGACAAAACCAATATGATATATATTAAAACCATACATGTAGACACCAATTCTATACATGAAAATATCTGAAGGAAATGCATGCCAAAAATTTTTAAGTCGCTGTGCGATGCACATAACACTGCACAGTAGCGGACGTCTATTGTAGGAAAATAACCATATATGTATATATCTTTTGTTTAATATGTACGTCTCGCCGTTTTTTGAAAACAATTTAGAAGGGTTCCCTTGTTTTAAACGTTACGTGTCATATCAGACACGTAGGTAAATACTGAGACTATAGATCGCTTTTTGGAAATCCCTTCGATAACTATCAATGCATGAAAAGTATATCCAGGTACTGTCCTCTGACTAGTCCTGCTCAGTACGAAAACATATAGCAAATATCATAAAAACGTACTGCTTCATAAGGAATCAATCCCAAAATGTATATAAGAATACCCTGTGCGTCTGGTGCGCACGGAAATCAAAATCCATGTATGTACCATACATTGCACAGAAAAGACATCTAGGTGCAACGGGTGTGCACGAAACATCTGTTATAGGCAACGTGTGTGCCTGACAGCAAAATCAGGCGCATCTGACATGTACGAAGAATCCCGATTTAGTGCATCTGGTGTGCACCAAAATCGTATCTCAAAACATGCGCTCAACACGCGCGAATATCCAAATCAGGTGCATCCATAATGCACGAATAAAATCTAAATCATGTGCATTCAACATGCACGAAATCACGAAATCCAATATCAAGCGTCGAACATGCACAAAATCCAAATCAAATGCACGGAGTGCAAGAAATCAACATCAATATCAAAATAAAATCAACGGTATACAATACGGCTCAATCCAAATCAGGTATACCGCGGTATATAATCTCACGACAATGTGCATCAGCGTGCACAAATCAAATCAAAACACTAAAAGTGCATGATAACTATGCTGAAAGTATAAGTCAAATCACATGCATAATATAGGCATGAAACCAAAATCAACATATCGAATGACATCAAATCGAAGTCAGGTGCAATAACCGTGCATAAATATGAATACCCAGTAGGTGCAGCCATGGTGCACGAAAACAAATATCATGGAACTCGGTCATCAAGACTAAATCATGCGAATAGATCGTCCAAAATACCGAACTCCAAGGTGACGGATACATGATAATCGAATCACAAAATCACAAATCATAAATACTGTCGTCGATATGTCCTCCTTCAACGTCGAGAAGGTGTCGGTGCGTCCAATGCTAGCAGCGCAAGATATCTGCTCGCCTCCTGCTCACGGTCTGGCGTCCTCTGTCTCTGGCCCTTATCTTCTCTGTGGATTACCAATCTCGCAATCCATCGGCTCATCGGCCCTGTCAGATGTGCTAACGGGGACGATTCCGTACTGGCACTTCTCTGGTCATCTCTCGGTTAATCCTCACGACCACTCGTAAAGCAGCACGTCACTGGCGTCGGCCTCTAGTCCTCTGAATACACATCACACATCTGATCCTGGGTGCAAATCTTATCGCAGCAGTGTCCTGGAAGGAATCCTGCTCAAGGTCTCTTCCGATCTCGCCTATGCCGAACTGTACGGAGGCTGGTACTCTTGCATAATCTTTTCTCGCTCTCTGGACATCTGCGTCCTCAGCACATCATTCCCTCGGAAACTGGTCGCATCCAACGCCTCTGTAGACATATCCGACCTTAAATCTTTACGGGGAGTAACAACAACTCTTTAGCATCTCGCACGAACCTCTTGTCCCACTTGTCTGTATCATCGTTCACTTCGACGTCATGTCTCTATCTGCGCACTGCAAATGTCCTCGGCTACGGTCAATCCGAAGTCTCTCACACGGACTTAAAATCACGAACTCGGTATCTTCATCACTCTGTGGAAGATATCTAGCCGAACACGCCCCCAGGAACTCGTCCCAACCTGCGGAGGTATACTCCATACTCATCCGTTCTTGATCAACTCACAACGCATCTGGGTGAGGTCCTCTATCCGAACCTGGTCAACTATCTCGTCGACGATGCCGAACTCTGGCCTGCTGGGTGTGCGCACTATGACCGCTCCTGGGTCCAAGTCTTCTCGTATAGTATTCCAGAAAGGTCCTGTCGAGGTTTCTCTCAAATCTCGTTTCTGCTGAACTGCCCAGAATTCGTCGTCCTTTACTACATTCATTTCTCGTTCCGGAACGGCTGCATACTCATCGCGACTCCTTCTGGAAGGTACATCCATATACAACACCTCTGTATGTGTATCGCATCTCTGATGTCGGCGGAGTGGAACGTCGTCTCGTCGAATTCCCGTGCGAACTCTTTACTCCACTATGTTCCAATGTCGACTGATTTGGATTCGTCTTCTCGTGGCTGCATGGACTGCGCTCCAACGGCTACACTCGTATCTGGAGTCTCCCAAGCAATGCATCCCATCACATGATATCCGAATGATGTCGAACCATCCGATCGATTTGTCAAAACCTCATAATCCGCCAAGAGATCAACATCTTGAGTACAGTTTAATAGTATTCCGGTACATACCACAGCACCTGTGGACCAACTGTAGAAGGGCAAACCCAAGCCTCACAAATGGCACCGCTAAACTGCCGCAAACCCTAAGGTTCGGAGGCGTTCCATGGTCATTACGTCGAGTTAGGGTTTCATTCTTCTAGAGGGCCCATAGCATTACTTGCATTGTCTTCCGAATACTTTAAACTTGGAAATGGGTTCATGACATTCGATAGTCTCTATCGACTCTCAACGAATCTGCGTGAAGTCGTCTCTAGCTGGAATCAATCCGTATGATGACCTCGCATCGGGGTAAGCAAACGAACCGCATGTCCTAGTCATTTATCCTCGGGTGACTAGCGACCTTCCATCATATCTCTAAGTATATACTCATGCTGTAGTAGCTCAAACATCTGGGCAATATCTCATCATTTGCAGCAACAACTTGCTCATTCGTCTGTACATTGAACATCGCCTCAATCATCATGAATAAGCGATATATCAATGATCATCACATTCTGGCTGATCTCTAGTAGTAGCCTGATCCTCTGGTGCTGATCTGCACGTCCGAGAAATCTCGTAAAAGCGATCTGTCAAACGTTCCTGGCGCGAAAACACAATAAAACGAAGCCTCTAAGCAATCGTACGTCTCTGAAATCATGCCCTGGTCAGTCCTCGTCCGTGACGAGCTCATGCCGACGCAACTCTAGCCGTAGCTCTCTCTGCCCGTGTAATCGTGGCAGCAAAATCATAACAGTATCGATGAGGATAGATCACAGGAATGAATATAATACTGTGCAAGGAAATGTACATCCTAAAGTTTCTTAAGCGGAGTAGCGTATCGTAAGTATGCCGCGGAACATACGTACGGTACGTCACTCTACTCAAGCTACCTACTCTATCAACTAAGGGTCATCCTACGCGACGAAAGTTCGGGTATAATACCCCCTCGACTAAGTCTAAGTTCCGTAAGGTCAAGCCTAAGTTCCGTATATATATAAATGCTCCAGGCTCCACATAGTCAAACTTAGACACGAACCAAGGTTAACCTAGATCTCTGATACCAACTTTGTCACGACCCGAAATAGTACGTGACTGGCCCTTGAATCATATGAAGCCTATAGGACCTCATCTAATTCAACTAAACCAAAAGCCCATAAATCTAAAACCATTTTAATGAGTAAATAAAGAAAACTAGTTTTTAAGTAGTAAAGAAAACATGTTTTAAAAGCAAGGTTTTTAAATAAGTAAGCCGAATATGCATTTTTAAAATTTATATTCTTTTCTGAAAATTTCGGCAGAGTTTCCTTTGTAAATACTGGCCCCGAACGGGGTACAAAAAGAATAATATATGCACAATGATAAAAGGCATCCCCAAGCGGGAGCTACCTCTTCGTCAATCGACGGTCACAACCACGCAAGCAGTATAATATACAACGCCGAAGGGCGAGGATCAAAACTCAAAAGGAAACTCAAAATCAGCATGAAAACCGTAATACTATAACGCGCGACTCTAAGGTCGAAATAATACACAACTGGTTTTCTAAGTCTGAAACAAATATACATGTTTGGTTAATGGAATTTCTAGATACAACTGAATAATACATAGACAATGGTGGTTCTGATGCAAAAGAACCCACCTACCAAAGCAAATCACCCGTAAGGGAAGCAGTGTGCCAGAAAGCAGCAATGGAACCTGTACGGCAAAACCTGCAAGAACTGTGGCACAACGGGGGTGAGTTGCTAACTCGAGAATAGAAAACATCACAGAGCAGAAATCGTATGTATGACACAATCCTAGGTCAATACGATCAATAATAATAATATCCTCAAATGAATAAGTCAGAAGCATGATAAGGTAGCAATGTAACATCTATACATGAGTGTAGTGCCAAGTGCTCGTGCCAGTGCCTCAGGTAATAACATATTATAAATATGAGGTATGATCAATGTCGACTATATCATGAAGTCTATAAGTATGTGGATATCATTCAACTATGTAATCAATGTCAACTATATATATATGGATATCGTCCACGTGTCACCCAATGACCATAAACATCATGCATGAAAATATCATAAAGCATATGCATGGAAGTATGAGGATATAATCAACATGTGTCCCTCGTGACACATCAAAATCATGGAACCGGAGTGTCCAACATCGACACTCGAAAACATCATGAAAGCTGTGCCCAGCATCGGCACGTAAATCCTCATATATCGGGCCCCGTCAGTCCGGATCGGCCCGTATCATCTCTCGACTCCGGTCGGTATCCTCCAGATATCCTCCGAGCCCAAATAATATCACCGGTAGATAGTAGTCCCTCTGCCAGGCTCACCGTCTGTATACACAGCATCCATTTCTTGCCCCGGGGTACCATACCGGGCCTCACCATGTACCCACACACGGCTCACGACTCCTCCTCGCGTGGGGTATATATATACATCAGAACTGATAACACTCATGGTGGGTGCACTGAAATATCATATCAAGGGTAACCGGGTTTTTAAAATAATACATACTCTCTTTTGAAATACCCACGGTTCCCAAATCCAGAAATATCATGGAAACAACATATCTCAATGCGTATAATCATAAAGCATGATGTATGCGACATATAAAAGAAATGTAAGCATATCAGTATATCATGCAACATGGAATAGTAATATGCACATATTGAGGGAAACCGCTCTTTTAAAATGAATATAATTTTAAGATATATCTTGCGGTTCCCAAATCTCTAATCAAGCCAGAATCATCTATGTATGTGCAAATACTTATGTATGCAAGTATAGGTTTACAATATGTATGTACACAAGTATTCCATGCAATGGATTATATCCTGAATGCAACAGTCCTACAGTGTAGTGACATGGTAATTATCGATGACGAAGTATGTGAGCCGGCAAGCAGGTGTACGTGAAACATATGTATCATCGATAATGGTGCTGGTGTCCTAACAGCATGGTTTTGATATAACAATAAACACATTTGCACATGCAATGCGATGCGAATAGCAAGAATATGCAGAAATTGACTAATAAACACAACAGTGAAGAATCTACATCAATATAAAAATGTCATACAGTTTTGCCATTTGAAATAAGACGAATCGGGGTTTTTAGTAAAATAAGGGTTACGGTGTATTTTAAGAAAAGGTGCGTTCTTTGAAAATATCCGTATAATCCCTTTGCCTGTCTTTAAAATACTCCCGATTCGTTAGTTTTTGAAATAGGTATGACATCGGCCTAGCCTAAAATCTACTAGCAAAACTACAGTTCTAACTAACAAGTCAATCAGGAGGGGTATGGAAACCACCTAAATCTGAGTGGATATATATATATATATATATATATATATATATATATATATATATATAATAGTCGGTGATCCCGCCTCAAAGGTACCGCGTACGATACAATATCATATGACATCCTCGAGTCATGAGTGTGGATCTATCATCAATATAAAGCTCGTACGGTAAATCATCGTGCGGCATCCCAAAAGCTGGGTACGGGTCAATATCACATTCATCTCATCAATTATCTGGTATCCTTATGATCATATCTCATGATCTGGGGTACTGATCTAAGTGTAGTACAAATCGATACCATCTATATAAATATAAATGCGTGTATGAAACACACGTCCAAAGGCCCGCTAAAATCTCATGTCGTATCCCAAATACGAATCACATCATATCACCGACCTCATGGCACTATGCTCAATCTCATCGACTCCTCTCCAAATATCGTCCACTATCCTCATCGTCCAGGTATAAGAATAACAGACAAGCATGTGTGTGCGTGTGGGTGTAAACCTGTTCTAGGGTTCGCAACTAGGAACTATACTAGTTTACTTCTAAATCCTAATCTAACCATACTACACCTAATCACATATAGAATATCCATGTCACGCATAAAGCTATCATATATATAAATAGTATATATACTACTAAATATCGAACTGCGGGTGTGCTATACGCCATCCACCCGACTTCCCCCGTAGATATAATCTACTCACCTTGATCTTGCTTGCCGATGTCGATGTCGCCACCATCTTCTTCATCGTCTCGAATCGTCGTGGGGGTACCTACATGTCATACGTATCGCATCGCATTAAAACCAAATCGAAAACCAAAACGATACGCTTAAAAGCCTATAGGTTAGAACCTATGGTTAGCTCTCGTAAATCAACCCGATATCATTCGAGATAGACGTACAAACTTCACGTGATCGAGATAACGTACAAATACAAAAATCCAAAAATTGAAATACGGAAAACCATAACTCAAATCAAAGCAGCAACTAGAGAAAGTGGTCCCAGATTTTGACTCAGGCCAAAACATGGCAAGCAAACAACTCTAGGGTGATATATAGTGTGAATATGACCTACGGAAGCAATCTGGGCACCTACTTTACCAGGGGGACCGGCCACATAACCCAAAATTCTGGCCAGGCCGGTTCTAGTAGGGTGGAATCATCTCGTTTGCAGAGGGTGGTCTCCTGGTAGTCAATCTAAGCTCCTGAAGTTGTTTATTTATCTCGTAAATGCTCCGGTTCATTCCAGATTTCCCTGCACGCCTTATACACTCACAAACCGACATGCAAAGGTTCTGTTTTGCAGTTCCAGGTTCTATTTTGGGTTTGGTCTGGGTTCTTCTCAATTGAGAGGGGTTTAAGGTCATCACAAGAGTTCAATTTCACCAACACGACTCAAAAATCCCACAACCCTCTCTAGAAATCTTCAAAGTTCACCAAACTTCGCCAAAACGATTTTAAACTTGAAATGAGGCTAAAGCACAAGAAACACTACTCTAATTGTGAAAAGGGTTACCTCATCTAGCTCCCATGAATCCTTTACAGCGCCAAAATCACATTTATCTTGGTCCACTGGTTAGCTTGTGAGGTTGTGCACAACTTTTGTGAAGTGTGAATGGGGTTTTGGAGAGTTTTTCATGGAGTTTTGTGGCTTGAAGATGGGAGGAGGAAGGGGAGGCGGCAGCAGCAGCAAAAGAAAGAGAGGGAAAGGAAATGGGTGTAAGAAATGATGAGGGAATGGCCAAGTCCAAGTCAACATAAACCCTCATCTTTCTCTCTCTCACCCATACATATTTCTTTATTCTTTTCCATTTCCATTTTCTTTTCTTCTCTAATTTCCTTCTATCCTCAATAGTGAACCCAAAACAAATACCATACACCCCAAATCATGTTGGAAAATGTAACAAGTGCGAAAAAATGACATGTGCACAAAACACGCTCAAAGTCCGATTAGCGAATTTTAATCGCGATTAGCACAAAATTAACATATAATTAATCATAAAAACTTAAAATTTGCATAATTCACATAAAACACCCTCTTTTAGTAATTTCTATACTTTTTCAAATTTTTCCCCAATTTATCGGTATTTAATTATACCGCCTTATTAAAATATTCAATATTTTATTATTAAATTATAAAAATTCCCAAAAATAATATTTTATTTTTTTTGAAATGTTACAAAACCATAAATGGTAAGATTAGCCGGGATTAATTACACCCTACAGGTTCGCCAATCATTCGGCCAGGCAGGTATCGATACTCCGAAGGAGGTTCCCCGTGCTTTCGCATGGACCTAATTAAAATAAACCTCGTTTCCCTATAGGCATAACCCCGTTGACACATTTCTAGACACCTACTGGATTAGCTAATTGTAAAGTGCAAAACTCTCTCAGGAGTTACTCTTACTCGCAGTGGGTATCGGGATCCAACTATCATATAGAAGGTATGCAATCTCATTGCAAATTTCAACACTTGAAATTCTCGATAATGTTTTTACCCCTAACAACTTATAACCTTGGCTATGGTCAACAAATCATAAGTGCTAGTCAAGTGCAACCCGTCATTTCTTAATTGAATTAAACCCACCCATGCGACCTTTGTCTAAGGTCAACAAAGCCGCACGACTACCCTAATCCAATCACATCACATGCTACAGACAAGTACTAATTAGCTACCATACACTACGCCTTGGTTATGGTCAACAAACGTAGCACGAATACTAAATAGTGCTTATCTGAAATGACGGAAGGCTACGCAGGTTTTTAAGAAAACCATGAGTATAATGAACTTGATATCGTTGTAGAATCTAGTGATTTTGAAAAGGAGTGTTTTTAGGCTTTTACTAGTTTCTTTAAAGAGGTCACTTCCGGTGAAGGGATCTCGGCTCTTTCCTCATCGAATGAGGTGCTGGATATTCATCAAGGAATACCACTATGCAAAGCAAGAACTAGAGATGCTATCTAAAACAAAACCGAGTGAGTTGTAGCATTTGCTAGTTTCTCTAAAGAGGTCACTCCCGGTGAAGGAATCTTGGCTCTTTCCTCATCGAATGAGGTGCTGGATATTCATCAAGGAATACCACTATGCAAAGCAAAAACTAGAGCTACCCTTTTTGAAAATTTGATTCTACAATATCTTTAGGTTTCTTTCTTTTCATTAATCTCATTAATGAAGTCCCACCATTTAATGTTTCCTAAACATCACAGAAAAATGAAACGAAAATAGAACGTACACTTATGGCATCCGCATTCGCCACGGGGCCCCGTCATACACCATTTGGTTACTTAACTACCGGTAGAGCGGGGGCTGGACTAGCGCGGGTGCAAAATATAAGTAACGTTTATTATATATCATATATATAATATAACATTCGTCTCACGCAGTTATATGATCACATCACAGAGCCAAGCAGCAGAAGCAACATATGAAATATTGGATATACTATGATTTCCGTGTTTTAAATTTAGCCAGTAATGTAAAACACGGATTCCACGGCCACGAAGAATAGCCAAACCCACATCCCTAGACCCCTACGAGAGTGGCAAGTAACCCTACCAATTCTAGAGTTAGGAGACCCAGTCTCAACTCCTTGAGATGGTCTTCCACTGGACTCTAGAACCCAGTTACTTGTTCTCCCCGTCTTAGGTCTATCCTAATGTGGAAAAGTAAATAATATACAACAGTGGTGACATCATCCTCAACCAGGAAGTGCCCCAATAAAAGAATATTACATACAGATCTTACATGAATGAAAATAAAAACTCGCATCTCACATAAAACCCATGGTTATTCATTCACGACGATCCAATAAATCATATCAACAGCAACACATAACATCACATGTCATCAACGTAAGTAAATATACGTATCCAGAAAACTCGTTGATATATAGCAACGAGATCGGGATACCCCACATATTACACTTACGGTCGCAGAAAAGAAATGGAAAACTACAATAATTAGAATCCATATATCCTTAGACATCATAAACCCGGAAAATCTCATATTCCGGATTTCATGCCTAACCTATAAACCTTGTATTTTAGTCTCAAATTGAAAACACTTTTCAATCACTTTAGTCGGGTAATTCAACAAGATTCCCGACTATATTATCGAACACTCGTCGGAAACTTCAGCAGATGGCCGCACCCCCAATACCGTCGACGAAGTGAACTAAGACGGAACACCGTGGCCGCAAGCATTCGAGTGGGTGCTTTTGGCTATGGGGTTCTCTTACAGTCACTTGGTCCCGGCTATGGGGCGTGGCTGTCTACTAGAGTTCCCCGGCGAGTGTTCGCGTACAATACGCGATTACAATGGAGTTTTGATCCAAATCAAAACTCCATGGCAACCGATTAACCGAGACTAATACACTAGGTTTATAATATACTAACTAGTTTTCACAAAACTAATTACTTGGATTCTAACAATTGTATCACATATCATCAAGATCTATACAACGTTAAACTTTTCGATTGGTTTAGCAAACACCTACAAAATCCAGAGACCTCAACAACTTGAGAAGAATTAAAAATACCCAGAGAGTGTTGTTCAGTTGATAAAACTGCACATTTGTATTACATTTTTCCTACCATTTTCATATTAAAAAAGGACTTTATTATAATATATTATACATATGATGGTTTACGTGTAAAAACACCATTTTCCATGTGTTAATATATTTTAATTAGTATTTGGTAGGAAAATGTATGCAAATAAATCTATTGACCAAATCCTAGTAGAACTAAGTCTACTAAATATTATTTGAGATTATTGTGCAGAATTTTCCAAGTTGTTATGCAGAATTTATCAAACAAATCAAGTTGTTGAAGAAAACTTGCCAAATTAAGAAGCAAAACTTGGAGACCAAGTCTGGGAGCAACCGAGAAAAGATTTCTGAATTCTGAAGGTGTCTAGGATTGCCACATGTCACAATCACAAAGCCCAAGAAAAATGATCAAGAGATCCCCACCATTGGCCGCGGAACCGCGGCCAAACCCCCCTGTTGGCCGCGGATCCGCGGCAATCTAGAGAGATCATTTGCTAAGATTTTGTGGCTTAAATCTCTGCTATATTTTACCAACTTTTGAAGCAAAAGATTTTGGCTTTGGACTATAAAAGGGCACCGAGAGCCTCTTGGAAAAGTTATCAAGCCAAAGAGATCACGAAGTCCAAGACGGCTCACGCATCCAGGCTGATCATCAACTGTTCATCTACCTCCTTCGGAAGAGTTCGAGAAGCAAACCAAGTTTTTGTAATCATTTTCTAAGGAATAAAGTGTAGATTGTTCAAGTTGATTAATAAAGGTAGTTGTTTTATTTAATTCTTTTGCATTTTAAATTATGTTTTCCCTCTCTGTCTTTTCATCTTCTTCTCCCAACATGAGCGAGTAATTCTCCGCTCATTAGGGTTCGTAGGATTAGGGTAGGCTAATGGACGATGAACATCTCTAAACCCTTTTTAAGTCCTATAAAGTTTATGAACTTTATCAAAAGAATTATTAATATCCTAATCGGGCGCGCTAGCAATTCTTTGCTAGTTCCGACCGCGATTAGAGATTAGATTAATGATTGTTTTGGTAAAGGCTAGATTTGAACGGAGTTCCGTGTCGAGATAAGGGTTAAGAGTGGGATTCCTTTTCCCTCCAGAAACCCTAATCTACACGCATCACCGTCGTTCTAGTTATAAATCTATTAAAGGATAAAAGGGTAACTTTTAATTAATCGTCCATAACTACTAAATCCTAACGAGCCCTACAAGTCCTCTTATTATATTATCTACATCTCTAAAACAATCTAGATCTATATTTTATATTCTTGTTTAACGTAGATCTAGAAACCATTCTATAAAATTCTTTATCCCTCCTCTCTTTTCAACACATCTAAAGTAAGAGTAAAAGGTTCAACGTTTTCCTGAGGACGACCCGTACTCACCTCGGTCTAGCTACACGCGACACCGTTCTGATTGCGGTTACACTACAAACACACTCTTTCGAACGAATCAAATGGCACACCATTTGATTAAGTCTACTAAATATTATTTTAATTGCGGTTACATTACAAACACGCATCATATTTTGCATAAGCACACCATTTTCCATGTGTTAATATATTTTAATTAGTATTTGGTAGGAAAATGTATGCAAATAAATCTATTGACCAAATCCTAGTAGAACTAAGTCTACTAAATATTATTTGAGATTATTGTGCAGAATTTTCCAAGTTGTTATGCAGAATTTATCAAACAAATCAAGTTGTTGAAGAAAACTTGCCAAATTAAGAAGCAAAACTTGGAGACCAAGTCTGGGAGCAACCGAGAAAAGATTTCTGAATTCCGAAGGTGCCTAGGATTGCCACATGTCACAATCACAAAGCCCAAGAAAAATGATCAAGAGATCCCCACCATTGGCCGCGGAACCGCGGCTAAACCCCCCTGTTGGCCGCGGATCCGCGGCAATCTAGAGAGATCATTTGCTAAGATTTTGTGGCTTAAATCTCTGCTATATTTTACCAACTTTTGAAGCAAAAGATTGTGGCTTTGGACTATAAAAGGGCACCGAGAGCCTCTTGGAAAAGTTATCAAGCCAAAGAGATCACGAAGTCCAAGACGGCTCACGCATCCAGGCTGATCATCAACTGTTCATCTACCTCCTTCGGAAGAGTTCGAGAAGCAAACCAAGTTTTTGTAATCATTTTCTAAGGAATAAATTGTAGATTGTTCAAGTTGATTAATAAAGGTAGTTGTTTTATTTAATTCTTTTGCATTTTACATTATGTTTTCCCTCTCTGTCTTTTCATCTTCTTCTCCCAACATGCGCGAGTAATTCTCCGCTCGTTAGGGTTCGTAAGATTAGGGTAGGCTAATGGACGATGAACATCTCTAAACCATTTTTAAGTCCTATAAAGTTTATGAACTTTATCAAAAGAATTATTAACATCCTAATCGGGCGCGCTAGCAATTCTTTGCTAGTTCCGACCGCGATTAGAGATTAGATTAATGATTGTTTTGGTAAAGGCTAGATTTGAACGGAGTTCCGTGTCGAGATAAGGGTTAAGAGTGAGATTCCTTTTCCCTCCAGAAACCCTAATCTACACGCATCACCGTCGTTCTAGTTATAAATCTATTAAAGGATAAAAAGGGTAACTTTTAATTAATCGTCCATAACTACTAAATCCTAACGAACCCTACAAGACCTCTTATTATATTATCTACATCTCTAAAACAATCTAGATCTACATTTTTGCATTCTTGCTTAAACGTAGATCTAGAAACTTTTCATACAACTCTTTATTCCTCCTCTCTTTTTCAACACATCTAAAGTAAAAGTAAAAAGTTCCACGTTTCCCTGAGGACGACCCGTACTCATCTCGGTCTAGCTACACGCGACACCGTTATTGATTGCGGTAAACTACAAAAACACTCTTTCGAAACAATCAAATGGCGCCGTTGCCGGGGAAACGTGCGTAATTTTTTATTTTTACTATTTGTGTTGAATTCTTAGACGAGTCATATCATTATTAAAACAAAACTGCAAATTGTATATTTAACGATTATTGTGTGAATTTTTGCGAGGAAATCTGGAGTCACGGACTTGAGGAAACAGGAGATCTAGGGTTCACACTTCTCTGGTAAGATTCTAACTCCCTTCTCTCTCCTCTAAAATCCAATAAAATCTATTTTCTGCAGGATTCTTTGCAAAATATCGCCGCTCAAAAATCTTTTTGCAAAGTTTTGTTTTTCGGTTTGTTTTTGCATATTTTAATACGGATCTTTAAGGGGCAAGGACCAAATCAAGATTAGGTGGGGATTTCATCACCCTTCCTAAGCCCCACAAATCACAAACCAAGCATATAGATCAACCCTTCATTAATTTAAAACATATCTAGACCAGACTCTAAGGACTGTCGTACTCAATAAGGACAGAGGAAGGTCGTGGGTAATCTATCGTTTATCCGCATTATTTTTGTAGTGCCTAGGCAAGTGTGTCGAAGGCTAGTGGTTTTTAATTAGGCCCACGACGTGGTTCCTTCCCACTTACCTGGCACTTACCTGGCTACAAGGGTAGTACGGAGGCGGTAGAGGATTTATCCTGCGGCTTGTCCTTTGGAAGTCTAGGAGCGGTCTAGAGACTGGACCTAGGTAACCATAGTTCTAGGGTTGTGCATTTTTTGTGATTTGTCTAAATCCGTCCTTTTTTTTAAAACAAACCAATTACTTTCTCTCCTTTTTACCCCTTCCCCTTTCTTCTCTTCTTATAATGGGTGACCTAAACAGAAGAACACTTGCCGAGCTTTGCTGTCCACAACCAGATATCTCTTGTTTTCGAAATCCCTTCGGTATACCGTCCGGCTCTTCCATGTCCTTAAGAGATCATATAAAACAAGCAGGAAGAAACAGTTGTCCACCTCAGTCTAGGTCTTATCAACCGTATCCTAATCCTACACCTTTTTCAGTTCATACCCAGAGTGAGGAAGCCCCTAGACGAATGTCCATTGCTGAGCACATAGCTAGGTCTAGAGGCCAAAGTTTCAACCCGGACCAATATCAACTATCACCACCACTGTCCGGAGAAGAGTTTGATATGCGGTTTTTATATAGCCAACCAACCAACCCATATCAATATTCTTCTTATCATAATATTGATCCTACTCCTACCCAAGTTCAGGAACCATTCTGTTCCTATCAATCCAATCCGGCTTTTCCACCTACTCTAGACAGTTCTTCTAATAAGTCATTTGGGAGTTTTAATTATCCATAGGAATTTCAATCTTATACTGAAACCCCTTATCAACCCAAGACTAGTCTGGAGCAGACATTAGAAAAATATATGGAACCGACGAATCAAATTATGAAGGATTTGCGTAGTAAGACATAACTGTACACCCTTCCTAATCAAACCTCCCCTTTCCAAACTGAAATCCACAACTCCAGTTTCATAGATTCATCAAGTACACCAAATAGAATGACTGATAAGTTGTGTGACTTTATAGTGTTTGATTTACCCAACTGTGAAGGGTCCCTTTCAAGTGAAACCATACCCAACCCTTGTGATCTCTACACCTCCACTCTTGAACCAAAACTGATTGAAAACCATACTTTTGATGAGGAGTTTGAGAATTTTAACCTTCACTTGAATGAGGTAATTGACATTGGGGATATATTGATTGATGAACCCGAAATTTTGGATGATTTTGTCCCACCAATTCATCAAATCCTTTCACTTCTTTGTGGTCATCATCTCGAGCCTTTAATTCTTCCCGAACCCCAAATATGTCTTGAAGTTGATGATAAAGGTATACCCGAAGATCAGATCGAAATACAGCCTCCATCTTCCACATCTGGTTCAGCAACACTCGACACACCAATTTGTTTACCCATTTCACCTTCTACTTTCTCCGGTTCTTCTTCTGTTCCTATAGTTTCAGTGAGTTTTGATAAATCACAATCCGTTAATTCAAGTTCAGTAAATTCAACTTGATTTGGATATTTTTGAAAAAGAGGTAGATGAGTTTTTCGAGTCCTCTACCTCAGTGATTTTTTATGAATCAAGTAGAATAAATTCTGGCATAAAACTCTTTGACAACAAAATGTTCAATCATACCATTGATAAAAGTTTTGAAGAACTTTTTGCTGACGAACTTGAATTTTTAAACAATACGGATTTTGTGATTGATCAATCTCCACCTATCGAGGTTGAACCGTCACCATTCCTTCTTCCTAATCATTCACATTCCTCCTCATTCTTTCTTTTCTCTAAATTCAAACCCTTTCCTGACCACCTCTTATCCCTTCCCCACTTTTTCTTGACTCGATACAACACATTCTTCCACCAACCTATACGATATACTGATAAAATCTTTGAATGGTTGGTGTTGACTTTTGGTCTTTGTAAAGTCTTACTTTGACCAAATGACTCACCCCCTCTTAAAATGCTTCGTATTGTCTAACTCATGTTTGAGGGGGGTTATATTTTTGGCTCTTGATCATAACTTTTGTTCTCAAATTTGTGAGCCAAAAATAAGTTTGGGGGAGGATTTTCACTTTCATATATTCTTGCCCCCATTAATAATTTCCTCCAAAGTCTACAGGTTTTTGAGCTTAACAGATGACATCAGTGAGGACACTACTGTAAATAGGTTTGGGGGAGGTTTCTGCTTATTTACACATCAATTTGCATCATATTTTGCATAAGCACAACATTTTCAAAAATTTAAAAAAAAAAAAAATTTCTTTTATAACAAAAGAGTAGAAAGTGAAAAATTACATCCAAAAGATAGGAATAGTTTAAGAAAACCAAGAAAATTAGAAGTTTTCTTAAACGAACTAGTAATAAGTAGTTATGAGCTGTTGTCCCAAGGGTTAGTAAGATGAAGCAAGTCACTAATCTGAGGATAAAAATAAGTCTGAAAAATAGTTTCTATTCTGGAAGCCGAACATTTGAATGTTGATACCCTACTATATGCACTTACACACGTCTTGAAACTCGAGATAGTAAAGGATACCTTGAAATGCTCTTGTCTAAAAGCCAAAGTATGAAGGAAATGAAAAAAAAAAAATGAAGAAAATATAAAAATGGTGAAAAGAAAAAAAATGAACACTGGTTTTGTTATCGCCAAGGCAGCAATAAAAAAATATAGCGAGGGTGCCTCTTCACCTAGTGCCGTAAGGCCAACTGGTTTGGGAGTCACTGCTAAGCCTTAGGTGGTGCAAGACGAGGAAAATATTATCACCTAATCAGCAAGCAAATAAGTAATCGGTCTGTTAGTACCTCAAGAAGTATTAACGGTCGCATGAAAATGTGTGGGCAAATCTTAATATTCATTAAATTAAAAAGTACTAAGGCAGATGGACAAGAGTATGATAGCTTGAATTGAATTCTCCGAGTGTAGGGATGTTCTTTACACACACGTGGGGTTATATGATCAATGTTTGGATGAAAGGTAGGAATGGAGAATAAAGACGATGTTTTATTGAGGGATGATGTGATTTCTAACATTTTTTTCATGACTATTAAGATAGGGCTCATGACAACTGAAAAGCTAGTATAGTTGGAAACTCTTCTTTTCAAGGCCTTTCTTTTATGGTTCTTATCTTTATATGTAAATTTCACCATCTTTCTTTTGTTATTGGATTTTGTGGGTGTAATCCGCTGAAAACACTCAGGAGACAACACTCCTCCTACTAGGGACACCTAGAGGTTTAACGGCTTGTTGCACATGCACAGTGCAATCGTGTCTGCCTACGAAAGTGTGCATAGTTTTCTCCTTTCTTTTTCTCCTCTTAAATAAACTAGTTTGCTCGGGACGATCAAAGATAAGTTTGGGGGTATTTGTTCAGTTGATAAAACTGCACATTTGTATTACATTTTTCCTACCATTTTCATATTAAAAAAGGACTTTATTATAATATATTATACATATGAGGGTTTACGTGTAAAAACACCATTTTCCATGTGTTAATATATTTTAATTAGTATTTGGTAGGAAAATGTATGCAAATAAATCTATTGACAAAATCCTAGTAGAACTAAGTCTACTAAATATTATTTGAGATTATTGTGCAGAATTTTCCAAGTTGTTATGCAGAATTTATTAAACAAATCAAGTTATTGAAGAAAACTTGCCAAATTAAGAAGAAAAACTTGGAGACCAAGTCTGGGAGCAACCGAGAAAAGATTTCTGAATTCCGAAGGTGCCTAGGATTGCCACATGTCACAATCACAAAGCCCAAGAAAAATGATCAAGAGATCCCCACCATTGGCCGCGGAACCGCGGCCAAACCCCCCTGTTGGCCGCGGATCCGCGACAATCTAGAGAGATCATTTGCTAAGATTTTGTGGCTTAAATCTCTGCTATATTTTACCAACTTTTGAAGCAAAAGATTGTGGCTTTGGACTATAAAAGGGCACCGAGAGCCTCTTGGAAAAGTTATCAAGCCAAAGAGATCACGAAGTCCAAGACGGCTCACGCATCCAGGCTGATCATCAACTGTTCATCTACCTCCTTCGGAAGAGTTCGAGAAGCAAACCAAGTTTTTGTAATCATTTTCTAAGGAATAAAGTGTAGATTGTTCAAGTTGATTAATAAAGGTAGTTGTTTTATTTAATTCTTTTGCATTTTACATTATGTTTTCCCTCTCTGTCTTTTCATCTTCTTCTCCCAACATGCGCGAGTAATTCTCCGCTTGTTAGGGTTCGTAGGATTAGGGTAGGCTAATGGACGATGAACATCTCTAAACCCTTTTTAAGTCCTATAAAGTTTATGAACTTTATTAAAAGAATTATTAACATCCTAATCGGGCGCGCTAGCAATTCTTTGCTAGTTCCGACCGCGATTAGAGATTAGATTAATGATTGTTTTGGTAGAGGCTAGATTTGAACGGAGTTCCGTGTCGAGATAAGGGTTAAGAGTGGGATTCCTTTTCCCTCCAGAAACCCTAATCTACACGCATCACCGTCGTTCTAGTTATAAATCTATTAAAGGATAAAAAGGGTAACTTTTAATTAATCGTCCATAACTACTAAATCCTAACGACCCCTACAAGCCCTCTTATTATATTATCTACATCTCTAAAACAATCTAGATCTACATTTTTGCATTCTTGCTTAAACGTAGATCTAGAAACTTTTCATACAACTCTTTATTCCTCCTCTCTTTTTCAACACATCTAAAGTAAAAGTAAAAAGTTCCACGTTTCCCTGAGGACGACCCGTACTCATCTCGGTCTAGCTACACGCGACACCGTTATTGATTGCGGTAAACTACAAAAACACTCTTTCGAAACAATCAAGTGTATTATGGCTAAATGGAGCAGCAGAAGAAAGTTGAAACCTCAACCCCACTAACAAGCCGCGGAACCGTGGCCAAACATGAGTTTTGGCTGCGCTTCCATGGTGGTTTGTTTGAGTTGGGTTTTCATATTTCTACAGGATCCATAAAAAACCCTGTACGATTTTTTGGATATTTTTAATCATGAAAAATCCAACATTTGAAAAATTCGACAGAAACTTGAAAGTTTTGCGGGTTTCGAAACCGGTCGAATACTTTAACATCGTAACGACCTACCCAAATGTTCTAGCTTGGCTCTGATACGATGAAAGTCTACCCTAGCACCGCCATGAGATTTTTGTAGCATTAAGCATGCCAAATTTAAAAAAATTAGCTGCTAAGTTAGACTAACAAGGTCTTAACCAGAAGATTAGGGTTATAACCTATGATGATATGAAATACTAGAGAGAAGGAAAATATGTTATACCCTCGTAGATCAAGTCCTTCTCTTATTTAGCTCTGGGTTGTAGTCCACGCGACTCCACTAGGCTCCTCTTCGAGTTGAACGGGCCTCCTTCATGATCTTCGTGCCGAAGACGATCCATCCGAAGTCCTTCTAGCTCAAGCTACCTCTACACTAAACTCTTTTAGTGTAGGAAACACGCTACCCTTGATCGCTAGTCAAGTGTAGGATGATGAAGTAGGGGTTTTGAAAGCTCACAAATGATCTCACAATCTCAATGATTCACTTCACATGTGAGGGTTTTGAGCTTGGAGATGGGGTGAGAAAGATGAAGAGAGCAAGAGCTCATGAAAATAGCCAAGGCATGAAGAATAACCAAGTCAAGAAAATGATGAATGGCTACTCACTTATTCAAGTATGGAATAAATTGCAATTCTAAATTGCAACCTTGCTTGAATAGTGAGTCAAGACCATTAAAATATAATAAGAACCATGCCTCAAGCCATACCCAAAATATATCCACATTTTACACCTCATTTTTCTATTTTCTTAAAATAGAAAATTAAGCCATGCTTCATTTAATATATATATATATATATATATATATATATATATATATCAATATCAAATATATATATTAACATATATATAATAATAAAGCAATTAGTGAGCTATTGATATTAGTTAACATATAATTATATCAAATATAAATATACATCAAATTATTAAATCAATACTTGATTTAATAATCCGGTTATATCACATATGACCGACTAATATCATTTATTTGTTTATCACATTATCAAATCAACACTTGATTCGATAATCTGGTCATTTCACTAATCTGGTATCACATACTCGTATTTAATCAGGCCCACGCACATATCATCATATGTGTCCTACTTCGTTTCGCTTGAACCAGAAAATTTCTGTGTAGAACTCTAAAGACTCGTCAATACGCCAGCAGTAGGTGATGATCACATCAGTCACCCGCAAGCCGTCAGCGGTACTAGCTAGACGTAACGGCTACCCGGATATTAAGCGATATGAAGATCAACAAGAAAGCTCGTCCAAACTCTCCATGAAGCCTATCAGTAATACTACCGTACTGTCCGGTCTCTTCATTTGATATGTCGCATATCATGTCTAGGGGTGGTAAACGTCAGACCCCGGTAACGTGATAAGTCATGCCGATGTTTGGCCTATAACGGTTTGAGAAACTACTGACAACTTTTATCAGTAAATCTCAGCTGCAGCCCTGGCCAGGGACTTTCAGTTATAGCCAATCGAGCATAGCGCAACATCAACCCCCAATACCAGGAGAGACGAAACTCCTCCTATCGCTCATTTCCTCCATGTGACTCGGGACTGTACCCAAAATCCACCTGTTTACACAACTCCTCTTGAGCGTGGTAGGAAGGAAATCAAAGCACAATAGGAGCCATACAAGACTCTATGACGATCTCGGGTCTACAGACTAACCTGTACTAGTGTCACCAGAGGACTGCTATCTGACGATAAGTATAATACCAACTAGGAGTCTTCGGCGTGTCCGTTCGGTGTACTCATTCTCTAATGATCACTTGTGTACAATCTTTGATGTCATACACCAATGGTTGTGGGATCAACCATCGCCCTCCAAGGGACAAGAAACGTACACACTAGTCTACTCTGGAATATCGATGCCCTGTCTCGATATCCCCTCGACTAGGAACCGTTAAAGGATGGACTTTTGGATTACCTTGGCCCCACTAGTATGATCTCATCATAATTCTGGTAGTCAAGTACATATCCTAAGGGCTTTATCAACATGTAAGAGACAGACATTATAAAAATACTAGTCTACATGTTAAGATAAAGGCAACCAGATAGCATACTATCATGTCGAGCAAGAAAGTCCTCTGTATATGTCCAAGCGTCCACTATATCAACAATAATGGCGTCTAGGACATACATATTCCTAACATCGTCATCTCTTGCAACGCCTCGAATTTGTAGTTCAGCGCGTCGAACCACTTCTCCATACGTCGTTCGCGGGGGGGGTAGAAGAAGTAACTGCTGGAAAGGAGGACAACTTCAGGCAGGCTCTGCTGGGACTAAGTCGTCGGCCTCTTTGACAACCACGTGGTGCCCTCCTGTACAACGTTTAAGACATGGATCAGTCTCAGCGGTAAAATCAATTCCTGATGACTCCGCCTGCTATAACACCCGCTTCTACATTATGTAAAGCATTGAAATGTAAATAAACTATTTAAATTTAAACTATTCAGAACAAAGTTTCGTTCGAATTAGAATGAATATTAACAATTACGCAATACCCCTGGATAGCAGTGTTGGGATATCGAAACTCGTCCGTGGTCAGATCTGTCGATGTAGCGTGGACAGATATATAATACTTTAATACACTTGGTGTACTGTTGGGGCCTCACTCGCGCGCGCAAACGTGCATGTTTTGGAAAAGGGATTGTTTTTGAGAAATAGTTGCGCACGCGAGCTCGGCCACGTTTTAAAATTTATAAACCGCAAGTCCATGATGCATTGTAGCGAGCTGGCAAGTACGGGTCGATCCACATGGAATTGGTGATTAGGTATTGTTGCTTAAGGTTCGAGAAATAAAAGAATTTGGGTTTGTTGTCACGAAATATAAAATACGAAAATATAGAAAACAAGTTAAGAAGAAAGGTCTCCATGGCTTTGGCTCGGATGGTTGAATCGCGATGATTTCTTCGACGCTCCCTTGATCATGAGTTGTACGTCCTTATGTCGATCCCGATGTGGAGCATGACTTATCAATGCGGTTGCGAAGCATAAGTCATCAAGTTACCGATATTCGACGCAAACTCGAAACAAGTCCGTTTTGTTCACTTACCGTTTGTATGTCCAAGTTTGAAGTATCAACACTAAGCACAAGGGTTAACAAGCATATGACAACATCAAAAACACAAATTAGCGAGTGAGAGCAAGTAGTTTTAGTGTTAACTTTGCTAAGTGTTTGTGATAGTATAGGGTATATGAAACCAAGAGGGTAGTCATGCCACTTGATTGTTAGTTATATGTATGCACTAGAGGTCATTACTGAACATGAGATGTATATTGTAGTGGATGCTTGGACATATATAGGGAGGACTTTCTTGCTTGACATGATAGTATGCTATCTGATTACTCTTTATCTTAACATGTACACTGATTGTCTCTCTGTTACATGTTGGTAAAGCCCTTAAGATGTGTACTTAACTACTTGGATTATGATGCAGATCATACTAGTGGGACAAAGGTAGTCGGTAAGTGTTGGGTTTCCCTAGCACCTACTGTAGAGTATAGAAGCATCACACATGCCACTTTAAAAATATAGAGGCGCTAAGCAAACAAAGAAAGGATCTTTAACTAGAAATTTAGGATAACAACACTTGTATCTCATACAAAGAACATATTATCACTAAGTGAAAAGAATACAACCTTTGTAGCCCTCTTGTTATGACTCCTAGGATCGTTGAGAGTTTGGAAAGGCTTGCTAATAAGCTTCCTTGTCCACGATGATCCACCCGAAGTCCACTTCGTCCAAGCTCCTAGCTCCATTTGATCAAAGAAGATGATGAAGCCAACACTCTAAACTAATTGGCTAGATTAGAGTAGAATGATGAGGTGGTGTGTTTTCTTTTGTCAAAACCCTTTCTTTTTAACTCTCTCACTCTATGGAAAACTTAAGAGAATTAAGGAAGAAGAAGATGGCAAGCTAAGAGCTCAAGAGATAATATCAAAGATAATGAAGAAAGAGAAAAGAAAATGATATATATAATTTCATTCTCTTAAAAAACCATGGTAACTAAAAATATCTAGATATTTTGCAAGCGAGTTAAAAGCCAAAAGGAATAACCAATCCATGGTTAAAATTAGGTCAACTTTGGTTTACTTTGGAAGTGTGACCATGAATCAATTTTCCTTTTTCTTTTCTTTTAAATCAAATACAAATATATATATATATATATATATATATATATATATATATATATATATATATATATATATATATATATATATATATATATATAATAGTTCCATGTGAGTCTTATATTGCCATCAAAGGTGTATCATCAACCATGATACTATGTATGCATGTATGTGTCCATGCACATCAACATGTGCATACATGCATGCATACATCATGTAAAAAGAAATGGGTTTAATAAAGAAATTAAACTAAAAGTCAAATGTTAAATCAATACTTGATTTAACAAACCGGTCATATCACATACGACCCAACCAATAGAAAAACGCCCGACTAAAATACGGTATCACATGCACGTATTTAATCGGGTCCCCGTGCATATCTCATATGCACAACACATCGTTTCGCTAGGTCTAGGAAACTCCTGTGTGGAACTCTGAGACTCGTCAATATGCCGGAGGTGGGTGATGATTATATCAAACACCCACAAGCCGCAAGCGGTCAGCTAAACTGTCACGACCCGAAAGAGCACGTGACTGGCCCTTGAACCATATGAAGTCTATAGGACTCCATCTGATCCAAGTAAGCCAAAAGCCCAGAAATCTAAAACCATTTTAAGGATAAATAAAGAAAACTGGTTTTTAATAGGTAAAGAAAACATGTTTTGAAGTCAAGGTTTTTTTTTAAATAACTAAGCCGAAAATGCATTTTAAAAGATGTAAAGTCTTTTCCAAAAATTTCGGCAGAGTTTCTTTTGTAAATACTGGCCCCGAACGGGGTACAACAAGAACAATATATATATGCAATGAATAAAAGGCATCCCCAAGCGGGAGCTAGCTCTTCGTCAATCGACGGTCACAACCACGCAAGCAATAATATACAACGCCGAATGGCGAGGGTCAAATCCAAAAGAAACTCAATAAGCATGAAAACCGCAATACTACTAAGCGCGACTCTAAGGTCGAATAATACATCACAAATGTTTAAGTCTGAAACAATATACAAGTTTTGGTTGATGGAATTTCTAGATACAATGAATAATACAAGTACAATGGTGGTTCTTGATACAAAAGAACCCACCTACCAAAAGCAATTCACCCGCAAAGAAGCAGTGTGCCAGAAATGCCGCTATGGAACCTGTACGGCAAAACTTGCAAGAACTGTGGCACAACGGGGGTGAATTGCCAACTCGTGAATAGAAAATATCTACAAGCAGAAACCGAATGCAAGACATAATCCTAAGTCAATACGATAAGTATATGATATAAACCTCAAGAGTAAGTCTGAAGCATGATAAGGTGGCAATGTAACATCTAAACATGTAGGTAGTGCCAAATACTCGTGCCAGTGCCTCAGGTAATAACATGTCATAAATATAAGGTATGTCTGCATGAAGTAAATATGATGAAGTATCAAATGAAAATCAATACACATATATTAGCGTCCCATTCCACTAATATTGGTGTAAGGGTATATATAACAACTCCCTCGTATCCTGTTATATATACAAATGAAGTATGATCAATGTAGTCAAGTCTGTATGTAATCAATGTCTGTATATATGTGGATCCCGTCCACCTGTCACCCAATGACAATAAGCATCATGCATGCAAATTGAGGATATAATCAAAATCATGGAAATCATCATGAAACATGTGCCTACCATCGGCACGTAAATCCTCATCTATATGGGGCTCCGTCTGCGGTATCGGCCCTCGGCCCCGGCAGTACGGGTCAGCCCATGTCCATCTCTCAACTCCGGTCGGTATCCTCCAGATATCCGCCGAGCTCAAATACAATCACCGGTAGGTAGTAGTCCCTCTGCCAGGCTCACCGTCTACTACACAGCGAAACTGTTCTCGTCCAGGGGTACCATACCAGGTCTACCATGTACCCGCAATCGGCCTCATCCGCCTCCTCGAATCGGGTTTCACATGTCGCTCTCAGCACCGAGAAAACACATGGTGGACGCACTGAAATATCATATCAAGGGTAACCAGGTTTTTAAACAATTATATATTCTCTTTTGAAATACCCACGGTTCCCAAATCCAGAAATATCATGGAAACAACATATTTCAATGCGTATAATCAAAATATGATGTATGCGACATGTAAAGAAAGGTAAGCATAACAGTAAGTCATGCAACATGGAATAGTAATGTGCACATGTCGAGGGAAACCGCTCTTTTAAAATGAATCAGTTTTGAAGAATATCTTGTGGTTCCCAAATCTCTAATCAAGTCAGAATCATCTATGTATGTATACAGTATGCCATGCAAGAATCATATCATGAATGCAACAGTATTACAGTGTAGTGGCATGGCAATTATCGATGATGAAGTGTGTGAGCCGGCAATAGTGTACGTGGAACATACGCATCATCGATAATGGTGCTGGTGTCCTAACAGCATGATAATAATATAGCAATAAACATATGCAAAGCAACGTGAATAGCATGAATATGCGGAAATCAAATAATCAACACCGTAGTGAAGAATCTACTATGCAAACTACAGATCTAAGTATCAAGTCAATCGGGAGAGGTATGGAAACCACCTAAATCTGAGTCGATATATATAGACATAATAGTCGGTGATCCCGCCTCAATAATATCGCGTACGGTAAGATATCTTCGAGTCATGAGTGTGGATTTATCATCAATATAGGCTCGTACGGTAAATCGTCGTACGGCATCCTAATAGCTGGGTACGGGTCAATACCATACTATCTCATCACATCTCAGGTATCACTATCATTATATCACATAATCTGGGGTACTGATCTAAGTCTAGTACAATCGATACCATCTATCACTGCGTGTGTAAGCACACGTCCCAAGGCCCGCTAGAGATCACGTATCATATCCCAAATACGAATCACATCAAATCATCGATCTCGCGGCACAATGCCCAACATCATCGACTCATCTCCAAGGTCATCCAATATCATCAAACACAGTGCAAGTATAATGAATATGCAAGGGTGTGCGTGTAAGAGTAAATCTATTCTAGGGTTCGCGACTATGAACTACACTAGTTGCTTCTAACTCTACACTATCCATAATACACCTAACACAATATCCATGACACACTATAACTACCGTATATATAATATATCAACTACGGACTGCGGGGGTGCTATACGCCATCCACCCGACTTCCCCCTGTAGATATAATCTACTCACTTTGCGTCTTCATTTGTGGACGTCGCCACGCGCTTCCTTGTCGTTCCGAAGTCTTCATGGGTACCTACATATCAAAATATCGTATATGCGCATTAAAACCAAATCAAAGCTAAAACGGCATACGAAACCCAAAACGATACGATAAGGGGCCTATAGGTTAGAACCTATGGGCACACCTTCAAAACCATCAATCAATCCTCGATATCGTCGTATAAACGCCAAATAGTCGAGGTAAAACACAATACACAATACGTGAATTCAGAATTAAAATACGGAATACGGAAACACGAATCCAAAACAGCAACTAAGGAAATAGGCTCCAGATTTCACCCTAGGTCAAATTAGACAAATCTATATATACCAGGGGTCTAATCTATACATGTGGGAGCAGCAGAACCAAAACGACACAAAATGGGGCAAGTCTGGCCGCAAATTGCGGCCAAACAGGATAAATCTGCGGCCGGGTCTTGGAGTTGGGGGCTAGGGTCTTGTGTGGTGGTTCCTGGGTGCCTGCACATCTCACTGTCCAATCAATTTTATTTTAGGATGTCTCGGGTGATAGCAGATTCCCAAATACAATCCCAGAATTGCTGTTTTTCCCGACATCGTCTCATAAATACGTATTCTGGGTTAAAGCTTCAGGTTAGGGTCCAATATAACATCACACCAAGATTCTAAGGACACAACAAGTCTTAGTTTCACTTCACAACTCAATTTTTCCTCAAACCCTAACTAGGTTATCCTCAAATCCACAAAAACACACAATATCGATATGAAACTTGAATCGAAGCTTAAGCACAAGAAATACCACTCTAATTGTGAAGGAATTACCTCATAAGACCCACATGAATCCTCAACAACGCCAAAATGAAAGCTTTCTTGGTCCATCCTATAGCTTGCAAGCTTGTGCACATTTTTTATGAAATGGGGGTAGGGTTTTGGTATTGTTTTAGAGGTGATTTGGGGCTTTGAAGAGGGGAGGGAGATGAAGGAGCAACAGCAGCAGGAGAAGGAGAAGAGGGAGAGAGAAAATGAAAGAAGAATGAAGAGATGGCTAAGTCTTAAGTCAAAGTGAAACCATACCTCTCTCTCTCTCTCACACACACCTACTACTAAATTCTTTATTCTAAACCCCTTTTTTCATTTTCTTTTCTTTTCTTTTTCTCCAAAACCTTCTCACTAGAATAGTAACCCCAAATAACATGATAGAAAATGCACAAGTGTGATGAAAATGATATGTGCATGTTTTGCATAAAAATGCCAAAAACCGATTAGCGATTTTTAATCGCGATTAGCACTAAATTAGCATATAACTAATCATAAAAACTTAAAAAATGGCATAATTCTATAAAATACCCTATTTTATAATTTTTCCAAATTTTTCTGTATTTAATTATACCAAAATATTAAAATATTCAATAAAATAATATTAAATTATAAAAATTCACAAAAATAATATTTTATTATTTGAAAATGTTACATAAACTTAATGGCCACCCGGGTATTGAGCGATCAGAAGAAAACCAGCAAAGCTGTCAAAACTCCCGTCGAGCCATCTGGCAATACTTACCGTACAGTTCGGTCTCCTCGTCAGATATGTTGCATATTGAGTCTAGGGATGGTATTGTCGACCCCAATAACTCAATAAGTCATGCTGGTGTATGGCTCATAACAGATCGAGAAACTACTGATAACACTTATCAGTAAATCTCAGCAGCCCTGGCCAGGGACTTCCTATTATAGCCAATCGAGCATAACACAACATCAACTCCCAATACCAGGAGAGACAAAACCACTCCTATCGCTCATTGCCTCCATGTACCTTAGGACTGTACCCAAAGACCACCTGTTTGGATGACTCGGTAGAGCCGTGGTAGGGTGGAGATCAAAGTACAGTGGGAGGACATACAAGACTGTGACAATCTCGGGTCTACAGACTAACCTGTACCAGTGTCACCTGAGAACTGCTATCCGACGATGGATATAATATCACATAGGAGTTCTCGGCGAGTCCGTTCAGTGTACCCAGTCTCCACTGAGCACCCGCATACAATCTTTGGTGTCACTACACCAGATGGATATGGGATCATCCATCGCCCATCATATGGGATAAGAATGGTATACACTAGTCTACTCTGGAATATCGATGCCTCGTCTCGATACACCCATGACTAGGAACAATTCATGGATATGCTTATAAACTACACGTGTCCCACTAGTATGATTCGCATCATAGTCGGAGTACTCAAGCAAATATCCTAAAGGCTTTATCAACATGTACCAAATGAATAAAATGCATGATCAAATGCACACGTCAAGATAAAGTAAACCAGATAGCATACTATCATGTCGAGCAAGAAAGTAATCTATATACATATATACATGTCCAAGCATCCACTATACATATAATGGCCTCTAGGGCATACATATATCCAACAATCTCCCACTTGCACTAAGGCCAGTTATTGGCGTATCTCATACCCAACATCTCAAAAAGTCACTCATGCTGCGGCTGTGGAAGGGCCTTGGTGAGTGGATCCGCAGTGTTATTCTTTGTATCTACTCTCCGAATCTCGATCTCGTGGCGATCTTCTATCTCCCGGATCAAATGATACCGTCTTAGGATGTGTCTGGACTTCTGATGGGACCTTGGTTCTTTGGCTAACGCCACAGCCCCATTATTATCATAATACAATGGTATTGGATCAACAATGGTTGGAACTACTCCTAGTTCCGTGACGAACTTCTTCATCCAGACGGCTTCCTTGGCAGCATCATTTGCAGCAATATACTCAGCTTCCATCGTGGAGTGTGCAACGGTATCCTGTTTGGAACTCTTCCAACACCGCCCCTCCATTGAGGGTAAATACAAACCCTGAGATAGATTTGCTGTCATTCTTATCACTTTAGAAGCTGAAATCGGTAAATGCCTCCATTTGGAGATCCCCATTACCATACACCAAGAAAAATTCTTTAGTCCTTCGCAAGTACTTATGAATGTTTTTCACTGCTATCCAATGTTTCTCCCCTGGGTTGGATTGATACCTGCTTACTACAGCTAGTGCATAAGCAACATCAGGGCGTGTACATAACATCGCATACATTATAGATCCTACGGCTGAAGCGTAGGGTATAATGCTTATACGAGCTCTCTCTTCATCAGTCTACGGACAGAAGTCCTTGCAGAGAGTGATTCCATGACAAGCGGGAAAGGCACCACGCTTGGAATCTTCCATACTAAACCTTTTTAGGATGGTGTCAATGTACTTTGATTGGGACAATCCCAATAACCTCTTGGATCTATCTCTATAGATCCTAATGCCCAAAATGCACGAGGCATCACCCAGGTCCTTCATGGAGAACCTTTGTGATAAGAATAGTTTGACCAATTGTAGCATAGGAATATCATTTCCTATCAAGAGAATGTCATCCACGTAAAATACGAGGAATGTGACAGTATTCCCTAAAATCTTCTTATAAATGCATAATTCATCTATATTTTTGATTAAATCAAACCCTTTGATTGTATCATCAAAACAGATGTTCCAGCTCCGTGAGGCCTGCTTTAATCCATAAATGGATTTAAGCAATCTACAAGCTTTCCCGTTGCTCCCACTATCAATGAAGCCCTCTGGCTGATCCATATAAATGCATTCTTCTAAATCACCATTTAGAAATGCAGTTTTAACGTCCATCTGCCGGATTTCATAATCGTAGTGAGCAGCAATAGCAAGTAGGATCCGAATGGATTTAAGCATTGCTACTGGAGAGAAAGTTTCATCATAGTTCAATCCTGGTCTTTGACGAAAACCTTTCGCTATAAGCCTTGCTTTAAAGGTCTCTACCTGTCTATCTACACCAATCTTTCTCTTAAAGAACCATTTGTACCCAATGGGTTTTATCCCAGGAGGTGCAGCGTCCAAAGTCCATACTTTGTTGGTGTACATGGACTCCATTTCGGATATCAAGGCTTCCAGCCACTTCACTGAGTCACCACTCGTGATAGTTTGCTGAAAACTAGTAGGGTCATTATCATCCATGATGCAATCTTCTCTATCACTAATCAATGAGAAACCCATAGTATCTCTCCGGTGGGCGAGAAGTTCTACTAGATCTCCAGAGCGGCTGAGGTTCTTGAAGTTCTACTGCAACATCAGTTTCAACCAATTCGTCCTGAGTAATTTATGTCTCTAGAATCTCTTCTAGTTCTACCGTATTGTCATCAGTACTGCTTGTAAAGATTTCATTTTCCAAAAATGTGGCATGTTGAGAAACAAACAACTTTTGTTCCTCTTTGTGGTAGAATAGATATCCATACGAATGTTTTGGATATCCCACAAATTTACACATGTCCGATCGTGTCTCGAGTTTGTCTGGATTCTGCTTTTTGACAAAAGTCGGACAACCCCATATCCTAACTCTTTTAAGAGATGGTCTCTTTCCACTCCATATCTCATATGGAGTGGTAGACACGGTCTTGGTTGGAACTCTGTTTAACAGATACATTGTTGTCTCCAATGCATGCCCCCAAAAGGAAAGCAGTAACTCAGCATCACACATTATGGACCGTACCATATCTAATAGGGTACGATTCCTCCGTTCTGACACACCGTTGTGCTGTGGTGTGTAAGGAGGAGTGAGCTGAGAGAGAATCCCATTCTCTTTTAAGAAGTCTGAAAACTCTGTACTTAAATACTCTCCGCCTCGATCCGATCGAAGTTTCTTGATGCTCAAGCCTGTTTGTTTTTCTACTTCAAGTTTATACTCCTTGAATTTCTCAAAAGTTTCGTATTTGTGCTTTAACAAAAACACGTGTCCGAATCTTGAGAAATCATCAGTAAAAGTTATGAAGTATGAAAAACCGCCTCTAGCATGTGTAGACATTGACCCGCATACATCACTATGTATGAGGCTTAAGAGTTCCACAACTCTTTCTCCGTGTCCAGTAAACGGAGTTTTGGTCATTTTACCTTTGATACAGGACTGGCAAGTCACAAAAGATTTATATTCAAAATGATTCAAATATCCATCTTTATGTAGCTTTCCTAGTCTTGTTTCATTAATATGACCAAGTCTACAATGCCAAAGAAAAGCATCATTTATATATGAAAATTTTCTTTTATTAGTATGTTGTATATTGAAAACTGTTCGTTAGTTCAGGACGTAAATATCGTTATTTAGTGTACCATACCCAATCAACTCTTGATTCAAATTAATGTTCATAACATTATTTTGCAACACAAAATGATATCCTTCATTGTCCAACAAAGAAACAGATATTATATTACATAGCATACTAGGTACAAAATAACAAGGGTTCAAAACCATAATACAACCCGAAGGCAACCCCAGATGATACTCTCCTACGGATACAGCATGTACATTGGAACCATTTCCAACCCGCAAAATATGGTCTCCAGTCTTCAAAACTCTACTGTTTCTCAACCCCTGGATACAATTGCAGATGTGAGAACCAGAACCGGTATCTAATACCCAGGATGCAGAGTTTATTGAAAAACAGTTATCAGTTACAAACACACCTGAAGCGGAAGCATCAGCATGCTTCTTCTTCTTGAGATCAGCAAGATACAAAGCACAGTTGCGTTTCCAATGTCCTGACTTGTGGCAGTAAAACCATTCTCCTTTTCTACTTCCCGCGGCCCCAGATTTTTCTTTCCCCTTCGCCTTTTGGACTCCACCTTTCGGTTTGGTGGACTTCTTCTTCTTCTTTCCCTTGGCCTTGGCTTTTGGGACGGAAGAGGAAGATGGCCCAGCAAGCAGAGCGGGAGTCTTCGCTGTCTTAAGCGTGCTCTCTACACTTCTTAATGTTGGAGATAGTGCCCTCAGAGTCAATTATTGGATCACAGGCACGTGATTGCAATGATTGAGGGAGGACCTATCCCGGTAGGACAGTCTTACTCGAGATGATAGTATGCTATCTGGTTTACCTTTATCATCGTGTACTGCTTCAGGTGACCTTACAGGTCACTATTACACGCTGATAGAGCCCCTAGGATTCTTGCTTGACTGCCGGCAGTATGATGGCGATCATATACGTGAGAGCTGGTGGTCTATAAGCACATCCTTAAAAGGTCCCTAGTCGTGGGAGTTTCGAGACAGGGCATCGATTCTCCAGAGTAGACTAGTGTATACAATCGAGACCCCGACGAGGGGCGGTGGCCGGTCTCACAAGCCACTGGTGTCAGTTGGTTCACCTAAGATGTATACAGGTGCTCATTGGGTTATGAGTACACCGGACAGGACTCGCCGGGAATATGCTAGTTGGTCTTATACCTGACGTCAGATAGCAGTTCCCTGGTGACATGTGTACAGGTTAATTCATCGACCTGGGGATCGTCATTTGTCTCGTGTGAGTTCCCACTGTACTTTGATTACTACCCTACCACGGCTCAAAGGAGTCGTGCAAACAGGTTTTACTTGGGTACAGTCCCGAGCCACATGGAGGCAGTGAGCGGATCTTCAGGGGTTCGTCTCTCCCGGTATTGGGGGTGAGGTCGTGCTGTGTCTAGGAGAGCCATTACGCAAAGCCCTCGGCCGAGGCAGAAGGTTTACTGGTAGGTATTCCAGTAGTATCTCAGGGCGTTCTGGGCTACACTCCGACACGACTTGTACCGCTTTTGTGGGTCTGACTTTTACCAACCCCCTAGGCCCGACATGCGATGCTCATAGACGAACGGACCGGACTGTACGGATATTGTCACTGACAGGCTCAGTAGGGTATCAGGATGAGTTCGCTCATCGACGTCCCTTTTGGTCAATAGCTGGTGGCTCGTCACGTATTGGCTAATACCTCTGACGTGCTAGTGGTTAAATCCACAGCCATAGTATTGACGAGTCTTTAGAGTCCACCACACTTACAGTTACTCAAGCTTTCGGGCGAAACGCTGTAGAGGCCGTATGGAGATATGGCAGGGTCCGATTAGATACGTGCGGTATTGCACGGATCAGGATCGGACAGTTTTGTACTAGTGGCCGTATAATTATATGGCAGGGTTCGATCTGATACGTGCGGTATTGCACGGATCAGGATCGAACGGATATTACTAGCCGGCTTTGGTTTAAGCCGGATCCTAGTTTAGTACAGTGTAGATTTTGTCTCATTGCATTTGTATCCGGTAGGAATACAGATGCGGGTGTGTATGCACAGTATCGGGGTTTTCCTGTAATTTATTACGGGACCAGTTTTCTGGAGTTGCCAGTTTGCATTCCGTTCCGACCGGTTTTTCTTCTTTCCCGGCCGGACTTTTAGGATGGAGGGTGTTATTTGCAAGTTTGCAAATAACATATTGTGGAGGGTTTATTTGTGAGATAAGAGATTATGAAAGCATCTTTTTTATTCCTTTCTTTTCTATCACCATTTCTTGTAAAAGGTGATTAGGATTGATTTGGTTTTGATGTGAGATTGTGATGATAATGTTTGGCTATGGTCACCACTTGCTTTTACTACCATTACCTTCCTTCTAAGGTTGTGGTTTTGTATTCCTTCCTCCACGATTCTCATTTGGATAAGAGAGAACTCCCTTGAGAGAAAAGAGAAGAAGGAGGGTTCACTTGAGAGAAAAAAAGAATGAGAGAGTTCATTTTGTTATGTGAGGAATTCTTCATCTCATCTTCTTCTTGCTAGAAAATTGAAAGCACCAATTTTCTTTACCTCTTCCTCCATCCATCAATGGCAACTATATTAACTCCAAGAGATAAAGTTTCTACACTACATTCTACAGCATTTCTTGGGCATGTCGACTTGCCGGCTTCATGCTTGAGTTGCCTCGGTATTGAGGCGGGAGCCCGTAAAAGACGCAGGCGATGTGGTGCCCTTCCGGCGAGGAGGCGACGATGTGGAGACAAGACTTTCCGCGGGAGATCAGGACGATGACGAGAAGACCGGAGGACTCGGATCACTCGGTATATCTCTCACCCTTTCTCTTGATAGCTAGTATCGGTTAATGGTTACGATCCGGGTTTTCTTTGTCCGCGGTAGCGCCAGTTTCCAAGTAAGAAAAATTTTTGATTCCGCATTTTGGCCTCGGATAGACGGCCGGGGCGCTGCCGTGGCGCAACATGGTATCAGAGCCACGCCATTAACCTTGTCTAGCTTTTTCTAATGTGTTTTACTTATCCGATCGACCAAAGTTCCAAAATACGCGTTTTCTTCACATCAGTTTTCTGTTGATTTTTTTCTTGCTCAAAAAATTTTTCAGGTTGCAGAAAAGTGATGTACTGGAAAATATAAGGCTACTGTAGAAATTCGACAGAGTGATTCCATTGTGTGAGCGCGGAACCGCGGCAAAACCCCCCTTTGTGCCGCGGTTCCGCCGCACTATGGTCAGATCACTGTGTCGTTTTTCTTCAGTTGCTTTCTGGGCTGATTTTAGGGGTTTTGGAATATTAAAATTGGGCCCAGAATTTCTGTGAGTGCTACAGTATTACTTGGGGGCCCACTTGTTAATTTTTGATCGATTGGATATTTTAAACACATTATTTCACAGTATTTACATTATATCTGCGACTGTGAATGTCACTTGATCGGTAAATCCTGTCTAACTGCTATAGCCCGGTTAGACGGATTTGCGAACGTGACTTTCACGTTGATGTTCTGTGTTTATGCTGTGTTGTTGCGGATCGGTCGTGGGGGATAGCCTGGATGCAATGCTAGTACAGTTTTGTTGTTTTATGTACATTTGATATTGCGGGGCGAGCATCCGACATGTGGACTGCCGTCACTGCCTGTTTGTATTATTCTTTTAGGGCACGACCTGGTTGCGGGCGATGTACCCGTTGTATGTATATTTTAATTTCTGTACTAGGATTACCCCGCGGAAGGGTGCACGGATAGCCGGGTTCTAGAGGGCAACGGGCCCGCATCTCATGGCATTGAGACGGAGGGGGCTTCACTCTAGGATTGGAGGGCTATTCGCCGCACTCGTAGGGGGTACAGGTTGACCCAGGAGGGGTGCCCAAGTTACCGGATTCCATGAAGTGCTGGATCGTCCATTCACGGTGCTGAAGGGGGCTGCCTCGCTTCAGGTTTTGGCGGGTGACTTGCCGCGCCCGTAGGGGTCTAGGATTTCATTGCACAGGCTATCCACACGACCAGGGGAACGTCGGGTTTCAGCAGCGGCTCTGTGAAACCCGGGGATCCCAGATATCTGTATTGTTCTGTGATGCTGTACATTTCTGTGATGTTGCTTTTTATCACGCCTTGAGCGAATATAATATATTGGTATATATATTAGTAGATGTTGTATATGTTTTGCATCCGCGCTAGTCCAGTCCCCGCTCTGTCGTTAGTTAAGTAACCTAACGGGTGATGACGGGACGCAGTGGCGAATGCGGATGGCATATACGTACATCAGTATATTTTCGTTCTTTGTGGTGTGACCAATTGATGTGACTGCGTTGAATCGGATCAATGCAAGATAAACAAACCTATTCTGATGTTGTTGGAACATTTTTCAAAAAGCTGTTATTGCAAGGACGTTCACTTTTGTTTTGCATCGTGGTATTCATTTGGAATATCCTGCTCCTCAGTCGACGAGGCAAGGGCCGAGATCCCTTCACCGGGAGTGACCCCTTGGACAGAAGTTTGCGTCAGGGCATTAACTTCACTATAGCCGATTACTTTTGCTTTGCATCGTGGTATTCAGTTGGAATATCCTGCACCTCATTCTACGGGGAAAGAGCCGAGATCCCTTCACCGGGAGTGACCTCTTTAGCAAAGGCTTTCGTCACTATATTTTTATAAAAACTATGCAGTTGCTTCAACGATATCAAGTTCATTACGTTAAAGGTTTTTCGCCAAAAACCGGCCGTAGCCCTCCGTCATTTCCTACAGGTATTATTTCGTATTCGTGCTGCGTTTGTTGACCTAGTCAAGACGTAGTGTTCGGTAGCTAAGTGGTACTTGTTTGTTGCATAAGTGGGATTGGTTAAGACAGTCGTGCGGCCTTGTTGACCTAGTCAAGGGCACGTACGGGTGGGTTTAATGCAATCCAGAATAATGACGGGTTGAACTTGACTGGCGGTTTATGGTTTGTTGACCTAGTCAAGGTCATAAACCGCTTGGGGTAAAAATCACATCGGGAGTTTCAAAAGAACTGAAACTTGCCAGGCATGCGCATACCTTCTGGAGTGTGGTGACTTGAGTGGATTCCGTCAAGTTATCATGCGATGATAGTTGGATCCCGATTCCCACTGATGAGTTGGTTTACTCCTCGGATGATCCCGACTAATTCTTCTTTCAGGTTTGGAGGAGAATTTGAGGTTACAGTGGGAGGTTTCCAGATTAGACAAAGTGATAACCATTCTGATCTAGGTTAGAGTGCACGCTGAGTGTTTCTTTTCTCTCTCTCTGGCAACGACCATTGACCCGACCCTAAGACTATGACTCAGTGACCAAGTTGACCGAACCTTCTTAACACTGGCTTTTGGATTGTCAGAGTTGCAAACCTCATTGCCACTCCTACTTTTACCCTTTTCTCCAGGACACCCCGTATTACTACGAACGTCCACTTCCATTGGACAAAACCATCGTATGGTTATATACGAACTCGAAGGACTTCGAGGATGGTTTCCGGTTCTGGAGAAAACGGATAGGATTATTCAGTTGTTTTTTCCCTTTTACCTTCTCTCAAGTTGTGAGTACTCCTTGGTTTAGGAGATAGCACACCTATTACGCAAATTGGATAGTCTTATTCCAAACCTTAGGCTGGTGTCGACCGGTAGGGAATGAAGAAAACCAATTAGCCTAAACGGTGTGCAGAAGGTATTAAGATTAAGACAAAGCAAGGGATTAGTAAGAGGGCAAAGTAAATTGTGACTGCTATTCACGACCGAACCAAGTATTTCTTCGCCATTCCTAAATCACCTTTGTATTTCTCCAGGACACTCCGTATCACTACGAAGATCCACAGTTTATTTGGATACTCCATCGTATGGTTATATACGAACTCGAAAGGAACTTGTTCCAGTTCGGGGATGGATTCTGGTTCAGGAGAAATAGGAATAGGGTTTATTCGGTTGTCTTTTATCTTCACCTTCTCTCGCTTTGCAAGTGCTTCTAGGATTAGGACAGTACACCTTTTATACTTATTGGATAGTCTTCTTCCAAACCATAGGCTGGTGCCGAACGGTAGGGAAGGAAGAAAACCATTTGGCCTAAAGGGGTGTGTAGACGGTAATGACTAAAGACATATAAAGGGATTTGGACAGATGGCAAAGAATTATACGGTTATAGTTGTGAATCTGGATAATGGTAGAGGCATTACTAGGAATACCAGGATACCCCACCGAAACATTTCAATGTTTCAGTTTCACTGTGTAACGTTAAAAGAAAACTGATTTCCCGATTAGATACTTATTCCAGGGTATGTATTTACCAGGTTTGATTCTCACATCTGTATGGTTTTACAGATGATGAGTGGGAGTAAGTCATTGGGAATAGGGTAATCATCCTCATCGGGATTCGTTGTAATCGGTGATATTTGAGGAGATCATCTGGGCTGTTTGCCGGTCGGCAAATATTTGGTTTTGAATATCCGCTGTTGTGCACCAATTTCAAATTGATATATCTATACGTCTATTTTCATAGAGTGAGATATACCTTTTGATATTATGTCGATGACATTTACCTATATCAGTGGATGGTTAGGTAAGGAGCATCAAACAGCGGTGTAATTCTTCTTAGCCATAAGTACAGTTTTCAACCTACGACGCACAGTGAAAGAGTTGTTAGACTCAGCGGACTTATACAGAGTATTGTATGTTGTCCAATGTCCATTAGGACAGAGGGGTTGGTCCTCATACTATATTCTGTTTACTTTTAACTTCTCTAGTTCTTAGACATGTGTTTCGTAGAAACACAGGGTCTAAGTTTTGAGGAGTTATAGGTATTTGAATAGAGTAGAGAACCAGGTGTAGCAAGTATCGGGATTCTTCAAAGTGATCGAAGATCTAGATACTTGTGTATGGTATTCAGTTGATAGTAATGATAAAGAGAAATTGCTTCTCTTTCAGGTTACTCATAATTGGAAGCATTCCTAAGTTGAGTAACGCTGATCAGCCTCTTTCCATTTAGTTGACATGCACTGGAGACAGCTGCATGATTTGAATCTGGTTCAATTAAATCAGTGCCTCTGTTTCTATATTGGATATAGAACAGTTCATATCTTGACATTGTTAAGGTACGGGGAGTTGTCCGGCTTATGATTAAAACCAGACACTGGACAACTCAAGGCACATTTCTGTAATGGCTGTTTGTGGGTTGACCCAGGCTATGACGAGGGTTGGCTTTCTACCATCTGGCAGATCAATAGAAATATTGTTCTAGACTCGCCACAGTTTTATTAAAAATGGATTTTTTCAAAAACAGTAGTGGGAGTATGGTAGAACTGGAAGTGATTCCAGAACCGCAAACGATTACTGAAGATTTGATAAGGAACCTAAAGATTCAATCTGGCTTGACATTCCATTGGCCACTCCGCAGATAAGGTGGGTAACTTCAGGCACCCGAGAGGTACTCCGGTAGCCTCAAGGACGGTGACAGGGAAGTTCTTGTTTACCCACACTTGCCATTGCTGTTGTTCCAGGCTGCGAGACCCGGCAGGAGGATGAGTATAGCGTCGTTCTGAACTAGCTTCAGAAGTGTACGTGTATATGACTCTGCCAGAGGGTTGTCGTAGTCAGTGGGAGCAGCGGAAGCATTGGTGGACAGGTAGCTTATGTCTACTTATAGACTAAAGCAGATGTAGCGGAGATAGATCATCTATTTCTGACGTGACAGTCATAGGTTTGACTTCATCAGAATAGGGGATGGATCTGTTGAGAAGGTAGTAGGGTGTGATATCCTGGTATTTGGATGAGATACACATAGTAGGAAAAGAAACTCCTATACTACGATCGGTTATACTTTGGTCGTCACACAGTGTTTTCTCCACATGGGACTTGGACATAATATCTGACATACTGGTTACTAGATCTATGGTTTTAGATCTAGATTTGGGTGGTTTCCCAATCAGGGTACCTTGACAGCATTCTATGAGTATTTAGAATGGACGACTCCTGGCACGGTAGTGTACCTGCAGTTGATGGAGTCACCCTCTCTAAAGGTGTCTTACAGACTAAAGGGGAGAGGGATACTCATGATTGGCAGATCACTTGCTTAGGCAATTGAGTCAATCATAAGATGTCAAGTACCACACCAGATGTTGTTCTTGCAGTAGATGCAATAAGTTGATATTAATCCAATCCTGGAGAAACAGTCGGAAGCTGTTTTAGAATATAAGTGGATGTTCTAGGGATATGATAACGACAGCCTCATTTGGGAGACAGTTATCATTCCAGGCTTCCAAGGTGACATGGATGACAAGGAGGTTGTCAGAGTTATAGTTTTCCTTCTGACGAGGGGCAGTATTTTGGACAGGTGGTCCAAGGCAATACTGAGGGTGGCATGGCGCAGGATAATGATTAAGTTCAGTTGACGATACAGTCTAAGAAGTCTGGATTTGGAGTTCATTTATGAACTAGGTCCCATCAGACATCCAGACATTCTAAGACAGGTATTGCTCATTTCGGGAGATGGCTTTCTCTGCGAACTTGAGATATAGAGAGACATAGAAAGAAACATCACAGCGGATCCACTCACTGAGGCTATTCCTCGAACGCAATAGTTTCGCAAACGAGCTTTGTGAGACTGACTAGTAGAGGAGTTGGGTGTTCGGTATCACACGGGCTGTGAGTATGCGGCATCGCAATAATTAGCCTTGAGTGCAAGTGGGAGATTGTTGGAGATAGTGCCCTCAGAGTCAATTATTGGATCACAGGCACGTGATTGCAATGATTGAGGGAGGACCTATCCCGGTAGGACAGTCTTACTCGAGATGATAGTATGCTATCTGGTTTACCTTTATCATCGTGTACTGCTTCAGGTGACCTTACAGGTCACTATTACACGCTGATAGAGCCCCTAGGATTCTTGCTTGACTGCCGGCAGTATGATGGCGATCATATACGTGAGAGCTGGTGGTCTATAAGCACATCCTTAAAAGGTCCCTAGTCGTGGGAGTTTCGAGACAGGGCATCGATTCTCCAGAGTAGACTAGTGTATACAGTCGAGACCCCGACGAGGGGCGTTGGCCGGTCTCACAAGCCACTGGTGTCAGTTGGTTCACCTAAGATGTATACAGGTGCTCATTGGGTTATGAGTACACCGGACAGGACTCGCCGGGAATATGCTAGTTGGTCTTATACCTGACGTCAGATAGCAGTTCCCTGGTGACATGTGTACAGGTTAGTTCATCGACCAGGGGATCGTCATTTGTCTCGTGTGAGTTCCCACTGTACTTTGATTACTACCCTACCACGGCTCAAAGGAGTCGTGCAAACAGGTTTTAGTTGGGTACAGTCCCGAGCCACATGGAGGCAGTGAGCGGATCTTCAGGGGTTCGTCTCTCCCGGTATTGGGGGTGAGGTCGCGCTGTGTCTTGGAGAGCCATTACGCAAAGCCCTCGGCCGAGGCAGGAGGTTTACTGGTAGGTATTCCAGTAGTATCTCAGGGCGTTCTGGGCTACACTCCGACACGACTTGTACCGCTTTTGTGGGTCTGACTTTTACCACCCCCGTAGGCCCGACATGCGATGCTCATAGACGAACGGACCGGACTGTACGGATATTGTCATTGACAGGCTCAGTAGGGTGTCAGGATGAGTTCGCTCATCGACGTCCCTTTTGGTCAATAGCTGGTGGCTCGTCACGTATTGGCTAATACCTCTGACGTGCTAGTGGTTAAATCCACAGCCATAGTATTGACAAGTCTTTAGAGTCCACCACACTTACAGTTACTCAAGCTTTCGGGCGAAACGCTGTAGAGGCCGTATGGAGATATGGCAGGGTCCGATCAGATACGTGCGGTATTGCACGGATCAGGATCGGACAGTTTTGTACTAGTGGCCGTATAGTTATATGGCAGGGTTCGATCTGATACGTGAGGTATTGCACGGATCAGGATCGAACGGATATTACTAGCCGGCTTTGGTTTAAGCCGGATCCTAGTTTAGTACAGTGTAGATTTTGTCTCATTGCATTTGTATCCGGTAGGAATACAGATGCGGGTGTGTATGCACAGTATCGGGGTTTTCCTGTAATTTATTACGGGACCAGTTTTCTGGAGTTGCCAGTTTGCATTCCGTTCCGACCGGTTTTCCTTTGTTCTTTCCCGGCCGGACTTTTAGGATGGAGGGTGTTATTTGCAAGTTTGCAAATAACATATTGTGGAGGGTTTATTTGTGAGATAAGAGATTATGAAAGCATCTTTTTTATTCCTTTCTTTTCTATCATCATTTCTTGTAAAAGGTGATTAGGATTGATTTGGTTTTGATGTGAGATTGTGATGATAATGTTTGGCTATGGTCACCACTTGCTTTTACTACCATTACCTTCCTTCTAAGGTTGTGGTTTTGTATTCCTTCCTCCACGATTCTCATTTGGATAAGAGAGAACTCCCTTGAGAGAAAAGAGAAGAAGGACGGTTCACTTGAGAGAAAAAAAGAACGAGAGAGTTCATTTTGTTATGTGAGGAATTCTTCATCTCATCTTCTTCTTGCTAGAAAATTGAAAGCACCAATTTTCTTTACCTCTTCCTCCATCCATCAATGGCAACTATATTAACTCCAAGAGATAAAGTTTCTACACTACATTCTACAGCATTTCTTGGGCATGTCGACTTGCCGGCTTCAAGCTCGAGTTGCCTCGGTATTGAGGCGGGAGCCCGTAAAAGACGCAGGCGATGTGGTGCCCTTCCGGCGAGGAGGCGACGATGTGGAGACAAGACTTTCCGCGGGAGATCGGGACGATGACGAGAAGACCGGAGGACTCGGATCACTCGGTATATCTCTCACCCTTTCTCTTGATAGCTAGTATCGGTTAATGGTTACGATCCGGGTTTTCTTTGTCCGCGGTAGCGCCAGTTTCCAAGTAAGAAAAATTTTTGATTCCGCATTTTGGCCTCGGATAGACGGCCGGGGCGCTGCCGTGGCGCAACACTTAACATATTGAGAAGTTCAGGCAATGATTTCTCCAAATCGTTCATATTGAAATTCACTATGAACGGAGCAAAGGCAGGGGGAGAGACTGCAGAACAATATCTGTATATTGCTCATTATCCATGGTCCATCCCAGTTCCTCAAGTTCTTCTATAAGACCAATCATCTTCAAAACATGCTCTCCTACTGATGTGCCAGGGGCTATACGCATCTGAAACAACCTTTTAGATGCCTCGTATCGTAAAGTCCGAGATTGGTCTTCATACAACTCTTTTGTATGAAGAAAGATGGATTGAACATCCATCTTCTCGTATTGCTTCTGATGAATACTATCCATAGAAGCAAGCGCGAGGCACTTGGCCGTGTCACAATCAATATCCCATGTTTTTCGGATCTCCCTATCCGAAACAGATGATTCAGGTCCTGGGACGGGTGGGGATTTGGTAGTGAGGACATATGATACTTTATCATATGTGTGTGCAATATTCAAGTTCCTCAACCATTCTTTATAATTCGGTCCTGTCAGTTTGTTTTTCTCTAAAAAAAGCTTAAGTCCCGTCATCGGTATCTGCCATTAGGAGAGAGAAAAGAATACAATCAGCGAAATGCTCTTGCAAAGAATTAGATTGGTTATTATCTTATCTAATCGATGTCTCCCACTGCTTTTATCAAATTTTCTTTCAAAACCTGAAAAGAAAACCAACCAGGATTAATTACATTCTACAGTTTCACCAACCGGTCAGCCAGACCAGTGTCGGTACTTTGAGGAAGGTTCCCCGTGCTTTCGCACAGACCTAATTAAAATAAACCTCGTTTTCCCAGATGTCAAACCCCGTTGAAACCTTTCTAGAAACCTACTGGATTAGCTAATTGTAAAGTGCAAAACTCTCCTGGGAGTAACTCTTACTCACAGTGGGATCGAGATCCAACTATCATATAGATGGTATGCACTCTCATTGCAAATTTCAACTCTTGAAACTCCCGATATGGTTTTTACCCTAGTTACTTATGACCTTGGCTATGGTCAACATATCATAAGCACTAGTCAAGTTCTACCCATCATTTCGAGATTAACTAGACCCACCCATATGACCCTTGATTATGATCAACATAATCACATGAATGTCCTAATTGATCGCATCATATGCATTGTAGGAAGACATCACTTAGCTACCGTACACTACGCCTTGACTATAATCAACATACATAGCACCAATATTAAGTACTCTTCTTCCTAAAATGACGGAGGGCTGCGGATGGTTTTTATGAAAACCTTTAACGCTTTGAACTTGATCTCGTTGTATAATCAAAACAGTTTAGAAAAGGAGTGGCTTAAGCTCCGCATCTTTTGAAACTTGCATTTTTCATAAAAAGGCCGAGTGTATTTCAAATCCGATTCTACAACATCTTTAGGTTTCTTTTTTTATTACATTAATCTTATTAATGTAGTCCCATCATTTAAGTTCCTAAGCCATCACAGAAAAGAAACGAAAATAGAACGTATACTTATACCATCCGCATTCGCCACAGTGTCCCGTTATGCACCGTTAGGTTGCTTAACTAACGACATAACGGGGCGGGACTAGCGCGGGTGTAAAATATAAGCAACGTTTATTATATATCATATATATAATAATAATCCATTCGTCTCAGATACTAAGTAATCACATTATAGAATATCAATCAGCAGAAGCGCATATGAAAATCGGATATCTAGGAGGTCCGTATTTTGTATTCAGCCAGCAATAGAAAATACGGATTTCACGGTCGCGATGAATAGCCAAGCCCACACCCCTAGACCCCTACGAGAGTGGCAAGTGACTCTGCCAATTCTAGAGTTTAGGAGACCCGGTCTCGACTCCTTGAGATGGTCTCTCACTGAACCCTAGAACCCGATCACTTATGCTCCCCTCCTTGGATCTATCCTAATGCGGAAAAGTAAATAATATACAATAATGGTGACATCATCCTCAACCCGGAAGTGCCCCAAATAAAAGAATATTACCTACAATTGACTTTTACATGAATGAAAATAAACACTCTCATCTCACATAAAACCCCCGGCTATTCAATCGCGACAATCCTGCACATCATATCTCAGCAACACATAATATCTCATATCATCAATGTAAGCAAGTATGCGTATCCCGATTGTCGTTGATGTATAGCAAAGAGACCGGCGATACACTACATACTACACTTACGGTCGCAGAAAAGAAAGTGAAAAACAACAATTGCAATTATCATAATCATATATATCAAGACGATGTTTAACGCTTCGATCAAATAAACATACACCCACAATTTACCCCGAGAGCTCAACACTTGAGCAAAGTCACAAATACTCAAAAACGTGTCACAGTTTCTTTGGACCAACCGTAGAAGGGGTTAACCAATGCCTCACCAATGGCACCACGGAACTACGACAAACCCTAAGGTTCGATCGTGGTTTCTGTTGGAGATAGTGCCCTCAGAGTCAATTATTGGATCACAGGCACGTGATTGCAATGATTGAGGGAGGACCTATCCCGGTAGGACAGTCTTACTCGAGATGATAGTATGCTATCTGGTTTATCTTTATCATCGTGTACTGCTTTAGGTGACCTGACATGTCGCTATTACACGTTGATAGAGCCCCTAGGATTCTTGCTTGACTACCAGCAGTATGATGGCGATCATATACGTGGGAGCTGGTAGTCTATAAGCACATCCTTAAAAGGTCCCTAGTCGTGGGAGTTTCGAGACAGGGCATCGATTCTCCAGAGTAGACTAGTGTATACAGTCGAGACCCCGACGAGGGGCGGTGGCCGGTCTCATAAGCCACTGGTGTCAGTTGGTTCACCTAAGATGTATACAGGTGCTCATTGGGTTATGAGTACACCGGACAGGACTCGCCGGGAACATGCTAGTTGGTGTTATACCTGACGTCAGATAGCAGTTCCCTGGTGACATGTGTATAGGTTAGTTCATCGACCTGAGGATCGTCATTTGTCTCGTGTGAGTTCCCACTGTGCTTTGATTACTACCCTACCACGGCTCAAAGGAGTCGTACAAACAGGTTTTACTTGGGTACAGTCCCGAGCCATATGGAGGCAGTGAGCGGATCTTCAGGGGTTCGTCTCTCCCGGTATTGGGGGTGAGGTCGCGCTGTGTCTAGGAGAGCCATTACGCAAAGCCCTCGGCCGAGGCAGGAGATTTACTGGTAGGTATTCCAGTAGTATCTCAGGGCGTTCTGGGCTACACTCCGACACGACTTGTACCGCTTTTGGGGGTCTGACTTTTACCAACCCCCTAGGCCCGACATGCGATGCTCATAGACGAACGGACCGGACTGTACGGATATTGTCACTGACAGGCTCAGTAGGGTGTCAGGATGAGTTCGCTCATCGACGTCCCTTTTGGTCAATAGCTGGTGGCCCGTCACGTATTGGCTAATACCTCTGACGTGCTAGTGGTTAAATCCACAGCCATAGTATTGACGAGTCTTTAGAGTCCACCACACTTACAGTTACTCAAGCTTTCGGGCGAAACGCTGTAGAGGCCGTATGGAGATATGGCAGGGTTCGATCAGATACGTGCGGTATTGCACGGATCGTGATCGGACGGTTTTTACTAGCCGGCTTTGGCTTAAGTCGGATCCTAGTATTTGATAGTGTAGTTTTGTCTCATTGCATTTGTATCCGGATGGAATACAGATGCGGGTGTGTATGCACAGTATCAGGGTTTTCCTGTAATTTATTTCGGGACCAGTTTTCTGGAGTTGCCAGTTTGCATTCCGTTCCGGCCGGTTTTCCTTTGTTCTTTCCCGGCCGGACTTTTCCGATGGAGGGGGTTATTTGCAAGTTTGCAAATAACATTTGTGGAGGGGGTATCTTGCATATTGATGGCATCATGATAGTTTTTCATGATGAGATCCTTTTTCTTTCTTATCCTTGCTTTTTGAGATTAGAAGTGATGAGAAAGGATTTGATTCTTGATTAGAAGTGATGTGAGCTTTGCTTTTGATATGGTCACCGATCCTCTTCTCCTACACTCACCTCCCTTCTTGTTATGTTTGATATTATTCATTCCTCCACCATATTCTTCTCACTTGATGAAAATGGTTGAAGACATTTTGAGAGAGAAAGAAGATGAGAGCTTCATCTTGAGAGTTTCATTCTTGATCTCATTTTCATGCTAGAAAAATGCAAGCACCATTTTTCTAATCTTGATTCCTCCATCATCTTTAAAGGCAACAAACCCCAAATGAGACATAGCCTCTACACTACACATTCTACAGCATATCTTGAGCATGTCGAGTTTCCGGCTTCATGCCCGAGTTGCCTCGGTATTGAGGCGGGAGCCCGTAAAAGACGCAGGCGATGTGGTGCCCTTCCGGCGAGGAGGCGATGATTTGGAGACTAGACTTTCCGCGGGAGATTGGGACGATGTCGAGAAGACCGGAGGACTCGGATCACTCGGTATACTTCTCTTCCCATCTCTTGTTAAGCTAGCATTAGGTTAATGGTTTCGATCCGAGTTTTCATTGTCCGTGGTAGCGCCAGTTTCCAAGTAAGGAAAATTTTTGATTCCGCATTTTGGCCTCGGAAAGACGGCCGGGGCGCTGCCGTGGCGCAACATGGTATCAGAGCCATGCCATTAACCTTGCCTAGCTTGTTCTAATGCGTTTTACTTATCCGATCGACCAAAATTCCAAAAACCGCGTTTTTGCATGCATCAGTTTTCTGTCGATTTTTCCCGAGCTCTAAAAATTTTTCAGGTAGTTGCAGAATGATGTGCAGGGAAATATAAGAGATCTGGTAAAATTTGGTCGCCTGAATCCTTCATCTCACCGCGGAAACGCGGCCAAAGCAATGCTTTGGCCGCGGTTCCCCCGCCAGTTAGGATCTTCACTGTACCAAATTTTTCCAGATTGTCTTACACCAGAAAATGGGGCTTTTGGAATATTATTTTTGGGCCCAGATTTTCTGTAAGTGCTACAGTATTACTTGTGGGGCCCACTTGGTAAATTTGATCGATCGGATATTTTAAACACATTATTTCACAGTATTTACATTATATCTGCGACCGTGAATGTCACTCGATCGGTAAATCCGGTCTAACTGCTATAGCCTGGTTAGACGGATTTGCGAACGTGACTTTCACGTTGATGTTCTATGTTTATGCTGTATTGTTGCGGATCGGTCGTGGGGGATAGCCTGGATGCAATGTTAGTACAGTTTTGTTTTATATGTACATTTGATATTGCGGGGCGAGCGTCCGACATGTGGATTGCCGTCACTGCCTGTTTGTATTATTCTTTTGGGGCACGATCTGGTTGCGGTCGATGTACCCGTTGTATGTATATTTTACTTTCTGTACTAGGATTACCCAGCGGAGGGGTGCACGGATAGCCGGGTTCTAGAGGGCAACGGGCCCGCATCTCATGGCATTGAGACGGAGGGGGCTTCACTCTAGGATTGGCGGGGTATTCGCCGCACTCGTAGGGGGTACAGGTTGATCCAGGAGGGGTGCCCAAGTCACCGGATTCCGTGAAGTGCTGGGTGGTCCATTCACGGCACTGAAGGGGGCTGCCTCGCTTCAGGTTTTGGCGGGTGACTTGCCGCGCCCGTAGGGGTCTAGGATTTCATTGCACAGGCTATCCACACGACCAGGGGAACGTCGGGTTTCAGCAGCAGCTCTGTGAAACCCGGGGCTTCCAGATATCTGTATTGTTCTGTGATGCTGTACATTTCTGTGATGTTGCATTTTATCACGCCTTGAGCGAATATAATATATTGGTATATATATTAGTAGATGTTGTATATGTTTTGCATCCGCGCTAGTCCAGTCCCCGCTCTGTCGTTAGTTAAGTAACCTAACGGGTGATGACGGGACCCAGTGGCGAATGCGGATGGCATATACGTACATTAGTATATTTTCGTTCTTTGTGGTGTGATCATTTGATGGGACTGCGTTGATTCGGATCAATGCAAGATAAACAAACCTAATCTGATGTTGTTGGAACATTTTTCAAAAAGCTGTTATTGCAAGGACGTTCACTTTTGTTTTGCATCGCGGTATTCATTTGGAATATCCTGCTCCTCAGTAGACGAGGCAAGGGCCGAGATCTCTTCACCGGGAGTGACCCCTTGGACAGAAGTTTGCGTCAGGGCATTAACTTCACTATAGCCGATTACTTTTTCTTTGCATCGTGGTATTCAGTTGGAATATCCTGCACCTCATTCTACGGGGAAAGAGCCAGATCCCTTCACCGGGAGTGACCTCTTTAGCAAAGGTTTTCGTCACTATATTTTTATAAAAAGTTATCCAGTTCCTTCAACGATATCAAGTTCATTACGGTAAAAGGTTTTTCGCCAAAAACCATTCGTAGCCCTCCGTCATTTCAGATTAGTATTACTTAGTATTCGTGCTGCGTATGTCGTGCTTAGCCGAGGCGTAGTGTTCGGTAGCTATGTAGTGCTTTTCTGTTGCATAGATATGAGATTGGTTAGGACAGTCGTGCGGTCATTTTGGCTCAGTCAAGGATTCGTGCGGGTGGGTCTAATGCAATCAAGATAATGACGGGTTGAACTTGACTAGGATCCTTTGATATGTTGGCTCAGTCAAGGTCACTTGGGTCCTAGGGGTAAAAATCACATCGGGAGTTTCAAAAGAACTGAAACTTGCCAGGCATGCGCATACCTTCTGGAGTTTGGTGACTTGAGTGGATTCCGTCAAGTTATCATGCGATGATAGTTGGATCCCGATTCCCACTGATGAGTTAGTTTACTCCTCGGGTGACCCCGACTAATTCTTCTTTCAGGTTTGGAGGAGAATTTGAGGTACAGTGGGAGGTTTCCTGATTAGATAAATTGGTAACCATTCTGATCTAGGTTAGAGTGCACGCTGAGTGTTTCTTTTCTCTCTCTCTGGCAGCGACCTTTGACCCGACCCTGGACTATGACTCAGTGACCAAGTTGACCGAACCTTCTTAACACTGGCTTTTGGATTGTCAGAGTTGCAAACCTCATTGCCACTCCTACCTTTACCCTTTTCTCCAGGACACCCCGTATTACTACGAACGTCCACTTCCATTGGACAAAACCATCGTATGGTTATATACGAACTCGAAGGACTTCGAGGATGGTTTCTGGTTCTGGAGAAAACGAGTTGGATTATTCAGTTGTCTTTTCTTTTCACCTTCTCTCAGATTGCGAGTACTCCTTGGCTTAGGAGATAGTACACCTATTACGCAAATTGGATAGTCTTCTTCCAAACCTTAGGCTGGTGCCGAACGGTGGGGAATGAAGAAAACCAATTAGCATAACGATGGTGTGCAGAAGGTATTAAGTTAAGACAAAGCAAGGGATTAGTAGGAGGGCAAAGTAAAATGCGACTGATATTCACGACCAAACCAAGTATTTCTTCGCCAATCCCAAATCACCTTTGTATTTCTCCAGGACACTCCGTATCACTACGAAGATCCACAGTTTATTGGATACTCCATCGTATGGTTATATATGAACTCGAAAGGAACTTGTTCCAGTTCGGGGATGGATTCTGGTCCGGGAGAAATAGGAATAAGGTTTATTCGGTTGTCTTTTATCTTCACCTTCTCTCGCTTTGGGAGTGCTCCTAGGATTAGGACAGTACACCTTTTATGCTTATTGGATAGTCTTCTTCCAAACCATAGGCTGGTGCCGAACGGTAGGGAAGGAAGAAAACCATTTGGCCTAAGGGGTGTGCAGAAGGTAATGACTAAAGACGTTTAAAGGGATTTGGAGAGGTGGCAAAGAATTATACGGTTACAGTTGTGAATCTGGATAATGGAAGAGGCATTACTAGGAATACCAGGATACCCCAACGAAACATTTCGATGTTTCAGTTTCACTGTGTACTGTTAATGGAAAACTGATTTCCCGATTAGACACTTACTCCAGGGTATGTATTTACCAGGTATGATTCTCATATCTGTATGGTTTTACAGATGATGAGTGGGAGTAAGTTATTGGGAATTGGGTGATCATCCTCATTATATCGGGATTCATTGTAATCGGTGATATTTGAGGAAGTCACCTGGGTTGTTTGCCGGACGGCAATTATTTGGTTTTGAATATCCGCGGTTATGCACCAATTTCAAATTGATATATCTGTATGTCTATTTTTATAGAGTGAGATATACCTTTTGAAGTTATGTCGATGACATTTACCTATATCAGTGGATGGTTAGGTAAGGAGCATTAAACAGCGGTGTAATTCTTCTTAACCATAAGTACAGTTTTCAACCTACGACACACAGTGAAAGAGTTGTTAGACTCAGCGGACTTATACAGAGTATTGTATGTTGTCCAGTGTCCATTAGGACAGAGGGGTTGGTCCTCATACTATATTCTGTTTACTTTTAACTCCTCTAGTTCTTAGACATGTGTTTCGTGGAAACACAGGGTCTAAGTTTTGAGGAGTTATAGGTATTTGAATAGAGTAGAGAACCAGGTATAGCAAGTATCGGGATTCTTCAAAGTGATCGAAGATGTAGATACTTGTGTATGGTATTCAGTTGATAGTAATGATAAAGAGAAATTGCTTCTCTTTCAGGTTACTCATAATTGGAAGCATTCCTAAGTTGAGTAACGCTGATCGGCCTCCTTCCATTTAGTTTACATGCACTGGAGATAGCTGCATGATTTGAATCTGGTTCAATTGAATCAGTGCCTCTGGTTCTATATTGGATATAGAACAGTTCATATCTTAACGATGTTAAGGTACGGGGAGTTGTCCGGCTTATACTTAAAACCAGACACTGGACAACTCAAGGCACGTTTCTGTAATGGCTGTTTGCGGGTTGACCCAGGCTATGACGAGGGTTGACTTTCTACCATCTGGAAGATCAATAGAGATATTGTTCTTGACTCGCCACATTTTTTAAAAGAAATAGATTTTTAGAAAACAGTAGTGGGAGTATGGTAGAACTGGAAGTGATTCCAGAACCGCAAACGATTACTGAAGATTTGATAAGGAACCTAAAGATTCAATCTGGTTTGACATTCCATTGTCCACTCCGCAGATATGGTGGGTAACCTGAGGCACTCGAGAGGTACTTTGGTATGCTCAAGGACGGTGGCAGGGAGGTTCTTGTTTACCCAGACTTACCATTGCTGTTGTTCCAGACTGTGAGACCCGGCAGGAGGATGAGTATAGCGTCGTTCTAAACTAGCTTTAGAAGTGCACGTCTATATGACTCTGGCAGAGGGTTGTTGTAGTCAGTGGGAGCAGCGGAAGCATTGGTGGTCATCAGGCTTATGTCTATTTATAGACTAAAGCAGTTACAGCGGAGATAGATCATCTATTTCTTATGTGATAGTCATAGGTTTGACTTCATCAGAATAAGGGATGGATCTGTTAAGAAGGTAGTAGGGTGTGATGTCCTGGTATTTGGATGACATACACAGAGTAGGAAGTGATATTCCTATACTACGATCGGTTACGCTTTGGTCGTCACACAGTAGTTTCTCCACATGGGACTTGGACATTATATCAGACATACTGGTTACTAGATCTATGGTTTTAGATCTAGATTTGGGTGGTTACCCAATCAGGGTACCTTGACAGCATTCTATGAGTATTTAGAATGGACGACTCCTGGCACGGTAGTGTACCTGCAGTTGATGGAGTCACCCTCTCTAAAGGTGTCTTACAGAATAAAGAGGAGAGGGATACTCATGATTGGCAGATCACTTGCTTAGGCAATTGAGTCAATCATGAGATGTCAAGTACCACACCAGATGTTGTTCTTGCACTAGATGCAATAAGTTGACATTGATCCAATCCTGGAGAAACAGTCGGAAACAGTTTTAGAACATAAGTGGATGTTCTAGGGATATGATAACGACAGCCTCATTTGGGAGACAGTTATCATTCCAGGCTTCCAAGGTGACATGGACGACAAGGAGGTTGTCAGAGTTATAGTTTTCCTTCTGATGAGGGGCAGTATTTTGGACAGGTGGTCCAAGGCAATACTGAGGGTGGCATGGCGCAGGATACTGATTAAGTTCAGTTGACGATACAGTCTAAGAAGTTTGGATTTGGAGTTCATTTATGAGCTAGGTCCCATCAGACATCCAGACATTCTAAGACAGGTATTGCTCATTTCGGGAGATGGCTTTCTCCGCGAACTTGAGATATAGAGAGACATAGAAAGAAACATCACAGCGGATCCACTCACTGAGGCTATTCCTCGAACGCAATAGTTTCGCAAACGAGCTTTGTGAGACTGACTAGTAGAGGAGTTGGGTGTTCGGTATCACACGGGCTGTGAGTATGCGGCATCGCAATAATTAGCCTTGAGTGCAAGTGGGAGATTGTTGGAGATAGTGCCCTCAGAGTCAATTATTGGATCACAGGCACGTGATTGCAATGATTGAGGGAGGACCTATCCCGGTAGGACAGTCTTACTCGAGATGATAGTATGCTATCTGGTTTATCTTAATTATCGTGTACTGCTTTAGGTGACCTGACATGTCGCTATTACACGTTGATAGAGCCCCTAGGATTCTTGCTTGACTACCAGCAGTATGATGGCGATCATATACGTGGGAGCTGGTAGTCTATAAACACATCCTTAAAAGGTCCCTAGTCGTGGGAGTTTCGAGACAGGGCATCGATTCTCCAGAGTAGACTAGTGTATACAGTCGAGACCCCGACAAGGGGCGGTGGCCGGTCTCATAAGCCACCGGTGTCAGTTGGTTCACCTAAGATGTATACAGGTGCTCATGGGTTATGAGTACACCGGACAGGACTCGCCGGGAACATGCTAGTTGGTGTTATACCTGACGTCAGATAGCAGTTCCCTGGTGACATGTGTACAGGTTAGTTCATCGACCTGAGGATCGTCATTTGTCTCGTGTGAGTTCCCACTGTGCTTTGATTACTACCCTACCACGGCTCAAAGGAGTCGTGCAAACAGGTTTTAGTTGGGTACAGTCCCGAGCCACATGGAGGCAGTGAGCGGATCTTCAGGGGTTCGTCTCTCCCGGTATTGGGGGTGAGGTCGCGCTGTGTCTAGGAGAGCCATTACGCAAAGCCCTCGGCCGAGGCAGGAGATTTACTGGTAGGTATTCCAGTAGTATCTCAGGCCGTTCTGGGCTACACTCCGACACGACTTGTACCGCTTTTGGGGGTCTGACTTTTACCAACCCCTTAGGCCCGACATGCGATGCTCATAGACGAACGGACCGGACTGTACGGATATTGTCACTGACAGGCTCAGTAGGGTGTCAGGATGAGTTCGCTCATCGACGTCCCTTTTGGTCAATAGCTGGTGGCCCGTCACGTATTGGCTAATACCTCTGACGTGCTAGTGGTTAAATCCACAGCCATAGTATTGACGAGTCTTTAGAGTCCACCACACTTACAGTTACTCAAGCTTTCGGGCGAAACGCTGTAGAGGCCGTATGGAGATATGGCAGGGTTCGATCAGATACGTGCGGTATTGCACGGATCGTGATCGGACGGTTTTTACTAGCCGGCTTTGGCTTAAGCCGGATCCTAGTATTTGATAGTGTAGTTTTGTCTCATTGCATTTGTATCCGGACGGAATACAGATGCGGGTGTGTATGCACAGTATCGGGGTTTTCCTGTAATTTATTACGGGACCCGTTTTCTGGAGTTGCCAGTTTGCATTCCGTTCCGGCCGGTTTTCCTTTGTTCTTTCCCGGCCGGACTTTTCCGATGGAGGGGGTTATTTGCAAGTTTGCAAATAACATTTGTGGAGGGGGTATCTTGCATATTGATGGCATCATGATAGTTTTTCATGATGAGATCCTTTTTCTTTCTTATCCTTGCTTTTTGAGATTAGAAGTGATGAGAAAGGATTTGATTCTTGATTAGAAGTGATGTGAGCTTTGCTTTTGATATGGTCACCCATCCTTTTCTCCTACACTCACCTCCCTTCTTGTATGTTTGATATTATTCATTCCTCCACCATATTCTTCTCACTTGATGAAAATGGTTGAAGACATTTTGAGAGAGAAAGAAGATGAGAGCTTCATCTTGAGAGTTTCATTCTTGATCTCATTTTCATGCTAGAAAAATGCAAGCACCATTTTTCTAATCTTGATTCCTCCATCATCTTTAAAGGCAACAAACCCCAAATGAGACATAGCCTCTACACTACACATTCTACAGCATATCTTGAGCATGTCGAGTTTCCGGCTTCATGCCCGAGTTGCCTCGGTATTGAGGCGGGTGCCCGTAAAAGACGCAGGTGATGTGGTGCCCTTCCTGCGAGGAGGCAATGATTTGGAGACTAGACTTTCCGCGGGAGATTGGGACGATGTCGAGAAGACCGGAGGACTCGGATCACTCGGTATACTTCTCTTCCCATCTCTTGTTAAGCTAGCATTAGGTTAATGGTTTCGATCCGGGTTTTCATTGTCCGCGGTAGCGCCAGTTTCCAAGTAAGGAAAATTTTTGATTCCGCATTTTGGCCTCGGAAAGACGGCCGGGGCGCTGCCGTAGCGCAACAGTTTCGTGGGCATAGATCGAGTTAAGGTTATTCTATTCTTCTAGAGGGTCTATGGGAACACTTGCAGGACGGATTTTATGGCCTTGTGCTCGGCCAAAATCTGAGCACCCCCCTCCGTATTTCCCCTGTGTTCTAATAATGTCCCAAATAATGTTCTGCAGTTTTTAAAAAAAATTTAAAACGACTTTTAAAAAAATTTACAGAGAGCAAAAACTAGGATTTCACATATCGTGTTTTCGGAGTCGATTTCGTTTTCGTAATAGTTCTAGCACCGTGTCTAAAATTCTAGCTTGGCTCTGATACCATTGTTGGGTTTCACTAGCACCTACTGTAGAGTATGGAAGCATCACACATGCCACTTTAAAAATATAGACGCGCTAAGCAAATAAAGCAAGGATCTTTAACTAGAAATTTAGGGTAACAACACTTGTATCTCATACAAAGAACATATTATCACTAAGTGAAAAGAATACGACCTTTGTAGTCCTCTTGTTATAACTCCTAGGATCGTTGAGAGTTTGGAAAGGCTTGCTAGTAAGCTCCCTTTTCCACGATGATCCACCCGAAGTCCACTTCGTCCAAGCTCCTAACTCCACTTGATCAAAGAGATGATGAAGCCAACACTCTAAATTAATTGGCTAGATTAGAGTAGAATGATGAGGTGGTGTTTTTTTTTTGTCAAAACCCTTTTCTTTTTAACTCTCTCACTCTATGGAAAACTCAAGAGAATTGAGGAAGAAGAAGATGTCAAGCTAAGAGCTCAAGAGATAATCTCAAAAGATAATGAAGAAAGAGAAAAGAAAATGATATATATAATTTCCTTCTCTCAACAAACCATGGTAAATAAAAATATCTAGATATTTTGTAAGTGAGTTAAAAGCCAAAAGGAATAACCAATCCATGGTTAAAATTAGGTCAACTTTGGTTTACTTTGGAAGTGTGTAGAAAAAATCAACCATGAATCAATTTTCCTTTTCCTTTTCTTTTAAATCAAATACAAATATATATATATATATATATATATATATATATATATATATAATAGTTCCATGTGAGTCTTATATTGACATCAAAGGTGTATCATCGACCATGATACTATGTATGCATGTATGTGTCCATGCACATCAACATGTGCATACATGCATGCATACATCATGTAAAAAGAAATGGGTTTAATAAAGAAATTAAATTAAAAGTCAAATGTTAAATCAATACTTGATTTAACAAACCGGTCATATCACATACGACCCAACCAATAGAAAAACGCCCGACTAAAATACGGTATCACATGCACGCATTTAATCGGGTCCCCGTGTATATTTCATATGCACACCACATCGTTTCGCTAGGGCTAAGAAACTCCTGTGTAGGACTCTGAGACTCGTCAATACGCCGGCAGTGGGTGATGATCATATCAAACACCCACAAGCCATAAGCGGTCAGCTAAATGTAACGGCCACCCGGGTATTGAGCGATCAGAAGAAAACCAGCAAAGCTGTCAAAACTCCCGTCGAGCCATCTGGCAACACTTACTATACAGTCCGCTCTCCTCATCAGATATGTTGCATATCAAGTCTAGAGATAGTATCGTCGACCCCAATAATTCAATAAGTCATGCTGGTGTATGGCTCATAACAGATCGAGAAACTACTGATAACACTTATCAGTAAATCTCAGCAGCCCTGGCTAGGGACTTCCTGTTATAGCCAATCGAGCATAGCAAAACATCAACTCCCAATACCGGGAGAGACGAAATCCCTCCTATCGCTCATTGCCTCCATGTACCTCGGGACTGTACCCAAAGACCACCTGTTTGCACGACTCAGTAGAGCCGTGGTAGGGTGGAGATCAAAATACAGTGGGAGGACACACAAGACTCTATGACGATCTCGGGTCTACAGACTAATTTGTACCAGTGTCACCTGAGAACTGCTATCCGACGATAGATATAATACCACATGGGAGTTCTCGGCGAGTCCATTCAGTGTACCCAGTCTCCACTGAGCACCCGCATACAATCTTTGGTGTCACCACACCAGATGGATATGGGATCATCCATCGCCCATCATATGGGACAAGAATGGTATACGCTAGTCTAATCTGGAATATCGATGCCCCGTCTCGATACACCCATGACTAGGAACAGTTCAAGGATATGCTTATAAACTACACGTGTCCCACTAGTATGATCCGTATCATAGTCAGAGCAGTCAAGTAAATATCCTAAGGGCTTTATCAACATGTACCAAATGAATATAATGCATGATCAAATGAACACGACAAGATAAAGTAAACCAGATAGCATACTATCATGTCGAGCAAGAAAGTAATCTATATACATATATACATGTCCAAGCATCCACAATACATATAATGGCCTCTAGGGCATACATATATCCATCAGTAAGTACATCCTTTAATGTCCCTAGTCGTGGGTGTATCGAGATGGGGCATCGATATACCAGAGTAGACTAGCGTATACCTTCTCGACCCATATAGATGGGCGATGGATGATCCCATATCCATTGGTGTTTGACATCAGAGATGATATATGGGTGCTCAGTAGAGACTGGGTACACTGGACGGACTCGCCGAGAACTCCTAGATGGTATTATACCTCACGTCAGATGGCAGTTCTCTGGTGACACTGGTATAGGTTAGTCTGTCGACCCGAGATCGTCATAGAGTCTTGTGTGATTCCCACTGTGCTTTGATTTCCACCTTACCACGTTCAAGAGGACGTGCAAAACGGTGGTTTTTTGGGTACAGTCCCAAGTCACATGGAGGCAATGAGCGATAGGAGGGGATTTCGTCTCTCCCGGTATTGGGGGCTAATGTTGCGCTTGCTCGATTGGCTATAACAGGAAGTCCCTGGCCATGGCTGTTTATGAGATTTATTGGTAAGTGTTATCGGTAGTTTCTCGACCCGTTATGAGCCTCACATTAGCATGACTTATCAAGCTATTGGGGTCTGATGTTTACCACCCCCAGGCGAGATATGCGACATATCAGACGAAGAGACCGGACTGTACGGTAGTGTTACTGATTTGATTCGCAGGAGTATGAGCATACATGCTTATTGATCTTCCGATCGCTCAATACCCAGGTGGCCGTTACGTTTAGCAGATCGCTTGCGGTTTGTGGGTGTTTGATATGATCATCACCTACTGCCGGCGTATTGATGAGTCTTTAGAGTCCTACATAGAGGTTTCCTGGTTCATGCGAAACGGAGTAGGAGCACATATGTGATATGTGCAGGACCGAGATTAATGCGCGTATGTGATACCATATTCTATTCTCGCGATTTTTGACATCGGTCGGTTATATATGATATAGCCGGGTTATCGGATCAAGTGTTGATTCGATAAGTTGTTGCATTTGATATTAGTCGGTTATATGTGATATAGCTGGATTATTAAATCAAGTGTTGATTTAATAATTTAATATATAATTGTATATTTGATATACTAGATTGCATTAACTAATATTAGCTTAAACTTTTCTTTTTCTCACATGTGTGCATTAGTATATACGTGATATATATTAGTGTACAATTTATTGTGTCATGCTTGATGACACATGCTACATGGGTGTATGAGACTCACACCATACTAATAATAATGTGAGGGTTTATATTTATTTAAGTAAATCAAAATTAGTGTTAATTAGTCACATGCTTGGAAGCTTGGAGAAGCTTGGAGCATCTTTGACTAAGTCCACTCCTTTTGTTTTACCTGTAGGTATTTATTAACCTAACCATTATTGTTAGCCATGGTTTAATCTCTACATGGGTTAGTGTATGCCACTAACTCACCCTTGATTGTTATTCTCATCTCTTCTCTTCATCTTCTTCATCCTTGAGAAAAAGTTTTCTAGCTTTTGGAAAAGTGAGAAAATATTGTGAGAAAAATAAAAGTAAAGTGAGCCCATTTCCTACTTCATCATCCTCTACTACTTACCATTTAGTTTAAGGTGTTTGCTTCACTAATTTCACAATTAGTGAAGAGGTAGCATAATCTTGAGTCTCCTCGACGTAGATCATCTTCGGCCTCGAAGACTTCGAGCAAGCTTGTTCATTTCTCCGGGAGAACCCTTTCTAGAGTTCGGGTGTTCAAGACTTGCAGCGAAGGGACTACTACACGGAGCTTTTGAAGTGAAGAACCGGTCTACAAAGGTTGTATTCCTCATTCACTTAGATGTAAAGTAGTTTACATATTGTTTCGTCGGATTTTCTAGTAACGATTCTATGGTTAGGGTTAGCTAGAATGGCAAATTTTTGAAATTGGTATGGACGATGCCTCCCAAAACCTTACTGCCGTACTGTAAGTCCACGTTGCGACCCCCGGTGCTTACGGGGAGGCGGAAACGGTATAAAAAACAAATTTTTATCGCAAGAGGCAACATGGACTAAACAAGGTCGGGATCGTGTCTAAACTAAACTAGCAAACTTGCTAAAGAGATTTAGCTACTCGGATGAAGATGGTTATACCTAGCTTGTCTTGAACTCCTTCGTCTTCAAGCTCCGGTGGTGGTCCGATGGCTCCTTCTCGTCGTCTCCGTACGCCGAAGATAGATCCACTTGAAAGCTCCAACCTTTAGCTCCTTCTTCGTTCTTTGAAGAAACTAGTTCACTTGGTTTGCCAAACCTAGTGAACTAGAATGAGTAGAGAAGAAATAGAATGGGATTTTATTTATGGTTCTTGATTCTCAACTCATGAGACAAGAGAACCATAGATTAAAGAGAGGGAGCAAGAGCAAAGTGGAGAGCTCAAGAACAAGAGAGAGAATGAGCAAGAAAGAATGAGGCTCTCTTTTGTCTCTCACCCTCTCATAATCCAAAGTAATCATAACTCATCATATCAAAAAAAAGTCTTATGTGTGATGGTTGAAGCAACCATAACCATATCATATCATCTACTCATTTTACCTAAATGAGCAAGCAAGAAAAAGTCTTTGCCATGAAATGATGGTTATGGTTATCATGATGGTCAACTAGTCAAGCCTAGTCAACCGGTCAACAAAGTCAACAAGTCAACAAAGTCAACAAAAGTCAACAACCAAGTCACCATAATACTTAATTAATATAATAGTTAATCACATATCATATTCTCATTAGGGTTGAGCAAAAAGTCAAAAAGTTAACGGTCAACTGTCAACAACCCTAATGAGAATCCGCTGTCTGTGCCTCCCTGTCAACTGTGCATACACACCCGCATCCGCGTTCCGAGGAACACGAATGCAAACTGGATAAATCCAATCCCATAAAGTACACTAGGATCTGGCTTAAACCAAAGCCCGCTAGTGTAAACTGTCCGGACACTGTACGTGCACAAGTGCACGGATGTGACCGAACCCTGTCGCAAAACCATGCGACCTGTCGCAATACCATGCGACCTCTACTCTTTTGCCTAAAGGCGAAAAGCTTTCTGTGTGGGACTCTAAAGACTCGATACTACGCTGGCAGTGGGTTTAACCACAGACCGCAAGCGGCACTAGCTGTGCGTAACGGTCCCCAGGTAATGCCGATAAGAAGACCGACGAGGCGAAACCCATCTGAACTCCTACTGAGCCTGAGTGTGACATTCTCCGTACAGTCCGGTCTGTTCGTCTGATACATCGCATGGCGGGCCTAGGGGGCGGTAAACGTCAGTCCCCCAATAGCGGTACAAGTCGTGCCGGAGCGAAGCCCAAAACACCCTGAGATAACACTGGAAACCTACCGGTATATCTCGTTTGCCCTGGCCAGGGACTACTCGTGTAATGGCTCTCCTAGACACAGCGCGATGTCAACCCCCAATACCGGGAGAGACGAATCCTGTCTAACCGTCACTGTCTCCAAGTGCTTCGGGACTGCACCCAACCACCACCTGTTTGCACGACTCCTTTGAGCCGTGGTAGGGTAGTGATCAAAGTACAGTGGGAACACACCCGAGGCGAAGTGACAGTGTCAAGTCAGCGGACTAAGCTGTACTCATGTCACATGGGAACTGATAACTGACGATAGGTATAATACCAACTAGTCAGTTCCCGACGAGTCATGTCCAGTGTACCCGTAACCTAACGAGCACCCGCATACTATCTCAAGTACGACGTACTGACGGCTGTGGGACAGACCGTCTCCCACGCTGGGATGAGAAGCGCATGCGCTGGTCTACTCCGGAGTATCGATGCCCTGTCTCGATAGTCCCGCGACCAGGGACCTGCATAAGGATGTGCTTATAGATTACCCAGCCCCACTAGTGTGACGGCCATCACATCGCTGGTAATCAAGCAGAGATCCTAAGGGCTCCACTAATGTGTATAGGAGATATACAAAAGTAAACACATGTACACATTGAAGTAGAAATAAACCAAGTAGCATACTACTACTTTGAGCAAGATTGTATATACAAGGTGAATATCCCAAGCTTCCATTAAGTAATATACATACTAGTATGATACAGTAATGGCCTCTAGGGCATATACACTAACACGTACCAGGGAACCCTGCAGTGGTATCATAGCCATGCTAGAAAATTAGACGATGTTTGTTAGATTACGAATCCGAAATGACCAAATACTAGTTTCTGTCGATTTTATAAAGTTCTCTAAAATTTTTTTAAACAACTGCAGAATGTTGTATGAGATATAACATGAACACTGTAAAAATTTGATGTAATTCTTGCATGTTTTGGCCGGCCACATAGGCTCTAAAACCGGCGAGCTCGGCCATTTTGTGGAGTTTTGCCTCAAATTTTGGTGGTATTCCAGTCACCGGGTTTTGGTGTTTCAGGTGTTGTTTGTTTTTTCCAAAAATTGCATGTGATGCAGTCTTACTGGATAAGCAATTCAGAGTGTTTTGTTTTCATAGTTTTAACATTGTTTCGGGTATTCGCATGATTGTCTAGGTGAAGTTAAAAAGTTTGATCGAATATCAAAAACTCATTTTTCCAAGTTTATGGTATTCGGAAAAACATGCAAGTAATTCTGTGGACCCTCTAGAAGAATGGAACCCTAACTCGATATAATGACCATGGAACGCTTACGGACCTTAGGGTTTGTGGCAGTTCCGCGGTGCCAGTAATGAGGCTTGGGTTTGCCCTTCTACGGCTGGTCCATAGGTACTGTGGCATGTTCTGGGTATTTGTGAATAATGCTCAAGTGTTGAGCTGTCGGGAAATTGTGGGACTTTGATGAATCGATCGAAAAGTTTAACATCGTCCGGATATCATGTGATGGGATACAATACTTGGAATCCATACTAATTTGAATTTTATAAATCTAGCAATTTAGTCTCATTTGATCGGTTGCCACGTGATTTTGATGTGATCAAAAGTCCGTCGCAATCACGTAGCGTACGCAGATACTTGCCGGGTAACCTTATTAGATAGCCACGCCCCATAGCCCAGACCAAGTGACTGTAGGAGAACCCCGTTGCCTAAAGCATCTGTTCGGGTGCTCGCGGCCGTGGTGTTCCGCTTAAGTACATTTTGTCGACGGTATCGGGGGGTGTGGCCGTCTACTAAAGTTTCCGACGAGCATTCGATCAGGTTATCGGGAATCTTGTTGAATTACCTGATTAGATATTGAAAAGTGTTTTCGATATTGAGACTAAAATGTGGAGTTCATAATTGTTAGGCATGTGATGTCTAAGGAATTCATTTGGTTGGGCATGAAATCCAAAGTATGTGATACATTGGGTTTATGATGTCCAAGTTGTTGCGGATTCCAATTGTTGTAGTTTTTCACTTTCTTTTCTGTGACCGTAAGTGTAATATGTGATGTATCGCTGGTTTCGTTGCTATATGTCAACGACAATTGGGATATGCATATTTACTTACGTTGATGACATGTGATGTTATGTGTTGCTAGGATATGTTATATTGGATCGTCGTGTTTGAATAGCCGGATTTTTTTTTATGTGAGATGAGAGTTTTTCATTTTCATTCATGTAAAAACTTGTATGTAATATTCTTTTGTTGGGGCACTTCCGGGTTGAGGAAGATGTCACCGTTGATGTATATTATTTACTTTTCCGCATTAGGATAGACCCAAGGAGGGGAGCACAAGTAGCCGGGTTCTAGAGTCCAGTGGGAGACCATCTCGAGGAGTCGAGTTCGGGTCTCCTAACTCTAGAATTGGTAGGATTTCTTTCCGCTCTCGTAGGGGTCTAGGGATGTAGGTTTGGCTATTCATCAGGACCGTGGAATCCGTGTTTTATACAGGCTTAATATAAAACCCGGAAATCCTAGTATATCCAATATTTCATATATTGTTTTCTGCTACGATGTTCTTTGATGTGATCACTTGATATGTTGGGATAGATACTGTATATAGTATATGCGATATATTATATAGACGTTGCTTATGTTTTATACCCGCGCTAGCCCTGCCCCGCTCTGTCGTTAGTTACCTAACCTAACGGTGTATGACGGGACATCGAGGCGAATGCGGATGGCATAAGCGTACGTTGTATTTATCTGTGATGCTTATGTAACTTAAATGACGGGACTTCATTAATAAGATCAATGAAAGAAAATAAACCTAAAGATGTTGTAGAAACTTATTTTAAAACTGGTTGCTCTAGTTCTTGCTTTGCATAGCGATATTCCTTGTAGAATATCCAACACCTTATTCGGTAAGGAAAGAGCCGAGACCCCTTCACCGGGAGTGACCTCTTTAGCGAAACTAATAGATGCTACAAACTCGGTTTTTCTTTTGATTGCTTTTATAGTTTTTTCTTTGCATAGTGGTATTTATGAAATATCCTACACCTTATTCGATAAGGAAAGAGCCGGGATCCCTTCACCGTGAGTGACCTCTTTAGCAAAACTAGTAAAATCCTAAAAAACACTCCTTTTTCAAAATCACTCGATTCTACAACGAGATCAAGTTCATTACGCAAAAGGTTTTCTTAAAAACCTGTCGTAGCCCTCCGTCATTTCAGATAAGTACTACTTAGTATTCATGCTACGTTTGTTAGCCTCCGTCAAGGCGTAGTGTGCGGTAGCTAACTAGTGCTTATCTGCCAGCATATGATGCGATTGAGTTAGGGTAGTCGTGTGACTTTGTTGGCCTCCGTCAAGGGTCGTGCGGGTGGGTTTAATTCAATCATGAAATGGACGGGTTGAACTTGACTAGCGGCCTATGGTTTGTTGACCTCCGTCAAGGTCATAGGACGCTAGGGGAAAAAGATTATTGGGAATTTCAAGTGTTGAATTTGCAATGAGATTTCATACCTTCTATGAGACAGTTGGATCCCGATACCCACTGCGAGTAAGAGTTACTCCTGGGAGAATTTTACACATTACAATTAGCCGATCAAGTAGGTGTCTAGAAAGGTGTCAACGGGGTTACGCCCCTGGGAAAACGATGTTTATTTTAATTAGGTCCGTGTGAAAGCACGGGGAACCTCCCTCAAAGTACTGGCACTGGTCTGGCTGAAAGATTGGCGAACTTATAGGGTGTAATTAATCCCAGCTAGTCTTTCCTTTTAGGGTTCGAAGGAAGATTTAATAAAAACAGTTGGAGCCATCTTGATTAGATAAAATAATAACCAATCTGATCTTGCAAGAGCATACGCTGAGTGTTTTCTTCTCTCTCTCTTCAGGTAGCGACCATATCACGCCTTAATCAAGATAATAATATAGATGTATTGACCGAACCCGCTTGTTATACTGAGCTGAGGAACGTTGGTCCTGCTCCAACTTATAATTGTTCTAAGACCGAGCAGGAAATAGGGGATTACCAGGATTCCCGTGCCGCCCAAACGAAGAAAGTGCATGATGATGCATCTTCTTCGGGTGTGTTTATTACAGAGAACTATTTCTTAGTATTATCTACGTCCTGGGTATGAGATACCGGATCAGGATCCTACATATGTAATCTGTTACATGGGCTATAGAAAGGTAGAGAACTGCGAATGGGTGATAAGTTTCAAGAGTTGGAAACGGTACAATTGTTGAATCCAAGGTGTTGGCGGTTATCACTCTGTATTACCAAATACATTGATTCTGAACGAATGTTATTAGATACCGAACCTGATATGCATTATTATATCAGTCTCTTTATTTATTAAAGAAGGATATAATTTTGTATTGTTGGATAATGTTTTGAACATTTCCTATATCAAGTGTTGATCGGTTCAGGCACTTTATCTAAAAACATAGACGTTCTAAATCAAAACTACGGTTCTCAACGTACAGAATACACACAAGAGGAAGAGTTCAGAAATGAACGAATCCTTCTTGAGGCATTGTAGACTAGGTCATATCAATGCAACCCAACTAGCTAAGTTATATTAAGATGCATATTTAAATCAGTTTGAATTTACATCTTATGAAACTTGTCAGTCATGTCACAAAGATAAGATGACCATAGCTCCGTTTATTGGAAACAGAGAAAGAGTTAGTGAACTCTTAGGATTGATACATGATGATGTATGTAGATCCCCTGTCTACACATGCCAGGACTGGTTCTTTTTACTTCATTACATTCACTGATGATCTCTCAAGATTTGCATATGTGTTCCTGTTGAAACACAAGTTTGGAGCTTTTGAGAAATTTAATGAATATAAGTGCGAAGTGGAGAACCAAAACGGGTATATGTATTATGTCCTTTGATGTGATCAGGGAGGAGAATACTTGAGCATGGAGTTCCTGGACTATTCTAAAGGAGAATGAGATTATCTTTCAGCATTACTCTTCCGTATTCACCACAGCACAACGGTGTATCGGGACAGAGCAATCGCACCCTATTAGATATGGTGCTCTCTATGATGAGTACTATTGAGTTGCCTATTTCCTTTTAGGGTTATGCACTTGAGGAAGCTGCATACCTATTGAATTGGGTTCCAACCAAATCAGATGCCTACCACTCCATATGTGATATGGTATGGGAAGAGCCCATGTCTTAAGTAAGTTAAGATTTAGGGTTGTCCGGCCTATGTCTAAAAGCAAAATCCGGACAAACTCGAGGCAAGGTCAGTTCTGTGGAAGTTTGCTGGATATCTCAAGCATTCGCAAGGAATATCTTCTACCGCACCGAGGAACAAAAGGAGTTTTATTTCTCGGTATGCCACCTTTTTAGAAAAGGAATTTCTTGTGAAGGACTTAGTGGTCATGGGGTAGAACTGGAATAAGTTCCAGCTATACAAACTACAACTGATGATTTGGTAGAACCGGAGGATTCAATAGCTCCCGACGAACCTCAGCCTCTCTGCCGATCTGGTAGGGTGCCTCATCCACCTAAGAGATACTTCAGTTTTCTCAATGACAGTGGGAGCGAGGATTGCATCATGAGATGATGACCCAACTAAGTTCCGAATAGGCCATCAAGAGTAGGATCTCTGTAAGAATGGCTGGATGCTAAGCGATCTGAGATGGAATCTATATACACCAACAAAGTATGGACTTTGATTGCTATATCTGAAGGGTTAAACCCTCATCAGGAGCAAGTATACCTTGAGAAGATTAATTGGTGTAGATGGAAAAGTTGAGACTTTCAAAACTAGAGATGTTGTAAGAGGTTCTCATCATCGACCAGGTATGGATTATGATGCAACCTTTTCTCCAGTGGCTATTCTTAAGTCCATATTGATCCTACTTTCCATTGCTACATACCATTACTACGATTTCTGGCGGTTGGGTGTCATGACTGCTTTTCTAAATTGTGATTTAGAAGAGAGCGTCTATAAGTACACAGCCAGAGGGCTTCGTAGACAGTGGGAGCAGCGGAAATGTGTGTAAGTTGCTTTACGGGTTAAAGAAGGCATCACGGAGTTGGAATATCTGTTTTGATATGGTAGTCAAAGAGTTTGATTTCATCAAAATGGTAGATGAACCTTGTATGTACAAAAAGGTAGCAGAGAGTATGGTGGTCTTCTTCGTATTGTACGTAGATGACATACTCTTGATAGGGAAGGTGTTTCTTATGCTACACTTGGTCAATCTCCTCTTATCACATTGATTCTCCATATAGGATCAAGGTGATACCTCCTAAATCCTGGGTTTCGGATCTATGAGATAGATCTAAGTGGATGTTAGGATTCTTACTATGTGTAGTGAGATGGTATCAATCGATCCGGGGGAGAATCACTGGATAGCTTCCAAGGTGGTAAGGTCAACTGAAAGTCAGTCACAGGCATTGTATTTACCCTCAGTGGAAGGACGGTATGTTGGAAGAGTTCCAAGCAAGATATCGTAGCAAACTAGACGATAAACGCTGGATACATCGCTACCAAGGATGCTACCAAAGAGGCAGTCTGGATGTATATTAGTTCATGAGATGAACTTCGTTCCTACCATTGTGTGACAATAGAGTTATGGCTTATGCCTAGGAACCCCCGTCCCATCAGTGATCCAGACATATTCTAAGGTAATATCACCTGATCATGGAGATGGTTGATCTCCAGGAAGATCGAGGTTACGAAAGTAGACTAAGAGGACAACTCAACGGATTCACTCATAAAGGTCTTTTCCTAGAGAGAGACTTTTATAGGATGGTTGAGTATGTGATACTACAACCACTGCTATATGATGGCCCTAGTGCAAGTGGGAGATTGTTAGTTATATGTATGCTCTAGAGGCCATTACTGTACATGAGATGTATATTGTAGTGGATGCTTGGACATATATAGGGAGGACTTTCTTTCTCGACATGATAGTATGCTATCTGGTTACTATTTATCTTAACATGTACACTGATTGTCTCTCTATTACATGTTGGTAAAGCCCTTAAGATGTGTACTTGACTACCTGGATTATGATGCGGATCATACTAGTGGGACAAAGGTAGTCGGTAAGTACATCCTTTAATGTCCCTAGTCATGGGTGTATCGAGACGGGGCATCGATATACCAGAGTAGACTAGCGTATACCTTCTCGACCCATACAGATGGGCGATGGATGATCCCATATCCATTGGTGTTTGACATCAGAGATGATATATGGGTGCTCAGTGGAGACTGGGTACACTGGACGGACTCGCCGAGAACTTCTAAATGGTATTATACCTCACGTCAGATGGCAGTTCTCTGGTGACACTGGTACAGGTTAGTCTGTCGACCCGAGATTGTCATAGAGTTTTGTGTGATTCCCACTGTGCTTTTATTTCCACCTTACCACGTTCAAGAGGACGTGCAAAACGGTGGTTTTTTGGGTACAGTCCCGAGTCACATGGAGGCAATAAGCGATAGGAGGGGATTCCGTCTCTCCCGGTATTGGGGGTTGATGTTGCGCTGTGCTCGATTGGCTATAACAAGAAGTCCCTGGCCAGGGCTATTTATGAGATTTATTGGTAAGTGTTATCGGTAGTTTCTCGACCCGTTATGAGCCTCACATTGGCATGACTTATCAAGCTATTGGGGTCTGATGTTTACCACCCCCAGGCGAGATATGCGACATATCAGACGAAGAGACCGGACTGTACAGTAATGTTACCGATTGGATTCGCAGGAGTATTAGCAGGCATGCTTGTTGATCTTCTGATCACTCAATACCCGGGTGGCCGTTACGTTTAGCAGACCACTTGCGGCTTGTGGGTGTTTGATATGATCATCACCTACTGCCAACGTATTGACGAGTCTTTAGAGTCCTACACAGAGGTTCATGCGAAACGGAGTAGGAGCATATATGTGATATGTGCGGGACCGAGATTAATGCGTGTATATGATACCACATTCTATTCTCGCGATTTGTGACATTGGTCGGTTATATGTGATATAGCCAGGTTATCGGATCAAGTGTTGATTCGATAAGTTGTTGCATTTGATATTAGTCGGTTATATGTAACATAGCCGGATTATTAAATCAAGTGTTGATTTAATAATTTAATGTATAATTGTATATTTGATATACTAGATTGCATTAACTAATATTAGCTCACTTAAACTTTTCTTTTTCTCACATATGTGCATTTGTATATATGTGATACATATTAGTGTACATTTTATTGTGTCATGCTTGATGACACATGCTACATGGGTGTATGAGACTCACACCATACTAATAATAATGTGAGGGTTTATATTTATTTAAGTAAATCAAAATTAGTGTTAATTAGTCACATGCTTGGAAGCTTGGAGAAGTTTGTAGCATCTTTGACTAAGTCCACTCCTTTTGTTTTACCTGTAGATATTTATTAACCTAACCATTATTGTTAGCCATGGTTTAATCTCTACATGGGTTAGTGTATGACACTAACTCACCCATGGCTGTTATTCTCACCTCATTTGTTCATTCTCATCTCTTCTCTTCATCTTCTTCATCCTTGAGAAAAAGTTTTCTAGCTTTTGGAAAAGTGAGAAAATATTGTGAGAAAAATAAAAGTAAAGTGAGTCCATTTCCTACTTCATCATCCTCTACTAGTTTCCATTTAGTTTAGGGTGTTTGCTTCACTAATTTCACAATTAGTGAAGAGGTAGCATGAGCTTGAGTCTCCTCAACGTAGATCATCTTCGGCCTCGAAGACTTCGAGCAAGCTTGTTCATTTCTCCGGGAGAACCCTTTCTAGAGTTCGGGCGTTCATGACTTGCAGCGAAGGGACTACTACACAGAGCTTTTGAAGTGAAGGACCGATCTACAAAGGTTGTATTCCTCATTCACTTAGATATAAAGTAGTTTACATATTGTTTCGTCGTATTTTCTAGTAACGATTCTAAGGTTAGGGTTAGCTAGAATGGCAAATTATTGAAATTGGCATGGACGATGCCTCCCGAAATCTTGATGCCGTTCTAAGGAACCCTGCATTGATCACAAAATACCATATCTAAACTTAGCAATCTTAACACTAAATTGATTTTAACTTAAATATTGGGAAATGGAGAAAAGGAGTGAATATGGTATATGAAGAGGTAACATTGTAACCATGGTTTCAAAATACCATATCAAACCAATACATAAAGCAATCTTTAAGTTAGAATCACAATGAAACACATTAATCATTAACAAGAGGAGGAGGAAGCAAAATCCATTCATCTCACATCCTTACCATCACCACAACCAAATGATATTACTCAAGCATGATAAAAAGAAAAGCAAATAACCAAAGGAGTAAACAAAGCAAGAAATAACAAATATATTAACACTTAAATGAGTTGAGATACAAGATATTGGTTACTTTTTCAACCTCCATAATGAAGCTCTCAAAGGAATGCTCCAAGAGGGAAGAAGAAGAAGAAATCAAGCTAGGCTCACACAACTCTCATGCTAAACCAAAAACTTAATAATGGAAATGGGTATATACATAACATTTTTTACATGTCCCTCTCTCTAAATCTTGTTCTGGTATTTATAAACATCATACCAGAATAAACAAACAATAGACATATGATGATGTGACCCTCAGAAATGACCAGAGAAAAATAGGAGACAAGAAGGGCTAGGGGGGCCGGCGGCGCTGGTCTTTAAAGGAATCTTGCTAGTTGGGTCTTGAGCTTTAGGGTTCATATTGGTATAGTGAACTCGAGTGCTCCCCATAATCTCCCTGGTGTTGTTTGATTTCTCTTTATAAGCCTGGTTTGCAATCAGGGAAAAGAGGGAAACTTGCACTTTATATCACATCAATACTTTTTGCATTTACTCACACACATCCCCACTTGCACAAGTTGTGCCAGGGCAGCCCCCACCATGGTCCAAGTCTCAAAGAGCATGTGCATACTTGTAATGTGTTGGACCAAAATTGTGTACACCTATTTATTTGCAAAAGAGCTCTTTGAATCACGATCTGTTTTCTATTCTGATTGCAGTGTCGGCTCACAAATGTTATATCCGTGATTTTGAGTATATTTTCCAGCATTTTGTCATGAATACCTATAATTTGTATTTACTGAGTAGACACTGGTTAATAGTACTGATATAAACAAAATTGATAATGAATGAGTGGTATTAAAATGTAGTTTTTGTGATGAACAAATACCCCAAAAATTATCTTTTGCTCGTCCCGAGCAAAACAAAACCCTAACCTCACTTTCGCAGGGAACGCGATTGCACTGAGCATGTGCAATAAGCCGTTAAACCTCTAGGTGTCCCTAGTAGGAGGAATGTTGTCTCCTGAGGGTTTTCAGCGGATTACACCCATAAAATCCTATCAGGTTAGTGTCTTGAAGAAACTGTTGATTCTAATCTGAAGTTAAGGATCAAAGCTATAGTTCTATTATCCTAGTTTGAAACGTCCAACCCTATATTTCACTCCTCACGATTTATTTAACATAAGCTCATACACGTATTTACGTGATTGTGCGAATAGCGTCTGTTCCCCTCCGAATGGCGGCGCGACTGACGTCTCGCCTGAGATTCGGGGCAGATGCTAATTGGTGCTATCCGTCCATCTCTCCGAATATGCCAAGTTGATTTATGGCACCGTACATCGAAGGTCTGAACGGATGCGTCCGATGTAGCAGACTTCGTCAGATTCCCCCTCGCTTGAGGGGTTTTTTTGATTGTGGGGACGCTCTTCCCTGCAGGCGCAAGCCCCTGCAGTTAATTACACTACCGCGTCACGGTAACAACTTTCTCCTTCTCCAGATGGTCACTTCGTGTCGTGTGTGTTTATTTTATGTTTTGTTTCCCGTGGATTGTTTACGGAGACCGAGTTATGTCGTCGCCCGTAGGGCGTGGACTAGTCCAAATCCGTATTATCTTAGATTTGGGTTTGGGGGTTTGGTTTGAGGATACGTTAGCCATATTTGAGGCCAAGATCAACTCAAACGTTTGTTAAGGATACGTTAGTCTGACCTGAGACTAAGATCAACTTAACGGGAACGTTTAGATCCGACAAAAGAGCATTTGGGCTCCATTGCTCCAGTTTAGGGACATAGTGGTCCATTTAATGTATGGCCATCGGGACCCGTCACCTCTCTGACGACGTTGAAGGATTACAACGACAGATGTCAGAGGAGTTCAGAGATGTACCCTTGGACCAGAGTTAATTGGGGGGATCTATAGTCCAGTTTGGGACTAAAGTCTGTTTGAAAGGTTTAAGGATACGTTAGCCGTATTTGAAGCTAAGATCAACTTAAACGGGATCGTTTAGATCCGACAAAAGAGCGTTTGGGCTCTATTGTTCTAGTTTAGGGACATAGTGGTCCATCGCTAGTTTAAGGACATTGCGGTCCATGGGTAGTTTAAGGACATTGCGGTCCAATGTTAGTTTTAAGACATCTCGGTCAAGGTTAAGGACGTCGTAGTCCATGGGTTTAAGGACCCCACAGTCCATTGTTAGTTTTAAGACATCTCGGTAAAGGTTAAGGACGTCGTAGTCCATGGGTTTAAGGACCCCACAGTCCATTGTTAGTTTTAAGACATCTCGGTCAAGGTTAAGGACGTCGTAGTCCATGGGTTTAATGACCCCACAGTCCATTGTTAGTTTTAAGACATCTCGGTCAAGGTTAAGGACGTCGTAGTCCATGGGTTTAAGGACCCCACAGTCCATTGTTAGTTTTAAGACATCTCGGTCAAGGTTAAGGACGTCGTAGTCCATGGGTTTAAGGACCCCACAGTCCATATCAATGTGTGGTCATCGGGACCCGTCACCTCTTTGAAAATGTTGAGGGATTACAACGCCAAGTATCAAAGGAGTGAAGAGATGTACCCTGGAACCGGAGTGGATTAAATAGTCTTTGGTCCAATTTGGGATCAAGACCAATTAATTATGTTATGAGCCAATTAGCCCAGTTGATTACGAATTGAGGACTTATGGCCAGCTTGGACTAAGTCCAATCATGTCTGGGACATCGGCCCTCTTGTTGGTCCCTTGAAGGAGAGGCTTTGCCTCTGGCCATTTAGCCAATTGGGCTAATGTTAATTCAGCAGTGTTGAACACTGGGATCAAGTTAGTGTTTTAATACTAAAAGACAGTTGGTGTTAAACACCAGCAACAAGGGGTTTAAATTAGTGCTAAACACTAGAGCAAATCAGTTCAAACACTAGCAGCAGAGGCTTCAAATTAGTGTTAAACACTAAGAAAATTAATGTTAAACTCTGTCAACAGAGATTTAATTTAGTGTTAAACACTAAGAAATTAAGTGTTAAACACTGCAAGGAAGCTCTTTAATCAGTGTTGAACACTAAGGCAAAACAGTGTTTAACACTGGGCTCAGGGGTTCCAATTTAGCGTTAGACGCTGAGGCAAGAGGGGTCACATGGTAGCATGTGAGGGCGCCCTCCCTTCGTTTGTTCTGCTGAGAAGATCGCATCGTTTGGAGCATCACGTGTCATCACGTGACGGGTGTTTAAATGAGGTATGTTAAAGCCTCTGCCAAGGGTCACGTGGGTCACGTGAGGCACTGCCTCAAAGGGCTTTCTGTAGATCTTTGGGGGGGGTCACGTGGTGACACGTTACCCTGCTTTTCTGTAGTTGTTTAGAAGATCTGTTAATCCCTTTCAGGAATTAAATTCCTCGTAGGGTTGAACCCTGACAATAATTTCAGAGGAATTAAATTCCTAGTTCCTTTTGAAGAGTTGAATTCTGAATTTTCCATGGGAATTAAATTCCTCATATACGTGAAGAACTGAATAGGGTTAAACCCTAATAAAAGCTTTAAGGAATTAAACCCCCGCTCTCTGTTAGAGAATTATTCTGGGGAATAAGATTAAGGGAATTAGATTCTTGTTGTTTTAACAGAACTAAGTTCTTAACTAGGGTTAAACCCTGATTCTTTTCATTCTGAAGGAATTAAATTCCCATAACACAGGGTCAAACCCTAATTTCATTTCGAAGGAATTAAATTCCTATAGTTCTGTGAGAATTAAATTCTCATGCTTCCATTCCCTCTCTATGTTTTGGATCTGCATGGCAGGATCTCAACCCATTGAGAATTAAATTCTCAACTCAAGGGGAGATGTGCACTTTACAGATCCTCCATCAAAGAGAAAAGAAATATGTCCTTCTGTTTTATATCAGAGTTAAACTCTGTTGTTAAAAAAACCCTTCCCTTTCTTACCTAGGGTTTTCTTTTGCAGAAGATCCAAATTCCTCTAACGTATCAGGCTTTCTCTCTTTTCTTCCCTCTGCGTATCTCTCTCTTCTTTTCTTTTCTTTTTGTGTGTCTCTTGGCTCCTATTTATAGGAGAAGCAGCCGAGTCAATTAGTTTTTGATGAATCTTCCATTGGGAGATTTGATTTGCATCCATCATTCGTTTTGGACCTTTGGATTGTTAGGTGAATTTTATTCACCATTGGATTTTAAATCCAGAGATTCTCCTTTGTTATTTCGGTTAGATTTTAAGGGGAAATCTTTCCAAATTCGAGATTTTCCCATAGATAGATGATATTTAATCACCTTTAAATCTTTAATTCAATCGGTTCTTTTGGAAAGATTCGAGAAGTCTTTTCTCAGAATTTAATTCTGTTAACAAATGGGGGCTTTGAAGTCGGTCACGTGTGGCCACGTGACCCTTGGTCACCTGTGGGCACATGACCCCCTTGGAACGAGCCTTCCTCTTTCTTTTTGCACTCTGTCTTCTGGTTGCTGCTTAACCGTCATGTGCCACCACGTGACCCCTGGTCACGTGTGAGCACGTGACCCTCGTCTGGACTCTTTTTCTTGATTTAACTGGAGAACAAGTCTGCTGCTTTTGAGTATCACGTGCCAACACGTGACCCTGGTCACGTGGGAGCACGTGACCTCTTCTGAAGCCCTTTTCTTTGATGTAGTCGGGAAGCTGAATTTGCCTTGCTGATGCTTTTAGATGTCACGTGCCGACACGTGACTGCTGGTCACGTGTAAGCACGTGACCCTTTTCTGAAGCCTTTTCCATAAGCTTTTCTGATTTTAAATCAGGAAACAAATGCCCCCACAGCGTTGTTCTCACGTGTCCGCACGTGAGTGCAACGCTGTCAACTTTTGTGACCGTTGGATTCCTCTAGGGATTTGGGGAGATGAAACGTTTCCATCACCTCCTATAAATACTCATGTTTCTTCAGAAGAGCCTTCACTTTGCTCATCTTCTTCTTCTGAGAACTTTTCCCTTGAGAATTTAATTATCGCTTCCAGAGCTTAGTTCTCTGTCTTGAAACAATCTTCAGAGTTTAACTCTGTTCAGGTCACCCTTTTTCCTCAGGTAACGTTCTTGGACAAACAGCGAACTTCCACATTCCTTTGGATTTTAAATCCAAAATAAGGGTTTTTACTCTTTTTTAACAAGGAACCCATTTTTCTTCAAGTTTTTCCATCAGAACATGAAACCGCCTAACCTTCGAACTGTAGATCTCTTAGGGTTTAGATGATCTTTAGGGAGATGATGATGGCGTTTCAACTCCATGGAATTTAATTTCATCCAAAAATGTTTCTGGGAATTTAATTCCCTTCTCTTAATAAGGAATTTAATTCCAATGAAGAACTCAGTTTCTTCACACGGAGGCTTCTTGGGGTCTCTCTACCCGAGGTTGTCCTTCTGCAATTAATGAAATAAGAGCTTTCTAATGATTCTCATGACCTTTATTTCAGGTATCATGGATGCCCATCTGTATGGTCTTGACGAGATCATTTCCTATGGGAATATTCATGCACTGGGCCGCAGTCAGAACCAGGAGTTCACTGATGCTCAGTGTGCCGAGATCATGAGCCGCTTTGACGAGTACAACCATCGGCTACTCCCCCGCCGATCTTCTCTTCTGAGGCTGATCGTGTTGGCGATCCGGGAGGCACTTCCTCTCTTTTGCACCGGCATACCGCTCAGGGCCTTGGACACTGCTGAGGATAAGGTACATTCGGTGTACCTGATGGGCTTGATCTCAAAGAGAAGGCGAGATCACCTTATTGATCTCTTGCACCAAGCCTTTCAGCAGTCAGCCATACTTGCCGCCTATCGGAGGGTGGAGGATATTCGTGAGGACCCCGACGCTTGCGACCGCGAGAGGAAGCATACTCGGGAGGTTCGAAATGCTTGGAGAATCTTGGACAAAGTTAATCTTGAGTTTCTCAACCCATGCCCCGTGTCTGAAGTCTTACCATTGTAAATGTGTCCTCTTTATTTTGTATGAACTTCTTGAAGTATGAGTGACAAGTTTTATTATGTCTTTCCCTGCTTGCATGCTTTTCTCTGGGATTTCATCATTTTGCTACTGTTGTTGTTGATGCTTTTAATATGCAGGGTGCTACTCCATCCATTTTTTGCACATCAAGTTTGGGCCTCACGTGTTCTGCACGTGGGGTCCCTTGATAGGGCTGTTCACAAAATATTCCCATGCCATATTTTCAGTGCACAATATCAAATGCAGAAAAAGGGCCTTGGAAATAGTTCCATCTCCCTGATTTTCGATGCCTTTCCTTTTTTTTTTGGCCTTGGAAATAGCTTCATCATGCAAGATTTTCCGTGCACAGCACTTAATGCACTCCTTTATATCTGAGGCAATGGCCTTCCCTTTCTCTTCACAGAGAACTTTTATTCCTATTTTAACGCAATTTAATTCGAGAACAGCTAAGTGCCATGGCCTGCAACCGTCCACACGCTCGTCGACAGCCATGGGAAGTTCCTATCGAGGAGATGATCCCCCGCTTTGCTGCACGATTGGTGGATCCTTTCCTTACCGACGACGAATGCGACTCAGCAATGTATGAGCTCTCGATCCGAAGGGGGTTCCCCCTCCCGATGGGTTCCTTCTGACTCCGGATGATTCTCACGGCCGTGCTTGCCGACATCCCTCCTCACCCGGCAGAGATGACCTTGGCGATGCTTGACACGGCTGAAGAAAAGCTCAAGGGCTTTCATGAAGCGCGCCTGATTACTCAGGCTTTGAAGGATTGCTCAATTAATCTGCTGAGCCAGATAAAGGCCCGGCGAGCTATTATGTCTGCTTTCGTGGACGAACACGGCGCCAATCGATGGGGAGCGACTCCTCGTGAGAACCGTCGCTTTGATGTACTGGAGAAAGCAGAGAGAGAGATGGAGAATTTTGTCCTCTGCTTCATTAACCCTTGTGCGGTTGATCCCATGTTTGGTGACCTTTTCCCGTTAGCGTAGCATTTTTAAATTAATCCTTCTCTTTGTATGCTTTATGTTAGACTTCCATGTAGGCTTGGTACTCGTATGTATGTTTTCGCTTGCATGAATAAATTTTACGTTCCTTTTATGAAAACTTCCTTCAATTATCAACACTGTTGTCATGTCGCATGCGCATTAAAGCTTCGAATTTTATTTCTTTTTCGGATGCTCATGTGATTGTGAACACATGCCCGATAGGATAATCATCGGAAAGTTTCTCGTTGCTTTTCACACCAGGTTATGTGAGCGCATTCTTAGATCGACTATTGCCGTCGACCGGAAGCCCATTTATATGGTCTTGATCGTGTATGTCCCGTTTCCGAGGTTGCGGTCGCGAAAGTGAGCTTACATGGCCTGATAGGGCGATGCGTGGCGAACATATTGTCGTGCGAGAAAAGGGGTTCGGCCGTAAATTCTCGGAGAGGGAGCTGGTTTCTAAGGCGCTGAGCGAGCTTCAGGCCAGCCTCCCAGCCAAGGCCAACAAAGCGTACGAACTCTGGCGAGTGCTCCAGGAGTCCATAAAAGAGGTGGTGGCTCTCGATAAAGCTGCCACGTTCTCTCGCGAGAGGGTCGAGGCTCATAAAGCCATCGAGAAAGAGCTCGAAGCTCGGCTTGCTTCGTATCAGGCTCAGCAAGCTCAGGCGGAGGCTCGTCTTCTGAAGATCTTGCGTCATGAAGCCGTGGCTCAGCAACAGAACGATGAGCTGGTAAAATTACTGCACCGCCCGCCGGCTTGAGGACTTGTATTTTTTTCCCCTTTTTTGTACATACTTATGGATGAGAGTATCTTTCTTTTTTGTTTCTTTCATGAATTGTACTTTGTATCCATTTTGGTTCATGAATAAAAGATACATTTTTCTTCTCAATGGTGTGTCCCCCTTTTTATTGAAAGTATTCTGCGGACATTCTACCTTGATCTCCTTGCAGGACAGTAATGGCTTAGGATTCAGGTTAAGATCTGCTTCCTAAGACTTTTGCATTTTATGAGCCACGAGGGTCTCATAAAGAGTTTTTCTCCCTACAGGTCGAGAGGACCCCATAGGTGTAAGTTCTTCGTGAGGATTCTTAAGCGGGTTTTCCCTTGAGAGTCGTAAGGATCTCACAAGAGAGTTTTTCTTCCTTACAGGTCGTGAGGGCCTGCAAGTGCTGGATGTGGTCGCCCTTGTCCGTGTTTCACGGGGCCGCTCTAGGTATCGTAGTTTAAAGACGTCGCGGTCAAGGTTAAGGACCTCATAGTCCGTGGATTTAAGGACTCCACATTCCAATGTTAGTTTTAAGACATCACGGTCAAGGTTAAGGACCTCATAGTCCGTGGATTTAGGGACTCCACAGTCCGATGTTAGTTTTAAGACATCACGGTCAAGGTTAAGGACCTTAGAGTCCGTGGATTTAGGGACTCCACAGTCCGATGTTTGGTTGCAGGGACCCGTCACCTCTTTGAAGACATTGAGGAATTACAACGCCAGGTATCAAAGGAGTGAAGAGATGTACCCTTAAACCAAGGCAGAATCCGTAGGGAATCGCGGTGGTTGATCGTTAGTTTTAAGACATCACGGTCGAGGTTAAGGACATTATAGTCCGTGGATTTTAAGGACTCCACAGTCCGGTATTTGCTCTGGATGCTTCACACGGGTTCACTGCCGTGCTTGGCGAGGACCAGGCTCCGCTCTGGACGTTTTCCACGGGGTCAAAGAGTGACGTTATCCGCGTTCCACGTAACCAGGAATTTTGCACTAGATGCTTCACACGGGTTCACTGCCGTGCTCGGCGAGGACTAGGCTCCGCTCTGGATGCTTCACACGGGTTCACTGCCGTGCTCTGCGAGGACCAGGATCCGCTCTGGACGTTTTCCACGGGGTCAAAAAGTGACGTTATCCGCGTTCCACGTAACCAGGAATTTTGCACTAGATGCTTCACACGGGTTCACTGCCGTGCTCGGCGAGGACTAGGCTCGGCTCTGAATGCTTCACACGGGTTCACTGCCGTGCTCTGCGAGGACCAGGATCCGCTCTGGACATTTTCCACGGGGTCAAAGAGTGACGTTATCCGCATTCCACGTAACCAGGAATTTTGCACTAGATGCTTCATACGGGTTCACTGCCGTGCTCGGCGAGGACTAGGCTCCGCTCTGGATGCTTCACACGGGTTCACTGCCGTGCTCTGTGAGGACCAGGATCCGCTCTGGATGCTTCACACGGGTTCACTGCTGTGCTCTGCGAGGACCAGGATCTGCTCTGGACGTTTTCCACGGGGTCAAAAAGTGACGTTATCCGCATTCCACGTAACCAGGAATTTTGCACTAGATGCTTCACACGGGTTCACTGCCGTGCTCGGCGAGGACTAGGCTCCGCTCTGGATGCTTCACACGGGTTCACTGCCGTGCTCTGCGAGGACCAGGATCCGCTCTGGACGTTTTCCACGGGGTCAAAGTGTGACGTTATCCGCGTTCCACGTAACAATTTTGCACTAGATGCTTCACACGGGTTCACTGCCGTGCTCGGCGAGGACTAGGCTCCACTCTGGATGTTTTCCACGGGGTCAAAGAGTGATGTTATCCGCATTCCACGTAACCAGGAATTTTGCACTTGATGCTCCACACGGGTTCACTGCCGTGCTCGGTGAGGACTAGGCTCCGCTCTGAATGCTTCACACGGGTTCACTGCCGTGCTCTGCGAGGACCAGGATCCGCTCTGGACGTTTTCCACGGGGTCAAAGAGTGACGTTATCTGCGTTCCACGTAACCAGGAATTTTGCACTAGATGCTTCACACGGGTTCACTGCCGTGCTCGGCGAGGACTAGGCTCCGCTCTGGATGCTTCACACGGGTTCACTGCCGTGCTCTGCGAGGACCAGGATCCGCTCTGGACGTTTTCCACGGGGTCAAAGAGTGACGTTATCCGCGTTCCACGTAACCAGGAATTTTGCACTCGTATCCGCATTTCACGGGATGGAAGTTTGACTGTTGGCGATATGTATACCACAGAGCCATGGAACTGGGAGTTGCCGCTGTTCCGCTTAGTTTGAGGTTGTGTCCGTCGTTACGAGACGAGTGTTGGGATGATCTCTAGGTCGCTTGTGTCCCGTCGAGATTTAGCTTCTTTCTTTGGTGAAACCTGGGGGGAAGGTATGTTCCCTTTTTGTTTACGCCCTTGGATTGTGTACAGGGTGTGATGGAACATCACCTGTAAGGCATAAATTTTATTTTTATTTTATTTCTTTTTCTGCGACGCTCTATCGTTTCAGCTTTTATATCGCGAAGGTCGCGATTGCCCCATCATTTCGGCTATTTTTCGCGGTGCCCAATCATTTCGGCTATTTATTTATTTTCTACTCGCTGCTTTTTATTGCGAGTTGCCCCATCATTTCGGCTATTTTTCATGCATACACTTTTACTTGCTGCTTTTTATTGCAAGTTGCCCCATCATTTTGGCTATTTCGTAGGCATGTGTGGCTTGCTAGCTTTTTCGCCGCAAGCTTGGATTTTAGACACCGATTTCGGCATCAGCACCGCTACAACTGGGATGTTGCCAGGAGCGAATCATCATTTGCCTCTGTCGATGTCGAACAAAGGTGGCTTAGTAAACAGGGTTAAGGGTCCTGTCGACCAAGGCTTTTGACTTCATGAGCCGTAAGGGTCTCACAAAGGTATTTCTCCCTACAAGTCGTGAGGATCTTGCAGGTGTATTTTCTCCTTAGGGATCGTGAGGATCCCTAAGTGTATGTTCCTCTGTAAGTCGTAAGGATCCTGCAAGAGGGTTTTCTTCTTATAAGTCGAGAGGAATTATAAGGGTTGTTCACCATATGAACCTATCCCTAGTCACGGGTGTGACTTTGCTGGGGAAATGTTTGTTCGTGCCCGTGGATTGTATACAAGGGTCAGTATTGAGCTTCCTGTAGGGCAATATCAAAGGTTGTGGGGGATTTGCTTAAGAACAGGTTTAGGTTTCTGTAACATAAGACTTTCAAGTCTTATGAGCCGTGAGGGTCCCATAAGAGAATTCTCCTTACGAGTCGTAAGGATTTCGCAAGTGCATTTTCTCCTTAGGAATCATGAGGATCCCTAAGTGTGTTACTCCTTTGTGAGTCGTAAGGATCTCACGCAGGTGGTTTCTCCTTACAAGGTCGAGAGGACTTTGTAAGTGTCTTTTAACGAGATTGCGCCCTTTCAGATTTTCACAAACACTAGTCCTGCTGTTTTTACTCATGGAGCCCTTTCGGGTTTTCATCCGTGCCCCTTTTGCTTATGGACCTACCGTTTTTTTTATTCCCTTTTTTTTTTCTTTTTCTCCCTTTTCTTATTCATCTCGTCAGCCTAAGGATGCCGCGGTAGTAGTTTAGGGACGTTTCGGTCCGTCGTTAGTTTAAGGACATTTCGGTCAGTTGTTAGTTTAAGGACGTTTCGGTCCATCGTTAGTTTAAAGACGTTTCGGTCCGTCGATAGTTTAAGGACGTTTCGGTCCGTCGTTAGTTTAAGGACATTTCGGTCCGTTATTAGTTTAAGGACATTTCGGTCCGTTATTAAGGGGAAGGTCGGCTACTGCTTATGAGGTCTGAGCTTAGGAAGATAGCGAGCGGACATAGTCGTCGTCATCTATCATTAACCCAGGCCGTGGCTCGCTAAGCATAGTATTTCTTTAAGAAGCGACCGTTTATTGGCCTGAAAGGCCTCTCACCGTGCATGTCCATGAGTAGATAGGCTCCACCCTGGTAGACCTTGTCTATGATGTACGGGCCTTCATAGTTCGGCTCAAATTTTCCCCGCTTGGCGCGATTGGGGATCATAGGTCTTTTGACCACTAGTACGAGTTCGCCTTGGCGGAATGTCCTCGGCCTGGTCAATCTTTCATACAAGCGCGTCATCTTTGCTTTGTAGGCCTCTAGGTTTTGTTGCGCTATGAGCCGGGTTTCATCGAGGGCATCAAGCTCCTCGAGCCGAAGGTGAGCATTTTCTTCGTCCGTCAACTCGTAGTGGACTGCCACTCGTAAAGAGGGTAACTCTATCTCGAGGGGGAGCACTGCTTCCGTCCCAAATACCAGCGCGTACGGCGTTGTGTTCGTGGCCGTCTTGAATGTAGTTCGATAGGCCCAAAGGGCCTCTTGCAGCCTCTCGTGCAAGTCTCTCTTATTCCGGGACACCGTCTTTTTTATGATCTTCGTCAAGGTCTTATTGAAGGCCTCAGCCAGACCGTTAGCTCGTGGATTGTAAACTGAAGAATATCTCCAGTCTATATTGTGCTGCTGCGCGAAGCGGCTAATCTTATGGCTTCTGTAGGCTGGCCCATTATCGGAGATAATCCGTCGTGGGGTTCCAAACCGATAGATGACGTGCGTCTTGAAGAAGTGGAGGATATTCTCCGTCTTCACTTCCCTCAGTGGCACTGCTTCTGCCCATTTGGAGAAGTAATCAGTTGTCGCCAGGATGAAACGATGTCCCCGAGACGATGCTGGCTCGATGGGGCCGACTATGTCAGTCCCCCACATTTCGAATAGCCAGCTAGCCACCGTTGGGTGTAGTGGATTCGGATGTTGGTGGATAAAGTCTCCATGAATCTGGCATGAGTGGCATTGCTTCGCATACTCGAGGCAGTCCTGGATCATCGTAGGCCAGTAGTAACCCATCCGTTTAATTTTTAACTTCATCTTTGGGCCTGCTTGGTGAGAACCGCAGAGTCCGTCGTGAACTTCCTGAACGACTCTTTCTGCTTCGTCAGGTCCTAAGCATCTCAGCCACAGAGAATCAAACGATCTTTTGTACAGAGTGTCGTTGACAAAAGCGAAAGATAGAGCCCGTTTCATGAGCTGATGTCTTAAGGACGCTTCTTCGGGCATTCGGTGGGACTTAAAGTAGTCTATGAAGACTTCCCTCCAGTCCTCGGCCTTCTCACGGTCTTTTATTTGTAAGGTCGTCTGCTCAGTCGCTCCCTTTTCTTCGTATGATTCCGGAGATATTTCCGTTGGGACGAGCACTCGACGGCTTTGTACCACGATTCTGACGTCATCGAGGTTCTCGTCAGCCAGTTCTTTAGCGAGCTTAGCTAACGCGTCTGCTTTGCTATTTTCCGCACGTGGTATACTTTCCAAAGTATAGGAGGGAATTTGGGTCAACAGTTGTTGCACCTTTTCGCCGTATTTCATCAATTCTGGTTTGCATGTCTAGTAGTCGCCGTTTACTTGATTAACGACCAGTTGGGAGTCCCCATACACGAGGAGATTTTCAATTCCCATATCGACGGCGATCTCGAGGCCTGCTACCAGAGCTTCATATTCAGCTTCATTGTTTGTCCTCGGCTCTGTTAAGGAGAAGGCGAAGCGCATTATCCCTCCTTGTGGAGTTACGAAGATGAGGCCTATCCCCGATTTGATCATTGGGATACCTTGTTTCCGCTTCTTCACGGTGGACGCTCCATCGAAATAGAGTTCCCATCGGGTACTACCGCCGCCGATCGCATCAAATGCATGCTCGTCCGGCAAATCGCAGTTTAGAGGAGAACCGGCAGGTACTGGATGCTCAGCGAGGAAGTCGGCAATGGCCTGGCCTTTCACTGCCTTAAGAGGTCGATACGTTATTGAGAACTCCATCAGGAGTAGAGCCCATTTAGCGAGTCGACCCGTCAATATAGCCTTTGACATCAAATGTTTAAGAGGGTCCACCTTCGAGATGAGACGGATTTCATGTGCCAACGCATAGTGCCTGAGCTTTGTTATCGCGAAGATTAACGCCAAGCAATGTTTTTCAATGGGAGAGTAGTTGCTTTCTGCCCCCAGCAGAACTCGACTTAAGTAGTAGAGTGCTCTCTCTTTCCCTTGATCATTCTCTTATGCCCATAATGCGCCTAAGGAACCTTCGAGGGCGGTTGTATAAAGAATGAGGGGTTTTCCCTTGACCGACGCGGCCAACACCGGAGGGTTCTGCAAGTACTGCTTGATCTCGTCTAGTGCACCTTGGCATTTGTGATCCCAAACAAATAGAGTTCCTTTCTTCATCAGGTGGCTGTAAGGACGGAACTTGTCTGAAAGATTGGCGATAAACCGTCGGATGTATGCGAGCTTCCCTTGGAGAGACCGCAACTGTTTGAGGGTTCTTGGAGGAGGCATTTCCATGATCGCCTTGATCTTAGATGGATCTATTTCGATACCTCGATGTCGGATGATGAATCCCAGGAATTTACCCGAGGAGACTCCAAACGCGCATTTGAGGGGATTCATCTTCAAATTGTATTGCCGAAGGCGTTGAAATACAGTCTCCAGATGCTTTAAATGCTCTTCGTATGACATGCTCTTTACTACAAGGTCATCGATATAGCACTCGACGATGTCATGTATGAGGTCGTCGAAGATTTTTGTCATGGCCCTTTGATAGGTAGCGCCGGCGTTCTTTAGACCAAAGGGCATAACCCTGTAGCAGAATATACCCAAAGGGGTCCGGAAAGCGGTGTGCTTCTGGTCTTCGGGATGCATCTTTATCTGATTGTATCCTGATGAACCGTCCATAAAGGAGAAAACCTCGTGAGTGGACGTGTTATCTATCATTAGCTCGGTTACTGGTACTGGAAAATCGTCCTTTGGACAGGCTTTATTGAGATCCCTGAAATCCACGCATATGCGTACCGTCCCATTCTTCTTCATTACCGGGACGATATTGGCAATCCAGTCGGGATATTGGACTTCTTAGATAAATCCAGAATTGATCAGCTTCTTGACTTCGGCGTTGATGCTCATTTCAAGCTCGAGTCGCATCCTTCTTGGCGCCTGCTTGACCGGCTTGATATCTGGGGATATTGCTAATTTATGCACAGCAATCTCCGGATCTAATCCTGGCATCTCGGAGTAGTTCCACGCGAAGCAGTCTTTATGCCGTAGAAGCACGTTCTTTAACGCGGCCACCCTTTCTTCAGATAGCAGCTCGCTGAAAAATGTCGGTCGTGGGTCATCTGCCGATCCCAACTCAATCTTCTTAAGGTTATCCGCAGTAGTATGTATGCCGTCTTCCAGTTCTTTTGGAGCTGGCGGAAATTCTGAGACCACCTCATCATCGCTGTTCTCAAAGCACCAGGGAAGGTCATCCACGTTCTCGGGCTCTTATTTTAATAACGTAATCGTATAACAGGTGCGAATCCGCTTCCAGGACTGAAGTGGATCTGGTTTTGCTTTTGCGGCTTTGGGTTCGTGCTTTTGTGGCGGCGTTACCTTCCAACCGTTGGACAAAGCGAATCTGCCCCTGTTGGTACTGGTCCTCGACCCAGTCCTTGAAGGTGAAGCAGTCTTCGGTAGGATGTCCTATGGCTCGGTGATAAGAGCAATAGCTCAGACGAGAAGCCTTTTTAGCTTGCTCAGGGTGTCTGGACTCTGGAAGCGCGATCATTTGATATTTTATAGCGAGCTTAAGTAACCTCTCCGTCTTGTCTCGGGGGAAGGAGTACGCTCGACTCATCTTCTTCATGAGGGACAAATCCGAGCCGCGCAATACCCGATCACGTAACCCCCTAATCCTGTGTCGTTGTTGTCGGCTCCTCTTTCCGCTTCTTGATTTATTTCCGTCTCTGCGTCGAGCCTTGCGTACAACGGGTTGACAAGGATGGGCATCTTTGTTTTTTGCAGCCTGTTGAAACAGACGTTGCGTCCTGGCCTTCTCGTAGATGGCTATCTCATGGTTGTGTTCTTCCCGAGCTTTTTGACCCACTTTCCTGATAAGCTTGTCCATTCGTTCTTCAAACGACGGACTCGGCACTTCAATCGCGGTGTCTAGTTTTGATGAGGGGTTGGCATTTCCTGACAGGGCGTCCTCTTCTTCATCAAAGGTATATATAGCGTAGCTACTGTGGGCACGTTCCCGTTTTCCGGCTCTCACGTATCCAAGCCCAAGTGTTTCCATTTTCCCGTTGGGCAATTTGCGTTGAGTCCCAGGGACATCCCAAATCCTGTTGTAGAACCGAGCTTGTCGAACAGTCTATTTTAAGGGTACTCCTTGGCGCTTCAATAGCCTCTTTAGTCCATTTATGTAGTATCTGGGCAAACGGATAGGTTGGAGCCTGTCGAGTGTAACATCCGTGCCATGCCAGATCTCTTTCTCTATTTTCGACTCTGAGGATCGGTAGAATAGGATCACCTTCTCACCCCTTTGCCTGGGAGGGACATAAAACGTTTGCAGGTCCTGCACATTGTAAGCTTGAAGTGTGTCGAGATCCTTGTAGTGTTCTCGCGGCACCATGGTGATTTGCAAACTCTGATCATCGCTAGGGGGTGCTTGTATTGACGGCCGATTGGAGAACACGACATTAACCTCATCTTCCGAGTCACTTCCAAAGACCAACATGGGGGTGGACATTCCCGGGTTGTTGCGTCGAGACGGCCCAGCATAAACTATCTCTTCTTCTTCTTCAGTATCGCTCCCGAAAACAGGGATGGTGGCGGCGGCTTTGTTCTCCGGCTTGCGACACCTTTCTGTATCCTCGAAATTTGGCAAAAAGTACTTCGCATCTTCGTATTTGCGGACTTCGTTCATGGAAAACGGGTTCAACTCACCTGTTACGGTATACTCGAAACCATCCTTAAAGTACTTCATACACTGATGTTGTGTAGAAGGGATGATGTTGTACTCGTGTAGCCAAGGACGACCGAGCAAGGCGTTGTAGCAGGTCTTGGCGTCAATGACATGGAATTTGATGTCTGTGACGAGGAGTCCAAAGCGTAATGTTAGTATCACGGATCCGAGAGTCCGTGACGATTGTGAATCGAAACCGGAGATAGTAATTTTGTCACGAGCGAGGTGTTGCACACTCATGCAGATTTCCTTCAACACCCGAACATTAAGGAGATTGACAGAGGATCCATTATCCACCAGGATCTTGCCTATCTTGATATCATGGCAGTATCCAGAGACATATAGGGGACGGTTGTGGTCGCACGTCCCGAGAAGGAGGTCTTCGTCACCGAAAGTGATGTCGGCCGTATGCACTTCCTCCAGTTCATCCTCCATCCTTTCAGTGGCGAGGAAGGCTTGAAATTGCTCAGGTTCTTGTAGTGCCTTAATTAGTGAATCTCGCGCTTCTTTTGATAATAGGAGGGCATCGAGAATGCTAAGCTGGGAAGGTAGCTTCCTTAGGTGCGCTAGGATATTGTAGTCCACCTTACCCTTCCTGGGAGGGTCTTTGGTAGTTAGTTCTTTCATGACTTGGTCATCTAAAGTGATATCCTCAGTGACCTTTTCCTTTCCCTTATCTTTTCTATTCGCGGGCCCGAGATTCTTTTCTGGGAGTGTGCGATTGCGCAGCTGAATGTTCTCGCAGGCTTCCGATTTCTCCTCTTTCCCTAAAACGGATTATTTAAAGAGAGGGCCCAGAGCCATTTCTTCATCAGAGTCGCTCCCAAAGGTGAGAACTTGTGACCCCCCGGCGTTAACCATGTAACAGCTGCCAGTAGTTCTGTTGTGCCCATCGACAGTGCTTCTTCGTTCCCGACGAATCTTGCGTTTCATGCGCTTAAAATGTTGCCGATGAGCAACATATCCTTGCCACCATATCTTAAAGGCGTCGCACTCCTCCATGGGGTGTGAAATTTTCCGATGATATGCACAATAATCAGGGTGCCTCTCCACACCGTTATGCGTGTTTTCTTCCGAGGGTGGTAGCTTCATTCCCATTGACATGGCTTTGGCAAACCTTTTTCTCGTCTTGAATATCTTCTTGTCTGCCTCGGATGCTTTTCGATCTGGCGGGAGCACTTCAACTCTTTCGTTCGGTCGTCTGCATTTGGCTCCTTCCGATGCGGCCATCTCACGCTCCTGATCCGCTTTACTCTTTAGACGAATCTCGTCTAAGGCGTTGATCATTTCATCTGTTGGCCACGCACGCTCTGGTTCAGGCTCTGTCCCCAGCTTCTTAGTGCCAGGAGTCTTTTCATCGTCGGTAAACGTGTGGGAGATAACGTTACAACTCGCCACATATCCCTCGGATTCATCCGACGAACTCTCTCTATCATCTCCCTCTTGAAAGATGTGGTTGAGGAACTCTTGCAGTGTGACAGGAGTTCGCACCTTTTGATTGTACTCTTCCAGCGCGTCAATTTGCTTCTGCAAGTTCGTGTGCTCGTTTCCAGGCTTCACGGGCTTCTTGGATCTCTTCTTCTTTTTCTTTGAAGATTTTGACGGTTGGGCGTGAGTATTTGGGCCACTATCATGAGTCTTCGTAGTTGGGCGGGGCTTCAACATCCCTTCGATAATTTGAGGTTCAAGAGGGTCCTTCCATTCGATCGTAGGGCACGCATGAAGGTCTCTTAGCATTCTCTTGGTTTTAGTTGATAGCACGACCTCCCATGGAGCTTCTTCAATAAAGGAACAGGTTGCCCCCGGTGTATCTGCTTTCTTAGGAGTATGCGGCTGTGGTGGGTTCACCTTCCACTTTTCGGACAGTGCAAACTTCCCCTAGAGGTATTGATCTTCAATCCATCCTTTGAAGACGAAGCAATCCTCAATCGGATGACTTACCGTTTGATGGTAAGGGCAATAGTTAGGGTTATTCACCTCAGTGGGTTGCGGCGGTCGCCTTGGATTTGGTAGGTTTATAAGTCTGTTGCGTACTGCCAGCTCGAATAACCGTTTCGTCTTGTCTCGTGGGAACGAGTAGGGACGCTTCATCTTCTCATTATAATATCGGCGTCTTTCTTCCAATTGATCTGCCGGCTTCGGGGTGTTAGGTTGCTGCTGGGCATTCGCGAAGAAGGTTGCCCTTCCTTTACCCTTGTCATTCCGAGGTTCCGACTTCGGGGGAGGTGGTCTATGACTCATCTGGTCCATCTGAGCTAGCTTGTCGATTAAAGCCTGGAATGTGGTTGGCTTAAAGAACATCATAAACTGGGAGATAGTTGCGTGAGGGTCTAGGGTTCCCACGAACATGCCCACTGTGGGTGCTTCCTCAATGCGTTGCTCGCATCTTGACCACAAATTCCGCCAGCATATAGCATACTGGACCCAGGTTTCGCCTGGTTTTACCCTGGCGTTAATCAGTGCCGTTATTGGAGTGCGTTCGCTGGCGCTTGCAAATCGCTGAGTGAATAGCAGCTCCATTTCAGCGAACGTCTTGATAGAATCGTTCGGGAGTTCTGAATACCATTCGAACGCTGTTTCTGATAAGCTGCCCACGAATTGGTGAAGCAACAGTTTATCATCACCGCCGGTGTTACCGCAAAGGGCCCTGAACTGGGCAACATGTTGATGGGGATTGCCGGTCCCCTTATACACGTGGAATTTTGGTATTGTATAACCCGGCGGGTATTTGATTTGGTCGTACCAGCTTGGATACAGCCGGCCTGTCTTTACGACTTGACCAGCTGCCTCTGTCGCATGATGGACCCGAATTTGCTGGGTTATATAGTCGACCAAATCAGCCTTAGAGATTGTCTCCTCTTTGGCCGTTGAGAGGGCCGGTGGTGGATTTGACGTTTCTCCTTGGTCGTCTTCAAGAACGATTGGGGGATCCTCGGTGGGTGGGTCCTGCTGGATCATCATTCCTATCATATCTTGGAAGAGAAGGCCCATACGCTGTATGTTGGCTGCTTGTTCAGCAGCCTCTTTGTCCTTCTTCTCCAGTATCCGGCGAAGGAATTCGGCGTCGGTTTCTTCCTCCTGGCGTTCGTCTGAGGACGTTTCTGGGTTTTCTTTTGGCCCGGTAAGTGCGGCCATAGCATTCATCATTTCCTGGAGCTTTTGCTGTTGCTCCTGAGCTTTGGTCACCGACCGTGTGAGCGGTCTATGACCTGTAGACGCACGGCTGTCTTCTTTTCCTGACGCCATGTATACGGTGTGGACCATCATGCCCCCAGACTTAGGGCGTCTGGGCTCAGTGCTTTTAGCTGTCGTTGCAGGCTGGGGGATCTTCTCTGGCTTCCTCCTTTTATGAGCAGTGGAGGTTGAGGGGGCCGTTGAGGTGGGCTTCCAGACAGCCTTTCGTGGTTTAACCTGGTGACTGGCTTCCGGTTGGATTTTCAGCTTCTTATGCTGGCGGGAGAAGTTTGGATCGATCATCGAGTCTCGGGCCTGCCGCCAAACCTTATAGATTTTGGAAGACAGCCGTTGAGGGGATCGGGGCTGTTCTGGCTTTATTTCCGCAACCTTTTTTTAGTGGAGGAGGAGACCTCTTTAGCACCGCAGTAGGAGAATTCCTTCGCACTTTATTTAGCATTTCGAAGCTGTTCCCAGTTGGAATAGCAGCATTAACTTCTGCCGTCGGGGCTGATGGAGTTAGCCCAGAGGGGGAGTTGCCCCCAGCCTTCCTTACTCGACGCCAATGGCGACGTCGAGCGTGTCGAGCGGACGGCGCTGGTTCAGCGGTGAGAATGGCTTCGTCTTGCCCTCTGTGTAAGTGGGGGGTCACTGCTGATGTTAGCCTATCAAAGACCGATGTCCTTTGGGTAGCAGGAGCGGGAGCTGGAGCCGTCAATCTTGTAAAGACCGACTTTGTGGTAGGGGAAGTCGCTTTGATAACTTCAGGAGCAGGGCCGGTCACTTTCTTAGAAGCAGCCTTCTCTGGGATTGTAGGCCCCATGATGGGTCCACAGGATTTCTGGCCCAATCTAGAGAAGACCGAGGCGCTGATGTTGGGCGACCCGTTGAGAGGAGCCGCGGCAGGAGTAAGACGATCAAAGACCGACTTCTTGTGAGCTTCCTTTGTCAGCACCGGCGCCGTGAAGCTTGTTGGTGGGAACATAGTCCCAAAGAACAATCCGGTAGTGGCCTGAGTCACCTGGTCCACTGGTATTGTGAATAACGAAGCAGCTTAGGGTCCGTAGGCTATACCTCCTGGCGAGGCAAAGCGTTGGACGCAATTGCAGTCCGAGCAGTTGGAGCATTTCGCAAAAGTAGAAGCCATCGATTCTTTGCTTTCTGCAATAAGCAAGATGCCAATTCTTAGTATCTTGAAACCCAAGGGAAACCATTAGCGAACCGCGATTGGTTCGCGAATCACGACACACGAAGTGTGGAGTGGAAAGAGGAAAAGGTCCCACCGGGCGTGCCAGAATCTGTTCCCCTCCGAATGGTGGCGCGACTGATGTCTCGCCTGAGATTCGGGGCAGATGCTAATTGGTGCTATCCGTCCACCTCTCCGAAGATGCCAAGTTGATTTATGGCACCGTACATCGAAGGTCTGAACGGATGCGTCCGATGTAGCAGACTTCGTCAGATTCCCCCTCGCTTGAGGGTTTTTTTTTATTGTGGGGACGCTCTTCCCTGCAGGCGCAAGCCCCTGCAGTTAATTACGCTACCGCGTCGCGGTAACAACTTTCTCCTTCTCCAGATGGTCACTTCGTGTCGTGTGTGTTTATTTTATGTTTTGTTGCCCGTGGATTGTTTACGGAGACCGAGTTATGTCGTCGCCCGTAGGGCGTGGACTAGTCCAAATCCGTATTATCTTAGATTTGGGTTTGGGGGTTTGGTTTGAGGATACGTTAGCCATATTTGAGGCCAAGATCAACTCAAACGTTTGTTAAGGATACGTTAGTCTGACCTGAGACTAAGATCAACTTAACGGGATCGTTTAGATCCGACAAAAGAGCATTTGGGCTCCATTGCTCCAGTTTAGGGACATAGTGGTCCATTTAATGTATGGCCATCGGGACCCGTCACCTCTCTGACGACGTTGAAGGATTACAACGACAGATGTTAGAGGAGTTCAGAGATATACCCTTGGACCAGAGTTAATTGGGGGGATCTATAGTCCAGTTTGGGACTAAAGTCTGTTTGAAAGGTTTAAGGATACGTTAGCCGTATTTGAAGCTAAGATCAACTTAAACGGGATCGTTTAGATCCGACAAAAGAGCGTTTGGGCTCTATTGTTCTAGTTTAGGGACATAGTAGTCCATCACTAGTTTAAGGACATTGCGGTCCATGGGTAGTTTAAGGACATTGCGGTCTAATGTTAGTTTTAAGACATCTCGGTCAAGGTTAAGGACGTCGTAGTCCATGGGTTTAAGGACCCCACAGTCCATTGTTAGTTTTAAGACATCTCGGTCAAGGTTAAGGACGTCGTAGTCCATGGGTTTAAGGACCCCACAGTCCATTGTTAGTTTTAAGACATCTCGGTCAAGGTTAAGGACGTCGTAGTCCATGGGTTTAAGGACCCCACAGTCCATTGTTAGTTTTAAGACATCTCGGTCAAGGTTAAGGACGTCGTAGTCCATGGGTTTAAGGACCCCACAGTCCATTGTTAGTTTTAAGACATCTCGGTCAAGGTTAAGGACGTCGTAGTCCATGCGTTTAAGGACCCCACAGTCCATATCAATGTGTGGTCATCGGGACCCGTCACCTCTTTGAAAACGTTGAGGGATTACAACGCCAAGTATCAAAGGAGTGAAGAGATGTACCCTGGAACCGGAGTAGATTAAATAGTCTTTGGTCCAATTTGGGATCAAGACCAATTAATTATGTTATGAGCCCATTAGCCCAGTTGATTACGAATTGAGGACTTATGGCCAGCTTGGACTAAGTCCAATCATGTCTGGGACATCGGCCCTCCTGTTGGTCCCTTGAAGGAGAGGCTTTGCCTCTGGCCATTTAGCTAATTGGGCTAATGTTAATTCAGCAGTGTTGAACACTGGGATCAAGTTAGTGTTTTAACACTAAAAGACAGTTGGTGTTAAACACCAGCAACAGGGGGTTCAAATTAGTGCTAAACACTAGAGCAAATCAGTGTCAAACACTAGCAGCAGAGGCTTCAAATTAGTGTTAAACACTAAGAAAATTAATGTTAAACTCTGTCAACAGAGATTTAATTTAGTGTTAAACACTAAGAAATTCAGTGTTAAACACAGCAAGGAAGCTCTTTAATCAGTGTAGAACACTAAGGCAAAACAGTGTTTAACACTGGGCTCAGGGGTTCCAATTTAGCGTTAGACGCTGAGGCAAGAGGGGTCACGTGGTAGCACGTGAGGGCGCCCTCCCTTCGTTTGTTCTGCTGAGAAGATCGCATCTTTTGGAGCATCACGTGTCATCACGTGACAGGTGTTTAAATGAGGTATGTTAAAGCCTCTGCCAAGGGTCACGTGGGTCACGTGAGGCACTGCCTCAGAGGGCTTTCTGTAGATCTTTTGGGGGGGTCACGTGGTGACACGTGACCCTGCTTTTCTGTAGTTGTTTAGAAGATCTGTTAATCCCTTTCAGGAATTAAATTCCTCGTAGGGTTGGACCCTGACAATAATTTCAGAGGAATTAAATTCCTAGTTCCTTTTGAAGAGTTGAATTCTGAATTTTCCATGGGAATTAAATTCCTCATATATGTGAAGAACTGAATAGGGTTAAACCCTAATAAAAGCTTTAAGGAATTAAACCCCCGCTCTCTGTTAGAGAATTATTCTGGGGAATAAGATTAAGGGAATTAGATTCTTGTTGTTTTAACAGAACTAAGTTCTTAACTAGGGTTAAACCCTGATTCTTTTCATTCTGAAGGAATTAAATTCCCATAAAACAGGGTCAAACCCTAATTTCATTTCGAAGGAATTAAATTCCTATAGTTCTGTGAGAATTAAATTCTCGTGCTTCCATTCCCTCTCTATGCTTTGGATCTGCATAGCAGGATCTCAACCCATTGAGAATTAAATTCTCAACTCAAGGGGAGATGTGCACTTTACAGATCCTCCATCAAGGAGAAAAGAAATATGTCCTTCTGTTTTATATCAGAGTTAAACTCTGTTGTTAAAAAAAACCTTCACTTTCTTACCTCGGGTTTTCTTTTGCAGAAGATCCAAATTCCTCTAACGTATCAAGCTTTCTCTCTTTTCTCCCCTCTGCGTATCTCTCTCTTCTTTTCTTTTTTTTTTGTGTGTCTCTTGGCTCCTATTTATAGGAGAAGCAGCCGAGTCAATTAGTTTTTGATGAATCTTCCATTGGGAGATTTGATTTGCATCCATCATTCGTTTTGGACCTTTGGATTGTTAGGTGAATTTTATTCACCATTGGATTTTAAATCCAGAGATTCTCCTTTGTTATTTTGGTTAGATTTTAAGGGGAAATCTTTCCAAATTCGAGATTTTCCCATAGATAGATGATATTTAATCACCTTTAAATCTTTAATTCAATCGGTTCTTTTGGAAAGATTCGAGAAGTCTTTTCTCAGAATTTAATTCTGTTAACCAATGGGCTTTGAAGTCGGTCACGTGACCCTTGGTCACATGTGGGCACGTGACCCCCTTGGAACGAGCCTTCCTCTTTCTTTTTGCGCTCTGTCTTCTGGTTGCTGCTTAACCGTCACGTGCCACTACGTGACCCCTGGTCACGTGTGAGCACGTGACCCTCGTCTGGACTCTTTTTCTTGATTTAACCGGAGAACAAGTCTGCTGCTTTTGAGTATCACGTGCCAACACGTGACCCTGGTCACGTGGGAGCACGTAACCTCTTCTGAAGCCCTTTTCTTTGATGTAGTCGGGAAGCTGAATTTTCCTTGCTGATGCTTTTAGATGTCACGTGCCAACATGTGACTGCTGGTCACGTGTAAGCACGTGACCCTTTTCTGAAGCCTTTTCCATAAGCTTTTCTGATTTTAAATCAGGAAACAGCGTCAACAAGCTTTTAAGAACTTGATTAGGATCATAATGTCATAAATATGGACCGGGATAGACTTCTAAAGGATCACACGAGTTTGAAAGGACTTAAGACTTTCTCAAGTTTTGTTCTCCAGTTAGGTTTCAAGTCAAAATTTATATCATTTTTAACAGAGAACCAAGTCTTATTATTCACTCCTACCTTTCACCCGTTGTTGTTCATACACACCTTTCATGATTGTGCATAACGTCTTATAATATGAACCTTCATATCTCCGAGAAAAAACTGTTTTAATAGAAAACTTGTCTCCACCAAGATTATTCTCCCATAAAGAACCGTGAGGACTTTTAACTCAGAGAAAACACTTGCTTGGCTTGTTTTATTTGGTGATTGGAGATTTAGCGATCTTTGGGTCAATGACTCCCAAACCAGATGGTTTTAGGGAATTAGGTGTGGAGACACCCCAAGAACTTAATTACCCAAGTTACCAAAGCCACAAAACAAAAGACTCATTTTGTTTCATTTTTTGAAATATTCTGAAAGGAGTGCGAATAGAGATATAGCCAGTTTTTCTTTTAAATTCCGAAGACGTGTTCATGTGGATAAGGTGTGTAATCACTCCAATAAGGTTCCAGATGGGTTATTTTTCAGACTTTTAGCTTCTATTAAAACCTCAATAATATCCTTCATATCTAGTTTACTTTGTGAACTATTCTTGATATTACTTAATTCAGAACAAACCTGTTTGATCCTAAAAATGTTTATCATTTTTCAAAAACTATGAGACATGTCAGACATTTTATCTAATTCTCGAAAACTCATGACGCGTGTAAAGTGATATAAAAGACGTATATCAGCTACGGTTAAACTCAAAGGAGGGTTATCTTTCAGGTTTTCAATCTCTCGAAAAGAATTTAGTTGCTTCTATCTTTTCAACCGAACCGTCAGATTTCGAGTCTAAGTTCCCCCGCTAGCTAACATTACAACAAAGTTTTTATGTTTTAGGAAAAAAATTCAATTTTTATGATTTTTTTCGGTTTAATACAAATGACAGAATGCTATAAAAAAGCAAATATGATATGTAACTAAATGAAAAATAAAAAGAAAAAATACATGATATAAAGTGCTGAAATGCAGGAAATATGCAAATGCAAAGCTATTTGCTGATATAAGATAAACACAAACTCAGATTCACCCCTAAACAGAAGTTGACGATGTCCTCATCGTCGCTTGGCCTTTCTTTTTCCTTTGTTCTTGCTGGATCCACTTGCCCCGTCTTGGTTTGCTAAGATCTGACTCAATTGCTCTTTTATTTCTTTGTTCTGCCAGATCAAAGTCTTGATACCACGGACCTCCATCCTATGCAACTCATATGGATCAGTCCGTACATCCTCTCCCAAGTAAATCTAAGATGAAGTCTGTGGTGCCGTGTGCCCGCTAGGGTCAGAGGGTGACCAGATCTGCTGCTCACTCCTGATGTCAGTGTAACCCAGTGAGATCCTCTCAATCTCGACTGGGACAGTGTCGTACATAGTGATGCAAGCGGCGAATTCCTCCTTCTCCATATAGTAGTTGTTAGTGTATATGCCCTAGAGGCCATTACTGTATCATACTAGTATGTATATTACTTAATGGAAGCTTGGGATATTCACAGTTGTATATACAATCTTGCTCGAAATGGTAGTATGCTACTTGGTTTGTCTCTGCTTTGATATGTGCATGTGTTTCTTTTAGCATATTGCTGGTATACATATTAGTAGAGCCCTTAGGATCTTTGCTTGATTACCGGCGTTGTGATGGCGATCACACTCGTGGGGGCTGGGTAATCTATAAGCACATCCTTATACAGGTCCCTGGTCGTTGGACTATCGAGACAGGGCATCGATACTCCGGAGTAGACTAGCGTATACGCTTCTCATCCCAGTATGGGAGACGGTCTGTCCCACAGCCGTTAGTACGTTGTACTTGGGATAGTATGCGGGTGCTCGTTAGGTTACGAGTACACTGGACAGGACTCGTCGGGAACTGTTGGTTGGTAATATACCTATCGTCAGTTATCAGTTCCCAGGTGACATGAGTACAGCTTAGTCCGCTGACTTGACACTGTCATTTCGCCTCGAGTGTGTTCCCACTGTTCTTTGATTGCTACCCTACCACGGCTCTACTGAGTCGTGCAAACAGGTAGTAGTTGGGAGCAGTCCCGAAGCACTTGGAGGCAGTGACGGTTAGACAGGATTCGTCTCTCCCGGTATTGGGGGTTGACATCGCGCTGTGTCTAGGAGAGCCATTACACAAGTAGTCCCTGGCCAGGGCAAGCGAGATATACTGGTAGGTTTCCAGTGTTATCTCAGGGTGTTCTGGGCTACACTCCAACACGACTTGTACCGCTATTAGGGGACTGACGTTCACCGCCCCCCTAGGCCCGCCATGCGATGTATCAGACGAACAGACCGGACTGTACGGAGATTGTCACATACAGGCTCAGTAGGAGTGCAGATGGGGTTCACCTCGTCAGTCTTCTTATCGACATCTACCTGGGGACCGTTACGTACAGCTAGTGCCGCTTGCGGTCTGTGGTTAAACCCACTGCCAGCGTAGTGTCGAGTCTTTAGAGTCCCACACAGAGAGCTATTCGCCTTTAGGCAAAACGAGTAGAGGTCGCATGGTTTTGCGACAGGGTTCGTTCGCATCCGCGCACTTGTGCACGGTTGCTGTCCGGACAGTTTATACTAGCGGGCTTTGGTTTAAGCCGGATCCTAGTATATGATTTGAGATTGGTTTTTCTCATTGTGTTCGTGTTCCTCGGATCACGAATGCGGGTGCGCATGCACGGTTGCTTGAGATTGAGGGAGAGGACCTTGTTTAGGGTTAATGACTATTGTCATTTTATTAACCCTATTGATTTTGTGCGGATTATAGTTAATTGATAATTAGCTTAATAAATTGTGCATGGTTATTGTTGACATTTTGACTTCGTTGACTTGTTGACCTTGTTGACTACTTGACCATCATCATTTGTTTTGGAAGATGCTCTTTGATCTTTGCAAAATTGAAATGATAATGGTCATGTCAAGATTTATCATGACAATTTTCAAGCTAATTATCTAATTAAAGTTATCCACACATTTTAGTGAGAATGGCTCACTAATATTTCATTCTATGATATCTTTTCTCTCTCTTGCTTCATCCTCTCCCTCAAGCTCTCTCCCTCTCATGTGTTGAGAAACAAAAAAGGCTTGAGAAAAACCCTCACTTGATCTTCTCTACTCACTTCTAGGGTTCAAGTCTTAGCATTTCTTGAACTCTAGTTACTCCTAGCTTGGAGTTGAAGCTAAAGGTGGTGGCTTTCAAGTGGATCTTTCTTTGACGGAAGAAGACAAGCAAGGTGAGGCCTTTCTACCATTCCGACGAGCAAGGAGAGAAGGACTAAAGACCAAAGGTATAACCTTTCCATCACTTAGCTACTTTGTAGTTAGGGTTAGCTAGTCTTAGTTTAGCAAAGATCCTCACAAGCAAGGTCCATGTTGCCTAAGTCATTAAAAATTCGTTTTTTATTATGTTTTCCGCCTCCCCGTAAGTACCGGGGTGGGCAACGTGGACCCAACAGTGGTATCAGAGCCTAACTAAACTCAAACTAGCTAGGTAGTGAAGTGTAACGAAGTTTCGAAACCGAAAAATCCAAAAACCGAACTTTGAAAAACCCTAGTTTCTGTTGAAATTTTTTCTGCTCAAAATAGAAAACTTTATATTTGTAAATTCATCTCAGGGTTTTTTAAAAACACACAAGAAAAACGAGACAGAGAATCATCCAAACCGCCGCGCTTCCGCCGCACGAGGTAGGCTCGTGCCGCGGAAGCGCCGCGGTTTGATGACGTCACTGCATCGTTTTTCGTGCAGTGTCTTTCTGTATTGTTTTTGGGATTTTTAAGATATATATTATATGCCCAGATTTTCCAGAACTAAAATTTGCTTTTGTGGGCCTATAAATCCGTATTTTTTCGGAACTTCACTACGCTTTAACTACATCGGTTATATCTGTAATGCTTGCATGTATTGAACGTCGGCTAATCGCTATAAGACGATTAGTCGGGGTTATACATGATCTGTGATTGTTGGTTTGTGGATATGAATGGATTGGATTGTCGCGGGTGAATGGCCGGGGTTGGATGTGAGATGAGCGTTGTTTTTCTTTCATTCATTTGTAACATGTAAATTGATGTAATAATATTCTTTGTATGGCCGCACAACCGGGTCGGGGTTGTAGCCGTCATTGTATTATTCTTTTTACTGTTTTTGCTCCTAGGATAGACCCATGGAGGGGGTGCACAAACTACCGGGTACTCGAAGTGCCGAGTGGCCTACTCACGGTGGTGAGGGAGGTTGCTTCGCTTCGGGTGCTTGGCGGGTAGTTTGCCGCACCCGTAGGGGTCTTGGGTGGGGTATTGGCTATTCACCGCGACCGTGTAATCCGCTTTGCGTTGCAGGCTCGAACGCATTGCGGATTCCTAGTATATCCAATGTATTCATCTGTGATCTGTAATGTCTATCATTGCTGTATATATATATATATATAAATAACTATTTAGGCGTTGCTTATGTTTTACAACCGCGCTAGCCCAGCCCCCGCTCTGTCGTTAGTTAAGTAACCTAACGGGTGATGACGGGGCCCCGTGGCGAATGCGAATGGCATAAGCGTACGTCATATTTTGGTTGTTTTCTGCAATGGTAGGTTTAAATGATGGGACGCATTAAAAGAACTAATGCAAGAAAATAAACCTAAAAGACGTTGTTGGAACGATTTTTCAAAAAGCTGTTATTACAAGGACGTTCATTTTTGTTTTGCATCGCGGTATTCGGTTATGAATGCCCTGCACCTCAGTCGACGAGGCAAGGGCCGAGATCCCTTCACCGGGAGTGACCCCTTGGACAAAAGTTTGCGTCAGGGTAATAATTTCACTATAGTCGATTATTCTTGCTTTGCATCGAGGTATTCAATTTGGAATATCCTGCACCTCATACGACGAGGAAAGAGCCGAGATCCCTTCGCAGGGAGTGACCTCTTTAGCAAAAAGTTTTCGTCACTATATTTTCAAAAACTGTATCATGTTCCTTCAACGATATCAAGTTCATTACGTTAACGGGTTTTTCGCCAAAAACCCAGCCGTAGCCCTCCGTCGTTTCTTATAAGTTATACTTAGTATTCGTGCTGCGTTTGTTGACTGTGTCAAGGCGCAGTGAACGGTAGCTAAGTGTTGCTTATTTGCTGGATACAAAGTGATTGGTTAGGACATTTGTGTAACCTTGTTGACTGTGTCAAGGGTTATACAGGTGGGTTTAATGCAATCAAGACAACGACGGGATGAACTTGACTAGGACTCTCTGATTTGTTGACTGTGTCAAGATCACTTGGGTCCTAGGGGCAAAAACCACATCGGGAGTTTCAAAAGAACTGAAACTTGCAGATTTAGCATACCTTCTCGAGTGTGGTGACTAGAGTGGATTCCATCTAGGTTATCACACAATGACAGTTGGATCCCGATCCCACTGATGAGTTGGTTTACTCTCGGGAGATTATTTCACTTAACGATCAATGCTATAAACCTAGTAGGTGTCTAGAAAGGTGTTAGCGGGGTTACGCCCCCAGGGAAAAGAGGTTATTTAATTAAGGAACTTCGCGAAAGCGTTGGAAAACCTCCCTCGAAGTACCAACACTAGCCTGGCTGAAAGGTTAAGCAAGTATTGTGACGTGAATTAATACCCGGCTAATTCTTCTTTTAAAGGTTTTAAGAAGAATTTGAGGAAACAGTGGGAGACATCCTGGTTAGATAAATTAATAAACCAATCTAATCTTGCAAGAGCATACGCTGAGTGTTTCTTTTCTCTCTCTCCAGGCAGCAACCATTTCACGCCCTAATCAAGATAATAAAATGTATTGCTTGACCGATCCGAATTCTTATTCGGGACTGGGGAAAGTTGGTTCAGCTCTAACTTATGACAACAGTCATGAGTATGAGAATGGGAAAGAGGAAAGTATGGATTTCCAGGATACCCAGGCGAAGAAGAAGCATGGTTTTGCATCTACTTCAGGTGTTCTTGTAATTGAGAACTGTTTTACGGTCAGCCCTACCTCCTGGGTACTTGATACCGGATCAGGATCTCATATCTGTAATTTATTACAAGGACTGAGAAAAAGTAGGAAAGTTGCACCGGGTGATATGTCGCTCAGAGTAGCGAACGGAGCACAAGTTTATGCGGCAGCCGTCGGTGAATATCACCTAGTATTGCCAAATGGCAAGACTATGATTTTGAACGATTGCTACTTTGTACCCTCCATGGTTTGCAACATCATATCAGTGTCTTTACTTGATAAAGATAGATATACCTTTGTTCTTGAAAAGAATATCATGAACATTTACCTTGATAAGGTACTGGTTGCAGAGGGTACACTGTTTAATGGTATCTACGTTCTAAATCAGAATACAGTTCTCAATGTACAAAACACACGCAAGAGGAAGAATTCAGATACGAATGAGTCCTACTTGTGGCATTGTAGACTTGGTCATATCGGAGAGAAAAGACTGAGTAAGTTGCATAAAGATGGACTCTTGGATACGTTCGAGTTTTCATCTTATGAAACTTGTCAGTCTTGTCTCAAAGGGAAGATGACCAAATCTCCGTTCACCGGACATGGAGAAAGAGCAGCAGAGCTCTTGGGACTCGTACACAGTGATGTATGCGGTCCGATGTCTATACATGCAAGGGGTGGGTTCTCGTACTTCATCACATTCACTGACGATCTCTCTAGGTTCGGATATGTGTATCTGATGAAACACAAATCTGAAGCTTTTGAGAAATTCAAGGAATTCAGAAACGAAGTAGAGAACCAGACAGGTAAAAGTATCAAGATCCTCCGGTCAGACAGGGGAGGGGAGTACTTAAGCACGGAATTCCTAGATTACTTAAAAGAGAATGGAATTCTCTCTCAGCTTACTCCTCCTTATACACCACAGCACAACGGTGTTTCGGAGCGGAGGAATCGTACCCTACTGGATATGGTTCGCTCCATGATGAGTAATGCTGAGTTACCTCTTTCATTCTGGGGATATGCACTTCAAACTGCAGCACATCTATTGAATCAAGTTCCATCCAAATCCGTGCCTAAGACTCCGTATGAAATATGGAGTGGTAAGAGTTTGTATCTTAAACGTATTAAGATTTGGGGTTGCCCAGCTTATGTCAAAAAGCAGAACCCAGACAAACTTGAGGCACGGGCAGTTTTGTGTAAGTTTGTGGGATACCCAAAAGATTCAAGTGGGTATCTGTTCTACCATGCAGAGGAACAGAAGATAATTGTTTCAAGAAATGCCACATTTTTAGAAAAAGAATTTCTTGTTAAAAACATTAGTGGCAGCACGGTAGAACTAGATGAAATTCCAGAAACACAAACTTTAACAAAAGATTTGGTGGAACCGCTAGATTCAATAACCCCAAGCGAACCTCAGCCACTCCGCAGATCTGGTAGGATTTCTCATCCGCCCGAGAGATACTACGGTTTTCTCATTGACGGGGATCGAGAGGATTGCATCTTGGAAGAAGATGACCCTACCAGTTTCAGGCAGGCCATTATCAGTAGGGACTCTGATAAGTGGCAGGAAGCAATGCAATCCGAAATGGAGTCCATGTACGCCAATAAAGTGTGGACCTTAGATATTGCTCCAGACGGGGTAAAACCCGTAGGATGCAAATGGATCTACAAAAGGAAACTTGGTGTAGATGGGCAGGTGGAGACCTATAAAGCTAGACTCATTGCAAAAGGTTTTCGTCAAAGACCTGGTTTGGACTATGACGAGACTTTTTCTCCGGTGGCTATGCTCAAATCCATTCGGATCCTACTTGCCATTGCTGCCTTCCATGACTATGAAATCTGGCAGATGGATGTTAAAACGGCTTTCCTAAACGGTTGTTTGGAAGAGTGCGTTTACATGGATCAACCAGAAGGTTTCGTAGACAGTGGGAGCAGCGGAAAGGTGTGCAAGTTGCTTAAATCCATTTATGGATTAAAGCAGGCATCGCGGAGCTGGAACATCTGTTTTGATGAGGTAATCAAGGAATTTGATTTCATCAAGAACGAAGATGAACCCTGTGTATATAAGAAGATTGTAGGACGAACTGTCGTATTCCTAGTCTTGTACGTGGACGACATTCTTTTGATAGGAAATGACATTCCTATGCTACAATCGGTCAAGCTGTTTTTGTCACAAAGGTTCTCCATGAAGGACCTGGGTGATGCCTCGTACATTCTGGGGATCAAGATCTATAGAGATAGATCCAAGAAACTGTTGGGACTTTCACAGTCCAGGTACATAGAGACCGTACTAAAGAGATTTAGTATGGAGGGTTCCAAGCGCGGTAACATACCCGCATTGCACGGAATTACCCTCTCCAAGAAGATGTCTCCTAAGACTGACGAGGAGAGGGTTCGCATGAGCACTATACCCTACGCTTCGGCGATAGGATCTATAATGTATGCGATGCTATGTACAAGACCAGATGTAGCTTACGCGTTGAGCACGGTAAGCCGGTATCAGTCAGACCCAGGGGAGGACCACTGGACAGCAGTGAAGAACATTCTCAAGTACCTGAGAAGGACTAAGGAGATGTTCCTGGTTTACGGTAATGGAGACCTCAGGGTCGAGTCCTTTACCGATTCAAGCTTCCAGAGTGACAAAGATGACAGCAAGTCCGTCTCGGGTTTTGTGTTTACCCTCAACGGAGGGGCGGTATGTTGGAGGAGTTCCAAGCAGGATACCGTCGCAGACTCGACGATGGAAGCTGAATACATTGCTGCAAGCGATGCCGCAAAAGAGGCGGTCTGGATTAAGAAGTTCATTAGTGAACTTCAGGTGGTTCCGTCCATTGTTGACCCAATACCTTTGTATTGCGATAACAATGGGGCTATAGCTTTAGCGAAGGAACCAAGGTCCCATCAGAAATCCAGGCACATCTTAAGGCGGTATCACCTGATCAGGGAGATCATTGATCGACAGGAGATCGAGGTGCGGAGAGTGGACACAAAAGACAACACTGCGGACCCATTCACGAAAGCTTTACCCCAGACTCAGTTCGAGCGGCTGATCGAGATGATAGGTCTTCGATACGCCAGTACATGGCCTTAGTGCAAGTGGGAGATTGTTAGTGTATATGCCCTAGAGGCCATTACTGTATCATACTAGTATGTATATTACTTAATGGAAGCTTGGGATATTCACAGTTGTATATACAATCTTGCTCGAAATGGTAGTATGCTACTTGGTTTGTCTCTGCTTTGATATGTGCATGTGTTTCTTTTAGCATATTGCTGGTATACATATTAGTAGAGCCCTTAGGATCTTTGCTTGATTACCGGCGTTGTGATGGCGATCACACTCGTGGGGGCTGGGTAATCTATAAGCACATCCTTATACAGGTCCCTGGTCGTTGGACTATCGAGACAGGGCATCGATACTCCGGAGTAGACTAGCGTATACGCTTCTCATCCCAGTATGGGAGACGGTCTGTCCCACAGCCGTTAGTACGTTGTACTTGGGATAGTATGCGGGTGCTCGTTAGGTTACGAGTACACTGGACAGGACTCGTCGGGAACTGTTGGTTGGTAATATACCTATCGTCAGTTATCAGTTCCCAGGTGACATGAGTACAGCTTAGTCCGCTGACTTGACACTGTCATTTCGCCTCGAGTGTGTTCCCACTGTTCTTTGATTGCTACCCTACCACGGCTCTACTGAGTCGTGCAAACAGGTAGTAGTTGGGAGCAGTCCCGAAGCACTTGGAGGCAGTGACGGTTAGACAGGATTCGTCTCTCCCGGTATTGGGGGTTGACATCGCGCTGTGTCTAGGAGAGCCATTACACAAGTAGTCCCTGGCCAGGGCAAGCGAGATATACTGGTAGGTTTCCAGTGTTATCTCAGGGTGTTCTGGGCTACACTCCGACACGACTTGTACCGCTATTAGGGGACTGACGTTCACCGCCCCCCTAGGCCCGCCATGCGATGTATCAGACGAACAGACCGGACTGTACGGAGATTGTCACATACAGGCTCAGTAGGAGTGCAGATGGGGTTCACCTCGTCAGTCTTCTTATCGACATCTACCTGGGGACCGTTACGTACAGCTAGTGCCGCTTGCGGTCTGTGGTTAAACCCACTGCCAGCGTAGTGTCGAGTCTTTAGAGTCCCACACAGAGAGCTATTCGCCTTTAGGCAAAACGAGTAGAGGTCGCATGGTTTTGCGACAGGGTTCGTTCGCATCCGCGCACTTGTGCACGGTTGCTGTCCGGACAGTTTATACTAGCGGGCTTTGGTTTAAGCCGGATCCTAGTATATGATTTGAGATTGTTTTTTCTCATTGTGTTCGTGTTCCTCGGATCACGAATGCGGGTGCGCATGCACGGTTGCTTGAGATTGAGGGAGAGGACCTTGTTTAGGGTTAATGACTATTGTCATTTTATTAACCCTATTGATTTTGTGCGGATTATAGTTAATTGATAATTAGCTTAATAAATTGTGCATGGTTATTGTTGACATTTTGACTTCGTTGACTTGTTGACCTTGTTGACTACTTGACCATCATCATTTGTTTTGGAAGATGCTCTTTGATCTTTGCAAAATTGAAATGATAATGGTCATGTCAAGATTTATCATGACAATTTTCAAGCTAATTATCTAATTAAAGTTATCCACACATTTTAGTGAGAATGGCTCACTAATATTTCATTCTATGATATCTTTTCTCTCTCTTGCTTCATCCTCTCCCTCAAGCTCTCTCCCTCTCATGTGTTGAGAAACAAAAAAGGCTTGAGAAAAACCCTCACTTGATCTTCTCTACTCACTTCTAGGGTTCAAGTCTTAGCATTTCTTGAACTCTAGTTACTCCTAGCTTGGAGTTGAAGCTAAAGGTGGTGGCTTTCAAGTGGATCTTTCTTTGACGGAAGAAGACAAGCAAGGTGAGGCCTTTCTACCATTCCGACGAGCAAGGAGAGAAGGACTAAAGACCAAAGGTATAACCTTTCCATCACTTAGCTACTTTGTAGTTAGGGTTAGCTAGTCTTAGTTTAGCAAAGATCCTCACAAGCAAGGTCCATGTTGCCTAAGTCATTAAAAATTCGTTTTTTATTATGTTTTCCGCCTCCCCGTAAGTACCGGGGTGGGCAACGTGGACCCAACAGTAGTGGCAAATCTGAGTAATGAGGACTGGAAGTAATGATTTGTACCCTGCGACACCCTCCTTGATTGTGGTGAATAACTTGCTCGCCATGCAGAACTAATAGTTCTTTGTCAATAAACAGTGGGTGACATGACCCACAATTGCCGAAAATGAGGAAACTCGAATGATCCCTTGGATATTATGGAAAATCCAGCGGCAAGACGTATAGACATTTCGGTAAATCTGCTGGGCATTTAGCCCAGCATCACGTAATTCACATCTTGACCCTACAATCATCTTATACTCGGCCAGTTCTAACGGATATTGGAAACCAGGTCGGGTAGGGATGTTTGTAACGTTTGAAATCGTGTCAGCGGAGAACACCCTCCTTCTACCCCAAAAATGAAAATGGATACGATCCTGGAATATTTCGTCCTCTCGTAAAGTATCGTAGAACTCATCAACTAATTGCTCGATGGCACACATCCCCTCATCCCCACACAATAAAAATTCCCAACCTATCTGACGGACTGCATCATTAAAATAACTCCCAAACACCTCATGGGTGAAGACATCAACAAAATTCTTTCCCAAATCAAAGGGAGCCATTTACAGTTGGGTTTCGATCTTGCAAAAAATCAAATAATAGTGGAGATAAGGGGAGCAAAAATCTTATAGAGAGGAAGAAGCAAATCATAGATTAGAGATGGGCGGGCCGACGGCGCCGGGATTTTATTGATTTTCGCCAGTTGAAACAGTGGGGGCGGAGCTAGGGTTTGGGTAGCGATTTTAGGGAGAGGAGAGAAGACAGATAGTTTTGTTTGAGTGATGAATAAAGGGGCCGGGTCTGTTGTTTGGTGCTTATAGAGAAAGTTTTGCAAAAAACCCCCATAAAAAAGAACCGCCACTTTTCATACATTCACACACTCTAACCTGAGTTTAACAATATACTTTCCCCAAAACGCAGTGCTCACCCCCAAACGGGTGAGATTTTATTTTCAAAAAGAAAAATCTAAGACTAATTACAGTATTTACAAGTTAAGAGATTGGGTTAGTCCAGAAATTAGTACCCACCATTCAAAAAATTTGTCAATATACGGCCAGGGCTGGTAAAAGAAAAGGTAAAAGAAAAAGAAAATGTACATTGTATGGTTAGATGTTAGTAAAGGGCATGGGTACATGAAAGTAGGGATCAGAAGACGCTGAATGCGTAGATGAAGTTTTGAAGGAATCAAAGAATTGTTGCCCGAATGAATTGAATGTTCAAGAAGTATGTGTTGAGTTCCGAGGTCAGGTTCGTTTAAAAACTGGAGTTTATTCTAAAAAAATTCAGCAAAAAGAAAGGTTCTTAGGATGTTCCCAAATTAATCCTAACTCAAATTCAGAAAGAATATCAAGTTCATCCGCAAATATCTACTCAAAACTCGGCATGAAAGAATATTTCTCAAGGCTGTCTTCCTCCCTATGATACTCCACAATCCTACTCTCATTGTTACAGCTCACAACTCCCAGTACGAGTTCTCCATCATCACATTCATATATGGGTAGGTCAATGTCATCTAAAATGGTAGGTTCCCACACCAACGTTTCTTCCGAAACAATATTAATAGGTGATACAAAAATAGTGGGTTCCTGATCCTTGATTTTCTCTAACAATCTATTATAACCATACCCATCAAATTCATAAGCTCCCTCTTCTATAATTGGAGTGCAAAAATCAGTCGGTGCAAGAATTTCCTCTTCAAGTAGGATATCGGTTAATTCAACCTCAAGATTATAAGTGACAAGAGGCTCAGTAGGTACCTGAAGGCTAGTGTTGGACCGACATAGAGGGTTTTCCTGTTTGTCCTAATAACACTCAGTCAACTCAATTGCATCATCATCTGTGAAATCATCAAAAGTTGTTTGTTTGTTTATCTCACTCAGGTGACTTCCTAGATGATAGATATCGACATTATTGGGTTCCAATTGACCGTGTTCACTCCCTAGAATCTTTACAGCTAAATGTTTCACTTGTTCTTCGATTCTAGCCAATGATTGAGCTTGAGCGTGAAACAATTGCTCAGATTGTTGTATGAACAGGGCTGGCGTCGCAGCTGTTTGATTCTCGACTGTGGTCATCACTTCAATACATTTCTCTAAAGTGGTCACCCTAGCATCCATCTTATTATTATACCCTAATGAAGTGTCAGTCATTTCAGGAAAGAAGGGTTGTGATGGTGGTGATGCTAAAGCCGTCATCCTGTCGACCTCTTTCTCTAAGTGTTCAATCATCTGGTCTACGTTTGAAGTAGGACTGGGTTCAAGAGTATTAGGTGGGTGACCGATATCAAAATTCTGTGACGGTTGGCTACCCCTTAGGAAAGGACAATTTTCATGAATGTGGGAAGAATCATGGCAATTTGAACAAAAGAATTTGGTAAGAGTATAAACAAAAGAATGTGGATAGTGAAGAATCAAATCAAACTGTGTATCACCCATATCAACATGAATTCACAAAGACCACAAAAACAAAGAATATCATACCCCCAACCGTCTATGTTATTCTAAGTAAACTAGACCTGCTCAAAAACCTGATTGTCGAAGTGAAACTGTGTCGAGAAACGGGCTCAAAATATACGGATCACAAAGCCAGGTAAGTGCAGAGATAAGGGGAGGTTATCCAACGCTTTCGCGAAATTCCTTAATTAAAATAACCCTTTCTCTTTTGGCGGTTTCGCCGTGAACACTTTCCTACACACCTTGTGAACAATATACCGTTAAGCGGTATTCTAAACACAATCAATTTCTCCTAATGAGCGCAAAGTCCTTAAAGTCAGAGTTCTAATTGATTTTAAAATTACTGTGGGTATGCAAGAATACAGTTTTGTGATTTGTGGGCCACGGAAAAAGGTGATGAAATCCTTTACCGTATCTTGTTTGATTTCGTGCCCTTAATATCCGTATTAAGATGCAAATGCGCAATTCAATAAAAGAATTTAAGAAATCAATCAAGCAAGCAATTCTTTTTTCGTTTTAAGCTTAAGCACTGCAACAAATACGGGTTAGTTCTCTGTTCACTGGTGGCAAATTTGTGCGAAGAATCCTGTAGAAGATAAAATATTGGAATGCGTCGGATTTGAGCGAAGGTATTAGAAAAATACGTACCAATGTGATTTGGGTTAAGAAACCCCCTTTGAAATGATTACGGGTATTTGAATGTTCGCTTGCGCAGGTCAATCTTTTCGGATTTTTGGCAATGTAGTTCACTAATGTCTTGCAATTGAATTTGGACCTTACTCCGCACGATCACTCTCGTAATTCCGTCGAAATCTGAAAATGTCGGAAAATACGATATTTAGTGCAAAAAGCGATATATCTGCCCAAACTTCTGCACACACAAAATTATAAAAATCAAACAATACTAATAGAATACTAACAGTGCACTGGAGATCACACAAAAAGAAAAATCCTAAAAACCTTATAGAGGACCGGCGGCGCCGGATTTTCAGGACATGTCGCCGGCCAAATGAAAAGGAAAGGTTCTCAACTTTTGTATGGCTTCTCTAGGCTATATTAGTATTCTACTTATATACTTTGATTTCTTTGAGGACAGAGAACAAAATTAGAAGTTTTTTCGTTTTGTTAGTTTTGAATTTTTTTTGAGTTAATAGTTAGTTTGTTAGTACGAGCCAGAAATAACAATACCTAATAACTACCGCCTCCCCAGCAACAGCGCCAAAAATTTGTTGGGGTCTCACCCGCGCACGCAAACATGCGTGTTGTGGAAAAGGGATTGGTTTTTAGAAATAGTTGCGCACACGATCTCTGCCTCGTTTTAAAATTTATAAACCGCAAGTGCACGGCGCGTTGTAGAAAGCCGGCAGGTACGGGTCGATCCACAGGAAATTGGTGATTAGGTATTGTTGCTTAAAGTTCAAGAAATAAAAGAATTTAGGTTTGTTGTTGTTAGGAATATGTATGACCTAGAGGCCATTATTGTACATGTGATGTATATTATAGTGGATGCTTGGACATATATATAGAGAACTTTCTTACTCGACATGCTAGTATGCTATCTGGTTACTCTTTATCTTAACATGTTGATTGATATTCTTTACCGTCTTGCTCTCACATGTTGATAAAGCCCTTAAAGGATGTACTTTTGGACCACCCTGGCCCCACTAGTATGATCTCATCATAGTCCTGGTAGTCAAGTACATATCCTAAGGGCTTTATCAACATGTGAGAGCAAGACAGTAAAGAATATCAATCAACATGTTAAGATAAAGAGTAACCAGATAGCATACTATCATGTCGAGCAAGAAAGTCCTCTATATATATGTCTAAGCATCCACTATAATATACATCACATGTACAATAATGGCCTATAAGGCATACATATTCCTAAGAATCTCCCACTTGCACTAAGGCCAGTTGTTATAGTATCTCTTACCCAACGTCCCAAAAGTCTCTCGAATAGCATTTGGGGGATGGCCTTGGTGAGTAGATCCGCTGTGTTATCCTCTGTGTCAACTCTCCTGATCTCGATCTCCCGGAGATCAACTATCTCCCTGATCAGGTGATACAGTCTAAGAATGTGTACGGATTGCTGACGGGACCGGGGTTCCTAGGCCAAAGCCACAGCTCCATTGTCATCACAATACACAGATACTGGATGCCCAATGGTAGGAACTAAGTTCATATCATGAACTCTATTCATCCAGATAACCTCTTTGGCAAAATCGTTGGTAGCGATGTAATTAGCCTTTATCAACGAGTCTGTTATGGTATAGAGCTTGGAACCCTTCCAACATACCGTCCCTCTACTGAGGGTGAAGACAAAACCCGAGACTGACTTTCAGTCGTCCTTATCAGTCTGGAAGCTCGAATCGGTAAAGGACTCCATCTGGAGTTCACCGTTACCATACACCAAGAACATCTCTTTAGTTCTTCTCAATCACTTAAGAATGTTTTTCAGCTGTCCAGTGGTTTTCCCAAAGAACTTTTCAATACTTATTCACTACACCTAGTGAGTAAGCTACATCCGGTCTGGTACATAACATTGTATACATGATTGACATGTCTGCCTAAGCATAGGGTATCCCTTGTATGCGATCCCTCTCCAAATCAGTCTCGAGAGACATCTCTTTGGAGAGAGTGATTCTTGAACAAGTGGGTACATTACCACCCTTAGAATTATCCATACTAAACCCCTTTAGCATGGTGTCTATGTACCTGGATTGGGACAATCTTAAATCCATTTAGATCTATCTCTATAGATCTATATCCCCAGGATGTAGGAGACATCAGTTAGATCTTTCATGGAGAACCTGTATGATAAGATGTGCTTGACCGAGTGTAGCATATGAACACCCTTTCCTATCAAGAGTATGTCATCCGCGTACAATACGAGGAAGACAACCATACTCTCTACAATCTTCTTATTTATACATGGTTCATCTATCTTTTCGATGATGTCAAACTCTTTGACAGCTTCATTAAAACAAATGTTTTATCTTCGCGATGCATGCTTTAACCCGTAGATAGATTTAAGCAGCTTGCACATGCTTCCGCTGCTCAAACTGTCTACGAAGCCCTCTGGCAGTGTCATATACGCTCTCTTCTTAATCACCAATTAGAAAAGCGGTTTTGACGTGCAGTCTGTCAGATTTCGTAGTCATAGTAGGCAAGTAGGATCCTGATAGACTTAAGCATAGCTTTGGAAAGTCTCAACTTTTCCATCTACACCAAATTATCTTTCTCAAAGATCCTCTTGTTCCTGATGGGTTTTACCCCTTCAGAAGCAACATGCAAAGTCAACACTTTGCTGGTGTACATGGATTCCATCTCAGATCGCATAGCATCCAGCCATTTCATATAGTCTCCACTTGTGACGGCCTGCTCGAAACTAGTTAGGTCATCATCTCCATGATGCAATCCTCGCTCTCACCGTCTACGAGAAAACCGCAGTATCTCTCAGGTGGATGAGGAACCCAACTAGATCTGCGGAGTGGCTTCGGTTCGTCAGGGACCATTGAATCCTCCGGTTCCACCAAATCGTCAGTTATAGTTTGTGTTTGCTGGAACTACTTCTAGTTCTACCTCATCACCACTAATGTCTTCCACAAGAAATTCCTTTTCTAAAAAGGTGGCATGTTGAGAAATAAAACACCTTTTGTTCCTCAGCGTGGTAAAAGATATTCCCTCGCAAATGTTTGGGATATCCTACAAACTTGCACAGAACTGACCTTGCCTCGAGCTTGTCCGGATTTTGCTTTTCAACATAGGCCGGACAACCCCATATCTTAACTCGTTTAAGAGATGGTCTCTTCCCATTCCATATCTCATATGTAGTGGTAGGCAACGGATTTGATCGGAACTCTATTCAATAGGTATGCATCTTTTTAAGTGCTTGTCCCTGAAAGGAAATAGGCAACTCAGCAGTACTCATCATTGAGCGCACCATATCTCATAGGGTGCGATTCCTCCACCCCGATATACCGTTGTGTGGTGCATACGGAGGAGTAAACTGACAGAGAATCTCATTCTTTTTTAAATAGTCTCGGAATTCTGTGCTCCAGTATTCTTCTTCACGATCATATCGAAGGATTTGAATACCTTTACCCATCTGGTTCTATTCTTCGTACTTATATTCCATGAAATTCTCAAAAGATTCAGTTTTGTGTTTCAACAAGAACACATGTCCGTATCTTGAGAGAATATCGGTGAATGTAATAAAGTACGCCGAACCATCCCTGGCATGTGTAGACATAGGACCGCATACATCACCATGTATCTGTCCAAGAGTTCAGTAGCTCTTTCTCCATTTCCAGTAAATGGAGATTTGGTCACCTTGGTCTTTGAGACATGACTGACAAGTTTCATAAGATGTAAATTCGAACGGATTCAAATATGCAACCTTATGGAACTTTAGCTAGTCTTGTTTCATCGATATGACCCAGTCTACAATACCACAAGAAGACTTCGTTCATTTCTGAACTGTTCCTCTTGTGTGTGTACGTTTAGAACTGTAGTTTGATTCAGAACGTGTACACTATTATACAACGTACCTTACCCAATCAACACTTGATTTAGGAAAATATTCACAATATTTTGGTACGGAATAACAGTCACTTAGAATCAATGTATTACCAGTTGGTAACACTAGGTGATATCTGCCAACTACTATGGCTGCAAAAATTGCATCATTCTCTACTACTAGAGACATATCACCATTTCCTAGTTCTCCACCTGTCTATAGCCCATGTAACAAATAACATGTGTGGGATCCTGATCCGATATCCAATACCCAAGAAGTAGAGGTAACTGAGAAACAGTTCTTGGTTACGAACACACCCGAAGACAATGCATTAACATGCTTATTCTTCGTTTGGGTGGCATGGGAATCCGTATATTCCTTTATTCCTTGCTCAGACTTATAACAATCATAAGATAGAGCGGAACCTAACCCGGTATAATAAGTAGGTTCGGTTAATACATCCATATTATCATCTTGATTAAGGCATTTCATTGGTCGCTACCAGGAGAGAGAGAAGGATAATCACTTTGCGTGCGCTCTTTGTAAGATTAGATTGGTTATTATCTTATCTAATCAGGATGGCTCCCACTGTTTTTATCAAATCTTCCTTCAAACCCTAAAAGGTAAGACTAGCTAGGATTAATTACTCCCTATAAGTTCGTCAATTTTTCGGCCAGGCCAGTGTCGGTACTTTGAGGGAGGTTCCCCGTGCTTTCGCATAGACCTAATTAAAATAAACATCGTTTTTCCAGAGGCATAACCTTGTTAACACCTTTCTAGACACCTACTTGATTGGCTAATTGTGATGTGTAAAACTCTCTCAGGAGTAACTCTTAATCGCAGTGGGTATCGGGATCCAACTATCTCATAGAAGGTATGCAATCTCATTACAAATTTCAACATTTGAAATTCTCGATAATATTTTGCCCCTAGCGTCCAATGACCTTGACGAAATCCAACAAACAATAGTCCGCTAGTCAAGTTCAACCAGTACATTTCATGATTGAATTAAACCCATCCGCACGACCCTTGACGAAAGCCAACAAAGTCGTACGACTACCCTAATCCAATCGCATCATATACAGCAGATAAGCAGTAAGTAGCTACCGCACACTACGCCTTGACGAAAGCCAACAAACGTAGCACGAATACTAAATACTACTTATCTGAAATGACGGAGGGCTACGACAGGTTTTTAAAAAAAACATTTTGCGTAATGAACTTGATATTGTTGTAGAATCAAATTTTCAAAAAGGGTAGCTCTAGTTTTTGCTTTGCATAGTGGTATTCCTTGATGAATATCCAGCACCTCATTCGATGAGGAAAGAGTCGAGATCCCTTCACCGGGAGTGACCTCTTTAGAAAAACTAGCAAATGCTACAACTCACTCGGTTTTGTTTTTTGATCCTTTAATCAGTTCCTAGTCGAGGGAATATCGAGACTAGGGCATCGATATTCCAGAGTAGACTAGTGTGTACGTTTCTTGTCGCTTTCACGCCGATGGTTGATCCCATAACCATTGGTATGTGACATCAAAGATTGTACACAGGTGCTTATTGGAGAATAGGTACACCGAACAGGACTCGCCGAGGACTCCTATGTGGTAGTATACCTATCGTCAGATAGCAGTCCTTTGGTGACACTGGTACAGGTTAGTCTGTAGACCCGAGATCGTCATAGAGTCTTGTGTGTCTCCCACTGTGCTTTGATTTCCTCCCTACCATGGCTCAAAGGAGTCGTGCAAACATGTGGATTTTGGGTACAGTCCAGAGTCACATGGAGGCAATGAGCGATAGGAGGGGTTTCGTCTCTCCCGGTATTGGGGGTTGATGTTGAACTATGCTCGATTGGCTATAACTGGAAGTCCCTGGCCAGGGATGCTGCCGAGATTTACTGATAAGTGTTATCAGTAGTTTCTCGAACCGTTATAGGCCAGACATCGGCATGACTTATCACGTTATTGGGGACTGACGTTTACCACCCCTAGACATGATATGCGACATATCAGACGAAGAGACCGGACTGTACGGAAGTAATACTGATAGACTTCATGGAGAGTATGGACGAGCTTGCTTGTTGATCTTTATATTGCTCAATACCCGGATAGCCGTTACGTCCAGCTAGTACCGCTGACGGCTTATAGGTGATTGATGTGATCATCACCTACTGCTGGTGTATTGACGAGTCTTTAGAGTCTCGCACAGAAGTTTCCTGGTTCGAGCGAAACGAAATAGGGTACATATGTTGATATGTGCGTGGGCCTGATTAAATATGAGTATGTGCTACCGTATTGTAATCTGGCAGTTATCTGTTATCGGTTCGGTTATATGTGATATAACCAGATTGTCGAATCAAGTGTTGATTTGATAATATAATATACAGATGAATGATATTAGTCGGTCATATGTGATATAACCGGATTATTAAATCAAGTGTTGATTTAATAATATGATATATATTATATGTGATATAATTATATCTTAACTAATATCATTAGCTCACTAATTATTCTTCATTATATATATATATATAATGAAGCATGGCTTGATTTTCTATTTTTGAGAAAAATAGAAAAGAGGTGGAAAATGAGAGCATGGTTGCAAGCATGAGCTTTATTCATAGTATATTCATCTTGACTCACTATTCAAGCATGGTTGCAATTTTATATTGCAAAATTCCATGCTTGAATGAGTGGGGGTCAAGAGTTGCCATTCATTCTAGCTCATTCTCAACACTTAGCCATTTGTGCTTGCTTTTCTCCCATGGTTGCTCTCTAGCTTCTTCTTCTTCCTCAATCCCATGGTTTAAGCTTCAACCCTCGCATGTGATGTGAACCATGAAGCTTGAACACAATATAGTGAGCAAATTAAACCCCTACTTCACCATCACATATTAGATTATCAATTTGATGTGGAGTGTTGCATTCACTAATGAGATTAGTGAAGGGTTAGCTTGAGCTTGTGGACTTCGGGTGGATCGTCTTTGGCGCGAAGATCACGAAGAAAGTTCGTTCAACTCGAAGAGGAGCCTAGTAGAGTCGCGTGGAGTTCAACCCGGAGCTATTGAAGAGAAGGACTCGAACTACAAAGGTTGTATGCTCTTTTCTTCTCTTAAGTTCATCACATCGCCAAGACAACCCCTTAATATTCTAGTAAAGATCTTGTTAGTCTAACTTAGCATCTAATAAAAATTAAAATTTGGCATGCTTGATGTCTCTAGAACCTCATGGTGGTGTTATGGTCGACTTTCAATTGTCACGAAATATAAAATACGAAAATATAGAAAACAAGTTAAGAAGAAAGGTGGCCGCAGCTTTGGCTCTGATGGTTGAATCGCGGCAGTTTCTTCGACGCTCCCTTGATCATGAGTTGTACGTCCTTGTGTCGATCCCGACGTGAAGCATGACTTGTCAATATGGTTGCGAATCACAAGTCATCAAGTTGTCGATATTCGATGCAAACACGAAATGAGTCCGTTTTGTTCACTTACCGTTTGTATGTCCAAGCTTGAAGTATCAACACTAAGAACAAAGGTTAGCAAGCATACGACAACATCAAAAACACAAATTAACAAGTGAGAGAAAGTAGTTTTATGTAGGGTTCCTAGGCACTCTCAAGAGTTCTCACAAGGCATCAACCATGCCAATTTCAAATTTTACGGGTGCCGAGAAACCCTAATACGGATCGTTGACTAGAAGTTTAGGCGAAATACGAATCTAGTTAACAACTTAACTAAAGATAAGAAGCTACAACCTTTGTAGATCCGGTTATCCACTTCCTTAGCTCTACGTAGATGTCCTCTTGCTGTCCTAGTCGGATCTCGGACTCTCGCATCGGCTTCATCGAAGAAATGAGCGGAATAGTTCGTCGGCTTCGTGCCGAAGATGATCTACGTCGAGGCATCACAAGTTCAAGCTCCAACTTCACCAAGTTGTGAAACTTGTGAAGAAAACACCCAAAACAACTTGGCAAGAGGTAGAGGGTGAAGAAATAGGAGGTGGGTTCACTTTAGAATTGGATTTCTCACTTTAGAACACAAGTTGCCATTGATGGCATTAAGCTTTCTTTCTTGAAGAAGAAGATCAAGAAGAAGGAAATATTATGATAAGTTAATCAAAAATGAAAAAGAAATGAATACTTATCATAATAGGAACCATGGTTAGGTGTAGAGAATTGACCAAGGTTAGAAGAGTGGTTAGGGTTAAGCATGAAGACAAATTGGTCACTTTGGTCAAAGCTTCATGAAGCTTCACAAAGGTTCAAGAATGAAAGCAACCATTTTGTATTCTTATCCCATTCTTTTTCCAAAATCAATAAATAAAAGAATGGATAATTAAAACCCTAATCACTTTCTTAACCTAGGTTTAATTCTTTACACTTAACCAAATGAACAAGCATCATCAAACATGATGCAAAGATGTGCACAAAAGTATATCACATATACAACTTGCACATCAAGTGAGAAAATCCATTTAAAGTGAACCAATACTAGTTAATTCAAAGTAATATATCCAATATATAATTATACATTAAATCATTAAATCAACACTTGATTTAACGATCCGGTCATATCGCATATAACCGACTAGTATACAATGTATCGATTTATCGAATCAATGATTCGATAACTAGGTTATATCGAATATAACCAATCGATACATTCATCGCGAGAATGGAATACGGTATCACATACACGCATTATTCTCGGTCCTGCACATATCTCATATGCGCTCCTATTTCGTTTCGCTTGAGCCAGGAAACCTCTGTGTAGGACTCTAAAGACTCGTCAATACGCCGGTAGCAGATGATGATCATATCAAGCACCCACAAGCCGCAAGCGGTCTGCTAAACGTAACGGCCATCCGGGTATTGAGCGATCAGAAGATCGACGAGCTAGCCCGCTCACACTCCTGTGAATCCAACCAGTAACACTTACCGTACAGTCCGGTCTGTTCGTCTGATATGTTGCATATCAAGTCTAGGGGTGGTAAACGTCAGACCCCAATAACCGATAAGTCGTGCCGATATGAGGCTCATAACGGGTCGAGAAACTACTGGTAACTCTTACCAGCAAATCTCTGATCAGCCCTGGCCAGGGACTTCCCTGTTACGGCCAATCGAGCACAGCGCAACATCAACCCCCAATACCGGGAGAGACGAAACCCCTCCTATCGCTCATTGCCTCCATGTGACTCGGGACTGTACCCAAAGACCACCGTTTTGCACGCCCTTATGGACGTGGTAAGGTGGAGATCAAAGCACAGTGGGAATCACACAAGACTCTATGACGATCTCGGGCCTACAAACTAACCTGTACAAGTGTCACCTGAGAACTGCCATCTGACGTGAGGTATAATACCATCTGGGAGTTCTCGGCGAGTCCATCCAGTATACCCAGTCTCCACTGAGCACCCGTACACCATCTCTGATGTCAAACACCAATGGATATGGGATCATCCATCGCCCATCTCCTGGGTCGAGAAGCGTAGACGCTAGTCTACTCTGGTATATCGATGCCCCGTCTCGATACACCCATGACTAGGGACCTTGAAGGATGTACTTATAGACTACCATGCCCCCACTAGTATGATCTGCATCATAGTCCAGGTAGTCAAGTACACATCCTAAGAGCTTTACCAACATGTAACTATAAGACAGTTTAAAGAGACTAGTGTACATGTTAAGATAAAGAGTAACCAGATAGCACACTATCATATCGAGCAAGAAAGTCATCTCTATATATGTCCAAGCATCCAATATAATATACATCATCTGTACAATACTGGCCTCTAGGGCATACATACAACTAACAATCTCCTACTTGCACTAGGGCCAGCTGCTGTAGTATCGCATACCGAGCATCCCAAAGAGTCTCTCAAACTGTATCTGGGGAATGGCCTTCGTGAGTGGATCCGCCATGTTGTTCTTCGTGTCAACTCTCCTGACCTCGATCTCCCGGCGATCAACTATCTCACGGATCAGGTGATACCGCCTCAGAATATGCCTGGACCGCTGATGGGACCTGGGTTCCTTGGCCAAAGCCACCGCTCCATTGTTATCGCAATACAAAGGTATTGGATGCTCAATGGATGGAACCACTCCAAGTTCACTAATGAACTTCTTGATCCAGACAGCCTCTTTGGCAGCATCGTTGGCAGCGATGTATTCAGCCTCCATCGTCGAGTCTGCCACGGTTTCCTGCTTGGAACTCTTTCAGCTAACCGCCCCTCCGTAAAGGGTAAAGACAAATCCCGACTGCGACTTAGAGTCGTCCTTATCACTCTGGAAGCTCGAATCGGTAAAGGACTCCACTTGGAGTTCTCCGTTACCATACACCAAGAGCATCTCTTTAGTCCTTCGTAAGTACTTGAGAATGCTCTTCACAGCTGTCCAGTGACTCTTTCCAGGATCAGCTTGATACCTGCTCACTACACTTAGTGAGTATGCTACATCGGGTCTGGTACATAGCATCGCATACATGATAGAGCCTACAACCGAAGCATAGGGTATCCCTTGCATGCGAGCTCTCTTCAAATCAGTCTTGGGAGACATCTCTTTGGAGAGAGTGAATCCAGAGATCGTGGGCAGGTTCCCACGCTTGGATTCTTCCATACTAAACCTCTTTAGTATGGTGTCAATGTACCTGGATTGGGACAATCCCAAAATCCTTTTGGATCTATCCCTATAGATCCTAATTCCCAATATGCAGGAGGCATCACCAAGATCTTTCATCGAGAATCTTTGTGATAAGAAGAGCTTGACCGATTGCAGTATAGGAATATCATTTCCTATCAAGAGTATGTCGTCCACGTACAATACGAGGAAGACAACCTTACTCTCTGCCACCTTCTTGTAGATACAAGGTTCATCTGGGTTTTTGACGAAATCAAACTCTTTGATAACGACGTCAAAGCAGATGTTCCAACTCCGCGATGCTTGCTTTAATCCATAAATGGATTTAAGCAGCTTGCACACCTTCCCGCTGCTCCCACTATCTACGAAGCCCTCTGGCTGAGTCATGTATACGCACTCTTCTAAATCACCATTTAGAAAGGCGGTCTTAACATCCATTTGCCAGATTTCGTAATCATGATATGCAGCGATGGCAAGCATGATCCGGATGGATTTAAGCATAGCCACTGGAGAAAAGGTTTCGTCATAGTCCACACCTGGTCTTTGACGAAAACCCTTTGCAACAAGTCTAGCTTTGAAAGTCTCCACTTTCCCATCTACACCAAGTTTCTTCTTGAAGATCCACTTGCTCCCAATGGGTTTTACCCCTTCAGGAGCAATGTCCAAAGTCCATACTTTGTTGGTGTACATGGATTCCATCTCGGACCGCATAGCATCCAGCCATTTCACTGAGTCCCTACTCGTGATGGCCTGCTCGAAGCTAGTTGGGTCATCATCCTCCATGATGCAATCCTCGCTCCCACCATCTATGAGAAAACCGTAGTATCTCTCAGGTTGGCGAGAAACCCTACTAGATCGGCGGAGAGGCTGAGGTTCGTCGGGAGCTACTGAATCCTCTGGTTCCACTAAATCTTCAGTTTGAGTTTGTGTAGCCGGAATTTCTTCCAGTTCTACCTTATCGCCACTAATTTCCTTTGCAAGAAATTCCTTTTCCAAAAAGGTGGCATGTCGAGAAACAAACACTTTTTGTTCCTCTGTATGGTAGAAAAGATATCCATGTGAATGTTTGGGATATCCCACAAACTTACATAGAACTGACCGTGCCTCGAGTTTGTCCGGATTTTGCCTTTTGACATAGGCCGGGCAACCCCATATCTTAACTCGTTTAAGACATGGTCTCTTCCCACTCCATATCTCATATGGTGTGGTAGGTACAGATTTAGATAGAATTTGATTCAATAGGTATGCTGCTGTCTCCAGCGCATAACCCCAGAAGGAAATAGGTAACTCAGCTGTGCTCATCATAGAGCGCACCATATCTAATAGGGTGCGGTTCCTCCGTTCTGATACACCGTTGTGCTGTGGTGTATACGGAGGAGTCAGCTGAGATAGAATCCCATTCTCTTTTAGGAAGTCCAGGAATTCATTGCTTAAGTATTCTCCTCCTCGATCAGATCGAAGGATTTTAATACTTTTTCCGGTTTGGTTCTCGACTTCCCTTTTATATTCTCTAAATTTCTCAAAAGCTTCTGATTTGTGTTTCATCAGGAACACATATCCGAATCTAGAGAGATCGTCAGTGAATGTAATGAAGTACGAAGAACCATCCCTGGCATGTGTAGACATGGGACCGCATACATCACTATGTATCAGTCCCAAGAGTTCGGTAACTCTTTCTCCGTGTCCCGTAAACGGAGTTTTGGTCATCTTGCCTTTGAGACATGACTGGCAAGTGTCATAAGATGAAAATTCAAACGGATTTAAATATCTATCTTTATGAAACTTAGTTAGTCGTGTCGCATTGATGTGACCCAGTCTACAATGCCACAAGAAGGATTCGTTCAGTTCTGAACTCTTCCTCTTGTGTGTGTTTGTTATACTCAGAACTGTTGATTGATTTAGAACATAAATGCCATTGCACAACGTGCCTGATCCAACCAACTTTTGGTTACGGAAAATGTTCATAACATTATCCTGTAATACAAAATTATATCCCTCTTTACTTAATAAAGAAACCGATATAATGTTGCATATCAGGTTCGGCATGTAATAGCATTCGTTCAGAACCAATGTATTACCAGTTGGTAATACAAGGTGATATTCCCCGACAGTCTTAGCTGCAACAATTGCACCATTTCCAACTGTAATGTCTTTATCACCTTCTCCAAGTTCTCTACCTTTCCTGAGCCCATGTAACTGATTACATATATGGGATCCTGACCCGGTATCTAATACCCAGGACGTGGAGCAAATGGAGAAACAGTTCTCTGTAACGAACACACCCGAAGAAAATGCATCATCATGTACTTTCTTCATTCGGGTGGCATGGGAATCCTGGTATTCCCCTATGTCCTGTTCATTCCTATAACTCTTATAAGAAAGAACGGAACCAACGTTTCCCAGCACAGTATAACATGCGGGTTCGGTCAATACATCCATATTATTATCTTTATTAAGGCATGAAATGGTCACTACCTGGAGAGAGAGAGAAGAAAACACTTTAGCGTATGCTCGTGCAAGATCAGATTGGTTATTATCTTATCTAATCAGGATGGCTCCCACTGGTTTTTATCAAATCTTCCTTCAAACCCTAAAAGGAAAGACTAGTCGGGATTAATTACACCCTACAACTTCGCCAATCTTTCAGCCAGGCCAGTGTTGGTACTTTGAGGGAGGTTCCCCGTGCTTTCGCACGGACCTAATTAAAGTAAACCTCGTTTTCCCAGAGGCGTAACCCCGTTGACACCTTTCTAGACACCTACTTGATCGGCTAATTGTAATGTGTAAAACTCTCCCAGGAGTAACTCTTACTCGCAGTGGGTATCGGGATCTAACTATCTCATAGAAGGTATGCAATCTCATTGCAAATTTCAACACTTGAAATTCCCGATAATATTTTGCCCCTAGCGTCCTATGACCTTGACAAAGGCCAACAAATCATATGATGCTAGTCAAGTTCAACCCGTCATTTCTTGATTGAATCAAACCCACCCGCACGACCCTTGACAAAGGCCAACAAGGTCGTACGACTACCCTGAAACAATCTGCATCACATGCATAAGCAGATAAGCACTATTCAGCTACCGCACACTACGCCTTGACAAAGGCCAACAAACGCAGCACGAATACTAAACAGTTTTTATCTGAAATGACGGAGGGCTACGACAGGTTTTTCTGAAAACCTATTGCGTAATGAACTTGATATCGTTGTAGAATCAAATGAAGTTTTGAAATGGAGTGATTTTGAGGCTTTTCTAGATTTGCTAAAGGGGTCACTCCCGGTGAAGGGATCGTCGGCCCTTTCCTCGTCGAATGAGGTACTGGATATATCATATATATCACTGTGCAAAGCAAAAGTCAAAAGCAATCAAAAGCAAACCGAGTGTGTAGCATCTGCCAGTTATTGCTAAAGGAGTCACTCCCGGTGAAGGGATCTCGGTCCTTTCCTCATCGAATAAGGTGCAGGGTATATCATCTATATCGCTATGCAAAGCAAGAACTGTAGCTACCTTTTTGTTTAAAATTCGATTCTACAACATCTTAGGTTTCTTTTCTTTCATTAATCTCATTAATGAAGTCCCATCATTTAAGTACCTAAACATCACAGATAAATACGACGTACACTTATGCCATCCGCATTCGCCTCGATGTCCCCTCGTGCACCATTAGGTTAGGTAACTAACGACAGAGCAGGGCAGGGCTAGTGCGGATGCAAAACATAAGTAACGTCTATATAATATATCATATATACTATATACTGTATCTATCACAGAACATCACATGATTGCATCACAGATATCGCAGCAGAAGAAACATATGAAACATTGGATATACTAGGACGTCCGTGTTTTCAATACGAGCCAGTATAAAACACGGATTCCACGGTCGTGATGAATAGCCAATCCCACACCCCCAGACCCCTACGAGAGCGGCAAGCAACCCTACCAATTCTAGGGTTAGGAGACCCGGACTCGACTCCTCGAGTTGGTCTCCCACTGGACCCCAGAACCCGGTTACTTGTGCTCCCCTCCTTGGGTCTATCTTAATGCGGAAAAGAAAATAATAAACAAAAGGTGACAACTTCCGCAACCTGGAAGTGCCCCAAATAAAAGAATATTACATACAAGTTTTTACATGAATGAAAATGAAAAACGCTCATCTCACATAAAAACCCCCGGCTATTCGAACACGACGATCCAATATAACATATCCAGCAACACATAACATCACATATCATCAACGTAAGTAAATATGCGCATCCCAATTGTCGTTGACATATAGCAACAAAACCGGCGATAACACATATTACACTTACGGTCACAGAAAAGAAAGTGTAAAACTACAACAGTTGGAATCCGCAACCCTTTTAGAAATCACATGCCTAATCAAATGAAATACTTAGACATCACATGCCTAACAGTTATAAACCCCGCATTTTAGTCTCATTATCGAAAACTCTTTTCAATATCAAGTGAAACTAAACCGCTAGATTTATAACATTCATTCAGTTATCTCATAACTGTTTGTGAATTCCAATTATTGTATCCCATTCCGAATAAATAGAATATATTAAACTTTCCGATCGAACATTCGAATACCCAAGTTTTCCCGAAACCGTTCAACACATGAAATAGGTTCAAAGACATTCACTTCATGCCTCAGTACCAACGGTCCAGCCGTAGAAGGGTCAAGCCAACTCCTCACATGTGGCACGCCGTACTGCCCCAAACCCGAAGGTTCAAAGGGCAGTTCAAGACGGTCACATAATCGAGTTAAGGTTTATTGTCTTCTAGAGGGACCATCGCGTTACTTGCACTACTCAGAACGTCCTTAAACCACACAAAAATCCAACACTTGGATATTTTTCCGGCAGGGGAAAAGTTGGGTATTTATATCCGGTCGAACTTTTTAACATATTCTAAAGTCATCCGGAAAAACACAAAGACGAAATTTGATAATCCGGTCGAAACATCGAAGCTCTAAAACACCCCAGAAAATTCAACTCTTGAATAAATATTAAAAATACCCATAAAACTCAGCTGCTGAAATGATGAATTACTGTGCAAAGTAGGAGGGCTGACGTCATCATTAGGCGGCGGAACCGCCGCAGAAGCCATGCTTCTGCCGCGGTTCCGCTGCACACTACACTGTTCATTGGAAAAAATTTGCACCGTAATTCTTAGAATTCCCTGCTGAATTTTTTAAGCATTTTTAATCTAGAAAAATCCCAGTTTTTAGAAAAAGTCCAGAGAGCATGATGTGTTAGGGTTTCGATGTGTATTCGAGTTTCAAACGTCGTCTAGACTTCGCCTAAGGCTCTAGCTAGGCTCTGATACCACTATAGGGTTCCTAGGCACTCTCAAGAGGTCTCACAAGGCATCAACCATGCCAATTTCAAATTTTACGGGTGCCGAGAAACCCTAATACGGATCGTTGACTAGAAGTTTAGGCGAAATACGAATCTAGTTAACAACTTAACTAAAGATAAGAAGCTACAACCTTTGTAGATCCGGTTATCCACTTCCTTAGCTCCACGTAGACGTCCTCTTGCTTTCCTAGTCGGATCTCGGACTCTCGCATCGGCTTCATCGAAGAAATGAGCGGAATAGTTCGTCGGCTTCGTGCCGAAGATGATCTACGTCGAGGCATCACAAGTTCAAGCTCCAACTTCACCAAGTTGTGAAACTTGTGAAGAAAACACCCAAAACAACTTGGCAAGAGGTAGAGGGTGAAGAAATAGGAGGTGGGTTCACTTTAGAATTGGATTTCTCACTTTAGAACTCAAGTTGCCATTGATGGCATCAAGCTTTCTTTCTTGAAGAAGAAGATCAAGAAGAAGGAAATATTATGATAAGTTAATCAAAAATGAAAAAGAAATGAATACTTATCATAATAGGAACCATGGTTAGGTGTAGAGAATTGACCAAGGTTAGAAGAGTGGTTAGGGTTAAGCATGAAGACAAATTGGTCACTTTGGTCAAAGCTTCATGAAGCTTCACAAAGGTTCAAGAATGAAAGCAACCATTTTGTATTCTTATCCCATTCTTTTTCCAAAATCAATAAATAAAAGAATGGATAATTAAAACCCTAATCACTTTCTTAACCTAGGTTTAATTCTTTACACTTAACCAAATGAGCAAGCATCATCAAACATGATGCAAAGATGTGCACAAAAGTATATCACATATACAACTTGCAAATCAAGTGAGAAAATCCATTTAAAGTGAACCAATACTAGTTAATGCAAAGTAATATATCAAACATATAATTATACATTAAATCATTAAATCAACACTTGATTTAACGATCCGGTCATATCGCATATAACCGACTAGTATACAATGTATCGATTTATCGAATCAATGATTCGATAACTAGGTTATATCGAATATAACCAATCGATACATTCATCGCGAGAATGGAATACGGTATCACATACACGCATTATTCTCGGTCCTGCACATATCTCATATGCGCTCCTATTTCATTTCGCTTGAGCCAGGAAACCTTTGTGTAGGACTCTAAAGACTCGTCAATACGCCGGTAGCAGATGATGATCATATCAAGCACCCACAAGCCGCAAGCGGTCTGCTAAACGTAACGGCCATCCGGGTATTGAGCGATCAGAAGATTGACGAGCTAGCCCGCTCACACTCCTATGAATCTAACCAGTAACACTTACCGTACAGTCCGGTCTGTTCGTCTGATATATTGCATATCAAGTCTAGGGGTGGTAAACGTCAGACCCCAATAACCGATAAGTCGTGCCGATATGAGGCTCATAACGGGTCGAGAAACTACTGGTAACTCTTACCAGCAAATCTCTGATCAGCCATGGCCAGGGACTTCCCTGTTACGGCCAATCGAGCACAGCGCAACATCAACCCCCAATACCGGGAGAGACGAAACCCCTCCTATCGCTCATTGCCTCCATGTGACTCGGGACTGTACCCAAAGACCATCGTTTTGCACGCCCTTATGGACGTGGTAAGGTGGAGATCAAAGCACAGTGGGAATCACACAAGACTCTATAACGATCTCGGGTCTACAAACTAACCTGTACAAGTGTCACCTGAGAACTGCCATCTGACATGTGGTATAATACCATCTGGGAGTTCTCGGCGAGTCCGTCCAGTGTACCCAGTCTCCACTGAGCACCCGTACACCATCTCTGATGTCAAACACCAATGGATATGGGATCATCCATCGCCCATCTCATGGGTCGAGAAGCGTATACGCTAGTCTACTCTGGTATATCGATGCCCCGTCTCGATACACCCACGACTAGGGACCTTGAAGGATGTACTTATAGACTACCATGCCCCCACTAGTATGATCTGCATCATAGTCCAGGTAGTCAAGTACACATCCTAAGGGCTTTACCAACATGTAACTTTAAGACAGTTTAAAGAGACTAGTGTACATGTTAAGATAAAGAGTAACCAGATAGCACACTATCATATCGAGCAAGAAAGTCATCTCTATATATGTCCAAGCATCCAATATAATATACATCATCTGTACAATACTGCCTCTAGGGCATACATACAACTAACATTTTAGTGTTAACTTTGCTAAGTGTTTGTGATAGTATAGGGTATATGAAACCAAGAGGGTTGTCAAGCCACTTGATCACAAAATACCATATCTAAACTTAGCAATCTTAACACTAAATTGATTTTAACTTATATATTGGGAAATGGAGAAAATGAGTGAATATGGTATATGAAGAGGTTACTTTGTAACTATGGTTTCAAAATACCATATCAAACCAATACATAATGCAATTTTAAGTTAGAATCAGAATGAAACACATTAAACATTAACAAGAGGAGGAGGAATGCAAAGCCATTCATCTCACATCCTTACCATCACCACAACCAAAAGATATTACTCAAACATGATAAAAAGAAAAGCAAATAACAAAAGGAGTAAACAAAGCAAGAAATAACAAATATATTAACACTTGAATGAGTTGAGATAAAAGATGTTGGTTACATATTCAACCTCCATAATGAAGTTCTCAAAGGAAAGCTCCAAGAGGGAAGAAGAAGAAGAAACCAAGCTAAGATCACACAACTCTCAAGCTAAACCAAAAACTAAATAATGGAAATGGGTATATACATAACATTTTTTTACTTATCCCTCTCTCTAAATCTTGTTCTGGTATTTATAGAAATCATACCAGAATAAACAAACAATAGAAATAGGATGATGTGACCCTCAGAAATGACCAGAGAAAAATAGGAGACAAGAGGGGATGGGGGGCCGGCGGCGCCGGTCTTTGAAGGAATCTCGCCGGTCGGGTTTTGAGCTTTGGGGTTCGTGTTGGTATGGTGAACTCGAGTGCTCCCCATAATCTCCTTGGTGCTGTTTGATTTCTCTTTATAAGCCTGGTTTGCAATCAGGGAAATAGAGGAAACTTGCACTATATATCACATCAATACTTTTTGCATTTACTCACACACATTCCCACTTGTGCTCACTTGCACAAGTTGTGCCAAGACAGCCCCCACCATGGTCCAAGTCTCAAAGAGCATGTGCACACTTGTAATGTGTAGGACCAAAATTGTGTACACATATTTATTTGAAAAAGAACTCTTTGAATCACGATCGGTTTTCTGTTATGATTGCATTGTTGGCTCATAAATGTTATATGCGTGATTTTGAGTATATTTTCCAGCATTTTGTCATGAATACCTGTAATCTGTATTTACTGAGTAGACACTGGTTAATAGTACCGATATAAACAAAATTGATAATGAATGTGTGGTATTAAAATGCAGTTTTCTGTGATGAACAAACACACATGAAACAGAAGCATCGGCTTACTTCGTGTCTTTGCCCTTGGCTTTGAAAGCCCGGTAATCCTTTTTCCATTGCCCCTTCTTGTGACAGTAGTAGCACTCATCCTTATCTGCTTTTACTCTCCCCGATTTGTTCGTTCCTTGTACCTTTTTGACACCTCCTTTCGGCTTGGTGGTTATCTTCTTCTTCTTCCCCTTAGTTTTCGCTTTAGATTTAGAAGAGGAAGATTTGCCAACAATAGGAGCAGGTGCCTTCTCCTTTTTCAAGGAGCTCTCCGCTACCCTTAATATGTTGAGGAGTTTTGGAAGATCAGCTTCCATATCGTGCATGTTGAAGTTCAGCACGAACCGAGAGAAGGTGTGAGGAAAGGACTGCAGAATCAAGTCAATGTATAACTCGTTTTCCATCACGCATCCTAGGTTTGCGAGTTCCTCAATGAAACCGATCATCTTTAGGACGTGCTCTCCTACAGATAATCCTAGAGCTAACCCCATCTGAAATAATTTCCTTAAGGTCTCATACCTTGCGATACGAGAGTGCTCTCTATACAATTCCTTGCAATGGAGAAAAATGGATTTGATGTCCATACCCTCGTGCTGCTTCTGGAGTTCATTATTCATGGATGCCAACACGATGCACTTAGCTTTCTCACAATCCAAATCCCAAGTTTTGCGGACCTCGATGTCCGCAACTGAGAAATCTGGTCCCGGGACAGGGGGAGCAGTACTGGTGAGGACGTATGCCACTTTGTCATAAGTAAGTTCAATGTTGACGTTCCTCAGCCAATCTTTATAGTTTGGCCCAGTCAGTGTATTTTTTTTCAAGTAGTAATTTAAGTCCCGTCATGGTTACTTCCAGAGAGAGAGAAAAGAAACACTCAGCGTATGCTTTTGCAAGATTATATTGGTTTATTATCTTATCTAACCAGGATGGCTCCCACTGTTTCCTGGAATTCTCCATCAAACTTTAAAAGGAGAACTAGTCGGGATTATTCACACTTTACAAATTCGCTAACCGTTCAGCCAGGTGGGTGTTGGTACTCCAAGAGAGGTTCCCCGTGCTCTTACACAGACTTAATTAAACTAAACCTCATTTCTGTAGAAGCGTAGCCCCATTAACACTTTCTAGACACCTAATAGGTTAGCTAATTGTGAAGTGAAAAGTATCTCCCAAGAGTAATCCTACTCATCAGTGGGATCGGGATCCAACTATCATTATGTGATGACCTAGATGGAATCCAGTTTAAACACCACACTTCAGAAGGTATGCTAAATCTGTAAGTTTCCTTTGTATTTGAAACCCCCAATGTGATTTTTGCCCCAAGCTCTTATAACCTTGACGAAGGTCAACAAATCATAACATGTAAGTCAAGTTCTTCTCGTCGTTTTCCTAATTAATTTAGACCCACCCGTACCTGTCTTTGACGAAGGCCAATAAGGCTGTACGACTGTCCTAAACTAATGCATCTATCTATGCTACAAACAAGCAACACACCGCTACCATTCACTATGCCTTGACGAAGGCCAACAAACATAGCATGAATACGATGTGCTACTCATTTGAAATGACGGAGGGCTACAGTTGGTTTTTGGCGAAAACCTTGAACGTAATGAACTCGATATCGTTGAAGGAACTATTGCTTTGAAAAGGAGTGGTTCAAACTCCACCTTTTAAACGAGTGTTTTGAAAGAGAACCGAGTGGGTTTTTCAAAATGTTCCAACAACATCTTTTTAGGTTTCTTATCTTACATTAATAAGGATTAATGCAGTCCCATCATTTAATTCCTATCATACCAGAAAAGAACGAAAATAAAATGTATGTATATGCCATCTGCATTCGCCACGGGGCCTCGTCATGCACCGTTAGGTTACTTAACTAACGGCAGAGCAGGGGCAGGACTAGCACGGATGCAAAACATATACAACATCTACTAGTGTGTGTGTGTGTGTGTGTATAACCATTCATCCCAGGCATGATATATATATATATATATATATATATATATAACCATTCATCCCAGGCATGATATGAGTAACATCACAGAAAACTGATAAGCAACAAGAACAGTGGATAGTTTTGGTGCCCCGAGTTTCATTTGAGCCATAAATAAAACTCGACATTCTCTGTCATGTGGATAGCCTATGCAATGAAAAACCTAGACCCCTACGAGCGCGGCAAGCCATCCGCCAATCCCGGAAGCGAGGCAACCCCAATCAACAAAGTGAGTGGCCCACCCAACACTTCACGGAATCCAGTAGCTTGTGCACCCCACCGTGGGTCATCCTATACCCCCTACGAGTACGGCGAGTTGCCCGCCAATCCTAGAGAAAGGCATCCCGGTCTCAGCGCCATGAGATGGGGCCCCATTGCCCTTTAGAATCCGGCTACTCGAGCGCTCCTCTATGGGGTAATCCTGATACAGAAAAGGAAAATTATATACAACAGTGGCATCGAACTCAACCCGGCCGTGCCCCGATAAAAGAATATACAAATGGGCATAGAAGGCAGTCCACATATCGGACGCTCGCCCCGCAATAATGAATATACAAATGAATTAACATTGTACTACAACCGCTGCACAATAGGCCATCCACCACGACAAATTATCCAAAACAACAGTGCAATCACAAAACATTAACGCGAACATCATGTTCGTAAAACCGTCTAATCTTACATATAGCAATCAGTCGGGTTATACCTCTTAATGATATTCATGGTCGTAGAAACAAACGCACAAAAAAGTAAAAAATTAGAATTTCGATCGATTAAAATTTTCCGCTTTCACCCCCATATACAATCCATTACACAAATAAATCTGGGGTAGAATCCACATATGTCAAAAATCTCAATTCCATGTCAAAGACCCACAGAAGAAAACTGGACCGAGTCAACCTTGACTCGGCCGTGGAACAGCGGCAACACACTGTTTTGCCGTGATTCCGTGGTAATCTTGGTGAACTACGAGCTCGTTTTTCTTCTATGTTCTTATAAATGCCTACTTGTATTTTTAAGGCCGCTGAAATATTTTTTTTGAGCTTTTTTGAAAATCGACAGCAGGGATGGTATGAAATTTTGATTTCGTGCAATTTTTCTTCGATCGAATTTCTAAACTTGTGCAAACAAGCTAGTTAAGTTTTGTGACCGGCTCTGATACCAATGTAAATCTATATTAGATGCTCTACACAGTTGTAGAGAAGCGGAATTTCGAAAAACTAATTTTGTGAGCATGCAAGAAAGACTTTTTAATAAGATCTAACACAAAACCCTAACTAGCTAAACATCTAAGGTGATTATTCTACTATTTAGAGCTTTATACATATCGGATTCGAGTTCTTCGGGTCGTGAATCCTCTTCATAAGCTCCTTTATGAGTCCTTGATGTGGTTTGATCGCCGGTTTTCTGGATCCTAGATGATCCACTCAAAGGTTCTAAGTTCAAGCTACAACTTTCACAATAGAAAGAAACTTAACTACTAGATTGCTAATCTAGCAAGTTAAGGGTGAGAGGAGAATATTAGTGGTGGGTTTCTATAAAAAATTCCTTGCTTCTCAACTCATGAGAGTTGTAGGAATTTTGTTTTTGAAGAGGAGAGAGCAAAGAGCCATGGGATGAAGCAAGTAAAGAAAAATGAGCTCAAGAAAAATAAAATGAAGGAGTCACTCATGAAGAATGGCTAGATTAAACAAATATCATCCCATTTTCTTTTTGCTTTAAAAAATTAGCCATGCTTCAATAGTGAAGATAACAAATGCCAAACCATGCTTCATGCCATGCCTCTTTTACACCTTATTTTCTATTTTTCATTAAATAGAAAATCATGCATAATTAGGTGTCCCCTTCTAGAAAGTATTTTGTATAAATACAAAATAAATTCTACCGTATATACATACCCGTATCCGTATCGAAATACGAATACCCAAGAGATAGAATAACACCACTAAAAATAATACTAGTATTAAATCAATATCTGATTTAATGAACCGGCTTAATCCTAAGCCTTCTAGTATTAAAAAATCGTCCGATTAAATTTCGCGCAACTAGCACACGGAATCAATCGGAACCCTGCACATATAAACATACGGCCTCCACTCGTTTCGCCTGAACCAGAGAAACCTTATGTGTGGGACTCTAAAGATTCGACAGTACGCTGGCAGTGGGTTTAACCACAAGCGCATCAGCGGTACTAGCTGTACATAATGACTATCCAGGTACATGTCGAAAAAGAAGGCTGACGAGTAAACTCATCTGAATCTCTACTGAGCCTAACCATGACAATATCCGTATAGTACGGTTTGTTCGTTTAAGACGACCGCATACCTGGTCTAGGGGGCGGTCAATGTCAGACCCTTACTAACCCTGATAAGTCATGCCAGTATGGCTCAATACCATTCGAGAAATTATTGACTTAACTCTCAGTAATTCTCAACTGCCCTGGACCGGAGCTTATGGCGTTGACCAATCAAGCACAGCGCGATATCGCTCTCTATACCAGGAGAGACGAGTCCCTAACAATCACTAACTGCCTCCATATGGCTCGGGACTGTACCCAACTAAAAGCTGTTTGCATGACTCCTTTGAGCCGTGGTAGGGAAGTAGTCAAAGCACAGTGGGAACTCACACGAGAAAAATGACGATCTTAGGTCTACAGAATATCTGTACACATGCCATATGAGAACTGCCATCCGACCTTATGTATAATATCATCCAGCAGTTCTCGGCGAGTCCGTCCATTGTACCCATCCTCACTGAGCACCTGCATACAATCTTAGGTGAAACACACCAATGGCTGTGAGACTAACCATCGCCCCTCGTTGGGGTCTAGAAATGTACACACCAGTCTACCCTGGAATATCGATGCCCTGTCTCAATATTCCTACGACTGGGGATACTTTTAAGGATATGCTTATAGACTACCCAGCTCTCACAAGTATGACTGCCATTACAACGCTGGTAGTCAAGCATGTCCTACGGGCTTTATCAACATGTATAAGTAGTACGTAATAACAAGTAGAACATATGCACATGTAAAGATAAAGTTAAACCAGATAGCATACTATCATTTCGAGCAAGATTGTCATATACATATATATACATATCCACAATATCCATTACAAATAATGGCCTTTAGGGCATATATATATCCTACACATTCGTCAGATAATTTAGAGGGTGAGGAGGTGGATCCGGTTGCTGAGAACTACGACCAGATCATAACTCAAGTTGAACTTTAGATTTCATGTTCAGTTTCTTTTCATTACCAGTATGTCACTTGTTTAGGCATTTCTTGTTATTTATATTTTTCTTTTTTAGAACATCTATCTGTATAATTAAATTTTCTGGAATGAATGTAAATAAAGTAGTTTGTTGAAAATTTCATGCTTTTATCATTCTTTCTCTATGTATAATTGCTTATTTACGCTTAGTATATTTATTTTAAGAAATGACCTTCTTAACATAAATATGTTGCGGGCTTGTTACGTAACCGCTACCGTCCATTGGGAAGCGGGACATGACAAGAGTTTTTGAATTATACTTGCTATCATGTGTGTTTGATTTATCTTCTCTATTCTTTTCTATTGGTTTTAATAATGAATTTCTTTGATAAAATTTTGCTTCTTTTTGATACCATGCTAATAAACTAGACTTGTTAATGATTGATTGATGCCCGTGAAACTTGTTTAGGGAAAGGCAATATCACCAATAAACTAATTAGTTTAATGATAGATTGACGACCTAAAAAACTAATTAAGGAAGATAAGATGAAATTTTTATCAAAGTAGATTCAACCTAATTGATATAGGGTAGATTAGAATATGCCGATAAAACGAGATAAACTATTGATTGACAGCCTTTGTGTTTATTTAGTATAATGGTAGATCTAACTATTGCTATATCAATTAGAACTTTATATTTAAATTCCTTACGAGATGATTTTATAGATTGATAGGGTGTTGTCATGAACATATAATTTATGATTTTTTGATTGATTGATATTTTATTATGATGAACGTATTCTCTATGCCTTCTTGTAATTGTTAGGCAATGAATTAAAATATGGAAAATTAGAAAAGATAGATATCTTATAGAACACCATGATTAGTAAAGGTAATTCAAAACCCTAGATCTTTCTATTTGAATCTTATTTTTTTAATTTGCAATTTAATTTCTTTCCTTTATTTGCCATTAATTAGTTTAGTTAAATAAACCAATTTTTTTATTTAGTTCATTTTAAGTTAATTAGAATTCACACGCCTATCTATGGATCAATCCTTAAGTACTATAATATATTAACTATGCACTTGTGGTTAAATTTGAGAGACAATTAAAATCTCCATCACATATTAAGTGATGAGATACGAAGAAAGGCTATGAGCGAGAGTTCGGGAACTTCTGCACTTTCAATGGAGAATCGCGGCAGGACGATGGAAAGAGGAAAATGGAAGAAGGGAAAATCTAAAAGCCAAGGAAAATCTCAAGGAAAAATCCAAGGCGCCTGTTGAAATTACAGAAAGAAGGTGTAGGAATGCCTAGCACAATAGCAAGGTTTCGGGAGGCATCTTCCATGCCATTTTCACAAAATTACCATGCTAAACAACCCTTACCCTAGAATCTTAACTAGAGAATTAGACAATACAACATGTAAAAAACTTTACATCTAAGTGAACATGGAATACAACCTTTGTAGACCGATCCTTCACTTCAATAGCTCCGTGTAGTATTCCTTTCACTCCATGTAGTGATCTTCCGGACTCTAGAATGGCTCCACAAGATGAAAGAAACAAGCTTGCTTGAAGTCTTCGAGGCCGAAGATGATTTACGTCGAGGAGACACCAATCCAAGATACCTCTTCACTAATTAGGGATTAATGAAGCTAACACCCTAAACTAAATGGCTAATCTAGTAGATGATGATGAAATAGGATTTTTGCTCACTTTAGAATTAATTTTCTTCACCTCTCCAAAACCTAGAGAGCTCTCTCTTATGAATGAAGAAGATGAAGCCAATAATGTTATGGCAACCATGGGTGAGAAAATATCTCATATAACTCATGTAGAGACTTAACCATGGCTTAACTTAATGGTTGGATTAATAAATATCTAGTGTAAAACAAAACTAGTGGACTAAGTCAATGGTTCTACAAGCTTCCACTAAGCTCAACCATGTGACTAATTTCCAACTAATATTTATTTACTTTAAATAAATAAACCCTACATTATCATGAGCATGGTGTGAGACTCATACACCCATGTAGCATGTGGCATCAAGCATGACACAAAAAGAAACACAATTAATATATATCACATATATATTAAATGCATAAGGGAGATAAAGAAATGCTTAAGTGAGCTAATATTAGTTAATGTAAATTAATATATCATACATATAATTAGACATTAAATTATTAAATCAACACTTGATTTAATAATCCGGCTATATCACATATAACCGACTAATATCAAATATATCATCTTATCGAATCAACACTTGATTCGATAACCCGGCTATATCACATATAACCGACCGATATCACATATCGCGAGAAAAGAATACGGTATCACATACACGTATTAATCTCGGTCCCGCACATATCACATATATTCTCCTACTTCGTTTCGCCTGAGCCAGAAAACCTCTGTGCATGACTCTAAAGACTCGTCAATACGCCGGCAGTAGGTGATGATCATATCAGTCACCCACAAGCCGTCAGCGGTACTAGCGGGACGTAACGGCTATCCAGATACTGAGCGATCAGAAGATCAACAAGAAAGCTTGTTTAAACTCTCGCAAAGCCTGTCAGTAACACTACCGTATAGTCCGGTCTCTTCGTCTGATATGTCGCATATCTAGTCTAGGGGTGGTAAACGTCAGACCCCAGTAACTGATAAGTCATGCCGATGTGAGGCTCATAACGGATCGAGAAACTACTGATAACACTTACCAGTAAATCTCTGTATCAGCCCTGGCCAGGGACTTCCTGTTATGGCCAATCGAGCACAGCACAACATCAACCCCCAATACCGAGAGAGACGAATTCCCTCCTATCGCTCATTGCCTCCATGTGACTCGGGACTGTACCCAAAAGCCACCGTTTTGCATGTTTTCTTGAACGTGGTAAGGTGGAAATCAAAGCACAGTGGGAATCACACAAGACTCTATGACGATCTCGGGTATATATACAGACTAACCTGTTCCAGTGTCACCAGAGAACTGCTATCTGACGATAGGTATAATACCAACTAGGAGTTCTCAGCGAGTTCGTTCAGTGTACCCAGTCTCCACTGAGCACCCGTATACCATCTTTGATGTCAAACACCAATGGATGTGGGATCATCCATCGCCCATCCTATGGGTCAAGAAGCGTATACGCTAGTTTACTCTGGAATATCGATGCCCTGTCTCGATACACCCTCGACTAGGAACAATTAAAGGATGTACTTGTGGACTACCCTGGCCCTACTAGTATGATCTCCATCATAGTCCTGGTAGTCAAGTACACATCCTAAGGGCTTTATCAACATGTGAGAGCAAGACAGTATCACAATACAAGTCTACATGTTAAGACAAAGAGCAGCCAGATAGCATACTATCATGTCGACCAAGAAAGTCCTCTCTATATATGTCCAAGCATCCACTATAATATACATCATATGTACAATAATGGCCTCTAGGGCATACACATAACTAACAATCTCCCATTTGCACTAAGGCCGGTTGTTGTAGTATCTCATACCCAACATCCCAAAGAGTCTCTCAAATTGTATCTGGGGTATGGCCTTCGTGAGTGGATCCGCCGTGTTGTTCTTCGTGTCAACTCTCCTGACCTCGATCTCCCGACGATCAACTATCTCTCGGATCAGGTGATACCGCCTTAGAGTATGCCTGGATCGCTGATGGGACCTTGGTTCCTTGGCTAAAGCCACTACTCCATTGTTATCACATTACAAAGGTAATGGATGCTCGATGGACGGAACCACACTAAGTTCAGTTATGAACTTCTTTATCCAGACAGCCTCTTTGGCAGTATCGTTGGAAGCGATGTATTCAGCCTCCATCATCGAGTCGGCCACGGTTTCTTGCTTGGAACTCTTCTAACAAACCGCCCCTCCATTAAGGGTAAAGACAAATCCCGAGACCGACTTAGAATCGTCCTTATCACTCTGGAAACTCGAATCGGTAAAGGACTCCACTTGGAATTCACCGTTACCATACACCAAGAACATCTCCTTAGTCCTTCTTAAATACTTGAGAATATTCTTCACAGCTGTCCAGTGATTCTCTCCTGGATCTGCTTGATACCTACTCACTACACTTAGTGAGTATGCTACAACGGGTCTGGTACATAACATCGCGTACATGATAGAGCCTACTGCCGAAGTATAGAGTATCCTTTGCATGCAAGCTCTCTCCAAATCAGTCTTAGAAGACATCTCTTTAGAGAGAGTGAGTCCTGAGATCGTGGGTAAATTCCCACGCTTGGAATCTTCCATACTAAACCTCTTTAGTATGGTGTCTATGTACCTGGATTGGGACAATCCAAGTATCCGTTTAGATCTATCTCTATATATCTTAATCCCCAAGATGTAGGAAGCATCACCTAGATCTTTCATTGAGAATCTTTGTGATAAGAAGAGCTTGACCGAGTGCAGCATAGGAACATCATTTCCTATCAAGAGTATGACATCCACGTACAATATGAGGAAGACAACCTTACACTCTGCCACCTTTTTGTATATGCAAGGTTCATCTACGTTTTTGATGAATTCAAACTCTTTGACTACCACATCAAAACAGATGTTCCAACTCCGCGATGCCTGCTTTAACCCATAGATGGATTTAAGTAGATTGCATACCTTTCCGCTGCTCCCACTATCCTTGAAGCCCTCTGGCTGAGTTATATACACGCCATCTTCTAAATCACCATTTAGAAAGGCAGTCTTAACATCCATCTGCCAGATTTCATAGTCATGGTATGCAGCGATGGAAAGTAGGATCCGGATGGACTTAAGCATAGCCACTGGAGAAAAGGTTTCATCATAATCCACATCTGGTCGTTGATGAAAACCTTTTGAAACAAGTCTAGCTTTGAAAGTCTCAACTTTTCCATCTACACCAAGTTTCTTCTTAAAGATCCATTTTCTCCCAACGGGTTTTACCCCTTCGGGAGCAATTCCAAAGTCCATACTTTGTTGGTGTATATGGATTCCATCTCAGATCGCATTGCATTCAGCCATTTTACAGAGTCCCCACTCGTGATGGCCTGCTCGAAGCTAGTTGGGTCATCATCTTCCATGATGCAATCCTTGCTCCCACCATCAATGAGAAAACCGTAGTATCTCTCAGGTGGATGAGGAACCCTACTAGATCGGCGGAGAGGCTGAGGTTCGTTGGGAACTATCGAATCCTCTGGTTCCACTAAATCTTCTATTACAGTTTGTGTAGCCGGAATTTCTTTCAGTCCTACCTCTTTGCCACTAATTTCCTTTGCAAGAAATTCATTTTCTAAAAAGATGGCATGTCGAGAAACAAACACCTTTTGTTCATCGCTGTGGTAGAAAAGATATCCATGTGAATGTTTGGGATATTCCACAAACTTGCAAAGAACAGACCGTGCCTCGAGTTTGTCCGGATTTTGCCTTTTGACATAGGCCGGACAACCCCATATCTTAACTCGTTTAAGACATGGTCTCTTCCCACTCCATATCTCATATGGTGTGGTAGGTACAGATTTAGATGGAACTTGATTCAATAGGTATGCTACTGTTTCAAGCGCATAACCCCAAAAGGAAATAGGTAACTCAACGGTGCTCATCATAGAGCGCACCATATCTAATAGGGTGCAATTCCTCCACTCTGATACACCGTTGTGCTGTGGTGCATACGGAGGAGTAAGCTGAGAAAGAATCCCATTATTTTTTAAATAGTCCAGGAACTCATTGCTCAAGTATTCTCCTCCCCGATCTGATCGAAGGATTTTAATACTTTTACCCGTCCGGTTCTCGACTTCATGCTTATATTCTTTGAATTTCTCTAAAGCTTCAGACTTGTGTTTCAATAGGAACACATGTCCGTATCTTGAGAGATCGTCAGTGAATGTAATGAAGTATGATGAACCATTCCTGGCATGTGTAGACATGGGACAACATACATCACTATGTATCAGTCCCAAAAGTTCCGTAACTCTTTCTCCGTGTCCAGTAAATGGAGTTTTGGTCATCTTTCTTTTGAGACATGACTGGTAAGTTTCATAAGATGATAATTCGAATGGATTCAAATATCCATCCCTATGTAACTTAGCTAGTCATGTCGTATTGATATGACCTAGTCTACAATACCACAAGAAAGATTCATTCATTTCATAACTCTCTTCTTGTGTGTGTTTTATACGTTAAGAACTGTGGTTTGATTTAGAACGTATATGCCATTATTTAACGAGCCTGATCCAATCAACTTTTGATTCAGAAAAATGTTCATAACATTATCCTGTACTACAAAATTATATCCTTCTTTACTTAATAAAGAAACTGATATAAGATTGCATATCAGGTTCGGTATGTAATAGCATTCGTTCAAAATCAATGTATTACCATTTGGTAATACAAGGTGATATTCGCCAACTGCTATGTCTGCAACATTTGCACCATTCCCTACACTTACAGAATGATCACCTATTCCTAGTTCTCTACCTTTCCTTAGCCCATGTAACATATTACATATGTGGGATCCTGATCCGGTATCTAATGCCTAGGACGTAGAGTGTACTGAGAAACAGTTCTCGGTAACTAACACACCCGAAGAAGATGTATCAACATGCTTATTCTTCGTTTGGGTGGCATGGGAATCCGGATATTCCCCTATTTCCTGCTCAGACTTATAAAAATTATAAGAAAGAACAGAACCAACGTTCCTATGTTCAGTATAACAAGCGAGTTCGGTCAATACATCCATATTATTATCTTGATTAAGGCCTGACATGGTCGCTACCGAGAGAGAGAGAGAGAAGAAAACACTTAGCGTATGCTCTTACAAGATTAGATTGGTTTTTATCTTATCTAATCAGGATGGCTCCCACTGTTTTTATCAAATCTTCCTTCAATCTCTAAAAGGTAAGAGTAGCCGGGATTAATTACACCCTACAAGTTCGCCAATCTTTCAGCTAGGCCAGTGTCGGTACTTTGAGGGAGATTTCCCGTGCTTTCGCATGGACCTAATTAAAATAAACCTCGTTTTCCCAGAGGCATAACCCCATTATCACCTTTCTAGACACCTACTTGATCGGCTAATTGTGATGTGTAAGACTCTCCCAGGATTAACTCTTACTCGCAGTGGGTATCGGGATCCAACTATCTCATAGAAGGTATGCAATCTCATTGCAAATTTCAATACTTGAAATTCCCGATAATACTTTTTCCCCTAACCTCCTATGACCTTGACAAAGGCCAACAAACCATATGATGCTAGTCAAGTTCAACCCGTCATTTCCAGATTAAATTAAACCCACCCGTACGACCCTTGACAAAGGCCAATAAGGTCGTACGACTACCCTAATCCAATTGCATCATATGCATAAGCAGATAAGTACTAGTCAGCTACCGCACACTACGCCTTGACAAATGCCAACAAACGCAGCACGAATACTAAATAGTCTTTATCTGAAATGACGGAGGGCTACGACAGGTTTTTAAGAAAACCTTTTGTGTAATGAACTTGATATCGTTATAGAATCGAGTGATTTTGAAAAGGAGTGTATTTTAGGCTTTTACTGGTTTCGCTAAAGAGGTCACTCCCGGTGAAGGGATCTCGGCTCTTTCTTCATCGAATGAGGTGCTGGATATTTATGAATATCACTATGCAAAGCAAGAACTAAAAAGTCAATCAAAAACAAAACCGAGTAGGTTGTTGTATCTGCTAGCTTCTGCTAAAGAGGTCACTCCCGGTGAAGGGATCTCGGCTCTTTCCTCATCGAATGAGGTGCTGGATATTCTACAAGGAATACTGCTATGCAAAGCAAAAACTAGAGCTATCCTTTTTGAAAATTTGATTCTACAACATCTTTAGGTGTAACACCTTAGAATGCGATTAGTGTTAATTAAGCGATAATACGGATTTTTAGTAAAAAGTTTACCAAAATAGTTTTCAAATATTTTATAAAAATTAATTAATATTTTATTAATATTTATTGCGGGCTTACACACACATGTGCATGTTAACCTAGGGTTAATTTGGGGTTAAACCATACTTAAGTAGCCATGACATCTAACCCCATTCCATTAAGTGTAATATGTAATTAATTAAATTAATTAGTTTCAAATTATAAATAAAATTGTTTTTTTAGTTGGTTGACTTGAGAGAGAGGAAGAGAGAGAGGGCATCATGAGGCATGGCAAGCATGCCATGCATTTAATGAGGAGAGAGGGGAAGGAGGCATGGCTTGTGCTAAACTCACCCTTTATTCCCAAACCCCTCACCCTCATGCATACACCCTCATTCCCTTACTCTCACTCTCATTTGTTTCTCACTCCCATGTTTTTCTTTTCATCTCACCCTCCCTCCCTCAACTGAAACCCCCTCTTGTTCATCACCAAACCAAAGCCTAAATCCCCACTAATCCCCACAAAACTCACTGCACCCTTCATTAAACTTGACCCAAAACCTATGGAGATCACTTGGAGCATGGAAAGCTAGGGTTTTGAGCAAGTGTGGATAGGTGTAACCTCTAAACTGTTAATTAGGTCCTTTTTTGTAGTATAGCTAATTAGTTTCAGTTTAGAACGAGAAAAATATAGTCTTGGTGTAATATCGTATTTTTAGTGTCGTTTTAGGATATCTGTAACCTGCTGTGACCCCGAATGTTCACTGTGAAAACAAGCAGTGTAGTAGCGTAATGCCAGAGACCCTAAGTCATTACCTGAGACCCAGACCCCATATGACCGGTTTTGGCCGGTGAGGAGGGGAGATTTTCCGGCGAGCTCGGTCAATTGGGTGCCTGGGGTGTTGTAATTTTGTGGGTAGCTTTCTATAGGTGTTTGGAGGTGTTTGGTACTGCTAGATTTTTAGGTAGTTACTATAGGTAGAATCTGGGAGCTGTAGTGAGTGTTTTAAGACCTTAATGTGGGTTATATGGCCTCGAACTGAGAATAGAACCCAAATTATGGACTTAGAATATTACCCGTGTTGGTTTTATGAAGTTGTGTTGGCCTACAGGGAATCTGGGGCAACCTGGAAAGTTTCTGAGTTAAACAAACAAGTCCATTGACCTATATTGACCACTAGAAACCCACCACCAAAATACGAACCCAATATTCCACCACATGGCCGGCGAGCTCGGAATTAAGAGTGTTGTCACCAGTTTTGTTTGGCTTCCGGGATTGGGTTTTTGGCTGTAGCTCAATTGCATTATAAACTATCCCCTATACTTGCTAGTTTTGTCCTATTTCACCTGAGACTAAATCTAGAATCAATTTCCTGAATTGCTGTTTTGATATTTGGATTTTATGAACTTGGGATTTGGTGCTTGATATCGTATTGGATCGTTGGATGTTTGTATGTCAACAAAAAGGGTTGTTTGATTGTTTTGCATGCGTAGGCTATAGGTTTTAACCTATGAGCGCACCGTGTGCCGTATTGGATTTCGGAACTTGATGTTAATAGCATTTGCAACTATGTATTTATTGTAGGTACTTTCGCGTGGATTCCGAGACGACGGAGCATGGCGACATCGACTTCGGCAAGCAAGGATTAAGGTGAGTAGATCTATATCTACGGGGGAAGTCGGGTGGATGGCGTATAGCACCCCCGCAAGTTTTTGATGAAAACCGATCTATAAGATACAGTCGTAGAAACCTAGATTAGAAAACTAAGGATATGGTTAAAAAGATAGTTAGAGATGATATGAGCAATTGAATATATATATTGAGATATGAGATGAAAGCTTTAGGGATATGAAAAGTGAATGTGAATCACGACTTATAGATATGTAGTTGCACTAGAATAAGTATGAGATTTAGAGTAGCATGACATGAGATTTATAAGATAGGATATATATATATATATGTAAATGAATTGATGTGGGATATAAATGTGATGAAAATAATATACGATGTGATATGATGACTTGATTGATATGTCGGTATATGGATGCGAGTCGATATGAGAGGATTGATACCTTTGCCGGTCCCCTGATATGAGATTGTTATGGATGCGACCTAGGATATAGGTATATAGATATATAAAATGGTGTGAATCTTGAGTGATATGTCGTACGAGACGTTAGGTCCGTACCCTCATTGTCACATAGGTTGGTAGGATCCCAAATTGTTTAATACCGCCGTACGATGATTTATCGTACATGATGAGTTTTATTTGATGATTGATCCATGCCCTTGACTGGTGGATGTCGTACGATGGATTATACCGTACGCGATGTTGTGAGGCTGGATGCCGATTGATAGATTCACCGACTTGGATATATTATAGATACGTATACCTGTTAGAATTTCACATACGATGTACCTTATGCCACGTTCATGTCATTCTCATTGCATTATATATACCTGTGCTAGTACACCTACACCATTATCGATGATGCGCATATTACACTTACACAGATTGGTTGTCTCACACACTTCATCATCGATAATTGCTATGTCACTCATAAGTAGAATTGCTACATCATACTATTAAATATTGCTACGCTCACGTTATGATAATAAGCCCATGCTCACATCATTGTTCTATGTTGCATGATATACGAATATGCTTGCATTCTGTTATATGTCGCATACATCATACTTTACGATTATATGCACTGAGATATTGTTTTCATGAGATTTCTGGATTTGAGAATCGTGGTTATTTCAAAAGAAAGTATATATTATTTTAAAAACCCGGTTTCTCTTGATATGATATTTCGAGACGTCCACCATGTATTTTCTCGGTTATGAGATTAGCATGTGAAACCCGATTCGAGGAGCGGTAGGCACTGTCTGCGGGTACATGGTGGACCCGGTGAGGTACCCCGGGGAAGAAGACTCGTATAGTTAGGCGGTGAGCCTGGCGGGGAGCACTACCTACCGGTGATAGTATTGTAAGTCGATGTGCAACACCCCACGAGTTGCGGGGAGGCGGAAATATGAAAAACGATCTTGTTTTGTATGTAAACATCGACTAACCGAAGATCTTTTCTAAACGATAATTAACAACATCCATAGAGTTCTTAACTACTATGTAAAGAGATTATACCTAATGATTCTAGTCCTTCGTCTTTGTGATCTCTACGTCCTCCTCGGCTTCCTTTCCGTAATAGATGATCCACCCGAGTACCCTAATCCAAGCTACACCTCAAGACTTGAGGTAACTAAGTTTCTCTAGTTGCTAACCAAAGTAACTAAGATGATGTAGAGTTAGGTTATGGAGTGTTTAGTCTATCCTAATCCTTGGTCTCAACTCATGAGTGGTAGGATTAGGGTTTGAAGAAGGAGTGAACTTGAGGAGAGAGAAGGTGGAGATGATAATGAGAATGAAAAAGCTTCTCACTTGAATATATGAAACATAATGAATTATCAAATAAATGAATATAAATGATTATTCACCATGCTTCATTAATTCAATATGAGTGATTCACTATGTGAGTCATTAAGCAATAAATGATGCATTAATGACATAGTGAATCACACTAATGAGTCACAATTTGCATTTAATGAAAATGCCACCTTAACCTCCTTAGTCACCATCCTTCTAGAAGCTTCCCGAAAAATTACGAGAACGCCCCTCGCATCCGTGAAAACACGAAAAAACTTTAGACTGTATAAATCCAATAACCCGATACTAGAATCTGGCTTAAACCAAAGCCGACTAGTAAAAACTGTCCGAATGTCGTACGTGCGTTTAAACACGTATGCGTCCGAACCCTTTGTCGTAAAACCGTACGACCTCTATATCATTTCTCCTGGAGTTGGGAAAACTCTGTGTGGGACTCTAAAGACTCGACTACTGCGCTGGCAGTAGGTTTAACCACAGACCGCAAGTGGCACTAGCTGTACGTAACGGTCCCCAGGTAGATGTCGATAAGAAGGTCGGTGAGGATACCCATCCGAACTCCTACTGAGCCTGTGCGTGACAATATCCGTGCAGTCCGGTCTGTTCGTCTAAGAGTATCGCATATATGGTCTAGGGAGGTGGTAAACGTCAGACCCCTAATAACTGTACAAGTCGTGTCGGTATGGCTCTATCACCATCCGAGAATCTACTGATCAATCTATCAGTAATTCTCAATCAGCCCTGGCCAGGGACTTATGGTAATGACCAACCGATCACTGTGCGATATCAACTCCCTATACCGGGAGAGACGAATCCGTAACAGTCACTCACTGCCTCCACGTGGCTCGGGACTGTGCCCAACTAAAACCTGTTTGCACGACTCCTTTGAACCGTGGTAGGGTAGTAATCAAAGCACAGTGGGAACTCACACGAGACAAATGACGACTTTAAGTTAACGGACTATCTGCACACATGTCACCTGAGAACTGCTATCTGACGTTAGGTATAAATACAATCCAGTCAATTCTCGGCGAGTCCTGTCCGGTGTACTCACACCCAGTGAGCATCTGTATAAAATTTTAGGTGCACTCCACCAATGGCTGCGGGACCAATCCATCGCCCCTCTTCAGGGTCTAGATATGTATACACCAGTCTACTCCGGAGAATCGATGCCCAGTCTCGATACTCCTGCGACCAGGGACATCTAAGGATGTGCCTATTGACTATCCAGCTCCCACTAGTATGACTGCCATCACAACGCCGGTAGTCAGGCAAACACCCTATGGGCTTTATCAACATGTGTATATATATATATATATATATATATATATATGAATACTACGCAAAATATATCATATGTTAAGATAAAGACAAACCAAATAGCGTACTATCATATTAAGCAAGACTGTTATGTACATACATATCCCCAGTATCCTATACAATGAAGGCCTCTAGGGCATATATATCCAACAATCTCCCACTTGCACTAAGGCCTATAATTAGCGCAATGAGTACCCACTGTCTTCACTATATCCAGTTGCTGGAGTACCGCATGCCCAACATCTCAAACAACCTCTCGAACTGAACTTGAGGGATGGCCTTTTTGAATGGATCTGCCGTGTTGTCTTTTGTATCCACTTTCCGTACCTCGATCTCCCGACGATCAACGATCTCCCTGATCAGGTGAAAACGCCTAAAGATATGCCTGGATTTCTGATGGGACCTGGGTTCCTTCGCCAATACTACGGCTCCATTGTTATCACAATACAAAGGTATTGGATTGGCAATGGACGGAACCACCTGAAGTTCAGAGATGAACTTCCTCATCCAGACAGCCTCTTTTGTGGCTTCACTAGCAGCTATATACTCAGCCTCCATAGTTGAGTCTGCGACGGTATCCTGTTTGGAACTCTTCCAACATACCGCCCCTCCATTGAGGGTAAACACAAAACCCGAAATGGATTTAGAATCATCTTTGTCACTTTGGAAGCCGGAGTCGGTAAAAGCCTCTACCTGGAGGTCCCCATTACCGTAAATCAAGAACATCTCCTTAGTCCTTCTCAGGTACTTGAGAATGTTCTTTACCGCTATCCAATGTTTCTCACCTGGGTTAGACTGATACCTTCTTACCACACCAAGTGCGTAAGCTACATCCGGTCTTTTACATAACATCGCATACATTATAGATCCTACCGCCGAAGCGTAGGGTATAATGCCCATGCGATCCCTCTCTTTATCAGTCTTTGGAGACATCTCTTTGGAGAGGGTGATCCCGTGACAAGCGGGCATATTACCACGCTTGGAATCTTCCATACTAAATCTCTTTAGTATAGTGTCAATATACCTGGACTGTGAAAGTCCCAACATTCTATTAGATCTATCACGATAGATCTTAATGCCCAAAATGTAGGTTGCATCACCCAAGTCTTTCATGGAGAATTTCTGTGACAAGAAGAGCTTTACTGATTGTAGCATAGGGACATCATTCCCTATCAATAGTATGTCGTCGACGTACAAAACGAGGAAGACTACTGCTCCTTCTACAATCTTCCTATAAATACATGGTTCATCTACATTTTTTATAAAGTCAAACTCTTTGACTGTCTCATCAAAGCAGATGTTCCAACTTCGCGACGCTTGCTTTAATCCATAGATGGATTTAAGCAACCTGCACACTCTTCCGCTGCTCCCACTGTTTAAGAAACCTTCTGGTTGATCCATGTAAACACTCTCTTCTAAATGTCCATTTAGAAAAGCTGTTTTTACGTCCATCTGCCAGATTTCATAGTCATGGAAGGCAGCAATGGCAAGCAGGATCCGAATGGATTTAAGCATAGCTAGAGGTGAAAAGGTTTCATCATAGTCCAATCCTGGTCTTTGACGAAAACCTTTTGCAACGAGTCTAGCTTTGTAGGTTTCCACTTGTCCAAGTGCACTTTGAAGATCCATTTGCATCCAACTGGTTTCACCCCAGGAGGAGCTACTTCTAAAGTCCATACTTTATTGGTGTACATGGATTCCATTTCGGATCTCATAGCATCCAGCCATTTCATCGAGTCATTACTCGTGATAGCCTGCTGAAAACTAGTAGGCTCATCATCATCGATGATGCAATTCTCTTGATCCCCATCTAGAAGAAAACCATAGTATCTCTCTGGAGGATGAGAAAGCCTACTAGATCTGCGGAGTGGCGTTGGTTCATCATGTTCTATTGAAATCTGAGGTTCTTCTAAGTCCTCGGTAGTAGTTTGAGGTTCTGGAATTTCTTCTAGCTCTACCGCGCTCCCACTAATTTCTTTTGCAAGAAACTCGCTTTATAAGAAGACAATGTGGCGAGCGACAAACACCTTTTGTTCTTCAGTGTGGTAGACCATGTACCCCCTTGAATGTTTGGGGTATCCTATAAACTTGCACAAAACCGATCGTGACTCGAGCTTGTCCGGTCTATTCTTTTTAACATATGCCGGATACCCCCATATCTTGATGTACTTAAGATATGGTCTCTTCCCGCTCCACATTTCATATGGAGTGGTAGGCACAGACTTAGTTGGAACTCTATTCAATAAGTACGCTGCTGATTCAAGAGCAAATCCCTAGAAGGAAAGTGGCAACTCAGCACTACTCATCATTGAACGCACCATATCTAATAGCGTGCGATTCCTTCTTTCTGATACACCATTATGCTGAGGTGTATAAGGAGGAGTAAGCTGAGAGAGAATTCCATTCTCTTTTAAGTATTCAAGGAAACTGGTACTTAAGTATTCTCCACCTCGATCAGATCGAAGTGTCTTGATGCTTTTACCAGTTTGTTTCTCTACTTCATTTTTATACTCTTTAAACTTCTCAAAAGCCTCAGATTTATGTTTCATTAAGAACACATGTCCATACCTAGAGAAGTCATCAGTAAAAGTGATGAAGTAGGAGTGACCGCTTCTCGCATGCGTAGACATTGGACTACATACATCACTGTGTATTAGTCCCAAGAGTACTGTTGCTCTTGCTCCGTATCCTGTGAATGGAGATTTGGTCATTTTTCCTTTGATACATGATTGACAAGTTGCATATGATGAATATTCAAACGGATCTAGATATCCATCTTTATGTAACTTAGTCAACCTTGTTTCGTTTATATGATCAAGTCTACAATGCCATAGAAAGGCTTGATTTGAATCTGGAGCCTTTCTTTTAAGTGTGTTTTGAATATTGAAAATTCGAGGTTGATTAAGTATGTATATGCCGTTTTCCAGTGTGCCATACCCAATCAGTTCTTGATTTAGGAGAATGTTCATGACATTACTTTCAAGCGCAAAATTATATCCTTTATTAGACAATAAAGATACTGATATAATATTACACAGCATACTGGGAATACAAAAACAGCTGTACAACATCAAAACGTGCCCACTAGTCAACCCTAGGTGATACTCCCCTATTGCAATAGCATCTACATGCATTCCATTGCCCATCCGGAGAGTCATATCACCTGCCCCCAGTACTCTACTATTTCTCAGATCCTGCAATGAATTACAGATGTGAGAACCAGAACCGGTATCAAGTACCCATGATGTAGAGTTTACTGAAAGACAATTTTCGATTACGAACACACCTGAAGCAGAAGCAACCGCTTGCTTCGTATCCTTTGCCTTGAAGGCCATACAGTCCTTCTTCCAGTGCCCTTGCTTGTGACAATAATGGCATTCGTTTATATCCGCTTTAACCCTTCCTGCCTTGTTCTTTCCCTGCACCTTCTTGACCCCACCTTTCGGTTTGATTTCTTTCATCTTCTTCTTTCCTTTAGTTTTCGCTTTAGATTTAGAAAAGGATGATTGGCCAGCATACAGAACGGGGGCCTTCTCCTTTTTCAAGGAGGTCTCTGCTACCCTCAACATGTTGAGGAGCTTTGGAAGATCAGCTTCCATTTCGTGCATGTTGAAGCTAAGCACGAACTGAGAGAAGGTGTGGGGAAGGGACTGCAAAATCAAGTCGATATACAAATCATTTTCTAGCACGCATCCCAGGTTTGTGTGTTCCTCAATGAGGCTGATCATTTTGAGGACGTGCTCTCCTACAGGCGATCCTGGAGCTAACCTCATCTGGAATAGTTTCCTTAAGGTCTCGTACCTTGCGATACGGGAGTGTTCTCCATATAATTCCTTAACATAGAGAAAGATGGATACAATATCCATACTCTCATGCTGTTTCTGGAGTTCATTGTTCATGGACGCCAGCACGATACACTTAGCTCGCTCACAATCTAGATCCCAGGTTTTGCGAACTTCCTTGTCCACAACTGAGGAATCTGGTCCAGGGATAAGGGGAGGAACAGCGGTGGTAACATATGCTACTTTGTCATAAGTCAGTGCAATGCTGACGTTCCTTAGCCAATCTTTATAGTTCTGCCCGGTCAGTATATTTTTTTCAAGTAATAGTTTTAGTCATGTCATGGTAGCTGCTAGAGAGAGAGAAAAGAAAACACTCAGCATATGCTTCTTGCAAGTTTAGATTGGTTATTAATATATCTAAACAGGATGGCTCCCACTGTTCCCTCAAATCCTTCTTCAAAACCTAAAAGAAGAACTAGTCAGGATTTAATCACACGTCACAATACTTGCTTAACCTTTTAGCCAGGCTGGTGTTGGTACTTCGAGGGAGGTTTTCCAACACTTTCGCGAAGTTCCTTAATTAAATAACCTCTTTTCCCTGGAGGCGTATCCCCTCTAACACCTTTCTGGACACTTACTTGGTTTATAGCATTGATTGTTAAGTGAGAATGTTTCCCGAGAGTAATCATACTCATCAGTGGGAACTATCATTGCATGATGCACTAGATGGAAGCCACTCTAGTCACAACACTCCAGAAGGTATGCTAAATCTGCAAGTTTCCTTTATGTTTGAAACTCCCGATGTGATTTTATACCCCAAGCTCTTATAGACCTTGACGTAGGCCAACAAGTCATACGACGCAAATCAAGTTCTACCCGTCGTTGTCCTGATTAATTTAGGTACATCGTACATGCCCTTGACGTAGGCCAACTGTTAGTTATATGTATGCCTTAGATGCCATTACTATACATAGGATGTATATTGTAGTGGATGCTTGGACATATATAGGGAGGACTTTCTTGCTCGACATGATAGTATGCTATCTGGTTGCTCTTTACCTTAACGTGTACACTGATTATCTCTCTGTTACATGTTGGTAAAGCCCTTAGGATGTGTACTTGACTACCTGGACTATGATGCGGATCATACTAGTAGGGACATGGTAGTCCATAAGTACATCCTTCAAGGTCCCTAGTCGTGGGTGTATCGAGACGGGGCATCGATATACCAGATTAGACTAGCGTATACCTTCTCGACCCATACAGATGGGCGATGGATGATCCCATATCCATTGGTGTTTGACATCAGATATGATATACGGGTGCTCAGTGGAGACTGGGTACACTGGACGGACTCGCCGAGAACTCCCAGATGGTATTATACATTACGTCATATGGCAGTTCTCTGGTGACACTGGTATAGGTTAGTCTGTAGACCCGAGATCGTCATAGAGTCTTGTGTGATTCCCACTGTGCTTTGATTTCCACCTTACCACATCTAAGAGGGCGTGCAAAATGGTGGTTTTTGGGTACAGTCCCGAATCACATGGAGACAATGAGCGATAGGAGGGGATTCGTCTCTCCCGGTATAGGGAGTTGATGTTGCGCTGTGTTCGATTGGCTATAACCGGAAATCCCTGGCCAGGGTTGCTGAGATTTACTGGTAAGTGTTACCAGTAGTTTCTCGAACTGTTATAGACCTCATGTCACGACCCGAAAGAGCACGTGACTGGCCCTTGAACCATATGAAGTCTATAGGACTCCATCTGACCCAAGTAAGCCAAAAGCCCAGAAATCTAAAACCATTTTACGGAGTAAATAAAGAAAACTGGTTTTTATTAAGTAAAGAAACATATTTTGAAATCAAGCTTTTAAATAACTAAGCCGAATATGCATTTTTAAAAAGTGTAGTCTTTTCTGAAAATTTCGGTAGAGTTTCCTTTGTAAAAACTGGCCCCGAACGGGTACAACAAGAACAATATATATATGCAAGGATAAGGGCATCCCCAAGCGGGAGCTAGCTCTTCGTCAATCGACGGTCACCACCACGCAAGCAATATAATATACAACGCCAAATGGCGAGGATCAAAACTCAAAAAAAAACTCAAAACAGCCAGAAAACCATAATACTACAAGCGCGACTCTAAGGTCGAAATAATACATAATTGATTTCTAAGTCTGAAACAATATACAAGTTTTGGTTGATGGAATTTCTAGATACAATGAATAAATAATGTACAATGGTGGTTCTGATACAAAGAACCCACCTACCAAAGCAAGTCACCCGTAATGGAAGCAATGTGCCCAAAAAGCCGCAATGAAATCTGTACGGCAAAACCTGCAAGAACTGTGGCACAACGGGGGTGAGTTGCCAACTCGTGAATAGAAAATATCAACAAGCAGAGATTGAATGTATGACCCATCCTAGGTCAATACGATCAGATATATATAAACCTCAATATGAATAAAGCTGAAGCATGCTAAACTGGCAATGTAATCTCTATACATGAGTGTAGTGCCAAGTGCTCGTGCCAGTACCTCAGGTAATAGCATATCATAAATGTGAGGCATGATCAATGTAATCAAATCTGCATGTATGTGGATCCCGTCCACTCGTCACCCAATGACAATAACCATCATGCATGTAAATATCATGAAGCATGTGCATGGAAATATGAGGATATAAACCACATGTGTCCCTCGCGACACGTCAAAAATCATGGAACCGGAGTGTCCAGCATCGACACTCGAAAACATCATGAAAACTGTGCCCAGCATCGGCACGTAAATCCTCATATATCGGGCTCCGTCAGTCCGGATCAGCCCACGGGCTCCGTCTGCGGAATCGGCCCTCGGCCCCAGCAGTACGCCCATATCCATCTATCGACTCTGGTCGGTATCCTCCGGACAACCGCCAGGTCCAACCAATCACCGGTAGGTAGTAGTCCCTCCGCCGGGCTTACCGTCTAACAATACGAGTCTTCTCGCCCCGGGGTACCGTACCGGGTCCACCATGTACCCGCAATCGGTGCCTACCTCTCCTCGAATCGGGTATACTCACACAAGCTCTCTGGGACCAAGAAAACTCATGGTGGACGCACCAAAATATCATATCAAGGGAAACCAGGTTTTTAAACAGTGCGTGTTTTCTTAAAATAGTACTCCAGTTCCCAAATCCAGAAATCATGTAAATCAAATCCAATGCGCATAATCAAAAAGCAAGATGTATGTGACATGTAAATGAAGTGAAAGTATAATGGTATATCATGCAACATGAAATAATTGTATGCACATACAAGGTTCATATCCTGATGCAATAATACTACTGTGTAGTGACATGGCAATTACCGATGAAGATGTGTGTGAGCCGGCAAGTAAGTGTACGTGGTACATACGCATCATCGGTAATGGTGTTGGTGTCCTAGCAGCATGATTATAATATATCAATAACGCAAGCAATGCAATGCAAATAGCTTGAATATGCGGAACCGAACAATCAACGCAACAGTAAAGAACCCGCCTCAATAAATATATCATGCAGCCTTGCCTTTTGAAATAAGACGAATCAGGGTTTTTGGTAAAGTAAGGGCTACGGTGTTTTAAGAAAAGACGTGTCGTTTTGAAAATATCCGTAGAATCCCTTTTGCCTATCTTTAAAAATATCCCCGATTCGTTAGTTTTGAAATAGGTATGACTCGGGTCTCGTCTAACGCTTACTATGCGAACTACGGACCCAACTATCAAGTCAATCGGGAGGAGTATGGAAACCACCTAAATCTGAGTCGATATACATAAATATATATACAATAGTCGGTGATCTCGCCTCAATAGTATTATGTACGATACAGTATATCATATAATATCCTCGAGTCATGAGCGCGGATCTAACATCAATATAAAGCTCGTACGGTAAATCGTCGTACGGCATCCCAATAGCTGGGTACGGGTCAATATCACATTCATCTCACCACATATCAGGATCACTACCATCATATCACATAATCATGGGTACAGATCTAAGTCTAGTACAATCGATACCATCTATATAAGTATGAATGCGGGGTAAAACACATGCCCAAAGGCCCGCTAAAGCATCCTATCGTATCTCCCATACGAATCCTGTCATATCGCCGATCTCACGGCCTCAAATCGAATCACATCGACTCAACCCACATCCCAAGCACTATCCATAATCTAGTATATGTACACATAGTCCCATACCCATGTGAACACATACAAACGTATATTCCCATATACCCATACGAAAGAAAGTATGTATGCAAGTGTGTGCGTGTGTGTGTGTATGGGTGCAACCCCTACTCTAGGGTTTCGCACTTACACTAAACCAATTCATCTTATCATCAATAATCTCAAAGAACATATAATAAATATATGTGTGTATACGTATTCGTATACATCACCACGGACTGCGGGGGTGCTATACGCCATCCACCCGAATTCCCCCGTAGATATAATCTACTCACCTGGTCTTCGCTCGCTGAAATCGATGACGCCGCGCTTCTTCGCCTCGGAATCCTTGCGAGGGTACCTACAATAATAAACCATCGCAATACGTATTAAAATCGATGCAGAAAACCGACACAGCGCACAGTGTGCTCATAGGTTGAAACCTATGGCCTAAACGTGCAAATCAATCAACCAATCCCTGTTGTCGATGTACGAACACCCGACAACCAAATACAAATCCAAATATCAAGAAAGTGTATTTTAAAATATGGAAAACATAGCCTAAAACACACCAAAATGCATCCATATTTTCCCCAGGTGACAATTAGCCAAAACTGCATATAGGAGGGGTCAAATTTAGTGCAAAATGAGCCCTGGAACAAAGATGAACCCATTCCCCTCTTCTCTGGCCGCAAATTGCGGCCAGAATGATTAAATCTGTGGCCTGAGATTTGAATTAGTGGCCCGGGTCTTGGTGGTAGCTTCCTAGGTGCCTGCACGACTCACTGTCAGCTCAATTTTATTTTAGAGGTCTCGGGGTGATAGCAGATTCCTAAATACACTCCCAGATTTGCAGTTCTCACCGATATCGATTCGCTAAATCCGTATTCTGGGTTTAACTCTCAGGTCTGGTCCAAAATAACATCCCACCAGGGGTTCTAAGATCACCACAATCCTCAATTTCATCTTTGATTTCAGATCTAACCTAAACCCTAACTTGAAGTTTCAAAAGTCTATCAAACGACACCATATCGACATGAAACTAGAATTGATGCACAAGAAATGAAATACTACTCTAATAGGTCTAGAATTTACCTCCTTTGGTAACTCAAGAAAATTCTTGAGTTGCTCAAAGTCCTCCAAATCCAATCTTGCTAGGCTCGATGTGTAGATCTTGAGCTTGTGCACACTTTTTATGAAATGGAGATAGGGTTTTGATGTATTTTTAGAGGTGATTTGGGACTTGAAGAGGGGAGGGAGTGAGGGGGAGGCAACATTCAGCTGAAGGGAAGGGAGGGAGAGGAGAGAATGAGAGGATAAAGAATGCCCAAGTCAAAGCTAACCCCTCTCCTTTCTTTCTCACCCATACCTACTACCATTATTCTAATCTATCCATTTTCTTTTCTTTTTCAAAAACCTTCTCACTCAAATAGTAAACCCAAAGTAAAGCCATAGTAACAAATGTAACACAAGTATAGAAAAAGATATGTGCATGCTTTGCACAAAAATCCGATTAGCGATTTTTAATCGCGATTAGCACTAAATTAGTGTCAAACTAATCACAAAAACTTAAAAATGGCATAATCCCATAAAATACCCTATTTTGGAATTTTCCATAATTTTTCCAAAATTTTCCCCATTTATTTGTATTTAATTATACCGAAATATTAAAATATTCATTAAAATAATATTAAATTATAAAAATTCCCAAAAATAATATTTTATTATTTTGAAATGTTACACCTCATATCGACACGACTTATCGAGCTACTGGGGGTCTGACGTTTACCACCCCTAGGCGAGATATGCGACATATCAGACGACGAGACCGGACTGTACGGTAAGTGTTACTGGTTGGATTCACAGGAGTGTGAGAGGGCTTGCTCGTTGATCTTCTGATCGCTCAATACCCGGGTGGCCGTTACGTTTAGCAGACCGCTTGCGGCTTGTGGGTGTTTGATATGATCATCACCTGCTGCCGGCGTATTGACGAGTCTTTAGAGTGCTACACAGAGGTTTCCTGGCTCAAGCGAAACGAAATAGGAGCGCATATGAGATATGTGCGGGAACGAGAATAATACCAGTATGTGATACTGAATTCTATTCTCGCGATTTGTATCATCGGACGGTTATATAAGATATAGCCGGGTTACCGAATCAAGTGTTGATTCGATATATTGATACACTTGATATTAGTCGGTTATATGCAGTATGACCGGATCATTAAATCAAGTGTTGATTTAATGATTTAATGTATAATTATATATTTGATATATTACTTTACATTAACTAGTATTTGTTCACTTAAGATTGATTTTCTCACTTGAAGTGCACAAGTTGTATATGTGATATATTTTTGGGCACTAGTTTGTATCATGTTTGATGATACATGCAAACTTGGGTGTGTGTTTGGATAACACTATGTTTAGGTTAATGGTTAGGGTTTTATTCATTTTATTTATTTATTTTTAGTGAAATAAAATGGTGGCTCTCTTTGTCTTCATTTGAAGCTTCATGATGCTTCATGCATCTTTGAAAAGTCTAACCATTTTGTTTTGCTCTTTAACCTAACCATTACCTAAACCCTAGTTTAGTCTCTACAAAGGTTAACTTCACCCATGGTTTCATTATGATAAGTCTTCACTTGAATTTTCTTTTTTGACAATAATTCATTTTCTTTTCTTCTTCTTCATCTTCTTCATGAAGAAAAGAAAAGCTTGCTAGAAAATTTCAAGTGTTGAAATCAAGTGAGAAATCCAAATCCAAAGTGAACCCACTTCCTATTTCTTCATCCTCTACCACTTGTCATGTTGTATAGGGTGTTTTCTTCATAAGGTTTATGACCAAGTGAAGATGGAGCTTGATTTTGAGTTGCCTCGACGTAGATCATCTTCGGCATCGAAGTCAACGACCTGGCCCGATCATTTCTCCGATGAAACCAACGCTAGAGTCCAGTATCCCGATGGTCGCAGCGGAGGGACGTCATCACGGAGCTAAAGAGGTGGAGGACCGGATCTACAAAAGTTGTAGTCACTTTCACTTAGTAGCAAAGTTGTTTGCTTGCTTGGTTTTTCGGCTATCCTCTAGTTAACGATCCTCATTAGGGTTTCTCGGCACATAAAATTTTGATTTTGGCATGGTTGATGCCTTGTGTAACCTCTTGAGTGTGCCTAGGAACTCTACAGTGGTATCAGAGCCTAGCTAGAGCCTTAGGCGATGTGTAGACGATGTTAGAAACCCGATCGAACCCCGAAACCCTAAATTACACCCCTCTCTGTACATTTTCTGAAACTGTGTATTTTTCCTAATTAAAAATTGTCAAAAAAATCAGCAGGGTTTTATAGGAGTTACTGTGCAGCACGTGACCACAAATCGACTAAAGCGCCGCGGAACCGCGGCTCCACCCAGGCTTGAGCGGCGGTTCCGCGGCCATAGTAGTGAATTTTGACACGTGGTTTGCACAGTAATCTCTCTCTGTAAGTGCTGTGTTTTCTGGGAATTTTTAACTTATATTCAACAGTTGAATTTTCTGGGTTGTTTTGGGGATTCAATGATTCGATCGGTTTATTTAACTTCGTCTATGTGTTTTTCCGGGTATTTTAGAACATGTTAAAAAGTTCGACCAGATATAAATACCCAATTTTTCCCCTGCCTGGAAATTTCCAAGTGTTGGATTTTTCCGTAGTTTGAAAACGTTCTAAGTAGTGCAAGTAACGCGATGGACCCTCTAGAAGACAACAAACCTTAACTCGATTATGTGACCGTCTTGAACTGCCCTTTGAACCTTAGGGTTTGGGGCAGTACGGTGTGCCACATGTGAGGAATTGGGTTGACCCTTCTACGGCTGGACCGTTGGTACTGTGGCATGAAGTGAATGTTTTTAAATTTATTTCAAGTGTTGAGCTGTTTCGGGAAAACTTGGGTGTTTGATTTTTCGATCGGAAAGTTTAACATTTTCTATTTATCCGGAATGTGATACAATATTTGGAATCCACATGTAGTTATGAGATAACTGATTTGGATGTTATAAACATAGCAGTTTAGTCTCACTTGATCGGTTGCCACGGGTTTTGATGTGATCAAAAGTCTGTCGCAATCACGTTGCGTACGCGGATACTCGCCGGTAAACTTAATAGACAGCTACACCCCATAGCCCCGACCAAGTGACTGTAGGAGAACCCCGTCGCCAAAAAGCATCCGTTCGGGTGCTCGCGGCAGCGGTGTTCCGCCTTAGTGCACTTCGTCGACGGTATCGGGGGTGCGGCCGTCCACTAAAGTTTGCGACGAGCATTCGTTCTGGATGTCGGGAATCTTGTTGAATTGCCTGACTTGATATTGAAAAGTGTTTTCGATAATGAGACTAAAATGCGGGGTTTATAATTGTTAGGCATGCGATGTCTAAGGAATTCATTTAGTTAGGCATGCGATGTCTAAGGAGGTTGCGGATTCTAACTGTTGTAGTTTTACACTTTCTTTTCTGCGACCATAAGTGTAATATGTGATATCGCCGGTTTCGTTGCTATATGTCAACGACAATTGGGATGGGCATATTTACTTACGTTGATGACATGTGATGTTATGTGTTGCTGGATATGTTATATTGGATCGTCGTGTTTGAATAGCCGGGGTTTTATGTGAGATAAGTGTTTTTCATTTTCATTCATGTAAAAACTTGTATATAATATTCTTTTATTGGGGCACTTCCAGGTTGCGGAGGATGTCACCGTTAATGTATATTATTTACTTTTCCGCATTAGGATAGACCCAAGGAGAGGAGCACAAGTAACCGGGTTCTAGGGTCCAGTGGGAGACAATCTCGAGGAGTCGAGTCCAGGTTTCCTAACCCTAGAATTGGTAGGGTTACTTGCCGCTCTCATAGGGGTCTAGGGGTGTGGGATTGGCTATTCATCACGACCGTGGAATCCGTGTTTTATACAGGCTCAAAATAAAACACGGACGTCCTAGTATATCCAATATTTCATATGATATATTCTGCTGCGTTATCTGTGATGTGATCATGTGATATGTTCAGATAGATATTATATATAGTATATATGATATATTATATAGACGTTGCTTATGTTTTACACCCGCGCTAGCCCTGCCTCGCTCTGCCGTTAGTTACCTAACCTAACGGTGCAGACGGGACATCGAGGCGAATGCGGATGGCATAAGCGTACGTTATATTTATCTGTGATGTTTAGGTAGACTTAAATGATGAGACTTCATTAATGTGATTAATGAAAGAAAAGAAACCTAAGATGTTGTGGAATCGAATTTTCAAAATAGGTAGCTACAGTTCATGCTTTGCATCGCGCTGTTCCTTGTAGAACATCCTACACCTTATTCGATAAGGAAAGGGCCGAGATCCCTTCACCGGGAGTGACCCCTTTAGCAATAACTGGCAGATGCTACAACCCTCGGTTTGTCTTTTGATTGCTTCTATAGTTTTTGCTTTGCACAGCGGTATATATGTCACGTACCGAAAGTACGGAATATGACCGGCACGTAAACTACGAACGTCTCGAGGCGTACGTAATCTAAGTAAACCGAAAACCCAGAAATCCAAACCAAGAAAAGATGTAGAGTGCAGGAAAAACCAACTTAAAGCAAGTAGTTTCAATAGCATAAGCCGAATTATGCGGTTTTTAAAAACATCAAAAATTTCCTGAAAATTTCGGCAGAGTCTCCTTTGTAAAAATTGGCCCCCAAACGGGATACAACATGAATAGTATACGAAATCAATAAAAGGCATGCCCAAGCGGGAGCTAGGTCTTCGTCAATCGACGGTCACAACCATACAGGCAATATAATATACAACGCCAAGGACGAGGATCAAAAACTCAAAAGGAAACTCAAAACCACAAGAAATCCACAGAAATATAATGCGCGACTCAAAGGTCGTAACATCACTGGTCTCTATCTCAAAATAAATCCATGTTTGGTTGATGGAACTTCTAGATACAACAGAATAATAATATACAAGATATATAATGGGGGTACGATACAAGTAAACCCACCTACTAGCAAATCACCCGAAGGAAACTATGCCCGCAAGCCGTAATGAAACCTGTACGGCAAACCTGCAAGAAACTGGGGCACAACGGGGGTGAGTTGCCAACTCGTGAATAGAAAAACATCTACGGAAAGAAATCGCATAAATAACGCAACCTAGGTCAATGATCATAATATATCCTCAAATATATGTATAACATGCAGCTTATAACCATGGCTAGGGTAATATCTAACCCGAGTGTAATCTCATGTGCCCGTGTCAGTGCCTTAGGTAGCAATATAACATATGAATGAGGTATGAATGCATGGAAACAGAATACATGTAAATGAAGAACTGTTTTCATAATTTAGTGAGATTTCCTTTGTATTTTTAAAATGAGGTATCATAATGAAATCAGCATAAAACAGTGCCTAGCATCGGCACAAAACGTAATCCCAATATCTCGATATCTCTGTATCACAGTCTCTGTACCTCAATATCTCGAAATCTCAATCACAATATCTATGGCGCCGTCAGTCCAGACCGGCCCCTACCATCCATCTCAAGACCACGACGGTATCCTCCGGATATCCGACGCGTCGGGTAAAATCACCGGTAGGTAGTGCTCCCCTTCCAGGCTCACATCGTCATCATCACGCGCTTCTTGCCCCGGGGTACCTTACCGGGTCCACCATGTACCCGAAACGGTTCATCCATCTCCTCGAATCAGGTCTCGAAATCCATCAGCAAACTCATGGTGGACGACTCATACATCATGGGAAAAACCACACTTTTTATTTAAAAAGAGAGAAATCAGTTTATATAAGTTTTGCGGTTTTCCCCCCAAATCCAGAAAATTTCATGGAAATCCGAATCCAAATCATCAATAGCATGTAAAACCATGAATATAGGCATAACAATGAATAACAATATGCATGAAATGACAAGTAATAACTACAATGTTAAGCTGGCATAGGGCAGTTACACTAATATCATGTCAAATTACTAACTAACAAGCTAAGTCAAGCAATAATATTTTCTAAGGTGTACGTGACATGGCAATTACCGATGAAGACGTGTGTGAGCCGGCAAGTAAGTGTACGTGGTACATACGCATCATCGGTAATGGTGCTGGTGTCCTAACAATATGATATCAACATTGCAATAAGAAATTATAACATAAATATGCGATGCGAAGCGAACCACAATAATAAGCGGGAGCTGAATACTAGACGCAACTGTAACTAACCTGCATTAATCTAATATAAGTCTTACAAATGGTGCCTTTTGAAATAACACGAATCATGGGGTTTTGAAAATAGGGGCTACGGTGTTTTTATGAAAAGATACGTCTTTTGAAATATCCGTAGGATCCCTTGGGCTGTCTTTTAAAATACCCACGATTCGTTAGTTTTTGAAATAGGTAAGAATCGAATCCAATCTAACAACTAAACTAAACTAAAGGGCTAAGCTAACAAGCTGGACTATAGGTAAGGAAACCGCCTAACATCTGAGTCGATCCATATACATACCTGTATATATATTAGTCGGTGATCCCGCCTCAATAATATCATATCCGATACCATATCTACAATCAGACATCCCAAGTCAAGAGTGCGGATCAATCATCAAGATATAGCTCGTACGTAAATCCGTCGTACGGCATCCCCAAATCTGGGTACGGGTCAATATCATATTCCTCACACCATTCCTCTGGTATCCTCTTTATTCAAGATCATAGTCTAGGGTACTGACCTATGTCTAGTACAATACTAATATCCTCAATATACTCATGATCTGACTACAGATCGACAATCTCGTACAAACCGGTACCGTCAGCACATAGCATCATCAAGGGTACACATCGTCCGATACGGCCTAATATCAATATCCTAGCATATCATGCCTCATATCACGATCGCATGTCGACCATTTTATTTATAACACTATTCACCCGTATCGCCGCCCCAAGATCCGCTATAACACCAGGACGTACCTCAAGTACGAATCCTGCCATATCACCGATATCACAACCACAAAACAAATCTCATCGACTCAGCTCAATCCCAAGTATCATCCTCAAATCCGTATGTGAACACATAGTCCCATACCCATGTGATCACATAACTATAAAGAATCCCATGAGCACATATAAATAGGAATGTATGCAAGTATGTATGTGTGTATGTGTAGTGCAACACTACCCTAGGGTTCGCAACACTAAAATAATCCAACCTAAACATCGTTATTAATCCCAAATAACATATAATAATTTTTGGTGTGTATACGCATCCGTATACACCACCACGGACTGCGGGGGTGCTCTACGCCATCCATCCGACTTCTCCCCGTAGATATAAATCTACTCACCTGGTCCTTGCTCGCCGGTGCCGATGTCGCCACGCTCTTGCTTGTCGTCTCGAAGTCCACATGGGGTACCTACATATCATAACGCACCGTATCGCATTAAAATCCGACTCATGACCAAAACGACACATGAATCCCACATAGGTCAAAACCTATGGTTGCTCCACAATTCAACCCAAAAACCCTCGACGTCGGCGTACAAACGCCAGACCATCGAGAAAAACCCAAATACACTCATTTGCACATTCACAAACACTAATTATAATATGAAATAGGTTAAAATTCACAAAAACCCCCAAACTCACTTTAAAAGCTATTTTTCCGAAAATCTAGCAAGCAAGGTTTACCGTTTTAGTACAAAACTTGATATTTAAACAAATTTAGCGGCTACAATATCCACTAAACATTATAAATAAGTCATACAAACCCTAATTAGATTTTTAATCTTACTATCTTTCATTAACCCGAAATTCTAGTTTACAATTTAGATTAATTAGTAAATTTTAAAATAACAAATTTGTAAACTAGCTACTATGTTTGATTTCACATGCCTTAATATGATACCTTACACATTTAAACCATGTACAAATGATATAAAACCCTAACTAGATTTTAACCTCATATTTGCAATTAAATTCTAAAACCTAGTTTGCTAGAAATCTTAATTAGGACAATTTACAAGCAGCAATTTGTAATATGCAACAAGATTAAGTTTTCCAAATCTTAAGAGCCTCAACTACACAATTAAACCATGAACAATTTATCAAAACCCTTATCTTGATCCAAACCCAATTCTTTACAATTTTCAACTTGAAGGAAAAACCAAGTTAACACCTAATTAAACACTTAATTAACTTAGATTAAGCAATATAAACAACAAATTCTATATAGGGTCAAAGTTTATACCTCCCAATTTTTGAGATCTAGCTTGAAATCTAGCCATCCAAAAAGCTCTCCTTTCACCACAATCCATGCATCGAAGGCTACACTAAAATGGGTAAGAGCTTGATTTAGATTTTGGATTTTTTTGATGGGTATTTGATGAATTTTTGAAGCAAAAGAGATAGGAAAATGAGGTCAAGAAAATTGGGGGGGGGGGGTGCTTGAGGGATAGGCTCGGCCAGAATTGAGGAGGGGGAGAAGAGAGGGTGTGGGGGTGTTTGTAAAGTCAAGGAAAAGTCCAAGTCATCATTATCTAACACCATACCTCTTTATTTAATATTTCCTTTATTCTTTTCTCTTGATTTTCTTTTCTTTTCTTGTTTTCCCTTGACTTTTAAGTGAGGAGATGAGTGGGGGCCTGCTGAATTCAGCCCTTATAGGGGAGAGGGTGAGGGTGTGTGTGTGTATATGAGGAATATTAAGCTACATGCAACCACACCCCAATTCTATTTAGCTATTTTTCACCATTTAAGCCCTTTTTCTTCGATATTTTCTAAACCGTTTTGGCAGACCATTTTATTTCAAAAACTACATGATAAAATTTTGTTTAATGTATTATGATGCACAAAATTTGTTTCAACTCATTCCAATTTGTAATTTTCCCTAATTAAATATATTAGTGACGGCTTAAAATAATATTAAAATAATTATTTTCGGAAAATTTTTCAAAAAATTTGAAATTTCACCAGCGGCTCAATAAACACCAAATACTAGCAATTTCATAGCTAGAATATGTATATTTAATTTTATAATAAAGATATTCTTATTTTGTCTTTTTACAGAAAACCCCCTTATTTTACCGTTTTTTCGAAATTTCACCGAAATGATTTTCAAAACGTTACAATCTTTTCCCCTTAAAGAAATTCGGTCCCGGAATTTAAATTAAAACTCTCCCCCCCCAAATACTAAAATATTTCAGCCAAAACCATCAAATCGCCGGGGCTCCGAAATCATAAATACATAAACACATCATAGCGCAATGCATGCGCATGAGTAATGAGTAGATAACTCAATTTAGAACTCCGTCAAGCATCCCGCAATCATCGGAGTCATGGGGAAGACATCAATACCAAATCCAAGGCAAAACCAATATGATATAACTCGAAACTATACATGTAAAATATATTCAGGTACTGTCCTCTGACTAGTCCTGCTCAGTACGAAAACACATAGCAATATCATAAAAACGTACTGCTCTATAAGAAATCAATCACAAATATATATGAATACTACGTGCGTCAGGTGCGCACGGAAATAAAAATCTATAAATGTGCCATACATGTGCACAGAAACAACATCTAGGTGCAACGGGTGTGCACACAACATCAGTCATAGGCAACGTGTGTGCCTGACAGCAAAATCAGGTGCATCTGACATGCACGAAAAATCCCGATTCAGCGCATCTGATGTGCACCAAATCGCATCTCATAACAGGCGCCCAACATGCGCTAAAAATCCAAATCTGGTGCATCCATCATGCATGAAATCATGAAATCCAATATCAAGTGCCGAACATGCGCAAAATCCAATCAGGCGCACAAAGTGCACAAAACAATATCGAGTATCACAATCGAAATCGAAGTCCAGTGCATCTAAGTGCACAAAATGCGAATCACTGCACTGCAACCATATATGAACTATACCGAGTGCAAGAACCAAATCGTGTGCGTACATATGCACAAAATCAACTCAACTGTATGAAACCCATAAAATCATAAACATGAGAAACCAAGGCACGAAAACGATGTCAAGTGCAACAACTGTGCAAAATCGTAAATACTTAGTAGGTGCAATCATGGTCCATGAACACAAATATCATGAAACTCAATCATCAAAATCAATTATGCGAATAGATCGCCCAAAATACCCAAAATCAAGTATGGCGGAATAGTCCCGCTCAAGCACATCCTCCAAGAATCTCTGGCCTGCCGGTGTGCATAACATGACCACTACTGGGTCCAAGTCTTCTCGTAATTTATTCCAGAAAGGTCCTATCGAGATCTCTCCCAAATCTCGTCTCTGCCGAACTGTCCGGAAGTCATCGTCCCTTACTAGATCTGTTCTCGTTCTGGAACGGCTGCATACTCAACGCGACTCCTTCTGGAAGGTATACCCAAGTACAATGCCTCGGCATATGTATCGCATCTCTGATGTCGGCGGAGTGGAACGTCGTCTCATCAAGACCTCGTACGAACCTCTTACTTCACCTTTCTCTAATGTCGACCGCTTCGGACTCGTCTCATCGTGGCTGCATGGACTGAGCTCCAACGGTTATCCTCGTATCGGGAGTCTCCCAAGAAATGCATCTCACCACCTAGCATCCGAATTAAGTCGAGCCATCCGATCGAGTCGTCAAAACCTCATAATCCCCCAAGAGCTCAACATCTTGGGCACAATTTAATAGTATCGAGTACATACCACAGCATCGGTGGTCCAGCCGTAGAAGGGCAAACCCAAGCCTCACTAATGGCGCCGTAGAACTGTCGCAAACCCGAAGGTTCAAAGGCTTTCACACGATCATTAAGTCGAGTTGCCTGCATGTCTTTCCGACTACTTTAAACTTGGAATAATAGGTTTCTAACATTCGATCGTCTCTGTCGACTCTCAACGTCTCCGCGTGAAGTCGTCTCTAGCTGGAATCAATCTATCTGATGACCTCGCATCGGGGTAGGCGAACGAACCACCTGTCCTAGTCATTCATCATCGGGTGACTAGCGACCTTCTATCATCTCTTCGTACTACTCGTCCCGCAATAGCTCCAACATATGGGACGATATCTCGTCGTTCACAGCAAAAACTGGTTCGCTCATCTGCACGCTGAACCGTGCCTCAATCACTTCAATGGTCATCTAAGTATGGCTGGCCTCTACCGGTGGCTCAATCCTCTGGTGCTAATCTGTACGTCCGAGCAACCTCATACGGCGATCCATCCAACGCTCGTGGCGCAAAACACAATCAAAAGGCACCTCTCTACAATCGGGTGTCGCCGGAATCACGCCCTGGTCAGTCCTCGTTCGTGACGAGCTCGTGCTGACCGCAATTCTAGCCGTAGCTCTCCCTGCCCGTAATCGTGGCAGCAAAACCAAACTGGTACCGATGAGGCTAGATCAGGAAGGAATATAATACTGAACAAGGAAATGTACATCCTAAGGCTTCTTAAGTGGAGTGGCGTGTCGTAAATATGCCGCGGAACATACCAACGGTACGTCACTCTACTTTAGTCACCTATTCCATCAACCAAGGGTTATCCTACGCTCCGAAGGTAAAACCTAACGCTTTGATACCAACTTTGTCACGTCCCGAAAGTACGGAATATGACCGGCACTTAAACTACGAACGTCTCGAGGCGTACGTAATCTAAGTAAACCGAAAACCCAGAAATCCAAACCAAGAAAAGATGTAGAGTGCAGGAAAAACCAACTTAAAGCAAGTAGTTTCAATAGCATAAGCCGAATTATGCGGTTTTTAAAAATATCAAAAATTTCCTGAAAATTTCGGCAGAGTCTCCTTTGTAAAAACTGGCCCCCAAACGGGATACAACATGAATAGTATACGAAATCAATAAAAGGCATCCCCAAGCGGGAGCTAGGTCTTCGTCAATCGACGGTCACAACCACACAAGCAATATAATATACAACGCCAAGGGCGAGGATCAAAAACTCAAAAGGAAACTCAAAACCACAAGAAATCCACAGAAATATAACGCGCGACTCTAAGGTCGAAAGAATAACATCACTGGTCTCTATCTCAAAATAAATCCATGTTTGGTTGATGGAACTTCTAGATACAACAGAATAATAATATACAAGATATATAATGGGGGTACGATACAAGTAAACCCACCTACTAGCAAATCACCCGAAGGAAACTATGCCCGCAAGCCGTAATGAAACCTGTACGGCAAACCTGCAAGAAACTGGGGCACAACGGGGGTGAGTTGCCAACTCGTGAATAGAAAAACATCTACGGAAAGAAATCGTATAAATAACGCAACCTAGGTCAATGATCATAATATATCCTCAAATATATGTATAACATGCAGCCTATAACCATGGCTAGGGTAATATCTAACCCGAGTGTAATCTCATGTGCCCGTGTCAGTGCCTCAGGTAGCAATATAACATATGAATGAGGTATGAATGCATGGAAACAGAATACATGTAAATGAAGAACTGTTTTCATAATTTAGTGAGATTTCCTTTGTATTTTTAAAATGAGGTATCATAATGAAATCAGCATAAAACAGTGCCTAGCATCGGCACAAAACTTAATCCCAATATCTCGATATCTCTGTATCACAGTCTCTGTACCTTAATATCTCGAAATCTCAATGTCTCAATCACAATATCTAGGGCGCCGTCAGTCCAGACCGGCCCCTACCATCCATCTCAAGACTACGACGGTATCCTCTGGATATCCGACGCGTCGGGTAAAATCACCGGTAGGTAGTGCTCCCCTGCCAGGCTCACATCATCATCATCACGCGCTTCTTGCCCCGGGGTACCTTACCGGGTCCACCATGTACCCGAAACGGTTCATCCGTCTCCTCGAATCAGGTCTCGAAATCCATCAGCAAACTCATGGTGGACGACTCATACATCATGGGAAAAACCGCACTTTTTATTTAAAAAGAGAGAAATCAGTTTATATAAGTTTTGCAGTTTTCCCCCCAAATCCAGAAAATTTCATGGAAATCCGAATCCAAATCATCAATAGCATGTAAAACCATGAATATAGGCATAACAATGAATAACAATATGCATGAAGTGACAAGTAATAACTACAATGTTAAGCTGGCATAGGGCAGGTACACTAATATCATGTCAAATTACTAACTAACAAGCTAAGTCAAGCAATAATATTTTCTAAGGTGTGCGTGACATGGCAATTGCCGATGAAGATGTGTGTGAGCCGGCAAGTAAGTGTACGTGGTACATACGCATCATCGGTAATGGTGCTGGTGTCCTAACAATATGATATCAACATTGCAATAAGAAATTATAACAAAAGTATGCGATGCGAAGCGAACCACAATAATAAGCGGGAGCTGAATACTAGACGCAACTGTAACTAACCTGCATTAATCTAATATAAGTCCTACAAATGGTGCCTTTTGAAATAACACGAATCATGAGGTTTTGAAAATATGGGCTACGGTGTTTTTATGAAAAGATACGTCTTTTGAAATATCCGTAGGATCCCTTGGGCTGTCTTTTAAAATACCCACGATTCGTTAGTTTTTGAAATAGGTAAGAATCGAATCTAATCTAACAACTAAACTAAACTAAAGGGCTAAGCTAACAAGCTGGACTATAGGTAAGGAAACCGCCTAACATCTGAGTCGATCCATATACATACCTGTATATATATTAGTCGGTGATCCCGCCTCAATAATATCATATCCGATACCATATCTACAATCAGACATCCCAAGTCAAGAGTGCGGATCAATCATCAAGATATAGCTCGTACGTAAATCCGTCGTACGGCATCCCCAAATCTGGGTACGGGTCAATATCATATTCCTCACACCATTCCTCTGGTATCCTCTTTATTCAAGATCATAGTCTAGGGTACTGACCTATGTCTAGTACAATACTAATATCCTCAATATACTCATGATCTGACTACAGATCGACAATCTCGTACAAACCGGTACCGTCAGCACATAGCATCATCAAGGGTACACATCACCCGATACGGCCTAATATCAATATCCTAGCATATCATGCCTCATATCACGATCGCATGTCGACCATTTTATTTATAACACTATTCACCCGTATCGCCGCCCCAAGATCCGCTATAACACCAGGACGTACCTCAAGTACGAATCCTGCCATATCACCGATATCACAACCACAAAACAAATCTAATCGACTCAGCTCAATCCCAAGTGTCATCCTCAAATCCGTATGTGAACACATAGTCCCATAAAGAATCCCATGAGCACATATAAATAGGAATGTATGCAAGTATGTATGTGTGTATGTGTAGTGCAACACTACCCTAGGGTTCGCAACACTAAAATAATCCAACCTAAACATCGTTATTAATCCTAAATAACATATAATAATTGTTGGTGTGTATACACATCCGTATACACCACCACGGACTGCGGGGGTGCTATACGCCATCCACCCGACTTCTCCCCGTAGATATAAATCTACTCACCTGGTCCTTGCTCGCCGGTGCCAACGTCGCCATGCGCTTGCTTGTCGTCTCGAAGTCCACATGGGGTACCTACATATCATAACGCACCGTATCGCATTAAAATCCGACTCATGACCAAAACGACACATGAATCCCACATAGGTCAAAACCTATGGTTGCTTCCACAATTCAACCCAAAAACCCTCGACGTCGGCGTACAAACGCCAGACCATCGATAAAAACCCAAATACACTCATTTGCACATTCACAAACACTAATTATAATATGAAATAGGTTAAAATTCACAAAAACCCCAAACTCACTTTAAAAGCTATTTTTCCGAAAATCTAGCAAGCAAGGTTTACCGTTTTAGTACAAAACTTGATATTTAAACAAATCTAGCGGCTACAATATCCACTAAACATTATAAATAAGTCATACAAACCCTAATTAGATTTTTAATCATACTATCTTTCATTAACCCGAAATTCTAGTTTACAATTTAGCTTAATTAGTAAATTTTAAAATAACAAATTTGTAAACTAGCTACTATGTTTGATTTCACATGCCTTAATATGATACCTTACACATTTAAACCATGTTCAAATGATATAAAACCCTAACTAGATTTTAACCTCACATTTGCAATTAAATTCTAAAACCTAGTTTGCTAGAAATCTTAATTAGGACAATTTACATGCAACAATTTGTAATATGCAACAAGATTAAGTTTTCCAAACCTTAAGAGCTTCAACTACACAATTAAACCATGAACAATTTATCAAAACCCTTATCTTGATCCAAACCCAATTCTTTACAATTTTCAACTTGAAGGAAAAACCAAGTTAACACCTAATTAAACACTTAATTAACTTAGATTAAGCAATATAAACAACAAATTCTATATAGGGTCAAAGTTTATACCTCCCAATTTTTGAGATCTAGCTTGAAATCTAGCCATCCAAAAAGCTCTCCTTTCACCACAATCCATGCATCGAAGGCTACACTAAAATGGGTAAGAGCTTGATTTAGATTTTGGATTTTTTTGATGGGTATTTGATGAATTTTTGAAGCAAAAGAGATAGGAAAATGAGGTCAAGAAAATGGGGGGGCTGCTTGAGGGATAGGCTCGGCCAGAATTGAGGAGGGGGAGAAGAGAGGGTGTGGGGGTGTTTGTAAAGTCAAGGAAAAGTCCAAGTCACCATTATCTAACACCATACCTCTTTATTTAATATTTCCTTTATTCTTTTCTCTTGATTTTCTTTTCTTTTCTTGTTTTCCCTTGACTTTTAAGTGAGGAGATGAGTGGGGGGGCTGCTGAATTCAGCCCTTATAGGGGAGAGGGTGAGGGTGTGTGTGTGTATATGAGGAATATTAAGCTACATGCAACCACACCCCAATTCTATTTAGCTATTTTTCACCATTTAAGCCCTTTTTCTTCGATATTTTCTAAACCGTTTTGGCAGACCATTTCATTTCAAAATCCACATGATAAAATTTTGTTTAATGTATTATGATGCACAAAATTTGTTTCAACTCATTCCAATTTGTAATTTTTCCTAATTAAATATATTAGTGACGGCTTAAAATAATATTAAAATAATTATTTTCGGAAAATTTTTCAGAAAATTTGAAATTTCACCAGCGGCTCAATAAACACCAAATACTAGCAATTTCATAGCTAGAATATGTATATTTAATTTTATAATAAAAATATTCTTATTTTGACTTTTTACAGAAAACCCCCTTATTTTACCGTTTTTTCGAAATTTCACCGAAACGATTTTCAAAACGTTACAATATATGATATATGCTGCACCTTATTCGATGAGGAAAGGACCGACGATCTCTTCACCGGGAGTGACCCCTTTAGCAAAACTAGAAAAGCCTCAAAAACACTCCATTTCAAAATTCTTTCGATCCTACAACGATATCAAGTTCATTACGCAATAGGTTTTCAGAAAAACCTTTCGTAGCCCTCCGTCATTTCAGATAAGTAGTAGTTAGTATTCGTGCTGCGTTTGTTGGCCTTTGTCAAGGCGTAGAGTGCGGTAGCTGACTAGTGCTTATCTTCTTATGCATATGATGCAGATTGGGTTAGGGTAGTCGTGCGACCTTGTTGGCCTTTGTCAAGGGCCGTGCGGGTGGGTTTAATTCAATCAAGAAATGACGGGTTGAACTTGACTAGCAGCCTATGGTTTGTTGGCCTTTGTCAAGGTCATAGGAGGCTAGGGGCAAAATATTATCGGGAATTTCAAGTATTGAAATTTGCAATGAGATTGCATACCTTCTATGAGATAGTTGGATCCCGATACCCACTGCGATTAATTGTTACTCCTGGGAGAGTTTTGCACTTTGCAATTAGCCGATCAAGTAGGTGTCTAGAAAGGTATCAACGGGGTTACGCCCCTGGGAAAACGAGGTTTACTTTAATTAGGTCCGTGCGAAAGCACGGGGAACCTCCCTCAAAGTACCGACACTGGCCTGGCCGAAAGATTGGCGAACTTGTAGAGTGTAATTAATCCCGGCTAGTCTTTCCTTTTAGGGTTTGAAGGAAGATTTGATAAAAACAGTGGGAGCCATCCTGATTAGATAAAATATATAACCAATCTAATCTTGCAAGAGCGCACGCAGAGTGTTTTCTTCTCTCTCTCTCCAGGTAGCGACCATATCACGCCTTAATCAAGATAATAATATGGATGTATTGACCGAACCCGCTTATTATACTGAGCTGGGGAACGTTGGTCCCTCTCCAACTTATAATTGTTATAAGACAGAGCTGGAAATAGGGGAATACCAGGATTCCCATGCCGCCCAAACGAAGAAAGTGCATGTGATGCATCTCCTTCGGGTGTGTTCATTATAAAGAACTGTTTCTCAGTATCCTCTGCATCCTGGGTATTTGATACCGGATCAGGATCCCAGATATGTAATCTGTTACATAGGGCTACAGAAAGGTAGAGAACTGAGAACGGGTGATAAGTTTCATGAGACAGAAAACGGTGTAAGTGTTGCAGCCAAGTCTGTTGGTCACTGTCATCCTGTATTTCCATATACATTGATTCTGTACAAATGCTATTAGATACCGAACCTGATATATAAAATCATATCAATCTCTTTATTTGTTAAAGAAGGATATAATTTTGTATTGTTGAATATTGTTTTGAACATTTCAAAAGTTGATCGGTTCAGGCACGTTATCTAAAAGCATTGACGTTCTAAATCAAACTACAGTTCCTAGTATGCAGAACACACACAAGAGGAAGAGTTCAGAAATGAACGATTCCTTCTTGAGGTATTGTAGACTAGGTCATATGAATGTGACCCGACTAGCTTAAGTTACATTTTAGATGCATATTTAAATTTGTTTGAATTTACATCTTGTGAAACTTTCCGGTCATGTCACAGAGATAAGATGACCACAGCTCCGTTTATTGGAAACAGAGAAAGAGTTAGTGAACTCTTGGGATGATACATGTTGATGTATGTAGGTCTCCTGTCTACACATACCAAGACCGGTTCTTTGTACTTCATTACATTCTCTGATGATCTCTCAAGATTCAGACATATGTTCCTGTTGAAACACAAGTCCGAACCTTTTGAGATATTCACAGAATATAAGTTAGAAGTAGAGAACCAAAACGGGTATAAGTATTATGTCCTTTGATGCGATCAAGGAGGAGAATACTTGAGCACGGAATTCCTGGATTATTCTAAAAGAGAATGAGATTCTCTCTCAGCATTACTCCTCCGTATACACCACATCACGTCGGTGTATCGGGGCGGAGCAATAGCACCCTATGTGATATGGTGTGCTCTATGATGAGTACTACTGAGTTTCCTATTTCCTTTTGGGATTTATGCGCTTGAGAAGCTGCATACCTATTGAATAGGGTTCAAATCAAGTCAGTTGCCTACCACTTCATATGTGATATGGAAAGGGAAGAGCCCATATCTTAAGTTTGTTAAGATTTTAGGTTGTCCGGCCTGTCTAAAAAGCAAAATCCGGACAAGCTCGAGGCAAGGTCTGTTATGTAGCACTGGAAAGGTTCCAGCTATACAAACTACAGTTGATGATTTGGTAGAACCGAAGGATTCAATAGTTTCCAACGAACCTCAGCCTCTCCGCCGATCTAGTAGGGTTCCTCACCCACCTGAGAGATACTTCGTTTTCTCTATGACAGTGGGAGCGAGGATTGCATCATGAGATGATGACCCAACTAGTTTCGAGCTGGCCATCAGGAGTGGGACTCTGTAAGAATGGCTGGTTGTTTTGTGATCTGAGATGGAATCCTTGTACACCAACAAAGTATAGACTTTGGTTGCTTTATCTGAAGGGTTAAATCCCCATCAGGAGCAAGTATATCTTGAGAAGATTACTTGGTGCACATGGAAAAGTTGAGACTTTCAAAGCTAGACTTGTTAAAGGTTTGCATCATTGACCAGGTATGGATTATGATGAAACCTTTTCTAAGGAGCTATGCTTAAGTCGATCCAGATCCTACTTGCCATGGCTATATACCATGATTACGATATCTGGTGGTTGGGTGTCATGACTGCTTTTCTAAATGATGTTTTAGAAGAGAGCTCTATAAGTACACAGCCAGAGGGCTTCGTAGACAGTGGGAGCAGCGGAAATGTGAGCAAGATGTTTTATGTGATAAAGCAGGCATCGCGGAGTTGGAACATCTGTTTTGATGTGGTAATCAAAGAGTTTGACTTCATCAAAATGGTAGATGAACCTTGTATATACAAAAAGGTAGTAGGGAGTATGGTGGTGATCCTCGTAGAGTACGTGGATGACATACTCTTGATAGGGAAGGAGTTTCCTATGCTACGCTCGGTCAATCCGCTTATCACAAGGATTCTCCATATAGGATCAAGATGATACCTCCTAAATCTTGGGTTTTGGATCTATGAGATAGATCTAATTGGATGTTAGGATTCTCACTAGATGTAGTGAGATGGTATCAATCGATCCTGGGGAGAATCACCGAAAAGGTTCCAGGATGATAAGAACGACTGAATGTCAGTCACAGGCATTGTCTTTACCCTCAGTGGAGGGACGGTATGTTGGAAGAGTTCCAAACTAGATACCGTGACTTACTAGACGATTAAAGGCAAGATACATCGTTACCAAGGATGCTACCAAAGAGGCAGTCTGGATATATATAAGTTCATGAGATGAACTTCGTTCCTACCATTGTGTGACAATGGAGTTGTGGCTGTTTTCCTAGGAACGCCCGTCCCATCAGAAATCCAGATATAATTCTTAGGCAGTATCACCTGATCATGGAGATGTTTGATCACCAGGGGTTCGAGGTCAGGAGAGTAGACTCAGAGGACAACACGGCAGATCCACTCACAAAGGCTTTTTCCTAGAGAGAGACTCATATGGGATAGTTGAGTATTAGATACTGCAACCACTGCTACAGATGGACCTAGTGCAAGTAGGAGATTATTAGTTATATGTATGCCCTAGAGGCCATTACTATACATAGGATGTATATTGTAGTGTGGACATATATAGGGAGGACATTCTTGCTTGACATGATAGTATGCTATCTGGTTGCTCTTTACCTTAACGTGTACGCTGATTGTCTCTCTGTTACATGTTGGTAAAGCCCTTAGGATGTGTACTTGACTACCTGGACTATGATGCGGATCATACTAGTGGGGACATGGTAGTCCATAAGTACATCCTTCAAGGTCCCTAGTCGTGGGTGTATCGAGACGGGGCATCGATATACCAGAGTAGACTACCGTATACCTTCTTGACCCATACAGATGGGCGATGGATGATCCCATATCCATTGGTGTTTGACATCAGAGATGATATACGGGTGCTCAGTGGAGACTGGGTACACTGGACGGACTCGCCGAGAACTCCCAGATGGTATTATACCTTACGTCAGATGGCAGTTCTCTGGTGACACTGGTACAGGTTAGTCTGTAGACCCAAGATCGTCATAGAGTCTTGTGTGATTCCCACTGTGCTTTGATTTCCACCTTACCACGTCCAAGAGGGCATGCAAAACGGTGGTTTTTGGGTACAGTCCCGAATCACATGGAGGCAATGAGCGATAGGAGGGTATTCGTCTCTCCCGGTATAGGGAGTTGATGTTGTGCTGTGTTCGATTGGCTATAACCGGAAATCCCTGGCCAGGGTTTGCTGAGATTTACTGGTAAGTGTTACCAGTAGTTTCTCGAACTGTTATAGACCTCATATCGACACGACTTATCGAGCTACTGGGGTCTGACGTTTACCACCCCTAGGCAAGATATGCGACATATCAGACGAAGAGACCGGACTGTACGGTAAGTGTTACTGGTTGGATTCACAGGAGTGTGAGCGGGCTTGCTCGTTGATCTTCTGATCGCTCAATACCCGGGTGGCTGTTACGTTTAGCAGACCGCTTTCGGCTTGTGGGTGTTTGATATGATCATCACCTGCTGCAGGCGTATTGACGAGTCTTTAGAGTCCTACACAGAGGTTTCCTGGCTCAAGGGAAACGAAATAGGAGCGCATATGAGATATGTGCGGGACCGAGAATAATACCAATATATGATACTGAATTATATTCTCGCGATTTGTATCATCGGACGGTTATATAAGATATAGCCGGGTTACCGAATCAAGTGTTGATTCGATATATTGATACACTTGATATTAGTCGGTTATATGCAGTATGACCGGATCATTAAATCAAGTGTTGATTTAATGATTTAATGTATAATTATATATTTGATATATTACTTTACATTAACTAGTATTTTTTCACTTAAGATTGATTTTCTCACTTGAAGTGCACAAGTTGTATATGTGATATATTTTTGTGCACTAGTTTGTATCATGTTTGATGATACATGCAAACTTGGGTGTGTGTTTGGATAACACTATGTTTAGGTTAATGGTTAGGGTTTTATTCATTTTATTTATTTATTTTTAGTGAAATAAAATGGTGGCTCTCTTTGTCTTCATTTGAAGCTTCATGATGCTTCATGCATCTTTGAAAAGTCTAACCATTTTGTTTTGCTCTTTAACCTAACCATTACCTAAACCCTAGTTTAGTCTCTACAAAGGTTAACTTCACCCATGGTTGCATTATGATAAGTCTTCACTTGAATTTTCTTTTTTGACAATAATTCATTTTCTTTTCTTCTTCTTCATCTTCTTCATGAAGAAAAGAAAAACTTGCTAGAAAATTTCAAGTGTTGAAATCAAGTGAGAAATCCAAATCCAAAGTGAACCCACTTCCTATTTCTTCATCCTCTACCACTTGCCATATTGTATAGGGTGTTTTCTTCACAAGGTTTATGACCAAGTGAAGATGGAGCTTGATTTTGAGTCGCCTCGACGTAGATTATCTTCGGCATCGAAGTCAACGACCTAGCCCGATCATTTCTCCGATGAAACCAACGCTAGAGTCCAGGATCCCGATGGTCGCAGCGGAGGGATGTCATCACGGAGCTAAAGAGGTGGAGGACCGGATCTACAAAGGTTGTAGTCACTTTCACTTAGTAGCAAAGTTGTTTGCTTGCTTGGTTTTTCGGCTATCCTCTAGTTAACGATCCTCATTAGGGTTTCTCAACACATAAAATTTTGATTTTGGCATGGTTGATGCCTTGTGTAACCTCTTGAATGTGCCTAGGAACCCTACACCAACAAGGCTGTACGTCTGTCCTATACTAATGCATCTATCTATGCAACAAATAAGCAAGCCACACTGCTACCATTCACTATGCCTTGACGTAGGCCAACAAGCATAGCATGAATACGATGTGCTGTCTATTTGAAACGACGGAGGGTTACGGCTGGTTTTTGGCAAAAAAACCGTTAACGTAGCGAACTTGATTTGATCGAAGGAACTAAGATAGCTTTTATAAAAATGAGTGGTTTAAGCTCCGCATTTAAAATTTGCTTTTTCAAGAAAACCGAGTGGCTTTAGAAATTGTTCCAACGATTCAGTTTAGGTTTTATTTTTCTTTGCATTAAAAATAATGCGTCCCATCTTTAACCTATCATTACAGATAATAACGAAAATACAACGTCCTCTTATGCCATCCGCATTCGCCACGGGGTCCCGTCATCACCCGTTAGGTTACTTAACTAACGGCAGAGCGGGGGCTGGGCTAGCGCGGGTGTAAAACATAAGTGACGCCTAAATAGCTATCATATATAGATATTGTACATTCGTCAGACGCAATAATAGGCATTCCAGATCACAGATAAACAATATTGGATTTGCAAGCAATCCGCGTTTCTTTTGAGCCTGCAATGAAAGACGGATTACACAGTTGTGATGAATAGCCATTACCCCACCCCAGACCCCTACGGGTACGGCAAACTACCCGCCAAGTACCGGAAGTGAAGCGGTCTGCCTCAACACTTCAAAGTACCCGGTAGTTTGTGCACCCCACCTTGGGTCTATCCTAGGAGCAAAAACAGTAAAAAGAAATAACACAACGGTGGCTACAACCGCAACCTGGATGTGCCCCGCAAAATAATATTACAACTTATTACAATTACATCGAATGAATTAATACAATAACCCATCACAAAACCTGGCTAATCATCACAACAGTCCAATACAGTTCATATCCACAAACAGTTAACAAACATTACAGATATGTGCAACCCCTTGCCAACCGACATACTAGCAGTTAGGGGAGATTTACGAACACATAATACAGTTCACAGATATAATCAAACAAGCAAACATCGTATAATTTTGATCGATTGAACACATTAAATTCTACTCCAAATCTTCTCTGTAAATTTGAAACCTAAGCAGAAAATAAACAAAACCAGAAAATACAAAATATCACCAAAGATGCACAGAGGAAAACTGGGTTGAATCGGCCCCAACTCGGCCGCGGATCCGCGGCGGATTGGTGGGATCGGCCGCGGTTCCGCGGCTCAGTGGCCGATTCAGGAGCCCATTTTTCTTCTGTGTTCTTATATTTTCATGCTGGTCAGTCTGCAGGCACCTGAAAAATTTTTAGACCTCATTTAAAAATCGACAGAAACTATATGATATCCGTGTATTTTCCGATTTGTTTTGCGTTCAAAATTCATACGACTTTGCAAGTGAGTTAATTATTGTTTAGTGAGGCTCTGATACCACTGTAAGTCGATGTGCAACACCCCACGAGTTGCGGGGAGGCAGAAATATGAAAAACGATCTTGTTTTGTATGTAAACATCGACTAACCGAAGATCTTTTCTAAACGATAATTAACAACATCCAAAGAGTTCTTAGCTACTATGTAAAGAGATTATACCTAATGATTCTAGTCCTTCGTCTTTGTGATCTCTACTTCCTCCTCGGCCTCCTTTCTGTAATAGATGATCCACCCGAGTACCCTAATCCAAGCTACACCTCAAGACTTGAGGTAACTAAGTTTCTCTAGTTGCTAACCAAAGTAACTAAGATGATGTAGAGTTAGGTTATGGAGTGTTTAGTATATCCTAATCCTTGGTCTCAACTCATGAGTGGTAGGATTAGGGTTTGAAGAAGGAGTGAACTTGAGGAGAGAGAAGGTGGAGATGATAATGAGAATGAAAAAGCTTCTCACTTGAATATATGAAACATAATGAATTATCAAATAAATGTATATAAATGATTATTCACCATGCTTCATTAATTCAATATGAGTGATTCACTATGTGAGTCATTAAGCAATAAATGATGCATTAATGACATAGTGAATCACACTAATGAGTCACAATTTGCATTTAATGAAAATGCCACCTTAACCTCCTTAGTCACCATCCTTCTAGAAGCTTCCCGGAAAATTACGAGAACGCCCCTCGCATCCGTGAAAACACGGAAAAACTTTAGACTGTATAAATCCAATAACCCGATACTAGAATCTGGCTTAAACCAAAGCCGGCTAGTAAAAACTGTCCGAATGTCGTACGTGCGTTTAAACACGTATGCATCCGAACCCTTTGTCGTAAAACCGTACGACCTCTATATCATTTCGCCTGGAGTTGGGAAAACTCTGTGTGGGACTATAAAGACTCGACTACTACGCTGGCAGTGGGTTTAACCACAGACCGCAAGCGGCACTAGCTGTACGTAACGGTCCCCAGGTAGATGTCGATAAGAAGGCCGGTGAGGATACCCATCCGAACTCCTACTGAGCCTGTGCGTGACAATATCCGTGCAGTCCGGTCTGTTCGTCTAAGAGTATCGCATGTATGGTCTAGGGAGGCGGTAAACGTCAGACCCCTAATAACCGTACAAGTCGTGTCGGTATGGCTCTATCACCATCCGAGAATCTACTGATCAATCTATCAGTAATTCTCAATCAGCCCTGGCCAGGGACTTATGGTAATGACCAACCGATCACTGTGCGATATCAACTCCCTATACCGGGAGAGACGAATCCCTAACAGTCACTCACTGCCTCCACGTGGCTCGGGACTGTGCCCAACTAAAACCTATTTGCACGACTCCTTTGAACCGTGGTAGGGTAGTAATCAAAGCACAGTGGGAACTCACACGAGACAAATGACGACTTTAAGTCAACGGACTATCTGCACACATGTCACCTAAGAACTGCTATCTGACGTTAGGTATAAATACCATCCAGTCAGTTCTCGGCGAGTCCTGTCCGGTGTACTCACACCCAGTGAGCGTCTGTACAATCTTAGGTGCATTCCACCAATGGCTGCGGGACCAATCCATCGCCCCTCCTCAGGGTCTAGATATGTATACACCAGTCTACTCTGGAGTATCGATGCCCAGTCTCGAAACTCCTGCGACCAGGGACATCTAAGGATGTGCCTATTGACTATCCAGCTCCCACTAGTATGACTACCATCACAACGCCGGTAGTCAGGCAAACACCCTATGGGTTTTATCAACATGTATATATATATATGAATACTACGCAAAATATATCATATGTTAAGATAAAGACAAACCAAATAGCGTACTATCATATTAAGCAAGACTGTTATGTACATACATATCCCCAGTATCCTATACAATGAAGGCCTCTAGGGCATATATATCCAATAAGTATTTGGACTCGACGGTTATCCGGAGGATACCGACCGGAGTAGTGAGATGGTTATAGGCCGATCCATACCGTCGGAGCCCGTGGGCCGATCCCGCAGACGATATGGAGCCTGAGATATGAGGATTTACGTGTCAATGCTGGACACGGGTTTCATAATGTTTCGAGTATCGTTGTTGGACACTCACGGTCCATGATTTTGATGTGGCGTTGATGGGTACCTGATAGTGGTTATCCTCATACATACAGATATATGTTTTCATGATATTGTTTGTGTCGTTGATGGACACACGTGGATGATATCCACTTGCATACATGCATATGATGTTAGAGGTTTGTTTGTTCATGTCATCGACATAGAGATTATTGTTGACATATTTATATATACGGTCACCCTAGATATCATAGTATTACCTTTATGATATAGTTGACCTAGGAAATCGTTGTTTTATTCAATTTCTACGTGATGATGTTTTGTACTCACGAGTTGGCAACTCGCCCCCGTTGTGTCGTAGTTCTTGCAGGTTGACCGCATGGATCAGTAGCGGCATTGCTGGCACACAGCTTTCTTTTGGGTGATTGCTTTGGTGGGTGGGACATTTGGATCGTGCCCACTATTGTATTATTTCTATTGTATCAGTCAACTCCATCAATCAAAACTAGTATTTGTATAAGTAGTGAGACTTAGCAAGACTTGTAGTTGCGAGACTTGAACGATGGGTTACATGTTCGCTTGGTGGGTTTGATATCTCACTTTTCATTATTCTTTGTGTTGATCTTCGCCGTTGGGCGTCGTATACATATTTACTATCTTGCGTGGTTGTGATTCCGCCGATTGGCGAAGAGCTAGCCCCCGCTTGGGGATGCCTTTATTATTATCATATATATGTGGTTTTGGATCAAAATATACAAAGAAGGTGCTGCCCAAATTTTTAAAAAGACGAAAAATGTTTTTCAACTAGCATAATCCACTTGCATTTTTCATGTTCCATTATCTATGCATTAAGAAAACATTTGATTTCATTATACCTTTATTTCAAAACTTCACCTCTTTTATTTTCTTGAAAATGTTTAGATTTTTGGGCTTTGGCTTACTTGTATTACGTTACGCCTTTAGACGTTGTGTGATTTAAGTGTCGGTCACAAACTAAATATTTCGGGTCATGACATTAGGTTTCTTTTCTTTTCATTAACTCATTAATGAAATCACATCATATATGCTTCCTAAGCATCACAGAAGAAACGAAAATACAACGTACGCTTATACCATCCGCATTCGCCACAGTGTCCCGTTATGCACCGTTAGATTACTTAACTAACGGCATAGCGGGGCAGGACTAGCATGGGTGAAAACATAAGAAACGTTTATTATATATCATATATATAATAATAAAGTATTCATCTCAAGCATATAAAGTGATCATATCACAGAATATCAGCAGCAGAAGACAATAGATGAAATATTGGATATACTATGATTTCCATGTTTTGAATTAAGCCAGTAAAATGCACGGATTCCACGGTCGCAATGAATAGCCAAACCCACATCCCTATATCCCTACGAGAGCGGCAAGCAACCCTTCCAATTCTAGAGTTAGGAGACCCGGACTCGACTCCTCGAGATGGTCTCCCACTGGACTCTAGAACCTGGTTACTTGTGCTCCCCTCCTTGGGTCTATCTTAATGCAGAAAAGTAAATAATATACATCAATGGTGACATCATCCTCAACCCGGAAGTGCCTTAATAAAAAAAATATTACATACAAGCTTTTACATGAATGAAAATGGAAAAACTCTCATCTCACATAAAAAAAAACCCCGGCTATTCAAAACACGACGATCCAATATACTATATCCCAGCAACACATAATATCAGATGTCATCAACGTAAGTAAATATCTGTATCCCAATTGTCATTGACATATAGCAACGAAACCGGCGATACACCACATATTACACTTACGGTCGCAGAAAAGAAAATGTCAAACTACAACATTTGGAATCGACACAGCCCTTAGACATCATAAACCCGGAATATCATATACTTCGGATTTCATGTCTAACATTGTAAATTTTACATTTGGGTCTAACTTATGAAAACACCTTTTCAAAAGAAATCGGGTAGTTCAACAAGATTCCCGATTCCTACCGAGACCAAAATGTTAAATTTACAAGCAACTAATCAATTTTCACAACACTAATTAGTGTAGATTCCAAATATTGTATCACATTCCATAGATAGCTAGACGATATTAAACATTCCGATCGAATCAACAAACACCCAAAATTTCCCAAAGAGCTCAACACTTGAGCACAGTTTAAAAATACTCAGAACATGCCACGGTACCTATGGACCAACCGTAGAAGGGTCAACCCTTGCCTCACCTATGGCGCCGCGGAACTACCACAAACCCTAGGGTTTGATGGCGATTCCGACGGTCATAGAATCAAGTTAGGGTTTCGTTCTTCTAGAGGGTCCATAGAATCACTTACATGATTTTTGAATGTTCTTTAACTTGGAAAAATCCAACTTTTGAAAAATTTCCAGTGAGGGAGAAAATTGAGTATTTGATACGTTCGAACTTTTTAACGCCGTCTAAAAGACCCGAAACGATGTTAGAATTATGACTACGAAACACTCCGAATTGCCTTTACAGTAATATAACATCACATGCAATTTCAGTAAAAATAAGCAACACCTGAAACACCAAAACCCAAAGACTGGAACACAATAAAAAATTGAAGCCTGGATCCTCCAAAAAAAAACCGATGGGGCCGGTTTTTATGGTCATGTGGCCGGCCAAATTTCGGCGAGGAGGGCTCAAGTTTCTGTGGTGTTCATGTTACATCATATGTAACATTCTGCAGTTGCTTAAAATTTTTTTTGAAGACTTTTAAAATTTGACTGAAACTAGATTTTTAGTTTCGATGTTTCAGAGTTGTTTCGGTTTCTTAATTCTATAAATATCGTCTAATTCTCTAGCTTGGCTCTAATACCACTGTAGAAATGCCTAGCACGACAGCAAGGTTTCGGGAGGCATCGTCCATGCCATTTTCACAAAATTGCCATGCTAAACAACCCTTACCCTAGAATCTTAACTAGAGAATTAGACAATACAACATGTAAAAAACTTTAAATCTAACTGAACATGGAATACAACATTTGTAGACCGGTCCTTCACTTCAATAGCTCTGTGTAGTAGTCCCTTCACTCCAGGTAGTGATCTTCCGGACTCTAGAATGACTCCACAAGATGAAAGGAACAAGCTTGCTTGAAGTCTTCGAGACCGAAGATGATCTACGTCGAGAAGACACCAACCCAAACTACCTCTTCACTAATTAGGGATTATTGAAGATAACACCCTAAACTAAATGGCTAATTTAGTGGAGGATGATGAAATAGGATTTTTTTTCTCACTTTAGAATTGATTTTCTCACTAATTTTCTTCACCTCTCCAAAACCTAGAGAGCTCTCTCTTGTGAATGAAGAAGATGAAGCCAATAATGTTATGGCAACAATGGGTGAGAAAATATCTCATATAACTTATGTAGAGACTTAACCATGGCTTAAGTTAATGGTTGGGTTAATAAATATCTAGCGTAAAACAAAACTGGTGGACTAAGTCAATAGTTCTACAAGTTTCCACTAAGCTCAACCATGTGACTAATTTCCAACTAATATTTAATTTACTTTAAATAAATAAACCCTACATTATCATGAGCATGGTGTGAGACTCATACACCCATGTAGCATGTGGCATCAAGCATGACACAAAAAGAAACACAATTAATATATATCACATATATATTAAATGCATAAGTGAGATAAAGAAATGCTTAATTGAGCTAATATTAGTTAATGTAAATTAATATATCATATCTCTAATTATACATTAAATTATTAAATCAACACTTGATTTAATAATCCGGCTATATCACATATAACCGACTAATATCAAATGTATCATCTTATCGAATCAACACTTGATTCGATAACCCGGCTATATTACATATAACCGACCGATATAACATATCACGAGAATAAAATACAGTATCACATACACGTATTAATCTCGGTCCCGTACATATCACATATATGCTCTTACTTCGTTTCGCCTGAGTCAGAAAACCTCTGTGCAGGACTCTAAAGACTCGTCAATACGCCGGCAGTAGGTGATGATCATATCAGTCACCCACAAGCCGTCAGCGGTACTAGCTGGACGTAACGGCTACCCGGGTATTGAGCGATCAGAAGATCAACAAGCAAGCTTGTCTAAACTCCTGCAAAACCTATCAGTAACACTACCGTACAGTCCGGTCTCTTCGTCTGATATGTCGCATATCTAGTCTAGGGGTGGTAAACGTCAGACCCCAATAACAGATAAGTCGTGTCGATATGAGGCTCATAACGGATCAAGAAACTACTGATAACACTTACCAGTAAATCTCCGTATCAGCCCTGGCCAGGGACTTCCTGTTATGGCCAATTGAGCACAGCGCAACATCAACCCCCAATACCGGGAGAGACGAATCCCCTCCTATCGCTCATTGCCTCCATGTGACTTGGGACTGTACCCAAAAGCCACCGTTTTGCACGTTCTCTTGAACGTGGTAAGGAGGAAATCAAAGCACAGTGGGAATCACACAAGACTCTATGACGATCTCGGGTCTACAGACTAACATGTACCAGTGTCACCAGAGAACTACTATCTGACGATAGGTATAATACCAACTAGGAGTTCTCGGCGAGTTCGTTCAGTGTACCCAGTCTCCACATAGCACCCGTATACCATCTTTGATGTTAAACACTAATGGACATGGGATCATCCATCGTCCATCATATGGGTCAAGAAGCGTATACACTAGTCTACTCTGGAATATCGATGCCCTGTCTCGATACACCCTCGACTAAGAACAATTAAAGGATGTACTTGTGGACTACCCTGGCCCCACTAGTATGATCTCCATCATAGTCCTGGTAGTCAAGTACACATCCTAAGGGCTTTATCAACATGTGAGAGCAAGACAATATCACAATACAAGTCTACATGTTAAGATAAAGAGCAACCAGATAGCATACTATCATGTCGAGCAAGAAATTACTCTCTATATATGTCCAAGCATCCACTGTAATATATATCATATGTACAATAATGGCCTCTAAGACATACACATAACTAACAGAAGGGTCACGAGAAAATTGAATGCAGACTTCCAAAGAAAGGCTTAGATGAGAAAGCGGATGAAAAGGAAGAAAATGAGGTGTCTACACAAGAATAAAGGGAACAAAGGTTTTGTCTATCGGCGAACGAGAACACAAATGCGGATACTTGGTTCCTAAATTCGGGGGCATCTTTCATTGCACTTCAGGCCGGCTTCACTTCAGCGAGTATGTTCAAGATGATTTTGGACATGTGACGGTAGAAAACGGTCATCTGTGCAAGATCGTTGGCAAAGTGACGATCGTCTTACAGCCGTCAAGAGGAGGCCAGATCAAGCTGAAGAACGTTAGGCATATTCAAAATTTGATGAAAAACCTAGTTTCCACAAGCCAGCTAGACAACGAAGATTACATAACGGTATTGTTCCCTTATAAAAAAGGGATGAGGGTAAGATCCCCACTAAAAGAGCCCCACGAGTTTAACACTTGAGTGCCTATATGCAACGCATATAGTACTGCAATTAAAACAATTGCTAGGCTAAAAGAGCCCCACATGTTTAACACGTGAGTGTCTATATGCAACGCATATAGGCACTGCAGTTAAAACAACTGCTAGGCTAATGGAGCCTCACATGCCCACACGTGAGAACCTATATGCAAAGCTTATAGGCATTGCGTTTAAGAAATTGATAGGCTAAGATTGAGCCTCATGTGTAAGCACGTGAGCGCCTATATGCAAAGAATATAGGCGCTACATTCATACAGATGGCAGGCCAAAAAGGCACACGTGTTAACACGTGATACCCTCTTATGCTGTTGTATATAAGCGAACAAGGTTAATTCCGTTGGGGTCACGTGCTACACGCGAGTGTTCCTAAACACCTTCCAAGCTGATAGAATTAAATTCTAAATAAAAGGATCAAAACCCTATTTGGAAGATATTTCCTTAAATCTTTCTAAACTATCTGATAGAATTAAATTCTATATATGTGGGAAATATTTCCCTGATCTTCCTTAAACTAGAAAGATCTTCTTTGTTAAACGAAGGACCTTTAGATCAAAGATCCAATGGTGATCGTCTGATAGAATAAAATTCTATCTTAGTAAAATATTTCCTAATCTGGTTAAAAAAACAAATAAGAAATCTTCTCTGTTAAACCGAGAGCCTTTGGATTAAAAATCCAACGGTGAATAAAATTCACCAGAACAATTGGATTGATTATGAAATCAATCATGACCTCTCAATGAGGGATTTTCTTAACAAATTGATTCTTTTTCTTCTCATATAAATAGGAGTAAGGAGAGAAGGAAAAAACCATACAGAGACAGAGAGGATAGAAAAAAAAGAGGAAGAAGAGAATTTAAGTCTCGGAAAGGACTTGTTTCATCATAACATTCTAGGTAAAAAAAAGAGAGAAATACATAGAGATTGTTCTATCTTTTCTTGACCTTTCTAAGGGTTTAACCCTTCGCATAAGAACTTAGTTCTTCCTTTGGTTGAGATCTGTAGAAGCAGATCTCCCCATAAGTTGAGAATTTAATTCTCATCGGGGAGATTCTGTCATGCAGATTCAAAACCTAGGGGAAAAAACTGAGTTCAAAGAATTTAATTCCTACAAAGATATATGGGAATTTAATTCCTCAGAAAATCAAGGTTTAACCCTACAATAAAAATTTAATTCTTACAAAAACAAGAGGCATGCGATCCTATAAAATCCTAGCATGATATCAAAACATTCAGAAGGAAAGATTGGTGATTCGTGTGTAACACTACAATAAGATCTCACGTGCTCCACGTGAGCGTCTCTAATGAATAAAAAGGGAAAGACGCAAACCGCCTCATGTGCTCGCATGTGAGCACCACAGGAGTCAAGTGGTTAACATTTCTTTTAAAAAAAAAGGTGAATAGAACCCAGAGAACAAATCCCACTTTGGGGCGCCTCACGTGCCCAAACATGAACGCTTCCAAAGTGCAGTGTTTAACACTTCTATATAAAGAGAGACGGAGAATATAACCCAAAGAACAAATCCCACTTTGGGGCACCTCACGTGCCCACACATGAGTGCTTCCAAAGTGCAGTGTTCAACACTGATTCAGAGCCTCACGTGGGAACACGTGAGTGCTGAACATACACCAATGCTTAGCATTATGAAGACTCAGACTACAACCTCAAATGGGCTAAGTTTTCCTAAGGTCAAAACCCTTTTGATCTCCAAATCAACCGAGCCTCTGTGCTTATGTTTTCCCAAACTAATCTCGGTCTCAAACATGATTGATGACCCTTCAACTGATGATATCCAAGACGATATCCGTCCACATTCCCCCGAGGAAATCTTAGTCTCGAAATACGACTAATGATTTCAGGGTTGACCACCAACTTCATTTTCCCTCGAAAAGGGAAATCGGTCCAAGGGTACATCTCTCTATACCTCTAATATATGTCGTTGTAATTCTTCGATGTCTTTAGAGAGGTGGCGAGTTCCGACAACCAACTGCTTTTTTGGTGCACTTCCTAAATTGATGTGCACATTCCAAATCAAACCACATCCCAAGCCGGATGTATCCCATATCATCGTTGTTCATCCTGGCACGTAAAAAATACACATGCACACAGGATGATCAATGGACCGAGATGTCCCTTGACTAACAACGGACCGAAACGTTCTTAAACTACAACAGACCGAAATGTCCTCAAACTACAATGTTACCTCCAAAATGGCGACAATGGACCGTAACGTCCTTAAACTAAAACCCCACCTCCAAAATGGTGATCTACAGACCGAAATGTCCTCAAACTACAACTTCGCCCCCAAAATGGCAATAAGGGACCGAAACGTCCTTAAACTAAAACAACAGAGCCTAAGTGCTCTCTTGTTGGATCTGAAACAAAAATGATCCTAACACCCTGTTAAGTAGATCTTAGTCTCAAATTTCACTAACGTATCCTTTACACAAAACCAACCTAGCCCCCAACTGCTCATATACATTTAAGTCGATCTTGATCTCAAAATAGATCAACGATCCTTAAATCAACCCAAACCCAAATCTAAGAAATACGGATTTGGACTAATCCACGCCCTATAGGCGACAACATAAATTAGTCTCCGTATATAATCCACGGGCAACCAAAAATAAATAAAACACACACGACACGAAGTGAACTTCTGGAGCAGGAGAAAGTGGTTATCGCGATGCGGTAACGTAATTAACTGCAGGGCTTCCGCCTACAGGGAAGAGCATCCACACAATCAAAAAACCCTCGCAAACGAGGGGGAATCTGACGAAGTCTACTACAACGGCCGCATGCGTCCAAACCTCTGATATACGGTGTGATAAATCAACTTGGCATCTTCGGAGAGGTGGACGGATTAATTCAAATAGCATTTGCCCCCAAATTCAGGTAAGACGACCTACACAGTTCGTCTCCATTTTTAGCGGTAAACAGATTCTGGCACGCCCAGTAGACTCGCTTCCACTTTCCACTCCACACTTCGTGCGTCGTGTTCGCGAACAAAATCGCGGTTTGCTATGGTTGCCCTTAGATTCGTGGTACTAAGATTTGGTGTCTTGCTCCTGTGCAGAGAAAAGAAGATCAATGGCTTCCAAGTGTACCTGCAACAGCAACTCCCGCTCCGTCCCCGCTGGAGGAGTGACATACGGGCCAAATGCTGCCTGCATCTTTTCAATGCCAGTGGAACAGGTGACTCAGGCCACCACTGGATTGTTTTTCGGGACCATGCTCCAGCCTACAAGCTTCAGAGCCCCAATGCCATCACAAGAAGCTCCAAAGAAGTCGGTCTTCGATGGACTTGCAACCACCACGACCCCACTCAACGGATCGTCCAAGTTTGCCACCTCAGTCTTTGACAGGCTGAGCCAAAGCTCGAATAGGCCCGTGAAGAGGCTCGCAATACCTGAAGGGGTTATTCCGAAACGGATAGTCGTTCCAGCTCCGGCAGGTGAAATCGTCGAAAGGGCTTCTCCTACTAAAGGATCGGTCTTCGCAAGATTGGTCGTTCCAACTCCTGATACGGGTGAAGTCATTAAAAAGGCTTCCCCTACTAGAAAGTCGGCCTACTAAAGATTGGTCATCCTCTCTCAACGAGCGTCAGTCTTCAACAGGCTGACACCAGCAGCAGCCCTTAACCAAAGCAGGGGGCACGATGGAGCCGCTTCCACAACTAAGGCAATCTCGTTTGCAAGGCATGCTCGACGTCGCCACTAGCGCCGAGTAAGGAAAGCTGGGGGAAACTCCCCCTCCATACTTACTCCACCAGCTCTAATAGTGGACGTTGACGCTGCTATTCCAACTGGGAACAACTTTGAACCGCTAAGGAGGGTGCGGCGGGACTCCCCGACCGCAGTGCTGAAGAAATCTTCACCACCTGCTGAAAACATGACATAGGCAAAGCCAGAGCAGCCCCCTCAGTGGCTGTCCTCCCAAGTCCACAGGGTCTGGCGGAAGGTCCAAGATTCTGTGATCAATAAAGACTACTCTCACCGACCGAAGAAAACAAAGGCTCGACAAGAGGAGGACCATCCCTCCATCATGCATCGAAGGACTTCTTCTACGAAGGCGCCTGTTACAATGGCTCCTTCGACTTCGAATTTGACTTCTCACAAAAAGAGAAGGCCAGAGAATCTCCCACCGCCAGCAGCAAACTCCAAAGGCGACGGATCTAAATGCCCCAAATCTAGGGGCATGATCGTACACACTTTTTACATGGCTTCTGGAAAAGAGGAGAGCCATGCTTCCGTGGCTCATCGGACGCAAACTCGGTCGTTGACGAAAGCTCAGGAGCAGCAACAAAAGCTCCAGGAGATGCTGACGAAAATGGCAGCACTTACCGGGCAGAAAGAAAGCCCGGAAGCAGTGTCTGAACAACACCAAAAGCAGGAGACTGATACGAAGTTCTTGCGAAGGGTGCTGGAGAGAAAGGATAAGGAGGCCGCGGAACAAGTGGCTAATATAAAACAGATGGCGCTCCTGTTCCAAGACATAGTAGGAATGATGATCCAGAACGAACCTCCAGCTGAAGACCCGCCGATAATTATCGAGGACGACAGCGAGAAAACATCAAACCCTCTTCCAGCTTTATCGACAGCCAGGGAGGAGATGATCTCTAAGGCTGCCCTCAATGGCTACATAACTCAGTAAATACAAGCTCATCAGGCAAGCAAAGCGGCTGGCCAAGTTGTCAAGACAGGGCGACCGTACCCAGGCTGGTACGATCAAATCAAGTATCCGCCGGGATATACGATCCCCAAATTCCATGTATACAAGGGAACAGGCAACCCGCATCAACACGTCGCTCAGTTCAGAGCTTTATGCAGCAATACTGGAAGCGACGAAAAATTGTTGCTTTGCCGGTTTTTTGGCAACGTGTTAGAGACGGTGTTTGAATGGTACTCGGAGCTCCCAAATGACTCCGTCAAAACATTCACAGAAATGGAGCTGCTATTCACACAGCGGTTCGCCAGCTCAAACGAGCGCACTCCGATCATGGCATTAATCAATGCCAGGGTAAAGCCAGGAGAAACTTGGATTCAATACGCAATTCGATGGCGGAACCTATGGTCGAAATGTGAACAACGTATTGAAGAAACTCCGGCCGTGGGCATGTTTGCAGGATTACCTACGATGGCAGCAATGTTTCGGGAGGCATCGTCCATGCCAAATTCAAAAATTTGCCGTTTTAGCTAACCCTAACTTAGAATCGTTAACTAGAAATCGACGGAATCTAAAGCAAACTACTTTGCAATAAGAAGTGAGCAAGGAATACAACCTTTGTAGACCGGTCCTTCACCTCAATAGCTCCGTGTAGTAGTCCCCTTCGCTGTGATCGTGAACTCTGGACTCTAGAGAGGCTCCGATGAAGAAACAAACATGCTTGCTTCGAAGACTTCGAGGCCGAAGATGATCTACGTCGGGGAGACACTAACCCAAGCTATTTCTTCACTGGGTCAAAAAATTTGTGAAGAGAACACCCTATACTAAATGGAAAGTAGTAGAGGATGATGAAGTAGGAAGTTTGCTCACATTAGAAATGATTTTCTCACTCGTTTTCTCATACCTCCATAGAAGCTAGAAAGCTTTTGAGGAGGAGGAAGAAGAAGAACTAACTCATCCAAATGAATTATTGGTGAGGTTAATAATGCAACCAAGGATTAAGCATGTCATGCTTAACCCTTGTAGAGAGTTAACCATGTGCTATGGTTAAAGGTTAGGTCAAAAATATCTTAAGCAAGACAAAGAGCGAGAACAAAGTCAAAAATACCTTGAAGCTTCTACAAGCTTTCAACAAATATCAACCATGACTAATTCCTCAATTTTGAATTACTTAATGATAAATTTAAACCCTAATATTAACCCTAGCATGGTTTAACCCTCATTAACCCTAGTTGCATTTATAACCTAGCTTGATACATTTAACATATATCACATATACATCAATGTATCCAAAGTGAGAAAAGAAATCATAAGTGAGCTAATACTAGTTAATGTAATGTAATATATAAAATATATAATTGTACATTAAATTATTAAATCAACTCTTGATTTAATAATCCGTCTATATCATCTATAACCGACTAATATCATATGAATCAACTTATCAAATCAACACTTGATCCGATAACCCGGCTATATCATATATAATCGACCGATATCTCATATCGCGAGAATAGAATACGGTATCTTATATCGTATCAATCTTAGTCCCGCACATATCACATATGTGCTCCTACTCCATTTTGCTTGAGCCAGGAAACCCCTGTGTAGGACTCTAAAGACTCGTTAATACGCCGGCAATAGGTGATGATCATATCAAACATCCACAAGCCGCAAGCGGTCTGCTAAACGTAACGGCCACCCGGGTATTGAGCGATCAGAAGATCAACAAGCAAGCCTGCTCACACTCCTGCGAATCCAATCAGTAACACTACCGTACAGTCCGGTCTCTTCGTTTAATATGTCGCATATCTCGCATAGGGGTGGTAAACGTCAGACCCCAGTAAATCGATAAGTCGTGTCGATATGAGGCTCATAACGGGTCAAGAAACTACTGATAACACTTACCAGTATATCTCTGAAGCAGCCTTGGCCAAGGACTTCCTGTTATAGCCAATCGAGCACAGCGCAACATCAACTCTCTATACCGGGAGAGACGAAACCCCTCCTATCGCTCATTGCCTCCATGTAACTCGGGACTGTACCCAAAAGCCACCGTTTTGCACGTTCTCTTGAACATGGTAAGGTGGAATTCTAATCACTGTGGGAATCACACAAGACTCTATGACGATCTCGGTTCTACAGACTAACCTGTACCAGTGTCACCAAAGAACTGTCATCTGACGTTAGGTATAATACCATCTGGGAGTTCTCGGTGTGTCCGTCCAGTGTACCCAGTCTCCACTGAGCACCCCGTATACTATCTCTGATATCAAACACCAATGGATATAGGATCATCCATCGCCCATCTACATGGGTCGAGAAGCTATACGCTAGTCTACTCTGGTAATCGATGCCCTATCTCGATACACCTACGACTAGGAACATTTGAAGGATGTACTTAGCGACTACACTGTCCCCACTAGTATGATCTGCATCATAATCCTGGTAGTCAAGTACTCATCCTAAGGGATTTATCAACATGTAACATAGAGACAATCAGTGTACACGTTAAGATAAAGAGCAACCAGATAGCATACTATCATGTCGAGAAAGAAAGTCCTCCTTATATATGTCTAAGCAGCCACTACAATATATATCATATGTACAGTAATGGCCTCTAGGGCATACATATAACTAACAATCTCCCACTTGCACTAGGGTCATCTGTTGTAGTATCTCATACCCAACAATCAGCAATGGTTGAAGTATCCCATACTCAACCATCCAATAAAAGTCTCTACTGGGAATTGGCCTTTGCGAGTGGATCCGCCGTGTTCTTCTCTGTGTCTACTCTCCTAACCTCGATCTCCCTGGAGATCATCCATCTCTATGATCAGGTGATACTGCCTAAGAATATGTCTGGATCATAGATGGGACGGGGGTTCCTAGGCCTAAGCCATAACTCCATTGTCACACAATGGTAGGAACGAAGTTCATCTCATGAACGATTATACATCCAGACTATCTCTTTGGTAGCATCCTTGGTAGCGATGTATCCAACCTTTATCGTCTAGCATGTCACAGTATCTAGCTTGGAACTCTTCCAACATACCGTCCCTCCACTGAAGGTAAAGACAATGCCTGTGACTGACATCCGGTCGACCTTACCACCCTGGAAGCTATCCAGTGATTCTCCCTAGGATCGATTGATACCATTTCACTACACCTAGTGAGAATCCTAACATCCACTTAGATCTATCTCATTGATCCAAAACCCAGGATTTAGGAGGTATCACCTTGATTCTTTATGGAGAATCCTTATGATAAGAGGAGATTGACCAAGCGTAGCATAGGAAACTCCTTTCCTATCAAAAATATGTCATCCACATACAATATGAGGATCACCACCATACTCCCTACTACCTTTTTGTATATACAAGATTCATCTACAATTTTGATGAAGTCAAACTTTTTGACTACCACATCAAAACAGATTTTCCAACTCCGTGATGCCTGCTTTAACCCGTAAAGCAATTTGCACACGTTTCCGTTGCTCCCACTGTCTATGAAGCCCTCTGGCTGTGTACTTATAGACGTTCTCTTCTAAATCATTATTTAGAAAAGCAGTCATGACACCCAACCACCAGATATCATAGTCATAGTATGTAGAAATGGCAAGTAGGATCTGGATGGACTTAAGCATAGGCATTAGAAAAGGTTTCATCATTATCCACACCTGGTCTATGACGAGAACCTTTTGCATCAAGTCTTAGCTTTGAAAGTCTCAACTCTTCCATGTACACAAAGTAATCTTCTCAAGATATACTTGCTCCTGATAGGGATTTAACCCTTCAGATAAAGCAACCAAAGTCCATACTTTGTTGGTGTATATGGATTCCATCTCAGATCGCTTAGCATCCAGCCATTCTTACAGAGTACCCACTCCAGATTGCTTGCTCGAAACTAGTTGGGTTATCATCTCATGATGCAATCCTCGCTCCCACTGACATAGAGAAACAGAAGTATCTCTCGGGTGGGTGAGGAACCCTACCAGATCGGCAGAGAGGCTGAGGTTCGTTGGAAACTATTGAATCCTCTGTTCTACCAAATCATCAGCTGCAGTTTGTATAGCTGGAACTCCTTCTAGTTCTACCTCATGAAAACTAATTTCTTCACAAGAAATTCCCTTTCCCAAAGGTGGCATGCTGAGAAACAAAACACCTTTTGCTCCTCAGTATGGTAGAAGATATTCCCTTGCGAATGCTTGGGATATCCAACAAACTTCCACAGAACTGACCTTGCCTCGAGCTTGTCCGGATTTTGCTTTTAGACATTGGCCGGACAACCCCAAATCTTAACATCCTTAAGAGATGGGCTCTTCTCATACCATATCACATATGGAGTGGTAGGCACCTGATTTGGTTGGAACCCTATTCAATAGGTATGCATCTTCTCAAGTGCATAACCCCCAAAAGGAAATAGGCTACTCAGTAGTACTCATCATAGAGCACACCATATCACATAGGGTGTGATTGCTCCACCCCGATATACCAACATGTTATGTTATATACGGAGGAGTAATGCTGAGAAAGAATCTCATTCTCCTTTAGAATAGTCTAGGAACTCCGAGCTCAAGTATTCTCCTCCCTGATCACATCAAAGGACATAATACTTATACTCGTTTTGGTTCTCTACTTCTGACTTATATTCTTTGAATTTCTCAAAAGTTTCAGACTTGTGTTTCAACAGGAACATATGTCTGAATCTTGAGAGATCATCAGTGAATGTAATGAAGTACAAAGAACCGGTCCTGGCATGTGTAGACAGAGGACTTACATACATCATCATGTATCAATCCCAAGAGTTCATCTAACTCTTTCTCTGTTTCCAATAAACAGAGCTATGGTCATCTTATCTTTGTGACAGGCCTGGAAAGTTTCAAAAGATGTAAATTCAAACTGATTTAAATAAGAATCTAAATGTAACTTAGCTAGTCGGGTCGCATTGATATGACCTAGTCTACAATGCCTCAAGAAGGATTCGTTCATTTCTGAACTCTTCCTCTTGTGTGTGTTCTGTACGTTAAGAATTGTAGTTTGATTTAGAATGTATATGCTTTTAGATAATGTGCCTGAACCGATCAACTTTTGATATTGGAAATGTTCAAAACATTATCCAACAATACAAAATTATATCCTTCTTTACTAAATAAAGAGACTGATATGATGTTGTATATCAGGTTCGGTATCTAATAGCATTCCTTCAGAATCAATGTATTTGGTAATACAGGGTGATAACTGCCAATATACTTGGCTGCAACACTTGCATTGTTTCCAACTCTTGAAACTTATCACCCGTTCTCAGTTCTCTACCTATCTGTAGCCCATGTAAAAGATCACATTTGCGGGATCCTGATCCGGTATCTCATACCCCGGACATAAAGGATACTGAGAAACAGTTCTCTGTAATAAACACACCCGAAGAAGATGCATCAACATAAACATTCTTCGTTTAGGGCGGCACGGGAATTCTGGTAATCCCCTATTTCCTGCTCGGTCTTATAACAATTATAAGTTGGAGCGGGGACCAACGTTCCCTAGCTCAGTATAACAAGCGGGTTCGGTCAATACATCCATATTATTATCTTGATTAAGACGTGACATGGTCGCTACCTGGAGAGAGAGAAGAAAACACTCAGTGTATGCTCTTGCAAGATCAGATTGGTTATTAATTTATCTAATCACGATGGCTCCCACTATTTTAGTCAAATCTTCCTTCAAATCCTAAAAGGAAAGACTAGCCGGGATTAGTTACACCCTACAAGTTCGCCAATCTTTCAGCCAGGCCAGTGCTGGTACTTTGAGGGAGGTTCCCCGTGCTTCTGTACGGACCTAATTAAAATAAACCTCGTTTTCCCAAGGGCGTAACCCCGTTGACACCTTTCTAGACACCTACTTGATCGGCTAATTGTAATGTGTAAAACTCTCCCAAGAGTAACTCTTACTCGCAGTGGGTATCAGGATCCAACTATCTCATAGGAGGTATGCAATCTCATTGCAAATTTCAACACTTGAAATTCCCGATAATATTTTTCCCCTAACCTCCTATGACCTTGACGGAGGTCAACAAACCATAGGCTGCTAGTCAAGTTCAACCCATCATTTCTTGATTGAATTAAACCCACCCGCACGACCCTTGACAAAGGACAACAAGGTCGCATGACTACCCTAACTCAATCGCATCATATGCTTATGCAGATAAGCAGTAATCAGCTACCGCACACTACGCCTTGACAAAGGCCAACAAACGCAGCACGAATACTAACTATTACTTATCTGAAATGACGGAGGGCTACGACAGGTTTTTAAGAAAACCCTTTATGTAATGAACTTGATATCTTTGTAGAATCAAATGATTTAAGATGGAGTGTTTTTGATGCTTTTACTAGTTTCGCTAAAGAGATCACTCCCGATGAAGGGATCTCGGCTCTTTCCTCATCGAATGAGGTGCAGGATATTCACAATACCACTATGCAAAGCAAGAACTAGAGAAGCAATCAAAAGACAAAACCGAGAGTTGTAGCATCTGCCAGTTATTGCTAAAGAGGTCACTCCCTGTGAAGGGATCTCGGCTCTTTCCTTATCGAATAAGGTGCTGGATGTTCTACAAGGAACACAGCTATGCAAAGCAACAACTAGAGCTATTTGTTATCGAGACAAGTTTCTACAACATCTTTAGGTTTCTTTTATTTCATTAATCTCATTAATGAATTCCCATCATTTTAAGTTACCTAAATATCACAGATAAATACAACGTACGCTTATGTCATCCGCATTCGCCTCGATGTCCCCTCGTGCACCGTTAGGTTAGGTAACAAACGGCAGAGCGGGGCAGTGCTAGCGCGGATGTAAAACATAAGTAACGTCTATATAATATATCACATATACTATATCCTGTATTCATATCAACATATATCAAATGATCCCATCACAGATATCGCAGCAGAATAAAACATATGAAATATTGGATATACTAGGATTTCCGTGTTTTAAATTAAGCCTGTATAAAACACGGATTCCACAGTCGTGATGCATAACTAATCCCACACCCCTAGACCCCTACGAGAGAGGCAAGCAACCCTGCCAATTCTAGAGTTAGGAGACCCGGTCTCGACTCCTCGAGATGGTCTCCCACTGGACCCTAGAACCCGGTTACTTGTGTTCCCCGCCTTGGGTCTATTCTAATGCGGAAAAGTAAATAATATATAATGGTGACATCATCCTCAACCCGGAAGTGCTCCAATAAAAGAATATTACATACAATGAATTTTACATGAATGAAAATGAAAAACTCTCATCTTACATAAAAACCCCGGCTATTCAAACACGACGATCCAATATAACATATCACAGCAACACATAACATCACATGTCATCAACGTAAGTAAATATGCGTATCTCAATTGTCGTTGACATATAGCAACGAAACCGGCGATACACCACATATTACACTTACGGTCGTAGAAAAGAAAGTGAAAAACTACAACAGTTGGAATCCGCACCTTAGACATCATAAACCCAATGTATCACATACTTTGGATTTCATGCCTAACCAAATGAATTCCTTAGACATCGCATGCCTAAGAATTATAAACCCCGTAATTTAGTCTCGATCTCGAAAGCACTTTTCAATATCAAGTCAGGCAATTCAATAAGATTCCCGACATCCTGATCGAATGCTCGTCGGAAACTTTAGTAGACGGCCGCACCCCCGATACCGTCGACAAAGTGTACTAAGGCGGAACACCGCTGCCGTGAGCACCCAAACGGATGCTTTTGGCGACGGGGTTCTCCTACAGTCACTTAGTCGGGGCTATGGGGCGTGGCTATCTATTAAGTTTACACGGCGAGTATCCGCGTACGCTACGTGATTGCGACGGACTTTTGATCACATCAAAATCCCGTCGCAACCGATCATTTGAGACTAAACTGCTAGATTTATAACATTCATTCTAGTTATCTCATAACTACTTGTGGATTCCAAATATTGTATCCCATCACATAATATCCGGACGACGATAAACTCTTCGATCGATTCATCAAATTCCCACAATTTCCCGACAGCTCAACACTTGAGCACAGTTTTAATAATACCCAGAAGATGCCACAGTACCTATGAACCAGCCATAGAAGGGTCAAACCAATGCCTCACATGTGACGACGCTAAACTGCCATAAACCCTAGGGTTCAAGTAGCAGTTTTGACGGCCACATAATCGAGTTAAGGTTTACGTTCTTCTAGAGGGTCCACAGAATCACTTGCATATGTTTCTGAATACGTTAAACTTGGAAAAATGGGTTTTTGACATTCGATCGAACTTTCTAACTTCGTCTAGACAACATGCGAAAACCCCAAAACAATGTTAAAACTACGAATACGAAACACTCCGATTTGCTTATAGTTAAAGATTACATCACATGAAAAATTAGCAAAAATAAACAACACCTGAAACACCAAAACCTAGCACCTGGAACACAACTAAAAACATAACCCCAAACTCCATTGAAAATCCGAGCAGGCCGGAATTTCAAGCCTTGTCGCCGGCCATTTTCCGAGAGGAGGGGTCCATTTTTGGGTAGTGTTCATGATGTATCTCATACAACATTCTGCAATTGTTTAAATAATTTTTTGACACCAATTTAAAATCGACAGAAACTAGGATTTTGCGTTTCAAGTTTCGGAGTTGTTTCGGTTTCGTGATCTTAACAAAATCCGTATTAATTTCTAGCATGGCTCTGATACCAATGCAAGGTTATATATGACGGCAGCAAGGTTTCGGGAGACATCGTCCATGCCAAATTCAAAAATTTTCCATTTTAGCTAACCCTAACTTAGAATCGTTAACTGGAAATCGACGGAATCTAAAGCAAACTACTTTGCAATAAGAAGTGAGTAAGGAATACAACCTTTGTAGACCGGTCTTTCACTTCAATAGCTCCGTATAGTAGTCCCATTCGCTTCGATTGTGAACTCCGGACTCTAGAGAGGCTTCGATGAAGAAACGAACATGCTTTCTTCGAAGACTTCGAGGCCGAAGATGATCTACGTCGGGGAGACACTAACCCAAGCTATTTCTTCACTAGGCCAAAAAATTTATGAAGAGAACACCCTATAATAAATGGCAAGTAGTAGAGGATGATGAAGTAGGAAGTTTGCACACATTAGAAATGATTTTCTCACTCATTTTCTCATACCTCCATTGAAGCTAGAAAGCTTTTGAAGAGGAAGAAGAAGAAGAAGAACTAACTCATCCAAATGAATTATTGGTGAGGTTAATAATGCAACAAAGGGTTAAGCATGTCATGCTTAGCCCTTGTAGAGAGTTAACCATGTGCTATGGTTAAAGATTAGGTCAAAAATATCTTAAGCAAGACAAAGAGAGAGAACAAAGTCAAAGATGCCTTGAAACTTCTACAAGCTTTCAACAAATATCAACCATGACTAATTCCTCAATTTTGAATTACTTAATGATAAATTTAAACCCTAATCTTAACCCTAGAATGGTTTAACCCTCATTAACCCTAGTTGCATTTGTAACCTAGCTTGATACATTTAACATATATCACATATATATCAATGTATCCAAAGTGAGAAAAGAAATCATAAGTGAGCTAATACTAGTGATTTAATAGGGTGTTGATACAATTATATTATAAGGCTGCCTCGGATCAACTCTTGATTTAATAATCTGGCTATATCATCTATAACCGACTAATATCATATGAATCAACACTTGATCCGATAACCCGGCTATATCATATATAACCGACCGATATCTCATATCGCGAGAATAGAATATGGTATCTCATATCGTATCAATCTCGGTCTCGCACATATCACATATGTGCTCCTACTCCGTTTTGCTTGAGCCAGGAAACCCCTGTGTAGGACTCTAAAGACTCGTCAATACGCCGGCAATAGGTGATGATCATATCAAACATCCACAAGCCACAAGCGGTCTGCTAAACGTAACGGCCACCCGGGTATTGAGCGATCAGAAGATCAACAAGAAAGCCTGCTCACACTCTTGCGAATCCAATCAGTAACACTACCGTACAGTCCGGTCTCTTCGTCTGATATGTCGCATATCTCACATAGGGGTGGTAAACGTCAGACCCCAGTAACTCGATAAGTCGTGTCGATATAAGGCTCATAAAGGGTGGAGAAACTACTGATAACACTTACCAGAATATCTCTGAAGCAGCCTTGGCTAAGAACTTCCTGTTATAGCCAATCGAGCACAACGGAACATCAACTCCCTATACCGGGAGAGACGAAACCCCTCCTATCGCTTATTGCCTCCATGTGATTCGGGACTGTATCCAAAAGCCACCGTTTTGCACGTTCTCTTGAACATGATAATGTGGAAATCAAAGCACAGTGGGAATCATACAAGACTCTATGACGATCTCGGGTTTACAGACTAACCTGTACCGGTGTCACCAGAAAACTGCTATCTGACGTTAGGTATAATACCATCTAGGAGTTCTCGGCGAGTCCGTCCAGTGTACCCAGTCTCCACTGAGCACCCGTATACTATCTTTGATGTCAAACACTAATGGATATGGGATCATCCATCGCCCATCTACATGGGTCGAGAAGCTATACGCTAGTCTACTCTGGTATATTGATGCCCTGTCTTGATACACCTACGACTAGGAACATTTGAAGGATGTACTTAGTGACTAAACTGTCCCCACTAGTATGATCTGCATCATAATCCTGGTAGTCAAGTACTCATCCTAAGAGCTTTATCAACATGTGACATAGAGACAATCAGTGTACATGTTGAGATAAAGAGTAACCAGATAGCATATTATAATGTCGAGCAAGAAAGTCTTCCCTATATATGTCCAAGTATCCACTACAATATACATCGTATGTACAGTAATGGCCTCTAGGGCATACATATAACTAACAATGTTCGTATGAACCCTTGATCCGCAGGCGACAGTATCCCAGTTTTTTATGTTCTTCAAGCCCACCACCTTCCAGGCTTTGATTGACAAGTTGACCCAAATGGACCAGATGGGCCATAGGACGTCCGCTTAAAAAATGGACCCTTGGAATGTAAAGGGCAAAGGGAAAGTGGCCTTTGTTGCCAACACTCAACAACAGCCGAGCGACCAGAAACCGGCTTCTCGCCAAAGCAACACGCGCCCGCGCCAATCCGTCGAAGAGAAGCTAGGACGTGCTTACTCGTTCTCCCGTGATAAAACGAGGAGATTGTTCGAACTAGCAGTACGCAACAAACTAATCACTCTGCCAGAGCCAAAACGTTCACCGCAGCTCGGTGACGTCAGCAATCCCAACTACTGCTCTTATCACCGAATGGTGAGCCACCCCATTGAGGATTGCTACATCTTCAAGAACTGGGTCGAGAACCAATACCGTGAAGGGAAATTTGCGTTGTCCAAGAATTGGAGGGTGAACCCGCCACAGAAGCACGCTCCTAAAAAGGTGGATACGCCGGGGGCATCATGCTCATTTGTGGAATAAGCTCCGTGAGAAGTTGTCCTTTCAGCTAAAACCAAAAGAATGCTAAAGGATCTTCAAGCATGTCCGGCAATCTGATGGAAAGGCCCGCTGGAGCCTGAGATTGTTGAAGTGATGCTGAGACCGCGTTCCACACCGAAAACTTCTAACGATGGGCAAAACACCCAGGTCAAGCCTTCAAAGTCTTCGAAGGGAAAGAAGAAGACCAAGAAGTCCGTGCAGCCCGACGACAAGCGCACGGACCTGCAAAAGTATATCGACGCGTTGGAGGAGTACAACCAGAAGACGCGGACCCCAGTCACCCTCGAAGATTTTCTCAACCATACACTTGAGAACGGAGATAGTGACGATGATGAGGGAAATGGCTCGTCGGGAGAAACCGAAGATTATATAGCAAGTTGCTACATGGTTTCTCATTCGTCGTTAAATGGCGAAGAAACTCCCTCGGCGTCGGAAAGCAATGCATAGGAATGGAGGGAAGGATCGGTGCCAAAATCCCTGGAGCCGCCAGAAGACCCAATTGACAGGCTGCTAAATGCAGCTTTCCAAAAGAGCAGAGCTGACCGAGAACGTGAAACGGCTATATACGAAAAAGGCCAAGCATCGGCGTCAGGATGAAGAAGGCGCAGCGAGGAAGAGTCACAAAGCACTCTAACCAAGAAAAAGCACACCTTCTACAAACAAGAGCAAGATCAAAGCAGAGAAGCGGTTCGCCAAAGTCCTATCGATTGGAATGAAGCTGTCCCCTCTCGGGGAAAACGCTCCCGGGATCATGTGCCTTGATAAAACGGATATACATCCGAATTACTGCTTATACCATCGGAGGGTCACACACCCCACCGAAGAGTGCAATGCCTTCAAAAAGTGGTGGCAAGGATACATTGCTCACTGAAAACACTTCAAGCGAATGAAGCGCAAAGCTCGTCGACAATAAAGAAGCGCGACAGATGAGTGTGAAGGAACGGCTGGCAACTATCATATGGTTGATACCAGTTCGACAAAAGGAAAATCTCAAGTTCTTACATTCGGGAGCGATTCTGAGAAAGAAATAACCATCGGCCCTCTCTTCAAAGAATCCACCTCTGGAAAAGAAGAAGAGGAGAAGAACTGCGAGAACATTCAGCTGCGTAACCGTACGTTGCCTGAAAAAAACCTCGGGCCTACAAAAAGGTTCGAACAAAAGAGACAAGGGGAAGGAAAAAGTCCCTGAGGAAATTGCCCTCGATGATAGAGTCGTCAAAGATCTCGCAGCCAAGAATCCGCCTAAGAAAAACAAGTTGGATTACAATGTCCTGGCACATCTGAGGAAGATACCTCATAACTGAGCATACAGGACGCTCTCCTCCTATCTAAAGAAGCAAGAGATTCTCTTATCAGGCATTACAAGAGCCCGGTCAGTTCCGAGCTTTTCTTGCAGAAGAAAAGATGAAGGATGAGCTGGCAGAGATTCATACAGCCGACATTACATTCGGCAATGAAGATCTCCTCCTCGGAACGTGCGAGCATAACCGTCCTCTATATGTCACCGGGTACTGCCATGATATCAAGATAGGGAAGATCCTGGTCAACAACGGGTCCTCCATCAACCTTCTCAACGTGAAGGTGTTGAAAGAGATCTGCATGAACGTTCAGCACCTGGCAATTTGTACTTAGGTCATTTTAGGCAGAGTACTGCATCGTGAGTATGCTGCAGATATACACACACTACATTACTCTGCTTAAGCTACCTACTCCATCATACCAAGGTCATCCTACACTCCGAAAGGTAAAAACCTAGCGCTCTGATACCAACTTTTTCACGACCCGAAATTGGCACGTGACGGCCCTAATACTACGCAACGTCTACAGGCATAACGCAGTAAAAGAAAGCCAAAACCTAGAAATCTAAACCATTAAAAGACAATAAAAGATGAAACATTGTTTAAAAGTCTTTGAAATCACAACCCAAATTCTTTAAAAGTCCAACTTTCTTTCTTTAAAATTTTGGCAGCACCTCCTTTGTAAAAACTAGCCCCAAAAATGGGTACAACATAAATATAAATAAAGCATCCCCAAACGGGAGCAAATACACGCCCAAAGGCGGAAAACAACCACCACAACAAATATATGACGCCGTAGCGAAAAAATAAAAAACGATAGAAAGGAAACTGTATAAAAGACAACAAGTCACAAATAATATACAATATCGTCCTCACACAAGTCTCTAAGTCAAACATGAAAGTAGTAGATGGAGAGTACAAGGATACAACGAATATACAATACAACACGAATAACTACAAAACCCACCTAAGCAAAACAGCACACTGTGAGCCGATGCGGTATCCGTAGCAAAAGATGATAGATAGATGAATAGCCTGCCTCGACTACTCTAGGGAACACCCTGTAAAACAACTGTGGCACAACGGGGGTGAGTTGCCAACTCGTGAATAGTAAATAACATATGCAGATAATCGCAAGTATGCACGTACAACGCGAATCTAACATATGCAATTAATAGCAATAAAAGGTCATATGAATGCAATAATCATGAAAGGTACACTACCAGGTACAACTAATACATGAAGCAATAAAATATGACAAGCAGTATGCAATAATCATGCAATAATGATATGAAAATTTGTATATGCAATAATCATGGAAGGTACACTAACAGGTACAACTACTACATGAAACAGTGCATATAAATAAAGGTATGTAAATATAACAGTCATGAAAGGTTCGCTAGAAGGTACTACTAATATATGAAGCAGTGCATAAACAATAAATATGGAGTATGGAATAAAACATGTCAATTCCACGGAATCCTGACATCGTGGTAGGATCATAATCCAACAAGACAACCCAAATCCCAAATCCTCAAATCAGCCCCCAAATTGGCTCTCATATCATATAAGTCTCACAAATCCTGAAAGTACAATATCGAATAAATCTCATATATCCTGAATGTACAAATCAGCAATCTCATAAATATCCTGTATCCAATCTCAAATGAATCACCTATATCTCAAATCCAATATCAAATAAAATTCTAACACCCTAAATATATTTGCATGAATAAATATGATGATGTATATAAATTAAAGTCAATACACATATATTAGCGTCCCATTCCACTAATATTGGTGTAAGGGCATATATAACAGCGTCCTAACCCACTGTTATATATACAAAGAAGTAAAAATGTCAATACACATATATTAGCGTCCCATTCCACTAATATTGGTGTAAGGGCATATATAACAGCGTCCTAACCCACTGTTATATATACAAGAAGTAAAAAAGAATATCATGAAAACAATGTGTCAAGCTTCGACACAGAAATACTGATCTATCAGTTACTGTCACCATGACTGGCCCCTGATAGGTATGTATCATACGCTATCCCGAAAGCTCGAGTGCCTAGCTCTGACCCTCGCCTCTCGATGTATCTATACGTACATGACTCCCGTCGGTATCCCCATGATAACCGCTGAGTCAATGGTAATGTCACCGGATGGTATGGTTCCCGTGCAACTCATCGTCTAGCACCACGACCTCATTCTTGCCTCGGGATACCTACGGGCCCCACCATGTACCCGCACACGGACCCCTCCGTTCCTCGCGTGGGGTATATATATATATCCGAACCGATAAATCTCATGGTGGCTGCTGAAATATCATATCAAGGGAAACCGAGTTTTTCAAATAATGCATAATTTCATGAACTCCCACGGTCCCTAAATCCAGAAAACATCATGAAAAATCCATATCAAAATGCGAAAATCCATGAATATAATATATGCAACATAAAACTGTAATGAAAGCATATAAAGGAAAAGCCGCTAATTAACTGCAACAAGTTAATATAAATATCATGCGGTTCCTAATTTCTCCAATTCTAAATAACATCAAGTAAAGGTAAACATGTAGCTATAACTGATATATGTGAAAACATAAAGGTATAGCAAGATATATGTATCTACCTATAAGAAATGAAGTAGTATACCCCTTAGGTATAAGTGAAATATGTGTGCAAGGTATACCTGTAGCTATGTCATAAAGTGTGTATGTGTACCTACAACTAATGGTACAATACCCTATAGGTATACAAGTATCTAACATGTAAGTATGTGAAGGCATATGTGTAAGCATGTGGATATACAGGTATGCTATATGTCATATGCGATAAGAAATATGAATCAATGTCCCAATGTCCCTAACCAAGCAATATCATATATATAAGTGGGTTGTGCGTGACATGGCAATTATTGACGGTGTGTGTGGCATAAAATCAGCGCTCGTGCAACATGAATCGTCAATAATATGTGCAGTGTCCTAAGGATACTAGTCCAGGCACAACAATATCTAAGTAATAGGGTAAATGCGCAATTCTAAATATGACATAGAATATGCGACAGAAATAACATCTCTAGCCCAGACGCATAACGCCATGCGGGCGATTCCCCTGTAGATGTTAAATCTACTCACCAACGCTCCAAGCTAGGTGAAGTCTACGACCTGTTTTCCCTTGTAGCAGTGTCCGAAGTCCCCGCCTGCGAACCTGCAACATTAAAACAATAACACAAGTATATATTAATAATAGACCAAAAATACATACAATCTACATGGACCAACACGACACACATACATACCCTAAAGGGTTCGTGTTGTAGCTAACGCATATAGCGACACTACGAAACCAACTCAAACCAACAGCAACACATAACACGGACCGTATCGGATAACGTATCGCACGAAACGAAACACTAGAAACACACAAGTGGTCCCAGATTTTTCTATACCAGTAATCTGTAAAAATTGCAAGTACCATGAGATCACAAACAACCCGAGAGACCCCTACTCTAAAATCCACCCCCTAACTCCCTACTCTGGCCGCAAATTGCGGCCAGAACCAATAAATCTGCGGCTGTAGTATAGGGAAATGGGCTCGTATTTTGAGGGTAGGTTCTAGGTCACTACACTAGGTTACTGTCAAGTCAATTTTTGCAACAAGTACCTGGTTTAACAGCAGATCATCCGAGACCCAAACAAAACACTAAAAATACGATATTTACCCGAAACGATACGATACGCGATAAAAACTGAAACTTTAAAGCTAAGCTATACAATAAACATCTAAGGAACAGAAAGGAAACATTACTTAATCAAAAGAACACAAAGATCCTAGCTTTGTATGATCCAAGGCATCCAAGAGACAATATCCAAGAAAAGATGTGATTTTTATGAAGATTTTGAGGTTTTGTGATGGATTTGTGTAAGAAATGGGTGAGTGTTCAGTTTATGAGAGAGGAAGAGAGAAAAAGAAAAGAGATAGAGAAATGAGAGAGGGAATGAGGATAAGAGAGAGGGGGGAGGTGAGTGTAGGGTGAGGTGAGGGTGAGTGTATCATATGCATTAATTCCTCCATTAATGCATTCATACACACCTTGCCACCTCCTCACTCATCTAAACAAATATCTCCCCTTCTCACAAAAGATCTAGGAATTAGGGTTAAGGATTGGATTAAAGAAATGATTAAGATAAACAAAGGATTAGGTTAAGGGTCATGGTTGCTAAGATCAAAATTAGCACAAACAAATCCTCGCATTTACGTGCACACGTGCGTGCATGCTTATAACAAATAATAATAAATTATTAATTAAATGTTATAAAATGTGAGGAACCCGAATTGGTAAACTTTTTACAGTAAACCCGCATTAACGTCTAAACGAACACTAACCGAAATCTAAGGCGTTACACTTTCTGTGGGGGGACTCTAATTACTCATCAATACGCTGGCAGTGGGTTTAACCACAAGCACGTCAGTGGTACTAGCTGTACGTAACGGCTGCCCATGTATTGAGCGAAAGGGAAGCTGATGAGCGAACTCATCCTGAAATCCTACTGTGCCTGACAGTGACAATATACATACAGTCTGGTTCGTTCGTCTATGAGTACCGCATATCGGGTCTAGGGGGTGGATAAAGTCAGACCCCAAATAACGCGATATTAAGTGTCGGTATGAAACCCATCACCGTCTGAGAAACTACTGATGCTAGATCAGTAATTCTCAACCACCTGGGCCAAGGATTTCTGGTGATGGCCACCCGTGCACTGCGCGACATCAACCCCCAATATCGGGAGAGACGAATCCCCAACGATCCGCTCACTTCCTCCATGTGGCTCGGGACTGTACCCAACTAAAACCTGTTTGCACGAATCCTTTGAGCCGTGGTAGGGCAGTAATCAAAACACAGTGGGAACTCACATGAGACAAATGACGATCTCAGGTCGACAGACTAACCTGTACACATGTCACCTGGGAACTGCTATCTGACAATAGGTATAATACTAACTAGCAGGTTCCCGGCGAGTCCATCCAGTGTACTCATAACCCAATGAGCACCTGTATACTATCTTAGGTGAACAAACTAACACCAATGGCTTGTGAGACCTGGCCACCGCCCCTCGTCGGGGTCTCGATCTGTATACACTAGTCTACTCTGGAGTATCGATGCCCAGTCTCGAAACTCCCACGACTAGGGACATTTAAGGATGCACTTATAGACCACCAGCTCCCACGTATATGATTGCCATCATAATGCTGGTAGTCAAGCAAGAATCCTATAGGCTCTATCAACATGTAATAGTGATGATAAAGACAAACCAGATAGCATACTATCATCTCGAGTAAGACTGTCCTACCGGTATAGGTCTTCCCTCAATCATTGCAATCACGTGCCTGCGATCCAATAATTGACTTGAGGGCACTATAGCCAATAAACCCTAGTGCAACAGGCCCGGATCATTTAATCCTGTTTTGGTCTTTGGCAGTGACTCTGAGGACGAGGTCAATGCCGTGTTCTCCACTCGCCCGTCAGTACAAACTATTACTGGAGCTGACCAGAGTTTGTAGATCACTATGGTTCCGCCACGGCATTACAAAGAACTCAATGAGCTTGATACATACAGCATACAAGAGATGCAGACTTTCTACGTCCCTCTTAGGTGAAGAGATGAAAAGGCGATCCTCTTCTATCGATCTACGGAGACTAAAGTGGAGAAAGAAGTCCGGCATGGTGCTCAACTTGCGTTTGACAAGCTTCAACCAATCCATCTGCCCAGATATTACGCAGAGAGATTGAAAAGGCTATTAAAATGCCAAGGCGTACCCTTCAAACAAACCGCTCGACAAGCCCAGTTCTACAACAAGATTTGGGACGTTTCCGGGACTCAGCGAAAGATGCTCAACGGGAGGATGGAGATGACTGGACTTGGATACGTTCGGTCTAAGAAACGGCGACGACTCCATGGCTGTTGTGTCATAAATAACTCCGATAGAAAGGGGAATGATTTTCGAGATAGCACTGATATTAAACTAGAGTGAGAGCCCACCGTAAGAATGCCAAGCCCGTCATTCAAAGAACAGATTGACAAGATAATAAAAGAAGCGGGTCAAAAGGTTCAGGATGACCACAGCCGCGAAATGGCCATTTACGAGAAAGCCAGGACGCAACGTCTCATTCAGCAGTCTACGAAAAGAGAAGACTATGATGCCCTTCACCTTCAATCCGTTGTGCGCTCTCGTGGCAAGGAAAAAGCCCGACGCAGAGGCAACAACAAGGTCAAGAACGGGAAAGACGTTCAAAAACAGTGAAACGGATACAAGAAGCCACGCAATCGAGAAAAAGTTAGCTAGAATCCGTCTTTTATGAAGAAGATGGGTTGAGAATACTCTTTCCCTCAAGACAAGACAAGGAAAATATTCAACCTTGTCATGAAGCATCAAATGATGACGCTTCCAGAGCCTTGGTACCCTGAACAGGTAGACGAGCTCCATCGTCTAGATTATTGCTCCAATCACTAAGCAATAGGTCATCCTCTTGAAGACTGCTTCACCTTCAAAGACTGAGTCGAAGACCATACCAACAAGGCAGGTTTGCTCTATTTGACAGCTGGAGGGTAACCCCACCACGAAAGCATGAGCCAAAAGCAACCTATATTGTGAAGGTAAGTCCAGATCAACATCGAGCTTGGAAACAAACTCGTACCTGCCACATGATCACACTCTCAAAGGAGGGAGAGCACGAGAATATGGACGACCTCTCTCAGTGCTTCACAAATGAGAATGAGGACGAGATGATCTTAGCATTTCCACCGGCACCAAAAGAGCTGGAAGATGGGATACATACCACGGCGAACAATCTAAGGAAAATCGACTTGGGCACGGAAAACGATCCAAGGCCAATGTTCGTCAGCAAGCTATTGTCTAAAAAATAGGTGGCCACACTAAAGGACATGCTTATGCAATATAAAGACTGCTTCACATGTAACTATTCCGAGATGCCGAGACTAGATCCAGAAATAGCGGTACATAAACCGGCTATATTGCCGGACGCTAATCCAGTCAAGCAAGCGCCAAGAAGAATGTGGCTCGAACTCGAGATGAGTATCAATGCCGAAGTCAAGAAACTTATTGACTCTGGCTTCATCCAAGAAGTTCAGTATCCTGACTGGATTGCCAACATTGTTCCAGTGATGGAAAAAAATGGGACAGTGCGCATCTGCGTGGACTTTCGGGGTCACAACAAAGCTTGTCCGAAGGATGACTTCCCAATGCCTTTTACTGAGCTGATGATCGATAACACGTCCACTCATGAGGCCTTCTCCTTCATGGATGAATCTTCAGGCTACAATCAAATAAAAATGCATCCTGAAGACCAAAAGCACACCGCCTTCCGGACTCCGCTAGGCATATTCTGCTATAAGGTGATGCCCTTCGGTTTGAAGAAATCAGGCGCTACCTACCAGAGGGCTATGACGAAGATCTTCGATGACCTCATACATGAGATTGTCGAATGTTATATCGACGACCTTGTAGTGAAAAGCAAATCATACGAGGAACACTGGGAGCATTTAAATATAGTGTTTCAGCGTCTTCGGAAGTACAATCTAAAGATGAATCCTCTGAAATACACGTTTGGAGTCTCCTCAGGCAAATTCCTAGGATTCATCATACGACACCGAGGCATCGAAATAGACCCATTAAAAATCAAGGCGATTATGGAAATGCCCGTGCTAAGAACTCTCAAACAATTGCTGTCTCTCCAAGGAAAGCTCGCATATATCCGACGGTTCATAGCTAACCTCTCCGGAAAATGCCGCCCCTACAGCCATCTAATGAAGAAGGGGACCCCGTTCGTTTGGGATCATAAATGCCAAAGTGCATTGGATGAAATCATTGAGTGTATGAGACAAAGTTATCACACACATTCTCTATTTCATTTTGGACATGTCGGCTAGCACACTTCATGTCCGAGTTGCTTCGGTTAGAAGCGGGAGCCCGTAAAAATACTTCTTGACGTGGTGTCACTTCGATGAGGAGACCGGAGATCGAGCGAGATCGGAGATGCCGTGAGGAGTTAGGGATGGTGGCTAAAGACCGAAGGACACGGATCGATCGGTATAGCCATTCTAACTTCTTTGTATTCAGCTAGTATAGAGTTAATGGTACGATCCGGGTAAAAGTCTGCGTTAGCGCCAGTTTCGTAAAAAGTTTTTTGTTCTACGTTTGGCCTCGGATTGATGGCCGGGGCGCTACTGTAGAGTTACATGATGTATATTATAGTGGATGCTTGGATATATATATAGAGGACTTTCTTGCTCGACATGATAGTATGCTATCTGGTTGCTCTTTATCTTAACATATTGACCGGTATTCTTTACTGTCTTGCTTTCACATGTTGATAAAGCCCTTAGGATATGTACTTGACTACCAAGACTATGATGAGATCATACAGTGGGGATAGAGTAGTCCAAAAGTACATCCTTTAATCAGTTCCTAGTTGAGGGAATATCGAGACTAGGGCATCGATATTCCAGAGTAGACTAGCGTGTATGTTTCTTGTCCCTTAGAGGGCGATGGTTGATCCCACAACCATTGGTGTGTGACATCAAAGATTGTACACAGGTGCTCATTGAAGAATGGGTACACCGACTAGGACTCGCAGAGGACTCCTATGTGGTAGTATACCTATCGTCAGATAGCAATCCTCTGGTGACACTGATACAGGTTAGTCTGTAGACCCGAGATCATCATAGATTCTTGTGTGGTTCCCACCGTGCTTTGATTTCCTCCCTACCACAGCTCAAAGGAGTCAAGCAAACAGGTGGATTTTGGGTACAGTCCCGAGTCACATGGAGGTAATGAGCGATAGGAGGGGTTTCATCTCTCCTGGTATTGGGGGTTGATGTTGCGCTATATTCGATTGGCTATAACTGGAAGTCCCTGGCCAGGGCTGCTGTTGAGATTTATTGATAAGAGTTATCAGTACTCTCAAACCGTTATAGACCAAACATCGGCATGACTTATCACGTTACTGGGGTCTGACGTTTACCACCCCTAGACATGATATGCGACATATCAGACGAAGAGACCGGACTGTACGGTAGTGTTACTGATAGGCTTCATGGAGAGTATGGACGAGCTTGCTTGTTGATCTTCATATCGCTCAATACCCAGGTAGCCGTTACGTCCAGCTAGTACCGCTGACGGCTTGTAAGTGATTGATGTGATCATCACCTACTGCTGGCGTATTGACGAGAGAGTCCCATACAGAAGTTTCCTAGTTCGAGCGAAACGAAGAAGGGCACATATATTTATATGTGTGTGGACCTGATTAAATATGATTATGTGATACCGTATTATAATCTGGCAGTTATCTGATGCCGGTTAAGTTATATGTGATATAACCGGATTATCGAATCAAGTGTTGGTTTGATAATGTGATATTCAGATTAATGATATTAGTCGGTTATATGTGATATAACCGAATTATTAGATCAAGTGTTGATTTAATAATGCGATATATATTATATGTGATATAATTATATCTTAAATAATATCATTAGCTCACTAATTGCTTTATATATATATATATATATATATATATTTGATATATATAAATATATAAATATATATTATATGAAGCATGGCATGTTTTTCTATTTTTAGAAAATAGAAAAATGAGGTGTAAATTGTGGAGATATTTGTGGAATGGGCAAGGCATGGGTTTTATTATTTGTATATTAGTCTTGACTCACTATTCAAGCATGGTTGCAATTTAGAATTGCAATTTTATTCCATGCTTGAATAAGTGAGGAAAGAGAGAGCCATTTTGAGTTTACTCTCATCATTTTTCTTCATGCCTTAGCCATTCTTGAACTATTGCTTCCTCTTGCTCTCTACAATTTTCTTCACCTCACTTCTAAGTTCAAACCCTCACATGTGATGTGAATCATTGAACTTGTGAAAACCCTAGTGAGAAAAATAAACCCCTACTTCACCATCACATATTGGATTAGCAATTTGATGTAGAGTGTTGCCTTCACTAATGAGATTAGTGAAGGGTTAGCTTGAGCTTGTGGACTTCGGGTGGATCTTCTTTGGCGTGAAGATCACGAAGGAGGTTCGTTCAACTCGAAGAGAAGCCTAGTAGAGTCGCGTGGACTTCAACCGGGAGCTTTTGAAGAGAAGGACTCGAACTACAAAGGTTGTATGTTCTTTTCTTCTCTTTAAGTTAATCACATCACAAAGGAAAACCCTAATAATCTAGTAAAGAACTTGTTAGTCTAACTTAGCACCTAATAAAAATTAAAATTTGGCATGCTTGATACCTCTAGAACCTCATGGTGGTGTTAAGGTAGACTTTTAGAAGACTCAGACTACGACCTCAAATGGGCTAAGTTTTCCTAATGTCAAAACCCTTTTATCTCCAAATCAACCGAGCCTCTGTGCTCATGTTTTCCCAAACTAATCTCGGTCTCAAACATGATTGATGACCCTTCAACTGAGGATATCCAAGACGATATCCATCCACATTCCCCCGAGGAAATCTTAGTCTCGAAATACGACTAATGATTTCAGGGTTGACCACCAACTTCATTTTCCCTCGAAAAGAGAAATTGGTTCAAAGGTACATCTCTTTACACCTATGATATATGTCGTTGTAATTCTTCAACGTATTCATAGAGGTGGCGAGTCCCGACAACCAACTGCTTTTTTGGTGCACTTCCTAAATTGACGTGCACATTCCAAATCAAACCACATCCCAAGCCGGATGTATCCCATATCATCGTTGCTCATCCCGACACGTAACAAATACACGTGCGCACAGGATGATCAATGGACCGAGATGTCCCTTGACTAACAACGGACCGAAACGTTCTTAAACTACAACATAACGAAATTTCCTCAAACTACAACGTTGCCTCCAAAATGGCGAAATAGACCGTAACGTCCTTAAACTAAAACCCCACCTCCAAAATGGTGATCTACAGACTGAAATGTCCTCAAACTACAACTTCGCCCCCAAAATGGCGATAAGGGACCGAAACGTCCTTAAACTAAAACAACAGAGCCCAAGTGCTCTCTTATTGGATCTGAAATAAAAATGATCCTAACACCCTGTTAAGTAGATCTTAGTAAATTGGACTAACGTATCCTTAACAAAAAACCAACCGAGCCCCCAACTGCTCGTATACATTTAAGTCGATCTTGAGCTCAAAATAGATCAACGATTCTTAAATCAACCCAAAGCCAAATCTAAGAAATACGAATTTGGACTAAGCCACGCCCTACGGGCGACAACATAAATTAGTCTCCGTATACAATCCACGGGCAACAAAAAATAAAACAAACACACACGACACGAAGTGAACTTCTAGAGCAGGAGAAAGTGGTTATCGCGATGCGGTAACGTAATTAACTGCAAAGGCTTGCGCATGCAGGGAAGAGCATCCCCACAATCCAAAACCCCTCGCAAACGAGGGGGAATCTGACGAAGTCTACTACAATGGCTGCATTCGTCTAAACCTCCGATATACGGTGCCATAAATCAACTTGGTATCTTCGGAGAGGTGGACGGATTAATCCAAATAGCATTTGCCCCCAAATTCAGGCAAGATGGCCTACGCTGTTCGTCTCCATTTTCGGCGGTAAACGGGTATTTGGGAACTCTTAGTGGAAGATTTCCAAAAGATTGTTGGTGGTCGCAAGGGTGTAACATTTTGAAAATAATTAATATTATTTAGTATTTAAATAATGATATTATGAGTATTACGGAAATGATACAATAATGGATTTGGGTTTTTCATAGATTGGTATTTGTATATACATTTATTTTTATAAATGGGGATTATGGGATTTTTTCATGGTTGATGAAAATTTGGTATGTGTATTTTCTTCTTTTGGGAATTATTTAAGAGAGAGAGAGAGAGAGCATGGGAGAGCCATGCCCACACCCTCCCTTTATCCTCTCTTTCTCCCGTGCCCTTTCTTTTCCATCCTCTCATTTTCTCTCATCTTCCTAAAATATCTTTAACTCTCCCAAACTCCCAACTCTCAAAACCGGAAAAATCTAATATGCAAGGGCTTGCATGGTGCTAGCCCTTTCATAGCCCTTGAATGGGCTTCTCTTTTATGCAAGGGTAAGCCCATCCAAGGGCTCTAGAAGGGCTTGCACCATGCAAGCCCTTCTAGAGTATATTTTCCCTCAAAACCCAACCACAAAACACAAATCTCCTTCAACAAAACCATCTTTTTTGTGCCAAGTTATTCAACTGGAACGTTCAAGACTTCAAGTGGAGTCATTCTCAACCTCTCAACCTCTTTGTAGCTTCATCAAATCTTAGATCTCCACTTTTATCAAGTATCATCAAGTTTTAAAGTATTTGCCATGAGAAAGTATATTTATCTACACAAAAATCATATTTTTATGGGTTAAATTCTTTCAGGTTTGGTTTTCTGAAGTGATCCGGTAGTAGTGATGAATCTAATATGGTTTACTTGGTGATTGCATCTTATTTTGGGTAGTAGAGGGTATTTTGTTGCAATGGGTTGGAGTTTAAAATTATGTAATTTTTAGAAATTTCATTTCAGCAATTTTCTTATGCAGGCGTCTGAGCTCAGAACCTTCAGACGTCTACCAACTATGTGTTTTTGCTGGATTTTATTAGTCAGACGTCTGGCTTACGCCATAGACGTCTGGTCTCAAGTCTTTAGTTGGAATTAAGTGTCGTGCAGACGTCTGGTGCTCAAAGTAGCGGATGTCTTCCTTTTTGTTCTTCAGACGTCTTGGAGTCCTCCAGATGTCTGCTTAAAAGTCTATGGTTGGATTTTGTTTTGAGGTCAGACGTCTTCCTAGTGCTTGGTCAGACGTTTGCTGTGTATTTTCTTGGTTGTTTTCCTTTACGGCATAATGTTTTGATTTATGTCCTTCTTGGCTAATCTCTGTGTGCTTAGGGACGATTGCGGGGACTTCCAAGAAGGCGAGGAAGGGCATGGAGGTCGTGGGCTACAACTAGCTCGAGATGCATTCTTGTCACGACCCGAATGTGTGGAACTTGACTGGCACTTAAATCACGCAACGTCTAGAGGCGTAAAGTAATCTAAGTAAGCCAAAGCCCAGAATCTAAACTATTTAATGAAATAGAGTGAAGAAATACTTGTTCTAAATGGTTGAGTTTTAACAAAAGAGTTACATCAAAATCCTTTAAAAGCATCTGGTTTTTCAGAAAATTTCGGTAGAGTTTCTTCTGTAAAAACTGGCCCTAAATGGGTACAAAATATGAATATGTATAAGCAATGAACAAAGGCATCCTCAAGCGGGAGCTAGCTCTTCACCAAATGGCGTAACACAACCACATGCAAGATATATCATAATAATGCGAAAACCCATATAAAAGCAGGAAATAAGAAAAACATCAAGTCGGCTCACATGAGCGCGACACCAGATAACAAAATAATACAGGTCTCACTGTCTCACAGTCTAGGTCCAATATACGAATGGTAGATATGGTAGATGAAGTGTACTAGATACCAAAGTAAAGTATACATGGTGGGAACAAAAAGTATCCTCGCAAAACCCACCTACAAGCAAGCCCTCAAGTCGAAACAAAAGGAAGCAGAAGAAGAAGTGCGCCCGCCGCTACTATGCTGACGGGTCGGACCCGCAAGATACTATGGCACAACGGGGGTGAGTTGCCAACTCGTGAGTAATAAGTAATATCTAATAAAACTATCGCAAGCATGCACACAAATGTGTCACAACCTATGTATACAACAATGATTCTATACGCTAATATGAATGCGACATGAATGAATGATCAAGCACGAAATCTAGATATATATCTGGTATGAGAAAAATCTGTGTTCTTATCTTAGTAAAATTTTGTATAATAAAATTGGGGTATCATCAATGAAATCGATAGAAAACCGTGTCAAGTATCGACACAATATATATATATATATATATATATATATATATATATATATATATATATATATCGGCAGCCGTCTCTCAGATCGGCCCTCAAATCTGTCAAATCACACGACTCCGGCCAATATCCTCCGGATGACCACCGAGTCAATAATCACCGGTAGGTAGTGCTTCGCTGCCAGGCTCAACGTCTTTCTATACGATCTTCTTGCCCCGGGGTACCTCATCGGGTTCACCATATACCTGCAGACGGTGCCTCCTCTCTTCGAATCAGGTATATGTACATACGTGGCTCAATAACCGAGAAAACTCAGGTAGACGCCACACATCATATCGCGAGAAAAACGCAAATTTCAATTTTAGAATGATAATAATAAGTTTATAAAATTCCTTTGCGGTTTTCCCCAAATCCAGAAATCTTATAAATACAGAAATCTCCAATAAATGCATATGTCGATAATGATGAATGCCCATGATATCAATATGATGCAATGAGATGAATGACTTGAAAATACATATCAATAGTGATGAAATGCTTAAATACAGACTTTTAAGCAAGTTTTATAGTGTCCGTGACATAGCAATTACCAATGGCGTGTGTGTTCGCATAAAATAGTGCACGTGCAGTATGAACCATTGGTAAGGTGCAAGTGTCCTGGGTGATAATATCAATGTATGTGAAGATGCATATGCTACATGAATATGATATATGCATATGAAAACAAGAGTTATAAATAAATCCTAACTATCGGGCGCTTTACGCCATCCAAGTGATTTCCCCATAGATGTGTACATCTACTCACCGGAACGCCTCGGCTAATCGAATCCGATCACTGGTTTGCCTTTGCTTGCCGCGTCCGATGTCTCCGCAACCGATCCTAGAATCGCACAAAACTAATACATAAGGCTAAATATTTGATATAACACGAAGGCAAAACGATATGAAGCAACTAACACGCACTAGCTAAACAAGCGTGCACTTGGTGCACAAAACGCGCATAATATCATCACAAACCACACCTAGGGGCTGATGTACATGGCAAAGGCCACAGCTAGAATCGAATCGTGCGTATCGTATAATAGCAAAACACGTATTTTAAAGAAAAATGGTTGCAGATTTTACCTGAAAATGAAATAGGAAAAACAAACTGTACCAAACACCCTAATATACACACAGAGAGCATCCTACAAAAATAGAACACCCAACTCAACACAAAGGCCGGTGGCGCCGAGGTTTATGCCTATCTCGCTGGTCGAAATACAAATTTTTCGGTTCGGATTTCTAGGGTAATCTCAGGGCTCAATACACTACACTACTGAGCTGTTTGATTTAGTTGAAAAAATATGCAAAGATAACAGATTTCAGACAACAGAAAATTTGATTAAAACCTGATTTGAAACGCTAAATTGAAACATTGTGGTATTTTAGTGAAACTTGCTGGATTAGTAAGACTATTAGGTGTTAATCTACTCTTAACTACCCTAATAAACCATAAAAACCCCAACTTAATCTAATCCTCACTTAAACACACTAAACTTACATTAAAGCTATATAAACACCAAAGTAAGACAATTAGAAGCAAGGATTAGCAAAGTTATAAGTAAACTTGGTTTTATACCTCAAGATGATTTGGAAAGATTCTACTTGAGAAGAATTGCCATCCAAAGTGAAGACTTGCCTCAAGAACTTCTTAAAAAGGTTTTGAAAATAGGATTTTTAGAAGGTTTAGTAAGGGATCTGTGTAGAGTTTGAATAGGTTATGAGGGAATTAACATGAGAGATGAAAAGAGACGAGGGGGGTTGCCAAGTGAGGAAGATAGAGAGTGGTCTATGCCATGGCGCGTGCACACCATACCTTAATATAAAATGCACCATGCCTCATTTTAAAATACACCATGCCTCATTATAAAATGCACCATGCCCGAATTATTTTATTCCTAAAACAATCTAGAACCATCCAAGTAAAAAGAGACTTAACCAAGGTAAAAAAAATGTGTCATGGTCGCAAAACTTGTATCAACATATCCTAACTTGTGATTAACACTAAATTAGTGTGCATGTTTAAAATAATTCTTTTAATAATTAATAAATAAGGAAAATAATTAAGTGAACAAATGACTAAATAATAATTACAAATACCAATAAAATAAGAAATTACATAATTAAAATAGGTATAATCATTTCTATGAGGAAAATAACTATGTTTAACGGAAAAACACATGTCATACTACTAATTAACACATAATTAATCTAAACGATTTTTAAAACGTTACAATCTTCCCCCTTAAAGAAATTCGGTCTCCGGATTTAAAATCTAATTACGTGTACCTTCAAAGAGATGGGGGAACTTCTTCCTCATCTCGTTCTCGGCTTCCTACGTGACCTCTTCGCTGCTTAGGCCATGCCAAAAGACCGTCACGGGTGGTAAAACCTTTGATCTTGGTTTCTTCACCTGCCGATCCATAATGACTACCGGTTGCTCGGTGAAAGAAAGGTCGTGCTCCAGCTGGATCGTCTGGTGCTGAATCGCGTGAGAAGGGTCATGAAGGTACTTGCGAACATCAAGACATGAAACACGGGGTGAACATCTGGAAAACTGTGCGGAAGAGCCAAACGATAGGCAATTGTACCAACTCGCTCGAGAATCTCGAAGTGGCCCACATATTTGGGACTAAGCTTCCCTTTCCTCCCGAACCTCATCATGCCTTTCATCGGCAAAACCCGCAAGAAAGCATGATCACCCACGGCGAACTCAAGTTTGTGACGACGTCTATCAGCATAAGATTTCTGCCTGCTCTGGGCCGCTCTCAACCTATCCTGAATCAACTAGATCTTTTTTGTCGTCTCCTGCACAAGCTGCGGTCCCAAAATACTGCCCTCACAGAGCTCTATCCAGGAAACTGGTGATCGACACTTTCTCCCATACAAGGCCTCGAAAGGTGCCATCTGAATCGTCTCATGGAAGCTATTATTGTAGGAGAACTCTATCAAGGGTAAGTGACAATCCCAACTGCCACCGAAATCTAGAACGCATGCTCAGAGCATATCCTCGAGAGTCTGTATGGTCCGCTCTAACTGACCGTCGGTCTGCAGATTGAAAGCTGTACTGAAACTCAATCGGGTGCCCAAAACCTCCTGAAGTTTCTGCCATAGTCAGTTGGTGAACTGGGTGCCTCTGTCGGACACAATGCAGGTTGGAATGCCGTGTAGTCGCACAATTTCATCAATATATATTTGAGCATATTGAAAAAATCTGAAAGTGGTTTTTAATGGAAGGAAGTGAGCCGCTATCGTCAATCAGTCTACGATCACCCAAATAGAGTCATACTCTCGACTGGTCCTAGGTAGACCCATGATGAAATCGATAGAGATCTATTCCTATTTCCACTCCGGAATGGACAAAGGCTGTAACTCTCCTACCGGCCTCTGATGCTCAGCCTTGACTTGCTGGCAAATCAAGCATCTCGAAATGAAATCTGCGACATCTTTCGTCATTCCTTCCCACTAGTAGATATCTCTCAAGTCATGATGCATCTTGATGGAACCCAGATGGACGTTGTACGCTGACTGATGCTCCTCCTCTAAGATATCGCGTCTAAGTCCCTCGAAATCTGGCACACATAGTTGAGTTCCAAATCGTAGTACTCCCTGGTCATCGACCATGAACTCTGAATCTCTACCCTGCCGAACCTGCTCCGTGATCTATGACAAACGGCAATCGTCTGATTGTGCCTCCCGAATGCGATCAAGTAACTGTGGATGGGCGCGGACATGAGCAAGCTGTCCTCCGGTCGAAGTAAATTCAAACTGTACTCGGCTGTCGCACAATATCTTCCAATCTGCGAAAGACTGTATCTGAACTACGCTCAAATAGGACAAGCTACCTCGGGGCCTCCGACTCAAAACGTCAGCTACAACATTCGCCTTACCCGGATGATAAAGAATCTCGCAGTTATAGTCCTTTACAAGCTCCATCCAACGATGCTGTCTCAAATTCAGATCCCGTTGCTGGAATATGTACTTTACGCTTTTGTGGTCCGTGAATATCCGGCATGACTCGCCGTATAAGTAATGCCTCCAAATCTTAAGTGCAAAGACCACCGCGGCCATATCTAATTTGTGAGTGGAATAGTTCTGCTCGTTCTTCTTCAACTGCCGAGAAGCATAAGCGACGACCCTGTCGTGTTGCATCAACACACAGCCTAAACCCACTTGAGAAGCATCGCAATAGACAACAAAACCGCCTGACCCTGAAGGAAAAGATAATACTGGTGCAGTCGTCAAACGAGTCTTCAACTGCTGAAAACTCTGCTCACAAGCCTTGGTCCAATGAAAACGAACTCCCTTCCGGGACAACCCAGTCAGCAATGCAGCGATACTAGTAGCCGGCCAAACCCAAGAAGCTGCGAACCTCTATCACTGACATCGGTCTGGGCCAATGTTGTATGGCCTTCATCTTTTTCGGGTCCACACGTATGCCATCTCTCGTAACCATATGACCCAAGAAGTCAACACCATCAAGCCAAAAGGCACACTTGGAGAATTTACCAAATAGCCGGTGCTCCCTCAGAGTCTGCAACGTAATCCTCAAATGCTGCTCATGCTCCTCTCGACTATGGGAGTATACTAGAATATCAACAATGAACACGATAATGAACTGGTCGAGAAAAGGCCTGAAGATGCGGTTCATAAAATCCATGAACGTTGCTGGGGCATTAGTGAGCCCGAACGACATCACCAAAACCTCATAATACCCGTAGCGCATACAAAAAGCGGTCTTCGGAATGTCATCGTTCCGAACCCGCAATTGATGATAACCCGACCGCAAGTCAATCTTCGAGAAATGTCCCACACCCTGAAGCTGATCAAACAGATCGTCAATGCGAGGCAGGGGATATCTATTCCGCACAGTAACTCGATTCAATTGACGATGATCAATGCACAATCTCATACTGCCATCCTTCTTCTTGACGAATAGAACTAGAGCTCCCTAAGGCGACACACTCGGATGAATAAGCCCTTTTATCCAGCAAATCTTGCAACTGATCCTTAAGCTCTTTAAGCTCCGCCGGGGCTATCCGAAAAGGCTGAAAGTCGACCTTAGCACCACCATGAGGTTCTAGAGGTATCAAGCATACCAAATTTTAATTTTATTAGGTGTTAAGTGTCACGACCCGAAATATTAGCTCGTGACCAGCACTTGAATCACGCAACATCTAAAGGCGTAACGGAATTCAAGTAAGCTGAAACCCAGAAATCTAAACCTTTTAAGTAAAATAAAGGAGGTGAAGTTTTGAAATAAAGGTATAATGAAATCAAGTTTTCTTAATGCATAGGAAAAGAACATGAATGATGCAAGTGAAATTTACTAGTTTGAAAACATGTTTCGTCTTTTAAAAATTTTGGCAGCACCTCCTTTGTATATTTTGACCCAAAACCACAAACACATAATAAGAATAATGACATCCCCAAGCGGGAGCTAGCTCTTCACCAAATGGAGGATCACAACCATGCAAGACAATATAAATAAGTATACGACGCCCAACGGCGAAGTTCACCATAAAAGGATAAAGAAAAGCAAGACAAATAACTCACAAGTAGCGGAAAACCCCTCGCTCTAAGTCTCGCAACCACAATTCCACTAAGTCTCATTACTTATACAATTTTACAAGTTTTGATTGATGGAGTTAACTAGATACAATAAGAAATATAGATACAAGAGTGGGTACGATATAAATGTCCCACCTACCAATGCAAAACACCCAGAGGAAACTGTGTGCCAGCGATGCCGCTACTGATCTACGCGGTCAACCTGCAAGAACTGTGGCACAACGGGGGTGGCTTGCCAACTCGTGAATAGAAATATATCTACAAGTAGAAATCGAATAAACAACGACTTCTAGGTCAACTATATCAAAAGATAATACTATGATATCTAGGGTGACCGGGTCGTATATGTGCCAACAAGGTAGTCAATACCTATATGCATGCGAATAACATCCAGCAGTAATAATCAATGTATGTAGATATATGGATCTCGTCCACCCATAAATCAATGTCTATAAGCATGTGTATAATCTCCAATAGTAGAATCAGTGTATGTATGTATGCATGTGGATCTAGTCCACGCGTCAACCACTGACGCAACAATATCATGCATGTAAATATCATAAAAGAGTGTACATGAAAGTATGAGGATATAAATATCAACGGTGTCCCTCCCGACACATCAAATCATGGAACCTGAGTGCCTAGTATCGACACTCGAAAACATCATGAAAACTGTGCCCAGCATCGGCACGTAAATCCTCATATATCGGGCTCCGTCAGTCCGGATCGGCCCACGGGCTCCGTTAGTTTGGATCGGCCCATATCATCTCTCGACTCCGGTCGGTATCCTACGGATATCCGCCGAGCCCAAATACTATCACCGGTAGGTAGTAGTCCCTCTACCAGGCTCACCGTCTGTATACACAGCATCCCTTTCTTGCCCCGGGGTACCATACCGGGTCCACCATGTACCCGCAATCGGCCTCATCCGCCTCCTCGAATCGGGTTTCACATGTCGCTCTCAGAAACGAGAAAACACATGGTGGACGCACTGAAATATCATATCAGGAGAAACCGGGTTTTTAAAACAACACATAATCTCTTTTAAAATGTCCACGGTTCTCAAATCTAGAAATCTCATGAAAACAGCATATCTCAATGCGTAAAATCATAGAGCATGATGCATGCGACATATAATAGAAATGTAAGCATAGCGTGTATCATGCAACATGGAATAGTGATATGACATATTAAGGGGAAACCGCTCTTTTAAATTGATTCCAGTTTTTAAAATATAACATGAGGTTCCCAATTTTTGCAATAAAACCAGTTATCTATATAGGTACAATATGAATATGCGCAAGTGTAGATGTACCAATGTATGTGTGCACCAATATGGATATACCAGTATATATGTGCACAATATGAATATACAGTGTGCATGTGCGCAAGTATGGAGATATCAATATATGTGTGCACTAGTATGAATATACAGTGTGCATGTGCGCAAGTATGGAGATATCAATATATATGTGCAAGCAGGTTATGCGAAGAGTCATATCATGATGCAGCAATCCTACTGTGTAGTGACATGGCAATTATCGATGATGAAGTGTGTGAGTCTACAAACTGTGTGCGTGTAACATACGCATTATCGATAATGGTGCAGGTATACTATCACTGGTATATGCGATGCAATAATAATAGCATGAATGCAGCACAAGGTAAATCATCAGCTAAAAGCTATAAGGTATACGTAACTATCATATGTCCGAGTCGGTGAATCTATCAATCGGCATCTAGCCTAGTAACATCTCGTATGATATAATCCATCATACGGCAACCTCTAGTCAAGGGTAAGGATCAATCATCAAGTCGAACTCATCACGCACGGAAAATCATCGTACGGCGGCATTAAACTAATAGGGATCCTATCATCCTATACGACAAAAGAGGGTATGGCCTAATATCACATACGGTCTATCTTCCATGATTCACAGCATTCTATAAATGTATGTATATTTATGTGCCTATGTCCCGGTTCACATCCGCAATAATCTCATATTAGGGGACCAGCAGGGTATAAATCAACTCGATCGACTCGCATCCGTATACCATCATATCATCATGTCATCATATCAGTCTTATATTCTTTCATCGCATTTATATCACATATCAAATCGAATTTACAAAAAATATTCTATCTACGAAGTGTAAGTATCTAATCTAACATACGCACCCGGACCATACAATCAGATTTTTAAAGAAGTGAATCGTAGTTTTGAAAATAGGTGTTATGGTGTTTTTAAGGAAAAGCTATCATTTGAAAATCCGTAACATCCCTCAAGGTATATGTTTAAAGATACACACGATTCTTCGGTTTAGAAAAAAAGGCATGGTTCGGATGACGCATCTACGTCGACTATCTAGTCCTATAGTACCGTAAACGGCAATATCGCTAAACGTCATCCTCAGATTCCGTCATCACATATTAGCCGTATTATATCACTTCTAACTATCCTTAGTTTCTAATATGGTTTTACTAACTATCATTCAACTCTAACCCTAGTTTCCTAATCTATGTTTCCTTAACCATATTCTATAAATCGGTCTCTATCAAAACTTTGCGGGGGTGTTATACGCCATCCATCCGACTTCCTCGGTAGATATAGATCTACTCACCGTAGTCCTCGCTCGCCGAAGTCGATGACGCCTCGCTCCGTCACTTCGGAATCCACGCGAAGGTACCTACAACAACAACACATATCGTAACGATATTAAAATCAAGGCGGAAAACCAAAACGGCACGCGCACTGCTCGTAGGTTAGAACCTATAGCATATGCATACAAAATCAATCAAACAACCCTTATTGTCGATGTACAAACATGCGATAACCAAAAACGAATCCAATTATCAAAACTCATCATTCAAAATACGGAAAACATATCCTAAATCACACATAAGTGTTCCCAGATTTTGACTCAGGTCAAATAAATCCAAGCAAACAAGTTTAGGGTGATGTATAAGTATATGTGAGCTACTGGACCAACCTAGGCCCCTACCCTCACCAATTGGCCGGCCACTATACCTAAAATTCCGAGCTCGCTGGCCAGGGTGTCTCTGTTTGGGATCATCAGGTCAGAGTGGTCTTCTAGTAGTATATTTAGGCCCCTAGTATTGTTTGGTTGTCTCAGATATTCCCTGGGTTGCTCAAGATACCCTATAGGCACACTATAAGTCACAAAACTGATATGGGTCAATTCCTGAGTTCGTGCAACGGGTTCAGCTCTATGGCTCAGGTCATGAATCGTGTTACCATGGTCAAGCAAATACTCATAACCGCCCCCAGATTTTACCCATAGTCATTACACAAAAATCCAGCAGGACCAAACACCTCTAAACACCATCAGGTAACCACCCTACAAAATCCAAACCCTAACTCTCATATTCACCCGGGGTCGCCGGATTTTCTTCACTCGCCGCCGGCCAAAACCGGTGGGAAAGGTCTCGTTCTTCAGGTGGTCACTTAGGGTTATAGGTACAACACTATCTTACTGTTTGTTTTCCCATTGGATACTCGGGGTCACAGCAGGTCAGCAACATCATAAAACGACATCCAAAACACGATATCACACAAAACTAATCTAAAGGGAAGAAATTATACCTCATCTAGTCCACTCAAGGCAGCACTAACTTCCCAACGTCGTCAAAATCCCACTTTTCTCGGTTCAACATGTAGAGGAGGAGATGGGGATTAAGTTTTGTGAAGGGAGTGTAGGGTTTTGGGGATTGTTTGGAGATAGATCTAGGGTTCTTTGAGGAGGGTTGTGGGGTTGAGGAGATGAAGAAGAAGGAGGAGAAAATGATGGCCAAGGGTTAGGGCAGAAGCCCACCTAACTCTCTCACTATTATTCACTCACTCTCTTTCCCAAAAGCCCACCTAACCTAATCATTTTGTCCCCTTTGACTTTTCCTTTTTCCCATTTCTTTTTCTCACCAAAAAAAACACATCCACCCATATAAAACCATAAATGAAATAGCATGTAACCAAATGAAACATGTCATGGTACACTAACCATGAAAACTGTAGAAACACGGATTTGGCTTAACCGCGATTAGCACTGCACTAATCGGGTTTTTATCAAAGCTGCGTATAATAAATTTTAAAAATGCCAAAACCTATAAACATATTATTAAATGAATAAATCATTTTAATTTTCATTTATTTCAAAATTATTGGTATATATTTATACCCTTTTTCGAAAACTCCAATTTCGCGAATCGGGAAGTTTTCGGGAAATATATTATTTTAATATTAAATTCCAAAAATAATATTTTATATTTTCTGAAATGTTACACTAAGTTGGACTAACAAGATCTTTACTAGATTATTTAGGGTTTGCCTTTGTAATGTGATGAACTTAAGAGAAGAAAAGAGCATACAACCTTTGTAGTTCGAGTCCTTCTCTTCAATAGCTTCGGGTTGAAGTCCACGCGACTCTACTAGGCTTCTCTTCAAGTTGAACGAATCTCCTTCATGATCTTCAAGCCAAAGACGACCCACCCGAAGTCTACAAGTTCAAGCTAACCCTTTACTAATTTCATTAGTGAAGGCAACACTCCACATCAAATTGCTAATCTAATGTGTGATGGTGAAGTAGGGGTTTGATTTGCTCACTGGGATTTTCACAAGTTCAATGATTCACATCACATGTGAGGGTTTGAACTTAGAAGTAAGGTGAAGAAAATTGTAGAGAGCAAGAGAAAGCAAGAGCTCAAGAAAAATAGCTAAGGCATGAAGAATGAAAATGATGAGCGTAAACTCAAAATGGCTCTCTCTTTCCTCACTTATTCAAGCATGGAATAAAATTGCAATTCTAAATTGCAACCATGCTTGAATAGTGATTCAAGACTAATATACAAATAATAAAACCCATGTCTTGCCCATTCCACAAATATCTCCACAATTTACACCTCATTTTTCTATTTTCTCAAAATAGAAAAACATGCCATGCTTCATATAATAATATATATATTTATATATATCAAATATACATTAATATATATATATAAATAAAGTAATTAGCGAGCTAATGATATTAGTTAAGATATAATTATATCACATATAATTATATATCACATTATTAAATCAACACTTGATCTAATAATCCGGCTATATCACATATTGTTAGTTATATATATGCCCTAGAGGCCATTGTTGTACATATGATGTATATTATAATGGATGCTTGGATATATATAGAGAGAGTGTTAGTGTATATGCCCTAGAGGCCATTACTGTATCATACTGGCTTGTATATTATTTAATGGAAGCTTGGGATATTCACAGTTGTATAGAAAATCTTGCTCAAAATGGTAGTATGCTACTTGGTTTGTGTAGCGCCTTGAAAAGTCGTTTTGGTGTTTTCCCGAAAATCGGTGAAAATTTGGTATTTTTCCGTAAATCGTCTTTTTTGTTATTTGGCAGTTTAGGCCTAATTATACCTAATTTGGATAGGTAATTGGTATTTTTTTAGTAGCTAATGAGTTACTTATAAATTTCTGGTCATTTAAAATTTTTCCCTAATTTTTCAATTTTTAATATTATTTTAAGCCGGTAAAAAAATATATTAAATTAGCGATAAATACAAATTTAAATGGGCTAATTTTAATCTTTAAAATAATGTTAATTAAAATCTAGTTGTAATATAAATTTTTAGTATTTTATTTCAAGTTTTAATGGGTTTTTATTATGGAAAACAAAAAAATAATTATTTTGAACTAAAACTTGCAATTTTGGACTTGTGGAGGGTCTTTTTGCATAGAATTTTTTTGCAAACACTCACACTTCCTCACCCCTCATCCCAGGCCGAGCCCACCTCAGGAAAAATCCCCACTCCAATTATTCCTTTCAACTCATTTGAATTAAAACTTTATAAGGTGAATATAATACATTAATTTAGGTATGGGTTATATTGAGGCATGGATGGGTTTGACTTTGAAAAAAATCCACAACACCCACCCCATTCCTCCACATTTCCCCTCACTGCAGAAACTGATCAGCAGCCCCTCTCTTTTGATTCCATCTCTTTTCCAACTCAAAAAAATCCCCAAAATGCTTCAAAAATCCAAATAAAACCTCACAAATTCAAGCCAATTCTTCATCCTTTCTCCTTAGCCAAATCTTGCAAGAATCTTGGAGCAAGGAGACCTTTTTGAGGAGGCAAATTCACATGCTAGATCTCTAAAATTTAAGGTAGAATCTTCAACCAATTAATACTTATGGTTAAATTCCTTTAATTAAATTGTTTTAGTGTTAAATTTTAGTGCTAATCTCATTCTAGGTTTTTCATGATAATGGCTTGAGTTGAACTAGGGTTTAGAAACACCATTATGAGATTAATTAAGTTATTTTGTTATCTAGTTATTATACAAACCTAATTTAAGAGATTACTTTGCTTAAGTGGGCTTCGATATGTGTTAATTTAGGTTTTTTCAAGTGTGAAATTGGATTTAAATTGATGGTTATAAAAATCAAGAAATGGTTGTTTATGGAAAAATAGGATTTGAAACATTGTAATGTGTTATAATTAAAGTGATTGTGGCTAACTAGTTATGCGGTTGGATGTTTATGCTAGGTTGTAGTCTTTTTGTCGCAAATCGGCGATGTTTGCACCGATTATGGAATGCAAATGCTTACTAGTTTTTTTTTAATGAAATCATGTGATGAATTATCTGTGATATCTTGATGATTGTATTAGCATCTCCTACGACTTTTAGGGTGTGTGAATGCGGATTTTTGGTTTTTTTCGGGTTTTAGCCTTGTCGGGCGCCCAAAACGACGATTCTGGTTAGTTTTTGCGATTTTCGTGTGTGTTCCGCGCACCTTGTGCACGTTGTGCCTAGCTTGTGAACGTGGATATTTTCGTTTGGGATTTGCGTCGTTTCATGATATGTAACCTTATATTTTGTATTGATGAAAATTCCAGGTTCGGTCGCGGAGACTTCGGACACGGCACGAAAAGGGAAAGCGGTGATTGGACGTAGCTAGAGGAGGATTCCGGTGAGTAGATGTAACATCCACGGGGGACTATCGTTTGGATGGCGCAAGTCGCCCGATAGTTTAAGTAGTTAAAGATTTTAGTGATATTAGTAACTACATCCATGCTTTATTTGACATACATATGCGAACCCATTCTATAGGACACCTGCACCATTCCCAGGGTTTTTATATGCAGCACGAGCACTATTCATGAGTACACACACGCCCTGGTAATTGCCATGCCACCATACTAGATAACCTATAATTTGAAACCTTTTACTATAATTGATGCTTAAACCTGTGTTATTGCCTTTAAATCCTTAAAATGAAATCGTAGGATTGCTATTCATGTGCATGTACCTCATCATATTATTTGTTCATGCCTAGTCTATTAATCATACATCGCAACTTGATTATTGATACCATATGCATTCATTATCATTGACATTTGCACTTATGAGGATTTCTTGAGATTTTATGATATTTTTGGATTTCGGGGGAAAGCCGCAAAATTTCTAAACTTATTACCTTTTTAAAATATGTAAATTGCGGTTTTCTAGTGATGTGAGTGTCGTACACCATGACTTTGCTGTGGTTTTCGAGACCCGTTTCGAGGAGTTGGATGAACCGTCTCGGGTACATGGTGGGCCCGGTAAGGTACCCCGGGGCAAGAAGGTCGTGTTGCTGACGTTGAGCCTGGCAGGGGTAGACTATCTACCGGTGACTTTTTAGCACGGCGGATATCCAGAGGATACCGACCGTGGCCGCGAGATGATGAGATATTGATATTTGAGATGGGTCAGCCGGACGGCTGAGGCCAGAGATACTATGATATGGATATATGAGATTGAGACAGTTTTGAGGTGTCGATACTGGACACGGATTCTTGTTGGTTCTATTGGTATTGTGCTGATATTTAAAGGAAAAGAGATTCCTAAATGAAAAATATGACTTCTTGTACCTATATATTCAGATCACGAGTTGATTCATATTGCATTCATACCTGCTAGTACATTCATGTTGCATACATACCTGCTAGTATATCCTACCATACCTGTATTATAGATGCTAGGATGCTTGTGTGCATGCTTGTGATTGCCTATATAGATGTTATTTATTACTCACGAGTTGGCAACTCACCCCCCATTGTGCTACAGCCTTTTGCAGGTCCGCTCCGTCAACACAGTAACGGCGGGCGCACTTGCTTCTTTTGCCTCCTTTGCTTGGACTCGAGGTTTTTGCTCGTAGGTGGGTTGTATTGTTATTTTTGTACCACCTTGTATATTCTTTCTATCTAAAGTACTCCATCTACTGTATCTACCAGTATTGTTGTATATTGACCTAGAGACGAGACTGTGAGATTTGTGGACTTTTCATGCTGTATTTTGGGGTCGAGCTCACTTGAGTTGACATGATATTTTACTTGTGCTTTTTATGTTTATTACGCACATTGCTGATTTACATTGCGTGGGATTTGTGACCGCCTTGTGGCGAAGAGCTAGCTCCCGCTTGGGGATGCCTTATTTGTTGTATTTATATATATTCTTGTTGTACCCATTTTGGGGGCCAGTATTTACAAAGGAGACTCTGCCGAAATTTTCGGAAAAATTGATATTGTTTTTAAAAAGGCTTGATATGACTTATTTGATAAATTCGCTTTCAATTGATTGGTTTTCCTTCACTCTTTTGCTTATTTGGTTTTGGTTTCTGGGCTTTGGCTTACTTATTTTACGGACGTCTTTAGATGTTTCGTAACTTAAGTGCCAGTCACGTTCCGTACCCTGCGGGTCGTGACAAAGTTGGTATCAGAGCGATAGGTTTTACCTTTTTGAGTGTAGGATGACCCTTGGTAGATGGAGTAAGTGACTTAAGCAGGGTAACGTAGCGTGCGTATGTCCGCGGCATACTTGCGATACGGTACTCCGCCTAGGTGACTTTAGGATATACTTGCTTGAAATTCCTTCTTCAATTTCGTGTATCTTATGATTCTATTGCACTGTTCTTATCATCATGTTCTTGTAACAGCCACTATGCCAACGAAGGCTACGAGAGCGCAGAGGGCTGCCGCCCGAGATGAGATTCGAGCAGGCTCGTCCGAGACGAGGACTGAGCAGGGTGGTATACCTACGCCTCAGGGACAGACTGATCCGCCTTCCCCAGGCCGCATGGACAGGCTAGAGTCTGGTATGGAGGAGCTACGACAGATGATGGGAGGTATGCAGGAGTTACGACAGATGGTGGGATCCCTCGTAGCGGCCAGTCGCGCACTGAGATCGGAGGACGTACCTACCACATCACACACTACCATGGTGCCTGCTGCCCAAACAGTTGCTACTACCACCACTGTGGCTATCCCAGTATCGCTACAGGATTTCATGAGGCTGAGACCTCCAGTCTTCACGGGCACCGATGCAGCAGAGGATCCGCAGACATTTCTTGACAGTTTAGCCAGGATCTGCCGTTCGCTCAGATGTTCTGACGATCGATGGGTGGAGCTTGCGAGTTTTCGTCTAGAGGGCCTCGCGCAGACATGGTGGGAGTCAGTCTTGAGAGGTCGAGCTGCAGGTCTACCGCCTATGACTTGGGCCGAGTTTACAACAGTCTTTCTAGCTCGTTTCCTCCCAGAGAGCGTTCGTGACGCCAGAACTCGTAGTTTTGAGGCCTTGATCAAGACCCCAGGGATGATGGTGTCTGAGTATGACGTCCAGTTCACGCAGTTATCCCGATATGCTCCGTATTTGGTGGATACCGAAGAGAAGATAGTGAAGAGGTTCGTGCAGGGACTTGACACCCAGCTATTTCTTGCTATTGGCGCCCAGCACTTCGACACTTATTCAGCTGCTATGGATACGGCTTTACGGATGGAGGCACGCATATCACAGACTTCGGCCGTTTCTGGGCCGAAGAGGATTCGCACCGATGTGCCGTCGCAGAGGCAGCGCGCCAGATTCTTTCCGAGAGATGGGCCTGGCAGAGGATTTGGACGGGGTCAGTTATATGGTTCATATCCACAGGGACAGCAGCCGTCGCCAGGATGTTATGGGTGCGGGAGTCTACACCATCGTATCAGGGACTTTCCAGCGAGACGACAAGGAGCGGCGACAGTGCCACATGTTACCCTACCACCATCACCACCTCCTCCTCAGAGAGCCCTACTTCCTATCACTGGCGATGCTCCACGACAGTTCGATGCACCCAGAGGCCGTGGACGTGGCGGTCCGATCCAGAGAGGACGAGGAGGCCGAGGCCGAGGACAGCCAGTTATTGGTGGGGGTCAGGCCCGAGTTTTTGCTTTGACGCCACAGGATGCGCATGCATCCAATGCCGTTGTGACAGGTACCTTGCCAGTTTGCTCTTTCGACGCACGGGAATTATTCGACCCAAGTTCCACACATTCGTACGTATCTACACACTTTGCACCGATGTTGGGCCGTGAGTCGTCCTCGTTAGATCAGCCGCTTGTTGTTATTACCCCGGTAGGCGAGTCGTTTGTTGCTCGTTTTGTGTTTCGATTGTGTTCCGTTCATATCGGGGAGAGGGATTCGTCGGTTGATTTGATTCTCCTCGGTATGTTGGACTTTGATGTGCTTCTGGGCATGGATTGGCTAGCCACTTGTTATGCTTCTGTGGACTGCCGTGAGAAGGCAGTCAGATTTAGCTTTCCGGGAGAGCCAATCCTTGTTATTCAGGGAGACCGCAGCGTCACCCTTCCCAGCTTGATTTCGTCTCTTCGCACTGGTCAGCTCTTGCGGAAGGGATGTCAGGGATTCTTAGCGTATATTTACGATACTCGAGCTGTAGAGGTTCCTTTGGACCGGGTCCCGATTGTTTGTGAGTTCCCTGATGTTTCCCTGACGAGCTGCCTGGGCTACCGCCTGAGCGCGACGTTGAGTTCTGCATTGACTTGATTCCTGGCTCGGTGCCTATTTCTATACCGCCTTATCGGATGGCCCCGGCGGAGCTTAGAGAGATGAAGGAGCAGTTGCAGGATTTGTTAGATAAAGGGCTTATTCGACCTAGCGTTTCTCCGTGGAGTGCTCCGGTCCTGTTTGTCAAGAAGAAGGACGGCAGTTTGCGTTTGTGTATCGACTACCGCCAGCTGAACAAAGTTACCGTGCGGAACAGGTATCCCTTACCACGCATTGATGATTTGTTCGACCAGCTTCAGGGTGCGGGATATTTTTTGAGGATCGATTTGCGATCAGGATACCATCAGCTACGAGTTTGACAGGAGGATATACCGAGGACAGCTTTCCGCACGCGCTACGGCCACTATGAATTTTTGGTGATGTCGTTCGGACTCACCAACGCCCCAGCAGCATTCAAGGATTTGATGAACTGTACATTCAGGCCGTATCTTGACTTGTTCATCATCGTGTTTATCGACGATATCTTGGTGTACTCCCGGAGCAGAGAGGAGCACGAGCAGCACTTGCGGATTACGTTGCAGACTTTGAGGGAGCACCAGCTTTTCGCAAAATTTTCCAAGTGTGCATTCTGGTTGGACAGCGTCGGATTCTTGGGTCACGTGATTATGAGAGATGGCATATGTATGGACCCGAAGAAGGTTGAGGCCGTTCAGCAGTGGCCCAGAACGACATCAGTTATGGAGATCCGCAGTTTCCTAGGCCTGGCTGGCTACTACAGGCGATTCGTTCAGGATTTCTCCCGTATTGCTGCACCTTCGACCGGATTGACCCGGAAGGGAGTTCCTTTCGATTGGACGGAGGAGTCCGAGCACAGTTTCCTGCAGCTACGGACTTGTTTGACTACGGCGCCGGTATTATCTTTGCCTTGAGGATCAGGCGGATTCGTGGTTTATTGTGACGCTTCACGAGTGGGGCTAGGGTGCGTATTGATGCAGCATGATAGGGTGATCGCGTATGCTTCACGGCAGTTGAAGAAACATGAACAGAACTACCCCACTCACGATTTGGAGATGGCTGCAGTGGTCTTTGCACTTAAGATCTGGCGACATTACCTATACGGCGAGTCGTGTCAGATATTCACTGATCATAAGAGCTTAAAGTATATATTTCAGCAGCGAGACCTGAATCTCAGACAGCGCCGTTGGATGGAACTAGTAAAGGACTACGATTGCGAGATTTTGTATCACCCGGGCATGGCTAATGTAGTGGCGGATGCTTTGAGCAGGAGGCCCGGGGGTAGTCTATATTGTTTGCGCGCAGTACAGAAGCAGTCGTCGACAGATTGGCAGATTTTATGCGACTTCCGGGTTGAGTTCGAGTTCACTCCGACAGGGGGACAGCTTGCGCATGTTCGTGCACGTCCGCAGTTACTTGACCGTATTCGAGAGGCACAGCCCAGCGATGACCGTATTTCAGAGATCATGGAGCAGATTAGGTAGGGCAGAGATTCTGAGTTCATGATCGATGATTAGGGAGTACTGCGATTTGGGACTCGACTTTGCGTACCAGATTCTGAGGGACTGCGTCGTGAGATTCTTGAGGAGGCGCATAGATCGACATACAGCGTTCATCCGGGTTCCACCAAGATGTACCACGATTTGCGAGATGTTTACTGGTGGGACGGAATGAAGAGGGACGTCACTGATTTCGTGTCGAGATGTCTGACTTGTCAGCAAGTCAAGGCCGAGCACCAGAGGCCGGCGGGAGAGTTGCAGCCTTTGCCCATTCCGGAGTGGAAATGAGAGCAGATTTCTATGGACTTCATTGTGGGTCTACCCAGGACCAGTCGAGGGTACGACTCCATTTGGGTGATCGTGGATCGATTGACGAAAGCGGCTCACTTCCTGCCAGTGAAGACGACTTTCGGTTTTGCTCAGTATGCCCAGATATACATCGACGAGATCGTACGACTGCATGGAGTCCCGACGTGTATCATGTCCGATAGAGGCACCCAGTTTACCAGCCGACTATGGAAGATACTTCAGGAGGCATTGGGCACCCGTTTGAGTTTCAGCACAGCATTTCATCCGCAGACAGACGGCCAGTCAGAGCGGACCATTCAGACTCTTGAGGACATGCTCCGAGCATGCGTTTTAGACTTCGGAGGTAGCTGGGATCATCATTTACCTTTAGTGGAGTTCTCCTACAACAACAGCTTCCAGGATACTATTCAGATGGCACCTTTCGAGGCATTGTATGGGAGGAGATGCAGATCGCCCGTCTGTTGGACAGAGCTCAGTGAGAGCAGTATTTTGGGGCCGCAGCTTGTGGAGGAGACGACAACGAAGATACAGTTGATTCGAGACTGGATGAGAGCGGCTCAGAGCAGGCAGAAATTGTTGGATATGTATGCCCTAGAGGCCTGTATTGTATAGGATACTAGACATGTATATGTACAGAAACAATCTTTGCTCGAAATGATAGTATGCTATCTGGTTTATCTTTATCATAACATGTGATGTGTTGATGAAGCCCTTAGGACTATGCTTGACTACCAGGATTATGATGAGATCATACTGGTGGGACCTGGGCAGTCTACAAGCATATCCTTCAATAGTTCCTAGTCGAGGGTATATCGAGACAGGGCATCGGTATTACCAGATTAGACTAGTGTGTACGTTTCTTGGCCCTGGGGGCAATGGTTGATTCCACAACCATTGATGTTTGACATCAAAGATTGTACACAGGTGCTCATTGGAGAATGGGTACACCGAACAGGACTCGCTGAGAACTCCTAGATGGTATATATACCTAATGTCAGATAGCAGTTCTCTAGTGATACTTGTACAGGTTAGTATGTAGACCCGAGATCGTCATAGAGTCTTGTGTGATTCCCACTGTACTTTAATTTCCTCCCTACCACGGCTCTACTGAGTCGTGCAAACAGGTGGATTTTGGGTACAGTCCCGAATCATATGGAGACAGTGAGCGATAGGAGGGGTTTCGTCTCTCCCGGTATAGGGAGTTGATGTCGCGCTATGTTTGATCGGCTATAACACCTAAATCCCTGGCCAGGGTTCTCGAGGTTTACTGATAAGTGTTATCAGTAGTTTCTTGAACTATTATGAGCCATAAATCAGCATGACTTATAAAGTTACTGGGGTCTGACATTTACCACCCCTAGACTTCATATGCGACATATCAGACGAAGAGACCGGACTGTACGGTAAGTGTTGCTTGCAGGCTCGTAAGGGTTATGATGGGTTCGCTCGTCGGCCACCTTTTCGTCAAGTACCTGGGTAGCCGTAACGCACAGCTAGTGCCGCTGACGTGCTTGTGGTTAAACCCACTGCCAGCGTACTGTCGAGTCTTTAGAGTCCCACACAGAGAGTTCCCTCGTTCAGGCGAAATATGTAGAAGCTGTAAGTTGTTATGGCAGCCGTAAGCTGTTACGGCAGGGTTTCGATTTTATTCATGTAATTATTACAGGAATAATAATCGGAAGGATAATACTGGTGGGATTTGGTTTAAGCCGGATACCGGTATTATATTATTGGATTAATGGTATTCGTACTTTTCGGAATTCGGATGCGGGTATACAGTATACGGTATACGGAGGAGGGGTATTTTTGTAATTGTTACAAGAATACCTTCTAGAAGGTGCCACCTCATAATGACATAATAATGACATCATTTTTATGAAAATAAAATGAGGTGGAAATTAAAAGGTACAAGCATGATGAGGTTGTTGTTATGGAGTTACTATTGAAGCATGATACTAATTTATATAATGCATGCTTCAATTAATTCTCTTAGTGCTATATCTTTATTCATTATGATAAACACTTACTCCTTCTCATCTCCTCCTTCTCCTTCTTGTTATAAATAGCTTCACATGAAATGTGAATGTTAAGTGAATCAAGAGAAGGTTAAGAAGAAGAAATGCTATAGATTTCAAGTTAATCCAATACATTCATCTCTACATAATCCTAGTGACCTATTCTAGCAAAATTGGTCTCTAGGTTAAACTCTTGTGAAGAGTTTCTAGCTCGCACGACAACTCTCGGGTGGATCATCTAGGTCTTGGGTGGCCGGAGATCGAAGACATCGGCAACGTCAAAAGGAGCTAAGGAGTTCATCAAATAGAAGACCCGAAGGACCGTATCATTGAGGTATATCCCTAACATAGTAGATAAGATCTCTAGTTAGGTTTTTCTAGTTGTGGTTTAGACAAGATCTTCGGTTAAGTGCGTGTTGTATGCCAAGAAAATTTTTGTTCACCGCTTCCGCCGCGCCACAAGAGTTGTGGGAGCATGCAACATACACTAACATGGTATCAGAGCCTAACTAAACCACAATTAGATGTTAGCCAAAAGTTAAGAGCTCGATCGACAGTTTTTTCTCCCGAAAACTCGTTTTCTGCCCTTGCTGCTGTCAGTTTTTGAAAGTGCTCCAAAATTGATTTGACATATCTTATAAATACAAGCAGGCTTTTATAAGAATACTGTAGAAATTTGCACTCATGACTCCACAAAAGAGGCGTGGATACGCGGCCAAACCCATGGTTTGGCCGCGGATCCGCCGCCAAATTGGGGCCTTGTTGACTCATTTTTCTACAGTGTTCATATATTGCATAATTAGGGTTTCTGGGATATAAAGAATTTTAAAAAGGAGTTTATACAGGAACATGTCAAGTATTGGCATGTTTTAAAATTATCGATCGAAATTCTAATAGTGTTTGGCTAATCGGGTTTTTCGTTTTTGTGATATGTGTTTGAAACGTCCGCTAATTGCTATATGACGATTAGTGGGGGTTGCACATATGGATATCATGAGATGGTATGTGTATATGAATGTGTTGGATCGTCGTGATGAATGGCCGGGGGGTGTGAGAAGAGCGTTTTTTCTTTTCTTTCATTCCATGTAATTTGTAAAAAGCCATGTAATATTGTTTTACGGATACATCCGGGATGAGGTTGTAGCCACCGTTTGTATAATTTCTTTTTACTGTTTTTGCTCCTAGGATAGACCCAAGGTGGGGTGCACAAACTATCGGGTTTTCAAAGTGTCGAGTGGCCTATTCAATTGTTGAGGGAGGTTACTACACTTCGGGAATTTGGCGGGTAGTTTACCGCACCCGTAGGGGTCTAGGGGGGTTTGGCTATTCATCACGACCGTGGAATCCGTCTTTCATTAAGGGCTTGAATGAAATACGGAATTTCTAGTATATCCAATGCATTCATCTGTGATCTGAAATGGTTATATTTATATATATGAGATATATAATAAATGTTGCTTATGTTTTGCACCCGCACTAGTCCAGTCCCCGCTCTGCCGTTAGTTAAGTAACCTAACGGTGCATGACGGGACCCAGTGACGAATGCGGATGGCATAAGCATACGTTCTATTTTTCTTTTCTGTGATGTTTAGGAAACGTAATTGATGGGACTACATTAATGTGATTAATGATAAGAGAAAGAAACCTAAAGATGTTGTAGAATCAAATTTTTTAAGAAAAAGGGTAACTCTAGCTTTTGTTTTGCATAGCGGTATTCTTGAATATCCTGCACTTCATTCGATGAGGAAAGGGCCGAGATCCCTTCACCGGAAGTGACCCCTTTAGCAAAACTGGAAAATGTTACAAAGAACTCGATTTGATTTTATAGTTGATCTAACTTTGCTTTGCATCATGGTATTTTCATATCCAGCACCTTATTCGATAAGGAAAGAGCCGAGATCCCTTCACCGGGAGTGACCTCTTTAGAAAATTAGAAAGATACTACAAAACCATTCGATTTTTAAAAACTGGAGCTTAAACCACTCCTTCCCACTCGATTCTACAACGATATCAAGTTCAAAACGTTAAAGGTTTTCATAAAAACCATCCGTTGCCCTCCGCCATTTTAGGAAGCAGAGTACTTAGTATTCGTACCACGTTTGTTGACCATAGTTAAGGCGTGGTGTACGGTAGCTAAGTGGTGAATTCCTACAAACCATTTGATGCGATCGATTAGGGCATTCTCATGACTTTGTTGACCATAGTTAAGGGTCATGTGGGTGGGTCTAAATCAATCACGAAATGACGGGTTGAACTTGACTAGTACTTATGATTTGTTGACCATAGTTAAGGTCATAAGTCACTAGGGGTAAAAATCATATCGGGAATTTCAAGAGTTGAGATTTGCAATGAGATTGCATACCTTCTATATGATAGTTGGATCCCGATCCCACTGTTAGTAAAAGTTACTCCCAGGAGAATTTTGCACTTTTCGGTTAGCGAACTTGTAGATTGCAATTTATCCTGGCTAGTTTTCTTTTTAGGTTTGAAGGAAAATTTGATAAAAAGAAGTAGGAGACAACAATTAGATAAGATTAATAACCAATCTAATTATGCAAGAGCAATCGCTGAATGACTTCTTTTCTATCTCCTAATAGCAGATATCAATGTCGGGACTTAAACTTTTATTAGACAAAAACAAACTCACTGGACCGAATTACAAAGATTGGCTAAGGAACGTGAATATTGCCCTGACATATGATAAGGTCGCATACGTCCTGACTACTCCACCCCTCCTAGCCCAGGCCCTGATTCTTCAGTTGCGGATAAAGAAATCCGCAAGAAATGGGATACAGACTGCGCAACAGCCAAGTGCCTCGCGCTAGCTTCTATGAACAATGAACATCAGAAGCAGCACGAGAAGATGGATGTCCAATCCATCTTTCTCCATACAGAGGAGTTGTATGGAGAGCAATCTCGTACTCTCCGATACGAGGCATCTCGAAAGTTGTTTCAGATGCGGATGGCTGCTGGCACGTCTGTAGGTGACCATGTATTGAAGATGATTGGACTTATCGAAGAACTTGAGGACCTGGGTTGGACCATGGAGAAAGAGCAATATGTTGATATTGTTCTGCAGTCCCTTTCCCCTGACTTTGCTCAATTCATTGTAAACTTCAACATGCACAAAATGGAGAAGTCTTTACCAGAACTCCTCAATATGTTGAAGAGTGCAGAGAGCACGCTAAAGGTAGCGAAAACTCCCGCTCTTATTGCTGGGCCATCTTCTTCCTCCATCCCGAAAGCCAAGGCCAAGGGAAAGAAGAAGAAGAAGAATCCCATCAAGCAGAGAGGCGGAGTGAAAAAGGCATCGGGAAGGGACAAGAAAGGGGCTGCTGCGACAGGTCGTGGGGAATGTTTCCACTGCCACCAGACTGGGCACTGGAAGAGAAACTGTGCTAAATACTTGGCCGACCTCCAGAAGAAGAAGCATGGTGATGCTTCCACTTCAGGTGTGTTTGTAACAGAAAACTGTTTTTCAATTAACTCTGCTTCCTGGGTATTAGATACTGGATCAGGATCTCATATCTGCAATTGTATGCAGGGGTTGAGAAATAGCAGGTTGTTGAAAAAAGGTGATCACACTCTCCGGGTTGGGAATGGTTCCTCAGTACATGCTACTGCAGTGGGAGAGTATCATCTTGGTTTGCTGTCGGGTTCTATATTGGATTTGAACCTATGTTATTTTGTACCTTCGATGTTATGTAATATTATATCTGTATCGTTGTTGGACAATGCTGGATATAATTTCGTATTGCAATCTAATGTTATGAACATTAATCTTAATCAAGAGTTGATTGGGTATGGAACATTAAATAACGGGATATACATCCTAAATCAGCATACAGTTTTTCATATACAACACGGAAACAAAAGAAAGGCTTCAGACATAAATGAAGCTTTCATTTGGCATTGTAGACTATGTCATATTAATGAAACAAGACTGACCCAGCTACATAAAGATGGATATTTAAACTCGTTTGAATATAAATCTTATGCGACTTGCCAGTCTTGCATCAAAGGTAAAATGACCAAAACTCCGTTTACTGGACACGGAAAGAGAGCTACTGAACTCTTAGGCCTCATACATAGTGATGTATGTGGACCAATGTCTACACATGTTGCAGGTGGTTTTTCATACTTCATAACCTTCACTGATGATTTATCGAGATTCGGGCACGTGTTCTTGTTGAAACATAAGTCCGAAGCCTTTGAAAAGTTCAAGGAGTATAAATCTGAAGTAGAAAAACAAACAGGCTTAAGTATCAAGAAACTTCGATCGGATCGTGGAGGTGAGTATCTAAGCTCAGAGTTTCTAGATTTCCTAAAAGAGAATGGGATTCTCTCTCAGCTCACTCCTCCGTATACACCACAGCACAACGGTGTATCGGAAAGGAGGAATCGCACATTATTAGATATGGTAAGATCCATGATGAGTGATGCTGAGTTACCAATATCATTTTGGGGGCACGCATTGGAGACTGCGATTTATCTATTGAATAGGGTTCCAACCAAAACCGTGTCTACCACTCCATATGAGATATGGTACGGGAAGAGACCATCTCTTAACAGAGTTAAGGTATGGGGTTGTCCGGCTTATGTGAAAAAGCAGAATCCAGACAAACTTGAGACACGATCGGTTTTGTGTAAATTTGTGGGATATCCAAAACACTCGTATGGATATCTATTCTACCACAAGGAGGAACAAAGGGTGTTTGTTTCTCAGTATGCCACATTTTTAGAAAATGAATTTTTTACAAATGATACTGTTGGCAATGCGGTAGAACTGGAAGAAGTTCCAGATGCACAAACCATTACCGATGATTTGATTGAACCTGAGGTTTCAATAGAACCTGACATACCTCAGCCACTCCGTAAATCTAGTAGGACTTCTCGCCCACCTAATAGATACTACGGTTTTCTAATTGACGGAGATAAAGAAGATTGCATCATGAATGATGATGACCCTACTAGTTTTCAGCAAGCTATCACGAGCATTGACTCAGTGAAATGGTTGGATGCCATGAGATCCGAAATGGAATCCATACACACCAACAAAGTATGGACTTTGGAGGCTGCACCTTCTGGAGTAAAACCCATAGGGTGCAAATGGATCTTTAAAAGAAAGATTGGTGTGGATAGTCAGGTGGAGACCTATAAAGCTAGGCTGGTAGCAAAAGGATTTCGTCAAAGACCGGGCTTGGACTATGATGAAACTTTTTCACCAGTCGCGATGCTCAAATCCATTCGGATCTTGCTTGCTATAGCTGCTTACTATGATTATGAGATCTGGCAGATGGATGTTAAAACGGAATTTCTAAATGGTGATTTAGAAGAATGCGTTTTTATGGATCAGCCAGAGGGCTTCATTGATAGTGGGAGCAGCGGAAAAGCATGCAGGCAGCTTAAATCCATCTATGGATTAAAGCAGGCATCACGGAGTTGGAACATCCGCTTTGATGATACAATCAAAGAGTTTGGTTTTATCAAAAATATGGATGAACCATGTATTTATAAAAAGATTGTAGAGAGTACTGTTACATTCATCGTATTGTACGTGGACGACATTCTCTTGATAGGAAATGATATTCCTATGCTACAATCGGTCAAACTATTCTTATCGCAGAGGTTCTCCATGAAAGACCTGGGCGATGCCTCGTACATCCTGGGGATAAAGATCTATAGAGATAGATCTAAGAAATTATTGGGATTGTCCCAATCGAGATACATTGACACCATACTAAAGAGGTTTAGTATGGAAGATTCCAAGAGGGGTAATTTACCCGCTTATCATGGGATCACCCTCTCCAAAGAGATGTCTCCAAAGACTGATGAGGAGAGGGCTCGCATGAGCATTATACCCTATGCTTCGGCAGTAGGATCTATAATGTATGCGATGTTATGTACTCGCCCAGATGTAGCTTATGCACTAAGTGCAGTAAGCAGGTATCAATCCATCCCAGGGGAGAAACACTGGACTGCTGTGAAGAACATTCTAAAGTACTTGAGAAGAACTAAAGAAATGTTCTTGGTGTATGGTAACGGAAATCTCCAAATGGAGGGTTTTACCGACTCTAGCTTCCAGAGCGACAAGGATGATAGTAAGTCCATCTCAGGGTTTGTATTTACTCTAAATGGAGGGGCGGTATGTTGGAAGAGTTCCAAACAAGATACCGTCGCTGACTCCACGATGGAAGCTGAGTATATTGCTGCTAATGATGCCGCAAAAGAAGCGGTCTGGATGAGGAAGTTCATTTCAGAACTTCAAGTGGTTCCATCCATTGCTAATCCAATACCTCTGTATTGCGATAACAATGGAGCCATGGCTTTGGCAAAGGAACCGAGGTCCCATCAGAAATCCAGACATATCTTGAGGCGGTATCACCTCATCAGGGAGATAGTGGATCGCCAGGAAATCGAGGTACGGAGAGTAGACACGAAAGACAACACAGCAGATCCATTCACTAAGGCTATCCCTCAAGTACAGTTTGAGAAACTGTTTGAGCTGTTAGGCATGCGGTACGCCAGAAACTGGTTCTAGCTGGTACTTATTGCATTAATTACAGGCCTTAGTGCAAGTGGGAGATTGTTGGATATGTATGCCCTAGAGGCCTGTATTGTATAGGATACTAGATATGTATATGTACAGAAACAATCTTTGCTCGAAATGATAGTATACTATCTGGTTTATCTTTATCATAACATGTGATGTGTTGATGAAGCCCTTAGGACTATGCTTGACTACCAGGATTATGATGAGATCATACTGGTGGGACCTGGGCAGTCTACAAGCATATCCTTCAATAGTTCCTAGTCGAGGGTATATCGATACAGGGCATCGGTATTACCATATTAGACTAGTGTGTACGTTTCTTAGCCCTGGGGGCAATGGTTGATTCCACAACCATTGATGTTTGACATCAAAGATTGTACACAGGTGCTCATTGGAGAATGGGTACACCGAACAGGACTCGCTGAGAACTCCTAGATGGTATATATACCTAATGTCAGATAGCGGTTCTCTAGTGATACTTGTACAGGTTAGTCTGTAGACCCGAGATCGTCATAGAGTCTTGTGTGATTCCCACTGTACTTTAATTTCCTCCCTACCACGGCTCTACTGAGTCGTGCAAACAGGTGGATTTTGGGTATAGTCCCGAATCATATGGAGACAGTGAGCGATAGGAGGGGTTTCGTCTCTCCCGGTATAGGGAGTTGATGTCGCGCTATGTTTGATCGTCTATAACACCTAAATCCCTGGCCAGAGTTCTCGAGGTTTACTGATAAGTGTTATCAGTAGTTTCTCGAACTATTATGAGCCATAAATCAGCATGACTTATAAAGTTACTGGGGTCTGACATTTACCACCCCTAGACTTCATATGCGACATATCAGACGAAGAGACCGGACTGTACGGTAAGTGTTGCTTGCAGGCTCGTAAGGGTTGTGATGGGTTCGCTCGTCGGCCACCTTTTCGTCAAGTACCTGGGTAGCCGTTACGCACAGCTAGTGCCGCTGACGTGCTTGTGGTTAAACCCACTGCCAGCGTACTGTCGAGTCTTTAGAGTCCCACACAGAGAGTTCCCTCGTTCAGGCGAAATATGTAGAGGCTGTAAGTTGTTATGGCAGCCGTAAGCTGTTACGGCAGGGTTTCGATTTTATTCATGTAATTATTACAGGAATAATAATCGGAAGGATAATACTGGTGGGCTTTGGTTTAAGCCGGATACCGGTATTATATTATTGGATTAATGGTATTCGTACTTTTCGGAATTCGGATGCGGGTATACAGTATACGGTATACGGTATACGGAGGAGGGGTATTTTTGTAATTGTTACAAGAATACCTTCTAGAAGGTGCCACCTCATAATGACATAATAATGACATCATTTTTATGAAAATAAAATGAGGTGGAAATTAAAAGGTACAAGCATGATGAGGTTGTTGTTATGGAGTTACTATTGAAGCATGATACTAATTTATATAATGCATGCTTCAATTAATTCTCTTAGTGCTATATCTTTATTCATTATGATAAACATTTACTCCTTCTCATCTCCTCCTTCTCCTTCTTGTTATAAATAGCTTCACATGAAATGTGAATGTTAAGTGAATCAAGAGAAGGTTAAGAAGAAGAAATGCTATAGATTTCAAGTTAATCCAATACATTCATCTCTACATAATCCTAGTGACCTATTCTAGCAAAATTGGTCTCTAGGTTAAACTCTTGTGAAGAGTTTCTAGCTCGCACGACAACTCTCAGGTGGATCATCTAGGTCTTGGGTGGCCGGAGATCGAAGACATCGGCAACGTCAAAAGGAGCTAAGGAGTTCATCAAATAGAAGACCCGAAGGACCGTATCATTGAGGTATAATCCCTAACATAGTAGATAAGATCTCTAGTTAGGTTTTTCTAGTTGTGGTTTAGACAAGATCTTCGGTTAAGTGCGTGTTGTATGCCAAGAAAATTTTTGTTCACCGCTTCCGCCGCGCCACAAGAGTTGTGGGAGCATGCAACATACACTAACAGAAATCGTATGCGGACAGACGCCGTCGCAGACTTGAGTTCGCAGTTGGCGATCATGTTTTTCTGAGGGTCTCTCCGATGAAGGGCATGATGCGATTTGGGCGAAAAGGAAAGCTTAGTCCCAGATTTGTGGGTCCCTTCGAGATCTTCGACCGTGTCGACGCAGTTGCGTATCGTTTGGCTCTTCCACCCAGCTTTCCCTATATTCACCCCGTCTTCTATGTTTCGATGCTCCGCAAATACCTTCATGACCCTTCGCATGCGATTCAGCACCCGACAGTCCAGCTAGAGCGCGGCCTTTCTTTTGCAGAGCAGCCGGTGGTCATCCTGGATCGACAGGTGAAGAAATTGAGATCGAAAGTTATACCGACCGTCAAGGTCCTTTGGCGTGGCCCGAGCAGCGAGGAGGTCACCTGGGAGACCGAGGATGAGATGAGGAAGAAATATCCCCATTTCTTTGAAGGTACGCGTAGTTATATTTTTAAATTCGGGGACTGAATTTCTTTAAGGGGGGAAGATTGTAGCGCCTTGAAAAGTCGTTTTGGTATTTTCCCGAAAATCGGTGAAAATTTGGTATTTTTCCGTAAATCGTCTTTTTTGTTATTTGGCAGTTTAGGCCTAATTATACCTAATTTGGATAGATAATTGGTAGTTTTTAGTAGCTAATGAATTACTTATAAATTTCTGGTCATTTAAAATTTTTCCCTAATTTTTCAATTTTTAATATTATTTTAAGCCGGTAAAAAAATACATTAAATTAGCGATAAATACAAATTTAAATGGGCTAATTTTAATCTTTAAAATAATGTTAATTAAAATCTAGTTGTATTATAAATTTTTAGTATTTTATTTCAAGTTTTAATGGGTTTTATTATGGAAAACAAAAAAATAATTATTTTGAACTAAAACTTGCAATTTTAGACTTGTGGGGGGTCTTTTTGCTTAGAATTTTTTTGCAAACACTCACACTTCCTCACCCCTCATCCCAGGCCGAGCCCACCTCAGGAAAAATTCCCACTCCAATTATTCCTTTCAACTCATTTGAATTAAAACTTTATAAGGTGAATATAATACATTAATTTAGGTATGGGTTATATTGAGGCATGGATGGGTTTGACTTTGAAAAAAATCCACAACACCCACCCCATTCCTCCCCATTTCCCCTCACTGCAGAAACTAATCAGCAGCCCCTCTCTTTTGATTCCATCTCTTTTCCAACTCAAAAAAATCCCCAAAATGCTTCAAAAATCCAAATAAAACCTCACAAATTCAAACCAATTCTTCATCCTTTCTCCTTAGCCAAATCTTGCAAGAATCTTTGAGCAAGGAGACCTTTTTGAGGAGGCAAATTCACATGCTAGATCTCTAAAATTTGAGGTAGAATCTTCAACCAATTAATACTTATGGTTAAATTCCTTTAATTAAATTGTTTTAGTGTTAAATTTTAGTGCTAATCTCATTCTAGGTTTTTCATGATAATGGCTTGAGTTGAACTAGGATTTAGAAACACCATTATGAGATTAATTAAGTTATTTTGTTATCTAGTTATTATACAAACCTAATTTAAGAGATTACTTTGCTTAAGTGGGCTTCGATATGTGTTAATTTAGGTTTTTTCAAATGTGAAATTGGATTTAAATTGATGGTTATAAAAATCAAGAAAGGGTTGTTTATGGAAAAATAGGATTTGAAGCATTGTAATGTGTTATAATTAAAGTGATTGTGGCTAACTAGTTATGCGGTTGGATGTTTATGCTAGGTTGTAGTCTTTTTGTCGCAAATCGGCGATGTTTGCACCGATTATGGAATGCAAATGCTTACTAGTTTTTTTTAATGAAATCATGTGATGAATTATCTGTGATATCTTGATGATTGTATTAGCATCTCCTACGACTTTTAGGGTGTGTGAATGCGGATTTTTGGTTTTTTTCGGGTTTTAGCCTTGTCGGGCGCCCAAAACGACGATTCTGGTTAGTTTTTGCGATTTTCGTGTGTGTTCCGCGCACCTTGTGCACGTTGTGCCTAGCTTGTGAACGTGGATATTTTCGTATGGGATTTGCGTCATTTCATGATATGTAACTTTATGTTTTGTATTGATGCAAATTCCAGGTTCGGTCGCGGAGACTTCGGACGCGGCACGAAAAGGGAAAGCGGTGATTGGACGTAGCTAGCTGAGGATTCCGGTAAGTAGATGTAACATCCACGGGGGACTATCGTTTGGATGGCGCAAGTCGCCCGGTAGTTTAAGTAGTTAAAGATTTTAGTGATATTAGTAACTACATCATTGCTTTATTTGACATACATATGCAAACCCATTCTATAGGACACCTGCACCATTCCCAGGGTTTTTATATGCAGCACGAGCACTATTCATGCATACACACACGCCCTGGTAATTGCCATGCCACCACACTAGATAACCTATAATTTGAAACCTTTTACTATAATTGATGCTTAAACCTTTGCTATTGCCTTTAAATCCTTAAAATGAAATCGTAGGATTGCTATTCATGTGCATGTACCTCATCATATCATTTGTTCATGCCTAGTCTATTAATCATACATCGCAACTTGATTATTGATACCATATGCATTCATTATCATTGACATTTGCACTTATGAGGATTTCTTGAGATTTTATGATATTTCTGGATTTCGGGGGAAAGCCGCAAAATTTCTAAACTTATTATCTTTTTAAAATATGTAAATTGCGGTTTTCTAGTGATGTGAGTGTCGTCCACCATGAGTTTGCTGTGGTTCTCGAGACCCATTTCAAGGAGTTGGATGAACCGTCTCGGGTACATGGTGGGCCCGGTAAGGTACCCCGGGGCAAGAAGGTCGTGTTGCTGACGTTGAGCCTGGCAGGGGATAGACTATCTACCGGTGACTTTTTGGCACGGCGGATATCCAGAGGATATCGACCGTGGCCGCGAGATGATGAGATATTGATATTTGAGATGGTTCAGCTGGATGGCTGAGGCCAGAGATACTATGATATGGATACATGAGATTGAGACAGTTTTGAGGTGTCGATGCTGCACACGGATTCTTGTTGATTCTATTGGTATTGTGCTGATATTTAAAGGAAAAAAGATTCCTAAATGAAAAATATGACTTCTTGTACCTATATATTCATATCACGAGTTGATTCATATTGCATTCATACCTGCTAGTATATTCATGTTGCATACATACCTGCTAGTATATCCGGCCATACCTGTATTATAGATGCTAGGATGCTTGTGTGCATGCTTGCGATAGCCTATATAGATGTTATGTATTACTCACGAGTTGGCAACTCACCCCCGTTGTGCCACAGCCTTTTCCAGGTCCGCTCCGTCAGTACAGTAGCAGCGGGCGCACTTGCTTCTTTTGCCTCCTTTGCCTGGACTCGAGGCTTTTGCTCGTAGGTGGGTTGTATTGTTATTTTTGTACCACCTTGTATATTCTTTCTATCTAGAGTACTCCATCTACTGTATCTACCAGTATTGTTGTATATTGACCTAGAGACGAGACTGTGAGATTTGTGGACTTTTCATGCTGTATTTTGTGGTCGAGCTCACTTAAGTCGACATGATATTTTACTTGTGCTTTTTATGTTTATTACGCACATTGCTGATTTACATTGCGTGGGATTTGTGACCGCCTTGTGGCGAAGAGCTAGCTCCCGATTGGGGATGCCTTATTTGTTGTATTTATATATATTCTTGTTATACCCATTTTGGGGGCCAGTATTTACAAAGGAGACTCTGCCGAAATTTTCGGAAAAATTGATATTGTTTTTAAAAAGGCTTGATATGACTCATTTGATAAACTCGCTTTCAATTGATTGGTTTTCCTTCACTCTTTTGCTTATTTGGTTTTGGTTTCTGGGCTTTGGCTTACTTATTTTACGGACGTCTTGAGACGTTTCGTAACTTAAGTGTCAGTCACGCTCCGTACCCTGCGGGTCGTGACAGTTTGTATCTACTTTAATATGTGCATGTGTTTCTTTTAGCATATCGCTTATACATATTAGTAGAGCCCTTAGGATCTTTACTTGATTACCAGCGTTGTGATGGCAGTCACACTTGTGGGGGCTGGGTAATCTATAAGCACATCCTTATACAGGTCCCTGGTCGTAGGACTATCGAGACAGGGCATCAATACTCCGGAGTAGACTAGCGTATACGCTTCTCATCCCAGCAGGGGAGATGGTCTGTCCCACAGCCATCAGTACGTCGTACTGGAGATAGTATGCGGGTGCTCGTTAGGTTACGAGTACACTGGATAGGACTCGTCGGGAAATGTTGGTTGGTATTATACCTATCGTCAGTTATCAGTTCCCTGGTGACATGAGTACAGCTTAGTCCGCTGACTTGACACTGTCACTTCGCCTCGAGTGTGTTCCCACTGTACTTAGATTACTACCCTACCATGACTCAAAGGAGTCGTGCAAACAGGTAGTAGTTGGGTGCAGTCTCGAAGCACTTGGAGGCAGTGACTGTTAGACAGGATTCGTAGTATTGGGGGTTGACATCGCGCTGTGTCTAGGAGAGCCATTACACGAGTAGTCCCTAGCCAGGGCAAGCGAGATATATTGGTAGGTTTCCAATGTTATCTCAGGGTGTTCTGGGCTACACTCCGACACGACTTGTACCGCTATTAGGGGACTGACGTTCACCACCCCCTAGGCCCGCCATGCGATGTATCAGACGAACAGACCGGACTGTACGGAGATTGTCACATACAGGCTCAGTAGGAGTTCGGATGGGTTTACCTCATCGGCCTTCTTATTGACATCTACCTGGGGACCGTTACGTACAGCTAGTGCCGCTTGCGGTCTGTGGTTAAACCCACTGCCAGCGTAGTGTCGAGTCTTTAGAGTCCCACACAGAGAGTTTCCCATCACTGAGCGAAACGTATAGAGGCCGTATGGTTTTACGGCAAGGCTGCGATCACTTACGTGCACTTATGTGCGTATGCTGTTCGGGCAGGCAATACTAGTGGGCTTTGGTTTAAGCTGGATCCTAGTATTGCACGGATGGATTGGTTTTGTCTTCTGTGCATTCACATTCTACGGAATGCGGATGCGGGTGTGTATGCACAGTTTTGAGGAGTGATGAAGGAGGAGGTGCCTCATTAGGGTTTTGGCAGTTGGTTCGGCCAAAACCGTTATGTGGCAGGCTTATTAGGGTTTTGGCGATTCGTTCGATCAAAACCATTATGAGCCGCGGACTTTATTTACTAATCCTTTTAGTGATAATTTAGTGATGGTTAATTGCTTTGACCATTTGACCACCTTGACAACTCTTGACTTTGTTGACCCGTTGACCGAAGTTGACTTTGACCTTCATGAGAGGTCTACACTCTTCTTTGGTTTTCTTTTTCTTTTTGATTATGAAAATGGTCAATTCAATGAAGCCATCAACTTTATCATGATAGGATTAGTAATGATGGTTTTGGTGTATTATTGCAACCATGGTTCATTTTCTTTAGTTAACAATTTCATTTCTCTTTTCTCATTCTCTCTCTTGAAAGTGAGAAGAAAAGAAGAGCTCCATGGTTTCTTGTTCTCCTCCTTCTTCCTCTTCTTGATTCTTCCTTTGATCTCATGTGTTGAGAGAAAAAAGGATCCCACTTGACAAAACCATCCCTCTACTACTTCTACACAACCTAGGACATCAAGACTAGCGATCTTGTTGCCCTAGTTGCCTCGGCTCGAGGCGGATCTCGGTGTACAACTCTCGGGTGGATTGTCTTCGACTCAAGAAGGCCGTGGAGGTAACCAAGATCCGGATCGATCCTCGGAGCGTGGATGGACGAGCAGGAAGTGGGATGAAGACCCGAAGGACCGGTACCGTGAGGTATAATCTCTATGGCATAGTAGATAACACCTCTTGTAGTTTGCTAGTTTGTAGTTTAGCAAAGATCCGTGTTTTAGTCCATGTTGCCATGCGCCAAAAAAATCGTTTTTCGCCGTTTCCGCCTCCCCGTAAGAACCGAGGTGAGCAACGTGAACTTACAGTGGTATCAGAGCCTAGCAAAACATAAACTACCAAGTTAGCAAAGTATTTAGAATATCGATCGGAAAAAATTCACAAAATGAGTCCGAAAAAATTCAACTTTCTGTCGATTTTCATATCTTTTCAAAAATTAATTTAACATATATGAAAAATCGTCTCAGGGTTTTATAGAACACACAACAAAAATGAGCCGCTGACTCGGTCAAGTCACCGCGGAACCGCGGCCAAACCATGTGTTTGGCCGTAGATCCGCGGCCGAGTTGACTCGGCCGCGACTCCGTTTTGCTGCAGTGTTCTTACTGTGTTGTTTTGGGATTTTTGATACATGTTGTTTCTACCCAGATTTTCCAGAGAACAAATTGATTTTTGGGGTGGTTACAAATCCGTATTTTGATCGATATTCCGTAAACTTTGGCTAATGGATATTATCTGTGATGTGATATATGTATTGAACGTCTACTAATCGCTATAAGTCGATTAGTGGGGGTTATACATATCTTTGATCTGTAATGTTGATGGTTTGTGTATATGAACTCATTGGATTGTCGCGGATGAATAGCCGGGGTGGATGTGAGATGAGAGTTTCTTTTTCTTTCATTCATTGTAAAATTTGTAAATTGATGTAATATTATTTGTTTGGCCGCACATCCGGGATGAGGTTGTAGCCGCCATTGTATAATTTCTTTTTACTGTTTTTGCTCCTAGGATAGACCCAAGGTGGGGTGCACAAACTACCGGGTATCTCGAAGTGTCGAGTGGCCTACTCACGGGTTGAGGGAGGTTGCTTCACTTCGGGTACTTGGCGGGTAGTTTGCCGCACCCGTAGGGGTCTAGGATTGGGTATTGGCTATTCATCGCGACCGTGTAATCTGCTTTTCGTTGCAGGCTCGAACGAATCGCGGATTCCTAGTATATCCAAAGTGTTCATCTGTGATCTGGATTGGCTATCATTGCTATATATCTATATATGATATCTATTTAGATGTTGCTTATGTTTTGCATCCGCGCTAGTCCAGCCCCCGCTCTGTCGTTAGTTAAGTAACATAACGGGTGATGACGGGGCCCCGTGGCGAATGCGGATGGCATAAGCGTATGCCATATTTTGGTTGTTTTCTGCAATGGTAGGATTAAATGATGGGACGCATTAAAATTAATGCAAGAAAATAAACCAAGTAAAAGTCGTTGGAACACTTTCAAAACCACTCGGTTCTTTTCAAAAACCAATTTTTTAAACGCGGAGCTTGAACCACTCCTTTTAAAAGCTATCTCGTTCCATCAATTATATCAAGTTCACTATGTTCACAGTTTCGCCAAAATCATTCGTAGCCCTCCGTCGTTTCATATGAATATTCAACAGTATTCAAGCTGTGTTTGTTGGCCCTAGTCAAGGCACAGTGTTTGGTAGCTGGTGGGTATTCATATGTTGCATAGATAGATGCGTTGGTTTGGGACAGTCGTATTACTTTGTTGGCCATAGTCAAGGGTATATACGGGTGGGTTCAAATCAACCTGGACAACGACGGGTAGAACTTGACATGTGACTTATGATTTGTTGTCCTTAGTCAAGGTCATAAGAGCATGGGGCAAAAATCCACATCGGGAGTTTCAAAAGAACTGAAACTTGCTTGCGCTGCATACCATTTGGAGTGTGATGATTCTGGTAGGATTCCTTCAGTTTTGTCACGCGATGTTATTTGGATCCCGATCCTACAGTGAGTATATGCTACTCCTCGGGAAATTTCTCACTTAACGATAATGCTATAAACCAAGTAGGTGTCTAGAAAGGTGTTAGCGGGGCAACGCCCACAGGGAAAAGAGGTTACTTAATTAAGGAACTTCACGAAAGCGTTGGAAACCTCCCTCGAAGTACCGACACTGGCCTGGCTGAACGGTTAAGCACGTATTGTACGGTGAGATTGATCCCGACTAATTCTTCCTTTATGGTTTGAGGAGGGATTCGAAAGACAGTGGGAGACATCCTGTTTAGATAAATTAAAAATCAATCTAAACTTGCAAGAGCATCATGCTGAGTGTTTTCTTCTCTCTCTCTTAATTGCAGCGACCCAGTGACCGCACCTAGGTTACATCTAGATAATAAAATGACTGAATCTGACTGTTATGACTGGCAAAGATCTGTACAGATGTCCATTGCCCATGACAAGCTGGGACACCCCTTAACTAATCCAACCCATGCCGTCTCAGGTCCAGTTTCCCCTATCACGGATATTCATATCCGCAAGACATCGGAAAAAGACTGTGCGAAAGCCAAGTGCCTCGTGTTAGCCTCAGTTGATGGTGCATACCAGAGGCAGCACGAGAAGATGGACTTAGTTTCTATCTTCCTCCATAACAAAGATTTATATGGAGAGCAATCTCGTATCGCAAGATATGAGACCTTGAACGAATTGTTTCCAGCGAGGTTGGCTATCGGGTCATCTGTAGGGGGCAACGTCCTTACAGAGACCAGCTCTTTTGAGCTCACGGACCTGAAGACCACGTTGAAGAACGGGTCAGATACTGACTTAGTTCAACAGTCTCTACCTACTACCCTGAAGGAAACCAGGGAAGTAGAAAGAAAGGGAAGGGCAGAAGTTTCGGGACTGGATGTAGTAAAAGAGGCATGTTCCTATTGTTACAGGAATGAACATTGGCAGAAGGATTGCAGGGCTTGCAAAGCCAGTAGCCAGAATTCGAAGCATGTTGTGGCTTCGGCTTCGGGTGTGTTTATAATAGAGAACTGTATATCAGTTAACCCTACTTCCTGGGTATTGGATACCGGATCAGGATCTCACATCTGTAATTCGTTACATGCTCTGAGAAACCGTAGGGTTATCAAGAAAGGTGATATGACTCTCAGGGTTGCTAACGGAATGAGCATGTACGCTGAATCCGTAGGGGAATATCATCTTGGACTGACAACTGGGCAGATATTGATTCTGCGTGACTGTTTTTATGTACCAGGTGCGACTTGTAATATCATATTTGTATCCTTACTTTCTAAGGAAGGATATGATTTTACTTTTGTAAGCGATGTAGTAAACATCCACCTAAATCAAGTTCTGATTGGGTCAGGCACATTGAAAAACGGAATATACGTACTGAATCAAGCTCAGGTTTTCAGTGTCCAGAACACACTTAAAAGAAAGTCTCCGGAATTAAATCAGGCTTTCTTATGGTATTGTAGACTGGGTCACATTAATGAAACACAGTTGACAAAGTTACATAAAGAAGGATACTTGGATCCGTTCGAGTACCAGTCTTATGCCACTTATGAATCTTGTCTCATGGGAAAGATGACAAAGACTCCGTTCACTGGACACGGAGAAAGAGCAAGCGAGCTCTTGGGACTCATACACAGTGACGTGTGTGGTCCAATGTCTACACATGCACGAAGTGGTTATTCATACTTCATTACTTTCACAGATGATTTCTCTAGGTATGGACATGTCTTCTTAATGAAGCATAAATCCGAGGCCTTTGAGAAATTTCGGGAATACAAGAATGAAGTTGAAAAACAAACAGGCAAAAGTATCAAGACACTGAGATCTGATCGAGGTGGTGAATACTTGAGTGCCGAGTTTCTGGGCTACTTAAAAGAGAATGGAATTCTCTCTCAGCTTACTCCTCCATACACACCACAACACAACGGTGTATCGGAAAGGCGGAATTGAACCTTATTGGATATGGTTCGTTCCATGATGAGTAAGGCGGAGTTACCGCGATCCTTCTGGAGTTATGCACTAGAAACAGCTGCATATCTTTTGAACTAAGTTCCTACTAAGTCAGTGCCTACCACACCATATCAGATATGGAGTAGGAAGAAAACCTGTCTTAAACACTTTAAGACATGGGGATGTCCAGCTTTTGTTAAAAAGCAGCATGCAGACAAGCTCGAGGCACGTTCAGTACAGTGTAAGTTTGTGGGATACCCAAAGAACTCCAAGGGGTATCTTTTCTATTACGCAGAGGAACAAAAGGGTTTTGTTTCTCGTCATGCCTGCTTCTTGGAAACTGAGTTTTTGGAAAACCAGATAAGTGGGAGCGCAATAGAACTGGAAGAAATTCCAAAACCACGAGCTATTACTGAAAGTTTAGTAGAACCAGAGGGTTCGAATGAACAGGACATTCCTACGCCACTCCGCAGGAGTAGTAGGCAGTCTCATCCGCCCGAGAGATACTACGGTTTTCTCATAGACGGGGATAGAGAGGATTGCACTATGGATTATGGTGAGCCTACTAGCTTCTAGCAAGCCATTCAGAGCGGTGACTCGGTAAAATGGCTGGATGCAATGCGGACCGAGATGGAGTCCATGTACACCAACAAAGTTTGGACTTTGGACTTTGCTCCAGAAGGGGTAAAACCCGTAGGCTGCAAATGGATCTTCAGAAAGAAGATAGGTGTAGATGGGCAGGTTGAGACCTATAAAGCTAGACTTGTTGCAAAGGGTTTTCGTCAAAGACCTGGTTTGGACTATGACGAGACCTTTTCTCTAGTGGCTATGCTGAAATCCATTCGGATCCTTCTTGCCATTGTTGCCTTCCACGATTATGAAATCTGGCAGATGGACGTAAAGACGGCTTTTCTAAATGGAAATTTAGAAGAGTGCGTCTATATGGATCAGCCAGAGGGATTCATTCAGAGTGGAAGCAGCGGTAAAGTGTGCAAGTTGCTAAAGTCCATCTATGGACTGAAGCAGACATCGCGGAGTTAGAACATCTGCTTCGATGATACTGTCAAAGAATTCGACTTTATCAAAAACCCAGATGAACCATGCATTTACAGTAAGATTGTAGGGAGAACTGTGGTATTCCTCGTCTTGTACGTCCTATGCTACAGTCAGTCAAAGGATTCTTGTCACAGAGGTTCTCCATGAAGGACCTGGGCGATGCCAACTACATTCTGGGGATCCAGATCTATCGTGATAGATCTAAGAGGATGTTGGGATTTTCACAGTCAAGGTACATCAACACCATACTGAAAAGATTCAGTATGGAAGATTCAAAGCGCGGTAATTTACCGGCTTGTCACGGGATCACCCTCTCCAAAGAGATGTCTCCAAAGACTGATTTGGAAAGGGATCGCATGTCTATTATACCCTACGCTTCTGCGGTAGGCTCTATAATGTATGCGATGTTATGTACCAGACCAGATGTAGCATACGCATTGAGCGTTGTAAGCCGGTATCAGTCGGACCCAGGGGAGAAACACTGGATAGCGGTAAAGAACATTCTCAAGTACCTGAGAAGGACTAAGGAGATGTTCTTGGTGTATGGCGGAAAAGACCTCCAGATCGGAGGCCTTTGCTGACTCCAGCTTCCAGAGTGACAAGGATGACTCCGAGTCCATGTCGAGTTATGTCTTTACCCTTAATGGAGGGGCGGTTTGCTGGAAGAGTTCCAAGCAGGAGACCGTTGCTGACTCAACTATGGAAGCGGAGTACATAGCTGCTTGCGATGCCGCAAAGGAAGCTGTCTGGATGAAGAAGTTCCTCACGGAGCTTCAGGTGGTTCCTACCATTGTTGATCCAATACCGCTGTATTGCGACAACAACGGCGCTATAGCTTTAGCGAAGGAACCCAGGTCCCATCAGAAGTCCAGGCACATTTTGAGGCGGTACCACCTGATCAGGGAGATCGTAGATCGCCGGGAGATCGAGGTGAAGAGAGTAAATTCGGAGAATAACACTGCAGATCCACTCACGAAGGCCCTACCCCAGACTCAGTTCGAGCGGCTGATCGAGATGATAGGTCTTCGATACGCCAGCACATGGCCTTAGTGCAAGTGGGAGATTGTTAGTGTATATGCCCTAGAGGCCATTACTGTATCATACTGGCTTGTATATTACTTAATGGAAGCTTGGGATATTCACAGTTGTATAGACAATCTTGCTCAAAATGGTAGTATGCTACTTGGTTTGTATCTACTTCAATATGTGCATGTGTTTCTTTTAGCATATCTCTTATACATATTACTAGAGCCCTTAGGATCTTTGGGGGCTGGGTAATCTATAAGCACATCCTTATACAGGTCCCTAGTCGTAGGACTATCGAGACAGGGCATCGATACTCTGGAGTAAACTAGCGTATACGCTTCTCATCCCAGCAGGGGAGATGGTCTGTCCTACAGCCATCAGTACGACGTACTGGAGATAGTATGCGGGTGCTCGTTAGGTTACGAGTACTCTGGACAGGACTCGTCGAGAACTGTTGGTTGGTATTATACCAATAGTCAGTTATCAGTTCCCAGGTGACATGAGTACAGCTTAGTCCGCTGACTTGACTCTGTCACTTCGCCTCGAGTGTGTTCCCACTGTACTTAGATTACTACCCTACCACAGCTCAAAGGAGTCGTGCAAACAGGTAGTAGTTGGGTTGTCACGACCCGAAAGAGCACGTGACTGGCCCTTGAACCATATGAACTCTATAGGACCCCATCTGATCCAAGTAAGCCAAAAGCCCAGAAATCTAAAACCATTTAAAGAGTAAATTAGGAAAACTGGTTTTAAGGAGTAAAGCAATCATGTTTTGAAAATCAAAGTTTCTAAATAACTAAGCCGAAATGCATTTTAAAAAAAATGAGTAGTCTTTTCTGAAAATTTCGGCAGAGTTTCCTTTGTAAAAACTGGCCCCAAACGGGGTACAATAAGAATAATATATAAGAAACGATAAAAGACATCCCCAAGCGGGAGCTAGCTCTTCGTCAATCGACGGTCACAACCACGCAAGCAATAATAATATACAACGCCGAAGGGCGAGGATCAAAATCCAAAAAGAAACTCAAACAGCCAGAAAACCGTAATACTACAAGCGCGGCTCTAAGGTCGAAATAATACAACACTGTTTTCTGAGTCTGAAACAATATACAAATTTTGGTTGATAGAATGACTAGATACAAAGAATAATACAGGAGCAATGGCGGTTCTGATACAAAAGAACCCACCTACCAACGCAAGTCACCCATATGGAAGCAGTGTGCCATAAATGCCGCTATGGAATCTGTACGGCAAGAACCTGCAAGGACTGTGGCACAACGGGGGTGAGTTGCCAACTCGTGAATAGAAAAATATCTATAAGCAGAGATCGAATGCATGACCCATCCTAGGTCAATACGATCAGATATATATAAACCTCAATATGAATAAGTCTGAAACATGCTAAACTGGCAATGTAATCTCTATACATGAGTGTAGTGCCAAGTACTCATGCCAGTGCCTCAGGTGATAGCATAACATAAATGTGAGGTACAATCAATGAAATCAATCTGCATGTACGTGGATCCCGTCCACTCGTCACCAATGACAATAACCATCATGCATGTAAATATCATCAGCATATGCATGGAAATATGAGGATATAAACCACCTGTGTCCCTCGTGACACGTCAAAATCATAGAACCGGAGTGCCCAGCATCGGCACTCCAAAACATCATGAAAACTGTGGCCAGCATCGGCACGTAAATCCTCATATATCGGGCTCCGTCAGTTCGGATCGGCCCACGAGCTCTGTCTGCGGTATCGGCCCTCGGCCCCGGCAGTACGCCCATATCCATCTATCGACTCTGATCAGTATCCTCCGGATAACCGCCAGGTCCAACCAATCACCGGTAGGTACTCGCCACCCTGCCAGGCTCATCGTCTACTCCACGAAAAACATTTCTTGCCCCGGGGAACCATACCGGGTCCACCATGTACCCGCAATCGGCCTCATCCGCCTCCTCGAATCGGGTTTCACATGTCGCTCTCAGCACCGAGAAAACACATGGTGGACGCACTGAAATATCATATCAAGGGTAACCGGGTTTTAAAACAGTTACATATTCCCATTTTAAACACCCACGGTTCCCAAAACCAGAAATATCATGGAAACAACATATCTCAATGCGTATAATCAGAAAGCAGCATGTATGCGACATATAGCAGAAAGGTAGCATATCAATATGTCATGCAAGGGTCATATCCTGAATGCAACAGTACTACAGTGTAGTGACATGGCAATTATCGATGACGAAGTGTGTGAGCCGGCAAACAAGTGTACGTAGAACATACACATCATCGATAATGGGGCTGGTGTCCTAGCAGCATGACTGAAATATATCAACAATACAAACGATGCAATGCAAATAGCATGAATATGCGGAATCGAATAATCAACACAACAGTAGAGAACCTGCCTCAATAGATATATCATGCAACCTTGCCTTTTGAAATATGACGAATCAGGGCTTTTGGTAAAACAAGGGCTACGGTGTTTTAAGAAAAGACGCGTCGTTTGAAAATATCCATATAAACCCTTTTGCTTATCTTTAAAATGTCCCCGATTTGTTAGTTTTGAAATAGGTATGACTCGGGTCTAGCCTAACGCCTACTATGCGAACTACGAACCCAACAATCAAGTCAATCGAGAGGGGTAAAGAAACCACCTAAATCTGAGTCGATATCACACTATCTCATCACATGACAGGTATCACTACCATCATATCACATCTCCAATACGAACTCTGTCATGTCGCCAAATCTCACGGCCTCAATCGAATCTCATCGACTCATCTCAATCCCACGTATCATCCTCAAAACTCGTATATGAACACATAGTCCCATACCCATGTGTAGATACACACACCATCATATGCGCACAGATAAATGAAGGAATGTATGCAAGTATGTGTGTATGTGTGAGTGTGGGTCCAACCACTACTCTAGGGTTTCGCACTATACTCAACCAATACATCCTTATCACCAATAATCCATTATTACCATCAATAATCCTAAACAACACATAATAAATATATGTGTGTATACGTATTCGTATACATCACCACGGACTGCTGTAACGTTTTCAAAATAATAATATGATTTTTGGGAAATTTTATAATTTAATATTATTTTAATAAATATTTTAATATTCTGGTATAATTAAATACAAATAAATGGGGAAAAATTATGGAAAATTCTAAAATAGGGTATTTTATGGAGTTATGCCATTTTAATGTTTTTAAGATTAGTTATATGCTAAATTAGTGTTAATCGTGATTCAAAATAGCTAATTGGATTTTTAGCATTTTTGTGCAAAAATGTGCACATATCATTTTCCACACTTGTTACACTTGTGTTACATTTCTATTGCCATGGTTGTTCTTTTGGGTTCACTATTGGAGTGAGAAGGAAAAGAAAAGACAGAAAAAGTAATGATGATGATGAGAGAGAGAGACTAGGTCAACCCCCACTTTTTGAGCCATACTCCCATCATTTTCCCCTTCTCATTCTCTCTCCTCTCCCTCTCTTGAGCTGCTGCCCTCTCTCTCCCTCTCTCTCCCTCTTCATGAAACCCTAGATCCACAATGAAATCCAACCCAAAACCCCATTCCCACTTCACAAAACTTACTCCCAAGCTCACTAGCTACACATTGAACCTAGCAAGATTGGATATGGAGGACTTTAAGCAACTCAAGAATTTTCTTGAGTTGCCAAAGGAGGTAATTTCTGCACCCTCAAGTAGTATTTCAATTACCTTGTGCATCAATTCTAGTTTCATATCGATATTATGTCGTTTTGTGGAATTTGGAGAATTCAAGTTAGGGTTTAGGGTTAGACCTGAAATCAAAGTGGAATTGAGGCTTGTTGTGACCTTAGAACCCCTTGTGTGATGCTAATTTGAATCCAAACCTGAGCTAGAACACAGAATACGGAATTACGAAATCGATATCGGGAAAAACTGTAAATCTGGAAGTGTTTTGTGGAATCTGCTATCACCCCGAGACCCCAAAAATAAAACTGAGTTGACAGTGAGATGTGCAGGCACCATAGAACCACCACACCAAACCCTAGCCCCCAACTCATTCCCTTGGCCACCAATTTATCCCTTCTGGCCGCAAATTACGGTCAGAGCAGGAGGGAACTGTCTCGAATTTTGTGCATTGCCCTATTTCCTCTAGTCTTGACCCTGGGTATGTCTAGTTTTGATTGATTCCATCTAGGGTGAAATCTGGGTTGATTTGCTTGAGTTGGTGTATGATTTACGATTTGTTTTAGTATGGATTTTGGTATTTGGTGATTCATTCCTGCCGGGTGGCGTTTGGACGTCAACGACAAGTGGATATTGATCGTGTTTACATGTGAGTCGATAGGTTTTTACCTATGCGGGTAGCGTGTGCTATTTTGGTTTCCGATGTGAATTTCATGTGCTTTAGCGTTGTGATATACTTGTAGGTACCCTACGAGATGTTGAGGCAAAGAAGATGAAGATGGCGACATCGACACCGATACATGAGAAGCAAGGTGAGTAGATTTGTATCTACGGGGAGAAGTCGGGTGGATGGCGTATAGCACCCCCGCAGTCCGTGGTGATGTATACGAATACGTATACACACATATATTTATTATATGTTGTTTAGGATTATTGATGGTAATAATGGATTATTGGTGATAAGGATGTATTGGTTTAGTATAGTGCGGAACCCTAGAGTAGTGGTTGCACCCGCACATACACATACACACATACTTGCATACATTCTTTCATTTATCTGTGCGAATATGATGGTGTCTATATCTACACATGGGTATGGGACTATGTGTTCATATACGAGATTTGAGGATGATACGTGGGATTGAGATGAGTCGATGAGATTCTATTGAGGCCGTGAGATTTGGCAACATGACAGAGTTCGTATTGGAGATGTGATATGATGGTAGTGATACCTGTCATGTGATGAGATAGTGTGATATCGACTCAGATTTATGTGGTTTCCATACCCCTCTCTATTGACTTGATTGTTGGGTTCGTAGTTCGCATAGTAGGCGTTAGACTAGACCCGAGTCATACCTATTTCAAAACTAACGAATCAGGGATATTTTAAAGATAGGCAAAAGGGTTTATACGGATATTTTCAAAAGGCGCATCTTTTCTTAAAACACCGTAGCCCTTATTTTACCAAAAGCCCTGATTCGTCTTATTTCAAGAGGCAAGGTTGCATGATATATCTATTGAGGCAGGTTCTCTACTGTTGCGTTGATTATTCGATTCCGCATATTCATGCTATTCGCATTGCATCGCTTGTATTGTTGATATATTTCAGTCATGCTGCTAGGACACCAGCACCATTATCGATGATGCGTATGTTCCACGTACACTATTGCCGGCTCACACACTTCATCATCGATAATTGCCATGTCATTACACTGTAGTACTGTTGCATTCAGGATATGATTCTTGCATGACAGACTGATGTGCTTACATTTCCTTTACATGTCACACACTTCATGCTTGCTGATTATACGCATTGAGATATGTTGTTTCCATGATATTTCTGGTTTTTGGGAACCGTGGGTGTTTAAAAAGGGAATATGTAACTGTTTTAAAACCCGGTTACCCTTGATATGATTTTTCAGTGCGTCCACCATGTGTTTTCTCGGTGCTAAGAGCGACATGTGAAACCCGATTCGAGGAGGCGGATGAGGCCGATTGCAGGTACATGGTGGACCTGGTATGGTTCCCCGGGGCAAGAAATGTTTTTCGTGGAGAAGACGATGAGCCTGGCAGGGTGGCGAGTACCTACCGGTGATTGGTTGGACGTGGCGGTTATCCGGAGGATACTGACCAGAGTCGATAGATGGATATGGGCGTACTGCCGGGGCCGAGGGCCGATACCGCAGACAGAGCCCGTGGGCCGATCCGGACTGACGGAGCCCGATATATGAGGATTTACGTGCCGATGCTGGGCACAGTTTTCATGATGTTTTCGAGTGTCGATGCTGGGCACTCCGGTTCCATGATTTTGACGTGTCGCGAGGGACACAGGTGGTTTATATCCTTATATTTCCATGCATATGCTGATGATATTTACATGCATGATGGTTATTGTCATTGGGTGACGAGTGGACGGGATCCACGTATATGCAGATTGATTTCATTGATTGTACCTCACATTTATGCTATGCTATTACCTGAGGCACTGGCACGAGTACTTGGCACTACACTCATGTATAGAGATTACATTGCCAGTTTAGCATGTTTCAGACTTATTCATATTGAGGTTATATTTATATCTGATCGTATTGACCTAGGATGGGTCATACATTCGATCTCTGCTTATAGATATTTTTCTATTCACGAGTTGGCAACTCACCCCCGTTGTGCCACAGTCCTTGCAGGTTTTTGCCGTACAGATTTCATAGCGGCATTTCTGGCACACTGCTTCCATATGGGTGACTTGCGTTGGTAGGTGGGTTCTTCTGTATCAGAACCAGCATTGCTCCTGTATTATTCATTGTATCTAGTCATTCCATCAACCAAAACTTGTATATTGTTTCAGACTTAGAAAACAGTGTTGTATTATTTCGACCTTAGAGTCGCGCTTATAGTATTACGGTTTTCTGGCTGTTTTGAGTTTCTTTTTGGGTTTTGATACTCGCCCTTTGGCGTTGTATATTATTATTGCTTGCGTGGTTGTGACCGTCGATTGACGAAGAGCTAGCTCCCGCTTGGGGTTGCCTTTTATCATTTCATATATATTATTCTTGTTGTACCCCGTTTGGGGCCAGTTTTTACAAAGGAAACTCTGCCGAAATTTTCAGGAAAGGTTACACATTTTAGAAATGCATATTCGGCTTAGTTATTTAAAAACTTGATTTTCGAAACGTGATTTCCTTATTTCTTAAAACCAGTTTTCCTTATTTACTCTTTAAATGGTTTTAGATTTCTGGGCTTTTGGCTTACTTGGATCAGATGGGGTCCTATAGACTTCATATGGTTCAAGGGCCAGTCACGCGCTCTTTCGGGTCGTGACAACTGCGGGGGTGGTATACGCCATCCACCCGACTTCTTCCCGTAGATATAAATCTACTCACCTTACTTCTTATGTGTCGGTGCCGATGTCGCCATCTTCATCTTCTTTGCCTCAACATCACGTAGGGTACCTACAAGTATATCACAACGCTAAAGCACATGAAAATCACATCGGAAACCAAAATAGCACACGCTACTCGCATAGGTAAAACCTATCGTCTCGCATGTAAACACGTTCAATATCCACTTGTCGTTGACGTCCAAACGCCACCCGACAGAAACGAATCACCAAATACCAAAATCCATGCTAAAACAAGTCGTATATCATACGTCAACTCAAGCAAATCAACCCAGATTTCACCCTAGATGGAATCAATCAAAACTAGACATACCCAAGGTCAAGACTAGAGGAAATAGGGCCATGCACAAAAATCGAGACAGTTCCCTCCTGCTCTAGCAGCAATTTGCGGCCAGAAGGAATAAATTGGCGGCCGTACTTTGGAGCTGGGGGCTAGGGTTTGGTGTGGTGGTTCCATGGTGCCTGCACATCTCACTGTCAACTCAGTTTTATTTTTGGGGTCTCGGGGTGATAGCAGATTCCACAAAACACTCCCAGATTTACAGTTTTTCTCCGACATCGTCTCATAAATCCGTATTTTGGTTTCTAGTTCAGGTTTGGGTTCAAATTAGCATCACACAAGGGGTTCTAAGGTCACAACAAGCCTCAATTCCACTTTGATTTCAGGTCTAACCCTAAACCCTAACTTGAATTCTCCAAAGTCCACAAAACGACACAATATCGATATGAAACTAGAATTGATGCACAAGGAAATTGAAATACTACTTGAGGGTGCAGAAATTATCTCCTTTGGCAACTCAAGAAAATTCTTGAGTTGCTCAAAGTCCTCCAAATCCAATCTTGCTAGGTTCAATGTGTAGCTAGTGAGCTTGGGAGCAAGTTTTGTGAAGTGGGAATGGGGTTTTGGGGTCATGGTGGATCTAAGGTTTCATGAAGAGGGAGAGAGAGGGGGAGAGAGAGCAGCAGCAGCTCAAGTGGAAGAGGGGAGAGAAAATGAGAAGGGAAATGAAGGGGGGCATGGGTCAAAAGAGGTTTGACCAGACATTCTCTCTCATCATCATACTTACTCTTTCTTTTTCTTTTCTTTTTCTTTTCATTCTCACTCCAATAGTGAACCCAAAAGAACAACCATGGCAATAGAAATGTAACACAAGTGTAGCAAGTGTGGAAAATTATATGTGCACATTTTTGCACAAAAATGCTAAAAATCCAATTAGCGATTTTTAATCGCGATTAGCACTAAATTAGCATATAACTAATCTTAAAAACTTTAAAATGGCATAATTTCATAAAATACCCTATTTTAGAATTTTCCAAAATTTTTCCCCATTTATTTGTATTTAATTATACCAGAATATTAAAATATTCATTAAAATAATATTAAATTATAAAATTTCCCAAAAATCATATTTTATTATTTTGAAAACGTTACAATCTACCCCCCTTAAAGAAATTCGGTCCCCGAATTTAAATTTAAACCCCCAAATACTAAAATATTGCAATACAAATTCCAAGTCATCGGGGCTCCGAAATCATCTATACATAAAACATCATAGCGCAATGCATGCACATGAGTACTGAGCAGATAACTCAAAAGCAACTCTCCGTCAAGCATCCCGCAATCATCGGAGTCATGGTAATGACACAAATGTCAAATCCAATACAAAACCAATATGATATAGATTAGAACTATACATGTAGACATCCAACCTATACATGTGAATAGCTGATGAAAATGCATGCCAAATCTTTTTGAGTCGTTGTGCGATGCGCGTAACACTGCATAGGGGCGGACGTTTTTCATAAGAAAATAACTATATACGTATACATATATATATCCTTTGTTTAATAGGTACGTTCCGCCGTTTTGAAAACAATTTAGAAGGGTTTCCTTGTTTTTAAAACGTTTCGTGTCACATCGGACACGTAGGTATATATATATCGAGACTATAGCTCGCTCTTTGGAAATCCCTTCGAACTATCAATGCATGCAAAATATATTCAGGTACTGTCCTCTGACTAGTCCTGCTCGGTACAAAACGAATATCAAATATCATAGAAATGTACTTCTCCAAAAGGAATAAATCCCAAAAATGCAAATAACATCACCCTGTGCGTCTGGTGCGCACGGAAATCAAAATCCATATATGTGCCATACAGGTGCACAAAACAACATCTAGGTGCAACGGGTGTGCACGAAGCATCTGTCATAGGCAACGTGTGTTCCTGACAGTCAAAACAGGTGCATCTGACATGCACGAAGAATCTCGATTTAGTGCATCTAGTGTGCACCAAAATCGTATCTCAAAACATGTGCCCAACATGCGCAAAAATCCAAATCGGTGCATCCATCGTGCACGAATGAAAATCTAGACCCTACGCACTCAACATGCACGGAAACACAAAATCCGATAGCAACGCCGAACATGCGTAAGTTCAGCAAAAGCACAGAGTGCAAGAATCCACATCAATATCAGAATCAAAATCGACATATCGAAAGACATCAAATCGAAGTCAGGTGCAACCGTAATGCACAAAATATAAATCCGATGCAACAAAGGCACGAAATATAAATCTGATGCGATACACGCAAGAAACATAAAACTGGTGCGACAAACGCACGAAGTATAGAACTGGTGCATCCCATGCACAAATACCAAGCAATAACTCAAATACGTAAGCAGCAACACCAAGTGTACCCAGGTATAAAGGAAATCATAAACGTGTGCAACTGCGTGCACAAAACACATATCAATGCACTACAAGCACATATAAGCTATACCGAGTGCAAAAATCAAATCGTGTGCGTAACATATGCACAACATCAAATCAACCGTATGAAATCCATAAAGTCATAAGCAGGTGCAGCCAAGGCACGAAACGATATACAACGCGGCTTAATCAAAATCAGGTGTACCGCGATGGAAAAACTCACAACCGCGCGCATCAGCGTGCACAAGTCAAAACACTAAAAGTACATGAAACTATGCTGGAAGTGTAAATCAAATCACCGGCATAAAATAGGCATGAAATCACAATCAATACCTCAAGAGTAATAACTATGTGCAAGGTATAAATACCCAGTAGGTGCAACCATGATGCACAAAATCAAATATCATGGAACTCAGTCATCAAGACTAAATCATGCAAATAGATCGCCCAAAATACCGAAATCCAAAGCGACGGATACGTGATAGTCAAATCACAAAATCACAAATCACAAATCATAAATACTATCGTCGGTATATCCTCCTTCGAGTCGAGAAGGTGCTGGTACATCCAATGCTAGCGGCGCAAGATATCTACTGGCCTCTTGCTCACGGCTGGCGTCCTCTGCCTCTGGTTCCTTATCTTCCCTGTGGATTACCAATCTCGCAATCCATCGGCTCATCGGCCCGGTCAGGTGTGCTGACAGGAACGATTCCGTTCTGGCAGTTCCCTGGTCATCTCTCGGTCAATCCTCACGACCGCTCGTAAAGCAGCACATCTCTGGCGCCGACCTCTGGTCCTCTGAATACCCATCACACATCCAATCCTGGGTGCAACTCTTATTGCAGCAGTGTACTGGAAGGAATCCTACTCAAGGTCTTTTCTGATCTTGCCTAAGCCAAATTGTACGGAGGCTGGTACTCTGGCATAATCTTTTCTCGCTCTCTGGACATCTGCGTCCTTAGTACAACATCTCCTCGGAAGCTGGTCGCATCCCTGCGCCTATGTAGGCAAATCCGACCTTTAATCTTAACGGGGAGTAGTAACAGCTCGTCTGCATCTCATACGAACTTCTATCCTGCTTGTCTGTATCACCGTCCATTTCGACGTCGCGTCTCTATCTGCGCACTGCAATGTCCTCGGCTACGGTCCATCTGAAGTCTCTCACACGGACTCTAAATCACGAACTCGGTATCTTCATCACTCAGTAGGAGATATCTAGCCGAACACGTCCTCAGCGTGCATATCGCATCTCTGATGTCAGCGGAGTGAAACGTCATCTCGTCGAAATCTCATGCAAACTCATTACTCCACTCTGCTTCAATATCGACTGATTCGGACTCATCTCATCGTGGCTACACAGACTGCGCTCCAACGGCTATGCTCGTATCTGGAGTCTCCCAAGCAGTGTCCCATCACATGATATCCGAAAGATGTCGAACCATCCGATTGACTCGTCAGAACCTCACAATCCCCCAAGAGCTCAACATCTCGGGTACAGTTTAATAGTATCGAGTATATACCACAGCATCGGTGGTCCAATCGTAGAAGGGCAAACCCAAGCCTCACTAATGGCGCCGCGGAACTGCCGCAAACCCTAAGGTTCAAAGGCTTTCACACGGTCATTATGTCGAGTTAGGGTTTCATTCTTCTAGAGGGTCCATAGAATCGCTTGCATGTTTTTTCGAATACTTTAAACTTGGAAAATGGGTTCCTGACATTCGATCGTCTCAATCGACTCTCAACGAATCTGCGTGAAGTCGCCTCTAGCTGGAATCAATCTATCTGATGACCTTGCATCGGGGTAAGCGAACGAACCATATGTCCTAGTCATTAATCCTCAGTGACTAGCGACTCACTATTATATCTCTAAGAATATGCTCATGCTGCAGTAGCTCCAATCATTTGGGCGATATCTCATCTTCCGCAGCAACAACTGGCTCCTTCGTCCGTGTGCTGGACAACGCCTCAATCGTCCTGGATAAGCGATAATATCAACGGTCATCACATCCTGGCTGGCCTCTATCAGTGGCTCAATCCTCTGGTGCCGATCAGCACACCCGGGAAATCTCGTAAAAGCGATCAATCCAACGCTCGTGGCGCGAAAACACAATAAGAAGACTCCTCAATTTGCAATCGTACACCTCTGGAATCACGCCCTGGTCAGTCCTCGTCCCCGACGAGCTCATGCTGACGCAACTCGAGCCGTAGCTCACTCTGCCTGTGCAATCGTGGCAGCAAAACCATAACCAGTATCGATGAAGGTAGATCATAGGAAGGAATATAATACGGTGCAAGGAAATGTACAACCTAAGGTTTCTTAAGCGGAGTGGCGTGTCGTAAGTATGCCGCGGAACATACCCACGGTACGTCACTCTACTTTACTCACCTATTCCATCAACCAAGGGTCATCCTACGCGACGAAAGTTCGGGTATAATACCCCCTCGACTAAGTCAAAGTTCCGTAAGGTCAAGCCGAAGTTCCGTATATATATAACGCCCTAGGCTCCACAGAGTCAAACTTAGACTCGAACCAAGGTCAACCTAGCGCTCTGATACCAACTTTGTCACGACCCGAAAGAGCACGTGACTAGCCCTTGAACCATATGAAGTCTATAGGACCCCATCTGATCCAAGTAAGCCAAAAGCCCAGAAATCTAAAACCATTTAAAGAGTAAATAAGGAAAACTGGTTTTAAGGAGTAAAGAAATCATGTTTTGAAAATCAAAGTTTCTAAATAACTAAGCCAAAATGCATTTTAAAAAAAATGAGTAGTCTTTTCTGAAAATTTCGGCAGAGTTTCCTTTGTAAAAACTGGCCCCAAACGGGGTACAATAAGAATAATATATAAGAAACGATAAAAGGCATCCCCAAGCGGGAGCTAGCTCTTCGTCAATCGACGGTCACAACCACGCAAGCAATAATAATATACAACGCCGAAAGGCGATGATCAAAATCCAAAAAGAAACTCAAAAAGCCAGAAAACCGTAATACTACAAACGCGACTCTAAGGTCGAAATAATACAACATTGTTTTCTGAGTCTGAAACAATATACAAGTTTTGGTTGATGGAATGACTAGATACAAAGAATAATACAGGAGCAATGGCGGTCCTGATACAAAAGAACCCACCAACCAACGCAAGTCACCTATATGGAAGCAGTGTGCTAGAAATGCCGCTATGGAATCTGTACGGCAAGAACCTGCAAGGACTGTGGCACAACGGGGGTGAGTTGCCAACTCGTGAATAGAAAAATATCTATAAGCAGAGATCGAATGCATGACCCATCCTAGGTCAATACGATCAGATATATATAAACCTCAATATGAATAAGTCTGAAACATGCTAAACTGGCAATGTAATCTCTATACATGAGTGTTGTGCCAAGTACTCGTGCCAGTGCCTCAGGTGATAGCATAACATAAATGTGAGGTACAATCAATGAAATCAATCTGCATGTACGTGGATCCCGTCCACTCATCACCAATGACAATAACCATCATGCATGTAAATATCATCAGCATATGCATGGAAATATGAGGATATAAACCACCTGTGTCCCTCGCGACATGTCAAAATCATGGAACCGGAGTGCCCAGCATCGGCACTCGAAAACATCATGAAAACTGTGCCCAGCATCGGCACGTAAATCCTCATATATCGGGCTCCGTCAGTCCGGATCGGCCCACGGGCTCTGTCTGTGGTATCGGCCCTCGGCCCCGGCAGTACGCCCATATCCATCTATCGACTCTGGTCAGTATCCTACAGATAACCGCCAGGTCCAACCAATCACCGGTAGGTACTCGCCACCCTGCCAGGCTCATCGTCTACTCCATGAAAAACATTTCTTGCCCCGGGTAACCATACCAGGTCCACCATGTACCCGCAATCGGCCTCATCCGCCTCCTCGAATCGGGTTTCACATGTCGCTCTCAGCACCGAGAAAACACATGGTGGACGCACTGAAATATCATATCAAGGGTAACCGGGTTTTAAAAAAGTTACATATTCCCTTTTTAAACACCCACGGTTCCCAAAACCAGAAATATCATGGAAACAACATATTTCAATGCGTATAATCAGAAAGCAGCATGAATGCGACATATAGCAGAAAGGTAGCATATCAATATGTCATGCAAGGGTCATATCCTGAATGCAACAGTACTACAGTGTAGTGACATGGCAATTATCGATGACGAAGTGTATGAGCCGGCAAACAAGTGTACATAGAACATACGCATCATCGATAATGGTGCTAGTGTCCTAACAGCATGACTGAAATATATCAACAATACAAGCGATGCAATGCAAATAGCATGAATATGCGGAATCGAATAATCAACACAACAGTAGAGAACCTGCCTCAATAGATATATCATGAAACCTTGCCTTTTGAAATAAGACAAATCAGGGCTTTTGGTAAAACAAGGGCTACGGTGTTTTAAGAAAAGATGTGTCGTTTGAAAATATCCGTATAAACCCTTTTGCTTATCTTTAAAATGTCCCCGATTCGTTAGTTTTGAAATAGGTATGACTCGGGTCTAGCCTAACGCCTACTATGCGAACTACGAACCCAACAATCAAGTCAATCGAGAGAGGTAAGGAAACCACCTAAATCTGAGTCCATATCACACTATCTCATCACATGACAGGTATCACTACCATCATATCACATCTCTAATACGAACTCTGTCATGTCGCCAAATCTTACGGCCTCAATCGAATCTCATCGACTCATCTCAATCCCACGTATCATCCTCAAAACTTGTATATAAACACATAGTCCCATACCCATGTGTAGATATACACACCATCATATGCGCACAGATAAATGAAGGAATGTATGCAAGTATGTGTGTATGTGTGAGTGTGGGTGCAACCACTACTCTAGGGTTTCGCACTATACTCAACCAATACATCCTTATCACCAATAATCCATTATTACCATCAATAATTATAAACAACACATAATAAATATATGTGTGTATACGTATTCGTATACATCACCACGGACTGCGGGGGTGTTATACGCCATCCACCCGACTTCTCCCCGTAGATATAAATCTACTCACCTTGCTTCTCATGTGTCGGTACCGATGTCGCCATCTTCATCTTCTTTGCCTCAACATCACGTAGGGTACCTACAAGTATATCACAACGCTAAAGCATATGAAAATCACATCGGAAACCAAAATAGCACACGCTACTCGCATAGGTAAAAACCTATCGTCTCGCATGTAAACACGTTCAATATCCACTTGTCGTTGACGTCCAAACACCACCCGACAGAAACGAATCACCAAATACCAAAATCCATGCTAAAACAAGTTGTATATCATACGTCAACTCAAGCAAATCAACCCAGATTTCACCCTAGATGGAATCAGTCAAAACTAGACATACCCAGGGTCAAGACTAGAGGAAATAGGGCCATGCACAAAAATCGAGACAGTTCCCTCCTGCTCTGGCCGCAATTTGCGGCCAGAAGGAATAAATTGGCGGCCGTACTTTGGAGCTGGGGGCTAGGGTTTGGTGTGGTGGTTCCATGGTGCCTGCACATCTCACTGTCAACTCAGTTTTATTTTTGGGGTCTCGGGGTGATAGCAGATTCCACAAAACACTCCCAGATTTACAGTTTTTCTCCGACATCGTCTCATAAATCCGTATTCTGGTTTCTAGTTCAGGTTTGGGTTCAAATTAGCATCACACAAGGGGTTCTAAGGTCACAACAAGCCTCAATTCCACTTTGATTTCAGGTCTAACCCTAAACCCTTACTTGAATTCTCCAAAGTCCACAAAACGACACAATATCGATATGAAACTAGAATTGATGCACAAGGAAATTGAAATACTACTTGAGGGTGCAGAAATTACCTCCTTTGGCAACTCAAGAAAATTCTTGAGTTGCTCAAAGTCCTCCAAATCCAATCTTGCTAGGTTCAATGTGTAGCTAGTGAGCTTGGGAGCAAGTTTTGTGAAGTGGGAATGGGGTTTTGGGGTTGATTTCATGGTGGATCTAAGGTTTCATGAAGAGGGAGAGAGAGGGAGAGAGAGAGCAGCAGCAGCTCAAGTGGAAGAGGGGAGAGAAAATGAGAAGGGAAATGATGGAGGGGCATGGGTCAAAAGAGGTTTGACCTAGACATTCTCTCTCATCATCATACTTACTCTTTCTTTTTCCTTTCTTTTTCTATTCCTTCTCACTCCAATAGTGAACCCAAAAGAACAACCATGGCAATAGAAATGTAACACAAGTGTAGCAAGTGTGGAAAATGATATGTGCACATTTTTGCACAAAAATGCTAAAAATCCAATTAGCGATTTTTAATCGCGATTAGCACTAAATTAGCATATAACTAATCTTAAAAACTTTAAAATGGCATAATTTCATAAAATACCCTATTTTAGAATTTTCCAAAAATTTTCCCCATTTATTTGTATTTAATTATACCAGAATATTAAAATATTCATTAAAATAATATTAAATTATAAAATTTCCCAAAAATCATATTTTATTATTTTGAAAATGTTACATGGGTGCAGTCCTGAAGCACTTGGAGGCAGTGACGGTTAGACAGGATTCGTCTCTCCCGGTATTGGGGGTTGACATCGCGCTGTGTCTAGGAGAGCCATTACACGAGTAGTCCCTGGCCAGGGCAAGCGAGATATACTGGTAGGTTTCCAGTGTTATCTCAGGATGTTCTGGGCTACACTCCGACATGACTTGTACCGCTATTAGGGGACTGACGTTCACCACCCCCTAGGCCCGCCATGCGATGTATCAGACGAACAGACTGGACTGTACGGAGATTGTCACATACAGGCTCAGTAGGAGTTCGGATGGGTTTACCTCATCGGCCTTCTTATCGACATCTAACTAGGGATCGTTATGTACAGCTAGTGCCGCTTGCGGTCTGTGGTTAAACCCACTGCCAGCGTAGCGTCGAGTCTTTAGAGTCCCACACAAAGAGTTTTCCTGCACTGAGCGAAACGTGTAGAGACCGTATGGTTTTACGGCAGGGCTGCGATCACTTACGTGCACTTGTGTGCGTATGCTGTTCGGGCAGGCAATACTAGTGGACTTTGGTTTAAGCCGGATCCTAGTATTGCACGGATGGATTTGTTTTGTCTTCTGTGCATTTGCATTCTACGGAATGCGGATGCGGGTGTGTATGCACAGTTTTGAGGAGCGATGAAGGAGGAGGTGCCTCATTAGGGTTTTGGCAGTTGGTTCGGCCAAAACCGTTATGTAGCAGGCTCATTAGGGTTTTGGCGATTCGTTCGGTCAAAACCATTATGAGCCGCGGACATTATTACTAATCCTCTTAGTGATAATTTAGTGATGGCTAATTGCTTTGACCATTTGACCACCTTGGCCACTCTTGACTTTGTTGACCCGTTGACCAAAGTTGACCTTGACCTTCATGAGAGGTCTATACTCTTCTTTGGTTTTCTTTTTCTTTTTGATTATGAAAATGGTCAATTCAATGTAGCCATAAACTTTATCATGATAGGATTAGTAATGATGGTTTTGGTGTATTATTGCAACCATGGTTCATTTTCTTTAGTTAACAATTTCATTTCTCTTTTCTCATTCTCTCTCTTGAAAGTGAGAAGAAAAGAAGAGCTCCATGGTTGCTTGTTCTCCTCCTTCTTCCTCCTCTTGATTCTTCCTTTGATCTCATGTGTTGAGAGAAAAAAGGATCCCACCTGACAAAACCATCCCTCTACTACTTCTACACAACCTAGGACATCAAAACTAGCGATCTTGTTGCCCTAGTTGCCTCGGCTCGAGGCGGAGCTCGGTGTACAACTCTCGGGTGGATCGTCTTCGACTCAAGAAGGCCGCGGAGGTAACCAAGATCCGGATTGATCCTCGGAGCGTGGATGGACGAGCAGGACAGCGGGATGAAGACCCGAAGGACCAATATCGTGAGGTATAATCTCTATGGCATAGTAGATAACACCTCTTGTAGTTTTCTAGTTTGTAGTTTAGCAAAGATCCATGTTTTAGTCCATGTTGCCGTGCGCCAAAAAAAATCGTTTTTCGTCGTTTCTGCCTCCCCGTAAGAACCGGGGTGAGCAACGTGGACTTACAGAGAGGACTTTCTTGCTCGTCATGATAGTATGCTATTTGGTTTCACTTTATCTTAACATGTTGACTTGTATTAGTTTACTGTCTTGCTCTCACATGTTGATAAAGCCCTTAGGATATGTACTCGACTACTGGGACTGTGATGAGATCACACTAGTGGGGCCAAGGTAGTCAAAGAGTACATCCTATAACTGTTCCTAGTCGAGACAGGGCATCGATACACCAGAGTAGACTAGCGTATACGCATCTTGACCCATATGATGGGCGATGGATGATCCCATATCCATCGTTGTTTGACATCAAAGATGGTGTACGGGTGCTCAGTGGAGACTGGGTACACTGGACGGACTCGCCGAGAACTCCCAGATGGTGATATACCGCACGTCAGATGGCAGTTCTCCAGTGACACTGGTACAGGGTAGTCAGTAGACCCGAGATCGTCATAGAGTCTTGTGTGATTCCCACCGTGCTTTGATTTCCACCTTACCACATCCAAGAGGGCGTGCAAAACGGTGTCTTTTGGGTACAGTCCCGAATCACATGGAGGCAATGAGCGATAGGAGAGGTTCCGTCTCTCCCGGTATTGGGAGTTGATGTTGTGCTGTGTTCGATTGGCTGTATCTGGAAGTCCCTGGCCAGGGCTGATATGGAGTGCTACTGGTAAGAGTTATCAGTAGTTTCTCGACCCGTTATGAGCTTTATATCGACACGACTTATCGGTTACTGGGGTCTGACGTATACCACCCCTAGACTGGATATGCAACATATCAGACGAAGAGACCGGACTGTACGGGAGTGTTACTGATTAGATTCACAGGAGAACGTACAGGCTAGCTTGTTGATCTTCTGATCGCTCAATACCTGGGTGGCTGTTACGTTTAGCTGACCGCTTGCAGCTTGTGGGTGTTTGATATGATCATCACCTGCTACTGGCGTATTGACGATTCTTTAGAGTCATACACAGAGGTTTCTTGGCTCAGGCAAAACGGAGTAGAGGCACATATGTGATATGTGCAGGACCGAGGATAATGCGATATGAGATACCGTATTATATTCTCGCGATATTTAGATATGAACCGGGTCATCGGATTAAGTGTTGATTCGATGAATCGGTACATGATATATTAGTCGGTTATATTCGATATAGCCGGATGGTCGGATCAAGTGTTGATTCGATGATTTAATGTATAATAATATATATGATATATTGTATTACATTTTCTAATATTGGCTTACTTTATTATTTCATTTTCTCACCGGGTAATACATTGATATATATGCGATATATGTTAATTGTATTATTTTCTTTTGTTGCAAATATATATAAATATATATGTGATATATATTATTGCAACATGATATGATTAATAATGGAACATATTTAGTAGAGATTAAACAAGGTTAGGGTTTGATTAGGGTTAGCTCCTTCTTGCACCTTCTAGAAGGAATTCCTTTTGTCATGGTTATAGATATTATGGTTGATATTTATCCATGACCCATTCTTTAACCTAACCAAACCCTAACCCTAGTTTATTCTCTACAAAGGTTATCCTAGTCATCCTTGACCATGGTTCCATGATTAATCATATATTCATTTCTATTATTCATCACAAAAGGATTAACTCATTATTCATCATCTTCTTCTCTCTTGAGCTTTGAGAAAGCTTACTAGTTATTCATTTTTTGATGATTTCTTGTGAGAAATTGATATAAAAAGATAGCATAAATACTACTCCATCATCCTCATCTAATCTAGCCCATTAGATTAGGGTGCTCACCTCATTAGAGTGAGAGAGCTTGAGTTATTGCAACTTCGACGTAGATCATCGGAGAAAAGGAATACCACAAGCTAGCATGGATCGTTCGAGTTGTGGAGCCTCTCATGAGTCCGGGAGATCGTGGATCGCGGCAAAGGGACTTCTACTTGGAGCTTATAAAGCGAAGGAGCGGACTATAAAGGTTGTAATCCCTCACTTTTACTTGTAAAGATGTTTACTTGCTTATTAAACCCTAATAATCTAGCAAAGATCCTGGCTTTGGGTTGTTCGACACGTCTAAAATTTTATTCGTGCATGGTTGATGGCTTATGAGCCCTCTCAAGAGTGCCTAGGAACCCTACAGTGGTATCAGAGCCTAGCTAGAGCATTAGGCGACGAGTATATGAAGTTAAAACTCCGATCGAACTCCGAAATGACGAAATATACCCCTCTCTGGACAATTTTTAAAATTATGGTTTTTTCTGGATTAAAAATACCTTAAAAAATCAGCAGGTAATTTTAAGCATAACTGTGAAAAACGATGACGTAATACGTACGGATCGCCGCGGAACCGCGGCCATACCTTGCTTGGGCCGCGGATCCGCGGTCGTATAGTGGAGTTTGACTTTTTGTTTTACACAGTTATGACCGTATCTGTTAGTGCTATTTTCTGGGTATTTTTAATCTGACTCAAATGTTAAGTGTTCTGGGGTTTATTTTGTAATTGTAGATTCGAACGGAAAATTTAATTTCGTTCTGTATTCCGGATATTTAGAAACTGTTAAAATGTTCGAACGGATATCATTAACTCATTTTTCCCGGCACGAAAAACTTTCAAGTATTGAATTTTTCTTGAGTTTAAATCTTTCAGAAAAATGTGCAAGTAACGCGGTGGACCCTCTAGAAGAACACAAACCTTAACTCGATTATGTGACCATCTTGAACTGTCTCTAAACTTTAGGGTTTGTGGCAGTACGGCGTGCCACATGTGAGGCGTTGGCTTGACCCTTCTACGGCTGGACCATTGCTACTGTGACATATTCTAGGATTATTTGAACTCCGCTCAAGTGTTGAGCTATTTAGGAAATCTTGGGTATTTGATTATTCGATCGGAAAGTTTAATTTTATCTATTTATCTGGAATGTGATACAATATGTAGAATTCATATAGTTGGGCATGAAATGCGAAGTATGTGATATTTCGGATTTACGATGTCTAAAGTGAATGTGGATTCCAAATGTTGTAGTTTTACACTTTCTTTTCTGCGACCGTAAGCGTGGTATGTGGGGTATCGCTGGCTTCGTTGCTATACATCAACGACAATCGGGATACGCATACTTGCTTACGTTGATAATATGAGATATTATGTGTTGCTGTGATATGTTATATTGGATTGTCGTGTTCTGAATAGCCGGGGGTTTTATGTGAGATGAGGGTTTTTATTTTCATTCATGTAAAATTAATTTGTATGTAATATTCTTTTATTGGGGCACTTCCGGGATGAGGTTGATGTCACCATTGTATATTATTTACTTTTCCGCATTAGGTAGACCCAAGGAGGAGAGCACAAGTAACCGGGTTCTGGGGTCCAGTGGGAGGCCATCTCGAGGAGTCGAGACCGGGTCTCCTAACCCTAGAATTGGCAGTGTTACTTGCCGCTCTCGTAGGGGTCTAGGGATGTGGGTTTGGCTATTCATCGCGACCGTAGAATCCGTGTTTTATACCGGCTCGTATTAAAAACACGGACATCCTAGTATATCCAATATTTCATATATGTTCTTCTGCTGCAATGTTCTGTGATGAGATCATATTACTGCCTGAGACAAATGCTTATATTATATATATATGCTAATATATAAATATTACTGCTTTCGTTTCTTCTGTGATGCCTAGGAAGCATAAGCTGATGGGATTTTATTAATGAGATTAATAAAAGAAAAGAAACCTAAAAGATATTGTAGAATCAAAACTTTATAAAATGGGTAGCTACAGTTTTTCTTTGCATAGCGGTATATATGATATACCCTGCACCTTATTCGATGAGGAAAGAGCCGAGATCCCTTCACCGGGAGTGACCTCTTTAGCGAAACTGGCAGATGCTACAAACTCACGGTTTAGTTTTTGACAGCTTCTATAGTTCTTGCTTTGCATAGCGGTATATATGATATACCCTGCACCTTATTCGATAGGGAAAGAGCCGAGATCCCTTCACAGGGAGTAACCTCTTTAGCGAAACTAGAAAAGCCTCAAAAACACTCCTTTTCAAAAATCACTTGTTTCTACAACGATATCAAGTTCATTACGCTCATGGTTTTCTGAAAAACCTGCGTAGCCCTCCGTCATTTTAGATAAGTACTACTTAGTATTCGTGCTGCGGTAGTTTGGCCTTCGTCAAGGCGTAGTGTACGGTAGCTAACTAGTGCTTATCTGCTAGCATACGATGCGATTGGATTAGGGTATTCGTATGGCGTAGTTTGGCCTTCGTCAAGGGTCGTACGGGTGGGTTTAATTCAATCAAGAAATGAACGGGTTGAACTTGACTAGCGCCCTATGGGTAGTTTGGCCTTCGTCAAGGTCATGGGACGCTAGGGGTAAAAGTATTATCGGGAATTTCAAGTGTTGAAATTTGCAATGAGATTGCATACCTCCTATGAGAAAGTTGGATCCCAATACCCACTGCGAGTAAGAGTTACTCCTGGGAGAATTTTTACACAGGACAATTAGCCGATCAAGTAGGTGTCTAGAAAGGTGTTAACGGGGTTATGACTCTGGGAAAACGAGGTTTACTTTAATTAGGTCCGTACGAAAGCACGGGGAACCTCCCTCAAGCACCGACACTAGCCTGGCTGAAAGATTGGCGAACTTGTAAAGTGTAATTAATCCCGGCTAATCTTACCTTTTAGGGTTTGAAGGAAGATTTGATAAAAACAGTGGGAGATATCCTGATTAGATAAGATAATAACCAATCTAATCTTGCAAGAGCATACGCTAAAGTGTTTTCTTCTCTCTCTCTCCAGGTAGCGACCCTGTCAGGCCTTAATCAAGATAATAATATGGATGTATTGACTGAACCTGCTTATTATACTGAGCAGGGGATCGTTGGTCCCGTTCTTTCTTATAAGAGTTATAAGACTGAGCAGGGAATAGGAGAATATCTGGATTCTCACGCCGCCCAACAAAGAACATGCATGCTGATGCATCTTCTTCGGGTGTGTTAGTTATCGAGAACTGTTTCTCAGTTCACTCTACGTCCTGGGTATTAAATACCGGATCGGGATCCCATATATGTAATATGTTACATGGGCTACATAAAGGTAGGGAACTGGGAGAGGGTGATCATTCCGTAAGAGTAGGGAATGGTGCAAATGTTGCGGCCAAAGTAGTTGGCGAATATCACCTTGTATTACCAAATGGTAATACATTGGTTCTGAACGAATGCTATTACATTCCGACCCTGATATGCAATCTTATATTAGTTTCTTTATTGAGCAAAGAAGGATATAATTTTGTAATAAAGGATGATGTTATGAACATATTCTTGAATCAAAAGTTGATTTGATCAGGTTCGTTATTTAATAGCATATACGTTCTCAATCAAACTACAGTCCTTAATGTACAAAGCACACACAAGAGGAAGAGTTCAAAAATGAACGAATCCTTCTTGTGGCATTGTAGACTTGGTCATATCAATGCGACACGGCTGGCTAAGTTACATAAGGATGGATATTTGAATCCGTTCAAATTATCATCTTATGATACTTGCCATTCATGTCTCAAAGGGAAAATGACCAAGACTCCGTTTAGTGGACACGGAGAAAGAGTTACGGAACTCTTAGGACTGGTACATAGTGATGTATGTGGTCCCATGTCTACACAAGCCAGGAACGGTTCTTCCTACTTCATTACATTCACTGACGATCTCTCTAGATACGGACATGTGTTCCTGATGAAACACAAGTCTGAAGCTTTTGAGAAATTCAGAGAATATAAGCATGAAGTAGAGAACCAAACGGGCAAAAGTATTAAGATCCTTCGATCTGATCGAAGAGGAGAATACTTGAGCAATGAGTTTCTGGACTATCTAAAAGAGAATGGGATTCTCTCTCAGCTTACTCCTCCTTATACACCACAGCACAACGGTGTATCGGAGCGGAGGAATCACACCCTATTAGATATGGTACGCTCTATGATGAGCGATGCTGAGTTGCCTATTTCCTTCTGGGAGTATGCGCTTGAGACAGCCATACACCTATTGAATATGGTTCCTACCAAATCAGTGCCTACCACTCCATATGAGATATGGAAAGGGAAGAGACCATCTCTTATGTATGTTAAGATATGGGGTTGTCCGGCCTATGTAAAAACACAAAATCCGGACAAGGTCGAGGCAAGGTCTGTCCTATGTAAGTTTATTGGATATCCCAAACATTCGCGAGGGTATGTCTTCTACCACTCCGAGAAACAAAAGGTGTTTGTTTCTCGACATGCCACCTTTTTAGAAAAGGGATTTCTTATGAAAGAAATTAATGGCAATAAGATAGAACTGGAAGAAGTTCCAGCAACACAAACTACGATAGAAGATTTAGTGGAACCAGAGGATTCAGTAGTACCCGACGAACCCCAACGTCTCCGCCGATCAAGTAGGGTTTTTCGTCCACCTGAGAGATACTACGGTTTTCTCATTGATGGTGGAAGCGAGGATTGCATCATGGAAGATGATGACCCCACTAGTTTCGAGCGGGCCATCACGAGTGGGGACTCTGTGAAATGGCTGGATGCAATGCGATCTGAGATGGAATCCATGTACACCAACAAAGTATGGACTTTGGAAGTTGCTCCTGAAGGGGTAAAACCCATTGGGAGCAAGTGGATCTTTAAGAAGAAATTTGGTGTAGATGGAAAAGTGGAGACTTTCAAAGCTAGACTTGTTGCAAAGGGTTTTCGTCAACGACCAGGTGTGGATTATGACGAAACCTTTTCTCAAGTGGCTATGCTTAAGTCCATCCGGAACTTACTTGCTATTGCTGCATACCATTACTATGAAATCTGGCAAATGGATGTTAAGACCGCCTTTCTAAATGTTGATTTAGAGGAGTGCGTGTACATGACTCGGCCAAAAGGCTTCCTAGATAGTGGGAGCAGCGGAAAGATGTGCAAGCTGCTTAAATCCATCTATGGATTAAAGCAGGCATCGCGGAGTTGGAACATCTGTGTTGATGTTGTAGTCAAAGAGTTTGACTTCATCAAGAACATAGATGAACCTTGTATTTACAAGAAGGTTGCAGAGAGTAAGGTTATCTTCCTCGTATTGTACGTGGATGACATACTCTTGATAGGAAATGATGTTCCTATGCTGCACTCGGTCAAGCTCTTCTTATCACATAGATTCTCAATGAAATATCTAGGTGATGCCTCCTGCATATTGGGGATAAGGATCTATAGAGATAGATCCAAGAGGATACTGGGATTGTCCTAATCCAGGTACATCGACACCATACTAAAGAGGTTTAGTATGGAAGAATCCAAGCGTGGGAACCAACCCACGATCTCTGGACTCACTCTCTCCAAAGAGATGTCTCCCAAGACTGATTTGGAGAGAGCTCGCATGCAAGGGATACCCTATGCTTCAGCAGTAGGCTCTATCATGTATGCGATGCTATGTACCAGACCCGATGTAGCATACTCACTAAGTGTAGTGAGTCGGTATCAAGCAGATCCTGGAGAGAGTCACTGGACAGCTGTGAAGAACATTCTCAAGTACTTGCGAAGGACTAAGGAGATGTTCTTGGTGTATGGTAACGGAGAACTCCAGGTGGAGTCCTTTACCGATTCAAGCTTCCAAAGTGATAAGGACGACTTTAAGTCGCAATCGGGGTTTGTCTTTACCCTAAATAGAGGGGCGGTTTGTTGGAAGAGTTCCAAGCAAGAAACCGTGGCAGACTCGACGATGGAGGCTGAATACATCGCTGCCAACGATGCTGCCAAAGAGGTTGTCTGGATGAAGAAGTTCATCACTGAACTTAGTGTGGTTCCTTCCATTGAGCATCCAATACCTTTGTATTGTGATAACAATGGAGCTGTGGCTTTGGCCAAGGAACCCAGGTCCCATCAGAAGTACAGACATATTCTGAGGCGGTATCACCTGATCCGGGAGATAGTTGATCGCCGTGAGATCGAGGTTAGGAGAGTTGACACGAAGGACAACACTGCGGATCCACTCACGAAAGTCATTCCCCAGATACAGTTTGAGAGATTATTCGGGATGTTGGGTATGAGATACTACAACACCTGGCCCTAGTGCAAGTGGGAGATTGTTAGTTATATATATGCCCTAGAGGCCATTGTTGTACATATGATGTATATTAGAATGGATTCTTGGATATATATAGAGAGAGGACTTTCTTGCTCGTCATGATAGTATGCTATTTGGTTTCACTTTATCTTAACATGTTGACTTGTATTAGTTTACTGTCTTGCTCTTACATGTTGATAAAGCCCTTAGGATATGTACTCGACTACTGGGACTGTGATGAGATCACACTAGTGGGGCCAGGGTAGTCAAAGAGTACATCCTATAACTGTTCCTAGTCGAGGGTGTGTCGAGACAGGGCATCGATACACCAGAGTAGACTAGCGTATACGCATCTTGACCCATATAATGGGCAATGGATGATCCCATATCCATCGGTGTTTGACATCAAAGATGGTGTACGGGTGCTCAGTAAAGACTGGGTACACTGGACGGACTCGCCGAGAACTCCCAGATGGTGATATACCACACGTCAGATGGCAGTTCTCCGGTGACACTGGTACAGGGTAGTCTGTAGACCCGAGATTGTCATAGAGTCTTGTATGATTCCCACCATGCTTTGATTTCCACCTTACCACATCCAAGAGGGCGTGCAAAACGGTGGCTTTTGGGTACAGTCCCGAATCACATGGAGGCAATGATCGATAAGAGGGTTTCGTCTCTCCCGGTATAGGGAGTTGATGTTGTGCTGTGTTCGATTGGCTGTAACTGAAAGTCCCTGGCCAGGGCTGATATGGAGTGCTACTTGTAAGAGTTATCAGTAGTTTCTCAACCCATTATGAGCTTTATATCGACACGACTTATCGGTTACTGGGGTCTGACGTATACCACCCCTAGACTAGATATGCAACATATCAGACGAAGAGACCGGACTGTATTGGAGTGTTACCGATTGGATTCACAGGTGAACGTACAGGCTAGCTTGTTGATCTTCTGATCGCTCAATACCTTGGTGGCTGTTACGTTTAGCTGACCGCTTGCAGCTTGTGGTTGTTTGATATGATCATCACCTGCTACCGGCATATTGACGATTCTTTAGAGTCCTACACAGAGGTTTCTTGGCTCAGGCAAAACGGAGTAGAGGCACATATGTGATATGTGTAGGACCGAGGATAATGCGATATGAGATACCGTATTATATTATCGCGATATTTAGATATGAACCGGGCCATCGGATCAAGTGCTGATTCGATGAATCGGTACATGATATATTAGTCGGTTATATTCGATATAGCCGGATGGTCGGATCAAGTGTTGATTAGATGATTTAATGTATAATAATATATATGATATATTGTATTACATTATCTAATATTGGCTCACTTTATTATTTCATTTTCTCACCGGGAATACATTGATATATATGCGATATATGTTAATTGTATTATTTTCTTTTGTTGCAAATATATATAAATATATATGTGATATATATTATTGCAACATGATATGATCAATAATGGAACATGTTTAGTAGAGATAACAAGGTTAGGGTTTGATTAGGGTTAGCTCCTTCTTGCACCTTCTAGAAGGAATTCCTTTTGTAATGGTTATAGATATTATGGTTGATATTTATCCATGACTCATTCTTTAACCTAACCAAACCCTAGCCCTAGTTTATTCTCTACAAAGGTTATCCTAGTCATCCTTTACCATGGTTCCATGATTAATCATATATTCATTTCTATTATTCATCACAAAAGGATTAACTCATTATTCATCATCTTCTTCTCTCTTGAGCTTTGAGAAAGCTTACTAGTTATTCGTTTTGTGATGATTTCTTGTGAGAAATTGATATAAAAAGATAGCATAAATACTACTCCATCATCCTCATCTAATCTAGCCCATTAGATTAGGGTGTTCACCTCATTAGAGTGAGAGAGCTTGAGTTATTGCAACTTCGATGTAGATCATCGGAGAAAATGAATACTACAAGCTAGCATGGATCGTTCAAGTTGTGGAGCCTCTCATGAGTCCGAGAGATCGTGGATCGCGGCAAAGGGACTTCTACTCGGAGCTTATGAAGTGAAAGAGCGGACTAAAAAGGTTGTAATCCCTCACTTTTACTTGTAAAGATGTTTACTTGCTTGTTAAACCCTAATAATCTAGCAAAGATCCCGGCTTTGGGTTGTTCGGCATGTCTAAAATTTTATTCGGGCATGGTTGATGCCTTATGAGCCCTCTCAAGAGTGCCTAGGAACCCTACACATATAACCGACTAATATCATTAATCTGAATATCATATTATCAAACCAACACTTGATTCGATAATCCGGTTATATCACATATGACCTGGCCGACATCAGATAACTGCCAGATTATAATACGGTATCACATACTCGTATTTAATCAAGCACACACACATATCACATACATATCCTACATCGTTTCGCTGGAACCAGGAAACTTCTGTGTGGGGCTCTAAAGACTCGTCAATACGCCAGCGGTAGGTGATGATCACATCAGTCACCTACAAGCCGTCAGCGGTACTAGCTGTACGTAACGGCTACCCGAGTATTGAGCGATATGAAGATCAACAAGAAAGCTTATCCATACTCTCCATGAAGCCTATCAATAACACTACCATACAGTCTGGTCTCTTCGTCTAATATGTCGCATATCATGTCTATGGGTGGTAAACGTCAGCACCTAGTAACGTGATAAGTCATGTTGATGTCTGGCCTCTAACTGTATGAGAAACTACTGATAACTCTTATCAGTAAATCTCAGCAGCAGCCATGGCCAGGGACTTCCAGTTATAGCCAATCGAGTATAGCGCAACATCAACCCCCAAAACCGGGAGAGACGAAACCCCTCCTATCGCTCATTGCCTCCATGTGACTCGGGACTGTACCCAAAATCCATATGTTTGCATGACTCCTTTAAGCCATGGTATGGAGGAAATAAAAGCACAGTGGGAGCCACACAAGACTCTATGACGATATCGGGTCTACAGACTAACATGTACCAGTGTCACCAAAGGACTGCTATCTGATGATAGGTATACTACCACATAGTAGTCCTCGGCAAGTCATGTTCGGTGTACCCATTCTCCACTGAGCACATATGTACAATATTTGATGTCACACACCAATGGTTGTGGGATCAACCATCGCCCTCTAAGGGAAAATAAACGTGCACGCTAGTCTACACAGGAATATCGATGCCCTGGTCTCGATATTCCCACAACTAGGAACTGATTAAAAGATGTACTTGTCGACCACCTTGGCCCCACTAGTATGATCTCATCATAATCCTGGTAGTCAAGTACATATCCTAAGGGCATTATCAACATATGATAGCAAGACAGTAAAGAATACCAGTCAACATGTTAAGATAAAGAGTAACCAGATAGCATACTATCATGTCGAGAAAGAAAAAGTGTGTGTGTGTGTGTGTGTGTGTGTGTGTGTCCAAGCATCCACTATAATATACATCACATGTACAATAATGGCATCTAGGTCATACATATAACTAACAATCTCCCACTTACACTAAGGCCATGTGTTGTAGTATCTTATACCCAACATCCTAAAAAGTCTCTCAAATTGTATCTGGGGGGGCCTTGTGAGTGGATCTGCTACGTTGCCCTTCATGTCAAATCTCCTGACCTCGATCTCCCGGCGATCTACTATCTTCCTGATCAGGTGATACCGCCTCAGAATATGTCTGGATCTCTGATGGGACCTGAGTTCCTTGGCTAAATCCACAGCTCCATTGTTATCACAATAAACAGGTATTGGATGCTCAATGGATGAAACCACACCAAGCTCAGCAATGAATTTCTTCATCCAGACAGCCTCTTTGGCAGCATCAATGGCAGCGATGTATTCAGCCTCCATCGTCGAGTCTGCTATGGTGTCTTGCTTGGAACTCTTCCAACACACCGCCCCTCCGTTGAGGGTAAATACAAAACCCAAGACCGACTTATTGTCGTCCTTATCACTCTGGAAGCTCGAATCGGAAAAGGACTCCACCTGGAGTTCACCGTTACCATACACCAAGAACATTTCTTTAGTCCTTCTCAAGTACTTAAGAATGTTCTTCACAGTTGTCCAGTGGTTTTCCCCAGGATCTGATTAATACATGCTCACTACACCTAGTGAGTAAGCCACATCCGGTCTAGTACATAATATCGCATACATGATAGAGCCTACTACCGAAGCATATGGTATCCCTTGCATGCGAGCCCTATCAAAATCAATCTTGGAAGACATGTCACGACCCGAATGTACGGAACATGACCGGCACTTAGGCTACGAACGTCTCAAGGCGTACATGCTCTAAGTAAGCCGAGCCCAGAAATCCAAACCAAGAAAAGTAGTGGAATGAAGGAAAAACCATATGTAAAACAACCAGTTCGCAACATAATATACAACGCCTAAAGGCGAGGATCACCACAGCATGAAACCCAGAGAAATATAACATGCGACTCTAAGGTCGAAAGACTAATAAACACTGGTCTCTATCTCAAATAAGTACATGTTTGGTTGATGGAACTTCTAGATACAACTGAAATATAATATACAATGTATAATGATGAGTACGATACAAATAACCCACCTACCAGCAAGTCACCCGAAAGAAGCAGTGCCGCAAGCTGTAATGAACCCTGTACGGCAAACACCTGCAAGAACTGGGGCACAACGGGGGTGAGTTTCCAACTCGTGAAAAGAAAAACATCTACGAACAGAAAATCGCATTTATGACGCAATCCTAGATCATACGATCAACATATATAAACCTCAAATGAATAAGTCTGAAGCATGCTGAGGTGGCAATGTCACATCTATACAGGTATGTAGTGCCAAGTACTCGTGCCAGTGCCTCAGGTAATAACATGTCATAAATATGAGGTATGTCTGCATGAAGTAATATGGAGAAGTATCTAAATTGATATCAAAACACATATATTAGCGTCCCATTCCACTAATATTGGTGTAAGGGTATATATAACAGCGTCCTCACCCACTGTTATATATACAAATGAGGTATGATCGATATAATCAATATAAAAGAATGCCAGCTAAAACATGAATCTAGTAGTATGTGGATATCCTCCAACTAGGTAATCAATATCTGTAAATCGGTGGATCCCGTCCACGTGTCACCCAATGACAACAAGCATCATGCATGTAAATATCGTAAAGCATAGGCATGGAAATATGAGGATATAATCAAATCATGGAACCTGAGTGCCTAGCATCGACACTCGAAAACATCATGAACACCTGTGCCTAGCATCGACACGTAAATCCTCATGTATCTCAGGCGCCGCATACCCTGGTCGGCCCTCATATCCATCTCATGACTCCAGTCGGTATCCCCCGGATAACCGACGGGTCCCAAATACTATCACCGGTAGGTAGTACTCCCGTGCCGGGCTCACCGTCTAGCATATACGAGTATTCTTGCCCCGGGGTACCTCACCGGGTCCACCATGTACCCGCAATCGGTGCCTACCGCTCCTCAAATCGGGTATAACCACACAAGCTCTCTGGAGCCGAGAAAACTCATGGTGAACGCACTGAAATATCATATCAAGGGTGACAGGATTTTTAAAACAATTACATATTTTCTTTTGAAATATCCACGGTCCCCAAATCCAGAAATATCATGGAAACAACATATCTCAATGCGTATAATCAAACATGATGCATGCGCCAGGTAAAGAAAGGTAAGCATATCAGTAAGTCATGCAACATGGAATAATAGTGTGCACATGTCGAGGGAAACCGCTCTTTTTAAATGAATCAGTTTTAAAGAATATCTTGCGGTTCCCAAATCTCTAATCAAGCCAGAGTCATCTAGGTATGTGTACAGGTATAGTGTACAATATGCCATGCAAGAATCACATCATGAATGCAACAGTTCTACAGTGTAGTGGCATGGCAATTATCGATGATGAAGTGTGTGAGCCGGCAAATAATGTACGTGGAACATACGCATCATCGATAATGGTGCTGGTGTCCTAATAGCATGATGGTAATATCTCAATAAATACAAGTAATGCGATGCAAATAATATGAACATGCGAAATCAAATAATCAACGCAATAGTGAAGAATCTACATCAATATGTAAGTGCCATGCAGTTTTTCCTTTTTGAAATAAGACGAATCGGGGTTTTTAGTAAAACAAGGGCTATGGTGTTTTTAAGAAAAGATGCCCCTTTTGAAATTATCCGTAGAATCCCTTTTGCCTGCCTTTAAAATACCCCCGATTCGTTAGTTTTGAAATAGGTATGACTCGGTCTAGTCTAACATCTACTATACTAACTACTGATCTAACTATCAAGTCAATCGGGAGGGGTATGGAAACCACCTAAATCTGAGTCGATATATATATAAATATAAAGATAGTAGTCGGTGATTCCTCCTCAATAGTATCGCATATGATACCGTATATCATTTGACACCCTCAAGTCATGAGTGCGGATCAATCATCAATATAAAGCTCGTACGGTAAATCGTCGTACAGCATCCCAATAGCTGGGTACGGGTCAAATATCACAATCATCACATCAATTATCTGGTATCCATATCATCATATCACAAAATCTGGGGTACTGATCTAAGTCTAATACGAATCGATACCATCTACATAAGTATGAATGCGTGTGCGAAGGACACGCCCAAAGGCCCGCTAAAAATCATATATATCGTATCCTAAATACGAATCACATCACATCACCGATATCATGGCACTATGCCCAAACTCATCGACTCACATCCAATGTCCTCCAATATCCTCGTCATCACAGTATGAACATAGCAAATATGCACGTGTGTGCGTGTGGGTGTAAACCTATTCTAGGGTTCGTGACTTGGAACCACACTAGTTACTTCTAACCTTAATCTATGCATAGTACACCTAACACATCCTAAACAACCAAGTCACATATAAGCTATCATATATAAGTACAATATATATGGTATACTAGACATCGGACTGCGGGGGTGCTATACGCCATCCACCCGACTTCTCCCCGTAGATATAAATCTACTCACCTTTCTTATGTATGCCGATACCGATGTCGCCATTTGCATCTCCAACGCTTCGACGCCACGTGGGGTATCTACAAGGATATCACACGCTAAAACACATGAAAACCATGTCGGAAGCTAAAATGGTGCACGCTATGCCCATAGGTCAAAACCTGTAGCTTTGCATGCAAACACAGCCAATAACCTGTTGCCGTTGGCATTCAAACGCCACCCGACAGAAACGGATCATCGAATACCAAAATTCATACGAAAATAAGTCGTAAATCATACGCCAACTCAAGAAAATCAACCCAGATTCGAACCTGGTTGGAACCAGACAAAACTAGACATACCCAGGGTCAAGTCTACAGGTAAAAGAGCCGTGCAAGCAAAACGAGACAGTTCCCTCCTGCTCTGGCCGCAAATGGGATTAAATCTGTGGCCGGGGTAAGGTGGTTGGGGCTAGGGTTTTGGGTATTGCTTCCTATCTGCCTGCATACCTCACTGCCAAGTCAAAATTATTTTAGGAGGTCCGGGTTGATAGCAGTTTCCAGTTAAGCCACAAAGTCGACAAAATCGATGAAATACGCCAAGTCAAAACATTCAGGTAACTAACTGGGAATCTGGGGTAATCTTGGTCACAATGGTCTCAAAAACACCTAATAAGGTTACCCTATCGATCAAAACCATCACTTGGTCACATCTCACTCCAAATCACTAAAACTAGCACTAGATCTCGAATATAACATTAAAATTTCTGCCTATTACCCATAACTTGCAAGAAAGGAGTTGGGTTGTGAGATTATACCTCAAGGAAAGTCCTAGGATGTAGGAAAAGGAGGAGGAGGAAGGAGGAAGGGATGTTGCTGCTGCTGTGCTCCTGTAGCAGCTACTGGTGTAGCTGTTTTGCTGATGTTTTGGCTTAGTGCTGCTATTGCTGCTTGCAATTTTCTTCTTTCCTTTTCTGCTGAGCAGCAGCTACTGCTGTTGTTGTTTTTGTTGTTGGGGTTGTGGTTGAGTGGGAGAGTGGAGGGTGTAAGTGAGAGGGGAATATGAGAGTGAAAAGAGAGGGTGATTGACATGTAAAAGTTTTGAGGTGAAATGGGATTAACCCCCATCATTCCCTCTCTCAAAAGCTAACAAGACACAAAGCCATCATGGCTCTCTTCTCTCTCTCTCCCTCCCACCTACCTACTAGTCAACCCCTACCTAATCCAATAATTAACAAAACTAGGCCTTTAATTAAATCCAATTATCCTAACCTAATGGGTTAGACCACCATGGTCATCTAAGCATGGTTCAACCCTAGGCTACCATGAAACCAAAATATGAAACAAGTATGACAAGTGTGGAAAATGTTATGTGCACATTTTTGCACAAAAAACCAAAAATCCAATTAGCGATTTTTAATCGCGATTAACACTAAGATAGCATATAATTCATCATAAAAACTGTAAAATGGCATATTTCCACAAAATAACCTATTTTAGAATTTCCAAAATTTTCTCCAGAATTTTCCCCATTTATCGGTGTAACAACCCTAATTTTCATATATATTTTTCTGTACAAATTTTTTTAAAATTTTTTTTTAAAAAATCCATAAAGAAGTATTTTAATTTGAGCACAAAATATATATAATTAATTATTTTGTTTTTAAATAATTTCATTTTTAGTGTACATAAAATTGTTTTAAAATTAAAGTGTACTTGGAATATTTATTACTGCTGATATCATTTTAAGTATCTACTTTTCTACAATAATTACAAGAAGAAGCTTGTAGCTCATTGGTAATACCTTGCACTGCTGAACCAAGCCACCAGAGTTCGAATCCCATGCCCCACATAATTTTTATATCATTTTGTTTTAATTTTTTTTGGGAAGTCAAACGGTCAAACAACCATAACTCATAATTTATTGCAATTTATAAAAAATAAACTATACCAAAATCTCCCCCAGACCAAACCCTACCCAACGACACCCGACTCGGCCCAGACTCGGCCGAATCGGCCGGCGCCGCCGGCCGGACTCGGCCTGTCGGCCGAGTCGTCAACACGAAAAAGTTTCGTGTTGACTTGGTCATACCCATAACCCTAGCCTAGCCCTATATAAAGAACCCTACCCTCTACCTTTTCACCTCACAACTCTAAGTCCACTCTCCCAAATTCTCGAGAACTCGGTACAAAGAGCGAGAAGCGAAGCGCTGCCGAAACCGAAGACGGATTCCGGCGACCGGATCAGAACCTTCGCGACGTTTTCGACGCATCGACAACCACCACCTTCTTTAGGCCCATTAGCTTGTCCAAACCCGTAAGTCCCATCTCTTCTATCTCTCTTTTCTGTTAATAGAAAATACGACTTTTTGGAACCCGACGGAAATCGGAACAAAACGATTTCCGATTCGTTTTTCTGCAAATTTCCACTTGTCACCTAATACATAATACCTACCCATATTCATGTTGACTATTAATCACCCATAAACTAATTTAAACAAACTTTCTCACATGAAATGATAACTTCTTTGCAAAACCGTATTCTTTTCATAAAAATACCACGAAGTTTATTTTTTCTTGTTCTAATTAATTCCCTCACTCCTAAATATGTTTATCTTGATCACTAAACTTGTAGAAATCAATTTGAATGAAATTTCACACATAAAATGATAACATTTTCAAATACCGTATTCTTGTGCTTTAATACCTTCAACTTTAACATGTCATGTTTTATCTCTAAACGTCATCAAAACTTAAAACAAGTCACGAGGTAATGACCTACCTCTATACACACACAAATATAACCCTAACTGATAAATGTCAAAACATAGAATACGACATTACAGTACTTTTCACTAAAATACCATATTCTTTATAACCTTTACTTGAAAGCTTTAAGTTGTATAAAATTTCAAATAAAATGAAAGCACGATAGGTCATGGACATCGATCGTTTATCTAAACTGTCTTGTGGTGTCTAGGCAAGTGTGTCTAGGCTAGTGGTTTTTAATTAGGCCCATGACTGAGGTTCCTTCCCACTTACCTGGCACTTACCTGGCCGCAATTGACGGTGAAGAGGCGATTTGAGGCTTCTAATGACTCATCGTTTAGACCTTAGAAATAGGCTAGTTGGCTTAAGAAACCCTAACAACTAAAATACGGAAAACTATACTCTTTTGCAAATAAATACCCTATATTTATAAAACCGTTTTCCTAAATGAAAAGTATTTGTTAAACCTAAGCAAAGCGCCGCTACAACCCACTTTTGGGGAACCCGTTAGGGATAGTACGGTTCATCGTGCACCCGCGGGCTAGTAGTGCGAGATTCAGACCTCCGCAAGGAGCATTCGGTCTCGAAGGGTTAAAAATACGGCATTTAAGAAAAATGTGATTTTTGGAAAATAAAATATTTATTTAAAATTATTCTTGTATTAATATGTATTTAATTATCATTTTAGACACCTATTTTATTATAATATAAAGTTTCCACTTTTTCCTAAAATTCCAAGATTAAAAGTTACATTAAAATACCATGAGGTTCCAATAAATCAATTAATACTTTTATTATGATATATTCATTAGAATAACACAAATAAAATCCACACTCATTATAATTATAAAGACGAATAATAAATACTTGAGGTGTATTTTGAAAATATACAATAGTACTTTTTACATAAAACCCCCTCAAGTTTTATAAATTACAATAAGGCCCCTAACAATTATTGAACTTCAACTCACTTTCTTTTAGTCTGACTCGGGTTAGAGTCTGACTATTTCTGACTTGAATATGATTCAAATCAATCTATATTCTTTTATATTCCAACACAATTTGAATACATGAATCCTAGAATCCAGTTAACGGACTACTCGACTGAACCGAACCATGGATATTCCTTTTACATGTTTCCCAGTATTCCATTTACATGACTCTACGGTTATAACCGTTTCCTGATATCATGGTCTCGGTCAGTCAGTCAGTCAATCATGCAATCAATACAATTTTACAAGATAACAATACAAACAAGACATCGCGGGGTTTAAGGGGTAGATTGGTACGGAAGGTGTTAAAGGTGGCACGAGGCGGTAAGATTAAGACACCTAATCTGAATCCGATTGCCGTTGTTCCGGGTTGTATAACGGAGCCTTGTACTTCCATTTGCCCTGGTCTCTAGCATATAGAGACCCCTCTCGTATACACTGGCATCCTTCTGTACCAAGCTACAACAACAGCGTTAACACCATACTACTATAATATGACAATACAATACAACATTCTACTTTCTCTCTCTCTCTTACTCTCTGTCTATTTCTTCCTTATCTTTGGGACTTACCGAGCGACCTGTTCGCTGACGACATTTTATTTCTTTCTTCTTTGAATGCCGTCAGGTGCGTTGGACCAAGCTGAGATCGAGCCCACCGGTGAAGATTTGGAGCAGTTCCAGGAAGATCCCGAGCTTTAGATATTGTACTTTGTTCTTTCCAGTTTATTTCATTTTCTGTTATGCCACTGTTTAGGCATCGCTTTTCATTTCAGTTGTATTTTCTTTTCATGCATTGTACAAAGAATGTTATTAATAAAAGTTGCTGTTATTTCTACATCTTTTGTCTCTTGTGATTTATTTTATATTTCTTAGCTACGCTTAGCGTATGTACTTCTGAGTACATACGTAGCGGACCTTGTCGCGTCCACTTCGCCGTACACTGGGAAGCGGGGCGTGACAATCGGTATTTAATTATACCAAAATATTAAAATATTCAATAAAATAATATTAAATTATAAAAATTCCCAAAAATAATATTATATTTTTCTGAATGTTACAGTCTTCCCCCTTAAAGAAATTCAGTCCCCGAATTTAAATTTACAACCCCCAAATTCCAAAACATTTCAATAAAATGTCCAAGTCCACGGGGCTCCGAAATCATCAATACATAAAACGCATCATGGCGCAATACGTTCGCATGCGTAACGAGCAGATAACTCGAAAACAAAACTCCATCAAGTATCTCGTAATCATCGGAGTTAAGGTGAAACACGAATGCCAAATCCAAGGCAAAACCGATATGCTAGAAATCGGAACTATACATGTAAATATCTTGAAAGGAATGCATGCCAAATTCTTTAAAGTCAATGTGCAATGCGCATAACACTGCACAATGGCGGACGTCTCTATAAGAAAATAGCCATATACGTATGTATCTTTGTTTAATACGCACGTCCCGCCGTTTTGAAAACAATTTAGAAGGGTTCCCTGTTTTTAAACGTTTCGTGTCATATCGGACACGTATGCAAATAATGAGACTATAGCTCGCTTTTGGAAATCCCTTTGAAATCTATCTATGCATGCAAAATATATCCAGGTATTGTCCTCTGACTAGTCCTGCTTAGTGCGAAAACAAATCGCAATATCATAAAAATGTACTGCTCCATAAAGAAATTAATCCCAAAAAGTGCACATGAAAACTACGTGCGTCTGGTGCGCACGGAAATCAAAATCCATACATGTGCCAAGCAGATGCACAAAACGACATCCAGGTGCAACGGGTGTGCACACAGCATCGGTCATAGGCAACGTGTGTGCCTGACAGCAAAATCAGGTGCATCTGACATGCACGAAAAATCCCGATTTAGTGCACCTGGTGTGCACCAAATCTCATCTCATAATATGCGCCCAACAAGCGCTAAAAATCCAAATCCGGTGCATCCATCATGCACGAAATCATGACATCCAATATCAAGCGCCGAACACGCGCAAATCAAATCAGGTGCATAAAGAGCACAAGACAAATATCGAGCATCGCCATCGAAATCGAAGTCCAGTGCATCCAAGTGCACAAAATACAAGTCATTGCACTACAATCATATGTAAACTATACAGAGTGCAAAACCAAATCGTGTGCGTGCATACGCACAAAATCAACTCAAATGTCTAAAACCCATAAAATCACAAACATATGAAACCAAGGCATGAAAACGATGTCAAGTGCAACAACTGTGCAAAATCGCAAACACTCCATAGGTGCAACCAAGGTGCATGAAAACAAATGTCATAAAAACTCAATCATAAGGCTAGATCATGCAGACAGAACGCCCAAAATATTGAAATCCAAGATGACGGATACGTGATAATCGAATCACAAAATCACAAATCATAAATACCATCGTCGGTAGTTCCTCCTTCAAAATCGAGAAGGTGTCGGTGCATCCAATGCTAGCAGCGCAAGATATCTACTTGCCTTTTGCTCACGGTCTGGCGTCCTCTGTCTCTGGGTCCTTATCTTCTCTGTAGATTTACCAATCTCGCCATCCATCGGCTCATCGGCTCAGTCAGGTGTGCTAACGGGAATGATTCCGTTCCGGCACTTCTCTGGTCATCTCTCGGTCAACGACCACTCGTAAAGCAGCATCTCACTGGCGTCTGCCTCTGGCTCTCTGAATGCATATCAAACATCTGATCCTGGTGAAACTATCAGTCCAGCTATGTCCTGGAAGGAATTCTGCTCAGGGTCTCTTCCGATCTTGCCTATGCTGAACTGTACGGAGGCTGGTACTCTTACATAATCCTTTCTCGTTTCTGGACATCTGCGTGTTCCGCACACATTTCCTCGAAAACTGGTCGTATCCCAACGCCTCTGTAAGCATATCAGGTCTCTATTCTCGACGGAAGGTAATGACAGCTTGTCAGCGTCTCGCACGAACCTCATGTCCCGCTTGTCTTTATCGTCGTCCACTATGACGCCACGCCATGCTATCTACGCACTGCACTGTTCTCGGCCACGGTCAATCCGAAGTCCCTCGCACGGACTCGAAATCGCGTACTCTGTAGCTTCATCATTCTGTAGAAGACGTCTGGCCGAACAGGTTCTCGGGAACGCGTCCCAACCATCGGAGGAATACTCAATACTCGTCCGTCCTCGATCAACTCACAACACATCTGGGTGAGGTCCTATACCCGAACCTGGTCAACTATCTCGTCGACGATGCCGAACTCTGGCCTGCTGGACTGCGCTCCAATGGCTATGCCCGTATCTGGAGTCTCCCAAGCAGTGTGTCTCATCACATGATATCCGAATGATGTCGAACCATCCGATCGACTCGTCAGAACCTCATAATCCCCCAAGAGCTAAATATCTTGGGTACAATTTAACAGTATTGAGTACACACCACAGCATCGGTGGTCCAGCCGTAGAATGGCAAACCCAAGCCTCACTAATGGCGCCGCAGAACTGCCGTAAACCCTAAGGTTCAAAGTCTTTCACATGGTCATTAAGTCGAGTTAGGGTTTCATTCTTCTAGAGGGTCCATAGAATTGCCTGCACGTCCTTCCGAATACTTTAAACTTCGAATAGTACGTTTCTGACATTCGATCGTCTCTGTCGACCCTCAACGTCTCCGCGTGAAGTCGTCTCAGCTGGAATCAATCTATCTGATGACCTCACATCAGGGTAGCGAACGATCCACATGTCCTAATCATTCATCCTCGGTGACTAGCGGCCTTCTATCATCTCTTAGTACAACCCGTACTGCAATAGCTCCAACATCTGGGGCAATATTTCGTCGTTCGCAGCAACAACTGGCTCCTTCGTCTGTACGTTGATCAGCGCCTCAATCCTCCAGGAAAGGAGATACATTGGCGGTCGTCTTTAAATCATATTGCTCTAGATCTGAGTAAGACTCCCCACACTGGAAATCTTCAGCTCAACTGGGCCTGCTCCAGCGTCTAAATCGGACGAACCACCTTCGTCTCTCAATTCGGGTAGACTAGCTATCATCTATCTCATATCTGCCTGGAAGCTCTGGCGATCTCAGCTCGTAAGCTCTTGAAGTGGCATCCTATCAATCTCAGCAACAGCTAGTTCATCTGCCTGCACGGTAGGCGGCATCATAATCTCTGAGGTATGCTGTACATCGACAGTCCTCTCTCAACTGGCAGCTCTAACAATGGCCCGATCATCTGGTGTAAACCAAGAACTCTCCTCCACAAGAGGTCACAATCATCAATACTAACTCGAGACGTTCCCATGTCACCAAAACAGACAACCAAAAGACACACCTCAACAATCGTGTGTCGCCGGAATTACACCCCGGTCAGTCCTCGTTCGTAACGAGCTCATGCTGACCGCAACTCTAGCCATAGCTCTCCATGCCCGTAATCATGGCAGTAAAACATAACGGGTACCGATGAGGCTAGATCAGGAATGAATATGATACTGAACAAAGAAATGTACATCCTAAGGCTTCTTAAGTGGAGTGGCGTGTCGTAAATATGCCGCGGACATACCCACGGTACGTCACTCTACTTTAGTCACCTATTCCATCAACCAAGGGTCATCCTACACTCCGAAGGTAAAACCTAAAGCTCTGATACCAACTTTGTCACGACCCGAAAGTACGGAACATGACCAGCACTTAGGCTACGAACGTCTCAAGGCGTACGTGCTCTAAGTAAGCCGAGCCCAGAAATCCAAACCAAGAAAAGTAGTGGAGTGAAGGAAAAACCATATGTAAAACAACCAGTTCGCAACATAATATACAACGCCTAAAGGAGAGGATCACCACAGAAAGGAACTCAACAGCATGAAACCCAGAGAAATATAGCATGCGACTCTAAGGTCGAAAGAATAATAAACACTGGTCTCTATCTCAAATAAGTACATGTTTGGTTGATGGAACTTCTAGATACAACTGAAATATAATATACAATGTATAATGATGAGTACGATACAAATAACCCACCTACGAGCAAGTCACCCGAAAGAAGCAGTGCCGCAAGCCGTAATGAACCATGTACGGCAAACACCTGCAAGAACTGGGGCACAACGGGGGTGAGTTGCCAACTCGTGAATAGGAAAACATCTACGAACAGAAAATCGCATATATGACGCAATCCTAGGTCATACGATCAACATATATAAACCTCAAATGAATAAGTCTGAAGCATGTTGAGGTGGCAATGTAACATCTATACAGGTATGTAGTGCTAAGTACTCATGCCAGTGCCTCAGGTAATAACATGTCATAAATATGGGGTATGTCTGCATGAAGTAATATGGTGAAGTATCTAAATTGATATCAAAACACATATATTAGCGTCCCATTCCACTAATATTGGTGTAAGGGTATATATAACAGCGTCCTCACCCACTGTTATATATACAAATGAGGTATGATCGATATAATCAATATGAAAGAATGCCAGCTATAACATGAATCTAGCAGTATGTGGATATCCTCCAATTAGGTAATCAATATCTGTAAATCGGTGGATCCCGTCCACGTGTCACCCAATAACAACAAGTATCATACATGTAAATATCTTAAAGCATAGGCATGGAAATATGATGATATAATCAAATCATGGAACCTGAGTGCCTAGCATCGACACTCGAAAACATCATGAACACCTGTGCCTAGCATCGACGCGTAAATCCTCATGTATCTCAGGCGCCGCACACACCCTGGTCGGCCCTCATATCCATCTTATGACTCCAGTCGGTATCCCCCGGATAACCAACGGGTCCCAAATACTATCACCGGTAGGTAGTACTCCCCTGCCGGGCTCACCGTCTAGCATATACGAGTCTTCTTGCCCCGGGGTACCTCACCGGGTCCACCATGTACCCGCAATCGGTGCCTACCGCTCCTCGAATCGAGTATAACCACACAAGCTCTCTGGAACCGAGAAAACTCATGGTGGACGCACTGAAATATCATATCAAGGGTGACCGGATTTTTAAAACAATTACATATTTTCTTTTGAAATATCCACGGTCCCCAAATCTAGAAATATCATGGAAACAACATATCTCAATGCGTATAATCAAACATGATGTATGCGACAAGTAAAGAAAGGTAAGCATATCAGTAAGTCAGGCAACATGGAATAGTAGTGTGCGCATGTCGAGGGAAACCGCTCTTTTTAAATGAATCGGTTTTAAAGAATATCTTGCGGTTCCCAAATCTCTAATCAAGCCAGAGTCATCTAGGTATGTGTACAGGCATAGTGTACAATATGCCATGCAAGAATCACATCATGAATGCAACAGTACTACAGTGTAGTGGCATGGCAATTATCGATGATGAAGTGTGTGAGCCGGCAAATAGTGTACGTGGAACATACGCATCATCGATAATGGTGCTGGTGTCCTAACAGCATGATGGTAATATCTCAATAAACACAAGTAATGCGATGCAAATAATATGAACATGCGGAATCAAATAATCAACGCAATAGTGAAGAATCTACATCAATATGTAAGTGTCATGCAGTTTTGCCTTTTCGAAATAAGACGAATCGGGGTTTTTAGTAAAACAAGGGCTATGGTGTTTTTAAGAAAAGATGCCCCTTTTGAAATTATCCGTAGAATCCCTTTTGCCTGCCTTTAAAATACTCTCGATTCGTTAGTTTTGAAATAGGTATGACTCGGTCTAGTCTAACATCTACTATACTAACTACTGATCTAACTATCAAGTCAATCGGGAGGGGTATGGAAACCACCAAAATCTGAGTCGATATATATATAAATATAAAGATAGTAGTCGGTGATTCCGCCTCAATAGTATCGCATATGATACCGTATATCATCTGACACCCTCAAGTCATGAGTGCGGATCAATCATCAATATAAAGCTCGTACGGTAAATCGTCGTACGGCATCCCAATAGCTGGGTACGGGTCAAATATCACAATCATCACATCAATTATCTGGTATCCATATCATCATATCAAAAAATCTGGGGTACTGATCTAAGTCTAGTATGAATCGATACCATCTACATAAGTATGAATGCGTGTGCGAAAGACACGCCCAAAGGCCCGCTAAAAATCATATATCGTATCCCAAATACGAATCACATCACATCACCGATATCATGGCACTATGCCCAAACTCATCGACTCACATCCAATGTCCTCCAATATCCTCGTCATCACAATATGAACATAGCAAATATGCACGTTTGTGTGTGTGGGTGTAAACCTATTCTAGGGTTCGCGACTAGGAACCACACTAGTTACTTCTAACCCTAATTATGCATAGTACACCTAACACATCCTAAACAACCAAGTCATACATAAGCTATCATATATAAGTACAGTATATATGGTATACTAGACATTGGACTGCGGGGGTGCTTTACGCCATCCACCCGACTTCTCCCCGTAGATATAAATCTACTCTCCTTTCTTATGTGTGCCGATGCCGATGTCACTATTTGCATCTCCAACGCTTCGACGCCACGTAGGGTACCTACAAGGATATCACACGCTAAAACACATGAAAACCATGTCGGAAGCTAAAATGGTGCACGCTATGCCCATAGGTCAAAACCTGTAGCTTTGTGTGCAAACACAGCCAATAACCTGCTGCCATTGGCGTTCAAACGCCACCCGACAGAAACGGATCATTGAATACCAAAATTCATACGAAAACAAGTCGTAAATCATACGCCAACTCAAGTAAATCAACCCAGATTCGAACCTGGTTGGAACTAGACAAAACTAGACATACTCCGGGTCAAGTCTACAGGTAAAAGAGCCGTGCACGCAAAACGAGGCAGTTCCCTCCTGCTCTGGCCGCAAATTGCGGACAGAGGGATTAAATCTGCGGCCGGGGTAAGGTGGTTGGGGCTAGGGTTTTGGGTATTGCTTCCTATCTGCCTGCATACCTCACTGCCAAGTCAAAATTATTTTAGGAGGTCCGGGTTGATAGCAGTTTCCAAAAAAGCCACAAAGTCGACAAAATCGATGAAATACGCCAAGTCGAAACATTCAGGTAACTAACTGGGAATCTGGGGTAATCTTGGTCACAATGGTCTCAAAAACACCTAATAAGGTTACCCTATCGATCAAAACCATCACTTGGTCACATCTCACTCCAAATCACTAAAACTAGCACTAGATCTCGAATATAACACTAAAATTTCAGCCTATTACCCATAACTTGCAAGAAAGGAGTTGGGTTGTGAGATTATACCTCAAGGGAAGTCCTAGGATGTAGGAAAAGAAGGAGGAGGAAGGAGGAAGGGCTGTTGCTGTGCTCCTATAGCAGCTGCTGGTGTAGCTGTTTTGCTGATGTTTTGGCTTGGTGCTGCTGTTGCTGCTTGCAATTTTCTTCTTTCCTTTTCTGCTGAGCAGCAACTACTGCTGTTGTTGTTTTTGTTGTTGGGGTTGTGGTCGAGTGGGAGAGTGGAGGGTGTAAGTGAGAGGGGAATATGAGAGTGAAAAGAGAGGGTGATTGACATGTAAAAGTTTTGAGGTGAAATGGGATTAACCCCCATCATTCCCTCTCTTAAAAGCTAACAAGACACAAAGCCATCATGACTCTCTTCTCTCTCTTCCCTCTCACCTACCTACTAGCCAACCCCTACCTAATCCAATAATTAACAAAACTAGGCCCTTAATTAAATCCAATTATCCTAACCAAATGGGTTAGACCACCATGGTCATCTAAGCATGGTTCAACCCTAGGCTACCATGAAACCAAAATATGAAACAAGTGTGACAAGTGTGGAAAATGTTATGTGCACATTTTTGCACAAAAAACCAAAAATCCAATTAGCGATTTTTAATCGCGATTAACACTAAGATAGCATATAATTCATCATAAAAACTGTAAAATGGCATATTTCCACAAAATAACCTATTTTCGAATTTCCAAAATTTTCTCCAGAATTTTCCCCATTTATCGGTATTTATTTATACCAAAATATTAAAATATTCAATAAAATAATATTAAATTATAAAAATTCCCAAAAATAATATTATATTTTTCTGAATGTTACAAGACATCTTTTTGGATAGAGTGATTCCCGAACAAGCGGGTACATTATCTCGCTTGGAATCTTCCATACTAAACCTCTTTAGTATGGTGTTTATGTACCTGGATTGGGACAATCTCAACATCCGTTTAGATCTATCTCTATAGAACTTTATCCCCAAGATGTAGGAGGCATCACCAAGATCTTTCATGGAGAACTTGAGTGATAAGAAGAGCTTGACCGAGTGTAGCATAGGAACATCGTTTCCTATCAAGAGTATGTCATCCACGTACAATACGAGGAAGACCACCTTACTCTCTACAGCCTTCTTATATATACAAGTTTCATCTATATTTTTGATGAAGTCAAACTCTTTGATAGCTTCATAAAAACAGATGTTCCAGCTCCGCGATGCCTGCTTTAACCCGTAGATGGATTTAAGCAGCTTGCACACCTTTCCGCTGCTCCCACTGTCTACAAAGCCCTCTGGTTGTGTCATGTACACACTCTCATCTAAATCACCATTTAGAAAAAAGGTCTTGACCTCCATCTGCCGGATTTCATAGTCATGGTATGCAGCAATGGCAAGTAGGATCCTGATGGACTTAAGCATAGCGACAGGAGAAAAGGTTTCATCATAGTCGACTCCAGCTCGTTGACGAAAACCTTTTGCTACAAGTCTAGCTTTGAAAGTGTCAACTTTTCCATCTACACCTATCTTCGTTTTGAAGATCCAGTTGCTCCCAATGGATTTTACCCCTTCAGGAGCAACTTCCAAAGTCCATAATTGGTTGGTGTACATGGATTCCATCTCGAATCGCATAGCATCCAGCCATTTCACAGAGTCCCCACTCGTGATGGCCTGCTCGAAACTAGTCGGGTCATCATCTTCCATGATGCAATCCTCACTCCCACCGTCAACGAGAAAACCGTAGTATCTCTCAGGTGGATGAGGAACCCTACTAGATCTGCGAAGTGGCTGGGGTTCGTTGGGTACTACTGGATCCTCCGGTTCCACCAAATCGTCAGTTGTAGTTTGTGCTGCTGGAACTTGTTCCAGTTCTATCTCATTGCCACTAATTTCTTTAACAAGAAATTCCTTTTCTAAAAAGGTGGCATGTTGAGCAACAAACACCTTTTGTTCCTCAGTATGATAAAAGATATATCCATAGGAATCCTTTGGATATCCCACAAACTTGCACAAAACAGACCTTGTCTCGAGCTTATCCGGATTTTGCTTTTTAACATAAGCCGTGTTGGTGCACGGCGGCGCCCCGGCCGTCTGTACGAGGCCAAAATGCGGAATCAAATTTTTTTCTTAACTTTATAAACCGGCGCCACCATGGACCATAAACCCGGATCGGGCCATTAACCTACTAGCTAAATGAAGAAGGGGGTAGAGAGATATACCGAGCGATCCGTGTCCTTCGGTCTTCTCGTCGTCGTCCCGATCTCCCGCGGAATCTCCGGTCTTCACCTCCTCGCCGGAAGGGCACCACATCGCCGGCTTCTTTTACGGGCTCCCACCTCTGGACCGAGGCAACTCGGGCACGAAGTTAGCGAGTCGACGTGCCCAAGAATTGCTGTAGAATAAGTGTAGTGCTATGTCTCATTTGGGGTTGTGGAAGTTGCCTTTTTGGTGGAGGAAATGAACTATGAAATTTTTTGGAGATGAACTTGGAATTTTTGTAGCATGAAAAGAACAAAAATTCCCCACTCAAATTTTGGATAGCCCTTACAAAGGAATGGACGGCCAAAATTGGTGAAAGGAGTGAGTGAAGGAATGTCAAGAGAGTGGGGAAGCTTTCATGCAAACATGAACAAAGAGTGATGATTAAAAACAATATGATCACAAACAAAATCCAACACTCCAAAACCTAATCAACTCCCACAAGTCAAACCATGATGACTAAAAGAAAGTCAAGGGATGGTGCAACCATCATGACACAACAAAATGCAAAGACCACCCTCCACAATGCCAATTTCACAATTGCAAATAAGCCCTCCTCCACCAATTTTCAGCCAAGGAAAGATACAAAGGAAAAAGGCTGAAACGGAATGCAAACTGGCAACTTCAGAAAACTGATACCGTAATAAATTACAGGAAAACCCCGCTAATGTATATACATACCCGCATTTGTATTCCGACCGAATACAAATGCAATGAGACAAAATCTACACTGTACAATACTAGGATCCGGCTTAAACCAAAGACCGCAAGTATTGTCCGTCCGATTATGATCCGTACAATACCGCACGTACATGATCGAACCCTGCCTATCTCTATACGGCCTCTACAGCGTTTCGCCCGAAACTTGAGCAACTGTCTGTGGGGGACTCTAAAGACTCGTCAATACTTTTGGCTATGGATTTAACCACTAGCACGTCAGAGGTATTAGCCATACGTAACGGGCTACCAGGTATTGACCAAAAGGGACGTCGATGAGCGAACTCATCCTGACACCCTACTGAGCCTGTCGGTGACAATATCCGTACAGTCCGGTCCGTTCGTCTATGAGCATCGCATGGCGGGCCTAGGGGGTTGGTAAAAGTCAGACCCCAAAAAACGGTACAAATCGTGTCGGAGTGTAGCCCAGAACACCCTGAGATACTACTGGAATACCTACCGGTAAATATCATGCCTCGGCCGAGGGCTTTGTGTAATGGCTCTCCTAGACACAGCGCGACCTCACCCCCAATACCGGGAGAGATGAACCCCTGCAGATCCGCTCACTGCCTCCATGTGGCTCGGGACTGTACCCAACTAAAACCTGTTTGCACGAATCCTTTGAGCCGTGGTAGGGTAGTAATCAAAGTATATTGGGAACTCACACGAGACAAATGACAATCCCAGGTCAATAAACTAACCTGTACACATGTCACCAGGGAACTGCTATCTGACGTCAGGTATAAGACCAACTAGCATGTTCCCGGCAAGTCCTGTCCGGTGTACTCATAACCCAATGAGCACCTGTATACATCTTAGGTGATCCAACTGACACCAGTGGCTTGTGAGACCGGCCACCGTCCCTCGTCGGGGTCTCGACTGTATACACTAGTCTACTCTGGAGTATCGATGCCCTGTCTCGAAACTCCCACGACTAGGGACCTTTTAAGGATGTGCTTATAGACCCCAGCTCCCACGTATATGATCGCCCTCATACTGCTGGCAGTCAAGCAAGAATCCTAGGGGCTCTATCAACGTGTAATAGCGACCTGTAAGGTCACCTAAAGCAGTACACGATGATAAAGATAAACCAGATAGCATACTATCATCTTGAGTAAGACTGTCCTACCGGAATAGGTCCTCCCTCAATCATTGCAATCACGTTCCTGTGATCCAATAATTGACTCTGAGGGCACTATCTCCAACAATCTCCCACTTGCACTCAAGGCTAATTATTGCGATGTCGCATACTCACAGCCCGTGTGATACCGAACACCCAACTCCTCTACTAATCAGTCTCACAAAACCCGTTTCCGAAACTATTGCGTTCGAGGAATAGCCTCAGTGAGTGGATCCGCCTGGATGTTTCTTTCTATGTCTCTCTATATCTCAAGTTTGCGGAGAAAGCCATCTCCCAAAATGAGCAATACCTGTCTTAGAATGTATCTGGATATCTGATGGGACCTAGCTCATAAATGAACTCCAAATCCAAACTTCTTAGACTGTATCGTCAACTGAACTTAATCAGTATCCTGCGCCATGCCTCCCTCAGTATCCTCCTGGACCACCTGTCCATAATACCGCCCCTCGTCAGAGGGAAAACTATAACTCTGACAACCTCTCTGTCATCCAGGTCACCTTGGAAGCCTGGAATGATAACTGTCTCCCGAATGAGGCTGTCGTTATCATATCCCTAGAACATCCACTTATGTTCTAAAACTGCTTCCGACTGTTTCTCCAGGATTGGATCAATGTCAACTTATTGCATCTAGTGCAAAAACAACATCTGGTGTGGTACTTGACATCTCATGATTGACTCAATTACCTAAGCAAGTGATCTGCCAATCATGCACATCCCTCTCCCCTTTAGTCTGTAAGACACCTTTAGAGAGGGTGACTCCATCACCTGCAGGTACACCACCATGCCAGGAGTCGTCCATTCTAAAGCACCTTTAGAATGCTGTCTAAGTACCCTGATTGGGAAACTACCCAAATCTAGATCTAAAACCATAGATCCAGTAACCAAAATGTCTGATATAATGTCCAAGTCCCATATGGAAAAACCACTGTGTAACGACCAAAGTATAACCGATCGTAGAATAGGAACTTCACTTCCTACTTTGTGTATGTCATCCAAATACCAGGACATCACACCCTACTACCTTCTCAACAGATCCATCCCCTATTCTGATGAAGTCAAACCTATGACTGTCACATCAGAAATAGATGATCTATCCCCTCTATATCTGCTTTAGTCTATAAATAGACATAAGCCTGCTGTCCACCAATGCTTCCACTGCTCCCACTGATCATGACAACCCTCTGGCAGAGTCATATAAACGTACACTTCTAAAGCTAGTTTAGAACGACGCTATACTCATCCTCCTGCCGGGTCTCACAGTCTGGAACAACAGCATTGGCAAGTCTGGGTAAACAAGAACCTCCCTGTCACCGTCCTTGAGGCTACCAGAGTACCTCTAAGGTGCCTGAGGTTACTCACCATATCTGCGGGGTGGCCAATGGAATGTCAAACCAGATTGAATCTTTAGGTTCTTATCAAATTCTCAGTAATCGTTTGCGGTTCTGGAATCACTTCCAGTTCTATCGTACTCCCACTACTGTTTTCTGAAAAAATACATTTTTATTAAAACTGTGGCGAGTCAAAAACAATATCACTATTGATCTTCCAGATGGTAGAAAGTCAACCCTCGTCATAGCCTGGGTCAACCCACAAACAGTCATTACAGAAACGTGCCTTGAGTTATCCAGAGTCTGGTTTTAAGCATAAGCCGGACAACTCCCCGTACCTTAACAATGTCAAGATATGAACTGTTCTATATCCAATACAGAAACAGAGGCACTGATTTAATTGAACCAGATTCAAATCATGCAGCTGTCTCCAGTGCATGTCAACTAAATGGAAAGAGGCCGATCAGCGTTACTTAACTTAGGAATGCTTCCAATTATGAGTAACCTGAAAGAGAAGCAAGTTCTCTTAATCATTACTATCAACTGAATACTGTAAGTCGATGTGCAACACCCCACGACTTGCGGGGAGGCGGAAATATGAAAAACGATCTTGTTCTTTGCTTAAACATCGACTAACCGCATGAATCGAAGCTAAACGATAACTAACATCAAACATAGAAGTTCTAAACTACTATGTGAAGGGATTATACCTAAAGAACCGTGTCCTTCGTCTTTACGAACTCCACCTCCTCCTCGGCCTTCTCCAAGTAGTAGACGATCCACCACGAGAGCTAAACTCCAAGCTTTGCCTCTAAACTTGAGGCAACTAGGTATCTTTAAGTGCTAATCAAAGTACCTAGATGAAATAGAGTATGGTTATGGATTAAGTAGTCTAACTAATCCTTGTATTCAACACATGAGAGGGGAGGATTAGGGTTTGAAGAGAGAGAGCTTGAGGAGAGAGAAGATGAACATAATAATGAAATGAGAAAATGAGTTATCATAATATATATCAAGCATTTTATTTTATCAAGAAAAGAAAAGAAAAGATAATGATTTACAACCATGCTTGATAAATATCTAATGGTGATTCATCTCCATGAGTCATTAAGCAATTATGAAGCATTAATGACATAGATGAATCATCCATATGACTCACTAATCTCATTTAATGTATATGCCACCTTAACCTCCCTAGTCACCATCTTCTAGAAGCTTCTCGCGCAATTATGAGAACGCCCCTCTTATCCGTGAAAACACGGAAAAACTTTAGACTGTATAAATCCAATAACCGGATACTAGTAACTGGCTTAAACCAAAGCCGACTAGTAAAAACTGTCCGAAAGTCGTGCGTGCGTAAACGCACGTATGCGTCCGAACCCTTGTCGTAAAACCATACGACCTCTATATCGTTTCGCCTGGAGTAGGGAAACTCTCTGCGTGGGACTCTAGAGACTCGACTACTACGCTGGCAGTGGGTTTAACCACAGACCGCAGGCGGCACTAGCTGTACGTAACGGTCCCCAGATAGATGTCGATAAGAAGGCCGATGAGGAAACCCATCCGAACTCCTACTGAGTCTGATGTGACAATCTCCGTACGGTCCGGTCTGTTCGTTTAAGACTATCGCATATCGGGCCTAGGGGGCGGCAAGCGTCAGTCCCCTAATAGCGGTATAAGTCGTGTCGGAGCGAAGCCCATTACACCCTGAGAAACTACTGGAACCTACCAGCAAATCTCGCTTGCCCTGGCCAAGGACTTTGCGTAATGGCTCTCTGACACAGCGTGATATCAACCCCCAATACCGGGAGAGACGAATCCTGTCTAACCGCCACTGCCTCCAAGTGCTCGGGACTGCACCCAACTGCTACCTGTTTGCACGACTCCTTTGAGCCGTGGTAGGGTAGCAATCTAAGAACAGTGGGACACACTCGAGGCGAAGTAGCAGTGTCAAGTCTGCGGACTATGTTGTACTCATGTCACCTGGGAACTGTTCACTGACGACTAGCATAAAACCAACCAACAGTTCCCTGTGAGTCCTGTCCGGTGTACCCGTAACCTAACGAGCACCTGCATACTATCTCCAGTACGACGTACTGACGGCTGTGGGACAGACCATCTCCCCAACTGGGATGAGAAGAGTACACACTAGTCTATTCTGGAGTACCAATGCCCTGTCTCGATAATCCAACGACTAGGGACCTGAATAAGGATGTGCTTGTAGACTACCCAGCCCCCACTAGTATGACTGCCATCACAACGCTGGTAATCAAGCAAGATCTTAAGAGCTCTATCAATACGTATACTCACATATTAAGATAGAAAAACCAAGTAGCATACTACCATGTTTAGCAAGACTGTTATATACATGTGAATATCCCAAGCTTCCATTAAGTAATATACAAACTAGTATGATACAATAATGGCCCCTAGGGCATATACACTAACAAATACCATACACAAGTATCTACATCTTCAATCACCTTGAAGAATCTGTTAGTTATATGTATGCCCTAGAGGCCATTACTGTACATAGGATGTATATTGTAGTGGATGCTGGGACATATATAGGGAGGACTTTCTTGCTCGACATGATAGTATGCTATCTGGTTGCTCTTTATCTTAACGTGTACACTGATTGTCTCTCTGTTACATGTTGGTAAAGCCCTTAGGATGTGTACTTGACTACCTGGACTATGATGCGGATCATACTAGTGGGGACATGGTAGTCCATAAGTACATCCTTCAAGGTCCCTAGTCGTGGGTGTATCGAGACGGGGCATCGATATACCAGAGTAGACTAGCGTATACCTTTTCGACCCATACAGATGGGTGATGGATGATCCCATATCCATTGGTGTTTGACATCAGAGATTATATATGGGTGCTCAGTGGAGACTGGGTACACTGGACGGACTCGCCGAGAACTCCCAGATGGTATTATACCTTACGTCAGATGGCAGTTCTCTGGTGACACTGGTACAGAGTAGTCTGTTGACCCGAGATCGTCATAGAGTCTTATGTGATTCCCACTGTGCTTTATTTCCACCTTACCACGTCCAAGAGGGCGTGCAAAACGGTGGTTTTTGGGTACAGTCCCGAATCACATGGAGGCAATGAGCGATAGGAGGGGATTCGTCTCTCCCGGTATAGGGAGTTGATGTTGCACTGTGTTCGATTGGCTATAACCGGAAATCCCTGGCCAGGGTTGCTGAGATTTTCTGGTAAGTGTTACCAGAAGTTTCTCGAACTGTTATAGACCTCATATCGACACGACTTATCGAGTTATTGGGGTCTGACGTTTACCACCCCTAGGCGAGATATGCGACATATCATACGATCAGACCGGACTGTACGGTAAGTGTTACTGGTTGGATTCACAGGAGTGTGAGTGGGCTTGGTCGTCGATCTTCTGATCGCTCAATACCCGGGTGGACGTTACGTTTAGCAGACCGCTTGCGGCTTGTGGGTGTTTGATATGATCATCACCTGCTGCCGGCGTATTGACGAGTCTTTAGAGTCCTATACAGAGGTTTCCTGGCTCAAGCGAAACGAAATAGGAGCGCATATGAGATATGTGCGGGACCGAGAATAATGCGTGTATGTGATACCGTATTCTATTCTCGCGATGAATGTATCGATTGGTTGTATGCGATATAACCTAGTTATCGATTCAAGGATTGATTCGATAAGCCGATACATTGGATATTAGTCGGTTATATGAGATATGACCGGATCGTTAAATCAAGTGTTGATTTAATGATTTAATGCATAATTATATATTTGATATATTACTTTGCATTAACTAGTATTGGTTCACTTTAAATGGATTTTCTCACTTGATGTGCACATTGTATATGTGATATACTTTTGTACATTTGATTGTATCATGTTTGATGATACATGAATGTTTGGGTGTATGTTAAGATTAAACCATGGTTATCTTAATGGTTAGGGTTTGGATTTACTAATATATTTATTTTTATTCATTTTAAGGCAAGAATAAAATGGTGGCTAGTTTTTGTTTCTTTCATGAAACTTCATGAAGCTTTGAAGCTTTGACCATTTTGTCTCTTAGCCTTAACCTAACCATTATACCTAACCTTAGTTTATTCTCTACACCTAACTATGGTTGCTATATGATAAGATAATTCTTTTAATACTTATCATATTCCATCATCTTCTTCTTCTTCTTCAACAATGAAGAAAGCTTGCAACCTTGAATGGCAACTTGAGAAAAAGAGTGAGAAATCCAATTCTAAAGTGAACCCACTTCCTATTTCTTCATCCTCTACCACTTGCCAAGTAGTATAGGGTGTTTTCTTCACAAGTTTCATGGCTTGGTGAAGTTGGAGCTTGATCTTGTGTTGCCTCGACGTAGATCATCTTCGGCATCGAAGTCGATGACCTAGCCCGCCCGTTTCTCCGATGAAGCCGACGCTAGAGCCCAGGATCCGATGATCGCAGCGAGGAGACTTCATCGCGGAGCCATGGAGGTGGAGAACCGGATCTACAAAGGTTGTATGTTCGTTCACTTCTTAGTTAAGCAGTTAACTAGTTGCTTGTTTCGCCTAATCTCTAGTCAACGATCCGTATTAGGGTTTCTCGGCACTTGTAAAATTTGAAATTGGCATGGTTGATACCTTGTGAGACCTCATTTGTGTGCCTAGGAATCCTACAGTGGTATCCGAGCCTAGCTAGAGCCTTAGGCGAAGTGTAGACGATGTTAGAATTCCGATCGAACCGAAACCCTAACTCCAAAATGCTCTCTGGACTTTTTTCAAAAACTGGGTTTTTTCCAGATTAAAAATGCTTAAAACATTCAGCAGGAAATTCTAAGAATTACGGTGCAAAATTTACCAAGTGATACGGCTAAAGCGCGGCGGAACCGCGGCAGAAGCATGGCTTCTGCGGCGGTTCCGCGGCCAAATAATGATATTAGATTTCCATTTTTGCACAGTAATTTGTCTCTTCAGGTGCTGAGTTTTCTGGGAATTTTTAATTTTCACTCAAGAGTTGAGTTTTCTGGGATGTTTTGGAGCTTCGTGGATTCGATCGGATTGTCTAATCTTGTCTATGTGTTTTCCGGATAATTTTAGAATATGTTAAAAAGTTCGACCGGATATAAATACCCATTTTTTCCCCTGCCGGGAAATTTCCAAGTGTTGGATCTTTCCGTAGTTTAATGACGTTCTAAGTAGTGCAAGTAACGCGATGGTCCCTCTAGAAGACAACAAACCTTAACTCGATTATGTGACCGTCTTGAACTGCCCTTTGGACCTTAGGGTTTGGGGTAGTACGGCGTGCCACATGTGAGGCGTTGGCTTGACCCTTCTACGGCTGGACCGTTGGTACTGAGGCATGAAGTGAATGTTTTTAAATTTGTTTCATGTGTTGAGCTGTTTCGGGAAAACCTGGGTGTTCGATTGTTCGATCGGAAAGTTTGACATTTTCTATTTATCCGGAATGTGATACAATATTTGGAATCCATAAGTAGTTATGAGATAACTGAATGAATGTTATAAGCATAGCACTTTAGTCTCACTTGATCGGTTGCCACGGAATTTTGATGCGATCAAAAGTCCATCGCAATCACGTAGTATACGCGAATACTCGCCGGATAAACTTATTAGACAGCTACATCCCTTAGCCCCGACCAAGTGACTGTAGGAGAACCCCGTCGCCGAAAGCATCCGTTCGGGTGCTCGCGGTAGCGGTGTTCCGCCTTAGTGCACTTCGTCGACGGTATCGGGGGTGCGGCCGTCTACTGAAGTTTGCGACGAGCATTCGATCAGGATGTCGGGAATCTTGTTGAATTGCCCGACTTGATATTGAAAAGTATTTTCGATTTTGAGACTAAAATGCAGGGTTTATAATTGTTAGGCATGCGATGTCTAAGTAATTCATTTGATTAGGCGTGCGATGTCTATAGAGTTTGCGGATTCCAACTGTTGTAGTTTTACACTTTCTTTTCTGTGACCGTAAGTGTAATATGTGATATCGCCGGTTTCTTTACTATATGTCAACGACAATTGGGATACGCATGTTTACTTATGTTGATGACATGTGATGTTATGTGTTGCTGGATATGTTATATTGGATCGTCGTGTTTGAATAGCCGGGGGTTTTTATGTGAGATGAGTGTTTTTTCATTTTCATTCATGTAAAAACTTGTATGTAATATTCTTTTATTGGGGCACTTCCAGGTTGCGGAAGATGTCACCGTTTGTATATTATTTACTTTTCCGCACTAGGATAGACCCAAGGAGGAGGGCACAAGTAACCGGGTTCTGGAGTCCAGTGGGAGACAAACTCGAGGAGTCGAGTCCGGGTCTCCTAACTCTAGAATTGGTAGGGTTGCTTGCCGCTCTCGTAGGGGTCTAGGGGTGTGGGTTTGGCTATTCAACGCGACCGTGGAATCCGTGTTTTATACTGGCTCGTATTGAAAACACGGACGTCCTAGTATATCCAATATTTCATATGTTTCTTCTGCTGCGATATCTGTGATGTGATCATGTGATGTTCTGTGATAGATACAGTATATATGATATATGATATATTATATAGGCATTACTTATGTTTTACACCCGCGCTAGCCCTGCCCTGCTCTGCCGTTAGTTACCTAACCTAACGGTGCACGAGAGGACATCGAGGCGAATGCGGATGGCATAAGTGTACGTCGTATTTATCTGTGATGATTAGGTACTTAAATGATGGGACTTCATTAATATGATTAATGAAAGAAAAGAAACCTAAGATGTTGTGGAATCGAATTTCTAAATAAAAAAGGTAGCTACAGTTCTTGCTTTGCATCGCGGTGTTTCTTGTAGAACATTCTGCACCTTATTCGATAAGGAAAGGACCGAGATCCCTTCACCGGGAGTGACTCCTTTAGCAATAACTGGCAGATGCTACAACCCTCAGTTTGTCTTTTGATTGCTTCTATAGTTTCTGCTTTGCACAGTGATATATATGATATATCCCGCACCTCATTCGACGAGGAAAGGACCGACGATCCCTTCACCGGGAGTGACTCCTTTAGCAAAACTAGAAAAGCCTCAAAAACATTCCATTTCAAAATTCATTCGATCCTACAACGATATCAAGTTCATTACGCAATAGGTTTTCAGAAAAACCTGTCGTAGCCCTCCGTCATTTCAGATAAGTCCTACTTAGTATTCATGCTACGTTTGTTGACCTCCGTCAAGGCGTAGTGTGCGGTAGCTAACTAGTATTTATCTGCTTATGCATATGATGCAGATTGGATTAGGGTAGTCGTGCGACCTTGTTGACCTCCGTCAAGGGTCGTGCGGGTGAGTTTGATTCAATCAAGAAATGACGGGTTGAACTTGACTAGTAGCCTATGGTTTGTTGACCTCCGTCAAGGTCATAGGATGCTAGGGGCAAAATTATCGGGAATTTCAAGTGTTGAAATTTGCAATGAGATTGCATACCTTCTATGAGATAGTTGGATCCCGATACCCGCTGCGAGTAATTGTTACTCCTGGGAGAGTTTTACACATTACAATTAGCCGATCAAGTAGGTGTCTAGAAAGGTGTCAACGAGGTTATGCCTCTGGAAAAATGAGGTTTGCAGTAATTAGGTTCGTGCGAAATCACGGGGGACCTCCCTCAAAGTACCGACACTGGCCTGGCTGAAAGATTGGTGAACCTGTAGCGTGTAATTAATCCCGGCTAGTCTTTCCTTTTAGGGTTTGAAGGAAGATTTGATAAAAGCAGTGGGAGCCATCCTGATTAGATAAAATAATAACCAATCTGATCTTGCAAGAGCGCACGCAGAGTGTTTTCTTCTCTCTCTCTCCAGGTAGCGACCATGTCACGCCTTAATCAAGATAATAATACGGAAATATTGACCGAACCCGCTTGTTATACTGAGCTGGGGAACGTTGGTCCCGCTCCAACTTATAATTGTTATAAGACAGAGCAGGAAATTGGGGAATACCAGATTTCCCGTGCCGCCCAAACGAGGAAAGTGCATATGATGCATCATCTTCGGGTGTGTTCGTTACAAAGAACTGTTTCTCTGTATCCTCTACGTCCTGGGTATTTGATACCGGATCAGGATCCCAGATATGTAATCTGTTACATAGGGCTACGATAGGTAGAGAACTGAGAACGGGTGATAAGTTTCATGAGGCAGAAAACGGGGCAAGTGTTGCAGCCAAGTCTGTTGGTCACCGTCACCCTGTATTACAAATACATTGATTCTGAACGAATGTTATTAGATACCGAACCTGATATACAAAATCATATCAGTCTCTTTATAAGTAAAGAAATGATAAAATTTTGTATTGTTGGATAATGTTTTGAACATTTCCTATATCAAAAGTTGATCAGTTCAGGCACGTTATCTAAAAGCATTGATGTTCTAAATCAAACTACAGTTCTTTAGTATACGGAACACACACAAGAGGAAGAGTTCAGAAATGAACGGATCCTTCTTGAGGTATTGTAGACTAGGTCATATCAATGTGACCCGACTAGCTAAAGTAACATATAGATGCATATTTAAATCAGTTTGAATTTACATCTTATGAAACTTGCCAGTCATGTCACAAAGATTAGATGATCGTAGCTCTGTTTATTGGAAGCAGAGAAAGAGTTAGTGAACTCTTGGGATGATACATGTTGATGTATGTAGGTCCCCTGTCTACACATGCCAAGACCGGTTCTTTGTACTTCATTACATTCTCTGATAATCTCTCAAGATTCAGACATATGTTCCTGTTGAAACACAAGTCCGAACCTTTTGAGATATTCACAGAATATGATTTAGAAGTAGAGAACCAAAATACGGGTATAAGTATTATGTCCTTTGATGTGATCGAGGAGGAGAATACTTGAGCACGGAAATCCTGGACTATTCTAAAGGAGAATGAGATTCTCTCTTAGCATTACTCCTCCGTATACACCATAGCACGATGGTATATCGGGGCAGAGCGATCACACCCTATATGATAAGGTGTGCTCTATGATGAGTACTACTGAGTTACCTGTTTCCTTTTAGGAGTTATGCACTTATGAAGTTGCATACCTATTGAATAGGGTTCCAATCAAATCAGTTGCCTACCACTTCATATGTGATATGGAAAGGGAATGGCCCATATCTTAAGATAGTTAAGATTTGGGGTTGTCCGGCCTATGTCTAAAAGCAAAATCCGGACAAGCTCGAGGCAAGGTCTGTTATGTAGAACTGGAAATGTTCTAGCTATACAAAATGCAGCTGATGATTTGACAGAACCAAAGGATTCAATAGTTACCAACGAACCTCAGCCTCTCCGCCGATCTAATAGGGTTCCTCACCCACCCGAGAGATTCTTCGGTTTCTCTATGACAGTGGGAGTGAGGATTGCATCATGAGATGATGACCCAACTAGTTTCGAGCTGGCCATCAAGAGTGGGACTCTGTAAGAATGGCTGGATGCTTAACGATCTGAGATGGAATCCTTATACACCAACAAAGTATGGACTTTGGTTGCTTTATCTGAAGGGTTCAATCCCCATCAGGAGCAAGTATATCTTGAGAAGATTACTTGGTGTACATGGAAAAGTTGAGACTTTCAAAGCTAGGCTTGTTAAAGGTTTTCGTCATCGACCAGGCGTGGATAATGATGAAACCTTTTTCCAGTGCCTATGCTTAAGTCCATCCAGATCCTACTTGCCATGGCTACATACCATGACTACGATATCTGGCGGTTGGGTGCCATGACTGCTTTTCTAAATGATGTTTTAGAAGAGTGCGTCTATAAGTACACAGCCAGAGGGCCTCGTAAACAGTGGGAGCAGCGGAAACGTGTGCAAGATGTTTTATGTGATAAAGCAGGCATCGCGGAGTTGGAACGTATGTTTTGATGTCTTAGTCAAAGAGTTTGACATCATCAAAATGGTAGATGAACCTTGTATAAACAAAAAGGTAGTAGGGAGTATGGTAGTGATCCTCATAAAGTACGTGGATGACATACTCTTGATAGGGAAGGAGTTTCATATGCTACGCTCGGTCAATCTCCGCTTATCACAAGGATTCTCCATATAGGATCAAAGTGATACTTCCTAAATCCTGAGTTTTCATCTATGAGATAGATGTTATTGGGTGTTAGGATACTCACTAGCTGTAGTGAGATGGTATCAATTGATCCTGGGGAGAATCATTGGAAGGGTTCCAGGGTGATAAAGATGACTGAATGTCAGTCACAGGCATTGTCCATACCCTCGGTAAAGGGACGGTATGTTGGAAGAGTTCCAATCTAGATACCGTGGCACACTAGGCGATAAAGGCTGGATACATCGCTACTTAAGATGCTACCAAAGAGGAAGTCTGGGTGTATATTAGTTCATGAGATGAACTTAGTTCCCCCCATTGTGTGACAATGGAGTTGTGGCTTATGCCAAGGAACGTCCGTCCCATCAATGATCCAGACATATTCTAAGGCAGTATCACCTGATCATGGAGATGGCTGATCTCCAAGGTGATCGAGGTTAGGAGAGTAGACTCAGAGGACAACACGGCGGATCCACTCACAAAGGCCTTTTCCCAGAAAGAGACTTTTATGGGATGGTTGAGTATGAGATACTACAACCACTGCTAAAGATGGCCCTAGTGCAAGTGGGAGATTGTTAGTTATATGTATGCCCTAGAGGCCATTACTGTACATAGGATGTATATTGTAGTGGATGCTGGGACATATATAGGGAGGACTTTCTTGCTCGACATGATAGTATGCTATCTGGTTGCTCTTTATCTTAACGTGTACACTGATTGTCTCTCTGTTACATGTTGGTAAAGCCCTTAGGATGTGTACTTGACTACCTGGACTATGATGCGGATCATACTAGTGGGGACATGGTAGTCCATAAGTACATCCTTCAAGGTCCCTAGTCGTGGGTGTATCGAGACGGGGCATCGATATACCAGAGTAGACTAGCGTATACCTTCTCGACCCATACAGATGGCCGATGGATGATCCCATATCCATTGGTGTTTGACATCAGAGATTATATACGGGTGCTCAGTGGAGACTGGGTACACTGGACGGACTCGCCGAGAACTCCCAGATGGTATTATACCCTACGTCAGATGGCAGTTCTCTGGTGACATTGGTACAGAGTAGTCTGTTGACCTGAGATCGTCATAGAGTCTTGTGTGATTCCCACTGTGCTTTGATTTCCACCTTACCACGTCCAAGAGGGCGTGCAAAACAGTGTTTTTTGGGTACAGTCCCGAATCACATGGAGGCAATGAGCGATAGGAGGGGATTCGTCTCTCCCGGTATAGGGAGTTGATGTTGCACTGTGTTCGATTGGCTATAACCGGAAATCCCTGGCCAGGGTTGCTGAGATTTTCTGGTAAGTGTTACCAGAAGTTTCTCGAACTTTTATAGACCTCATATCGACACGACTTATCGAGTTATTGGGGTCTGACGTTTACCACCCCTAGGCGAGATATGCGACATATCAGACGATCAGACCGGACTGTACGGTAAGTGTTACTGGTTGGATTCACAGGAGTGTGAGCGGGCTTGGTCGTTGATCTTCTGATCGCTCAATACCCGGGTGGCCGTTACGTTTAGCAGACCGCTTGCGGCTTGTGGGTGTTTGATATGATCATCACCTGCTGCCGGCGTCTTGACGAGTCTTTAGAGTCCAATACAGAAGTTTCCTGGCTCAAGCAAAACGAAATAGGAGCGCATATGAGATATGTGCGGGACCGAGAATAATGCGTGTATATGATACCGTATTCCATTCTCGCGATGAATGTATCGATTGGTTGTATGCGATATAACCTAGTTATCGATTCAAGGATTGATTCGATAAGCCGATACATTGGATATTAGTCGGTTATATGAGATATGACCGGATCGTTAAATCAAGTGTTGATTTAATGATTTAATGCATAATTATATATTTGATATATTACTTTGCATTAACTAGTATTGGTTCACTTTAAATGGATTTTCTCATTTGATGTGCACATTGTATATGTGATATACTTTTGTACATTTGATTGTATCATGTTTGATGATACATGAATGTTTGGGTGTATTTTAAGATTAAACCATGGTTATCTTAATGGTTAGGGTTTGGATTTACTAATATATTTATTTTTATTCATTTTAAGGCAAGAATAAAATGGTGGCTAGTTTTTGTTTCTTTCATGAAGCTTTGACCATTTTGTCTCTTAGCCTTAACCTAACCATTAAACCTAACCTTAGTTTATTCTCTACACCTAACTATGGTTGTTATATGATAAGATAATTCTTTTAATACTTATCATATTCCATCATCTTCTTCTTCTTCTTCAACAATGAAGAAAGCTTGCAACCTTGAATGGCAACTTGAGAAAAAGAGTGAGAAATCCAATTCTAAAGTGAACCCACTTCCTATTTCTTCATCCTCTACCACTTGCCAAGTAGTATAGGGTGTTTTCTTCACAAGTTTCATGGCTTGGTGAAGTTGGATCTTGATCTTGTGTTGCCTCGACGTAGATCATCTTCGGCATCGAAGTCGACGACCTAGCCCGCCCATTTCTCCGATGAAGCCGACGCTAGAGCCCGGGATCCGATGATCGCAGCGAGGAGACTTCATCGCGGAGCCATAGAGGTGGAGAACCGGATCTACAAAGGTTGTATGTTCGTTCACTTCTTAGTTAAGCAGTTAACTAGTTGCTTGTTTCGCCTAATCTCTAGTCAACGATCCGTATTAGGGTTTCTCGGCACTTGTAAAATTTGAAATTGGCATGGTTGATGCCTTGTGAGACCTCATTTGTGTGCCTAGGAACCCTACAGAATCCTGATACTTCGAACACCTGGTTCTCTACTTTATTCATATACCTATAACTTCTCAAAACTTGGACCTTGTATTTCTACAAAACACCTGTCTAAAAACTTGAGAAGTCATAAGTAAACCGAATATAGTACGAGAACCAACCCCTCTGTCCTCATGGACGCTAGACAACATACAATGCTCTGTATAAGTCCTTTGAGTCTAATAACTCATTCCCTGTGTGTCGTAGGTTAAAAACTGTATCTATGGTTAAGAAGAATTACACCGTTGTTTAATGCTCCTTACCTAACCATCCACTGATATAGGTAAATGTCATGGACATAATTTCAAAAAGGTATATCTCACTCTATAAAAATAGACGTACAGATGTATCAATTTGAAATTGGTGCATAACAGCAGATATTCAAAACCAAATATTTGCCGTCCGGCAAACAACCCAGGTGACTTCCTCAAATATCACCAATTACAACGAATTCCGATATAATGAGGACAATCACCCAATTCCCAATAACTTACTCCCACTCATCATCTGTAAAACCATACAGATGTGAGAATCAAACCTGGTAAATACATACCCTGGAGCAAGGACTAATTGGGAAATCAGTTTTCTTTTAACAGTACACAGTGAAACTGAAACATTGAAATGTTTCGTAGGGGTATCCTGGTATTCCCAGTAATGCCTCTTCCATTATCCAGATTCACAACTGTAACCGTATAATTCTTTACCATCTCTCCAAATACCTTTATATGTCTTTAGTCATTACCTTCTGTACACCCTCTTAGGCTAAATGGTTTTCTTCCTTCCCTACCGTTCGGCACCAGCCTATGGTTTGGAAGAAGACTATCCAATAAGCATAATGGGTGTACTGTCCTAATCCTAGGAGCACTCGAAATGTGAGAGAAGGTAAAGATAAAAGACACCTGAATAAACCTTATTCCTATTTCTCCTGAACCAGAATCCATCTCCGAACTGGAACAAGTTCCTTTTGAGTTCGTATATAACCATACGATGGAGTATCCAATAAACTGTGGATCTTCGTAGTGATACGGAGTGTCCTGGAGAAATACAAAGGTGATTTAGGATTGGCGAAGAAATACTTGGTTTGGTCGTGAATAGCAGTCGCAATTTACTTTGCCCTCTTACTAATCCCTTGATATGTCTTTACTTAATACCTTCTGTACACCATCGTTATGCTAATTGGTTTTCTTCATTCCCCACCGCTCGGCACCAGCCTAAGGTTTGGAAGAAAACTATCCAATTTGCGTAATAGGTGTACTATCCTAAACCAAGAAGTACTCGCAACCTGAGAGAAGGTAAAAGGAAAAGATAACTGAATAGTCCTATTTGTAAGCCCGCGGGGGCGCCCCGGCCGTCGATCCGACGCCGGAAACGCGGAAACAAAAACTTTGCGAACTTTGCAAAACGGCACCACCGTGGACTTTTTACCCGGATCGGGCCATTAACCTAACAACTAGCAAAGTAAAATACGGGTAGAGAAGTATACCAAGCGATCCGTGTCCTTCGGTCTTCGTCTCCACTCCGATCTCCTGCGGAATCTCCGTCACCTCCTCGCTCGTCGGAAAGGGCACCACGTAGCCGGAATCTTTTACGGGCTCCCACCTCTTGACCGAGGCAACTCGGGCGCGAAGTTGGCTAGCCGACGCGTCCAAGACTTGCTATAGAATAGTGTAGAATAGTTGTCTCTTTGTGGTTTAGTAGTAGCCATGGAGGATGGAGGGAAAGGAATAATAGCTATGGAGAGATTTTGCAAGCAAGCAAGCATGCATAAGAAATGAAATGATTTCTTTTCCACCACTCACAAAATAATCCTCACCCCTCAAAGAAGTGGCCGGCCTCTCTCCTTTCAAGAATAGATTGGAGAGAGAAAAAATATGCAAGAAAGAATATATCAACCATAGAAAAATGGTCACTCTCATTTCATATCAAAATCCTTTCAAAAACAAATCAACCCCTTTTCTCATTAATGCATAAGAAGAGAAAGAAAAGGAATCTCATGATGCTAGTCTCATCATAATGCAACATATGCAAGAAAGCCCTCCACAAAATATTAATTGCAAACTTGCAATTAACACCCTCCAATAAGAAAGTCCGACCGAGAAGGAATGAAGGAAAACCGGCCGGAACGGAATGCAAACTGGCAACTACAGAAAACTGATCCCGTAATAAATTACAGGAAAACCCCGCACTTGCAAATACATGCCCGTATTTGTATTCCCACTGAACACAAATGCAAAGAGACAAAACTACACTATCTAATACTAGGATCCGGCTTAAGCCAAAGCCGGCTAGTAAAAAACCGTCCGATCACGATCCGTGCAATACTGCACGTATCTGATCGAACCCTGCCATATCTCCATACGGCCTCTACAGCGTTTCGCCCGAAACTTGAGTAACTGTCTGTGTGGTGGACTCTAAAGACTCGTCAATACTATGGCTGTGGATTTAACCACTAGCACGTCAGAGGTATTAGCCATACGTGACGGGCCACCAGCTATTGACCAAAAGGGACGTCGATGAGCGAACTCATCCTGACACCCTACTGAGCCTGTCAGTGACAATATCCGTACAGTCCGGTCCGTTCGTCTATGAGCATCGCATGGCGGGCCTAGGGGGTTGGTAAAAGTCAGACCCCCAAAAGCGGTACAAGTCGTGTCGGAGTGTAGCCCAGAACACCCTGAGATACTACTGGAATACCTACCAGCAAATCTCCTGCCTTGGCCAAGGACTTTTCATGTTCTGGCTCTCCTAGACACAGCACGACCTCACCCCCAAACCGGGAGAGACGAACCCCTGAAGATCCGCTCACTGCCTCCATGTGGCTCGGGACTGTACCCAACTAAAACCTGTTTGCACGACTCCTTTGAGCCGTGGTAGGGTAGTAATCAAAGTACAGTGGGAACTCACACGAGACAAATGACGATCTCAGGTCGATGAACTAACCTGTACACATGTCACCAGGGAACTGCTATCTGACGTCTGGTATAATCCCAACTAGCAGGTTCCCGGCGAGTCCTGTCCGGTGTACTCATAACCCAATGAGCACCTGTATACATCTTAGGTGAACCAACTGACACCAGTGGCTTGTGAGACCGGCCACCGCCCCTCGTCGGGGTCTCGACTGTATACACTAGTCTACTGTGGAGAATCGATGCCCTGTCTCGAAACTCCCACGACTAGGGACCTTTTAAGGATGCGCTTGTAGACCCCCAGCTCCCACTTATATGATCGCCCTCATACTGCTGGTGGTCAAGCAAGAATCCTAGGGGCTCTATCAACGTGTAATAGCGACTCGAAAGGTCACCTAAAGCAGTACACGATGATAAAGATAAACCAGATAGCATACTATCATCTCGAGTAAGACTGTCCTACTGGGACAGGTCCTCCCCTCAATCATTGCAATCACGTGCCTGTGATCCAATAATTGACTCTGAGGGCACTATCTCCAACACTATTCGTTTTATCCATAACCGGAAACCATTCTCGAATAAATTCCTTCGAGTTCGTATATAACCATACGATGGTTTTGTCCAATGGAAGTGGACGTTCGTAGTAATACGGGGTGTCCTGGAGAAAAGGGTAAAAGTACGAGTGGCAATGAGGTTTGTAACTCTGACAATCCAAAAGCCAGTGTTTTAGAAGGTTAGGTCAACTTGGTTACTGAGTCATAGTCTAGGGTCGGGTCATGGTCGCTGCCAAAGAGAGAGAGAAAAGAAACACTCAGCGTGCACTCTAACCTAGATCAGAATGGTTATCACTTTATCTAATCAGGAAACCTCCCACTGTAACGTCAAATTCTCCTCCAAACCTGAAAGAAGAATTAGTCGGGATCACCCGAGGAGTAAACCAACTCATCAGTGGGAATCGGGATCCAACCATCATCGCATGACAACGTGACGGAATCCACTCACGTCACCACACTCCAGAAGGTATGCGCATGCCTGGCAAGTTTCGGTTTCTTTAGAAACTCCCGATGTAAGTTTTTACCCCTATGACCCAAGTGACCTTGACGGAGTCAACAAATCAAAGAGTCCTAGTCAAGTTCATCCCGTCATTATCTGGATTGCATTAAACCCACCCGTGCGTGCCCTTGACGGAGTCAACAAGGCCGCACGACTGTCCTAACCAATCTCATTTATGCAACAAACAAGCACCACTTAGCTACCGTACACTACGCCTTGACGGAGTCAACAAACGCAGCACGAATACTAAATAATACCCGTAAGAAATGACGGAGGGCTACGGCTGGTTTTTTGCAAAAAAATCTTTAACGTAATGAACTTGATATCGTTGAAGGAACAGCATAACTTTTTATAAAAATATAGTGACGAAAACCTTTGCTAAAGAGGTCACTCCCGGTGAAGGGATCTCGGCTCTTTCCCCGTAGAATGAGGTGCAGGATATTCCAACTGAATACAACGATGCAAAGCAAAAGTAATCGACTATAGTGAAGTTATCACCCTGACGCAAACTTCTGTCCAAGGGGTCACTCCCGGTGAAGGGATCTCGGCCCTTGCCTCGTCGACTGAGGTGCTGGATATTCATAACCGAATACCACTGTGCAAAACAAAAAAGAACGTCCTTGCAATAACAGCTTTTTGAAAAATTGTTCCAACAACATCAGAATAGGTTTGTTTAGCTTGCATTGATCCGAATCAACGCGGTCCCATCAAATGATCACACCAATAAAGAACGAAAATAATGATGTACGTATATGCCATCAGCATTCGCCACTGGGTCCCGTCATTACCCGTTAGGTTACTTAACTAACGACAGAGCGGGGACTGGACTAGTGCGGATGCAAAACATATACAACATCTACTAGTATATATATCAATATATAATATTCGCTCAAGGCATGATAAAATGCAACATCACAGAAATGTAATAAGTATCACAGAACAATACAGATATCTGGCATCCCCGGGTTTCACAGAGTCGCTACTGAAACCCGACGTTCCCCTGGTTGTGTGGATAGCCTGTGCAATGAAATCCTAGACCCCTACGGGCGCGGCAAGTTACCCGCCAAAACCTGAAGCGAGGCAGCCCCCTTCAGCAACGTGAATGGACCACCCGGCACTTCACGGAATCCGGTAACTTGGGCACCCCTCCTTAGGTCAACCTGTACCCCCTACGAGTGCGGCGAATAGCCCGCCAATTCTAGAGTGAAGCCCCCTCCGTCTCAACGCCATGAGATGCGGGCTCGTTGCCCTCTAGAACCCGGCTACCCGTGCACCCCTCCGCGGGGTAATCCTAGTACAGAAAGTAAAATATACATACAACGGGTACATCGACCTCATCCCGGTCGTGCCCCAAAAGAATAATATACAGACAGGCAGTGACGGCAGTCCACATGTCGGACGCTCGCCCCGTAATAACAAATGTACATAATACAACCAAATCTGTACTACCATTGCATCCAGACTATCCCCACGACCAATCTGCAACATCACAGCACAACACAGAACATCAACGTGAATGTCGCGTTCGCAAATCCGTCTAACCGGGCTATAGCAGTTAGACAGGATTTACCGATCAAGTGACATTTACGGTCGCAGATATAATGTAAATACTGTGAACTAACATGTTTAAAATTTTCGATCGATCAAATTTACCCAAGTGGGCTCCCAAGCACTACTGTAGCACTTAAAGAAAATCTGGGCCCAAAAAGAACATTCCAAAACCCCAATTTCCCTGTACAAAGATCACTGTGCAAAAATGGTGCAGTGAAGACACTGTACTGCGGCGGAACCGCGGCGCCAAGTGGGTTTTGGCCGCGTTTCTGCGGTGGGTCTACAGTATCACGCTACCATATTTTCACAGATGTCTTAGAATTTCCTGAACATTATTCTGCAACAACCTGAAAAAATTTTGGAGCCAAAAAAGTTTCGACAGAGAACTGATGCATTGAAATCGCGGGTTTTGGAATTTTGTTCGATCGAAGATGTAAACACATTAGACTAAGCTAGACTAGGTTAATGGCGTGGCTCTGATACCATGTTGGTGCACGGCGGCGCCCCGGCCATCTGTACGAGGCCAAAATGCGGAATCAAAATTTTTTCTTAACTTTATAAACCGGCGCCACCGCGGACCATAAACCCGGATCGGACCATTAACCTACTACTAGCTAAATGAAGAAGGGGGTAGAGAGATATACCGAGCGATCCGTGTCCTTCGGTCTTCTCGTCGTCGTCCCGATCTCCCGCGGGATCTCCGGTCTTCACCTCCTCGCCGGAAGGGCACCACATCGCCGGCTTCTTTTACGGGCTCCCCCCTCTGGACCGAGGCAACTCGGGCATGAAGTTGGCGAGTCGACATGCCCAAGAATTGCTGTAGAATAAGTGTAGTGCTATGTCTCATTTGGGGTTGTGGAATTTGCCTTTTTGGTGGAGGAAATGAACTACGAAATTTTTTGGAGATGAACTTGGGAATTTTTGTAGCATGAAAAGAACAAAAATTCCCCACTCAAATTTTGGACAGCCCTTACAAGGGAATGCAAAATTGGTGAAAGGAGTGAGTGAAGGAAAGTCAAGAGGGTGGGGAAGCTTTCATGCAAGCATGAATAAAGAGTGATGATTAAAAACAATATGATCACAAACAAAATCCAACACTCCAAAACTTAATCAACTCCCACAAGTCAAACCATGATGACTAAAAGAAAGTCAAGGGATGGTGCAACCATCATGACACAACAAAATGCAAAGACCACCCTCCACAATGCCAATTTCACAATTGCAAATAAGCCCTCCTCCACCAATTTTCAGCCAAGGAAAGATACAAAGGAAAAAGGCTGAAACGGAATGCAAACTGGCAACTTCAGAAAACTGATACCGTAATAAATTACAGGAAAACCCCGCTAGTGTATATACATACCCGCATTTGTATTCCGACCGAATACAAATGCAATGAGACAAAATCTACACTGTACAATACTAGGATCCGGCTTAAACCAAAGCCCGCTAGTATTGTCCGTCCGATTATGATCCGTACAATACCGCACGTACATGATCGAACCCTGTCATATCTCCATACGGCCTCTACAGCATTTCGCCCGAAACTTGAGCAACTGTCTGTGGGGGACTCTAAAGACTCGTCAATACTTTTGGCTGTGGATTTAACCACTAGCACGTCAGAGGTATTAGCCATACGTAACGGGCTACCAGGTATTGACCAAAAGGGACATCGATGAGCGAACTCATCCTGACACCCTACTGAGCCTGTCGGTGACAATATCCGTACTGTCCGGTCCGTTCGTGTATGAGCATCGCATGGCGGGCCTAGGGGGTTGGTAAAAGTCAGACCCCCAAAAGCGGTACAAGTCATGTCGGAGTGTAGCCCAGAACACCGTGAGATACTACTGGAATACCTACCAGTAAATCTCCTGCCTCGGCCGAAGGCTTTGTGTAATGGCACTCCTAGACACAGCGTGACCTCACCCCCAATACCAGGAGAGACGAACCCCTGCAGATCCACTCACTGCCTCCATGTGGCTCGGAACTGTACCCAACTAAAACCTGTTTGCACGACTCCTTTGAGCCGTGGTAGGGTAGTAATCAAAGTACAGTGGGAACTCACACGAGACAAATGATGATCCCAGGTCGATGAACTAACCTGTACACATGTTACCAGGGAACTTCTCTCTGACGTCAGGTATAAGACCAACTAGCATGTTCCTGGCGAGTCCTGTCCGGTGTACTCATAACCTAATGAGCACCTGTATACATCTTAGGTGATCCAACTGACACCAGTGGCTTGTGAGACCGGCCACCGTCCCTCGTCGGGGTCTCGACTGTATACACTAGTCTACTCTGGAGTATCGATGCTCTATCTCGAAACTCCCACGACTAGGGACCTTTTAAGGATGTGCTTATAGACCCCAGCTCCCACGTATATGATCGCCCTCATACTGCTGGCAGTCAAGCAAGAATCCTAGGGGCTCTATCAATGTGTAATAGCGACCTGTAAGGTCACCTAAAGCAGTACACGATGATAAAGATAAACCAGATAGCATATTATCATCTTGAGTAAGACTTTCCTACCGGAATAGGTCCTCCCTCAATCATTGCAATCACGTGCCGGTGATCCAATAGTTGACTCTGAAGGCACTATCTCCAACAGGACGGACAACCCCATATCTTAACTCGTTTAAGAGATGGTCTCTTCCCATTCCATATCTCATATGGAGTGGTAGGCACTGATTTGATCGGAACTCTATTCAATAGGTATGCAGCTGTCTCAAGCGCATATCCCCAAAAGGAAATAGGTAACTCAGCAGTACTCATCATAGAGCGCACCATATTTAATATGGTGCAATTTCTCCGCTCCGATACACCGTTGTGCTGTGGTGTATACGGAGGAGTAACCTGAGAGAATCCCATTCTCTTTTAAATAGTGTTGGAATTCCCCGCTCAAGTATTCACCTCGTCGATCAAATCGTAGGATTTTAATACTTTTGCCCGTCTGGTTTTCAACTTCGTACTTATATTCCTTGAATTTCTCAAAAGCTTCAGACTTGTGTTTCAACAAGAACACATGTCCGAACCTTGAGAGATCATCGGTGAATGTAATGAAGTACGAAAAACCATTCCTGGCATGTGTAGACATAAGACCGCATACATCACTATGTATCAGTCCCAAGAGTTCTGAAGCTCTTTCTCCGTGTCTAGTAAACGGAGTTTTGGTCATCTTGCCTTTGAGACATGACTGGCAAGTTTCATAAGATGAAAATTCGAACGGATTCAAATATCCATTTTTATGCAACTTATCCAGTCTTGTCACATTGTTATGACCTAGTCTACAGTGCCACAGGAAGGATTCATTCATTTCTGAACTTTTCTTCTTGTTTGTGTTCTGTATGTTAAGAACTGTACTTTGATTAAGAACGTATATACCATTACATAACATACCAGATCCAATCAACACTTGATTCTGGAAAATGTTCATAACATTATCCTCTAATGTGAGATTATATTCTTCTTTAGTTAGCAAAGAAACCGATATAATGTTGCACATCATCTTTGGTACGTAGTAACAGTCGTTCAGAATCAATGTATTACCAGTTAGCAATACAAAGTGATAATAGCCAACTGCCTTGGCTGCAACAATTGCACCATTCCCTACTGTTAGGGATTTATCACCCTTTCCCAGTTCTCTACCTTTCTTTAGCCCATGTAACAAGTTACATACGTGGGATCTTGATCCGGTATCCAATACCCAGGACGTAGAACAAACTGAGAAATAGTTCTCAGTAACGAACACAACCAAAGAAGATGCATCAACATGCTATTTCTTCGTATGGGTGGCATGGGAATCCTAATATTCCTCTATCTCTTGCTCAGACTTATGACAGTCATAAGATAGAGCGGGACCAACGTTCCCTAGCCCTGTATAAAAGGAGGGTTCGGTCAATACATCTATATTATTATCTTGATTAAGGCGTGACATTGGTTGCTGCCTGGATAGAGAGAAGGAAGGAAACGCGTTAGCGTGCGCTCATTGCAAGATTAGATTGGTTATTATCTAATCTAATCAGGACGGCTCCCACTGTTTTTATCAAATCTTCCTTCAAACCATAAAAGGTAAGATTAGCTGGGATTAATTACACCCTGCAGGTTCGCCAATCGTTCGGCCAGGCAGGCATCGGTACTCCAAGGGAGGTTCCCTGTGCTTTCGCACAGACCTAATTAAAATAAACATCGTTTTCCTAGAGGCATAACCCCGTTGACACCTTTCTAGACACCTACTTGATTAGCTAATTGTAAAGTGCAAAACTCTCCAAGAAGTAACTCTTACTCGCAGTGGGTATCGGGATCCAACTATCATATAGAAGGTTTGCAATCTCATTGCAAATTTCAACACTTGAAATTTCCGATAATGGTTTTTACCCTAGCAACTTATGACCTTAGCTATGATCAACAAATCATAAGTGCTAGCCAAGTTCAACCCGTCATTTCATGATTGAATTAAACCCACCCGTGCGACCCTTGGCTAAGGTCAACAAAACCGCACGACTACCCTAATCCAATCACATCATATGCCGCAGACCAGCACTAATTAGCTACCGCACACTACGCCTTGGCTAAGGTCAACAAACGTAGCACGAATACTAAATAGTACTTATCTTAAATGACGGAGGGCTACGCAGGTTTTTAAGAAAACCGTGAGTGTAATGAACTTGATATCGTTGTAGAATCTAATGGTTTTGAAACGGAGTATTTTTTAGGCTTTTACTAGTTTTGCTAAAGAGGTCACTCCCGGTGAAGGGATCTCGGCTCTTTCCTCATCGAATGAGGTGCTGGATATTCATGAATACCACTATGCAAAGCAAGAACTAGAGAAGCAGTCAAAAGAAAAAACCGAGTAGATTGTAGCATTTGCTAGTTTCGTTAAAGAGGTCACTCCCGGTAAAGGGATCTCAGCACTTTCCTCATCAAATGAGGTGCTGGATATTCATCAAGGAATACCACTATGCAAAGCAAAAACTAGAGCTACCCTTTATGAAAATTTGATTCTACAACATCTTTTAGTTTCTTTCTTTTCATTAATCTTATTAATGAAATACCATAAATTAATGTTTCTTAAACATCACAGAAAAATGAAACGAAAATAGAACGTAAGCTTATACCATCCGCATTCTCTACTGGGCCCCGTCATGCACCGTTAGGTTACTTAACTACCGGCAGAGCAGGGGCTGGACTAGCGCGGGTGCAAAACATAAGCAACGTTTATTATATATCATATATATAATATTACATTCATCTCACGTAGTTATATGATCAACATCACAGAATCAAGCAGCAGAAGCAACATATGAAATATTGGATATACTAGGATGTCCGTGTTTTAAATTTAGCCAATAACGAAAAACACGGATTCCACAGTCGTGATGAATAGCCAAACTCACATCCCTAGACCCCTACGAGAGCGGCAAGTAACCCTTCCAATTCTAGAGTTAGGAGACCCGGTCTCAACTCCTTAAGATGGTCTCCCACTGGACTCTAGAACCCGGTTACTTATGCTCCCCACCTTGGGTCTATCCTAATGCGGAAAAGTAAATAATATACAACAATGGCGACATCATCCTCAACCCGGAAGTGCTCAAATAAAAGAATATTACATACAGATTTTACATGAATGAAAATAAAAACCCTCATCTCACATAAAAAAAAACCCGGCTATTCGTTCACGACGATCCAATAAATCATATCAACAGCAACACATGATATCACATATCATCAACGTAAGCAAATATGCGTATCTCTAAAACGTGTTGACATATAGCAATGAGATTAGGATACCCCACATATTACACTTACGGTCGCAGAATAAAAAGTGAAAAAACTACAATAATTAGAATCCGTAATATCCTTAGACATCATAAACCCGGAATATCTCATATTCCAAATTTCATGCCTAACATATAAAACATGCATTTTAGTCTCAAATTGAAAACTCTTTTCAATTAGCTGTCGGTTAATTCAACAAGATTTCCGACTTAGTGATCGTGTACAATACGCAATTGCAACGGAGTTTTGATCCGAATCAAAACTTCGTGGTAATCGATCAATTGAGACTAAACGGCTAGGTTTACAAAATACTAACTAGTTTTCATAAAACTAATTAATCAGGATTCTAATAATTGTATCACAAATCACAAAGCTTGTAAAGTAACCGCGATATTATAATTCCGCACGCAATTTGCAAACTAAACCAATTTTTCCAAGACATGAAAAATCCAGTAAGCTAAAGTTCCAAAACCGATTGTTTTATACCAATCCGGGAGTCGAAACGAACGCGAAATCCGCCCGAATCTTCACGGGGGCGAAGATCCCAAAATTAACTATCGAATGGGGGGCCTAGAGGGGGTACCCCACCCCTGATGCCACCACAAGGTGGCCAGGGGGTGAGGCAGACCCAAAACTGCCTAAGGTGGGGCAGTTTTGGGTCCCCACAGCCAAGACCACCTTGTGGTGGTCTTTGGGAGTGGGCCCAGCCGTTCGGTCCCCCCGGGGTATCCCCAGGGTGCACACGCTCTACCCCACGGCTTCTCGGTTCTAACCGTGAGCCCACAGGGTGTGCAAAAAACTCAAAACATCATTTTGGAAAACTGGTTTTATCGGCAGTTTTGCGCGACAAAAACGGCGGATTTCTAACGTCACTACAAGTTAGCCTAATGTTCTAACTTGGCTCTGATACCATGAAAGTCGACCTTAGCACCACCATGAGGTTCTAGAGGCATCAAGCATGCAAAATTTTAGTTTTATTAAGTGCTAAGTCAGACTAACAAGGTCTTTACTAGATTATTTAGGGTTTGCCTTTGTGATGTGATGAACTTAAGAGAAGAAAAGAACATATAATCTTTATAGTTTAAGTCCCTCTCTTCAATAGCTCTGAGTTGAAGTCCACACGACTCTACTAGGCTCCTCTTCATGTATAACGAACCTCCTTCATAATCTTCGCGCCAAAGACGATTTATCCGAAGTCCACAATCTCAAGCTAACCCTTCACTAATCTCATTAGTGAAGGCAACACTCCACATCAAATTGCAAATCTAATGTGTGATGGTGAAGTAGGGGTTTATTTTGCTCACTAGGGTTTTCACAAGTTCAATGATTAACATCACATGTGAGGGTTTGAATTTGGAAGTGAGGTGAAGAAAATTGTAGAGAGCAAGAGGAAGCAAGAGCTCAAGAAAAATGGCTAAGGCATGAAGAATGAAAATGATGAGAGTAAACTCAAAATGGCTCTCTCTTTCCTCACTTATTCAAGCATGGAATAAAATTGCAATTCTAAATTGCAACCATGCTTGAATAGTGAGTCAAGACTAATATAAAAATAATAAAACCCATGCCTTGCCCATTCTACAAATATCTCCACAATTTACACCTCATTTTTCTATTTTCTCAAAATAGAAAAACATGCCATACTTCATATAATAATATATATATTTATATATATCAAATATACATTAATATATATATAAAGCAATTAGTGAGCTAATGATATTAGTTAAGATATAATTATATCACATATAATTATATATCACATTATTAAATCAACACTTGATCTAATAATCCGGTTATATCGCATATAACCAACTAATATCACTAATCTGAATATCACATTATCAAACCAACACTTAATTCGATAATCTGGCTATATCACATATAACCTGACCGACATCAGATAACTGCCAGATTATAATATGGTATCACATACTCGTATTTAATCAGGCCCACACACATATCACATATGTGTCCTACTTCGTTTCGCTTGAACCAGGAAACTTCTGTGTGGGACTCTAAAGACTCATCAATACACCAGCAGTAGGTGATGATCACATCAGTCACCTACAAGCCGTCAGCGGTACTAGCTGGATGTAACGGCTACCCGGGTATTGAGCGATATGAAGATCAACAAGCAAGCTCTTCCATACTCTCCATGAAGCCTATCAGTAACACTACCATACAGTCTGGTCTCTTCGTCTGATATGTCGCATATCATGTCTAGGGGTGGTAAACGTCAGCCCCGGTAACGTGATAAGTCATGCCGATGTCTGGCTTATAACGGTTTGAGAAACTACTGATAACTCTTATCAGTAAATCTCAGCAGCAGTCCTGACCAGGGACTTCCAATTATAGCCAATCGAGCATAGCGCAACATCAACCCACAATACAGGGAGAGACGAAATTCCTCCTATTGCTCATTGCCTCCATGTGACTCGGGACTGTACCCAAAATCCACTTGTTTGCACGACTCTTTTGAGCCGTGGTAGGGAGGAAATCAAAGCACAGTAGGAGCCACACAAGACTCTATGACGATCTCGGATCTACAGACTAACATGTACCAGTGTCACCAGAGGACGGCTATCTGACGATAGGTATACTACCACATAGGAGTCCTCGGCGAGTCCTGTTCGGTGTACCCATTCTCCAATGAGCACATGTGTACAATCTTTGATGTCACACACCAATGGTTGTAGGATCAACATTCATCCTCTAAGGGAAAAGAAACGTACACACTAGTCTACACTGAAATATCGATGCCCTGCTCTCGATTTTCCCACGACTAGGAACTAATTAAAGGATGTACTTGTGGACCACCCTGGCCCCACTAGTATGATCTCATCATAATCCTGGTAGTCAAGTACATATCTTAAGGGCTTTATCAACATGTGAGAGCAAGACAGTAAAGAATACCAGTCAACATGTTAAGATAAAGAGTAACCAGATAGCATACTATCATGTCGAGCAAGAAAGTTCTCTCTATATATATATGTCCAAGCATCCACTATAATATACATCACATGTACAATAATGGCCTCTAGGGCATACATATAACTAACAAAAGCGGTATAGAAATAGGCCCCCTTACCGGGGATCAAGTCAATACAGAACTCGATATCGCGCTCTAGTGGCAATCCAGGCAATTCGTCAGGAAAGACATCGGGAAAATCCCTCACAATCGGAACCTGGTGTTGGGGTAAAAATTTGCACCCCGGTTGACCAAGTCAAAATCAAAGTCAACCCCAAGCCAAGTGGGCCCAAGCCCAGGTCAAATGGGCCGATGCCCAGGTCGAGCCCGAACATGAAGCGGCCGGCCTCCACCCCTGCCAAGATAAAAATTTTGTAATAAATAATTTTGTTGTGTTTCTTTTATTTTATGAATAGATGTAAGAAAAATGGGCATCAAGCCAAATTTTTGTAAAGCCCATGGCGTATGTGCAAAAAGAAATGGCACATGAGCCATGGGATAGGAAAAATGCCATTTTGAAAAGCCCAATGGGCTATATGTAAAGTGTATAGCCTATAAAGGCAAAGATAACGAAATTATCTCAACAACTTTTTTCTCTCTCCCAAAAAAAATGCAGATCTATGATCTTCTCCTTCTTCAAGGTTCTAAAACCTTCTTCGCTTTTGTATTAAATCAAAAGTTTAACTCTTCCTTTCTCAAAAATAAATAGTTTTTCACCACAAAATCCGCGAAGGGGAGTTCGGATCTCCAATCAGATCTCGAAAAGGGGAGACTTTTAAATCTCCCTCCTTTTTCTCCAAGATCTCACCTATCAAGAGAAGGAAGAAGGAGACCCATCTCCAAAAATCTAACTTTGGACAAATCCAAGGCTCAAAAGAAGAGCAATAAATCCCCAGGAGTTTAACTCCTTTCTAGATCTGTTGGAGTTTAACTCCATAAATTAGTTTCTGTTAGGAGTTCAACTCCAAAAACTTCTTGGGAGTTCAACTCCCCAGCCTAAGGGCTAGGCCTTTTCCCGCGGGTGTTTCCCGTGATCACGTGTGCGCCATGTGACCCCGGGACACTAAGGCACCCGTCGGTCACGTACGCGCCACGTGACCCCGGGGCGTTAAGGCGCCCAGTGGTCACGTGTGCGCCATGTGACCCCGGGTGCTAAGGCGCACATGGTCATGTGTGCGCCACGTGACCCCGGGAGCTAAGGCGCCCATCGGTCACGTGCGCGCCTCGTGACCCTAGGGCGCTAAGGCGCCCATCGGTCACGTGTGCACCACGTGACCCCGGGCACTGAGGCGCCCAATGGTTGTGTGTGCGCCACGTGACCCCGAGCACTGAGGCGCCCAATGGTCATGTGTGCGCCACGTGACCTCGGGCACCATGCGCCCACATGCAACGCACGCGTCTTTAAGTCGCTTTTTCCCTTCTTCTTTTTTGTGCACTCCATACTAAATGTGTCTCCCCGGGCCCGCTATCCGGGTAGCGGGACCCCCGTTAAAACTCTGTGGGGCCCCGATACATCCAAAAACCCCCTCCAAAACACAAAACTGCACATTGAGCTCGCATGACCAGTTTAACCCTTTAATCAGAGGTTCCCTCGCTCCAAAGGAGGGGGGTAATTAACGGCAGCTTAGTCCGCGGCTGCCGGAGATTCGGATCCCCACAATCAATAAACCCCAGCCTATCCTAGGCAGGGGAACCTGTAATGCGCCCGACAAGCGCGTGCGTATTCCCATCTCAATGGGGTGACGAAAAACACCCTACAGATTCTGGCACGCCCGGTGGGACCTTTCTCTCCTCCCATATTTCGGGTTAAATGTTCATGCGAACTCAATCAATATACATATCGATTGCCTATACTGAAATGATTTTTTTTCGTGCAGCAATCAACTTTCGACGACAATGTCTCCCAGGATGAATTCAGCTTCCGACGCGACCCCAATCGCGTACGTGGTCAAGGTCAATGCCCGTGTGGTTCTCCCCGCAAGCCTCAGTCGACAGTGGGAGGAATTGCCCCGCCAGTTTGGCTCCGTCATCATCTACCCTGCCGGAAGCGCTCATCCGGCAGAAATCCCGGTAAAGCAGGCAGCCAAGCCGGTCTCAAGGGGCAAGAGGCCGAATGTCATGATCGCCAAGACACCACAACCGAAACTTAAGACGGTGTCTGAACGACTCTCTGGTGCTCTAGCTGGAGGCAAGACTTCCAGTACAAAAGGCGACATCAAATGTTGCGAACGAGCTCAGGCGATGACTCCAGCAAATGCACAATCGAGCGTATCTCCAAAATCCTCCATCACCCGGTCTACGGCGTCTTCTTGAAGAGCCAAAGTTTGCCAAGTGCTTAAAGCAGAAAAGTTAAGGCAGAAGCGGCTCAGGTATCGAGCCAACAAGAGGGCCAGGACTCCGGCCAAGTGAAATCTTGTGAGGTTCCAAGAGCAGAGTCGCCCCGCGACGACGGATGAGTCGTCCGTAAAAATCAGCAATTCCTTCGAACCTCTGAAGTGGGTTCAGAAAAATGCCATGACCGCCAGAATCAAGAAGACAGTGATCCGAACAATGCTACAAAGAGACTTGTCTCGGCCCGAACAGAAAAGGTATGACACTGTCTCTTCAAGAGTCTATCAGGCGCTCTGTGCCGCGCAAAAGCAGCGGGGCGAATCCAGAAAAGAAGCGCCACCACCATTCAAGAATCGGGTCAGGCCAGCCGCCTTCAATCGACTGCCCGCTACCGAAACAGGGGAGTTAAGACAGCGATCTGTGAAATCAGCCGCTGATAATAAAAAGGCGGCTGGATATATTATCCATACGGTCTATATGGCAGGCGGGCGCCCCAGCGACAACCTTCGCAGCAAAAGCAAGGATGGGGCCACCACATCTCAAGCCCAATCTGGCTTGAATGTGGTTGCCGCTTCCCAAGAACAGCCGCCTCCGCTGGATGAAGAAAACCCTCTCGATGAGGATGATAGGCAGAAAGACCCCTCGGTCCATGCACAGTCAAGCTCGGACAGCGAGGAAGAGCCGACTTTCCGCCCTAAGACCGCGGAGCAAGAGCTGCTTCAAGAGCTTCGAAAACAGCTCAGGAGAAAAGATAAGGAGATGGCCAAGCTCTACTCGAAAATTGATGACCTAACAAACGTTGTGATGCAGCTTACGGCTCAAATTGCTCGAGCGCCTCCCAATCAAGCACAAGTCTCTACTCATCAACCGGGTGATGAAAATCCGAAGTAGCCAATGCCTGTTCCTTTGGGTCCAAGACTGGTCGAGCCGCACGAAAGCCGACCACATTCCGCTTCTGGGGATGCCTTGGCCCCAGATAGCACTATCCCGCTAACACAAGATCGGATAATGGATTTGGTCATAAGCAAAGTTAAAACATTGGTCGCCGAAGCTGAAGCTCAGAAAGAAATTGGCAGTAGTAGGCGGCCATATCCCGCACAGTACGATCTGATCGAGTTCCCGAGCGGCTACGTCATTCCTAAATTCGGAAGATTTGACGGGACGGGAAACGCAAATCAGCATGTCGCCCACTTTAAAGCATCGTGCGGAAATACAGGGGGCAATAATGCGCTCCTTCTTTGTCAGTTTGTCAACAGCCTGACCGGTGTCGCCTTCGACTGGTACGTAAGTATACCAGACGGGTCCGTTATTACCTTTGCCCAAATGGAGTCTCTGTTTCGGCAAAGGTTCATGAGTGTCAGTGATAAAATCTCCATTGCCGACCTTGTGAGGACCAAGCCGGGGAAGAATGAAAGCAACACCGACTTTATCGCCCGATGGCGTAATCTCACAGTCAAGTGCGAGCCGCCGCTGGAGCAAGATCAGTCCGTCGGCCTTCTCATTGGGAACCTCGGCAATTGGATGGTCCCATTCTTGTGTACAGCAGGCCTCAAGACCTCAAGAGGACAAGGTTTACTCTTTTAGGAGGGACAAGGTCCGAAAGATATTTAAAGATGCCTTGAACAATGGTCTACAATTGTCGGAGTCGAAAAGACCTCAAGAGGCAAAAATGACCGACAATCCCCTGTATTTCCCGTACCACCAAGTAGTGAGCCATGCAATCGAGGATTGCTATATCTTCAAGGATTGGGTCAAGAAGCAGTACAAGGATGGAAAGATCGAGCTGTCCAAAAGTGTGTTGGTGAACAATCAAGTTGCAACCACCAACTTTATACAGACAGAAGCTGAAGCCTTCTGGGAGAAGACAGCTGAACCCGCTGCCCTGAAAAATGAAACTGACTCACCGCAGCCTCCATGGAGTACGCACATATCTAATAAAATGAAGAAGATGCTAAAGCTACTTCAGAAAGAGCCCGTGATGGAATGGGAAGGGCAGAAGAAGGCCACCATTCCAGCTGCCAATTCGGCCCAATCAGGCTCAAAATCCAAAAAGCTCAAGAAGAACAAAAGTGCAGCTCGTCGCGAAAAGGAGTCTGCAGGGAGATCGGTCATTCAAAAATATATTGATTCCCTCGAAGACTATGAACAGAAGGAAAGAACTCTAATTCAATTGAAAGAGTTCTTCCCTGTAGGAGCAGCTGAGATTTTGGAGGAGCTAGAAGAAGGCTCCGATGAAGAGGTCCCTATAATGACCTGCTACGCCATCCATCTTGGCAGCGACTCCGAGGAGGAGCTCTGTTTTCCCGAAGAGGACGAGGAGCTCGCCACAATGGCCAACCAGATCCAGCTCAGAAGCGGCAGGGCTCTACCGCCAAATCAGGGAAACACCCCAAAAGGAAAGGAAAAACATGTGGCTAATGAGGAAGATGGCAGAGAATCGGCTGATAAAAACTCAAGTCCTTCCTCGGTGGACTATAATATCTTGGCTCATCTCCGGAAGCTTCCGTCTCTCCTGAGCATCTACGATGCTTTAGTCCTATCTAAGGAGCTTAGAGATGTTCTCATTCATGCTCTACAAAACCCCGAGCGGTATCAGGCTCGATTTGCGGAAATTAATATGAAAGAAGCCCAGTACGCTTTGCATGCTGCCGCAGTCACGTTTAAGGACGAAGACTTGCTACTGGGAACGGCTGAGCATAATCGCAGCTCTACGTGACCGGGTACAGCGACGGAGATCGGATTAATCGCATATTGATCGATCCGGGGTCCTCAGTGAACATCATGAACTTGCGGACTCTGAAGAGTTTGTCAATGAACGTCCGACACCTGTCAAGGGAAAGGATTGTCATTCAAGGCTTCAATCAAAACTGCCAGCAAGTTCTGGGGTCTATAGCTTTGCCAATCAAATTTGGGGATCTGCAAACTGAAGCTAAGATATACGTGATCGACGCTAACACGTCTTATAAAATTCTCTTAGGACGGCCATGGCTCCACGATTACAGCATCATTCCGTCAACTCTCCATCAATGCATGAAGTATACTAAAGATGGCGAAGAAAGACGCATTGACGGAGACATCCAGCCGTTCGGTGTGCATGAAGTCCGATATGAGGATTCTCGGTACTTTATGAAGCCCCAAAGTACTAAGCCACAGCTGACCAAAGACAGAACGGTCCCGAAATCAAAGGAAAATCTGAGCCGGCTGTCACTTTCAAAAGCAAAAAAACCCAAGTGCGTTCGCGTTTCGACAGTGACATTGATGAGTCCGACGCTGGAAGTCCGTCTTTCCGTAAAACTCGCCCTCGTTTTGGTAGCGATACGGACGAATCCGATACTGAAATCCCATCTAGCAGCAAAGTCTGCCCACAGCTTGGCAGCGACACTGAAGAGTCGGAAGAAGAGGACCCACCGTGCAACAGCTGTGCAGATTGGACCCCCATGCAGCAAGCGAAACTACGAGAGACCTTCGAAATTGCAGAAGGGTCTCTGGCCATCACAAGGGTGCTAGAACAGATGTGCAAAGAGCTCGACGCATTGTCAGTCTCTACCGTAGACCAGCTGAAAACTCTCTATTTTCCCGGGAGGAAAAATGGACAGAAGGGCATCCTATTTTTATGGGTTAAACCCCGTTGTGCACCCGGACGATCTTTCTGTCGCGTGCCTTCCCTATGAGAGAGGCATAAGAGCCGTCCTCAATCCCAGATACTATGCACCCGAGATGCGGGAATACTTCAAAAGGTGCGAATGCCGATTATATCAATCGGAGTCCGAAGCAAAGTTTTATGAAGGGCTATGGCATCCGCCTCAGGTTCGAGCACTCATCGGTGGATGAATCCCAGATAGACGGGGCATAGGTTTCATCCAGCCTGATTCTAAGGCATGCTACATGATCCATATTGGTGAAGCCAGCGAAGAGTCAAATGATGAAGACGAGCTACCCGAGCCAGAAGAAGCTCCCCAAGAGCTCGAAGATGGCGGATAAGAAACCTTCGATGAGCTAACTAAGATCGATTTGGGAACACCTAATAATCCAAGGACAACCTACATCAGCTCACTTTTGTCAGAGGAAATGAAAGAACAGATAACTTCCCTGCTGCATGAGTTCGTCGACTGCTTTGCGTGGACATACAAAGAAATGCCTGGCCTTTTCCCTGAAGTGGTCGTGCATAAACTGGCTATATCTCCTGATGCTAAGCCAGTCAAACAAGCTTCTCGAAGAATGAGAAGGGAACTAGAAGAAAAGGTCATCAAGGAAACCAAGAAGCTCATCGATGCCGGTTTCATCAGGGAAGAGAAATATGCAGAATGGATCGCATGCAGAGTCCCAGTGAAGAAGAAAAATGGGCAGATCCGAGTTTGTGTCGATTTCAGGGACCTCAACAAGGCATGTCCTAAAGACGACTTCCCGCTACCGGTCATGAAAATGATGGTCGATGACACCTCAAATTACGAGCTGTTCACCTTTATGGATGGCTCGTCTGGATATAATCAGATCAAGATATTGCCTGAGGATGAGAAGCACACAGCATTTCGAACCCCGATCAGAATATACTGCTACAAAGTGATGCCGTTCGGACTGAAGAACACAGGTGCTACATATTAAAGGGCAATGACCAATATATTTGATGACCTAATTCATAAGGTCGTCGAATGTTATGTTGATGATCTGGTCGTCAAGACTAAAACCAAGGCCGACCACATCCAAGATCTTAGGACCGCTCTCACCAGACTGAGGGAGTACGATCTGAAAATGAATCCTCTGAAGTGCACTTTTGGCGTGTCATCAGGAAAATTCCTGGGCTTTATAGTTCGACATCGGGGGATCGAAGTTGACCCATCCAAGATAAAGGCCATCATGGAAATGCCCCCTCCGAAGAGTCTGACGTAGCTAAGATCTTTTCAAGGCAAGCTTGCTTATATACAGAGGTTTATCTCAAATTTATCGGGGAGATGTAGGCCCTTCTCAAAGCTCATGAAGAAAGGAGCTCCTTTTTTCTAGGATGCCAAATGTCAAGAAGCGTTCGAAAGCATCAAACAGTACTTGTTGCACCCTCCAGTGCTGGCTGCTCCCATTCTAAATAAACCGCTGATTCTCTACACTGTCGCGCTGGATGAGTCACTCGGTGCGCTCCTTGCTCAGAACAACGAGGAGGGAAAAGAGAATGCCCTCTACTACCTCAGTCGAACTTTAGTCGGGGCGGAACACAACTATTCCTCGATCAAAAAGCAATGCCTGGCTCTGATGTTCGCTGTGAAGAAGCTGAGAAACTATCTGCTCGCTCATCGGGTCATGTTGATCTCCAAAGCCAACCCGCTCAAATACTTAATGACCAAGGCAAGCCTAGCCGGCAGGATGGCAAGATGGGCTGTCATGCTACTTGAATTTGATATAGTTTATACTCCTCAGAAAACGGTAAAAGGGCAAGCCCTCCCCGATTTCCTCGTTGCTCATCCTATACCAGAAGGGTCGTCGCTAAATTGTGAATTACCCGATGAACAAATATTGCACCTCGAGGATAGCGAGCTATATTGGGAGCTCTACTTCGATGGAGCGTCATCAATAAGGACCTCCAGTAAAACAAGTGCCCGGGAGATAAAAGCAGGGATAGGATTGGTGTTCATCATGCCATCGATGGGAACCCTACGGCGTTCTTTTGCTCTCACCGAGCCTCGCACAAACAACGAGGCTGAGTACGAGGCTCTGATAGCTGGTCTAGAGCTCGCTATAGAAATGGAAGTCCTTCGGCTATGGGTTTACGGTGATTCCCAGCTTGTCGTCAACCAAGTAAGCGGCGTCTATAAGATATACAAACCCGAGTTAGCTCGATATAGAAGCCGAGCGGTGGAACTCATGAAACGGTTCACTCACATTGAACTAATGAGAGTCCCCAGGGCGTTGAATGGAAAGGCTGACGTACTCGCTCGCTTAGCCAAGGAGCTGGCTGATCCTGACATGGACGAAATTCTGATCACAGTTAGGAGCCGACAAAGTCTACCTCCAGTCTCTTTACGAGTAGAGGAAAGCACGGAGCAAAAGAGCAGTCCTGCCGAAGAAGCTTAGATCATCCAAGACGAGCCCGATTGGAGAAAACCCTTCATAGAGTACCTCCGATACGACAAGCTGCCCGAAGGAAAATCTGCAAGGATTCAGCTGAAGAAGAGAGCTCTTCGATACGTGTTTGTAAATGACATGCTATACCGCAGGTCATATGACCAGCTCTGGCTCAGGTGTCTGTCATTGGCCGAAGCCTAAAAGGTCATGAAAGAAGTTCACTCGGGCGTTTGCGGTGCCCACCAATCTGGCCCCAAGATGCGACTTCAAATTAAACGGCTTGGATATTACTGACGGACCATGATAAGGGATTGCGAAGAGCATGCAAAGAAATTCCATCTCTGCCAAATTCACGGTGATTTCATTCACAAGCATCCCAATCCGTTGCATCCTACGATGGCATCGTGGCCTTTCGAAGTTTGGGGCACCGACATTGTTGCCCAATTGATCCTCCATCATCGAATAGCCACCGGTTCATATTGGCCGCAACTGAATATTTCTCCAGATGGGCTGAAGCTGTCCCGCTAAAAGAAGTCAAGACAGAAAATATTCTGACGTTCTTCCAGCAAAATATTCTATATCGCTTCGGTACACCAAGAAGAATCATTTCTGACAACGGGCCATCTTTCAAGAGCTTCAAAGTCTCAAGGTTCGCTACTCAGCACAAGATAGACTGGAGATTTTCCTCCATCTACAATCCAAGGGCCAATGGGCTAGCCGAAGCCTTCAATAAAACTCTATGCAAGCTCCTGAGAAAAAATGCTTCAGCCAACAAGAAAGACTGGAATCTCAAACTTCATGAGGCGTTGTGGGCATATCGTACCACGCACCGTACTCCAACTCAGTCCACTCCATACTCATTGCTCTTCGGAGTGGAGGCGGTACTCCCTCTCGAAGTCGAAGTTCTAAGCTTAAGAATGGTCGTTCAGCACGAGTTGACGGAGGAGGAAAACATGCTCCTTCGGCTTGAAGAGCTCGATGCCCTCGAAGAAAAGAGGTTTGCAGTACAGCAAAATCTGGAGCTGTACCGAGCCCAAATATCACGGGCCTATGACAGGATGACTCGTCTCCGCGCTTTCAAGAAAGGTGAATTGGTATTGGTCCTCAAAAGACCGATCATCCCTAATCGACATGCCAAGGGAAAATTCGAGCCAAACTGGGAAGGACCATACGTCATCGAGAAAGTGTTCGACGGAGGATCCTACCAACTAATAAGTGCCGAGGGAGAAAGGCCCAGGCCACCCATCAATGGCTAATATCTCAAGAAATACTATGCGTGAATGCTCCAAGTAGCAGGCGGATTGAGCACACCAGCCCTACGGTCTAGATCATACATCCTGTAAAACCGTATACAATCCACGGGCATAAACGGCCCCTATCTCCCCCAAGTCCTGCCGGTGAGACTACTTTTAAAATCCCACCGGCGGCAAAAAAAACGGTATGTCCACAAGCAAAACGGGCACGGATGAAAACCCGAAAGGGCTCCATGAGTAAAAACAGCAGGACTACCGGCGAGTTTGTGAAAACCCGAAAGGGCGCAAACCCGTGAAAAGAGATGAAATACACTCGCAAAGTCCTCTCGACCTTGTGAGGAGAAAATCCATGTGTGAGATCCTTACGACTCACAAAGGAGCAACACACTTAGGAATCCTCACGATTCCTAAGGAGAACATACACCTGCGAGATCCTCTCGACCCGTAGGGAGAAAATGCTTTTATGAGACCCTTACGACTCATAAAATTGAAAAGTCTTAGGTGACGGGGACTTAAACCTGTCTCCTAAGCCACCGCTCTCCAACGGGAAATGGCAAATGATGAGTTGCTCCTGACGTTAAGCTTCAGTGTTAGTGGTGTTGATGCCGACCCAAAAAAACAAATCCCAAGTCCTCCCGGGGCAAATGATGAGTTGCTCCTGGCATTATTCCAGTGCAGCAATGCTGATACCAAACAAGATCCAAATTCTAAGTCCCCAAACGGCAAATGATGAGTCGCTCCTGATATCATATTCTAGTGCAGCGATGCAGACGTCAACCAAAATCCAATTTCTTAAAATTCGCCCGGCCCTATGGTCAGTCCCCAAATTGACTACCGTATACAATCAACGGGCTCAAATAATTCTCATCATACCCATGCCCCACTGCAATCACCAGTCCAGCGGTTGGTCTCCGCCCTTGGAATTATGCTCCATTGGGAAAGACCCACTCATGTGTCCTCACGATGCATGAGGAGAACAAACCTTCGTGGGATCCTTACGACTCACAAAGGAAAAACACACATGGGAGTCCTCACGACTCTTAAGGAGAAAATACACCTACGAGATCCTTTCGACTCGTATGGAGAAAATGCTTTTATGGGAACCTTACGGCTCATAAAATTGAAAAGCCTTGGGTGATAGGGACCTAAACCTGTCTTCTAAGCCACCGCTTCCCAACAGGAAAAGGCAAATGATGACTTGCTCCTGGAACATGTGCTTCAGTGTTAGCAACGATGATGCCTACCCTAACCCCAAAATTCCAAACCCCAATCCAATAGACCCCTAAGTCATTAAACTGGGAACAGATGACCTCTAAGTCGTTAAACTGGGAACAGATGACCCCTAAGTCGTTAAACTGGAAATGAGGGAGATCCCCAAATCCACCCATGGCAGATGATGATTCGCCCCTGGTACCATATTCCAGTGTAGCGATTCTGATGTCAACCCAATTCACATCAAATCAGCAAGACAACCACCGACCGTCCAAGTCGCTAAAAGGGCAGCATCGACCGTCCACGTCGCTAAAATGGCAGAACCGACCGTCCAAGTCACTAAAAGGGCAGTATCGACCGTCCAAGTCGCAAAAAGAGCAGAACCGACTGTCCACGTCGCTAAAATGGAAGTATCGACCGTCCAAGTCGCAAAAAGGGCAGAATCGACCGTCCAAGTCGCTAAAAGGGCAGCATCAACCGTCCACATCGCGAAAATGGCAGCACCGACCGTCCAAGTCACTAAAAGGGCAACACCGACCGTCCACGTCGCAAAAAGGGCAGCATCGACCGTCCAAGTCGCAAAAAGGGCAGAACCGACCGTCCACGTCGCTAAAATGGAAGCATCGACCGTCCAAGTCGTTAAAAGGGAAGCATCGACCGTCCACGTCGCTAAAATGGCAGCACCGACCGTCCAAGTCGCTAAAAGGGCAGCACCGACCGTCCATGTCACAAAAAGGGTAGCATCGACCGTCCAAGTCGCAAAAAGGGCAGAACCGACCGTCCACGTTGCTAAAATGGCAGCATCGACCGTCCAAGTTGCAAAAAGGGTAGAATCGACCGTCCACGTCGCTAAAATGGCAGAAATGACATCCACGTCGTCAAAACGGAGTCGACCTCCATGTGAAAGAAGATCTATCAATTTCATGCACACGACCAACATGTGTGGTGTGCATTTATTGATGGGGGGCAATTTGTTGGGGTAACAATTTGCACCCCGGTTGACCAAGTCAAAATCAAAGTCAACCCCAAGCCAAGTGGGCCCAAGCCCAGGTCAAGTGGGCCAATGCCCGGGTCGAGCCCGAACATGAAGCGGCCGGCCTCAACCCCTGCCAAGATAAAAAAAATTTAATAAATAATTTTTTTGTATTTCTTTTATTTTATGAATAGATGTAAGAAAAATGGGCATAAAGCCAAATTTTTGTAAAGCCCATGGCTTATGTACAAAAAGAAATAACACATGAGCCATGGGATAGGCAAAATACCATTTTGAAAAGCCCAAGGGGCTATATATAAAGTGTATAGCCTATAAAGGCAAAGATAACGAAAATATCTCAACAACTTTTTTCTCTCTTCCAAAAAAAAATCCAGATCTGTGATCTTCTCCTTCCTCAAGGTTCTAAAACCTTCTTCACTTTTGTATTAAATCAAGAGTTTAACTCTTTCTTTCTTAAAAATAAATAGTTTTTCACCACAAAACCCGTAAAGGGGAGCTCGGATCTCCAATCAGATCTTGAAAAGGGGAGACTTTTAAATCTCCCCCCTTTTTCTCCAAGATCTCGCCTATCAAGAGAAGGAAGAAGGAGACCCATCTCCAAAAATCTAACTTTGGACAGATCCAAGGCTCAAAAGAAGAGCAATAAATCCCCAGGAGTTTAACTCCTTTCTAGATCTGTTGGAGTTTAACTCCATAAATTAGTTTCTGTTAGGAGTTCAACTCCAAAAACTTCTTGGGAGTTCAACTCCCCAGCTTAAGGGCTAGGCCCCTTCCCGTGGGTGTTTCCCATGATCACGTATGCGCCACGTAACCCCGGGACGCTAAGGCACCCGTCGGTCACGTGTGCGCCACGTGACCCCGGGACGCTAAGGCACCCGTCGGACACGTGTGCGCCACGTGACCCCGGGGCGTTAAGGCGCCCAGGGGTCACGTGTGCGCCACGTGACCCTGGGTGCTAAGGTGCCCATGGTCACGTGTGCGCCACGTTACCCCGGGCGCTAAGGCACCCATCGGTCACGTGCGCGCCACGTGACCCCGGGCGCTAAGGCACCCATCGGTCATGTGCGCGCCACGTGATGCCCAAGGGTCACATGTGCGCTACGTGACCCCGGGCGCTGAGGCGCCCAATGGTCACGTATGCGCCATGTGACCCCGGGCGCTGAGGCGCCCAATGGTCGCGTGTGCACCACGTGACCCCGGGCGCTGAGGCGCCTAATGGTCGCGTGTGCACCACGTGACCCCGGGCACCAGGCGCCCACATGCTACGCACGCGTCTTTAAGACGCTTTTTCCCTTCTTTTTTTGCGCACTCCATACTAAATGTGTCTCCCCCATTAGAAAAAATTTCTAACGGGGCGCTGCCCCGCACCCCGCAAGGGGGCTGCTAGCCCCCATGACCCCCAGCCCACTATCCGGGTAGCGGGACCCCCGTAAAAACTCTGCGGGGCCCCCGATACATCCAAAACCCCCCTTCAAAACACAACACTGCACATTGAGTTCGCATGACCGGTTTAACCCGTTAATCGGAGGTTCCCTTGCTCCAAAGGCGGGGGGTAATTAACGGCAGCTTAGTCCGCGGCTGCCGGAGATTCGGATCCCCACAATCAATAAACCCCAGCCTACCCTAGGCAGGGGAACCTGTAATGCGCCCGACAAGCGCGCATGTATTCCCATCTCAATGGAGTGACAAAAAACACCCTACACCTGGTCCAACGGGACCTCTACGGCTCCATCATCACGAACGTATGCCAAGAATCCCTGACATCCTTTCCTCAAGAACCGACTAGCACGAAGGGAAGAAATCAATCTAGGGAGGGTGACACTACGGTCTCCCTGAACCATAAGAACTGGCTCACCCGGAAAACTAAATCTGACCGCCTTGTTACGGCAGTCCACGGATACATAACAAGTGGCTAACCAGTCCATGCCCAGAAGAACGTCGAAGTCTAACATATCGAGAAGAATCAAATCAACAAAAGAATCCCTATCCCCGATACGAACAGAACACGATCGAAATACATGTCGAGCGACAAAAGACTCTCCTATAGGGGTAACAACAACAAGTGGTTGATCTAGCAAAGACGACTCTCGACCCAAACTCGGAATAAAGTGTGTGGATACTTAAGAATGTGTAGAACCTGGGTCGAACAATACACGCGTATCGAAAGAACACACTAGAAGAGTACCTGTCACAACTGCGTTCAATGCCTGTGCATCCTGAGGAGTCAAAGCAAAAACTCGAGCATGTACCCGACTGTCCTCTGCCTCTACCTCCTCATCCTCCTTGAACCGGACTGCCACGACCATGGCCTATCAGGGCATCGATCTGGCGTGGAGCAACAATAGATGTAGGAGGTAAAATGCTCGGAGGAGGGTGAAGATGGTAAAGTCACATGTGGAACTGTCGCCTCACCCTGTCGCCTAATGGTACAATATCTGGTACGGTGTAGCGGACTCCCACATCGATAAAATCCTGGCGATGGCTGTTCACCCAGTAAATAGGAGCTGAACAACTGGCCTGGCATCTGCCTCGACCACCACCACAGCCTATGCCTATTATATCTCTGCCAAACCGCACTAGAGCTGATATATCTGTACGAATCCTCTTCGGCACTATGGCCTCAGAAATACGCTCCTCCACTAATATAGCTACGTCTATCGCTGCGGTGTAGGTGTCGAAGTGCTGGACACCGATAGAAAGGAATAGCTGTGTGTCCAGGCCACGTACGAATCTCTTTATGCATTTCTCTTCAGTGTCCACCAGGTAATGAGCATATCTGGACAGCTGAGTGAACTGAACATCGTATTCGGACATGGTCATCCCAGGAGTCTTGCGCAAGGACTCAAAACTATGGGCTCGGGCATCCCTGACACTCTCCGGAAGGAAACGAGCAAGAAACACCGCCATGAACTCACCCCAGATCATGGGAGGTAGACCTGCAGCTCGGCCTCTCTTAACTGATTCGCACCATGTCTGAGCAAGACCCTCCAGACGAAAGCTCGCAAGCTCAACCAATCTCTCATCGGAACATCTCAATGAACAGCAAATCCTGGCCATCCTTTCGAGGAACATCTATGGAACCTCCATTGCGTCTGTGCCGGTGAAAACTGGAGGCTTCAGCCTTATAAACTCCTGTAATGATATGGGGATAGTCTCGGTAGCAGCAGGAACAGCTGTGTGGATAGCAGGTACTATCGCAGTCCCCGTAGTAGGAGGAATATCATCAGATCTCGGTACTCATCCGGCCTCAACTAAGGATCCAACCATCTGGCACAAATCCTGAATACTCGCCTCCAACCTAGCTATCCGTTCTGGAGAAGGGGGATCAGTCTGTCCCTGAGGGGTAGTGTAACGTTTTCAAAATAATAAAACATGATTTTTGGGAAAATTTTATAATTTAATATTATTTTAATGAATATTTTAATATTCTGGTATAATTAAATACAAATAAATGGGGAAAAATTTGGAAAATTCAAAAATAGGGTATTTTATGGAATTATGCCATTTTAAAGTTTTTACGATTAGTTATATGCTAATTTAGTGCTAATCGCGATTAAAAATCGCTAATCGGATTTTTAGCATTTTTGTGCAAAAATGTGCACATATCATTTTCCACACTTGTTACACTTGTGTTACATTTCTATTGCCATGGTTGTTCATTTGGGTTCACTATTGGAGTGAGAAGAAAGAGAAGAAAAGGAAGAAAAAGGTAAGTATGAGAGAGAGAGACCAAGTCAATCCTCACTTTATGAACCATACTCCCATCATTTTCCCCTTCTCATTCTCTCTCCTCTCCCTCTCTTGAGCTGCTGCTGCCCCTCTCTCTCCCTCTTCATGAAACCCTAGATCCACAATGAAATCAAAGCCAAAACCCCATTCCCACTTCACAAAACTTGCTCCCAAGCTCACTAGCTACACTTTGAACCAAGCAAGATTGGATTTGGAGGACTTTGAGCAACTCAAGAAAGTTCTTGAGTTGCCAAGGGAGGTAATTTCTGCACCTATTAGAGTAGTATCTCATTTCTTGTGCATCAATTCTAGTTTCATATCGATATTGTGTCGTTTTGTGGACTTTGGAGAATTCAAGTTAGGGTTTAGGGTTAGACCTGAAATTAAAGTGAAATTGAGGATTGTGGTGACCTTAGAACCCCTTGTGTGATGCTAATTTGGACCCAAACCTGAACTTGAAACCAGAATACGGATTTATGAGACGATGTCGAAGAAAAACTGTGAATCTGGGATCGTATTTAGGAATCTGCTATCACCCCGAGACCCCAAAAATAAAACTGAGTTGACAGTGAGATGTGCAGGCACCATGGAACCACCACACAAAACCCTAGCCCCCAACTCCAAAGTACAGCCGCCAATTTATTCCTTCTGGCCGCAATTTGCGGCCAGAGCAGGAGGGAATTGTCTCGATTTTTGTGCATGGCCCTATTTCCAGTAATCTTGACCCTGGGTATGTCTAGTTTTGACTGATTCCAGTTAGGGTAAAATCTGGGTTGATTTGCTTGAGTAGGCGTATGATTTACGACTTGTTTTAGCATGGATTTTGGTATTTGGTGATTCATTTCTGTCGGGTGGCGTTTGGACGTCAACGACAAGTGGATATTGAACGTGTTTACATGCGAGACGATAGGTTTTTACCTATGCGAGTAGCGTGTGCTATTTTGGTTTCCGATGTGATTTTCATGTGCTTTAGCGTTGTGATATACTTGTAGGTACCCTACGTGATGTTGAGGCAAAGAAGATGAAGATGGCAACATCGGCACCGACACATGAGAAGCAAGGTGAGTAGATTTATATCTACGGGGAAAAGTCAGGTGGATGGCGTATAGCACCCCCGCAGTCCGTGGTGATGTATACGAATACGTATACACACATATATTTATTATGTGTTGTTAGGACTATTGATGGTAATAATGGAATCATTGTTGATAAGGATGTATTGGTTTAGTAGTGTGAAACCGTAGAGTAGTGGGTGCACTCACACATACACACATACTTGCATACATTCTTTCATTTATCTGTGCGCATATGATGGTGTGTATATCTACACATGGGTATGGGACTATGTGTTCATATAAGAGTTTTGAGGATGATACGTGGGATTGAGATGAGTCGATGAGATTCGATTGAGGCCGTGAGATTTGGCGACATGACAGAGTTCGTATTGGAGATGTGATATGATGGTAGTGATACCTGTTATGTGATGAGATAATGTGATATTGACTTAGATTTAGGTGGTTTTCATACTCCTCCCGATTGACTTGATTGTTGGGTTCGTAGTTCGCATAGTAGGCGTTAGACTAGACCCGAGTCATACCTATTTCAAAACGAACGAATCGGGGATATTTTAAAGATAGGCAAAAGGATTTCTACGGATATTTTCAAACGACACATCTTTTCTTAAAACACCGTAGCCCTTATTTTACCAAAAATCCTGATTCGTCTTATTTCAAAAGGCAAGGCTGCATGATATATTTATTGAGGCGGGTTCTTTACTGTTGCGCTGATTATTCGATTTCCGCATATTCATGCTATTTGCATTGCATTGCCTGTGTTTATTGATATATTTCAGTCATGCTGCTAGGACACCAGCACCATTATCGATGATGCGTATGTTCCACGTACACTTGTTTGCCGGCTCACACACTTCATCATCGATAATTGCCATGTCACTACACTGTAGTACTGTTGCATTCAGTGTATGTTGCTTACATTTCTTTACATGTCGCATACATCATGCTTTCTGATTATACGCATTGAGATATGTTGTTTCCATGTTATTTCTGGTTTTTGGGAACCGTGGGTGTTTCAAAAGGAGAATATGTAATTGTTTTAAAACCCGGTTACCCTTGATATGATATTTCAGTGCGTCCACCATGCGTTTTCTCGGTGCTGAGAGCGACATGTGAAACCCGATTCGAGAAGGCGGATGAGGCCGATTGCGGGTACATGGTGGACCCGGTATGGTTCCCCGGGGCAAGAAATGTTTTTCGTGGAGTAGACGATGAGCCTGGCAGGGTGGAGAGTACCTACCGGTGATTGGTTGGACCTGGCGGTTATCCGGAGGATACTGACCAGAGTCGATAGATAGATATGGGCGTACTGCCGGGGCCGAGGGCCGATACCGCAGACAGAGCCCGTGGGCCGATCCGGACTGACGGAGCCCGATATATGAGGATTTACGTGCCGATGCTGGGCACAGTTTTCATGATGTTTTCGAGTGTCGATGCTGGGCACTCCGGTTCCATGATTTTGATGTGTCGCGAGGGACACAGGTGGTTTATATCCTCATATTTCCATGCATATGCTGATGATATTTACATGCATGATGGTTATTGTCATTGGGTGACGAGTGGACGGGATCCACGTACATGCAGATTTGATTACATTGATCATACCTCACATTTATGATATGCTATTACCTGAGGCACTGGCACGAGCACTTGGTACTACACTCATGTATAGAGATTACATTGCCAGTTTAGCATGCTTCAGACTTATTCATATTGAGGTTTATTTATACCTGATCGTATTGACCTAGGATGGGTCATACATTCGATCTCTGCTTGTAGATATTTTCTATTCACGAGTTGGCAACTCACCCCCGTTGTGCCACAGTCCTTGCAGGTTTTTGCCGTACAGATTCTATAACGGCATTTCTGGCACACTGCTTCCTTATGGGTGACTTGCTTGGGTAGGTGGGTTCTTTTGTATCAGAACCGCCATTGTACATGTATTACTCATTGTATCTAGAATTCCATCAACCAAAACTTGTATATTGTTTCAGACTTAGAAAACAGTGTTGTATTATTTCGACCTTAGAGTCGCGATTGTAGTATTACGGTTTTCTGGCTGTTTGAGTTTCTTTTTGGGTTTTGATCATCGCCCTTTGGCGTTGTATATTGTTATTGCTTGCGTGGTTGTGACCGTCGATTGACGAAGAGCTAGCTCCCGCTTGGGGATGCCTTTTATCATTTCATATATATTATTCTTGTTGTACCCCGTTCGGGGCCAGTTTTTACAAAGAAAACTCTGCCGAAATTTTCAGGAAAGGTTACACATTTTAAAAATGCATATTCGGCTTAGTTATTTAAAAACTTTGATTTTCGAAACATGATTTCTTTACTTCTTAAAACCAGTTTTCCTTATTTACTCTTTAAATGGTTTTAGATTTCTGGGCTTTTGGCTTACTTGGATCAGATGGGGTCCTATAGACTTCATATGGTTCAAGGGCCAGTCACGTGCTCTTTCAGGTCGTAACAAAGTTGGTATCAGAGCGCTAGGTTGACCTTGGATCGAGTCTAAGTTTGACTATGTGGAGCCTAGGGCGTTATATATATACGGAACTTAGGCTTGACCTTACGGAACTTAGACTTAGTAGAGGGGGTATTATACCCGAACTTTCGTCGCATAGGATGACCCTTAGTTGATGGAGTAGGTAGCTTGAGTAGAGGGACGTACCGTACGTATGTTCCGTGGCATACTTACAACACGCCACTCCGCTTAAGAAACCTTAGGATGTACATTTCCTTGCGCCGTATTATATTCCTTCCTATGATCCATCCTCATCGATACTGGTTATGGTTTTGCCGCCACGATTGCACGGGCAGAGTGAGCTACGGCTCGAGTTGCGTCAGCATGAGATCGTCGTGGACGAGGACTGATCAGGGCGTGATTCCAGAGACATACGATTGCATATTGAGGCGTCGTCTTATTGTGTTTTCGCGCCATGAGCGTTGGATTGATCGCTTTTACGAGATTTCCCGGATGTGCTGATCAGCACCAGAGGATTGAGCCACTGATAGAGGCCAGCCAGGATGTGATGACCGTTGATATTATCGCTTATCCAGGACGATTGAGGCGTTGTCCAGCGCACGGACGAAGGAGCCAGTTGTTGCTGCGGAAGATGAGATATCACCCAGATGATTGGAGCTACTGCAGCATGAGCATATTCTTAGAGATATGATAGTAAGTCGCTAGTCACCGAGGATGAGTGACTAGGACATCTGGTTCGTTCGCTTACCCTGATGCGAGGTCATCAGGTAGATTGATTCCAGCTAGAGGGGACTTCACGCAAATTCATTGAGAGTCGATTGAGACGATCGAATGTCAGGAACCCATTTTCCAAGTTTAAAGTATTCGGAAAGACATGCAAGCGATTCTATGGACCCTCTAGAAGAATGAAACCCTAACTCGACATAATGACCGTGTGAAATCCTTTGAACCTTAGGGTTTGCGGCAGTTCCGCGGCGCCATTAGTGAGGCTTGGGTTTGCCCTTCTACGGCTGGACCACCGATGCTGTGGTATGTACTCGATACTATTAAACTGTACCCGAGATGTTGAGCTCCTGGGGGATTGTTAGGTTCTGACGAGTCAATCGGATGGTTCGACATCTTTCGGATATTGTGATAGGACACTGCTTGGGAGACTCCAGATACGAGCATAGCCGTTGGAGCGCAGTCTGTGTAGCCACGATGAGATGAGTCCGAATCAGTCGATATTGAAGCAGAGTGGAGTAAAGAGTTCGCATGAGATTTCGATGAGATGACGTTCCACTCCACTGACATCAGAGATGCGATATGCACGCTGAGGACGTGATCGGCTAGATATCTCCTACTGAGTGACGAAGATACCTAGTTCGTGATTTCGAGTCCGTGTTAGAGACTTCGGAGGGACCGTAGCCGAGGACATTGCAGTGCGCAGATGGAGACACGATGTCAAAATGTTCGATGATACAGACAAGCGGGACAAGAAGTTCGTGCGAGACGCAGACGAGCTGTTACTACACCCCGTTAAGATTAAAGGTCGGATATGGATACAGAGGCGCAGGGATGCGACCAGCTTCCGAGGAGATGTTGTACTAAGGACGCAGATGTCCAGAGAGCGAGAAAAGATTATGCCAGGGTACCAGCCTCCGTACAATTTGGCTTAGGCAAGATCAGAAGAGACCTTGAGTAGGATTCCTTCCAGTACACTGCTGCAATAAGATTTGCACCAGGAGCAGATGCGTGATGTGCATTCAGAGGACCCGAGGTCGACGCCAGAGATGTGCTGCTTTACGAGCGGTCGTGAGGATTGACTGAGAGATGACCAGGGAAGTGCCAGAACAAAATCATTCCTGTTAGCACACCTAACCGGGCCGATGAGCCGATGGATTGCAAGATTGGTAATCCACAGGGAAGATAAGGAACCAGAGGCAGAGGACGCCAGCCGTGAGCAAGAGGCCAGTAGATATCTTGCGCCGCTAGCATTGGATGTACCGACACCTTCTCGACTTCGAAGGAGGATATACCGACGACGGTATTTATGATTTGTGATTTTATGATTTGACTATCACGTATCCGTCACTTTGGATTTCGGTATTTTGGGCGATCTATTCGCATGATTTAGTCTTGATGACTGAGTTCCATGATATTTGATTTTGTGCATCATGGTTGCACCTACTGGGTATTTATACCTTGCACATAGTTATTACTCTTGAGGTATTGATTTTGATTTCATGCCTATTTTATGCCAGTGATTTGATTTATGCTTCCAGCATAGTATTCATGTACTTTTAGTGTTTTGATTTGTGCACGCTGATGCACGCGGTTGTGAGATTTTTCCATCATGGTACACCTGATTTTGATTAAGCCGCGTTGTATATCGTTTCGTGCCTTGGCTGCACCTGCTTATGACTTTATGGATTTCATACGGTTGATTTGATGTTGTGCATATGTTACGCACACGATTTGATTTTTGCACTCGGTATAGCTTATATGTGCTTGTAGTGCATTGATATGTGTTTTGTGCACGCAGTTGCACGCGTTTATGATTTCCTTTATACCTGGGTACACTTGGTGTTGCTGCTTACGCATTTGAGTTATTGCTTGGTATTTGTGCATGGGATGCACCAGTTCTATACTTCGTGCGTTTGTCGCACCGGTTTTATATTTCTTGCGTTTATCGCATCAGTTTTATATTCCATGCCTTTGTTGCACCGGATTTATATTTTGTGCACTACGGTTGCACCTGACTTCGATTTGATGTCATTCGATATGACGATTTTGACCCTGATATTGATGATTGATTCTTACACTCCGTGCTTTTGACTGAACTTACGCATGTTCGGCGTTGCTATTGGATTTTGTGTTTCCGTGCATGTTGAGTGCGCAGGGTTTTCATTCGTGCACGATGGATGCACCGATTTGGACTTTCGCGCATGTTGGGCGTATGTTTTGAGATACGATTTTGGTGCACACCAGATGCACTAAATCGAGATTCTTCGTGCATGTCAGATGCACCGGATTTGGCCGTCAGGCACACACGTTGCCTATGACAGATGCTTCGTGCACACTCGTTGCACCTAGATGTTGTTTTGTGCACCTGTATGGCACATATATGGATTTTGATTTCCGTGCGCACCAGACGCACAGGGTGGTGTTATGTGCATTTTTGGGATTTATTCCTTTTGGAGCGGTACATATTTTTGATGTTGGATATTTGTTTTCATACTGAGCAGGACTAGTCAGAGGACAGTACCTGGACATATTTTGCATGCATTGATAGTTCGACGGGATTTTCAAAGAGCGAGCTATAGTCTCGGCATATATACCTACGTGTCCGATATGACACGAAACGTTTAAAAACAAGGAAACCCTTCTAAATTGTTTTCAAAACGGCGGAACGTACCTATTAAACAAAGGATATATACGTATATAGTTATTTTCTTATGAAAAACGTCCGCCATTGTGCAGTGTTATGCGCATCGCACAGCGACTTAAAAGGATTTGGCATGCATTTACATCAGCTATTCACATGTATAGACTGGATGTCTACATGTATAGTTCTGATCTACATCATATTGGTTTTGTATTAGATTTGACATTTGTATCCTTACAATGACTCCGATGATTGCGGGATGCTTGACGGAGTTTTGCTTTTGAGTTATCTGCTCAGTACTCATGCGCATGCATTGCGCTATGATGTTTTATGTATTGATGATTTCGGAGCCCCGATGACTTGGAATTTGTATTGAAATATTTTAGTATTTGGGGGTTTAAATTTAAATTCGGGGACCGAATTTCTTTAAGGGGGGTAGATTGTAACGTTTTCAAAATAATAAAATATGATTTTTGGGAAAATTTTATAATTTAATATTATTTTAATGAATATTTTAATATTCTGGTATAATTAAATACAAATAAATGGGGGGAAATTTTGGAAAATTCAAAAATAGGGTATTTTATGGAATTATGCCATTTTAAAGTTTTTAAGATTAGTTATATGTTAATTTAGTGCTAATCGCGATTAAAAATCGCTAATCGGATTTTTAGCATTTTTGTGCAAAAATGTGCACATATCATTTTCCACACTTGTTACACTTGTGTTACATTTCTATTGCCATGGTTGTTCATTTGGGTTCACTATTGGAGTGAGAAGAAAGAGAAAAGAAAAGGAAGAAAAAGGTAAGTATGAGAGAGAGAGAGACCAAGTCAACCCTCACTTTATGAACCATACCCCCATCATTTTCCCCTTCTCATTCTCTCTCCTCTCCCTCTCTTGAGATGCTGCTGCCCCTCTCCCTCTCTCTCCCTCTTCATGAAACCCTAGATCCACAATGAAATCAAAGCCAAAACCCCATTCCCACTTCACAAAACTTGCTCCCAAGCTCACTAGCTACACTTTGAACCAAGCAAGATTGGATTTGGAGGACTTTGAGCAACTCAAGAAAGTTCTTGAGTTGCCAAGGGAGGTAATTTCTGCACCTATTAGAGTAGTATCTCATTTCTTGTGCATCAATTCTAGTTTCATATCGATATTGTGTCGTTTTGTGGACTTTGGAGAATTCAAGTTAGGGTTTAGGGTTAGACCAGAAATTAAAGTGAAATTGAGGATTGTGGTGACCTTAGAACCCCTTGTGTGATGCTAATTTGGAACCAAACCTGAACTTGAAACCAGAATACGGATTATGAGACGATGTCGGAGAAAAACTGTGAATCTGTGATCGTATTTAGGAATCTGCTATCACCCCGAGACCCCAAAAATAAAACTGAGTTGACAGTGAGATGTGCATGCACCATGGAACCACCACACCAAACCCTAGCCCCCAACTCCAATGTACGGCCGCCAATTTATTCCTTCTGGCCGCAATTTGGGCCAGAGCAGGAGGGAATTGTCTCGATTTTTGTGCATGGCCCTATTTCCAGTAATCTTGACCCTAGGTATGTCTAGTTTTGACTGATTCCAGATAGGGTAAAATCTGAGTTGATTTGCTTGAGTTGGCGTATGATTTAGGACTTGTTTTAGCATGGATTTTGGTATTTGGTGATTCGTTTCTGTCGGGTGGCGTTTGGACGTCAACGACAAGTGGATATTGAACGTGTTTACATGCGAAACGATAGGTTTGTACCTATGCGAGTAGCGTATGCTATTTTGGTTTCCGATGTGATTTTCATGTGCTTTAGCGTTGTGATATACTTGTAGGTACCCTACGTGATGTTGAGGCAAAGAAGATGAAGATGGCGACATCGGCACCGACACATGAGAAGCAAGGTGAGTAGATTTATATCTACGGGGAGAAGTCAGGTGGATGGCGTATAGCACCCCCGCAGTCTGTGGTGATGTATACGAATACGTATACACACATATATTTATTATGTGTTGTTAGGACTATTGATGGTAATAATGGAATCATTGATGATAAGGATGTATTGGTTTAGTAGTGCGAAACCCTAGAGTAGTGGGTGCACTCACACATACATACATACTTGCATACATTCTTTCATTTATCTGTGCGCATATGATGGTGTGTATATCTACATATGGGTATGGGACTATGTGTTCATATACGAGTTTTGAGGATGATACGTGGGATTGAGATGAGTCGATGAGATTCGATTGAGGCCGTGAGATTTAGCGACATGACAGAGTTCGTATTGGAGATGTGATATGATGGTAGTGTACCTGTTATGTGATGAGATAATGTGATATTGACTTAGATTTAGGTGGTTTTCATACTCCTCCCGATTGACTTGATTGTTGGGTTCGTAGTTCGCATAGTAGGCGTTAGACTAGACCCGAGCATACCTATTTCAAAACTAACGAATCGGGGATATTTTAAAGATAGGCAAAAGGATTTCTACGGATATTTTCAAACGACACATCTTTTCTTAAAACACCGTAGCCCTTATTTTACCAAAAACCCTGATTCGTCTTATTTCAAAAGGCAAGGCTGCATGATATATTTATTGAGGCGGGTTCTTTACTGTTGCGCTGATTATTCGATTTCCGCATATTCATGCTATTTGCATTGCATTGCCTGTGGTTATTGATATATTTCAGTTATGCTGCTAGGACACCAGCACCATTATCGATGATGCGTATGTTCCACATACACTTGTTTGCCGGCTCACACACTTCATCATCGATAATTGCCATGTCACTACACTGTAGTACTGTTGCATTCAGTGTATGTTGCTTACATTTCTTTACATGTCGCATACCTCATGCTTTCTGATTATACACATTGAGATATGTTGTTTCCATGTTATTTCTGGTTTTTGGGAACCGTGGGTGTTTCAAAAGGAGAATATGTAATTGTTTTAAAACCCGGTTACCCTTGATATGATATTTCAGTGCGTCCACCATGCGTTTTCTCGGTGCTGAGAGCGACATGTGAAACCCGATTCGAGGAGGCGGATGAGGCCGATTGCGGGTACATGGTGGACCCGGTATGGTTCCCCGGGGCAAGAAATGTTTTTCGTGGAGTAGACGATGAGCCTGGCAGGGTGGCGAGTACCTACTGGTGATTGGTTGGACCTGGCGGTTATCCGGAGGATACTGACCAGAGTCGATAGATGGATATGGGCGTACTGCCGGGGTCGAGGGCCGATACCGCAGACAGAGCCCGTAGGCCGATCCGGACTGACGGAGCCCGATATATGAGGATTTATGTGCCGATGCTGGGCACAGTTTTCATGACGTTTTCGAGTGTCGATGCTGGGCACTCCGGTTCCATGATTTTGATGTGTCGCGAGGGACACAGGTGGTTTATATCCTCATATTTCCATGCATATGCTGATGATATTTACATGCATGATGGTTATTGTCATTGGGTGACGAGTGGACGGGATCCACGTACATGCAGATTTGATTACATTGATCATACCTCACATTTATGATATGCTATTACCTGAGGCACTGGCACGAGCACTTGGCACTACATGTTAGTGTATATGCCCTAGAGGCCATTACTGTATCATACTAGTATGTATATTACTTGATGGAAGCTTGGGATATTCACAGTTGTATATACAATCTTGCTCGAAATGGTAGTATGCTACTTGGTTTGTCTCTGCTTTAATATGTGCATGTGTTTCTTTTAGCATATTGCTGGTATACATATTAGTAGAGCCCTTAGGATCTTTGCTTGATTACCGGCGTTGTAATGGCGATCACCCTCGTGGGAGCTGGGTAATCTATAAGCACATCCTTATACAGGTCCCTGGTCGTTGGACTATCGAGACAGGGCATCGATACTCCGGAGTAGACCAGCGTATGCGCTTCTCATCCCAGTCTGGGAGACGGTCTGTCCCACAGCCGTTAGTACGTCGTACTTGGGATAGTATGCGGGTGCTCGTTAGGTTACGAGTACACTGGACAGGACTCGTCGGGAACTGTTGGTTGGTAATATACCTATCGTCAGTTATCAGTTCCCAGGTGACATGAGTACAGCTTAGTCCGCTGACTTGACACTGTCACTTCGCCTCGAGTGTGTTCCCACTGCTCTTTGATTGCTACCCTACCACGGCTCTACTGAGTCGTGCAAACAGGTAGTAGTTGGGAGCAGTCCCGAAGCACTTGGAGGCAGTGACGGTTAGACAGGATTCGTCTCTCCCGGTATTGGGGGTTGACATCGCGCTGTGTCTAGGAGAGCCATTACACAAGTAGTCCCTGGCCAGGGCAAGCGAGATCTACTGGTAGGTTCCAGTGTTATCTCAGGGTGTATTGGGCTACACTCCGACACGACTTGTACCGCTATTAGGGGACTGACGTTCACCGCCCCCCTAGGCCCGCCATGCGATGTATCAGACGAACAGACCGGACTGTACGGAGATTGTCACATTCAGGCTCAGTAGGAGTGCAGATGGGGTTCACCTCGTCAGTCTTCTTATCGACATCTACCTGGGGACCGTTACGTACAGCTAGTGCCGCTTGCGGTCTGTGGTTAAACCCACTGCCAGCGTAGTGTCGAGTCTTTAGAGTCCCACACAGAGAGCTATTCGCCTTTAGGCAAAACGAGTAGAGGTCGCATGGTTTTGCGACAGGGTTCGTTCGCATCCGCGCACTTGTGCACGGTTGCTGTCCGGACAGTTTATACTAGCGGGCTTTGGTTTAAGCCAGATCCTAGTATATGATTTGAGATTGGTTTTTCTCATTGTGTTCGTGTTCCTCGGATCACGAATGCGGGTGCGTATGCACGGTTGCTTGAGATTGAGGGAGAGGACCTTGTTTAGGGTTAATGACTATTGTCATTTTATTAACCCTATTGTTTTTGTGTGGATTATTGTTAATTGATAATTAGCTTAATAAATTGTGCATGGTTGTTGTTGACATTTTGACTTCGTTGACTTGTTGACCTTGTTGACTACTTGACCATCATCATTTGTTTTGGAAGATGCTCTTTGATCTTTGCAAAATTGAAATGATAATGGTCATGTCAAGATTTATCATGACAATTTTCAAGCTAATTATCTAATTAAAATTATCCACACATATTAGTGAGAATGGCTCACTAATTTATCATTCTATCATATCTTTTCTCTCTCTTGTTCATCCTCTCCCTCAAGCTCTCTCCCTCTCATGTGTTGAGAAACAAAAAAGCTTGAGAAAAACCCTCACTTGATCTTCTCTACTCACTCCTAGGGTTCAAGTCTTAGCATTTCTTGCACCCTAGTTACTCCTAGCTTGGAGTTGAAGCTAAAGGTCGAGGCTTTCGGGTGGATCTTTCTTTGACGGAAGGAGACTAGCAAGGTGAGGCCTTTCTACCGTTCCGACGGGCTAGGAGAGAAGGACTAAAGACCAAAGGTATAACCTTTCCATCACTTAGCTACTTTGTAGTTAGGGTTAGCTAGTTTTAGTTTAGCAAAGATCCTCACAAGCTCGGTCCATGTTGCCTATGTCGATAAAAATCCGATTTTTATTATGTTTTCCGCCTCCCCGTAAGCACCGGGGTGGGCAACGTGGACCCAACAGTGGTATCAGAGCCTAACTAAACTCAAACTAGCTAGGTAGTGAAGTGTAACGAAGTTTCGAAACCGAAAAATCCAAAAACCGAACTTTGAAAAACCCTAGTTTCTGTTGAAATTTTTTCTGCTCAAAATAGAAAACTTTATATTTGTAAATTGATCTCAGGGTTTTTTAAAAACACACAAGAAAAACGAGACAGAGAATCATCCAAACCGCCGCGCTTCCGCCGCACGAGGTAGGCTCGTGCCGCGGAAGCGCCGCGGTTTGATGACGTCACTGCATCGTTTTTCGTGCAGTGTCTTTCTGTATTGTTTTTGGGATTTTTAAGATATATATTATATGCCCAGATTTTCCAGAACTAAAATTTGCTTTTGTGGGCCTATAAATCCGTATTTTTTCGGAACTTCACTACGCTTTAACTACATCGGTTATATCTGTAATGCTTGCATGTATTGAACGTCGGCTAATCGCTATAAGACGATTAGTCGGGGTTATACATGATCTGTGATTGTTGGTTTGTGGATATGAATGGATTGGATCGTCGCGGGGTGAATGGCCGGGGTGGATGTGAGATGAGCGTTGTTTTTCTTTCATTCATTTGTAACATGTAAATTGATGTAATAATATTCTTTGTATGGCCGCACAACCGGGTCGGGGTTGTAGCCGTCATTGTATTATTCTTTTTACTGTTTTTGCTCCTAGGATAGACCCATGGAGGGGGTGCACAAACTACCGGGTACTCGAAGTGCCGAGTGGCCTACTCACGGTGGTGAGGGAGGTTGCTTCGCTTCGGGTGCTTGGCGGGTAGTTTGCCGCACCCGTAGGGGTCTTGGGTGGGGTATTGGCCATTCACCGCGACCGTGTAATCCGCTTTACGTTGCAGGCTCGAACGCATTGCGGATTCCTAGTATATCCAATGTATTCATCTGTGATCTGTAATGTCTATCATTGCTGTATATATATATATAAATAACTATTTAGGCGTTGCTTATGTTTTACAGCCGCGCTAGCCCAGCCCCCGCTCTGTCGTTAGTTAAGTAACCTAACGGGTGATGACGGGGCCCCGTGGCGAATGCGAATGGCATAAGCGTACGTCATATTTTGGTTGTTTTCTGCAATGGTAGGTTTAAATGATGGGACGCATTAAAAGAACTAATGCAAGAAAATAAACCTAAAAGACGTTGTTGGAACAATTTTTCAAAAAGCTGTTATTGCAAGGACGTTCATTTTTGTTTTGCATAGCGGTATTCGGTTGTGAATGCCCAGCACCTCAGTCGACGAGGCAAGGGCCGAGATCCCTTCACCGGGAGTGACCCCTTGGACAAAAGTTTGCGTCAGGGTAATAACTTCACTATAGTCGATTATGCTTGCTTTGCATCGAGGTATTCAGTTTGGAATATCCTGCACCTCATTCGACGAGGAAAGAGCCGAGATCCCTTCACAGGGAGTGACCTCTTTAGCAAAAGTTTTCGCCACTATATTTTCAAAAAGGTTACCAGGTTCCTCCAACGATATCAAGTTCATTACGTTAACGGGTTTTTCGCCAAAAACCCAGCCGTAGCCCTCCGTCATTTCTTACAAGCAACACTTAGTATTCGTGCTGCGTTTGTTGACTCCGTCAAGGCGTAGTGTACGGTAGCTAAGTGCTGCTTGTTTGTATTGGTATATGGGATTGGTTAGGACAGTCGTATAACCTTGTTGACTCCGTCAAGGGTTATGCGGGTGGGTTTAATGCAATCCAGATAATGACAGGTTGAACTTGACTAGGACTCTTTGATTTGTTGACTCCGTCAAGATCACTTGGGTCCTAGGGGCAAAAACCACATCGGGAGTTTCAAAAGAACTGAAACTTGCAGATTTAGCATACCTTCTGGAGTGTGGTGACTAGAGTGGATTCCATCTAGGTTATCACACAATGACAGTTGGATCCCGATCCCACTGATGAGTTGGTTTACTCTCGGGAGATTATTTCACTTAACGATCAATGCTATAAACCTAGTAGGTGTCTAGAAAGGTGTTAGCGGGGTTACGCCCCCAGGGAAAAGAGGTTCTTTAATTAAGGAACTTCGCGAAAGCGTTGGAAAACCTCCCTCGAAGTACCGACACTAGCCTGGCTGAAAGGTTAAGCAAGTATTGTGACGTGAATTAAAACCCGGCTAGTTCTTCTTTTAAAGGTTTTAAGAAGAATTTGAGGAAACAGTGGGAGACATCCTGGTTAGATAAATTAATAAACCAATCTAATCTTGCAAGAGCATACGCTGAGTGTTTCTTTTCTCTCTCTCCAGGCAGCAACCATTTCACGCCCTAATCAAGATAATAAAATGTATTGCTTGACCGATCCGAATTCTTATTCGGGACTGGGGAAAGTTGGTTCAGCTCTAACTTATGACAACAGTCATGAGTATGAGAATGGGAAAGAGGAAAGTATGGATTTCCAGGATACCCAGGCGAAGAAGAAGCATAGTTTTGCATCTACTTCAGGTGTTCTTGTAATTGAGAACTGTTTTACGGTCAGCCCTACCTCCTGGGTACTTGATACCGGATCAGGATCTCATATCTGTAATTTATTACAAGGACTGAGAAAAAGTAGGAAAGTTGCACCGGGTGATATGTCGCTCAGAGTAGCGAACGGAGCACAAGTTTATGCGGCAGCCGTCGGTGAATATCACCTAGTATTGCCAAATGGCAAGACTATGATTTTGAACGATTGCTACTATGTACCCTCCATGGTTTGCAACATCATATCAGTTTCTTTACTCGATAAAGAAAGATATAAGTTTGTTCTTGAAAAGAATATCATGAACATTTACCTTGATAAGGTACTGGTTGCAGAGGGTACACTGTTTAATGGTATCTACGTTCTAAATCAGAATACAGTTCTCAATATACAAAACACACGCAAGAGGAAGAGTTCAGATACGAATGAATCCTACTTGTGGCATTGTAGACTTGGTCATATCGGAGAGAAAAGACTGAGTAAGTTACATAAAGATGGACTCTTGAATGCGTTCGAGTTTTCATCTTATGAAACTTGTCAGTCTTGTCTCAAAGGGAAGATGACCAAATCTCCGTTCACCGGACATGGAGAAAGAGCAAGAGAGCTCTTGGGACTCATACACACTGATGTGTGTGGTCCAATGTCTATACATGCAAGGGGTGGGTTCTCATACTTCATCACATTCACTGACGATCTCTCTAGGTTCGGATATGTGTATCTGATGAAACACAAATCTGAAGCTTTTGAGAAATTCAAGGAATTCAGAAATGAAGTAGAGAACCAGACAGGCAAAAGTATCAAGATCCTCCGGTCTGACAGGGGAGGGGAGTACTTAAGCACGGAATTCCTAGATTACTTAAAAGAGAATGGTATTCTCTCTCAGCTTACTCCTCCTTATACACCACAGCACAACGGTGTTTCGGAGCGGAGGAATCGTACCCTACTGGATATGGTTCGCTCCATGATGAGTAGTGCTGAGTTGCCTCTTTCATTTTGGGGACATGCGCTTCAGACAGCGGCGTACCTATTGAACTATGTTCCATCCAAATCAGTGCCTAAGACTCCATATGAAATATGGAGTGGAAGAAATCCGTATCTTAAGCGATTTAAGATATGGGGTTGTCCGGCCTATGTGAAAACACAGAAACCGGACAAGTTGGAGGCACGGTCAGTTCTCTGTAAATTTGTGGGATATCCTAAAGACTCACTAGGATATCTGTTCTACCACACTGAGGAACAGAAGGTGTTTGTATCTCGCCACGCTACCTTCTTAGAAAGGGAGTTTCTTGCAAAAGAAGCTAGTGGGAGTTCGGTAGAACTGGAAGAAATTCAGCGACCACAAAATGTAACTGAAAATTTGGAGGAACCGCTAGATTCAGTGACCCCAAACGAACCTCAGCCACTCCGCAGATCTGGTAGGATTTCTCATCCGCCCGAGAGATACTACGGTTTTCTCATTGACGGGGATCGAGAGGATTGCATCTTGGAAGAAGATGACCCTACCAGTTTCAGGCAGGCCATTATCAGTAGGGACTCTGATAAGTGGCAGGAAGCAATGCAATCCGAAATGGAGTCCATGTACGCCAATAAAGTGTGGACCTTAGATATTGCTCCAGACGGGGTAAAACCCGTAGGATGCAAATGGATCTACAAAAGGAAACTTGGTGTAGATGGGCAGGTGGAGACCTATAAAGCTAGACTCGTTGCAAAAGGTTTTCGTCAAAGACCTGGTTTGGACTATGACGAGACTTTTTCTCCGGTGGCTATGCTCAAATCCATTCGGATCCTACTTGCCATTGCTGCCTTCCATGACTATGAAATCTGGCAGATGGATGTTAAAACGGCTTTCCTAAACGGTTGTTTGGAAGAGTGCGTTTACATGGATCAACCAGAAGGTTTCGTAGACAGTGGGAGCAGCGGAAAAGTGTGCAAGTTGCTTAAATCCATTTATGGATTAAAGCAGGCATCGCGGAGCTGGAACATCTGTTTTGATGAGGTAATCAAGGAATTCGATTTCATCAAGAACGAAGATGAACCCTGTGTATATAAGAAGATTGTAGGACGAACTGTCGTATTCCTAGTCTTGTACGTGGACGACATTCTTTTGATAGGAAATGACATTCCTATGCTACAATCGGTCAAGCTGTTTTTGTCACAAAGGTTCTCCATGAAGGACCTGGGTGATGCCTCGTACATTCTGGGGATCAAGATCTATAGAGATAGATCCAAGAAACTGTTGGGACTTTCACAGTCCAGGTACATAGAGACCGTACTAAAGAGATTTAGTATGGAGGGTTCCAAGCGCGGTAACATACCCGCATTGCACGGAATTACCCTCTCCAAGAAGATGTCTCCTAAGACTGACGAGGAGAGGGTTCGCATGAGCACTATACCCTACGCTTCGGCGGTAGGATCTATAATGTATGCGATGCTGTGTACAAGACCAGATGTAGCTTACGCGTTGAGCACGGTAAGCCGGTATCAGTCAGACCCAGGGGAGGACCACTGGACAGCAGTGAAGAACATTCTCAAGTACCTGAGAAGGACTAAGGAGATGTTCCTGGTTTACGGTAATGGAGACCTCAGGGTCGAGTCCTTTACCGATTCAAGCTTCCAGAGTGACAAAGATGACAGCAAGTCCGTCTCGGGTTTTGTGTTTACCCTCAACGGAGGGGCGGTATGTTGGAGGAGTTCCAAGCAGGATACCGTCGCAGACTCGACGATGGAAGCTGAATACATTGCTGCAAGCGATGCCGCAAAAGAGGCGGTCTGGATTAAGAAGTTCATTAGTGAACTTCAGGTGGTTCCGTCCATTGTTGACCCAATACCTTTGTATTGCGATAACAATGGGGCTATAGCTTTAGCGAAGGAACCAAGGTCCCATCAGAAATCCAGGCACATCTTAAGGCGGTATCACCTGATCAGGGAGATCATTGATCGACAGGAGATCGAGGTACGGAGAGTGGACACAAAGGACAACACTGCGGACCCATTCACAAAGGCTTTACCCCAGACTCAGTTCGAGCGGCTGATCGAGATGATAGGTCTTCGATACGCCAGTACATGGCCTTAGTGCAAGTGGGAGATTGTTAGTGTATATGCCCTAGAGGCCATTACTGTATCATACTAGTATGTATATTACTTGATGGAAGCTTGGGATATTCACAGTTGTATATACAATCTTGCTCGAAATGGTAGTATGCTACTTGGTTTGTCTCTGCTTTAATATGTGCATGTGTTTCTTTTAGCATATTGCTGGTATACATATTAGTAGAGCCCTTAGGATCTTTGCTTGATTACCGGCGTTGTAATGGCGATCACCCTCGTGGGAGCTGGGTAATCTATAAGCACATCCTTATACAGGTCCCTGGTCGTTGGACTATCGAGACAGGGCATCGATACTCCGGAGTAGACCAGCGTATGCGCTTCTCATCCCAGTCTGGGAGACGGTCTGTCCCACAGCCGTTAGTACGTCGTACTTGGGATAGTATGCGGGTGCTCGTTAGGTTACGAGTACACTGGACAGGACTCGTCGGGAACTGTTGGTTGGTAATATACCTATCGTCAGTTATCAGTTCCCAGGTGACATGAGTACAGCTTAGTCCGCTGACTTGACACTGTCACTTCGCCTCGAGTGTGTTCCCACTGCTCTTTGATTGCTACCCTACCACGGCTCTACTGAGTCGTGCAAACAGGTAGTAGTTGGGAGCAGTCCCGAAGCACTTGGAGGCAGTGACGGTTAGACAGGATTCGTCTCTCCCGGTATTGGGGGTTGACATCGCGCTGTGTCTAGGAGAGCCATTACACAAGTAGTCCCTGGCCAGGGCAAGCGAGATCTACTGGTAGGTTCCAGTGTTATCTCAGGGTGTATTGGGCTACACTCCGACACGACTTGTACCGCTATTAGGGGACTGACGTTCACCGCCCCCCTAGGCCCGCCATGCGATGTATCAGACGAACAGACCGGACTGTACGGAGATTGTCACATTCAGGCTCAGTAGGAGTGCAGATGGGGTTCACCTCGTCAGTCTTCTTATCGACATCTACCTGGGGACCGTTACGTACAGCTAGTGCCGCTTGCGGTCTGTGGTTAAACCCACTGCCAGCGTAGTGTCGAGTCTTTAGAGTCCCACACAGAGAGCTATTCGCCTTTAGGCAAAACGAGTAGAGGTCGCATGGTTTTGCGACAGGGTTCGTTCGCATCCGCGCACTTGTGCACGGTTGCTGTCCGGACAGTTTATACTAGCGGGCTTTGGTTTAAGCTAGATCCTAGTATATGATTTGAGATTGGTTTTTCTCATTGTGTTCGTGTTCCTCGGATCACGAATGCGGGTGCGTATGCACGGTTGCTTGAGATTGAGGGAGAGGACCTTGTTTAGGGTTAATGACTATTGTCATTTTATTAACCCTATTGTTTTTGTGTGGATTATTGTTAATTGATAATTAGCTTAATAAATTGTGCATGGTTGTTGTTGACATTTTGACTTCGTTGACTTGTTGACCTTGTTGACTACTTGACCATCATCATTTGTTTTGGAAGATACTCTTTGATCTTTGCAAAATTGAAATGATAATGGTCATGTCAAGATTTATCATGACAATTTTCAAGCTAATTATCTAATTAAAATTATCCACACATATTAGTGAGAATGGCTCACTAATTTATCATTCTATCATATCTTTTCTCTCTCTTGTTCATCCTCTCCCTCAAGCTCTCTCCCTCTCATGTGTTGAGAAACAAAAAAGCTTGAGAAAAACCCTCACTTGATCTTCTCTACTCACTCCTAGGGTTCAAGTCTTAGCATTTCTTGCACCCTAGTTACTCCTAGCTTGGAGTTGAAGCTAAAGGTCGAGGCTTTCGGGTGGATCTTTCTTTGACGGAAGGAGACTAGCAAGGTGAGGCCTTTCTACCGTTCCGACGGGCTAGGAGAGAAGGACTAAAGACCAAAGGTATAACCTTTCCATCACTTAGCTACTTTGTAGTTAGGGTTAGCTAGTTTTAGTTTAGCAAAGATCCTCACAAGCTCGGTCCATGTTGCCTATGTCGATAAAAATCCGATTTTTATTATGTTTTCCGCCTCCCCGTAAGCACCGGGGTGGGCAACGTGGACCCAACACTACACTCATGTATAGAGATTACATTGCCAGTTTAGCATGCTTCAGACTTATTCATATTGAGGTTTATTTATACCTGATCGTATTGACCTAGGATGGGTCATACATTCGATCTCTGCTTGTAGATATTTTCTATTCACGAGTTGGCAGCTCACCCCCGTTGTGCCACAGTCCTTGCAGGTTTTTGCCGTACAGATTCTATAACGGCATTTCTGGCACACTGCTTCCTTATGGGTGACTTGCTTGGGTAGGTGGGTTCTTTTGTATCAGAACCGCCATTGTACATGTATTACTCATTGTATCTAGAATTCCATCAACCAAAACTTGTATATTGTTTCAGACTTAGAAAACAGTGTTGTATTATTTCGACTTTAGAGTCGCGCTTGTAGTATTACGGTTTTCTGGCTGTTTGAGTTTCTTTTTGGGTTTTGATCCTCGCCCTTTGGCGTTGTATATTGTTATTGCTTGCGTGGTTGTGACCGTCGATTGACAAAGAGCTAGCTCCCGCTTGGGGATGCCTTTTATCATTTCATATATATTATTCTTGTTGTACCCCGTTCGGGGCCAGTTTTTACAAAGGAAACTCTGCCGAAATTTTCAGGAATGGTTACACATTTTAAAAATGCATATTCGGCTTAGTTATTTAAAAACTTTGATTTTCGAAACATGATTTCTTTACTTCTTAAAACCAGTTTTCCTTATTTACTCTTTAAATGGTTTTAGATTTCTGGGCTTTTGGCTTACTTGGATCAGATGGGGTCCTATAGACTTCATATGGTTCAAGGACCAGTCACGTGCTCTTTCAGGTCGTGACAGATAGGCGTACTGCCCTGGTCGGTCTTCGTCTTGGATGAGCCCGCTCTAATCTCATGTCTGGCGGCAGCCCTCTGGCCCCTCGTAGTCTTCGACGGCATAGTAGCTGGAACAAGAAACAGGATTTGATAAGAACATTGCATTCGAATCAAACGATATATGGAATCAAGGAAGGAATCATAAGTAACTATATATCCTAAGGTCACTTAGGTGGAGTAGAGTATCGTGAGTATTCCGCGTAACATATACACGCTACATCACTCTGCTTAAATCACCTGCTCCATCATACCAAGGGTCATCCTACACTTAGAAAAGTAAAACCTAACGCTCTAATACCAACTTTTTCACGACCCGAATGTGTGGAACGTGACTGAAACTTAAATCACGCAACGTCTAGAAGCTTAACATAATCTAAGTAAGCCAAAGACCAGAAATCTAAACTATTTAATGAAATAGAGTGAAAGAAATACTTGTTTGAAAAGGTTGAGTTTTAACAAAAGAGTTACATCAAAATCCATTAAAAGCATCTGGTTTTACAGAAAACTTCGGTAGAGTTTCTTTTGTAAAAACTGACCCTAAACGGGTACAAAACATGAATATGTATAAGCAATGAATAAAGGCATCCCTAAGCGGGAGCTAGCTCTTCACCGAATGGCGAAACACAACCACATGCAAGATATATCATAATAATGCGAAAAACCATATAAAAGCAAGAAATAAGAAAAACATCAAGTCGGCTCTCACGAGCTCGACACCAGATAATAAAATAATACAAGTCTCACTGTCTCACAGTCTAGATCCAATATACGAATGGTAGATATGGTAGATGGAGTGTACTAAATACCAAAGTAAAATATACATGGTGGGAACAAAGAGTATCCTCGCAAAACCCACCTACAAGCAAGCCCTCAAGTCGAAGCAAAAGGAAGCAGAAGAAGAGGTGCACCCGCCGCTACTATGCTGATGGGTCGGACCTGCAAGACACTGTGGCACAACGGGGGTGAGTTACCAACTCGTGAGTAGTAACATCTATAAGGATATCGCAAGCATGCACGCAAATGCGTCACAACCTATGTATACAACAATGATGCTATGCACTAATATGAATGCGACAAGAATGAATGATCAAGCACAAAATTTGGATATATATATCTGGTATGAGAAAAATATGTGTTCTTATCTTAGTAAAATTTTGTATAATAAAACAGGGGTATCATCAATGAAATCGACAGAAAACCGTGTCAAGTATCGACACAATATATATATATATATATATAAATATCTTGGTAGCCGTCTCTCAGATCGACCCTCAAATCTGTCAAATCACACGACATCGGTCGGTATCCTCCGGATGACCACCGGGTCAATAATCAACGGTAGGTAGTGCTCCCCTGCCAGGCTCAACATCTCTCTATTCGATCTTCTTGCCCCGGGGTACCTCATCGGGTCCACCATGTACCCGCAAACGGTGCCTCCTCTCTCCTTGAATCGGGTATATATACATACGTGGCTCAATAACCGAGAAAACTCATGGTGGATGCCATACATCATATCGTGAGAAAACCGCAAATTTCCATTTTAGAATGATAATAATAAGTTTATAAAATTCCTTTGCGGTTTTCCCCAAATCCAGAAATCTCATAAATACGGAAATCTCCAATAAATGCATATGTCGATAATGATGAATGTCCATGATATCAATATGATGCAATGAGATGAATGACTTGAAACTACATATCAATAGTGATGAAATGCTCAAATACAGACTTTTAAGCAAGTTCTATAGTGTTCGTGACATAGCAATTACCAATGGCGTGTGTATTCGCATAAAATAGTGTACGTGCGGCATGAACCATTGGTAAGGTGCAAGTGTCCTGGGTGATAATATCAATGTATATGAAGATGCATATGCTACATGAATATGATATACGCATATGAAAACAAGAGTTATAAATAAATCCTAACTATCGGGCACTTTACGCTATCCAAGTGATTTCCCCATAGATGCGTACATCTACTCACAGGAACTCCTCAGCTAATCGAATCTGATCACTGGTTTGCCTTTGCTTGCCGCGTCCGACGTCTCCGCAACCGATCCTAGAATCACACAAAACCAATATATAAGGCTAAATATTTGATATAACACGAAGACAAAACGATACGAAACAAGCAATGCGCACTAGCTAAACACGCATGCACTTGGTGCATAAAACGCGCGTGATATCATCACAAATCACACCTAGGGGCTGCTGTACATGGAAAACGCCACAACTAGAATCGAATCGTGCGTATCGTATAATAGAAAAACACATATTTTAAAGAAAAATGGTTGCAGATTTTACCTGAAAATGAAATAGGAAAAACAAATTGTACCAAACACCCTAAAATACACACAGAGAGCATCCTCGAAAAAGAACACCCAACTCAACATAAAGGCCGGAGGCGCCGAGGATTATGCCTATCTCGCCGGTCGAAATACAAATTTTTGGGTTCGGGTTTCTAGGGTAATCTCAGGGCTCAATACACTGCACTACTGAGCTGTTTGATTTAGTTGAAAAAATATGCAAAGATAGCAGATTTCAGATAACAGAAAGCTTGATTAAAAACAAATTTGAAACGCTAAATTGAAACCTTGTGGTATTTTAGTGAAAGTTGCTGGATTAGTAAGACTATTAGGTGTTAATCTGTTAGTTGTATGTATGCCCTAGAGGCCATTATTGTACATGATTGTATATTATAATGGATGCTTGGACATATATAGGGAGGACTTTCTTGCTCGACATGATAGTATACTATCTAGTTACTATTTATCTTAACATGTAGACTAGTATTGTGATACTGTCTTGCACTCACATGTTGGTAAAGCCCTTAGGATGTGTACTTGACTACGAGGATTATGATGCGGATCATACTAGTATGTCCAGGGTAGTCCACAAGTTCATCCTTTAATTGTTCCTAGTCGTGGATGTATCGAGACGGGGCATCGATATTCCAGAGTAGACTAGTGTATACGTTTCTTGACTCATATGATGGGTGATGGATGATCCCATATCCATTGGTGTTTGACATCAAAGATTGTATACGGGTGCTCAGTGGAGACTGGGTGGACTGAACAGGACTCGCCGAGAACTCCTAGATGGTATTATACCTAACGTCAGATAGCAGTTCTCTGGTGACACTGGTACAGGTTAGTCTGTAGACCCGAGATCGTCATAGAGTCTTGTGTAGTTCCCACTGTGCTTTGATTTCCACCTTACCACGTTCAAGAGAGCGTGCAAAACGGTGGTTTTTGGGTACAGTCCCGAGTCACATGGAGGCATTGAGCGATAGGAGGGATTTCGTCTCTCCCGATATTGGGGGTTGATGTTGCGCTGTGCTTGATTGGCCATGATAGCAAGTCCCTGGCCAGGGCTGATACTGAGATTTACTGGTAAGTGTTATCAGTAGTTTCTCGACCCGTTATGAGCCTCACATCGACATGACTTATCAAGTTATTAGGGTCTGACGTTTACCACCCCGAGACTCGATATGCGACATATCAGACGAAGAGACCGGACTGTACGGTAGTATTACTTATTGGATTCACGGGAGTATGGACAAGCTTGCTTGTTGATCTTCTGATCGCTCAATACCCGGGTAGCCGTTACGTCCATCTAGTACCGCTGACGGCTTGTGGATGACTGATATGATCATCACCTACTGCTGGCGTATTGATAAGTCTTTAGAGTCCTACACAGTGGTTTCCTAGCTCATGCGAAATGAAGTAGGGCACTGATTTAGAGAGATTTTGCTTACGTGCTTTTTAGATCAAAGAATTTTACCGCAATCAAGAACGGCGTCGCTTGGTAGCTAGCCGGTTGAGTACGGGTCGGTCCACAGGGAGATGTATTCTTTATCTTTGTGTTATAATGAGTTAATCCAAAAAAATGGTGTTTTTATTTTAAGATCTAAGAGTTCATTTTTATGATTTTAATTTAACAACTACGGCAGATAAATAAAATTAACAACTACGGCAGATAAATAAAATTAACAACTACGGCAAATAAATAAAATTAATAACTACGGCAGATAAATAAAATTTATAACTAGGGCAGAGAAGAAATTTATAACTAGGGCAGAAAAGAAATTAACTATGGCAAGATAAAAAAACTTACTTCTTTATTGATGCACTCTTTGACGAATACATTGAATTGAAAATCTAAGATCTGGAATTTAAAAGAGCCATCTCTAAAGAGGCACCCAAAAGGAGGCACGCCCCAAAAAGAGCTGTAGGATTCATATTTATAGAGAATAGAAACACTAGGGTTTACATTTGATCCATATCTAGAATTACAAAAATACCCTTAAGAAAACCGAGTCAATGCACCGACACGCACTGCACGTGCACAGCACGGCCGCGGATCCGCGGCCATAAGCATGGTTTGGTCGCGGTTCCGCGGCCATATGGTGGGCTTGCTGGCTCATTTTTCTAGGGTTGCTTTCTGTTGCTTTTTCCTTCTGGTTTCTTTACTTGGTTCTTCATAATGTCTTCTAGTTTCTTTCAGATTTCCACAGTGTGGAATGTTGTGGACTTTTACCGTTCGCTTCGCGTTGAAGTTTTGAATCTTTGTGCTGCCTTCGTACTTTGTGAAATTGTTCATTGATTTTCGTTTGTCCCTCAAACTGTAGGTGTCACGCCCCGCTTCCCAGAGTACGCTAAGGTAAGCATGTGACATAGCCAACCATGCTACCTGTGGATAGGAATTATCCTTCCACAGTCATATTACGGCTGTAGAGATATCAAGAACAATAATAAAACTATCTAGCACATGTCCATAAGCCAAAATAAAATGAGTCAAAAATAAATAATGCGGAAGCAAAAGATCCCATACACGAATAACTGGAATGTATGTCCCATAATGCGGGCTCACATCAGGAATAAAATACTAAAAGTAAAAGAACTAACTACTAATGAGTCCTCACTGCTCAGCCTGCTGACTGAAATACTCCTGCTCGGACTGCAGCAAAGATACGGAATCTGGGCCATGCAAAACCCAGACGTCAGCGCGTCATAACATCAAGCAATAATATATATAACAGGGTAGCAATACATGCACGTATGATCATAAATGGTAAAGCAGGTATAACAGCAATATAGATCAGGGCAGTGGAAGGTAGTGTGCAGTGAGTAATCTAAACTATTCTATTGGGTTAACTACTCTCAAGTCTTTGAAATCAACCTGATGAATCATCGATGTAACTCAATAGTATCCCGTGCGTGCCCTGGATCACGGTGAAGATTCTCGGGTTGAAACCGAGACATGCCGCTAGGCACTAAAGGAAAAGGGTAATGATGAATGATGTATGCAGCATCATCCCAAGGCTAGCCTAGCCTCTGAAAAGGTAGTGGGTAACGATGGATGATGTCAGCAGCATCATCCCAAGGCTGGCCCAGCCTCTAAAACTGATCAGTAAAGGTAGCGAACTGTCGAGTTACAAGTCAGGTTTCATCATTGATTTCCCCATACCCCCAGGTTGTGTATTCAAGTCAAGTATTTGAATAATCTGGAGCTAATGCCAACACATGATCAGGCAGGTACAGGTTTGTCTGGATAGACAATAGGAACGGTCCGTAAGGACAACAGGTCAGGTTTGTTGGCATTAGACACCAGATCAGGTAACAGGTAATACCATGGTACATCAAGTCAAGCCAGGTAATGTATAAAGGTGTCATGTCATGTCAAGAGGTGCACGGTGCCATGTCGGGTCAGATAGTAGGTGTAACAAGTCATGTCAGGGTATACAAGATATCATGTGGGTGCTCATAATCGACTAGCATAAGCATGGGTATACAAAACAAGTATGGGTACTAATAGTACAATAAACTGGAACATGTAATATGATATGTAAATAGGTACAGATTAAACTATATGGATGTATGGTTATCGATTAGAGTTAGGGTTATGGTTCCAACATTAAGTATCTTACACTTAAATGAATATGGAATATTAAAAGCACATTAACATGTATTAAATAGCCTAGTGAGGCAATCATATATAAAACAGGTTAGATGGATACGGGTGTCCAATATGGTAAAACTATAAAAGGGTACCATAGACTATGCAAATAGTTATTATGTGATTTTAAATATAGATGTGGTTACTAGGTATAATAAGACAGAATGCAACATGATAGAGTTCAGTCGTAAATCTAAAATGATATAACCGGACATCGAAATGTAAATTGTAATATAAGGCACTAGATTCAAACTTCATAATTACTATGTATCTAAATGAATATGGAACAATATAAAATAGCATGTAGCAAGTTTTACTTGCCTCGACGGATCGCGAAGCGGTAAACGGAACGTCAAGCGTCGGCGGGAAAAGTTGCGACACGCGCACGGTACACGGAATGAGTCCAAATAACGCACGATGGGATCGCACGGGTCAGATATCCTCGCTGGGTCGTCGGGATCGTCGACGTCGTGGCCAACTCCGGCGATCTTGACAGAACAGTGAACACAAGAAAGCAAGAACTTAAGAAAAAGAAAAAAAAGCCAAGAAAAGAGAATAGAGGAGGAATGAGTGTACAATGGCTTACTGGGTTACAGAGGGGTGTGCTAGCGGTGGCGACGAGACCAACGGCGGTAAGGGTCGCCGGCGAAGGGTTTTGCAGAGCTAGGGTTTGGTTAGGGTTTGGGCTCGGTTTTATGTTTGGTGGGGTTTGCAAGTGCAGGGTTTTGGTGCAGGAGGAAGAGCAGAGGAGTGGGAAGAGATGGCGATGGCGATGGAAGATGGTCGGCGACGTGAGAAGGTGGTGGTGGTGGAAGAGGGTGCTCGGGTTTCCTGGGTGCAGTGGGTTCGTTCGAGGCAGGAAGAAGGAGAAAGAGGTGATGGAGGTGAGGGTGATGAGAGGATGCAGAGGGTGTTGACGAGGGCTGAGGAGCGGGGAAAAAATAGGGTTAGGGTTTTTCTCTGGTGGGTTTCTCGTAGCGAGGTGCATGGGGTTTAAAGAAACAGAAGAAGAAGAAGAAGAAATGGAAAGAGGGAGGTGACGGGATCCACGCGGTGGTGACGCGACTCGAGGAGCACACAGTAATCACGAGAGGTGAGAGAGAGAGCGCGAGAGGAGAGAGAAAGAGAAGAGAGAGAGAGAGATGCGGCAGAGGAGAGAGAAAGAGGAAGGGAAAGAAGAGAGGGGGAATCAGTGGGGCCCAGCGAAATAAAATTTCTGATTGGTGGAGGAAGAAATGAAAGAGAGAGAGATGTTCAGTGGTGGGGCCCAAAAGCAAAATCTCATTAGCTCGTGGATAAAATTTTATAAAAGATTCTAAAACTAAAAGATTTACACAATTCCCCTATTCTTTAACAAAAAATCTAAAAGCAAAAAAAATAAAATAATTAATTTGAATTTAGGCGGACTACAAAATATATCAGAAATGCGCCCGGGTCGGGTCCAAAATTTTGAATTTGAAATACGAAAATTTTATGCAAGTTCCAAAAATTAAAATGAAAGATTTTGTAACGGAAATGCATACCCCCAAGAACGGACGCACGTACATGCACGTAGCCATCTAAACACGTCCATTCCACTGAACGGGACGAGAACACGATGCAAGGACGCTACCAAAGGGTTAGGGGTATTAATCAGGACATGTCATGTATTTTTAAATTATTTTAAGTGACCTAAATTGTTATATGCAAAACATATGAGGTTAGGGTATTCTATAACTATGAAACAACAAGCTCAATCAAGCGGGTCGAATATAGAGTGAACTACCATTCGCATCCAAGCACGGCAAATGAAATAAACACCACAAACAAACACATACGGCAACAGAAATTGGTATAATTGATCTCGGTTGTTGCATTATACCCAACTACAAAAAGAATTTCGTCCTCGAAATTCCAATACAAGAAAGGATAAACAATCAATCAAACTACAAGAATAGATGCGGAAACTTCTGCCGGATTTCATCTTCTCGTTCCCAAGTTGACTCTCCATGTGAGCGATTACCCCAAGAAACAAGTACAAGAGAGATAACTTTATTCTTAAGAACCTTTTCCCTTCGATCCAAAATCGACATCGGTCGCTCCTCGAAAGTCAAATCTTCTCGTACAGTCTGCTCCGAATGATCCAACACATGTGTTTCATCTCGAACATATTTATGGAGTTGAGATACGTGAAACACGTCATGAACATTCGCCAAGGATTGCGGTAACGCCAATCGATACGCTACCTCACCAACACGCTCCAAAATTTCAAAAGGTCCAATGAATCGAGGACTGAGCTTTCCTCGACTTCCGAAACGAATCACCCCTCTAGTCGGTGATATCTTCAAGAATACCAAATCACCCGTGGCGAACTCTAGAGGTCTTCTCGACGTATCAGCCCAACTCTTCTGTCGATCTTGTGTTGCTTTCATATGATTCCGGATAGCGTTAACTTTCTCAACTGTCTGCATAACCAAATCTGGTCCCAACAATCTTCGTTCACCGACATCGTCCCAAAAACAGGTGAACGACACTTGTGACCATATAAATCTTCGAATGGGGCTATCTAAATAGTCTCCTGGAAGCTGTTGTTGTAAGAAAACTCCAACAAATGTAGATGATCCTCCCATGAACCCTTGAAGTCCAACATGCACGCTCTCAACATGTCTTCAAGAGTTTGGATCGTTCTCTCCGACTGGCCATCTTTTTGAGGATGATAAGCGGTGCTAAACTTCAATCGAGTCCCCAAACTTTCCTGTAAGCTCCTCCAAAAGTGTGATAAGAAACGAGTGTCCCGGTCGGACACGATGCTCACTGGTACTCCATGTAATCTTACAATCTCCTGCATGTACTGTTCTGCCAAAGTTTCTGTTGATTGACCAACCCGAAAAGGAATGAAATGAGCTGCCTTGGTCAAACGATCAACAATCACCCAAACTGCATTGTTGCCTTTTGGACTCCGCGGTAGAGCTGTCACGAAATCCATGGTTACATGTTCCCACTTCCACTGAGGAATCGAAAGTGGTTGCAATAAACCAGCAACCCTTTGATGTTCAGCCTTAACTAGCTGACACACCAAGCACTTTGCCACAAAGCGGGCAATCTCCCGTTTCATGCCTTCCTACCAGAAATATTGTCGTATATCTCGGTACATCTTCGTGCCTCCTGGATGTACGGAATATGCTGAACTGTGTGCCTCCTTCAAAAGTTCTTCGCGAATATCTCCCTTTGGCATACACAACCGGCTACCATATCTCAACGAACCATCTTCATGGATCAATAAATCTGTTCGAAGTCCAGCTTCAACCTGTTCTCGAAACTTTTGCAATCTAGGATCCTGCGATTGCGCTGCTTTAATATTCTCGATCAACAACGAATGTACCTGCAGCTGCATCAACTGTCCCGAAGAATGCGGTAGCACAACCTCCAAATCAAATCTTCGAAAGTCTTCAATGAGTTCCTTATGTGCAGTCAACGTCTGAATTGCTGGTAACCGACTGAGCGCATCCGGCACGACATTAATTTTCCCCGGATGGTACTTAAGATCAAGATCGTAGTCAGCCATCAGCTCCAGCCATCTACGTTGCCTCATATTAAGCACCTTCTGCGTGAACACATACTTCAAGCTTTTATGATCAGTGAAAACCTTGACCCTTTCGCCCAAAAGGTAGTGTCTCCAAATCTTCAAAGCGAAGATCACAGCCGCAAGCTCCAAGTTATGAGTTGGGTAATTCTTTTCATGGGTCTTCAATTGTCTCGATGCGTACGCTATAACCTTCCCATGTTGCATCAATACACATCCTAATCCTTTCCCAGATGCGTCGCTGTGAAGCACTAAACCTCCGGAACGGTCTGGCATGGTCAGAATAGGAGAGGTTATCAATTTCTGCTTCAACGCCTCAAAAGCTGACGCACACCTATCCGTCCACACAAAAGGTACCTCTTTGCACGTAAGCTTGGTCAACGGCTCCGCCAGACGAGCAAAGTTCTCAAAAAATCTTCTGTAATACTCGGCGAGTCCAAGAAAGCTTCTTATCTCCGCAACATTCTTCATAATCGGCCAATCTCGAACTGCTGCAATCTTTTCGGGATCAACAGCGATTCCGTCGCCAGACACGACATGCCCCAAAAACTTTACTTCGTCTAGCCAAAACTCGCACTTGCTCATCTTTGCATATAATTTTTCTTGCCTCAGTGTCTGCAGTGCGATCTTCAAATGTTCAGCATGCTCTTCAATACTCTTCGAGTATACCAGAATATCATCAATGAACACCACTATAAACTGGTCCAAGAATGGTGAAAAGATTCGGTTCATCAAGTCCATGAATATCGCTGGTGCATTCGTTACTCCGAAGGGCATCACTAAGTACTCGTAATGTCCATACCGAGTTCGGAACGCCGTCTTGCAAATATCTTCTGTTTTCACTCGGACCTGATGATACCCGGATCGCAAATCCATCTTCGAGAATACCCTCGCGCCACTAAGCTGCTCAAACAGTTTGCCAATGCGAGGGATCGGGTACTTGTTCTTAATAGTCACCCGGTTTAATTCTCGATAGTCGATGCACATCCTTCTTGTGCCATCTTTCTTCTTGACTAGAAGAACTGGAGCTCCCCACGGCGAGTTACTGCTTCGGATCCAACCCTTCTCAAGTAATTCAGTAACCTGCTTCTTAACTTCTTCCAACTCCACTGGTACCATTGGGTAATACGCTTTAGATACTGGCGCTGCACTAGGAATAAGATCAATCGCGAACTCCACGTCTCACTTCGGCGGTAAACCTGATATGTCTTCAAACACGTCCATGAAATCTCGAACAACAGCTGGCGTTTCATCTTGAGCAACCTCCATTGACGAAAGAACATTAGCTGTCAGCCTAGCCCTAAACTCAACTGGCCCGACAGAACTGCTTCCTCCAGTAAAGACAAACTCGGGATGTCCGGGAATCTGGAAAATTACTTTCTTTGCCCTACAATCAATGTGAGCATGGAAAGTACCGAGAAAATCCATTCCCAAGACGACTTCATAGCTGCCCGTATCAATCACCAAGAAATCTGCAAAAAGCTCTCATCCGCAAACAACAACTGCACAATCCTTACACTCTCTACTAGATATGATTTTCCCATTCCCAGTGTGTATGTCCCAGAAGCTAGACAGGGTCGTCCAGGTAATCGAGTGTGTAGCTATAAACTTGGACGACATAAAACAGTGGGATGCACCAGAATCAAATAACGTTAATGTGGGAAAACCATGAACAGGTAGAATACCTGAAACAACTTCTCCCGAGGCCTTGGCTTCCTCAGCCGTCAGGGTATAAGCTCGAGCCTGATTGGGTCTTGAGTCAGCTGCTTCTGTCCCGGAAACGGTTTCTGCGGCGGCTTCTGAAGATCATCCTTTGTGCGAAGCTTTGACGGACAAGAGTTAATAGTATGATCCGCCGATCCACAAACCAAACAAAGCCCTTGCCTCCTCCGACAGTCTCTTTGCACATGTCCGGGTAAATGGCAGTAGTTACAAATCACGCTCTTTCTCTGATCAACGACAGCAGGCTTCTTCATAAGTGTTACACCACGACGGTTCACTGGAATACCTCTGTGTCCATGTGCTCAGTTCGGTGCAAAAGCCGGCTTCCGTACTGTGATTGCTGTCTGCTGTGAACTCCCAGTCTTCCCAGATAAGCTCTGCTGTTCACGGGCCGCCGTATGTACCTGTGAGAAAGTGGTCAAACCCAGGAAGACAATCTGCCTCTGGATGTCCACATCCAAACTGCGCATAAACCTCCTTGCCCTATCAGCATCGTTGGCAACTAAAGGTCCAGCGAACCTACTGAGCCGTGTCCACTCAGCTGCATGTACGTCTACAAGTGCACCATTCTGCCTTAGACTGATGAACTTCTCTTCCATTTCTTCCCGTTCAGTCCGCGGGAAGAACTTCTCCAGGAAACTCTTTGAAAAATCCGCCCACTTGATCGGCTTGGGCAAGCGGGTCTCTTCCACAAGCCACCATTAACGGGCGTAATCCACCAACTGGATGCGTACCACATCCACTCTCTTATCTTCAGGGATCTATGCCGCAATGAGTAAATTCACCGTGTCAACCAGCCACTGCTCTGCTGGCAACGGTTCCTCCTAACCAGTAAAGACAGACGAACCCAGTCTTCTGAAATCCGCTACGGTTCCCACAGGATCCACTGGTCTGGCCACAACATTGTTCGCGGAGTGCTGAACGGTCCGTAAACCTTCCTGTAAGGAGTCAGCTTGTTGCTGGTTCAGCTCGGTCTGCCGCCTTTGGTTCTCCAACATCCCACGTATTACCCCCAGTATAGCGGCTTCGTCAACATGCCTTTGGTACGTCTTCAGATTCTTGTCTGCCATATTCCTGAAATCAAAACACCCAAGGATTAGCATGATAACAGATTCAAAATGTAGATCAAGGCTAGAACTCCGAGTTACTTAAATAGAGTATCGCATTGTAACTATGCCGTGGTATCATAGCTACAATTGCATAACTCCACCCAAGTCGCCTAAGTTCTAGAGATAACAAGGAACCAGGTTTCGAGTCGATATGCAAAGGAGGTTTGCACATCGTAAAAGTGTAATCAGGAGGAGGTTAAGATTCAAGAACGGTAAAATGGTAAGGTGGCAGGATATGTTTCCTAATCACGAGTATTCTGATTCGTGTATTGGGTCCAATACCCAACTACAAAAGAATCAAACCCGATTAACCTATAACCTGTCTCAGATACCAAAAGAACCATGTCACGCCTCGCTTCCCAGAGTACGCTAAGGTAGGCACGTGACATAGTCAACCATACTACCTGTGGATAGGAATTATCCTTCCACAGTCACATTACGGCTGTAGAGATATCAAGAACAATAATAAAACTATCTAGCACATGTCCAAAAGCCAAAATAAAATGAGTCAAAAAAAAATAATGTGGAAGCAAAAGATCTAATACACGAATAACTGGAATGTATGTCCCATAATGCGGGCTCACATCAGGAATAAAATACTGAAAGTAAAAGAACTAACTACTAATGAGTCCTCACTGCTCAGCCTGCTGACTGAAATACTCCTACTCGGACTGCAGCAAAGGTACGGAATCTGGGCCATGCAAAACCCAGACATCAACGCGTCATAACATCAAGCAATAATATATATAACAGGGTAGCAATACATGCAGGTATGATCATAAATGGTAAAGCAGGTATAACAGCAATATAGATCAGGGCAGAGGAAGGTAGTGTGCAGTGAGTAATCTAAACTATTCTATTGGGTTAACTACTCTCAAGTCTTTGAAATCAACCTGATGAATCATCGATGTAACTCAATAGTATCTCGTGCGTGCCCGGGATCACGGTGAAGATTCTCGGGCTGAAACCGAGACATGCCGCTAGGCACTAAAGGAAAAGGGTAATGATGAATGATGTCTGCAGCATCATCCCAAGGCTAGCCTAGCCTCTGAAAAGGTAGTGGGTAACGATGGATGATGTCAGCAGCATCATCCCAAGGCTGGCCCAGCCTCTAAAACTGATCAATAAAGGTAGCGAACTGTCGAGTTACAAGTCAGGTTTCATCATTGATTTCCCCATACCCCCAGGTTGTGTATTCAAGTCAAGTATTTGAATAATCTGGAGCTAATGCCAACACATGATCAGGCAGGTACAGGTTTGTCTGGATAGACAACAGGAACGGTCCGTAAGGACAACAGGTCAGGTTTATTGGCATTAGACACCAGATCAGGTAACAGGTAATACCATGGTACATCAAGTCAAGCCAAGTAATGTATAAAGGTGTCATGTCATGTCAAGAGGTGCACGGTACCATGTCGGGTCAGGTAGTAGGTGTAACAAGTCATGTCAGGGTATATAAGATATCATGTGGGTGCTCATAATCGACTAGCATAAGCATGGGTATACAAAACAAGCATGGGTACTAATAGTACAATAAACTGGAACATGTAATATGATATGCAAATAGGTACAGATTAAACTATATGGATGTACGGTAATCGATTAGAGTTAGGGTTATGGTTCCAACATTAAGTATCTTATACTTAAATGAATATGGAATATTAAAATCACATTAACATGTATTAAATGGCCTAGTAAGGCAATCATATATAAAACAAGTTAGATGGATACGGGTGTCCAATAGGGTAAAACTATAAAAGGGTACCATAGACTATGCAAATAGTTATTATGTGATTTTAAATATAGATGTGGTTACTAGGTATAGTAAGACAGAATGCAACATGATAGAGTTCAGTCGTAAATCTAAAATGATATTGTCACGCCCCGCTTCCCAGAGTACGCAAGATTGGGCACGTGACATAGCCAACCATGCTACCTGTGGGTAGGAAGTATCCATCCACAGTCATATTACGGTTGTAAGGATATCAAGAACAAGATAATAAGCTAATCTAATACATGTCCAAATCCATAATAACAAGAATCAATAAACAATAAGTGCGGAAGCTAATGATCCAATACAATGAATAAACAGTACGTCCCATAATGCGGGCTCACATCTGGAAATGAAATGAAATAAATAAACTAAACCCTAAGGAACTCACAGTTCAGCCTGCTGGCTGAAGTACTCCTGCTCGGTCGTCGACAGTGGTACGGAATCTGGGCCATGCAAAACCCAGACGTCAGCGCGTCATGACATCAAGTATATAATGTAAACATGGTGATAAGCAATGCAAATATGAACATGAATAAAGCAGTACTAAGAAATAACAGAGCAGGGTAATGTGCAATGGTGACTAAACTATCCTGTCAGGTTTCTACTCTATAGTCTTTGAAATCAATTGATGAATCGTCGATGTAACTCAATAGTATCCCGTGCGTGCCCGGGACCACGGTCAAAGCCCTCGGGGCTGAATCCGAGACGTGCCGCTAAGCAGTAAAAGGTAGTAGGATGGGCGAGTGATGTCAGCATCAACACTCCGGGGCTGGCCAAGCCCGTAAGACTGATCAGAACATGTATCGAACTGTTGAGTTACAAGTCGGTTTCACCTTTGATTTCCCCAAACCCCCAAGCTATGTATGTCAGGTCAGGTATTCAGTAGTCAAGGACTAATGCCAACAGAAATCCGGTAAAAGTAGGTCCGTCTGGATAGACAGCAGGGATGGTCGGGTTTGTCGGCATTAGGCATGAGATCATGAAACAAGTCATGTCATGGTACAACGGGATGAGTCGGTATGTATGTATATGTCATGTGTAGCAGGGTCAGGCCAATATGTAGTGCAATCGAGTATGTGCTCACAACAGGTATACAATCAAATAATGAACAGCAGCAGGAAACAGTAAATAACCATATTATTCCATGTAACCACAGTGATGTTTTGTATTCTCTTATTAACAGGTTCACGCACCTTTGGGGTGCAATAGCCACAAGGTGAAGCAATAGCCACAATCATAAAGTAATGAAGCTACATGAATTTACACTAAGTATAATAATTGTCTCGTGAATGATTTAACAATTAAAGCAGATATGATCCAATTGTTTTATTTAGTTGAAATATGGATTGATAGTGGGTCGATTAATTACGAGAAACAATTATAACGATTCCATGTTAAAGATAACTGCAACTGTCAATTCTAACTTATAATATAATATCAATTACCATCATTAAGTTATAGTATTATATAGTATGATATTCAACTGCATGGCAAGACTAGATCTCGTATGCTAGCATGTTAAAGCAAGTATTCAGATACTTTCCTCGACGGTTTCGCAAACCGGAAAGCACGGATGCAAAGTCGGCAGAAAACACGAGATGGGTGCACGGGACACGGATCGAGTCCCAACAGAGAACAACGGGATCACACGGACCAGGGTACTTCGCTGGAGCGTCGGGTTCACAAGACGGCACGGTCGGGTTCCGGCAAAAGTCACGGCAACGAAGTTAGCAACAATGATACGATACACGCAAATAACGACCAGCGAGGGGGATTAGCCCAAAAGGAAAGGTAAGGGATGCTTACAGGGAAGAAACAGGGTGCAACCACGATGGCTCGACGGCGATGGGGCGCCGGCAGCGATGAACAGTGCGCGGCAAGGGTTCGAGGTGGCTGGACTTCGCTGAAACCGATGGTGCTGAGAGTAAAGGAGATGCTGGCCTGCTCTGGTGGTCGAGGGGAGAAGGAGGTGGTCGGAGGTGGCGCGGGTGACGTCGACGAGGGTCGACGGCGCGTTCTCCGGCGACCCGGGGATGGTGCAGGGTCGGGCTCTGGTTTGCTGGTGATCCGGCGAAGGGAGGATGAAGGCGTCGACGAGGTCGCGACGAGGAGGAGGAGAGGGAGTCGCGGGCGTCGTCGGTGGCTGGAGGCGACGTCGACGACGAGGTCTGCGGTGCGGAGGGTGGCGTCGGGGTTGGGTGCAGGTGCGGGAAGAGGCGGAGGAAGGAGGTAGAGGGTGCGGCTGGGCTCGCGGTGGCGAGGGCGGCGACGGCGAGGTCGCGGGGAGGTCGGCGGCGCGGTTACGAGGGGCTAAGGTTTGGGTTCTCGTGATCGAGAGGGAGAGGGGGAGGCGGCTGCATGGGAAAAATTATATAGAGGAAGAGAGAGAGAGATTGGAGAGAGAGAGAAAGATTTAGAGTGAGAGAGAGAAGGAGAATAGGGGAGAGAGAGATAGAGCGAAGCGGAGAGAGAGAGAGATAGGATGGGGCCCACGAGAGACTTAAGTCTCTCGTGATTGGCTGCCAGGAAATTTGAAAAGGGATTTGAGAGGGTTTGAGAGATTTATCAGTTAAGGAAAATATATAATCGTATATATATAGTTTAAGATATTAAATTAAAATGGGCCTTTTTGGCGCTAAATGAAACATTTCCAAATCGCGCCCGGGTTGCGCCCAAATGTTCCAAATTCAAATTATAGGATTTTAAGCGGGTTCCAAATTTTGAAAAGAGGTGTTTAATGATTAAAATGCATGCCCCCAAGTCGGACACTTGCACGCGCGCGTAGTCGTCCAAACTTGCCCGTTTAGCCAAATGGGACAGAATCTCGACACGCGGACGCTACCACGCGACTAGTGGCGACGAGTAGGCCAACATGGATATTTTAAATTTCATTTTAGGAGTTAAAATTTGTTATGTGCCAAAATGACTTCACCGGTTAAAATTTAGCAATAAACACCAGAAAATCAGAATAATTGGAAATGAGCAATATAAGACACTCAGCTAGTAATATAAATAGTATTACTGGGCTCGGGTGTTACATCATACCCAACTACAAAAGAATTTCGTCCTCGAAATTACAAGAATACAAGATAGCTAACTACTGGAAAAGGTGAGGGAATTTCTGCCGGATCTCGTCTTCTCGCTCCCAAGTGGATTCTTCATGCGATCGATTACCCCAAGAAACTAGCACAAGAGGGATAACCTTGTTCTTAAGAACCTTTTCTCTTCGATCCTTGATTTCAACTGGTCGCTCTTCAAAAGTCAGGTCCTCCCGTACGGTCAACTCCGAATGATCCAAGACATGAGTCTCATCGCGAACATACCTCCGTAGTTGAGACACATGGAACGCATCGTGCACTCCTGCTAATGACTGCGGTAACGCCAACCGGTACGCTACCTCTCCAACACGCTCCAATATCTCGAAGGGTCCAACGAATCGAGGATTAAGCTTTCCCCGACTTCCAAAGCGAATCACCCCTCTAGTCGGTGATATCTTCAGGAATACCAAATCACCCACGGCGAACTCTAGAGGTCTTCTTGACGTGTCGGCCCAACTTTTCTGTCTGTCCTGAGCTGCCTTCATATGCTTCCTGATTGTATTCACCTTCTCGACTGTCTGTACCACCAAATCTGGTCCTAGTAACCTTCGTTCACCAACATCATCCCAACAAACAGGTGAACGGCACTTACGACCATACAGTGCTTCAAACGGAGCCATCTGAATTGTCGCTTGGAAGCTATTGTTGTACGAAAACTCCACCAAGTGTAGATGATCCTCCCATGGACCTTTGAAGTCTAACATGCAAGCCCTCAACATATCTTCAAGGGTCTGGATCGTTCTCTCTGATTGTCCATCAGTTTGAGGATGATAAGCTGTGCTAAACTTCAATCGAGTCCCCAAACTTTCTTGTAAACTCCTCCAGAAGTGCGACAAGAACCGAGTGTCCCGATCGGACACGATGCTTACCGGTACTCCATGCAATCTCACAATTTCCTGCATGTACCGCTCTGCCAAAGTCTCTGTCGATTGACCAACCCGAAAAGGAATAAAGTGAGCTGCCTTGGTCAAACGATCGACAATCACCCATATGGCATTGTTGCCCTTTGGACTCCGCGGTAAAGCCGTCACGAAATCCATGGTTATATGTTCCCACTTCCACTGAGGAATCGGAAGTGGTTGCAACAAACCAGCAACCCTTTGGTGTTCAGCCTTGACTTGCTGACACACCAAGCACTTAGCCACGAAGCGAGCAATTTCCCGTTTCATACCGTCCCACCAGAAGTGCTGTCGAATATCTCGGTACATCTTTGTCCCTCCTAGATGTACAGAGTAAGCTGAACTGTGTGCCTCCTTCATAAGCTCTTCACGCACATCTCCTTTTGGCACACACACACGGCTACCATATCTCAACGAACCGTCTTCATGGGTCAGTAAATCGGTTCGTAGTCCGGCTCCAACCTGCTCTCGAAACTTTTGCAGTCTAGGATCCTGCGATTGTGCCGCTTTAATCTTCTCAACTAAGGACGATTGTACTTGCAGCTGCATCAACTGTCCTGTAGCATGGGGTAGCACAACCTCCAAGTCGAATCTCCGAAAATCCGCAATGATCTCCCTCTGTGCAGTCAATATCTGAATTGCTGGTAACCGACTTAGCGCATCTGGCACGACGTTAACTTTTCCCGGATGGTACTTATGATCAAGGTCGTAGTCGGCCATCGGCTCCAACCATCTGCGTTGCCTCATGTTCAACTCCTTCTGAGTGAACACATATTTCAAACTCTTGTGATCCGTAAAGACTTCGACTCTCTCGCCCAAAAGGTAGTGTCTCTAAATCTTCAGGACGAAGATCACGGCTGCAAGCTCTAAGTCATGAGTCGGATAATTCTTCTCATGAGTCTTCAGTTGTCTCGATGCGTAAGCGACGACTTTCCTATTCTGCATTAAAACACATCCCAACCCTTTTCCAGATGCGTCGCTGTGAATCACCAGTCCTCCTGAATTATCCGGTACGGTCAGGATCGGGGCGGTTATCAACTTCTGCTTCAACGTTTTGAAGGCCAATGCACATCCATCCGTCCAAACAAACGGTACCTCCTTACGCATAAGCTTGGTTAACGGCTCAGCTAAACGAGCGAAGTTCTCCACAAATCTTCTGTAGTAACCGGCGAGTCCAAGAAAACTTCTTATCTCCGCAACATTCTTTGGAATAGGCCAATCTCGAACTGCTGTAATCTTCTCGGGATCAACGGCGATTCCATTGCCCGACACAACATGCCCCAGAAACTTCACTTCTTCCAGCCAGAATTCGCACTTACTCATCTTCGCGAATAATTTCTCTTGTCTTAGCGTCTGCAATGCGATCCTTAAATGCTCAGCATGTTCCTCCGGACTCTTCGAGTACACCAGAATATCGTCAATGAATACCACAATAAACTGGTCCAAGAATGGTGAAAAGATCATGTTCATCAAATCCATAAATATTGCTGGCGCATTAGTCACTCCGAAGGGCATTACTAGATACTCGAAATGTCCATATCGAGTTCGAAACGCCGTCTTGCAAATGTCTTCTGCTTTCACTCGGACTTGATGATATCCTGATCGCAAGTCCAGTTTCGAGAATACCCTCGCGCCACTAAGCTGCTCAAAAAGCTCTCCAATGCGAGGGATCGGGTACTTGTTCTTAATAGTCACCCGGTTCAATTCTCGATAATCAATGCACATCCTTCTCGTGCCATCCTTCTTCTTTACTAAAAGAACTGGAGCTCCCCAAGGTGAGTTGCTGCTTCGAATCCATCCCTTCTCGAGTAATTCACCAACTTGTTTCTTAACTTCTTCCAATTCCACCGGTGCCATCGGATAATAAGATTTTGATACTGGCGCTGCACCAGGAATAAGGTCAATCGCAAACTCCACATCTCGCTTCGGCGGTAAGCCCGAAATATCTTCAAACACATCTATAAAGTCGCGGACAACTGCCGGCTCTTCATTACTATCCACAACCATAGCCGCAAGAACATTGTTCGTCGGCCTAGCCCTAACTCGACTGGCCCGACAGAACTGCTTCCTCCAATGAAAGTAAACTTAGGATGTCCGGGAATCTGGAAAATTACCTTCCTTGCCCTGCAGTCAATGTGGGCGTGGAAAGTGCCAAGAAAATCCATCCCCAAGACAACCTCATAACTGCCCGTATCTATCACCAAGAAATCTGCAAAAAGCTCCCGTCCGCAAACAACAACTGTACAATCTTTACATTCCTTACTAGCTATGATTTTCCCATTCCCAGTGTGTATGTCCCAGAAACTAGACAGGGTCGTGCAGGTGATCGAGTGTGTAGTTATAAATTTGGATGACATAAAATAGTGGGATGCTCCGGAATCAAATAATGCCAATGCGGGAAAACCACGAACGAATACAGTACCTGAAACTACTTCTCCTGTTGCCTTGGCTTCCTCAACTGTCAATGTGAAAGCTCGACCCTGGTTGGGTCCTTGTGTCAGCTGCTTCTGCCCTTGGAACGGTCTCTGCGGAGGCTTCCGTATATCATCTCTCGTGCGAAGCTTCGACGGACAAGCACCAACTGCGTGATCGGCTGCTCCACAAACCAGACAAAGTCCCAGGCTCCTTCGACACTCCTTCTGCACGTGCCCAGGTAATCGGCAGTAATCACAAGTCACGCTCTTCCTTCGATCAACGATCACAGGCTTCTTCATTGGCGCTACACCTCGACGGTCCACTGGAATACCTCTGCACCCATGATCTCGGTTAGGTACAAATGCAGTCTTCCTGGCCGCAACTGCTGTCTGGTGAAGGTTCCCTTTCGACCCTGATAAACTCTGTTGCTCTCTGGCCGCCGTAAGAACCTGTGAGAAAGTGGTCAAACCCAGGGAGACAATCTGCCTCTGGATTTCCACATCCAAACTGCGCAAGAACCTTCGCGCCCTGTCTGCCTCCTTGGCGACTAAGGGTCCAGCGAAACGGCTGAGTCTCGTCCATTCCGCTGCATGTACATCCACAGCTGCTCCATTTTGTCTCAGCCCAATAAATTTCTCCTCCATTTCCTCCCGTGCAGTCCGCGGGAAGAACTTTTCCAAGAAACTTTTAGAGAAATCCGCCCAACTGATTGGCTTGGACAAGCGGGTCTCCTCCACAAGCCACCACTCTCGGGCGTAATCCACCAGCTGAATGCGCACCACATCTACTCTCTTGTCTTCTGGGATCTGTGCCGCAATCAGTAAATTCTCCGTGTCTACTAGCCACTGCTCGGCTGGTAACGGCTCCTCCAAACCAGTGAAAGTAGTAGGACCCAACCGTCTGAAATCTGCCACGGTTCCTACTCGGTCGACTGGCTTCGCTACTGCGGTGTTTACAGACTGCTGAATAGCCTGCAAACCCTCCTGAAATGAATCTGCTTGCTGCTGGATCAGCTCAGTTTGCCTCTTCTGGTTTTCCAACATCCCACGTATCACTCCCAACATGGCGGCTTCATCCACACGCCTCTGATACGTCTTGAAATTCTTATCTGCCATGGTCCTGAAATCAAAACAACGACATTAGCATGATGATAGATTCAATATATAAACCAAAGCTAGAACTCCAAGATACTTAAATAGAGTGCTGCATTGTAGCTATGCCGCGGTATCATAGCCGCAATTACTTAACTCCACCCAAGTCGCCTAAGTCCTAGAGATAACAAGAGATTAGGTTTTCGAGTTGACAATGCAAAGTAAGTTTGCATGTCGACATGATCCGGAAGAATGATTCAAGGATGGTAAAGCGGTCAAGGTAGCAGGACATGTTTCCTAATCTCGGGTATTATGATTCGTGTATCGGGTGCAATACCCAACTACAAAGAATCAACCCAATTAACCTATGGCTCTGATACCAAAAGAACCATGTCACGCCCCGCTTCCCAGAGTACGCAAGATTGGGCACGTGACATAGTCAACCATGCTACCTGTGGGTAGGAAGTATCCATCCACAGTCACATTACGGTTGTAAGGATATCAAGAACAAGATAATAAGCTAATCTAATACATGTCCAAATCCATAATAATAAGAATCAATAAACAATAAGTGCGGAAGCTAATGATCCAATACAATGAATAAACAGTACGTCCCATAATGCGGGCTCACATCTGGAAATGAAATGAAATAAATAAACTAAACCCTAAGGAACTCACAGTTCAGCCTGCTGGCTGAAGTACTCCTGCTCGGTCGTCGACAGTGGTACGGAATCTGGGCCATGCAAAACCCAGACGTCAGCGCGTCATGACATCAAGTATATAATGTAAACATGGTGATAAGCAATGCAAATATGAACATGAATAAAGCAGTACTAAGAAATAACAGAGCAGGGTAATGTGCAATGGTGACTAAACTATCCTGTCAGGTTTCTACTCTATAGTCTTTGAAATCAATTGATGAATCGTCGATGTAACTCAATAGTATCCCGTGCGTGCCCGGGACCACGGTCAAAGCCCTCGGGGCTGAATCCGAGACGTGCCGCTAAGCAGTAAAAGGTAGTAGGATGGGCGAGTGATGTCAGCATCAACACTCCGGGGCTGGCCAAGCCCGTAAGACTGATCAGAACATGTATCGAACTGTTGAGTTACAAGTCGGTTTCACCTTTGATTTCCCCATACCCCCAAGCTATGTATGTCAGGTCAGGTATTCAGTAGTCAAGGACTAATGCCAACAGAAATCCGGTAAAAGTAGGTCCGTCTGGATAGACAGCAGGGATGGTCGGGTTTGTCGGCATTAAGCATGAGATCATGAAACAAGTCATGTCATGGTACAACGGGATGAGTCGGTATGTATGTATATGTCATGTGTAGCAGGGTCAGGCCAATATGTAGTGCAATCGAGTATGTGCTCACAACAGGTATACAATCAAATAATGAACAGCAGCAGGAAACAGTAAATAACCATATTATTCCATGTAACCACAATGATGTTTTGTATTCTCTTATTAACAGGTTCACGCACCTTTGGGGTGCAATAGCCACAAGGTGAAGCAATAGCCACAATCATAAAGTAATGAAGCTACATGAATTTACACTAAGTATAATAATTGTCTCGTGAATGATTTAACAATTAAAGCAGATATGATCCAATTGTTTTATTTAGTTGAAATATGGATTGATAGTGGGTCGATTAATTACGAGAAACTATTATAACGATCCCATGTTAAAGATAACTGCAACTGTCAATTCTAACTTATAATATAATATCAATTACCACCATTAAGTTGTAGTATTATATAGTATGATATTCAACTGCATGGCAAGACTAGATCTCGTATGCTAGCATGTTAAAGCAAGTATTCAGATACTTGCCTCGACGGTTTCGCAAACCGGAAAGCACGGATGCAAAGTCGGCAGAAAACATGAGATGGGTGCACGGGACACGGATCGAGTCCTAACAGAGAACAACGGGATCACACGGACCAGGGTACTTCGCTGGAGCGTCGGGTTCACAAGACGGCACGGTCGGGTTCCGGCAAAAGTCACGGCAACGAAGTTAGCAACAATGATACGATACACGCAAATAACGACCAGCGAGGGGGATTAGCCCAAAAGGAAAGGTAAGGGATGCTTACAGGGAAGAAACAGGGTGCAACCACGATGGCTCGACGGCGATGGGGCGCCGGCGGCGATGAACAGTGCGCGGCAAGGGTTCGAGGTGGCTGGACTTCGCTGAAACCGATGGTGCTGAGAGTAAAGAAGATGCTGGCCTGCTCTGGTGGTCGAGGGGAGAAGGAGGTGGTCGGAGGTGGCGCGGGTGACGTCGACGAGGGTCGACGGCGCGTTCTCCGGCGACCCGGGGATGGTGCAGGGTCGGGCTCTGGTTTGCTGGTGATTCGGCGAAGGGAGGATGAAGGCGTCGACGAGGTCGCGACGAGGAGGAGGAGAGGGAGTCGCGGGCGTCGTCGGTGGCTGGAGGCGACGTCGACGACGAGGTCTGCGGTGCGGAGGGTGGCGTCGGGGTTGGGTGCAGGCGCTGGAAGAGGCGGAGGAAGGAGGTAGAGGGTGCGGCTGGGCTCGCGGTGGCGAGGGCGGCGACGGCGAGGTCGCGGGGAGGTCGGCGGCGCGGTTACGAGGGGCTAAGGTTTGGGTTCTCGTGATCGAGAGGGAGAGGGGGAGGCGGCTGCATGGGAAAAATTATATGGAGTAAGAGAGAGAGAGATTGGAGAGAGAGAGAAAGATTTAGAGTGAGAGAGAGAAGGAGAATAGGGGAGAGAGAGATAGAGCGAAGCGGAGAGAGAGAGAGATAGGATGGGGCCCACGAGAGACTTAAGTCTCTCGTGATTGGCTGCCAGGAAATTTGAAAAGGGATTTGAGAGGGTTTGAGAGATTTATCAGTTAAGGAAAATATATAATCGTATATATATAGTTTAAGATATTAAATTAAAATGGGCCTTTTTGGCGCTAAATGAAACATTTCCAAATCGCGCCCGGGTTGCGCCCAAATGTTCCAAATTCAAATTATAGGATTTTAAGCGGGTTCCAAATTTTGAAAAGAGGTGTGTAATGATTAAAATGCATGCCCCCAAGTCGGACACTTGCACGCGCGCGTAGTCGTCCAAACTTGCCCGTTTAGCCAAACGGGACAGAATCTCGACACGCGGACGCTACCACGCGACTAGTGGCGACGAGTAGGCCAACATGGATATTTTAAATTTCATTTTAGGAGTTAAAATTTTTTATGTGCCAAAATGACTTAACCGGTTAAAATTTAGCAATAAACACCAGAAAATCAGAATAATTGGAAATGAGCAATATAAGACACTCAACTAGTAATATAAATAGTATTACTGGGCTCGGGTGTTACAGATATAACCGGACATCGAAATGTAAATTGTAATATAGGGCACTAGACTCAAACTTCATGATTACTATGTATCTAAATGAATATGGAACAACATAAAATAGCATGTAGCAAGTTTTACTTGCCTCGACGGATCGCGAAGCGGTAAACGGAACGTCACGCGTCGGCGGGAAAAGTCGCGACACGCGCACGGTACACGGAATGAGTCCAAATAACGCACGATGGGATCGCACGGGTCAGATATCCTCGCTGGGTCATCGGGATCGTCGACGTCGTGGCCAACTCCGGCGATCTTGACAGAACAGTGAACACAAGAAAGAAAGAACTTAAGAAAAAGAAGGCAAGAAAAGAGAATAGAGGAGGAATGAGTGTACGATGGCTTACTGGGTTGCAGAAGGGTGTGCTAGCGGTGGCGGCGAGACCAACGGCGGTGAGGGATGTTGGCGAAGGGTTTTGCAGAGCTAGGGTTTGGTTAGGGTTTGGGCTCGGTTTGATGTTTGGTGGGGTTTGCAAGTGCAGGGTTTTGGTAGAGGAGGAAGAGCAGAGGAGAGGGAGGAGATGGCGATGGAGATGGAAGATGGTTGGCGACATGAGAAGGTGGTGGTGGTGGAAGAGGGTGCTCGGGTTTCCTGGGTGCAGTGGGTTCGTTCGAGGGAGGAAGAAGGAGAAAGAGGTGATGGAGGTGAGGGTGACGAGAGGATGCAGAGGGTGTCGAGAGGGCTGAGGAGCGGGGGAAAATAGGGTTAGGATTTTTCTCTGGTGGGTTTCTCGTGGCGAGGTGTATGGGGTTTAAAGAAACAGAAGAAGAAGAAGAAGAAGAAATGGAAAGAAGGAGGTGACGGGATCCACGCGGCGGTAACGCGACTCGAGGAGCACACAGTAATCGCGAGAGGTGAGAGAGAGAGCGCGAGAGGAGAGAGAAAGAGAAGAGAGAGAGAGAGAGCGGCGGCGGAGGAGAGAGAAAGAGGAAGGGAAAGAAAAGAGGGGGAATCAGTGGGGCCCAGCGAAATAAAATTTCTGATTGGTGGAGGAAGAAATGAAAGAGAGAGAGAAGAGAGAGAGATGTTCAGTGGTGGGGCCCAAAAGCAAAATCTCATTGGCTCGTGGATAAATTTTTTTAAAAGATTCTAAAACTAAAAGATTTACACAATTCCCCTATTCTTTAACAGAAAATCTAAACGCAAAAAAAATAAAATAATTAATTTGAATTTAGGCGGACTACAAAATATATCAGAAATGTGCCCGGGTCGGATCCAAAATTTTGAATTTGAAATATGAAAATTTTATGCAAGTTCCAAAAATTAAAATGAAGGATTTTGTAACGGAAATGCATACCCCCAAGAACGGACGTACGTACATGCGCGTAGCCATCTAAACACGTCCGTTCCACTGAACGGGACGAGAACACGATGCAAGGACGCTACCATAGAGTTAGGGGTATCAATCAGGCCATTTCATGTATTTTTAAATTATTTTAAGTGACCTAAATTGTTATATGCAAAACATGTGAGGTTAGGGTATTCTATTACTATGAAACAACAAGCTCAATCAAGCGGGTCGAATATAGAGTGAACTACCATTCGCATCCAAACACAGCAAATGAAATAAACACCATAAACAAACACATACGGCAACAGAAATTGGTATAATTGAACTCGGTTGTTACAGTAGGCATGATAAAGATTCTTCTATTTGTTGGTCTTAGTCTCACTTTTGTAACGTCTTTTCATCATTTTCACTGTTTTGTTCCGAGAACCTGTAACCTGCAACTATGTAACAGACATTGATCAAAAGCACCTGTTTATTTGTAAAATGAATAAGAATGGGGAATATAATAATGCAAAATTATGATATGAACAAATACCCCTAAACTTATCTTTTGCTCGTCCCGAGCAAAACTAGTTTTATTCTCGAAAAAGCCTAACCTCACTTTCGCAGGGAAACGCAATTGCACTGAGCTCGTGCAACAAGCCGTTAAACCTCTAGGTGTCCCTAGTAGGAGGAGTGTTATCTCCTGAGGGTTTTCAGCGGATACTACCCACAAAATCCTATCAATTCGGCCTATTGACTTTTATTCTCCAATTCGGTTCTCTAGCAAGAATTTCTATTATCTTCAACTCAGAAATTATCAACCCGTATTTTTCACGCTTCCTTATCATTTAACTTAAGATTATATATGTTCTGTAAATTTATTTAGCTTTTAGCATCTTTTGAGTTTTCCTTCTAAGGTTCTATCTCAACTTAGGAATTTTTAATATCTCTACTAAAGATATAAGTCCTATTTTTCATTCATATCTCTCATCCAAACCCCAATCATATACCCCTACGTGTGTATATGTATCACCCCTACACTTGGAAATTCAATTCAAGCTCTTATACTCTTGTTCATCATCCAAAGTACTTTTAGTTGGTGAATTTTTAGATGAAATTGCTCACACATCCTTCATGCGACCGTTAATACTTCTTGAGGTACTAACGACCGATTACAAAAAGTGTTTGCACATTAAGGCGTAATTCCTCATCTTGTAATACCTAAGGCTTTAGCAGTGACTCCCAAACCAGTTGGTCTAAGGCACTAGGTGATAAGGCACTAGGTGATAAAGCACCATTCCTAAATATTTTTTTCTATTTATGCAGCCTTAAGTAATTACAAAACCAGTGTTCATTTTTTTTATCTCTTTATTCACACTTGTATTTTTATTTTATTTTCATACTAAGGATTTTAAACAAGAGCATTTCAAGGTATCCACTACTATTCCAAGTTTCAAGATTCGTGTTTGTGCAAGTTGTAGGGTATATATTTTCAGAATTTAGACTTAAACTTAGGGATTATTTTTCAGACTTACACTTTAATAAAAATATCAATACCCTTCCCTTATTTTGACTTAGCCCAAGAAGTGGACTCAAAATTTGCCTATTTCTAAGTAAACTACAAGGACATATATTGTCTACGGTTAAACTTTAAGAAAGGTTATTTTTAGGGTTTTTAATTTACTAAGTCTAGGATCTAGTTTTTCCTAGCTAGTTAACCGTCTTGTCAAACTCAAGTCAATTATGGCCAAAATTGAACTTTTCAATTTTTTTAATTTTTTTTTTAAAATTTTTTCAATTTTTATGGGTTTAAAATAAGTATGCAAATGCAAAAATATACATATGAATGCGAAGGAAGAAACCTTACCGAGCACACCCCCAAACTTAAACTTGACAGTGTCCTCACTATCATGCCATACCAAGAGGGTCAAAAATATCGGCACTCCCCTGTTTATTTTTTTTTAAAAATTTATTTCTTTTTTTATTGTTAGAAAAACAAAACAAAATATATATACAAAAAGGTCCCCCCCCAAACTTAAGTGAAACAGTGTTTCCACTGTTGAAGCATTAAAGTTCCGAGTTAGGGAGGAGAAAAAACACAGTATCAAGCTATACAAGGCCTTACACAAGCCAAAAGTTAGCACCAACCATTCAAAAATTTTATCTTTATAATGGTGTGGTTGGTGAAAGAATATAGTGTAGAGAAAAGAAATGAGAAACACACGAGACCGTATGAGAAGAAAGATGGAATATGGTCTCGGTATATTAGGAGAAGAATGGCGGAAGAGAGAAAGAAGTGTAGTACGAACTTGAGGGTGTAAATTGAGTGAATAAATTAGCACAAATTGTGATGACCGATGTGTTAAAAGCGATTGTGCTAATCTATCAACCCGTCGAGAAATGGGGTCAAATCCCTCATGATTCGCGAGAAAACATGGGTAGGTTGAACTTGGTAAACCAGACATTGAAAATGGAAGCGTGACGGATTCTTGCGCGGTCGAAACGATGGAAAGGACGAAGGGAAGTGATTTAGGAATGGTCTCATTCTCACCTAAGTAAGCGTATGTAAGGTGAGACGGCAACAGCTTGAGTTCGAATTTCAGTGGTGAAACAATTGAAGGTGAAATTGGTAAAACTGTCTCGAACTCGAAGGATTCCATCAATGGTTCGAAATGACTGTAAGCAACCGAGTCTGATGGTTCAACTAACTCATCTGAAAATTCAAAGGACTCAAACTCGGGCGGTGAGTCTTCAAAATCGTCCGAAAAAGTGAAACACTCGTAATCGTCATCGGTTGTGAGAACTGTGTCAGATTCAAGGAGGAACGCACTAGTGGCGTCAAAACTACTGTGATCGAACAGAAATTTTTTAAGCTCACAGTCCTCCTGCGTGATCTTTTGCGTGTTCGGAACGATGGAAAGGATGAAGGGGGGTGATTTAGGAAGTATAACAGTTAAAGGTTCAGGAGGATGAATTGGAAAATCCGACTCATCAAATAAAACTGGTTCATCCTCAATACTCTCCTCAATACTATTCTCATAATTCTTCTCAAAAGTTATCTCATCCATGCAATTATCATCAAAATCAAGACGCATATGAAGTTCGGGAGAAACATTTAATGACTCGAGATAATGAATTGGAGAGAAAAATTCAGTCAAATCTGCGGGTTCATCATCCAAAATATTCCCTGCGTCAATATCCTCAATAAAGTGAAAATACATTTTTTAGACACCTCATCAAAAGCATGGATATTTATCAATTCAGGTTCTAGATTGGAGGTGTAAAGTTCAACAGGATTGGGTGTGGGTTCACTCGAAAGAGACCCTTTACAATCTGGCAAATCAAGCACTACAAAGTCGCACAACTCATTAAATGTTTTATTTTCAACTGGTGAATCATTTGGAACACTTGATAGACATTCAAAACCGAAGTTGTGGGATTCAATTGGTGATGGGTAGGTTTGATTTGGAAAGGTGCATAGGTCACTCTCTCCACTCAAATTCTCAATCTGTCCAACCGCCTCATCATACATTAGAATTTTTGGAGCTAGTTGGAAACTAGCTACCGGGTCACTAGGTTGCATAAGGGCGGCAATGGACGCATCCAAATTCCTCATCTGTTGGTTTGTCGCTATAATATAAGCTTCCAACGACTGTTCCAGACTAGACATGGGTTGTGAAGGGGTTTCAGTAAAAGATTCAAAGTTGTTTGGATACGTGAAACTCCCAAATGGCTGTGTAGAAGTGATTGATTCGAAAGAGTGTGTTTGTAGTTTAACCGCAATCAATAACGGTGTCGCGTGTAGCTAGACCGAGATGAGTACGGGTCGTCCTCAGGGAAACGTTGAACTTTTTACTTTTACTTTAGATGTGTTGAAAAAGAGAGGAGGAATAAAGAGTTGTATGAAAAGTTTCTAGATCTACGTTTAAGAAAGAATGCAAAAATATAGATCTAGATTGTTTTAGAGATGTAGATAATATAATAAGAGGGCTTGTAGGGTTCGTTAGGATTTAGTAGTTATGGATGATTAATTAAAAGTTACCCTTTTATCCATTAATAGATTTAAAACTAGAACGACGGTGATGCGTGTAGATTAGGGTTTCTGGAAGGAAAAGGAATCCCACTCTTAACCCTTATCTTGACACGGAACTCCGTTCATATCTAGCCTTTACCAAAATAATCATTAATCTAATCTCTAATCGCGGTCGGAACTAGCAAAGAATTGCTAGCGCGCCCGGTTAGGATGTTAATGATTCTTTTGATAAAGTTCATAAACTTTATAGGACTTTAAAAGGGTTTAGGGATGTTCATCATCCATTAGCCTACCCTAATCCTACGAACCCTAACAAGCGGAGAATTACTCACGTCTGTTGGGAGAAGAAGATGAAAAGACAGAGAGGGAAAACATAATGTAAAATGCAAAAGAATTAAATAAAATAACTACCTTTATTAATCAACTTGAACAATCTACACTTTATTCCGTAGAAAATGATTACAAACTAGTTGCTTCTCGATCTTTCCTAAGGAGGTAGACGAACAGTTGATGATCAGCCTGGATGTGTGAGCGTCTGGGGCTTCATGATCGCGTCGTCTTGATAAATTTTCCAAGAGGCTCTCGGTGCCTTTTTATAGTGCAAAGCCAGAATAATTTGCTTCAATAGTTGGTAAAATTTAGCATAGATTCACCACAAAAATCCTCGGCTTCCAACTCCATAGATCTGCGGCGGATCCGCGGCCCAAGGGTGGTTATGGCCGCGGATCTGCGGCCATATAATCTCCTCCGCTTATCAAACTTCAGGGGATGCCTCCTTGTGACATGTGGCGATCCTAGGAACCATTTTATTTCAGAAATCTTCTCGTGGTTGCTGCCAGACTTGGGCTTCAAGTTTTGATTCTTAATTAGGCAAGTCTTTTTCAACAACTTGATTTGCTTGATTCTAGTCTTTGAAAAATTCTGCACACTTGGAAAAATTCTGCACAACAATCTCACATAATATTTAGTAGACATAGTTCTACTAGGATTTGGTCAATGAATTTATTTGCATACATTTTCCTACCAAATGCTAATTAAAATATATTAACACATGGAAAATGGTGTTTTTACACATAAACCCGCATATGTATGATATATTATAATAAAGTCCTTTTTTAATATGAAATGAAAGGTTCCTAGGCACCCTATAGTGGTCTCACAAGGCATCAACCATGCCAATTTACAAAAATTATGGTGCCGAGAAACCCTAATACGGATCGTCGGCTAGAATCCTAGGCGAAAAACGAATCTAGTTAACATTTTAACTAAAGGAGAGAGGCTACAACCTTTGTAGATCTGGTTCTCCACTTCCTTAGCTCCACGTAGGTGTCCTCTCGCTGTCCATCTCGAATCCTAGACTCAATCTTCGGCTTTATCGGGAAAACGAGCGGGCAATGTCGTCGGCTTCGTGCCGAAGATGATCTACGTCGAGGTTGCACAAGTTCAAGCTCCAACTTCACCAAGTTGTGAAACTTGTGAAGAAAACACCCAAAACAACTTGGCAAGAGGTAGAGAGTGAAGAAATAGGAGGTGGGTTCACTTTAGAATTGGATTTCTCACTTTAGATCTCAAGTTGCCATTGATGGCATCAAGGTTTCTTTCTTGAAGAAGAAGGTCAAGAAGAAGAAAGAATATGATGAGTTATTTTCTAAAATGAAAAAGAAAACCATACTTATCATATCCTAACTAAGGTTAAGTGTAGAGAATAGACCATGGTAAGTGGATGGGTTAGGGTTAAGCATGAAGACAAGAATGGTTAAGAAGTCAAAGCTTCATGAAGCTTCAACTAGAAACAAAAGAAAGTCACCATTCTTATCATAACCTTTTCCAAATAAATAAATGAACAAATAAATAAATAAATGATTAAGCAAAACCCTAATTATCACTTAACCATGGTTTAATTCTTCACACTTAACAAATGATCAAGTATCATCAAACATGATACAAATATGTGCACAAAAGTATATCACATATACAACTTGCACATCAAGTGAGAAAATCCTTTTAAAGTGAACCAATAGTAGTTAATGCAAAGTAATATATCAAATATATAATTATACATTAAATCATTAAATCAACATTTGATTCAATGATCCGGTCATGTCGCACATAACCGACTAGTATCCAATGTATCGATTTATCGAATCAATGATTCGATAACTAGGTCATATCGAATATAACTAATCGAAACATTTATCGCGAGAATGAAATGCAGTATCACATACACGCATTATTCTCGCTCCCGCACATATCCAATATGCGCCCCTATTTCGTTTCGCTTGAGCTAGGAAACCTCTGTGTAGGACTCTAAAGACTCGTCAATACGCCGGTAGCAGATGATGATCATATCAAGCACCCACAAGCCGCAAGCGGTCTGCTAAACGTAACGGCCATCCGGGAATTGAGCGATCATAAGATCGACGAGCTAGCCCGCTCACACTCCTGTGAATCCAACCAGTAACACTTACCGTACAGTCCGATCTGTTCGTCTGATATGTCGCATATCAAGTCTAGGGGCGGTAAACGTCAGACCCCAATAACCGATAAGTCGTGCCGATGTGAGGCTCATAACGGGTCGAGAAACTACTGGTAACACTTACCAGCAAATCTCTGATCAGCCCTGGCCAGGGACTTCCCTGTTACGGCCAATCGAGCACAGCGCAACATCAACCCCCAATACCGGGAGAGACGAAACCCCTTCTATCGCTCATTGCCTCCATGTGACTCGGGACTGTACCCAAAGACCACCATTTTGCACGCCCTCATGGACGTGGTAAGGTGGAGATCAAAGCACAGTGGGAATCACACAAGACTCTATGACGATCTCGGGTCTACAGACTAACCTGCACAAGTGTCACCTGAGAACTGCCATCTGACGTGAGGTATAATACCATCTGGGAGTTCTCGGCGAGTCCGTCCAGTGTACCCAGTCTCCACTGAGCACCCGTACACCATCTCTGATGTCAAACACCAATGGATATGGGATCATCCATCGCCCATCTCATGGGTCGAGAAGCGTATACGCTAGTCTACACTGGTATATCGATGCCCCGTCTCGATACACCTACGACTAGGGACCTTGAAGGATGCACTTATGGACTACCATGTCCCCACTAGTATGATCTGCATCATAGTCCAGGCAGTCAAGTACACATCCTAAGGGCTTTACCAACATGTAACCATAAGACAGTTTAAAGAGACTAGTATACATGTTAAGATAAAGAGTAACCAGATAGCATACTATCATATCGAGCAAGAAAGTCATCTTTATATATGTCCAAGCATCCAATATAATATACATCATCTGTACAATACTGGCCTCTAGGGCATACATACAACTAACAATCTCCCACTTGCACTAGGGCCAGCTGCTGTAGTATCGCATACCGAGCATCCCGAAGAGTCTCTCAAACTGTATCTCGGGAATGGCCTTCGTGAGTGGATCCGCCGTGTTGTTCTTCGTGTCAACCCTCCTGACCTCGATCTCCCGGCGATCAACTATCTCCCGGATCAGGTGATACCGCCTCAGAATATGCCTGGACCGCTGATGGGACCTGGGTTCCTTGGCCAAAGCTACCGCTCCATTGTTATCGCAATACAAAGGTATTGGATGCTCAATGGATGGAACCACTCCAAGTTCAGTAATGAACTTCTTGATCCAGACAGCCTCTTTGGCAGCATCGTTGGCAGCGATGTATTCAGCCTCCATCGTCGAGTCTGCCACGGTTTCCTGCTTGGAACTCTTCCAGCTAACCGCCCCTCCGTAAAGGGTAAAGACAAAGCCCGACTGCGACTTAGAGTCGTCCTTATCACTCTGGAAGCTCGAATCGGTAAAGGACTCCACTTGGAGCTCTCTGTTACCATACACTAAGAACATATCTCTAGTCCTTCGTAAGTACTTGAGAATGCTCTTCACAGCTGTCCAGTGACTCTCTCCAGGATCAGCTTGATACCTGCTCACTATACTTAGTGAGTATGCTACATCGGGTCTGGTACATAGCATCGCATACATGGTAGAGCCTACTGCCGAAGCATAGGGTATCCCTTGCATGCGAGCTCTCTCCAAATCAGTCTTGGGAGACATCTCTTTGGAGAGAGTGACTCCAGAGGTCGTGGGCAAGTTCCCACGCTTGGACTCTTCCATACTAAACCTCTTTAGTATGGTGTCAATGTACCTGGATTGGGACAATCCTAAAATCCGTTTGGATCTATCTCTACAGATCCTAATTCCCAATATGCAGGAGGCATCACCAAGATCTTTCATTGAGAAGCTTTGTGATAAGAAGAGCTTGACCGATTGCAGCATAGGAATATCATTTCCTATCAGGAGTATGTCGTCCACGTACAATACGAGGAAGACAACCTTACTCTCTGCCACCTTCTTGTAGATACAAGGTTCATCTGGGTTTTTGACGAAATCAAACTCTTTGACAACGACGTCAAAGCAGATGTTCCAACTCCGCGATGCTTGCTTTAATCCATAAATGGATTTAAGCAGCTTGCACACCTTCCCGCTGCTCCCACTGTCTACGAAGCCCTCTGGCTGAGTCATGTACACGCACTCTTCTAAATCACCATTTAGAAAGGCGGTCTTAATATCCATTTGCCAGATTTCGTAATCATGATAAGCAGCGATGGCAAGCATGATCCGGATGGATTTAAGCATAGCCACTGGAGAAAAGGTTTCGTCATAGTCCACACCTGGTCTTTGACGAAAACCCTTTGCTACAAGTCTAGCTTTGAAAGTCTCCACTTTCCCATCTACACCAAGTTTCTTCTTGAAGATCCACTTGCTCCCAATGGGTTTTACCCCTTCAGGAGCAACGTCCAAAGTCCATACTTTGTTGGTGTACATGGATTCCATCTCGGACCGCATAGCATCCAGCCATTTCACTGAGTCCCCACTCGTGATGGCCTGCTCGAAGCTAGTTGGGTCATCATCCTCCATGATGCAATCCTCGCTCCCACCGTCCATGAGAAAACCGTAGTATCTCTCAGGTTGGCGAGGAACCCTACTAGATCGGCGGAGTGGCTGGGGTTCATCGGGAACTACGGAATCCTCTGGTTCCACCAGATCTTCTGTTGTAGCTTCTGCAGCTGGAACTTCTTCCAGTTTTACCTCATGACCACTAATCTCTTTTTCAAGAAATTCCTTTTCTAAAAAGGTGGCATGCCGAGAAACAAACACTCTTTGTTCCTCAGGGTGGTAGAAGATATACCCTTGAGAATTCTTGGGATATCCTACAAATTTGCATAGAACAGACCGTGCCTCGAGTTTGTCCGGATTTTGTCGTTTGACATAGGCTGGACAACCCCATATCTTAACATAGTTAAGACATGGTCTCTTCCCTTTCCATATCTCCTATGGAGTGGTAGGCACAGATTTGGTGGGGACCATATTCAATAGATGTATGGCTGTCTCAAGCGCATACCCCCAGAAGGAAATAGGTAACTCAGCTGTGCTCATCATAGAGCGCACCATATCTAATAGGGTGCGGTTCCTCCGTTCTGATACACCGTTGTGCTGTGGTGTATATGGAGGAGTCAGCTGAGAGAGAATCCCATTCTCTTTTAGGAAGTCCAGGAATTCATTGCTCAAGTATTCACCTCCTCGATCAGATCGAAGGATTTTAATACCTTTTCCGGTTTGGTTTTCAACTTCTTGTTTATATTCTCTAAATTTCTCAAAAGCTTCAGACTTGTGTCTTATTAAGTACACATGTCCGTATCTTGAGAGATCGTCAGTGAATGTAATGAAGTACGAAGAACCATCCCTGGCATGTGTAGACATGGGACCACATACATCACTATGTATTAGTCCCAAGAGTTCGGTAACTCTTTCTTCGTGTCCCGTAAACGGAGTTTTGGTCATCTTGCCTTTGAGACATGACTGGCAAGTGTCATAAGATGAAAATTCGAATGGTTTCAAATATCCATCCTTATGCAACTTAGCCAGTCGTGTCGCATTGATGTGACCCAGCCTACAATGCCACAAGAAGGATTCGTTCAGTTCTGAACTCTTCCTTTTGTGTGTGCTTGTTATGCTCAGAACTGTTGATTGATTTAGAACATAAATGCCATTGCACAACGTGCCTGATCCAACCAACTTTTGGTTACGGAAAATGTTCATAACATTGTCCTGTAATACAAAATTATATCCCTCTTTACTTAATAAAGAAACCGATATAATGTTGCATATCAGGTTCGGCATGTAATAGCATTCGTTCAGAACCAATGTATTACCAGTTGGTAATACAAGGTGATATTCCCCGACAGTCTTAGCTGCAACAATTGCACCATTTCCAACTCTAATGTCTTTATCACCTTCTCCAAGTTCTCTACCTTTCCTGAGCCCATGTAACTGATTACATATATGGGATCCTGACCCGGTATCTAATACCCAGGACGTAGAGCAAATGGAGAAACAGTTCTCAGTAACGAACACACCCGAAGAAAATGCATCAACATGTACTTTCTTCATTCGGGTGGCATGGGAATCCTGGCATTCCCCTATATCCTGTTCATTCCTATAACTCTTATAAGAAAGAACGGAACCAACGTTCCCCAGCACAGTATAACATGCGGGTTCGGTCAATACATCCATATTATTATCTTCATTAGGGCATGAAATGGTCGCTACCTGGAGAGAGAGAGAAGAAAACACTTTAGCGTATGCTCGTGCAAGATCAGATTGGTTATTATCTTATCTAATCAGGATGGCTCCCACTGCTTTTTATCAAATCTTCCTTCAAACCCTAAAAAGAAAGACTAGCCGGGATTAATTACACACTACAAGTTCGCCAATCTTTCAGCCAGGCCAGTGTCGGTACTTTGAGGGAGGTCCCCCGTGCTTTCGCACGAACCTAATTAATGTAAACCTCGTTTTCCCAGAGGCGTAACCCCGTTGACACCTTTCTAGACACCTACTTGGTCAGCTAATTGCAATGTGTAAAACTCTCCCAGGAGTAACTCTTACTCGCAGTGGGTATCGGGATCCAACTATCTCATAGAAGGTATGCAATCTCATTGCAAATTCAACACTTGAAATTCCCGATAATACTTTTGCCCCTAGCGTGCTATGACCTTAACGAAAGCCAACAAACCACAGCCCGCAAGTCAAGTTCAACCCGTACATTTCTTGACTGAATTAAACCCACCCGCACGACCCTTGACGAAAGCCAACAAAGCCGTACGACTACCCTAATCCAGTCGCATCATATGCAGCAGATAAACAGCACATAGCTACCGCACACTACACCTTGACGAAAGCCAACAAATGCAGCACGAATACTATATGTAACTTATCTGAAATGACGGAGGGCTACGCAGGTTTTTCTGAAAACCTATTGCGTAATGAACTTGATATCGTTGTAGAGTCAAATGAAGTTTTGAAATGGATTGATTTTGAGGCTTTTCTAGTTTTGCTAAAGGGGTCACTCCCGGTGAAGGGATCGTCGGCCCTTTCCTCGTCGAATGAGGTGCGGGATATATCATATATATCACTGTGCAAAGCAAAAAACTCTTAAAAGCAATCAAAAACCAAACCGAGTGTGTAGCATCTGCCAGTTATTGCTAAAGGAGTCACTCCCGGTGAAGGGATCTCGGTCCTTTCCTCATCGAATAAGGTGCGGGATATATCATATATATCGCTGTGCAAAGCAAGAACTGTAGCTACCTGTTTTATTTTGAAATTTGATTCTACAACATCTTAGGTTTCTTATCTTTCATTAATCACATTAATGAAGTCCCATCATTTATATACCTAAACATCATAGATAAATACGACGTACACTTATGCCATCCGCATTCGCCTCGATGTCCCCTCGTGCACCGTTAGGTTAGGTAACTAACGACAGAGCAGGGCAGGGCTAGCGCGGGTGTAAAACATAAGTAACGTCTATATAATATATCATATATACTATATACTATATCCATCACAGAACATCACATGATCACATCACAGATATCGCAGCAGAAGAAACATATGAAATATTGGATATACTAGGACGTCCGTGTTTTCAATACGAGCCAGTATAAAACACGGATTCCACGGTCATGATGAATAGCCAATCTCACACCCCTAGACCCCTACGAGAGCGGCAAGCAACCCTGCCAATTCTAGGGTTAGGAGACCCGGACTCGACTCCTCGAGTTGGTCTCCCACTGGACCCCAGAACCCGGTTACTTGTGCTCCCCTCCTTGGGTCTATCCTAATGCGGAAAAGTAAATAATATACAAAAGGTGACAACTTCCGTAACATGGAAGTGCCCCAAATAAAAGAATATTACATACAAGTTTTTACATGAATGAAAATGAAAAACACTCATCTCACATAAAAACCCCCCGGCTATTCGAACACGATGATCCAATATAACATATCCAGCAACACATAACATCACATGTCATCAACGTAAGTAAATATGTCCATCCCAATTGTCGTTGACATATAGCAACGAAACCGGCGATATCACATATTACACTTACGGTCACAGAAAAGAAAGTGTAAAACTACAACAGTTGGAATCCGCAACTTCTTTAGACATCGCATGCCTAATCAAATGAAATACTTAGACATCACATGCCTAACAGTTATAAACCCCGCATTTTAGTCTCATTATCGAAAACTCTTTTCAATATCAAGTGAAACTAAACTGCTAGATTTATAACATTCATTCAGTTATCACATAACTGTTTGTGAATTCCAATTATTGTATCCCATTCCGGATAAATAGAAAATATCAAACTTTCCGATCGAACATTCGAGCACCCAAGTTTTCCCGATACAGTCCAACACATGAAATAAGTCTAGCAACATTCAGTTCGTGCCTCAGTACCAACGGTCCAGCCGTAGAAGGGTCAAGCCAACGCCTCACATGTGGCACGCCGTACTGCCCCAAACCCGAAGGTTCAAAGGGCAGTTCAAGACGGTCACATAATCGAGTTAAGCTTTGTTGTCTTCTAGAGGGTCCATCGCGTTACTTGCACTACTTAGAACGTCGTTAAACTACGGAAAAATCCAACACTTGGAAATTTCCCGACAGGGGAAAAATTGGGTATTTATATCCGGTCGAACTTTTTAACATATTCTAAAAATTATCCGGAAATACACAATGACGAAATTTGATAATCCGATCGAAACATCGAAGCTCTAAAACACCCCAGAAAATTCAACTCTTGAATAAATTTTAAAAATTCCCAGAAAATCCAACACCATAAGATATCAGTTACTGTGCAAAAATTATATAATAATTTAATAAATTTGCCGCGGAACCGCCGCCTAAGCAGGCTTAGGCCGCGGTTCCGCCGCACTGTAGACTGTTCATCAATATATTTTTGCACCGTAATTCATATATTTCCCTGCTGAATTTTTTAGCAATTTTTAATATGGAAAAATCCCAGATTTTAGAAAAAGTCCAGAGAGAACTTGGGTTTTAGGGTTTCGGGTTCGTTCGGGTTTCAAACGTCGTCTAGACTTCGCCTAAGGCTCTAGCTAGGCTCTGATACCAGTGAAAGGTTCCTAGGCACCCTATAGTGGTCTCACAAGGCATCAACCATGCCAATTTACAAAAATTATGGTGCCGAGAAACCCTAATACGGATCGTCGGCTAGAATCCTAGGCGAAAAACGAATCTAGTTAACATTTTAACTAAAGGAGAGAGGCTACAACCTTTGTAGATCAGGTTCTCTACTTCCTTAGCTCCACGTAGGTGTCTTCTCGCTGTCCATCTCGAATCCTAGACTCAATCGTCGGCTTCATCGGGAAAACGAGCGGGCAATGTCGTCGGCTTCGTGCCGAAGATGATCTACGTCGAGGTTACACAAGTTCAAGCTCCAACTTCACCAAGTTGTGAAACTTGTGAAGAAAACACCCAAAACAACTTGGCAAGAGGTAGAGGGTGAAGAAATAGGAGATGGGTTCACTTTAGAATTGGATTTCTCACTTTAGATCTCAAGTTGCCATTGATGGCATCAAGGTTTCTTTCTTGAAGAAGAAGGTCAAGAAGAAGAAAGAATATGATGAGTTATTTTCTAAAATGAAAAAGAAAATCATACTTATCATATCCTAACTAAGGTTAAGTGTAGAGAATAGACCATGGTAAGTGGATGGGTTAGGGTTAAGCATGAAGACAAGAATGGTTAAGAAGTCAAAGCTTCATGAAGCTTCAACTAGAAACAAAAGAAAGTCACCATTCTTATCATAACCTTTTCCAAATAAATAAATGAACAAATAAATAAATAAATGATTAAGCAAAACCCTAATTATCACTTAACCATGGTTTAATTCTTCACACTTAACCAAATGATCAAGTATCATCAAACATGATACAAATATGTGCACAAAAGTATATCACATATACAACTTGCACATCAAGTGAGAAAATCCTTTTAAAGTGAACCAATACTAGTTAATGCAAAGTAATATATCAAATATATAATTATACATTAAATCATTAAATCAATATTTGATTTAATGATCCGGTCATGTCGCACATAACCGACTAGTATCCAATGTATCGATTTATCGAATCAATGATTCGATAACTAGGTCATATCGAATATAACCAATCGAAACATTTATCGCGAGAATGAAATGCAGTATCACATACACGCATTATTCTCGCTTCCGGACATATCCCATATGCGCCCCTATTTCGTTTCGCTTGAGCTAGGAAACCTCTGTGTAGGACTCTAAAGACTCGTCAATACGCCGGTAGCAGATGATGATCATATCAAGCACCCACAAGCCGCAAGCGGTCTGCTAAACGTAACGGCCATCCGGGAATTGAGCGATCAGAAGATCGACAAGCTAGCCCGCTCACACTCCTATGAATCCAACCAGTAACACTTACCGTACAGTCCGTTCTGTTCGTCTGATATGTCGCATATCAAGTCTAGGGGTGGTAAACGTCAGACCCCAATAACCGATAAGTCGTACCGATGTGAGGCTCCTAACGGGTCGAGAAACTACTGGTAACACTTACCAGCAAATCTCTGATCAGCCCTGGCCAGGGACTTCCCTGTTACGGCCAATCGAGCACAGCGCAACATCAACCCCCAATACCGGGAGAGACGAAACCCCTCCTATCGCTCATTGCCTCCATGTGACTCGGGACTGTACCCAAAGACCACCGTTTTGCACGCCCTCATGGACGTGGTAAGGTGGAGATCAAAGCACAGTTGGAATCACACAAGACTCTATGACGATCTCGGGTCTACAGACTAACCTGCACAAGTGTCACCTGAGAAATGCCATCTGACGTGAGGTATAATACCATCTGGGAGTTCTCGGCGAGTCCGTCTAGTGTACCCAGTCTCCACTGAGCACCCGTACACCATCTCTGATGTCAAACACCAATGGATATGGGATCATCCATCGCCCATCTCATGGGTCGAGAAGCGTATACGCTAGTCTACACTGGTATATCGATGCCCCGTCTCGATACACCTACGACTAGGGACCTTGAAGGATGCACTTATGGACTACCATGTCCCCACTAGTATGATCTGCATCATAGTCCAGGCAGTCAAGTACACATCCTAAGGGCTTTACCAACATGTAACCATAAGACAGTTTAAAGAGACTAGTATACATGTTAAGATAAAGAGTAATCAGATAGCATACTATCATATCGAGCAAGAAAGTCATCTCTATATATGTCCAAGCATCCAATATAATATACATCATCTGTACAATACTGGCCTCTGGGGCATACATACAACTAACAATCTCCCACTTGCACTAGGGCCAACTGCTGTAGTATCGCATACCGAGCATCCCGAAAAGTCTCTCAAACTGTATCTCGGGAATGGCCTTCGTGAGTGGATCCGCCGTGTTGTTCTTCGTGTCAACCCTCCTGACCTCGATCTCCCGGCGATCAACTATCTCCCGGATCAGGTGATACCGCCTCAGAATATGCCTGGACCGCTGATGGGACCTGGGTTCCTTGGCCAAAGCCACCGCTCCATTGTTATCGCAATACAAAGGTATTGGATGCTCAATGGATGGAACCACTCCAAGTTCAGTAATGAACTTCTTGATCCAGACAGCCTCTTTGGCAGCATCATTGGCAGCGATGTATTCAGCCTCCATCGTCGAGTCTGCCACGGTTTCCTGCTTGGAACTCTTCCAGCTAACCGCCCCTCCGTAAAGGGTAAAGACAAAGCCCGACTGCGACTTAGAGTCGTCCTTATCACTCTGGAAGCTCGAATCGGTAAAGGACTCCACTTGGAGCTCTCCGTTACCATACACCAAGAACATATCTCTAGTCCTTCGTAAGTACTTGAGAATGCTCTTCACAGCTGTCCAGTGACTCTCTCCAGGATCAGCTTGATACCTGCTCACTATACTTAGTGAGTATGCTACATCGGGTCTGGTACATAGCATCGCATACATGGTAGAGCCTACTGCCGAAGCATAGGGTATCCCTTGCATGCGAGCTCTCTCCAAATCAGTCTTGGGAGACATCTCTTTGGAGAGAGTTACTCCAGAGATCGTGGGCAAGTTCCCACGCTTGGACTCTTCCATACTAAACCTCTTTAGTATGGTGTCAATGTACCTGGATTGGGACAATCCTAAAATCCGTTTAGATCTATCTCTATAGATCCTAATTCCCAATATGCAGGAGGCAATACCAAGATCTTTCATTGAGAATCTTTGTGATAAGAAGAGCTTGACCGATTGCAGCATAGGAATATCATTTCCTATCAGGAGTATGTCGTCCACGTACAATACGAGGAAGACAACCTTACTCTCTGCCACCTTCTTGTAGATACAAGGTTCATCTGGGTTTTTGACGAAATCAAACTCTTTGATAACGACGTCAAAGCAGATGTTCCAACTCCGCGATGCTTGCTTTAATCCATAAATGGATTTAAGCAGCTTGCACACCTTCCCGCTGCTCCCACTGTCTATGAAGCCCTCTGGCTGAGTCATGTACACGTACTCTTCTAAATCACCATTTAGAAAGGCGGTCTTAATATCCATTTGCCAGATTTCGTAATCATGATAAGCAGCGATGGCAAGCATGATCCGGATGGATTTAAGTATAGCCACTGGAGAAAAGGTTTCGTCATAGTCCACACCTGGTCTTTGACGAAAACCCTTTGCTACAAGTCTAGCTTTGAAAGTCTCCACTTTCCCATCTACACCAAGTTTCTTCTTAAAGATCCACTTGCTCCCAATGGGTTTTACCCCTTCAGGAGCAACGTCCAAAGTCCATACTTCTTTGGTGTACATGGATTCCATCTCGGACCGCATAGCATCCAGCCATTTCACTGAGTCCCCACTCGTGATGGCCTGCTCGAAACTTGTTGGGTCATCATCCTCCATGATGCAATCCTCGCTCCCACCGTCCATGAGAAAACCGTAGTATCTCTCAGGTTGGCGAAGAACCCTACTAGATCGGCGGAGTGGCTGGGGTTCATCGGGAACTACGGAATCCTCTGGTTCCACCAGATCTTCTGTTGTAGCTTCTGCAGCTGGAACTTCTTCCAGTTCTACCTCATGACCACTAATCTCTTTTTCAAGAAATTCCTTTTCTAAAAAGGTGGCATGCCGAGAAACAAACACTCTTTGTTCCTCAGGGTGGTAGAAGATATACCCTTGAGAATTCTTGGGATATCCTACAAATTTGCATAGAACAGACCGTGCCTCGAGTTTGTCCGGATTTTGTCGTTTGACATAGGCTGGACAACCTCATATCTTAACTTAGTTAAGACATGGTCTCTGCCCTTTCCATATCTCATATGGAGTGGTAGGCACAGATTTGGTGGGGACCATATTCAATAGATGTATAGCTGTCTCAAGCGCATACCCCCAGAAGGAAATAGGTAACTCAGCTGTGCTCATCATAGAGCGCACCATATCTAATAGGGTGCGGTTCCTCCGTTCTGATACACCGTTGTGCTGTGGTGTATATGGAGGAGTCAGCTGAGAGAGAATCCCATTCTCTTTTAGGAAGTCCAAGAATTCATTGCTCAAGTATTCACCTCCTCGATCAGATCGAAGGATTTTAATACCTTTTCCGGTTTGGTTTTCGACTTCTTGTTTATATTCTCTAAATTTCTCAAAAGCTTCAGACTTGTGTCTTATTAAGTACACATGTCCGTATCTTGAGAGATCGTCAGTGAATGTAATGAAGTACGAAGAACCATCCCTGGCATGTGTAGACATGGGACCACATACATCACTATGTATTAGTCCCAAGAGTTCGGTAACTCTTTCTCCGTGTCCCGTAAACGGAGTTTTGGTCATCTTGCCTTTGAGACATGACTGGCAAGTGTCATAAGATGAAAATTCGAATGGTTTCAAATATCCATCCTTATGCAACTTAGCCAGTCGTGTCGCATTGATGTGACCCAGCCTACAATGCCACAAGAAGGATTCGTTCAGTTCTGAACTCTTCCTCTTATGTGTGCTTGTTATGCTCAGAACTGTTGATTGATTTAGAACATAAATGCCATTGCACAACGTGCCTGATCCAACCAACTTTTGGTTACGGAAAATGTTCATAACATTGTCCTGTAATACAAAATTATATCCCTCTTTACTTAATAAAGAAACCGATTTAATGTTGCATATCAGGTTCGGCATGTAATAGCATTCGTTCAGAACCAATGTATTACCAGTTGGTAATACAAGGTGATATTCCCCGACAGTCTTAGCTGCAATAATTGCACCATTTCCAACTCTAATGTCTTTATCACCTTCTCCAAGTTCTCTACCTTTCCTGAGCCCATGTAACTGATTACATATATGGGATCCTGACCCGGTATCTAATACCCAGGACGTAGAGCAAATGGAGAAACAGTTCTCAGTAACGAACACACCCGAAGAAAATGCATCAACATGTACTTTCTTCATTCGGGTGGCATGGGAATCCTGGCATTCCCCTATATCCTGTTCATTCCTATAACTCTTATAAGAAAGAACGGAACCAACGTTCCCCAGCACAGTATAATATGCGGGTTCGGTCAATACATCCATATTATTATCTTCATTAGGGCATGAAATGGTCGCTACCTGGAGAGAGAGAGAAGAAAACACTTTAGCGTATGCTCGTGCAAGATCAGATTGGTTATTATCTTATCTAATCAGGATGGCTCCCACTGCTTTTTATCAAACCTTCCTTCAAACCCTAAAAAGAAAGACTAGCCGGGATTAATTACACACTACAAGTTCGCCAATCTTTCAGCCAGGCCAGTGTCGATACTTTGAGGGAGGTCCCCCGTGCTTTCGCACGAACCTAATTAATGTAAACCTCGTTTTCCCAGAGGCGTAACCCCGTTGACACCTTTCTAGACACCTACTTGATCAGCTAATTGTAATGTGTAAAACTCTCCCAGGAGTAACTCTTACTCGCAGTGGGTATCGGGATCCAACTATCTCATAGAAGGTATGCAATCTCATTGCAAATTCAACACTTGAAATTCCCGATAATACTTTTGCCCCTAGCGTGCTATGACCTTGACGAAAGCCAACAAACCACAGCCCGCTAGTCAAGTTCAACCCGTACATTTCTTGACTGAATTAAACCCACCCGCACGACCCTTGACGAAAGCCAACAAAGCCGTACGACTACCCTAATCCAGTCGCATCATATGCAGCAGATAAACAGCACATAGCTACCGCACACTACACCTTGACGAAAGCCAACAAATGCAGCACGAATACTATATGTAACTTATCTGAAATGACGGAGGGCTACGCAGGTTTTTCTGAAAACCTATTGCGTAATGAACTTGATATCGTTGTAGAGTCAAATGAAGTTTTGAAATGGATTGATTTTGAGGCTTTTCTAGTTTTGCTAAAGGGGTGACTCCCGGTGAAGGGATCGTCGGCCCTTTCCTCGTCGAATGAGGTGCGGGATATATCATATATATCACTGTGCAAAGCAAAAAACTCTTAAAAGCAATCAAAAACCAAACCGAGTGTGTAGCATCTGCCAGTTATTGCTAAAGGAGTCACTCCCGGTGAAGGGATCTCGGTCCTTTCCTCATCGAATAAGGTGCGGGATATATCATATATATCGCTGTGCAAAGCAAGAACTGTAGCTACCTGTTTTATTTTGAAATTTGATTCTACAACATCTTAGGTTTCTTATCTTTCATTAATCACATTAATGAAGTCCCATCATTTATATACCTAAACATCATAGATAAATACGACGTACACTTATGCCATCCGCATTCGCCTCGATGTCCCCTCGTGCACCGTTAGGTTAGGTAACTAACGACAGAGCAGGGCAGGGCTAGCGCGGGTGTAAAACATAAGTAACGTCTATATAATATATCATATATACTATATACTATATCCATCACAGAACATCACATGATCACATCACAGATATCGCAGCAGAAGAAACATATGAAATATTGGATATACTAGGACGTCCGTGTTTTCAATACGAGCCAGTATAAAACACGGATTCCACGGTCGTGATGAATAGCCAATCTCACACCCCTAGACCCCTACGAGAGCGGCAAGCAACCCTGCCAATTCTAAGGTTAGGAGACCCGGACTCGACTCCTCGAGTTGGTCTCCCACTGGACCCCAGAACCTGGTTACTTGTGCTCCCCTCCTTGGGTCTATCCTAATGCGGAAAAGTAAATAATATACAAAAGGTGACAACTTCCGCTACCTGGAAGTGCCCCAAATAAAAGAATATTACATACAAGTTTTTACATGAATGAAAATGAAAAACACTCATCTCATATAAAAACCCCCCGGCTATTCGAACACGACGATCCAATATAACATATCCAGCAACACATAACATCACATGTCATCAACGTAAGTAAATATGTCCATCCCAATTGTCGTTGACATATAGCAACGAAACCGGCGATATCACATATTACACTTACGGTCACAGAAAAGAAAGTGTAAAACTACAACAGTTGGAATCCGCAACTTCTTTAGACATCGCATGCCTAATCAAATGAAATACTTAGACATCACATGCCTAACAGTTATAAACCCCGCATTTTAGTCTCATTATCGAAAACTCTTTTCAATATCAAGTGAAACTAAACTGCTAGATTTATAACATTCATTCAGTTATCACATAACTGTTTGTGAATTCCAATTATTGTATCCCATTCCGGATAAATAGAAAATATCAAACTTTCCGATCGAACATTCGAACACCCAAGTTTTCCCGATACAGTCCAACACATGAAATAAGTCTAGCAACATTCAGTTCGTGCCTCAGTACCAACGGTCCAGCCGTAGAAGGGTCAAGCCAACGCCTCACATGTGGCACGCCGTACTGCCCCAAACCCGAAGGTTCAAAGGGCAGTTCAAGATGGTCACATAATCGAGTTAAGGTTTGTTGTCTTCTAGAGGGTCCATCGCATTACTTGCACTACTTAGAACGTCGTTAAACTACGAAAAAATCCAACACTTGGAAATTTCCCGACAGGGGAAAAATTGGGTATTTATATCCGGTCGAACTTTTTAACATATTCTAAAAATTATCCGGAAATACACAATGACGAAATTTGATAATCCGATCGAAACATCGAAGCTCTAAAACACCCCAGAAAATTCAACTCTTGAATAAATTTTAAAAATTCCCAGAAAATCCAACACCAGAAGATATCAGTTACTGTGCAAAAATTATATAATAATTTAATAAAGTTGTCGCGGAACCGCCGCCTAAGCAGGCTTAGGCCGCGGTTCCGCCGCACTGTAGACTGTTCATCAATATATTTTTGCACCGTAATTCATATATTTCCCTGCTGAATTTTTTAGCAATTTTTAATATGGAAAAATCCCAGATTTTAGAAAAAGTCCAGAGAGCACTTGGGTTTTAGGGTTTCGGGTTCGTTCGGGTTTCAAACGTCGTCTAGACTTCGCCTAAGGCTTTAGCTAGGCTCTGATACCAGTGAAAGGTTCCTAGGCACCCTATAGTGGTCTCACAAGGCATCAACCATGTCAATTTACAAAAATTATGGTGCCGAGAAACCCTAATACGGATCGTCGGCTAGAATCCTAGGCGAAAAACGAATCTAGTTAACATTTTAACTAAAGGAGAGAGGCTACAACCTTTGTAGATCCGGTTCTCCACTTTCTTAGCTCCACATAGGTGTCCTCTCGCTGTCCATCTTGAATCCTAGACTCAATCGTCGGCTTCATCGGGAAAACGAGCGGGCAATGTCGTCGGCTTCGTGCCGAAGATGATCTACGTCGAGGTTGCTCAAGTTCAAGCTCCAACTTCACCAAGTTGTGAAACTTGTGAAGAAAACACCCAAAACAACTTGGCAAGAGGTAGAGGGTGAAGAAATAGGAGGTGGGTTCACTTTAGAATTGGATTTCTCACTTTAGATCTCAAGTTGTCATTGATGGCATCAAGGTTTCTTTCTTGAAGAAGAAGGTCAAGAAGAAGAAAAAATATGATGAGTTATTTTCTAAAATGAAAAAGAAAACCATACTTATCATATCCTAACTAAGGTTAAGTGTAGAGAATAGACCATGGTAAGTGAATGGGTTAGGGTTAAGCATGAAGACAAGAATGGTTAAGAAGTCAAAGCTTCATGAAGCTTCAACTAGAAACAAAAGAAAGTCACTATTCTTATCATAACCTTTTCCAAATAAATAAATGAATAAATAAATAAATAAATGATTAAGCAAAACCCTAATTATCACTTAACCATGGTTTAATTCTTCACACTTAACCAAATGATCAAGTATCATCAAACATGATACAAATATGTGCACAAAAGTATATCACATATACAACTTGCACATCAAGTGAGAAAATCCTTTTAAAGTGAACCAATAGTAGTTAATGCAAAGTAATATATCAAATATATAATTATACATTAAATCATTAAATCAACATTTGATTCAATGATCCGGTCATGTCGCACATAACCGACTAGTATCCAATGTATCGATTTATCGAATCAATGATTCGATAACTAGGTCATATCGAATATAACCAATCGAAACATTTATAGCGAGAATGAAATGCAGTATCACATACACGCATTATTCTCGCTCCTGCAGATATCTCATATGCGCCCCTATTTCGTTTCGCTTGAGCTAGGAAACCTCTGTGTAGGACTCTAAAGACTCGTCAATACGCCGGTAGCAGATGATGATCATATCAAGCACCCACAAGCCGCAAGCGGTCTGCTAAACGTAACGGCCATCCGGGAATTGAGCGATCAGAAGATCGACGAGCTAGCCCGCTCACACTCCTGTGAATCCAACCAGTAACACTTACCGTACAATCTGATCTGTTCGTCTGATATGTCGCATATCAAGTCTAGGGGTGGTAAACGTCAGACCCCAATAACCGATAAGTCGTGCCGATGTGAGGCTCATAACGGGTCGAGAAACTACTGGTAACACTTACCAGCAAATCTCTGATCAGCCCTCGCCAGGGACTTCCCTGTTACGGCCAATCGAGCACAGCGCAACATCAACCCCCAATACCGGGAGAGACGAAACCCCTCCTATCGCTCATTGCCTCCATGTGACTCGGGACTGTACCCAAAGACCACCGTTTTGCACGCCCTCATAGACGTGGTAAGGTGGAGATCAAAGCACAGTGGGAATCACACAAGACTCTATGACGATCTCGGGTCTACAGACTAACCTGCACAAGTGTCACCTGAGAACTGCCATCTGACGTGAGGTATAATACCATCTGGGAGTTCTCGGCGAGTCCGTCCAGTGTACCCAGTCTCCACTGAGCACCCGTACTCCATCTCTGATGTCAAACACCAATGGATATGGGATCATCCATCGCCCATCTCATGGGTCGAGAAGCGTATACGCTAGTCTACACTGGTATATCGATGCCCCGTCTCGATACACCTACGACTAGGGACCTTGAAGGATGTACTTATGGACTACCATGTCCCCACCAGTATGATCTGCATCATAGTCCAGGCAGTCAAGTACACATCCTATGGGCTTTACCAACATGTAACCATAAGACAGTTTAAAGAGACTAGTATACATGTTAAGATAAAGAGTAACCAGATAGCATACTATCATATCGAGCAAGAAAGTCATCTCTATATATGTCCAAGCATCCAATATAATATACATCATCTGTACAATACTGGCCTCTAGGGCATACATACAACTAACAAAATGGTAGGAAAAATGTAATACAAATGTGCGGTTTTATCAACTGAACAAATTCCCCCAAACTTATCTTTGATCATCCCGAGCAAACTAGTTTATTCAAGAGGAGAAAAAGAAAGGAGAAAACTAAGCACACTTTCGTAGGCAGACACGATTGCACTGAGCATGTGCAACAAGCCGTTAAACCTCTAGGTGTCCCTAGTAGGAGGAGTGTTGTCTCCTGAGGGTTTTCAGCAGATTCCACCCACAAAATCCCATAACAAAAGAGAGATGGTGAAATTTACATATAAAGATAAGAACCATAAAAGAAAGACTTTGAAAATAAGAGTTTCCAACTATACTAGCTTTTCAGTTGTCATGAGCCCTATCTTAATAGTCATGAAAAAATGTTAGAAATCACATCATCCCTCAATAAAACATCGTCTTTATTCTTCATTCCTACCTTTCATCCAAACATTGATCATATACTCCTACGTGTGTGAAATGGACATCCCTACACTCGGAGAATTCAATTCAAGCTATCATACTCTTGTCCATCTACCTCAGTACTTTTTAATTTGATGAATATTTAGATTTGCTCACACATTTTCATGCGACCGTTAATACTTCTTGAGATACTAACCGACGGATTACTCATGTGCTTGCTGATTTGGTGATAATATTTTCCTCGTCTTGCACCACCTAAGGCTTAGCAGTGACTCCCGGACCAGTTGGCCTTAGGGCACTAGGTGAAGAGGCACCCTCGCTATATTTTTTTATTGCTGCCTTGGCGATACAAAATCAGTATTCATTTTTTTCTTTTCACCATTTTTATATTTTCTTCATTTTTTCACTTCCTTCATACTTTGGCTTTTAGACAAGAGCATTTCAAGGTATCCTCTACTATCCCGAGTTTCAAGACGTGTGTAAGTGCATATATTAGTGTTAGTTGTATGTATGCCCTAGAGGCCAGTATTGTACAGATGATGTATATTATATTGGATGCTTGGACATATATAGAGATGACTTTCTTGCTCGATATGATAGTATGCTATCTGGTTGCTCTTTATCTTAACATGTATACTAGTCTCTTTAAACTGTCTTATAGTTACATGTTGGTAAAGCCCTTAAGATGTGTACTTGACTACCTGGACTATGATGCAGATCATACTAATGGGGACATGGTAGTCCATAAGTACATCCTTCAAGGTCCCTAGTCGTAGGTGTATCGAGACGGGGCATCGATATACCAGTGTAGACTAGCGTATATGCTTCTCGACCCATGAGATGGGCGATGGATGATCCCATATCCATTGGTGTTTGACATCAGAGATGGTATACGAGTGCTCAGTGGAGACTGGGTACACTGGACGGACTCGCCGAGAACTCCCAGATGGTATTATACCTCACGTCAGATGGCAGTTCTCAGGTGAAACTTGTACAGGTTAGTCTGTAGACCCGAGATCGTCATAGAGTCTTGTGTGATTCCCACTGTGCTTTGATCTCTACCTTACCACGTCCATGAGGGCGTGCAAAACGGTGGTTTTTGGGTACAGTCCCGAGTCACATGGAGGAAATGAGCGATAGGAGGGGTTTCGTCTCTCCCGGTATTGGGGTTGATGTTGCGCTGTGCTCGATTGGCCGTAACAGAGAAGTCCCTGGCCAGGGCTGATTCAGAGATTTGGTGGTAAGTGTTACCAGTAGTTTCTCGACCCGTTATGAGCCTCACATCGGCACGACTTATCGGTTATTGGGGTCTGACGTTTACCACCCCTAGACTTGATATGCGACATATCAGACGAGGAGACCGGACTGTACGGGAAGTGTTGTCGATCGGCTCGACGGGAGTTGTAGCAGGTTCGCTTGTTCTCTTCTAATCGCTCAATACCCGGGTGGCCGTTACGTTTAGCTGACCGCTTGCGGCTTGGGGGTGCTTGATATGATCATCACCCACTACCGGCGTATTGACGAGTCTCAGAGTCCCACAATGGAGTTTCCTAGTCCAGGCGAAACGTTGTGGTGCGTGTATGCGATATGCGCATGGACCCGATTAAAATGCGCGTATAGGATACCGTATGTTGGTCGGGCGGCTTGCTTTTGGTAGGGGTCATATGTGATATGGCCGGATTGATAAATCAAGTGTTGATTTATTATTTAACCATTAGTTTCTCACTTGAAATCTTTTCTTGAGTATGTTGGATGTATGCATGCATGTATAGTTTCTTTATTGATTCATGCACATATGGATGTACATATACACATACATACATACATACATACATACATACATACATCCTTCATGGTTGTATATACATGAAAATGGTGGCAATATAAGACTCACACCATGGTTTTATTTATGGATTAAATTGCATTTGATTTAAAAACAAAAAGGAAAAAGGAAAATGGTCATTATTGATTTGTTTCTACACTCTTCTCTTGACCTAACCATTCTCACCCACCATTTGACCATGGGTTATTTTTCCTTTTGTGTTTTTAACTCAAGTTCAATAATGTCCTAACCATGGTTTGATATGAGAAGAGGAAAATATATATTGATATATTTTCTTTTTTCTTTTTAGAGTTGAACTTATCATCTTCTCATATTGCCATCATCTTCTTCTTCCTCTCTCATTTTGCTCTCTAGTTCTTTGTAGTGAGCAATATACTCATCAAGATTGGATTTTGAAGTGAGAAAGAAAACCACAACACCATTCTACACAAGTCTAGCCCACTTGTTTAGAGTGTTAGCTTGATTTCGTTCACTTGATCGGATAAAGTTGCAAGCTTGGACAAAGCGGACTCCGGGTGGATCATCGGTGACATCGAGGAGTTCAAGCGGAGCTTTTTCAAACCCTAAGTAGCCGAGGAGTCTAGCGTAGGGAGCTACAAAGGTTGTACTCTCTAAACCCTAGCTTTCTTTTCATATGTTGATGTGAAAATTTTAGAAACCCTAATTTTCTAGGCACGATCCGATGATTGTTAACTTAGCACCCTAAAGACTCTATCTTTGGTACATGTGATGCTTCCAAACCCTTCATGAGGTGCTAGGCTAACCTTTCAAGTAGGGTATCAACATTCAAATGTTTGGATTCCAGAATATAAACTATTTTTCAGACTTATTTTTATCCTCAGATTAGTGACTTCCTTCATCTTACTAACCCTTGGGACAACAGCTCATAACTACTTATTACTAGTTCGTTTAAGAAAACTTCAAATTTTCTTGGTTTTCTTAAACTATTCCTATCTTTTGGATGTAATTTTTCACTTTCTACTCTTTTGTTATAAAAGAAAATTTTTGAAATTTTTGAAAATGTTGTGCTTATGCAAAGTATGACGCAAATTGATGCGTAAATAAGTACAAACCTCCCTCAAACCTGTTTACAGCAGTGTCCTCACTGATGTCATCCGTTAAGCTCAAAAACCTGGAGACTTGGGAGGAAATTATTAATGGGGGAAAGAATATATGAAAGTGAAAATCCTCCTCCAAACTTATTTTAGGCTCACAGTTTTGTAAAAATCATTTTCTTTCAAGAGCCAAAATATACCAACCCCTCCCCCCCATACTTGAGTTAAACAATTTTAATCTTTTAAAATCACATGAGGGGGTCAAGGTTATTGGTCAATGCCAAGCTTTGCAAAGACCTAAGGTCAACACTAACCATTCAAAAAATTTATCGATGAAGCACCAAGGTTGGTGGAAGAACATGTCACCTTTCGACGTGAAAAGGTAGGGAGGTGATAAGAGGTGTAATGGAAAAGGATTGCGTCTCAATTTGGAGAGACGACACAGTGATAGTAATGATGGATTACTCGCATTATCATGATTGTCCAAAAGAAGGGGTGGAGGTCCAATTTCTTCATCTTGGAGTTGATTTATCTCAACACCCGTATCTTTTAAAAATGCGGGTTCATCAGCGAAAATTTCCTCAAAGCTTTCGTCGATACCCCGAAAAATAATGTCATCAGAAAAAATGGGGTGATCGTCAGACTCTATAAAAAGTTCCTCATCAGCGTTAAATGTTGACCCAGAAGAATACATGGTTGGGTCAAACAACAACATATGAAAAGAGTCAGTATCATGAGGTTGATCAAATTCGCTGCTGTCGACATCCATTAATTCGACAGAACACACATGAGCATAGGGTTCGGAGGGTTCACTTCCCAACTTGTAAATGTTAAGCTCAATTGACTTCTTTCCAAAGGATAGGGTCATAGAGCCATTTCTACAATTGATTACTGCGTTGGAAGTGGCCAAAAAGGGTCGACCGAGTATCACCGGGATTTGATTGTGTGGGTTTCCCACAGGTTGTGTATCTATAACGATAAAGTCCACGGGGAATATGAATCCCCGACTTTGATTAACACATCCTCTAGCTCTCCCCTAGGTTGGGTGATAGATCGATCGGCCATCTGAAGAGTGCAATGCGCAGGTTTTAACTCTCCGATCCCTAATTGCTCATAAACAGAATACGGAAGCAAGTTAACACTAGCACCTAGATCGAGTAGAGCACGATTGATATTTTTACCCCCAATAGAAATTGAAATTGTAGGACTTCCGGGGTCCTTTCGTTTCTTGGGTAGTTGTTGTGTAAAAGCTGTGCTCACATTACTCGCAAGGAAAACTTTTTTAGGTACTTGAACTTTTCTCTTCCTAGTGCATAAGTCCTTTAAGATTTTTGCATATGACGGAACATGTTGAATAGCAACTAGGAGAGGAATGTTTATGTTAACCTGCTTAAAAATTTCCACAATTTTCTCCATTTGTGGACTTGGTCTGTTGCCCCTTAACCTGTTAGGATAAGGTGCTTGATCAATAAGTTTTGGGTCCAACATTGGAGAGGTTTGTGGGGACGGATTCGATCCCAAAACTGGAGTGGGAATCGACTTAGATAGATTTGGCGAAATGGGCGAAGGGTTCGCGCCTTGGGGAAAACGGAGAATAGGCTCGGGTGAAGGTGGGAGACTAGACGAATTAGGGGAAGAAGAAGAAGCTGTGGTATCATCGGTGTCACTATCATCACATTGCTGTAACGTTTTCAAAATAATAAAATATGATTTTTGGGAAATTTTATAATTTAATATTATTTTAATGAATATTTTAATATTCTGGTATAATTAAATACAAATAAATGGGGAAAAATTATGGAAAAATCTAAAATAGGGTATTTTATGGAATTATGCCATTTTAATAGTTTTAAGACTAGTTATATGCTAAATTAGTGTTAATCGCGATTAAAAATCGCTAATTGGATTTTTAGCATTTTTGTGCAAAAATATGCACATATCATTTTCCACACTTGTTACACTTGTGTTATATTTCTATTGCCATGGTTGTTCTTTTGGGTTCACTATTGGAGTGAGAAGGAAAAGAAAAGAAAGAAAAAGTAATGATGATGAGAGAGAGAGACTAGGTCAACCCCCACTTTTTGAACCATACTCCCATCATTTTCCCCTTCTCATTCTCTCTCCTCTCCCTCTCTTGAGCTGCTGCCCTCTCTCTCCCTCTCTCACCCTCTTCACTAAAACCCTCGATCCACAATGAAATCCAACCCAAAACCCCATTCCCACTTCACAAAACTTACTCCCAAGCTCACTAGCTACACATTGAACCTAGCAAGATTGGATTTGGAGGACTTTGAACAACTCAAGAATTTTCTTGAGTTGCCAAAGGAGGTAATTTCTGCACCTATTAGAGTAGTATCTCATTTCTTGTGCATCAATTCTAGTTTCATATCGATATTGTGACTTTTTGTGGACTTTGGAGAATTCAAGTTAGGGTTTAGGGTTAGACCTGAAATCAAAGTGGAATTGAGGCTTGTTGTGACCTTAGAACCCCTTGTGTGATGCTAATTTGAACCCAAACCTGAACTTGAAACCAGAATACGGATTTATGAGACGATGTCGGAGAAAAACTGTAAATCTGGGAGTGTTTTGTGGAATCTGCTATCACCCCGAGACCCCAAAAATAAAACTGAGTTGACAGTGAGATGTGCAGGCACCATGGAACCACCACACCAAACCCTAGCCCCCAACTCCAAAGTACGGCCGCCAATTTATCCCTTCTGGCCGCAAATTGCGGCCAGAGCAGGAGGGAACTGTCTGCATGGCCCTATTTCCTCTAGTCTTGACCCTGGGTATGTCTAGTTTTGACTGATTCCATCTAGGGTGAAATCTGGGTTGATTTGCTTGAGTTGGTGTATGATTTACGACTTGTTTTAGTATGGATTTTGGTATTTGGTGATTCATTCCTGTCGGGTGGCGTTTGGACGTCAACGACAAGTGGATATTGATCGTGTTTACATGCGAGTCGATAGGTTTTTACCTATGCGGGTAGCGTGTACTATTTTGGTTTCCGATGTGATTTTCATGTGCTTTAGCGTTGTGATATACTTGTAGGTACCCTACGTGATGTTGAGGCAAAGAAGATGAAGATGGCGACATCGGCACCGACACATGAGAAGCAAGGTGAGTAGATTTATATCTACGGGGAGAAGTCGGGTGGATGGCGTATAGCACCCCCGCAGTCCGTGGTGATGTATACGAATACGTATACACACATATATTTATTATGTGTTGTTTAGAATTATTGATGGTAATAATGGATTATTGGTCATAAGGATGTATTGGTTTAGTATAGTACGGAACCCTAGAGTAGTGGTTGCACCCGCACATACACATACACACATACTTGCATAGATTCTTTCATTTATCTGTGCGCATATGATGGTGTGTATATCTATACATGGGTATGGGACTATATGTTCATATACGGGTTTTGAGGATGATACGTGGGATTGAGATGAGTCGATGAGATTCGATTGAGGCCGTGAGATTTGGCGACATGACAGAGTTCGTATTGGAGATGTGATATGATGGTAGTGATACCTGTCATGTGATGAGATAGTGTGATATCGACTCAGATTTAGGTGGTTTCCATACCCCTCTCTATTGACTTGATTGTGGGTTAGTAGTTCGCATAGTAGGCGTTAGACTAGACCCGAGTCATACCTATTTCAAAACTAACGAATCAGGGATATTTTAAAGATAGGCAAAAGGGTTTATACGGATATTTTCAAAAGGCGCATCTTTTCTTAAAACACCGTATCCCTTATTTTACCAAAAGCCCTGATTCGTCTTATTTCAAAAGGCAAGATTGCATGATATATCTATTGAGGCAGGTTCTCTACTGTTGCGTTGATTATTCGATTCCGCATATTCATGCTATTTGCATTGCATCGCTTGTATTGTTGATATATTTCAGTCATGCTGCTAGGACACCAGCACCATTATCGATGATGCGTATGTTCCACGTACACTGTTGCCGGCTCACACACTTATCATCGATAATTGCCATGTCACTACACTGTAGTACTGTTGCATTCAGGATATTATTCTTGCATGACAGACTGATGTGCTTACATTTCTTTTACATGTGACACACTTCATGCTTGCTGATTATACGCATTGAGATATGTTGATTTCATGATATTTCTGGTTTTTGGGAACCGTGGGTGTTTAAAAAAAGGGAATATGTAACTATTTTAAAACCCGGTTACCCTTGATATGATATTTCAGTGCGTCCACCATGTGTTTTCTCGGTGCTGAGAGAGACATGTGAAACCCGATTCGAGGAGGCAGATGAGGCCGATTGTGGGTACATGGTGGACCCGGTATGGTTCCCCGGGGCAAGAAATGTTTTTCGTGGAGCAGACGATGAGCCTGGCAGGGTGGCGAGTACCTACCGGTGATTGGTTGGACCTGGCAGTTTTCCGGAGGATACTGACCAGAGTCGATAGATGGATATGGGCGTACTGCCGGGGCCGAGGGCCGATACCGCAGACAGAGCCCGTGGGCCGATCCGGACTGACGGAGCCCGATATATGAGGATTTACGTGCCGATGCTGGGCACAGTTTTCATGATGTTTTCGAGTGCCGATGCTGGGCACTCCGGTTCCATGATTTTGACGTGTCGCGAGGGACACAGGTGGTTTATATCCTCATATTTCCATGCATATGCTGATGATATTTACATGCATGATGGTTATTGTCATTGGGTGACGAGTGGACGGAATCCACGTACATGCAGATTGATTTCATTGATTGTACCTCACATTTATGTTATGCTATTACCTGAGGCACTGGCACGAGTACTTGGCACTACACTCATGTATAGAGATTACATTGCCAGTTTAGCATGTTTCAGACTTATTCATATTGAGGTTTATATATCTGATCGTATTGACCTAGGATGGGTCATGCATTCGATCTCTGCTTATAGATATTTTTCTATTCACGAGTTGGCAACTCACCCCCGTTGTGCCACAGTCCTTGCAGGTTTTTGCCGTACAGATTCCATAGCGGCATTTCTGGCACACTGCTTCCATACGGGTGACTTGCGTTGGTAGGTGGGTTCTTTTGTATCAGAACCGCCATTGTTCATGTATTATTCATTGTATCTAGTCATTCCATCAACCAAAACTTGTATATTGTTTCAGACTTAGAAAACAATGTTGTATTATTTCGACCTTAGAGTCGCGCTTGTAGTATTACGGTTTTCTGGCTGTTTTGAGTTTCTTTTTGGGTTTTGATCCTTGCCCTTTGGCGTAGTATATTATTATTGCTTGCGTGGTTGTGACCGTCGATTGACGGAGAGCTAGCTCCCGCTTGGGGATGCCTTTTATCATTTCATATATATTATTCTTGTTGTACCCCGTTTGGGGCCAGTTTTTACAAAGGAAACTCTGCCGAAATTTTCAGGAAAGGTTACACATTTTAAAAATGCATATTCGGCTTAGTTATTTAAAAAACTTGATTTTCGAAACGTGATTTCCTTACTTCTTAAAACCAGTTTTCCTTATTTACTCTTTAAATGGTTTTAGATTTCTGGGCTTTTGGCTTACTTGGATCAGATGGGGTCCTATAGACTTCATATGGTTCAAGGGCCAGTCACGTGCTCTTTCGGGTCGTGACAAAGTTGGTATCAGAGCGCTAGGTTGACCTTGGTTCGAGTCTGAGTTTGACTATGTGGAGCCTAGGGCGTTATTTATATACGGAACTTCGGCTTGACCTTACGGAACTTAGACTTAGTCGAGGGGGTATTATACCCGAACTTTCGTCCCGTAGGATGACCTTTGGTTGATGGAATAGGTGACTAAAGTAGAGTGACGTACCGTGGGTATGTTCCGCGGCATACTTACGACACGCCACTCCGCTTAAGAAACCTTAGGTTGTACATTTCCTTGCACCGTATTATATTCCTTCCTATGATCTACCTTTATCGATACTGGTTGTGGTTTTGCTGCCACGATTGCACGGGCAGAGTGAGCTACGGCTCGAGTTGCGTCAGCATGAGCTCGTCATGGACGAGGACTGACCAGGGCGTGATTCCAGAGGTGTACGATTGCAAATTGAGGCGACGTCTTATTGTGTTTTCGCGCCATGAGCGTTGGATTGATCGCTTTTACGAGATTTTCCAGGTGTGCTGATCGGCACCAGAGGATTGAGCCACTGATAGAGGCCTGCCAGGATGTGATGACCGTTGATATTATCGCTTATTCATGATGATAGAGGCGTTGTTCAGCGTACGGACGAAGGAGCCAGTTGTTGCTGCGGAAGATGAGATATCGCCCAGATGATTGGAGCTACTGCAGCATGAGCATATTCTTAGAGATATGATAGTGAGTCGCTAGTCACCGAGAATTAATGTCTAGGACATGTGGTTCGTTCGCTTACCCCGATGCGAGGTCATCAGGTAGATTGATTCCAGCTAGAGGCGACTTCACGCAGGTTCGTTGAGAGTCGAGGGATACGATCGAATGTCAGAAACCCATTTTCCAAGTTTAAAGTATTCGGAAAGACATGCAAGCGATTCTATGGACCCTCTAGAAGAATGAAACCCTAACTCGACATAATGACCGTGTGAAAGCCTTTGAACCTTAGGGTTTGCGGCAGTTCCGCGGCGCCATTAGTGAGGCTTGGGTTTGCCCTTCTACGGCTGGACCACCGATGCTGTGGTATGTACTCGATACTATTAAACTGTACCCGAGATGTTGAGCTCTTGGGGGATTATGAGGTTCTGACGAGTCGATCGGACGATTCGACATCATTCGGATATCATGTGATGGGACACTGCTTGGGAGACTCCAGATACGAGCATAGCCGTTGGAGCGCGGTCTGTGTAGCCACGATGAGATGAGTCCGAATCAGTCGATATTGAAGCAGAGTGGAGTAATGAGTTTGCACGAGATTTCGACGAGATGACGTTTCACTCCGCTGACATCAGAGATGCGATATGCACGCTGAGGACGTGTTCGGCTAGATATATTCTACTGAGTGATGAAGATACCGAGTTCGTGATTTAGAGTCCGTGTGAGAGACTTCGGAGGGACCGTAGCCGAGGACATTGCAGTGCGCTGATAGAGACGCGGCGTCGAAATGGACGATGATACAGACAAGCGGGACAAGAAGTTCGTGCGAGAGGCAGACGAGTTTTTACTACACCCCGTTAAGATTAAAGGTCGGACATGCATACAGAGGCGCAGGGATGCGACCAGCTTCCGAGGAAATGTTGTACTAAGGACGCAGATGTCCAGAGAGCGAGAAAAGATTACGCCAGAGTACCAGCCTCCTTACAATTTGGCTTAGGCAAGATCAGAAGAGACCTTGAGTAGGATTCCTTCCAGTACACTGCTGCAATAAGAGTTGCACCCAGGATCGGATGTGTGATGGGTATTCAGAGGACCGGAGGTCGGCGCCAGAGATGTGCTGCTTTACGAGCGGTCGTGGGGATTGACTGAGAGATGACCAGGGAAGTGCCAGAACGGAATCGTTCCTGTCAGCACACCTGACCGGGCCGATGAGCCGATGGATTGCGAGATTGGTAATCTACAGGAAAGATCAGGAACCAGAGGCAGAGGACGCCAGCCGCGAGCAAGAGGCAAGTAGATATCTTGCGCCGCTAGCATCGGATGTACCGATGCCTTCTCGACCCTGAAGAAGGATATACCGACGACGGTATTTATGATTTGTGATTTTGTGATTTGATTATCACGTATCCGTCGCTTTGGATTTCGGTATTTTGGACGATTTATTCGCATGATTTACTCTTGATGACTGAGTTCCATGATATTTGATTTTGTGCACCATGGTTGCACTTACTGGGTATTTATACCTTGCACATAGTTATTACTCTTGAGGTGTTGATTGCGATTTCATGCCTATTTTATGCCGGTGATTTCATTTACGCTTCCAGCATAGTTTCATGTACTTTTAGTATTTTGATTTGTGCACGCTGATGCATGCGGTTGTGAGTTTTTCCATCGCGGTACACCTGATTTTGATTAAGCCGCATTGTATATCGTTTAGTGCCTTGGCTGCACCTGCTTATGACTTTATGGATTTCATACGGTTGATTTGATGTTGTGCATATGTTACGCACACGATTTGATTTTTGCACTCGGTATAGCTTATATGTGCTTGTAGTGCATTGATATGTGTTTTGTGCACGCAGTTGTACACGTTTATGATTTTCTTTATATCTGGGGACACTTAGTGTTGCTGCTTACGCATTTGAGTTATTGCTGGTATTTGTGCATGGGATGCACAAGTTCTATACTTCGTGCGTTTGTCGCACCAGTTTTATGTTTCTTGCGTTTATCGCATCAGATTTATATTTCGTGCCTTTGTTGCACCGGATTTATATTTTGTGCATTACGGTTGCACCTGACTTCGATTTGATGCCTTTCGGTATGTCGATTTTGATTGTGATATTGGTGTGGATTCTTGCACTCCGTGCTTTTGACTGGACTTACGCATGTTCGACGTTGCTATTGGATTTTGTGATTCCGTGCATGTTGAGTGCACAGGGTTTAGATTTTCATTCGTGCACGATGGATGCACCGATTTGGATTTTCGCGCATGTTGGGCGCATGTTTTGAGATACGATTTTGGGGCACACCAGATGCACTAAATCGAGATTCTTCGTGCATGTCAGATGCACCTGTTTTGGCTGTCAGGCACACACGTTGTCTATGACAGATGTTTCGTGCACACCCGTTGCACCTAGATGTTGTTTTGTGCACCTGTTTGACACATATATGGATTTTGATTTCCGTGCACACCAGACGCACAGGGTGGTGTTATGTGCATTTTTGGGGATTTATTCCTTTTGGAGCAGTACATTTTTATGATATTGGATATTTGTTTTCATACTGAGCAGAACTAGTCAGAGGACAGTACCTGGATATATTTTGCATGCATTGATAGTTCGAAGGGATTTCCAAGAGCAAGCTATGGTCTCGATATATATATATATATATATATATATATATATATATATATATATATATATATATATATATATATATATATATATATATATACCTACGTGTCCGATATGACACGAAACGTTTAAAAACAAGGAAACCCTTCTAAATTGTTTTCAAAAACGGCGGAACGTACCTATTAAACAAAGGATATATATATATATATATATATATATATATATATATATATATACGTATATAGTTATTTTCTTGTGAAAAACGTCCGCCACTGTGCAGTGTTACGCGCATCGCACAGCGACTTAAAAAGATTTGGCATGCATTTTCATCAGCTATTCACATGAATAGATTGGATGTCTACATGTATAGTTCTGATTTATATCATATTGATTTTGTATTGGATTTGACATTTGTGTCTTTACCATGACTCCGATGATTGCGGGATGCTTGATGGAGTGTTGCTTTTGAGTTATCTGCTCAGTACTCATGCGCATGCATTGCGCTATGATACGTTTTATGTATTGCTGATTTCGGAGCCCCGGTGACCTGGAATTTGTATTGAAATATTTTAGCATTTTGGGGTTTAAATTTAAATTCGGGGACCGAATTTCTTTAAGGGGGTAGATTGTAACATTTTCAAAATAATAAAATATGATTTTTGAGAAATTTTATAATTTAATATTATTTTCATGAATATTGTAATATTCTGGTATAATTAAATACAAATAAATGGGGAAAAATTATGGAAAATTCTAAAATAGGGTATTTTATGGAATTATGCCATTTTAATGTTTTTAAGACTAGTTATATGCTAAATTAGTGTTAATCGCGATTAAAAATCGCTAATTGGATTTTTAGCATTTTTGTGCAAAAATGTGCACATATCATTTTCCACACTTGTTACACTTGTGTTATATTTCTATTGTCATGGTTGTTCTTTTGGGTTCACTATTGGAGTGAGAAGGAAAAGAAAAGAAAGAAAAAGTAATGATGATGAGAGAGAGAGACTAGGTCAACCCCCACTTTTTGAACCATACTCCCATCATTTTCCCCTTCTCATTCTCTCTTCTCTCCCTCTCTTGAGCTGCTGCCCTCTCTCTCCCTCTCTCACCCTCTTCACTAAAACCCTAGATCCACAATGAAATCCAACCCAAAACCCCATTCCCACTTCACAAAACTTACTCCCAAGCTCACTAGCTACACATTGAACCTAGCAAGATTGGATTTGGAGGACTTTGAGCAACTCAAGAATTTTCTTGAGTTGCCAAAGGAGGTAATTTCTGCACCTATTAGAGTAGTATCTCATTTCTTGTGCATCAATTCTAGTTTCATATCGATATTGTGTCGTTTTGTGGACTTTGGAGAATTCAAGTTAGGGTTTAGGGTTAGACCTGAAATCAAAGTGGAATTGAGACTTGTTGTGACCTTAGAACCCCTTGTGTGATGCTAATTTGAACCCAAACCTGAACTTGAAACCAGAATACGGATTTATGAGACGATGTCGGAGAAAAACTGTAAATCTGGGAGTGTTTTGTGGAATCTGCTATCACCCCGAGACCCCAAAAATAAAACTGAGTTGACAGTGAGATGTGCAGGCACCATGGAACCACCACACCAAACCCTAGCCCCCAACTCCAAAGTACGGCCGCCAATTTATCCCTTCTGGCCGCAAATTGCGGCCAGAGCAGGAGGGAACTGTCTGCATGGCCCTATTTCCTCTAGTCTTGACCCTGGGTATGTCTAGTTTTGACTGATTCCATCTAGGGTGAAATCTGGGTTGATTTGCTTGAGTTGGTGTATGATTTACGACTTGTTTTAGTATGGATTTTGGTATTTGGTGATTCATTCCTGTCGGGTGGCGTTTGGACGTCAACGACAAGTGGATATTGATCGTGTTTACATGCGAGTCGATAGGTTTTTACCTATGCGGGTAGCGTGTGCTATTTTGATATCCGATGTGATTTTCATGTGCTTTAGCGTTGTGATATACTTGTAGGTACCCTACGTGATGTTGAGGCAAAGAAGATGAAGATGGCGACATCAGCACCGACACATGAGAAGCAAGGTGAGTAGATTTATATCTACGGGGAGAAGTCGGGTGGATGGCATATAGCACCTCCGCAGTCCGTGGTGATGTATACGAATACGTATACACACATATATTTATTATGTGTTGTTTAGGATTATTGATGGTAATAATGGATTATTGGTCATAAGGATGTATTGGTTTAGTATAGTGTGGAACCCTAGAGTAGTGGTTGCACCCGCACATACACATACACATATACTTGCATAGATTCTTTCATTTATCTGTGCGCATATGATGGTGTGTATATCTGCACATGGGTATGGGACTATGTGTTCATATACGGGTTTTGAGGATGATACGTGGGATTGAGATGAGTCGATGAGATTCGATTGAGGCCGTGAGATTTGGCGACATGACAGAGTTCGTATTGGAGATGTGATATGATGGTAGTGATACCTGTCATGTGATGAGATAGTGTGATATCGACTCAGATTTAGGTGGTTTCCATACCCCTCTCTATTGACTTGATTGTGGGTTAGTAGTTCGCATAGTGGGCGTTAGACTAGACCCGAGTCATACCTATTTCAAAACTAACGAATCAGGGATATTTTAAAGATAGGCAAAAGGGTTTATACGGATATTTTCAAAAGGCGCATCTTTTCTTAAAACACCGTAGCCCTTATTTTACTAAAAGCCCTGATTCGTCTTATTTCAAAAGGCAAGGTTGCATGATATATCTATTGAGGCAGGTTCTCTACTGTTGCGTTGATTATTCGATTCCGCATATTCATGCTATTTGCATTGCATCGCTTGTATTGTTGATATATTTCAGTCATGCTGCTAGGACACCAGCACCATTATCGATGATGCGTATGTTCCACGTACACTGTTGCCGGCTCACACACTTCATCATCGATAATTGCCATGTCACTACACTGTAGTACTGTTGCATTCAGGATATGATTCTTGCATGACAGACTGATGTGCTTACATTTCTTTTACATGTGACACACTTCATGCTTGCTGATTATACACATTGAGATATGTTGATTCCATGATATTTCTGGTTTTTGGGAACCGTGGGTGTTTAAAAAAAGGGAATATGTAACTGTTTTAAAACCCGGTTACCCTTGATATGATATTTCAGTGCGTCCACCATGTGTTTTCTCGGTGCTGAGAGCGACATGTGAAACCCGATTTGAGGAGGCGGATGAGGCCGATTGCGGGTACATGGTGGACCCGGTATGGTTCCCCGAGGCAAGAAATGTTTTTCGTGGAGCAGACGATGAGCCTGGCAGGGTGGCGAGTACCTACCGGTGATTGGTTGGACCTGGCGGTTTTCCGGAGGATACTGACCAGAGTCGATAGATGGATATGGGCGTACTGCCGGGGCCGAGGGCCGATACCGCAGACAGAGCCCGTGGGCCGATCCGGACTGACGGAGCCCGATATATGAGGATTTACGTGCCGATGCTGGGCACAGTTTTCATGATGTTTTCGAGTGCCGATGCTGGGCACTCCGGTTCCATGATTTTGACGTGTCGCGAGGGACACAGGTGGTTTATAACCTCATATTTCCATGCATATGCTGATGATATTTACATGCATGATGGTTATTGTCATTGGGTGACGAGTGGACGGAATCCACGTACATGCAGATTGATTTCATTGATTGTACCTCACATTTATGTTATGCTATTACCTGAGGCACTGGCACGAGTACTTGGCACTACACTCATGTATAGAGATTACATTGCCAGTTTAGCATGTTTCAGACTTATTCATATTGAGGTTTATATATCTGATCGTATTGACCTAGGATGGGTCATGCATTCGATCTCTGCTTATAGATATTTTTCTATTCACGAGTTGGCAACTCATCCCCGTTGTGCCACAGTCCTTGCAGGTTTTTGCCGTACAGATTCCATAGCGGCATTTCTGGCACACTGCTTCCATATGGGTGACTTGCGTTGGTAGGTGGGTTCTTTTGTATCAGAACCGCCATTGTTCATGTATTATTCATTGTATCTAGTCATTCCATCAACCAAAACTTGTATATTGTTTCAGACTTAGAAAATAATGTTGTATTATTTCGACCTTAGAGTCGTGCTTGTAGTATTACGGTTTTCTGGCTGTTTTGAGTTTCTTTTTGGGTTTTGATCCTCGCCCTTTGGCGTTGTATATTATTATTGCTTGCGTGGTTGTGACCGTCGATTGACGGAGAGCTAGCTCCCGCTTGGGGATGCCTTTTATCATTTCATATATATTATTCTTGTTGTACCCCGTTTGGGGCCAGTTTTTACAAAGGAAACTCTGCCGAAATTTTCAGGAAAGGTTACACATTTTAAAAATGCATATTCGGCTTAGTTATTTAAAAAACTTGATTTTCGAAACGTGATTTCCTTACTTCTTAAAACCAGTTTTCCTTATTTACTTTTTAAATGGTTTTAGATTTCTGGGCTTTTGGCTTACTTGGATCAGATGGGGTCCTATAGACTTCATATGGTTCAAGGGCCAGCCACATGCTCTTTCGGGTCGTGACAATTGCTCACCCACTCGGTTATTCAGTACTTTTCCCGATCTCAACGTGGTAACAGCACTCACATTATAACTTTGTGAGTGGCCCGGATTAGGTATGGGTTGAGATGGGAGTTTCCCTTTTTCTCTCGCACCCATTGCGGCGTTTAACTGTGCGATTTGGTTTTCTATTGATTTAATACTCTCACCATGGGAGGAGGAGTTTTTCGTTAGGGTATCAATAGAAGACTTCATCTCAGCCAAAAATTGCATGGATTGTTTCATGAACATATCCAAAGTTTGTGCAAGTGAGTTGTCAGTACCGGCCACTTGTGGTGTAGAAATGTTGGCCGGATTTTGGAAATTCTGTGACTGAAAGGGGGGCTGATTCTGTGGTTGTGGTTGCTGTGGAGGAGGTCTTTGATAATTGCTTTGTTGGTTTTGATTCCAAGCAAAGTTAGGATGATTCCTCCATCCTTGATTGTACGTGGAAGAATAAGGGTCGTTTCTAGGTCGCTGCTGAAAAGCAGCATTAGCTTGAAACGATGCATTCATAGGACATTCTTCCGTTAAGTGTGAAGGATCCGAACAGCAACCACAGATGGTCTTAGGAAGCGTGACCTGATTTAGGGAGAATGATGAGAACTTGTTTTCAATAGCATCGAGTTTCTTCTGAATCGCTGCCATTTCGGCTTTTACTGCGATAGAAATATCGAGCTGGTGAATACCTCCCTTAGTTGAAGGTGGTCTTACGCTTTCCCACTGCAACGTGTGTTCAGCAAGGTCTTCCAGATATTTCCACGCTTCACCGTCATCTTTAGACATGAAATTGCATTGACACATTGTTTCAAGCATCTGCTTTGTCACTGGATTAATGCCCTCATATATAATCCGACATAAATCCCATCTTTGTATTCCGTGATGGGGGCATTGGACAAGCAGATCTTTGAAACGTTCAAAGCACTTCCAAAATGGTTTATTGGGAAGCTGGGTGAACTGGTTGATCTCGCTCCTAATATGGGCAGTCTTATGGTTTGGGTAAAACTTCTTAAGAAATGCTATGACGAATTCATCCCAATTAGTGATAGAGTGTGCGGCAGTATTATAAAGCCATTTTTCTGCCAAGTCGCACAGTGTGAATGGGAGAAGACGTAAGCGCATAGCATCTAAAGTCAATTGTGAAGTACCCATCATTGCGCATACGTTTTCGAATTTGGTGATGAAAATATACGCGTCTTCCGACTCAAGCCCGTGAAATTTGGGTAGCAGATTGATGTAGTGGGGTTTAATTTCGAAATTATCCCCGTTAGGTGGTGGAAGAGATAGACAAGTAGGAAGAGGACCACGAATAGGATAGCATCTCTCTTGGAGAGAGATGCGCGGTGGATTCTGCTCACCTGCGGGCGGTGGCAGCGTGGTGTTATAATTAGATGGAGTGCCGTCCATCACGGTCGATGTGGTGTGTGGTGGGGGAAAAGAAGATGAAGAAGTACCGACTTCGGCGTCGATAGCAGGAACGCGGACAAGACGGGCACTAGGATCCCGTGTCCAGCCGAGCATGCACTAAGCGGGTTTAGTGCAAGTGGCAGCGTGTGTGTGATTTAAAATTGGCTTGTTTTGAAAAAGTGGGACTCAAGACAAATCTCACTAAGTTGTACAAGCAACCCTAAAACTAAGTTCGCCTAGGTCCAGTCTCTAGACCGCTCCTAGACTTCCAAAGGACAAGCCGCAGGATCAATCCTCTACCGCCTCCGTACTACCCTTGTAGCCAGGTAAGTGCCAGGTAAGTGGGAAGGAACCACAGTAGTGGGCCTAATTAAAAACCACTAGCCTTTGACACACTTGCCTAGACACTACAAAAGTAATGCGGATAAACGATAGATTACCCACGACCTTCCTCTGTCCTTAATGAGCGCGACAGTCCTTAAAGTCTGATCTAGATATTTTTTAAATTAATGAAGGGTTGATCTATATGCTCGGTTTGTGATTTGTGGGGCTTAGGAAGGGTGATGAAATCCCCACCTAATCTTGATTTGGTCTTTGCCCCTTAAAGTCCGTATTAAATATGCAAAACAAAACCAATCACAAAACTTTTGCAAAAAGATTTTTTTAGCGGCGCAATTTTGCAAAGAATCCTGCAGAAAATAGATTTTATTGGATTTGACGGGAGAGAGAAGGAGTTAAGAAAGATACCAAAGAGTTTTTTAGCCCTAACTCCTCTAAACTGCCGCGTTTCCGCCGCAGGAAGCCCCTATGTGCCGCGGTTCCGCCGCGATGTGGAGAGAACAGTTGATGAAAATTTTTCTGTGGCCCTCTGTGCTCCTCTGGATCTCGATGAATGTCTCTGTCTTCTGCTTTCCTCAATTCTGTGACTCCAGATCTCCTTGCAAAAATTCACGCACAAATCGTTAAATATGCAATTTGCAGTTTTGTGTTAATAATGATATGACTCGTCTAAGAATCCAACACAAATAGTAAAAATAAAAAAATTACGCACGTATCCCCGGCAACGGCGCCATTTGATTGATTCGAAAGAGTGTGTTTGTAGTTTAACCGCAATCAATAACGGTGTCGCGTGTAGCTAGACCGAGATGAGTACGGGTCGTCCTCAGGGAAACGTTGAACTTTTTACTTTTACTTTAGATGTGTTGAAAAAGAGAGGAGGAATAAAGAGTTGTATGAAAAGTTTCTAGATCTACGTTTAAGCAAAAATGCAAAAATATAGATCTAGATTGTTTTAGAGATGTAGATAATATAATAAGAGGGCTTGTAGGGTTCGTTAGGATTTAGTAGTTATGGACGATTAATTAAAAGTTACCCTTTTTATCCATTAATAGATTTAAAACTAGAACGACGGTGATGCGTGTAGATTAAAGGCTAGATATGAACGGAGTTCCGTGTCAAGATAAGGGTTAAGCGGAACTAGCAAAGAATTGCTAGCGCGCCCGATTAGGATGTTAATGATTCTTTTGATAAAGTTCATAAACTTTATAGGACTTAAAAAGGGTTTAGGGATGTTCATCATCCATTAGCCTACCCTAATCTTACGAACCCTAACAAGCGGAGAATTACTCGCGCATGTTGGGAGAAGAAGATGAAAAGACAGAGAGGGAAAACATAATGTAAAATGCAAAAGAATTAAATAAAATAACTACCTTTATTAATCAACTTGAACAATCTACACTTTATTCCGTAGAAAATGATTACAAACTAGTTGTTTCTCGATCTTTCCTAAGGAGGTAGACGAACAGTTGATGATCAGCCTGGATGCGTGAGCGTCTGGGGCTTCGTGATCGCGTCGGCTTGATAAATTTTCCAAGAGTCTCTCGGTGCCTTTTTATAGTGCAAAGCCAGAATAATTTCCTTCAATAGTTGGTAAAATTTAGCATAGATTCACCACAAAAATCCTCGGCTTCCAACTCCATAGATCTGCGGCGGATCCGCGGCCCAAGGGTGGTTATGGCCGCGGATCCGCGGCCATATAATCTCCTCCGCTTATCAAACTTCAGGGGATGCCTCCTTGTGACATGTGGCGATCCTAGGAACCTCTTTATTTCAGAAATCTTCTCGTGGTTGCTGCCAGACTTGGTCTTCAAATTTTGATTCTTAATTAGAAAAGTCTTTTTCAACAACTTGATTTGCTTGATTCTAGTCTTTGAAAAATTCTGCACACTTGGAAAAATTCTGCACAACAATCTCAAATAATATTTAGTAGACTTAGTTCTACTAGGATTTGGTCAATGAATTTATTTGCATACATTTTCCTACCAAATGCTAATTAAAATATATTAACACATGGAAAATGGTGTTTTTACACATAAACCCCCATATGTATGATATATTATAATAAAGTCCTTTTTTAATATGAAAATGGTAGGAAAAATGTAATACAAATGTGCAGTTTTATCAACTGAACAAGAAGCAATGTCTAGGGAAGGTGCGAAAGTCGGGTAGGACTGATAGGAATTGAATGGTTGGATAGGAGTAGGATCAACATTTGGATAAAAAGGTGAGTGGACTTGTTGATCCCAAGAACTAGAAGTGTTGAAAGGAGTGAAAGATTGGTTACGAGATTGTTCAATATGTTCAGCAATAGACATGGGTTTCGGAGTTACCTTCGGACTCTCAAAAGGATTATCAACGTAAGAAGGTGGTGAAGGTTGAAACGGTTGATACAAAGTGGATTGAGGAGTCAAACTGTTTCTCATAAACGCTTCTATTCGATCTTTCAAAGAAATTTTGGGCATGGAGGGATCGTCCGTAATTCGACCAAAACAATTTGCGTAGGAAGCAAAGTTTGGTTCAGGGTACCAAAGTTCGGCAAGAGTTTTGGGAGGTGGGGTACCCATGATGTGAGAAAGGAGAAGAAAAAGAATGTGATGATTTTTTTTTTAATTTTTTAATTTTTTTTATTTATTTATTTTTTAAAAAAAATGTTTTTGAAATTTTTGAAAATGTTTTTTTTTAGAAATAGTTTTGTAAAAATTTGTACGGCACTACGGCACAATCACAATTTATATATGCACAATCAAGCCTAGAGCTAGGGTCTCCTAGGTCAACTAGACTGCTCCTAACTGTTCCAAAGGGCAAGTTGTGAGGACCTCAAATCGCCTCTTCACCGCCAATTGTGGCCAGGAAAGCACAAGTAGAGAAAGGAGGGATCCGCTCACGAATCACCGTGAGACGGGCCTTTTAAAGTTACCTTTCCCCGCTTGTCTAGCTTAGGCACCACAAAGTCAGGTTTAGATAAACGACCGATGCCTACAACCTTTCCTTTGTCCTAATGAGCACGACAATCCATAGTTGGCTGAGTCTAATATTTTTTTAATTTAACTCTAGAGTTGATGCAAAATGCTTTTAGTAATTTTTGGGGTCCTAAGAAGGGTAATGAAATCCCCATCCAATCTGGATTGGTGTTATAGCCCCTTAAAAGTCCGTTTTAAATATGCAAAGCAATTAACACACCAAAAATCTAAAACACTTTCAAAAAAAAATTATTTTGCAGCGCAAAGAATCCTGCACAAAAACAATTTATTAGAGAGGGAAAAGAATTTTGCGTAAAGAACCCTGCAGGAAAATTTTCAGTTGAGATCAGGAGGTTACAGAAGAGATAAAAAATACTCACAGAGGGATATGAAGTGATGATGTCAGCAGGCCGCGACGGATCCGCGACTAAAGGCACTGATTTGCGGCGGTTCCGCGGTTATGTGGGCGGTTCAGATCCCAAAATTTCTGTTCTGTTCTGTTCTGATTTTCCTCTGTCTGTTCAGATCTTCTGTTTTTGGATTTGTTCACCGAGCTTGCTCCAGATCTCAATTTGTCCTTCTTCATTTCCTGCACAATTCACACAATACCTCTCAAAAAGAACAAGATGATTTTTATTTTTATTGGATTTTAAAAAAAATTGTTTGTTTTTAAAAAAATTCAATTTTTATAATTTTTAAATTTTTTATTTTTTTATAATTTTTTTATTAACCCGAAATTACACAAAGAAAGAGACTACCGTCTCCCCGGCAACGGCGCCATTTGATTTAGAGAGATTTTGCTTACGTGCTTTTTAGATCAAAGAATTTTACAGCAATCAAGAACGGCGTCGCTTGGTAGCTAGCCGGTTGAGTACGGGTCGGTCCACAGGGAGATGGATTCTTTATCTTTGTGTTCTAACGAGTTAATCCAAAAAAATGGTGTTTTTATTTTAAGATCTAAGAGTTCATTTTATGATTTTAATTTAACAAGTACGGCAGATAAATAAAATTAACAAGTAGGGCAAAGAAGAACTTTATAACTAGGGCAGAAAAGAAATTAACTATGGAAAGATAAAAAAAACTTACTTCTTTATTGATCTACTCTTTGACGATTACATTGAATTGAAAATCTAAGATCTGGAATTTAAAAGAGGTATCTCTAAAGAGGCACCCAAAATGAGGCACGCCCCAAAAAGAGCTGTAGGATTCATATTTATAGAGAATAGAAACCCTAGGGTTTACATCTGATCCATATCTAGAATTACAAAAATACCCTTAAGAAAACCGAGTCAATGCACCGACGCACCGACACGCACCGCACGTGCACAGCACGGCCGCGGATCCGCGGCCATAAGCATGGTTTGACCGCGGTTCCGCGGCCATATGGTGGGCTTGCTGGCTCATTTTTCTAAGGTTGCTTTCTGTTGCTTTTTCCTTCTGGTTTCTTTACTTGGTTCTTCATAATGTCTTCTAGTTTCTTTCAGATTTCCACAGTGTGGAATGTTGTGGACTTTTACCGTTCGCTTCGCGTTGAAGTTTTGAATCTTTGTGCTGCCTTCATACTTTGTGAAATTGTTCATTGATTTTCGTTTGTCCCTCAAACTATAGGCATGATAAAGATTCTTCTATTTGTTGGTCTTAGTCTCACTTTTGTAACGTCTTTTCATCATTTTCACTGTTTTGTTCCGAGAACCTGTAACTTGCAACTATGTAACAGACATTGATCAAAAGCACCTGTTTATTTGTAAAATGAATAAGAATGGGGAATATAATAATGCAAAATTATGATATGAACAGACACATATGTGATATGTGCGGGACCGAGATTGATACTTGTATGTGATACGGTATTCTAATCTCGCGATATAGGTTATATGTGATTTAACCAGATTATTGAATCAAGTGTTGATTCAATAATTTGCAATATGATATTAGTCGGTTGTATGTGATATAGCCGGATTATTAAATCAAGTGTTGATTTAAAAATTTTATATATATATATATATATATATATATATATATATATATATATATATTTGATATATTAATATATATATTAGCTAATATTAACTCACTTAAGAATTGTTTTCTCCAAATACATTTAAATATATATGTGATATATATTAATGTATTTATTTTTGTGTCATGCTTGATGATACATTGGATATGGGTGTATGAGACTCATACCATACTTAAGATAATTTTGGGGTTTTAATTATTAAGGGGAAAACAAAATTAGGTGGAAAAAGCCATGGTTTAAGATGCTTGGAGATGCTTATGGAAACATTGACTTAGTCCACTAATTTTATTTTACTCTGGATATTTATTAACCCAATCATTATCTTTTGCCATGGTTAAGTCTCTACAAATATCATATATGATATTTTCTCACATATGGTTCAACACTTGATCACTTCTTCATCTCCTTGCTTTGCTCTATAGGTTTCAAGTGAGAAGAAAAAGAACGAGAGAAAAATAATTCTAAAGTGAGCAAAATTCCTATTTCATCAATCTATACCAAACTAGCCATTTAGTATAGGTTGTTTCATTCACTAATTCTCAATTAGTGAAGAGGTAGCTTGAGTTAGAGATTCTTCGACGTAGATCATTTTCGGTCTCGAAGATCCTTGAGCAAGCTCGTTCCTTTCGTCTAGTGGAGCCTAAGGAGAGTCCGGAAGACCACTACTTAGAGCAAAGGGACTAACTACACGGAGCTTTAGAAGTGAAGGACCGGTCTACAAAGGTTTTATTCCTATATCACTTAGTGTAAAAGTTGTTTACATGCTATTATAACCCTAATTCTCTAGTTAAATCCTTGGTTCGGACTCGCTCGGCACCCTAATTTTTTCAAATTGTATACTTGATACTTGCCGAAACCCGTCGGGGGTGCTAAGCGAACCCAGCAGTGGTATCAGAGCCATATTAGAGCAATAGACGTTGTCTAGGCGAAGTTAAAGTGTTCGATCGACTAATCGAAACCCGGAAAACCCACTCTCTGGAAAATTTTCAAAAGTTGGAATTTTTCGAATTAAAAATTTTCAGAAAATTATGCAGGGTTTTTTATGGACCCACAAGAAAAACGATGGCCCAACTTAACCAAACGACCGCGAAAGCGTGGCCAAAGCATGCCTTTGGCGGCGATTCCGCAACGCCGTTGGTGAGGCAGGGAGCGTGCCTTCTTGTTTAGGTCCGTAGGTACTTAGGGCACTGTCTGGGTATTTTTAACTGTGACTCAAGTGTTGAGCTCTCTGGGAATTTTGGGTGTTTGATAAATTGATCGAAATGTTTAACATCGTCTAGATATCTGTGATTTATGATACAATATTTGAAATCCACAATAATTAGTTTTGTGAAAACTAATTAGTATTTTGTAAATCTAGCAATTTAGTCTTTTTTGATCTGTTATCGTGAGGTTTTGATTCGGATCAAAACTCTGTCGCAATCTCGTATAGTATGTGAACGCTCGCCGGATAACACTACTAGATAGTTGCGCCCCATAGCCCCGACCAAGTGATTGTAGGAGGACCCCGTAGCCAAAAGCATCCACACGGGTGCTCGCAGTCGCGGTGTTCCGCCTAAGTTCGCTTCATCGACGGTATCGGGGGTGCGGCCGTCCACTAATATTTCCGACGAGCATTCGATCAACTGTTGAGAATCTTGTTGAATTGCTCAACTGGATATTGAAAAGTGTTTTCAATTTGAGACTAAAATGCCGGGTTTATATTGTTAGGCATGAAATCCGGCGTATGCGATATTTCGGATTTATGATGTCGAAGGTGGTTACGGATTCTAATTATTGTAGTTTTCATTTCTTTTCTGCGACAGTAAGTGTAATATGTGGTGTATCGCCGGTTTCGTTGCTATACGTCAACGACAATTGGGATACGCATATTTACTTATATTGATGACATGTGATATTATGTGTTGCTGTGATATGTTATATTGGATCGTCGTGTTTGAATAGCTGGGGGGTTTTGCGTGAGATGAGAGTTTTTCATTTTCATTCATGTAAAAACTTGTATGTAATATTCTTTTGTTGGGACACTTCCGAGTTGAGGAAGATGTCACCATTGATGTATATTATTTACTTTTCCGCATTAGGATAGACCCAAGGTAGGGAGCATAAGTAACCGGGTTTTAGAGTCCAGTAAGAGACCATCTCGAGGAGTCGAGTCCGGGTCTCCTAACTCTAGAATTGGTAAGGTTGCTTGCCTCTCTCGTAGGTCTAGGGATGTGGGTTTGGCTATTCATCACGACCGTGGAATCTGTGTTTTTTACTGGCTTAATTTAAAACACGGACCTCCTAATATATCCAATATTTCATATGTTGACTTCTGCTGTAATGTTCTGTGATAAGATCATATAACTGCCTGATACTAATGTTTTATATTTTATATATGATATACAATAAACGTTGCTTATGTTTTGCATCCGCGCTAGTCCTACCCCCACTCTTTCGTTAGTTATCTAACCTAACGGTGCATGATGGGACCCCATGACAAATGCGGATGGCATAAGCGTATGTTGTATAAGTATTTTCGTTTCTTTATCTATGATGCTTAGGAAGCATAAATGATGGGACTTCATTAATGAGATTAATGAAAAGGAAAGAAACCTAATGATGTTGTGGAATCAAATTTTCAAAACTGGTAGCTCTAGTTCTTACTTTGCATAGTGGTGTTCCTTGATGAACATCCAGCAACTCATTCGATGAGGAAAAAGCCTAGATCCTTTCACCGGGAGTGGCCTCTTTAGCGAAATCTAGCAGATGCTACACCCACTCGGTTTATTTTGAAAAACTCGATTTTAAAAAGCAGAGCTTAAACCACTCCTTTTCAAAATCACTCGATTCTACAACGATATCAAGTTCATTACGCAAAAGGTTTTCTTAAAAACCTGTCGTGGCCCTCCGTCATTTCAGATAAGGACTATTTAGTATTCGTGCTGCGTTTGTTGACCTTGTTAAGGCATAGTGTGCGGTAGCTGATTAGTGCTTAACTGCACCGCATATGATGCGATTGGATTAGGATAGTCGTACGTCCTTGTTGACCTCCATCAAGGGTCATGCGGGTAGGTTTAATTCAATCACGAAATGTACGGGTTGAACTTGACTGGCAGCCTGTGGTTTGTTAACCTCCGTCAAGGTCATAGGACGCTAGGGGCAAAATATTATTGGGAATTTCAAGTGTTGAAATTTGCAATGAGATTGCATACCTTCTATGAGATAGTTGGATCCCGATATCCACTGCGAGTAAGAGTTACTCCTGAAAGAGTTTTGCACTTTACAATTAGCCGATCAAACAGGTGTCTAGAAAGGTGTTAACGGGGTTACGCCCTTGGAAAAACGAGGTTTATTTTAATTAGGTCCGTGCGAAAGCACGGGGAACCTCCTTGAAAGTACCAACACTGGTCCGGCTGAAAGATTGGCGAACTTGTAGGGTGTAATTAATCCCAGCTAGTCTTACCTTTTAGGGTTTGAAGGAAGATTTGATAAAAACAGTGGGAGCCATCCCGATTAGATAAAATAATAACCAATCTAATCTTGCAAGAGCGCATGCGGTGTTTTCTTCTCTCTCTCTCCTGGTAGCAACCATGTTACGCCTTAATCAAGATAATAATATGACTATATTGACCGAACCCGCTTGTTATACTGAGCTGGGGAACGTTGGTTCCTCTCTATCTTATAATTGTTATAAGTCCGAGCAGGAAATAGGGGAATACTAGGATTCCCATGCCACCCGAACGAGGAATAAGTATGTTGATGCATCTTCTTCGGGTGTGTTCATTACCGAGAACTGTTTCTCAGTATGCTCTACGTCCTGGGTATTAGATACCGGATCAGGATCCCACATATGTAATCTGTTACATAGGCTTAAGAGAGGTAGAGAACAGGGACCGGGTGATAAGGATATAAGAGTAGGAAATGGTGCAATTGTTGCAGCCAAAGCAGTTGGCGATTATCACCTTGTATAACCAAGTGATAATATATTGATTCTGAACGAATGTTATTATATACCGAACCTGATATGCAATATTATATCAGCCTCTTTATTAACTAAAGAAGGATATAATTTTGTATTGTAGGATGATATTATGAACATTTTCCTGAATCAAAAGTTGATTGGATCAGGCACGCTATGTAATGGTATATACATTCTAAATCAAACTACAATTCTTAACGTACAGAACACACACAAGAGGAAAAGTTCAGAAATGAATGAATCCTTCTTATGGCATTGTAGACTAGGTCATATCAATGCGACATGACTAGCTAAGTTACATAAAGATAGATATTTGAATCAGTTTGAATTTACACCTTATGAAACTTGTCAGTCATGTCTCAAAAGCAAAATGACCAAAACTCCGTTTACTGGACACGGAGAAAGAGCTGCTGAACTCTTGGGACTGATACATAGTGATGTATGCTGTCCCATGTCTACAAATGCTAGGAATGGTTCCTCATACTTCATTACATTCATCGATGATCTCTCAATATTCGAACATGTGTTCCTATTGAAACATAAGTCTGAAGCTTTTGAGAAATTCAAGGAATATAAGTGCGAAGTCGAGAACCAAACGAGTAAGAGTATTAAAATCCTTCGATCTGATCGGGGAGGAGAATACTTAAGCACAGAGTTCCTGGAGTATTTAAAAGAGAATGGTATTCTCTCTCAGCTTAGTCCTCCGTATACACCACAGCACAACGGTGTATCGGAGCGGAGGAATCGCACCCTATTAGATATGGTGCGCTCTATGATGAGTAACGATGAGTTACCTGTTTCCTTTTAGGGTTATGCGCTTGAGACAGCCGCATACCTATTGAATAGAGTTCCAACCAAATCAGTGTCTACCACTCCATATGAGATATGGAATAGGAAGAGACCATCTCTTAATTTCATTAAGATATGGGGTTGTCCGGCCTATGTCAAAAAACAAAATCCGGACAAGCTTGAGGCAATGTTAGTTCTGTGCAAGTTTGTAGGATATCCCAAGCATTCGCGGGGGCAAATCTTCTACCACTCTGAGAAACAAAAGGTGTTTGTTGCTCAACATACCACCTTTTTATAAAAGGAATTTCTTGTAAAAGAAATTAGTGGTCATGAGGTATAGTTGGAAGATGTTCCAGCGACACAAACTACAACAGAAGATTTGGTGGAACCAGAGGATTCGATAGTCCCCGACGAACCTCAGCCTCTTCGCCGATCTAGTAGGGTTCCTCATCCACCTGAGAGATACTACATTTTCTCATTGATGGTGGGAGCGAGGATTGCATCATGGAAGATGATGACCCAACTAGCTTCGAGCAAAACATCACGAGTGGGGACTCTGTGAAATGGCTGGATGCAATGCAGTCTGAGATGGAATCCATGTACACCAACAAAGTATATACTTTGGAACTTGCTCCTGAAGAGTAAAACCTATTGGGAGCAAGTGGATCTTTAAGAAGAAACTTAATGTAGATGGAAAAGTTGAGACTTTCAAAGCTAGACTTGTTGCAAAAGGTTTTCGTCAACGACCAGGTGTCGATTATGAAGAAACCTTTTATCCAGTGGCTATGCTTATGTCCATCCGGATCCTACTTGCCATCATTGCATACCATGACTACGAAATCTGGCAGATGGACATCAAGATCGCTTTTCTAAATGGTGATTTAGAAGAGAGCATGTACATGACTCAGCCAGAGGGCTTCGTAGATAGTGGGAGCAGCGGAAAGGTGTGCAAGCTGCTTAAATCAATCTACGGGTTAAAGCAGGCATCGCGGAGTTGGAACATCTGTTTTGATGTGGCAGTCAAAGAGTTTGACTTCATCAAAAATGTAGATGAACCTTGTGTATACAAGAAGGTTGCAGAGAGTAAGGTCTTCTTCCTCGTATTGTACGTGGATGACATACTCTTGATAAGAAATAATGTTCTTATGCTGCACTCGGTCAAGCTCGTCTTATCACAAAGATTCTCCATGAAGGATCTGGGTGATGCCTCCTACATCCTTGGGATTAAGATCTATAGAGATAGATCTAAACAGATATTGGGATTGTCCCAATCCAGGTACATTGACACCATACTAAAGAGGTTTAGTATGGAAGATTCCAAGCGTGGAAATTTACCCACGATCTCAGGAATCATACTCTCCAAAGAGATGTCCCCCAAGACTGATTTGGAGAGGGCTCACATGCAAAGGATACCCTATGCTTCGGCAGTCGGGTCTATCATGTATGTGGTGTTATGTACCCGACCGAATGTAGCGTACACACTTAGTGTTGTAAGTAGGTATCAATCAGATCCTGGGAAGAATCAATGGACAGCTGTGAAGAACATTCTTAAGTACTTGAGCAGGACTAAAGATATGTTCTTGGTGTATGGTAACGGTGAACTCCAAATGGAGTCCTTTACCGATTCGAGCTTCCAGAGTGATAAGGACGACTCTAAGTCAGTCTCGGGTTTTTTCTTCATCCTTAATGGAGAGGCGGTATGTTGGAAGAATTCCAAGCAAGATACCATGGCAGACTTGCCGATGGAGGCTAAAAACATTGCTGCCAGCGATGCCGCCAAAGAGGTCGTCTGGATGAAGAAGTTCATAACTGAACTTGGAGTGGTTCCATCAATCGAGCATCCAATATCTTTGTAGTGTGATAACAATGGAGCTGTGGTTTTGGTCAAGGAACCCAGGTCCCATCAGCGATCCAGGCATATTCTGAGGCGGTATCACCTGATCAAGAAGATAGTTGATCACCGAGATATCGAGGTCAGGAGAGTTGACACGAAGAATAACACGGCGGATCCACTCATGAAGGCCATTCTCCAGATACAATTTGAGAGACTCTTTGGGATGTTGGGTATGAGATACTACAACAACTAGCCTTAGTGCAAGTGGGAGATTGTTAGTTGTATGTATGCCCTAGAGGCCATTATTGTACATGATTGTATATTATAATGGATGCTTGGACATATATAGGGAGGACTTCCTTGCTCGATATGATAGTATGCTATCTGGTTACTCTTTATCTTAATATGTAGACTAGTATTGTGATACTGTCTTGCTCTCACATGTTGGTAAAGCCCTTAGGATGTGTACTTGACTACCAGGATTATGATGCAGATCATACTAATGGGGGCAAGGTAGTCCACAAGTTCATCCTTTAATTGTTCCTAGTCATGGATGTATCGAGATGGGGCATCGATATTCCAGAGTAGACTAGCGTATACGTTTCTTGACCCATATGATGGGCAATGGATGATCCCATATCGGTGTTTGACATCAAAGATTGTATACGGGTGCTCAGTGGAGACTGGGTACACTGAACAGGACTCGCCGAGAACTCCTAGATGGTATTATACCTAACGTCAGATAGCAGTTCTCTGGTGACACTGGTACAGGTTAGTCTGTAGACCCGAGATCGTTATAGAGTCTTGTATGATTCCCACTGTGCTTTGATTTCCACATTACCACGTTCAAGAGAGCGTGCAAAATGGTGGTTTTTAGGTACAGTCCCGAGTCACATGGAGGCAATGAGCGATAGGAGGGGTTTCGTCTCTCCCGGTATTGGGGGTTGATGTTGCGCTGTGCTCGATTGACCATAACAGGAAGTCCCTGGCCATGGCTGATACTGAGATTTACTGGTAAGTGTTATCAGTAGTTTTTCAACCCATTATGAGCCTCACATCGGCATGACTTATCAAGTTATTGGGGTCTGACGTTTACCACCCCCAGACTCGATATGTGACATATCAGACGAAGAGACTGGACTGTACGGTAGTGTTACTTATTGGATTCACGGGAGTATAGACAAGCTTGCTTGTTGATCTTCTGATCGCTCAATACCCGAGTAGCCGTTACGTCCATCTAGTACCGCTGACGGCTTGTGGGTGACTGATATGATCATCACCTACTGCTGGCGTATTGACGAGTCTTTAGAGTCCTATGCAGAGGTTTCCTAGCTCATGAGAAATGAAGTAGGGCACATATGTGATATGTGCGGGACCGAGATTGATACTTGTATGTGATACAGTATTCTAATCTCGCGATATAGGTTATATATGATTTAACCGGTTATTGAATCAAGTGTTGATTCAATAATTTATAATATGGTATTAGTCGGCTGTATGTGATATAACCGAATTATTAAATCTAGTATTGATTTAATAATTTAATATATATATATATATATATATAATTATATATTTGATATATTAATATATATATATATTAACTAATATTAACTCACTTAAGAATTGTTTTCTCCAAATACATTTAAATATATATGTGATATATATTAATGTATTTATTTTTGTATCATGCTTGATGATACATTGGACATGGGTATATGAGACTCATACCATACTTAAGATAATTTTAGGGATTTAATTATTAAGGGAGAAACAAAATTAGGTGGAAAAAGCCATAGTTTAAGATGCTTGGTGAAGCTTGTGAAAATATTGACTTAGTCCACTAATTTTGTTTTATTTTAGATATTTATTAACCCAACCATTATTTTTAGCCATGGTTAAGTCTCTACAAATATCATATATGATAATTTCTCACCCATGGTTCAACACTTGATCACTTCTTCATCTCCTTGCTTTGCTCTCTAGTTTTCAAGTCAGAAGAAAAAGAAAGAGGGAAAAATATTTCTAAAGTGAGCAAAATTCATACTTCATCAATCTATACGAAACTAGCCATTTTGTATAGGTTGTTTCATTCACTAATTCTCAATTAGTGAAGAGGCGGCTTGAGTTAGAGATTCTTCGACGTAGATCATCTTCTGCCTCGAAAATCCTTGAGCAAGCTCGTTCCTTTCGCCTAGTGGAGCCTAAGGAGTGTCCGAGAGACCACTACTTGGAGCAAAAGGACTACTACACGAAGCTTTAGAAGAGGAGGACCGGTCTACAAAGGTTGTATTCTTATATCACTTAGTGTAAAAGTTGTTTACATGCTATTATAACCTTAATTCTCTAATTAGATCCTTGGTTCGGGCTCGCTTGGCACACTAATTTTTTTAAATTGTATACTTGATACTTGCCGAACCCGTCGGGGGTGCTGAGCGAACCCAGCATAATCTACTCTTAACTACCCTAATAAATCATAGAAACCCTAACTTAACCTAATCCTCACTTAAACATACTAAACTTGCATTAAAACTATATAAATACCAAATTAAGACAATTAGAAGCAAGGATTAGCAAAGTTATAAGTAAATTTGGTTTTATACCACAAGATGATTTGGAAAGATTCTACTTGAGAAGAATTGCCATCCAAAGTGAAGACTTGTCTCAAGATCTTCTTAAAAAGGTTTTGAAAATAGGATTTTTAGAAGGTTTAGTGGGGGATTTGTGTAGAGTTTGAATAGGTTATGAGGGAATTAACATGAGAGATGAAAAGAGAAGAGGGGGCTGCCAAGTGAGGAAGAGAGAGAAAGTGGTCTATGCCATGGCACACACACACCATGTCTCATTATAAAATGCACCATGCTCCAATTATTTTATTCCTAAAACAATCTAGAACCATCCAAGTAAAAAGAGACTTAACCAAGATTAAAAAAATGAGACATGGTTGCAAAACTTGTATCAACGTATCCTAACTTGTGATTAACACTAAATTAGTGTGTGTGCATATTTAAAATAATTCTTTTAATAATTAATAAATAAGGAAAATAATTAAGTGAACAAATGACTAAATAATAATTAATAAATACCAATAAAATAAGCAATTGCATAATTAAAATAGGTATAATCATGTCTTTGAGGAAAATAATTATTAATTATGTTTAACGGAAAAATATGTGTCATACTACTAATTAACACATAATTAACCTAAACGATTTTTAAAAGGTTACAATTCTGTGAGTGGGTTTATATTTACAAGAGAAGTCGGGTGGATGGCGTATAGCACCCCCGAAAAACTGATCCTAGTGAACACTCATTTAGTATATATATAACCCATATACGTAGTTTATTATACCACGTTAGAACACTTAGTATTCATTATAATTTGTAAACGATATACTTAGCCTATAGTGCCGTGTTGGAACATGGATACCCATATATTTACCTAATCTATAATGTTATGTTAGAACTTATATACTTAACCCGTATACTTAGTATATAACAATAAAATTAGTCTATAGTTCGTAACAAGTATGCTTAGTTCGCAAACTATGTACTTAATTTATAATTCATTACTAGTAAGCTGTGAGTGGGGTGGGGTAGTGTCACGACTCGAAGTTTGGCCCGTGACCGGCACTTAACCACGTAACGTCTACAGGCGTAACGCGACTAAGTGAACCGAAAACCCAGAAATCAAACCAGTGAAAGTATAGAGTGTTATAAGTTTTAAAAGAAAACACTTACGAATATGATAAGAAATCTAAGTAAACAATCACCAAGATAGAAATATACGATGCCGAAGCGAAGATCAAGATCCACAAGTGGGAACCATACAGATAGAATAAACTGCAAGTACAGCCGGCTCACAACGAGCTCGACACCAGAAAACCAATATAATACAACATCGTCCTCACACTGTTTCTAAGTCAAATACATACATGGTAGATGGAGAATACTAGATACAACAATGTACATACTGAAAGATAAACAGATACCGCAAAAAACCCACCTATCAGCAAAAGAGCTCGTACACCAACTATGGGGGTATCTGTGTCAAAAGATGCAAAGCAGCCTGCCGCGACTACTCCGAAGGGCAACCTGCAAACACTGTGGCACAACGGGGGTGAGTTGCCAACTCGTGAATAGAGATAACATATAAAGGTAATCGCGAGCATGCACGTACTACGCTACTCTATCATATGCCAACAGATGATATCAATATGTGATAAGCAGTATGTGCAATAATCATGCAAGTGCTCTATAGGGTACTGTACTACCGGATGAGGTACAAATGCTCTATCAGGTAATACATCTACAGGATGAGGTACAAATGTAATGCTGAGCAAGGGCAATATAATATCTACACGAATGTCAATGTGGAATATATAATCGGTTTCTCAATGCACCCAGATCTCCCAAAATATAGCTCATGCGCCGGCACTCTCCTCGGCACTCAAATCATGTACATCTCTGAGAATCCCGAGTGCCCAACATCGGTACCCAAATATCATAAATACTCATGTCTAGCATCGACACGCAAAACATCCTGTGTCGGGCATCCGTCAATCCGGGTCAGCCCTCTCTCTCAAAGTATATATCGGGAATCCGTCAGTCCGGGTCATCCCTCTCTCAATATATCGGGCATCCGTCAGTCCGGGTCAGCCCTCTCGCGATACATCGGGCATCCGTCAGTCCGGGTCAGCCCTCTCGCAACACATCAGGCATCCGTCAGTCCGGGTCAGCCCTCTCTCAATACATCGGGCATCCGTCGGTCCGGGTCAGCCCTCTCTCAATACATGCCTCTAGCACCGAGAAAACACGGGGTGACGCCCCAAAATATCATATCAAGGGAACCGGGTTTTTAAATGATTACTTATTTGAAAAGGCCACGGTTCCCAAATCCAGAAATCACATGAATCTCAACCAATAATACAAGTAATTGTGATGTGATATGTGCACCAAGTATGTATATCAAGTCATGTCACATATAGATGAGCCACAATGCAATGATCCAATGTAATATAGGTATCAAGTATGAATATCAAGTCATGTCACATATAGATGAGCTACAATGCAATGATCCAATGTGATATAGGTATCAAGTATGAATATCAAGTCATGTCACGTATAGATGAGCTACAATGCAATGATCCAATGTGATATAGGTATCAAGTATGAATATCAAGTCATGTCACATATAGATGAGCTACAATGCAATGATCCAATGTGATATAGGTATCAAGTATGAATATTAAGTCATGTCACTTATAGATGAGCTACAATGCAATGATCCCAGATGATGTGTGTAGTAGGTATGCAATGCACTAGCTAGTAATCATGAACATGCAATATATATATGGATCACTATAAAGTCCTATCAGCCCTGACGTAGAACGCCATGCGGGCGATATCCCCGTAGATGTGAAATCTACTCACCGTAGCCTCCCACTAGGTATAGCCAACAACCTGTTTCCCCTCCTGCGCGGCGTCCGCTGTACTCGCCTGCGAACCTAGAATTACACAATATATCACACGTAAGCTTGAAATCACAAAAACGCGACATTTAAGCCGAACCAGTAACTCGTGTCGTGAACCAAACTCGCGTGTGCGCGATACGCTAAAACGTGTGGTTACGCGCCTGAACGCACCCCGACGCGTCGCAACACGCAGAAACCCAAAACCCACACACACGTATCACGCGTGTCGCGAAAGGTTGAAAATACGGGAAAATAGGTATTCTACCCTAGATTTTGATACAGGAAAGATATTACAAAACTATATATACCAAAATAACTCACATACAAGCAGAGACCCACACCCCAAACCCCAACCCAAATCTCCCCTATCTGGCCGCAATTTGCGGCCAGAATGCCCATTTCGGCGGCCAGACTTAGGAATTGGGTTCGCAGGTTTGGTTGGTGCACTCTATACTCCCCATACATGCTGCAGTGATGTCTAGTTTTGTTCTGAAAAGTCTCGGGTAGTAGCAGATTTCCTACAGTGCCTTATCTCAGTTCAAATCACACATTTTGCACAAAAATGGAACTTTATGGTATTTTGATGAAATCTGAAACAAATCTAGGTCTAATCCCACACTAATAACTCATTAACAAGCTAATCAAGCCACAACAACACAAATTTAACATATTAACACTAAACCCCCTTCAATAGCACTAAAAAGGCATAAAAATATGATATTTCTAAACTAAACATGCAAGTTATAAAAATTGGGTGCTAGGATTGGGATTTATACCTTCAAATGACCTTAGAGACACCAAGGGTTTCAGCCTCCCCCCTCAAGTGTGCAGATCTACCTCAAACACCACAAGAACTCACTTTTTTACTAAGGTTTTGTGAAGGAAACATGTTGATTTGTGTAGGGTTTAAGCATAAATCAATTGGGAAGTGAAAAGGGAAGAAAAGATGATGAAAATGGTGTTGTTGCTGCAGCCCTACTGCAGAAATTCTGCAATGAGAGAAAGAGAGAAAAGAGAGAGGAAAATGGTCCATCTAAGTCAAACCCTCACCTAACCTCCATACCTCTAATTTCCATTTAAATTTTGAATTCTTTAAAGGGGTTTGACTTGGAAAAAGGGTAGGGATAATGAGCCATGCAATAAAAGATAATGGTTAACATGTTACACCCTTAAACCTAAGTTACAAAATGGCTAAGTGTGCATGTGTATGCTACATAAAGAAAATTTCCTAATTAGGGTAACCCGACTAAAAATAATTAATAAACCCTATATAAATGTCTAAAAATATACGTGTATAGCACTTCACAACACAATCATCACTAATTAAAAGGCAAAATAAGATATTCGGGTTTTTATGAAAAACACGCAAAATTGCTAATTATCGCGAAAAACATTCTAACGAAATTTCAAAGTGTTACAATCTACCCCCCTTAAAGAAATTCGGTCCCCGAATTTTAAAAAAAAAATCTAACTATACGCACCTTCAAAAAGGTGAGGATACCTCTTCATCATCTCGCTCTCGGTCTCCCAAGTGACCTCCTCTCTGCTCGGACCACGCCCAAGAACCTTGACGGACGGGATGTCCTTCGATCTCAATTTCTTCACTTGTCGATCCAAAATCATCACCGGCTGCTCTGCATAGGAAAGGTCGCGCTCAAGCTGGATCGTCGGGTGCTGAATCGCATGCGAAGGATCATGAAGATATCTGCGGAGCATCAAAACGTGAAATACGGGATGCACGTCTGGAAAACTGGGCGGAAGGGCTAATCGATACGCAACTGCACCAATTATGCTCAAGGATCTCGAATGGGGCCCACATATCTGGGACTAAGCTTCCCCTTCTTTCCAAACCTCATTACGCCCTTCATTGGGGAGACCCTCAAGACAACGTGGTCACCTACAGAAAACTCAAGTCTGCGCCGACGACGGTCCGCATAAGATCTCTGCCTACTCTGGCTGCTCTCATCCTATCGCGAATTAACTAGACCTTCGCTGTCGTCTCCTCCACAATCTGTGGCCCTAAGATACTGCTCTCACTGAGCTCCGTCCAACAGGTGGGTGATCTGCATCTCCTCCCATAAAGAGCCTCAAACGGTGCCATCTGAATGGTCTCCCGGTAGCTGTTGTTGTAGGAGAACTCTACTAAGGGCAAATGATGATCCCAGCTACCTCCGAAGTCTACAACGCATGCTCTGAGCATGTCCTCGAGAGCCTGAATAGTCCGCTCTGACTGCCCGTCGGTCTGCGGATGGAATGCTGTGCTGAAACTCAAACGAGTGCCCAAAGCCTCCTGAAGCCTCTGCCATAGCCGGCTGATAAACTGGGTGCCTCTATCGGACACGATGCATGTCGGAACTCCGTGCAGTCGTACAATCTCATCAATGTAAATCTGGGCATACTGGGCAAATCCGAAAGGCGTCTTCACCGGTAGGAAGTGAGCCGCTTCCGTCAGACGATCCACGATCACCCAGATGGAGTCATACCCTCGACTAGTCCCGGGGTAGACTCACAATGAAATCCATAGATATCTGTTCCCATTTCCACTCCGGAATGTGTAACGGCTGTAGCTCTCCCGCGGCCTCTGGTGCTCAGCCTTGACTTGCTGACAAGTCAGGCATCTCGACACAAAATCTGCAATGTCCCTCTTCATACCGTCCCACCAGTAAACATCTCTCAAGTCATGGTACATCTTGGTGGAACCGGGATGAACACTATATACTGACCGATGTGCATCCTCGAGAATCTCGCGCTGCAATCCCTCAGCATCTGGTACGCACGGTCTAGCTCCAAATCGTAGTATCCCCTGATCATCGATCACGAACTCGGAAAATCTGCCCTGTCCCATCTGTGTCCTGATCTCTGAACAGCGGTTATCACTGTGCTGTGCCTCTTGTATACGGTCAAGCAATTGTGGGCGTGCACGAACATGCGCAATCTGTCCCCCGATCGGCGTAAACTTGAACTGTACCCGGCTGTCGCATAAGATCTGTCAATCTGCCGACGGCTGCCTCTGTACTGCGCTCAAATAAGATAGACTACCCCCGGGCCTCCTACTCAAAGCATCCGCCACTACATTAGCCCTGCCCGGTTGATGCAAGATCTCACAATCGTAGTCCTTCACTAACTACATCCATCGGTGCTGTCTAAGGTTCAGGTCTCGCTGCTGAAATATGTACTTTAAGCTCTTGTGGTCGGTGAATATCTGGCACGACTCTCCATACAGATAATGTCGCCAGATCTTGAGTGCAAAGACCACTGCAGCCATCTCCAGATCATGAGTAGGGTAATTCTGTTCATGTTTCTTTAATTGCCGTGAAGCATACGCAATCACCCTGTCATGCTGCATCAAAACGCACATCAACCCTACTCGTGAAGCATCGCAGTAGACCACAAATCCGCCTGATCCCGAAGGCAGTGATAGTACTGGTGTCGTAGTCAGTAGAGCCCGTAGCCGCTGGAAACTGTGCTCACACTCCTCCGTCCAATCGAAATGAACTCCCTTCCGGGTCAACCCGTTCAAAGGTGTAGCAATGCGAGAGAAGTCCTGCACGAATCGCCGGTAATAGCCTGCCAACCCTAGAAAACTGCGAATCTCCGTCACTGACGTGAGTCTAGGCCAACTCCGAACTGCCTCGATCTTCCTCGGGTCGACACATATACCATCTCGTGTAATCACGTGCCCTAAGACGTCTACGCTTTCTAGCCAGAAGGCACACTTGGAGAATTTGGCGAAAAGCTGATGCTCCCTCAAGGTCTGCAGCGTAATCCGCAGGTGCTGCTCGTGCTCCTCTCTACTCCGAGAATACACCAAGATATCGTCAATAAACACCATAATGAACAGACCAAGATACGGCCGGAGAATACGGTTCATCATGTCCATAAATGCTGCTGGCGCGTTGGTGAGTCCGAACGACATCATCAAAAACTCATAATGGCCGTAACGTGTACGGAAAGCTGTCCTAGGAATGTTCTCCTGTCGAACCCGCAGCTGATGGTAGCCCGATCGCAAATCGATCCTCGAAAAGTATCCTGCCCCCTGAAGCTGGTCGAACAAATCGTCGATGTGTGGCAAAGGACATATGTTCCGCACTGTCACCCTGTTCAGCTGGCGGTAGTCGATGCACAAACGCATACTGTCGTCCTTCTTCTTGACGAACAGGACTGGAGCACCCCAAGGAGAACACTGGGTCGAATAAGTCCCTTATCCAGCAAGTCCTGCAACTGACCCTTCAACTCTCTAAGTCCCGCCGGGGCCATCCGATAAGGCGGTACAGAAATAGGCCCCGTGCCAGGAACCAAATCAATGCAGAAAGAATTATCACGCTCGGGCGGTAGCCCAGGAAGCTCGTCAGGGAACACATCAGGGAACTCGCGAACAACCGGAACCTGATCCAAAGGAACCTCTATAGCCCTAGTATCGCAAACAAATACGAGAAATCCCTGACATCCCTTCCGCAAAAGCTGTCGAGCGCGAACAGAAGAAAACACACTGTGAGGGGTGGCACTACGGTCCCCCAACACAACAACAACCGGCTTGCCGGAAAAACAAAATCGAACTGTCTTCTCGCGGCAGTCAACAGAAGCATAGCACGTGGCTAACCAATCCATGCCCCAAAAGAACGTCGAAGTCCAACATCTCAAGAAGGATCAAATCGACCGGCAACTCTCTATCGCCTATACGGACGGTACAGGATCGGAACTCGTGCTTAGCAACAAACGACTCTCCCGCAGGAGTAGTCACAACAAGCGGTTGACCAAGCAAACCGGACTCTCTACTCAAACTCGGCACAAGGTGTGTGGATACATACGAGTACGTGAAAACATACGAGCACAAGGATCCAGATCAGACAATACGTGTGCAACAAAGGACATATTGAAAGAGTACCTAAAAGCTCTGCGTTGGACGCCCTCGCGTCCCGATGAGTCGAAGCGAAAACTTGTGCCTGTCCTTCATTTGCGACTGACCGAACTCCTCCTCTACTAGTCTGACCCCTCTGTGCAAACCCTCCGCGTCCACGACGTCTCAGCACACGACCCTGACGTGCTGTGAAGAAACACTGCCTGATGAGGTGTTGAAGGCTTCCGCATCGTAAACACCTACGCACTGAATGCTGTCCTGCCTGGGGATGGAAGCTAAACGACTGTCCTCGTCCTAAGCCTCTACTCTGGGCTGGTACACCAGTATGATTCCTCAACTGTTCCGGAATTCTCACGGTCTCTGGAAGACGTGTCTCGTAAACGGGAGATGCCTCCACCGGTGCTATGTAGGGGACGGAATACTGCATGATGATCGCAAGGAACAACTGGGTAACAGGGGTGGCAACCATCTGTCGCTGCGCTCGAACGACCTCTACCAATGAGCTCATCGCCTGGCGTAGGCCCTGCATCTCTACCACTAGTCTAGCGATCTGAGCTGTCGTAGGGGAAACAATCTGTCCTGATACAACAGGAGTACTACTCGGATTAGTCCTTGTCTCAGATGAATCAACTCGAACCTCGGCTATCACGGCCGCTCTCTGCGCCCTCGTAGTCCTTGGCGGCATATTGGCTATCAGAAACAACAAGATTCGATAAGGATACGGATATAGAATCGCAAGAATGTATATACTCAAGGAGGAATTTAAATCAACAAGTCCTAAGGTCGCGTAGGCGGAGTACCGTGTCGTGAGTATGCCGCGGAACATACACACGCTACGCTACCCTGCCGCAGCTACCTACTCCATCATACTAGGGTCATCCTACACTCCGAAAGGTAAAACCTACGCTCTGATACCAACTTTGTCACGACCCGAAGTTTGGCCCGTGACCGGCACTTAACCACGTAACTTCTACAGGCGTAACGCGACTAAGTAAACCGAAAACCCAGAAATCAAACCAGTGAAAGTATAGAGTGTTATAAGTTTTAAAAGAAAACACTTACGAATATGATAAGAAATCTAAGTAAACTATCACCAAGATAGAAATATACGACGCCGTAGCGAAGATCAAGATCCACAAGTGGGAACCACACAGATAGAATAAACTGCAAGTACAGCCGGCTCACAACGAGCTCGACACCAGAAAACCAATATAATACAACATCGTCCTCACACTGTTTCTAAGTCAAATACATACATGGTAGATGGAGAATACTAGATACAACAATGTACATACTGAAAGATAAACAGATACCGCACAAAACCCACCTATCAGCAAAAGAGCTAGTACACCAACTATGGGGGTATCTGTGTCAAAAGATGCAAAGCAGCCTGCCGCGACTACTCCGAAGGGCAACCTGCAAACACTGTGGCACAACGGGGGTGAGTTGCCAACTCGTGAATAGAGATAACATATAAAGGTAATCGCGAGCATGCACGTACTACGCTACTCTATCATATGCCAACAGATGATATCAATATGTGATAAGCAGTATGTGCAATAATCATGCAAGTGCTCTATAGGATACTGTACTACCGGATGAGGTACAAATGCTCTATCAGGTAATACATCTACAGGATGAGGTACAAATGTAATGCTGAGCAGGGGCAATATAATATCTACATGAATGTCAACGTGGAATATATAATCGGTTTCTCAATGCACCCAGATCTCCCAAAATATAGCTCATGCGCCGGCACTCTCCTCGGCCCTCAAATCCTGTACATCTCTGAGAATCCCGAGTGCCCAACATCGGCACCCAAATATCATAAATACTCGTGTCTAGCATCGACACGCAAAACATCCTGTGTCGGGCATCCGTCAATCCGGGTCAGCCCTCTCTCTCAAAGTATATATCGGGAATCCGTCAGTCCGGGTCATCCCTCTCTCAATATATCGGGCATCCGTCAGTCCGGGTCAGCCCTCTCGCGATACATCGGGCATCCGTCAGTCCGGGTCAGCCCTCTCGCAACACATCGGGCATCCGTCGGTCCGGGTCAGCCCTCTCTCAATACATCGGGCATCCGTCAGTCCGGGTCAGCCCTCTCTCAATACATGCCTCTAGCACCGAGAAAACACGGGGTGACGCCCCAAAATATCATATCAAGGGAACCGGGTTTTTAAATGATTACTTATTTGAAAAGGCCACGGTTCCCAAATCCAAAAATCACATGAATCTCAACCAATAATACAAGTAATTGTGATGTGATATGTGCACCAAGTATGTATATCAAGTCATGTCACATATAGATGAGCCACAATGCAATGATCCAATGTGATATAGGTATCAAGTATGAATATCAAGTCATGTCACATATAGATGAGCTACAATGCAATGATCCAATGTGATATAGGTATCAAGTATGAATATCAAGTCATGTCACATATAGATGAGCTACAATGCAATGATCCAATGTGATATAGGTATCAAGTATGAATATCAAGTCATGTCACATATAGATGAGCTACAATGCAATGATCCAATGTGATATAGGTATCAAGTATGAATATCAAGTCATGTCACATATAGATGAGCCACAATGCAATGATCCAATGTGATATAGGTATCAAGTATGAATATCAAGTCATGTCACATATAGATGAGCCACAATGCAATGATCCAATGTGATATAGGTATCAAGTATGAATATCAAGTCATGTCACATATAAATGAGCTACAATGCAATGATCCAATGTGATATAGGTATCAAGTATGAATATCAAGTCATGTCGCATATAGATGAGCTACAATGCAATGATCCAATGTGATATAGGTATCAAGTATGAATATCAAGTCATGTCACTTATAGATGAGCTACAATGCAATGATCCCAGATGATGTGTGTAGTAGGTATGCAATGCACTAGCTAGTAATCATGAACATGCAATATATATATGGATCACTATAAAGTCCTATCAGCCCTGACGTAGAACGCCATGCGGGCGATATCCCCGTAGATGTGAAATCTACTCACTGTAGCCTCCCACTAGGTATAGACAACAACCTGTTTCCCCTCCTGCGCGGCGTCCGCTGTACTCGCCTGCGAACCTAGAATTACACAATATATCACACGTAAGCTTGAAATCACAAAAACGCGACATTTAAGCCGAACCAGTAACTCGTGTCGTGAACCAAACTCGCGTGTGCGCGATACGCTAAAACGTGTGGTTACGCGCCTGAACGCACCCCGACGCGTCGCGACACGCAGAAACCCAAAACCCACACACACGTATCACGCGTGTCGCGAAAGGTTGAAAATACGGGAAAATAGGTATTCTACCCCAGATTTTGATACAGGAAAGATATTACAAAACTATATATACCAAAATAACTCACATACAAGCAGAGACCCACACCCCAAACCCCAACCCAAATCTCCCCTATCTGGCCGCAATTTGCGGCCAGAATGCCCATTTCGGCGGCCAGACTTGGGAATTGGGTTCCCAGGTTTGGTTGGTGCACTCTATACTCCCCATACATGCTGCAGTGATGTCTAGTTTTGTTCTGAAAAGTCTCGGGTAGTAGCAGATTTCCTACAGTGCCTTATCTCAGTTCAAATCACACATTTTGCACAAAAATGGAACTTTATGGTATTTTGATTAAATCTGAAACAAATCTAGGTCTAATCCCACACTAATAACTCATTAACAAGCTAATCAAGCCACAACAACACAAATTTAACATATTAACACTAAACCCCCTTCAATAGCACTAAAAAGGCATAAAAATATGATATTTCTAAACTAAACATGCAAGTTATAAAAATTGGGTGCTAGGATTGGGATTTATACCTTCAAATGACCTTAGAGACACCAAGGGTTTCAGCCTCCCCCCTCAAGTGTGCAGATCTACCTCAAACACCACAAGAACTCACTTTTTTACTAAGGTTTTGTGAAGGAAACATGTTGATTTGTGTAGGGTTTAAGCATAAATCAATTGGGAAGTGAAAAGGGAAGAAAAGATGATGAAAATGGTGTTGTTGCTGCAGCCCTACTGCAGAAATTCTGCAATGAGAGAAAGAGAGAAAAGAGAGAGGAAAATGGTCCATCTAAGTCAAACCCTCACCTAACCTCCATACCTCTAATTTCCATTTAAATTTTGAATTCTTTAAAGGGGTCTGACTTGGAAAAAGGGTAGGGATAATGAGCCATGCAATAAAAGATAATGGTTAACATGTTACACCCTTAAACCTAAGTTATAAAATGGCTAAGTGTGCATGTATATGCTACATAAAGAAAATTTCCTAATTAGGGTAACCCGACTAAAAATAATTAATAAACCCTATATAAATGTCTAAAAATATACGTGTATAGCACTTCACAACACAATCATCACTAATTAAAAGGCAAAATAAGATATTCGGGTTTTTATGAAAAACACGCAAAATTGCTAATTATCGTGAAAAACATTCTAACAAAATTTCAAAGTGTTACAGGTTGGTGGGTGGTTAATGTTATGTTTTTGTGTACATGACTAGATGTCCGTACTATATGAGCTATGTATTTGCGTACGCGACTAGAGTTTTGTACTAATTATGATTGGATGTTTAGTTGACATCGTACGAGTGAGATTCTATACTGGATGAGATGAGGATAAATTGCCGAATGCGGCCTTTATTTATTTGACTCGTGGAGTCTTTCTATTTACCCCGATTGGGATATTACAATAATGCTAAAGATTATACTCATTTTAAAACCAACGATTCGTTTACTATTTTAAAATGATAATGTTAAGGATGCGCTGCTAATTTCAAATGAATATCTATTTTAAAAATATCGCAGCCTCTTTATTTCCAACCAATGTTTCGTTCTATTTTAAACTAAAATAGTATTATTAGTAAGTAGTTATTTATTTGCAACGCTTGTTCATGTTACATTTCCTTTACTTATTATACGTTCGTGCTTTGATTATTTTATTAGTTATGCTACGTTATATTATTCGTTCTTATATGTTTCGTCTATTTAGTTTACGATATCAGACTTGTATGAACACATATATAGAACACTTCAAAACTACCAATGATTACTATGCAGCACAACCACAGACGCGCATGCTGCTACACTACACATCATTGGCACTGCCATGACACTGTAGGATTGTTATGCTCAATACTTCCTATTATGACTTCGTTATAAGAATGCGATTGGTTGATATATCCATGTATCTAATCGTCAACTAAAGGAAGATACATGATGCATTGTTGATGATATGACCTTGATGTTTTCGATGGGATTTTAGAGCTATTCTTATACGAACACACTTGTTAGAACACTAGCACAACTACTAATAATTGCCATGTGGCACAAATCACAAACGCGCATGCTACACTATACATCATTAGTATTGTCATGACATGGTAGAGACCGCCATACTTATTCATGTTTTAATTATCTCCATGCTAGTATCAAATGCTGCCTACTATGATTTTGTTATGCGAATGCCATTGCTATATATATTCGTATATGATTGCTGCCAGCTATGGCAAAGATGAATTATGGATTGCATTCTTATGAACTTGATATTTTCTATGGATTTGAGAAATCGCCGCACGATTTATAAAACCTGCTTGTGTTTTTAAAAATTACGGTTTTCTCTTGAAATGATGATACAACCACAATGAGTTTTCTATTTGTTTTATGGTTTAGTTTTATCCAATTTCGAGGCAGGGGAGGAAACCGATTTCGGATATATGGTGGAGTACCGAGGGGAAAGAAACCCATATAGAAAGGCGTGATGAGCCTAGCGAGCTAATGCGGTACCGATGATAGTTTGGAACACAGCGGATATCTGAAGGATACCAACCAGTGTGTTATGATGAGATTGATATGAGGGCTAGTCCAGAGGACAGCGCCTCATAGGTTTGAGATTTCGAGTGTCGATGATGGACGCTCATTTGATGATGATGATGATTTATGGATGATGTATTTCCATAGTTGCACGATCCGTTATGATGCGCTGATAGTAATATTGGGGTGTGTGTGTATTATCACATATTATATTAATATTATATCTTATGACCGGTAGGTAGATCGTTATGCATTCGATTTCTACCTTATAGTATCTTTCTACTCACGAGTTGGCAACTCACCCCCGTTATTCCATAGTTTCTTGCAGGACCGACCACTCGGATCTTTAGCGGCTTCGTCGGCACACTTTTCCTTTCTTCGGGTGATTGATTTTGCTAGGTGGGTTACACGGTTGTATCGTAACCACCTCCCTTGTACTAATTGTATATAGTTAAAAACTCCATCAACCACTTTGTATATTCTATGACTTGGAGACGAGATTTGGATGTTTATTGTTTTGGAAGTCGTACTCGGTGCAGTTGACTTGTTATTGGTTTTATAGTGTTTATGGTTTTCCGCTTATTATTCTTCGCCTTGAGTGTCGTATATATATTTGTGTGGTTGTGTCTTCACCGTTGGGCGTCGAGCTTGCTCCCGTATAGGGATACTTTTTGATATTTTATTCATTGTATAGGGTTTTCTTTATAGTTTGCAAAGGAGCTGCTGCTTAATTTTTAAACGATGAAAATATTTTCAATCAAACTTGACTTATACTTTTTAAACGGCAATATTTCAAACCAAACTTGATTTCATTTTAATAAATCTTTTTCAAAACTTCACATCCGCTATTTCTTTTTAAAATGGTTTAGATTATTGGTTTTTGGCTTACTTGGGTTACCGTGTGGTTCACTAGACTTCACATTATTCAAGTGCCGGTCACGTGTCATTTCCGGGTCGTAGCAAATTTGGTATCAGAGCATAAGGTTTAATCATTGTTGAGTCTAGGATTAACCATGTGGGGTCTAGGTTAAAACATTTCGAAACTTAAGCATTACCTTACGGAACTTAGACTTAACTTTAAGGGTATTAGACCCGAACTTCGTTTTCCTTTGTTAAGTTTAGGTTTGACCATACAGAGTCTAGGATACGATCTTTCGAGACCTAGGCTTAACCTTGTGGAACTTAGACTTGATATCGGCGGTCTTAAACCCGACCTTTCAATTCATAGACGGTCCTTAGTATGATGGAGTAGCTAGCTTAAGTAAAGTTACGTACCGTACGTATATTCCATGGTATATTTATAATACGATACTCCGCCTAACTAACCTTAGGATATATCTTAAAATCCTTCCTTCTATTCTATGCATTTTTTCGTTCCAGTTGCTCTATCATCATCAATTATTTTTTTCTTGTTCCAGTCACCATGTATACGCGAGCCGAGAGGGTTATGGCTAGAGACGAGGTCAAGGCAGGCTCGTCTGCAACATAGACTGACCAGGATAGTATCCCGGTGACACAGGAACAGATTGATCCTCCTTTTCTTGATAGGATTTCTCGTTTGGAGATGCGTGTTCAGGATTTACACTAGATGGTTGAGTTTTTAGTTGAGGCCATCCGGACTCAGAGGCCTGATATTTTACAGCCTACTCCGGAGGCCGTTGTGATGTCTATTGTTCAGACAGTTGTACTAGCTGTTAGTGTAATATGCCCTAGAGGTCATTATTGTATAATACTAGTTTGTATATTATATTTTGGAAGCTTGGGATATATACATGGATTTATAACAATCTTGCTCAATATGGTAGTATGCTACTTGGTTTGTATCTATCTAAATATGTGTATATGTTTCTTTTGACGTATCGCTAATACATATTGATAAAGCCCTTAGGATCTTTGCTTGACTAGTAGCGTTGTGATGGCAGTCACACTAGTGGGGGCTGGGTAGTCTATAAGCACATCCTTATACAGGTCCCTAGTCATACGATTATCGAGGCAGGGCATCGATACTCCAGAGTAGACTAGTGTATACGCTTCTCATCCCAGCAGGGGAGATGGTCTGTCCCACAGCCATCAGTACGTCGTACTGGAGATAGTATGCAGGTGCTAATTGGGTTATGAGTTATACTGGATGGACTCGTAGGGTACTGCTGGTTGGTACTATACCTATCGTCAGGTAGCAGTTCCCAGGTGATATGAATACAGCTTAGTCCGTTGACTTGATACTGCTACTTCGCCTCAATTGTATTCCTACTGTTCTTAGATTGCTACCCTACTACGGCTCTATTGAGTCGTGCAAACAGGTAGTAGTTAAGTGCAGTCCCGAAGCACTTAGAGGAAGTGGCGGTTAGATAGGATTCGTCTCTCCCGGTATTGGGGGTTGATGTCGCGCTGTGTTCGGAAAGCCATTACACAAAGTCCCTGGCCAGGGCAAGCGAGATTTACTGGTAGGTACTCCAATAGTTTCTCAGGGTGTTTTGGGCTGTACTCCGAGACTTATTGCACTATTAGGGGTCTGACATTTACCGCCCTCCTAGGCCCGATATGCGATACTTTTAGACGAACATACCGGAATGTACGGAGATTGCCACAGACAGGCTCAGTAGGAGTTCGGATGAGTTTGCTCGTCGGCCTTCTTATCGACAGATACCTGGGTAACCGTTACGTACAGCTAGTATCGCTGATGTGCTTGTGGTTAAACCCACTGCCAGCGTACTGTCGAGCCTTTAGAGTCCCACACAGAGGGTTTCCCTATTTCGGGCGAAACGATATAGAGGTCATATGGTTTTATGACAGGGTTCGATCATATACGTGTACTTGTGCGCGTGTGATGTTCGAGCGGACAATGCTAGTGGGCTTTGGTTTAAGTCGGATCCTGGTATTTGATTGTTGGATTAGTTTCGTCTCATTATATTCGTGTTTCTCGAAGACGGATGCGGGTATGTATATACGGATGAGAGGGGCATTCTTGTAACTACTCAAGATTGTTATAGAAGGAGACACCTCATTAGGGTTTTGACCATTGACTTGATTAAAACAATTATGAGGTAGAGAAAAGTATTTGTTATTTTTGTAAATGATAATTGTGGCATAGCTACTTGTTTTGACTACTTGACTTGGTTTGACTCTTTGATTTAGATATTTCTTGTGAGATATTTTTTGTGGCACTAGATATTTTTAGGTGAGATATTTTCTTGCCATGCTTGTAGTCATATCAAGTGAGCCATCTCTTTTTCAATTATCATTATCAAAAACCATTTCTCATTACTCAAGTTAACTCTCTTCTTCTTCCTCTCAACTCATAGCTCTTATTGTCTCATGTGTTGAGAATCCAAGAGCTTGTGAGACTAAGCTATCGAAAATCACTCTCTACTCACTCTAGGTTACTTAGTTTAGCACACCAAGTGACCAAGTTATCTCATCTTGGAGGTTAAAGCTCAAGATTGGAACTCTCGGGTGGACCTTCTTCGACTTCGAGAAGCCGACGAGGAGGCGCTATCCATTTCCACTCCAAGGAGCTCACGAAGTGAAGGAGGACAGCAAGAAGACAAGAAGGACATGATACTACGAGGTATAATATTCATCCGAGTAGTTAAACCTCTTATAGTTTGCTAGCTAGGGTTTTATGTTCAATCCTTGCTTCAAGTCAGTGTTGCGAAGCCCGTAAAAATCATTTTTTGCTAATTCCGCCTCTCCGCGAATACGTGGGATGTGCGAAATCGAATTACAGTGGTATCAGAGCCTCTCATAAACCCTAGATAGGTTGTAGCGATATTAGAATTCCGCCGTTTTTGTCGCGCAAAATCTACCGACAAAAACAGTTTTCGAAATTGAAGTTTTGAGTTGTTTGCACACCCCGCGGGCTCACGGTTTGAACTGAGAAGCCATGGGGTGAAGTGTGCACATCCCGGTGAAACCCCGGGGGGGACCAACGGCCGAGACCACCCCTCAAGACCACCACAAAGTGGTCTTGGGGCTGATGACCCGAGAGCACCACAGTTTGGTGCTCTCGGGTCTGCCTACCCTAGGGGGCCACTTCGTGGCGGCCCCTGGGGGTAAGTACCCTACAGAGGCCCCCCATTCAATAGTTAATTTTGTGAACTTCACTTCCGCGAAGATTCAGGCGGGTTTCGAGTTCGTTTCGACTCCCGGATTGGCTCAAAACGATCGGTTTTGGAACTTTAGCTCACTGGATTTTCATGTCTTGGAAAATTGATCAAGTTTGCTAATTGCGTGCGGAATTCTAATGCCGTAGTTACTTTACAAGCTTTGTGTTGTATATATGTGTTTGTAAACGTCAACTAATTGCTATACGTCGATTAGTCGGGGTTGCATATATCTGTGATGATGTTATGTTGGTTTATATATATGAACTTGTTGGATCGTTGTGGATGAATAGCCAGGGATGTGAGATGAGTGGTTTTATCTTTCATTCGATGTAAATTGTAAATTGATTAATATTATTTTGCGGGGCACATCCGGGTTGAGGTTGTAGCCACCGTTGTATTATTTCTTTTACTGTTTTCTGCTCCTAGGTTAGACCCAAGGTGGGGTGCACAAACTACCGGGTTCTTGAAGTGCCGAGTGGCCTACTCACTTTGTTGAGGGAGGTTGCTTCATTTCGGGAATTTGGCGGGTAGTTTGCCGCACCCATAGGGGTCTAGGACGGGGTTTGGCTATTCATCACGACCGTAGAATCCGTCTTTCGTTGCAGGCTCAAACGAAACGCGGAATTCCTAGTATATCCAATATGTTCATCTGTGATCTGGAATGTCTATTATTGCGTGAAACGAATGTATATATCTATATATGATATCTAGTAGACGGTGCTTATGTTTTTCATCCACGCTAGTCCAGCCCCCGCTCTGTCGTTAATTAAGTAACCTAACGGGTGATGACGAGGACCCGTGGCGAATGCGGATGGCATAAGCATACATTGTATTTTCGTTTTTCTCTGCAATGGTAGGTTAATTGATAGGACTTCATTACATTAATGCAAAGAAAACAAACCAAAGCTGAATCGTTGGAACAATTTTAAAACCACTCGGTTTTTTCAAAACAGCAAAACTTTTAAAATGCGGAGCTTAAACCACTCCTTTTAAAAGCTATCAAGTTCCTTCAATTATATCAAGTTCACTACGATCACGGTTTCGCCAAAACCATTCGTATCCCTCCGTCATTTCAGTTGGATATTCAGTAGTATTCAAGCTATGTATTTTGACCTTCGCCAAGGCATAGTGATTGGTAGCTGCTGAATATTCATCTGTAGTATAGATAGATGCGTTAGTTTGGGACAGTCGTACTGCTAGGTATGTACGGGTGGGTTCAAATTAACCTGGACAGTGACGGGTAGAACTTGACATGTGACTTATGATATGTTGGCCTTCGTCAAGGTTATAAGAGCATGGGGCAAAAATCCACATCGGGAGCTTCTAAAGAAACTGAAACTTGCTAGTGTTGCATACCATTTGGAGTGTGAGAATTTTTGTAGGATTCCTTCAACTTTATCACACGATGATATTTGGATCTCGATCCTACTTTGAGTATATGCTACTCCTCGGGAGATTTTTTTCACTTAATGATCAATACTATAAACCAAGTAGGTGTCTAGAAAGGTGTTAGTAGGGCTACGCCCCCAGAAAAAGAGGTTATTTAATTAAGAAACTTCATGAAAGCGTCGTAAAACCTCCCTCGAAGTACCGACACTGGCCTGGTTGAACGGCTAAGCAAGTATTGTACGGTGAGATTAATCCTGACTAATTCTTCTTTTATGGTTTGAAGAAGGATTCGAGAAACAGTGGGAGCCATCTTGTTTAGATAAACTAAAACCAATCTAAATTTGCAAGAGCATCATGCTAAAGTGTTTCTTCTCTCTCTCTTAATTGCAGCGACCAAATATGACGGGCCTTAAGTTACTATTAGATAAAAATATATTGACAGGGCCAAACTATAAAGATTGGTTCAGGAATATCAAGATGGCAATCACTTATGACAAATTAGGCTATGTTCTTACTACTAAAGCCCCCGCCTTCCCAGGTCCAGATTCCAGCGTCGCGGATAGGGAAATCTGTAAGACCTGGGAAATTAATTGCGCGAAAGCCAAGTGCCCCGTGCTGGCCTCCATGGACAATGAACACCAGAGGCGGCACGAGAATATGGATCTTGAATCCATGTTCCTCCATACCAAGGAATTATATGGAGAGAAATCTCGTATCGCAAGATACGAGACCTCGAAGAAGCTATTTCAGGAGAGGTTGGCTGTCGGGTCATCTGTAGGGGAACACGTCCTTAAGATGATCGGCTACATTGAGGAGCTCGCGGACCTTGGGACCACGTTAGAGAATGAGCTGTATACAGACTTGATTCTCCAGTCCTTTCCTTCCACCTACGCCCAGTTTATCTTGAATTTTAATATTCAAGGTAAAGAAGTTGAACTTCCGGAACTTCTCAACATATTGAGGAGTGCTGAGGGCACCCTAAAGAAATCCAGGAAAACACCCGCTCTGCTTGTTGGTGGATCTTTCTCTTCTAGATCCAAGACGAAAGCCAAAGGAAAGAAGAAGAAAGCCCCCACCAAGCCGAGAGGCGGTGTTAGTAAGATGGAAGCAAAGGGCAAGGCAAAAGTGGCGGGGCCGACAGTAGGGAAGGAAGAATGCTTCTACTGTCATAAAAAGGGATATTGGAAGAAAGATTGCAGGGATTGGAGAGCCAAGAACCAGGACCCGAAGCAAGTTGTGGCTTCGGCTTCAGGAGTGTTTATAATTGAAAACTGTCTGTCAATCAACTCTACTTTCTGGGTATTGGATACCGGATCAGGATCTCATATCTGTAATTCTTTGCACGAACTGAGAAGCCGTAGAGTTCTAAAGACCGGTGATATGACCCTCAGGGTTGCTAGCGGAGCGAGCGTGGATGCTGTGTCCATAGGGGAATATCACCTAGGATTGACGAGTGGACTATTTTGGTTTTACGCAATTGTTTTTATTTATCTAGTTTGACTTGTAATATTATTTCTGTATCTTTGTTATCTAAATAAGGTTATGATTTTACATTTGTAAGCGATGTTGTAAACATCCACCTTAATCATGGTCTGATTAGGTCGGGTACACTAAATAACGGTATATACGTATTAAACCAACTGCAAGTTTTCAATGTCCAGAACACACATAAAAGAAAGACTCCAGAATTAAATCAAGCTTTCTTATGGCATTGTAGACTGGGTCACATCAACGAAACAAGGTTGACCAAGTTACATAAAGAAGGATATTTGGATCCGTTCGAACATCAATCTTATGCAACTTGTCAATCATGTCTCAAAGGAAAGATGACAAAAACTCAATTCACCGGACACGGAGTAAGAGAGAGTGAGCTCTTGGGAATCATACACAGCGACGTGTGTGGTCCAATATCTACGCATGCAAGAAGTGGTTATTCCTATTTCATTACTTTTACAGATGATTTCTCTAGGTATGGACATGTCTTCTTGATGAAAAATAAATCCGAGGCCTTTGAGAAATTCCGAGAATATAAGAATGAAGTGGAAAAACAAACCGGCAAAAGTATCAAGACACTGAGATCTGATCGAGGTGGTGAATACTTGAGTGCCGAGTTCCTGGATTTCCTAAAAGAGAATCGAATTCTCTCTCAGCTTACTCCTCCATACACGCCACAACACAACGGTGTATCAGAGAGACGGAACCGAACGTTATTGGATATGGTACGTTCCATGATGAGTAACGCTGAGTTACCACGATCATTCTGGGGTTATGCACTAGAATTAGCTGCATATCTTTTAAACAAGGTTCCTACCAAGACTGTGCCTACCACACCATATCATATGTGGAGTGGGAAGAAACCCTATGTTCAGTATCTGAAAATATGGGGATGTCCAGCTTTTGTTAAAAAGAAACATGCGGACAAACTCGAGGCACGATCAGTACTATGTAAGTTTGTGGGATACCCAAAGAACTCCAGGGGGTAACTTTTCTATTATGCAGAGGAACAAAAGGTTTTTGTTTCTCGTCATGCCCACTTTTTGGAACATCAATTTTTAGAAAAAGAAACTAGTAGGAGCGCAATAGAACTGGAGAAATTCCAGAACCGCAAGCTATTACTGAAAGCTTAGTGGAGCCAGAAGTTCTAAAAGAACAGGACATTCCCGCGCCACTCTGCAGGAGTAGTAGGATCTCTCATCCGCCCAAGAGATACTACGGTTTTCTCGTAGACGAGGATAGAAAGGATTGAATCATTGATAATGATGAGCCAACTAACTTCCAGCAAACCATTCAGAGCACAGACTCGATAAAATGGCTGGATGCAATGCGGACCGAGATGGAGTCCATGTACACCAACAAAGTATGGACTTTGGACATTGCTCCAGAATGGGTAAAACCCGTAGGCTGCAAATGGATCTTCAGAAAGAAGATTGGTGTAGATGAACAGGTTGAAACCTATAAGGCTAGACTTGCTACAAAAGAATTTCGTCAAAGACCTGATTTGGACTATAATGAAACATTTTCTCTAGTGGCTATGCTCAAATCCATTCGGATCCTTCTTTCCGTTGCTGCCTTCCACGATTATGAGATTTGACATATGGACGTAAAGACCGTTTTTCTAAATGGACAATTAGAAGAGTGCGTCTATATGGACCAGCCAGAGGATTTCATTAAGAGTGGGAGCAGCGGAAAAGTGTGCAAGTTGCTTAAGTCCATTTATGGACTAAAGCAGGCATCGCGGAGTTGGAACATCTGTTTTGATAAGACGGTCAAAGAATTTGACTTTATCAAAAATCCAGATGAGCCGTGCATTTATAGTAAGATTGTAGCAAGAACTGTAGTATTCCTCGTCTTGTATGTGGATGACATTCTCTTGATAGGAAATAACATTCATATGCTACAATCTGTCAAAGGATTCTTGTCACAAAGGTTCTCCATGAAAGACCTGGGTGATGCCTCTTATATTCTGGGGATTCAGACCTATCGTGATAGATCTAAAAGGATATTGGGATTTTCACAGTTCAGGTACATCGACACCATACTGAAAAGATTCAGTATGGAAGATTCTAAGCGCGGTAATTTACCGGCTTGTCATGGAATCACCCTCTTAAAAGAGATGTCTCCCAAGACTGATTTGGAAAGGGATCGCATATCTATTATACCCTACGCTTCTGCGGTAGGCTCTATAATTTATGCGATGTTGTGTACCAGACCAGATGTTGCTTACGCACTAAGCGTAATAAGCAGGTATCAGTCGAACCCTGGGGAGAAGCACTGGATAGCAGTAAAAAACAATCTCAAGTACTTGAGAAGGACTAAGGAAATGTTCTTGGTATACGGCGGAAAAGGCCTCCAGATCGAGGCCTTTGCTGACTCCATCTTCCAGAGTGATAAGGATGACTCCAAGTCCATGTCGGGTTATGTCTTTACCCTCAATGGAGGGGTGGTATGTTGGAAGAGTTCCAAGTAAGACACCGTTGCTGACTCGACGATGGAAGCGGAGTATATCGCAGCTTCTGATGCCGCAAAAGAAGCAGTCTGGACAAGTAAGTTCTTAACGGAACTTCAGGTGGTTCCCTCTATTATTGATCCAATACCTCTGTATTATGACAACAATGGCGCTATAGCTTTAGCAAAGGAACCCAGATCCCATCAGAAGTCCAGACACATCTAGAGGTGGTATCACCTGATCAGGGAGATCATGGATCGCCGGGAGATCGAGGTGCGGAGAGTTGCTACAGAGGAAAATACTGCAGATCCATTCAAAAAGGCCATCTCTCAGACACGGTTCGAGAGGCTATTCGAGATGATAGGTCTGCGATATGCCAGTATATGGCCTTAGTGCAAGTAGGAGATTGTTAATGTAATATGCCCTAGAGGCCATTATTGTATAGTACTAGTTTGTATATTACATTTTGGAAGCTTGGGATATATACACGGAACAGTCTTGCTCAATATGGCAGTATGCTACTTGATTTGTATCTATCTAAATATGTGCATATGTTTCTTTTGACGTATCGCTAATACATATTGATAGAGCCCTTAGGATGTTTGCTTGACTACCAGCGTTGTGATGGCAGTCACACTAGTGGGGGCTGGGTAATCTATAAGCACATCCTTATACTGGTCCCTAGTCGTAGGATTATCGAGACAGAGCATCGATACTCCAGAGTAGACTAGAGTATACGCTTCTCATCCTAACATGGAAGATGGTCTGTCCCACAACCATCAATACGTCGTACTGGAGATAGTATGCAAGTGCTCATTGGGTTATGAGTTACACTGGACGGACTCGTAGGGTACTGCTGGTTGGTACTATACCTATCGTCAGGTAGAAGTTCCCGGGTGACATGAGTACAGCTTAGTCTGTTGACTTGACACTGCTACTTTGCCTCAAGTGTGTTCCCACTGTTCTTAGATTGCTACCCTACCATGGCTCTATTGAGTCGTGCAAACATGTAGTAGTTGGGTGCAGTCCCGAACCACTTGGAGGCAGTGGCGGATAAATAGGATTCGTCTCTCCCGGTATTGGGGGTTGATGTTGCGTACACAAAGTCCCTGGCCAGGGCAAGCGAGATTTACTGGTAGGTACTCCAGTAGTTTCTCAGGGTGTTTTGCGCTGTACTCTGACATGACTTATTGAGCTATTAGGGGTCTGACGTTTACCGCCCCACTAGGCCCGATATGCGATACTCTTAGACGAACAGACCGGACTGTACGGAGATTGCCACAGACAGGCTCAGTAGGAGTTCGGATGAGTTTGCTCGTCGGCCTTCTTATCGACAGATACCTGGGTAGCCGTTACGTGCAGCTAGTACCACTGACGTGCTTGTGGTTAAACCCACTGCCAGCATACTGTTGAGTCTTTAGAGTCCCACACAGAAGGTTTCCCTGTTTCGGGTGAAACGATGTAGAGGTCATATGGTTTTACGACAGGGTTCGATCACATACGTGTACTTGTGCGCGTGTGATGTTCGAGCGGACAATACTAGTGGGCTTTGCTTTAAGCCAGATCCTGGTATTTGATTGTTGGATTAATTTCGTCTCATTGTATTCGTGTTTCTCGGAACACGGATGCGGGTATGTATATACGGATGAGAGGGGTATTCTTGTAACTGCTCAAGATTGTTATAGAAGGAGACACCTCATTAGGGTTTTGACCATTGACTTGATTAAAACAATTATAAGATGGAGGAAAGTATTTATTATTTTTGTAAATGATAATTGTGGCATGGCTACTTGTTTTGATTACTTGACTTGGTTTGACCACTTGACTTGGTTTGACTCTTTGACTTAGATATTTCTTATGAGATATGTTTTGTGACACTAGATATTTTTGGGTGAGATATTTTCTTGCCATGCTTGTAGTTATATCAAGTGAGCCATCTCCTTTTCAATTATCATTATCAAAAACCATTTCTCTTTCCTCAAGTTCACTCTCTTCTTCTTCCTCTCAACTCATAGCTCTTATTGTCTCATGTGTTGAGAATCCAAGAGCTTGTGAGACTAAGCTATCCAAAATCACTCTCTACTCACTCTAGGTTACTTAGTTTAGCACACCAAGTGACCTGGTTATCTCATCTTGGAGGTTAAATCTCAAGGTTAGAACTGTCGGGTGGATCTTTTTCGACTTCGAGAAGCCGATGAGGAGGCGCTATCCATTTCCACTTCAAGGAGTTCACGAGGTGAAGGAGGACAGCGAGAAGACAAGGACACGATACTACGAGGTATAACATTCATCCGAGTAGTTAAACCTCTTATAGTTTGCTAGCTAGGGTTTTATGTTCAATCCTTGCTTCAAGTCGGTGTTGCGAAGCCCGTAAAAATTATTTTTTGCTAATTCTGCCTCCCCGCGAACACGTGGGGTGCGCGACATCGACTTACACTAGCCATTAATGGTATTATCGATGTATCGCTTCAGGAATTCATGAAGCTGAAGCCATTGGTGTTTATGGGTATGGATGTAGCAAAGAATCCTCAGTCATACCTGGATAAGATGGCTAGGATATTTCATTCATTGAGATACTCTGATACGAGATTAGTTGAGTTGGCCAGTTTCCGTTTGGAGGGTCTTGCTTAGACTTAGTGTAAGTCGATCGAGAGAAGCCGAGCAATGAGTCTTCCTCCGATGACTTGGGACGAGTTCTCGAAGGTTTTCTTAGCTCGATTTTTCCCGTAGAGTGTTAGAGATGTTTGAGCTCTTAGTTTCGAGTCTTTGCGTAATACTCCGGATATGACCGTAGCCGAGTATGACTTGCAGTTCACCCAGCTATCGCGATATACTCCCTACTTGGTTGATACTGAAGAGAAGCGGATCAAGAGATTCGTGCGAGATCTTGATGCACAGTTGTTATCCGTTGGCGCCCAGCATTTTGATATGTATGCAGAGGCTTTAGATGCGGCCACACTGATGGAAGAACGACTTGATGAGATTGAAGCTGTTCCAGAACCGAAGCGGGTTCGTTCAGGTGTGCTAGTTTTCGAGTGGTTCAGCAGAGGTCATGGCGGGTTCTTTTCAGGATATAATATTTGTAGAGATTAGACCCAGGGACAGTTGGATGGCGCATATCCAGAGGGCCAGAGGCCGCGTGGACGTGTTACATTTGTGGGAGGCCAGGTCATTTAGCCAGAAGGTGTCCAGAAAGACGTCAGAGCGGGACTGTTTTGGTCGTTACTCCTCACCGGGCGGTTGTATCGAGAGGCCGTAGATTAGGTGGTCCTATGCAGAGAGGACGAGGACTCAGAGGTAGAGAACGTCAGACCGTGGGCCAAAAGCAAGTAGGAATCCTTACTTTGCCGGCTCCGGGTGCTCAGGCACCTACTGACGTTGAAAGAGATATACTTCAATGTTAGTTGATTTTGATTTGTGTTTTGGTGATCCGAGTATCACATTTTCGACGTTGAAGAAGGTATACTTCGATGTCGGTTGTTTGACTTTTGTGTTTTGATGATTTAAGTGTCGCATAATTGTCTTTGTTCATACTCGATGCACTTGATGTTGTTTTCGTGTACATCCGTTGCACTTGATATTGTTTTCATGCACACCCGTTGCACTTGATTTATGTTTTCGTGCACATCTATCGCATTTAGTTTGGTTTTTGTGCACACCCGTTGCGGTTGGTTTCGTTTTCGTACATCTCACTTTGTATGAGATATATTGTGTTATATAGTAGCCGAATAGAACTGATCCAAGAGACAGTACCTGAAATATTATTTTCATATATCGACATATATTAAAGAGGTTTTCAAAGGAGTTATAATCTCACTATTTTCCACGTGTGTATGATCGACACAAAAATCTTTCAAATGAGAACCCTTTAAATCATTTTCAAAAGGCGAGACGTATAGCTTAAATGAAATACTTATTTTCTTCACGAATCAACGTCCGCTACTTGTGCAGTGATATACACATCATACAGATATTTTGAAAGGATTTTTCACACATACACCTTTCGGCCACTTTATATGATTTCACAAGGATGTATCTTTATATGTATTATAGGCTTGTTTATGTTTATGCTTGGTCGTGTGCTTGATTTAAACGGTTGATTTCGCACTTTGCACTTGCATCATAGCTTGTGTGGTTTTTATATTATTTGTTAGAATTTCAGTTATATGAGTTTCACACTTCTGTTTTCATGCGTACGCATTGCTCTATTTCTCGCATGTGTGAGACTTCGGAGCCATGTTGATTTGAATGGACACAATGTTTTCGGGATTGAATATGAAGAAGTACTTTTGTGTTTGTTTTCTTTATGAAAGAAATTTAGAAAGTTGCTTCATGTTTTACTTCATTCTTCATAAAAACATACAAACAAATATTAGAAATACGATTTAGGTCTGCTTCCAAAAACTTTAATATTATTTCCGCATCTTCCAATATTTCCAGACAACCAAACAGGCCACGAGCAGGGAAGGGTGGTTACTTCTCGGGCGAATGCTCTTTAGCCTAAAATTTCTATGGCTAAACCTCCAATTATGGGATGTCCACCTTGTCCTGTAAAAATTAGAAGAAAAAATCCCTTTTTTGATCCATTCCCAACACTCAGCTGCCCATTCCCTTGGGTGAAAAAATGAGAGGGAAGTAAGAAATCATTTTTAGGCAACTCAAATCAAAGCTTTTAGAAAAATCTTGGACCCAAAATCAATTCTAAAATTTCCAATCCAATGGAAACCAACAACAAAACAAGAACAATAAGAAGAAGAACGAAAAAAAGGAAAAGGAAGCAAAGTGGGTTTGATCTCATGTCTATTTTCTGTTTTTTCTTTCTTTCCATTTTTTCGGTTTGTAATCGTATTTTGGAACTATTTCTTTCCCAAATTAACATGCATGTGTCCCACAAAATATTGCTTAATTTTCTGACTTAATTTAGATTTTCCTCAAATTCTTCATTAACTAATTTAGTGCTCATCATTAATTATATCTTTAAATATATGATTAGTTTAAAGAACACGGGTGGATCTCTAAATATATGGTTCATTTTTAAGACTATATGATTTGTGAGTAGATCTATCTCTTTTGCTTTTAAATTTATTTTTCTATATTATTTATTTATTTACTCAATGTTATGGTTATGCATATTAGTTTAAATATAAACAACAAAATATCTTTTATTGCCATCCACACAGATAAATCCATAATTTTATTTTCCCATCAAATATGTGATTATTAGTTGGCAAAACAATCTTCTTTACTTTTTAATTTATTTTGTTATATTTATCTATTCAATAAATACGACCATATATTTAGTTTAATACAAATAACAAAACATCTTTATCCCTATTTCAATGTATAATAAATTCATAACTTTATTTTCCAATTATTAACTAATATGTAAATTGTTCGTGCTTTCTATTGAGACGATTCAGTCCGTACTATATCAGTTAATCTCTACTATTATAACGCTAAATTATAATGCTAAAATAAAAGGCCTAAATCATTAACTTTATTTTGATGATTAACTGCGATAAGCTTTCCTTCTATTAAAAAAATAAAAAGGAATGGCTTAAAATAATTGTTGATGTATTTGTATCATTTTTTTTTTTTGAAGAAATTTTATCATCCTTAAGATCTTTCAAAAAATTTAAACTTGTTAATCAAATTTATGATGACATACGTATATTTCTCAGAATCGAAAATACAAAAGTGCATCACAAAGTGCAAATTATTGATAAGGTATATAACCTCGGCATGGAGGAAACATGATATACATTCACGTGCGATGCACGTGTAAACAACTATTTCGTTTGTAAATTCTCCCTTTCCACGATTTATTTCCATAAAAATTTCCTTTTTTTCCTTCGTCTCTCTCACGATTAGTGGACGATTTCGCTCAGATCGATCTCAATTTCTATTGATCGATCTCTATCATCGTTCTCAATTCTTTTTGTTAATCGATGGACCATTCCCAATTCGGCGGCGGCGGCGGCGGAGGCTGGATGATGGTTCCAACTCCTAGCTCCCTCAATCCCCAATTCAACCACCAACAGCAGCAGCAGCAGCAGCAATTTCAACAGCAGCAGCAATTTCAGCAGCAGCAGCAGCCACAGCAGCAGCAACAATTGCAATCACAGCAGCAGCAGCAGCAGCACCAGTCTCTGGCCTCTCACTTCCATCTCATTCATGTGAGTTGATTTCATTGACTTCGCTAATTAGGGTTTTGTACCCTGGAATCGGTTGCTTTAGGTGCTTCACGAGTCACAAGTGTTGGCTAGTTAAGAATCAAGATGATCATTAGTCAAAAGGAGTGAAATTGTTCCTTTTTAAGTAACATCTTGATCATTTCTTTAGAGAAATCATTTGTTGTTGCTTCATTTGGAGCTTAGAACCTTAGCATTGGTTCATATGATCATGCCCATTTGATTTTTTTCTAATTTAACATGCCTTTTCAATGATTGTTTGTTTAGTTGGTACTTATTTTTTAGGATAGTGAAAAAACAATATCTTTCTCGCTTGGTAGATATTTACATAAAGTCCCTATAGCAAATGTATCATTCATTCGTAGAGAATATTGAGAATGCCAGCTACTTTTTTAGGGCTTGACAAGTCCCTATCTTGTCCATAACTTACTCAACCAGGCATTGAGGTGGGGGAACAACTGGTTGCTACACTTTGTTGTCAATTCTTAATGGAGCCATCCTTCATAGCCGACTCCATTTTGATGGGGAAAGGCATAGATGATGAGGATGATGACGATCTCTGATCAACAAAAAGCAGAAAATGACCACCTTTTGAATTGCATTTTAAACATTAGCCGGGCTTTTGTAGTGCAATAAATTCATTTCTGAGCAGAAGATTAGGATGGCGAGGGAGCTAAAATCTATTAACTTGGAAAGTAATCTGTTGGATAAAGTGATTATAGGTGAGGCGCGCCTTTTTATTGGGCTGAAGATTGATAATCGTAGTGCGGATAAAATTAAAATGCACCGTACAGGAGATTTTTACGGATTCTAACTGCTTAATTACTCCTGTATGGACTGAGGTGAGTAACTGATGACCAAAGGCTGTTTTATTTCTGGTTCAGGCGTGGATAAGGGGATGATAGTTTAACCAAGGCTTTGAAAGCTAGCTGTCTAAGCCCCCTCAGCTATTACTTGCATATGGAAATTTGAGATTGCCATAAAAGACCTGAAACTTACCATATCATTTAAGTCGAAATATGTGGGTACATAATTACAGCTCCCTCATACAGCTGTGGACGTCAACACAGATGGAATGCATGTGGGCAGAGTGCAATTTTTGTTTTGAGTTGCAATGATGAGTTTTCCATCAGAAGTCTCAGAATTCTGTAAGTAAGTTGAGCTAATAATAGGCATGGGCAACTATTAGCATCTGGACCTTCTTGCTACTCTTGAAGACTTGATCATAAAAATGAACAAAAATAAATATGAAGTCGTGGTAAATGATTAAGCATAGCATTCTGGTGTAGAGTGCCACTCTAACGAGTTAATAGATTCATACAAGCATTCATAAATTTTATTCACTTTTCATGCTCGCAGCAAATCTAATGTGGGCATTGGATAATTAGTGACAATTTACTTGATTATTAAGTTGATTGTTGTAGTTTGTACGGACAAATGTTGCTCACATGGAACAGGTAAGACGTCTCAATAGAGAGAGGTCTATTACATAGATGCATAAAATATCCAATCCCCTCCTTTTTCGTAAAATGCTGACATTAACATGGAATAATATTCTCCTTTAGAGTTTTTTCAAGTCCTTGGTAGGTGCATTTCTGTGACCATTACTTCTGTTTGACCATATGATAGTTAATATTGGATGATATTATGCATCTTAAGACGACTACTCAAAATTCTAATAAGAACCTGTGTGGCACTTGGCTCTTTGCCTTCAATAGTAAAAATGCTTAAGCCCAGAAATGTGCCACCAGAGCATGGCCTGTTTCATATTATAAGTGGACGCTTTTCTAGTGCTTGCTATTGAGGATTATATGTTTCTTTCAATTTTGGTTGACTTGATTGTGCACGTCAAGGTATCGTTCTAAGTTATATATAGTCAAACAATAGCTAAATTGCATGCATAAGATCCATTGATTTGTGTGGTTGCACCATAAGCAATTTAAATTTTATACCGAAGGCTAAAGATTCTGATGGCTTTCTTCCTTGCAGTTGATTGAAAGATTGGCAGAAGTGACTGAGAATGGAACTCGCGACCAACATTCAGATGCACTTGTAAGAATCCCTGCTTGTGCACAGGAATGCATAATGATTTTGTTTTTATTAGTATGGGTGATGACTGATGATTTAATGAACGGCCAAGTCGTCACTGTCTTTTTTCCATGACAATTTTATTTCGCATCTATGAATAGATTGCTACAATGTCGCTAATGGATTAAAAAGGGGAGGGGGGGGGGGGGGAATCTCCACAAACTAAAGAGAGGGCATTTTAAGATTGTCTACTCCATTCTCTTCAACAAGTATGTGAAATTGGAACTTTTTAATGGCATACTGATACATCATCAAAATTTAATTTACAGTCAATTAGTAGTTTAGTAATATGCTCTAGTTCCTGTTTCTCTGATATTACATATTTTATTCTGCCAATCTGAATGATACTAAATATAGTAATGATATTTTTAAAATCAAACGTTGTACACCCACCAAAATGGTATATGCCCGACACTACTGTACATTTGCTCCTTTTAATACATCATGACATGAGGTTAACATTGTTAGTTCTTTTTGCCTCCAAATAGGTCAGTGAATTAACACATCAGTTTGAAAAGTGCCAACAGTTGCTGAACTCCATATCAGAAACTATCAATGCAAAGGGCATAGTAAGTGGAACGAACATGTTTTATTTGTTATTATATATTGTTTGGTTGGAATAATTGGTTCTTAAGCTTGTTTTTCCAGATTCTTTTAAGAATTTATTTTCTTTACCTTTTCTGAAGGAACTCAAGTTGTCTTTTGCTTTTCCTGTTCTTTTTATGGTTGACGCAAATGACAAACATGAGTTATCTGATTGATGTTTCACCATAACCTATGAGACAAGATTTTAAGGTTTGAGCTTTTTATTTTTTAGGGATATTTTGATTTTGGACCCCCAAAACATTGGTATTTCTAAAAAAGACACCTAAAACTTCGTATTTCTAAAAAGGACACCCAATTCATCTCCGTTAACTAAAAAAAACCTCTGTCGGTTTGGAGTTAGATTATTGGGTCGGTTAGTGTAACTAGGGTTAGATTCTCATTTCTCTCTCAAACCCTCTCATCTCTACTTCTGCACCATTAATTGTAATCCTTCACAATTTATGGCCTAGCCACCCATTCACCATCTCAGCAGCCCTAGCCTCCTTTTCTACTCGCTTTGCCTTTGGCAATGGTGGTGGGGCCCAAGGCGTCTCTCTATCCCCAACCTCTATCCCTCTCTTGTCGCCATGAACCGACCTCGGTGGGGGCCACTTGTAGCCGCGATCGAGCTTCATCTTGGCAAGGTCACAAGGGGGGAGCTCGTCAAGGGCTTTGCATGCATGCAGTTTGTGTAATGGAGGAATGGAGCAATGGAGGAGAAGAAAATGGGTTAGTCTTTTTAGCCTCTTATCACAATAATCAACAGTAACTTAGCGTAGTTTTGATGGTAAGAAGATGGAAATTAACTAGGGGGATTAATATAGTTTAGTTTGAAGAATTGTGTGTCTTTTTAGAAATACCAAAGTTTTGGGGGTCGATTTTTTTTTTTTTTAAACGCTATTTTTTTATAGCTCGCTCTCAAAACTTCCAGGTTTCTATTTTTCATCCCCAAAAGTTTGTAGTCCTACATATCATCTACAAAAATATTCCTATATATATTTCATCCCCGAAAGTTTGTCGTCCTATATTTCACCCTCAATTCATTTAAGTCCAAATAAACACACCTGATTACTTTTGAGAGCCTCTAAAAGGAATATTCCCTAAATTCTGGTACAGGGCCGTTTGGGACACACAATAAAACGACGACGAAAATGACAGTCAATGGTCATCTTCCTCCGAAATGGCTTAGGTCTCTATTCCTCTCACTTCAAAATTAGGTTTGTTTTTTGTTGATACAATGCTCCAGTGGAGATTTCAACTTCAAGTGTTGATTCATCAAGCTCTTCATCCGAATCAGAATTTTCTTCAAAATTAGGGATTTTTTAAAGCACCAAGGAATTTATTAGACAATTAAACTTCTAGTAACTTGATTATCTTATAGGATTCACCAGAAATTTATCTGGTCAATAGAATATGATGGATGTTGTTTTCTCCCTGGAAACAATGGTAAAGGAGTTATCTAACCAATGGGCTTGCCAAATGATTTAGGATTGCGAATATCTTTTAGAGGAGAGTGTGAGAGCATTAAGGAGTTGTTGAGAGGAAGAATAAGGTGTTTGCTAGAAGAGAATGGAAGAGAACAATGATTTTCGGGCTTTACCACAGAACTTAGATCAATGTGACCCTGGTTTTATATATCACGGCAAAGAGATGATTTGGGTTTTAAAAATTCACAGAAATGAATTGGGTGTGAAATATAAAAATATGAATTTTTTTTTGGGGGGGGGGGAGATGGGGGGTTGGGTTGGGGAAGGGGGTGAAATATAGATGTGATAGTTTTGTGGGTGAAAAAAAAAACTTAACCTTTTCAAATTCATTTTAATTTGGTATACGGTTATTATTAGTGACTCCATGAGGAGTTTGAAGATAATTGATGAAACCATTTCATACTATATGAAACTCGTCATTTTTCCGAACATCAATTTCCAAGTCATTTCTCCGAACATCAATTTCCAAGTCATTTCCCATGACAATTGGTTTTGCTATGGAAACAAGGCTCCATGAAAATCTGGTAAAGTTTTACAGACATCTGATGCATAGTATCAATCAGTGATAAATTTCTACCTGATGAAATATGAAAAGAAAGGCTTTCCATGATCCTAAATGACCTATTAACTATGAAGTCCACAAATTTCTTCTAGAGTTGGGAAAATGTCCAGAAAGGGGAAAAGACGATAGAATTGTCGCAGTGAATTTTGTTTGATTCTAAGGCTGAGACACCAAGAGAAGAACATAGGAAGTAAGATCGTTCCAACTTATGATCGGCGTCAATTCACATGTAAAATGTACTATACATTTCTACCTGTTTTATGTTTATGGTTGTGTGAGCTTTGAACCGCGCAGTTGTGACCAATAACTGACCTATTCTGCTGGTACATAGGTACAACTTAAATAATTATGATGATGGTGACAATACTGACAATTTTTTGTGCATATATAAGATGTTATTCGCTGTTACTGTAATAATTCCTTACGCCCAATGTGTGTGGTTCTATCAGACAGTTGAAGGACAAAAGCGAAAGCTCGAGGAGACTCAGCAACAACTAAATCAAAGGAGGTCTGCGCCGCTTTACTAGGACTGTTAATTTTCTATTCCTAAATTACCAAGACAAGTTTAGTTACAAATTCTTGCTTTTGTTTTGGCTGCTGAATTGTTGCAGGGAGTTGATCTCCAAGTATAGAAGTTGTGTGGAAGAGCTAGTGAAGCCAGATAGCTGAGATAATGCTCTAATGCCACCATCTGTTGGAATTCTATACCGCACCTCCAGGAAACTTTTGGCTGAAAAATTTGAAATGATGGTTATAATGCGACTTGTTTTGTACTTGGCATGAATATTTGTCGGTCCTTTTTTGGCCTGCATCGCTGTCTCATTTGGTAGCTGTGGTTTGTTGACAAAGATGTGGGATAGACATTATTTCCGTTTTTTTCTTGTTTTATTTTTGACTAAAACAATCCAATATTTAGTGTTATTGTGGAAAATAAATTTGCAGACGCTTCTAATGTGTTGTTTGTAAGGTTCGAAATCTCAATTTGGTGTTTTTTGTATTCTTAAAATAAATCTCAGTTTGGTGTTGATATTGTATTAAACACCGTTTTCTTTCTTTCTTTCTTTCTTTCTTTCGTTATTGGTTCGATGATAGTAGCTTCTGCTACGATTGGGATATCGGGTTTTTGGTATATATCTTTAAAAGCAAATTTACAATAAGTTAGAAATACCGAACAGTTTTACGTGTTTGAACCTGGGTATAAAATCCAAAACCTCTTGTCAAATATAGAGCCGCCTCCATCCAATTGTTAGACAAGGGTTGCCACAAAATTTATCTAAAACTTTCCCCATGGTTTCCTTTATTTATTGGTTGTTTAGTAAAATAAAAATGGGTATCGTTTTTGGCTTATAAGTCTCTCAAGTCTTATCTAAGTCGAAATTGATCCCTCAAATGTTGTTATTTTCTCTATGGTCCATTAAAATTTTAAATTATTAGGAGGGGCAACAACTAGTTGGTTGTGATCCATGGTTAAAAAAGAAGAAGGAAAAAGTTGTGGTACGGCTCGATTTGGACAGCTGTACTCTTGGTATATCACTTGTTCATCATTTTTCATGTTTAATCTCTACCAAAACATAGCCTTGATATGTTTACTTTCCCGTTCATATATGAAACTCCAAATTCTTCTTCTTCCTCTCAAATGCCTTTATCGTAGCAACCTTGCTCGTGTCAAATGACAAGTCATCATGGATAAAAAAAAGTACAAAAGTAGTACAAATTTGGGCATGAGAAAAATTGGAAGATGAGTTTTAGGGCCTGTTTGGCTGCAGGATTTTTTGGGATTTGAATTGTGGAATCTCATGAGTCCATAATTTTATTTTTGGTTGGGGGATTTGAATTTCTATGATTTCTTTGTTTTTTATGGGGGGCCCACCACAAAACATGGATTCTTTAATCCTAAAATTTTTGTAGGATTTACAAGGATTTGGCACTATTCATTGTACTTTTAGATGGGACCCGTGTACTTTATTTATTTAATAATACTCTCTCTATCTCTCTCTCTAAAATCGTCAAATCCAAATCCCACTTTCTTTTCACCAACCAAACAAATATTATAAGGATCTACAAATCCAATACTAGGAATTCAAAACCAACCAAACAACAAATTACCAAATCCAGAAATTTTCAACCGTATTATTTTGGGGCATGTTTGGTTGTAGGATTTAGAAATTTGGATTCCAAAATAGTACGGTTGAAAATTTCTGGATTTGGTAATTTGTTGTTTGGTTGGTTTTGTATTTCTAGTATTGGATTTGTAGATTCTTGTAATGTTTGTTTGGTTGGTGAAAAGAAAGTGGGATTTTAGAGAGAGATAGACAGAGAGAGGATTATTAAATAAATAAAGTACCACGGATCCCATCTAAAAGTACAATGAATAATGTCTGATCCTTGCAAATCCTTAAAAAAAAATTAGGATTCAAGAATCCATGTTTTGTGGTGGGCCCCCCATAAAAAACAAATGAATCATATAAATCCAAATCCACCAACCAAACACAAAATTATGGAATCCTATGATTCCATAATCCAAATCCCAAATAATCCTGCACCCAAACATGCCCTTAGGGTTGTAAGAAAAACTAGGAAAAAGATCAAGACATTTTTTTTTGAAATTTTGTGTGTGTGTGAAAGGGAGGGAGGGAGCGAGATTGAATTAGAAGCACCCTTGAGGGGAAGCAGCCTTTTTACTCAGCCTAGCTGCATAACCTCTTGTTGTTCTCCAGTTTAATCCCTTCTTGCATCAGGAAGGAACAAAAATGCTCAAGGATGTCATTATTTGAACTATCCCGAGCTTGGTTCGGTACGTGGAATGGAAAATTATCTTGAATCCTTGTATTTTCGGAAATGGGATGATTGGGCATCTAATTCCAAGAAATCTTGTATCAATGTGCTCAGCATATTTTAATTATTCCCGGCAACATATATTTGTGCAGCCGTCGACCGGCGGTGAGATCGGAGAAGGGTCGATGGATGACAGTGAAGCCGACGACGAACGTAATCGGCGACAGGCCACCAACAGGCCGGCAACTGGCAACAAGGTCAACGGACGAACAACCGGCGACGGACTATGGCCGGCCGGAGGCGAACGTCCGATCGGCGGCGAGCCGGCTCGTGGACAATCGACGATGGACAGCAGGGCCGGCCGGTCGACAGGTGGCAATGGAGGTCGGCGGCGGATGGTCATAACTCTTTTCATGTTAGACGGAAATATTTCATGGAATAGGATCACCATGAAATGAGGTCATTTGATTAGCAAAGTAATTTTATGTTTCCGGAAATACCGTTTATATCTAAACAAGTATCCACGATTGTCATCTAGATTATCTCCTACCAAGCGGTATGATCCGTCCTAATGCAGATTTCGTACGGATTGCCTACCAATGCGACCATCAAAAGAATAAGCTGCTTGGATCTCTGGATCTCCTCAGATGTTACCTTCCGTTGATCTGCAGTGAGCGTTGATGGATGGCTGAGATTGAGTTGGAGGGTTGCCTTTTGAAGCGTGTAGATCTCAATGGTTTTTATGTGGTTGAGGCCGGGCTACCTGCAAGGAAGTCCCGGGGTGGTTGTACCACCGAGGACCCTCCGACGATCAAGTCAGACGGGATATTTTGGCAGAGTAACGGCCTATTGGGGTAAAATTCGCTTACCTGAGTCGTCTGGGAGAGGGGTTTATATAGTGGCAGCAATGGGCAGACGGGCGCGAGATTCATGCCGGCCGTTACGCCCCTGACGTTACGCCTGCGTGATAGGCGGGATTCCCCATTAATGACGAGATATGCTCGTTAATGGGGGGGTCGTGATGGCGTGGAACGTGGGATCATAGGCGGCGGATATCTCACTCCTGGCGAGATTCGCGGAGTCGTGGCGGAGGCGCCTGTGATCAGTGCTGTGGGTTGGTCGATGAGACCGAAGAAGATAAGCTCGGCGGGACGCTCAAGAACGAGCGGGAGGCCGAGGCTTCTTGGTTCTGTGATAGCTCGGAGGCGAGCTGGGGGTGGCCTGGAAGGCCACTGAAGGTCGGTAACATCCCCGGGTCGCAGGCCCGGGGTATGCTTCCAACGTACCATTTTTTATCCTTTCTTGTAAGCCCTGGGACACGTCATCTGTCACGTGTCATGATCTGTGGAGTCACCGATATCGAGCATCATCATTAGCCCCCCACTCTCGTCTCGACCCATTCCTGGGTCGGGTCAAGAGTGGTCTGAACGGTCATCCGGGATGAGCTCTTATTTGAAGATATTGTCAGTGCGTATTCCCAAACAATTAGTCGTATTCTCTTGATGACGTCAGTGGATCAGGGGAGAAATCTCGCATTAAAGAGAGCGTCGGTTTGTGCGTACGTTCGTCAAAGCGCCAGCCCACGTGTCTGGCGCTGGTTGGCTGACGAGACGGGCCGCAGGTGTTCCCGCGCCCGATGGGACGTGCCCAATGTGAGTGCGACAGGTGGAATGTTGTCGGCCGTTGGTTGCGAAGCGTTGTTTTGGCAGGAGACGATCGGAGCCGTAGGATGTGTACGCCGACAGTTATAAATAAAAGTGGGATCCCCATCAGAGCTCATACCTCACCATAATTTCATCGTCCCTGGTCGTGTTAGCTCGGCGCTCTTCTCCTCAGGTCGGATTCCTTGCGTTTTCTCTTTCGAGGACTCGTCCTTTTGATCAGGTTAGATGTCTTCTATCGAAGAGTCTGTAGAAATAGTCCGGGAAGAGTCTAGGGAGTCCTCTGTAGCTTCCTCTTCCTCATCTGAGTCGGAGTCCCTCCGGAAAGTTAGGGTTAGTCATGCTTCCTGGGGTCGTGCGATGGAGGCGGTCCCCAGAGCGCAGGTCATGGATTCTCTTGGCGCGTCATCCATGCCGAGGCATGCGGATGAGCTCGCCACCATCCGGACTCATTTCCACATTCCTCCCGGCTACTCGTTTCGTTTGGCCGAGGAGGGGGAGAGGGAAAACCAGGTACGGGGCAAGGAGATTGCCTTGTACCTGGAAGTCTTTTGGGCCGGGATGCGCCTGCCCTTCTCCCCCGAGGTGAGTGCGGCGTTGAATTGTTTTGAGTTAGCCCCGGGCCAATTAGTGCCGAACTCTTGGAGGATTCTCCTTGGGTTCCTAATCCGGTTGAAATTACGCCTGATCCTTTTCAGCCGGAGTTTTCTTGTTTCTTCTCTCTGCTACAAAAACCACCCCGGCACTCGCAAGGGCGAGCCGGGCTGGGTATACATCTCTTTTAGAAAACACCGGGGAGGTGTTGCTGGGTCGGGGGTCGTCGTAGTACCTTCTTCCATTTACGAATAGAAGAAGAAGTTTTTGTTTGTTGGGCCGCCCGAGGGTGAGGATTGGCCTGTACCCATCCAGTGGCACAGGGCCAACTGCCCGCGGGTGAGGCGGTCAAATGATCCCGACACGGTGGCGGTGTCGGAGTGGGAGCCCATCCTCGAGTTGATGTGTTGCTGTCTGAGCGGGCCCTCAATTGGGCCTGGCTCAACCCCGCCCAGTTCGCGGGTAAGTTAGGAGTTTTCAGGCGACCTGTTTAGACTTGTGTATTCTTTCACTTTTTCTGGCATTGCTGACTCTTTTGTACTTTTTTCTTATGCAGAACCCATGGACCTAGGCAAATTTCGGGCAGCCCTGGTCGAACAGAAGAAGGGGAAGAAGGCCGGAGGCGCAGGGGCGAGACGAGATGGGTATACATCTCTTTTAGAAAACACAGGGGAGGTGCTGCCGGGTCGGGGGTCGTCGTAGTACCTTCTTCCATTCAAGAATAGAAGAAGTTTTTGTTTGTTGGGCCGTCCGAGGGTGAGGATTGGCCTGTGCCCATCCAGTGGCACAGGGCCAACTGCCCGCAGGTGAGGTGGTCGAATGATCCCGACGCGGTGGCGGTGTCGGTGTCGGAGTGGGAGCCCATCCCCCAGGCTGATGTGTTGCTGTCTGAGCGGGCCCTCAATTGGGTCGGGCTCAGCCCCGCCCAGTCCGCGGGTAAGTTAGGAGTTTTCAGGCGAACTGTTTAGACTTGTGTATTCTTTCACTTTTTCTGGCATTGCTGACTCCTTTGTACTTTTGTCTTATGCAGAACCCATGGACCTAGGCAAATTTCTGGCAGCCCTGGTCGAACAGAAGAAGGGGAAGAAGGCCGGAGGCGCAGGGGCGAGCCGAGCTGGGTATACATCTCTTTTAGAAAACACCGGGGAGGTGCTGCCGGGTCGGGGGTCGTCGTAGTACCTTCTTCTATTCACGAATGGAAGAAGAATTTTTGTTTGTTGGGCCGTCCGAGGGTGAGGATTGGCCTGTGCCCATCCAGTGGCACAGGGCCAACTGCCCGCGGGTGAGACGGTCGAATGATCCCGACGTGGTGGTGGTGTCGGAGTGGGAGACCATCCTCCGGGCTGATGTGTTGCTGTCTGAGCGGGCCCTCAGTTGGGCCGGACTCAGCCCCGCCCAGTTCGCGGGTAAGTTAGGAGTTTTCAGGCGACCTGTTTAGACTTGTGTATTTTTTCACTTTTTCTTGCATTGCTGACTCCTTTGTACTTTTGTCTTATGCAGAACCCATGGACCTAGGCAAATTTCGGGCAGCTCTGGTCGAACAGAAGAAGGGGAAGAAGGCCGGAGGTGCCGGCCCTTCTCGCCCATCGTCGGCTCCGGCTCCACCGGAGACCGCTCCATCCAGGCGCTCAAGCGCGCCCCGGGCCCCCGAGTCCAGCCATGCGCCGATCCGGAAACGCGTTCGGGAGTAGGAGCCCCGGGCTATAGAGGCGAGAGGCGAGACATGCTCTCATGCGTCTCTCCTCAAGAGGTACCAGAGGACGGTGCCCCATTCCCTGGCTTCCCCGATCGTCATGGACGAGGGGGAGCTTCGCTTTGAGGTGCCCTCGGGGCTTTCTGTCGCCGATAGTCTGCTTTCAGAGATGGAGAGGTCGACCCGGGGCAAAATCCCTCGGGGAACCTTCCGGGCCCAGATGGCGGCCATAGCCCAGGAGGCCGTGCAGGTTAGTGTTCGCACCCCACTTGGGTCTTCATTCAGTATTTTTGTTCGTGAGATTGGGTGCCCCCATTTTCTTTTTAAGCCCACCTTTGTTTTCTTCAGATCCTCCAGCACTTCGCCCTCGTCGTCAACATGGAGGACGAGGAAATTGCCCCGGCGATGCGGGCCGCATATGAGTTCTCCTCGCGGGAGGAAAGCTCAAGGCTGGAGCTGGAGGCGGCGATGGAGAGGGTCGCTGCCCTCGAAGACCGGGTGGCGGCCGGGGATCGGGAGATCGCAAGGTGCCGAGAGGCCCCCCGAGCCGCCGAGGCCAAGTTAGAAGATTCCAAGGTGTTTGTCACCACCATGAAGAAGACGGCGAACGCCCTCCGGAGGGATAACGAGGCGGCGAAGGAGGGAACGAGACGTGCCGAGCTCTGAGCGTCGAAGGCGGTGGAGAGCTACAAGAAGTCGGACCAGTACTACATCGACCTTCCTGGAGCCGCTACCGTCGTTTAGCACGATGCCCTCGACGCCGTCAATGCCCTGATGCCGGAGTTTCTTGACGGCGAGCTCCGGGGTGAGTACCCTCTCGGGGATGACGCGCAGGGGAATACCCCCGGAGGCGCTGCAGGGGGAGAGGCCCTCGGTAGGAGCATTGGGAAGAAGTCGGTTCCCTCGGCTCCTGGCGCCGAGGCTCCTGCAATGGGCACCGACCTTCAAGACGCAACCCCGGTCGTGGTGGTGGATGCGGAGCCCGTCAAGGTACTCCTCGGCCCCGAGGCCTGAGTCTCCTCGCCTCCTTATTTTTGCGCTGAAATTTTGTAAGCCCCCGGGCGATTTTGTAAGTCTGGGGAGTCCATAATACCTTTGTAAAGACCTCCGGCTTTGTGAATAAAAATATTTTTGCAGTATTCTTTGCGTGCGCATTTTCCTTTTGTTTGCCGTAAACATTTTTATTTGCGTGGTACTGCTTTCATGTTAGGTCGGTTTTTCGTCTAGCGATCGCACATCAAGTTGAATTCGACCATTTTCTAAGTGTGCAAAGACCGGTGAAAGGTCGGCATCTCCATGACCCCAAAGTCGAGGTGGAGATCGCTTAGTAAAGACGTATAGGAAATTGAGCAGGGTAGCTGCTCGGTGGCCTCTTGATAAGGGCTTTGCTCCTTGGCGTCGTGGGGAAAGAGATTACCAGCAAAGGATGGACCGAGCAGGGTAGCTGCTCGGTGGCCTCTTGATGAGGGCTTTGATCCTTGGCATCGTGGGGAAAGAGATTACCAGCCGAGGATGGACCGAGCAGGGTAGCTGCTTGGTGGCCTCTTGATGAGGGGTTTGATTCTTGGGGTAAGAGATTACCAGCCAAGGACGGAGCGAGCAGGGTAGCTGCTCGGTGGCCTTGTCACGACCCGAAGGTACAGAACGTGACCGACACTTAAATTACGAAATGTCTAAAGGCGTAACGTAATCTAAGCAAGCCGAAGCCGAGAAATCTAAACCATTTAAAAGAAGAAGTGTAGGAAAACAAGTTTAAAAGCAACATCAAATTTTCTCAAAAATTTCGGCAGAGTCTCCTTTGTAAAAACTGGCCCCAAATGGGTACAGACAAGAATATATACATAAGCAACAATAAAAGGCATCCCTAAGCGGGAGCTAGCTGTTCGCCAATTGGCGGTCACAACCACGCAAGCAATATAATATACAACGCCGAAGGACGAGGATCAAACTCAAAAAAGAAACCAACATCCACCAGAAAACTATAAAAATACTGTAGGGTTACTAGATACACTCAAGAGGTTCCATAAGGTATCAACCATGCCAAATTCAAATTTTCCGGTGCCGAGAAACCCTAAACTAGATCGATTACTAGAGGTAAGGCGAAAAAGAGAAGCAAGCAAACTACTTTGCTAACAAGTGAATGGAAATACAACCTTTGTAGATCCGGTCCTCCACTTCTTTAGCTCCGTGATGACGTCCCTTCGCTGCGATCACCGGGATCCCGGACTCTTGCGATGGTTTCGTCGGAGAAATGAGCGGGCTAGGTCGTTGACTTCGATGCCGAAGATGATCTACGTCGAGGCAACTCTAACTCAAGCTCCATCTTCACTTGGTCATGAAACTTATGAAGATAACACACTCTACTACATGGCAAGTGATAGAGGATGAAGAAATAGGAAGTGGGTTCACTTTGGATTTGGATTTCTCACTTAGATTCATCACTTGGAATTTTCAAGAAAGCTTTCTTCTTTTCTTCATGAAGAAGAAGAAGAAGAAGAAAAAGAATAATGAAAAAGAATAATCCATAATAGAAAATCAAGTGATGCTTATCATTTAGCAACCATGGGTGAGTGTAACTCATGTAGAGAATAAACTAAGGTTTAGTTAAATGGTTAGGTTAAGCATAAAACAAAATGGTTGAAGCTTCATGAATCTTCAAGAATAAAACAAAGAAAGCCACCACCATTTTGTTTATTGCCAAAAAAATAAATAAAGAAAATAAATAAATAAGGCAAATGAAATCCTAACCATTAACTAAACATGGTGTATAGCATACACACACCCAAGTTTGCATGTATCATCAAACATGATACAATCAAGTGCACAAAAATATATCACATATACTACTTGTGCACATCAAGTGAGAAAATCAATCTTAAGTGAACAAATACTAGTTAATGTAAAGTAATATATCAAATATATAATTACACATTAAATCATTAAATCAACACTTGATTTAATGATCCGGTCATACTGCATATAACCAACTAATATCAATAGTAACAACTTATCGAATCAACACTTGATCCGATAACCCGGCTATATCGCATACAACTGATTAATGTCACAAATCGCGAGAATATAATACAGTATCACATACTGGTATTATTTTCGGTCCCGCACATATCTCATATGCGCTCCTATTTCGTTTCGCTTGAGCCAGGAAACCCCTGTGTAGGACTCTAAAGACTCGTCAATACGCCGGCAGTATGTGATGATCATATCAAACACCCACAAGCCGCAAGCGGTCTGCTAAACGTAACGGCCACCCGGGTATTGAGCGATCAGAAGATCAACGAGCAAGCCCGCTCACACTCCTGTGAATCCAACCAGTAACACTACCGTACAGTCCGGTCTGTTCGTCTGATATGTCGCATATCTCGTCTAGGGGTGGTAAACGTCAGACCCCAATAACTCGATAAGTTGTGTCGATATGAGGCTCATAACGGGTCGAGAAACTACTGGTAACACTTACCAGTAAATCCCTAAAGCAGCCTTGGCCAAGGACTTCCTGTTATAGCCAATCGAGCACAGCGCAACATCAACTCCCTATACCGGGAGAGACGAAACCCTTCCTATCGCTCATTGCCTCCATGTGATTCGGGACTGTACCCAAAAACCACCGTTTTGCACGCCCTCTTGGACGTGGTAAGGTGGAAATCAAAGCACAGTGGGAATCACACAAGACTCTATGACGATCTCGGGTCTACAGACTAACCTGCACCAGTGTCACCAGAGAACTGCCATCTGACGTAAGGTATAATACCAGCTGGGAGTTCTCGGCGAGTCCGTCCAGTGTACCCAGTCTCACTGAGCACCCGTATATCATCTCTGATGTCATACTCCAATGGATATGGGATCATCCATCGCCCATCTGTATGGGTCGAGAAGGTATACGCTAGTCTACTCTGGTATATCGATGCCCCGTCTCGATACACCCACGACTAGGGACTTTGAAGGATGTACTTATGGACTACCATGTCCCCACTAGTATGATCCGCATCTTAGTCCAGGTAGTCAAGTACACATCCTAAGGGCTTTACCAACATGTAACAGAGAGACAATCAGTGTACACGTTAAAGTAAAGAGTAACCAGATAGCATACTATTATATCGAGCAAGAAAGTCATCCCTATATATGTCCAAGCATCCACTACAATATACATCCTATGTATAGTAATGGCCTCTAGGGCATACATATAACTAACAAATACAAGCGCGACTCTAAGGTCGAAAGAATAAACAACTGGTCTTCTAAATCTATCAAGTAATACAAGTCTGGTTGATGAAGCTTATTAGATACAACTGAAATAACTAAAAGTACAACGGCTGTCATGATACAAGTGAACCAACCTACCAAAGCAATCACCCTGAATGATATGGTGTGCCAGCAAGACGCTAAGAAAACCTGTATATCTGAACCTGTAAGAAAATTTGGCTCAACGGGGGTGAGTTGCCAACTCGTGGGTAGAAGACATCTGCGGGTAGAAATCGAATGCACGACGATCTCCTAGGTCATAATAATATACTTAACATAACACTGGACATCTAGTAGCGACAGGGTAATAATCTATGTATAAGTGCAATACTCAGTGCTCATGTCAGTATCACTAAACAGTAATAAGTCATATATCTGATGTATGAATGCATCATGAATGAGGAAATCCAACACGAAATCTGAAAAATCTGATATAAAGAAATCATCAGTGAAACTTGTATAATAAAACTGAAACATCATCAGTGGAATCGACAGAAAGTCTGTGTCAAGCACCGACACAATATCTCAATATCTCAATATCTAAATGTCTCAATATCTCAGGCTCCGTCAGTTCGGATCGGCCCAAATCATCAAATCTCACAACAACGGTCGGTATCCTCCGGATATCCGCCGCGCCAGACATCACCGGTAGGTAGTCTTCCCCAGCCAGGCTCATCGTCATCCCCACAAAAACACTCTCGCCCCGGGGTACCGTACCGGACCTACCATGTACCCGAGACGGTTTCTCCACTCCTCGAATCGGGTCTCAAAATCCAACAGAAAACATGAAAACTCATGGTGGACGACTCATACATTACGAGAAAACCGCAACTTGCATTTTTAAATGAGAGAGAGAGGTTATTATAAATTCTTGCGGTTTTCCCCCAAAATCCAGAAATCTGATGGAAATCCGAAATCCAAGAATCAAGAGTAAGTAAACAGTGGTGTTCCCTCCTGAAATATCAGGAAAAACCCCAATGGGGCATCATGTGCTCACACGTGACCAAGAGTCACGTGCTGACACGTGATGGCTTCCTGAGGGCTCTGTTATAATAGAATTGAATTCTAATCAACAGGAGTCACGTGCCTACACGTGATGAGCCTTTAAACCCACTGAAAGGGATTAAAAGATATAATAAAACGGCAAGAAAAAACCCTAATAGGGCATCACGTACTGACACGTGATGATTCCTTAATTCTTTAAAAACAACAGAATTAAATTCTGGTTAAATGCTTAATTGGGGAGTCACGTGTCAACACGTGATGGGATCCTAAGATCTTTGAGATAATAGAATTAAATTCTAATTAAGGGAAATCAAAAGCCTTAATATTTTCCTAGATCTTTCCAAACAAAAAGATGGTGCTCTGTAAAATGGAGCACCGTTGGATTAAAAACCCAAAGGTGATTAAAAATCACTAATTTATGGAAAGATTTTATACAAGGAAAGATTTCCCTAAAATTTGCCAAGAATAACAGATAAAATATCTTTTGGATTAAAAATCCATTGGTGAATAAAATTCACTGGATGATCTAAAAGATCATGTTGGTTACAAAAAACAACCAAAATCTTTCAATAAAAGATTGACTAAACAAATTGATTCTTTTCTTTCTCCTATAAATAGGAGCCAAGAAGAGAAGAGAAAGGATCCTCGGAATTTTTTAGAGATAGACAACAACATAGAGGAAAGAAGATTTCTTCAGGAAAAAAAACCCTAGGTGAGAAAGGGGAAAGAAATTTAAGTTCCATAAAACAAAGAGAATTTAATTCTCAAATTTAAGAGTTTAACTCTTCTGAATAAGAACTTAGTTCTTCCTTTGGTTAAAAATCTGCAGAAGCAGATCTCCCCACAAGTTGAGAATTTAATTCTCATATAGAAGATTCTGCCATGCAGATCCAAAACTTAGAAGGAGAATTGAGTTTAAGGAATTTAATTCCCCCAAATTCATAGGAATTTAATTCCTCCAAATAAAATTAGGGTTTAACCCTACATAAGAATTTAATTCTTCCATATACATAGCAATTTAATTCCTCAAAACAGAATTAGGGTTTAACCCTACCAAAGAATTTAATTCTCAAACCAAGAGACTTAAAGCTCTCCATGCACGTAAAGAACTTGGTCACGTGGTAACACGTGACCCTCATTCTCAATGAGTAGAAAAGAAAGAACAAGACTAGGTCATGTGACCCCACGTGACCCTTAAACAGACTCCTCAAAATGAGAAGGAAAAAAGCTTAGAGGCAATGCCTCACGTGCTCACACGTGACCCTAAAAAATAAAGGGAACAAATCCAAAGGCAGAATTAAATTTGGGCACCCTCACGTGTCCCCATGTGACCCCTAATAAACACTGTAATAAATCGATGCATGGACACCCATCACGTGCCTACACGTGATGGCCGTGAAGACTTAAGTGTTTAAGGCTTATTTGAATATTCTAAAAATAAAATGAGGGAAGACAGAAGAATTGAGGCCCAACGCAGAGGCATTATCACGTGTCCACAGGTGATGATTTCAAAGACTGAAAGTGTTTAACACTTATTTGAATATTCTGAGAACAAAATAAAGGAGGTCTGGCCCAATACTCAGGCGCCTCACGTGACCCCACGTGACCACCTCATATCTAGTGTTTAACACTATTTTGAGCGTTTTGGCCCTTGTGTTTAACACTGTTTTCATCACATCACGTGGGGACACGTGATCGCCAAATATGATTTAGTGTTTAACACTATTTTCAAACCAAGCTTAGCCCAAATTAGCTAAGTTTTCCAGAGGCAAATTTCCCCTTCAAATGAACCTTAAAATCCAGAGTCATGATGAATGGTTAGTGCTCAGCCAAAGACAAAATGTTGTCGGAGCCCCAAACCCTCGCTCAACATTGCTAAATAATGGAGGGCTGAACCCAGACAAATGTTCAACAGTCCTAACAAAAGTCCAACATTTCAAACCAAATTGGACTTAGCCCAAATTGGCCATAAGTCCTTAATTCAGTTTCAACTGAGCTCATGTGCTCATAATATAATTAATTGATCTTAGTCCTAAATTGGACTACAGATCTCCCAATCAACTTTGGTTCAAGAGTACATCTCTTCACTCCTTTGATATTTGTCGTTGTAATCCTTCAACGTCTTCAGAGAGGTGACGGGTCCCGATAGCCAATCATTCTACGGACTGTGGAGTCCCTTTAAACCCACGGACTATGATGTCCTTAACCTCGGACTATGGGGTCCATAAGCCCATGGACTATGATGTCCTTAACCTCGGATTATGGGGTCCTTTAAAACCCACGGACTATGATGTCCTTAACCTCGGACTGTGGGGTCCTTAAGCCTATGGACGATGATGTCCTTAACCTTGGACCGTAATGTCCTTAAACTAATCGACCGCAATGTCCCTAAACTAAACAATAGAGTCCAAATGCTCTTTTGTTGGATCTAAACGATCCCGTTAAGTTGATCTTAGTCTAAAATTAGGCTATGTATCCTTAACAAACGTTTAAGTTGATCTTAGTCCCAGATGAGACTAATGTATCCTTAAACCCAAACCCCAAACCCAAATCTAAGAAAATACGGATTTGGACTAATCCACGCCCTACGGGCGACAACATAAATTAGTCTCCGTATACAATCCACGGGAAACCAAAAACAAAACAAACACACACGACATGAAGTGACCATCTGGAGAAGGAGAAAGTGGTTACCACGATGCGGTAGCGTAATTAACTGCAGGGGCTTACGCCTGTAGGGAAGAGTGACCCCACAATCAAAAAACCCCTCAATGAGGGGGAATCTGACGAAGTCTGCTACATCGGCCGCATCCGTTTAAACCTTCGATACATGGTGCTATAAATCAACTTGGCATCTTCGGAGTGGTGGACGGATAGCACCAATTAGCATCTGCATCGAAATTAAGGCAAGGGGGACCTATGCAGTTGCGTCTCCGTGTTTCGGAGGGGAACAAGTGGATATCGGCATAAAGCCCCAGAATAGTACATGAATGAATATATGAATGCATGAAGTATCTATGTAACGAATGCAATCTCTAAGTTAACACATGAGAGCAATCACACAAATATTATGTGGTAACTAGCCTTTAGCTGATTATATCAATGAGATAATATTTTCTAAAGTGTACGTGACATGGCAATTACCGATGATGATGTGTGTGAGCCGGCAAATATGTGTACGCGGAACATGCGCATCATCGGTAATGGTGCTGGTGTCCTAACAGATGGAATCATAACAATGAAGAAAACATATGTATAAACATGCAGTGAAATGAGAATAACATGAATATAACATAGAAGGAGTAATAACCGCAATACCGAAGAATATACATTTATACTAAACGAGTCATACCGTTTTGGTGTTTAAAAAATCATGAATCATGGTTTTTAGAAAGCTAGGGGCTACGGTGTTTTTGAGAAAAATACGACATTTGAAAAATCCGTAGTTGTTAGTGTTTATGCCCTAGAGGCCATTACTGTATCATACTAGTTTGTATATTACTTAATGGAAGCTTGGGATATTCACAGTTGTATTGACAGTCTTGCTAAAAATAGTAGTATGCTACTTGGTTTGTGTCTACTTTAATATGTGCATATATTTCTTTTAACGTATCGCTTATACATATTAGTAGAGCCCTTAGGATCTTTGCTTGATTACCAGCGTTGTGATGGTAGTCATACTAGTGGGGGCTGGATAGTCTATAAGCAACATCCTATACAGGTCCCTGGTCGTAGGATTATCGAGACAGGGCATCGATACACCGGAGTAGACTGGTGTATACGCTTCTCATCCCAGCATAGAGAGATGGTCTGTCCCACAGCCATCAGTACGTTGTACTGGAGATAGTATGCAGGTGCTCGTTAGGTTACGGGTACACCGGACAGGACTCGCCGGGAACTGCAGGTTGGATTTATACCCATCGTCAGATAGCAGTTCCCAGGTGACATGAGTACAGCTTAGTCCGTCGACTTGATACTGGTACTTCACCTCGGGTGTGTTCCTACTGTACTTAGATTACTACCCTACCACGGCTCAAAGGAGTCATGCAAACAGGTAGTAGTTGGGTGCAGTCCTGAAGCACTTGGAGGCAGTGGCGGTTAGACAGGATTCGTCTCTCCCGGTATTGGGGGTTGATATCGCGCTGTGTATGGAGAGCCATTACGCAAAGTCCCTGGCCAGGGCAAGCGAGATTTACTGGTGGCTTCCAGTAGTTTCTCAAGGTGTAATGGGCTTCACTCCGACACGACTTATACCGCTATTAGGGGTCTGACGTTTACCGCCCCCTAGGCCCGATATGCGATAGTCCTAGACGAACAGACCGGACTGTACGGAGATTGTCACATCAGGCTCAGTTGGAGTTCGGATGGGTTTACTCATCGTCCTTCTTATCGACATCTACCTGGGGACCGTTACGTACAACTAGTACCGCTTGCGGCCTGTGGTTAAACCCACTGTCAGCGTAGTGTCGAGTCTTTAGAGTCCCACACAGAGAGTTTCCCTGCACCGGGCAAAAGGTGTAGAGGCTGTATGGTTTTACGGCAGGCCGCGATCACTTACGTACACTTATACACGTATTATGATCGGGTAGATAATACTAGCGGGCTTTGGTTTAAGGTAGATTCTAGTATTATACATATGGATTTATTCAGTCAAAAATTATCCGTGTTTTTCGGAAATACGGATGGGAGGAGCAGTCTCGTAATTTGTCGGGAAGCTTCTAGAAGAAGATGACTCATTTGTTTTTATTTCTTTTTAGAATTTAAACAAATGAGGTGGAGAGATGAGGTGTAGGTTTTCATTAAATGGATAATGACTCATGAGATGATTCATCTCAAATGAATTAAATGAAGCATGCTAGATATTATGATAGATATTTGTTATGATATTTTGATGCTTCATATTATTCTAAGATGAGACATTATTCATTTTCATTATCACAAAAGCTTTCTCTCTCCTCACTTCTTCATCTTCTTCCTCAAAACCTTAATAGCTTTCATGAGTTGAGAAACCTAGGGTTTAAGTGACTAACTAATCCATCTATTTACTCTACACCCTCTAGGACTTCTAGATTAGCGATCTAGAAGCCATAGTTATCTCAGATTCGAGATAGGAGCTCGGACTATAGACTCTCGGGTGAATCGTCTTTGACTCGAGGAGGCCGTTGAGGTGCCGACGTTCCATAGATCCTACTAGGCATGGAGGATAGCGATGAAGACCCGAAGGACAAGTAACGTGAGATATAATTTCGAATCAGAGTAGTTAAACCTTTCGTAGTTTGCTAGTAATAGTTTAGACACGATCCGTGTGCTCAAGTTCGTGTTACGAAGCTTTGATAATTGTTTTTCATATATTCCGCGTCCCCGCAAGCTTGTGGGGTGCGTGACATGGACTTACAGTAATATCCCTCATGCTGTTTTTAAAATAATGCGCATGATTCGCTAGTTTTGAAAATATGTATGACTCGAGCCTAAACTAACATCTACCTAACCAACTAAGGGACTAACTCAGGAACGGGTCGAAAGGTAAGAAAAATACACCTAAAGTCCGAGTCGATATCTCTAGTAGTCGGCGATCCAGCCTCAATAGCGTCACGTACAAAGTACGACTTCGTCAAGTCAAGAGTGGGGATCAATCATCACATATATACCTCGTACGGTAAAATCCATCGTACGGCATCCCAAAATCGGGCTACGGATCAACTATCAAATATATATATCATCATTCATATGTTATCATCATCAAACAATATCATAATCTGGTTACCGATCTAAAGTCTCGTGCAATCCGATGTCATCAACACATATTATCATATATGAATTCACATTGCCCAAGCGATCCATTATAAATATCATAACATATCTCGAATCATATCTCGATCATATGTCAACTATCATATATATATATATATCATCATTCACAAGGTATCATCGTCAAACAATATCATGATCTGATTACTGATCTAAGTCTCAAAACATTCCAATGTCATCACACATTTATCGTATAGTATATATTTTCTTATCGCACAACGATCCGCTATAATACCATAACTCGATCACATATCAACTTTCTCATGGTATCATGCTCGATTATATCGACTCATCTCCAAGTATCATATAACATCCTCATGTCACGCGTATATGTTGTGTGTGTGTGTGTATATATATATATATATATAGAAACCTACACACATTCACACACACACTGCTGGGTATAGTGCCCTCAGAGTCAATTATTGGATCACAGGCACGTGGTTGAAATGATTGAGGGAGGACCTATGCCGGTAGGACAGTCTTACTCAAGATGATAGTATACTATCTGGTTTATCTTTATCATCGTGTACTGCTTTAGGTGACATTACTAATCACTATTGCACGTTGATAGAGCCCCTAGGATTCTTGTTTGACTGCCAGCAGTATGATGGCGATCATATACTGGGAGCTGGGGTCTATAAGCGCATCCTTAAAAGGTCCCTAGTCGTGGGAGTTTTCGAGACAGGGCATCGATACTCCAGAGTAGACTAGTGTATACAGTCGAGACCCCGACGAGGGGCGGTGGCCGGTCTCACAAGCCACTGGTGTCAGTTGGTTCACCTAAGATGTATACAGATGCTCATTAGGTTATGAGTACACCGGACAGGACTCGCCGGGAACATGCTAGTTGGTCTTATACCTGACGTCAGATAGCAGTTCCCTGGTAACATGTGTACAGGTTAGTTCATCGACCTGGGATCGTCATTTGTCTCGTGTGAGTTCCCACTGTACTTTGATTACTACCCTACCACGGCTCAAAGGAGCCATGCAAATAGGTTTTAGTTAGGTACAGTCCCGAGCCACATGGAGGCAGTGAGCGGATCTGCAGGGGTTCGTCTTTCCCGGTATTGGGGGTGAGGTCACACTGTGTCTAGGAGAGCCATTACACAAACCTCTCGGCCGAGGCAGGAGATTTACTGGTAGGTATTCCAGCAGTATCTCAGGGTGTTCTGGGCTACACTCCGACACGACTTGTACCTCTTTTGGGGGTCTGACTTTTACCAACCCCCTAGGCCCGCCATGTGATACTCATAGACGAACGGACCGGACTGTACGGATATTATCACTGACAGGCTCAGTAGGGTGTTAGGATGAGTTCGCATATCGACGTCCCTTTTGGTCAATACCTGGTAGCCCGTTACGTATGGCTTATACCTCTGACGTGCTAGTGGTTAAATCCACAACCAAAGTATTGACGAGTCTTTAGAGTCCCCCACGGACCGTTTCTCAAGTTTCGGGCGAAACGCTGTAGAGGCCGTATGGAGATATGGCAGGGTTCGATCATATACGTGCGGTATTGCACGGATCATGATCGGACGGATAATACTAGCGGGCTTTGGTTTAAGCCGGATCCTAGTATTGTACAGTGTAGATTTTGTCTCATTGCATTTGTATTCGGTCGGAATAGAAATGCGGGTATGTATATACAGTCGCGGGATTTTCCTGTAATTTATTACGGGATCAGTTTTTTGAAGTTGCCAGTTTGCATTCCGTTTCGGCCATTTTCCTTTGTATCTTTCTTTGGCTGAAAATTGGTGGAGGAGGGCTTATTTGCAATTGTGCAAATTAGCATTATGGAGGGTGGCCTTTGTATATTGTTGCTTCATGATTGAGGTTGACTTCTTTGTTCATGATGACTTGACTTTTGAGATGAGTGTTGGTTGGTGGTGTGATGATTATTCCTCATGATGATCACTCATTTCCTTTTGCATTATTTTTCTCCTTTGGCACACACCACCTTGTGCATGCTTACTCCCTCCTCTTTCTTTGGGGAGTGACCGGCCATTCTAGTGGGGGAGAGTGAGTTCATTTTGTGTGGAAAATCTCTTGATCTCATTTCACGACTTGCCACAAAAATTCCATATCTCCAAAGTTCATTTCCTCCACCAAATGGCAACTTCAACCCCAAGAGAGACAAAGAGCACTACACTTATTCTACAGCAATTCTTGGACACGTCGACTAGCCAACTTCGTGCCCGAGTTGCCTCGGTCCAGAGGTGGGAGCCCGTAAAAGAACCCGGCGATGTGGTGCCCTTCCGACGAGGAGATGAAGACCGGAGATTCCGCGGGGAGATCGGGACGACGACAAGTAGACCGAAGGACACGGATCGCTCGGTATATCTCTCTACCCCTTCTCTAGTTAGCTAGGAGTAGGTTAATGGCTCGATCCGGGTTTATAGTCCGCGGTAGCGCCGGTTTCTTGTTTAAAGAAAAGTTTTGATTCCGCATTTTAGCCTCGTTCTGACGGCCGGGGCGCTGCCGTGGCCTTACATGGTATCAAAGCCACGCCATTAACCTAGTCTAGCTTGCTCTAACATGTTTACAAGTTCAATCGATCGGATTTTCCAAAAACTGCGTTTTTCATCAGTTTTCTGTCGAATTTTTTTTGGCTCGAAAATTTTTTCAGTACATTGCAGAAATACGTGCAGGGAATTCTAAGCATTCTGTGAAAAATTGGTCTCGTGACGTCACTTTTCCACCACGGAACCGCGGCCAAACCCACGCATTGGCCGCGGTTCCGCCGCTACCTTGACTGTTCACTGCACCAAAATTTTACAGAGAGCTTCTGAGTTGAAAATGGGGTTTTTGGAATGTTCTGTTTGGGCCCAGATTTCTTTGAGTGCTACAGTTGTGCTTGGGGCCCACTTCGGGAATTTTGGTCAATCGAAAAGTTTAAACATGTTAGTTCACAGTATTTACATTATATCTGCGACCGTGAATGTCACTTGATCAGTAAATCCTGTCTAACTGCTATAGCCCTTTTTAGACGGATTTGCGAACGTGACATTCACGTTGATGTTCTGTGTTGTGCTGTGATGTTGCGGATTTATCATGGTGGATAGCCTGGATGCAATGTTAGTACAGTTTGGTTTTATATGTACATTTGATATTGCGGGGCGAGCGTCCGACATGTGGACTGCCGTCACTGCCTGTTTGTATATTATTCTTTTGGGGCACGACCGGGGTGAGGTCGATATACCCGTTGTATGTATATTTTACTTTCTGTACTAGGATTACCCCGCGGTGAGGTGCACGGATAGCCGGGTTCTAGAGGGCAACAGGCCCGCATCTCATGGCATTGAGACGGAGGGGGCTTTACTCTAGAATTGGCGGGCTATTCGCCGCACTCGTAGGGGGTACAGGTTGACCCTAGGAGGGGTGCCCAAGTTACCGGATTCCGTGAAGTGCTGGGTGGTCCATTCACGTTGCTGAAGGGGGCTACCTCGCTTCAGGTTTTGGCGGGTAACTTGCCGCGCCCGTAGGGGTCTAGGATTTCATTGCACAGGCTATCCACACGACCAGGGGAACGTCGGGTTTCAGTAGCGGCTCTATAAACCCGGGGATCCCAGATATCTGTATTGTTCTGTGATGCTTATTACATTTCTGTGATGTTGCATTTTATCACGCCTTGAGCGAATATTATATATTGATATATATACTAGTAGATGTTGTATATGTTTTGCATCCGCGCTAGTCCATTCCCCGCTCTGTCGTTAGTTAAGTAACCTAACGGGTGATGACGGGACCCAGTGGCGAATGCGGATGGCATATACGTACATCATTATTTTCATTTTTTATTGGTGTGATCAATTGATGGGACTGCATATATACTATATAACGGGTATATCGACCTTAAGTAACGTCTATATAATATATCATATATACTATATACTGTATCTATGACAGAACATATCACATGATCACATCACAGATATCGCAGCAGAAGAATCATATGAAATATTGGATATACTAGGACGTCCGTGTTTTCAATACGAGCCAGTATAAAACACGGATTCCACGGTCGCGATGAATAGCCAAACCCACACCCCTAGACCCCTACGGAGCGGCAAGCAACCCTACCAATTCTAGAGTTAGGAGACCCGGACTCGACTCCTCGAGTTGGTCTCCCACTGGACTCCAGAACCCGGTTACTTGTGCTCCCCTCCTTGGGTCTATCCTAGTGCGGAAAAGTAAATAATATACAAATGGTGACATGCTTCCGCAACCTGGAAGTGCCCCAATAAAAGAATATTACATACAAGTTTTTACATGAATGAAAATGAAAAACACTCATCTCACATAAAACCCCCGGCTATTCAAACACGACGATCCAATATAACATATCCAGCAACACATAACATCACATGTCATCAACGTATGGGATGCGCACTAATGAGGTCTCACAAGGCATCAACCATGCCAATTTCAAACTTTACGGTGCCGAGAAACCCTAGACTAGATCGTTAACTAGAATTTTAGGCGAAAAGTGAAACTAGTTAACAACTTAACTAAAGGGTAACGGAAATACAACCTTTGTAGATCCGGTCCTCCACCTCCATAGCTTCGCGATGAAGTCTCCTCGCTGCGATCATCGGATCCCGGGCTCTAGCGTCGGCTTCATCGGAGAAATGGGCGGGCTAGGTCGTCGGCTTCGATGCCGAAGATGATCTACGTCGAGGCAACACAAGATCAAGCTCCAACTTCACCAAGTCAAGAAACTTGTGAAGAAAACACCCTATACTACTTGGAAAGTGGTAGAGGATGAAGAAATAGGAAGTGGGTTCACTTTAGAATTGGATTTCTCACTCATTTGCTCAAGTTGCCATTGATGGAGGCAAGCTTTTCTTCTTGTTGAAGATGAAGAAGAAGAAGATAAGAATATGATAGAATATGATAAGTATTATTTAAAAAAGAAAATAATATGAATAATTATCATATACCAACCATGGTTATGTGTAGAGAATAGACTATGGTTAAGTGGAATGGTTATGGTTAAGCATGAGACAAAATGGTCACTTAGTCAAAGCTTCATGAAGCTTCAACAACAAACAAAGAAAGCCACCATTTTCCCTTTATCATTTTCTTTTGCCAAAATAAACAAAATGAATAAATAAATGAATAAAAATAAAACCCTAACCATTACACAACCATGGTTTAATCTTTACACAAACCCAAGTGAGCATGTATCATCAAACATGATACAAACAAGTGCACAAAAATATATCACATATACAATGTGCATTTCAAGTGAGAAAATCCATTTAAAGTGACCCAATACTAGCTAATGCAAAGTAATATATCAAATATATAATTATACATTAAATCATTAAATCAACACTTGATTCAATGATCCGGTCATGTCGCATATAACCGACTAGTATCCGATGTATCGACTTATCGAATCAATCCTTGAATCGATAACTAGGTTATATCGCATACAACCATTCGATACATTCATCGCGAGAATGGAATACGGTATCACATACTCGCATTATTCTCGGTCCCGCACATATCTCATATGCGCTCCTATTTCGTTTCGCTTGAGCCAGGAAACCTCTGTGTAGGACTCTAAAGACTCGTCAATACGCCGGCAGCAGGTGATGATCATATCAAACACCCACAAGCCGCAAGCGGTCTGCTAAACGTAACGGCCACCCGGGTATTGAGCGATCAGAAGATCGACGAGCAAGCCCGCTCACACTCCTGTGAATCCAACCAGTAACACTTACCGTACAGTCCGGTCTGTTCGTCTGATATGTCGCATATCTCGCCTAGGGGTGGTAAACGTCAGACCCCAATAGCTCGATAAGTCGTGTCGATATGAGGTCTATAACAGTTCGAGAAACTACTGGTAACACTTACCAGTAAATCTCAACAACCCTGGCCAGGGATTTCCGGTTATAGCCAATCGAACACAGCGCAACATCAACTCCCTATACCGGGAGAGACGAATCCCCTCCTATCGCTCATTGCCTCCATGTGATTCGGGACTGTACCCAAAGCCACCGTTTTGCACGCCCTCTTGGATGTGGTAAGGTGGAAATCAAAGCACAGTGGGAATCACACGGGACTCTATGACGATCTCGGGTCAACAGACTACTCTGTACCAGTGTCACCAGAGAACTGCCATCTGACGTAAGGTATAATACCATCTGGGAGTTCTCAGCGAGTCCGTCCAGTGTACCCAGTCTCCACTGAGCACCCGTATATCATCTCTGATGTCAAACACCAATGGATATGGGATCATCCATCGCCCATCTGTATGGGTCGAGAAGGTATACGCTAGTCTACTCTGGTATATCGATGCCCCATCTCGATACACCCACGACTAGGGACCTTGAAGGATGTACTTATGGACTACCATGTCCCCACTAGTATGATCTGCATCATAGTCTAGGTAGTCAAGTACACATCCTAAGGGCTTTACCAACATGTAACAGAGAGACAATCAGTATACACGTTAAGGTAAAGAGTAACCAGATAGCATACTATCATGTCGAGCAAGAAAGTCCTCCCTATATATGTCCCAGCATCCACTACAATATACATCCTATGTACAGTAATGGCCTCTAGGGCATACATATAACTAACAATCTCCCACTTGCACTAGGGCCATCTGTAGCAGTGGTTGTAGTATCTCATACTCAACCATCCCATAAAAGTCTCTCTCTGGGAATAGGCCTTCGTGAGTGGATCTGCCGTGTTGTCCTCTGAGTCTGCTCTCCTAACCTCGATCACCCTGGAGATCAACCATCTCCATGATCATGTGATACTGCCTTAGAATATGTCTGGATCACTGATGGGACGAACGTTCCTTGGCAAAAGCCACAACTCCATTGTCACACAATGGGGGGAACTAAGTTCATCTCATGAACTAATATACACCCAGACTTCCTCTTTGGTAGCATCTTAAGTAGCGATGTATCCAGCCTTTATCGTCTAGTATGCCACGGTACCTAGCTTGGAACTCTTCCAACATACCGTCCCTTTACTGAGGGTAAAGACAATGCATGCGACTGACATTCAGTCGTCTTTATCACCCTGGAACGTTTCCAGTGATTCTCCCCAGGATCGATTGATACCATCTCACTACAACTAGTGAGAATCCTAATATCCAATTAGATCTATCTCATAGATCCAAAACCCAGGATTTAGTAGGTATCACTTTGATCCTACATGGAGAATCCTTGTGATAAGCGGAGATTGACCGAGCGTAGCATAGGAAACTCCTTCCCTATCAAGAGTATGTCATCCACGTACTCTACGAGGATCACCACCATACTCCCTACTACCTTTTTGTATATACAAGGTTCATCTACTATTTTGATGATGTCAAACTTTTTGACTAACGCATCAAAATAGACGTTCCAACTCCGCGATGCCTGCTTTATCCTATAAAGCATCTTGTACACGTTTCCGCTGCTCCCACTGTTTACGAAGCCCTCTGGCTGTGTACTTACAGACGCCCTCTTCTAAAACATCATTTAGAAAAGCTGTCATGACACCCAACCACCAAATATCGTAGTCATGGTATGTAGCCGTGGCAAGTAGGATCTGGATGGACTTAAGCATAGGCCCCAGAAAAGGTTTCATCATTATCCAAGGCTGGTTGATGACGAAAAGCTTTACCAAGTCTAGCTGTGAAAGTCTCAACTTTACCATCTACACCAAGTAATCTTCTCAAGATATACTTGCTCCTGATGGGGATTTAACCCTTCAGATATAGCAACCAAAGTCCATACTTTGTTGGTGTATAAGGATTCCATCTCAGATCGCTAAGCATCCAGCCATTCTTACAGAGTCTCACTCCTGATGGCCAGCTCGAAACTAGTTGGGTCATCATCTCATGATGCATTCCTCGCTCCCACTGTCATAGAGAAACCGAAGTAACTCTCAGGTGGGTGAGGAACCCTACTAGATCGGCGGAGAGGCTGAGGTTCGTTGGTTACTATTGAATCCTTCGGTTCTACCAAATCATCTGTTGTAGTTTGTATAGCTGAAACACTTCCAGTTCTACATAACTGACCTTGACTCGAGCTTGTCCGGATTTTGCTTTTTAGACATAGGCCGGACAACCCCAAATCTTAAGAAACTTAAGATATGGGCTCTTCCCTTTCCATATCACATATTAAATGGTAGGCATCTGATTTGATCGGAACCCTATTCAATAGGTATGCAACTTCATAAGTGCGTAACTCCCTAAAGGAAATAGGTAACTCAGTAATACTCATCATAGAGCACACCATATCATATAGGGTGTGATTGCTCCGCCCCGATATACCATCGTGCTATGGTGTATACGGAGGAGTAATGCTGAGAGAGAATCTCATTCTCCTTTAGAATAATCCAGGAGTTCCGTGCTCAAGTATTCTCCTCCTTGATCATATCAAAGGACATAATACTTCTACCTGTATATTGGTTCTCTACTTCTAAATCATATTCTGTGAATATCTCAAAAGGTTCGGACTTGTGTTTCAACAGGAACATATGTTTGAATCTTGAGAGATTATCCGAGAATGTAATGAAGTACAAAGAACCGGTCTTGGCATGTGTAGACAGGGGACCTAACATACATCAACATGTATCATCCCAAGAGTTCACTAACTCTTTCTCTGTTTCCAGTAAACAGAGCTATGGTCATCTTATCTCTGTGACATGACTGGCAAGTTTCACAAGATGTAAATTCAAACTGATTTAAATATGCATCTAAATGTAACTTTAGCTAGTCGGGTCGCATTGATATGACATAGTCTACAATACCTCAAGAAGGATTCGTTCATTTCTGAACTCTTCCTCTTGTGTGTGTTCTATATACTAAGAACTGTAATTTGATTTAGAACATCAATGCTTTTAGATAACGTGCCTGAACCAATCAACTTTTGATATAGGAAATGTTCAAAACATTATCCAACAATACAAAATTTTATCATTTCTTTACTAATAAAGAGACTGATATGATTTTGTATATCAGGTTCGGTATCTAATAACATTCGTTCAGAATCAATGTATTGAAAATACAGAGTGACAGTGACCAACAGACTTGGCTGCAACACTTGCCCCGTTTTCTGCCTCATGAAACTTATCACCCGTTCTCAGTTCTCTACCTATCTGTAGGCCATGTAACATATTACATATGCGGGATCCTGATCTGGTATCATATACCCAGGACGTAAAGGACACTGAGAAACAGTTCTATGTAACGAACACACCCGAAGAAGATGCATCATATGCACTTTCTTCATTTGGGCGGCACGGGAAATCTGGTATTCCCCAATTTCCTGCTCTGTCTTATAACAATTATAAGTTGGAGCGGGACCAACGTTCCCCAGCTCAGTATAACAAGCGGGTTCGGTCAATATATCCGTATTATTATCTTGATTAAGGCGTGATATGGTCGCTACCTGGAGAGAGAGAGAAGAAAACACTCAGCGTGCGCTCTTGCAAGAATAGATTGGTTATTATTATTATTTTATCTAATCAGGATGGCTCCCACTGTTTTTATCAAATCTTCCTTCAAACCCTAAAAGGAAAGACCAGCTGGGATTAATTACACGCTACAAGTTCGCCAATCTTTCAGCCAGGCCAGTGTTGGTACTTTGAGAGAGGTCCCCCGTGCTGTCGCACGAACCTAATTACAGTAAACCTCGTTTTCCCAGAGGCGTAACCCCGTTGACACCTTTCTAGACACCTACTTGATCGGCTAATTGTAATGTGTAAAACTCTCCCAGGAGTAACTCTTACTCGCAGCGGGTATCGGGATCCAACTATCTCATAGAAGGTATGCAATCTCATTGCAAATTTCAACACTTGAAATTCCCGATAATTTTGCCCCTAGCGTCCTATGACCTTGACGTGGGCCAACAAACCATAGTGCGCTAGTCAAGTTCAACCCGTCATTTCCTGATTGAATTAAACCCACCCGCACGACCCTTGACGCAGGCCAACAAAGTCGCACGACTACCCTAATCCAATCTGCATCATATGCATAAGCAGATAAATACTAGTTAGCTACCGCACACTACGCCTTGACGCAGGCCAACAAACGTAGCACGAATACTAACTACTGTAGGGTTGCTATGCACGCACACAAGGGTCTACGAGGCATCAACCATGCCCGATTAAAAATTTAGCCGTGCCGAACAACCCGAATACGGATCTTTAAACTAGAGATTTGGCGAAAACTAGCATGTTAACAACTTTAACACTAAGTGAGAGGGATTACAACATTTGTAGATCCGGTCCTTCACTTCATATGCTCCGTGTTGTGGTCCCTTCGCTGCGATCATCGGGTTCTGGACTCTCGAGAGGTTCCACGAAGAGAAAGATGCAACCTTTGCTTCCGATCTTCGATACTAAGATGATCTACCTTGAAGTTTCTTTAACACATGCTAACACTCATGAAATGATGTGAACACCCTCATCTAAATGGCAAGGGAAGATGAGGATGATGAAGTAGGATTTTTGCTCTCTTTATTTATATTTTTCTCACAATTATTCATCACTTGGAAAAATCAAGAAAGATTTTTTCCATGAAAGAATGAAGGAAGAAGATGAACAATATTTGAATTCCTTTTGTGATGAATAGGAAAAGAAATGATATGATGAATAATGTAACCATGGTCAAACTAACCCTTGTAGAGATTTGACTAAGGTTAAAGGTTTGGTTAGGTTTAAGGAAATATCTAGCATAATATCTTAACAAAGACAAAGAAAGAAAACTTCTAGAAACTTCTAGAAAGCCTTAACCCTAATCAAACCCTAACCATGTTTAATCTCTACTAAACAAGTTGCATTATTTATCATATCATGTTACAATATTATATATCACATATATAATATTTATTGTAACCAAATAAAATAATACATTTAACATATATCGCATATATATCAATGTATTACCCGAGTGAGAAAAAGAATCTTTTAGTGAGCTAATATTAGTTAATGTCTTTTAATATATCATATATATTATTATACATTAAATTATCGAATCAACACTTGATCCGACAATCCGGCTATATCGCATATAACCGACTAATATTTATCCGTACCGATTCATCGAATCAACATTTGATCCGATGATCCGGCTGATATCAAATATCGCGAGAATATAATACGGTATCACATATCGCATTATCCTCGGTCCCGCACATATCACATATGTGCTCCTACTCCGTTTTGCCTGAGTCAAGAAACCTCTGTGTAGGACTCTAAAGAATCGTCAATACGCCGGCAGTAGGTGATGATCATATCAAACACCCACAAGCTGCAAGCGGTCAGCTAAACGTAACAGCTACCCAGGTATTGAGCGCTCAGAAGATCAACAAGCAAGCCTGTAACTTCTCCTGTGAATCCAAACAGTAACACTCCCGTACAGTCCGGTCTCGTCGTCTGATATGTAACATATCTCGCCTAGGGGTGGTAAACGTCAGACCCCAGTAGCTCGATAAGTCGTGTCGATATGAGGTCTATAACAGTTCGAGAAACTACTGATAACACTTACCAGTAAATCTCAGCAACCCTGGCCAGGGATTTCCGGTTATAGCCAATCGAACACAACACAACATCAACTCCCTATACCGGGAGAGACGAATCCCCACCTATCGCTCATTGCCTCCATGTGATTCGGGACTGTACCCAAAAGCCACCTTTTTGCACGCCCTCTTGGACGTGGTATGATGGAAATCAAAGCACAGTGGGAATCACACAAGACTCTATGACGATCTCGGGTCAACAGACTACTCTGTACCAGTGTCACCGGAGAACTGCCATCTGACGTGTGGTATAATACCATCTGGGAGTTCTCGGCGAGTCCGTCCAGTGTACCCAGTCTCCACTGAGCACCCGTACACCATCCTTGATGTCAAACACCGATGGATATGGGATCATCCATCGCCCATCATATGGGTCAAGATGCGTATACGCTAGTCTACTCTGGTGTATCGATGCCCTGTCTCGATACACCCTCGACTAGGAACAGTTATAGGATGTACTCGTCGACTACCGTGGCCCCACTAGTATGATCTCATCATAGTCCCAGTAGTCGAGTACATATCCTAAGGGTTTTATCAACATGTAGCATAGAGACAATCAGAGTACATGTTAAGATAAAGTACAAACAGATAGCATACTATCATGTCGAGCAAGAAAGTCCTTCCTATATATGTCCTAGCATCCACTACAATATACATCGTATGTACAGTAATGGCCTCTAGGGCATACATATAACTAACAATCTCCCACTTGCACTAGGGCCATCTGTTATGGTATCGCATACCCAACAATTAGCTGCGGTTGAAGTATCTCATACTCAACCATCCCATAAAAGTCTCTACTGGGAAAAAGGCCTTTGTGAATGGATCCGCGCTGTCGTCCTCTGTGTCTGCTCTCCTAACCTCGATCTCCCTGGAGATCAACCATCTCCATGATCAGGTGATACTGCCTAAGAATTATATCTGGATTTCTGATGGGACGGGGGTTCCTTGGCATAAGCCACAACTCCATTGTCACACAATGGTAGGAACGAAGTTCATCTTATGAACTTATATATATCCAGACTGCCTCTTTGGTAGCATCCTTGGTAACGATGTATCTTGCCTTTAATCGTCTAGTATGTCACGGTATCTAGTTTGGAGCTCTTCCAACATACCGTCCCTCCACGGAGGGTATGGACAATGCCTGCGACTGACATTCAGTCGTCCTTATCACCCTGGAACCTTTCCAGTGATTCTCCCCAGGATCGATTGATACCATCTCACTACAACTAGTGAGTATCCTAACATCCAATTAGATCTATCTCATAGATCCAAAACACAGGATTTAGGAGGTATCACTTTGATCCTATATGGAGAATCATTGTGATAAGCGGAGATTGACCAAGCGTAGCATAGGAAACTCCTTCTCTATCAAGAGTATGTCATCCACGTACTCTACGAGGATCACCACCATACTCCCTACTACCTTTTTGTATATACAAGGTTCATCTACCATTTTGATGAAGTCAAACCTTTGACTACCACATCAAAACAGATGTTCCAACTCCGCGATGCCTGTTTTATCATATAAAACATCTTGCACACGTTTCCGCTGCTCCCACTGTCTACGAAGCCCTCTGGCTGTGTACTTATAGACGCTCTTTTCTAAAACATCATTTAGAAAAGCAGTCATGACACCCAACCGCCAGATATCGTAGTCATGGTATGTAGCCGTGGCAAGTAGGATCTGGATGGACTTAAGCCTAGCTTTGAAAGTCTCAACTTTTCCATGTACACCAAGTAATCTTCTCAAGATATACTTGCTCCTGATGGGGATTTAACCCTTCAGATAAAGCAACTAAAGTCCATACTTTGTTGGTGTATAAGGATTCCATCTCAGATCACTAAGCATCCAGCCATTCTTAAAGAGTCACACTCCTGATGGCCAGCTCGAAACTAGTTGGGTCATCATTTCATGATGCAATCCTCGCTCCCACTGTCATAGAGAAACTAAAGTATCTCTCAGGTGGGTGAGGAACCCTACTAGATCGGCGGAGAGGCTGAGGTTCGTTGGAAACTATTGAATCCTTTGGTTCTACCAAATCATCAGCTGCATTTTGTATAGCTGGAACCATTCCAGTTCTACATAACAGACCTTGCCTCGAACTTGTCTGGATTTTGCTTTTAGACATTGGCCGGACAACCCCAAATCTTAACAAACTTAAGATATGGGCTCTTCCCTTTCCATATCACATATGAAGTGGTAGGCAACTGATTTGATTTGAACCCTATTCAATAGGTATGCAACTTCACAAGTGCATAACTCCCTGAAGGAAATAGGAAACTCAGTAGTACTCATCATAGAGCACACCATATCACATAGGGTGCTATTGCTCCGCCCCGATACACCGACGTGCTGTGGTGTATACGGAGGAGTAATGCTGAGAGAGAATCTCATTCTCCTTTAGAATAGTCCAGGAATTCCGTGCTCAAGTATTCTCCTCCTTGATCACATCAAAGGACATAATACTTTTACCCGTATTTTGGTTCCCTACTTCTAACTTATATTCTGTGAATATCTCAAAAGGTTCGGACTTGTGTTTCAACAGGAACATATGTCTGAATCTTGAGAGATCATCAGAGAATGTAATGAAGTACAAAGAACCGATCTTGGCATGTGTAGACAGGGGACCTTACATACATCAACATGTATCAATCCCAAGAGTTCACTAACTCTTTCTCTGTTTCCAATAAACAGAGCTATGGTCATCTTATCTTTGTGACATGACCGGCAAGTTTCACAAGATGTAAATTCAAACTAATTTAAATATGCATCTATATGTAACTTAGCTAGTCGGGTCGCATTGATATGACCTAGTCTACAATACCTCAAGAAGGATTCGTTCATTTCTGAACTCTTCCTCTTGTGTGTGTTCCGTATACTAAGAACTGTAGTTTGATTTAGAACGTTAATGCTTTTAGATAACGTGCCTGAACCGATCAACTCTTGATATAGGAAATGTTCAAAACATTATCCAACAATACAAAATTATATCCTTTCTTTACTAATAAAGAGACTGATATGATTTTGTATATCAGGTTCGGTATCTAATAACATTCGTTCAGAATCAATGTATTCTGATAATACAGGGTAATAGTGACCAACAGACTTGGCTGCAATACTTGCACCGTTTTCTGTCTCATGAAACTTATCACCCGTTCTCAGTTCTCTACCTATCTGTAGCCCATGTAACAGATTACATATGCGGGATCCTGATCCGGTATCACATACCCAGGACGTAAAGGATACTGAGAAACAGTTCTCTGTAATGAACACACCCGAAGAAGATGCATCAGCATGCACTTTCTTCGTTTGGGCGGCACGGGAAATCTGGTATTCCCTAATTTCCTGCTCTGTCTTATAACGATTATAAGTTGGAGCGGGACCAACGTTCCCCAGCTCAGTATAACAAGCGGGTTCGGTCAATATATATGTATTTTTATCTTGATTAAGGCGTGATATGGTCGCTACCTGGAGAGAGAGAGAAGAAAACACTCAGCGTATGCTCTTGCAAGATTAGATTGGTTATCTAATATATCTAATCAGGATGTCTCCCACTGTTTTAATCAAATCTTCCTTCAAACCCTAAAAGGAAAGACTAGCCGGGATTAATTACACGCTACAAGTTCGCCAATCTTTCAGCCAGGCCAGTGTCGGTACTTTGAGGGAGGTCCTCCGTGCTTTCGCACGAACCTAATTAATGTAAACCTCGTTTTCCCAGAGGCGTAACCCCGTTGACACCTTTCTAGACACCTACTTGATCGGCTAATTGTAATGTGTAAAACTCTCCCAGGAGTAACTCTTACTCGCAGCGGGTATCGGGATCCAACTATCTCATAGAAGGTATGCAATCTCATTACAAATTTCAACACTTGAAATTCCCAATAATATTTTACCCCTAGCGTCCCATGACCTTGACGCAGGCCAACAAACCACAGTGCGCTAGTCAAGTTCAACCCGTCATTTCTTGATTGAATTAAACCCACCCGCACGACCCTTGACGCAGGCCAACAAAGTCGCACGACTACCCTAATCCAATCTGCATCATATGCATAAACAGATAAATACTAGTTAGCTACCGCACACTACGCCTTGACGCAGGCCAAAAAACGTAGCACGAATACTAAGTAGGACTTATCTGAAATGACGGAGGGCTACGACAGGTTTTTATGAAAACCCTTTGCGTAATGAACTTGATATCGTTGTAGAATCGAGTGATTTTAAATGGAGTGTTTTTGAGGCTTTTCTAGTTTTGCTAAAGGGGTCACTCCCGGTGAAGGGACCGCCGGCCCTTTCCTCATCGAATAAGGTGCAGAGTATATCATATATACCGCTGTGCAAAGCAGAAACTATAGAAGCAATCAAAAGACAAACCGAGGGTTGTAGCATATGCCAGTTATTGCTAAAGGAGTCACTCCCGGTGAAGGGATCTCGGTCCTTTCCTTATCGAATAAGGTGCTGGATGTTCTACAAGGAACACCGCTATGCAAAGCAAGAACTAGAGCTACCAGTTTTTAAACAAGTTTCTACAACATCTTAGGTTTCTTTTATTTCATTAATCTCATTAATGAAGTCCCATTTTATTATGCTTCGCAAGCATCACATTTGGAACGAAATCTGCAATATAACATATATCTCATATATATAATATAAACATTCATCTCAGGCAGTAATATGATCTCATCACAGAACATTGCAGCAGAAGAACATATATGAAATATTGGATATACTAGGACGTCCGTGTTTTCAATACGAGCTTGTATAAAACACAGATTCCACGGTCGCGATGAATAGCCAAACCCACATCCCTAGACCCCTACGAGAGCGGCAAGTAACACTGCCAATTCTAGGGTTAGGAGACCCGGTCTTGACTCCTCGAGATGGTCTCCCACTGGACCCTAGAACCCGGTTACTTGTGCTCCCCGCCTTGGGTCTACCTAATGCGGAAAAGTAAATAATATACAACGGTGACATCTTCCGCTACCTGGAAGTGCCCCAATAAAAGAATATTACATACAAATGAATTTTACATGAATGAAAAAGAAAAAACTCTCATCTCACATAAAACCCCCGGCTATTCAGAACGCGACGATCCAATATAACATATCATAGCAACACATAATATCACATATCATCAATGTAAGCAAGTATGCGTATCCCGATTGTCGTTGATGTATAGCAACGAAGCCGGCGATACACCACATACTACGCTTACGGTCACAGAAAAGAAAGTGTAAAACTACAACAGTTGGAATCCGCAACCTCTTTAGACATCGCATGCCTAACCAAATGAATTCCTTAGACATCGCATGCCTAACAATTATAAACCCCGCATTTTAGTCTCATTATCGAAAACTCTTTTCAATATCAAGTCGGGCAATTCAACAAGATTCCCGACGTCCTGATCGAATGCTCGTCGCAAACTTTAGTAGACGGCCGCACCCCCAGATGCCGTCAACGAAGTGCACTAAGGCGGAACACCGCTGCCGCGAGCACCCGAACGGATGCTTTCGGCGACGGGATTCTCCTACAGTCACTTGGTCGGGGCTATGGGGCGTAGTGTCTATTAAGTTTACCCGGCGAGTATCCACGTACGCTACGTGATTGCGACGGACTTTTGATCACATCAAAATTCCATGGCAACCGATCATCTGAGACTAAACTGCTATGCCTATAATATTCAAATTAGTTATCTCATAACTACCTGTGGATTCCAAATATTGTATCGCATTCCAGATAAATAGACAAAGTTAAACTTTCCGATCGAATCATCAAACACCCAAGATTTCCCCAATATATCTCAACACTTGAAATCAGTTTAAAAACATCCATCACATGCCACAGTACCAATGGTCCAGCCGTAGAAGGGTCAAGCCAATGCCTCACATGTGGCACGCCGTACTGCCCCAAACCCTAAGGTTCAAAAGGCAGTTCAAGACGGTCACATAATCGAGTTAAGGTTTGTTGTCTTCTAGAGGGTCCACCGCGTTACTTGCACGACTTAGAACATTCTTAAACTCGAGAAAAAATCCAACTTTTGAAAAATTTTCCGACTGGGGAAAAGTGAGTTATTGATATCCGTTCGAACTTTTTAACAGTTTCTAAAAATTATCCGGAACAACTAAACAAAGTTAAAACATCCGATCGAATCAACGATTCCCCAATACAACCCTTGATAACTCAACACTTGAGTGGAATTAAAATATTCCCAGAAAAACTTAACAAGAAAGGGCCTAAAAATAATTACATGAAATTTCAGGGACTAAGTCCAAATTTTGGCCGCGGAACCGCCGCAAAACCCATGGTTTGGCCGCGGTTCCGCGCTCCAATTTTGGAATTAGAAGTCCGTACTTCACAGTAATTCTTAGATTTTCCTGCTTGTTTGTCTGAGCATTTTTAATTCAGAAAATATCAACTTTTTGAAAAATGTATAGAGAGGGTTCCGTGTCGGGGTTTCGGCGTTCGATCGGACTTTAAACTTCGTCTAGACTTTGCCTAAAGCTCTAGCTTGGCTCTGATACCACTGTAGGGTTGCTATGCACGCACACAAGGGTCTACGAGGCATCAACCATGCCCGATTAAAAATTTAGCCGTGCCGAACAACCCGAATACAGATCTTTAAACTAGAGATTAGGCGAAAACTAGCATGTTAACAACTTTAACACTAAGTGAGAGGGATTACAACATTTGTAGATCCGGTCCTTCACTTCATATGCTCCGTGTTGTAGTCCCTTCGCTGCGATCATCGGGTTCTGGACTCTCGAGAGGTTCCACGAAGAGAAAGATGCAACCTTTGCTTCCGATCTTCGATACTAAGATGATCTATCTTGAAGTTTCTTTAACACAAGCTAACACTCATGAAATGATGTGAACACCCTCATCTAAATGGCAAGGGAAGATGAGGATGATGAAGTAGGATTTTTGCTCTCTTTATTTATATTTTTCTCACAATTATTCATCACTTGGAAAAATCTAGAAAGATTTTTTCCATGAAAGAATGAAGGAAGAAGATGAACAATATTTGAATTCCTTTTGTGATGAATAGGAAAAGAAATGATATGATGAATAATGTAACCATGGTCAAACTAACCCTTGTAGAGATTTGACTAAGGTTAAAGGTTTGGTTAGGGTTAAGGAAATATCTAGCATAATATCTTAACAAAGACAAAGAAAGAAAACTTCTAGAAACTTCTAGAAAGCCTTAACCCTAATCAAACCCTAACCATGTTTAATCTCTACTAAACAAGTTGCATTATTTATCATATCATGTTACAATATTATATATCACATATATAATATTTATTGTAACCAAATAAAATAATACATTTAACATATATCGCATATATATCAATGTATTACCCGAGTGAGAAAAAGAATCTTTTAGTGAGCTAATATTAGTTAATGTCTTTTAATATATCATATATATTATTATACATTAAATTATCGAATCAACACTTGATCCGACAATCCGGCTATATCGCATATAACCGACTAATATTTATCCGTACCGATTCATCGAATCAACATTTGATCCGATGACCCGGCTGATATCAAATATCGCGAGAATATAATACGGTATCACATATCGCATTATCCTCGGTCCCGCACATATCACATATGTGCTCCTACTCCGTTTTGCCTGAGTCAAGAAACCTCTGTGTAGGACTCTAAAGAATCGTCAATACGCCGGCAGTAGGTGATGATCATATCAAACACCCACAAGCTGCAAGCGGTCAGCTAAACGTAACAGCTACCCAGGTATTGAGCGCTCAGAAGATCAACAAGCAAGCCTGTAACTTCTCCTGTGAATCCAAACAGTAACACTCCCGTACAGTCCGGTCTCGTTGTCTGATATGTTGCATATCTCGCCTAGGGGTGGTAAACGTCAGACCCCAGTAGCTCGATAAGTCGTGTCGATATGAGGTCTATAACAGTTCGAGAAACTACTGATAACACTTACCAGTAAATCTCAGCAACCCTGGCCAGGGATTTCCGGTTATAGCCAATCGAACACAGCACAACATCAACTCCCTATACCGGGAGAGATGAATCCCCTCCTATCGCTCATTACCTCCATGTGATTCGGGACTGTACCCAAAAGCCACCTTTTTGCACGCCCTCTTGGACGTGGTATGATGGAAATCAAAGCACAGTGGGAATCACACAAGACTCTATGACGATCTCGGGTCAACAGACTACTCTGTACCAGTGTCACCGGAGAACTGCCATCTGACGTGTGGTATAATACCATCTGGGAGTTCTCGGCGAGTCCGTCCAGTGTACCCAGTCTCCACTGAGCACCCGTACACCATCCTTGATGTCAAACACCGATGGATATGGGATCATCCATCGCCCATCATATGGGTCAAGATGCGTATACGCTAGTCTACTCTGGTGTATCGATGCCCTGTCTCGATACACCCTCGACTAGGAACAGTTATAGGATGTACTCGTCGACTACCGTGGCCCCACTAGTATAATCTCATCATAGTCCCAGTAGTCGAGTACATATCCTAAGGGTTTTATCAACATGTAACATAGAGACAATCAGAGTACATGTTAAGATAAAGTACAACCAGATAGCATACTATCATGTCGAGCAAGAAAGTCCCCCCTATATATGTCCTAGCATCCACTACAATATACATCGTATGTACAGTAATGGCCTCTAGGGCATACATATAACTAACAACTACCACTTATCTGAAATGACGGAGGGCTACGACAGGTTTTTCTGAAAACTTATTGCGTAATGAACTTGATATCGTTGTAGGATCGAATGAATTTTTAAATGGAGTGTTTTTGAGGCTTTTCTAGTTTTGCTAAAGGAGTCACTCCCGGTGAAGGGATCGTCGGTCCTTTCCTCGTCGAATGAGGTGCGGGATATATCATATATATCACTGTGCAAAGCAGAAACTATAGAAGCAATCAAAAACAAACCGAGGGGTGTAGCATCTGCCAGTTATTGCTAAAGGAGTCACTCCCGGTGAAGGGATCTCGGTCCTTTCCTTATCGAATAAGGTGCAGGATGTTCTACAAGGAACACGGCGATTCAAAGCAAGAACTGTAGCTACCTGTTTTTAAGAGATTCGATTCCACAACATCTTAGGTTTATTTTCTTTCATTAATCACATTAATGAAGTCCCATCATTTAAGTACATAAACATCACAGATAAATACGACGTACACTTATACCATCCGCATTCGCCTCGATGTCCTCTCGTGCACCGTTAGGTTAGGTAACTAACGGCAGAGCAGGGCAGGGCTAGCGCGGGTGTAAAACTTAAGTAACGTCTATATAATATATCATATATACTATATACTGTATCTATCACAGAACATATCACATGATCACATCACAGATATCGCAGCAGAAGAATCATATGAAATATTGGATATACTAGGACGTCCGTGTTTTCAATACGAGCCAGTATAAAACACGGATTCCACGGTCGCGATGAATAGCCAAACCCACACCCCTAGACCCCTACGAGAGCGGCAAGCAACCCTACCAATTCTAGAGTTAGGAGACCCGGACTCGACTCCTCGAGTTGGTCTCCCACTGGACTCCAGAACCCGGTTACTTGTGCTCCCCTCCTTGGGTCTATCCTAGTGCGGAAAAGTAAATAATATACAAATGGTGACATGCTGCCGCAACCTGGAAGTGCCCCAATAAAAGAATATTACATACAAGTTTTTACATGAATGAAAATGAAAAACACTCATCTCACATAAAACCCCCGGCTATTCAAACACGACGATCCAATATAACATATCCAGCAACACATAACATCACATGTCATCAACGTATGGGATGCGCACTAATGAGGTCTCACAAGGCATCAACCATGCCAATTTCAAACTTTACGGTGCCGAGAAACCCTAGACTAGATCGTTAACTAGAATTTTAGGCGAAAAGTGAAACTAGTTAACAACTTAACTAAAGGGTAACGGAAATACAACCTTTGTAGATCCGGTCCTCCACCTCCATAGCTCCGCGATGAAGTCTCCTCGCTGCGATCATCGGATCCCGGGCTCTAGCGTCGGCTTCATCGGAGAAATGGGCGGGCTAGGTCGTCGGCTTCGATGCCGAAGATGATCTACGTCGAGGCAACACAAGATCAAGCTCCAACTTCACCAAGTCAAGAAACTTGTGAAGAAAACACCCTATACTACTTGGAAAGTGGTAGAGGATGAAGAAATAGGAAGTGGGTTCACTTTAGAATTGGATTTCTCACTCATTTGCTCAAGTTGCCATTGATGGAGGCAAGCTTTTCTTCTTGTTGAAGATGAAGAAGAAGAAGATAAGAATATGATAGAATATGATAAGTATTATTTAAAAAAGAAAATAATATGAATAATTATCATATACCAACCATGGTTATGTGTAGAGAATAGACTATGGTTAAGTGGAATGGTTAGGGTTAAGCATGAGACAAAATGGTCACTTAGTCAAAGCTTCATGAAGCTTCAACAACAAACAAAGAAAGCCACCATTTTCCCTTTATCATTTTCTTTTTCCAAAATAAACAAAATGAATAAATAAATGAATAAAAAGAAAACCCTAACCATTACACAACCATGGTTTAATCTTTACACAAACCTGTTGGAGATAGTGCCCTCAGAGTCAATTATTGGATCACAGGCACGTGATTGCAATGATTGAGGGAGGACCTATCCCGGTAGGACAGTCTTACTCGAGATGATAGTATGCTATCTGGTTTATCTTTATCATCGTGCACTGCTTTAGGTGACCTGACATGTCGCTATTACACGTTGATAGAGCCCCTAGGATTCTTGCTTGACTACCAGCAGTATGATGGCGATCATATACGTGGGAGCTGGTAGTCTATAAGCACATCCTTAAAAGGTCCCTAGTCGTAGGAGTTTCGAGACAGGACATCGATACTCCATTAGTAGACTAGTGTATACAGTCGAGACCCCAACGAGGGGCGGTGGCCGGTCTCACAAGCCACTGGTGTCAGTTGGTTCACCTAAGATGTATACAGGTGCTCATTGGGTTATGAGTACACCGGACAGGACTCGCCGGGAACCTGCTAGTTGGTCTTATACCAGATGTCAGATAGCAGTTCCCTGGTGACATGTGTACAGGTTAGTTCATCGACCTGAGATCGTCATTTGTCTCGTGTGAGTTCCCACTGTGCTTTGATTACTACCCTACCACGGCTCAAAGGAGTCGTGCAAACAGGTTTTAGTTGGGTACAGTCCCGAGCCACATGGAGGCAGTGAGCGGATCTGCAGGGGTTCGTCTCTCCCGGTATTGGGGGTGAGGCCGCGCTGTGTCTAGGAGAGCCATTACACAAAGCCCTCGGCCGAGGCAGGAGATTTACTGGTAGGTATTCCAGTAGTATCTCAGGGTGTTCATGGCTACGCTCCGACACGACTTGTACCGCTTTTGGGGGTCTGACTTTTACCAACCCCTTAGGCCCGCCATGCGATACTCATAGACGAACGGACCGGACTGTACGGATATTGTCACTGACAGGCTCAGTAGGGTGTCAGGATGAGTTCGCTCATCGACGTCCCTTTTGGTCAATAGCTGGTTGCCCGTCACGTATTGGCTTATACCTCTGACGTGCTAGTGGTTAAATCCACAGCCATAGTATTGACGAGTCTTTAGAGTCCACCACACATTCAGTTACTCAAGTTTCGGGCGAAACGCTGTAGAGGCCGTATGGAGATATGGCAGGGTCCGATCAGATACGTGCGGTATTGCACGGATCAGGATCGGACGGTTTGTACTAGTGGCCGTATGGTTATATGGCAGGGTTCGATCAGATACGTGCGGTATTGCACGGATCAGGATCGGACGGATACTACTAGCCGGCTTTGGTTTAAGCCGGATCCTAGTTTAGTACAGTGTAGATTTTGTCTCATTGCATTTGTATCCGGTCGGAATACAGATGCGGGTGTGTATGCACAGTATCGGGGTTTTCCTGTAATTTATTACAGGACCAGTTTTCTGGAGTTGCCGGTTTGTATTCCGTTCCGGCCGGTTTTCCTTTGTTCTTTCCCGGCCGGACTTTTCCGATGGAGGGGGGTTTTGTGGGAGGGGGTATCTTGCATATTGGTGGCATCATTATAGTTTTTCATGATGAGATGCTTTCTTAGTCTTTTCCTTTGCTTTATGGTGATGAGAAAGGATTAGGATTGATTTGTATTTGGATGTGAGATTTGCTTTTGGGGGTGTGGTTACCCATTCACTTTTACTACACTCACCTCCCTTATACATGTTGCTTTTCCCTCCACCATTTCCTAGCTAGCAAGGCCGGCCACAATTTTTGGGAGAGGAGAGAAAACGAGAGGTTCATTTCATTTGGTGTGGGAAATTTATCATCCATCTCATTTTTCCATTGCTACCAAAATCCCCAAGTTCATTTCTCAACCTCATTCCTCCATCAAGGCAACATAACCCCAAAGAGACAAAGCACTACACATTCTACAGCAAATCTTGGGCACGTCGACTTGCCAGTTTCGTGCCCGAGTTGCCTCGGCATTGAGGTGGGAGCCCGTAAAAGATGCAGACGATGTGGTGCCCTTCCGGCAAGGATGCGACGACCGGAGTTTCCGCGGGAGATCGGGACGATGAAAAGAAGACCGGAGGACTCGGATCACTTGGTATACTTCTCTTCCCATCTCTTGTTAGCTAGTATAGGTTAATGGTTAACGATCCGGGTTTTCATTGTCCGCGGTAGCGCCAGTTTCCAAGTAAGGAAAATTTTTGATTCCGCATTTTGGCCTCGGTAAGACGGCCGGGGTGCTGCCGTGGCGCAACATGGTATCAGAGCCACGCCATTAACCTAGTCTAGCTTGTTCTAGTGTGTTTTGCTTTTCCGATCGAACAAAAATTCCAAAACCGCGTTTTCTTCACATCAGTTTTCTGTCGATTTTTTCCGAGCTCTAAAAATTTTTCAGGTTGTAGAAAACTGATGTACATGAATTTCTAAGAAAACTGCAAAATTTTGGTAACCTGATCCTTTCATAAGACCGCGGAACCACGGCCATGACCCCTCTTTGGCCGCGGTTCCGCCGCAGTATGTTAGCTTCATTTTACCAATTTTTTGCAGTAGGCTTGTGGGCTGAAAATAGGGGTTTTGGTATACTTTGTTTGGGCCCAGATTTTCTGTGTGTGCTACAGTAAGTACTTAGGGGCCCACTTGGTAATTTTGTTCGATCGGATATTTTAAACACATTATTTCACAGTATTTACATTATATCTGCGACCGTGAATGTCACTTGATCGGTAAATCCCGTCTAACTGCTATAGCCCGGTTAGACGGATTTGCGAACGTGACTTTCACGTTGATGTTCTGTGTTTATGCTGTGATGTTGCGGATCGGTCGTGGGGGATAGCCTGGATGCAATGTTAGTACAGTTTTTGTTGTATTATGTACATTTGATATTGCGGGGCGAGCGTCCGACATGTGGACTGCCGTCACTGCCTGTTTGTATTATTTCTTTTGGGGCACGACCTGGTTGCGGTCGATGTACCCGTTGTATGTATATTTTACTTTCTGTACTAGGATTACCCCGCGGAGGGGTGCACGGATAGCCGGGTTCTAGAGGGAAACGGGCCCGCATCTCATGGCATTGAGACGGAGGGGGCTTCACTTTAGGATTGGCGGGCTATTCGCCGCACTCGTAGGGGGTACAGGTTGACCCAGGAGGGGTGCCCAAGTTACCGGATTCCGTGAAGTGCTGGGTGGTCCATTCACGGTGCTGGAGGGGACTGCCTCGCTTCAGGTCTTGGCGGGTGACTTGCCGCGCCCGTAGGGGTCTAGGATTTCATTGCACAGGCTATCCACACGACCAGGGGAACGTCGGGTTTCAGCAGCGGCTCTGTGAAACCCGGGGATCCCAGATATCTGTATTGTTCTGTGTGCTGTACATTTCTGTGATGTTGCATTTTATCACGCCTTGAGCGAAAATTATATATTGGTATATATATATTGGTAGATGTTGTATATGTTTTGCATCCGCGCTAGTCCAGTCCCCGCTCTGTCGTTAGTTAAGTAACCTAACGGGTGATGACGGGACCCAGTGGCGAATGCGGATGGCATATACGTACATCATTATTTTCGTTCTTTATTGGTGTGATCATATGATGGGGCTGCGTTGATTCGGATCAATGCAAGTTAAAAACAAACCTATTCTGATGTTGTTGGAACATTTTTCAAAAAGCTGTTATTGCAAGGACGTTCATTTTTGTTTTGCATCGTGGTATTCATTTGGAATATCCTGCTCCTCAGTCGACGAGGCAAGGGCCGAGATCCCTTCACCGGGAGTGACCCCTTGGACAAAAGTTTGCGTCAGGGCAATAACTTCACTATAGCCGATTATTTTTGCTTTGCATCGTGGTATTCAGTTGGAATATCCTGCACCTCATTCTACGGGGAAAGAGCCGAGATCCCTTCACCGGGAGTGACCTCTTTAGTAAAGGTTTTCGTCACTATATTTTTATAAAAAGCTATGCAGTTCCTTCAACGATATCGAGTTCATTACGTTAAAAGTTTTTCGCCAAAAACTAGACGTAGCCCTCCGTCATTTCTTACAAGTATTACTTAGTATTCGTGCTGCGTTAGTTGACTGTGTCAAGGCGTAGTGTGCGGTAGCTAAGTAGTGTTTGTTTGCAGCATATTAATGGGATTGGTTAGGACAGTCGTGCGGCCTTGTTGACTGTGTCAAGGGCTCGTACGGGTGGGTTTAATGCAATCCAGGATAATGACGGGTTGAACTTGACTAGGACTCTTTGATTTGTTGACTGTGTCAAGGTCACTTGGGTCCTAGGGGTAAAACTTTCATCGGGGGTTTCAAAAGAACTGAAACTTGCCAGGCATGCGCATACCTTCTGGAGTGTGGTGACTTGAGTGGATTCCGTCAAGTTATCATGCGATGATAGTTGGATCCCGATTTCCACTGATGAGTTGGTTTACTCCTCGGGTGATCCCGACTAATTCTTCTTTCAGGTTTGGAGGAGAATTTGAGGTACAGTGGGAGGTTTCCAGATTAGATAAAGTGATAACCATTCTGATCTAGGTTAGAGTGCACGCTGAGTGTTTCTTTTCTCTCTCTCTTTGGCAGCGACCATTGACCCGACCCTGGACTATGACTCAGTGACCAAGTTGACCGAACCTTCTATAACATTGGCTTTTGGATTGTCAGAGTTGCAAACTTCATTGCCACTCCTACTTTTACCCTTTTCTCCAGGACACCCCGTATTACTACGAACGTCCACTTCCATTGGACAAAACCATCGTATGGTTAGATACGAACTCGAAGGACTTCGAGGATGGTTTCTTGTTCTGGAGAAAACGGATAGGACTATTCAGTTGTCTTTTCCTTTTACCTTCTCTCAGGTTGCGAGTACTCCTTGGTTTAGGAGTAGTACACCTATTACGCAAATTGGATAGTCTTCTTCCAGACCTTAGGCTGGTGCCGAACAGTGGGGAATGAAGAAAACCAATTAGCATAACGATGGTGTGCAGAAGGTATTAAGTTAAGACAAAGCAAGGGATTAGTAGGAGGGCAAAGTAAATTGCGACTGATATTCACGACCAAACCAAGTATTTCTTCGCCAATCCTAAATCACCTTTGTATTTCTCCAGGAAACTCCGTATTACTACGAAGATCCCAGTTTATTGGATAATGCATCGTATGGTTATATACGAACTCGAAAGGAACTTGTTCCACTTCGGGGATGGATCCTGGTTCAGGAGAAATAGGAATAAGGTTCATTCGGTTGTCTTTTATCTTCACCTTCTCTCGCATTGCGAGTGCTCCTAGGATTAGGAAAGTACACCCTTTATGCTTATTGGATAGTCTTCTTCCAAACCATAGGCTGGTGCCGAACGGTAGGGAAGGAAGAAAACCATTTGGCCTAAAGGGATGTACAGAAGGTAATGACTAAAGACATATAAAGGGATTTGGAGAAATGACAAAGAATTACAAGGTTACAGTTGTGAATCTGGATAATGGAAGAGGCATTACTAGGAATACCAGGATACCCCATCGAGACATTTCAATGTTTCAGTTTCACTGTGTAATGTTAAAAGAAAACTGATTTCCCGATTAGATACTTACTCCAGGAGATGTATTTACCAGGTATGATTCTCACATCTGTATGGTTTTACAGATGATGAGTGGGAGTAAGTTATTGGGAATTGGGAGATCATCCTCATTATATCGGGATTCGTTGTAATCGGTGATATTTGAGGAAATCACCTGGGCTGTTTGCCGGTCGGCAAATATTTGGTTTTGAATATCCGCTGTTATGCACCAATTTCAAATCGATATATCTGTACGTCTATTTTCATAGAGTGAGATATACTTTTTGAAATTATGTCAGTGACATTTACCTATATCAGTGGATGGTTAGGTAAGGAGCATTAAACAGCGGTGTAATTCTTCTTAACCATAAGTACAGTTTTCAACCTACCACACGCAGTGAATGAGTTATCTGACTCAAGGGACTTATACAGGGTATTGTATGTTGTCCAGGGTCCTTCAGGACAGAGGGGTTGGTCCTCGTACTATATTCAGTTTACTTATGACTTCTCTAGTTTTTAGACAGGTGTTTCGTGGAAACACAGGGTCTGAATTTTGAGAAGTTATAGGTATTTGAATAAAGTAGAGAACCAGGTATTGCAAGTATCGGGATTCTTCAAGGTGATCGAAGATGTAGATACTTATGTATGGTATTCAGTTAATAGTAATGATTAAGAGATCTTGCTTCTCTTTCAGGTTACTCATAATTGGAAGCATTCCTAAGTTGAGTGACGCTGATCGGCCTTTTTCCATTTAGTTGACATGCACTGGAGACAGCTGCATGATTTGAATCTGGTTCAATTAAATCAGTGCCTCTGGTTCTATATTGGATATAGAACAGTTCATATCTTAACGATGTTAAGGTACGGGGAGTTGTCCGGCTTATGCTTAAAACCAGACACTGGACAACTCAAGGCACGTTTCTGTAATGGCTGTTTGTGGGTTGACCCAGGCTATGACGAGGGTTGACTTTCTACCATCTGGAAGATCAATAGTGATATTGTTCTTGACTCGCCACAGTTTTAATAAAAATGGATTTTTTCAGAAAACAGTAGTGGGAGTATGGTAGAACTGGAAGTAATTCCAGAACCACAAACGATTACTGAAGATTTGATAAGGAACCTAAAGATTCAATCTGGTTTGACATTCCATTGGCCACTCCGCAGAAATGATGGGTAACCTCAGGCACTCGAGAGGTACTTCGGTATGCTCAAGGACGGTGGCAGGGAGGTTCTTGTTTAACCAGACTTACCATTGCTGTTGTTCCAGACTGTGAGACCCGGCACGAGGATGAGTATAGCGTCGTTCTAAACTAGCTTTAGAAGTGCACGTCTATATGACTCTGGCAGAGGGTTGTCGTAGTCAGTGGGAGCAGCGGAAGCATTGGTGGTCATCAGGCTTATGTCTATTTATAGACTAAAGCAGTTACAGCGGAGATAGATCATCTATTTCTGACCTGACAGTCATAGGTTTGACTTCATCAGAATAGGGGATGGATCTGTTGAGAAGGTAGTAGGGTGTGATGTCATGGTATTTGGATGACATACACAGAGTAGGAAGTGATATTCCTATACTACGATCGGTTATACTTTGGTTGTCACACAGTAGTTTCTCCATACAGGACGTGGATATTATATCAGACATTCTGGTTACTAGATCTATGGTTTTAGATCTAGATTTGGGTAGTTTCCCAATCTGGGTACCTTGACAGCATTCTATGAGTATTTAGAATGGACGACTCCTGGCACGGTAGTGTACCTGCAGGTGATGGAGTCACCCTCTCTAAAGGTGTCTTACAGACTAAAGGGGAGAGGGATACACATGATTGACAGATCACTTGCTTAGGCAATTGAGTCAATCATGAGATGTCAAGTACCACACCAGATGTTGTTCTTGCAGTAGATGCAATAAGTTGATATTGATCCAATCCTGGAGAAACAGTCGGAAGCAGTTTTAGAACATAAGTTGATGTTCTAGGGATATGATAACGACAGCCTCCTTTAGGAGACGGTTATCATTCCAGGCTTCCAAGGTGACCTGGATGGCAGAGTGGCTGTCAGAGTTATAGTTTTCCCTCTGACGAGGGGCAGTATATTGGACATGTGGTCCAGGTGGATACTGAGGGAAGGCATGGCGCAGGATACTGATTAAGTTCAGTTGACGATACAGTCTAAGAAGTTTGGATCTGGAGTTCATTTATGAGCTAGGTCCCATCAGACATCCAGACACATTCTAAGACAGGTATTGCTCATTTCGGGAGATGGTTTTCTCCGCGAACTTGAGATATAGAGAGAAATGGAAAGAAACATCCCAGCAGATCCACTCACTGAGGCTATTCCTCGAATGCCATAGTTTCATAAACGAGCTTTGTGAGACTGACTAGTAGAGGAGTTGGGTGTTCGGTATCACACGGGCTGTGAGTATGCGACATCGCAATAATTAGCCTTGAGTGCAAGTGGGAGATTGTTGGAGATAGTGCCCTCAGAGTCAATTATTGGATCACAGGCACGTGATTCCAATGATTGAGGGAGGACCTATCCCGGTAGGACAGTCTTACTCGAGATGATAGTATGCTATCTGGTTTATCTTTATCATCGTGCACTGCTTTAGGTGACCTGACATGTCGCTATTACACGTTGATAGAGCCCCTAGGATTCTTGCTTGACTACCAGCAGTATGATGGCGATCATATACGTGGGAGTTGGTAGTCTATAAGCACATCCTTAAAAGGTCCCTAGTCATAGGAGTTTCGAGACAGGACATCGATACTCCATTAGTAGACTAGTGTATACAGTCGAGACCCCGACGAGGGGCGGTGGCCGGTCTCACAAGCCACTGGTGTTAGTTGGTTCACCTAAGATGTATACAGGTGCTCATTGGGTTATGAGTACACCGAACAGGACTCGCCGGGAACCTGCTAGTTGGTCCTATACCAGATGTCAGATAGCAGTTCCCTGGTGACATGTGTACAGGTTAGTTCATCGACCTGAGATCGTCATTTGTCTCGTGTGAGTTCCCACTGTGCTTTGATTACTACCCTACCACGGCTCAAAGGAGTCGTGCAAACAGGTTTTAGTTGGGTACAGTCCCGAGCCACATGGAGGCAGTGAGCGGATCTGCAGGGGTTCGTCTCTCCCGGTATTGGGGGTGAGGTCGCGCTGTGTCTAGGAGAGCCATTACACAAAGCCCTCGGCCGAGGCTGGAGATTTACTGGTTGGTATTCCAGTAGTATCTCAGGGTGTTCTGGGCTACGCTCCGACACGACTTGTACCGCTTTTGGGGGTCTGACTTTTACCAACCCCCTAGGCCCGCCATGCTATACTCATAGACGAACGGACCGGACTGTACGGATATTGTCACTGACAGGCTCAGTAGGGTGTCAGGATGAGTTCGCTCATCGACGTCCCTTTTGGTCAATAGCTGGTTGCCCGTCACGTATTGGCTTATACCTCTGACGTGCTAGTGGTTAAATCCACAGCCATAGTATTGACGAGTCTTTAGAGTCCACCACACATTCAGTTACTCAAGTTTCGGGTGAAACGCTGTAGAGGCCGTATGGAGATATGGCACGGTCCGATCAGATACGTGCGGTATTGCACGGATCAGGATCGGACGGTTTGTACTAGTGGCCGAATGGTTATATGGCAGGGTTCGATCAGATACGTGCGGTATTGCACGGATGAGGATCGGACGGATACAACTAGCCGGCTTTGGTTTAAGCCGGATCCTAGTTTAGTACAGTGTAGATTTTGTCTCATTGCATTTGTATCCGGTCGGAATACAGATGCGAGTGTGTATGCACAGTATCGGGGTTTTCCTGTAATTTATTACAGGACCAGTTTTCTGGAGTTGCCGGTTTGTATTCCGTTCCGGCCGGTTTTTCTTTGTTCTTTCCCGGCCGGACTTTTCCGATGGAGGGGGGTTATTTGCAAGTTTGCAAATAACATTTGTGGGAGGGGGTATCTTGCATATTGGTGGCATCATGATAGTTTTTCATGATGAGATACTTTCTTAGTCTTTTCCTTTGCTTTATGGTGATGAGAAAGGATTAGGATTGATTTGTATTTGGATGTGAGATTTGCTTTTGGGGGTGTGGTCACCCATTCACTTTTACTACACTCACCTCCCTTATACATGTTGCTTTTCCCTCCACCATTTCCTAGCTAGCAAGGCCGGCCACAATTTTGGGGAGAGGAGAGAAAATGAGAGGTTCATTTCATTTGGTGTGGGAAATTTATCATCCATCTCATTTTTCCATTGCTACCAAAATCCCCAAGTTCATTTCTCAACCTCATTCCTCCATCAAGGCAACATAACCCCAAAGAGACAAAGCACTACACATTCTACAGCAAATCTTGGGCACGTCGACTTGCCAGCTTCGTGCCCGAGTTGCCTCGGCATTGAGGTGGGAGCCCGTAAAAGATGCAGACGATGTGGTGCCCTTCCGGCAAGGATGCGACGACCGGAGTTTCCACGGGAGATCGGGACGATGAAGAGAAGACCGGAGGACTCGGATCACTTGGTATACTTCTCTTCCCATCTCTTGTTAGCTAGTATAGGTTAATGGTTAACGATCCGGGTTTTCATTGTCCGCGGTAGCGCCAGTTTCCAAGTAAGGAAAATTTTTGATTCCGCATTTTGGCCTCGGTAAGACGGCCGGGGCGCTGCCGTGGCGCAACAAAACCCAAGTGAGCATGTATCATCAAACATGATACAAACAAGTGCACAAAAATATATCACATATACAATCTGCATTTCAAGTGAGAAAATCCATTTAAAGTGAACCAATACTAGTTAATGCAAAGTAATATATCAAATATATAATTATACATTAAATCATTAAATCAACACTTGATTCAATGATCCGGTCATGTCGCATATAACCGACTAGTATCCGATGTATCGACTTATCGAATCAATCCTTGAATCGATAACTAGGTTATATCGCATACAACCATTCGATACATTCATCGCGAGAATGGAATACGGTATCACATACTCGCATTATTCTCGGTCCCGCACATATCTCATATGCGCTCCTATTTCGTTTCGCTTAAGCCAGGAAACCTCTGTGTAGGACTCTAAAGACTCGTCAATACGCCGGCAGCAGGTGATGATCATATCAAACACCCACAAGCCGCAAGCGGTCTGCTAAACGTAACGGCCACCCGGGTATTGAGCGATCAGAAGATCGACGAGCAAGCCCGCTCACACTCCTGTGAATCCAACCAGTAACACTTACCGTACAGTCCGGTCTGTTCGTCTGATATGTCGCATATCTCGTCTAGGGGTGGTAAACGTCAGACCCCAATAGCTCGATAAGTCGTGTCGATATGAGGTCTATAACAGTTCGAGAAACTACTGGTAACTCTTACCAGTAAATCTCAACAACCCTGGCCAGGGATTTCCGGTTATAGCCAATCGAACACAGCGCAACATCAACTCCCTATACCGGGAGAGACGAATCCCCTCCTATCGCTCATTGCCTTCATGTGATTCGGGACTGTACCCAAAAGCCACCGTTTTGCATGCCCTCTTGGACGTGGTAAGGTGGAAATCAAAGCACAGTGGGAATCACACAAGACTCTATGACGATCTCGGGTCAACAGACTACTCTGTACCAGTGTCACCAGAGAACTGCCATCTGACGTAAGGTATAATACCATCTGGGAGTTCTCGGCGAGTCCGTCCAGTGTACCCAGTCTCCACTGAGCACCCGTATATCATCTCTGATGTCAAACACCAATGGATATGGGATCATCCATCGCCCATCTGTATGGGTCGAGAAGGTATACGCTAGTCTACTCTGGTATATCGATGCCCCATCTCGATACTCCCACGACTAGGGACCTTGAAGGATGTACTTATGGACTACCATGTCCCCACTAGTATGATCTGCATCATAGTCCAGGTAGTCAAGTACACATCCTAAGGGCTTTACCAAACAGAGAGACAATCAGTATACACGTTAAGGTAAAGAGTAACCAGATAGCATACTATCATGTCGAGCAAGAAAGTCCTCCCTATATATGTCCCAGCATCCACTACAATATACATCCTATGTACAGTAATGGCCTCTAGGGCATACATATAACTAACAATATGAAGGGATGTGGAGAGATGACATAGAAGTATACGGTTGCAGTTGTGAATCTGATAATGGAAGAGGCATTACTAGGAATACCAGGATACCCCTACGAAACATTTCAATGTTTCAGTTTCACTGTGTACTGTTAAAGGAAAACTGATTTCCCAATTAGACACTTGCTCCAGGGTATGTATTTACCAGGTATGATTCTCACATCTGTATGGTTTTACAGATGATGAGTGGGAGTAAGTTATTGGGAATTAGGTGATCATCCTCATTATATCAGAATTCGTTGTAATTGGTGATATTTGAGGAAATCGCCTGGGTAGTTTGCCGGACGGCAAATATTTGGTTTTGAATATCCGCTGTTATGCACCAATTTCAAATTGATATATCTGTATGTCTATTTTTATAGAGTGAGATATACTTTTTTTTAAATTATGTCCATGACATTTACCTATATCAGTGGATGATTAGGTAAGGAGCATTAAACAACGGTGTAATTCTTCTTAATCATAAGTACAGTTTTCAACCTACGACACATAGGGTTTGAGTTATTAGACTCAGTGGACTTATACAGAGTATTGTATGTTGTCCAGTGTCCATTAGGACAGAAGGGTTGGTCCTCGTACTATATTCGGTTTACTTATGACTTCTCCAGTTCTTAGATAAGTGTTTCGTAGAAACACAAGGTCTGAGTTTTGAGAAGTTATAGGTATAAGAGTAAAGTAGAGAACCAGGTATTGTAAGTATCGGGATTCTTCAAGGTGATCGAAGATGTAGATACTTGTGTATGGTATTCAGTTGATAGTAATTGTTTTGAGAAACTTGTTTCTCTTTCAGGTTACTCATAATTGGAAACATTCCTAAGTTGAGTAACGCTGATCGGCCTCCTTCCATTTAGTTGACATGCACTGGAGACAGCTGCATGATTTGAATCTGGTTCAATTAAATCAGTGCCTCTGTTTCTATATTGGATATAGAACAGTTCATATCTTAACGATGTTAAGGTACGGGGAGTTGTCCGGCTTATGCTTAAAACCAGACTCCGGACAATTCAAGACACGTTTCTGTAATGGCTGTTTGTGGGTTGACCCGGGCTATGACGAGGGTTGACTTTCTACCATCTGGAAGATCAATAGTGATATTGTTCTAGACTCGCCACAGTTTTAATAAAAATGGATTTTTTCAGAAAACAGTAGTGGGAGTATGGTAGAACTGGAAGTGATTCCAGAACCGCAAACGATTACTGAAAATTTGATAAGAACCTAAAGATTCAATCTGGATTGACATTCCATTGGCCACTCCGCAGATAAGGTGGATAACCTCAGGCACCCGAGAGGTACTACGGTAGCCTCAAGGACGGTTACAGGGAGGTTCTTGTTTACCCAGACTTGCCATTGTTGTTGTTCTAGACTATGAGACCCGGCGGGAGGATGAGTATAGCGTCGTTCTAAACAAGCTTTAGAAGTGTATGACTCTTCCAGAGGGTTGTCATAGTCAGTGGGAGCAGCGGAAGTATTGGTGGACAAGTGGCTTATGTCTATTTATAGACTAAATCACAAATAGAGGAGATAGATCATCTATTTCTGATGTTACAGTCACAGGTTTGACTTCATCAGAATAGGGGATGGATCTGTTGAGAAGGTAGTAGGGTGTGATGTCCTGGTATTTGGATGACATACACAGAGTACGAAGTGAAGTTCCTATACTACGATCGGTTATACTTTGGTTGTCACACAGTAGTTTCTCCACATGGGACTTGGATATTATATCAAGATATTCTGGTCACTAGATCTATGGTTTTAGATCTAGATTTGGGTGGTTTCCCAATCTGGGTACTTAGACAGCATTCTAAAGGTGTTTTAGAATGGACGATTCCTGGCACGGTAGTGTACCTGCAGGTGATGGAGTCACCCTCTCTGAAGGTGTCTTACAGACTAAAGAGGAGAGGGATGTGCATGATTGGCAGATCACTTGCTTAGGCAATTGAGTCAATTATGAGATGTCAGGTACCACACCAGATGTTGTTTTTACAGTAGATGCAATAAGTTGATATTAATCCAATCCTGGAGAAACGATCGGAAGCAGTTTTAGAACATAAGAGAATGTTCTAGGGATATGATAACGACAGCCTCATTCGGGAGACAGTTATTATTCCAGGCTTCCAAGGTGACCTGGATGACAGAGTGACTGTCAGAGTTATAGTTTTCCCTCTGACGAGGGGCAGTAGTTTGGACAGGAGGTCCAAGCGGATACTGAGGGAGGCATGGCACAGGATACTGATTAAGTTCAGTTGACGATACAGTCTAAGAAGTTTGGATTTGGAGTTCATTTATGAACTAGGTCCCATCAGATATCCAGACATATTCTAAGACAGGTATTGCTCATTTCGGGAGATGGGTTTCTCCGCGAACTTGAGATTAAAAGAGATATAGAAAGAAATATTAAGGCGGATCCACTCACTGAGGCTATTCCTCGAACGCACTAGTTTCGCAAACAGGTTTTGTGAGACTGATTAGTAGAGGAGTTGAGTGTTCGGTATCACACGGGCTGTGAGTATGCGACATCGCAATAATTAGCCTTGAGTGCAAGTGGGAGATTGTTGGATATAGTGCCCTCAGAGTCAATTATTGGATAACAGGCACGTGGTTGCAATGATTGAGGGAGGACCTATGCCGGTAGGACAGTCTTACTCAAGATGATGGTATGCTATCTGGTTTATCTTTATCATCGTGTACTGCTTTAGGTGACATTACTGATCACTATTGCACGTTGATAGAGCCTCTAGGATTCTTGCTTGACTGCCAGCAGTATGATGGCGATCATATATGTGGGAGCTGGGGTCTATAAGCACATCCTTAAAAGGTCCCTAGTCGTGGGAGTTTTCGAGACAGGGCAACGATACTCCAGAGTAGACTAGTGTATACAGTCGAGACCCCGATGAGGGGCGGTGGCCGGTCTAGGAGAGCCATTACACAAAGCCCTCGGCCGAGGCAGGAGATTTACTGGTAGGCATTCCAGCAGTATCTCAGGGTGTTCTGGGCTACACTCCGACACGACTTGTACCGCTTTTGGGGGTCTGACTTTTACCAACCCTCTAGGCCCGCCATACGATACTCATAGACGAACGGACCGGACTGTACGGATATTGTCACTGACAGGCTTAGTAGGGTGTTAGGATGAGTTCGCTCATCGACGTCCCTTTTGGTCAATACCTGGTAGCCCGTTACGTATGGCTAATACCTCTGACGTGCTAGTGGTTAAATCCACAACCAAAGTATTGACGAGTCTTTAGAGTCCCCCACGGACTGTTTCTCAAGTTTCGGGCGAAACGCTGTAGAGGTCGTATGGAGATATGGCAGGGTTCGATCATATACGTGCGGTATTGCACGGATCATGATCGGACGGATAATACTAGCGGGCTTTGGTTTAAGCCGGATCCTAGTATTGTACAGTGTAGATTTTGTCTCATTGCATTTGTATTCGGTCGGAATACAAATGCGGGTATGTATATACAGTCGCGGGATTTTCCTGTAATTTATTACGGGATCAGTTTTTTGAAGTTACCAGTTTGCATTCCGTTTCGGCCATTTTCCTTTGTATCTTTCTTTGGCTGAAAATTGGTGGAGGAGGGCTTATTTGCAATTGTGCAAATTAGCATTATGGAGGGTGGCCTTTGTATATTGTTGCTTCATGATTGAGGTTGACTTCTTTGTTCATGATGACTTGACTTTTGAGATGAGTGTTGGTTGGTGGTGTGATGATTATTCCTCATGATGATCACTCATTTCCTTTTGCATTATTTTTCTCCTTTGGCACACACCACCTTGTGCATGCTTACTCCCTCCTCTTTCTTTGGGGAGTGGCCGGCCATTCTAGTGGGGGAGAGTGAGTTCATTTTGTGTGGAAAATCTCTTGATCTCATTTCACGACTTGCTACAAAAATTCTGTATCTCCAAAGTTCATTTCTTCCACCAAATGGCAACTTCAACCCCAAGAGTGACAAAGAGCACTACACTTATTCTACAGCAATTCTTGGACACGTCGACTCGCCAACTTCGTGCCCGAGTTGCCTCGGTCCAGAGGTGGGAACCCGTAAAAGAACCCGGAGATGTGGTGCCCTTCCGACAAGGAGATGAAGACCGGAGATTCCGCGGGGAGATCGGGACGACGACTAGTAGACCGAAGGACACGGATCGCTCGGTATATCTCTTTACCCCTTCTCTAGTTAGCTAGTAGTAGGTTAATGGACCGATCCGGGTTTATAGTCCGTGGTAGCGTCGGTTTCTTGTTTAAAGAAAAGTTTTGATTCCGCATTTTGGCCTCGTTCTGACGGCCGGGGCGCTGCCGTGGCCTAACACACACACACACACCCCAAGTCAAGTGTATGTGTGTGTCTGTGTGTGTGTCTATGTGAAACCTATGAATTGCCTCCATGATAATCATCCTCTGGTTAAGTCTTTCTAAATCAACCTAATCCTACTTAAGGTCTTCAATAGTACCCTACTTGCCAAAAATCCAAGGTCACGTCCGACTCAAAATAATAATACGCAATAACCTTACTCTACGTTTGTGGGGGTGCTATACGCCATCCACCCGACTTCCCCCGTAGATATACATCTACTCACCGGGTCCTCATCTGCCGAAGTCGATACCACCATCCTCTTCTTTATTGTCCGAAGTCCGCGTGAAAGGTACCTATATGCAAACATATATAATATCATAAACCGAAATCGCGGACAAAGTCAAAACGGCACACGAAACGCGCATAGGTTAAAACCTATGACCCGCTCATACAAAAGAACCAAATAACTCTCGACATCGGCGTATGTTCATATCATAATTTTGCATTATTATATTCCCCATTCTTATTCATTTTACAAATAAACAGGTGCTTTTGATCCATGTCTGCTACATAGTTGCAGGTTACAGGTTCTCGGAACAAAACAGTGAAAATGATGAAAAGACGCTACAAAAGTGAGACTTCGACCAACAAATAGAGAATCTTTATCATGCATACAGTTTGAAGAACAAACGAAGATCAATGAACAATTTCACAAAGTACAAAGGCAGAGCAAGATTCAAGACTTCAACACGAAGCAAACGGTAAAAGTTCACAACCTTCTACACTGTGGAAATTTGGAAGAAACTAGAAGACATTCTGAAGAACCAAGTGAAGAAAAATCAAGGAAAATGCAACAGGAAGCAAACCAGACAAATTCAGCCAAAGACCCCTCTATATGGCCGTGGAACCGCGGCCAAACATGGCTTTTGGCCGCGGTTCCGCGGCCAAATAATACACGTGTCGGCGCAAAAAAGTCGGCGGCGGCGGCGCGTTGACTAGGCTTCTTAGGGTAATTTTGTAAATGCAGATAGGGATCAGATGTAACCCTAGGGTTTCTATAATCTATTAATAGGAACCCTACAGCTCTTTTTGGAGCATGCCTCTTCCTATGCCTCTTTTTGTTTATCAAATTCAGAATTCTATTCACTGTAATGTTTTGAAGAGTGCATCGAATAAAGTAAGTTTTTCCTTTCATTGCCCTGGTTAATTTTCTTTTCTGCCCTAGTATAGATTTTCTTTATCTGCCCTAGTTATAACTTTTATTTAATTGTCATAGTTTAGATAATTAGGTTATTAAAAACAATCATAAAAATGTCTCTTTTTATCAATCCCCTAATGAGTGTATGTTTTCCATGGAGGTTAGGGTAAGAATTAAGAAAGGACGGATAAGGACCTAGAGGAAGAAACAAAGTTTCTTCCCGATCGTGCTAATCCCCTTTATTAATTATTACCATAACACCTAAATAGATCTTAATTAGGGCATAGAAAGCGGTGAGAAATATTGAATTTCCAAACTTAACCTAAACCTAACCCTAGCAAGGTTTTAATCCTAATCAAACTCATTTCAGTTTTTAGTGATAATCAATCCAACCCCAATTGGAATTAACCCGTTAGAACAAATAGAAAATACGCAAAATCCCTGTGGACCGACCCGTACTCAACTGGCTAGCTACCAAGCGACGCCGTTCTTGATTGCGGTTTAATATTCTTTGATTCATCTTTCGAAAGCGAAAGCGCACAAAATTTCACAACCAATCAAATGGCGCCGTTGCCGGGGATGGCGTAGTTAATTTCATTTTGTAATTTCGGGTTAATATAAAAATTAAAAAAATCATAAAAACTGAAGAAAAAAATTTATCATCTTGTTATTCTTTGAAGGGTTTTCGTTTGAATTGTGCAGGATCGACGAACGGATTCAGATCTGGAAAATTCCAGTGAGCAAAACAGCAAACATCAGATCTGAACAGACAGAGGAAAATCAGAACAGAGAAACAGAAGAATTTTTGGGAACTGGACTGCCAAGTCAACCGCAGAACCGCGGTCAAAAGCAAGATTCTGCGGCAGATCCCCGGCCTGGTGGCGACGTCAGCACGTGGAAAAATCTCTGTAAGCTTTCTTTTCTTCTCTGTAACCCCCTAATCTCCTCTGAAAAATTTTCCTGCAGGGTTCTTTGCGCAAAAACATCTCTTCCTTCTCCAATAACTTGATCTTGTGCAGGATTCTTTGCGCCGCAATAAAAAAAAATTGGCAAGTGGCTTGATTGTGTTTTACTGCTTTGCATCTTTAAAACTGACTTTAAGGGGCTTTAACACCAATCCAGATTGGGTGGGGATTTCATTACCCTTCCTAGGACCCCAAAAATCACAAAAAGCATATTGCATTAACCATCGAGTTAATTAAAAAAGATTAGACTCAGCCTATAAGGACTGTCGTGCTCGATAGGACAAAGGAATAGTTATAGGTTTCGATCGTTTATCTAAACCAGACTTTGTGGTGCCTAGGCTAGACAAGTGGGGAATGGTAATTTTAAAAAGCCTGTCTCACGGTGATTCGTGAGCGGATCCCTCCTTTCTTTACTTGTGCTTACCTGGCCACAATTGGCGGTGAAGAGGCGATTTGAGGACCTCACAACTTGCCCTTTGGAACAGTTAGGAGCAATCTAGTTGACCTAGGAGACCCTAGATCTAGACTTGATTGTGCATATTGTGATTGCTTGAACGTGTGTCTAGCTTCTTATAAAAATCTTTTTGCAAAATATCTACTTATAAAAAAAACACAAAACAGAAAATTTTTACAAAAAGACTTGCCAATTTTGTCGCTAGAAATCCATTGCACCCCACTTGCACCCACATTCTTTTTCTTCTCTTTTCTTACATCATGGGTACCCCACCTCGCAAAACTATTGCCGAACTTTGGTACCCTCATCCAAACATTGCTTCCTACGCGCATTGTTTTGGTCGAATTACGGACGACCCCTCCATGCCCAAAATTTCTTTGAAAGATCGAATAGAAGCGTCTAGGAGAAACAGTTGGACTCCGCAATCCACTTTGTATCAACCATTTCAACCTTCACCACCTTCTTACGTTGATACTCCTTTTTCGAGTTCTGTTGTAACTCCGAAACCCATGTCTATTGTTGAACATATTGAACAATCTCGTAACCGATCTTTCACTCCTTTCAACACTTCCAGTTCTTGGGATCAACAAGTCCATTCACCTTTTTTATCCAAATGTTGATTCTACTCCTGTCCAACCATTCAATTCCTACCAGTCCTACCCGACTTTCGCACCTTCCCTAGACATTGCTTCTACACAACCATTTGGGAGTTTAACGTATCCAAACAACTTTGAATCTTTTACTGAAACCCCTTCACAACCCATGTCTAGTCTGGAGCAGTCGTTGGAAGCTTATATTGTAGCGACAAACCAACAGATGAGGAATCTGGATGCGTCCATTGTCGCCCTTAATTCATCAAGACAACCTAGTGAACCAGTAGCTAGTTTCCAAATAGCTCCAAATTTTCCAATGTATGATGAGGCGGTTGGACAGATCGAGAATTTGAGTGGAGAGAGTGAGCTATACACCCTTCCAAATCAAACCTACCCATCACCAATTGAATCCCACAAGTCCGGTTTTGAATGTCTATCAAGTGTCCAAAATGATTCACCAGTTGAAAATAAAACGTTTAATGAGTTGTGCGACTTTGTAGTGCTTGATTTGCCAGATTGTGAAGGGTCCCTTTCGAGTGAAACCATCACCAATCCTTTCGACCTCTACACCTCCAATCTAGAACCTGAATTGATAAATATCCATGCTTTTGATGAGGTGTCCGAAAAATTGATTTTCACTTGATTGAGGATATTGACGCATGGAATAATTTGGATGATGAACCCGCAGATTTGACTGAATTTTTCTCTCGAATTCATCATCCCGAGTCATTAAATGTTTTTCCCGAACTTCATATGCGTCTTGATTTTGATGATAATTGCATGGATGAGATAACTTTTGAGGAGAGTATTGAGGATAGTATTGAGGATGCACCAGTTTTGTTTGATAAGTCGGATTTTCCAATTCATCCTCCTGAACCTTTAACTGTTATACTTCCTAAATCACCCCCCTTCATCCTTTCCATCATTCCGACTACGCAAGAGATCACGCAGTAGGACTGTGAGCTTGAAAAATTTCTGTTCGATCACAGCAGTTTTGACGCCACTAGTGCGTTCCTCCTTGAATCTGACACGGTTCTCACAACCGATAACGATTACGAGTGTTTCACTTTTTCGGACGATTTTGAAGACTCACCGCCCGAGTTTGAGTCCTTTGAATTTTCAGATGAGTTAGTTGAACCATCAGACTCGGTTGCTTACAGTCATTTCAAACCATTGATGGAATCCTTCGAGTTCGAGACAGTTTCACCAATTTCACCTTCAATTGTTTCACCTCTGAAACTCGAACTCAAGCTGTTGCCGTCTCACCTTACATATACTTATTTAGGTGAGAATGAGACCCTTCCTAAATCACTCCCCTTCGTCCTTTCGATCGTTTCGACCGAGCAAGAATCTGTCACGCTTCCATTTTCAATGGCTGGTTTACCAAGTTCAACGTACCCATGTTTTCTCGCGAATCTTGAGGGATTTGACCTCATTTCTCGACGGGTGAATAGATTAGCACAATCACTTTTAACACATCGGTCATCACAATTTGTGCTAATTTATTCACTCAATTTACACCCTCAAATTCGTACTACACTTCTTTCTCTCTTCCGCCATTCTTCTCCTAATATACCGAGACCATATTCCACCTTTCTTCCCATACGGTCTTGTATGTTTCTCATTTCTTTTCTCTACATTCCATTCTTTCACCAACCACACCATTATAACGATAAAAATTTTGAATGGTTAGTGCTAACCTTTGGCCTGTGTAAGGCCTTGTATAGCTTGATACTGTGTTTTTCTCCCTCCTAACTCTAAACTTTAACGTTTAAATAGTGGAAACACTGTTTCACTTAAGTTTGGGGGGGGACCTTTTTGTATATATATATTTTTTTGTTTTTCTGTTAACAATAAAAAAACAAAAAAAACAGGGGAATACCGGCCATTTTGACCCTCTTGGTATGGCATGACAGTGAGGACACTGTCAAGTTTAAGTTTGGGGGTGTGCTCGGTAAGCTTTCTTCCTTCGCATTCATATGTATATTTTTGCATTTGCATACTTATTTTTAAAACCCATAAAAATTGAAAAAATTTAGTTTTATAAAAATTGAAAAATTCAATTTTGGCCATAATTGATTTAAGTTTGACAAGACGGTTAACTAGCTAGGAAAAACTAGATCCTAGACTTAGTAGATTAAAAACCCTAAAAATAACTTTTCTTAAAATTTAACGGTAGAAAATATATGTCCTTGTAGTTTACTTAGAAATAGGCAAATTTTGAGTTCACTTCTTGGGCTAAGTCAAAATAAGGGAAGAGTATTGATATTTTTATCTAAGTCTGAAAAATAATCCCTAAGCTTAAGTCTAAATTCTGAAAATATATACCCTATAAATTGCACAAACACGAACCTTGAAACTTGGAATAGTATAGGAGACCTTGAAATGCTCTTGTCTAAAGTCCTTAGTATGAAGGAAAATAAAATAAAAATACAAGTGTGAATAAAGAAATAAAAAAAATGAACACTGCTTTGTAATTGCTTAAGGCTGCGTAAAATAAAGAAAATATAGCGAGGGTGCTTTATCACCTAGTGCCTTAGACCAACTGGTTTGGGAGTCACTGCTAAAGCTTTAGGTGTTACAAAATTAGGAATTACGCCTTAATGCGCAAACACATTTTGTAATCGGTCGTTAGTACCTCAAGAAATTAACGGTCGCATGAAGGATGTGTGAGCAATTTCATCTAAAAATTCACCAACTAAAAGTACTTTGGACGATGAATAAGAGTATAAGAGTTTGAATTGAATTTCCAAGTGTAGGGATGATACATACACACACGTAGGGGTATATGATTGGGGTTTAGATGAAAGATAGGAATGAAAAATAGGACTTATATCTTTAGTAGAGAAGATAAAAATTCCTAAGTTGAGATGGAACCTTAGAAGGAAAATTCAAAAGATACAAAAAGCTAAGTAAATTTACAGAACATATACAATCTTAAGTTAAATGATAAGGAAGCGTGGAAAATACGGGTTGATAATTTCTGAGTTGAAGATAATAGAATTTCTTGCTAGAAAACCGAATTGAAGAATAAAAGTCAATAGGCCGAATAGATAGGATTTTGTGGGTAGTATACGCTGAAAACCCTCAGGAGACAACACTCCTCCTATTAGAGACACCTAGAGGTTTAACGGCTTGTTGCATGAGCTCAGTGCAATCGCGTTTCCCTGCGAAAGTGAGATTAGGTCTTTTTCGAGAATAAAACTAGTTTTGCTCGAGGACGAGCAAAAGATAAGTTTGGGGGTATTTGTTCATATCTTAATTTTGCATTATTATATTCCCCATTCTTATTCATTTTACAAATAAACAGGTTCTTTTGATCCATGTCTGCTACATAGTTGCAGGTTACAGGTTCTCGGAACAAAACAGTGAAAATGATGAAAAGACGCTACAAAAGTGAGACTTCGACCAACAAATAGAGAATCTTTATCATGCATACAGTTTGAAGAACAAACGAAGATCAATGAACAATTTCACAAAGTACAAAGGCAGAGCAAGATTCAAGACATCAACACGAAGCAAACGGTAAAAGTCCACAACCTTCTACACTGTGGAAATCTGGAAGAAATTAGAAGACATTATGAAGAACCAAGTGAAGAAAAATCAAGAAAAATGCAACAGGAAGCAAACCAGACAAATTTAGCCAAAGACCCCTCTATATGGCCGCGGAACCGCAGCCAAACATGGCTTTTGGCCGCGGTTCCGCATAATACACGTGTCGGCACAAAAAAGTCGGCGGCGGCGGTGCGTTGACTAGCTTCTTAGGGTAATTTTGTAAATGCAGATAGGGATCAGATGTAATCCTAGGGTTTCTATAATCTATAAATAGGAACCCTACAGCTCTTTTTGGAGCATGCCTCTTCCTATGCCTCATTTTGTTTATCAAATTCAGAATTCTATTCACTGTAATGTTTTGAAGAGTGCATCGAATAAAGTAAGTTTTTCCTTTCATTGCCCTAGTTAATTTTCTTTTCTGCCTTAGCATAGATTTTCTTTATCTGCCCTAATTATAACTTTTATTTAATTGCCGTAGTTTAGATAATTAGGTTATTAAAAACAATCATAAAAATGTCTCTTTTTATCAATCCCCTAATGAGTGAGTAGTTCCTCACTTGTTAGGGTTAGGAATAGAAAAGGTTTGAGAGATGAAAATCTCTCACCCCTTTCTTGCCCATCGCATATTTTTTATAGGACTCCATGCATACATACACACACCGCTCACTACGGCACCCTATCCCACGAGGTAGCGGTGGTTTAAAAGACCGGTTGTGTATGTTTTCTATGGAGGTTAGGGTAAGAATTAAGAAAGGACGGACAAGGACCTAGAGGAAGAAACAAAGTTTCTTCCTGATCGTGCTAATCCCCTTTATTAATTATTATCATAACACCTAATAGATCTTAATTAGGGCATAGAAAGCGGTGAGAAATATTGAATTTCCAAACTTAACCTAAACCTAACCCTAGTAAGGTTTTAATCCTAATCAAACTCATTTCGGTTTTTAGTGATAATCAATCCAACCCCAATTGGAATTAACTCGTTAGAACAAATAGAAAATACACAAAATCCCTGTGGACTGACCCGTACTCAACTGGCTAGCTACCAAGCGACGCCGTTCTTGATTGCGGTTTAATATTCTTTGATTCATCTTTCGAAAGCGAAAGCGCACAAAATTTCACAACCAATCAGCGTACAAACGCCGATTGATCGAGAAAACCCCAAACGTATCAATCGTGGTTTCACAAATCACTAATTATAATATGAAATAGATTGTAACTCATCAAAACCTCAAAATAATTCAAATCGATTTATTTCCAAAAACCTAGAAACCCTCAAATAACCGTTTTAGTTCGAAACTTGACGTTTAAACAAAACTAGTGGACATAATATTTACTAAATATCATAACTAGATCATACAAACCATTACTATAATTTAATCTCATCAATTTTCATTAAACCCGAAATTCTAGTTTGCAAAATTATCCAATTTTAACAATTTCAAAATAACAGTGCACAAAATAATAACTAAACTAGGTTTTGCATGATCTAAGGTATTAGATTACAAAATATAATATTAATAATGTCATGAAAACCCTAATTAGATTTTAATCTCAATTATTTAATCAATTTCTAAAAACCTAGTTTGCAAAATAGCATAATTATCATAATTTTAAATAAAAATAAGCAAATTAGTAACTAGATTAGGTTTTGCATTCCATTAACATATTAATCTACCCATTAAAATCATGAATATTTGATAAAAATTCTCACTTGATCACAAACCCTAATCTTCAATTTTCAAATTTGAAATTGGAACCAATTAATTAGCTAATTAAATTGATTTAAAGTAGTTTATTAATAATTAAACACTTGGGTTGGGATTATACCTCCACACACATGAGATCATAATGCAACCTAGCCTCCAAAATGCTAACTTTGCTCCAAGATCATTACTTGTTTGGCCAAAGAATAAAGGGTAATAATTTAATTATGAATTTGTGATGTTTTATTTTGATTTTTCATGATTTTTGTGAAGAATTTTGATGAGAGAAGGAGATGGAAAAATAAGGGGCTGCCATGAGGTGGTTTCGGCCATGAGGGAGGGAGTGATGGGAGAGAGAAAGAGTGTAGAAATGTGTAGAAGTTTCATTAATTAATCACCTCACTTTAGTCTTCTCATTAATTTCTTTATTTTATTTATTTTCTTTTCAAAAATAAAACCTAGAAAAATCTAGAACCATGGAGAGATTTTGAGAAAGAATTTTGCATGTTACACACTTGTTTCCAATATGTCATGGTTCACATTTGTCAAATTAACCCATTCCAATTTGCAATTTACACTAATTTAATGTATATTTAAAAGCTTATAATAATATTTAAAATAATTAATTTAGGAAAAATATTTAATTAAACTAACAATTTATAAGTCACTAAATAAATACCAAATACTAGCAATTATATAGTTAAAATAGGTGTTTTTAAATTTATGATGAAAAATAGTTATAGTTAAGTTTTACGGAAAATACGGTTTATTTTACCGATTATTTGAAAATTCACCTAAAGGATTTTTATTTATTTATTTATTTTTAAAATGTTACAATCTTCCCCCCTTAAAGAAATTCGGTCCCCGAATTTAAAATAAAACTCCCCCAAATACTAAAATATTTCAGCAAAGCACTCAGATCGTCGGGGCTCCGAAATCATCAATTCATAAAACACATCTTAGCGCAATGCATGTGCATGGAAAACTAGTACATAACTCAAAATCAAAACTCCGTCAAGCATAAAGTAATCATCGGAGTTATGGTGAAAATACAATATCAAAGTCCAATACGAAAACCAACATGATATTTATCAAAACTATAACTTGTATATTGTATGCATCGTTGTAAAATCATCCAAACATCTGAATAGAGAAGCATGCAAAAACCCCTTTTTCAAATCACTGTGCGATGCGTGTATCACAGCACAAGTAGCGGACGTTCACTTTAAGGAAAAATAGCTATACATATATATCTTTTATTTAACATACACGTCCTGCCCGGTTACTAAACCAAATAGTAATTATCATAAAAACATATTGCTCAAAATGAAATCAATCCCAATTACAGCATAAAAAAATACCATGTGCGTCCGGTGCGCACTGAAATCGAAACCAAATACAGATACCACGAATATACATAGAAACAAAACTGAGTGCAATGGGTGTGCACCAAAAATATCTTGTCAAGTGCAACGGGCGTGCACGACAACAATATCAGGTGCATCTAATCTGCACAAATCCCGATTTAGTGCATCTGGTGTGCACAAAATCACATCAAGCGCGCCAAGTGTGCGCAAGAATCTCAATCAAGTGCACGTGATGCACGAAAACATAAATCGAATATCAAAATCGAAATCAGCGGTATACAATATACACCGAATCAAAATCAAGTATACCGCGACAGATAAACTTACAACCACATTCATCAGTATGCACAAAACCAAATAAAAGTACGAAAAGTGCATGAAATCTATACCGAAAGTATAAGTCCAAAATCTTATGCAACCCATATACACGAAATCAAATCAGTATCTCAGAATATATAAAATTAAATCAAGTGCAATGGGTATGCACAAAACGAACATCAATACAACTGATACATGGAATACTAATCGAGTGCAATGAATGTGCACGTATTCTCAAAATACCAAAATCCGAACAACGGAAATGTGAAATTCAAATCACCAAATCGAAATTCGTAACACTGACGTCAATGTGCTCCTTCTCCAATATCGAAGGTGTCGGTGCATCCAAAGCTAGCAGAGCAATATATCTCCTTGCATCCCGTTCATAGTCTGGCGCCTAGTGTCCTTTGGCTTTCATCTCTTCGTAGCTGTATGAACGACGCTACAAATGGCTATACTCATATCTAGAGTCTCCCAAGCAATGTATCCCATCACATGATATCCGGACTACGTTAAACTTTTCAATCGATTCATCAAAGTCCCATAATTCCCCGAGAGCTCAACACTCGAGTACAGTTTAAAAATATCCAGTGCATGCCACAGCACATGCGGACCAGCCGTAGAAGGGCAAACCCAAGCCTCGCTAATGGCACCGCGGAACTGCCACAAACCCTAAGGTTCAAAGGTGTTCTCATGGTCATTATATCGAGTTAGGGTTTCATTCTTCTAAAGGGTCCATAGAATTACCTGCATGTTCTTCCGAATACCTTAAACTTGGGAAAATGGGTTTCTGACGTTCGTTCGAACCTTTTAACTTCGCATAGACGACTTATGAATACCCTTCGTCCGCACGCTAAACAATGCCTCGATCCACAGGAATAAACGATACTCTAACGGTCATCACATTCTAACCGGTCTCTAGCAGTGGCCCGATCACCCGATGCAAGTATCAAACGCTCGCGTCCACGAGAAAATATAGTAAACGACATATCGAAACGCTCATGCTGACCGCAACTCTAGCCGCAGCGCTCTCTGCCCGTGCAACCGTGGTAACAGAAACCACCATCCGACATCGACGAAGATAGATCATAAGAACGAATAGAAATACTGTGCAAAAAAATACATCCTAAGGCTTCTTAAGCAGAGTAGCGTATCGTAAGTATGCCGCGGAACATACCCACGGTACGACACTCTACTTTAGTCACCTACTCCATCAACCAAGGGTTATCCTACACGTGGAAGGTAAAACCTAACGCTCTGATACCAACTTTGTCACGACCCGAAGGTACGGAACGTGACCAGCACTTAAATTACGAAACGTCTAAAGGCGTAACGTAATCTAAGCAAGCCGAAGCCCAGAAATCTAAACCATTTAAAAGAAGAAGTGTAGAAAAACAGGTTTAAAAGCAACATCAAATTTTCTAAAAAATTTCGGCAGGGTCTCCTTTATAAAAACTGGCCCCAAATGGGTACAAACAAGAATATATACATAAGCAACAATAAAAGGCATCCCCAAGCGGGAGCTAGCTCTTCGCCAATTGGCGGCCACAACCACGTAAGCAATATAATATACAACGCTGAAGAGCGAGAATCAAACTCAAAAAAGAAACCAACATCCACCAGAAAACCATAATAATACAAGCGCGACTCTAAGGTCGAAAGAATAAACAACTAGTCATCTAAATCTATTAAGTAATACAAATCTGGTTGATAGAGCTTACTAGATACAACTGAAATAAATAAAAGTACAACGGCGGTCACGATACAAGTGAACCAACCTACAAAGCAATCACCCTGAATGAAATGGTATGCCAGCAAGCCGCCAAGGAAACCTGTACATCTGAACCTGTAAGAAAATTTGGCACGACGGGGGTGAGTTTCCAACTCGTGAGTAGAAGACATCTGCGGGTAGAAAGCGCATGCACGACGATCTCCTAGGTCATAATAATATACTTAACATAACACTAGACATCTAGTAGTGACAGGGTAATAATCTATGCATAAGTGCAATACTCAGTGCTCGTGTCAGTGTCACTAAATAGTAATAAGTCATATATCTGATGTATGAATGCATCATGAATGAGGAAATCCACCACGAAATCTGAAAAATCTGATATAAAGAAATCATCAGTGAAACTGTATAATAAAACTGAAACATCATTAGTGGAATCGACAGAAAGTCTGTGTCAAGCATCGACACAATATCTCAATATCTAAATATCTAAATGTCTCAATATCTCGGGCTCCGTCAGTCCGGATCGGCCCAAATCATCAAATCTCACGACAACGGTCGGTATCCTCCGGATATCCGCCGCGCCAGACATCACCGGTAGGTAGTCTTCCCCAGCCAGGCTTATCGTCATCCCCACAAAAACACTCTCGTCCCGGGATACCATACCGGGCCTACCATGTACCCGAAACGGTTCCTCCACTCCTCGAATCGGGTCTCGAAATCCAACAAAAAACATGAAACTCATGGTGGACGACCCATACATCACGAGAAAACCGCAACTTGCATTTTAAAATGAGAGAGAGAGAGAGAGAGAGAAGTTATAATAAATTCTTGCGGTTTTCCCCCAAAATCCAGAAATCTCATGGAAATCCGAAATCCAAGAATCAAGAGTAAGTAAACAGTGGATATCGGCATAAAGCCCCGGAATAGTACATGAATGAATATATGAATGCATGAAGTATCTATGTAACTAATGCAATATCTAAGTTAACACATGAGAGTAATCACACAAATATTATGTGGTAACTAGCCTTTAGCTGATTATATCAATGAGATAATACTTTCTAAAGTGTACGTGGCATGGCAATTACCGATGATGATGTGTGTGAGCCGACAAATATGTGTACGTAGAACATGCGCATCATCGGTAATGGTGCTGGTGTCCTAACAGATGGAATCATAACAATGAAGGAAACATATGTATAAACATGCAGTGAAATGAGAATAACATGAATATAACAGAGAAGGGGTAATAACCGCAATACAGAAGAATATACATTTATACTAAACGAGTCATACCGTTTTGGTGTTTGAAAAAGCATGAATCGTGGTTTTTAGAAAGATAGGGTCTACGGTGTTTTTGAGGAAAAATACGACCTTTGAAAAATCCGTAGTATCCCTCAGGCTGTTTTTAAAATAATGCGCACGATTCGCTAATTTTGAAAATATATATGACTCGAGCCTAAACTAACATCTACCTAACCAACTAAGGGACTAACTCAGGAACGGGTCGTAAGGTAAGAAAATCCACCTAAAGTCCGAGTCGATATCTCTAGTAGTCGGCGATCCAGCCTCAATAGCGTCACGTACAAAGTACGACTTTCTCAAGTCAAGAGTGCGGATCAATCATCACATATATATCTCGTACGGTAAAATCCATCGTACGGCATCCTAAAATCGGGGTACGGGTCAACTATCAAATATATATATCATCATTCATATGGTATCATCATCAAACAATATCATGATCTGGTTACTGATCTAAAGTCTCGTGCAATCCGATGTCATCAACACATATTATCATATATGAATTCACATTGCCTAAGCGATCCATTATAAATATCATAACATATCTCGAATCATATCTTGATCATATGTCAACTATCATATATATATCATCATTCACAAGGTATCATCGTCAAACAATATGATGATCTGATTACTGATCTAAGTCTCAAAACATTCCAATGTCATCATACATTTATCGTATAGTATATATTTTCTTATCGCACAACGATCTGCTATAATACCATAACTCGATTACATATCAACTTTCTCACGGCATCATGCCCGATCATATCGACTCATCTCCAAGTATCATATAACATCCTCATGTCACGTGTATATGTTGTGTGTGTGTGTGTATATACACACACACATACCCCAAGTCAAGTGTGTGTATGCGTGTCTACGTAAAACCTATGAATTGCCTCCATGGTAATCATCCTCTGCTTAAGTCTTTCTAAATCAACTTAATCCTACTTAAGATCTTCAATAGTACCCTACTTGCCAAAAATCCAAGATCACGTACGACTCAAAATAATAATACGCAATAACCTTACTTTACGTTTGCGGGGGTGCTATACGCCATCCACCCGACTTCCTCCGTAGATATACATCTACTCACCTGGCCTCGTCTGCCGAAGTCGATGCCGCCATCCTCTTCTTCATCGTCTGAAGTCCACGTGAGAGGTACCTATATGCAAACATATATAATATCGTAAACCGAAATCGCCAACAAAACCAAAACGGCACACGAAACGCGTATAGGTTAAAACCTATGACCCGCTCATGCAAAAGAGCCAAATAACCCTCGACATCGGCGTACAAACGCCGATTGATCGAGAAAAACCCAAACGTATCAATCGTGGTTTCACAAATCACTAACTATAATATGAAATAGATTGTAACTCATCAAAATCTCAAAATAATTCAAATCGATTTATTTCCGAAAACCTAGAAAGCCTCAAATAACCGTTTTAGTTCGAAACTTCACGTTTAAATAAAACTAGTGGACACAATATTTACTAAATATCATAACTAGATCATACAAACCATTACTATAATTTAATCTCATCAATTTTCATTAAACCCGAAATTCCAGTTTGCAAAATTATCCAATTTTAACAATTTCAAAATAACAATGCACAAAACAATAACTAAACTAGGTTTTGCATGATCTAAGGTATTAGATTACAAAATATAATATTAATAATGTCATGAAAACCCTAATTAGATTTTAATCTCAATTATTTAATCAATTTATAAAAACCTAGTTTGCAATATAGCATAATTATCACAATTTTAAATAAAAATTAGCAAATTAGTAACTAGATTAGGTTTTGCATTCCATTAACATATTAATCTACCCATTAATGAATAATTGATAAAAATTCTCACTTGATCACAAACCCTAATCTTCAACTTTCAAATTTGAAATTGGAACCAATTAATTAGCTAATTAAATTGATTTAAAGTAGTTTATCAATAATTAAACACTTGGGTTAGGATTATACCTCCACACACATGAGATCAACATGCAACCTAGCCTCCAAAATGCTAACTTTGCTCCAAGATCCTTACTTGTTTGACCAAAGAATAAAGGGTAATGATTTAATTATCAATTTGTGATGTTTTATTTTGATTTTTCCTGAATTTTTTGAAGAATTTTGATGAGAGAAGGAGATGGAAAAATGAGGGGCTGCCATGAGGTGGTTTCGGCCATGAGGGAGGGAGTGATGGGAGAGAGAGAAAGAGTGTAGAAATGTGTATAAGTTTCATTAATTAATCACCTCACTTTAATCTTCTCATTAATTTCTTTATTTTATTTATTTTCTTTTCAAAAATAAAACCTAGAAAAATCTAGAACCATGGAGAGATTTTGAGAAAGAATTTTGCATGTTACACACTTGTTTCCAATATGTCATGGTTCACATTTGTCAAATTAACCTATTCCAATTTGCAATTTACACTAATTTAATGTATATTTAAAAGCTTATAATAATATTTAAAATAATTAATTTAGGAAAAATATTTAATTAAACTAACAATTTATAAGTCACTAAATAAATACCAAATACTAGCAATTATATAGTTAAAATAGGTGTTTTTAAATCTATGATGAAAAATAGTTATAGTTAAGTTTTACGGAAAATACGGTTTATTTTACCGATTATCAGAAAATTCACCTAAAGGATTTTTATTTATTTATTTATTTTTAAAATGTTACAGGCCTCTTGATGAGGGCTTTGATCTTTGGCGTCGGTAGGTAGTGAACTACCAGCCATGGATGGACCGAGCAGGGTTGCTGCCCGGTGGCCTCTTGGTGAGGGCTTTGATCCTTGACGTCGGTAGGTAGTAAACTACCAGCCATGGATGGACTAAGCAGGGTTGCTTCCCGGTGGCCTCTTGGCGAAGGCTTTGATCCTTGGCGTCGGTGGGTAGTGAACTACCAGCCATGGATGGACCGAGCAGGGTTGCTGCCCGGTGGCCTCTTGGTGAAGGCTTTGATCCTTAGTGTCGGTGGGTAGTGAACTACCAGCCATGGATGGACCGAGCAGGGTTGCTGTCCGGTGGACTCTTGGCAAGGTCTTTTATCCTTGGCGTCGGTGGGTAGTGAACTACCAGCCATGGATGGACCGAGCAGGGTTGCTGCCCGGTGGCCTCTTGGCGAGAGCTTTGATCCTTGGCGTCAGTGGGTAAGAGATTACCAGCCAAGGATGGACCGAGCAGGGTAGCTGCTCGGTGGCCTCTTGATAAGGGCTTAGATCCTCGGCGTCGGTGGGTAGTGAACTACCAGCCATGGATGGACCGAGCAGGGTTGCTGCCCGGTGGCCTCTTAGCGAGGGCTTTGTTCCTTGGCGTCGGTGGGTAGTGAACTACCAGCCATGGATGGACCGAGCAGGGTTGCTTCCCGGTGGCCTCTTGGTGAGGGCTTTGATCCTTGGCGTCAGTGGGTAGTGAACTACCAGCCATGGATGGACCAAGCAGGGTAGCTGCTCAGCGGATTTGCGAGGTTCTGTCCGACCTTCCCTGGTGTGTGAACATCGGGAAGAGTGACCGTCGCTGGCGACACGTGTCATGAACGCACGGGGGAGGCGAAGCGTAAGAGCCGCGTCGCTCTGACTTCGGTTCGCCGAGAAAGACGGGATATCCGCCGCGTGGCGGTATGGCATTGGAAGAAACAAGTGAATATTGGACCTTTAGGGGCGCTATGGGTCTATAAAACAGAGAGGCGTGTTGATCATTCCTTTCTCCATATTCAAAACGTCAGAATGGATCAATTCCCTTTCTCCATCCCCGATATCATTTCTTTTGAGGACATATACTTATACGAGCAGCTGTGCTCCGAGGAGACGCGGCAGGCGGTGATCCGGCATGTGGAGGAACATTTCGGCCGACTGCTTTCCCGGCGATCACCTCTGCTTCAGCTGCTGATGTACTCGATTTGGAGGGCGTCGCCGGGGCTGCACAACCCCTTGTCCAAGCAACTGAAGGACGAGGCGGTTGTTAAGCTGAGGACGCTATGCCCCTTCAGCCTGATCTCGATGAGTCGGCAGGATCGATCGGTGGCACTCGTCCTCGAGTGTTACCAATTGAGGCATCTCGCCGATGGGTGCCCGCCCGTAGAGCTTTCTGGCCCGTCCGTGGCCACGAGGGTCCGCGGACAGCATCAGAGGCAGAGGTCCGAGGCGGTAAGGGCACGGCTGGCGAAAATATTCTAGGAGTACCACGAGCAATGTTTCTTGCACCTCCTTCCCCCGCTGTTGTAATTTTTTTTTTGTTTAAGCAATGTACGGCTGAGGAGCCCATAATACTCTTTAAATAAATAAAATCCTCCTTTTTGCGATGCCCTATTGTTTCCTTCTTATTATTTAAATAAAAAGAACTTAGAAGGATTTACATCGCTCTTGTGGAAGAAGAAATATACGTTCGTAGATATTCTTTTTAGAGGTACAGCTTGAGCTTCTCGGCGTTGTAAGGTCGAAGGGCTTCACCTTATAGCGGTATACCCCCCAGTCCGTTGTGAATGCGGTGAGATCCTCATCCGTCGGATTCATACAGACCTGGCTGTAGCCGAAGAAAGCATCCATGAAGCTAAGTAGCTCGTAGCTTGCCGAACTATTGACGAGCCAATCTATCCGAGGGAGGGGATAGTTGTCTTTCGGGCAGGCCTTGTTGAGGTCAGTGAAGTCGACGCACATACGCCACTTCCTGCTAAGGGGTGCCGCGTTTCATCGGTACCCGTCATACCCCCGCTGACGACCATGATTTGGCCGATTGTCAACTCACCGGGAGGAGGATGGTGATCTTGCTTACGGTCGGTTTGCAGCTTGTCCCGTAAGTACGTGCCAGGTGCCCCGAGCGGATTAACTCCTCGATGTAGTCTCGGAGCTGCTGGCAGTTCTCGGTGGAGTGGCCCTTCGACCTGTGGAAAGCGCAGTAGGGGTCCCGGGTATGCTTTGCCGCCCTATTCGAGACTGGGGGGAGTTTGAAGAACCTCTCTCCCCTACCCTCCTCCAACAATACCGTCTGGGAGACGTTGAGCGGGGTGTACTCCTGAAACTTTGGGGAGTAGGGCTTTGGCCGCTCAATCTTCTTCTTCTCCTCCCTGGCCCTTTTCTTCTGATCGGTTTGCTCTGTTCGGGGGAGATTTGCGTTCACCTCGGACTCGAGCTGGATCTCACGTTCAGTCCAGGCCTTACCTCGGCTATGGTTTTAGGTTGCGCTAATGCAAAGGAGCGTAGCCGCTCCTTGTGCCTAAGACCCGACCTAAGGGCCGTAATGACCGTCTCATCCCGGTGCTCTGGGACCTCAAGGAGGGCGTGGTAGAAGCGGGTGGCGTATCCTTTGAAGGATTCTCTGTCCCCGCTCTTTATGGTGAAGAGGTGGTCAACGGTCCGCTTCTGCCGCCTGTTCCCGACGAAGTGGCCGGGGAATTGGGAGACCAGCTCATCGAAGGTAGAGATTGAGCATGGCGCGAGTCCTCGGAACCAGTCTCGTCTGGAGCGGATAAGAGTGGCGGGGAAAGCGCGGAATTGTGCGGTGTCGGAACAGTCCTGGAAACTCATCCCGGCTGTGAACGCATCTAAATGGTCTTTCGGGTCGGACTTCCCGTCGAAGAGTGAGACTTTCGGGGGCTTGTGATTGATCTGTAAAGTGTGTGTAGTAACTGCAATCAATAACGGTGTCGCGTGTAGCTAGACCGAGATGAGTACGGGTCGTCCTCAGGGAAATGTTGAATCTTTTAATCTTACTTTAGGCGTGTTGATTAGGAATAGAGGAAGAATAAAGAATAATGAATAGTAGAAATAGTTTCTAGATCTACGTTAAACACGGATGTAGAATATAGATCTAGATTAACTACGGATGTAGGTTTTATATTAGAAGGGGGCTTGTAGGGTTCGTTAAGATTTAGTAGTCATGGATGATTAATTAAAGATTACTCCTCTTATCCTTTAATAGATTTAAAACTAGATCGACAATGATGTATGTAGATTAGGGTTTCTGGAGGGAAAAGGGTTCCCACTCTTAACCCCTACCTTGACATGGATCTCCGTTCATATCTAGCCTTTACCAAAATAATTGTTAATCTAATCTCTAATCGTGGTCGTGAATATCAATGAATTGATAGCGCGCCCGATTATGATGTTAACTATTCTTTTGATAAAGTTTATAAACTTTATAGGACGTAAAAAGAGTTTAAAGATCTTCATCATCCATTAATCTATCCTAATCCTACGAACCCTAACAAGCGGAGAATTATTCACGCATGTTGGGAAAAGAAAAGATAGAAATCTTGAAGAAAATAAAATGCAATGGAATAAAACTACCTTTATTAATCAACAAGAATAAGTACACTTTGTTCCTTTCGAAAATGATTACAAAACCCTAGTTTGCTTCTCGATCTCTTCTTAAGGAGGTAGATGAACTGTCGATGATCAACCAGGATTTTTGAGCCGTCGTGGACTTCGTGATCGCGTCGGTTTGATGATTTTTCCAAGAGGCTCTCGGTCCTTATATATAGTCACAGAGCCAGAACCCTAGTTTCCTAATATGGTAACTAGTTGTTAGGATCCCAACTTGAAAATCCAAAATCCCAACTCCTCAATATTGCGGCGGAACCACAGCCATTGGGTGGGTTTGGCCGCGGATCAGCGGTGGGGTAGAGGAGTCTTCGCTTCAAAAATCTTGTGGTATCTTCTAGTGACATATGTAGACTATTTTGATATCTGGAATCTGAAAATCTTCTCTAAGTCTCTACCAGAATTGATTTCTTCGATTTACTGTAAGATTTCGGCAGATTTGATCTCGCCAACTCGGATTTCCTTGATTTCAGTCCTGATATAATTTCTGCACAATAACTCAATAAATAATGTTAGTAGAATTTTATTTTTATTGAGATATTATCTTAACCATTTGACATGATATTATAGTTTTAGAAGAATTGGTCAAAGATATTTGATAAGGTAAGCATATTTAAATGGACTAAATATTATATAGATATTATATGCTTACATTTTCCTTCATAATGTTAATTATAATATATAAACATATGAAAATAGTATTTTTACAGATAAACCCTCATATGTGTCATATTTATAATAAAGTCCTTTTATTATATAAAAATAGTAAGGAAGATGTCATATCAAACGCACAATATTTTCAACTGAACAGCTTGTTCCGGGAGGAGACTGTTTTCCCCAATCAGAGCAAAGCTCTGTTTGAAATTCAAATTTCAAAATTGAAGCAACGCTTCAGATGCAGCGCCACGTGCGCCGCGCCCTAGGTAGCGCACCATGAGTGCGCCAGCGCTAGGCGCGCTGCGCAGCGTGCCACGTATCAAACATGGGTGTGCTAGCGCAGAGTGCGTTGCGCTCTGAGCGCCGCACCACGTGTAAAACACAGGTGCGCTAGCGCAAGGTGCGCTGCGCTCTGAGCAGCGCACCACGTGCAAAGCACGGATGCGCTAGCGCTGGAATTAAAAAAAATCCCCACCGTTAGATCAAAAGATCTAATTATAATGATAAATCATTAATCAGAATTAAATTCTGTTATGGAAAGATTTTTTTAATCTTGTTAAAAACAAGAAGATTGCCTTCTATAAAACAGAAGCCCTAGGATCAAAGATCCAATGGTGGGGAAACATCCCCAAATCAATCAGAGAAAGATCTCTTTAACCGATTCAACAAATCAGCTTGCCCTATATAAAGGCCCTAAGACTTCAAGTCTGATATAGAACCCTCCCTCCCATAAACTTTGAAAAGACACAAAGGAAGAGAAGCATGGCTCTCAGCAAAAGGAAGATTTTTTCTTCAAGGTAAAAAGAATGGTGATGAACAAAGAGATGAAATCATCTCATAATTAAAAAGAAGAATTATCTTCTTAAAAGATCATAGATCTACAAAGACCAAGGTCTTTTATAAAAAGACCAAAAGATCTCATCATAAAAACAAAGAAGTACTTACTTCTTTCACAGATCATAGATCTATAAGACAAATTGTCTTTCTGAGATCATGAACATCTCAATATAAAGGGGGAGAGAATTATTAAATTCTCTTAAGGATCATGGATCTATAAAGGCAAAGCCTTTCATTAATACAAGAGATTGAAGTATCTCTTGCAAAATAAGAACTGTTGTTCTTAAATCTTGAGACAAAGTCTCTTTTAAAAGAACATAAACTTGTTTTCCAGATCATAAAATTGATCAGATGCGCTTTGCGCTCTTGAAATGCGCCTTGCGCTCTTGAACTGCGCTTCTGCGCTCTCTGGACCGGCGCTCAGCGCCAAATGCGCCACGTGTCAACCACGTATGCGCCAATAAACAACTTGCGCTTATGAAATAGCGCACTGCGCTCATGGGCTGGCGCTCAGCGCCAAGCACACCACATGTCACTCACGTGTGCGCCACTAAATTGAAAGTGCAATGCGCTCATGGACTAGTGCTCAACGCTCATAAACTGGCATCATGCGCTCATCATCTAGCGCCTAGCGCTGAGTGCGACACATGTCCCTTGCATGTGTGCCACGTAGCAGAAGCGTACTGCGCTCTTTGACCGGCGCAAAGCGCCTAGCACACCACGTGTTACGTCGACAGAACATAAATTGTTCTTTAATAAGCCCAGAGCTCTGGTGAATGCTCAGCATTCAATAAAAGACAAAAATATTGTCAGAAGGGCCAAGCCCAAATAAAGGCTCAATAGCCAGAATAAAAATGTTAAACATTTATTGTACTTAGCCCAATATTGGCCATAAGTCCTCAACTTATATTAATTGAGTCCACCTGCTCATAAATATTTCAACAGATCTTACTCCCAAATTGGACTACAGATCTTCCAACCAACTCACACCGGTTCGAGGGTACATCTCTTTACTCCTCTGATATTTGTCGTTGTAATCTTTCAACGTCTTCAGAGAGGTGACGGGTCCCGACAACCAAACACTCTACGGACTATGGGGTCCTTAAACCCATGGACTATGATGTCCTTAACCTTGACTGTGAGGTCTTTAAACTCACGGACTATGATGTCCTTAACCTTGACTGTGAGGTCTTTAAACTCACAGACTACGATGTCCTTAACCTTGACTGTGAGGTCTTTAAACTCACGGACTACGATGTCCTTAACCTTGACTGTGAGGTATTTAAACTCACGAACTATGATGTCCTTAACCTGGACCGAGATGTCCTTAAACTAACAATGGACCGTAATGTCCTTAAACTAATCGACCGCAATGTCCCTAAACTAAATAATAGAGCCCAATTTCTCTCTTGTTTCATCTAAATGATCCTGTTAAGTTGATCTTAGTCTAAAAATTATACTAACGTATCCTTAACATACGTTTAAGTTGATCTTAGTCTCAAATGAGGCTAACGTATCCTTAAACCCAACCCGCAAACCTAAATCTAAGAAGATACGGATTTGGACTAATCCACGCCCTACGGGCGACAACATAAATTAGTCTCCGTATACAATCCACGGACAACCAAAAACAAAACAAACACACACGACACGAAGTGGCCATCTCGAGAAGGAGAAACTGGTTACCGCGATGCGGTAGCATAATTAACTACAGGGGCTTGCGCCTGCAGGGAAGAGCATCCCCACAATCAAAACCCCCTCAAATGAGGGGAATCTGATGAAGTCTGCTACATCAGCCGCATCTGTTTTAACCTTCGATACATGGTGTCATAAATCAACTTGGCATCTTCGGAGAGGTGGACGGATAACACCAATTAGCATCTGCCCCGAAATTCAGGCGAGACGGACCTGCGCGGTCTTGTCTCCGTGTTTCGGCGGGTAACAGATTCTGGCATGCCCGGTGGGACCTTTTCCTCTTTCCACTCCACACTTCGTGTGTCGTGTTCGCGAACGAATCGCGGTTTGATTTGGTTGCTCTTGGGTTCGAGGTACTAAGATTTGGTGTCTTGCTCCGTGCAGAAAACGAAAGATCAATGGCGTCTATTTGCACGAAATGCTCCAGCTGCAACTGCAACTTCCGTTCCGCCTCATCTGGAGGTGTAACTTACGGGCCCCAGGCGGCCTCCCTGTTCACAATACCGGTAGAGCAGGTAACGCAGGCTACCACCGGGTTGTTCTTCGGGACCATGCTCCTACCAGTAAGCATTAATATTCCGCTGTCGCAAGAAGCGCAGAAGAAGTCGGTCTTTGATCGGCTCACTACCACCACGGCCCCTTCAACGGGTCATCCAATGCTAAGCCAGCACCATCAGTCTTCGATAGGCTGAGCCTGAACTCCAATGGGACCGTCAATAAGCACACGATACCTGAAGCGGCCATCCCGAAACGGATAGCCATTCCTGCTCGCGAGGTCACTAAAGAAGCTTCTCCCGTCAAAGGATCAGTCTTTACGAGGCTGGCCACTCCGGCTCCCGTTCCTGTTCAAAGGTCTGTCTTTGACAGATTGGATACTGCTGCTCAACGGACATCGGTCTTCAAGAGGCTGGTACCAGCAACGCCTCCAGAATAGGGGGCATGACGAAGTCACCCCTAAAGCTGAAACAATCCCAACGGCTTGACACGCTCGACGTCGCTACTGGCACCGAGTAAGGAAGGCTGGGGGCAACTCCCCCTCTGGGCTAACTCTGCTAGCTCCCATGGTAGAAATCAATGTTGTTGTTCTAACTGGGAACAGCTTTGAACCGTTTAGGAGGGTTCGCAAGAACTCTCCGACTGCCGTGCTAAAGAGATTTCCTCCATCTATGGAGATTACTACAGAAAAGAAGACGGAGCAGCCCCCTCAGCGGCTGTCCTCTAAAATTTATAAAGTCTGGCGACAGGTTCAAGACTCAGTAATTGATCAAGATTACTCTCGCCGACAGAAAAAAGTGAAAGTTCAGCAAGAAGAGAACCGTCCTGTCAAGCCACAAAAGGCGTCAGCTGTTTGGGTGCCCACTGCAACGGCCCCTCCAACGTCAACCACTCTCAAGAGAAGGAGGCCAGAGAAAGCCCCCATGACTGCGGCGAACCGGAAAGATGCTGAATCTAGACGCCCCAAGTCTGGGGGCATGATGGTGCATACTGTTTATATGGCTTACGGAAAAGAGGAAAGACGTGCTTCTATGGGTCATCGACCGCTTACCCGGTCAATAACGAAGGCTCAAGAACAACAACAGCAGAAGCTTCGGGAGATACTGACTGCGATGGCCGCACTCACTGGGCCAAAAGAAAATCCAGAGACCTCGGAGCAGCATCGGGAACAAGAAACTGACACCGAGTGTCACGTCCCGAAAGTACGGAACATGACCGGCACTTAAACTATGAAACGTATCGAGGCGTACGTAATCTAAGTAAGCCGAAAACCCAGAAATCCAAACCAAGAAAAGTAGTAGAATGAAGGAAAACCAATTTAAATCAAGTAGTTTTAATAGCATAAACCGAATTATGCATCTTTTAAAAACATTAAATATTTCCTGAAAATTTCGGCAGAGTCTCCTTTGTAAATACTGGCCCCCCAAATGGGATACAACATGAATAGTATACGAAATCAATAAAAGGCATCCCCAAGCGGGAGCTAGCTCTTCGTCAATCGACGGTCACAACCACACAAGCAATATAATATACAATGCCAAGGGCGAGGATTAAAACTCAAAGGAAACTCAACAACAAGAAATCCACAGAAATATAACGCGCGACTCTAAGGTCAAAAGAATAACATCACTGGTCTCTATCTCAAAAATAAATACATGTTTGGTTGATGGAATTTACTAGATACAACTGAATAATATTATGCAAAGTATAATGATGGGTACGATACCAATAAACCCACCTACTAGCAAAATCACCCGAAGGAAGCAGTGCCAGCAAAGCCGTAATGAAACCTATACGGCAAAACCTGCAAGAACTGTGGCACAACGGGGATGAGTTGCCAACTCGTGAATAGAATACATCTACGAATAGGAATCGCATATATGACGCAATCCTAGGTCATACGATCATAATATATCCTCAAATATATAACCAGCAGCCTATAACAATAGCTAGGGTAAATGTCTAACCTAAGTGTAATCCCATGTGCCCGTGTCAGTGCCTCAGGTAGCAATATATCATATGGATGATGTATGAATGCATGAAAACAGAATACATGTACTAAGGAAACTGCTTTCATAATTTAGTGAGATTTCCTTTGTATTTTTAAAATGAGGTATCATAAATGAAATCAGCATAAACAGTGTCTAGTATCGACACAAAACATGAATCTCAATGTTTCAAAATCTCAGGCTCCGGCTATCTGGACTGGCCTGTATCATCAAATCTCAGTACCTCAATATCTCGAAATCTCAATGTCTCAATATCAATATCTAGGGCGCCGTCAGTCCAGACCGGCCCCTACCATCCATCTCAACACCACGACGGTATCCTCCGGATATCCGACGCGTCGGGTAAAATCACCGGTCGGTAGTGCTCCCCTGCCAGGCTCAACGCCATCATCTGCGATCCTCTTGTCCCGAGGTACCGCACCGGGTGCACCATGTACCCGAAACGGTTCCTCCACTCCTCGAACTCGGGTCTCGAAATCCATCAGCAAACTCATGGTGGACGACTCATACATCATGGGAAAACCGCACTTTTTATTTTAAAAAGAGAAAAGAAGTTTATATAAGTTTTGCGGTTTTCCCCCAAATCCAGAAAATCTCATGGAAATCCAAATCCAAATCCTCAATAGCATGTAAACAGTGAATATAGGCATAAAAATCCATGAATGCGGCATAACAATGAATAATAACATGCATGAAGTAACAATTAATAACTACAATGTCTAAACTAGCATACAAGGCAAGTACACTAATATCATGTCTAAACTATTAGTTAGCAAGCTATGTCAATGTAATAGTATTTTCTAAGTGTACGTGACATGGAAATTACCGATGAAGATGTATGTGAGCCGGCAAGTAAGTGTACGTGGTACATACGCATCATCGGTAATGGTGCTGGTATCCTAACAGCCTGATATCAATAATGGAATATGAAATCACAAAATAAGTATGCGATGCGGAGCGAACAGCAATGATGTGCGGGAGCTGAATACTAGACACAACGATAACTAATCTGCATTTAATAAAATATGAGTTCTACGGTGGTGCCATTTGAATATAACCCGAATCGCGGTGTTTTGAAAATAAGGGCTACGGTGTTTTTAAGAAAAGATAAGTCCTTTGAAATATCCGTAGAATCCCTTGACCTGTCTTTAAAAATACCCGCGATCCGTTAGTTTTTGAAATAGGTAGGAATCTAATCTAGTCTGACAACTACACTAAACTATACGGCTAAACTAACAAGCTGAATTAAAGGTAAGGAAACCGCCTAACATCTGAGTCGATATATATATAAACATATATATTAGTCGGTGATCCCGCCTCGATAATATCACATCTGATACCATATCTATAATCAGATATTCCCAAGTCAAGAGTGCGGATCTATCATCAATATATAGCTCGTACGTAAATCCGTCGTACGACATCCCCAAATCTGGGTACGGGTCAATATCATGTTCATCACATTATTCATCTGGTATCTTCTTTATCAAAGATCCTAATCCGGGTACTGATCTCTGTCTAGTACAATATTGATACCACCTAAGTATGCATGCACGTGTGTGAAAACTACGTCAAAGGACCCGCTAAAACATCAGGTCGTATATCAAATACGAACCCTGTCATATCACCGATCTCACGGCCTCAAATCGAATCTCATCGACTCATCTCAAATCCCAAATACTATCCTCAAATCCGATATATTAACACATAGTCCTATACCCATGTGAACACATAAAAATATATTCCCATATACGCACATATGAAAGAAGAATGTATGCAAGTATGGGTGTGTGTGTACGTGTGGTGCAACCACTATCTAGGGTTTCGCAACACTAAACCAATCCAAACACACCAAATATCCATCTTTAACATTAATAATCTCAAACGATATATAATCAATATATGTGTGTATACGTATTCGTATAATCACCACGAACTGCGGGGGGGCTATACGCCATCCACCCGACTTCTTCCCGTAGATATAAATCTACTCACCTGGTCCTCGCTCGCCGGTGCCGACGCCGCCACGTGCTTGCTTGTCGTCTCGAAGTCCACATGGGGTACCTACATATCATAACGTACCGTATCGCATTAAAATCCGACTCATGACCAAAACGACACACGAATCCCACATAGGTCAAAACCTATGGTTGTTTTCACAAATCAACCCAAAAACCCTCGACGTCGGCGTACAAACGCCAAACCATCGAGAAAAAACCCAAACACACTCATTTACACAATCACAAGCACTAATTATAATATAAAATAGCTTAAAATTCACAAAAACCTCAAACTCACTTTAAAAGCTATTTTTCCGAAAATCTAACAAGCAAAATTACCCGTTTTAGTACAAAACTCGACGTTTAAACAAATCTAGCGGCCATAATACTTATTAAATAACTTAAATAAGCCATACAAACCATTTCCACGATTTAATTTCACCAAACCACATACGTTCAAAAAAACTAGTTTGCAAAAATACCGATTTTAACTCTTTTTAAAGTAAAATTCACAATTTTACAAATAAGCTTGGTTTTGCATGGTCCAAAGGCATTAAACCACTTATTATAATATTTATAATGACATGAAACCATAATTATATTTTAATCTAAGGCATTTAATAATTTTCCAAAAACCCTAGTTAGCAAAATAGCTTAATTAGGACATTTTATAAGTAATGGTTTGCAATTAACAACTAGATTAGTTTTCTACAAGACTTAAGATGTTAATCCACATCACATAACCATGCACCATTCATCACAACCTAATTCCACAACAAAACCCTAATCTAATCCTTCTCTTGAAAACCCACCTCTTTCAATTAAACCATAATTAAGCACCTAATAAGCTACATTAAGGAATTTAAACCAACAATTGAACAATGGGTCAAAAGTTATACCTCACAAACCATGATCAAACTTGAAATCTAGACCTCCAAAATAAAATCCTTGCACCAAGATCCATGCTAAAAGGGATAAGGGAAAATGGGTAGGGCTTCGATTTGAATTTTAGTTTTGATTTTAGATGGAAATTGGTGAATTTTTTTGAGGGAAAATGAGGGGAGAAGAGGGAAGGGGGGCTGCTGTTGGGGACTACAAATTTCGGCCAGATGTGGAGAGGGGTGAGGGAGGAGAGAGAGTGAGGTGGAGAAAGTGGGGAAAAAGTCAAAGTCCACCTTTTACTTCTTTCATTTTCTTTTCTTTTCTATTTAAACAAGAGGTGATTGGAGAGAGAGAGGGGGGGCTGTCAAAGGTGGGGCCGGCCACATGGGGAGAGGGAGAGAGGGTGAGATGTGGGTGTGTGGGTTAGGGAAAAAGATAAATGTATTACCCCAATTCCCACTAACACAACATTCACTAATTAAGTCCTTTTTCGCTATTTTCTAAACCGTTTTGGCAAACCATTTCGTTTCAGAAATAATATTTTACATGTCAGTTTAGTGTGTCAAGAATATTAAAATTTGTATCAACCCATTCCAATTTGTAATTTCCACTAATTAAATGTATTAGTGACGGCTTAAAATAATATTAAAATAATTAATTTCGGAAAAAATTTCAGAAAATTTGAATTTCACCAGTGGCTCAATAAACACCAAATACTAGCAATTACATAGCTAGAATATGAATATTTAATTTTATAATAAAGATATTTGTATTTTGACTTTTTACAGAAAACCTCTTTATTTTACCGATTTTCCGAAATTTCACCGAAACGATTTTCAAAACGTTACACCGAGTTCCTCCGAAGAATGCTCGAGAGGAAAGAAAAAGAGGCTGCGGAACAGGCAGCCAATATAAAACGAATGGCTCTCTTGTTCCAAGACATGGCTGGGATGATGTTACAGCCAGAACCTCCAGCTGAAGACCCCCCGATCATCATTGAAGATGACAGAGGGGAGACATCGAACCCTCCTCCGGCTCTTTCAGCAGCCAAAAAGGAAACCATCTCCAAAGCCGCTCTGGATGACTACATTGCTCAGCAAATACGAGCTCACCAGGAGAATGAAGCGGCCGGCCAAGTTGTTAAAACTGGGAGACCATATCCAGGCTGGTATGACCAAATAAAGTACCCACCGGGATATACGATCCCTAAATTTCATGTATACAAAGGGACGGGCAATCCCCACCAGCATGTCGCCCAGTTCAGGGCTCTATGTGGCAACACCGGAGGTAATGATAAATTGCTACTTCGCCAATTCGTCGGCAGCTTGTCGAAAATGGCATTCGAGTGGTACTCTAAACTCCCGAACGACTCTGTCAAGACATTTGCGGAGATAGAGCTGTTATTTACGCAAAGATTCGCAAGCGCTACCGAGCGCACCCCAATCACAGCATTGATTAACGCTAGGGTAAAGCCAGGCGAGACATGGGTTCTATACGCAATACGATGGCGGAATCTGTGGTCGAAATGCGAATAGCGCATCGAAGAAGCGCCGGCGGTGGGCATGTTCATGGGCACTCTTGATCCGCAGGCAACCATCTCCTAGTTCATGATGTTTTTCAAGCCGACTACTTTCCAGACCTTGATTGACAAGCTGGCCTAAATGGACCAGATGGGTCATAGACCATCTTCTTCGAAAGCAGAGCCTCGAAACGAGAAGGGAAAGGGGAAAGCAACCGTCGTCGCCAATGCTCAACAGCAGCCCAGTGGTCTAAGACCAGTTGATCGCCAAAATGATAAAACTCGATCTTTTGGAGATAAAATGAGACGCCCTTACTCGTTCCCTCAAGACAAGACGAAGAGGTTATTCGAGCTAGCACTGTGCAACAGGCTCATCACTCTGCCGGAGCCAAGACGCCCAGCGCAACCAGGCGACATTAGCAATCCTAACTATTGCCCTTATCACCGAATGTTGGGGCATCCGATCGAAGATTGTTACATCTTCAAAAGCTGGATAGAAGATCAATACCAACAGGGCAAATTCGTATTATACGAGAATTGGAAGGTGAACCCGCCTCAACCACACGCTCTCAAGAAGACGGATACACCGGGGGCATCGTGTTCTTTCGTTAAAGAAGCTCCATGGGAGGTCGCTCTTTCAGCTAAAACTAAAAGAATGCTGAAGGATCTCCACACATGTCCGGCAATTAGGTGGAAGAATCCACTGGAACTTGAGATCATCGAGGGGATGCTGAAGCCGCGCCCAACTCCAAAAATTTGTGGTGATAGCCAAAGCATTCACACCCAGTCGTCAAAGTCTTTGAAGAAGAAGAAGAAGACCAAAAAGCCCGTGAAGCCTGGTGACAAGCGCACGGACCTGCAAAAACAGATTGACGTGTTGGAAGAATACAATCAAAAAGCACGGACTCCAGTCACACTCCAAGAATTTCTCAGCCACGTCCTTGAGGACGGAGATGATGACAATGTAGAAGACTCGTCGGATGAATCTGAAGGTTATGTAGTAAGCTGCCATGTGATCTCTCACTCGTCGATAGACGATGAAGAAGCTCCTTACACAAAGAAGCTGGAGGCAGGTCCTGAACCAGAACTTCTAGGGCTATCAGACGAAGCGATTAATGCATTCCTGAACGAAGCTCTTCTTAAAAGCAAAGCTGCTCGAGAGCGTGAAATGGCCATATTTGAAAAGGCCAAACGCCGGCGACTGGACGAAAGAGTTGAAATACTCCCGCCAGATCAAAATACATCCGTCGCAAATAAAAACAGGTTCAAGACGAGGAAAAGGTTCGCTAAAGCCATATCGATGGGAATGAAGCTGCCACCCTTCGAAGGAAACATTCTTGGTGAAGCGGAAATACATCCTAGCTACTGCTTATATCATCGAAAGATTGCGCATCCCACAGAAGTGTGCAACGCTTTTAAAAGATGGTGGTAGGGATATGTTGCTCACCGGCAACATTTCAAGTGGATGAAACGCAAAACTCGTCGGGAGCAAAGAAATACGACCGAGGAGCGTAAAAGAACTACCGGCAACTGTCGCATGGTCAACGCCGGGGGATCGCAAGTTCTCACCTTCGGGAGTGACTCTGACGAAGAAATGACTCTTGGCCCTCTCTTTAAAGAGTCCACATTGGGAAAAGAGGAAGAACCGAAAACCTGTGAAAATATTCAGCTGCGCAATCGTACGCTGCCCGAAAAGAATCTTGGGCCCTCGAACAGTGGGTCAAATAGAAAAGATAAGGGAAAAGAAAAAGTCCCTGAGGATATCATCCTTGATGACCAAGCCGTCAAAAAGCTGACAGCCAAGGACCCGCCAAAGAAAAGTAAGGTGGAATACAACGTTCTGGCACACCTGAGAAAGCTACCTTCGCAGTTAAGCATTCTCGCCGCCCTTCTGTTATCCAAAGAAGCAAGAGATTCTTTGATCAAGGCATTACAAGAGCCCGAGCAATTCTAAGCTTTCCTCGCCGAAGAAAAGATGAAGGACGAGCTGGAAGAAGTACACACAGCCGATATCACCTTCGGCGATGAAGATCTCCTTCTTGGGACATGCGAGCACAACCGTCCCCTATATGTCTCCGGATACTGTCATGGCATCAAGATAGGTAAAATCCTGGTCGACAATGGGTCCTCCGTCAATCTCCTTAACATAAGGGTGTTAAAGGAAATCTGCATGAGCGTTCAACACCTCGCTCTCGATAAAATCACCATCTCCGGATTTGACTCCCAGTCATCACGGATGCTTGGGTCTGTAATATTGACACTACGCTTTGGGCTGCTTGTCACGGACATTAAGTTTCACATCATTGACGCCAAGACATGCTACAATGCTTTGCTCGGCCGGCCCTGGTTACACGAGTACAACATCATCCCTTCTACACAATATCAGTGTATGAAGTGTTTCAAAGATGGTCTCGAGTACACTGTGATAGGGGAACTAAACCCGTTCTCCGTGAACGAAGTCCGAAAGTACGAAGATGCAAAATACTTCCTTCCAGATTTCAAGGACACAGAAAGATGTCGCAAACCAGAGGATAAGAACAAAGCTATCGCCACTGTTTCGGTCTTCGGGAGTGATACCGAGGAGGAAGAAGAGATAGTTTATTCAGGGCCTCCCCAGTACAACAAGCCGGGTCCGTCCACTCCTATGCTGATCTTCGGCAGCTACTCGGAAGATGAGGTCAATGCCGTATTCTCTGCTCGGCCATCAATACAAACCTTCGCTGATGAAGATCAAAGTTTGCAAGTTGCCATGGTTCCGCCCAAGCATCATAAAGAGTTAGACGCGCTTAATACCTACAATGTGGAAGAACTGCAGACATTCTACGTCCCTCCCACGCGAAAAGGTGAAAAGGCGATCCTATTCTACCGATCCGGAGAAACCAAAGTGGAGAAAGAAATCTGGCATGGCGCGGATTCTACACTTGACAGGCTCTAGCCCATCCGTTTGCCAAGATATTACACGAGCGAACTAAATAGACTCTTGATACGCCAAGGTGTACCCCTTAAGCAAACTGCGCGACAAGCATGGTTCTATAACAGGATCTGGAACATTCCTGGAACTCAACGAAAGTTGTCCAACGGGAGAATGGAAACTATCGGGCTTGGATATGTTCAATCCAAGAAACGGGAGCTACTCCACGACTGCTACGTCATACATGACTTTGATGAAGAAGGAAATGCTCTGTGGGAAGATGCTAACCCCGAACCAGAAAGAGCTCCCGCCGTGAAAATGTCCAGTCCGTCGTTCGAAAAACAAATGGACAAGCTTATAAGGGAAGCAGGTTAAAAGGTTCGAGACGACCATAATCGCGAAATGGCCATCTACGAGAAAGCCAGGACACAACGCCTCCTTCAACAGGCTGTGAAAAATGAAAATGCTCCTCATTGTCAACCCGTTGTACAAAAGGCCCGACGCAGAGGCAGAAACAAACTAAAGAACGGGAAAGGCGTTCGACGGCGACAAAGCGGGTCCAAGAAGCCACGCGATCAGGAATCGAGCAGTCCGGATTCGTCTCTTATAAAAAAAGATGGGTCGAGCATATTCTTCCCCAAGACAAGACAAGGAAGATATTCCATCTTGTCATAAAACATCAGATGATGACACTCCCGGATTCCAAGCATCCCGAGCAAGCAGGCAAAGTCTCTCACCCGGACTATTGCTCCTATCACAGGGCAATAGGACATCCTCTCGAAGACTGCTTCACATTTAAACACTGGGTAGAAGCCAGTATCAGCAAGGCAGGTTCGCTTTATCCAGCAGCTGGAGGGTAACCCAGCCGCAGAAGAATGAACCCAAAGCCGCGAGAGTAGAACTAGATCAACATCGGTCTTGGAAGCGATCTCGTACTTATTATATGATAATGTTATCAGAAGAAGAGCCCGAGAATATGGATGACCTCCCCTGGTGCTTCGACAACGATGATGACGAGGTAATCTCAGAGTTTCCACCGGCGCCAAAGGAGCTGGAAGATGGGATACATGCCACTGCAGATAACCTAAAGAAAATTGATTTGGGGACGGCAAGTGACCCGCGACCGACATTCGTCAGTGAGCTGCTGTCTGAAGAAAGGGTGGCTACACTAAAGGACGTACTTATGCAGCATAGAGACTGTTTCGCATGGAACTATTCCGAGATGCCAGGACTAGATCTAGAGATTGCTGTCTACAAATTGGCAATATCCCCGGATGTCAAGCCAATCAAACAAGCACCGAGGAGAATGCGGCTCGAGCTTGAGATGAGCATCAACGCCGAGGTCAAGAAGCTAATCGACTCTGGCTTCATCCAAGAGATTCAGTATCCTGACTGGATCGCCAACATCGTCCCGGTGATGAAGAAAAATAGGACGGTGCGCATATGTATGGACTTTTGGGATCTCAATAAATCCTGCCAAAAGGACGACTTTTCAGTACCAGTCACTGAGCTGATGATAGATAACACATCCACTCATGAAGTCTTCTCCTTCATGGACGGATCATCAGGATATAATCAGATAAAAATGCATCCCGAGGACTAGAAGCACACCGCTTTCCAGACCCCTCTGGGTATATTCTGCTACAAGGTGATGCCTTTCGGTCTAAAGAACGCTGGTGCCACCTATCAGAGGGCAATGACGAAGATCTTCGATGACCTCATACATGAAATTGTCGAATGTTATATCGACGACCTCGTAGTTAAAAGCAAATCATACGAGGAACATTTAGAGCATCTGAAGATCGTGTTTCAGCGCCTCTGGCAATACAACTTGAAGATGAACCCTCTCAAATGCGCGTTCGGAGTTTCTTCGGGCAAATTCCTAGGATTCATCGTCCGACACCGAGGCATCGAGATAGATCCGTCAAAGATCAAGGCGATTATGGAAATGCCTCCGCCAAGGACTCTCAAGCAATTGCGGTCTCTCCAAGGGAAGCTCGCGTATATCCGGCAATTTATAGCCAATCTCTCAGGCAAGTGCCGTCCTTACAGTCACCTGATGAAGAAGGGAACCCCTTTCGTCTAGGATCACAAATGCCAAAACGCACTAGATGAAATCAAGCAATACCTGCAGAATCCGCCAGTGCTGGCCTCTCCCGTTAAAGGAAAACCTCTTGTCCTGTATACAACAGCCCTCGAAGGTTCGCTGGGCGCATTATGGGTATAAGAGAATGACCAAGGGAAAGAGAGAGCCCTTTATTATCTGAGACGAGTTCTCCTGGGGGCAGAAAGCAATTACTCTCCCATTGAAAAACACTGCCTAGCATTGATCTTCGCGATAACGAAGCTCAGACATTATGCGTTAGCACATGAGGTCCATCTCATATCAAAAGTGGATCCTCTCAAGTATTTGATGTCGAAGGCCATAGTAACAGGGCGGCTTACTAAATGGGCCCCGCTCTTAATGGAGTTCTCGATAACTTATTGTCCTCTTAAGGCAGTGAAAGGCCAGGCCATCGCCGACTTCCTCGCTGAGCATCCGATACCCGCCGACTCTCCCTTGAACTGCAAACTGCCGGACGAACACGCGTTTGACACAATCGATGGGGAGAGAAGAGAGAATGATACCCAATGGGAACTTTACTTCGATGGAGCATCTTCCATGAAGAAGCGCAAACAAAGCACGCCCATAATCAAATCAGGGGTATGCCTCATCTTCGTAACTCCACAAGGAGGGATATGTTGGAGATAGTGCCCTCAGAGTCAATTATTGGATCACAGGCACGTGATTGCAATGATTGAGGGAGGACCTGTCCCAGTAGGACAGTCTTACTCGAGATGATAGTATGCTATCTGGTTTATCTTTATCATCGTGTACTGCTTTAGGTGACCTGACATGTCGCTATTACACATTGATAGAGCCCCTAGGATTCTTGCTTGACCACCAGCAGTATGAGGGCGATCATATAAGTGGGAGCTGGGGTTTATAAGCACATCCTTAAAAGATCCCTAGTCGTGGGAGTTTCGAGACAGGGTATCGATACTCCAGAGTAGACTAGTGTGTACATTCGAGACCCCAACGAGGGGCGGTGGCCGATCTCACAAGCCACTGGTGTCAGTTGGATCACCTAAGATGTATACAGGTGCTCATTGGGTTATGAGTACACCGGACAGGACTCGCCGGGAACATGCTAGTTGGTCTTATACCTGACGTCAGATAGCAGTTCCCTGGTGACATGTGTACAGGTTAGTTCATCGACCTGGGGATCGTCATTTGTCTCGTGTGAGTTCCTACTGTATTTTGATTACTACCCTACCACGCTCAAAGGAGACGTGCAAACAGGTTTTAGTTGGGTACAGTCCCGAGCCACATGGAGGCAGTGAGCGGAGCTTCGGGGGTTCGTCTCTCCCGGTATTGGGGGTGAGGTCGCACTGTGTCTAGGAGAGCCATTACACGAAGCCCTCGGCCGAGGCAGGAGATTTACTGGTAGGTATTCCAGTAGTATCTCAGGGTGTTCTGGGCTACACTCCGACACGTCTTGTACCGCTTTTGGGGGTCTGACTTTTACCAACCCCCTAGGCCCGCCATGCGATGCTCATAGACGAACGGACCGGACTGTACGGATATTGTCACTGACAGGCTCAGTAGGGTGTCAGGATGAGTTCTCTCATCGACGTCCCTTTTGGTCAATACCTGGTAGCCCGTTACGTATTGGATTATACCTCTGACGTGCTAGTGGTTAAATCCATAACCAAGGTATTGACGAGTCTTTAGAGTCCACCATACATACAGTTATTCAAGTTTCGGGCGAAACGTTATAGAGGCTGTATGGAGATATGGCAGGGTTCGATCAGATACGTGCGGTATTGCACAGATCAGGATCGGACGGTTAGTACTAGAGGCCGTATGGATATATGGCAGGTTTCGATCAGATACGTGCGGTATTGCACGGATCAGGATCGGACAGATAATACTAGCCGGCTTTGGTTTAAGCTGGATCCTAGTATAGTACAGTGTAGATTTTGTCTCATTGCATTTGTATTTCGGTTGGAATACAAATACGGGTGTGTATACACAGTATCGGGGTTTTCCTGTAATTTATTACGGGACCAGTTTTCTGGAGTTGCCAATTTGCTTTCCGTTTCGGCCATATTTCTTTGTATCTTTCATTGGCCGAAGATTGGTGGAGGAGGGCTTATTTGCATTTGTGCAAATAAGCATTTGTGGAGGGGGTCTTTGCATATTGTTGGATCATGATGGAGGACCATCCCTTGACTTTCTTTTGTTGATGATGGCTTGACCTTTGTATCATGATAGTTGATGGAGTGTAGGACTTGTGGTGTGATCATTGTTTCTCATCATCAATTTTCTCTCTCTCTTGTATCATTGCATTCCACCCACCCCTTGACTTTGCTCTCTCTCTCCACTCACACAATGAAGAGGGGCCGGCCACTATTGTGGTGGATGAGGATTCATTTTGATGTGTGGCATTTGGTTTTCTAATTGTGCAAAGGAGAGAAAAAAAATGCCACACATCAAAATGAATCCTCATCCACCACAATAGTGGCCGGCCCCTCTTCATTGTGTGAGTGGAGAGAGAGAGCAAAGTCAAGGGGTGGGTGGAATGCAATGATACAAGAGAGAAAGAAAAGTGATGATGAGAAACAATGATCACACCACAAGTCCTACACTCCATCAACTATCATGATACAAAGGTCAAGACATCATCAACAAAAGAAAGTCAAGGGATGGTCCTCTATCATGATCCAACAATATGCAAAGACCCCCTCCACAAATGCTTATTTGCACAAATGCAAATAAGCCCTCCTCCACCAATCTTCGGCCAATGAAAGATACAAAGAAATATGGCCGAAACGGAAAGCAAATTGGCAACTCCAGAAAACTGGTCCCGTAATAAATTACAAGAAAACCCCGATACTGTGTATACACACCCGTATTTGTATTCCAACCGAAATACAAATGCAATGAGACAAAATCTACACTGTACTATACTAGGATCCGGCTTAAACCAAAGCTGGCTAGTATTATCTGTCCGATCCTGATCCGTTCAATACCGCACGTATCTGATCGAAACCTGCCATATGTCCATACGGCCTCTAGTACTAACCGTCCGATCCTGATCCATGCAATACCGCACGTATCTGATCGAACCCTGCCATATCTCCATACGGCCTCTACAACGTTTCGCCCGAAACTTGAGTAACTGTATGTGTGGTGGACTCTAAAGACTCGTCAACACCTTGGTTGTGGATTTAACCACTAGCACGTCAGAGGTATAATCCAATACGTAACGGGCTACCAGGTATTGACCAAAAGGGACGTCGATGAGAGAACTCATCCTGACACCCTACTGAGCTTGTCAGTGACAATATCCGTACAGTCCGGTCCGTTCGTCTATGAGCATCGCATGGCGGGCCTAGGAGGTTGGTAAAAGTCAGACCCCTAAAAGCGATACAAGACGTGTCGGAGTGTAGCCCAAAACACCCTGAGATACTACAGGAATACCTACCAGTAAATCTCCTGCCTCGGCCGAGGGCTTCGTGTAATGGCTCTCCTAGACACAGCGCGACCTCACCCCCAATACCGGGAGAGACGAACCCCCGAAGATCCGCTCACTGCCTCCATGTGGCTCAGGACTGTACCCAACTAAAACCTGTTTGCACGTCTCCTTTGAGCGTAGTAGGGTAGTAATCAAAGTACAGTGGGAACTCACACGAGACAAATGACGATCCCCAGGTCGATGAACTAACCTGTACACATGTCACCAGGGAACTGCTATCTGACGTCAGGTATAAGACCAACTAGCATGTTCCCGGCGAGTCCTGTCCGGTGTACTCATAACCCAATGAGCACCTGTATACATCTTAGGTGATCCAACTGACACCAGTGGCTTGTGAGACCGGCCACCGCCCCTCGTCGGGGTCTCGAATGTACACACTAGTCTACTCTGGAGTATCGATGCCCTGTCTCGAAACTCCCACGACTAGGGACCTTTTAAGGATGTGCTTATAGACCCCAGCTCCCACTTATATGATCGCCCTCATACTGCTGGTGGTCAAGCAAGAATCCTAGGGGCTCTATCAACGTGTAATAGCGACATGTCAGGTCACCTAAAGCAGTACACGATGATAAAGATAAACCATATAGCATACTATCATCTCGAGTAAGACTGTCCTACTGGGACAGGTCCTCCCTCAATCATTGCAATCACGTGCCTGTGATCCAATAATTGACTCTGAGGGCACTATCTCCAACAATCTCCCACTTGCACTCAAGGCTAATTATTGCGGTGTCGCATACTCACAGCCCGTGTGATACCGAACACCCAACTCCTCTACTAGTCAGTCTCACAAAGCCTGTTTGCGAAACTATTGCGTTCGAGGAATAGCCTCAGTGAGTGGATCCGCTTTGATGTTTCTTTCTATGTCTCTCTATAATCTTAAGTTCGCGGAGAAAGCCATCGCCCGAAATGAGCAATACCTGTCTTAGAATGTGTCTGGATGTCTAATGGGACCTTGCTCATAAATGAACTCTAAATCCAAACTTCTTAGACTGTATCGTCAACTGAACTTAATCAGTGTCCTGCGCCATGCCTCCCTCAGTATTGCCTTGGACCACCTGTCCAAAATACTGCCCCTCGTCAGAAGGAAAAATATAACTCTGACAACCTCCTTGTCGTCCAGGTCACCTTGGAAGCCTGGAATGATAACTGTCTCCCGAATAAGGCTGTCGTTATCATATCCCTAGAACATCCACTTATGTTCTAAAACTGCTTCCGACTGCTTCTCCAGGATTGGATCAATGTCAACTTATTGCATCTAGTGCAAGAACAACATCTGGTGTGGTACTTGACATCTCATGATTGACTCAATTGCCTGAGCAAGTGATCTGCCAATCATGTACATCCCTCTCCCCTTTAGTCTGTAAGACACCTTTAGAGAGGGTGACTCCATTAACTGCAGGTACACTACCGTGCCAGGAGTCGTTCATTCTAAATACTCTTAGAATGATGTCTGAGTACCCAGATTGGGAAACCACCCTAATCTAGATCTAAAACCATAGATCTAGTAACCAGTATGTCTGATATAATGTCCAAGTCCCATGTGGAGAAACTACTGTGTGACGACCAAAGTATAACCGATCGTAGTATAGGAGTTTCTTTTCCTATTCTGTGTATGTCATCCAAATACCATGACATCACACCCTACTACCTTCTCAACAGATCCATCCCCTATTCTGACGAAATCAAATCTATGACTGTCACGTCAGAAATTGATGATCTACTTCCGCCATATCTGCTTTAGTCTATAAATAGACATAAGCCACTTGTCCACCAATGCTTCCGCTGCTCCCACTGACTACGACAACCCTCTGGCAGAGTCATATACACGTACACTTCTAAAACTAGTTTAGAACGACGCTATACTCATCCTCCTGCCGGGTCTCACAGTCTGGAACAACAGCAATGGTAAGTGTGGGTAAACAAGAACCTCCCTGTCACCGTCCTTGAGGCTACCAGAGTACCCCTCGGGTGCCTGAGGTTACCCACCTTATCTGCGGAGTGGCCAATGGAATATCAATCCAGATTGAATCTTTAGGTTCCTATCAAATCTTCAGTAATCGTTTGTGGTTCTGGAATCACTTCCAGTTCTACCATACTCCCACTACTGTTTTCTGAAAAAATCCATTTTTATTAAAACTGTGGCGAGTCTAGAACAATATTTCTATTGATCTGCCAGATGGTAGAAATTCAACCCTCGTCATAGCCTGGGTCAACCCACAAACAACCATTACAGAAACGTGCCTTGAGTTATCCAGAGTCTGGTTTTAATCATAAGCCAGACAACTCCCCGTATCTTAACATCGTTAAGATATGAACTGTTCTATATCCAATATAGAACCAGAGGCACTGATTTAATTAAACCAAATTCAAATCATGCAGCTGTCTCCAGTGCATGTCAACTAAATGGAAGGAGGCCAATCAGCGTTACTCAACTTAGGAATGCTTCCAATTACGAGTAACCTGAAAGAGAAGCAAGTTCTTTTAATCATTACTATCAACTGAATACCATACACAAGTATTTACATCTTCGATCAACTTGAAGAATCCCGATACTTGCAACACCTGGTTCTCTACTTTATTCAAATACCTATAACTTCTCAAAATTCGGACCCTGTATTTCCACGAAACACCTGTCTAAAAACTAGAGAAGTCATAAGTAAACCGAATATAGTACGAGGACCAACCCCTCTGTCCTGATGGACCCTGGACAACATACAATACTCTGTATAAGTCCCTTGAGTCTGATAACTCAATCCCTGTGTGTCGTAGGTTGAAAACTGTACCTTTGGTTATGAAGAATTACACCGTTGTTTAATGCTCCTTACCTAACCATCCACTGATATAGGTAAATGTCATAGACATAATTTCAAAAAGGTATATCTCACTCTATGAAAATAGACGTACAGATATATCAATTTGAAATTGGTGCATAACAGCGGATATTCAAAACCAAATATTTGCCGACCGGCAAACAGCCCAGGTGATTTCCTCAAATATCACTGATTGCAACGAATCCCGATATAATGAGGATGATCACCCAATTCCCAATAACTTACTCCCACTCATCATCTGTAAAACCATACAGATGTGAGAATTATACCTGGTAAATACATACCATGGAGTAAGGACTAATTGGGAAATCAGTTTTCCTTTAACAGTACATAGTGAAACTGAAATATTGAAATGTTTCGATGGGGTATCCCGGTATTCCTAGTAATGCCTCTTCCAGATTCACGACTGTAACCGTATAATTCTTTGCCACCTCTCCAAATCCCTTTATATATCTTTAGTCATTACCTTCTACACACCCCTTTAGGCCAAATGGTTTTCTTCCTTCCCTACCGTTCGGCACCAGCCTATGGTTTGGAAGAAGACTATCCAATAAGCATAATGGGTGTACTGTCCTAATCCTTGGAACACTCGCAATGTGAGAGAAGGTGAAGATAAAAGACAACCGAATAAACCTTATTCCTATTTCTCCTGAACCAGAATCCATCCCCGAACTAGAGCAAGTTCCTTTCGAGTTCGTATATAACCATACGATGGAGTATCCAATAAACTGTGGATCTTCGTAGTGATACGGAGTGTCCTGGAGAACTACAAAGGTGATTTAGGATTGGCGAAGAAATACTTGGTTTGGTCGTGAATATCAGTCGCAATTTACTTTGCCCTCTTACTAATCCCTTGCTTTGTCTTTACATAATACCTTCTGTACACCATCGTTAGGCTAATTGGTTTTCTTCATTTCCTACCGGTCGGCACCTGCCTATGGTTTGGAAGAAGACTATCCAATTTGCGTAATAGGTGTACTATCTCCTAAACCAAGGAGTACTCGCAACCTGAGAGAAGGTAAAAGGAAAAGACAACTGAATAGTCCTATCCGTTTCCTTCAGAACCTGAAACCATCCTCGAATAAATTCCTTCGAGTTCGTATATAACCATACGATGGTTTTGTCCAATGGAAGTGGACGTTCGTAGTAATACGGGGTGTCCTGGAGAAAAGAGTAAAAGTAGGAGTGGCAATGAGGTTTGCAACTCTGACAATCCAAAAGCCAGTGTTTTTAGAAGGTTCGGTTAATTTTGGTCTCTGAGTCATAGTCTTAGGGTCGGGTCAATGGTCGCTGCCAGAGAGAGAGAAAAGAAACACTCAGCGTGCACTCTAACCTAGATCAGAATGGTTACTAATTTATCTAATCTGGAAACCTCCCACTGTACTGTCAAATTCTCCTCCAAACCTGAAAGAAGAATTAGTCGGGATCACCCGAGGAGTAAACCAACTCATCAGTGGGAATCGGGATCCAACTATCATCGCATGATAACGTGACAGAATCCGCTCACGTCATCACACTTCAGAAGGTATGTGCATATCTGGCAAGTTTCAGTTTCTTTAGAAACTCCCGATGTGGATTTTTTGCCCCATGCTCTTATGACCTTGACGAAGGCCAACAAATCATAAGTCACATGTCAAGTTCTACCCGTCATTGTCCAGGTTAATTTGAGCCCACCCGCACAAGCCCTTGACTTTGGCCAACAAGGCTATACGACTGCCCCAAACCAACGCATCTATCTATGCAGCAGAAAGGCAACAAGCAGCTACCATACACTATGCCTTGACGAAGGCCAACAAATATAGCATGAATACTATGTGCTACCCGTCTGAAACGACGGAGGGCTACGAATGGTTTCTGGCGAAAACCTTTAACGTAATGAACTTGATATCGTTGAAGGAACGGATAGCTTTTTAGAAAATATAGTGACGAAAACCTTTGCTAAAGAGGTCACTCCCGGTGAAGGGATCTCGGCTCTTTCCCCGTAGAATGAGGTGCAGGATATTCCAACTGAATATCACGATGCAAAGCAAAAGTAATCGGCTATAGTGAAGTCATTGCCCTGACGCAAACTTTTTGTCCAAGGGGTCACTCCCGGTGAAGGGATCTCGGCCCTTGCCTCGTCGACTGAGGAGCAGGATATTCCAACTGAATACCACGATGCAAAACAAAAGTGTACGTCCTTGCAATAACTGCTTTTTGAAAAGTGTTCCAACAACATCAGATTAGGTTTGTTTTTAACTTGCATTGATCCGAATCAACGCAGTCCCATCAATTGATCACACCACAAAGAACGAAAATATACTGATGTACGTATATGCCATCCGCATTCGCCACTGGGTCCCGTCATTACCCGTTAGGTTAGCTAACTAACGACAGAGCGGGGACTGGACTAGCGCGGATGCAAAACATATACAACTTCTACTAATATATATCAATATATAATTTTCGCTCAAGGCGTGATAAAATGCAATATCACAGAAATGTAATAAGCATCACAGAACAATACAGATATCTGGGATCCCCGGGATTCACAGAGCCACTACTGAAAACCCGACGTTCCCCTGGTCGTGTGGATAGCCTGTGCAATGAAATCCTAGACCCCTACAGGCGCAGCAAGTTACCCACCAAAACCTGAAGCGAGGCAGCCCCCTTCAGCAACGTGAATGGACCACCCAGCACTTTACGGAATCCGGTAACTTGGGCACCCCTCCTGGGTCAACCTGTACCCCCTACGAGTGCGGCGAATAGCCCTGCCAATTCTAGAGTAAAGCCCCCTCCGTCTCAATGCCATGAGATGCGGGCTTGTTGCCCTCTAGAACCCGGCTATCCGTGCACCCCTCCGCGGGGTAATCCTAGTATAGAAAGTAAAATATACATACAACGGGTACATCGACCGCAACCTGGTCGTGCCCCAAAATAATAATACAATCAGGCAGTGACGGCAGTCTACATGTCCGACGCTCGCCCCGCAATATCAAATGTACATAATACAACAAAACTGTACTACCACTGCAACCAGGCTATCCCCCATGACCAATCCGCAACATCACAGCAAAATCACAGAACATCAACGTGAATGTCACGTTCGCAAATCCGTCTAACCGGGCTATAGCAGTTAGACAGGATTTACCGATCAAGTGACATTCACGGTCGCAGATATAATGTAAATACTGTGAACTAATGTGTTTAAAATATCTGATCGATCAAATTTTAACAAGTGGGCCCCAAGTACTACTGTAGCACATCAAGAAATTTTGGGCCCAAAATTAATATTCCAAAACCCATATTTTCAACCCAGAAGCTCGCTGGAAAAAATTGGCACAATGTTAACACAGAACCGTCGCGGAACCGCGGCCAGAAGGGGGTTTTGGCCGCGGTTCAGCGGTCTTCTTGTCGAATCATGTTGTCGAATTTTTACAGTAGGCTTAAAAGTCCATGCACATACTTCTGCAACACACTGAAAAATTTTTGGAGCACAAAAAATTTTAACAGAGAACTGATGCATGAGAAAACGCGGATTTTGGAATTTTTTGATCGATCGGAAATGTAAACACAATAAACAAAGCTAGACTATGTTAATGGCGAGGCTCTGATACCACTGTAAGTGCACCGCGGCGCCCCGGCCTCCATCCCGAGGCCAAATGCGGAAGCGATGGTTAACTTTAATTTTCAAACCGGCACCACCGCACACTATAAACCCGGATCGGACCATTAACTAGTTCTAGCTAACTACAAGATGGGGAAGAGAGATATACCGAGCGATCCGTGTCCTCCGGTCTTCTCGCCGTCGTCCCGATCTCCCGCGGAAAGTCCGGTCTCCACCTCGTCGCCGGAAGGGCACCACGTCGCCTGCTTCTTTTACGGGCTCCCACCTCTATACCGAGGCAGGAGCCCGTAAAAGAAGCAGGCGACGGGTGCCCTTCCGGCGACGAGGTGGAGACCGGACTTTCCGCGGGAGATCGGGACGACGGCGAGAAGACCGGAGGACACGGATCGCTCGGTATATCTCTCTTCCCCATCTTGTAGTTAGCTAGAACTAGTTAATGGCCCGATCCGGGTTTATAGTGCGCGGTGGTACCGGTTTGAAAATTAAAGTTAACCATCGCTTCCGCATTTGGCCTCAGGATGGAGGCCGGGGCGTCGCCGTGCACTTACAGGATAATGCGCTTTGCCTTCTCCTTAACAGAGCCGAGGACAAACAATGAAGCCGCATATGAAGCTTTGACAGTAGGTCTCGAGATTGCCATCGACATGGGAATTGAAAACCTCCTCATATACGGAGACTCCCAACTGTAGGGTTCCTAGGCACACTCAAGGGGTTCCACAAGGCATCAACCATGCCAAATTCAAAAAATTCCGGTGCCGAGAAACCCTAATGCGATCGTTAACTAGAGTTTAGGCGAAACATAAAGCAAGTAGATAACAATTACCACTAAGCGAAGGTGACTACAACCTTTGTAGATCCGGTCCTCCACTTCCTTGGCTTCGTGATGACGTCCCTCCGCTGTACCAATCGGAATCCTAGACTCTCGCGGTGGTTTCATCGGAGAAAAGATCGGGCTAGGTCGTCGACTTCGATGCCGAAGATGATCTACGTCGAGGCAACTCAAGATCAAGCTCCAACTTCACCAAGTCATGAAACTTGTGAAGAAAACACCCTATACTACTTGGTAAGTGGTAGAGGATGAAGAAATAGGAAGTGGGTTCACTTTAGAATTGGATTTCTCACTCTTTTTCTCAAGGCACCATTGTTGGTAGCAAGCTTTTTTTTCATCTTCAAGAAGAAGAAGAAGAAGAGATATGATAAGTATTATTTTTAAAATAGAAAAATAAGTGATTCTTATCATATAGCAACCATGGTTAAGTGTAGAGAATAAACTAGGGTTAGGTTTAATGGTTAGGTTTAGGAAAAGAACAAGAATGGTCAAAGCTTCTTGAAACTTCAAGGAAACAACAAAATAAGCCACCATTTTGTTTCTTGCCCTAAAAATAAATAAATAAAATAAATAGTTAAGAAAATCAAAACCCTAACCATTACATAACCATGGTTTAATCATACACACCCAAGTTTGCATGTATCATCAAACATGATACAAACTAGTGCACAAAACTATATCATATATACAATGTGCACTTCAAGTGAGAAAATCCATCTTAAGTGAACAAATACTAGTTAATGTAAAGCAATATATCAAATATATAATTATACATTAAATCATTAAATCAACACTGATTTAACGATCCGGTCATATCGCATATGACCGACTAATATTCAATGTAGCGGCTTATCGAATCAATCCTTGATTCGATAACTAGGTTATATCGTATACAACCATTCAACACATTCATCGCGAGAATAGAATACGGTATCACATACACGCATTATTCTCGGTCCCGCACATATCTCATATGCGCTCCTATTTCGTTTCGCTTGAGCCAGGAAACCTCTATGTAGGACTCTAAAGACTCGTCAATACGCCGGCAGCAGGTGATGATCATATCAAACACCTACAAGCCGCAAGCGGTCTGCTAAACGTAACGGCCACCCAGGTATTGAGCGATCAGAAGATCGACGAGCAAGCCCGCTCACACTCCTGTGAATCCAACCAGTAACACTTACCGTACAGTCCGGTCTGTTCGTCTGATATGTCGCATATCTCGCCTAGGGGTGGTAAACGTCAGACCCCAATAGCTTGATAAGTCATGCTGACGTGAGGTCCATAACAATCGTGAAACTACTGATAACTCTTACCAGTATATCACTGCAACCCTGGCCAGGGATTTCCTGTTATGGCCAGTCGTGCATAGCGCAACATCAACCCCCAATACCGGGAGAGACGAATCCCCTCCTATCGCTCATTGCCTCCATGTGAATCGGGACTGTACCCAAAAACCACCTGTTTGCACGACTCAGTAGAGCCGTGGTAGGGTGGAAATCAAAGCACAGTGGGAGACACACAAGACTCTATGACGATCTCGGGTCAACAGACTAAGCTGCACCAGTGTCACCAGAGAACTGCCATCTGACGTGAGGTATAATACCATCTGGGAGTTCTCGGCGAGTCCGTTCAGTGTACCCAGTCTCCACTGAGCACCCGTATACCATCTCTGATGTCAAACACCGATGGATATGGGATCATCCATCGCCCATGGCATGGGTCGAGAAGATATACGCTAGTCTACTCTGGAATATCGATGCCCCGTCTCGATATTCCCACGACTAGGAACATTGAAGGATGTACTCATGGACTACCCAGGCCCCACTAGTTGATCTGCATCATAGTCCTGGAAGTCGAGTACACATCCTAAGGGCTTTATCAACATGTAATCATAGAGACAGAAAGTATACATGTTAAGATAAAGAGCAACCAGATAGCGTACTATCATGTCGAGCAAGAAAGTCCTACCTATATATGTCCCAGCATCCACTACAATATACATCCAATGTACAGTAATGGCCTCTAGGGCATACATATAACTAACACCAACTGGTCGTTAGTCAAGTAAATGGCGACTACCAAACGTGCAAACCAGAGTTGGTGAAGTAAGGTGAGAGAGTATAGCGACTGCTAATTCAAATTCCTTCCTACACCTTGGAAAGTATACCACGTGCAGAAAATAGCAAGGCGGATGCATTAGCCAAGCTCGCTAAAGAACTGGCTGACAAGAACCTCGATGACGTGAGGATCATTGTGCAAAGCCGTCGGGTTCTTGCACCAGCAGAAATATCTCCGAAGTCGTCCGAGAAAAAGGGAGCGACCGAGCAGACAGCCCTACAAATAAAAGACCAGGAAAAGGCTATGGATTGGAGAGAAGTCTTTACAGACTACTTCAAATCCCGTCAAACACCTGAAGATGCGTCCTCAAAATATCAGCTCATGAAGCGAGCTCTATCATTCGCCTTTGTTAATGATACTCTGTATAAGAGATCATTCGATTCTTTGTGGCTAAGATGCCTGGGACCTGAAGAGGCAAAGAGAGTCATCCAAGAAACTCACAACGGACTCTGCGGTTCTCACCAAGCCGGGCCGAAGATGAAGCTGAAGATCAAACGGATGGGTTATTATTAGCCCATGATGATCCAAGACTGACTTGAATACGCGAAGCAGTGCCACGCGTGCCAGATTCACGGAGACTTTATCCATCAGCATCCAAATCCACTACATCCAACAGTGGCTAGCTGGCCATTCGAAATGTGGGGGACTGACATAATCGGACCCATCGAACCAGTATCGTCTGGAGGACATCGATTCATTTTGGCGACAACTGATTACTTCTCCAAATGGGCAGAAGCGGTACCGCTGAAGGAAGTAAAGACGGAGAATATCCTCCATTTCTTCAAGACACACGTCATTTATCGGTTTGGCACTCCGCGACGGATTATCTTCGATAACGGGCCAGCCTACAGAAGCCACAAGATCAGCCGCTTCGCACAACAGCATAACATAGACTGGAGATATTCCTCATTCTATAATCCCCGAGCTAATGGTTTAGCTGAGACTTTTAACAAGACCTTGACAAAGATCGTGAAAAAGACGGTGTCTCGAAATAAGAAGGACTGGCATGAGAAACTGCATGAATCTCTTTGGGCGTATCGAACTACGTTCAAAACGGCCACGAACACAACGCCGTACGAATTGGTATTCGGTACAGAGGCGGTACTCCCCCTCGAGATAGAGTTGCCATCTCTACGAGTGGCAGTTCATTACGAGCTAACGGACGAAGAGAATGCTCACCTTCGGCTTGAGGAGCTCGATGCCCTTGATGAAACTCGGCTCATAGCGCAACAAAATCTAGAGGCTTATAAAGCAAAGATGACACGTTCATATGAGAGATTGACTAGGCCGAGGACATTCCGCCAAGGCGAACTCATACTAGTGGTCAAAAGACCTATGATCCCCAATCGTGCCAAACGGGGGAAATTCGAGCCGAACTATGAAGGCCCGTATATCATAGACAAGGTCTACCAAGGTGGGGCCTATCTACTCATGGACATACATGGCGAAAGGCCCTTCAGGCCAATAAATGCTCGCTTCCTAAAAATGTACTACGCCTGACGAGTCACGGCCTAGGTCAATGATAGATGACGACGACTATGTCCGCTCGCTATCTTTCTAAGCCCAAACTCTATAAGTAGTAGCCGGCTAACGGGCCGAAACGTCCTTAAACTAACAACAGACCGAAACGTCCTTAAACTAACAATGAACCGAAATGTCCTAAAACTAACAACGGACCGAAACGTCATCAAATTAACGATGGACCACTATGTTCTAAAACTAGCTGTTGACCGAGACGTCGATAAACCACTGTGGATTGCAACATCCCGAGGCTGATACATAAAAAAAGAATAAAAGAATAAGAAAAAAAAGAAAGAAAAAGAAAACGGTATGTCCATAAGCAAAATAGGCACGGATGAAAACCAGAAAGGGCTCCGTGAGTAAAAACAGCAGGGCTACCGGCGAGTTTTTGTGAAAACCCGAAAGGGCGCAATCTCGTTAAAAGACACTTGCAGGGTCCTCTCGACCTTGCGAAGAGAAACCACCCGCGTGAGATCCTTACGACTCACAAGGGAGCAACACACTTAGGGATCCCCACGATTCCTAAGGATAAATTACACTTGCGAGATCCTCACGACTCGTAAGGAGGACCCTCTTATGGGACCCTCACGGCTCATAAGATTCAAAAGTCTTAAGCTACAAGGATCTGAACCTGTTCTTAAGCGACCACCACAACCTCCAATTTTACCCTACAAGCGGCTCAATGCCGACCCTTGTATATAATCCACGGGCGCGAATAAACATTTCCCTAACAAAGTCCCATCCGCGACTAGGGATATGTCTACACGGTGAACAGCCCTAGTAAGTCCTCTTGACTTATAAGGAGAAAGAACTCTTGTAAGATCCTTACGACTTATAAGAGATCATGCACTTAGGAATCCTCACGATTCCTAGGGAGAAAATGCACCTACGAGATCCTCACGACTCGTAGGGAGAAATACCTTTATGAGACCCTTACGGCTCATGAAGTCAAAAGCCTTAGTCGACAGGATCTTAACCCTGTCTACTAAGCTACCTTTGTTCGACATTGACAGAGGCAAATGATGATTCACTCCTGGCAATATCCCAGTTATAGCGGTGCTGATGCCGAAATCGGTGTCTAATTCCAAGCTTGCAGCAAAAAACCAGCGAGCCACACATGCATACGAAATAGCCGAAATGATTGGGCACCGCGAAAAATAGCCGAAATGATTGGGCAACCATGAGCTTCATGATATAAAAGCTGAAATGATAGAGCATCGCGGAAAGAAATAAAGAAAAATGAAATTTATGCCCTACAGGTGATATCACATCAATCCCTGTATACAATCCAAGGGCGCAAACAAAGAAGGAATCGCACCTCCCCTCCCCAGGCTCCATCAGAAAACAAAGCCAAATCTCGACGGTTCAAGGATAGCCTAGAGATCATCAACAGCGTTCCTCCCCATTCCAGCAGATTCAGACGCTGCAATCAACCCTGGAGCTACGGCAAAGCCCCTACTCTAAATCTTGATGGTTCCCAGACAACCTGGAGACAACTTCGATATTCGTCTCATTATAACAGACAATACATCAGCAAATGACCCCGTCTCAGAAATACGTCATCCACATGACCCCATCGCGGAAACACGTCATCCACATGACCCCGTCTCGGAAACACGTCATCTACATGACCCCGTCGTGGAAACACGTCATCCACATGACCCCGTCGCGGAAACACGCCATCCACATGACCCCGTCGCGGAACCACGTCATCCATATGACCCCGTCGCGGAAACACGTCATCCACAGACCCCGTCGCGGAAATACGTCATCCACATGACCCCGTCGCGGAAACACGACATCCACATGACCCCGTCTCGGAAACATGCCATCCACATGACCCCGTCGTGGAAACACGTCATCCACATGACCCCGTTGCGGAAATACGTCATCCACATGACCCCATCGCGGAAATACGTCATCCACATGACCCCGTCGCGGAAACACGTCATCCACATGACCCCGTCTCGGAAATACGTCATCCACATTACCCCGTCGCGGAAACACGGCATCCACATGACCCCGTCTCAGAAATAAGTCATCCACATGACCCCGTCGCGGAAATACGTCATCCACATGACCCCGTCTCGGAAAAACGCCATCCACATGACCCCGTCGCGGAAACACGTCATCCACATGACCCCGTCACGGAAAAACGTCATCCACATGACCCCGTCTCGGATATACGTCATCCACATGACCCCGTCGCGGAAATACGTCATCCACATGACCCCGTCGCAGAAACACGTCATCCATATGACCCCATCGCGGAAATACGTCATCCACATGACCCCGCCGCGGAAACACGTCATCCACATGACCCCGTCGCGGAAATACGTCATCTATGTTAGTGTATATGCCCTAGAGGCCATTACTGTATCATACAAGTATGTATATTACTTGATGGAAGCTTGGGATATTCACAGTTGTACAGACAATCTTGCTCAATATAGTAGTATGCTACTTGGTTTGTCTCTGCTTTAATATGTACATGTGTGTTTCTTTATTATATCACCTATACGCATTAGTAGAGCCCTTAGGATCTTTGCTTGATTACCGGCGTTGTGATGGCGATCACACTCGTGGGGGCTGGGTAATCCACAAGCATATCCTTATACACGTCCCTAGTCGTGGGATTATCGAGATAGGGCATAGATACTCCGGAGTAGACTAGCGTATGCGCTTCTCATCCCAGCACGGGAGACGGTCTGTCCCACAGCCGTCAGTACGTCGTACTTGAGATAGTATGCAGGTGCTCGTTAGGTTACGAGTACACTGGACAGGACTCGTCGGGAACTGATGGTTGGTATTATACCTATCGTCAGTTATCAGTTCCCAGGTGACATGAGTACAGCTTAGTCCGCTGACTTGACACTGTCACTTCGCCTCGAGTGTGTTCCCATTGTTCTTTGATTACTACCCTACCACGGCTCTACTGAGTCGTGCAAACAGGTAGTAGTTGGGTGCAGTCCCGAAGCACTTGGAGGCAATGACGGTTAGACAGGATTCGTCTCTCCCGGTATTGGGGGTTGACATCGCGCTGTGTCTAGGAGAGCCATTACACGAGTAGTCCCTGGCCAGGGCAAGCGAGATATACTGGTAGGTTTCCAGTGTTATCTCAGGGTGTTCTGGGCTTCACTCCGACACGACTTGTACCGCTATTAGGGGACTGACGTTTACCGCCCCCTAGGCCCGCCATGCGATGTATCAGACGAACAGACCGGACTGTACGGAGATTGTCGCATACAGGCTCGGTAGGAGTTCGGATGGATTTACCTCATCGGCCTTCTTATCGACATCTACCTGGGGACCGTTACGTACATCTAGTGCCACTTGCAGTCTGTGGTTAAACCCACTGCCAGCGTAGTGTCGAGTCTTTAGAGTCCCACACAAAGAGTTTCCCTGCACTGAGCGAAACGTGTAGAGGCCGTATGGTTTTACGACAGGGCTGCGATCACTTACGTGCACTTGTGTGCGTATGCTGTTCGGGCAGGAAATACTAGTGGGCTTTGGTTTAAGCCAGATCCTAGTATTGCACAGATGGATTTGTTTTGTCTTCTGTGCGTCCGCATTCTACGGAAAGCGGATGCGGGTGTGTATGCACAGTTTTGAGGAGAGATGAAGGAGGAGGTGCCCCATTAGGGTTTTGGCAGTTGGTTCGGCCAAAACCGTAATGTGGCACAGTCATTAGGGTTTTGACAATTCGTTTGGTCAAAACCGTTATGAGCCGGAGACATTGTTTACTGATCCTTTCAGTGATAGATTGGTGATGGCTAATTGCATTGACCATTTGACCACTTAGATCTCTCTTGACTTTGTTGACCCGTTGACCGTGTTGACCATTGACCTTCAAGAGAGATCCACACTCTTCTTTCATTTTCTTTTTATTTCTTGTGTTATGATAATGGTCAATTCAATGTGCCATCAACTTTTATCGTGATAGGATTAGTAATGATGATTTTGTGTATTATTGCAACCATGGTTCATTTCATTTGGTTTAATCTTTTCATTATTCTCTTCTCATTCTCTCTCTTGAAGTGAGAAGAAAAAGAAAAGCTCCATGGTTGCTAAGTTTCTCCTTCTTCTTCCTCCTCTTGATCTCATCTTTTGATCTCATATGTTGAGAGAAAAAGATCCCACAAAGACAAACACATCCATACATCTCCTCTACACATCCTAGGGCTTCTTGACTAGCAATCTCTTTGCTCTAGTTGCCTCGGCTCGAGGTGGAGCTCGGTGTATATCTCTCAGGTGGATCGTCTTCGACTGGAGAAGGCCGCGGAGGTGCCCAAGGTCCGGATCAACCCTCGGAGCAAGCAAGGAGAAGAACAACAAAGAGAGAAGGAGTTCAAGTTGAGGTATAACCCCTAACCGAGTAGATAAATCTCTAGTTAGGATGCTAGTGTGTTGTTTAGCAAAGATCCGGCTTTTACGGTCCATGTTACCAAGTCTAGAAATTTTTTTATTTTACCGTTTCCGCAACCCCAAAAGTACCGGAGAGGTAACGTGGACCTAATAGTGGTATCAGAGCCAGGTTAAACACACCCTAGCATGTTAGCAAAGTATTTAGAATATCGACCGAACGAAAAAAACCGCAAAACACCCCGAACCCTAAGTTTCTGCCGATTTTTTTCTGCTCAAAAAATAATAAATCATGTCTTAAAAATCGGCTCAGGCTTTTGTTAGAACACTGGAGAAAAACGATCCCCTAACTCGGCTAAAGCGCCGCGGAACCGCGGCATAAGCTTTCTTATGCCGCGGAACCGCGGCCGAGTTAGCTCGGTTGTAAATCGGGTTTCCTGCAATGTTCATATATGGGTATTTTGGGATTTTTGGAATATGATTTTTCTGCCCAGATTTTCCAGAAAGCAAATTTTGTTTTTGGGGCTCAAAAATCCGTATTTTTTTGTCGATGTTCTGTAGACTTTGGCTAATGGTTATATCTGTGATGTTATATGTTTATTGAACGTCTGCTAGTCGCTATACGTCGATTAGTGGTGGTTATACATATCTGTGATCTGTGTTGCTGATGGTTTGTGTATATGAACTCGTTGGATTGTCGCGGATGAATAGCCGGGGTGGATGTGAGATGAGAGTTTCTTTTTCTTTCATTCATGTAATAAATTTGTAAATTGATGTAATATTATTTGTATGGCCGCACAACCGGGTCGGGGTTGTAGCCGTCATTGTATAATTCTTTTTACTGTTTTTGCTCCTAGGATAGACCCATGGAGGGGGTGCACAAACTACTGGGTATCTCGAAGTGCTGAGTGGCCTACTCACGGTGTTGAGGGAGGTTGCTTCGCTTCGGGTACTTGGCGGGTAGTTTGCCGCACCCATAGGGGTCTTGGGTGGGGTTTTGGCTATTCATCACAACCGTGTAATCCGCTTTTCGTTGCAGGCTCGAATGAATCGCGGGTTCCTAGTATATCCAAAGTGTTCATCTGTGATCTGGATTGGCTATCATTGCTATATATCTATATATAATAACTATTTAGACGTTGCTTATGTTTTTCAGCCGCGCTAGCCCAGCCCCCGCTCTGTCGTTAGTTAAGTAACCTAACGGGTGATGACGGGGCCCCGTGGAGAATGCGAATGGCATAAGCGTACGTCATATTTTGGTTGTTTTCTGCAATGGTAGGATTTAAATGATGGGACGCATTAAAGGAACTAATGCAAGAAAATAAACCTAAAAGACGTTGTTGGAACAATTTTTCAAAAAAGCTGTTATTACAAGGACGTTCACTTTTGTTTTGCATAGAGGTATTCGGTTACGAATGCCCAGCACCTCAGTCGACGAGGCAAGGGCCGAGATCCCTTCATCAGGAGTGACCCCTTGGACAAAACTTTGCGTCGGGGTGATAACTTCACTATAGTCGATTATTCTTGCTTTGCATCGAGGTATTCATCTTATGAATGCCCAGCACCTCACTCGACGAGGAAAGAGCCGAGATCCCTTCACAGGGAGTGACCTCTTTAGCAAAAGTTTTCGTCACTATATTTTCAAAAAGTGTATCACGTTCCTTCAACGATATCAAGTTCATTACGTTAACGGGTTTTCGCCAAAACCCAGCCGTAGCCCTCCGTCATTTCTTATAAGTTATACTTAGTATTCGTGCTGCGTTTGTTGACTGTGTCAAGGCGCAGTGAACGGTAGCTGAGTATTGCTTATCTGCTGGATACAATGTGATTGGTTAGGACAGTCGTGTAACCTTGTTGACTGTGTCAAGGGTTATGCGGGTGGGTTTAATGCAATCAAGATAATGACGGGTTGAACTTGAGTAGGACCCTTTGATTTGTTGACTGTGTCAAGGTCACTTGGGTCCTAGGGGCAAAAACCACATCGGGAGTTTCAAAAGTACTGAAACTTGCTAGTGTTGCATACCATTTGCAGTGTGATGATTCTGGTAGGATTCCTTCAGTTTTGTCACGCGATGATATTTGGATCCCGATCCTACTGTGAGTATATGCTACTCCTCGGGAACTTTCTCGCTTAACGATCAATGCTATAAACCAAGTAGGTGTCTAGAAAGGTGTTAGCGGGGCTACGCCCATAGGGAAAAGAGGTTACTTAATTAAGGAACTTCGCGAAAGCGTTGGAAAACCTCCCTCGAAGTACCGACACTGGCCTGGCTGAACGGTTAAGCAAGTATTGTACGGTGAGATTGATCCCGACTAATTCTTCCTGTATGGTTTGAGGAGGGATTCGAGAGACAGTGGGAGCCATCCTGTTTAGATAAATTAAAAACCAATCTAAACTTGCAAGAGCGCACGCTAAGTGTTTTTTCTCTCTCTCTCCAGATAGCAACCATTTCACGCCCTAATCAAGATAATAAAATGTATCGCTTGACCGATCCGAATTCTTATTCGGGGCTGGGGAACATTGGTTCGGCTCTAACTTGTGACAACAGTCATAAGTATGAGCAAGGGAAAGGGGATTGTATGGATTCCAAGGATACCCAGTTGAAGAAGAAGCATGGTTTTGCATCTACTTCAGGTGTTCTTATAATTGAGAACTGTTTTACGGTCAGCCCTACCTCCTGGGTACTTGATACCGGATCAGGATCTCATATCTGTAATTTATTACAGGGACTGAGAAAAAGTAGGAAAGTTGCACCGGGTGATATGTCGCTCAGAGTAGCGAACGGAGCACAAGTTAATGCGGCAGCCGTCGGTGAATATCACCTAGTATTGCCAAATGGCAAGACTATGATTTTGAACGATTGCTACTATGTACCCTCCATGGTTTGCAACATCATATCAGTTTCTTTACTCGATAAAGATGGATATAACTTTGTTCTTCATAGAAATATCATGAACATTTACCTTCATAAGGTACTGGTTGCAGAGGGTACACTGTGTAATGGTATCTACGTTCTAAATCAGAATACAGTTCTCAATATACAAAACACACGCAAGAGGAAGAATTCAGATACGAATGAATCCTGCTTGTGGCATTGTAGACTTGGTCATATCGGAGAGAAAAGACTGAATAAGTTGCATAAAGATGGACTCTTGGATGCGTTCGAGTTTTCATCTTATGAAACTTGTCAGTCTTGTCTCAAAGGGAAGATGACCAAATCTCCGTTCACCGGACATGGAGAAAGAGCAGCAGAGCTCTTGGGACTCATACACAGTGATGTATATGGTCCGATGTCTACACATGCAAGGGATGGGTTCTCCTACTTCATCACATTCACTGACGATCTCTCTATATTCGGATATGTGTATCTTATGAAACACAAATCTGAAGATTTTGAGAAATTCAAGGAATTCAGAAAGGAAGTAGAGAACCAGACTGGCAAAAGTATCAAGATCCTCCGGTCTGATAGAGGAGGGGAGTACTTAAGCACGGAATTCCTAGATTACTTAAAAGAGAATGGTATTCTCTCTCAGCTTACTCCTCCTTATACACCACAGCACAACGGTGTTTCAGAGCGGAGGAATCGTACCCTATTGGATATGGTTCGCTCCATGATGAGTAGTGCCGAGTTGCCTCTTTCATTTTGGGGATATGCACTTCAAACTGCAGCGCATCTATTGAATCAAGTTCCATCCAAATCCGTGCCTAAGACTCCGTATGAAATATGGAGTGGTAAGAGTTTGTATCTTAAACGTATTAAGATTTGGGGTTGCCCGGCTTATGTCCAAAAGCAGAACCCAGACAAACTTGAGGCACGGGCAGTTTTGTGTAAGTTTGTGGGATACCCAAAAGATTCAAGTGGGTATCTATTCTACCATGCAGAGGAACAGAAGATAATTGTTTCAAGAAATGCCACATTTTAGAAAAAGAATTTTTTGTTAAAAATATTAGTGGCAGCACGGTAGAACTGGATGAAATTCCAGAAACACAAGCTTTAACAAAAGATTTGGTGGAACCGCTAGATTCAGTTACAACCAACGAACCTCAGCCACTCCGCAGATCTGGTAGAATTTCTCATCCGCCCGAGAGATACTACGGTTTTCTCGTAAACGGGGATCGAGAGGATTGCATCTTGGAAGAAGATGACCCTACCAGTTTCAGGCAGGCCATTATCAGTAGGGACTCTGATAAGTGACAGGAAGCAATGCAATCCGAATTGGAGTCCATGTACGCCAATAAAGTGTGGACCTTGGATATTGCTCCACCTGGGGTAAAACCCGTTGGATGCAAATGGATCTACAAAAGGAAACTTGGTGTAGATGGGCAGGTGGAAACCTATAAGGCTAGACTCGTTGCAAAAGGTTTTCGTCAAAGACCTGGTTTGGACTATGACGAAACTTTTTCTCCGGTGGCTATGCTCAAATCCATTCGGATCCTACTTGCCATTGCTGCCTTCCATGACTATGAAATCTGGCAGATGGACGTTAAAACGGCTTTTCTAAACGGCTGTTTGGAAGAGTGCGTTTACATGGATCAGCCAGAAGGTTTCGTAAACAATGGGAGCAGCGGGAAGGTGTGCAAGTTGCTTAAATCCATTTATGGATTAAAGCAGGCATCGCGGAGCTGGAACATCTGTTTTGATGAGGCAATCAAGGAATTTGATTTCATCAAGAACGAAGATGAACCTTGTGTCTATAAGAAGATTGTAGGACGAACTGTCGTGTTCCTAGTCTTGTACGTGGACGACATTCTTTTGATAGGAAATGACATTCCTATGCTACAATCGGTCAAGCTATTTTTGTCACAACGGTTCTCCATGAAGGACCTGGGTGATGCCTCGTACATTCTGGTGATCAAGATCTACAGAGATAGATCCAAGAGACTATTGGGACTTTCGCAGTCCAGGTACATAGAGACCGTACTAAAGAGATTTAGTATGGAGGATTCCAAGCGCAGTAACATACCCGCATTGCACGGAATTACCCTCTCCAAGAATATGTCTCCTAAGACTGACGAGGAGAGGTTTCGCATGAGCACTATACCCTACGCTTCGGCGGTAGGATCTATAATGTATGCGATGCTATGTACAAGACCAGATGTAGCTTACGCACTGAGCGTGGTGAGCCGGTATCAGTCAGACCCAGGTGAGGACCACTGGACAGCAGTGAAGAACATTCTCAAGTACCTGAGAAGGACTAAGGAGATGTTCCTGGTTTACGGTAATGGAGATCTCAGGGTCGAGTCCTTCACCGATTCAAGCTTCCAGAGTGACAAAGATGACAGCAAGTCTGTCTCGGGTTTTGTGTTTACCCTCAACGGAGGGGCGGTATGTTGGAGGAGTTCCAAACAGGATACCGTCGCAGACTCGACGATGGAGGCTGAATACATTGCTGCAAGCGATGCCGCAAAAGAAGCGGTCTGGATGAAGAAGTTCATTAGTGAACTTCAGGTGGTTCCGTCCATTGTTGACCCAATACCTTTGTATTGCGATAACAATGGGGCTATAGCTTTAGCGAAGGAACCAAGGTCCCATCAGAAATCCAGGCACATCTTAAGGCGGTATCACCTGATCAGGGAGATCATTGATCGCCAGGAGATCGAGGTGTGGAGAGTGGACACAAAGGACAACACAGCGGACCCATTCACGAAGGCATTGCCCCAGACTCAGTTCGAGCGGCTGATCGAGAAGATAGGTCTTCGATACGCCAGTACATGGCCTTAGTGCAAGTGGGAGATTGTTAGTATATATGCCCTAGAGGCCATTACTGCATCATACAAGTATGTATATTACTTGATGGAAGCTTGGGATATTCACAGTTGTACAGATAATCTTGCTCAATATAGTAGTATGCTACTTGGTTTGTCTCTGCTTTAATATGTACATGTGTGTTTCTTTATTATATCACCTATACGCATTAGTAGAGCCCTTAGGATCTTTGCTTGATTACCGGCGTTGTGATGGCGATCACACTCGTGGGGGCTGGGTAATCCACAAGCATATCCTTATACACGTCCCTAGTCGTGGGATTATCGAGATAGGGCATCGATACTCCGGAGTAGACTAGCGTATGCGCTTCTCATCCCAGCACGGGAGACGGTCTGTCCCACAGCCGTCAGTATGTCGTACTTGAGATAGTATGCGGGTGCTCGTTAGGTTACGAGTACACTGGACAGGACTCGTCGGGAACTGATGGTTGGTATTATACCTATCGTCAGTTATCAGTTCCCAGGTGACATGAGTACAGCTTAGTCCGCTGACTTGACACTGTCACTTCGCCTCGAGTGTGTTCCCACTGTTCTTTGATTACTACCCTACCACGGCTCTACTGAGTCGTGCAAACAGGTAGTAGTTGGGTGCAGTCCCGAATCACTTGGAGGCAATGACGGTTAGACAGGATTCGTCTCTCCCGGTATTGGGGGTTGACATCGCGCTGTGTCTAGGAGAGCCATTACACGAGTAGTCCCTGGCCAGGGCAAGCGAGATATACTGGTAGGTTTCCAGTGTTATCTCAGGGTGTTCTGGGCTTCACTCCGACACGACTTGTACCGCTATTAGGGGACTGACGTTTACCGCCCCCTAGGCCCGCCATGCGATGTATCAGACGAACAGACCGGACTGTACGGAGATTGTCACATACAGGCTCGGTAGGAGTTCGGATGGATTTACCTCATCGGCCTTCTTATCGACATCTACCTGGGGACCGTTACGTACATCTAGTGCCGCTTGCGGTCTGTGGTTAAACCCACTGCCAGCGTAGTGTCGAGTCTTTAGAGTCCCACACAGAGAGTTTCCCTGCACTGAGCGAAACGTGTAGAGGCCGTATGGTTTTACGGCAGGGCTGCGATCACTTACGTGCACTTGTGTGCGTATGCTGTTCGGGCAGGCAATACTAGTGGGCTTTGGTTTAAGCCAGATCCTAGTATTGCACAGATGGATTTGTTTTGTCTTCTGTGCGTCCGCATTCTACGGAAAGCGGATGCGGGTGTGTATGCACAGTTTTGAGGAGAGATGAAGGAGGAGGTGCCCCATTAGGGTTTTGGCAGTTGGTTCGGCCAAAACCGTAATGTGGCACACTCATTAGGGTTTTGACAATTCGTTTGGTCAAAACCGTTATGAGCCGGAGACATTGTTTACTGATCCTTTCAGTGATAGATTGGTGATGGCTAATTGCATTGACCATTTGACCACTTAGATCTCTCTTGACTTTGTTGACCTGTTGACCGTGTTGACCATTGACCTTCAAGAGAGATCCACACTCTTCTTTCATTTTCTTTTTATTTCTTGTGTTATGATAATGGTCAATTCAATGTGCCATCAACTTTTATCATGATAGAATTAGTAATGATGATTTTGTGTATTATTGCAACCATGGTTCATTTCATTTGGTTTAATCTTTTCATTATTCTCTTCTCATTCTCTCTCTTGAAGTGAGAAGAAAAAGAAAAGCTCCATGGTTGCTAAGTTTCTCCTTCTTCTTCCTCCTCTTGATCTCATCTTTTGATCTCATATGTTGAGAGAAAAAGATCCCACAAAGACAAACACATCCATACATCTCCTCTACACATCCTAGGGCTTCTTGACTAGCAATCTCTTTGCTCTAGTTGCCTCGGCTCGAGGTGGAGCTCGGTGTATATCTCTCAGGTGGATCGTCTTCGACTGGAGAAGGCCGCGGAGGTGCCCAAGGTCCGGATCAACCCTCGGAGCAAGCAAGGAGAAGAACAACAAGGAGAGAAGGAGTTCAAGTTGAGGTATAACCCCTAACCGAGTAGATAAATCTCTAGTTAGGATGCTAGTGTGTTGTTTAGCAAAGATCCGGCTTTTACGGTCCATGTTACCAAGTCTAGAAAATTTTTTGTTTTACCGTTTCCGCAACCCCGAAAGTACCGGGAGAGGTAACGTGGACCTAACAATCTACATGACCCCGCCTCGGAAATACGTCATCCAACGACTCCGTGGAACACGGCCAAAGTTAACCTTGACCCCGTAGGAAACGCCCGGAGCAACTTCTGACGCCGTGAAATGCGGATAATGTCAATCTCATTAAACACTTACGGGTCCTCTCGACTCGTAAGGAAGAAAACTCTCTTGTAAAATCCTTACGACTTATAAGGGAAAATGCACTTAGGAATCCTCATGATTCCTAAGGAGAAAATACACCTACGAGATCCTCTCGACTCGTAGGGAGAAAAGTTTTTATGAGACCCTCACGGCTCATGAAGTTGAAAAGTCTTAGGTAGAAGATCTGAACCTGCTTCCTAAGCCATCACTACCTCTCAAAGAAGTCAAACAAGATGCTCACTCTATCATCTGCAGGCTACGCTTACTAAAGTGACATGATGGCAACAAAGAAAAGAGAAGAAAGCGACAGTGAAGAGAACATTTTATTCACATTCAGTTAAGCGTTCAAGGCATACCCATTCATGCATGTGCGAAAAAGTTTGATGTATAAAATAAACACATAGAAATAAAAAGGCTTGCTATTCATACTTCAGAAGATTCCTACATTGAGAAAAACAACAAATAAAAACATAACTGGAATGTTTACAAATGCACGACATCAAATCCAGGGCATGGATTAAGAAACTCAAAAGTAAGGCTATCTAAAATGTTCCAGGCCTTTCGAACCATCCTAGTATGCTTTCTCTCGTGATCACAAGCGTCGGGATCCTCACTGATGTCCTCCACCCTCCGATAGGCAGCGAGTATTGCCGCCTGTTGAAAAGTCTGATGCAGAAGATCAACAAGATTGTGTCGCCTTTTCTTTGAGATTAGGCCCATCAGATACACCGAGTGCACCTTGTCTTCGGCATCATCCAATGCCTTAAGAGGCATGCCGGCACAGAATAGAGGAAGTGCTCCCCAGATCGCTCCCACAATAAGCTTCAAGAGAGAGGAACGTCGAGGAAGCAGTCGACCATTGTATGCGTTAAAGCGACCCATGATTTCGGCACACTGGGCGTTTGTGAATTCTCGATTTTGAGAACGACCGAGCACGCGAATGTCGCCATAAGAGATAATCTCATCAAGGTCATACTGTTAGTTGTATGTATGCCCTAGAGGCCAGTATTGTACAGATATTGTATATTATATTGGATGCTTGGACATATATAGAGATGACTTTCTTGCTCGATATGATAGTATGCTATCTGGTTACTCTTTATCTTAACATGTACACTTATCTCTTTAAACTGTCTTATAGTTACATGTTGGTAAAGCCCTTAGGATGTGTACTTGATTGCCTGGACTATGATGCAGATCATACCAGTGGGGGCATGGTAGTCCATAAGTACATCCTTCAAGGTCCCTAGTCGTAGGTGTATCGAGACGGGGCATCGATATACCAGTGTAGACTAGCGTACACGCTTCTCGACCCATGAGATGGGCGATGGATGATCCCATATCCATTGGTGTTTGACATCAGAGATGGTGTACGGGTGCTCAGTGGAGACTGGGTACACTGGACGGACTCGCCGAGAACTCCCAGATGGTATTATACCTCACGTCAGATGGCAGTTCTCAGGTGACACTTGTGCAGGTTAGTCTGTAGACCCGAGATCGTCATAGAGTCTTGTGTGATTCCCACTGTGCTTTGATCTCCACCTTACCACGTCCATGAGGGCGTGCAAAATGGTGGTCTTTGGGTACAGTCCCGAGTCACATGGAGGCAATGAGCGATAGGAGGGGTTTCGTCTCTCCCGGTATTGGGGGTTGATGTTGCGCTGTGCTCGATTGGCCGTAACAGGGAAGTCCCTGGCAAGGGCTGATCAGAGATTTGCTGGTAAGTGTTACCAGTAGTTTCTCGACCCGTTATGAGCCTCACATCGGCACGACTTATCGAGTATTGGGGTCTGACGTTTACCACCCCTAGACTTGATATGCGACGTATCAGACGAACAGACCGGACTGTGCGGTAAGTGTTACTGGTTGGATTCACAGGAGTGTGAGCGAGCTAGCTCGTCGTTCTTCTGATCGCTCAATACCCGGATGGCCGTTACGTTTAGCAGACCGCTTGCGGCTTGTGGGTGCTTGATATGATCATCATCTGCTACCGGCGTATTGACGAGTCTTTAGAGTCCTACACAGAGGTTTCCTGGCTCAAGCGAAACGAAATAGGAGCGCATATGAGATATATGCGGGACCGAGAATAATGCGAGTATGTGATACCGCATTTCATTCTCGCGATAAATATTTCGATTGGTTATATTCGATATGACCTAGTTATCGAATCATTGATTCGATAAATCGATACATTGAATACTAGTCGGTTATGTGCGACATGACCGGGTCATTGAATCAAATGTTGATTTAATGATTTAATGCATAATTATATATTTGATATATTACTTTGCATTAGCTAGTATTGGTTCACTTTATATGGATTTTCTCACTTGATGTGCAAGAAGTATATGTGATATACTTTTGTGCACACATTTGTATCATGTTTGATGATACTTGATTATTTAGTTAAGTATATAGAATTAAACCATGGTTGATTTGATAATTAGGGTTTTTCATATTCATTTATTTATTTATTTGTTCATTTATTTATTTGAAAAAGATTTAAAGAGAATGGTGGCTTTCTTTTGTCATTAGTTGAAGCTTCATGAAGCCTTGACTTTTTCAACCATTCTTGTCCTCATGCTTAACCCTAACTCTCCAAATGACCATGGTTTATTCTCTACACTTAACCCTTGTTAGATTATGATAAGTATGCATTTTTCTTTTCATTTTAAATAACTTATCATAATACTAGCTTCATCTTCTTCTTCATCTTCAAGATAGAAACCTTGATGCCATTAATGGCAACTTGAGTTCTAGTGAGAGAAATCCAATTCTAAAGTGAACCCACCTCCTATTTCTTCACCCTCTACCTCTTGCCAAGTTGTTTTGGGTGTTTTCTTCACAAGTTTCACAACTTTGTGAAGTCGGAGCTTGAACTTGTGATGCCTCGACGTAGATCGTCTTTGACACGAAGCCGACGACCTATTCCGCTCGTTTTCCCGATGAAGCCGATGAAAGAGTCTAGGATTCGAAAAGGACAGCGAGAGGAAGACTACGTGGAGCTTAGGAAGTGGATATCCGGATCTACAAAGGTTGTAGCATCTAACTTTTAGTTAAGTAGTTAACTCGATTATCTTTTCGCCTAGAATTCTAGCCGACGATCCGTGTTAGGGTTTCTTGACACCCATATTTTTGAAAATGGCATGGTTGATGCCTTGTGAGACCTCTATAGGGTGCCTAGGAACCTTTCACTGGTATCAGAGCCTAGCTAGAGCCTTAGGCGAAGTCTAGACGCAATTTGAAGCCCGAACGAACCCGAAACCCTAAACCAAACATGCTCTCTGTACATTTTCTAAAATCTGGGATTTTTCAATATTAAAAAGGCTTAAAAAATTCAGCAGGGAATTCTAAGAATTACGATGCAAATTTTTTCCAATGAACAGTGATAAGCGCGGCGGAACCGCGGCCTAAGCCAGCTTAGGCGGCGGTTCCGCGGCGGCTTGATGACGTCATCCCTCCTCCTCTGCACAGTAATTCATAGTTTCTGCAGCTAAGTTTTATGGGTATTTTTAATAATTATTCCAGAGTTTAATTTTCTGGGGTGTTTTAGAGCTTCGGTGTTTCGACCGGATTATCAAATTTCGTCTTTGTGTACTTCCGGATAATTTATAGAATATGTTAAAAAGTTCGACCGGATATAAATACCCAACTTTTCCCCTATCGGGAAATTTCCAAGTGTTGGATTTTTCCGTAGTTTAACGACGTTCTAAGTCGTGCAAGTAACGCGATGGACCCTCTAGAAGACAACAAATCTTAACTCGATTATGTGACCGTCTTGAACTGCCCTTTGAACCTTCGGGTTTGGGGCAGTACGGCGTGCCACATGTGAGGTGTTGGCTTGACCCTTCTACGGTTGGACCGTTGGTACTGAGGCACGAACTGAATGTTGTTAGACTTATTTCATGTGTTGGACTGTATCGGGAAAACTTGGGTATTCGACTGTTCGATCGGAAAGTTTAACATTTTCTGTTTATCTGGAATGTGATACAATAATTGGAATTCACAAACAGTTATGAGATAACTGAATGAATGTTATAAATCTAGCAGTTTAGTCCCACATGTTATTGAAAAGAGTTTTCGATAATGAGACTAAAATGCGGGATTTATATCTGTTAGGCATGTGATGTCTAAGTATTTCATTTGATTAGGCATGCGATGTCTAAAGAAGTTGCGGATTCCAATTGTTGTAGTTTTACACTTTCTTTTCTGTGACCGTAAGTGTAATATGTGATATCGCCGGTTTCGTTGCTATACGTCAACGACAATTGGGGTATGCATACTTACTTACGTTGATGACATGTGATGTTATGTGTTGCTGGATATGTTATATTGGATCGTCGTGTTTGAATAGCCGGGGGTTTTATGTGAGATGAGTGTCTTTCATTTTCATTCATGTAAAAACTTGTATGTAATATTCTTTTATTTGGGGCACTTCCAGGTAGCGGAAGTTGTCACCCTTTGTATATTATTTACTTTTCCGCATTAGGATAGACCCAAGGAGGGGAGCACAAGTAATCGGGTTCTGGGGTCCAGTGGGAGACCAACTCGAGGAGTCGAGTCCGGGTCTCCTAACCCTAGAATTGGCAGGGTTGCTTGCCGCTCTCGTAGGGGTCTAGGGGTGTGGGATTGGCTATTCATCGCGACCGTGGAATCCGTGTTTTATACTGGCTCGTATTGAAAACACGGACGTCCTAGTATATCCAATATTTCATATGTTTCTTCTGCTGCGATTCTGTGATGTGATTCTGTGATGGATTTAGTATATAGTATATATGATATATTATATAGACATTACTTATGTTTTACACCCGCGCTAGCCCTGCCCTGCTCTGTCGTTAGTTACCTAACCTAACGGTGCACGAGGGGACATCGAGGCGAATGCGGATGGCATAAGTGTACGTCCTATCTATCTGTGATGTTTAGGTATTTAAATGATGGGACTTCATTAATGTGATTAATGAAAGATAAGAAACCTAAGATGTTGTGGAATCGAATTTTAAAATAAAACAGGTAGCAACAGTTCTTGCTTTGCACAGCGGTATATATGATATATCCTGCACCTTATTCGATGAGGAAAGGACCGAGATCCCTTCACCGGGAGTGACTCCTTTAGCAATAACTGGCAGATGCTACACACTCGGTTTGCTTTTGATTGCTTCTATAGTTTATGCTTTGCACAGTGATATATATGATATATCCCGCACCTCATTCGACGAGGAAAGGGCCGACGATCCCTTCACCGGGAGTGACCCCTTTAGCAAAACTAGAAAAGCCTCAAAATCACTCCATTTTTAAAAACTTCATTTGATTCTACAATGATATCAAGTTCATTACGCAATAGGTTTTCAGAAAAACCTGACGTAGCCCTCCGTTATTTCAGATAAATCCTACTTAGTATTCGTGCTACGTTTGTTGACCTCCGTCAAGGCGTAGTGTGCGGTAGCTAGCTAGTATTTGTCTGCTTATGCATATGATGCAGATTGAATTAGGGTAGTCGTACGACCTTGTTGACCTCCATCAAGGGTCGTGCGGGTGGGTTTGATTCAATCAAGAAATGACGGGTTGAACTTGACTTGCACCCTGTGGTTTGTTGACCTCCATCAAGGTCATAGGATGCTTGGGGCAAAATATTATCGGGAATTTCAAGTGTTGAAATTTGCAATGAGATTGCATACCTTCTATGAGATAGTTGGATCCCGATACCCACTGCGAGTAAGAGTTACTCCTGGGAGAGTTTTACACATTGCAATTAGCTGATCAAGTAGGTGTCTAGAAAGGTGTCAACGGGGTTACGCCTCTGGGAAAACGAGGTTTACATTAATTAGGTTAGTGCGAAAGCACGGGGGACCTCCCTCAAAGTACCGACACTAGCCTGGCTGAAAGATTGGCGAACTTATAGTGTGTAATTAATCCCGGCTAGTCTGTCCTTTTAGGGTTTGAAGGAAGATTTGATAAAAAGCAGTGGGAGCCATCCTGATTAGATAAGATAATAACCAATCTGATCTTGCACGAGCATACGCTAAAGTGTTTTCTTCTCTCTCTCTCCAGGTAGCGACCATTTCATGCCCTAATGAAGATAATAATATGGATGTATTGACCGGACCCGCATGTTATTCTGTGCTGGGGAACGTTGGTTCCGTTCTTTCTTACAAGAGTTATAGGAATGAACAGGATATAGGGGAATACCAGGATTCCCATGCCACCCGAATGAAGAAAGTACATGTTGATGCATTTTCTTCGGGTGTGTTCGTTACTGAGAACTGTTTCTCCATTTGCTCTACGTCCTGGGTATTGGATACCGGGTTAGGATCCCATATATGTAATCAGTTACATGGGCTTAGGAAAGGTAGAGAACTTGGAGAAGGTGATAAAGACATAAGAGTTGGAAATGGTGCAATTGTTGCAGCTAAGACTGTCGGGGAATATCACCTTGTATTACCAACTGGTAATACATTGGTTCTGAACGAATGCTATTACATGCCGAACCTGATATGCAACATTATATCGGTTTTTTTATTAAGTAAAGAGGGATATAATTTTGTATTACAGGACAATGTTATGAACATTTTCCGTAACCAAAAGTTGGTTGGATCAGGCACGTTGTGCAATGGCATTTATGTTCTAAATCAATCAACAGTTCCGAGCATAACAAACACACACAAGAGGAAGAGTTCTGAACTCAACGAATCCTTCTTATGGCATTGTAGACTGGGTCACATCAATGCGATACGACTAGCTAAGTTGCATAAAGATGGATATTTAAATCCATTTGAATTTTCATCTTATGACACTTGCCAGTCATGTCTCAAAGGCAAGATGACCAAAACTCCGTTTACGGGACACGGAGAAAGAGTTACCGAACTCTTGGGACTTATACATAGTGATGTATGCGGTCCCATGTCTACACATGCCAGGGATGGTTCTTCGTACTTCATTACATTCACTGACGATCTCTCTAGATTCGGATATGTGTTCCTAATGAAACACAAATCAGAAGCTTTTGAGAAATTTAGGGAATATAAACAAGAAGTTGAGAACTAAACCGGAAAAAGTATTAAAATCCTACGATCTGATCGAGGAGGAGAATACTTGAACATTGAATTCCTGGACTTCCTAAAAGAGAATGGGATTCTCTCTCAACTAACTCCTCCATATACACCACAGCACAACGGTGTATCGGAGCGGAGAAACCGCACCCTATTAGATATGGTGCGCTCTATGATGAGTGTAGCTGAGTTACCTGTTTCCTTTTGGGGATATGCACTGGAAACAGCAGCATACCTACTGAACAGGGTTCCCACCAAATCTGTGCCTACCACACCATATGAGATATGGGAAGGGAAGAGACCATATCTTAATTTTATAAAGATATGGGGTTGCCCGGCCTATGTCAAAAGACAAAAACCGGACAAACTCGAGGCAAGATCTGTTTTGTGTAAGTTTGTTGGATATCACAAACATTCGCGAGGGTATATCTTCTACCACAGTGAGAAACAAAGAGTATTTGTTGCTCAACATGCCACCTTTTTAGAAAAGGAATTTCTTGCAAAAGAAATTAGTGGCTCTGAGGTAGAACTGGAAGAGGTTCCAGCTGAACAAAACACAACAGAAGATTTAGTGGAACCAGAGCATTCAGTAGCTTCCGACGAACCTCAGCCTCTCCGCCGATCTAGTAGGGTTCCTCGCCCACCTGAGAGATACTACGGTTTTCTCATGGATGGTGGGAGCGAGGATTGCATCATGGAGGATGATGACCCAACTAGCTTCGAGCAGGCCATCACGAGTGGGGACTCAGTGAAATGGCTGGATGCTATGCGGTCCGAGATAGAATCCATGTACACCAACAAAGTATGGACTTTGGACGTTGCTCCTGAAGGGGTAAAACCCATTGGGAGCAAGTGGATCTTCAAGAAGAAACTTGGTGTAGATGGGAAAGTGGAGACTTTCAAAGCTAGACTTGTAGCAAAGGGTTTTCGTCAAAGACCAGGTGTGGACTATGACGAGACCTTTTCTCCAGTGGCTATGCTTAAATCCATCCGGATCATGCTTGCCATCGCTGCTTATCATGATTACGAAATCTGGCAAATGGATTTTAAGACCGCCTTTCTAAATGGTGATTTAGAAGAGTGCGTGTACATGACTCAGCCAGAGGGCTTCGTAGACAGTGGGAGCAGCGGGAAGGTGTGCAAGCTGCTTAAATCCATTTACGGATTAAAGCAAGCATCGCGGAGTTGGAACATCTGCTTTGACGTCGTTATCAAAGAGTTTGATTTCGTCAAAAATCCAGATGAACCTTGTATCTACAAGAAGGTGGCAGAGAGTAAGGTTGTCTTCCTCGTATTGTACGTGGACGACATACTCTTGATAGGAAATGATATTCCTATGCTGCAATCGGTTAAGCTCTTCTTATCACAAAGATTCTCAATGAAAGATCTTGGTGATGCCTCCTGCATATTGGGAATTAGGATCTATAGAGATAGATCCAAACGGATTTTGGGATTGTCCCAATCCAGGTACATTGACACCATACTAAAGAGGTTTAGTATGGAAGAGTCCAAGCGTGGGAACTTACCCACGATCTCTGGAGTCACTCTCTCCAAAGAGATGTCTCCCAAGACTGATTTGGAGAGAGCTCGCATGCAAGGGATACCCTATGCTTCGGCAGTAGGCTCTATCATGTATGCGATGCTATGTACCAGACCCGATGTAGCATACTCACTAAGTATAGTGAGCAGGTATCAAGCTGATCCTGGAGAGAGTCACTGGACAGCTGTGAAGAGCATTCTCAAGTTCTTGCGAAGGACTAGAGATATGTTCTTGGTGTATGGTAACGGAGAACTCCAAGTGGAGTCCTTTACCGATTCGAGCTTCCAGAGTGATAAGGACGACTCTAAGTCGCAGTCGGGCTTTGTCTTTACCCTTTACGGAGGGGCGGTTAGCTGGAAGAGTTCCAAGCAGGAAACCGTGGCAGACTCGACGATGGAGGCTGAATACATCGCTGCCAACGATGCTGCCAAAGAGGCTGTCTGGATCAAGAAGTTCATTACTGAACTTGGAGTGGTTCCATCCATTGAGCATCCAATACCTTTGTATTGCGATAACAATGGAGCGGTGGCTTTGGCCAAGGAACCCAGGTCCCATCAGCGATCCAGGCATATTCTGAGGCGGTATCACCTGATCCGGGAGATAGTTGATCGCCGGGAGATCGAGGTCAGGAGGGTTGACACGAAGAACAACACGGCGGATCCACTCACGAAGGCCATTCCCCAGATACAGTTTGAGAGACTCTTCGGGATGATCGGTATGCGATACTACAGCAGCTGGCCCTAGTGCAAGTGGGAGATTGTTAGTTGTATGTATGCCCTAGAGGCCAGTATTGTACAGATATTGTATATTATATTGGATGCTTGGACATATTTAGATATGACTTTCTTGCTCGATATGATAGTATGCTATCTGGTTACTCTTTATCTTAACATGTATACTTGTCTCTTTAAACTGTCTTATAGTTACATGTTGGTAAAGTCCTTAGGATGTGTACTTGACTGCCTGGACTATGATGCAGATCATACCAGTGGGGGCATGGTAGTCCATAAGTACATCCTTCAAGGTCCCTAGTCGTAGGTGTATCGAGACGGGGCATCGATATACCAGTGTAGACTAGCGTACACGCTTCTCGACCCATGAGATGGGCGATGGATGATCCCATATCCATTGGTGTTTGACATCAGAGATGGTGTACGGGTGCTCAGTGGAGACTGGGTATACTGGACGGACTCGCCGAGAACTCCCAGATGGTATTATACCTCACGTCAGATGGCAGTTCTCAGGTGACACTTGTGCAGGTTAGTCTATAGACCCGAGATCGTCATAGAGTCTTGTGTGATTCCCACTGTGCTTTGATCTCCACCTTACCACGTCCATGAGGGCGTGCAAAACGGTGGTCTTTGGGTACAGTCCCGAGTCACATGGAGGCAATGAGCGATAGGAGGGGTTTCGTCTCTCCCGGTATTGGGGGTTGATGTTGCGCTGTGCTCGATTGGCCGTAACAGGGAAGTCCCTGGCCAGGGCTGATCAGAGATTTGCTGGTAAGTGTTTCCAGTAGTTTCTCGACCCGTTATGAGCCTCACATCGGCACGACTTATCGAGTATTGGGGTCTGACGTTTACCACCCCTAGACTTGATATGCGACGTATCAGACGAACAGACCGGACTGTGCGGTAAGTGTTACTGGTTGGATTCACAGGAGTGTGAGCGGGCTAGCTCATCGTTTTTCTGATCGCTCAATACCCGGATGGCCGTTACGTTTAGCAGACCGCTTGCGGCTTGTGGGTGCTTGATATGATCATCATCTGCTACCGGCGTATTGACGAGTCTTTAGAGTCCTACACAGAGGTTTCCTGGCTCAAGCGAAACGAAATAGGAGCGCATATGAGATATGTGCGGGACCGAGAATAATGCGAGTATGTGATACCGCATTTCATTCTCGCGATAAATGTTTCGATTGGTTATATTCGATATGACCTAGTTATCGAATCATTGATTCGATAAATCGATACATTGAATACTAGTCGGTTATGTGCGACATGACCGGGTCATTGAATCAAATGTTGATTTAATGATTTAATGCATAATTATATATTTGATATATTACTTTGCATTAGCTAGTATTGGTTCACTTTATATGGATTTTCTCACTTGATGTGCAAGAAGTATATGTGATATACTTTTGTGCACACATTTGTATCATGTTTGATGATACTTGATTATTTAGTTAAGTATATAGAATTAAATCATGGTTGATTTGATAATTAGGGTTTTTCATATTCATTTATTTATTTATTTGTTCATTTATTTATTTGAAAAAGATTTAAAGAGAATGGTGGCTTTCTTTTGTCATTAGTTGAAGCTTCATGAAGCCTTGACTTTTTCAACCATTCTTGTCCTCATGCTTAACCCTAACTCTCCAAATGACCATGGTTTATTCTCTACACTTAACCCTTGTTAGATTATGATAAGTATGCATTTTTCTTTTCATTTTAAATAACTTATCATAATACTAGCTTCATCTTCTTCTTCATCTTCAAGATAGAAACCGTGATGCCATTAATGGCAACTTGAGTTCTAGTGAGAGAAATCCAATTCTAAAGTGAACCCACCTCCTATTTCTTCACCCTCTACCTCTTGTCAAGTTGTTTTGGGTGTTTTCTTCACAAGTTTCACAACTTTGTGAAGTCGGAGCTTGAACTTGTGATGCCTCGACGTAGATCGTCTTTGACACGAAGCCGACGACCTATTCCGCTCGTTTTCCCGATGAAGCCGATGAAAGAGTCTAGGATTCGAAAAGGACAGCGAGAGGAAGACTACGTGGAGCTTAGGAAGTGGATATCCGGATCTACAAAGGTTGTAGCATCTAACTTTTAGTTAAGTAGTTAACTAGATTATCTTTTCGCCTAGAATTCTAGCCGACGATCCGTGTTAGGGTTTCTTGACACCCATATTTTTGAAAATGGCATGGTTGATGCCTTGTGAGACCTCTATAGGGTGCCTAGGAACCTTTCACATACATATGAGCGTCCATAACTCCTGAAAAAGAAAATCAGCAAGAGTTAGCGGACAGACTGATTAAGCAGATTCTTATTAAAAACATACACAGGAATTTAAACGACTCTTGATATCCCCATGGAGTAAACAAATCCTAATTATGACACCTAACAAATTTGAATTTGCGAGAAATCCTAAAAAAGGAATCTCATTTAATGAGCGACCCCTCGGGTCAAGGAGTTAAACTTCTTGAGAGCAATGCTCTGCAAACAGGAGTGACACCTGTCAAAGTCAATTATGAGGGGAATTTAAAGAAATTCCCCGAGAATGCTAAGAGCCTTGCTCTGAAAAAATGATGATGAAAGAATCCATCAGTAAAATTGAAATCAATTTTTTATACATATGAATTAAAATTCTGGGATCTTCAAGATCCATGAACAAACTCTTAAGAGTTCTTCATAAGAGATTAAAAAATCTACATGTTATCAAAAGAGCAAAGCTCTGTTCATGGGCTACGAAACCCCAAGAAAAGATCTCTTTAGATCTATGGGTTCAGGAGAGCAAAGCTCTGTTAATGAAACCCTAAAAGGGTTTTGTTTAGATCAAAGATCTATGAAGAGCAAGGCTCTGTTAATGGGTAAAACCCTAGATTATCTAAAAAAAATTTACCTACAATTTTGGCTGAGTTTTGACTCTTGAAAATTCTTAAGATGGAGAGCTATGCTCTGTGAGAGAATAAAAATCTCAGAAAATTAAGTAAGAAGATGAACAGAAATCATCTAAAGGACCAAAGGTCCTATTTATAGGCATTGAAATGCCTCTTCAACTTCTGAGTAGATCCAAGGGCGCAGATGCTGCCACCGCTGCACTCACATATGGACCACGTGAGCACAACGGTGGGGGGGTATTTGTTTCCCCCAATCAGAGCAAATCTCTGTTTGAAATTCAAATTTCAAAATTGAAGCAACGCTTCAGATGCAGCGCCAAGTGCGCTGCGCCCTAGGCAGCGCACCATGAGTGCGCCAGCGCTAGGCGCGCTGCGCGGCGTGCCACGTGTCAAACACGGATGCGCTAGTGCAGGGTGCGTTGCGCTCTGAGCGGCGCACCACGTGTAAGACACAGGTGCGCTAGCGCAAGGTGTGATGCGCTCTGAGCAGCGCACCACGTGCAAAGCATGGATGCGCTAGCGCTGGAATTAAAAAAAATCCCCACCGTTAGATCAAAAGATCTAATTATAATGATAAATCATTAATCAGAATTAAATTCTGTTATGGAAAGATTTTTTCAATCTTGTTAAAAACAAGAAAATTGTCTTCTGTAAAACAGAAGCCCTAGGATCAAAGATCCAATGGTGGGGAAACATCCCCAAATCAATCAGAGAAAGATCTCTTTAACTGATTCAACAAATCAGCTTGCCCTATATAAAGGCCCTAAGACTTCAAGTCTGATATAGAAAAAAAAAACCATAAACTTTGAAAAGACTCAAAGGAAGAAAAGCATGGCTCTCAGCAAAAACAAGATTTTTTTCTTCAAGGTAAAAAGAATGATAATGAACAAAGAGATGAAATCATCTCATAATTAAAAAGAAGAATTATCTTCTAAAAAGATCATAGATCTACAAAGACCAAGGTCTTTTATAAAAAGATCAAAAGATCTCATCATAAAAACAAAGAAGTACTTACTTCTTTCACAGATCATAGATCTATAAGACAAATTGTCTTTCTGAGATCATGAACATCTCATTATAAAGGGGGAGAGAATTATTAAATTCTCTTAACGATCATGGATTTATAAAGGGAAATCTTTTCATTAATACAAGAGATTGAAGTATCTCCTGCAAAATAAGAACTGTTGTTCTTAAATCTTGAGATAAAGTCTCTTTTAAGAGAACATAAACTTGTTTTCCAGATCATAAAATTGATCAGATGCGCTTTGCGCTCTTGAAATGCGCCTTGCGCTCTTGAACTGCGCTTTTGCGCTCTCTGGACCGGCGCTCAGCGCCTAATGCGCCACGTGTCAACCACGTATGCGCCAATGAACAACTTGCGCTTTGCACTTATGAAATAGAGCACTGCGCTCATGGGCTGGCGCTCAGCGCCAAACGCACCACGTGTCACTCACGTGTGCGCCACTAAATTAAAAGCGCAATGCGCTCATGAACTAGCGCTCAGCACTCATAAACTGGCATCATGCGCTCATCATCTAGCACCTAGCGCTGAGTGCGACACATGTCCCTTGCATGTGCGCCACGTGGCAGAAGCGCACTGCGCTCTTTGACCGGCGCAAAGCGCCTAGCACACCATGTGTTGCACCGACAGAACATAAATTGTTCTTTAATAAGCCCAGAGCTCTGGTGAATGCTCAGCATTCAATAAAAGACAAAAATATTGTTAGAAGAGCCAAGCCCAAATAAAGGCTCAATAGCCAGAATAAAAATGTTAAACATTTATTGGACTTAGCCCAATATTGGTCATAAGTCCTCAACTTATATTAATTGAGCCCACCTGCTCATAAATATTTCAACAGATCTTAGTCCCAAATTGGACTACAGATCTTCCAACCAACTCACACCGGTTCGAAGGTACATCTCTTTACTCCTCTGATATTTATCATTGTAATCCTTCAACGTCTTCAGAAAGGTGACGGGTCCCGACAACCAAACACTCTACGGACTGTGGGGTCCTTAAGCCCACGGACTATGATGTCCTTAACCTTGACTGTGAGGTCTTTAAACTCATGGACTATGATGTCCTTAACCTTGACTGTGAGGTCTTTAAACTCACGGACTACGATGTCCTTAACCTTGACTATAAAGTCTTTAAACTCACAGACTATGATGTCCTTAACCTGAACCGAGATGTCCTTAAACTAACAATAGACCGAGATGTCCTTAAACTAACAATAGACCGTAATGTCCTTAAACTAATCGACCGCAATGTCCTTAAACTAAATAATAGAGCCCAATTGCTCTCTTGTTTGATCTAAATGATCCTGTTAAGTTGATCTTAGTCTAAAAATTAGACTAACGTATCCTTAACATACGTTTAAATTGATCTTAGTCTCAAATGAGGCTAACGTATCCTTAAACCAAACCTCCAAACCCAAATCTAAGAAGATACGGATTTGAACTAATCCACGCCCTACGGGCGATAACATAAATTAGTTTCCGTATACAATCCATGGGAAACCAAAAACAAAACAAACACACACGGCACGAAGTGACTATCTGGAGAAGGAGAAAGTGGTTACCGCGATGCGGTAGCGTAATTAACTGCAGGGGCTTGCGCCTGCAGGGAAGAGCGTCCCCACAATCAAAAACCCCTCAAATGAGGGGGAATCTGATGAAGTCTGCTACATCGGCCGCATCCGTTTAAACCTTCGATACATGGTGTTATAAATCAACTTGGCATCTTCGGAGAGGTGGACGGATAGCACCAATTAGCATCTTCCCCGAAATTCAGGCGAGACGGACCTGCGCGGTCTCGTCTCCGTGTTTCGGCGGGTAACAGAGACCTGGACGGCTAGTGGCTCTTTGGTGAAGGGCTTCGTGAGCGAGTCGGCGGCATATTTAGCCCCGTCGCTTGAAAGACGATTTTCCCGATGCATGCCTTCGATCTTCTTTTCGAGGGTGTCAAGTCGGCCGTGGTATCCCGATGACTCGGCACATTCTGATTTTTGGCCTCTGCCACCGGAGACCTGCGCCTGGCCACGGCCACGGTTCCGTTTGATGAGGTTCCTTAGGTCCCCTGGCGAGGTCGTCTTCGAGCTGTCGTGGCGAGTCCCGTCCGTGCGACCCCGTCGAGGGAGGGGGTGCCGGTCATGCCTGGGCGCAAGCGAGCTGACCGACACCTCCTCGGAAGAGACAATGGCGCGATGGACCTCAGGGCGAGGCGCTTTGGCGAAAGATCTCGGTGTTGAGCTGTGCGGCGTCCAGCGGGTCATTGAATACGTTGGCCCAGGAGATATGCGGCCGCCGGAGACAGCGAGGTGGTGTCCGGTCGTACCTACGCGGGCAAAGTCTTCTCTCCCTCTGTAGGGGTCCCGGTCCCGAGGTGTGGGAGTGGAGACCTGGGGAGATTGCCCGGCCGTTTGGACACGAACGAGTGCATCCACGACGGACGCGAGTCAATCTATCCGAACGGTTAGGACGTGAATGACGTTCGGGGGAGGAAGGGATTCTCCCTCGTCTCCACTGCGGGGAGGGCGACGGCTGGTGCTTAGATCGCCGCGGTGACCGCTCACAATGAAGTTGATATTGGAAGGTGAACTTTAGTTGAGTGAAACTAGCATTCCCATAGACGGCGCCGACTGATGGATCTCTGGATCTCCTTCAGATGTTACCTTCTGTTGATCTGCAGCGAGCGCTGATAGATGGCTGAGATTGAGTTGGAGGGTTGCCTACTAAAGCGTGTGGATCTCAATGGGTTTTATGTGGTTGAGGTCGAGCTATCTGCAAGGAAGTCCCGGGGTGGTTGTACCACTGAGGACCCTCCAACGATCAAGTTAGATGGGGTATTTTGGCAGAGTAACGGTCTATTGGGGTAAATTTCGCTTACCTGAGTCGTTTGGGAGAGGGGTTTATATAGTGGCAGCAATGGGCAGGCGGGCACGAGATTCACGCCGGCCGTTACGCCCCTGGCGTTACGCCTGTGTGATAGGCGGGACTTCCTATTAATGACGATATATGCTCGTTAATGGGGGGTCGTGATGGCGTGGAACGCGGGATCATAGGCGGCTGATATCTCGCGTCTGGCGAGATTCGCGGAGCCGTGGCGGAGACGTCTGTGATCGGTGCTGTGGGTCGGTCGGTGAGACCGAGGAAGATAAGCTCGGCGGGAGGCTCGAGAACGAGCGGGAGGCCGAGGCATCTTGGTTCTGTGATACCTCGGAGGTGAGCTAGGGGTGGCCTGGACGGCCACTGAAGGTCGGTAACATACCCGGTGTAAGTCCACGTTGCCCACCCCGGTGCTTACAGGGAGGCGGAAACGTTATGAAAAATTCGATTTTTACAACACTAGGCAACATGGACTATACTAAAGGAGGATCTTTGCTAAACATAAACTAACTACCAAGCTAAAAGAGTTAGCTACTCGGTTAAGGGGTTATACCTAAGTCTTGAAGTCCTTCTCTTCTTGCTCCTTGGAGTGGGATGAACGGGTTCTCCTCGTCGCCTTCTCTTGCCGAAGAAAGATCCACCCGAGGGCCTCTACCTTTGGCTCCAACCTCAAACTAGAAGTAACTAAGGTACTTGGTGTGCTAAACCTAGAACCTTAGAAAGAGTAGAGAGTAATTTTGAAGGTTTTATCTCAAGCTCAATGGTTCTCAACTCATGAGAGGGGAGAGCTTTGAGAGAGAGGAAGAGGATGAGAGAGAATGAGAATGATAGAATGAGAAGATAAATCCAACCTTCTCACATATATATGAATTATGATAATTAAATAATTAGCTAAAGATAATTGTGATGGTTAATCTTGAAATGGCCATTAACATTTCACATTAATTACTTTTGCAAGAATCAAAGAGCATCTTTCATATGAAATGATGATGGTCAATTTGTCAACATAGGTCAACAAGTCAACCATAGTCAAATAGTCAACAACCCTAACCATAACACAATTATAATTAACTAATATTAATAATCATATTTCACACATAAACATTAGGGTTAAGAAAATGACAATGGTCATCAACCCTAATGAAAGTCCTCTGCCTTTGCCTCAGTCAACTGTGCATACACACCCGTATCCGTATTCCGAGGAACACGAATACAAAGAGATAAAACCAATCCCAAAACATATACTAGGATCTGGCTTAAACCAAAGCCCGCTAGTATAAGCTGTCCGGACACCAAACGTGCACAAGTGCTTTGATGTGAACGAACCCCGTCGCAAAACCATGCGACCTCTACTCGTTTTGCCTAAAGGCGAATAACCCTCTGTGTGGGACTCTAAAGACTCGACACTACGCTGGCAGTGGGTTTAACCACAGACCGCAAGCGGCACCAGCTGTACGTAACGGTCCTCAGGTAGATGCCGATAAGAACACTGACGAGGTAAACCCATCTGAACTCCTACTGAGCCTGAATGTGACAGTCTCCGTACAGTCTGGTCTGTTCGTCTGATACATCGCATGGCGGGCCTAGGGGGCGGTAAACGCCAGTCCCCTAATAGCGTTACAAGTCATGTCGGAGTGAAGCCCAGAACACCCTGAGATAACACTGGAAACCTACCAGTATATCTCGCTTGCCCTGGCCAGGGACTACTCGTGTAATGGCTCTCCTAGACACAGCGTGATGTCAACCCCCAATACCGGGATAGACAAATCCTGTCTAACCGTCACTGCCTCCAAGTGCTTCGGGACTGCACCCAACTACTACCTGTTTGCACGACTCCTTTGAGCCGTGGTAGGGTAGCAATCTAAGAACAGTGGGAACACACTCGAGAGGAAGTGACAGTGTCAAGTCAGCGGACTAAGCTGTACTCATGTCACCTGGGAACTGATAACTGACGATAGGTATAATACCAACCAACAGTTCCCGACGAGTCCTGTCCAGTGTACTCGTAACCTAACGAGCACCTGCATACTATCTCAAGTACGACGTACTGACGGCTGTGGGACAGACCGTCTCCCAAGCTGGGATGAGAAGCGCATACGCTAGTCTACTCCGGAGTATCGATGTCCTGTCTCGATAGTCCTACGACTAGGGACCTGCATAAGGATGTGCTTGTGGATTACCTAGCCCCCACGAGTGAGACTGCCATCACAACGCTGGTAATCAAGCAAAGATCCTAAGGGCTCCACTAATGTGCAAAGGCGATATGCTATAAGAAACACATGCACACATTAAAGCAGAAACAAACCAAATAGCATACTACTATTTTGAGCAAGAATGTCAATACAAGGTGAATATCCCAAGCTTCCATTAAGTAATATACAAACTAGTATGATACAGTAATGGCCTCTAGGGCATATACACTAACAATCTCCCACTTGCACTAAGGCTATGTACTGGTGTATCGAAGACCTATCATCTCGATCAGCCGGTCGAACTGAGTCTGGGGTAAGGCCTTTGTGAATGGATCAGCAGTGTTATCTTCCGTAGCAACTCTCCGAACCTCGATCTCCTGGCGACCCACGATCTCCCTGATCAGGTGATACCGCCTCAAGATGTGTCTGGACTTCTGATGGGACCTGGGTTCCTTCGCTAAAGCTATAGCCCCGTTGTTGTCGCAATACATAGGTACTGGATCAATAATGGACGGAACCACCTGAAGTTCTGTCAAGAACTTCCTTATCCAGACGGCTTCTTTTGCGGCATCTGCAGCAGCGATATATTCCACTTCCATCGTCGAGTCAGCAACGGTTTCCTGTTTGGAACTCTTCCAACACACCGCCCCTCCATAGAGGGTAAAGACATAACCCGACATGGACTTGGAATCATCCTTGTCACTCTGGAAGCTGGAGTCAGCAAAGGCCTCGATCTGGAGGTCTTTTCCGCCATGCACCAAGAACATCTTCTTAGTCCTTCTCAGATACTTGAGAATGTTCTTTACCGTTATCCAGTGTTTCTCCCTAGGGTTTGACTGATACCGGCTTACCACACTCAGTGCATAAGCTACATCCGGTCTAGTACACAACATCGCATACATTATAGAGCCTACCGCAGAAGCGTAGGGCATAATAGACATGCGATCCCTTTTCAAATCAGTCTTGGGAGACATCTCTTTGGAGAGGGTGATCCCGTGACAAGCCGGTAGATTACCGCGCTTGGAATCTTCCATACTGAATCTTTTCGGTATGGTGTCGATGTACCTGGACTGTGAAAGTCCTAATATCCTCTTGGATCTGTCACGATAGATCCGGATCCCCAGAATGTAAGAGGCATCACCCAGGTCTTTCATGGAGAACCTGTGTGACAAGAACCCTTTGACAGATTGTAGCATAGGAATGTCATTTCCTATCAAGAGAATGTCATACACGTATAAAACGAGGAATACTACAGTTCTTGCTACAAATCTGTTATAGATGCATGGTTCATCTGGATTTTTGATAAAGCCAAATTCTTTGACCGTCTCATCAAAACAGATGTTCCAACTCCGCGATGCCTGCTTTAGTCCATAGATGGACTTAAGCAACTTGCACACCTTTCCGCTGCTCCCACTCTGAATGAAACCCTCTGGCTGGTCCATATAGACACACTCCTCTAAATTTCCATTTAGAAAAGCGGTCTTTACGTCCATCTGTCAAATCTCATAATCGTGGAAGGCAGCAATGGAAAGAAGGATCCGAATGGATTTCAGCATAGCTACAGGAGAAAAGGTTTCGTCATAGTCCAAACCAGACTTTTGACGAAAACCCTTTGCAACAAGTCTAGCCTTATAGGTCTCAACCTGTCCATCTACACCAATCTTCCTTTTGAAGATCCACTTGCATCCTACTGGTTTTACCCCATCTGGAGCAACGTCCAACGTCCATACTTTGTTGGTGTACATGGACTCCATTTCGGTCCGCATTGCATCCAGTCATTTTACCGAGTCAACGCTCTGAATGGCCTGCTGGAAGCTAGTCAGCTCATCACTATCAATGATGCAATCCTCTCTATCCCCGTCTATGAGAAAACCGTAGTATCTCTCGGGCGGATGAGACTGCCTACTACTTCTGCGGAGCGGCGCAGGAATGTCCTGATCTTTCGAACCCTCTGGTTCTACTAAGCTTTCAGTAATAGCTCATGGTTCTGGAATTTCTTCCAGTTCTATTGCGCTCCCACTTATCTGATTTTCCAAAAACTCAGTTTCCAAGAAGTGGGCATGACGAGAAACAAAAACCTTTTGTTCCTCTTTGCAATAGAAGAAATATCCCTTGGAGTTCTTTGGATATCCCACAAACTTGCACTGTACTGAGCGTGCCTCGAGTTTGTCCGTATGCTGCTTTTTGACAAAAGCTGGACATCCCCATGTCTTAATATGATTAAGATAGGGTTTCTTCCCACACCACATCTGATATGGTGTAGTAGGCACAGTCTTAGTTGGAACTCGGTTCAAAAGGTATGCAGCTGATTCTAGTGCATATCCCCAGAATGATCGCGGTAACTCGGCGTTACTCATCATGGATCGTACCATATCCAATAGGGTTCGGTTCCGTCTCTCCGATACACCGTTATGTTGCAGAGTGTATGGAGGAGTAAGCCGAGAGAGAATTCCATTCTCTTTTAAGTAATCCAGGAACTCGGCACTCAAGTATTCACCACCTCGATCAGATCTCAGTGTCTTGATACTTTTGCCTGTTTGTTTTTCTACTTCATTCTTATATTCCTGGAATTTTCCAAAGGCTTCGGATTTATGTTTCATTAAGAAGACATATCCGTACCTTGAAAAGTCATCCGTAAAAGTAATGAAGTAAGAATAACCGCTTCGTGCATGCGTAGACATTGGACCGCACACGTCGTTGTGTACGAGTTCCAAGAGCTCGCTCGCTTTTACTCCGTGTCCAGTGAACGGAGTCTTTGTCATCTTTCCTTTGAGACAGGATTGACAAGTTGCATATGATTGATATTCGAACGAATCCAAGTATCCTTCTGTATGTAACTTCGTCAACCTTCTCTCATTGATGTGACCCAGTCTACAATGCCATAAGAAAGCCTGATTTGTTTCCGGAGACTTTTTTTTGTGTGTATTCTGGACATTGAAAATCTGTGGTTGGTTTAATATGTATATACCATTGCTTAATGTACCTAACCCAATCAGAACTTGATTAAGGTGAATGTTTACAACATTACTTACAAATGCAAATTCATAACCTTCTTTAGATATTAAAGATACAGAAATGATATTACAAGTTGCATTGGGTACAAAATAACAATTACGTAAAACCAAAACATGTCCATCTGACATTCCCAGGTGATAGTTCCCCACGGCCTCAGCATCCATGCTAGCTCCGTTTGCAACTTTGAGGGTCATATCGCCTGCCTTCAAAAACCTACGCTTTCTTAATGCCTGCAAAGAATTACAGATATGAGATCCTGATCCGGTATCCAATACCAGGAAGTAGAGTTTATTGATAGACAGTTTTCAATAACATACACACCTGAACCTGAAGCCGCAACTTGCTTCAGATCCTGGGTTCTGGCCTTCCAAGCCCTGCAATCTTTCTTCCAGTGTCCACTCTTGTGACAGTAAAAGCACTCTTCCTTCCCCACAAGCTTCCCCGCTACCTTTGTTGCTTTTGCCTTTCCCTTCGTATCCACTTTACTAACACCGCCCCTTGGTTTGGCGGGGGTTTTCTTCTTCTTTCCCTTGGCTTTCGCCTTGAACCTAGAAAAGGAAGATCCTCCTACAAACAAAGTGGATGTTTCCCTACCTTTCTGTAGAGTGCCCTGTGCACTCCTCAGCATGTTGAGGAGTTCTGAAAGTTCAACTTCCTTTTCTTGCAAGTTGAAGTTCAGGATAAACTGGGCGTAAGTGGAAGGAAGGGACTGGAGAATCAAGTCCGTATAGAGCTCATTCTCTAACGTGGTCCCAAGGTCCGCGAGCTCCTCTATGTAGCTAATCATCTTAAGCACGTGTTCCGCTACTGATGATCCGACGACCAATCTCGCCGAAAACAACTTTTTCGAGACTTCGTATCTGGCGATACGGGATTGCTCTCCATACAGTTCTTTTGTATGGAGAAATATGGATTCGAGGTCCATATTCTCTTGCCTCCTCTGATGTTCATTGTCCATAGAGGCAAGCACGAGGCACTTGGCCTTCGCGCAGTCGATTTCCCAGGTCTTGCGGATTTCCCTATCCGCGACGCTGGTTTTGGGACCTGGGACAGGGGAGCTTTGGTGGTAAGGAGATACCCCAACTTGTCATAAGTGATTGCCATTTTGACATTCCTGAGCCAATCTTTGTAGTTTGGCCCTGTCAGTATGTTTTTATCTAGTAGTAACTTAAGTCCAGTCATGATGTTTGGTCGCTGCAATTAGGAGAGAGAGAAGAAACACTTTAGCATGATGCTCTTGCAAGTTTAGAGTGGTTTTTAATTTGTCTAAACAGGATGGCTCCCACTGTCTCTCGAATCCCTCCTCAAACCATAAAGGAAGAATTAGTCGGGATCAATCTCACCATACAATTCTTGCTTAACCGTTCAGCCAGGCCAGTGTCGGTACTTCGAGGGAGGTTTTCCAACGCTTTCGCGAAGTTCCTTAATTAAATAACCTCTTTTCCCTATGGGCATAGCCCCGCTAACACCTTTCTAGACACCTACTTGGTTTATAGCATTGATCGTTAAGTGAGAAAGTTCCGGAGGAGCAGCATATACTCACAGTAGGATCGGGATCCAGATATCATCGCGTGACAAAACTGAAGGAATCCTACCAGAATCATCACACTCCAAATGGTATGCAGCGCTAGCAAGTTTCAGTTTCTTTTGAAACTCCCGATGTGGATTTTTGCCCCATGCTCTTATGACCTTGACTTTGGCCAACAAATCATAAGTCACATGTCAAGTTCTACCCGTCATTCTCCAGGTTAATTTGAACCCACCCGCACATACCCTTGACTTTGGCCAACAAGGCAGTACGACTGTCCCAAAGCAACACATCTATCTATGCTGCACATGAATACCCAATAGCTACCAATCACTATGCCTTGACTTTGGCCAACAAACATAGCTTGAATACTTATTGACCATCCATGTGAAACGACGGAGGGCTACGAATGGTTTTGGCGAAACCATGAACGTAGTGAACTTGATATAATCGAAGGAACGAGATAGCTTTCAAAAGGAGTGGTTCAAGCTCCGCATTTAAAAGTTGGTTTTGAAAAGAACCGAGTGGTTTTGAAAGTGTTCCAACGACTTTTACTTGGTTTATTTTTCTTGCATTAATTTTAATGCGTCCTATCATTTAATCCTACCATTGTAGAAAACAACGAAAATATGACGTGCGCTTATGCCATCCGCATTCGCCACGGGGTCCCGTCATCACCCGTTAGGTTACTTAACTAACGGCAGAGCGGGGGCTGGACTAGCGTAGATGCAAAACATAAGCAACGCCTAAATAGATACCATATATAGATATATACATTCGTCACATGCAATGATAGCCATTCCAGATCACATATGAAGACATTGGATATAGTAGGAATCCGCACTCCGTACGAGCCTGTAACGAAGAACGGATTACACGGTCGCGATGAATAGCCAAAGCCCACCCTAGACCCCTACGGGTGCGGCAAACTACCCGCCAAGTACCCGAAGCGAAGCAACCTCCCTCAACACCGTGAGTAGGCCACTCGGCACTTCGAGATACCTGGTAGTTTGTGCACCCCACCTTGAGTCTATCCTAGGAACAAAAATAGTAAAAGAAATTATACAATGACGGCTACAACCCCATCCCAGTTGTGCGGCCATATAAATAATATTACATCAATTTACATATTACATGAATTGAAAGAATAAGAAAACTCTCATCTTACAACCCCCGGCTATTCATCCGCGACAATCCAACGAATTCATATACACAAACCATCAACATTACAGATCACGGATATGTATAACCCCCACTTATCAACGTATAGCGATTAGCAGACGTTCAATACATATATCACATCACAGATATAACTCATTAGCCAAAGTCTACAGAAAATCGATCAAAATACGGATTTGTAACCACCCCAAAAACAAACTTGTTCTCTGGAAATTCTGGGCAGAAACAAACCATCTCAAAAATCACAAAACACCATCAGAAGAAAACTGCAGGAGAAACGATCCACGGCCGAGTCAACTCGGCCGCGGATCCGCGGCAGGAGCAAGCTCGTGCCGCGGAACCGCGGTGAGTTGGTTGACTCACTGGATCATTTTTCTTGCCTGTTCTATAAAAAGCCTGAGCCGATTTTTAGTACATGATTTATTATTTTTTGAGCAAAAATAAAAATCGGCAGAAACTTAGGTTTTAGAAAACGTGTTTTGCGATTTTTTACGATCGAAGTTCTAGATACTTTGCTAACTAGTTAGTTTGTGTTTAGCTGGGCTCTGATACCACTGTAAGTCCATGTTGCCCACCCCGGTGCTTACGGGGAGGCGGAAACGTTATGAAAAATTCAATTTTTACAACACTAGGCAACATGGACTATACTAAAGGAGGATCTTTGCTAAACATAAACTAACTACCAAGCTAAAAGAGTTAGCTACTCGGTTAAGGGGTTATACCTAAGTCTTGAAGTCCTTCTCTTCTTGCTCCTTGGAGTGGGATGAACGGGTTCTCCTCGTCGCCTTCTCTTGCGGAAGAAAGAACCATCCGAGGGCCTCTACCTTTGGCTCCAACCTCAAACTAGAAGTAACTAAGGTGCTTGGTGTGCTAAACCTAGAACCTTAGAAAGAGTAGAGAGTAATTTTGAAGGTTTTATCTCAAGCTCAATTGTTCTCAACTCATGAGAGGGGAGAGCTTTGAGAGAGAGGAAGAGGATGAGAGAGAATGAGAATGATAGAATGAGAAGATAAATCCAACCTTCTCACATATATGTGAATTATGATAATTAAATAATTAGCTAAAGATAATTGTGATGGTTAATCTTGAAATGACCATTATCATTTCACATTAATTACTTTTGCAAGAATCAAAGAGCATCTTTCATATGAAATGATGATGGTCAATTTGTCAACATAGGTCAACAAGTCAACCATAGTCAAATAGTCAACAACCCTAACCATAACACAATTATAATTAACTAATATTAATAATCATATTTCACACATAAACATTAGGGTTAAGAAAATGACAATGGTCATCAACCCTAATGAAAGTCCTCTGCCTCTGCCTCAGTCAACTGTGCATACACACCCGTATCCGTGTTCCGAGGAACACGAATACAAAGAGATAAAACCAATCCCAAAACATATACTAGGATCTGGCTTAAACCAAAGCCAGCTAGTATAAGCTGTCCGGACACCAAACGTGCACAAGTGCGCGGATGTGAACGAACCCCGTCGCAAAACCATGCGACCTCTACTCGTTTTTCCTAAAGGCGAATAACCCTCTGTGTGGGACTCTAAAGACTCGACACTACGCTGGCAGTGGATTTAACCACAGACCGCAAGCGGTACTAGCTATACGTAACGGTCCCCAGGTAGATGCCGATAAGAAGACTGACGAGGTAAACCCATCTGAACTCCTACTGATCCTGAATGTGACAGTCTCCGTACAGTCCGGTATGTTCGTCTAAGAGTATCGCATGGCAGGCCTAGGGGGCGGTAAACGTCAGTCCCCTAATAGCGGTACAAGTCGTGTCGGAGTGTAGCCCACAACACCCTGAGATAACACTGGAAACCTACCAGTATATCTCGCTTGCCCTGGCCAGGGACTTTGTGTAATGGCTCTCCTAGACACAGTGCGATATCAACCCCCAATACCGGGAGAGACGAATCCTGTCTAACCGTCACTGCCTCCAAGTGCTTTGGGACTGCACCCAACTGCTACCTGTTTGCACGACTCCTTTGAGCCGTGGTAGGGTAGCAATCTAAGAACAGTGGGAACACACTCGAGGCGAAGTGACAGTGTCAAGTCAACGGACTAAGCTGTACTCATGTCACCTGGGAACTGATAACTGACGATAGGTATAATACCAACCAATAGTTCCCGACGAGTCCTGTCCAGTGTACTCGTAACCTAACGAGCACCCGCATACTATCTCAAGTACGACTTACTGACGGCTATGGGACAGACCGTCTCCCAAGCTGGGATGAGAAGCGCATATGCTAGTCTACTCCGGAGTATCGATGCCCTGTCTCGATAGTCCTACGACTAGGGACCTGCATAAGGATGTGCTTGTGGATTACCCAGCCCCCACGAGTGTGACTGTCATCACAACGCTGGTAATCAAGCAAAGATCATAAGGGCTCCACTAATGTGCAAAGGCGATATGCTATAAGAAACACATGCACGTATTAAAGCAGAAGCAAACCAAATAGCATACTACTATTTTGAGCAAGAATGTCAATACAAGGTGAATATCCCAAGCTTCCATTAAGTAATATACAAACTAGTATGATACAGTAATGGCCTCTAGGGCATATACACTAACACCCGGATCATAGGCCCGGGGTATGCTTCCAACGTACCGTTCTTGATCCTTTCTTATAAGCCCTAAGACACGTCATCTGTCACGTGTCATGATCTGTGGAGTTACCAATATCGAGCATCATCACGGTATGATTTCAATGACTATTAAAAACAGTAAGGTTTACGGGACCTATTATAGAATATTAATGAGCCGTGCGGTATGGCATAGGGCCAATAAGGTAAAGAGGGAGGCCCTTTGGGGTTATAACCCCAACCCAATTTTCTCTAAAAAAAAATCTAGCTTATTACCGTTCTTAGTATTAAGTTTTCGAAAACTTTAATAAAGAATGGTCCACGCGATGCGACGAGTTTTCATAATAATATATGAAAATAAATAAATGATAACTCATATAAATAGCTATGTCGGTAATCATTAAAAGTTCATGGCATTTATGTAATAAACAAAGTCTATGTCATGCGTCTGAAAACATTGAAATTTCATGGTATTTGTTTGTAATATACAAATTCCATGTTATTTATCTGAATTTTTTGGAAGTTCACTGTATTTATTTGTAATAAACAAAATCCATGGTATTTATATGCAAAAATTTGAAATCTTATTGTATTTATTTGTAATACACAAAGTTCATAGTATTTATCTAAAAATGATGAAAAATCATAATATTGATTTACAATAAATAAAGTCCATGATATTTATATGGAAAACGATGAAAGATTGTGGTATTTATTTATGTTAAACACAGCTCATGCCATCAACCTAGAAAACGGCAAAAGTCATGGTATTTTTTTGTAATAAATAAAGTTTATGGTATATATCTAGAAAATGGTGAAAGCCATGGTATTTATTTGCAATAAATAAAATCTACGGTATTTATATGAAAAAAATCGAAAGCAAATAGTATTTTAGCGAAAGCCTAACGGAGATAAACAAAATCCATGTTTTTTGTTTGCAAACAACAAAGTTCACTATATTTTACCTTTAAAATGTTGAAAACTCATGGTAGTGTAAGAGGGTTTTGAGCCGACGGCATAACGATAAATAAAGAGAAGTTTTGGGCTGATGGCACAATTGTAAATAAAGAGAAGTTCTTCCAAAATGAGAAATCTACAATTTTATCACAACTGCCTCATGAAAATAACAAAATTGCTAACAGAGGAGGGTGTGAAATCCAAACTAACAGAGGAGGGCAAAAGCAAAATTTTTGAAACTTACACTTTTAATATCACTTTCTACTCTTACATGGACGATGAAGGAGGGTGTGTGATGATGCTCAATATTGGCGATCTCCAAGATCAGTACATGTGACAGATGGCGTGACCCAGAACTCAGAAGAAATGGCCCACAGGGGCCGACCAGGCCACCCGTGTGCCCGACCTGCAAGCGCAAGCTGGCTCTGCTACGAGCCCCCTGGGAATTGGCCTCCTCGGCCTCTCGGCTCGCCCGAGCTGCCACAGGACCAAGACTCCCCGGCCCTCTCACTCGTCCCCGAGCTCCCCAACCGAGGCCATCTTCCTCGGTCCTCCGACCGACCAACTCCGCAACTCACAGGCGTAACCGCCGCTCCGCAAATCTCGCCACGCGCAGATTCTCCGCCAGCAACGCCCCACGTTCCACGCCATCACGATCCCCATTAATGGGCGATCCACTCTTTACGCGGGCGTGACGTCGGGAGCACAACTGCCGGCGAGATTCTCGCACCTGCTGCTGCGTGCTGCCGCCGCTATATAAACCCCCATCACAGAGGGGTCAAGTAAGCTTTTTTCACCCCACTTAGCCGTTACTCTGCTCGGGTCTCATACTAACTTGATCGTCGGAGGGTTCTCGGTGGTACCAAACCATCCCGGTACTTCTTTGAAGGTACTCGGCGTTGACTCCTCAAAACCACCAATCTCCTCAAAACCCATTGAGACTCACACGCAACAGGAGATCACCTCCAAGATCCATCAGGAGATCAACGGAAAACAATATCTGACGGAGACCCGAAAAGGACCTCCATCAGTTGGCGCCGTTTGTGGGAAACTAAACTCCACGAAAACAAAGTTGGCCTTCCGATCTCCACCCACATGGTAAGTGACCACCCTAAAGATCCAGGTACCAGCCACCGCCTTCCCCTCACCGGAGGCGCGGACGAACCTCCTCCGGCGACCATCATCAGCGCCCTCGCCGGCCGAATAGATCGGCTACAGTCCCTCGTGGAGGCGCTCGTCCGCGTCCAAACGGCCGGACCTGGGCCCCAGATCGCCGCTCCTCCACCTCCAGAGGGCTCTGCCTTCGTCGGCACGGTGACCACTGGCAGGCTACGACCCCCGGCCACAGATCTCATGGGCCGATACTCTCTGAGGCCCGCTGGGCACCCCAAGGCTCCATGCCGAGATCCACCGCCAGAGCGCCTCACCTCGAACCTCCTCGTGCCCCTTACCCCCCTGAAGAGATGTCGGTCACCTCGCCTGTCCACAGGCATGATCAGCACCCCTTCCCTCGATAGGGTCGCACAGAAGGGGCTCGCCACGACGGCTCGAGGGCCACCTCGTCCGGGGATCTGAGGAACCTCATCGAGAAGAACCGGGGCTGCGCCCAGACGCAGGTCTCCCCCAGCAGAGGCCCGGGATCACAAGGTGCCGAATCCTTGGGGTACCACGGCCGACTCGACGCCCTTGAAAATAAGATCGAGGGCATGCGCCGGGAATGTCACCTTTTGAGCGACGGGGCTAAGTACGCCTCCGACTCGCTCACCAAGACGTTTACCGAGGGACTGCTCGCTGTCCACATCTCCTCGCGCAACAAGCCCCCGAAGGTCTCTCTGTTCGACGGGAAAACCGACCCGAAAGACCATTTAGATGCTTTCACTGCGGGGATAAGCATCCAGGACCATTCCGACGCCGCCTAGTGTAGGGCCTTTCCAGCCACCCTCATTTGCTCTGGTCGGGACTGGTTCTGAGGACTCGATCCTCGCTCAATCTCGACCTTTGATGAGCTGGCTACTCAGTTCCTCGGCCACTTCGTTGGGAACCGTCGGCAGAAGCGCACAGTCGACTACCTCTTCACAATTAAGAGTGGGGACAAGGAGACATTCAAGGCTTACATCACCCGCTTCTACAACGCCCTCCTCAAAGTCCCCGAGCATCAGGACGAGACCGTCATCACGGCCCTCAGATCTGGTCTTAGGTACAAGGAGTGGTTACGCTCCTTTGCGTTGGCACAGCCGAGGACCATGGCCGAGGTCAAGGCGTGGACCGAGCGCGAGGTTCAGCTGGAGTCTGAGGTGAACGCTAACCTCCCCCGAGCAGAACGGCCTGACCAGAAAAAGAGAGCTCGGGAAGAGAGGCCGGAGCGCCAGCAGCCCTATCGCCCGAAGTTCCAGGAGTACACCCCGCTCAACGTCTCCCTCGCAGTGTTACTGGAGGAGGCCCAGGGCGAGGGGTTCTTCAAGTTCCCTCCAATCCCACGTCAGGCCTCGAAGCAAACCCGGGGCCCTTACTGCGCCTTCCACCGGATGCCGGGCCACGCCATGGAGGATTGTAAGCAACTCCGGGACTACATCGAGAAGCTCATCCGATCGGGGCACCTCGCCGCCTACTTGAGGGATAAACGACAAGCCGACCGAGAGCAGGAGCAGCGTCCCCCTCCCTCCGAGCTGACCATCGGCCAGATCATGCTCGTCTCGGCAGATGACTGGTCCGGCGCTCTGGGAGCCCTGTACCCGGTGCTGAGCACAGAAACCAACAAGCCCCCGAGGAGCTCGGGCCGTGCTAATAAGGTCATCTATTAGCACGTACTTTTCTTTTGAGGCAATGTAAACTCTTCCTAGGGTCTGTTGTTAATTTAATAAATATTAATGGAATATTGCGAAAAAGAAGGAAAGATCTTATTTATTCAAAAAAAAGAGGGTATTATGAGCTCCTCAGCCATACATACAAAAAGAAAAGAAAATTACAGCAGCGGGGGAAGGGGGTGCAGAGAGCATTGCTCATGGTACTCAGTAAAGATCTCCGCCAGCCAAGGCCTCGCGAGATCCAACCTCTGCCCTCGGTTCCCCCCGCGCGCGTCAACCCCGAGCCTCAGTTCATAGTACTCACGGAAGAGTGCCACCGAGAGAGCTAGCCGACTCGCGAAGATCAGGCCGAAGCGCCTCAGAGACCGCAGCTTGCCCACGGCCTCGTCATAGAGCTGCTCGGACAAGGGGTTGTAGAGCCCCGGCGACGCCCTCCGGATGGAGTACATCAGCAGCTGCAGCAGGGAGGAGCGTCGGGGGAGCAGCCGGCCGAAGTGGTCTTCGATACTCCCATAGACCAAATGCACCGTGTCCTAGGTGCAGTTCTGGTCATAAAGGTATACGTCTTCGAAGTGGATGATTTCAGGGATGGTAAAGGGGAAGTATTGCATTCTCAACGATCTGTGTACGAAGAAAGGAAGGACCAACGGTCCTTAGGCCTTATATAGCCCTCTGCGCCCCAACGGAACTCAACAGTCGCCCGCTTTCACCCAAAAAGTCGCTGCCACGCGGTGATCATCGAGCCTTCTCTGGCGGAATCGAAACGACGCAACCATAGCGCTTCGCCTCCCTCCACATTCAATGCACATGCTGCACGCACGTTCGCCACGACCGTTCCTGTTCCCCACGCCTGCAACTGGATGGTCGGGCGGAACCCCATGAAGAATCGGCCGAGCAGCTACCCTGCTCGGCTATCCCTGGCCGGTAGCTTCCCTACTCGCAACGCCAGGGATCAAAGCCCTCGCCAAGAGGCAACCGCGCAACCTCACTGCCCGGTTATCCTTAGCAGGCCTCCTAAGTCCCCTCCAACGCTAAGGATCAATGTCCTCCGTAGAGGCAGCCGAGCGGCTTCCCTACCTGGCTATCCCTGGCCGGTAGCTTCCCTACTCGCAACGCCAGGGATCAAAGCCCTCGCCAAGAGGCAATCGCGCAGCTTCATTGCCCGGTTATCCTTAGCAGGCCTCCTAAGGCCCCTCCAATACTAAGGATTAAAGTCCTCTTCAGAGGCAGCTCTGCAGCTAGCCTGCTCAGCTATCCCCGGCTGGTAGCTTCCTACCACGACCGACAAGGATCAAAAGCCCTCCCAGAGGCAGTCGAGCCCGAGGATCCCTCATCCGGTTATCCTTCAGGACAAAAGCCCTCGCCAAGAGGCACCGGTCAGTAACCTGCCCGGCCAAGGGTCCTTGGTAGTCTTCTTACAGCCCCTCCCACGCTAAGGATCAAAGTCCTCCCAGAGGAAGTCGAGTCCTTGCTCGGCTATCCCCGGCTGGTAGCTTCCTACCACAACCGACAGGGATCAAAGTCCTCACCAAGAGGCACTGGGCAGTAACCCTGCTCGGTCCCCGTCCTGAAGGATCGAAGCCCCCGCAAGAGGCAACCGAGAAGCTACCCTGCTCAGTCATCTCCGGCTGGTAGCTCCCTACCCATGACGCCAGGGATCGAAGCCCTCGCAAGAGGCATCCGAGCGGCTACCCCGCTTGGTCATCCCAGGATGGTAGTTGCCTACCCACGACGTCAGAGATCAAAGCCCTCGCCAAGAGGCAACCGCGCTGCTTCACTGCCCGGTCATCCTTAGTGGGCTTCTTACAGCCCCTCCGACGCTAAGGATCAAAGTCCTCCTTAGAGGCAGCTCAGCAGCTACCTAACTCGGCTGTCTTCGGCTGGTAGCTCCCTACCCATGATGCCAGGGATCAAAGCCATCGCAAGAGGCATCCGAGCGGCTACCCCACTCGGTCATCCTTAGTGGGCTTCTTACAGCCCCTCCAACGCTAAGGATCCAAAGTCCTCCCAGAGGCAGTCGAGCCCGACCCTCGCTCAACCAACCTCAACTAGTGATCGTTGCTCACAACGCCAAAAGTCAAAAGCCCTCGCCAAGGGGAACCGAGCAGCTTGCCATTCATGCTCGGCACATATACGGCGAACAGCTCTCTGCCCATCACATGCAGAGGATCCGAGGTCTCAACAAGGGGCACCAGGTCTATCCAAGTCTGAGCGATCCCCCCTCGACTCCGGGGCCACGGAGACGCCTCCTTCTCAGCAGCGCTTGGCATGCTTGGCAAGTGATCGAAATCAACTCGACGAACAATCGCTAGACAGATGATCGACCTGACATGGAAACCCAACGGTGCAAGAAGAGAAATTTTACGAGCATTCTTCACGAACAGAAGATAAAGTGCAAACCAAAGAAAAAGTTTTATTACCAAAGGTAAAGTCTTTACAAAGGGTATTTTGGGCTCCCCAGCCTTACAAGCTGCCCGGAGGCTTACAAAAATAAAAGGAGGAAGACGGGGGCTTTAGGCTTCGGGGCCGGGCGTGACCTTGGGATCCTCAACATCCACCATGGGACGAGCAGGGTCCTCGGCGACTTCCTCGTCAGGAATCTCTTTACCCTGCTCCTCGACGTCTGCGAGCGGGGTATTCGGCCCGGAGCTCTTCGTCGGCGAACTCTGGCATCCGGGCCTTAATGGCGTCGAGGGCCTCGTGCCAGATGAGGGTTGTGGCCACGGCCAGGTCATCATAGAAGTTCTTTGACTTCTTGTATCCCTCCACCGCTTTCGCCACCGAGAGGTCGGCCAACCTCGCCGCTCTCAGGTCGGCCGACTTCGCCGACTCGACCGCCGCCCCCAGCTCCTTCCGAAGGGTCTTCACCGTCTTCTTCAGGTTGCCGGCGAGCACCTGAGCGTCCTCAAGCTTGGCCTCGGCAGCCACGGCGTCCTCGCGGTACCGGGAAACCTCCCATTTCCCGGCCTCCACCTCACCCTCCAGGGCGGCAACCCTTGCCATCACCGCCTCCAGCTCCCGCTTGGAGCTCTCTTCCAGCGAGGCGAGCTGGACCGCAGCCTTCATCGCCGGGGCTATCACCTCGGCCTCCATGCGTAGGGCGAGGGCAACGTGCTGGAGAACCTGAAAAATAGGAAAGAGATCAGAAAGATGAAGGAGGCACCGAATCTCACAAAAAACCAAACACTTACCTGCACGGACTCCTGGGCAATGGACGCCATCTGGGCCCTGAAGGTTCCCCCGGGGACCCTACCCCCGCCGATTTCTCTATCTCGTGAAGCAGGCTATCCGCGACGGACAGTCCCGAGGGCACCACGAACTGAAGGCCTCCCTCCTCCACCATGATCGGCGAGGGCGGGCCCCGGGAAGACCTCCAGGAACCCCTCTTGAGTGGATCCGATGGAGAGCCGATCTCCTCCTCCGAGGCCAGGTCTTCCAAAATCCGAGCCCGCTTCCGGCCCGACACTCTGCTAGGCCCCGGGGCGGGATCCGCCCCCGAACGCTCACGGAACACGACCACCGGAGGAGAGGGAGCCGGGGCAGGCTTCGCACGAGAAGAGCTGGCGCCCCCAGCCTTCGTGACTTTTCTCGGCTGGCGCATAGAGGGTTTGAGCTCGTCTAGATCCATGGGTCCTGCACGAAACCAAACGCAAAAAATCAGCGACACAAGCAATATACATGCCAAAAAACAAGCCTAACTTACCGACGAACTCAACGGGGCTGAGCCTGGCCCAACTCAGGACCCTCTCAGACAGCAGCACGTCGAATCGGGGGATGGGCTCCCACGACGCCACTCTCACCACGGCGGGGTCATTGGACTGGTTCCCCGGCAAGAATTTTTCCCTCGACCACTTGGTAGGCACGGACCAGTCTTCTCCCTCGGGAGGGGAAACGAAGAAGAACTTATTCTTCCAGTCGTGAATGGAAGAAGGTAGAGCCACAACCCCTGTCCTGACGGCGCCTCCCTGTCGCTTTATAAAAGAGAGATAGACCCACCTCGGGTCGCCCGCTCGCCCCCCGGGATGATTTTTGAAAACGAGGGAGGAATCAAGGAGGGAAAGGCTGGAAGGAACCGCCTGTAACTTCAGGCGGATCAGGAACCCGAGGAGAATCCTCCATGAGTTTGGCACTAACTGGCCAGGGGCTAACCCGAAAAAGTCCAGCGCTTCGACGATCTCGGGAGATAAGGGCAGGCGCATTCCACCCCAAAAAGCTACCAAGTACAGGGCGATCTCCTTACCCCGTACTTGGTCTGCCCTCTCTCCCTCCTTGGCCAGACGAAGCGTATAATGTGAGGGGATGTAGAAGCGAGCCCGAGCATTGGCGAGCTCGTCCTCGTGCCTCACCCAACACGAGGCACCGGGGGCAGCCTCTACCGCCTCTTCCCTGGGGTCTGCCCACGCCACACGATCCCGAGAAGAGGATCCGATCCCTACTCGCCGAGGAGACTCAAGATCAACTAAAGGGTCCCTAAGACCTACTCCTACGACACCTACAGATTCCCCGAAGGAAGACATCTAACCTAAAGAAGATGGATCCTCGGGAAATGAAAGCAGAAGAAAGGAGGAGCGCCGAGCAGCCAAGACTTCGAAGAAGGAAATATGAAAGAGTAGGGCCCTAGAGTGGGCCACATCTCTACTTATCACCGCAAACGATCTCATCCAACGGCGCCCTTCATCTCCCGCCAAAGCGCCTCCTCACGCCCAACGACTCCGATTGCTCCACTTGTCGCTCCCACACTGGACCGCACCCCATCAGGCGTCGCAGGTCTGCACACGTCGCGTCGACCAACTGACACTCGACACGTGGACCGTTGCTTCAGTGGCAGGATGCACGAACCGGCGCACCTTCCTTAAATGCAGAGATTTCGCCCTGACTCGCTGACAGAAAAGACAGTTGACAGCCCGGGGACGCGTCCCGACGAAACCTTAGGAGGGAGCTCGCTCCGGGCGGCCCGGCAGTCCACTCCTGACCCGACCCACTAGCTGGTCAGGACAAGAGTGGGGGGCTAATGATGATGCTCAATATTGGCGATCTCGAAGATTAGTACACGTGGCAGATGGCGTGTCCCAGAACTCAGAAGAAATGGCCCACAGGGGCCGACCACGCCACCCGTGTACCCGACCTGCAAGCGCAAGCTGGCTCTCCTCCGAGCCCCCTGGGAATTGGCCTCCTCGGCCTCTCAGCTCGCCCGAGCTGCCACATGACCAAGACTTCTCGGCCCTCTCGCTCGTCCCCGAGCTCCCCAACCGAGGCCATCTTCCTCGGTCCTCCGACCGACCTGTTGGAGATAGTGCCCTCATAGTCAATTATTGGATCGCAGGTACATGATTGCAATGATTGCGGAGGACCTATCCCGGTAGGACAGTCTTACTCGAGATGATAGTATGCTATCTGGTTTGCCTTTATCAGTCGTGTACATGTTCAGGTGACTGATTGCATGTTACACTTTGATAGAGCCCTTAGGATCTTGCTTTACTACCAACAGTATGATGGCGATCATATACGTAAGAGTTGGGTAGTTTATATGCATATCCTTAATTGTGGTCCCTAGTCGTGGGAGTTTCGAGACAGGGCATCGATACTCCGGAGTAGACTAGTGTGTACAGTCGAGACCCCGACGAGGGGCGGTGGCCGGTCTCACAAGCCACTGGTGTCAGTTGGATCACCTAAGATGTATACAGGTACTCATTGGGTTATGAGTACACCGGACAGGACTCGCCGGGAATCTGCTAGTTAGTATTATATCTACCGTCAGATAGCAGTTCCCTGGTGACATGTGTACAGGTTAGTTCATCGACCTGAGGTCGTCATTTGTCTCGTGTGAGTTCCCACTGTGCTTTGATTTCTACCCTACCACGGCTCAAAGGAGTCGTGCAAACAGGTAGCTTTTGGGTACAGTCCCGAGCCATATGGAGGCACGTGAGCGGATCGGCAGGGGATTCGTCTCTCCCGGTATTGGGGGCGAGGTCGTGTTGTGTCTAGGAGAGCCATTACACAAATCCATGGCCATGGTAGGAGATTTACTGGTAGGTACTCCAGTAGTATCTCAGGGTGTATTGAGGCTTCACTCCGACACGACTTATCCTGCTATTGGGGGTCTGACGTTACTAGCCCCCTAGGCAGATATGCGATACTCATTGACGAACGGACCGGACTGTATCTACATTGTCACTGTTAGGCTCAGTAGGGTTTCTGGATGAGTTCACTCATCGGCCTCCCTTAAGTTTGCTCATCAGCCTCCCTTGAGGTCAGTCCATGGGCAGCCGTTACGCATTGCTAGTGCCGCTGACGGTTTGTGGTTAAACCCACTGCCATGGTGCTGACGAGTCATTAGAGTCCCCCACAGACAGTTTCCCAAGTTCGGGCGAAACGTTGTAGAGGCCGTATGGTTTTATGGCAGGGTTCGGAAAATGCACGTGCGTTTACGCACGTGTTATTTTTCGGGCAGATAATACTGGTCGGCTTTGGTTTAAGCCGGATCCGAGTATTATATTGAGTAGGTATAATATCTTTGTCTCAGTTGCATTTGTATTCGGTCGTAATACAAATGCGGGTATATTTATACAGTTTTGGGGTTGTCCTGAAATTCGTTTCAGGATCACTTTTGGAAGTTGCCAGTTTCCAGTTTTCTATCAGCCGTCTTTTAACATTCGGTTAAAGACGGATTTATCTTTTCTTCAGTTGAGGTGAGTCATCATTCTAGAAGCTTCTAGAAGTGATGATGAGGCTAGTGAGTCATTAGTGCATTAATGGTGTCATTAATGCAATGATGACTAGCTTTTTAGATTCAATGTTTCTAAAGTGACTCATTGTTTTCATTAATGAGTTTTGTTAAGCTTAGGATATTTTTGAGTGAGAAGCTTTTTCTTAAGGTCACCCTCTTTGCTCCTACGGTCACCTCCCTCTTTCTATATAGATGGCTGGCCCTCTCTCTCCTCATTCACACTCTCACTTGAGTTTTCATTTGCTAGAAAAGATTATGATAGGTTTTATCGGTGTATGGAATTTCACAGTCCATTTCATTCCATCACCCGATTCCTTCGGCAACTTGATTAACCGATCGTCCACGGATTTGGACGAAGTGAGACAAAGTCATCTACTCATTCTCTACATCATTCTTGGTCGTCTCTTTTAGCAAACTTGACGATCGAGTTGCCTCAAGTCAGAGGCGGGAGCCCGTTTAAAGAACCGATCATGTGGTGCCACCTCGACGGAGGAGATCGGAGATCGACGAGATCGGAGCAGCCGCAACGGAGCGTAGGATGATGGTTGAAGAACGAAGGACTCGGATCGTTCGGTACAACCTTTCTACACTCTTTACTGTTTGTTAGTTTAGCAATAATGGCAGATCCGGGTTAAAGTATACGATAGCGCCAGTTTAAAAGTTTTTGTTCCGCATTTGGCGTCTGTAGACTGCCGGGGCGCTAGCGTAGACTTACAGTGGTATCAGAGCCTAACCATTTTGCTATACTAACTTGTGCTAACGCGTTTAAAACATCGATCGAACCGGAAAACTAAAAACTGCATTTTCTAACATGACAGTTTCTGTTAATTTCAAAACTGGTCCAAATGTCATTTTGACCATACCAGAAAATCAAGCAGGCTTTTTTTAGGAATACTGCAGAAATTCGACGAAGTAATCTTACTGTTTCGCCGCGCATCCGCGGCCCAAGCATGGGTTTGGCCGCGGATGCGCCGCAGGAAAGTCAAATCACTCTGCGCAATTTCTACAGTGCATTCTCTATTGCAAATTGGGATTTTTGGTATATATCTTTTTGGCCCAGGTTTTGTTACTGTTCACCAGTAAGCAGTGGGGCCCATTTTTTGATATTTGGACTTTGGTCGATCGAAATTTAAACACGTTAGTTTACAGTGCTTACATTATATCTCCGACCGGAAATGTCATTTGATCGGTAAACCGCGTTTAATTGCTATAGTTCTTTTAGACGGGTTTGCGAACGTGACATTCGCGTTGATGTTCTGTGTTGTGCTGTGATGTTGCGGATTTGTCGTGGTGGATAGCAGTGTGCAATGGTAGTACAGTTTGAGTTTATTTGTACATTTGATATTGCGGGGCGAGCATCCAACATGTGGACTGCCGTCACTGCCTGTTGTATAATATTCTTTTGGGGCACGACCAGGTTGCGGTCGATGTACCTATTGTACTATTTTTCATTACTGTACTAGGTTTTGCCCCGCGACGGAGTGCACGGATAGCCGGGTTCTGGGGGGCAACGGGTCCGCATCTCATGGCTTTGAGAGGCAGAGGGGTCCCACTCTAGAATTGGCAGACTATTCGCCGCACTCGTAGGGGGTACAGGTTGACCCAAGGAGGGGTGCTCAATTTACCGGATTCCGTGAAGTGCCGGGTGTTCCATTCACTATGCTGTGGGGGACTGCCTCGCTTCAGGTTTTGGTGGGTAACTTGCCGCACCCGTAGGGGTCTAGGTTTCATTGCACAGGCTATCCACACGACAGGGGAACGTCGAGTTTCAGCAGCGGCTCTGTGAAACTCGGGGATCCCAGATATCTGTATTGTTCTGTGATGCTTATTACTTTTCTGTAATGTTGCATACTATCACGCCTGGAGTGATTATTGTATATTGGTTTATATACTATTAGATGTTGTATATGTTTTACACCCGCGCTAGTCCAGTCCCCGCTCTGTCGTTAGTTAAGTAACCTAACGGGTGATGACGGGACCCAGTGACGAATGCGGATGGTATATACGTACATTTTATTTTCGTTCTTTTCTGGTGTGATTGATTGATGGGACTGCATTGATTCTGATCAATGCAAAGCAAAACAAACCAATTTACAGTTGTTGGAACTAATTTAAAAAGTATTATTGCAAAGACGTTTCCTTTTGTTATGCATAGCGGTATTCAGTGGAATATCCAGCACCTCATTCGACGGGGCAAGGGCCGATATCCCTTCACCGGGACCGACCCCTTGGGCAAAAGTTTGCGTCAGGGTAATAACTTCACTATAGTCGATTACAAGTTGCTTTGCATAGCGGTATTCAGTGGAATATCCTGCACCTCATTCCACGAGGAAAGAGCCGAGATCCCTTTACCGGGAGTGACCTCTTTAACAAAAGGTTTTCGCCACTATATTTTAAAAAGCTATCAGGTTCCTTCAGCGATATCAAGTTCACTACGCTAAAGGTTTTTCGCCAAAAACCAGCCGTAGCCCTCCGTCATTTCATATGGATGGTCAGTAGTATTCAAGCTATGTTGGTCTAGCCCTTAGCTAGGACATAGTGATTGGTAGCTGCTGGGGTATTCACATGTTGCATAGATAGATGAGTTGGTTTGGGACAGTCGTACAGCCTTGTTGGCCCTTAGTCAAGGGCGAGTACGGGTGGGTTCAAATTAACAAGATAATGATGGGAAGAACTTGACATGTGACTTATGGTGGGCTGGCCCTTAGTCACGATCATAAGAGCATGGGGCAAAAACTATATCGGGAGTTTCTAAAGAAACTGAAACTTGCCAAGTATGCGCATACCTTCTGGAGTATGAGTAACGTGGATGCATTCCATCACGTTATCATGCGATGAGAGTTGGATCCTGATTCCCACTGATGAGTTGGTTTACTCTTCGGGTGATCCCGATTGATTCTTCTTTAGGTTTGGAGGAGAATTTGACAGGACAGTGGGAGGTTTCCGGATTAGATAAAATATTGACCATTCTGATCTAGGATAGAGTGCACGCAGAGTGTTTCTTTTCTCTCTCTCTCTCTTCGGCAGCGACCTTTGACCGACCCTAGACTATGACTCAGAGACCAGGTTGACCGAACCTTCTTAAAATACTGGCTTTTGGATTGTCTGAGTTGCATAAGTCATTGCCACTCCTTCTTTTACCCTTTGAATTTCTCAGAACACCCGTATTACTACGGATATCCACTTCCATTGGATAGATCCATCGTATGGTTATATACGAACTCGAAGGGACTTCTTCGAGGATGGATCCAGGTTCAGGAGAAATAGAATTGGTTTATTCAGTTGTCTTTTATTATCACCTTCTCTCAGGTTGCGAGAGCTCCTTGGTTTAGGAGAGTACACCTATTACGCTTATTGGATAGTCTTATTCCAAACCATAGGCTGGTGCCGAAAGGTAGGGAATGAAGAAAACCAATTAGCCTAAGTAGGGTGTGCAGAAGGTAATATGTAAAGACAAATAAAGGGATTAGAAAGAGGGCAAAGTAAATTGCGACTGATATCATTCACGACCAAAACCGCGTACTTCATCGCCACTCCTATTTCACCTTTAAAAGAATAAGGTATTATTCAGTTGTCTTTTATCATCACCTTCTCTCAGTTGCGAGTACTCCTTGGTTTAGGAGGGTACACCTATTATGCTTACTGGATAGTCTTCTTCCAAACCATAGGCTGGTGCCGAACGGTAGGGAAGGAAGAAAACCAGTTAGCCTAACGATGGTGTACAGAAGGTAACGACTAAAGACAAATAAAGGGATTTGGAGAGATGGCAATAAAATATACGGTTGAAGTCATGAATTGGATTATGGAAGAGGCATTACTAAGAATACCAGGATACCCCTACGAAACATTTTCATGTTTCAGTGCATTGTTAAAGAAAAACTGTTTTCCCGATTAGACACTTACTCCAAGGGTATGTATTTACCAGGTTTCATTCTCATATCTGTATGGTTTTACAGATGATGAGTGGGAGTAAGATATTGGGAATTAGGTGATCATCCTCATTATATCGGAATTCGTTGTAATTGGTGATATTTGAGAAAATCGCCAGGGTACAGTTTTCAACCTACGACGCACAAGTTTTGAGTTGTTTAACTCAGCGGACTTATACAGAGTATTGTATGTTGTCCAGTGTCCATCAGGACAAAGGGGTAGGTCCTCGTACTATGTTCTGTTTACTTATAACTTCTCTAGTATTTAGACGAGTGTTTCGTAGAAATACAAGGTCTAAGTTTTGAGAAGTTATGGGTATAAGAATAAAGTAGAGAACCAGGTATCACAAGTATCGGGATTCTTCAAAGAGATCGAAGATGTAGATTCTTGTGATTGGTATTCAGATGATAGTAATAGTTTTGAGAAACGTGTTTCTCTTTCAGGTTACTCATAATTGGATGGATTCCTAAGTTGAGTAATGCTGATTAGCCTTTTTCCATTAAGTTGATATGCACTGGAGACAGATGCATGGATTGAATATGGTTCCAATTAAATAAGTGCCAAAGTTTCTATATTGGATATAGAATGGATCGTACCTTAAAAGATGTTAAGGTACGGGGAGTTGTCCAGCTTATGATTAAAACCAGACTCTGGATAACTCAGGGCACGATTCTGTGGGTTGACCCTGGCTACGACGAGGGTTGATATTCTACCATTTGCAAGATCAATAGTGATATTGTTCTTGACTCGCCACAGTTTTAGTAAAAATGGATCTTTTTCAGAAAACAGTAGTGGGAGTATGGTAGAACTGGAAGTAATTCCAGAACCGCGAACGATTACGGAAAATTTAATAGGACCTATACATTCAATCAGGTTTGACATTCCAATAGCCACTCCGCAGTTTTGGTGGGTAACCTCAGACACCCGAGAGGTACTTCGGTAGCCTCAGAGACGGTGACAGGGAGGTTCTTATCTACCCAGACTTGACACTACTGTTGTTCCAAGTTATGAGACCCGGTATGAGGGTTGTCGTAGTCAGTGGGAGCAGCGGAAGCATAGTGGGCAAGATGCTTATATCTATTTATAGACTTGAGCAGTTATAGCGGAGATAGATCATCTAATTTTGATGTGACAGTCATGGGTTTGACTTCAATCAGAATAGGGGATGGATCAGTTAAGAAGGTAGTAGGGTGTGATGTCATGGTATCTGGATGACATACACAGAGTAGGAAGTAAAATTCCTATACTACGATCGGTTGTACTGTGGTCGTCACACAGTTGTTTCTCCAGACAGGATATGGATATAATATTTGACATTCTGGTTTCTAGATCTATGGTTTTAGATCTGGATTTGGGTAGTTTCCCAATGTGGGTACTTTGACAGATATATTCTAATGGTTTTTTGGAATAGTTGACTCCTAGCATGGTGGTGTACCTGCAGGTGATGGAGTCACCCTCTCTAAAGGTGTTTTACAGACTAAAGGGGAGAGGGAAGTGCATGATTGGCAGATCACTTGCTTAGGCAATTGAGTCAATCATGAGATGTCAAGTACCACACCAAATGTTGGTTTTGCACTAGATGCAATAAGTTTGTATTAATCCAATCCTGGAGAAACATAAGGAAGCAGTTTTAGAACATAAGTACATGTTCTACGGATTTGATGACGGCAGCCTCCTTCGGGAGACGGTTATCATTCCAGGCTTCAAAGGTGACATGGATGACAGAGTGATTGTCAGAGTTTTAGTTTTCCCTCTGACGAGGGACAGTATTATGGACAGGTGGTCCAAGAGGATACTGTGGGAAGCAAGGTGCCCGATACTGATTAGGTTCAGTGATCGATTCAGTCTAAGAAGTTTGGATATGGAGTTCATTTATGAACTAAGGTCCCATCAGATATCCAGACATGTTCTAAGACAGGTATTACTCAATTCGGGAGATGGTTTTCTCCGCGAACTTGAGATTAAGAGAGATATAGAAAGATACTTCTAGGCGGATCCACTCACTGAGGCTATTTCTCGAACACAATAGTTTTACAAACGGGCTTTGTGAACTGATTAGTAGAGGAGTTGGATGTTCGGTTTCACACGGGCTGTGAGTAGTCGACATCGCAATATTAGCCTTGAGTGCAAGTGGGAGATTGTTGGAGATAGTGCCCTCATAGTCAATTATTGGATCGCAGGTACGTGATTGCAATGATTGCGGAGGACCTATCCCGGTAGGACAGTCTTACTCGAGATGATAGTATGCTATCTGGTTTGCCTTTATCAGTCGTGTACATGTTCAGGTGACTGATTGCATGTTACACTTTGATAGAGCCCTTAGGATCTTGCTTTACTACCAACAGTATGATGGCGATCATATACGTGAGAGTTGGGTAGTTTATATGCATATCCTTAATTGTGGTCCCTAGTCGTGGGAGTTTCGAGACAGGGCATCGATACTCCGGAGTAGACTAGTGTGTACAGTCGAGACCTCGACGAGGGGCGGTGGCCGGTCTCACAAGCCACTGGTGTCAGTTGGATCACCTAAGATGTATACAGGTACTCATTGGGTTATGAGTACACCGGACAGGACTCGCCGGGAATCTGCTAGTTAGTATTATATCTACCGTCAGATAGCAGTTCCCTGGTGACATGTGTACAGGTTAGTTCATCGACCTGAGGTCGTCATTTGTCTCGTGTGAGTTCCCACTGTGCTTTGATTTCTACCCTACCACGGCTCAAAGGAGTCGTGCAAACAGGTAGCTTTTGGGTACAGTCCCGAGCCATATGGAGGTACGTGAGCGGATCGGCAGGGGATTCGTCTCTCCCGGTATTGGGGGCGAGGTCGTGCTGTGTCTAGGAGAGCCATTACACAAATCCATGGCCATGGTAGGAGATTTACTGGTAGGTACTCCAGTAGTATCTCAGGGTGTATTGAGGCTTCACTCCGACACGACTTATACTGCTATTGGGGGTCTGACGTTACTAGCCCCCTAGGCAGATATGCGATACTCATTGACGAACGGACCGGACTGTATATACATTGTCACTGTTAGGCTCAGTAGGGTTTCTGGATGAGTTCACTCATCGGCCTCCCTTGAGTTTGCTCATCAGCCTCCCTTGAGGTCAGTCCATGGGCAGCCGTTACGCATTGCTAGTGCCGCTGACGGTTTGTGGTTAAACCCACTGCCATGGTGCTGACGAGTCATTAGAGTCCCCCACAGACAGTTTCCCAAGTTCGGGCGAAACGTTGTAGAGGCCGTATGGTTTTATGGCAGGGTTCGGAAAATGCACTTGCGTTTACGCACGTGTTATTTTTCGGGCAGATAATACTGGTCGGCTTTGGTTTAAGCCGGATCCGAGTATTATATTGAGTAGGTATAATATCTTTGTCTCAGTTGCATTTGTATTCGGTCGTAATACAAATGCGGGTATATTTATACAGTTTCGGGGTTGTCCTGAAATTCGTTTCAGGATTACTTTTGGAAGTTGCCAGTTTCCAGTTTTCTATCAGCCGTCTTTTAACATTCGGTTAAAGACGGATTTATCTTTTCTTCAGTTGAGGTGAGTCATCATTCTAGAAGCTTCTAGAAGTGATGATGAGGCTAGTGAGTCATTAGTGCATTAATGGCGTCATTAATGCAATGATGACTAGCTTATTAGATTCAATGTTTCTAAAGTGACTCATTGTTTTCATTAATGAGTTTTGTTAAGCTTAGGATATTTTTGAGTGAGAAACTTTTTCTTAAGGTCACCCTCTTTGCTCCTACGGTCACCTCCCTCTTGCTATATAGATGGCTGGCCCTCTCTCTCCTCATTCACACTCTCACTTGAGTTTTCATTTGCTAGAAAAGATTATGATAGGTTTTATCGGTGTATGGAATTTCACAGTCCATTTCATTCCATCACCCGATTCCTTCGGCAACTTGATTAACCGATCGTCCACGGATTTGGACGAAGTGAGACAAAGTCATCTACTCATTCTCTACATCATTCTTGGTCGTCTCTTTTAGCAAACTTGACGATCGAGTTGCCTCAAGTCAGAGGCGGGAGCCCGTTTAAAGAACCGATCATGTGGTGCCACCTCGACGGAGGAGATCGGAGATCGACGAGATCGGAGCAGCCGCAACGGAGCGTAGGATGATGGTTGAAGAACGAAGGACTCGGATCGTTCGGTACAACCTTTCTACACTCTTTACTGTTTGTTAGTTTAGCAATAATGGCAGATCCGGGTTAAAGTATACGATAGCGCCAGTTTAAAAGTTTTTGTTCCGCATTTGGCGTCTGTAGACTGCCGGGGCGCTAGCGTAGACTTACACGACCAACTCCGCAACTCAAAGGCGTAACCGCCGCTCCGCAAATCTCGCCACGCGCAGATTCTCCGCCAGCAACGCCTCACGTTCCCCGCCATCACGATCCCCATTAATGGGCGATCCGCTCTTTACGCGGGCGTGACGTCGGGAGCGCAACTGCCGGCGAGATTCTCGCGCCTGCTACTGCGTGCTGCCGCCGCTATATAAACCCCCATCACAGAGGGGTCAAGTAAGCTTTTTTCACCCCACTTAGCCGTTACTCTTCTCGGATCTCGTACTAACTTGATCGTCGGAGGGTCCTCGGTGGTACCAAACCATCCCGGGACTTCTTTGCAGGTATTCGGCATTGACTCCTCAAAACCATCAATCTCCTCAAAATCCATTGAGACTCACACGCAAAGATCACCTCCAAGATCCATCAGGAGATCGACGGAAGACAACATCTGACGGAGATCCGAAAATGACCTCCATCATTGTGAAATTCAAAAATAAAATAAGAACCTGGTTTTTATTTTTTTCATTAAAAAAACAGGAAGGGAAATTTTGTGGTGGCATATAGAGGGGGAAAACCCCAAAAAAACACCCAACATTGTTTTCTTCTGGACAAAGAAACAGCCGAACCGGGGCTCAAGCCACTTGCTTTCTCTCTCTCATCAGCGCCGTCTCCAAAAACCCAAATCAAAAACCCTCGCCTTCTCTCTTCTCTGCTCTCAAAAGGTGCTCTTTTTTCTACTTTCAAGCCTTGAAATTCATTCGTTTTTACCATTTTTTCGTCAATCATTACTACTTTCTCTTCAATTTTCCATTCATTTGTATCAATCCCCATATAAACCCTAAAGAATTATTTACAAAATTTCACCAATTTTTCCCATGGCATCTCAACTCTCCCAAATCAAGCGAAAGCTCACAACCCTCTCCTCTCCAACCCTAGCCCGATTCCTCTCCCTCTCCGCCAACCCCCTGAAGGAGCCCCAACTCATCCCAAACCCTAAAATCGGCGATTCCTCGCTCATCCAATTCCCCTTGACCCGAACCACCACCCTCCCCAACGGCATCCGCGTCGCCACCCAGACCGCCCCCACCTCCGCCACCCACACCGCCTCGATCGGGGTCTGGATCGATGCCGGGTCCCGATACGAGGCCCCCGGCACGAACGGCACCGCGCATTTCCTAGAACACATGATCTTCAAGGGGACCCGCCGCCGAACGGCTTGGTCCCTCGAAGAGGAGATCGAGAACATGGGTGCTCGGCTCAACGCGTATACTTCGAGGGAACAGACGACGTTCTTCGCGGATGTGCAGTCGAAGGATGTCGGGTTTGCGGTTGACGTGCTTGCGGATATCTTGCAGAATTCGAAGTTTCCGGAGAAGGCGATTGAGAGGGAACGGGGGGTTATTCTTCGAGAAATGCAGGAGGTGAAGTGAAGTTGTTAGCTTTTACAGATCTTAGTATGCATGTGTTTGGTTGATTGTAATTGCATGCCGTAACTATGACCCTCCCCGACCACATGGTGAAGTAACAATAGTTAGAAATTAAACACACGGTGTCAAACCAAACGATCCCGTTTTGTTTGGTAGAAATGCAGTTCCAAGTATTCAACATGTGTTTGGTTGGTTATAGTCGCAGTGCCGTGGTTGTGTATCACAATGTCTCTTTATTTTATGTGTTGCGATAGCCATAGTTGGAATTGTCTTGTTTTCAAGCATAGTCCCAACTACAAATTTTCACACTAAAATTCTCGTACATTTTTGGATTAGCAACTACTTGAAGCAAGACGCTTATTTTAAATTTTTGTGGAGGTGGAACTACATTAGGCTCCTAGAACACCCAAGCAAACCTTTTATTTCGGGTATAGGGTTTTTGAGTTTGAGGTGTATAGTTGTAATGAACATTATGTTGTTTTTGCTTAAGACAGGTGCAAGGACAGATGGAAGAAGTGATATTTGATCACTTGCACATGGCAGCATTCCAAGGTCATCCATTAGGGGATACTATATTAGGTCCTGAGGAAAACATTCAGTCTATCGGCAGGGTTGATTTGCAACGATACATTTCAACCCATTATTCTGGTCACAGAATGGTATGTTTTCAGTTTTACCCTTCACATCAGCGAGCTGCTGAGTGAGTGCCTTGTGTAATCATTAGTAATTGTTGAATGCACTTTTTCTTAGGTTGTTTCGGCTGCAGGTGCAGTTAAACATGATGAGATTGTAGATATGATTGGTAGTTTGTTTAATAACTTTTCTCGGGATCCAACCACTGCGGATCAGCTTGTTGATGCAAACCCAGCTATCTTCACTGGCTCGGAGGTTTGTGTTGGTTAAGCAACATTTCTTTTATCTTATTAGCGGTCAGAATAAATTGGATAAATGTTTTGAAGAGTTCATTTGTGCATTATCTGTAGATCAGAGTGAACGAGGATATTCCTCTTGCGCATTTTGCAATAGCTTTCAAAGGGGCAGCATCTACTGACCCTAATTCTATTCCTCTCATGGTGTTACAAAGCCTGTTGGGGTCTTGGAACCGAAGCATTGGTGTAGGAAATTTTTCAGGGTAAGCTGCTGTTCTATCCTTTCACTTCTCTTATTAGTGCATATAACACTTTTGCTGCATGGTCTTAAAAAATATTACTCTATCCTCTTGTAAACTTCTCAGATCTGAGTTAGCACGCCGAATAAGCATGGATAACTTGGCGGAGAGTTTAATGGCTTTCAATACCAATTATCGTGATACAGGATTATTTGGCTTATATATCACTGCCCCTGTAAGCTGCTCTTTTCTTCACTATGTTCATTTTGATTCACAAACGAATGATAATATTTGTATGCTCTATGGATATTATCAATTTGCTTAAGCTTACATCCGGCATACCATATAACTGGACTTGCTGGTTTCTTCAAATCTTCCTTATGTCCAGCGTGCCCTAATGTATTATGAGGCTGTTAGTGCAGGGCACATGCTATGTGCATGTTTATTGTTTGTAGTACTTCAAAATGGAAATATTTATGATTTTCCTAATTCAGCAGAAAATGAACTGTATTGGGGATGCACGGTACAAGGTAACTAATGCTTTAAGCAACAGATTATAACTGCCTCATGTCACCCTTCCACACACAAAAAATAATAATTAAAAAAATACATAAATAAACACCAGATACTGTTATTTCATTGTTTGTCTATGGGTCACACTGTTGCATGAATTTTAACCAATCTATTGGTTGTTACTTGTTCTTCACCTTATAATCAGAATATATAAAGGAAGTGCCTACTTCTACATGCCTTCCATGATTGCTATATAATTTGTCAAGCATTACTATTATGTAATTGTAATTTATGATCTCTTGATGATTGATCTGAGATTTTGCATTCTAACTCATCTAAGCTTCCTTTCCATTTCGTTTACTCTTTTGTTTGTCCTTAAATTATCTTATTATGTCATGACAATTCATCTTAACTGCAGCCTGATTGTCTCAATAAGCTGTCAAACATAGTAATGGAAGAACTTAGGAGATTAGCTTACCAAGTGTCAGAAGAGGAGTTATGCGGGCGCGCAACCAGGTAACTGAATTCATTTCTTGTGTTGGAGCTTGAAACATGCTTCGAAAATTCTGTTTGAAATCTGAATGGCTGAGGTAAAAAAATTTCATGCTTAGGCTTTCAACGCCTTGAGTTTGCACATGAACCAGTGACAAAACTAGGATGTCTTTTTATATTATATTATATTTTTTTAGAAGTTGTGAGTCTTTTATGTTTAAAACGCTAGTTACACTACAAAGTTGACCTGTATACTTGCTCAGTCCCATGCGAAGTTGCTAATTTTTTTTTCCTTCTATAATCTTATTAATCATACGTTCCATGATTTTTTTGTTGTGAAGTTCATGTTTACTATATTACCATATGATTATTAATATTAGGACAGCTCACAGAAAGCCTGGTTGTGATTAAAGATCTAAAGATGTGATGAGTTATGTCTCTGATCGATCAACGATACTTTACCATTGCAGGGTTTCTAATTAGATAGTTGATGGAAAACCATGATCAATGTAAAAACTTACTGATTATAGTTTAGGCGTAATTTTATAATGAGTACTTTCATTTGTTTTGTTAACAATAAATTATATGATAGTGCCTCAAAGGCTATTGCTTCTAGTAGTTTATAAATAGATATCCGAAATGAGATCAACTCTTGATGTAAATGCTTTATTTATCAAAGGTTGCTGAAAGTTGACAACACCATGCTAGAGAAAGAAGAATATACCGTTCAAGTTATAAATGTGTGTACGTGGTTTTTTTGGGTGGGGTGGGGGTGGGTATATAGTTCAACTTTGACTAATACAAGTATAATCTCATGTGATTTCTTTGTGCATTTATTTTTGGATGGCATGTCCTGTAGTTTTGACCTATTTGTTTTAGCAATATATTAGTGCTGTATTTCTGCGGAAAACATTGTTTCTCAATCCTTCGTTTAGAGGATAACAGTTGAAAATTTTATTTCAAATACCAGCCATGGAATTATTAAGTCATGATCCATAAGCATTTGGTGTTTTATGCGCAACTTCTATTTTTTTTTTACTTGAGAGTATATCTCAAGACTCTAGTAGTACAATTGGCAATTGGAACAACTTATTTTGAATTACTTTGGTTGAGTTCAAGATAACATTTGATGGGTTTGCATTCTGGTTTTTATATATATATTTTCAGATTTCCTATTTGAACTGAAAACATATTTATGTCGCTGCAAATATTATATACTTTTTGCTTTTCATAATTTCTATACAAGTCAGACTTCCAACTTCTAGCTCATTGTGTTAATAGTAACTATCCCTTATATATCCATGCAGCTAAAATCTTCTCTTTTGCTCCATATCGACGGGTCCACTGCAGTTGCAGAGAATAATGGTCGTCAGGTATAATTAGTACAACAATACATGATAAAGCAAATTACCCCTTAAATAAACGTTATTTTGAGCAATAGAACTTGTTTTCATCATGTTAGGTCTTGCGCAGAAATCACATTCACATCCCTGTGATATTAAAGTTTTTGGTTTTGTTTTGTTCCTTTAAATGCAGATGCTGACGTATGGACGAGTAATGCCATTTCTTGAGTTTTTTGCTCGTATAGACGCTGTAGATGCTGTAACGGTAAAGGAGATGGCAAGAAATTTCATAATTGATAAGGTTACATTCCCTTCTCTTACATTTCTCGTCTGCAACCTGCTATTAGAACGTGCAAAGCTGCAGGAGTATGTTGTTTTGCTATCGGCTTAGTTCAGAAATCACTCTTAATCCATTAACAAACATCTTAATATAACAGGACGTTGCCATTGCTGCGGTGGGGCCGCTGAAGGAGTTGCCGGAGCTTAGCTGGTTTCGTTCTCAAACCCGTGACAAGCATACACAAACTATGTGAATTTGACAACCAATGTATTGTATCCTAGCCTATTCAAGAGCGCAGAAACAGTGTTTAGGAAATTTGTGGAGTAATTTATGTTTGTTTTTAGTGCTATTTAGATCAATTTTGTAATTCATTAATTGATATGGCATCATCTTTGCAATCCAAAATTTACTTTGAAGGTTGCAGGGTCATAAATTGCATTATTGAGGGATGTGCCCTCATGTATTGGTTTATCGTAATTTTCGGTACTTCACTCAACCCTCATTTCATATGTCACTTTACCATAACTTTCTCATTGCTCCTGTTGCATGCATTTCATTTTCATATATTTCAGTTTAAGTTGGTGTTGCATTTCATTTCGTATACATATGATAAAATGAGGCAAAATTGATGTGCAGCGGAAACTAGTTTGCCTGGGATAGATATTGTATGGTTTTAATAAATATTATAAAATTGATGTGCAATGGAAACTAGTTTTGCACGGGTGACATGGATTATAGATATTGTATGGTTTTATAAATATTATATAATTTGAATACCGAGGTTTAAAAATTACAAAGGATACTTCTTGAAATCTAAAGAGATGGTGTATGGGTGGGCGTGGGTGAAAACCGCTGAAGCCTACACCGGAAATAGTCCTGAGGGACAGGTTGAATAAGACTATGCTATTAATATGTCCAAATGAAAAATTCTAGCAAGCACGCACTTATATAAAACACAATTGCAAAGAGATGATATTAAGCAATACTAATACTACAATTGTGAACAATAAGCAAGAGCAATATTAAGTATAAGCAATGAATGTAAAGAGCAAGCGGTGAGCAAATATAGCAAATAAGAAACAAGCATGTAATCGAGCAATTTCTAAAATAATAGGCAATATAAACATAAGAGAAATTGCAAACGTAAACACGAGTCGATTTTAGAGTGGTTCGGGAGATCCCTAGTCTACTTTTTTAGGCGTACGAGTCCGTTCCACTAATTCACATCTTTTTCGAAGATAACACGTTGCCCAAAAGCAACCCACAACCCGCTTCCGGTGGAGGCCAAACCAAACACGTCTCCTCAAATGATCAACTTCTGTCTACAAGCAACTTTACTCAACTTCTTTACAAAGACTCTCGTACACTCAAGAGCCCTCACACAAAGAAAGAAGAGGAAGAAATACAAGCATAAGATACTTTCAAAAGAGTTTTACAATGAAGCATTGATACTCAAGAATATGGATAATCAAACTAGAAACTCTCGAGTGTGTGTATGTGAGAGATTGGATAAGCAAATAAAAATCTTTTTACACTCTCACAAGATGTGGGATTTTTCTTTTGATCACTTAAGAATATTGACAACTGAATATTAAGTAATTAAAGAATGGACAGACATCTGAATAAGTAAGGGACAAACGTTTGAATAAACAAGGAACATATGAAAACATAGAGAATGGACAGACCTCTGAATAAGCAAGGGACATAGGTCTAAAGCACAAAACGTATGCAAACTGGTATTTATGGTATTTAGGGAGTTTATAAATACACAGTAAGACAACATACGTCTGAAGCTCGTGTGGACAAACGCCTGAAGTGTAAAAACTCAGAAATATGTGTTTTGTGATGAAAATCAATTTTAAATCGAGAACCCCAAAGTTCATGCAATGTAAAACGTTTGTGCAAGCATTGTAAGTGCACAGCGGCGCCCCGGCCGTCTATCGATGCCAAAATGCGGAAACGATACTTTTACGAACTTGTAAACCGGCACCACCGCACACAAAAATCCCGGATCGGGCCATTAATCTAATCCTAGCTATTTAAAGAACGGGTAGAGAGATATACCGAGCGATCCGTGTCCTTCGGTCTTCTCGTTGCCGTCCCGATCTCCCACGGAATGTCCGGTCTCCACCTCCTCGCCGGAAGAGCACCACGTCGCCGGCTTCTTTTACGGGCTCCCACCTCTGGACCGAGGCAACTCGGGCACGAAGTTGGCGAGTCGACGTGCCCAAAGATACTGTAGGTTAACTGTAGAACTTATGTCCCATTTGGGGTTGTGGAAATTGCCTTTTTGGTGGAGGAAATGAACCATGAATCTTTTGCAATGAACTAGGGAATTTTTGTAGCAAGAAGTGAACAAAAATCTCTCTCTCAAATTTTGGACAGCCCTCACTAGGGAATGGCCGACCATGGCAAGGTGAGAATGAGAGGAGTGTGAGTGGCCAAATGAATATGGGTGTCTCAAATAATCAAGAGAGAGAAAAGGTTATTATTAACAAAAGAAATGATCACAAACTAATCCAAACACTCCATCAACCATAACCCTCTATCATCACCAAACATCATCATCAAGCATGATGACTCCAAAAGTAAACCATGATGAATAAGAAAGTCAAGCAATGATTATCCAAGGAAAGTCAAATGATGGTGCAACCATCATGAAGCAATAATATGCAAAGACAACCCTCCAAATTGCTAATTTGCACAATTGCAAATAAGCCCTCCTCCACCAATCTTCAGCCAATGAAAGATACAAAGAAATATGGCCGAAACGGAAAACAAACTGGCAACTCCAAAAACTGATCCCGTAATAAATTACAGGAAAACCCCGCTACTGTATATACATACCCGCATTTGTATTCCGACTGAATACAAATGCAATGAGACAAAATCTACACTGTATTATACTAGGATCCGGCTTAAACCAAAGCCGGCTAGTATAATCCGTCCGATCATGACCCGTGCAATACCGCACGTATCTGATCGAACCCTGCCATATTTCCATACGGCCTCTACAGCGTTTCGCCCGAAACTTGAGCAACTGTCTGTAGGGGACTCTAAAGACTCGTCAATACTATGGCTGTGGATTTAACCACTAGCACGTCAGAGGTATTAGCCATACGTGACGGGCTACCAGCTATTGACCAAAAAGGACGTCTGTGAGTGAACTCATCCTGACACCCTACTGAGCCTGTCAGTGACAATATCCGTACAGTCCGGTCCGTTCGTCTATGAGTATCGCATGGCGGGCCTAGGGGGTTGGTAAAAGTCAGACCCCCAAAAGCAGTACAAGTCGTGTCGGAGTGTAGCCCAGAACACCCTGAGATACTACTGGAATACCTACCAGTAAATCTCCTGCCTCGGCCGAGGGCTTTGTGTAATGGCTCTCCTAGACACAGCGCGACCTCACCCCAATACCGGGAGAGATGAACCCCTGAAGATCCGCTCACTGCCTCCATGTGGCTCGGGACTGTACCCAACTAAAACCTGTTTGCACGTCTCCTTTGAGCGTGGTAGGGTAGTAATCAAAGTACAGTGGGAACTCACACGAGACAAATGACGATCCTCAGGTCGATGAACTAACCTATACACATGTCACCAGGGAACTGCTATCTGACGTCAGGTATAAGACCAACTAGCATGTTCCCGGCGAGTCCTGTCCGGTGTACTCATAACCCAATGAGCACATGTATACATCTTAGGTGAACCAACTGACACCAGTGGCTTGTGAGACCGGCCACCGCTCCTCGTCGGGGTCTCGACTGTATACACTAGTCTACTCTGAAGTATCGATGCCCTATCTCGAAACTCCCACGACTAGGGACCTTTTAAGGATGTGCTTATAGACTACCAGCTCCTACGTATATGATCGCCCTCATACTGCTGGCAGTCAAGCAAGAATCCTAGGGGCTCTATCAACGTGTAATAGCGACCTGTAAGGTCACCTAAAGCAGCACACGATGATAAAGATAAACCAGATAGCATACTATCATCTTGAGTAAGACTGTCCTACTAGGACATGTCCTCCCTCAATCATTGCAATCACGTGCCTGTGATCCAATAATTGACTCTGAGGGCACTATCTCCAACAATCTCCCACTTGCACTCAAGGCTAATTATTGCGATGTCGCATACTCACAGCCCATGTGATACCGAACACCCAACTCCTCTACTAGTCAGTCTCACAAAGTTCGTTTGTGGTTTGTGAAACTAATGCGTTCGAGGAATAGCCTCAGTGAGTGGATCCGCTCTAATGTTTCTTTCTATGTCTCTCTTTATGTCAAATTCGCGGAGAAACCTATCTCCCGAAATGAGCAATACCTGTCTTAGAGTATGTCTGGATATCTGATGGGACCTGGCTCATAAATGAACTCCAAATCCAAACTTCTTAGACTGTACCGTCAACTAAACTTAATCAGTATCCTGCGCCATGCCTCCCTCAGTATCCCCTTGGACCACCTGTCCAAAATACTGCCCCTCGTCAGAAGGAAAACTATAACTCTGACAACCTCTCTGTCATCCAGGTCACCTTGGAAGCCTGGAATGATAACTGTCTCCCGAATGAGGCTATTGTTATCATATCCCTAGAACATCCACTTATGTTCTAAAACTGCTTCCGATTGTTTCTCCAGGATTGGATTAATGTCAACTTCTTGCATCTACTTGCAAAAAACAACATCTGGTGTGGTACTTGACATCTCATGATTGACTCAATTGCCTAAGCAAGTGATCTGCCAATCATGCACATCCCTCTCCACTTTAGTCTGTAAGACACCTTTAGAGAGGGTGACTCCATCACCTGCAGGTACACTACCGTGCCTGGAGTCGTCCATTCTAAAACACCTTCAGAATGCTGTCTAAGTACCCTGATTGGGAAACTACCCAAATCTAGATCTAAAACTATAGATCCAGTAACCAGAATGTCTGATATAATATCCAAGTCCCTTTGTGGAGAAACTACTATGTGACAACCAAAGTATAACCGATCGTAGTATAGGAATATCACTTCCTACACTGTGTATGTCATCCAAATACCAGGACGTCACACCCTACTACCTTCTCAACAGATCCATCCCCTATTCTGATGAAGTCAAACCTATGACTGTCATATCAGAAATAGATGATCTATCTCCGCTACATTTGCTTTAGTCTATAAATAGACATAAGCCACTTGTCCACTATGCTTCCGCTGCTCCCACTGACTATGACAACCCTCTGGCAGAGTCATATAGACGTACACTTCTGAAGCCAGTTCAGAACGACGCTATACTCATCCTCCTGCCGGGTCTCATAGTCTGGAACAACAGCAATGGAAAGTCTGGGTAAACAAGAACCTCCCTGTCACCGTCCTTGAGGCTACCGGAGTACCTCTCGGGTGCCTAAGGTTACCCACCGTATCTGCGGAGTGGCCAATGGAATGTCAAACCAGATTGAATTTTTAGGTTCTTATCAAATCTTCAGTAATCGTTTGCGGTTCTGGAATCACTTCCAGTTCTACCATACCCCCACTACTGTTTTCTGAAAAAATCCATTTTTGTTAAAACTGTGGCGAGTCTAGAACAATATCACTATTGATCTTCCAGATGGTAGAAAGTCAACCCTCGTCATAGCCTGGGTCAATCCACAAATAGCCATTACAGAAACGTGCCTTGAGTTATCTAGAGTCTGGTTTTAAGCATAAGCCAGACAACTCCCCGTACCTTAACATCGTTAAGATATGAACTGTTCTATATCCAATACAGAAATAGAGGTACTGATTTAATTGAACCAGATTCAAATCATGCAGCAGTCTCCAGTGCATGTCTAGTAAATGGAGAGAGACCGATCAGCGTTACTCAACTTAGGAGTACTTCCAATTATGAGTAACCTGAAAAAGAAGCAAGTTCTCTTAATCATTACTATCAACTGAATACCATACACAAGTATCTACATTTTCGATCACCTTGAAGAATCCTGATACTTGCAATACTTGGTCTTCTACTTTATTCATATACCTATAACTTCTCAAAATTCGGACCTTGTGTTTCTACGAAACACTTGTCTAAAAACTAGAGAAGTCATAAGTAAACCTGAATATAGTACGAGGATCAACCCCTCTGTCCTAATGGACACTGGACAACATACAATACTCTGTATAAGTCCCTTGAGTCTAATAACTCACTCCCTGTGTGTCGCAGGTTGAAAACTGTACCTATGGTTAAGAAGAATTGCACCGCTGTTTAATGCTCCTTACCTAACCATCAACTGATATAGGTAAATGTCATAGACATAATTTCAAAAAGGTATATCTCACTCTATAAAAATAGACGTACAGATATATCAATTTGAAATTGGTGCATAACAGCGGATATTCAAAACCAAATATTTGCCGTCCGGCAAACAACCCAGGTGACTTCCTCAAACATCACCGATTACAACGAATCCCGATATAATGAGAATGATCACCCAATTCCCAATAACTTACTCCCACTCATCATCTGTAAAACCATACAGATGTGAGAGTCACACCTAGTAAATACATACCCTGGAGTAAGGACTAATTGGGAAATCAGTTTCCTTTTAACAGTACACAGTGAAACTGAAACATTTGAAATGTTTCATTAGGGTATTCTGGTATTCCTAGTAACGCCTCTTCCATTATCAGATTCACAACTGTAACCGTATATTTCTATACCATCTCTCCACATCCCTTCATATGTCTTTAGTCATTACCTTCTGCACACCCCTTTATGCCAATTGGTTTTCTTCCTTCCCTAGCGTTCGGCACCAGCCTATGGTTTGAAAGAAGACTATACAATAAGCATAATGGGTGTACTGTCCTAATCCTAGGAGCACTCGCAATGCGAGAGAAGGTGAAGATAAAAGACAACCGAATAAACCTTATTCCTATTTCTCCTGAACCAGAATCCATCCCCGAACTGGAACAAGTTCCTTTCGAGTTCGTATATAACCATACGATGGAATATCCAATAAACTGTGGATCTTCGTAGTGATACGGAGTGTCCTGGAGAAATACAAAGGTGAAATGGGAGTGGTAATGAAATACTTGGTTTGGTCGTGAATAGCAGTCGCAATTTACTTTGGCTCCTTCTAATCCCTTTCTTTGTCTTTACATAATACCTTCTGTACACCATCGTTATGCTAATTGGTTTTCTTCATTCCCTACCGGTCGGCACCTGCCTATGGTTTGGAAGAAGACTATCCAATTTGCGTAATAGGTGTACTATCTCCTAAACTAAGGAGTACTCGCAACCTGAGAGAAGGTAAAAGGAAAAGACAACTGAATAGTCCTATTCGTTTTCTCCAGAACAGGAAACCATCCTCGAATAAATTCCTTCGAGTTCGTATATAACCATACGATGGTTTTGTCCAATGGAAGTGGACGTTCGTAGTAATACGGGGTGTCCTGGAGAAAAGGGTAAAAGTAGGAGTGGCAATGAGGTTTGCAACTCTGACAATCCAAAAGCCAGTGTTTAAGAAGGTTCGGTCAACTTGGTCACTGAGTCATAGTCTAGGGTCGGGCAATGGTCGCTGCCAAAGAGAGAGAGAAAAGAAACACTCAGCGTGCACTCTAACCTAGATCAGAATGGTTACCAATTTATCTAATCTGGAAACCTTCCACTGTACCGTCAAATTCTCCTCCAAACCTGAAAGAAGAATTAGTCGGGATCACCCGAGGAGTAAACCAACTCATCAGTGGGAATCGGGATCCAACTATCATCGCATGATAACGTGACGGACTTCGCTCACGTTATCACACTCCAGAAGGTATGCACATATCTGGCAAGTTTCAGTTTCTTTAGAAACTCCCGATGTGATTTTTGCCCCATGCTCTTATGACCTTGACTTTGGCCAACAAATCATAAGTCACATGTCAAGTTCTACCCGTCATTCTCCAGGTTAATTTGAACCCACCCGTACCTACCCATGACTTTGGCCAAGGCAGTACGACTGTCCCTGTAAATCCCCGTTTCCATTCTAATAAAAGTTTCCTATTCTCTGATTTCCAGTAGTTTCTTTTCTTTTTCCTTCATATTTTGAATTGGTTGTTAAGCTTAATATTTATATTTTTCCAAACCCTAAAAGTTAAAACCCAAGATTTAAAACCAAAGCCAATTAAACTAAAACCTAAACTAAAATCCAAAATAAAATAAATATTAACATATTCTTAAACCCTCAGCCCATTCAAAGTGCCCATTTAAAATTGATCAGCCGTTTTAATCCTCAGCCCACACTGAAAATTAATAAAAATGAATTCCAAGATATTGCCGGCCCAGCCCACTCCAGCCCACTCCCTATCGACCCGTACCCGCGCCGACCCGACCCGCTTCACACCCTTCTCCTTCCCTCAACGGCTCCCTCTTTTCCCGCTTCCTCTTCAATTCGCGACACCCATCCCCCGCCGCAGCCCACGCCCTCGCAGTGACGTTGCCCCGACGTTTCCTCACACCCTCATCTCTCTCTCTTCTCCCTCGTTTCAAAAATCTCTAACTCTATCCATCCTCCAATAACCCACAGAACACCCAACTTCTCTCGAACCCATTGCCACCTCCACCGCCGGCGTTCATCCCACCACTTCGCTCGACCCACGACGACGACAGCCACTCATTCACCCTCCTTTTCCCTCCACGACTCCACCCTTCATCAACCGAGCCCCCGCCAAGCATCCCCTGCACTCCCAAACCCACTTGCACCCAATCACGGTCACCGCTGCAACCGACGCCGACGAGCCCCCACTTCACCTGAACCATCTCTGCGACCCTTTACATCCTCAGCACCATCCTCATCACTCCAAACCCGACCCCCACTGCCCCCTCTCTCTCCAAAACCCACACCAAGTGTTCGCTGCGAGCTTCACTGTGCACGTTGACGAAGCGCCGCCGCCGACCGACGCCGACCCCAGCACATCCCGGGAGACCCACAGAGCACCACTCTATACTTCCAGCGAGCACAAGACGACTCCGGGAACTCTGACGTCAAACCCGTGTCTCGAGCCAAGCTCGCGCGAATCGGTTTCACGGCGTACATCACGCATTCGTGACGCCGTTGCTGCCTTGCGACCCCGAGACGTTTCCAGGCAAGTGTTTACTTGCTTCATGCTATAATAACAGTGGTACAAACCTAAATAATCTAGTTTACGAATTTACCGATTCCCGATACGTATTGTGACCTAAGTGTTCGATGCTAGTCTCCAATGATTACAATAGTTTATTTTGACGGAAACTGATATTTTCTGTTGGCCCATTTGATGATAAATATCGTGTATGAATCTCGCTGGAAAATACGATTGTTAGTGACAAAAATTGATACCCCCAAATATGCCGTTAAAACTAGAATTCTCTCGTACCTGAAAACGAATAAAATCACCATAAATTATATACATACTGGAATGATATGTTCGAGGGCTTAAATCGAAGCTGACTCGACGAACTTTAACCCTATGTAAAATTCTAATAATTTCTGTTCTGTAACTGTGAAGATAATTAGATCGGAATGCGACTCTGGACTGCAGTCCAGAGCGTTTCTGATTATTGTGTTCTGTCCCAAGACCTGTGCCACTGTGTTTCCTGAAGTCGTATGTTACGGAACCCTGCAGTAGATTAAATATAATTCTGTTAGTTAAACAAAACAAGTGGTTCCATTCCGTTTCACCGCCGTTTGCTATTTTAAACTGTATTTAAAAGGGCAGAACGTATAACTGTCCAGAACTGATTCAGAAATGACATACTGAGGTTAAGCTGTGTATAACTTTCAAGGTATAGATGCGATTGAGGATCCGTTTGTTGCGTTGAATACTCCATTGAAAACCCTTAGATTTCATTTAACTTTAACATCGCTAAATTCTGAGCCCAACTGGGTGCAATTCGTGTCGCGAAACGGACGTTCAGTTCTGAAACTGAATTTCCAGCCGCGAGCACTTAAAATGAAATAGCTATATCTTGAAAACCGGAATCCCGATTGAACTGAAACAAATTTTGATGAATTGCTGACTGAGTGTTCTATTTATCTTACTTGTATCATTTTGCTGAATTCTTAACATATTAATTTATGCAAATTATTTTAGTTAATGACGTGCATGTTGATTCATAACATACAGAGCTTATTGGTAGCATACAATACATATATCATACCCTTGCCATATACTCAGTGTTAGTACGTGTGGACATTGCATTATCGTGCGTGATAGATGTTGGTTTAGGAGTGACGAGTACACCAATGGAAAGTGAATATTCGTGACAGTGATGAAACCGTGCCATTGGTATACTTGTAGACAACTAGATCAAGATCATAAATAGTGTAAACCTGGGGAAAAAGGGGAAATCAAAGTGGAAAGAGTATCGTATTTAGCGGGACCGTGTTTAGAGGATGATCATTCGAACCGTGATACTGATACGTGTAGGGTAGGATCTAGCGATCCGGCTGACATGGTTATGTCCCGGGCATGTGGGCCGTTGTCTCGGGTATGTACGAGACTCCTGTTAAACATGATCTTCCTTCCACTATGTGATTTCAAACATGACCTAGAGACCGATAGGGACACAAAATATATTCTGCATCATATGGTGACACAGTGATTACTTGCATTGTTCTCATACCAGTATTACCTCATTTACCTGTTTTATCTTATTATAATAATATTGTTATTGTGTCGCTCTGACGACCTGAGTATGCATGCTCAGATTCCACGGGAGGACCAGCACAGGAGACAGATCTACCCTTCGAGTTCACAGAGATATAGTCTGGTGTACTCCCTATCTTTACTGCTTTCCATAGAGTGATCGTGAGATTGAACTTGGTTAGTAATTGCTCTTGTTATCTGTAATTTGTGAACAATGGAATTTTAATGTAATAAATTAGTGATGTGATTCCTTTAGTACTGTGCTTTATTTACTGATTACCATGTAATGCTAGAAGCCGAAGTGTGACTACGGCGGATGATTCCTTGACCGTAGGAGCATGGCTGGCCTAGTCATCCCTCGTTTCCCGTATTTTGGGAAGCGGGGCGTGACATGGTTTAGTTGGTATCAGAGCATGTGTTTAGTATCAAGGAATAACATTAACTATACTGTATTACGTTATTCTTGTTTCACTACTCTTAATTTTCATCCTTGAATCTGATCCTATCCTTTTGAATCTTCCAGTGATATGACGTCTCGAACGACCCCTCCTCGGACTCCAGCTCTCAGGACCGCACGGAAAGAATACTTAGTGCACTGACCACTCTCGCGGAAGCTCAGGAGAGAAAGACAGATTTACTCACTGAGGGACTCAGGGCGATTACCGCCGCAGGAGGACCCTCCGCACTTATTACCGCCCCCGAGGGTGCTACTCCACCAGCTTATCAGGCTAGGGCTGGTACCGTATCAGACTTCCGATGGTTACACCCAGCTGCATTCACAGGGCTAGCTGAACCCCTTGAGGCTGAGCAATGGCTGGTAAACATGGAGAATTTATTGACAGCCGCCAGGGTTCCAGAGGAAGACAGAGTGGACGTGATAAAGATTCAATTAGAAGACGAAGCCCATACATAGTGGTCGGTGAAGAAAGCAGACTTGACGAGCCGATTGAATGGAGCAAGTTTAAGGAGTGCTTCTTAGATCATTATTTTCCTCCCACAGCCAAGGCAGAAATGGAGGAAAAGTTTATTCTTTTAAAGCAGAATGGACGCCCAGTTGACGTATATGCGGCAGAGTTCAACCGTCTGAGCCGCTTTGCTCTATACATGGTCAAATTAGAGGCCACCAGGGCCAGACGCTTCCTTCAGGGGTTAGATTTCGAGTTGCAGCAGTTGATTGCATCATTGGATTTGCAGACTTTCGCACAGGTACTCAACATTGCGAGAGTTCAGGAGCAATTGATTAACAAGTTCAGAAGACCCCCTGTCGTTCCAGCACGTACCCACGCGCCTTCTCGAGGAGCCATACCGATTCACAGAGCAGGAACGACACAAATGAAGCGCCCGTTCGTACCACAGCATCGCCCCCAGAGACAGGGCGTAGTTTGCGGCTATTGCGGTAGAGGAGGGCATACCCAGAAGGACTGTCGCCGTGCCAAGGGACAGTGCTTGATTTGCGGCTCAGTCAGCACAGGATTAACGGTTGCCCTGAGCGAGCAGAGATACAGGGAGGTTCTGGACCGTCACAGCAGAAGCCGCAGGAGCAGAAGCAACCCTTTACAGGTCGCGGTCAGGGACATGCTTTCACCTTGACCGCCGAGCAGGCAGAGGCGTCAGGAGATGTGGTTACAGGTACTCTACTCGTACATTCCTTACCAGCTAGAGTACTATTTGATTCGGGAGCATCGCATTGTTTCTTGTCTGAGCATTTCACTAATACACACTCAATACCACATGAACCACTAACCAAGGGATGGGAAATTCATACGGGTAATGGCATTATAATATCTAGTCGAGAATGTAGATTATGCCCAGTTGTAGTGTGTGGCAAGGAATTCTATGCGAATTTCCTTCTGATCGGGACAGGCAGTTACGACGCAATTCTCGGGATGGATTGGATGAGCACTTTCCATGCAGTTATCGATTGTCGTGCAAGAAAGGTGATCTTCCACATCCCCAATCACCCGGAGTTTATTTTCGAAGGCGGAAGTGAATCTTTGGAGCCAGCTAAGTATAGAGCCAAGCCCAAGGAACTGACAGCTATGGAGATTGATAAGAGCCCAGTTCCAGAAATTGTTCGGGACTTTCTGGATGTATTTCCCGAAGATCTACCAGGTCTACCACCTCCTCGAATCTTGGAGTTCTCAATCGATTTGATTCCAGGTACAGCCCCAGTATCCAGGGCCCCATACCGAATGGCACCAGTTGAGTTGGCGGAATTGAAGAAGCAGGTTGAAGAACTATTGGAGAAGGGATTTATTCGGCCAAGCGCTTCACCGTGGGGTGCACCAGTCCTGCTAGTAAAGAAGAAGGATGGATCGCTGCGAATGTGTATAGATTATCGGGAGCTGAACAAGGTCACCATAAAGAACAAGTACCCAATACCGTGCATTGACGACCTATTCGATCAACTAAGTGGAGCCAAGGTATTCTCGAAGTTGGACCTCCGTTCTGGATATCATCAAATCAGAGTAGCAGCCGAGGATGTGTGCAAGACGGCTTTCAGGACCTGATACGGACATTACGAGTTCCTTGTGATGCCGTTCGGTGTTACCAATGCCCCAGCAATATTCATGGACTTGATGAACAGAGTGTTCGCAAAGTACTTGGACACGTTTGTCGTTGTGTTTATCGACGACATACTTGTCTACTCGAAGACCCGGGAAGAGCACGCTGAGCATTTGCTCACGGTACTACAAATTCTTCGGGGAGAGAAGTTGTACGCGAAGCTAAGCAAGTGTGAATTCTGGCTTGACAAGGTTCAGTTTTTGGGACATATCGTCTCGGGCGAAGGCATCTCGGTGAACCCGGCCAAGATAGAATCTGTCAGAGATTGGCCAACGCCGAAATCAGTGGCAGAGATCAGGAGCTTTCTGGGATTGGCATGTTATTATCGGAGATTCGTCCAAGATTTCTCAAGAATCGCTGAACCATTGACGAGGCTGACACAGAAGGACGTACCGTTTATGTGGACAGAGGAATGCACTCAGGCATTTGACACACTGAAGCAGAAGTTAACCACGGCGCCTATTCTTACTGTACCTGATGATTTCGGTGGTTTGGTGATACACAGTGATGCCTCAGGGAAGGGTTTAGGCTGTGTTCTAATGCTGCACGGCCGAGTGGTTGCTTACGCCTCTCGACAACTGAGAAACCACGAGAAGAACTACCCCACACACGACTTGGAGTTAGCTGCGGTAGTTTTTGCATTGAAGATTTGGAGGCACTATCTACTGGGTGAGAAGGTGGAGGTGTACACAGATCACAAAAGTTTGAAGTATGTTTTCACTCAGAAAGAACTGAACATGAGGCAGCGCCGATGGCTAGAGCTAATGGCAGATTATGACTTGGACCTTCAGTATCACCCGGGGAAGGTCAATGTTGTACCAGATGCGCTCAGTCGCAAACCAGCGGTCATGATGTTGACCGATCAGAGGAGCATTATTGAGGATTTCCAGAGACTTGAACTTGAGGTCGTTACGCCGAACGCACTCAGTCAATTTTGGCAACTACAGGTGCAATCTTCTCTGGTGGATCGCATCAAGATTGCACAAGCGGATGATCCCCGATTGCAAAAGTTCAGAGAGCAAGTGGAAGCTGGACTGAGAACGGATTTGATTATACATGAAGATGGCTCTCTGAGATTCGGTAGCAGACTCTGCGTACCTAAAGGAGATGTTCGAGAAGAAGTTTTGGCTGAAGCACACAGTTCAGCTTATTCTGTGCATCCAGGAGGTATAAAAATGTATCGGGACCTAAAGCAGCACTTTTGGTGGAACGGAATGAAGCGGGAAATTGCGAGGTTCGTATCCAGGTGCTTGGTATGTCAGCAGGTGAAGGCGGAACATCAGAGGACAGCAGGATTGTTACAACCATTGCCGATACCTGAATGGAAGTGGGAGCACATCACTATGGATTTTGTGACGGCCTTACCACGGAGCCCTAGGGGCAATAACGCTATTTGGGTTATCGTCGATTGCCTCACAAAAGCTGCACACTTCCTACCTTTCCGAGTGGGACAGTCGACAGAATCACTGGCAGAAAGATATATGCAGGAGATTGTACGACTTCACGGTGTTCCAGTCAGCATTGTGTCAGACCGGGACACGAGATTCTTGTCGCACTTTTGGAAGAGCTTACAGGAGAGTTTGGGAACCCGCCTTAAATTCAGCACAGCTTATCACCCACAGATGGATGGACAATCCGAGCGTACGATTCAGACGCTCGAGGATATGTTGAGAGCCTGTATGTTGGACTTTCAGGGTTCCTGGGAGGACCATCTGCACCTAGTCGAGTTCTCTTACAACAATAGTTATCAGGCTAGTATTCAGATGGCTCCTTTTGAAGCACTATACGGGCGGAAGTGTCGATCTCCAGTATGTTGGGATGATGTGGGAGAACGAAGACTACTGGGCCCCGAACTCATTATGCAGACAGTCGACAAAGTCCAAATGATCAGGCAACATATTAAGACGGCTCAGGATCGACAGAAGAGTTGGGCAGATACCAGCAGAAGGGCATTAGAATTCGAAGTCGGAGATCACGTATTCTTGAAGATTTCCCCTACTCGTGGAGTTATCAGATTCGGAAGTCGGGGAAAACTTAGTCCCCGTTTTATCGGACCTTTTGAGGTGCTAGAGCGAGTAGGAGAGGTGGCCTATCGACTTGCCTTGCCTCCATCGCTAGCTGGTGTGCACAACACTTTCCACGTGTCTCGGTTACGGCGTTATGTTCGGGATGAGAGCCATGTCCTGGACCATTCAGAGTTAGTTTTGGGTACCGATTTATCGTACGAAGAGCAGCCTACTACAATTCTCGACCGCAGAGAGAAAGTGCTGAAGAATAAGATCATTCCTTTAGTCCGAGTGTCTTGGGGCGGTCGTTCCCCAGGAGAATCCACCTGGGAACGGGAGGAAGATATCCGTGATCGTTATCCACATCTCTTTGTTTAGTACATTGTTTCTTGTATCTTTGTTAAATTTCGAGGACGAAATTTTTGTTAAGGGGGGTAAGATGTAAATCCCCGTTTCCATTCTAATAAAAGTTTCCTATTCTATGATTTCCAGTAGTTTCTTTTCTTTTTCCTTCATATTTTGAATTGGTTGTTAAGCTTAATATTTATATTTTTCCAAACCCTAAAAGTTAAAACCCAAGATTTAAAACCAAAGCCAATTAAACTAAAACCTAAACTAAAATCCAAAATAAAATAAATATTAACATATTCTTAAACCCTCAGCCCATTCAAAGTGCCCATTTAAAATTGATCAGCCGTTTTAATCCTCAGCCCACACTGAAAATTAATAAAAATGAATTCCAAGATATTGCCGGCCCAGCCCACTCCAGCCCACTCCCTATCGACCCGTACCCGCGCCGACCCGACCCGCTTCACACCCTTCTCCTTCCCTCAACGGCTCCCTCTTTTCCCGCTTCCTCTTCAATTCGCGACACCCATCCCCCGCCACAGCCCACGCCCTCGCAGTGACGTTGCCCCGACGTTTCCTCACACCCTCATCTCTCTCTCTTCTCCCTCGTTTCAAAAATCTCTAACTCTATCCATCCTCCAATAACCCACAGAACACCCAACTTCTCTCGAACCCATTGCCACCTCCACCGCCGGCGTTCATCCCACCACTTCGCTCGACCCACGACGACGACAGCCACTCATTCACCCTCCTTCTCCCTCCACGACTCCACCCTTCATCAACCGAGCCCCCGCCAAGCATCCCCTGCACTCCCAAACCCACTTGCACCCAATCACGGTCACCGCTGCAACCGACGCCGACGAGCCCCCACTTCACCTGAACCACCTCTGCGACCCTCTACATCCTCAGCACCATCCTCATCACTCCAAACCCGACCCCCACTGCCCCCTCTCTCTCCAAAACCCACACCAAGTGTTCACTGCGAGCTTCACTGTGCACGTTGCCGGAGCGCCGCCGCCGACCGACGCCGACCCCAGCACATCCCGGGAGACCCACAGAGCACCACTCTATACTTCCAGCGAGCACAAGACGACTCCGGGAACTCTGATGTCAAAACCGTGTCTCGAGCCAAGCTCGCGCGAATCGGTTTCACGGCGTACATCACGTGTTCGTGACGCCGTTGCTGCCTTGCGACCCCGAGACGTTTCCAGGCAAGTGCTTACTTGCTTCATGCTATAATAACAGTGGTACAAACCTAAATAATCTAGTTTACGAATTTACCGATTCCCGATACGTATTGTGACCTAAGTGTTCGATGCTAGTCTCCAATGATTACAATAGTTTATTTTGACGGAAACTGATATTTTCTGTTGGTCCATTTGATGATAAATATCGTGTATGAATCTCGCTGGAAAATACGATTGTTAGTGACAAAAATTGATACCCCCAAATATGCCGTTAAAACTAGAATTCTCTCGTACCTGAAAACGAATAAAATCACCATAAATTATATATATACTGGAATGATATGTTCGAGGGCTTAAATCGAAGCCGACTCGACGAACTTTAACCCTAGGTAAAATTCTATTGATTTCTGTTCTGTAACTGTGAAGATAATTAGATCGGAATGCGACTCTGGACTGCAGTCCAGAGCGTTTCTGATTATTGTGTTCTGTCCCAAGACCTGTGCCACTGTGTTTCCTGAAGTCGTATGTTACGGAACCCTGCAGTAGATTAAATATAATTCTGTTAGTTAAACAAAACAAGTGGTTCCATTCCGTTTCACCGCCGTTTGCTATTTTAAACTGTATTTAAAAGGGCAGAACGTATAACTGTCCAGAACTGATTCAGAAATGACATACTGAGGTTAAGCTGTGTATAACTTTCAAGGTATAGATGCGATTGAGGATCCGTTTGTTGCGTTGAATACTCCATTGAAAACCCTAGATTTCATTTAACTTTAACATCGCTAAATTCTGAGCCCAACTGGGTGCAATTCGTGTCGCGAAACGGACGTTCAGTTCTGAAACTGAATTTCCAGCCGCGAGCACTTAAAATGAAATAGCTATATCTTGAAAACCGGAATCCCGATTGAACTGAAACAAATTTTGATGAATTGCTGACTGAGTGTTCTATTTATCTTACTTGTATCATTTTGCTGAATTCTTAACATATTAATTTATGCAAATTATTTTAGTTAATGACGTGCATGTTGATTCATAACATACAGAGCTTATTGGTAGCATACAATACATATATCATACCCTTGCCATATACTCAGTGTTAGTACGTGTGGACATTGCATTATCGTGCGTGATAGATGTTGGTTTAGGAGTGACGAGTACACCAATGGAAAGTGAATATTCGTGACAGTGATTGACACAGTGAACAGTGATGAAACCGTGCCATTGGTATACTTGTACACAACTAGATCAAGATCATAAATAGTGTAAACCTGGGAAAAAAGGGGAAATCAAAGTGGAAAGAGTATCGTATTTAGCGGGACCGTGTTTAGAGGATGATCATTCGAACCGTGATACTGATACGTGTAGGGTAGGATCTAGCGATCCGGCTGACAGGGTTATGTCCCGGGCATGTGGGCCGTTGTCTCGGGTATGTACGAGACTCCTGTTAAACATAATCCTCCTTCCACTATGTGATTTCAAACATGACCTAGAGACCGATAGAGACACATAATATATTCTGAATCATATGGTGACACAGTGATTACTTGCATTGTTCTCATACCAGTATTTCCTCATTTACCTGTTTTATCTTATTATAATAATATTGTTATTGTGTCGCTCTGACGACCTGAGTATGCATGCTCAGATTCCGCGGGAGGACCAGCACAGGAGACGGATCTACCCTTTGAGTTCACAGAGATATAGTCTGGTGTACTCCCTATCTTTACTGCTTTCCATAGAGTGATCGTGAGATTGAACTTGGTTAGTAATTGCTCTTGTTATCTGTAATTTGTGAACAATGGAATTTTAATGTAATAAATTAGTGATGTGATTCCTTTAGTACTGTGCTTTATTTACTGATTACCATGTAATGCTAGAAGCCGAAGTGTGACTACGGCGGGATGATTCCTTGACCGTAGGAACATGGCTGACCTAGTCATCCCTCGTTTCCCGTATTTTGGGAAGCGGGGCGTGACAGTCCCAAACCAACGCATCTATCTATGCTGCATATGAATACCCAATAGCTACCAAACATCGTGCCTTGACTTTGGCCAACAAACACAGCTTGAATACTATTGACTATCCATATGAAACGACGGAGTGCTACGAATGGTTTCTGGCGAAAAACCTTTAACGTAATGAACTTGATATCGTTGAAGGAACTGGATAGCTTTTATAAAAATATAGTGACGAAAACCTTTGCTAAAGAGGTCACTCCCGGTGAAGGGATCTCGGCTCTTTCCCCGTAGAATGAGGTGCAGGATATTCCAACTTAATACCACGATGCAAAGCAAAAGTAATCGGCTATAGTGAAGGTATTGCCCCGACGCAAACTTCTGTCCAAGGGGTCACTCCCGGTGAAGGGATCTCGGCCCTTGCCTCGTCGACTGAGGTGCTGGATATTCATAACCGAATACCACTGTGCAAAAAAAAAGAGAACGCCCTTGCAATAACAGCTTTTTGAAAAGTGTTCCAACAACATCAAATAGGTTTGTTTAGTTTGCATTGATCCGAATCAATACAGTCCCATCAATTGATCACACCAATAAAGAACGAAAATAATGACGTACGTATATGCCATCCGCATTCGCCACTGGGTCCCGTCATTACCCATTAGGTTAGTTAACTAACGACAGAGCGGGGACTGGACTAGCGCGGATGCAAAACATATACAACATCTACTAGTAGATATATCAATATATAATATTTCGCTCAAGGCATGATAAAAAACAACATCACAGAAATGTAATAAGCATCACAGAACAATACAGATATCTGGGATCCCCGGGTTTCACAGAGCCACTACTGAAACCCGACGTTCCCCTGGTCGTGTGGATAGCCTGTGCAATGAAATCCTTGACCCCTACGGGCGCGGCAAGTTACCGCCAAAACCTGAAGCGGGGCAGCCACCTTCAGCTACGTGAATGGACCACCCAGCACTTCACGGAATCCGGTAACTTGGGCACCCCTCCTGGGTCAACCTGTACCCCCTACGAGTGCGGCGAATAGCCCGCCAATTCTAGAGTGAAGCCCCCTCCGTCTCAACGCCATAAGATGCGGGCCCGTTGCCCTCTAGAACCCGGCTATCCGTGCACCCCACCTTGGGGTAATCCTAGTACAGAAAGTAAAATATACATACAACGGGTACATCGACCTTAACCTGGTCGTGCCCCAAAAGAATAATATACAGACAGGCAGTGACGGCAGTCCACATGTCGGACGCTCGCCCCGCAATAACAAATGTACATAATACAACCAAATATGTACTAACATTGCATCCAGGCTATCCACCACGACAATCCGCAACATCACAGCACAACACAGAACATCATCGTGAATGTCACGTTCGCAAATCCGTCTAACCGGGCTATAGCAGTTAGACAGGATTTACTAATCAAGTGACATTCACGGTCGCAGATATAATGTAAATACTGTGAACTAACATATTTAAAATTTCCGATCGATCAAATTTTACCAAGTGGGCCCCAAGCACTACTGTAGCACTCAAAGAAATTCTGGACCCAAAAAGAATATACCAAAACCCCTATTTTCAACACAGAGACTCTCTGTAAAAATTTGATACACTGAACAGTAATGACAGCGGCGGAACCGCGGCCCAAGCATGGGTTTGGCCGCGGTTCCGCGGTAGGATAGTGTGTTCACGTGATCAAATTTCTACAGAAGTCTTAGAATTCCCTGCACATCATTCTGCAACACTTTAAAAAAAATTCTGAGCCAAAACAAAATCGACAGAGAACAGATGTACATGAAAATGCGGTTTTGGGATTTTTGTTCGACCGGAAATGTAAACACGTTAGACCAAGCTAGACTAGGTTAATGGCCTGGCTCTGATACCAGTGTAAGTGCACGGCGGTGCCCCGGCCGTCTATCCGAGGCCAAAATGCGGAAACGATACTTTTTACGAACTTGTAAACCGGCACCACCGCGCACAAAAATCCCCGATCGGGCCATTAATCTAATCCTATCTAACTAAAGATCGGGTAGAGAGATATACCGAGTGATCCGTGTCCTTCGGTATTCTCGTCGCCGTCCCGATCTCCCGCGGAATGTCCGGTCTCCACCTCCTCGCCGGAAGAGCACCACGTCGCCGGCTTCTTTTACGGGCTCCCACCTCTGGACCGAGGCAACTCGGGCACGAAGTTGGCGAGCCAACGTGCCCAAGGATACTGTAGGTTAACAGTAGAACTTATGTCTCATTTGGGGTTGTGGAAATTGCCTTTTTGGTGGAGGAAATGAACCATGAATCTTTTGCAATGAACTAGGGAATTTTTGTAGCAAGAAGTGAACAAAAATCTCTCTCAAATTTTGGACAGCCCTCACTAGGGAATGGCCGGCCATGGCAAGGTGAGAATGAGAGGAGTGTGAGTGGCCAAATGAATATGTGTGTCTCAAATAATCAAGAGAGAGAAAAGGTTATTATTAACAAAAGAAATGATCACAAACTAATCCAAACACTCCATCAACCATAACCCTCCATCATCACCAAACATCATCATCAAGCATGATGACTCCAAAAGTAAACCATGATGAATAAGAAAGTCAAGCAATGATTATCCAAGGAAAGTCAAATGAGGGTGCAACCATCATGAAGCAATAATATGCAAAGACAACCCTCCAAATTGCTAATTTGCACAATTGCAAATAAGCCCTCCTCCACCAATCTTCAGCCAATGAAAGATACAAAGAAATATAGCCGAAACGGAAAACAAACTGGCAACTCCAAAAACTGATCCCGTAATAAATTACAGGAAAACCCCGCTACTGTATATACATACCCGCATTTGTATTCCGACCGAATACAAATGCAATGAGACAAAATCTACACCGTATTATACTAGGATCCGGCTTAAACCAAAGCCGGCTAGTATAATCCGTCCGATCATGACCCGTGCAATACCGCACGTATCTGATCGAACCCTGCCATATCTCCATATGGCCTCTCCAGCGTTTCGCCCGAAACTTGAGCAACTGTCTGTGGGGGACTCTAAAGACTCGTCAATACTATGGCTGTGGATTTAACCACTAGCACGTCAGAGGTATTAGCCATACGTGACGGGCTACCTGTTAGTGTTTATGCCCTAGAAGGCCATTACTGTATCATACTAGTTTGTATATTACTTAATGGAAGCTTGGGATATTCACATGTATATAACAGTCTTGCTAAACATGGTAGTATGCTACTTGGTTTTCTCTATCTTAATGTGTGAGTATACGTATTGATAGAGCTCTTAGGATCTTGCTTGACTACCAGCGTTGTGATGGCAGTCACACTAGTGGGGGCTGGGTAGTCTACAAGTGCATCCTTATTCAGGTCCCTAGTCGTTGGATTATCGAGACAGAGCATCGATACTCCGGAGTAGACTAGTGTGTACGCTTCTCATCCCAGTTGGGGAGATGGTCTGTCCCACAGCCGTCAGTACGTCGTACTGGAGATAGTATACAGGTGCTCGTTAGGTTACGGGTACACCGGACAGGACTCACAGGGAACTGTTGGTTGGTTTTATACCAGTCATCAGTGAACAGTTCCCAGGTGACATGAGTACAGCATAGTCCGCAGACTTGACACTGCTACTTCGCCTCGAGTGTGTCCCACTGTTCTTAGATTGCTACCCTACCACGGCTCAAAGGAGTCGTGCAAATAGGTAGCAGTTGGGTGCAGTCCCGAGCACTTGGAGGCAGTGGCGGTTAGACAGGATTCGTCGCTCCCGGTATTGGGAGTTGATATCGCGCTGTGTCAGAGAGCCATTACGCAAAGTCCCTGGCCAGGGCAAGCGAGATTTACTGGTAGGTTCCAGTAGTTTCTCAGGGTGTAATGGGCTTCCCTCCGACACGACTTATACCGCTTTTAGGGGACTGACGCTTGCCGCCCCCTAGGCCCGATATGCGATAGTCTTGGACGAACGGACCGGACTGTATGGAGATTGTCACATCAGACTCAGTAGGAGTTCGGATGGGTTTCCTCATCGACCTTCTTATCGACAACTACCTGGGGACCGTTACGTACAGCTAGTGCCGCTTGCGGTCTGTGGTTAAACCCACTGCCAGCGTGGTAGTCGAGTCTCTAGAGTCCCACACAGAGAGTTTCCCTACTCCAGGCGAAACGATATAGAGGTCGTATGGTTTTACGATAAGGGTTCGGACGCATACGTGCGTTTACGCACGTACGACTTTCGGACAGTTTTTACCAGTCGGCTTTGGTTTAAGCCAGTTACTGGTATCCGGTTATTGGATTTTTACAGTCTAAAGTTTTTCCGTATTTTTGCAGATTGGAGGGGCGTTCTCGTAATTGTGCGAGAAGCTTCTAGAAGATGGTGACTAAGGAGGTTTAGGTGTCATTTGCATTAAATGGGTTTAGTGAGTCATGAGGGTGATTCATTCATATCATTAATGCACAATATATGATTAATGAGTCATGGTTATGAATCACCATTAGATATTTATGAAACTTGATTATTCATCACTTGTTTTTCTTTTGTTGATGAATTATAAAGTTTCATATATATTATGATAACTTACTATTCTCATGGAATAATCATTCTCACCTTCTCTCTCCTCAAGCTCTCCCTCTTCAAAGACTAATCCTCCCCTCTCATGAGTTGAGTACAAGGATTAGTAAGACTAATTAATCCATAACCCTCTCTATATTACACCTAGCTTCTTTGATTAGCACTTGAAGAAGTTTAGTTGCCTCAAGTTTAGAGGCTAAGCTTGGAGTAAAGCTCTCGGGTGGATCGTCTACTACTTCGAGAAGGCCGAGGAGAACGAGGAGATCGTAAAGACGAAGGACTTGGTTCGATAGGTATAATCCCTAAGCATAGTAGTTTAGAACAACTATATATTTGGTTAGTTATCGTTTAGCTTCGATTCAAGCGGTTAGTCGATGTTTGTTCACTAAACAAGTTCGTTTTTGAAAATTCCGCCTCCCCACAAGTATTGGGGTGTTCTACATCGACTTACACTACCGGCTATTGACCAAAAGGGACGTCTATGAGTGAACTCATCCTGACACCCTACTGAGCCTGTCAGTGACAATATTCGTACAGTCCGGTCCGTTCGTCTATGAGCATCGCATGGCGGGCTTAGGGGGTTGGTAAAAGTCAGACCCCCAAAAGCGGTACAAGTCGTGTCGGAGTGTAGCCCAGAACACCCTGAGATACTACTGGAATACCTACCAGTAAATCTCCTGCCTCGGCCGAGGGCTTTGTGTAATGGCTCTCCTAGACACAGCGCGACCTCACCCCCAATACCGGGAGAGACGAACCCCTGAAGATCCGCTCACTGCCTCCATGTGGCTCGGGACTGTACCCAACTAAAACCTGTTTGCACGTCTCCTTGGAGCGTGGTAGGGTAGTAATCAAAGTACAGTGGGAACTCACACGAGACAAATGACGATCCTCAGGTCGATGAACTAACCCGTACACATGTCACCAAGGAACTGCTATCTGACGTCAGGTATAAGACCAACTAGCATGTTCCCGGCGAGTCCTGTCCGGTGTACTCATAACCCAATGAGCACATGTATACATCTTAGGTGAACCAACTGACACCAGTGGCTTGTGAGACCGGCCACCGCCCCTCGTCGGGGTCTCGACTGTATACACTAGTCTACTCTGGAGTATCGATGCCATGTCTTGAAACTCCCACGACTAAGGACCTTTTAAGGATGTGCTTATAGACTACCAGCTCCCACGTATATGATCGCCCTCATACTGCTGGCAGTCAAGAAAGAATCCTAGGGGCTGTATCAACGTGTAATAGCGACCTGTAAGGTCACCTAAAGCAGTACACGATGATAAAGATAAACCAGATAGCATACTATCATCTTGTAGGGTTACTAGGTATACTAACGAGGCTCTACAAGGCATCGACCATGCCAAAATTAAAATTTTATGTGCCGAATAACACTAAGCAAGATCGTAAACTAGAGTTTAGGCGAATCATATAGCAAGTAAACAACTTTACACTAAAGGTAACGCGTTATACAACCTTTGTAGATCGGTCCTCCACTTCATTTGCTCCTTGTTGAAGTCCCTTCGCTTCGATCAAGGTTCTCCCGGGCTCTTGCATGGCTTCACGACGCGAAGGATGCGACCTTGCTTGAAGTCTCCGAGGCCGAAGATGATCTACGTCGAGGGAATTCCGACTCAAGCTTCCACTTCACTAACTTGAGAATTAGTGAAGCAAACACCCTATACTAAAGTGCTAATCTAGTAGAGGATGGAGAAATAGGAAGTGGGTTCTTTTTAGAATTTTGTTTCTCACTTTCTTTCTCACTTTAGATCAAACCCTAGCAAGCTTTTCTCTTGCTCAATGAAGAAGAAGATGATGAAAAGAAAATGAGGATAATGATTAAGTGAGAAAGGTAACCATGGTGAGTGAGTATCATATACTAACCCTTATAGAGCCATAACCATAGCTAATTTGATTATGTTTGGGTTAAAAAGAATCTAAGGTAAAGACAAAGCTAGTAGACTTTGTCAAAGCAAAGTAAGCTTCTACAAGCTTCATGCTTATTCCAAAACTCTACTAATTTTGTAATTATCTTAAATAAACATAACCCACTATAATTCTTAGAATGGTGTATGTCTCATACACACATGTCTAGTGTATCAACAACCATGATACAAATATATAACACATTTTAATATATATATATAGTAAAGATGTGTGAAAGTGAGAAAAACCCTAAAGTGAACATATGTTAGTAAATGTAAATTAGTATATCCAATATACAATTATACACTTAATTATTAAATCAACACTTGACTTAATAATCCGGTCATATCTCATATAACCGGCTAACAATCTTTGTATCGACTTATCGAATCAACACTTGATTCGATAACCCGGCTATATCATATATAACCGACCGATACAAAAAAGTCGCGAGAATAGAATACGGTATCATATACACGCATTTATTCTCGGTCTCGCACATATCACATACGTGCTCCTATTTCGTTTTGCCTGAGCCAGAAAAACCTCTATGTAGGACTCTAAAAACTCGTCAATACGCCGGCAGTAGGTGATGATCACAGCACATACCCACAAGCCGTCAGCGGTACTAGCTGGACGTAACGGCTACCCGGGTATTGAGCGATCAGAAGATCAGCAAGCAAGCCCGCTTCAACTCCTGTAAAAGCCTGCCGGTAACACTTCCCGTACAGTCCGGTCTCCTCGTCTGATATGTCGCATATCATGTCTAGGGGTGGTAAATGTCAGACCCCAATAACCGATAAGTCGTGCCGATGTGAGGCTCATAACGGGTCGAGAAACTACTGGTAACACTTACCAGTAAATCTCTGAATCAGCACTGGCCAGGGACTTCCCTGTTACGGCCAATCGAGCACAGCCCAACATCAACCCCCAATACCGGGAGAGACGAAACCCCTCCTATCGTTCATTGCCTCCATGTGACTCGGGACTGTACCCAAAAACCACCGTTTTGCACGCCCTCATGGACGTGGTAAGGTGGAAATCAAAGCACAGTGGGAATCATACAAGACTCTATGACGATCTCGGGTCTACAGACTAACCTGCACAAGTGTCACCAGAGAACTGCCATCTGACGTGAGGTATAATACCATCTGGGAGTTCTCGGCGGGTTCGTCCAGTGTACCCAGTCTCCACTGAGCACCCGTATACCATCTCTGATGTCAAACACCAATGGATATGGGATCATCCATTGCCCATCTCATGGGTCGAGAAGCGTATACGCTAGTCTACTCTGGTATATCGATGCCCCGTTTTGATACACCCACGACTAGGGACCTTGAAGGATGTACTTATGGACTACCATGTCCCCACCAGTATGATCCGCATCATAGTCCAGGTAGTCAAGTACACATCCTAAGAGCTTTACCAACATGTAACTATAAGACAGTATAAAGAGACATGTATACATGTTAAAGTAAAGAGCAACCAGATAGCATACTATCATATCGAACAAGAAAGTCCTCTCTATATATGTCCAAGCATCCAATATAATATACATCATCTGTACAATACTGGCCTCTAGGGCATACATACAACTAACACATCTTGAGTAAGACTGTCCTACTAGGACATGTCCTCCCTCAATCATTGCAATCACGTGCCTGTGATCCAATAATTGACTCTGAGGGCACTATCTCCAACAAGCATGTATGAGTGTTCAAGAGATCTAATTGATATAAATCATATTCTATAGAGTACTTACATAACATCTTATATCGATGTCGCATTTCTTCGAAATCTTGGATCTTCGACACGAACTCTTGAAACTTTGACATTTTGCTTGAACTTTGCGTTGGTAGATCGATCTTCAATTAGTTTCGACACTTGACGCTTCAAACTCGAAAACGCCATTCCGTTCACAAGCATCTTGAAGTCGATATTTGATTTTCAAATGAACTTTTCTTTGACTTCAATTTTTAACGCTTCAAATTTGGACTTAGCTTCTACCTTTTTGGCTATTTGTATCTTGAACTCTTAAATCCTTGTATCTCGACTACGTAGCTTGAACTTACGAACCTTGATATGCAATTTGGGAAGCTCTCGTCCATATCCTCCAACTTCTATTAGACTTATCCATTTAAGCGTAATTACCTCCATCCTTCGTCGTATGCTTGTGTCATGAAACTATCCTGAAAACCAATCTCAAACATGACCAAACATATCATATACAATGTTATGAAATATAAGCAAGATAGTAAACATAAGTATATGGACATTTATTGTTTTGATATCACAATCATGAATAATATGCAAGTATCAAGATATAACTCAAACTTAAAGTATGAGATATTGATACACTAAATATATAGGTATAAGAGAAGTAAGATATAGATCACATGTATATATAAATTCATATTGTGAATTACCAAAATAATTATTGAGAGTAATATATTGATATCAAGAATATAACATATGTATAGCATGAGATATTGATATATTACTCGGTATACACAAGATATAAGATACACAAGCTAAACAACAAGTGTATACAAGTTTAGTGTCGATATGATAGGCTAGAAGCAAGTGACACTAAACCAATTATTCATATTTAAGCTATCATCAAAACTAAATAAATAGATCATCGAAATCCATAAGCTATCAGTGGGTGGGATGGGATGGGGTTGGTGTTGTGTGCGTGTGTGTGGGTGTGGGTGTGTGTTTGAGTTTGGAATTTGACTTTAAATAAGTCAATTAAAATATTTAAATAAGTCGATAATTTAGATAGGCTCCCATGAAAAACAGATGTGAAGAATTTTCTTACTTTTAGATTTATATATATTAAAAAATGAGAGTTCATCAATTGATGACATGAGCCATCTTTGGAGTTGCATCATAAGTGTAAAGATCTTGTACTTAAAAGGAGCGACCGGGGTTAGAAGCAGCCAGACAGACAATCTAAATAAACATAGATTAAATCTGTCAAAAATATATGATTGTTAACAACATAAAAGAAAACAATTAGTGCAACAGACCCAAAAATTTAGGATTTGAAAACGTTGAAATCTTTATGGGTCATAATAATAGATTCTTTATGAGAAAACGGAATGTAAATGGCCATAAGAAGAAATTTCCAGCCGAAAACTGCACTTTACACTTCTTAAACAGATGATCAACACCACTTACATTGATACACATACATCAAGTTTGTTGTGATTTATATGAATGTTAAGCTTTCATGGGGGTTTATAAAATTAATGATGTCTCTGTAATAGAAAACCTTACATCTCCGGATGTACGAGCAAGCGGCGTGGAAATCGCAAGATTTTCTGTATGCCTAAGATTTAGACCATGAAGGTCAATATGCATGATGTTGATCATAAAATGAAGGCTTAATCCCACAAATCTACCAATCAACTTTCACATTTTTGCGATTGATATCATGAACTAAATTAATTGCAAACAAGTATCACGAACTATTACCTCCAATTGCAACTAAATACCATCAACTTTTCTTCCGTCTCCAAATGTTATATTTAACTGCCATATCATCAGGCTTTTTTTTACCCCATTTTACTCTTATGTTCTCAGTCAACCCTTCAAAATTCGAGTTGTATAATGGTCCATTTAGACGTAAAAGTCAACGGCATACGGTAGTTATGTAAAAAAAAAATGGTTCATGGTACTAATATCTAATTATTAAAGTTTATGGTATCAATCGCAAAATACATGAAGGTTGATTGGTATATTTGTGCAATTTAACCTAAAATTAGAAAGCCTAAAATGGACCTTGTTGATACCCAAGAAACTTTTTTGCTACCGCGGCGACTGAGATTCTGTTTTCTCTGGCATCTCTACTGTTATACCAAGAATCAAGTGTTAGTGTATGTTGCATGCTCCCACAACTCTTGTGGCGCGGCGGAAGCGGTGAACGAAAATTTTCTTGGCATACAACACGCACTTAACCGAAGATCTTGTCTAAACCACAACTAGAAAAACCTAACTAGAGATCTTATCTACTATGTTAGGGATTATACCTCAATGATACGGTCCTTCGGGTCTTCTCTTTGATGAACTCCTTAACTCCTTTAGATGTTGCCGATGTTTTCGATCTCCGGCCACCAAAGACCTAGATGATCCACCCGAGAGTTATCGTGCGAGCTAGAAACTCTTCATAAGAGTTTAACCTAGAGACCAATTTTGCTAGAATAGGTCACTAGGATTATGTAGAGATGAGTGTATTGGATTAGCTTGAAATCTATAGCATTTCTTTCTCTTAACCTTCTCTTGATTCACTTCACATTCACATCTCATGTGAAACTATTTATAAGAAGGAGGAGGAGGAGATGAGAAGGAGTAAGTGTTTGTCATGATTTAAAGAGTTCAAGCATGATGGAAAAAAAAATATAGCACTAAGAGAATTAATTGAAGCATGCAGTATATAAATTAGTATCATGCTTCAATAGTAACTCCATAACAACAACCTCATCATGTTTGTACCTTTTAATTTCCACCTCATTTTATTTTTCATAAATGATGTCATTATGAGGTGGCACCTTCTAGAAGGTATTCTTGTAACAATTACAAAAATACCCCTCCTCCGTATACCGTATACCGTATATTGTATACCCGCATCCGAATTCCGAAAAATACGAATACCATTAATCCAATAATATAATACCGGTATCCGGCTTAAACCAAAGCCCACCAGTATTATCCTTCCGATTATTATTCCTGTAACAATTACATGAATAAAATCGAAACCCTGCCGTAACAGCTTACGGCTGCCATAACAACTTACAGCTTCTACATATTTCGCCTGAACGAGGGAACCCTCTGTGTGGGACTCTAAAGACTCGACAGTACGCTGGCAGTGGGTTTAACCACAAGCACGTCAGCGGCACTAGCTATGCGTAACGGCTACCCAGGCACTTGACGAAAAAGTGGCCGACGAGCGAACCCATCACAACCCTTACGAGCCTGCAAGCAACACTTATCGTACAGTCCGGTCTCTTCGTCTGATACGTCGCATATGAAGTCTAGGGGTGGTAAATGTCAGACCCCAGTAACTTTATAAGTCATGCTGATTTATGGCTCATAACAGTTCGAGAAACTACTGATAACACTTATCAGTAAACCTCGAGAACCCTGGCCAGGGATTTAGGTGTTATAGCCGATCAAACATAGCGCAACATCAACTCCCTATACCGGGAGAGACGAAACCCCTCCTATCGCTCACTGTCTCCATATGATTCGGGACTGTACCCAAAATCCACCTGTTTGTACGACTCAATAGAGCCGTGGTAGGGAGGAAATTAAAGTACAGTGGGAATCACACAAGACTCTATGACGATCTCAGGTCTACAGACTAACCTGTACAAGTGTCGCTAGAGAACTACTATCTGACAATAGGTATATATACCATCTAGGAGTTTTCAGCGAGTCCTGTTCGGTGTACCCATTCTCCAATGAGTACCTGTGTACAATCTTTGATGTCAAACATCAATGGTTGTGGAATCAACCATCGCCCCCACGGTTAAGAAACGTACACACTAGTCTAATCTGGTAATACCGATGCCCTGTCTCGATATACCCTCGACTAGGAACTATTGAAGGATATGCTTGTAGACTGCCCAGGTCCCACCAGTATGATCTCATCATAATCCTGGTAGTCAAGCATAGTCCTAAGGGCTTCATCAACACATCACATGTTATGATAAAGATAAACCAGATAGCATACTATCATTTCGAGCAAAGATTGTTTCAGTACATATACATGTCTAGTATCCTATACAATACAGGCCTCTAGGGCATACATATCCAACAATCTCCTACTTGCACTAAGGCCTGTAATTAATGCAATAAGTGCCGGCTAGAACCAGTTTCCGGCGTACCGCATGCCCAACAGCTCAAACAGTTTCTCAAACTGTACTTGAGGGATAGCCTTAGTGAATGGATCTGCTGTGTTGTCTTTCGTGTCTACTCTCCGTACCTCGATGTCCTGGCGATCCACTATCTTCCTGATAAGGTGATACCGCCTCAAGATATGTCTGGATTTCTGATGGGACCTCGGTTCCTTTGCCAAAGCCATGGCTCCATTGTTATCGCAATACAGATGTATTGGATTAGCAATGGATGGAACCACTTGAAGTTCTGAAATGAACTTCCTCATCCAGACCGCTTCTTTTGCGGCATCATTAGCAGCAATATACTCAGCTTCCATCGTGGAGTCAGCGACGGTATCTTGTTTGGAACTCTTCCAACATACCGCCTCTCCATTTAGAGTAAATACAAACCCTGAGATGGACTTACTATCATCCTTGTCGCTCTGGAAGCTGGAGTCGGTAAAGCCCTCCATTTGGAGATTTCCGTTATCATACACTAAGAACATTTCTTTAGTTCTTCTCAAGTACTTTAGAATGTTCTTCACAGCAGTCCAGTGTTTCTCCCCTGGGTTGGATTGATACCTGCTTACTGCACTTAGTGCATAAGCTACATCTGGGTGAGTACATAACATCGCATACATTATAGATCCTACTTCCGAAGCATAGGGTATAATGCTCATGTGAGCCCTCTCCACATCAGTCTTTGGAGACATCTCTTTGGAGAGGGTGATCCCTTGACAAGCGGGTAAATTACCCCTCTTGGAATCTTCCATACTAAACCTCTTTAGTATGGTGTCAATGTATCTCGATTGGGACAATCCCAATAATTTCTTAGATCTATCTCTATAGATCTTAATCCCCAGAATGTACGAGGCATCACCCAGGTCTTTCATGGAGAACCTCTGCGATAAGAATAGTTTGACCGATTGTAGCATAGGAATATCATTTCCTATCAAGAGAATGTCGTCCACGTACAATACGAGGAATGTAACAGTACTCTCTACAATCCTTTTATAAATACATGGTTCATCCACATTTTTGATAAAACCAAACTCTTTGATTGTATCATCAAAGCAGATGTTCCAACTCCGTGATGCCTGCTTTAATCCATAGATGGATTTAAGCAGCCTGCATGCTTTTCCGCTGCTCCCACTATCAATGAAGCCCTCTGGCTGATCCATAAAAACGCATTCTTCTAAATCACCATTTAGAAATACCGTTTTAACATCCATCTGCCAGATCTCATAATCATAGTAAGCAGCTATAGCAAGCAAGATCCGAATGGATTTGAGCATCGCGACTGGTGAAAAAGTTTCATCATAGTCCAAGCCCGGTCTTTGACGAAATCCTTTTGCTACCAGCCTAGCTTTATAGGTCTCCACCTGACCATCCACACCAATCTTTCTTTTAAAGATCCATTTGCACCCTATAGGTTTTACTCCAGAAGGTGCAGCCTCCAAAGTCCATACTTTATTGGTGTGCATGGATTCCATTTCGGATCTCATGGCATCCAACCATTTCACTGAGTCACCACTCGTGATAGCTTGCTGAAAACTAGTAGGGTCATCATCATCTATGATGCAATCTTCTCTATCGCCGTCAATTAGAAAACCGTAGTTGGGCGAGAAGTCCTACTAGATCTACGGAGTGGCTGAGGTATGTCAGGTTCTATTGAAACCTCAGGTTCAATCAAATCATCGGTAATGGTTTGTGCATCTGGAACTTCTTCCAGTTCTACCGCATTGCCAACAGTATCATTTGTAAAAAATTCATTTTCTAAAAATGTGGCATACTGAGAAACAAACACCCTTTGTTCCTCCTTGTGGTAGAATAGATATCCATACGAGTGTTTTGGATATCCCACAAATTTACACAAAACCGATCGTGTCTCAAGTTTGTCTGGATTCTGCTTTTTCACATAAGCCGGACAACCCCATACCTTAACTCTTTTAAGAGATGGTCTCTTCCCATACCATATCTCATATGGAGTGGTAGACACGGTTTTGGTCGGAACCCTATTCAATAGATAAATCGCAGTCTCCAATGCGTGCCCCCAAAATGATATTGGTAACTCAGCATCACTCATCATAGATCGTACCATATCTAATAATGTGCGATTCCTCCTTTCTGATACACCGTTGTGCTGTGGTGTATACGGAGGAGTGAGCTGAGAGAGAATCCCATTCTCTTTTAGGAAATCTAGAAACTCTGAGCTTAGATACTCACCTCCACGATCCGATCGAAGTTTCTTGATACTTAAGCCTGTTTGTTTTTCTACTTCAGATTTATACTCCTTGAACTTTTCAAAGGCTTCGGACTTATGTTTCAATAAGAACACGTGCCCGAATCTCGATAAATCATCAGTGAAGGTTATGAAGTATGAAAAACCACCTCCAGCATGTGTAGACATTGGTCCACATACATCACTATGTATGAGGCCTAAGAGTTCAGTAGCTCTCTCTCCGTGTCCAGTAAACGGAGTTTTGGTCATTTTACCTTTGATGCAAGACTGGCAAGTCGCATAAGATTTATATTCAAACGAGTTTAAATATCCATCTTTATGTAGCTTGGTTAGTCTTGTTTCATTAATATGACCAAGTCTACAATGCCAAATGAAAGCTTCATTTATGTCTGAAACCTTTCTTTTGTTTCCGTGTTGTATATGAAAAACTGTATGCTGATTTAGGATGTATATCCCGTTATTTAATGTTCCATACCCAATCAACTCTTGATTAAGGTTAATATTCATAACATTAGATTGCAATACAAAATTATATCCAGCATTGTCCAACAACGATACAGATATAATATTACATAACATCGAATGTACAAAATAACATGGGTTCAAAACCAATATAGAACCCGACAGCAAACCAAGATGATACTCTCCCACTGCAGTAGCATGTACTGAGGAACCATTCCCAACCCGGAGAGTGTGATCACCTTTCTTCAACAACCTGCTATTTCTCAACCCCTGCATACAATTGCAGATGTGAGATCCTGACCCAGTATCTAATACCCAGGAAGCAGAGTTAATTGAAAAACAGTTTTCTGTTACAAACACACCTGAAGTGGAAGCATCACCATGCTTCTTCTTCTGGAGGTCGGCCAAGTATTTAACACAGTTTCTCTTCCAGTGCCCAGTCTGGTGGCAGTGGAAACATTCCCCACGACCTGTCGCAGCAGCCCCTTTCTTGTCCCTTCCCGATGCCTTTTTCATTCCGCCTCTCTGCTTGATGGGATTCTTCTTCTTCTTCTTTCCCTTGGCCTTGGCTTTCGGGATGGAGGAAGAAGATGGCCCAGCAATAAGAGCAGGAGTTTTCGCTACCTTTAGCGTGCTCTCTGCACTCCTCAACATATTGAGGAGTTCTGGTAAAGACTTCTCCATTTTGTGCATGTTGAAGTTTACAATGAATTGAGCAAAGGCAGGGGAAAGGGACTGTAGAACAATATCAACATACTGCTCGTTCTCCATGGTCCAACCCAGGTCCTCAAGTTCTTCGATAAGTCCAATCATCTTCAATATATGGTCACCTACAGACGTGCCAGCATCCATCCGCATCTGTAACAACTTTCGAGATGCCTCGTATCGGAGAGTACGAGATTGCTCTCCATACAACTCCTCTGTATGGAGAAAGATGGATTGGACATCCATCTTCTCGTGCTGCTTCTGATGTTCATTGTTCATAGAAGCTAGCGCGAGGCACTTGGCTGTTGCGCAGTCTGTATCCCATTTCTTACGGATTTCTTTATCCGCAACTGAAGAATCAGGGCCTGGGCTAGGAGGGGCTGGAGTAGTCAGGACGTATCCGACCTTATCATATGTCAGGGCAATATTCACGTTCCTTAGCCAATCTTTGTAATTCGGTCCAGTGAGTTTGTTTTTGTCTAATAAAAGTTTAAGTCCCGACATCGGTATCTGCTATTAGGAGATAGAAAAGAAGTCATTCAGCGATTGCTCTTGCATAATTAGATTGGTTATTAATCTTATCTAATTGTTGTCTCCCACTGCTTTTTATCAAATTTTCCTTCAAACCTAAAAAGAAAACTAGCCAGGATAAATTGCAATCTACAAGTTTGCTAACCGAAAAGTGCAAAATTCTCCCGGGAGTAACTTTTACTCACAGTGGGATCGGGATCCAACTATCATATAGAAGGTATGCAATCTCATTGCAAATTTCAACTCTTGAAATTCCCGATATGATTTTTACCCCTAGTGACTTATGACCTTAACTATGGTCAACAAATCATAAGCACTAGTCAAGTTCAACCCGCCATTTCGTGATTGATTTAGACCCACCCACATGACCCTTAACTATGGTCAACAAAGTCATGAGAATGCCCTAATCAATCGCATCAAATGCTTTGTAAGAATTCACCACTTAGCTACCGTACACCACGCCTTAACTATGGTCAACAAACGTGGCACGAATACTAAGTACTCTGCTTCCTAAAATGGCGGAGGGCAACGGATGGTTTTTTATGAAAACCTTTAACGTTTTGAACTTGATATCGTTGTAGAATCGAGTGGGAAAGAGTGGTTTAAGCTCCAGTTTTAAAAATCGAATGGTTTTGTAGTATCTTTCTAATTTTGCTAAAGAGGTCACTTCCGGTGAAGGGATCTCGGCTCTTTCCTTATCGAATAAGGTGCTGGATATGAAAATACCACGATGCAAAGCAAAGTCAGATCAATTATAAAATCAAATCGAGTTCTTTGTAACATTTTCCAGTTTCGCTAAAGGGGTCACTCCCGGTGAAGGGATCTCGGCCCTTTCCTCATCGAATGAAGCGCAGGATATTCAAGAATACCGCTATGCAAAACAAAAGCTAGAGTTACCCTTTTTTTTTAAAAAAAATTTGATTCTACAACATCTTTAGGTTTCTTTCTCTTATCATTAATCACATTAATGTAGTCCCATCATTTACGTTTCCTAAACATCACAGAAAAGAAACGGAAAAATAGAACGTACGCTTATGCTATCCGCATTTGTCACTGGGTCCCGTCATGCACCTTTAGGTTACTTAACTAACGGCAGAGCGGGGGCTGGACTAGTGCGGGAGCAAAACATAAGCAACGTTTATTATATATCTCATATATAAATATAACCATTTCAGATCATAGATGAATGCATTGGATATACTAGGAATTCCGTATTTCATTCAAGCCCTTAATGAAAGACGGATTCCACGGTCGTGATGAATAGCCAAACCCCCCCTAGACCCCTACGGGTGCGGCAAACTACCCGCCAAATTCCCGAAGTGTAGTAACCTCCCTCAACAATTGAGTAGGCCACTCGACACTTTGAAAACCCGATAGCTTGTGCACCCCTCCTTGGGTCTATCCTAGGAGCAAAAACAGTAAAAAGAAATTATACAACGGTGGCTACAACCTCATCCCGGATGTATCCGTTAAAACAATATTACATGGCTTTTTACAAATTACATGGAATGAAAGAAAAAGAAAAAACGCTCTTCTCACACACCCCGGCTATTCATCACGACGATCCAACACATTCATATACACATACCATCTCATGATATCCATATGTGCAACCCCCACTAATCGTCATATAGCAATTAGCGGACGTTTCAAACACATATCACAAAAAACGAAAAACCCGATTAGCCAAACACTATTAGAATTTCGATCGATAATTTTAAACCATGCCAACACTTGACATGTTCCTGTACAAACACCTTTGTAAAATTCTTTATATCCCAGAAACCCTAATTCTTCAATATATGAGCACTGTAGAAAACCGAGTCGACGCGGCCCCAACTCGGCGGCGGATCCGCGGCAAAACCATGGGTTTGGCCGCGGATCCACGGCTCTTTAGTCGAGTTAGAACTCCGGATTTCTACAGCGTTCTTAGAAAACCCTGCTTGTATTTTTAAGACATGTCAAATTAATTTTGGAACACTTTCAAAAACTGACAGCAGCAAGGGCAGAATACGAGTTTTCGGGAGAAAAAACTGTCGATCGAGCTTCTAACTTTTGGCTAACATCTAATTGTGGTTTAGTTAGGCTCTGATACCATGTTAGTGTATGTTGCATGCTCCCACAACTCTTGTGGCGCGGCGGAAGCGGTGAACGAAAATTTTCTTAGCATACAACACGCACTTAACCGAAGATCTTGTCTAAACCACAACTAGAAAAACCTAACTAGAGATCTTATCTACTATGTTAGGGATTATACCTCAATGATACGGTCCTTCGGGTCTTCTCTTTGATGAACTCCTTAGCTCCTTTAGATGTTGCCGATGTTTTCGATTTCCGGCCACCAAAGACCTAGATGATCCACCCGAGAGTTATCGTGCGAGCTAGAAACTCTTCATAAGAGTTTAACCTAGAGACCAATTTTGCTAGAATAGGTCATTAGGATTATGTAGAGATGAGTGTATTGGATTAGCGTGAAATCTATAGCATTTCTTTCTCTTAACCTTCTCTTGATTCACTTCACATTCACATCTCATGTGAAACTATTTATAAGAAGAAGGAGGAGGAGGAGATGAGAAGGAGTAAGTGTTTGTCATGATTTAAAGAGTTCAAGCATGATGGAAAAAAAAATATAGCACTAAGAGAATTAATTGAAGCATGCATTATATAAATTAGTATCATGCTTCAATAGTAACTCCATAACAACAACCTCATCATGCTTGTACCTTTTAATTTCCACCTCATTTTATTTTTCATAAATGATGTCATTATTATGTCATTATGAGGTGGCACCTTCTAGAAGGTATTCTTGTAACAATTACAAAAATACCCCTCCTCTGTATACCGTATACCGTATATTGTATACCCGCATCCGAATTCCGAAAAATACGAATACCATTAATCCAATAATATAATACCGGTATCCGGCTTAAACCAAAGCCCACCAGTATTATCCTTCCGATTATTATTCCTGTAACAATTACATGAATAAAATCGAAACCCTGCCGTAACAGCTTACGGCTGCCATAACAACTTACAGCCTCTACATATTTCGTCTGAACGAGGGAACCCTCTGTGTGGGACTCTAAAGACTCGACAGTACGCTGGCAGTGGGTTTAACCACAAGCACGTCAGCGACACTAGCTGTGCGTAACGGCTACCCAGGTACTTGACGAAAAGGTGGTCGACGAGCGAACCCATCACAACCCTTACGAGCCTGCAAGCAACACTTACCGTACAGTCCGGTCTCTTCGTCTGATACGTCGCATATGAAGTCTATGGGTGGTAAATGTCAGACCCCAGTAACTTTATAAGTCATGCTGATTTATGGCTCATAACAGTTCGAGAAACTACTGATAACACTTATCAATAAACCTCGAGAACCCTGGCCAGGGATTTAGGTGTTATAGCCGATCAAACATAGCGCGACATCAACTCCCTATACCGGGAGAGACGAAACCCCTCCTATCGCTCACTGTCTCCATATGATTCGGGACTGTACCCAAAATCCACCTGTTTGTACGACTCAATAGAGCCGTGGTAGGGAGGAAATTAAAGTACAGTGGGAATCACACAAGACTCTATGACGATCTCGGGTCTACAGACTAACCTGTACAAGTGTCGCTAGAGAACTGCTATCTGACAATTGGTATATATACCATCTAGGAGTTTTCAGCGAGTCCTGTTCGGTGTACCCATTCTCCAATGAGCACCTGTGTAGAATCTTTGATGTCAAACATCAATGGTTGTGGAATCAACCATCGCCCCCACGGTTAAGAAACGTACACACTAGTCTAATCTGGTAATACCGATGCCCTGTCTCGATATACCCTCGACTAGGAACTATTGAAGGATATGCTTGTAAACTGCCCAGGTCCCACCAGTATGATCTCATCATAATCCTGGTAGTCAAGCATAGTCCTAAGGGCTTCATCAACACATCACATGTTATGATAAAGATAAACCGGATAGCATACTACCATTTCGAGCAAAGATTGTTTCAGTACATATACATGTCTAGTATCCTATACAATACAGGCTTCTAGGACATACATATCCAACATCAAGAGCAACTAGAATAAAGAGCACATGGCATTCGGTTCTTTTTGAGGAAAAAAACACTAATTTCCCCAATTCACCCTATTCAAGAAAAGAGAGAGAAGTCATACATCTTGAAAATAGAAATATACACACCAGTCTCTGCTGTCTTTCACGCATTGAACATGCTTAAAATATAGTTTCATATTTAGTTGGAGCTAATTTCTTCGTAACAAATGTTTTACTTGCATTCTCCTGGGTTTATAAATTGGTAAATTTCATCAAAACCATCAGGGCACCGACTTTTTGTATATAAACCTTCTGACAATTTCCTCCGGCACACATGACCCCCTCCGACCCCACTGCCGTTAAAATTTAAATATTTTAAGTTAAAATTTTATTTTTCCTTTCTAAAATGTCCCTTCATCTTTCTTTTAAGAGTCAATTATATTGCAGGGTATTTTGGTCATTTCCTAAAAGAAACTAACGGCAGGAGGTCGCGTGTAAAGGAGGAAAACATTGGAGGGTTTCCATGTAAAAGTAGGCTCTAGGAGGGTTTTGAACATATAAGCCATAGTTTACGGCTGTTTTGGTGAAATTTTTCTTACAAATATATTTCTTTTTAATTTCTCATAACTTCTTATCGGGTAGGATACTGTTTGGATTCATCGCACCCAAACTCTCAAAACCCGGATCCTTCTTCTTCTTGTTCACCTGTATTCCGTTTTAAACCTTAAACCCTAGCCCCCAACCCCTCAACTAAAACCCTAACTCTCTCTCTCTCTCTCTCTCTCTCTCATTCATTCATTCCTTTACCAAAACCCCCACCATGTATCGCTCAGCTTCTTCAATCGCTGCTTCGATGCTCAGGTCTGCACTCAAAAAAGCAACAATCTTGTCGATTCATTTCATTCTCCCTCATGATTCTGATCTCCTCTTCTTTTTTCTTTGATCGATTAGGGCCAATGCATTGAAGAAACAGGTAACAATCTCACCTTTCACTTTATGCTAACTTGTATTTGAGTTCGCTTTGTTTGATGCCAGATGTTTGGAAATGGGACCAGGTCTGGGGCAGTGGGATCCTCTCGTCGAGGAGCTACGCAGCAAAAAGCATCAATTTTGGGATCGGAGCGCGTGCTGCGATGCTGCAGGGAGTTCAAGAGCTTGCGGATGCCGTCAAGGTCACCATGGGGCCAAAGGTACTCTTTACGAGATCCAATTATAGTTTGAATGAAAAAGGAGAGAATTTTATATGAATTCATGGATCCAATTAAATGTTGGCGATTGTCATAAATCAGTTTGTGAAGTGCGGTTAAGATGAAAATAAATTGCTTGAGATGGATTTTGCATGTATATCGAAAGTAAGGTTAGGGGTTGATTGGAATGGACATAGACCGAGTCTCAAAAAATAAAACGTATGTGTGGCTCTAAAGAGCTAAATGAAGTGAAGATTTGATGTAGCTGACCCCTCCTTACTAAGAGGATTTTTGTGCACTGATCTTGATGCATCTGATTCAATCGAATGTAGTTTCCACCACCTTGATATCCGTTGCTTTGATGTTCATACTGCATTGAAGCTATAGCAGCATTGAGTAGAGTATTTCAGTAGACTTCCGTTTTTTGTAATCTGTTCTTTTGGCATTAAATGAGCTCTTTGGTAACAGGGCCGCAATGTAATAATTGAGAAAAGCCGAGGGGATCCCAAAGTCACAAAAGATGGTGTCACGGTTGCGAAAAGTATTGAGTTCAAGGAAAGGGCAAAAAATATTGGTGCTAATCTTGTAAAGCAAGTTGCTAGTGCTACCAATACTACTGCAGGAGATGGTAAGTTTATATTTTGTTTGGGAAGCCTATTGCTTGCATTTCATTATCATATTATACCAGTAACATTTTTTCCCCTTTCATCGGTTCTTGTCAGCTGCTGCTTTTTTGCTTACAAGAAAATATCCCCCCCACCCTCTTCTTTACCATGCTTCCATTGCTTTGTTAATAAAGATGTAAGTTATTCAAGTTGTACTGGACAAAAGGCTAATTTGTTGTAAGTTCAGACTGACAAAGATCTTATCCCACCTCATTGATCCAAAAAGAAAAGGATTTTTAAAAAAAAAAAAATAACCATCTCAACACAAACTTGAATAATCTCTCATTTCGTAACCCGAGCTATTTCAGCCCAGCTTAGCTTAAGCCTATTTTGGTCATCTCTGGTTTGGTTTCCTGATGAGTTGGGTTTGCTTGGAAACTATGAGTCCATGATCAAGAGGAGAGTTTTAGTACCATCTTTATGGTTTCTCACTATCAGAGTAAATCTATTTATGAGATTTTAATGTGTTCTACTATGCATGCCACTTAGTATTGAAGAACCATGTAATTACTCTGATTTCATATTTACGTTTGTTGACATTGGATCGCATTGCTCAAGAATGTCTTGGATACTTTTATGAAGTTGGTTCTGTTTTGGAGAGAGCCAGGAGCCTATATAACTTCTGTTTAAATAACATATTGCCTCAATCAGTTTAATGGAAAGAAGGCACCCTTCAGTGGTGGTTTCTTATGTCTTGGAGCATGTATACTAATTTGTACAAGAGATATTGCATATCTGAGAAATGACCGAGGAATTATTTCTTAGATTTAAGCTTGTTGTTGGGTAGGAGGGGAAAAACTTTATGTGACAGGCAGCACCTTTTATGGTTTTCAGCATGGCTTGAGGATGAAAGAACTTTTGTTATATGAGAACAAAGTCATAGTTTCGGGGTATAACTTTTGACATTTGCTTGAGCATATGCTATATTCTCAATTGGGCATCAAGCTCAGGTATGCACAGATAGTTCTCTTAAAGTGCTCCTCTAATAAGATTGCGAATTTGTGATCTTAATTAGCGTTCAAGTAGGCTTCATGTGTACATTCCTTGTAAAATGGACATAATACACAATGTAGCTAGCATGTTATGCACAATTTTGCTTGTGTCACACACTATGTTGAGAGATACTGCAATTAGGTAGGGAACTAATTATGTTTTTCTTTGTAATAGGTACAACTTGTGCAACTGTATTGACTGAAGCGATACTAACTGAAGGTTGCAAGTCTGTGGCAGCTGGAGTTAATGTTATGGATCTGCGCAATGGTATAAATAAGGCTGTAGATGCTGTCATATCTCACTTAAAAAGCAAATCTTGGATGATAAGTACACCAGAGGAAATCACCCAGGTTAGCAATACACTTGAAAGATTCTCATGAAGCTACGGTATCATAGTCCCCCCCCCTCCAAACAAAAAAAAGCCAAAAAAGAAAACCCCAGGTTATTCTTTCTTTAGTAGGTTTGGCCATAATAGCCTGGTTAATTGAAAATTCGCATCGTAGACGCTTTAGCCTAATATGTACCAACACATTGATTACTCATTACATTTTTTGTGAATTGGGATTGATGGAATTATACTTCCTTTTTTTTTTATCATCTTCTGTGAGCATAAAATATCTATGGGGAAGGCTAAGTTACACCCTAGATGTAGCTTAGTTCATTACACCCTACGTAAAAAACCAAATAAACTAATTATTTTCCACGATCGGCTCCGTCCATCTTGATCTCCATCATTTAAAGGATGATTACACCAAGTTTCATGTGATTTGAAAACTTACTGTCTATGCATTGGTTGGTTGCAAAAAGAATGAGTTTCCGACCATAGAACATTTTGTAACCGAAGATTGATGCGTCAATGGTATCTAAATCACATATAACTTGGTGTAATCATACTTTAGGTGATGGAGAACAAGATGAATGGAGCCAATCATGGAAAAAAGTCGTGCAGTGGGTTATTTTACGTAGGGTGTAACTTAGTTACACCTAGGGAGTATATTACCCTTCCCCAATATCTATATGCTAATGTTCCTGAATTCCTTTTCCTCATCTTCTTTCTCTTTACGTAGTTATCTTGGTCGTTCCTTGACACTTCCTATATTTGTGGATTTCCTATTTTTCCTACCATCATATGTGCTTGAGCTTGAACAGGTGGCAACTATTTCTGCAAATAGTGAAAGAGAGATCGGAGAGCTGATAGCAAGAGCAATGGAAAAAGTGGGAAAGGAAGGAGTCATCACTGTCGCTGTAAGTTCTGTCAATTATTATGAGCTGTTGTTTCGTATTGTTGGGTATAGTTTGGATGAATCCAATTATTACAGTTCTTCAAAATTACAGGATGGGAACACATTAGACAATGAGCTGGATGTGGTGGAGGGTATGAAATTGGCGAGGGGTTATATATCTCCCTATTTTATTACAGATCAAAAGACTAAAAAATGTGTAAGTTTGTATACTATTTCGTAGCCAACTTCACAATCTTCCCAGGTTTTGAATGATACACTTCGCATTCACTGATCGAGGTTAAGCTGATACTGCTACATCTATTTAAATGTTGATGGCCAACTTTTTTTTTTACCACATTGCAACCTAAGTTATCAAGATAATCATAATTCACACCCACATGGAAACTATTGCTTAATACTGCCTCAAGTTTTTAACTAATTCTGGTTCTTTACTAAGAACTTCAGTGTTCTTGTTATTTGGATATTTAATATTTTAGCCATGACACTTCCAAGAAGAAGTTTCTCTGTAATCTGTTGCTCTCCAATTGACCTTTATCACGCATACAAATGGTTGAAGTGTTGCCTTGTACATGTTGAAACTAAATTGATTTTACTCGCATATTTGTTTTTTTATCCAGGAACTCGAAAATCCATTAATCCTTATTTATGATAAAAAAATATCAGATATGAATCCTCTCATCCATATTTTGGAGCTTGCTATGAAGGTACTGTTAAATTTGTTTTTCCTTTTCAAAAATGTTTTATTGTTATGTGAGAATAATAAGGCAGGTGAACATGTAGAGTATCACTGCCATGGCAACGTTTAAAAGTTCACAAATTTGCACAGAAAAACAGAGCTCTTTTCATAGTGACTGAGGATATAGAAGGTGATGCTTTGGCAATGCTTGTACTGAACAAGCATCGTGCTGGTGTTAAGGTAATTTCCTTTCTCTTGTTTGCTCTTATGTCCATCCAACACCATTCAACTTTTCTTTATCATAGGTTGAGAGACCTAGATGTGCACCACATTTGTGGTAAGAGTTGTTGTTTGAACCTGCTGTGCGCATCAGTTTTTAGCTTCCTTGTATATCTGTAACCAATTTGGTTCAATTTGTCATTTTTCGTTCATACCATTACAAGCCATTATTCTGATATTTTTGCTTGAGTTTAGGTATGTGCTATCAAAGCTCCTGGTTTTGGTGAAAGCAGAAGAGCAAATTTGGAGGATCTTGCCATTCTTACTGGCGGTGAGGTTAGATTTCACTCCTTACCAGAAACTTCATGCTGTACTAGGGAAAAAAAATAAGAAAAAGAAAACATACCTCTTTTACTGCAATTAGAACTGTAATCCTCTACCTTTAGTGTGCTTAATGCTCTATCGTGTAATGTACAGGTTATCATGGGAGATCATGGCCTTAGCCTTGAGAAGGTTCAACTAGATATGCTTGGTACCGCCAAAAAGGTTAGTGATTTATTCCTTTTCATATTTGCATTACTGATCAGTCATCTTGCTTATTACCCTCCCCCTCTTTTTTTGGCTCCATGTAGGTTACAGTTTCTCTCGATGACACAATTGTTTTACATGGAGGCGGAGACAAAAAGCTTATTGAAGAGAGATGTGAGCAGGTAAGCCACATTAAATTTGATATGAAGATTACAACCTTTGGTTTCTACTGTGTGATCACCGAGCATGGTTTAAAATATTCCAGTTTAGCTTGAGAACTGGGACATCATGATGGTGGTGTTCGTTAGTTAAAAGTTAATGTAACTTATGGTTATCATAATACATTATTACTTATCAAATCTGTTGTTTTTAAAGGGAGTATTATGCATGTGGAACAAGTCCATATTCCTTGTCGTATCCTATTAAGAAAAATAAACCACTGTCGAGTGTTCTCCTACTTACAATCCAGAGTATCTTCAAGTTAAAACAAGGAAAAATATTTGAGGTCTATTCATCTGCATGCCGAGTCATTCTCTTCGTATTAGAAGTCACATGGATCAGGTTCTTGTAACAATGATCATGGATTCATGATGCCTGCTTGTCAACTAATTCAATTATGAAAAATGATAGTTTCACTTGATGCTGTGGACAGTGGAAACCAAAGTAAAGTGTAAGGGCAGGGTTTAAGTTTTAGTGGAAAAAAGCGCCAAGACTACTTAAACTAATAAATAAATTATAATGATTGAAAATTTAGATAAACAGAACATTTAGAAACGAAAAATATATTAAAATAAAAAACAGTTTTTCTTTTATGATCACTGTTAAGTTTCTATGAAACAGTAGAAATATATCGAATCATTTTAAACTATATTAATAAACATGTCATAATACAAGTCTATGAAATAACATTATAGGTTAGAGACAACAATGATGTCCGGTTGTTCATCATTTAATACCATAACTTGTTTTTTTGAAAGTTGAATAAGGACTTTATCCCATTTTGAGCTGCTAAAAAATGGTTTGAGCTAGGCTTTTCTAGCACATTATGCGGGCCAAAGCAGCGCTTCTAGCCTCGAAAGCAGCACAAAGGCATTATACTGCCACTACATGCAAAAGCGGAACTCCTGGTGGCCACTTTCCACAAAAGTAGCCCTTTACCGGGGCTTATGTTTTTTCTCAAATTTTAACTACAGTAGTTTCATTTGGTGATTTGTTACATGTGTCTGTTATACATGCTTTTTTCGTTGCCCGGAAATATATGCAAAAAATACAATTGGTGCATTACTTGATTAACACTGCTAGGTTAAATCTTTTGAATGTAATGTATAAAGGCTCATAAAAATATTAATGAAGAATATTTGGCATTGCTTGCTATCTGTTTGGATGCAATTGAGTACGACAGTGTAATTACTGCAAAGATAGTGGTAAAATAATAATAATAATTTAATTGAGGATCTCTGGCTTGTTCTTGGTGGCATGTGTTAACTTCAACCATGCGAGTAATGGAAAGGGAAGGGGAATTTAGGAAAGCGAATATTCATGCAGTATGTTTTAAACGCACTGGAATCATCTTTTTTTTAACACTTGGTGTGTATCATTCGTTAACTGTTCTTATTTTGCATGTGCATTTGTCTATATTGATGCATTACTGCTAGTATGTTGCATCGTGTTCTGAATACAATACCGCGTTTTGAATATCATATGTACGAAGTTGGCACATATATAGATTTATATTTCTTTCGACTCTGATGGGTTTAGCATGATATTTTTTTTAATTATATATTTTGCTGAATGTTCTTCATCTCAGTCTAGGCTGATGAATTAAAATATATTGTTTTCAGTTTAAGGATGTGTATCGAGTGGAATTACAACCCCATGAGCTAAAACACGATTTGATTTGCAATTGAATGCTTTAAAATTAAAATTTGAGTTGGAATTGTCTTCGCAGCTTAGAACATCAATCGAGCAAAGCACTGCCACATTTGACAAGGAGAAAGCACAGGAGCGTTTGTCAAAGCTTTCAGGAGGTGTAGCTGTTCTCAAGGTGCCACTTCTTCTTCTTCCTTTTGTTTGTTCGTATCATGGTGTTTGTTGGTCGTTTTCTGTGCTTTGTACATGTGAATATCATCTGTCTATATAGATTGGTGGAGCTAGTGAGGCTGAAGTTGGTGAGAAAAAGGACAGGGTTACGGATGCTTTGAATGCTGCAAGAGCAGCCATTGAAGAGGGTATTTTGCCAGGTGAGAGCTCAGGCTTATTTTTTCTGTCTCGAGAATAATGGTAATATTTATAAGTTGATCTAAATTGTATTTGCAGGCGGCGGTGTTGCTCTTCTGTATGCTACAAGGGAGTTGGATAGAATCCAAACCTCCAATAGCGATGAGAAAATTGGAGTTCAGATTATTCAAAATGCTCTAAAAGTTTTTATCTGATCCTTTGTTTGATAGTTGTTCTATTTACCTCCTATAGTTTGCAGAAAGTTATCTAAACATAAGTTAATTTCATGCAGGCAGCTGTATACACTATTGCTGCAAATGCCGGTGTTGATGGTGCAGTAGTTGTTGGCAAACTACTGGAACAAGATAATTTTAATTTGGGATATGATGCAGCCAAAGGTAGTTTCGAAATGTATAATTTGCATTTGCATCAAAATAACTTGTCCTTTTCGCCATTATGTTTTTTACAGTAAAAGAAAAGCATTAATTTATTTTTATTAATCTCCCCTTTATAATATTTCTTTTTGGGTCATTTGTGGGTTTTTATTTATTATTTCTTTTTCTGGGACTCTGCTGCAGGCGAGTATGTTGACATGGTGAAGGCTGGAATTATCGATCCGCTCAAAGTTATCAGAACTGCTCTAGTAGATGCAGCTAGGTAAAAAATATTTATATTGCTTTGATTGTAATATTATTGTATGCAATGTCATTGAAGCAACTGCTTAGCAATTTAATTGGTTTGCAGCGTCTCCGTACTATTGATGACTACTGAAGCAGCGGTTGTAAATGCGAAGGCCGCCCCGTTGCCAAGCCGCATGCCAAATATGGATGATTTGGATTACTGAGGAGTTTAGTGTTCTCTACAACCATGTAGATTTAAAACAATTTGTCATTGTTGCGACCGGAGGGTAGTTTGCAAAATCTTGGAAGTCAAGGACATTACATGATCATATTTGATCATCTGTTGTGACACTCGTACTCATTTTTTCCCTTTTGTATCGATCAAGAGTTAGCTAAAACAAATGGCAACTCAGCTATAATTACATTTTCAAATTTTCATCCCATGGATAGACCCTCTGGAGACTTTGAAAGTAGAGTTCATAATTTTAAAGCATTATTTTCCTGCAGTGAAATTAAATGTCTACGATGTCGTGGCTACTTTGTCGAGCATTTCTAATGTATTTGCCAGAAATAAAATTGCTCATGTTTTTTCTGTGTAATTTGCTATATGATACCCAAAGTTTCATTCTGGTTGCACTTTAATACCTTAATAATTTCATACCTATGCTTAAACACCCTAAAATACACTTTATTAGTTAACTACCCTTAACCTTTAATTAATCTTCATAAGGATAGCACCATCATCGGCTTTTCGTAATCTTTTCCTAACCTTTACAAACCTTTTGCCAGGTGATTGCTCAGATAATTGCATTTAGAATAATTAGCTAATTGCATTCGGGATAGTTAACTAGCAGCGGATGCAGGGAAAAAGCATTTAGGTAGTAAAGTGTGATGGTAAAGAAACCGGGTATGTGTTTCTGGTCTTGAGAAAGTTCAAAAATTCTTCTGATATCCGAAAAGTTCCCCGTCTCTTTTTTTTTCCTGTCTGGATAGGTAATCCGGTGCACCGAACAATATCTTCGTCAACAGAAAAAGTAAATCAAATCACACGACACTGCCCATCCACAATATAAACATTTCCATTTCTAGCGCGCATAGATCCGCTCCCCCGCCCCTTCATTCTTTGGCGCCTTCCCTTATTTAACTAAATTTAATGCAGCCCTCATCCCATGCATGAACCCTTCCCTTTCCCCATAGCCTCAACGGTTACATTCTTCTTCTTACAAACTCACCATAAAAAAACCTCACTATTTACACCAACAATATCTTTGCTCTCTCTTCTTCATTGAATAATGACACCAACAACAATGAACACCCTTTTGAATTTCTTCCTCCTCCTCTCCTTAGCTTTCTCCTCTCCTTCTTCTTTGGATTTCTACCCTCTTCAATCCTTCAAAGCCTCGTCCGACCCCGCCGGATCCCTCTCCTCGTGGGGGCCCGCCACCGACCCTTGCTCATCCTCGTGGCGCGGCGTCTCTTGCCGCGGCGCCCGCGTCACGAAACTCGAGTTGGAGAACCTCGACCTCAACAACACCATACAACCCCTATCCCTTCTCCCGCGCCTCACGCTCTTGAGTCTCAAGAACAACAGTTTCTCGGACCCCCTCCATCTCTTAAACCTCTCTTTGTGGCAGCCTCATCTTAAGTTGCTTTATCTGTCCGACAACCGGCTTTCGGGCCCTTTTCCTGAATCTGTCCTTCTCCTTCGCCATCTCCACCGTCTCGATCTCTCGGGGAATCTTTTTTCGGGCACGATTCCTGCATGTATCGGAGTTTCTCTCCCTTTCCTGCTAACTCTTCGTCTCGAGAAGAATTTCTTCAGCGGCGAGATCCCGAGTTCGATATGCGAGATCCAAGAGCTCAGTGATCTGAACGTCTCGTATAACCGTCTCGTCGGGGAAATATCCGAGAATCTTCTCTCCTTGTTCCCTTCTTCGTCTTTTGTTGGAAATCCAGGCCTACATGCGAAAAGCAACCACAAGAAGAGCAAGAAACATTGGAGGCCGGTAATTTTCTTGATTGTGATTATTGTGGCTGCCGCATTAGCGATGGCAGGCACCGGTTTCTTGATTTTCAAGAAGCGGAGGTCGAGAAAAGAAGACGGCGTAAAGGAAAATAAGGGCGACACGGTGAAGGGGACGGACAGAGAGGAGAGGCTCGTGTTCTTCGAAGGGTGCAGGGAGTTTCTGATGGAAGATTTGATGAGGGGGTCTGCGGAGATGATCGGGAGAGGGGCCGTGGGGTCCACATACCGGGTGGTGATCGACGGGAGCGAGGACATGGGAGGCGTTGTGGTGAAGAGGGTGAGGAAGGAGAGGCTGGGGAAGGAGAAGAGGGAGTACTGGGCCGAGGTTGAGAGATTTCTTGGAGAGATGGGGAGATGGAGGCATCCCAACGCGGTGAGCTTGTTGGCCTATTATTCTTCCGACGACGAGCTGTTGCTTGTGTTTGAGTTTGTCACTAGGGGGAGCCTCCATAATCTCCTTCATGGTAAGTTTTCAATTTTTTCGAATTTTTTTACGCTCTAGGTTTATACATTTTCTTCACGGCAATTTTACTTCCAAGGTTGATGTTCCATATGATTGTTTTTCGCGTGTCAGCAGGGGAAAATGAACTTGGTCAAATATGAAACATTTTCTTGAAATGCTGTATCAGGCATGAGTATACACGCTCATTTGTTCATAACTTGCTTTGCTTTACTCTAGAATGCATATTCATTTTCTGAAATTATCAGTTAATTTCCGAGTACAAATTCTTGAATATTTGCCTATAATTGACTTCTTAATTTAATTTTTTGAAGAAAGAGCAGGGATCGTGAGCCCGTCTCATGAATTTTATTAATGACTTCTTAATTTTTATTTAGAAAGGAAATTCATGCAAACCACCTTCATGGTAATTGTTACGATAAATGTTTTATATGAATTCTCTTAGTTAATTTGAACATGGGGCCATATGTATTCTAATATTTATTGTTATGATTTCAGTATCTAGATTCTTCTGATGTTTTTATTCCAAAATGCAAATTTTCAGTGATAATAACCTCCCAAATTTATAATTTTGTTCAGGAAACAGGGGGCCAGGCAGGACCCCATTAGGATGGCGGACAAGGCTCAATCTGGCTCTAACTGCTGCAAAAGGCCTCACCTATCTCCATGAAGCATCAAAATCCGAACTCTCTCACCAACACCTCACATCTTCAAATATCCTCATCGCCGAAGACGGCGCCGCGCTCATCTCCGACTTCGCCCTTCATCAACTCCTAGTTCCGTTGTCACCAAATTTGAACCTGACGGTCAAAAACAATTCAAAATGCGACGTATACGGCTTTGGAGTAGTCCTCTTAGAACTCCTCACGGGGAAAACAAGAGGCGAAGGCGAAACGGATTTAGCAAAATGGGTGCAGATGGTTGTGAGAGAGGAATGGACATCGGAAGTGTTCGATATCGAGCTGTTGAGCTGTAAAGAGAACGAAGACGAGATGGTTGCCCTTCTGCAAGTCGCGTTGCTTTGCTTGAGCCGTGACTCGAAAGATCGGCCGAAGATGGGCGCTGTGCATAGGATGATTGAAGATATCAAGGAGAGGGGTTTTAGGAGAGGAAGAGGAACGATGCCGCCTTCTCTCTACGACAATTCTTCTGACGAGTCCTCGCCTGGTGTATCTGATGATACTGCAGTTTTCACTAGCAATTGAGATTTTATATTTTCATTCATTTCTTATGGATGTAATTTCCTATACAAATGAAGGTGACATTCAAAATCAGTCATTCAAGACTTTCCTTTAGAGAAGACAATTTTCATAGTTTTTTTTTGATTCGACCCCAGGATTGGAACCCGTGACCTTTGACTTTGAAGAGGAATGTTTCCCTCCATGAGCTATGCCCAATTTGGTTCCTGACGCGGTGCGGATCGCGTCAAGATGTTATCTTCCGTTGATCTGCTGTTGGTGATGATGGACGGCCGGGATTTGAGTTGGAGGATAGCTCCTGAAGTGTGTGGATCTCAATGGATGTGAGGTTGTTGGGGCCGAGCTACCTGCAAAGAAGTCCCGGAGTGGTTGTACCACCGAGTACCCTCCGACGATCAAGTTAGACAGGAAAGCCGAGCATAGCAACGGCCTAGTGAGTGGAAAAATGACTTACTTGAACCGTCTGAAGGAAGGGTTTATATAGCGGTGGCAGCAGGCAGGCAGGTGCGACAATCACGCCAGCCGTTACGCCCTCGACGTCACGCCCGCGCGATGGGCGGGATCTCCCATTAATGGCGAGACAGACTCGTTAATGGGGATCGTGATGGCGTGGAACGCAGGATCGTGGGCAGCGGATATCTCGCGCATGGCGAGATTCGCGGAGGCGAGGCGGAAGCACCTGCGAAGGATGCCGTCGGTCGGTCGAAGGGACCAAGGAAGATGAGCTCGGCGGGGGCTCAGGACTGAGCGGGAGGCCGAGCTATCTCGGTTTTGTGGTAGCCCGGAGGCGAGCTGAGAGGGCCGAGGAGGCCAAATGTACAGGAGGTTCGGAGGCGAGCCAGCGGTTGTCTGTAGGACGGGCATAGGGGTGGTCTGGTCGGCCACTGCAGGTCCTTTCTTGCACGCTTCGGGACACGTCATCTGTCACGTGTCATGATCTGGGAGATCACCGATATCGAGCATCATCATTAGCCCCCCACTCTCGTCCTGACCTGTTCACGGGTCGGGTCTAGGGTGGTCTGCCGGGTCAGCCGAGGTGAGCTCCTCGTCGTAGATATCGTGAGCGTGTGTTCCCGGGCAATCAACTGTATTTTCTTGGTGATGTCAGCGGATCAGAGGCCAGATCTCGCATTAAAGAGGATGCGCCGGATAGTGCGTACGTTCACCGAAGCGACAGCCCACGTGTCGGGTGCTGGTTGGCTGACGCGACGGGCCGTAGGCTTCTGGCGTCTGATGGGATACGGCCAATGCGCATGCGACAGGTGGGGCGATCGTGGTTGTCGAATGTACTGAGCCGTTTCGGCGGGAGATGACCGTCGCCGTAGGATGTGTACGCCGGCAACTATAAATAGAGGTGGGGTCCCCATCAAGGCCCATACCTCTACAAATTTTTCTCGTCCTGAGTCTCGTTAGCTCGGCGCTATCCTTTTTAGGTCGGATCTCTGCGTTTTCTCTTCCGAGAACCCATCCTCTTAATCAGGTTAGATGTCTTCTTCCGAAAAGTTTGTAGAAATAGATCGGGTAGGGTCTAGGGAGCCCCTATAGATTCCTCTTCTTCTTCTTCCTCTGCTTCTTCTTCCACTGAGTCGGAGTCTTCCTGGGAAGTTTGGGTTAGATCTTCTTCTCGGGGTCGCGAGATGGGGGCGGATCCCAGAGCGGAGGTCATGGACGCCCCTGGTGTGTCATCCTCGGTGAGATATGAGGACGAGCTTGCCACCGCTCGGGCTCGTTTCCATATTCCTCCCGACTATACGCTACGTTTGGCCGAGGAAGGAGAGAGGGCAGATCAGGTACGGGGTAAAGAGATTACCTTATACCTGGAAGCCTTTTGGGCCGGAATGCGCCTGCCTTTCTCTCCCGAGGTTATTAGAGCGTTGAACCATTTCGGGATAGCCCCGGGCCAGCTAGTGCCGAACTCCTGGAGGATTCTCCTTGGGTTCTTGGTTCGCCTGAAGTTGCAGTCAATCCCTTTCAGACTGTCCACCCTTGCCTCTTCTCTCATTTACAAAAGCTGCCCTAGCACTTGCGCGGGCGAGCCGAGGTGGGTATACCTCTCGTTTAGGAAGCAGCGGGGAAGTCCCCTCGGATCGGGGGTCGTCGTCGTGCCTTCTTCCATCCACGATTGGAAGAAGAAATTTTTCTTTGTCGGGCCGCCCGAGGGTGAGGACTGGCCCGTGCTCACCCAGTGGTCTAGGGATAGGTGTCGGCAAGAGGGCTAGTCGAGCGATCTCGACGCGCTGAAAGTGGCAGAGTAGGAGCCCATTCCTCGAGTCGACGTGCTGCTTTCTGAGCAGGCCCTGAGTTGGGCTGGGCTCAGCCCTGCCCAGTTCGCGGGTAAGTTAGGAGTTTGCAGGCGATCTGTTAGACTTGCGTTTATTTTACTTTTACTCGTGTTGCTGACTCTATTGTACCTTGTAAAGGGTTAGCTTAGCACCTTAGCAAGGTTTTGGCAAGCATCAAACATGCAATATTAAAATTTTTGGGGTGCTAAACCAACCAACCAAGTAATCGAACTAGAGAATTAGGGTTAGCTTTGCATATAAACAACTTTACATCTAAGAGAGAGGGATTACAACATTTGTAGTTCGTTCCTTCGCTTCATAAGCTCCTAGTAGTAGTCCCTTCTCCGCGATCCATGAACTCCCGGACTCTAAAGAGGCTCCACAAGTCGAATGATCCATATTTGCTTGAAGTCTTCCTTTTCGAAGTTGATATATCTTGAAGAATCTCAAACCCAAGCTCTCACTTCTCTAATTAAGTATTAGTGAAGTGAACACCCTAATCTAAGTGGCTAGAATAGATGAGGATGATGAAGTAGGAATTTTGCTTTCTTTTGTTTTCAATTTCTCACTTTAAATCATCACAGCACAAAAAGCTAGAAAGCTTTTTCTATAAGGAAGAAGAAGAAGAAAGCTTTTGTGATGAATAATGAATTGTTGTGGTTACAATTACAACCATGAGTTAATAAATGAAGGCTTTAACTCATGTAGAGAATAAACTATGGTTAAGGGTTTGGATTGGGTTAACAAATATCTACACAAAATATCAAGCTAGATGACAAAAGTCAAAACTTCATGAAGCTTCATCCAAAAGCTAACCCAAATCCAAACCTTAACTTGGTTTAAACTCAACAACCATGTTGCATTTATAACCCTAACATGTTACAATATTATATATCACATATATAATATATAATATAACAAAAGAAACTAATACAATTAACATATATCGCATATATATCAATGTATTATCCGGTGAGAAAATGAATCAATAAAGCGAGCTTATATTAGTTAACGTAATGTAATATATCACATATATAATTATACATTAAATTATCGAATCAACTCTTGATCCGGCAATCCGGCTATATTGCATATAACCGACTAATATAACATGTACCATTTCATCGAATCAACACTTGATCTGATGACCCGGCTATATCGCATATACCCGTCCGATATCTCATATCGTGAGAATAGAATACGGTATCTCATATCGTATTATTCTCGGTCCTGCACATATCACATATGTGCTCCTACTTCGTTTTGCCTGAGGCAGGAAACCTCTGTGTAGAACTCTAAAGAATCGTCAATACGCCGGCAGTAGGTAATGATCATATCAAATACCCACAAGCTGCAAGCGGTCAGCTAAACGTAACAGCCACCCGTGTATTGAGCGATCAGACGATCAACAAGCAAGCCTGTACATTCTCCTGTGAATCCAATTAGTAACACTCCCGTACAGTCCGATCTCTTCGTCTGATATATTGCATATCTAGTCTAGGGGTGGTAAACGTCAGACCCCAGTAACCGATAAGTCGTGTCGATGTAAGACTCATAACGTGTCGATAAACTACTGATAGCTCTTACTAGTAAATCTACATATCAGCCCTGGCCATGGACTTCCAGTTATAGCCAATCGAACACAGCGCAACATCAACTCCCAATGCCGGGAGAGACGAAACCCCTCCTATCGCTCATTGCTTCCATGTGATTCTGGACTGTACCCAAAAGCCACCGTTTTGCATGCCCTCTTGGACGTGGTAAGGTGGAAATCAAAGCACAGTGGGAATCACACAAGACTCTATGACGATCTTGGGTCTACAGACTAACCTGTACTAGTGTCACCGGAGAACTGCTATCTGACAATAGGTATAATACCATCCAGGAGTTCTCGGCGAGTCCGTTCAGTGTACCCAGTCTCCACTGAGCACCCGTACACCATCTTTGATGTCCAACACCAATGGATATGGGATCTTCCATCGCCTATCATATGGGTCAAGATGCGTGTACGCTAGTCTACTCTGGAGTATCGATGCCTTGCCTCGATACACCCTCGACTAGGAACTGTTATAGAATGTACTCGTGGACTACCATGTGTTAGTTGTATGTATACCCTAGAGGCCAGTATTGTACAGATGATGTATATTATATTGGATGCTTGGACATATATAGAGATGACTTTCTTGCTCGATATAATAGTATGTTATCTGGTTACTCTTTATCTTAACATGTACACTTGTCTCTTTAAACTGTCTTATAGTTACATGTTGGTAAAGCCCTTAGGATGTGTACTTGACTACCTGGACTATGATGCAGATCATACTAGTGGGGACATGGTAGTCCATAAGTACATCCTTCAATGTCCCTAGTCGTAGGTGTATCGAGACGGGGCATTGATATATCAGTGTAGACTAGCGTATACGCTTCTCGACCCATGAGATGGGCGATGGATGATCCCATATCCATTGGTGTTTGACATCAGAGATGGTATACGGGTGCTCAGTGGAGACTGGGTACACTGGACGGACTCGCCGAGAACTCCCAGATGGTATTATACCTCACGTCAGATGGCAGTTCTCAGGTGACACTTGTGCAGGTTAGTCTGTAGACCCGAGATCGTCATAGAGTCTTGTGTGATTCCCACTGTGCTTTGATCTCCACCTTACCACGTCCATGAGGGCGTGCAAAACGGTGGTCTTTGGGCACAGTCCCGAGTCACATGGAGGCAATGAGCGATAGGAGGGGTTTTGTCTCTCCCGGTATTGGGGGTTGATGTTGCGCTGTGCTCGATTGGCCGTAACAGGGAAGTCCCTGGACAGGGCTGATCAGAGATTTGCTAGTAAGTGTTACCAGTAGTTTCTCGACCCGTTATGAGCCTCACATCGGCACGACTTATCGGTTATTGGGGTCTGACGTTTACCACCCCTAGACTTGATATGCAACATATCAGACGAACAAACCGGACTGTACGGTAAGTGTTACTGGTTGGATTCACAGGAGTGTGAGCGGGCTAGCTCGTCGATCTTCTGATCGCTCAATACCCGGGTGGCCGTTACGTTTAGCAGACCGCTTGCGGCTTGTGGATGCTTGATATGATCATCATCTGCTACCGGCGTATTGACGAGTCTTTAGAGTCCTACACAGAGGTTTCCTGGCTCAAGCGAAACGAAATAGGAGCGCATATGAGATATGTGCAGGACCGAGAATAATGCGTGTATGTGATACCGTATTTCATTCTCGCGATGAATGTATCGAATGGTTATATGCGATATAACCTAGATATCGAATCAGGGATTGATTCGATAAGCCGATATATAGGATACTGGTCGGTTATATGCGATATGACCGGATCGTTAAATCAAGTGTTGATTTAATGATTTAATGTATAATTATATATTTGATATATTACTTTGCATTAACTGGTATTGGTTCACTTTAAATGGATTTTCTCACTTGATGTACATGTTGTATATGTGATATACTTTTGTGCACATCTTTGTATCATGTTTGATGATACTTGCTCATTTGGTTAAGTGTGAAGAATTAAACCATGGTTAAGAGATGATTAGGGTTTTGCCTTTTTATTTATTTATTTGTTTATTTATTTAGAAAAGGTTTAGATGAGAATGGTGGCTTTCTTTGTCTCTTATTGAAGCTTCATGAAGCTTTGACTTATGCAACCATTCTTGTCTTCATGCTTAACCCTAACCCATCCAAGTAACCATGGTCTATTCTCTACACTTAACCTTAGTTAGCTTATGATAAGTATTGATTTAATTTTCATTTTAATTAAACACTTATCATATTCTTTTCTTCTTCTTCATCATCTTCTTCTTCAAGAAAGCTTGATGCCATCAATGGCAACTTGAGTTCTAAAGTGAGAAATCCAATTCTAAAGTGAACCCACCTCCTATTTCTTCACCCTCTACCTCTTGCCAAGTTGTTTTGGGTGTTTTCTTCACAAGTTTCATAAATTTGTGAAGTCGGAGCTTGAACTTGTGATGCCTCGACGTAGATCATCTTCGGCACGAAGCCGACGACCTAGTCCGCTCGTTTTTCCGATGAAGCCGACGATTGAGTCTAGGATTCGAGATGGACAGCGAGAGGACACCTACGTGGAGCCAAGGAAGTGGAGAACCGGATCTACAAAGGTTGTAGCCTCTCTCCTTTAGTTAAGTCGTTAACTAGTTTAATGTTTCGCCTATAATTCTAGTCGACGATCCGTATTAGGGTTTCTCGGCACCCATAAAATTTGAAATTGGCATGGTTGATGCCTTGTGAGACCTCTTGAGAGTGCCTAGAAACCCTACAGTGGTATCAGAGCCTAGCTAGAGTCTTAGGCGAATTGTAGATGACGTTTGAAACCCGATCGAATCGAAACCCTAAAAACCCAAGTGCTCTCTGGACTTTTTCTAAAAATTGGGTTTTTTCCAGATTAAAAATATGCAGAAAATTCAGCAGGAAATTCTAAGAATTACGATGCAAAAAGTACCTAATGATCTTTCTAAAGTGCGGCTGAACCGCGGCATTAGCGTGCTAATGCGGCTGTTCCGCGGCCCTTTTGTCTTATCTCCCATTGATTTTTGCATAGTAATTCCTATTTTGCAGTGCTGGTTTTCCTTGGAAGTTTTGATCTGAAATCAAGAGTTGAGTATTTTGGGTTGTATTAGGAGTTCATACATTCGATCGGATTGTCAAATTTTGTCTATATGTTTTTCCGGATAATTTTAGAATATGTTAAAAAGTTCGACCGGATATAAATACCCAACTTTTCCCCTGCCGGAAAATATCCAAGTGTTGGATTTTTGTGTGGTTTAAGGACGTTCTGAGTAGTGCAAGTAACGCGATGGTCCCTCTAGAAGACAACAAACCTTAACTCGATTATGTGACCGTCTTGAACTGCCCTTTGAACCTTCGGGTTTGGGGCAGTACGGCGTGCCACATGTGAGGCGTTGGCTTGACCCTTCTACGGCTGGACCGTTGGTACCGAGGCATGAAGCGAATGTTTTTGAACTTATTTCATGTGTTGATCGGTTTCGGGAAAACTTGGGTGTTCGAATGTTCGATCGGAAAGTTTAATATATTCTATTTATCCGGAATGGGATACAATAATTGGAATTCACAAACAGTTATGAGATAACTGAATGAATGTTATAAATCTAGCCGTTTAGTCTCACTTGATATTGAAAAGAGTTTTCGATAATGAGACTAAAATGCGGGGTTTATAACTGTTAGGCATGTGATGTCTAAGTATTTCATTTGATTAGGCATGCGATGTCTAAAGAGATTGCGGATTCCAATTGTTGTAGTTTTACACTTTCTTTTCTGTGACCGTAAGTGTAATATGTGATATCGCCGGTTTCGTTGCTATATGTCAACGACAATTGGGATGCGCATATTTACTTACGTTGATATCATGTGATGTTATGTGTTGCTGGATATGTTATATTGGATTGTCGTGTTTGAATAGCCGGGTTTTTTTTTATGTGAGATGAGTGTTTTTCATTTTCATTCATGTAAAAACTTGTATGTAATATTCTTTTATTTGGGGCACTTCCAGGTTGCGGAAGTGGTCACCTTTTGTATATTATTTACTTTTCCGCATTAGGATAGACCCAAGGAGGGGAGCACAAGTAATCGGGTTCTGGGGTCCAGTGGGAGACCAACTCGAGGAGTCGAGTCCGGGTCTCCTAACCCTAGAATTGGCAGGGTTGCTTGCCGCTCTCGTAGGGGTCTAGGGGTGTGGGATTGGCTATTCATCACGACCGTGGAATCCGTGTTTTATACTGGCTCGTATTGAAAACACGGACGTCCTAGTATATCCAATGTTTCATATATTTCTTCTGCTGTGATATCTGTGATGTGATCATGTGATGTTCTTTGATAGATACTTTATAGTATATATGATATATTATATAGACGTTACTTATGTTTTGCACCCGCACTAGCCCTGCCCTGCTCTGTCGTTAGTTACCTAACCTAACGGTGCACGAGAGGACATCGAGGCAAATGCGGATGGCATAAGTGTACGTCATATCTATCTGTGATGTTTAGGTATTTAAATGATGGGACTTCATTAATATGATTAATGAAAGAAAAGAAACCTAAGATGTTGTAGAATCAAATTTTAAAACAAAACAAGTAGCTACAGTTCTTGCTTTGCATAGCGGTATATATGATATACCCTGCACCTTATTCGATGAGGAAAGGACCGAGATCCCTTCATCGGGAGTGACTCCTTTAGCAATAACTGGCAGATGCTACACAATCTGTTTGACTTTTGATTGCTTCTATAGTTTCTGCTTTGCACAGTGATATATATGATATATCCCGCACCTCATTCGACGAGGAAAGGGCCGACGATCCCTTCACCGGGAGTGACCCCTTTAGAAAAACTAGAAAAGCCTCAAAATCACTCCATTTCAAAACTTCATTTGATTCTACAACGATATCAAGTTCATTACGCAATAGGTTTTCAGAAAAACCTGTCGTAGCCCTCCGTCATTTCAGATAAGAACTGTTTAGTATTCGTGCTGCGTTTGTTGGCCTTTGTCAAGGCGTAGTGTGCGGTAGCTGAATAGTGATTATCTGTTTATGCATGTGATGCAGATTGTTTCAGGGTAGTCGTATGACCTTGTTGGCCTTTGTCAAGGGTCGTGCGGGTGGGTTTGATTCAATCAAGAAATGACGGGTTGAACTTGACTAGCATGCTATGATTTGTTGGCCTTTGTCAAGGTTATAGGACGCTAGGGGCAAAATATTATCGGGAATTTCAAGTGTTGAAATTTGCAATGAGATTGCATACCTTCTATGAGATAGTTGGATCCCGATACCCGCTGCGAGTAAGAGTTACTCCTGGGAGAGTTTTACACATTACAATTAGCCGATCAAGTAGGTGTCTAGAAAGGTGTCAACGGGGTTACGCCTCTGGGAAAACGAGGTTTACAGTAATTAGGTTCGTGCGAAAGCACGGGGGACCTCCCTCAAAGTACCGACACTGGCCTGGCTGAAAGATTGGCGAACTTGTAGTGTGTAATTAATCCCGGCTAATCTTTCCTTTTAGGGTTTGAAGGAAGATTTGATAAAAACCAGTGGGAGCCATCCTGATTAGATAAGATAATAACCAATCTGATCTTGCACGAGCATACGCTAAAGTGTTTTCTTCTCTCTCTCCAGGTAGCGACCATTTCATGCCCTAATAAAGATAATAATATGGATGTATTGACCGAACCCGCATGTTATACTGTGCTGGGGAACGTTGGTTCCGTTCTTTCCTATAAGAGTTATAGGAATGGACAGGTTATAGGGGAATACCAAGATTCCCATGCCACCCGAATGGAGAAAGTACATGTTGATGCATTTTCTTCGGGTGTGTTCGTTACTGAGAACTGTTTCTCCATTTGCTCTACGTCCTGGGTATTGGATACCGGGTCAGGATCCCATATATATAATCAGTTACATGGGCTTAGGAAAGGTAGAGAACTTGGAGAAGGTGATAAAGACATTAGAGTTGGAAATGGTGCAATTGTTGCAGCTAAGACTGTCGGGGAATATCACCTTGTGTTACCAACAGGTAATACATTGGTTCTGAAAGAATGCTATTACATGCCGAACCTAATATGCAACATTATATCGGTTTCTTTATTGAGTAAAGAGGGATATAATTTTGTATTACAGGACAATGTTATGAACATTTTCCGTAACCAAAAGTTGGTTGGATCAGGCACGTTGTGCAATGGCATTTATGTTCTAAATCAATCAACAGTTCTAAGCATAACTAACACACACAAGAGGAAGAGTTCTGAACTCAACGAATCCTTCTTGTGGCATTGTAGACTGGGTCACATCAATGCGACACGACTAGCTAAGTTGCATAAAGATGGATATTTAAATCCGTTTGAATTTTCATCTTATGACACTTGCCAGTCATGTCTCAAAGGCAAGATGACCAAAACTCCGTTTACGGGACACGGAGAAAGAGTTACCGAACTCTTAGGACTAATACATAGTGATGTATGCGGTCCCATGTCTACACATGCCAGGGATGGTTCTTCGTACTTCATTACATTCACTGACGATCTCTCTAGATTCGGATATGTGTTCATGATGAAACACAAATCAGAAGCTTTTGAGAAATTTAGAGAATATAAACAAGAAGTCGAGAACCAAACCGGAAAAAGTATTAAAATCCTTCGATCTGATCGAGGAGGTGAATACTTGAGCAATGAATTCCTGGACTTCCTAAAAGAGAATGGGATTCTCTCTCAGCTGACTCCTCCATATACACCACAGCACAACGGTGTATCAGAACGGAGGAACCGCACCCTATTAGATATGGTGCGCTCTATGATGAGCACAGCTGAGTTACCTATTTCCTTCTGGGGATATGCGCTGGAGACAGCAGCATACCTATTGAATCAAGTTCCATCTAAATCTGTACCTACCACACCATATGAGATATGGAGTGGGAAGAGACCATGTCTTAAACGAGTTAAGATATGGGGTTGCCCGGCCTATGTCAAAAGGCAAAATCCGGACAAACTCGAGGCACGATCAGTTCTATGCAAGTTTGTGGGATATCCCAAACATTCACATGGATATCTTTTCTACCATACAGAGGAACAAAAAGTGTTTGTTTCTCGACATGCCACCTTTTTGGAAAAGGTATTTCTTGCAAAAGAAATTAGTGGCGATAAGGTAGAACTGGAAGAAATTCCGGCTACACAAACTCAAACTGAAGATTTAGTGGAACCAGAGGATTTAGTAGCTCCCAACGAACCTCAGCCTCTCCGCCGATCTAGTAGGGTTCCTCGCCAACCTGAGAGATACTACGGTTTTCTCATGGATGGTGGGAGCGAGGATTGCATCATGGAGGATGATGACCCAACTAGTTTCGAGCAGGCCATCACGAGTAGGGACTCAGTGAAATGGCTGGATGCTATGCGGTCCGAGATGGAATCCATGTACACCAACAAAGTATGGACTTTGGAAGTTGCTCCTGAAGGGGTAAAACCCATTGGGAGCAAGTGGATCTTCAAGAAAAAACTTGGTGTAGATTGGAAAGTGGAGACTTTCAAAGCTAGACTTATTGCAAAAGGCTTTCGTCAAAGACCAGGTGTGGACTATGACGAAACCTTTTCTCCAGTGGCTATGCTTAAATCCATCCGGATCATGCTTGCTATCGCTGCATATCGTGACTACGAAATCTGGCAAATTGATGTTAAGACTGCCTTTCTGAATAGTGATTTAGAAGAGTGCGTGTACATGACTCAGCCAGAGGGCTTCGTAGACAGTGGGAGCAGCGGGAAGGTGTGCAAGCTGCTTAAATCCATTTATGGATTAAAGCAAGCGTCGCGGAGTTGGAACATCTGCTTTGACGTCGTTATCAAAGAGTTTGATTTCGTCAAAAACCCAGATGAACCTTGTATCTACAAGAAGGTAGCAGAGAGTAAGGTTGTCTTCCTCGTATTGTACGTGGACGACATACTCTTGATAGGAAATGATATTCTTATGCTGCAATCGGTCAAGCTCTTCTTATCACAAAGATTCTCAATGAAAGATCTTGGTGATGCCTCCTGCATATTGGGGATTAGGATCTATAGAGATAGATCCAAACGGATATTGGGATTGTCCCAATCCAGGTACATTGACACCATACTAAAGAGGTTTAGTATGGAGGAATCCAAGCATGGGAACTTGCCCACGATCTCTGGAGTCACTCTCTCCAAAGAGATGTCTCCCAAGACTGATTTGGAGAGAGCTCGCATGCAAGGGATACCCTATGCTTCGGCTGTAGGCTCTATCATGTACGCGATGCTATGTACCATACCCAATGTTGCATACTCACTGAGTGTAGTGAGCAGGTATCAAGCTGATCGTGGAGAGAGTCACTGGACAGCTGTGAAGAGCATTCTCAAGTACTTACGAAGGACTAAAGAGATGCTCTTGGTGTATGGTAACGGAGAACTCCAAGTGGAGTCCTTTACCGATTCGAGCTTCCAGAATGATAAGGACGACTCTAAGTCGCAGTCGGAATTTGTCTTTACCCTTTACGGAGGGGTGATTAGCTGGAAGAGTTCCAAGCAGGAAACCGTGGCAGACTCGACGATGGAGGCTGAATACATCGCTGCTAAAGAGGCTGTCTGGATCAAGAAGTTCATTACTGAACTTGGAGAGGTTCCATCCATTGAGCATCCAATACCTTTGTATTGCGATAACAATGGAGCGGTGGCTTTGGCCAAGGAACCCAGGTCCCATCAGCGATCCAGGCATATTCTGAGGCGGTATCACCTGATCCGGGAGATAGTTGATCGCCGGGAGATCGAGGTCAGGAGGGTTGACACGAAGAACAACACGGCGGATCCACTCATGAAGGCCATTCCCCAGATACAGTTTGAGAGACTCTTCGGGATGCTCGGTATGCGATACTACAGCAGCTGGCCCTAGTGCAAGTGGGAGATTGTTAGTTATATGTATGCCCTAGAGGCCAGTATTGTACAGATGATGTATATTATATTGGATGCTTGGACATATATAGAGATGACTTTCTTGCTCGATATGATAGTATGCTATCTGGTTACTCTTTATCTTAACATGTATACTAGTCTCTTTAAACTGTCTTATAGTTACATGTTGGTAAAGCCCTTAGGAAGTGTACTTGACTGCCTGGACTATGATGCAGATCATACTAGTGAGGACATGGTAGTCCATAAGTACATCCTTCAAGGTCCCTAGTCGTGGGTGTATCGAGACGGGGCATCGATATATCAGAGTAGACTAGCGTATACGCTTCTCGACCCATGAGATGGGCGATGGATGATCCCATATCCATTGGTGTTTGACATCAGGGATGGTATACGGGTGCTCAGTGGAGACTGGGTACACTGGACGGACTCGCCGAGAACTCCCAGATGGTATTATACCTCACGTCAGATGGCAGTTCTCAGGTGACACTTGTGCAGGTTAGTCTGTAGACCCGAGATCGTCATAGAGTCTTGTGTGATTCCCACTGTACTTTGATCTCCACCTTACCACGTCCATGAGAGCGTGCAAAACGGTGGTCTTTGGGTACAGTCCCGAGTCACATGGAGGCAATGAGCGATAGGAGGGGTTTCGTCTCTCCCGGTATTGGGGGTTGATGTTGCGCTGTGCTCGATTGGCCGTAACAGGGAAGTCCCTGGACAGGGCTGATCAGAGATTTGCTGGTAAGTGTTACCAGTAGTTTCTCGACCCGTTATGAGCCTCACATCGGCACGACTTATCGGTTATTGGGGTCTGACGTTTACCACCCCTAGACTTGATATGCAACATATCAGACGAACAGACCGGACTGTACGGTAAGTGTTACTGGTTGGATTCACAGGAGTGTGAGCGGGCTAGCTCGTCGATCTTCTGATCGCTCAATACCCGGGTGGCCGTTACGTTTAGCAGACCGCTTGCGGCTTGTGGATGCTTGATATGATCATCATCTGCTTCCGGCGTATTGACGAGTCTTTAGAGTCCTACACAGAGGTTTCCTGGCTCAAGCGAAACGAAATAGGAGCGCATATGAGATATGTGCAGGACCGAGAATAATGCGTGTATGTGATACCGTATTTCATTCTCGCGATGAATGTATCGAATGGTTATATGCGATATAACTTAGATATCGAATCAGGGATTGATTCGATAAGCCGATACATAGGATACTGGTCGGTTATATGCGATATGACCGGATCGTTAAATCAAGTGTTGATTTAATGATTTAATGTATAATTATATATTTGATATATTACTTTGCATTAACTGGTATTGGTTCACTTTAAATGGATTTTCTCACTTGATGTACATGTTGTATATGTGATATACTTTTGTGCACATCTTTGTATCATGTTTGATGATACTTGCTCATTTGGTTAAGTGTGAAGAATTAAACCATGGTTAAGAGATGATTAGGGTTTTGCCTTTTTATTTATTTATTTGTTTATTTATTTAGAAAAGGTTTAGATGAGAATGGTGGCTTTCTTTGTCTCTTATTGAAGCTTCATGAAGCTTTGACTTATGCAACCATTCTTGTCTTCATGCTTAACCCTAACCCATCCAAGTAACCATGGTCTATTCTCTACACTTAACCTTAGTTAGCTTATGATAAGTATTGATTTAATTTTCATTTTAATTAAACACTTATCATATTCTTTTCTTCTTCTTCATCATCTTCTTCTTCAAGAAAGCTTGATGCCATCAATGGCAACTTGAGTTCTAAAGTGAGAAATCCAATTCTAAAGTGAACCCACCTCCTATTTCTTCACCCTCTACCTCTTGCCAAGTTGTTTTGGGTGTTTTCTTCACAAGTTTCATAAATTTGTGAAGTCGGAGCTTGAACTTGTGATGCCTCGACGTAGATCATCTTCGGCACGAAGCCGACGACCTAGTCCGCTCGTTTTTCCGATGAAGCCGACGATTGAGTCTAGGATTCGAGATGGACAGCGAGAGGACACCTACGTGGAGCCAAGGAAGTGGAGAACCGGATCTACAAAGGTTGTAGCCTCTCTCCTTTAGTTAAGTCGTTAACTAGTTTAATGTTTCGCCTATAATTCTAGTCGACGATCCATATTAGGGTTTCTCGGCACCCATAAAATTTGAAATTGGCATGGTTGATGCCTTGTGAGACCTCTTGAGAGTGCCTAGGAACCCTACACCATGCCCCTACTAGTATGATCTCATCATAGTCCTAGTAGTCGAGTACAAATCCTAAGGGCTTTTTCAACATGTGAGAGCAAGACAGTAAACTAATACAAGTCAACATGTTTAGACAAAGTGAAACCAGATAGCATACTATCATGTCGAGCAAGAAATTCCTCTCTATATATATCCAAGCATCCATTATAATATACATCATATGTACAACAATGGACTCTAGGGAATATACATAACTAACACCTTGTATTGTGCAGAACCCATTGACACGAGCAAACTTCGAGCGGCCATGCGCGAGCCGAAGAAGGGGTCGAAGGCCGGAGGTGCCAGCTCTTCCAGTCTGACGTCGGCCCCGGCTCCCCAGGCAGCCGCCCCACCTCGGCGTTCGAGTGCGGGCCGGGCCCCGGAGCCCAACCAGGCACCGAGCCGAAAGCGGGTTCAGGAACATGAGGCTGATGCTTCGGAGATGGAGACCGGCTCCCCAGTGTCGTCTCTCAAGCGTTTCCCCCGGAAGGTTCCGCGGACCCCGGCCTCCCCGATCTTGGTGGAAGAGGGGAACCTCCGCTTTGAGGTGCCCTCTGGGCTCTCCGTTGCTGACGGACATGGAGAGGTTGGCCGGAGGCAAGATTCCTCGGGGGACCCTAAGGGCGCAGATGGCGGCGATCGGCCAGGAGGCCATGCAGGTTAGTGCTCGCACCTTACTTGATTTTTCTCTCAGCATATTACCATTCGTGAGATTTGGTGCCTCCCTTTTATTTCTGACCCCCTCTGATTTCTTTAGGTTCTCCAGCACGTCGCCCTCGTCGTCCAGATGGAGGAAAGGGAAATTGCCCCGGCGATGCGAGCCACGGGCGAGCTCTCCTTGCTGGAGGAGAGCGCGAAGTTGGAGCTGGAGGCGGCGATGGCGAGGGTCGCCGTCCTAGAGGGCGAGGTGGCGACCGAGAAGCAGGAGGTTGTGGCTGGGAAGCAGGAGGTCTCCAGGTACCGTGAGGCCTCCCAGGTCGTCGAGGATAAGCTTCAGGACTCCAAGTTGCTCGTCGGCACCCTGAAGAAGTCGGCGGGAGCCCTTCGGAAGGAGATGGAGGCGGCGGTAGAGGGGACGAAGCGGGCCGAGCTCAGGACGGCGAAGGCGGTGGAGAACTACAAAAAGCCGGACCATTTTTATGCCGACCTAGCCGCAGCCACTACCCTCACCTGGCATGAGGCCCTCGACGCCGTTAAAGCTCGGATGCCGGAGTTCCCCGATGAAGAGCTCCGGAATGAATATTCTCGCGGGGACGACGTGCAGGGGGATGCCCCCGGGAGCACTGCCGGAGAAGTGATTCCCGTCGAGGGCGGCGCCGAGGTTCCTGTGATGGGCGCGGCCCCAGTTGTGGTGGATGCGGTGCTCCTTAAGGTTGTGCCCGGCCTTGAGGCCTGAAGCCCCTCGTCTTCTTGTTTCTTTTCTTTTGTTGCATCGGGAATTTTGTAGGCCTCCGGGCATTTTGTAAGGCTGGGGAGCCCACAATACCCTTGTAAAGACTTTTGGCTTCGTGAATAAAAACTTTTTGCAGTAGTATTTGCGCGTGTATTTTCCTTTGTCGGTAAACACTTGTATTTGCATAGTACTGCCTTCACGTCGGGTCGGTTCTTCTTCTGGCGATCGCACGTCGAGTTGAATTCAACTATTTGCTAAGTGTGCAAAGACCGGTGAAGGGTCGGTATCTCTATGGCCCCGAAGTCGAGGTTGGATTGCTTAGACGTGGATGGCCTCATGGTGAGGGCTTGGACCGTGGCGTCGGCAGTTAGTAACACCAGCTACGGATGACCGAGCGTGGTAGATGCTCGGTTGCCTCTTGGCGAGGGCTTAGGTATCTGGCTTCGTGGGCTAGTGAACGACATCCATCATAATCGAGCAGGTTAGCCGCTCGGCTGCCTCTTGGTGAGGGCTTTGATCCCTGGCGTCATGGGGTAGGGAACTGCCAGCCAGGGATAGCCGAGCAGGGTAGCCGCTCGACTGTCTCTTGGTGAGGGCTTGATCTCTGGCGCTGTGGGTGAGGAGTTACCAGCCAGGGATAGCCGAATAGGGTAGCCGCTCGGCTGCTTCTTGATGAGGGCTTTGATGCCTGGCGTCGTGGGGTAGGGAACTGACAGCCAGGGATAGCCGAGCAGGGTAGCCGCTTGGCTGCCTCTTGGTGAGGGATTTGATTTCTGGCACTGTGGGTAAGGAGTTACCAGCCAGGGATAGCCGAGAAGGATAGCCGCTCGGCTGCCTCTTGATGAGGGCTTTTGATCCTTAGCGCGGAAGGGGCCGTAAGAGGCCTATTAAGGACGGGCCGAGCAGGGTTACTGCTTGGTGCTTCTTGGTGAGGGCTTTGATCCTTAAGGACGGGCCGAACAGGGTTACTGCCCGGTGCCTCTTGGCGAGAGCTTTGATCTCAGGCATTGTGGGGTAGGAAACTACCAGCCAGGGATAACCGAGCAAGGGCAGGCCCGGTTGCCTCTTGATGAGGGCTTTTGATCCTTAGCGCGGGAGGGGCCGTAAGAGGCCTACTAAGGACGGGCCGAGCAGGATTACTGCCCGGTGCCTCTTGGTGAGGGTTTTGATCCTTAAGGACAGGCGGAGCAGGGTTACTGCCCGGTGCCTCTTGGTGAGGGCTTTGATCCCTGGTGTCGTGGGGTAGGGAACTACCATCCAGGGATAGCCGAGCAGGGTAGCCGCTCGGCTGTCTCTTGGTGAGGGCTTTGATCCCGGCGTCGTGGGTAGGGAACTACCAGCCAGGGATAGCCGAGCAGGGTAGCCGCTCGGCTGCCTCTTGGTGTGGGCTTTGATCCCTGGCATCGCGGGTAGGGAACTGCCAGCCAGGGATAGCCGAGCAGGGTAGCCGCTCGGCTGCCTCTTGGTGAGGGCTTTGATCCCTGGCGTCGTGGGTAGGGAACTGCCAGCCAGGGATAGCCGAGTAAGGTAGCCGCTCGGCTGCCTCTTGGTGAGGGCTTTGATCCCCAGCGTCGTAGAGTAGGGAACTGCCAGCCAGGGATAGTCGAGCAGGGTAGCCGCTCGGCTGCCTCTTGGTGAGGGCTTTGATCCCTAGCGCTGGAAGGGCCGGAAGAGGCCCGCTAAGGACGGACCGAGCAGTGAAGCTGCCCAGACGATTCTGGAGGTTCTGTACGATTTCCCGATGCAAGTATGGGGAATAGGGACAGTCGCGGGCAAAACGTGTATCGAACAAGTGGGGGGGTGAAACGCCGGAGCTGCGTCATTTCGATTTCGCCAAGAAAGGCTCGAGGTCTGCCGCGTGGCGGCATAGCTGTAGGTGAAACGGGCGACTGTTGGATTTTCGAGGGCGAAGCGGGCTATAAAGCGAAGGGAGTGTTGATCACTCATTTCTTCACACCCAAAACATAAGAATGGAGGACTTCCCTTTCAGGATCCCCGACATCGTAAATTTCGAGGACGTGTACCTCTATGACCAATACTGCACCGAGGACACGGTGCAGCTAGTGATTAGCCGCATTAAGGATCATTTTGGCCGACTGCTTTCCCGGCGCTCTCCCTGCTCCAGTTGTTGATGTACTCCATCTAGAGGGCGTCGCCGGGGCTCTACAACCCCTTGTCCGAGCAGCTGAGGGACGAGGCGGTTGGTAAGCTGAGGTCCTTGCGGCGCTTCGGCCTGATCTCCGCTGGTCGGCGGGATCGCTCGGTGGCGCTCATCCTTGAGTTCTATAAATTGAGACACCACGCCGGCATTCGTCTGCGGCCTCAGAGGTAAAGGGCTAAAGCGGCGATGGCTCGGTTGGCGGAAATATGCTCGGAGTATATCGAGCAGTGTTCCTGCACCCCTTCCCCCACTATTGTAATTTTTCTTTTTCGGTGTATGGATGAGGAGCCTATAGTACCCTATGAATAAACAAACTCTTCTTTTTGCAATGTTTTATTGATCTCTCCTTAATATATAAATAGAAAGATCTTGAGAAAGTTTACATTGCCTTAGTAAAAGAAGTACAAACTAGTAGATGTTCTTTTTATTTGGCAGCTTGAGCTCCTCGGATGTGTAACATTTTCAAAAATATAAAATAATAATTTTGGGAATTTTTATAATTTAATATTATTTTATTGATTATTTTAATATTAAATTAATAATTAAATGCAAATAAATGGAGAAAAATTATGAAAAATAATGGAAAATTCTAAAATGTGTTATTTATTGGAATTATGACATTTTTAAGTTTTTGTGATTAGTTTGACACTAATTTAGTGCTAATCGCGATTAAAATCGCTAATCGGGTTTTTTGGCAATTTTGTGCAAAACTTGCACATATCACTTTTCTTCACACTTGTGCATTTTCTTTCATGATATTTGGGTTTACTATTCTTGTGAGAAGGATTATGGTTTATTGAGAAAAGGAAAAAGAAAAAGAAAAGAAATGAGGGTAGGTGAGAGAGAGAGGTGGACTTTTGACTTAGCATCCTTAGCCATTCTTCTTCATTCCTCATTTCTCTCCCTCTCCCTTTGCTTGCTGCTGCTGCCTTTTCCTCCCCCCTTCCTCCACCTTCAATCCCTCTCTTCATCTCAAAAACTACACCAAAATCCAATGTCCGTTTCATTAAAAGTGTGCACGAGCCCGAGACCTTCAAGATGGACCAAGAAAGCATGGATTTTGACCACTAGGGGCAACTCAAGAAAGTTCTTGAGTTGCCAAATGAGGTAATTACTGAATCATTAGCTTAGTTTTAGCTTTAATTTTACCCCTTTGCAAGTTTAGAATCGAAATCGGGTGATTTGTGGATTTTAGGAAAAACTAGAGAGGATTAGGGTAATTTTGAGTTAGGGCTATGCAATTGGACTCTAATGGAGACTTTAGACCCTATATTGACTAGAAACCCAGACCAACCCACTGGAAAACTAAAAATACGGAATTTCGGGACTTTCTTGTCGGTTTTTGAGAACCTGAAGCTTGCAGGGAAATCTGGAATACACTGAGACTTTTTCAGGAAAAAGTAGCAACACCAGGGACCCAATTGAGACCATAGGAGGCCACCCTGACCAGACGGACCCCATTGGAGATAGGGGGGCCGGCGAGGCCGGTTTTTTCATGAATGTGGCCGGCTAAGTTGTGGTGGATTGCTTCAGGGTTGGTCCAGTAGCTCAAGTACACCCTGCATAGCACCCTAGAGTTGTTTATTTGCCCTGATTTGGCCTGAGACGAAATCTGGGATCGTTTTCTAGGGTTGCTGCTTTGAGTTCAGTTTTGGTTTTGCGTATTTTGATTTGGTGATTTTGGTATTTGTGTGTTATCTCGATCGTGTGACGTTTGTACGTCTATATCGAGTGATTCCGGGTTGTTTTGCGAAGGCTAACCGTAGGTTCTAACCTATAAGCCTTTTGGCGTATCGTGTTGGTTTTAGCGTATCGTATTGGATTTAGTGTGTGTCGCTTCAAGTGTTGAATTGGTTTTGATGCGATGCGATACGTGTGATTTGTGTAGGTACACCGCGACGATCCGAGACGATGCGGAAGATGACGGTGACATCGACACCGACACGCAGGATACAGGTGAGTAGATTATATCTACAGGGGGAAGTCGGGTGGATGGCGTATAGCATCCCCGCAGTCCGTAATTAGTATTATGTAGTATATTTATGTGTGTGATAGTTATAGTGTGTTATGGTTAGTTAGGGTAGAAATACCTAGCGTAGTTTCTAGTTGCGAACCATAGGATAGATTTGCACCCACACGCATACACTTGTGTGTTTCTTATACTTGCACTGTGTTTGATGATATGGGATGACTTTGGAGTTGAGTCGATGATGTGGGCTTTATGCCGCGAGATCGGTGATTTGATATGATTCGTATTTGAGATACGAAATGTGTTTCTTGCGGGCTTGGGATATGTGTTTACCCCCGCATGCATACTTCATTGATGGTATCGTTTTGTGCTAGACATAGAGTAGTACCCCAGATTATATGATCTGATGATAATGATACCTGTTATATGACGAGATAATGAGATGTTGACCCGTACCCAGCTATTGGGATGCCGTACGACGATTTACCGTACGAGCCTATATTGATGATAGATCCGCGCTCATGACTCGAGGATGTCAGATGATATACTGTATCGTACGCGATACTATTGAGGCGGGATCACCGACTTATATATATTTATATATATCGACTCAGATGTTAGGCGGGTTTCTTACCTGTAGTTCAGCTTGTTAGTTCAGCCGTATAGTTAGTGTAGTTGTTAGAGTAGATTAGACTTCTTACCTATTTCAAAAACTAACGAATCGTGGGCATTTTTAAAGACAGCTCAAGGGAATCTACGGATATTTCAAAAACGACGTATCTTTTCATAAAAACACCGTATCCCCTATTTTCAAAACCCCATAATTCGTGTTATTTCAAAAGGCACCATTCGTAGGACTTATAGTAGATTAATGCAGATTAGTGTTGGTTACGTCTAAGTTTCAGCTCCCACTCCTCCTTGTGGTTCGCCTTGCATCGCATTTTTATACTATGTTTCATACTCCAGTATTAATATCATGCTGATAGGACACCAGCACCATTACCGATGATGCGTATGTACCACGTACACTTACTTGCCGGCTCACACACATCTTCATCGGTAATTGCCATGTCACGTACACCTTAGAAAATATATTATTGCTTGACATAGCCTTTTAGCTAGTAGTTTAGACATTGTAGTTATTACCTGCTACTTCCTGCATACTGTTATTCATTGTTATGCCACATTCATGGATTCTCATGCATATATTCACTATTTTGCATGCTATTGAAGTTTGGATTCGGATTTCTATGAGATCTTCTGGATTTGGAGGAAAACCGCAAAAACACAAATAAACATATTCTCTCTTTTAAAATAAAAAGTGCGGTTTTCCCATGATGTATGAGTCGTCCACCATGAGTTTGCTGATGGATTTGGAAACCCGATTCGAGGAGACGGATGAACCGTTTCGGGTACATGGTGGACCCGGTACGGTACCCCGGGGCAAGAGGAATGTGGTGATGACGTTGAGCCTGGCAGGGGAGTACTACCTACCGGTGATTTTACCCGACGCGTCGGATATCCGGAGGATACCGTCGTGGTCTTGAGATTTATGATAGGGGCCGGTCTGGACTGACGGCGCCCTAGATATTGTGGTTGAGACTTTGAGATATCGGGATATTGGGATTTCGTTCGTGCCGATGCTAGGCACAGTTTTATGCTGATTTCATTATGGTACCTTATTTTTAAAATATAAGGGAAATCTCACTAAATTATGAAAACAGTTGCTTCATGTAAATGTGTTCTGTTTTCACGCATCCATATCTCATTCATATGCTATATTGTTATCTGAGGCACTGACACAGACACATGAGATTGCACCCGGGTTAGATATTTACCCTAGCCTTGTCATAGGCTGCATGTTTTTATTGAGGATTTTGTATACTGATCGTATTGACCTAGGTTTATGTCTTGCTTTCGGTTTCTGCTTGTAGATATTTCTATTCACGAGTTGGCAACTCACCCCCGTTGTGCCACAGTTCTTGCAGGTTTTTGCCATACAGGTTCCTTGCAGCATTTCTGGCACATTGCTTTCTTGAGGGTGAATTGTATCTGGTAGGTGGTTTCTTTTGCATCAAGAACCACCATTGTATTTATTTATTTCATTGTATCTAGAATTCCATCAACCAAAACTTATATATTGTTTCAGACTCAGACTTAGGTGTTGTATTATTCGACCTTAGAGTCGCGCTTAGTAGTATTGCGGTTTTCTTGTTGCTTTGAGCTTTCTTTTGGATTTGATCCTCGCCACTTGGCGTTGTATATTATTGTTGCATGCGTGGTTGTGGCCGTCGATTGACGAAGAGCTAGCTCCCGCTTGGGGATGCCTTTATCATTGCATATATTGTTATCCTTGTTGTACCCCATTCGGGGCCAGTTTTACAAAAGAAACTCTGCCGAAATTTTTAGAAAAGACTTTACTGTTTTAAATGCACATTCGGCTTAGTTATTTAAAAACCTTGATTTCACACATGTATTTCTTCACTCCTTTTAAACCAGTTTCTTTACTTATTCCTAAAAATGGTTTTAGATTTCTGGGCTTTTGGCTTACTTGGATCAGATGGAGTCCTATAGACTTCATATGGTTCAAGGGCCAGTCACGTGCTCTTTCGGGTCGTGACAGGATGTCTATTGGCCTCCGCGACCGGCGCGGGGTGTTGAGCCTCGTAGGTATCCGACGGACCTCCTGCTGACATGACCATGATTTTTGATGAGCCTCGTAGGTATCCGACGGATCCCCTGCTGACATGACCATGATTTTTGATGAGCCTCGGTTCCTTTCGGCGAGGTCCCTTAGGTCTCCTGCCGAGGTCATTTTTGAGCTGCTTTGGCGAGTCTCACGTGCGCGACCCCGTCGAGGGAGGGGGTGACAGTCATGCCTGGGAGCAGGCGAGATGACCGCTACCTCCTCGGGAGGGACAGGGGTGTGACGAGACTCGGGACGAAGCTCTCTGACGTGAGACCTTGAAGTCAAATGGGTCGGCCCGAGGGAACTGCGATTGTTGGAGACAACGAGGCGGTGGTCGGAAGCACCGGCGCGAGTAGAGTCTTCTCTCTCTCTGTAGGGGTCCCGGTCCTGAGGTAGGGGAGCGTCGACCTGGGGAGCTTGCCCCGCCGTTTGGACACAGACGAGCGCGTCCATGACGGACGCAAGTCGATCTATCCGGGCGGCTAGGGTGTTGATGGCGTTCGGAGGAGGAGACTCGTCCGCGCCTCCGTTGTGGGGGAGGCGGCGGCTAGTGCTTGGATCGTCGCGGTGACTGCTCGCCATTGGGTTGAGATCAGAAGATGAACTTTGTTGAGTGGAATCAAGATTTCCCACAGACGGCGCCAGCTGACATGGTGCGGATCGCGTCAAGAAGTTACCTTCCATTGATCTGCTATTGGCGATGATGGACGGCCGAGATTTGAGTTGGAGAATAGCTCCTGAAGTGTGTGGATCTCAATGGGTGTGAGGTTGTTAGGGCCGAGCTACCTGCAAGGAAGTCCCGGGGTGGTTGTACCACCAAGGACCCTCCGACGATCAAGTTAGACAGGAAATCCAAGCAGAGTAACGGCCTAGTGAGTGGAAAAATGACTTATTTGAACCGTCTGAAGGAGGGGTTTATATAGCGGTGGCAGCAGGCAGGCAGGTGCGAGAATCACGCTGGCCGTTATGCCCCGACGTCATGCCCGCGTGATGGGCGGGATCTCCTATTAGTGGCGAGACAGGATAGTTAATGGGGATCGTGATGGCGTGGAACGCGGGATCGTGGGCAGCGGATATCTCGCGCATGGCGAGATTCGCGGAGGCGAGGCGGAAGCACCTGCGAAGGATGTCGTTGGTCGGTCGAAGGGACCGAGGAAGATGAGCTCGGCGGGGTCTCGGGACCGAGCGGGAGTCCGAGCTATCTCAGTTTTGTGGTAGCCCGGAGGCGAGCTGAGAGGGCCGAGGAGGCCAAATGTGCAGGAGGCTGGGAGGCGAGCCAGCGGTTGTTTGTAGGACGGGCATAGGGGTGGTCTGGTCGGCCACTATAGGTCCTTTCTTGCACGCTTCGGGACACGTCATCTGCCACGTGTCATGATCTGGGAGATCACCAATATCGAGCATCATCAGTTCTTGTTTTCAGAGTTTACTCTTAAGATTAAGGTAATTAAATTAATTAGGGTAATGTTATCAAGTGATAAAGCTACAAATGAGGAACTGTGTCAATAATAAAGCTATAGGAATGAAATCCCCATTCCTCTCGGCACTTTTCTTCTCTCTAATTTTATCGGAATGGAATCACCATTCCTCTCAATACTTTTCTCCTTTCTCTTACACAGAATGAAAATTTGGAACATGGAAACCTCCATGTTCCCGAGAAGAACGAATTTAGAACATGGTTTCGTTCTATGTTCTCTACTAGTTGGACTCATTTAGAATATGAGTTTCACCCTATACTCTGCATAAAATGAAATTGACTATCATATTTCTCTTGAATAAATTAGAAATAGAATAACAACATATTTCCCTTAAAAATATGGATATGCCATGTTCATTAATGAGATAAAAGAATTGGAAAACCCTGTTCATTTTTTTGTAAGACATGAAAATCATGTCTTTGAATTTAGAATATGGTGCTAAAATACCGCATTCTTCCTTTGGAACATAGGCCACCCTATGTTCTTTACAAATTTGAAAATGGGAAAATACTATTTTCTTTCATATTTGGAACATAGGCCGCCCTATGTTCTTATAAACTTGAAAATGAGAAAATCTTATTTTCTTTCATATTTGGAATATATGCTATCCACTACTACAATAAGGGGTTGCCTTTACGGCTTTATCTGTAGGGGTAAAGCACCGCCCCTATGGATATATTCGTAGGGGCTCGAAAATTCTCCGTAGGTGCAATGGCCACATGTGCAAGTCTTCGCCCTGAACATGCCCCTACGGTGTAAAAATTGCCCCTACGGTTTAATGCGTAGGGGACTATGTACCTACGGTGTATTCCGTAGAGAAAAAATATTTATTTAATTTAGTGGTTTATAAAATAAAATACTTGCCCCTCTGGTGCTATCCGTAGGGGCAACTTACAGCCCCTACGGAGTTAGCCGTAGGTCTAGATATAAGCCCCTATAGATATATCCGTAGGGGCAAGTGTAATGCCTGTTACCGATTCCATAGGGATAAAATGTCAGTTATCCTGATATTTTGTCCCTATGGATAAATATGTAGGGGCAAACTGTGGACCTACGGATTAATCCGTAGGTGCAACAGATGGCCCTACGGATTAATCCGTAGGGACATAATATCAGGTTTTTTTAAAAAGGGCTTCCTGTTTTTAACCCGTCGTGTGCACAATAATATATACATCATATAATCAAATACAGAAATATTCATAATCAATATCTCACGCATAATATATAAAAGAAATAGACAAACAGAATACGATATCAGGATAGATCCTCGTGAACAAGCAAACAACCACCAACCATTATCGTCCAAAATTTATACAATATGTATCAGATAAGTATATACATTCTCAAAAATATAAATAAAGCTACCCTAGGTCAGTCCAGCTCCTCCACCTCTGATAATCGACGTAATCTGGCGCATCTTCTCCTCGGTGCAGCCCTGAGTCGTCAAAAACTCGACCAATGAAGGAGCGGAGTGTGCAGGAGTCTGAGCGGGCTGTGGAGCTGCAGGAGTGGTCTGTGCAACCGCAGCCGAGGTACTGACTTGCGGAGCTGCAGACGAAGGAGATGCATGTGGAGCTGCAGCCGAAGTACCCTGTCGCATTTGTTCAATTTTGTGTGTAATAAACGAGTAAGAACCGTGTATTAGTCGAATTAGTTTCATTATCAGGTTATTGTGAAACCCCAATCTAAGATTAATCAAAATTAAGTCTACAACCAAATAAGCTAAGGCAACTACTATTGGATATGTTACTATCTATAATATGATATAATATTTTACTATTAAGTAGTATACATACCATCATCTCCTTCAACTCCTGGATGGTGGTCTTCAAGGTGGCAATATCTTACTCTAGACGTCGCTCACAGGGGGTAAGAGAAGTAACCGCCGGAGTAGAGTCCAACCTCATATGGGCCCTACTATAACCCAGTCCCTAGCTCTCTCCCAACCTCCGTGGTGCCCTCCATGTGCGGCGTCTAGAACTGGGGTCAGTAGCATCAGACCATTCTGTCCAGTAAAATCGATCCCCGATACCTCCGCCTGCTCCACTACTCGCTCCTACACCCACATTAACCATTAAAATATATCATTTAAATTTGAACTTTTCAAAACAAAAATTTCAAACCTGTTAGAATAAATATTGACACTTACGCAATAATCCTGGGTAGCGGTGTCGGGGAATCGAAGCTCTCCCGTGGAAGGATCTGTCGAGGTGCCGTGGACGGTAAGATACGCGGACAGCACGCTCGGTGTACCACCCTGCACCAGGGTCTAAGCTTTCTGCAATTCGCCAAAAATTTACATATATTATAAAATAACTCTTAATATTACATTATATCACAGTAGGTCTATTATAATTTACCGATAACTCCATGGCACGAGAAATATTCCTTGAGCCACCTATATAAGTGGGGCGACCCCTCTTCGCCGACTTCCTATTCTCTTTATTTTGATCAGCCTGTTTCTGCACAACACATTCAGATTTAGTTTTCTAATTAAGCAACACAAAAAATAAACTATATACTAAACAATGAATTACATTTAAAATACAAACCTGTTTGTGCTGAGAGTTGAAATATTGGCACAAGAGAGGCCATGTATCTACGTCGACTCTCGTAAAGTCCGGAGTATGTAGGAGAGCCGCTCTCTCTGCCTTGGAGGTCGCCATCCACAGGGAATAACAGTCGATCTTCAGCTCGTTCCTATTGTATCGGACCTTTGATTGCATGTTCTTTATCAGGCCATGGTACAGAGCGTGAAGATCGAGCACTCTCTCAGGGTGATCAGGGTCGGGTACAGGCTGAAATTCGTAATCCAACTGCAAATACAAAAAAAACAATGTTATTAAATTGCAAGTGTTAAATAATAATAAATATATTGGGTAAGTCAAATGAAACTATATATTAATACCCAGAAGAGGGAAAATGAGCACCGGTGCTGGTCGCCTCACTCAATATGAAGTGGACACTTCTTCACGAGGCGGCTCTCATCCCCTATATACTGGCCGGACCTCTCGGCATAATTGTCGGTATAGCGATAACCAAAGGTAAAGAAGAGGGGGAATGCTGCCTCTCCCCTAGCTCTGTCGGGCCTCAACCTGTGGGACCGATTCGGGTCTCGAGTCCCCCTCTCGGGATGGGAATGCCCTGCATCTACAAGAAATATCAAGACAATCAATATTAAGACAAAGTGGTATTAAGAAATCAAGGTTTAACGAAAATTGAAGTGTGATATATACCTCCGGCGACAGAAGCACGAGCCTGGGCCCAGGCAGCAACACGAGCGGGATGATAGTTCCTCCGGTGAGGAACAACCGGCGACCCAGACGTGGAAGCATCTCCAACTAGAAAATAAATATCGATAAAATTACATGAAGTTAATGTTTATTTTTAAAGGATATGTAAAATGAATAAATATTTTATATTTATTCATACAAACCTACAGACTGAGCGGAGGGTATGGAAGTGACGGGAGTGGCCCCTGCACCAGACGTGGACGCACCACCTATAATTAGACAATCAAACATTGACTATATAAGTAATTGCAAAAAGAATGTGTATATTAATAATATAGCATTCTAAATCAACATGTATACATTATAGGATATATAAACATACCCGCAGGTGCGGTGATGGCCTCTACCCGAGATGTAAGTACGTAAGAGTAAAAAGAATGTATGCATATTTATGATATAGCATTCTAAATCAATATACATACACTATATGATATATAAACATACCTGGAGGTGCGGGAGTGGCCTCTGTCTCTGATGTGGACACACCACCAACAGCTAGACAATCAAACATTGACTATATAAGTAATTTTGATATGAATATGCATGCATATCTATAATATTACATTCAAAATGAATATGCGTCCAATATACCTGGAGGTGTGGCAAAGTCCACACGGAAGGAGGCATCCGAAGGGGTCTCCGATCGGGGTGCAAGACCGGCCCTCTGAAGCTCCCTACACAGCTCTCCGGGCGGAAGAACCGCTCTGCCTCTGCTTCTGCCGGTGCCGCTGCTGGAACTCCTGCCGCCCCTCGCTGCTCCCGTCATCGTCATCAAATCTAGATAAAACGGTTCGTGGGCACATTAGACAATCATTACATATGCATGCTATATATGTATAGATCGTAAAATGTGAAGTAATAATATAACATTACTGATCACCTTTTTCATTTCGTGGACGCATTAGACATATCTACTTGAATTTCATCATCGATATCATTTCTAACCCACGTAACTTCATGATTAGCCGAATACAACCCGTCTTTTGAAACAGATGGTCGGAGCGTCTTCTCTCTTCTTCATCCTCATCGCTGTCATCGAATTCTGGGACATCGTAAACATCCCTGGGTTTCTAACGGTATATGACACTCCATCCCGGATGCTTCAAACACTGTGAGTAGTATACATGGAACGCTTGGTTCGAAAAGATAAACGGATCGTCCTGACCGTAAAATCGAAGTGTGTTCACACTGGTCAATCCATATTCATCTTTCCAAGTCCCGAGATTGTTTCTCCACTTATCCGTATCGGTTCGTGTATCGTACCAAGTACACTGAAATATATAAAACGGTTCTGATTGTCCGTGATATTGGATACCAAGTATACAATTTAAGTATCCATAATAAATCACACCATCCGATCCTACCGTCGCAATCCCACTATTCTGAGTGGTTCTAGATGTTTCTATGTCCTTAACTTCGAATTTGTATCCAACGACACCGAATCCTTTATAATATGCAGCCTCCATACTAGGAAACTGAGCTAAACATCTTGAATCACTTTCTAATGATGCAGACAAGTTCGGATCGTTGATCTAACAAAACAAATTTTACGACAAATACATAACGATATAAGTTTAGATTAAAACTGGTAGCAATAACATGTTATTCGAATAACTTACATAATCTATAACCCAATCGCAAAAATTATCCTGATGATATTTTTCCAATCGTTCATCGTTCCAATCAGGATGCCCCTCACGTACCTCGTTAAAATGAATTATGCTCTCAATAATTATGACATTATTATTATATCATTTCATACACACACACAAACAAAAACATAACAATTAATCCAAAAAAACCTACTCTCCATTTTTTTCACGATATGCGCTATTGAAGAGGATAAACCGGTATATCTTGTTGATAAATATAGTGTCTACCCTCTTATAATTAGCTTTACCATATGGCCCGTCATGAATTCTTCGAGGCCGGTTAAATCTCGTCTCAATATTTTCGTCCAAATAGCGGGAACAAAATGTGGTTGCTTCATCTAGAAGATAACCTTGCATGATAAAACCCTCTGGTCGATTTCTATTGCGTATATACTTTTTTAGAGTGTAGAGGCACCTAAAGAAAAATATATTAAATAAATTAATACGGGCATACAGGACAACAATAATTTTACAAATTGCGCGAAACGAAAAATTCCACGTACCTCTCGACGGGATACATCCATTGATATTGTACCGGTCCGGCTAACTTAGCCTCAGTTGCAAGATGAACCATTAGGTGTATTATGATATCGAAGAATGACGGTGGGAAAATACGCTCAAATTTGCAAAGTATCAACGAAATAGAATTTTCTAGTTTCTCCACCGTCACAACATCCAGTGTTTTAGCGCATAATTCTCTGAAAAACAACATAGGTCATTGATTACTAGACCAACCGATTCGGGAAGGGAAGTCCTGAGGGGTAATGGGAGAAGGTGCTCCATAATAACATGGTGATCATGACTTTTCAACCCATCGATCTTTCCTTTCATAATTTTTATCTTCTTGCTAAATGATCCTGAGAAACCGGTGGGAACTTTCAAATCATGCAACACCTGCAGGAATCTTTTCTTCTCCGGTTGTAACATATGATACGCGACATTGGGAAGTACAAACTTGCCTGGTTCACCCGCTATCGGTTTAAGATGCAATTCACTTCTAATTTCCCAGTCCTGTAGATCCATCCGAGTATTGAGGTTGTCTTTCAATTTCCCATCTTTACAAAGAAGCAAGTTGAGTATGTGCTCAGATACTCCCTTCTCTATGTGCATGACGTCCAGAAAATGACGCACTAAATTTTTTTACCAATATGGAAGCTCGAAGAAAATGCTTAACTTGTTCCAGAATGGTGGTTTGACCTATTTTGTCGGATCCATCCCGAAGGTCACATTATTGTAACCATCCCATTGAGCAGTCACGTCCTCTTCGGACATTGGGGCTGGAGGTCTAAGAAACTCCTGATGACCATCAAAGTGAACAGGGGTGGTCTAGAGGCAGGAAACGTAGATGGCTGCAATAACAAACCTTCTTGCTAAAATTTAAGAATTTCTATGTTGTATGTTGATGGAAATAAGGACATACTTTGTGACCATATACGAACCAACCTGATAGAATTCCATACGCAGGAAAGTTATTAATTGTCCACATTAAAGCCGCACACAATATGAAGGTTGTATTTATGTTTGCATCGTAAGTCTTTACACCATCAATGAATAAAAATTTTAACTCATCGATCAGAGGTCGGAGATAGACGTCGATATTGTTTTCCGGTGATTTTGTTCCGTCGATAAGAAAGGGCATCATAAAGTATGATTGGTCCATAACCAACCAAGGCGACAGATTATAAACTATCATTACAATGGGCCATGTGCTGTGGCTTCCAGCCATATAGTTGAATGGGCAGAACCCATCACTAGCGAGTCCGAGCCTGACATTGCGAGGATCTCAACTGAATATTCCGTGCCTCCTATCGAAATCCTTCCATGCCGGTGAATCTCTTGGATGACTCATTTTTCCATCTTCACTTGGAGGAGCACGGTGATGCCAAATCATTGCCTCGGCTGTTTTCTTGCACCTGAATAGCCTCTGCAGCCTCTGTGTTATGGGAAAGTATCGTGCTATCTTGATAGGTATATCGGGCTTCTTATCAGAATCTTTCATCTTATACATGGTCTCTTACATGTTGGACGCTCTTTCAAATCTGAATTCTCTTTCCGGTACAACACGCAATTTTTAGAACATGCTTGAATCTTCTCACACTTCAGACCCAAATCAGACATCATCTTCTGGGCTCCGTACCAGCTGTCGGGCACGTTATTTCCCGGGGGCATAGAATCTTTCAAGAACGAAAGAAGCATTGTGAATGACTTGTTGCTCCATACATTTAGGCACTTAATCTGGAAAAGTTGGATGAACCATAAGAGGGTGGAATACTTTACATTCTCATAAATTGGTTTTCTAGCATCATTCATGAAATTTTCATACTTATCCGCATGCGGTCCTTGACCGGAAGGAATGTCATCTTCGGTATGAATAGATTCACCTAGGGCAGCCTCTACCATATCCTCCATTTCTTCTCCTGGAAAGAAATTACCGTCTTCTTCTTCTGCCTTATTACCATCTTCTCCTTCTTCTTCTGCCGCATTACCGTCTTCTCCTTCTTCTTCTGCCACATTACTGTCTTCTTCTCCTTCCCCATGATATAACCAAGTTGTATAAAATCTAGTAAAACCATGTTTAACGATATGAAGCTCCGAAAATTCTACCTTCTTCCAGTACTTATTCCCACATCTATCGCACGGGCAGAGAATCTTCTCTAACACGATCTTATTATGTGCGCGTGCAAATTCAATAAAAGCAGCAACTCCTGCGACAAACTTAGGTTGCATACGTTGTTGCCAATCCACATACATCCAGTCCTTAACTCTGATGTACTCATGGGCCATGTTAGACCGTATAACATATAAATTATAGGTTATGATGACTATATTGAGAAATTTAAGAATGGGATGGTTACTGACAAAGGAGAAAATCCGTGTATATGTTTTGTGTGTGCGTTTGTCGTTGAAAAAAATAATTATTGATAATCAAAGTTAGATTTTAGGATACCCATGTATGAGTTGTATTATATATATATATGTGTGTGTTTCAATTTATGATTTCGCTTAAGTGTAGGGTTGTTAGTGTGTATGTGCTGTGTGTGCGTTTGTTGTGTATTCGCGTTGTATGTGTGTGTTTCGGCTGTCGGGGGTAAGGCTTCTATCCCATTAAGAATGTATAGAGCATACACCCATTCGCTTGTGCTTTCAATCGTTTCGAGTAAATTTCGGCAGCATCTCCCCGCTGTTCTCCGAGTACACTGTAATATAATAGATAATTATTTCAATGCTGTGAAACAACGTTGAAATGAACAACTCATCTAACTTTGTACACGGAGAACCAGCAGAAAAGTACCGACAAAATAACTCGAAATGGATGAAAACACAAGTGAATGCAGGTGTTTGCTTTATACATTCCTAACTTGTCCACACTGGACAAATCTATCGGTTATCATACGATTGAATCTTCTCGTCACATAGACTATATGACGGTTGTTAGTACCGAACTCTACCGTCTGATATTTAACAATCTTTGTATAGTTCTATGTCACGACGAACATTGAACATATGTTAACCGATAGACGGGGACTAAGTCGCGCTTTGATTTTCATATATCAGTATCGATGAGAATATGAACGTTTCATATTATCATCGAGTATCATATATTGGTTTTAACTTGAACATTTAACTTGAATAGGTTTTACGTTTACGTTTCGTTATTAAGGGTTCGAAGTTTTTAGTTTAGGGTAAATTTTTCTTGCGTTTACGGTAAAGTTGTACGTTTACGTTATCATCGAGTATCCTACTGAATGAACTAGTGCACCCTAAACCCTATATTCTTTACAACATGAAAATAGGAGAAACCCTAATTTCTTCATATTTTGAACATAGAATATAATTCTATGTACCCTACAAATTGAAAGAAAGAGAAACTCTATTTTCTCAAATAAACCTTTGAACATAAAAAAAAGCAATATATTTTCAAAATAAATTTTCGGGTTAAATTTTTCTGCTCTGACACATCGGGGTAAAACGACTATAACTCTCACCTGAGAGTATCAAATCACGATCCCTTCAAAGCATATGAATGCTAACTCATTAAGTTTCCAAACGAGACCATACATGCATATGAATGGTCTTAATAGAGTTTCATATACCTTAAAAAAAGGTATCCGCTTCAAACAGATTTTCGGGTTGAATCTGACTGCTTAGACACATCTGATCAAAATGGCCATAACTCTTATCTACACCAAATTGCAAACCGTTCGAAACATATAAAATCTAACTCATTAAGTTTCGAAATGATACCATGCATGGACATAAAAACTATAAACTTATGTTCTTGAAAGAATTTTGAACATAGAGTAAATTCTGTGTCCCTTCAAAACAAATTTGATTATTGAAAGAGAAGTGTTTCCCACTTATCAAATAAGAGTCGGGATCTCTCATTCCTGATGTCGGAAAGACCTAAAAAAGAGAGTTCCGATCTGTCAAAATGTTAGTGTATATGCCCTAGAGGCCATTACTGTATCATACTAGTTTGTATATTACTTGATGGAAGCTTGGGATATTCACAGTTGTATATACAATCTTGCTCGAAATGGTAGTATGCTACTTGGTTTGTCTCTGCTTTAATATGTGCATGTGTTTCTTTTAGCATATTGCTGTTATACATATTAGTAGAGCCCTTAGAATCTTTGCTTGATTACCAGCGTTGTGATGGCGCTCACACTCGTGGGAGCTGGGTGATCTATAAGCACATCCTTATACAAGACCCTAGTCGTTGGACTATCGAGACAGGGCATCGATACTTCGGAGTAGACTAGCGTATGCGCTTCTCATCCCAGTGTGGGAGACGGTCTGTCCCACAGCCGTCAGTACGTCGTACTTGAGATAGTATGCGGGTGCTCGTTGGGTTACGAGTACACTGGACAAGACTCGTCGGGAACTGTTGGTTGGTATTATACCTATCGTCAGTTATCAGTTTCCAGATGACATGAGTACAGCTTAGTCCGCTGACTTGACACTGTCACTTCGCCTCGAGTGTGTTCCCACTGCACTTTGATTACTACCCTACCACGGCTCAAAGGAGTCGTGCAAACAGGTAGTTTTTGGGTGCAGTCCCGAAGCACTTGGAGGCAGTGACGGTTAGACATGATTCGTCTCTCCCGGTATTGGGGGTTGACATCGTGCTGTGTCCAGGAGAGCCAATACACGAGTAGTCCCTGGCCAGGGCAAGCGAGATATACTGGTAGGTTTCCAGTGTTATCTCAGGGTGTTCTGGGCTACACTCCGACATGACTTGTACCGCTATTAGGGGACTGACGTTCACCGCCCCCCTAGGCCCGCCATGCGATGTATTAGACGAACAGACCGGACTGTACGGAGATTGTCATATACAGGCTCAGTAGGAGTTCAGATGGGGTTCACCTTGTCAGTCTTCTTATCGACATATACCTGGGGACCGTTACGTACAGCTAGTGCCGCTTGCGGTCTGTGGTTAAACCCACTGCCAGCGTAGTGTCGAGTCTTTAGAGTCCCACATAGAGAGCTATTCGCCTTTAGGCAAAATGAGTAGAGGTCGCATGGTTTTGCGACAGGGTTCGTTCACATCCGCGCACTTGTGCACGTTTGTTGTCCGGACAGTTTATACTAGCGGGCTTTGGTTTAAGCCGGATCCTAGTATATGATTTGGGATTGGTTTTTCTCATTGTATTCGTGTTCCTCGGATCACGAATGCGGGTGCGTATGTGTTAGTTGTATGTATGCCCTAGAGGCCAGTATTGTACAGATGATGTATATTATATTGGATGCTTGGACATATATAGAGATGACTTTCTTGCTCGATATGATAGTATGCTATCTGGTTTCTCTTTATCTTAACATGTATACTAGTCTCTTTAAACTGTCTTATAGTTACATGTTGGTAAAGCCCTTAGGATGTGTACTTGACTACCTGGACTATGATGCAAATCATACTAGTGGGGACATGATAGTCCATAGGTACATCCTTCAAGGTCCCTAGTCGTGGGTGTATCGAGACGGGGCATCGATATACCAGTGTAGACTAGCGTATACGCTTCTCGACCCATGAGATGGGCGATGGATGATCCCATATCCATTGGTGTTTGACATCAGAGATGATATACGGGTGCTCAGTGGAGACTGGGTACACTGGACGGACTCGCCGAGAACTCCCAGATGGTATTATACCTCACGTCAGATGGCAGTTCTCAGGTGACACTTGTACAGGTTAGTCTGTAGACCCGAGATCGTCATGGAGTCTTGTGTGATTCCCACTGTACTTTGATCTCCACCTTACCACGTCCATGAGGGCGTGCAAAATGGTGGTCTTTGGGTACAGTCCCGAGTTACATGGAGGTAATGAGCGATAGGAGGGGTTTCGTCTCTCCCGGTATTGGGGGTTGATGTTGCGCTGTGCTCGATTGGCCGTAACAGGGAAGTCCCTGGCCAGGGCTGATCAGAGATTTGCTGGTAAGTGTTACCAGTAGTTTCTCGACCCGTTATGAGCCTCACATCGGCACGACTTATCGGTTATTGGGGTTTGACGTTTACCACCCCTAGACTTGATATGCGACATATCAGACGAACAGACCGGACTGTACGGTAAGTGTTACTGGTTGGATTCACAGGAGTGTGAGCGGATTTGCTCGTCGATCTTCTGATCGCTCAATACCCGGGTGGCCATTACGTTTAGCAGACCGCTTGCGGCTTGTGGGTGCTTGATATGATCATCATCTGCTGCCGGCGTATTGACGGGTCTTTAGAGTCCTACGCAGAGGTTTTCTGGCTCAAGCGAAATGAAATAGGAGCGCATATGAGATATGTGCGGGACCGAGATTAATGCGTGTATGTGATACCGTATTTCATTCTCGCGATAAATGTTTTGATTGGTTGTATGCGATATAACCTAGTTATCGAATCTAAGATTGATTCGATAAGTCGATACATTGGATACTAGTCGGTTATGTGCGACATGACCGGATCATTGAATCAAGTGTTGATTTAATGATTTAATGTATAATTATATATTTGATATATTACTTTGCATTAACTAGTATTGGTTCACTTTAAAAGGGATTTTCTCACTTGATGTGCACATTGTATATGTGATATATTTTTGTGTACACTAAATTGTATCATGTTTGATGATACATGTTTACTTGTGCATGTGTAAAGACTAAACCATGGTTATATGAATGGTTAGGGTTTTCTTTACTTATTCATTTATTTATTTTGTTTATTTATTTTGGAAAAGAAAAGGTAAATGGTGGCTTTCTTTGGTTCTTTCATGAAGCTTCATGAAGAGTTGAAAAGGTTGACCATTTTGTTTTCTTCTCTTAACCTAACCATTCACCTAACCCTAGTTTGCTCTCTACACTTGACTATGGTTAGGATATGATAAGTATTCATATTGTTTTTCTTTTTAAAAATAGAACACTGATCATATTCTTTCTTCTTCTTCATCAACTTCATCAAGAATAAGAGCTTGCCACCATTAATGGCACCTTGAGAAAAAGAGTGAGAAATCCAATTCTAAAGTGAACCCACCTCCTATTTCTTCACCCTCTACCTCTTGCCTAGTAGTATAGGGTGTTTTCTTCATAAGTTTCACAACTTGATGAAGTTGGAGCTTGATCTTGTGTTGCCTCGACGTAGATCATCTTCGGCACGAAGCCGACGACCTTGCCCGACCATTTCTCCGATGAAGCCGATGCTTGAGTCCGGGATTCGAGACGGACAGCGAGAAGACGTCTACGTGGAGCTAAGGAAGTGGAGAACCGGATCTACAAAGGTTGTAGCCTCTTTCTTTTAGTTAAGTAGTTAACTAGTTTCACTTTGTCGCCTAAAATCTAGTTAACGATCCGTATTAGGGTTTCTCGGCACCCGTAAAATTTGAAATTGGCATGGTTGATGCCTTGTGAGACCTCCTTAGTGTGCCTAGGAACCCTACAGTGGTATCAGAGCCTAGCTAGAGCCTTAGGCGAAGTGTAGACGACGTTTGAAACCCGATCGAACCGAAACCCTAATTCCCAAGGTGCTCTCTGGACTTTTTTCAAAAACTGGGATATTTCCAGATTAAAAATTCTTAAAAATTTCAGCAGGGAATTCTAAGAATTACGATGCAAAATTTTCCACATGATACGTCCAACGTGCGGCGGAACCGCGGCGGAAGCCTGGCTTCTGCGGCGGTTCCGCGGCCATATGATGACGTCACCCTTCCAAATTTGCATAGTAATTCATGTTTTCAGTTACTGGGTTTTCTGGGAATTGTTAATCAGTACTCAAGAGTTGAGTATTTTGGGTTGTATTGGGAGTTCGTACATTCGATCGGATTATCAGATTTTGTCTATGTGGCTTTCCGGATATTTTGGAATATGTTAAAAAGTTCGACCGGATATAAATACCCACTTTTTCCCCTGCCAGAAAAGTTCCAAGTGTTGGATTTTTCTGTGGTTTAAGGACGTTCTGAGTAGTGCAAGTAATGCGATGGTCTCTCTAGAAGACCACAAACCTTAACTCGATTATGTGACCGTCTTGAACTGCCCTTTGAACCTTCGGGTTTGGGACAGTACGGCGTGCCACATGTGAGGCGTTGGCTTGACCCTTCTACGGCTGGACCATTGGTACTGAGGCATGAAGTGAATGTCTTTGAACTTATTTCATGTGTTGAACGGTTTCGGGAAAACTTAGATGTTCGAATGTTCGATCGGAAAGTTTAATATTTTCTATTTATCCGGATTGGGATACAATAATTGGAATTCACAAACAGTTATGAGATAACTGAATGAATGTTATAAATCTAGCGGTTTAGTCTCACTTGATATTGAAAAGAGTTTTTGATAACGAGACTAAAATGCGGGGTTTATAATTGTTAGGCATGTGATGTCTAAGTATTTCATCTAATTAGGCATGTGATGTCTAAAGAGGTTGCGGATTCCAACTGTTGTAGTTTTACACTTTCTTTTCTGTGACTGTAAGTGTAATATGTGATATCGCCGGTTTCGTTGCTATATGTCAACGACAATTGGGATGCACATATTTACTTACGTTGATGACATGTGATGTTATGTGTTGCTGGATATGTTATATTGGATCGTTGTGTTTGAATAGCCGGGTTTTTTTATGTGAGATGAGTGTTTTTCATTTTCATTCATGTAAAAACTTGTATGTAATATTCTTTTATTGGGGCACTTCCAGGTTGCGGAAGATGTCACCTTTTGTATATTTTTTACTTTTCCGCATTAGGATAGACCCAAGGAGGGGAGCACAAGTAACCGGGTTCTAGGGTCCAGTGGGAGACCATCTCGAGGAGTCGAGTCCGGGTCTCCTAACCCTAAAATTGGTAGGGTTGCTTGCCGCTCTCGTAGGGGTCTAGGGGTGTGAGATTGGCTATTCATCACAACCGTGGAATCCGTGTTTTATACTGGCTCGTATTGAAAACACGGACGTCCTAGTATATCCAATATTTCATATGATATTTTCTGCTGCGATATCTGTGATGCGATCATTTGATATGTTCTGATGGATACTGTATATAGTATATATGATATATTATATAGACGTCACTTATGTTTTACACCCGCGCTAGCCCTGCCCCGCTCTGTCGTTAGTTACCTAACCTAACGGTGCACGAGGGGACATCGAGGCGAATGCGGATGGCATAAGTGTACGTCGTATTTATCTGTGATGTTTAGGTACTTAAATGATGGGACTTCATTAATATGATTAATGAAAGAAAAGAAACCTAAGATGTTGTGGAATCGAATTTCAAAATAAAACAGGTAGCTACAGTTCTTGCTTTGCACAGCGGTATATGTGATATATCCTGCATCTTATTCGATGAGGAAAGGACCGAGATCCCTTCACCGGGAGTGACTCCTTTAGCAATAACTGGCAGATGCTACACACTCGGTTTGGTTTTTTGATTGCTTCTATAGTTTCTGCTTTGCACAGTGATATATATGATATATCCCGTACCTCATTCGACGAGGAAAGGGCCGACGATCCCTTCACCGGGAGTGACCCCTTTAGCAAAACTAGAAAAAGCCTAAAAAACACTCCATTTCAAAATCATTCGATTCTACAACGATATCAAGTTCATTACGCAATAGGTTTTCAGAAAAACCTATCGTAGCCCTCCATCATTTCAGATAAGTTACATATAGTATTCGTGCTACATTTGTTGGCTTTCGTCAAGGTGTAGTGTGCGGTAGCTATATGCTGCTTATCTGCTGCATATGATGCGACTGGATTAGGGTAGTCGTACGGCTTTGTTGGCTTTCGTCAAGGGTCGTGCGGGTGGGTTTAATTCAGTCAAGAAATGTACGGGTTGAACTTGACTAGCGGGCTGTGGTTTGTTGGCTTTCGTCAAGGTCATAGCACGCTAGGGGCAAAAACCACTATCGGGAATTTCAAGTGTTGAAATTTACAATGAGATTGCATACCTTCTATGAGATAGTTGGATCCCGATACCTACTGCGAGTAAGAGTTACTCCTGGGAGAGTTTTACACATTACAATTAGCCGATCAAGTAGGTGTCTAGAAAGGTGTCAACGGGGTTACGCCTCTGGGAAAATGAGGTTTACTTTAATTAGGTCCGTGCGAAAGCACGGGGAACCTCCCTCAAAGTACCGACACTGGCCTGGCTGAAAGATCGACGAAGTTGTAGGGTGTAATTAATCCCGGCTAGTCTTTCCTTTTAGGGTTTGAAGGAAGATTTGATAAAAACCAGTGAGAGCCATCCTGATTAGATAAGATAATAACCAATCTGATCTTGCACGAGCATACGCTAAAGTGTTTTCTTCTCTCTCTCTCCAGGTAGCGACCATGTCATGCCCTAATAAAGATAATAATATGGATGTATTGACCGAACCCGCATGTTATACTGTGCTGGGGAACGTTGGTTCCGTTCTTTCTTATAAGAGTTATAGGACTGAACATGATATAGGGGAATACCAGGATTCCCATGCCACCCGAATGAAGAAAGTTCATGTTGATGCATTTTCTTCGGGTGTGTTCGTTACAGAGAACTGTTTCTCCATTTGCCCTACGTCCTGGGTATTAGATACCGGGTCAGGATCCCATATATGTAATCAGTTACATGGGCTTAGGAAAGGTAGAGAACTTGGAGAAGGTGATAAAGACATTAGAGTTGGAAATGGTGCAATTGTTGCAGCTAAGACTGTCGGGGAATATCACCTTGTATTACCGACTGGTAATACATTGGTTCTGAACGAATGCTATTACATGCTGAACCTGATATGCAACATTATATCGGTTTCTTTATTGAGTAAAGAGGGATATAATTTTGCATTACAGGATAATGTTATGAACATTTTCCTTAACGAAAAGTTGGTTGGATCAGGCACGTTGTGCAATGGCATTTATGTTCTAAATCAATCAACAGTTCTGAGCATAACAAACACACACAAGAGGAAGAGTTCAGAACTGAACGAATCCTTCTTGTGGCATTGCAGACTGGGTCATATCAATGCGACACGACTGGCTAAGTTGCATAAGGATGGATATTTGAAACCATTCGAATTTTCATCTTATGACACTTGCCAGTCATGTCTCAAAGGCAAGATGACCAAAACTCCGTTTACGGGACACGGAGAAAGAGTTACCGAACTCTTAGGACTAATACATAGTGATGTATGTGGTCCTATGTCTACACATGCCAGGGATGGTTTTTCGTACTTCATTACATTCACTGACGATCTCTCAAGATACGGACATGTGTACTTAATAAGACACAAGTCTGAAGCTTTTGAGAAATTTAGAGAATATAAACAAGAAGTCGAGAACCAAACCGGAAAAAGTATTAAAATCCTTCGATCTGATCGAGGAGGTGAATACTTGAGCATTGAATTCCTGAACTTCCTAAAAGAGAATGGGATTCTCTCTCAGCTGACTCCTCCATATACACCACAGCACAACGGTCTATCAGAACGGAGGAACTGCACCCTATTAGATATGGTGCGCTCTATGATGAGCACAGCTGAGTTACCTATTTCCTTCTGGGGGTATGCGCTTGAGACATCCATACATCTATTGAATATGGTCCCCACTAAATCTGTGCCTACCACTCCATATGAGATATGGAAAGGAAAGAGACCATGTCTTAACTATGTTAAGATATGGGGTTGTCCAGCCTATGTCAAACGACAAAATCCGGACAAACTCGAGGCACGGTCTGTTCTATGCAAATTTATAGGATATCCCAAGAATTCACAAGGGTATATCTTCTACCACCCTGAGGAACAAAGAGTGTTTGTTTCTCGGCATGCCACCTTTTTAGAAAAAGAATTTCTTGAAAAAGATATTTGTGGTCATGAGGTAGAACTGGAAGAGGTTCCAGCTACAAAAGCTACAACAGAAGATCTGGTGGAACCAGAGGATTCCGTAGTTCCCAATGAACCCCAGCCACTCCGCCGATCTAGTAGGGTTCCTCGCCAACCAGAGAGATACTACGGTTTTCTCATGGATGGTGGGAGCGAGGATTGCATCATGGAGGATGATGACCCAACTAGTTTCGAGCAGGCCATCACGAGTAGGGACTCAGTGAAATGGCTGGATGCTATGCGGTCCGAGATGGAATCCATGTACACCAACAAAGTATGAACTTTGGAAGTTGCTCCTGAAGGGGTAAAACCCATTGGGAGCAAGTGGATCTTCAAGAAAAAACTTGGTGTAGATGGGAAAGTGGAGACTTTCAAAGCTAGACTTGTTGCAAAAGGTTTTCGTCAAAGACCAGGTGTGGACTATGACGAAACCTTTTCTCCAGTGGCTATGCTTAAATCCATCCGGATCATGCTTGCCATCGCTGCATATCATGATTACGAAATCTGGCAAATGGATGTTAAGACCGCCTTTCTAAATGGTGATTTAGAAGAGTGCGTGTACATGACTCAGCCAGAGGGCTTCGTAGACAGTGGGAGCAGCGGGAAGGTATGCAAGCTGCTTAAATCCATTTATGGATTAAAGCAAGCATCGCGGAGTTGGAACATCTGCTTTGACGTCGTTATCAAAGAGTTTGATTTCGTCAAAAACTCAGATGAACCTTGTATTTACAAGAAGGTGGCAGAGAGTAAGATTGTCTTCCTCGTATTATACGTGGACGGCATACTCTTGATAGGAAATGATATTCCTATGCTGCAATCGGTCAAGCTCTTCTTATCACAAAGATTCTCGATGAAAGATCTTGGTGATGCCTCCAGCATATTGGGAATTAGGATCTATAGAGATAGATCCAAACGGATTTTGGGATTGTCCCAATCCAGGTACATTGACACCATACTAAAGAGGTTTAGTATGGAAGAATCCAAGCGTGGGAACTTGCCTACGATCTCTGGAATCATTGGGATTGTCCCAATCCAGGTACATTGACACCATACTAAAGAGGTTTAGTATGGAAGAATCCAAGCGTGGGAACTTGCCTACGATCTCTGGAATCACTCTCTCCAAAGAGATGTCTCCCAAGACTGATTTGGAGAGAGCTCGCATGAAAGAGATACCCTATGCTTCGGCTGTAGGCTCTATCATGTACGCGATGCTATGTACCAGACCCGATGTTGCATACTCACTAAGTGTAGTGAGCAGGTATCAAGCTGATCCTGGAGAGAATCACTGGACAGCTGTGAAGAGCATTCTCAAGTACTTACGAAGGACTAAAGAGATGCTCTTGGTGTATGGTAACGGAGAACTCCAAGTGGAGTCCTTTACCGATTCGAGCTTCCAGAGTGATAAGGACGACTCTAAGTTGCAGTCGGGATTTGTCTTTACCCTTTACGGAGGGGCGGTTAGCTGGAAGAGTTCCAAGCAGGAAACCGTGGCAGACTCGACGATGGAGGCTGAATACATCGCTGCCAACGATGCTGCCAAAGAGGCTGTCTGGATCAAGAAGTTCATTACTGAACTTGGAGTGGTTCCATCCATTGAGCATCCAATACCTTTGTATTGCGATAACAATGGAGCGGTGGCTTTGGCTAAGGAACCCAGGTCCCATCAGCGATCCAGGCATATTCTGAGGCGGTATCACCTGATCCGGGAGATAGTTGATCGCCGGGAGATCGAGGTCAGGAGGGTTGACACGAAGAACAACACGGCGGATCCATTCACGAAAGCCATTCCCTAGATACAGTTTGAGAGACTCTTCGGGATGCTTGGTATGCGATACTACAGCAGCTGGCCCTAGTGCAAGTGGGAGATTGTTAGTTGTATGTATGCCCTAGAGGCCAGTATTGTACAGATGATGTATATTATATTGGATGCTTGGACATATATAGAGATGACTTTCTTGCTCGATATGATAGTATGCTATCTGGTTTCTCTTTATCTTAACATGTATACTAGTCTCTTTAAACTGTCTTATAGTTACATGTTGGTAAAGCCCTTAGGATGTGTACTTGACTACCTGGACTATGATGCAGATCATACTAGTGGGGACATGATAGTCCATAGGTACATCCTTCAAGGTCCCTAGTCGTGGGTGTATCGAGACGGGGCATCGATATACCAGTGTAGACTAGCGTATACGCTTCTCGACCCATGAGATGGGCGATGGATGATCCCATATCCATTGGTGTTTGACATCAGAGATGATATACGGGTGCTCAGTGGAGACTGGGTACACTGGACGGACTCGCCGAGAACTCCCAGATGGTATTATACCTCACGTCAGATGGCAGTTCTCAGGTGACACTTGTACAGGTTAGTCTGTAGACCCGAGATCGTCATGGAGTCTTGTGTGATTCCCACTGTACTTTGATCTCCACCTTACCACGTCCATGAGGGCGTGCAAAACGGTGGTCTTTAGGTACAGTCCCGAGTCACATGGAGGTAATGAGCGATAGGAGGGGTTTCGTCTCTCCCGGTATTGGGGGTTGATGTTGCGCTGTGCTCGATTGGCCGTAACAGGGAAGTCCCTGGCCAGGGCTGATCAGAGATTTGCTGGTAAGTGTTACCAGTAGTTTCTCGACCCGTTATGAGCCTCACATCGGCACGACTTATCGGTTATTGGGGTCTGACGTTTACCACCCCTAGACTTGATATGCGACATATCAGACGAACAGACCGGACTGTACGGTAAGTGTTACTGGTTGGATTCACAGGAGTGTGAGCGGATTTGCTCGTCGATCTTCTGATCGCTCAATACCCGGGTGGCCGTTACGTTTAGCAGACCGCTTGCGGCTTGTGGGTGCTTGATATGATCATCATCTGCTGCCGGCGTATTGACGGGTCTTTAGAGTCTTACGCAGAGGTTTTCTGGCTCAAGCGAAATGAAATAGGAGCGCATATGAGATATGTGCGGGACCGAGATTAATGCGTGTATGTGATACCGTATTTCATTCTCGCGATAAATGTTTTGATTGGTTGTATGCGATATAACCTAGTTATCGAATCTAAGATTGATTCGATAAGTCGATACATTGGATACTAGTCGGTTATGTGCGACATGACCGGATCATTGAATCAAGTGTTGATTTAATGATTTAATGTATAATTTTATATTTGATATATTACTTTGCATTAACTAGTATTGGTTCACTTTAAAAGGGATTTTCTCACTTGATGTGCACATTGTATATGTGATATATTTTTGTGTACACTAAATTGTATCATGTTTGATGATACATGTTTACTTGTGCATGTGTAAAGACTAAACCATGGTTATATGAATGGTTAGGGTTTTCTTTACTTATTCATTTATTTATTTTGTTTATTTATTTTGGAAAAGAAAAGGTAAATGGTGACTTTCTTTGGTTCTTTCATGAAGCTTCATGAAGAGTTGAAAAGGTTGACCATTTTGTTTTCTTCTCTTAACCTAACCATTCACCTAACCCTAGTTTGCTCTCTACACTTGACTATGGTTAGGATATGATAAGTATTCATATTGTTTTTCTTTTTAAAAATAGAACACTGATCATATTCTTTCTTCTTCTTCATCATCTTCATCAAAAATAAGAGCTTGCCACCATTAATGGCACCTTGAGAAAAAGAGTGAGAAATCCAATTCTAAAGTGAACCCACCTCCTATTTCTTCACCCTCTACCTCTTGCCTAGTAGTATAGGGTATTTTCTTCATAAGTTTCACAACTTGATGAAGTTGGAGCTTGATCTTGTGTTGCCTCGACGTAGATCATCTTCGGCACGAAGCCGATGACCTTGCCCGTCCATTTCTCCGATGAAGCCGATGCTTGAGTCCGGGATTCGAGACGGACAGCGAGAGGACGTCTACGTGGAGCTAAGGAAGTGGAGAACCGGATCTACAAAGGTTGTAACCTCTTTCTTTTAGTTAAGTAGTTAACTAGTTTCACTTTGTCGCCTAAAATCCAGTTAACGATCCGTATTAGGGTTTCTCGGCACCCGTAAAATTTGAAATTGGCATGGTTGATACCTTGTGAGACCTCCTTAGTGTGCCTAGGAACCCTACAGTATGCACAGTTTCTTGAGACAGAGGGAGAGGACCTTGATTAAGGTTAATGGCTATTGTCATTTTATTAATCCTAATGCTTATGTGTGTATTATTGTTAATTGATATTAGTTTAATAATTGTGCATGGTTGTGGTTGTTGACCATTTGACCTTATTGACTTGTTGACCTTGGTTGACACTTTGACCATCATCATTTCATTTGGAAGATGCTTTTTGATCCTTGCAATTTACATTAAAAATGAAATGATAATGGTCTTGTCTTGATTAAGCCATTACAATTATCTCACTAATTTTCTAATTACAATAATTCACATATATGAGAGAAGGCTTCATATTATTCTCTCATTCTATTTTTCACATTCTCTCTCTTGTTCTTCCTCTCCCTCAAGCTCTCCCCTCTCATGTGTTGAGAAACACTTGAGCTTGAGAAAAACCCTCTCTTGATCATCTCTACTCTCATCTACGGTTCAAGGATTAGCACTTCTTGCACCCTAGTTACTTCTAGCTTGGAGTTGAAGCCAAAAGTTGAGGCTTTCGGGTGGATCTTTCTTCGACGTGAGAAGACGACCAAGGTGACCTCCTTCCACCACTCCAAGGAGCAAGGAGAGAAGGACTTAAAGCCCAAGGTATAACCTTTCTAGCACTTAGTTAGTTTCTAGTTAGCGTTAGCTTGTTTTTGTTTAGCAAAGATCCTTCAAGTCTAGTCCATGTTGCCTATAGTTGATAAAAATCCGATTTTTATTCCGTTTTCCGCCTCCCCGCAAGCACCGGGGTGGGCAACGTGGACTTACAGTGGTATTAGAGCCTAACTAAATATAAACTAGCTAGGTAGTAGAGTGTGTCGAAGTTCGAATCGGAAAAATCGAAAAACCGAGTTTTCAAAACCCTAAGTTTCTGTTAAATTTTTTTCTGGTCAAAACAAAATTATTTATATACCAAAAATCATCTCAGGGTTTTGTGAAGAAAGCCACCAAAAACGATCCAGTGATTCGACCAAAGAGCCGCGGTTCCGCGGCAATAGCAAGCTATTGCCGCGCAACCGCGGCCATCTTGGCTCTTCACTGGGTCGAGTTTGGTGCAGTGTTTTTCTGGCTTGGTTTTAGGATTTTTAAGATGGTTTTTATGTACCCAGATTTTCCAGAATAGAAATTTATTTTTGGGGGCCTATAAATCCGTATTTTTTTCGAACTTCAATACACTTTGACTATAAAGGTTATATCTGTGATGTTTGCATGTATTGAACGTCGGCTAATCGCTATATGTCGATTAGTCGGGGTTATACATATCTGTGATCTGTGATTGATGCTGGTATGTGTATATGAATATGTTGGACTGTCGCGGGTGAATAACCGGGGTGGATGTGAGATGAGTGTTGCTTTTTTCTTTCATTCATTTGTAATATGTAAATTGATGTAATATTATTATTTGTATGGCCGCACAACCGGGTCGGGGTTGTAGCCGTCATTGTATAATTCTTTTTACTGTTTTTGCTCCTAGGATTGACCCATGGAGGGGGTGCACAAACTACCGGGTATCTCGAAGTGCCGAGTGGCCTACTCACGGTGTTGAGGGAGGTTGCTTCGCTTCGGGTACTTGGCGGGTAGTTTGCCGCACCCGTAGGGGTCTTGGGTGGGGTATTGGCTATTCACCGCGACCGTGTAATCCGCTTTTCGTTGCAGGCTCGAACGGATTGCGGATTCCTAGTATATCCAATGTATTCATCTGTGATCTGTAATGTCTATCATTGCTATATATTTATATATGATAACTATTTAGGCGTTGCTTATGTTTTACAGCCGCGCTAGCCCAGTCCCCGCTCTGTCGTTAGTTAAGTAACCTAACGGGTGATGACGGGGCCCCGTGGCGAATGCGAATGGCATAAGCGTACGTCATATTTTGGTTGTTTTCTGCAATGGTAGGATTAAATGATGGGACGCATTAAAAGAACTAACGCAAGAAAATAAACCAAGTATAAGTCGATTGGAACACTTTGAAAACCACTCGGTTCTTTTCAAAACTAAACTTTTAAACGCGGAGCTTGAACCACTCCTTTTAAAAGCTATCTCGTTCCATCGATTATATCAAGTTCACTACGTTCACGGTTTCGCCAAAACCATTCGTAGCCCTCCGTCATTCCACATGAATGGTCAAAAAGTATTCAAGCTATGTATTTTGGCCAAAGTCAAGGCATAGTGATTGGTAGCTATTGGGTATTCATGTGCAGCATAGATAGATGCGTTGGTTTGGGACAGTCGTGCTGCCATTTTGGCCAAAGTCAAGGGTAGGTACGGGTGGGTCCAAATTAATCAGGAGAATGACGGGTAGAACTTGACATGTGACTTATGATATTTTGGCCAAAGTCAAGGTCATAAGAGCATGGGGCAAAAATCCACATCGGGAGTTTCATAAGTACTGAAACTTGCTAGCGCTGCATACCATTTGGAGTGTGATAATTCTGGTAGGATTCCTTCGGTTTTATCACGCGATGATATTTGGATCCCGATCCTACTGTGAGTATATGCTACTTCTCGGGAAAACTCTTACTTAACGATCAATGCTATAAACTTAGTAGGTGTCTAGAAAGGTGTTAGCGGGGCTACGCCCACAGGGAAAAGAGGTTACTTAATTAAGGAACTTCGCGAAAGCGTTGGAAAACCTTCCTCGAAGTACTGACACTGGCCTGGCTGAACGGTTAAGCAAGTATTGTACGGTGGGATTGATCCTGACTAATCCTTTCTTTACGGTTTGAGAAGGGATTCGAGAGACAGTGGGAGCCATCCAGTTTAGACAAATTAAAAACCACTCTAAACTTGCAAGAGCATCATGCTAAAGTGTTTCTTTTCTCTCTCCTAATTGCAGCGACCATTCAACATGACCGGACTTAAGTTATTACTAGATAAAAACATATTGACAGGGCCAAACTACAAAGATTGGCTCAGGAATGTCAAGATGGCAATCACTTATGACAAGTTGGGGTATGTCCTTACCACTTAAGCTCCCCCTGTCCCAGGTCCCACCTCCAGCGTCGCGGATAAGGAAATCCGTAAGACATGGGAGATAGATTGCGCGAAGGCCAAATGCCTCGTACTAGCCTCGATGGACAACGAACATCAGAGGAGGCACGAGAATATGGACCTAGAGTCCATATTTCTTCATACAAAAGAACTGTATGGAGAGCAGTCTCGTATCGCAAGATACGAAGTGTCGAAGAAGTTGTTTTCGGCAAGGTTGGCCGTCGGATCATCGGTAGCGGAACACGTGCTTAAGATGATTGGCTACATAGAGGAGCTCGCGGACCTTGGGACCATGTTGGAGAATGAACACTATACTGTTTTGATTCTCCAGTCCCTTCCTTCCACTTACGCCCAGTTTGTCTTAAATTTCAACATGCATGGAAAGGAGGTAGAACTTTCCGAACTTTTGAACATGTTGAGGAGTGTTGAGGGCACCCTACAGAAAGGTAGGGAGACATCCACTTTGTTTGTAGGAGGATCTTCCTCTTCTAGATCCAGGGCGAAAGCCAAGGGTAAGAAGAAGAAAGCCCCCGCCAAACCAAGAGGCGGTGTCGGTAAAGTGGATACGAAGGGAAAAGGAAAAGCAACAAAGATAGCGGGAAAGCTGGTGGGGAAGGAAGAATGCTTCTATTGTCATAAAAGTGGTCACTGGAAACAGTATTGCAAGGCTTGGAAAGCCAGAACACAGGATTTGAAGCGAGTTGCAGCTTCAGCTTCAGGTGTGTATGTTATTGAAAACTGTCTATCAATAAACTCTACTTCCTGGGTATTGGATACCGGATCAGGATCTCATATCTGTAATTCTTTGCAGGCGTTGAAAAAGCGTAGAGTTTTGAAGGCAGGTGACATGACCCTCAGAGTTGCAAACGGTGCTAGCATGGATGCTGAGGCCGTGGGGGACTATCACCTGGGATTGTCAGATGGACATTTTTTGGTTTTGCGTAGTTGTTATTATGTACCAAATGCAACCTGTAATATCATTTCTGTATCTTTATTATCTAAAGAAGGTTATGAATTTGCATTTTTAAGTAATGTAGTGAACATTCACCTTAATCAAGTTTTGATTGGGTCAGGTACATTGAACAACGGTATATACGTGTTAAACCAACCACAGATTTTCAATGTCCAGAATACACACAAAAGAAAGTCTCCAGAAATCAATAAAACTTTATTATGGCATTGTAGACTGGGTCACATCAATGAGAGAAGGTTGACTAAGTTACACACAGAAGGATATTTGGATCCGTTCGAATATCAATCGTATGCAACTTGTCAATCCTGTCTCAAGGGAAAGATGACAAAGACTCCGTTCACTGGACACGGAGTAAGAGCGAGTGAGCTCTTGGGACTCGTACACAGCGACGTGTGCGGTCCAATGTCTACACATGTGCGAAGCGGTTATTCTTACTTCATTACTTTTACCGATGACTTTTCAAGGTACGGTTATGTCTTCTTAATGAAACATAAATCCGAGGCTTTTGAAAAATTCCAGGAATATAAGAATGAAGTAGAAAAACAAACAGGCAAAAGTATCAAGGCACCGAGATCTGATCGAGGTGGTGAATACTTGAGTGCCGAGTTCCTGGGTTACTTAAAAGAGAATGGAATTCTTTCTCAGCTTACTCCTCCATACACTCCGCAACATAACGGTGTATCGGAGAGACGGAACCGAACCCTATTGGATATGGTACGGTCCATGATGAGTAACGCTGAGTTGCCGCGATCGTTCTGGGGATATGCACTAGAATCAGCTGAATACCTTTTGAACCGGGTTCCAACTAAGACTGTGCCTACTGCACCATATCAGATGTGGTGTGGGAAGAGACTTTATCTTAATCACATTAAGACATGGGGATGTCCAGCTTTTGTAAAAAAGCAGCATGCGGACAAGCTCGAGGCACGCTCAGTACAGTGCAAGTTTGTGGGATATCCAAAGAACTCCAAGGGATATTGCTTCTATTGCGAAGAGGAACAAAAGGTTTTTGTTTCTCGCCATGCCCACTTTCTTGAACACCAGTTCATAGAAAAAGAATTAAGTGGGAGCGCAATAGAACTGGAGGAAATTCCAGAACCACGAGCTATTACTGAAAGCTTAGTAGAACCAGAGGATTCGAAAGATCAAGACATTCCCACGCCACTCCGCAGGAGTAGTAGGCAGTCTCATCCGCCCGAGAGATACTACGGTTTTCTCATTGACGGGGATAGAGAGGATTGCATTATAGACTGTGATGAGCCTACTAGCTTCCAGCAAGCCATTCAGAGCGTCGACTCGGTAAATTGGCTGGATGCAATGTGGACCGAAATGGAGTCCATGTACACCAACAAAGTATGGACGTTGGACATTGCTCCAGATGGGGTAAAACCCGTAGGATGCAAGTGGATCTTCAAAAGGATGATTGGTGTAGATGGACAGGTTGAGACCTATAAAGCTAGACTGGTTGCGAAGGGTTTTCGTCAGCGACCTGGTTTGGACTATGACGAAACTTTTTCTCCAGTAGCTATGCTGAAATCCATTCGGATTCTTCTTGCCATTGCTGCCTTCCACGATTATGAGATTTGGCAGATGGACGTAAAGACAACTTTTCTAAATGGACATTTAGAGGAGTGTGTCTATATGGATCAGCCAGAGGGTTTCAATCAGAGTGGGAGCAGCGGAAAGGTGTGCAAGTTGCTTAAGTCCATTTATGGACTAAAGCAGGCATCGCGGAGTTGGAACATCTGTTTTGATGAGACGGTCAAGGAATTTGGCTTTATCAAAAATCCAGATGAACCATGCATCTATTGTAGATTTGTAGCGAGAACTGTAGTATTCCTCGTTTTATACGTGGATGACATTCTCTTAATAGGAAATGACATTCCTATGTCAAGGGGTTCTTGTCACACAGGTTCTCCATGAAAGACCTGGGTGATGCCTCATACATTCTGGGTATCCGGATCTACCGTGACAGATCCAAGAGGATATTAGGACTTTCGCAGTCCAGGTACATCGACGCCATACTGAAGAGATTCGGTATGGAAGATTCCAAGCGCGGTAATCTACCGGCTTGTCACGGGATCACCCTCTCCAAAGAGATGTCTCCCAAGACTGATTTGGAGAGGGATCGCATGTCTATTATACCCTACGCTTCTGCGGTAGGCTCTATAATGTATGCGATGTTGTGTACCAGACCGGATGTGGCTTATGCACTGAGTGTGGTAAGCAGGTATCAGTCAAACCCTGGGGAGAAACATTGGATAGCAGTAAAGAACATTCTCAAGTACCTGAGAAGGACTAAGGAGATGTTCTTGGTGTATGGCGGAAAAGACCTCCAGATTGAGGCCTTTGCTGACTCCAGCTTCCAGAGTGACAAGGATGATTCCAAGTCCATGTCGGGTTTTGTCTTCACCCTCAATGGAGGGGCGGTGTGTTGGAAGAGCTCCAAACAGGAAACCGTTGCTGACTCGACTATGGAAGCGGAATACATCGCTGCATCTGATGCCATAAAAGAAGCTGTCTGGATGAGAAAGTTCTTGAGAGAACTTCAGGTGGTTCCGTCCATTGTTGACCCAATACCTCTGTATTGCGACAACAACGGGGCTATAGCTTTAGCGAAGGAACCCAGGTCCCATCAGAAATCCAGACACATCTTAAGGCGGTATCACCTGATCAGGGAGATCGTAGATCGCCAGGAGATCGTAGATCGCCAGGAGATCGAGGTTCGGAGGGTTGCTTCAGAAGATAACACAGCAGATCCATTCACCAAGGCCTTGCCCCAGACTCAGTTCGAGCGGCTGATCGAGATGATAGGTCTTCGATACGCCAGTACATGACCTTAGTGCAAGTGGGAGATTGTTAGTGTATATGCCCTAGAGGCCATTACTGTATCATACTAGTTTGTATATTACTTGATGGAAGCTTGGGGTATTCACAGTTGTATATACAATCTTGCTCGAAATGGTAGTATGCTACTTGGTTTGTCTCTGCTTTAATATGTGCATGCGTTTCTTTTAGCATATTGCTGTTATACATATTAATAGAGCCCTTAGGATCTTTGCTTGATTACCAGCGTTGTGATGGCGCTCACACTCGTGGGAGCTGGGTGATCTATAAGCACATCCTTATACAGGTCCCTAGTCGTTGGACTATCGAGACAGGGCATCGATACTCCGGAGTAGACTAGCGTATGCGCTTCTCATCCCAGTGTGGGAGATGGTCTGTCCCACAGCCGTCAGTACGTCGTACTTGAGATAGTATGCGGGTGCTCGTTGGGTTATGAGTACACTGGACAGGACTCGTCGGGAACTGTTGGTTGGTATTATACCTATCGTCAGTTATCAGTTCCCAGGTGACATGAGTACAGCTTAGTCCGCTGACTTGATACTGTCACTTCTCCTCGAGTGTGTTCCCACTGCACTTTGATTACTACCCTACCACGGCTCAAAGGAGTCGTGCAAACAGGTAGTTTTTGGGTGCAGTCCCGAAGCACTTGGAGGCAGTGACGGTTAGACAGGATTCGTCTCTCCCGGTATTGGGGGTTGACATCGCGCTGTGTCCAGGAGAGCCATTACACGAGTAGTCCCTGGCCAGGGCAAGCGAGATATACTGGTAGGTTTCCAGTGTTATCTCAGAGTGTTCTGGGCTACACTCCGACACGACTTGTACCGCTATTAGGGGACTGACGTTCACCGCCCCCTAGGCCCGCCATGCGATGTATCAGACGAACAGACCGGACTGTACGGAGATTGTCACATACAGGCTCAGTAGGAGTTCAGATGGGGTTCACCTCGTCAGTCTTCTTATCGACATCTACTTGGGGACCGTTACGTACAGCTAGTGCCGCTTGCGGTCTGTGGTTAAACCCACTGCCAGCGTAGTGTCGAGTCTTTAGAGTCCCACACAGAGAGCTATTCGCCTTTAGGCAAAATGAGTAGAGGTCGCATGGTTTTGCGACAGGGTTCGTTCACATCCGCGCATTTGTGCACGTTTGCTGTCCGGACAGTTTATACTAGCGGGCTTTGGTTTAAGCCGGATCCTAGTATATGATTTGGGATTAGTTTTTCTCATTGTATTCGTGTTCCTCGGATCACGAATGCGGGTGCGTATGCACAGTTGCTTGAGACAGAGGGAGAGGACCTTGATTAGGGTTAATGGCTATTGTCATTTTATTAACCCTAATGCTTATGTGTGTATTATTGTTAATTGATATTATTTTAATAATTGTGCATGGTTGTGGTTGTTGACCATTTGACCTTATTGACTTGTTGACCTTGGTTGACACTTTGACCATCATCATTTCATTTGGAAGATGCTTTTTGATCCTTGCAATTTGCATTAAAAATGAAATGATAATGGTCATGTCTTGATTAAGCCATGACAATTATCTCACTAATTTTCTAATTACAATAATTCACATATATGAGAAGGCTTCATATTATTCTCTCATTCTATTTTTCACATTCTCTCTCTTGTTCTTCCTCTCCCTCAAGCTCTCCCCTCTCATGTGTTGAGAAACACTTGAGCTTGAAAAAAACCCTCTCTTGATCATCTCTACTCTCATCTAGGGTTCAAGGATTAGCACTTCTTGCACCCTAGTTACTTCTAGCTTGGAGTTGAAGCCAAAGGTTGAGGCTTTCGGGTGGATCTTTCTTCGACGTGAGAAGACGACCAAGGTGACCTCCTTCCACCACTCCAAGGAGCAAGGAGAGAAGGACTTAAAGTCCAAGTTATAACCTTTCTAGCACTTAGCTAGTTTCTTGTTAGCGTTAGCTTGTTTTTTTTTAGCAAAGATCCTTCAAGTCTAGCCCATGTTGCCTATAGTTGATAAAAATCCGATTTTTATTCCGTTTTCCGCCTCTCCGCAAGCACCGGGGTGGGCAACGTGGACTTACACAAAACATGCACAGTTTGGACCCCCCATTCTGATGCCGGGAAGCCTTAAAAAAGAACTTCCTGAACCACTGAAACAACAATGTTGGGAGGCCTCAAAAGATGGCCTCCCATGGTCGGGACCCCCCATCGATGGGTCAAGAATCCCTAAAAATAGGCTTCCTGCAAGAAGAAACATCTTTGTTCCCCTCCGAATGACGGCGCGACGTAGAGACGTCTTGCCTGAGATTCGGGGCAGATACTATTTGGTTTTATCCATCGACCTCTCCGAAGATGCCAAGTTGATTTATGGCACCGTGTATCGAAGGTTTAGACGGATGTGGCCGATATAGCAGACTTCGTCAGATTCCCCCTCGCTTGAGGGGGTTTTGATTGTGGGGTCGCTCTTCCCTGCAGGCGCAAGCCCCTGCAGTTAATTACGCTACCGCATCGCGGTAACAACTTTCTCCTTCTCCAGATGTTCACTTCGTGTCGTGGGTGTTTGTTTTTTTTGTGGTTGCCCGTAGATTGTTTACGGAGACTAATTTATGTCGTCGCCCGTAGGACGTGGATTAGTCCAAATCCGTATTTTCTTAGATTTGGATTTGGGGTTTTGGTTTAAGGATACGTTAGCCATTTTTAAGGCTAAGATCAACATAAACGTTTGTTAAGGATATGTTAGTCTAATATGAGACTAAGATCAACTTAACGGGATCGTTTAGATCCGACAAAAGAGCATTTGGGGGCTCTATTGTTCTAGTTTAGGGACATAGTGGTCCATTTCCAGTTTAGGGACATGGTGGTCCATCGCCAGTTTAGGGACATGGTGGTCCAACATTCCCATCTTGGGGACGAATATTGGTTTAAGGACGCATTAGTCCACGAGTTTAAGGACCCCACAGTCCGTATCAATGTATGGTTGTCGGGACCTGTCATCTCTCTGACGGCGTTGAGGGATTACAACGACGAATATCAGAGGAGTTCAGAGATGTGCCCTTGAACCGGGTGTAAATTAATTTGACAGAACAGTCGTGCTCAGTTCAATTTAATTTGAGGACTTACGGCCAGAATTGGGTTAAGTCCATTTGAAAATGTTTAATATTTTGTTCATGATTGGCCTGTTTAGGTCTTTGCTTGGGTTCTGCCTCTTTTTTTAAAATAATGCACAACATTGGGCTTTTTAATTAAATGCATAGCATTTATTCTGGCCTGTTAGGCCTTTTTAATTGGGCTCTGTCCCTTTTCTTTAATAATGCAGAGCATTCAATGGTCTGACAGCGCGCCACGTGGCCTGTCAGGCGCTTCGCGCCGATTGAGGAGCGCAAGGCGCAAACTGATGTGGAGGTGACACGTGTCACACTATGGTGAGCGCAAGTCTGTTAGCGCAGTGCGCTGCTGACACGTGGCGCGCTCTGCTGAGCGCAAGTTTGTTAGCGTAGTGCGCTGCGCCAGTGCGCTGCGCCAGTGCGCTGCTGACACGTGGCGCGCTCTGGTGACTTGCGCCAATCCAAGAGCGCAACATCACAAATTAGGAGTGTAGGGCACTGTACAGTAGTGCAAAGCGCATCTTGATCTAATTTAGATCAAAGAAAAGAATCTTTTTAGAGGTTCTACCTCAAGATTCAAGAACCGATGGTTCATCAAAAGGCAATGCCTTTATATAGATCAAAAGATCTAATCAATGAAGTAAATTACTTCTGTTTTATCTTTTTTCAATTAGATCTTCTTTTGATCTTTTTTTCTTTTTTTTATCCAAGATCTTGATCTTGTTCTTAGATCATTGATCTTTTTAGAAGAAATTCTTCTTTTATTCAAAGGTTTACCTTTTTTCTCTTCGAGCTCTTCTCAAAATTTTTAGAGGAGTTCTGTATCTCTATCTCTCTGTATATGTTTTAGACTTGGAGTCTAGGGGCCTTTATATAGGGCCAATGAGTTTGTTAGGTTGGTTACAGAGATCTTTCTCTGATTGATCTGGGGATATTTCCCCACCGTTGGATATTTGATCCAAGGGCTCTGTTTTACAGAAGATAATCTTCTTGTTTTAACAAGATAAAAAAGATCTTTCCAGAATTTTAATTCTGATTTAGTGCTGGCATAGTTGGCGCAAGGGCACCTGCGCTTGACACGTGTCGCGCAGCGCAGAGCGCAGCGCAACTGCGCTGACACGTGTCGCGCAGCGCAGAGCGCAAGTCATCTGAAGTATTGCTTCCTTTATTTTTATTTTAAAATAGAGTCTTGCTCTGATTGGGTGCGCTGTCTTGGGCACAGCGCTGGCGTGTCTGCTTTTGACACGTGGCGCGTTGCGCGCAGCGCAAGGAATCTGAAGCGTTGCTTCAATTTTTGAATTTTTGAAATTCAAACAGAGCTTTGCTTTGATTGGAGGAAGCAATCTCTGTTTCTTACAAATGTGCAGGTCCTATTTAAAGTGACTCCCATTTGTTTAAAATGAAATGATGTGGCCCATATATAGGGTAGTGTCCATCTACACACTTTCGAATAATGCCAATTTAGACATTAAAATACCCCGCAGATATCAAAGTTCTTTATAACTTTGTACAATTTGTAATTTATATTCAAATTGTACACAAAATGAATGAACTACAATGAAAGTTCATTGATTTCTCATATTACTTTTTGTTTGCAAGTATATTGTATACTCTGTAACGTGATCTTTATGATGTGATTTGAGCAATCTAAAAGATTTCATGTCTAGGTAATTTTTTAGAAATTAGGGTGTAATTAACCATAGGTGCTTGCATCTATATGAAGTCTTGAACTCATGATCTTCTGGTCAACTTTTAAAACTCAAACTTGTTTTGTTTAAACCCTACTTATTTTAAACGTTCACTCGTCAGAGGTCCTAAAGAGGGTAAACAATGAATAAACTTTAAAGAGAAGCTAAACCGATGATTTTTCAAGGTGTTGCATAAACTATCATAGGATGGAGTTTGTGGGTAGTGAACAGTGTCGACATACTCTTCTTCGCCTTCTTTGAGCCTCCAGTTGAATTCTTGCACCAACCGACCAATTGTCGTACAAGAAATCAAATAAGCCTGCAAAGAACCAGTGAAAACTCTCTTCTCGCCTTCATATTAGATGATTCCTCAAAGAAATCCCAGCATACTTCCTAGTTGTAGGTGAAAAAAAAGAGCATGTTAACTCAGGATCAAAATTTCGAAAAGTAAAACAAGAACATATGTAAAAAAGAAATGCTATGAAGCCCACTGGCGATTCTATATCAATGTGTATACCTATTGCGAATATACTCTTCATCTATGCCATTTAGCTTGACTACAAATTTTAAAATAGGCTTATTTCACAGAAACCATCATCTGCTTTAGTCGAGTTTTCCAAAACCATCATGCATGAAGCCGCCCTAAACTTTCAATTCCTTGCACAAAACGCCCATGCGGTTATTTATTATAAAAATCGACTAAATTAACATTTTATTTTAATGAAAATACGAATCTTCTAGACGCATTAAAGTCAAACCATACTCCTAGCGTTGTTTATTGAGCAATTTAACATAATTTGAAGAACAAGACTTTAGATTTGAGAATTTGGAGAAAAAGCCTTAATTTAAAATTAAATCAAAATTTAGAGAAAAAAGAGCTTATTATATAATAAGATTAGGATGGATAATTTAGGATAAAACTACATGAATCGGTCAATGAGAGGTCATATGAACCATTAATCGCCTAAAAACTTTACAAATCAAACCTAATGGGGGGTTTGTACAAGGAATTGAAAGTTCAGAGGCTTTTCGTGATGAATTTGAACTATAAGGTGGTTTTGGAAAACTCGAGTAAACTATAGGGTGGCTTATGTGAAATAAGCCTTTAAAATATAATGTGTTTGTTTACCTTGTTTGCCTGAAGATGTAAGGAACAAGTTATACTTAAAAACTAACACTACAAGAAACTGGGATCTATTTTGACGGGGGACTTATTTCTACGCTTGTCTTCTGTCGAAATAGGTTGTCAATTTCTGAGAATTTGTTGACTTCGGTCAACATCTATTTCGACGCGAGTCTCGCGTAGAAACAGGTGTTGACCAAAGTCAACAACCCTACCCCGTTATCATCCCCCCTTTCCCTTCAAAATTTTATTTCCCCCAATTCATTTTATCCTCTCATCCTCTGCGCCTACAGGCCTTCCGCCTCCACGGATCACCTCCCCCTTCGAGCATCCCGCCTCCGATCCCCTCCGAGCCCCCCGCCCCCACCAAGCCCATTCTCCTCCTCGTCGTCAAACCGAGCCTCCGCATCCACCGATCCCTTCCTCCAACGATCTAGTTCGGCGTCAAATCGGCGACGAATTAGGTGAGTAAATTTTCTAAACTTTCAATTTTTAAAGTTAACTAGTTAATTTTAGTTAATTTCGTTATTTTGGAAGATTTGTGTGATGTTACGGTTAGGGTTAGGGTTTGGCTCAACATGAATGACGTATGTTTAGGAGCCTTGTTCATGCTTATTGAAGATGTATAAGCTATCCATATTGCTGCCATTTGAATAAGATTGAGAAATTAAAAGTAGGGGGGTTTGCGTTGTAGGGTTTCTAGGCACTCTTGTGAAGGTTCAAAAGGCATCAAACATGCCCGGATAAAAATTTAGACGTGCCGAACAACCCAAAGCCGGGATCTTTGCTAGATTATTAGGTTTAAACATGCAAGAAGATAGCTTTTATCTAAGTGTGAGGGATTACAACCTTTGTAGTCCGCTCCTTCACTTCACAAGCTCCGAGTAGAAGTCCCTTTGCCGCGATCCACGATCTCCCGGACTCATGAGAGGCTCCATGACTCGAACGATCCATTCTAGCTTGTCGTAATCCAAATCTCCGATGATCTACCTTGAAGTTGCTTCGACTCAAGCTTTCTCACTCCAAAGAGAAGAACACACTAATCTCAAGGGCTAGATGAGATGAGGATGAGAGAGTAGTAATTTTGCTTTCTTTTTAAATCACTTTCTCAATTTTAATCATCACTTTAGGATTTTCAAGAGAGCTTCTTCAAAAAGAAGAAGAAGAAGATAATGGAAAATGATAATCTAATTATCAAAACCTTTTGTGATGAATAGAAAGAATATATGATTGATTTGTAAACCATGGTCAAGGATGATAGGATAAGAATGAGTAGAGAAACAACTAGGGTTAGGGTTTGGTTAGGTTAAAAGAATGTGTCATCATAAATATCTTAAGAATGACAAAATAAGAAAGCTTCTAGAAGGAACTTGAAGCATCCAACCTTAATCAAACCCTAACCTCAATTAATCATCCTTAAACATGTTTAACAATTAATCATATCATGTCACAATAATATATATCACATATATATTATATATTTGCAACAAAAGAAAATAATACAATTAACATATATCGCATATATATCAATGTATCATCCACTGAGAAAATGAAATAATAAAGCGAGCCAATATTAGATAATGTAATACAATATATTATATATATTATTATACATTAAATCATCGAATCAACACTTGAATCGATGATCCGGCTATATCGAATATTACCGACTAATATATCATGTACCGATTCATCGAATCAACACTTGATCCGATGACCCGGTTCATATCCATATATCGCGAGAATATAATACGGTATCCCATATCGCATTATTCACGCTCCTGCGCATATCACATATGTGCCACTACTCCGTTTCGCCTGAGCCAAGAAACCTCTGTGTAGGATTCTAAAGAATCGTCAATACGCCGGTAGCAGGTGATGATCATATCAAACACCCACAAGCTGCAAGCGGTCAGCTAAACGTAACAGCCACCCAGGTATTGAGCGATCAGAAGATCAACAAGCTAGCCTGTGCGTTTTCCTGTGAATCCAACCAGTAACACTCCTGTACAGTCCGGTCTGTTCGTCTGATATGTCGCATATCAAGTCTAGGGGTGGTATACGTCAGACCCCAGTAACCGATAAGTCGTGTCGATGTGTGGCTCATAACGGGTCGAGAAACTACTAGTAACACTTACCAGTAAATCTCCATATCAGCCCTGGCCAGGGACTTCCAGTTATAGCCAATCGAACACAGCACAACATCAATTCCCTATACCGGGAGAGACGAATCCCCTCCTATCGCTCATTGCCTCCATGTGATTCGGGACTGTACCCAAAAGCCACCGTTTTGCACGCCCTCTTGGACGTGGTAAGGTGGAAATCAAAGCACAGTGGGAATCACACAAGACTCTATGACGATCTCGGGTCTACAGACTACCCTGTACCAGTGTCACCGGAGAACTGCCATCTGACGTGTGGTATATCACCATCTGGGAGTTCTCGGCGAGTCCGTCCAGTGTACCCAGTCTCTACTGAGCACCCGTACACCATCTCTGATGTCAAACACCGATGGATATGGGATCATCCATCGCCCATCATATGGGTCAAGATGCGTATACGCTAGTCTACTCTGGTGTATCGATGCCCTGTCTCGATATACCCTCGACTAGGAACAGTTATAGGATGTACTCATCGACTACCGCGGCCCCACTAGTATGATCTCATCATAGTCCCAGTAGTCGAGTACAAGTCCTAAGGGCTTTATCAACATGTGAGAGTGAAACAGTAAACCAATACAAGTCAACATGTTAAGATAAAGTGAAACCAAATAGCATACTATCATGACGAGCAAGAAAGTCATCTCTATATATAACCAAGCATCCATTATAATATACATCATATGTACAACAATGGCCTCTAGGGCATATACATAACTAACAATCTCCCACTTGCACTAAGGCCAGCTGCTGTAGTATCGCATACCTAGCATCCCGAATAATCTCTCAAACTGTATCTGGGGAATAGCCTTCGTGAATGGATCCGCAGTGTTGTCCTTCGTATCTACTCTCCTGACCTCGATCTCCCGGCGATCAACTATCTCCCTGATCAGGTGATACCGCCTCAGAATATGTCTGGACTTTTGATGGGACCTGGGTTCCTTGGCTAACGCCACAGCTCCATTGTTATCGCAATACAGAGGTATTGGATGCTCAATGGATGGAACCACACCAAGTTCACTAATGAACTTCTTGATCCAGACAGCCTCTTTGGCAGCATCGTTGGCAGCGATGTATTCAGCCTCCATCGTTGAGTCTGCAACGGTATCCTGTTTGGAACTCTTCCAACATACCTCCCCTCCATTGAGGGTAAAGACAAAACCCGAATGCGACTTAGAGTCGTCCTTATCACTTTGGAAGCTGGAATCGGTAAAGGACTCCACCTGGAGTTCTCCATTACCATACACCAAGAACATCTCCTTAGTCCTTCGTAAGTACTTGAGAATGTTCTTCACTGCTGTCCAATGACTCTCTCCTGGATCTGCTTGATACCGACTCACTACACTTAGTGAGTATGCAACATCGGGTCTGGTACATAGCATCGCATACATGATAGAGCCTACTGCCGAAGCATAGGGTATCTCTTGCATGCGAGCTCTCTCCAAATCAGTCTTGGGAGACATCTCTTTGGAGAGAGTGAGTCCAGAGATTGTGGGTTGGTTCCCACGCTTGGATTCTTCCATACTAAACCTCTTTAGTATGGTGTCAATGTACCTGGATTGGGACAATCCCAGTATCCGTTTAGATCTATCTCTATAGATCATGATTCCCAATATGCAGGAGGCATCACCTAGATCTTTCATTGAGAATCTCTGCGATAAGAAGAGCTTGACTGATTGCAGCATAGGAATATCATTTCCTATCAAGAGTATGTCATCCACGTACAATACGAGGAAGACAACCTTACCCTCTGCTTCCTTCTTATAGATACAAGGTTCATTTATATTTTTGATGAAGTCAAACTCTTTGACTACAACATCAAAACAGATGTTCCAACTCCGCGATGCTTGATTTAACCCATAAATGGATTTAAGCAGCTTGCACACCTTTTCGCTGCTCCCACTATCTACGAAGCCTTCTGGCTGAGTCATGTATACGCACTCTTCTAAATCACCGTTTAGAAAGGCGGTCTTAACATCCATTTGCCAGATTTCGTAGTCATGGTATGCAGCAATGGCAAGTAAGATCCGGATGGACTTAAGCATAGCTACTGGAGAAAAGGTTTCGTCATAATCCACACCTGGTCGTTGACGAAAACCCTTCGCTACCAGTCTAGCTTTGAAAGTCTCAACCTTTCCATCTACACCAAATTTCCTTTTAAAAATCCACTTGCTCCCAATGGGTTTTACCCCTTCAGGAGCATTTTCCAAAATCTATACTTTATTGGTGTACATGGATTCCATCTCAGATCGCATTGCATCCAGCCATTTCACAGAGTCACCACTCATGATGGCCTGCTTGAAACTAGTTGGGTCATCATCATCTATGATGCAATCCTCGCTTCCACCATCAATGAGAAAACCGTAGTATCTCTCAGGTGGACGAGAAACCCTAGTAGATCAGCGGAGAGGCTGGGGTTTGTCGGGTACTACTGAATCCTCTGGTTCCAATAAATTATCTGTTGTAGTTTGTTCTGCTGGAACTTCTTCCAGTTCTACCTCATTGCCCTCAATTTCTTTTACAAGAAATTCCTTTTCCAAAAAGGTGGCATGTTTAGAAACAAACACCTTTTGTTCCTCAGTGTGGTAGAAGATATACCCTTGTGAGTTCTTGGGATATCCTACAAACTTACATAAGACAGATCTTGCCTCGAGTTTGTCCGGATTTTGTCTTTTGACATAGGCTGGACAACCCCATATCTTAATATACTTAAGATGGTCTCTTCCCTTTCCATATCTCATATGAAGTGGTAGGCACTGATTTGGTAGGAACCATATTCAATAGGTGTATGGCTGTCTCAAGCGCATGCCCCCAGAAAGAAATAGGTAACTCAGCCTCGCTCATCATAGAGCGCACCATATCTAATAGGGTGCGATTCCTCCGCTCAGATACACCGTTGTGCTGTGGTGTATAAGGAGGAGTAAGCTGAGATAGAATCCTATTCTCTTTTAGATAATCTAAAAACTCACCGCTTAAGTATTCACCTCCTCGATCAGATCGAAGAATCTTAATACTTTTTCCCGTTTGGTTCTCTACTTCGTGCTTATATTCTCTGAATTTCTCAAAAGCTTCAGATTTGTGTTTCATCAGGAACACATGTCCGTATCTAGAGAGATCGTCAGTGAATGTAATGAAGTAGGAACTACCGTTCCTGGCATGCGTAGACATGGGACCACAAACATCACTATGTATTAGTCCTAAGAGTTCAGTAACTCTTTCTCCGTGTCCACTAAACGGAGCTTTGGTCATTTTACCTTTGAGACATGAATGGCAAGTATCATAAGATGATAATTCGAACGGATTCAAATAACCATCCTTATGTAACTTAGCCAGTCGTGTCGCATTGATATGACCAAGTCTACAATACCACAAGTAGGATTCGTTCATATCTGAACTTTTCCTCTTGTGTGTGTTTTGTATATTCAGGACTGTATTCTGATTTAGAATGAATATGCCATTATGTAACGAGCCTGATGCAATCAACTTTTGATCTAGGAATATGTTCAAAACATTATCCTGTACTGCAAAATTATATCCCTCTTTACTCAATAAAGAAACTGATATAATGTTGCACATCATGTTCGGTATATAATAGCACTCATTTAGAATCAGTGTATTACGACTTGGTAATACAAGGTGATATTCGCCAACTGCTTTGGCTACAATACTTGCACCGTTCCCTACTTGAACGGAATGATCACCTTTTCCCAGTTCTCTACCTTTACGTAGCCCATGTAACTGTTTACATATGTGGGATCCTGATCCGGTATCTAATACCCAGGACGTAGGGTGAACTGAGAAACAGTTCTCAATAACAAACACACCCGAAGAAGATGCATCAACATGCATGTTCTTTTGGGCGGCGTGAGAATCCAGATATTCTCCTGTTTCCTGTTCAGTCTTATAACTCTTATAAAAAAGAATGGGTCTAACGTTCCCTTGCTCAGTACTATAATCGGGTTCAGTCAATACATCCATATTATTATCTTGATTATGGCATGACATGGTCGCTACCTGGAGAGAGAGAGAAGAAAAACACTTTAGCGTACGCTCTTGCAAGATTAGACTGGTTATTATCTTATCTAATCAGGATGTCTCCCACTGTTTTTATCAAATCTACCTTAAAACCCTAAAAGGTAAGATTAGCCGGGATTAATTACACCCTACAACTTCGTCAATCTTTCAGCCAGATCAGTGTCGGTACTTTGAGGGAGGTTCCCCGTGCTTTCGCACGGACCTAATTAAAGTAAACCTCGTTTTCCCAGAGGCGTAACCCCGTTAACACTTTTCTAGACACCTACTTGATCGGCTAGTTGTCTTGTGTAAAACTCTCCCAGGAGTAACTCTTACTCGCAGTGGGTATCAGGATCCAACTATCTCATAGGAGGTATGCAATCTCATTGCAAATTTCAACACTTGAAATTCCCGATAATATTTTGCCCCTAACGTTCTATGACCTTGACGAAAGCCAACAAACCATAGTCCGCTAGTCAAGTTCAACCCGAACATTTCTTGATTGAATTAAACCCAGCCGTACGTCCCTTGACGAAAGCCAACAAAGCCGCACGACTACCCTAACCCAATCTCATCATATGTAACAGATAAGTAATAATTAGCTACCGCACACTACGCCTTGACGAAAGCCAACAAACGTAGCACGAATACTAAGTATTACCTATCTGAAATGTCGGAGGGCTACGCAGGTTTTTCAGAAAACCCTGAGCGCAATGAACTTGATATCGTTGTAGAATCATGTAGTTTTGGAAAAGGTGTGTTTTTGAGGCTTTTCTTAATTTCGCTAAAGGGGTCACTCCCGGTGAAGGGATCGTCGGCCCTTTCCTCATCGAATAAGGTGCAGGATATATCACATATACCGCTGTGCAAAGCAAAACACTAAAAGCAATCAAAAGACAAACCGCGTTTTGTAGCATTTGCCAGTTTTGCTAAAGGAGTCACTCCCGGTGAAGGGATCTCGGTCCTTTCCCCATCGAATAAGGTGCAGGATATATCGTATATATCACTGTGCAAAGCAAAACTGTAGCTACCCCTTTTATAAAGTTTTTTGATTCTACAACATCTTTAGGTTTCTTTTCTTTTATTAATCTCATTAATAAAAATCCCATCAGCTTATGCTTCCTAAGCATCACAGAAGAAACGAAAGCGGTAATATTTATATATCAGCATATATATATAGTATAGGCATCCGTCTCAGTCAGTAATATGATCTCATCACAGAACATTGCAGCAGAAGAACATATATGAAATATTGGATATACTAGGACGTCCGTGTTTTCAATACGAGCCTGTATAAAACACGGATTCCACGGTCGCGACGAATAGCCAAACCCACATCCCAAGACCCCTACGAGAGCGGCAAGTAACGCTGCCAATTCTAGGGTTAGGAGACCCGGTCTCGACTCCTCGAGATGGCCTCCCACTGGACCCTAGAACCCGGTTACTTGTGCTCCCCTCCTTGGGTCTACCTAATGCGGAAAAGTAAATAATATACATTGGTGACAGCAACCGCAACCTGGAAGTGCCCCAAATAAAAGAATATTACATTACAAATGAATTTTACATGAATGAAAATAAAAACCCTCATCTCACATAAAACCCCCGGCTATTCAGAACGCGACGATCCAATATAGCATATCACAGCAACACATAATATCTCATATCATCAACGTAAGTAAATATGCGCATCCCAATTGTCGTTGACATATAGCAACGAAACCAGCGATATCACATATTACACTTACGGTCACAGAAAAGAAAGTGTAAAACTACAACATTTGGAATCCACAATCACTTTAGACATCGTAAATCCAAAATATCACATACTTCGCATTTCATGCCTAACTCTATGAATTCCACATATTGTATCACATTCCAGATAAATAAACAGTATTAAACTTTTCGAACAGATAATCAAACACCCAAAATTTCCTAAACAGCTCAACACTTGAGCGGGGTTCAAATAATCCCAGAATATGTCACAGTACCGGTGATCCAACCGTAGAAGGGTCAAGCCAACGCCTCACATGTGGCACGCCGTACAGCCCCAAACCCGAAGGTTCAAAAGGTAGTTCAAGACGGTCACATAATCGAGTTAAGGTTTGTTGTCTTCTAGAGGGTCCACCGCTTAACTTGTACAATTTTTCCAAAAGATTTAAACCCGAATAAATTTCAACACTTGAAAATTTGCCGTACCGGGAAACAGTAAGTTAATGATATCCGTTCAAATAGTTTAACAGTTTCTAAATATCCGGAAAGAAATACGAATTTAAATATTCCGATCGAGTCTACTATTACAAAACAAACCCCAGAATTTTAAACACCTGAAACAGATTAAAAATACCTAGAATAGTCAGCAAGTACCTACGGTCTATACCATGAAGCCACGTGTCCCAATCCTACAATTCGGCCGAGGAACCGCTGCGATAACCATGTTCCTGCCGCGGTTCCGTGCTGAGTTGGTGGAATTGTGGGCACGTGTTTCATGGTAATTCTTAGAATTCCCTGCTGATTTTTTTACATATTTTTAATTCAGAAAAAGCCCAAAATTTAAAAAATTTCCAGAGAGGGGTCAAGTTTCGTCGTTTCGGGTTCGATCGGAGTTTTAACTTCGTAAACACATCGCCTAATGCTCTAGCTAGGCTCTGATACCACTGTAGGGTTCCTAGGCACTCTTGTGAAGGTTCAAAAGGCATCAAACATGCCCGGATAAAAATTTAGACGTGCCGAACAACCCAAAGCCGGGATCTTTGCTAGATTATTAGGTTTAAACATGCAAGAAGATAACTTTTATCTAAGTGTGAGGGATTACAACCTTTGTAGTCCACTCCTTCACTTCACAAGCTCCGAGTAGAAGTCCCTTTGCCGCGATCCACGATCTCCCGGACTCATGAGAGGCTCCACGACTCGAACGATCCATTCTAGCTTGTCGTAATCCAAATCTCCGATGATCTACCTTGAAGTTGCTTCGACTCAAGCTTTCTCACTCCAAAGAGAAGAACACACTAATCTCAAGGGCTAGATGAGATGAGGATGAGAGAGTAGTAATTTTGCTTTCTTTTTAAATCACTTTCTCAATTTTAATCATCACTTTAGGATTTTCAAGAGAGCTTCTTCAAGAAGAAGAAGAAGAAGATAATGGAAAATGATAATCTAATTATCAAAACCTTTTGTGATGAATAGAAAGAATATATGATTGATTTGTAAACCATGGTCAAGGATGATAGGATAAGAATGAGTAGAGAAACAACTAGGGTTAGGGTTTGGTTAGGTTAAAAGAATGTGTCATCATAAATATCTTAAGAATGACAAAATAAGAAAGCTTCTAGAAGGAACTTGAAGCATCCAACCTTAATCAAACCCTAACCTCAATTAATCATCCTTAAACATGTTTAACAATTAATCATATCATGTCATAATAATATATATCACATATATATTATATATTTGCAACAAAAGAAAATAATACAATTAACATATATCGCATATATATCAATGTATCATCCACTGAGAAAATGAAATAATAAAGCGAGCCAATATTAGATAATGTAATACAATATATCATATATATTATTATACATTAAATTATCGAATCAACACTTGAATCGATGATCCGGCTATATCGAATATTACCGACTAATATATCATGTACCGATTCATCGAATCAACACTTGATCCGATGACCCGGTTCATATCCATATATCGCGAGAATATAATACGGTATCCCATATCGCATTATTCACGCTCCTGCGCATATCACATATGCGCCACTACTCCGTTTCGCCTGAGCCAAGAAACCTCTGTGTAGGACTCTAAAGAATCGTCAATACGCTGGTAGCAGGTGATGATCATATCAAACACCCACAAGCTGCAAGCGGTCAGCTAAACGTAACAGCCACCCAGGTATTGAGCGATCAGAAGATCAACAAGCTAGCCTGTGCGTTCTCCTGTGAATCCAACCAGTAACACTCCTGTACAGTCCGGTCTGTTCGTCTGATATGTCGCATATCAAGTCTAGGGGTGGTATACGTCAGACCCCAGTAACCGATAAGTCGTGTCGATGTGTGGCTCATAACGGGTCGAGAAACTACTAGTAACACTTACCAGTAAATCTCCATATCAGCCCTGGCCAGGGACTTCCAGTTATAGCCAATCGAACACAGCACAACATCAACTCCCTATACCGGGAGAGACGAATCCCCTCCTATCGCTCATTGCCTCCATGTGATTCGGGACTGTACCCAAAAGCCACCGTTTTGCACGCCCTCTTGGACGTGGTAAGGTGGAAATCAAAGCACAGTGGGAATCACACAAGACTCTATGACGATCTCGGGTCTACAGACTACCCTGTACCAGTGTCACCGGAGAACTGCCATCTGACGTGTGGTATATCACCATCTGGGAGTTCTCGGCGAGTCCGTCCAGTGTACCCAGTCTCCACTGAGCACCCGTACACCATCTCTGATGTCAAACACCGATGGATATGGGATCATCCATCGCCCATCATATGGGTCAAGATGCGTATACGCTAGTCTACTCTGGTGTATCGATGCCCTGTCTCGATATACCCTCGACTAGGAACAGTTATAGGATGTACTCATCGACTACCGCGGCCCCACTAGTATGATCTCATCATAGTCCCAGTAGTCGAGTACAAGTCCTAAGGGCTTTATCAACATGTGAGAGTGAAACAGTAAACCAATACAAGTCAACATGTTAAGATAAAGTGAAACCAAATAGCATACTATCATGACGAGCAAGAAAGTCATCTCTATATATAACCAAGCATCCATTATAATATACATCATATGTACAACAATGGCCTCTACGGCATATACATAACTAACATGCGTTGTGTCACGTCCCGCTTCCCAAAAGATGGTAACGGCATGTGACGAGATCTGCAATGTATTTACTATGAGAAGGTCGTTTCCCTTAATGAAATACGTTAAGCTTATGTAAGCAATATAACAATGTGCAAGAATTAACAAGAGCAATGAAAATAAACAACAACTTTATTTACATTCAAATTCAAATAAAATGTCTGAAATAAAAGATACATTACTAGAAAGCCTAAACAGTGGCTTACAAAAGATAAATACAGAAAAAGGAAACTAGTAATCTGGCTGGACAGAAAGCTGATCGAAGTCCTCCTGGCTGGGCTCGATCTCCTCAATGTCCGGTCCTCATGACGAACATTCCAAGGAAAAGAAACAAAGAGGAATGTCGTCAGTGAACTGGCGCTCGGTAAGTACCCAAAAGAAGCAAGTAAAGATGACTGAAGGTATGAACTAATAATCAAGCAATAATGAACATGTAAGGTTGCATGTAAAATTATCTTAAGCATGACATCTGTTCCCGCCAAAATTTTCGGCCAAGAGCTACTTGTTCCCTTATAAAAAGGGGGGAGAGTCCTCAAACTTTGGCCTCACGTGTTAAACACGTGGGCGCTCGTATGAAAATCATATGAGCACTGAAAACAAACAACTAATGGCCAAACAGGTCTCACGTGCTAAACACGTGAGCGCTCATATGTAAAGCATATGAGCGCTGAAAATTATAACAACCGAGTTCAGTTATACCAATTTCTGTTACCACATGTGTTGTTTGTGGTGTTTATTTCATTTACTGTGTGGTTGCGAATGGTAGTTTACTTTATATTCGACCCGCTTGCTTGAGCTTGTTGTTTCATGGTTATAGAATACCCTAACATCACATAATTTGCATATAACAATTTAAGTCACTTAAAATAATTTAAAAATACATGACATGGCTTGCATGATACCCCTAACCCTGTGGTAGCGTCCTTGCATCGTGTTCTCGTCCAGTTTAGTGAAACGGACGTGTCTGGATAGCTACGCGCACGTGCGCGCGTCCGTTCTTGGGGGTATGCTTTTTTGTTACATAATCTTTCATTTTTAAATTTTGAAACTTGCTAATAATTTTCATATTTCAAATCCAAAATTTTGGATCCGACCCGGGCGCATTTCTGAATTATTTTGTATCCCGCCAAATTTTAATTATTTTAAATTTCTTTATATTCGTTTAATATATACGTTTTACAGCCAAAAGATTTTCTTTACCAACCAAAACATATTTTAAAATCTTATAATGAAATCTTTAACAGTTCACCATATTTCCTTAACAATATATAAAAATCCTTTTAAAATTTCTCCCCAACCAATCACAATCTTTCTCTTATTCACCCGACCCTACGCTCGATTCTCTCTCTATTTTCCTTTCTTTTCTCAGCCGATCGCATTCCTCTCTTTCTTTGCACCGGGCCTCACACTAATCTCTCTTTCTTTTCCCTTTCTCTTTCTCTTTCCTCCGCCACAGCTCTCTCTCTCTCTCTCTTCTCATGCTCTCTCCTCTCGCGCTCTCTCACTCTCCTCTCGCGAACACTGTTCGCTTCTCGAGTCGGGTCACCGCCCGACGGATCCCGTCACCTCCCTTCTCTCTTTCTTCTTCTCCTCGTTTCTTTTTCTTCGTTCTTATTTAAACCCCATGCACCCTCGCCACGAGAACCCACCAAAACCCTAACCCTACTCCTCTACCTCCTCCTCCCTCGACCTCGCTCCTCAACCCTCATCATCATCTTCTTCCCCGACCTCATCTCCTTCCTCCCATTCCTCTCCAAACCCAGAAACCCCACTGCAGCCAAGAACTCAGCACCACCACCTCGTCGCCGCCGACTCCCTCATCTCGTCGTCACCTCCTTTCTCTCCCTCTCTTCCTCTCCTCTGCCCTTTCCCGAGCGCCAGAAACCCTGCATCTAAACCCCAACCCACATCAAAACCAAACCCTAGCTGCAACCCGAGCGCCGAGAACCTGCACCCCATGCACGTTCCCTGGCCGGAGCTCCGTCGATCTCACCGCAGCCATCTCGTCTCCTCGTTGTGTTACCGATCCAACCCCAGTAAGCCTTCTGTCTCTCGTACTTCCTTTCTTCTCTATGTTTCCTTCTCTCTTCTTCTCTTGTACATTTTCTTTTCTGTAAAATATCTAACATATATTGTTCGCTGGAACGCTGACGACGGCGACGATCACGACGACCCAGCAGGCATCTCTGACCTGTGTGTCTTCCCCGTGTGTTGTTTGGACTCTTTCCGTGTACCGTGCGCGCGTCGCGACTTTTCTCGCCGACGTGTGACGTTCCGTATACCGTATCGCGATCCGTAGAGGCAAGTAAAACTTGCTACATGCTATCTATATGTTTTTATAACTATTTATCTGAATATTAAACTTATAGATCGAATCTAAAGTCATGTGTTCCAAGTTAACAGTTTGATGTTCCGTTTATATCTTTTAGATTCAGAACATGAAACTTACCCGTTGCATTTTAGTTTACTATACCTAGTAACCACATCTGTATGTTAAATCACATGATAACTATTTACATAGTCTATGGTACCCTTTTATAGTTTTACCCTATTGGACACCCGTGTGCATCTTTAACCTGTTTTAAATACATTTGCATCCCTAGATCTTTTAACCCATAATAACGAGATTTTAACAATCCATATTTGTTTAAGTGTATGATACTTAATGTTGAAACCATAACCCTAACTCTAATCGATAACCGTACATCCAAATAGTTTAATCTGTACCTATTTGCATATCATATTACATGTTCCAGTTTATTGTTCTATTAGTACCCATGTTTGTGATGTGTACCCATGCTTATACTAGTTTGATTATGAGCACCCACATAACATCTTGTGCACCCTGATATGACCTGTTACACCTATTACTTAATAAGACATGGTACCGTGCAACTCTTGACATGACATGACACCTATATACATTACTTGACTTGACCTGATGTACCATGGCTTCACCTGTTACCTGATCTTGTGTCTAATGTCGACAAACCTGACCTGTTGTCCCTACGGACATTTCCTGTTGTCTATCCAGACAAACTTGTACCTGCCTGATCCTGTGTTGGCATTAGCTCCAGATTATTTAAATACTTGACTTGAATACACAACCTGGGGTTATGGGGAAATCAATGATGAAACCTGACTTGTAACTCGACAGTTCGCTACCTTTATTGATCAGTTTAGAGGCTAGGCCAGCCTTGGGATGCTGCTGCTGACATCATCCATCGTTATCCACTACCTTTTAGAGGCTAGGCCTGCCTTGGTATGATGCCATAGACATCATTCATCGTTACCCCTTTTCCTTTTAGTGCCTAGCGGCATGTCTCGGTTTTAGCCCGAGAATCTTCACCGTGATCCCGGGCACGTACGGGATACTATTGAGTTACATTAATGATTCATCAAATTGATTTCAAATACTTGAGAGTAGTTAACACAGTAGACCAGTTTAGATTACTCACTGCACACTACCTTTCACTGCCCTGATTTATATTGCCGTTACACCTGCTTTACCATTTATGATTATACTTGCATGTCTTCTGCCCCGTTTATATAGTATTGCTTGATGTTATGACGCGCTGACGTCTGGGTTTTGCATGGCCCAGATTCCGTACCTTTGCTGCAGTCCGAGCAGAAGTACTTCAGTCAGCAGGCTGAGCAGTGAGGACTCGTTAGCAGTTAGTTCTTTTATTTCCAGTATTTCATTCCTGATGTGAGCCCGCATTATGGGACATACATTCCAGTTATTCTTGTATTGGATCTTTTGCTTCCGTATTATTTATTCTTGACTCATTTTATTTCTGGCTTATGGACATGTGTTAGATAGTTTATTATTGTTCTTGATATCTCTACAGCCGTAATGTGACTGTAGATGGATACTTCCTACCCACAGGTAGCATGGTTGGCTATGTCACGTGCCCATTTTAGCGTACTCTGGGAAGCGGGGCATGACATGGTTCTTTTGGTATCAGAGTATAGGTTATAGGTTAATCGGGTTGATTCTTTTTGTAGTTGGGTATTGGACCCAATACGCGAATCAAAATACTCGTGATTAGGAAACATGTCCTGCCACCTTACCATCTTACCATTCTTGAATCTAACCTCCTCCTGATTATACTTTTATGATATGCAAACCTCCTTTGCATATCGACTCGAAAACTGGTTCCTTGTTTATCTCTAGAACTTAGGTGACTTGGGTGGAGTTATGTAATTGTGGCTATGATACCGCGGCATGGTTACAATGCGGTACTCTATTTAAGTAACTTGGAGTTCTAGCCTTGATTCATATCCTTGATCTACATTTTGAATCTGTTATCATGCTAATCCTTGGGTGTTTTGATTTCAGGAATATGGCAGACAAGAATCTAAAGATGTACCAAAGGCGTGTTGACGAAGCCGCTATACTTGGGGTAATACGTAGGATGTTGGAGAACCAAAGGCGGCAGACCGAGCTGAATCAGCAGCAAGCTGACTCCTTACAGGAAGGTTTACGGACCGTTCAGCAGTCCGTGAACAATGTTGTGGCCAGACCAGTGGATCGTGTGGGAACCGTAGCGGATTTCAGAAGACTGGGTCCGTCTGTCTTTACTGGTTTGGAGGAACCGTTGCCAGTGGAGCAGTGGCTGGTTGGCATGGAGAATTTACTCATTGCGGCACAGATCCCCGAAGATAAGAGAGTGGATGTGGTACGCATCCAGTTGGTGGATTACGCCCATGAATGGTGGCTTGTGGAAGAGACCTGCTTGCCCAAGCCGGTCAAGTGGGCGGGTTTTTCAAAGAGTTTCCTAGAGAAATTCTTCCCGCGGACTGCACGGGAAGAAATGGAAGAGAAGTTCATCAGTCTAAAGTAGAACGGTGCACCCGTAGATGTACATGCAGCTGAGTGGATGCGGCTCAGTAGATTCGCTGGACCTCTGGTTGCCAACGATGCTGATAGGGCAAGAAGGTTCATGCGCAATTTGGATGTGGACATCCAGAGGCAGATTGTCTCCCTGGGTTTGACCACTTTCTCACAGGTACTTACGGCGGCCCGAGAACAGCAGAGCTTATTTGGGAAGACTGGGAGTTCACAGCAGACAACAATCACAGTACGGAAGCCGGCTTTTGCACCGAACCGAGCACATGGACACAGAGGTATTCCAGTGAACTGTCATGGTGTGACACCTATGAAGAGGCACGCTGTCGTTGATCAGAGAAAGAGCATGATTTGTAACTACTGCCATTTACCCGGACATGTGCAAAGAGATTGTTGAAGGAGGCAGGGACTTTGTTTGGTTTGTGGATCGGCGGATCATACTATTAACTCTTGTCCGTCGAAGCTTCGCACAAAGGATGGTCCTCAGAAGCCGCCGCAGAAACCGTTTCCGGGACTGAAGCAGCTGACTCAAGGACCCAATCAGGCTCGAGCTTATACCCTGACGGCTGAGGAAGCTAAGGCTTCAGGAGAAGTTGTTTCAGGTATTCTACTTGTTCATGGTTTTCCCGCATTAGCGTTATTTGATTCTGGTGCATCCCACTGTTTTATGTCGTCCAAGTTTATTGCTACACACTCGATCATTTGCACAACCCTTTCTAGTTTTTGGGACATACACACTGGGAATGGGAAAATCATATCTAGTAGAGAGTGTAAGGATTGTGCAGTTGTTGTTTGTGGACGGGAGCTTTTTGCAGATTTCTTGGTAATTGACACGGGCAGCTATGAAGTCATCTTGGGAATGGATTTTCTCTGTACTTTCCATGCTCACATTGATTGTAGGGTAAAGAAAGTAATTTTCCAGATTCCCGGACATCCAGAGTTTATCTTTACTGGAGGAAGCAGTTCTGTCGGGCCAGTCGAGTTTAGGGCTAGGCCGACAGCTAATGTTCTTTCGTCGATGGAGGTTGCTTAAGATGAAAAGCCAGCTGTTGTTCGAGATTTTATGGACGTGTTTGAAGACATATCAGGATTACCGCCGAAGCGAGACGTAGAGTTCGCGATTGATCTTATTCCTGGTGCAGCGCCAGTTTCGAAAGCGTATTATCCAATGGCACCAGTGGAGTTGGAAGAATTTAAGAAGCAGGTTACTGAATTACTTGAGAAGGGTTGGATTCGAAGCAGTAACTCGCCTTGGGGAGCTCCAGTTCTTCTAGTCAAGAAGAAAGATAGCACAAGGAGAATGTGCATCGATTATCGAGAATTAAACCGGGTGACTATTAAGAACAAGTACCCGATCCCTCGCATTGGCAAATTATTTGAGCAGCTTAGTGGCGCGAGGGTATTCTCGAAGCTGGATTTGCGATCCGGATATCATCAGGTCCGAGTGAAAACAGAAGATATTTGCAAGACGGCGTTCCGAACTCGTTATGGACATTACGAGTACTTAGTGATGCCCTTCGGAGTAACGAATGCACCGGCGATATTCATGGTCTTGATGAGCCGAATCTTTTCACCATTCTTGGACCAGTTTATTGTGGTGTTCATTGACGATATTCTGGTCTACTCGAAGAGTATTGAAGAGCATGCAAAACATTTGAAGATCGCACTGCAAACGTTGAGACAAGAAAAATTATATGCAAAGATGAGCAAGTACGAGTTTTGGCTGGAAGAAGTAAAGTTTTTGGGGCATGTCGTGTCTGGCGATGGAATCGCCATTGATCCCGAAAAGATTGCAGCAGTTCGTGATTGGCCAATTCCGAAGAATGTTGCGGAGATAAGAGGCTTTCTTGGACTAGCCGGGTATTACAGAAGGTTCGTGGAGAACTTTGCTCATCTGGCGAAGCCGTTGACCAAGCTTACGCGCAAGGAGGTACCATTTGTGTGGACGGATAATTGTGCATCAGCTTTTGAGGCGTTGAAGCAGAGATTGATAACCGCTCTTATTCTGACCGTGCCAGACAGTTCCGGAGGATTGGTAATTCACAGCGACGCATCTGGGAAAGGATTGGGATGTGTTTTGATGCAGCATGGGAAGGTTATAGCGTACGCATTGAGACAGTTGAAGACCCATGAGAAGAATTACCCAACTCATGACTTGGAGCTTGCGGCTGTGATCTTCGCTTTGAAGATTTGGAGACACTATCTTTTGGGCGAAAGGGTCGAGGTTTTTACCGATCATAAAAGTTTGAAGTATGTGTTCACGCAGAAGGAGCTTAATATGAGGCATCGCAGATGGTTGGAGCTGATGGCTGACTACGATCTCGATCTTAAGTACCATCCGGGGAAAATTAATGTCATGCCGGATGTGCTCAGTCGGTTACCAGCAATTCATACGTTGACTGCACAGAAGGAACTCATTGAAGACTTTCGAAGATTTGATTTGGAGGTTGTGCTACCGTATTCTTCGGGACAGTTGATGCAGCTGCAGGTACATTCGTCGTTGATCGAGAACATTAAAGCAGCGCAATCGCAGGACCCTAGATTGCAAAAGTTCCGAGAACAGGTTGAAGCTGGACTTCGAACTGACTTACTGATCCATGAAGATGGTTCGTTGAGATATGGTAGCCGTTTGTGTGTGCCAAAGGGAGATATTCGCGAAGAGCTTATGAAGGAGGCACACAGTTCAGCTTATTCCGTACATCCAGGAGGCATGAAGATGTACCGAGATATACGACAACATTTCTGGTGGGAAGGAATGAAACGGGAGATTGCCCGCTTTGTGGCAAAGTGCTTGGTGTGTCAGCAACTTAAGGCTGAACATCAAAGGGTTGCTGGTTTATTGCAACCACTTCCGATTCCTCAGTGGAAGTGGGAATATATAACCATGGATTTCATGACAGCTCTACCGCGGAGTCCAAAAGGCAACAATGCAGTTTGGGTGATTTTTGATCGTTTGACCAAGGCAGCTCATTTCATTCCTTTTCGGGTTGGTCAATCAACAGAAACTTTGGCAGAATGGTACATGCAGGAGATTTTAAGATTGCATGGAGTACCGGTGAGCATCGTGTCCGACCGTGACACTCGGTTCTTATCTCACTTTTGGAGGAGCTTACAGGAAAGTTTGGGGACTCGGTTGAAGTTTAGCACAGCTTATCATCCTCAAACAGATGGCCAGTCGGAGAGAACGATCCAAACTCTTGAAGATATGTTGAGAGCTTGCATGTTGGACTTCAAGGGTTCATGGGAGGATCATCTACATTTGGTGGAGTTTTCTTACAACAACAGTTTCCAGGCGACTATTCAGATGGCTCCATTCGAAGCTTTGTATGGTCGCAAGTGTCGTTCACCTGTTCGTTGGGACGATGTTGGTGAGCGAAGATTGTTGGGACCGGATTTAGTAGTGCAAACAGTTGAGAAGGTTAACACCATCCGGAATCATATGAAAGCTGCATAAGACCGACAGAAGAGTTGGGCAGATACGTCGAGAAGACCTCTAGAGTTCGCCGTGGGTAATTTGGTATTCTTAAAGATATCACCGACTAGAGAGGTGATTCGTTTCGGAAGTCGAGAAAAGCTTAGTCCTCGATTCGTCGGACCTTTTGAGATTTTGGAGCGTGTTGGTGAGGTAGTGTATCGATTGGCGTTACCGCAATCCTTGGCGAATGTTCATGACGTGTTTCACGTATCTCAACTCCGTAAGTATGTTCGAGATGAAACACATGTGTTAGATCATTCGGAGCTGACTGTACGAGAAGACTTGACTTTTGAGGAGTAACCGATTGCGATTGTGGATCGAAGGGAAAAGGTTCTTAAGAACAAGGTTATCCCTCTAGTACTTGTCTCTTGGGGTAATCGCTCACATGGAGAATCAACTTGGGAACGAGAAGATGAAATCCGGCAGAAGTTTCCCCATCTTTTCTTGTAGTTTGTTGGTCAATTATCCTTTTTGTGTTCTTGGAATTTCGAGGACGAAATTATTTTTGTGGTTGGGTATAATGTAACAACCGAGTTCAGTTATACCAATTTATGTTGCTATATGTGTTGTTTGTGGTGTTTATTTCATTTACTGTGTGGTTGAGAATGGTAGTTTACTTTATATTCGACCCGCTTGCTAGAGCCTGTTGTTTCATGGTTATAGAATACCCTAACATCATATAATTCGCATATAACAATTTAAGTCACTTAAAATAATTTAAAAATACATGATATGGCCTGCAAGATACCCCTAACCCTGTGGTAGCATCCTTGCATCGTGTTCTCGTCCCATTCAGTGAAACGGACGTGTTTGGATAGCTACGCGCACGTGCGTGCGTCCGTTCTTGGGGGTATGCTTTTTCGTTACATAATCTTTCATTTTTAAATTTTGAAACTTGCTAATAATTTTCATATTTCAAATCCAAAATTTTGGACCTGACCCGGGCGCATTTCTGAATTATTTTGTATCCCGCCAAATTTTAATTATTTTAAATTTCTTTATATTCGTTTAATATATATGTTTTACAGCCAAATGATTTTCTTTACCAACCAAAACATGTTTTAAAATCTTATAATGAAATCATTAACAGTTCACCATATTTCCTTAACAATATATAAAAATCCTGCTAAAATTTCTCTCCAACCAATCACAATCTTTCTCTTATTCACCCGACCCCACGCTCGATTCTCTCTCTATTTTCCTTCTTTTCTCAGCCAATCGCATTCCTCTCTTTCTTTGCGCCGGGCCCCACACTAATCTCTCTCCTTTCCCTTTCTCTTTCCTCCGCCGCAGTTCTCTCTCTCTCTCTTCTCTTTCTCTCTCCTCTCACGCTCTCTCTCTCTCCTCTTGCGAACACTGTTCGCTTCTCGAGTCGGGTCACCGCCCGACGGATCCCGTCACCTCCCTTCTCTGTTTCTTCTTCTCCTCGTTTCGTTTCCTTCGTTCTTATTTAAACCCCATGCACCCTCGCCACGAGAACCCACCAAAACCCTAACCCTACTCCTCTACCTCCTCCTCCCTCGACCTCGCTCCTCAACCCTCATTATCATCTTCTTCCCCGACCTCATCTCCTTCCTCTCCTTCCTCTCCAAACCCAGAAACCCCACTGCAGCCAAGAACCCAGCACTACCACCTCGTCGCCGCCGACTCCCTCATCTCGTCGTCACCTCCTTCCTGTCCCTCTCTTCCTCTCCTCCGCCATTTCCCGAGCGCCAGAAACCCTGCATCTAAACCCCAACCCACATCAAAACCAAACCCTAGCTGCAACCCGAGCGCCAAGAACCTGCACCCCATGCACATTCCCTGGCCGGAGCTCCGTCGATCTCACCGCCGCCATCTCGTCTCCTCGTTGTGTTACCGATCCAACCCCAGTAAGCCTTCTCTCTCTCGTACCGCCTTTCTTCTCTCTGTTTCCTTCTCTCTTCTTATCCTGTACATTTTCTTATCTATAAAATATCTAACCTCTATTGTTCGCTGGAACGCTGACGACGACGACGATCATGACGACCCAGCAGGCATCTCTGACCCGTGTGTCTTCCCCGTGCGTTGTTTGGACTCTTTCCGTGTACCGTGCGCGCATCGCGAATTTTCTCGCCGACGTGTGACGTTCCGTATACCGTATCGCGATCCGTCGAGGCAAGTAAAACTTGCTACATGTTATCTATCTGTTTTATAACTATTTATCTAAATATTAAACTTATAGATCGAATCTAAAGCCACGTGTTCCAAGTTAATAGTTTGATGTTCCGTTTATATCTTTTAGATTCAGAACATGAAACTTACCCGTTGCATTTTAGTTTACTATACCTAGTAACCATATCTGTATTTTAAATCACATGATAACTATTTACATAGTCTATGGTACCCTTTTATAGTTTTACCCTATTGGACACCCGTGTGCATCTTTAACCTATTTTAAATACATTTGCATCCCTAGATCTTTTAACCCATAATAACGAGATTTTAACAATCCATATTTGTTTAAGTGTATGATACTTAATGTTGGAACCATAACCCTAACTCTAATCGATAACCGTACATCTAAATAGTTTAATCTGTGCCTATTTGCATATCATATTACATGTTCCAGTTTATTGTTCTATTAGTACCCATGTTTGTGATGTGTACCCATGCTTATGCTAGTTTGATTATGAGCACCCACATGACATCTTGTGCACCTTGATATGACCTGTTACACCTATTACTTGACAAGACATGGTACCGTGCAACTCTTGACATGACATGACACCTATATACATTACTTGACTTGACCTGATGTACCATGGCTTCACCTGTTACCTGATCTTGTGTCTAATGTCGACAAACCTGACCTGTTGTCCCTACGGACATTTCCTGTTGTCTATCCAGACAAACTTGTACCTGCCTGATCCTGTGTTGTCATTAGCTCCAGATTATTTAAATACTTGACTTGAATACACAACCTGGGGTTATGGGGAAATCAATGATGAAACCTGACTTGTAACTCGACAGTTCGCTACCTTTATTGATCAGTTTAGAGGCTAGGCCAACCTTAGGATGATGCTGCTGACATCATCCATCGTTATCCACTACCTTTTAGAGGCTAGGCCAGCCTTGGGATGATGCCATGGACATCATTCATCGTTACCCCTTTTCCTTTTAGTGCCTAGCGGCATGTCTCGGTTTCAGCCCGAGAATCTTCACCGTGATCCCGGGCACATACGGGATACTATTGAGTTACATCGATGATTCATCAAATTGATTTCAAATACTTGAGAGTAGTTAACACAGTAGACCAGTTTAGATTACACACTGCACACTACCTTTCACTGCCCTAATTTATATTGCCGTTACACCTGCTTTACCATTTATGATCATACTTGCATGTCTTGCTCCCTGTTTATATAGTATTGCTTGATGTTATGACGTGCTGACGTCTGGGTTTTGCATGGTCCAGATTCCGTACCTTTGCTGCAGTCCGAACAGGAGTACTTCAGTCAGCAGGCTGAGCAGTGAGGACTTGTTAGCAGTTAGTTCTTTTATTTCCAGTATTTCATTCCTGATGTGAACCCGCATTATGGGACATACATTCCAGTTATTCTTGTATTGGATCTTTTGCTTCCGCATTATTTATTCTTGACTCATTTTATTTCTGGCTTATGGACATGTGTTAGATAGTTTATTATTGTTCTTGATATCTCTACAGCTGTAATGTGGCTGTGGATGGATACTTCCTACCCACAGGTAGCATGGTTGTGTTGGAGATAATGCCCTCAGAGTCAATTATTGGATCACAGGTACGTGATTGCAATGATTGATGGAGGACCTATCCCGGTAGGACAGTCTTACTCGAGATGATAGTATGCTATCTGGTTTACCTTTATCATCGTGTACTGTTTTAGGTGACCTGACACGTCGCTATTACACGTTGATAGAGCCCCTAGGATTCTTGCTTGACCACCAGCAGTATGAGGGCGATCATATAAGTGGGAGCTGGGGTCTATAAGCATATCCTGAAATGGTCCCTAGTCGTGTGAGTTTCGAGACAGGGCATCGATACTCCATAGTAGACTAGTGTATACAGTCGAGACCCCGACGAGGGGCGGTGGCCGGTCTCACAAGCCACTGGTGTCTGCTGGATCACCTAAGATGTATACAGGTGCTCATTGGGTTATGAGTACACCGGACAGGACTCGCCGGGAACATGCTAGTTGGTAATATACCAGACGTCAGATGGCAGTTCCCTGGTGACATGTGTGCAAGTTAGTTCATCGACCTGGGGATCGTCATTTGTCTCGTGTGAGTTCCCACTGTACTTTGATTACTACCCTACCACGGCTCAAAGGAATCGTGCAAACAGGTTTTAGTTGGGTACAGTCCCGAACCACATGGAGGCAGTGAGCGTATCTTCAGGGGTTCGTCTCTCCCGGTATTGGGGGTGAGGTCGTGCTGTGTCTAGGAGAGCCATTACACGAAGCCCTCGGCCGAGGCAAGGAGATTTACTGGTAGGTATTCCAGTAGTATCTCAGGGTGTTCTGGGCTACACTCCGACACGACTTGTACCGCTTTTGGGGGTCTGACTTTTACCAACCCCCTAGGCCCGCCATGCGATGCTCATAGACGAACGGACCGGACTGTACGGATATTGTCACTGACAGGCTCAGTAGGGTTGTCAGGATGAGTTCGCTCATCGACGCCCCTTTTAGTCAATACCTGGTAGCCCGTTACGTATTGGCTTATACCTCTGACGTGCTAGTGGTTAAATCCACAACCAAGGTGTTGACGAGTCTTTAGAGTCCCCCACATTCAGTTACTCAGCTTTCGGGCGAAAGGTTGTAGAGGCCGTATGGAGATATGGCAAGGTCCGATCAGATACGTGCGGTATTGCACGGATCAGGATCGGACAGATTGTACTATAGGCCGTATGGATATATGGCAGGGTTCGATCAGATACGTGCGGTATTGCACGGATCAGGATCGAACGGATATTACTAGCCGGTTTTGGTATAAGCCGGATTCTAGTATAGTACAGTGGAGATTTTGTCTCATTGCATTTGTATTTCGGTCGGAATACAAATGCGGGTGTGTATGCACAGTATCGGGGTTTTCCTGTAATTTATTACGGGACCAGTTTTTTGGAGTTGCCAGTTTGCTTTCCGTTTCGGCCAATTTCCATTGTTCCGTTCATTGGCCGAAGTTTGGTGGAGGAGGGTTTATTTGCATTGTTGCAAATAGGCATTAGTGGAGGGGTTCTTTGCATCTTGTTGCATCATGATGGCTTTCATGATGTGCACCATCATTGACTTGTTTTGACTCCATCATGACTTGACTTTTAAAGTCATGATTGTTGATGATGATGAGTGGTGAGGTTGGTTGTGTGTGGATGTATTTGTTATCATGTTCTTTCATGATCCCTTTTTGTATCATTGTTCCACCCACTCCCTTGTCTTGGTTTTTCTCTCTCCAATCACACTTGGAAATTGGGGGGCTGGCCACTTTTGGTTAGATGAGGAAAATGCTTCTCTTTTGAGTGGGTAGAAATATGATACTCTCATTTTTCTTCTTGGTCTATTAGATTTTTCCTTCACCTCTCTCCAAGTTCTTTTCCTCCACCAAAATGGCAATTCCACAACCCCAAAAATGAGACACAAGTTCTACAAATTCTACAGCAAACCTTGGGCACGTCGACTAGCCAGCTTCGTGCCCGAGTTGCCTCGGCATTGAGGTGGGAGCCCGTAAAAGAAGTAGGCGATGTGGTGCACTTCCGGCGACGAGGAGGAGACGGGACATTCCGCAGGAGATTGGGACGACGAGAAGACCGGAGGACTCGGATCTGTCGGTATATCTCTATTCCCTTTCTTGTTAGTAGCTTAGACTTGTTAATGGTTACGATCCGGATGTTTAGTGCGCGGTGGTGCCGGTTTGCTAAGTCCGCAAAATTAAAGTTTTTCACCGCTTCCGCATTCCGGCGTCGGATTGACGGCCGGGGCGCCGCCGTGCACTTACAGGTTGGCTATGTCACGTGCCCATTTTAGCGTACTCTGGGAAGCGGGGCGTGACATGGTTCTTTTGGTATCAGAGCATAGGTTATAGGTTAATCGGGTTGATTCTTTTTGTAGTTGGGTATTGGACCCAATACGCGAATCAAAATACTCGTGATTAGGAAACATGTCCTGCCACCTTACCGTCTTACCATTCTTGAATCTAACATCCTCCTGATTATACTTTTACGATATGCAAACCTCCTTTGCATATCGACTCGAAACCTTGTTCCTTGTTTATCTCTAGAACTTAGGTAACTTGGGTGGAGTTATGTAATTGTGGCTATGATATCGCGGCATGGTTACAATGCGGTACTCTATTTAAGTAACTTGGAGTTCTAGCCTTGATTCATATCCTTGATCTTCATTTTGAATCTGCTATCATGCTAATCCTTGGGTGTTTTGATTTCAGGAATATGGCAAACAAGAATCTAAAGACGTACCAAAGGCGTGTTGATGAAGCCGCTATACTTGGGGTAATACGTAGGATGTTGGAGAACCAAAGGCGGCAGACCGAGCTGAATCAGCAGCATGCTGACTCCTTACAGGAAGGTTTACGGACCGTTCAGCAGTCCGTGAACAATGTTATAGCCAGACCAGTGGATCGTGTGGGAACCGTAGCGGATTTCAGAAGACTGGGTCCGTCTGTCTTTACTGGTTTGGAGGAACCGTTGCCAGTGGAGCAGTGGCTGGTTGACACGGAGAATTTACTCATTGCGGCACAGATCCCCGAAGATAAGAGAGTGGATGTGGTACGCATCCAGTTGGTGGATTACGCCCGTGAATGGTGGCTTATGGAAGAGACCTGCTTGCCCAAGCCGATCAAGTGGGCGGGTTTTTCAAAGAGTTTCTTGGAGAAGTTCTTCCCGCGGACTGCACGAGAGGAAATGGAAGAGAAGTTCATCAATCTTCATGCACATAGAGGGAAAAACTGACGATTCACACGCAAGCGTCTAAAAAGAAGAACAAGAGGTGCCTCCTAGGGCAGTCACGTGTTCCCACGTGCCCCCAAGCATTTATACAGAAAAGGGAATAAACTCAAAGGCAACGCTCACGTTTTGAGAGCACCTCACGTGTTTACATGTGAGCATCAATGAATTAAGTGCTTAGCACATATGAAAGAAAATGGAATAAACCAAGGAAAGTTCCCATTCTGGGGCGCCTTACGTGATCCCACGTGACCCCCAATAGTGCTCAACACTTATAAAAGGAAAAGGGGGACAAACTAAAGACAGTTCCCATTTTGGGGCGCCTCACGTGCTCCCACGTAACCCCCAATAGTGCTTAGCACTTATAAAAGAAGAAGGGAATAAACCCAAAGAAGCAATGCCCAATTTTCAAGCGCTTCACGTGCCACACGTGAGCGCTCCAAATTTCAGTGTTCAACATTGATTAAGAGCCTCACGTGGGAGCACGTGAGTGTCGAACAAATATCAGTGTTTAACACTCTGAGGGACCAACTTTAGCCCAAATTAGCCAAGTCTCCTGAGGCCAAAAACCTTTTAACCATCAATCAACCGAGCCCTCCTATACTCAGGTCTCCTCAAATCGATTTTAGTTCAAAAATGACTAATGATCTCCTGACACATGGCATCTAAAATGATGTTCGTTCCACCATGATCTCTATCTTCAATCTGGAGTTCAGTTCAAGGGTACATCTCTCCATACCTCTGATACATGTCGTTGTAATTCTTCAACGTCTTCAGATAGATGGAGGGTCCTGATAACCAACAGCTCTTTTGGCACACTCCCAAACCCATGAGCACACCCCAATAGACCGCAATGTCCTTAAACTAGATATGGACCGCAACATCCTTAAACTAAACCCTCACCCCAAAAAATTGGTGATCTATGGACCGTAACGTCCTTAAACTAAAGCAATAGAGCCCAAATGCTCTTTTGTTGGGTCCGAATGATCCCAAAATCATGCTGAGTAGATCTTAGTCTAAAATTAGACTAACGTATCCTCAACAAATATTTAAATTGATATTAATCTAAAACGAGATTAACGATCCTTAAATTAACCCAAGCCCAAATCTTAGAATATATGGATTTGGACTAATCCACGCCCTACGGGCGACAACACAAATTAGTCTCCGTATACAATCCACGGGCAACCAAAAATAAAACAAACACATACAACATGAAGTGAACATCTGGAGCAGGAGAAAGTGGTTATCGCTAAGCGGTAACGTAATTAACTGCAGGGGCTTGCGCCTGGAGGGAAGGGAGTCCCCATAATTAAAACACCCCTCGCCAACGAGGGGGAATCTGACGAAGTCTGATACAACGGCCGTATCCGTCCAAACCTCCGATACACGGTGCCATAAATCAACTTGGCATCTACGGAGAGGTTGACGGATAAAACCAAATAGCATCTGCCCCCAAATTCAGGGAAGACGTTTGTTTTCCCGGTGTTCCCCTCCGAATGGCGGCCAAGACGGACTGTCTAGCCTGAGATTCGGGGCAGATGCTAATTGGTGCTATCCGTCCACCTCTCCGAAGATGCCAAGTTGATTTATGGCACCGTGTATCTAAGGTTTAAACGGATGCGGCCTATGTAGCAGACTTCATCAGATGAGGGGTTTTTGATTGTGGGGACGCTCTTCCCTGCAGGCGCAAGCCCCTGCAGTTAATTATGCTACCGCATCGCGGTAACAACTTTCTCCTTCTCCAGAATTTTACTTCGTGTCGTGGGTGTTTGTTTTGTTTGTGGTTGCCCGTGGATTGTATACGGAGACTAATTTATGTCGTCGCCCGTAGGACATAAATTAGTCCAAATCCGTATTTTCTTAGATTTGGTTTTGGGGTTTTGGTTTGAGGATACGTTAGCCATATTTGAGGCTAAGATCAACTCAAACGTTTGTTAAGGATACGTGAGTCTAATTTCCAGACTAAGATCAACTTAACGGGATCGTCTAGATCCATTTCTAGTTTAGGGACATGGTGGTCCATTGCATGTATGGCCGTCGGGACCCATCACCTCTCTGACGACGTTGAAGGATTACAACGACAGATGTCAGAGGAGTTCAGAGACGTCCCCTTGAACCAAAGTTGATTGGGGGATCTATAGTCCAATTTGGGACTAAAGTCTGCTTGAAGGTTTAAGGATACGTTAGCCATATTTGAGGCTAAGATCAACTTAAACGGGATCGTTTAGATCCGACAAAAGAGCATTTGGAGACTCTATTGTTCCAGTTTAGGGACGTAGTGGTCCATGTTCCAGTTTAGGGACATGGTGGTCCATTGCAAGTTTAGGGACATGGTGGTCCATATTCCAGTTTAGGGACGTGGTGGTCCATTGGTAGTTTAAGGACGCATAAGTCCGTGGGTTTAAGGACCCCGCAGTCCGTATTTTAGTTTAAGGACGCATAAGTCCGCGGGTTTAAGGACCCCACAGTCCGTATTTTGGTTTAAGGACGCATAAGTCCATGAGTTTAAGGACCCCACAGTCCGTGTTTTAGTTTAAGGACGCATAAGTCCATGAGTTTAAGGACCCCACAGTCCGTGTTAATGTGTGGTTGTCGGGACCCGTCACCTCTCTGACGTCGTTGAAGAATTACAACGATAGGAGTCAGAGGAGTTCGGAGATGTACCCTCGAACCGGATGTAAATTGATTTAGGAGAGCAGCTGTGCTCAGTCAATTTAATTTGAGGACTTACGGCCATGATTGGGCTAAGTCCAGTTGAAAAATGTTCAACACTTTTATTTGTTTTTGGCCTAATAGGCCTGTGTTAGGGCTTGGCCCCTGTTTAAGTAATGCATTGCATTACTTTTGGTCTCTGTTGGACCTTTATTTGGGCTCTGCCTCTTTTAAAATAATGCATTGCATTATTTTGTTTGGGCTCTGCCCATTTATAAATGATGCAGAGCATCAATTTTGTTTGGGCTCTGCCCTTTTATTGCATTGCAATTTAATTTGGCCTACCAGGCCTTTTTGATTTGGGCCTGACCCTTTAGTAAACAATGCATTGCATTTGTCAGGCGCTTTGCGCCAATCAATGAGCGCAAGCGCTTGTGGTAATGACACGTGTCATGCAAGCGCAGTGCGCTGCGCCAGTGCGCTGCGCTTGCGCTGCTGACACGTGGCGCGCTCTGGTGAGTTGCGCCAATTTCAAAGAGCAAGGCTCTATCTCAAAAGCGCATAGCGCAAGTGGCTCAGATGCTGACACGTGGCGCTCTCTGGTGGCTTGCGCCAACCCAGGAGCGCAACAGTGCAGTTTTGCAAGTGCAAGGCACTATTAACTTGAGAATCTTTTAGATTCCGGAACCAATGGTTCATAAAAAAAAGTGCAAAGCACTGTTTGATTTCTTGATCTAATTTAGATCAAAGAAAACAAGTTTTTCTTGTTTTTCTTGTTTCAGAGAACCAGTGGTTCATAAAAAAGTGCAAAGCACTTATTATTATTTGAAGATCATTGATCTTGTTCTTAAATCAATGATCTATTAGAAGAAATTCTTCTATCTTAGAGGTTTTTACCTTTTTCTTCTTGAAATTTCTTCAGAGTTCTCTCTGTTTTGAAGTTCTCAATTTCTCACAATGTTGATCCTCTTTTGAGTTGGGGTCTAGGGGTCTTTATATAGTGCCTATAGATTTATTAAGTTTGTTAAAGAGACCATTCTCTGAGTGATTTGGGGAATTTTCCCCACCGCTGGATCTTTGATCCAAGGGCTTCTGTTTTACAGAAGACGATCTTCTTGTTTTAACAAGAACAGAAAGATCTTTCAGAATTTTAATTCTGTTTGGCGCAAACGCACCAGCGCTTGACACGTGTCGCGCAGCGCAACTGCGCTGACACGTGCCGCGCAGCGCAGAGCGCAGTGCGACCGCGCTAGCGCAACCGTGTTGCCACGTGGCGCGCAGCGCAGAGCGCAGCGCAACCATGATAGCGCAACCGCGCTGCTACGTGGAGCTCAGCGCAGAGCGCAGCGCAACCGTACTGCCACGTGGCGCGCAGCGCAGAGCGCAAGTCAGCTGAAGCGTTGCTTCTTTAATTTTTTAATTTTCATTTTAATTTTCAGAAAAGAGCCTTGCTCTGATTGGGGGAAACAGAAGCGTTGCTTCGTCTCCTGTCTTGGAATTTGAACAGAGCTTTGCTCTGATTGGGGTAAACAAATGCCCCCCACCGTTGCGCTTACGTGGCCCCCAAACGTGAGCACAGCGATGGCAGAATTCCAACCGTCGTGACAACTCTTGGAAGTTGAGAGGGCATTTGATGCCTATAAATAGGACCTTTGGTCCCCAACAGATGATCATCATCTCCAAAAAATTTATTTTCAGAATCTCAGAGCTCTGCTTTTTTGTTTAAACACTTTTAAAAGTTCAAACTTTATAGAATTTTAGGTAAAAAATTAATTTGGATTAAATTAAATCAATTTTAAGAGCCTTGCTCTCAATAGATCGCTGATCTAAAGAAGACCCATTTAGGGTTTCATTTAGCAGAGCTTTGCTCTAAAGGGGTCTAAAGGGAACTAAAGGAGGTCCCTATCAGGGTTCCATTAATAGAGCTCTGCTCTCTGAAAGATTTCATTTATAATTTCTTGATTCATTAATGGAGATTTGCTCCTTTTAAATCATATAACAGAACTTTTAAGAGTTGCTGATTGTTGTCGATCTTCTTTTATAGGAGTGATGGACGCCCATATGTACGACCTCGACGAGATTATCTCTTACGGGGATATCCGCCGACTTGGCCGTTCTCAAAATCGGGAATTCACAAACGCGGAGTGTGCTGAAATCATGAGCCGCTTCGACGCATATAACGGACAACTGCTTCCCCGACGTTCTTCCCTCCTGAAGCTTATCGTGGGAGCAATTTGGGAAGCGCTTCCCCTATTTTTTACCGGCGTGCCGCTTAGGGCATTGGACGCCGCTGAGGACAAGGTGCATTCAGTGTACCTGATGAGCTTAATCTCGAAGAGACGGCGAGACAATCTTGTCGATCTCTTGCACCGGGCCTTTCAACAGTCCGCCATTCTTGCTGCCAACCGGAGGGTGGAGGACATTAGCGGGGATCCCGACGCCCGTTCTTGCGAAAGGAAGCATACCAGGATGGTTCGCCAAGCTTGGAAAGTTTTGGACAAGGTCACTTTCGAGTTCCTCAATCCCTGTCCAGGATTTGAGGTCTTGCCATTGTAATATTTTGGACAATGTCTTTGTTTATTTCTTTATGATTGTAAGAACATTTTGCAATACGAATGGAAAATTTCTATTTCAGCTTGTCTTATTTCTCGTTCTGAGTCTTTTGCACATGCGTGAACGAATGTGTCTCGAATGCTTGATCAAATGCACATCGGATGTCCTTTTTGTCGCTTTCTTCTTATTTTTATTCTCAGCATGCTATCTTAATAGACATAATTGACAGATAATAGCGTAAGCATTTAGATTTCTCCAAGAGATAGCGATGGCTTAGGCCGCAGGTTCAGATTTGCTGTCTAAGACTTTTCAACTCTATGAGCCGTAAGGGTCTCATAGAGACTTTTCTCCCTACGGATCGAGAGGATCTCGCAGGTGGATTTTCTACTTAAGAATCGTGAGGATTCCTAAGTGTGTTTTCTCTTATAAGTCGTAAGGATCTTATAAGAGAATTTTTCCCTCTTATGAGTCGAGAGGACCCGTAAGCGGTTGTTTCCCTCCTTATCGAGATTTGACTTTGGAGAGTGAGACCCGTGGATAGTATGCAAGAGACCATTTTGAGCCAACTTGCAGGGTCCCAGTGCTTAGGAAACAGGCTTCTTTCATGCCTACTGCCTAAGGCTTTATCTCACGAGTCGAGCCGCATCGAGAATTTCTCGCAAAGACATCAATTTCTTCACAAGTCGAGACGAATCGAGCATTTCTCGCTAGAGCATCCTAACGTCGCAGTTAACCTCTGCTCTTTACGACAGAAGTCCGTTAGGGTCTGTGGTACTTAGGGTTTTAGCCGTCGTACCGTCGCATAAGCTGATATATTCCTCGATAGGCAATCGTGCTGTTCGAGTAGCCCTGCGACTGCCATGTCTCTGATCCCTTTGGGGGCTGGACAAGACGTCTTCAAGCAATCCTCCTTGGCAGTTTGACCGTTAGAAGAGCAAGCGTTAGGAATTTGCCGTGCCGCTTTTTACTTAAGGTTAGGCTCATTTTGGTGAGCCCCGATGAGTCATATCTACTCCGCGCTGGTATGGGATGATCTCCGATAGTCTTTCAGATTTTATGTGAGTTGTCGTCAAGACCCTGAAGCTAGGAATTTGGCCTTTGCTTCGTTTGTTGGCATCGCGTCTGCTGTATCAAGACGAATGTCGCGGTGGGAACTAGGGATTTTGTCGTGGCTCCATTTGTTTGATTGTCGCGTCTAAACCCTGCTGGAGGAAGAACGCTGGAGTGATATCTCGTCTGCTGTATCGAGACGAACGTCGTAGTTGTCTCTAGGTTGCTGGTGAACCGTCGAGGTTTGGAACTAGGGATTTTGCCGTGGCTCCATTTGTTTGATGATGTTGCGCCTGCTGTGTCGAGACGAACGTTGGGGTGACATCTCGTCTGCTGTATCGAGAAGAACGTCGCGGTGGAGCTGGGATTTTGCCGTTACTCCGTTTGTTTGACCGTCGTGTCTGAACCCTGTTGGAGGAAGAACGCTGGGGTGACATCTCGTCTGCTGTATCGAGACGAACGTCGTAGTTGTCTCTAGGTTGCTAGTGAACCGTCGAGGTTTGGAACTAGGGATTTTGCCGTTGCTCCATTTGTTTGATGAGGTTGCGTCTGCTGTGTCGAGACGAACGTTAGGGTGACATCTCGTTTGCTGTATCAAGACGAACGTCGCGGTGGAGCTGGGCTTTTGCCGTTACTCCGCTTGTTTGATTGTCGCGTCTGAACCCTGCTGGAGGAAGAACGCTGGGATGACATCTCGTCTGCTGTATCGAGACGAACGTCGCAGTGGAGCTGGGATTTTGCCGTTACTCCGTTTTACTGACCATAGTGTCTTTTGTTGACGTTGCATCTACGTCCTGCTGGACTGCGAAGGAACACCGTTGTTGACAGTGCGTCTGCTGTAACGAGACGAATGCTGAGGTGAAGTTGGGATTTTGCCGTCACTCCTCTTTGCTGACCATGGGGTCTTTTATTGACGTTGCATTTGCATCCTGCTGAACTGTGAAGGAACGTCGTTGTTGACATTGCGTCTGCTGTAACGAGACGGGTGCCGAGGTGGAGTTGGGATTTTGCCGTCACTCCGCTTTGCTGACCATGAGGTCTTTTGTTGACGTTGCATTTGCATCCTGCTAGACTGTGAAGGAACGCCGTTGTTGACATTGTGTCTGCTGTAACAAGACGAATGCCGAGGTGGAATTGGGATTTTGCCGTCACTCCGCTTTGCTGACCATGGGGTCTTTTGTTGACGTTGCATTTGCATCCTGCTAGACTGCGAAGGAACGCCATTGTTGATTCTTAGGCTGTAGATATTGCCGTTAAGATTTAGAACTAGGGACTATGCCGTAGCTCCGTTTCGTTGCGACCCTGAGGTCGGTTGTTGATGTCATGTCTGCATCTGGTTGGAGTGAGGAGAAACGTCGTTGGTGATCTCTAAGTTGTCGATATCGACGTCGAGACCCTGAAGCTAGGGGTCATCTTTTTGCTCCGTTTGTTGACATTGTGTCTGCAATATTGCGACAAATGTCGAGATTGTCTCTAAGTTTTCTATGAACCGTCGAGATTTGGCTTTGCTTTTTGGTGGAGCCTGTTGGGAAGGTATGGTCCCCTCTCTGTTTGTGCCCTTAGATTGTATACAGGGATCTATGTGATCTCAACTGTAGGGCCAAAGTTTTATCATTTTTTTTATATTTACAGCGATGCTCTATCATTTCAGCTTTTATATCACGAAGGTCGCGATTGCCCAATCATTTCGGCTATTTTTCGCGGTGCCCAATCATTTCGGCTATTTATTTTATTTTCACTCGTTGCTTTTTATTGCGAGTTGCCCAATCTTTTCGGCTATTTTGTATGCATACGTTTTTATTTGCTGTTTTTTATTGCAAATTGCCCTATCATTACGGCTATTTCGTATGCATACGCGGCCTACCGGCTTTTCACCGTAAACCTGAAATTAGACACTGATTTCGGCATCAGCACCGCTACAACTGGGATATTGCCAGGAGCGAATCATCATTTGCCTCCGTCGATGTTGAACAAAGGTGGCTTAGCGAACATGGTTAAGGTCCTGTCGACTAAGGCTTTTAACTTCATGAGCCGTAAGGGTCTCACAAAGGTATTTCTTCCTGCAAGTCGTGAGGATCTTGTAGGTGTATTTTCTCCTTAGGAATCGTGATGATTCCTAAGTGTACGTTCCTCTGTAAGTCGTAAGAATCCTACGAGAGGGTTTTCTCCTTGTAAGTCGAGAGGACCTACAAGGGTCGTTCATCATGCGCACATATCCCCAATCACGGATGAAACTTGGTTAGGGAAATGTTTATTCGCGCCCGTGGATTGTATACAAGGGTCAGTGTTGAGCCACTTGTAGGGCAGTATCGAAGGTTGTGGGGGTTGCTTAAGCACAGGTTTAGGTTTCTGTAACTTAAGACTTTCAAATCTTATGAGCCGTGAGGGTCCCATAAGAGAGTTCTCCTTACGAGTCGTGAGGATCTCGCAAGTGTATTTTCTCCCTAGAAATCGTGAGGATCCCTAAGTGTACGTTCCTCTGTAAGTCGTAAGGATCTTACGAGAGGATTTTCTCCCTACAAAGTCAAGAGGACCCTGTAAGTGTCCTTTAACGAGGTTGCGCCCTTTCAGGTTTTCACAAACACTCGCCGGTAGTCCTGCTATTTTTACTCACAGAGCCCTTTCGGGTTTTCATCCGTGCCCATTTTGCTTATGGACATACCGTTTTTTTAATTCTTTTTATTTTTATTTTTATATTTTTTTTTGCTTTTTCTTGTATTCATCTCATCAGCCTGAAGATGCTGCGGTAGTAATTTAAGGACGTTTCGGTCTGTCATTAGTTTAAGGACGTTGCGGTCCGTTGTCGCCATATTTGAGGCGAATCTCTAGTTTACCGACTTTTCGGTCTATGGGGCTTTCTCTATGAATGAGCATGATGCCCCCGGCATATCCGTCTTTCTCAGAGCGTGCGGTTGTGGCGGGCTCACCTTCCTGTTTTCGGATATGACGAACTTGCCCTGTTGGTATTGATCTTCAACCCAGTTCTTAAAGACGTAGCAATCCTCGATCAGGTGACCTACCGTTTGGTGGTAAGGGCAATAATCGAGATCTTTTACATCGCCTGGCCGCAACGGACGTTTTGGTCTCGGCAGATTGATGAGTCTATCGCGCATTGCCAGCTCGAACAGTTTCCTTGTTTTATTTTGAAGAAACAAGTAAGGACGTTTCAACTTTTCCTGGAGGGGTTTCTGCTTGTTGTTTCGGCAAACAACCGGTTTAGGGCCACTCAATTGTGTTGATTATTGGCTACGAGGGCTGTTTTTCCCTTCCCTTTATCCTTTTTGCTCGATCCCTTGTTTGCGGGGCGGAGATTTTTTTCGAGCAGTGTGCAATTACACGGCTGAACGTTATCGCAACTTCTTAATTCTTCCACGGATTCCTTGAGGAGAGAGTTGAGGGCAGCTTCCTCGTCAGAGTCGCTTCCAAAGGTGATAATTTGCGATCCCTTGGAGTCGGCTATATGACAATCGTCGGCGGCTCTTTTGCGCTCTTCTATCACATTTTTCTGATGTCTACGAGCTTCACGTTTTGTCCTGTTGAAGTGCTGCTTTTGAGCGACATACCCTTGCCACCAACACTTAAAGGAGTCACAGTCTTCGGTAGGATGTATGATCTTCTGATGATATAAGCAGAAGTTAGGATGCATTTCTACTCCACCGAGAGTATTTTCTTCAGAGGGTGGTAGCCCCATTCCCGCTGACAGGGCTTTAGCGAACCTTTTCCTCGTCTTGAATTTGTTTTTATCCGCAGCGGATGGCTTTTGATTTGATGGGAGTGCCTCGACTCTTTGGTCTAGTCGTCGGTGTTTGGCTCCTTTCAGTATGGCCATCTCACGCTCTTGATTGGCTTTAACTTTCAGACGAATCTCATTCAGGAAGGCATCGATCAACTCGTTCGACGGCCGCGGAATTTCTGGTTCAGGGTCCGCCCTCGGTTTATCAGCGCAAGGAGCCTCTTTATCATCCGCTAATAAGTGAGAGATCACGTGATAAGTCGCTACGTAGTCTTCAGACTCGTCTGATGAGCCTTCTCCATCATTTTCGTCCTCGACAAAAGAACAAGCTGCCCCCATCGTGCCTGTCTTCTTTGGAGTGTGTGGCTGTGGTGGGTTTACCTTCCAGTTTTCAAACAGCGTGAATTTGCCTTGTAGGTACTGACCCTCGATCCATCCCTTAAAGAAGAAACAATCCTCGATCGGGTGACTTACCGTTTGGTGGTAAGGGCAGTAATCGAGATTATTGAGATCGCCTGGCTGCAACGGACATTTTGGATTCGACAGATTGATGAGTCTGTTGCGTACTGCCAGCTCAAACAGTCTTCTCGTTTTATTCTGAAGAAACGAGTAAGGACGTCCTAGTCTCTCCTCGAGGGACGGACGTGGATGCGCGTTATTTTGGCGAACGACCGGCTTTGAGTTGCTCGGATGTTGTTGAGTATTGGCAACGACAGTCACTTTCCCTTTTCCTTTCTCATTTCGAGAGTCTGGTTTTGGAGGAGACGGTCTGTGGCCCATCGGTCCATTTGGGCTAATTTGTCGATCAAGGCCTGGAAGGTGGTCGGCCAGAAGAACATCATGAATTGCGAGATGGTCGCTTGTGGATCGAGAGTGCCCACGAACATGCCTACCGCAGGTGCCTCTTCTATGCGTTGTTCGCATTTCGACCATAGGTTCCGCCATCGTGTTGCATATTGGACCCACGTTTCGCCTGGACTTATCCTGGCATTTATCAGTGCTGTTATCGGGGTGCGTTCACTAGCACTCGCGAATCTTTGTGTAAACAATAACTCCATCTCCGTAAATGTTTTGACAGAGTCGTTAGGTAGCTCCGAATACCATTCAAAGGCTGTTTCTGCTAAGCTGCCGACAAATTGGCGAAGCAACAGTTTGTCATCGCCTCCAGTGTTGTCGCATAAGGCCCTGAATTGAGCGACATGCTGATGTGGATTCCCTGTCCCTTTATATACGTGGAACTTAGGGATTGTATATCCCGGCGGGTAACTGATTTGGTCATACCAACCCGGATAGGGTCGTCCAGTCCTAGCAGTTTGCCCAGCCGATTCACTTGCCTGATGAGTTCGTATTTGCTGAGCTATATAGTCATCCAGTGCGGCCTTGGAAATGGTTTCCTCTTTGGACACTTAAAGAGCCGGAGGAGGATTAGATGTCTCCCCTCTGTCGTCTCCAACAATGATCGGAGGGTTTTCAACTAGAGGGTCCGGGTGTAACATCATCCCTACCATATCTTGGAAGAGGAGCGCCATTTGCTTTATGTTAGCAGCTTGTTCTGCCGCCTCTTTGTACTTCTTTTTGAGGACTCTGCGTAGATAGTCAGCGTCAGTTTCTTGTTCATGACGCTGCTCTGATGATACTTCCGAACTTTCTTTCGGTTCGGTGAGTGCAGCCATCACAGTCATCATCTCTTAGAGCTTCTGCTGCTGCTGCTCCTGGGCTTTTGTCACGGAGCGGGTTAGCAGTCGGTGACCCGTCGAAGCGCGGTTTTCCTCCTTTCCGGAAGCCATATAAACAGTGTGCACCATCATGCCTCCAGACCTGGGGCGTTTGCGCTCAACTCTTTTACGGTTCGCCATGTTCACAGGGGCTTTTTGCGGCCTCCTTTTCTTCTGAGTGATTGACGTTGAGGGAGCCGTTGCAGTGGGCATCTATCCAGCTGTTGCTTTTTCCGTCTTGACAGAGTAACCCTTCTCCTGCCGAACCTTCATCTTTTTCTGTCGGCGGAGGTAGTCTTGATCGATCACTGACTCTTGGACTTGACGCCAGACCTTGTAGATTTTAGAGGACAATCGTTGAGGGGGCTGCTCCAGCTTTTTCTTTGTATCATTCCCCACAGGCAAAGGAGTTCTCTTCAACACCACAGTAGGAGAGTTTATGCGCACCGTGTTCAGCAATTCAAAGCTGTTCCTGGTTGGAACAGCAGCATCGATCCCTACCGACCGTTGGAGCTGGCGGAGTTATCCCAGAGGGGGAGTTGCCCCCAGCCTTCCTTACTCGGTGCCAGTGGCGACGTCGAGCGTGTCGTGTGGATGGATTTGTCTCAGCCGTAGGGGTGATCTCCTCATGCCCCCTGCTTTAAGGAGAGACCATTATTGGTGCTGGCCTATCGAAGACTGACACCCGTTGAGAAGCAATGTCTAATCTGTCAAAGACAGACCTCTGGGCAGAGGAAGCAGCTTTGAGGACCTCGCCTGGAGCAGAAGCCGGAATGGCCATCCTTGTAAAAACTGACTTTTTGGAAGGAGAAGCCTTTCCAATGATTTCGTCCGCTTGAGCCGGGATGGCTATCCGCTTTGGGATGGCAACTTCGGGTATCGCGGGCTTGTAGACGCTCTGGCCCAATCTGTTGAAAACTGAGGTATTGAAGTTGGACGACCCGTTGAGAAGGGTCGCGGCAGTGGTAAGCCGATCAAAGACCGACTTCTTTGGGGATTCTTGCAATGTCATTGTGGCATTGAAGCTCAACGGTGGGAGCATGGTCCCGAAGAATAATCCAGTGGTGGCCTGAGTTACCTGCTCCACTGGCATCTTGAAAAGGGAGGCCTCTTGGGGCCCATAAGTCACTCCTCCAGCAAGGACCGAGCAAGAGTTGCAGTTGCAGGCAGTGCAGTTTGAAGCCATTGATCTTTTGTTTTCTGCACGGAGCAAGACACCAAATCATAGTACCTCGAATCCACAGGCAACCACAGTAAACCACGATTCGTTCGCAAACACGACACACAAAGTGTGGAGTGGAAAGAGGAAAAGGTCCCACCGGACGTGCCAGAATCTGTTCCCCTCCGAATGGCGGCCAAGACGGACTGACTAGCCTGAGATTCGGGGCAGATGCTAATTGGTGCTATCCGTCCACCTTTCCGAAGATGCCAAGTTGATTTATGGCATCGTGTATCGAAGGTTTAAACGGATGCGGCCTATGTAGCAGACTTCATCAGATTCCCCCTCGTTTGAGGGGTTTTTGATTGTGGGGACGCTCTTCCCTGCAGGCGCAAGCCCCTGCAGTTAATTACGCTACCGCATCGCGGTAACAACTTTCTCCTTCTCCAGAATTTCACTTCGTGTCGTAGGTGTTTGTTTTGTTTGTGGTTGCCCGTGGATTGTATACGGAGACTAATTTATGTCGTCACCCGTAGGACGTGGATTAGTCCAAATCCGTATTTTCTTAGATTTGGTTTTAGGGTTTTGGTTTGAGGATACGTTAGCCATATTTGAGGCTAAGATCAACTCAAACGTTTGTTAAAGATACGTTAGTCTAATTTCCAGACTAAGATCAACTTAACGGGATCGTCTAGATCCATTTCCAGTTTAGGGACATGGTGGTCCATTGCATATATGGCCGTCGGGACCCATCACCTCTCTGACGACGTTGAAAGATTACAACGATAGATGTCAGAGGAGTTCAGAGATGTACCCTTGAACCAAAGTTGATTGGGGGATCTATAGTCCAATTTGGGACTAAAGTCTGCTTGAAGGTTTAAGGATACGTTAGCCATATTTGAGGCTAAGATCAACTTAAACGGGATCGTTTAGATCCGACAAAAGAGCATTTGGAGACTCTATTTTTCCAGTTTAGGGACGTAGTGGTCCATGTTCCAGTTTAGGGACATGGTGGTCCATTGCAAGTTTAGGGACATGGTGGTCCATATTCCAGTTTAGGGACGTGGTGGTCCATTGGTAGTTTAAGGACGCATAAGTCCGTGGGTTTAAGGACCCCGCAGTCCGTGTTTTAGTTTAAGGACGCATAAGTCCGCGGGTTTAAGGACCCCACAGTCCGTATTTTGGTTTAAGGACGCATAAGTCCATGAGTTTAAGGACCCCACAGTCCGTGTTAATGTCTGGTTATCGGGACCCGTCACCTCTCTGACGTCGTTGAAGAATTACAACGATAAGAGTCAGAGGAGTTCGGAGATGTACCCTCGAACCGGATGTAAATTGATTTTGGAGAGCAGCTGTGCTCAATCAATTTAATTTGAGGACTTACGGCCATGATTGGGCTAAGTCCAGTTGAAAAATATTCAACACTTTTATTTGTTTTTGGCCTAATAGGCCTGTGTTAGGGCTTGGCCCATGTTTAAGTAATGCATTGCATTACTTTTGGTCTCTGTTGGACCTTTATTTGGGCTCTGCCCCTTTTAAAATAATGCATTGCATTATTTTGTTTGAGCTCTGCCCTTTTATTGCATTGCAATTTAATTTGGCCTACCAGGCCTTTTTGATTTGGGCCTAGCCCTTTAGTAAACAATGCATTGCATTTGTCAGGCGCTTTGCGCCAATCAATGAGCGCAAGCGCTTATGGTGATGACACGTGTCATGCAAGCGCAGTGCGCTGCGCCAGTGCGCTGCGCTTGCGCTTCTGACACGTGGCGCGCTCTGGTGAGTTGCGCCAATTTCAAAGAGCAAGGCTCTATCTCAAAAGCGCATAGCGCAAGTGGCTCAGATGCTGACACGTGGCGCTCTCTGGTGGCTTGCGCCAACCCAGGAGCGCAACAGTGCAGTTTTGCAAGTGCAAGGCACTATTAACTTGAGAATCTTTTAGATTCCGGAACCAATGGTTCATAAAAAAAAGTGCAAAGCACTGTTTGATTTCTTGATCTAATTTAGATCAAAGAAAACAAGTTTTTCTTGTTTTTCTTGTTTTTCTTGTTTCAGAGAACCAGTGGTTCATAAAAATGTGCAAAGCACTTATTATTATTTGAAGATCATTGATCATGTTCTTAGATCAATGATTTATTAGAAGAAATTCTTCTATCTTAAAGGTTTTTACCTTTTTCTTCTTGAAATTTCTTCAGAGTTCTCTCTGTTTTGAAGTTCTCAATTTCTCACAATGTTGATCCTCTTTTGAGTTGGGGTCTAGGGGTCTTTATATAGTGCCCATAGATTTGTTAAGTTTGTTAAAGAGACCATTCTCTGAGTGATTTGGGGAATTTTCCCCACCGTTGGATCTTTGATCCAAGGGCTTCTATTTTACAGAAGACAATCTTCTTGTTTTAACAAGAACAAAAAGATCTTTCAGAATTTTAATTCTGTTTGGTGCAAAGGAACCAGCGCTTGACACGTGTCGCGCAGCGCACATCGCAGCGCAACTGCGCTGACACATATCGCGCAGCGCAGAGCGCAGTGCGACTGCGCTTGTGCAACCGCGCTGACACGTGGCGCACAGCGCAGAGCGCAGTGTGATTGCGCTAGCGCAACCGCGCTGACACGTGGCGCTCAGCGCAACCGCGCTGCCACGTGGCGCTCAGCGCAGAGCGCAGCGCAACCGCGCTGGCGCAACCGCGCGAGCGCAGCGCAGAGCGCAAGTCAGCTGAAGCGTTGCTTCTTTAATTTTTTAATTTTCATTTTAATTTTCAGAACAGAGCCTTGCTCTGATTGGGGGAAACAGAAGCGTTGCTTCGTCTCCTGCCTTGGAATTTGAACAAAGCTTGGCTCTGATTGGGGTAAACACCCGGTTTTCGGCGGTAAACAGATTCTGGCACGCCCGGTGGGACCTTTTCCTCTTTCCACTCCATACTTCGTGTGTCATGTTTTTCCGCGATCAAATAATCGCGGTATATATGTTTATGGTTGCTCTTGGGTGATGGGATACTGAAGCCGGTGTTTCGTCTCTATGAAGAATGGTGTTTGCTTCTACCCTAACAACTCAGGCTCTGTCATATCTGGTGGAGTCAAGTATGGGTCACTTACAGCCTTAAATCTCTGCAATCTGGCTCTTCAAGAAATCAACGGGCTTCGATTTAGGTCGATACTCCCACCTCCCACCCTTTGTGCCTCAACGCCGAGGGAGGAAACCCAGAAGAAGTCTGTTTTCCATAGGCTGGCTCCACAAGATGCAGCTTTGCCGATGGAATCAGTCCTCAAATAGCTGGTATCTGCTAAGGACCAATGTCGACGCAGGGGGTAGAATATTCAAAATCTCAAATGAAACAGGGGGCAGGCTCAGCAAAATCCTGAGGCTAATCAAATCCTGGCCGTAAGAAACGGTCGACGTCGATATCGGCGTCATACAAAACGAGCCGGGGGCAGTTCTCCATCAGCATTGACTCCACTTGCTTCAACTCTGATGATGAATGCTGCTGTTCCAACCGGGAACAGCTTCGAACTGTTGCGAAGGGTTAGACAAAATTCTCCTACCGCAATATTGAAGAAATCTTCTCAGCCCATGGAGATCCTACGAGAGCAGAAACCAGAACGCTCCCTAAAACAACTTTCCTCATCTATATATAAGATGTGGAAGAAGGTGAAGGTCTCTGTCGTCAACCATGGATCATCCCTTAGATGTCGGCCAAATTCTGACAAATCCCCTTTAAAATACAAGGGGACTCATCCCAAGACGAATCCTAATACAGTGGTTCCTCCCAAAACCAAAGCGGCTTTTCACAAAAAAGTGAGGCATAATAAAGCTCAAGTGTCTGAGGTAAACTCCAAAGGCCAAAACTCCAAACACCCCAAGCCTGGGGGCATGGTAGTTCACATAGTCTATGTAGTGAATTCCAAAGATGAAGTTCGAGCTTCTACTAGTCACCGACCTCAAACTCGGTCCATGACAAAAGTTCAACTGCAACGTGAAAAGCTGCAGGAGATGCTCGCTCAGGCGGCAGCAAACGCTAATCCATCGCCTAAGGAAAATCCTGAAGACGCACCCGAAGAAAGAGTAGAGAAGGAGTCGGATACTGATTTCCTAAAGCGCGCTCTGAAAAAGGGAGATATAGAAGCAGCAGAAATGTCCACTCAAATGAACCAGATAGCCCTTCTGATTCAGAATATGGATGGAATAATGGTTCAATCGGAACCACTGGCAGATGAACCGCCGGTAATTGGTCTTAAAGACAAGGGTGACATTTCAAATCCTCTGCAAACCTCATCAACGGCTGAGGAGAAAATGATTCCTAAAGAAAAGTTGGACACATATATCGCTCAGCAAGTCAAAACTCACTATCCCGGTGAAGCCGCAAATAGATCAATCAAGACTGGTCGACCGTATCCGACGTGGTACGATCAAATACAGTACCCGCCAGAGTACACACTTCCAACGTTCCACATGTACAAAGGAACTGGGAATCCTCGCCAGCACTTGCATGATTTAAATCCATGTGCGAAAATTCTGGAGGAAATGACATACTACTCTTTCGACAGTTCGTCAGCGGTCTGGCGGGCATCGCCTTCGAATGGTATGCGGAACTCCCAAATGATTTCGTGAAGAGCTTCGACGAATTGGATATGCTCTTCTGTCAGGAATTCGCTAATGAGAATGAACATACTACCGTGGCGATGTTGGTCAACGAAAGGATTAGACCGAATGAGATTTGGGTTCAATATGTTACCCGATGGCGAAATCCATGGTTAAATGCGAGCAATGCATCGATGAAGTTGCAGCCATGGGAATGCTCATAGCCACACTTGACCCAAATTCAAAGGCATTCCCGACCTTCCAAGAACTCATGGATAAAATGGCTCGATTGGATTAAATGGGTCAAGATTCTTTCTTATCCGATGATGACGAGTGAAAAGCGGAGGCAAGATGGCGTTTACGCCTACGCTCAAGAAAAATAAGCGGATCTAAAGCAACCTGTCACCAAAATAGCGACGGCGTGGGTATTCGTTCCCCCCTAGATATACACAGGGGGCATATTTCTCACTGGTGGAAGAATCTCTATTTAGAATGGTCCTTTCTTCTCGAAAGACAGGAAGAATATTAGGGGGCCTACAAACAGGTCCTACAATCTAGTGGAATACCCCGCTAAAAAAAAGGTACGTCCACAAGCAAGATGGGCACGGATGAAAACCCGAAAGGACGCCGTGAGTAAAAACAGCAGGACTGCCGGCGAGCTTGTGAAAACCCGGAAGGGCGCAACCTCGTTAAAATAAATATACTTATGAGATCCTCACGACTCGTGAGGGGAATCCCCCCTGTGAGACCCTCACGGCTCATAGGATTCAAAAGCCTTAAGTTACAGGGATCTCGACCTGTTCTTAAGCCGTCATATCTCTTAAATTTCCCTACAGGCGGTCCATATTGACCCTTGTATACAATCTATGGGCACGAATAAATATTTCTTTGCCAAGTTCTACAAATGGCAAGAAATATCCCCATATGGTGAATAACACTTGTAGGTCCTCTCGACTTATAAGGAGAAAACACTCTTAGAAGATCCTTACGACTTACAAGAGAAGACATCACTTAGGAATCCCCACGATTCTTAAGGAGAAAATACGTCTACGAGATCCTCATGACTCGTAGGGAGAAAACCCTTTATGAGACCCTTACGGCTCATAAAGTCAAAAGTCTTAGTCGACAGAATCCTGACCCTGTATACTAAGCCACCTTTGTCCAAATCGACAGGGGCAAATGATGATTCGCTCCTGGCACTATTCCAGTTGTAACGATGCTGATGCCTAAATCGGTATCAAATCCCGAGTCCTCTCAGGGCAAATGATGATTCGCTCCTGGCACTATTCCAGTTGTAGCGATGCTGATGCTTAAATCGGTATCAAATCCCGAGTCCTTTCAAGGCAAATGATGAGTCGCTCTTGGCAATATCCCAGTTGTAGCGATACAGATGCATAAACAGGTGTCAAACTCCAAAGTCAACCTCTCCGGCAAACGCCGTCCCTACAACCATCTAATGAAAAAGGGGACCCAATTCGTCTGGGATCAGAAATGCCAAAGTGCACGGGACAAAATCAAGCAATACCTGCAGAATCCGCTGGTACTGACCGCCCCGGTTATGGGAAAGCCCATCATCCTGTACACAACAACCCTTGAGGGTTCTTTAGATGCGCTATGGGCACAAAAGAACGACCAGGGGAGGGAAAAAGCTCTCTAGTATTTGAGTCGAGTTCTTCCTGGGGCAGAAAACAACTACTCTCCCATTGAAAAGCATTGCCTGGCACTGATCTTCACGATAACGAAGCTCAGACATTATGTATTGGCACATGAGGTTCAACTCATATCAAAGATGGATCCTCTCAAGTACTTGATGTCAAGAGCCATACTAACAGGAAGGCTTGCCAAATGGGCCCTTCTCTTAATGAATTCTCGATAATATATCGACCCCTCAAGGCAATAAAAGGCCAGGCCATCACCGACTATCTCGCTGAGCATCCGATACCTGCCAACTCGCCCCTAAATTGCGAACTGCCGGATGAACATGCGTCCGACGCAAAAGATGAGAAAAATGACTCTCGATGGGAACTTTACTTCGACGGAGCATCTTCCAATAAGAAGCGAAAGCACAATACCTCTATAATCAAAGTTAGGTTAGGCCTTATCTTTGTGACTCCACAAGGAGGGATAATGCGTTTTGACCTTTCCTTAACGGAGCCAAAAACAAACAACGAAGCGGTTAGCTCGACAGGAGTTTTGACAGGTTCACTTGTTTTGCCCTAGACTCAATATGCAACATATCTGACGAAGAGACCGGACTGTACGGCAAGTGTTACCGGTTAGCTCGACAGGAGTTTTGACAGGTTCGCTTGTTTTTCTTCTGCTCGCTCAATACCCGGGTGGCCGTTACGTTTAGCTGACCGCTTGCGGCTTGTAGATGTTTGATATGATCATCGCCTACTGCCGGCGTATTGACGAGTCTTAGAGTCCCACAAAGCGGTTACCTAGCTCGGGCGAAACGATTTGGGGTGCATATGGTGATATGCGCGCATGCCTGATTAAATGCGTGTATATGATACCACATTATAATCTGGTGTTTTCTTTTGGTTGGGTCATATGAGTTATGACCGGTATATTAAATCAATTGTTGATTTAATATTAATGGCCATTAGTCTTTTAACTTATAACCTTTTCTTTATTTTTTTGTATGCATGAATGTATGTATGTACATATGTTGATGTGAATGCACACATGCATGCATACATGTGTCATGGTGATGATACATTGGAGTTGGTTATGCAAGAATCACATGGTTTAGATATTTATTTATTTTTATTATTGATTAAAGAATTAATTAGGATTATATCATGGTTGCTTTGTTTCTACACACTTCCATTGTTGACTTTGACTTGAACCATGATTTGATTACTATACTTAAACCATGGTTTAGTCTCTACACTTAACCATAATTTAATCTCTACACTTATTCTTTAACCGAATAACAAAATATCTAGATATTTTACAACCATGGTTATGAGTAAGTAGACTCTCTCATATATTCATTATTCTTTCTATTGTTAGCATAACAATTATCTTGAGCTTGCTTAGCCTCTTCCTTCTTCTTCTTCCTCAAACCTTACTACCTTTTCATAAGTGAGTGAAGAAGATAAAAAGAAAAGATTTTTAAGTGAGATCCAAACCCACATCACCAATCTAAACTAGTTTAGCCCACTAGTTTAGGTTGTTTTGCATCACTTCTACTTGTTCTAGTGAAGCAAGGAGCTTGAGCCAAGGTACTCCGCGGTGGATCATCGTGGATAAAGAAGGACTCAAGCGGACCTGTCCAAACACCGAGTTGAACCAAGGAGTCTAAGCAAGGAGGTCTACAAAGGTTGTATTTACTTTCACTTAGTGTTAGACTCTTGTTTTAGTATGTGATACTATATTGTTACTTTAAATTTCTAGTTTGATCCTAGGTTAAGATTACTTAGCACCCAAAAATTTTAATTGTAGCATGTGTGTTGCTAGAAAACCCTACTCAAGGTGCTAAGGAATCCCAACATGGTATCAGAGCCAAACTAGAGTATTAGAGTAACCTAGACGACGATAAAACACTTCGAATGAACATCGATTACCCGAAAAAACCCTTCTCTGGAAAGTTTTCAAAATGTTGGAAATTTTCACATTAAAAATATCCAGAAAATCATGCAGGTAGTTCTATGGACCCTCTAGAAGAATGATACCCTAACTCGACTAAACGACCGCGGAACCGCGGCAGAAACTTGGTTTTGGCGGCGGTTCCGCGGCGCCGTTTGTGAGGCTCGGGTCGGCCCTTCTACAGTTGGTCCATACGTACTGTGGCATGCTTCTGGGTAATTTTAATACTGCTCAGGTGTTGAGCTTCTCTGTGGATTTTTGGGAAATTGATCGATCGATCAAATGGTTTAACATCGCCTAGTTTATTTGCATATATTAACATGAGATGTTATATGTTTCTGTGAAATGATGTATAGGATCGTCGTGATGAATGGCCGGGGGTTTTATATGAGATGAGAGTTTTATTTTCATTCATGTAAAATTCAAATGTATGTAATATTCTTTTATTGGAGCACATCTGGGTTGAGGATGATGTTTCCTTCGATGTATTTTATTTACTTTTCCACATTAGGATAGACCCAAGGTGGGGAGCACAAGTGACCGGGTTCTAGAGTCCAGAGGGAGGCCATCTCGAGAAGTCGAGACCGAGTCTCCTAACTCTAGAATTGGTAGGGTCGCTTGCCGCTCTCGTAGGGATCTAGGGTGTGGGATTGGCTATTCATCACGACCGTGGAACCCATATTTTCTATCGTTGGCTAAATACAAAATACAGAATTCCTAGTATATCCTATATTTTCATATATGTGCTTCTGCTGTTTATATTCTGTGATGTGATCGCTTGATATATCTGAGACGAATGCAATATTATATATGAGATATATAGTAGACGTTGCTTATGTTTTGCACCCGCGCTAGTCCCGTCCCGGTATGCCGTTAGTTAAGTAACCTAACGGTGCATAACGGAATATTGTGGCGAATGCGGATGGCATAAGCTTATGTTGTATTTTCGTTTCTTTTCTGTGTTTGGCTTAAGGACTTAAATGATGGGACTACATTAATATGATTAATATAAGGAAAAATAAACCTAAAATGATGTTGTAGAATCGAATTTAAAAACCACTCGACTTTTTGTGAAAAAGCTACATTTCAAAATTGCGGAGAATAAGCCACTCCTTTTGAAAACTGTTTGATTCTACAACGATATCAAGTTCAAAGCGTTAAAGGTTTTCTTAAAAACCATCCGCAACCCTCTGTCATTTTAGGAAGTAGAGTACTTAGTATTCGTGCTACGTTTGTTGACCTTAGCCAAGGCGTAGTGTACGGTAGCTAAGTGATGTCTTCCTACACAGCATATGATGTGATTAATTAGGACAGGCATGTTACTTTGTTGACCTTAGCCAAGGGTCATGTGAATGGGTCTAATTAATCAAGAAATGACGGGTTGAACTTGACTAGTGCTTGTGATTTATTGACTATAGCCAAGGTCATGAGTGCTAGGGATAAAAACCATATCGGGAGTTTCAAGAGTTGAAATTTTCAATGGGATTGCATACCTTCCATATGATGGTTAGATCCCGATCCCACTGTGAGCAAGAGTTGCTCCCAAGAGAGTTTTGCACTTTACAATTAGCTAACGCATTAGGTGTCTAGAAAGGTGTTAACGGGGCTACGCCTCTGGGAAGATGAGGTTTATATTAATTAGGTCCGTGCGAAAGCACGGGGAACCTCCCTCAAGTACCGATACTGGCCTGGCTGAACGGTTAGCAAAGTTGTAGAATGTAATTAATCCTGGCTAGTTTTCATTTTAAGGTTTGAAGGGAAATTTGATAAAAGCAGTGGGAGACATCGATTAGATAAGATAAATAACCAATCTGATCTTTGCAAGAGCTTTCACTGAGTGTATTCTTTTCTCTCTCTTAATGGCAGATACCAATGACAGGACTCAAGCTTCTACTTGATAAAAATAAACTGAATGGGACCAATTATAAAGACTGGCTGAGGAACATTACTTATGATAAGGTATCATATGTCCTCACGGCTCCAGCCCCGCCCGTCCCAGGTCCTAAATCTTCAGTTGCGGATAGGAAAATCCACAATACATGGGACGCTAACTGTGCCACGGCCAAATGTCTCGCGCTTGCATCGATGGATAACACACATCAAAAGTAGCACGAGCAGATGGATGTACAATCTATTTTTCTCCATACAAAAGAGTTGTATGAGGAGCAATCTCGTGTCCTACGATACGAAGCATCTAGAAAGCTGTTTCAAATGCGGATGGCCCCTGGCACACCAGTAGGTGACCATGTTCTGAAGCTGATAGCTCTTATAGAAGAGCTTGAGGACCTCGGATGGTCAATGGACAACAAACAATATATTGATATTATTTTTCAGTCTTTCCCCCCTGCTTTTGCTCAGTTTGTAGTAAATTTCAACATGCACAACATGGAGAAGTCACTACCTGCACTCCTCAATATGTTGAGGAGTGCAGAGAGCACGCTAAAGTCAGTGAAGACTCCCGCTTTGATTGCTGGGCCATCTTCCTCCTCTCGCCCGAAGGCCAAGGCCAAGGGAAAGATGAAGAAGAAACCCACCAAACCTAGAGGTGGAGTTAAAAAGGCTAAGGGGAAAGAAAATTCCACGGCCGGGGAATCGGGAAAAGGGGAATGTTATCACTACCACAAATCGGGACACTGGAAGCGCAACTGCACTGAGTACTTGGATGTCAAGAAGAAGCTTGGTGATGCTTCCGCTTCAGGTGTGTTTGTGATAGAAAACTGTTTTTCTATAAACTCTGCTTCCTGGGTATTAGATACCAGTTCAGGTTCTCACATTTGCAATTCCATGCAGGGGCTGAGAAATAGCAAAGTTTTGAAGACAGGTGACCATACTCTCCGGGTTGGAAATGGTTCCAATGTACATGCAGTTTCAGTAGGAGAGTATCACCTGGGGTTGCCATCAGGGTGTATATTGGTTTTGAACCCATATTATTATGTACCTAGTATGCTTTGTAATATAATATCCGTTTCTTTGTTAGACAATGAAGGATATAATTTTGTATTGCAGAACAATGTTATGAACATTAACCTGAATCAAATGTTGGTTGGGTATGGTACACTTAATAACGGGATATACGTCCTAAATCAACGCACAGTTTTCAGCATACAACATACTAATAAAAGAATATTTTCATAAATAAATGAAGCTTTTCTTTGGCACTGTAGAATTGGTCATATTAATGAAATAAGACTAAACAAGCTACATAAAGATGGATGTTTAAACCCTTTTGAATATAAATCTTATGCGACTTTCCAGTCTTTTATCAAGAGTAAAATGACCAAATTTCCGTTTACAGGACACGGAGAAAAATCTACTCAGCTCTTAGCCCTCATACATAGTGATGTATGCGGGCCAATGTCTACACAAGCTAGAGGCGGTTTTTCTTACTTCATAACTTTTACTGATGATTTCTCAAGATTCAGTCATGTGTTTTTACTAAAGCATAAGTCTGAAGCTTTCGAGAAATTCACTGAGTACAAACTTGAAGTAGAAAAACAAACCGGATTAAGTATCAAAATACTTCGATCAGATTGAGGTGGGGAGTATCTCAGTACAGAGTTGCAGACTTTCTAAAAGAGAATGGGATTCTCTCTCAGCTCACTCCTCCTTACACACCACAACACAACGGTGTGTCAGAATGACGGAATCGAACTCTATTAGATATGGTTTGTTCCATGATGAGTGATGCTGAGTTACCTGTCTCATTTTGGGGGCATGCATTGGAGACTGCAGCATTTCTATTGAACAGGGTTCCAACCAAAACCGTGTCTACCACGCCATATGAGATATGGCATGGGAAGAGATCATCTCTTAAACGAGTTAAGATTTGGGGTTGTCCGGCCTATGTCAAAAAGCAAAATCCGGACAAGCTCGAGATACGGTCAGTCATGTGTAATTTTGTAGGGTATCCAAAGAATTCCTATGGATATCTATTCTACCATAAAGATGAACAAAAGGTGTTTATTTCTCAACACACCACATTTTTAGAAAAAGAATTTTTTACAAATGATACAGATGGCAATGTGGTAGATCTAGAAGAGGTTTTAGGGACACATGTTACAAATGATGACTTGGTTGAACCGGCTGTTGCAACAGAAACTAATGAACCTCGGCTACTCCGTAGATCTGGTAGGACTTCTCGCCCACCGGAGAGATACTACGGTTTTCTCATTGATGGTGATAGAGAAGATTGCATCATGGAGGATGATGATCCTACCATTTTTCATCAAGCTATCACGAGTGGAGACTCTGTGAAGTGGCTGGATGCCATGAGATCTGAAATGGAGTCTATATGCACCAATAAAGTATGGACTTTGGAAGTTGTACCCCCTGAGGTAAAACCCGTGGGGTGCAAATGGATCTTTAAAAGAAAGATTGGTGTAGATGGGCAGGTGGAGACCTATAAGGCAAGACTTATGGCGAAAGGATTTCGTCAAAGACCAGGTCTGGACTATGACGAAACCTTTTCTCCCGTAGCCATGCTTAAATCCATTCGGATTCTACTTGCTATTGCTGCTCACTACGACTATGAAATCTGGTAGATGGATGTTAAAACTGCATTTCTAAATGGTGATTTAGAAGAATGCGTTTATATGGATCAGCCATAGGGCTTCGTTGACAGTGGGAGCAGCGGGAAAGCATGTAGATTGCTTAAATCCATTTATGGATTAAAGCAGGCATCACGGAGTTGGAACATCTGTTTTGATGATGTTATCAAAGAGTTTGATTTCATCAGAAATTCAGATGAACCTTGTGTTTATAGGAAGGCTGTAGGGAGAGCTGTCACATTCCTCATATTGTACGTGGATGACATTCTTCTGATAGGAAATGATATTCCTATGCTACAGTCGGTCAAATCATTCTTATCACAAAGGTTCTCCATGAAGGACCTGGGTGATGCCACGTACATATTGGGCATTCGGATCTATAGAAATAGATCCAAAAGGTTATTGGGATTGTCCCAAACCAGGTACATCAACACCATCCTAAAGAGGTTTAGTATGGAAGACTCCAAGCGGGGTGCCTTACCCGCTTGCCATGGAGTCACTCTCTCCAAGGACTTTTGCCCAAAGACTGATGAAGAGAGCGCTCGCATGAGCATTATACCCTATGCTTCAGCCGTAGGATCTATAATGTATGCGATGTTATGTACACGCCCTGATGTAGCTTATGCACTAGGTGTAGTAAGCAGGTATCAGTCCAACCCAGGGAAGAATCACTGGATAACTATGAAGAACATTCTTAAGTACTTGCGAAGGACTAAAGAATTGTTCTTGGTGTATGGTAACAGAGATCTCCAAATGGAGGCCTTTACCGATTCGATCTTCCAGAGTGATAAGGATGACAACAAATCTATCTCCGGGTTTGTATTTACCCTCAATGGAGGGGCGGTGAGTTGGAGGAGTTCCAATCAGGATACCGTTGCAGACTCTACGATGGAAGCTGAGTACATTGCTGCAAATGATGCCATAAAGGAAGTAGTCTGGATGAGGAAGTTCGTCTCGGAGTTAGGATTAGTTCCAACCATTATTGATCCAATACCATTGTATTGTGATAATAATGGGGCTATGGCGTTAGCCAAGGAGCCCAGGTCTCATCAGCGGTCCAGACACATCGTGAGGCGATATCATTTGATCCGGGAGATAGTTGATCGCCGTGAGATCGAGATTCAGAGAGTAGATACAAAGAATAACACCGCGGATCCACTCACCAAGGCCCTCCCTCAGCCGCAGCATGATCGACTTTTTGAGATGTTGGGTATGAGATACGGCAATATCTGGCCTTAATGCAAGTGGGAGATTCTTGGATATATTTATGCCCCAGAGGCCATTATTTGATAGTGGATGTATTTATACATGTGTGTGTGTGTGTGTGTGTGTGTATTCAGAGGACTTTCTTGCTCGACATGATAGTATGCTATCTGGTTACTCTTTATCTGACATGTTCACTTGATCATGCTTTTATTCATTTGTACATGTTGATAAAGCCCTCAGGATATTTGCTTGACTACAGTGATTGCGATGCAGATCATACTAGTGGGACATATGTAGTTTATAAGCATTTCCTGAAATGTCCCTAGTCATTGGTGTATCGAGACGGGGCATCGATATTCCAGAGTAGACTAGCGTATATAATATTAGACTCATGAGATGGGCGGTGGATGATCCCACATCCATTGGTGTTTGACACCGAGATTGTATACGGGTGCTCAGTGGGGACTGGGTACACTGGACTGACTCGCCGAGAACTCCTATATGGTATTATATCTATCGTCGGATAGTATTTCTCAGATGACACTGGTACAGGTTAGTCTGTAAACCCAAGATCGTCATAGAGTCTCATGTGTTCTCCTACTGTGCTTTGATTTCCACCCTACCACGGCTCTACTGAGTCGTGAAAACAGGTTTCTTTTGGGTACAGTCCCGAGACATGTAGAGGCAATGAGCGATAGGAGGAGTTTCGTCTCTTCTGGTATTGGGGGTTGATGTTGCGCTGTCCTCGATTGGCTATATCAGCAAGTCCCTGGCCCGGGCTGAAAAGATTTACTAATAAGTGTTATTGGTAGTTTCTCGAACTGTTAAAGGCCATACATCGGCATAACTTATTGAGTTATTGGGGTCGACGATGCCATCCCTAGACTCAATATGCAGCATATCTAAGGAAGAGACCGGACTGGGCGGCAAGTGTTACCGGTTGTCTCGACAGGAGTTTTGACAGGTTCACTTGTTTTTCTTCTGCTCGCTCAATACCCGGGTGGCCGTTACGTTTAGCTGACCGCTTGCGGCTTGTGGGTGTTTGATATGATCATCGCCTACTGCCGGCGTATTAACGAGTCTTAGAGTCCCACAAAGGGGTTACCTAGCTCAGGCGAAACGATGTAGGGTGCATATGGTGATATGCACGCATGCCTGATTAAATGCGTGTATATGATACCGCATTATAATCTGGCATTTTCTTTTGGTCGGGTCATATGAGATATGACCGGTATTTAAATCAATTGTTGATTTAATATTAATGGCCATTAGTCTTTTCACTTATAACCTTTTCTTTATTTTTTCGTATGCATGAATGTATGTATGTACATATGTTGATGTGAATGCACACATGCATACATACATGTGTCATGGTGATGATACATTGGAGTTGGCTATACAAGAATCACATGGTTTAAATATTTATTTATTTTGATTATTGATTAAAGAATTAATTAGGATTATATCATGGTTGCTTTGTTTCTACACACTTCCATTGTTGACTTTGACTTGAACCATGGTTTGATTACTATACTTAAACTATGGTTTAGTCTCTACACTTAACCATGATTTAATCTCTACACTTATTCTTTAACCCAATAACAAAATATCTAGATATTTTACAACCATGGTTATGAGTGAGTAGACTTTCTAATATATTCATTATTCTTTCTATTATTGGCAAAACAATTATCTTGAGCTTGCTTAGCATCTTCCTTCTGTTAGTGTATATGCCCTAGAGGCCATTACTGTATCATACTAGTATGTATATTACTTGATGGAAGCTTGGGATATTCACAGTTGTATATACAATCTTGCTCGAAATGGTAGTATGCTACTTGGTTTGTCTCTGCTTTAATATGTGCATGTGTTTCTTTTAGCATATCGCTTATATACATATTAGTAGAGCCCTTAGGATCTTTGCTTGATTACCAGCGTTGTGATGGCGCTCACACTCGTGGGGGCTGGGTAATACATAAGCACATCCTTATACAGGTCCCTAGTCGTTGGACTATCGAGACAGGGCATCGATACTCCGGAGTAGACTAGCGTATGCGCTTCTCATCCCAGCGTGGGAGACGGTCTGTCCCACAGCCGTCAGTACGTCGTACTTGAGATAGCATGCGGGTGCTCGTTAGGTTACGAGTACACTGGACAGGACTCATCGGGAACTGTTGGTTGGTATTATACCTATTGTCGGTTATCAGTTCCCAGGTGACATGAGTACAGCTTAGTCCGCTGACTTGACACTGTCACTTCGCCTCGAGTGTGTTCCCACTGCACTTTGATCACTACCCTACCACGGCTCAAAGGAGTCGTGCAAACAGGTAGTTTTTGGGTGCAGTCCCGAAGCACTTGGAGGCAGTGACGGTTAGACAGGATGCGTCTCTCCCGGTATTGGGGGTTGACATCGCGCTGTGTCCAGGAGAGCCATTACACAAGTAGTCCCTGGCCAGGGAAAGCGAGATATACTGGTAGGTTTCCAGTGTTATCTCAGGGTGTTCTGGGCTACACTCCGACACGACTTGTACCGCTATTAGGGGACTGACGTTCACCGCCCCCTAGGCCCGCCATGCGATGTATCAGACGAACAGACCGGACTGTACGGAGACTGTCACATACAGGCTCAGTAGGAGTTCAGATGGGGTTCACCTCGTCAGTCTTCTTATCGGCATCTACCTGGGGACCGTTACGTACAGCTAGTGCCGCTTGCGGTCTGTGGTTAAACCCACTGCCAGCGTAGTGTCGAGTCTTTAGAGTCCCACACAGAGAGCTATTCGCCTTTAGGCAAAATGAGTAGAGGTTGCATGGTTTTGCGACAGGGTTCATTCACATCCGCGCACTTGTGCACGTTTGCTGTCCGGACAGCTTATACTAGCGGGCTTTGGTTTAAGCCAGATCCTAGTATATGATTTGGGATTGGTTTTATCTCATTGTATTCGTGTTCCTCGGATCACGAATACAGGTGCGTATGCACAGTTGATTGAGACATAGGGAGAGGACTTTGATTAGGGTTAATGACTATTGTCTTTTTGTTAACCCTAATGCTTATGTGTGTATTATGATTAATTGATATTAGTTATATATAATTGTGCATGGTTAGGGTTGTTGACATTTTGACCATTCTTGACTTGTTGACCTAGGTTGACACTTTGACCATCATCATTCCATATAAAAGATGCTCTTTGATCCTTGCAATTTGCATTAAATATGAAATGATAATGGTCATGTCTTGATTAAGCCATGACAATTATCTTGCTAATTATCTTTTTACAATAATTCACACATATATGTGAGAATGGCTTATTATTCTCTCATTCTATCATATTGATTCTCTCTCCTCCTCTTCCTCTCTCTCAAGCTCTCCCCTCTCATGTGTTGAGAAACACTTGAGCTTGAGTTAAACCTCTCCAAAGTAATCTCTACTCTCATCTAGGGTTCTAGGATTAGCACTTCTAGCACCTTAGTTACTTCTAGCTTGAAGTTGAAGCCAAAGGTTGAGGCTCTCGGGTGGATCCTTCTTCGACCAGAGAAGGCGACAAGGTGAGCACTTTCTTTCACTCCAAGGAGCAAGGAGAGAAGGACATAAAGCCCAAGGTATAACCTTTCTTCCATGTAGCTATTTCTAGTTAGCTTTTAGTTAGTTTTTGTTTAGTAAAGATCCTCCTTAAGCTAGTCCATGTTGCCTAGTTCGATAAAAATCCGATTTTTATTCCGTTTTCCGCCTCCCCGCAAGCACCGGGATGGGCAATGTGGACTTACAGTGGTATCAGAGCCTAACTAAACATAAACTAGCTAGGTAGTAAAGTGTATGGAAGTTCGATCGGAAAAATCGCAAAACCAAGTTTACAAAACCCTAACTTTCTGTTGAATTTTTTTTCTGCTCAAAAATTAAAAAATCATACTTCAAAAATCTTCTCAGGGTTTTGTAAAGAAGCACACCAAAAACGGTCCAGTGAACAGTTCAAAGCGCGGCGGTTCCACGGCAGAAGCATGCCTCTTGCCGCGGAACCGCGGCCGTTTTGACTCCGTTCTGGACCGAGTTTGGTGCAGTATTCCTCTGTTAAGGTTTTGGGATTTTAAGATGGTTTATTTCTGCCCAGATTTTCCAGAAAAGAAATTTGTATTTGGGGTGCCTATAAATCTGTATTTTTTATCGAACTTCACTATACTTTGACTAATGGGTTTATCTGTGATGTTTATATATATTGAACGTCTGCTAATCGCTATAAGTCGATTAGTGGGGGTTATACATATCTGCGATCTGTTTTTTTTGATGGTATGTGTATATGAATGCGTTGGATTGTCGCGGGTGAATAGCCGGGGTGGAAGTGAGATGAGTGTTTCTTTTTCTTTCATTCATGTAATATGTAAATTGATGTAATATTATTTGTTTGGCCGCACAACCGGGTCGGGGTTGTAGCCGTCATTGTATAATTTCTTTTTACTATTTTTGCTCCTAGGATAGACCCATGGAGAGGGTGCACAAACTACCGGGTATCTCGAAGTGCCGAGTGGCCTACTCACGGAGTTGAGGGAGGTTGCTTCGCTTCGGGTACTTGGCGGGTAGTTTGCCACACCCGTAGGGGTCTTGGGTGGGGTATTGGCTATTCACTGCGACCGTGTAATCCGCTTTTCGTTGCAGGCTCGAACGGATTGTGGATTCCTAGTATATCCAATGTATTCATCTGTGATCTGTAATGTCTATCATTGCTATATATCTATATACTATAACTATTTAGGCTTTGCTTATGTTTTACAGCCGCGCTGGCCCAGCCCCCGCTCTGTCGTTAATTAAGTAACCTAACGGGTGATGACGGGGCCCCGTGGCGAATGCGAATGGCATAAGCGTACGTCATATTTTGGTTGTTTTCTGCAATGGTAGGATTAAATGATGGGACGCATTAAAAGAACTAATGCAAGAAAATAAACCAAGTAAAAGTCGATTGGAACACTTTGAAAACCACTCGGTTCTTTTCAAAACTAAACTTTTAAACGCGGAGCTTGAACCACTCCTTTTAAAAGCTATCTCGTTCCATCGATTATATCAAGTTCACTACATTCACGGTTTCGCCAAAACCATTCGTAGCCCTCCATCATTCCACAAGAATGGTCAAAAAGTATTCAAGCTATGTATTTTGGCCAAAGTCAAGGCATAGTGATTGGTAGCTATTGGGTATTCATGTGCAACATAGATAGATGCGTTGGTTTGGGACAGTCATGCTGCCATTTTGGCCAAAGTCAAGGGTAGGTACGGGTGGGTCCAAATTAACCAGGAGAATGACGGGTAGAACTTGACATGTGACTTATGATATTTTGGCCAAAGTCAAGGTCATAAGAGCATGGGGCAAAAATCCACATCGGGAGTTTCATAAGTACTAAAACTTGCTAGCGCTGCATACCATTTGGAGTGTGATGATTCTGGTAGGATTCCTTCAGTTTTATCACGCGATGATATTTGGATCCCGATCCTACTGTGAGTATATGCTACTCCTCGGGAAAGTTCTCACTTAACGATCAATGATATAAACCTAGTAGGTGTCTAGAAAGGTGTTAGCGGGGCTACGCCCACAGGGAAAAGAGGTTACTTAATTAAGGAACTTCGCGAAAGCGTTGGAAAACCTCCCTCGAAGTACCGACACTGGCCTGGCTGAACGGTTAAGCAAGTATTGTACGGTGAGATTGATCCCGACTAATTCTTTCTTTAAGGTTTGAGAAGGGATTCGAGAGACAGTGGGAGCCATCCTGTTTAGACAAACTAAAAACCACTCTAAACTTGCAAGAGCATCATGCTAAAGTGTTTCTTTTCTCTCTCCTAATTGCAGCGACCATTCAACATGACCGGACTTAAGTTATTACTAGATAAAAACATACTGACAGGGCCAAACTACAAAGATTGGCTCAGGAATGTCAAGATGGCAATCACTTACGACAAGTTGGGGTATATCCTTACCACCAAAGCTCCCCCTGTCCCAGGTCCCACCTCCAGCGTCGCGGATGTAGAAATCCGTAAGACATGGGAGATAGATTGCGCGAAGGCCAAATGCCTCGTACTTGCCTCGATGGACAACGAACATCAGAGGAGGCACGAGAATATGGACTTAGAGTCCATATTTCTCCATACAAAAGATGTAAGTGCACGGCGGCGCCCCGGCCGTCAATCCGACGGCCAAATGCGGAAGCGGTGATAAACTTTAATTTTGCGGACTTAGCAAACCGGCACCACCGCGCACTAAAACCCGGATCGAACCACTAACTAGTCCTAGCTATCTACAAGAAAGGGAAGAGAGATATACCGACAGATCCGAGTCCTCCGGTCTTCTCGTAGTCGTCCCGATCTCCTGCGGAATGTGCCGTCTCCTCCTCGTCGCCGGAAGTGCACCACATCGCCTACTTCTTTTACGGGCTCCCACCTAAATGCCGAGGCAACTCGGGCACGAAGCTGTCTAGTCGACGTGCCTAAGATTTGCTGTAGAATATCTAGTGAGCAAGTCTCATTTGGGGTTCATGGAGATACCTTTGTGGTGGAGGAAGAAGAACTTGGAGAGAGGTGAAGGAAAAATGTGATAGACCAAGAAGAATGAGAGTATCATATTTCTCCCTACTAAAAGAGAAGCATTTCCCTCATTCTCCAAAAGTGGCCGCCCCCCTCCCATTAGTGTGATTGGAGAGAAAGAGCAAAGACAAGGGGGTGGGTGGAAAGAGAGTGATGATGGAAAAACAAATGATCACCACAAAACCCAACACTCCAAAGCAACCATCACCTCATAACAAGGGTCAAGCCATCATGACACAACCATGAAGCAAAAAGTCAAGTCAAAAGAATGGTGCACCATCATGATAAAATAATAATGCAAAGACCCCCTCCACAATTGCTTATTTGCAACAATGCAAATAAGCCCTCCTCCACCAATCTTCGGCCAATGAACGGAACAATGGAAATCGGCCGAAACGGAAAGCAAACTGGCAACTCCAGAAAACTGGTCCCGTAATAAATTACAGGAAAACCCCGATACTGTGCATACACACCCGCATTTGTATTCCGACCGAAATACAAATGCAATGAGACAAAATCTACACTGTACTATACTAGGATCCGGCTTAAACCAAAGTCGGCTGGTAATATCCGTTCGATCCTGATCCGTGCAATACCGCACGTATCTGATCGAACCCTGCCATATACCCATACGGCCTATAGTACAAACTGTCCGATCCTGATCCGTGCAATACCGCACGTATCTGATCGGACCTTGCCATATCTCCATACGGCTTCTACAACCTTTCGCCCAAAAGCTGAGTAACTGAATGTGGGGGACTCTAAAGACTCGTCAACACCTTAGTTGTGGATTTAACCACTAGCACGTCAGAGGTATAAGCCAATACGTAACGGGCTACCAGGTATTGACTAAAAAGGGACGTATGTGAGCGAACTCAGCCCGACAACCCTACTGAGCCTGTCAGTGACAATATCCGTACAGTCCGGTCCGTTCGTCTATGAGCATCGCATGGCGGGCCTAGGGGGTTGGTAAAAGTCAGACCCCCAAAAGCGGTACAAGTCGTGTCGGAGTGTAGCCCAGAACACCCTGAGATACTACCGGAATACCTACCAGTAAATCTCCTTGCCTCGGCCGAGGGCTTCGTGTAATGGCTCTCCTAGACACAGCGCGACCTCACCCCCAATATCGGGAGAGACGAACCCCTGAAGATGCGCTCACTGCCTCCATGTGGCTCGGGACTGTACCCAACTAAAACCTGTTTGCACGACTCCTTTGAGCCGTGGTAGGGTAGTAATCAAAGTACAGTGGGAACTCACACAAGACAAATGACGATCCCCAGGTCGATGAACTAACCTGTACACATGTCACCAGGGAACTGCCATCTGACGTCTGGTATATGACCAACTAGCATGTTCCCGGCGAGTCCTGTCCGGTGTACTCATAACCCAATGAGCACCTGTATACATCTTAGGTGATCCAACTGACACCAGTGGCTTGTGAGACCGGCCACCGCCCCTCGTCGGGGTCTCGACTGTATACACTAGTCTACTCTGGAGTATCGATGCCCTGTCTCGAAACTCATACGACTAGGGACCATTTAAGGATATGCTTATAGACCCCAGCTCCCACTTATATGATCGCCCTCATACTGCTGGTGGTCAAGCAAGAATCCTAGGGGCTCTATCAACGTGTAATAGCGACTTGTCAGGTCACCTAAAGCAGTACACGATGATAAAGGTAAACCAGATAGCATACTATCATCTCGAGTAAGACTGTCCTACCGGGATAGGTCCTCCATCAATCATTGCAATCACGTACCTGTGACCTAATAATTGACTCTGAGGGCACTATCTCCAACAATCTCCCACTTGCACTCAAGGCTAATTATTGCGATGTCGCATACTCACAGCCCATGTTATACCGAACACCCAACTCCTCTACTAGTCAGTCTCACAAAGCTCGTTTGCGAAACTATTGCGTTCGAGGAATAGCCTTAGTGAGTGGATCCGCTTTGTTGTTTCTTTCTATGTCTCTCTATATCTCAAGTTCGCGGAGAAACCCATCTCCCGAAATGAGCAATACCTGTCTTAGAATGTGTCTGGATGTCTGATGGGACCTAGCTCATAAATAAACTCCAAATCCAAACTTCTTAGACTGTATCGTCAACTGAACTTAATCAGTATCCTGCACCATGCCACCCTCAGTATTGCCTTGGACCACCTGCCCAAAATACTGCCCCTCATCAGAAGGAAAAACATAACTCTGACAACCTCCTTGTCGTCCATGTCACCTTGGAAGCCTGGAATGATAACTGTTTCCCGAATGAGGCTGTCGTTATCATATCCCTAGAACATCCACTTATGTTCTAAAACTGCTTCCGACTGTTTCTCCAGGATTGGATCAATGTCAACTTATTGCATCTAGTGCAAGAACAACATCTGGTGTGGTACTTGACATCTCATGATTGACTCAATTGCCTAAGCAAGTGATCTGCCAATCATGCACATCCCTCTCCCCTTTAGTCTGTAAGACAGCTTTAGAGAGGGTGACTCCATTATCTGCAGGTACACTACCGTGCATGGAGTCGTCCATCCTAAATACTCTTAGAATGCTGTCAAGTACCCTGATTGGGAAACCACCCAAATCTAGATCTAAAACCATGGATCTAGTAACCAGTATGTCTGATATAAAATCCATTTCCTTTGTGGAGAAACCACTGTGTGACGACCAAAGTATAACCGATTGTAGTATAGGAGTTTCTTTTCCTATTCTGTGTATGTCATCCAAATGCCATGACATCACACCCTACTACCTTCTCAACAGATCCATCCCCTATTCTGATAAAGTCAAACCTATGACTGTCACGTCAGAAATAGATGATTTATCTCCGCTATATCTGCTTTAGTCTATAAATAGACATAAGCTTCCTGTCCACCAATGCTTCCGCTGCTCCCACTGACTACGACAACCCTCTGGCAGAGTCATATAGACGTCCACTTCTAAAACTAGTTTAGAACGACGCTATACTCATCCTCCCGCCGGGTCTCACAGCCTGGAACAACAGCAATGGTAATTGTGGGTAAACAAGAACTTCCCTGTCACTGTCCTTGAGGCTACCGGAGTACCTCTCGGGTGCCTGAAGTTACCCACCTTATCTGCGGAGTGGCCAATGGAATGTCAATCCAGATTGAATCTTTAGGTTCCTTATCAAATCTTCAGTAATCGTTTGTGGTTCTGGAATCACTTCCAATTCTACCATACTCCCACTACTGTTTTTCTGAAAAAAATCCATTTTTTTAATAAAACTGTGGCGAGTCTAGAACAATATCGCTATTGTTCATCCAGATGGTAGAAAGTCAACCCTCGTCATAGCCTGGGTCAACCCACAAACAGCCATTACAGAATCGTTCCTTGAGTTGTCCAGTATCTGGTCTTAAGCATAAACCGGACAACTCCCCGTACCTTAACATCGTTAAGATATGAACTGTTCTATATCCAATATAGAAACAGAGGCACTGATTTAATTGAACCAGATCCAAATCATGCAGCTGTCTCCAGTGCATGTCAACTAAATGGAAGAAGGACGATCAGTGTTACTCAACTTAGGAATGCTTCCAATTATGAGTAACCTGAAAGAGAAGCAAGATCTCTTTATCATTACTATCAACTGAATACCATACTCAAGTATCTATATCTCCGATCTCTTTGAAGAATCCCGATACTTGCTATACCTGGTTCTCTACTCTATTCAAATACCTATAACTTCTCAAAATTCGGACCCTGTGTTTCCACGAAACACTTGTCTAAAGACTAGAGAAGTCATAAGTAAACCGAATATAGTACGAGGACCTACCCCTCTGTCCTGATGGACCCTGGACAACATACAATACTCTGTATAAGTCCCTTGAGTCTGATAACTCATTCACTGTGTGTCGTAGGTTGAAAACTGTACCTTTGGTTATGAAGAATTACACCGCTGTTCAATGCTCCTTACCTAACCATCCACTGATATAGGTAAATGTCATAGACATAATTTCAAAAGGGTATATCTCACTCTATGAAAATAGACGTACAGATATATCAATTTGAAATTGGTGCATAACAGCGGATATTCAAAACCAAAAATTTGCCGACTGGCAAACAGCCCAGGTGATTTCCTCAAATATCACCGATTACAACGAATCCCGATATAATGAGGATGATCACCTAATTCCCAATAACTTACTCCCACTCATCATCTGTAAAACTATACAGATGTGAGAATCATACCTGGTAAATACTTACCCTGGAGTAAGTGTCTAATCGGGAAATCAGTTTTCCTTTAACAGTACACAGTGAAACTGAAACACTGAAATGTTTCGATGGGATATCCTGGTATTCTTAGTAATGCCTCTTCCATTATCCAGATTCACAACTGTAACCGTATAATTCTTTGCCACCTCTCCAAATCCCTTTATATGTCTTTAGTCATTACCTTCTGTACACCCCTTTAGGCCAAATGGTTTTCTTCCTTCCCTACCGTTCGGCACCAGCCTATGGTTTGGAAGAAGACTATCCAATAAGCATAATGGGTGTACTGTCCTAATCCTAGGAACACTCGCAAAGCGAGAGAAGGTGAAGATAAAAGACAACCGAATAAACCTTATTCCTATTTCTCCTGAACCAGAATCCATCCCCGAACTGGAACAAGTTCCTTTCGAGTTCGTATATAACCATACGATGGAGTATCCAATAAACTGTGGATCTTCGTAGTGATACGGAGTGTCCTGGAGAAATACAAAGGTGATTTAGGATTGGCGAAGGAATACTTGGTTTGGTCGTGAATATCTGTTACAATTTACTTTGCCCTCTTACTAATCCCTTACTTTGTCTTAACCTAATACCTTCTGTACACCATCGTTAGGCTAATTGGTTTTCTTCATTCCCTACCGGTCGGCACCGGCCTAAGGTTTGGAAGAAGACTATCCAATTTGCGTAATAGGTGTACTACTCCTAAACCAAGGAGTACTCGCAACCTGAGAGAAGGTAAAAGGAAAAGACAACTGAATAATCCTATTCGTTTTCTCCAGAACCTGAAACCATCCTCGAATAAGTCCCTTCGAGTTCGTATCTAACCATACGATGGTTTTGTCCAATGGAAGTGGACGTTTGTAGTAATACGGGGTGTCCTGGAGAAAAGGGTAAAAGTAGAAGTGGCAATGAGGTTTGCAACTCTGACAATCCAAAAGCCAGTGTTTTAAGAAGGTTCGGTCAACTTGGTCACTGAGTCATAGTCTTAGGGTCAGGTCAATGGTCGCTGCCAAAGAGAGAGAGAAAAGAAACACTCAGCGTGCACTCTAACCTAGATCAGAATGGTTACCAATTTATCTAATCTGGAAACCTCCCACTGTACCGTCAAATTCTCCTCCAAACCTGTAAGAAGAATTAGTCGGGATCACCCGAGGAGTATACCAACTCATCAGTGGGAATCGGGATCCAACTATCATCGCATGATAACGTGACGGAATCCGCTCACGCTATCACACTCCAGAAGGTATGCGCATATCTGGCAAGTTTCAATACTTTTGAAACTCCCGATGAGATTTCTGCCCCATGCTCTTATGACCTTGGCGAAGGTCAACAAATCATAAGTCACATGTCAAGTTCTACCCGTCATTATCCAGGTTAATTTGAATCCACCCGTACAAGCCCTTGACGAAGGTCAACAAGGCTATACGACTGTCCCAAACCAACGCATCTATCTATGCTGCAGAAAGGCAACAAGCAGCTACCATACACTATGCCTTGACGAAGGTCAACAAACATAGCATGAATACTACTTGCTACCCGTCTGAAACGACGGAGGGCTACGAATGGTTTCTGGCGAAAACCTTTAACGTAAAGAACTTGATATCGTCGAAGGAACGGATAGCTTTAAAAATATAGTGACGAAAACCGTCGCTAAAGAGGTCACTCCCGGTGAAGGGATCTCGGCTCTTTCCCCGTAGAATGGGGTGCGGGATATTCCAAATGAATACCGCGATGCAAAGCAAAAGTAATCGGCTATAGTGAAGTTAATGCCCTGACGCAAACTTCTGTCCAAGGGGTCACTCCCGGTGAAGGGATCTCGGCCCTTGCCTCGTCGACTGAGGAGCAGGATATTCCAAATGAATACCACGATGCAAAACAAAAGAGAACGTCCTTGCAATAACAGCTTTTTGAAAAATGTTCCAACAACATCAGATTAGGTTTGTTTTTAAACTTGCATTGATTCGAATCAATGCAGTCCCATCAATTGAACACACCAAAAAGAACGAAAATATACTGATGTATGTATATGCCATCCGCATTTGCCACTGGGTCCCGTCATTACCCATTAGGTTAGCTAACTAACGACAGAGCGGGGACTGGACTAGCGCGGATGCAAAACATATACAACATCTACTAATATATATACCAATATATTATATTTCGCTCAAGGCGTGATAAGAAATGCAACATCACAGAAATGTACAGCATCACAGAACAATACAGATATCTGGGATCCCCGGGTTTCACAGAGCCACTACTAAAACCCGACGTTCCCCTGGTCGTGTGGATAGCCTGTGCAATGAAATCCTAGACCCCTACGGGCGCGGCAAGTTACCCGCCAAAACCTGAAGCGAGGAAGCCCCCTTCAGTACCGTGAATGGACCACCCAGCACTTCACGGAATCCGGCAACTTGGGCACCCCTCCTGGGTCAACCTGTACCCCCTATGAGTGCGGCGAATAGCCCGCTAATCCAAGAGTGAGGCCCCCTCCATCTCAATGCCATGAGATGCGGGCCCGTCGCCCTCTAGAACCCGGCTATCCGTGCACCCCACCTTGGGGTGATCCTAGTACAGAAAGTAAAATATATATACAACGGGTACATCGACCGCAACCTGGTCGTGCCCCAAAATAATAATACAATCAGGCAGTGACGGCAGTCCACATGTCGGACGCTCGCCCCGCAATATCAAAAGTACATAATACAACCACAACTGTACTAGCATTGCATCCAGGCTATCCCCCACGACCGATCCGCAACATCACAGCAAAAACAGAACATCAACGTGAAAGTCACGTTCGCAAATCCGTCCAACCGGGCTATAGCAGTTAGACAGGATTTACCGATCGAGTGACATTCACGGTCGCAGATATAATGTAAATACTGTGAAAAATGTGTTTAAAATATCCGATCAATCAAATTTTAACAAGTGGGCCCCCAAGCATTACTGCAGCAGATCAGGAAAATATGGGCCCAATATTAATATTCCAAAACCCCACTTTTCACCCCAGAAAGACACTGTAGAAATTTGGTGCAGGGATCTCCACAGTGCGCGGCGGAACCGCGGCTAGAAGGGGGTGTTTGCGGCGGTTCCGCGCTCCCACAGTGGAGTCACTTCATCGAATTTTTACAGAGCTCTTAGATTTTCCAGTACATCAATATTCTGTAACCTGAAAAAAATTTCGACACCAAAAAATTTCAACAGAAAACTGATGCAAGCAAAAATGCGGATTTTGGAGTTTTGGTCGATCGGAAATGCAAAACACATTAAGGCAAGCTAGACTAAGTTAATGGCGAGGCTCTGATACCACTGTAAGTGCACGGCGGCGCCCCGGCCGTCAATCCGACGGCCAAATGCGGAAGCGGTGATAAACTTTAATTTTGCGGACTTAGCAAACCGGCACCACCGCGCACTAAAACCCGGATCGAACCACTAACTAGTCCTAGCTATCTACAAGAAAGGGAAGAGAGATATACCGACAGATCCGAGTCCTCCGGTCTTCTCGTCGTCGTCCCGATCTCCTGCGAAATGTGCCGTCTCCTCCTCGTTGCCGGAAGTGCACCACGTCGCCTACTTCTTTTACGGGCTCCCACCTCAATGCCGAGGCAACTCGAGCACGAAGCTGGCTAGTCGACGTGCCCAAGATTTGCTGTAGAATATCTAGTGAGCAAGTCTCATTTGGGGTTCATGGAGATGCCTTTGTGGTGGAGGAAGAAGAACTTGGAGAGAGGTGAAGGAAAAATGTGATAGACCAAGAAGAATGAGAGTATCATATTTCTCCCTACTAAAAGAGAAGCATTTCCCTCATTCTCCAAAAGTGGCCGCCCCCCCCCCCCCATTAGTGTGATTGGAGAGAGAGAGCAAAGACAAGGGGGTGGGTGGAAAGAGAGTGATGATGGAAAAACAAATGATCACCACAAAACCCAACACTCCAAAGCAACCATCACCTCATAACAAGGGTCAAGCCATCATGACACAACCATGAAGCAAAAAGTCAAGTCAAAAGAATGGTGCACCATCATGATAAAACAATAATGCAAAGACCCCCTCCACAATTGCTTATTTGCAACAATGCAAATAAGCCCTCCTCCACCAATCTTCGGCCAATGAACGGAACAATGGAAATCGGCCGAAACGGAAAGCAAACTGGCAACTCCAGAAAACTGGTCCCGTAATAAATTACAGGAAAACCCCGATACTGTGCATACACACCCGCATTTGTATTCCGACCGAAATACAAATGCAATGAGACAAAATCTACACTGTACTATACTAGGATCCGGCTTAAACCAAAGCCGGCTAGTAATATCTGTTCGATCCTGATCCGTGCAATACCGCACGTATCTGATCGAACCCTGCCATATACCCATACGGCCTATAGTACAAACTGTCCGATCCTGATCCGTGCAATACCGCACGTATCTGATTGGACCTTGCCATATCTCCATACGGCTTCTACAACCTTTCGCCCGAAAGCTGAGTAACTGAATGTGGGGGACTCTAAAGACTCGTCAACACCTTGGTTGTGGATTTAACCACTAGCACATCAGAGGTATAAGCCAATACGTAACGGGCTACCAGGTATTGACTAAAAAGGGACGTCTGTGAGCGAACTCAGCTCGACAACCCTACTGAGCCTGTCAGTGACAATATCCGTACAGTCCGGTCCGTTCGTCTATGAGCATCGCATGGCGGGCCTAGGGGGTTGGTAAAAGTCAGACCCCCAAAAGCGGTACAAGTCGTGTCGGAGTGTAGCCCAGAACACCCTGAGATACTACCGGAATACCTACCAGTAAATCTCCTTGCCTCGGCCGAGGGCTTCGTGTAATGGCTCTCCTAGACACAGCGCGACCTCACCCCCAATACCGGGAGAGACGAACCCCTGAAGATGCGCTCACTGCCTCCATGTGGCTCGGGACTGTACCCAACTAAAACCTGTTTGCACGACTCCTTTGAGCCGTGGTAGGGTAGTAATCAAAGTACAGTGGGAACTCACACAAGACAAATGACGATCCCCAGGTCGATGAACTAACCTGTACACATGTCACCAGGGAACTGCCATCTGACGTCTGGTATATGACCAACTAGCATGTTCCCGGCGAGTCCTGTCCGGTGTACTCATAACCCAATGAGCACCTGTATACATCTTAGGTGATCCAACTGACACCAGTGGCTTGTGAGACCGGCCACCGCCCCTCGTCGGGGTCTCGACTGTATACACTAGTCTACTCTGGAGTATCGATGCCCTGTCTCGAAACTCACACGACTAGGGACCATTTAAGGATATGCTTATAGACCCCAGCTCCCACTTATATGATCGCCCTCATACTGCTGGTGGTCAAGCAAGAATCCTAGGGGCTCTATCAACGTGTAATAGCGACTTGTCAGGTCACCTAAAGCAGTACACGATGATAAAGGTAAACCAGATAGCATACTATCATCTCGAGTAAGACTGTCCTACCGGGTTAGGTCCTCCATCAATCATTGCAATCACGTACCTGTGACCTAATAATTGACTCTGAGGGCACTATCTCCAACAAAAGAACTGTATGGAGAGCAGTCTCGTATCGCCAGATACGAAGTGTCGAAGAAGCTATTTTCGGCAAGATTGGCCGTCGGATCATCGGTAGCGGAACACGTGCTTAAGATGATTGGCTACATAGAGGAGCTCGCGGACCTTGGGACCACGTTGGAGAATGAACTCTACATTGATTTGATTCTCCAGTCCCTTCCTTCCACTTACGCCCAGTTTATCCTAAACTTCAACATGCAAGGAAAGGAGGTTGAACTTTCCGAACTTCTGAACATGTTGAGAAGTGCTGAGGGTGTTAGTTATATGTATGCCCTAGAGGCCATTACTGTACATAGGATGTATATTGTAGTGGATGCTGGGACATATATAGGAAGGACTTTCTTGCTCGACATGACAGTATGCTATCTGGTTACTCTTTACCTTAACGTGTATACTGATTGTCTCTCTGTTACATGTTGGTAAAGCCCTTAGGATGTGTACTTGACTACCTGGACTATGATGCGGATCATACTAGTGGTGACATGGTAGTCCATAAGTACATCCTTCAAAGTCCCTAGTCGTGGGTATATCGAGACGGGGCATCGATATACCAGAGTAGACTAGCGTATACCTTCTCGACCCATACAGATGGGCGATGGATGATCCCATATCCATTGGTGTTTGACATCAGAGATGATGTACGGGTGCTCAGTGGAGACTGGGTACACTGGACGGACTCGCCGAGAACTCCCAGATGGTATTATACCTCACGTCAGATGGCAGTTCTCTGGTGACACTGGTACAGAGTAGTCTGTTAACCCAAGATCGTCATAGAGTCTTGTGTGATTCCCACTGTGCTTTGATTTCCATCTTACCACGTCCAAGAGGGCGTGCAAAACTGTCACGACCCGAAAGTACGGAACATGACCGGCACTTAAACTACGAACGTCTCGAGGCGTACGTAATCTAAGTAAACCGAAAACCCAGAAATCCAAACCAAGAAAATAGGAGAGTGCAGGAAAAACAACTTAAAGCAAGTAATTTCAATAGCATAAGCCGAATTATGCGGTTTTTAAAACATCAAAATTTTACTGAAAATTTCGGCAGAGTCTCCTTTGTAAATACTGGCCCCCAAACGGGATACAACATGAACAGTATACGAAATCAAGAAAAGGGCATCCCCAAGCGGGAGCTAGCTCTTCGTCAATCGACGGTCACAACCACACAAACAATATAATATACAACGCCAACGGCGAGGATCAAAACTCAAAAGGAAACTCAAAACCACCAGAAAAATAACGAGCGACTCTAAGGTCGAAAGAATAACCAACACTGGTCTCTATCTCAATAAATACATGTTTGGTTGATGGAATTCTAGATACAACAGAATAATGATATACAAGATAAATAATGGGGGTATGATACAAGTAAACCCACCTACTACCAAATCACCCGAATGAAACTATGCCCGCAAAGCCGTAATGAACCTGTACGGCAACCTGCAAGAAACTGGGGCACAACGGGGGTGAGTTGCCAACTCGTGAATAGAAAAACATCTACGCACAGAAATCGCATAAATAACGCAACCTAGGTCAATGATCATAATATATCCTCAAAAATATGTATAACAGGCAGCCTATAACAATGACTAGGGTAAAATCTAACCCGAGTATAATTTCATGTGCCCGTGTCAGTGCCTCAGGTAGCAATATATCATATGAATGAGGTATGAATGCATGAAATAGAATACATGTAAATGAAGAAACTGTTTTCATAAATTAGTGAGATTTCCTTCGTATTTTTAAACTGAGGTATCATAATAAAATCAGTATCAACAGTGTCTAGCATCGACACAAAACATAAATCTCACTGTCTCGAAATATCAATGTCTCAAGCTCAATATCTAGGGCGCCGTCAGTCCGGACCGGCCCCTACCATCCATCTCAAGACCACGACGGTATCCTCCGGATATCCGACGCGTCGGGTAATATCACCGGTAGGTAGTGCTCCCCAGCCAGGCTCAACGTCAACACCACATTCCTCTTGCCCCGGGGTACCATACCGGGCCCACCATGTACCCGTGACGGTTCCTCCACTCCTCGACACGGATCTCCAAAACCACAGCAAACTCATGGTGGACGACACTTTACATCACTAGAAAACCGCAACATTTTATATTTTAAAAGATCATAAGTTGTAAATTTTGCGGCTTTCCCCGAAATCCAGAAATATCATAAATCTCAAGAAATCATCACAAGTGCATATATCAATGATAATGAACTAGGCATGAACAACTGAATAACAGTATGCATGAAGTGGTAGGTAATAACTACAATGTCTAATATGGCATATAAGGGAAGTACACTAATATCATGTCAACACTACTAACTAACAATCTAAGTCAAGCAATTATATTCTCTAAAGTGTACGTGACATGGCAATTACCGATGAAGATGTGTGTGAGCCGGCAAGTAGGTGTACGTGGTACATACGCATCATCGGTAATGGTGCTGGTGTCCTAACAGCATGATATCAATAATGGAATATGCAGCAAAATAAATATGCGAGGCAGAGCGGACAGCAATAATGTGCGGGAGCTGAATACTAGACACAACGATAACTAATCTGCAATAATCTAATATAAGTCCTACAAATGGTGCCTTTTGAAATAACACGAATCATGGGGTTTTGAAAATAGGGGCTACGGTGTTTTTTTTTTATTGAAAAGATACGTCGTTTTTGAAATATCCGTAGATTCCCTTAAGCTGTCTTTAAAAATGCCCACGATTCGTTAGTTTTTGAAATAGGTAAGAAGTCTAATCTAATCTAACAACTACACTAAACTATACGGCTGAACTACATGCTGAACTACAGGTAAGGAAACCGCCTATCATCTGAGTCGATACATATACATACCTGTATATATACAGTCGGTGATCCCGCCTCAATAATATCATATCCATAACCAGACATCCCAAGTCAAGAGTGCGGATCAATCATCAAAATATAGCTCGTACGTAAATCCGTCGTACGGCATCCCCAAATCTGGGTACGGTCAATATCACATTCATTTACTATTCATCTGATATCCTCTTTATCAAGTATCATGATCGGGGTACTGATCTACGTCTAGTACAATATTGATACCACCTACGTACGCATGGACGTGTGTGAAACACTACGTCAAGGACCCGCTACAACGTCATGTCGTATCTAAGATACGAACCCTGCTATATCACCGATCTCACGGCCTCAAATCAAATCTCATCGACTCATCATAAATCCCAAGTACTATCATCCTCAATCCGTATGTGAACACATAGTCCCATATCCATGTGAACACATAACTATATAATCCCGTAAGCACAAATGAAAGAAGAAAGTATGCAAGTATGGGTGTGTGTGTGTGTGCATGTGTGGTGCGACCACTACTCTAGGGTTTCGCGACACTAAACCATCCAAGAACACCAAATATCTATATCATCGATAATATCAACAAATTATAGTCAAAATATATATATGTGTGTGTATACGTATTCGTATACATCACCACGAACTGCGGGGGTGCTATACGCCATCCACCCGACTTCTCCCCGTAGATATAAATCTACTCACCTGGTCCTCGCTCGCCGGTGCCGACGTCGCCACGCGCTTGCTTGTCGTCTTGAAGTCTACGTGGGGATACCTACATATCATAACGCACCATATCGCATTAAAACTAAATTCGAGATCGAAACGGCACACGAAAATCAAATCGGCACGCGTATCACGCATAGGTCCAAACATATCGCCTACGCATGCAAGAATAGTAAAACCAACCCTTGATGTCGATGTACAAACGTCAAACCATCGAGAAAAATCCAATCACGCTCATTTGCACATTCACGGACACTAATTTTAATATAAACTAGGTTAAAACTCACAAAAACCTCAAACTCACTTTAAAAGCTATTTTTCCGAAAACCTAGTGAGCAAACTTTTCCATTTTAGTACAAAACTAAATGTTTTAATGATTTTAGTGGCTACAATGCTCACTAAATATCTTAACTAAGCCACCCAAACCATTACTAGATTTTAAACTTACTTATTTCCATAAATCCCAAAATTCTAGTTTGCAATTTAGCTTAAATAGTAAAATTCTAAAATACAATTTGCAAACTAGCTACTAGGTTTGATTTAACATGCCTTAATATGATAAATTACACACTTAAACCATGTTCAAATGATATAAAACCCTAACTAGATTTAAATCTCACATTTGCAATTGAATTACAAAACCTAGTTTGCTAAAAACTTAATTTGGACATTTTAAATGTTACAATTAGCAAATTAGCAATCAGATTAGTTTTAGCATAGCATTAACATGTTAATCTACTCATCACAACCATAATCTAATGATAAACACTAATTTGATCACAAACCATTTTCTTGAATTTCCAATCATGCAATTAGAACCAATTTAAAACCTAATTAAACACTTAACAACTAAATTAAAGTAATTAACTAACAATTTACCAAAGGGTTAGAATTTATACCCAACAATTTGAAGATCCCACAAGCAAATTTAGCCCTCCAAAATTAGCTTCTTTTCATCAAGATCTATACTAGATAGGCTAAGGAAAAATGGGTAGGGTTTTGATTTGGATTTTGTGGGATTTTTGGTGTTGATTTTTGGGCATTTTGTGAAGAATTTTGAGGTGAAATGAGAAGGAGAAGAGGGGAGGGGCTGTTGCAGCAGTGAAGAAGGGAAATTTCGGCTGGAATTGGGAGTGGGGGAGGAGAGAGAGGGAGGTAAAGAAAGTGGGGCAAAGTCAAGGTCAAAGAAAAGTCAAAGTCCACCTAATTCATCCATTTTCTTTTCTTTTCTTTCATTTCTTTTCCTTTGAAATCAAGTGGGGAAAAATTATGGTGGGTGCTGAATTCAGCCATGGGGAGGAGTAAGTGGGGGTGTGTGGGTGTGGGTACGGGTGTGGGGTGAGGAAAAATGATAAATACAATACCCCAAATATCCATTTACGCTTAAAAAAAGCCTTTTTTCTTCAATAATTTCTAAACCGTTTTGGCAAATGATTTCGTTCCAAAAACCACATGATAAAATTTTATTTAATGTTTTATGATGCACAAAATTTATTTCAACTCATTCCAATTTGTAATTTTCCCTAATTAAATGTATTAGTGACGGCTTAAAATAATAATAAAATAATATTTTTTTCAGAAAATTTGAAATTTCACCAGCGGCTCAATAAACACCAAATAATAGCAATTACATAGCTAGAATATGTATATTTAATTTTTATAATAAGATATTTGTATTTTGACTTTTTACAGAAAACTCCCTTATTTTACCGATTTTTTCGAAATTTCACCGAAACGATTTTCAAAACGTTACAATCTTCCCCCCTTAAAGAAATTCGGTCCCCGAATTTAAATTCAAACTCCCCCAAATACTAAAACATTTAAGAAAAACCATCAAGTCGTCGGGGCTCCGAAATTGTAAATACATAAGACAAATCGTAGCGCAGCGCATGCGCTTGAAAAATGAGCATATAACTCAAATCAAAACTCCGTCAAGCATCCCGCAATCATCGGAGTCATGGAGAAGACATCAATGCCAAATCCAAATCAAAACCAATATGACATAACTCGAAACTATACATGTAAATATCGAATCTATATATGTAAGTATCTGAAGGAAATGCATGCCAAATCTCTTTATGTCGCTGTGCACGTGTATAACACTGCACAGTGGCGGACGTCTAACATAAGGAAATAACTATATACATATATACCTTTGTTTGAAATGTACGTTCCGCCGTTTTGGAAACAATTTAGAAGGGTCTCCTTGTTTTAAACATTTCGTGTCATATCAGACACGTAGGTAAATACTGAGGCTATAGCTCGCTTTTTTTTTTTTGAAATCCCTTCAACAACTATCAATGCATGCAAAATATATTCAGGTACTGTCCTCTGACTAGTCCTGCTCAGTACGAAAACACATAGCAATATCATAAAAACGTACTGCTCTATACGAAATCAATCCCCAAAATATGCACATGAATGCTATGTGCGTCTGGTGCGCACGGAAACCAAAATCCATGAATGTGCCATACATGCGCACAGAAACAACATCTAAGTGCATCGGGTATGCACGAAACATCTGTCGTAGGCAACATGTGTGCCTGACAGCAAAATCAGGTGCATCTAACATGCACGAAAAATCTCAATTTAGTGCATCTGGTGTGCACCAAAATCGCATCTTAAGACATGCGCTCAACATGCGCGAAAATCCAAATCAGGTGCATCCATCGCGCACGAAATCATGAAATCCAATATCAAGCGCCGAACGTGCGCAAAATCAATCAGGTGCACAAGGTGCACAAAACAAATATCGAGTATCATAATCGAAATCGAAGTCCAGTGCATCTAAGTGCACATAAGGCGTATCACTGCACTGCAAGCATATATAAACTATACCGAGTGCAGGAACGAAATCGTGTGCATGCATACGCACAAAACCAACTCAACTATTTAAAACCGTAATATCACAAACATGTGAAACTAAAGCACGAAAACGATATCAAGTGCAACACTGTGCAAAGGTCGTAAATCCTCAATCATCAAAATCAAATCATACGAATAAATCACCCAAAACATCGTAATCAATAATGGCGGAATAGTACCGCTCAAGTGCATCCTCTAAGAATCTCGGCCAACTGTCGTGGTCACTAGTGGGACGTCTCGTCGATGATCATGAACTCTGTCCTGCTGGTGTGCGTAACCATGACCACTCCTGGGTCAAGGTCTTCACTGTGAATTACCAATCTTTCGGTCCATCGGCTCATCGCCCCTGTCAGGTATGCTAACGGGGACGATTCCGTTCTGGCACTTCTCTGGTCATCTCGTGGTCAATCATCGCGACCACTCGTAAGACAACATATCACTGGCGTCGGCCTCTGGCTCTCTGAATGTACGTGACACATCTGATCCTGGGTGCAAGTATCATTGCAGCAGTGTCCTGGAAGGAATCCTGCTCACGGTCTCTTCCATGTCTCGTCTCTGCCAACTGTCCGGAAGTCATTGTCCTTTCCTATATCTGCATCTTGCTCTGGAACGACTGCATACTCATCGCGACTCCTTCTGGAAGGTAAGTCCAAGTACCATGCCTCGGCATGCGCATCGCCTCTCTGATGTCGGCGGAGTGGAACGTCATCTCATCTAGATCTGGTGCGAACCTCTTACTCCACTTTTCTCTAATGTCGTCTGCTTTGGACTCGTCTCGTCGCGGCTGCATGGACTGAGCTCCAACGGCTATCCTCGTATCTGGAGTCTCCCAAGAATGCATCTCACCACCTAGCATCCGAATTAAGTCGAGCCATCCGATCGAGTCGTCAAAACCTCATAATCCCCCAAGAGCTCAACCTCTTGGGCACAGTTTAATAGTATCGAGTACATACCACAGCATCGGTGGTCCAGCCGTAGAAGGGCAAACCCAAGCCTAACTAATGGCGCCGTAGAACTGCCGCAAACCCGAAGGTTCAAAGGCTTTCACACGGTCATTAAGTCGAGTTAGGGTTTCATTCTTCTAGAGGAACCATAGAATTGCCTGCATGTCTTTCCGACTACTTTAAACTTGGAATAATAGGTTTCTGACATTCGATCGTCTCCGTCGACTCCCAACGTCTCCGCGTGAAGTCGTCTCTAGCTGGAATCAATCTATCTGATGACCTCGCATCGGGTTAGGCGAACAATTCACATGTCATAGTCATTCATCCACGATGACTAGCGACCTTCTATCATCTCTTAGTACAACTCGTTCTGCACTAACTCCAGCATCTGGGGCAATACCTCATCGTTCGCGGCAATATCTGGCTCGCTCGTCTGCACGCTGAACAGTGCCTCGATCATCATGAATAAGCAACACACCAACGGTCATCAAGATCTGGCTGGCCTCTATCACTGGCTCAATCCTCTAATATCGATCAGCACATCCGAGTAACCTCATAAAGGCGATCCGCCAAACGCTCGTGGCGCGGAAACACAGTCAAAAGACACCTCTCCACAATCGGGTGTCGCCGGAATCATGCCCTGGTCAGTCCTCGTTCGTGCCGAGCTCGTGCTGACCGCAACTCTAGTCGTAGCTCTCCCTGCCCGTAATCGTGGCAGCAAAACCAAACTGGTACCGACGAGGCTAGATCAGGAAGGAATATAATACTGAACAAGGAAATGTACATCCTAAGGCTTCTTAAGTGGAGTGGCGTGTCGTAAATATGCCGCGGAACAGACCCACGGTACGTCACTCTACTTTAGTCACCTATTCCATCAACCTAGGGTCATCCTACGCTCCGAAGGTTAAAACCTAACGCTCTGATACCAACTTTGTCACGACCCGAAAGTACGGAACATGACCGGCACTTAAACTACGAACGTCTCGAGGCGTACGTAATCTAAGTAAACCGAAAACCCAGAAATCCAAACCAAGAAAATAGTAGAGTGCAGGAAAAACAACTTAAAGCAAGTAATTTCAATAGCATAAGCCGAATTATGCGGTTTTTAAAACATCAAAATTTTACTGAAAATTTCGGCAGAGTCTCCTTTGTAAATACTGGCCCCCAAACGGGATACAACATGAACAGTATACGAAATCAAGAAAAGGGCATCCCCAAGCGGGAGCTAGCTCTTCGTCAATCGACGGTCACAACCACACAAACAATATAATATACAACGCCAACGGCGAGGATCAAAACTCAAAAGGAAACTCAAAACCACCAGAAAAATAACGAGCGACTCTAAGGTCGAAAGAATAACCAACACTGGTCTCTATCTCAATAAATACATGTTTGGTTGATGGAATTCTAGATACAACAGAATAATGATATACAAGATAAATAATGGGGGTATGATACAAGTAAACCCACCTACTACCAAATCACCCGAATGAAACTATGCCCGCAAAGCCGTAATGAACCTGTACGGCAACCTGCAAGAAACTGGGGCACAACGGGGGTGAGTTGCCAACTCGTGAATAGAAAAACATCTACGCACAGAAATCGCATAAATAACGCAACCTAGGTCAATGATCATAATATATCCTCAAAAATATGTATAACAGGCAGCCTATAACAATGACTAGGGTAAAATCTAACCCGAGTATAATTTCATGTGCCCGTGTCAGTGCCTCAGGTAGCAATATATCATATGAATGAGGTATGAATGCATGAAATAGAATACATGTAAATGAAGAAACTGTTTTCATAAATTAGTGAGATTTCCTTCGTATTTTTAAACTGAGGTATCATAATAAAATCAGTATCAACGGTGTCTAGCATCGACACAAAACATAAATCTCACTGTCTCGAAATATCAATGTCTCAAGCTCAATATCTAGAGCGCCGTCAGTCCGGACCGGCCCCTACCATCCATCTCAAGACCACGACGGTATCCTCCGGATATCCGACGCGTCGGGTAATATCACCGGTAGGTAGTGCTCCCCAGCCAGGCTCAACGTCAACACCACATTCCTCTTGCCCCGGGGTACCATACCGGGCCCACCATGTACCCGTGACGGTTCCTCCACTCCTCGACACGGATCTCCAAAACCACAGCAAACTCATGGTGGACGACACTTTACATCACTAGAAAACCGCAACATTTTATATTTTAAAAGATCATAAGTTGTAAATTTTGCGGCTTTCCCCGAAATCCAGAAATATCATAAATCTCAAGAAATCATCACAAGTGCATATATCAATGATAATGAACTAGGCATGAACAACTGAATAACAGTATGCATGAAGTGGTAGGTAATAACTACAATGTCTAATATGGCATATAAGGGAAGTACACTAATATCATGTCAACACTACTAACTAACAATCTAAGTCAAGCAATTATATTCTCTAAAGTGTACGTGACATGGCAATTACCGATGAAGATGTGTGTGAGCCGGCAAGTAGGTGTACGTGGTACATACGCATCATCGGTAATGGTGCTGGTGTCCTAACAGCATGATATCAATAATGGAATATGCAGCAAAATAAATATGCGAGGCAGAGCGGACAGCAATAATGTGCGGGAGCTGAATACTAGACACAACGATAACTAATCTGCAATAATCTAATATAAGTCCTACAAATGGTGCCTTTTGAAATAACACGAATCATGGGGTTTTGAAAATAGGGGCTACGGTGTTTTTTTTTTATTGAAAAGATACGTCGTTTTTGAAATATCCGTAGATTCCCTTAAGCTGTCTTTAAAAATGCCCACGATTCGTTAGTTTTTGAAATAGGTAAGAAGTCTAATCTAATCTAACAACTACACTAAACTATACGGCTGAACTACATGCTGAACTACAGGTAAGGAAACCGCCTATCATCTGAGTCGATACATATACATACCTGTATATATACAGTCGGTGATCCCGCCTCAATAATATCATATCCATAACCTGACATCCCAAGTCAAGAGTGCGGATCAATCATCAAAATATAGCTCGTACGTAAATCCGTCGTACGGCATCCCCAAATCTGGGTACGGTCAATATCACATTCATTATACTATTCATCTGATATCCTCTTTATCAAGTATCATGATCGGGGTACTGATCTACGTCTAGTACAATATTGATACCACCTACGTACGCATGGACGTGTGTGAAACACTACGTCAAGGACCCGCTACAACGTCATGTCGTATCTAAGATACAAACCCTGCTATATCACCGATCTCACGGCCTCAAATCAAATCTCATCGACTCATCATAAATCCCAAGTACTATCATCCTCAATCCGTATGTGAACACATAGTCCCATATCCATGTGAACACATAACTATATAATCTCGTAAGCACAAATGAAAGAAGAAAGTATGCAAGTATGGGTGTGTGTGTGTGTGCATGTGTGGTGCGACCACTACTCTAGGGTTTCGCGACACTAAACCATCCAAGAACACCAAATATCTATATCATCGATAATATCAACAAATTATAGTCAAAATATATATATGTGTGTGTATACGTATTCGTATACATCACCACGAACTGCGAGGGTGCTATACGCCATCCACCCGACTTCTCCCCGTAGATATAAATCTACTCACCTGGTCCTCGCTCGCCGGTGCCGACGTCGCCACGCGCTTGCTTGTCGTCTCGAAGTCTACGTGGGGATACCTACATATCATAACGCACCATATCGCATTAAAACTAAATTCGAGATCGAAACGGCACACGAAAATCAAATCGGCACGCGTATCACGCATAGGTCCAAACCTATCGCCTACGCATGTAAGAATAGTAAAACCAACCCTCGATGTCGATGTACAAACGTCAAACCATCGAGAAAAATCCAATCACGCTCATTTGCACATTCACGAACACTAATTTTAATATAAATTAGGTTAAAACTCACAAAAACCTCAAACTCACTTTAAAAGCTATTTTTCCGAAAACCTAGTGAGCAAACTTTTCCATTTTAGTACAAAACTAAATGTTTTAATGATTTTAGTGGCTACAATGCTCACTAAATATCTTAACTAAGCCACCCAAACCATTACTAGATTTTAAACTTACTCATTTCCATAAATCCCAAAATTCTAGTTTGCAATTTAGCTTAAATAGTAAAATTCTAAAATACAATTTGCAAACTAGCTACTAGGTTTTATTTAACATGCCTTAATATGATAAATTACACACTTAAACCATGTTCAAATGATATAAAACCCTAACTAGATTTAAATCTCACATTTGCAATTGAATTACAAAACCTAGTTTGCTAAAAACTTAATTTGGACATTTTAAATGTTACAATTAGCAAATTAGCAATCAGATTAGTTTTAGCATAGCATTAACATGTTAATCTACTCATCACAACCATAATCTAATGATAAACACACTAATTTGATCACAAACCATTTTCTTGAATTTCCAATCATGCAATTAGAACCAATTTAAAACCTAATTAAACACTTAACAACTAAATTAAAGTAATTAACTAACAATTTACCAAAGGGTTAGAATTTATACCCAACAATTTGAAGATCCCACAAGCAAACTTAGCCCTCCAAAATTAGCTTCTTTTCATCAAGATCTATACTAGATAGGCTAAGGAAAAATGGGTAGGGTTTTGATTTGGATTTTGTGGGATTTTTGGTGTTGATTTTTGGGCATTTTGTGAAGAATTTTGAGGTGAAATGAGAAGGAGAAGAGGGGAGGGGCTGTTGCAGCAGTGAAGAAGGGAAATTTCGGCTGGAATTGGGAGTGGGGGAGGAGAGAGAGGGAGGTAAAGAAAGTGGGGCAAAGTCAAGGTCAAAGAAAAGTCAAAGTCCACCTAATTCACCCATTTTCTTTTCTTTTCTTTCATTTCTTTTCCTTTGAAATCAAGTGGGGAAAAATTATGGTGGGTGCTGAATTCAGCCATGAGGAGGAGTAAGTGGGGGTGTGTGGGTGTGGGTACGGGTGTGGGGTGAGGAAAAATGATAAATACAATACCCCAAATATCCATTTACGCTAAAAAAAAGCCTTTTTTCTTCAATAATTTCTAAACCGTTTTGGCAAATGATTTCGTTCCAAAAACCACATAATAAAATTTTATTTAATGTTTTATGATGCACAAAATTTATTTCAACTCATTCCAATTTGTAATTTTCCCTAATTAAATGTATTAGTGACGGCTTAAAATAATAATAAAATAATATTTTTTTCAGAAAATTTGAAATTTCACCAGCGGCTCAATAAACACCAAATAATAGCAATTACATAGCTAGAATATGTATATTTAATTTTTATAATAAGATATTTATATTTTGACTTTTTACAGAAAACTCCCTTATTTTACCGATTTTTTCGAAATTTCACCGAAACGATTTTCAAAACGTTACAAAAACGGTGGTTTTTGGGTACAGTCCCGAGTCACATGGAGGCAATGAGCGATAGGAGGGGATTCGTCTCTTCCGGTATAGGGAGTTGATGTTGCACTGTGTTCGATTGGCTATAACAGGAAGTCCCTGTCCAGGGCTGCTCAGAGAATTGCTGGTAAGTGTTACCAGTAGTTTCTCGACCCGTTATGAGCCTCACATCGGTATGACTTATCGGTTATTGGGGTCTGACGTTTACCACCCCTGGACTTGATATGCGACGTATCAGACGAACATGACCGGACTGTACGGTAAGTGTTACTGGTTGGATTCACTAGAGTGTGAGCGGGCTTGCTCGTCGATTTCTGATCGCTCAATACCCGGGTGGCCGTTACGTTTAGCAGACCGCTTGCGGCTTGTGAGTGCTTGATATGATCATCATCTGCTGCCGGCGTATTGACGAGTCTTTAGAGTCCTACACAGAGGTTTCCTGGCTCAAGCGAAACGAAATAGGAGCGCATATGAGATATGTGCGGGACCAAGAATGATACCAGTATGTGATACTGTATTCGATTCTCGCGATATGTGACATTGATCGGTTATATGTGATATAGCCGGGTTATCGGATCAAGTGTTGATTCGATAAGTTGTTACTGTTGATATTAGTCGGTTATATGCGATATGACCGGATCATTAAATCAAGTGTTGATTTAATGATTTAATGCATAATTATATATTTGATATATTACTTTGCATTAACTAGTATCGGTTCACTTAAGATGGATTTTCTCACTCGGATGTGCGCATTGTATATGCGATATACTTTTGTGCACTTGTTTGTATCATGTTTGATGATACATGCTAGTTTGGTTAAGTGTAAAGAATTAATCCTTGGTTAAGTAAATGGTTAGGGTTTTATTTATTTATTCATTCTTTTATCTATTTCTTTTTGGATGAAAAGAATGAGAAAAGAAAACAAATGGTTGCTTTCTTAGAAGCTTCTTCAAGCTTCATGCAACTTTGACCAAAGCAACCATTCTTGTCTTCTTCTCTAACCTAACCATTCCACCTAACTAAAGTAAATTCTCTACACTTTACCATGGTTAAATTTATGATAAGTATTATATTTCTTTTCAATTTTAAATAACTTATCGTAACACTTTCTTCTTCTTCTTCTTCTTATTCACATGAAGAAAGTTCACTTCATCAATGGTGATTGATGGAAATGAGTGAGAAATCCAAATCTAAAGTCTACCCACTTTCTATTTCTTCATCCTCTACCTCTTGCCAAGTAGTAGAGTGTGTTTTCTTCACAAGTTTCTTGACTTGGTGAAGTCGGAGCTTGATTTAGCGATGCCTCGACGTAGATCATCTTCGGCATGGACATCGACGACCTAGCTCGCCTATTCTCCGATGAAGCCGACGCTAGAGCCCGGAAATTCACTAGGACAGCGAGGGGACTTCGTTGCGGAGCTATGGAGGTGGAGCACCGGATCTACAAAGGTTGTATTTCCGTATTCTTTTAGTTAAGTGTTAACTAGTTTTTAGTTTCGCCTAGATATCTAGCCAACGATCCGTACACTAGGGTTTCTCGGCACCGTATTTTTTGAAATTGGCATGGTTGATGCCTTGTGAGACCTCTTGAGAGTGCCTAGGAACCCTACAGAGGGCACCCTACAGAAGGGTAGGGAGACATCCACTTTGTTTGTAGGAGGATCTTCCTCTTCTAGGTCCAGGGTGAAAGCCAAGGGTAAGAAGAAGAAATCCCCCGCCAAACCAAGAGGCGGTGTCAGAAAAGTGGATACGAAGGGAAAGGGAAAGGCAACAAAGGTAGCGGGAAAGCTGGTGGGGAGGGAAGAATGCTTCTACTGTCACAGAAGTGGACACTGGAAACAGGATTGCAAGGCTTGGAAGGCCAGAACCCAGGATCTGAAGCGAGTTGCGGCTTCAGCTTCAGGTGTGTATGTTATTGAAAACTGTCTATCGATAAACTCTACATCCTGGGTATTGGATACCGGATCAGGATCTCATATCTGTAATTCTTTGCAGGCGTTGAGAAAGCATAGAGTTTTGAAGGCAGGTGATATGACCCTCAAAGTTGCAAACGGAGCTAGCATGGATGCTGAGGCCGTGGGGGACTATCACCTGGGATTGTCGGATGGACACTTTTTGGTTTTACGTAGTTGTTATTTTGTCCCAAATGCAACCTGTAATATCATTTCTGTATCTTTATTATCTAAAGAAGGTTATGAATTTGCATTTGTAAGTAATGTAGTGAACATTCACCTTAATCAAGTTTTGATTGGGTTAGGTACATTAAACAACGGTATATACGTATTAAACCAACCACATATTTTCAATGTCCAGAATACACACAAAAGAAAGTCTCCAGAAATCAATAAAACTTTCTTATGGCATTGTAGACTGGGTCACATCAATGAGAGAAGGTTGACTAAGTTACATGCAGAAGGATATTTGGATCCGTTCGAATATCAATCGTATGCAACTTGTCAATCCTGTCTCAAAGGAAAGATGACAAAGACTCCGTTCACTGGACACGGAGTAAGAGCGAGCGAGCTCTTGGGACTCGTACACAGCGACGTGTGCGGTCCAATGTCTACACATGCGCGAAGCGGTTATTCTTACTTCATTACTTTTACGGATGACTTTTCAAGGTACGGATATGTCTTCTTAATGAAACATAAATCCGAAGCTTTTGAAAAATTCCAGGAATACAAGAATGAAGTAGAAAAACAAACAGGCAAAAGTATCAAGGCACTGAGATCTGATAGAGGTGGTGAATACTTGAGTGCCGAGTTCCTGGGTTACTTAAAAGAGAATGGAATTCTCTCTCAGTTTACTCCTCCATACACTCCGCAACATAACGGTGTATCGAAGAGACGGAACCGAACCCTATTGGATATGGTACGGTCCATGATGAGTAACGCTGAGTTGCCGCGATCGTTCTGGGGATTGCGCTAGAATCAGCTGCATACCTTTTGAACCAAGTTCCAACTAAGACTGTGCCTACTAAACCATATCAGATGTGGTGTGGGAAGAGACCCTATCTTAATCACATTAAGACATGGGGATGTCCAACTTTTGTCAAAAAGCAGCATGCGGACAAGCTCGAGGCACCCTCAGTACAGTGCAAGTTTGTGGGATATCCAAAGAACTCCAAGGGATATTTCTTCTATTGCGAAGAGGAACAAAAGGTTTTTGTTTCTCGCCATGCCCACTTTCTAGAACACCAGTTCATAGAAAAAGAAATAAGTGGGAGCGCAATAGAACTGGAAGAAATTCCAGAACCACGAGCTATTACTGAAAGCTTAGTAGAACCAGAGGGTTCGAAAGATCAGGACATTCCCACGCCACTCCGCAGGAGTAGTAGGCAGTCTCATCTGCCCGAAAGATACTACGGTTTTCTTATAGACGGGGATAGAGAGGATTGCATCATAGATTATGATGAGCCTATTAGCTTCCAGCAAGCCATTCAGAGCGTTGACTCGGTAAAATGGCTGGATGCAAAGCGGACCGAAATGGAGTCCATGTACACCAACAAAGTATGGACGTTGGACATTGCTCCAGATGGGGTAAAACCCGTAGGATGCAAGTGGATCTTCAAAAGGAAGATTGGTGTAGATGGACAGGTTGAGACCTATAAAGCTAGACGGTTGCAAAGGGTTTTCGTCAGCGACCTGGTTTAGACTATGACGAAACCTTTTCTCCAGTAGTTATGCTGAAATCCATTCGGATCCTTCTTGCCATTGCTGCCTTCCACGATTATGAAATTTGGCAGATGGACGTAAAGACCGCTTTTCTGAATGGACATTTAGAGGAGTGTGTCTATATGGACCAGCCAGAAGGTTTCATTCAGAGTGGGAGCAGCGGAAAGGTGTGTAAGTTGCTTAAGTCCATTTATGGACTAAAGCAGGCATCGCGGAGTTGGAACATCTGTTTTGATGAGACGGTCAAAGAATTTGGCTTTATCAAAAATCCAGATGAACCATGCATCTATTGTAGATTTGTAGCGAGAACTGTAGTATTTCTCGTTTTATACATGGATGACATTCTCTTAATAGGAAATGACATTCCTATGCTACAATCTGTCAAGGGGTTCTTGTCACACAGGTTCTCCATGAAAGACCTGGGTGATACCTCATACATTCTGGGGATCCGGATCTACCGTGACAGATCCAAGAGGATTTTAGGACTTTCACAGTCCAGGTACATCGACACCATAATGAAGAGATTCAGTATGGAGGATTCCAAGCACGGTAATCTACCGGCTTGTCACGGGATCACCCTCTCCAAAGAGATGTCTCTCAAGACTGATTTGGAGAAGGATCGCATATCTATTATACCCTACGCTTCTGCGGTAGGCTCTATAATGTATGCGATGTTGTGTACCAGACCAGATGTGGCTTATGCACTGAGTGTGGTAAGCAGGTATCAGTCAAACCCTGGGGAGAAACATTGGATAGCGGTAAAGAACAATCTCAAGTACCTGAGAAGGACTAAGGAGATGTTCTTGGTGTATGGCGGAAAAGACCTCCAGATTGAGGCCTTTGCTGACTCCAGCTTCCAGAGTAACAAGGATGATTCCAAGTCCATGTCGGGTTTTGTCTTTACCCTCAATGGAGGGGCGGTGTGTTGAAAGAGCTCCAAACAGGAAACCGTTGCTGACTCGACTATGGAAGCGGAATACATCGCTGCATCTGATGCCGCAAAAGAAGCTGTCTGGATGAGGAAGTTCTTGAAAGAACTTCAGATGGTTCCGTCCATTGTTGACCCACTACCTCTGTATTGCGACAACAACGGGGCTATAGCTTTAGCGAAGGAACCCAGGTCCAATCAGAAATCCAGACACATCTTGAGGCGGTATCACCCGATCAGGGAGATCATGGATCGCCAGGAGATCGAGGTTCGGAGGGTTGCTTCAGAAGATAACACTGCAGATCCATTCACGAAGGCCTTATCCCAGACTCGGTTCGAGCGGCTGATCGAGATGATAGGTCTTCGATACGCCAGTACATGGCCTTAGTGCAAGTGGGAGATTGTTAGTGTATATGCTCTAGAGGCCATTACTGTATCATACTAGTATGTATATTACTTGATGGAAGCTTGGGATATTCACAGTTGTATATACAATCTTGCTCGAAATGGTAGTATGCTACTTGGTTTGTCTCTGCTTTAATATGTGCATGTGTTTCTTTTAGCATATCGCTTATATACATATTAGTAGAGCCCTTAGGATCTTTGCTTGATTACCAGCGTTGTGATGGTGCTTACACTCGTGGGGGCTGGGTAATCCATAAGCACATCCTTATACAGGTCCCTAGTCGTTGGACTATCGAGACAGGGCATCGATACTCCGGAGTAGACTAGCGTATGCGCTTCTCATCCCAGCGTGGGAGACGGTCTATCCCACAGCCGTCAGTACGTCGTACTTGAGATAGCATGCGGGTGCTCGTTAGGTTACGAGTACACTGGACAGGACTCGTCGGGAACTGTTGGTTGGTATTATACCTATCGTCGGTTATCAGTTCCCAGGTGACATGAGTACAGCTTAGTCCGCTGACTTGACACTGTCACTTCGCCTCGAGTGTGTTCCCACTGCACTTTGATTACTACCCTACCACGGCTCAAAGGAGTCGTGCAAACAGGTAGTTTTTGGGTGCAGTCCCGAAGCACTTGGAGGCAGTGACGGTTAGACAGGATGCGTCTCTCCCGGTATTGGGGGTTGACATCGCGCTGTGTCCAGGAGAGCCATTACACAAGTAGTCCCTGGCCAGGGCAAGTGAGATATACTGGTAGGTTTCCAGTGTTATCTCAGGGTGTTCTGGGCTACACTCCGACACGACTTGTACCGCTATTAGGGGACTGACGTTCACCGCCCCCTAGGCCCGCCATGCAATGTATCAGACGAACAGACCGGACTGTACGGAGACTGTCACATACAGGCTCAGTAGGAGTTCAGATGAGGTTCACCTCGTCAGTCTTCTTATCGGCATCTACCTGGGGACCGTTACGTACAGCTAGTGCCGCTTGCGGTCTGTGGTTAAACCCACTGCCAGTGTAGTGTCGAGTCTTTAGAGTCCCACACAGAGAGCTATTCGCCTTTAGGCAAAATGAGTAGAGGTCGCATGGTTTTGCGACAGGGTTCGTTCACATCCGCGCACTTGTGCACGTTTGCTGTCCGGACAGCTTATACTAGCGGGCTTTGGTTTAAGCCAGATCCTAGTATATGATTTGGGATTGATTTTATCTTATTGTATTCGTGTTCCTCGGATCACGAATACAGGTGCGTATGCACAGTTGATTGAGACAGAGGGAGAGCACTTAGATTAGGGTTAATGACCATTGTCTTTTTGTTAACCCTAATGCTTATGTGTGTATTATGATTAATTGATATTAGTTATATATAATTGTGCATGGTTAGGGTTGTTGACATTTTGACCATTCTTGACTTGTTGACCTAGGTTGACACTTTGACCATCATCATTCCATATAAAAGATGCTCTTTGATCCTTGCAATTTGCATTAAATATGAAATGATAATGGTCATGTCTTGATTAAGCCATGACAATTATCTTGCTAATTGTCTTTTTACAATAATTCACACATATATGTGAGAATGGCTTATTATTCTCTCATTCTATCATATTGATTCTCTCTCCTCCTCTTCCTCTCTCTCAAGCTCTCCCCTCTCATGTGTTGAGAAACACTTGAGCTTGAGTTAAACCTCTCCAAAGTAATCTCTACTCTCATCTAGGGTTCTAGGATTAGCACTTCTAGCACCTTAGTTACTTCTAGCTTGAAGTTGAAGCCAAAGGTTGAGGCTCTCGGGTGGATCCTTCTTCAACTAGAGAAGGCGACAAGGTGAGCACTTTCTTTCACTCCAAGGAGCAAGGAGAGAAGGACATAAAGCCCAAGGTATAACCTTTCTTCCATGTAGCTATTTCTAGTTAGCTTTTAGTTAGTTTTTGTTTAGTAAAGATCCTCCTTAAGCTAGTCCATGTTGGCTAGTTCGATAAAAATCCGATTTTTATTCCGTTTTCCGCCTTCCCGTAAGCACCGGGGTGGGCAACGTGGACTTACACCTTCTTCTTCTTCCTCAAACCTTACTACCTCTTCATAAGTGAGTGAAGGAGATAAAAAGAAAAGATTTTTAAGTGAGATCCAAACCCATATCACCAATCTACACTAGTTTAGCCCACTAGTTTAGGTTGTTTTGCATCACTTCTACTTGTTCTAGTGAAGTAAGGAGCTTGAGCCAAGGTACTCCGCGGTGGATCATCGTGGACAAAGAAGGGCTTAAGCGGACCCGTCCAAACACCGAGTTGAACCAAGGAGTCTAGCAAGGAGGTCTACAAAGGTTGTATTTACTTTCACTTAGTGTTAGTCTCTTGTTTTAGTATGAGATACTATATTGTTACTTTAAATTTCTAGTTTGATCCTTGGTTAAGATTACTTAGCACCCAAAAATTTTAATTGTAGCATGTGTGTTGCTAGCAAACCCTACTCAAGATGCTAAGGAATCCCAACATAAACCAAAGACAGTTCCCATTTTAGGGCGCTTCATGTGCTCCTACGTGACCCTCAATAGTGCTTAGCACTTATAAAAGAAGGAAGGAATAAACCCAAAGAAGCAATGCCCTATTTTTAGGTGCCTCACGTGCCACATGTGAGCGCTCCAAATTTCAATATTCAATACTGCTTAAGAGCCTCATGTGGAAGCACGTAAGCGCCAAACAAATATCAGTGTTTAACACAATGAGGGGCCAACCTTAGCCTAAATTAGCCAAGTCTCCCGAGACCAAAAACCTTTTGACCATCAATCAACTGAGCCCTCCTATACTCAGGTCTCCCCAAATCGATCTTAGTTCCAAAGATGACTAATGATCTCCTGACACATGGCATCTAAAATGATGTTCGTTCCACCATGGTCTCTCTCTTCAATCTGGAGTTCGGTTCATGGGTACATCTCTCCACACCTCTGATACATGTCGTCGTAATTCTTCAACGTCTTCAGAGAGATGGAGGGTCCCGACAACCAACGGCTCTTTTGGCACACTCCCAAACCCATGAGCACACCCCAATGGACCGTAATGTCCTTAAACTAGCTATGGACCGCAACGTCCTTAAACTAAACCCTCACCCCAAAAAAATGGTGATTTATGGACCGTAACGTCCTTAAACTAAAGCAATAGAGCCCAAATGCTCTTTTGTTGGGTCTGAATGATCCCAAAATCATGCTGAGTAGATCTTAGTCTAAAATTAGACTAACGTATCCTCAATAAACATTTAAGTTGATCTTAATCTCAAACGAGATTAACGATCCTTAAATTAACCCAAACCCAAATCTAAGAATATACGGATTTGGACTAATCCATGCCCTACGGGCTGTTAGTTGTATGTATGCCCTAGAGGCCAGTATTGTACAGATGATGTATATTATATTGGATGCTTGGACATATATAGAGATGACTTTCTTGCTCGATATGATAGTATGCTATCTGGTTACTCTTTATCTTAACATGTACACTTGTCTCTTTAAACTGTCTTATAGTTACATGTTGGTAAAGCCCTTAGGATGTGTACTTGACTACCTAGACTATGATGCAGATCATACTAGTGGGGACATGGTAGTCTATAAGTACATCCTTCAAAGTCCCTAGTCGTGGGTGTATCGAGACGGGGCATCGATATACCAGTGTAGACTAGCGTATACGCTTCTCGACCCATGAGATGGGCGATGGATGATCCCATATCCATTGGTGTTTGACATCAGAGATGATATACGGGTGCTCAGTGGAGACTGGGTACACTGGATGGACTCGCCGAGAACTCCCAGATGGTATTATACCTCACGTCAGATGGCAGTTCTCAGGTGACACTTGTACAGGTTAGTCTGTAGACCCGAGATCGTCATAGAGTCTTGTGTGATTCCCACTGTGCTTTGATCTCCACCTTACCACGTCCATGAGGGCGTGCAAAACGGTGGTCTTTAGGTACAGTCCCGAGTCACATGGAGGCAATGAGCGATAGGAGGGGTTTCGTCTCTCCCGGTATTAGGGGTTGATGTTGCGCTGTGCTCGATTGGCCGTAACAGGGAAGTCCCTGGCCAGGGCTGATCAGAGATTTGCTGGTAAGTGTTACCAGTAGTTTCTCGACCCGTTATGAGCCTCACATCGGCACGACTTATCGGTTATTGGGGTCTGACGTTTACCACCCCTGGACTTGATATGCGACGTATCAGACGAACATGACCGGACTGTACGGTAAGTGTTACTGGTTGGATTCACAGGAGTATGAGCGGGCTAGCTCATCGATCTTCTGATCGCTCAATACCCGGATGGCCGTTACGTTTAGCAGACCGCTTGCGGCTTGTGGGTGCTTGATATGATCATCATCTGCTACCGGCGTATTGACGAGTCTTTAGAGTCCTACACAGAGGTTTCCTGGCTCAAGCGAAACGAAATAGGAGCGCATATGAGATATGTGCGGGACTGAGAATAATGCGTGTATGTGATACCGCATTTCATTCTCGCGATGAATGTTTCGATTGGTTGTATGCGATATGACCTAGTTATCGAATCATTGATTCGATAAATCGATACATTGGATACTAGTCGGTTATGTGCGACATGACCGGATCATTGAATCAAATGTTGATTTAATGATTTAATGTATAATTATATATTTGATATATTACTTTGCATTAACTAGTATTGGTTCACTTTAAATGGATTTTCTCACTTGATGTGCACATTGTATATGTGATATACTTTTGTACACTTGTTTGTATCATATTTGATGATACTTGCTCACTTGGGTTTGTGTAAAGATTAGACCATGGTTATATGAATGGTTAGGGTTTTGTTTATTCACTTATTTATTTATTTATTTATTCATTTTGGATATTAGTAAGGATGGTGGCTTATTTTGTTTTTATGTTGAAGCTTCTTGAAGCTTTGATTAAGTCAACCATTCTTATCTCATCCTTAACCCTAACCATTCCAACTAACCTTAGTTTAAACTCTACACTTGACCATGGGTTAGATTATGATAAGTATTCTTTTTCTTTTCATTTTAAAACAACACTTATCATAATTCTATCTTCATCTTCTTCTTCATCTTCAAGATAGAAAGCTTGAGCCATCAATGGCAACTTGAGATCTAAAGTGAGAAATCCAATTCTAAAGTGAACCCACCTCCTATTTCTTCACCCTCTACCTCTTGCCAAGTTGTTTTGGGTGTTTTCTTCACAAGTTTCACAAACTTGTGAAGTCGGAGCTTGAACTTGTGATGCCTCGACGTAGATCATCTTCGGCACGAAGCCGACGACCTAGTCCGCCCATTTCTCCGATCAAGCCGACGATTGAGTCCGGGATTCGAGATGGACAGCGAGAGGACGCCTATGTGGAGCCAAGGAAGTGGATATCCGGATCTACAAAGGTTGTAGCCTCTAATCTTTTGTTAAGTTGTTAACTAGATTAGTATATCGCCTAAATTTCTAGTCGACGATCCGTATTAGGGTTTCTCGGCACCCGTAAAATTTAGAATTGGCATGGTTGATGCCTTGTGAGACCTCTATTGTGTGCCTAGGAACCCTACACGGGCGACAACACAAATTAGTCTCCGTATACAATCCACGGGCAACCAAAAATAAAACAAACACACACGACACGAAGTGAACATCTGGAGCAGGAGAAAGTGGTTATCGCTACGTGGTAACGTAATTAACTGCAGGGGCTTGCAAGATCTTGAGAGAATTTTTCTTACAAGCTTCTACTAAAAAGAAGAGTACAACCAGATCTTGAGAGAACAAGAGAATTTAATTCTCAAAGAAGAAGACTTTCCTCATTGAAACCAGAGGTAAAAAAAAGAGATCATATTGTTTCTGCTTTACCTATCTAAGGGTTTAACCCTTCATTTAAGAACTCAGTTCTTTTCCCGGATTTGCAGAAGCAAATCTCTCCACAAGTTGAGAATTTAATTTTCATCGAGAAAATTTTGCTCTGCAGATTCAAAACCTAGGGGAAAAGAATTAAATTATAAAAAGAGGGAGAGAAGAAGAACGAGAACATATTGGAATTTAATTCCTCCAAAAATTAGGGTTTAACCCTATATATAAAGAACTTAGTTCTTCCATAAAAATAATAGTGATGATGATCCAAGATCTTCAAAATCAGAATCGTTAGTGCTTAGCACTATTTTGAAGCCTCATGTGTTTCCCACGTGAGTGCTTCAAACGAACAAAGAGAGCAACTAAAATTGCCTCACGTGTTTCCCACGTGACTATTAAAGCACCCCAGTATAAAAAAGGGGCAGTCACGTGTTCTGCACGAGAGCGTTAGCCAAGTGTTTAGCACTTCTGTAAAAAATGAGGAGGGAGATAAAACCCAATGGGCAGTGCCCATATTTGGGTGCCTCACGCGTGTCACGTGAGCGCCACAAAACTCTAGTGTTTAATATTAATCCAGTGCCCACGTGAAACGCACGTGAGCATTGTATTCCTCGGTGCTTAGCACTGTTGGGTACTTATGGAAACCCAATCTCAGCCTAAATTGGCTAAATTTCCTAAGGTTAAACCTCTTTGATTCTAAAATAACTGAGCCTATATTGCTTGTGTTTTCTCAAACTGACCTTAGACTCAAAAATGAATAGTGGTCTCCCAAATGATATTCATCTTATATCTCCTAAGATAATTTTTAGCCTCAAACATGACTAACATTTCTTAGGTCTACAACAGCCTCCTTTTTTCCCCCTCAAATATGGGATTTGGTTTAAGGGTGCATCTCTCCACACTTCGGATATATGTCGTTGTAATTCTTCAACGTCTTCAGAGAGGTGGCGGGTCCCGACAACCAACAACTGTTTGGTGCACTTCCAAATTGACGTGCACACCTGATTGGTATAGGAATTTTGTGCTTGCGCTTTCAAAAGATAAATCAAAGAATAGTTAACCGCAATCAAGAACGGTGTCGCTTGGTAGCTAGCCGGTTGAGTACGGGTCGGTCCACAAAGATTTTGTGTATTTTCTAGTTGTTCTAACGAGTTAATTCTAATTGTGGTAGGTTTGATTATCAATAAAAACTAAAGTTGATTTAGATTAGGATTAAAACCTTGCTAGGCTTAGGTTTAGGTTAAGTTTGGAAATTCAATATTTCTCACCGCTTTCTATGCCCTAATTAAGATCTTTTAGGTGTTAAGGTAATAATTAACAAAGGGGATTAGCACGATCGGGAAGAAACTAGGTTTCTTCCTCTAGGTCCTTATCCGTCCTTTCTTAACTCTTACCCTAACCTCCATGGAAAACATACACAACCGGTCTTTAACTACGGTATCACCGCTACCTCGTGGGATAAGGTGTCGTAGTGAGCGGTGTGTGTATGTATGCATAGAGTCCTATTTAAAATGTATGACAGGCAAGAAAGGGGTGAGAGATTTTCATCTCTCAAACCTTTCCTATTCCTAACCCTAACAAGTGAGGAACTACTCACTCATTAGGGAATTAATAAAAGATTTCATTTTTTTGTTTTTAATAACCTAATTATCTAAACTACGGCAGATAAATAAAAGTTATAACTACGGCAAATAAATAAATTTATGACTAGGGCAGAAAAGAAAATTAACTAAGGCAAGGTAAAGAAAAAGACTTACTTTTTATTTGATGCACTCTTCAAACATTACATGAATTGAAATTCTAAAATTAGGAATTAAAAAGAGGCATAAAAAGAGGCATGCTCCAAAAAGAGCTGTAGGGTTCCTATTTATAAATTACAGAAACCCTAGGGTTTACATCTGATCCCTATCTACATTTACAAAACTACCCTGAGAAGCCTAGTCAACGCACCGCCACCCACCGACTTTTTGCACCGACACGTGTATTGTATGGCCGTGGATCCGCGGGAGGAAGCCATGTTTGGCCGCGGATCCACGGCCATATGGAGTGCTTTCTGGCTTATTTTCTCAGGTGTACTTCCTGTTGCATTTGGCTTCTGGTTTCTTCACTTGGTTTCTCAGAATGTCTTCAGATTTCCACAGTGTAGAATGTTGTGGACTTTTACCATTCGCTTCGTGTTGAAGTCTTGAATCTTGCGCTGCCTTTGTACTTTGTGAAATTATTCATTGATCTTCGTTTGTCTCTCAAACTGTAGGGATGATAAAGATTCTTCAATTTATTGGTCGTAGTCTCACTTTTGTAGCGTCTTTTCATCATTTTCACTGTTTTGTTCCGAGAACCTGTAACCTGCAATTATGTAGTAGACATGGATCAAAAGAACCTATTTATTTGTAAAATGAATAAGAATGGGAAATATAATAATGCAAAATTATGATATAAACAAATACCCCCAAACTTATCTTTTGCTCGTCTTCGAGCAAAACTAGTTTATTCTCGAAAAAGCCTAACCTCACTTTCGCAGGGAAACGCGATTGCACTGAGCTCGTGCAACAAGCCATTAAACCTCTAGGTGTCCCTAGTAGGAGGAGTGTTGTCTCCTGAGGGTTTTCAGCGGATACTACCCACAAAATCCTATCAATTCGGCCTATTGACTTTTATTCTCCAATTCGGTATTCTAGCAAGAAATTCTATTATCTTCAACTTAGAAATCATCAACCCGTATTTTTCACACTCACTTATCATTTAACTTAAGATTGTATATGTGTAGGGTTCCTAGGCACACTAATGAGATCTCACAAGGCATCAACCATGCCAAATTCTAAAATTTCCGGTGCCGTGAAACCTTAATGCGATCGTTGACTAGAGATTAGGCGAAACATGCAACTAGTTAACAACTTAACTAAGAGTGAACGGAAAATACAACCTTTGTAGATCCGGTCCTCCACCTCCATAGCTCCGTGATGATGTCCCTTCGCTGCGATCATCGGATCCCGGGCTCTAGCGTCGGCTTCATCGGAGAAATAGGCGGGCTAGGTCGTCGACTTCGATGCCGAAGATGATCTACGTCGAGGCAACTCAAGATCAAGCTCCAACTTCACTAAGTCATAAAACTTGTGAAGAAAACACCCTATACTACTTGGCAAGTGGTAGAGGATGTAGAAATAGGAAGTGGGTTCACTTTAGAATTGGATTTCTCACTCTTTTTCTCATTTCACCATTGAAGCTAGCAAGCTTCTTTCTTCTTGAAGAAGAAGAAGAAGAAGATGATGATAATATGATAAGAATAATTAATACTAGAAAATAAGTCATTCTTATCATATTAACAACCATGGTTAAGTGTAGAGAATAAACTAGGGTTAGGTGAATGGTTAGGTTTAGCATGAAACAAAAATGGTAGACTTTTTCAAAGCTTCATGAAGCTTCAACTATAAAACAAAGCAAGCCACCATTTCTCTTTTTGCCAAAAATTAATTAAGAGAATAAATAAATAAGTAAATCAAAACCCTAACCATTAACATAACCATGGTTTAATCATACACACCCAAGTTTGCATGTATCATCAAACATGATACAAACTAGTGCACAAAACTATATCATATATACAATGTGCACATCAAGTGAGAAAATCCATCTTAAGTGAACAAATACTAGTTAATGTAAAGTAATATATCAAATATATAATTATACATTAAATCATTAAATCAACACTTGATTTACCGATCCGGTCATATCGCATATAACCGACTAATATCAAGTGTTCAATGTATCGAATCAACACTTGATTCGGTAACCCGGCTATATCACATATAACCGACCAATGATACAAATCGCAAGAATAGAATACAGTATCACATACTGGTATAATTCTCGGTCCCGCACATATCTCATATGCGCTCCTATTTCGTTTCGCTTGAGCCAGAAAAACTCTGTGTAGGACTCTAAAGACTCGTCAATACGCCGGCAGCAGGTGATGATCATATCAAACACCCACAAGCCGCAAGCGGTCTGCTAAACGTAACGGCCACCCGGGTATTGAGCGATCAGAAGATCGACGAGGAAGCCCGCTCATACTCCTATGAATCCAACCAGTAACACTTACCGTACAGTCCGGTCTGTTCGTCCGATATGTCGCATATCTCGCCTAGGGATGGTAAACGTCAGACCCCAGTAGCTCGATAAGTCGTGTCGATATGAGGTCTATAACAGTTCGAGAAACTACTGGTAACACTTACCAGTAAATCTCAGCAACCCTGGCCAGGGATTTCCGGTTATAGCCAATCGAACACAGCGCAACATTAACTCCCTATACCGGGAGAGACGAATCCCCTCCTATCGCTCATTGCCTCCATGTGATTCGGGACTGTACCCAAAAACCACCGTTTTTCACGCCCTCTTGGACGTGGTAAGGTGGAAATCAAAGCACAGTGGGAATCACACAAGACTCTATGACGATCTCGGGTCTACAGACTAACATGTACCAGTGTCACCAGAGAACTGCCATATGACGTAAGGTATAATACCATCTGGGAGTTCTCGGCGAGTCCATCCAGTGTACCCAGTCTCTACTGAGCACCCGTATATCATCTCTGATGTCAAACACCAATGGATATGGGATCATATATCGCCCATCTGTATGGGTCAAGAAGGTATACGCTAGTCTACTCTGGTATATCAATGCCCCGTCTCGATACACCCACGACTAGGGACCTTGAAGGATGTACTTATGGACTACCATGTCCCCACTAGTATGATCCGCATCATAGTCCAGGTAGTCAAGTACACATGCTAAAGTCTTTACCAACATGTAACAGAGAGACAATCGGTATACACGTTAAGGTAAAGTGTAACCAGATAGCATACTATCATGTCGAGCAAGAAAGTCCTCCATATATATGTCCAAGCATCCACTACAATATACATCCTATGTACAGTAATGGCCTCTAGGGCATACATATAACTAACAATCTCCCACTTGCACTAGGGCCATCTGTAGCAGTGGTTGTAGTATCTCATACTCAACCATCCCATAATAGTCTCTCTCTGGGAAAAGGCCTTTGTGAGTGGATCCGCCGTGTTGTCCTCTGAGTCTGCTCTCCTAACCTCGATCACCTTGGAGATCAGCCATCTCCATGATCAGGTGATACTGCCATAGAATATGTCTGGATCACTGATGGGACGGACGTTCCTTGGCATAAGCCACAACTCCATTGTCACACAATGGGAGGAACTAAGTTCATCTCATGAACAAAATATACATCCAGACTTCCTCTTTGGTAGCATCTTAAGTAGCGATGTATCCAGCCTTTATCGTCTAGTATGCCACGGTATCTAGCTTGGAACTCTTCCAACATACCGTCCCTTTACTGAAGGTAAAGACAATGCCTGTGACTGACTTTCAGTCGTCCTTATCACCCTGGAACCTTTCCAGTGATTCTCCCCAGGATCAATTGATATCATCTCACTACAACTAGTGAGTATACTAACATCCAATTAGATCTATCTCATAGATCCAAAATCCAGGATTTAGTAGGTATCACTTTGATCCTATATGGAGAATCCTGTGATAAGCGGAGATTGACCGAGCGTAGTATAGGAAACTCTTTCCCTATCAAGAGTATGTCATCCACGTACTTTACGAGGATCACTACCATACTCCCTACTACCTTTTTGTATATACTAGGTTCATCTACCATTTTGATGATGTCAAACTCTTTGACTAACTCATCAAAACAGATGTTCCAACTCCGCGATGCCTGTTTTATCACATAAAACATCTTGCACACGTTTCCGCTGCTCCCACTGTTTACGAAGCCTTCTGACTGTGTACTTATAGACGCACTCTTCTAAAACATCACTTAGAAAAGCAGTCATAGCACCCAACCGCCAGATATCGTAGTCATGGTATGTAGCCGTGGCAAGTAGGATCTGGATGGACTTAAGCATAGCCACTGGAAAAAGGTTTCATCATTATCCACGCCTGGTCGATGACGAAAAACCTTTAACAAGTCTAGCTTTGAAAGTCTCAACTTTTCCATCTACACCAAGTAATCTTCTCAAGATATACTTGCTCCTGATGGGGATTTAACACTTCAGATATAGCAACTAAAGTCCATACTTTGTTGGTGTATAAGGATTCCATCTCAGATCGATAAACATCCAGCCATTCTTACAGAGTCTCACTCCTGATGGCCAGCTCGAAACTAGTTGGGTCATCATCTCATGATGCAATCCTCGCTCCCACTGTCATAGAGAAATCGAAGTATCTCTCAGGTGGGTGAGGAACCCTACTAGATCGGCGGAGAGGCTGAGGTTCGTTGGAAACTATTGAATCCTTTGGTTCTATCAAATCATCAGCTGCAGTTTGTATAGCTGGAACATTTCCAGTTCTACATAACAGACCTTGCCTCGAGCTTGTCCGGATTTTGCTTTTAGACATAGGCCAGACAACCCCAAATCTTAACCAACTTAAGATATGGGCTCTTCCCTTTCCATATCACATATGAAGCGGTAGGCAACTGATTTGATTGGAACCCTATTCAATAGGTATGCAACTTCCCAAGTGCATAACCCTCAAAAAGGAAAAAGGTAACTCAGTAGTACTTATCATAGAGCACACCATATCAAATAGGGTGTATCTGCTCCGCCCCGATATACCATCGTGCTATGGTGTATACGGAGGAGTAATGCCGAGAGAGAATCTTATTCTCCTTTAGAATAAACCAGGAATTCCGTGCTCAAGTATTCTCCTCCTTGATCACATCAAAGGACATAATGCTTATACCCGTTTTGGTTCTCTATTTCTAACTTATATTCTGTGAATATCTCAAAAGGTTCGGACTTGTGTTTCAACAGGAACATATGTCTGAATCTTGAGAGATTATCAGAGAATGTAATGAAATACAAAGAACCGGTCTTGGCATGTGTAGACAGGGGAGCTACATACATCAACATGTATCATCCCAAGAGTTCACTAACTCTTTCTTTGTTTCCAGTAAACAGAGCTATGGTCATCTTATCTCTGTGACATGACTGGCAAGTTTCACAAGATGTAAATTCAAACTGATTTAAATATGCATCTAAATGTAACTTAGCTAGTCGGGTCGCATTGATATGACCTAGTCTACAATACCTCAAGAAGGATCCGTTCATTTCTGAACTCTTCCTCTTATGTGTGTTCCGTATACGTTTGATTTAGAACATTTATGCTTTTAGATAACGTGCCTGAACCGATCAACTTTTGATATAGGAAATGTTCAAAACATTATCCAACAATACAAAATTATATCCTTTCTTTACAAATAAAGAGACTGATATGATTTTGTATATCAGGTTCGGTATCTAATAGCATTTGTTCAGAATCAATGTATTGACAATACAGGGTCACAGTGACCAACAGACTTGGCTGCAACACTTGCACCGTTTTCTGCCTCATGAAACTTATCACCCGTTCTCAGTTCTTTACCTATCTGTAGCCCTATGTAACAGATTACATATCTGGGATCCTGATCCGGTATCAAATACCCAGGACGCAGAGGATACTGAGAAACAGTTCTTTGTAATGAACACACCCGAAGAAGATGCATCATCATGTACTTTCTTCGTTTGGGCGGCACGGGAAATCTGGTATTCCCCAATTTCCTGCTCTTTCTTATAACAATTATAAGTTGGAGCGGGACCAACGTTTCCCAGCTCAGTATAACAAGCGGGTTCGGTCAATATATCCGTTTTATTATCTTGATTAGGCGTGATATGGTCGCTACCTGGAGAGAGAGAGAAGAAAACACTCTGCGTGCGCTCTTGCAAGATCAGATTGGTTATTATTTTATCTAATCAGGATGGCTCCCACTGTTTTTATCAAATCTTCCTTCAAACCCTAAAAGGAAAGACTAGCCGGGATTAATTACATACTACAAGTTCACCAATCTTTCAGCCAGGCCAGTGTCGGTACTTTGAGGGAGGTCCCCCGTGCTTTCGCACGAACCTAATTAATGTAAACCTCGTTTTCCCAGAGGCGTAACCCCGTTGACACCTTTCTAAACACCTACTTGATCGGCTAATTGTAATGTATAAAACTCTCCCAGGAGTAACTCTTACTCGCAGCGGGTATCGGGATCCAACTATCTCATAGAAGGTATGCAATCTCATTGCAAATTTCAACACTTGAAATTCCCGATAATATTTTGCCCCTAGCGTCCTATGACCTTGACGGAGGCCAAACAATCCATAGTCCGCTAGTCAAGTTCAACCCGTCATTTCCTGATTGAATTAAACCCATCCGCACGACCCTTGACAGAGGCCAAACAACGCCGTACGAATACCCTAATCCAATCGCATCATATGCAAGCAGATAAGCACTAGTTAGCTACCGTACACTACGCCTTGACGGAGGCCAAACAACCGCAGCACGAATACTAACTAGTACTTATCTGAAATGACGGAGGGCTACAACAGGTTTTTCTGAAAACCTATTACGTAATGAACTTGATATCGTTGTAGGATCGAATGAATTTTGAAATGGAGTGTTTTTGAGGCTTTTCTAGTTTTGCTAAAGGGGTCACTCCCGGTGAAGGGATCGTCGGCCCTTTCCTCGTCGAATGAGGTGCGGGATATATCATATATATCACTGTGCAAAGCAAAAACTATAGAAGCAATCAAAAGACAAATCGAGAGTTGTAGCATCTGCCAGTTATTGCTAAAGGAGTCACTCCCGGTGAAGGGATCTCGGTCCTTTCCTTATCGAATAAGGTGCAGGATCTTCTCCAAGGAACACCGCGATGCAAAGCAAGAACTGTAGCTACCTGTTTTTAATTTTTGAAATTCGATTCCACAACATCTTTAGGTTTCTTTTATTTCATTAATCTCATTAATGAAGTCCCATCATTTAAGTACCTAAACATCACAGATAAATACGACGTACACTTATGCCATCCGCATTCGCCTCGATGTCCCCTCGTGCACCGTTAGGTTAGGTAACTAAAGGCAGAGCGGGGCAGGGCTAGCGCGGGTGTAAAACATAAGCAACGTCTATATAATATATCATATATACTATATATAATATCAATCTGAACAAATCACATGATCACATCACAGATAACGCAGCAAAAAATACCATATGAAATATTGGATATACTAGGACGTCCGTGTTTTCAATACGAGCCAGTATAAAACACGGATTCCACGGTCGTGATGAATAGCCAAACCCATACCCCTAGACCCCTACGAGAGCGGCAAGCAACCCTACCAATTCTAGAGTTAGGAGACCCGGACTCGACTCCTCGAGTTGGTCTCCCACTGGACTCCAGAACCGGGTTACTTGTGCCCTCCTCCTTGGGTCTATCCTAGTGCGGAAAAGTAAATAATATACAACAACGGTGACAACTTCCGCAACCAGGAAGTGCCCCAATAAAAGAATATTACATACAAGTTTTTACATGAATGAAAATGAAAAACACTCATCTCACATAAAAAAAACCCGGCTATTCGAACACGACGATCCAATATAACATATCCAGCAACACATAACATCACATGTCATCAACGTAAGTAAATATGCGCATCCCAATTGTCGTTGACATATAGCAACGAAACCGGCGATATCACATATTACACTTACGGTCACAGAAAAGAAAGTGTAAAACTACAACAGTTGGAATCCGCAACCTGCATAGACATCGCATGCCTAATCAAATGAATTCCTTAGACATCATATGCCTAACAATTATAAACCCCGCATTTTAGTCTCATTATCGAAAACACTTTTCAATATCAAGTCGGGCAATTCAACAAGATTCCCGACATCCTGATCGAATGCTCGTTGCAGACTTTAGTAGGCGGTCGCACCCCCGACGCCGTCGACGAAGTGCACCAAGGCGGAACACCGCTGCCGCGAGCACCCGAACGGATGCTTTCGGCGACGGGGTTCTCCTACAGTCACTTGGTCGGGGCTATGGGGTGTAGCTGCCTATTAAGTTTATCGACGAATATCCGCGTACACTATGTAATTGCGACGGACTTTTGATCGCATCAAAATTCTGTGGCAACCGATCAAGTGAGACTAAAGTGCTGTGTTTATAACATTCATATTAGTTATCTCATAACTACTTGTGAATTCCAATTATTGTATCACATTCCAGACAAATAGAAAATGTTAAACTTTCCGATCGAACATTCAAACACCCAAGTTTTCCCGAAACAGCTCAACACATGAAATAAGTTTAAAAACATTCAATTCATGCCTCAGTACCAACGGTCCAGCCGTAGAAGGGTCAAGCCAACGCCTCACATGTGGCACGCCGTACTGCCCCAAACCCGAAGGTTCAAAGGGAAGTTCAAGATGGTCACATAATCGAGTTAAGGTTTGTTGTCTTCTAGAGGGTCCATCGCATTACTTGCACTACTTAGAACGTCTTTAAACCACGGAAAGATCCAACACTTGGAAATTTCCCGACAGGGGAAAAAGTGGGTATTTATATCCGGTCGAACTTTTCAACTTTTTCTAAAATTATCCGGAAAAACAAATAGACAAAGTTAAAATTTCCAATCGAATTATCGATCCCCCAATACAACCCAGAAAACTCAACTCTTGAGTGCAAATTAAAAATTCCCAGAAAACTCAGGAATATTATAGTGACATTACTATGCAAAATAAAGTGGCAGAACAGACCGTACGGCCGCGGAACCGCCGCACGAGCCAGGCTCGTGCCGCGCTTCCGCGGCGCTTTCATCGATTTAGACCCTTGTTTTTCACAGTAATACATATAAAACCCTGCTTGTTTTTCTGCATATTTTTAATTCACAAAAATCCCCGAATTAAAAAAATGTACAGAGAAGGAATTTACATTAGGGTTTCGGTTCGATCGGACTTCTAACATCGTCTACTCATCGCCTAAGGCTCTAGCTAGGCTCTGATACCACTGTAGGGTTCCTAGGCACACTAATGAGGTCTCACAAGGCATCAACCATGCCAAATTCTAAAATTTCCTGTGCCGAGAAACCCTAATGCGATCGTTGACTAGAGATTAGGCGAAACATACAACTAGTTAACAACTTAACTAAGAGTGAACGGAAAATACAACCTTTGTAGATCCGGTCCTCCGCCTCCATAGCTCCGTGATGATGTCCCATCGCTGCGATCATCTGATCCCGGGCTCTAGCGTCGGCTTCATCGGAGAAATGAGCGGGCTAGGTCGTCGACTTCGATGCCAAAGATGATCTACGTCGAGGCAACTCAAGATCAAGCTCCAACTTCACCAAGTCATGAAACTTGTGAAGAAAACACCCTATACTACTTGGCAAGTGGTAGAGGATGTAGAAATAGGAAGTGGGTTCACTTTAGAATTGGATTTCTCACTCTTTTTCTCATTTCACCATTGAAGCTAGCAAGCTTCTTTCTTCTTGAAGAAGAAGAAGATGATGATGATAATATGATAAGAATAATGAATAATAGAAAATAAGTCATTCTTATCATATTAACAACCATGGTTAAGTGTAGAGAATAAACTAGGGTTAGGTGAATGGTTAGGTTTAGCATGAAACAAAAATGGTAGACTTTTTCAAAGCTTCATGAAGCTTCAACTATAAAACAAAGCAAGCCACCATTTCTCTTTTTGCCAAAAATTAATTAAGAGAATAAATAAATAAGTAAATCAAAACCCTAACCATTAACATAACCATGGTTTAATCATACACACCCAAGTTTGCATGTATCATCAAACATGATACAAACTAGTGCACAAAACTATATCATATATACAATGTGCACATCAAGTGAGAAAATCCATCTTAAGTGAACAAATACTAGTTAATGTAAAGTAATATATCAAATATATAATTATACATTAAATCATTAAATCAACAATTGATTTAACGATCCGGTCATATCGCATATAACCGACTAATATCAAGTGTATCAATGTATCGAATCAACACTTGATTCGGTAACCCGGCTATATCACATATAACCGACCAATGATACAAATCGCAAGAATAGAATACAGTATCACATACTGGTATAATTCTCGGTCCCGCACATATCTCATATGCGCTCCTATTTCGTTTCGCTTGAGCCAGGAAACCTCTGTGTAGGACTCTAAAGACTCGTCAATACGCCGGCAGCAGGTGATGATCATATCAAACACCCACAAGCCGCAAGCGGTCTGCTAAACGTAACGGCCACCCGGGTATTGAGCGATCAAAAGATCGACGAGGAAGCCCGCTCACACTCCTGTGAATCCAACCAGTAACACTTACCGTACAGTCCGGTCTGTTCGTCTAATATGTCGCATATCTCGCCTAGGGGTGGTAAACGTTAGACCCCAGTAGCTCGATAAGTCGTGTAGATATGAGGTCTATAACAGTTCGAGAAACTACTGGTAACACTTACCAGTAAATCTCAGCAACCCTGGCCAGGGATTTCCGGTTATAGCCAATCGAACACAGCGCAACATCAACTCCCTATACCGGGAGAGACGAATCCCCTCCTATCGCTCATTGCCTCCATGTGATTCAGGACCGTACCCAAAAACCACCGTTTTGCACGCCCTCTTGGACGTGGTAAGGTGGAAATCAAAGCACAGTGGGAATCACACAAGACTCTATGACGATCTTGGGTCTACAGACTAACCTGTACCAGTGTCACCAGAGAACTGCCATCTGACGTAAGGTATAATACCATCAGGGAGTTCTCGGCGAGTCCATCCAGTGTACCCAGTCTCTACTGAGTACCCGTATATCATCTCTGATGTCAAACACCAATGGATATGGGATCATCCATCGCCCATCTGTATGGGTCGAGAAGGTATACGCTAGTCTACTCTGGTATATCGATGCCCCGTCTCGATACACCCACGACTAGGGACCTTGAAGGATGTACTTATGGACTACCATGTCCTCACTAGTATGATCTGCATCATAGTACAGGTAGTCAAGTACACATCCTAAGGGCTTTACCAACATGTAACAGAGAGACAATCAGTATACACGTTAAGGTAAAGTGTAACCAGATAGCATACTATCATGTCGAGCAAGAAAGTCCTCCCTATATATGTCCAAGCATCCACTACAATATACATCCTATGTACAGTAATGGCCTCTAGGGCATACATATAACTAACAATATGTTATGTAAATTTACTTAGCTTTTAGCATCTTTTGAATTTTCCTTCTATGGTTCCATCTCAACTTAGGAATTTTTATCATCTCTACTAAAGATATAAGTCCTATTTTTCATTCATATCTCTCATCCTAACCCCAATCATATACCCCTACGTGTGTATATGTATCACCCCTACACTTAGAAATTCAATTCAAGCTCTTATACTCTTGTCCATCGTCCAAAATTCTTTTAGTTGGTGAATTTTTAGATGAAATTGCTCACACATCCTTCATGCGACCGTTAATACTTCTTGAGGTACTAACGACCGATTACAAAATGTGTTTGCACATTAAGGCGTAATTCCTAGTCTTGTAACACCTAAGGCTTTAGCAGTGACTTCCAAACCAGTTGGTCTAAGGCACTAGGTGATAAAGCACCCTCGCTATATATTTTTTACGCAGCCTTAAGTAATTACAAAACCAGTGTTCATTTTTTTATCTTTATTCACACTTGTATTTTTATTTTATTTTCCTTCATACTAAGAGACTTTAGACAAGAGCATTTCAAGGTCTCCTCTACTATTTTAAGTTTCAAGGTTCGTGTTTGTGCAAATTGTAGGGTATATATTTTCAGAATTTAGACTTAAGCTTAGAGATTATTTTTCAGACTTACACTTTAATAAAAATATCAATACTCTTCCCTTATTTTGACTTAGCCCAAGAAGTGAACTCAAAATTTGCCTATTTCTCAGTAAACTACAAGAACATATATTTTCTACGGTTAAACTTTAAGAAATGTTATTTTTAGGGTTTTTAATTTACTAAGTCTAGAATCTAGTTTTTCCTAGCTAGTTAACCGTCTTGTTAAACTTAAGTCAATTATGCCAAATGAAATTTTTTTATAATTTTTTAAAAAATTCAGTTTTTATTTGATTTTTCTTTTCTTTTTTTATTATTTTTTTCAATTTTTATGATTTTTTATAAAGATGCAATGCAGAATTTAAAAAAGAAAAAGAAAAATATATACAAAATTTTTTTTAAAAAAAATATGCAATGCAAATGATAATTATTTACAACCACCTTCTCCCCCAAACTTACCAAAAGCAGTGCCCTCACTGCTCGGCCCCACGCCGCGCCCTTGAGCGTGAACGGGAACGCTCCTCCCTACCCAGCAGGGTTCGGAGAAGGTATGCAATCTCATTGCAAATTTCAACACTTTTGGGGATCCTAACCCACTGCGAGTAAGAGTTATTCCTGGGAAAGTCTTACACATTACAATTAGCTTATTGAGTAGGTGTCTAGAAAGGTGTTAACGGGGTTATGCCCCCTGGGAAAACGAGGTTTATTTTAATTAGGTCCGTACGAAAGCACGGGGAACCTCCCTCAAAGTACCGACACTGGCCTGGCTGAAAGATTGGCGAACTTGTAGAGTGTAATTAATCCCGGCTAGTCTTACCTTTTAGGGTTTGAAGAAAGATTTGACTAAAACAGTGGGAGCCATCCTGATTAGATAAAATGATAAACAATCTAATCTTGCAAAAGCGCACGCAGAGTGTTTTTCTTCTCTCTCTCTCCTGGTAACAACTATGCCACGCCTTAATCAAGATAATAATATGGATGCATTGACCGAACCCGATTGGTATACTGCGCTAGGGAACGTTGGTCCCGCTCCAACTTATAAATGTTATAAGACCGAGCAGGATATAGGGGATTACCAGAATTCCCGTACCACCCAAACGAAGAAAGAGTATGATGATGCATCATCTTCGAGTGTGTTCATTACATAGATAGGTAGAGAACTGAGAACGGGTGATAAGTTTCAAGAGTTGGAGACGGTGCAATTGTTGCAAGCCAAGAAGTTGGCAGTTATCACCCTGTATTACCAAATACATTGATTCTGAACGAATGTTATTAGATACCGAACCTGATATACAACATCATATCAGTCTATTTAGTAAAGAAGGATATAATTTTGTATTGCTGGATAATGTTTTGAACATTTCCTATATCAAGAGTTGATCAGTTCAGGCACGTTATCTAAAAGTATAGACGTTCTAAATCAAACCACAGTTCTTAATGTACAGAACACACACAAGAGGAAGAGTTCAGAAATGAACGAATCCTTCTTGAGGTTTTGTAGACTAGGTCATATCAATGTGACCCGACTAGATAAGTTACATTTAGATGCATATTTAAATTAGTTTGAATTTACATCTTATGAAACTTTCCAGTCATGTCACAAAGATAAGATGACCATAGCTCTGTTTATTGGAAACAGAAAAAGAGTTAGTGAACTCTTAGGATTGATACATGATGATGTATGAGGTCCCCTGTCTACACTTGCCAGGACTGGTTCTTTGTACTTCAGAAGTAGAGAACCAAAATGGGTATAAGTATTATGTGCTTTGATGTGATCAGGGAGGAGAATACTTGAGCACAGGATTCCTGGACTATTCTAAAGGAGAATGAGATTCTCTCTCAGCATTACTCCTCCGTATACACCACAATACGTTGGTATATCAGGGCAGAGCAATCGCACCATATGTGATAAGGTGTGCTCTATGATTAGTACTAGTTACCTATTTTCTTTTGGGGGTTATGCACTTGATAAGATGCATACCTATTGAATAGGGTTCCAACCAAATCAGGTGCCTACCACTCCATATGTGATATGGTATGGAAAGAGCCCATCTCATAAGGATGTTAAGATTTGAGGTTGTCCAAAGCAAAATCCGGACAAACTCGAGGCAATGTCAGTTCTGTGGAAGTTTGTTGGATATCCCAAGCATTCGCAAGGGAATATCTTCTACCAAACTGGGGAGCAAAAGGTGTTTTGTTTCTCAGCATGCCACCTTTTGGAAAGGAAATTTCTTGTGAAGAAATTAGTGGTCATGAGGTAGAACTGGAAAAAGTTCCAGCTATACAAACTGCAGCTGATGATTTGGTAAACCCGAAGGATGCAATAGTTTCTAACGAACCTCGGCCTCTCCGCCGATCTAGTAGGGTTCCTCATCCACCTGAGAGATACTTCGGTTTCTCTATGACAGTAGGAGTGAGGATTGCATCATGAGATGATGACCCAACTTGTTTCGAGCAGGCCATCAAGAGTGGGGACTCTGTAAGAATGGCTGGATGCTTAGCGATTTGAGATGGAATCCATATACACCAACAAAGTATGGACTTTGGTTGCTTTATCTGAAGGGTTAAATCCCCATCAGAAGCAAGTATATCTTGAGAAGATTACTTGGTGTACATGGAAAAGTTAAGACTTTCAAAGCTATGCTTAAGTCCATCCAGATCCTACTTGCCATTGCTACATACCATAACTACGATATCTGGCGGTTGGGTGTCATGACTGCTTTTCTAAATAGTGATTTAGAAGAGAGCATCTATAAGTACACAGCCAAAGGGCTTCGTAGACAGTGAGAGCAGCGGAAACGTGTGCAAGTTGCTTTATGGGATAAAGCAGGCATCGCGGAGCTGGAACGTCTGTTTTGATGTGGTAGTCGAAGAGTTTGACTTCATCAAAATGGTAGATGAACCTAGTATATAAAAAAAGGTAGTAGGGAGTATGGTGGTGATCCTCGTATAGTACGTGGATGACATACTCATGATAGGGAAGGAGTTTCATATGCTACGCTCGGTCAATCTCCTCTTATCACAAGGATTCTCTATATAGGATCAAGGTGATACCTCATAAATTCTGGTTTTGGATCTATGAGATAGATCTAATTGGATGTTAGAATTCTCACTAGATATAGTGAGATGGTATCAATCGATCCTGGGGAGAATCACTGGAAAGCTTCCAGGGTGTTAAGGTCGACTGAATGTTAGTCACAGGCATTGTCTTTACCCTCAGTGGAGGGACGGTATGTTGGAAGAGTTCCACGCTAGATACCGTGACATACTAGACGATAAAGGCATGATAAATCACTACCAAGGATGCTACCAAAGAAATAGTCTGGATGTACACTAGTTCATGAGATGAACTTCGTTCCTACCATTGTGTGACAATGGAGTTTTGGCTTTTGCCAAGGAACCCCCATCCCATCAGAGATCCAGACATATTCTTAGACAGTATCACCTGATCATGGAGATGTTGATCTCCAGGGAGATCGAGGTTAGGAGAGTAGACACAGAGGACAACAGCGCGGATCCACTCACAAAGGCCTATTTCCCAGTAGAGACTTTTATGGGATGGTTGAGTATGAGATACTTCAACCACGGCTGATTGTTGGGTATGAGATACTACAACAGATGGCCCTAGTGCAAGTGGGAGATTATTAGTGATATGTATGCCCTAGAGGCCATTACTGTACATGCGATGTATATTATAGTGGATACTTGGACATATATATGGAGGACTTTCTTGCTCGACATGATAGTATGTTATCTGGTTGCTCTTTATCTTAACATGTACTCTGATAGTCTCTATGTTACATGTTGATAAAGCCCTTAGGATGAGTACTTGACTACCAGGAATATGATGCAGATCATACTAGTGGGGACAGTGTAGTCACTAAGTACATCCTTAAATGTTCCTAGTCGCAGGTGTATCGAGACAGGTCATCGATATACCAGAGAAGACTAGCGTATGCTTCTTGACCCATGTAGATGGGCGATGGATGATCCCATATCCATTGATGTTTGACATCAGAGATGGTATACGGGTGCTCAGTGGAGAATGGGTACACTGGACGGACTCGCCGAGAACTCCCAGATGGTATTATACCTCACGTCAGATGGCAGTTCTCTGGTGACACTAGTACATGTTAGTCTATAGACCCGAGATCGTCATTGAGTCTTGTGTGATTTCCACTGTGCTTTGATTTCCATCATACCACGTCCAAGAGGGCATGCAAAACGGTGGATTTTGGGTACAGTCCCGAATCACATGGAGGCAATGAGCGATAGGAGGGGTTTCGTCTCTCCCGGTATAGGGAGTTGATGTTGCGCTGTGTTCGATTAGCTATTGTTGGCTATAATGCCCTCAAGACAATTATCGTAGTCACAGGCACGTGATTGTGATGATTGAGGAAAGGCATATACCGATAAAACAGTCTTACTCGAGATGATAGTATGCTATCTGGTTTGTCTTTATCATCATATGTTGATAGAGCCCATATGATTCTTGCTTGACTGCCAGCAGTATGATGGCTATCATATATGTGGGAGCTGGGGTCTATAAGCACATCCTTAAATGTCCCTAGTCGTGGGAGTTTCGAGACAGCGCATCGATACTCCATAGTAGACTAGTGTATACAGTCGAGACCCCGACGAGGGGCGGTGGCCGGTCTCACAAGCCATTGGTGTTAGTTGGTTCACCTAAAATGTATACAGGTGCTCATTGGGCTATGAGTACACCGGATAGGACTCGCCGGGAACATGCTAGTTGGTATTATACATATCGTCAGATAGCAGTTCCCTGGTGACATGTGTACAGGTTAGTCTGTCGACCTGGGATCGTCATTTGTCTCGTGTGAGTTCCCACTGTGCTTTGATTACTACCCTACCACGGCTCAAAGGAGTCGTACAAACAGGTTTTAGTTGGGTACAGTCCCGAGCCACATGGAGGCAGTGAGCGGATCGTCAGGGATTCGTCTGTCCCGGTATTGGGGGTGAGATCGCGCTGTGTTTAGGAGAGCCATTACACGAAATCCCTGGCCAGGGTAATCGAGATTTACTGGAAGGTATTCCAGTAGTATCTCAGGGTGTTCTGGGCTTCACTCCGACACGACTTATACAGCTATTGGGGGTCTGACGTTTACCAGCCCCCTAGGCCCTATATGCGATACTTATAGACGAACGGACCGGACTGTACAGATATTGTCACTGTCAGACTCAGTAGGGTTTCTAGATGAGTTCGCTCGTCATCTTCCCTTCCGATCAATACATAGGCAACCGTTACGTACAGCTAGTACCTCTGACATGCTAGAGGTTATACCCAGAGCCAGTGTGTTGATGAGTCATTAGAGTCCCCCACAGACAGTTTCCCAAGTTCGGGCGAAACGTTGTAGAGGCCGTATGGTTTTATGGCAGGGTTCGGAAAATGCACATGCAGATAATACTGGTGGGCTTTGGTTTAAGCCGGATCCGAGTATTATACTATGTAGATATAATATCTTTGTCTCAGTTGCATTTGTATTCGGTCGTAATACAAATGCGGGTATATTTATACTGTTATGGGGTTATCCTGTAATTCGTTTCGAGATCGCTTTTGGAAGTTGCCAGTTTCCAGTTTGCTATCACCCGCTTTAACATTCGGTTAAATGCGGATTTATCTTTTCGTCACTTGGATGAGTCATGAGGGTGATGTGTGTGGAAGCTTCTAGAAGTTGTGACTAGGATTAGTGAGGTGTTCTTGATTCATTGGTTGCATTTAGTTAGTTGATGACTAGGTTAGATGAATCATTTGTTGCATTAATGTTTATGCAAGGTGTATTAGTGAGTCACCTTTAGCATTAATGTTTCTTGTAAAGCTTTAAGATATTTCTCCTTGATCTTTTACCTTATGATTACCACCCCTTGCTCCTACACTCACCTCCCTCCTCTTCTTATAATGGTCGGCCCCTCTTGGAGAAAATGATGGTTGTTCATTTGGAAAAAGTATATGAAATTTGCTTCATGGAAATTTCATAAGTTGATTTCTCATTTCACCCGATCCAAAAAGGCAACTTCATTAACCGTTCATCCATAGCTTTGGATGTAACGAGACAAAGTGTTCTACTCATTCTCTACATCAATCTTGGTCATCTCTTTTAGCAAACTTGATGTCCGAGTTGCCTCGGTTCAGAGGCGGGAGCCCGTTTAAAGATCCATCGACGTGGTGCCACCTGGACGAGAAGACTGGAGATTCAGAAGATCGGAGCAGCCGCAACAAAGCGTGGGATGATGGTTAAAGAACGAAGGACTCGGATCGTTCGGTAAAACATTTCTACCCTCTTTACAGTATGTTAGTTTAGCGTTAATGGCAGATCCAGATTATAGTATACGATAGCGCAAGTTTATAAAAGTTTTTGTTCCGTATTTGGCGTCTGAAAGACAGCCGGGGCGCTACCGTAGACTTACATTGGTATCAGAGCCTCTCCATTAAGCTTTACTAACTAGTGCTAACACATTTAAAACATCGATCGAACGGATTTTCGCAAAACTACAATTTTCTGTACAAAGTTTCTGTCGATTTTAAATCAGGTCTAAAAATTATTTTGAGCATCACAGAAAATTGTGCAGGCTTTTTGAAGAAAACTGGTGAAATTTCATCGTGTGATCCCACAGTACGGCCACAGATCCACGGCCCAAACCAGGGTTTGGCCGCGGATCCGCCGCGATATTGTGAGAACAGTGAGTCAAATTTCTACAGTGTGTTCTCCATGGTAAATTGTGGTTTTTGATATATTTCTTTTGGGCCCAGATTTTATTACTGTACACCAGATGTACGTAGGGCCCACTTCGGGAAGTTTTGTCGATCAAAATTTTAAACTTGTTAGTTTACAGTACTTATATTATATCTCCGACCGTGAATGTCCTTCGAGCGGTAAATTACGTCTAATTGCTATAGTTCTTTTAGACGGATTTGCGAACGTGACATTCGCGTTGATGTTCTGTGTTGTGCTGTAATGTTGCGGATATGTCGTGGTGGATAGCAGTGTGCAATGGTAGTGTTGTTTGGATTTATTTGTACATTTGATATTGCGGGGCGAGCGTCCGACTTGTGGACTGCCGTCACTGCCTGTTTGTATAATATTCTTTTGGGGCACGACCGGGCTGAGGTCGATGTACCCATTGTATATATTTTTCTTTTCTGTACTAGGATTACCCCGCGGTGGGGTGCACGAATAGCCGGGTTCTAGAGGGCAACGGGCCCGCATCTCATGGCATTGAGACGGAGGGGGCTCCATTCTAAAATTGGCGGGCTATTCGCCGCACTCGTAGGGGGTATAGGTTTACCCAAGGAGGGGTGCTCAAGTTACCAGATTCCGTGAAGTGCTGGCTGGTCCATTCACTTTGCTGTAGGGGCTGCCTCGCTTCAGGTTTTGGCGGGTAACTTGCCGCACCCGTAGGGGTCTAGGTTTCATTGCACAGGCTATCCACACAACCAAGGGAACGTCGGGTTTCAGTAGCGGCTCTGTGAAACCCGGGGATCCCAGATTATCTATATTGTTCTGTGATACTTATTACTTTTCTGTGATGTTGCATTTATCAAGCCTGGAGCGATTATTATATATTTATATATACTAGTAGATGTTGTATATGTTTTGCACCCGCGCTAGCCCAGTCCTCGCTCTGTCGTTAGTTAAGTAACCTAACGGACAATGACGGGGCCCAGTGACGAATGCGGATGGCATATACGTACATTTTATTTTCGTTATTTTCTGGTGTGATTAATTGATGGGACTGCATTGATTCTTATCAATGCAAGGATAAAACAAACCTATATTTGATGTTGTTGGAACCAATTTTAAAAAGTGTTATTACAAAGACGTTTCCTTTTGTTATGCATAGAGGTATTCGGTTATGAATATCCAGCACCTCATTCGACGATGCGAGGGCCGAGATCCCTTCACCGAGAGTGACCCCTTGGGCAGAAGTTTGCGTCAGGGTAGTAACTTCACTATAGTCGATTACAAGTTGTTATGCATCGTGGTATTCGGTTATGAATATCCTGCACCTCATTCGACGAGAAAAGAGCCGAGATCCCTTCACCGGGAGTGACCTCTTTAGCAAAGGTTTTCGCCACTATATTTTTATAAAAAGCTATCAGGTTCCTTCAATGAGATCAAGTTCATTACGTTAAAGGTTTTTCGCCAAAAACCATCCATATCCCTCTGTCATTTCTTATGGATGGTCAGTAGTATTCAAGCTATGTTTGTTGGCCAACGTCAAGATGAGCCAAGACAAAAAAAAAGAGGAACTTAGTGTCACGCCCTGCTTCCCGGTGTACAGCAAAGGGGACGCGACGAGGCCCGCTACGTATGTACTCAGAAGTACATACGCTAAGCGTAGCTAAGCAAAATAATACACAAGAGACAAGAGTATAAAAAGAACAGCAACTTTATTAATAACATTCTTTTTACAATACATGGAAAGGAAAATACAACTGAAATAAAGATGCCTAAACAGTGGCATAACAGGAAATGAAAATACTGAAAAGAACAAGGTACAATATCTAGAGCTCGAGGTCTTCGCGGAACTGCTCCAAGTCTTCACCGGTGGGCTCGATCTCAGCTTGGTCCTACGCACCTGACGACATTCAAAGAAGAAGGAAATAGAATGTCGTCAGCGAACAGGCCGCTCGGTAAGTCCCAATATGGGGGAGAAATAGACAAGAGTAAGAGAGAGAGAGAGAGAGAGAGAGCTTTCAATATTGTATTGTATTGTTGTAATGTTGTAATGTTATATTAACGATGTTGTTTGTAGCTTGGTACAGAAGAATGCCAGTGTATACGAGAGGGGTCTCTATATGCTAGAGACCAGGGCAAACGAAAATAGAGTACAAGGCTCCGTTATACAACCCGGAACAACGGCAATTGGATTCATGTTAGGTGTCTTAATCTGACCACCTCGTGCCACCTTTAACACCTTCCGTACCAATCAACCCCTTAAACCCCGTAGTGTTTTGATTGTATTGTTGTATTGTGTTGTGTAAGTTGGATGACTGACCAAAACCATGATATCAGTAAACAGATTGTAACTGCATAATCAGGTAAATGGAATAACGGAATAATGGATGTATAGTCAAGTTGAATAGATTGTTAACTGGATTCTGGGATTCATGTGTTCATATTGAGTTGGAATATTAGAGAATATAGATTGACTTGAATCATATTCAAGTCAGAAATAATCAGACTCAAACCCGAGTCAGACTAAAAGAAATGTAAGTCGAAGTTCTATATTTGTTAGGGACATTATTGTAATTTATAAAACTTGAGGGGTTTTATGTAAAAATACTTTTGTATAGTTTTCAAGATACACCTCAAGTATTTATTATTCGTCTTTATACTTATAATGAGTGTAAATTTTATTTGTGATATTTCTTAGTGAAAATATCCTAATTACATAAATAAAGGTATTAATTTGTAATATTGATTTATTTGAAATTCATGGTATTTTAATGTAACTTTTAATCTTGTAATTTTTTTTTAAGAAAAGTGAAAATTTTATCTTATAATAAAATAGGTGTTTAAATGGTAAATATATATGTTAATACAAGAATAATTTTTAATAAATATTTTATTTTCCAAAAATCTCTTTTTTTTTAAATGTCGTATTTTAAACCTTTCGAGACCGAATGCTCCTTGCGGAGGTCTGAATCTCGCACTACTAAGCCCGAGGGTGCACGATAAACCGTACTATCCCTAACGGGTTCCCCAAAGGTGGGTTGTAGTGGCGCTTTACAAAGATTTAATAAATACTAATCATTTAGAAAACGGTTTTATAAAGATAAGGTATTTATTCGTAAAAGGGTATAGATTTCCGTATTTTAGTTTCTAGGGTTTCCTAAGCCAACTAGCCTAGTATTGGAGATAGTGCCCTCAGAGTCAATTATTGGATCGCAGGTACGTGATTGCAATGATTGCGGAGGACCTATACCGGTAGGACAGTCTTACTCGAGATGATAGTATGCTATCTGGTTTGCCTTTATCAGTCGTGTACATATTCAGGTGACTGATTACATGTTACACTTTGATAGAGCCCTTAGGATCTTGCTTTACTACCAACAGTATGATGGCGATCATATACGTGAGAGTTGGGTAGTTTATATGCATATCCTTAATTGTGGTCCCTAGTCGTGGGAGTTTCGAGACAGGGCATCGATACTCCGGAGTAGACTAGTGTATACAGTCAAGACCCCGACGAGGGGCGGTGGCCGGTCTCACAAGCCACTGGTGTCAGTTGGATCACCTAAGATGTATACAGGTGCTCATTGGGTTATGAGTACACCGGACAGGACTCGCCGGGAACCTGCTAGTTGGTATTATACATATCGTCAGATTGCAGTTCCCTGGTGACATGTATACAGGTTAGTTCATCGACCTGAGGTCGTCATTTGTCTCGTGTGAGTTCCCACTGTGCTTTGATTTCTACCCTACCACGGCTCAAAGGAGTCATGCAAACAGGTAGTTTTTGGGTACAGTCCCGAGCCATATGGAGGCACGTGAGCGGATCGGCAGGGGATTCGTCTCTCCCGGTATTGGGGGCGAGGTCATGCTGTGTCTAGGAGAGCCATTACACAAAGTCCATGGCCATGGCAGGAGATTTACTGGTAGGTACTCCAGTAGTATCTCAGGGTGTTATTGGGCTACACTCCGACACGACTTATACTGCTATTGGGTGTCTGACGTTACTAGCCCCCTAGGCAGATATGCGATACTCATAGACGAACAGACCGGACTGTATATACATTGTCACTGTTAGGCTCAGTAGGGTTTCCGGATGAGTTCGCTCATCGGCCTCCCTTGAGGTCAGTCCATGGGCAGCCGTTACGTATTGCTAGTGCCGCTGACGGTTTGTGGTTAAACCCACTGCCAGGATACTGACGAGTCATTAGAGTCCCCCACAGACAGTTTCCCAAGTTCGGGCGAAACGTTGTAGAGGCCGTATGGTTTTATGGCAGGGTTCAAAAAATGCACGTGCGTTTACGCACGTGTTATTTTTCGGGCAGATGATACTGGTCGGCTTTGGTTTAAGCCGGATCCAAGTATTGTATTGAGTAGATATAATATCTTTGTCTCAGTTGCATTTGTATTCGGTCGTAATACAAATGCGGGTATATTTATACAGTTACGGGGTTATCCTGAAATTCGTTTCTGGATCACTTTTGGAAGTTGGCAGTTTCCAGTTTTCTATCAGCCGTCTTTTAACATTCGGTTAAAGACGGATTTATCTTTTCTTGGATGAGGGTGAGTCATGCTTCTAGAAGGTTCTAGAAGGTGATGACTTGGTTAAATGGTGTCGTGTTTTCATTGGTTGCATTAATGAATGGATGACTAGGTTTAGTGAGTCATTCATTTCATTAATGAGTTTTGTTTTGCTTAAGGATATTTGTTGTTGATATTTATCCTTATGCTCACCCCTTTTGCTCCTACACTCATCCTCCTCCTCCCTATATATGGCCGGCCCCTTCCCCCTCTCCTCCTCTTCACACTCTCACTTGATGTTTCATTTGGTAGAAAAAGATTATGATAGATTTTTCGGTGTATGGAATTTCACAGCTCATTTCATTCCATCACCCGATTCCCACGGCAACTTCATTAACCGATCGTCCACGGATTTTGACAAAGTGAGACAAAGTCATCTACTCATTCTCTACATCATTCTTGGTCGTCTCTTTTAGCAAACTTGACGACCGAGTTGCCTTGAGTCAGAGGCGGGAGCCCGTTTAAAGAATCGTTGACGTGGTGCCACCTGGACGAGCAGATTGGAGATCGACGAGATCGGAGCAGCCGCAACGGAGCGTGGGATGATGGTTGAAGAACGAAGGACTCGGATCGTTCGGTATAACCTTTCTACACTCTTTACAGTTTGTTAGTTTAGCAATAATGGAAGATCCGGGTTAAAGTATACGATAGCGCCAGTTAAAAAGTTTTTGTTCCGCATTTGGCGTCTGTAGACGGCCGGGGCGCTACCGTAGACTTACAGTGGTATCAAAGCCTAACCATTATGCTATACTAACTTGTGCTAACGTGTTTAAAACATCGATCGAACCGGAAAACAAAAACCGCATTTTTCAATTTCACAGTTTCTGTAGATTTTAAACGATGTCCTAAAATTATTCTACATATCTCAGAAAACTGTGCAGGGTTTTATAAGAACACCGACAAAATTTGGGCACGTGATTCCACCAAACCGCCGCGGAAATGCGGCCAAACCCATGGTTTGGCCGCGTATCCGCGGCCAAACCCATGGTTTGGCCGCGTATCCGCGGCCATTTGGTAAGATCATGCTCCCAAATTTGTACAGTGTGTTCTCCTCTGGAAATTGGGGTTTTTGGTACATATCTTTTGGGCCCAGATTTTGTTACTGTTCACCAGTTGTGCGTGGGGCCCACTTTGTGATATTTTGTCGATCGAAATTTAAACATGTTAGTTTACAGTGCTTACATTATATCTCCGACCGGGAATGTCATTTGATCGGTAAACCGCGTCTGATTGCTATAGTTCTTTTAGACGGGTTTGCGAACGTGACATTCGCGTTGATGTTCTGTGTTGTGCTGTGATGTTGCGGATTTGTCATGATGGATAGCAGTGTGCAATGATAGTGCTGTTTGAGTTTATTTGTACATTTGATATTGCGGGGCGAGCGTCCAACATGTGGACTGCCGTCACTGCCTGTTGTATGATATTCTTTTGGGGCACGACCAGGTTGCGGTCGATATACCTGTTGTACTATTTTCATTACTGTACTAGGTTTTGCCCCACGACGGAGTGCACGGATAGCCGGGTTCTGGAGGGCAACGGGTCCGCATCTCATGGTTTTGAGAGGCAGAGGGGCTCACTCTAGAATTGGCAGACTATTCGCCGCACTCGTAGGGGGTACAGGTTGACCCAAGGAGGGGTGCCCAAGATTATCGGATTCCGTGAAGTGCAGGGTGGTCCATTCACTTTGCTGTAGGGGGCTGCCTCGCTTCAGGTTTTGGTGGGTAACTTGCCGCACCCATAGGGGTCTAGGTTTCATTGCACAGGCTATCCACACGACAGGGGAACGTCGGGTTTCAGCAGCGGCTCTGTGAAACCCGGGGATCCCAGATTATCTGTATTATTCTGTGATGCTTATTACTTTTCTGTAATGTTGCATATTATCACGCCTGGAGCGATTATTGTATATTGGTTTATATACTATTAGATGTTGTATATGTTTTACACCCGCGCTAGTCCAGTCCCCACTCTGTCGTTAGTTAAGTAACCTAACGAGTGATGACGGGACCCAGTGACGAATGCGGATGGCATATACGTACATTTTATTTTCGTTCTTTTCTGGTGTGATTGATTGATGGGACTGTGTTGATTCTGATCAATGCAAAGTAAAGCAAACCTGTTTACAGTTGTTGGAAAAAATTTAAAAAGTGTTATTGCAAAGACGTTTCCTTTTGTTTTGCATAGCGGTATTCAGTGGAATATCCTGCACCTCATTCGACGGGGCAAGGGCCGATATCCCTTCACCGGGACTGACCCCTTGGGCAGAAGTTTGCGTCAAGGTAATAACTTCACTATAGTCGACTACATGTTGCTTTGCATTGCGGTATTCAGTGGAATATCCTGCACCTCATTCCACGAGGAAAAGAGCCGAGATCCCTTCATCGGAAATGACCTCTTTAGCAAAAGGTTTTCGCCACTATATTTTAAAATGCTATCAGGTTCCTTCAGCGATATCAAGTTCACTACGTTAAAGGTTTTTCGCCAAAAACCAGCCGTAGCCCTCCGTCGCTTCTTTTGGGTATTCAGTAGTATTCAAGCTATGTATTTTGACCAACACCAAGGCATAGTGTTTGGTAGCTGCTAGGTATTCAATTGTTGCATAGATAGATGAGTTAGTTTGGGACAGTCGTTCTGCCATTTTGGCCAACGTCAAGGGCATGTGCGGGTGGGTTCAAATTGACAAGATAGTGACGGGTAGAACTTGGTATGTGACTTATGACATTTTGACCAACGCCAAGGTTATAAGAGCATGGGGCAAAAATTATATCGGGAGTTTCTAAAGAAACTGAAACTTGCCAAGTATGCGCATACCTTCTGGAGTATGAGTAACGTGGATGCATTCCATCACGTTATCATGCGATGCGAGTTGGATCCCGATTCCCACTGATGAGTTGGTTTACTCTTCGGGTGATCCCGATTGATTCTTCTTTCAGGTTTGGAGGAGAATTTGACAGGACAGTGGGAGGTTTCCGGATTAGATAAAGTGATAACCATTCTGATCTAGGTTAGAGTGCACGCAGAGTGTTTCTTTTCTCTCTCTCTTTGGCAGCGACCTTTGACCGACCCTAGACTATGACTTAGTGACCAGGTTGACCGAACCTTCTTAAAATACTGGCTTTTGGATTATCTGAGTTGCATAAGTCATTGTCACTCCTTCTTTTACCCTTTGTATTTCTCAGAACACCCGTATTACTACGGATATCCACTTCCATTGGATAGATCCATCGTATGGTTATATACGAACTCGAAGGGACTTCTTCGAGGATGGATCCAGGTTCAGGAGAAATAGAATTGGTTTATTCAGTTGTCTTTTATTATCACCTTCTCTCAGGTTGCGAGGGCTCCTTGGTTTAGGAGAGTACACCTATTACGCTTATTGGACAGTCTTATTCCAAACCATAGGCTGGTGCCGAAAGGTAGGGAATTAAGAAAACCAATTAGCCTAAGTAGGGTGTGCAGAAGGTAATATGTAAAGACAAAATAAAGGGATTAGAAAGAGGGCAAAGTAAATTGCAACTGATATCATTCACGACAAAAACCGCGTACTTCATCGCCACTCCTATTTCACCTTTAAAGGAATAAGGTATTATTCAGTTGACTTTTATCATCACCTTCTCTCAAGATATGAGTACTCCTTGGTTTAGGAGGGTACACCTATTATGCTTACTGGATCGTCTTCTTCCAAACCATAGGCTGGTGCTGAACGGTAGGGAAGGAAGAAAACCATTTAGCCAAACGATGGTGTGCAGAAGGTAACGACTAAAGACAAATAAAGGGACTTGGAGAGATGGCAGTGAAATATACGGTTATAGTCATGAATTGGATTTATGGAAGAGGCATTACTATGAATACCAGGATACCCCTACGAAACATATTCATGTTTCAGTGCATTGTTAAAAGAAAACTGTTTTCCCGATTAGATACTCACTCTAAGGGTATGTATTTACCAGGTTTTATTCTCATATCTGTATGGTTTTACAGATGATGAGTGGGAGTAAGTTATTGGGAATTAGGTGATCATCCTCATTATACCGGAATTCGTTGTAATTGGTGATATTTGAGGAAATCGCCAGGGTACAGTTTTCAACCTACGACGCACAGGTTTTGAGTTGTTCAACTCAGCGGACTTATACAGAGTATTGTATGTTGTCCAAGTGTCCATCAGGACAAAGGGGTAGGTCCTCGTACTTTGTTCTGTCAACTTATGACTTTTCTGGTATTTAGACAAGTGTTTCGTAGAAATACAAGGTCTAAGTTTTGAGAAGTTGTGGGTATAAGAATAAAGTAGAGAACCAGATGTCGCAAGTATCGGGATTCTTCAAAGAGATAGAAGATGTAGATTCTTGTGATTGGTATTCAGATGATAGTGATGATTTTTGAGAAACGTGTTTCTCTTTCAGGTTACTCATAATTGGATGGATTCCTAAGTTGAGTAATGCTGATTAGCCTCTTTCTATTAAGTTGATATGCACTGGAGACAGCTGCATGATTTGAATATGGTTCCAATTAAATAAGTGCCAAAGTTTCTATATTGGATATAGAATAGTTCGTGCCTTAAAAGATGTTAAGGTACGGGGAGTTGTCCAGCTTATGCTTAAAACCAGACTCTGGATAACTCAGGGCACGTTTCTGTAATGGCTGTTTGTGGGTTGACCCTGGCTATGACGAGGGTTGATATTCTACCATTTGGAAGATCAATAGTGATATTGTTCTTGACTCGCCACAGTTTTAGTAAAATGGATCTTTTTCAGAAAACAGTAGTGGGAGTATGGTAGAACTGGAAGTGATTCCAGAACCGCGAACGATTACGGAAAATTTAATAGGACCTATATATTCAATCAGGTTTGACATTCCATTAGCCACTCCGCAGATATGGTGGGTAACCTCAGACACCCGAGAGGTACTTCGGTAGCCTCAAGGACGGTGACAGGGAGGTTCTTATCTATCCAGACTTGACACTACTGATGTTCCAGGCTATGAGACCCGGTAGGAGGGTTGTCGTAGTCAGTGCGAGCAGCAGAAGCATAGTGGACAAGTAGCTTATGTCTATTTATAGACTAGAGCAGTTATAGCGGAGATAGATCATCTATTCTTGATGTGACAGTCATGGGTTTGACTTCAATCAGAATAGAGGATGGATCTGTTAAGAAGGTAGTAGGGTGTGATGTCATGGTATCAGGATGACATACACAGAGTAGGAAGTAAAATTCCTATACTACGATCATTTGTACTGTGGTCGTCACACAGTTGTTTCTCCAGACAGGATATGGATATAATATTTGACATTCTGGTTTCTGGATCTATGGTTTTAGATCTGGATTTGGGTAGTTTCCCAATGTGGGTACTTTGACAGTATTCTAATGGTTTTTAGAATAGATGACTCCTAGCATGGTGGTGTACCTGCAGGTGATGGAGTCGCCCTCTCTAAAGGTGTCTTACAGACTAAAGGGGAGAGGGATGTGTATGATTGGCAGATCACTTGCTTAGGCAATTGAGTCAATCATGAGATGTCAAGTACTACACCAGATGTTGTTTTTGCACTAGATGCAATAAGTTTTTATTAATCCAATCCTGGAGAAACATAAGGAAGCAGTTTTAGAACATAAGTACATGTTCTACGGATTTGATGACGGCAGCCTCCTTCGGGAGACGATTATCATTCCAGGCTTCAAAGGTGACATGAATGACAGAGTGATTGTCAGAGTTATATTTTTCCTCTGACGAAGGGGGAAGTATTATGGACAGGTGGTCCAAGAGGATACTGTGGGTGGCATGGTACCGGTTACTGATTAGGTTCAGTGATCGATACAGTCTAAGAAGTTTGGATTTGGAGTTCATTTATGAACTAGGTCCCATCAGATATCCAGACATATTCTAAGACAGGTATTACTCGATTCGGGAGATGGCTTTCTCCGCGAACTTGAGATTAAGAGAGATATAGAAAGAAACATCTAGGCGGATCCACTCACTGAGGCTATTTCTCGAACACAATAGTTTTACAAACGGGCTTTGTGAAACTGATTAGTAGAGGAGTTGGATGTTCGGTTTCACACGGGCTGTGAGTAGTCGACATCGCAATAATTAGCCTTGAGTGCAAGTGGGAGATTGTTGGAGATAGTGCCCTCAGAGTCAATTATTGGATCGCAGGTACGTGATTGCAATGATTGCGGAGGACCTATACCGGTAGGACAGTCTTACTCGAGATGATAGTATGCTATCTGGTTTGCCTTTATCAGTCGTATACATATTCAGGTGACTGATTACATGTTACACTTTGATAGAGCCCTTAGGATCTTGCTTTACTACCAACAATATAATGACGATCATATACGTGAGAGTTGGGTAGTTTATATGCATATCCTTAATTGTGGTCCCTAGTCGTGGGAGTTTCGAGACAGGGCATCGATACTCCGGAGTAGACTAGTGTATACAGTCGAGACCCCGACGAGGGGCGGTGGCCGGTCTCACAAGCCACTGGTGTCAGTTGGATCACCTAAGATGTATACAGGTGCTCATTGGGTTATGAGTACACCGGACAGGACTCGCCGGGAACCTGCTAGTTGGTATTATATATATCGTCAGATAGCAGTTCCCTGGTGACATGTGTACAGGTTAGTTCATCGACCTGAGGTCGTCATTTGTCTCGTGTGAGTTCCCACTGTGCTTTGATTTCTACCCTACCACGGCTCAAAGGAGTCGTGCAAACAGGTAGTTTTTGGGTACAGTCCCGAGCCATATAGAGGCACGTGAGCGGATCGGCAGGGGATTCGTCTCTCCCGGTATTGGGGGCGAGGTCGTGCTGTGTCTAGGAGATCCATTACACAAAGTTCATGGCCATGGCAGGAGATTTACTGGTAGGTACTCCAGTAGTATCTCAGGGTGTTATTGGGCTACACTCCGACACGACTTATACTGCTATTGGGGGTCTGACGTTACTAGCCCCCTAGGCAGATATGCGATACTCATAGACGAACGGACCGGACTATATATACATTGTCACTGTTAGGCTCAGTAGGGTTTCCGGATGAGTTCGCTCATCGGCCTCCCTTGAGGTCAGTCCATGGGCAGCCGTTACACATTGCTAGTGCCGCTGACGGTTTGTGGTTAAACCCACTGCCAGGGTACTGACGAGTCATTAGAGTCCCCCACAGACAGTTTCCTAAGTTCGGGCGAAACGTTGTAGAGGCCGTATGGTTTTATGGCAGGGTTCGAAAAATGCACGTGCGTTTACGCACGTGTTATTTTTCGGGCAGATGATACTGGTCGGCTTTGGTTTAAGCCGGATCCAAATATTGTATTGAGTAGATATAATATCTTTGTCTCAGTTGCATTTGTATTCGATCGTAATACAAATGCGGGTATATTTATACAGTTACGGGGTTATCCTGAAATTCGTTTCGGGATCACTTTTGGAAGTTGCCAGTTTCCAGTTTTCTATCAGCCGTCTTTTAACATTCGGTTAAAGACGGATTTATCTTTTCTTGGATGAGGGTGAGTCATGCTTCTAGAAGGTTCTAGAAGGTGATGACTTGGTTAAATGGTGTTGTGTTTTCATTGGTTGCATTAATGAATGGATGACTAGGTTTAGTGAGTCATTCATTTCATTAATGAGTTTTGTTTTGCTTAAGGATATTTGTTGTTGATATTTATCCTTATGCTCACCCCCTTTGCTCCTACACTCACCCTCCTCCTCCCTATATATGGCCGGCCCCTTCCCCCTCTCCTCCTCCTCACACTCTCACTTGATGTTTCATTTGGTAGAAAAAGATTATGATAGATTTTTCGGTGTATGGAATTTCACAGCTCATTTCATTCCATCACCCGATTCCCACGGCAACTTCATTAACCGATCGTCCACGGATTTGGACGAAGTGAGACAAAGTCATCTACTCATTCTCTACATCATTCTTGGTCGTCTCTTTTAGCAAACTTGACGACCGAGTTGCCTCGAGTCAGAGGCGGGAGCCCGTTTAAAGAATCGTTGACGTGGTGCCACCTGGACGAGCAGATTGGAGATCGACGAGATCGGAGCAGCCGCAACGGAGCGTGGGATGATGGTTGAAGAACGAAGGACTCGGATCGTTCGGTATAACCTTTCTACACTCTTTACAGTTTGTTAGTTTAGCAATAATGGAAGATCCGGGTTAAAGTATACGATAGCGCCAGTTAAAAAGTTTTTGTTCCGCATTTGGCGTCTGTAGACGGCCGGGGCGCTACCGTAGACTTACACCTAGTTCTAAGGTCTAAACGACAAGTCATTAGAATCCTCAAATCGCCTCTTCACCGTCAATTGCGGCCAGGTAAGTGTCAGGTAAGTGGGAAGGAACCACAGTAGTGGGCCTAATTAAAAACCACTAGCCTAGACACACTTGCCTAGACACCACAAAGTCAGTTTAGATAAACGATCGATGTCCATGACATATCGTGCTTTTATTTTAAAAGATTTTATTTAGAATTATGAACAACTTAAAGCTTTCAAGAAGGGTTTATAAAGAATATGGTATTTTAGTGGAAAGTCTTGTATTTTCGTATTCTATGTTTTAACGTTTATCAATTAGGGTTATATTTGTGTGTGTGTAGAGGTTGGTCATTACCTCGTGACTTATTTTAAGGTTTAATGAAGTTTAGAGGTTAAATATGATATATTAAACTTGAAGGTATTAAAGCGCAAGAATACGGTATTTGAAAACGTTATCATTTCATGTGTGAAAACTCATTCAAATTGATTTCTACAAGTTTATTTATAAAGATGAACATGTTTAGGAATGGGGGATTTAATTAAAACATAAAAAGTAAACTTTATGGTATTTTTATGAAAAGAATACGGTTTTACAAGAAAGCTAACATTTCATGTGAGAAACTTTATTTAAATTGGTTTATGGGTGATTAATAGTCATCATGAATATAGGTAGGTATTATGGATTAGGTGACAAGTGGAATTTTGTGGAAAAAACCGAATCGGAAATCGGTTTATTCCAATTTCCGTCGGGTTCCAAAAAGTCGTATTTTCTTCTTAAAGAAAAGAGAGATAGAAAAGATGGGACTTACAAGTTTAGACAAGCTAGGAAGGCTAAGAAAGTGGCGGTTGTCGGTGCGGCGAAAACGTCGCGAAGGTTCTAGTACGATTGCTGGAATTCGTCGTCGGTTTCGGCAGCGCTTCGCTTCTCGCTCTTTTTCTAACGTACCGAGTTCTCTTGAGAATTTGGGAGAGTGGACTTAGAGTTGTAGGGTAAAATGGTAGAGGGTAGGGGTGTTTATATAGGGCTAGGCTAGGGTTAGGGTTTTAATTAAAAAATATATATAAAAATCATTAAAAATCATTAAACCTAGGAGTAAAAGAGATTTATTGGCCAAATTAAAACCGATCCAGGTATAATAAGAGTGCAAGAGGGTTGACCAAGTGTCACGCCCCGCTTCCCAAAATACGGAATACGAGGGGTAGACAAGGCCAGCCATGCTCCTACGGTCAGGAAAATGTCCTGCCGTAGTCACACTTCGGCTTCTAGTTTATCATGGTAAACAGTAATCGATACGCAGGTAATGAGAAATGCAGTAACTGAAAGGTACAATAATATAAACTGACCTGAAGTGGAACAAACGAAAGTAACTCGGAGTAGCAAGTCAAGAAGTCGGTGATGCACGTCTAGTTCTGATCCAAGCTAAATCTTCTCCTCACACTGAGCATGTATACATCAGGTCGTCAGAGCGACACAATAGCAATATAATATGTATAAAATCAAGTGACAGTTCTAACAGTGATAATAGGTATGTGAAGCAGTAAATAAATGACGTCATGAATACGCATGTGCAGTAATCAATGCAGCGGAATAGTAAAGCAGTATAACAATATGTCACGTATGCCAACACAGTACAAAAGGAATATAAATGCCAGTATCCCTATCAGTCTCTAAGTCTCACTACACAGGTCACTAAGGCTATCGTCAGTCCAAGTGTGAGAGTCAACCACTCGCGAGTGTCCTCCACCCAAGGGTAGGACCCAAGGGCAAGGGACCACGGGCCCAACATGTAACGAGAATATCACGGTGTATATATCACATACCCTGTAAAGCTCCATATAACTCCCTAAATATATAAGCCGGCATGGGACTCCCGAGATTCTGTTGAACTCACACTTAAACTACCCCACACCCCATGGTCTACATCAAACGCTAACCATCAACCTAAATACTAATCGATCCGTGACAAGTCTGCGCGAGAACTGGAGGCAGGACCTCCATCAAGCACGTCCCGACTAATACCTAAGATAAACGGCAGTGTCTGGTGTCTTATCTGTGACACCCGTGCAACGCTTCCATAAATGTCCCATTCCACTTATAGTCACACGTGCACGCATCTCACAGACGTCGACAATGCAATGAAATAATAGGTTCGCTGATTGTGTACCAGTACGTATCACTTTCATTTAATCACGGATACACGAACACTGACGTACTTGCCACAATCACCACTAAAATCTAACACTGGGTAAATACACGATGTCACTAGGTTATCACTACAATGATACGGGTATGATGTGATGCATGAACAGTATAAGAAGCACAATTAAGGTGTCATAAAAACAACAGTCTATCACTTGCACGGTTTATCATGAAACATATGTTTATAATTTAGTGAAACGATAAACAGGTAGTAATTAATATGTTCAGTTATCCATCCATAGAATTTTGTTTCAAGCCAATCGGATTCCAGGATCATTTATTATAACCTTTTCATTTTAAGCGCTCGCGGCTGGAAATCCAATTTCAAAATCAGAAGTCCGTTTCGCAACGCATTTTGATCCAAGTTAGGATCAGATTTTAGCGATGCTACAGTTGAATGAATTCTAGGGTTTTTAGTAAAGTTTTCAACGCAATAAACGGATCTTCAATCGCATCTGTACATTAGGAGTTATAATTTGTTTAATATTAACATGTCAACTCTGATTCTGCTGGGACTGTTATGTGTCCCGATCTTCTAAATTACAAATTAAATATCAAACGGTAACGAAACCGAATGAAACCAATTGTGTTGTCTAGATAACAGAGTTACCTATAATAAGCAGTAGAGTTCCGCAACCTACGAGTTAAGGAGATCCTATGGTATCCATTACGGAACAGCAAACACGACTGGAGTCGCTCTGGACTACAGTCCAGAGTCGCACTCCGATCCAAATATCGTCACAGTTTAAATACAGAAATGTCTGGAAACTGGTATAGGATTAAAGTTCGTCGAGTTAGCTTCGATTTGAGCCCTCGAACGTACCATTATACTATGTAAATGATTTATGGTGAATTTAACGGTTTTTAGGTGCAACAGAATTACAACTTTACGGTTAAACTTGGGGGCAGTTGTTTTGGTCATAAACGATCAAATTTTCCTGCGAAATTTACACAGTCGGTCCATGGAAATACGGGCCAAGCAATGATATCCAATTCCGTCAAATGTGATAATAATTTTCTAAGAGGACAAGTATCGAACAGTTTTGTTGTAATTTTAGCATAAGGCAAAACATGGAATATATATACGATTTTGATTTGTAAACTAATAATAAATAGCATATAGCAAGTAAAAACTTGCCTAGATCAGTCCCGGGGATGCACGGTGATCGTAACGTCACGAACGCGCGATGCACACGCGTCACGGCACTCGACTTGGCTCGAATTCGAGTCTCGGCCACGACGGCTCGCAGTTTTGGTGGAGTTGGCTGTTGCGGCCTCGGCAATGTCGTGCGGTGGTGTAGGATGATGGAGGATGGAAAGACGGTTTCAAATTTGGAGAGAGAGAGTGCTAGAGAGAGAGAGAAATGAGAGACAGAGAGAGAGAGTGTTAGAAAGAGACAGAAATGAAAGACAGAGAGAGTATAGAGAGAGGGAGAGAGTGAGAAGGGAAGAGAGCTGAGAGAGAAGGAGAGGGGAATTGAGTGAGAGAGAGGCGCAGGGAGAGAGAGAGGAAGTGAAAGAACAGAGAGGAGGATAGAGTGGGCAGAGAGGGAGGTAGAAATGAGGGAACAGAGAGAAAGAAAGAGATCTGAGATGGGAGTGAGGGTGAGGGCGACGACGATGATGTGGATGATGACGATGGGTCGACGAGGAGCAGTAGGCCGCCGTCGAGGGGTGCAGCTCGGAAATGGTGCAGGCGAGCTTGGATGCTTGGGGTTCGGCTTGGCTAGGGGAGCTCGGCAAGATGGCAGTAAGGATGACTTCGTGGTGGTCTCGTCGGCGTTGAGAACTGGTCGATGATGGTCGGCCGCTGAAAGGAGTTGGGTGGTGAAGGTGAGCAGTGAGGGGTGGCGGCGGATAAGGTGTCGTCGTTGGGGGAAAGCTCGGTGTGCTTGGAAGGGGAAGGCAATGGCGGTGGCTCCGGTGGGTCGCGGTGGTTGTGGTGGTGCTTGGTGAAGTTGGGTAGTCGGAGCTCGAGCGAGGGTGTGCAGGGGGTATAGCGAGAAGAGAGTCGTCAGAGGCAGGGAAAAGGGAAGAGAGGGAGACGGGAGAGTAAGGGATATGGAGACGTGGTCGCGGGTCGTGGGGAGTAACGGCAGCGCGGGCAAGGGCGCGGGGAGCAGCGAGGAACGCGGGTCGCGCGCGCACGTTGGGATGTAGCCGTTGGGAATTTAAATGGAAGATGAACAGTGATGGAGTCGGGTCGGGTAGGATTGCGCGACGCGGGCCAAAGAAAAGAGCTGGGCCTGCAACGAAAAAATCAATTAAAAAGGAAAGGGAGAACACAGGCCGGCCAGAAGAAGATTAAAAAGGAAATGAATAAAATGAGGGGGCTGGGCTTGGTTAACAGGCTGTAGGGAAAAGGAAAGAAAATATTAGTTAGAAAAGGAAATAGAAATGGGCCGGGCTGTTGGGTTGTGCTAGGATTAATAAAGAATATGGGTTTTGGGCTGAGAGAGACATTGTGGGTTTAAATTATATAAAGAACTGATGGAAAAAAACTGTAAAAGGCTGGGTTTAATCAAAAGGCTGGGTTTAATCAATATATATTGGGGAAAAGGTTGGCCTGAGTTTAATATACGGTTTAATAGGAAAAGAAAATTGAGTGGGCTGAGGAAAATAAAAGAATTGTGAAGGGAAAGGGAAAATTTTGGGAAAAATAGAGAAATCTGGGAAAAATTTAGGGCCGGTCTGGAGGTAACAAATCAAAGAATCTGGGAAAGATGTAAAATGGATAGGTAATAAGGTTTTTTTTTAAAACTAACTTAAAGAATTTTAAATTCAACTAACAAACTTGTAAGTGATAATTTAAATAAATACGGACATTGGCGTATAAAAGGAACCCGGGTATTACATCATACCACCCTTACAAAAATTTCGTCCTCGAAATTTAAAATAAACGATAAGTTATACAAACATAGGCGAAAGCTATTATATTGCAAACTAACACACAAAGACTTGCTAGAAGTCAGTGGACGAAGAAATTTAAGGGTATAAATACGTAAGAACAAATATAATTACGAAAATATAAATAACAACCATAACGAACAATATTATTCGAGGCGCACTCGATAAAAGTCGAAACCCAAACATGTGCACGTATAAGTATATTAAAGATAGCACGACAGAAAACTAAGTATAAGGCTCAATTATTTATAATAGGAATCATAAGCACACAACCCGAAAATAAGATAACAAGAATAAAGTAGTGGAAATTTAGTCGGTAGGTTAAACCTTTTTTTGAAACGTATCGATCAAATAGTTTTAAAATAGCTTAGAAAACCCATATAGTGAAAATAAGAAACATGGAACAAAATGTGCGCGGTGTAAGGTTGCGCTGCTGAAAATGAAAATACTAATAGTGTACTTAAAATACACGAAACAGAATAATCAATAACACACACTCTTTGATAAATTTAAAATAATGAAAACTAAATCTTGAATAATAATGTCACTAAATATATTTGGGGTAATAGAGAATTCACCAATATGAATTAGGCTAGCTAGGATAGTGATTACAAGAAGGTGTGGCTCAAACAGAAGGTCGGAGTGTGGCGGTTTTAGGATGAATGTTAAGGAGATTAGGATAGGGTCAGCACCGGAAGTAAGGATGAGCAACAAAGGAATACAAAAGGAAAAGTGTGGGGGAAACAACAGTCGGTACAACACACGAATCAAAATTTGAAGAGTTAGTGAACTCGGAAGTTTCTCAGGAACTATTCTCCTCCCAGAAGGATCTCAACGGGGCACAGGCGAGGGATGGAGGGTGGCTCATTCCAAGGATCAGGATGCGGTACTTTCTAATCGAACGGGGTGAAAACTATACAATGAGTAGGGTGGACAGTCAGGAATCTCAGCAGAAAGATAAATAGATAAGGGCAATAAACGAGTGTTAAGCGAACCATTAATCAAAAGGTTTACGAATCTAGAAGATTTATTTCATTCAAGAAGATTTGAAACAAGACATTCCAAAGACGAAAAGTGGCCCTAAACTATACACATCTTATTTGGCCAGAAAAACAACATAAAAAAGGAATTCCGTCAGTCGTGGTTGTGGAGATTCAGTAGGTTGCGGTAGGCTCGCGCACTTAGGTAGGGGCGTCCATTTCCATAGCGTCTCGCAGGTACCTCTACTGGAAGTCCTTCCACCATAGGGTCTTGATCTTCTGGTCCTTCTTCCTCGGATAGAGCTTCTTCATCGAGATCCGATTCGATGTGATTCTCTTCTTCTGGATTTTCTTCCACGGGGTTTTCCTCCGCTGGATTTTCTTCTATCGGTTCTTCCTCGGGGTCTTCCTCTATCGGGTCTTCCTCTATAGGGTTCTCTTCAGGATCTCCTTCTTCTTCGTCAGAATCAGCTATCATGTCAAACTCTGGGGCGGCTGCTCCTTCGTCCTCTGAATCATTGTTTTCGAAGTTGACCTGTGGACCATTGACCTCATCATCGGAACTCGTCAGTGTGTGATCTAAGGAAACGCATGACTGTGCATCCTCGTCTAGATGCGGCGCTGCTCCAGGGTGGGCCATGGCCTGAAAAGAGAAGTCATGATTAGACAGTGGATTATATCAAGGAAAGCTCAGGGTACGAAATATAAGAAAATATGCGGTTGCCGGAACTGAAAGATCAGAATGAAAATACTGTGATAATGAATAGAATTTGACACAGAGAAAGCATGAGAATGATACACATATTATGATTCAAATTTTATTTCATTCAACTAAAAGTTCGACGGATACAAAGGTTCAAATGGAAGGAATGTTCATAAAGACGACAATATTATTACTGAAAGTAGATGACATGAAAAATCATTCTTCGACTACTATAACATTGCATTCTCGTCGCGTGAGTTGAATCCTGCGTCTGATCCGCCTTATCGTCGAAGTTCAAACTACGCGATGATCATCACTTGGCAGAAGTGGGGAGTGTGGACGAGTTTCCTCCTTGCAGTTCTTTCCTTTCTGGGCAACCGTTGATGATGTGTTCGCTGGATCCACAAATCAGACATTTCCCTTGGGCGCGGCGACAATCCCTCTGAAGATGTCCTGGCCTCTTACAATACCCACAACATGGGGTCTTCTGCTGCTTCTGTCGCGGGGAAACAAATTGGCGTTTCATCTTCTTCTCTTTTCCTCGTCCAATAGAGATCCCTTTATGATAGGAGACTCCCGCTGGGGTCTGACTCACCTGTCTTCTCAGCCCTTCAGCTAATAGGTCGTTTGTTCGCTCCTGGGCTTCCTTTAAACCTTGTAGTACACTAAGGATCTCAACGGTCTGATTCTGGGGAGCGGTTAAAGATGAAGAGTCGTTGGAAGACATGATCCTGAAACAACAATTTGAGAATGATATAAGTCACAAGCTAAATGAATCAAAATATGATATGGATAGAACAAGGATTCAAGAATATCAGAGATGATGAATTTCATTACAAGTGGAGAATCCACCGTATGACTTTAAGTCACCTAAACCGAATACGGTAGTGCAATTGCAACCATGTAATCTTGTCAGGTCACCCGAGACCATAGCGAATGGATAACTGAACACTCGATATGAATATGGATCAAGAGTGGCAAGTTTACAATCTAGACCGAAGGGTGTCTTAGATTGCCAAACTGTACACGGAAAACTGCAATCCCAATTGATGCAAAACCTATCTCTGATACCAACTAAACCATGTCACGCCCCGCTTCCCAAAATACGGAATACGAGGGGTAGACAAGGCCAGCCATGCTCCTACGGTCAAGGAAATGTCCTGCCGTGGTCACACTTCGGCTTCTAGTTTATCATGGTAAACAGTAATCGACACACAGGTAATGAGGAATGCAGTAACTGAAAGGTACAATAATATAAACTGACCTGAAGTGGAACAAACGAAAGTAACTCGGAGTAGCAAGTCAAGAAGTCGGTGATGCACGTCTAGTTCTGATCCAAGCTAAATTTTCTCCTCACACTGAGCATGCATACTCAGGTCGTCAGAGCGACACAATAGCAATATAATATGTATAAAATCAAGTGACAGTTCTAACAGTGATAATAGGTATGTGAAGCAGTAAATAAATGACATCATGAATACGCATGTGCAGTAATCAATGCAGCGGAATAGTAAAGCAGTATAACAATATGTCACGTATGCCAACACAGTACAAAAGGAATATAAATGCCAGTATCCCTATCAGTCTCTAAGTCTCACTACACAGGTCACTAAGGCTATCGTCAGTCCAAGTGTGAGAGTCAACCACTCGCGAGTGTCCTCCACCCAAGGGTAGGACCCAAGGGCAAGGGACCACGGGCCCAACATGTAACGAGAATATCACGGTGTATATATCACATACCCTGTAAAGCTCTATATAACTCCCTAAATATATAAGCCGGCATGGGACTCCGAGATTCTGTTGAACTCACACTTAAACTACCCCACACCTCATGGTCTACATCAAACGCTAACCATCAACCTAAATACTAATCGATCCGTGACAAGTCTGCGCGAGAACTGGAGGCAGGACCTCCATCAAGCACGTCTCGACTAATACCTAAGATAAACGGCAGTGTCTGGTGTCTTATCTGTGACACCCGTGCAACGCTTCCATAAATGTCCCATTCCACTTATAGTCACACGTGCACGCATCTCACAGACGTCGACAATGCAATGAAATAATAGGTTCGTTGATTGTGTACCAGTACGTATCACTTTCATTTAATCACGAATACACGAACACTGACGTACTTGCCACAATCACCACTAAAATCTAACACTGGATAAATGCACGATGTCACTAGGTTATCACTACAATGATACGGGTATGATGTGATGCATGAACAGTATAAGAAGCACAATTAAGGTGTCATAAAAACAACAGTTTATCACTTGCACGGTTTATCATGAAACATATGTTTATAATTTAGCGAAACGATAAACGGGTAGTAATTAATATGTTCATTTATCCATCCATAGAATTTTGTTTCAAGCCAATCGGGTTCCAGGATCATTAATTATAACCTTTTCATTTTAAGCGCTCGCGGCTGGAAATCCAATTTCAAAATCAGAAGTCCGTTTCGCAACGCATTTTGATACCAGTTAGGATCGGATTTTAGCGACGCTACAGTTTAATGAATTCTAGGGTTTTCAGTAAAGTTTTCAACGCAACAAACGGATCTTCAATCGCGTCTGTACGTTAGGAGTTATAATCTGTTTAATATTAACATGTCAACTCTGATTCTGCTGGGACTGTTATGTGTCCCGATCTTCTAAATTACAAATTAAATATCAAACGGTAACGAAACCGAATGAAACCAATTGTGTTGTCTATCTAACAGAGTTACCTATAATAATCAGCGGAGTTCTGCAACCTACAAGTTAAGGAGATCCTATGGTATCCATTACGGAACAGCAAACACGACTGGAGTCGCTCTGGACTGCAGTCCAGAGTCGCACTCCGATCCGAATATCGTCACAGTTTAAATACAGAAATGTCTGGAAACTGGTATAGGATTAAAGTTCGTCGAGTTATCTTCGATTTGAGCCCTCGAACGTACCATTCTACTATGTAAATGATTTATGGTGAATTTAACGGTTTTTAGGTGCAACAGAATTACAACTTTACGGTTAAACTTGGGGGCAGTTGTTTTGGTCATAAACGATCAAATTTTTCTGCGAAATTTACACAGTGGGTCCACGGAAATACGGGCCAAGCAATGATATACAATTCCGTCAAATGTGATAATAATTTTCTAAGAGGACAAGCATCGAACAGTTTTGTTGTAATTTTAGCATAAGGCAAAACATGGAATATATATACGATTTTGATTTGTAAACTAATAATAAATAGCATGTAGCAAGTAAAAACTTGCCTGGATCAGTCCCGGGGATGCACGGTGATCGTAACGTCACGAACGCGCGATGCACAAGCGTCACAGCACTCGACTTGGCTCGAATTCGAGTCTCGGCCACGACGGCTCGCAGTTTTGGTGGAGTTGGCTGTTGCGGCCTCGGCAATGTCGTGCGGTGGTGTAGGATGATGGAGGATGGAAAGACGGTTTCAGATTTGGAGAGAGAGAGTGCTAGAGAGAGAGAGAAATGAGAGACAGAGAGAGAGAGTGTTAGAGAGAGACAGAAATGAGAGACAGAGAGAGTATAGAGAGAGGGAGAGAGTGAGAAGGGAAGAGAGCCGAGAGAGAAGGAGAGGGGAATTGAGTGAGAGAGAGGTGCAGGGAGAGAGAGAGGAAGTGAGAGAATAGAGAGGAGGATAGAGTGGGCAGAGAGGGAGGTAGAGATGAGGGAACAGAGAGAAAGAAAGAGATTTGAGATGGGAGTGAGGGTGAGGGCGACGACGATGATGTGGATGATGACGATGGGTCGACGAGGAGCAGTAGGCCGCCGTCGAGGGGTGCAGCTCGGGAAATGGTGCAGGCGAGCTTGGATGCTTGGGGTTCGGCTTGGCTAGGGGAGCTTGGCAAGATGGCAGTAAGGATGACTTCGTGGTGGTCTCGTCGGCGTTGAGAGCTGGTCGATGATGGTCGGCCGCTGAAAGGAGTTGGGTGGTGAAGGTGAGCAGTGAGGGGTGGCGGCGGATAAGGTGTCGTCGTTGGGGGAAAGCTCGGTGTGCTTGGAAGGGGAAGGCGGTGGCGGTGGCTCCGGTGGGTCGCGGTGGTTGTGGTGGTGCTTGGTGAAGTTAGGTAGTCGGAGCTCGAGCGAGGGTGTGCAGGGGGTATAGCGAGAAGAGAGTCGTCAGAGGCGGGGAAAAGGGAAGAGAGGGAGACGGGAGAGTGAGGGATATGGAGACGTGGTCGCGGGTCGTGGGGAGTAACGGCAGCGCGGGCAAGAGCGCGGGGAGCGGCGAGGAACGCGGGTCGCGCGCGCACGTTGGGATGTAGCCGTTGGGAATTTAAATGGAAGATGAACAGTGATGGAGTCGGGTCGGGTTGGATTGCGCGACGCGGGCCAAAGAAAAGAGCTGGGCCTGCAACGAAAAAATCAATTAAAAAGGAAAGGGAGAACACAGGCCGGCCGGAAGAAGATTAAAAAGGAAATGAATAAAATGAGGGGGCCGGGCTTGGTTAACAGGCTGTAGGGAAAAGGAAAGAAAATATTAGTTAGAAAAGGAAATAGAAATGGGCCGGGCTGTTGGGTTGTGCTAGGATTAATAAAGAATATGGGTTTTGGGCTGAGAGAGACATTGTGGGTTTAAATTATATAAAGAACTGATGGAAAAAAAACTGTAAAAGGCTGGGTTTAATCAAAAGGCTGGGTTTAATCAATATATATTGGGGAAAAGGTTGGCCTGAGTTTAATATACGGTTTAATGGGAAAAGAAAATTGAGTGGGCTGAGGAAAATAAAAGAATTGTGAAGGGAAAGGGAAAAATTTTGGGAAAAATAGAGAAATCTGGGAAAAATTTAGGGCCGGTCTGGAGGTAACAAATCAAAGAATCTGGGAAAGATGTAAAATGGATAGGTAATAAGGTTTTTTTTTTAAACTAACTTAAAGAATTTTAAATTCAACTAACAAACTTGTAAGTGATAATTTAAATAAATACGGACATTGGCGTATAAAAGGAACCCGGGTATTACACCAAGTCAAGAGCCAACTTTTCTCAGTTGGTGACTCGACCGTCCGGCCAAGTCCGGCCGGCGGCGCCGGACCGAGTCGGCCGATTCGCCGGCCGGCGGCGCCGAGTCGGGCCGAGTCGGGCTTCCAGTGGCCGGGGATTTTCTGGGGGTACAATTTGTTATATTTACTTTTTGTTGTCCAGTACATATTTTGGGAGTTGTGGCCTTTTTACCGTTGACTTCCAAAAAAAATTTAAAACAAAATAAATACAAAAATAATGTGGGGCATGGGATTTGAAATCCGGTGGCTTGGTTCAGTAGTGCAAGGTATTACCAATGAGCTACAAGCTCCTTCTTGTAATTATTGTGGTTTTTAATTACTTAAACTGATAGCAGCAAGAATAAATACTCCTAGTATACATTAAATTTAAAGTAATTTCTTGTACACTAAAAATGGAGTTATTTCATTCTTGTAGCTTGTAATTAAAAACAAAATTAATTACCTAAATCTTGTGCTCAGGCTAAAATACCCCTTTGTGGATTTTAAAAATATTTTGAAAAAAATTCGTATAGGAAAAAGTGTATAAGAAAATTAGGGTTGTTACATCAAGGCGTAGTGTTTGGTAGCTGCTGGGGTATTCATTTGCTGCATAGATAGATGCGTTCGTTTGGGACAGACGTATAGCCTTGTTGGCCTACGTGAAGGGCTTGTACGGGTGCTTCAAATTAACCTGGATAATGACGGGTAGAACTTGACATGTGACTTATGATTTGTTGGCCTACGTCAAGGTCATAACAGCATAGGATAAAAAATTACATCGGGAGTTTCAAACATACAGGAAACTTGTCAGACTTGCGCATACCTTCTAGAGTGTGATAACGTGAGTGGATACCGTCACGTTATCATGCGATGAGAGTTGGATCCCGATTCCCACTGATGAGTTGGTGTACTCTTCGGGTGATCCCGACTAATTCTTCTTTTAGGTTTGGAGGAGAATTTGAGATCACAGTGGAAGGTTTCCTGATTAGATAAAGTGATAACCATTCTGATCTAGGTTAGAGTGCACGCAAAGTGTTTCTTTTCTCTCTCTCTTTGGCAGCGACCTTTGACCGACCCTAGACTATGACTCAGTGACTAAGTTGACCGAACCTTCTTAAAATACTGGCTTTTGGATTGTCCGAGTTGCATAAGTCACTGCCGCTCCTTCTTTTACCCTTTGTATTTCTCAGAACACCCCGTATTACTACGGACATCCACTTCCATTGGATAGATCCATCGTATGGTTATATACGAACTCGAAGGGACTTCTTCGAGGATGGATCAAGGTTCGGCAGAAATAGAATAAGATATTATTCAGTTGTCTTTTATCATCACCTTCTCTCAAGTTGCGAGTACTCCTTGGTTTAGGAGGGTACACCTATTATGCTTACTGGATAGTCTTCTTTCAAACCATAGGCTAGTGCCGAATAGTAGGGAAGGAAGAAAACCACTTAGCCTAACGATGGTGTACAGACGGTAATGAATAAAGACAAATAAAGGGATTTGGAGAGATGGCAAAGAAATGTACGGTTAAAGTCATGAATAGGATTATGGAAGAGGCATTACTAGGAATACCAGGATACCTCTACGAAACATTTTTATGTTTCAGTGCATTGTTAATGGAAAACTGATTTCCCGATTAGATGCTTACTCCAGGGTATGTATTTACCAGGTAAGATTCTCACATCTGTATGGTTTTACAGATGATGAGCAGGAGTAAGTTATTGTGAATTAGGTAATCATCCTCATTATATCGGAATTCGTTGTAATTGGTGATATTTGAGGAAATCGCCAGGGTATAGTTTTCGACCTACGATGCACAGGTTTTGAGTTATTCAACTCAGATGACTTATACAGAGTATTGTATGTTTTCCAGTGTCCATCAGGACAAAGGGGTTGGTCCTCGTACTCTGTTCTGTTTACTTGTGACTTCTCTAGCTTTTAGACAAGTGTTTCGTAGAAATACAATGTCTAAGTTTTTGAGAAGTTGTGGGTATAGGAATAAAGTAGAGAACCAGGTGTCACAAGTATCGGGATTCTTCAAAGAAATCGAAGATGTAGATTCTTGTGATTAGTATTCAGCTAATGGTTTTGAGAAACTAGTTTCTTTTTCAGGTTACTCATAATTGGATGGATTCCTAAGTTGAGTAATGCTGATTAGCCTTTCTCCGTTAAGTTGATATGCACTGGAGACAGTTGCATGATTTGAATCTGGTTCCAATTAAATATGTGCCAAAGTTTCTATATTGGACATAGAATGGTTCATATCTTAACGATGTTAAGGTACGGTGAGTTGTCCAGCTTATGCTTAAAACCAGACTCTGGATAACTCAAGGCACGTTTCTGTAATGGCAGTTTGTGGGTTGACCCTGGCTTTGACGAGGGTTGAATTTCTACCATCTGGAAGATCAATAGTGATATTGTTCTAGACTCGCCATAGTTTTAGTAAAATGAATTTTTTTTTCAGAAAACAGTAGCGGGAGTATGGTAGAACTGGAAGTGATTCCAGAACCGCAAACGATTACGGAAAATTTAATAGGACCTATATATTCAATCAGGTTTGACATTCCAATAGCCACTCCGCAGATATGGTGGGTAACCTCAGACACCCGAGAGGTACTCCGGTAGCCTCAAGGACGGTGACAGGGAGGTTCTTGTTTACCCAGACTTGACACTACTGTTGTTCCAGGCTATGAGACCCGGCAGGAGATTAAGTATAGCGTCGTTCTAAACTAGCATTAGAAGTGCACGTATATATTATTCTGCCAGAGGGTTGTCGTAGTCAGTGGGAGCAGCGGAAGCATAGTGGGCAAGTAGCTTATGTCTATTTATAGACTTGAGCAGTTATAGCGGAGATAGATCATCTAATTTTGATATGACAGTCATAGGTTTGACTTCATCAGAATAGGGGAAGGATCTGTTAAGAAGGTAGTAGGGTGTGATGTCCTGGTATTTGGATGACATACACAAAGTAGGAAGTAAAATTCCTATACTACGATCGGTTATACTGTGGTTGTCACACAATTGTTTCTCCACAAAGGACATGGATATAATATCTGACATTCTGGTAACTAGATCTATGGTTTTAGATCTAGATTTGGGTAGTTTCCCAATGTGGGTACTTTGACAGTATTCTAATAGTATTTTAGAATAGATGACTCCTGGCATGGTGGTATACCTGCAGGTGATGGAGTCACCCTCTCTAAAGGTGTCTTACAGACTAAAGGGGAGAGGGACGTGCATGATTGACAGATCACTTGCTTAGGCAATTGAGTCAATCGTGAGATATTAAGTACCAAACCAGATGTTGTTTTTGCACTAGATGCGATAAGTTTATATTAATCCAATCCTGAAGAAACATAAGGAAGCAGTTTTAGAACATAAGTGCATGTTCTACGGATTTGATGACGCCAGCCTCCTTCGGGAGACGGTTATCATTCCAGGCTTCAAAGATGACATAGATGACATAGTGATTGTCAGAGTTATAGTTTTCCATCTGACGAGGGACAGTATTATGGACAGGTCGTCCAAAAGGATACTGTGGGTGGCATGGTGCGGGATACTGATTAGGTTCAGTTGATTATACAGTCTAAGAAGTTTGGATTTGGAGTTCATTTATGAACTAGGTCCCATCAGATATCCAGACATATTCTAAGACATGTATTACTCGATTCGGGAGATGGCTTTCTCCACGAACTTGAAATTAAGAGAGATATAGAAAGAAACATCAAGGCGGATCCACTCACTAAGGCTATTTCTCAAACACAATAGTTTTACAAACGGGCTTTATGAAACTGATTAGTAGAGGAGTTGGATGTTCGGTATCGCATGGGCTGTGAGTATGCGACATCGCAATAATTAGTCTTGAGTGCAAGTGAGAGATTGTTGGCTATAATGCCCTCAAGACAATTATCGTAGTCACAGGCACGCGATTGTGATGATTGAGGAAGGGCATATACCGATAAAACAGTCTTACTCGAGATGATAGTATGCTATCTGGTTTGTCTTTATCATCATATGTTGATAGAGCCCATAGGATTCTTGCTTGACTGCCAGCAGTATGATGGCGATCATATATGTAGGAGCTGGGGTCTATAAGCATATCCTTAAATGTCCCTAGTCGTGGGAGTTTCGAGACAAGGCATCGATACTCCATAGTAGACTAGTGTATACAGTCGAGACCCCGACGAGGGGCGGTGGCCGGTCTCACAAGCCATTGGTGTTAGTTGGTTCACCTAAAATGTATACAGGTGCTCATTGGGTTATGAGTACACCGGACAGGACTCGCCGGGAACATGCTAGTTGGTATTATACAAATCGTTAGATAGCAGTTCCCTGGTGACATGTGTACAGGTTAGTCTGTCGACCTGGGATCATCATTTGTCTCGTGTGAGTTCTCACTGTGCTTTGATTACTACCCTACCACGGCTCAAAGGAGTCGTGCAAACAGGTTTTAGTTGGGTACAGTCCCGAGCCACATGGAGGCAGTGAGCGGATCGTCAGGGATTCGTCTCTCTCGGTATTGGGGGTGAGATCGCGCTGTGTTTAGGAGAGCCATTACACGAAATCCCTGGCCAGGGTAATCGAGATTTACTGGAAGGTATTCCAGTAGTATCTCAGGGTGTTCTGGGCTTCACTCCGACACGACTTATACAGCTATCGGGGGTCTGACGTTTACCAGCCCCCTAGGCCCTATATGCGATACTCATAGACGAACGGACCGGACTGTACGGATATTGTCACTGTCAGACTCAGTAGGGTTTCTAGATGAGTTCGCTCGTCAGCTTCCCTTCCGATCAATACATAGGCAACCGTTACGTACAGCTAGTACCTCTGACGTGCTAGAGGTTATATCCTGAGCCAGTGTGTTGATGAGTCATTAGAGTCCCCCGCAGACAGTTTCCCAAGTTTGAGCGAAACGTTGTAGAGGCCGTATGGTTTTATGGCAGGGTTCAGAAAATGCACGTGCGTTTACGCACGTGTCATATTTCGGGCAGATAATACTGGTGGGCTTTGGTTTAAGCCGGATCCGAGTATTATACTGTGTAGATATAATATCTTTGTCTCAGTTGCATTTGTATTCGGTCGTAATACAAATACGGGTATGTTTATACTGTTACGGGGTTATCCTGAAATTTGTTTCGAGATCGCTTTTGGAAGTTGCCAGTTTCCAGTTTTCTATCACCCGCTTTAACATTCGGTTAAATGCGGATTTATCTTTTCGTCACTTGGGTGAGTCATGAGGGTAATGTGTGTGGAAGCTTCTAGAAGTTGTGACTAGGATTAGTGAGGTGTTCTTGATTCATTGGTTGCATTTAATGAGTTGATGACTAGGTTAGATGAATCATTTGTTGCATTAATGTTTATGCAAAGTGTATTAGTGAGTCACCTTTAGCATTAGTGTTTCTTGTAAAGCTTTAAGATATTTCTCCTTGATCTTTTACCTTATGATTACCACCCCTTGCTCCTACACTCACCTCCCTCCTCTTCTTATAGTGGCCGGCCCTTCTTGGAGAAAATGATGGTTGTTCATTTGGAAAAAGTATATGAAATTTGCTTCATGGAAATTTCATAAGTTGATTTCTCATTTCACCCGATCCAAAAAGGCAACTTCATTAACCGTTCATCCATAGCTTTGGATGTAACGAGACAAAGTGTTCTACTCATTCTCTACATCAATCTTGGTCATCTCTTTTAGCAAACTTGATGTCCGAGTTGCCTCGGTTCAGAGGCGGGAGCCCGTTTAAAGATCCATCGACGTGGTGCCACCTGGACGAGAAGACTGGAAATTCAGGAGATCGAAGCAGCCGCAACAAAGCGTGGGATGATGGTTAAAGAACGAAGGACTCGGATCGTTCGGTATAACATTTCTACCCTCTTTACAGTATGTTAGTTTAGCGTTAATGGCAGATCCGGGTTATAGTATACGATAGCGCAAGTTTATAAAAGTTTATTCTCTACAAGGGTTAAGGATGTGATATTTAACCCATGGTTGCAATTCTAACCTCACACAATAATTCATTATTCATCACAAATGAAATTCTTCTTCTTCTTCCTCTTGAAAAAAGCTTTCTAGCCTTTTGTGATGTGATGAAATAAAGTGAGAAATTGAAAAAAAAGAGAGAGAAATTCCTACTTCATCATCCTCATCTATTCTAAGCACTTAGATTAGGGTGTTTTGCTTTGCTAATACTTGATTAGTGAAGCAACAGCTTGGGTTTGAGATTCTTCAAGGTAGATCATCTTAGTAGTTGAAAATTGGAAGCAAGCTTGCATTTTTCTCTTCATGGAGCCTCTCTAGAGTCTGGGTACTTGATGATCACAGCGAAGGGAACTCAACTCGGAGCTTATGAAGCGAAGGAACGGACTACAAAGGTTTTAATCTCTAACTCTTAGAAGTAAAGTTGTTTACTTGTATAGTTTACCCTAATTCTCTAGTTAAGATCTTGGTTAGGGTTATATAGCACCCTAAATTTTTATAAAATGGCATGTGTGATGCCTTGCTAAACCTTGTTGTCGTGCTATACAACCCTACACCAACAACCCAAATCACCAACTCTCCTTACAAATCCGGCGACGCCGGAATTTCCCTATTGGTCACCGGCCCAAAACTGATCCCCTTGGTTCGGGGTCCTATAGGTTGTTCTAGGTCTAACATACATCATTTTGGAACTGTTTTGTTAAGTTAAAATTTATCTAAACTACAGCAGATTACTACAGGGTCCAATTTTGCTTAAAATACGATATTATGGACACTTTGATTTTAAACTTTGAACTAGTTACAGAATTAAATCCCTACTGTGATTAAGGATTTTACCTTCAAGTAATCTGCTGGAAGAACACCCTCCAAGATGTACAAGCTCCTAGTCCTAGCTTAATGGTGAGGAAATTCCTAGATTAGCTCCTTGCTTCTCCTTTCTCTTGTTCTTCTTTATTTTGCTTTGGTTTTCTTTTCTTTCTTTTGAATTTTTAGAAGTTTTAAATTGATTAATCGATCTGAACACCTTATATAAATGGTGAAGGGAAGGGTGAGGTGTAGGAGAAGGTGTCACCAAGCAATATGTGGTGGTTTCATGCAAGGAGGAGGTGTGGGGAGTGTGTTGTGCATGAGAGGAGGTGGCGGCAATGCTTTATCATTTCTAAAATGAATTATCTTGATAAAATTCTGAACTAATTTTATCTAACCCCTTTTCTACTTACACCCTTAACAATTTCCCATTTTGCACAAAATCCTAAACTTTATATAAATACCCTTCACAACCTATGTTATTATAAAACACCCTTTTTATTAAAATGAAGCTAAAATTCAAATTAAAACCCTTCTAATTTATTTATGTTGTATACTAAAATTTTAATTTAATTTGTTTTACATCCATCTTATGAAATTGTCTTATTTAGTTTTAATAACTTTTTAATTTAACCTTTTATTATTTAATTAATTAATTTTATTTATTTCCAAATTTTCTGAATGTTACAGGCGCCGGTGTTATCATTGCCTTCGAGATCGGGCGGATTTGTGGTTTATTGTGACGCTTCTCGAGTGGGACTAGGGTGTGTATTGATGCAGCATGACAGGGTTATCGCGTATGCTTTTCGGCAGCTGAAGAAACACGAACAAAACTACCCCACTCACGATTTGGAGATGGCTGCAGTGGTGTTTGCACTCAAGATCTGGAGACATTACCTTTACGACGAGGCATGCCAGATATTCACAAACCACAAGAGCTTGAAGTATATATTTCAGCAGCGAGACCTGAATCTGAGACAGCGCCGTTGGATGGAGCTAGTGAAGGACTACGATTGCGAGATCCTTTATCATCCGGGCAAGGCGAATGTAGTGGCGGATGCTTTAAGTCGGAGGCCCGGAGGTAGTCTATCTTGTTTGAGCGCAGTGCGGAGGCAGTCGTCGGCAGATTGGCAGACTTTATGCGACAGCCGAGTGCAGTTCGAGTTTACTCCGACCGGGGGACAGCTTGCGCATATCCGTGCACGTCCACAGTTGCTTGACCGTATCCACGAAGCGCAGCCCAGTGATGACCGTCTTTCAGAGATCAGGGAGCAGATTAGATAGGGCAAAGACTCCGAGTTCGCAATCGATGATCAGGGGATGCTGCGATTTGGGACTCGACTATGTGTACCGGATTCTGAGGGACTGAGGCGTAAGATTCTCAAGGAGGCGCATCGATCGGTGTACAACGTTCATCCAGGTTCCATCAAGATGTACCATGATATGAAAGATGTTTACTGGTGGGAAGGGATGAAGAGGGACGTCACGGACTTCGTGTCGAGATGCCTGACTTGTCAGCAAGTCAAGGACGAGCACCAGAGGCCCGCAGGAGAGCTACAGCCGTTGCCCATTCCGGAGTGGAAATGAGAGCAGATTTCTATGGACTTCATTGTGGGTCTACCCAAGACCAGTCGAGGGTACGACTCCATTTGGGTTATCGTGGATCGATTGACGAAAGCGGCTCACTTTCTGCCGGTGAAGACCACTTTTGGATTTGCTCAGTATGCCCAGATTTACATCGACGAGATTATAAGATTGCATGGTGTCCCGACTTGTATCATGTTCGACTGAGGTACCCAGTTCACCAGCCGACTATGGCAGAGACTTCAGGAGGCTTTGGGCACCCGCTTGAGTTTCAGCACAGCATTCCATCCGCAGACCGACGATCAGTCTGAGCGGACTATTCAAACTCTTGAGAACATGCTTCGAGCTTGTATTCTAGATTCCGGTGGTAGCTGGGATCATCATTTACCCTTAGTGGAGTTCTCCTACAATAATATCTTCCAGGAGACCATTCAGATGGCACCATTCGAGGCTCTATATGGGAGGAGATGCAGATCGCCCGTCTGTTGGACAGAGCACAGCGAGAGTAGTATTTTGGTGTGATGACCCAAATGGCACGCGACTGGCACTTGAATCATATGAAGTCTATAGGACCCCATCTAATTCAAGTAAGCCAAGAAATCTCAGAAATCTAAACCATTTAAAGAAAGAAGTGAAGAAAATATGTTTTAAACAAGGGGTTTTTAAATAACATAAGCCGAATATGCATTTTAAAATATCGAATCTTTTCAGAAAATTTCGGCAGACTTTCCTTTGTAAATACCGGCCCCAAAAGGGGTGCAACATGAATAATATATGCACTATGATAAAAGGCATCCCCAAGCGGGAGCTAGCTCTTCGTCAATCGACGGTCACAACCACGCAAGCAATATAATATACAACACTGAAGGTCAAGGATCAAAACTGAAAAGGAAATTCAAATCAACATGAAAACCCATAATAATACAACGCGCGACTCTAAGGTCGAAAGAATATACAACTGGTCTCTAAATCAAATACATATACATGTCTGGTTGATGGAGTTTTACTAGATACAACTGAATATAAATGAATGTACAAAGGTAGTCACGATGCAAGTGAACCCACCTACCATAGCAATCATCCGAAAGGAAAGCAGTGTGCCAGCAAAGCCGCAACGAAACCTGTACGGCAAAACCTGCAAGAAACTGTGGCACAACGGGGGTGAGTTACCAACTCGTGAGTAGAAAACATCACAGAGCAGAAATCGTATGTATGACTAAATCCTAGGTCAAATGATCAGTAATATATATATATATATATATATATATATATATATATATATATATATATATATCCTCAATATGATAAAGTCTGAGCATAATAAAAATTCAAGGATAAAAATCTAAACATAAGTGTAATCCTATGCTCGTGTCAGTGCCTCAGGTAGCAAAATATCGTAAATATGAGGTACGAATGCGGTAAAATGAAAACAGAAGACATCATGAATAAGAAAACTGTTTTCTTAATATAGTGAGATTTTTTAATAAACATTCAAGTATCATCAATAAAATCATCAGAAAATCAGTGTCAAGTATCAACACAAAAATATATATCTCAATATCCCAATATCAAGTAAATCTCATATATCATGTATCCAATATGTATGCAACTTTCATGAAGGTACTCTATCAGATACTACTAATACATGACGCAATAAATGGCAATATGTATATGCAACAGTCATGAAAGGTACTCTATCAGGTACTACTAATACATGAAGCAATAAATATAAAATAAATGTGGAGTATGGAATAAAACATGCCATCCACACATCGGGCACATAGGCCCCTCACATCGACCATATAGACCCCTCACATCGACCATATAGGCCCCACTCGTATCGAGCACATAGGCCCCTCTCATCGAGCACATAGGCCCCTCACATCGAGCACATAGGCCCCGAGCACATAGGCCTCTCTCATATCGACCATATAAGCCCCTCACATCGAGCACATAGGCCTCTCTCATATCGACCATATAGGCCCCTCACATCGAGCACATAGGCCCCTCTCATATCGACCATATAGGCCCACACATATAATGAATAAGTATATTTGCATATATCATTATGATGATATATGATGTAGGTGTGTGTGTGTGTCTATATATATATATGTATATATATATATATGTATATATATATATATCAGCGTCCCATACCACTGATACATATATACGATGGGTATACATATATATATTAGCGTCCCATACCACTGATATATATGTGTGTATATATATATATGTATATATATATATATATATCAGCGTCCCATACCACTGATACATATATACGATGGGTATACATATATATATATATATCAGCGTCCCATACCACTGATATATATATACGTAGGAGTAAAACAATCCAGAAAACATCATATGAAAACCATATCTCAATGCGAAACCCATGAATATAATATATGTAACATGAAACAGTAATATGAGCATATAAGGAAAAATTGCTATTTAACTGCAACAAGTCATAAAATATATCATGCGGTTCCTAAATTCTCCAAATTCATACAACGTCATATAAAGGTGAAAATGTAACTACGTAAAGGCATATGTGTAAGCATGTAGGTATGCATGTATGCTATATGTCATATGCACAATGAATTATGAATCAATAACATATAAGCATGCAATGCAATGCGAGCAGCAGAAAAATGGTAAATGAATAATGATGCAGCAATAAAGAAATATACATTCCTATATACGAGTCATACAGTCTTTGGTATTTGAAAGTTGCACGAATCGTGGTGTTTAGAAAATAGGGCTACGGTGTTTTTATGAAAAGGTACATCCTTTGAAAATATCCGTAGTATCACTTGGCCTGTCTTTAAAATACTCACGATTCATTAGATTTTTGAAATAGGTATGACTCGAGTCTGGTCTAATATCTACAAGTAAACTACAGGACTAACTAACTGGCTAATCGAAAAGATAAGGAAACCACCTAAATCTGAGTCGATACATATACATATAATAGTCGGTGATTCCGCCTCAATAGTATCACATACGATACAATATATATTATGACATCCTCGAGTCAAGAATGCGGATCTATCATCAATATATAGCTCGTACGTAAATCCGTCGTACGGCATCCCGGTCTGGGTACGGGTCAAATATCATATTCATCTCATTATTCATCTGGTATCCAGTATCATCATAGCCTGTATTAGGGGTACTGATCTAAGTCTCGTACAAACTGATACCATCTATGTATATATATGCATGTATGAAAACACACGTCTAAAGGCCCGCTAAAATCTCATGGCGTATCTCAAAATACGAATCAAAACATATCACCGATCTCATAGCATCATGCCCAATCTCATCGACTCCTCTCCAAATACCATATACAATCCCCATCATCCATGTGTAGGTAATACGTATATATATACATAGTCCCATACCTAAGTGTGTGTGTGTGTGTGTCCCCCCATATACGCACAGGTAAATAAAAGTATGCAAGTGTGTGTGTGCGTGTGGGTGTAAACCTTATTCTAGGGGTCGCGACTAAGAAGCTAAACTAAGTTACTTCTAACTACCCTAAACTAAACCATGAACACAAAATCCTATCTTGATAATCATCCACGTAACATAAATCACATATATAACCACACATATATATATAAGCTATACTACGAACTGCGGGGGTGCTATACGCCATCAACCCGACTTCCCCCGTAGATATATATCTACTCACCTTAATTCTCGCTTGCCGATGCCGATGATGCCACGCTCATCCTCGTCATCTTGAAATCACGTGGGGGTACCTACAACCAATACAAAATCGCAAATGCATATTAAAATCAAGTCGGAAAACCAAAACGGCACACGTTTCGCTCAAAGATTAAAACCTATAGCCTACGCCTGCAAAACCATCAAACAACCCCTATCGCCGACGTACAAACATCAGACGACGGAACACAAAATCAAATACGAAATCTCAATTTAAAACGAAGTCGCAAAACAATGCAGCAACTCAAGAAAAAGGTCCCAGATTTTACCCTAAGTGAAATTAGCCAATTTTGCATATATGGAGGGTCTAATTTACTGGAGATAAAGCCCTGGAACAAGAACGAAGCAAATTGGGTGTACCAAGGCCGTAAATTGAGGCCCAAATGAATAAATCTGCGGCCTGGCAGTGGAGTTAGGGTCCAGGGTTTTGGGTATAGGTTCTAGGTTGCCTGCTTGTGTTTCTGTATTTGCTAAATATTTTTCCGGTGTCCCGGGTGATAGCAGATACCAAAATACATCACAATTTCCATAAAATCTGCCGATGTCGGGGTTTCTAAGTTTGGGTTTGGGGTTCTATTCTCTGGTTTCAGTCCATTTTACAATCCCTACAGGGGTTTTAAGATCACTATAACCTCAATTACGCTTTTGGAATCAATTCAAACCCTAATCCTTTTCTATAAATTTCCAAACCCTACTAAACATCGCCTAATCATTTCTAAACATTTATGGAAGCTAAAGTAAACCAAATTCTACACTAATGGTTCAGAATTTATCTCATTTGGCACTCATGAATCCCTCAGGGCACCAAAATGCAAACTTTCTTGGTCCAAAGTGTATCTTGTGAGCTTGTGCACAAATTTTGTGAAGAGAAGATGATGTTTTGGTGTTGTTTTGGGATTGAAGTGAGGTGTAGGAGGTGGTGGAGGGAGAGGGCAGCAGCTGAGCTTGAGGGAGAGGGAAAAATGATAAGGAAAAATTGATCGGAAAAGATCCATGGTCCAAGGTTTGACCCCTCACCCTCTCTCTCTCGCTCATGCCTAATATTCTAATCCTTTATCTTTTTCTTTTCTTTCATTTTCTTTTGTTTTCTTTTCTATTCTTATCAAAACAAAACCATACTTGAAAAAGGAAACAAATGATAGGAAAAATGTAACAAGTGTTTGTAAATGTGACATGGTGCATGTTTTGCACAAAACAAGTTTAATGCGCGATTAGCGATATTTAATCGCGATTAGCATTAAAATGGAATATAATAATTCATAAAATTTCAAAATTTGCTTAAATCCAATAAAACGCCCTCTTTTTAGTAATTTCCATAATTTTCCAATTTTTTTCCCAATTTATCGGTATTTAATTATACCACAATATTAAAATATTCAATATATTTATTATTTAATTATAAAAATTCCCAAAAATAATATTTTATTTTTCTGAAATGTTACAATCTTCCCCCCTTAAAGAAATTCGGTCCCCGAATTTAAATTTAAACCTCTCAAATACTAAAACATTTCAGTAAAAAGTCCAAGTCGTCGGGGCTCCGTAATCATCAATACATAAGATGTATCATAGCGCAATGCATGCGCATGAACAAAGAGCAGATAACTCCAAATCAAAACTCCGTCGAGCATTTTGCAATCATCAGAGTCATGGTGAAGACACAAATGTCAAATCCAATATGAAAACCAATATGAAATAAATCAAAACCATACATGTAAACATCTGAAGGAAATGCATGCCAAACCTTTCATGTTGCTGTGCGATGCGCATAACACTGCACAGTGGTGGACGTCAATTGTAAGAAAATAACCATATATGTATATATCTTTTGTTTAATATGCACGTCCCGCCGTTTTTGAAAACAATTTAGAAGGGTTTTCTTGTTTTAAACGTTTTGTGTTATATCAGACACGTAGGTAAATACTGAGACCATAGCTCTCTTTTTGGAAATCCCTTCGATAGCTATCAATGCATGCAAAATATATCCAAGTACAGTCCTCTGACTAGTCCTGCTCCGTACGAAAACAATTAGCAAATATCATAAAAACGTACTGCTCCATAAGAAATCAATCCCAAAATGTATATTAGAATACCCTGTGCGTCTGGTGCGCACGGAAATCGAAATCCATGAATGTGTCATACATGTGCACAGAAACAAAATCTAAGTGCATCGGGTGTGCACGAAACATTTGTCAAGGGCAACGGGTGTGCCTGACAGCAATATCAGGTGCATCTGATATGCACGAAGAATCTCGATTTAGTGCATCTGGTGTGCAACAAAATCGCATCTCATAACATACGCCCAACATGCGCGAAAATCCAAATCAGGTGCATCCATCATGCACGAATAAAATCTAAATCATGTGCATTCAACATGCACGAAATCACGAAATCCAATATAAAGCGCCGAACATGCGCAAAATCCAATCCGGTGCACAAGGTGCATAAAACAAATATCATGAAACTCGGTCATTAAGACTAAATCATGCGAATAGATCGCCCAAAATACCGAAATTCAAGGTGACGGATACGTGATAATCGAATCACAAAATCACAAATCATAAATACCGTCGTCGATATTTCCTCCTTTAAAGTCGAGAAGGTGTCGGTGCATCCAATGCTAGCAGAGCAAGATATCTACTTGCATATTGTTTGTGGCCTGTCGTCCAGTGTCCTTAGGATCTCGTCTCTCACTGCAGATTGCTAAGTGCATACCTCCTCGGCTCAACGGTTCAATATGGAAACGATAATGGAAGCAGTCCGCTCTGGCACATCCTCTAAATATCTCTGGCCAACTATCATGGTTACTCATAACATGTCTCGTCGACGATACCGAACTCTGGCCTGTTGGGTGTGCGTAATATGACCGATTCTGGATCCAAATCTTTTCGTATAGTATTCCAGAAAGGTCCTGTCGAGGTCTCTCTCAAATCTCATTTCTGCCGAACTTCCCGGAGGTTATCACCATTTTCTATATCTGTTTCTTGTTCCGAAATGGCTGCATACTCATCACGACTCCTTCTGGAAGATATATTCATATATAACGCCTCTGTATGCATGTCACATCTCTGATGTCGGCGGAGTGGAACGGCATCTCATCAAGTTCTCGTACGAACCTCTTACTCCACTTTTCTCTAATGTCGACTGCTTCAGACTCGTCTCTTCATGGCTGCATGGACTATGCTCCAACGGCTATACTCGTATCTGGAGCCTCCCAAGCAACGTATTCCATCATATGATATCCGAATGACGTCGAACCTCTCGATCCATTTGTCAAAGTTCCATAATCCCCCAAGAGCTCAACATCTTGAGTACAGTTTAATAGTATTCCAGTACATGCCACAGTACCCGTGGACCAACCGTAGAAGGGCAAACCCAAGCCTCACTAATGGCACCGCGGAACTGCCGCAAACCCTAAGGTTTCAAAGCATTCTCATGGTCATTATGTCGAGTTAGGGTTTCATTCTTCTAGAGGGTCCATAGCATTACTTGCATTTGTCTCTGAATACTTTAAACTTGGAAAATGAGCTTCTGACATTCGATCGTCTCTATCGACTCTCAACGTATCTGAGTGAAGTCGTCTCTAGCTGGAATCAATCAATCTGATGACCTTGCATCGGGTAGACGAACGAACCACATGTCCTAGTCATTCATCCTCGGGTGACTAGCGACCTGCTATCATATCTCTAAGTACAACTCATACTGCAATAGCTCCAACATCTGGGGCAATATCTCGTCGTTCGCGGCAATAACTGGCTCATTCGTCTACACGCTGAACAGTGCCTCAATCATCATGAATAAGCGATACATCAATGGTCATCACGTTCTGGCTGGCCTCTATCAGTGGCTCAATCCTCTGGTGCAAATCTGCACGTCCGAGAAATCTCGTAAAAGCGATCCATCAAACGCTCATGGCGCGAAAACACAATTAAACGCCGCCGCTATGTAATTGTAAGTCCCTGGAATCACGCCGTGGTCAGTCCTCATTCGTGACGAGCTCATGCTGACCGCAACTCTAGCCGTAGCTCTCTCTGCCCGTATAATCGTGGCAACAAAACCATAAACCAATATCGATGAGGATAGATCATAGGAATGAATATAATACTGTGGAAGGAAATGTACATCCTAAGGTTTCTTAAGCGGAGTAGCGTATTGTAAGTATACCGCGGAACATACACATAGTACGTCACTCTCCTTAAGCCACCTACTCCATCAACCAAGGTCAACTTACGCGACGAAAGTTCGGGTCTAATACCCCCTCGACTAAGTCTAAGTTCCGTAAGGTCAAGCCTAGATTCCGTATATATACAAACGCCCTAAGCTCCTCATTGTCAAACCTAGACTCTAACCAAGGTTAACCTAGCGCTCTGATACCAACTTTGTCACGACCCAAATGGCACGCAACTGGCACTTGAATCATATGAAGTCTATAGGACCCCATCTAATTCAAGTAAGCCAAGAAATCCCAGAAATCTAAACCATTTAAAGAAAGAAGTGAAGAAAACATGTTTTAAAACAAGGGTTTTTTAAATAACATAAGCCGAATATGCATTTTAAAATATCGAATCTTTTCAGAAAATTTCGGCAGAGTTTCCTTTGTAAATACTGGCCCCAAAAGGAGTACAACATGAATAATATATTCATAATAATAAAAGGCATCCCCAAGCGGGAGCTAGCTCTTCGTCAATCGAAGGTCACAACCACGCAAGCAATATAATATATAACGCTGAAGGGCGAGGATCAAAACTGAAAAGGAAACTCAAATCAACATGAAAACCCATAATAATACAACGCGCGACTCTAAGGTCGAAAGAATATACAACTGGTCTCTAAGTCAAATCCATATACATGTCTGGTTGATGGAGTTTTACTAGATACAACAGAATATAAATAAATGTACAATGGTGGTCACGATGCAAGTGAACCCACCTACCATAGCAATCATCCGGAAGGAAAGCAGTGTGCCAGCAAAGCCGCAATGAAACCTGTACGGCAAAACCTGCAAGAAACTGTGGCACAACATGGGTGAGTTGCCAACTCGTGAGTAGAAAACATCACAGAGAAGAAATCGTATGTATTGTAAGTCCACGCTAGCGCCCCGGCCGTCTACAGACGCCAAATGCGGAACAAAAACTTTTAACTTGGCGCTATCGTATACTTTAACCCGGATCTGCCATTATTGCTAAACTAACAAACTGTAAAGAGTGTAGGAATGTTATACCGAACGATCCGAGTCCTTCGTTCTTCAACCATCATCCCACGCTCCGTTGCGGCTGCTCCGATCTCGTCGATCTCCGATCTCCTCGTCGAGGTGGCACCACATGATCGGTTCTTTAAACGGGCTCCCGCCTCTGACTCGAGGCAACTCGATCGTCAAGTTTGCTAAAAGAGACGACCAAGATTGATGTAGAGAATGAGTAGATGACTTTGTCTCACTTCGTCCAAATCCGTGGACGATCGGTTAATGAAGTTGCCGTGGAAATCGGGTGATGGAATGAACTGTAAAATTCCATGCACCCCAAATACTATCATATCTTTTCTAACCGAAATGAAAACTCAAGTGAGAGTGAGAATGAGGAGAGAGAGAGGGGTGTGCACTAATATAGAAGAGGGAGGTGACCGTAGGAGCAAGTGGTGACCATAAGGTATGAAGCTTCTCACTCAAAATATCTTAAGCAAAACAAGAATGCATTAATACAAAGCATGACTCACTAAACCTAGTCATCCTTTAATAAATGCAACCAATGAAAACCCTACACCAATTAATCCTAGTCACCTCATCTAGAACCTTCTAGAAGCTTCTAGAAGCATGACTCATCTCAACTGAAGAAAAGATAAATCCGTCTTTAACCGAATGTTAAAAGACGGCTGATAGAAAACTGGAAACTGGCAACTTCCAACAGTGATCCTGAAACGAATTTCAGGACAACCCCGAAACTGTATAAATATACCCGTATTTGTATTACGACCGAATACAAATGCAACTGAGACAAAGATATTATACCTACTCAATATAATACTCGGATCCGGCTTAAACCAAAGCCGACCAGTATCATCTGTCCGAAAATCGACACGTGCGTAAACGCACGTGCATTTTCCGAACCCTGCCATAAAACCATACAGCTTCTACAACGTTTCGCCCGAACTTGGGAAACTGTCTATGGGGGACTCTAATGACTCGTCAGCACCCTGGCAGTGGGTTTAACCACAAACCGTCAGCGGCACTAGCTATGCGTAACGGCTGCCCATGGACTGACCTCAAGGGTGGCCGAGGAGCGAACTCAAGGGAGACCGATGAGCGAACTCCTCCGAAAACCCTACTGAGCCTAACAGTGACAATGTATATACAGTCCAGTCCGTTCGTCAATGAGTATCGCATATCCGCCTAGGGGGCTAGTAACGTCAGACCCCCATTAGCAGTATAAGTCATGTCGGAGTGTAGCCCAGAACGCCCTGAGATACTACTGGAATACCTACCAGTAAATCTCCTGCCTCGGCCGAGGGCTTTACGTAATGGCTCTCCTAGACACAGCACGATCTCGCCCCCAATACCGGGAGAGACGAATCCCCTGCCGATCCGCTCACATGCCTCCATATGGCTCGGGACTGTACCCAAAAGCTACCTGTTTGCACGACTCCTTTGAGCCGTGGTAGGGTAGAAATCAAAGCACAGTGGGAACTCACACGAGACAAATGACGACCTCAGGTCGATGAACTAACCTGTACACATGTCACCAGGGAACTGCTATCTGACGATAGGTATAGTACTAACTAGCAGATTCCCGGCGAGTCCTGTCCGGTGTACTCATAACCCAATGAGCACCTGTATACATCTTAGGTGATCCAACTGACACCAGTGGCTTGTGAGACCGGCCACCGCCCCTCGTCGGGGTCTCGACTGTACACACTAGTCTACTCCGCAGTATCGATGCCCTGTCTCGAAACTCCCACGACTAGGGACCACAATTAAGGATATGCATATAAACTACCCAACTCTCACGTATATGATCGCCATCATACTGTTGGTAGTAAAGCAAGATCCCAAGGGCTCTATCAAAGTGTAACATGCAATCAGTCACCTGAACATGAACACGACTGATAAAGGCAAACCAGATAGCATACTATCATCTCGAGTAAGACTGTCCTACCGGGATAGGTCCTCCGCAATCATTGCTATCACGTACCTGCGATCCAATAATTGACTATGAGGGCACTATCTCCAACAATCTCCCACTTGCACTCAAGGCTAATATTGCGATGTCGACTACTCACAGCCCGTGTGAAACCGAACATCCAACTCCTCTACTAATCAGTTTCATAAAGCCCGTTTGTAAAACTATTGTGTTCGAGAAATAGCCTCGGTGAGTGGATCCGCCTAGAAGTTTCTTTCTGTATCTCTCTTAATCTCAAGTTCGCGGAGAAAGCCATCTCCCGAATTGAGTAGTACCTGTCTTAGAATATGTCTGGATATCTGATGGGACCTTAGTTCATAAATGAACTCCATATCCAAACTTCTTAGACTGTATGGATCACTGAACCTAATCAGTATCCGGCACCATGCCACCCATAGTATCCTCTGGAACCACCTGTCCATAATACTGTCCCTCGTCAGAGGGAAAACTAAAACTCTGACAAACACTCTGTCATCCATGTCACCTTTGAAGCCTGGAATGATAACCGTCTCCCGAAAGAGGCTGCCGTTATCAAATCCGCAGAACATGTACCAATGTTCTAAAACTGCTTCCTTATGTTTCTCCAGGATTGGATTAATACAAACTTATTGCATCTAGTGCAAAACCAACATTTGGTGTGGTACTTGACATCACATGATTGACTCAATTGCCTAAGCAAGTGATCTGCTAATCATGCACATCCCTCTCCCCTTTAGTCTATACGACACCTTTAGAGAGGGTGACTCCATCACCTGCAGGTACACTACCATGCTAGGAGTCAACTATTCTAAAAACCATTAGAATATCTGTCAAAGTACCCACATTGGGAAACTACCCAAATCCAGATCTAAAACCATAGATCTAGAAACCAGAATGTCAAATATTATATCCAAATCCTGTCTGGAGAAACAACTATGCGACGACCACAGTCCAACCGATCGTAGTATAGGAATTTTACTTCCTACTCTGTGTATGTCATCCAGATACCATGACATCACACCCTACTTCCTTCTTAACAGATCCATCCCCTATTCTGATTGAAGTCAAACCCATGACTGTCACATCAAAATTAGATGATCTATCTCCGCTATAACTGCTCAAGTCTATAAATAGACATAAGCTACTTGCCCACCATGCTTCCGTTGCTCCACTGACTACGACAACCCTCCTACCGGGTCTCATATCCTGGAACAACAGTAGTGTCAAGTCTGGGTAGATAAGAACCTCCCTGTCACCGTCCTTGAGGCTACCGAAGTACCTCTCGGGTGTCTGAGGTTACCTACCATACCTGCGGAGTGGCTATTGGAATGTCAAACCTGATTGAATGTATAGGTCCTATTAAATTTTTCCGTAATCGTTCGCGGTTCTGGAATCACTTCCAGTTCTACCATACTCCCACTACTGTTTTCTGAAAAAGATCCATTTTTACTAAAACTGTGGCGAGTCAAGAACAATATCACTATTGATCTTCTAAATGGTAGAATATCAACCCTCGTCATAGGCAGGGTCAACCCACAAACAGCCATTACAGAAACATGCCCTGAGTTATCCAGTGTCTGGTTTTAATCATAAGCTGGACAACTCCCCGTACCTTAATTTCTTTTAAGGTACGAACTATTCTATATCCAATATAGAAACTTTGGCACTTATTTAATTGGAACCAAGATTCAATCCATGCAGCTGTCTCCGGTGCATATCAACTTAATGGAAAGAGGTTAATCAGCATTACTCAACTTAGGAATCCATCTAATTATGAGTAACCTGTAAGAGAAATACGTTTCTCAAAACCATCACTATCATCTGAATACCATTCACAAGAATCTACATCTTCGATCTCTTTGAAGAATCCCGATACTTGTGATACCTGGTTCTCTACTTTATTCTTATACCCATAACTTCTCAAAACTTAGACCTTGTATTTCTACGAAACACTTGTCTAAATACTAGAGAAGTTATAAGTAAACAGAACATAGTACGAGGACCTACCCCTCTGTCCTGATGGACACTTGGACAACATACAATACTCTGTATAAGTCCGCTGAGTTAAACAACTCAAAACCTGTGCGTCGTAGGTAGAAAACTGTACCCTGGCGATTTCCTCAAATATCACCAATTGCAACGAATTCCGATATAATGAGGATGATCACCTAATTCTCAATATCTTACTCCCACTCATCATCTGTAAAACCATACAGATATGAGAATGAAACCTGGTAAATACATACCCTTGGAGTAAGTGTCTAATCGGGAAAACAGTTTTTCTTTAACAATGCACTGAAACATGAAAATGTTTCGTAGGGGTATCCTGGTATTCATAGCAATGCCTCTTCCATAATCCGATTCATGACTTCAACCGTATATTTTATTGCCATCTCTCCAAATCCCTTTATTTGTCTTTAGTCGTTACCTTCTGTACACCATCGTTAGGCTAACTGGTTTTCTTCCTTCCCTACCGTTCGGCACCAGCCTATGGTTTGGAAGAAGACTATCCAGTAAGCATAATAGGTGTACCCTCCTAAACCAAGGAGTACTCGCAACTGAGAGAAGGTGACGATAAAAGACAACTGAATAATACCTTATTCTTCTTAAAGGTGAAATAGGAGCGGCGATGAAGTACGCGGTTTTGATCGTGAATGATATTAGTCGCAATTTACTTTGCCCTCTTTCTAATCCCTTTATTTTGTCTTTACATATTACCTTCTGCACACCCTACTTAGGCTAATTGGTTTTCTTCATTCCCTACCTTTCGGCACCAGCCTATGGTTTGGAATAAGACTATCCAATAGGCGTAATAGGTGTACTCTCCTAAACCAAGGAGCTCTCGCAACCTGAGAGAAGGTGATAATAAAAGACAACTGAATAAACCAATTCTATTTCTCCTGAACCTTGATCCATCCTCGAAGAAGTCCCTTCGAGTTCGTATATAACCATACGATGGCTCTATCCAATGGAAGTGGATATCCGTAGTAATACGGGTGTTCTGAGAAACTCAAAGGGTAAAAGAAGGAGTGGCAATGCTTATGCAACTCAGACAATCCAAAAGCCAGTATTTTAAGAAGGTTCGGTCAACCTAGTCACTGAGTCATAGTCTAGGGTCGGTCAAAGGTCGCTGCCAAAGAGAGAGAGAGAAAAGAAACACTCTGCGTGCACTCAATCCTAGATCAGAATGGTCATCATTTTATCTAATCCGGAAACCTCCCACTGTCCTGTCAAATTCTCCTCCAAACCTAAAGAAGAATCAATCGGGATCACCCGAAGAGTAAACCAACTCATCAGTGGGAATCAGGATCCAACTCTCATCGCATGATAACGTGATGGAATGCATCCACGTTACTCATACTCCAGAAGGTATGCGCATACTCGGCAAGTTTCAGTTTCTTTAGAAACTCCTGATATAGTTTTTTGCCCCATGCTCTTATAACCTTGGCTTTGGTCAAAATGTCATAAGTCACATGCCAAGTTCTACCCATCACTATCTTGTCAATTTGAACCCACCCGCACATGCCCCTGACTTTGGCCAATCGGCAGAACGACTGTCCCAAACTAACTCATCTATCTATGCAACAATTGAATACCCAGCAGCTACCAAACACTATGCCTTAACTTTGGCTAAAATGCATAGCTTGAATACTACTGAATACCCAAAAGAAGTGACGGAGGGCTACGGCTGGTTTTTGGCGAAAAACCTTTAGCGTAGTGAACTTGATATCGCTGAAGGAACCTGATAGCTTTTTAAAATATAGTGGCGAAAACCTTTTGCTAAAGAGGTCATTCCCGGCAAAGGGATCTCGGCTCTTTCCTCGTGGAATGAGGTGCAGGATATTCCACTGAATACCGCTATGCAAAGCAACTTGTAATCGACTATAGTAAAGTTATTACCCTGACGCAAACTTCTGTCCAAGGGGTCTTTCCCGGTGAAGGGATATCAGCCCTTGCCTCGTCGAATGAGGTGCTGGATATTCACACCGAATACCGCTATGCATAACAAAAGGATACGTCTTTGCAATAACACTTTTTAAATTGTTCCAACAACTCAAACAGGTTTGTTATACTTTGCATTGATCAGAATCAACGCAGTCCCATCAATCAATCACACCAGAAAAGAACGAAAATAAAATGTACGTATATGCCATCCGCATTCGTCACTGGGTCCCGTCATCACTCGTTAGGTTACTTAACTAACGACAGAGCGGGGACTGGACTAGCGCGGGTGTAAAACATATACAACATCTAATAGTATATAAACCAATATACATAATCGCTCCAGGCGTGATAATATGCAACATTACAGAAAAGTAATAAGCATCACAGAACAATACAGATAATCTGGGATCCCCGAGTTTCACAGAGCCGCTGCTGAAACTCGACGTTCCCCTGTCGTATGGATAGCCTGTGCAATGAAACCTAGACCCCTACGGGTGCGGCAAGTTACCCGCCAAAACCTGAAGCGAGGCAGTCCCCCACAGCATAGTGAATGGAACACCCGGCACTTCACGGAATCCGGTAAATTGAGCACCCCTCCTTGGGTCAACCTGTACCCCCTACGAGTGCAGCGAATAGTCTGCCAATTCTGAAGTGGGGCCCCTCTGCCTCTCAAAGCCATGAGATGCGGACCCGTTGCTTTCCCGAACCCGGCTATCCGTGCACTCCGTCGCGGGGTAAAACCTAGTACAGTAATGAAAAATAGTACAATAGGTACATCGACCGCAACCTGGTCGTGCCCCAAAAAGAATATTATACAACAGGCAGTGACGGCAGTCCACAAGTTGGACGCTCGTCCCGCAATATCAAATGTACAAATAAACTCAAACTGTACTATCATTGCACACTGCTATCCACCACGACAAATCCGCAACATTACAGCACAACACAGAACATCAACGCGAATGTCACGTTCGCAAACCCGTCTAAAAGAACTATAGCAATCAAACGCGGTTTACCGATCAAATGACATTCCCGGTCGGAGATATAATGTAAGCACTGTAAACTAACGTGTTTAAATTACGATCGACCAAAGACCAAATATCAAAAAGTGGGCCCCACGGCTTACTGGTGAACAGTAACAAAACCTGGGCGTAAATGATATATACCAAAAATCACAAAATCCCAAATAAAGCCAACTGAGAAAAACTGGTGCACTGTTCCCTCTGAAGCGCGGCGGTTCCGCGGTCAAACCCTAGGTTTGACCCCGGAAGCGCGGCGCTTTAGTGGAATCACGTGACCGTCTTTTCTCAGATGTCTTAGAAAACCCTGCACTGATTTTTAAGATATACAGAAATCAATTTTGACACCGTTTAAAATCAACAGAAACTGTCGGCTAGGATTTTTGTGTTTTTCGATTTTCGGTCGGATCGATGTTTTAAACGCGTTAGCACAAGTTAGTATAGCAAAATGGTGAGGCTCTGATACCACTGTAAGTCCACGCTAGCGCCCCGGCCGTCTACAGACGCCAAATGCGGAACAAAAACTTTTAACTTGGCGCTATCATATACTTTAACCCGGATCTGCCATTATTGCTAAACTAACAAACTGTAAAGAGTGTAGGAATGTTATACCGAACGATCCGAGTCCTTCGTTCTTCAACCATCATCCCACGCTCCGTTGCGGCTGCTCCGATCTCGTCGATCTCCGATCTCCTCGTCGAGGTGGCACCACATGATCGGTTCTTTAAACGGGCTCCCGCCTCTGACTCGAGGCAACTCGATCGTCAAGTTTGCTAAAAGAGACGACCAAGATTGATGTAGAGAATGAGTAGACGACTTTGTCTCACTTCGTCCAAATCCGTGGACGATCGGTTAATGAAGTTGCCGTGGAAATCGGGTGATGGAATGAACTGTAAAATTCCATGCACCCCAAATACTATCATATCTTTTCTAACCGAAATGAAAACTCAAGTGAGAGTGAGAATGAGGAGAGAGAGAGGGGTGTGCACTAATATAGAAGAGGGAGGTGACCGTAGGAGCAAGTGGTGACCATAAGGTATGAAGCTTCTCACTCAAAATATCTTAAGCAAAACAAGAATGCATTAATACAAAGCATGACTCACTAAACCTAGTCATCCTTTAATAAATGCAACCAATGAAAACCCTACACCAATTAATCCTAGTCACCTCATCTAGAACCTTCTAGAAGCTTCTAGAAGCATGACTCATCTCAACTGAAGAAAAGATAAATCCGTCTTTAACCGAATGTTAAAAGACGGCTGATAGAAAACTGGAAACTGGCAACTTCCAACAGTGGTCCTGAAACGAATTTCAGGACAACCCCGAAACTGTATAAATATACCCGCATTTGTATTACGACCGAATACAAATGCAACTGAGACAAAGATATTATACCTACTCAATATAATACTCGGATCCGGCTTAAACCAAAGCCGACCAGTATCATCTGTCCGAAAATCGACACGTGCGTAAACGCACGTGCATTTTCCGAACCCTGCCATAAAACCATACGGCTTCTACAACGTTTCGCCCGAACTTGGGAAACTGTCTGTGGGGGACTCTAATGACTCGTCAGCACCCTGGCAGTGGGTTTAACCACAAACCGTCAGTGGCACTAATTATGCGTAACGGCTGCCCATGGACTGACCTCAAGGGTGGCCGAGGAGCGAACTCAAGGGAGACCGATGAGCGAACTCCTCCGAAAACCCTACTGAGCCTAACAGTGACAATGTATATACAGTCCGGTCCGTTCGTCAATGAGTATCGCATATCCGCCTAGGGGGCTAGTAACGTCAGACCCCCATTAGCAGTATAAGTCATGTCGGAGTGTAGCCCAGAACGCCCTGAGATACTACTGGAATACCTACCAGTAAATCTCCTGCCTCGTCCGAGGGCTTTGCGTAATGGCTCTCCTAGACACAGCACGATCTCGCCCCCAATACCGGGAGAGACGAATCCCCTGCCGATCCGCTCACATGCCTCCATATGGCTCGGGACTGTACCCAAAAGCTACCTGTTTGCACGACTCCTTTGAGCCGTGGTAGGGTAGAAATCAAAGCACAGTGGGAACTCACACGAGACAAATGACGACCTCAGGTCGATGAACTAACCTGTACACATGTCACCAGGGAACTGCTATCTGACGATAGGTATAGTACTAACTAGCAGATTCCCGGCGAGTCCTGTCCGGTGTACTCATAACCCAATGAGCACCTGTATACATCTTAGGTGATCCAACTGACACCAGTGGCTTGTGAGACCGGCCACCGCCCCTCGTCGGGGTCTCGACTGTACACACTAGTTTACTCCGGAGTATCGATGCCCTGTCTCGAAACTCCCACGACTAGGGACCACAATTAAGGATATGCATATAAACTACCCAACTCTCACGTATATGATCGCCATCATACTGTTGGTAGTAAAGCAAGATCCCAAGGGCTCTATCAAAGTGTAACATGCAATCAGTCACCTGAACATGAACACGACTGATAAAGGCAAACCAGATAGCATACTATCATCTCGAGTAAGACTGTCCTACCGGGATAGGTCCTCCGCAATCATTGCTATCACGTACCTGCGATCCAATAATTGACTATGAGGGCACTATCTCCAACATGTATGACTAAATCCTAGGTCAAACGATCAGTAATATATATATATATATATATATATATATATCCTCAATGTGATAAAGTCTGAAGCATAATAAAAAGGCAAGGATAAACATCTAAACATAAGTGTAATCCTATGCTCGTGTCAGTGCCTCAGGTAGCAAAATATCGTAAATATGAGGTACAAATGTGGTAAAATGAAAACAGAAGACATCTTGAATGAGAAACTGTTTTCTTAATATAGTGAGATTTTTGAATAAACATTCACGTATCATCAATGAAATCATCAGAAAATAAGTGTCAAGTATCGACGCAAAAATATATATCTCAATATCCCAATATCAAGTAAATCTCATATATTATGTATCCAATATGTATGCAACTTTCATGAAGGTATTCTATCAGGTACTACTAATACATGAAGCAATAAATGACAATATGTATATGCAACAGTCATGAAAGGTACTCTATCAAGTACTACTAATACATGAAACAATAAATATAAAATAAATGCGGAGTATGGAATAAAACATGCCATCCACACATCGGGCACATTGGCCCCTCACATCGACCATATAGGCCCCTCACATCGACCATATAGGCTCCACTCGTATCGAGCACATAGGCCCCTTTCATATCGACTATATAGGCCCCTCACATCGAGCACATAGGCCCCTCTCATATCGACCATATAGGCCCCTCACATCGAGCACATAGGCCCCTCTCATATCGACCATATAGGCCCCTCACATCGAGCACATAGGCCCCTCTCATATCGACCATATAGGCCCACACATATAATGAATAAGTATATTTTCATATATCATTATGATGATGTATGTGTGTGTGTGTGTGTGTGTGTGTGTATCAGCGTCACATACCACTGATACATATATACGATGGGTATACATATATATATCAACGTCCCATACCACTGATATATATATATGTAGGAGTAAAACAATCCAGAAAATATCATATGAAAACCATATCTCAATGCGAAACCTATGAATATAATATATGCAACATGAAACAGTAATATGAGCATATAAGGAAAAATGGCTATTTAACTGCAACAAGTCATAAAATATATCATGCAGTTCCTAAATTCTCCAAATTCATTCAACGTCATATAAAGGTGAAAATGTAACTATGTAAAGGCATATGTGTAAGCATGTAGGTATACAGGTATGCTATATGTCATATGCACAATGAAATATGAATCAATAACATATAAGCATGCAATACAATGCGAGCTGCAGAAAAATGGTAAATGAATAATGATGCAGCAATAAAGAAATATACATTCCTATATATGAGTCATACAGTCTTTGGTATTTGAAAGTTGCACGAATCGTGGTGTTTAGAAAATAGGGCTACGGTGTTTTTATGAAAAAGTACATCCTTTGAAAATATCCGTAGTATCCCTTGGCCTGTCTTTAAAATACTCACGATTCGTTAGATTTTTGAAATAGGTATGACTCGAGTCTCGTCTAATATCTACAAGTAAACTACAGGACTAACTAACTGGCTAATCGAAAAGATAGGGAAACCACCTAAATCTGAGTCGATACATATACATATAATAGTCGGTGATCCCGTCTTAATAGTATCACATACGATACAATATATATTATGACATCCTCAAGTCAAGAGTACGGATCTATCATCAATATATAGCTCGTACGTAAATCCGTCGTACGGGATCCCGGTCTGGGTACGGGTCAAATATGACATTCATCTCATTATTCATCTGGTATCCAGTATCATCATAGCCTGTATTAGGGGTACTGATCTAAGTCTCGTACAAACTGATACCATCTATGTATATATATGCGTGTATGAAAACATATGCCTAAAGGCTCGCTAAAATCTCATGTTGTATCTCAAAATACGAATCAAAACATATCATCGATCTCATAGCATCATGCCCAATCTCATCGATTCCTCTCCAAATACCATATACAATCCCCATCATCCATGTGTAGGTAATACGTATATATATATACATAGTCCCATACCTAAGTGTGTGTGTGTGTGTCCCCATATACCTACAGGTAAATGAAAGTATGCAAGTGTGTGTGTGCGTGTGAGTGTAAACCTTATTCTAGGGTTCGCGACTAAGAAGCTAAACTAAGTTACTTCTAACTACCCTAAACTAAACCATGAACACAAAATCCTATCTTGATAATCATCCACGTAACATAAATCACATATATAACCATATATATATATATATATATATATATAAGCTATACGACGAACTGCGGGGGTCTATACGCCATCCACCCGACTTTCCCCGTAGATATATATCTACTCACCTTAATCCTCGCTTGCTTATGCCGATGATGCCACGCTCATCCTCGTCGTATTGAAATCACGTGGGGGTACCTACAACCAATACACAATCGCAAATGCGTATTAAAATCAAGTCGGAAAACCAAAACGGCACACGTTTCGCTCATAGGTTAAAACCTATAGCCTACGCCTGCAAAACCATCAAACAACCCCCATCGCTGACGTACAAACATCAGACGACGGAACACAAAATCAAATACGAAATCTCAATTTAAAACGAAGTCGTAAAACAATGTAGCAACTCAAGAAAAAGGTCCCAGATTTTACCCTAAGTGAAATTAGCCAATTTTGCATGTATGGAGGGTCTAATTTACTGGAGATAAAGCCCTGGAACAAGAACGAAGCAAATTGGGTGTACCAAGGCCGTAAATTGTGGCCCAAATGAATAAATCTGTGGCCTGGCAGTGGAGTTAGGGTCCAGGGTTTTGGGTATAGGTTCTAGGTTGCCTGTTTGTGTCTCTGTATTTGCGAAATATTTTTCAGGTGTCCTGGGTGATAGCAGATACCAAAATACATCACAATTTCCATAAAATCTGCCGACGTCGGGGTTTCTAAGTTTGGGTTTGGGGTTCTATTCTCTGGTTTCAGTCCATTTTACAATCCTTACAGGGGTTTTAAGATCACTATAACCTCAATTACGCTTTTGGAATCAATTCAAACCCTAATCCTTTTCTAGAAATTTCCAAACCCTACTAAACATCGCCTAATCATTTCTAAACATGCATGGAAGCTAAAGTAAACCAAATTCTACACTAATGGTTCAGAATTTACCTCATTTGGCACTCATGAATCCCCTAGGGCACCAAAATGCAAACTTTCTTGGTCCAAAGTGTAGCTTGTGAGCTTGTGCACAAATTTTGTGAAGAGAAGATGATGTTTTGGTGTTGTTTTAGGGTTAAAGTGAGGTGTAGGAGGTGGTGGAGAGAGAGGGCAGCAGCTGAGCTTGAGGGAGAGGGAAAAATGATAAGGAAAAAGTGATCGGAAAAGATCCATGGTCCAAGGTTTGACCCCTCACCCTCTCTCTCTCTTGCCCATGCCTAATATTCTAATCTTTTATCTTTTTCTTTTCTTTCATTTTCTTTTGTTTTCTTTTCTATTCTTATCAAAACAAAACCATACTTGAAAAAGGAAACAAATGATATGAAAAATGTAACAAGTGTTTGTAAATGTGACATGGTGTATGTTTTGCACAAAACAAGCTTAATGCGCGATTAACGATATTTGATCGCGATTAGCACTAAAATGGAATATAATAAATTATAAAATTTCACAATTTGCTTAAATCCAATAAAACATCCTCTTTTTAGTAATTTCCATAATTTTCCAAATTTTTTCCCAATCTATCGGTATTTAATTATACCGCAATATTAAAATATTCAATATATTTATTATTTAATTATAAAAATTCCCAAAAATAATATTTTATTTTTCTGAAATGTTACATTTGGGGCCGCTGATTGTTGAGGAGACGACCGCGAAGATCCAGTTGATTCGTGATAGGATGAGAGCAGCCCAGAGCAGGCAGAGATCTTATGCGGACCGTCGTCGGCGCAGACTTGAGTTTTCTGTTGGCGATCATGTTTTCTTAAGGGTCTCCCCAATGAAGGGTGTGATGAGATTTGGGGAAAAGGGGAAACTTAGTCCCAGATACGTGGGCCCCTTCGAGATCCTCAAGCGTATTGGTGTTGTTGCGTATCGGTTATCTCTTCCGCCCAGTTTCCCAGATGTTCACCCCGTCTTCCACGTTTCGATGCTCCGCAAGTATCTTCATGATCCTTCGCATGCGATTCAGCACCTGACGATCCAATTGGAGTGCGACCTTTCTTTTGTAGAGCAGCCGGTAGTCATCTTGGATCGACAGGTGAAGAAATTGAGATCGAAGGTTATACCGTCCGTCAAGGTCCTTTGGCGTGGCCCGAGCAGCGAGGAGGTCACCTGGGAGACCGAGAGCGAGATGAGGAAGAAATAACTCCATCTCTTTGAAGGTAAGTGTAAGTGCACGGCGGCGCCCCGGCCGTCAATCCGACGGCCAAATGCGGAAACGGTGATAAACTTTGATTTTGCGGACTTAGCAAACCGGCACCACCGCGCACTAAACCCCGGATCGGGCCATTAAACTAAATCTAGCAACCTACAAGAAGGGGGAAGAGATATACCGAATGATCCGAGTCCTTCGGTCTTCGTCTCCACTCCGATCTCCCACGGATGCTTCGTCCGTCATCTCCTCGTTGTCGCCTCTTCGCCGGAAGGGCACCACATCGCCTGCATCTTTTACGGGCTCCCACCTCAATACCGAGGCAACTCGGGCACGAAGCTGGCGAGTCGACGCGTCCAAGATTTGTTGTAGAATGTGTAGTGTAGAACCTATGTCTCTTTTGGGGTTTGTTGCCATTTGTAGATGATGGAGGAATCAAGACAAGAAAAATGGTGCTTGCATTTTTCTAGCATGAAATGAGATGAACAAATTTTCCCTCTTGAAAATGATCCTCTCATCTTCTTCTCTCTCAAACATGGAAAAAACTTATGAACTTAGAAAAATGGTGGAGGAAAGAATATGAAGCATGAAGGGAGGTGATGGTAGGAGCACAAATGGTGACCACATCCAAAACATAATCATAACCATCTCACATCAAACTCTAATCCTTTCTTATCATCAAAAAGCAAGTGATGAGAATGGTATCAAAAAGATGCTTTCATAATAAATACATTTGCAAGAAAAACCTCCACAAAGTGTTATTTGCAAACCTGCAAATAACCCCCTCCATCGGAAAAGTCCGGCCGGGAAAGAACAAAGGAAAACCGGCCGGAACGGAATGCAAACTGGCAACTCCAGAAAACTGGTCCCGTAATAAATTACAGGAACACCCCGATACTGTGCATACACACCCGCATCTGTATTCCGTCCGGATACAAATGCAATGAGACAAAATGTACACTGTACTATACTAGGATCCGGCTTAAACTAAAGCCGGCTAGTAATATCTGTCCGATCCTGATCCGTGCAATACCGCACGTATCTGATCGAACCCTGCCATATAACCATACGGCCACTAGTACAAACCGTCCGATCCTGATCCGTGCAATACCGCACGTATCTGATCGGACCCTGCCATATCTCCATACGGCCTCTACAGCGTTTCGCCCGAAAGCTTGAGTAACTGAAAGTGTGGTGGACTCTAAAGACTCGTCAATACTATGGCTGTGGATTTAACCACTAGCACGTCAGAGGTATAAGCCAATACGTGACGGGCCACCAGCTATTGACCAAAAGGGACGTCGATGAGCGAACTCATCCTGACACCCTGCTGAGCCTGTCAGTGACAATATCCGTACAGTCCGGTCCGTTCGTCTATGAGCATCGCATGTCGGGCCTAGGGGGTTGGTAAAAGTCAGACCCCCAAAAGCGGTACAAGTCATGTCGGAGTGTAGCCCAGAACACCCTGAGATACTACTGGAATACCTACCAGTAAATCTCCTGCCTTGGCCAAGGACTTCGTGTAATGGCTCTCCTAGACACAGCGCGACCTCACCCCCAATACCGGGAGAGACGAACCCCTGAAGATCCGCTCACTGCCTCCATGTGGCTCGGGACTGTACCCAACTAAAACCTGTTTGCACGACTCCTTTGAGCCGTGGTAGGGTAGTAATCAAAGTACAGTGGGAACTCACACGAGACAAATGACGATCCTCAGGTCGATGAACTAACCTGTACACATGTCACCAGGGAACTGCTATCTGACGTCAGGTATAAGACCAACTAGCATGTTCCCGGCGAGTCCTGTCCGGTGTACTCATAACCCAATGAGCACCTGTATACATCTTAGGTGAACCAACTGACACCAGTGGCTTGTGAGACTGGCCACCGCCCCTCGACGGGGTCTCGACTGTATACACTAGTCTACTCTGGAGTATCGATGCCCTGTCTCGAAACTCCCACGACTAGGGACCTTTTAAGGATGTGCTTATAGACTACCAGCTCCCACGTATATGATCGCCCTCATACTGCCGGTAGTCAAGCAAGAATCCTAGGGGCTCTATCAACATGCAATAGCGACCTGTCATGTCACCTAAAGCAGTACACGATGATAAAGGTAAACCAGATAGCATACTATCATCTCGAGTAAGACTGTCCTACCGGGATAGGTCCTCCCTCAATCATTGCAATCACGTGCCTGTGATCCAATAATCGACTCTGAGGGCACTATCTCCAACAATCTCCCACTTGCACTCAAGGCTAATTATTGCGATGTCGCATACTTATAGCCCGTGTGATACCGAACACTCAACTCCTCTACTAGTCAGTCTCACAAATCCCGTTTGTGAAACTATTGCGGTCGAGGAATAGCCTCAGTGAGTGGATCCGCTCAGATGTTTCTTTCTATGTCTCTCTATATCTCAAGTTCGCGGAGAAAGCCATCTCCCGAAATGAGCAATACCTGTCTTAGAATGTCTGGATGTCTGATGGGACCTAGCTCATAAATGAACTCCAAATCCAAACTTCTTAGACTGTATCGTCAAATGAACTTAATCAGTTTCCTGCGCCATGCCACCCTCAGTATTGCCTTGGACCACCTGTCCAAAATACTGCCCCTCGTCAGAAGGAAAAATATAACTCTGACAACCTCCTTGTCGTCCATGTCACCTTGGAAGCCTGGAATGATAACTGCCTCCCGAATTAGGCTGTCGTTATCATATCCTTAGAACATCCACTTATGTTCTAAAACTGCTTCCGACTGTTTCTCCAGGATTGGATCAATGTCAACTTATTGCATCTACTGCAAGAACAACATCTGGTGTGGTACTTGACATCTCATGATTGACTCAATTGCCTAAGCAAGTGATCTGCCAATCATGCACATCCCTATCTACTTTAGTCTATAAGACACCTTTAGAGAGGGTGACTCCATCACTTGCAGGTACACTACCGTGCCAGGAGTCATCCATTCTAAATACTCATAGAATGCTGTCTAAGTACCCTGATTGGGAAACCACCCAAATCTAGATCCAAAACTATAGATCTAGTAACCAGTATGTCTTATATAAAGTCCAAGTCCCTTGTGGAGAAACCACTGTGTGACGACCAAAGTATAACCGATCGTAGTATAGGAATATCACTTCCTACTACCTTCTCAACAGATCCATCCCCTATTCTGATGACGTCAAACCTATGACTGTCACATCAGAAATAGATGATCTATCTCCGCTACATCTGCTTTAGTCTATAAATAGACATAAGCCTGATGTCCACCAATGCTTCCGCTGCTCCCACTGACTACGACAACCCTCAGGCAGAGTCATATAGACGTGCACTTCTAAAGCTAGTTTAGAACGACGCTATACTCATCCTCCTGCCGGGTCTCATAGTCTGGAACAACAACAATGGCAAGTGTGGGTAAACAAGAACTTCCCTGTCACCGTCCTTGAGGCTACCGGAGTACCTCTCGGGTGCCTGAAGTTACCCACCTTATCTGCGGAGTGGCCAATAGAATGTCAAATCAGATCGAATCTTTAGGTTCCTTATCAAATCTTCAGTAATCGTTTGCGGTTCTGGAATCACTTCCAGTTCTACCATACTCCCACTACTGTTTTCTGAAAAAATCCATTTCTTTTAAAATTGTGGCGAGTGAAGAACAATATCACTATTGATCTTCCAGATGGTAGAAAGTCAGCCCTCGTCATAGCCTGGGTCAACCCACAAACAGCCATTACAGAAACGTGCCTATGAGTTATCCAGAGTCTGGTTTTAAGCATAAGCCGGACAACTCCCCGTACCTTAACATCGTTAAGATATGAACTGTTCTATATCCAATATAGAACCAGAGGCACTGATTTAATTGAACCAGATTCAAATCATGCAGCTGTCTCCAGTGCATGTCAACTAAATGGAAGGAGGCCGATCAGCGTTACTCAACTTAGGAATGCTTCCAATTATGAGTAACCCGAAAGAGAAGCAAGTTCTCTTAATCATTACTATCAACTGAATACCATATACAAGTATCTACATCTTCGATCACTATGAAGAATCCCGATACTTGCAATACCTGGTTCTCTACTTTATTCAAATACCTATAACTTCTCAAAATTCAGACACTATGTTTCCACGAAACACCCGTCTAAAAACTAGAGAAGTCATAAGTAAACTGAATATAGTACGAGGACCAACCCCTCTGTCCTGATGGACCCTGGACAACATACAATACTCTGTATAAGTCCCTTGAGTCTAGTGACTCATTCACTGTGTGTCGTAGGTTGAAAACTGTACTTTTGGTTAAGAAGAATTACACCGCTGTTCAATGCTCCTTACCTAACCATCCACTGATATAGGTAAATGTCATCGACATAATATCAAAAGGTATATCTCACTCTATGAAAATAGACGTACAGATATATCAATTTGAAATTGGTGCATAACAACGGATATTCAAAACCAAAAATTTGCCGACCGGCAAACAACCCAGGTGACTTCCTCAAATATCACCAATTACAACGAATCCCGATATAATGAGGATGATCACCCAATTCCCAACAACTTACTCCCACTCATCATCTGTAAAACCATACAGATGTGAGAATCCAACCTGGTAAATACATACCCTGGAGCAAGTGTCTAATTGGGAAATCAGTTTCTTTTAACAGTACACAGTGAACCTGAAACATTGAAATGTTTCGATGGGGTATCCTGGTATTCCTAGTAATGCCTCTTCCATCATCCAGATTCACAACTATAACTGTATAATTCTTTGCCACCTCTCCAAATCCCTTTATATGTTTTTAGTCATTACCTTCTGTACACCCCTTTAGGCCAAATGGTTTTCTTCCTTCCCTACCGTTCGGCACCAGCCTATGGTTTGGAAGAAGACTATCCAAAAAGCATAAAGGGTGTACTGTCCTAAACCTAGGAGCACTCGCAACGCGAGAGAAGGTGAAGATAAAAGACACCTGAATGTACTTTATTCCTATTTCTCCTGAACCAGGATCCATCCCCGAACTGGAACAAGTTCCTTTCGAGTTCGTATATAACCATACGATGGATTATCCAATAAAATGGGATCTTCGTAGTGATACGGAGTGTCCTGGAGAAATACAAAGGTGATTTGGGATTGGCGAAGAAATACTTGGTTTGGTCGTGAATAGCAGTCGCAACTTACTTTGCCCTCTTACTAATCCCTTTATTTGTCTTAACTCAATACCTTCTGTACACCGTTTAGGCTAACTGGTTTTCTTCATTCCCTACCGGTCGGCACCAGCCTATGGTTTGGAAGAAGACTATCCAATTTGCGTAATAGGTGTACTACTCCTAAACCAAGGAGTACTCGCAACATGAGAGAAGGTGAAAAGAAAAGACAACTGAATAATCCTATCCGTTTTCTCCAGAACCAGAAACCATCCTCGAATTCCTTCGAGTTCGTATATAACCATACGATGGTTTTGTCCAATGGAAGTGGACGTTCGTAGTAATACGAGGTGTCCTGGAGAAAAGGGTAAAAGTAGGAGTGGCAATGAGGTTAGCGACTCTGACAATCCAAAAGCCAGTGTTAAGAAGGTTCGGTCAACTTGGTCACTGAGTCATAGTCTAGGGTCGGGTCAATGGTCGCTGCCAAAGAGAGAGAGAAAAGAAACACTCAGCGTGCACTCTATCCTAGATCAGAATGGTTACCAATTTATCTAATCAGGAAACCTCCCACTGTACCTCAAATTCTCCTCCAAACCTGAAAGAAGAATTAGTCGGGGTCACCCGAGGAGTAAACCAACTCATCAGTGGGAATCGGGATCCAACTATCATCGCATGACAACGTGACAGAATCCGCTAACGGTATCACACTCCAGAAGGTATGCGCATATCTGACAAGTTTCAGTTCTTTTGAAACTCCCGATGTGGATTTTTACCCCATGCTCTTATGACCTTGACTAAGGCCAACAAATCATAAGTCACATGTCAAGTTCTACCCGTCATTATCCAGGTTGATTTGAACCCACCCGTACAAGCCCTTGACTAAGGCCAACAAGGCTATACGACTGTCCCAAACCAACGCATCTATCTATGCAGCATATGAATACCCAATAGCTACCAAACACTGTGCCTTGACTAAGGCCAACAAACACAGCCTGAATACTATTGACTACCCATACGAAACGACGGAGGGCTACGAATGGTTTCTGGCGAAAACCTTTAACGTAGTGAACTTGATATCGTTGAAGGAACGGATAGCTTTTTAGAAAATATAGTGACGAAAACCTTTACTAAAGAGGTCACTCCCGGTGAAGGGATCTCGGCTCTTTCCCCGTAGAATGGGGTGCAGGGTATTCCAACTGAATACCACGGTGCAAAGCAAAAGTAATCGGCTATAGTGAAGTTAATGCCCTGACGCAAACTTCTGTCCAAGGGGTCACTCCCGGTGAAGGGATCTCGGCCCTTGCCTCGTCGACTGAGGAGCAGGATATTCCAAATGAATACCACGATGCAAAACAAAAGTGAACGTCCTTGCAATAACAGCTTTTTGAAAAGTGTTCCAACAACATCAGATTAGGTTTGTTTAGCTTGCATTGATCCGAATCAACACAGTCCCATCAATTAATCATACCACAAAGAACGAAAATATACTGATGTACGTATATGCCATCCGCATTCGCCACTGGGTCCCGTCATCACCCGTTAGGTTAGCTAACTAACGGCAGAGCGGGGACTGGACTAGCGCGGATGAAAAACATATACAACATTTACTAATATATATACCAATATATTATATTTCGCTCAAGGCGTGATAAAATGCAACATCACAGAAATGTACAGCATCACAGAACAATACAGATATCTGGGATCCCCGGGTTTCACAGAGCCACTACTGAAACCCGACGTTCCCCTGGTCGTGTGGATAGCCTGTGCAATGAAATCCTAGACCCCTACGGGCGCGGCAAGTCACCCGCCAAGACCTGAAGCGAGGCAGCCCCCTTCATCGACGTGAATGGACCACCCGGCACTCCACGGAATCCGGCAACTTGGGCACCCCTCCTGGGTCAACCTGTACCCCCTACGAGTGCGGCGAATAGCCCGCCAATCCCAGAGTGAAGCCCCCTCCGTCTCAATGCCATGAGATGCGGGCTTGTTGCCTTCCAGAACCCGGCTATCCGTGCACCCCACCGCGGGGTAATCCTAGTACAGAAAGTAAAATATACATACACTGGGTACATCGACCGCAACCAGGTCGTGCCCCAAAAGAATAATACAAACAGGCAGTGACGGCAGTCCACATGTCGGACGCTCGCCCCACAATATCAAATGTACATAATACAACAACACAGTACTAGTATTGCATCCAGGCTATCCCCCACGACCGATCCGCAACATCACAGCAAAATACATAGAACATCAACGTGAAAGTCACGTTCGCAAATCCGTCTAACCGGGCTATAGCAGTTAGACCGGATTTACCGATCAAGTGACATTCACGGTCGCAGATATAATGTAAATACTGTGAAATAATGTGTTTAAAATATCCGATCGATCAAAAATTAACAAGTGGGCCCCCAATCAATACTGTAGCACTCACAGATAACCTGGGCCCAATTTTAATATTCCAAAACCCCTAAAAATAGCCCAAAAGCCCACTGGAAAAAAATGATGCATTGACGACTCCAATGTGCGGCGGAACCGCGGCTCGAGGGGGGGTTTGGCCGCGGTTCCGCGCTCCAATCGTCGACTGAATGTATCGAATTTTTCCAGTAGTCTTAGGTCTTCCAGCACAGTACTTTTATACAACCTGAAAAATTTTTAGAGACCAAAAAAATTCAACAGAAAACTGTCGTGAAGAAAATACGGGTTTTGGTACATTTGATCGATCGGAACTGAAAAACACATCAAACGAAGCTAGACGAAGTTAATGGCGAGGCTCTGATACCACTGTAAGTGCACGGCGGTGCCCCGGCCGTCAATCCGACGGCCAAATGCGGAAACGGTGATAAACTTTGATTTTGCGGACTTAGCAAACCGGCACCACCGCGCACTAAACCCCGGATCGGGCCATTAAACTAAATCTAGCAACCTACAAGAAGGGGGAAGAGATATACCGAATGATCCGAGTCCTTCGGTCTTCGTCTCCACTCCGATCTCCCGCGGATGCTTCGTCCGTCATCTCCTCGTTGTCGCCTCTTCGCCGGAAGGGCACCACATCGCCTGCATCTTTTCCGGGCTCCCACCTCAATACCGAGGCAACTCGGGCGCGAAGCTGGCGAGTCGACGCGTCCAAGATTTGCTGTAGAATGTGTAGTGTAGAACCTATGTCTCTTTTGGGGTTTTTGGGGTTTGTTGCCATTTGTAGATGATGGAGGAATCAAGACAAGAAAAATGGTGCTTGCATTTTTCTAGCATGAAATGAGATGAACAAATTTTCCCTCTTGAAAATGATCCTCTCATCTTCTTCTCTCTCAAACATGGAAAAAACTTATGAACTTAGAAAAATGGTGGAGGAAAGAATATGAAGCATGAAGGGAGGTGATGGTAGGAGCACAAGTGGTGACCACATCCAAAACATAATCATAACCATCTCACATCAAACTCTAATCCTTTCTTATCATCAAAAAGCAAGTGATGAGAATGGTATCAAAAAGATGCTTTCATAATAAATACATTTGTAAGAAAAACCTCCACAAAGTGTTATTTGCAAACCTGCAAATAACCCCCTCCATCGGAAAAGTCCGGCCGGGAAAGAACAAAGGAAAACCGGCCGGAACGGAATGCAAACTGGCAACTCCAGAAAACTGGTCCCGTAATAAATTACAGGAACACCCCGATACTGTGCATACACACCCGCATCTGTATTCCGTCCGGATACAAATGCAATGAGACAAAATCTACACTGTACTATACTAGGATCCGGCTTAAACTAAAGCCGGCTAGTAATATCCGTCCGATCCTGATCCGTGCAATACCGCACGTATCTGATCGAACCCTGCCATATAACCATACGGCCACTAGTACAAACCGTCCGATCCTGATCCGTGCAATACCGCACGTATCTGATCGGACCCTGCCATATCTCCATACGGCCTCTACAACGTTTCGCCCAAAAGCTTGAGTAACTGAAAGTGTGGTGGACTCTAAAGACTCGTCAATACTATGGCTGTGGATTTAACCACTAGCACGTCAGAGGTATAAGCCAATACGTGACGGGCCACCAGCTATTGACCAAAAGGGACGTCGATGAGCGAACTCATCCTGACACCCTGCTGAGCCTGTCAGTGACAATATCCGTACAGTCCGGTCCGTTCGTCTATGAGCATCGCCTGTCGGGCCTAGGGAGTTGGTAAAAGTCAGACCCCCAAAAGCGGTACAAGTCGTGTCGGAGTGTAGCCCAGAACACCCTGAGATACTACTGGAATACCTACCAGTAAATCTCCTGCCTTGGCCAAGGACTTCGTGTAATGGCTCTCCTAGACACAGCGCGACCTCACCCCCAATACCGGGAGAGACGAACCCCTGAAGATCCGCTCACTGCCTCCATGTGGCTCGGGACTGTATCCAACTAAAACCTGTTTGCACGACTCCTTTGAGCCGTGGTAGGGTAGTAATCAAAGTACAGTGGGAACTCACACGAGACAAATGACGATCCTCAGGTCGATGAACTAACCTGTACACATGTCACCAGGGAACTGCTATCTGACGTCAGGTATAAGACCAACTAGCATGTTCCCGGCGAGTCCTGTCTGGTGTACTCATAACCCAATGAGCACCTGTATACATCTTAGGTGAACCAACTGACACCAGTGGCTTGTGAGACCGGCCACCGCCCCTCGACGGGGTCTCGACTGTATACACCAGTCTACTCTGGAGTATCGATGCCCTATCTCGAAACTCCCACGACTAGGGACCTTTTAAGGATGTGCTTATAGACTACCAACTCCCACGTATATGATCGCCCTCATACTGCCGGTAGTCAAGCAAAAATCCTAGGGGCTCTATCAACGTGCAATAGCGACCTGTCATGTCACCTAAAGCAGTACACGATGATAAAGGTAAACCAGATAGCATACTATCATCTCGAGTAAGACTGTCCTACCGGGATAGGTCCTCCCTCAATCATTGCAATCACGTGCCTGTGATCCAATAATCGACTCTGAGGGCACTATCTCCAACAGTAAGCGTAGCTGGAGTTTTAAATTCGGGGACTGAATTTCTTTAAGGGGGAAGATTGTAACACTTTGGAATTCGTTTAGATTAAGTTCGTGTTATTTAGCGTTAAAGCGTGTTTTTCATAAAATCTCGTAATTCATTTAATTTCCACATAAACTGGAATAAATCAATATTATTGGTGAAAATGGGTAATTATATTTATAATTGTGTTTTTTTTATTATTATTATTTAGTTTGGTATTCACTAAATCAGAAAAAATTTCTTAATTATTTTTCCTAAGCAAAATTAGTGTGGCATGCACATTTTCACCTAAGGCCAAGTTTTTAACATGTCTACCATTTCAAATTATCATTTCATTTCTTTTAAAGAGAAAACCCAAAGCAAAATAAAAACTTGAATGAATTTAGATAAAGAAAAGAATAGGAGAAAGCATGGTGCATTAAATACGCATGGAGGCTTTGACTTTGGGGGCATTCTCTCTCTCTCTCTCTTCCCTCTCATCTGCACCCAGCAGCAGCAGCAACACATTCATCATCTTCTTCTTCTTCTTCTTCTCTCCTTGCATTCCAAGCCTCAAATCCCTACACAAAAATCCCTCTTTTCTTCATTAAACCCTTGCAAAAACACCTCCTTTGTTGATTTTTTGGCAAGTCTTTGCCTTTGAAGGCAAGTGCAGCATGTTTAAACCCCCCTAACACCAACTTGAGGTATTAAGCTCACCTTAATCAGTTTATTGCTAAACTTGTAGTTTAATTAGCTTAAATTAGTGTTTTAGTGAGTTTTAGTGCTGTTGATGTGGTTTAAGTGATGATTAGGTTAAGTTAGAGTTGTTAGGGCTTGATTAGCTTAATTAAGTGCTATTAGTGTCGTTTAACCCAAACCTTTATTTCAGTTTACACTAAAATACCATATTGTATTAATTTTAGTGTTTAATTAGTGTTTAGTTAAGATTTATTGCCGTTTTGGGATCTGCTGTAACTCCCGATGCTTCAAGGAAAAGTTGAGTTTACTGGAGCATGTATACTAGAGTTAGACCACACACACGAAGCACGAGACCCCAATTTTCTTCCCAGGCCATAGAAATATTCGTTCTGGCCGCAAATTGCGGCCATATGGTGGAGTTGGGTGTCGGGGTTTGGGCTGGGGAAGTCTGCTACATATCTAAGGTGTTTGGTGTATGCAACTTTTCCTATTTCAACTTGTGTCAAAATCTGGAACCTAATTCCTTGTTTCAGTGCTTTTTAAACTTACGCGAAACGTACGCTATGTGTGTGGGTTTGGTGGTTTCTGTGTGTCGCGGCGTGTCGGGGTAGTTTCAGATGCGTATACACACGTTTGGGTGTTTCGGATGCACACGCGTTTAACTTGCGACGCTAGTTTCTCGTGTGATCTTGTTATCGCGTTTTTGCAGGATTTTAGCCTTATGAATGTGTAAGTCCATGTTACATCTCCCGGTTCTTTCGGGCTTACGGAAATGACGAAAAACAATTTTTTCGGTAAAGGTAACTTGGACTAAAAAACACGGATCTAGACTAAACAACACACTAGCAACCTAACTAGAGATCTATCTACTCGGTTAGGGGTTATACCTCACTTGAACTCCTTCTTCTTGAACTCTTTGTAGTGGTTGGATGGTGCTTTCCTCGTCGCCTTCTTTCGTCAAAGATGGATCCACCCGAGGGTTTCTTCCTTTGAGCTACTTTCTCGAACTTTGAGAAAACTAGGGTATCCGGCTTGCCAAACCTTTTACCTTAGAGAGAGTAGAGAGTGTCTTAGGGTGTTTTATCTTCAAGGAGATGTTTCTCAACACATGAGATTTGTTCTCCTTGAACTAGAGGAGGAAGAAGATGAAGAGAAGAGAGAGAAACAATATGATAGAATGAGATGGTATTTTGCAACCATAACATATATGTGATTTATCTAATAATAATATTAATTGAAAATGAAAAAGGTGATGGATAGTTTGAAGAGACCATTATCATATCACAATAAATGTATTTTGCAAAGATCAAAGAGCATCTTGAAAGGTAATGATGATGGCCAATGTTTCAAACCTAGTCAACCTTGGTCAACAAGTCAACAAGCCCAATCCATGACACAATTTCATTTAATTAATATTATTAATTGATAAATCACAAGATCATTAGGGTTTGGAAAAAGACGACTGTCAACTGTGCATACACACCCGTTCCAAAACCCTAATGAAAAACCTCTTCCTCCGCCTCAATCAACTGTGCATACACACCCGCATTCATGTTCCGAGGAACATGAACACAACGAGATAAAACTAACCCCAAAGCATATACTAGGATCTGGCTCAAACCAGAGCCCGATAGTAATGACTGTCCGGACACCAAACGTGTACAAGTGCGCGGATGTGAACGAACCCTGCCGCAAAACCATGCGACCTCTACTCTGTTTTGCCCAAAGGCGAACAACCCTCTGTGTGGGACTCTAAAGACTCGATACTACGCTGGCAGTGGGTTTAACCACAGACCGCAGGTGGCACTAGCTGTATGTAACGGTCCCCAGGTAGATGCCGATAAGAAGACTGACGAAGTAAACCCATCTGAACTCCTACTGAGTCTGTATGTGACAATCTCCGTCCAGTCCGGTATGTTCGTCTGATACATCGCATGGCGGGCCTAGGGGCGGTAAACGTCAGTCCCCTAATAGCGGTACAAGTCATGTCGGAGTATAGCCCAGAACACCCTGAAATAACACTGGAAACCTACCAGTATATCTCGCTTGCCCTGGCCAGGGACTACTTGTGTGATGGCTCTCCTGGACACAGCGCGATGTCAACCCCTAATACCGGGAGAGACGAATCCTGTCTAACCGTCACTGCCTCCAAGTGCTTCGGGGCTGCACCCAACTACTACCTGTTTGCACGACTCCTTTGAGCCGTGGTAGGGTAGTAATCAAAGTACAGTGGGAACACACTCGAGGCGAAGTGACAGTGTCAAGTCAGCGGACTAAGCTGTACTCATGTCACCTGGGAACTGATAACTGACGATAGGTATAATACCAACCAACAGTTCCCGACGAGTCCTGTCCAGTGTACTCGTAACCTAACAAGCACCCGCATACTATCTCAAGTACGACGTACTGACGGCTGTGGGACAGGCCGTCTCCTGCGCTGGGATGAGAAGCGCATACGCTAGTCTACTCCGGAGTATCGATGCCCTGTCTCGATAGTCCTACGACTAGGGACCTGTATAATAATGTGCTTATGGATTACCCAGCCCCCACGAGTGTGAGCGCCATCACAACGCTGGTAATCAAGCAAAGATCCTAAGGGCTCTACTAATATGTATATAAGCGATATGCTAAAAGAAATACATGCACATATTAAAGCATAGACAAACCAAGTAGCATACTACCATTTCGAGCAAGATTGTCTATACAACTGTGAATATCCCAAGCTTCCATCAAGTAATATACATACTAGTATGATACAGTAATGGCCTCTAGGGCATATACACTAACAGAATGTTGCTTGTATAAATTCTAGGTTCGCAGGCGGGTACTTCAGATGCCGTAAAGAAGGGAAAGAAGATAGTCGGCTACACTTAGCACGAGATCACGGTGAGTAGATTTGACATCTACGGGGAAATCGCCCGTATGGCGTTATGCGTCAGGGCTTGATAAGATATTGTAGCTGCATATTTGCATTCATATACATTGATTGCTCATGGATACTATTTGTTGCATACTGTATTCCCTGCTCTATATGGATTTAGAATTAATAGAACACCGCACTGTTACTAACGGTTCATGTTGCACGAGCACTAATCTGCATGTTACACACACCGTTAGTAATTGCCATTACACACACACCGTTAGTAATTGCCATTACACTCATACTATAGAATTTCCATGAACAATATATTGTATCTCACCTCATATATGATTCGACATTGATACATCTCTACTTGTGCACATACCCATTTGTATATCTCTATTGGTGCACATACACATTGATACATCTCTACTTGTGCACATACCCATTTGTATATCTATATTGGTGCACATACATATTGATACATCTCTACTGGTGCATATATACATTGTACCTACCTAGATAAGCTGGTTTTGGGGAAAACTGGGGACCACATGATATATTTTTAAGACTGAAATTATTTAAAGAGCGGTTTTTCCCTTTTACTCATAGTACGACTTTATGATACATACATCACATCGCATGGATTTACGCATTGAGTTTGGATTTCATGTGATTTCTGGATTTGAGAACCGTGGTATTATTTCAAAAAAGTATGCCTTATTTTGAAAACCCAGTTTCTCTTGATATGATATTTCAGTACGTCCACCATGAGTTTTCTCGGTTCTGAGAGCTTGTGTATATATACCCGATTCGAGGAGAGGTAGGCACCGTCTGTAGGTACATGGTGGACCCGGTATGGTACCCCGGGGCAAGAAGACTCGTATAGTTAGACAGTGAGCCCAGCGGAGGGACTACTACCTGCCGGTGACAGTTTGGAGACCCGACGGATATCCGGAGGATACCGCCTGGGAGTTATGACATGATATATATATTGAAGGCCGATTTGGTATGCGGCGCCTGAGAGATGAGTATTTCTGTGTCGATGCTGGACACGAGTATTTCATGATGTTTTCGAGTGTCGATGTTGGGCACTCCGTTTTTATGAGATTTACAGGACATGAGGGCCGATTAGATTGACGGCGCCTGAGTTATATGGGATTTAGGGTGTTTTTGGTAGACACCGGGGTTTTTCCAAGATGATGATTCGTGTTGGTGATTTATTTTCCCATGCTCAGCACTCATCTACATACATTGCATCATGTACCTTTAGTACCTGACAGAGTACCTCGCATGATTATTGTATACCCAGATTACCATATTGATGTTATACGTTGCACATGTTAGAGTATCGCAGTATGTGCATACCTGTGATTACCTTTATATGTTATTTACTATTTATGAGTTGGCAACTCACCCTGTTGTGCCACAGTGCTTACGGGTAGACCCTCAGAGTAGTCGCGGCAGGGCTACATCCTTGTATCTTTTTGTTGCGGATACCGCTATAGTTGGCGTGCGAGCCATTTTGCTATAGGTGGGTTGCGGTTATCTGTTTACATTTCATTGTACACCTTATTGTATCTAGTACTCTCCATCTACCAGTTATGTATTTGACTTAGAGACCAGTTGTGAGGACGATATTGTATATATTTTTGTGACTCTGGGTGTCGAGCTCGTGTGAGCCGACTTTTTTTTATGCAGTCTTATCTTTTATGCTATCTTTACTTATATTGCTCATTTCTTCGCTACAGCGTCGTATATTATTCTTGTGGTGGTTGTTTCCGCCGTTGGACATGATTGCTCCCGTTTGGGGATGCTTTATTCTTATTATCAGTCATTTTACTTATATCATGTTGTACCTGTTTCGGGGCTAGTTTTTATAAAGGAGGTGCTGCCGAAATTTTTAAGAAAATAACTTAAACTTTAAAGATTTTTGCTCAAGGTTTTCTAAATGTTTTAAACCAATGTTTTCATCACTCACTACTTTTAAAGGTTTTGATATCTGGGTTTCGGCTTACTTAATCGCGTTACGCTTGTAGACGTTACGTGGTTAAGTGCCGGTCACGGGCCGAACTTTGGGTCGTGACAGGACTGTATCCAAAAACCACCTTTTTACATAATCTCTTGAACGTGGTATGGTGGAAATTAAAGTACAATGGGAATCACACAAGACTCTATGACGATCTTGGGTCAACAGACTAACCTGTACCAGTGTCACCAGAGAACTGCTATCTGACGATAGGTATAATACCATCTAAGAGTTCTCGGCGGGTCCGTCCAGCGTACCCAGTATCCACTGAGCACCCGTATACCATCTCTGATGTCAAACACCAATGGATATGGGATCATCCATCGCCCATCATATGGGACGAGAAGCGTACACGCTATTCTACTCTGGAATATCGATGCCCCATCTCGATACTCCCACGACTAGGAACTATTGAAAGATGTACTTGCCGACTACATCTGCCCTACTAGTATGATCCGTATCATAATCCTGATAGCCAAGTACTCATCCTAATGGCTTTATCAACATGTAATGGAGAGACAATAAGTGTGCATGTTAAGATAAAGTGCAACCAGATAGCATACTATTATGTCGAGCAAGAAAGTCCTCCCTATATATGTCCAAGCATCCACTACAATATATATCACATGTATAGTAATGGCCTCTAGGGCATACATATAACTAACAGACTCCACTTACACTTAGGAACTTTTTGAGAGAATTTTTGCTAGAATTTCATAATGGTGAAGAGCTAAGACATAGGGTGGTATTTATAGTGGAGAATTAGGGTTTAGGAATAAAAAAAAATTGGATTAAAAAGCATTAAAAATGTGTTAATTGGTGAAATGAAGGGTCTCTGTTTGATTGCAGGGAAATGAAATAGTGCAGAGGGGTTAAGGGGAGTCGAAGGGGTGTGTGTGCAAAGCACAGAGCCAATTAGGCTCATATCGACCGTCGGCTCCGGCCTGAGGGGAATTTCGGCATCGCTCATCCGAAACTCGCACTCGGTCATCACCTCGACTCCGGGGTGAGGAAGGACGCCGCTCTACCGATACTTGGCATCGCTCATTCGAAAGTCGCACTCGCTCGACACTCGACTCTATATACATTTGACATCCGTGAGACATTGGCCTATCTACACTTGCAAAAATAAAAACATTGCACATGCGGGCTAAAAATACTTTATTTATATTCAGCACTATGTACAAGGTATTATGGGCTCCCTAACCTTACAAGATGCCCAGAGGCTTACAAAAATTCAACAATAAAATATAAGGGTAGCTCAAACTGCCTTCTCGGCTGCCACTTCTCCTCGTTTATCGCTTTTGTCAGGAGCTACGATGGTGACCTTCGACTCAGCGCTTTTGCCCTCCACCTCGCTTCCCCCCACTGGCTCGGCGCCGCCTCCCGGGGTCACTTCCTTGGCAAGGGGATACCTTGCACAAAGCTCCTAGTCATCAAACCCGGGCATAGCTTCCTTGACAGCGTCGAGGGCTTTGTGCCACCCGAAGGACGCAGAGTTGGCAAGGTCGATGTAGAATTGATCGAAGGCTTTATACTCCTCCACGACCTTTTTCGCTCTGACCTTGGCAAGCTTCGCCGCCTCGTAGGATGCCCGGGCATCCCTCTTGAAGGAGTCTCTATGCCTTTTCATGGCGTCAAAGAGCCCGTAGAACTCCTCCATCTGGGTCTGAATAGCCCGGTTCGAGTCTTGTTGGGTTACACTAACGCCCTGGCCATTTACCGTGGCCGTTTGCGGAACAAAAATTTTCTAGGGTTTCGAAAAACTGGCGCTAGAGTAACCTGATCTAGGATTTTACCATAAACCTAAACTAGCTAACATGAGAGGAGCTAACTACTATGATAGGAATTCTCACCCAAGGATCCGTGTCCTTCGGTCTTCTTTCCTCTTCGTTTGCTCCCAGTGATCTCCTTAAACGAGCTTGTTCTTATTTGCTTGCTCCTTCGGTTCTCCGGGATCGATCTTGTTCGCCGGTCCTCCTTCATCGAAGATGATCCACCCGATGGATGTAGTCCATGGCTTTAGCTCCATACTAAGTGTCAAGTGGAGCAACTAGAGGCCTTAGATTGCTAGTCTAAGGGATCTAGAATGTAGTGTAAGGTTCAAGGTGTGTTTCTATCTCACCTCCTCTCTTAATTCTCAATACATGAGAGTGTAGAGATGAGGTAGATGATGGAAGTGGAGGAGGTCAAGAAAAGGAAAGGAGAGTGAAGTAAATGGTGAGAGTATGAAAAATGGATCAAGCATGTAAGAGAAAATCCTCACACTTGGTTTTGTAAAACAATTTTTACAATATAATATACCAACCATGCTTCAATAGTTAGCACAAATGAATTTTCAATTCATTTGTCAATACTATTGAGGCATGGTTCTCACCATACTCCCCTCACCTTATTTTACACCTCATTATTCCATTTAAAGATAAATGGAAAAATCAAGAATGATGTGTTCACCATCTAGAATGTTTTCCGTATAAATACGGATTACACTCTACTATATATACATACATGTATTCGTATCAAAATATGAATACCCAAAGAGATAGAATAACACAAAGAACATAATACTAGAATATACATATCGAAATACATATATGTAAATTATTAAATCAATACCTGATTTAATAATCCGGCTCAATCCCGAGCCGGCTAGTATTATCAACTGTCCGATCGAAAGTCCGGGTACACAGTACAATCAATCGATCGGAACCCTGCACGTATCCAATACAGTTACTACATCATTTTTCCTGAACCAGGGAAACTCTCTATGTGGGACTCTAAAGACTCGACAGTACGCCGGTAGTGAGTTACTGGATAAATCCATAACCACAAGCATGTCAGCGGCACTAGCTGTACGTAACGGCTATCCGAGTACCTGTCGAAAAGGAAGGCCGACGAGCAAACTCATCCGGATCCCTACTGAGTCTATCTGTGACAATCTCCATACAGTCTGGTCTCTTCGTCTGAGAGTATCGCATACCGGGTCTAGGGGTAGTAAATGCCAGACCCTGATAACCCGATAATTCATGCTGATGCGGCTCAGGACCAATCCGGAAAACTACTGATTAACCTATTAGTAAATCCCAACTGCCTTGGCCAAGGTCTTATAGTCCTGGCCAATCAAACACAGTGCGATATCGACTCCCTATACCAGGAGAGACAAATCCCCAACAATCACTCACTGCCTCCATATGGCTCAGAACTGTACCCAACCAAAACCTATTTGCACGACCCAGTAGAGCCGTGGTAGGGTAGTGATCAAAGTACAGTGGGAACTCACAAGAGACAAATGACGATCTCTGGTCTGAAGACTAACCTGTACTCATGTCACCTGAGAACTACTATCTGACGATAGGTATAGTACCATCTAGAAGTTCTCGATGAGTCCTCCAGTGTACTCACCCCCAGTAAGCATATGTATACGATCTTACGTGCAAAAGACCAATGGCTGCAGGACCAACCATCTCCCCTCGTCGGGGTATGGAAACGTATATACTAGTCTACTCCGGAATATCGATGCCCAGTCTTGATACTCACACGACTAGGGACCTTTTAAGGATGTGCTTATCGACTACCCAGCTCCTACAAGTATGATCGCCATCACAATGCAGGTAGTCAAACAATGATCCTACAGGCTTTATCAACAAGTATAGATGATACGTAATAACAAGTAAAACATATGCACATGTTAAGATAAAGACAAATCAGATAGCATACTATCATATCGAGCAAGATTGTCCTGTATATACATATGTCCAAGCATCCACATGTATACATATACAATAACGGCCTCTAGGGCATGCATATCAAACAAGTCGGTCAGGAGTCGATGGGACTCCTTCAGTTTGGCGACTGTTAGGCCCTCCGCGACCAATCTCGAGTCAAGGAGTGCCACCTTTTCCTCCGCCTGTTGCAGTTAGGCAAGGAGCTCTTCCTCTCGTGAGGAAGATTTACCGGCCTTCTTCATCCCTGGGGCCACCTCCTCGGCCTCTATGACGGCGAGAAGGGCGCAATGCTGAGGACCTGCGGAAAATAAGAACTATGTTAGGAGATAAAAATAGAGAAAAAAACACTTGGAGAAGTTTTTGGAAAGTTACCGACCTGAACGGCCTCCTGAGCTATCGCCGGCACTTGGGCCTTCATGGTGCCTCGGGGAATCTTGGCCCCCGCCGCCTTCTCCATGTCCGCCAAAAAACCGTCGGCCACATAGAACCCTGAAGGCACCTCGATACAGAAGTCGCCCTCCTGCACCTGTATCATGGCCGAGGGTGGCCGGGAAACCACCCTCTTCTGCCTCTTAAGAGGAGATTCAGCAGAAGGCGGTCAGCAGAAGGCGGCACCTCCATCCTAGCCCGGGGCGCCGGATCCCGAGCATGCTTCTGCCCTCCTCCGCGGCGTTCCTCTGGAACGGGAAGGGCTGCCGAAACCCTGGCCGAAAGGTCTTGCCGAGGAGTTGTGTTCGATGTGGGTCGGGACGAGCTCGCACCACCGCCCTTCCTCCCCTATGCCTTGGCGGCCATGGCGGCCATGATCTTCAAACGATCCATCGGCTCTGCGAGATAGACATAAGAAAAAGAAAGGAGGGGGTCAGCGACCAAAAACAGCAAAATTATGATAAAATCATGATAAGTCTAAATAGATCGGTTAAGCCCTAACTTAACCCCTAAAGCGCGCGAGACTGAGTCCCGCCCATTTCAAAACCTGCTCGGAAAGCAGGACATCGGCCTGCTAGATCGGTTCCCACTGCGACACCACCCTCGCCTTTGGGGCATTCGCTTGTCTAACCCTAGGGCAATCGGCCCTATGCCACTTGATTGGTACGGGCCAATCCTCACCCTCCGGAGTCCCGATGAAGACAAACTTCTCCTTCCATTCGTGGATGGAAGAAGGGACGACCACTACCCCAGACCCGACCACCCCACCCTTATGTTTTTTGAAAGAAAGGTATACCTAGCTCGGTTCATCCTAGCTGATATTGGGGTGATTTTTATAACAAATAAAGGAGATGAGAAGGCTCAAGTCGAAAGGGATCTGATCAATCTTCAATTGGACCAGAAACCCGAGGTGGATTCTCCACGAATTCGGCGCTAGCTAGCCCGGAGTGAGACGAAAACAATGGAGCACGACACAAATTTTAGGCGAGAAGGGTAGACGCATCCCTATCCGGAACGCTTCCAATTACAGAGCAATCTCATTGCCCTGCACCTGGTCTCCCCCGCTTGCACTCACTGGCCAGACGAAGTGAATAGTCAGGGGGAATATGGAAACAAGCCTGGATATCGGAAAGCTCATCCAAGCGGTTCAAAACTGAGGGCGCATCGCGGGTATTTTCGATGCGCACCTTGGGGGCCCTTTTCGCCCCCCGACGACGAAGGACAAGGGCATCATTCCTCCTGGGGACGAGCCCGACGCAGAAGACGAAGATGAAGAGGAAGAAGAACTCTCTCGGCTATCGGAAACCGAGGAGGAAGAAGACCCGCTGGAGTCGGCTTCAGAAGCTGAAGCCTCATCGCCCGACTCGACTCTAACTACATCAATAGATACTTCAGAAGAAGACATCGTTCAAGGAAGGATTGGCCGAAGGAATTTTTTTTAAGCCGGACTTCCGACCTAAGCAAAGGTGTGTCGGGCAATATTCAGACAGCAAGAGACGACTAGGGCAAAGTATCTGCCAAAGGATGGACTCCCTTATTTATACACTCGGCAAGAAAGTATCCAACGGCCTAAATCCATTCCCGCCGAAATGAAGCGTCACACTCAACGGCCACAGGGACTCCGCGTGGCGACCGACCATTTTGGACACTTCCTCCCTCACTCAGATTCGAATGACAGCTCCTCGCGTCCCGCCACCCTGTGGTAAACACGTGGCACGAAAGACAACAGACCGAGTGAGCGAAGCGGCGTTGCCTTTAAAGCGCAATCATTTTACTGATCCGCTGACGTCACCAAAGATACGCGCGGGAATGAAGACGCTTCGTGAATCGCCATGTGGATCCAAAAGTCCAAGAGGCGTAGCCGCCAAACGTCGCATCATCCTCGGAGAACCCATTACGGGGAATCCTCAGCTCAATCATTAAAAAAACCGGGCAGACCACTCTTGACCTGACCCATAAATAGGTCAGAGCAAGAGTGGGGGCTAATGATGAGGCTCATAAGTGGGAATTCTCCAGATCACGACACGTGGCAGATGACGTGTCGTTCACGTAGGCCCACTAGATTTCTGGGGGGCTACGGAGCTGGAATAAGTATGATACATTGGGGACTTTTCTCGGACCTCGTCTCCGAGACTGCATCCGACCTTTTGGAGACCTCCCTGGAATTCTTTCCCTATGCGCCTAGCAACCAGCCAACGGCTCGCCCCTGAGCAATCCTACAGCCGGGCTTTCACAGCCTCCTTGCTCGTCTCCGAGCTATCCACCGAGTTGAGCTCTCTCGGCTTCTTTGTTCAACCGAAAGCATGGAGCCCAAGCGCCCCCGTAACGGCTCCGTGTATCTCGCCAAAACGAGATCTCCGCCGCTTCACGTCCCGCGTCCTACGTTAGCACGTCTCTCCATTAATGAGCGTATCCCGCTATTAAGGGACGTACTGTTAGTTATATGTATGCCCTAGAGGCCATTACTGTACATACGATGTATATTATAATGGATGCTTGGACATATATAGGGAGGACTTTCTTGCTCGACATGATAGTACGCTATCTGGTTGTACTTTATCTTAACATGTACTCTGATTGTCTCTATATTACATGTTGATAAAGCCCTTAGGATATGTACTCGACTACTGCGACTATGATGAGATCATACTAGTGGGGCTACGGTAGTCGACGAGTACATCCTATAACTTTTCCTAGTCGAGGGTGTATCGAGACAGGGCATCGATGCACCAGAGTAGAATAGCGTATACGCATCTTGACCCATATGATGGGCGATGGATGATCCCATATCCATCGGTGTTTGACATCAATGATGGTGTATGGGTGCTCAGTGGAGACTGGGTACATTGGACGGACTCGCCGAGAAGTCCCAGATGGTATTATACCTCACGTCAGATGACAGTTCTCCGGTGACACTGGTACAGAGTAGTCTGTTGACCCGAGATCGTCATAGAGTCTTGTGTGATTCCCACTGTGCTTTGATTTCCATCATACCACATCCAAGAGGGCGTGCAAAAAGGTGGCTTTTTGGTACAGTCCCGAATCACATGGAGGCAATGAGCGATAGGAGGGGATTCGTCTCTCCCGGTATAGGGAGTTGCTGTTGTGCTGTGTTCGATTGGCTATAACCGGAAATCTCTGGCCAGGGTTGCAGAGATTTACTGGTAAGTGTTATTAGTAGTTTCTCGAACTGTTATAGATCTCATATCGACACAACTTATCAAGCTACCGGGGTCTGACGTTTACCACCCCTAGGCGAGATATGCGACATATCAGACGACGAGACCGGACTGTACGGGAGTGTTACTGATTGGATTCACAGGAGAATGTACATGCTTGCTTGTTGATTGTAACATTTCAAAATAATAAAATATTATTTTTGGGAATTTTTATAATTTAATATTATTTTAATGAATATTTTAATATTCCGGTATAATTAAATACAAATAAATGGGGAAAAATTATGGAAAAATTTTGGAAAATTCTAAAATAGGGTATTTTAGGGAATTATGTCATTTTCTAAGTTTTTATGATTAGTTATATGCTAATTTAGTGCTAATCGTGATTAAAAATCGCTAATCGGATTTTTAGCATTTTTGTGCAAAAATGTGCACATATCATTTTTCTTACACTTGTGCATTTTTCCACCATGTTTCTTGTGGGGTTACTATTCTAGTGAGAAGGGTTTAGAGAGGAAAGAAAAGGAAAAGAAAAGAAAAGGTAAAGTATGATGATTAGGAGAGAGGTAGGTATGGGGCTTACTTTTTGACTTGTAGAACCATTCCCCATCATTTTCCCCTTCTCATTCTCTCTCCTTTCCCTCCCCTTGCTGCTGCTGCCGCCATCCCTCTCTCTCCCTCTTCACAAAAACCCTAGATCCACCATGAAATCCACCCCAAAACCCTATTCCCATTTCACAATAAATGTTCCCGAGCTCACTAGCTACACTTTGAGCCTAGCAAGAATGGATTTGGAGGACTTTGAGCAACTCAAGAATTTTCTTGAGTTGCCAAAGGAGGTAATTTCTGCACCCCTAGTTTAGTATTTCAATTCTTATTGCATCAATTCTAGTTTCATGTCGATATGGTGTCGTTTGATGGACTTGTGAACTTCAAGTTAGGGTTTAGGGTTAGACCTGAAATTAAAAGTGAAATTGAGGCTTGTGATGACCCTAGAACCCCTGGTGTGATGATAGATTAGACCAAACCTGAAGCTAGAACACAGAATACGGATTTACGGAATCGATATCGGGGAAAACTGTGAATCTGTGATCGTATTTAGGAATCTGCTATCACCCCGAGACCCCAAAAATAAAACTGAGTTGACAGTGAGATGTGCATGTACCATGGAACCACCACACCAAACCCTAGCCCCCAACTCCAAACCCCGGCCGCCAATTTATTCCTTCTGGCCGCAATTTGCGGCCAGAGTAGGAGGAAACCGTCTCGATTTTGGTGTATGGCCCTATTTCCAGTAATCTTGACCCTGGGTATGTCTAGTTTTGACTGATTCCAGTTAGGGTAAAATCTGGGTTGATTTTCTTGAGTTGGCGTATGATTTACGACTTGTTTTAGCATGGATTTTGGTATTTGGTGATTCGTTTCTGTCGGGTGGCGTTTGGACGTCAACGACAAGTGGATATTGATCGTGTTTACATGCGAGACGATAGGTTTTTACTTATGCGAGTAGCGTGTGCTATTTTAGTTTCCGATGTGATTTTCATGTGCTTTAGCGTTGTGATATACTTGTAGGTACCCTACGTGATGTTGAGACGAAGAGGATGAAGATGGCGACATCGGCATCGGCACATGAGAAGTAAGGTGAGTAGATTATATCTACAGGGGGAAGTCGGGTGGATGGCGTATAGCACCCCCGCAGTCCGTAGTTGATATACTATATATATATATATGATAGTTATAGTGTGTCATGGATATTGTGTTAGGTGTATTATGGATAGTTTAGGGTTAAAAGTAACTAGTGTAGTTCATAGTCACGAACCCTAGAATAGATTTACACCTACACGCACACCCTTGCATATTCATTATACTTGCACTGTGTTTGATGATATTGGATGACATTGGAGATGAGTCGATGATGTTAGGCATTGTGACGCGAGATCGGTGATTTGATATGATTCGTATTTGGGATACGACATATGATCTCTAGCGGGCCTTTGGACGTGTGCTCACACACGCAGTGATAGATGGTATCGATTGTACTAGACTTAGATCAGTACCCCAGATTATGTGATATGATGATAGTGATATCCGATATGTGGTGAGATAATGTGATATTGACCCGTACCCAGCTATTGGGATGCCGTACGACGATTTACCGTACGAGCCTATATTGATGATAGATCCGCACTCATGACTCGAGGATGTCTTACGATATACTGTATCGTACGCGATATTATTGAGGCGGGATCACCGACTATCATATCTATATATATATCGACTCAGATTTAGGTGGTTTCCATATCCCTCCCGATTGACTTGATACTTTGATCTGTAGTTTGCATAGTAGATGTTAGACTAGACCCGAGTCATACCTATTTCAAAAACTACGAATCAGGAATATCTTAAAAGACAAGTAAAGGGATTCTACGGGTATTTTTCAAAGGACGTATCCTTCTTAAAAATACCGTAGCCCTGATTTTATTGAAAATCCTGATTCGTCTTATTTCAAATGACATAACTGCATGACATATTCATATTGATGTAGATTCTTCACTGTGGTGTTGATTATTTGATTTCCGCATGTTCATGCTATTCACATTGCTTGCATATGTTTTTTGCTATATTACTATCATGTTGCTAGGACACCAGCACCATTATCGATGATGCGTATGTTCCACGTACACTTGCTCGCCGGCTCACACACTTCATCATTGATAATTGCCATGTCACTACACAGTGATATTATTGTATCAGGATATGACCCTTGTATGTGCATACCGTTATTTCATGTGGCATGATATACCGTTATACTTGCATTTCATTTATATGTCACATACATCATGCTTATGATTATGCGCATTGAGATATGTTGTTTCCATGATATTTCTGGATTTGGGAACCGTGTGTATTTCAAAAGAGAACATATAATTGTTTAAAAAACCCGGTTACCCTTGATATGATATTTCAGTACGTCCACCATGTGTTTTCTCGGTGCTGAGAGCAACATGTGAAACCCGATTCAAGGAGGCGGATGAGGCCGATTGCGGGTACATGGTGGACCCGGTATGGTACCCTGGGGCGATAACGGTTTCGCTGTGTAGTAGACGATGAGCCTGGCAGAGGGACTACTACCTACCGGTGATTGTATTTGAGCTCGGCGGATATCTGGAGGATACCGACCGAAGTTGAGAGATAGACATGGGCTGACCCGTACTGCCGGGGCCGAGGGCCGATACCGCAGACGGAGCCCCATATGGACGAGGATTTACGTGCCGATACTAGGTACAGGTTTCATGATGATCTCCATGATTTTGATTGTATCCTCATATTTGCATGTATGATGCTTATTGTTATTGGGTGACAGGTGGACGGGATCCACATATATACAGACATTGATTACATACAGACTTTGACTATATTGATCACACCTCATTTGTATATATAACAGGGTATGAGGCCGCTGTTATATATACCCTTACACCAATATTAGTGGAATGAGACGCTAATATATGTGTATTGATATTTATTTCGATACTTCATCATATTTACTTCATGCAGACATACCTTATATGTATGACATGTTATTACCTGAGGCATTGGCACGAGTTCTTGGCACTACATACATGATTAGATGTTACTTTGCCACCTTTTCATGTTTCAGGCTTATTCTTTGAGGTTTATATATCTGATTGTATTGACCTAGGATTATGTCATGCATTCGGTTTCTGCTTGTAGATATTTTCTATTCACGAGTTGGCAACTCACCCCCGTTGTGCCACAGTTCTTGCAGGTTTTGCCGTACAGGTTCCATAGCGGCATTTCTGGCACACTGCTTCCTTTGCGGGTGAATTGCTTTTGGTAGGTGGGTTCTTTGCATCAGAACCATCCTTGTATATGTATTATTCATTGTATCTAGAATTCCATCAACCAAAACTGGTATATTGTTTCAGACTTAGACATTAGTGATGTATTATTCGACCTTAGAGTCGCGCTTAGTAGTATTGCGGTTTCCATGCTTATTGAGTTTCTTTTGGATTTGACCCTCGCCATTCGGCGTTGTAAATTATATTGCTTGCGTGGTTGTGACCGTCAATTGACGAAGAGCTAACTCCTGCTTGAGGATGCCTTTTATCACTGCATATATATTGTTCTTGTTGTACCCCGTTCGGGGCCAGTTTTTACAAAAGAAACTCTGCCGAAATTTTTAGAAAAGACTTTACATTTTTAAAATGTATATTCGGCTTAGTTATTTAAAATCTTTGATTTCAAAATATGTTTTCTCTACTTATTAAAAACCAATTTTTTTACTTACTCTTAAAATGGTTTTAGATTTTTGGGCTTTTGGCTTACTTGGATCAGATGGAGTCCTATAGACTTCATATGGTTCAAGGGTCAGTCACGTGCTCTTTCGGATCGTAACATTGATCTTCTGAGCGCTCAATACCTGGGTAGCTGTTACGTTTAGCTGACCGCTTGCAGCTTGTGGGTGCTTGATATGATCATCACCTACTGCCGGTGTATTGACGATTCTTCAGAGTCCTACACAAAGGTTTCTTGGCTCAGGCAAAATGGAGTAGAAGCACATATGTGATATGTGCGGGACCGAGGATAATGCGGTATGTGATACCGTATTGGATTCTCACGATATGAGATATCGGCCGGGTATATGTGATATAGCCGGGTCATCGTATTAGTCGGTTATATGCGATATAGCCGGATTGTCGGATCAAGTGTTGATTCGATAATTTAATGTATAATAATATATATGATATATTAAATTACATTAACTAATATTAGCTCACTAAAAGATTCTTTTTCTCACTCGGGTAATACATTGATATATATGCGATATATGTTAATTGTATTATTTTCTTTTGTTACAATAAATATTATATATGTGATATATAATATTGTAACATGATATGATAACTAATGCAACATGTTTAGTAGAGATTAAACAAGATTAGGGTTTGATTTGGGTTAATGCTTTCTAGATGTTTCTAGAAGGTTTTCTTTTGTTTTTGCAAAGATATTTTCAAGTGACTCATTCTTAACCTAACCTAAACCCTAGCCTTGGTTAATTCTCTATAAAGGTTTAGTCAACCATGGTTGCATTATTGATCATCTTTATCCTTTCATTATTCATCACAAAAGGTTTGATATTCATTTTTATTCATTCTTCTTCTTCTTCCTCCTTTGCAAAGCTTTTTTGCTTTGATATTTGTGATGAAAGTGAGTGAGAAATAGAAAACAAATGAGAGCAAAAATCCTACTTCATCATCCTCATCTATCCTTGCCATTTAGATGAGGGTGTTCACTTCATTTAGTGAGTGTTAGCTTGTGTTAATGAAACTTCAAGGTAGATCATCTTTGTTATCGAAGATCGGAAGCAAGACTGCATCTTTCTCTTCGTGAAGGCTCTCGAGAGTCCGGAAAACGATGATCGCAGAGAAGGGACCTCAACACGGAGCTTAAGAAGTGAAGGACCGGATCTACAAAGGTTGTTATCCCTCTCACTTAGTATTAAAGTGTTTGACATGCTTGTTTTCGCCTAAACTCTAGTTTAAAGATTCGGTTTTGGGTTGTTTAGCACGGCTAAATTTTAAATCGGGCATGATTGATGCCTCGTAGACCCTTGTGCGTGTGCATAGCAACCCTACACGTACCCCGCCATCAACACGAACGTGACGCAGGGGGCGTAACGGACGGTGAGAATCTTGCACCGGATCGCTCCACACGACCGCTATATAAACCCTCTATTCCAGACGACTCAGGTAACTCAAATCCATTCCAATACGCCACTACCCTGCCATTATTCCTCGGTATTTACTTGATCGTCGGAGGATCATACGGTGGTTTCCCCCCCGGGACTTCCCTTGCAGGTAGCTCGGCGTCAACGGAAACCAACAACCCATTGAGATCCACATACTCAGCCCTCATAGAAAATCTCAACCGTTCAACACCGATGGTAGCAAGATCGACGGAGGACAACATCTGAGGGAGAATCCGACCTCCATCACTTAGCCTATCATCTTAACGAAAAATTATTCACTATGCTGATCGTATGCGCTCAGACAAAAGAGAAAGAAAATAGAAGTTCACGTTGCCAAAATCTGCTCGAAATTCTCCCTTCTGCCCCTTCCCTGCTTGGATGTATTGCGCTTGGCATAAGGAATAATTTCTCCATCTTAACAAAAATTTGAAGCTTCAAACCATTTTCTTGGGATGAAAATGTGGTGAATAAAATTTTGCATGAGATCGGTGTTGATGTAGATGATATTATTTTGCGAGGAAGAGGACGGAGAAACGAATGGGGGCATGGGTTGGAGATGGGAGAAGAGTTACCCAAGGGTTTATTTCCTTTTTCATATGGGTTTATTATTTAAAAAACCAAATTTATCAACTCCATAGGACCGACTTTGAACTTCTCATTTTATCCCCTTCATGTACGAAATTAAGAGTTTGAAGTCGTTTACGGCAAAACAAACAAACGGAAAATTGTGAAATGGGAGCTGGAGCTCATGATTTTACAATCTCTGACAATTTCTTTTTTTAAAGTTGTATTTTTGTAACGGAAACCGTAATTACCAGGTTGCGTCTGAAACCATGGTCTGAGAAATCCTAACCCAGTGGCCTGTAGAAAGAAAAGCCGCCCCTCGCTCGTGACAATTGGAAGCGTTCCCCCAAATGGAACCCACAGCCCCTCTCCTTCCCAGCCCCAGATCCGAAACCCGCTTCCTCTACCTCCTCCTCGTCGTCACTCTCCTCTCCCTCTTCGCTCTCCTCTCCCTCTCCCTCCTCCTCCTCCCCTCAAGCCCCAACCTCCCCCACAAGCTCCTCCCTCGCCCAGCCCTAATCCTCATCTCCTTCGACGGCTTCCGCTTCGACTACCAGTTCAAGTCCCGGGCCCAAACCCTCCCCAACCTCCACCGCCTCTCCCTCTCCTCCACCTCCGCCGACCTCGGCCTCATCCCCGTCTTCCCCACCCTCACCTTCCCCAACCACTACTCCATCGCCACCGGCCTCTACCCTGCCCACCACGGCATCGTCAACAACCGCTTCTCCGACCCCCTCACCGGCGAGAGCTTCTCCATCTCCGACCTCGACCCCAGGTGGTGGCTCGGCGAGCCCATATGGGAGACCGTCGCCAGCCACGGCCTCAACGCCGCCACCTACTTCTGGGCGGGCTCCGAGGTCAAGAAGGGAGCCTGGACCTGCCCTGCCCAGTTCTGCCCTAGGTATAACCAGTCCGTGCCCTTCGAGGACCGGGTCGACGCCGTGCTGGGGTACTTCGATCTGCCTGCTGATGAGGTGCCTGTCTTTACCGCCCTCTATTTCTCCGATCCGGATAGCCAGGGGCACCGGTTCGGGCCTGACCATCCCGAGATCACCCGGGCGGTCCTGCATTTGGATGGGCTCATCGGGAGGCTCCTTGACGGGTTGGAGAAAAGAGGGATTTTCGATGAGGTCACTGTCATCCTGGTCGGGGATCATGGGATGGTCGGCATTTGCGAGAGCAAGTTTGTGTTTCTTGAGGACCTGAGTCCGTGGATCGAGATCCCGAGCGGTTGGGTCCAGTCACAGTATCAGCTGCTGGCGATTCGGCCGCCTCCGGATGTTTCGGCGGCTGAGGTGGTCGATAGGATGAACCGAGGGCTGAGTTCGGGGAAGGTTGTTAATGGGGATAGGTTGAGGGTTTATCTCAAGGAGGATTTGCCCGAGAGGCTGCATTACTCGGAGAGCGACCGTATTTGTCCGATCATTGGGTTGGTGGAGGAAGGGTACACCGTGGAGGTCAGTAGGAGGCAGGGGCTGGCGTGTGGAGGAGAGCATGGGTATGATAATGATTTGTTCTCGATGAGGAGCATATTTATTGGCCATGGGCCTCGGTTTGAGAAGGGCCGGATGATTGCGTCTTTTGAAAATATCGAGATTTACAATTTGATGACTTCCATTCTTGAGCTCAAGGGAGCCCCGAATAATGGTTCGGATTCATTTGTGGAATCGGTTCTTTTGCCAAGTACATGACATTAGAGTAATGATGATGAAGGTATGTGCTTGTTTTGTTGTAATTTCTATTCAGAAAGACTAATAAACCGTTTGGAGTTTGCTCGTTCTTTTGTAATGTTATCGCTGATGTTATGAAAATAGATCTAGAACCGATTTACTTTGCCTAGCCATTCTACTTGATGAACTTGAAGAACTGGTTAATATACCTTCCGCTAGGCAGCCGTCAAACTTTTAGAGTATTGCCCTTCTAGAATAAAATATTGAAATGTATAAAATTTTGAATAGCTAGACTTTCGATATAAACTTTTTTCCATCCTTGATGCGAGTTCAACGAAATGCTTATGTAGAGAAACCTATCCAGGACATGCATACCGTCTTGTTGAAGAAGATGAAAGTTTATGAAATTCTACCTCGAACTTATAAATGCACTTACTTCGTATCATATGTTTTAAAGTGCTAGACTCATCCATATCAGAATTCTCATTGCGACTACACTATTCTTTTGAAAATGTTGGTTCTTAATTTCCCAATATTTTGATCCATACAACATTACTGATGTTATAATCATTTAATACGATTTTCTCAACATTCTTATGGTTGTGATATTATTATACGACACTCCAGAAATTCTTTTCCATTTTGACCATTACACATAGATTCTATGAACTACACTCTTCTTCATATTACAAACACTATCAATGATAATGGAATGTAACGACAAAAGATTATTTAATATGTAATAAAAAACTTGCTAGTATTAATGTGAACTCAGAGATATTGTGATGTTGAGCGGTCTTTTAAATTTGAAAGGTGGAGAATACATGTGAGCGATCTTTTCCGAAGCACGTGAAATGCAGAATGCTCGTGGTGAGCAAGGACCTTAGGAGATTGTCGACACTTGCGACACACGATCCTCAGTTTTGATTATTTAGAACAAAACTTTATTTAAAAAATTCATATGTTGCTGATGACGTTTCCAAGTGTTTAATCTTGAGTACAATAAGTATAGTATATTAAACATCAAGCAAGATTGCTTATAATATGATACGCACTCAAAACGTTGATATGCCATGAAGAGTTGATGGAAGCAAGAATGTGTTACAATGATGTCTTAACATAACAACTCGAGAAAATAAAAATCAAAGAAGAACCAAGTTCAAGAATGGAGATATAAGTGTTGTATACATGTCTAGTGTTGATCTCATAAGGTTAGAAACCACATTCTAACATGTTTTCTATTTTCCGGACGTCTCCCTTCTCATTGAGAGACGTCTAACATATCTGTTGGAATTCAAACTGCCCAACATTCAAAAACAGATATTCTGACATATCAGAGAACAAACGTCTGCCTCACAGATTCTGTACGTACAGACGTCTGATGAAGAAATTTTCAAAATATCATTCACTGGATATATTTCAGAGACGACTTATCGAGACGTCTGCTGAAGAATTATTGAACACCAGACGTTTCCCACAGACGTCTGTGTTGGCAATTTTTGGTTTAAATATTCAAAGGAATGTGTATTTATGTTGGATATATGTATGCCCTAGAGGCCATTATGTGATAGTGGATGTATTTATACATGTATATATATATATATTCAGTGTGCATTCTTGCTCGACATGATAGTATGCTATCTGGTTCTACTTTATCTGACATGTTGATTTGATCATGCTTTTATTCATTCATACAGGCTGATAAAGTCCTGAGGATATTGGCTTGACTACAGTGATTATGATAGGGACATACTAGTGGGATATCTGTAGTTTATAAGCATATCCTGAAATGTCCCTAGTCGGAGGTGTATCGAGACGGGGCATCGATGTACCAGAGTAGACTAGCGTATATGATACTAGACCCATGTGATGGGCGATGGATGTTCCCACATTCATCGATGTTTGACATCAAGATCATATACGTGTGCTCAGTGGTGACTTGGTACACTGGACGGACTCACCGAGAACTCTTATATAGAATTATATCTATCGTCGGATAGCAGTTCTCAGGTGACACTGGTACATGTTAGTCTGTAGACCCGAGATCGTCATAGAGTCTTGTGTGTTCTCCCACTGTACTTTGATTGCCACCCTACCACGGCTCTACTGAGTCATGCAAACAGGTGGCCGTTGGGTACAGTCCCGAGACACACGAAGGCAATGAGCGATAGGAGGGGTTTCGTCTCTTCCGGTATTGGGAGTTGATGCTGTGTTGTGCCCGACTGGTTATATCAGTAAGTCCCTGGCCAGTGCTGCTGAGATTTGCTGATAAGTGTTATCAGTAGTTTCTCGATCTGTTATAGACCATTCACCGGCACGACTAATTGAGTTATTGGGGTCGACGTGACCATCCCTAGGCTCGATATGCAGCATATCTGACGAAGAGACCGGACTGTACGGTGGTGTTGCCGGTTGGCTCGACGGGAGTTGTAGCAGGTTCGCTTGTTTTCTTCTGATCGCTCAATACCCGGGTGGCCGTTACGTTTAGCTGACCGTTTGCGGCTTGGGGGTGCTTGATATGACCATCACCCACTGCCGGCGTATTGACGAGTCTTAGAGTCCCACAAAGGAGTTACCTAGTCCAGGCGAAACGTTGTGGTGCGCGAATGCGATATGCGCATGGACCCGATTAAAATGCGCGTATAGGATACCGTATATTGATCGGACGGCTTGCTTTTGGTGGGGTCATATGTGTATGGCCGGATTGATAAATCAAGTGTTGATTTATCATTTAACCATTAGTTTTCTCACTTAAAACCTTTTCTTGTATATGATGGATTTATGCATGCATGTATGTTTTTCTTTCTTTCTTGTTTCATGCACATATGGATGTGCATACATACATACATCATCTATCATGGTTGATTACACATTGAAAATGATGGCAATATAAGACTCACACCATGGATAAATATATGAATTATTATTTGATTTTGTGTTTAAAACAAAATGGAAAAGGAAAGGATAATTCTTGACTTGTTTCTACATCCTTCTTTAACCTAACCATCCTCACCTACCCTTAACCTTGGATTAAACTTTCTTTCTATATTTTAAACTCTAATTAAATAATAACTCAAACATTTAACCATGGTTTGAGATGAGAAGAAATAAAATATATAAGATATATCTTCATTTCTTTTCTAAGAAAAATCTTTTCTCTTCTTGAAAAAGAAAAGCCATCATCTTCTTTCTCCTTCTTCTTTTGCTCTCTGGTGTTTTATAGTGAGCAAAATACACATCAAGAAAGGTTTTTGAAGTGAGAATTAGAACTACAACATCATTCTACATAAGTTTAGCCCACTTGTTTAGAGTGTTATCTTCTTTTCTTCTCTTGGAAAGTCAAGTTGATAGCTTGGACGAAGGAGCTTCGGGTGGATCGTCGTGGACACAAGAAGACTTCTAGAGGACCTTCCTCCAACACCCAAGAGGCCAAAGAGTCTAGCGAAGGGAGCTACAAATGTTGTAGTCTTGAAACCCTAGTCTTTATTGCCTTTAACATTTAGAAACCCTAATTTTCTAGGATAAGATCTTTTGTATGTTTGCTTAGCACCATAAAAACTTGAACTTTGTGACATGTGATGCTTCCAAACTCTACATAGGGTGCTAGGTAAACCTAACAATTTATGCCGTTTTTGTTTTTAACCGTTCCCGACAATCATTAACTGTTTTATTACAGTTATTGGCAGTTAGAATAACTACCCCATTCGATTCTTATATAAAACCTTGAGATCAGACACATTCAATTAATTATTCATTGCAAATCTTTTGAGATTTCTCTTGTTCTTAAACGTTAACTTACCCAAATTTTTTCCATTTCCTCCGGAGCTAAAACTTATATAATCTCTCAAAACAATCCTTGTGCCACACTGGGTATAATCTATTGAGATCATAGGATTGTGAGTGAGTAATTTGTCGTTTGTAAAACGATGTAAATCCCCGAAGATGGTTCGATGTTCTTCAACCCACGAGAGGGGGTGTCTCTCATTGCTTGAATTGTATGGATTCGGAGTGGAAAGAGATATTTTCTTAGAGAATCGCAGATTAGAGAGGAAAGTATGGTTTTTCTAGAGAATCGCGAATTAGCGAGAAAAAGACTTGTTTCCTAAGGAATTACAAGTTCAAGAATGTGATTCTTGTGAATGAATGATTTGTGTTCTTCACATCCCTGTGAAGAGGGATTCATGTTCTTCACAACAATAGTGCAGAAATCCTGAGAAGTTGTCTTAGGCGGAGAAATCCCGAGAAGTTGTCTCAGACGGGAACTAGCCACAGGAGAGTGGTGAACCCTATTCAACAAATCTCTCGTGTTTGCATTGCCTTTGACTCTATTTATTTTTCTGTGATTGTCTTGATTACAACACTAAGTTTCATTATTTAAACTTGTTTAAATTATTTCCGCAGAAACTTAGTAATCAATTCAAAATATAGTAATTAAGTTTTAAATTTGCCATAGGATACGTAGTTACTGTTAGTGTATATGCTCTAGAGGCCATTACTGTATCATACTAGTTTGTATATTACTTAATGGAAGCTTGGGATATTCACCTTGTATTGACATTCTTGCTTAAAATAGTAGTATGCTACTTGGTTTGTTTCTGCTTTAATGTGTGCATGTGTTTCTTATAGCATATCGTCTTTGCACATTAGTGGAGCCCTTAGGATCTTTGCTTGATTACCAGCATTGTGATGGCAGTCACACTCGTGGGGGCTGGGTAATCCACAAGCACATCCTTATGCAGGTCCCTAGTCGTAGGACTATCGAGACAGGGCATCGATACTCCGGAGTAGATTAGCGTATATTACTTAATGGAAGCTTGGGAGACGGTCTGTCCCACAGCCGTCAGTACGTCGTACTTGAGATAGTATGCGGGTGCTCGTTAGGTTACGAGTACACTGGACAGGACTCGTCGGGAACTGTTGGTTGGTATTATACCTATCGTCAGTTATCAGTTCCCAGGTGACATGAGTACAGCTTAGTCCGTTGACTTGACACTGTCACTTCGCCTCGAGTGTGTTCCCACTGTTCTTAGATTGCTACCCTACCACGGCTCAAAAGAGTCGTGCAAACAGGTAGCAGTTGGGTGCAGTCCCGAAGCACTTGGAAACAGTGACGGTTAGACAGGATTCGTCTCTCCCGGTATTGGGGGTTGATATCGCGTTGTGTCTAGGAGAGCCATTACACAAAGTCCCTGGCCAGGGCAAGCGAGATAGACTGGTAGGTTTCCAGTGTTATCTCAGGGTGTTCTGGGCTACACTCCGACACGACTTGTACCGCTATTAGGGGACTGACGTTTACCGCCCCCTAGGCCCGCCATACGATACTCTTAGACGAACAGACCGGACTGTACGGAGACTGTCACATTCAGGCTCAGTAGGAGTTCAGATGGGTTTACCTCGTCAGTCTTCTTATCGGCATCTACCCGGGGACCGTTACGTACAGCTAGTGCCGCTTGCGGTCTGTGGTTAAACCCACTGCCAGCGTAGTGTCGAGTCTTTAGAGTCCCACACAGAGGGTTATTCGCCTTTAGGCAAAACGAGTAGAGGTCGCATGGTTTTGCGACAGGGTTCGTTCACATCCGCGCACTTGTGCACGTTTGGTGTCCGGACAGCTTATACTAGCGGGCTTTGGTTTAAGCCAGATCCTAGTATATGTTTCGGGATTGGTTTTATCTCATTGTATTCGTGTTCCTCGGAACACGGATACGGGTGTGTATGCGCAGTTGACTGAGGCAGAGGCAGAGGATTTTCATTAGGGTTAATGACCATTGTCTTTTTCTTAACCCTAATGTTTATGTGTGAAATATGATTATTAATATTAATTAATTATAATTGTGTTATGATTAGGGTTGTTGACCATTTGACTATGCTTGACTTGTTGACCTAGGTTGACAAGTTGACCATTGATTGGTTCGGAAAATTGTTTGTAGTTATACCGCAATCAGAACGGTGTCGCGCGTAGCTAGACCGAGGTGAGTACGGGCCGTCCTCAGGAAAACGTTGAATATTTTAATATTACTTTAGATGTGTTGAGAGAGAGAGGAGGGATAAAGAATTTTGAAGAATGGGTTCTAGATCTACGTTAAGCAAGAATGCAAAAATATAGATCTAGATTATTTTAGGGATGTAGTTAATATAATAAGAGGGCTTATAGGGTTCGTTAGGATTTAGTAGTTATGGACGATTGATTAAAAGTTACCATTTTTATCCTTTAATAGATTTAAAATTAGAACGACGGTGATGCGTGTAGATTAGGGTTTCTGGAGGGAAAAAGAATCCTACTCTTAACCCTTATCTCGACACGGAACTCCGTTCATATCTAGCCCTTACCAAAACAATCATTAATCTAATCTCTAATCGCGGTCGGAACTAACAAAGAATTGTTAGCGTGCCCGATTAGGATGTTAATGATTCTTTTTATAAAGTTCATAAACTTTATAGGACTTAATAAGGATTTAGAGATGTTCATCATCCATTAGGCTACCCCAATCCTACGAACCCTAACAAGCGGAGAATTACTCGCGCATGTTGGGAGAAAAAGAGATGGAGAGAAAATGCATAATTAAACTACTAAGAAATAGAATAAGAAAAAGAAAGCTACCTTTATTAATCAACAATATTCATTACACTTTGATTCCTTAGAAAATGATTACAAAGACTAGTTTGCTTCTCGATCTCTTCCAAGGAGGTAGACGAACAGTTGATGATCAGCCTGGATGCGTGAGCTGTCTGGGACTTCGTGATCTCGTCGGCTTGATGATTTTTCCAAGAGGCTCTCGGTCTTTATTTATAGTCCCAAAGGCAGAAAGTTAGATGCCTAAATTGGGGAATGGTAGTTATAATCCCACCAGAAAAGTTTCAGCCTATAACTCCACTACTATGCGGCGGATCCGCGGCATCAAGGGGCTCGGGCCGCGGATCCGCGGCCTGATGATCTCATCCGTTGATCAATTTTTTATGGGTTGCTCCTTGTGACATGTGGCGATCCTTGGAATCTTCAGAATTTGGAAATCTTTTCTTTTCTTCTGCCAGAATTGATTTCTTAATTTTGATTTCTTAATTAGGCAGGTTAGCTTTAACAACTTGATTTCCTTGATTTAAGACCCGAAAATTCTGCACAACAACTTAAATAATATTTAGTAGACTTAGTTCTACTAGGATTAGGTCAATAATATTATATACATTTTCCTACCAAATGCTAATTATAATATATTAACACATAGAAAATAGTATTTTTACAAATAAACCCTCATATGTATGATATATTATAATAAAGACCTTTTTAAATATGGAAATAGTAGGAAAAATGTAATAACAAATATGCAGTTTAATCAACTGAACAAATACCCCCAAACTTATCTTTGATCGTTCCGAGCAAACTAGTTTATTCAAGAGAAGGAGAAAAAGAAGAAAACTAAGCACACTTTCGTAGGCAAACACGATTGCATTGAGCACGTGCAACAAGCCATTAAACCTCTAGGTGTCCCTAGTAGGAGGAGTGTTGTCTCCTGAGGGTTTTCAGCGGATTACACCCACAAAATCCTATAATAAAAGAGAGACGGTGAAATTTACATATAAAGATAAGAACCATAAAAGAAAGACTTTGAAAATTTAGAGTTTCCAACTACACTAGTTTTTCAGTTGTCATGAGCCCTATCTTAATAGTCATGAAAAAATGTTAGAAATCACATTATCCCTCAATAAAACATCGTCTTTATTCTTCATTCCTACCTTTCATCCAAACATCGATCATATACCCCTACGTGTGTGAAATGGACATCCCTACACTCGGAGAATTCAATTCAAGCTATCGTACTCTTGTCCATCTACCTCAGTACTTTTTAACTTGATGAATATTTAGATTTGCTCACACATTTTCATGCGACCGTTAATACTTCTTGAGGTACTAACCGACCGATTACTCATGTGCTTGCTGATTAGGTGATAATATTTTCCTCGTCTTGCACCACCTAAGGCTTAGCAGTGACTCCCAGACCAGTTGGCCTTAGGGCACTAGGTGATGAAGCACCCTCGCTATATTTTTTTATTGCTGCCTTGGCGATAACAAAACCAGTGTTCATTTTTTTCTTTTCACCATTTTTATATTTTCTTCATTTTTTTATTTCCTTCATACTTTGACTTTTAGACAAGAGTATTTCAAGGTATCCTCTACTATCCCGAGTTTCAAGACGTGTGTAAGTGCATATAGTAGGGTATCAACATTCAAATGTTTGGCTTCCAGAATAGAAACTATTTTTCAGACTTATTTTTATTCTCAGATTAGTGACTTCCTTCATCTTACTAACCCTTGGGACAACAACTCATAACTACTTATTACCAGTTCGTTTAAGAAAACTTCTAATTTTCTTGGTTTTCTTAAACCATTCCTATCTTTTGGATGTAATTTTTCACTCTACTCTTTTGTTATAAATTTTTTTTAATGCCCAGTGTCAAAGATAATTCAGTGAATACAAACCTCCCCCCAAACCTGTTTTCAGCAGTGTCCTCATTGATGTAGCCTTTTGAGAACAAGGACCTGTATACTAGAAGAGAGATACAAGGGGTAAAATAATAGTTAAATGAAAACTACCCCCAAACTTGATCTTTGACACGCACAGATATTAATCAAATCCATTTTTACTCACCTCCATTCTTAAAATGAGAAAATGTTACAAAAACATGGAGGTGAGGCGGAGGAATTTTAGTTTTGATAAAGTGGCTCCTGTAAAAACAGGAGCTCCTCCGCGGGGTCAGCAGAAAAATACGGTTTTAATCTATGCCCATTTACTTTAAAAATTGAACCGTTTTTCAAATTTTCGACTTCAACTGCCCCGTGCGGGTGTACATACCGCACCACAAAAGGTCCTTTTCAACGAGATTTAAGCTTACCCGGATGAAGATGGAGACGGGAATCGTAAAGAAGGACTTGTTGCCCCGATGTGAAGGTTTTTCTAAAAAGATTTTTATCGTGGAACACTTTAGTCCTGTTCTTTACTGTCACCGTATTATCGTAAGCTTCATCGCGGAGTTCGCTTAGCTCATTCAATTGCAGCTTTCGATAGCTGTCTGCATGATCAAGATCAAAATTAAGCTCTTTAATAACCCGCATAGCTTTATGTTCGATCTCGACGGGAAGGTGGCATGCCTTCCCAAACACAAGACGGTATGGAGACATACCAAGATCGGTCTTATAAGCGGTGCGGAATGCCCAAAGAGCATCCGTCAATTTGGTTGACCAATCTTTACGGTTTTTCGAAACCGTCTTCTCCAATATCTGTTTGATCTGCCTATTTGAGATCTCAGCCTGCCCGCTTGTTTAGGGATAATAGGGCGTAGAAAGCTTGTGAGTGATTGAATATTTCCGCATTAAGGCCTCGAAAGACCGATTGCAGAAATGTGTCCCGTTGTCGCTAATTATAGCGCGAGGGTGTCCGAATCGCGAAAAGATATTTTCTTTAAGGAACTTAATGACAACTTGGTTGTCATTAGTGCGACACGGTATAGCTTCCACCCATTTCGAGACATAATCAACCGCCAACAAGATATATAGATTCCCAAAGGAGTTGGGAAAATGGCCCATAAAATCAATACCCCAAACATCAAATATTTCCACAACCAATATAGGTTGGAGCGGCATCTCGTTCCTTCATGAAATCCGACCCAAATGCTGACATCGCGGACAAGTTTTGCAATATTCAAATGCATCTTTAAATAATGTTGGCCAATAGAAGCCACATTGCAAAACCTTCTCCGCCGTTTTGCGAGGACCAAAATGACCGCCGCATGCCTGATCATGACAAAAAACCCTAAGTTTCTGCCGATTTTTATTTCTGCTCCAAAAATAATAAATCATGTACTAAAAATCGGCTCAGGGCCTTTTGTTAGAACAGGCAAGAAAAACGATCCAGTAAGTCGACCAACTCACCGCGGTTCCGCGGCAAGAGCTTGCTCCTGCCGCAGATCCGCGGCCGAGTTGACTCAGCCGTGGATCGTTTCTCCTGCAGTTTTCTTCTGATGGTGTTTTGTGATTTTTGAGATGGTTTGTTTCTGCCCAGAATTTCCAGAGAACAAGTTAGTTTTTGGAGTGGTTACAAATCCGTATTTTGATCGAACTTCTTTACACTTTGGCTAATGGGTTATATCTGTGATGTGATATATGTATTGAACGTCTGCTAATCGCTATACGTCGATTAGTGGGGGTTATACATATCTGTGATCTGTAATGTTGATGGTTTGTGTATATAAATTCGTTGGATTGTCGCGGATGAATAGCGGGGTTGTGAGATGAGAGTTTTCTCAATTCATGTAATATGTAATTTGATGTAATATTATTTATATGGCCGCACAACCGGGATGAGGTTGTAGCCGTCTTTGTATAATTTCTTTTTACTGTTTTTGCTCCTAGGATAGACCCAAAGTGGGGTGCACAAACTACCGGGTATCTCGAAGTGCCGAGTGGCCTACTCACGTTGTTGAGAGAGGTTGCTTCACTTCGGGTACTTGGCGGGTAGTTTGCCGCACCCGTAGGGGTCTAGGGTGGGGTTTTGGCTATTCATCGCGACCGTGTAATCCGCTCTTCGTTACAGGCTCGTACGAAATGCGGATTCCTAGTATATCCAATGTGTTCATCTGTGATCTGGAATGGCTATCATTGCATGTGACGAATGTGTATATATCTATATATGATATCTATTTAGGCGTTGCTTATGTTTTGCATCCGCGCTAGTCCAGCCCCCGCTCTGTCGTTAGTTAAGTAACCTAACGGGTGATGACGGGATCCCGTGGCGAATGCGGATGGCATAAGCGTACGTCATATTTTCGTTGTTTTCTGCAATGGTAGGATTAATTGATGGGACGCATTAAAATTAATGCAAGAAAAATAAACCAAGTAAAAGTCGTTGGAACACTTTCAAAACCACTCGGTTCTTTTTCAAAACCAAATTTTAAATGCGGAGCTTGAACCACTCCTTTTGAAAGCTATCTCATTCCTTCGATTATATCAAGTTCACGGTTTCGCCAAAACCATTCGTGGCCCTCCGTCGTTTCACATGGATAGTCAATAAGTATTCAAGCTATGTTTGTTGGCCAAAGTCAAGGCATAGTGATTGGTAGCTATTGGGTATTCATGTGCAGCATAGATAGATGTGTTGGTTTGAGACAGTCGGTCTATCTTGTTGGCCAAAGTCAAGGGTATGTGCGGGTGGGTTCAAATTAACCTGGAGAATGACGGGTAGAACTTGACATGTGACTTATGATTTGTTGGCCAAAGTCAAGGTCATAAGAGCATGGGGTAAAAATCCACATCGGGAGTTTCAAAAGAAACTGAAACTTGCTAGCGCTGCATACCATTTGGAGTGTGATGATTCTGGTAGGATTCCTTCAGTTTTGTCACGCGATGATATTTGGATCCCGATCCTACTGTGAGTATATGCTACTCCTCCGGAACTTTCTCACTTAACGATCAATGCTATAAACCAAGTAGGTATAGCGGGGCTACGCCCACAGGGAAAAGAGGTTATTTAATTAAGGAACTTCGCGAAAGCGTTGGAAAACCTCCCTCGAAGTACCGACACTGGCCTGGCTGAACGGTTAAGCAAGAATTGTACGGTGAGATTGATCCCGACTAATTCTTTCTTTATGGTTTGAGGAGGGATTCGAGAGACAGTGTGAGCCATCATGTTTAGACAAATTAAAAACCACTCTAAACTTGCAAGAGCATCATGCTAAAGTGTTCCTTCTCTCTCTCCTAATTGCAGCGACCAAATATCATGACTGGACTTAAGTTACTACTAGATAAAAACATACTGACAGGGCCAAACTACAAAGATTGGCTCAGGAATGTCAAAATGGCAATCACTTATGACAAGTTGGGGTATCTCCTTACCACCAAAGCTCCCCCTGTCCCAGGTCCCAAAACCAGCGTCGCGGATAGGGAAATCCGTAAGACCTGGGAAATCGACTGCGCGAAGGCCAAGTGCCTCGTGCTTGCCTCTATGGACAATGAACATCAGAGGAGGCACGAGAATATGGACCTCGAATCCATATTTCTCTATACAAAAGAACTGTATGGAGAGCAATCCTGCATCGCCAGATACGAAGTGTCGAAAAAGCTGTTTTCGGCGAGATTGGCCGTCGGATCATCGGTAGCGGAACACGTGTTTAAGATGATTGGCTATATAGAGGAGCTCGCGGACCTTGGGACCACGTTGGAGAATGAGCTCTATACGGACTTAATTCTCCAGTCCCTTTCTTCCACTTACGCCCAGTTTATCCTGAATTTCAACTTGCAAGAAAAGGAAGTTGAACTTTCAGAACTCCTCAACATGCTGAGGAGTGCAGAGGGCACCCTACAGAAAGGTAGGGAAACATCCACTTTGTTTGTAGGAGGATCTTCCTCTTCTAGGTCCAAGACGAAAGCCAAGGGAAAGAAGAAGAAAACCCCCACCAAACCAAGGGGCGGTGTTAGTAAAGTGGATACGAAGGGAAAGGCAAAAGCAACAAAGGTAGCAGGAAAGCTTGTGGGGAAGGAAGAATGCTTTTACTGTCACAAGAGTGGACACTGGAAGAAAGATTGCAGGGCTTGGAAGGCCAGAACCCAGGATATGAAGCAAGTTGCGGCTTCAGCTTCAGGTGTGTATGTTATTGAAAACTGTCTATCAATAAACTCTACTTTCTGGGTATTGGATACCGGATCAGGATCTCATATCTGTAATTCTTTGCAGGCATTGAGAAAGCGTAGGTTTTTGAAGGCAGGTGACATGGCCCTCAAAGTTGCAAACGGAGCTAGCATGGATGCTGAGACCGTGGGGGACTATCACCTGGGAATGTCAGATGGACATGTTTTGGTTTTACGTAATTGCTTTTTTGTACCCAATGCAACTTGTAATATCATTTCTGTATCTTTAATATCTAAAGAAGGTTATGAATTTGCGTTTGTAAGTAATGTTGTAAACATTCACCTTAATCAAGTTCTGATTGGGTCATGTACATTAAGCAATGGTATATACGTATTAAACCAACCACAGATTTTCAATGTCCAGAATACACACAAAAGAAAGTCTCCGGAAACAAATCAGGCTTTCTTATGGCATTGTAGACTGGGTCACATCAATGAGAGAAGGTTGACGAAGTTACATACAGAAGGATATTTAGATCCGTTCGAATATCAATCATATGCAACTTGTCAATCCCGTCTCAAAGGAAAGATGACAAAGACTCCGTTCACTGGACACAGAGTAAGAGCGAGCGAGCTCTTGGGACTTGTATACAGCGACGTGTGCGGTCCAATGTCTACGCATACACGAAGCGGTTATTCTTACTTCATTACTTTTACGGATGACTTTTCAAGGTACGGATATAAGAAACTCAGTAGTACTCATCATAGAGCTCACCATATCTAATAGGGTATGATTGCTCCGTCCCGATACACCTTCGTGCTGTGGTGTATATGGAGGAGTAAATAGAGAGAATCTCATTCTCCTTTAGAACAGTCCAGGATTTCCGTGCTTAAGTATTCTCCTCCTTGATCTCATCTAAGGACATAATACTTATACCCGTTTTTGGTTCTCTACTTCTAACTTATATTCTATGAATATCTCAAAAGGTTCAGACTTGTGTTTCAACAGGAACATATGTCCGAATCTTGAGAGATAAATAGTGAATGTAATGAAGTACAAAGAACTGGTCCTGGTATGTGTAGACAGGGGACCTTCATACATCAGTATGCATCAATCCTAAGAGTTCACTAACTCTTCTTAATGAAACATAAATCCGAAGCCTTTGGAAAATTCCAGGAATATAAGAATGAAGTAGAAAAACAAACAGGCAAAAGTATCAAGACACTGAGATCTGATCGAGGTGGTGAATACTTGAGTGCCGAGTTCCTGGATTACTTAAAAGAGAATGAAATTCTCTCTCAGCTTACTCCTCCATACACTCCGCAACATAACGGTGTATCGGAGAGACGGAACCGGACCCTATTGGATATGGTACGTTCCATGATGAGTAACGCTGAGTTACCGCGATCATTCTGGGGATATGCACTAGAATCAGCTGCATACCTTTTGAACCGAGTTCCAACTAAGACTGTGCCTACTACACCATATCAGATGTGGTGTGGGAAGAGACCCTATCTTAATCATATTAAGACATGGGGATGTCCAACTTTTGTCAAAAAGCAGCATGCGGACAAACTCGAGGCACGCTCAGTACGGTGCAAGTTTGTGGGATATCCAAAGAACTCCAAGGGATATTTCTTCTATTGCGAAGAGGAACAGAAGGTTTTTGTTTCTCGTCATGCCCACTTCTTGGAAACTGAGTTTTTGGAAAATCAGATAAGTGGGAGCGCAATAGAACTGGAAGAAATTCCAGAACCACGAGCTATTACTGAAAGCTTAGTAGAACCAGAGGGTTCGAAAGATCAGGATATTCCAGCGCCGCTCCGCAGAAGTAGTAGGCAGTCTTATCCGTCCGAGAGATACAACAGTTTTCTCATAGACGGGGATAGAGAGGATTGCATCATTGATAGTGATGAGCCGACTAGCTTCCAGCAGGCCATTCAGAGCGTCGACTCGGTAAAATGGCTGGATGCAATGCGGACCGAAATGGAGTCCATGTACACCAACAAAGTATGGACGTTGGACGTTGCTCCAGATGGGGTAAAACCCGTAGGATACAAGTGGATCTTCAAAAGGAAGATTGGTGTAGATGGATAGGTTGAGACCTATAAAGCTAGACTTGTTGCAAAGGGTTTCCGTCAAAGACCTGGCTTGGACTATGACGAAACCTTTTTTCCTGTGGCTATGCTGAAATCCATTCGGATCCTTCTTGCCATTGCTCCTTCCACGATTATGAGATCTGGCAGATGGATGTAAAGACCGCTTTTCTAAATGGAAATTTAGAGGAGTGTATCTATATGGACCAGCCAGAGGGTTTCATTCAGAGTGGGAGCAGCGGAAAGGTGTGCAAATTGCTTAAGTCCATCTATGGACTAAAGCAGGCATCGCGGAGTTGGAATATCTGTTTTGATGAGACGGTCAAAGAATTTGGCTTTATCAAAAATCCAGATGAGCCATGCATCTATAGTAGATTTGTAGCAAGAACTGTAGTATTCCTCGTTTTATACGTGGATGACATTCTCTTGATAGGAAATGACATTCCTATGCTACAATCTGTCAAAGGGTTCTTGTCATACAGGTTCTCCATGAAAGACCTGGGTGATGCCTCTTACATTTTGGGGATCCGGATCTATCGTAACAGATCCAAGAGGATAATAGGACTTTCACAGTCCAGGTACATCGACACCATACTGAAAAGATTCGCTATGGAAGATTCCAAACGCGGTAATTTACCGGCTTGTCACGGGATCACCCTCACCAAAAAGATGTCTCCCAAGACTGATTTGGAAAGAGATCGCATGTCTATTATACCCTACGCTTCTACGGTAGGCTTTATAATGTATGCGATGTTGTGTACCGGATCAGATGTAGCTTATGCACTGAGTGTGGTAAGCCGGTATCAGTCAAACCCTAGGGAGAAACACTGGATAGCGGTAAAGAACATTCTCAAGTACCTGAGAAGGACTAAGGAGATGTTCTTGGTGTATGGCGGAAAAGACCTCCAGATCGAGGCCTTTGCTGACTCCAGCTTCCAGAGTGACAAGGATGATTCCAAGTCCATGTCGGGTTATGTCTTTACCCTCTATGGAGGGGCGGTGTGTTGGAAGAGTTCCAAACAGGAAACCGTTGCTGACTCGACGATGGAAGCGGAATATATCGCTGCTGCTGATGCCGCAAAAGAAGCCGTCTGGATAAGGAAGTTCCTAACAGAACTTCAGGTGGTTCCGTCCATTGTTGATCCAATACCTCTGTATTGTGACAACAACGGGGCTATAGCTTTAGCGAAGGAACCCAGGTCCTATCAGAAGTCCAGACACATCTTGAGGCGGTATCACCTGATCAGGGAGATCGTGGGTCGCCAGGAGATCGAGGTTCGGAGAGTTGCTACGGAAGATAACACTGCTGATCCATTCACGAAGGCCTTACCCCAGACTCAGTTCGAGCGGCTGATCGAGATGATAGGTCTTCGATACGCCAGTAGATGGCCTTAGTGCAAGTGGGAGATTGTTAGTGTATATGCCCTAGAGGCCATTACTGTATCATACTAGTTTGTATATTACTTAATGGAAGCTTGGGATATTCACCTTGTATTGACATTCTTGCTCAAAATAGTAGTATGCTACTTGGTTTGTTTCTGCTTTAATGTGTGCATGTGTTTCTTATAGCATATCGCCTTTGCACATTAGTGGAGCCCTTAGGATCTTTGCTTGATTACCAGCATTGTGATGGCAGTCACACTCGTGGGGGCTGGGTAATCCACAAGCACATCCTTATGCAGGTCCCTAGTCGTAGGACTATCGAGACAGGGCATCGATACTCCGGAGTAAATTAGCGTATATTACTTAATGGAAGCTTGGGAGACGGTCTGTCCTACAGCCGTCAGTACGTCGTACTTGAGATAGTATGCGGGTGCTCGTTAGGTTACGAGTACACTGGACAGGACTCGTCGGGAACTGTTGGTTGGTATTATACCTATCGTCAGTTATCAGTTCCCAGGTGACATGAGTACAGCTTAGTCCGTTGACTTGATACCGTCACTTCGCCTCGAGTGTGTTCCCACTGTTCTTAGATTGCTACCCTACCACGGTTCAAAGGAGTCGTGCAAACAGGTAGCAGTTGGGTGCAGTCCCGAAGCACTTGGAAGCAGTGACGGTTAGACAGAATTCGTCTCTCCCGGTATTGGGGGTTGATATCGCGCTGTGTCTAGGAGAGCCATTACACAAAGTCCCTGGCCAGGACGAGCGAGATAGATTGGTAGGTTTCCAGTGTTATCTCAGGGTGTTCTGGGCTACACTCCGACACGACTTGTACCGCTATTAGGGGACTGACGTTTACCGCCCCCTAGGTCCGCCATGCGATACTCTTAGACGAGCAGACCGGACTGTACGGAGACTGTCACATTCAGGCTCAGTAGGAGTTCAGATGGGTTTACCTCGTCAGTCCTCTTATCGGCATCTACCTGGGGACCGTTACGTACAGCTAGTGCCGCTTGCGGTCTGTGGTTAAACCCACTGCCAGCGTAGTGTCGAGTTTTTAGAGTCCCACACAGAGGGTTATTCGCTTTTAGGCAAAACGAGTAGAGGTCGCATGGTTTTGCGACAGGGTTCGTTCACATTCGCGCACTTGTGCACGTTTGGTGTCCGGACAGCTTATACTAGCAGGCTTTGGTTTAAGCCAGATCCTAGTATATGTTTCGGGATTGGTTTTTATCTTATTGTATTCGTGTTCCTCGGAACACGGATACGGGTGTGTATGCACAATTGACTGAGGCAGAGACAGAGGACTTTCATTAGGGTTAATGACCATTGTCTTTTTCTTAACCCTAATGTTTATGTGTGAAATATGATTATTAATATTAATTAATTACAATTGTGTTATGATTAGGGTTGTTGACCATTTGACTATGCTTGACTTGTTGACCTAGGTTGACAAGTTGACCATCATCATTTCATATGAAAGATGCTCTTTGATTCTTGCAAAAGTAATTAATGTGAAATGATAATGATCATTTCAAGATTAACCATCACAATTATCTTTAGTTAATTTTTAATTATCATAATTCACACATATATGTGAGAAGGTTGTCATTATCTCCTTACTTTATCTTTATCATTCTCATTCATCCTCTTCCTCTCTCTCAAAGCTCTTCCCTCTCATGAGTTGAGAACCATTGAGCTTGAGATAAAACCTTCTAAATTATTCTCTACTCTTTCTAAGGTTCTAGGTTTAGCACACCAAGCACCTTAGTTACTTCTAGTTTGAGGTTGGAGCCAAAGGTAGAGGCCCTCGGGTGGATCTTTTTTCGGCAAGAGAAGGCGACGAGGAGAACCCGTTCATCCCACTCCAAGGAGCAAGAAGAGAATGACTTCAAAACTTAGGTATAACCCCTTAACCGAGTAGCTAACTCTTTTAGCTTGGTAGTTAGTTTATGTTTAGCAAAGATCCCTCCTTTTGTGTAGTCCATGTTGCCTAGTGTTGTAAAAATCGAATTTTTCATTATGTTTCCACCTCTTCGTAAGCACCGGGATGGGCAACGTGGACTTACAGTTACCTTATTCACTCCTAAGGCATTTCAGAGATGATGGTCGTTTCCAAATAGTCCAATTATATATATCATTGATTTAGAAAACATTTGGTTTACCAATTGCATGTGATGCATCTATTGAATTTCGTTATTCATAACTTGTTTGTACCCAACTATGAATTCTTTATCAATGTCTTAAATGTTAGTGTTAGATACCAGTGTCGTGTCAGTCTGAAGATTTTGATATCGAATACCGGAGAAATTTCTGCGATATTTTTTAAACGTTGGATTATACAGTTTTGTATTATTAATGCTATTAGTATGACATTTTTTTGAAAACCATATCATCGTTATAACTTAATATAAAATTTTGATTTTATTAAATGATATTTTCTTTAATAACTCAGTGGTAGAGCGATCAGTAAGTTTTATGGCCTGAGCCCAAAAAAAACATAGTAAAATCTTCGCGCAAGTATAGTGAAATTTCGATCGATAAATATAAATTTCGTTGACATACCGAAATATCGGCTGGTATATTCTAAATTTCGGAAAAAGAAATAATTTTGCAATTTCGTGTCGATTACTCTCCAAAATCGAAATTTTGGCGACATATATCAGATGACGACCACCGACATTTAAAACATTGTTCTTTATGGATCATTTCTTATCACATCAGGGCATATTGTTTGTGAGTCATGTGAGCCGAGTTGGTGGAATACTTGACATGGATTTTGTAGGAACTGTGCTTTGCTGGACATGAAAGCAGCTCATTGTTCCATGGATCGTCTCTGATATTTTTATAATTATCCGGGCAAAATTCATGGAATATAAAACGATCCCTTCAACCTATTTTAGTTTAGGAAGTATATAATTGAATTTAAGGACTGGTATTTTGATAGTTTTATTGAATCATTTTAGCTATCCTCAGCATCATTTTCTATTAGACCAAATGATTTAAAGTTTTAAACAAATGCAGAAGCAGAAGTCATTTTATTTTCCTATGGTACTCATAATATAGTTTTCATAAATTTTTGCACTCTCTTTCATTTTCTTTATTTTGATAGACCTGGACAAGGACATCCAGGGATAAACCCGGTCTCAAATTCATGCAACTTCCTGGTTGCATTGGGCTTTTTTAGTGCTTGTGTGCTATTTTTTTTAATATTACACGCGTCTGTGCTCTTAGTATAGTTGGCTGTTTCGAGTGAAGGTGCCGATTTCAGCTCGGTATCATTAGATATGTCGAGTGAAGGTGCCTATTGTGTCGAGTTTTTCACTTCTTTTTGTTTTTGTTTTTCATTTTGGTTTTGGCTAGTTGCTTTTAAATATTTTTCCTAATTTATTAGACATTGGTTGGACTCTATTTAGAAAACGAAGTTCAACTAGTGCGTCTTCAATAGCTATATTGTGCGCCACCGATTGATATAATAGGTCAGATGGTCTGCAACAATCATGCTAGTTCTTTAGTGGTTTATGAAGAGACTCAATATCTTATGGGTAGATAAATAAACTTTACAAGATCTCTTTTCCCAAAATTGCTTCTTTGTCCATTTTCCACTATTTTAAAGCATTTTTTATGATATCAAAATATTGTATTTTGAACAGTAAAATTATGTCCCTTCACCGTGATTACACTGGTTGCTAGGTGATACAATCCATCAATTTGTTGCAAGAGATTCCTTTATTATTCTTTTTTTTTTGTGTATCATTATCAGTCATACATGGTTCAAAGAAAAAGTGAAAAACTCCTCACCACTGGATGAACTCATTTCCCTCATTTCTCTATTATATAATTGCTCGAGCATCTAATGTTATCAAATCCTAGCATACTGCCTTACCGGACCCCCTTTCTTTCTTAGTCTTTTACTACTCTTTTTCCTTCTGATTTCAGTAACAGTTAGTTTTAAGGTAAAAAATTCATCTTTAAGACGTCTGGGAAAACCTCCTTTATTGGATCAAATTTGGAGCAATTTGAAAAAGCAGGCATTGGTATGTAATATTTATTCTTAAGCATCCTGCAAAATTTATAATCAGAGCTTTGCAGCCATTGATGTATTATCGTGTGCTACTTTTCCTCTGAGAAATATGGTATCTGCACAAAACCTTTTGGTTTTGGAATGGTATGAGAGTAATCTGTTATTAATTGCCAATTTTCTTTCCTTGAATGTGCTCCTCTCCTCTTGTTAATGCTGCTGCTGTTTTTAGAAGACAAAGTTGCTTTGTTCTCTTGTTTACATATTATTTTGATGAGCATATTCTGCAGCTCAAACTATTTTATGGCATCCTGAATCTTTTGGGGACATCCTCTATGCTATATGTTGTGTGATATGTCAGTTGTTTCGAAATGAGTGTTTCTGTGTACACCTGCCAGATTTCAATCCTATTTTATTATTCTGGGATTATATCAGTTATGGTTCTATCTGTATAGGTTTATAATTTGGTGAAGAAATGGAAACTGTATTAATCACCTTGGGGTATCAAAATTGGACTTAAAACACATTGATATAATATCACCTGACTATGACTGTTATATTTATCTTTATTGAAACAATTGTGGATAAATATTTATTACCATCAGCATGTTATATATGACCCTTTTTATTTCAATTTAAAGCATTTTATTTTTGGGCAGACTACACTAGCTGTCACCGCAGGGATCTAATATTTGTTCTCAGGGGCTCGACAGATCTTTGATCACTCAGCAATAAAGGGATTAATAGGTAGGAGGGAGGAAGAAAAAGATTCGAAGGACACATGAAGCGAACCTATTTATCCTTGGATTTGATTTTGGTTTCAGAACTAAGGTAAACTCTAAAACTTACCTCAGTTTTATCCCTCAATGCATCTAACCATTAGGATTTTATATGAATATTGATTTTTGAATGTCTGGTTGATAATCATGTACACCTAGGCTATGCATGATGATCAGAAGTTTCATTTGGTGTTCCTTTATTTCTGTTAGAATATACTACGGTATTCTAGAATATTATACGTATGATTTGTCACGTGTAATTAGAAATGGGTGTATATGCAAATAACCAAATCTATATAGAGAAGGTTAAAGAGTAATCTTTAATCATCTAAATCATTCCCTTAAAATATCACTCTTTTCTCTTCCTAACAAACAAATATAGTATCAGAGTCATCCATCACCCAACTTTAAATCTGAGCCATTCATGATTCATCTCAACAAAACCCTAACCCTAGCTACTTCCCATCTCACCGCCGATCCCATCTTGTCGTCGACTCTCTAAGCACCATCGATCCTTACCACAGCCTCCTCAATTGACACTCCACCTAAGTCATCATCATCGACCTTACCTCACCTTCATTTCCTGAACATCGACAACATGCCTTTGATCCCATCGGCTCACCTTCAATTCCAACTCAACCTCGTCTTCGATCCCGAGCCCTTACCTTCGATCTCACCGAAAACCCTCAAGATCTTGTCTCGATCTTGCCTCAATCTTGCCTCAATCTTGAAGATACCTTCGATCTCGACTTCTATGGCCTTTTGCCTTTCATCGAAGATCCAATCTTTTTTTATTCTGACGTCCTCGTCCCTTTTCTTCTGTAAGATCTAGCCTACCGATTAAAAGATAAACAACGATCTATTGTATGGCTTGTGCTATTAGAGTGATAATATTATCAGATACCGTGATCGATCGAATCTGTAGTTGTGTTTTGAGGAGTTTATGGTTCAGAGATTGGTGATTTGATCTTTGAAGGTCAATCACGATCCTCGGTTTTTTATTGATCTTAGGAGATATCGTTTCGTGTTTTTTTTGGAAATGATCATAGACCCAAGTTTATTCTAACGAAAGAGAATAGTACAAAGAGAAAATACATATAATCGGGAGTCTCGAGAAGTGGAAGGAAAAAAGAAATAATTATTAAAAAACAAAAGCGATATACAGATTGCGTTCGGAGCTTGCGGACAAGGGTGTTGTAGTGGTAGTCAGCAGTGGCGACAGATGTAGATGCAATGCGTTCCGTAATACGATGAATGCAAGTTGCAATTGCCTGATAATGTAGAAGAGAATGGTCGCCATAAGTATGATTGTTTCGAACAAGCCCGATTGTCCAAAGTGTGTCACCCGGTTGAAACTCTAAACATGTTGCTAGGGTTTAGTCTCGCATCCGTACGTATAAAGAAAAACCTACACCCTCGAAACATCGAAAGTGTTACCGCAAATGGAACCTACTATCCCTCTCCTCCCCCGCCCCAGATCTGAAACATGCTTCCTTTACCTCCTCCTCACTCTCCTCTCCATCTTCGCTCTCCTCTCCCTCCCTTCGCCCGCCCCCTCCCCCTTTCAAGCTCCCCCGCCTAACCATAATCCTCATCTCCTTCTATGGCTTCCGCCTCGACTACCAGTTCAAGTCCCAAGCCCTAACCCCAACCTCCACCTCTTCTCCCGCTCCTACACCTTCGCCAACCTCGGATTTATCCTCGTCTTCCCCACCCTCATCTTCCCCAACCACTACTCCATCGTCACCGGCCTCTACCCTGCCCACCATAGCATCGTCAACAACCGCTTCTTCGACCCCTTCACCGGAGAAAGATTCTCTATCTCCGACCTCAACCCTAGGTGGTGCCTCGGCGAGCCGATATGGGAGACCGTCGCCGGCCACGGCATCAATGCTGCCACCTACTTCTGGGCCGGCGCCGAGGTCAAGAAAGGAGCTTGGACTCCCCCCCCGAGTTTTGCCCTAGGTATAACCACTCCGTCCCTTTCGAGGACCGCGTCGAAGCTTTGCTGGGGTATTTCGGTCCGTCTCCTGATGAGGTACCGGTGTTTACCGCCGTCTGTTTCTTAGACCCGAATAGCCAAGGGCATTGGTTTAGGCCGGACCATCCCGAGATCATCCAGGCGGTCGTGCATTTGGATGGGGGTTATCGAGAGGTTGATTGACCGGTTGGAGAAAATAGGGATTTTCGATGAGGTTAATGTGATTCTTGTCGGGGATCATGGGATGATTGGGATTTGCGAGATCAAATTTGTGTTGCTTGATGATCTAAGTCCGTGGATCGAGATTCTGAGTGGTTGGGTTCAGTTGCAGTATCAGCTGCTGGCGATACGGCCGCCTCCAGGTGTTTTGACGGCTGAAGTGGTCGATAATATGAACCATGAGTTCGGGAAAGGTTGGTAATGGGGACAGTTGAGGGTTTATCTCAAGGAGGATTTGCCTGAGAGGCTGCATTACTCGGAGAGCAACCGGATTTGTCCGATCATTGGGTTGGTCGAGGAAGGGTACACCGTGGAGGTCACTAGGAGGCAGGAATTGGCGTGTGGAGAGCATGGGTATGATAATGGTTTGTTTTCGATGAGGAGCATATTTATTGTCCAAGGGCCTCAGTTTGAGAAGGGCCGGAAGTTGCGTCTTTTGAAAATAACGAGATTTACAATTTGATGACTTCCATTCTTAAGCCCAAGGGAGCCCCGAATGATGGTTGAGATTCATTTGTGGCATCGGTTCTTTAGCCAAGTACATGACATTAGAGTAATGGTGATGAAGGTATGTACGCGTTTTGTTGTAATTTCTATTTAGAAAGACTTTCCTAAACCGTTTGGAGTTTGCTCATTCTTTTGTAATGTTATCGCTGTTGTGATGAAAAAAGATTTAGAACCAATTTACTTTGCCTAGCCATTCTACTTCATGAACTTGGAGTGCTGGTTAATTTACCATTCACTAGACAGCCGTCCAACTTTTGGAGTACTGCCTTTCTAGTCTAGAATAAAATATTGGAATGAATAAAATTTTGAATAGCTAGACTTTCGATGTAAACTTTTTTCATTCTTTATTGTTCATTAGGCTTGGTGCGAGTTCAACATAATGCTTGTGTAGAGAAGAAACCTGTCTAGGACACGCATAACGTTTTGTTGAAGAAGATGAAAGCTTATGTGAAATTCTATCTCGAGCTTATAAATGCACTTACTTCATATCGTATGTTTTAAAGTGTACACTCATCCATTTCAGCATTCTCATTGCGACAACACTATTCTTTTGAAAATGTTGGTTCTAAATTTCTCAAATTTCTGATCCATGCAATATTACTGATGTTATAATCACTTACCCCAGAAATATTTTTCCATTTACCATTCCGCATAAATTCTATGAACTACACTCTTCTTGATATTACAACCACTACCATTAATAATGGAATTTAACGACGAAAGATTATCTAATATGTAACAAAAACTTACTAGTATTACAGTGAACTCAGAGATATTGTGATGTCGAGCAGTCTTCTTACATTGAAAGCTGGATTATACATGTGAGAGATCTTCTTTACCTAAGCACACGAGATACAGAGTGCCCGTGGAAGTGAAACAAATATCGGTTGTATCGGCCATGCACCGATAAATTTTATATTGATAAGGAGGTTTATCGTTTTAACTTAATATCAACCAATATTACAAATATCAGCCGATATATCGGTATCGTATTGGTTTTAATATCACCAATATTGTGTTTATTTGAGAAAATGATCTAGGTTTATATATTCTTGCGTTTCAAACCCGTACCCAAAACCCATTTAGAACCCAAAGTCACAAACTAAAATATTTAAACCCGATCCTATATTCCCATCTTGAGATTCTCATAAATTTTATATTTATAAAATTTATTTAAAGAAATATGTATAACATTCTGTTATAAAGTAGACCAATATGTCCAATATGTATGGTAAAATTTTCAATATTGACATCTGATATGCCCAATACTGATATCGATATATCCAATACCAGTATCCGATATAAACATCCAATACGTAACTTGTACCGGCGATATATCGTTCGATACCGCTATCCGATATAGAAAACATCCGATACGATTCTGATATCCAATATTTCAAACCTTACTCGTGGTGAGCAAGGACCTAGGAGATGATAGTTGTTCCCAAGACATCCAACTGTATTTATCATTGATATACAAAACACTTTGTTTATCAATTTCATTTGATGCATATGCTGGATTTCGTCTATTCATAACTTATTTGTACCCAACTACGAATTCTTTATGGATCATTTCTTATCACATCTGGGCATATTGTTTGCGAGTCATGTGAGCTGAGTTGGTGGAATACTTGACATGGATTTTGTTGGAACTGTGCTTTGTTCGACATGTTACATGGATCGTCTCTGATATTTTTATAATTATCTGAGCAAAGTTCATGGGATGTAAAACGAGCCTTTCAACTTATTTTAGTTAGGAAGTGTATAACAGAATTTTAGGGACTTGTATTTTAGTAGTTTTACCGCATCATTTTAGCTATCCTCAACATCATGTTTTATTAGACTAAATGATTTAAAGTTCTTAACAAATGCAGAAGCAGAAGCCATTTTATTTTCCTATGGTACTCATGATATTGTTTTCATTGATATTTATATCCTCTTTCATTTTCTTTATTTTGGTAGCCCTAGACAAGGACATCAAGGAACAAACTCTTTCTTAACTTCATGTAACTTCCTGGTTGCATGGCGCTTTCACATCCAGGGATAAACTCTTTCTCAAGTATTTGTAACTTCCTGGTAGCATTAGGCTCTCTTTGCGCTTGTGTGCTGTTTTTTTGTAGTATTACACACGCGTATGCACTCTTGGTATAGTTGGCTGTGTCGAGTGAAGGTGCCAATTGCAGCTTGGTATCACTGGCTGTGTCGAGTGAAGGTGCCGATTGCAATTTGCAGCATACCTTTGCATTTTCACTTCTTTTTGTTTTTCTATTTCTTTTTGGTTTTGGCTAGTTGCTTTTAAATGTTTTCCCAAATTTATTAGACATTAGTTGGACTCTATTTAGAAAATGAAGTTCACTAGTGCGCTTCAATAGCTATATTGTGCGCCACCGATTGATATAATAGGTCAGATGGTCTGCAACAATCATGCTAGTTCTTTAGTTGTTTTAAGAAACTACATCTTATTGGTAGATAATACAAGCTTTACAAGATTTCTTTGCCCCCAAATTACCTTTTTGTGCAGCATTCCACTATTTAAAACAATTTTTTCTATATAAATTATTGTATTTTGAACAATAAAATTCTGTCCCGTCACTGTGATTATACTGTTTGCTAGGTGATACGATCCATCAAATTTATTGCAAGAGATTCCGTATTATTCTGTTTTTTGTGTTCCTATTCCCGGTCACACATGATTCAAAGAAAAACTCCTCAGCATTGGATGAATTCATTTCCCTTCTCTATTACAGCATAATTGCTTGAGCATCTAATGTGATCAAACCCTTGCATATTGCCTTGCTGACTCCTTTCTTTCTTAGTGCTTTACTACTATTTTTCCTTCAGACTTCAGAACGGATAGCAGAGAGTTTTAAGGTACAAAATTCATCTTTAAGCAACTCGTCTGGGAAAACCTCCTTTATCGGAACAAATTTGGAGCAATTTGACAGGCCTTGCTATGTAATATTTATTCTTAAGCATCCTGCAAAATTCATAATCAGAGCTTTTCAGCCATTGATCTGTTATCGCGTGCAACTTTTTCTCTGAGAAATATGATATCTGCACAAAACTTGTTGGCTTTGGAATGGTATGAGAATAATCTGTTATTAATTGTCAATTTCTTTCATTGGATGTGCTCCTCTCCTCTTGTTAATGCTGCTGCTGTTTTTAGAAGACAAAGTGCTTTGTTGGCTTGTTTACGTATTATTTTGATGAGCATATTCTGCAGCTCAAACTGTTTTATGGCATCCTGAATCTTTGGGGGCATCCTCTATGCTATATGCTGTGTGATATGCAGTTGTTTTGAAACGAGTGTCTGTGTGTACACCTGCCAGGTTTCAATTTTATTTTATTACTCTGCGATTATATCTGTTATGGGTCTATCTGTATAGGTTTATAACTTGGTGAAGAAATGGAGACTGTATTATTCACCTTGGGTATCAAAATTGGACTTAAAATACAGTGATATAATATCATCTGACTATGACTGTTATATTTATCTTTATTGAAACGATTGTGGATAAATATTTATTATCATCAGCATGTTATATATGACCCTTTTTATTTCAATTTAGAGCATTTTATTTTTGGGCAGACTATACTGGCTGTCACCACAGGGATCTAATATTGGTTCTCAGGGGCTCTTAGCTGGATAGATCTTTGATCACTGAGCAATAAAGGGATTAATAGGTAGGAGGAAGGAAGAAAAATATTTGAAGGACGCATGAATCGAATCTATTGATCCTTGGATTTGATTTTGGTTCCAGAACTACGGTAAAGTCTAAAACTTACCTCAGTTTTATCCCTCAATGTATCTAACCATTAGGATTTTGTATGAATATTGATTTTTGAATGTCTAGTTGATAATCATATACACATCGGCTATTCATGATGATTAGAAGTTTCATTTGGCGTTCCTTTATTTCTGTTAGAATATACTACAGTATTCCAGAATATTCTACGTATGATTTGTCACGTGTAATTAGAAAGGGGTGTATATGCAAATAACCAATTCTATATACAGAAGGTTAAAGAGTCATCTTTAATCATCTAAATCATTCCCTTAAAATATCTCTCTCCTCTCCCTAACAAACAAACATGGTATCGGAGGCATCCATCACCCAACTTTAAATCTGAGCCATTCATCTCAACAAAACCCTAACCCTAGCTACTTCCCATCTCACCGCCGATCCCATCTCGTCGTCGACTCTCCAAGCACACCATCAATCCTTACCGCCGCCTCCTCAATTGACACTCCGCCGAAGTCATCACCATCGACCTTACCTCGTCTTCGATTCATCAACATCGACAACATGCCTTTTATCCCATCAACTCACCATCAATTCCAACTCAACCTCGTCTTCGATCATGAGCCCTTACCTTCGATCTCACCGAAAACCCTCAAGATCTCGTCTCGATCTTGCCTCAATCTTGAAGATACCTTCGATCTCGACTTCTATAGCCCTTTGCCTTTCATCTAAAGATCCAATCTTTTTTGATTCAGATGTCCCAATCACTTTTCTTTTGTAAGATCTATCCTACAGATTAGAAGATAACCAACGATCTATTGTATGGCTTGTGCTATCGGAGTGATTATATTATTAGATTCCGTGAACGAATTTGTAGTTGTGTTTTGAGGAGTTTATGGTTCTGAGATTGGTGATTTGATCTTTGGAGATCAATCATGTGGTTTTTGATCTTAAGAGATCTTGTTTTTTTGTTTTTTGATTGTTAGGTTATTGATCAGATCTCTTGGGAGATCGATTATTGAGTGTTGATTGATTGTTGATATTAGAAGTATTGTTTGAGGAGATAAAGAGTAAACCCATTAGTTCAACAATGGTAGTTGCGATTAAAATGGAAGATTTCCAACTGAATGAGAAGAACTTCCAAGTTAGAAGAGAATGGTAGAAATATACATATTGATAGAAGATGCAAAGACGACCATCTTACTAGCCCGCTCCTCCTATTGACCCCTGACTAGAAGAAAAAGATGATGCCTAGTTTTGTCATCTTATGTTGAGCTCCATGGAGAAGTTGGTAATGGAGTTGGTGATGAACCTAAAAACGGTGAAAGAGGTCTGGGATTGCCTAGTAGATCTCTATTCATGACAACAAAATCTTCCTCAAGCGTTTGACCTTGAACAATTTTTTTATGAGATCCATTAGGGTTCTCGTCTTTCCATGATTACTATTCAGTTTTCAAGATTTCGCAAGAGGTATTAAAGATGTTTCTTATTACAGGAAATATTATGGAGATGAAGATGAGACATGCGTCTCTACTCGTGATTATGTTTCTTAGAGGGATGAGGCTCGTGTTTGAGTTCATGAGACCCAGGCTTTTGAGAATGTTGCAACTATTTTCCTTTCCTATACTATCACACCTTGATGAAAATCTTCCCTACTTGTATTACTAGGAGCAAGGATATGCTGAAGAGCACACTACTTTAGTTAGATTTGATCATATACCTACCCATCAGCTACAGAAAGGCCATGGCAGTAGAAGAGGAGCCACTCAAGGAGTCAAAGGAGATGGTAGCATCCGAGGAGAGGTGTTTTTGTGATTCCCGCCAGCAGGAGGGACGTGTTTATGGTACCTGCTAGAAGCTACATAGAAAGCTACCATAGCCACCATATGGGGCACATGTTGCCTTAGCTCCCTCCACTCCTTACTCTATTGCATCTACCGACACAACTACCTCTGATGCTCCTTGAGTGAGGATGGGAGTTCTAGGCCGCGCCAGCTTCTGACCTCATCAACCTCCATAGCATCCTCTTTGTCTACACCTAATGCTACTTCTATAGTCAGGGGTAACCATACAACCTCTCTCTTCTACACCTGTATCCCATCTTTGGGTCATTGTCTAAGGAACCACATATTATATGACTAGGGAGTCGGTATACTTTCTTCTTACCGCATGCAGTCCAGTGACTTTAGCTAATGGATCTATCTATAGAGCAAGGGGAGCCAGTTTAGCTACACCTATACCACAATTGACTTTATCCTTTATCTTGCTTCACTTCTCATTCGATTTACTTTCAGCTTGTCAATTGACTCGAAGATTGAATTGTAACGTTACTTTCTTTCTTATTGGTTGCATTGTGTAGGATCTTGGGATGAAGATGACGATTGACATAGGCGCTGAGACTAATGGCTTGTACCACCTGGACGAGCATCCCCGCCCTATCGCATATCTTGTTTCCATTCAACTTTTGATGCTCATTGCCGGTCTATACCAATCTTTGCAGATCGTGAAGAGGTTTATTACCTTTCTTGATCATTTATCTTCTAGAGTATAAGTCGTGTGAGATGGGTAAGCACCATCACTCTAACTACCCATCACGTGTCAATAAACGAGTTGATAAACCCTTTACTTTTGTTCATTCCGATATATGGGTGCCTTGCTCAGTTGTACGATTTCGTTACTTTGTGACCTTAATTAATGACTTTTCTCGCATTGCCTGGTTGCTTTTAATGAATTCTTGAAATGAAGCCTTTTCTATTTTCCAAACTTTCTGAGTAAGAACTAAATCAATCTGAGGGTTTAATTGGTTTCTTGCAGAGTGATAATGCCAGAGAGTATTTCAGTTCGCCCTCTAGGGAGTACATGGAAAAATCTGGCATTATTCATGAATCATGTCTTTACATTTTACACGCCCCAATAAAATGGAGTGACGGAAAGGAAGAACATGCATATTATAGAAATTATTCGTATCCTTCTCTTTCACATCGGAACTCCTAAGTCTTTTAGAGGGATGCAATCCGCACTGCCTATCATTTGATCAATCGCATGTCTTCATCGGTGTTAGATGCACATGTTCCTTATTCCATTTTATTATCTTAGAGGCATGTTTTTTCTTTATCTTTACAAGCTTTTGAATGTGTGCTTTGTTCAGGATCACCAATCCGGTGGATTTAAAGTTCCAAACTAGACTCTAAAGCAATGAAGTATGTTTTCCTTAGGTACTCTTGTATCCAGAAAGGATATCATTGCGATAGCCCAGAATTGTGACAACAATTTGTTTCTGCGGATGTCACTTTTCATGAGTCATCATCGTTCTTTTTCGAGTCTCGCACTCTTCCTACAATGAATGACTTCCTCTTAGATATTGTCTACCTTCAGATCACACAAGAACCTTCTTCTGATCCCACTGATCACTCAGTCACAACTGCTCCCTTTATTGGATTCGAAGATCCACCTCTAAAGGGTGAGTCGGTGACCCTCCGTTTGTGACTAGGGTGTATGCTCGACGTGTGCGCACAACAGTCTCACGTGCTTGCTCCTATCGTTTCACCATCTCAAGATTCATAGTCATCTGTTCTTGATGTTCTTAGTACCTTGAGAAAAAGCATAGAAAGTTGCATTTCTCATCCCATTGATAATCATCTGCCTTGTGGCTATTTGTCCTATTTTATCGGGCATTTATTTCCGTGATTGATTCGCATCCTCGCCTCAAGTCATATTTCTCAGACAAGATGGAGAGTAACTATGAATGAGGAATGTTAGCCTTTGAGCAGAATCAAACATGGGACTTGACAACTCAAATTAAGGAAAAGGAAGCTGTGGGATGTCAATGGATGTATGCAGTCAAACTCAATCACGATGGTTCTCATGCATGTTTAGCTCATTTGGTATCTAAAGGATATTCACAAACTATTGGGATCGATTATTAGGAGATCTTCTCTCGTGGCCAAACTTACCGCGGTTCGGTTGTTTTATGTCTCTAGCAGCTACTTGTTATTGCCTCTTATATCAGCTTGATATGAAAAATGTGTTTCTTCATGACAGTTTGATTGAGGTCTATATGGAGCAACAATTGAGTTTGTTGTTCAGGGGAATCTGGCCTAGTTTGTCGCTTGAAGAGGTCATTTATGATGCAACATTTCGGAAGATGGTGCAAGATTTAAAGATATGGTTACTTTCTTTTGGCCTTAATTGTTATTTGTATGCTTATTGTCGGCGTTGTGAGCCAGTTTATGGCAGATCTTAGAGTTGTTCTGTGGGATGCAACAGTTCGTATATTGCGATATTTGAATTGTGCTCCACACAAAGGTCTTTTGTATTCAAATAATAGACATTCTCCATAAGCAAGATTCATTAATGCCGACTGGGCATGATCTCCTTCCGATTGAAGATCCATTATAAGATACCGTTGGTGACAACTTGGTATCCTAGAAAAGCACGAAGTGTTGTTTCTCACTCCAGTGCAAAGTTAGAGTATAGAGCCATGATGAATACCAATTACGAGTTGGTGTGGATTAGCTTCTTGCTGGAGAACTTGGTTTTGAATTCATTTCTTCTATGAAATTATACTATGACAATAAAATTGCCATATACATTGCTTCAAATCTAGTATTCCATGAAAGAACTAAACCCATTGAAGCTGATCGTCGCTTCGTTCTCTCGAGAGAGTGGGGAACCGGTGGTACATATGATGTAAAGTCTGCTAATCAATTTGCAGATTTTTTCCACTAAACTTTTGGGAAGGACTAGAGTGGATTTTATTTCTGATAAGCTAGACCTGAATGATATGCATGCTCCAGTTTGAGGGGAAGTGTTACTATATTCTAGCATATTCTAGAGTATTCTATGTATGATTTGTCATGTGTAATTAGAAAGCTATAAGTAAATAACCAAGTCTATATAAGGGAGACTAGGGAGTTATCTCTAATCTTCTCTCTGACAAAAAAACAACCCCTTTTTTTCCGTATAATCACTACGATCGGAGATGTTTCTTCTTATACTAATTTCTATAATAACATTTTTGACTCCTGATAACCTGGCCTTACCATAGTTACCAACATAACAACCATTTGTTGTTACTATTTCCCCCCCTTCAAAACCTGCTAACAGGAGGACATGATCATATACCATCCCATTGTCAAAGGGTACGTATGTATCGAGCCGATCAAACCAATTGATGTATTTATTTTCGAATGCAGGTGAACATACATAAGCATCTCAAGTTGGTACATGGAAAGAAGGGTTGATGGAGATGCATAATCTCTAAGAAGTGGGCAATAGAACTGAATTCACAAAGGAATTCGTCCCATTATTAGGAGCCCCCTTCAACCCAATCATTTTGTACACCTCCACATTCACAAAAGATGGAATCTTTCTCCCCTTTGCAAAGTGAGGACCATGGCCTACAAAGATGCTCCTCATCGAGAACAACATATTATCATACCCATGTGCTCTCACACACTCTGCCCCCTCCGCACGATTAATCTCTATTGTGTAACCTTCAGCTACTACGATGATCGAACTGATCCAATTGCTCTCAAAATAATGAAACCGTTTAGGCAAATCTCCCTTCAGACACACTGTCAGCTTATCACCATTCGTAACATTTCCTGAACTCAACCCTTTATTCATTTTGGCCACCACTTTGGCTGCATCTACTTCTTGGGGTGGCTCTATTGTGAGTATTTGCCACTCCGATTGCACCCAACTCGCTGGTATCTCAACCCACGGGGGTAAATCTTCAAGAAAAATTTACTTTCTATCGCAAGTAGAGACCATGCCATGATCACCTAAGAGAATTACGGTAACATCTTCATAAATCCCTCGATCTTTGAAGCCGGTGATGAGACGGCCTAGGGTTTTGTCGACATGCGCTATGGCTTTGGTAATGTCGGGGTGATCGGGACCCCATTTGTGACCCTGACTGTCCGGGTCCGGTAGATCAAGTGCAGTGAAATTTGGAATTTTCTTACTAGGAAGATCCATGTAGCTTGATATAGTATCGATCCTATCTTCGAAAGGGACTGAGGTGCTGAATTTAGGGTAGATTAGGAGGGCATGTCCATTTGCCTGTCTTCACTTCTCCTCCGTGCCGGTACAATGCAGCAGCTGGGTACCCTTGCCTGGATGCGGTCTGCCATAGTGGCTCGCCGAGCCACGACCTGTTTTAAAAATATATTTTCGGAGTTGATGACATGCAAATTATTCAATGTAATAAATAAAAAGAAAATAATTTCAGTTTGTGTGTGGTTGAGGAACTCCGCTTTTAGGAGATCTGACATGACCTTTTGTGTACAATTGAGGTGCCAGACTTCTGCATGGAAAGAGATTCAGAGAACCAGGTTCAAACGAAGCGTGATTGTAATCAATATAGTTCTTTGAGATGGAGATAGAGTTGTTGAGATAAGATTCCATGCATATCGATAACTAAATCACTATTCTTTTAATAAGCTGCATCGAACACAAAATCAAGGATTGAAACCCATATGATACGGAACATGATTAGAAATCTGATTTAGGGATATTAAATTATAATTCTAAGGTAGGGTTAACGTTCACTAGAATTGCACAAAATTTTAGCATTTTTCAGATAGCTATCATAAACTTTAGAAATTGAAGATGTTACCATGATCTTTCAGCTTTTTTTCAATTAATATCATAAATGCATGTTATTCGCAGACTAGTTAATATTAAATCAAAAGTTGAAATTTAAATCGATGCATGATATTGAGTTGAAAGCCCGATTTTTTTAAATTTTTTTTGTATTTACTTACAAACCTCAAAAAAGGAGTACAGATTCATTATATGTTTTGTAAAACTTATCCACAAACTTAATATCTAGTTTAACTTTTTTCTCTGTTTGAAATTTTATATTCAATACAACTTTGGGTCATGGTTGGCGGCTGAAAATGTCTGGTTAGTTGCCGGGTCAAAAAAATGCGTGTTGACCACACCACTATAAGCCGGGCAAAGCCTGGTAATGATCGAAAAGTGGGTAGGGATTGTTACGCTCAGGAAAACCGGAATGAGGCCTAGCTCGGCCTTAGTCCCTTCGGCAATGAGGCAGTGAATATTAGGGGTAGGGGTCTTGTCTTGGTAGCCAAACCGAAAGCCATCACAAGAGGTGGGAATGACAGCAGGGCGAGTGAGTTTTTTGAGCGGGCGGGCCACGGCTTTTGAATTTGTGGGTAATGTGATTTTGGAGATAGGGAGAGTTGAAGAAGAGGAAGACGAAGGCGAAGGCGAAAGCAGCGGTGAAAGAGAGGAGAGTGATGGCGATGATGGAGGTGAAGAGGAGAGTTGATAGTGGTTTGCTTGATTTGGAGAGGAGAGAGGTTGAAGGACTTTGAGGGTCTTCTGATGCAAGTGTAGGGGGTGCCATGTCTTAGTGAGTGAGAGGGAGCAAAGGGTTGTTTTTATAGGGGATGTCATGACATACTTGTTGCATGACATGCTTGCTACCCCAGTAAGAAGCTTACACATGATTATCAATCTGCTTGTAACTGCCGAGCTTCTCACAATGTTAGCGTGCGTGCAGATAAAATATAAAACCCTCGTCTGATACTTGCTTGAGCTTCTCACCTTGTTAAAAATTGTTACCCCTGGAACTTTTGATGGAGCAACCTATATATTGTATGTATAAATTTTTGTCAGCATGGCATAGGCAGCATGCCACTTCCAGAAAGATATGTTGATACTTGATAGAGATGCATTGGCGATTTCTTTTTATTTTTATGTTTTTTATCATCCAGCAGATCTTTATTCCTATCTTTGAGACTCCTTGCTTAAAAAATTTGCAATGTTATATTATATTTTTTCCATTTGCTTTGAGTTTTGTGTTATGATGTCGACTCTTTCTTATTTAAGGGTTACCTTCTGTTATTACCAAATGTTGCACATTTTTTTGCCGTAATTTATGTAGACCCGTCTTAACATGAAAATACCCAGCTAAATTGTATGCAGGTTCGGCAGTGGACATGAAGACACATCTAAAGTGACCGCGGCAGATCAATACTCAAACGAGGCGATAAGTGACGAGGTATGGAGGAGATTTTCCATATGATTTGCTTATCTAAGTTAAAGTTACAGTAAACATCAAAAGTGCCAATGACAGATCAATGTTCAAACTAGGCGATAAGTGACGAGGTATGGAGGAGATTTTCCATATGATTTGCTTATTTAAGTTAAAGTCACGGTAACTTCAGAAGTGTTGATGGCAGATCTATATCCAAACTAGGCGATAAGTGAAGGTATGGAGGAGATTTATCATATGATTGGCTTGTAAAAGTTGAAGTTGAAGTATTTATTTGTGTTTGAATTGATTTCATATTGACAAGTCAAGAGTAGTATATAGCTGAAGGACAAACAACAAATTGGATGTAGACCTAACAGCTGAAAATTTTCATACCCTAGTCCATGTAATTTTCAGTTATAGACTCGTCCCTAATGGGAATCTCCCCTTTTGGTTTATCTGGCTTCTTGACAAGATATCAAAAAGTTCTATTGGTCAATTCGATCGGTTTATCTATTGGTTTTTTTTTTGAAATAGGATGGTCTTAATTTTAAATTGTAAAAATTGGATAGTTTGTTTTATATTTATGATAATAGGATGGTTTGGTGGACCCCATCACCTCCTCATAATTTTTTTTTTTTATAAATTTTTTTTATTGAGGGCGGGACCTGCTCTCTCCTTTCTAAAGGAGAGAGCGGGTTCTCAAAACCCGCTCTCTCCTTTAGAAAGGAGAGGGCGGGTCCCGCAACCCTGCCCTCTTCAAAACTGAGGGGAGGGCGGGTTCTAGGAACCCGCCCTCCCCTATAATAGGTAGAGGGCTGGTTCCTAGAACCCGTCCTCTAAACTGGGGAGGGTGTGGGGTCCACTAAACTGCCCTATTTTCACAAATAAAAATTAAACTATCCTATTTTTATAATTTTAAATTCAAATCAACTGATTTAAAAATAAAACCCTTTATCTATGAGTAATGCTCATGCAATAAAATATTGTAGTTTTTTTATATACAACCCTCAAAGATTGGGTAATTTGAGAAAACACCCTCAAAGATCAAATTTTTTAAAAACAATCTCTAAAGATTTACCGTTAAATAAATAGGACCCTCTTGTTACATTAACCCATCTTGGACCCTAGGTTAGGAATTACCATGGTTAGCTGGGATATGTTAAATGTCTTAATTGTCCCTGGCCTTCAAAATCCACATGCATCACCAAAAATTTGTCTTTCTTAAGGATTCCATACAAAAACTCTTTATCTCAAAGTCTTCTCTTCTCCGTCCATAATGGCTTCGACTACGAGCTTTACACTAGGAAGACATCAAGATCTTGGGTGTCGAGGCATCCTGCATCCCCTTCAAGGACTCTCCTTGAAGGGGTTTTTTTTTGGTATGATTTGGGACATGAGTTTTTGGTTTTGGGGGATTTGATCTTGAAATTTGGAGAAAGGTGTGTGCTATGTTTGATTTTGGATGTGGTTATTTGTAAATTCGAATTCGCAAGGAAGAATAGGTAAATAAAATCATCAACAAACTAGAAATAGAGATAAGTCGGCTTAGGTATTGAAAGGCATTGAGTGAGATTAGGATTTTATGTTTTTTGGTTCTTGGAATACTGAAGGTTAGAGGATGTCAAAACATATTAGATTCACTTGATCTATTGAGATTTATATCCAATTTGATAACAAAAATCCCTATGTAAAGTCTTATTTCTAAACAGCGTAGGTTTTGCTGATGCTATAAATGCTTAGCATGGCCTGAGTTACTTGTAGAATTAGCATAAGTTATTATGTGTTTAAGTGAGGCACATAACACTTGGGTTGAGATATGCTACATAATGCAATACTGTGAGTTTTTACAGCATTGGTTATGTGAAACCTATTGGTTACGTGAAACCTGTCTCCTTGGTAAGGAAAAGGGTCACTCATTGAAAAATCAAAACTCCCCCCTCCCAAAAATTTTGGGCAACTATTGTTTTCCTTCTGTTTTTGTGATATGTTTTATTTCGGTTTTCAGTACAATCCTGCTTTAGAGATGAACCACATAGAAAATATATATCTTTTTCTTTAGTCTAAGAAAATTTGGCGGATGCCAACTGATCATCTAAGACTATGACAAGCCCCCTACTTGTCGTAGGTTTTTTGAACAAGGAAATTGATAGTTATTGGAGAAGGTTGACAGCCGGTCGTAAAATCTTTGCCTGATCTTGAGTGGATCTTTGCTTGATAATCGACCCCATTTAAATGGGAAAATGCTTAGACGATGATGATATTGTTTTCCATCTTTTCCTTACAATTTGGATAATACCAATCCAGAGAACGCAGAATGTTTCATCGTCCATGACAATCATTATAAGTTTGCAACAATGCTATTATTATGTTAAAAGTGATTAGCCTTTGTAAAAAAATTAGCAAGCATGCAAACATAGAGTTTTAAAAAAAATCTAAAGAGCTAATAACTTCATACTAGGATCATAACTAAAAATTAAACTTGTAACTATAACTAAGCAAGAAAGATGAGTTCCATTCGTGGTTAGGGTTTTCTTACATCCTCAAGAGCTTGCTAAGAAGAGGTTGAAGGAAGTAGAGAGCTTGTAGACCTTCTCTAGATCAATGATGATCCACCTTGAGCTCCTTCAGGACTTGGCTTCAAGTTTTACCCTAAAGCTAACTAGAAGAAGATTGTTGCTAATGATCTTCTCTTAAGTTGTAGTTATAATTAACTAAATGAATTACTCTTTTATAAACTATTTCTCTCTTTCATTCTCTTTTATCTCTTTTAGGAGAGAGCTTGTGTAACATTTTGAAAATTTAGATAATAAATTAATTTAATTAATTAAATAATAAAATGTTAATTTAAAAAGTTATTGAAACAAAATAAGACCAGTTTAGATATCTAGGTTCCATCATCCAAAGGAATGGGGAGATCGATAGTGATGTTAATCAAAGGATCCAAGCTGGTTGGTTGAAATGGAGGAGTGCAACAGGGATTTTGTGTGATCGTAACTTTCCGTTAAAATTGAAAGGGAAGTTTTATCGGAGCGCTATTCGGCCTGCCTTATTATATGGTACAGAATGCTGGGCTCCTAAGAAGCATCATACACAGAAGATGCACGTAGCGGAGATGCGCATGCTTCGTTGGATGTGCGGTAACACTAGAAAAGACAAGGTGCGAAATGAGGATATTCGTGCAAAAGTTGGTGTAGCACCCGTGGAGGAGAAGATGCGGGAAAACCGGCTTAGATGGTTTGGTCATGTGCGACGCAGACCTATGGAAGCACCGGTTCGACGAATAGATACTCTCGATATGGGTAATGGCAAAAGGGCAAAAGGGAGACCGAAGAAAACATGGATGGAGGTGATACGAAACGATATGGTTGCCAAAGGACTCAATGAAAGTATATTGTTCGATAGAAGTGAGTGGAGACAGAGGATTCATGTGCTGGACCCGGCGTGATTCTCATGTTGGTTCATGTAGCCTACCCCATATGCTTGGGATAAAAGGCTCAGTTGTTGTTGTATTGAAACAAAATAAGACATTTTCATAAGTAGTGTGTGAAACTAATTAATTTGAAATTTTAGGTTGTAACATTAGTAAATTACAAGGATTTTAGTGAAAAAATTAGCTTCATTTCTAGTATAATATAGTATGAGGGGTTTTGTGAAAAGTTTAAGTAATTGTGAAAATTGGAAATTTATGAGGGTTTATGTGTAAAAAGGGATAGGACTTGGTTAATGTTAAGTTACACTCTTGGAATATCATAACATGATGATACACCTCCTACTTGCATGTACATCTCATGCTTACACTTCATGCATGCACTTCATGCTTACATGAGATTTTCAAGTTGACACTTCATCCTTGCATGAACCATTCATTCATACACCTTCTAGCATGGATACCCCACACTTCATCTTGTGACACCTCCTCCTACAACTCTCACTCACTCTCCTTATCTTGTTCAGTTCATATATCATTAGAAATAAAAAAAAAAATTAAACTGAAAAGAAAGAAGGAAATATCCTAGAACAACAAAGAAAAAAGAAAAGATAAGAGAAGAGAAGAAAAGAGCTATGTGCTAAAGGTTTTCACCACCACCATCTAGCTAGGAGCTAAGAGCTTGTGTATCTTGGAGGAAGTCTTTTCTGAAGTCTTTACTAGGTATAATCTCTAAATTCTATAAGATTTTAGTTCTGTAACAGTTTAAATGTAGAAATCGGATATCGGATATATGGTATTTTAGGAAAATATAGGCTCTGTGAAGATCTGCTGTAGCTTAGATAATAATTAACATAACCAAACGGTGCCATCATCTTATAAAATGGACCTAGAATGAACCCTAGGAAGACGAACCCTGTTGCTCGGATTTTGGCCGGCGACATGAAGGTAAAATCCGATCTCGCCGGATTTTTAGGGGAGTTGGGTATTGTGGTTTTTAGGGTAGGTCTCTGTATAGGTATTAAGATGTTTGGTATTGTTTGTTTAAGTTATTTTATCAGTATATGAAATTTGGAAGCTAATATCTGTAAAGGGATTAAAATTCTAAAACACGATACGGATGTTTCATAACGCGTATTTGTTTTTTGTTACGAACAACGATTGGTTAAATTCCAGTTAGTATAGGTATTAGATAGTTTACAATAGTCGTACGTAGTATAGTTAATACGTAAAACTTGTATTTTCATGTTTTCGCCGTATCGGAGTTTAGCCGTTTCTTATACAAATTAATGTCGATGTTAGATTTGAGTACGGGAATTTCGGAGGCTGCAAGGAAAGAGAAGGGATTGGTGATATCTGAGTAGACTCGACGTATTCCGGTGAGTAGACTAAACATCTACCGAGGGATTTTGTATGGACGGCGTGATACGCCCGTAGTTTAAGTTTAAATTACACTTGTTCCTCCGTTTATAAAGTTTGATCGTATGCGTTCATATATATACATCGTCATGTTAATAATTGTTAGAACACTGCACAATTATCGACGAGTCATGCTGCACATGCACATACCTACATGTTACACTACACCTCGTCGATATTAACATGTCACCTACACACTTAGTATTCATTATGTTTGATATGATTCCTAGTATACCTTAAGCATCAATAATGTTAGTTACTTTGCATAAATGTTATCATGTTTTATATTCAAGTGTTGGTAGTTTGATATTAGATACATTGAATTATTGAGAATTTATGGTTTTGAGTTTTTATACACTATCGAGTATATTCAGTGATTCTTCATCATTGATGCGACATGTCCACCATGAGATGTTATTTTTATGATTTGGTTTTATTCCGAACCGAGTGGGGTAGCTATACGGTTGCAGATTTTTACGTATATCCGGGCTGAGTAGGGTAACTGTACAGCCAGATTCATGGTAGACCCGGTCGAGGCCGAGGGGCAGGAGAACCGCACTTTAGGCGCGGAGCCTAACGAGGATACTCGATATCGGAGACAGTTGTGAACACGACAGATATCTAGGTGATACCGACCGGTGATATTGATTGACATGATTGTTCGAAGAACGATACCTGATGGAAACAGAAGATTTGTGTCGATATTGGACATGGAAAAATGAACCTTATTTGGAAATAATTGATGAGATTTCAGTTTTGATTTATACATTGAGTAGTACATATTCATGCTTCCACCTGTTATCATGCATCACATTCATTATTGTTGATATTAGCACTAGTTCGTCATATTTGCATTATCAGCCGATATATGTTAGTTTTATTCACTGAGTTGACAACTCACCCCCGTTATGCTATAGTTCCTTACAGGAGTCGTGTGGACGCGTAGCAGCAGTGCGGATCCACTTATCAGCTTTTATCGCTCTTTTTGCTAGGCGGGTTACCTACGTAGTAACCTCCTATTTTGATTTTGTATATTGGATCTAGTATTTCTCCATCAGACCCTGTATAGTTGACTTAGAACGAGATGTGGTTGTATGTATCTTATTTTGACTGTTGAGATCGTTTAGTTGTATTAAATTATATTTCTTTTAATTATGCGTGAGATTCTTCATTTGAGTGTCGTATTATTATTGTGTATTGATTTCCGCTGTTTGGCATCGTTTTGCTCCCAACTAGGGATGCAACTTATTCACATATTCTATAACTGCTTAATTAATAATTAAAATGGAAGTACTGTCGAAGTTTCAAAACCAGTTGTTTAAACTTCTCTTATTTAAAAATCATTCGGCATGCTGTTTCATTCTTTTACTTAAAACTAAATATTTTCTAAGTTCCGCAAAAAAGGGTTTTGATCTTGGTTTTTGGCTTACTCAGATTGTGTCGACATCTTTAGATATCATACAATCGAAGTGCCGGTCACATCCAAACTTTGGGTCGTGACAGCTTGAGAGAAAATGTCACGATCCGAATATGTGGAACGTGACTGGCGCTTAAATCACGCAACGTCTAGAGACGTAACGTAATTTAAGTAAGCCAAAGCCCAGAAATCTAAACCGTTTAATGAAATGGAGTAAAGAAATACTTGTTTTTAAAAGGTGATTTTAATAAAATAAAGTTACATTAAACATTTTAAAAAGATCAAGTTTTCTCGAAAATTTCAGCAGAGTTTCTTTTGTAAAAACTGGCCCCAAACGGGTACAAAACAAGAATATGTGTAAACTACGAAATAAGGCATCCCTAAGCGGGAGCTAGCTCTTCACCAAATGGAGGAATACAACCACATGCAAGATATATCATGATAAGGTGAAATAAGCATATAAAAAGCAAGAAATAAGAAAGCACCACGTCGGCTCATATGAGCTCGACGCTAGAGAACAAAATATACAAATCTCACTGTTCGGTCTCTAGGTCACATATACACATGGTCGATGGAGTGTACTAGATACAAAATAAATATATATGGTGAGAGCAAAAGAATATCCTTCCAAAAACCTACCTATGCGCAAAGTCGCAAGTCGATGCATAGGGAACTGAAGAAAGAGTAGCAGAGCGCCCGCCGCGACTATGCCGACTGGTCTGTCCTGGAAGATACTGTGGCACAACGAAGATGAGTTGCCAACTCGTGAGTAGTAAGTAACATCTAATAAGGCCATCACAAGCATGCACGCAAATGCGTCACGACCTATGCATACAACAATGATGCTATGCACTCGTATGAATGCAATATGAATGAATGATCAACACGAAATCTTGTTATATATCTGGTATGAGAAAAGCTGTGTTCTTATCTTACTAAAACTTTTGTATAATAAAACTGGGGTATCATCAAATGAAATCGACAGAAAACCGTATCAATATCGACACCATATATATGTCAAGTCTCGGTAGCCGTCTCTCAGATCGGCCCTCAAATCTTTCAAATCACACGACTCCGGTCGGTATCCTCCAGATGACCGTCGGGTCAATAATCACCGGTATGTAATATTCCCCTGCCGGGCGCAACGCCTTCTCAATACGTCCATCTTGCCCTGGGATGCCTCAGCGGGTCCACCATGTATCCGCAGACGGTGCATCCCCCTTTTCGAATCGGGTATATGTACATACGTGGCTTAAGAACCGAGAAAAACTTATGGTGGACGCCACACACATCATATCACGAGAAAACCGCACTTTATATTTGAAATCTTTATAAGTTTATGAAATTCCTTTGCGGTTTTCCCCAAATCCAAAAATATCATGAATACGGAAATCTTCAAGAAAATCACAATATATGAATATGTGGGTAACTATGAATGTCCATGATATCAACATGATGCAATGCGATATATGACTAGAAGACTATATATCAATGATGATGCAATGAAGCATATGACTAGAAAACTACATATCATACACGATGCAAATGCACAGATACCGATTATTAAGCAAGTTCTAAGGTGTATCGTGACATAGCAATTACCAATGGCGTGTGTGTCTGCATAAGATAGTGCATATGCGGTATGAACCATTGGTAATAGTGCAAGTGTCATAGGTAATAATATCGATGTATATGGAGAGGCAATTCTACATGAATATGATATACGCATGTGAACACAAGAGTAATAACTAAATCCTAACTATTGGACGCTTTACGCCATCCAAGTGATTCCCCCATAGATGTGTACATCTACTCACCGGAACACCCTGGCTAATCGGATCCGATCACTACTTTTCCTTTCCTTGCCGCGTCCACGTCTCCGTGACTGATCCTATAGTCGCACAGATAATATATATGAGGCTAGACATTTAAATAGATGCGAACACAAAACGATATGAAGCAACCAACGCGCACTAGTTAGACGTGTGTGCACTTGGTGCACAAAACGCGCGTGACATCACCACAAACCACAACTAGGGGTTGTTATGCGTAGCAAACACCAAACCTAGAATCTAAACGTTTGTATCGCACATGACATCACACCAACTAATTTGGGGAAAATGTTGTAGATTAAATCACAACCCAAAACTTAACTAAAACCTTTCTTTTAAAAAAAACCTAGTTAGCAAGATTAAGCTATTTTAGTGCAAAACTAGGTGGATTAGCAAGTTTAGTAGCCACCAATCACACTTAAATATCCTAATCAAGCCATGCAACACTAATTAAACTTAACCTCACTTAAACACATTTAACAAACAATTAAATTATATAAACACTTAATTTAGACAAATAAAGTAAAGATTAGCAAGTTAACAACTAGATTAGATTTATAAAGCCATTAGATGTTAAACTACACTTAGCTACCCTAATAAGCGATAAAAACCTTAACTTAACCCAAATCCTCTCTTTAAAGTTCTAAACTTGCTTTAAAACTACTTTAACACCTAATTAAAAATTGGATTAAGGCAAATATTATCAAATAAACAACTAGATTAGATTTTATACCTCAAAAGATTTTAGAAAGATCTAACTTGCTAGCCTTGCCACCTAAAATGCAAACTTGCTTCAAGAACCATGCTTAGTTTAGAAAAAGGAATTTTTGGTGATGACTTAACTAGAAATTAGTGTTGATTTTTTGGATTTTTAAATGAGGTAGTAAGGGTTTTAGCAAGTGAGAATGAGGGAAAAAGAGGGGAGGGGGCTGCTGCCGAAATGCGGGGGAGAGAGTGAGGGTGGGAGGTAAGCTTACCTCCACAAACACACACCATGCTCATTTATTGCACCATACTTCATTATTGTTTCATTGTGCTCATTTTCTTTTTCATTTTCTTTTATATTTAAAAAGGAAATTTTAGAACATGCAATATACAAAAATATGTTAACAAATTATTTATGACATGGTTGCAAAATTTGTAACGAACTAATCCTAACTTGATTAATACTAGATTAGTGTGTGCGAGCGCGCGCGTAAGTTTAAAATAATTTTTAATAATTTTTAATTAAAGAAATAATTAAGTAAACTAGCAATTAAATAAGTAACTGATTAAACACCCATACATAAGTAATTACATAATTAAAATAGGTATAATTATTTTTATGTGGAAAAATAATTATAACTAGGTTTTATGGAAAACACGTGTTGTATTACTAATTATCAAACAATTAACCTAAACGATTTTTAAAGTCTTACAGAAAACTAGGAGAGAGTGTAAGAATTTTTCAAGAGAATAATAATGGAAAAACAAAGAGAAAAAAAAAAATATTTATGAGTGTCATCCAATGGATTAATCTCATCCATTGGATCCCACCAACCATACACTTATCCACCCTCTCCTCTAAATGTGTCAAGCTCCTACAAAGAGATAAGCATATGTTATGTCTAATGTTTATCATAAACCTAAAAGAGAAACCAAGAAGAAAAAGAAAATAGAAATTAAATGCAATTTCAAATGTTTATGCAAATGTAAAATTGCATTCGTAAATATTTCTCTTGCAGTTAATTTCTAATCCTTAAAGAGATATAATTAATTAGTTATAAATACTAGAAAATACATACAACAATTGTATGCATTAAATATTAAACTGAAAACCCGATTTAATATCTGTCTTCCCTCAAAGAGAGGCTATTACTTCTGGACATCCAATTGCTGTCAGTGGAACAATACTAGTTTCAATCGGACTCCCGGACATACCCAGTACGGTAACTACAACGTTTTGCTAATGCGGGAAAAACTCTGTGTGGGACTCTAAAGACTCGACAATACGCTGGCAGTGAATCATGGATCACATCCATATTTCATAAACACGCCAGCGGCACTAGCTGTACGTAACGGTTACCCAGGTATTGAACGAAAGGAAGGGCTACAAGTAATCTTGTCCAAACTCCTACTTAGCCAACACGTGACATTTACCATACAGTCCGGTCTCTTCGTTTGATATGTTGCATATCGGGCCTAGGGGTGGGATCGTCAGACCCTGATAACCCGATAAGTAATGCCGATGTCCGGCCTATAACCAACCGAGAAACTATTGATTACACTTACTAGTAAATTTCATATGCCCTGGCCAGGGACTTATGGTTATAGTCGATCGAGCACTTCGCAGTATCAACTCCCTATACAGGGAGAGACAAAATCCTTCCTATCGCTCACTGTCTCCATATGATCCGGAACTGTACCCAACTACTACCTGTTTGCACATCTCTTTAAAGCTATGGTAGGGTAGTAATCTAAGCACAGTGAGGACCACACAAGACCCTATGACGATCTCAGGTTTACAGACTAACATGTATAAGTGTCGCCAGAGAACTACATCTGATGATAAGTATAGTTGTCTAGGAGTTCTCGGTGAGTCCGTTCGGTGTACTCAGTCTCTAATGAGCACATGTATACAATTTTTGATGTCAAATACTAATGGATATGAGATCATCCATCGCCCCTATACAGGGTCAAGAAATGTATACACTAGTCTACTCTGGGACATCGATGCCCCGTCTCGATATCCACTCAACTAAGAACATTTAAGTTTATGTTTATAGACTGCCCATGACCCACTAGTATGATCTGCATCACAATCCTGGTAATCAAGCAAAGGTCCTAGGGGCTTTATCAACATGTATTAGCGGTAATAATAACAAGTAGAACCATATACATGAGTGATAAAATCAAACCAAATAGCATACTATCATATGGAGAAAGATTATCTTGTACATATATATATATATATATATATATATATATATATCTCCAACAATTACAATAATTGCATCTAGGGTATACATATCTAACAATCTTCCACTTGCATTAAAGCTAATTATTGGCGTATCTCATACCCAACATCTCAAAAAGTCGCTCAAATTGCACCTGTGGAAGGGTCTTAGTGAGCGGATCCGCGGTGTTGTTCTTCGTGTCTACTCTCCGAGTTTCGATCTCGTGGCGATCAACTATCTCCCGGATCAGGTGATATCGCCTCAGGATATGTCTGGAACGCTAATGGGACCTGGGTTCCTTAGTTAACACCATAGCCTTATTGTTATCACAATACAATAGTTTTGGATCAATAATGGTTGGAACCACTCTAAGCTCTAAGATGAACTTTCGCATCCAGACTGCTTCCTTGGCAGCATCATTCGCAACAATATACTCAGCTTTCATCGTCGAGTCTGCAACGGTGTCCTGTTTAGAACTTTTCCAACAGACTATCCCTCCATTGAGGGTAAATATAAAGGCCAAGATAGATTTGCTGTCATTCTTATCACTCTAGAAGCTGGAATCAGTAAAGGCCTCCATTTGGAGATCCCTATTACCATACACTAAGAACATTTTTTTAGTCCTTCGCAAGTACTTAAAAATATCCTTCACAGCTGTCCAATATTTCTTCCCTGAATTGGATTGATACATACTTACTACACCTAGTGCGTAAGCTACATCTGAGCGAGTACATAACATCGCATACATGATGGACCTTACAGCAGAAACGTAGGGTATAACACTTATGCGAGCCCTCTCTTTATTAGACTCGGGACACTCGTCTTTGGAGAGGGCGATTCCGTGACAAGCAGGTAAATTACCTCGCTTTGAATCTTCCATGCTAAGCCTCTTTAGTCTGGTGTCTATGTACCTGCATTGGGATAATCCCAATATCCTTTTAAATCTGTCTCTGTAGATCTTAATGCCCCGAATGTATGAGACATCACCCAGGTCCTTAATGGAGAACCTTTATGATAGGAATAGTTTGACCGATTGTAGTATAGAAACGCCATTTCCTATCAAGAGAATATCATCCACATACAATACGAGGAATATGACCGTACTCCTTACAATTTTCTTATAAATGCAAGGTTCATCTACATTTTTGATAAAATCAAACTCTTTGATCGTATCATCAAAGCAGATGTTCCAATTCCATGATACCCGCTTTAATCTATAAATGGATTTTAGCAACTTGCACACCTTTTCGCTGCTCCTACTGTCAATGAAGCCCTCTGGCTGATCCATAAAAACGCATTCTTCTAAATCACCATTTAGAAATGCAATTTTAACGTCCATCTTCCAGATATCATAGTCGTAGTAAGCAGCAATAGCAAGTAGGATCCGAATAAATTTAAGCATACCTACTGAAGAAAAGGCCTCATCATAGTCCAATTCTGGTATTTGATGAAAACCTTTCACTACAAGTTTAGCTTTATAGGTCTCCACCTGTCCATCCACAACAATCTTTTTCTTAAAGATCCATTTGCACCCTACGGGTTTTACTTCAGGAGGTGCAACGTCCAAAGTCCATACTTTATTGGTGTGCATGGATTCTATTTCGGATCGCATAGCATCCAGCCACTTCACCGAGTCACTACTCGTGGTAGCCTGTTGAAAACTAGTAGGGTCATCATCTTCTATGATACAATCATCTCTATCACGATTAAATGAGGAAACCGTGGTATCTCTCTGGTGGATGAGAAGACCTACTAAATCTAAGGAGTGGCTAAGGTTCGTCGGGTTCTATCGAAGTTTCATGTTCAACCAAATTATTAGTAGCAGTTTGTGGCTCTGGAATCTTTTCCAGTTCGACCGTATTGCCAATTGTATCATTTTTAAAAAATTCATTTTCTAAAAATGTGGCATACTGAGAAACAAAGACTCTTTGTTCATGCTTGTGATAGAATAGATATCCATATGAATGTTTAGGATATCCCACTAACTTGCACAAAACCGATCGTGTCTCGAGTTTGTCTAGATTCTGCTTTTTAACAAAAGAAGGACAACCCCATATCCTAACTCGTTTAAGAGATGGTTTCTTCTCACACCATATCTCATATGGAGTGGTAAGCATGGATTTGGTCGGAACCCTGTTCAATATGTATACTGCAGTCTCTAATGCATATCCCCAGAAGGAAAGTGGTAACTCAGCCTCACTCGTCATAGAGCGTACTATATCTAATAGGGTACGATTCCAACGCTTCGACACACCGTTGTGCTGTGGTGTGTACGGAGGAGTGAGCTGGGAGAAAATTCCATTCTCTTTTAGGAAATTAAGGAACTCTGTACTTAAGTACTCTCCACCCCGATCTGATCGAAGTTTTTTTTTATGCTCATTCCAGTTTTTTTTCTACATCAATTTTATTCTTCTTAAATTTTTTGAAAGCTTCGAACTTATGTTTCAGCAAGAACACGTGTCCGAATCTCAAGAAATCATCAGTAAAATTTATGAAGTATGAATAACCGCTTCTTGCATGCGTAGACATTGGTCCATATATATCACTATGTATGAGGCATAAGGGTTCAGTAGCTCTTTCTTTGTCACGCCCCGCTTCCCAGTGTACGGCGAAGGGGACGCGACTAGGCCGCTACGTATTTACTCTGAAGTAAATACGCTAAGCGTATCTAAGAAATATAAATGTAAATGCACAAGAGACAAGATATAATAAAACAACAACTTTATTTATTCACATTCTTTTTACAATACATGGAAAAGTAAATACAACTGAATGAAAGCAATGCCTAAACAGTGGCATAACAGAAATGAAAAGTACTGAAAATAAAAATGTGTACAATGAAGCTAGAGCTCTGGGTCGTAGACAAGCTGATCCAAGTCCTCACTAGTAGGCTCGATCTCATGAGTGTCCAGATTACCTGACAACATTCCAAAAAAGAAAGAGAAGGAATGTCGTCAGCGAACAATCGCTCGGTAAGTCCCAAAGATAAGGGAGAAGTAGAATAGACAGAGAGAGAGTGTGTGTAATTTTTAAAGTTGTATTATATTGTTATAATATTGTATTTAGAATTAACGATGTTGTTTGTAGCTTAGTACAGAAGGATGCCAGTGTATATGAGAGGAGTCTCTATATGCCAGAAACTAAAGGCAAATGGAGTACAAGGCTCCGTTAGAATGCCCGGAACAACAACGATTGTATTCAGGTTATGTGTCTTAAATCTTAAAGTCTCGTGCCACTTCTAACATCTTCCATACCAATCTATCCCCTAAACCCCGCGAAGTATTGTTTGTATTATTTGTATTATTTGTATTGTATTGCAACTTGTATTGTCTTGTAATATAGATTGTACAATTGGATGACTTGCCGAAACCATGATATCAGTAAATGGATGTAACTGGAGAATCATGGATGTAACTGGAGAATCATGTAAATGGAAGTATATCCATGGTTCGGTTCAGTCAATATAGATTGAATAGTTTGAACAGATTGAATATATGGATTCATGGATTCATATTGAATTGTAGTTTGTACTTGAATCATATTCAGGTCAGATTATTTAATGAGACTCAGTCTGAGTCAGAACAATTAGAAAAAAAATTGAATTCTGAATTAAGTTTTGATGTTATCGGTAACCGCTGCACATGGGCGGCAGGATTTGCGTCTTTTTCAAAGACGATTACCGTGTTGATATCACCGTTTGTTAAGTTGTCTACCTTAAATAGGCAAGCACCCATATCTCCGGCTCTCTGAGGCTCAAGAGACTGGTCCCGCTTAAACCTATGTTTACTAGGGTCCTTATTGTAATTTAGTATAACTTGAGGGGGTTTATGTAAAATAGTTTTGATGTATTTTCAACACACATCTTAAGTATTTAATTATCGTCTTGATGTACATACAATTTAAAAATCAAGATAAATATGTATACATGTTCGAATAGCATGAAATGAGTCAAGTATATTATTTGAGTAACTACCATAAACAGTGCGGTAAAGAAATATTATGTATGACTAATTAATCAAGTCGAACGAATGCGGAATATAAACAGAAATACGTCTTTAAGTGTTTTTCATGCGTGAGTTCCAGTTTCACCTAAATACGACTACCGGTTTTGGAGGTATATCTGTTTTCGTATCGTTGCGCAAAACAGATCAGAATGTTCAGCACCGTCACATATTTTTAAAACTCAGTTTGAGTTAATTTCCATTAGGTTTAAGGTTACTATGATTATTAGAAAATTGTAGGTATTTCGATGTACTTATCCAAAACACCAAGATTTGCACGATTTGGATTTCTGAAGCTCTAGTTATGATCGTTTTAATATCAACGTTTAAAACCGAAATTCAGATTTCTGGACAGCAACTATATGTTATATTGCAAAGCCTATATCGGATTGTTTCATGCATTTCTAAGTAATCTAATATACATAAAATTATAGTTATATCAATTGTACATCTACACATCTAAAGTTTGTCACGAACGGATATCGAGAGTTTGAGTTATGTCTAATTTAAAAACAGTGTGCGAATCAGGACATATTCTGTGCAGATCTGTCGCTTAATATTGTAACGCAGTTTTCTTTATCTTACGTTGGTTTTCAGTAAAAACTTAAAACTAAGAAAATCTAGATCTTTCGATGTAGATATCAAAAACACCTGAGTTTTCTACCAAGTTATGTGTCCTAGAAGTTGACCGATAACTGCAGTTTTCTGTTTTACGAACAGTGAATAAAAATGATATAATTTCTAAACCGTTAAGCGATTCGATCTAAAATTTTTACAGCGTGTACAGAAAAATATATTCTATCATATGTAAATTTCCAAAAGTAAAAATTAATTTCTAAAATTTATTTTAAAGATAAAGGTATTGATATGTATGCTAAAATCGACAAAAAGATTAACCGGTATTTTTTTATGCAAGCTTCTCCTTTTCTTTTAATAAGCAAATCAATTCCATGAGATATTTTAGATATATTGTTGCATGAAATTTATGTTCTCACAACTCAAAATAAACATTCATAGTCATGAACAAAGAATTGAAAACACTTTACTTTGAACAAGAGATAATAAGGTATTATTAAACCATATAGAATCATATATATCTAAACTTATGTATATGTATATATTTATGTTTATCTTCTCTTATGGATTATGATATGAAAAGAATAGCGGGTTCACGAGATATGACAAGAGGAGAATAAAGAGATAGAGGCGGAGAGAGAGAAGAGACTTACATACACACGTCGGTATTGTTACCGGGTTTGTCAATCCGCCGATAGCCTCGCGTTAACAACGAGACCTTCTTAAAAACTTCTTTGTGTTTTCAAATAAAGATGTAGCGGAGAGAGAGAAGTAAGAGATAGAAAAATGTGAGAAAGAAAAAGAAAGAGAAGGACAAATAAAGATGGTGTAATGGTGAATTATCTATAATAATATATGCATTCAATATGGGAATTAAAAGAGAAATGAAAGGTCACCATTCATTTTGGAAATGAAAGGTCTCATTTGTAAGTTATGAGAAGAATAAAAAATTGATAATAAAATAATTGCAAAAATGGGGATTTGAACATGTGATTTATGGAATAATAATGCAAAGACTTAACCAATGAGCTACAAGATTGTTCATGCACATATTTAATTAGAATTAAATATATGTTGTTGCTTGAAAAGAAAGTGGGCTTTTGGGCTCATAGTTTTATAAAGGAAAATGAAAATGATATTGGACTTGGGTTATGGGCTGGGTCAGGTCTTGCATTTAATTTTGAATAGGTTAAGATTTAGTTTAAAGAAATGGGTATGGGAAAAAAATAGATGGAATAATAAAATAATATATTTAATAGAAAACAAAATATACGGAAAAATACCAAGAATAAATAAATACAATATTTTACTACAGAAAGAAAACTCGAAGGTATAGTAATGTTAGGGTCGTTACATTCTTCGTGTCCAGTAAACGGAGTTTTGGTCATTTTACTCTTGATACAAGACTGACAAGTCGCATAAGATTTATATTCAAACAGATTCAAATATCCATTTTTATGTAAGTTAGTTAGTCTTGTTTCGTTAATATGACAAAGTTTACAATGCCATAAGAATGCTTCATTTATGTCTGAAGCCTTTCTTTTGTTCGTGTGTTGGATGTTGAAAATTGTGTGTTGATTCAGAACGTAGATTCTGTTATTTAGTGTACCATACCCAACCAACTGTTGATTTAGGTTAATATTCATAACATTATTTTGCAACACAAAATGATATCCTTCATTGTCTAACAAAAATACAAATATTATATTACATAACATAGTTGATACAAAATAACAAGGATTCAAAATCAATATACACCCTGAAGGAAACCTAGGTGATACTTTCCCACTGTTGCAGCATCAACATTTGAACCATTCCCAACGCGGAGAGTATGATCACCTTTCTTCGAAACCTTTCTATTTCGCAACCCCTACACATAATTACAGATGTGAGAACCTGAACCGGTATTTAATATCCAGGATGCAGAGTTTATTGAAAAACAGTTTTCAGTAACAAACATACCTGAAGCGGAAGCATCATCATACTTCTTCTTCTTGAGATTGACGATGTACTCTGTGCAATTTCTTTTCCAATGCCTCATCTTGTGACAATAGAAGCATTCACCCTTCCCTGATCCCGCAGCCTCAGATTTGTCTTTCCCCTTCGCCTTTTTAACTCCACCTCTCGACTTGGTGGGTTTCTTCTTCTTCCTTTCCTTAGCTTTTATTTTTAGGATGGACGGGGAAAATTTCCTAACAAGTAGAGCGGGAGTTTTCTCCTTCTTAAGCGTGCTCTCCGCACTTCTCAACATATTGAGGAGTTCGGGAAGTGACTTCTCTATATCGTGCAAGTTGAAATTTACTACAAACTGAGCATAGGCGGGGGAGAGACTGTAGAACGATATCAATATATTGTTCATTTTCCATAGTTCATCCTAGGTTCTCAAGCTCTTCAACAAGGCTTATCATCTTTAGGACATGATCTCCTGCAGATATACCAGCAACCATCCTCATTTGAAACAATTTTCGTGAGGCGTCATAGCGAAGAGTACAAGATTGCTCCCTATACATCTTCTTTGTATGGAGAAAGATGGATAGCACATCTATCTTCTTGTGTTGCTTTTGATGCACATTGTCCATCAAAGCCAACGCGAGGCACTTTGCTATGGCGCAGTCGATATCCCATGTTTTGTGGATCTTCTTATCTGCAACAGAGAAATCAGGGCCTGTGATGGAGGGGGTGGGGGCAGTGAGGACGTATGCAACCTTATCATAGATAAGGGCAGTAGTCACGTTTCTTAGACAGTTAATGTAATTCGGCCTCGTCAGTTTATTTTTCTTTAACAGAAGCTTAAGTCCTGTCATTGGTATCTGCCATTAGGACAGAGAAAAGAAAACACTCAACGTATGCTCTTGCAAGATTAGATTGGTTATTATCTTATCTAATCAATAGCTTCCACTGTTTTTATCAAATTTTCCTTCAAACCCTAAAAGGAGAATTAGTTGGGATTAGTCGCACCCTATAAATTTTCTTAGTCGTTCGGACAGGAGAGTGTCGGTACTTCGAGGAAGGTTGTCCAATGTTTTCGCGAAATTCCTTAATTTAAAATAACCTCTTTTCCCTGGAGGTGTTTCCTTATTGACACATTTCTAAACACCTACTTGATTTAGCTAATTGTAAAGTGAAAAACTCTCTCAGGAGTAATATTTACTCACAGTGGGATCAGGATCCAACTATCATATAGAATGTAAACAATTTCATTCCAAATTTCAACACTTGAAATTCCCGATATTGTTTTTACCCCTAGCGGCTTATGACCTTAATTATGGTCAACAAATCATAAGCTCTAGTTAAGTTTTATCCGTCATTTCTTGATTGATTTAGACCCATTCGTATGACCGTTAACTATAGTCAACAAAGCCGTACGAATGTCCTGACTGATCACATCATATATTTTATAGGAAAATATCATTCAGCTACCGCATACCATGCCTTAATTATAGTCAACAAGTGTAGCACGAATACTAAGTACTCTACTTCTTAAAATGACGGAGGGTTACGAATGGTTTTGATGAAAACCTTTAACGTATTGAACTTGATATCATTGTAGAACCGAGTGATTTGTAAAGGAGTGGCTTAGGCTCCGCCATGTAAACGAATAGGGTGCAGTGATGCAGATTTTTGCTAAAGAGGTCATTCCCAATGAAGGGATTTAGGCTCTTTTCTTATCGAATGAGATGTTGGATTTTCGTGAATGAATACCGCTATGCAAAGAAAAAAACCTACAACTAAGTTTTTGGAAAAAAATTGGTTCTGCAATATCTTATAGGTTTCTTTTTCTTAACATTAATCTCATTAATGTCGTCCCATCATTCATATCATTTAAGTCCTACCATCACAGAAAAGAAACGAAAATAGAACTCTAATTTATGACATTCGCATTCGTCTCAAGGTCCCGTCTTCGCCGTTAGGTTACTTAACTAACGGTAGAGCGGGGACAGGACTAGCGTGAGTGCAAAACATAAACAGAGTTTATTTATATCATATATAAATATACATTCGTCTCACACATTTATATATGATCACATCACATACATCACAGCGGATGCCATATGAAATATAGGATATCGTAGGAATTCCGCGTTTCGATTTAGCCAATATCGAAATCACGGATTTCATAGTCGTGATGAATAGCCAAGCCCACACTTCTAAACCCCTACAAGTGCGGCAAGAAATCTTACCAATTCTAAAATTAGATGACCGGTCTCAACTCCTCGAGATGGCCACCCATTGGACTCTAGAACCCGGTCACTTGTGCACCCCGCCTTAGGTTTATCCTAATATGGAAAAGTAAATAATATATATCAAAGTGACTATATCCCCTCCGCGGGCGCCCCAATAAAAAGAATATTACATACAAATTAAATTACATTAAGAAATATTAAAACACTCATCTCACATAACCACCGGCTATTCAATCATGATGATCACAATATTTTATACCATCAAACAATCAACAACGATCATCATCGTAAGTAAATATGGGTACCCCCTATGTCGTTGACATATAACAAAGATATTGGAGAATACCACCATATATTACACCTACGGTTGGAGAAAAGAAACACAAGAATCATAATATTTAGAATTCTTAATCTACTAGGCATCAAGTTCATATAATCTCATAATATCATGACTTCATGCCAAAACTAAAAAATTCACACTTTTTGCCTCCAAAAACAACCTGGAAAAAACCGAAAAAGCCCAAATATTTCAAAAAAATACCCGGGGGCACGCCCGGGATCCTCTGAAGGGGTAAGGGTGCTCCCAACCCGGGGCCATCACTTGGTGGCCCCGGGTTGGGAACACCAACTGAGAGTAGCCCCATGGCTGCTCTCGGGTTGGGGGTTCCTCCCGGGGCCACCAAGTGGTGGCCTCGGGGAGGGCCCGCCCCCAAACCCCCTGGGACTCCTCGGGGTGGACAAGGTGACCGGCATGGGTCTTGGTTCGAACCAAGACTCTTGCGGTGATCGGAAAATGGAAATTAAGGATGAATTTTTAGGCTATTTTTGAAACTAGTTTTACAAAAGTTGGATTAACTTGATTCTAAAAATTACAATAACAAATCTAATACTTTAGTTTGGATCTGATATCATGTTAAAAGTGATTAGCCTCTCTACAATAATTAGCAAACATAGAGTTGAGAGCTAATAACTTCATGCCAGGATCATAACTAAAAATTAGACTTGTAACTACAACTAAGCAAGAAAGAAGAGTTCCATTCAAGATTAGGGTTTCCTTACATTCACAAGAGCTAGCTAAGAAGAGGTTGAAGGAAGTAGAGAGCTTGTAAGCCTTCTCTAGATCGATGATGATCCACCTAGATCTCCTTCAAGACTTGGCTTCATGCTTTACCCTAAAGCTACATAGAAAAAGATTGTTGCTAATGATCTTCTCCTAGGTTGTAATTATAATTAACTAAATGAATTATACTCTTTTATAAACTATTTCTCTTTTTCTTTCTCTTTATCTCTTTTAAGAGAGAGCTTGAGAGAAAAGTAGGAGAGAGGGTAAGAATTTTTTAAGAGAATAATAATGGAAAAACAAAGAGAAAAGTAAATATATAGAAGAATGTCATCCAAAGGATTAATCTTATCCATTGGATCCCACCAACCATACACTTGTCCACCCTCTCCTCTAGATTACATGTGTCAAGCTCCTACAAAGAGATAAGCATATGCTATGCCTAAGGTTTATCATAAACCTAAAAAAGAAATTAAGGAGAAAAAGAAAATAGAAATTAAATGCAATTTCAAATGTTTATGCAAATGCAAAATTGCATTCATAAATATTTCTTTTGCAATTAATTTCTATTCTATAAAGAGATATAATTAATTAGTTATAAAATACTAGAAAATACATACAACAATTGTAGGAATTAAATATTAAATTAAAAACTCGATTTAATATCTGTCTTCCCTCAAATAGCGGCTAGTACTTCTGAACATCCAATTGCTGTCAGTGTAACAATACTCGTTTCAATCGGACTTCTGCACGTACCCAGTACGGCAACTACAACGTTACGACAAGGCGTGAAAACTCTGTGTGGGACTCTAAAGACTCAACAATACGCTGGCAGTGAATCGTGGATCACATCCATGTTTCATAAACACGTCAGCGGCACTAGCTGTACGTAATGGTTACCCAGATATTGAACGAAAGGAAGGCCGACAAGTAATCTTGCCTAAACCCCTACTTGGCCAACAAGTTGTTGGCTAAAATACCCTCAAGGCAATTATTGTAATCGCAGGCAGACGATTATGTTGATTGAGGGAAGACCTATACTGGTAGAACAGTCTTACTCGAGATGATAGTATGTTATCTGGTTCATCTCTATCATTATGTACATGTATTATGTGGTATTACGGATCACTATTACATGTTGATAGAGCCTATAGGATCCATACTTGACTACCATGGTTATTGTGGCGATCACACTTGTGAGAACTGAGTAGTCTATAAGAAAATCTTTAAATGACCCTAGTCATGGGAATATCGAGACTGGGCATCGATATTCCAGAGTAGACTAACGTATACGTTTCTTGACCCCGACGAGGGGCGATGGCCGATCTTACATCCATTGGTGTTAGTTAGTCAACAAAGATAATATACAGGTGTTCATTGGGTTATGAGTTACACTGGACAAACTCATTGGAAACAGATTAGATGGTATTATACCTATTGTTAAATAGTAGTTCTCTGGTGACATGAGTGCATGTTAGTCTGTCATCCTGAGATCGTCATTTGTTTCGTGTGAGTTTCCACTGTGCTTTGATTAATACCCTACCACGGCTCTACTGAGTCGTTCAAACAGATTTTAGTTGGGTACAGTCCCGAGCCATATAGAAGCAGTGAGCGGATCTTTAGGGATTCGTCTCTCCCGGTATTAGGGGTAGATGCCGCGCTGTGCACGGGTGGCCATCACCAGAAATCCTTGGCCAAGATGGACAAGAATTACTTATTTGGAACAGTAGTTTCTCAGTGGGTGATGGATTTCATACCGACACGACTTATCGCGTTATTAGGGGTCTGACTTTATCCACCCCCTAGACCCGATATGCGATACTCTTAGACAAACAGACCAGACTGTATGGACGCTGTCACTTTCAGGCTCAGTAGGGATATGGAAAAGTTTGCTTATCGGCCTTTCTTTCGTTCAATAGCTGGGTAGCCGTTACGTACAGCTAGTGCCGCTGACGTGCTTGTGGTTAAACCCACTGCCAGTGTATTGTCATGTTTAGAGTCCCACATAGAGAGTTTTCCAGCTCGGGTGAAACGATGTAGTGTACGTATTTTGATACGTGGTTGGTTCAATTAAAATACGTGTTTTTGTACACGTACTTTTAATCGGACTGTTTTGTTATTACTAGCCGGTTTGAAAGATAGCCAGGTTATCACATTTTGGATTAAATGTGAGCTAGTATTATATATATATATATATATATCTTTTAGTGTCTCTCTTTTCGGTATTCGTATTTTGACAAAATACAGTATTTATACGAATATATGTATTTGTGTCTTGATATTAATACTGGTATTTGTATCATTAGTACAAATACGGGTATTCGTATTTTATATGAATACAGTATTCGTATTTTTATACGAATACGGGTGTATGTATTTGTAGTATATACTTATATTAGTGTATTTGTGTGTGTGTACACACACACACACAATGAGGTGGCATTCTCTACACTTCTCTTTTCTTTCTACTTTCTTATAGAATATGGTGGAATTTGTGACTCACCATGGTGAGTCATAATCCACTCATATTCAAATGAGAATGGATAAGAAAAGAAAGTGAGAGTAAGAAAAATTGAGATGGTGTTTTTCTTTACTTGCCATGCTTGATCACTTACACCCAAGCTTTTTCTTCCTCCTCTTTTAGTTTTTTCTAAGTAGAGAAAGAAGAAAGAAAAAGAGAGAATAATTAGAGATTAGCCACTACTACATCCTAGTGATCAATTCTTAGCAAGTCTTGATCACTAGTTGCTTCACTTGGTATTTAGTGTGAAGCTAGAGCCTTAGCTAGGATTCCTTCGAGATAGATCATCTTCAGCTAGGAAGACCGACTCCCAAGCTCGTTCCCGACGACCTAGGAGCTAAGGAAGTGGGAAAGAAGATGAAGGACATGACTACAAAGGTTGTTATCACTAACCTAGTAGCTAAACTCTTTTATGTAGTCTTTAGTTTAGTATTTGGATTCGATTCTAGGTTGTAGTAGTTCATGCTCAAGTTTCGAAATTTTTCGTTTTGTATTCCGCATTGGCCGCTAATTTGTGGCACGAGCATGAGCATCTACCTACATGGTATCAGCGCCACCTAAGCACTTAAACTAATTTAGGTGATGCTTACGTTTCAAGTTAGAAAATTTTCCGTATCTCGAAACCCAAAATATTCAAGTTTCTGTCCAAATTTTAACGGAACCTGAATTTTTTTTTTTGCATATGCCATTGGACTATGGATATAGAAACCTATACACTGCATGAAAATGAGGCCAAAATTTCATGATGTGGCCGAGATATAGCCGAATTTTGAGGCCAGAACTTTTCTGTTTGCCTTGAAATTCATGCAGTGTCTTGTACTTTAGATTTTGGGATTTTTGGTTTACGTTTTTTTTGCCTCAGATTTCATGTACTGTTATCTTTGCATTCGGGAAAAACGGAAAGTTTTAAACTCGAAATTTTTGCATCGTTTATATCTTTGTGTTTGTAAACGTCGTCTAATTGCTATAGGTCGATTAGACGGGGTTGCAAATACTTGTTAATTCTGTGATGCTTGTTAGGATTGGAATAGTTGCGATCGTCGTCGTGAATAGCCGGGGGGTTTTGCGAGATGAGAGTTTTATATTTACATCTGTATATTCATATTGCGGGGCGAGCGTCCGACTTGTGGACTGCCGTCACTGCTTGATGTATATTCTTTTGAGGGATACTTCTGAGTTGAGATTGTGTCGCCTATGTATTATATTTGTTTCATCTTTTGTACCTAGGATAGACTCAGGAGGAGTGCTCAAGTGGCCGGGTTCTAGGAAGAAACGGGTGGCCATCTCATAGAGTTGAGAATGACGCATCCCATTCTAGAATTGGCGGGACTACTTGCCGCACTAGTAGAGGTCTTGGGATAAAGGTTTGGCTATTCACACCATAGTCACAAATTCGTCGTTCGGGTATAACTCGGCGAGGTCGAAAATTCGGATTCGGAGAACTATTCGGAAAAAATCGACAGGTATTCGGGAAATATTTGGTAAGTGTTCGGGAAGGAAGCAAGAAATTAATATATGAGATGCTAGGTTTTGATTTTGTGAACTATTTGCTGTTTTTTGAATTATTCGCTGTTTTTTCACATAATTTGGGAATAATTCGCGAATTATTTGGCCCATTCGGTAACGCCGATTAATTCGGAGATTAAATCGGCTGATCAAAAATTCGCGAATTATTCGCAAATTCGGTTCGCGAATTATGTGACTATGATTCACACGACCATGGAATCCGTGTTTCATCCATGGCTTAAATGAAACATGGAATTCCTAGTATACCCTCCGTTTCATAAGTGTTTGCTTCTGCTGTGATTCTGTGTTTGCAAAATATTATCATGCCTGAGACGAATGCTGTTATATATATATATATATATGCCCTAGAGGCCATTATTGTATAGTACTAGTTTGTATATTATATTTTGGAAGCTTGGGATATACACGGATTTTATGACAATCTTGCTCAAAATGGTAGTATGCTACTTGGTTTGTTTCTATCTTAAATATGTGTATATGTTTCATTTAACGTATGGCTAATACATATTGGTAGAGCCCTTAGGATCTTTGTTTGACTACCAGCGTTGTGATGGCAGTCATATTAGTGGAGGCTGGGTAGTCTATAAGTACATCCTTATACAGGTCCCTAGTCGTAGGATTATTGAGACATGGCATCGATATTTCAGAGTAGACTAGTGCATACGCTTCTCATCCCAGCAGGGGAGATGGTCTGTCCCAAAGCCATTAGTATGTCGGACTGGAGATAGTATGCAGGTGCTCAGTGGGTTATGAGTTACACTGGACGGACTTGTGGGGAATAGCTGGTTGGTACTATACCTATCGTCAGGGAGTAGTTCCCAGGTGACATGAGTACAACATAGTCCATTGACTTGACACTGTTACTTCGCATCGAGTGTGTTCCTAATGTTCTTAGATTACTACCCTACCACGGCTCTATTGAGTCATGCAAATAGATAGTAGTTGGGTGCAGTCCCGAAGCACTTGGAGGCAGTGGCGGTTAGATAGGATTTGTCTTTCTCGGTATTGGGGGTTGATATCGCATTGTGTTCGGAAAGCCATTACACAAATTCCCTGGCCAGAGCAAGCGAGATTTACTGGTAGGTACTCCAGTAGTTTCTTAGAGTGTTTTGGGCTACACTCCGGCACAACTTATTGCGCCATTAGGGGTCTGACGGTTACCGCCCCTAGGCCCGATATGCGATACTCTTAGACGAATAGACCGGACTGTACGGAGATTATCACAGATAGGCTCAGTAGGAGTTCGGATGAGTTTGCTCATCGGCATTCTTATTGACAGATACCTGGGTAGTCGTTACGTGCAGCTAGTACTGCTAATGTGCTTGTGGTTAAACCCACTGCCAGCGTAGTGTCGAGTCTTTAGAGTCCCACACAGAGGGTTTCCCTGCTTTGGGAGAAACGATATAGAGGTCGTATGGTTTTAGGACAGGGTTCAAACATATACGTGTACTTGTGCATGCATCATGTTCGGACAGATAATACCAGTAAGCTTTAGTTTAAGCCAGATCCTAGTATTAGATTATCGGATTATTTTCATCTCATTATATTCGTATTTTTTCGGAATACGGATATGGGTATGTATATACGGTGATGGGTATTCTTGTAATTTGTTGAAGAATGCTTCTAGAAGAAGCCACCTCATTACTTGTATTACCATTTATGTTAAATAGATTAATGAGGTAGAGGTATGAGGTGTTAAGTAATTATGAATGAAGCATGGCTACTTGGTGACTCTTGATGGCTATTGAGGCAAGGTGGCACTTAGATATCATGTGTGAGGCTAGGTGTCACTTGGAGATTATTGTGAGATATTTTGGCATGCCTCATATCCATCACAATTAGCCATATTCTTTTTCATAATAACAAATACACTCTTTCTCCTCAAGCACTCTCTTCTTCTTCTTCCTCATACTCTAGCTTGTCTCATGTGTTGAGAAACCTAGAGTTAATGAGGCTAAACTATCCATAATCACTCTTTACATCCTCTAGGTCACTTAGATTAGCACTCTAGGTACCCTAGTTATCTTATCTTAGAAGTAGGAGCTCAATGTAGACACTCTCGGGTGCATCATCTTCGACTCGAGAAGGCCGACGAGGAGGTGCGATCCATACACACTCCAAGGAGCTCACGTAGAGGAGGAGGAGTACAAGAAAAAGAAGGACCAGTTACTTGAGGTATAACTTTCTTACATAGTAGTTTAATCTCTTAGATGTTTAGCTAGTTAGGGTTTAGTATCGATCATGGTGTTTAGTCGGTGTTGCGATGCATATTAAAATCGTTTTTTGTAAATTCCGTCTCCTCGCGAACCCGCGGGATGCGTGACATCAACTTACAGCGGTATCAGAGCCTACTAAACCATTACTCGCTAATTAGCAAAGTGTTAGAATTTCGATCGAGGAAGAAATCCCAAAATCACGTACGAAAACCATGTTTTCTGTCGAATTTTAAAACTGGTCTTAAAATCTTTTCAGAGGCCTTAAAAATATGTGCAGGGTTTTCTAAGAACACTGGAGAAATTTAGGTTCCTGATTCCCCAAGACTGCCGTGGAAACGTGGCCAAACCGTGTGTTTGGCCGCCGTTCTGCGGCCGAGTCAAGGGCGTCTCGGTCCGAGTTTCTACAGTGTTTCTATTTTTGTGAATTGTGATTTTGGGAATATTTTGTTTCTGCTCAGTATTGTTTGTATACAACATTTTTCATGGGGTAGTGTAATGCTTCGAAATTCGTTTAGGTTAATTTCGCGTTACTTAGTATTGATGAGTGTTTTTCATAAAAACCCGTAAATCTTATTTCTTTTTTTAACTAGTTCTAATTGTGATGAGAGGTGTTTTTATATATATTTGGGGTTTATTAATTATAATTTAGTTTGTGTTCACCTAGATTAGAGTTTTTCCTTAATTATTTTCCTAAGTTAGGTTTAGTGTACACATGCACACTTATCTTTTTTTGTAATCTAAGCTAAGTGTTGGCTTGTAACCATTTTCATTTCTCCTTGCATGGTTTAAATCCCTAAATAAACCAAGTCAACCCTTTCTTTTTTTTAAAATAAAATGAAGAGTGGGAGGTATGGGGGTTAGGTGAAGTGAGCTTGACTTTTTGACCATTTTCTTTCACTCATTTTCCCTCTCCCCCTCTCATTTTCTGCTCTCCCAGCAGAGAGGCAGCAGCTGCATCATCATCATCATCATCATCATCATCATTCCCTTCTCATTTTGCTTCTCTTTTGATTCATGTTCAAACCCTACACAAAAATCTCATATTCCTTCACTAAAACCTTGGAGAAATAGCTCTTTTGGAGGAGTTTGGTAGCAAGTCAGTGGCTTTGAGGACAAGGGCTGAAAATAGGGTTTCCCTAAGGTCTTTTGGAGGTATTAAACTCACCCATGTCGCCTTAGTTCACAACTTATAGTTTTGTTTGCTAAAATCGTATTTTTGTGCTTTTTTGTGATATTGAAGGGAAATTAGTGAAGCTTGTGATAAGTTAACATTTTTATGGCTTGATTAGCTTAGTTATGTACTTATAGAGTTGTTTTAACCTAGGGTTTGTTTCAGGTTTCACTAAAATACCCTAATGTATCGATTTAGTGTCAAAATAGCTTTTTAACTAGGTTTTGGGCCCTGTTGTAATCTGCTTGTACCCCGTTTGCTTCAAGCAAAAATTGTATTTACTGGAGCATGTACACTAGGTTTAGAAAACACACACGAAGCACGGGAGCACAACTCCCTGATTTGGCCGCCGAAAAAATCATTCTGGCCGCAATTTGGGGCCAGATGGAGGACCTGGGTGTTGGGGTTTGTTCTGTTGGTGTCTGCTATTATTCTAAGACTTATGGTATATGCAATTTTGTAAAATTCTCTCTGTAGAAAAATTTGGAACCAAATACCCTATTTCCTACAATTTTAACTTTCACGACACGTGTGACATGTGGGTGGGTTTGGGGTTTTCTGCGTATCGCGACGTGTCGGGGTAGCTTCAGGCGCGTAATCACACGTTTTAGCGTATCGCACACACACGCGTTTGGTTCGCGACGCGGGTTTCTCGTTTGGCTTTAATGTCGCGTTTTTGGAGATGTCAGCTTACGTGTATTATTTTGTGAAATTCTAGGTTCGCAGGCGAGCACGACGGACGCCGCGAAGAAGGGGAAACAAGTCGTCGGCTACACCTAGCACGAGACTACGGTGAGTAGATTTAACATCTACGGGAAAATCGCCCGTATGGCGTTAAGCGTCAGGGCTTGATAGGCTATAGTAGTTGCATATTTGCATCCATATACCTTAATTGCATACTGTAGTTCCTGCTATATTATATATATGTATATGAACTTAGAATTAATAACACACCGCACTGTTACTAACGGTTCATGTGTAAGTGCACGGCGGCGCCCCGGTCGTGAATCCGAGGCCGGAAATACGGAAACAAAAATCTTTGCGAAACTTGCAAACCGGCACCACCGCACACTATCAACCCGGATCGGGCCATTAAACTAGTCCTAGCTAACAAGAGAAGGGGTGGAGAGATATACCGAGTGATCCGTGTCCTCCGGTCTTCTCGTCGTCGTCCCGATCTCCCCGCGGAAACTCCGGTCGTCGCCTCCTTGCCGGAAGGGCACCACATCGCCGGCTTCTTTTACGGGCTCCCACCTCTGGTTCGAAGCAACTCGGGCACGAAGTTGGCGAGTCGACGTGCCCAAGGTTTGCTGTAGAATAGTGTAGTGAGCTATGTCTCATTTGGGGTAGTGGATGTTGCCATATGGTGGAGGCATGAGATATAAGCTTTTGGAGGGGGAGCTAAAATGATTTTTGCCAAGCCAAATGAGTGTAAATCCCCCACTACAAAATTGGGACAGCCTCAAACTTTTGGCCGGCCATGATATGGTGAAGGGTGAGAATGGAGTGAAGTGGAATCCAAGAGGAGAGTGAACCACATAATGCAAGAGAGAGAGAGAGAAAAGTTATCATGATGAATCATGAGAACCAAAACCACACTCCAACATCATAACACATCATCATCACCAAAAAGCAAGCCATCATATCTCCACAAATCAAACCATGATGACTAAAAGAAAATCAAATGAAGTCAAATGATGGTGTAGTCATCATGACACAACAAAATGCAATGACCACCCTCCACAATGCTTATTTGCACAAATGCAAATAAGCCCTCCTCCACCAATCTACGGCCAATGAAAGATACAAAGAAAAATGGCCGAAACGGAAAGCAAACTGGCAACTCCAGAAAACTGATCCCGTAATAAATTACAGGAAAACCCCGATACTGTGTATGTTGGAGATAGTGCCCTCAGAGTCAATTATTGGATCACAGGCACGTAATTGCAATGATTGAGGGAGGACCTATCCCAGTAGGACAGTCTTACTCGAGATGATAGTATGCTATCTGGTTTATCTTTATCATCGTGTACTGCTTTAGAGGCCGTATGGAGATATGGCAGGGTTCGATCAGATACGTGCAGTATTGCACGGATCAGGATCGGACGGTTAGTACTAGAGGCCGTATGGAGATATGGCAGGGTTCGATCAGATACGTGCGGTATTGCACGGATCAGGATCGGACGGTTAGTACTAGAGGCCGTATGGAGATATGGCAGGGTTCGATCAGATACGTGCGGTATTGCACGGATCAGGATCGGACGGATAATACTAGCCGGCTTTGGTTTAAGCCGGATCCTAGTATAGTACAGTGTAGATTTTGTCTCATTGCATTTGTATTCGGTCGGAATACAAATGCGGGTGTGTATACTCAGTATCGGGGTTTTCCTGTAATTTATTACGGGACCAGTTTTCTGGAGTTGCCAGTTTGCTTTCCATTTCGGCCATATTCTTTGTATCTTTCAATGCGCGAAGATTGGTGGAGGAGGGCTTATTTGCATTTGTGCAAATAAGTATTTGTGGAGGGTGTTCTTTGCATTTTGTTGCATCATGATAGTTTTCTTGATGGGTGCACCATCCATTGACTTGATTAATCCATCATTGCTTGACTTCTATCTTCATGATGGCATGACTATTGGAAGTGATGATTGTTGTTTGAGTGTTGGACTTTCCTAGCGATCATTTCTTTGCATGATAGCCTTTTCTCTCTCTCCCTTGGATTATTGGTTGGCTCACTCATTCTTTTGATTCACACACTCACCACACTCTCATTCTCTCCTCTCCCAAGATGCATGGCCGGCCAAAGATGAGAGGGGCTGCCCATTTTTTATGGTGTGGGATTTTGGTTCTCTTGTGTTCACAATATCCCAAGTTTCATCTCCAAAAAGGTCACATATCATTCCTCCACCAAATGGCAACCTCTACTACCCCAAAATGAGACATGAGTTCTACACACATTCTACAGCAAATCTTGGGCACGTCGGCTCGCCAACTTCATGCCCGAGTTGCCTCGGTATAGAGGTGGGAGCCCGTAAAAGAAGCAGGCGACGTGGTGCCCTTCCGGCGAGGAGGTGGAGACCGGACATTCCGCGGGAGATCGGGACGACGGCGAGAAGACCGGAGGACACGGAGCGCTCGCTATATCTCTCTTCCCCATCTTGTAGTTAGCTAGGACTAGTTTAATGGCACGATCCGGGTTTATAGTGCGCGGTGGTGCCGGTTTTAAAAGTTAAAGTAAATCACCGCTTCCGCATTTCGGCGTCGGATTGACGGCCGGGGCGCCGCCGTGCACTTACAGTGGTATCAGAGCCTCGCCATTAATATAGTCTAGCTTTGTCTAATGTGTTTTACATTTCCGATCGAACAAAAATTCCAAAACCGCGTTTTTATACACATCAGTTTTCTGTCGAATTTTTTTTGGCTCCAAAAATTTTTCAGTATGTTGCAGAATGATGTGCAGGGAATTTTAAGAGTTCTGTGAAAATTTGGTCTCGTGAACAGTTTAAACGACCGCGGAACCACGGCCAAACCCATGCTTGGGCCGCGGTTCCACCGCGACTTGAACTGTTCAGTGTACGAAAATTTTGCAGAAAGCTCCTGACATGAAAATAGGGTTTTTGGAACATTCTTTTTGGGCCCAGAATTTCTGTGAGTGCTACAGTATTGCTTGGGGGCCCACTTGGTAACATTTGATCGATCAGATATTTTAAACACATTAGTTCACAGTATTTACATTATATCTGCGACCGTGAATGTCACTTGATCGGTAAATCCTGTCTAACTGCTATAGCCCGGTTAGACGGATTTGCGAACGTGACTTTCACGTTGATGTTATGTGATTGTGCTGTGATGTTGCGGATCGGTCGTGGGGATAGCCCGGGTGCAATGCTAGTACAGTTTTTGTTGTATTATGTACATTTGATATTGCGAGGCGAGCGTCCGACATGTGGACTGCCGTCACTGCCTGTTGTATATTATTCTTTTAGGGCACAACCAGGTCGAGGTCGATGTACCCGTTGTATGTATATTTTACTTTCTGTACTAGGATTACCCCACGGAGGGGTGCACGGATAGCCAGGTTCTAGAGGGCAACGGGCAAATCTCATGGCATTGAGACGGAGGGGGCTTCACTCTAGGATTGGCGGGCTATTCGCCGCACTCGTAGGGGGTATAGGTTGACCCAGGAGGGGTGCCCAAGTTACCGGATTCCGTGAAGTGCTGGGTGGTCCATTCACGTTGCTGAAGGGGGTTGCCTCGCTTCAGGTATTGGCGGGTAACTTGCCGCGCCCGTAGGGATCTAGGATTTCATTGCACAGGCTATCCACACGACCAGGGGAACGTCGGGTTTCAGTAGTGGCTCTGTGAAACCCGGGGATCCCAGATATCTGTATTGTTCTGTGATGCCGTACATTTCTGTGATGTTGCATTTTATCACGCCTTGAGCGAAATATTATATATTGATATATATACTAGTAGATGTTGTATATGTTTTGCATCCGCGCTAGTCCAGTCCCCGCTCTGTCGTTAGTTAACTAACCTAACGGGTAATGACGGGACCCAGTGGCGAATGCGGATGGCATATACATACATCATTATATTTCGTTCTTTATGATGTGATCAATTGATGGGACTGCGTTGATTCGGATCAATGCAAGTTAAAAACAAACCTATTCTGATGTTGTTGGAACACTTTTCAAAAAGCTGTTATTGCAAGGACGTTCACTTTTGTTTTGCATCGTGGTATTCAGTTGGAATATCCTGCTCCTCAGTCGACGAGGCAAGGGCCGAGATCCCTCACCGGGAGTGACCCCTTGGACAAAAAGTTTGCGTCAGGACAATAACTTCACTATAGCCGATTACTTTTGCTTTGCACCGTGGTATTCAGTTGGAATATCCTGCACCTCATTCTACGGGGAAAGAGCCGAGATCCCTTCACCGGGAGTGACCTCTTTAGCAAAGGTTTTCGTTACTATATTTTCTAAAAAGCTATCAGTTCCTTCAACGATATCAAGTTCATTACGTTAAAGGTTTTCGCCAGATACCACTCGTAGCCCTCCGTCATTTCAGTTAAATATTCGGTAGTATTCAAGCTATGTATTTTGACCTCACGCCAAGGCATAGTGATTGGTAGCTGCCGGGTATTTATCTGTTGCATAGATAGATGCGTTAGTTTGGGACAGTCGTATTACTATTTTGGCCTACGTCAAGGGTATGTACGGGTGGGTTCAAATTAACCTGGACAATGACGGGTAGAACTTGACATGTGACTTATGATATTTTGACATCACGCCAAGGTCAGAAGAGCATGGGGCATAAATCACATCGGGAGTTTCTAAAGAAACTGAAACTTGCCATATATGCGCATACCTTCTGGAGTGTGATGACGTGAGCGGATTCCGTCACGTTATCATGCGATGATAGTTGGATCCCGATTCCCACTGATGAGTTGGTTTACTCCTCGGGTGATCCCGACTAATTCTTCTTTTAGGTTTGGAGGAGAATTTGACGGTACAGTGGGAGGTTTCCAGATTAGATAAATTGGTAACCATTCTGATCTAGGTTAGAGTGTACGCTGAGTGTTTCTTTTCTCTCTCTCTTTGGCAGCGACCATTGACCCGACCCTAAGACTATGACTCAGTGACCAAGTTGACTGAACCTTCTTAAACACTGGCTTTTGGATTGTCAGAGTTGCAAACCTCATTGCCACTCCTACTTTTACCCTTTTCTCCAGGACACCCCGTATTACTACGAACGTCCACTTCCATTGGACAAAACCATCGTATGGTTAGATATGAACTCGAAGGAATTTATTCGAGGATGGTTTCCGATTCTGGAGAAAACGGATAGGACTATTCAGTTGTCTTTTCCTTTTACCTTCTCTCAGGTTGCGAGTACTCCTTGGTTTAGGAGATAGTACACCTATTACGCAAATTGGATAGTCTTCTTCCAAACCATAGGCAGGTGCCGACCGGTAGGGAATGAAGAAAACCAATTAGCATAATGATGGTGTACAGAAGGTATTAAGTTAAGACAAAGCAAGGGATTAGTAAGAGGGCAAAGTAAATTGCAACTGATATTCACGACCAAACCAGGTATTTCTTTACCACTCCCACTTCATCTTTGTATTTCTCCAGGACACTCCGTATCACTACGAAGATCCACAGTTTATTGGATACTCCATCGTATGGTTATATACGAACTTGAAAGGAACTTGTTCCAGTTTGGGGATAGATTCTGGTTCAGGAGAAATAGGAATGAGGTTTATTCGGTTGTCTTTTATCTTCACCTTCTCTCGCATCGCGAGTGCTCCTAGGATTAGGACAGTACACCCATTATGCTTATTGGATAGTCTTCCAAACCATAGGCTGGTGCCGAATGGTAGGGAAGGAAGAAAACCATTTGGCCTAAGGGGTGTGCAGAAGGTAATGACTAAAGACATATAAAGGGATTTGGAGAGGTGGCAAATAATTATACGGTTACAGTCGTGAATCTGGAAGAGGAATTACTAGGAATACCGGGATACCCCATCGAAACATTTCAATGTTTCAATTTCACTGTGTACTGTTAAAGGAAAACTGATTTCCCAGTTAGACACTTGCTCCAGGGTATGTATTTACCAGGTATGATTCTCACATCTGTATGGTTTTACAGATGATGAGTGGGAGTAAGCTATTGGGAATTGGGTGATCATCCTCATTATATCGGGATTCGTTGTAATCGGTGATATTTGAGGAAGTCATCTGGGTTGGTTGCCGGACGGCAAATATTTGGTTTTGAATATCCGCTGTTATGCACCAATTTCAAATTGATACATCTGTACGTCTATTTTTATAGAGTGAGATATATCTTTTTGAAATTATGTCTGTGACATTTACCTATATCAGTGGATGGTTAGGTAAGGAGCATTAAACAACGGTGTAATTCTTCTTAACCATAAGTACAGTTTTCAACCTACGACACACAGTGAATGAGTTTTCAGACTCAAGGGACTTATACAGAGTATTGTATGTTGTCCAGGGTCCATTAGGACAGAGGGGTTCGTCCTCGTACTATATTCGGTTTACTTATGACTTCTCTAGTTTTTAGACAGGTGTTTCGTGGAAACACAGGGTCCGAATTTTGAGAAGTTATAGGTATTTGAATAAAGTAGAGAACCAGGTATTGCAAGTATCGGGATTCTTCAAAGTGATCGAAGATGTAGATACTTGTGTATGGTATTCAGTTGATAGTAATGATTAAGAGAACTTGCTTCTCTTTCAGGTTACTCATAATTGGAAGCATTCCTAAGTTGAGTAACGCTGATCGGCCTCTTTCCATTTAGTTGACATGCACTGGAGACAGCTGCATGATTTGAATCTGGTTCAATTAAATCAGTGCCTCTGGTTCTATATTGGATATAGAACAGTTCATATCTTAACGATGTTAAGGTACGGTGAGTTGTCCGGATTATGCTTAAAACCATACTCTGGATAACTCAAGGCACGTTTCTGTAATGTCTGTTTGTGGGTTGACCCAGGCTATGACGAGGGTTGACTTTCTACCATCTGGAAGATCAATAGTGATATTGTTCTAGACTCGCCACAGTTTTAAATAAAATAGATTTTTTCAAAAAACAGTAGTGGGAGTATGGTAGAACTGGAAGTGATTCCAGAACCACAAACGATTACTGAAGATTTCACAGGAACCTAAAGATTCAATCTGGCTTGACATTCCATTGGCCGCTCCGCAGATAAGGTGGGTAACCTCAGGCACCCGAGAGGTACTCTGGTAGCCTCAAGGACAGTGACAGGGAGGTTCTTGTTTACCCAGACTTGCCATTGCTGTTGTTCCAGACTGTGAGACCCGGCAGGAGGATGAGTATAGCGTCGTTCTGAACTGGCTTCAGAAGTGTACGTGTATATGACTCTGCCAGAGGGTTGTCGTAGTCAGTGGGAGCAGCGGAAGCATTGGTGGACAGGTAGCTTATGTCTATTTATAGACTAAAGCAAATATAGCGGAGATAGATCATCAATTTCTGATGTGACAGTCATAGGTTTGACTTCATCAGAATAAGGGATGGATCTGTTGAGAAGGTAGTAGGGTGTGATGTCATGGTATTTGGATGACATACACAGAGTAGGAAGTGATATTCCTGTACTACGATCGGTTATACTTTGGTCGTCACACAGTGGTTTCTCCACATGGGACTTGGACATTATATCAGACATACTAGTTACTAGATCTATGGTTTTAGATCTAGATTTGGGTGGTTTCCCAATCAGGGTACTTAGACAGCATTCTAAGAGTATTTAGAATGGACGACTCCTGGCACGGTAGTATACCTGCAGGTGATGGAGTCACCCTCTCTAAAGGTGTCTTACAGACTAAAGGGGAGAGGGATGTGCATGATTGGCAGATCACTTGCTTAGCCAATTGAGTCAATCATGAGATGTCAAGTACCACACCAGATGTTGTTCTTGCACTAGATGCAATAAGTTGACATTAATCCTATCCTAGAGAAACAGTCGGAAGCAGTTTTAGAACATAAGTGGATGTTCTAGGGATATGATAACGACAGCCTCATTCGGGAGACAATTATCATTCCAGGCTTCCAAGGTGACCTGGACGACAAGGAGGTTGTCAGAGTTATAGTTTTCCTTCTGACGAGGGGCAGTATTTTGGACAGGTGGTCCAAGGCAATACTGAGGGAGGCATGGCGCAGGATACTGATTAAGTTCAGTTGACGATACAGTCTAAGAAGTTTGGATTTGGAGTTCATTTATGAGTTAGGTCCTATCAGACATCCAGACACATTCTAAGACAGGTATTGCTCATTTCGGGAGATGGGTTTCTCCGCGAACTTGAGATATAGAGAGACATAGAAAGAGACATCAAGGCGGATCCACTCACTGAGGCTATTCCTCGAACGCAATAGTTTCGCAAACGAGTTTTGTGAGACTGACTAGTAGAGGAGTTGGGTGTTCGGTATCACACGGGCTGTGAGTATGCGACATCGCAATAATTAGCCTTGAGTGCAAGTGGGAGATTGTTGGAGATAGTGCCCTCAGAGTCAATTATTGGATCACAGGCACGTGATTGCAATGATTGAGGGAGGACCTATCCCGGTAGGACAGTCTTACTCGAGATGATAGTATGCTATCTGGTTTACCTTTATCATCGTGTACTGCTTTAGATGACCTTACAGGTCACTATTGCACGTTGATAGAGCCCCTAGGATTCTTCCTTGACTGCCAGCAGTATGAGGGCGATCATATACGTGTAAGTCCACGTTGCCCACCCCGGTGCTTACGGGAAGGCGGAAAACATAATAAAAATCGGATTTTATCAACTATAGGCAACATGGACTATGCTTTAAGGATCTTTACTAAACAAAAACTTGCTAAAGCTAAAAAGAAAGTAGCTAAGTGGTAGAAAGGTTATACCTTTGGTCTTTTGTCCTTCTCTCCTTGCTCCTAGAAGTAGTGGAAGGAGGTCACCTTATCGTCTTCTCCCGTCAAAGAAAGATCCACCCGAAAGCCTCAACCTTTGGCTTCAACTCCAAGCTAGGAGTAACTAGGGTGCAAGAAGTGCTAATACTTGAACCCTAGAAGAGAGTAGAGAAGATCAAGAGAGGGTTTTTCTCAAGCTCAAGTGTTTCTCAACACATGAGAGGGAGAGAGCTTGAGAGAGAGGAAGAACAAGAGAGAGAAAGGATATGATAGAATGAGAAATAATTGAGCCATTCTCACTAATATGTGTGAATTAATTTAATTGAATAATTAGCTAGATAATTGTCATGGTAAATCATGACATGACCATTATCATTTCAATTTGCAAAGATCAAAAAGCATCTTCCAAAAGAAATGATGATGGTCAAAGTGTCAACCTAGGTCAACAAGTCAAAGAAGTCAAAAGGTCAACAAACATAACAATGGACAATTATTAAACTAATTATTAATTAGCAATAATACACACATAAACATTAGGGTTAATAAAATGACAATAGCCATTAACCCTAATCAAGGTCCTCTCCCTCAATCTCAAGCAACTGTGCATACGCACCCGCATTCGTGATCCGAGGAACACGAACACAATGAGAAAAACCAATCTCAAATCATATACTAGGATCCGGCATAAACCAAAGCCCGCTAGTATAAACTGTCCGGACAGCAAACGTGCACAAGTGCGCGAATGTGAACGAACCCTGTCGAAAAACCATGCGACCTCTACTCATTTTGCCTAAAGGCGAATAGCTCTCTGTGTGGGACTCTAAAGACTCGACACTACGATGGCAGTGGGTTTAACCACAGACCGCAAGCGGCACTAGCTGTACGTAACGGTTCCCAGGTAGATGTCGATAAGAAGACTGACGAGGTGAACCCCATCTGAACTCCTACTGAGCCTGTATGTGACAATCTCCGTATAGTCCGGTCTGTTCGTCTGATACATCGCATGGCGGGCCTAGGGGGGCGGTGAACGTCAGTCCCCTAATAGCGGTACAAGTCGTGTCGGAGTGTAGCCCAGAACACCCTGAGATAACACTGGAAACCTACCAGTATATCTCGCTTGCCCTGACCAGGGACTACTCGTGTAATGGCTCTCCTAGACACAGCGCGATGTCAACCCCTAATACCGGGAGAGACGAATCCTGTCTAACCGTCACTGCCTCCAAGTGCTTCGGGACTGCACCCAAAAACTACCTGTTTGCACGACTCCTTTGAACCGTGGTAGGGTAGTAATCAAAGTGCAGTGGGGACACACTCGAGGCGAAGTGACAGTGTCAAGTCAGCGGACTAAGCTGTACTCATGTCACCTGGGAACTGATAACTGACGATAGGTATAATACCAACCAACAGTTCCCGACGAGTCCTGTCCAGTGTACTCGTAACCCAACGAGCACCCGCATACTATCTCAAGTACGACGTACTGACGGCTGTAGGACAGACCGTCTCCCACACTGGGATGAGAAGCGCATACGCTAGTCTACTCCGGAGTATCGATGCCCTGTCTCGATCGTCCAACGACTAGGGACCTGTATAAGGATGTGCTTATAGATCACCCAGCTCCCACGAGTGTGAGCGCCATCACAACGCTGGTAATCAAGCAAAGATCCTAAGGGCTCCACTAATATGTATATCCGCAATATGCTAAAAGAAACACATGCACATATTAAAGCAGAGACAAACCAAGTAGCATACTACCATTTCGAGCAAGATTGTATATACAACTGTGAATATCCCAAGCTTCCATCAAGTAATATACAAACTAGTATGATACAGTAATGGCCTCTAGGGCATATACACTAACAATCTCCCACTTGCACTAAGGCCATGTACTGGCGTATCGAAGACCTATCATCTCGATCATCCGCTCGAACTGAGTCTGGGGCAAGGCCTTGGTGAATGGATCTGCTGTGTTATCCTCTGATGCAACTCTCCGGACCTCGATCTCCTCGCGATCTACGATCTCCCTGATCAGGTGATACCGCCTTAAGATGTGTCTGGATTTCTGATGGGATCTGGGTTCCTTCGCTAAAGCTATAGCCCCGTTGTTGTTGCAATACAGAGGTATTGAGTCAACAATGGACGGAACCACCTGAAGTTCTCTCAAGAACTTCCTCATCCAGACAGCTTCTTTTGCGGCATCAGATGCAGCGATGTATTCCGCTTCCATCGTCGAGTCAGCAACGGTTTCCTGTTTGGAGCTCTTCCAACACACCGCCCCTCCATTGAGGGTGAAGACAAAACCCGACATGGACTTGGAATCATCCTTGTCACTCTGGAAGCTGGAGTCAGCAAAGGCCTCAATCTACAGGTCTTTTCCACCATACACCAAGAACATCTCCTTAGTCCTTCTCAGGTACTTGAGAATGTTCTTTACTGCTATCCAATGTTTCTCCCTTGGGTTTGACTGATACCTGCTTACCACACTCAGTGCATAAGCCACATCCGGTCTGGTACACAACATCGCATACATTATAGAGCCTACCGCAGAAGCGTAGGGTATAATAGACATGCGATCCCTCTCCAAATCATTCTTGGGAGACATCTCTTTGGAGAGGGTGATCCCGTGACAAGCCGGTAGATTACCGTGCTTGGAATCTTCCATACTGAATCTCTTCAGTATGGTGTCGATGTACCTGGACTGTGAAAGTCCCAATATCCTCTTGGATCTGTCACGGTAGATCCGGATACCCAGAATGTATGAGGCATCACCCAGGTCTTTCATGGAGAACCTGTGTGACAAGAACCCCTTGACAGATTGTAGCATAGGAATGTCATTTCCTATTAAGAGAATGTCATCCACGTATAAAACGAGGAATACTACAGTTCTCGCTACAAATCTACAATAGATTCATGGTTCATCTGGATTTTTGATAAAGCCAAATTCCTTGACCGTCTCATCAAAACAGATGTTCCAACTCCGCGATGCCTGCTTTAGTCCATAAATAGACTTAAGCAACTTGCACACCTTTCCGCTGCTCCCACTCTGAATGAAACCCTCTGGCTGATCCATATAGACACACTCCTCTAAATGACCATTTAGAAAAGCTGTCTTTACGTCCATCTGCCAAATCTCATAATCGTGGAAGGCAGCAATGGCGAGAAGGATCCGAATGGATTTCAGCATAGCTACTGGAGAAAAGGTTTCGTCGTAGTCCAAACCAGGTCGCTGACGAAAACCCTTTGCAACCAGTCTAGCTTTATAGGTCTCAACCTGTCCATCTACACCAATCTTCCTTTTGAAGATCCACTTGCATCCTATGGGTTTTACCCCATTTGGAGCAATGTCCAACGTCCATACTTTGTTGGTGTACATGGACTCCATCTCGGTCCGCATTGCATCCAGCCATTTTACCAAGTCGACGCTCTGAATGGCTTGCTGGAAGCTAGTAGGCTCATCACAGTCTATGATGCAATCCTCTCTATCCTCGTCAATGAGAAAACCGTAGTATCTCTCGGGCGGATGAGACTGCCTACTACTCCTGCGGAGTGGCGTGGGAATGTCCTGATCTTTCGAACCCTCTGGTTCTACCAAGCTTTCAGTAATAGCTTGTGGTTCTGGAATTTCTTCCAGTTCTATTACGCTCCCACTTATTTCCTTTTCTAAGAACTGATGTTCCAGAAAATGGGCATTACGAGAAACAAGGACTTTTTGTTCCTCTGCGTAATAGAACAGATACCCCCTGGAGTTCTTTGGGTATCCCACAAACTTGCACAGTACTGAGCGTGCCTCGAGCTTGTCCGCATGCTGCTTTTTTACAAAAGCTGGACATCCCCAAATCTTCAGGTATTGAAGATAGGGTTTCTTCCCACTCCATATCTCATATGGTGTGGTAGGCACAGTCTTAGTTGGAACTCGGTTCAAAAGGTATGCAGCTGATTCTAGCGCATATCCCCAAAACGATCGCGGCAACTCAGCGTTACTCATCATGGACCGTACCATATCCAATAGGGTTCGGTTCCGTCTCTCCGATACACCATTATGTTGCGGAGTGTATGGAGGAGTAAGCTGAGAGAGAATTCCATTCTCTTTTAAGTAACCCAGGAACTCGGCACTCAAGTATTTCCCACCTCGATCAGATCTCAGTGTCTTTATACTTTTGCCTGTTTGTTTTTCTACTTCATTCTTATATTCCTGGAACTTATCAAAAGCTTCGGATTTATGCTTCATTAAGAAGACATGTCCGAACCTTGAGAAATCATCCGTAAAAGTAATGAAGTAAGAATAACCGCTTCGTGCATGTGTAGACATTGGACCGCACACGTCGCTGTGTACGAGTCCCAAGAGCTCGCTCGCTCTTTCTCCGTGTCCAGTGAACGGAGTCTTTGTCATCTTTCCCTTGAGACAGGATTGACAAGTTGCATACGATTGATATTCGAACGAATTCAAATATCCTTCTGTGTGTAACTTAGTCAACCTTCTCTCATTGATGTGACCCAGTCTACAATGCCATAAGAAAGTTTTATTGATTTCTGGAGACTTTCTTTTGTGTGTAATCTGGACATTGAAAATCTGTGGTTGGTTTAATACGTATATACCGTTGTTCAATGTACCTGACCCAATCAAAGCTTGATTAAGGTGAATGTTCACTACATTACTTACAAATGCAAATTCATAACCTTCTTTAGATAATAAAGATACAGAAATGATATTACAGGTTGCATTTGGTACATAATAACAACTACGTAAAACCAAAAAATGTCCATCCGACAATCCCAGGTGATAGTCCCCCACGGCCTCAGCATCCATGCTAGCACCGTTCGCAACTCTGAGGGTCATGTCACCTGCCTTCAAAACTCTACGCTTTCTCAACGCCTGCAAAGAATTACAGATATGAGATCCTAATCCGGTATCCAATACCCAGGAAGTAGATTTTATTGATAGACAGTTTTCAATAACATACACACCTGAAGCTGAAGCTGCAACTCGCTTCAAATCCTGTGTTCTGGCTTTCCAAGCCTTGCAATCCTGTTTCCAGTGACCACTTTTGTGACAATAGAAGCATTCTTCCTTCCCTACTAGCTTCCCCGCTATCTTTGTTGCTTTACCTTTTCCCTTCGTATCCACTTTACCGACACCGCCTCTTGGTTTGGCGGGGGCTTTCTTCTTCTTACCATTGGCTTTCGCCTTGGATCTAGAAGAGGAAGATCCTCCTACAAACAAAGTGGATGTCTCCCTACCTTTCTGTAGGGTGCCCTCAGCACTCCTCAACATGTTCAGAAGTTCGGAAAGTTCTACCTCCTTTCCTTGCATGCTGAAGTTAAGAATAAACTGGGCGTAAGTGGAAGGAAGGGACTGGAGAATCAAATCAGTATATAGTTCATTCTCCAACGTGGTCCCAAGGTCCGCGAGCTCCTCAATGTAGCCAATCATCTTAAGCACGTGTTCCGCTACCGATGATCCGACGGCCAACCTTGCCGAAAAAAGCTTTTTTGACACTTCGTATCTTGCGATACGAGACTGCTCCCCATACAGTTCTTTTGTATGAAGAAATATGGACTCTAGGTCCATATTCTCGTGCCTCCGCTGATGTTCATTGTCCATCGAGGCTAATACGAGGCATTTGGCCTTCGCGCAATCTATCTCCCATGTCTTACAGATTTCCTTATCCGCGACGCTGGAGGTGGGACCTGGGACAGGGGGTGCTTTGGTGGTAAGGACATACCCCAACTTGTCGTAAGTGATTGCCATCTTGACATTCCTGAGCCAATCTTTGTAGTTTGGCCCTGTCAATATGTTTTTATCTAGTAATAACTTAAGTCCGGTCATCTTGAATGGTCGCTACAATTAGGAGAGAGAAAAGAAACACTTTAGCATGATGCTCTTGCAAGTTTAGAGTGGTTTTTAATTTGTCTAAACTGGATGGCTCCCACTGTCTCTCGAATCCCTTCTCAAACCGTAAAGAAAAGGATTAGTCAGGATTACTCTCACCGTACAATACTTGCTTAACCGTTCAGCCAGGCCAGTGTCGGTACTTCGAGGGAGGTTTTCCAACGCTTTCGCGTTAAGTAACCTCTTTTCCCTGTGGGCTTAGCCCCGCTAACACCTTTCTAGACACCTACTAGGTTTATAGTATTGATCGTTAAGTGAGAGTTTTCCCGAGGAGTAGCATATACTCACAGTAGGATCGGTATCCAAATATCACCGCGTGATAAAACCGAAGGAATCCTACCAGAATCATCACACTCCAAATGGTATGCAAAGCTAGCAAGTTTCAGTACTTATGAAACTCCCGATGTGGATTTTTGCCCCATGCTCTTATGACCTTGGCGTGAGGTCAAAATGTCATAAGTCACATGTCAAGTTCTTCCCATCATTATCCTGGTTAATTTGAACCCACCCGTACCTACCCTTGACTAGGCCAAAATGGCAGTACGACTGTCTCAAACCAACGCATTCTATCTATGCAACAGATAAATATCCGGCAACTACCAATCACTATGCCTTGGCGTGAGGTCAAAATACATAGCTTGAATACTACCGTGTATTTAACTGAAATGATGGAGGGCTACGGATGGTTTTGGCGAAACCGTGAACGTAGTGAACTTGATATAATCGATGGAACGAGATAGCTTTTAAAAAGAGTGGTTCAAGCTCCGCGTTTAAAAGTTTAGTTTTGAAAAGAACCGAGTGGTTTTCAAAGTGTTCCAATCGACTTTTACTTGGTTTATTTTCTTGCATTAGTTCTTTTAATGCATCCCATCATTTAATCCTACCATTGCAGAAAACAACCAAAATATGACGTACGCTTATGCCATTCGCATTCGCCACGGGGCCCCGTCATCACCCGTTAGGTTACTTAACTAACGACAGAGCGGAGGCTGGGCTAGCGCGGCTGTAAAACATAAGCAACGCCTAAATAGTTATCATATATAAATATATAGCAATGATAGACATTACAGATCACAGATGAATATATTGGATATACTAGGAATCCGCAATCCGTTCGAGCCTGCAACGAAAAGCGGATTACACGGTCGCGGTGAATAGCCAAATACCCCACCCAAGACCCCTACGGGTGCGGCAAACTACCCGCCAAGTACCCGAAGCGAAGCAACCTCCCTCACCACCGTGAGTAGGCCACTCGGCACTTCGAGATACCCGGTAGTTTGTGCACCCCCTCCATGGGTCTATCCTAGGAGCAAAACAGTAAAAAGAATTATACAATGGCGGCTACAACCCCGACCCGGTTGTGCGGCCAAACAAATAATAATATTACATCAATTTACATATTACAAATGAATGAAAGAAAAGCAACACTCATCTCACATCCATCCCGGCTATTCACCCGCGACAATCCAACCCATTCATATACACATTCCAATATCAAACACAGATCACAGAGATGTATAACCCCGACTAATCGACATATAGCGATTAGCCGACGTTCAATACATGCAAACATCACAGATATAACCTTTATAGTCAAAGTGTATTGAAGTTCGAAAAAAATACGGAATTATAGGCCCCCAAAAATAAATTTCTATTCTGGAAAATCTGGGCACATATAATATATCTCAAAAATCCTAAAACCAAGCCAGAGATACACTGCACCAAAATCGAGGCAGAGAGGAGACAAGACGGCCGCGGTTGCGCGGCAATAGCTTGCTATTGCCGCGAAACCGCGGTTCTTTGGTCAGATCTCTGGCTCATTTTTGGTGGTTATCTTTAAAAAACCCTGAGACGATTTTAGCAGTATAACAAATTTTGTTTTGACCAGAAACAATTTTAACAGAAACTAGGGTTTTGAAAAGTTTGGTTTTTCGATTTTTTCGTTTCGAACTTCGACACACTTTACTACCTAGCAAGTTTACGTTTAGTTAGGCTCTGATACCACTGTAAGTCCACGTTGCCCACCCCGGTGCTTACGGGGAGGCGGAAAACATAATAAAAATCGGATTTTTATCAACTATAGGCAACATGGACTATGCTTTAAGGATCTTTACTAAACAAAAACTTGCTAAATCTAAAAAGAAAGTAGCTAAGTGGTAGAAAGGTTATACCTTTGGTCTTTTGTCCTTCTCTCCTTGCTCCTAGAAGTAGTGGAAGGAGGTCACCTTATCGTCTTCTCCCGTCAAAGAAAGATCCACCCGAAAGCCTCAACCTTTGGCTTCAACTCCAAGCTAGGAGTAACTAGGGTGCAAGAAGTGCTAATACTTGAACCCTAGAAGAGAGTAGAGAAGATCAAGAGAGGGTTTTTCTCAAGCTCAAGTGTTTCTCAACACATGAGAGGGAGAGAGCTTGAGAGAGAGGAAGAACAAGAGAGAGAAAGGATATGATAGAATGAGAAATAATTGAGCCATTCTCACTAATATGTGTGAATTAATTTAATTGAATAATTAGCTAGATAATTGTCATGGTAAATCATGACATGACCATTATCATTTCAATTTGCAAAGATCAAAAAGCATCTTCCAAAAGAAATGATGATGGTCAAAGTGTCAACCTAGGTCAACAAGTCAAAGAAGTCAAAAGGTCAACAACCATAACCATGGAAAATTATTAAACTAATTATTAATTAACAATAATACACACATAAACATTAGGGTTAATAAAATGACAATAGCTATTAACCCTAATCAAGGTCCTCTCCCTCAATCTCAAGCAACTGTGCATACGCACCCGCATTCGTGATCCGAGGAACACGAACACAATGAGAAAAACCAATCTCAAATCATATACTAGGATCCGGCTTAAACCAAAGCCCGCTAGTATAAACTGTCCGGACAGCAAACGTGCACAAGTGCGCGAATGTGAACGAACCCTGTCGTAAAACCATGCGACCTCTACTCATTTTTCCTAAAGGCGAACAGCTCTCTGTGTGGGACTCTAATGACTCGACACTACGCTGGCAGTGGGTTTAACCACAGACCGCAAGCGGCACTAGCTGTACGTAACGGTCCCCAGGTAGATGTCGATAAGAAGACTGACGAGATGAACCCCATCTGAACTCCTACTGAGCCTGTATGTGACAATCTCCGTATAGTCCGGTCTGTTCGTCTGATACATCGCATGGCGGGCCTAGGGGGGCGGTGAACGTCAGTCCCCTAATAGCGGTACAAGTCGTGTCGGAGTGTAGCCCAGAACACCCTGAGATAACACTGGAAACCTACCAGTATATCTCGCTTGCCCTGGCCAGGGACTACTCATGTAATGGCTCTCCTAGACACAGCGCGATGTCAACCCCCAATACCGGGAGAGACGAATCCTGTCTAACCGTCACTGCCTCCAAGTGCTTCGGGACTGCACCCAAAAACTACCTGTTTGCACAACTCCTTTGAGCCGTGGTAGGGTAGTAATCAAAGTGCAGTGGGAACACACTCGAGGCGAAGTGACAGTGTCAAGTCAGCAGACTAAGCTGTACTCATGTCACCTAGGAACTGATAACTGACGATAGGTATAATACCAACCAACAGTTCCCGATGAGTCCTGTCCAGTGTACTCGTAACCCAACGAGCACCCGCATACTATCTCAAGTACGACGTACTGACGGCTGTGGGACAGACCGTCTCCCACACTGGGATGAGAAGCGCATACGCTAGTCTACTCCGGAGTATCGATGCCCTGTCTCGATAGTCCAACGACTAGGGACCTGTATAAGGATGTGCTTATAGATCACCCAGCTCCCACGAGTGTGAGCGCCATCACAACGCTGGTAATCAAGCAAAGATCCTAAGGGCTCCACTAATATGTATATCCGCAATATGCTAAAAGAAACACATGCACATATTAAAGCAGAGACAAACCAAGTAGCATACTACCATTTCGAGCAAGATTGTATATACAACTGTGAATATCCCAAGTTTCCATCAAGTAATATACAAACTAGTATGATACAGTAATGACCTCTAGGGCATATACACTAACAATACGTGAGAGCTGGTAGTCTATAAGCACATCCTTAAAAGGTCCCTAGTCGTGGGAGTTTCGAGACAGGGCATCGATACTCCAGAGTAGACTAGTGTATACATTCGAGACCCCGACGAGGGGCGGTGGCCGGTCTCACAAGCCACTGGTGTCAGTTGGTTCACCTAAGATGTATACAGGTGCTCATTGGGTTATGAGTACACTGGACAGGACTCGCCGGGAACATGCTAGTTGGTCTTATACCTGATGTCAGATAGCAATTCCCTGGTGACATGTGTACTGGTTAGTTCATCGACCTGAGGATCGTCATTTGTCTCGTGTGAGTTCCCACTGTACTTTGATTACTACCCTACCACGCTCAAAGGAGACGTGCAAACAGGTTTTAGTTGGGTACAGTCCCGAGCCATATGGAGTCAGTGAGCGGATCTTCGGGGGTTCGTCTCTCCCGGTATTGAGGGTGAGGTCGCGCTGTGTCTAGGAGAGCCAGAACATGAAAAGTCCTTGGCCAAGGCAGGAGATTTACTGGTAGGTATTCCAGTAGTATCTCAGGGTGTTCTGGGCTACACTCCGACACGACTTGTACCGCTTTTGGGGGTCTGACTTTTACCAACCCCCTAGGCCTGCCATGTGATGCTCATAGACGAACGGACCGGACTGTACGGATATTGTCACTGACAGGCTCAGTAGGGTGTCAGGATGAGTTCGCTCATCGACGTCCCTTTTGGTCAATAGCTGGTAGCCCGTCACGTATGGCTAATACCTCTGACGTGCTAGTGGTTGAATCCACAGCCATAGTATTGACGAGTCTTTAGAGTCCCCCACATTCAGTTACTCAAGTTTCGGGCGAAAAGCTGTAGAGGCCGTATGGAGATATGGCAGGGTTCGATCAGATACGTGCGGTATTGCACGGATCAGGATCGGACGGTTAGTACTAGAGGCCGTATGGAGATATGGCAGGGTTCGATCAGATACGTGCGGTATTGCACGGATCAGGATCGGACGGATAATACTAGTCGGCTTTGGTTTAAGCCGGATCCTAGTATAGTACAGTGTAGATTTTGTCTCATTGTATTTGTATTCGGTCGGAATACAAATGCGGGTGTGTATACTCAGTATCGGGGTTTTCCTGTAATTTATTACGGGACCAGTTTTCTGGAGTTGCCAGTTTGCTTTTCGTTTCGGCCATATTCTTTGTATCTTTCAATGGCCGAAGATTGGTGGAGGAGGGCTTATTTGCATTTGTGCAAATAAGTATTTGTGGAGGGTGTTCTTTGCATTTTGTTGCATCATGATAGTTTTCATGATGGGTGCACCATCCATTGACTTGATTAATCCATCATTGCTTGACTTCTATCTTCATGATAGCATGACTATTGGAAGTGATGATTGTTGTTTGAGTGTTGGACTTTCCTAGCTATCATTTCTTTGCATGATAGCCTTTTCTCTCTCTCCCTTGGATTATTGGTTGGCTCACTCATTCTTTTGATTCACACACTCACCACACTCTCAGTCTCTCCTCTCCCAAGATGCATGGCCGGCCAAAGATGAGAGGGGCTGCCCATTTTTTGTGGTGTGGGATTTTGGTTCTCTTGTGTTCACAAAATCCCAAGTTTCATCTTCAAAAAGGTCACATATCATTCCTCCACCAAATGGCAACCTCTACTAACCCAAAATGAGACATGAGTTCTATACACATTCTACAGCAAACCTTGGGCACGTCGGCTCGCCAACTTCGTGCCCGAGTTGCCTCGGTATAGAGGTGGGAGCCCGTAAAAGAAGCAGGCGATGTGGTGCACTTCCGGCGAGGAGATGGAGACTGGACATTCCGCGGGAGATCGGGACGACGGCGAGAAGACCGAAGGACACGGATCGCTCGGTATATCTCTCTTTCCCATCTTGTAGTTTGCTAGGACTAGTTTAATAGCACGATCCGGGTTTATAGTGCGCGGTGGTGCCGGTTTGAAAAGTTAAAGTAAATCACCGCTTCCGCATTCCGGCGTCGGATTGACGGCCGGGGCGCCACCGTGCACTTGCAGTGTATACACGCCCGCATCTGTATTCCGACCGAATACAAATGCAATGAGACAAAATCTACACTATACTATACTAGGATCCGGCTTAAACCAAAGCCCGCTAGTATAAAACCCGTCCGATCATGATCCGTGCAATACCTCACGTATCTGATCGAACCCTGCCATATCTCCATACGGCCTCTACAGCGTTTCGCCCGAAACTTGAGTAACTGAATGTGGGGGACTCTAAAGACTCGTCAATACTATGGCTGTGGATTCAACCACTAGCACGTCAGAGGTATTAGCCATACGTGGCGGGCTACCAGCTATTGACCAAAAGGGACGTCGATGAACGAACTCATCCTGACACCCTACTGAGCCTGTCAGTGACAATATCCGTACAGTCCGGTCCGTTCGTCTATGAGCATCGCATGGCAGGCCTAGGGGGTTGGTAAAAGTCAGAACCCCAAAAGCGGTACAAGTCGTGTCGGAGAGTAGCCCAGAAAACCCTGAGATACTACCGGAATACCTACCAGTAAATCTCCTGCCTTGGCTAAGGACTTTTCATGTTCTAGCTCTCCTAGACACAGCGCGACCTCACCCCCAATACCGGGAGAGACGAACCCCCGAAGATCCGCTCACTGCCTCCATATGGCTCGGGACTGTACCCAACTAAAACCTGTTTGCACGTCTCCTTTGAGCATGGTAGGGTAGTAATCAAAGTACAGTGGGAACTCACACGAGACAAATGACGATCCTCAGGTCGATGAACTAACCTGTACACATGTCACCAGGGAGCTGCTATCTGACGTCAGATATAAGACCAACTAGCATGTTCCCGGCGAGTCCTGTCCGGTGTACTCATAACCCAATAAGCACCTGTATACATCTTAGGTGAACCAACTGACACCAGTGGCTTGTGAGACCGGCCACCGCCCCTCGTCGGGGTCTCGACTGTATACACTAGTCTACTCTGGAGTATCGATTCTCTATCTCGAAACTCCCACGACTAGGGACCTTTTAAGGATGTGCTTATAGACTACCAGCTCCCACGTATATGATCGCCCTCATACTGCTGGCAGTCAAGCTAGAATCCTAGGGGCTCTATCAACGTACAATAGTGACCTGTAAGGTCACCTAAAGCAGTACACGATGATAAAGGTAAACCAGATAGCATACTATCATCTTGAGTAAGACTGTTCTACCGGGATAGGTCCTTCCTCAATCATTGCAATCACGTGCCTGTGATCCAATAATTGACTCTGAGGGCACTATCTCCAACATCATGTTGCACGAGCACTAATCTGCATGTTACACACACACACCGTTAGTAATTGCCATGACACTCACATTATAGAACTGCCATGAACAGTATATTGTAGCTCACCTGATATTTGATGTGACATGATTTTGCTACTTATGCACATACTCATTTGCATATCCAGACTTATGCATATTCAAACTGTACCTACCTAGATAAGCTGATTTTTGGTAAAAACTGGGGACCGCATAATACCTTTTAAAAACTGAATCTACTTAAAGAGCGGTTTCTCCATTTTTCTCATAGTATGACTTATGATGCATACATTACATCGCAGTATATTGTAGCTCACCTGATATATATTAGAGTAGCGCAGTATGCGCATACTCGTGATTACCTTTATATGTTATCTCTATTCACGAGTTGGCAACTCACCCCCGTTGTGCCACAGTGTTTGCAGGTTGCCCCTCAGAGTAGTCGCGGCAGGCTGCCTTTTTGTATCTTTTTGGCTACGGATACTACTGCAGTTGATGCGTGAGCTGTTTTGCTGTTAGGTGGGTTGTGGTATCCGGTTATTTCCATTGTATACATACTTTTGTATCTAGTATTCTCCATCTACCTTTATATGTATTTAACTTAGAGACCAGTGTGAGGACGATGATATATATTATTTGTATTCTGGTGTCGAGCTCGTGTGAGCCGACTTTACTTATGCAGTTTTTATCAATTGTGATGTTTTTCACTTATTGCTCATTTCTTCGCTACGGCGTCGTATATTACTCTTGTGGTGATTGTCTCCGCCGTTAGACGTGATTGCTCCCGTTTGGGGATGCCTTATTATATTGTTATCATTTTACTCACATCATGTCTTGTACCCGATTTCGGGCTTAGTTTTACAAAGGAAATACCGCCAAAATTTTAAGAAAATAACTTGCACTTTAAAGAATGTTACTAAACTACTTCCAAATGTTTTTAAACAAATGTTTTCAACACTCGCTTCTTTTAATGGATTGATTTCTGGGTTTCGGCTTACTTAGTCGCGTTACGCCTGTAGACGTTACGTGGTTAAGTGCCGGTCACGGGTCGAACTTCGGGTCGTGACAAAGTTGGTATCGGAGCCTAGGTTTTACCTTTCGGAGTGTAGGATGACCCTGGTATGATGGAGTAGGTAGCTGAAGCAGAGTAGCGTAGCGTGTGTATGTTCCGCGGCATACTCACGACACGGTACTCCGCCTAAGCGACCTTAGGACTTATTGATTAAAATTCCTTCATGATTATATGCATTCTTGTGATTCGATTTCCGTATCCTTATAGAATCCTATTTCCTTTTCAACCATTATACCGCCAAAGACTACGAGGGCGCAGAGAGCGGCCGCGAGAGCCGAGATTAGAGTTGACTCGTCCGAGATGAGGACTGATCCGGGTAGTACACCGGTTGTACCCGAGCAGGCTGTTTCTCCTACGACAGATCAGATCGCCATGCTAGGGGCTGGTATGCAGGAGATGCGCCAGACGATGGGATCCAGTATGCAGGAGATGCACCAGATGATGGGATCGCTAGTTGAGACACTTCGAGTGCAGCGACCAGAGGTAGCTCCACCCGTTACGAGGACCGCGATGGTACCTACAGTACAGGCAGTTGCCCCTGCAGCTACAGAGGTCATTACGGTATCGCTATCAGAGTTTATGAGGCTGAAACCTTCGGTCTTCACAGGCACCGATGCAGCCGAGGACCCACAGTCTTTCATTGATAGGATGGCCCGGATATGCCGTTCCCTCAGATGCTCAGATGCGAGATGGGTAGAGTTCGCGAGCTTTCGCCTGGAAGGTCTTGCGCAGAAATGGTGCGAATCGGTCGAGAAGGGCAGAGCAGCAGGTCTTCCTCCTATGACCTGGACCGAGTTTGTGATGGTATTTCTAGCCCGATTTCTTCCCCAGAGTGTCAGGGATGCCTGAGCGCGCAGATTCGAGTCTTTACGCCAGACGCCAGAGATGACGGTGGCAGAGTACGATGTACTATTTACCGAGTTATCAGTTTATGCTCTATACCTAGTGGCTATTGAGGATGCGAGTCAAGAGATTTGTCCGAGGCTTGCTTACCCCACTGTTCCTTGCGATCAGCGCCCAGCATTGCGAGACTTATGCAGCAGCTGTAGATGCAGCCTTATTAGTCGAGGAGCGCCTTGCTGAGACTTCGGTAGTTCCAGAGCCGAAGAGAATTCGTGCGGATACATCAGCACAGAGACAGCCTTTTCGGCGCCGCGACAGATGTCTTGCAGGTGGCAGAGATTTAGGGCGAGGCCGGTTGTTCAGCTCCTATCCTTAGGAGGGTTAGCGGTCATCGTCGGGATGTTTTCGCTGCGGGAGTTCTTATCATCGTGTTCGAGATTGTCCTAAGATACCCCGGAGGGAGGCAGCAGTACCGCATGTCACATTACCACCTTCACCACCCCAGAGGGCATTGCCTATTTTACCTACTGATGCTCCGCGCCAGTTTCCTGCACAGAGAGGTCGTGGTCGCGGAGGATTTGCTCATAGAGGACGAGGGGACCGTGGCAGAGGACAGCCGGCTGCCGGCAGGGGACAGTCAGTCGTAGGTGGAGGACAGGCGTGGGTTTTTTCTTTGACGCATCAGGACGCGCAGGTGTCCAATGCAGTGGTCTCAGGTACCCTATCAGTATGTTCTGTTGACGCATACGTGCTGTTTGATCCCGGATCCACGCACTCGTACGTTTTCACACACTTTATGCCGAGTCTGGGTAGAGAGTCTGGTTTGCTTGATCAGCCTCTTGTTGTGACCACCCCTGTGGGAGAGTCGTTTGTTGCTAGACACGTGTTCCGATCCTCTGTTGTCCGTATTGGCGAGAGAGAGTTGCCTGTCGACTTGATCCTTCTTGAGATGTTGGACTTCGACGTTCTTTTGGGCATGGATTGGTTAGCCACGTGCTATGCGTCTGTGGACTGCCGCGTGAAGACAGTTAGATTTTGTTTTCCCGGCGAGTCGGCTTTTGTTGTGCAGGGGGACCGTGGTGTCGCCCCTCACAGTTTTATTTCTTCTTTTCGCGCTGGACAACTTTTAAGGAAGGGATGTCAGGGATTTCTCGCCAATGTTTGCGATACTAGAGCTACAGAGGTTCCGTTGGATCAGGTTCCAATTGTTAGCGAGTTCCCTGATGTGTTCCCTGACGAGCTTCCTGGGCTACCGCCTGAGCGCGACATTGCCTTCTGTATTGATTTGATTCCCGGCTCGGGGCCTATTTCTATACCGCCTTATCGGATGGCCCCGACGGAACTTAGAGAATTGAAGGGTCAGTTGCAAGATTTGTTGGATAAGGGACTTATTCGACCCAGTGTTTCTCCTTGGGGTGCTCCAGTCCTGTTTGTCAAGAAGAAGAACGACAGTTTGCGTTTGTGTATCAACTACCGCCAGCTGAACAGGGTTACAGTGCGGAACAGGTATCCTTTGCCACGCATCGACGACTTGTTCGACCAGCTTCAGGGGGTAGGATACTTTTCGAGGATCGATTTGCGATTAGGCTACCATCAGTTGCGGGTTCGACAGGAGGACATTCCGAGAACAGCTTTCCGCACGCGCTACGGCCATTATGAGTTATTGGTGATGTCGTTCGGACTCACCAACGCCCCAGCAGCATTCATGGACTTGATGAAACGTATTTTCCGGCCGTATCTTGATCTGTTCATCATAGTATTCATTGACGATATCTTGGAGTATTCCGGGAGCAAAGAAGAGCACGAGCGGCACCTGCGGATTACACTGCAGACTTTGAGGGAGCACCGGCTTTTCGCAAAATTCTCCAAGTGTGCATTCTGGCTGGACAGCGTAGATTTCTTGGGTCACGTGATTACACGAGATGGTATATGTGTATACCCGAAGAAGATCGAGGCCGTTCAGAGTTGGCCCAGACCCACATCGGTTACGGAGATCCGCAGCTTTCTAGGGTTGGCCGGTTACTACAGGCGATTTGTGCAGGATTTCTCCCGTATTGCTGCACCTTTGACCGGGTTGACCCGGAAGGGAGTTCCTTTCGATTGGACGGAGGAGTGCGAGCACAGTTTTCAGCAGCTACGGACTCGACTGACTACGGCGCCAGTGTTATCATTGCCTTCAGGATCGGGAGGATTTGTGGTCTATTGTGATGCTTCTCGAGTGGGGCTAGGGTGCGTATTGATGCAGCATGACAGGGTGATCGCGTATGCTTCACGGCATTTGAAGAAACATGAACAGAACCACCCACTCATGATTTGGAGATAGCTGCAGTGGTCTTTGCACTCAAGATCTGGCGACATTACCTGTACGGCGAGTCGTGCCAGATATTCACTGATCATAAGATCTTAAATATATTTCAGCAGCGAGATCTGAATCTTAGACAGCGCCGTTGGATGGAGTTAGTGAAGAACTACGACTGTGAGATCCTTTACCACCCGGGCAAGACAAATGTAGTGGCGGATGCTTTGAGTAGGAGGCCCGGAGGTAGTCTATCTTGCTTGAGCGTTGTGCAGAGGCAGTCGTCAGCAGATTGGCAGATTTTATGCGACAGCCGAGTGCAGTTCGAGTTCACGCCGATCGGGGGACAACTTGCGCATGTTCGTGCACGCCCACAGTTGCTTGACCGTATACATGAGGCACAGTACGGTGATGACTGTTGTTCAGAGATCATAGCACAGATTGGACAGGGCAGATTTTTCGAGTTCGTGATCGATGATCAAGGGATACTGCGATTTGGGACAAGACTGTGCATACCAGATCCTGAGGGACTGCGGCGCGAGATTCTTGAGGAGGCACATCGATCGGTGTACAGTGTTCATCCGGGTTCCACCAAGATATACCATGATATGAGAGATGTTTAATGGTGGGACGGAATGAAGAGGGACATCGCAGATTTCGTGTCGAGATGCCTGACTTGTCAGCAAGTCAAGGTCGAGCACCAGAGGCTCGCGGGAGAGCTACAGCCGTTACCCATTTCGGAGTGGAAATGAGAGCAGATTTTTATGGACTTCATTGTGGGTCTACCCAGGACTAGTCGAGGGTATAACTCCATCTAGGTGATCGTGGATCGTTTGACGAAAGCGGCTCACTTCCTGCCGGTGAAGACGACTTTCGGTTTTGCTTAGTATGCCCAAATATACATTAACGAGATTGTATGACTGCATGGAGTCCCGACGTGTATCGTGTCCGACAGGGGTACCGAGTTTTCCAGCCGACTATAGCAGAGGCTTCGGGAGGCTTTGGGCACCCGCTTGAGTTTCAGCACAGCATTTCATCCGCAGACCGACGGCCAGTCAGAGTGGACTAGTCAGACTCTCGAGGACATACTCCGAGCGTGCGTCTTAGACTTTGGAGGTAGCTGGGATCATCATTTACCCTTAGTAGAATTCTCCTACAACAACAGTTTTCAGGAGACTATTCAGATGACACCATTCGAGGCTCTATATGGTAGGAGATGCAGATCGCCCGTCTGTTGGGCAGAGCTCAGAAAGAGCAGTATCTTAGGGCCGCAGATTGTTGAGGAGACGAGCACGAAGATCCAGTTGATTCGCGATAGGATGAGAGCAGCCCAGAGTAGGCAGAGATCTTATGCGGACTGTCGTCGGCACAGACTTGAGTTTTATGTTGGCGATCATGTTTTCTTGAGGGTCTCCCCAATGAAAGGTGTGATGAGATTTGGGAAGAAGGGGAAGCTTAGTCCCAGATACGTGGGCCCCTTCGAGATCCTCGAGGGCGTTGGTGCAGTTGCGTATCGGTTAGCCCTTCCGCCCAGTTTTCCAGATGTGCACCCCGTATTTCACGTTTCGATGCTCCGCAAGTATCTTCATGATCCTTCGCATGAGATTCAGCACCCGACGATCCAGCTGGAGCGCGACCTTTCTTTTGCAGAGCAGCCGATGGTCATCTTGGATCGACAGGTGAAGAAATTAAGATCGAAGGATATACCATCCGTCAAGGTCCTTTGGCGTGGCCCGAGCGGCGAGGAGGTCACTTGGGAGACCGAGAGTGAGATGAGGAAGAAATATCCCCATCTCTTTGAAGATACGTGTAGCTAGATTTTTAAATTCGGGGACCGAATTTCTTTACGGGGGTAGATTGTAACGCTTCGAAATTCGTTTAGGTTAATTTCGCGTTAGTTAGTATTGATGAGTGTTTTTCATAAAAACCCGTAAATCTTATTTCTTTTTTTTAACTAGTTCTAATTGTGATGAGAGGTGTTTTTATATATATATAGAGTTTATTAATTATAATTTAGTTTGGGTTCATCTTAATTAGAGTTTTTCCTTAATTATTTTCCTAAGCTAGGTTTAGTGTACACATGCACACTTATCTTTTTTTGTAACCTAAGCTAAGTGTTGGCTTGTAACCATTTTGATTTCTCCTTGCATGGTTTAAATCCCTAAATAAACCAAGTCAACCCTTTCTTTTTTTTAAAATAAAATGAAGAGTGGGAGGTATGGGGGTTAGGTGAAGTGAGCTTGACTTTTTGACCATTTTCTTTCACTCATTTTCCCTCTCTCACTCTCATTTTCTGCTCTCCTAGCAGAGAGGCAGTAGCTGCATCATCATCATCATCATTCCCTTCTCATTTTGCTTCTCTTTTGATTCATGTTCAAACCCTACACAAAAATCTCATATTCCTTCACTAAAACCTTGGAGAAATAGCTCTTTTGGAGGAGTTTGGTAGCAAGTCAGTGGCTTTGAGGGCAAGGGCTGAAAATAGGGTTTCCCTAGGGTCTTTTGGAGGTATTAAACTCACCCATGTCACCTTAGTTCATAACTTGTAGTTTTGTTTGCTAAAAATCGTATTTTTGTGCTTTTTTGTTATATTGAAGGGAAATTAGCGAAGCTTGTGATAAATTAACATTTTTATGGCTTGATTAGCTTAGTTATGTGCTTATAGAGTTGTTTTAACCTAGGGTTTGTTTCAGGTTTCACTAAAATACCCTAATGTATCGATTTAGTGTCAAAATAGCTTTTTAACTAGGTTTTGGGCCCTGTTGTAATCTGCTTGTACCTCATTTGCTTCAGGCAAAAATTGTATTTACTGGAGCATGTACACTAGGTTTAGAAAACACACACGAAGCACGGGAGCACAACTCCCTGACTTGGCCACCGAAAAATCATTCTGGCCGCAATTTGCGGCCAGATGGGGGACCTGGGTGTTGGGGTTTGTTCTGTTGGTGTGTGCTGTTATTCTAAGACTTATGGTATATGCAATTTTGTAAAATTCTCTCTGTAGAAAAATCTGGAACCAAATACCCTATTTCCTACAATTTTAACTTTCACAACACGTGTGACACGTGAGTGGGTTTGGGGTTTTCTGCGTATCGCGATGTGTTAGGGTAGCTTCAGGCGCGTAATCACACGTTTTAGCGTATCGCACACACACGCGTTTGGTTCGCGGCGCGGGTTTATCGTTTGGCTTTAATGTCGCGTTTTTGTAGATGTTAGCTTACGTGTATTATTTTGTGAAATTCTAGGTCTGTAGGAGAGCACGACGGACGCCGCGAAGAAGGGGAAACAAGTCGTCGGCTACACCTAGCACGAGACTATGGTGAGTAGATTTAGCATCTACGGGGAAATCGCCCTTATGGCGTTAAGCGTCAGGGCTTGATAGGCTATAGTAGTTGCATATTTGCATCCATATACCTTAATTGCATACTGTAGTTCCTGCTATATTATATATACGTATATGAACTTAGAATTAATAACACGCCGCACTGTTACTAATGGTTCATGTTGCACGAGCACTAATTTGCATGTTACACACACACCGTTAGTAATTGTCATGACACTCACATTATAGAACTGCCATGAACAGTATATTGTAGCTCACCTGATATATGATGTGACATGATTTTCCTACTTATGCACATACTCATTTGCATATCCAGACTTATGCATATTCAAACTGTACCTACCTAGATAAGCTGATTTTTGGTAAAAACTGGGGACCGCATGATACCTTTTAAAAACTGAATCTACTTAAAGAGCGGTTTCTCCCTTTTTCTCATAGTATGACTTCTGATGCATACATTACATCGCATGGATTTACGCATTGGCTTTGGATTTCATGTGATTTTCTGGATTTGAGGACCGTAGGGTTATTTAAGAAAAGATGCACTGTTTTGAAAACCCGGTTCCTCTTGATATGATATTTCAGTGCATCCACCATGTGTTTTCTCGGTGCTGAGAGTGACATGTGAAACCCGATTTGAGGAGTGGACGAGGCCGATTGCGGGTACATGGTGGACCCGGTATGGTACCCCCGGGCGAGAACGGATCTGCTGTGTAGCTAGACGGTGAGCCTGACAGTGGGACCACTACCTACCGGTGATTGGTTGGACCTGGCGGTTATCTGGAGGATACTGACCAGAGTCGATAGATGGATACGGGATGACCCGTACTGCCAGGGCTGAGGGCCGATTCCGCAGACGGAGCCCGTGGGCCGACCCGGACTGACGGAGCCGATATATGAGGATTTGCGTGTCGATACTGCACACGATTATTTCATGATATTTTGAGTGCCGATATTGAACACTCGTGATTCTCAGAGATTTACAGGATTTGAGGGCCGATGAGGATGACGGCGCCTGAGTTTTATTAGGATTTGGGTGTATTGATGGACACCGATTATATTTTCCACGTTGACATTCCGTGTAGATGTTATTTTATTCCATGATCAGCATTCATTATTTTGCATCTCATCCTGTAGTCATATTACCTGATAGAGTACTTATGCATGATTATTGCACGTCCTGCTCATCGCATATAGATATTATCTGCTGGCATATGTTAGGGTAGCGCAGTATGTGCATACTCGTGATTACCTTTATATGTTATCTCTATTCACGAGTTGGCAACTCACCCCCGTTGTGCCACAGTGTTTGCAGGTTGCCCTTCAGAGTAGTCGCGGCAGGCTGCCTTTTTGTATCTGTTTGGCTACGGATACCACTGCAGTTGGTGCGTGAGCTGTTTTGCTGTTAGGTGGGTTGTGGTATCATGTTATTTCCATTGTATACATACTTTTGTATCTAGTATTCTCCATCTGCCTTTATATGTATTTGACTTAGAGACCAGTGTGACGACGATGATGTATATTATTTGTATTCTGGTGTCGAGCTCGTGTGAGCCGACTTTACTTATGCAGTTTTTATCAATTGTGATGTTTTTCACTTATTGCTCATTTCTTCGCTACGGCGTTGTATATTACTCTTATGGTGATTGTCTCCACCGTTAGGTGTGATTGCTCCCGTTGGGGATGCCTTATTATATTGTTATCATTTTACTCATATTATGTCTTGTACCCAATTTCGGGGTTAGTTTTAGAAAGGAAATACTGCCAAAATTTTAAGAAAATAACTTGCACTTTAAAGAATGTTACTAAACTACTTAAGGTTTTCCAAATGTTTTTATACAAATGTTTTCAACACTCGCTTCTTTTAATGGTTTGATTTCTGGGTTTCGGCTTACTTAGTCCCGTTACGCCTGTAGACGTTACGTGGTTAAGTGCCGGTCACGGGTCGAACTTCAGGTCGTGACAAAATTGGTATCAGAGCCTAGGTTTTGCCTTTCGGAGTGTAGGATGACCCTGCTATGATGGAGTAGGTAGCTGAAGCAAAGTAGTGTTGGAGATAGTGCCCTCAGAGTCAATTATTGGATCACAGGCACGTGATTGCAATGATTGAGGGAGGACCTATCCCGGTAGGACAGTCTTACTCGAGATGATAGTATGCTATCTGGTTTATCTTTATCATCGTGTACTGCTTTAGGTGACCTGACAGGTCACTATTGCACGCTGATAGAGCCCCTAGGATTCTTGCTTGACTGCCAGCAGTATGAGGGCGATCATATACGTGAGAGCTGGTAGTCTATAAGCACATCCTTAAAAGGTCCCTAGTCGTGGGAGTTTCGAGACAGGGCATCGATACTCTAGAGTAGTCTAGTGTATACATTCGAGACCCCGACGAGGGGCGGTGGCCGGTCTCACAAGCCACTGGTGTCAGTTGGATCACCTAAGATGTATACAGGTGCTCATTAGGTTATGAGTACACCGGACAGGACTTGCCGGGAACATGCTAGTTGGTCTTATACCTGACGTCAGATAGCAGTTCCCTGGTGACATGTGTACAGGTTAGTTCATCGACCTGGGGATCGTCATTTGTCTCGTGTGAGTTCCCACTGTACTTTCATTACTACCCTACCACGCTCAAAGGAGACGTGCAAATAGGTTTTAGTTGGGTACAGTCCCGAGCCACATGGAGGCAGTGAGCGGATCTTCAGGGGTTTGTCTCTCTCGGTATTGGGGGTGAGGTCGCGCTGTGTCTAGGAGAGCCAGAACATGAAAAGTCCTTGGCCAAGGCCGGAGATTTAATGGTAGGTATTCCGGTAGTATCTCAGGGTGTTCTGGGCTGATCTCTGATACGACTTGTACCGCTTTTGGGGGTCTGACTTTTACCAACCCCCTAGGCCCGCCATGCGATGCTCATAGACGAACGGACCGGACTGTACGGATATTGTCACTGACAGGCTCAGTAGGGTGTCAGGATGAGTTCGCTCATCGACGTCCCTTTCGGTCAATAGCTGGTGGCCCGTCGCGTATGGCTAGCTAATACCTCTGACGTGCTAGTGGTTAAATCCACAGCTATAGTATTGACGAGTTTTTAGAGTCCCCCACATTCAGTTACTCAAGTTTCGGGCGAAACGCTGTAGAGACCGTATGGAGATATGGCAGAGTTCGATCAGATACGTGCGGTATTGCACGGATCAGGATCGGACGGTTAGTACTAGAGGTCGTATGGAGATATGGCAGGGTTCGATCAGATACGTGCGGTATTGCACGGATCAGGATCGGACGGATAATACTAGCCGGCTTTGGTTTAAGCCGGATCCTAGTATAGTACAGTGTAGATTTGTCTCATTGCATTTGTATTTCGGTTGGAATACAAATACGGGTGTGTTTACACAGTATCGGGGTTTTCCTGTAATTTATTACGGGACCAGTTTTCTGGAGTTGCCAGTTTGCTTTCCGTTTCGGCCATATTTCTTTGTATCTTTCCTTGGCCGAAAATTGGTGGAGGAGGGCTTATTTGCATTTGTGCAAATTAGCTATTTGGAGGGTTGTCTTTGCATACTTTTGTATCATGATGGTTTCATGATGGAGCCCCATCCCTTGACCTTCCATGGTTCATGATTGCTTGACTTTTTGTAGCAATCATGGTTGTTGATTAGTTGATTGAGTGTGGTTTTGCTAGTGATGATGATTCTTGCATGATGACCATTCCTCTCACTTGCATTATTCTTGTGGCTATCTTTTTGATGCTCTCTCCCTCATTCTCTCACTCTCTTCACCTCATGGGGGCCGGCCATTTTTGAGGAGGGGCTTCCCAATTTTTGTGGTGTGGGTTTTTGTTCATTTGGCTTTGCAAAAATTCTCACAAGTTCCATCTCCAAACTACATCTCATTCCTCCACCAAAAAGGCAACTCCATAACCCCAAAATGAGACATGAGTTCTACACTACATTCTATAGAAAACCTTGGGCACGTCGACTCGCCAGCTTCGTGCCTGAGTTGCCTCGGTATAGAGGCGGGAGCCCGTAAAAGAAGCCGGCGACGTGGTGCCTTTCCGGCGAGGATGTGGAGACCGGACATTCCGCGGGAGATCAGGACGACGACGAGAAGACCGGGGGACACGGATCGCTCGGTATATCTCTCTTCCCCATCTTGTAGTTAGCTAGGACTAGTTTAATGGCACGATCCGGGTTTTTAGTGCGCGGTGGTGCCGGTTTGCTAGTTTGCAAAGTTTTTCGCTTCCGCATTCCGGCATCAGATTGACGGCCGGGGTGCCGCCGTGCACTTACAGTGGTATCAGAGCCTCGCCATTAACATAGTCTAGCTTGGTCTAATGTGTTTACGTTTCCGATCGAACAAAATTCCAAAACCCGTATTTTTCCTAGCATCAGTTTCTGTCGAATTTTTTCTGGCTCGAAAATTTTTTCAGTACATTGCAGAATCATGTGCAGGGAATTATAAGAATTCTGTAGAAATTTGATCACGTGATCGCTCTATACGACCGCGGAACCGCGGCCAAACCCATGCTTGGGCCGCGGTTCCGCCGCAGTATTTGCAGATCAGTGTGCCAAATTTTTACAGAGAGCTCCTGTGATGAAAATAGGGGTTTTGGAATATTAATTTTGGGCCCAGAATTTCTTGATGTGCTACAGTAGTACTTGGGGGCCCACTTGGTAAAATTTAATCGATCGGATATTTTAAACACATTAGTTCACAGTATTTACATTATATCTGTGACCGTGAATGTCACTTGATCGTTAAATCCTGTCTAACTGCTATAGCCCGGTTAGACGGATTTGCTAACGTGACCTTCACGTTGATGTTCTGTGTTATGCTGTGATGTTGCGGATTGGTCGTGGGGGATAGCCTGGATACAATGGTAGTACAGATTTTGTTGTATTATGTACTTTTGATATTGCGGGGCGAGCGTCCGACATGTGGACTGCCGTCACTTCCTGATTGTATATTATTCTTTTGGGGCACGACCAGGTTGCGGTCGATGTACCCGTTGTATGTATATTTTACTTTCTGTACTAGGATTACCCCACGGAGGGGTGCACGGATAGCCAGGTTCTAGAGGGCAACGGGCAAATCTCATGGCATTGAGACGGAGGGGGCTTCACTCTAGGATTGGCGGGCTATTCGCTGCACTCGTAGGGGGTACAGGTTGACCCAGGAGGGGTGCCCATGTTACCGGATTCCGTGAAGTGCCGGGTGGTCCATTCACGTTGCTGAAGGGGGCTGCCTCGCTTCAGGTTTTGGCGGGTAACTTGCCGCGCCCGTAGGGGTCTAGGATTTCATTGCACAGGCTATCCACACGACCAGGGGAACGTCGGGTTTCAGTAGTGGCTCTGTGAAACCCGGGGATCCCAGATATCTGTATTGTTCTGTGATACTGTACATTTCTGTGATGTTGCATTTTATCACGCCTTGAGCGAAATATTGTATATTGATATATATATACTAGTAGATGTTGTATATGTTTTGCATCCGCTCTAGTCCAGTCCCCACTCTGTCGTTAGTAAGCTAACCTAACGGGTAATGACGGGACCCAGTGGCGAATGCGGATGGCATATACGTACATCATTATTTTCGTTCTTTATTGGTGTGATCAATTGATGGGACTGCGTTGATTCGGATCAATGCAAGTTAAAAACAAACCTATTCTGATGTTGTTGGAACACTTTTCAAAAAGCTGTTATTGCAAGGACGTTCTCTTTTGTTTTGCATCGTGGTATTCAGTTGGAATATCCTGCTCCTCAGTCGACGAGGCAAGGGCCGAGATCCCTTCACCGGGAGTGACCCCTTGGACAAAAGGTTTGCGTCAGGGCAATAACTTCACTATAGCCGATTACTTTTGCTTTGCATCGTGGTATTCAGTCGGAATATCCTGCACCTCATTCTACGGGGAAAGAGCCGAGATCCCTTCACCGGGAGTGACCTCTTTGGCAAAGGTTTTCGTCACTATATTTTCATAAAAGCTATCCAGTTCCTTCAACGATATCAAGTTCATTACGTTAAAGGTTTTCGCCAGAAACCATTCGTAGCCCTCTGTCGTTTCAGACGGGTAGCACGTAGTATTCATGCTATGTTTGTTGACCTTCGTCAAGGCATAGTGTATGGTAGCTGCTTGTTACCTTTCTGCTTCATAGATAGATGCGTTGGTTTGGGACAGTCGTATAGCCTTGTTGACCTTCGTCAAGAGCTTGTACGGATGGGTTCAAATTAACCTGGATAATGACGGGTAGAACTTGACATTTGACTTATGATTTGTTGACCTTCGTCAAGGTCATAAGAGCATGGGGCAAAAATCACATCGGGAGTTTCTAAAGAAACTGAAACTTGCCAGATATGCGCATACCTTCTGGAGTGTGATGACGTGAGCGGATTCCGTCACGTTATCATGCGATGATAGTTGGATCCCGATTTCCACTGATGAGTTGGTTTACTCCTCGGGTGATCCCGACTAATTCTTCTTTCAGGTTTGGAGGAGAATTTGACGGTACAGTGGGAGGTTTCCAGATTAGATAAATTGGTAACCATTCTGATCTAGGTTAGAGTGCACGCTGAGTGTTTCTTTTCTCTCTCTCTATGGCAGCGACCATTGACACGACCCTAGGACTATGACTCAGTGACCAAGTTGACCGAACCTTCTTAAACACTGGCTTTTGGATTGTCAGAGTTGCAAACCTCATTGCCACTCCTACTTTTACCCTTTTCTCCAGGACACCCCGTATTACTACGAACATCCACTTCCATTGGACAAAACCATCGTATGGTTATATACGAACTCGAAGGAAGTTATTCGAGGATGGTTTCCGGTTCTGGAGAAAACGGATAGGACTATTCAGTTGTCTTTTCCTTTTACCTTCTCTCAGGTTGCGAGTACTCCTTGGTTTAGGAGATAGTACACCTATTACGCAAATTGGATAGTCTTCTTCCAAACCTTAGGCTGGTGCCGACCGGTGGGGAATGAAGAAAACCAATTAGCATAACGATGGTGTACAAAAGGTATTAAGTTAAGACAAAGCAAAGGATTAGTAAGAGGGCAAAGTAAATTGCGACTGCTATTCACGACCAAACCAAGTATTTCTTCGCCAATTCTAAATCACCTTTATATTTCTCCAGGACACTCTGTATCACTACGAAGATCCACAGTTTATTGGATACTCCATCGTATGGTTATATACGAACTCGAAAGGAACTTGTTCCAGTTCGGGGATGGATTCTAGTTCAGGAGAAATAGGAATAAGGTTTATTCGGTTGTCTTTTATCTTCACCTTCTCTCGCATTGCGAGTGCTCCTAGGATTAGGACAGTACACCCATTATGCTTATTGGATAGTCTTCTTCCAAACCATAGGCTGGTGCCGAACGGTAGGGAAGGAAGAAAACCATTTGGCCTAAAGGGGTGTACAGAAGGTAATGACTAAAGACATATAAAGGGATTTGTAGAGGTGGCAAAGAATTACACGGTTACAGTTGTGAATATGGATAATGGAAGAGGCATTACTAGGAATACCGGGATACCCCATCGAAACATTTCAATGTTTCAGTTTCACTGTGTACTGTTAAAGGAAAACTGATTTCCCGATTAGATACTTACTCTAGAGTATGTATTTACCAGGTATGATTCTCACATCTGTATGGTTTTACAGATGATGAGTGGGAGTAAGTTATTGGGAATTAGGTGATCATCCTCATTATATCGGGATTCGTTGTAATCGGTGATATTTGAGGAAATCACCTGGGCTGTTTGCCGGTCGGCAAATATTTGGTTTTGAATATCCGCTGTTATGCACCAATTTCAAATTGATATATCTGTACGTCTATTTTTTATAGAGTGAGATATATCTTTTTGAAATTATGTCTGTGACATTTACCTATATCAGTGAATGGTTAGGTAAGGAGCATTAAACAGCGGTGTAATTCTTCTTAACCATAAATACAGTTTTCAACCTGCGACACACAGTGAATGAGTTATCAGACTCAAGGGACTTATACAGAGTATTGTATGTTGTCCAGGGTCCATCAGGACAGAAGGGTTGGTCCTCATACTGTATTCGGTTTACTTATGACTTCTCTAGTTTTTAGACAGGTGTTTCGTGGAAACACAGGGTCCGAATTTTGAGAAGTTATAGGTATTCGAATAAAGTAGAGAACCAGGTATTGCAAGTATCGGGATTCTTCAAAGTGATCGAAGATGTAGATACTTGTGTATGGTGTTCAGTTGATAGTAATGATTAAGAGAACTTGCTTCTCTTTCAGGTTGCTCATAATTGGAAGCATTCCTAAGTTGAGTAACTCTGATCGGCCTCTTTCCATTTAGTTGACATGCACTGGAGACAGCTGTATGATTTGAATCTGGTTCAATTAAATCAGTGCCTCTGGTTCTATATTGGATATAGAACAGTTCATATCTTAACGATGTTAAGGTACGGGGAGTTGTCCGGCTTATGATTAAAACCAGACACTGGACAACTCAAGGCACGTTTCTGTAATGGCTGTTTGTGGGTTGACCCAGGCTATGACGAGGGTTGACTTTCTACCATCTGGAAGAACAATAGCGATATTGTTCTAGACACGCCACAGTTTTATTAAAAATGGATTTTTTTTCAGAAAAACAGTAGTGGGAGTATGGTAGAACTGGAAGTGATTCCAAAACCACAAACGATTACTGAAGATTTGATAAGGAACCTAAAGATTCAATCTGGATTGACATTCCATTGGCCACTCCGCAGATACGGTGGGTAACCTCAGGCACCCGAGAGGTACTCCGTTAGCCTCAAGGACGGTGACAGGGAGGTTCTTGTTTACCCACACTTGCCATTGCTGTTGTTCCAGGCTGCGAGACCCGGCGGGAGGATGAGTATAGCGTCGTTCTAAACTGGCTTTAGAAGTGTACGTCTATATGACTCTGCCAGAGGGTTGTCGTAGTCAGTGGGAGCAGCGGAAGCATTGATGGACAGGTAGCTATGTCTATTTATAGACTAAAGCAGATATAGCGAAGAGCGATCATCAATTTCTGATGTGACAGTCATAGGTTTGACTTCATCAGAATAGGGGATGGATCTGTTGAGAAGGTAGTAGGGTGTGATGTCATGGTATTTGGATGACACACACAGAATAGGAAAAGAAACTCCTATACTACGATCGGTTATACTTTGGTCGTCACACAGTGGTTTCTCCACATGGGACTTGGACATTATATCAGACATACTGGTTACTAGATCTATGGTTTTAGATCTAGATTTGGATGGTTTCCCAATCTGGGTACTTAGACAGCATTCTAAGAGTATTTAGAATGGACGACTCCTGGCATGGTAGTGTACCTGCAGGTAATGGAGTCACCCTCTCTAAAGGTGTCTTACAGACTAAAGGGGAGAGGGATGTGCATGATTGGCAGATCACTTGCTCAGGCAATTGAGTCAATCATGAGATGTCAAGTACCACACCAGATGTTGTTCTTACACTAGATGCAATAAGTTGACATTGATCCAATCCTGGAGAAGCAGTCGGAAGCAGTTTTAGAACATAAGTGGATGTTCTAGGGATATGATAACGACAACCTCATTCGGGAGACAGTTATCATTTCAGGCTTCCAAGGTGACCTGGACGACAAGGAGGTTGTCAGAGTTATAGTTTTCCTTCTAACGAGGGGCAGTATTTTGGACAGGTGGTCCAAGGCAATACTGAGGGAGGCATGGCGCAGGATACTGATTAAGTTCAGTTGACGATACAGTCTAAGAAGTTTGGATTTGGAGTTCATTTATGAGCTAGGTCCCATCAGACATCCAGACACATTCTAAGACAGTATTGCTCATTTCGGGAGATGGCTTTCTCCGCGAACTTGAGATATAGAGAGACATAGAAAGAAACATCAAAGCGGATCCACTCACTAAGGCCTTTCCTCGAACGCAATAGTTTCGCAAACGAGCTTTGTGAGACTGTATAGTAGAGGAGTTGGGTGTTCGGTATCACACGGGCTGTGAGTATGCGACATCGCAATAATTAGCCTTGAGTGCAAGTGGGAGATTGTTGGAGATAGTGCCCTCAGAGTCAATTATTGGATCACAGGCACGTGATTGCAATGATTGAGGGAGGACCTATCCCGGTAGGACAGTCTTACTCGAGATGATAGTATGCTATCTGGTTTATCTTTATCATCGTGTACTGCTTTAGGTGACCTGACAGGTCACTATTGCACGTTGATAGAGCCCCTAGGATTCTTGCTTGACTGCCAGCAGTATGAGGGTGATCATATACGTGAGAGCAGGTAATCTATAAGCACATCTTTAAAAGGTCCCTAGTGGTGTGAGTTTCGAGACAGGGCATCGATACTCCAGAGTAGAGTAGTGTATACATTCGAGACCCCGACGAGGGGCGGTGGCCGGTCTCACAATCCACTGGTGTCAGTTGGATCACCTAAGATGTATACAGGTGCTCATTGGGTTATGAGTACACCGGACAGGACTCGCCCGGAACGTGCTAGTTGGTCTTATACCTGACGTCAGATAGCAGTTCCCTGGTGACATGTGTACAGGTTAGTTCATCGACCTAGGGATCGTCATTTGTCTCGTGTGAGTTCTCACTGTACTTTGATTACTACCCTACCACGCTCAAAGGAGACGTGCAAACAGGTTTTAGTTGGATACAGTCCCGAACCACATGGAGACAGTGAGCGGATCTTCAGGGGTTCGTCTCTCCCGGTATTGGGGGTGAGGTCGGGCTGTGTCTAGGAGAGCCAGAACATGAAAAGTCCTTGGCCAAGGCAGGAGATTTACTGGTAGGTATTCCAGTAGTATCTCAGGGTGTTCTGGGCTGATCTCTGACACGACTTCTACCACTTTTGGGGGTCTGATTTTTACCAACCCCCTAGGCCCGCCATACAATGCTCATAAACGAACGGACCGGACTGTACGGATATTGTCACTGACAGGCTCAGTAGGGTGTCAGGATGAGTTCGCTCATCGACGTCCCTTTCGGTCAATAGCTGGTGTCTCGTCACGTATGGCTAATACCTCTGACGTGCTAGTGGTTAAATCCACAGCCATAGTATTGACGAGTCTTTAGAGTCCCCCACATTCAGTTACTCAAGTTTCGGGCGAAACGCTGTAGAGGCCGTATGGAGATATGGCAGGGTTCGATCAGATACGTGAGGTATTGCACGGATCAGGATCGGACGGTTAGTACTAGAGGCCGTATGGAGATATGGCAGGGTTCGATCAGATACGTGCGGTATTGTACGGATCAGGATCGGACGGATAATACTAGCCGGCTTTGGTTTAAGCGGATCCTAGTATAGTACAGTGTAGATTTGTCTCATTGCATTTGTATTTCGGTTGGAATACAAATGCGGGTGTGTATACATAGTATCGGGGTTTTCCTGTAATTTATTACGGGACCAGTTTTCTGGAGTTGCCAGTTTGCTTTCCGTTTCGGCTATATTTCTTTGTATCTTTCCTTGGCCGAAAATTGGTGGAGGAGGGCTTATTTGCATTTGTGCAAATTAGCTATTTGGAGGGTTGTCTTTGCGTACTTTTGTATCATGATGGTTTCATGATGGAGCCCCATCCCTTGACCTTCCATGGTTCATGATTGCTTGACTTTTTGTAGCAATCATGGTTGTTGATTAGTTGATGGAGTGTGGTTTTGCTAGTGATGATGATTCTTGCATGATGACCATTCCTCTCACTTGCATTATTCTTGTGGCTATCTTTTTGATGCTCTCTCCCTCATTCTCTCACTTTCTTCACCTCATGGGGGCCGACCATTTTTGAGGAGGGGCTGCCCAATTTTTGTGGTGTGGGATTTTGTTCATTTGGCTTTGCAAAAATTCCCACAAGTTCCATCTCCAAACTACATCTCATTCCTCCACCAAAAAGGCAACTCCATAACCCCAAAATGAGACATGAGTTCTACACTACATTCTACAGCAAACCTTGGGCACGTCGACTCGCCAGCTTCGTGCCCGAGTTGCTTCGGTATAGAGGCGGGAGCCCGTAAAAGATGCCGGCGACGTGGTGCCTTTCCGGCGAGGATGTGGAGACCGGACATTCCGCGGGAGATCGGGACGACGACGAGAAGACCGGAGGACACGGATCGCTCGGTATATCTCTCTTCCCCATCTTGTAGTTAGCTAGGACTAGTTTAATGGCACGATCCGGGATTTTAGTGCGCGGTGGTGCCGGTTTGCTAGTTTGCAAAGTTTTTCGCTTTCGCATTCCGGCGTCGGATTGACGGCCGGGGCGCCGCCGTGCACTTACAAGTAGCGTAGCGTGTGTATGTTCCGCGGCATACTCACGACACGGTACTCCGCCTAAGCGACCGTAGGACTTATTGATTGAAATTCCTTCATGATTATATGCATTCTTGTGATTCGATTTCTGTATCCTTATCGAATCCTATTTCCTTTTCAACCATTATGCCGCCAAAGACTACGAGGGCGCAGAGAGCGGCCGCGAGAGCCGAGATTAGAGTTGACTCGTCCGAGACGAGGACTGATCCGGGTAGTACACCGGTTGTATCTGAGTAGGATGTTCCTCCTACGACAGATCAGATCGCCATGCTTGGGGCTGGTATGCAGGAGGTGCGCCAGACGATGGGATCCAGTATGCAGGAGATGCGCCAGATGATGAGATCGCTAGTTGAGACACTTCGAGTGCAGCGACCAGATGTTGCTCCACCCGTTACGAGGACCGTGATGGTACCTACAGTACAGGCAGTTGCCCCTGCAGCTACAGAGGTCATTACAGTATCGCTATCAGAGTTTATGAGGCTGAAGCCTCCGGTCTTCACAGACACCGATGCAGCCGAGGACCCACAGTCTTTCATTGATAGGATGGCCTGGATATGCCGTTCCCTCAGATGCTCAGATGCGAGATGGGTAGACTTCGCGAGCTTTCGCCTGGAAGGTCTTACGCAGAAATGGTGCGAATCGGTCGAGAAGGGCAGAGCAGCAGGTCTTCCTCCTATGACCTGGACCGAGTTTGTGATGGTATTTCTAGCCCGATTTCTTCCCCAGAGTGTCAGGGATGCCCGAGCGCGCAGATTCGAGTCTTTACGCCAGACACCAGAGATGACGGTGGCAGAGTACGATGTACTATTTACCGAGCTATCAGTTTATGCTCTGTACCTAGTGGCTACTGAGGAGATGCGAGTCAAGAGATTTGTCCGAGGCTTGCTTATCCCACTGTTCCTTGCGATCAGCGCCCAGCATTGCGAGACTTATGCAGCAGCTGTAGATGCAGCCTTATTAGTCGAGGAGAGCCTTGTTGAGACTTCGGTAGTTCCAGAGCCGAAGAGAGTTCGTGCGGATACATCAGCACACAGATAGCCTTTTCGGCGCTGTGACATATGTCTTGCAGGTGGTAGAGATTTAGGGCGAGGCTGGTTGTTCAGCTCCTATCCCCAGGAGGGTTAGCGGTCATCGTCGGGATGTTTCCGCTGCGTGAGTTCTTATCATCGTGTTCGAGATTGTCCTGAGATACCCCGGAGGGAGGCAGCAGTACCGCATGTCACATTACTACCTTCACCACCCCAGAGGGCATTGCCTATTGTACCTACTGTTGCTCCGCGCCAGTTTCCTGCACAGAGAGGTCGTGGTCGCGGAGGATTTGCTCATAGAGGACGAGGGGACCGAGGCAGAGGACAGCCGGCTGCCGGCAGGGGACAGTCAATCGCAGGTGGAAGACAGGTGCAGGTTTTTGCTTTGACGCATCAGGACGCGCAGGCGTCCAATGCAGTGGTCTCAGGTACCCTATCTGTAGGTTCTGTTGACGCACACGTGTTGTTTGATCCCAGATCCACACACTCGTACGTTTCCACACACTTTGTGCCGAGTCTGGGTAGAGAGTCTGGTTTGCTTGATCAGCCTCTTGTTGTGACCACCCCTGTGGGAGAGTCGTTTGTTGCTAAACACGTATTCTGATCTTGTGTTGTCCGTATTGGCGAGAGAGAGTTTCCTGTCGACTCGATCCTTCTTGAGATGTTGGACTTCGACGTTCTTTTCAGCATGGATTGGTTAGCCACGTGCTATGCGTCTGTGGACAGCCGCGAGAAGACAGTTAGATTTTGTTTTCCCGGCGAGTCGGCTTTTGCTGTGCAGGGGACCGTGGTGTCTCCCCTCAAATTTTGATTTCTTCTTTTCGCGCTAGACAACTTTTGAGGAAGGGATGTCAGGGATTTCTCGCCTATGTTTGCGATACTAGAGCTACAGAGGTTCCGTTGGATCAGGTTCCGATTGTAAGCGAGTTCCCTGATGTGTTCTCTGACGAGCTTCCTGGGATACCGCCTGAGCGCGACATTGCCTTCTGTATTGATTTGATTCCCGGCACGGGGCCTATTTCTATACCGCCTTATCGGATGGCCCCGACGGAACTTAGAGAATTGAAGGGTCAGTTGCAAGATTTGTTGGATAAGGGACTTATTCGACCCAGTGTTTCTCTTTGGGGTGCTCCAGTCCTATTTTTCAAGAAGAAGGACGGCAATTTACGTTTGTGTATCGACTACCGCAAGCTGAACAGGGTTACAGTTCGGAACATGTATCCTTTGCCACGCATCGACGACTTGTTCGACCAGCTTCATGGGGCAGGATACTTTTCGAGGATCGATTTGCGATCAGGCTACCATCAGCTGCGGGTTCGACAGGAGGACATTCCGAGGACAGCTTTCCGCACGCGCTACGACCATTATGAGTTTTTGGTGATGTCGTTCGGAGTCACCAACGCCCCAGCAGCATTCATGGACTTGATAAACCGTATTTTCCGGCCGTATCTTGATCTGTTCATCATAGTATTTATTGACGATATCTTGGAGTATTCCCGGAGCAGAGAGGAGCACGAGCGGCACCTGCGGATTACACTGCAGACTTTGAGGGAGCACCAGCTTTTCGCAAAATTCTCCAAGTGTGCATTTTGGCTGGACAGCGTAGACTTCTTGGGTCACGTGATTACACGAGTTGGTATATGTGTAGACCCGAGGAAGATCGAGGCATTCAGAGTTGGCCCAGACCCACATCAGTTACGGAGATCCGCAGCTTTCTAGGGTTGGCCGGTTACTACAGGCGATTTGTGCAGGATTTCTCTCGTATTGCTGCACCTTTGACCGGGTTGACCCGGAAGGGAGTTCCTTTCGATTGGAAGGAGGAGTGCGAGCACAGTTTTCAGCAGCTACGGACTCGACTGACTACGGCGTCGGTGTTATCATTGCCTTCAGGATCGGGCGGATTTGTGGTCTATTGTGATGCTTATCGAGTGGGACTAGGGTGCGTATTGATGCAGCATGGATTGCGTTTGCTTCACGGCAGTTGAAGAAACATGAACAGAACCACCCTACTCATGATTTGGAGATGGCTGCAATGGTCTTTGCACTCAAGATCTGGCGACATTACCTATACGGCGAGTCGTGCCAGATATTCACTGATCACAAGATCTTAAAGTATATATTTCAGCAGCGAGACCTGAATCTTAGACAGCGCCGTTGGATGGAGTTAGTGAAGGACTACGACTGTGAGATCCTTTACCACTCGAGCAAGGCAAATGTAGTGGCGGATGCTTTGAGTAGGAGGCCCGGAGGTAGTCTATCTTGCTTGAGCGCAGTGTAGAGGCAGTCGTCAGCAGATTGGCAGATTTTATGAGACAGCCGAGTGCAGTTCGAGTTCACGCCGATCGGGGGACAGCTTGCGCATGTTTGTGCACGCCCACAGTTGCTTGACCGTATACATGAGGCACAGTACGGTGATGACCGTTGTTCAGAGATCATGGCACAGATTGGACCCGGCAGATTTTCCGAGTTCGTGATCGATGATCAGGGGATACTTCGATTTGGGACTAGACTGTGCGTACCAGATGCTGAGGGACCGCGGCGCAAGATTCTTGAGGAGGCACATCGATCGGTGTACAGTGTTCATCCGGGTTCCACCAAGATGAACCATGATATGAGAGATGTTTACTGGTGGGACGGAATGAAGAGGGACATCGCAGATTTCGTGTCGAGATGCCTGACTTGTCAGCAAGTCAAGGCCGAGCACCAGAGGCCCGCGGGAGAGCTACAGCCGTTACCCATTCCGGAGTGGAAATAGGAGCAGATTTCTATGGACTTCATTGTGGGTCTACCCAGGACTAGTCGAGGGTATAACTCCATCTGGGTGATCGTGGATCGTTTGACGAAAGCGGCCCACTTCCTGCCGGTGAAGACGACTTTCGGTTTTGCTCAGTATGCCCAGATATACATCGACGAGATTGTATGACTGCATGGAGTCCCGACGTGTATCGTGTCCGACATGGGTACCCAGTTTACCAGCCGATTATGGCAGAGGCTTCAGGAGGCTTTGGGCACCCGCTTGAGTTTTAGCACAACATTTCATCCGCAGACCGACGGCCAGTCAGAGCGGACTATTCAGACTCTCGAGGACATACTCCGAGCATGCGACTTAGACTTCGGAGGTTGCTGGGATCATCATTTACCCTTAGTAGAGTTCTCCTACAACAACAGTTTCCAGGAGACCATTCAGATGGCACCATTCGAGGCTCTATATGGTTGAAGATGATGATCGCCCGTCTGTTCGGCAGAGCTCAGCAAGAGCAGTATCTTAGGGCCGCAGATTGTTGAGGAGATGACCGCGAAAATCCAGTAGATTCGCGATAGGATGAGAGCAGCCCAGAGTAGGCAGAGATCTTATGCGGACCGTCGTCGGTGCAAACTTGAGTTTTCTGTTGGCGATCATGTTTTCTTGAGGGTCTCCCCAATGAAAGGTGTGATGAGATTTGGAAAGAAGGGGAAGCTTAGTCCCAGATACGTGGGCCCCTTCGAGATCCTCGAGCGCGTTGGTGCAGTTGCGTATCGGTTAGCCCTTCCGCCCAGTTTTCCAGATGTGCAGCCCGTATTTCACGGTTCAATGCTCCGTAAGTATCGTCATGATCCTTCGTATGAGATTCAGCACCCGACGATCCAGCTGGAGCGCGACCTTTCTTTTGCAGAGCAGCCGGTGGTCATCTTGGATCGACAGGTGAAGAAATTAAGATCGAAGGATATACCGTCCGTCAAGGTCCTTTGGCATGGCCCGAGCGGCGAGGAGGTCACTTGGGAGACCGAGAGTGAGATGATGAAGAAATATCCCCATCTCTTTGAAGGTACGTGTAGCTAGATTTTTAAATTCGGGGACCGAATTCTTTATGGGGGGTAGATTGTAACGCTTCGAAATTCGTTTAGGGTAATTTCGCGTTAGTTAGTATTGATGAGTGTTTTTCATAAAAACCCGTAAATCTTATTTCTTTTTTTTAACTAGTTCTAATTGTGATGAGAGGTGTTTTTATATATATATGGGGTTTATTAATTATAATTTAGTTTGGGTTCACCTTGATTAGAGTTTTTCCATAATTATTTTCCTAAGCTAGGTTTAGTATACACATGCACACTTATCTTTTTTTGTAACCTAAGCTAAGTGTTGGCTTGTAACCATTTTGATTTCTCCTTGCATGGTTTAAATCCCTAAATAAACCAAGTCAACCTTTTCTTTTATTTAAAATAAAATGAAGAGTGGGAGGTACGGGGGTTAGGTGAAGTGAGCTTGACTTTTTGACCATTTTCTTTCACTCATTTTCCCTCTCCCCCTCTCATTTTCTGCTCTCCCGGCAGAGAGGCAGCAGCTGCATCATCATCATCGTCATTCCCTTCTCAATTTGCTTCTCTTTTGATTCATGTTCAAACCCTACAAAAAAATCTCATATTCCTTCACTAAAACCTTGGAGAAATAGCTCTTTTGGAGGAGTTTGGTAGCAAGTCAGTGGCTTTGAGGGCAAGGGCTGAAAATAGGGTTTCCCTAGGGTCTTTTGGAGGTATTAAACTCACCCATGTCACCTTAGTTCATAACTTGTAGTTTTGTTTGCTAAAAATCGTGTTTTTGTGCTTTTTTGTGATATTGAAGGGAAATTAGCGAAGCTTGTGATAAATTAACATTCTTATGGCTTGATTAGCTTAGTTATGTGCTTATAGAGTTGTTTTAACCTAGGGTTTGTTTCAGGTTTCACTAAAATACCTTAATGTATCGATTTAGTGTCAAAATAGCTTTTTTACTAGGTTTTGGGCCCTGTTGTAATCTGCTTGTACCCCATTTGCTTCAGGCAAAAATTGTATTTACTGGAGCATGTAAACTAGGTTTAGAAAACACACACGAAGCACGGGAGCACAACTCCCTGACTTGGGTGCCGGAAAAATCATTCTGGCCGCAATTTGCGGCCAGATGGAGGACCTGGGTATTGGGGTTTGTTCTGTTGATGTCTGCTGTTATTCTAAGACTTATGGTATATGCAATTTTGTAAAATTCTCTCTGTAGAAAAATCTGGAACCAAATACCCTATTTCCTACAATTTTAACTTTCGCGACACGTGTGATACGTGATGGGTTTGGGGTTTTCTGCGTATCGCGACGTGTTGGGGTAGCTTCAGGCGCGTAATCACAAGTTTTAGCGTATCGCACACACACGCGTTTGGTTCGCGGCGCGGGTTTCTCGTTTGGCTTTAATGTCGCGTTTTTGTAGATGTTAGCTTACGTGTATTATTTTGTGAAATTCTAGGTGTGCAGGCGAGCACGACGGACGCCGCGAAGAAGGGGAAACAAGTCGTCGGCTACACCTAGCACGAGACTATGGTGAGTAGATTTAATATCTACGGGGAAATCGCCCGTATGGCGTTAAGCATCAGGGCTTGATAGGCTATAGTAGTTGCATATTTGCATCCATATACCTTAATTGCATACTGTAGTTCCTGCTATATTATATATACGTATATGAACTTAGAATTAATAACACGCCGCACTGTTACTAACGGTTCATGTTGCACGAGCACTAATCTGCATGTTACACACACACCGTTAGTAATTGCCATGACACTCATATTATAGAACTGCCATGAACAGTATATTGTAGCTCACCTAATATATGATGTGACATGATTTTCCTACTTATGCACATACTCATTTGCATATCCAGACTTATGCATATTCAAACTGTTCCTACCTAGATAAGCTGATTTTTGGTAAAAACTAGGGACCGCATGATACGTTTTAAAAACCGAGTCTACTTAAAAAGCGGTTTCTCCCTTTTTCTCATAGTATGACTTATGATGCATACATTACATCGCATGGATTTACGCATTGGCTTTGGATTTCATGTGATTTTCTGGATTTGAGGACCGTAGGGTTATTTAAGAAAAGATGCATTGTTTTGAAAACCCGGTTCCTCTTGATATGATATTTTAGTACATCCACCATGTGTTTTCTCGGTGCTGAGAGTGACATGTGAAACCCGATTTGAGGAGTGGACGAGGCCGATTGCGGGTAAATGGTGGACCCGGTATGGTACCCCCGGGCGAGAACGGATCTGCTGTGTAGCTAGACAGTGAGCTTGACAGTGGGACCACTACCTACCGGTGATTGGTTGGACCTGGCGGTTATCCGGAGGATACTGACTAGATTCGATAGATGGATACTCGTGATTACCTTTATATGTTATCTTTATTCACGAGTTGGCAACTCACCCCCGTTGTGCCACAGTATTTGCAGGTTTCCCCTCAGAGTAGTCGCGGCAGGCTGCCTTTTTGTATCTTTTTGGCTACGGATACCACTGCAGTTGGTGCGTGAGCTGTTTTGCTGTTAGGTGGGTTGTGGTATCCGGTTATTTCCATTGTATACATACTTTTGTATCTAGTATTCTCCATCTACCTTTATATGTATTTGACTTAGAGACCAGTGTGAGGACGATGATGTATATTATTTGTATTCTGGTGTCGAGCTCGTGTGAGACGACTTTACTTATGCAGTTTTTATCAATTGTGATGTTTTTCACTTATTGCTCATTTCTTCGCTACGACGTCGTATATTACTCTTGTGGTGATTGTCTCCGCCGTTAGGCGTGCTTGCTCCCATTTGGGGATGCCTTATTATATTGTTATCATTTTGCTCATATCATGTTTTGTACCCGATTTCGGGGTTAGTTTTACAAAGGAAATGCTGCCAAAATTTTAAGAAAATAACTTGCACTTTAAAGAATGTTACTAAACTACTTAAGGTTTTCTAAATGTTTTCAACACTCGCTTCTTTTAATGGTTTGATTTCTGGGTTTCGGCTTACTTAGTCGCGTTACGCCTGTAGACGTTACGTGGTTAAGTGCCGGTCACGGGTCGAACTTCGGGTCATGACAAAGTTGATATCAAAGCCTAGATTTTACCTTTGGAGTGTAGGATGACCCTGGTATGATGGAGTAGGTAACTGAAGTAGAGTAGCGTAGCGTGTGTATGTTCCGCGGCATACTCACGACACGTTACACCGCCTAAGCGACCTTAGGACTTATTGATTGAAATTCCTTCTGTAAGTGCACGGCGGCGCCCCGGCCGTCGATCCGACGCCGGAAACGAAAAACTTTGCAAACTAGCAAACCGGCACCACCGCGCACTTTTATCCCGGATCGGGCCATTAACCTAGCTACTAGCAAACTAAAAGATGGGTGAAGAGATATACCAAGCGATCCGTGTCCTTCGGTCTTCGTCTCCACTCCGATCTCCTCGTCGGAATCTCCGGTCGTCGCCTCCTAGTCGGAAAGGGCACCACGTAGCCGGATTCTTTTATGGGCTCGCACCTCTGGACCGAGGCAACTCGGGCGCGAAGTTGGCAAGCCGACGCGTCCAAGGGTACTGTAGGCCAGTGTAGAATACTATGTCTCTTTTGGGGTTTATGTTGCCATTGAAGGATGGAGGTGAAGAAAAGAGATGATCTATGAAATGGAACTCTCATTTTAGGATGAATGGAATAATGAGATGAAGATTTTTGCCACCACAAAAAATGATCCCCTTCACCTCACCAAAGTGGCCGGCCCTCTAAATCTCCAAAATGGTGGAGAGAAGAAAAAGAAGCAAGCAAGAAAGAATATGTATGATCAAATAAAATGATTAAAGTCACACCAAGGTCAAAAACAAATCCAACTCAATCCCTTTCTCATTTAATGCAAGACATGTGATGCAAAAGGAATCTCATCATGATGAAGCCACAATCACAATAAACCCCCTCCACAAATGTTATTTGCACACTTGCAAATAACCCCCTCCATCAGAAAGTCCGGCCGTGAAGGAACAAAAGAAAACTGGCCGGAACGGAATGCAAACTGGCAACTTCAGAAAACCGATCCCGTAATAAATTACAGGAAAATCCCGCGACTGCATATACATGCCCGCATTTGTATTCCCACTGAACACAAATGCAAAGAGACAAAATCTACACTGTCTAATACTAGGATCCGGCTTAAACCAAGGCCGGCTAGTAAAATCCGTCCGATCATGATCCGTGCAATACCGCACGTATCTGATCGAACCCTGCCATATCTCCATACGGCCTCTACAGCGTTTCGCCCGAAACTTGAGTAACTGTGTATGGTGGACTCTAAAGACTCGTCAATACTATGGCTGTGGATTTAACCACTAGCACGTCAGAGGTATTAGCCATACGTGACGGGCCACCAGCTATTGACCAAAAGGGACGCCTGTGAGCGAACTCATACCGACACCCTACTGAGCCTGTCAGTGATAATATCCGTACAGTCCGGTCCGTTCGTCTATGAGCATCGCATGGCGGGCCTAGGGGTTGGTAAAAGTCAGACCCCCAAAAGCGGTACAAGTCGTGTCGGAGTGTAGCCCAGAACACCTTGAGATACTACTGGAATACCTACCAGTAAATCTCCTACCTTGGCCAAGGAGTTTTCATGTACTGGCTCTCCTAGACACAGCGCGACCTCACCCCCAATACCGGGAGAGACGAACCCCTGCAGATCCGCTCACTGCCTCCATATGGCTCGGGACTGTACCCAACTAAAACCTGTTTGCACGTCTCCTTTGAGCGTGGTAGGGTAGTAATCAAAGTACAGTGGGAACTCACACGAGAAAAATGACGATCTCAAGTCGATGAACTAACCCGCACACATGTCACCAGGGAACTGCTATCTGACATCAGGTATAATACCAACTAGCAGGTTCCCGGCGAGTCCTGTCCGGTGTACTCATAACCCAATGAGTACCTGTATACATATTAGGTGAACCAACTGACACCAGTGGCTTGTGAGACCGGCCACCGCCTCTCGTCGGGGTCTCGACTGTATACACTAGTCTACTGTGGAGTATCGATGCCCTGTCTCGAAACTCCCATGACTAGGGACCTTTTAAGGATGTGCTTATAGACCCCAGCTCCACGTATATGATCGCCCTCATACTGCTGGTAGTCAAGCAAGAATCCTAGGGGCTCTATCAATGTGCAATAGTGATCAGTGATGTCACCTAAATCAGTACACGATGATAAAGATAAACCAGATAGCATACTATCATCTCGAGTAAGACTGTCCTACTGGGACAGGTCCTCCCTCAATCATTGCAATCATGTGCTTGTGATCCAATAATTGACTCTGTGGGCACCATCTCCAACAATCTCCCACTTGCACTCAAGGCTAATTATTGCGATGTCGCATACTCACAGCCCGTGTGATACCGAACACCCAACTCCTCTACTAGTCAGCCTCACAAAGCTCGTTTGCGAAACTATTGCGTTCGAGGAATAGCCTCAGTGAGTGGATCCGCTGTGATGTTTCTTTCTATGTCTCGCTTTATCCCAAGTCCGCGGAGAAAGCCATCTCCCGAAATGAGCAATACCTGTCTTAGAATGTGTTTGGATGTCTGATGGGACTTAGTTCATAAATGAACTCCAAATCCAAACTTCTTAGACTGTATCATCAACTGAACTTAATCAGTATCCTGCGCCATCCTTCCCTCAGTATTCGCTTGGACCACCTGTCCAAAATACTGCCCCTCGTTAGAGGGAAAACTATAACTCTGACAGCCACTATGCCATCCAGGTCACCTTGGAAGCCTGGAATGATAACTGTCTCCCGAATGAGGCTGTCGTTATCATATCCCTAGAACATCCACTTATGTTCTAAAACTGCTTCCGACTGCTTCTCCAGGATTGGATCAATGTCAACTTATTGCATCTAGCGTAAGAACAACATCTGGTGTGGTACTTGACATCTCATGATTGACTCAATTGCCTGAGCAAGTGATCTGCCAATCATGCACATCCCTCTCCCCTTTAGTCTGTAAGACACCTTTAGAGAGGGTGACTCCATCACCTGCAGGTACACTACTGTGCTGGGAGTCGTCCATTCTAAAAATTCTTAGAATGCTGTCTAAGTACCCTGATTGGGAAACCACCCAAATCTAGATCTAAAACAATAGATCTAGTAACCAGAATGTCTGATATGAAATCTAAGTCCTATGTGGAGAAACCACTGTGTGACAACCAAAATATAACCGATCGTAGTATAGGAATATCACTTCCTACTCTGTGTATGTCATCCAGATACCAGGACATCACACCCTACTACCTTCTTAACAGATCCATCCCCTATTCTGATGAAGTCAAACCTATGACTGTCACATCAGAAATAGATGATCTATCTCCGCTGTATCTACTTTAGTCTATAAATAGACATAAGCCACTTGTCCACCATGCTCCCACTGCTCCCACTGACTACGACAACCCTCTGGCAGAGTCATATACACGTACCCTTTTGAAGCCAGTTCAAAACGACGCTATACTCATCCTCCTGCCGGGTCTCATAGTCTGGAACAACAGTAGTGTCAAGTCTGGGTAAACAAGAACCTCCCTGTCACCATCCTTGAGGCTACCGGAGTACCTCTCGGGTGCCTGAGGTTACCCACTTTATCTGCGGAGTGGCCAATGGAATGTCAATACAGATTGAATCTTTAGGTTCCTATCAAATCTTCAGTAATCGTTTGCGGTTCTGGAATCACTTCCAGTTCTACCATACTCCCACTACTGTTTTCTGAAAAAAATCCATTTTTATTAAAACTGTGGCGAGTCAAGAACAATATCACTATTGATCTTCCAGATGGTAGAAAATCAACCCTCGTCATAGCCCGGGTCAACCCACAAACAGCCATTACAGAAACGTGCATTGAGTTATCCAGAGTCTGGTTTTAAGCATAAGCTGGACAACTCCCCGTACCTTAACAATGTCAAGATATGAACTGTTCTATATCCAATATAGAAACAGATGCACTGATTTAATTGAACCAGATTCAAATCATGCAGCTGTCCCCAGTGCATGTCTACTAAATGGAGAGAGGCCGATCAACATTACTCAACTTAGGAATGCTTCCAATTATGAATAACCTGAAAGAGAAGCAAGATCTCTTAATCATTACTATCAACTGAATACCCCTCACAAGTATTTACATCTTCGATCACCTTGAAGAATCCCGATACTTGTAATACCTGGTTCTCTACTTTAATCATATACCTATAACTCCTCAAAACTTAGACCTTGCATTTCTACGAACACATGTCTAAGAACTAGGGAAGTCATAAGTAAACAGAATATAGTACGAGGACCAACCCCTCTGTCCTAATGGACACTGGACAATATACAATACTTTGTATAAGTCCCGTGAGTATAATAACTCATTCACTGTGTGTCGTAGGTTGAAAACTGTACTTATGGTTAAGAAGAATTTGTTAGTTATATGTATACTCTAGAGGCCATTATTGTACATGCGATGTATATTGTAGTGGATGCTAGGACATATATAGGGAGGACTTTCTTGCTCGACATGATAGTATGCTATCTGGTTGTACTTTATCTTAACATGTACTCTGATTGTCTCTATGTTACATGTTGATAAAGCCCTTAGGATATGTACTCGACTACTGGGACTATGATGAGATCATACTAGTGGGGCCACGGTAGTCGACGAGTACATCCTATAACTGTTCCTAGTCGTGGGTGTATCGAGACAGGGCATCGATGCACCAGAGTAGACTAGCGTATACACATCTTGACCCATATGATGGGCGATGGATGATCCCATATCCATCGGTGTTTGACATCAAGGATGGTGTACGGGTGCTCAGTGGAGACTGGGTACACTGGATGGACTCGCCGAGAACTCCCAGATGGTATTATACCATACGTCAGATGACAGTTCTCCGGTGACACTGGTACAGAGTAGTCTGTTGACCCGAGATCGTCATAGAGACTTGTGTGATTCCCACTGTGCTTTGATTTCCATCATACCACGTCCAAGAGGGCGAGCGAAAAGGTGGCTTTTGGGTACAGTCCCGAATCATATGGAGGCAATGAGCGATAGGAGGGGATTCGTCTCTCCCGGTATAATTAGTTGATGTTGTGCTGTGTTCGATTGGCTATAACTGGAAATGTCTGGCCAGGGTTGCTGAGATTTACTGGTAAGTGTTATCAGTAGTTTCTCGAACTGTTATAGACCTCATATCGACATGACTTATCGAGCTACTGGGGTCTGACGTTTACCACCCCTAGGCGAGATATGTAACATATCAGACGACGAGACCGGACTGTACGGGAGTGTTACTGTTTGGATTCATAGGAGAATGTACAGGCTTGCTTGTTGATCTTCTGAGCGCTCAATACATGGGTAGCTGTTACGTTTAGTTGACCGCTTGCAGCTTGTGGGTGTTTGATATGATCATCACCTACTGCCGGCGTATTGACGATTCTTTAGAGTCCTACACAGAGGTTTCTTGGCTCAGGCAAAACGGAGTAGGAGCACATATGTGATATGTGCGGGACCGAGGATAATGCGATATGTCATACCGTATTATATTCTCGCGATATTTGATATCAGCCGGGTCATCGGATCAAGTGTTGATTCGATGAATCGGTACGGATAAATATTAGTCGGTTATATGCGATATAGCCGGATTGTCGGATCAAGTGTTGATTCGATAATTTAATGTATAATAATATATATGATATATTAAATTACATTAACTAATATTAGCTCACTAAAAGATTCTTTTTCTCACCGGTTTAATACATTGATATATATGCGATATATGTTAATTGTATTATTTTCTTTTGTTGCAAATATATAATATATATGTGATATATATTATTGTGACATGATATGATTTATTATAAAACATGTTTAAGGATGATATAAAGGGATTAGGGTTTGATTAGGGTTAGCACCTTCTTGTTCATTCTAGAAGGATTCTATTTTGTCATGATAAAGATATTTTGTTATGACTCATGCTTTGAACTAACCAAACCCTAACTCTAGTTTATTCTCTACATTGGTTTAGCCTCTCATCCTTGACCATGGTTTGATAATCAATCATATATTCTTGATTACTATTCATCACAAAAGGATTCTATGATAATTGTTCATCTTCTTCCTTCTTCTTCTTTGCTTGAAATGCTTTCTTGCTTTGATTTTTGTGATGGATAAATATGAGAAAAAGATAAATAAAGAGAGCAAAAATACTACTTCATCATCCTCATCTTCCCTTGCCATTTAGATGAGGGTGTTCACATCATTTCATGAGTGTTAGCTTGTGTTAAAGAAACTTCAAGGTAGATCATCTTAGTATCGAAGATCGGAAGCAAAGGTTGCATCTTTCTCTTCGTGGAACCTCTCGAGAGTCCGGATCCCGATGATCGCAGCGAAGGGACCACAACACGGAGCATATGAAGTGAAGGACCGGATCTACAAAGGTTGTAATCTCTCTCACTTAGTGTTAAAGTGTTTAGCATGCTAGTTTTCTCCTAATCTCTAGTTTAAAGTTCCGTATTCGGGTTGTTCGGCACGGCTAATTTTTAATCGGGCATGGTTGATGCCTCGTAGACCCTTGTGCGCGTGCATAGCAACCCTACAGTGGTATCAGAGCCAATCTAGAGCTTTAGGCGAAGTCTAGACGGAGTTTGAAGTCCGATCGAACCAAAAACCTAACCCGAAACATGCTCTCTGGAAATTTTCTAAAAACTGGGATTTTTCAACATTAAAAATGCTTAAAAAATTCAGCAGGGAATTATAAGAATTACGGTGCAAAAAGTTTTCGATGAACAGTATAAAGCGCGGCGGAACCGCGGCAGAAGCATGCCTTCTGCGGCGGTTCAGCGGCTAAATGATGACATTATCATCCCCTGTTTGCACAGTAACTCCTATTTTATTATGCTGGATTTTCTGGGAATGTTTAATACTTATTCAAGAGTTGAATTTTCTGGGGTTGTTTTGGGGATTCGGTGTTTCGATCGGAGTATCAGATTTTGTCTATGTGTTTTCCGGATAACTTTTAGAAACTGTTAAAAAGTTCGAACGGATATCAATAACTCACTTTTTCCCCTGTCGGAAATTTTTTCAAAAGTTGGATTTTTTCTCGTGTTTAAGAATGTTCTAAGTCGTGCAAGTAACTCGGTGGACCCTCTAGAAGACAACAAACCTTAACTCGATTATGTGACCGTCTTGAACTGCCCTTTGAACCTTAGGGTTTGGGGCAGTACGGCGTGCCACATGTGAGGCGTTGGCTTGACCCGTCTACGGCTGGACCATTGGTACTGTGGCATGTGATGAATGTTTTTAAACTGATTTCAAGTGTTGAGCTATATTGGGGAAATCTTGGGTGCTTGATGATTCGATCGGAAAGTTTAACTTTTTCTATTTATCTGGAATGTGATACAATAATTGGAATCCACAGGTAGTTATGAGATAACTGATTTGAATATTATAAACATAGCAGTTTAGTCTCAGATGATCGGTTGCCACGGAATTTTGATGCGATCAAAAGTTCGTTGCAATCACGTAGTGTACGCGAATACTCGCCGGGTAAACTTAATAGATAGCTGCGCCCCATAGCCCCGACCAAGTGACTGTAGGAGAACCCCGTCGCCGAAAGCATCCGTTCGGGTGCTCGCGGCAGCGGTGTTCCGCTTAGTGCACTTCGTCGACGGCATCTGGGGTGCGGCCGTCTACTAAAGTTTGCGACGAGCATTCGATCAGCACGTCGGGAATCTTGTTGAATTGCCCGACTTGATATTGAAAAGAGTTTTCGATAATGAGACTAAAATGCGGGGTTTATAATTGTTTGGCATGCGATGTCTAAAGGAATTCATTTGGTTAGGCATGCGAGTCTAAGGAGGTTGCGGATTCCAACTGTTGTAGTTTTACACTTTCTTTTCTGTGACCGTAAGCGTAGTATGTGGTGTATCGCCGGTTTCTTTGCTATACATCAACAACAATCGGGATACGCATACTTGCTTACGTTGATGATATGAGATATTATGTGTTGCTGTGATATGTTGTATTGGATCGTCGCGTTTGAATAGCCGGGGTTTTTATGTGAGATGAGAGTTTTTCTTTTTCATTCATGTAAAATTCATTTGTATGTAATATTCTTTTATTTGGGCACTTCCAGGTAGCGGAAGATGTCACCGTTGTATATTATTTACTTTTCCGCATTAGGTAGACCCAAGGAGGGGAGCACAAGTAACCGGGTTCTAGGGTCCAGTAGGAGACCATCTCGAGGAGTCGAGACCGGGTCTCCTAACCCTAGAATTGGCAGTGTTACTTGCCGCTCTCGTAGGGGTCTAGGGATGTGGGTTTGGCTATTCATCGCGACCGTGGAATCCGTGTTTTATACTGGCTTGTATTGAAAACACGGACGTCCTAGTATATCCAATATTTCATATATGTTCTTCTGCTGCAATGTTCTGTGATGAGATCATATTACTGCCTGAGACGAATGTTTATATTATATATATATGAGATATATGTTATATTACAGATTTCGTTTCAAATGAGATGCTTGTGAAGCATAATAAAATGGGACTTCATTAATGAGATTAATGAAATAAAAGAAACCTAAGATGTTGTAGAAACTTGTTTAAAAAAACTGGTAGCTACAGTTCTTGCTTTGCATAGCGGTGTTCCTTGTAGAACATCCAGCACCTTATTCGATAAGGAAAGGACCGAGATCCCTTCACCGGGAGTGACTCCTTTAGCAATAACTGGCAGATACTACAAACTCGGTTTGTCTTTTGATTGCTTCTATAGTTCTTACTTTGCATAGTGATATTTATGAAATATCCTGCACCTTATTCGATGAGGAAAGGGCCGACGATCCCTTCACCGGGAGTGACCCCTTTAGCAAAACTAGAAAAGCCTCAAAAACACTCCATTTAAAATCACTCGATTCTACAACGATATCAAGTTCATTACGCAATAGGTTTTCAGAAAAACCTGTCGTAGCCCTCCGTCATTTCAGATAAGTTGTATATAGTATTCGTGCTGCATTTGTTGGCTTTCGTCAAGGTGCAGTGTGCGGTAGCTATATGCTGCTTATCTGCTAGCATACGATGCGATTGGATTAGGGTAGTCGTGCGGCTTTGTTGGCTTTCGTCAAGGGTCGTGTGGGTGGGTTTAATTCAATCAAGAAATGTACGGGTTGAACTTGACTAGCGGGCTATGGTTTGTTGGCTTTCGTCAAGGTCATAGCACGTTAGGGGCAAAATATTATCGGGAATTTCAAGTGTTGAAATCTGCAATGAGATTGCATACCTTCTATGAGATAGTTGGATCCCGATACCCGCTGCGAGTAAGAGTTACTCCTGGGAGAGTTTTACACATTACAATTAGCCGATCAAGTAGGTGTTTAGAAAGGTGTTAACGGGGTTATGCCTCTGGGAAAACGAGGTTTACTTTAATTAGGTTCGTGCGAAAGCACGGGGGACTTCCCTCAAAGTACCGACACTGGCCTGGCTGAAAGATTGGCGAACTTGTAGCGTGTAATTAATCCCGGCTAGTCTTTCCTTTTAGGGTTTGAAGGAAGATTTGACTAAAACAGTGGGAGACATCCTGATTAGATATATTAGATAACCAATCTAATCTTGCAAGAGCATACGCTGAGTGTTTTCTTCTCTCTCTCTCCAGATAGCGACCATATCACGCCTTAATCAAAATAATTAAACGGATATATTGACCGAACCCGCTTGTTATACTGAGCTGGGGAACGTTGGTCCCGCTCCAACTTATAATTGTTATAAGACAGAGCAGGAAATAGGGGATTACCAGAATTCCCGTACCGCCCAAACGAAGAAAGTGCATGTTGATGCATCATCTTCGGGTGTGTTCTTTACACAGAACTGTTTCTCAGTATCCTTTACGTCCTGGGTATGTGATACCGGATCAGGATCCCGCATATGTAATCTGTTACATGGGCTACAGATAAGTAGAGAACTGAGAACAGGTGATAAGTTTCATGAGACAGAAAACGGTGCAAGTGTTGCAGCCAAGTCTGTTGGTCACTATCACCCTGTATTACTAGAATACATTGATTCTGAACAAATGTTATTAGATACCGAACCTGATATACAACATCATATCAGTCTCTTTATTAGTAATGAAAGGATATAATTTTGTATTGATTGGATAATGTTTTGAACATTTCCTATATCAAGAGTTGATCGGTTCAGGCACGCTATCTAAAAGCATTGACGTTCTAAATCAAAATACAGTTCTTAGTATACGTAACACACACAAAAGGAAGAGTTCAGAAATGAACGAATCCTTCTTGAGGTATTGTAGACTAGGTCATATCAATGCGACCCGACTGGCTGAAGTTACATTTAGATGCATATTTAAATTTGTTTGAATTTACATCTTGTGAAACTTGCCGGTCATGTCACAAAGATAAGATGGCCACAGCTCTGTTTATTGGAAGCAGAGAAAGAGTTAGTGAACTCTTGGGATGATACATGTTGATGTATGTAGGTCCCCTGTCTACACATGCCAAGACAGGTTCTTTGTACTTCATTACATTCTCTGATAATCTCTCAAGATTCAGACATATATTCCTGTTGAAACACAAGTCCGAACCTTTTGAGATATTCACAGAATATAAGTTAGAAGTAGAGAACCAAAATACGGGTAAAAGTATTATGTCCTTTGATGAGATCAAGGAGGAGAATACTTGAGCACGGAATTCCTGGACTATTCTAAAGGAGAATGAGATTCTCTCTCAGCATTACTCCTTCGAATACACCACAGCACGTCGGTGTATCGGGGCGGAGCAATAGCACCCTATGTGATATGGTGTGCTCTATGATGAGTACTACTGAGTTGCCTATTTCCTTTTGGGAGTTATGCACTTGAGAAGCTGCATACCTATTGAATAGGGTTCAAATCAAATCAGTTGCCTACCACTTCATATGTTATACGGAAAGGGAAGAGCCCATATCTTAAGCTTGTTAAGATTTGGGGTTGTCCGGCCTATGTCTAAAAGCAAAATCCGGACAAGCTCGAGGCAAGGTCTGTTATGTAGAACTGGAAAGGTTCCAGCTATACAAAATGCAGCTGATGATTTGGTAAAACCAAAGGATTCAATAGTTTCCAACGAACCTCAGCCTCTCCGCCGATCTAGTAAGGTTCCTCACCCACCTGAGAGATACTTTAGTTTCTCTATGACAGTGGGAGCGAGGATTGCATCATGAGATGATGACCCAACTAGTTTCGAGCTGGCCATCAGGAGTGGGACTCTGTAAGAATGGCTGGATGCTTATCGATCTGAGATGGAATCCTTATACACCAACAAAGTATGGACTTTGGTTGTTTTATCTGAAGGGTTAAATCCCCATCAGGAGGAAGTATATCTTGAGAAGATTACTTGGTGTACATGGAAAAGTTGAGACTTTCAAAGCTAGACTTGTTAAAGGTTTGCATCATAGACCAGGTATGGATTATGTTGAAACCTTTTCTAAGGATCTATACTTAAGTCCATCCAGATCCTACTTGCCACGGCTACATACCATGACTACGATATCTGGTGGTTGGGTGTCATGACTGCTTTTCTAAATGATGTTTTAGAAAAGAGCGTCTATAAGTACACAGCCAGAGAGCTTCGTAGATAGTGGGGGCAGCGGAAACGTGTGCAAGATGTTTTATGTGATAAAGCAGGCATCGCGGAGTTGGAACATCTATTTTGATGTGGTAGTCAAAGAGTTTGACTTCATCAAAATGGTAGATGAACCTTGTGTATACAAAAAAGGTAGTAGAGAGTATGATGGTGATCCTCGTAGAGTACATGGATGACATACTCTTGATAGGGAAGGAGTTTCCTATACTACGCTCGGTTAATCTCCGCTTATCACAAGGATTCTCTATATAGGATCAAAGTGATACCTCCTAAATCCTGGGTTTTGGATCTATGAGATAGATCTAATTGGATGTTAGGATTCTCACTAGTTGTAGTGAGATGGTATCAATTGATCCTGGGGAGAATCACTGGAAAGGTTCCAGGTTGATAAGGACGACTGAATGTCAGTCGCAGGCATTGTCTTTACCCTCAGTGGAGGGACGGTATGTTGGAAGAGTTCCAAGCTAGATACCGTGACATACTAGACGATTAAAGGCAAGATACATCGTTACCAAGGATGCTACCAAAGAGGCAGTCTGGATATTTATAAGTTCATAAGATGAACTTCGTTCCTACCATTGTGTGTCAATGGAGTTGTGGCTTTAGCCAAGGAACTACCGTCCCATCAGAAATCCAGATATAATTCTTAGGCAGTGTTACCTGATCATGGAGATGGTTGATCTCCAGGGAGATCGAGGTTAGGAGAGTAGACACAGAGGACAATAGCGCGAATCCACCCACAAAGGCCTTTTTCCCAGTAGAGACTTTTATGGGATGGTTGAGTATGAGATACTTCAACTGCAGCTAATTGTTGGGTATGCGATACCATAAGAGATAGCCCTAGTGCAAGTGGGAGATTGTTAGTTATATGTATGCCCTAGAGGCCATTACTGTACATGCGATGTATATTGTAGTGGATGCTAGGACATATATAGGGAGGACTTTCTTGCTCGACATGATAGTATGCTATCTGGTTGTACTTTATCTTAACATGTACTCTGATTGTCTCTATGTTACATGTTGATAAAGCCCTTAGGATATGTACTCGACTACTGGGACTATGATGAGATCATACTAGTGGGGCCATGGTAGTCGACGAGTACATCCTATAACTGTTCCTAGTCGTGGGTGTATCGAGACAGGGCATCGATGCACCAGAGTAGACTAGCGTATACGCATCTTGACCCATATGATGGGCGATGGATGATCCCATATCCATCGGTGTTTGACATCAAGGATGGTGTACGGGTGCTCAGTGGAGACTGGGTACACTGGATGGACTCGCCGAGAACTCCCAGATGGTATTATACCATACGTCAGATGGCAGTTCTCCGGTGACACTGGTACAGAGTAGTCTGTTGACCCGAGATCATCATAGAGTCTTGTGTGATTCCCACTGTGCTTTGATTTCCATCATACCACGTCCAAGAGGGCGTGCAAAAAGGTGGCTTTTGGGTACAGTCCCGAATCATATGGAGGCAATGAGCGATAGGAGGGGATTCGTCTCTCCCGGTATAGGGAGTTGATGTTGTGCTGTGTTCGATTGGCTATAACTGGAAATCCCTGGCCAGGGTTGCTGAGATTTACTGGTAAGTGTTATCACTAGTTTCTCGAACTGTTATAGACCTCATATCGACATGACTTATCGAGCTACTGGGGTCTGACGTTTACCACCCCTAGGCGAGATATGCAACATATCAGACGACGAGACCGGACTGTACGAGAGTGTTACTGTTTGGATTCACAGGAGAATGTACAAGCTTGCTTGTTGATCTTCTGAGCGCTCAATACCTGGGTAGCTGTTACGTTTAGCTGACCGCTTGCAGCTTGTGGGTGTTTGATATGATTATCACCTACTGCCGGCGTATTGACGATTCTTTAGAGTCCTACACAGAGGTTTCTTGGCTCAGGCAAAACGTGTAGGGTTGCTAGGCACGCGCACAAGGGTCTACGAGGCATCAACCATGCCCGATTTAAAATTTAGCCGTGCCGAACAACCCGAATACGGAACTTTAAACTAGAGATTAGGCGAAAACTAGCATGCTAAACACTTTAACACTAAGTGAGAGGGATTACAACCTTTGTAGATCCGGTCCTTCACTTCATATGCTCCGTGTTGTGGTCCCTTCGCTGCGATCATCGGGTTCCGGACTCTCGAGAGGTTCCACGAAGAGAAAGACGCAACCTTTGCTTCCGATCTTCGATACTAAGATGATCTACCTTGAAGTTTCTTTAACACAAGCTAACACTCATGAAATGATGTGAACACCCTCATCTAAATGGCAAGGGAAGATGAGGATGATGAAGTAGGAATTTTGCTCTCTTTATTTATCTTTTTCTCATATTTATTCATCACCTTTTGAAAAACAAGTAAGCTTTTTCATGAAAGAATTGAAGGAAGAAGATGAACAATATTGGTTATCCTTTTGTGATGAATAGGAAATGAAATAATATGATAGATAATGCAACCATGGTCAAGCTAACTCTTGTAGAGAATTAACTAGGGTTAGGGTTTGGGTTTGGTTAAAGCATGACTCACTTGAAAATATCTTTATCATGACAAAAAGAAAAGCTTCTAGAATCAACTAGAAGGTTTAACCCTAATCCAAACCCTAATCAAGTTTAAACTCCACTAAACAAGTTGCATTAGTTATCATATCATGTTACAATATTATATATCACATATATAATATTTATCGTAACAAAATAAAATAATACAATTAACATATATCGCATATATATCAATGTATTACCCGAGTGAGAAAAAGAATCTTTTAGTGAGCAAATATTAGTTAATGTAATTTAATATATCATATATATTATTATACATTAAATTATCGAATCAACACTTGATCCGACAATCCGGCTATATCGCATATAACCGACTAATATTTATGCGTACCGATTCACCGAATCAACACTTGATCCGATGACCCGGCTGATATCAAATATCGCGAGAGTATAATACGGTATCATATATCGCATTATCCTGGGTCCCGCACATATCACATATGTGCCCCTACTCCGTTTTGCCTGAGTCAAGAAAGCTCTGTGTAGGACTCTAAAGAATCGTCAATACGCCGGCAGTAGGTGATGATCATATCAATCACCCACAAGCTGCAAGCGGTCAGCTAAACGTAACAGCTACCCAGGTATTGAGCGCTCAGAAAATCAACAAGCAAGCCTGTAACTTCTCCTGCGAATCCAAACAGTAACTCTCCCGTACAGTCCGGTCTCGTCGTCTGATATGTTGCATATCTCACCTAGGGGTGGTAAACATCAGACCCCAGTAGCTCGATAAGTCGTGTCGATATGAGGTCTATAACAGTTCGAGAAACTACTGATAACACTTACCAGTAAATCTCAGCAACCCTGGCCAGGGATTTTCGGTTATAGCCAATCGAACACAGCACAACATCATCTCCCTATACCGGGAGAGACGAATCCCCTCCTATCGCTCATTGCCTCCATGTGATTCGGGACTGTACCCAAAAGCCACCTTTTTGCACGCCCTCTTGGACGTGGTATGATGGAAATCAAAGCACAGTAGGAATCACACAAGACTCTATGACGATCTCGGGTCAACAGACTACTCTGTACCAGTGTCACCGGAGAACTGCCATCTGACGTATGGTATAATACCATCTGGGAGTTCTCGGCGAGTCCGTCCAGTGTACCCAGTCTCCATTGAGCACCCGTACACCATCCTTGATGTCAAACACCGACGGATATGGGATCATCCATCGCCCATCATATGGGTCAAGATGCGTATACGCTAGTCTACTCTGGTGCATCGATGCCCTGTCTCGATACACCCTTGACTAGGAACAGTTATAGGATGTACCCGTCGACTACCGTGGCCCCACTAGTATGATCTCATCATAGTCCCAGTAGTCGAGTACATTTCCAAAGGGCTTTATCAACATGTAATATAGAGACAATCAGAGTACATGTTAAGATAAAGTACAACCAGATAGCATACTATCATGTCGAGCAAGAAAGTCATCCCTATATATGTCTTAGCATCCACTACAATATACATCGTATGTACAGTAATGGCCTCTAGGGCATAAATATAACTAACAATCTCCCACTTTCACTAGGGCCATCTGTTATGGTATCGCATACCCAACAATTAGCTGGGGTTGAAGTATCTCATACTCAACCATCCCATAAAAGTCTCTACTGGGAAAAAGGCCTTTGTGAGTGGATCCGCGCTGTTGTCCTCTGTGTCTACTCTCCTAACCCCGATCTCCCTGGAGATCAACCATCTCCATGATCAGGTGATACTGCCTAAGAATTATATCTGGATTTCTGATGGGACGGTAGTTCCTTGGCAGAAGCCACAACTCCATTGTCACACAATGGTAGGAACGAAGTTCATCTTCTGAACTTATATATATCCAGACTGCCTCTTTGGTAGCATCCTTGGTAACGATGTATCTTGCTTTTAATCATCTAGTATGTCACGGTATCTAGCTTGGAACTCTTCCAACATACCGTCCCTCCACTGAGGGTGTAGACAATGCCTGCGACTAACATTCAGTCATCCTTATCACCCTGGAACCCTTCCAGTGATTCTCCCCAGGATCGATTGATACCATCTCACTACAACTAGTGAGTATCCTAACATCCAATTAGATCTATCTCATAGATCCAAAACCCCGGATTTAGGAGGTATCGCTTTGATCCTATATGGAGAATCCTTGTGATAAGCGGAGATTGACCGATCGTAGCATAGGAAACTCTTTCCCTATCAAGAGTATGTCATCCACGTACTCTACGAGGATCTCCACCATACTCTCTACTACCTTTTTTGTATATACAAGGTTCATCTACCATTTTGATGAATTCAAACTCTTTGACTACCACATCAAAACAGATGTTCCAACTCCGCGATGCCTGCTTTATCATATAAAACACCTTGCACACGTTTCCGCTGCTCCCACTGTCTACGAAGCCCTCTGGCTGTGTACTTATAGACGCTCTTTTCTAAAACATCATTTAGAAAAGCAGTCATGACACCCAACCACCAGATATCGTAGTCATAGTATGTAGCCGTGGCAAGTAGGATCTGGATGGACTTAAGCATAGCTCCTTAGAAAATGTTTCATCATAAGCCACAGCTGGTCTACGATGCAAACCTTTAAAAAGTCTAGCTTTGAAAGTCTCAACTTTTTAATGTACACCAAGTAATCTTCTCAAGATATACTTGCTCCTGATGGGGATTTAACCCTTCAGATAAAGCAACCAAAGTCCATACTTTGTTGGTGTATAAAGATTCCATCTCAGATCGCTAAGCATCCAGCCATTCTTACAGAGTCCCACTCCTGATGGCCAGCTCGAAACTAGTTGGGTCATCATCTCATGATGCAATCCTCGCTCCCACTGTCATAGAGAAACCGAAGTATCTCTCAGGTGGGTGAGGAACCCTACTAGATTGGCGGAGAGGCTGAGGTTCGTTGGAAACTATTGAATCCTTTGGTTTTACCAAATCATCAACTGTAGTTTGTATAGCTGGAACCTTTCCAGTTCTACATAACAGACCTTGCCACGAGCTTGTCCGGATTTTGCTTTTAGACATAGTCCGGACAACCCCAAATCTTAACAAACTTAAGAAATGGGCTCTTCCCATTTCATATCACATATGAAGTGGTAGGCAACTGATTTGATTTGAACCCTATTCAATAGGTATGCAACTTCACAAGTGCATAACTCCCTAAAGGAAATAGGAAACTCAGTAGTACTAATCATAGAGCACACCATATCAAATAGGGTGCTATTGCTCCGTCCCGATACACCGACGTGCTGTGGTGTATTCGAAGGAGTAATGCTGATAGAGAATCTCATTCTCCTTTAGAATAGTCCAGGAATTCCGTGCTCAAGTATTCTCCTCCTTGATCTCATCAAAGGACATAATACTTATACCCATTTTTTCTGGTTCTCTACTTCTAACTTATATTCCATGAATATCTCAAAAGGTTCTGACTTGTGTTTCAACAGGAACATATGTCTGAATCTTGAGAGATTATCAGAGAATGTAATGAAGTAAAAAGAACCGGTCTTGGCATGTGTAGACAGGAGACTTTCATACATCAGCATGTATCAATCCCAAGAGTTCATTAACTCTTTCTCTGTTTCCAATAAACAGAGCTGTGGCCATCTTATCTTTGTGACATGACCGGCAAGTTTCACAAGATGTAAATTCAAACTAATTTAAATATGCATCTAAATGTAACTTCAGCCAGTCGGGTCGCATTGATATGACCTAGTCTACAATGCCTCAAGAAGTATTCGTTCATTTCTGAACTCTTCCTCTTGTGTGTGTTCCGTATACTAAGAACTGTAGTTTGATTTAGAACGTCAATGCTTTTAGATAACGTGCCTGAACCGATCAACTCTTGATATAGGAAATGTTCAAAACATTATCCAACAATAGAAAATTATATCCTTTCTTTACTAATAAAGAGACTGATATGATTTTGTATATCAGGTTCGGTATCTAATAACATTTGTTCAGAATCAATGTATTCTGGTAATACAGGGTGACAGTGACCAACAGACTTGGCTGCAACACTTGCACCGTTTTCTGTCTCATGAAACTTATTACCCGTTCTCAGTTCTCTACCTTTCTGTAGCCTAGGTAATAGATTACATATGCGGGATCCTGATCCGGTATCACATACCCAGGACGTAAAGGATACTGAGAAACAGTTCTATATAATGAACACACCCGAAGATAATGCATCAACATGCACTTTGTTCGTTTGGGCGGCACGGGAAATCTGGTATTCCCCAATTTTCTTGCTCTGTCTTATAACAATTATAAGTTGGAGCGGGACCAACGTTCCCTAGCTCAGTATAACAAGCGGGTTCGGTCAATATATCCGTATTATTATTTTGATTAAGGCGTGATATTGTCGCTACCTGGAGAGAGAGAGAAGAAAACACTCAGCGTATGCTCTTGCAAGATTAGATTGGTTATATAATATATCTAATCAGGATGTCTCCCACTGTTTTAGTCAAATCTTCCTTCAAACCCTAAAAGGAAAGACTAGCCGGGATTAATTACACGCTTACAAATTCGCCAATCTTTCAGCCAGGCCAGTGTCGGTACTTTAAGGGAGGTCCCCCTTGCTTTCGCACGAACCTAATTAAAGTAAACCTCGTTTTCCCAGGGGCGTAACCCCGTTAACATCTTTCTAGACACCTACTTGATCGGCTAATTGTAATGTGTAAAACTCTCCCAGGAGTAACTCTTACTCGCAGCGGGTATCGGGATCCAACTATCTTATAGAAGGTATGCAATCTCATTGCAAATTTCAACACTTGAAATTCCCAATAATATTTTTCCCCAAGCCTCCTATGACCTTGACAAAGGCCAACAAACCATAGGCTGCTAGTCAAGTTCAACCCGTCATTTCTTGATTGAAGTAAACCCACCCGCACGGCCCTTGACAAATGCCAACAAGGTCGCACGACTACCCTAATCCAATCTGCATCATATGAATAAGCAGATAAGTACTATTCAGCTACCGCACACTACGCCTTGACAAAGGCCAACAAACGTAGCACGAATACTAAATAGTCCTTATCTGAAATGACGGAGGGCTACGACAGGTTTTTAAGAAAACCCTTTACGTAATGAACTTGATATCGTTGTAGAATCGAGTGATTTTAAATGGAGTGTTTTTGAGGCTTTTCTAGTTTTGCTAAAGGGGTCACTCCCGGTGAAGAGATCGTCGGCCCTTTCCTCATCGAATAAAGTGCAGGATATTTCACAAATATCACTATGCAAAGCAAGAACTATAGAAGCAATCAAAAGACAAACTGAGGGTTGTAGCATCTGCCAGTTATTGCTAAAGGAGTCACTCCCGGTGAAGGGATCTCGGTCCTTTCCTTATCGAATAAGGTGCTGGATGTTCTACAAGGAACACCGCTATGCAAAGCAAGAACTGTAGCTACCAGTTTTTATAAACAAGTTTCTATAACATCTTAGGTTTCTTTTATTTCATTAATCTCATTAATGAAGTCCCATTTTAATAATGCTTCGCAAGCATCTCTTTTGAAACGAAATCTGCAATATAACATATGTCTCATATATATAATATAAACATCCGTCTCAGGCAGTAATATGATCTCATCACAGAACATTGCAGCAGAAGAACATATATGAAATATTGGATATACTAGGACGTCCGTGTTTTCAATACGAGCCTGTATAAAACACGGATTCCACGGTCGCGATGAATAGCCAAACCCACATCCCTAGACCCCTACGAGAGCGGCAAGTAACACTGCCAATTCTAGGGTTAGGAGACCCGGTCTCGACTCCTCGAGATGGTCTCCCACTGGACCCTAGAACCCGGTTACTTGTGCTCCCCGCCTTGGGTCTACCTAATGCGGAAAAGTAAATAATATACAACGGTGACAGCTTCCGCTACCTGGAAGTGCCCCAATAAAAGAATATTACATACAAATGAATTTTACATGAATGAAAAAGAAAAACTCTCATCTCACATAAAACCCCCGGCTATTCAAAACGCGACGATCCAATACAACATATCACAGCAACACATAATATCTCATATCATCAACGTAAGCAAGTATGCGTATCCCGATTGTTGTTGATGTATAGCAACGAAGCCGGCGATACTCCACATACTACGCTTACGGTCACAGAAAAGAAAGTGTAAAACTACAACAGTTGGAATCCTCAATCTTCTTAGACATCGCATGCCTAACCAAATGAATTCCTTAGACATCGCATGCCTAACTATTATAAACCCCGCATTTTAGTCTCATTATCGAAAACTCTTTTCAATATCAAGTCGGGCAATTCAACAAGATTCCCGACGTCCTGATCGAATGCTCGTCGCAAACTTTAGTAGACGGCCGCACCCCCGATACCGTCGACGAAGTGCACCAAGGCGGAACACCGCTACCGGGAGCACCCGAACGGATGCTTTCGGCGACGGGGTTCTCCTACAGTCACTTGGTCGGGGCTATGGAGTGAGGCTGTCTATTAAGTTTACCCGGCGAGTATCCGCGTACCCTACGTGATTGTGACGGACTTTTGATCACATCAAAATTCCGTGGCAACCGATCATTTGAGACTAAACTACTATGTTTATAATATTCAAATTAGTTATCTCATAACTACCTGTGGATTCCAATTATTGTATCACATTCCAGATAAATAGAAAAAGTTAAACTTTCCGATCGAATTGTCAAGTACCCAAGATTTCCCCAATATATCTCAACACTTGAAATCAGTTTAAAAACGTCCATCATATGCCACAGTACCAATGGTCCAGCCGTAGAAGGGTCAAGCCAACGCCTCACATGTGGCACGCCGTACTCCCCCAAAACCTAAGGTTCAAAGGGCAGTTCAAGACGGTCACAAAATCGAGTTAAGGTTTGTTGTCTTCTAGAGGGTCCATCGAGTTACTTGCACGACTTAGAACATTCTTAAACACGAGGAAAAATCCAACTTTTGAAAAATTTTCCTACAGGGGAAAAAGTGAGTTATTGATATCCGTTCGAACTTTTTAATAGTTTCTAAAAGTTATCCGGAAAACCACATAGACAAAATCTGATACTCCGATCGAAACATCGAATCCCCAAAACAACCCCAGAAAATTCAACTCTTGAATAATTATTAAAAATTCACAGAAAATCCAGAATAATAAAATAAGAGTTACTGTGCAAACAGGAGTTGATGACGTCACCATTCAGCCGCGGTTCCGCCGCGCTTTTTACTGTTCACCAAAAAATTTTTGCACCGTAATTCTTAGAATTCCCTGCTGAATTTTTTACGCATTTTTAATTTGGAAAAATCCCACTTTTTAGAAAAAGTCCAGAGAGCATGTTTCGGGGTATCTTTTTGGTTCGATCGGACTTCAAACTCCGTCTAGACTTCGCCTAAAGCTCTAGCTTGGCTCTGATACCACTGTAGGGTTGCTAGGCACGCGTACAAGGGTCTACGAGGCATCAACCATGCCCGATTTAAAATTTAGCTGTGCCGAACAACCCGAATACGGAACTTTAAACTAGAGATTAGGCGAAAACTAGCATGCTAAACACTTTAACACTAAGTGAGAGGGATTACAACCTTTGTAGATCCGGTCCTTCACTTCATATGCTCCGTGTTGTGGTCCCTTCGCTGCGATCATCGGGTTCCGGACTCTCGAGAGGTTCCACGAAGAGAAAGACACAACCTTTGCTTCCGATCTTCGATACTAAGATGATCTACCTTGAAGTTTCTTTAACACAATCTAACACTCATGAAATGATGTGAACACCCTCATCTAAATGGCAAGGGAAGATGAGGATGATGAAGTAGGAATTTTGCTCTCTTTATTTATCTTTTTCTCATATTTATTCATCACCTTTTGAAAAACAAGTAAGCTTTTTCATGAAAGAATTGAAGGAAGAAGATGAACAATATTAGTTATCCTTTTGTGATGAATAGGAAATGAAATAATATGATAGATAATGCAACCATGGTCAAGCTAACTCTTGTAGAGAATTAACTAGGGTTAGGGTTTGGGTTTGGTTAAAGCATGACTCACTTGAAAATATCTTTATCATGACAAAAAGAAAAGCTTCTAGAATCAACTAGAAGGTTTAACCCTAATCCAAACCCTAATCAAGTTTAAACTCCACTAAACAAGTTGCATTAGTTATCATATCATGTTACAATATTATATATCACATATATAATATTTATCGTAACAAAATAAAATAATACAATTAACATATATCGCATATATATCACTGTATTACCCGAGTGAGAAAAAGAATCTTTTAGTGAGCAAATATTAGTTAATGTAATTTAATATATCATATATATTATTATACATTAAATTATCGAATCAACACTTGATCCGACAATCCGGCTATATCGCATATAACCGACTAATATTTATTCGTACCGATTCACCGAATCAACACTTGATCCGATGACCCGGCTGATATCAAATATCGCGAGAGTATAATACGGTATCATATATCGTATTATCCTCGGTCCCGCACATATCATATATGTGCCCCTACTCCGTTTTTCCTGAGTCAAGAAAGCTCTGTGTAGGACTCTAAAGAATCGTCAATACGCCGGCAGTAGGTGATGATCATATCAATCACCCACAAGCTGCAAGCGGTCAGCTAAACGTAACAGTTACCCAGGTATTGAGCGCTCAGAAGATCAACAAGCAAGCCTTTAACTTCTCCTGCGAATCCAAACAGTAACACTCTCGTACAGACCGGTCTCGTCGTCTGATATGTTGCATATCTCGCCTAGGGGTGGTAAACGTCAGACCCCAGTAGCTCGATAAGTCGTGTCGATATGAGGTCTATAACAGTTCGAGAAACTACTGATAACACTTACCAGTAAATCTCAGCAACCCTGGCCAGGGATTTCCGGTTATAGCCAATCGAACACAGCACAACATCAACTCCCTATACCGGGAGAGTCGAATCCCCTCCTATCGCTCATTGCCTCCATGTGATTCGGGACTATACCCAAAAGCCACCTTTTTGCACGCCCTCTTGGACATGGTATGATGGAAATCAAAGCACAGTGGGAATCACACAAGACTCTATGACGATCTCGGGTCAACAGACTACTCTGTACCAGTATCACCGGAGAACTGCCATCTGACGTATGGTATAATACCATCTGGGAGTTCTCGTCGAGTCCGTCCAGTGTACCCAGTCTCCACTGAGCACCCATACACCATCCTTGATGTCAAACACCGACGGATATGGGATCATCCATCGCCCATCATATGGGTCAAGATGCGTATACGCTAGTCTACTCTGGTGCATCGATGCCCTGTCTCGATACACCCTCGACTAGGAACAGTTATAGGATGTACCCGTCGACTACCGTGGCCCCACTAGTATGATCTCATCATAGTCCCAGTAGTCGAGTACATTTCCTAAGGGCTTTATCAACATGTAATATAGAGACAATCAGAGTACATGTTAAGATAAAGTACAACCAGATAGCATACTATCATGTCGAGCAAGAAAGTCCTCCCTATATATGTCCTAGTATCCACTACAATATACATCGTATGTACAATAATGGCCTCTAGGGCATACATATAACTAACAAAACGGAGTAGGAGCACATATGTGATATGTGCGGGACCGAGGATAATGCGATATGTGATACCGTATTATATTCTCGCGATATTTGATATCAGCCGGGTCATCAGATCAAGTGTTGATTCGATGAATCGGTACGGATAAATATTAGTCGGTTATATGCGATATAGCCGGATTGTCGGATCAAGTGTTGATTCGATAATTTAATGTATAATAATATATATGATATATTAAATTACATTAACTAATATTAGCTCACTAAAAGATTCTTTTTCTCACCGGTTTAATACATTGATATATATGCGATATATGTTAATTGTATTATTTTCTTTTGTTGCAAATATATAATATATATGTGATATATATTATTGTGACATGATATGATTTATTATAAAACATGTTTAAGGATGATATAAAGGGATTAGGGTTTGATTAGGGTTATCACCTTCTTGTTCATTCTAGAAGGATTCTATTTTGTCATGATAAAGATATTTTGTTATGACTCATGCTTTGAACTAACCAAACCCTAACTCTAGTTTATTCTCTACATTGGTTTAGCCTCTCATCCTTGACCATGGTTTGATAATCAATCATATATTCTTGATTACTATTCATCACAAAAGGATTCTATGATAATTGTTCATCTTCTTCCTTCTTCTTCTTTGCTTGAAATGCTTTCTTGCTTTGATTTTTGTGATGGATAAATATGAGAAAAAGATAAATAAAGAGACCAAAAATCCTACTTCATCATCCTCATCTTCCCTTGCCATTTAGATGAGGGTGTTCACATCATTTCGTGAGTGTTAGCTTGTGTTAAAGAAACTTTAAGGTAGATCATCTTAGTATCGAAGATCGGAAGCAAAGGTTGCATCTTTCTCTTCGTGGAAACTCTCGAGAGTCCGGATCCCGATGATCGCAGCGAAGGGACCACAACACGGAGCATATGAAGTGAAGGACCGGATCTACAAAGGTTGTAATCCCTCTCACTTAGTGTTAAAGTGTTTAGCATGCTAGTTTTCGCCTAATCTCTAGTTTAAAGTTCCGTATTCGGGTTGTTCGGTACGACTAATTTTTAATCGGGCATGGTTGATGTCTCGTAGACCCTTGTGCGCGTGCATAGCAACCCTACAGAATTACACCGCTGTTCAATGCTCCTTACCCAACCATCCACTTATATAGGTAAATGTCATAGACATAATTTCAAAAACTTATATCTCACTCTATAAAAATAGACGTACAGATATATCAATTTGAAATTGGTGCATAACAACGGATATTCAAAACCAAATATTTGCCGTCTGGCAAACAATTCAGGTGACTTCCTCAATATCACCAATTACAACGAATCCCGATATAATGAGGATGATCACCTAATTCCCAATAACTTACTCTCACTCATCATCTGTAAAACCATACAGATGTGAGAATCATACCTGGTAAATACATACCCTGGAGCAAGTGTCTAATTGGGAAATCAATTTTCTTTTAACAGTACACAGTGAAACTGAAACATTGAAATGTTTCGTAGGGGTATCCTGGTATTCCTAGTAATGCCTCTTCCATTATCCAGATTCATAACTGCAACCGTATGTCTCTTTTCCATCTCTCCAAATCCCTTTATATGTCTTTAGTCATTACCTTCTGTACGCCCCTTTAGGCCAAATGGTTTTCTTCCTTCCCTACCGTTCGGCACCAGCCTATGGTTTGGAAGAAGACTATCCAATAAGCATAATGTGTGTACTATCCTAATCCTAGGAGCACTCGCAATGCGAGAGAAGGTGAAGATAAAAGACACCTGAATAAACCTTATTCCTATTTCTCCTGAACCAGAATCCATCCCCGAACTGGAACAAGTTCCTTTCGAGTTCGTATATAACCATACGATGGAGTATCCAATAAACTGTGGATCGTCGTAGTGATACGGAGTGTCCTGGAGAAATACAAAGGTGATTTAGGATTGGCGAAGAAATACTTGGTTTGGTCGTGAATAGCAGTCACAATTTACTTTGCCCTCTTACTAATCCCTTTCTTTGTCTTAACTTAATACCTTCTGCACACCATCGTTATGCTAATTGGTTTTCTTCATTCCCTACCGTTTGGCACCAGCCTAAGGTTTGGAAGAAGACTATCCAATTTGTGTAATAGGTGTACTACTCCTAAACCAAGAAGTACTCGCAACCTGAGAGAAGGTAAAAGGAAAAGACAACTGAATAGTCCTATTCGTTTTCTCCAGAACCGGAAACCATCCTCGAATTCCTTCGAGTTCGTATATAACCATACGATGGTTTTGTCCAATGGAAGTGGACGTTCGTAATAATACGGGGTGTCCTGGAGAAAAGGGTAAAAGTAGGAGTGGCAATGAGGTTTGCAACTCTGACAATCCAAAAGCCAGTGTTAAAGAAGGTTCGGTTAATTTTGGTCACCGAGTCATAGTCTAGGGTCGGGTCAATGGTTGCTGCCAAAGAGAGAGAGAAAAGAAACACTCAGCGTGCACTCTAACCTAGATCAGAATGGTTATCACTTTATCTAATCTGGAAACCTCCCACTGTAACGTCAAATTCTTCCCCAAATCTGAAAGAAGAATTAGTCGGGATGACCCGAGGAGTAAACCAACTCATCAGTGGGAATCGGGATCCAACTATCATCGCATGATAATGTGACGGAATCCTCTCACGTTATCACACTCCAGAAGGTATGCGCATATCTGGCAAGTTTCAGTTTCTTTAGAAACTCCCGATGTGGATTTTCGCCCCATGCTCTTATGACCTTGACGATGGCCAATATATCATAAGTCACATGTTAAGTTCTACCCGTCATTATCCAGGTTAATTTGAACCCACCCGTACATACCCTTGACGAAGGCCAAAATAGTAGTACGACTGTCCCAAACCAACGCATCTATCTATGCAGCAGAAAAGTAACAAATAGCTACCATACACTATGCCTTGATGAAGGCCAACATACATAGCTTGAATACTAAGTGCTACCGTTCTGAAATGACGGAGGGCTACGAATGGTTTCTGGCGAAAACCTTTAACGTAATGAACTTGATATCGTTGAAGGAACTGATAGCTTTATAAATATATAGTGACGAAAACCTTTGCTAAAGAGGTCACTCCCGGTGAAGGGATCTTGGCTCTTTCCCTGTAGAATGAGGTGCAGGATATTCCAACTGAATACCACGATACAAAGCAAAAGTAATCGGCTATAGTGAAGTTATTGTCCTGACGCAAACTTTTGTCCAAGGGGTCACTCCCGGTGAAGGGATCTCGGCCCTTGCCTCGTCGACTGAGGAGCTGGATATTCACAACCGAATACCACTGTGCAAAACAAAAGAGAACGCCCTTGCAATAACAGCTTTTTGAAAAATGTTCCAACAACATCAAAATAGGTTTGTTTATCTTGCATTGATCCGAATCAACGCAGTCCCATCAATTGATCACACCACAAAAGAACGAAAATAATGATGTGCGTATATGCCATCCGCATTCGCCACTGGGTCCCGTCATCACCCGTTAGGTTACTTATCTAACGACAGAGCGGGGACTGGACTAGCGCGGATGCAAAACATATACAACATCTACTAGTATATATATCAATATATAATATCGCTCAAGGCGTGATAAAATGCAACATCACAGAAATGTAATCAGCATCACAGAACAATACAGATATCTGGGATCCCCGGGTTTCACAGAGCCGCTACTGAAACCCGACGTTCCCCTGGTCGTGTGGATAGCCTGTGCAATGAAATCCTAGACCCCTACGGGCGCGGCAAGTTACCCGCCAAAACCTGAAGCGAGACAGCCCCCTTCAGCAACGTGAATGGAGCACCCAGCACTTCACGGAATCCGGTAACTTGGGCACCCCTCCTGGGTCAACCTGTACCCCCTACGAGTGTGGCGAATAGCCCACCAATTCTAGAGTGAAGCCCCCTCCGTCTCAACGCCATGAGATGCGGGATCGTTGCCCTCTAGAACCCGGCTATCCGTGCACCCCACCGTGGGGTAATCCTAGTACAGAAAGTAAAATATACATACAACGGGTACATCGACCTCGACCCGGTCGTGCCCCAAAAGAATAATACAAACAGGCAGTGACGGCTGTCCACATGTCGGACGCTCGCCCCGCAAAATAAAATGTACATATAAAACAAAACTGTACTAATATTGCATCCACGCTATCCCCATGACCAATCCGCAACATCACAGCACAACACAGAACATCAACGTAAATGTCACGTTCGCAAATCCGTCTAAAAGGGCTATAGCAGATAGACTGGATTTACCGATCGAATGACATTCACGGTCGCAGATATAATGTAAATACTGTGAACTAACATGTTTAGAATTTTCGATCGATCAAATTTATCGAAGTGGGCCCCAAGCAGTACTGTAGCTCTCACAGAAAATCTGGGCCCAAAAAGAATATGCCCAAAACCCCTATTTCTAATCCATAAGCCTACTGGAAAATTTTGGTACAATGAGGACACTTTCCCACCGCGGAACCGCGGCTAAACCAGGGGTTTGGCCGTGTTTCCACGGCCGTACTAAAGAATCACTGCATCGAATTTTCCCAGAATTCCTAGAATTTCTTGCATGTGTTTTTGCAATGACCTGAAAAATTTTTAGAGCCAAAAACAATTTCGACAGAAACCTGATGCAAACGAAATACGGTTTTTGGGATTTTTGTTCGATCGAGTCTTTAAACATACTAGAGCAAGCTAGGCAAGGTTAATGGCATGGCTCTGATACCAATGTAAGTGCACGGTGGTGCCCCGGCCGTCGATCCGACGCCGGAAACGAAAAACTTTGCAAACTAGCAAACCGGCACCACCGCGCACTTTTATCCCGGATCGGACCATTAACCTAGCTACTAGCAAACTAAAAGATGGGTGAAGAGATATACCAAGCGATCCGTGTCCTTCGGTCTTCGTCTCCACTCCGATCTCCTCGTCGGAATCTTCGGTCGTCGCCTCCTCGTCGGAAAGGGCACCACGTAGCCGGATTCTTTTACGGGCTCCCATCTCTGGACCGAGGCAACTCGGGCGCGAAGTTGGCAAGCCGACGCATCCAAGGGTACTGTAGGCCAGTGTAGAATACTATGTCTCTTTTGGGGTTTATGTTGCCATTGAAGGATGGAGGTGAAGAAAAGAGAGAGCTATGAAATGGAACTCTCATTTTAGGATGAATGGAATAATGAGATGAAGATTTTTGCCACCACCAAAAATGATCCCCTTCACCTCACCAAAGTTGCCGGCCCTCTAAATCTCCAAAATGGTGGAGAGAAGAAAAAGAAGCAAGCAAGAAAGAATATGTATGATCAAATAAAATGATTAAAGTCACACCAAGGTCAAAAACAAATCCAACTCAATCCCTTTCTCATTTAATGCAAGACATGTGATGCAAAAGGAATCTCATCATGATGAAGCCACAATCACAATAAACCCCCTCCATAAATGTTATTTGCACACTTGCAAATAACCCCCTCCATCAGAAATTCCGGCCGTGAAGGAACAAAAGAAAACTGGCCGGAACGGAATGCAAACTGGCAACTTCAGAAAACCGATCCCGTAATAAATTACAGGAAAACCCCGCGACTGCATATACATGCCCGCATTTGTATTCCCACTGAACATAAATGCAAAGAGACAAAATCTACACTGTCTAATACTAGGATCCGGCTTAAACCAAAGCCGGCTAGTAAAATCCGTCCGATCACGATCCGTGCAATACCGCACGTATCTGATCGAACCCTGCCATATCTCCATACAGCCTCTACAGCGTTTCGCCCGAAACTTGAGTAACTGTGTGTGGTGGACTCTAAAGACTCGTCAATACTTTGGCTGTGGATTTAACCACTAGCACGTCAGAGGTATTAGCCATACGTGACGGGCCACCAGCTATTGACCAAAAGGGACGTCTGTGAGCGAACTCATACTGACACCCTACTGAGCCTGTCAGTGACAATATCCGTACAGACCGGTCCGTTCGTCTATGAGCATCGCATGGCGGGCCTAGGGGTTGGTAAAAATCAGACCCCCAAAAGCGGTACAAGTCATGTCGGAGTGTAGCCCAGAACACCCTGAGATACTACTGGAATACCTACCAGTAAATCTCCTGCCTTGGCCAAGGACTTTTCATATACTGGCTCTCCTAGACACAGCGCGACCTCACCCCCAATACCGGGAGAGACGAACCCCTGCAGATCCGCTCACTGCCTCCATGTGGCTCGGGACTGTACCCAACTAAAACCTGTTTGCACGTCTCCTTTGAGCGTGGTAGGGTAGTAATCAAAGCACAGTGGGAACTCACACGAGAAAAATGACGATCTCAGGTCGATGAACTAACCCGCACACATGTCACCAGGGAACTGCTATCTAACATCAGGTATAATACCAACTAGCAGGTTCCCGGCGAGTCCTGTCCTGTGTACTCATAACCCAATGAGCACCTGTATACATCTTATGTGAACCAACTGACACCAGTGGCTTGTAAGACCGGCCACCGCCCCTCTTCGGGGTCTCGACTGTATACACTAGTCTACTCTGGAGTATCGATGCCCTGTCTCGAAACTCCCACGACTAGGGACCTTTCAAGGATGTGCTTATAGACCCCAGCTCCCACATATATGATCGCCCTCATACTGTTGGTAGTCAAGCAAGAATCCTAAGGGCTCTATCAACATGCAATAGTGATCAGTAATGTCACCTAAAGCAGTACACGATGATAAAGATAAACCAGATAGCATACTATCATCTCAAGTAAGACTGTCCTACTGGGACAGGTCCTCCCTCAATCATTGCATTCACGTGCCTGTGATCCAATAATTGACTCTGAGGGCACCATCTCCAACACCTTCATGATTATATGCATTCTTGTGATTCGATTTCCGTATCCTTATCGAATCCTATATTCTTTTCAACCATTATGCCACCAAAGACTACAAGGGCGCAGAGAGCGGCCGTGAGAGTGGCCGCGAGAGCCAAGATTAGAGTTGACTCGTTCGAGACGAGGACTGATCCGGGTAGTACACCGGTTGTACCCGGGCAGGCTGTTTCTCCTACGACAGATCAGATCACCATGCTTGGGGCTGGTATGCAGGAGATGCGCCAGACGATGGGATCCAGTATGCAGGAGATGCGCCAGATGATGGGATCGCTAGTTGAGACACTTCGAGTGCAGTGACCAGAGATAGCTCCACCCGTTACGGGGACCGCGATGGTACCTACAGTACAGGCAGTTGCCCCTGCAGCTACAGAGGTCATTAAGGTATCGCTATCAGAGTTTATGAGGCTGAATCCTCCGGTCTTCATAGGCACCGATGCAGCCGAGGACCCACAGTCTTTCATTGATAGGATGGCCCGGAAATGCCGTTCCCTCAGATGCTCAGATGCGAGATGGGTAGAGTTCGCGAGCTTTCGCCTGGAAGGTCTTGCGCAGAAATGGTGCGAATCGGTCGAGAAGGGCAGAGCAGCAGGTCTTCCTCCTATGACCTGGACCGAGTTTGTAATGGTATTTCTAGCCCGATTTCTTCCCCAGAGTGTCAGGGATGCCCGAGCGCGCAGATTCGAGTCTTTACGCCAGACGCCAGAGATGACGGTGGCAGAGTACGATGTACTATTTACCGAGCTATCAGTTTATGCTCCATACCTAGTGGCCACTGAGGAGATGAGAGTCAAGAGATTTGTCCGAGGCTTGATTACCCCACTGTTATTTGCGATCAGCGCCCAGCATTGCGAGACTTATGCAGCAGCTGTAAATGCAGCCTTATTAGTAGACGAGCGCCTTGCTGAGACTTCGGTAGTTCCAGAGCCGAAGAGAGTTCGTGCGGATACATCAGCACAGAGATAGCCTTTTCGGCGCCGTGACAGACGTCTTGCAGGTGGTAGAGATTTAGGAGAGGCCGGTTGTTCAGCTCCTATCCCTAGGAGGGTCAGCGGTCATCGTCGGGATGTTTCCGCTGCGGGAGTTCTTATCATCGTGTTCGAGATTGTCCTGAGATACCCCGGAGGGAGGCAGCAGTACCGCATGTCACATTACCACCTTCACCACCCAAGAGGGAATTGCCTATTGTACCTACTGTTCCTCCGCGCCAGTTACCAGCACAGAGAGGTCGTGGTCGCGGAGGATTTGCTCATAGGGGATGAGGGGACAGAGGCAGGGGACAGCCGGCTGCTGGCAGGGGACAGTCAGTCGCATGTGGAGGACAGGCGTGGGTTTTTGCTTTGATGCATCAGGACGTACAGGCGTCCAATGCGGTGGTCTCAGGTACCCTATCAGTATGTTCTGTTGACGCACACGTGTTGTTTGATCTCGGATCCACGCACTCGTACGTTTCCACACACTTTGTGCCGAGTCTGGGTAGAGAGTCTGGTTTGCTTGATCAGCCTCTTGTTGTGACCACCCATGTGGGAGAGTCGTTTGTTGCTTGACAGGTGTTCCGATCCTGTGTTGTCCATATTGGCGAGAGAGAGTTGCCTGTCGACTTGATCCTTCTTGAGATGTTGGACTTCGACGTTCTTTTGGGCATAGATTGGTTAGCCACGTGCTATGCATCTGTGGACTGCTGCAAGAAGACAGTTATATTTTGTTTTCCCGGCGAGTCGGCTTTTGTTGTGTAGGGGGACCGTGGTGTCGCCCCTCACAGTTTGATTTCTTCTTTTCGCGCTGGACAGCTTTTGAGGAAGGGATGTCAGGGATTTCTCGTCTATGTTTGCGATACTAGAGCTACAGAGGTTCCGTTGGATCAGGTTCTGATTGTTAGCGAGTTCCCGGATGTGTTCCCTGATGAGCTTCCTGGGCTACCGCCTGAGCGCGACATTGCCTTCTGTATTGATTTGATTCCCGGCACGGGGCCTATTTCTATACCGCCTTATCGGATGGCCCCGACGGAACTTAGAGAATTGAAGGGTCAGTTGCAAGATTTGTTGGATAAGGGACTTATTCGACATAGTGTTTCTCCTTGGGGTGCTCCAATCCTGTTTGTCAAGAAGAAGGACGGCAGTTTGCGTTTGTGAATCGACTACCGCCTGCTGAACAGGGTTACAGTGCGGAACAGGTATCCTTTGCCACACATCGACGACTTGTTCGACCAGCTTCAGGGTGCAGGATACTTTTCGAGGATCGATTTAAGATCAGGCTACCATCAGCTGCGGGTTCGACAGGAGGACATTCCGAGGACAACTTTCCGCACGCGCTACGGCCATTATGAGTTTTTGGTGATGTCATTCGGACTCACCAACGCCCCAGCAGCATTCATGGACTTGATAAACCGTATTTTCTGGCCGTATCTTGATCTGTTCATCATAGTATTCATTGACGATATCTTGGTGTATTCCTGGAGCAGAGAGGAGCACGAGCGGCACCTGCAGATTACACTACAGACTTTGAGGGAGCACCAGCTTTTCGCAAAATTCTCCAAGTGTGCATTCTGGCTGGACAGCGTAGACTTCTTGGGTCACGTGATTACACGAGATGGTATATGTGTAGACCCGAGGAAGATCGAGGCCGTTCAGAGTTGGCCCAGACCCACATCGGTTACGGAGATCCGCATCTTTCTTGGGTTGGCCGGTTACTACAGGCGATTTGTGCAGGATTTATCCCGTATTGCTGCACCTTTGACCGGGTTGACCTGGAAGGGAGGTCCTTTCGATTGGACGGAGGAGTGCGAGCACAGTTTTCAGCAGCTACAGACTCGACTGACTATGGCACCGGTGTTATCATTGCTTTCAGGATCGGGCGGATTTGTGGTCTATTGTGATGCTTCTCGAGTGGGACTAGGGTGCGTATTGATGCAGCATGACAGGTTGATCACGTATGCTTCACGGCAGTTGAAGAAACATGAACAGAACCACCCCACTCACGATTTGGAGATGGCTGGAGTGGTATTTGCACTCAATATCTGGCGACATTACCTATACGGCGAATTGTGCCAGATATTCACTGATCACAAGATCTTAAAGTATATATTTCAGCTGCGAGACCTGAATCTTAGACAGCGCCGTTGGATGGAGTTAGTGAAGGACTACGACTATGAGATCCTTTACCACCCGGGCAAGGCAAATGTAATGGCGGATGCTTTAAGTAGGAGGCCCGGAGGTAGTCTATCTTGCTTTAGCATAGTGCAGAGGCAGTCGTCAGCAGATTGGCAGATTTTATGCGACAGCCGAGTGCAATTCGAGTTCACGCCGATTGGGGGACAGCTTGCGCATGTTCGTGCACGCCCACAGTTGCTTGTCCGTATACATGAGGCACAGTACGGTGATGACTGTTGTTCAGAGATCATGGCACAGATTGGACAGGGCAGATTTTCCGAGTTCGTGATCGATGATTAGGGGATACTGCGATTTGGGACTAGACTGTGCGTACCAGATGCTGAGGGACTGCGGCGCGAGATTCTTGCGGAGGCACATCGATCGGTGTACAGTGTTCATCCGGGTTCCACCAAGATGTACCATGATATGAGAGATGTTTACTGGTGGGACGGAATGAAGAGGGACATTGCAGATTTCATGTTGAGATGCCTGACTTGTCAGCAAGTCAAGGTCGAGCACCAGAGGCCCGCGGGAGAGCTACAGCCGTTACCCATTCCGGAGTGGAAATGGGAGCAGATTTCTATGGACTTCATTATGGGTCTACCTAGGACTAGTCGAGGGTATAACTCTATCTGGGTGATCGTGGATCGTTTGACGAAAGCGGCTCACTTCCTGCCGGTGAAGACGACTTTCGGTTTTGCTCAGTATGCCCATATATACATCGACGAGATTGTATGACTGCATGGAGTCTCGATGTGTATCGTGTCCGACAGGGGTACCCAGTTTACCAGCCGACTATGGCAGAGGCTTCAGAAGGCTTTGGGTACCCGCTTGAGTTTCAGCACAGCATTTCATCCGCAGACCGACGGCCAGTCAGAGCGGGCTATTCAGATTCTCGAGGACATACTCCGAGCGTGCGTCTTAGACTTCGGAGGTAGCTGGGAACATCATTTACCCTTAGTAGAGTTCTCCTACAACAACTGTTTCCAGGAGACCATTCAGATAGCACCATTCGAGGCTCTATATGGTAGGAGATGCAGATCGCCCGTCTGTTGGGCAGAGCTCTGCGAGAGCCGTATCTTAGGGCCGTAGATTGTTGTGGAGATGATCGCGAAAATCCAGTTGATTCGCGATAGGATGAGAACAGCCCATAGTAGGCAGAGATCTTATGCGGACCGTCGTCGGTGTAGACTTGAGTTTTCTGTTGGCGATCATGTTTTCTTGAGGGTCTCCCCAATGAAAGGTGTGATGAGATTTGGGAAGAAGGGGAAGCTTAGTCCCAGATACGTGGGCCCCTTCGAGATCCTCGAGCGCGTTGGTGCAGTTGTGTATCGGTTAGCCCTTCTGCCCAGTTTTCCAGATGTGCACCCCGTATTTCACGTTTCGATGTCTCACAAGTATCTTCATGATCCTTCGCATGCGATTCAGCACCCGACGATCCAGCTGGAGCGCGACCTTTCTTTTGCAGAGCAGCCGGTGGTCATCTTGGATCGACAGGTGAAGAAATTAAGATCGAAGGATATACCGTCCGTCAAGGTCCTATGGCGTGGCCCGAGCGGCGAGGAGGTCACTTGGGAGACCGAGAGTGAGATGAGGAAGAAATATCCCCATCTCTTTGAAGGTACGTGTAGCTAGATTTTTAAATTCGGGGACCGAATTTCTTTAAGGTGGGTAGATTGTAATACTTCGAAATTCGTTTAGGTTAATTTCGCGTTAGTTAGTATTGATGTGTGTTTTTCATAAAAACCCGTAAATCTTATTTCTTTTTTTTAACTAGTTCTAATTATGATGAGAGGTGTTTTTATATATATTTGGGGTTTATTAATTATATTTTAGTTTGTGTTCACCTTGATTAGAGTATTTCCTTAATTATTGTAACACCTTAGAATGTGTTTTATGGTTAATTATATTTTATATATATAGTTTTTAATAAAAAGTTTACCTATTTGGTTTTTAATTATTTTATCCTATTTAATGAGTATTTTATTAGAATTTTTCTAGGCGCACACACACTTGTGCATGATAACTAGGGTGTTAAGTGTGGTCTAACCATTTCTATAATCTAGTTTATACTTTTGTTTAAGTGTTTTGGGTTTATTGTTCATGGTTTGTTTTAAAATAAAAAGGATTTAAATTTATAGTTGAAGTGTTGACTTTGGGAGAGAGAGAGAGAGGGAAAGCATGGGGCAACATGGCTCAAGCCATGCTCATTAAATGAGGGAAGAGAAAGAGAGTGGTTTTTTTTTTTGAATTTCCTCTCATTTCTCTCTTTGTTCTCTCTTTTCAGTCACTCTCTCACTCTCTCACACATACACACACACTCAGCAGCAGAGAAGCAGCAGCCTCAGCATCAACAACAACAACAATAGAGACAGCAGCAGCAGCCATCATCATCATCAGCAGAATCAGAAGCTGTAGCAACAGCAGCCCCAGCACTTGCAGCAGCTCCTTTCACATCTTCTCCTGCTTTCTAGGGTTCTACAGGGTATACTTCTTAACCCAATCCCCTAGTTGCTTAGGTTGTGCATCGATTAGCTTCGATTAGTGTTAAATAGCTAGTTTAGTGCTAATTATGGTGATTTGTGAGATGTTGTGGCAAATTGATGATTGTGTTGGTTTACCCAACCTATTTAAGTGTTATTAGGGCCACTTCAACTGAGAATTAACCCAGATTACACTAAAATACCATAGGGTTTGCTTTTTGTGCAAATTTAGCGTTTTAAGCGATATTATGGTATTCTGTGATCTGCTTTTGACCCGGGGCCTTCAGGACAAAATTGAGGAAATTGGAACATACTTGTTAGGTCTAGAATACACCACCAAAACACGAGCCACCCTTTCCCAATCTTGGCCATCGTTTTATTCCATCTGGCCGCAAATTGCGGCCAGGAAAGGGAGTGGGGTGTTGCATTTTTGTGTGGGGTAGTCTGCTGTGTTCTATAGTGTTTTGGCATGTCTAGTTTTGTAATATTTGACATGTAGGAAAATCTGGGATCAAATATCGTTTTTTGTGTTCGTTGTGTTTGCACGATACGCGCGATACGTGAGAGGGTTCTGTGATCCCGCGTATCGCGATGGTTTTAGACGCGTACACATACGTTTTAGCGTATCGTGCACACGCGCGTTTAGTTCGCGACGCGAGTTTCTCGTTTGGGTTCGATATCGCGTTTTGCGGAATATTTGGCTTATATATGATTTCCATGTCTTATTTGCAGGTTTACAGGTAGGGACTACGGACACTGCTACAGGGGGGAGCAGATGGCAGGATTCACCTAGCGTGGACCGTACGTGAGTAGATTTAACATCTACAAGGGAATCGCCCGCATGGCGTTATGCGTCTGGGCTAGGATTCAATACTTGTCGCATATTCTACGTCATTGTTAGAATTGCACCTTTACTTTATTTCCTTGATATAGTTATACTGTGACTAGCAGCCGTAGGACACTGCACATATTATTGACGGTTCATGTTGCACGAGCACGGATTGTATGCTACACACACACCGTCAATAATTGCCATGTCACACACAAACCATTATAGACATTATATCGTTTGGTTAGGGACTTTGTGACATTGATTCGTACTGCTTATCACATATGACATTACCATACCTATATACCGATAGAGTATCATACCATTAGTGATAGGTACACATACCGTTTACGATATATCTACAGGTATACCTTACTCATATTTTCTTATACCCATGGGGGGTATACGACATCTTTTACTTATAGGTAGACACCTATACTTAGCTGTACCTTATTGATTTCGCATATATCTTGTTTCAGCTACATATTTTCATTTATATGCTCACATTTCAGATATATCGCATATATGTATTCCTGGATTTGCGCATTGTTATTTTGATTTCACATGATGATTTCTGGATTTGGGAACCGCGGGAGTTCATGAAATTATGCATACATTGAAAAACCCGTTTCCTTGATATGATATTTGCGCATCCACCATGAGTTTTATCGGTGCTGATTTATATTTACCCCTACGAGGAGGCATCGAGGCCGTAGAGGGTACATGGTGGGGCCCGGTATGGTTCCCTTCGGCAAGAAGATCGATGGACTTTGCCGATTGAGCCTGGAGGCGGGTGAGTACCTACCGGTGACAATACCCATGACTCGGCGGGGGATCACGGAGACACCGGTGGGAGTCATGTACGTATGCATACGTCGGAAGGCGTGGGTCAGAGCTAGGCACTCGTGCTTTCGGGATAGCGTATGATACGTGATCAGGATTTCTGTGTCGATGCTTGACACATTGTTTTCATGATATTTCTTTTAATACCTTTGTATATATAATAGGGGATTTAGCCGTTGTTATATATACCCTTACACCAATATTAGTGGAATGGGACGCTAATATATGTGTATTTCCCCCATCATATTTATTTCTGCAAATATATATATTTAGGATGCTAGAATCTTACTTGAGATGTGGTTTGGGATATTAGGTGATTCATTGAGATTGGATATTGGATATGAAAGAGATTGTTGATTTGTACATTCGAGATATAGGAGATCTATTCGATATTGTACATTGAGGAGATGTGAGACTTATATGATATGAGAGCCCAACGTGGGGGCTGATTTGAGGAGTTGAGATTTGAGTGTCTTGATGGATTGCGATCCTACCACGATGTCAGGTTTCCGTGGAAATGACATATTTCACCCCATACCTCACACTTACCTATTTTATGCACAGTTTCATATATTGGTAGTACCTGTTAGTGTAGCCTTATGATAGTTGCATATCTACTTTCTCATATCCGTATTGCATAGTTATTGCATACTTTTATCATGTCATTATTGCTTCACATATTGATTGTACCTGCTAGTGTACTTTCCATTATTCTGCATTCACATGACATGTTATTACTGTAATCGCATACCTTAGATTCATGCTGTACGTACATTCCTGCGATTACCTGCATATGTTATCTACTATTCACGAGTTGGCAACTCACCCCCGTTGTGCCACAGGTATTTCAGGTTGTTCCCCAGAGTAGTCGAGGCAGGCTATTCAGCTATTCAGCTATTCAGCTATCATCTTTTGCTATAGATATCGCATCAGCTCACAGTATACCATTTTGCTTAGGTGGGTTAGATGATTATCTGTATTTCATATTGTACATTCGTTGTATCTTGTACTCTCCATCTACTAGTATGTTGTTGACTTAGAGACTTGGTGAGGACGATATTGTATATTATTTGTGGATTTGTTGTCTTTTATATACAGCTTTCTCTCTATTGTCTCTTATTTCTTCGCTACGGCGTCGTATATTTATGATGTGATTGTTTTCCACCTTTGGGCCAGTTTTTACAAAAAAGGGTGTTGCTAAAATTTTAAAGAAAGAAAGTAGGACTTTTAAAGAATTTGGGTTGCGATTTCAAATGTTTTCAAAAACTTATATTATCTTTTCCGTATTTTCTTGGTTTAGATTTCTTGGTCTTGGCTTTCTTTTACTGCGTTACGTCTTTAGGCGTTGTGTAGTATTATGGCCGTCAAGTGTTAAATTTCGGGTCGTGACAAAGTTGGTATCAGAGCGCTAGGTTTTACCTTTCGGAGTGTAGGATGACCTTATGATGGAGTAGGTAGCTTAAGCAGAGTAACGTATTGTGTGTATGTCTGCAGCATACCCACGATGCGGTACTTCACCTTAAGTGACCTAAGTACAATTGCTTGAAATTCCTTCCTTGATGATTCATGTCCTTGAGATTCGATTCCTTATTCTCATCGAATCTTATATCTATTTATAACCTTGCCGCCGATGACTATGGGGACTCAGAGTGATGCAGCGAGGGCCGAGGTCAGAGTTAGCTCGGGTGAGACGAGTACTGACCAGGATGGCACTCTAGTTACACAGGTGCAGACGGATCAGCCTACGACGTATACTATCGATAGGCTTGTGGCAGAGATGCAGGACTTCCTCTAGACGATGAGTTCTTTGGTTGATGTCGTTCGGGAGCTACGACAGGAGGTTGTCACCCCTGTTACTCAGTTATCACTTACGATCAGCATGCAGCAGTCCGTCACCTACATAGCACCAGTGGTTGCAGCTCCAGTTGACGAGGAGCATATTCCAGAGGCCCGGAGAGTTCCAGGACAGTGGAAGACTCGTACCAGTGTACCAGCCCAGTGACAGAGGTTTGGTCATCGAGACAGATTTCATGGCCGTCATGGGAGCAGCAGAGGTTTAGGACGAGGACAGTCGTTCAGCTCTCATCCCAAGGATGGTCAACAGTTAGCGCGTGGATGTTTTCGATGCGGGAGCCTTCAGCACTTCGTCAGGGATTGTTCCTTAGCACCTCGTCAGGATCATTTTCAGAGAGGCCGTGGACGTGGAAGGTTCGCTCAGAGGGCTCAGCCTACCAGAGGAGTTCAGCCAGCTGCGAGTAGAGGGCAGACACAGGAGTTTGCTTCTACTTATCGGGACGCGCAGACGTCCAATGTGGAGTTTTCAGGTATCCTTAATTCACTTGTTCTTTTTGGTGTATTCGTTTGTTTTTCATACTTATACCGTGGTTGGGTAGATTAGTCGTAATTGTGCTAATTTCTGTCAGCGATCATTTTGTTGCGCGCCACGTATTTCAGTTGTGTGCCAATCGGATAGGAGATAGAGATTCGTCCGTCATTTTTATCCTTCTAGAGACGTTGGATTTGACGTTCTCTTGGGCACGGACTGGTTAACAACGTGCTAGGCGTCTGTGGACTACCGTGAGGAAACAGTCAGGTTTGTTTTCCCGGCAGGTCAGTTCTTGTTGTGCAGGTGGATAGTGGTGCTGCCTCTCACAGCTTGAATTCAGCCTTTTTCGCTAGTCGGCTACTGAGGAGATGTCGCGAATTCTTGGCGTTCAATTGTGATACCGGAGCCACAGAGGGATTGTTTGACCAGGTTCCTTTCGTGCGAGAGTTTTTCCGACAATGTTCCGGATGAGCCAGCGAAGCTTGGGAGCTAAAGGATCAGCTGCAGAGTTGTTTGTTGGGAAGTTTTGTGCGTCTGAGTGTTTCGCTTTTGGAAGCTCCTATTTCTGTTCGTCAAGGAGAAAGACAGCAGTTTAAGGTTGTGTATTGACGGATCGTTAAATTGAACTGGCTTACGGTGCGGATAGGCATCCTTTACCTCGCCGTGACGATTTCTTCGATCAGCTCTACAGTGCGAGACATTTCTAAGTTTTCTTGGGATCAGGTCATCATTATTGCGGGTTCGGAGTGATGGCATTCCGAAGACTGCCTTATGCGTGCGACGGGCTTGGTGTGTTTTAGTGAGTCATTGGATTCGCGGATACCCTAGCAGCATTCGTAGATGTGGTGAACCAGATTTCTTCAGGCCGTTCCTCGACCAGTGCTGTTGTGTTATTTACGATATTCTGGTCTATTTAATGTATCTTGAGAGACAGTAGTAGCACTTGAGGATTGGTTATGCAGATACTGGGAGAGCACCAGCAGTTTGCTAAATTCTCGGTATGTTTCTTCAGGCTTGTTTGTGTTGACTCCTAGGTCTTGTAGTCACGGGAAACGGTTTTGTATGGTCCCGAGGGGGATCGTAGCCATACAGCTTAGGCCCAGGCTTGTGTGCAGGACGAAGATCCTCAGATTGTTGGGCTTAGCAGGTTTCTACCGCCGTTTCATACAGGATTGCTAGAGTAGTGCTGCACTGTCGACTGAATTGACCGGAAAGGAGGTTTCTTTTCTTTGGACTGAGGCATGTGTGCGGAATTTTCGGCAGTTGAAGATTCGGTTCATAACTGCATTAGTCCTTTCTTTGCTTTTGGTTTGGGCGACCTTGTTGTTTAACTGTAATGTTTCTTGAGTGGGCTCGATTGTATACTGAGGTGACACTATAGAGTTATCACTTTTGCTTCCCTACATCTGGAGGGAGTACGAGGAGGATATTCCACTCATGATCTGGAGATGGCCGCGGTGGTTTTGCGTTGGAGATTTGGAGACACTGCCTGTTCGAGAGTCGTGTTAGATTTTCACAGACCATGTACATCTTCCTGCAGCGGATTTGATTGTTGTGATAGTCTTCTGCAGATTTACAGTTCTTGTGTGATCGTCGAGTACAGCTTAAGTTCGTCTCTACGGAGGGGACAGCTTGCTAATGCTCGCGCCCGACCACTTTTCTTTAATCGCTTTCGCGAGACACTGCCCGCCGATGCTCATACGTCAGAGATACTTGAGCATACTCGGCTGGGTAATGATTCGGAGACCTTGATTTATGACAATGATGTGCTAAGTTAGGGACACGTTTGTGTACCTAACATTATCAGGTAGATACGTGAAATCCTAGAGCTAGCACATCTGTCAATTCTCTATATTCATTTGAGTTCCACCAGCATTGACGTAACTTATAAGATAGTTACGGGTGGGCAGGGATGTAAAGAGAAGTCAGGATTTGTTTCAAGGTGTCTGTCTTATTGTGTGCTTGGGTCGAGCATCTGAGGCCGGCTGGAGAGTTGCAACCTTTAACCGTTCCGAAGTAGGAGTGGGAGCAGATCTCCATGAATTTCGTTATGGTTTCTACCCAAGTTTAGTCAGGGTGTGACTCCGTTCGGATTCTTGTCGTCCGGTTTTACTCAGTTTGCTCAGTTGTTCTTTGTTAAAGTTGTGTGTTTTTTTTGAATGTTGTCGGCAGTTGGGGATCGTCACTCGCCATTGTTAGGGTTCTTCTTCGATAGCTGTTATCAGGAGACACTCCAATTGGCCACCTTTAGGTTTAGGGGTTAGGTCGTGTCGATCACCAGTCTGTTGCTTTTCTGACTCTGCGTAAGTAGGATTTTGGACCCCAGCTAGTCTATAGACTTCGGAAATGATCCAGTTGATTCAGGTCAGGATGAGAGTAGCCCAGTGCAAATAGAGGTCTTATGCCGACTGTGTGAGTCGTAGACTTAAGTGCGCGGTGGCAAATCATGTATTCCTGCGGATTTTTTCGATGAATGACATGTTGGATTTTGGGAAGCTTATCCCAGGATGGTAGGTCCTTCGGGATCCTATGAGCGAGTTATTTCCGTTGCCTTTAATTTGGCACTTCCGCCCAGATTATTGAGTTTTCAACTCGTATTCCTTGTGATGATACTTTACAATTACCTTCTTGACCTTTATCACATGATTTAGCACCAGACCATGTTGCTTGGGCGCGATCTTTCGTTCACCAGCAGCCAATTGTGTTAATGGCTCGGCAGGTGGAGAAACGTCGGTCAAGGGTCTTGCCATCTGTGAAGGGTTTTTCTTGGGCGTAGCCGTATAGTGAGGTAATCACTTGGGAGGCTGCGAGCGAGATTTGAGAGTTGTAATCTTCTCTTTGAAGGTACGCGTAACAGTATATTTTTAAATTCGGGGACGAATTTCTTTTAAAGGGGGGGGGGGAGATTGTAACACCTTAGAATGTGTTTTGTGGTTAATTATATTTTATATATATAGTTTTTAATAAAAAGTTTACCAATTTGGTTTTTAATTATTTTAACCTATTTAATGAGTATTTTATTAGAATTTTTCTAGGCGCATACACACTTGTGCATGATAACTAGGGTGTTAAGTGTGGTCTAACCATTTCTATAATCTAGTTTATACTTTTGTTTAAGTGTTTTGGGTTTATTGTTCATGGTTTGTTTTAAAATAAAAAGGATTTAAATTTATAGTTGAAGAGTTGACTTTGGGAGAGAGAGAGAGAGGGAAAGCATGGGGCAACATGGCCCAAGCCATGCTCATTAAATGAGGGAAGAGAAAGAGAGTGGAGGTTTTTTTTGAATTTCCTCTCATTTCTCTCTTTGTTCTCTCTTTTCAGCCACTCTCTCACTCTCTCACACATACACACACACTCAGCAGCAGAGAAGCAGCAGCCTCAGCATCAAAACAACAACAATAGAGACAGCAGCAGCAGCCATCATCATCATCAGCAGAATCAGTAGCTGTAGCAACAGCAGCCCCAGCACTTGCAGCAGCTCCTTTCACTTCTTCTCCTGCTCTCTAGGGTTCTACAGGGTATACTTCTTAACCCAATCCCCTAGTTGCTTAGGTTGTGCATCGATTAGCTTCGATTAGTGTTAAATAGCTAGTTTAGTGCTAATTATGGTGATTTGTGAGATGCTGTGGCAAATTGATGATTGTGTTGGTTAACCCTACCTATTTAAGTGTTATTATGGCCACTTCAACTGAGAATTAACCCAGATTACACTAAAATACCATAGGGTTTGCTTTTTGTGCAAATTTAGCGTTCTTAAGCGATATTATGGTATTCTGTGATCTGCTTTTGACCCGGGGCCTTCAGGGCAAAATTGAGGAAACTGGAACATACTTGTTAGGTCTAGAATACACCACCAAAACACGAGCCACCCTTTCCCAATCTTGGCCGCCGTTTTATTCCATCTGGCCGCAAATTGCGGCCAGGAAAGGGAGTGGGGTGTTGCATTTTTGTGTGGGGTAGTCTGCTGTGTTCTATAGTGTTTTGGCATGTCTAGTTTTGTAATATTTGACCTGTAGGAAAATCTGGAATCAAATATCGTTTTTCGTGTTCGTTGTGTTTGCACGATACGCGTGATACGTGAGAGGGTTCTATGATCCCGCGTATCGCGGCGTGTCGCGATGGTTTTAGATGCGTACACACACGTTTTAGTGTATCGTGCACACGTGCGTTTAGTTCGCGACGCGAGTTTCTCGTTTGGGTTCGATATCGCGTTTTGCGGAATATTTGGCTTATATATGATTTCCATGTCTTATTTGCAGGTTTGCAGGCAGGGACTACGGACACTGCTACAGGGGAGAGCAGATGGTAGGATTCACATAGCGTGGACCGTAGGTGAGTAGATTTAACATCTACAGGGGAATCGCCTGCACGGCGTTATGCTTCTGGGCTAGGATTCAATACTTGTCGCATATTCTACGTCATTGTTAGAATTGCGCCTTTACTTTATTTCCTTGATATAGTTATACTGTGACTAGCAGCCGTAGGACACTGCACATATTATTGACGGTTCATGTTGCACGAGCACGGATTATATGCTACACACACACCGTCAATAATTGCCATGTCACACACAAACCATTATAGACGTTATATCGTTTGGTTAGGGACCTTGTGACATTGATTCGTACTGCTTATCACATATGATATTACCATACTTATATTCCGATAGAGTATCGTACCATTAGTGATAGGTACACATACCCTTTACGATACATCTACAGCTATACCTTACTCATATTTTCTTATACCCAGGGGGGTATACGACATCTTTTACTTATAGGTAGACACCTATACTTAGCTGTACCTTATTGATTTCGCATACATCTGGTTTCAGCTACATATTTTCATTTATATGCTCGCATTTCAGATATATCGAATATATGTATTCTTGGATTTGCGCATTGTTATTTTGATTTCACATGATGATTTCTGGATTTGGGAACCGCGGGAGTTCATGAAATTATGCATACATTGAAAAACCCGGTTTCCTTGATATGATATTTGCGTATCCACCATGAGTTTTATTGGTGCTGATTTATAGATACCCCTACGAGGAGGCGTCGAGGCCGTAGAGGGTACATGGTGGGGCCCGGTATGGTTCCCCTCGGCAAGAAGATCGATGGACTTTGCCGATTGAGCCTAGAGGCGGGCGAGTACCTACCGGTGACAATACCCATGACTCGGCGGGGGATCACGGAGACACCGTTGGGAGTCATGTACGTATGCATACGTCGGAAGGTGAGGGTCAGAGCTAGGCACTCGTGCTTTCGGGATAGCGTATGATACGTGATCAGGATTTCTGTGTCGATGCTTGGCACATTGTTTCCATTATATTTCTTTTAATACCTTTGTATATATAACCTGGGATTTAGCCGTTGTTATATATACCCTTACACCAATATTAGTAGAATGAGACGCTAATATATGTGTATTGCCCCCATCATATTTATTTCTGCAAATATATATATTTAGGATGCTAGAATCTTACTTGAGATGTGATTTGGGATATTAGGTGATTCATTGAGATTGGATATTGGATATGAAAGAGATTGTTGATTTGTACATTCGAGATATAGGAGATCTATTCGATATTGTACATTGAGGAGATGTGAGACTTATATGATATGAGAGCCTAACGTGGGGGCTGATTTGAGGAGTTGAGATTTGAGTGTCTTGATGGATTGCGATCCTACCACGATGTCAGGTTTCCGTGGAAATGACATATTTCACCCCATACCTCACACTTACCTATTTTATGCACAGTTTCATATATTGGTAGTACCTGTTAGTATACCCTTATGATAGTTGCATATCTACTTTCTCATATCCGTATTGCATAGTTATTGCATACTTTTATCATGTCATTATTGCTTCACATATTGATTATACCTGCTAGTGTACTTTCCATTATTCTGCATTCACATGACATGTTATTACTGTAATCGCATACCTTAGATTCATGCTGTACGTACATTCCTGCAATTACCTGCATATGTTATCTACTATTCACGAGTTGGCAACTCACCCCCGTTGTGCCACAGGTATTTCAGGTTGTTCCCCAGAGTAGTCGAGGCAGGCTATTCAGCTATTCAGCTATTCATCTATCATTTTTTGCTACAGATATCGCATCGGCTCACAGTATACCATTTTACTTAGGTGGGTTAGTTGATTATCTGTATTTCATATTGTACATTCGTTGTATCTTGTACTCTCCATCTACTAGTATGTTGTTGACTTAGAGACTTGGTGATGACGATATTGTATATTATTTGTGGATTTGTTGTCTTTTATATACAGCTTTCTCTCTATTGTCTCTTATTTCTTCGCTACGGCGTCGTATATTTATGATGTGATTGTTTTCCTTCTTTGGGCCAGTTTTAACAAAAAAGGGTGTTGCTAAAATTTTAAAGAAAGAAAGTAGGACTTTTAAAGAATTTGGGTTGCGATTTCAAATGTTTTCAAAAACTTATATTATCTTTTCCGTATTTTCTTGGTTTAGATTTCTGGGTTTTGGCTTTCTTTTACTGCGTTACGTCTTTAGGCGTTGCGTAGTATTAGGGCCGTCACGTGCCAAATTTTGGGTCGTGACAATTATTTTCCTAAGCTAGGTTTAGTGTACACATGCACACTTATCTTTTTTTGTAACCTAAGCTAAGTGTTGGCTTGTAACCATTTTCATTTCTCCTTGCATGGTTTAAATCCCTAAATAAACCAAGTCAACCCTTTCTTTTTTTTAAAATAAAATGAAGACTGGGAGGTATGGGGGTTAGGTGAAGCGAGCTTGACTTTTTAACCATTTTCTTTCACTCATTTTCCCTCTCTCCCTCTCATTTTCAGCTCTCCCTGCAGAGAGGCTGCAAATGCATCATCATCATCATCATTCTCTTCTCATTTTGCTTCACTTTTGATTCATGTTCAAACCCTATACAAAAATCTCATATTCCTTCACTAAAACCTTGGAGAAATAGCTCTTTTGGAGGAGTTTGGTAGCAATTCAGTGGCTTTGAGGGCAAGGGCTGAAAATAGGGTTTCCCTAGGGTCTTTTGGAGGTATTAAACTCACACATGTCACCTTAGTTCATAACTTGTAGTTTTGTTTGCTAAAAATGGTATTTTTGTGCTTTTTTGTGATATTGAAGGGAAATTAGCGAAGTTTGTTATAAGTTAACATTTTTATGGCTTAATTAGCTTAGTTATGCGATTATAGAGTTATTTTAACCTAGTGATTATTTCAGGTTTCACTAAAATACCCTAATGTATCGATTTAGTGTCAAAATAGCTTTTTAACTAGGTTTTGGGCCCTGTTGTAATCTGCTTGTACCCCGTTTGCTTCAGGAAAAAATTGTATTTACTGGAGCATGTACACTAGGTTTAGAAAACACACACGAAACACGGGAGCACAACTCCCTGATTTGGCAGCCGGAAAAATCATTCTGGCCGCAATTTGGGGCCAGATGGGGGACCTGGGTGTTGGGGTTTGTTCTGTTGGTGTCTGCTGTTATTCTAAGACTTATGGTATATGAAATTTTGTAAAATTCTCTCTGTAGAAAAATCTGGAACCAAATACCCTATTTCCTACAATTTTAACTTTCGCGACACGTGTGACACGTGAGTGGGTTTGGGGTTTTCTATGTAGGGTTCCTAGGCACTCTTGTGAAGGTTCAAAAGGCATCAAACATGCCCGGATAAAAATTTAGACGTGCCGAACAACCCAAAGCCGGGATCTTTGCTAGATTATTAGGTTTAAACATGCAAGATGATAACTTTTATCTAAGTGTGAGGGATTACAACCTTTGTAGTCCGCTCCTTCACTTCACAGGCTCCGAGTAGAAGTCCCTTTGCCGCGATCCACGATCTCCCGGACTCATGAGAGGCTCCACGACTCGAACGATCCATGCTAGCTCGAAGTATTCCAAATCTCCGATGATCTACCTTGAAGTTGCTACGACTCAAGCTTTCTCACTGAAAAGAGAAGAACACACTAATCCCATGGGCTAGATGAGATGAGAATGAGAGAGTAGTAATTTTGCTTTCTTTTTAAATCATTTTCTCAATTTTAATCATCACTTTAGGATTTTCAAGAGAGCTTATCAAGAAGGAAGAAGATGATAATGGAAAATATAATCCTTTGATTAAAAACCTTTTGTGATGAATAGAAAGTAATATATGATTGATTTGTAAACCATGGTCAAGGATGATAGGATAAGAATGAGTAGAGAAACAACTAGGGTTAGGGTTTGGTTAGGTTAAAAGAATGTGTCATTCTAAATATCTTAAGAATGACAAAAGAAGAAAGCTTCTAGAAGATGCATGAAACATCTAACCCAAATTAAACCCTAATCTCAATTAATCATCCTTAAACATGTTTAACAATTAATCAAATCATGTCACAATAATATATATCACATATATATTATATATTTGCAACAAAAGAAAATAAAACAATTAACATATATCGCATATATATCAATGTATCATCCACTGAGAAAATGAAATAATAAAGCGAGCCTATATTTGATAATGTAATAATATATCATATATATTATACATTAAATCATCGAATCAACACTTGATCCGACGATCCGGCTATATCGAATATTACCGACTAATATATCATGTACCGATTCATCGAATCAACACTTGATCCGATGACCCGGTTCATAACTAAATATCGCGAGAATATAATACGGTATCCCATATCGCATTATTCTCGCTCCTGCGCATATCACATATGTGCCACTACTCCGTTTCGCCTGAGCCAAGAAACCTCTGTGTAGGACTCTAAAGAATCGTCAATACGCCGGTAGCAGGTGATGATCATATCAAACACCTACAAGCTGCAAGCGGTCAGCTAAACGTAACAGCCACCCAGGTATTGAGCGATCAGAAGATCAACAAGCTAGCCTGTGCGTTCTCCTGTGAATTCGATCAGTAACACTCCCGTACAGTCCGGTCTGTTCGTCTGATATGTCGCATATCAAGTCTAGGGGGGTATACGTCAGACCCCTGTAACCGATAAGTCGTGTCGATGTGTGTGGCTCATAACGGGTCGAGAAACTACTAGTAACACTTACCAGTAAATCTCTATATCAGCCCTGGCCAGGGACTTCCAGTTATAGCCAATTGAATACAGCACAACATCAACTCCCTATACCGGGAGAGACGAATCCCCTCCTATCGCTGATTGCCTCCATGTGATTCGGGACTGTACCCAAAAGCCACCGTTTTGCATGCCCTCTTGGACATGGTAAGGTGGAAATCAAAGCACAGTGGGAATCACACAAGACTCTATGACGATCTCGGGTCTTCAGACTGCCCTGTACCTGTGTCACCGGAGAACTGCCATCTGACGTGTGGTATATCACCATCTGGGAGTTCTCGGCGAGTCCGTCCAGTGTACCCAATCTCCACTGAGCACCCGTACACCATCTCTGATGTCTAACATCGACGGATATGGGATCATCCATCGCCCATCATATGGGTCAAGATGCGTATACGCTAGTCTACTCTGGTGTATCGATGCCTTGTCTCGATATACCCTCGACTAGGAACAGTTATAGGATGTACTCATCGACTACCGCGGCCCCACTAGTATGATCTCATCATAGTCCCAGTAGTCGAGTACAAGTCCTAAGGGCTTTATCAACATGTGAGAGTAAAACAGTAAACCAATACAAGTCAACATGTTAAGATAAAGTGAAACCAAATAGCATACTATCATGACGAGCAAGAAAGTCATCTCTATATATAACCAAGCATCCATTATAATATACATCATATGTACAACAATGGCCTCTAGGGCATATACATAACTAACGATCTCCCACTTGCACTAAGGCCAGCTGCTGTAGTATCGCATACCTAGCATCCCGAATAATCTCTCAAACTGTATCTGGGGAATAGCCTTCGTGAATGGATCCGCAGTGTTGTCCTTCGTATCTACTCTCCTGACCTCGATCTCCCGGCGATCAACTATCTCCCTGATCAGGTGATACCGCCTCAAAATATGTCTAGACTTTTGATGGGATCTGGGTTCCTTGGCCAATGCCACAGCTCCATTGTTATCGCAATACAGAGGTATTGGATGCTCAATGGATGGAACCACACCAAGTTCACTAATGAACTTCTTGATCCAGACAGCCTCTTTGGCAGCATCGTTGGCAGCGATGTATTCAGCCTCCATCGTTGAGTCTGCAACGATATCCTGTTTGGAACTCTTCCAACATACCGCCCCTCCATTGAGGGTAAAGACAAAACCCGAATGCGACTTAGAGTCGTCCTTATCACTTTGGAAGCTGGAATCGGTAAAGGACTCCACCTGGAGTTCTCCGTTACCATACACCAAGAACATCTCCTTAGTCCTTCGTAAGTACTTGAGAATGTTCTTCACTGCTGTCCAGTGACTCTTTCCAGGATCTGCTTGATACCGACTCACTACACTTAGTGAGTATGCTACATCGGGTCTGGTACATAGCATCGCATACATGATAGAGCCTACTGCCGAAGCATAGGGTATCCCTTGCATGCGAGCTCTCTCCAAATCAGTCTTGGGAGACATCTCTTTGGAGAGAGTGAGTCCAGAGATTGTGGGTTGGTTCCCATGCTTGGATTCTTCCATACTAAACATCTTTAGTATGGTGTCAATGTACCTGGATTGGGACAATCCCAATATCCGTTTAGATCTATCTCTATAGATCATGATTCCCAATATGCAGGAGGCATCACCTAGATCTTTCATTGAGAATCTTTGTGATAAGAAGAGCTTGACTGATTGCAGCATAGGAATATCATTTCCTATCAAGAGTATGTCATCCACGTACAATACGAGGAAGACAACCTTACCCTCTGCTACCTTCTTATAGATACAAGGTTCATCTATATTTTTGATGAAGTCAAACTCTTTGACTACAACATCAAAACAGATGTTCCAACTCCGCGATGCTTGCTTTAACCCATAAATGGATTTAAGCAGCTTGCACACTTTTCCGCTGCTCCCACTATCTACGAAGCCCTCTGGCTGAGTCATGTACACACTCTCTTCTAAATCACCGTTTAGAAAGGCGGTCTTAACATCCATTTGCCAGATTTCATAGTCATGGTATGCAGCAATGGCAAGTAAGATCCGGATGGACTTAAGCATAGCCATTGGAGAAAAGGTTTCGTCATAATCCACACCTGGTCGTTGACGAAAACCCTTTGCTACTAGTCTAGCTTTGAAAGTCTCAACTTTTCCATCTACACCAAATTTCTTTTTAAAGATCCACTTGCTCCCAATGGGTTTTACCCCTTCAGGAGCATTTTCCAAAGTCCATACTTTGTTGGTGTACATGGATTCCATCTCAGATCGCATTGCATCCAGCCATTTCACAGAGTCACCACTCGTGATGGCCTGCTCGAAGCTAGTCGGGTCATCATCATCTATGATGCAATCCTCGCTTCCACCATCAATGAGAAAACCGTAGTATCTCTCAGGTGGACGAGAAACCCTACTAGATCGGCGGAGAGGCTGGGGTTCGTCGGGTACTACTGAATCCTCTGGTTCAACCAAGTCTTCTGTTATAGTTTGTGTTGCTGGAACCTCTTCCAGTTCTACCTCAATGCTACTATTCTGTTTCATAAGAAAACCTTTTTCTAAGAAAGTGGCATGTCGAGAAACAAACACCTTTTGTTCCTCGGGGTGGTAGAAGATATACCTCTGTGAATTTTTGGGATATCCTACAAACTTACATAAGACAGATCTTGCCTCGAGTTTGTCCGGATTTTGTCTTTTGACATAGGCCGGACAACCCCATATCTTAATATAATTAAGATGTGGTCTCTTCCCTTTCCATATCTCATATGGAGTGGTAGGCACAGATTTGGTAGGAACTCTATTCAATAGATCTATGGCTGTCTCAAGTGCATACCCCCAAAAGGAAATAGGTAACTCGGCTGTACTCATCATCGAGCGCACCATATCTAATAGGGTGCGATTTCTCCGCTCCGATACACCGTTGTGCTGTGGTGTATAAGGGGGAGTAAGCTGAGAGAGAATCCCATTCTCTTTTAGATAATCTAGGAACTCACTGCTTAAGTATTCACCTCCTCGATCAGATCGAAGAATCTTAATACTTTTGCCCGTTTGGTTCTCTACTTCGTGCTTATATTCCCTGAATTTCTCAAAAGCTTCAGACTTGTGTTTCATCAGGAACACATATCCGAATCTTGAGAGATCGTCAGTGAATGTAATGAAGTAGGAAGAACTGTTCCTGGCATGCATAGACATGGGACCGCATACATCACTATGTACCAGTCCTAAGAGTTCACTAACTCTTTCTCCGTGTCCACTAAACGGAGCTTTGGTCATTTTTCCTTTGAGACATGAATGGCAAGTATCATAAGATGATAATTCGAACGGATTCAAATAACCATCCTTATGTAACTTAGCCAGTCGTGTCGCATTGATATGACCAAGTCTACAATGCCACAAGTAGGGTTCGTTCATATCTGAACTTTTCCTCTTGTGTGTGTTTTGTATATTTAGGACTGTATTCTGATTTAGAATGAATATGCCATTATGTAACGAGCCTGATGCAATCAACTTTTGATCTAGGAATATGTTCATAACATTATCCTGTACTACAAAATTATATCCTTCTTTACTTAATAAAGAGACTGATATAATGTTGCACATCATGTTCGGTATATAATAGCATTCATTTAGAATCAGTGTATTAATATTTGGTAATGCAAGGTGATATTCGCCAACTGCTTTGGCTACAATACTTGCACCGTTCCCTACTTGAACGGAATGATCACCTTTTCCCAGTTCTCTACCTTTACGTAGCCCATGTAACTGTTTACATATGTGGGATCCTGATCCGGTATCTAATACCCAGGACGTAGGGTGAACTGAGAAACAGTTCTCAATAACTAACACACCCGAAGAAGATGCATCAACATGCATGTTCTTTTGGACGGCTTGAGAATCCAGATATTCTCCTGTTTCGTGTTCAGTCTTATAACTCTTATAAGAAAGAACGGGTCTAACGTTCCCTTGCTCAGTACAATAATTGGGTTCAGTCAATACATCCATATTATTATCTTGATTATGGCCTGAAATGGTCGCTACCTGGAGAGAGAGAGAAGAAAACACTTTAGCGTATGCTCTTGCAAGATTAGATTGGTTATTATCTTATCTAATCAGGATGTCTCCCACTGTTTTTATCAAATCTACCTTAAAACCCTAAAAGGTAAGATTAGCTGGGATTAATTATACCCTACAATTTCGTCAATCTTTCAGCCAGATCAGTGTCGGTACTTTGAGGGAGGTTCCCCGTGCTTTCGCACGGACCTAATTAAAGTAAACCTCGTTTTCCCAGAGGCGTAACCTCGTTAACACTTTTCTAGACACCTACTTGAATGACTAATTGTCTTGTGTAAAACTCTCCCAGGAGTAACACTTACTCGCAGTGGGTATCGGGATCCAACTATCTTATAGGAGGTATGCAATCTCATTGCAAATTTCAACACTTGAAATTCCCGATAAAACTTTTACCCCTAGCGTGCTATGACCTCGACGCATGCCAAACAACCCATAGTCCGCTAGTCAAGTTCAACCCATATATTTCGTGATTGAATTAAACCCACCCGTACGACCCTTGACGCATGCCAAACAACGCCGTACGAATACCCTAATCCAATCGCATCTCATGCTGCAGATAAGTAATAATCAGCTACCGTACGCTACGCCTTGACACATGCCAAACTAACGTAGCACGAATACTAAATATTACTTATCTGAAATGACGGAGGGCTACGCAGGTTTTTCAGAAAACCCTGAGCGTAATGAACTTGATATCGTTGTAGAATCGAGTAATTTTTGAAAAGGAGTGTTTTTGAGGCTTTTCTTAGTTTTGCTAAAGGGGTCACTCCCGGTGAAGGGATCGTCGGCCCTTTCCTCATCGAATAAGGTGCAGGATATATCATATATACCGCTGTGCAAAGCAAAACACTAAAAGCAATCAAAAGACAAACCGTGTTTTGTAGCATCTGCCAGTTTTGCTAAAGGAGTCACTCCCGGTGAAGGGATCTCGGTCCTTTCCTCATCGAATAAGGTGCAGGATATATCGTATATATCACTGTGCAAAGCAAAACTGTAGCTACCCCTTTTTATAAAGTTTTGATTCTACAACATCTTTAGGTTTCTTTTCTTTTATTAATCTCATTAATAAAAATCCCATCAGCTTATGCTTCCTAAGCATCACAGAAGAAACGAAAGCAGTAATATTTATATATCAGCATATATATATAGTATAAGCATTCGTCTCAGGCAGTAATATGATCTCATCACAGAACATTGCAGCAGAAGAACATATATGAAATATTTGATATACTAGGACGTCCGTGTTTTCAATATGAGCCTGTATAAAACACGGATTCCACGGTCGCGACGAATAGCCAAACCCACATCCCAAGATCCCTACGAGAGCGGCAAGTAACACTGCCAATTCTAGGGTTAGGAGACCCGGTCTCGACTCCTCGAGATGGCCTCCCACTGGACCCTAGAACCCGGTTACTTGTGCTCCCCACCTTGGGTCTACCTAATGCGGAAAAGTAAATAATATACACTGGTAACATCAACCGCAACCTGGAAGTGCCCCAAATAAAAGAATATTACATTACAAATGAATTTTACATGAATGAAAATAAAAACCCTCATCTCACATAAAACCCCGGCTATTCAGAACGCGACGATCCAATATAACATATCACAGCAACACATAATATCTCATATCATCAATGTAAGTAAATATGCGCATCCCAATTGTCGTTGACATATAGCAACGAAACCGGCAATATTACATATTACACTTACGGTCACAGAAAAGAAAGTGTAAAAATACAATATTTGGAATCCACAATCACTTTAGACATCGTAAATCCGAAATATCATATACTCCGTATTTCATGCCTAACTCTATGAATTCCACATATTGTATCATATTCCAGATAAATCGACAGTATTAAACTTTTCGAACAGATAATCGAACAGATAATCAAACACCCAAAATTTCCCAAAGTGCTCAACTCTTGAGCGGAGTTCAAATGATCCCAGAATATGTCACAGTACCGGTGATCCAGCCGTAGAAAGGTCAAGCCAACGCCTCACATGTGGCACGCCGTACTGCCCCAAACCCGAAGGTTCAAAAGGCAGTTCAAGACGGTCACATAATCGAGTTAAGGTTTGTTGTCTTCTAGAGGGTCCACCGCTTAACTTGCACAATTTTCCGAAAGATTTAAACCCGAAAAAATTTCAACACTTGAAAGTTTTCCGTACCGGGAAACAGTAAGTTAATGATATCCGTTCAAATAGTTTAACAGTTTCTAAATATCCGGAAAGAGATACGAACTTAAATATTCTGATCGAATCTACTATTACCAAATAAACCCCAGATTTAAACAATACTGGAATCACTGTTAAAAATATCCAGAAACATCAACAAGTACCTACGGACATTACCATAAAATCCACGTGTCATGATCTCATCAATCCGCCGCGGAACCGCCGTTTAGTAGAATTAGGGGCTCGGGTTTTATGGTAATTCTTATAATTCCCTGCTGATTTTTTAACATATTTTTAATTCAGAAAAATCCCAAAATTTAAAAAATTTCCAGAGAGGGGTCTTTTTGCGTCGTTTCGGGTTCGATCGGAGTTTTAACTTCGTAAACACATCGCCTAATGCTATAGCTAGGCTCTGATACCACTGTAGGGTTCCTAGGCACTCTTGTGAAGGTTCAAAAGGCATCAAACATGCCCGGATAAAAATTTAGACGTGCCGAACAACCCAAAGTCGGGATCTTTGCTAGATTATTAGGTTTAAACATGCAAGATGATAACTTTTATCTAAGTGTGAGGGATTACAACCTTTGTAGTCCGCTCCTTCACTTCACAGGCTCCGAGTAGAAGTCCCTTTGCCGCGATCCACGATCTCCCGGACTCATGAGAGGCTCTACGACTCGAACGATCCATGCTAGCTCGAAGTATTCCAAATCTCCGATGATCTACCTTGAAGTTGCTACGACTCAAGCTTTCTCACTCAAAAGAGAAGAACACACTAATCCCATGGGCTAGATGAGATGAGGATGAGAGAGTAGTAATTTTGCTTTCTTTTTAAATCATTTTCTCAATTTTAATCATCACTTTAGGATTTTCAAGAGAGCTTATCAAGAAGGAAGAAGATGATAATGGAAAATATAATCCTTTGATTAAAAACCTTTTGTGATGAATAGAAAGTAATATATGATTGATTTGTAAACCATGGTCAAGGATGATAGGATAAGAATGAGTAGAGAAACAACTAGGGTTAGGGTTTGGTTAGGTTAAAAGAATGTGTCATTCTAAATATCTTAAGAATGACAAAAGAAGAAAGCTTCTAGAAGATGCATGAAACATCTAACCCAAATTAAACCCTAATCTCAATTAATCATCCTTAAACATGTTTAACAATTAATCATATCATGTCACAATAATATATATCACATATATATTATATATTTGCAACAAAAGAAAATAATACAATTAACATATATCGCATATATATCAATGTATCATCCACTGAGAAAATGAAATAATAAAGCGAGCCTATATTAGATAATGTAATAATATATCATATATATTATACATTAAATCATCGAATCAACACTTGATCCGACGATCCGGCTATATCGAATATTACCGACTAATATATCATGTACCGATTCATCGAATCAACACTTGATCCGATGACCCGGTTCATAACTAAATATCGCGAGAATATAATACGGTATCCCATATCGCATTATTCTCGCTCCTGCGCATATCACATATGTGCCACTACTCCGTTTCGCCTGAGCCAAGAAACCTCTGTGTAGGACTCTAAAGAATCGTCAATACGCCGGTAGCAGGTGATGATCATATCAAACACCCACAAGCTGCAAGCGGTCAGCTAAACGTAACAGCCACCCAGGTATTGAGCGATCAGAAGATCAACAAGCTAGCCTGTGCGTTCTCCTGTGAATCCGATCAGTAACACTCCTGTACAGTCCGGTCTGTTCGTCTGATATGTCGCATATCAAGTCTAGGGGTGGTATACGTCAGACCCCAGTAATCGATAAGTCGTGTCGATGTGTGTGGCTCATAACGGGTCGAGAAACTACTAGTAACACTTACCAGTAAATCTCTATATCAGCCCTGGTCAGGGACTTCCAGTTATAGCCAATCGAACACAGCACAACATCAACTCCCTATACCGGGAGAGACGAATCCCCTCCTATCGCTGATTGCCTCCATGTGATTCGGGACTGTACCCAAAAGCCACCGTTTTGCATGCCCTCTTGGACGTGGTAAGGTGGAAATCAAAGCACAGTGGGAATCACACAAGACTCTATGACGATCTCGGGTCTTCAGACTACCCTGTACCTGTGTCACCGGAGAACTGCCATCTGACGTGTGGTATATCACCATCTGGGAGTTCTCGGCGAGTCCGTCCAGTGTACCCAGTCTCCACTGAGCACCCGTACACCATCTCTGATGTCTAACATCGACGGATATGGGATCATCCATCGCCCATCATATGGGTCAAGATGCGTATACGCTAGTCTACTCTGGTGTATCGATGCCCTGTCTCGATATACCCTCGACTAGGAACAGTTATAGGATGTACTCATCGACTACCGCGGCCCCACTAGTATGATCTCATCATAGTCCCAGTAGTCGAGTACAAGTCCTAAGGGCTTTATCAACATGTGAGAGTAAAACAGTAAACCAATACAAGTCAACATGTTAAGATAAAGTGAAACCAAATAGCATACTATCATGACGAGCAAGAAAGTCATCTCTATATATAACCAAACATCCATTATAATATACATCATATGTACAACAATGGCCTCTAGGGCATATACATAACTAACATTCTGCGTATCGCGACGTGTCGTGGTAGCTTCAGGCGTGTAATCACACGTTTTAGCGCATCGCACACACACGCGTTTGGTTCGCGGCGTGAGTTTCTCCTTTGGCGGTGAGTAGATTTAACATCTACGGGGAAATAGGCCGTATGGCGTTAAGCGTCAGGGCTTGATAGGCTATAGTAGTTGCATATTTGCATCCATATACCTTAATTGCATACTGTAGTTCCTGCTTATTATATATATGTATATGAACTTAGAATTAATAACACACCGCACTGTTACTAACGGTTCTTGTTGCACGAGCACTAATCTGTATGTTACACACACACCGTTAGTAATTGCCATGACACTCACATTATAGAACTGCCATGAACAGTATATTGTAGCTCACCTGATATATGATGTGACATGATTTTGCTACTTATGCACATACTCATTTGCATATCCAGACTTATGCATATTCAAACTGTACCTACCTAGATAAGCTGATTTTTGGTAAAAACTGGGGACTGCATGATACTTTTTAAAAACTGAATCTACTTAAAGAGCGGTTTCTCCCTTTTTCTCATAGTATGACTTATGATGCATATATTACATCGCATGGATTTACGCATTGGCTTTGGATTTCATGTGATTTTCTGGATTTGAGGACCGTGGGGTTATTTAAGAAAAGTTGCACTGTTTTGAAAACCCGGTTCCTCTTGATATGATATTTCAGTGCATCCACCATGTGTTTTCTCGGTGCTGAGAGTGACATGTGAAACCCGATTCGAGGAGTGGACGAGGCCGATTGCGGGTACATGGTGGACCCGGTATGATACCCCGGGGCGAGAATGGATCTGCTGTGTAGTTAGACGGTGAGCCTGACAGTGGGAACACTACCTACCGGTGATTGGTTGGACCTGGCGATTATCCGGAGGATACTGACCAGAGTCGATAGATGGATACGGGATGACCCGTACTGCCGGGGCTGAGGGCCGATTCCGTAGATGGAGCCCGTGGGCCGACCCGGACTGACGGAGCCGATATATGAGGATTTGCGTGTCGATGCTGGACACGATTATTTCATGATATTTTGAGTGCCGATGTTGAACACTCGTGATTCTCAGAGATTTACAGGATTTGAGGGCCGATGAGGATGACGGCGCCTGAGTTTTATTAGGATTTGGGTGTATTGATCGACACCGATTATATTTTTCACGTTGACATTCCGTGTAGATGTTATTTTATCCCATGATCAGCATTCATTATTTTGCATCTCATCCTGTAGTCATAGTACCTGATAGAGTACTTATGCATGATTATTGCACGTCCTGCTCATCGCATATAGATATTATCTGCTGGCATATGTTAGAGTAGCGCAATATGTGCATACTCGTGATTACCTTTATATGTTATCTCTATTCACGAGTTGGCAACTCACCCCCATTGTGCCACAGTGTTTGCAGGTTGCCCCTCAGAGTAGTCGCGGCAGGCTGCCTTTTTGTATCTTTTTGGCTACGGATACCACTGCAGTTGGTGCGTGAGCTGTTTTGCTGTTAGGTGGGTTGTGGTATCCGGTTATTTCCATTGTATACATACATTTGTATCTAGTATTCTCCATCTACCTTTATATGTATTTGACTTAGAGACCAGAGTGAGGACGATGATGTATATTATTTGTATTCTGGTGTCGAGCTCATGTGAGCCGACTTTACTTATGCAGTTTTTATCAATTGTGATGTTTTTCACTTATTGCTCATTTCTTCGCTACGGCGTCGTATATTACTCTTGTGGTGATTGTCTCCACCGTTAGGCCTGATTGCTCCCGTTTGGGGATGCCTTATTATATTGTTTTCATTTTACTCATATCATGTCTTGTACCCGATTTCGGGGTTAGTTTTACAAAGGAAATGCTACCAAAATTTTAAGAAAATAACTTGCACTTTAAAGAATGTTACTAAACTACTTAAGGTTTTCCAAATGTTTTTAAACAAATGTTTTCAACACTTGCTTCTTTTAATGGTTTGATTTCTGGGTTTCGGCTTACTGAGTCGCGTTACGCCTGTAGACGTTACGTGGTTAAGTGCCGTTCACGGGTCGAACTTCGGGTCGTGACAAAGTTGGTATCAGAGCCTAGGTTTTAGCTTTCGGAGTGTAGGATGACCCTGGTATGATGAAGTAGGTAGCTGAAGCAGAGTAGCGTAGCGTGTGTATGTTCTGCGGCATTCTCACGACACGGTACTCCGCCTAAGCGACCTTAGGACTTATTGATTAAAATTTCTTCATGATTATATGCATTCTTGTGATTCGATTTCCGTATCCTTATCGAATCCTATTTCCTTTTCAACCATTATGCCGCCAAAGACTACGAGGGCGCAGAGAGCGGCCGCGAGAGCCAAGATTAGAGTTGACTCGTCCGAGACGAGGACTGATCCGGGTATTACACCTATTGTACCCGAGCAGGCTGTTTCTCCTATGACAGATCAGATCGCCATGCTTGGGGCTGGTATGCAGGAGATGCGCCAGACGATGGGATCCAGTATGCAGGAGATGCGCCAGATGATAGGATCGCCAGTTGAGACAATTCGAGTGCAGCGATCAGAGGTAGCTCCACCCGTTACGGGGACCGCGATGGTACCTACAGTACAGGCAGTTGCCCCTGCAGCTACAGAGGTCATTACGGTATTGCTATCAGAGTTTATGAGGCTGAATCCTCCGGTCTTCATAGGCACCGATGCAGCCGAGGACCCAGAGTCTTTCATTGATAGGATGGCCCGGATATGCCGTTCCCTCAGATGCTCAGATGCGAGATGGGTAGAGTTCGCGAGCTTTCGCCTGGAAGGTCTTGCGCAGAAATGGTGCGAATCGGTCGAGAAGGGCAGAGCAGCAGGTCTTCCTCCTATGACCTGGACCGAGTTTGTGATGGTATTTCTAGCCCGATTTCTTCCCCAGAGTGTTAGGGATGCTCGAGCGCGCATATTCGAGTCTTTACGCCAGACGCCAGGGATGACGGTGGCAGAGTACGATGTACTATTTACCGAGCTATCAGTTTATGCTCCATACCTAGTGGCTACTGAGGAGATGCGAGTCAAGAGATTTGTTCGAGGTTTGCTTACCCCACTGTTCCTTGCGATCAGCGCCCAGCATTGCGAGACTTATGCAGCAGCTGTAGATGCAGCCTTATTAGTCGAGGAGCGCCTTGCTGAGACTTCGGTAGTTCCAGAGCCGAAGAGAGTTCGTGCGGATACATCATCACAGAGACAGCCTTTTCGGCGCCGTGACAGACGTCTTGCAGGTGGCAGAGATTTAGGGCGAGGCCGGTTGTTCAGCTCCTATCCCTAGGAGGGTCAGCGGTCATCGTCGGGATGTTTCCGCTGCGGGAGTTCTTATCATCGTGTTCGAGATTGTCCTGAGATACCCCGGAGGGAGGCATCAGTACCGCATATCACATTACCACCTTCACTACCCCAGAGGGCATTGCCTATTGTACCTACTGTTGCTCCGCGCCATTTTCCTGCATAGAAAGGTCGTGGTCGCGGAGGATTTGTTCATAGAGGACGAGTGGACCGAGGCAGAGGACATCCGGCTGCCGGCAGGGGACAGTCAGTCGCAGGTGGAGGACAGACGCGGGTTTTTGCTTTGACGCATCAGGACGCACAGGCGTCCAATGCGGTGGTCTTAGGTATCCTATCAGTATGTTCTTTTGATGCACACATGTTGTTTGACCCCAGATCCACGCACTCGTACGTTTCCACACACTTTGTACCAAGTCTGGGTAGAGAGTCTGGTTTGCTTGATCAGCCTCTTGTTGTGACCACCCCTGTGGGAGAGTCGTTTGTTGCTAAACACGTGTTCCGATCCTGTGTTGTCCGTATTGGCGAGAGAGAGTTGCCTGTCGACTTGATCCTTCTTGAGATGTTGGACTTCGACGTTCTTTTGGGCATGGATTGGTTAGCCACGTGCTATGCGTCTATGGACTGCCGCGAGAAGACAGTTAGATTTTGTTTTCCTGGAGAGTCTGCTTTTGTTGTGCAGGGGGACCGTGGTGTCGCCCCTCACAGTTTGATTTCTTCTTTTCGCGTTGGACAGCTTTTGAGGAAGGGATGTCAGGGATTTCTTTCCTATGTTTGCGATACTAGTGCTACAGAGGTTCCGTTGGATCAGGTTCCGAATGTTAGCGAGTTCCCTGATGTGTTCCCTGACGAGCTTCCTGGGCTACCGCCTGAGCGCGACATTGCCTTCTGTATTGATTTGATTCCCGGCACGGGGCCTATTTCTATACCGCCATATCGGATGGCCCCGACGGAACTTAGAGAATTGAAGGGTCAGTTGCAAGATTTGTTGGATAAGGAACTTATTCGACCCAGTGTTTCTCCTTGGGGTGCTCCAGTCCTGTTTGTCAAGAAGAAGGGCGCCAGTTAGCGTTTGTGTATCGACTACCGCCAGCTGAACAGGGTTACAGTGCGGAACAGGTATCCTTTGCCACGCATGGACGACTTGTTCGACCAGCTTCAGTGGGCAGGATACTTTTCGAGGATCGATTTGCGATCAGGCTACCATCAGCTGCGGGTTCGACAGGAGGATATTCCGAGGACAACTTTCCGCACGCGCTACGGCCATTATGAGTTTTTGGTGATGTCATTCAGACTCACCAACGCGCCAGCAGCATTCATGGACTTGATGAACCGTATTTTTCGGCCGTATCTTGATCTGTTCATCATAGAATTCATTGACGATATCTTAGAGTATTCCCGGAGCAGAGAGGAGCACGAGCGGCACCTGCGGATTACACTGCAGACTTTGAGGGAGCACCAGCTTTTCGCAAAATTCTCCAAGTATGCATTCTGGCTGGACAGCGTAGACTTCTTGGGTCACGTGATTACACGAGATGGTATATGTGTAGACCCGAGGAAGATCGAGGCCGTTCAGAGTTGGCCCAGACCGACATCAGTTACGGAGATCCGCATCTTTCTAGGGTTGGCCGGTTACTAAAGGCGATTTGTGCAGGATTTATCCCGTATTGCTGCACCTTTGACCGGGTTGACCCGGAAGGGAGTTCCTTTCGATTGGACGAAGGAGTGCGAGCACAGTTTTCAGCAGCCACAGACTCGACTGACTACGGCGCCGGTGTTATCATTGCCTTCAGGATCGGGCGGATTTGTGGTCTATTGTGATGCTTCTCGAGTGGGGCTAGGGTGCGTATTGATGCAGCATGACAGGGTGATCGCGAAAGCTTCACGGCAGTTGAAGAAACATGAACAGAACCACCCCACTCATGATTTAGAGATGGCTGGAGTGGTCTTTGCACTCAAGATCTGGCGACATTACCTATACGGCGAGTCGTGCCAGATATTCACTGATCACATGATCTTAAAGTATATATTTCAGCAGCGAGACCTGAATCTTAGACAGCGCCGTTGGATGGAGTTAGTGAAGGACTACGACTGTGAGATCCTTTACCACCCGGGCAAGGCAAATGTAGTGGCGGATGCTTTGAGTAGGAGGCCCGGAGGTAGTCTATCTTGCTTGAGCGCAGTGCAGAGGCAGTCATCAGCAGATTGGCAGATTTTATGCGACAGCCGAGTGCAGCTCGAGTTCACGCCGATCGGGGGACAGCTTGCGCATGTTCATGCACGCCCACAGTTGCTTGACCGTATACATGAGGCACAGTACAGTGATGACCGTTGTTCAGAGATCATGGCACAGATTGGACAGGGCAGATTTTCCGAGTTTGTGATCGATGATCAGGGGATACTGCGATTTGGGACTAGACTGTGCGTACCCGATGCTGAGGGACTACGGCACGAGATTCTTGAGGAGGGACATCGATCGGTGTACAGTGTTCATCCGGGTTTCACCAAGATGTACCATGATATGAGAGATGTTTACTGGTGGGACGGAATGAAGAGGGACATCGCAGATTTCGTGTCGAGATGCCTGACTTGTCAGCAAGTCAAGACCGAGCACCAGAGGCCCGCGGAAGAGCTACAGCCATTACACATTCCGGAGTGGAAATGGGAGCAGATTTCTATGGACTTCATTATGGGTCTACCCAGGACTAGTTGAGGGTATAACTCCATCTGGGTGATCGTGGATCGTTTGACAAAAGCGGCTCACTTCCTGTCGGTGAAGACGACTTTTGGTTTTGCTCAGTATGCCCAGATATACATTGACGAGATTGTAGGACTGCATGGAGTCCCGACGTGTATCGTGTCCGACAGGGGTACCCAGTTTACCAGCCGACTATGGCAGAGGCTTCAGGAGGCTTTGGGCACCCGCTTGAGTTTCAGCACAGCATTTCATCCGCAGACCGACGGCCAGTCAGAGCGGGCTATTCATACTCTCGAGGACATACTCTGAGCGTGCGTCTTAGACTTTGGAGGTAGCTGGGATCATCATTTTCCCTTAGTAGAGTTCTCCTACAACAACAGTTTCCAGAAGACCATTCAGATGGCACCATTCGAGGCTCTATATGGTAGGAGATGCAGATCGCCCGTCTGTTGGGAAGAGCTCAGCGAGAGCAGTATCTTAGGGCTGCAGAGTGTTGAGGAGATGACCGCGAAAATCCAGTTGATTCGCGATAGGATGAGAGCAGCCCAGAGTAGGCAGAGATCTTATGCGGACCGTCGTCGGCACAGACTTGAGTTTTCTGTTGGCGATCATGTTTTCTTGAGGTTCTCCCCAATAAAAGGTGTGATGAGATTTGGGAAGAAGGGGAAGCTTAGTCCCAGATACGTGGGCCCCTTCGAGATCCTCGAGCGCGTTGGTGCAGTTGCGTATCGGTTAGCCCTTCCGCCTAGTTTTCCAGATGTGCACCCCGTATTTCACGTTTCGATGCCCCGCAAGTATCTTCATGATCCTTCGCATGCGATTCAGCACCCGACGATCCATCTGGAGCGCGACCTTTCTTTTGCAGAGCAGCCGGTGGTCATCTTGGATCGACAGGTGAAGAAATTAAGATCGAAGGATATGCCGTCCGTCAAGGTTCTTTGGCGTGGTCCGAGCGGCGAGGAGGTCACTTGGGAGACCGAGAGTGAGATGAGGAAGAAATATCCCCATCTCTTTGAAGGTACGTGTAGCTAAATTTTTAAATTCGGGGACCGAATTTCTTTAAAGGGGTGGATTGTAACGCTTCGAAATTCGTTTAGGTTAATTTTGCGTTAGTTAGTATTGATGAGTGTTTTTCATAAAAACTCGTAAATCTTATTTCTTTTTTTTAACCAGTTCTAATTGTGATGAGTGGTATTTTTATATATATTTGGGGTTTATTAATTATAATTTAGTTTGTGTTCACCTTGATTAGAGTTTTTCCTTAATTATTTTCCTAAGCTAGGTTTAGTGTACACATGCACACTTATCTTTTTTTGTAACCTAAGCTAAGTGTTGGCTTGTAACCATTTTCATTTCTCCTTGCATGGTTTAAATCCCTAAATAAACAAAGTCAACCCTTTCTTTTTTTTTTTTAAAAATAAAATGAAGAGTGGGAGGTATGGGGGTTAGGTGAAGTGAGCTTGACTTTTTGACCATTTTCTTTCACTCATTTTCCCTCTCTCCCTCTCATTTTCTGCTCTCCCAGCAGAGAGGCAGCAGCTGCAGCATCATCATCATCATTCCCTTCTCATTTTGCTTCTCTTTTGATTCATGTTCAAACCCTACACAAAAATCTCATATTCCTTCATTAAAACCTTGGAGAAATAGCTCTTTTGGAGGAGTTTGGTAGCAAGTCAGTGGCTTTGAGGGAAAAGGGCTGAAAATAGGGTTTCCCTAGGGTCTTTTGGAGGTATTAAACTCACCCATGTCACCTTAGTTCATAACATATAGTTTTGTTTGCTAAAAATCGTATTTTTGTGCTTTTTTGTGATATTGAAGGGAAATTAGTGAAGCTTGTGATAAGTTAACATTTTTATGGCTTGATTAGTTTAGTTATGTCCTTATAGAGTTGTTTTAACCTAGGGTTTGTTTCAAGTTTCACTAAAATACCCTAATGTATCGATTTAGTGTCAAAATAGCTTTTTAACTAGGTTTTGGGCCCTGTTGTAATATGCTTGTACCCCGATAGCTTCAGGAAAAAATTGTATTTACTGGAGCATTTACACTAGGTTTAGAAAACACACATGAAGCACGGGAGCACAACTCCCTGATTTGGCCGCCGGAAAAATCATTCTGGCCGCAATTTGGGGCCAGATGGGGGACCTGGGTGTTGGGGTTTTTTCTGTTGGTGTCTACTGTTATTCTAAGACTTATGGTATATGCAATTTTGTAAAGTTCTCTCTGTAGAAAAATCTGAAACCAAATACCCTATTTCCTACAATTTTAACTTTCGCGACACGTGTGACACGTGAGTGGGGTTGGGGTTTTCTGCGTATCGCGACGTGTCGGGGTAGCTTCTGGCGCGTAATCACACGTTTTAGCGTATCGCACACACACGCGTTTGGTTCGCGGCGCGGGTTTCATTTTTGGCTTTAATGTCGCGTTTTTGTAGATGTTAGCTTACGTGTATTATTTTGTGAAATTCTAGGTTCGCAGGCGAGCACGACGGACGCCGTGAAGAAAGGGAAACAAGTTATCGGCTACACCTAGCACGAGACTATGGTGAGTAGATTTAACATCTATGGGGAAATCGCCCGTATGGCGTTAAGCGTCAGGGCTTGATAGGCTATAGTAGTTGCATATTTGCATCCATATACCTTAATTGCATACTGTAGTTCCTGCTATATTATATATATGTATATGAACTTAGAATTAATAACACACCGCACTGTTACTAACGGTTCATGTTGCACGAGCACTAATCTGCTTGTTACACACACACCGTTAGTAATTGCCATGACACTCACATTATAGAACTGCCATAAATAGTATATTGTAGCTCACTTGATATACTCATTTAGGATGCTAGAATCTTACTTGAGATGTGATTTGGGATATTAGGTGATTCATTGAGATTGGATATTGGATATGAAAGAGATTGTTGATTTGTACATTTGAGATATAGGAGATCTATTCGATATTGTACATTGAAGAGATGTGAGACTTATATGATATGTGAGCCCAACGTGGGGGCTGATTTGTGGAGTTGAGATTTGAGTGTCTTGATGGATTGTGATCCTACCACGATATTAGGTTTCCGTGGAAATGACATATTTCACCCCATACCTCACACTTACCTATTTTATGCACAGTTTCATATATTGGTAGTACCTGTTAGTGTACCCTTATGATAGTTGCATATCTACTTTCTCATATCCCTATTGCATAGTTATTGCATACTTTTATCATGTCATTATTGCTTCACATATTGATTGTACCTGCTAGTGTACTTTCCATTATTCTGCATTCACATGACATATTATTACTGTAATCGCATACCTTAGATTCATGTTGTACGTACATTCCTGCGATTACTTGCATATGTTATCTACTATTCACGAGTTGGCAACTCACCCCCGTTGTGCCACAGGTATTTCAGGTTGTTCCCCAGAGTACTCGAGGCAGGCTATTCAGCTATTCAGCTATTCATCTATCATTTTTTGCTACAGATATCGCATCGGCTCACATTATACCATTTTGCTTAGGTGGGTTAGATGATTATCTGTATTTCATATTGTACATTCGTTGTATCTTGTACTATCCATCTACTAGTATGTTGTTGACTTAGAGACTTGGTGAGGACGATATTGTATATTATTTGTGGATTTGTTGTCTTTTATATACAGCTTTCTCTCTATTGTCTCTTATTTCTTCGCTACGGCGTCGTATATTTATGATGTGATTGTTTTCCGCCTTTGGGCCAGTTTTTACAAAAAGGGGTGTTGCTAAAATTTTAAAGAAAGAAAGTAGGACTTTTAAAGAATTTGGGTTGCGATTTCAAATGTTTTCAAAAACTTATATTATCTTTTCCGTATTTTCTTGGTTTAGGTTTTTGGGTTTTGGCTTTCTTTTACTGCGTTACGTCTTTAGGCGTTGCGTAGTATTAGGGCCGTCACGTGCCAAATTTCGGGTCGTGACAATTATTTTCCTAAGCTAGGTTTAGTGTACACATGCACACTTATCTTTTTTTGTAACCTAAGCTAAGTGTTGGCTTGTAACCATTTTCATTTCTCCTTGCATGGTTTAAATCACTAAATAAACCAAGTCAACCCTTTCTTTTTTTTTTTTAAAATAAAATGAAGACTGGGAGGTATGGGGGTTAGGTGAAGTGAGCTTGACTTTTTGACCATTTTCTTTCATTCATTTTCCCTCTCTCCCTCTCATTTTCTGCTCTCCCAGCAGAGAGGCAGCAGATGCATCATCATCATCATCATCATCATCATTCTCTTCTCATTTTGCTTCACTTTTGATTCATGTTCAAACCCTATACAAAAATCTCATATTCCTTCACTAAAACCTTGGAGAAATAGCTCTTTTGGAGGAGTTTGGTAGCAAGTCAGTGGCTTTGAGGGCAAGGGCTGAAAATAGGGTTTTCCTAGGGTCTTTTGGAGGTATTAAACTCACCCATGTCACCTTAGTTCATAACTTGTAGTTTTGTTTGCTAAAAATGGTATTTTTGTGCTTTTTTGTGATATTGAAGGGAAATTAGCGAAGTTTGTGATAAGTTAACATTTTTATGGCTTAATTAGCTTAGTTATGTGCTTATAGAGTTATTTTAACTTAGTGATTGTTTCAGGTTTCACTAAAATACCCTAATGTATCGATTTAGTGTCAAAATAGCTTTTTAACTAGGTTTTGGGCCCTGTTGTAATCTGCTTGTACCCCGTTTGCTTCAGGCAAAAATTGTATCTACTGGAGCATGTACACTAGGTTTAGAAAACACACACGAAGCATGGGAGCACAACTCCCTGATTTGGCAGCCGGAAAAATCATTCTGGCCGCAATTTGGGGCCAGATGGGGGACCTGGGTGTTGGGGTTTGTTCTGTTTGTGTCTGCTGTTATTCTAAGACTTATGGTATATGAAATTTTGTAAAATTCTCTCTGTAGAAAAATCTGGAACCAAATACCCTATTTATTACAATTTTAACTTTCGCGACACGTGTGACACGTGAGTGGGTTTGGGGTTTTCTGCGTATCGCGACGTGTCGGGGTAGCTTCAGGCGCGTAATCACACGTTTTAGTGCATCGCACACACACGCGTTTGGTTCGCGGCGCGGGTTTCTCGTTTGGCTTTAATGTCGCGTTTTTGTAGATGTTATCTTACGTGTATTATTTTGTGAAATTCTAGGTTCGCAGGCGAGCACGACGGACGCCGCGAAAAAAGGGAAACAAGTCGTCCTCTACACCTTGCACGAGACTATGGTGAGTAGATTTAACATCTACGGGGAAATAGCCCGTATGGCGTTAAGCGTCAGGGCTTGATAGGCTATAGTAGTTGCATATTTGCATCCATATACCTTAATTGCATACTGTAGTTCCTGCTTATTATATATATGTATATGAACTTAGAATTAATAACACACCGCACTGTTACTAACGGTTCTTGTTGCACGAGCACTAATCTGCATGTTACACACACACCGTTAGTAATTGCCATGACACTCACATTATAGAACTGCCATGAACAGTATATTGTAGCTCACCTGATATATGATGTGACATGATTTTGCTACCTATGCACATACTCATTTGTATATCCAGACTTATGTATATTCAAACTGTACCTACCTAGATAAGCTGATTTTTGGTAAAAACTGGGGACTGCATGATACTTTTTAAAAACTGAATCTACTTAAAGAGCGGTTTCTCCCTTTTTTTCATAGTATGACTTATGATGCATACATTACATCGCATGGATTTACGCATTGGCTTTGGATTTCATGTGATTTTCTGGATTTGAGGACCGTGGGGTTATTTAAGAAAAGTTGCACTGTTTTGAAAACCCGGTTCCTCTTGATATGATATTTCAGTGCATCCACCATGTGTTTTCTCGGTGCTGAGAGTGACATGTGAAACCCGATTCGAGGAGTGGACGAGGCCGATTGCAGATACATGGTGGACCCGGTATGGTACGCCGGGGCGAGAACGGATCTGCTGTGTAGCTAGACGGTGAGCCTGACAGTGGGACCACTACCTACCGGTGATTGGTTGGTCCTGGCGGTTAACCGGAGGATACTGACCAGAGTTGATAGATGGATACGGGATGACCCGTACTGCCGGGGCTGAGGGCCGATTCCACAGACGGAGCCCGTGGGCCGACTCGGACTGACGGAGCCGATATATGAGGATTTCCGTGTCGATGCTGGACACGATTATTTCATGATATTTTGAGTGCCGATATTGAACACTCGTGATTCTCAGAGATTTACAGGATTTGAGGGACGATGAGGATGACGGCGCCTGAGTTTTATTAGGATTTGGGTGTATTGATGGACACCGATTATATTTTCCACGTTGACATTCCGTGTAGATGTTATTTTATCCCATGATCAGCATTCATTATTTTGCATCTCATCCTGTAGTCATATTACCTGATAGAGTACTTATGCATGATTATTGCACGTCCTGTTCATCGCATATAGATATTATCTGCTGGCATATGTTAGAGTAGCGCAGTATGTGCATACTCGTGATTACCTTTATATGTTATCTCTATTCACGAGTTGGCAACTCACCCCCGTTGTGCCACAGTGTTTGCAGGTTGCCCCTCAGAGTAGTCGCGGCAGGCTGCCTTTTTGTATCTTTTTGGCTACGGATACCACTGCAGTTAGTGCGTGAGCTGTTTTGCTGTTAGGTGGGTTGTGGTATCCGGTTATTTCCATTGTATATATACTTTTGTATCTAGTATTCTCCATCTACCTTTATATGTATTTGACTTAGAGACCAGTGTGAGGACGATGATGTATATTATTTGTATTCTGGTGTCGAGCTCGTGTGAGCCGACTTTACTTATGCAGTTTTTATCAATTGTGATGTTTTTCATTTATTGCTCATTTCTTCGCTACGGCGTCGTATATTACTCTTGTGGTGATTGTCTCCACCGTTAGGCGTGATTGCTCCCGTTTGGGGATGCCTTATTATATTCTTATCATTTACTCATATCATGTATTGTACCCGATTTCGGGGTTAGTTTTACAAAGGAAATACTGCCAAAATTTTAAGAAAATAACTTGCACTTTAAAGAATGTTACTAAACTACTTAGGGTTTTCCAAATGTTTTCAACACTCGCTTCTTTTAATGGTTTGATTTCTGGGTTTCGGCTTACTTAGTCGCGTTACGCCTGTAGACGTTACGTGGTTAAGTGCCGGTCACGGGTCGAACTTCGGGTCGTGACAAAGTTGGTATCAGAGTCTAGGTTTTACCTTTCGGAGTGTAAGATGACCCTGGTATGATGGAGTAGGTAGCTGAAGCAGAATAGCGTAGCGTGTGTATGTTCCGCGGCATACTCACGACACGGTACTCCGCCTAAGCGACCTTAGGACTTATTGATTGAAATTCCTTCATGATTATATGCATTCTTGTGATTCGATTTCCGTATCCTTATCGAATCCTATTTCCTTTTCAACCATTATGCCGCCAAAGACTACGAGGGCGCAGAGAGCGGCCACGAGAGCCGAGATTAGAGTTGACTCGTCTGAGACGAGGACTGATCCGGGTAGTACACCGGTTGTACCTGAGCAGACTGTTCCTCCTACGACAGATCAGATCGCCATGCTTGGGGCTGGTATGCAGGAGATGCGCCGGACGATGGGATCCAGTATGCAGGAGATGCGCCAGATGATGGGATCGCTAGTTGAGACACTTCGAGTGCAGCGACCAGAGGTAGCTCCACCCGTTATGGGGACCGCGATGGTACCTACAGTACAGGCAGTTGCCCCTGCAGCTACAGAGGTCATTACGGTATCGCTATCAGAGTTTATGGGGCTGAAGCCTCCGATCTTCACAGGCACCGATGCACCTAAGGACCCACAGTCTTTCATTGATAGGATGGCCCGGATATTCCGTTCCCTCAGATGCTCAGATGCGAGATGGGTAGAGTTCGCGAGCTTTCGCCTGGAAGGTCTTGCGCAGAAATGGTGCGAATCGGTCGAGAAGGGCAGAGCAGCAGGTCTTCCTCCTATGACCTGGACCGAGTTTGTGATGGTATTTCTAGCCCGATTTCTTCCCTAGAGTGTCAAGGATGCCCGAGCGCGCAGATTCGAGTCTTTACGCCAGACGCCAGAGATGACGGTGGCAGAGTATGATATACTATTTTCCGAGCTATCAGTTTATGCTCCATACCTAGTGGCTACGGAGGAGATGCGAGTCAAGAGATTTGTCTGAGGCTTGCTTACCCCACTGTTCCTTGCGATCAGCGCCCAGAATTGCGAGACTTATGCAGTAGATGTAGATGTAGCCTTATTAGTCGAGGAGCGCCTTACTGAGACTTCGGTAGTTCCAGAGCCGAAGAGAGTTCGTGCGGATACATCAGCACAGAGACAACCTTTTCGGCGCCGTGACAGACGTCTTGCTGGTGGCAGAGATTTAGGGCGAGGCCGGTTGTTCAGCTCCTATCCCTAGGAGGGTCAGCGGTCATCGTCGGGATGTTTCCGCTGCGGGAGTTCTTATCATCGTGTTCGAGATTGTCCTGAGATACCCCGGAGGGAGGCAGCAGTACCGCATGTCACATTACCACCTTCACCACCCCAGAGGGCATTGCCTATTGCACCTACTGTTGCTCCGCGCCAGTTTCCTGCACAGAGAGGTCGTGGTCGCGGAGGATTTGCTCATAGTGGACGAGGGGACAGCCAGCTGCCGGCAGGGGACAGTCAGTTGCAGGTGGAGGACAAGCACGGATTTTTGTTTTGTTGCATCAGGACGCGTAGGCGTCCAATGCGGTGGTCTCAGGTACCCTATCAGTATGTTCTGTTGACGCACACGTGTTGTTTGATCCCGAATCCATGCACTCGTACGTTTTTACACACTTTCTGCCGAGTCTGGGTAGAGAGTTTGGTTTACTTGATCAACCTCTTGTTGTGACCACCCCTATGGGAGAGTTTTTTGTTTCTAGACACGTGTTCCAATCTTGTGTTGTCCGTATTGGCGAGAGAAAGTTGCCTGTCGACTTGATCCTTCTTGAGATGTTGGACTTCGACTTTCTTTTGGGCATGGATTGGTGAGCCACGTGCTATGCGTCTGTGGACTGCCGCGAGAAGACAGTTAGATTTTGTTTTCCCGGCGAGTCGGCTTTTGTTGTGCAAGGGGACCGTGGTGTCGCCCCTCACAGTTTGATTTCTTCTTTTCGCGCTGGACAGCTTTTGAGGAAGGGATGTCAGGGATTTCTTGCCTATGTTTGAGATACTAGAGCTACAGAGGTTCCGTTGGATCAGGTTCCGATTGTTAGCGAGTTTCCTGATGTGTTCCCTGATGAGCTTCCTGGGCTACCGCCTGAGCGCGACATTGCCTTCTGCATTGATTTGATTCCCGGCACGTAGCCTATTTCTATATCGCCTTATCGGATGGTCCCGACGGAACTTAGAGAATTGAAGGGTCAGTTGCAAGATTTGTTGGATAAGGGACTTATTCGACCCAGTGTTTCTCCTTGGGGTGCTCGAGTCCTGTTTGTCAAGAAGAAGGACGGCAGTTTGCGTTTGTGTATCGACTAACGCCAGCTGAACAGGGTTACAGTGCGGAACATGTATCCTTTACCATGCATCGACGACTTGTTCGACCAGCTTCAGGAGGCAGGATACTTTTCGAGGATCGATTTGCGATCAGGCTACCATCAGCTGGGGGTTCGACAGGAGGACATTCCGAGGACAGCTTTCCGCACGCGCTACGACCATTATGAGTTTTTGGTGATGTCGTTCGGACTCACCAACGCCCCAGCAGCATTCATGGACTTGATGAACCATATTTTCCGGCCTTATCTTGATCTGTTCATCATAGTATTCATTGACGATATCTTGGAGTATTCCCAGAGCAGAGAGGAGCACGAGCGGCACCTGCGGATTACACTGCAGACTTTGAGAGAGCACCAGCTTTTCGCAAAATTCTCCAAGTGTGCATTCTGGCTGGACAGCGTAGACTTCTTGGGTCACGTGATTACATGAGATGGTATATGTGTAGACCCGAGGAAGATCGAGGCCGTTCAGAGTTGGCCCAGACCCACATCGGTTACGGAGATCCACAGCTTTCTAGGGTTGGCCGGTTACTACAGGCGATTTGTGCAGGATTTCTCCCGTATTGCTGCACCTTTGACCGCGTTGACCCGGAAGGGAGTTCCTTTCGATTGGACAGAGGAGTGCAAGCACAGTTTTCAGCAGCTACGGACTCGACTGACTACAGCGCCGGTGTTATCATTGCCTTCAGGATCGGGCGGATTTGTGGTTTATTGTGATGCTTCTCGAGTGGGGCTAGGGTGCGTATTGATGCAGCATGACAGGATGATCGCGTTTGCTTCACGGTAGTTGAAGAAACATGAACAGAACCACCCCACTCACGATTTGGAGATGGCTGCAGTGGTCTTTGCACTCAAGATCTGGCGCCATTACCTATACGGCGAGTCGTGCCAGATATTCACTGATCACAAGATCTTAAAGTATATATTTCAGCAGCGAGACCTGAATCTTAGACAGCGCCGTTGGATGGAGTTAGTGAAGGACTACGACTGTGAGATCCTTTACCACCCGGGCAAGGCAAATGTAGTGGCGGATGCTTTGAGTAGGAGGCCCGGAGGTAGTCTATCTTGCTTGAGCGCAGTGCAGAGGTAGTCGTCAGCAGATTGGCAGATTTTATGCGACTGCCGAGTGCAGTTCGAGTTCACGCCGATCGGGGGACAGCTTGCGCATGTTCGTGCTTGCCCACAGTTGCTTGACCGTATACATGAGGCACGGTACAATGATGACCGTTGTTCAGAGATCATGGCACAGATTGGGCAGGGCAGATTTTCCGAGTTCGTGATCGATGATCAGGGGATACTGCGATTTGGGAATAGACTGTGCGTACCAGATGCTGAGGGACTGCGGCGCGAGATTCTTAAGGATGCACATCGATCGGTGTACAGTGTTCATCCGGGTTCCACCAAGATGTACCATGATATGAGAGATGTTTACTGGTGGGACGGAATGAAGAGGGACATCGCAGATTTCGTGTCGAGATGCCTGACTTGTCAGCAAGTCAAGGCCGAGCACCAGAGGCCCGCGGGAGAGCTACAGCCGTTACCCATTCCGGAGTGGAAATGGGAGCAGATTTCTACGGACTTCATTGTGGGTCTACCCAGGACTAGTCGAGGGTATAACTCCATCTGGGTGATCGTGGATCGTTTGACAAAAGCGGCCCACTTCCTGCCGGTGAAGACGAGTTTCTAATATATCCAATATGTTCATCTGTGATCTGAAATGCCTCTTATTGCATGAGACGAATGTATATTATATATATGTTATATAGTAGACATTGCTTATGTTTTGCACCCGCGCTAGTCCAGCCCTCACTCTGGCGTTAGTTAAGTAACCTAACGGTGTAAGATGGGGCCCAGTGGCTAATGCGGGTGGCATAAGCGTACGTTGAATTTTCGTTTCTTTCTGAAATAGTAGGTTAATTGATGGGATTGCATTATTAATGCAAAGCAAACACACCAAAACTGGATCGTTGGAACAATTTTAAAACCATTCGTTTTTTTTTTCAAAAAGCAAAATTTTAAATGCTGAGCCTAAACCACTCCTTTAAAAACTATCAGGTTCCTTAGATTATATCAAGTTCACTACGTTCACGGTTTCGCCAAAACCAGCCGCAGCCCTCCGTCTTTTCAGATGAATATTCAGTAGTATTCAAGCTATGTATTTTGACCTTCGCCAAGGCATAGTGATTGGTAACTGCTGGATATTCATCTATTGTATAGATAGATGCGTTGGTTTGGGACAGTCGTACTACTATTTTGGCCTTCGTCAAGGGTATGTACGAGTTGGTTCAAACTAACCTGGACAATGATGGGTAGAACTTAACATGTGGCTTATGATATGTTGGCCTTCATCAAGGTCATAAGAGCATGGGGCAAAAATCCACATCAGGAGTTTCTAAAGAAACCGAAACTTGCTAGTGTTGCATACCATTTTGAGTGTGATAATTTTGGTAGGATTCCTTCAGGATTATCACACAAGGATATTTGAATCTCGATCCTACTGTGAGTATCCGCTACTCTTCGAGAGATTTTTTTCACTAAACTATCAATACCATAAACCAAGTATGTGTGTAGGTGTTAGCGGGGCTACGCCTCCAGGGAAAAAAGGTTATGTAATTAAGGAACTTCGCGAAAGCGTTGGAAAACCTCCCTCGAAGTACTAACACCAACCTGGCTGAAAGGTTAAGCAAGTATTGTAGGGTGAGATTAATCCTAACTAATTCTTCTTTTATGATTTGAGGAAGGATTCGAGAAACAGTGGGAGCCATCCTGTTTAGATGAACTAAAAACCAATCTAAACTTGCAAGAGCATCATACTAAAGTGTTTCTTCTCTCTCTCCTAATTGCAGCGACCAAGATGACTGGCCTTAAGCTACTTTTAGACAAAAACATATTGACAGGGCCAAACTATAAAGATTGGCTCAGGAATGTCCAGATGGCCATCACATATGACAAACTGGGCTATCTTCTTGCTACGAAAGCCTCCGCCATTCCAAGTCCAGATTCCAGCATCGCGGACATTGAGATCCGTAAGACATTGGAAATTGACAGTACGAAAGCCAAGTGCCTCGTGCCGGCCTCTATGGATAATGAACACCAGAGGCGGCACGAGAAGATGGACCTTGCTTCCAACTTCCTCCATACCAAAGAATTATATAGAGAGCAATCTTGTATTGCAAGATACGAGACCTCGAAGAAACTATTTCAAGCGAGGTTGGCTATCGGGTCATCTGTAGGGGACCACGTCCTTAAGATGATCAGTTTGATTGATGAGCTCGCGGACCTGGGGACCACGTTGGAGAACGAGCTATTCACAGACTTGATTCTACAGTCCCTCCCCTCTACCTATGCACAGTTTAGCTTGAATTTCAATATTCAGGGTAAAGAAGTTTCACTTCCTGAACTTCTCAACATGTTGAGGAGCGCAGAGGGCACCCTGCAGAAGTCCAGGGAGACTCCCGCTCTTTTTATTGGAGGATCTTCCTCTTCTAGATCCAAGGCGAAAGCCAAGGGGAAGAAGAAGAAGGTTCCCACCAAGACGAAAGAAGGGGTCCATAAGGTAGAGGGAAAGGACAAGGCAAAAGTTGAGGGACGAAAAGTAGGTAAGGAAGAATGTTTCTACTGTCACAAGAAGGGCCATTGGAAGAAAAATTGCAGGGCTTGGAAAGCCCAGAACTAGGGATTGAAGCAAGTTATGGCTTCGACCTCAGGTATGTTTGTGATTGAAAACTGTCTGTCAGCCAACTCTACTTCCTGGGTATTGGATACTGAATCAGGATTTCATATATGTAATTCTTTGCAGGCACTGAGAAGCCGTAGAGTTTTGAAGGCTGGTGATATGACCCTCAGGGTTGCTAATGGAGCGAGAGTGGATACTGTGTCCGTAGGGGAATATCACTTAGGATTGACAAGTTGACATTTTTTGGTTTTACGCAACTATTTTGGTGTACCTAGTTTGACTTGTAATATCATTTTTGTATTTTTATTATCTAAAGAAGATTATGATTTTACATTTGTAAGCGATGTCGTAAACATCCACCTTAATCATAGTTTGATTGGGTCGGGTACTCTTAACAACGGTATATACGTATTAAACCAGCTATAAGTTTTCAACGTCCAGAACATACACAAAAGAAATTCTCTAAAATTAAATCATGCTTTCTTATGGTATTATAGATTGGGTCACATCAATGAAACACGGTTGACCAAGTTACATAAAGAGGGATATTTGGATTCGTTCGAATATCAGTCTTATGCAACTTGTCAAATATGTCTCATAGGAAAGATGATAAAGACCCCGTTCACTGGACACGGAGTAAGAGTGAGCGAGCTCTTGAGACTCATACACAGTGACATATGTGGTCCAATATCTACATATGCACGAAGTGGTTATTCCTATTTCATTACTTTTACGGATAATTTCTCTAGGTATGGACATGTCTTCTTATTGAAACATAAATCCGATGCCTTTGAGAAATTCCGAGAATATAAGAATGAAGTGGAAAAACAAACCGGCAAAAGTATCAAGACACTTAGATCTGATCGAGGTGGTGAATACTTAAGTGCTGAGTTCCTAGATTATTTTAAAGAGAATAGAATTCTCTCAGCTTACTCCACCATACACACCACAACACAACGGTGTATCGGAAAGACGGAATTGAACATTATTGGATATGGTACGTTCCATGATGAGTAACGCTGAGTTGCCATGATCTTTCTGGGGCTATGCACTAGAATCAGCTGCATATATTTTGAACAAGGTCCCTACCAAGACTGTGCCTACCACACCATATCAGATGTGGAATGGGAAGAAACCCTATCTTCAATATCTGAAGATATGGGGATATCCAGCTTTTGTCAAAAAGCAGCATGCGGACAAGCTTAAGGCACGCTCAGTACTGTCTAAGTTTGTGGGATACCCAAAGAACTCCAAAGGGTATTTTTTCTATTACGCAGAGGAACAAAAGGTTTTTGTTTCTCTTCATGCCCACTTTTTGGAAAAAGAATCTAGTGGGAGCGCAATAGAACTGGAAGAAATTCCAGAACCACAAGCTATTACTGAAAGTATGGTAGAACCAGAAGTTTCAAAAGAATAGGATATCCCCGCGTCACTCCGCAAGAGTAGTAGGCTGTCTCATCCGCCCGAGAGATACTACAGTTTTTTCATAGACGGGGATAGAAAGGATTCCATCATCGACGATGATGAGCCAACTAGCTTCCAGCAACCCATTCAGAGCGGAGACTCGGTAAAATGGCTGGATGCAATGCGGACCGAGATGGAGTCCATGAACACCAACAAAGTATGGACTTTGGACATTGCTCCAGAAGGGGTAAAACCCGTAGGCTGCAAATGGATCTTCAAAAAGAAGATTGGTGTAGATGGACAACTTGAAACCTATAAGGCTAGACTTATTGCAAAAGGATTTCGTCAAAGACCTAGTTTGGACTATGATGAAATCTTTTCTCCAGTGGCTATGCTCAAATCCATTCGGATCCTTCTTGCCATTGCTGCCTTCCACGATTATGAGATTTGGCATATGGACGTAAAGACCGCTTTTCTAAATAGAAATTTGGAAGAGTGCTTCTATATGGATCAGCCAGAGGGTTCCATTCAGAGTGGGAGCAGCGGGAAAGTATGCAAGTTGCTTAAGTCCATTTATGGATTAAAGAAGGCATCGCGGAGTTGGAACATCTGTTTTGATGAAACGGTCGAAGAATTTGATTTTATCAAAAATCCAGATGAACCATGCATCTATAGTAAGATTTTAGCGAGAACTGTAGTATTCCTCGTCTTGTACGTAGATGACATTCTCTTGATAGGAAATGACATTCTTATGCTACAATCAGTCAAAAGATTCTTATCACAAAGGTTCTCCATGATAGACCTAGGTGATGTCTCTTACATTCTGGGGATCCAGATCTATCGTGATAGATCTAAGAGAATGTTGGGATTTTCAAAGTCCAGGTATATCGATACCATACTGAAAAGATTCAGTATGGAAGATTCAAAGCGCGGCAATCTACCGACTTGTCACGGAATCACCCTCTCCAAAAAGATGTCTCCCAAGACGGATTTGGAAAGCGATCGCATGTTTATTATACCCCATGCTTCTGCGATAGGCTCTATAATGTATGCGATGTTGTGTACCAGACCAGATGTTGCTTATAAACTAAGCGTGGTAAGCCAGTATCAGTCAAACCTTGGGGAGAAGCACTGGATAGCAGTAAAAAACATTCTCAAGTACTTGAGAAGGAATAAATAGATGTTTTAGTGTACGGCGGAAAAGACCACCAGATCGAGGCCTTTGCTGACTCCAACTTCCAGAATGAAAAGGATGGCTCCAAGTCCATGTCGGGTTATGTCTTTACTCTTAATGGAGGGGCGGTCTGTTGGAAAAGCTCCAAGTAGGACACCGTTGCTGACTCGACGATGGAAGCGGAGTATATCACTGCTTCTGACGCCGCAAAATAAGCAGTCTGGATGAGGAAGTTCTTAACAGAACTTCAGGTGGTTCCATCCAATGTTGATCCAATACCTCTGTATTGTGACAACAATGGGGCTATAGCTTTAGCAAAGGAACCCAAGTCCTATCAGAAATCCAGACATATCTTGAGGCGGTATCACCTAATCAGGGAGATCGTGGATCACCGGGAGATCAAGGTGCGGAGAGTTGATACGGAGAACAACACTGCAGATCCACTCACAAAGGCCATCTCTCAGACACAGTTCGAGAGGCTATTCGAGATGATAGGTCTGCGATATGCCAACACATGGCCTTAGTGCAAGTGGGAGATTGTTAGTGATATATTCCTTAGATGCCATTATTGTATAGGACTAGTTTGTATATTACATTTTGGAAACTTGGGATATACACGGATTTTATGAGTCTTGCTCAAAATGGTAGTATGCTACTTGGTTTGTTTCTATCTTAAATATGTGTATATGTTTCTTTTAACGTATCGCTAATACATATTGGTAGAGCCCTCTTTGCTTGACTATCAACGTTGTGATAGCAGTCACACTAGTGGGGGGCTGGGTAGTCTATAAGCACATCCTTATACAGGTCCCTAGTCATAGGATTATCGAGACATGGCATCAATACTCCAGAGTAGACTAGTGTATACGCTTCTCATCCCAACAGGGGAGATGGTCTGTCCCAAATCCATTAGTACGTCTTACTGGAGATAGTATTCAGGTGCTCATTGGGTTATGAGTTACACTGGATGGGCTCTTGGGGAACTGCTGGTTGGTACTATACCTATCGTCAGGGAGCAATTCCCAAGTGACATGAGTACAACATAGTCCGTTGACTTGACACTGTTACTTTATCTCGAGTGTGTTCCCACTGTTATTAGATTACTATCTTACCATGGCTCTATTGAGTCATACAAACATGTAGTAGTTAGGTGCTGTCCCGAAGCACTTGGAGGCAATGGCGGTTAGATACGATTCGTCTCTCCCGGTATTGGGGGTTGATATCGCACTATGTTCAGAAAGCCATTACACAAAGTCCATGGCCAGGGCAAGAGAGATTTACTGGTAGGTACTCCAGTAGTTTCTCAGTGTGTTTTGGGCTACACTCTGGCATGACTTATTGCGCTATTAGGGGTCTAACGGTTACCGCCCCCTAGGCCCGATATGCGATACTCTTAGAAGAACAGACCGGACTGTACGGAGATTGTCACAGATAGGCTCAGTAGGAGTTTGGATGAGTTTTCTCATCGGCCTTCTTATCGACAGATACCTGGGTAGCCGTTATGTGCAGCTAGTACCGCTGACGTGCTTGTGGTTAAACCCACTGCCAGCGTAGTGTCGAGTCTTTAGAGTCCCACACAGAGGGTTTCCCTACTTCGGATGAAACGATGTAGAGGTCGTATGGTTTTACGACAGGGTTCAAACATATACGTGTACTTGTGCACGCATCATGTTCGGAAAGATGATACTAATAGGCTTTGGTTTAAGCCGGATCCTAGTATTAGATTATCGGATTATTTTCGTCTTATTGTATTCATATTTTTTCGGAATACGGATACGGGTATGTATATACGGTGAGGGGTATTCTTGTAATTTGTTCAAGAATGCTTCTAGAAGAAGCCACATCATTACTTGTATTACCATTTATGCTAAATGGATTAATGAGGTAGAGGTATGAGGTGCTAAGTAATTATGAATGAATCATAGCTACTTGGTGACTCTTAATGGCTATTAAGGCAAGGTGGCACTTAGATATCATGTGTGAGGCTAGGTGTCACTTGGAGATTATGTAAGATATTTTGGCATGCCTCATATTCATCACAATTACCCATATTCTTTTTCAAAATAACAAATACACTCTCTCTCCTCAAGCACTCTCTTCTTCTTCCTCATACCCTAACTTGTCTTATATGTTGAGAAACTTAGGGTTAATGACACTAAACTATCCATAATCACTCTTTACATCCTCTAGGTCACTTAGATTAGCACTCTATATATCCTATTTACCTCATCTTAGAGATAGGAGCTCAAAGTAGACACTCTCGGGTGGATCTTTTTTGACTCGAGAAGGCTGATGAGGAGGCACGATCCATACACACTCCAAGGAGCTCACGTAGAGGAGGAGGAGTATAAGAAGAAGAAGGACCGGTTCTTACATAGTAGTTAACCTCTTAGATGTTTAGCTAGTTAAGGTTTAGTATAGATCATGGTGTTTAGTCGGTGTTGCGATGCATATTAAAATCGCTTTTTGCAAATTCCGCCTCCCCGCGAACCCGCGGGGTGCGTGACATCGACTTAAAATATGTGTGTGTGTGTGTGCGCGCGCGCGCGCACGCGCGTATGTGTGTGTTAGTGTTATGCATCCACGCTAGTCCCTTTCCCGCCCTACCGTAAATTAAGTAATCTTATGCTGAAGACCCAGGACCCTGTGACGAATGCGGATAGCATATATATGCATGCCTATTTTCGTTTCTTTTGGTGTGATATTATTAATTGATGGGATCACATTATAGGTTTAATGCAAGGAAAACAAACCTAAGTGATGTTGTCGAAACCAAATTTAAAACTATTCGGTTTTCTTCAAAACCACTTGTTTTAAAAGGGGAGGCTAAACCACTCCCTTTCAAAGCCTCTCGAGTTCCTTCAACGATATCAAGTTTATTACGTTAAAGCTTTTTTCGCCAAAAACCAGTGATAGCCCCTCGTCATTTCAGATGGGTAGCGCTTAGTATTCATGCTATGTATTTCGGCCTTCATCAAGGAATAGCATATGGTAGCTATGTGTTACTTTTCTGCTGCATAGAAATGCATTAATTTAGGACAGCCGTACAGCTATTTTGGTCTTCATCAAAGATTAGTACGGGTGGGTCTAGATTAATTAGGATAATGACGGGCTGAACTTGACTTGCGACTTATGATATTTTAGCCTTCGTCAAGGTCATAAGACTCTTGGGGGAAAAATCCAAATCGAGAGTTTCAAATAAAGAGGAAACTTGAGTGGCTTCCATCAAGTTATCACACGGTGATAGTTGGGTCCCGATTCCTACTGATGAGTAGGATTACTCCTCGGAAGATTTTCACTTCACAATTAGCTGACCTATTAGATATCTAAAAAGTGTTAACGAGGTTACGCCTCTTAGGAAACATGGTTATTTAATTAGGTCTGTGCGAAAGTATGGAGAGCCTCACTCGGAGTACCAACACTATCCTGGCTAAACGGTTAGCAAACTTGTAAGTTGTAAATGATCCTGACTAGTTCTCCTTTTAGGGTTTGAAAGAGAATTCGAGGAAACAGTGGGAGCCATCCAGATTACATAAAGTGTTTAACCAATCTAATTTAGGTTAGAGTTGTTGCGTTTCGGTGTCCGTGCCGCGGAGGCCGTGGCCGAGACGGAAGCGAAAACAAAAATTTACACGAGCACCAAACATACGTAAAACCCAAGATACGATCCAAAAATCTAAACTAACTAACTAGAAATGTAAAGGTGCAGAAACTACAACCTTCGACGCATGTCCACCCAATTGTGGAAGACCCCTCCAAGCTCGTAGCCGCCGGGATCACACTTGAAAATCGACCACCCTCACCTAAGACGATCCACCTGAGGGAAACTAGAGGAGGCTCTAACTGATGATCCAAACTTGTTAGGTGTGGATGGTCGGTGATGTAGGAATATATCACTAAACTTTTTCTCTCTTTTTCTCAAGCTGAGGTGAGCAAGAGGAAGAAGAAGGAGAAGAAAAAAAAAGGCTAAGTCTTTTTTCTTTCCACTATGAAGCATGAAACATGTTGGATGAAAAAATGATCAAGTCAAAAGAAAAGAGAATGGAAACATCCTTTTTTTTACAACCATGGTGCAATAGTGCACCAATAAATGCACATCACAATCCAAGCCATTCCTCTCTACAATTACATGCATGCTTCATGCCATCTCATTTCCAATTTATTTTTCTAAAAAGAAAAACAAATATGAGGTGTCTTTCTTCTATAAGCATTCCCGTATAAATACGGAATACTTCACCTGGTATATGTATCGCTACATATACGTATATCCGTATAAAAGTACGGGTACCACCAAAGAGAGAAAATGAATAGTGAACAATAATACTAAAATATATATATCAAAATACATATATAAATTATTAAATCAAAACCTGATTTGATAATCCGGCTTATCCCTAAGCCGGCTAGTATTATCAACCGCCCGATTAAAGTCCGTGTATCCCGTACACGTATTTAATCGGACCCCTGCACATACCAACGTACGGCTCCTACATCTATCGCCTATTCTGTGTAGGACCCTAAAGACTTTACAATACGCTGGCGGTGGGTTTAACCACAAGCACGTCAGCGGCACCAGCTGTACGTAACGGCTACCGAGGTACTTACCGAAAGGGGGGTCGACAATCAAGTACGTCCTTACCCTACTGAGCCTGAATGTGACAATCTTCGTACATTCCAGTCTCTTCGTCAAAGAGTATCGCATATCGGATCTAGGGGGTGGATAACGTCAGACCCCTACTAACCCGATAAGTCATGTCTGAGTCAAGCTCATCACCAATAGAGATACTGCTGATCAACTATCAGTAAATCTTATCTACCATGGCTAGGGATTTTTGGTGATAGCCAACTGAACATAGCGCGACATCGACTCCTAATACCAAGAGAGATGAATCCCTGACAATCGACCACTGCCTCCATGTGGTTTGGGACTGTACCCAACTAAAACCTGTTTGCAAGACTCCTTTGAGCTGTGGTAGGGTAGTAATCAAAGTACAGTAACTCATACGAGATAAATAACGATTTTAGGTCAAAGGCCTAACCAGTACTCATGCCACCTGAGAACTTCCATCTGACGATAGATATAATACTATCTAGAAGTTCTCAGCGAGTCCGTCCGGTGTACTTACCTCCAGTAGGTACCTGGATACCATCTTAGGTGACACAACACCAATGGCTTGTGAGACCGGCTACCGCCCCTCGTCGGGGTCTAGAAGTATATACACTAGTCTACTATAGAATATCTATGTCCAGTCTCGATACTGTAAGTCCACGTTGCCAACCCCGGTTCTTGCGGGGAGGCGGAAACGGTATAAAAACAAATTTTTAGCGCATTAGGCAACATGGACTAACAAAAGTCGGGATCTTTTCTAAACTAAACTAGCTACCAAGCTAAAGAGAGTTAGCTACTCGGAAAAGATGTTATACCTAACTTGAACTCCTTCTTCTTGAAACCTTTGTAGAGCTTGGATGGTGCTTTTCTCGTCGACTTCTTCCGTCAAAGATGGATCCACCTGAGGGTTTAACCTTCGGGCTCCTTTCTCGAACTTTGAGAGAACTAGGGTCTTTGGCTTGCTAGACCTCTAACCCTAGAGTGAGTAAAGAGTGGTTTTGGGGTGTTTTTATCTCAAGGAGAGGGTTTCTCAACACATGAGAGTGAGTCTCCTGGAACTAGAGGAGGAGGAAGAAGAAGAGAGGAGAGAGAAGTGTTATGATAGAATGAAACTCCTTTTTACAACCATAACATAATATGAAATGAATTATCAAATTAATAATAATAATCTAAATGAAATAGTTGATGGATGGTTTGGAATGACAATTATCATTACACACATTAAATGGTTTTGCCAGAATCAAAGAGCATCTTTGATATGTAATGATGATAGTCAAAGTTTCAACCATGGTCCACAAGTCAACCTTGGTTAACAAGTCAACAAACCCAACCATGACACAATTTCATTTAATTTATATTATTAATTGATATATCATAAATTTATTAGGGTTTGGAAAAAGACGACTGTCAACTGTGCATACACACCCGTTCCGAAACCCTAATGAAAATCCTCTTCCTCCGCCTCAATCAACTGTGCATACACACCCGCATTCTTGTTCCGAGGAACATGAATACAATGAGATAAAACTAACCCCAAAACATATACTAGTATCTGGCTCAAACCAGAGCCTGCTAGTAATATCCGTCCGGGCTCCAAACGTGCACAAGTGCGCGGATGATAACGAACCCTGTCGCAAAACTATGCGACCTCTACTCTGTTTTGCCCAAAGGCGAATAGCCCTCTGTGTGGGACTCTAAAGACTCGACACTACGCTGGCAGTGGGTTTAACCACAGACTGCAAGCGGCACTAGCTGTGCGTAACGGTCCCCAGGTAGATGCCGATAAGAAGACTGACGCGGTGAACCCCATCTGAACTCCTACTGAGTCTGAATGTGACAATCTCCGTACAGTCCGGTCTGTTCGTCTGATACATCACATGGCGGGCCTAGGGGGCGGTAAACGCCAGTCCCCTAAAAGTGGTTCAAGTCGTGTCGGAGTGAAGCCCAGAACACCCTGAGATAACACTGGAAACCTACCAGTATATCTCGTTTGCCCTGGCTAGGGACTACTCGTGTAATGGCTCTCGTTGACACAGCGCGATGTCAACCCCCAATACCGGGAGAGATGAATTCTGTCTAACCGTCACTGCCTCCAAGTGCTTCGGGACTGCACCCAACTACTACCTGTTTGCACGACTCCTTTGAGCCGTGGTAGGGTAGTAATCTAAGTACAGTGGGAACACACTCGAGGCGAAGTGACAGTGTTAAGTCAGCGGACTAAGCTGTACTCATGTCACCTGGGAACTGATAACTGACGATAGGTATAAAACCAACTAATCAGTTCCCGACGAGTCCTGTCCAGTGTACTCGTAACCTAACGAGCACCTGCATACTATCTCAAGTACGACGTACTGACGGCTGTGGGACAGACCGTCTCCCACAATGGGATGAGAAGCGCATGCACTAGTCTACTCCGGAGTATCGATGCCCTGTCTCGATAGTCCTGCGACTAGGGACCTGCGTAAGGATGTGCTTATAGATTACCCAGCCCCCACTAGTATGACTGCCATCGCAACGCTGGTAATCAAGCAAAGATCCTAAGGGCTCCACTAATGTGTATAGATGATATACTAGAATAAACACATGTACACATTGAAGTAGAATCAAACCAAGTAGCATACTAATATTTTGAGCAAGATTGTATATACAAGGTGAATATCCCAAGCTTCCATTAAGTAATATACAAACCAGTATGATACAGTAATGGCCTCTAGGGCATATACACTAACAATCTCCTACTTGCACTAAGGCCATGTACTGGCGTATCGAAGACCTATCATCTCGATCAGCCGCTTGAACTGAGTCTGGGGCAAGGCCTTTGTGAATGGATCTGCAGTGTTTTCTTCTGAAGCAACGCTCCGAACCTCGATCTCCTGGCGATCCATGATCTCCCTGATCAGGTGATACCGCCTCAAGATGTGTCTGGATTTCTGATGGGACCTGGGTTCCTTCGCTAAAGCTATAGCCCCGTTGTTGTCGCAATACAGAGGTATTGGATCAACAATGGACGGAACCACCTGAAGTTCTTTCATGAACTTCCTCATCCAGACGGCTTCTTTTGCGGCATCAGATGTAGCGATGTATTCCGCTTCCATAGTCGAGTCTGCAACGGTTTCCTGTTTGGAACTCTTCCAACACACCGTCCCTCCATTGAGGGTAAAGACAAAACCCGACATGGACTTGGAATCATCCTTGTCACTCTGGAAGCTGGAGTCAGCAAAGGCCTCGATCTGGAGGTCTTTTCCGCCATACACCAAGAACATCTCCTTAGTCCTTCTCAGGTACTTGAGAATGTTCTTTACCGCTATCCAGTGTTTCTCCCCTGGGTTTGACTGATACCGGCTTACCACACTCAGTGCATAAGCTACATCTGGTCTGGTACACAACATCGCATACATTATAGAGCCTACCGCAGAAGCGTAGGGTATAATAGACATGCGATCCCTATCTAAATCAGTCTTGGGAGACATCTCTTTAGAGAGGGTGATCCCGTGACAAGCCGGTAGGTTACCGCGCTTGGAATCTTCCATACTGAATCTTTTCAGTATGGTGTCGATGTACCTGGACTGCGAAAGTCCTAATATCCTCTTGGATCTATCACGATGGATCCGGATCCCCAGGATGTATGAGGCATCACCCAGGTCTTTCATGGAGAACCTGTGTGACAAGAACCCATTGACAGATTGTAGCATAGGAATGTCATTTCCTATTAAGAGAATGTCATCCACGTATAAAACGAGGAATACTACAGTTCTCGCTACAAATCTACTATAGATGCATGGTTCATCTGGATTTTTGATAAAGCCAAATTCCTTGACCGTCTCATCAAAACAGATGTTCCAACTCCGCGATGCCTGCTTTAGTCCATAGATGGACTTAAGCAACTTGCACATCTTTCCGCTGCTCCCACTCTGAATGAAACCCTCTGGCTGGTCCATATAGACACACTCTTCTAAATTTCCATTTAGAAAAGCGGTTTTTACGTGCATCTGTCAAATCTCATAATCGTGGAAGGCAGCAATGACAAGAAGGATCCGAATGGATTTCAGCATAGCCACTGGAGAAAAGGTTTCGTCATAGTCCAAACCAGGTCTTTGACGAAAACCCTTTGCAACAAGTCTAGCTTTATAGGTCTCAACCTGTCCATCTACACCAATCTTCGTTTTGAAGATCCACTTGCATCCCACGGGTTTTACCCCATCTGGAGCAATGTCCAACGTCCATACTTTGTTGGTGTACATGGACTCCATTTCGGTCCACATTGCATCCAGCCATTTTACCGAGTCAATGCTCTGAACGACCTGCTGGAAGCTAGCAGGCTCATTATAATCTATGATGCAATCCTCTCTATCCTCGTCTATGAGAAAACCGTAGTATCTCTCGGGCGGATGAGACTGCCTACTACTTCTGCGGAGAGGCGTAGGAATGTCCTGTTCTTTTGAACCCTCTGGTTCCACTAAGCTTTCAGTAATAGTCTGTGGTTCTGGAATTTCTTCCAGTTCTACTGCGCTCCCACTAATTTCCTTTTCCAAGAACTGGTGTTCTAGAAAGTGGGCATTACGAGAAACAAGGACTTTTTGTTCATCTGCGTGGTAGAAAAGATACCCCCTGGTGTTCTTTGGGTATCCCACAAACTTGCACAGTACTGAGCGTGCCTCGAGTTTTTCCGCATGCTGCTTTTTGACAAAAGCTGGACATCCCCAGACCTTCAGACATTGAAGATAGGGTTTCTTCCCACTCCATAATTCATATGGTGTGGTAGGCACAGTCTTAGTGGGAACTCGGTTCAAAAGGTATGCGGCTGATTCTAGCGCATATCCCCAGAATAATCGCGGTAACTCAGCGTTATTCATCATGGACCGCACCATATCCAATAGGGTGCGGTTCCGTCTCTCCGATACACCGTTATGTTGCGGAGTGTATGGAGGAGTAAGCTGAGAGAGAATTCCATTCTCTTTTAAATAGTCCAGGAACTGGGCACTCAAGTATTCACCACCTCGATCCGATCTTAGAATCTTGATACTTTTGCCGGTTTGTCTTTCTACTTCATTCTTATATTCCTGGAATTTTCCAAAGGCTTCGGATTTATGTTTCATTAAGAAGACATGTCCGAACCTTGAAAAATCATCCGTAAAAGTAATGAAGTAAGAAAGACCGCTTCGCGCATGTGTAGACATTGGACCGCACACGTCGCTGTGTACGAGTCCCAAGAGCTCGCTCGCTCTTACTCCGTGTCCAGTGAACGGAGTCTTTGTCATCTTTCCTTTGAGACAGGATTGACAAGTGTCATACGATTGATATTCGAACGGATTCAAATACCCTTCTGTATGTAACTTAGTCAACCTTCTCTCATTGATGTGACCCAGTCTACAATGCCATAAGAAAGCCTGATTGATTTCTGGAGACTTTCTTTTGTGTGTATTCTGGACATTGAAAATCTGTGGTTGGTTTAACACGTATATACCATTGCTCAATGTACCTGACCCAATCAGAACTTGATTAAGGCGAATGTTTACAACATTACTTACAAACGTAAATTCATAACCTTCTTTAGAAACCAAAGATACAGAAATGATATTACAAGTTGCGTTGGGTACAAAAAAGCAATTGCGCAAGACCAAAACATGTCCATCTGACATTCCCAGGTGATAGTCCCCCACGGCTTTAGCATCCATGCTAGCTCCGTTTGCAACTCTGAGGGTCATGTCACCTGCCTTCAAAACCCTACGGTTTCTCAACGCCTGCAAAGAATTACATATATGAGATCCTGATCCGGTATCCAATACCCAGGAAGTAGAGTTTATTGAAAGACAGTTTTCAATAACATACACACCTGAAGCTGAAGCCGCAACCTGCTTCAGTTCCTGTGTCCTGGCCTTCTAATCCCTGCAATCTTTCTTCCAGTGTCCACTCTTATGATAATAGAAGCATTCTTCTTTACCCACAAGCTTCCCCGCTATCTTTGTTGCCTTTGCCTTTCCCTTCGTATCCACTTTACTAACACCGCCCCTTGGTTTGGCTGTGGCTTTCCTCTTCTTTCTCTTGGCTTTCGCCTTGGACCGAGAAGAAGAAGATCCTCCTACAAACAAAGTGGATGTTTCCCTACTTTTCTATAGGGTGCCCTCTGCGCTCTTCAGCATGTTGAGGAGTTCTGAAAGTTCAACCTCTTTTTCTTGTAGGTTGAAGTTCAGTATAAACTGGGCGTAAGTGGAAGGAAAGGACTGGAGAATCAAGTCCGTATAGAGCTCACTCTCCAGCGTGGTCCCAAGTTCCGCGAGCTCCTCAATGTAGCCAATCATCTTAAGCACGTGTTCCGCTACCGATGATCCGACGGCCAACTTTGCCGAAAATAACTTCTTCGACACTTCGTATCTTGCGATACGAGACTGCTCTCCATACAGTTCTTTTGTATGAAGAAATATGGATTCCAGGTCCATATTCTCGTGCCTCCTCTGATGTTCGTTGTCCATAGAGGCAAGCACGAGGCACTTGGCCTTCGCGCAATCAATCTCCCAAGTCTTACGGATTTCCTTATCCGCGACACTGGAGGTGGGACCTGGGACAGGGGGAGCTTTGGTGGTAAGAAGATACCCCAGCTTGTCGTAAGTGATTGCCATTTTGACATTCCTGAGCCAATCTTTGTAGTTTGGCCCTGTCAGTATGTTTTTATCTAGAAGTAACTTAAGTCCAGTCATGTCGATTGGTCGCTGCAATTAAGAGAGAGAGAAGAAACACTCAGCACGATACTCTTGCAAGTTTAAAATGGTTTTTAGTTTGTCTAAACAGGATGGCTCCCACTGTCTCTAGAATCCCTCCTCAAACCATAAAGGAAGAATTAGTCGGGATCTATCCCACCGCACAATACTTGCTTAACCGTTCAGCCAGGCCAGTGTCGGTACTTCGAGGGAGGTTTTCCAACACTTTCGCGAAGTTCCTTAATTTAAGAACCTCTTTTCCCTGGGGGCGTAGCCCCGCTAACACCTTTCTTGACACCTACTAGGTTTATAGCATTGATCGTTTAGTGAGAAATTTCCCGAGGAGTAGCATATACTCACAGTAGGATCGGGATCCAAATATCATCGCGTGATGAAACTGAAGGAATCCTACCAGAATCATCACACTCCAAATGGTATGCAAATCTAGCAAGTTTCAGTACTTATGAAACTCCCGATGTGATTTTTGCCCCATGCTCTTATGACCTTGGCGTGAGGTCAAAATGTCATAAGTCACATGTCAAGTTCTTCCCATCATTATCCCGGTTGATTTGAACCCACCCGTACCTACCTTTGACGTAGGCCAAAATGGCAGTACGGCTGTCCCAAAACAACGCATTCTATCTATGCAACAGATAAATATCCGGTAGCTACCAATCACTATGCCTTGGCGTGAGGTCAAAATACATAGCTTGAATACTACCGAATATTTAACTGAAATGATGGAGGGCTACGAATGGTTTTGGCTAAACCGTGAACGTAGTGAACTTGATATAATCGATGGAACGAGATAGCTTTTAAAAGGAGTGGCTCAAGCTCCGCATTTAAAAGTTAGTTTTGAAAAGAACCGAGTGGGTTTTCGAAAGTGTTCCAACGACTTTTTCTTGGTTTATTATCTTGCATTAGTTCTTTTAATGCGTGATATTCTTGCATTAGTTCTTTTAATGCGTCCCATCAATTAATCCCACCATTGCAGAAAACAACCAAAATATGACGTACGCTTATGCCATTCGCATTCGCCACGGGGCCCCGTCATCACCCGTTAGGTTACTTAACTAACGACAGAGCGGGGGCTGGGCTAGCGCGGCTGTAAAACATAAGCAACGCCTAAATAGTTATAAATATATAGCAATGATAGACATTACAGATCACAGATGAATACATTGGATATACTAGGAATCCGCAATCCGTTAGAGCCTTCAACGAAAAGCGGATTACACGGTCGCGGTGAATAGCCAATACCCCACCCAAGACCCCTACGGGTGCGGAAAACTACCCGCCAAGTACCCGAAGTGGAGCAACCTCCCTCAACGCCGTGAGTAGGCCACTCGGCACTTCGAGATACCCAGTAGTTTGTGCACCCCCTCCATGGGTATATCCTAGGAGCAAAAACAGTAAAAATAATTATACAATGACGGCTACAACCCCGACCCGGTTGTGCGGCCATACAAATAATATTACATCAATTTACATATTACATGAATGAAAGAAAAAGAAACACTCATCTCACATCCACCCCGGCTATTCACCCGCGACAGTCCAACGCATTCATATACACATACCATCATCAAACACAGATCACAGATATGTATAACCCCGACTAATCGACATATAGCGATTAGCCGACGTTCAATACATATAAACATCACAGATATAACAGATTAGTCAAAGTATAGTGAAGTTCGATCCAAAAATACGAATTTATAGGCCCCCAAAAACAAATTTCTTTTCTGGAAAACCTGGGCACAAATAAACCATCTTAAAAATCCCAAAACCCTACCAGAAGAACACTGCACCAAACCCGGTCGCGAGAAGAGCCAAGACGGCGGCGGTTCCGCGGCAAATGTATACTCATTGCCGCGGAACCGCGGCGGTTTGAAGGATTCAGGCGACCGTTTTTGGTGGGTGTCTTCACAAAACCCTGAGCTGATTTTTGGAGTAAAATTTTTTATCTTTAGAGCACAAAAAATTTCAACAGAAAGTTAGGGTTTTGATGTTTAGGTTTTTGTGATTTTTCCGATCGAACTTCCATACACTTTACTACTTAGCTAGTTTAAGTTTAGTTAGGCTCTGATACCACTGTAAGTCCACGTTGCCAACCCTGGTTCTTGCGGGGAGGCGGAAACGGTATAAAAACAAATTTTTAGCGCATTAGGCAACATGGACTAACAAAAGTCAGGATCGTTTCTAAACTAAACTAGCTACCAAGCTAAAGAGAGTTAGCTACTCGGAAAAGATGTTATACCTAACTTGAACTCCTTCTTCTTGAAACCTTTGTAGAGCTTGGATGGTGCTTTCCTCGTCGCCTTCTTCCGTCAAAGATGGATCCACCTGAGGGTTCAACCTTCGGGCTCCTTTCTCGAACTTTGAGAGAACTAGGGTCTTTGGCTTGCTAGACCTCTAACCCTAGAGTGAGTAGAGAGTGGTTTTGGGGTGTTTTTATCTCAAGGAGAGGGTTTCTCAACACATGAGAGTGAGTCTCCTGGAACTAGAGGAGGAGGAAGAAGAAGAGAGGAGAGAGAAGTGTTATGATAGAATGAAACTCCTTTTTACAACCATAACATAATATGAAATGAATTATCAAATTAATAATAATAATCTAAATGAAATAGTTGATGGATGGTTTGGAATGACAATTATCATTACACACATTAAATGGTTTTGCTAGAATCAAAGAGCATCTTTGATATGTAATGATGATAGTCAAAGTTTCAACCATGGTCAACAAGTCAACCTTGGTCAACAAGTCAACAAACCCAACCATGACACAATTTCATTTAATTAATATTATTAATTGATATATCATAAATTCATTAGGGTTTGGAAAATGACGACTGTCAACTGTGCATACACACCCGTTCCGAAACCCTAATGAAAATTCTCTTCCTCCGCCTCAATCAACTGTGCATACACACCCGCATTCTTGTTCCGAGGAACATGAATACAATGAGATAAAACTAACCCCAAAACATATACTAGTATCTGGATCAAACCAGAGCCCGCTAGTAATATCCGTCCGGACTCCAAACGTGCACAAGTGCGCGGATGATAACGAACCCTGTCGCAAAACTATGCGACCTCTACTCTGTTTTGCCCAAAGGCGAATAGCCCTCTGTGTGGGACTCTAAAGACTCGACACTACGCTGGCAGTGGGTTTAACCACAGACCGCAAGCGGCACTAGCTGTGCTTAACGGTCCCCAGGTAGATGCCGATAAGAAGACTGACGAGGTGAACCCCATCTGAACTCCTACTGAGTCTGAATGTGACAATCTCTATACAGTCCGGTCTGTTCGTCAGATACATCGCATGGCGGGCCTAGGGGGCGGTAAACGCCAGTCCCCTAAAAGCGGTACAAGTCGTGTCGGAGTGAAGCCCAGAACACCCTGAGATAACACTGGAAACCTACCAGTATATCTCGCTTGCCCTGGCCAGGGACTACTCGTGTAATGGCTTTCCTTGACACAGCGCGATGTCAATCCCCAATACCGGGAGAGACGAATCCTGTCTAACCGTCACTGCCTCCAAGTGCTTCGGGACTGCACCCAACTACTACCTGTTTGTACGACTCCTTTGAGCCGTGGTAGGGTAGTAATCTAAGTACAGTGGGAACACACTCGAGGCGAAGTGACAGTGTCAAGTCAGCGGACTAAGCTGTACTCATGTCACCTGGGAACTGATAACTGACGATAGGTATAAAACCAACTAATCAGTTCCCGACGAGTCCTGTCCAGTGTACTCGTAACCTAACGAGCACCTGCATACTATCTCAAGTACGACGTACTGACGGCTGTGGGACAGACCGTCTCCCACACTGGGATGAGAAGCGCATGCACTAGTCTACTCCGGAGTATCGATGCCCTGTCTCGATAGTCCTGCGACTAGGGACCTGCGTAAGGATGTGCTTATAGATTACCCAGCCCCCACTAGTGTGACTGCCATCACAACGCTGGTAATCAAGCAAAGATCCTAAGGGCTCCACTAATGTGTATAGGTGATATACTAGAATAAACACATGTACACATTGAAGTAGAATCAAACCAAGTAGCATACTACTATTTTGAGCAAGATTGTATATACAAGGTGAATATCCCAAGCTTCCATTAAGTGATATACAAACCAGTATGATACAGTAATGGCCTCTAGGGCATATACACTAACAGATACTCCCACGACTAGGAACATTTAAGGATGTGCTTATGGACAACCCAGCTCCTATATATATGATCGCCATCATAATGTTGGTCGTTTAGCAACAATCCTACGGGCTTCATCAACGATGAAGACAAACCAGATAGCATACTATCATCTCGAGTAAGACTGTTATACCTGTATAGGTCCTCATTCAATTATCATAATTGCCTACTTGCAATCACAATAATTTCCTTGAGGCCACTATATCCAACAATCCCCCACTTGCACGTAAGCCCAATTATTGCGCTATCGTATACCCACAGCTCGTGTGTTACTGAATACCCAAGTTCTCTACTAATCTGTTTCGCAAACTATGTTTGTGAAACTTAATATGTTAGAGAAATAGTCTCAGTGAGTGGATCTGCTACAATGTTCCAACTTCATCTCTCTATATCTCAACTTTGCGGAGATCGACAATCTCTCAAACTGAGTGATACCCCGCCTCAAGAATTTTTCTCGATACCTGATGGGACCAAGTTCATAAATGAACAACTCCATCCAATAAACTTTTTGGGCTGTATCCTCTATCGAGTCATAACCAGCATCATGCACCATGATTACCTCAGTATCTCTATTGGAACTCCATCCAATATACTGATCCTCAGAAGAGGCTAAACTAAAAACTTTGACAGCATCTCTGTCATCCAGATCACCTTGGAAGCCCGAACCGATAACCGCTTCCCAAAGGAGGTTGCTGTTACCTTATACCAAGAACATCCACTTATGTTCATTACAGCTTCCTTTTGTTTCTTCAGGATTGGATTAATACATGCTTACTACAGCTAGTGCAAAAGAAATATCTGGTGTTGTACAAGACTTTGCATGATTGACTCAATTGCCTAAACAAATGATATGTCATTCATGCCAGTCCCTCTCATAATCAGTCTAGAAGACATCCTTTTTAGAGAGGGTGACTCCATCACATGCGGGTATACCAACACGTTAGGAGTCGTCCATTCTAAAATACTATTAGAATGTTGTCTAAGTACCCGATTGGAAAACTTTCCAAATCTAGATCTAGTTACCAGAATACCTGACACATTACTAATCTACTTTTGTACAAGACATTGTATTCTTGACTCAATTGCCTAAGCAAATGATATATCATTCATGCCAGTCCCTCTCTCCATTAGTCTAGAAGACATCTTTTTAGAGAGGGTGACTCCATCACCTGCAGATACACTACCATACCAGGAGTCGTCCATTCTAAAATACTTTTAGAATGCTGCCTAAGTACCTGATTGGGGAATTTCCCAAATTTAGATCTAAAAGTATAAATCTAGTCACCAGAATTCCTGATATATTATCAATATCCAAAGTGGAGAAAACATTATGTGACAAACAAAGTTTGACCGATTGTAGTATAGGAACATCACTTCCTATCTGGAGTACGTCATCCAAATCCCAGGACAGTACCCTCTACATCTTTCTTACTAGGTTCATCTATTGTTTTGATGAAATCAATCACCTTGACTGTCACATCAAAAACAGATGATCCATCTCCGCTATGCATGCTATAGTCTACGAATAGATATAAGCAACTTGCACACCTTCCGCTGCTCCCACTGACTATGATAACCTTCTGGCAGAATCATATACACGTAGACTTCCAAATTCCTATTTGGAAAGACGTTAGAGTCACCCATCTGCTAGACATCATAGCCAAAAATAGTATCAGCGCCAAATCATATCCATATAGACTTCAGCATAGACACTAAAGTAAAAGTGTAGCGTTTTGAAAATCGTTTCGGTGAAATTTTGGAAAATCGGTAAAATGAGGGGGGTTTTTTGTAAAAAAGTCAAAATACAAATATCTTATTATAAAAATTAAATATACATATTCTAGCTATGTAATTGCTATTATTTGGTGTTTATTGAGCCGCTGGTGAAATTTTAAATTTTCTGAAAAAAATATTATTTTATTATTATTTTAAGCCGTCACTACTACATTTAATTAGGGAAAATTACAAATTGGAATGAGTTGAAACAAATTTTGTGCATCATAAAACATTAAATAAAAATTTATCATGTGGTTTTTGGAACGAAATCATTTGCCAAAATGGTTTAGGAATTATTGAAGAAAAAAGGCTTTTTTTTAGCGTAAATGGATGTTTGGGCTATTGTATTTATCATTTTTCATCACCCCACACCCGTGCCCACACCCACACACCCCCACTTACTCCTCCCCATGGCTGAATTCAGCACCCACCATATATTTCCCCACTTGATTTTCAAGGAAAAAGAAATGAAAGAAAAGAAAAGAAAATGAGTGAAGTAGTTAGACTTTTGACTTTGTTTGATCTTGACCTTGTCCCCCCCCCCCCATTTTCCTCACCTCCCTCTCTCTCCCCCACCCACTTTTCTGGCCGAAAATTCCTTCTCCCCACAGCAGCCCCCCTCCATTTTCCCCTCTCTTTTCCCTTCAAAACTTCATGAAAAATTGCATCAAAAATCCACCAAAAATCCCACAAAATCAAAATCAAAGTCCTACCCATTTTAGCTTAGCCCGTTTAGCATGGATCCTTGTGAAAAGAGAGCATTTTGGGAGGCCATGGAGTCTTGTGGACCTTCATATATTTTTGGGTATAATTCTAAAACTTTTTGTTGCTTAAATTGTTACTAATTTCTTAAGCTAATTTAATTAAGTGTTATTTGGATATGTGAGTTTAATTGCAAGTTTTGGAATTCAAGTTGTGAAATTGAATGCAAGTTAGGGTTTATAAAATTGGTGTATGGTTGTGTGTTATAATTAGGCTTTGTTGTCATGTTAATACAAGTTTAGTAGCTAGTGCTAATGACTAGCTTTAAAAATTTTGTTATTTTGCTAATTTGCTTAGTAGGTTTTTGAAATTTGTTAAATGCTTGGGATTAAAAATGTGATTAGGTTTTTCTTGGCTTCATTAACTTTATTAAGTGTGGTTTAATACTTTGGATCATGCAATTCTAAGCTAGATTGTAGTTTGTGTATTTTGCTTTGAAATTGTTATAAAGGGTATTTTTGGTAAACTAGAATATTAGGATTTTTGGAATTTAATGAGATTAAATTCCGGAAATTGTTTATACGACTTATTTAAGATATTTAATAGATATATTGGCCGCTACATTCATTTAAACATCCTGTTTTGTACAAAAACGGCGAATTGTGCTTGCTAGATTTTCGGAAAAATGACTTTTTAAGCAAAATTGAGGTTTTTGTGAGTTTTAACCTAGTTTATATTAAAATTAGTGTTCGTGAATGTGCAAATGAGTGTGATTGGATTTTTCTCGATGGTTTGACGTTTGTACATCGACATCGAGGGTTGGTTTGACTATTCTTGCATGCGTAGGCGATAGGTTTGGACCTATGCGTGATACGCGTGCCGATTTGATTTTCGTATGCCGTTTCGATTTCGAATTTAGTTTTAATGCGATATGGTGCGTTATGATATGTAGGTACCCCCATGTGGACTTCGAGACGACAAGCAAGCGCGTGGCGACGTCGGTACCGGCTAGCGAGGACCAGGTGAGTAGATTTATATCTACGGGGAGAAGTCGGGTGGATGGCGTATAACACCCCCGCAGTCCGTGGTGATGTATACGGATGCGTATACACACCAACAATTTATGATATGTTATTAGGATTTATTATTGATGATTTTAGATGGATATTGGTGTTGGATTGGTGCATGGTTACGAAACCTTAGGTAGTGGGTGCACTACACTTACACATACACACATATACATACTTGCATACATTCCTTATTTCATATGTGCGTGTATGGGAATATATTTATATGTTCACATGGGTATGGGACTATGTGTTTACATACGAATTTGAGGAGGATACTTGGGATTGAGCTGAGTCGATGAGATTTGTTTGTGGTTGTGATCTCGGTGATATGGCAGGATTCGTACTTAAGGTACGTCCTGGTGTTATAGCGGATCTTGCGGCGGCGATACGGGTGAATAGTGTTATAAATAAATGGTCGACATGTGATCGTGATATGAGGCATAATATGCTAGGATATTGATATTAGGCCGTATCGGGCGATGTATACCCCTTGATGATGATATGTGCTGACGATATCGGTTTGTACGAGATTGTCGATCAGTAGTCAGATCATGAGTATATTGAGGATATTAGTATTGTACTAGACATATGTCAGTACCCTAGACTATGATCTTGGATAAAGAGGATACCAGAGGAATAGTGTGAGGAATATGATTTTGACCCGTACCCAGATTTGGGGATGCCGTACGACGGATTTACGTATGAGCTATATCTTGATGATTGATCCGCACTCTTGACTTGGGATGTCTGATTATAGATATGGTATCGGATATGATATTATTGAGGCGGGATCACCGACTAATATATATACAGGTATGTATATGTATCGACTCAGATGTTAGGCGGTTTCCTTACCTGTAGTCTAGCTTATAGCGTAGCCCTTTAGTTTAGTTAGTTGTTAGATTAGATTCGGTTCCTACCTATTTCAAAGCGTACGAATCGTGCGTATTTTTAAAGACAGCCTAAGGGATCCTACGGATATTTCAAAAAACGTATCTTTTCTTAAAAACACCGTAGCCCCTATTTTCAAAACCCCACGATTCGTGTTATTTCAAAAGGCACCATTGTAGGACTTATATTAGGTTAAAACAGATTAATTATCGTTGCGTCTAGTATTCAGCTCCCGCTCATTATTGTTGTTTGCTCCGCATCACATGCTTATATTATGCTTCATATTCTACTGTTGATATCTTGTGGTTAGGACACCAGCACCATTACCGATGATGCGTATGTACCACGTACACTTACTTGCCGGCTCACACACATCTTCATCGGTAATTGCCATGTCACGTACACCTTAGAAAATATTATTGCTTGACATAGCCTGTTAGCTAATAGTTTAGACATGATATTAGTGTACTTGCCTTATATGTTAGTTTAGACATTATAGTTATTACCTGCTACCTCATGCATACTGTTATTCATTGTTATGCCTCATTCATGGATTCTCATGCATATATTCATTTTTTACGTGCTATTGAGGTTTTGGATTTGGATTTCCATGAGATTTTCTGGATTTGGGGAAAACCGCAAAACATATACAAACTTCTTCTTTCTCTTTTTAAATAAAAAGCGCGGTTTTTCCCATGATGTATGAGTCGTCCACCATGAGTTTGCTGATAGATTTGGAGACCCGATTCGAGGAGTTGGATGAACCGTTTCGGGTACATGGTGGACCCGGTAAGGTACCCCGGGGCAAGAAGCTTGTGGTGATGACGATGAGCCTGGCAGGGGGAGACTACCTACCGGTGATTTTACCCGACGCGTCGGATATCCGGAGGATACCGTCGTGGTCTTGAGATGGATGGTAGGGGCCGGTCTGGACTGACGGCGCCCTAGATATTGAGATTGAGACATTGAGATTTTGAGATATTGAGGTACTGAGATTTGATGATACAGGCCAGTTCGGATGGCTGGAGCCTGGGGTTTTGAGACATTGAGATTTATGTTTTGTGTCGATACTAGACACTGTTGATGCTGATTTCATTTATGATACCTCATTTTAAAAATACAAAGGAAATCTCACTAATTTATGAAAACAGTTTCTTCATTTACATGTATTCTGTTTTCATGCATTCATACCTCATTCATATGATATATTGCTACCTGAGGCACTGACACGGGTACATGAGATCACACCCGGGTTAGATATTACCCTAGCCATTGTTATAGGCTGCATGTTATTCATATATTTGAGGATATATTTGATCATTGACCTAGGTTGCGTTATTCATGCGATTTTCTGTTCGTAGATCTTTTTCTACTCACGAGTTGGCAACTCACCCCCGTTGTGCCCCAGTTTCTTGCAGGTGTTGCCGTACGGATTTCATTACGGCTTTGCGGGCACGGTTTCTTTTCGGGTGACTTGCTAGTAGGTGGGTTTATTGTATCTTACCCATCATTATACCTTGTATATTATATTTCAGTTGTATCTAGAAGTTCCATCAACCAAACTTGTATTTTTTTGAGATAGAGACCAGTAATGTTATTCTTTCGACCATAGAGTAGCATGTTATATTTCTTGAGTTTCTTGCTGGTTGAGTTCCATTTCTGTTGTGATCCTCGCCTTTAGGCGTTGTATATTATGTTGCATACAGGTTGATTTGATATGGTTCTTCCTATTCTCTACTACTTCTCTTGGTTTGGATTTCTGGGTTTCGGCTTACTTAGCATACGTACTCCTTGAGACGTTCGTAGTCTAAGTGCCGGTCATGTTCCGTACTTTCGGGTCGTGACAAAAAGTCACATCATAATCCACAACGGGTATTTGATGAAAACTGTTTACAATAAGTCTAGCCTTATTAGATTGGTACCTTTCCATCTGCACAGATCTCGAAAGATCTACTTGCTCCTAATAGGTTTTACCCCTTCAGGAGCACACAGCAAAGTCCAAAATCCATAATTTGCTGAAGAGCGTGGAGTCCGTCTTGGATATGAAACATCTGGTCACCTAGAAGTTACCACTTCCTATGACCTACTGATAACAAATAGGGAAAACAACAGTGCCAAGTTATATCCGTATGAACTTCAGTATAGACACCGAAGTAAAAGTCTCATCACAATCCACAATGGGTATTTGATGAAAACTCGTTACAACAAGTCTAGTCTTATTAGGTTAATACTTTCCACCTGTACAGATCTTGAAAGACCTACTTACTCTTAATGGATTTTACCCCTTCAGGAGCACACAACAAAGTCCAAAATCCATAATTTGCTGAAGTGTGTGGAGTCCATCTTGGATATGAAGCATCTGGTCACCTAGAAGTTACAACTTTCCATGATCTGCTGATAACTAGTAAGGTCATCATCACCATGATGCTGACCTCCCTGTCACTGTCTACGAGAAAACCGAAGTTTCTCTCGGGTGGCCGAGATCACCTACTTATATCTGCGGAGTGGTTAATGGTTTGCCATCCTCAGGTTCTACTAAATTTTCGGTAATTGTTTGTGGTCCTAGAATCACTTCCATTTCTACCATACTCCCACTAGTTTCTTTTGGAAAAAAATTCCTTTTATAAAAAGGTGGCGAGTCAAGAACAATGCAACTATTGATTTTGAAAATGGTAGAAATAAAATCCTAGCAAATGCTTAGGATAATCCACAAACCGCCATTACCGAAGCATGCCTCGAGTTTGTCCGGATTCTGCTTTTAAACAGAAATCGGTTAACTCCATATCTTAACAACCTCAAGATATACATACATTCTATATCCATATAGAATTAAGACACTAATTTAGATGGAATCAGATTCAAATGTCATGCAGCTGTTTCCAGTGCATATCACCTAATGAAAAAAGGCCAATACTGTATTACTCATCATAGAGCGCACCCATGGATGAGTAACCTGCGTGAGAATCAAGTTCTCAATATTCTTATGATGGAATACCTAGTATAAGTATCTACATGTTCGATCACCTCGAAAAATCCTGATACTTCCAACAAATGGTTCTCTACTTTATTCTTATACTTATAAACTTCTCAAAATCTTTGACCTTGCATTACAACGAATGCGTGTCTAAAACCAAAGAACTCATAGGTAATCCTAAATAAAGTAAGAGTACCAATCTTTTGTCCCGAAGGACACTAGACAACATGCATTTTCATGTATAAGTCCCAAGAGTATACTAACTAAAATTCTGTGTTTTGTAAATTGAAAACTGTATTTTGGTCGAGAATGTCTTATATCGTTATTCAATGCACCTTACCTTATTCTCAACTGATAAAGGTAAATATTTAAAACACAATTTTCAAAATGTATTATCTCACTTTATAAAGTAAAGGTACAGATATTTCATTTTAAAATTTGGTGCATAACAACGGTTATTCGAAACCAAAATTTTTGTCGTTAAGCAAAGCCAGGCGATTTAATCCAATATCACTAATTACAACGAATTCCGATATTGATGATAAAATCGCCCATTTCCCAATATTCTACTCCTACTCATCATCTATAACACTGTACAGATGTGAGATCCAAATCTGGTAAATACATTCCCTGAAGTCAAAATTAATTGGGAGAACGGTTCTCTTTTACAAGTACATAGAAAATCTGAAACATGAAAATGTTTCATAGGAGGTGACTAGGTATTTCTAGTAATGTCTTTTCCATTGTCCAGTTTCATGACAGTAGTCGCAATTTCCTTTGCCTTCACTTCAATCCCTTTATACGGCTCTACATCTTACCTTCTGCACACCGTTCTTAGGCTAATTGATTTTTTTTCCTTCCTTACCTTTCGGCACCAGACTAAGGTTTAGAAGAAGACTATTCAATAAGCGTAATAGGTGTACTCTCCTAATATAAGGAGCTCTCGCAACCTGAGAGAAGGTAAAGGGAAGAGACAACCGAATAATCCTTTTCAATTTCTTCTGAACCTGTGGCCATTCTCGACTGAAATAACTTCTTCAAGTTCGTATGTAACTATACGATGGTCGTTCCAAGCAATATGGACCATCGTAGTGATACGACGTGTTCTGGAGAAATGCAAATGGTAAAATAGGAGTAGCAGGGATATATGTGAATTTGTCGCGAATCAAGACAGGCCAAAACCTAAGGGTGTAAGTGTCATGACCCGAAGTGGCACGTGACTGGCACTTGAATCATATGAGGTCTATAGGACCCCATTTAATTCAAGTAAGCCAAAAGTCCCAGAAATCTAAACCATTTTAAAGAAGAAGTGAAGAAAACTTATTTTAAAGCAAGTGGTTTTAATAATATAAGCCGAAGTATGCATGGTTAAAATCTCAAATCTTTTCTGAAAATTTCGGCAGAGTTTCCTTTGTAAATACTGGCCCCAAAAGGGGTACACCATGCATAATATGAATAAAGGGATCCCCAAGCGGGAGCTAGCTCTTCGCCAATTGGCAGTCATAACTACGCAAGCAATATAATAAACAACGCCAAAGGGCGAGGATCAAAACTCAGCAGGAAACTCAAAATCATCAAGAAAACCATAATAATACAAGCGCGACTCTAAAGTCGAAGTAATATACACTGGTCTTCTAAGTCTATAAATATACAAGTCTGGTTGATTGAGTTTACTAGATACAATTGAAATATAATAAACGGTATAATGGTGGTCACGATGCAAGTGAACCCACCTACCAAGTAATCACCCGGAATGGAAGCAGTGTGCCAGAAAGCCGCAAGGAAACCTGTACGGCAAAACCTGCAAGAAACTGGGGCATAACGGGGGTGAGTTGCCAACTCGTGAGTAGAAAATATCACCGAGCAGAAATCGCATGTATGACTCAATCCTAGGTCATACGATCAGTAATATCCTCAAATAATATGGCCTGAAGCATATAATAATGGCAAGGGTAACATCTATATATACGTGTAATCCCATGTGCTCGTGTCAGTGCCTCAGGTAGCAATATATCATAAATATGATGTATGAATGCATGAAAACAGAATGCATCTAAATGTGGAAACTGTTTTCTTATCTCAATGAGATTTCTGTATAAAAATCGAGTATCATCAATGAAATCAACAGAGAATCAGTGTCAAGCATGACACAAAATATATATCTCAATATCTCATGCTCCGGCTATCCGGACTGGCCTGTATCATCAAATCTCAATATCTTAGGCTCCGGCTATCCGGACCGGCCTGTATCATCAAATCTCAAGACCACGTCGGTATCCTCCGGATATCCGGCGCATAACAATAAAATCACCGGTAAGTAGTGCTCCCCTGTCTCAGGCTCAACGCCATCATCTGCAACCTTCTCGTCCCGAGATACCGCACCGGGTCCACCATGAACCCACAGATGGTTCCTCCTCCTCCTCGAATCGGGTGTATGATATCGCTCAAGAGCCGAGAAAACTCATGGTGGACATATCTCAAATCATATCATGAGAAAACCGCAATTTTCTATCTTTTGAAAATGATAATCAGTTTATAAATCTTTGCGGTTTCTCCAAATCCAGAATTCTCATGGAAATCCGCAATAACAATATCAAGAGTAAATAATACTGAATACTGGGCTCCGGCAATCCGGACTGGCCCCATAATATTGCATGAAAATGAATATATGAATGCATCTGATATCAAGCAAAGAATGCAATAATTAAACTACTATATGAAAGCAATAACATATATGAACTATCAGCTAGCAAGCTATGTCAATGAAATAATGTTCTCTAAATTGTACGTGACATAGCAATTACCGATGAAGATGTGTGTGAGCCGGCAAGCGAGTGTACGTGGAGCATACGCATCATCGGTAATGGTGATGGTGTCCTAACAACAGGTTTCATCATTTCTAACGAAAATGCATATGATCATGCAATGCAATGCGAATAGCAGAATAAATTGCAAATGAATAGTAAATGCAGCAATAAAGAAATATACATTCATATATACGAGTCATACAATTTTTGGTATCTGAAATCGCACGAATCGTGGTGTTTAGAAAATAGGGCTACGGTGTTTCTTATGAAAAAGTACATCCTTTGGCCTGTCTTTTAAATAGTCACGATTCGTTAGTTTTGGAAATAAGTATGACTCGTGCCCAGTCTAACATCTACTAAATAACTACAGGACTAAACTAACAGACTAGTCGAAAGGGTAAGGAAAACCATCTAAGTCTGAGTCGATCTATATATATATATATATATATATATATATATATATAATAGTCGGTGATCTCGCCTCAATAGTATCGCGTACGATACAATATCTATATCATATGACATCCTCGAGTCAAGAGTGTGGATCTATCATCATAATTATATCTCGTACGGTAAATCTATCGTACGACATCCCAAATCAGGGTACGGGTCAATATCACATTTATCTCATTATTCAACTGGTATCCTTATCATCATATATCATAAGCTGAATACTGATCTACGTCTAGTACATACTGATAGCATCAATAATATATATGCGTGTGTCTGAAAACACATCGCCTAAAGATCCGCTATAATATCATGCCATATCTCATAATACGAACAAAATCATATCACCTATCTCGTGGCACCATGCCCAATCTCATCGACTCATCTCCAAATACCATATACTATCCTCATTATCCATGTATATGTATATGTATACATACATATATATATATATATATATATATATATATATATATATATATATATATATATATATATATATATATATATATACATACTCCCTTACACACACACACACATACACACACACATATATATCCCCATATACTCATAAGTAAAATAAAATGTATGCATGAGTGTGTATGTGTGTGCAATTCACTACTCTAGGGTTCGCGACTAAGAACTAACTAAATCACTATTTTACGAATATGCTAACACTAACCCAAAGTCATCTAAGAATTTCTTACTAAGCATACACATCTCATAACACATAAGTATATATATATATATATATATAATATATCATAACGCAATCGCGTTATATACTACGAAACTGCGGGGGTGCTATACACCATCCACCCGACTTCCCACGTAGATATAATCTACTCACTTTGATCCTTACTTGCCGAAGTCGATGACGCCATGCTCGTCCTTGTCGTCCTGAAGTTCACGCGGGGGTACCTACATGTCATAACACATCGTACCGCATTAAAATCCAATTCGCAATCGAAACGACACACGAATCACTCATAGGTTAAAACTTATAGTCTACTCACGCAAATCAACCAAACAACACTCGATATAGACGTACAAACGTCAAGTGACCGATAAAAACACAAATACTAAAACTTAAGTCAACCTAGGAAAACTAGCTCCAGATTTTGGTTCTGGAAAAAACAAGGTGCACAAACAATACCGGGGTGATGTATAGGGCGCATATGATCTACAGAAGAAACCAGGACCCTAAAATCCAACATGTGGCCGGCCACTACCCCTTGAATTCCGGCCTCCTCGGTTTTGCATGCCCAGATTGGGTTCGTACTGGCACGGTGGCTTCCTAGTGGTCCATCTAGGTTATTGGGGTTATTTGCTTTTCTAGTAAAAGCCCCGGGTCACTCCAGATTCCCTGCACCCACAAAGTAATCCCAAAACAGACATTGAAAGTTTTCTAAATCCAGGTTTTTGGTTAGTTTCAGTTTGGTCTAGGTTTCTAACACTATAGTGGGGGTTTAAGGTCACCACTAAAGCTCATTAGCACCATCACAACTCAAGAATCCCTCAAACCTCATCTAGGAATTTTCAAACCTCACTAAACATCACTATATCACTTCTAAACATGCAGGGACACTAAAGTGAATGTAAGACTATACTAATGGTTAAGAAATTACCTCATTTGGTAACTTAAGAAAATTCTTGAGTTGCCCCAAGTGCTCAAAATCCATCCTTTCTTGGTCCAAAGTGCTTGTGATGATCTTGTGCATGTTTTTATTGAAGGGGGGATGAAGTTTTGAGGTGGGGATGTGGGTGTTTTGAGGAGGTAGAGGAGGGAGGAGGGAGTGGGCTGCCATGGGGTTGAGAGGGAGAGGATGAAGATGAAATAATGAAGGAATAACAAATGAGTGCCATGGTCAAAGACCCCTCATCTCTCTCTCCATTCTCTCTCTTGCCCATACCCCTTTTGTTTAATCTTATCATTTTTCTATTCTTTTACTTTTCTTCTCTTTTCTTTTTAAAGAAAACAAAGCCATGCATGATAAAGGAAAAGAAGCCATGGTAGAAAAAATGTAACAATGTGAAATATTACATGGTGCATGTCATGTGCACAAATCAAGCTTAATGCATGATTGGTGATTTTTAATCGCGATTAGCATTAAAATGGAATATCATTAATCATAAAGAATTTATAATTTGCTTAAATCATATAGAACACCCTCTTTTCAGTAATTCCAAATATTTCCCAATTTATCGGTATTTAAATATACCGCATTATTAAAATATTCATAATATTTATTATTTAATTATGAAAATTCCCAAAAATAATATTTTATTTTTTCTGAAATGTTACAGTAAGAAGGTTCGGTTAACTTGGTTTATAAGTTTTTAAGATAAGTCATGGGTCGCTGTACCGGAGAGAGAGAAAATAAACACTCAGCGTGCACCCTATCAAGATTAGTTATGGATCCCACTATTTCCTCGAATTCTCCTTCAAACCCTAAAAGAAGAACTGGGCAGGATCATTTACACTTTAAAAGTTCGCTAACCATTCAGTCAGGCCAGTGTTAGTACTCTGAGGGAGGTCCCCCGTGCTTTCGCACGGACCCAATTAATAACCTCGTTTCCACAGAGGTGTAATCTCGTTAACACTTTCTAGACACCTAATAGGTTAGCTAATTGTGAAGTGGAAAAATCTTCTGAGTAGTAATACCTACTCATCAGTGGAAATCGGGACCCAACTATCATTGTGTAATAATTTTGACGGAAGACGACCAAAATTACCACTTTAAAAGGTATGCGCAAATTTGGCAAGTTTCCGGTATGTTTGAAACTCCCGAAATGGTTTTTTCCCCTAGGACCCAAGTGACCTTGACTGAGCCAATAAATCAAAGGGTCCTAGTCAAATTCTACCCATCATTACCTTGATTGCATTAAACCCACCCGTACGAGTCCTTGACTGAGCCAAAATGACTGTACGACTGTCCTAACCAATCGCATCTAATGCTACAGAAAAGTACTATATATCTACCGAACACTACGCCTCGGCTGAGCATGACATACGTAGCACGAATACTAAGCAATACTAATCTGAAATGACGGAGGGCTATAGCTGGTTTTTGACGAAGAACCTTTAACGTAATGAACTTGATATCGTTGAAAGAACTCGAATGGTTTTGAAATGGAGTAGTTTAAGCTCCGCTTTTTAAAACAAGTAACATAAACCTTTGCAGAAATTTATTTCAGTTTGAGAATGGGTTCTGGTTCTGGAGAAATTGAATAGGATTATTCGGTTGGTTTTTCTCTTTACCTTCTCTCAGGTTGTCTTTTCTCTTTAGCTTCTCTCAGATTCCAAGGGCTCCTAGTATTAGGAAAGTACATCTATTACGCTTATTAGATAGTCTTCTTTCAAAACTTAGGCAGGTGTCGAAAGGTAGAGAAAGAAGAAATACAATTAGCATAAGTATGGTGTACAAAAGATAGGAAGTAAAGACATATAAAGGGATTGGAGTTAGGGCAATGGAAATTGTAACTAATGTCACGAGTCTGGTATTGGAAAAGGCATTACTAGGAATACCCGGCCACCCCCTCGAAACATTTTCATGTTTCAGTTTTACTGTGCGATGTTAATTGAAAAATGCTTTTCCAATTAGATTCTGACTCCAGAGTATGTATTTACGGGACTTGATTCTTATATCTGTATAGCGTTACAGATGCTGAGTGAGAGTAGAATATTAGGAATTGGATGATTAGATCCTCAAAAATCAGAATTATTTGTAATTGGTGATATTTAATGAGATCACCTAGGTTTTGCCTAACGGCAAATATTTGTTTTTGAATATCCGTTGTTATGCACCATTTTCAAACAGATATATATGTACATTTATTTTATAAAAATGAGATATAACTTTTTGAAATTATGTTTATAACATTTACCTTTATCAGTTGATGAAGGTGCATTCAATAACGGTGTAATTCCTCTTAATCATAATACAGTTTTCAACCTACGACACACAGGCTTTGAGTTATTAAACACGAAGGACTTATACAAAGTATTGTATGTTATCCGATATCCATTAGGATAAGGGGTTGGTACTCGTACTATATTCAGTTTACTTGTGACTTCTCTGGTTTTAGACACGCATTTCATTGAAATAAAAATGTCTGAATTTTAAGAAGTTATAGGTATAAGAATAAAGTAGAGAACCACACGTTGAAAATATCAGGATTTTTCGAGGTGATCGAAGATATAGATACTTATGCTAGGTATTCCGTCAAAGTAATATAATTGAGAACTTACTTCTCTCTCAGATTACACATCCATGGGTGCGCTCCTTGATGAGTAATGTTGTATAGTCTTTTCCTTTTTGGTTGTGCACTGGAAACAGCTGCATATTTTTTGAATCTGGTTCAAATTAAATTAGTGTCGTTGTTTCTATATTGCATATAGAATGGATTCATATCATAATGAAATTAAGGTATATGGAGTTGTCCGGTTTATGCTTAAAATCAGAATCCAGATAAACTCAAGGCACGTTTTCAGTAATGGCAGTTTGTAGGTTATCCCGGGCTTAGACAGGGGTTAACATTCTACCAATTGCAGGATCAATAGTTATATAGTTCTTGACTCGCCACCATTTTAGTAAAATGAATTCTTTTCAAAAAACATTAGTGGGAATATGATAGAACTGGAAGTGGTTCCAGAACCACAAACGGTTATTGAATATTTAGTAGAACCTAAGGATTCAATTGGATTCGACATCCATTAGCCACTCCATAGATTTAGCGGGTAACCTCAACCACCCGAGAGATACTTCGGTCTCCTCAAATACGGTGATAGGAGGGTTTTGATGATCCAAGCTTATCACTACTGCTATCATAGATTATGAAATCTGGCAGGTGGATGACTATAACGTCATTCTAAATTGAATTTAGAAGTGCACGTATATATGACTCTGCCAGAGGGTTGTTGTAGTCAGTGAAAGCAGCGGAAGCGTGGTGGGCCAGTTGCTTATATCTATTTATAGAATAAAGCAAGTAAAGCATAGATGGGTCATCTATTCTTGATGTGATAGTCATAGTGTTTGACTTCATCAAGCATGACAAATAGACCTGGTAAGAAGGTTAAATAGGGAGTATTGTCATCGTTTTTAGATGACATACTCCTAATAGGAAATGTTGTTCTTATACTACGATGGGTTAAACTGTGGTTGTCATAGATATTTCTTCACAAAGAAACTGGATAAAATATCAAATATTGTGATGACTATATTTATGGTTTTAGATTTAGATTTGTAAATTGTCCCAATTCGGATACATCGATACAATTCTAAAGTATTTTAGAATGGACGACGTGGTGGTATACCCGCAGGTAATGGAGTCATACTCTCTAAAGAGATATCCTCTGGACTGATGAGGAGAGAAATTTACATGATTGACATATCACTTGCTTAGGCAATTGAGTCAATCACGAGATGTCAAGTACCACACAAGATATTGCTTTTGCACTAGCTGCAATAAGCAGATATTAATCCAATTCTGGAGAAACATAAGGAATCAGTTATGAACATGAAAGAATGTTCTTGGTATGTGGTAACAACAGCCTCCTTCTGAAGGCGGTTACCATTTTAGGCTTCTAAGGTGACCAGGATGACAGAATAGCTATCAGAGTTAAAGTTTACCCTCTTCTTAGAGACAGTATGTTATAAAAGGGGTCCAAGAGGATACTAAGATAAGCATGGTGCAGGATACTGATTAAATTCAGTGGATGATACAGTCTAAGAAGTGTTAGGAATATGTATTCCCTAGAGGCCGTTATTGTATGATATAGTAGATGCTTGGACATATATATAGAGGACCTTCTTGCTCGACATGATAGTATGCTATCTGGTTGCTCTTTATCTTAACATGTACACTTGTATTATTATACTGTCTCTCTGATACATGTTGATAAAGCCCTTAGGATGTTTGCTTAACTACCAGGACTATGATGCGGATCATACTACCGGGACTTGTGTAGTTCACAAGCACATCCTTTAACTGTACCTAGTCAAGGGAGTATCGAGACATGCCATCGATATTCCACAGTAGACTAGTGTGTACGTTTCTTGACCCTGTAAGGGGCAATGGTTGATCCCATAACCATTGGTGTTTGACATCAAAGATTGTACATAGGTGCTCATTAAAGAATGGGTACACTGAACATGACTCGCCGAGAACTTCTAGATGGTACCATACCTATCGTCAGATAGCAGTTCTCTGGTGACACTGGTACAGGTTATTCTGTAGACCTGAGATCATCATAGTGTCTTGTGTGGTTCCTACTGTACTTTGATTTCCTCCCTACCACGGCTCAAAGGAGTCATGCAAACAGGTGGATTTTGGGTAAGTCCCAAGTCACATGAAGGCAGTGAACGATAGGTGGGGTTTTGTCTCTCTCAGTATTGAGAGTTGATGTTGCGCTATTCTCGATTGGCTTTAACAGTAAGTCCCTGGCCAGGGCTGATGAGATTTACTGATAAGTGTTATCAGTAGTTTCTCAAACCGTTATGAGCAAAACATCGGCATGACTTATCAAGTTACTGGGGTCTGACGATTCCACTCCTAGACTTGATATGCGACATATCAGACGAAGAGACCGGACTGTACGGTAAGTGTTACTTATAGGCTTCATGGGAGTTTGGACAAACTTGCTTGTTGATTTTCTATTCGCTCAATACCCGGGTAGCCGTTACGTCCAGCTAATACCGCTGATGGCTTGTGGGTAACTTATGTGATCATTACCTACTGCTGGCGTATTGACGAGTCTTTAAAGTCCCACAAAGGTTTCCTAGTTCAAGCGAAATGAAGTAGGGCACATATGTTGATATGTGCGGGGGGCCTGATTAAATACGAGTATGTGATACCGTATTCTAATCTGGCAGTTATTTGATATCGGTTAGGTTATATGTGATATAACCGGATTATTGAATCAAGTGTTGATTTGATAATGTGATATACAAATAAATGATATTAGTCGGCTATATGTGATATAACCGGATTGTTCGATCAAGTGTTGATTTAATAATATGATATATTTATATTTGATATAATTATATATTAACTAATATTATAGCCCACTAATTATTTCTTTAATATATATATATATATATATATATATATATATTTGATATATATATATATATTATGAAGCATGGATGGATTTTCTATTTTTTAGAAAATAGAAATGATGAGGTGGAAAATGAGAGATATTTGTGGAATGGGTGAGGCATGGCATTTTTATTTGTTTATTTGTCTTGCAACACTATTGAAGTATGATTGAATAAATTTATTGAAAATTTATCCACGTTTCAATAAGTGAGCAAGGGTGAGAGCCATTCTTGACTTGGTTCATTTTTGCCTTAGCCATTTTTCCTTAGCTCTCTGCTTTTTCTTTCTTCTTCTTCCTCATGCTTCAAGCTCTAACAATCACATGAGTTGTGAACCCTAGAGCTAGAATAAATCCTAAGTGAGCATAGAACCTCAACTTCACCATCCTACACTTGATTAGCATTTGAGTTTAGGGTGTTTCATTCACTAAAGAAAGTTTAGTGAAGAGGTAGCTTGAATAAGTGAAGCTTCAAGGTGGATCATCTTCGACACGAAGACATCGAAGCAAGCTTGATCCATTCTTCAAGTGGAGCATAGAGGAGTCGTAGAGACTACTACTCGGAGCTATAGAAGAGAAGGACTTGGTCTACAAAGGTTGTTGCCTCCTGTTGGATATATGTATGACCTAGAGGCCATTATATGTATAGTGGATGCTTGGACATGTATATATATACAGATGACTTTCTTGCTCGACATGATAGTATGCTATTTGGTTGTACTTTATCTTAACATGTTTACTTGATTGTATTATACTGTTCATTTCATACATGTTGATAAATACCTTAGGATATTTGCTTGACATCCATGACTATGATGAATATCATACTAGTGGGATATACGTAGTTTATAAGCATATCCTAGAATGTTCCTAGTCAAGGGTATATCAAGACAGGGCATCGATATTCCAGAGTAGACTAGCGTATAAGTTTTTTGACCCATATGATGGGCAATGGATGGTCCCATATCCATTGGTGTTGTGACATCGAATATTGTATACGGGTGCTTAGTGGAGACTGGGTACACTGAGCGGACTCACCGAGAACTCCTATATAGTATTATATCTATCGTCAGATAGCAGTTCTCAGGTAACACTGGTACATGTTAGTCTGTAGACCCAAGATCGTCATTGAGTCTTGTATGTTCTCCCACTGTGCTTTGATTTCCACCCTACCACGGCTCTACTGAGTCGTGCAAAAAGGTGTCTTTTGGGTACAGTCCCGAGATACATGGAGGCAATGAGCGATAAAAGGGGTTTCGTCTCTCCCGGTATTGCGATTTGATGTTGTGCTATGCGCGATTGGTTTTGACTCGAAGTCTTTGGCCAGGGCTGATGAGATATACTGATAAGTGTTATCAGTAGTTTCTCGACCGGTCATAGTCCATATCGGTATTACTTATTAAGTTATTAGGTCTTGACGATTCCATCCCTATACTTGATATGCAACATATCAAACGAAGAGACCGGACTCTACGGTAAGTGTTGCCAGTTGGCTCGACGGGAGTTTTGACAGGTTCGCTTGTTTTTCTTCTGATCGCTCAATACCCAGGTGGCCATTATATTTAGCTGACCGCTTATGGCTTATGGGTGTTTGATATGATCATCACCTACTGCCGGCGTATTGACGAGTCTTAGAGTCCCACACAGGAGTTTTCTAGCTCAGGCGAAATGAAGTGGGAGCGCATATGGGGATATGTGCGGGGGCTTGATTAAATACGCGTATATGATACCGTATTTAATCTAGCGCATAAATTAGTTGGATTATATGTGATATGACCGGATTATTAAATCAATTGTTGATTTTATAAAATGACTAATTTCTTTTTGTAAAATCCTTTCTTTAGTAATTATATATATATATATATGTATGTATGTATGTATGTTTGTGTGTGTGTGTGTATTATTTATATATAAACATGTTTTTATAATTAGTGTCATGGTTGATGATACATGCAACATGGATGTGCACGACTCGCATGGAGATTAATTTGGATTTTTAGTTAAATAAAAATGAGTCATAACTTCTACAATATTCTCAAAATTTCTACACTCATGACTCACCATTCCACTCATAATTATTTAGCTAAATATCTAAAATATCTCCATGGTTAATTATGTGATATTTACTTAAGTAAAATATAACCCTAGTTGCTTCTTCTTCTTCATCTTCTTCCTCAATTCACTTGCTAGGTTTTGAGAAAAAGAAAAAGAAAGGTATTTTCAAGAGAGAGAAATTCTTACATTACCAATCTATACTACTCTAGCCCATCAATGTAGGTTGTTATGCTTCATTCATCCTAGTTTAGAGAAGCAAAGAGCTTGAGCTAAGAAACTCCGGATAAATCATCATAGACGACGAAGGACCTTGAGCAGAGTTGATCCAAGCTTCGAGTGGAGCCATTGGAGTCCAAGAGAGTGAAGGATTTGACTACAAAGGTTGTGGTTTCTTTTCACTTAGGTTTAGACTTCTTTTATTATGCTTTACCCTAATCTCTAGTTCGATTCGGAGTTTGTTTGTATTAGCCCTCTAAAATTTTGAAAAGCTCATTGCTTTATCTTGTTGTAACCTAACTAGAGGAGCTGCTACACACCAACATGGTATCAGAGCCTAGCTAGAGCTTTATGGTAACTTAGACGGCGTTTAAAAACTCAATCGAACATTAAAAATGTGATTTTTATATGCTCACTGGAAAAAATTTCAAATGTTGGAATTTTGGGGTTTAAAAATATTCAGAAAATAGTGCAGGGTTTTATGTGGATCTCCAAGAAGAACGCATGCCTAACTTGACACAACGACCACGGAACCGCGGTCAAATCAGGCATTTACGGAGGTTCCGCGGCACCGTTAGTGAGGCTTAGACCGTACCTTCTTGTGCTGATCCATGGCTACATGTTGTGCTTTCTGGGAATTTTTAAAAATATGTTCAAGTGTTGAAATTTATGAGAACAGTGGATATGTTGATTAATATATTTAACGCCGTTTAATCTTTCTGAATATGATACAATATTTGGAATCTACGCTAATTAGTTTTGAGAAAATTAATTGGTTATTTGTAAATCTAACATTTCGGTCTCGTTGGATATCGGGAATCTTATTGAATTACCCGATCTCTTTTTGAAAAAGAGTTTTCATTATTAAGACCTAAATGTAAGATCTACAGTGTTAGCATGTAATCCGAGGTATGTGATATTCCAAGTTTGCGATGTCTAAGGAAAAGTGCGGATTCTAAATGTTGTAGTTTTACATTTCTTTTCTGCGACCATAAGTGTAATATGTGGTGTATTGCCGGTTTCGTTGCTATACATCAACGGCAATTGGGATACGCATATTTACTTACGTTGATGACATGTGATGTTATGTGTTGCTGTGATATGATGTATAGGATCGTCGTGATTGAATAGCCGGGGTTTTTATGTGAGACGAGAGTTTTTCTTTTCATTCATGTAAAATTCTTTATATATAATATTCTTTTATTGGGGCACTTCTGGGTTGAGGATGATGCCACCATTGATGTATATTATTTACTTTTCCGCATTAGGATAGACCCAAGGAGGGGAGCACGAGTGACCGGGTTCTAGAGTCCAGTAGGAGGCCATCTCGGGGAGTCGAGACCGGGTCTCCTAACTCCAGAATTGGTAGGGTCACTTACCGCTCTCGTAGGGGTCTAAGGGTGTGGGCTTGGCTATTCATCACGACCGTGGAATTCGTATTTTCTATTGTAGGCTAAATATAAAATACGGACTTCCTAGTATATCCCATATTTCATATATGTGTTTCTGCTGCTGATTGTTCTGTGATGAGATTACATAATATCTGAGACGAATGGAATATTATTATATATATGATATATAATAAACGTTGCTTATGTTTTACATCCGCGTTAGTTCCGCCCCGCTATATCGTTAGTTAAGTAACCTAACAGTGTATAACGGGACACTGTGGCGAATGCGGATGGCATAAGTGCACGTTCTATTTTCGTTTCTTTTCTGTGATGGCTTAGGAACTTAAATGATGGGACTACATTAATGAGATTAATGTAAAGAAAAAGAAACCAAAAGATATTGTAGAATCGGATTTGAAACCCACTCGGCCTTTTTATGAAAACGCAAGTTTCAAAAGATGCGGAGCTTAAGGCACTCTTTTTCTAAACTATATAGATTCTACAACGAAATCAAGTTCAAAGTGTTAAAGGTTTTCATAAAAGCCATCCGCAACCCTCCGTTATTTTAGGAAGCAGAGTACTTAGTATTCGTGCTACGTATGTTGAACATAGTCAAGGCATAGTGTACGGTAGCCAAGTTTGTCTTCCTACAAAGCATATGATGCGATTAATTAGGACATTCATGTGATTATGTTGGTCATAATCAAAGGTCATATGGGTGGGTCTAGTTAATCACAAAATGACGTGTAGAACTTGACTAGTGCTTATGATATGTTGACCATAGCCAAGGTCATACGCAGCTAGGGGTAAAACTATATCGAGAGTTTCAAGAGTTGAAATTTGCAATGAGATTGCATACCTTCTATATGATAGTTGGATCCCGATCCCACTGTGATTAAGAGTTACTCCCAGGAGAGTTTTGCACTTTACAATTAGCTAATCTAGTAGGTGTCTAGAAAGGTGTCAACGGGGTTACACCTCTGGGAAAACGGGGTTACACCTCTGGGAAAACGAGCATTTCGCTGAGTGTTTATTTTAATTAGGTCTGTGCGAAAGCACGGGGAACCTCCCTCAAAATACCGACACTGGCCTGGCTAACCGGTTAGCGAAACTGTAGAATGTAATTAATCCTGGCTAGTTTTCTTTTTTGAGGTTTTGAAAGAAAATTTGATAAAAGCAGTCGGAGATATCGATTAAATAAGATAATAACCAATCTAAATCTTTGCAAGAGCATTTCACTGAGTGTTTTCTTTTCTCTCTCCTAATGGTAGATACCAATGACGGGACTTAAGCTTCTGTTAGAGAAAAACAAACTGACAGGACCGAATTATAAAGAATGGCTGAGGAACCTGAACATTGCACACACATATGATAAAGTATCATATGTTCTCACTGCCAAAGCCCCGCCCATCCTAGGTCCCGAATCATCTATTTCGGATAAGGAGATCCGAAAAACATGGGATATTAATTGTGACACGGCCAAGTGCCTCGCGCTTACTTCTATGGACAATGTACATCAGAAGCAGCATGAGAAGATGGATGTTCAATCCATCTTTCTTCATACAAAGGAGTTGTATGGAAAGCAATCTCGGGCTTTACGCTACGAGGTATCTTGAAAGTTGTTTCAGATGCGGATGGTTTCTGGCACATCAGTAGGTGAACATGTCTTAAAGATGATTGGTCTTATAAAAGAACTTGAGGACCTAGGATGGACCATGGATAACGAGAAATATACTGATATTGTTCCACAGTCTCCACCTCCCCCGCCTTTGCTCCATTCATTGTAAACTTCAATATGAACGATTTGGAGAAATCACTGCCTGAACTTCTCAACATGTTGAGAAGTGCGGAGAGCATGCTTAAGACAGCGAAAACTCCCGCTCTGCTTGCTGGGCCATCTTCCTCATCCGTCCCAAAAGCCAAGGCCAAGGGAAAGAAGAAGAAGAAACCCACCAAACCGAGAAGTGGAGTTGAAAAGGCGAAGGGGAAAGACAAATCCGGGGCCGCAGGAAGTGGAAAAGGAGAATGTTTTTTCTGCCACAAGTCGAGACACTGGAAACGCAATTGTGCTTTGTATCTTACTGATCTCAAGAAGAAGAAGCATATTGATGCTTTCCCTTCAGGTGTGTTTGTAACTGAAAACCGTTTATCTATAAACTCTGCATCTTGGGTATTAGATACCGGTTCTGGTTCTCACATCTGCAATTGTATGCAGGGATTGAGAAACAGTAGAGTTTTGAAGACTGGTGACCACACTCTTCGGGTTGAAAATGTTCCAATGTACATGTTGTATCTGTAGGAGAGTATCATCTGGGGTTACCTTCAGGATGTATTTTGGTTTTGAACCCTTGTTATTATATACCTAGTTGCTATGTAATATAATATCCGTTTCTTTGTTAGACAATGAAGGATATCATTTTGTGTTGCAAAATAATGTTATGAACATTAACTTGAATCAACAGTTGATTAGGTATGGTACACTAAATAACGGTATTTACGTCCTAAACCAACACACAGTTTTCAACATACAACATAAAAATAAAAGAAAATTTTCGGATATAAATAAAGTTTTTCTTTGGCATTGTAGACTTGGTCATATTAATGAAACGAGACTAAACAAGTTACATAAAGATGGATATTTAAATCCTTTTGAATATAAATCTTATGCGACTTGTCAATCATGTATCAAAGGTAAAATGACCAAAACTCCGTTTACTGGATACGTAAAAAGAGCTATAGAACTCTTAGGCCCCATACATAGTGATGTATGCGGACCAATGTCTACACATGCTAGAGGCAGTTTTTTATACTTCATCACTTTTACTGATGATTTCTCAAGATTCAGACACGTGTTTTTATTGAAGCATAAATCTGAAGATTTCGAGAAATTTATGGAGTACAAACTTGAAGTAGAAAAATAACAGGCTTGAGCATTAAGAAACTTAGATCGGATCGAGGTGGAGAGTATTTGAGTACAGAGTTTTCAGACTTCTTAAAAGAGAATGAGATTCTTTCTCAGCTCACTCCCCCTAACACACCACAGCACAACGGTGTGTCAGAATGGAGGAATCGTACCCTATTAGATATGGTACGGTCTATGATGAGTGATGCTGAGTTACCGCTTTCCTTTTGGGGACATGCATTAGAGACAGCGATGTATCCGTTGAACAGGGTTCCAACCATGACCGTGTCTACCACTCCATATGAGATATGGTGTAGAAAGAGACCATATCTTAAAAGAGTTAGTATATGGGGTTGTCCGGCTTTTGTCAAAAAGCAGAATACAGACAAATTCGAGACACGATCGGTCATGTGTAAATTTATGGGATATCCAAAATATTCATATGGATATTTATTCTACCACAAGGAGGAACAAAGAGTGTTTGTTTCTCAACATGCCACATTTTTAGAAGATGAAATTTTTACAAATAGTACTGATGGCAATGCAGTAGAACTAGAAGTGGTTCTAAAGACACAAATTACTCATGACGAATTGGTTGAAACTGATGTTGCAGTAGAACTTCAAGAACCTCAGCCGGTCCGGAGATCTAGTAGAACTTCTCGTCCACCGGAGAGATACTATGGGTTTCTTATTGATGGTGATAGAGAAGATTGCATCATGGATGATGATGACCCTACTAGTTTTCAGCAAGCTATCACGAGTGGTGACTCAGTGAAGTGGCTGGATGCCATGAGATCGAAATAGAGTTCATGTATACCAACAAAGTATGGACTTTGGATGTTGCACCTCCTGGGATAAAACCTGTAAGTTGCAAATGGATTTTTAAGAGAAAGATTGGTGTGGATGGACAGGTGGAGACCTATAAAGCAAGATTTGTAGCGAAAGGTTTTCGTCAAAGACCAGGATTGGACTATGATGAAACTTTCTCTCCAGTAGCAATGCTTAAATCCATTCGGATCCTACTTACTATTTCTGCTTACTAAGATTATGAAATCTGGCAGATGGACGTTAAAACTGCATTTCTAAATGGTGATTTAGAAGAATGTGTTTTTATAGATCAGCCAAAGGGTGTCATTAACAGTGGGAGCAGCGAAAAGGCATGTAGGTTGCTTAAATCCATTTATGGATTGAAGCAGGCATCACGGAGCTGGAACATCTGCTTTGATGATACAATCAAAGAGTTTGATTTTGTCAAAAATATAGATGAACCATGCATTTATAAGAAGATTATAGGGAGTACTGTCACTTTCCTCGTATTGTACGTGGATGACATTCTCTTGATAGGAAATGATATTCGTATGCTACAATCGGTCAAACTATTCTTATCACAAAGGTTCTCTATGAAGGACCTGGGTGATACCTCTTGCATTTTAGGCATCAGGATCTATAGAGATAGATCCGATAGATTATTGAGATTGTCCCAATCAAAGTACATTAACACCATCCTAAAAAGGTTTAGTATGGAAGATTTCAAGCGTGGTGCCTTGCCCGCTTGTCATGGAATCACTCTCTCCAAGGACTTCTGTCCGAAGACTGATGAAGAGAGAGCTCGCATGTGCATTATACCCTACGCTTCAGCCATAGGATCTATAATGTATGTGATTTTATGTACTCACCCTGATGTAGCTTATGCACTAGCTGTAGTAAGCAGGTATTAATCCAACCCAGGGAAGAAACATTGGATAGCAGTGAAGAACATTCTTAAGTACTTGCGAAGGACTAAAGAATTGTTCTTGGAGTATGGTAATGGGGATCTCCAAATGGAGGCCTTTACCGATTTCGGCTTCCAAAGTGATAAGGATGACATCAAATCTATCTCGGGGTTTGTATTTACCCTCAATGGAGGGGCGGTTAGTTGGAAAAGTTCCAAACAGGATACCATTGCAGACTCCACGATGGAAGCTGAGTATATTGCTGCAAATGATGCTGCCAAGGAAGCCGTCTGGATGAGAAAGTTCGTCACGGAACTAGGAGTAGTTCCAACAATTATTGATCCAATACCATTGTATTGTGATAATAATGGGGCTATGGCATTGGCCAAAGAACCCAGGTCCCATCAGAAGTCTATACACATCCTGAGGCGATATCATTTGATCCGGGAGATAGTAGATCGCCAAGAGATCGAGATTCAGAGAGTAGATATAAAGAATAACACCGCGGATCCACTCACCAAGGCCCTTCCACAGCCGCAACATGGGCGACTTTTTGAGATGTTGGGTATGAGATGCGCCAATAATTGGCCTTAGTGAAAGTGGGAAATTATTGGATATATGTATGCCCTAGATGCCATTATATGTATAGTGGATGCTTGGACATGTATATATATATATATATATATATATATATATATATATACATACAGATGACTTTCTTACTCGACATGATAGTATGCTATCTGGTTGTACTTTATCTTAACATATTTACTTGATTGTATTATACTGTTCATTTCATACATGTTGATAAAGCCCTTAGGATATTTGCTTGACATCCATGACTATGATGAAGATCATACTAGTGGGACATGTGTAGTTTATAAGCATATCCTAGAATGTTCCTAGTCGAGGGTATATCAAGACAAGGCATCGACATTCCAGAGTAGACTAGTGTATACGTTTCTGGACCCATATGATGGGCAATGGATGGTCCCATATCCATTGGTGTTGTGACATCGAAGATTATATACGGGTGCTCAGTGGAGACTGGATACACTGAACGGACTCACCGAGAACTCCTATATGGTATTATATCTATCGTCAGATAGCAGTTCTCAGGTAACACTGGTACAGGTTAGTCTGTAGACCTAAGATCGTCATAGAGTCTTGTGTGATCTCCCACTGTGCTTTGATTTCCACCCTACCACGGCTCTACCAAGTCGTCCAAACAGGTATCTTTTAGGTACAGTTCCGAGATACATGGTGGTAATGAGCGATAGGAGGGGTTTCGTCTCTCCCGGCATTGGGAGTTGATGTTGTGTTATGCGCGATTGGCTTTGACTCGAAGTCCCTGGCCAGGGCTGATGAGATTTACTGATAAGTGTTATCAGTAGTTTCTCGACCGGTCATAGTCCATATCGGTATGACTTATTAAGTTATTAGGGCTTGACGATTCCATCCCTATACTTGAAATTCAACATATCAGACGAAGAGACTGGACTGTACGGTATGTGTTGCCAGTTGGCTCGAAGGGAGTTTTGACAGGTTCGCTTGTTCTTCTTCTGATCACTCAATACCCGGGTGGCCATTATGTTTAGCTGACCGCTTGAGGCTTGTAGGTGTTTGATTTGATCATCACCTGCTGCCGGCGTATTGACGAGTCTTAGAATCCCACAAAGGAGTTTTCTAGCTCAGGCGAAACGAAGTGGGAGCGCATATGGGGATATGTGTGGGGGCTTGATTAAATGCGTGTATATGATACCATATTTAATCTAGCGGATAAATTAGTCGGGTTATATGTGATATGACCGGGTTATTAAATCAATTGTTGATTTTATAAAATGACTATTTTTTTTTTAAAATCCTTTCTTTAGTAATTATATTTACATATGTGTGTGTGTGTGTGTGTGTATTATATATAAACATGTTTTTATAATTAATGTCATGGTTGATGATACATGCAACATGGGTGTGCAAGACTCACATGGAGATTAATTTGGATTTTTAGTTAAATAAAAATGAGTCATAACTTCTACAACATTCTCAAAATATCTACACTCATGACTCACCATTCCACTCATAATTATTTAGCTAAATATCTAAAATATCTCCATGGCTAATTATGTGATATTTACTTGAGTTAAACATAACCCTAGTTGCTTCTTATTCTTCATCTTCTTCCTCAATTCACTTGCTAGGTTTTTGAGAAAAAGAAAAAGAAAGGTATTTTCAAGAGAGAGAAATCCTCACTTCACCAATCTATGCCACTCTAGCCCATCAGTGTAGATTGTTATGCTTCATTCATCCTAGTTTTGAGAAGCAAAGAGCTTGAGCTAAGAAACTCCAGGTGGATCATCGTAGACGATGAAGGACCTTGAGCGGAGTTGATCCAAGTTTCGAGTGGAGCCATTGGAGTCCAAGAGAGTAAAGGAGTTGACTGCAAAGGTTATGGTTTCTTTTCACTTAGGTTTAGACTTCTTTTATTATGCTTTACCCTAATCTCTAGTTCGATTCAGAGTTTGTTTGTATTAGCCCTCTAAAATTTTGAAAAGCTTATTATTTTATCTTGTTGTAACCTAACTAGAGGAGGTACTACACACCAACACCTCCTTCACTTAGTGTTAAAGTTTATATATATCATTCTTAAACCCTATTTATCTAGTTAGATTCTAGGTTAGTGTAGCTTAGCACCCCGAATTTTTAAAAATAGCATGCTAGATGCCAGTATAAACCTTGTGGTGGTGCTAGAAAACACTTTCATGGAATCAGAGCCAAGCTAGAGAATTATACGATGTTTGTAGAATTGCGAAAACGAAACAACTCCGAAACGGTGGCATTGAAACCCTAAGTTTCTGTCGATTTTTAAATGGACTCTAAATTTTTTTTAAATAAGTACAGAATTGTTGGATATAGTGCCCTCAGAGTCAATTATTGGATCGCGGGCACGTGATTGCAATGATTGAGGGAGGACCTATACCGGTAGGACAATCTTACTCGAGATGATAGTATGCTATCTGGTTTGTCTTTATCATCACTATTACATGTTGATATAGCCCATAAGATTCTTGCTTGACTTCCAGCAGTATGATGGCGATCATATACGTGGAAGCTGGGGTCTATAAGCGCATCCTTAAATGTCCCTAGTCATGGGAGTTTCGAGACTGGGCATCGATACTCCAGAGTAGACTAGTGTATATTTATCGAGACCCCGACTAGGGGCAGTGGCCAGGTCTCACAAGCCATTGGTGTTAGTTTGTTCAGCTAAGATAGTATACAGGTGCTCATTGGGTTATGAGTACACTGGACGGACTCGCCAGGAACCTTCTAGTTGGTATTATACCTATTGTCAGATAGCAGTTCCCAGGTGACATGTGTACAGGTTAGTCTGTCGACCTGAGATCGTCATTTGTCTCGTGTGAGTTCCCGCTGTGCTTTGATTACTACCCTACCACGGCACAAAGGATTCGTGCAAACAGGTTTTAGTTGGGTACAGTCCCGAGCCACATGGAGGCAGTGAGTGGATCGTCGGGGATTCGTCTCTCCCGGTATTGGGGGTTGATGTCGTGCAGTGCACTGGTGGCCATCACCAAAATTCCTTGGCCAAGATAGTTGAGAATTACTGATCTAGGATCGGTAGTTTCTCTGGTGGTGATGGGTTTCATACCGTCACGAATTATCGCGTTGTTAAGGGTTTGACTTTATCCACCACCCTAGACCCGATATGCGATACTCATAGATGAAGAGACTGGACTGTACGGATATTGTCACTGTCAGGCTCAGTAGGATTTCAGGATGAGTTCGCTCATCAGCTTCCCTTTCGCTAAATACATGGGCAGCCGTTACATACAACTAGTACCACTGACGTGCTTGTGGTTAAACCCACTGCCAGCGTATTGATGAGTCATTAGAGTCCCCCACAGAAAGTTTTTCAAGTTCCGGCGAAACATTATAGAGACCGTATGGTTTTATGGCAGGGTTCGATCATATACGTGCACTTGTGCACGAATCATGATCGGATGGATCATACTAGTGGGCTTTGGATTAAGCCGGATCCTAATATTAGATTTGTTGGATTACTTTCGTCTCATTGCATTTGCATTCAGTCAGAATACGTATGCAGGTGTGTATATACAGATGAGGGGTATCCTTGTGATCCGTCATGAGTTTACTTTAGATGTTTCCATTCTCTTTTTAGATTAAACATTTTGGTTTAAATGTTTAGTGGTGGAAATTGTGAGTGGAAATCATGATGAAGGGCATTATATAAGGCATGTGCATGGGTGATGACTCATGGTCTTATTTTTTGTGCAATGTCATCTTTTTTGATTGATTATTGTGTTGAAATGATATGAGGGGGGAGAGAGAGAGGGGGGCAGCCACTTGAGAGGGGTTTTTCTCTTGAGATATCATTCTAGTGCTCTCTCATTTTTCATACAACACAATAAGCAAGCAACCTCTTCATCTTCATCTTCTTCTTTAGCTCACATCTTCCACCATGGCTTCATCTTCAACCTCCATCCATACAATCTCATGTGTTGAGAATCAATGGATGTTTAGAGACAAAGTTATCACACACATTCTCTACTTCATCTCGGACATGTCGGCTAGCAAACTTCATGTCTGAGTTGCTTCGGTTTGAAGCGGGAGCCCGTAAAAAGTCTTCTTGACATGGTGCCCTTTCGACGAGGAGGCCGGAGATCGAGCGAGATCGGAGATGTCGCGATGAGCTAAGGATGGTGGCTAAAGACCGAAGGACACAGATCGATCAGTATAGCCATTCTAACTTCTTTGTAGATTGCTAGTTAACGGTTAATGGAACGATCCGGGTATTTGGTTATGGTAGCGCCAGTTTGAAAAGTTTTTGTTCCGCATTTGGCCTCGGAAAGACGGCCAGGGTGCTGCCGTAACCCAACATGGTATAAGAGCCACGCCATTAACCCATACTAGCTTGTTCTAACATGTTTAAAACATTGATCGATCAAAATTTCCGAAACCGCAATTCCAAATTCTAAGTTTCTGCCGAATTTAAAAAGTCGTCGAAAAATTATTTTCAGCATATCAGAAAAGCGTCCAGGCTTTTCTAAGACACTGGAAGAAATTTAAGAGAAAGTTCTCATCAACGGACCGTGGAACCGAGTCGAAACCATCATGTTTGCCGTGGTTGCTCGGCGGAATTGTGGAAACAGTGCACCATTTTTCTTCTGGGTACCTTTCTTTTGGAATTGTAATTTCTAGAATATTTAGTTTAGGCCCAGATTTATTTGAGTGTTGGATTTGCACTTGGGGCCCACTTCGGGAAATTTTGTCGATCGAAATTTTAAATACGTTAGTTCACGGTACTTACATTACTATCTGCGACCGTAATGTCATTCAAGCGGTAAATCTTGTCTAATTGTTATAGTCCTTTTAGACGGGTTTGCGAATGTGACATTCAGGTTGATGTTCTGTGTTGTGCTGTGATGTTGCGGATTTTTCATGGTGGATAGCTTGCGTGCAATGGTAGCGCAGTTTGGATTTATTTATACATTTGATATCGCGGGGCAAGTGTCCGATATGTGGACTGCCGTCACTGCCTGTTTGTATATTATTCTTTTGGGGCATGACCGGGTTGAGGTCGATGTACCCGTTGTACATATTTTATTTTCTGTACTAGGATTACCCCACGGTGGAGTGCACGGATAGCTGGGTTCTAGAGGGAAACGGGCACACATCTCATGGCTTTAAGACGGAGGAGGCTTCACTCTAGAATTGGCGGGCTATTCGCCGCACTCGTAGGGGATATAGGTTGACCCAAGGTGGAGTGCTTAAGTTACCGGATTCCGTGAAGTGCTGGGTGGTCCATTCACTTTGTTGAAGGGGGCTGCCTCGCTTCTGGTTTTGGCGGGTAACTTGCCGCACTCGTAGGGGTCTAGGTTTTCATTGCACATGCTATCCACACGACCAGGAGAACGTCGTGTTTCACTTGCGGCTCAATGAAACTCGGGGCTCCCAGATTATCTGTATTGTTCTGTGATGCTTATTACATTTCTGTGATGTTGCATTTATCACGCCTGGAGCGATTATTGTATATTGATATATATATACTAGTAGATGTTGTATATGTTTTACACCCGCACTAGTCATGTCCCCGCTCTGTCGTTAGTTAAGTAACCTAACGGGTGATGACGGGACTCAGTGGCGAATGCGGATGGCATATACGTATATTATATTTTTGTTCTTTTCTGGTGTGATTAATTGATGGGACTGCGTTGATTCAGATCAATGCAAGTAAAACAAACCTATTTGATATTGTTGGAACCAATTTTAAAAACCTGACATTACAGACGTACGCTTTTGCTTTGGACAGTGGTATTCGGTTATGAATATCCAGCACCTCATTCGACGACCCAAGGGCCGAGATCCCTTCATCGGGAGTGACCCATTGAGTAAAAGTTTGCGTCAACGTAATAACTTCACTATAATCGATTATTTTTGCTTTGCATCGTGGTATTCAGTTTAGAATATCCTGCACCTCATTCGACGGGGAAAGAGCTGAGATCCCTTCACCGGGAGTGACCTCTTTAGCAAAAGTTTTCGCCACTATAAATTTATAAAACCACTCGGTTCCTTCAACGATATCAAGTTCATTACGTTAAAGGTTTTTCGCCAAAACCAACCGTAGCCCTCCGTCATTTCAGATTAGTATTGCTTAGTATTCGTGCTACGTATGTTGACTGTGTCAAGGCGTAGTGTGTGGTAGCTCTATGTAACGTTTCAGAAATCGTTTTGCGGATTTTTCCGTTTTAGGGCAAAATTGTCGGTATTTTCCGTTTTAACCCGATTTTGATCAAACGTCCGTAGAAACTTACCGGCACCTATTTTAGCTAAAATAAAGCTTGTGCGCGAACTTTGGGGGTATTTGGGAGGTTTTGGTGCAGATAGAATTTTTCCCAAATAAAATATTATTTTAAGCGGTATTTTGTGCACGTAAATCGGGAAATTTTTTCTCTTGTGAATAAATTAATTTTGTCACTAGAATTATTTTAGAAGCTTGTTTTTAAATATCTAGATATTTTTGGAGTGAAAAAGGAATTGCTTAAAAAAGAAAAGAAAAGGGTGTAAAGGTGGCATTTTTTTCATTTAATGTTGCATTTATTGCTTAAGACTAGAATTTTCTCATTTTAATTACACAAACCCCCCCTCCAACTCACCTCCTTGGCCGAGCCTCATCCCCCCATTTCTGTCCTCTAAATTTCCAAGCTCATTTCTTGTTCTTTTTCAATCAAAAACACAAAAAGAATTCCAAAAATAAATCCAAAAATTCCTATATAAAAATTAAACCATTTTTCCTTCACTAATCCTTCATGGATCTTCAAAAAAGCTTGGTTTTTGATGCTAAGATGTTGGATTAAGTTTCATTTTGTGTTCTTGGGGAGGTATAATTCTTACCTTTATCCTTGTACTTTTGCTTTAATCTTAATCTAGCTAATTTAGTTAGCTATTTATGTGTTTAGTTTAGTTTTTAAATCATGATTAATTCATTATATTTGTTTAAGAAATTCATGTTAGGGTTAAATTTTGATTAAGTGATTATTGTTCATTTGAAGTGTTAAATTGTGTTTTGGAAAAGCTTAACCTAGTAAAAAATGCTAATTTTTGTTAATTACTATTTTGTTTAATTAAGCAAAGTTGCTTACTTGGTTTTTGCTAAAACATAATTAGCGAGTGTTAAAAATATAGGAATGGTTTAGATAGCTTAGTTAGGCTATTTTAGGGTATTTTTAATCGTTAGATATGCGTTATCTTGAATCTAGTGCGAAATATTGCGATAAGTTGCTTACTAGATTTCAGGGTTTTTTCGACGTAGGGTTCGTTTGGTCGTAGCGAGGTTATATCTAGTGTATTCCTCGTAATTTTTGTGTTGTGTTGCGCGATCGGGACGATCGGGGTCCAGACTTGGTGTTTTGTAGTTTAGCGACCCCAATTAGGGTTTTGGCCGGTATCGTGCGCGATAGATGCGCTAAGTGCGCAGTGAAATTTTCCGGGCGTTTTCATCGCGTTTCGTTGTCTTTTCGTCATTATAGGATATTTAGCTTATGTGATGTGTTTGTGAAATTTTAGGATCGCAGGCGGGGACTTTGGACGCTACGACAAAGGGAAAACAGGCGGTAGACTTCACTTAGTCAGGAGCGTTGGTGAGTAGATTTAACATCTACAGGGGAATCGCCCGCATGGCGTTATGCGTCTGGGCTAGAAATGACTTGATTTGTCGCATATTCTATTTCATATTTAGAATTTGCGACTACACTTTATTGCTTAGATATTGTTGTGCTTGGACTAGTACTCTTAGGACACTGCACATATTATTGACGATTCATGTTGCACGAGCACTGATTGTATGCCACACACACCATCAATAATTGCCATGTCATGCACAACCCACTTATAGATATGATATTGTTTGGTTAGGGACATTGAGACATTGATTCATATTTTTTTACGCATATGACTTATAGCATACCTGTATATCTATATGCTTACACATATGCCTTGACATGCTTACATGCTAGTTACATGTATACCTATAGGGTATTGTACCATTAGTGATAGGTACATACACACATAATGACATAACTACATGTATACCTTGCATACATACTTCACTTATACCCGGAGGGTATATTACATCATTACTGATAGGTAGATACATATACCTTGCTATACCTTCATGTTTACACACATATCTGGTTATAGCTACATGTTTATCTTTACTTGATATTATTTAGAATTGGAGAAATTAGGAACCGCATATATTTATATTTGACTTGTTGCAGTTAAATAGCGGCTTTTTCTTTATATGCTTACATTACAGTTTTCTGTTGCATATATTATATTCATGGATTTTCGCATTAAGATATAGATTTTTCATGATGTTTTCTGGATTTGGGGACCGTGGTAGTTCATGAAATTATGCATTATTTGAAAAACCCGGTTTCCCTTGATGATATGATATTACAGCATCCACCATGAGATTTGTCGGTTCTGATTATATACCCGATTCGAGGAGAGGGAGGCACCGTCTGCGAGTACATGGTGGGGCTCGGGAGGTACCCCGGGGCAAGAATCGTGGAGTAGACGATGAGTTAGTGGGGGAACCATACCATCCGGTGACATTACCAATGACTCGGCAGTTATCATGGGGATACCGACGGGAGTCATGTGCGTATAGATACGTCGAGAGGCGAGGATCAAAGCTAAGGACTCGAGCTTTCGGGATAGCGTATGATACGTACCTATCAGGGGGCCAGTCTTGGTGACAGCACCTGATAGATCAACATTTCTGTATCGATGCTTGACGCATTGGTTTCATGATATTTCTTTTTACTCCTAAGTATATATAACAGTGGAATGGGACGCTGTTATATATGCCTTTACACCAATATTAGTGGAATGGGATGCTAATATATGTGTATTGATATCAATTTATATACATCATCATATTTATTCATGCAAATATATTTAGGATGTTAGAGATTTATTGATATTGGATTTAGGATATAGACGATTCATTTGATATTGGATACATGATATATATGAGATTTATTCGATATTGTACATTAAGGATTTGTGAGACTTATATGATATGAGAGCCAATTTGGGGGCTGATTTGAGGAATTGGGATTTGGATTGTCTTGATGGACTTTGATCCTACCACGACGTCAGGATTCCATGGAAATGACATATTTCATTCCATACTCCACATTTATTGTTTATGCACTGTTCATGTATCAGTAGTACCTGATAGAGTACCTTCCATGACTGTTGCATTTACATACTTTTACTTCATATGCATTGCTTCATGTACCAGTAGTACCTGATAGTGTACCTTTCATGACTGTTGCATATATACATTTCATATCATTACTTCATGTATCAGTAGTACCTGATTTAGTACCTTACATGATTGTTGCATACAAATTGTCATATTATTGCTTCATATATTAGTTGTACCTGCTAGTGTACCTTTCATGATTATCGCATTCATATGACCTTTTACTGCTTTTAGCTTACATATGTTAGATTCGCGCTGTACGTGCATACTTACGATTACCTGCATATGTTATTTACTATTCACGAGTTGGCAACTCACCCCCGTTGTGCCACAGGGTTTTGCAGGTTGTTTCCCCAGAGTAGTCGAGGCAGGCTATTCATCTATCTTATCATCTTTTGCTGCGGATACCGCATCAGCTCACAGCGTGCAGTTTGCTTAGGTGGGTTTTATGGTTATTCGTTGTTGTATTGTATATTCGTTGTATCCTTGTACTCTCCATCTACTATTTTCATGTTGACTTAAAGACTTGAGGTGAGGACGATATTGTATATTTTGTGACTTGGTTGTCTTTTATACAGTTTCCTTTCTATCTTCTTTTATTTCTTCGCTACGGCGTTGTATATCTGTTGTGGTGGTTGTTTTCCGCCTTTTGGCGTGGATTTGCTACCGTTGGGGATGCTATACTTTATATTTATGTTGTACCCATTTTTGGGGTTGGTTTTTACAAAGGAGGTGCTGCCGAAATTTTCAAGAAAGTAAATTGGACTTAAAGAATTTATACTTGAGATTTTCAAAAGATTAAACAATATTTCTTATCTTTTCTTGTCTTTTAATGGTTTAGATTTCTGGGTTTTGGCTTTCTTTTACTGCTTTACGCCTGTAGACGTTGCGTGGTATTAGGGCCGTCACGTGCCAATTTCGGGTCGTGACACTCTATAATGCTTTTCTGTCGCATGAATATGTGGATTGGTTAGGACAGTCATACGGTCATGTTGACTGTGTCAAGGACTCGTACGGGTGGGTTTAATGCAATCAAGATAATGACGGGTTGAACTTGACTAGGACCTTTTGATATGTTGACTGTGTCAAGGTCACTTAGGTCCTAGGGGTAAAAACACACATCGGGAGTTTCAAACATACAGGAAACTTGCCAGGCTTGCGCATACCTTTTGGAGTGTGGTAACTTGAGTGGCTTCCATCAAGTTATCATGCGATGATAGTTTGATCCCGATTCCCACTGATGAGTAGGATTACTCCTCGGGTGATTTTAGATGATCCCGACTAATTCTCCCTTTGGGTTTGGAGGAGAATTTGAGGAAACTGTAGGAGCCATCCTGATTAGATAAAGTGATTAACCATTCTGATCTAGGTTAGAGTGCATGCAGAGTGTTTCTTTTCTCTCTCTTTGGCTGCGACCATGGCCCGATCCTAGACTATAACTCAGTAACCAAGTTAACCGAACTTTCTTAAAACACTGGTTTTTGGATTGTCTGAGTTGCATACATCATTGCCACTCCTTCTTTTACCCTTTGAGTTTCTTCAGAACACCCCGTATTATTACGAACATCCACTTCCATTGGATAAATCCATCGTATAGTTATATACGAACTCGGAGGAATTTTTTCGAGTATGGATTCTGGTTCTGGAGAGAATGAATAGGACTATTCAGTTGTCTTTTCCTTTTACCTTCTCTCAAGTTGTGAGGGCTCCTAGGATTAGAAGAGGGTACACCTATTACGCTTATTCGATAGTCTTCTTCAAAACCATAGGCAGGTGTCGAAAGGTAGGGAATGGAGAAAACCAATTAGCCTAAGTTGGGTGTACAGAAGGTAATAAGTAAAGAAAAAATAAAGGGATTAGAAAGAGGGCAAAGTAAATTACGACTGCTATCATTCACGACCAAACCACATATTTGATCGCCACTCCTACTTCACCTTTGTATTTCTCCAGAACACCCCGTATCACTACGAACATCCACTTCCATGGATAAATCCATCGTATGGTTATATACGAATTCGAAAGAACTTGTTCCAATTCGGGGATGGATTTTGGTTCAGGAGAAATATGAATAAGGTTTATTCAGTTGTCTTTTATCATCACCTTCTCTCAGGTTGCGAGTACTCCTGGGATTAAGAGAGTACATCTATTATGCTTATTGGATAGTCTTCTTCCAAATCATAGGCTGGTGCCGATCGGTAGGGAATGAAGAAAACCATTAAGTCTGAGGGGGTGTACAAAAGGTAACGAGTAAAGACAAATAAAGGGATTTGGAGAGATAGCAAAGAGATATACGGTTACAGTCATGAATCTGGATAATGGAAGAGGCATTACTAGGAATACCCGGATACCCCTTCGAAACATATTCATGTTTCAGTTTCACTGTGCATTGTTAATTGAAAACTGATTTCCCAATTAGACCCTTGCTCCAGGGTATGTATTTACCAGGTTTGATTCTCACATCTATATGATTTTACAGATGATGAGTGGGAGTAAGTTAGAATTTTACTTGATTCATAGATAGAAAAAAGTGGGAATTAGGTGATCATCCTCATTATATCGGGATTCGTTGTAATTGGTGATATTTGAGGAAATCACCTGGGATTTTGCCGGACGGCAAATATTTGGTTTTGAATATCCGTTGTTATGCACCAATTTCAAACTGATATATCTGTACGTTTATTTTATAAAGTGAGATATAACCTTTTGAAATTATGTCGATGACATTTACCTATATCAGTTGATGGTTAGGTAAGGAGCATTCAACAGCAGTGTAATTCTTCATAACCACAGTACAGTTTTCAACCTACGACGCACAGGGTTTGAGTTATTCAACTCAGGGGACTTATACAAAGTATTGTATATTGTCATGTGTCCATTAGGACAAAGGGGTTGGTCCTCGTACTATATTCTGTTTACTTGTGACTTCTCTAGTTTTTAGACAAGTATTTCGTAGAAATACAATGTTTAAATTTTGAGAAGTTATAGGTACAAGAACAAAGTAGAGAACCATGTGTTGCAAGTATCGGTATTCTTCAGGGTAATCGAAGATGTAGATACTTGTGTTTGATATTCAGTTGATAGTAATGGTTTTGAGAAACTTGTTTCTCTTTCAGGTTACTCATAATTGAATGCACTCCTGAGTTGAGTAATGCTGATCGGCCTCTCTCCATTTAGTTGATATGTACTGGAGACAGCTGCATGATTTAGAATCTGGTTCCAATTAAATTAGTGCTCTTGTTTCTATATTAGATATATATAGAATCAATTTATATCTTAACGATGTTAAGGTATAGGAAGTTATCCGGCTGATACTTTAAACCAGAATCCGGATAAACTCAAGGCACGTCTCTGTAATGGTTGTTGTAGGTTAACCCGGGCTTTGATGAGGGTTAATTTTCTACCATCTGGAAGTCGATAGTGATATTGTTCTTGACTCGCCACAATTTTAGTAAAATGGATTTTTTCAGAAAACAGTAGTGGGAGTATGGTAGAACTGGAAGTGATTCTAGAACCGCAAACGATTACTAAAAATTTAATAGGACCTAAAGATTCAATCAGGTTTTGACATTCCATTAGCCACTCCGTAGATATGGTGGGTAACCTCAGGCACCCGAGAGGTATTTCGGTATTCTCAAAAACGGTGACAGGGAGGTTCTTGTTTACCGAGACTTGCCATTACTGTTGTTCCAGACTATGAGACTCGGCAGGAGGATGAGTATAGCGTCGTTCTAAACTAGCTTTAGAAATGCACTTGTATATGATTCTGCCAGAAGGTTGTCGTAATCAGTGGGAGCAGCGGAAGCATAGTGGACAAGTAGCTTATGTCTATTTATAGACTAAAGCAGATATAGCGGAAATAGATCATCTAATTTTGATGTGACAATCATGGGCTTTGACTTCATCAAAATAGGAGATGGATCTATTAAGAAGGTAGTAGGGTGTGATGTCCTGGTATTTGGATGACATACACAGAGTAGAAAGTGAAATTCCTATACTACGATCGGTTATACTGTGGTTGTCACACAGTGGTTTCTTCACATAGGATATGAATATAATATTAGGTATTCTGGTTACTAGATCTATGGCTTTAGATCTGGATTTGGGTAGTTTCCTGATTTAGGTACTTAGACAGTATTCTAAAGGTGCTTTAGAATAGTCGACTCCTGGCATGGCGGTGTACCTGTAGGTGATGGAGTCACCCTCCCTAAAGGTGTCTTACAGACTGAGGGGGAGAGGGATGTGCATGATTGGCATATCACTTGCTTAGGCAATTGAGACAATCATGAGATGTCAAGTACCACACCAGATATTGCTTTTGCACTAGCTGCAATAATTTTATATTAATCCAATTCTGGAGAAACATTCGAAAGCAGTTTTTGAACATAAGTTAATGTTCTAGGGATTTGATAACGGCAGCCTCCTTCGGGAGACGGTTATCATTCCAGGATTTCAAGGTAACCTGGATGACAGAGTGACTGTCTGAGTTATAGTTTTCCCTCTGACGAGGGGCAGTATTTTGGACAGGTGGTCCAAGCTGTTGGAGATAGTGCCCTCAGAGTCAATTATTGGATCACAGGCACGTGATTGCAAAGATTAAGGGAGGACATATCCCGGTAGGACAGTCTTACTCGAGATGATAGTATGTTATCTGGTTTATCTTTATCATCGTGTACTGCTTTAGGTGACCTTACAGGTCACTATTGCACGTTGATAGAGCCCCTAGAATTCTTGCTTGACTGCCAGCAGTATGAGGGCGATCATATACGTGGGAGCTGGTAGTCTATAAGCACATCCTTAAAAGGTCCCTAGTCGTGGGAGTTTCGAGACAGGGCATCGATACTCCAGAGTAGACTAGTGTATACAGACGAGACCCCGACGAAGGGCGGTAGCCGGTCTCACAAGACACTGGTGTCAGTTGGTTCACCTAAGATGTATACAGGTGCTCATTGAGTTATGAGTACACCGGACAGGACTCGCCAGGAACATGCTAGTTGGTCTTATACCTGACGTCAGATAGCAGTTCCCTGGTGACATGTGTATAGGTTAGTTCATCGACCTGGGGATCGTCATTTGTCTCGTGTGAGTTCCCACTGAACTTTGATTACTACCCTACCACGCTCAAAGGAGACGTGCAAACAGGTTTTAGTTGGGTACAGTCCCGAGCCATATGGAGGCAGTGAGCGGAACTTCAGGGGTTCGTCTCTCCCGGTATTGGGGGTGAGGTCGCACTGTGTCTTGGAGAGCCAGAACATGAAAAGTCCTTGGCCAAGGCAGGAAATTTACTGGTAGGTATTCCAGTAGTATCTCAGGGTGTTCTGGGCTGATCTCTGACACGACTTGTACCGTTTTTGGGGGTCTGACTTTTACCAACCCCCTAGGCCCGCCATGCGATGCTCATAGACGAACGGACCGGACTGTACGGATATTGTCACTGACAGGCTCAGTGGGTGTCAGGATGAGTTTGCTCATCGACGTCCCTTTTGGTCAATAGCTGGTAGCCCGTCACGTATGGCTAATACCTCTGACGTGCTAGTGGTTAAATCCACAGCCATAGTATTGACGAGTCTTTAGAGTCCCCCACATTCAGTTACTCAAGTTTCGGGCGAAACGCTGTAGAGGCCGTATGGAGATATGGCAGGGTTCGATCAGATACGTGCGGTATTGCACGGATCAGGATCGGACGATTAGTACTAGAGGCCGTATAGATATATAGCAGGGTTCGATCAGATACGTGCGGTATTGCACGGATCAGTATCGGACGGATAATACTAGCTGGCTTTGGTTTAAGCCGGATCTTAGTATAGTACAATGTAGATTTTGTCTCATTGCATTTGTATTCGGTCAAAATACAGATGCGGGTGTGTATACACAGTATCGGGGTTTTCCTGTAATTTATTAGGAGACCAGTTTTTTGGAGTTGCCAGTTTGCTTTCCGTTTCGGCCATATTTCTTTGTATCTTTCATTGCCCGAAGATTGGTGGAGGAGGGCTTATTTGCATTTGTGCAAATAAGCATTATGGAGGGTTCTCTTTGCATATAGTTGCATCATGATGGTTTTCATGATGGTGCACCATCCATTGACTTGTTTTGACTCCATGGTGACTTGACTTTTGCGAGTGATGATGGAGGGTCATGATGGTGGGTTTGGTGTGTTGGTTTTGCTAGTGATGATGATTATTGCATGATGACCATTCCTCTCACTTGCATTATTCTTGTGGCTATCTTTTTCACACACTCCTCTCATTTCTCTCCATGCATGGGCCGGCTACTATAGGGGTGGGGTTTTTTTTGATTCATTTTGGTGTGGGATTTTTCAATCTCTTGATGCTTGCAAAAATCCCCAAGTTGATCTCTAAAAGTTCACATCTCCTTTCCTCCACTAAAAGGCAACTCTCTTAACCCCAAAATGAGACATGAGTTCTACACACATTCTACAGCAAACCTTGGGCACGTCGACTCGCCAACTTCGTGCCCGAGTTGCCTCGGTATAGAGGTGGGAGCCCGTAAAAGAAGCAGGCGACGTGGTGCCCTTCCGGCGAGGAGATGGAGACCGGAGACTCCGCAGGAGATCGGGACGACGACGAGAAGACCGGAGGACACGGATCACTCGGTATATCTCTCTACCCCCTCTCTAGATAGCTAGGACTAAATTAATGGCACGATTCGGGTTTATAGTGCGCGGTGGTGCCGGTTTGAAAAGTTAAAGTAAATCACCGCTTCCGCATTCCGGCGTCGGATTGACGGCCGGGGCGCCGCCGTGCATTTACTGTGGTATCAGAGCCTCGCCATTAACCTAGTCTAGCTTTGTTTAATGTGTTTACATTTCCGATCGATCAAAAATTCCAAAATCCGCGTTTTTCAGTAGCATCAGTTTCTGTCGAATTGTTTTTGGATCCAAAATTTTTTCAGGTAGTTGCAGAATACTGTGCAGGGAATTATAAGAACTCTGTGAAAATTTGGTCGGGTGATCTCACCATACCACCGCGGAACCGCGGCCAAACCCATGCTTGGGCCGCGGTTCCGCCGCCACTTAGCCTCCTCACTGGACCAATTTTTTACAGAGGTTCTTGGATATGAAAATAGGGGTTTTGGAATATTATTTTTTGGGCCCAGAATTTCTTTAAGTGCTATAGTAGTGCTTTGGGGCCCACTTAGTAAATTTGATCGATCGGATATTTTAAACATATTAGTTCACAGTATTTACATTATATCTGCGACCGTGAATGTCACTTGATCGGTAAATCCTGTCTAACTGCTATAGCCCGGTTAGACGGATTTGCGAACGTTACTTTCACGTTGATGTTCTGTGTTATGCTGTGATGTTGCGGATTGGTCGTGGAGGATAGCCTGGATGCAATACTAGTACAGTTTTTGTTGTATTATGTACATTTGATATTGCGGGGCGAGCGTCCGACATGTGGACTGCCGTCACTGCCTGTTTGTATTATTATTTTGGGGAACGATAAGGTTGCGGTCGATGTACCCGCTGTATGTATATTTTATTTTCTGTACTAGGATTACCCCAAGGTGGGGTGCACGGATAGCCGGGTTCTAGAGGGCAACAAGCCCGCATCTCATGGCATTGAGATGGAGGGGGCTTTACTCTAGAATTGGCGGGCTATTCGCCGCACTCGTAGGGGGTACAGGTTGACCCAGGAGGGGTGCCCAAGTTACCAGATTCCGTGAAGTGCTGGGTGGTCCATTCACGGTGCTGAAGGGGGCTGCCTCGCTTCAGGTTTTGGCGGGTAACTTGCCGCGCCCGTAGGGGTCTAGGATTTCATTGCACAGGCTATCCATACGACCAGAAACGAACAAAAAATGAGCTAAAAATGTCGGGTTTCAGTAGTGGCTCTGTGAAACCCGGGAATCCCAGATATCTGTATTGTTCTGTGATGCTGTACATTTCTGTGATGTTGCATTTTATCACGCCTTGAGCGAAAATTATATATTGATATATATTAGTAAATGTTGTATATGTTTTGCATCCACGCTAGTCCAGTCCCCGCTCTGTCGTTAGTTAGCTAACCTAACGGGTAATGACGGGACCCAGTGGCGAATGTGGATGGCATATACATACATCAATATATTTTCGTTCTTTGCGGTGTGATCAATTGATGGGACTGCGTTGATTCGGATCAATGCAAGTTAAAAACAAACCTAATCTGATGTTGTTGGAACACTTTTCAAAAAGCTGTTATTGCAAGGACGTTCTCTTTTGTTTAACATCGTGGTATTCAGTTGGAATATCCTGCTCCTCAGTCGACGAGGCAAGGGCCGAGATCCCTTCACCGGGAGTGACCCCTTGGACATAAAATTTGCGTCAGGGCAATAACTTCACTATAGCCGATTACTTTTGTTTTGCATCGTGGTATTCAGTTGGAATATCCTGCACCTCATTCTACGGGGAAAGAGCCGAGATCCCTTCATCGGGAGTGACCTCTTTAGCAATGGTTTTCGCCACTATATTTTTAAAAGCTATCCGGTTCCTTCAACGATATCAAGTTCATTACGTTAAAGGTTTTCGCCAGAAACCATTCGTAGCCCTCCGTCATTTCAGTTAAATATTCGGTAGTATTCAAGCTATGTATTTTGACCTCATGCCAAGGCATAGTGATTGGTAGCTGCCGGATATTTATCTGTGGCATAGATAGATGCGTTGGTTTGGGACAGTCGTACTACTATTTTGGCCTACGTCAAGGGTATGTACGGGTGGGTTCAAATTAACCTGGATAATGATGGGCGGTACTTGACATGTGACTTATGATATTTTGACCTCACGCCAAGGTCATAAGAGCATGGGGCAAAAATCCACATCGGGAGTTTCTAAAGAAACTGAAACTTGCCAGATATGCGCATACCTTCTGGAGTGTGATGACGTGAGCGGATTCCGTCATGATATCATGCGATGATAGTTGGATCCCGATTCCCACTTTTGAGTTGGTTTACTCCTCGGGTGATCCCGACTAATTCTTCTTTCAGGTTTGGAGGAGAATTTGACGGTATAGTGGGAGGTTTCCAGATTAGATAAATTGGTAACCATTCCGATCTAGGTTAGAGTGCACGCTAAGTGTTTCTTTTCTCTCTCTCTTTGGCAGCGACCATTAACCCGACCCTAAGACTATGACTTAGTGACCAAATTAACCGAACCTTCTTAAATACTGGCCTTTTGGATTGTCAGAGTTGCAAACCTCATTGCCACTCCTACTTTTACCCTTTTCTCCAAGACACCCCGTATTACTACGAACGTCCACTTTCATTGGAAAAAACTATCGTATGGTTATATACGAACTCGAAGGAATTTATTCGAGGATGGTTTCCGGTTCTGGAGAAAACGGATAGGACTATTCAGTTGTCTTTTCCTTTTACCTTCTCTCAGGTTGCGAGTACTCCTTGGTTTAGGAGATAGTACACCTATTACGCAAATTGGATAGTCTTCTTCCAAACCTTAGGCTGGTGCCGACCGGTGGGGAATGAAGAAAACCAATTAGCATAACGATGGTGTACAGAAGGTATTAAGTTAAGACAAAGCAAGGGATTAGTAAGAGGGCAAAGTAAATTGCGACTGCTATTCACGACCAAACCAAGTATTTCTTCGCTAATCCTAAATCACCTTTGTATTTTCTCCAGGACACTCCGTATCACTATGAAGATCCACAGTTTATTGGATACTCCATCGTATGGTTATATACGAACTCGAAAGGAACTTGTTCCAGTTCGGGGATGGATTCTGGTCCAGGAGAAATAGGAATAAGGTTTATTCGGTTGTCTTTTATCTTCACCTTCTCTCGCATTGCGAGTGCTCCTAGGATTAGGACAGTACACCCATTATGCTTATTGGATAGTCTTCTTCCAAACCATAGGCTGGTGCCGAACGGTAGGGAAGGAAGAAAACCATTTGGCCTAAAGGGGTGTACAGAAGGTAATGACTAAATACATAGAAAGGGATTTGGAAAGGTGGCAAAGAATTACACGGTTACAGTTGTGAATCTGGAAGAGGCATTACTAGGAATACCGGGATACCCCATTGAAACATTTCAATGTTTCAGTTTCACTGTGTACTGTTAAAGGAAAACTGATTTCCCGATTAGATACTTACTCCAGGGTATGTATTTACTAGGTATGATTCTCACATCTGTATGGTTTTACAGATGATGAGGGGGAGTAAGTTATTGGGAATTAGGTGATCATCCTCATTATATCGGGATTCATTATAATCGGTGATATTTGAGGAAGTCACCTGGGTTGGTTGCCGGACGACAAATATATGGTTTTGAATATCCGCTGTTATGCACCAATTTCTGTTAGTGTATATGCCCTAGAGGCCATTACTGTATCATACTAGTTTGTATATTACTTGATGGAAGCTTGGGATATTCACAGTTGTATATACAATCTTGTTCGAAATGGTAGTATACTACTTGGTTTGTCTCCGCTTTAATATGTGCATGTGTTTCTTTTAGCATATTGCGGATATACATATTAGTAGAGCCCTTAGGATCTTTGCTTGATTACCAGCGTTGTGATGGCGCTCACACTCGTGGGAGCTGGGTGATCTATAAGCACATCCTTATACAGGTCCCTAGTCGTTGGACTATCGAGACAGGGCATCGATACTCCGGAGTAGACTAGCGTATGCGCTTCTCATCCCAGTGTGGGAGACGGTCTGTCCCACAGCCGTCAGTACGTCGTACTTGAGATAGTATGCCGGTGCTCGTTGGGTTACGAGTACACTGGACAGGACTCGTCGGGAACTGTTGGTTGGTATTATACCTATCGTCAGTTATCAGTTCCCAGGTGACATGAGTACAGCTTAGTCCGCTGACTTGACACTGTCACTTCGCCTCGAGTGTGTTCCCACTGCACTTTGATTACTACCCTACCACGGCTCAAAGGAGTCGTGCAAACAGGTAGTTTTTGGGTGCAGTCCCGAAGCACTTGGAGGCAGTGACGGTTAGACAGGATTCGTCTCTCCCGGTATTGGGGGTTGACATCGCGCTGTGTCCAGGAGAGCCATTACACGAGTAGTCCCTGGCCAGGGCAAGCGAGATATACTGGTAGGTTTCCAGTGTTATCTCAGGGTGTTCGGGGCTTCACTCCGACACGACTTGTACCGCTATTAGGGGACTGACGTTCACCGCCCCCCTAGGCCCGCCATGCGATGTATCAGACGAACAGACCGGACTGTACGGAGATTGTCACATACAGGCTCAGTAGGAGTTCAGATGGGGTTCACCTCGTCAGTCTTCTTATCGACATCTACCTGGGGACCGTTACGTACAGCTAGTGCCGCTTGCGGTCTGTGGTTAAACCTACTGCCAGCGTAGTGTCGAGACTTTAGAGTCCCACACAGAGAGCTATTCGCCTTTAGGCAAAATGAGTAGAGGTCGCATGGTTTTGCGACAGGGTTCGTTCAAATTCGCGCACTTGTGCACGTCTGCTGTCCGGACAGTTTATACTAGCGGGCTTTGGTTTAAGCCGGATCCTAGTATATGATTTGAGATTGGTTTTTCTCAGTGTATTCGTGTTCCTCGGATCACGAATGCGGGTGCGTATGCACAGTTGCTTGAGATTGAGGGAGAGGACCTTGATTAGGGTTAATGGCTATTGTCATTTTATTAACCCTAATGTTTATGTGTGTATTATTGTTAATTAATAATTAGTTTACTAATTGTCCATGGTTATGGTTGTTGACCATTTGACTTCTTTGACTTGTTGACCTAGGTTGACACTTTGACCATCATCATTTCTTTTGGAAGATGCTTTTTGATCTTTGCAAATTGAAATGATAATGGTCATGTCATGATTAACCATGACAATTATCTAGCTAATTATTCAATTAAAATAATTCACACATATCAGTGAGAATGGTTCAATTATTTCTCATTCTATCATATCTTTTCTCTCTCTTGTTCTTCCTCTCCCTCAAGCTCTCTCCCTCTCATGTGTTGAGAAACACTTGAGCTTAAGAAAAACCCTCTCTTGATCTTCTCTACTCTCATCTAGGGTTGAAGGACTAGCACTTCTTGAACCCTAGTTACTTCTAGCTTGGAGTTGAAGCCAAAGGTTGAGGCTTTCGGGTGGATCTTTCTTCGGCGCGAGAAGACGAGCAAGGTGACCTCCTTCCACTACTCCAAGGAGCAAGGAGAGAAGGACTAAGAGCCTAAGGTATAACCTTTCTAGCACTTAGCTAGTTACTAGTTAGATTTAGCTAGTTTTTGTTTAGCAAAGATCCTTTCTTGCATAGTCCATGTTGCCTAAGTCCATAAAAATCCGATTTTTATTATGTTTTCCGCCTCCCCGTAAGCACCGGGGTGGGCAACGTGGACTTACAGTGGTATCAGAGCCTAACTAAACATAAACTAGCTAGGTAGTGAAGTGTAACGAAGTTCGAAATCGAAAAATCCAAAAACCGAGTTTTCAAAAACCCTAGTTTCTGTTAATTTTTTTTCTGGTCAAAACAAAATTTGTTATACTCCTAAAATAGTCTCAGGTTTTTTTAATGATAACCACAAAACCCGGTTCAGTGAGTCGTCTAAACCGCCGTGTTTCCGCGGCAATAGTAAGCTATTGCCGCGGAACCGCCGCCGTTTGGACTCCTCACTGGGTCGAGTTTGGTGCAGTGTATCTCTGGCTTGGTTTTAGGATTTTTGAGATATGTTATATGTGCCCAGATTTTCCAGAATAGAAATTTATTTTTGGGGGCCTATAAATCCGTATTTTTTTTCGAACTTCACTACACTTTGATTACGAAGGTTATATCTGTGATGTTTGCATGTATTGAACGTCGGCTAATCGCTATATGTCGATTAGTCGGGGTTATACATATCTGTGATCTGTGTTTGGTATTGGAATGTGTATATGAATGGGTTGGATTGTCGCGGGTGAATAGCCGGGGTGGATGTGAGATGAGTGTTGTTTATCTTTCATTCATTTGTTATATGTAAATTGATGTAATATTATTATTTGTTTGGCCGCGCAACCGGGTCGGGGTTGTAGCCGTCATTGTATAATTCTTTTTACTGTTTTTGCTCCTAGGATAGACCCATGGAGGGGGTGCACAAACAACCGGGTATCTCGAAGTGCCGAGTGGCCTACTCACGGTGGTGAGGGAGGTTGCTTCGTTTCGGGTACTTGGCGGGTAGTTTGCCGCACCCATAGGGGTCTTGGGTGGGGTATTGGCTATTCACCGCGACCGTGTAATCCGCTTTTCGTTGCAGGCTCGAACGGATTGCGGATTCCTAGTATATCCAATGTATTCATCTGTGATCTGTAATGTCTATCATTGCTATATATTTATATATGATAACTATTTAGGCGTTGCTTATGTTTTACAGCCGCGCTAGCCCAGCCCCCGCTCTGTCGTTAGTTAAGTAACCTAACGGGTGATGACGGGGCCCCGTGGCGAATGCGAATGGCATAAGCGTACGTCATATTTTGGTTGTTTTCTGCAATGGTAGGATTAAATGATGGGACGCATTAAAAGAACTAATGCAAGAAAATAAACCAAGTATAAGTCGATTGGAACACTTTGAAAACCACTCGGTTCTTTTCAAAACCAAAATTTTAAACGTGGAGCTTGAACCACTCCTTTTAAAAGCTATCTCGTTCCATCGATTAGATCAAGTTCACTACGTTCACGGTTTCGCCAAAACCATTCATAGCTCTCCGTCATTCCACATGAATGGTCAAAAAGTATTCAAGCTATGTATTTTGGCCAAAGTCAAGGCATAGTGATTGGTAGCTATTGGGTATTCATGTGCAAGCATAGATAGATGCGTTGGTTTGGGACAGTCGTGCTGCCATTTTGGCCAAAGTCAAGGGTAGGTATGGGTGGGTCCAAATTAACCAGGAGAATGACGGGTAGAACTTGACATGTGACTTATGATATTTTGGCCAAAGTCAAGGTCATAAGAGCATGGGGCAAAAATCCACATCGGGAGTTTCATAAGTACTGAAACTTGATAGCTTTGCATACCATTTGGAGTGTGATGATTCTGGTAGGATTCCTTCGGTTTTATCACGCGATGATATTTGGATCCCGATCCTACTGTGAGTATATGCTACTCCTCGGGAAAACTCTCACTTAACGATCAATGCTATAAACTTAGTAGGTGTCTAGAAAGGTGTTAGCAGGGCTACGCCCACAGGGAAAAGAGGTTACTTAATTAAGGAACTTCGCGAAAGCGTTGGAAAACCTCCCTCGAAGTACCGACACTGGCCTGGCTGAACGGTTAAGCAAGTATTGTACGGTGAGAGTGATCCTGACTAATCCTTTCTTTACGGTTTGAGAAGGGATTCGAGAGACAGTGGGAGCCATCCAGTTTAGACAAATTAAAAACCACTCTAAACTTGCAAGAGCATCATGCTAAAGTATTTCTTTTCTCTCTCCTAATTGCAGCGACCATTCAACATGACCGGACTTAAGTTATTACTAGATAAAAACATATTGACAGGGCCAAACTATAAAGATTGGCTCAGGAATGTCAAGATGGCGATCACTTATGACAAGTTGGGGTATGTCCTTACCACAAAAGCTCCCCCTGTCCCAGGTCCCACCTCCACCGTCGCAGATAAGAAAATCCGTAAGACATGGGAGATAGATTGCGCGAAGGCCAAATGCCTCGTATTAGCCTCGATGGATAATGAACATCAGAGGAGGCATGAGAATATGGACCTAGAGTCCATATTTCTTCATACAAAAGAACTGTATGGAGAGCAGTCTCGTATCGCAAGATACGAAGTGTCGAAGAAGCTATTTTCGGCAAGGTTGGCCGTCGGATCATCGGTAGCAGAACACGTGCTTAAGATGATTGGCTACATTGAGGAGCTCGCAAACCTTGGGACCACGTTGGAGAATGAACTATATACTGATTTGATTCTCCAGTCCCTTCCTTCCACTTACGCCCAGTTTATTCTGAACTTCAACATGCAAGGAAAGGAGGTTGAACTTTCCGAACTTCTGAACATGTTGAGGAGTGCTGAGGGCACCCTACAGAAAGGTAGAGAGACATCCACTTTGTTTGTAGGAGGATCTTCCTCTTCTAGATCCAGGGTGAAAGCCAAGGGTAAGAAGAAGAAAGCCCCCGCCAAACCAAGAGGCGGTGTCAGTAAAGTGGATACGAAAGGAAAAGGTAAAGCAACAAAGATAGCGGGAAAGCTGGTGGGGAAGGAAGAATGCTTCTATTGTCACAAAAGTGGTCACTGGAAACAGGATTGCAAGGCTTGGAGAGCCAGAACACAGGATTTGAAGCGAGTTGCAGTTGCAGCTTCAGCTTCAGGTGTGTATGTTATTGAAAACTGTCTGTCGATAAACTCTACTTCCTGGGTATTGGATACCGGATCAGGATCTCATATCTGTAATTCTTTGCAGGCGTTGAGAAAGCGTAGAGTTTTGAAGGCAGGTGACATGACCCTCAGAGTTGCAAACGGTGCTAGCATGGATGCTGAGGCCGTGGGGGACTATCACCTGGGATTGTCGGATGGACATTTTTTGGTTTTGCGTAGTTGTTATTATGTACCAAATGCAACCTGTAATATCATTTCTGTATCTTTATTATCTAAAGAAGGTTATGAATTTGCATTTGAAAGTAATGTAGTGAACATTCACCTTAATCAAGCTTTGATTGGGTCAGGTACATTGAACAACGGTATACGTATTAAACCAACCACAGATTTTCAATGTCCAGAATACACACAAAAGAAAGTCTCCAGATATCAATAAAACTTTCTTATGGCATTGTAGACTGGGTCACATCAATGAGAGAAGGTTGACTAAGTTACACACAGAAGGATATTTGGATCCGTTCGAATATCAATCGTATGCAACTTGTCAATCCTGTCTCAAGGGAAAGATGACAAAGACTCCGTTTACTGGACACGGAGAAAGAGCGAACGAGCTCTTAGGACTCGTACACAGCGACGTGTGCGGTCCAATGTCTACATATGCGCGAAGCGGTTATTCTTACTTCATTACTTTTATGGATGACTTTTCAAGGTACGGTTATGTCTTCTTAATGAAACATAAATCCGAGGCTGTTGAAAAATTCCAGGAATATAAGAATGAAGTAGAAAAACAAACAGGAAAAAGTATAAAGACACTGAGATCTGATCGAGGTGGTGAATACTTGAGTGCCGAGTTCCTGGGTTACTTAAAAGAGAATGGAATTCTCTCTCAGCTTACTCCTCCATACACTCCACAACATAATGGTGTATCGGAGAGACGGAACCGAACCCTAATGGATATGGTACGGTCCATAATGAGTAACGCTGAGTTGCCGCGATCGTTTTGGGGATATGCGCTAGAATCAGCTGCATACCTTTTGAACCGGGTTCCAACTAAGACTATGCCTACTACACCATATCAGATGTGGTGTGGGAAGAGACCCTATCTTAATCACATTAAGACATGGGAATGTCCAGCTTTTGTAAAAAAGCAGCATGCGGACAAGCTCGAGGCACGCTCAGTACAGTGCAAGTTTGTGGGATATCCAAAGAACTCCAAGGGATATTACTTCTATTGCGAAGAGGAACAAAAAGTCCTTGTTTCTCGCCATGCCCACTTTCTAGAACACCAGTTCATAGAAAAAGAATTAAGTGGGAGCGCAATAGAACTGGAAGAAATTCCAGAACCACGAGCTATTACTGAAAGCTTAGTAGAACCAGAGGGTTCGAAAGATCAGGACATTCCCACGCCACTCCGCAGGAGTAGTAGGCAGTCTCATCCGCCCGAGAGATACTAGGGTTTTCTCATTGACGGGGATAGAGAGGATTGCATCATAGATTGTGATGAGCCTACTAGCTTCCAGCAAGCCATTCAGAGCGTCGACTCGGTAAAATGGCTGGATGCAATGCGGACCGAGATGGAGTCCATGTACACCAACAAAGTATGGACGTTGGACATTGCTCTAGATGGGGTAAAACCCGTAGGATGCAAGTGGATCTTCAAAAGGAAGATTGGTATAGATGGACTGGTTGAGACCTATAAAGCAAGACTGGTAGCAAAGGGTTTTCGTTAGCGACCTGGTTTGGACTATGATGAAACCTTTTCTCTAGTAGCTATGCTGAAATCCATTCGGATCCTTCTTGCCATTGCTGCCTTCCACGATTATGAGATTTGGCAGATGGACGTAAAGACAGCTTTTCTAAATGGTCATTTAGAGGAGTGTGTCTATATGGATTAGCCAGAGGGTTTCATTAAGAGTGGGAGCAGCGGAAAGGTGTGCAAGTTGCTTAAGTCCATTTATGGACTAAAGCAGGCATCGCGGAGTTGGAACATCTGTTTTGATGAGACGGTCAAGGAATTTGGCTTTATCAAAAATCCAGATGAACCATGCATCTATTGTAGATTTGTAGCGAGAACTGTAGTATTCCTCGTTTTATACATGGATGACATTCTCTTAATAGGAAATGACATTCCTATGCTACAATCTGTCAAGGGGTTCTTGTCACACAGGTTCTCCATGAAAGACCTGGGTGATGCCTCATACATTCTGGGTATCCGGATCTACCGTGACAGATCCAAGAAGATATTTGGACTTTCGCAGTCCAGGTACATCGACGCCATACTGAAGAGATTCAGTATGGAAGATTCCAAGCGCGGTAATCTACCGGCTTGTCACGGGATCACCCTCTCCAAAGAGATGTCTCCCAAGAATGATTTGGAGAGGGATCGCATGTCTATTATACCCTACGCTTCTGCGGTAGGCTCTATAATGTATGCGATGTTGTGTACCAGACCGGATGTGGCTTATGCACTGAGTGTGGTAAGCAGGTATCAGTCAAACCCAGGGGAGAAACATTGGATAGAAGTAAAGAACATTCTCAAGTACCTGAGAAGGACTAAGGAGATGTTCTTGGTGTATGGCGGAAAAGACCTGCAGATTGAGGCCTTTGCTGACTCCAGCTTCCAGAGTGACAAGGATGATTCCAAGTCCATGTCGGGTTTTGTCTTCACCCTTAATGGAGGGGCGGTGTGTTGGAAGAGCTCCAAACAAGAAACCGTTGCTGACTCGACGATGGAAGCGGAATACATCGCTGCATCTGATGCGGCAAAAGAAGCTGTCCGGATGAGGAAGTTCTTGAGAGAACTTCAGGTGGTTCCGTCCTTTGTTGAACCAATACCTCTGTATTGCGACAACAACGGGGCTATAGCTTTAGCGAAGGAACCCAGATCCCATCAGAAATCCAGACACATCTTAAGGCGGTATCACCTGATCAGGGAGATCGTAGATCGCCAGGAGATCGAGGTCCGGAGAGTTGCATCAGAGGATAACACAGCAGATCCATTCACCAAGGCCTTGCCCCAGACTCAGTTCGAGCGGCTGATCGAGATGATAGGTCTTCGATACGCCAGTTCATGGCCTTAGTGCAAGTGGGAGATTGTTAGTGTATATGCCCTAGAGGCCATTACTGTATCATACTAGTTTGTATATTACTTGATGGAAGCTTGGGATATTCACAGTTGTATATACAATCTTGCTCGAAATGGTAGTATGCTACTTGGTTTGTCTCTGCTTTAATATGTGCATATGTTTCTTTTAGCATATTGTGGATATACATATTAGTAGAGCCCTTAGGATCTTTGCTTGATTACCAGCGTTGTGATGGCGCTCACACTCGTGGGAGCTGGGTGATCTATAAGCACATCCTTATACAGGTCCCTAGTCGTTGGACTATCGAGACAGGGCATCGATACTCCGGAATAGACTAGCGTATGCGCTTCTCATCCCAGTGTGGGAGACGGTCTGTCCCACAGCCGTCAGTACGTCGTACTTGAGATAGTATGCGGGTGCTCGTTGGGTTACGAGTACACTGGACAGGACTCGTCGGGAACTGTTGGTTGGTATTATACCTATCGTCAATTATCAGTTCCCAGGTGACATGAGTACAGCTTAGTTCGCTGACTTGACACTGTCACTTCGCCTCGAATGTGTTCCTACTGCACTTTGATTACTACCCTACCACGGCTCAAAGGAGTCATGCAAACAGGTAGTTTTTGGGTGCAGTCCCAAAGCACTTGGAGGCAGTGACGGTTAGACAGGATTCGTCTCTCCCGGTATTGGGGGTTGACATCGCGCTGTGTCCAGGAGAGCCATTACACGAGTAGTCCCTGGCCAGGGCAAGCGAGATATACTGGTAGGTTTCCAGTGTTATCTCAGGGTGTTCTGGGCTTCACTCCGACACGACTTGTACCGCTATTAGGGGACTGACGTTCACCGCCCCTCTAGGCCCGCCATGCGATGTATCAGATGAACAGACCGGACTGTACGGAGATTGTCACATACAGGCTCAGTAGGAGTTCAGATGGGGTTCACCTCGTCAGTCTTCTTATCGACATCTACCTGGGGACCGTTACGTACAGCTAGTGCCGCTTGCGGTCTGTGGTTAAACCCACTGCCAGCGTAGTGTCGAGTCTTTAGAGTCCCACACAGAGAGCTATTCGCCTTTAGGCAAAATGAGTAGAGGTCGCATGGTTTTGCGACAGGGTTCGTTCACATTCGCGCACTTGTGCACGTCTGCTGTCCGGACAGTTTATACTAGCGGGCTTTGGTTTAAGCCGGATCCTAGTATATGATTTGAGATTGGTTTTTCTCAGTGTATTCGTGTTCCTCGGATCACGAATGCGAGTGCGTATGCACAGTTGCTTGAGATTGAGGGAGAGGACCTTGATTAGGGTTAATGGCTATTGTCATTTTATTAACCCTAATGTTTATGTGTGTATTATTGTTAATTAATAATTAGTTTACTAATTGTCCATGGTTATGGTTGTTGACCATTTGACTTCTTTGACTTGTTGACCAAGGTTGACACTTTGACCATCATCATTTCTTTTGGAAGATGCTTTTTGATCTTTGCAAATTGAAATGATAATGGTCATGTCATGATTAGGCATGACAATTATCTAGCTAATTATTCAATCAAAATAATTCACACATATTAGTGAGAATGGTTCAATTATTTCTCATTCTATCATATCTTTTCTCTCTCTTGTTCTTCCTCTCCCTCAAGCTCTCTCCCTCTCATGTGTTGAGAAACACTTGAGCTTGAGAAAAACCCTCTCTTGATCTTCTCTACTCTCATCTAGGGTTGAAGGACTAGCACTTCTTGAACCTTAGTTACTTCTAGTTTGGAGTTGAAGCCAAAGGTTGAGGCTTTCGGGTGGATCTTTCTTCGGTGTGAGAAGACGAGCAAGGTGACCTCCTTCCACTACTCCAAGGAGCAAGGAGAGAAGGACTAAGAGCCCAAGGTATAACCTTTCTAGCACTTAGCTAGTTACTAGTTATATTTAGCTAGTTTTTGTTTAGCAAAGATCCTTTCTTGCATAGTCCATGTTGCCTAAGTCCATAAAAATCCGATTTTTATTATGTTTTCCGCCTCCCCGTAAGCACCGGGGTGGGCAACGTGGACTTACAATTTCAAATTGATATATCTGTACGTCTATTTTTATAGAGTGAGATATACCCTTTTGAAATTATGTCTGTGACATTTACCTATATCAGTGGATGGTTAGGTAAGGAGCATTAAACAGCGGTGTAATTCTTCTTAACCATAAGTACAGTTTTCAACCTACGACACACAGGGATTGAGTTGTTAGACTCAAGGGACTTATACAGAGTATTGTATGTTGTCCAGCGTCCATTAGGACAGAGGGGTTGGTCCTCGTACTATATTCAGTTAACTTATGACTTCTCTAGTTTTTAGACAGGTGTTTCCTGGAAACACAGGGTCCGAATTTTGAGAAGTTATAGGTATATGAATAGAGTAGAGAACCAGGTGTTGCAAGTATCGGGATTCTTCAAGGTGATCGAAGATGTAGATACTTGAGTATGGTATTCAGTTGATAGTAATGTTTAAGAGAACTTGCTTCTCTTTCAGGTCACTCATAATTGGAAGCACTCCTAAATTGAGTAACGCTGATCCGCCTCCTTCCATTTAGTTGACATCCACTGGAGACAGCTGCATGATTTGAATCTGGTTCAATTAAATCAGTGCCTCCGGTTCTATATTGGATATAGAACAGTTCATATCTTAACGATGTTAAGGTACGGGGAGTTGTCCGGCTTATGCTTAAAACCAGACTCTGGATAACTCAAGGCACGTTTCTGTAATGGCTGTTTGTGGGTTGACCCAGGCTATGACGAGGGTTGACTTTCTACCATCTGGAAGATCAATAGTGATATTGTTCTAGACTCGCCACAGTTTTATTAAAAATGTTTTTTTTTCAGAAATCAGTAGTGGGAGTATGGTACAACTGGAAGTGATTCCAGAACCACAAATGATTACTGAAGATTTGATAGGAACCTAAAGATTCAATCTGGTTTGACATTTCATTGGCCACTCCGCAGATTTGGTGGGTAACCTCAGGCACCCGAGAGGTACTCCGGTAGCCTCAAGGACGGTGACAGGGAGGTTCTTGTTTACCCACACTTGCCATTGCTGTTGTTCCAGGCTGCGAGACCCGGCGGGAGGATGAGTATAGCGTCGTTCTAAACTTACTTTAGAAATGTACGTCTATATGACTCTGCCAGAGGGCTGTCGTAGTCAGTGGGAGCAGCGGAAGCATTGGTGGACAATTGGCTTATGTCTATTTATAGACTAAAGCAGATGTAGCGGAGATAGATCATCAATTTCTGATGTGACAGTCATAGGTTTGACTTCATCAGAATAGGGGATGGATCTGTTGAGAAGGTGGTAGGGTGTGTTGTCCTGGTATTTGGATGACATACACAGATTAGGAAGTGATATTCCTATACTACAATCGGTTATACTTTGGTCGTCACACAGTGGTTTCTCCACATGGGACTTGGACATTATATCAGACATACTGGTTACTAGATCTATGGTTTTAGATCTAGATTTGGGTGGTTTCCCAATTAAGAGTACTTAGACAGCATTCTAAGAGTATTTAGAATGGACGACTAAAGGGGAGAGGGATGTGCATGATTGGCAGATCACTTGCTCAGGCAATTGAGTCAATCATAAGATGTCAAGTACCACACCAGATGTTGTTCTTGCACTAGATGCAATAAGTTGATATTGATCCAATCCTGGAGAAACAGTTGGAAGCAGTTTTAGAACATAAGCGGATGTTCTAGGGATATGATAACGACAGCCTCATTCTGGAGACAGTTATCATTCCAGGCTTCCAAGGTGACCTGGACGACAAGGAGGTTGTCAGAGTTATAGTTTTCGTTCTAACGAGGGGCAGTATTTTGGACAGGTGGTCCAAGGCAATACTGAGGGAGGCATGGCGCAGGATACTGATTAAGTTCAGTTGACGATACAGTCTAAGAAGTTTGGATTTGGAGTTCATTTATGAGCTAGGTCCCATCAGACATCCAGACACATTCTAAGACAGGTATTGCTCATTTCGGGAGATGGCTTTCTCCGCGAACTTGAGATATAGAGAGATATATAATGAAACATCAAGGCGGATCCACTCACTGAGGCTATTCCTCGAACGCAATTAGTTTCGCAAACGAGCTTTGCGAGACTGACTAGTAGAGGAGTTGGGTGTTCGGTATCACACGGGCTGTGAGTATGCGACATCGCAGTAATTAGCCTTGAGTGCAAGTGGGAGATTGTTGGAGATAGTGCCCTCAGAGTCAATTATTGGATCACAGGCACGTGATTGCAATGATTGAGGGAGGACATATCCCGGTAGGACAGTCTTAATCGAGATGATAGTATGCTATCTGGTTTATCTTTATCATCGTGTACTGCTTTAGCTGACCTTACAGGTCACTATTGCACGTTGATAGAGCCCCTAGGATTCTTGCTTGACTGCCAGCAGTATGAGGGCGATCATATACGTGGGAGCTGGTAGTCTATAAGCACATCCTTAAAAGGTCCCTAGTCGTGGGAGTTTCGAGACAGGGCATCGATACTCCAGAGTAGACTAGTGTATACAGAAGAGACCCCGACGAGGGGCGGTGGCCGGTCTCATAAGCCACTGGTGTCAGTTGGTTCACCTAAGATGTATACAGGTGCTCATTGGGTTATGAGTACACCGGACAGGACTCGCCGGGAACATGCTAGTTGGTCTTATACCTGACGTCAGATAGCAGTGAACGGATCTTCAGGGGTTCGTCTCTCCCGGTATTGGGTGTGAGGTCGCGCTGTGTCTAGGAGAGCCAGAACATGAAAAGTCATTGGCCAAGGCAGGAGATTTACTGGTAGGTATTCCAGTAGTATCTCAGGATGTTCTGGGCTGATCTCTGACACGACTTGTACCGCTTTTGGGGGTCTGACTTTTACCAACCCCCTAGGCCCGCCATGCGATGCTCATAGACGAACGGACCGGACTGTACGGATATTGTCACTGACAGGCTCAGTTGGGTGTCAGGATGAGTTTGCTCATCGACGTCCATTTTGGTCAATAGCTGGTAGCCCGTCACGTATGGCTAATACCTCTGACGTGCTAGTGGTTAAATCCACAGCCATAGTATTGACGAGTCTTTAGAGTCCCCCATATTCAGTTACTCAAGTTTCGGGCGAAACGCTGTAGAGGCCGTATGGAGATATGGCAGGGTTCGATCAGATACGTGCGGTATTGCACGGATCAGGATCGGACGGTTAGTATTAGAGGCCGTATGGATATATGGCAGGGTTTGATCAGATACGTGCGGTATTGCACGGATCAGTATCGGACGGATAATACTAGCCGGCTTTGGTTTAAGCCGGATCTTAGTATAGTACAGTGCAGATTTTGTCTCATTGCATTTGTATTCGGTCGGAATACAGATGCGGGTGTGTATACACAGTATCGGGGTTTTCCTGTAATTTATTACAGGACCAGTTTTTTGGAGTTGCCAGTTTGCTTTCCGTTTCGGCCATATTTCTTTGCATCTTTCATTGGCCGAAGATTGGTGGAGGAGGGCTTATTTGCATTTGTGCAAATAAGCATTATGGAGGGTTCTCTTTGCATATAGCTGCATCATGATGGTTTTCATGATGGTGCACCCTCCATTGACTTGTTTTGACTCCATGGTGACTTGACTTTTGTGAGTGATGATGGAGGGTCATGATGGTGGGTTTGGTGTGTTGGTTTTGCTAGTGATGATGATTCTTGCATGATGACAATTCCTCTCACTTGCATTATTCTTGTAGCTATCTTTTTCACACACTCCTCTCATTTCTCTCCATGCATGGGCCGGCCACTATAGGGGTGGTTTTTTTTTTTGATTCATTTTGGTGTGGGATTTTTCACTCTCTTGATGCTTGCAAAAATCCCCAAGTTGATCTCTAAAAGTTCATATCTCCTTTCCTCCACTAAAAGGCAACTCCCTTAACCCCAAAATGAGACATGAGTTCTACACATATTCTACAGCAAACCTTGGTCATGTCGACTCGCTAACTTCGTGCCCGAGTTGCCTCGGTATAGAGGTGGGAGCCCGTAAAAGAAGCAGGCGACGTGGTGCCCTTCCGGCGAGGAGATGGAGACCGGAGATTCCGCAGGAGATCGGGACGACGACGAGAAGACCGGAGGACACGGATCACTCGGTATATCTCTCTACCCCCTCTCTAGATAGCTAAGACTAGATTAATGGCACGATCCGGGTTTATAGTGCGCGGTGGTGCCGGTTTGAAAAGTTAAAGTAAATCACCGCTTCCGCATTCCGGCGTCGGATTGACGGCCGGGGCGCCGCCGTGCACTTACACAAGCGGATACTGAGGGAAGTGTGGCGTAGGATACTGATTAAATTTAGTTGACGATACAGTCTATGAAGTTTGCTGGATTTGGAGTTCATTTGTAAACTGGGTCCCATCAGATATCCAGACATATTTTAAGACAGGTATTGCTCATTTCGGGAGATGGCTTTCTCCATGAATTTGAGATTAAGAGAGACATAGAAAGAAACATCAGGGTGGATCCACTCACTGAGGCTATTTCTCGAACACAATAGTTTTACAAACGAGCTTTGTGAAACTGATTAGTAGAGAAGTTGGATGTTCGGTATCACACGGGCTGTGAGTATGCGACATCGCAATAATTAGCCTTAAGTGCAAGTGGGAGATTGTTGGATATAGTGCCCTCAAAGTCAATTATTGGATCGCAGGCACGTGATTGCAATGATTAAGGGAGGACCTATACCGGTAGGACAGTCTTACTCGAGATGATAGTATGCTATCTGGTTTGTCTTTATCATCATTATTACATGTTGATATAGCCCATAGGATTCTTACTTGATTGCCAGCAGTATGATGGCAATCATATATGTGGGAGCTGGGGTCTATAAGCGCATCCTTAAATGTCCCTAGTCGTGGGGGTTTCGAGACTGGGCATCGATACTCCAGAGTAGACTAGTGTATACTTATCGAGACCCCGACGAGGGGCGGTGGCAAGGTCTCTCAAGCCATTGGTGTTAGTTTGTTCACCTAAGATAGTATACAGGTGCTCATTGGGTTATGAGTATACTGGACGGACTTGTCGGGAACCTGCTAGTTGGTATTATACCTATTGTCAGATAGCAGTTCCCCGGTGACATGTGTACAGGTTAATCTGTCGGCCTGAGATCGTCATTTGTCTCGTGTGAGTTTCCACTGTGCTTTGATTACAACCCTACCATGGCTCAAAGGAGTCGTGGAAACAGGTTTTAGTTGGGTACAGTCCTGAGCCACATGGAGGCAGTGAGCGGATCGTCGGGGATTCGTCTCTCCCGGTATTGGGGGTTGATGTCGCGCAGTGCACGGGTGGCCATCACCAGAAATTCTTGGCCAAGGTAGTTGAGAATTACTGATCTAGGATTGGTAGTTTCTCTGGTGGTGATGGGTTTCATACCGTCACGAATTATTGCATTGTTAGGGATCTGACTTTATCCACCCCCTAGACCCGATATGCGATACTCATAGACGAACAGACCGGACTGTACAGATATTGTCACTGTCAGGCTCAGTAGGGTTTCAGGATGAGTTCGCTCGTCAGCTTCCCTTTCGCTCAATACATGTGCAGCAGTTATGTACAGCTAGTACCACTGACGTGCTTGTGGTTAAACCCACTGCCAGCGTATTGATGAGTCATTAGAGTCCCCCACAGAAAGTTTCTCAAGTTCGGGCGAAACGTTGCAGAGGCCGTATAATTTTATGGCAGGGTTCGATCATATACGTGCACTTTTGCACGGATCATGATCGGATGAATCATACTAGTGAGGTTTGGTTTAAACCAGATCCTAATATTAGATTTGTTAGATTACTTTCGTCTCGTTGCATTCGCATTCAGTCGGAATGCGGATGCAGGTATGTATATACAGATGAGGGGTATCCTTGTGATCCGTCATGAGTTTACTTTAAATGTTGCCATTCTCTTTTTGGATTAAACATTTTGGTTTAAATGTTTAGTGGTGGAAATTGTGAGTCGAAATCATGATGAAGGGCATTAAATGTGGCATGTGCATGGGTGATGACTCATGGTCTTATTTTTTGTGCAGGTTCACCTTTTTTGATTGATTATTGTGTTGAAATGATATAAAGAGAGAGAGTGGGAAGCCACTAGAGAGGGGTTTTGCTCTTGAGATATCATTTTAGTGTTCTCTCATTTTTCATACAACACAATAAGAAAACAACCTCTTCATCTTCATCTTCTTCTCTAGCTCACATCTTCCACCATGGCTTCATCTTCAACCTCCATCCATACAATCTCATGTGTTGAGAATCAATGGATGTTTAGAGTCAAAGTTATCACACACATTCTATACTTCATCTCGGACATGTCGGCTAGCAAACTTCATGTCTGAGTTTCTTCGGTTTGAAGCGAAAGCCCGTAAAAAGACTTCTTGACATGGTGCCCTTTCGACGAGGAGACCAGAGATCGAGCGAGATCGGAGATGCCGCGAGGAGCTAAGGATGGTGGCTAAAGACCGAAGAACACGGATTGATCGGTATAGGCATTCTAACTTCTTTGTAGATTGCTAGTTAACGGTTAATGGAATGATCCGGGTATTTGGTTATGGTAGCGGCAGTTTGAAAAGTTTTTGTTCCGCATTTGGCCTCGGAAAGACGGCCGGGGCGCTGCCGTAATTCAACAAGAATGTTACATGTGATGTAACTAGAACACCAGAGAAATTCGAGTCCAAAACTCCAAAAACGACCCGGCAAAAACCTCAATTTGGCCAGCCTGGCCGGTTTTCGTATTCATTTTTTGGCTCGTGTTTGTTTCGTGTTGTGGTCTGTAGAATCTAGGGTTTCAGGTTATGTTTGTTTTGCCCAAAAGTGCATGTGATGTTAACTTTGTTAAGGGGCAATTCGGAGTGTTTCATAGTCACATTTTAACATCGTTTCGGGTTTAAGTTTAATATGTGATACAATATTTAGAATCCACATTAATTAGTTTTATGAAAACTAGTTCGCTAATTGTAAATCTAGCGTTTTATTCTTTATTGATTGATTGCCACGGAGCTTTGATTTGGATCAAAACTCTGTCGCGGTCTCATATAGTACTCGGATACTCGCCGGATAACTTTACTAGATAGCCACGCCCCATAGCCTCGACCAAGTGATTTTAGAAGAACCCCGTTGCCAAAAGTATCCACTCGGGTGCTCACAGCCATGGTGTTCCGCCTAAGTATACTTCGTCGACGACACCGGGGGTGCGGCCATCTACTAAAGTTCCCGACAAGCATTCGATCAAGTAGTCGTGAATCTTGTTGAATTACCCGACTAAGTTATTAAAAAGCATTTTCGATTTGAGACTAAAATGAAAGGTTTATAGGTTAGGCATGAAATTCGGAATATGAGATATTCCGGATTATGATGTCTAAGGAAAATGCAGATTCTAATTATTTTAGTTTTTCATTTCTTTTCTGCTACCGTAAGTGTAATATGTGGGGTATCCCTGATCTCGTTGCTATATGTCAACAGAATTCGGGATACGCATATTTACTTATGTTGATGACATGTGATATTATGTGTTGCTGTGATATGTTATGTTAGATCGTCGTGATTGAATAGCCGGGGGTTTTTGCGTGAGATGAAAGTTTTTCAATTTTCATTCATGTAAAAAAATTGTATGTAATATTCTTTTATTAGGACACTTCCTGGTTGAGGATGATGTCACCATTGATGTTTATAATTTACTTTTCCGCATTAGGATAGACCCAAGGCGGAAAGCACAAGTAACCAGGTTCTAGAGTCCAGTGGGAGACCATCTCGAGAAGTCGAGACCTGGTCTCCTAACTCTAGAATTAGCAGGGTTGCTTGTCGCTCTCGTAGGGTTCTAGGGATGTGGATTTGGCTATTCATCACGACAGTAGAATCCGTGTTTTTCATTACTGGCTGAATTTAAAACACGGACCTCCTAGTATATCCAATATTTCATATGTTGACTTCTGCTGCTTGAGTTCTGTGATGTGATCATAAAACTGCGTGATACGAATGCTATATATATGATATATATAATAAACGTTGCTTATGTTTTGCACCCGTGTTAGTCCATCCCCTGCTCTGCCGTTAGTTAAGTAACTTAATGGTGCATGACGGGGCCCCGTGGCGAATGCGGATGGCATAAGCGTATGTTTTATTTTCGTTTCTTTTCTGTGATATTTAGGGAAACATAAATGAAAGGACTTCATTAATGAGATTAATGGAAAGAAAAGAAACCTAAAGATGTTATAGAATCAAAATTTTTAAAAAGGTATCTCTAGTTCTTGCTTTGCATAGTGGTATTCCTTGATGAATATCCAGCACCTCATTCGATGAGGAAAGAGCCGAGATCCCTTCACCAGGAGTGAGCTCTTTAGAAAAACTAGCAAATGCTACAACCCACTCGGTTTTGTTTTGATAGCTTCTCTGGTTCCTACATTGCATAGTGGTATCCCTTGATGAATATCCAGCACCTCATTCGATGAGGAAAGAGCTGAGATCCCTTCACCGGGAGTGGCCTCTTTAGCAAAACTAGCAAATGCTACAAAAACACTCCTTTTCAAATCACTAGATTCTACAACGATATCAAGTTCATTACGTTAAAGGTTTTCTACAAAACCAGTCGTAGCCCTCCGCCATTTCAGATAAATGCTATTTATTATTCATGCTGCGTCTGTTGACTTTATCAAGGCGTAGTGTGCAATAGCTGATTAGTGTTTATCTGTCACATATGATGCGATTGGATTAGGGTAGTCGTACGACCTTGTTGACCTTGTCAAGAGTCGTGCGGGTAGGTTTAATTCAATCATGAAATGAACGGGTTGAACTTGACTTGCGGTTTATGGTTTGTTGACCTTGTCAAGGTCATAAATCGCTTGGGGTAAAAACAGATATTAGGAATTTCAAGTATTGAAATTCGCAATGAGATTGCATACCTTCTATGAGATAGTTGGATACCGATACCCACTGCGAGTAAGAGTTACTCCTGGGAGAGTTTTCCACTTTACAATTAGCTGATCAAGTAGGTGTCTAAGAAAGGTGTTAAAGGGGTTATGTCCTTGCGGAAACGAGGTTATTTAATTAGTTCCATACGAAAGCATGGGGAGACTCCCTCGGAGTACCAATACCTGCCTGGACGAACGATTGGCAAACTTGTAGGGTGTAATTAATCCCGACTAATCTTACCTTTTAGGGTTTGAAGGAAGATTTGATAAAAACAGTGGGAGCCATCCTGATTAGATAAAATAATAACCAATCTAATCTTGCAAAGAGCGCACGCAAAAGTGATTATCCTTCTCTCTCTCCTGGTAGCGACCAATGACACGCCTTAATCAAGATAATAATACGGATGTATTGACCGAATCCACTTATATACTAGGCTAGGATACGTTGGTTCTACTCTATCTTATGACTGTCATAAATATGAGCAAGGAATAGGGGAATACCCGGATTCCCTAGCCACCCGATCGAAGAAGGAGCATGCCGATGCATCTTCTTCGGGTGTGTTCGTTACCAAGAACTGTTTCTCAGTTTGCTCTATGTTCTGGGTATTAGATACCGGATCAGGATCCCATGTTTGTAATTTATCACATGGGCTAAGAAGAAGTAGAGAACTGGGAAATGGTGATATGTCTCTAAAAGTAGGGAATGGAGCAATTGTTGCAGCCAAAGCAGTTGGCGAATATCACCTAGTATTACCAAATGGTAATACAATGATTCTGAATGACTGTTATTACATACCAAATACATTGTGCAATATTATATCAGTTTCTTTGTTGCATAAAGAATGATATAACTTTGTATTGGAGGATAATGTTATGAAAATTTTCCTAAATCAAGTATTGATTGGGTTTGGTATGTTATGTAACAGTATATACATTCTAAATCAAACTACAGTTCTAAACGTATAGAACACACACAAGAGGAAAAGTTCAGAAATGAACAAAGCCTTCTTGTGGTATTGTAGACTAGGTCATATCAATACGACAAGACTAGCTAAGTTGTATAAAGATGGATATTTAAATCCGTTTGAATTTACATCTTATAAAACTTGCCAGTCATGTCTCAAAGGCAAGATGACCGAAACTCCGTTTACTGGACACGGAGAAAGAGCTACTGAACTCTTAGGACTGATACATAGTGATGTATGCGGTCCTATGTCTACACATGCTAGAAATGGTTCCTTGTACTTCATTGCATTCACTGATGATCTCTCAAGATACGGACATGTGTTCCTGATGAAACACAAATCTGAATTTTTTAAGAAATTCAAGGAATATAAGTGCAATGTAGAGAACCAAACGGGTAAAAGTAGTAAAATCCTACGATCTGATCGGGGAAGAGAATACTTGAGCACGGAAATCCGAGACTATCTAAAAGAGAATGGGATTCTCTCTCATCTTACTCCTCCGTATACACCATAGCACAACAGTGTATCGGAGCGGAGAAATCACACCCTATTAGATATGGTGCGCTCTATGATGAGTACTGCTGAGTTACCTATTTCTTTTTGGAGTTATGCGCTTTAGACAGCCGCTTACCTATTGAATCAAGTTCCATTAAAATCTGTATCTAAAATACCATATGAGATATGGAGTGGAAAAAAACCCATATCTTAAACGAGTTAAGATATGGGGTTGTCCGGCCTATGTCAAAAAACAAAATCTGGACAAACTCAAGACAAGGTCAGTTCTTTGCAAGTTTATGGGGTATCCAAAGAATTCGCATGGATACCTTTTCTACTATAGTAAGAAACAAAAAGTGTTTGTTGCTCAACATGCCACCTTTTTAGAAAAGTAATTTCTTATGAAAGAAATTAGTGGTAATAAGGTAGAACTGGAAAAAGTTCCAGCTGCACAAACTACAACTGACGATTTGATAGTACCGGAGGATCCAATAGTATCCGACGAACCTCAGCCACTCCGCAGATCTAGTAGGGTTCATCATCCACTTAAAAGATACTACGGTTTTCTCATAGACGGTGGGAGCGAGAATTGCATCATGGAAGATGATGACCCAACTAGTTTTGAGCAGGCCATCATAAGTGGGGACTCTGTGAAATGGCTGGATGCTATGCGATCTAAGATAGAATCCATGTACACCAACAAAGTATGGACTTTGGAAGTTGCTTCTGAAAGGATAAAACCCGTTGGGAGCAAGCGGGTCTTTAAGAAGAAAATTGGTGTAGATGGAAAGGTTGAGACCTTCAAAGCTAGACTTGTAGCAAAAGGTTTTCGTCAACGACCAGGTGTCGACTATGATGAAACCTTTTCTCTTATTACCATGCTTAAGTCCATCGGGATCTTACTTGCCATTGCTGCATACCATGACTACAAAATTTGGCAAATGGACGTCAAGACCGCTTTTCTAAATGGTGATTTAGAAGAAAGCGTGTACATGACACAGCCAGAGAGCTTCGTAGACAGTGGAAGTAGCGGAAGCGTGTGTAAGCTACTTAAATCAATCTACGGATTAAAGAAAGTATCATGGAGCTGGAACATCTGTTTTGATGAAACTATCAAAGAGTTTGACTTCATCAAAAATGTAGATGAACTGTGTATATACAAGAAGATTGTAGAGAGTAAAGTTGTCTTCCTCGTATTGTACGTAGATGACATACTCTTGATAGGAAACGATGTTCCTATACTACACTCGGTCAAGCTCTTCTTATCACACAAGTTCTCCATGAAAGATCTGGGTGATGCCTCCTACATCCTGAGGATTAAGATCTATAGAAATAGATCGAAAAGGATGTTGGGATTGTCCCAATCCAGGTACATTGACGCCATACTAAAGAGGTTTAGTATGGAAGATTCTAAGCGTGGTAATTTACCCACTTGCTCGGGAATCACTCTCTCCAAAGAGATGTCTCCCAAGACTGATTTGGAGAGGGATCGCATGCAAGGGATACCCTATGCTTCTGCAGTCGGGTCAATCATGTATGCGATATTATGTACCAGACCGGATGTAGCTTACTCACTAGGTGTAGTGAGTAGGTATCAATGAGATCCTGGGGAGAAACACTGGACAGGTGTGAAGAATATTCTTAAGTACTTGAGAAGGACTAAAGAGATGTTCTTAGCGTATGGTAATAGTGAACTCCAGGTGGAGTCCTTTACCGATTCGAGCTTCCAGAGTGATAAGGACGACAATAAGTCGGTCTTGGGTTTTGTCTTCACCCTCAATGGAGGGGCGGTATGTTGGAAGAGTTCCAAGCAAGATACCGTAGCAGACTCGACGATAGAGGCTGAATACATCGCTGCCAACGACGCTGCCAAAGAGGCTTTCTGGATGAAGAAGTTTATAGCTGAACTTGGTGTGGTTCCAACCATTGAGAATCCAATACCTGTGTATTGTGATAATAATGGAGCTGTGGCTTTGGCCAAGGAACCTCGATCCCATCAGCGATCCAGACATATTCTTAAGCGGTATCACCTGATTCGGAAGATAGTAGATCGACGGGAGATCGAGGTCAGGAGAGTTGACACAAAAGACAACGTAGCGGATCCACTCATGAAGGCTCGCCCCTAGACGCAGTTTGAGAGACTATTTGGGATGTTGAGTATGAGATACTACAACAACTGGACTTAGTGCAAGTGGGAGATTGTTAGGAATATGTATGCCCTAGAGGCTATTATTGTATGATATAGTGGATGCTTGGACATATATATAAAGGACTTTCTTGCTCGACATGATAGTATACTATTTGGTTGCTCTTTATCTTAACATGTACACTTGTATTATTATACTGTCTCTCTGATACATATTGATAAAGCTCTTAGGATGTTTGCTTGACTACCAGGACTATAATGCGGATCATACTACTAGGATTTGTGTAGTCCTCAAGCACATCCTTTAACTATTCCTAGTCGAGGGAGTATCGAGACAGGGTATCGATATTCAAGAGTAGACTAGTGTGTACGTTTTTGACCCTATAAGGAGCAATGGTTGATCCCATAACCATTGGTGTTTGATATCAAAGATTGTACACGGGTGCCCATTAGAGAATGGGTACACTGAACAGGACTCGCCGAGAACTCCTAGATGGTACCATACCTATCGTCAGATAGCAGTTCTCTGGTGACACTGGTACAGGTTAGTCTGTAGACCCGATATCGTCATAGCGTCTTGTGTGGTTCTGTCATGACCCGAAGGTACGGAACATGACTGGCACTTAGATTACGAGACGTCTGAAGGCGTAACGTAAGCTAAGTCAGCCAAAGCCCAGAAAATCTAAACCATAACCAATGAGAGTGAAGGAAAAACCTTTTATGAAAGTGATTTTAAACCAATTAAGTTATATTAGTCCCTTTTTTTAAAAACATCAAAATTTTCCGAAAATTTCGGCAGAGTCTCCTTTGTAAATACTAGCCCCGAAAATGAGTACAACAAGATATATAAACCTGTAACGATAAAATGGCATCTCCAAGCGGGAGCTAACTCTTCGCCTAAGGCGGATCACAACCACACGCAATATATATGCAATATTAAGCAAATAAGCATAAAGAAATGCAAAAATAAGAAAAACACAACGTCAGCTCAAGTGAGCTCGACCCCAGAGAAACCACATATACACAAATCTCTCAGTCTCATCACTAGGTCGCATATACAAATAAGAAGTGGTAGATGGAGAATACTAGATACAAAGAAAGTACAAAAAAGAGATAAAGTGTCATCGCAACCCACCTACGAGCAATTTCGCGAGTCTGAGCAAAAGAAGCCAATGGTAAGATAAGCCCGCCGCTACAAGGCTGATGGATCCGACCTGCAGGACACTGTGGCACAACGGGGGTGAGTTGCCAGCTCGTGAGTAGAATATAACATCTAATAAGGCTATCGTAAGAATGCAAGCAAATGCGTCACAACATGTATGTCAAGTGTAAGTCGATGTACAACACCCCACGACTTGCAGGGAGGCGGAAATATGAAAAACGATCTTGTTCTTTGCTTAAACATCGACTAACCGCATGAATCGAAGCTAAACGATAACTAACATCAAACATAGAAGTTCTAAACTACTATGTGAATGGATTATACCTAAAGAACCGTGTCCTTCGTCTTTACGAACTCCATCTCCTCCTCGGCCTTCTCCAAGTAGTAGACGATCCACCACGAGAGCTAAACTCCAAGCTTTGCCTCTAAACTTGAGGCAACTAAGTATCTTTAAGTGCTAATCAAAGTACCTAGATGAAATAGAGTATGGTTATGGATTAAGTAGTCTAACTAATCCTTGTACTCAACACATGAGAGGGAAGGATTAGGGTTTGAAGAGAGAAAGAGCTTGAGGAGAGAGAAGGTGAGAAGAATAATGAAATGAGAAAATGAGTTATCATAATATATATCAAGCATTATCGTTTTTCAAGAATAGAAAAGAAAATCATTTACAACGATGCTTGATAAATATCTTATGGTGATTCATCTCTATGAGTCATTAAGCAATTATGAAGCATTAATGACATGGATGAATCATCCATATGAATCACTAATCTCATTTAATGTATATGCCACCTAAACCTCCTTAGTCACCATCTTCTAGAAGCTTCTCGCGCAATTACGAGAACGCCCCTCCTATCCGTGAAAACATGGAAAAACTTTAGACTGTATAAATCCAATAACCGGATACTAGTAACTGGCTTAAACCAAAGCCGACTAGTAAAAACTGTCCGAAAGTCATACGTGCGTAAACACACGTATGCGTCCGAACCCTTGTTGTAAAAACCATACGACCTCTATATCGTTTCGCCTGGAGTAGGGAAACTCTCTGCGTGGGACTCTAGAGACTCGACTACTACGCTGGCAGTGGGTTTAACCACAGACCGCAAGCGGCACTAGCTGTACGTCACGGTCCCCAGGTAGATGTCGATGAAAAGGCCGATGAGGAAACCCATCCGAACTCCTACTGAGTCTGATGTGACAATCTCCGTACAGTCCGATCTGTTCGTCTAAGACTATCGCATATCGGGCCTAGGGGGCGGCAAGCATCAGTCCCCTAATAGCGGTATAAGTCATGTCGGAGCGAAGCCCATTACACCCTGAGAAACTACTGGAACCTACCAGCAAATCTCGCTTGCCCTGGTCAGGGACTTTGCGTAATGGCTCTCTGACACAGCGCGATATCAACCCCCAATACCGGGAGAGATGAATCCTGTCAAACCGCCACTGCCTCTAAGTGCTCGGGACTGCACCCAACTGCTACCTGTTTGCACGACTCCTTTGAGCCGTGGTAGGGTAGCAATCTAAGAACAGTGGGACACACTCGAGGCGAAGTAGCAGTGTTAAGTCTGCGGACTATGCTGTACTCATGTCACCTGGGAACTGTTCACTGACGACTGGTATAAAACCAACCAACAGTTCCCTGTGAGTCCTGTCCGGTGTACCCATAACCTAACGAGCACCTGCATACTATCTCCAGTACGACGTACTGACGGCTGTGGGACAGACCATCTCCCCAACTGGGATGAGAAGCGTACACACTAGTCTATTCCGGAGTATCGATGCCCTGTCTCGATAATCCAACGACTACGGACCTGAATAAGGATGTGCTTGTAGACTACCCAGCCCCCACTAGTGTGAATGCTATCACAACGCTGGTAGTCAAGCAAGATCCTAAGAGCTCTATCAATACGTATACTCACATATTAAGATAGAAAAACCAAGTAGCATACTACCATGTTTAGCAAGACTGTTATATACATGTGAATATCCCAAGCTTCCATTAAGTAATATACAAACTAGTATGATACAATAATGGCCCCTAGGGCATATACACTAACAATCTCCCACTTGCACTAGGGCCATGTACTGGGATATCGAAGACCGATGATCTCAAGTAGCCTCTCGAACTGAATCTGAGGTTGGGCCTTTGTGAATGGATCAGCATTGTTCTCTTCAGAAGCAACTCTCCGAACGTCGATCTCCCGACGATCAATGATCTCCCTGATCAGGTGATACCGCCTTAAGATGTGTTTGGACTTCTGATGGGACCTTGGTTCCTTCGCTAAAGCTATAGCTCCGTTGTTGTCGCAATACAGAGGTATTGGATCAACTATGGTATGAACCACCTGAAGTTCTATTAGGAACTTCTTCTTCCAGACTACTTCTTTTGCGGCATCGTAAGCAGCTATATACTCCGCTTCCATCGTCGAGTCAGCAACGGTGTCCTGCTTGGAGCTCTTTCAGCACACCGCCCCTCCATTGAGGGTAAAGACATAACCCGACATGGACTTGGAATCGTCCTTATCACTCTGGAAGCCGGAATCAGCAAAGGCCTCCAACCTGAGGTCTTTTCCGCCGTAAACCAAGAACATCTCCTTAGTCCTTCTTAGGTACTTGAGAATGTTCTTTACTGCTATCCAGTACTTCTCCCCTGGGTCTGACTGATACCGGCTTACCACGCTCAGTGCGTAAGCTACATCTGGTCTGGTGCACAACATCACATACATTATAGAGCCTACCGCAGAAGCGTAGGGTATAATAGACATGCGTTCCCTTTCCAAATCAGTCTTGGGAGACATCTCTTTGGGGAGGGTGATTCCGTGACAAGCCGGTAGATTACCGCGCTTAGAATCTTCCATACTGAATCTTTTCAGTACAGTGTCGATATACCTGGACTGCGAAAGTCCCAACATCCTCTTGGATCTATCACGATAGATCCGGATCCCCAGAATGTAAGAGGCATCACCCAGGTCTTTCATGGAGAACCTATGTGACAAGAATCTTTTGACAGATTGTAGCATAGGAATGTCATTTCCTATCAATAGAATGTCATCCACGTACAAGACGAGGAATACGACACTTCTGGCTACAACTTTACTATATATGCACGGTTCATCTGGATTTTTGAGAAAGTCATATTCTTTGACTGTCTCATCAAAACAGATGTCCCAACTCCGCGATGCCTGCTTTAGTCCATAAATGGACTTAAGCAGCTTGCATACTTTCCCGCTGCTCCCACTCTGATTGAAACCCTCTGGCTGATCCATATAGACGCACTCTTCTAAATTTCCATTCAGAAAAGCCGTCTTTACGTCCATCTGCCAGATTTCATAATCATGGAAGGCAGCAATAGCAAGAAGGACCCGAATGGATTTGAGCATAGCCACTGGAGAAAAAGTTTCGTCATAGTCCAAACCAGGTCTTTGACGAAAACCCTTTGCAACAAGTCTAGCCTTATAGGTTTCCACCTGTCCATCTACACCAATCTTTTTCTTGAAGATCCATTTGCATCCTATAGATTTTACCCCATCTGGAGCAAAGTCCAAAGTCCATATTTTGTTGGTGTACATGGACTCCATTTCGGTCCGCATTGCATCTAGCCATCGTACCGAGTCGCCGCTCTGGATGGCCTGCTGGAAATCAGTAGGTTCATCATCATCTATGATGCAATCCTCTCTATCCCCATCTATGAGAAAACCGTAGTATCTCTCAGGCGGATGAGACGGCCTACTACTCCTGTGGAGGGGTGTGGGAATGTCCTTTTCTTCTTGAACTACCGGTTCTACCAAACTTTCAGTAGCAGTTTGTGGTTCTGGAATTTCTTCCAGTTCTATTTCGCTCCCACTTGTTTCCTTTTCTAAAAACTGATATTCTAGAAAATGGGCATTACGAGAAACAAACACCTTTTGTTCCTCTGCGTAATAGAATAGATACCCCTTGGAGTTCTTTGGATATCCCACAAACTTACACTTTACTGATCGTGCCTCGAGCTTGTCCACATGCTGCTTTTTAACAAAAGCTGGACATCCCCATATTTTCAGATACTGAAGATAGGGTTTCTTCCCACTCCACATCTGATATGGCGTGGTAGGCACAGTCTTGGTAGGAACCACGTTCAAAAGATATGCCGCTGATTCTAGCGCATAACCCCAGAAAGATCGCGGTAACTCAGCATTACTCATCATGGATCGTACCATATCCAATAGGGTTCGATTCCGTCTCTCCGATACACCGTTATGCTGTGGTGTGTATGGAGGAGTAAGCTGAGAGAGAATTCCTTTCTCTTTTAGGTAACCTAGGAACTCGGTACTCAAGTATTCACCACCTCGATCAGATCTAAGTGTCTTGATACTTTTGCCGGTCTGGTTTTCTACTTCATTCTTATACTCTTGGAATTTCTCAAAACCCTCGGATTTATGTTTCATCAGATAAATGAATCCGTACCTTGAGTAATCATCCATGAAAGTAATGAAATAGGAAAAACCACCTCTTACATGTGTAGACATTGGACCACATACATCGCTGTGTATGAGTTCTAAGAGCTCGCTCGCTCTTACTCCGTGTCCAGTAAAAGGAGTCTTTGTCATCTTTCCTTTGAGACAAGATTGACAAGTGTCATAAGTTTGATATTCGAACGAGTCCAAATATCCTTCTCTATGCAACTTAGTCAACCTTCTCTCATTGATGTGACCCAGTCTACAATGCCATAAGAAAGCTTTATTTAAATCTGGAGACTTTCTTTTTAGTGTGTTCTGGACATTGAAAATTTGGAGTTGGTTTAAGACATATATACCGTTATTTAGTATACCGGACCCAATCAAACCATGATTAAGGTGGATGTTAACAACATCTCTTACAAACGTGAAATCATAACCTTTATTTGATAACAAGGAAACTGATATGATATTACACGTTAAGCTTGGTACAAAAAAACAGTTATGTAAAACCAAAATGTGTCCACTCGTCAATCCCAGGTGATAATCCCCGACGGACGCAGCTCCCACGCTAGCTCCGTTAGCAACCTTTAGGGTCATATCACCTTTCTTCAGCACTCTACGGTTTCTCAGTGCCTGCAATGAATTTCAAATATGAGATCCTGGTCCGGTATCCAATACCCAGGAAGTAGAGTTAATTGACAGATAATTCTCAATTACAAACACACCTGAAGTCGAAGCCACAGCTTGCTTCGGTTCCTGGTTCTTGGCGTTCCACGCCTTGCAATCTTTCTTCCAGTGCCCTTTCCTGTGACAATGGAAGCACTCATCCTGGCCCACTACCGGTACCGCAAACTTTTTCTTTCCCTTCCCTCCCACCTTACTAACACCTCCTCTAGGTTTGGTGGCGGCCTTCTTCTTCCTTCCTTTGGCCCTAGCCTTGGACCCGGAAGAAGATGCACCGCTAACAAACATAGAGGGTGTTTCCCTTGCTTTCTGCAAGGTGCCCTCTGCACTCCTTAACATGTTCAGGAGTTTCGGAAGTTCAACTTCTTTTCTTTGAATGTTGAAGTTCAGGATAAACTGGGCGTAGGTGGAAGGAAGGGACTGGAGAATAAGGTCTGTATAGAGCTCATTATCTAAAATCGTCCCAAGGTCTGCGGGCTCTTCTATATAGCCGATCATCTTTAGGACATGTTCTCCTACTGATGACCCGACATCCAACCTCGCTCGAATCAAGTTCTTAGAGGTCTCGTATCTTGCTATACGAGATTGCTCTCCATAAAGTTCCTTTGTATGGAGAAATATGGCATCAAGTTCCATATCCTCGGGCCTCCACTGATGTTCATTGTTCATCGAGGCAAGCACGATGCACTTGGCTTTCGCGCAATCGAAATCCTAGGTTTTGCGGATTTCCTTATCCGCATTACTGGATTTGGGACCAGGGACAGCAGGTGCTGTAGCGGTGAGGACGTACCCCAATTTGTCATAGGTCAAAGCCATTTTGACATTCCGCGGCCAATCTTTATAGTTTGGCCCTGTCAGTATATTTTTCTCTAAAAGTAACTTAAGTCCAGTCATTTTCAGGGTCGCTGCAATTAGGAGAGAGAGAAGAAAACTCTTTAGCATGATGCTCTTGCAAGTTTAGAGTGGTTTTTAGTTTATCTAAACTGGATGGCTCCCACTGTTTCTCGAATCCTTCCTCAAACCATAAAAGAAGAATTAGCCAGGACTATTCTCACTGTATAATTCTTGCTTAACCGTTCAGCCAGGCTAGTGTCGATACTTCGAGGGAGGTTTTCCAACGCTTTCGCGAAGTTCCTTAATTAAAGAACCTCTTTTCTCTGGGGCGTAACCCCGCTGACACTTTTCTTGACACCTACTTGGTTTATAGCATTGATCGTTAAGTGACGAATATCCTGATAAGTAGCATATACTCACAGTAAGATCGGGATCCAAATATCATCGTATGATAATGTTGAAGGAATCCTACCAACATTCATCAAACTCCAAATGGTATGCATCTCTTTGCAAATTTCAGTTTCTTTAGAAATTCCCGATATATATTTTTGCCCCATGCTCTTATGACCTTGGCGTTGGTCAAAATGTCATAAGTCACATGTCAAGTTTTACCCATCATTATCTTGTTAATTTGAACCCATCCGTACATATCCTTGACATTGGCCAAAATGATCATACGACTGTCCCAAACTAACTCATCTATCTATGCAACAAATGAATACCCAGCAGCTACCAAACACTATGCTTTGGCGTTGGTCAAAATACATAGCTTGAATACTACAGAATACCCAGATGAAATGACGGAGGGCTACGAATGGTTTTGGCGAAACCGTGAACGTAGTGAACTTGATATAACCGAAGGAACCTGATAGCTTTTAAAAGGAGTGGTTAAAGCTCCGCATTTAAAAATATCTGTTTTTAAAATTAACCGAGTGGTTTCTTTTAAATTGTTCCAACGATTAAACTTTTGGTTTATTTTCTTTGCATTATAAATAATGCGTCCCATCATTAACCTATCATTGCAGAAAACAACGAAAATACAACGTCCTCTTATGCCATCCACATTCGCCACGGGGTCCCGTCATTACCCGTTAGGTTACTTAACTAACGACAGAGCGGGGGCTGGGCTAGCGCGGGTGTAAAACATAAGTGACGTCTAAATAGCTATCATATATAGATATTGTACATTCGTCAGACGCAATAATAGGCATTCCAGATCTCATATGAACTTTATTAGATTTGCAGGCAATCCGCGTTTGTTTAGAGCCTGCAACAAAAGACGAATTACACAGTTGTGATGAATAGCCATTACCCCACCCAAGACCCCTACGGGTACGGCAAACTACCCGCCCGGCAGTTTGTGCACCCCACCTTGGGTCTGTCCTAGGAGCAAAAACAGTAAAATGAAATAATACAACGGTGGCTACAACCGCAACCTGGATGTGCCCCGCAAAAATAATATTACAACAAATTACATTTACATCAAATGAATCAAATAATAACCCATCACATGACCCCGGCTAATCATCACAACAGTCCAATACAGTTCACATCCACAAACAGTAAAAAACATTACAGAAATGTGCAACCCCCTGCCAACCGACATACTAGCAGTTAGGGAAGGTTTACGAACACATTAAACAAACACAGATATAATCCAACAAGCAAATACCGTATAATTTCGATCGATTAAACACATTTAATTTTGCTCCAATACTTCTCTGTAAATCTGAAACCTGAGCAAAAATAAAAAAATTCCAGAAAACACCAAATATCACAGAGAACCCACACAGGAAAATTGGGATGATGAATCGGCAACTCGGAAGCGGAATCGCGGCGGATGGGTGGGATCCGCGGCGGTTCCGCGGCGCTTTAGCCGATTCATGATCCCAGTTTTCTTGGGTGTTTTTATACCATCATTTAAGGCTTTCTGAAGGTCCCTGAAAAATTTTGGACCTCATTTAAAAATCGACAGAAACTCATGATATCGGGGTTTTCCGGTTTTGTTTTTTCCGTTCGAAATTCATACAATTTTGCAAGTGAGTTATTTATTGTTTAGCGAGTCTCTGATACCACTGTAAGTCGATGTACAACACCCCACGACTTGCGGGGAGGCGGAAATATGAAAAACGATCGTGTTCTTTGCTTAAACATCGACTAACCGCATGAATCGAAGCTAAACGATAACTAACATCAAACATATAAGTTCTAAACTACTATGTGAAGGGATTATACCTAAAGAACCGTGTCCTTCATCTTTACGAACTCCACCTCCTCCTCGGCCTTCTCCAAGTAGTAGACGATCCACCACGAGAGCTAAACTCCAAGCTTTGCCTCTAAACTTGAGGCAACTAGGTATTTTTAAGTGCTAATCAAAGTACCTAGATGAAATAGAGTATGGTTATGGATTAAGTAGCCTAACTAATCCTTGTACTCAACACATGAGAGGGGAGGATTAAGGTTTGAAGAGAGAGAGCTTGAGGAGAGAGAAGGTGAGAAGAATAATGAAATGAGAAAATGAGTTATCATAATATATATCAAGCATTATTGTTTTTCAAGAATAGAAAAGAAAATCATTTACAACCATGCTTGATAAATATCTTATGGTGATTCATCTCCATGAGTCATTAAGCAATTATGAAGCATTAATGACATGGATGAATCATCCCTATGACTCATTAATCTCATTTAATGTATATGCCACCTAAACCTCCTTAGTCACCATCTTCTAGAAGCTTCTCGTGCAATTATGAGAACGCCCCTCCTATCCGTGAAAACACGGAAAAACTTTAGACTGTATAAATCCAATAACCAGATACTAGTAACTGGCTTAAACCAAAGCCGACTAGTAAAAACTGTCCGAAAGTCGTACGTGCGTAAACACACTTATGCGTCCGAACCCTTGTCGTAAAAACCATACGACCTCTATATCATTTCGCCTGGAGTAGGAAAACTCTCTGTGTGGGACTCTAAAGACTCGACTACTACGCTGGCAGTGGGTTTAACCACAGACCGCAAGCGGCACTAGCTGTACGTAACGGTCCCCAGGTAGATGTCGATAAGAAGGACGATGAGGAAACCCATCCGAACTCCTACTGAGTCTGATGTGACAATCTCTGTACAGTCCGGTCTGTTCGTCTAAAACTATTGCATATCGGGCCTAGGGGGGCGGCAAGCGTCAGTCCCCTAATAGCGGTATAAGTCGTGTCGGAGCGAAGCCCATTACACCCTGAGAAACTACTGGAACCTACCAGCAAATCTCGCTTGCCCTGGCCAGGGACTTTGCGTAATGGCTCTCTGACACAGCGCGATATCAACCCCCAATACCGGGAGAGACGAATCCTGTCTAACCGCCACTGCCTCCAAGTGCTCGGGAATGCACCCAACTGCTACCTGTTTGCACGACTCCTTTGAGCCGTGGTAGGGTAGCAATCTAAGAACAGTGGGACACACTCGAGGCGAAGTAGCAGTGTCAAGTCTGCGGACTATGATGTACTCATGTCACCTGAGAACTGTTCACTGACGACTGGTATAAAACCAACCAACAGTTCCTTGTGAGTCCTGTCCGGTGTACCCGTAACCTAACGAACACCTGCATACTATCTCCAGTACGACGTACTGACGGCTGTGGGACAGACCATCTCCCCAACTGGGATGAGAAGCGTACACACTAGTCTATTCCGGAGTATTGATGCCCTGTCTCGATAATCCAACGACTAGGGACCTGAATAAGGATGTGCTTGTAGACTACCCAGCCCCCACTAGTGTGACTGCTATCACAACGCTGGTAGTCAAGCAAGATCCTAAGAGCTCTATCAATACGTATACTCACATATTAAGATAGAAAAACCAAGCAGCATACTACCATGTTTAGCAAGACTGTTATATACATGTGAATATCCCAAGCCTCCATTAAGTAATATACAAACTAGTATGATACAATAATGGCCTCTAGGGCATATACACTAACATCAAGATGTGATGTAATGCCACTAGTATGCATGCACATGTATGCAATATCAATACGAAATCTTTAAGTGTTTAAAATACTATAAGCTCTGCATTCTTAACTTAGAAAAAGAATATCTGTTCAATAGCTAAAGTATCATCAATGAAATCATCTAAAAACCGTGTCAAGCATCGACACCAAATATGGAAATATATCTATCTCAATGTCTCACTATATCAATGTCTCAATACATCGGGCTACGTCAGTCCGGATCGGCCCATATCATCAAATCTCACGACAACGGTCGGTATCCTCCGGATATCCGCCGCGCCAGACATCACCGGTAGGTAGTCTTCCCCTACCAGGCTCATCATCTACAACTCGATCTTCTTGTCCCGGGGTTCCATACCGGGCCCACCATGTACCCGAGACAGTTCATCCACTCCTCGAATAGGGTCTCGAAATCCAACAGAAAACATGAAAACTCATGGTGGACGACACATACATCACGAGAAAACCGCAACTTTATTTTAAAAATGATAATAATAAGCTTTTGTTAAATTCTTGCGGTTTTCCCCAAAATCCAGAAATCGCATCAATACTGAAATCCTCAAGAAAATCATAATACCCAACATGTTGTATATGATAAATGCTTATGATGTCAAAGGTATTCAATGTGATTTATGACGATGAACCTATATAAGCCTGATGATGAAGTGAGGTATATATATATATGCTATGCAATTCAATGTATCATATACGATGCAAGTGTTGATACCGAACTAAGCAGGTTCTACAGTGCTTGTGGCATGGAAATCACCAAAGGCGTGTGTGTCACATGAATAGTGTGCGTGCAATATGAGCCAATGGTAATGGTGTAACTGTCCTAAGGGGTGATATCACACATAGGTGTATAGATGTCCATGCAATGCCAGCAGATGAATAACAAGACGCGTATGCATATGAATGAGATGGTTAACTAACTAACTATTCATATAGTTTGCAAGTAATAAAGTGATCCTAACTATAGGGCGCCTCGCGCCATCCAGACGATTTCCCCATAGATGTATACATCTACTCACCCGGACGCCTCGCTAATCTGATCCAACCATCGATTTGCCTTTGCGCGCCGCGTCCGATGTTTCCGCAACCGATCCTAAAATTGCATAACACACAACATAAGATTACACATCATGAAACAACGCAAGTCACAATATGAAAAGATCAACGCCCACAAGTTAGGCACAACGTGCACTCGGTGCACGGAAAACACACGAAAATCGCTAAAACCTTAACTAAAATCGTCATTTCGGGGCAACCGTCAAAACTAAAACCCGACTAAACCAAATCCGCATTCGCACACCCTAAAAGTCATAGGAGATGCCAATAATATCGTCACAATATCGCAATTAAATCACTTCCTAATTTTAAGAAAAACCCAGTAAGCATTCACATATAAATTTCGATGCAAACCTCGCGAATTAACGATATAGCATTCACAAACTAGCAAAAACGTCCAATCTAACCCACTAGATAACCACTACACCTAAATTAATCTATTAATAATGCTTCAAACCCTAATTGACATTTCAAACCTTTTCTAGAATTTTCAAAAACAAACCATTACAATGAAATTAACACATTAAAATTCTAATTTAGCATATTTAAACTACAATTTAACAACTTGATTAGAACTTATACCTCTCAAGTTGTGAACCTCTTGCACTTAGCCTCCAAAGTTGCCTCTTTTCTCTTTTCTTTAAACCAATTAGGGTTTGGGAAGAGGTAGAATAGGGTTTAGGTTTGAATTAGTGAAGAAATTTTGAATTTTTCTTGAATTTTGATGGAATTGTAGCATGATGAAATGGGGAAAGAGGGGGGTTTGCTGCTGTAGGTGGCTTGGCCAGAGCTAAAGAGGGGAGGAGAGTGGGTAAAAGTGTGGAAAATTCTACACAAAAAGCATCTTCAAAGGTCAATTAATGCATATCACATCAAATTTTACAAAAAAAAACCCCATTTTAAATTCATTTTTGATTTAATTTTTAAACCATAGAACTAAAATCTTGAAAAGTCTTGATACAATTTTTGTTACACTAAATTTTAGTTTATAATGGTTCCTAAGTGTGTAATTTACCCATTTAAATTTGTATTTATCACTAATTTAATGTATTTTTAAAAGCTTAAAATAATATTAAAAATAATTAATTAAGGAATTTTTTTTAAATAACTAGAAATTTTTAAGCGATAATTTAGTGACCAATTTCTAGAATTTTTTTTAAATAAATAGAAATTTGTATCTTATCTAAATTTTGTATAATTAGGCCTATATTGAAAAATACTTATTTTGACTTTTTACGGAAAAGACTGATTATTTAGCCGATTATCGAAAAACTGCCTAAACGATTTTCGAAGCGTTACAATCTTCCCCCCTTAAAGAAATTCGGTCCCCGAATTTAAAATTTAACTATGCGTAAATTCAAAAAGATGGGGATATTTCTTCCTCATCTTGTCCTCGGTCTCCCAGGTGACCTCCTCGCTGTTCGGGCCACGCCAAAGAACCTTGACGGACGGTATAACCTTCGACCTCAATTTCTTCACCTGCCGATCCAAAATGACCACCGGCTGTTCGGTGAATGAAAGATCGCGCTCAAGCTGGATCGTCTGGTGCTGAATCGCATGGGAAGGGCCATGAAGGTACTTGCGGGGCATCGAAATATGGAACACGGGGTGAACATCGGGGAAGCTGGGCGGAGGAGCTAACCGATAAGCCACTGAACCGACACGCTCTAGGATCTTGAAGGGACCAACATATCTAGAACTAAGCTTCCCTTTCCGCCCAAATCTCATCACGCCTTTCATCGGAGAGACTCTCAGGAAAACATGATCGCCAACAACGAACTCGAGTCGACGACGGCGCCTGTCAGCATATGATTTGTGCCTACTCTGGGCCGCTCTCATCCTGTCCTAAATCAACTGTATATTTTCGGTCGTCTCCTGTACGATCTGCGGCCCCAAAATACTGCTCTCCCTGATCTCTGTCCAACATACGGGCGATCGACATCTCCTCCCATATAAAGCCTCGAAAGTTGCCATCTGAATCGTCTCCTGGAAACTATTATTGTAGGAGAACTCGATCAAGGGCAAATGACGATCCCAGCTACCACCGAAGTCTAAAACACAAGCTCTGAGCATATCCCCAAGAGTCTGAATAGTACGCTCTGACTGACCGTCAGTCTGCGGATGAAAAGCTGTGCTAAAACTCAATCGGGTGCCCAAAGCCTCCTGAAGTTTCTGCCATAATCGGCTGATAAACTGGGTGCCCCGGTCGGACACAATGCAAGTCGGGACGCCATGCAGTCGTACGATCTCATCAATATAAACCTGGGCGTACTGAGCAAATCCAAAAGTGGTCTTCACTGGCAGAAAGTGAGCCGCTTTCGTCAGTCGATCCACAATCACCCAAATAGAGTCATACCCTCGACTGGTCCTGGGTAGACCCACAATGAAGTCCATGGAGACCTGTTCCCACTTCCACTCAGGAATGGGCAAGGGCTGTAACTCGCCAGCTAGCCTCTGGTGCTCGGCTTTGACTTGCTGATAAGTCAGGCATCTCGATACAAGTCTGTAATATCCTTATTCATCCCGTCCCACCAGTAAACCTCTCACAAATCACGGTACATCTTGGTGGAACCTGGATGCACACTGTACACTGATCTATATGCCTCCTCAAGAATATCACGCCTCAGTCCCTCAGAATCTGGTACACACAGTCGAGTCCCAAATTGAGTATCCCCTTATCATCAATCACGAACTCGAAAACTCTGCCCTGCCGAATCTGCTCGATAATCTCTAAAATACGGGCATCGCCGAACTGTTCCTCGCGGATACGGTCAAGTAACTGTGGGCATGCTCTGAAATAGGCCAGCTGTCCCCTCGTAGGAGTAAACTCGAACTGCACTCTGCTGTCACATAAAACCTGCCAATCCGTCGTCGAATGCATCTGTACTGTGTTAGTTATATGTATGCCCTAGAGGCCATTTCTGTACATACGATGTATATTGTAATGGATGCTTGGACATATATAGGGAGGACTTTCTTGCTCGACATGATAGTATGCTATCTGGTTGTACTTTATCTTAATATGTACTCTGATTGTCTCTATATTACATGTTGATAAAGCCCTTAGGATATTTACTCGACTACTGGGACTATGATGAGATCATACTAATGGGGCCACGGTAGTCGACGAGAACATCCTATAACTGTTCCTAGTCGAGGGTGTATCGAGACAGGGCATCGATACACCAGAGTAGACTAGCATATACGCATCTTGACCCATATGATGGGCGATGGATGATCCCATATCCATCGGTGTTTGACATCAAGGATGGTGTACGGGTGCTCAGTGGAGACTGGGTACACTGGACGGACTCGCCGAGAACTCCCAGATGGTATTATACCTCACGTCAGATGGCAGTTCTCCGGTGACACTGGTACAGACTAGTCTGTTGACCCGAGATCGTAATAGAGTCTTGTGTAATTCCCACTGTACTTTAATTTCCATCATACCACGTCCAAGAGGGCGTGCAAAAGGTGGCTTTTGGGTACAGTCCCGAATCACATGGAGACAATGAGCGATAGGAGGGGATTCGTCTCTCCCGGTATAGGGAGTTGATGTTGTGCTGTATTCGATTGGCTATAACCGGAAATCCCTGGCCAGGGTTGCTGAGATTTACTGATAAGTGTTATCAGTAGTTTCTCGAACTGTTATAGACCTCAAATCGACCCGACTTATCGAGCTACTGGGGTCTGACGTTTACCACCCCTAGGCGAGATATGCGACATATCAGACGACGAGACCGGACTGTACGGGAGTGTTACTGTTTGGATTCACAGGAGAATGTACAGGCTTGCTTGTTGATCTTCTGAGCGCTCAATACCTGGGTAGCTGTTACGGTTAGCTGACCGCTTGCAGGTTGTGGGTGTTTGATATGATTATCACCTACTACCGGCGTATTGACGATTCTTTAGAGTCCTACACAGAGGTTTCTTGACTCAGGCAAAACGGAGTAGGGGCACGTATGTGATATGTGCGGGACCGAGGATAATACGATATGAGATACCGTATTATATTCTCGCGATATTTGATATCAGCCGGGTCATCGGATCAAGTGTTGATTCGATGAATCGGAACGGATAAATATTAGTCGGTTATATGAGATATAGCCGGATTGTCGGATCAAGTGTTGATTCGATAATTTAATGTATAATAATATATATGATATATTAAATTACATTAACTAATATTAGCTGACTAAAAGATTCTTTTTCTCACTCGGGTAATACATTGATATATATGCGATATATGTTAATTGTATTATTTTATTTTGTTACAATAAATATTATATATGTGATATATAATATTGTAACATGATATGGTTATTAATGCAACATGTTTAGTGGAGATTAAACATGGTTAGGGTTTGATTCGGGTTAATCATTTCTAGAAGTTTCTAGAAGGTTTTCCTTTTTGTTTTGGAAAAGATATTTTGCAAGATATTTCTTTAACTCAACCCTAAACCCTAACCCTAGTTAATTCTCTACAATGGTTACTTGAACCATGGTTGCATTTCTAACCTTATCAAAGTCTATCATTATTTATCACAAAAGGAATTCTATCATTATTCATCATCTTCTTCCTTCTTTCTTTTCATGAAAAAGCTTTCTAGCTTTTTCTAAGTGATGAAAAATGAGTGAGAATTAGAAAACAAATGAGTGCAAAAATCCTACTTCATCATCCTCATCTATCCTTGCCATTTAGATGAGGGTGTTCACTTCGTTTAGTGAGTGTAAGCTTGTGTTAACGGAACTTCAAGGTAGATCATCTTTGTATCGAAGATCGGAAGCAAGAATGCATCTTTCTCTTCGTGGAACCTCTCGAGAGTTCGGAACACGTTGATCGTAGCGAAAGGACTTCGACACGGAGCTATTGAAGTGAAGGACCGGATCTACAAAGGTTGTAATCCCTCTCACTTAGTGTTAAAGTGTTTAACATGCTTGTTTTCGCCTAAACCTTAGTTTAAAGATCCGGCTTCGGGTTGTTCGGCACGGCTAAATTTTTAATCGGGCATGGTTGATGCCTCGTAGACCCTTGTGAGCGTGCCTAGCAACCCTACAGTGATATCAGAGCCAAGCTAGAGCTTTAGGCGAAGTCTAGACGAAGTTTAAAGTCCGATCGAACCCGAAAACCCCGACACGAACCCTTCTCTGTACATTTTTCAAAAATGTGGTTTTTTCTGAATTAAAAATGCTCAGAAAATTAAGCAGGAAAAACTAAGAATTACTGTGAAGTACGGACCTCTAACTCAAAAAATTGACAGCGGAACCGCGGCCAAACCAAGGGTTTTGCGGCGGTTCCGCGGCCAATATTTGGACTTAGTCCCGGAATTTCACTTAATTATTCTTAGGTCCTTTCTTGTTATTTTTTTCTGGGAATATTTTAATTCCGCTCAAGTGTTGAGTTTTCTAGGGTTATATTGGGGAATCGTTGATTCGATCAGATAATTTAACTTTGTTTAGTTTTGTCCGGATAATTTTTAGAAACTGTTAAAAAGTTCGAACGGATATCAATAACTCACTTTTTCCCCTGTCGGAAATTTTTTCAAAAGTTGGATTTTTTCTCGTGTTTAAGAACGTTCTAAGTCGTGCAAGTAACGCGGTGGACCCTCTAGAAGACAACAAACCTTAACTCGATTATGTAACCGTCTTGAACTGCCTCTGAACCTTAGGGTTTGTGGCAGTACGGCGTGCCACATGTGAGGCGTTGGCTTGACCCTTCTATGGCTGGACCATTGGTACTGTGGCATGTGATGGATGTTTTTAAACTGATTTCAAGTGTTGAGATATATTGGGGAAATCTTAGGTGTTTGATTATTCGATCGTAAAGTTTAACATTGTCTATTTATCTGGAATGTGATACAATATTTGGAATCCACAGGTAGTTCTGAGATAACTAATTTGAATGTTATAAACATACCAGTTTAGTCTCAGATGATCGGTTGCTACGGAATTTTTATGTGATCAAAAGTCCGTCGCAATCACGTAGCGTACGCGGATACTCGTCGGGTAAACTTAATAGACAGCTACATCCCATAGCCCCGACCAAGTGACTGTAGGAGAACCCCGTCGCCAAAAGCATCCATTCGGGTGCTCGCGGCAGCGGTGTTCCGCCTTAGTACACTTCGTCGACGGCATCTGGGGGTGCGGCCGTCTACTAAAGTTTGCGACGAGCATTCGATCAGGATGTCGGGAATCTTGTTGAATTGCCCGATTTGATATTGAAAAGTGTTTTCGATAATGAGAATAAAATGCGGGGTTTATAATTGTTAGGCATGCGATGTCTAAGGAATTCATTTTGTTAGGCATGCGATGTCTAAGGAGGTTGCGGATTCCAACTGTTGTAGTTTTACACTTTCTTTTCTATGACCGTAAGCGTAGTATGTGGTGTATCGCCGGCTTCGTTGCTATACATCAACGACAATCGGGATACGCATACTTGCTTACGTTGATGATATGTGATATTATGTGTTGCTGTGATATGTTATATTGGATCGTCGCGTTTTGAATAGCCGGGGGTTTTATGTGAGATGAGAGTTTTTTCTTTTTCATTCATGTAAAATTCATTTGTATGTAATATTCTTTTATTGGGGCACTTCCGGGCTGAGGATGATGTCACCGTTGTATATTATTTACTTTTCCGCATTAGGTAGACCCAAGACGGGGAGTACAAGTAACCGGGTTCTGGGGTCCAATGGGAGACCATCTCGAGGAGTCGAGACCGGGTCTCCTAACCCTAGAATTGGCAGTGTTGCTTGCCGCTCTCGTAGGGGTCTAGGGATGTGGGTTTGGCTATACATCGCGACCGTGGAATCCATGTTTTATACAGGCTCGTATTTAAAACACGGACGTCCTAATATATCCAATATTTCATATATGTTCTTCTGCTGCAATGTTCTGTGATGAGATTATATTACTGCCTGCGACGAATGTTTATATTATATATATGAGATATATGTTATATTGCAGATTTCGTTTTCAAATGTGATGCTTGTGAAGCATAATAAAATGGGACTTCATTAATGAGATTAATGAAAATAAAAGAAACCTAAAGATGTTGTAGAAACTTGTTTAAAAAAAAAACTGGTAGCTCTAGTTCCTGCTTTGCATAGCGGTGTTCCTTGTAGAACATCCAGCACCTTATTCGATAAGGAAAGAGCCGAGATCCCTTCACCGGGAGTGACCTCTTTAGTGAAACTAGCAGATACTACAAACTCTGTTTGTCTTTTGATTGCTTCTATAGTTCTTGCTTTGCACAGCGGTATATTTGATATACCTTGCACCTTATTCGATGAGGAAAGGGCCGACGATCCCTTCAACGGGAGTGACCCCTTTAGCAAAACTAGAAAAGCCTCAAAACACTCCATTTAAAATCACTCGATTCTACAACGATATCAAGTTCATTACGCAAAAGGTTTTCATAAGAAAACCTGTCGTAGCCCTCCGTCATTTTAGGAAGTAAAGTACTTAGTATTCGTGCTGCGTATGTCGACTTTAGTTGAGGCGTAGTGTACGGTAGCTAAGTGATGTCTTCCTACACAGCATATGATGCGATTAGTTAGGACATTCATGTGATTATGTCGACTATAGTTGAGGGTCATGTAGGGTGGGTCTGATTAATCATGAAATGACGGGTAGAACTTGACTAGTGCTTATGATATATTGACCTTAGTTAAGGTCATAAGTACTAGGGGTAAAATATTATTGGGAATTTCAAGTGTTGAAATTCCCAATGAGATTGCATACCTTCTATGAGATAGTTGGATCCCGATACCAGCTGCGAGTAACAGTTACTCCTGGGAGAGTTTTACACATTACAATTAGCCGATCAAGTAGGTGTCTAGAAAGGTGTTAACGGGGTTACGCCCCTGGAAAAACGAGGTATACTTTAATTAGGTTCGTGCGAAAGCACGGGGAACCTCCCTCAAAGTTCCGACACTGGCCTGGCTGAAAATTTGGCGAACTTGTAGCGTGTAATTAATCCCGGCTAGTCTTTCTTTTTAGGGTTTGAAAGAAGATTTGAAAAAAAACAGTGGGAGACATCCTGATTAGATATATTAGATAACCAATCTAATCTTGCAAGAGCATACGCTGAGTGTTTTCTTCTCTCTCTCTCCAGGTAGCGACCATATCACGCCTTAATCAAGATAATAAAACGGATGGATTAATCGAACCCGCTTGTTATACTGAGCTGGGGAACGTTGGACCCGCTCCAACTTATAATTGTTATAAGACAGAGCAGGAAATTGGGGAATACCAGATTTCCCGTGCCGCCCAAACGAAGAAAGTTCATGTTGATGCATCATCTTCGGGTGTGTTCATTACAGAGAACTGTTTCTCAGTATGCTTTACATCCTGGGTATGAGATACCGGATCAGGATCCCGCATATGTAATCTGTTACATGGGCTAAAAATAGGTAGAGAACTGAAAACGGGTGATAAGTTTCATGAGATAGAAACGGTGCAAGTGTTGCATCCAAGTCTGTTGGTCACTATCACCCTGTATTACCAGAATACATTGATTCTGAACGAATGTTATTAGATACCGAACCTGATATACAATATCATATCAGTCTCTTTATTAGTAAAGAAAAGATATAATTTTGTATTATTGGATAATCTTTTGAACATTTCCTATATCAAGAGTTGATCGGTTCAGGAACGTTATCTAAAAGCATTGACGTTCTAAATCAAACTACAGTTCTTAGTATACAGAACACATACAAAGAGGAAGAGTTCAGAAACGAACGAATCCTTCTTGAGGCATTGTAGACTAGGTCATATCAATGCGACCCGACTAGCTGAAGTTACATTAAGATGCATATTTAAATTTGTTTGAGTTTACATCTTGTGAAACTTGCCGGTCATGTCACAAAGTTAAGATGACCACAGCTCTGTTTATTGGAAACAGAGAAAGAGTTAGTGAACTCTTGGGATGGATACATGCTGATGTATGAAAGTCTCCTGTCTACACATGCCAAGACCGGTTTTTTGTACTTCATTACATTCTCTGATGATCTCTCAAGATTCATACATGTGTTCCTGTTGAAACACAAGTACGAACCTTTTGAGATATTCACAGAATGTATGTTAGAAGTAGAGAACCAAAATATGGATAAAAGTATTATGTCCTTTGATGAGATCAAGGAGGAGAATACTTGAGCACGGAATTCCTGGACTGTTCTAAAAGAGAATGAGATTCTCTCTCAGCATTACTCCTCCGTATACACCATAGCACGATGGTATATCGGGGCGGATCAATAACACCCTATGTGATATGGTATGCTCTATGATGAGTACTACTGAGTTTCCTATTTCCTTTTGGGAGTTATGCACTTGAGAAGCTGCATACCTATTGAATAGGGTTCAAATCAAATCAGTTGCTTACCACTTCATATGTGATATGGAAAGGGCAGAGCCCATATCTTAGGTTTGTTAAGATTTGGGGTTGTCCGGCCTGTGTCTAAAAAGCAAAATCCGGACAAGCTCGAGGCAAGGTCAATTATGTAGAACTGGAAAGGTTTCAGCTATACAAACTGCAGCTGATGATTTGGTAGAACCAAAGGATTCAAAAGTATCCAACGAACCTCAGCCTCCCCGCCGATCTAGTAGGGTTCCTCACCCACCTGAGAGATACTTCGGTTTCTCTATGACAGTGGGAGCGAGGATTGCATCATGAGATGATGACCCAACCAGTTTCGAGCTGGCCATCAAGAGTGAGACTCTGTAAGAATGGCTGGATACTTATCGATCTGAGATGGAATCCTTATACACCAACAAAGTATGGACTTTGGTTGCTTTATCTGAAGGGTTAAATCCCCATCAGGAGCGAGTATCTTAAGAAGATTACTTGGTGTACATGGAAAAGTTGAGACATTCCAAGCTATGCTTAAGTCCATCCAGATCCTACTTGCCACGGCTACATACCATGACTACGATATCTGGCGGTTGGGTGTCATGACTGCTTTTCTAAATGATGTTTTAGAAAAGAGCGTCTATAAGTACACAGCCAGAGGGCTTCGTAGACAGTGGGAGCAGCGGAAATGTGTGCAAGATATTTTATATGATAAAACAGGCATCGCGGAGTTGGAACATTTGTTTTGATGTGGTAGTCAAAGAGTTTGACTTCATCAAAATGGTAGATGAACCTTGTATATACAAAAAGGTAGTAGGGAGTATGGTGGTGATCCTCGTAGAGTACGTAGATGACATACTCTTAATAGGGAAGGAGTTTCCTATGCTACGCTCGGTCAATCTCTGCTTATCACAACGATTCTCCATATAGGATCAAAGCGATACCTCCTAAATCCTGTGTTTTGGATCTATGAGATAGATCTAATTGGATGTTAGGATACTCGCTAGTTGTAGTGAGATGGTATCAATCGATCCTGGGGAGAATCACTGGAAAGGTTCCAGGGTGATAAGGACGACTGAATGTCAGTCGCAGGCATTGTCTTTACCCTCAGTGGAGGGACGGTATGTTGGAAGAGTTCCAAGCTAGATACCGTGACATACTAGATGATTAAAGGCAAGATACATCGTTACTAAGGATACTACCAAAGAGGCAGTCTGGATAGATATAAGTTCATAAGATGAACTTCGTTCCTACCATTGTGTAACAATGGAGTTGTGGCTTTAGCCAAGGAACTACTGTCCCATCAGAAATCCAGATATAATTCTTAGGCAGTATCACCTGATCATGGAGATGGTTGATCTCTAGGGAGATCGAGATTAGGAAAGTAGACACAGAGGACAACAGCGCGGATCCACTCACAAAGGCCTTTTTCCCAGTAGAGACTTTTATGGGATGGTTGAGTATGAGATACTTCGACCACAGCTAATTGTTGGGTATGTGATACCACAACAGATGGCCCTAGTGCAAGTGGGAGATTGTTAGTTATATGTATGCCCTAGAGGCCATTTCTGTACATACGATGTATATTGTAATGGATGCTTGGACATATATAGGGAGGACTTTCTTGCTCGACATGATAGTATGCTATCTGGTTGTACTTTATCTTAACATGTACTCTGATTGTCTCTATATTACATGTTGATAAAGCCCTTAGGATATTTACTCGACTACTGGGACTATGATGAGATCATACTAGTGGGGCCACGGTAGTCGACGAGAACATCCTATAACTGTTCCTAGTCTAGGGTGTATCGAGACAGGGCATCGATACACCAGAGTAGACTAGCGTATACGCATCTTGACCCATATGATGGGCGATGGATAATCCCATATCCATCGGTGTTTGACATCAAGGATGGTGTACGGGTGCTCAGTGGAGACTGGGTACACTGGACGGACTCGCCGAGAACTCCCAGATGGTATTATACCTCACGTCGGATGGCAGTTCTCCGGTGACAATGGTACAGAGTAGTTTGTTGAGCCGAGATCGTCATAGAGTCTTGTGTGATTCCCACTGTGCTTTGATTTCCATCATACCACGTCCAAGAGGGCGTGCAAAAGGTGGCTTTTGGGTACAGTCCCGAATCACTTGGAGACAATAAGCGATAGGAGAGGATTCGTCTCTCCCGGTATAGGGAATTGATGTTGTGCTGTGTTCGATTGGCTATAACCGGAAATCCCTGGACAGGGTTGCTGAGATTTACTGGTAAGTGTTATCAGTAGTTTCTCAAACTGTTATAGACCTCAAATCGACCCAATTTATCGAGCTACTGGAGTCTGACGTTTACCACCCCTAGGCGAGATATGCGACATATCAGACGACGAGACCGGACTGTACGGGAGTGTTACTGTTTGGATTCACAGGAGAATGTACAGGCTTGCTTGTTGATCTTCTGAGCGCTCAATACCTGGGTAGCTGTTACGTTTAGCTGACCGCTTGCAGCTTGTGGGTGTTTGATATGATCATCACCTACTGCCGGCGTATTGACGATTCTTTAGAGTCCTACACAGAGGTTTCTTGACTCAGGCAAAACGGAGTAGGGGCACGTATGTGATATGTGCGGGACCGAGGATAATACGATATGAGATACCGTATTATATTCTCACGATATTTGATATCAGCCGGGTCATCGGATCAAGTGTTGATTCGATGAATCGGTACGGATAAATATTAGTCGGTTATATGCGATATAGCCGTATTTTCAGATCAAGTGTTGATTCGATAATTTAATGTATAATAATATATATGATATATTAAATTACATTAACTAATATTAGCTGACTAAAAGATTCTTTTTCTCACTCGGGTAATACATTGATATATATGCGATATATGTTAATTGTATTATTTTATTTTGTTACAATAAATATTATATATGTGATATATAATATTGTAACATGATATGGTTATTAATGCAACATGTTTAGTGGAGATTAAACATGGTTAGGGTTTGATTAGGGTTAATCATTTCTAGAAGTTTCTAGAAGGTTTTCCTTTTTGTTTTGGAAAAGATATTTTGCAAGATATTTCTTTAACTCAACCCTAAACCCTAACCCTAGTTAATTCTCTACAATGGTTACTTGAACCATGGTTGCATTTCTAACCTTATCAAAGTCTATCATTATTCATCACAAAAGGAATTCTATCATTATTCATCATCTTCTTCCTTCTTTCTTTTCATGAAAAAGCTTTCTAGCTTTTTCCAAGTGATGAAAAATGAGTGAGAATTAGAAAACAAATGAGAGAAAAAATCCTACTTCATCATCCTCATCAATCCTTGCCATTTAAATGAGGGTGTTCACTTCTTTTAGTGAGTGTAAGCTGTAAGTGCACGGCGGCGCCCCGGCCGTCAATCCGACGGCCAAACGCGGAAACGGTGGTAAACTTAAAATTTTGCGGACTTGGCAAAACGGCACCACCGCGCACTAAAACCGGATCGAGCCATTAAACTAAATCTAGCTAACTACAAAGAGAAGGGGAAGAGATATACCGACGATCCAAGTCCTCCGGTCTTCATCTCCACTCCGATCTCCTCGCGGGATCTCCGTCTGTCTCCTCCTCGTCGGAAAAGGGCACCACGAAGCCGGGTACTTTTACGGGCTCCCACCTCAATACCGAGGTAACTCGCGCATGAAGCCGGCTACTCGACATGCTCAAGATATGCTGTAGGGAGTGCAATGTAGAATGTATGTCTCACTTTGGGGTTGGTTGCCATTTGAAGAGGATGGAGGAAACAAAGCTAAGAAAAATGGTGCTTGCATTTTTCTTGGTATGGAATGAGATCAAGAATGAAAACCTCTCTCAAAGATGAAGCTCTCTCTTCTTCTCTTTTCTTCTTCTCACTTCTCTCTTTCTTTTTTACAACCATGATAATAATCTCTCTCTCTTAGAAATGGTGGAGGATAACAATATGAAGTAAGAAGGGAGGTGAGTGTAGTAAAAGGAGGAGGGTGACCACATCCAAACATAATCATCACTAAACTCTCCATCAACCTCAAATCCATTTCAAATCCTTTCTCTTCACAATAAATGCAAGAAAGGTGCAAAAGAAAAGATGCTCTCATAATAAAACCTTTTTCAAGAAAACCCCTCCACAAATGTTATTTGCACAAATGCAAATAACCCCCTCCATCGGAAAAGTCCGGCCGGGAAAGAACAAAGAAAAACCGGCCGGAACGGAAAGCAAAATGGCAACTCTAGAAAACTGGTCCCGTAATAAATTACAGGAAAACCCCACACTGTGCATACACACCCGCATTTGTATTCCGTCCGGATACAAATGCAATGAGACAAAATCTACACTGTACTAAACTAGGACCGGCTTAAGCCAAAGCCGGCTAGTAATATCCGTCCGATCCTGATCCGTGCAATACCGCACGTATCTGATCGAACGCTGCCATATAACTATACGGCCACTAGTACAAAACCGTCCGATCCTGATCCGTGCAATACCGCACGTATCTGATCGGACCCTGCCATATCTCCATACGGCCTCTACAGCGTTTCGCCCGAAAGCTTGAGTAACTGAAAGTGTGGTGGACTCTAAAGACTCGTCAATACTATGGCTGTGGATTTAACCACTAGCACGTCAGAGGTATAAGCCAATACGTGACGGGCCACCAGCTATTGACCAAAAGGGACGTCGATGAGGAAGCTCACCCCGACACCCAACTGAGCCTGTCAGTGACAATATCCGTACAGTCCGGTCCGTTCGTCTATGAGCATCGCATGGCGGGCCTAGGGGGTTGGTAAAAGTCAGACCCCCAAAAGCGGTACAAGTCGTGTCGGAGTGTAGCCCAGAACACCCTGAGATACTACTGGAATACCTACCAGTAAATCTCCTGCCTTGGCCAAGGTCTTTGTGTAATGGCTCTCCTAGACACAGCGCGACCTCACCCCCAATACCGGGAGAGACGAACCCCCGAAGATCCGCTCACTGCCTCCATGTGGCTCGGGACTGTACCCAACTAAAACCTGTTTGCACGACTCCTTTGAGCCGTGGTAGGGTAATAATCAAAGTACAGTGGGAACTCACACGAGACAAATGACGATCCCCAGGTCGATGAACTAACCTGTACACATGTCACCAGGGAACTGCTATCTGACGTCAGGTATAAGACCAACTAGCATGTTCCCGGCGAGTCCTGTCCGGTGTACTCATAACCCAATGAGCACCTGTATACATCTTAGGTGATCCAACTGACACCAATGGCTTGTGAGACCGGCCACCGCCCCTCGTCGGGGTCTCGACTGTATACACTAGTCTACTCTGGAGTATCGATGCCCTGTCTCGAAACTCCTACGACTAGGGACCTTTTAAGGATGTGCTTATAGACTACCAGCTCTCACGTATATGATCGCCCTCATACTGCCGGTAGTCAAGCAAGAATCCTAGGGGCTCTATCAACGTGCAATAGCGACATGTCCGATCACCTAAAGCAGTACACGATGATAAAGGTAAACCAGATAGCATACTATCATCTCGAGTAAGACTGTCCTACCGGGATAGGTCCTCCCTCAATCATTGCAATCACGTGCCTGTGATCCAATAATTGACTCTGAGGGCACTATCTCCAACAATCTCCCACTTGCACTCAAGGCTAATTATTGCGATGTCGCATACTCACAGCCCGTGTGATACCGAACACCCAACTCCCCTACTAGTCAGTTTCACAAAATCCGTTTGCGAAACTATTGCGTTCGAGGAATAGCCTCAGTGAGTGGATCCGCCTTGATGTTTCTTTCTATGTCTCTCTATATCTCAAATTCGCGGAGAAAGCCATCTCCCGAAATGAGCAATACCTGTCTTAGAATGTCTGGATGTCTGATGGGACTTAGCTCATAAATGAACTCCAAATCCAAACTTCTTAGACTGTATCGTCAACTGAACTTAATCAGTATCCTGCGCCATGCCACCCTCAGTATTGCCTTGGACCATCTGTCCAAAATACTGCCCCTCATCAGAAGGAAAACTATAACTCTGACAACCTCCTTGTCGTCCATGTCACCTTGGAAGCCTGGAATGATAACTGTTTCTCGAATGGGTCTTTTGTTATCATATCCCTAGAACAACCACTTATGTTCTAAAACTGCTTCCGACTGTTTCTCCAGGATTGGATCAATGTCAACTTATTGCATCTAGTGCAAGAACAACATCTGGTGTGGTACTTGACATCTCATGATTGACTCAATTGCCTGAGCAAGTGATCTGCCAATCATGCACGTCCCTCTCCCCTTTAGTCTGTAAGACACCTTTAGAGAGGGTGACTCCATTACCTGCAGGTACACTACCGTGCCAGGAGTCGTCCATTCTAAATACCCTTAGAATGCTGTCTAAGTACCCTGATTGGGAAACCACCCAAATCTAGATCTAAAACCATAGATCTAGTAACCAGTATGTCTGATATAATGTCCAAGTCCTTTGTGGAGAAACCACTGTGTGACGACCAAAGTATAACCGATCGTAGTAAAGGAATATCACTTCCTACTACTTTCTTAACAGATCCATCCCCTATTCTGATGACGTCAAACCTATGACTGTCACATCAGAAATAGATGATCTATCTCCGCTACATCTGCTTTAGTCTATAAATAGACATAAGCTACCTGTCCACCAATGCTTCCGCTGCTCCCACTGTCTACGACAACCCTCTGGCAGAGTCATATACACGTACACTTCTGAAGCGAGTTCAGAACGACGCTATACTCATCCTCCCGCCGGGTCTCGCAGCCTGGAACAACAGCAATGGTAATTGTGGGTAAACAAGAACTTCTCTGTCACCGTCCTTGAGGCTAACGGAGTACCTCTCGGGTGCCTGAAGTTACCCACCTTATCTGCGGAGTGGCCAATGGAATGTCAAATCAGATTGAATCTTTAGGTTTCTTATCAAATCTTCAGTAATCGTTTGCGGTTCTGGAATCACTTCCAGTTCTACCATACTCCCACTGCTGTTTTTGAAAAAATACATTTTTAATAAAACTGTGGCGAGTGAAGAACAATATCACTATTGATCTTCCAGATGGTAGAAAGTCAACCCTCGTCATAGCCTGGGTCAACCCACAAACAGCCATTACAGAAACGTGCCTTGAGTTATCCAGAGTCTGGTTTTAATCATAAGCCAGACAACTCCCCGTACCTTAACAATGTTAAGATATGAACTGTTCTATATCCAATATAGAACCAGAGGCACTGATTTAATTGAACCAGATTCAAATCATGCAGCTGTCTCCAGTGCATGTCAACTAAATGGAAGGAGGCCGATCAGCGTTACTCAACTTAGGAATACTTCCAATTATGAGTAACCTGAAAGAGAAGCAATTTCTCTTTATCATTACTATCAACTGAATACCATACACAAGTATCTACATCTTCGATCACTTTGAAGAATCCCGATACTTGCTACACCTGGTTCTCTACTCTATTCAAATCCTATAACTCCTCAAAACTTAGACCCTGTGTTTCTACGAAACACATGTCTAAGAACTAGAGAAGTCAAAAGTAAACAGAATATAGTATGAGGACCAACCCCTCTGTCCTAATGGACACTGGACAACATACAATACTCTGTATAAGTCCGCTGAGTCTAATAACTCTTTCACTGTGTGTCGTAGGTTGAAAACTGTACTTATGGTTAAGAAGAATTACACCGCTGTTTAATGCTCCTTACCTAACCATCCACTGATATAGGTAAATGTCATCGACATAATATCAAAAGGTATATCTCACTCTATGAAAATAGACGTACAGATATATCAATTTGAAATTGGTGCACATCAACGGATATTCAAAACCAAATATTTGCCGACCGGCAAACAGCCCAGGTGATTTCCTCAAATTTCACTGATTCCAACGAATCCCGATATAATGAGGATGATCACCCAATTCCCAATAACTTACTCCCACTCATCATCTGTAAAACCATACAGATGTGAGAATCAAACCTGGTAAATACATACCTTGGAGTAAGTATCTAATCGGGAAATCAGTTTTCTTTTAACAATACACAGTGAGACTGAAACATTGAAATGTTTCGATGGGGTATCCCGGTATTCCTAGTAATGCCTCTTCCAGATTCACGACTGTAACCGTATAGTTCTTTGCCACCTCTCCAAATCCCTTCATATGTCTTTAGTCTTTACCTTCTGTACACCCCTTTAGGCCAAATGGTTTTCTTCCTTCCCTACCGTTCGGCACCAGCCTATGGTTTGGAAGAAGACTATCCAAAAAGCATAAAGGGTGTACTGTCCTAATCCTAGGAGCACTCGCATCGCGAGAGAAGGTGAAGATAAAAGACACCTGAATGTACTTTATTCCTATTTCTCCTGAACCAGGATCCATCCCCGAACTGGAACGAGTTCCTTTCGAGTTCGTATATAACCATACGATGGATTATCCAATAAAATGGGATCTTCGTAATGATACGGAGTGTCCTGGAGAAATACAAAGGTGATTTAGGATTGGCGAAGGAATACATGGTTTGGTCGTGAATATCTGTTGCAATTTACTTTGCCCTCTTACTAATCCCTTACTTTGTCTTAACTTAATACCTTCTGTACACCGTTTAGGCTAATTGGCTTTCTTCTTTCCCTACCGGTCGGCACCAGCCTATGGTTTGGAAGAAGACTATCCAATTTGCGTAATAGGTGTACTACCCCTAAACCAAGGAGTACTCGCAACCTGAGAGAGGGTGAAAAGAAAAGACAACTGAATAGTCCTATCCGTTTTCTCCAGAACCGGAAACCATCCTCGAATAAATCCCTTCGAGTTCGTATCTAACCATACGATGGTTTTGTCCAATGGAAGTGGACGTTCGTAGTAAAACGGGGTGTCCCGGAGAAAAGGGTAAAAGTAGGAGTGGCAATGAGGTCTGCAACTCTGACAATCCAAAAGCCAGTGTTAAGTAGGTTCGGTCAACTTGGTCACTGAGTCATAGTCTTAGGGTTGGGTCAATGGTCGCTGCCAGAGAGAGAGAGAAAAGAAACACTCAGCGTGCACTCTAACCTAGATCAGAATGGTTACCAATTTATCTAATCTGGAATCCTCCCACTGTACCTCAAATTCTCCTCCAAACCTGAAAGAAGAATTAGTCGGGGTCACCCGAGGAGTATACTAACTCATCAGTGGGAATCGGGATCCAACTCTCATCGCATGACAACGTGACGGAATCCGCTCACGGTATCACACTCCAGAAGGTATGCGCATATCTGGCAAGTTTCAGTACTTTTGAAACTCCCGATGTAATTTCTGCCCCATGCTCTTATGACCTTGACTTTGGCCAACATATCATAAGTCACATGTCAAGTTCTACCCGTCATTCTCCAGGTTAATTTGAATCCACCCGTACATACCCTTGACTTTGGCCAAAATGGCAGTACGACTGTCCCAAACCAACGCATCTATCTATGCTGCATATGAATACCCCAATAGCTACCAATCACTGTGCCTTGACTTTGGCCAACATACACAGCTTGAATACTATTGACCACCCATATGAAATGACGGAGGGCTACGAATGGTTTCTGGCGAAAACCTTTAACGTAAAGAACTTGATATCGTCGAAGGAACGGATAGCTTTTAAAAATATAGTGACGAAAACCGTTGCTAAAGAGGTCACTCCCGGTGAAGGGATCTCGGCTCTTTCCCCGTAGAATGGGGTGCAGGATATTCCAAATGAATACCACGGTGCAAAGCAAAAGTAATCGGCTATAGTGAAGTCATTGCCCTGACGCAAACTTTTTGTCCAAGGGGTCACTCCCGGTGAAGGGATCTCGGCCCTTGCCTCGTCGACTGAGGAGCAGGATATTCCAACTGAATACCACGATGCAAAACAAAAGTGAACGTCCTTGCAATAACAGCTTTTTGAAAAGTGTTCCAACAACATCAGATTAGGTTTGTTTTTAACTTGCATTGATCCGAATCAATGCAGTCCCATCAATTGATCACACCAAAAAGAACGAAAATATACTGATGTACGTATATGCCATCCGCATTCGCCACTGGGTCCCGTCATTACCCGTTAGGTTAGCTAACTAACGACAGAGCGGGGACTGGACTAGCGCGGATGCAAAACATATACAACATCTACTAATATATATACCAATATATTATATTTCGCTCAAGGCGTGAAAAGAAATGCAACATCACAGAAATGTACAGCATCACAGAACAATACAGATATCTGGGATCCCCGGGTTTCACAGAGCCACTACTGAAACCCGACGTTCCCTTGGTCATGTGGATAGCCTGTGCAATGAAATCCTAGACCCCTACGGGGGCGGCAAGTCACCCGCCAAAACCTGAAGCGAGGCAGCCCCCTTCAGCGCCGTGAATGGACCACCCAGCACTCCACGGAATCCGGCAACTTGGGCACCCCTCCTGGGTCAACCTGTACCCCCTACGAGTGCGGCGAATAGCCAGCCAATCCTAGAGTGAAGCCCCCTCCGTCCCAATGCCATGAGATGCGGGCTTGTTGCCCTCTAGAACCCGGCTATCCGTGCACCCCTCCGCGGGGTAATCCTAGTACAGAAAGTAAAATATACATACACCGGGTACATCGACCGCAACCAGGTCGTGCCCCAAAAGAATAATACAAACAGGCAGTGACGGCAGTCCACATGTCGGACGCTCGCCCCGCAATATCAAATGTACATAATACCACAACACTGTACTAGCATTGCATCCAGGCTATCCCCACGACCGATCCGCAACATCACAGCATAAACATAGAACATCAACGTGAAAGTCACGTTCGCAAATCCGTCTAACCGGGCTATAGCAGTTAGACAGGATTTACCGATCGAGTGACATTCACGGTCGCAGATATAATGTAAATACTGTGAAAAATGTGTTTTAAAATATTCCGATCGATCAAAAATTAACAAGTGGGCCCTCAATCAAAAACTGTAGCACTCACAGAAATCCTGGGCCCAATTTTAATATTCCAAAACCCATATTTTAAGCCCAGAAGGCCTCTGGAAAAATTTGGTGATGTGACGTGAATAGTGCGCGGCGGAAGGGCCGCACGAGGTGGGGTTTCGCGGCGGATCCGCGCTCCAACTGTGGAGTTACATCATCAAATTTTTACAGAACTCTTAGATTTTCCAGTACATCAATATTTTAGAACCAGAAAAATTTTTCGAGACCAAAAATTTTCAACAGAAACTGATTCGAACTAAAATGCAGTTTTGGAACATTCGATCGATCGAAACAGAAAAACACATTACACCAAGCTAGACTATGTTAATGGCGAGGCTCTGATACCACTGTAAGTGCACGGCGGCGCCCCGGCCGTCAATCCGACGGCCAAACGCGGAAACGGTGGTAAACTTAAAATTTTGCGGACTTGGCAAAACGGCACCACCGCGCACTAAAACCGGATCGAGCCATTAAACTAAATCTAGCTAACTACAAAGAGAAGGGGAAGAGATATACCGACGATCCAAGTCCTCCGGTCTTCATCTCCACTCCGATCTCCTCGCGGGATCTCCGTCTGTCTCCTCCTCGTCGGAAAAGGGCACCACGAAGCCGGGTACTTTTACGGGCTCCCACCTCAATACCGAGGTAACTCGCGCATGAAGCCGGCTACTCGACATGCTCAAGATATGCTGTAGGGAGTGCAATGTAGAATGTATGTCTCACTTTGGGGTTGGTTGCCATTTGAAGAGGATGGAGGAAACAAAGCTAAGAAAAATGGTGCTTGCATTTTTCTTGGTATGGAATGAGATCAAGAATGAAAACCTCTCTCAAAGATGAAGCTCTCTCTTCTTCTCTTTTCTTCTTCTCACTTCTCTCTTTCTTTTTTACAACCATGATAATAATCTCTCTCTCTTAGAAATGGTGGAGGATAACAATATGAAGTAAGAAGGGAGGTGAGTGTAGTAAAAGGAGGAGGGTGACCACATCCAAACATAATCATCACTAAACTCTCCATCAACCTCAAATCCATTTCAAATCCTTTCTCTTCACAATAAATGCAAGAAAGGTGCAAAAGAAAAGATGCTCTCATAATAAAACCTTTTTCAAGAAAACCCCTCCACAAATGTTATTTGCACAAATGCAAATAACCCCCTCCATCGGAAAAGTCCGGCCGGGAAAGAACAAAGAAAAACCGGCCGGAACGGAAAGCAAAATGGCAACTCTAGAAAACTGGTCCCGTAATAAATTACAGGAAAACCCCACACTGTGCATACACACCCGCATTTGTATTCCGTCCGGATACAAATGCAATGAGACAAAATCTACACTGTACTAAACTAGGACCGGCTTAAGCCAAAGCCGGCTAGTAATATCCGTCCGATCCTGATCCGTGCAATACCGCACGTATCTGATCGAACGCTGCCATATAACTATACGGCCACTAGTACAAAACCGTCCGATCCTGATCCGTGCAATACCGCACGTATCTGATCGGACCCTGCCATATCTCCATACGGCCTCTACAGCGTTTCGCCCGAAAGCTTGAGTAACTGAAAGTGTGGTGGACTCTAAAGACTCGTCAATACTATGGCTGTGGATTTAACCACTAGCACGTCAGAGGTATAAGCCAATACGTGACGGGCCACCAGCTATTGACCAAAAGGGACGTCGATGAGGAAGCTCACCCCGACACCCAACTGAGCCTGTCAGTGACAATATCCGTACAGTCCGGTCCGTTCGTCTATGAGCATCGCATGGCGGGCCTAGGGGGTTGGTAAAAGTCAGACCCCCAAAAGCGGTACAAGTCGTGTCGGAGTGTAGCCCAGAACACCCTGAGATACTACTGGAATACCTACCAGTAAATCTCCTGCCTTGGCCAAGGTCTTTGTGTAATGGCTCTCCTAGACACAGCGCGACCTCACCCCCAATACCGGGAGAGACGAACCCCCGAAGATCCGCTCACTGCCTCCATGTGGCTCGGGACTGTACCCAACTAAAACCTGTTTGCACGACTCCTTTGAGCCGTGGTAGGGTAATAATCAAAGTACAGTGGGAACTCACACGAGACAAATGACGATCCCCAGGTCGATGAACTAACCTGTACACATGTCACCAGGGAACTGCTATCTGACGTCAGGTATAAGACCAACTAGCATGTTCCCGGCGAGTCCTGTCCGGTGTACTCATAACCCAATGAGCACCTGTATACATCTTAGGTGATCCAACTGACACCAATGGCTTGTGAGACCGGCCACCGCCCCTCGTCGGGGTCTCGACTGTATACACTAGTCTACTCTGGAGTATCGATGCCCTGTCTCGAAACTCCTACGACTAGGGACCTTTTAAGGATGTGCTTATAGACTACCAGCTCTCACGTATATGATCGCCCTCATACTGCCGGTAGTCAAGCAAGAATCCTAGGGGCTCTATCAACGTGCAATAGCGACATGTCCGATCACCTAAAGCAGTACACGATGATAAAGGTAAACCAGATAGCATACTATCATCTCGAGTAAGACTGTCCTACCGGGATAGGTCCTCCCTCAATCATTGCAATCACGTGCCTGTGATCCAATAATTGACTCTGAGGGCACTATCTCCAACATAAGCTTGTGTTAACGGAACTTCAAGGTAGATCATCTTTGTATCGAAGATCGGAAGCAAGACTGCATCTTTCTCTTCGTGGAACCTCTCGAGAGTTCGGAACACGTTGATCGCAGCAAAGGGACTTCAATCCGGAGCTATTGAAGTGAAGGACCGGATCTACAAAGGTTGTAATCCCTCTCACTTAGTGTTAAAATGTTTAACATGCTTGTTTTCGCCTAAACCCTAGTTTAAAGATCCGGCTTCGGGTTGTTCGGCACGGCTAAATTTTTAATCGAGCATGGTTGATGCCTCGTAGACCCTTGTGAGCGTTCCTAGCAACCCTACATACTGTGCTCAAACAAGATAAGCTACCTCCGGGCCTCCTACTCAAAGCATCTGCCACCACATTCGCCTTGCCCGGATGGTATAAAATCTCACAGTCATAATCTTTCACCAACTCCATCCAACGGCGCTGTCTCAGATTCAGATCTCGCTGCTGAAAGATATACTTCAAGCTCTTGTGGTCAGTGAATATCTGGCACGACTCGCCGTATAGGTAATGTCTCCAGATCTTAAGTGCAAATACCACTGCAGCCATCTCTAAATCATGAGTGGGGTAGTTCTGTTCGTGTTTCCTCTGTTAGTTATATGTATGCCCTAGAGGCCATTACTATACATGCGTTGTATATTGTAATGGATGCTTGGACATATATAGGGAGGACTTTCTTGCTCGACATGATAGTATGCTATCCAGTTACTCTTTATCTTAACATGTACTCTGATTGTCTCTATGTCACATGTTGATAAAGCCCTTAGGATGAGTACTTGACTTCCAGGACTATGATGTGGATCATACTAGTAGGGATAGATTAGTCGCTGAGTACATCCTATAACTGTTCCTAGTCGAGGGTGTATCGAGACAGGGCATCGATACACCAGAGAAGACTAGCGTATACGCATCTTGACCCATATGATGGGCGATGGATGATCTCATATCCATCGGTGTTTGACATCAAGGATGGTGTACGGGTGCTCGGTAAAGACTGGGTACACTGGACGGACTCGCCGAGAACTCCCAGATGGTATTATACCTCACGTCAGATGGCAGTTCTCTGGTGACACTGGTACAGGTTAGTCTGTAGACCCGAGATCGTCATAGAGTCTTGTGTGATTCCCACTGTGCTTTGATTTCCATCATAACACGTCCAAGAGGGCGTGCAAAAAGGTGGATTTTGGGTACAGTCCCGAATCACATGGTGGCAATGAGCGATAGGAGGGGTTTCGTCACTTCCGGTATAGGGAGTTGATGTTGCGCTGTGCTCGATTGGCTATAACTGGAAATCCCTGGCCAGGGTTGCTGAGATTTACTGGTAAGTGTTATCAGTAGTTTCTTGAACTATTATGGACCTCATATCGACACGACTTATCAAGCTACTGGGGTCTGACGTTTACCACCCCTAGGCGAGATATGCGACATATCAGACGAAGAGACTGGACTGTACGGGAGTGTTACTGATTGGATTCGCAGGAGAATGTACAGGCTTGCTTGTTGATCTTCTGATCGCTCAATACCTGGGTGGCTGTTACGTTTAGTTGACCGCTTGCAGCTTGTGGGTGTTTGATATGATCATCACCTACTGCCGGCGTATTGACGATTCTTTAGAGTCCTACACAGAGGTTTCTTGGCTCAGGCAAAATGGAGTAGGAGCACATATATGATATGTGCGGGACCGAGAACAATACGTGTATGTGATACCGTATTAGTTTCTCACGATATGAGATATCGGCCGGGTATATGTGATATAGCCGGGTTATCGGATCAAGTGTTGATTCGATGAATTGATACGATTATTGTTAGTGTTTATGCCCTAGAAGGCCATTACTGTATCATACTAGTTTGTATATTACTTAATGGAAGCTTGGGATATTCACATGTATATAACAGTCTTGCTAAACATGGTAGTATGCTACTTGGTTTTTCTATATTAATATGTGAGTATACGTATTGATAGAGCTCTTAGGATCTTTCTTGACTACCAGCGTTGTGATGGCAATCACACTAGTGGGGACTGGGTAGTCTACAAGCACATCCTTATTCAGGTCCCTAGTCGTTGGATTATCGAGACAGGACATCGATACTCCGGAGTAGACTAGTGTGCACGCTTCTCATCCCAGTTGGGGAGATGGTCTGTCCCACAGCCGTCAGTACGTCGTACTGGAGATAGTATGCAGGTGCTCGTTAGGTTACGGGTACACCGGACAGGACCCACAGGGAACTGTTGGTTGGTTTTATACCAGTCGTCAGTGAACAGTTCCCAGGTGACATGAGTACAGCATAGTCCACAGACTTGACACTGCTACTTCGCCTCGAGTGTGTCCCACTGTTCTTAGATTGCTACCCTACCACGGCTCAAAGGAGTCGTGCAAACAGGTAGCAGTTGGGTGCAGTCCCGAGCACTTGGAGGCAGTGGCGGTTAGACAGGATCCGTCTCTCCCGGTATTGGGGGTTGATATCGCGCTGTGTCAGAGAGCCATTACGCAAAGTCCCTGGCCAGGGCAAGCGAGATTTACTGGTAGGTTCCACTAGTTTCTCAGGGTGTAATGGGCTTCGCTCCGACACGACTTATACCGCTATTAGGGGACTGACGCTTGCCGCCCCCTTAGGCCCGATATGTGATAGTCTTAGACGAACGGACCGGACTGTATCGAGATTGTCACAGCAGGCTCAGTAGGAGTTCGGATGGGTTTCCTCATCGGCCTTCTTGTCGACATCTACCTGGGGACCGTTACGTACAGCTAGTGCCGCTTGTGGTCTGTGGTTAAACCTACTGCCAGCGTAGTAGTCGAGTCTCTAGAGTCCCACACAGAGAGTTTCCCTACTTCAGGCAAAACGATATAGAGGTCGTATGGTTTTACGATAAGGGTTCGGATGCATACGTGTGTTTACGCACGTACGACTTTCGGATAGTTTTTACTAGTCGGCTTTGGTTTAAGCCAGTTACTAGTATCCGGTTATTGGATTTATACAGTCTAAAGTTTTTCCGTGTTTTCACGGATAGGAGGGGCCTTCTCGTAATTCCACGAGAAGCTTCTAGAAGATGGTGACTAAGGAGGTTAAGGTGGCATATACATTGAATAAGATTAGTGAGTCATATGAGTGATTCATCCATGTCATTAATGCATCATAAATGCTTAATGACTCATGGTAATGAATCACCATTAGATATTTATGAAGCATGATTATTCATCATTTGATTTTCTTTTCTTGATAAATCTTAATGCTTCATATATATTATGATAACTCATTTTCTCATATCAATGATTATTCTCACCTTCTCTCTCCTCAAGCTCTCTCTCTTCAAACCTTAATCCTCCCCTCTCATGTGTTGAGTACAAGGATTAGTTAGACTACTTAATCCATAACCCTCACTCTATATCATCTAGGTACTTTGATTAGCACTTAAAGAAACCTAGTTGCCTCAAGTTTAGAGGCAAAGCTTGGAGTAAAGCTCTCGTGGTGGATCGTCTACTACTTGGAGAAGGTCGAGGAGGAGGTGGAGTTCGTAAAGATGAAGGACACGGTTCTACAGGTATAATCACTTCACATAGTAGTTTAGAACTCCTATGTTAGTTGTTAGTTATCGTTTAGCTTCGATTCATGCGGTTAGTCGATGTTTATGCAAAGAACAAGATCGTTTTTCATATTTCCGCCTCCCCGCAAGTCGTGGGGTATTATACATCGACTTACAGTGGTATCAGAGCCTCGCTAAACAATAATTAACTCATTAGCAAAGTCGTAAGATATTCGAACGCAAAACGAACCAAAAACCAACATCGAAATCACTACTTTCTGTCGAATTTTAAACAGGCTCTAAAAATTTTTCAGGGTGCTTCAGAATAACCTACAGAGAGATATAAGAAAACTGGTGAAAAATGGGTTCCTGAATCGGCCAAACGACCGCGGAATCGCGGCGGATCCCACCGATCCACCGCGGAACCGCGGCCGAGTTGGGGCCGATTCAACCCAATTTTCACCAGTAATTCTTCTGTGATATTTTTGTGTTTTCTGGGATGTTTATTTTTCTGCTCAAGTCTCAGGTGCACAGAGAAGTATTGGAGTAGAATCTAATGTGTTTGCACGATCGAAATTTTACGATGTTTGCTAATTTGATTATATTTGTGTTTGTATAATGTGTTCGTAAACCTCCCCTAACTGCTAGTATGTCGGTTGGCAGGAGGTTGCACATTTCTGTAATGGTTTTTATCTGTTTGTGTATATGAACTGTGTTGGACTGTTGTGATGTATAGCCGGGGTTATGTAATGGGTTATTATTTAATTCATTTGATGTAAATGTAATTTGTTGTAATATTATTTTGCGGAGCACATCCAGGTTGCGGTTGTAGCCACCGTTGTATTATTTCATTTTACTGTTTTTGCTCCTAGGACAGACCCAAGGTGGGGTGCACAAACTGCCGGGCGGGTAGTTTGCCGTACCCGTTGGGGTCTTGGGTGGGGTAATGGCTATTCATCACAACTGTGTAATCCGTCTTTTGTTGCAGGCTCAAAACAAACACGGATTACTTGCAAATCCAATAAAGTTCATCTGTGATCTTGAATGCCTATTATTGCGTCTGACGAATGTACAATATCTATATATGATAGCTATTTAGACGTCACTTATGTTTTACACCCGCGCTAGCCCAGCCCCCGCTCTGTCGTTAGTTAAGTAACCTAACGAGTGATGACGGGACCCCGTGGCGAATGCGGATGGCATAAGAGGACGTTGTATTTTCGTTGTTTTCTGTAATGATAGGTTAAATGATGGGATGCATTATTTATAATGCAAAGAAAATAAACCAAAAGTTGAATCGTTGGAACAATTTAAAAGAAACCACTCGGTTATTTTAAAAAAGCAGAATTTTTAATTGCGGAGCTTTAACCACTCCTTTTAAAAAGCTATCAGGTTCCTTCGATTATATCAAGTTCACTACGTTCACGGTTTCGCCAAAACCAGTCGTAGCCCTCTGTCATTTCTTATGAATGGTCAGTAGTATTCAAGCTATGTTTGTTTGGCCCTTAGTCAAGACATAGTGATTGGTAGCTGCTGGGGTATTCATTTGTTGCATAGATAGATGAGTTGGTTTGGGACAGTCGTATTACTTTGTTTGGCCCTTAGTCAAGAGTATATACGGATGGGTTCAAATCAACAGGATAATGATGGGCAGAACTTGACATGTGACTTATGATTTGTTGGCCCTTAGTCAAGATCATAAGAACATGGGGCAAAAATAAATATCAGGAATTTCTAAAGAAACTGAAATTTGCAAAGAGATGCATATCATTTGGAGTTTGATGAATGTTGGTAGGATTCCTTCAACATTATCATACGATGATATTTGGATCATGATCCTACTGTGAGTATATGCTACTTATCAGGATATTCGTCACTTAACGATCAATGCTATAAACCAAGTAGGTGTTAAGAAAGGTGTCAGCGGGGTTACGCCCCCAAAGAAAAGAGGTTCTTTAATTAAAGAACTTCGCGAAAGCGTTGGAAAACCTCCCTCGAAGTATCGACACTAGCCTGGCTGAACGGTTAAGCAAGAATTGTACAGCGAGAATAGTCCTGGCTAATTCTTCTTTTATGGTTTGAGGAAGGATTCGAGAAACAGTGGGAGCCATCCAGTTTAGATAAATTAAAAACCAATCTAAACTTGCAAGAGCATCATGCTAAAGTGTTTTCTTCTCTCTCTCTCATTGCAGCGACCTTGTGACCATGACTAGGTTACATCTAGATAACAAGTTGACTGAATCTGACTTATTTGACTGGCAAAGGTCTGTCCAGATGGCCATTGCCTATGACAAGCTGGACAACCCTATTACTACTCAAGATCCTACCGTCCCAGGTCCAGTTTCCACCGTCGCGGATATGAATATCCGTCAGACAAAGGAAAAGAATAAAGCGAAAGCCAAGTGCCTCGTGTTGGCTTCAGTTGATGGTATATACCAGAAGCAGCACGAGAAGATGGACTCTGTTTCCATCTTTCTCCATAACAAAGATTTATATTGGGAGCAATCTCATATCGCAAGATATGAGGCCTCGAACGAATTAATTCAAGCGAGGTCGGCTGACGGGTCATCTGTAAGGGACGACGTCCTTACGATGACTAGCTATATTGATGAGCTCAAGGACCTGGAGACCATGTTGGGAAACAGGTCATATACTGACTTATTTCCATAGTCCTTACCCTCTACTTACACCCTGAAAGAAACCAGGGAGACACAAGCTCTGCTTAATAGGGGACCTTCTTATTCTTCATCCAAGGCGAAAGCAAAGGGTGAAAAGAAGAAGACCTCTATAAAGTTGATATACGGTGTCAGTAAAGTAGGAGGAAAGGGAAGAGAAAAAGTTTTGGGACTTGGTATAGGTAAGGAGGGATATTCCTATTGTTATGGGAATGGACATTGGCAGAAGGATTGCAGGGCTTTGGAAGCCAGTAGCCAGGATACGAAGCATGTTGTGGCTTCAGCCTCAAGTGTGTTTTTAATTGAGAACTGTTTGTCAATTAACTCTACTTCCTGGGTACTAGATACCGGAGCAGGATCTCATATTTGTAATTCATTACATGCTTTGAGAAACCGTAAAGTTATAAGGATAGGTGATTTATCTCTCAGAGTTGCAAATGGAATGAGCGTAGACGCTGAATCCGTGGGAGAATATCGCCTAGGTTTGACAAGTGGGCAGATATTGATTCTACGTAACTGTCTGTATGTACCTAGTTTGACTTGTAATATCATATCAGTGTCCTCACTTTCAAGAGAGGGATATGACTTTACATTCGTAAGCGATGTAGTTCACATCCACCTAAATCAAGTTCTGATTTGGTCCGGTACATTAGATGACGGTATATACGTATTGAATCAAGCTCAGGTTTTCAATGTCCAGAACACACTTAAAAGAAAGTCTCCAGAAATGAATCAGGCTTTCTTATGGCATTGTAGACTAGGTCACATCAATGAAACACGATTAACAAATTTACATAGAGAAGGATATTTGAATCCGTTCGAATATCAATCTTATGCCACTTGTGAATCTTGTCTCATGGGAAAGATGACAAAGACTCTGTTTACTGGACACGGAGTAAGAGCCAGCGAGCACTTAGGACTCGTACACAGTGACGTGTGCGGTCCAATGTCTACACATGCGCGAGGTGGTTATTCCTACTTCATTACTTTTACGGATGATTTCTCTAGGTATGGATATATCTTCTTAATGAAGCATAAATCCGAGGCCTTTGAGAAATTCCAAGAATACAAGAATGAAGTGGAAAAACAGACAGGCAAAAGTATAAAGACACTGAGATCTGATCGAGGTGGTGAATACTTAAGTGCCGAATTCCTGGGTTACTTAAAAGAGAATGGAATTCTCTCTCAGCTTACTCCTCCATACACACCACAACACAATGGTGTATCGGAAAGGAGGAATCGGACCCTATTGGATATGGTTCGTTCCATGATGAGTAAGGCTGAGTTACCGCGATCTTTCTGGGGTTATGCACTAGAATCAGCTGCATATCTTTTGAACCAGGTTCCAACCAAGACTGTGCCTACCACACCATATCAGATATGGAGTGGGAAGAAACCCTGTCTAAAACATTTTAGGACATGGGGGTGTCCAGCTTTTGTAAAAAAGCAGCATCCGGACAAGCTCGAGGCACGCTCAGTACAGTGTAAGCTTGTGGGATATCCAAAGAACTCCAAGTGATATTATTTCTATTACGCAGAGGAGCAAAAAGTTTTTGTTTCTCGTCATGCCCACTTCTTAGAAACTGAATTTTTAGAAAATCAGAAGAGTGGGAGCGCAATAGAACTGGAAGAAATTCCAGAACCACAAGCTGTTACTGAAAGTTTGGTGGAACAAGAAGTTTCAGAAGAAAGGGACATACCAGCGCCTATCCGCAGAAGTAGTAGGCAGTCTCATCCGCCCGAGAGATACTACGGTTTTCTCATAGACGGGGATAGAGAAGATTGCGTCATTGATAATGACGACCCTACTAGCTTCCAGCAAACCATTCAGAGCGGTGACTCGGTATAATGGCTGGATGCAATGCGGACCGAAATGGAGTCCATGTACACTAACAAAGTATGGACTTTGGACACTGCTCCAGATGGGGTGAAACCCGTAGGATGCAAGTGGATCTTCAGAAAGAAGATTGGTGTAGATGGACAGGTTGAAACCTATAAGGCTAGACTTGTTGCAAAGGGTTTCCGTCAAAGACCTGGTTTGGACTATGACGAAACCTTTTCTCCAGTGGCTATGCTGAAATCCATTCGGGTCCTTCTTGCTATTGCTGCCTTCCACGATTATAAGATCTGGCAGATGGACGTAAAGATGGCCTTTCTAAATGGAAATTTAGAAGAGAGCGTCTATATGGATCAGCCAGAGAGATTCATTCAGAGTGGGAGCAGCGGTAAAGTATGTTAGTGTATATGCCCTAAAGGCCATTACTGTATCAAACTAGTTTGTATATTACTTAATGGAAGCTTGGGATATTCACCTTGTATATACAATCTTGCTCAAAATAGTAGTATGCTACTTGGTTTGTTTCTACTTCAATGTGTACTTGTGTTTATTTTAGTATATCACCTATACACATTAGTGGAGCCCTTAGGATCTTTGCTTGATTACCAGCGTTGTGATGGCAGTCACACTAGTGGGGGCTGGGTAATCTATAAGCATATCCTTATGCAGGTCCCTAGTCGCAGGACTATCGAGACAAGGCATCGATACTCCGGAGTAGACTAGCGCATGCGCTTCTCATCCCAGAGTGGGAGACGGTCTGTCCCACAGCCGTCAGTACGTCGTATGTGAGATAGTATGCGGGTGCTCGTTGGGTTACGAGTACACTGGATAGGACTCGTCAGGACTGACTAGTTGGTATTATGCCTATCGTCAGTTATCAGTTCCCAGGTGACATGAGTACAGCTTAGTCCTCTGACTTGACACTGTCACTTCGCCTCGAGTGTGTTCCCACTGTACTTTGATCACTACCCTACCACGGCTCAAAGGAGTCGTGCAAACAGGTAGTGGTTGGGTGCAGTCCCGAAGCACTTGGAGGCAGTGACGGTTAGACAGGATTCGTCTCTCCCGGTATTGGGGGTTGACATCGCGCTGTGTCTAGGAGAGCCATTACACGAGTAGTCCCTGGCCAGGGCAAACGAGATATACTGGTAGGCTTCCAGTGTTATCTCAGGGTGTTTTGGGCTTCGCTCCGACACGACTTGTACCGCTATTGGGGGACTGACGTTTACCGCCCCCTAGGGCCACCATGCAATGTATCATACGAACAGACCGGACTGTACGGAGAATGTCACATTCAGGCTCAGTAGGAGTTCAGATGGGTTTCGCCTCGTCAGTCTTCTTGTCGGCACTACCTGGGGACCGTTACGCACAGCTAGTGCCGCTTGCGGTCTGTGGTTAAACCCACTGCCAGCGTAGTGTCGAGTCTTTAGAGTCCCACACAGAAAGCTATTCGCCTTTAGGCAAAAGAGTAGAGGTCGCATGGTTTTGCGACAGGTCGCATGGTTTTGCGACAGGGTTCAGTCACATCCGTGCACTTGTGCACGTTTAGTGTCCGGACAGTTTACACTAGCGGGCTTTGGTTTAAGCCAGATCCTAGTGTACGTATTGGGATTGGTTTTATCCAGTTTGCATCCGTGTTCCTCGGAACGCGGATGCGGGTGTGTATGCACAGTTGACGGAGAGACAGAGACGGTGGATTCTCATTAGGGTTGTTGACCGTTGACTGTTGACTATTGACTTTTTGCTCAACCCTAATGCGAATATGATATATATATATATTTAGCAATAATATTAATTAAGTATTATAGTGACATGGTTGTTGGATGGTTGACTTTGTTGACTTGTTGACTTTGTTGACCGGTTGACTAGGTTGGACTAGTTGACCATCATCATCACAATGGTTGTCATTTTCATGCAAAGACTTTTGCTTGCTTGTTGTAGTTTGCAAAATGAGTGCATGGAAATGATATTGCCTTTGTCATGATATGAACCATCACATAATACTTGGTTGACATTATGGCTAATGATGCTTTTGGATTATGAGAGGGTGAAAGACAAAAGAGAGGCTCATTCTTGCTTGACCTTTCTCTCTCCTTTGTTTTGAGCTCTCTTCCTCTTGCTCTCATCCTCTTCCTCTTGTTCTCTCCTCTTGACTCTATGGTTCACTTGTCTCATGAGTTGAGAACCAAGAACCATAGATAAAATCCCATACAAACTCTTCTCTACTCACTCTAGTTCACAAGGTTTAGCAAACCGAGTGAACTAGTTTCTTCAAAGATCGAAGAAGGAGCCAAAAGGTTGAAGCTTTCAGGTGGATCTATCTTCGGCGTAAGGAGACGACGGGAAGAAGCCGATCCGGACCACCATCGGAGTTTGAAGACGAAGGAGTTCAAGACAAGCAAGGTATAAACCCCCTAACCGAGTAGTTAACGACTCCTAGTTAGGTTGTTAGTTAGATGTTTAACAAAGATCCGGGTTTTAGGTCCATGTTACCACCTCTATAAAAATCGTTTTTCATCAAATTCCGCATGCCTGAAAGTACCGGGAGAGGTAGCATGGACTTACAGTGGTATCAGAGCCAGGTTAAACTCTATCTAACATGTTAGCAAAGTAGCTAGAAGATCAATCAAAGAAAAAGTCGCAAAACGAACCCCGTTTTTAAACTTTCTGTCGATTTTAAAAGTGCTGGAAAACTTTTTTGAAATACACCAAAAATCGACTCAGGGTTTTATGAAGAAACTGCAAAAATTTGACACCCTAACTCGATCAAAGCGCCGCGGTTCCGCGGCGGGAGCAAGCTCCCGCCGCGGAACCGCGGCCGAGTTGACTCGGTCATGGGTTTTCTTTTTTGCAGTTTGCTCATAGGGTTATTTTGGGATTTTTGGAATATGTTTTTTCTGCCCAGATTTTCCAGAACGAAAATTTTGTTTTTGGGGTCCTGAAAATCCGTATTTTTGATCGAACTTCTAAAAGACTTTAGCTGACGGGTTTTTCTGTAATGTGATATTTGTATTGAACGTCTGCTAATCGCTATATGTCGATTAGTGGGGGTTATACAAATCTGTGATCTGTAATGTTACTGGAATGTGTATATGAATATGTTGAATTGTCGTGGGTGAATAGCCGGGGGTTGTGAGACGAGAGTTTTTCTTTTCTTTCAATTCATGTAAATTTGTACATTGATGTAATAATTATTTGTATGGCCGCACAACCGGGTCGGGGTTGTAGCCGCCATTGTATAATTTCTTTTTACTGTTTTTGCTCCTAGGATAGACCCATGGAGGGGTGCACAAACTACCGGGTATGCCGAAGTGCCGAGTGGCCTACTCACGGGGATGAGGGAGGTTGCTTCGCTTCGGGTACTTGGCGGGTAGTTTGCCGCACCCGTAGGGGTCTTGGGTGGGGTATTGGCTATTCACCGCCACCGTGTAATCTGCTTTTCGTTACAGGCTCGTACGAATTGCAGCTTCCTAGTATATCCAATGTGTTCATCTGTGATCTGAAATGTTTATCATTGCAGTATATCTATATATGATATTATTTAGGCATTGCTTATGTTTTACAGCCGCGCTAGCCCAGCCCCCGCTCTGTCGTTAGTTAAGTAACCTAACGGGTAATGACGGGGCCCCGTGGCGAATGCGAATGGCATAAGCGTACGTCATATTTTGGTTGTTTTCTGCAATGGTAGGATTAAATGATGGGACACATTAAAAGAACTAATGCAAGAATATCGCGCATTAAAAGAACTAATGCTAGTAAAACACGCATTAAAAGAACTAATGCAAGAAAATAAACCAAGTATAAATCGTTGGAACACTTTCAAAAAACCACTCGGTTCTTTTCAAAACTAACTTTTAAATGCGGAGCTTGAGCCACTCCTTTTAAAAGCTATCAAGATTCCTTCGATTATATCAAGTTCACTACGTTCAAGGTTTCACCAAAACCATTCGTAGCCCTCCGTCGTTTCATATGAATATTCAACAGTATTCAAGCTGTGTTTGTTGGCCTTAGTCAAGGCACAGTGATTGGTAGCTGGTGGATATTCATATGTTGCATAGATAGAGGCGTTGGTTTGGGACAGTCGTATTACTTTGTTGGCCATAGTCAAGGGTATAAACGGATGGGTTCAAATTAACCTGGACAACGACGGGTAGAACTTGACATGTGACTTATGATTTGTTGGCCTTAGTCAAAGTCATAAGTGCATGGGGCAAAAATCCACATCGGGAGTTTCAAAAGAACTGAAACTTGCTAGCACTGCATACCATTTGGAGTGTGATGATTCTGGTAGGATTCCTTCAGTTTTGTCACGCAATGATATTTGGATCCCGATCCTACTGTGAGTATATGCTACTCCTCGGGAAATTTCTCACTTAACGATCAATGCTATAAACCTAGTAGGTGTCTAGAAAGGTGTTAGCGGGGTTACGCCCCCAGGGAAAAGAGGTTCTTAAATTAAGGAACTTCGCGAAAGCGTTGGAAAACCTCCCTCGAAGTACCGACACCAGCCTGGCCGAACGGTTAAGCAAGTATTGTACGGTGAGATTGATCCTGACTAATTCTTCCTTTTTGGTTTTAAGGAGGGATTCGAGAAACAGTGGGAGCCATCCTATTTAGACAAACTAAAAACCACTCTAAACTTGCAAGAGCATCATGCTGAGTGTTTTCTTCTCTCTCTCTTTATTGCAGCGACCCTGTGACCACACCTAGGTTACATCTAGATAAAAAGATGACTGAACCTGACTGTTATGACTGGAAAAGGTCTGTCCAGATCTCCATTGCCCATGACAAGCTGGGACACCTCTTAACTAATCAAATCCTTGCTGTCTCAGGTCCAGTTTCCCCTGTCACGGATGTTCACATCCGCAGGACATCGGAAAAGAATTGTGCGAAAGCCAAGTGCCTCGTGTTAGCCTCAGTTGATGGTGCAAACCAGAGGCAGCACGAGAAGATGGACTCGGTTTCTATCTTCCTCCATAACAAAGTTTTATATGGAGAGCAATCTCGTATCGCAAGATATAAGACCTCGAACGAATTGCTTCAAGCGAGGTTGGCTGTCGGGTCATCTGTAGGGGGCAACGTCCTTACAGAGACCAGCTATTTTGAGCTCACGGACCTGGAGACTACGTTGGAGAATGGGTCAAGTACTGACCTAATTCTACAGTCCCTGCCCTCTGCTTATACCCTGAAAGAAATCAGGGAAGAAAAAGGAAAAGCAAGGGCAAAAGTTTCAGGACTGGATATAGTAAAAGAGGGACGTTCCTATTGTAACGGGAATGAACTATGGCAGAGAGATTGCAGGGCTTGTAAAGCCCAGTAGCCAGAATTCGAAGCATGTTGTGGCTTCGGCTTCGAGTGTGTTTGTAATTGAGAACTGTTTGTCAGTTAACCCTACTTCCTGGGTATTGGATACCGGATCAGGATCTCATATCTGTAATTCGTTGCAGGGTCTGAGAAACCGTAGGGTTATCAGGAAAGGTGATATGACTCTCAGGGTTGCTAACGGAATGAGCATGGATGCTGTATCCGTAGGGGAATATCACCTAGGACTGACAACTGGGCAGATATTGATTCTGCGTAACTGTTTGTATGTACCAGGTGCGACTTGTAATATCATATCTGTATCCTTACTTTCTAAGGAAGGATATGATTTTGCTTTTGTAAGCGATGTAGTAAACATCCACCTAAATCAAGCACTGATTGGGTCAGGTACATTAAATAACGGTATATACGTATTGAATCAAGCTCAGATATTCAGTGTCCAGAACACACTTAAAAGAAAGTCTCCAGAATTAAATCAGGCTTTCTTATGGCATTGTAGACTGGGTCACATCAATGAGACACGGTTGACTAAGTTACATAAAGAAGGATACTTGGATCCGTTCGAGTACCAGTCTTATGCCACTTATGAATCTTGTCTCATGGGAAAGATGACAAAGACTTCGTTTACTGGACACGGAGTAAGAGCGAGCGAGCTCTTGGGACTTATACACAGCGACGTGTGTGGTCCAATGTCTACACATGCGTGAAGCGGTTATTCATACTTCATTACTTTCACAAATGATTTCTCCAGGTATGGACATGTCTTCTTAATGAAGCACAAATCCGAGGCCTTTGAGAAATTTCGGGAATATAAGAATGAAGTAGAAAAACAAACAGGCAAAAGTATCAAGATCCTAAGATCGGATCGAGGTAGTGAATACATAAGTGCCGAGTTTCTGGACTACTTAAAAGAGAATGGAATTCTCTCTCAGCGTACTCCTCCATACACACCACAACACAACGGTGTATCGGAAAGGAGGAATCGAACTCTATTAGATATGGTTCGTTCCATGATGAGTAAGGCTGAGTTACCGCGATCTTTCTGGGGTTATGCACTAGAAACAGCTGCACATCTCTTGAACCAAGTTCTACTAAGACAGTGCCTACCACACCATATCAGATGTGGAGTGGGAAGAAACCCTGTCTTAAATCCTTTAAGACATGGGGATGTCCGGCTTTTGTAAAAAAGCAGCATGCGGACAAGCTCGAGGCACGCTCAGTACAGTGCAAGTTTGTGGGATACCCAAAGAACTCCAAGGGGTATCTTTTCTATTACGCAGAGGAGCAAAAAGTCCTTGTTTCTCGTCATGCCCGCTTCTTGGAAACTGAGTTTTTAGAAAATCAGATAAGTGGGAGCGCAATAGAGTTGGAAGAAATTCAAGAACCACAAGCTATTACTGAAACCTTAGTAGAACCAGAAGGTTCAGGGGAACCGGACATTCCTACGCCGCTCCGCAGAAGTAGTAGGCAGTCTCATCCGCCCGAGAGATACTACGGTTTTCTCATAGACGGGGATAGAGAGGATTGTATCATAGATTATGATGAGCCTACTAGCTTCCAGCAAGCCATTCAGAGCGGTGACTCGGTAAAATGGCTTGATGCAATGCGGACCGAGATGGAGTCCATGTACACCAACAAAGTTTGGACTTTGGACTTTGCTCCAGAAGGGGTAAAACCCGTAGGCTGCAAATGGTTCTTCAGAAAGAAGATTGGTGTAGATGGGCAGGTTGAAACCTATAAAGCTAGGCTCGTTGCAAAGGGTTTTCGTCAAAGACCTGGTTTGGACTATGACGAGACTTTTTCTCCGGTAGCCATGCTTAAATCCATTCGGATCCTTCTTGCCATTGCTGCCTTCCACGATTATGAGATCTGGCAGATGGACGTAAAGACGGCTTTCCTAAATGGAAATTTAGAAGAGTGCGTCTATATGGATCAGCCAGAGGGATTCATTCAGAGTGGGAGCAGTGGTAAAGTGTGCAAGTTCCTCAAGTCCATCTATGGACTTAAGCAGGCATCGCGGAGTTGGAACATCTGCTTTGATGATACTGTCAAAGAATTCGACTTTGTCAAAAACCCAGATGAACCATGCATTTACAGTAAGATTGTAGGGAGAAATGTGGTATTCCTCGTCTTGTACGTTGATGACATTCTCCTAATAGGAAATGATATTCCTATGCTACAGTCAGTCAAAGGATTCTTGTCACAGAGGTTTTCCATGAAGGACCTGGGCGATGCCAACTATATTCTGGGGATCCAGATCTACCGTGATAGATCTAAGAGGATGTTGGGACTTTCACAGTCAAGGTACATCGACACCATACTGAAACGATTCAGTATGGAAGATTCCAAGCACGGTAATCTACCGGCTTGTCACGGAATCACCCTCTCCAAAAAGATGTCTCCCAAGACTGATTTGGAAAGGGCTCGCATGTCATCAATACCCTACGCATCTGCTGTAGGCTCTATTATGTATGCGATGTTATGTACCAGACCAGATGTAGCATACGCATTGAGCGTTGTAAGCCGATATCAGTCGGACCTAGGGGAGAAACACTGGATAGCAGTAAAGAACATTCTCAAGTACCTGAGAAGGACTAAGGAGATGTTCTTGGTGTATGGCGGAAAAGACCTCCAGGTTGAGGCCTTTGCTGACTCCAGCTTCCAGAGTGATAAGGATGACTCCAAGTCCATGTCGGGTTATGTCTTTACCCTCAATGGAGGGGCGGTTTGCTGGAAGAGTTCCAAGCAGGAAACCGTTGCTGACTCAACCATGGAAGCGGAGTACATAGCTGCTTGCGATGCCGCAAAGGAAGCTGTCTGGATGAAGAAGTTCCTCACGGAACTTCAGGTGGTTCCTACCAGTGTTGATCCAATACCGCTGTATTGTGACAACAACGGCGCTATAGCTTTAGCGAAGGAACCCAGGTCCCATCAGAAGTCCAGGCACATTTTGAGGCGGTTCCACCTGATCAGGGAGATCATTGATCGCCGGGAGATCGAGGTAAAGAGAGTAAAATCAGAAGATAACACTGCAGATCCATTCACCAAGGCCTTGCCCCAGACTCAGTTCGAACGGCTGATTGAGATGATAGGTCTTCGATACGCCAGCACATGGCCTTAGTGCAAGTGGGAGATTGTTAGTGTATATGCCCTAGAGGCCATTACTGTATCATACTAGTTTGTATATTACTTAATGGAAGCTTGGGATATTCACTTTGTATATACAATCTTGCTCAAAATAGTAGTATGCTACTTGGTTTGTTTCCACTTCAATGTGTACTTGTGTTTATTTTAGTATATCACCTATACATATTAGTGGAGCCCTTAGGATCTTTGCTTGATTACCAGCGTTGTGATGGTAGTCACACTAGTGGGGGCTGGGTAATCTATAAGCACATCCTTATGCAGGTCCCTAGTCGCAGGACTATCGAGACAGGGCATCGATACTCCGGAGTAGACTAGCGCATGCGCTTCTCATCCCAGAGTGGGAGACGGTCTGTCCCACAGCCGTCAGTACGTCGTACTTGAGATAGTATGCGGGTGCTCGTTGGGTTACGAGTACACTGGACAGGACTCGTCAGGAACTGACTAGTTGGTATTATGCCTATCGTCAGTTATCAGTTCCCAGGTGACATGAGTGCAGCTTAGTCCGCTGACTTGACACTGTCACTTCGCCTCGAGTGTGTTCCCACTGTACTTTGATCACTACCCTACCACGGCTCAAAGGAGTCGTGCAAACAGGTAGTGGTTGGGTGCAGTCCCGAAGCATTTGGAGGCAGTGACGGTTAGACAGGATTCGTCTCTCCCGGTATTGGGGGTTGACATCGCGCTGTGTCTAGGAGAGCCATTACACGAGTAGTCCCTGGCCAGGGCAAACGAGATATACTGGTAGGCTACCAGTGTTATCTCAGGGTGTTTTGGGCTTCGCTCCGACACGACTTATACAGCTATTGGGGGACCGACGTTTACCGCCCCCTAGGCCCGCCATGCGATGTATCAGACAAACAGACCGGACTGTACGGAGAATGTCACATTCAGGCTCAGTAGGAGTTCAGATGGGTTTCGCCTCGTCAGTCTTCTTGTCGGCACTACCTGGGGACCGTTACGCACAGCTAGTGCCGCTTGCGGTCTGTGGTTAAACCCACTGCCAGCGTAGTGTCGAGTCTTTAGTGTCCCACACAGAAAGCTATTCGCCTTTAGGCAAAAGAGTAGAGGTCGCATGGTTTTGCGACAGGGTTCAGTCACATCCGTGCACTTGTGCACGTTTAGTGTCCGGACAGTTTACACTAGCGGGTTTTGGTTTAAGCCAGATCCTAGTATACGTATTGGGATTGGTTTTATCCAGTTTGCATCCGTGTTCCTCGGAATGCGGATGCGGGTGTGTATGCACAGTTGACGGAGAGACAGAGACGGAGGATTCTCATTAGGGTTGTTGACCGTTGACTGTTGACTATTGACTTTTTGCTCAACCCTAATAAGAATATGATATATATATATATATATTTAGCAATAATATTAATTAAGTATTATAGTGACATGGTTGTTGGAGGGTTGACTTTGTTGACTTGTTGACTTTGTTGACCGGTTGACTAGGTTGGACTAGTTGACCATCATCATCACAATGGTTGTCATTTTCATGCAAAGACTTTTGCTTGCTTGTTGTAGTTTGCAAAATGAGTGCATGGAAATGATATTGCCTTTGTCATGATATGAACCATCACATAATACTTGGTTGACATTATGGCTAATGATGCTTTTGGATTATGAGAGGGTGAAAGACAAAAGAGAGGCTCATTCTTGCTTGACCTTTCTCTCTCCTTTGTTTTGAGCTCTCTTCCTCTTGCTCTCATCCTCTTCCTCTTGTTCTCTCCTCTTGACTCTATGGTTCACTTGTCTCATGAGTTGAGAACCAAGAACCATAGATAAAATCCCATACAAACTCTTCTCTACTCACTCTAGTTCACAAGGTTTAGCAAACCGAGTGAACTAGTTTCTTCAAAGATCGAAGAAGGAGCCAAAAGGTTGAAGCTTTCAGGTGGATCTATCTTCGGCGTAAGGAGACGACGGGAAGAAGCCGATCCGGACCACCATCGGAGTTTGAAGACGAAGGAGTTCAAGACAAGCAAGGTATAAACCCCCTAACTGAGTAGTTAACGACTCCTAGTTAGGTTGTTAGTTAGATGTTTAACAAAGATCCGGGTTTTAGGTCCATGTTACCACCTCTATAAAAATCGTTTTTCATCAAATTCCGCATGCCCGAAAGTACCGGGAGAGGTAGCATGGACTTACAAAGTATGCAAGCTGCTTAAGTCCATTTATGGACTAAAGCAGGCATCGCGGAGTTGGAACATCTGTTTTGATGATACTGTCAAAGAATTCGACTTTATCAAAAATCCAGATGAACCATGCATATACAGTAAGATTGTAGGGAGAGTTGTTATATTCCTCGTCTTGTACGTGGATGACATTCTCCTAATAGGAAATGATATTCCTATGCTATAGTCAGTCAAAAGATTCTTGTCACAGAAATTCTCTATGAAGGACCTGGGTGATGCCACCTACATTCTGGGGATCCAGATCTATCGTGACAGATCAAAGAGGATGTTGGGACTTTCACATTCCAGGTACATAGACACCATATTGAAAAGATTCAGTATGGAAGATTCTAAGCGCGGTAACCTACCGGCTTGTCACGGAATCACCCTCTCCAAAGAGATGTCTCCCAAGACTGATTTGGAAAGGGAACGCATGTCGATTATACCCTACGCTTCTGCGGTAGGCTCTATAATATATGCGATGTTATGTACCAGACCAGATGTAGCATACGCATTGAGCGTTGTAAGCCGGTATCAGGCAAACCCAGGGGAGAATCACTGGATAGCAGTAAAGAACATTCTCAAGTACCTGAGAAGGACTAAAGAGATGTTCTTGGTTTACGGCGGAAAAGACCTCAGGATGGAGGCCTATGCCGATTCTGGTTTCCAGAGTGACAAGGATGACTCCAAGTCCATGTCGGGTTATGTCTTTACCCTCAATGGAGGGGCGGTCTGTTGGAAGAGTTCCAAGCAGGACACCGTTGCTGACTCAACGATGGAAGCGGAGTACATAGCTGCTTGCGATGCCGCAAAAGAAGCTGTCTGGATGAAGAAGTTCCTCACAGAACTTCAGGTGGTTCCTACCAGTGTTGGTCCAATACCTCTGTATTGCGACAACAACGGCGCTATAGCTTTAGCGAAGGAACCCAGGTCCCATCAGAAGTCCAGACACATCTTAAGGCGGTATCACCAGATCAGGGAGATCGTAGATCGTCGGGAGATCGAGGTAAAGAGAGTAAATACAGAGGATAACATTGCTGATCCATTCACTAAGGCCCTACCTCAGATTCAGTTCGAGAGGCTACTCGAGATCATCGGTCTTCGATACGCCAGTACATGGCCCTAGTGCAAGTGGGAGATTGTTAGTGTTTATGCCCTAGAAGGCCATTACTGTATCATACTAGTTTGTATATTACTTAATGGAAGCTTGGGATATTCACATGTATATAACAGTCTTGCTAAACAAGGTAGTATGCTACTTGGTTTTTCTATCTTAATATGTGAGTATACGTATTGATAGAGCTCTTAGGATCTTGCTTGACTACCAGCGTTGTGATGGCAATCACACTAGTGGGGGCTGGGTAGTCTACAAGCACATCCTTATTCAGGTCCCTAGTCGTTGGATTATCGAGACAGGGCATTGATACTCCGGAGTAGACCAGTGTGTACGCTTATCATCCCAGTTGGGGAGATGGTCTGTCCCACAGCCGTCAGTACGTCGTACTGGAGATAGTATGCAAGTGCTCGTTAGGTTACGGGTACAACGGACATGACTCACAGGGAACTGTTGGTTGGTTTTATACCAGTCGTCAGTGAACAGTTCCCAGGTGACATAAGTACAGCATAGTCCGCAGACTTGACACTGCTACTTCGCCTCGAGTGTGTCCCACTGTTCTTAGATTGCTACCCTACCACGGCTCAAAGGATTCGTGCAAACAGGTAGCAGTTGGGTGCAGTCCCGAGCACTTAGAGGCAGTGGCGGTTAGACAAGATTCGTCTCTCTCGGTATTGGGGGTTGATATCGCGCTGTGTCAAAGAGCCATTACGCAAAGTCCCTAGCCAGGGCAAGCGAGATTTACTGGTAGGTTCCAGTAGTTTCTCAGGGTGTAATGGGCTTCGCTCCGACACGACTTATACCGCTATTAGAGGACTGACGCTTGCCGCCCCCTAGGCCCGATATGCGATAGTCTTAGACGAACGGACCGGACTGTATGGAGATTGTCACAGCAGGCTCAGTAGGAGTTCGGATGGGTTTCCTCATCGGCCTTCTTGTCGACATCTACCTGGGGACCGTTACGTACAGCTAGTGCCGCTTGCGGTCTGTGGTTAAACCCACTGCCAGCGTAGTAGTCGAGTCTCTAGCGTCCCACACAGAGAGTTTCCCTACTTTAGGCAAAACGATATAGAGGTCGTATGGTTTTACGACAAGGGTTCGGATGCATACGTGTGTTTACGCACGTACGACTTTCGGACAGTTTTTACCAGTCGGCTTTGGTTTAAGCCAGTTACTAGTATCCGGTTATTGGATTTATACAGTCTAAAGTTTTTCCGTGTTTTCACGGATAGGAGGGGCGTTCTCGTAATTGCACGAGAAGCTTCTAGAAGATGGTGACTAAGGAGGTTAAGGTGGCATATACATTGAATAAGATTAGTGAGTCATATGAGTGATTCATCCATGTCATTAATGCATCATAAATGCTTAATGACTCATGGTAATGAATCACCATTAGATATTTATGAAGCATGATTATTCATCATTTGATTTTCTTTTCTTGATAAATCTTAATGCTTCATATATATTATGATAACTCATTTTCTCATATCAATGATTATTCTCACCTTCTCTCTCCTCAAGCTCACTCTCTTCAAACCCTAATCCTCCCCTCTCATGTGTTGAGTACAAGGATTAGTTAGACTACTTAATCCATAACCCTCACTCTATATCATCTAGGTACTTTGATTAGCACTTAAAGAAACCTAGTTGCCTCAAGTTTAGAGGCAAAGCTTGGAGTAAAGCTCTCGTGGTGGATCGTCTACTACTTGGAGAAGGTCGAGGAGGAGGTGGAGTTCGTAAAGACGAAGGACACGGTTCTACAGGTATAATCACTTCACATAGAAGTTTAGAACTCCTATGTTAGTTGTTAGTTATCGTTTAGCTTCGATTCATGCGGTTAGTCGATGTTTACGCAAAGAACAAGATCGTTTTTCATATTTCCGCCTCCCCGCAAGTCGTGGGGTGTTGTACATCGACTTACAATTATATTAGTCGGCTATTTGTGAAATATCCAGATTATCGGATCAAGTGTTGATTTGATAATTTAATGTATAATTATATATTTGATATATTAAATTACATTAACTGATATAAGCTCACTAAAAGATTCTTTTTCTCACTCGGGTAATACATTGATATATATGCGATATATGTTAATTGTATTATTTTTTTTGTTACAATAAATATTATATATGTGATATATAATATTGTAACATGTTTTGGTTATTAATGCAACATCATTAGTGGTGATTAAACATGATTAAGGTTTGATTTGGGTTAATTTTTCTAGAAGCTTTTAGAAGCTTTTTGTTTTGTTTTCGCAAAGATATTTTGTAAAGATATTTTTGTAGATTTTTGTTAACCCAACTCAACCCTTGACCATGGTTAAGTCTCTACATGGGTTAAGTTATCATACTTAACCCATGGTTGCATTTCTAACCACACCACACATTCATTATTCATCACAAATGGTTTTCATCTTCTTCTTCCTCTTGATAAAGCTTTCTAGCTTTTGGTGATGTGATGAAAATGAGTGAGAAATAAGAAAACAAATGATAGCTAAAATCCGACTTCATCATCCTGATCTATCCTAGCCATTTAGATTAGGGTGTTCATTTCATTTGTGAGTGAGAGCTTTTGTTAAAGAAACTTCAAGGTAGATCATCTTTGTTATCGAAGATCGGAAGCAAGCTTGCATCTTTCTCTTCGTGGAGCCTCTCTAGAGTCTGGGAACTTGATGATCGCAGCGAAGGGACTTCTACTCGGAGCTTATGAAGCGAAGGACCGGACTACAAAGGTTGTAATCCCAAACTCTTAGAAGTAAAGTTGTTTACTTGCTATATGTTTCGCCTAATCTCTAGTCTAAGATCTTGGTTAGGGTTGTTCGGCACGTCTAAATTTTAAATCGGGCATGGTTGATGCCTTGTAGACCCTTGTGATAGTGCCTAGTTACCCTACAGTTGTATCAGAGCCAGGTTAGAGCTTTAGGCAAAGTCTAGACGAAGTTTAAAGTGCAATCGAACCCCGGAACCCCGACCCGTTACCCTTCTCTGGAAATTTTCTTAAAATGTGATTTTTTCTGTATTAAAAATGCTCAGAAAATCCAGCAGGTGATTGTAAGGACTACTGTGAAAAACGAGCCAATAGTTCACTTAAAGCGCCGTGGAACCGCGGCAAGACCATGCCTTGCGCGGCGGTTCCGCGGCCAAACAGTAGAATTAGGGTTGGGGTTTTACACAGTAACATCCATACTTATTTCCTGATGCTTCTGGGAATTTTTAATTGTACTCAAATGTTGAGTTCTCTATAGATCTTTTGTATTTGTTGATTCGATCGGATAATTTAATCTTGTTTAAGTTTTTTCGGGTAATTTTAGAACGTGTTAAAAAGTTCGAACGGATATCAATAACTCAATTTTTCCCCTGCCGCAAAATTTCCAAGCGTTGGATTTTTCCGTAGTTTAAGTACGTTCTAAGTCGTGCAAGTAACGCGGTGGACCCTTTAGAAGAACACAAACCTTGACTCGATTATGTGACCGTCTGAACTGCTTTTGAACCTTAAGGTTTGGGGCAGTACGGCGTTGCCACATGTGAGACATTGGTTTGACCCTTCTACGGCTGGACCATTGGTACTGTGGCATGTGATGGATGCTTTTAAACTAATTTCAAGTGTTGAGAGCCATTTGGGAAATCTTGGGTGTTTGTTTATTCGATCGGAAAGTTTAACATTGTCTATTTATCTGGAATGTGATACAATATTTGAAATCAGCAAGTAGTTATGAGATAACCAATTTGAATGTTATAAATCTAGCAGTTTAGTCTCATTTGATCGGTTGCCACGGGATTTTGATGTGATCAAAAGTCCGTCGCAATCACGTAGCGTACGCGGATACTCGCCGGGTAAACTTAATAGATAGCCACGCCCTATAGCCCCGACCAAGTGACTGTAGTAGAACCCCATCGCCAAAAGCATCCGTTCGGGTGCTCGCGGCAGCGGTGTTCCGCCTTAGTGCACTTCGTCGACGGCATCCGGGAGTGCGGCCGTCTACTAAAGTTTGCGACGAGCATTCGATCAGAATGTCGGGAATCTTGTTGAATTGCCCGACTTGAAATTGAAAGGAATTTTCGATAATGAGACTAAAATGCGGGGTTTATAATTGTTAGGCATGAGATGTCTAAGGAATTCATTTAGTTAGGCATGCGATGTCTAAGGAGGTTGCGGATTCCAACTGTTGTAGTTTTACACTTTCTTTTCTGTGACCGTAAGCGTAGTATGTGGTGTATCACCGGCTTCGTTGCTATACATCAACGACAATCGGGATACGCATACTTTCTTACGTTGATGATATGAGATATTATGTATTGCTGTGATATGTTATATTGGATCGTCGTGTTTTGAATAGCCAGGGGTTTTATGTGAGATAAGAGTTTTTCTTTTTCATTCATTTAATTCATTTGTATGTAATATTCTTTTATTGGGGCACTTCCGGGCTGAGGATGATGTCACCATTGTATATTATTTACTTTTCCGCATTAGGTAGACCCAAGGCGAGGAGCACAAGTAACCGGGTTCTAGGGTCCAGTGGGAGACCATCTCGAGGAGTCGAGACCGGGTCTCCTAACCCTAGAATTGGCAGTGTTGCTTGCCGCTCTCGTAGGGGTCTAGGGATGTGGGTTTGGCTATTCATCGCGACCGTGGAATCCGTGTTTTATACAGGCTCGTATTAAAAACATGAACCTCCTAATATATCCAATATTTCATATATGTTCTTCTGCTGCATTGTTCTGTGATGAGATCATATTACTGCTTGAGACAAATATTTATATTATATATATGAGATATATGTTATATTGCAGATTTCGTTTCAAATGTGATGCTTATGAAGCATAAATAAAATGGGACTTCATTAATGAGATTAATGAAATAAAAGAAACCTAAAGATGTTGTAGAAACTTGTCTTAAAAACTGGTAGCTCTAGTTCTTGCTTTGCATAGCGGTGTTCCTTGTAGAACATCCAGTACCTTATTCGATAAGGAAAGAGCCGAGATCCCTTCACCGGGAGTGACCTCTTTAGAGAAACTAGCAGATACTACACACTCGGTTTGTCTTTTGATTGCTTCTATAGTTCTTGCTTTGCATAGTGATATTTATGAAATATCCTGCACCTTATTCAATGAGGAAAGAGCCGAGATCCCTTCACCGGGAGTGACCTCTTTAGCAAAACTAGAAAAGGCATAAAAAACATTCCATTCAAAATCACTCGATTCTACAACGATATCAAGTTCATTACGCAAAGGGTTTTCTTAAAAACCTGTCGTAGCCCTCCGTCATTTGAGATAACTACTATTTAGTATTCGTGCTGCGGTAGTTTGGCCTCCGTCAAGGCGTAGTGTACGGTAACTAACTAGTGCTTATCTGCTAGCATACGATGCGATTGGATTAGGGTATTCGTACGGCGTAGTTTGGCCTCCGTCAAGGGTCGTGCGGGTAGTTCTAATTCAATCAGGAAATGTACGGGTTGAACTTGATTAGCGGACCATGGGTTGTTTGGCCTCCGTCAAGGTCATAGGATGCTAGGGGTAAAATATTATTGGGAATTTCAAGTGTTGAAATTTGCAATGAGATTGCATACCTTCTATGAGATAGTTGGATCCCGATACCCGCTGCAAGTAAGAGTTACTCCTGGGAGAGTTTTACATAATACAATTAGCCGATCAAGTAGGTGTCTAGAAAGGTGTTAACGGGGTTACGCCCCTGGGAAAACGAGATTTATTTTAATTAGGTCCATTCGAAAGCATGGGGAACCTTCTGTAGGGTTCCTAGGCACGCTAAGGAGGTCTCACAAGGCATCAACCATGCCAATTTCTAAAAATCTAGGTGCCGAGAAACCCGACTACGGATCGTTGGCTAGAAATCTAGGCGAAAATGAAATCTAGTTAACAACTTAACAAAAAGGAAACGGAAATACAACCTTTGTAGATCCGGTTCTCCACCTCCATAGCTCCGCAATGAAGTCTCCTCGCTGTCCATATCTATATCCGGGCTCTAGCGTCGGCTTCATCGGAGAAAGAGCGGGCTAGGTCATCGACGACGTGCCGAAGATGATCTACGTCGAGGCATCACTAGATCAAGCTCCACCTTCACCAAGCCTTGAAAACTTGTGAAGGAAACACACTCTACTACTTGGCAAGAGGTAGAGGATGAAGAAATAGGAAGTGGGTAGACTTTAGAATTGGATTTCTCACTCATTTCATCAATCCACCATTGATGAAGTCAAGCTTCTTCATGAAGAAGAAGATGAAGAAGAAGAAGATTATTATGATAAGTTATTTTTAAAAATTCAAAAGAAAAGAATACTTATCATAAAACCAACCATGGTTATGTGTAGAGAATTGACCAAGGTTAAAGGAATGGTTAGGGTTAAGGATGAGATAAGAATGGTGGACTAGGTCAAAGCTTTATGAAGCTTCAACTAAACAACAAATAAAGCCACCATTCTTTTCTCTTTTCCAATTATGTTCCAAAATGTATAAACAAATAAATAAATGAATAAATAAATAAGTAATGGAAAATAAAACCCTAATTATATGTTTAACCATGGTTTAATTCTTTATACTTAACCAAGCAAACATGTATCATCAAACATGATACAATCATGTGTACAAAAGTATAACACATATACAATGTGCACAAAACCGAGTGAGAAATACCATTTAAAGTGAACCAATACTAGTTAATGCAAAGTAATATATCAAATATATAATTATACATTAAATCATTAAATCAACACTTGATTTAACGATCCGGTCATATCGCATATAACCGACTAGTATCCTATGTATCGGCTTACCGAACCAACACTTGATTCGATAACTGGGTTATATCGCATACAACCTTTCGATACATTTATCGCGAGAATGGAATACGGTATCACATACACGCATTATTCTCGGTCCCGCACATATCTCATATGCGCTCCTATTTCGTTTCGCTTGAGCCAGGAAACCTCTGTGTAGGACTCTAAAGACTCGTCAATACGCCGGCAGCAGATGATGATCATATCAAACATCCACAAGCCGCAAGCGGTCTGCTAAACGTAACGGCCACCCGGGTATTGAGCGATCAGAAGATCGACGAGCAAGCCCGCTCACACTCCAGTGAATCCAACCAGTAACACTACCGTACAGTCCGGTCTGATCGTCTGATATGTCGCATATCTTGCCTAGGGGTGGTAAACGTCAGACCCCAATAGCTCGATAAGTCGTGTCGATATGAGGTCTATAACAATTCGAGAAACAACTGGTAACACTTACCAGTAAATCTCAGCAACCCTGGCCAGGGATTTCCTGTTATAGCCAATCGAACACAGCGCAACATCAACTCCCTATACCGGGAGAGACGAATCCCCTCCTATCGCTCATTGCCTCCATGTGATTCGGGACTGTACCAAAAAACCACCGTTTTGCACGCCCTCTTAGATATGGTAAGATGGAAATCAAAGCTCAGTGGGAACCACACAAGACTCTATGACGATCTCGGGTCAACAGACTACTCTGTACCAGTGTCACCAGAGAACTGCCATCTGACGTGAGGTATAATACCATCTGGGAGTTCTCGGCAAATCCGTCCAGTGTACCCAGTCTCCACTGAGCACCCGTATATCATCTCTGATGTCAAACACCAATGGATATGGGATCATCCATCGCCCATCTGTATGGGTCGAGAAGGTATACGCTAGTCTACTCTGGTATATCGATGCCTCGTCTCGACACACCCACGACTAGGGACTTTGAAGGATGTACTTATAGACTACCATGTCCCCACCAGTATGATCCGCATCATAGTCCAGGTAGTCAAGTACACATCCTAAGGGCTTTACCAACATGTATCAGAGAGACAATCAATGTACACGTTAAGGTAAAGGGTAACCAGATAGCATACTATCATGTCGAGCAAGAAAGTCCTCCCTATATATGTCCCAGCATCCACTACAATATACATCCAATGTACAGTAATGGCCTCTAGGGCATACATATAACTAACAATCTCCCACTTGCACTAGGGCCATCTGTAGCAGTGGTTGTAGTATCTCATACTCAACCATCCCATAAAAGTCTCTCTCTGGGAATAGGCCTTCGTGAGTGGATCCGCCGTGTTGTCCTCTGAGTCTACTCTCCTAACCTCGATCACCTTGGAGATCAACCATCTCCATGATCAGGTGATACTGCCTTAGAATATGTCTGGATCACTGATGGGACAGACGTTCCTTGGCATAAGCCACAACTCCATTGTCACACAATGGAAGGAACATAGTTCATCTCATGAACCAATATACACCCAAACAGCCTCTTTGGTAGCATCTTAAGTAGCGATGTATCCAGCCTTTATCGTCTAGTATGCCACGGTATCTAGCTTGGAACTCTTCCAACATACCGTCCCTTTACTGAGGGTAAAGACAATGCCTGCGACTGACATTCAGTCGTCTTTATCACCCTGGAACACTTCCAGTGATTCTCCCCAGGATCGATTGATACCATCTCACTACAACTAGTGAGAATCCTAACATCCAATTAGATCCATCTCATAGATCCGAAATCCAGGATTTAGTAGGTATCATTTTGATCCTATATGGAGAATCATTGTGATAAGCGGAGATTGACTGAGCGTAACATAGGAAACTCCTTCCCTATCTTGAGTATGTCATCCACGTGCTCTACAAGGATCGTTACCATACTCCCTACTACCTTTTTGTTTATACAAGGTTCATCTACCATTTTGATGATGTCAAACTCTTTGACTAATCCATCAAAACAGATGTTCCAACTCCGCGATGCCTGCTTTAATCCTATAAATCATCTTGCACACGTTTCCGCTGCTCCCACTGTCTACGAGGCCCTCTGGCTGTGTACTTATAGACGCACTCTTCTAAAACATCATTTAGAAAAGCAGTCATGACACCCAACCACCAGATATCGTAGTCATGGTATGTAGCCGTGGCAAGTAAGATCCGGATGGACTTAAGCATAGATCCTTAGAAAAGGTTTCAACATAATCCATACCTGGTCAATGATGCAAACCTTTAACAAGTCTAGCTTCGAAAGTCTCAACCTTTCCAAATACACCAAGTAATCTTCTCAAGATATACTTGCTCCTGATGGGGATTTAACCCTTCAGATATAGCAACCAAAGTCCATACTTTGTTGGTGTATAAGGATTCCATCTCAGATCACTAAACATCCAGCCATTCTTACAGAGTCTCACTCCTGATGGCCAGCTCGAAACTAGTTGGGTCATCATCTCATGATGCAATCCTCGCTCCCACTGTCATAGAGAAACCAAAGTAACTCTCAGGTGGGTGAGGAACCCTACTAGATCGGCGGAGAGGCTGAGGTTCGTTGGTATCTACCGAATCCTTTGGTTCTACCAAATCATCTGCTGTAATTTATATAGCTGGAACCTTTCCAGTTCTACATTACAGACCTTGCCTCGAGCTTGTCCCGATTTTGCTTTTAGACATAGACCGGACAATCCCAAATCTTAACTAGCTTAAGAGATGGGCTTTTCCCTTTCCATATCACATATGAAGTGGTAGGCTACTGATTTGATCGGGACCCTATTCAATAGGTATGCAGCTTCTCAAACGCATAACTCCCAAAGGAAAAAGGTAACTCATTAGTACTCATCATAGAGCACACCATATCAAATAGGGTGTATCTGCTCCGCCCCGACATACCATCGTGCTATGGTGTATTCAGAGGAGTAATGCCGAGAGAGAATCTCATTCTCCTTTAGAATAGTCCAGGAATTCCGTGCTCAAGTATTCTCCTCCTCGATCACATCAAAGGACATAATACTTATACCCGTATTTTGGTTCTCTACTTCTAACTTATATTCTGTGAATATCTCAAAAGGTTCGGACTTGTGTTTCAACAGGAACATAGGTCTGAATCTCGAAAGATCATCAGAGAATGTAATGAAGTAAAAAAAACCAGTCCTGGCACGTGTAGACTGGGGACCTACATACATCAACATGTATCATCCCAAGAGTTCACTAACTCTTTCTCTGTTTCCAGTAAACGGAGCTATGGTCATCTTATCTTTGTGACATGACTGGCAAGTTTCAGAAGATGTAAATTCAAACTGATTTGAATATGCATCTACATGTAACTCCAGCTAGTCGGGTCGCATTGATATGACCTAGTCTACAATACCTCAAGAAGAATTCGTTCATTTCTGAACTCTTTCTCTTGTGTGTGTTCTGTATACTAAGAACTGTAGTTTGATTTGGAAAATTAATGCTTTTAGATAACGTGCCTGATCCGATCAACTTTTGATATAGGAAATGTTCAAAACATTATCCAACAATACAAAATTTTATCATTTCTTTACTAATAAAGAGAGTGATATGATTTTGTATATCAGGTTCGGTATCTAATAACATTCATTCAGAATCAGTGTATTCAGGTAATACAGGGTGACAGTGACCGACAGACTTGGCTGCAACACTTGCCCCGTTTTCTGCTTCATGAAACTTATCACCCGTTCTCAGTTTTTCTACCCTTTTGTAGCCCTATGTAACAGATTACATATCTGGGATCCTGATCCGGTATCATATACCAAGGATGCAGAGGATACTGAGAAACAGTTCTGTATAATGAACATACCCGAAGATGATGCATCAGCATGCACTCTCTTCGTTTGGGCGGCACGGGAAATATGGTATTCCCCAATTTCCTGCTCTGCCTTATAACATTTATAAGTTGGAGCGGGACCAACGTTCCCCAGCTCAGTATAACAAGCGGGTTCGGTCAATATTCCGTATTATTATCTTGATTAAGGCGTGATATAGTCGCTACCAGGAGAGAGAGAGAAGAAAACACTCAGCGTGCGTTCTTGCAAGAATAGATTGGTTATTATTTTATCTAATCAGGATGGCTCCCACTGTTTTTTATCAAATCTTCCTTCAAACCCTAAAAGGAAAGACTAGCCGGGATTAATTACACACTACAAGTTCGCCAATCTTTCAGCTAGGCCAGTGTCGGTACTTTGAGGGAGGTCCCCCGTGCTTTCGCACGAACCTAATTAATGTAAACCTCGTTTTCCCAGAGGCGTAACCCCGTTAACACCTTTCTAGACACCTACTTGATCGGCTAATTGTAATGTATAAAACTCTCCCAGGAGTAACAATTACTCGCAGCGGGTATCGGGATCCAACTATCTCATAGAATGTATGCAATCTCATTGCAAATTTCAACACTTGAAATTCCCGATAATATTTTGCCCCTAGCTCGCTATGACCTTGACGCATGCCAAACAACCCATAGTCTGCTAGTCAAGTTCAACCCGTACATTTCTTGATTGAATTAAACCCACCCGCACGACCCTTGACGCATGCCAAACAACGTCGTATGAATACCCTAATCCAATCGCATCGTATGCTAGCAGATAAGCACTAGTTAGCTACCGTACACTACGCCTTGACGCATGCCAAACAACCGCAGCACGAATACTAACTAGTACTTATCTGAAATGACGGAGGGCTACGACAGGTTTTTCTGAAAACCTATTGCGTAATGAACTTGATATCGTTGTAGAATCAAATGATTTTAAAAATGGAGTGTTTTTGAGGCTTTTCTAGTTTTGCTAAAGGAGTCACTCCCGGTGAAGGGATCGTCGGTCCTTTCCTCATCGAATGAGGTGCGGGATATATCATATATATCACTGTGCAAAGCAAAAACACTTAAAAGCAATCAAAAGACAAACCGAGTGTGTAGCATCTGCCAGTTATTGCTAAAGGAGTCACTCTCGGTGAAGGGATCTCGGTCCTTTTCTTATCGAATAAGGTGCAGGATATATCACATATACCGCTGTGCAAAGCAAGAACTGTAGCTACCTGTTTTATTTTGAAATTCGATTCTACAACATCTAAGGTTTCTTTTACTTCATTAATCATATTAATGAAGTCCCATCATTTAAGTACCTAATCATCACAGATAAATACGACGTACACTTATGCCATCCGCATTCGCCTCGATGTCCCCTCGTGCACCGTTAGGTTAGGTAACTAACGACAGAGCGGGGCAGGGCTAGCGCGGGTATAAAACATAAGTAACGGCTATATAATATATCATATATACTATATACTGTATCTATCACAGAACATCACATGATCACATCACAGATATCGCAGCAGAAGAAACATATGAAATATTAGATATACTAGGACGTCCGTGTTTTCAATACGAGCCAGTATAAAACACTGATTCCACGGTCGTGATGAATAGCCAAACCCACACCCCTAGACCCCTACGAGAGCGGCAAGCAACCCTACCAATTCTAGAGTTAGGAGACCTGGACTCGACTCCTCGAGTTGGTCTCCCACTGGACTCCAGAACCCGGTTACTTGTGCCCTCCTCCTTGGGTCTATCCTAGTGCGGAAAAGTAAATAATATACAAATGGTGACAACTTCCGCTACCTGGAAGTGCCCCAATAAAAGAATATTACATACAAGTTTTTACATGAATGAAAATGAAAAAAACACTCATCTCACATAAAAACCCCCGGCCATTCAAACACGACGATCCAATATAACATATCCAGCAACACATAACATCACATGTCATCAACGTAAGTAAATATGCGCATCCCAATTGTCGTTGACATATAGCAATGAAACCGGCGATATCACATATTACACTTACGGTCATAGAAAAGAAAGTGTAAAACTACAACAGTTGGAATCCGCAATCTCCATAGACATCGCATGCCTAATCAAATGAATTCCTTAGACATCGCATGCCTAACTATTATAAACCCCGCATTTTAGTCTCATTATCGAAAACACTTTTCAATACCAAGTCGGGCAATTCAACAGGATTCCCGACATTTTGATCGAATGCTCGTCGCAAACTTTAGTAGGCGGTCGCACCCCTTATGCCGTCGACAAAGTGCACCAAGGCGGAACACCGCTACCGCGAGCACCCGAACGGATGCTTTCGGCGACGGGGTTCTCCTACAGTCACTTGGTCGGGGCTATGGGGTGAGGCTGTCTATTAAGTTTACCCGCCGAGTATCCGCGTACGCTACGTGATTGCGACGGACTTTTGATCACATCAAAATTCCGTGGCAACCGATCAAGTGAGACTAAACTGCTATGTTTATAACATTCATTCAGTTATCTCATAACTACTTGTGAATTCCAATTATTGTATCTCATTCCAGATAATTAGAAAATGTTAAACTTTCCGATCGAACAATCGAACACCCAAGTTTTCCCGAAACAGATCAACACATGAAATAAGTCTAACAACATTCAGTTCGTGCCTCAGTACCAACGGTCCAGCCGTAGAAGGGTCAAGCCAACGCCTCACATGTGGCACGCCGTACTGCCCCAAACCCGAAGGTTTAAAGGGCAGTTCAAGACGGTCACATAATCGAGTTAAGGTTTGTTGTCTTCTAGAGGGTCCATCGAGTTACTTGCACTACTTAGAACGTCGTTAAACTTCGGAAAAATCCAACACTTGGAAATTTCCCGACAGGGGAAAAATTGGGTATTTATATCCGGTCGAACTTTTTAACATATTCTAAAAATTATCCGGAAAGCCACACAGACAAAATTTGATAATCCGATCGAACATTCGAATCCCCAAAACAACTCCAGAAAATTCAACTCTAGAATAATATATTAAAATTATCCCGAAAACACAGGAGTCAAATATATCAATTACTGTGCAAACAAAAGTCAACGATTCAACTTAACGGCCGCAGAACCGCCGCGCCACGTGGGGTAAGGCCGCGGTTCCGCGGTGGGTTGACGGAGTTAGGGCTCCGTTTTGCACAGTAATTCATAAAAAACCCTGCTTAATTTTCTGCATAATTTTAATATGGAAAAATCCAGATTTTTAAAAATTGGACAGAGAGCATGGAAATTTTGGGGTTTCGGTTCGTTCGGACTTCAAACGTCGTCTAGACTTCGCCTAAGGCTCTAGCTAGGCTCTGATACCACTGTAGGGTTCCTAGGCATGCTAAGGAGGTCTCACAAGGTATCAACCATGCCAATTTCTAAAAATCTAGGTGCCGAGAAACCCGACTACGGATCGTTGGTTAGAAATCTAGGCGAAAATGAAATCTAGTTAACAACTTAACAAAAAGGAAACGGAAATACAACCTTTGTAGATCCGGTTCTCCACCTCCATAGCTCTGCAATGAAGTCTCCTCGCTGTCCATATCTAAATCCGGGCTCTAGCGTCGGCTTCATCGGAGAAAGAGCGGGCTAGGTCATCGACGACGTGCCGAAGATGATCTACGTCGAGGCATCACTAGATCAAGCTCCACCTTCACCAAGCCTTGAAAACTTATGAAGGAAACACACTCTACTACTTGGCAAGAGGTAGAGGATGAAGAAATAGGAAGTGGGTAGACTTTAGAATTGGATTTCTCACTCATTTCATCAATCCACCATTGATGAAGTCAAGCTTCTTCATGAAGAAGAAGATGAAGAAGAAGAAGATTATTATGATAAGTTATTTTTAAAAATTCAAAAGAAAAGAATACTTATCATAAAACCAACCATGGTTATGTGTATAGAATTGACCAAGGTTAAAGGAATGGTTAGGGTTAAGGATGAGATAAGAATGGTGGACTAGGTCAAAGCTTCATGAAGCTTCAACTAAACAACAAATAAAGCCACCATTCTTTTCTCTTTTCCATTTATTTTCCAAAATGTATAAACAAATAAATAAATGAATAAATAAGTAATGGAAAATAAAACCCTAATTATATATTTAACCATGGTTTAATTCTTTATACTTAACCAAGCAAACATGTATCATCAAACATGATACAATCATGTGTACAAAAGTATATCACATATACAATGTGCACAAATCCGAGTGAGAAAAACCATTTAAAGTGAACCAATACTAGTTAATGCAAAGTAATATATCAAATATATAATTATACATTAAATCAACACTTGATTTAACGATCCGGTCATATCGCATATAACCGACTAGTATCCTACGTATCGGCTTACCAAACCAACACTTGATTCGATAACTGGGTTATATCGCATACAACTTTTCGATACATTTATCGCGAGAATGGAATACGGTATCACATACACGCATTATTCTCGGTCCCGCACATATCTCATATGCGCTCCTATTTCGTTTCGCTTGAGCCAGGAAACCTCTGTGTAGGACTCTAAAGACTCGTCAATACGCCGGCAGCAGATGATGATCATATCAAACACCCACAAGCCGCAAGCGGTCTGCTAAACGTAACGGCCACCCGGGTATTGAGCGATCAGAAGATCGACGAGCAAGCCCGCTCACACTCCAGTGAATCCAACCAGTAACACTACCGTACAGTCCGGTCTGGTCGTCTGATATGTCGCATATCTTGCCTAGGGGTGGTAAACGTCAGACCCCAATAGCTCGATAAGTCGTGTCGATATGAGGTCTATAACAATTCGAGAAACAACTGGTAACACTTACCAGTAAATCTCAGCAACCCTGGCCAGGGATTTCCTGTTATAGCCAATCGAACACAGCGCAACATCAACTCCCTATACCGGGAGAGACGAATCCCCTCCTATCGCTCATTGCCTCCATGTGATTCGGGACTGTACCCAAAAACCACCGTTTTGCACACCCTCTTGGACGTGGTAAGATGGAAATCAAAGCACAGTGGGAACCACACAAGACTCTATGACGATCTCGGGTCAACAGACTACTCTGTACCAGTGTCACCAGAGAACTGCCATATGACGTGAGGTATAATACCATCTGGGAGTTCTCGGCAAATCCGTCCAGTGTACCCAGTCTCCACTGAGCACCCGTATATCATCTCTGATGTCAAACACCAATGGATATGGGATCATCCATCGCCCATCTGTATGGGTCGAGAAGGTATACGCTAGTCTACTCTGGTATATCGATGCCCCGTCTCGACACACCCACAACTAGGGACTTTGAAGGATGTACTTATAGACTACCATGTCCCCACTAGTATGATCCGCATCATAGTCCAGGTAGTCAAGTACACATCCTAAGGGCTTTACCAACATGTATCAGAGAGACAATCAATGTACACGTTAAGGTAAAGGGTAACCAGATAGCATACTATCATGTCGAGCAAGAAAGTCCTCCCTATATATGTCCCAGCACCCACTACAATATACATCCAATGTACAGTAATGGCCTCTAGGGCATACATATAACTAACACCTTCCTCAAAGTACCGGCACTGGCCTGACTGAAAGATTGACAAACTTGTAGGGTGTAATTAATCCTGGCTAGTCTTTCCTTTTAGGGTTTGAAGGAAGATTTGACTAAAACAGTGAGAGCCATCCTGATTAGATAAATTGATAACCAATCTAATCTTGTAAAAGTGCACACTGAGTGTTTTCTTCTCTCTTTCTCCATGTTGCGACTATGTCACGCCTTAATCAAGATAATAATACGGATGTATTGACCGAACCCGCTTGTTATACTGCACTAAGGAACGTTAGTCCCGCTCCAACTTATAATTGTTATAAAACAGAGCAGGAAATAGGGAATTACCAGAATTCCCATTCCAGCCCAAACGAAGAAAGTGCATTTTGATGCATCATCTTCGGGTATGTTCATTACCGAGAACTGTTTCTCAGTATCCTTTACGTCCTGGGTATGAGATACCGGATCAGGATCCCACATATATAATCTGTTACATGGGCTACAGATAGGTAGAGAACTGAGAACGGGTGATAAGTTTCAAGAGTTGGAAATGATGCAAGTGGTGCAGCCAAGTCTGTTGGCAGTTATACATTGATTCTGAACGAATGTTATTAGATACCGAACCTGATATACAACATCATATCATTCTCTTTATTAGTAAAGAAGGATATAATTTTGTATTGTTGGATAATGTTTTGAACATTTCCTATATCAAGAGTTGATCGGTTCAGGCATGTTATCTAAAAGCATAGACGTTCTAAATCAAACCACGGTTCTTAACATACAGAACACACACAAGAGGAAGAGTTCAGGAATGAATCCTTCTTAAGGCATTATAGACTAGGTCATATCAATGTGACCCGACTAGCTGAAGTTACATAGAGATGCATATTTAAATTTGTTTGAATTTACATCTTATGAAACTTGCCGGTCATGTCACAAAGATAAGATGACCACAGCTCTGTTTATTGGAAACAGAGAAAGAGTTAGTGAACTCTTGGGATTAATACATGATGATGTATGTAAAGTCCCCTGTCTACACATGCCAAGACCGGTTCTTTATACTTTATTACATTCACTGTTTATCTCTCAAAATTCGGACATATGTTCATGTTGAAACACAAGTCTGAACCTTTTGAGAAATTCAATGAATATGAGTTAGAAGTAGAGAACCAAAACGGGTATAAGTATTATGTCCTTTGATGTGATCAAGGAGGAGAATACTTGAGCACGGGATTCCTGGACTATTCTAAAGGGGAATGAGATTCTCTTTCAGCATTACACCTCCGTATACACCACAGCACGTCGGTGTATCGGGGCGGAGCTATTACACCCTATGTGATATGGTGGGCTCTATGATGAGTACTACTGAGTTGCTTATTTTCTCTTGAGAGTTATGCACCTGAGAAGCTGCATACCTATTGAATAGGGTTCCAATCAAATCAGATGCTTGCCACTACATATGTGATATGGTATGGGAAGAGCCCATCTCTTAAAGATGTTAAGATTTGGGGTTGTCCGGCCTATATCTAAAAGCAAAATCCGGACAAGCTCGAGGCAAGGTCAGTTCTGTAGAAGTTTGTTGGATATCCCAAGCATTCGCAAGGGAATATCTTCTACCAAACCGAGGAACAAAGGATGTTTTGTTTCTTAGCATGCCACCTTTGTGAAAGGGAATTTCTTATGAATAAATTAGTGGTCATGAGGTAGAACTGGAAAGAGTTCCACCTATACAAAACTGCAGCTGATGATTTGGTAGAACCAAAGGATTCAATAGTTTCCAACGAACCTCAGCCCCTCAGCCGATCTAGTAGGGTTCCTCATCCACCTGAGAGATACCTAGGTATTCTCTATGACAGTGGGAGCGAGGATTGCATCATGAGATGATGACCCAACTTATTTCGAGCAGGCCATCAGGAGTGGGACTCTGTAAGAATGGCTGGATGCTTAGTGATCTGAGATGGAATCCTTATACACCAACAAAGTATGGACTTTGGTTGCTTTATCTGAAGGGTTAAAACCCTATCAGGAGCAAGTATATCTTGAGAAGATTACTTGGTGTACATGGAAAAGTTGAGACTTTCAAAGCTATACTTAAGTCCATCCAGATCCTACTTGCCACGGCTACATACCATGACTACGATATCTGGCGGTTGGGTGTCATGACTGCTTTTCTAAATAGTGTTTTGGAAGAGTGCGTCTATAAGTACACAGCCGAGGGCTTCGTAGATAGTGGGAGCAGCAGAAACGTGTGCAAGATGTTTTATGTGATAAAGTAGGTATCGCGGAGTTGGAAGGTCTGTTTTAATGTGGTAGTCAAAGAGTTTGATTTCATCAAAATGGTAGATGAACCTTGTATATACAAAAAGGTAGTAGGGAGTATGGTGGTGATCCTCGTAGAGTACGTGGATGACATACTCTTGATAGGGAAGGAGTTTCCTATGCTACGCTCGTTCAATCTCCTCTTATCACATGGATTCTCTATATAGGATCAAAACGATACCTCCTAAATCCTGGTTTTTGGATCTATGAGATAGATCTAATTGGATGTTAGGATTCTCACTAGTTGTAGTGAGATGGTATCAATCGATCCTGTGGACAATCACTGGAAAAGGTTTCAGGGCGATAAGGACGACTGAATGTCAGTCGCAGGGATTGTCTTTACCCTCAGTGGAGGGACGATATGTTGGAAGAGTTCCAAGCTAGATACCGTGACTTACTAGACGATTAAAGGCAAGATACGTCGTTACCAAGGATGCTACCAAAGAGGCAGTCTGGATATATATATAAGTTCATGAGATGAACTTCATTCCTACCATTGTGTGACAATGGAGTTGTGGCTTATGCCTAGGAACCCCCGTCCCATCAGAAATCCAGATATAATTCTTAGGCAGTATCACCTGATCATGGAGATGGTTGATCTCTAGGTAGATCAAGGTTAGGAGAGTAGACATAGAGGAAAACAACGCAGATCCACTCACAAAGGCCTATTTCCCAGTAAAGACTTTTATAGGATGGTTGAGTATGAGATACTTCAACCACAGCTGATTGTTGGGTATGCGATGCCACAACAGATGGCCCTAGTGCAAGTGGGAGATTGTTAGTTATATGTATGCCCTAGAGGCCATTACTATATATGCGTTGTATATTGTAGTGGATGCTTGGACATATATAGGGAGGACTTTCTTGCTCGACATGATAGTATGCTATCCGGTTACTCTTTATCTTAACATGTACTCTAATTGTCTCTATGTCACATGTTGATAAAGCCCTTAGGATGAGTACTTGACTACCAGGACTATGATGCGGATCATACTAATGGGGACAGAGTAGTCACCGAGTACATCCTATAACAGTTCCTAGTCGAGGGTGTATCGAGACAGGGCATCGATACACCAGATATACGCATCTTGACCCATATGATGGGCGATGGATGATCCCATATCCATCGGTGTTTGACATCAAGGATGGTGTACGGGTGCTCGGTAAAGACTGGGTACACTGGACGGACTCTCCGAGAACTCCCAGATGGTATTATACCTCACGTCAGATGGCAGTTCTCTGGTAACACTGGTACAGGTTAGTCTGTAAACCCGAGATCGTCATAGAGTCTTGTATGATTCCCACTGTGCTTTGATTTCCATTATACCATGTCTAAGAGGGCATGCAAAAAGGTGGCTTTTTGGTACAGTCCCGAATCACATGGAGGCAATGAGCGATAGAAGGGGTTTCGTCTCTCCCGGTATAGGGAGTTGATGTTGCGCTGTGTTCGATTGGCTATAACTGGAAATCCCTGGCCAGGGTTGCTGAGATTTACTGGTAAGTGTTATTAGTAGTTTCTCGAACTATTATGGATCTCATATCGACACGACTTATCAAGCTACTGGGGTCTGACGTTTACCACCCCTAGGCAAGATATGCGACATATCAGAAGAAGAGACTGGACTGTACGGGAGTGTTACTGATTGGATTCGCAGGAGAATGTACATGCTTGCTTGTTGATCTTCTGATCGCTCAATACCTGGGTGGCTGTTACGTTTACCTGACCGCTTGCAGCTTGTAGGTGTTTGACATGATCATCACCTACTGCCGGCGTATTGACGATTCTTTAGAGTCCTACACAGAGGTTTCTTGGCTCAGGCAAAACGGAGTAGGAGCACATATATGATATGTGCGGGACCGACAATAATACATGTATGTGATACCGTATTAGTTTCTCGCGATATGAGATATCGGCCGGGTATATGTGATATAGCCGGTTCATCGGATCAAGTGTTGATTCGATGAATTGATACAGATTATATTAGTCGGTTATTTGTGAAATAGCTGGATTATCGGATCAAGTGTTGATTCGATAATTTAATGTATAATTATATATTTAATATATTAAATTACATTAACTGATATAAGCTCACTAAAAGATTCTTTTTCTCACTCGGGTAATACATTGATATATATGCGATGTATGTTAATTGTATTATTTTTTTTGTTACAATAGATATTATATATGTGATATATAATATTGTAACATGTTATGGTTATTAATGCAATATCATTAGTGGAGATTAAACATGATTAAGGTTTGATTTGGGTTAATTTTTCTAGAAGCTTCTAGAAGATTTTTGTTTTGTTTTCGCAAAGATATTTTGTAAAGATATTTTTGTAGATTTTTGTTAACCCAACTCAACCCTTGACCATGGTTAAGTCTCTACATGGGTTAAGTTATCATGCTTAACCCATGGTTGCATTTCTAACCACACCACATATTCATTATTCATTACAAAAGGTTTTCATCTTCTTCTTTCTCTTGATAAAGCTTTCTAGCTTTTGGTGATGTGATGAAAATGAGTGAGAAATAAGAAAAAAATGAGAGCTAAAATCCTACTTCATCATCATAATCTATCCTAGCCATTCAGATTAGGGTGTTCACTTCATTTGTGAGTGAGAGCTTGTGTTAAAGAAACTTCAAGGTAGATCATCTTTGTTATCGAAGATCGGAAGCAAGCTTGCATCTTTCTCTTCGTGGAGCCTCTTTAGAGTCTAGGAACTTGATGATCGCAGCGAAGGGACTTTTACTCGGAGCTTATGAAGCGAAGGACCGGACTACAAAGGTTGTAATCCCAAACTCTTAGAAGTAAAGTTGTTTACTTGCTATATGTATCACATAATCTCTAGTCTAAGATCTTGGTTAGGGTTGTTCGGCACGTCTAAATTTTAAATCGGGCATGGTTGATGCCTTGTAGACCCTTGTGACAGTGCCTAGTTACCCTACATCCTCAACTGCCAAGAAGCATACGCGATAACTCTGTCGTGCTGCATCAATACACAGCCCAGCCCCACTCGAGAAGCATCACAATATACCACGAAACCGTCCGATCCTGAAGGCAATGATAACACTGGTGCAGTAGTCAGACGAGTCTTCAACTGTTGGAACCTATCCTCACATGCCTCGGTCCAATCAAAAGGAACCTCTTTTCGGGTCAACCCGGTCAACGGTGCAGCAATACGGGAGAAATCCTTGACAAAACGTCGATAATAGCCGGCCAGACCTAAAAAGTTGCAAACCTCTGTAACTGATACCAGTCTGAGCCAACGCTGAACTGCCTCGATCTTCTTCGGGTCCACACAAATACTATCTCTCGTCACCAGATGACCCAAAAAGTCGACACTGTCTAGCCAGAATGCGCACTTGGAAAATTTGGCGAACAGCTAATGCTCTCTCAACGTCTGCAATGTGATACGCAAGTGCTGCTCATGCTCCTCCCGGCTCCGAGAATATACCAAGATGTCGTCAATGAAAACAATGATGAACTGATCAAGATACGGCCTGAATACACGGTTCATCAAGTCCATAAATGTTGCCGGGGCATGTGAGCCCGAACGACATCTCCAAGAACTCATAATGACCATAACGTGTACGGAAAGCGGTCTTCGGAATATCCTCCTTCCGAACCCGCAACTGGTGATAACCAGACCATAAATCAACCTTCGAGAAGTACCCTGCACCCTGGAGCTGATCGAATAAGTCGTCAATGCGGGGTAGGGGATATCTGTTCCGCACAGTAACCCGGTTCAGCTGACGATAATCAATGCATAAGTGCATACTGCCATCCTCCTTCTTAACAAACAGGACGGGAACACCCTAAGTTGACACACTCGGTCGGATAAGACCTTTATCCAGTAAGTCCTGTAACTGATCCTTCAGCTCTCTAAGCTCCGCCGGGGCCATCCGATAAGGCGTTATAGAGATAGGCCGCGTGCCGGGGCTCAAGTCGATGCAGAACTCAATCTCGCACTCTGGTGGAAGACCAGGCAGCTCGTCAGGGAATACATCAGGGAACTCTCTCACAACAGGGACTTGGTCCAACGGAACCTCTGCGGCTCTAGTATCACAAACATAGGCTAAGAATCCCTGACACCCTTTCCGCAAGAGCTGACCAGCATGAAGAGAAGAAATTAAGCTGGGAAGGGTAGCGCTACGATCTCCCTGAATAACAAGAACCAGCTCACCAGGAAAACTGAATCTGACTTCCTTCTCACGGCAGTCCACAGATGCATAACAGGTGGCTAGCCAGTCCATACCAAGAAGAATGTCGAAGTCTAGCATACTGAGGAAAATCAAATCAACTGAAGAATCCCTCTCCCCGATACGAACGGGACACAATCGGTACACAAAACGAGCAACAAACGACTCGCCTACCGAAGTAATGACAACAAGCGGCTGATCTAACAAAGAAGACTCTCGGCCCAACCTCGGTGCAAAGTATGTGGATACATAAGAATGTGTGGATCCTGGATCAGATAATACCCGTGCATCAAAAGAACATACTGGCAGAGTACCTGTTACAACGGCATTGGATGCCTGTGCATCCTGAGGAGTCAACGCGAATACTCAGGCCTGTCCACCACTAATAGCTGGCTGTCCTCTGCCTTTACCTAGGCCTCTGCCTCTGTCACCTCGTCCTCTCCGAACAGGACCTCCATGCCCACGACCTCTAGGAGCATCTGCCTAGCGTGGAACCTCATCAGGGGTAGGAAGTAGAGCTCTCTGAGGAGGTGGCAAGGTCACATGTGGCACTGTCGCCACGCCCTGGCCCCCCATGGTACAGTCTCTGACATGATGGTACTGACTCCCGCACCGAAAATATCCTGGTGACGACTGCTGGGTCTGCGGATATGAACCAAATAACTGACCCCGTCTCAATCCTCTGCCGCCGCCATCTCCCGGAAAGAGTCTATCACGGTGTCTACCCATCTGCCGCTGAGCTGGCGTATCAGTACGAATTCTCTTCGGCCCAGAAACGACCGGAGTCTCAGAAATGCGCTCCTCCAAAAGTAAGGCTGCATCCATCGCGGCTGCGTATGTGTCAAAGTGCTGGGTGCCGATGGCAAGGAATAGCTGTATGTCAAGCCCTCGCACAAACCTCTTTATTCTCTTCTCTTCCGTGTCTACTAGGTATGAAGCATATCGAGACAACTGGGTAAACTGTATATCATACTCCGACACTGTCATCCCAGGAGTCTTGCGCAAAGACTCAAAACTACGAGCTCGAGCGTCTCGGACACTCTCCGGAAGAAAACGGGCAAGAAATGCAGCTGTGAACTTGTCCCAGGTCATAGGAGGTAGACCTGCAGCTCGGCCTCTCTCTACTGAGTCGTACCACGTCTGGGCAAGGCCCTCCAGATGAAAATTAGCGAACTCCACCCATCTATCATCAGAACACCTCAACGAACGGCAAATCCTAGCCATCCTATCAAGAAATGCCTGCAGGTCCTTTGTCGCATCCGTGCCGGTAAAGGCTGGAGGTCTCAGTCTCATAAACTCCTGTAGTGAAACGGGGATAGTCGCAGTAGTAGCAGCAGCAACCGTCTGGGCAGCAGGTACAATCGTGGTCTGTGCGGTGGAAAGAACATCCTCGGATCTCTGTACCCGACTGGACTCAACTAACGATCCCATCATCTGTCGCAACTCATGCATACCGACCTCTAATCTGGCAATACGGTCTAGAGATGGAGGATCAATCTGACCCTGAGGGGTAGGCGTATCATCCCGCTCGATCCTCGCCTCAGACGAGCCCGCTCGAAGCTTATCCCTAGCGGCAGCCCGCTGAGCTCTCGTAGTCTTTGGCGGCATCGAAGCTGGAATAAGAAACAGGAGCGATAAGAACATTGTAATTGAATCAAGGGATGCATAGAATCAAGGAGGAAGTATAAGCAATTATGTCCTAAGGTCACTTAGGCGGAGTACCGTATCGTAAGTATGCCGTAGAACATACCCACGCTACGCCACTCTGCTTAAGTCACCTATTCCATCTACCAAAGGTCGTCCTACATTCAGAAAGGTAAAACCTACGCTCTGATACCAAATTTGTCACGACCCGAAGATATGGAACGTGACTGGCACTTAGATTACGAGACGTCTAAAGGCGTAGCGTAACCTAAGTCAGCCAAAGCCCAGAAAATCTAAACCATAACCAATGAGAATGAAGGAAAAACCTTTTATGAAAGTGATTTTAAACCAATTAAGTTATATTAGTCCCTTTTTTTAAAAACATCAAAATTTTCCGAAAATTTCGGCAGAGTCTCCTTTGTAAATACCAGCCCCCAAAATGGGTACAACAAGATATATAAACCTGTAACGATAAAATGGCATCCCCAAGCGGGAGCTAGCTCTTCGCCCAAGGCGGATCGCAACCACATGCAATATATATGCAATATTAAGCAAATAAGCATAAAGAAATGCAAAAATAAGAAAACCACAACGTCGGCTCAAGTGAGCTCGACCCCAGAGAAACCACATATACACAAATCTCTCAGTCTCATCACTAGGTCGCATATACAAAAAAGAAGTGGTAGATGGAGAATACTAGATACAAAGAAAGTACAAAAAAGAGATAAAGTGTCCTCGCAACCCACCTACGAGCAATATCGCGAGTCTGAGCAAAAGAAGCCAATGATAAGATAAGCCCGCCGCTACAAGGCTGACGGGTCCGACCTGCAAGATATTGTGGCACAACGGGGGTAAGTTGCCAGTTCGTGAGTAGAATATAATATCTAATAAGGCTATCGTAAGAATGTGCGCAAATGCGTCACAACATGTATGTCTAGATGTGATGTAATGCCACTAATATGCACGCACATGTATGCAACATCAATACGAAATCTTTAAGTGTTTAAAATACTATAAGCTCTGCATTCTTAACTTAGAAAAAGAATATATGTTCAATAGCTAAAGTACCATCAATGGAATCATCTGAAAACCGTGTCAAGCATCGACACCAAATATGGTAATATATCTGTCTCAATGTCTCACTATATCAATGTCTCAATACATCGGGCTCCGTCAGTCCGGATTGGACCATATCATCAAATCTCACGACAACGGTCGGTATCCTCCGGATATCAACCGTGCCAGACATCACCGGTAGGTAGTATTCCCCTGCCAGGCTCATCGTCTATAACTCGATCTTCTTGCCCCGGGGTACCATACCGGGCCCACCATGTACCCGAGACGGTTCATCCACTCCTCAAATCGGGTCTCGAAATCCAACAGAAAACATGAAAACTCATGGTGGACGACACATACATCACGAGAAAACCGCAACTTTATTTTAAAAATGATAATAATAAGTTTTTGTTAATTCTTGCTGTTTACCCCAAAATCCAGAAATCGCATCAATACTGAAATCCTCAAGAAAATCATAATACCCAACATGTTGTATATTATAAATGCTTATGATATCAAAGGTATGCAATGTGATTTATGGCTAAGAACCTATATAAGCCTGATAATGAAGTGAGGTATATATATATATGCTATGCAATTCAATGTATCATATACAATGCAAGTGTTGATACCGAACTAAGCAGGTTCTACAGTGCTCGTGGTATGGCAATTACCGAAGGCGTGTGTGTCATATGAATAGTGAGCGTGCAACATGAGCCAATGGTAATGGTAAGTGTCCTAAGGGGTGATATCACACATAGGTGTATAGATGTCCATGCAATGCCAGCAGATGAATAACTAGACGGGTATGTATATGAATGAGATGGTTAACTAACTAACTATGCATATAGTTTGCAAGTAATAAAGTGATCCTAACTATGGGGCGCCTCGCGCCATCCAGACGATTTCCCCATAGATGTATACATCTACTCACCCGGACGCCTCGCTAATCTGATCCAACCACCGCTTTGCCTTTGCGCTTCGCGTCCGATGTTTCCGCAACCGATCCTAAAATTGCATAACACTCAATATAAGATTACACATCATGAAACAACGCAAGTCACAATATGAAAAGATCAACGCCCATAAGTTAGGCACAACGTGCACTCGGTGCGCGGAAAACACACGAAAATCGCTAAAACCTTAACTAAAATCGTCGTTTCGGGGCAACCATCAAAACTAAAACCCGACTAAACCAAATCCACATTCGGACACCCTAAAAGTCGTAGGAGATACCAATAATATCGTCATGATATCGCAATTAAATCACTTCCTAATTTTAAGAAAAACCCAGTAAGCATTCACATATAAATTTCGATGCAAACCTCGCGAATTAACGATATAGCGTTCACAAACTTGCACAAACGTCCAATCTAACCCACTAGATAACCACTACACCTAAATTAATCTATTAACAATGCTTCAAACCCTAATTGACATTTCAAACCTTTTCTAGAATTTTCAAAAACAAACCATTACAATGAAATTAACACATCAAAATTCTAATTTAGCATATTTAAACTACAATTTAACAACTTGATTAGAACTTATACCTCTCAAGTTGTGAACCTCTTGCACTTAACCTCCAAAGTTGCCTCTTTTCTCTTTGCTTTAAACCAATTAGGGTTTGGGAAGAGGTAGAATAGGGTTTAGGTTTGAATTAGTGAAGAAATTTTGAATTTTTCTTGAATTTTGATGGAATTGTAGCAAGATGAAATGGGGAAAGAGGGGGGTTTGTTGCTGTAGGTGGCTCGGCTAGAGCTAAAGAGGGGAGGAGAGTGGGGAAAAGTGTGGAAAATTCTACACAAAAAGCATCTTCAAAGGTCAATTAATGCATATCACATCAAATTTTACACAAAACCCCATTTTAAATTCATTTTTGATTTAATTTTTAAACCATAGAACTAAAATCTTGAAAAGTCTTGATACAATTTTTGTTACACTAAATTTTAGTTTATAATGGTTCCTAAGTGTGTAATTTACCCATTTAAATTTGTATTTATCACCAATTTAATGTATTTTTAAAAGCTTAAAATAATATTAAAAATAATTAATTAAGGAAATTTTTTTAAATAACTAGAAATTTTTAAGAGACAATTTGGTGACCAATTTCTACCAATATCTTATCTAAATTTTGTATAATTAGGCCTATATTGAAAAATACTTATTTTGACTTTTTACGGAAAAGACTGATTATTTAGCCGATCATCGAAAAACTGCCTAAACGATTTTCGAAGCGTTACATGTTCCCACTGTACTTTGATTTCCTCCCTACCATGGCTCAAAGGAGTCGTGCAAACAGGTGGATTTTGGGTACAGTCCGGAGTCACATGGAGGCAGTGAGCGATAGGAGGGGTTTCGTCTCTCCCGGTATTGGGAGTTGATGTTGCGCTATGCTCGATTGGCTATAACAGTAAGTCCCTGGTCAGGGCTGATGAGATTTACTGATAAGTGTTATCAGTAGTTTCTCAAACCGTTATGAGCCATACATCGGCATGACTTATCAAGTTACTGGGGTCTGACGATTCCACCCCTAGACTTGATATGTGACATATCAGACGAAGAGACCGTATTGTACGGTAAGTGTTGCTTATAAGCTTCATGGGAGTTTGGACAAGCTTGCTTGTTGATCTTCTATTCGCTCAATACCCGGATAGCCGTTACGTCCAGCTAATACTGCTGACGGCTTGTGGGTAACTTATGTGATCATTACCTACTACTGGCGTATTGACGAGTCTTTAGAGTCCCACACAGAGGCTTCCTAGTTCAAGCGAAACGAAGCATGACACATATGTTGATATGTGCGGGGGGCCTGATTAAATACGAGTATGTGATACCGTATTCTAATCTGGTGGTTATTTGATATCGGTTAGGTTATATATGATATGACTGGATTATTGAATCAAGTATTGATTTAATAATGTGATATACAGATAAATGATATTAGTCGGTTATATGTGATATAACCATATTATTCATCAAGTGTTGATTTAATAATATGATATATATTTATATTTGATATAATTATATATTAACTAATATTATAGCTCACTAATTATTTTTTTAAATATATATTAATATATATATATATATATTTGATATATATATATATATATATATATATATATATATATATATATATATATATATATTATGAAGCATGGATGGATTTTCTATTTTTTAGAAAATAGAAATGATGAGGTGGGAAATGGGTGATATTTGTGCAAAGGGTGAGGCATGGCATGTTCATTTGTTTATTTGTCTTGCAACACTATTGAAGTATGGTTAAATAAATTTATTGAAAATTTATCCATGCTTCAATAAGTGAGCAAGGGTGAGAGCCATTCTTGACTTGATTCATTTTTGCCTTAGCCATTTTTCCTTAGCTCTCTTCTTTTTCTTTCTTCTTCTTCCTCATGCTTCAGGCTCTAAAAATCACATAAGTTGTGAATGTTCACCGCCGAACACAGAGACGCGACCGCGTAGGTCCGTCTTGCCTGAATTTCGAGGGCAGTGCTATTTGGTGCTATCCGTCCACCTCTCCGAAGATGCCAAGTTGATTTATGGCACCGTATATCGGAGGTTTAGACGGATGCGGCCGTTGTAGCAGATTTCGTCAGATTCCCCCTCGTTTGAGGGGTTTTTTTTATTGTGGGGATGCTCTTCCCTACAGGCGCAAGCCCATGCAGTTAATTACGCTACCGCATCGCGGTAACAACTTTCTCCTTCTCCAGATGGTCACTTCGTATCGTGTATGTTTGTTTTGTTTTTGGTTGCCCGTGGATTGTATACGGAGACTAATTTATGTTGTCGCCCGTAGGGCGTGGATTAGTCCAAATCCGTATTTTCTTAGATTTGGGTTTTGGTTTGGGTTTAAGAATACGTTAGTCTCATTTAAGACTAAGATCAATTTAAACGTTTGTTAAGGATACGTTAGTCTAATTTTAGACTAAGATCAACTTAACAATTTGTTAAGGATAAGTTTGTCTAATTTTAGACTAAGATCAACTAAACAGGATCATTTAGATCCAACAAAAGGGCATTTGGGCTCTATTGTGTAGTTTAGGGACATTGCGGTCCATAAGTTTAATGACATCATAGTCCATGGGTTTAAGGACCCCACAGTCCGAGGTGAAGGACATCATGGTCGATTGGTTTAAGGACGTCATAGTCCATGGGTTTAAGGACCCCACAGCCCGAGGTTAAGGACATCATAGTCCATGGGTTTAAGGACCCCACAGGCCATGGGATGACTAGTTGTCGGGACCCGTCACCTCTCTGAAGACGTTGAAGGATTACAACGACAAATATCAGAGGAGTGAAGAGATGTACCCTTGAACCAATGTTGGTTGGAAGATCTGTAATTGGATTGATTTAAGGATCGTTAATCTCGTTTGAGATTAAGATCAACTTGAATGTTTGTTAAGGATACGTTAGTCTAATTTTAGACTAGGATCTAGTTAACAGGATCATTTAGATCCTACAAAAGTGCATTTGGGCTCTATTATTTAGTTTAGGGACATTGTGGTCCATATTCAAATGCAAACATGTGTTTGGAAATGCACCAGATAATTATTGGCCATTGGGACACACCACCTCTCTGAAGACGTTGAAGAATTACAACGACATGTATCAGAGGTGTGAAGAGATGTACCCTTGAACCAAAGTTGATTGAAAGGGCTCTGAGAATTATTTTGAATGTCAAGAGTATGGTTGGAGTTCAATTTCAGGAGGTCTTGCCTCTGGAAAAACTTAGCTAGTTTAGGCTAAGATTGGCTTGGATATAGTGTTAAACACTAGAGTACACTCGTCTATCACATGCTCTCACGTGATGCGCTTAAAATAGTGTTAAAAACTAAGGATGAAGCGCACAAAATAGTGTTAAACACTAAAAAAAGAAGCTCTCACGTGGGGTCACATGAGGCGCTTGAGTATCGGGTCCAAACTTCTTTTATTTTATTCTCAGAATATGCAAGTAAGTGTTAAACACTTAATCTTCATGGCTATCACGTGTGGGCACGTGATGGGTACCCATGCACTGGATATTAAAAGGATTTGCTAGGGGTCACGTGGGGACACATGAGGACGCCCATGCATTGGATATTAATCCTTCAGCTTTTTCCATCTTCTCTTTTTTAAAGAGGTGTTCGTCAGGGGTCACGTGGGGACACGTGAGGGCGCCCAAAAATCGGTTCTGCCCTTTTTATTTTGAGAAGTCTATTCAAGGGTCACATGGGAGCACGTGACCTAATCTTATTCGTTCTCTTTTGGTCATTGGAGGGAAGGGTCACGTATTGCCACGTGATCATGTTGGGTACTTGATATTTTTACGTGCATGGAGAGATAAATTCTTTATTCAAGAATTAAATTCTTCTTATGGGGTTAAACCCTAAATTTATTTAGAGAAATTAAATTCCTATGTGTTCGAAAGAATTAAATTCTTTAAACTCAATTCTCCCTCTAAGTTTTGGATCTGCATGGCAGAATCTCTCCTATGAGAATTAAATTCTCAACTTATGGGGAAATCTGCTTCTGCAGATCTATTACCCTGAAGAAGAACTATGTCACGACACAAAATATTAGCTCGCGACCAGCACTTAAATCACACGACGTCTACAGGCGTAACGTAATTCAAGTAAGCTGAAACCCAGAAATCTAAACCTTTTTAAGAAATAAAGATACAATAAATCATGTTTTGTCTTTTGAAAATTTGGGCAGCACCTCCCTTGTAAAAACTAACCCTGAAAACGGGTACAACACAGAATATATATAAAGCATCCCAAACGGGAGCAAATCACGCCCAACGGCGGAAACAACCACCACAAGTATAAATAACAAGTATACGACTCCCAATGGCGAAGATCCATATAAGGAAAAGTAAAGCAAGATATCAACCCCAAAAGCGAACATAAAACCCATCGCTCAAGTCTCGCAACTACAAGTCCTCTAAGTCTGCAACATATACAATTTGCTAGTTTCTGAATTGATGGAGTGACTAGATACAATATGAATAATAAATACAAGAGGGGCACGATCCAACATGTACCACCTACCACAAGCAAGTCACCCGAAAACAGCTGTGTGGCAGCGATGCCGCAACTGATCCCTGCGGTCTACCTGCAAGAACCGTGGCACAACGGGGGTGAGTTGCCAACTCTTTGTAAGTGTATATGCCTTAGGGGCCATTATTGTATCATACTAGCTTGTATATTACTTAATGGAAGCTTGGGATATTCACAGTTATATAACAGTCTTGCTAAACATGGTAGTATGCTACTTGGTTTTATCTATCTTAATATGTGAGTATACATATTGATAGAGCCCATAGGATCTTGCTTGACTACCAGCGTTGTGATGGCAGTCACACTAGTGGGGGCTGGTAGTCTATAAGCACATCCTTTTCCAGGTCCCTAGTCGTAGGATTATCAAGACAGAGCATCGATACTCCGGAGTAGACTAGTGTGTACGCTTCTCATCCCAGTTGCGGAGATGGTCTGTCCCACAGCCGTCAGTACGTCGTAATGGAGATAGTATACAGGTGCTCATTGGGTTACGGGTACACCGGACAGGACTCGCGAGGAACTGTTGGTTGGTATCATACCCGTCGTCAGTTAACAGTTCCCAGGTGACATGAGTACAGTATAGTCCGCAGATGTGATACTGCTACTTCGCCTCGAGTGTGTCCCACTGTTCTTAGATTGCTATCCTACCACGGCTCAAAGGAGTGTGCAAACAGGTAGCAGTTGGGTGCAGTCCCGAGCACTTGGAGGCAGTGGCGGTTAGACAGGATTCATCTCTCCCGGTATTGGGAGTTGATATCGCGCTGTGTCAGAGAGCCATTACGCAAAGTCCCTGGCCAGGGCAAGCGAGATTTACTGGTAGGTTCCAGTAGTTTCTCAAGGTGTAATGGGCTTCACTCCGACACGACTTATACCGCTATTAGGGGACTGACGCTTGCCGCCCCCCTAGGCCCGATATGCGATAGTCTTAGACGAACAGACCGGACTGTATGGTGATTGTCATATCAGGCTCAGTAGGAGTTCGGATGGATTTCCTCATCGGCCTTCTTATCGACATCTACCTGGGGACCGTTACGTACAGCTAGTGCCTCTTGCGGTCTGTGGTTAAACCCACTGCCAGCGTAGTAGTCGAGTCTTTAGATTCCCACACAGAGAGTTTCCCTGCTCCAGGCGAAACGATATAGAGGTCGTATGGTTTTACGACAAGGGTTCGGACGCATACGTGTTTAAACGCACGTAAGACGTTCGGACAGTTTTTACTAGTCGGCTTTGGTTTAAGCCAGATTCTAGTATCGAGTTATTGGATTTATACAGTCTAAAGTTTTTTCCGTGTTTTCACGGATAGGAGGGGTGTTCTCGTAATTTGGCGGGAAGCTTCTAGAAGTATGGTGACTTGAGGGTTTAGGTGGCATTAGCATTTATTTCTTTAGTGACTCATTTGTGTGATTCATCCATGTCATTAATGCATCATTAAATGGTTAATGACTCATGTAGTGAATCACACATCTTGAATTAATGAAGAATGATGATTAATCACTTTATTTATTAATTTGATAAATCATTATGCTTCATATATTCAAGAGAGATCATTATCTCATATCATTCTCTTGCTCACCTTCTTTCTCCTCAAGCTCTCTCTCTTCAAACCCTAATCCTCCCCTCTCATGTGTTGAGATCAAGGATTAGATAGACTAATTAATCCATAACCTCACTCTATATCACCTAGGTGCCTTTGATTAGCAACTAAAGAAACCTAGTTATCTCAAGTTTAGAGGTGAAGCTTGGAATAGAAGCTCTCGGGTGGATCGTCTATTACGTAGAGGAGGCCGAGGAGGAGGTTGATAACGAAGAGATGAAGGACTAGATTCACTAGGTATAATCACTTCTCATAGTAGTTAACAACTCCTATGTATTTGTTAGTTATAGTTTAGCAAAGATTCTTCGGTTAGTCGATGTTAAGTTCAAACAAAATGATTGTTATCAATATTTCCGCCTCCTCGCAACTCGTGGGGTGTTGTACATCGACTTACAGTGGTATCAGAGCCTTGCTAAACAATAATTAACTCATTAGCAAAGTCGTAAGAATTTCGAACGCAAAACGAACAGGAAAAAACATCAAAATCACTAAGTTTCTGTCGATTTTAAAACAGGCCCTAAAAAATTTTCAGGGACCTCTAAAAATAGAAGCAGGGAATTTTAAGATTACTGGAGAAAAATGGGTCCATGAATCGGCCAAACCGCTGCGGAACCGCGGCCGATCCCACCGATCCACCGCGGATCCACGGCCGAGTTGAAGCCGATTCAGCCCAGTTTAACCCAGTAACTCTTCTGTGATGTTTTTGTATTTTCTGGAATGTTTATTTTCTGCTCAAGTCTCAGGTGCACAGAGAAGTTTCAGAGTAGAATCTAATGTGTTTGCTCGATCGAAATTATACGATATTTGGCTAATAAGATTATATCTGTTGTAAGTCGATGTGCAACGCCCCACGAGTAGCGGGGAGGCGGAAATATGAAAAACGATCTTGTTCTTGAAGCAAACATCGACTAACCGAAGATCTTTACTAAACGATAATTAACAACTACCATAGAAGTTCTAAACTACTATGTAAAGAGATTATACCTAGCGAATCGTGTCCTTCGTCTTTACGATCTCTACGTCCTCCTCGGCCTCCTCTAAGTGATAGATGATCCACCCGAGAACCCTAATCCAAGCTTCACCTCAAAACTTGAGGTAACTAAGTTTCTCTAGTTGCTAATCAAAAGAACTTAGATCATATAGAGTTAAGTTATGGAATGTTTAGTCTTTTCTAATCCTTGTTCTCAACTCATGAGTGGTAGGATTAGAGCTTGAAGAAAGAGTGAGCTTGAGGAGAGAGAAGGTGAACTAGAATAATGAAAATGAAATTGTTTCTCACTTGATATATGAAGCATAATGAATAAATCAATAAATGAATAAAAAGAGATTATTCATCATGCTACATAAATGTATTATGAGTGATTCACTATGTGAGTCATTAAGCATTTAATAATGCACTAATGACATAATGAATCACACATTATGAGTCACAATATCATTAAATGACAATGCCACCTAAACCCCTCAAGTCACCATGCTTCTAGAAGCTTCCCGGAAATTACGAGAACGCCCCTCCCATCCATGAAAACACGGAAAAAATTTAGACTGTATAAATCCAATAACCTGATACTAGAATTTGGCTTAAACCAAATCCGTCTAGTAAAAACTGTCCGAATGTCGTACGTGCGTTTAAACATGTATTCGTCCGAACCCTTGTCGTAAAACCGTACGACCTCTATATTGTTTCGCCTAGAGTTGGGAAAACTCTGTGTGGGACTCTAAAGACTCGACTACTATGCTGGCAGTGGCTTTAACCACAGACCGCAAGCGGCACTAGCTGTACGTAACGGTCCCCAGGTAGATGTCGATAAGAAGGCCGATGAGGATACCCATCCGAACTCCTACTGAGCCTGTCCGTGACAATATCCGTGCAGTCAGGTCTGTTTTTCTAAGAGTATCGCATGAATGGTCCAGGGAGGTGGTAAACGTCAGACCCTAAAAACCGTACAAGTCGTGTCGGCATGGCTCAATCACCATCCGAGAATCTACTAATCAATCTATCAGTAATTCTCAATCAGCCCTGGCCAGGGACTTATGGTAATGACCAACCGATCACCGTGCGATATCAACTCCCTATACCGGGAGAGACGAATCCCTAACAGTCACTCACTGCCTCCACGTGGCTCGGGACTGTGTCCAACTAAAACCTGTTTGCACGACTCCTTTGAACCGTGGTAGGGTAGTAATCAAAGCACAGTGGGAACTCACACGAGACAAATGACGACTTTAAGTCAACGGACTATCTGCACACATGTCACCTGAGAACTGCTATCTGACGTTAGGTATAAATACCATCCAGTCAGTTCTCGGCGAGTCCTGTCCGGTGTACTCACACCCAGTGAGCATCTGTATACAATCTTAGGTGCACTCCACCAATGGCTGCGGGACCAATCCATCGCCCCTCCTCAGGGTCTAGATATGTATACACCAGTCTACTCCGGAGTATCGATGCCCAGTCTCGATACTCCTGCGACCTGGGACATCTAAGGATGTGCCTATTGACTATCCAGCTCCCACTAGTATGACTGCCATTACAACGCCGGTAGTCAGGCAAACACCCTATGGGCTTTATCAACATGTATATATATATATGAATACTACGCAAAATATATCATATGTTAAGATAAAGACAAACCAAATAGCGTACTATCATATTAAGCAAGACTGTCATGTACATACATATCCCTAGCATCCTATACAATGAAGGCCTCTAGGGCATATATATCCAACAATCTCCCACTTGCACTAAGGCCTATAATTGGCGCAATGAGTACCCACTGTCTGCACTACATCCAGTTGCTGGCGTACAGCATGCCCAACATCTCAAACAGCCTCTTGAACTGGACTTGTGGGATGGCCTTGGTGAATAGATCTGCCGTGTTGTCTTTTGTGTCCACTCTCCGTACCTCGATCTCCCGACGATCAACGATCTCCCTGATCAGGTGAAACCGCCTTAAGATATGCCTGGATTTCTGATGGGACCTCGGTTCCTTCGCTAATGCTACAGCCCCATTGTTATCACAATACAAAGGTATTGGATTGGCAATGGACGGAACCACCTGAAGTTCAGAGATGAACTTCCTCATCCAGACAGTCTCTTTTACGGCTTCACTAGCAGCTATATACTCAGCCTCCATTGTTGAGTCTGCGACGGTATCCTGTTTGGAACTCTTCCAACATACCGCCCCTCCATTGAGGATAAACACAAAACCCGAAATGGATTTAGAATCATCTTTGTCACTTTGGAAGCCAGAGTCGGTAAAAGCCTCTAACTGGAGGTCCCCATTACCGTAAATCAAGAACATCTCCTTAGTCCTTCTCAGGTACTTGAGAATGTTCTTTACCGCTATCCAATGCTTCTCACCTGGGTCAGACTGATACCTGCTTACCACACCAAGTGCGTAAGCTACATCTGGTCTTGTACATAACATCGCATACATTATAGATCCTACTGTCGAAGCATAGGGTATAATGCCCATGCGAGCCCTCTCTTCATCAGTCTTTGGAGACATCTTTTTGGAGAGGGTGATCCCGTGACAAGCAGGCATATTACCGCGCTTGGAATCTTCCATACTAAATCTCTTTAGTATAGTGTCAATATACCTGGACTGTGAAAGTCCCAACATTCTATTAGATCTATCACGATAGGTCTTAATGCCCAAAATGTAGGTTGCATCACCCAAGTCTTTCATGGTGAATTTCTGTAATAAGAAGAGCTTTACTGATTGTAGCAAAGGGACATCATTCCCTATCAGTAGTATGTCGTCGACGTACAAAACGAGGAAGACTACTGCTCCTTCTACAATCTTCCTATAAATACATGGTTCATCTACATTTTTGATAAAGTCAAATTCTGTGACTGTCTCATCAAAGCAGATGTTCCAACTTCGCGATACTTGCTTTAATCCATAGATGCATTTAAGCAACCTGCACACTCTTCGGCTGCTCCCACTATCTAAGAAACCTTCTGGTTGATCCATGTAAACACTCTCATCTAAATGTCCATTTAGAAAAGCTGTTTTTACGTCCATCTGCCAGATTTCATAGTCATGGAAGGCAGCAATGGCAAGCAGGATCCGAATAGATTTAAGCATAGCTACAGGTGAAAAGGTTTCATCATAGTCCAATCCTGGTCTTTGACGAAACCTTTTGCAACGAGTCTAGCTTTGTAGGTTTCCACTTGTCCAAGTGCACCAATCTTCTTTTTGAAGATCCATTTGCATCTAACTGGTTTCACCCCAGGAGGAGCAACTTCTAAAGTCCATACTTTATTGGTGTACATGGATTCCATTTTGGATCTCATAGCATCCAGGCACTTCACCGAGTCAATACTCGTGATAGCCTGCTGAAAACTAGTAGGCTCATCATAATCGATGATGCAATCCTCTCGATCCCCATTTAGAAGAAAACCATAGTATCTCTCAGGAGGATGAGAAAGCCTACTAGATCTGCGGAGTGGTGTTGGTTCGTCATGTTCTATTGAAATTTGAGATTCTACTAAGTCCTCTGTAGCAGTTTGAGGTTCTGCAATTTCTTCCAGCTCTACCACGCTCCCACTAATTTCTTTTGCAAGAAATTCACTTTCTAAGAAGACAATGTGGCGAGCGACAAACACCTTTTGTTCTTCAGTGTGGTAGACCATGTACCCCTTGAATGTTTGGGGTATCCTACAAACTTGCACAAAACCGATCGTGCCTCGAGCTTGTCCGGTCTATGCTTTTTAACATATGCCGGACACCCCCATATCTTGATATACTTGAGATACTTCCCGCTCCACATTTCATATGGAGTGGTAGGCACAGACTTAGTTGGAACTCTATTCAATAAGTATGCTGCTGATTCTAGAGCAAATCCCCAGAAAGAAAGTGGCAACTCAACACTACTCATCATTGAACGCACCATATCTAATAGCGTGCGATTCCTCCTTTCTGATACACTATTATGCTGAGGTGTATAAGGCGGAGTAAGCTGAGAGAGAATTCCATTCTCTTTTAAGCATTCAAGGAAATTGGTACTTAAGTATTCTCCACCTCGATCAGATCGAAATGTCTTGATGCTTTTACCAGTTTGTTTCTCTACGTCATTTTTGTACTCCTTAAACTTCTCAAAGGCCTCAAATTTATGTTTCATTAACAACACATGTCCATACCTAGAGAAGTCATCAGTAAAAGTGATGATGTAGGAGTGACCGCTTCTCGCATGTGTAGACATTGGACCACGTACATCACTGTGTACAAGTCCCAAAAGTTCTGTGGCTCTTGCTCTGTGTCCGGTGAACCGAGATTTGGTCATTTTTCCTTTGATACATGATTGACAAGTTGCATATGATGAATATTCAAACGGATCTAGATATTCATCTTTATGTAACTTAGTCAACCTTGTTTCGTTTATATGACCAAGTCTACAATTCCATAGGAAGGCTTGATTTGAATCTGGAGCCTTTCTTTGAAGTGTGTTTTGAATATTGAAAATTCGAGGTTGATTAAGTATGTATATGTCGTTTTCCAGTGTGCCATACCCAATCAGTTCTTGATTTAGGAGAATGTTCATGACATTTCTTTCAAGCGCAAAATTATATCCTTCATTAGACAACAAAGATACTGATATAATATTACACAACATACTAGGAATACAAAAACAGCTGTACAACACCAAAATGTGCCCACTAGTCAACCCTAGGTGATATTCCCCTATTGCAATAACATCTACATGCATTCCATTGCCCATCCGGAGAGTCATATCACCTGTCCCCAGTACTCTACTATTTCTCAGATCCTGCAATGAATTACAGATGTGAGAACCAGAACCGGTATCAAGTACCCATGATGTAGAGTTTACTGAAAGACAATTTTCGATTACGAACACACCTGAAGCAGAAGCAACAGCTTGCTTCTTGTCCTTGGCTTTGAAGGCTATACAGTCCTCCTTCCAGTGCCCTTGCTTGTGACAATAAAAGCATTCGTTTATATCCGCTTTCACCCTTCCTGCCTTGTTCGTTCCCTGCACTTTCTTGACCCCACCCTTCGGTTTGGTGGCTTTCATCTTCTTCTTCCCTTTAGCTTTCGCTTTAGATTTGGAAGAGGATGATTGGCCAACATACAGAACGGGGGTCTTCTCCTTTTTCAAAGAGGTCTCTTCTACCCTCAACATGTTGAGGAGCTTTGGAAGATCAGCTTCCATTTCGTGCATGTTGAAGCCAAGCACGAACTGAGAGAAGGTGTGGGGAAGGGACTGCAAAATCAAGTCGATATACAAATCATTCTCTAGCACGCATCCCAGGTTTGCGAGTTTCTCAATGAGGCTGATCATTTTGAGGACGTGCTCTCCTACAGGCGATCCTGGAGCTAACCTCATCTGGAAGAGTTTTCTTAAGGTCTCGTACCTTGCGATACGGGAGTGCTCTCCATATAATTCCTTGACATGGAGAAAGATGGATATAATATCCATACTCTCATGCTGTTTCTGGAGTTCATTGTTCATGGACGCCAGCATGATACACTTAGCTCGCTCACAATCTAGATCCCAGGTTTTGCGAACTTCCTTGTCCACAACTGAGGAATCTGGTCCTGGGATAAGGGGAGGAACAGCGGTGGTAACATATGATACTTTGTCATAAGTCAGTGCAATGTTGACGTTCCTTAGCCAATCTTTATAGTTCTTCCCGGTCAGTATATTTTTTTCAAGTAATAGTTTTAATCCTGTCATGGTAGCTGCTAGAGAGAGAGAAAAGAAAACACTCAGCATATGCTTCTTGCAAGTTTAGATTGGTTATCATTTTATCTAAACAGGATGGCTCCCACTGTTCCCTCAAATCCTTCTTCAAAACCTAAAAGAAGAACTAGTCAGGATTTAATCACACGTTACAATACTTGCTTAACCTTTTAGCCAGGCCGGTGTTGGTACTTCGAGGGAGGTTTTCTAACGCTTTCGCGAAGTTCCTTAATTAAATAACCTCTTTTCCCTGGAGGCGTAGCCCCTCTAACACCTTTCTGGACACCTACTTGGTTTATAGCATTGATTGTTAAGTGAGAAAGTTTCCCGAGAGTAATCCTACTCATCAGTGGGATCGGGATCCAACTATCATTGCATGATGTACTAGATGGAAGCCACTCAAGTCACCACACTCCAGAATGTATGCTAAATCTGAAAGTTCTCTTTAGCTTTTGAAACTCCCGATGTGATTTTTACCCCAAGCTCTTATGACCTTGACGTAGGCCAACAAATCATAAGACTCAAGTCAAATTCTACCTGTCATTGTCCTGATTAATTTAGGTACATCACACATGCCCTTGACGTAGGCCAACAAGGTTGTACGTCTGTCCTATACTAATGTATCTATCTATGCAACAAATAAGCAAACCACACTGCTACCATCCACTATGTCTTGACGTTGGCCAACAAGCATAGCATGAATACGATGTGCTGTCTATTTGAAACGACGGAGGGTTACGGCTGGTTTTTGGCGAAAAACCGTTAACGTAGTGAACTTGATATGATCGAAGGAACCATGATAGCCTTTATTAAAAGGAGTGGTTTAAGCTCCATATTTAAAATTTGCTTTTTGAAGAAAACCGAGCGGTTTAGAAATTGTTCCAACGATTCAATTTAAGTTTTATTTTTCTTTACATTAAAAATAATGCGTCCTATCATTAACCTATCATTACAGATAACAACGAAAATACAACATCCTCTTATGCCATCCGCATTCACCACGGGGTCCCGTCATCACCCGTTAGGTTACTTAACTAACGGTAGAGCGGGGGCTGGGCTAGTGCGGGTGTAAAACATAAGTGACGTCTAAATAGCTATCATATATAGATATTGTACATTCGTCAGACGCAATAATAGGCATTCCAGATCACAGATAAACTTTTTTGGATATGCAAGCAATCCGCGTTTCATTTGAGCCTGCAACGAAAAACGGATTACACAGTTGTGATGAATAGCCATTACCCCTCCCCAGACCCCTGCGGGTACGGCAAACTACCCACCAAGTACCCGAAGTGAAGCGGTCTCCCTCAACGACGTGAGTAGGCCACTAAACACTTCGAAATACCCGGTAGTTTGTGCACCCCACCTTGGGTCTATCCTAGGAGCAAAAACTGTAAAAAGAAATAATACAACGGTGGCTACAACAGCAACCTGGATGTGCCCCGCAAAATAATATTACAACTTATTACAATTATATCGAATGAATTAATACAATAACCCATCACAAAACCCCGGCTAATCATCACAACAATCCAATACAGTTTATAATCACAAACAGTTAAAACATTATAGATATGTGCAACCCCCTGCCAACCGACATACTAGCAGTTAGGGGAGGTTTACGAACACATGATACAGTTCACAGATATAATCAAACAAGCAAACATCGTATAATTTTGATCGATCAAACCCATTAGATTCTACTCCAAAACTTCTCTGTAAACCTGAGACCTGAGCAAAAAATAAACATTCCAGAAAAGACAAAACATTCACAGAAGAGTTATTGGGGAAATTTGGGGTGAATCAGGCTCAACTCGGCCGCGGATCCGCGGCCGATCGGTGGGTTCGGCCGCGGTTCCGCGGTGTGTTGGCCGATTCATGCACCCAAATTTCTCCAGTGTTCTTAGGTTTCCATGTAGGTTATTCTGGAGGTCCCTGAAAAATTTTTGGACCTCAATTTAAAATCGACAGAAACTATGTGAATACGATATCTTTTTCGGTTCGTTTTGCGTTCGAAATTCATACGACTTTGCAAGTGAGTTAATTATTATTTAGTGAGGCTCTGATACCACTTTAAGTCGATGTGCAACACCCCACGAGTAGCGGGGAGGCGGAAATATAAAAAACGATCTTGTTCTTGAAGCAAACATTGACTAACCGAAGATCTTTACTAAACGATAATTAACAACTACCATAGAAGTTCTAAACTACTATGTAAAGAGATTATACCTAGAGAATCGTGTCCTTCATCGTTTTGATCTCTACGTCCTCCTCGTCCTCCTCTAAGTGATAGATGATCCACCTGAGAACCCTAATCCAAGCTTCACCTCAAAACTTGAGGTAACTAAGTTTCTCTAGTTGCTAATCAATGGAACTTAGATCATATAGAGTTAGGTTGTGGAATGTTTAGTCTTTTCTAATCCTTGTTCTCAACTCATGAGTGGTAGGATTAGAGCTTGAAGAAAGAGTGAGCTTGAGGAGAGAGAAGGTGAACTAGAATAATGAAAATGAAATTGTTTCTCACTTGATATATGAAGCATAATGAATAAATCAATAAATGAATAAAAAGAGATTATTCATCATGCTACATAAATGTATTATGAGTGATTCACTATGTGAGTCATTAAGCATTTAATAATGCATTAATGACATAATGAATCATACATTATGAGTCACAATATCATTAAATGACAATGCCACCTAAACCCCTCAAGTCACTATGCTTCTAGAAACTTTCCGGAAATTACGAGAATGCCCCTCCCATCCGTGAAAACACGGAAAAACTTTAGACTGTATAAATCCAATAACCTGATACTAGAATCTGGCTTAAACCAAAGCCGTCTAGTAAAAACTGTCCGAATGTCGTACGTGCGTTTAAACACGTATTCGTCCGAACCCTTGTCGTAAAACCGTACGACCTCTATATTGTTTCGCCTGGAGTTGGGAAAACTCTGTGTGGGACTCTAAAGACTCGACTACTACGCTGGCAGTGGGTTTAACCACAGACCGCAAGCGGCACTAGCTGTACGTAACGGTCCCCAGGTAGATGTCGATAAGAAGGCCGATGAGGATACCCATCCGAACTCCTACTGAGCCTGTCCGTGACAATATCCGTGCAGTTCGGTCTGTTCGTCTAAGAGTATCGCATGTATGGTCTAGGGAGGCGGTAAACGTCAGACCCCTAATAACCGTACAAGTCATGTCGGCATGGCTCAATCACCATCCGAGAATCTACTAATCAATCTATCAGTAATTCTCAATCAGCCCTGGCCAGGGACTTATGGTAATGACCAACCGATCACCGTGCGATATCAACTCCCTATACCGGGAGAGACGAATCCCTAACAGTCACTCACTGCCTCCACGTGGCTCGGGACTGTGCCCAACTAAAACCTGTTTGCACGACTCCTTTGAACCGTGGTAGGGTAGTAATCAAAGCATAGTGGGAACTCACACGAGACAAATAACGACTTTAAGTCAACGGACTATCTGCACACATGTCACCTGAGAACTGCTATCTGACGTTAGGTATAAATACCATCCAGTCAGTTCTCGGCGAGTCCTGTCCAGTGTACTCACACCCAGTGAGCATCTGTATACAATCTTAGGTGCACTCCACCAATGGCTGCGGGACCAATCCATCGCCCCTCCTCAGGGTCTAGATATGTATACACCAGTCTACTCCAGAGTATCGATGCCCGGTCTCGATACTCCTGCGACCAGGGACATCTAAGGATGTGCCTATTGACTATCCAGCTCCCACTAGTATGACTGCCATCACAACGCCGGTAGTCAGGCAAACACCCTATGGGCTTTATCAACATGTGTGTGTGTGTGTGTATATATATATATATATATATATATGAATACTACGCAAAATATATCATATGTTAAGATAAAGACAAACCAAATAGCGTACTATCATATTATGCAAGACTGTCATGAACATACATATCCCTAGCATACTATACAATGAAGGCCTCTAGGGCATATATATCCAACATCTGTGAACTGTATAATGTGTTCGTAAACCTCCCCTAATTGCTAGTATGTCGGTTGGCAGGGGGTTGCACATTTCTGTAATGTTTTTAACTGTTTGTGATTGTGAACTTGATTGGATTGTTGTGATGATTAGCCGGGGTTTGAGATGGGTTATTATATTCATTCATTCGATGTAACTGTAATATGTTGTAATATTATTTTGCGAGGCACATCCAGGTTGCGGTTGTAGCCACCGTTGTATTATTTCATTTTACTGTTTTTGCTCCTAGGATAATCCCAAGGTGGGGTGCACAAACTACCGGGTACTTTGAAGTGTTTAGTGGCCTACTCACGTTGTTGAAGGAGACCACTTCACTTCGGGTACTTGGCGGGTAGTTTGCCGTACCCGTAGGGGTCTAGGGTGGGGTAATGGATATTCATCACAACTGTGTAATCTGTCTTTCGTTGCAGGCTCAAAAGAAATGCGGATTGCTTGCACATCCAATAATGTTCATCTGTGATCTGGAATGCCTATTATTGCGTCTGACGAATGTACAATATCTATATATGATAGCTATTTAGACGTCACTTATGTTTTACGCCCGCGCTAGCCCAGCCCCCGCTCTGTCGTTAGTTAAGTAACCTAACGGGTGATGACGGGACCCAGTGGCGAATGCGGATGGTATAAGAGGACGTTGTATTTTCGTTGTTTTCTGCAATGATAGGTTAATGATGGGACGCAATATTATTAATGCAAAGAAAATAAACCGAAGTTGAATCGTTGGAACAGTTTAAAAGAAACCACTCGGTTATTTTTAAAACAAAAGATATTTTTAATTGCGGAGCTTTAACCACTCCTTTTAAAAGCTATCAAGTTCCTTCGGTCATATCAAGTTCACTACGTTCATGGTTTCTCCAAAACCATTCATAGCCCTCCGTCATTTCATTTGGGTATTCAGTAGTATTCAAGCTATGTATTTTGACCAACGCCAAGGCATAGTGTTTGTTAGCTGCTGGGTATCATTTGTTGCATAGATAGATGAGTTAGTTTGGGACAGTCATATTATCATTTTGGCCAACGTCAAGGATATGTACGGATGGGTTTAAATTAACAAGATAATGATGGGTAGAACTTGACATGTGACTTATGACATTTTGACCAACGCCAAGGTCATAAGAGCATAGGGCAAAAATTTATATCGGGAATTTCTAAAGAAACTGAAATTTGCAAAGAGATGCATACCATTTGGAGTTTGATGAATGTTGATAGGATTCCTTCAACATTATCATACGATGATATTTGGATCCCGATCCTACTGTGAGTATATGCTACTCATCAGGAGATTCGTCACTTAACGATCAATGCTATAAACCAAGTAGGTGCCGAGAAAGGTGTCAGCGGGGCTACGCCCCCAGAGAAAAGAGGTTATTTAATTAAGGAACTTCGCGAAAGCGTTGGAAAACCTCCCTCGAAGTATCGACACTGGCCTGGCTGAACGGTTAAGAAAGTATTGTACGGTGAGAATAGTCCTGGCTAATTCATCTTTTATGGTTTGAGGAAGGATTCGAGAAACAGTGGGAGCCATCCAGTTTAGATAAATTAAAAACTACTCTAAACTTGCAAGAGCATCATGCTAAAGTGTTTCTTCTCTCTCTCCTACTTGCAGCAACCCTGAAAATGACTGGACTTAAGTTACTTTTAGAAAAAAATATACTGACAGGGCCAAACTATAAAGATTGGCTGCGGAATGTCAAACTGGCTTTGACCTATGACAAGTGGGGGTATGTCCTCACCGCTTAGGCACCTGCCCCAGGTCCCAAATCCAGTAATGTGGATAAGGAAATCCGCAATACCTGGGAGTATGATTGCGCGAAGGCCAAGTGCATCGTGCTTGCCTCGATGAACAATGAACATCAGAGAAGGCACGAGGATATGGATCTTGATGCCATATTTCTCCATACAAAGGAACTTTATGGAGAGCAATCTCGTATAGAAAGATACGAGACCTCAAAGAACTTGTTTCGAGCGAGGTTGGCCGTCGGATCATCGGTAGGAGAACATGTCCTAAAGATGATTGGCTATATTGAAGAGCTCGCAGACCTTGGGATGACTTTGGATAATGAGCTCTATACAGACTTGATTCTCCAATCCTTTCCTTCCACCTACGCCCAGTTTATTCTGAATTTCAACATTCAAAGAAAAGAAGTTGAACTTCCAAAACTCCTTAACATATTGAGGAGTGCAGAGGGCACCTTGCAGAAGGCAAGGGAAACACCCGATATGTTTGTTAGTGGTACTTCTTCTTCCGGGTCCAAGGCTAGGGCCAAAGGAAGGATGAAGAAGGCCGCCACCAAACCTAGAGGAGGTGTTAGTAAGGTGGGAGCGAAAGAAAAGAAAAAGATTGCGGTACCAGTAGTGGCCCAGGATGAATGCTTCCATTGTCATAGGAAAGGGCACTGGAAGAAAGATTGCAAGGCGTGGAACGCCAAGAACCAGGGACCGAAGCAAGCTGTGGCTTCGACTTCAGGTGTGTTTGTAATTGAAAATGTTAGTTATATGTATGCCCTAGAGGCCATTACTGTACATTGGATGTATATTGTAGTGGATGCTGGGACATATATACGGAGGACTTTCTTGCTCGACATGATAGTATGCTATCTGGTTGCTCTTTACCTTAACGTGTACATTGATTGTCTCTCTGTTACATGTTAGTAAAGCCCTTAGGATGTGTACTTGACTACCTAGACTATGATGCGGATCATACTAGTGGGGACATGGTAGTCCATAAGTATATCCTTCAAAGTCCCTAGTCGTGGGTGTATCGAGACGGGGCATCGATATACCAGAGTAGACTAGCGTGTACCTTCTCGACCCATACAGATGGGCGATGGATGATCCCATATCCATTGGTGTTTGACATCGGAGATGATATACGGGTGCTCAGTAGAGACTGGGTACACTGGACGGACTCGCCGAGAACTCCCAGATGGTATTATACCTCACGTCAGATGGCAGTTCTCTGGTGACACTGGTACAGAGTAGTCTGTTGACCCGAGATCGTCATAGAGTCTTGTGTGGTTCCCACTGTGCTTTGATTTCCATCTTACCACGTCCAAGAGGGCGTGCAAAACGGTGGTTTTTGGGTACAGTCCCGAGTCACATGGAGGCAATGAGCGATAGGAGGGGATTCGTCTCTCCCGGTATAGGGAGTTGATGTTGCGCTGTGTTCGATTGGCTATAACAGGAAATCCCTGGCCAGGGTTGCTGAGATTTACTGGTAAGTGTTACCAGTAGTTTCTCGAAGTGTTATAGACCTCATATCGTCACGACTTATCGAGCTATTGGGGTCTGACGTTTACCACCCCTAGGCGAGATATGCGACATATCAGACGATCAGACCGGACTGTACGGTAGTGTTACTGGTCGGATTCACTGGAGTGTGAGCGGGCTTGCTCGTCGATCTTCAGATCGCTCAATACCCGGGTGGCCGTTACGTTTAGCAGACCGCTTGCGGCTTGTGGATGTTTGATATGATCATCATCCGCTGCCGGCGTATTGACGAGTCTTTAGAGTCCTACACAGAGGTTTCCTGGCTCAAGCGAAACGAAATAGGAGCGCATATGAGATATGTGCGGGACCGAGAATAATACGAGTATGTGATACTGTATTCGATTCTCGCGATGTGACATTGATCGGTTATATGCGATATAGCCGGGTTATTGGATCGAGTGTTGATTCGATAAGATGTTACTAAAGATACCAGTCGGTTATGTGCGCATGACCGGATCATTGAATCAAGTGTTGATTTAATGATTTAATGCATAATTATATATTTGATATATTACTTTGCATTAACTAGTATCGGTTCACTTTAGACGGATTTTCTCACTCGGATTGTGCGCATTACATATGCGATATGATTTTGTGCACTTGATTGTATCATGTTTGATGATACATGGTTACTTGGTTAAGTGCAAAGAATAAACCATGGTTAAAAGAATGGTTAGGGTTTCATTTCCTTTATTTATTCATTTATTTATTTGTTTATTTATTTTGGAAAAGAGGAGAAAAGAATGGTGGCTTAATTTGGAGTTTAGTTGAAGCTTCATGAATCTTTGATCAAGTCAACCATTCTTATCTCATCCTTAACCCTAACCATTCCCACTAACCATGATTCATTCTCTACACTTGACTAGAGTTAATATTATGATAAGTATTATTATTCTTTTCTTTTTGAATAATCTTATCATAATATTCATCTTCTTCTTGCTTTCTTCTTCTTCTTCATTTAAAAGAAGAAAGCTTCATGTCCATCAATGGTGATTGATGTTTTAGAGTGAGAAATCCAAATCTAAAGTCTACCCACTTCCTATCTCTTCATCCTCTACCTCTTGCCAAGTAGTAGAGTGTGTTTCCTTCACAGCTTTTCACGTTTTGGTGAAGGTGGAGCTTGATCTTGCGATACTTCGACGTAGATCATCTTCGGCATGGACATCAACGACCTAGCTTGCCCATTCTCCGACGAAGCCGACTCTAGAGCCCGGATTTGATTTGGACAGCGGAGACGACCTCGTTGCGGAGCCGTGGAGGTGGAGGACCGGATCTACAAAGGTTGTATTTCCGCTTTCTCATTAGTTAAGTTGTTAACTAGTTCTTGTTCGCCTAGACATCTAGTTATAGATCCGTACACTAGGGTTTGTAGGCACCATAATTTTTGAAATTGCCATGGTTGATGGCTTGAGAGACCTCACTAGGGTGCCTAGGAACCCTGCAGAAAATTGTCTGTCAATCAACTCTACTTCCTGGGTATTGGATACCGGATCAGGATCTCATATATGCAATTCATTGCAGGCACTGAGAAACCGTAGAGTGCTGAAGGTTGGTGATATGACCTTAATGGTTGCTAACGAAGCTAGCGTGGGAGCTGTGTCCGTAGGGGATTATCACCTGGGATTAACGAGTGGACATATTTTGGTTTTACATAACTGTTTTTGTGTACCTAGTTTAACGTGTAATATCATATCAGTTTCCTTGTTATCAAATAAAGGTTATGATTTCACGTTTGTAAGCGATGTTGTTAACATCCAACTTAATCATAGTTTTATTGGGTCCGGTACACTGGATAACGATATATATGTCTTAAACCAATTACAAATTTTCAATGTCCAGAACACACTAAAAAGAAAGTCTCCGGATTTAAATAAGGCTTTCTTATGGTATTGTAGACTGGGTCACATCAATGAGACAAGGTTAACTAAGTTACATAGAGAAGGATACTTGGATTCATTCGAATATCAAAATTATGCCACTTGTCAATCATGTCTCAAAGGAAAGATGACAAAGACTCCATTCACTGGACATGGAGTAAGAGCGAGTGAGCTCTTAGGACTCATACACAGCGATGTATGTGGTCCAATGTCTACACATGCAAGAGGTGGTTTTTCCTATTTCATTACTTTTACGGATAATTACTCTAGGTACGGATTCATTTTTCTGATGAAACATAAATCCGAGGCTTTTGAAAAATTCCAAGAGTATAAGAATGAAGTAGAAAACCAAACCGGCAAAAGTATCAAGACACTAAGATCTGATCGAGGTGGTGAATACTTAGGTGCCGAGTTCCTGGGTATCCTATAATAGAAAGGAATTCTCTTTCAGCTTACTCCTCCATACACTCCACAGCATAACGGTGTATCGGAGAGACAGAATCGAACCCTATTGGATATGGTACGTTCCATGATGAGTAATGCTGAGTTACCGCGATCTTTCTGGGGTTATGCGCTAGAATCAGCGGCATATCTTTTGAACATGGTTCCTACCAAGACTGTGCCTACCACACCATATCAGATGTGGAGTGGGAAGAAACCCTATCTTCAGTATCTAAAGATTTGGGGATGTCCAGCTTTTGTTAAAAAGCAGCATGTGGACAAGCTCGAGGCACGATCAGTACAGTGTAAGTTTGTGGGATATCCAAAGAACTCTAAGGGGTATCTATTCTATTACGCAGAGGAACAAAAGGTTTTTGTTTCTCGTAATGCCCATTTTCTAGAATATCAGTTTTTAGAAAAGGAAATAAGTGGGAGCGAAATAGAACTGGAAGAAATTCCAGAACCACAAACTACTACTGAAAGTTTGGTAGAACCAGTAGTTCAAGAAGAACAGGACATTCCCGCACCCCTCCGCAGGAGTAGTAGGCTGTCTCATCCGCCTGAGAGATACTACGGTTTTCTCATAGATGGGGATAGAGAGGATTGCGTCATTGATGATGATGAACCTACTAGCTTCCAGCAGGCCATCCAGAGCGGCGACTCGGTACGATGGCTAGATGTAATGCGGACCGAAATGGAGTCTATGTACACCAATAAAGTATGGACTTTGGACTTTGCTCCAGATGGGGTAAAACCCATAGGATGCAAATGGATCTTCAAGAAAAAGATTGGTGTAGATGGACAGGTGGAAACCTATAAGGCTAGACTTTTTGCAAAGGGTTTTCGTCAAAGACCTGGTTTGGACTATGACGAGATTTTTTCTCCTGTGGCTATGCTCAAATCCATTCGGGTCCTTCTTGCTATTGCCACCTTCCATGATTATGAGATCTGGCAGATGGACGTAAAGACGGCTTTTCTAAATGGTAATTTGGAAGAGTACGTCTATATGGATCAGCCAGAAGGCTTCAATCAGAGTGGGAGCAGCGGGAAAGTATGCAAGTTGCTTAAGTCCATTTATGGACTAAAGCAGGCATCGCGGAGTTGGAACATCTGTTTTGATGAAACGGTCAAAGAATATGACTTTATCAAAAATTCAGATGAACCATGTATATATAGTAAAATTGTAGCACGAACTGTCGTATTCCTCGTCTTGTACGTGGATGACATTCTATTGATAGGAAATGACATTCCTATGCTACAATCTGTCAAAGGATTCTTGTCACACAGGTTCTCCATGAAAGACCTGGGTGATGCCTCTTATATTCTGGGGATCCGGATCTATCACAAGAGGATGTTGGGACTTTCGCAGTCCAGGTATATCAACACTATACTGAAAAGATTTAGTATGGAAGATTCAAAGCGCGGTAATCTACCGGCTTGTCATGGAATCACCCTCTCCAAAGAGATGTCTCCCAAGACTGATTTGGAAAGGGAACGCATGTCTATTATACCCTACGCTTCTGTGGTATGCTCTATAATATATGCGATGTTGTGCACCAGACCAGATGTAGGTTACGCATTGAGCGTGGTAAGCCGGTATCAGTCAGACCCAGGGGAGAAGCACTGGATAGCAGTAAAGAACATTCTCAAGTACCTAAGAAGGACTAAGGAGATGTTCTTGGTTTACGGTGGAAAAGACCTCAAGATAGAGGCCTTTGCTGATTCCGGCTTCCAGAGTGATAAGGACGATTCCAAGTCCATGTCAGGTTATGTCTTTACCCTCAATGGAGGGGCGGTGTGCTGTAAGAGTTCCAAGCAGGACACCGTTGCTGACTCGACGATGGAAGCGGAGTATATTGCTGCTTGCGATGCCGTAAAAGAAGCGGTCTGGATGAAGAAGTTCCTAACAGAACTTCAGGTGGTTCCTACCATTGTTGATCCAATACCTTTGTATTGAGACAACAACGGAGCTATAGCTTTAGCGAAGGAACCAAGGTCCCATCAGAAGTCCAGACACATCTTAAGACGGTATCACCTGATCAGGGAGATCATAGATCGCCGGGAGATCGAGGTCCGGAGAGTTGCTACTGAAGAGAACATTGCTGATCCATTCACAAAGGCCCTACCTCAGATTCAGTTCGAGAGGCTACTCGAGATCATCGGTCTTCGATATACCAGTACATGGCCCTAGTGCAAGTGGGAAATTGTTAGTGTATATGCCCTAGGGGCTATTATTGTATCATACTAGCTTGTATATTACTTAATGGAAGCTTGGGATATTCACAGTTATATAACAGTCTTGCTAAACATGGTAGTATGCTACTTGGTTTTATCTATATTAATATGTGAGTATACGTATTGATAGAGCCCATAGGATCTTGCTTGACTACCAGCGTTGTGATGGCAGTCACACTAGTGGGGGCTGGGTAGTCTACAAGCACATCCTTTTCTAGGTCCCTAGTCGTAGGATTATCGAGACAGGGCATCGATACTCCGGAGTAGACTAGTGTGTACGCTTCTTATCCCAGTTGGGGAGATGGTCTGTCCCACAGCCGTCAGTACGTCGTACTGGAGATAGTATACAGGTGCTCGTTGGGTTATGGGTACACCGGATAGGACTCGCGGGGAACTGTTGGTTGGTATCATACCCGTCGTTAGTTAACAGTTCCCAGGTGACATGAGTACAGCATAGTCCACAGACATGACACTGCTACTTTGCCTCGAATGTGTCCCACTGTTCTTAGATTGCTACCCTACCACGGCTCAAAGGAGTCGTGCAAACAGGTAGCAGTTGGGTGCACTCCCGAGCACTTGGAGGCAGTGGCGGTTAGACAGGATTCGTCTCTCCCGGTATTAGGAGTTAATATCGCGCTGTGTCAGAGAGCCATTACGCAAAGTCCCTGGCCAGGGCAAGCGAGATTTACTGGTAGGTTCCAGTAGTTTCTCAAGGTGTAATGGGCTTCACTCCGACACGACTTATACCGCTATTAGGGGACTGACGCTTGCCGCCCCGTAGGCCCGATATGCGATAGTCTTAGACGAACAGACCGGACTGTACGGTGATTGTCACATCAGGCTCAGTAGGAGTTCGGATGGGTTTCCTCATCGGCCTTCTTATCGACATCTACCTGGGGACCGTTACGTACAGCTAGTGCCGCTTGCGGTCTGTGGTTAAGCCCACTGCCAGCGTAGTAGTCGAGTCTTTAGAGTCCCACACAGAGAGTTTCCCTGCTCCAGGCGAAACGATATAGAGGTCGTATGGTTTTACGATAAGGGTTCGGACGCATACGTGTTTAAACGCACGTACGACGTTCGGATAGTTTTTACTAGCCGGTTTTGGTTTAAGCCAGATTCTAGTATCAGGTTATTGGATTTATACAGTCTAAAGTTTTTCTGTGTTTTCACGGATAGGAGGGGCGTTCTCGTAATTTGGCGGGAAGCTTCTAGAAGTATGGTGACTTGGGGGTTTAGGTGGCATTAGCATTTATTGCTTTAGTGACTCATTTGTGTGATTCATCCATGTCATTAATACATCATTAAATGGTTAATGACTCATGTAGTGAATCACACATCTTGAATTATTGAAGCATGATGATTAATCATTTTATTTATTAATTTGATAAATCATTATGCTTCATATATTCAAGAGAGATCATTATCTCATATCATTCTCTTGCTCACCTTCTCTCTCCTCAAGCTCTCTCTCTCTTCAAACCCTAATCCTCCCCTCTCATGTGTTGAGATCAAGGATTAGATAGACTAATTAATCCATAACCTCACTCTATATCACCTAGGTGCCTTTGATTAGCAACTAAAGAAACCTAGTTACCTCAAGTTTAGAGGTGAAGCTTGGAATAGAAGCTCTCGAGTGGATCGTCTATTACGTAGAGGAGGCCGAGGAGGAGGTTGATAACGAAGAGACGAAGGACTAGATTCACTAGGTATAATTACTTCTCATAGTAGTTAACAACTCCTATGTATTTGTTAGTTATAGTTTAGCAAAGATTATTCGGTTAGTCGATGTTAAGTTCAAACAAAATGATTGTAATCAATATTTCCGCCTCCCCGCAACTCGTGGGGTGTTGTACATCGACTTACACTCGTGAATAGAAAAAACATCATCAGGTAGAAATCGAAATAAACAACGATTCCTAGGTCAACTATATCATAAAGGTAATACTATGATATCTTGGGTGACTGTATCTGCATATGTGCAAACACATAAATAACTGCCTATCAGCAAGTGGATACCATCCAACAATTTAATCAATGCATGTATGCAGTGGATCTCATCCAATAATAAAATCAATGCTTGTATCCAGTGGATCTCGTCCACGTGTCAACCACTTACACAACAACTCCTGCATGTAAATATCATAAAAGCATATGCAGGTAAATATGAGGATATTAAAGAATGTGTGTCCATCAATGCCACATCACAATCATGGAAACCTGGGTGTCTATCACCGACACCCGAAACATCATGAATACCCTTGTCTAGCATCGACACGTAAATCCTCATAACTCAGGCGCTGTCACCACGATTAGCCCTGACATCATGTCCGTACATCACTCCGGTCGGTATCCCCACGGTAACCACCGAATCCAAATACTATCACCGGTAGGTACTTACCCACCTTCCAGGCTCATCGTCAGTACCACGAACATCTTGCCGAGGGGAACCGTACCGGGCTCCACCATGTACCTGCACACGGCCCACTCACTCCTCGCATCGGGTATATATCACAAATCTCAGAACCGAGAAATCTCATGGTGGACGCATCAAAATATCATATCAAGAGAAACCGGGTTTTCAAACAATACATAGTTTCTTGAAAATACCCCCACGGTTCTCAAATCCAAAAATCACATGAAATCCATATCTTAATGCGTAAAATCCATATAAAACTGATATATGCAACATAAAACATCAATATGAGCATATAAAGGGAAAAACCGCTCTTTTAAATGAATCCAGCTTTAAAAATATATCATGCGGTTCCCAAATACTCCGAAAACAAGTGCAGCATCATATGAAGTGTACATGTAACTGTAGTAAGGTATAAGGTATCTACATATAATCCAGTATGTATGATGCATTTCATAAGTGCAATGACGCAATAGTCAACGTCTCAATATCACATGTCAATGCAATACCACCTAGGGGTATATGCAACTGTAGCCAGATATATGGGTGTACATATCAGTATGTATGCATGATGTACATGTAGCTGTAGTAAAGTATGTAGGTGTACATGTCAATATATCATGCAACATAGCATAGTGATATGAACATGGCAGTGTATCATAGCATAATATAGCAATTCTACTATGTAAGTGACATAACAATTATCGATGAAGAAGTGTGTGCGCCGGCAATCTGTGTAAGTTAACATACGCATAATCGATAATGGTGTAGGTGTACTAACACAGGTATAAGAAATGCAATGAGAATAGCTTGAATACAGCACAATACATATAGTGAATCAAATGCTATAAGGTATACATATCAACAAGACCGAGTCGGTGAATCTATCAATCGGCAACCAGCCTCACAACATCACGTACGGTACAATACATCGTACGACATCCTCTAATCAAGGGTATGAATAAATCAACAAGTAAAAGTCAACGCGTACGGTAATCTAACGTACAGCGGCATTAACAAATAGGGATTCTATCAACCTATACAACATCGGGGTACGGATCTAAGTCTCGTACGGCATATCACTCATTTTACAATCATTATCCATATAAATATATATACCTATCTCTCAAGTCACATCCATGTCAAACTCGTATCAGGGGACCTACAAAGGTATCAACAATCTCATATCGACTCGAATACATAAAAGGACATATCACACTAAGTCATAATATCACATCGTATACTCGTTCATCACATTAACATCTCGCATCAATTTAAATAAACGTCGCACTTGTTCTTTTTTAAATAGTACTTATCATGATTCACTTATCATATCATTTTCTCCGAAGTCAATTGTTCATTAGCATCAACTTCAATCATATTATCGTTTGTAAATCCAACAATCATGTCTGTCGCATATCATTTATCAGGATAATAGAAACAAATGATATTCCATATCAATGGTTGCGGGTGTACTATACGCCATCCACCCGACTTCCCCCGTAGATATAAATATACTCACCTGCTAAAATCCTCGTTTAGCCGTAGTCGATGCGCTTCGTCGTCTCGGAATCCACACGAAAGTACCTACAATATCAACACGTATTGCAATACAATTAATAAAAAGTTCTGAAATCCAAAACGGCACGTGGTGCGCTCATAGGTTAGAACCTATAGCCTACGCATGCAAAAACAACCAAACAACCCTTTTTGTTGACGTACAAACGCGCAACAACCAAATACAATACCAATTACAAAAACCAAGAATTCCAAAATACGGAAAACCATAACCAAAAGCACTCACAATAGCTCCCAGATTTTGGTTCAGGTAAACTGGAACTACACAAACAAGTATAGGGTGTTGTATATGAAGTATATGAGCTACTGGACCAATTCAAGCACCTACCACTACCAAGTGGCCGGCCACCTACCCCCAATTTCCGGCGAGCTCGGCCCCCTCTGCTCCATTGGTGTTCGTATGGTCAGGGTGGTCTTCTAGTGCCCTAATTTAGTCTCTGGTATTGTTTGCTTATCTCATAAACACACTAGGTCATCCCAGATTCCCTGTAGGCCTTAAGATTTCACAAAACCGATACGGAACAAATTCTAACTTCGTGTATCGGGTTCTAAACTCACTTCCAGGCCTCTAAATCACCCTATAAGGTCTTGTAAACACTCACTACACCTCAACTTATCATTTAACAGCAACTTATAACTTCCCAAGATCACATATCCCCAATAACTCCAATTCTAAACTAAAAATACGATATTTAACACTAAAACTAAACTAGAGTGTAAAGATTACCTTAATATCAACCAATAAACTTTCTTAAGATGCCTAAGTCTTCAAAATCAAAACTTGGAAGGTCCAATGTGTTGAGGATGAAGGCGTGCATGTTTTTAATGAAGGGTGTATAGGGTTTTGGCAAGGAAATGGAGATGATGTATGGAGGTAGTGAGGGTTGAAGAAGAAGAAGAAAAGAGATGAAGAAATAATGGGAATGATGCAAGAATAGCAGCCCCCCCCCCCTCTCTCTCTTTTTCTCACTCTCTCACCAACAAATATCCCTTTTGTTTCTTACACAATATCTCCAAACAAATATCCTTAAGGAAACAAAAAGGAATGAATGCTTTAGCCACCTCATGCCATTCTAGAATCAACAACTATGACTCACCCACAACAAAAGAACCCCACCTCCTCACAATGAATTCGACCATGACAAGTATGCATGCAATTTTGGCCAAAATGTATGCACAAATGAAACCATAATTAAGTGCATAAATTTATATTCCATTCACACACAAACTCTATATTTCTCTTGCTTTCTCTTTTCTTTCCTTTATATTTCCTTTCTCATTCTTGATCTCATAAGTCACAAAAATAAAAAATCAACATGCACATGACATGGTGCACAAGTCACGGAAAAATGTAAAAACACGGATTTTACCAAAAATCTGACAAATATCATTAAAATAAATAAATCATTTTATTTTTCGATAAATTTTCCATTATTGGTATACGCTTATACCACTTTACGAAAACCCCAATTTTCACAAATCGGGTAGTTTTCACGAAATATATTATTTTAATATTAAATTCCAAAAATAATATTTTATTAGGAAAAAATCCTATTTGAACCAAAACTTCCCATATACCCCCAAGCTCGTGCACTAGTTTTATTTGAGCTAAACTAGGTGCCGGCAAGTTTATACGGACGTTTGATCACAATCGGGTTAAAACGGAAAATTCGCATAACGATTTCTAAAACGTTACAATCTTCCCCCTTAAAGAAATTCGGTCCCCGAATTTAAATTTAAATTTAAACCCCCAAATGCTAAAACATTGCAATAACAGCTAAATCAAGGGGGCTCCAAAATAACGAAAGAAACAGAAAACCACAGCGCATCCTGCGGGCCGGAAAAATGAGTACTAAACTCAAAACCGATCTCCGTCAAGCGTCACGCAAATCAATGGACTTGCATGCATATCATCGGAGTCACAAAGGAGATTCAAATCTTAAATGCACTACCGAAATATCATATGCACTAATCAAATACTATAATGCACATATATAGTACGCATCCTGTTTGAGAAATCTCCAAAAACTGAATAAATCATATGCATAATCTTTTCTAAATTGCCGCGTAATGTGTAACTCACGGTACAAGTGGTGGACGCTCATTGTTAAAGTAATAATATACTAGCATATATATTTTGCCAAAATATGTGTCCCGCCTTTTTGAAATATCCCAAAAGGCTTTATTTGAAAACTTTCGTGTCATACGCAGACACGTAAGAAATAGCGAGACTATAGCTCCTTTTTGAAACCTCTTGGTAAAATTTTTATGCATGCAAAAGTACACAGGAACCGTCCTCGGATCAGTCCTGTAAAGGTACTATAAAGTATAGGGCCTCATCATGAAAACAAAGTGCTCAAAACCAAAATCAGCCTCATAAGGCATATCCAACAATCACGTACGTCTGGTGCGCACGGAAATCAAACCCAAATACAAGTGCCAATATGCACGAAGGCGAATCTAAGTGCAACGGGTGTGCATGAAAGTATCTGTCCAGTGCAACAGGTGTGCACAACAACAACATCTAGTGCATCTATAGTGCACGAAAATCTCAAACAGTCCAACTGTCATCCACGAACGAAAATCCCAATCGAGTGCATCAGGTGTGCACAAAATCAAATCACGCGCCCAACGTGCACGAAAGTCCAAATCAAGTGCATCCGTCATGCACAAATGAAATCGAAATCAAGTGCATCCCACATGCACAAATAAAAATCTAAGTCAAGTGCATCCCACATGCACGAATAAAAACTCTATCAAGTGCATCCAATGCGCACAAAATCCAATACCAAGCGCCTAATAAGCGCAATAATCCAACCCCAGTGCGTCGGGTTCATAAAAAGTATCTAGTGCATGAAATATCAAATCCTGTGCATCCACTGCACGAAATATCATCAATAACTCAAATGCGTATGAAAACCATACTAGCGTACCAAGGTGTATATAAAAAATTATAAAAGTGTGCAACTGCGTGCACAAAACACGTATCAATGCACTGCAAGCACATATGAGCTATACCGAGTGCTAAAATCAAATCAAGTGCGTACCACACACACATATCAAATCAACTGTATGAAATCCACGAAATCATAAATATGTGCAGCTAAGGCACAAAATCAATATCAAGTGCAAATAGATATGCACAAATCACTAACCAATATAACAATGTGTAAAACGTATATCCAGTGCAACAACTATGCACAATATGTAAATACCTAGTAGGTGCAGCCATGGTACACAAAATATCATGAAACTCAAAATCCAAGCGATATAAGCGTGATACTCGGACCACAACGGAAATCGCAACAAATGACATTGAGATACACCTCCTATAATGTCGAAGAAAAATTCGATGCGCCCAAACTGGCAGAGCAAGGACATCCGCTCGCCTCCCACCCACGGTCTGGCGTCCTCTGTCTCTGGGTCCTCAGAATACACGTAACACATCTGATCCTCGGTGCAAATCTTATTGCAGCAGTGTCATGGAAGGAACCGGCTCAAGGTCTCTTCCGATCTCTCCTACGCCAAACTATACGGAAGCCGGTACTCTTACATAATCTTTCTCGTTCTTTGGACATCTGCGTCCTCAGCATAACTTTTCCTCGAAAACTGGCTGTATCTCAACGCCTCTGTACACATATCCGATCTCTAATCTGAACGGGGAGTAACAACAGCTCGTTAACGTCTCGCACGAACTTCTTGCTCCACTCGTCTTCATTATCGTCCACTTGACATCGCATCATGCTATCTGCGTACCGCAAATGTTCTCGGCTACAGTCAATCCGGAGTCTCTCACACGGACTCGAACTACGAACACGGTATCTTCATCACTCTATCGAAGATATCTAGCCGAACACGTCCTAGGGAACCCGTCCCAACAATCGGAGGAATACTCAATATTCGTCCGTTCTCGATCAACTCACACAAACCTGGGTGAGGTCCTCTATCCGAAGCCGGTCTTGTTGCTGATCTCCTATCACAGGATATCCGGACAGCGTTAAACTTTTTGATCGAGTCATCAAAGTCCCAAAATTTTCCGAGAGCTCAACACCTGAGCACGGTTTAATAATATTCGGTATATGCCACAGTACCTATGGACCGACCGTAGAAGGGCAGACCCAAGCCTCACTGATGGCTCCGCTAAACTGCCGCAAACCCTAAGGTTCAAAAGCGGTTTCATGGTCATCACGTCGAGTTAGGGTTTCATTCTTCTAGAGGGTCCACAGAATCACTTGCATGTCCTTCCGAATACTTAAACTTGAAAAAAAAATGGGTTTCCTGACATTCGTTCGAACCTTTCAACTCCGCCTAGACGGCATGTGAACACTCTTCGTCCGCATGCTAAACAAGTGCAAGGATAGATGGTACATCAACTGTCGTCTCTGGACCGGTCTACTCTAGACCTGAGTAAGACTCTCCACACTAGAAATCTTCAACTCAACTGGGCCCGCGTCGGCACATCAATCAGACGAATCACCTTCGTCTCTCAACTCAAGATAGACTAGCTATCACTTGTCGCCTCTCTGCCTGAACGCTCCAGTGATCTCAGCTCGTAAGCTCTGGAAGCGATATCACATCAATCTCAGCAATGGCTGGGTCATCTTTCTGCACGGTAGATGACATCACCATCTCAGGGGTATACTGTACATCAACAGTCCTCTCCCAACAGGCAGCCTCTAACAAAGGCCCGGTCATCCGGTACAAAACCGCACACTCGTCTCACACGAGGGGTCACAACAATACAACACTACATCGATACGTTCCCATGTCACCAGAAAACACGATGGTCAGTCCTCGTCCATGACGAGCTCACCCTGACCGCATCACCGGCAGCAGCTCAATCTGCGCTCAAACCATGGTGACAGGAACTTTAATCAAGTATCGACAAAAAAGATCAAAGTGATGAAAGAGTCAACAGATCCTAAAATGGATACATGATCATAAGGAGGAGTCAAATCACTAAGAGTATGATCATGGAAGCGAATAAAATCAAGTATCTCAATGGATGTATAATCAAAGGAATGAAGAGAATCACCAGCCTCAAGATATGTACATCCTAAGGTCACTTAAGTGGAGTATCATATCGTAAATATGCCGCGGAACATACGTACGGTACGTCACTCTACTCAAGCTACCTACTCCATCAATCAGGGTCAGCTTATGAAACGAAAGTTCGGGTCTAACACCCCCTTGTTCAAGTCTAAGTTTCGTAAGGTCAAGCCTAGGCTCCAAAATATATACGCCCTAGACCCCACAAAGTCAAACTTAAACTCGAACCAAGGTTAAACCTAGCGCTCTTATACCAACTTTGTCACGACCCAAAATATTAGCTCGCGACCAGCACTTAAATCATGCGACGTCTACAGGCGTAACGTAATTCAAGTAAGCTGAAACCCAGAAATCTAAACCTTTTTAAGAAATAAAGACACACTAAATCATATTTTGTCTTTTGAAAATTTGTGCAGCACCTCCCTTGTAAAAACTAACCCCGAAAACGGGTACAACACAGAATATATATAAAGCATCCCAAACGGGAGAAAATCACGCCCAACGGCGGAAACAACCACCACAAGTATAAATAACAAGTATACGACGCCCAACGGCGAAGATCTACATAAAGAAAAGTAAAGCAAGACATCAACCACAAAAGCGAATATAAAACTCATCGCTCAAGTCTCGCAACTACAAGTCCTCTAAGTCTGCAACATATACAATTTGCTAGTTTCTGAATTGATGGAGTGACTAGATACAATATGAATAATGAATACAAGATGGGCACGATCCAACATGTACCACCTACCACAAGCAAGTCACCCGAAAACAGCTGTGTACCAGCGATGCCGCAACTGATCCCTGCGGTCTACCTGGAAGAACTGTGGCACAACGAGGGTGAGTTGCAACCTCGTGAATAGAAAAAACATCATCGAGTAAAAATCAAAATAAACAACGATTCCTAGGTCAACTATATAATAAAGGTAATACTATGATATCTAGGGTGACCGTATCTGCATATGTGCCAACACATAAATAACTGCCTATCAGCAAGTGGATACCATCCAACAATATAATCAATGCATGTATGCAGTGGATCTCGTCCAATAATAAAATCAATGCATGTATGCAGTGGATCTCGTCCACGTGTCAACCACTGACACAACAACTCCTGCAAGTAAATATTATAAAAGCATATGCAGGTAAATATGAGGATATCAAAGAATATGTGTCCGTCAATGCCACATCACAATCATAGAAACCTGGGTATCTATCACCGACACCCGAAACATCATGAATACCCGTGTCTAGCATCGACACGTAAATCCTCATAACTCAGGCACTGTCACCACGACTGGCCCTGACATCATGTCCGTACATCACTCCGGTCGGTATCCCCACGATAACCGCCGAGTCCAAATACTATCACCTGTAGGTACTTGCCCACCTTCCAGGCTCATCGTCAGTACCACGAACATCTTGTCGAGGGGAACCGTATCGGGCTCCACCATGTACCCGCACAAGGCCCACTCACTCCTCACATCGGGTATATATCACAAATCTCAGAACCGAGAAATCTCATGGTGGACGCATCAAAATATCATATCAAGAGAAACTGGGTTTTCAAACAATACATAGTTTCTTGTAAATACCCCCACGGTTCTCAAATCCATAAATCACATGAAATCCATATCTCAATGCGTAAAATCCATATAAAACTGATATATGCAACATAAAACATCAATATGAGCATATAAAGGGAAAACTGCTCTTTTAAATGAATCCAGCTTTAAAAATATATCTTACGGTTCCCAAATCCTCCGAAAACAAGTGCAGCATCATATGAAGTGTACATGTAACAGTAGTAAGGTATAAGTATCTACATGTAATCCAGTATGTATGATGCATTTCATAAGTGCAATGGCGCAATAGTCAACATCTCAATATCACATGTCAATGCAATACCACCTAGGGGTATATGCAACTGTAGCGAGATATGTGGGTGTACATGTCAGTATGTATGCATGATGTACATGTAGCTGTAGTAAAGTATGTGGGTGTACATGTCAATATATCATGCAACCTAGCATAGTGATATGAACATGGCAGTGTTTCATAGCATGATATATCAATTCTACTGTGTAAGTGACATAACAATTATCGATGAAGAAGTGTGTGCGCCGGCAATCTGTGTAAGTGTAACATACGCATCATCGATAATGGTGTAGATGTACTAGCACAGGTATAAGAAATGCAATGAGAATAGCATGAATGCAGCATAATACATATAGTGAATCAAATGCTATAAGGTATACATATCAACAAGACCGAGTCGGTGAATCTATCAATCGGCAACCAGCCTCACAACATCACGTACGGTACAATCCATCGTACGACATCCTCTAATCAAAGGTATGAATAAATCAACAGGTAAAAGTCATCGCGTACGGTAATTAACGTACAGCGGCATTAACAAATAGGGATTCTATCAACCAATATAACATCGGGGTACGGATCTAAGTCTCGTACGACATATCACTCATTATACAATCATCATCCATATAAATATATATACCTATCTCTCAGGTCACATCCATGTCAAACTCGTATCAGGGGACCTACAAAGGTATCAACAATCTCATATCGACTCGAATCCATAAAAGGACATATCACACTAAGTTATAATACCACATCGTATACTCGTTCATCACATTAACATCTCGCATCAATTTAAATAAACGTCACACTTGTTCTCTTTTAAATAGTACTTATCATGATCCATTTATCATATCAGTTTCTCCTAAGTCAATTGTTCATTAGCATCAACTTCAATCATATTATCGTTTGTAAATCTTACAATCATGTCCGTCACATATCATTTATCAGGATAACAGAAACAAACGATATTCCATATCAATGGTTGCGGGGGTGCTAGACGCCATCCACCCGACTTCCCCCGTAGATATAAATCTACTCACCTGCTAAAATCCTCGTTTAGCCGTAGTCGATGCGCTTCGTCGTCTCGGAATCCACGCGAAAGTACCTACAATATCAACACGTATTGCAATACCATTAATAAAAAGTTCCGAAATCCAAAACGGCACGCGGTGCGCTCATAGGTTAGAACCTATAGCCTACGCATGCAAAAACAACCAAACAACCCTTTTTGTTGACGTACAAACGCGCAACAACCAAATACAATACCAATTACAAAAACCAAGAATTCCAAAATACGGAAAACCATAACCAAAAGCACTCACAATAGCTCCCAGATTTTGGTTCAGGTAAACTGGAACTACACAAACAAGTATAGGGTGTTGTATATGAAGTATATGAGCTACTGGACCAATTCAAGCACCTACCACTACCAAGTGGCCGGCCACCTACCCCCAATTTCCGGCGAGCTCGGCCCCCTCTGCTCCATTGGTGTTCGTATGGTCAGGGTGGTCTTCTAATGCCCTAATTTAGTCTCTGGTATTGTTTGCTTATCTCATAAACACTCCAGGTCATCCCAGATTCCCTGTAGGCCTTAAGATTTCACAAAACCGATACGGAACAAATTCTAACTTCATGTATCGGGTTCTAAACTCACTTTCAGGCCTCTAAATCACCTTATAAGGTCTTGTAAATACTCACTACACCTCAACTTATCATTTAACAGCAACTTATAATTTTCTAAGATCACATATCCCCAATAACTCCAATTCTAAACTAAAAATACGATATTTAACACTAAAACTAAACTAATGTGTAATGATTACCTTAATATCAACCAAGAAACTTTCTTGAGATGCCTAAGTCTTCAAAATCAAAACTTGGAAGGTCCAATATGTTGAGGATGAAGGGGTGCATGTTTTTAATGAAGGGTGTATAGGGTTTTGGTAAGGAAATGGAGATGATGCATGGAGGTAGTGAGGGTTGAAAAAGAAGAAGAAGAGAGATGAAGAAATAATGGGAATGATGCAAGAATGGCAGCCCCCCTCTCTCCTACCCTCACTCTCTCTTATTCTTACTATCTCACCAACAAATATCCCTTTTGTTTCTTTCACAATATCTCCAAACAAATATCCTTAAGGAAACAAAAAGGAATGAATGCTTTAGCCACCTCATGCCATTCTAGAATCAACAACTATGACTCACCCACAAAAAAAGAACCCCACCTCCTCACAATGAATTCGGCCATGACAAGTATGAATGGAATTTTTGCTAAAATGAATGCACAAATGAAACCATAATTAAGTGCATAAATCTATATTCCATTCACACACAAACTCTATATTTCTCTTGCTTTCTCTTTTCTTTCTTTTATATTTCCTTTCTCATTCTTTATCTCATAAGTCACAAAACTCAAAAATCAACATGCACATGACATGATGCACAAGTCACGGAAAAATGTAAAAACACGGATTTTACCAAAAATCCGACAAATATCATTAAAATAAATAAATCATTTTATTCTTCGATAAATTTTCCAATATTGGTATATGTTTATACCACTTTACGAAAACCCCAATTTTCACAAATCGGGTAGTTTTTGCGAAATATATTATTTTAATATTAAATTCCAAAAATAATATTTTATTAGGGAAAAATCCTATTTGAACCAAAACTTCCCATATACCCCCAAAGCTCGCGCACTAGCTTTATTTTAGCTAAACTAGGTGCCGACAAGTTTATACGGACGTTTGATCACAATCGGGTTAAAACGGAAAATTCGCATAACGATTTTTATTACGTTACAAACTAAGTTCTTATATTAGGGGTTAAACCCTATCTTTGTTAGAGGAATTAAATTCCTATGTGCTTTGTGGGAGAATAAAATTCACTGAAGTTAGGTCCTCCCTTAGGCTTTAGATCTGTATGGAAGAATCCCCCCGATGAGAACTAAATTCTCAACTTATTGGGGGATCTGCTTCTGCAGATCTTCAACCAATGGAAGAACTAAGTTCTTATTCAGAAGAGTTAAACTCTTAGTTTGAGAATTAAATTCTCTTTTTGTTTTGTGGGAGCTTATAGAATGATTTGTTTCCCTCTCTTACCTAGGGTTTCTTTCTTTTTTGAAGAGATCTTCTTTTCTCTCTTGAGAATTAAATTCTCTATTTTTTTGTATTCTCTCTATGTTGTTGTATATCTCTCCTCTTCTCTTCCTGGTTCCTATTTATAGGAGAAAGAAAAGAATCAGTTTGTTTAATCAATCTTTCATTGAAAGATTTTGATTGATTTTATAACCAACATGATCTTTTATATCACTCGGTGAATTTTATTCACCATTGGATTTTTAATCCCAAAAGATATTTTTTTCTGTTCCTGACAAATTTTAGGAAAATATTTCCTTGTATAGAATCTTTGTATAAATTGATGATTTTTAATCACCATTGGATTTTTAATCCAACGGTGCTTCACTTTACAGAGCGCAATCTTTTTGTTTGGAAAGATCTAGAGAAATATTTTTCCAATTAGGGTTTTTGATTCACTCTTAATTAGAATTTAATTCTATTAGTTCAGATGGTTTAGGAGTTTATCACATGTTGGCACGTGACCCTATTTGATATAGCATTCAAACTAGAATTTAAATCTATTAGTTCAGAGATCTTAGGAACCCATCACGTGTTGGCACGTGACCCCCTGTCATGTGTGGGCACGTGATGCCCCATGTAGAGTTTTTTTTCCATTAACTCAGAGAGTTTTAAGACCCTATCACATGGTGGCCCGTGACCCACTGATTAAGCATTTAACAAGAATTTAATTCTATTATTTTAAAGAACTCGGGAACTCATCACGTGTCGACACGCGACCCTTGGTCACGTGTGGGCACGCGATGCCCCATTGGTGTTTTTTCTTGCTGTTTTATTACACCTTTTAATTCCTTTCAGTGGGTTTAAAGGCCCATCACGTGTGGGCACGTGGCCCCTTTTGATTAGAATTCAATTCTTATTATTTCAGAGTCCTCAGGAAACCATCACTTGTCGGCACGTGACCTCCGATCACGTGTGGGCACGTGATGCCCCATTTTTTTTCTTGTATTTTATGAGGGAACAAATGCCCCATAGCTTTATTATCACGTGTTTGCACGTGAGTGAAACGCTGTCATCTTTGTGGCCGTTGGATTTGCCAAGGGAAGGGGGCAGATGAACCGTTTCCCATCACATCCTATAAATGCAAGGGTCTCTTCAGAAGCGCCTCCACTCTTTCATCTTCTTCCTTGTTCATTTTCCTTTGAGAATTTAATTCTCTTCCTCAGAGCTCAGTTCTCTATTCCAAAAATTTCATAGTTTAACTCTGTCCCAGAAAGAATCTTTTCTTCAGGTAATGGTTTTGAACGACCGAAGAACTTTTATATAAAAAAACTCTTTGGATTTTAAATCCACACCAAGGGTTTTTCCCTTCAAAGAACTCATCTTTTCGATCTTTAGGTAGTAAACCCCAAATGTTGGGCATTTTCTGATTTCAAGGGTTTAATGATTGTATTTGTTTCCTTCTGGAATTTAATTCCATTTCAAAGAGCTTAGCTCTGAAAATTTTTCTGGGAATTTAATTCCTCTGTTCAAAAGGAATTTAATTCCTCTAGAGAACTTAGTTCTTAAAAGAAGACTTCTTGGGATTTTTTTATCCTGAGTTGTTCTTGCAAAAATAGTTTAGGAGAGATCCTTCTCGATTTACACAGAGTTTCTGCAATGGGTTTTCTCCTTGAGGGAATGTGTAGAGTTGTTTGAATTTATTGAGAATCTTCCTTTTGTTCTCATGATGATTGCTCAGCCTCATTATTAGTGAGCCGCCATATTGATTTTGTGGGGCCCATGTATTTTGTAACCCATGGTCCCATGAAATAAGTTATTTGTCGTTTTCTTCCATTGTCTTCTTATATATATACTTATATATATATATATATATATATATATATATATATATATTTATACACGTGTGGGCTTCACTAACAGTTTCCCCTTCCTTCCTTTCAGGAACAATGGTTTTTCTTCCATACTTTCCCTTTACTCGCTCGGAGGTGGCTTTCCCTCAATCACCGTCGGACGAAGAAGCGATGGCAATGATCAGGGCTCATGACCCGGATTCCACCAACTTACTTTTATGGGGAACCTGGTACGGGCATATCATTCGGGGCAACCGCAGCTTTCTTTGCGAGGGTACCAACAGAGCCTATCCACCCATTCTTGCCGATGGAGCGTCCGCAGACCGCCTTTGCTGTGGAGATGTTGAATTGGACCCCTTCGGGCCGGCTTGAGCCATCGGCAACTGGGATACCAAACCACCCAGTGCCAGCCATAGACATCTTAGGGCGTCGTATCTGCCAAGGTGAGGCCCATCCCTGGGGACAGGTCTACAAGATAGGGCTTACCCCTCGCCATCCCACGGCCTATCTTCTCTGGGCTCGTTACATCTTGTCCGCTCATTGTGCGTGACTGCAGAGGGTCGGGCTTTACCAGGCGGTGTATGCGTCCCTTTTCTGTTGGATATAGTGCCCTCATAGTCAATTATTGGATCACAGGCATGTGATTGCAATGATTGAGGGAGGACCTATACCGGTAGGACAATCTTACTCAAGATGATAGTATGCTATCTGGTTTATCTTTATCATCGTGTACTGCTTTAGGTGACCTTACAGGTCAATATTGCACGTTGATAGAGCCCATAGGATTCTTGCTTGACGGCCAGCAGTATGATGGCGATCATACACGTGGGAGCTGGGGTCTATAAGCACATCCTTAAAATGGTCCCTAGTCGTGTGAGTTTCGAGACTGGGCATCGATACTCCATTAGTAGACTAGTGTATACAGTCGAGACCCCGACGAGGGGCGGTGGCCAGTCTCACAAGCCATTGGTGTCAATTGGTTCACCTAAGATGTATACAGGTGCTCATTGGGTTATGATGACACCGGACAGGACTCGCCGGGAACATGCTAGTTGGTATTACACCTGACGTCAGGTAGCAGTTCCCTGGTGACATGTATACAAGTTAGTTCATCGACCTGAGATCGTCATTTGTTTCGTGTGAGTTCCCACTGTGCTTTGATTACTACCCTACCACGGCTTAAAGGAGTCGTGCAAACAGGTTTTAGTTGGGTACAGTCCCGAGCCACATGAAGGTAGTGAGCGGATCGGCAGGGGTTTTGTCTCTCCCAGTATTGGGGGTGAGATCGCACTGTGTCTAGGAGAGCCATTACACGAAGTCTTTGGCCAAGGCAGGAGATTTACTGGTAGGTATTCCAGTAGTATCTCAGGGTGTTCTGGGCTACACTCCGACACGACTTGTACCGCTTTTGGGGGTCTGACTTTTACCAACCCCCTAGGCCCGACATGCGATGCTCATAGACGAACGGACCGGACTGTACGGATATTGTCACTGATAGGCTCAATAGGGTGTCAGGATGAGTTCGCTCATCGACCTCCCTTTTGGTCAAAACCTGCTAGCCCGTTACGTACAGCTAGTACCACTGACGTGCTAGTGGTTAAATCCACAGCCAGTGTATTGACGAGTCTTTAGAGTCCCCCACAGACAGTTTCTCAAGTTTCGGGCGAAACGTTGTAGAGGGCATATGATATATGGCAGGGTTCGATCATATACGTGCAGTAGTTCACGGATCATGATCGGACGGATCATACTAGTGGGCTTTGGTTTAAGCCGGATCCTAGTATTAAATTTGTTGGATTACTTTAGTCTCATAGCATTCGCATTCAGTCGTAATGAGGATGCAGGTATGTATATACAGGTGAGGGGTACTCTTGTGATCCGTCACGAGTTTACTATTAGTAAATGCCATTCTCTTTTTTATTGTTGCAAACATTTGGATTAATGTTTGCATATGGAAATAATGAGCTCAAAATCATGATTAGGAGCATTAATTGTGACACATGCACAAGTGATGAGTCATGGTCTCTTTACTTGTGTATATGTCACATTATTGATGGATTTGAGTGTTGAAATGAGAGGGAAAGAGAGAAAGGGCAGCCACATCTCTTTGGGTTTGCTCTTGTATTTCATACACACTCTCACTCTCATTATCATCTCAACACAAAAGAAAAAGGAAAGAAAAACTTCTTCTTCTTCCTCATATTTCTTGAGCTCACTATCTCCTCACTAATGGCATCCACTAAATCCTCAAGAGACAAAGTTATCACACACATTCTCTACATCACCTTGGACACGTCGGCTAGTAAACTTTGTGTCCGAGTTGCTTCGGATGAAGCGGGAGCCCATAAAAAGACTCGAAGATGTGGTGCCCTTTTCGACGAGGAGACCGGAGATCGGAGATGCCGCGAGGAGCTAGGGATGGTGGCTAAAGACCGAAGGACATGGATCGATCGGTATAGCTTTTCTAACCTTTCTCTAGTTGCTAGTTATAGGTTAATGGTTCGATCCGGGATTAAAGTCTGCAATAGCGCCGGTTTCTAGTTTAGAAAAAGTTTTCGTTTCTGCATTTTGGCCTCAGACAGACGGCCGGGGCGCTACCGTAGACTTAAATCTTCCATTATCAATCTCCCCATGTATGGTGGGTTAAAGCTTTCCTAAATCAATGGAATATTCCCACCAACACTTTCTTGTTAGGGGACCGCAAAGTTTCTGTCACGACCCGAAAGAGCACGTGACTGGCCCTTGAACCATATGAAGTCTATAGGACTCCATCTGATCCAAGTAAGCCAAAAGCCCAGAAATCTAAAACCATTTAAAGAATAAGTAAAGAAAACTGGTTTAAAGAAGTGAAGGAAAATATGTTTGAAGTCAAGGTCTTTAAATAACTAAGCCGAATGTGCATTTTTAAAAGGTAAAGTATTTTCTAAAAATTTCGTCAGAGTTTCTTTTATAAATACTGGCCCCGAACGGGGTACAACAAGCACAACATATATACAATGATAAAAGGCATCCCCAAGCGGGAGCTAGCTCTTCGTCAATCGACGGTCACAACCACGCAAGCAACAATAATATACAACGCCGAAAGGCGAGGATCAAATCCAAAAGAAACACAGTAAGCATGAAAACCGCAATACTACTAAGCGCGACTCTAAGGTCAAATAAAACATCACTAAAGTCTGAGTCTGAAACAATATACAAGTTTTGGTTGATGGAAATTCTAGATACAATGAATAAAATAAATACAATGGTGGTTCTTGATACAAAAGAATCCACCTACCAAAAGCAATTCACCCGCAAGAAAGTAGTGTGCCAGAAATGCCGCAATGGAACCTGTACGGCAAAACCTGCAAGAACTGTGGCACAACGGGGGTGAGTTGCCAACTCGTGAATAGAGAATATCTACAAGCAGAAACCGAATGCAAGACATAATCCTAGGTCAAAACGATCAGTACAAAATCCTCAATATAAAACATGCAGCCTATAACAAGGCTAGGGTAAATATCTAACCCGAGTATAATCTCATGTGCCTGTGTCAGTGCCTCAGGTAGCAATATATCATATGAATGAGGTATGAATGCATGAGAACAGAATACATGTAAATGAAGAAACTGTTTTCATAATTTAGTGAGATTTCCTTTGTATTTTTAAAATGAGGTATCATAATGAAATCAGCATAAAACAGTGCCTAACATCGGCACAAAACGTAATCCAAATATCTCGATATCTCTGTATCACAGTCTCTGTACCTCAATATCTCGAAATCGCAATGTTTCAATCACAAAAATCTAGGGCGCCGTCAGTCCAGACCGGACCCTACCATCAATCTCAAGACCACGACGGTATCCTCCGGATATCCGACGCGTCAGGTAAAATCACCGGTCGGTAGTGCTCCCCTGCCAGGCTCAACGTCATCACCACATTCCTCTTGCCCCGGGGTACCACACCGGGTCCACCATGTACCCGAAACGGTTCATCCGTCTCCTCGAATCGGGTTTCCAAATCCATCAGCAAACTCATGGTGGACGACTCATACATCATGGGAAAGACCGCACTTTTTATTTTAAAAGAGAGAAAATGTTTATTTGTGTTTTTGCGGTTTTCCTCCAAATCCAGAAAATCTCACGGAAATCCAAATCCAAAACCTCAGTAACACGTAAAACAGTGAATATATGCATGAGAATCCATGAATGCGGCATAACAATGAATAACAGTATGCATGAAGTAGCAGGTAATAACTACAATGTCCAAACTATTAGCTAATAGGTTATGTCAAGCAATAGTATTTTCTAAGGTGTACGTGACATGGCAATTACCGATGAAGATGTGTGTGAGCCGGCAAGTAAGTGTACGTGGTACATACGCAACATCGGTAATGGTGCTGGTGTCCTAACAGCATGATATCAACAATGGAGTATGAAACATAATTTAAGAATGCGATGCAAAGCGAACCACAAAATAAAAGAGTGAGAGCTGAATACAGGACGCAACTATAACTAATCTGCATTAATCTAATATAAGTCCTACAAATGGTGCCTTTTGAAATATCACGAATCATGGGGTTTTGAAAATAGGGGCTACGGTGTTTTTATGGAAAGATACGCCTTTTGAAATATCCGTAGATCCCTTGACCTGTCTTTTAAAATACCCACGACCCGCTAGTTTTGAAATAGGTAGGAGTCTAATCTAATCTAGCAACTACACTAAACTATACAGCTGAACTAACAAGCTGAGCTACAGTGAGGAAACCGCCTAACATCTGAGTCGATATATATAAAGATATAATAGTCGGTGATCCCGCCTCAATAGTATCACGTACGATACAGTATATCATCTGACATCCTCGAGTCATGAGCGTGGATCTATCATCAATATGGGCTCGTACGGTAAATCGTCGTACGGCATCCCACTAGCTGGGTACGGGTCAATATCACACTATCTCATCACATCTCAGGTATCACTATCATCAGATCATATAATCCGGGGTACTATTCTATGTCTAGTATAAATCGATACCATCAATAAAGTATGCATGCGGGGGTAAACACACATCCCGAGCCCGCAAGAATCACATTTCGTATCCCAAATACGAATCATATCACATCACCGATCTCGCGGCACAAAGCCCAATATCATCGACTCATCTCCAAAGTCATCCAATATCATCAACACAGTGCCAGTAAGTAATATGCAAGGGTGTGCGTGTAGGTGTAATTTTATTCTAGGGTTCGCGACTATGAACTACACTAGTCACTTCTAACCCTACACTATCCAATATACACCTAACTATCATACTAATAACAACAACTACGGACTGCGGGGGTGCTATACGCCATCCACCCGACTTCCCCCAGTAGATATAATCTACTCACCTTGCGTCTCCATCTTTCGATGTCACCACGCTTTTGCTTGTCGTCCCGTAGTCTTCATAGGGTACCTACACATCAAAATATCGTATATGCGCATTAAAACCAAATCAAAGCTAAAACGGTACACGAAACCCAAAACGATACGATAACAGGCCTATAGGTTAGAACCTATGGCACGCCTTCAAAACCATCAATAAATCCTCTATATCGTCGTATAAACGCTAATTAGTCGAGGTAAAACACAAGACACAAATTCAGACTTAAAAATACGGAATACGGAAACACGAATCCAAAACAGCAACTTAGGAAATATGTTCCAGATTTCAACCTAGGTCCAATTAGACAATTCTATGTATACCAGGGGCCTAAACTACAGATAAGGGAACACCAAAACCAAAACGAGCCAATTCCATCATGGTCTGGCCGCAATTTGCGGCCAGAATTGAGGAATTTGCGGCCAGGAAATGGAAGTAGGGGCTGGGGTCTTGGTGGTAGCTTCCTGGGTGCCTGCACATGTCACTATCCAATCAATTTTAATTTAGGGTGTCTCGGGTGATAGCAGATTCAATATACCCTTCACAGATTTCATAAATTCTCCGATATCGGTTTCTAAAATCCGTATTTTGTGTTTAAGCTTCAGGGTTGGGTCTCAATTATAGAACTAAGGTGTTGGTGTATCTTCTACTGAACTCAATTTCACACTACAACTCACAATTTCCTCAAACCCTAACTAGGTTTCCTTTAAGTCCACAACACCACCCGATATCGATTCACTTTTAACATAGGGGTATAAGTAATGCAAAAACTAATCTGATGATCCAGAAATTACCTCATTTGGCAACTCAAGAAAATTCTTGAGTTGCCCCTAGTGGCCAAAATCCATGCTTTCATGGTCCATCATGTAGGTCTTGAGCTTGTGCATCTTTTTAGTGAAATGAGATTGGGGTTTTGAGTTTGTTTTAAAGGTGTTGTGAGGGGTTTAAGAGGGGAGGGAGATGAAGGAGGAGCAGCAGCAGCAAGCAAGGAAGGGGGAGAGAAAAATGAGTGTTGAAAATGGAGGAGAATGGCTAAGTCTTTAGTCAATGGTGCCCATACCTCTCTCTCTCACCTACTACCAATTTCCTTAATCTTTTTTCCATTTCTTTTTCCTTTTAAAACCCTTCTCACTCAAATAGTAAACCCAAAGAGAACCATGGCAAGAAAATGCACAAGTGTGAAAAAGTGATATGTGCATGTGTTGCACAAAAAAAAACTAAAAACCGATTAGCGATTTTTAATCGCGATTAGCACTAAATTAGTGTCAAATTAATCACAAAAACTTTAAAATGTCATAATTCTCTAATTTACCCTATTTTAGAATTTTCCATAATTTTCCAAAATTTTTCCCATTTATTTGTATTTAATAATTCCAAAATATTAAAATATTCAATAAAATAATATTAAATTATAAAAATTCCCAAATTTAATATTTTATCTTTTTTTTTGAAATGTTACAATCTACCCCCCTTAAAGAAATTCGGTCCCCGAATTTAAATTTAAACCCCCAATACTAAAACAATTTTAGTAATACTCCAATTTGTCGGGGCTCCGAAAACATCAATACATAGAGAATATCATAAAAATGTACTTCTCTACTAGAAATCAATCCCCAAAATGCATATATAAGAATATCCTGTGCGTCTGGTACGCAAGGAATCAAAATCCATATATGTGTCAAACATGTGTACAAAACAACATCTGGGTGCAACTGGTGTGCACGAAACATCTGTCGTAGGCAACGTGTGTGCCTGACAGTAAAAAAAAATCAGGTGCATGTGACATGCACGAAGAATCCCGATTTAGTGCATCTGGCGTGCACCAAAATCGTATATCAAAACACTAAAGGTGCATGAAAACTCTGCTGGAAGTGTAAATCAAATCACTGTATAAGATGGGCGTGAATTCACAATCAATACCTCGAATGTAATAACTATGCGCAAAATATAAATATCCAGTGGGTGCATGAAACAAATATCATGAAACTCAGTCATCAAAACTAAATCATGCAAACAGAACGCCCAAAATACCGAAATCCAAAACGACGGATACGTGAAAATCGAATCACAAAATCAAATCATAAATACCGTCGTCGGTAGTTCCTCCTTCGAGGTCGAGAAGGAGTTAGTGCACCCAAAGCTAGTAGCGCAAGATATCTACTTGCCTCTTGCTCACGGTCTGGCGTCCTCTGACTCTGGGTCCTTATCTTCTCTGCGGATTACCTATCTCGCAGTCAATCGGCTCATCGGCCCTGTCCGGTGTGCTAACGGGGACGATTCCGTTCTGGCACTTCTCTGGTCATCTCTTGGTCGATCCTCATGACCACTCGTAAAGCTGCATATCACTGGCGTCGGCCTCTGGCTCTCTGAATGCACATCACACATCTGACCTGGGTGCAATATCATTGCAGCAATGTCCTGAAAGGAATCCTGCTCAAGGTCTCTTCCGATCTTGCCTATGCCGAACTGTACGGAGGCTGGTACTCTTGCATAATCTCTTTTTGCTCAATGGACATCTGTGTCCTCAGCACAACATTTTCTCGGAAGTTGGTCGCATCCCAACGCCTCTGTAAGCATATCAGGTCTCTAGTCTCGACGGGAAGTAATGACAGCTCGTCAGCGTCTCGCTCGAACCTCTGGTTCCACCTGTCTCTATCGTCGTCCACTATGACGTCACGCCATGCTGTTTACGCACTGCACTGTCCTCGGCCACGGTCAAATCTGAAGTCTCTCGCACGGACTCGAAATCGCGTACTCTGTAGCTTCATCATTCTGTAGAAGATGTCTGGCTGACAGGTCTTCGGGAACACGTCCCAATCATCGGAGGAATACTCAACACCCGTCCATCCTTGATCAATTCGCAACGCATCTGGGTAAGTTCCTTTATCCGAACCTGGTCCACTACCTCGTCGACAATGCCGAACCCTGGCCTGCTGGGTGTGCGCAATATGACCACCCCTGGGTCTAGGTCTTCTCGTATCGCATTCCAGAAGGGTCCTATCGAGATTTCTCGCTCAAATCTCTTTCCTGCAGGATTGCCCGGAAGTCACCATCCATTGCTGAAGCTAATTCTTATTCCGGAACGGCTACATACTTATCGCACTTCTTTCTGGAAGATATATCCATATACAACGCCTCTGGGTGCGTATCACATCTCTGATGTCAGCGGAGTGGGACGTCATCTTGTCGAAATCTCTTGCGAACTCTTTTCTTCACTCTGCTTCAATATCGACTGATTCGGACTCGTCTCATCGCGGCTGCATGGACTGTGCTCCAACGGCTATACTCGTATCTGGAGTCTCCCAAGCAAGCATCCCATCACATGATATCCGAATGATGTCAAAACATTCGATCGACTCGTCAGAACCTTATAATCCCCCAAGAGATCAACATCTCGAGTACAGTTTAATAGTATCGAGTACATGCTTCAGCGTCGGTGGTCCAGCCGTAGAAGGGCAAACCCAAGCCTCACTAATGGCGCCGAGGAACTGCCGCTAACCCTAAGGTTCAAAGGCTTTCACACGGTCATTAAGTCGAGTTAGGGTTTCATTCTTCTAGAGGGTCCATAGAATCACCTGCATGTCTTTCCGTATACTTTAAACTTGGAAAATGGGCTCCTGACATTCGATCGTCTCTATCGACTCTCAACGAATCTGCGCGAAGTCGTCTCCAGCTGGAAACAATCTATCTGATAACCTCGCATCGGTAACCGAACGAACCACATGTCCTAGTCATTAGTCCTCAGGTGACTAGCGACCGTCCATCATATCTCTAAGTATAAGCTCACGCTGCAGTAGCTCCATCCATCTGGGCGATATCTCATCATTTGCAGCAATAACTGGCTCATTCACCTGTACGCCGAACAGCGCCTCAATCCTCCAGGAAAGGCGACACATTGGCGGTCATCTCTGAATCGGTCTGCTCTAGATCTGAGTAAGACTCTCCATACTGGAAATCTTCAACTTAACTGGGCCCGCTCCGGTGCATAAATCGGACGAATCATCTTCGTCTCTCAATTCGGGTAGACTAGCTATAATCTGTCTCATATCTGCCTGGAAGCTCCGACAATCTAAGCTCGTAAGCTCCGAAAGCGACATCCTGTCAATCTCAGCAACAGCTGGTCCATCTGTCTGCACGGTAGGCTACATCATAATCTCTGAGGTATGCTGTACATCAACAGTTCTCTCTCAACTGGCAGCTCTAACAATGGCCCGATCATCCGGTGCAAAACCAAGCACTCGTCTCCACTTGAGGTCACAGTCATCAATACTAACTCGAGACGTTCCCATGTCACCAGAAAACACAATGGTCGGCCCTCGTACCAGACGAGCTCATACCGACCGAAACCCTAGCAGCAGCCCAAACTGCGCTCAAACATGGCGACAGGAACCTCAATCGAGTATCGAAGAGAGCAGATCAATGGTAAGGAAGAGAACAACAGATCCAGAGTGGATACATGATCATAGAAAGGAACAACATCAATGGAGGTATGATCATGAAACTAATAGAATCGGGGATCTCAAGGGAATGTATAATCATGGATATAAAGAGAATCTCTGATCTCGAAAATATGTACATCCTAAGGTTCCTTAAGCGGAGTGGCGTGTCGTAAGTATGCCGCGGAACATACCAACGGTACGTCACTCTACTTTAGTTACCTATTCCATCAACCAAGGGTCATCCTATACGACGAAAGTTCGGGTCTAATACCCCCTCGACTAAGTCTAAGTTCCGTAAGGTCAAGCCTAAGTTCCGTATATATATAAACGCCCTAGGCTCCACATAGTCAAACTTAGACTCGAACCAAGGTCAACCTAGCGCTCTGATACCAACTTTGTCACGACCCGAAAGAGCACGTGACTGGCCCTTGAACCATATGAAGTCTATAGGACTCCATCTGATCCAAGTAAGCCAAAAGCCCAGAAATCTAAAACTATTTAAAGAATAAGTAAAGAAAACTGGTTTAAAGAAGTGAAGGAAAATATGTTTGAAGTCAAGGTCTTTAAATAACTAAGCCGAATGTGCATTTTTAAAAGGTAAAGTATTTTCTAAAAATTTTGTCAGAGTTTCTTTTGTAAATACTGGCCCCGAACGGGGTACAACAAGCACAACATATATACAATGATAAAAGGCATCCCCAAGAGGGAGCTAGCTCTTCGTCAATCGACGGTCACAACCACGCAAGCAACAATAATATACAACGCCGAAAGGCGAGGATCAAATCCAAAAGAAACACAGTAAGCATGAAAACCGCAATACTACTAAGCGCGACTCTAAGGTCAAATAAAACACCACTAAAGTCTGAGTCTGAAACAATATACAAGTTTTGGTTGATGGAAATTCTAGATACAATGAATAAAATAAATACAATGGTGGTTCTTGATACAAAAGAATCCACCTACCAAAAGCAATTCACCCGCAAGAAAGTAGTGTGCCAGAAATGCCGCAATGGAACCTGTACGGCAAAACCTGCAAGAACTGTGGCACAACGGGGGTGAGTTGCCAACTCGTGAATAGAGAATATCTACAAGCAGAAACCGAATGCAAGACATAATCCTCGGTCAAAACGATCAGTACAAAATCCTCAATATAAAACATGCAGCCTATAACAAGGCTAGGGTAAATATCTAACCCGAGTATAATCTCATGTGCCTGTGTCAGTGCCTCAGGTAGCAATATATCATATGAATGAGGTATGAATGCATGAGAACAGAATACATGTAAATGAAGAAACTGTTTTCATAATTTAGTGAGATTTCCTTTGTATTTTTAAAATGAGGTATCATAATGAAATCAGCATAAAACAGTGCCTAACATCGGCACAAAACGTAATCCAAATATCTCGATATCTCTGTATCACAGTCTCTGTACCTCAATATCTCGAAATCGCAATGTCTCAATCACAAAAATCTAGGGCGCCGTCAGTCCAGACCGGCCCCTACCATCAATCTCAAGACCACGACGGTATCCTCCGGATATCCAACGCGTCAGGTAAAATCACCGGTCGGTAGTGCTCCCCTGCCAGGCTCAACGTCATCACCACATTCCTCTTGCCCCGGGGTACCACACCGGGTCCACCATGTACCTGAAACGGTTCATCCGTCTCCTCGAATCGGGTTTCCAAATCCATCAGCAAACTCATGGTGGACGACTCATACATCATGGGAAAGACCGCACTTTTTATTTTAAAAGAGAAAATGTTTATTTGTGTTTTTGCGGTTTTCCTCCAAATCCAGAAAATCTCACGGAAATCCAAATCCAAAACCTCAGTAACACGTAAAACAGTGAATATATGCATGAGAATCCATGAATGCGGCATAACAATGAATAACAGTATGCATGAAGTAGCAGGTAATAACTACAATGTCCAAACTATTAGCTAATAGGTTATGTCAAGCAATAGTATTTTCTAAGGTGTACGTGACATGGCAATTACCGATGAAGATGTGTGTGAGCCGGCAAGTAAGTGTACGTGGTATATACGCAACATCGGTAATGGTGCTGGTGTCCTAACAGCATGATATCAACAATGGAGTATGAAACATAATTTAAGAATGCGATGCAAAGCGAACCACAAAATAAAAGAGTGAGAGCTGAGTACAGGACGCAACTATAACTAATCTGCATTAATCTAATATAAGTCCTACAAATGGTGCCTTTTGAAATATCACGAATCATGGGGTTTTGAAAATAGGGGCTACGGTGTTTTTATGGAAAGATACGCCTTTTGAAATATCCGTAGATCCCTTGACCTGTCTTTTAAAATACCCACGACCCGCTAGTTTTGAAATAGGTAGGAGTCTAATCTAATCTAGCAACTACACTAAACTATACAGCTGAACTAACAAGCTGAGCTACAGTGAGGAAACCGCCTAACATCTGAGTCGATATATATAAAGATATAATAGTCGGTGATCCCGCCTCAATAGTATCACGTACGATACAGTATATCATCTGACATCCTCGAGTCATGAGCGCGGATCTATCATCAATATGGACTCGTACGGTAAATCGTCGTACGGCATCCCAATAGCTGGGTACGGGTCAATATCACACTATCTCATCACATCTCAGGTATCACTATCATCAGATCATATAATCCGGGGTACTATTCTACGTCTAGTATAAATCGATACCATCAATAAAGTATGCATGCGGGGGTAAACACACATCCCGAGCCCGCAAGAATCACATTTCGTATCCCAAAAACGAATCATATCACATCACCGATCTCGCGGCACAAAGCCCAATATCATCGACTCATCTCCAAAGTCATCCAATATCATCAACACAGTGCCAGTAAGTAATATGCAAGGGTGTGCGTGTAGGTGTAATTTTATTCTAGGGTTCGCGACTATGAACTACACTAGTCACTTCTAACCCTACACTATCCAATATACACCTAACTATCATAATAATAACAACTACGGACTGCGGGGGTGTTATACGCCATCCACCCGACTTCCCCCAGTAGATATAATCTACTCACCTTGCGTCTCCATCTTTCGATGTCACCACGCGTTTGCTTGTCGTCCCGTAGTCTTCATAGGGTACCTACACATCAAAATATCGTATATACGCATTAAAACCAAATCAAAGCTAAAACGGCACACGAAACCCAAAACGATACGATAACAGGCCTATAGGTTAGAACCTATGGCACGCCTTCAAAACCATCAATAAATCCTCTATATCGTCGTATAAACGCCAATTAGTCGAGGTAAAACACAAGACACAAATTCAGACTTAAAAATACGGAATACGGAAACACGAATCCAAAACAGCAACTTAGGAAATATGTTCCAGATTTCACCCTAGGTCCAATTAGACAATTCTATGTATACCAGGGGCCTAAACTACAGATAAGGGAACACCAAAACCAAAACGAGCCAATTCCATCATGGTCTGGCCGCAATTTGCAGCCAGAATGGAGGAATTTGTGGCCTGGAAATGGAAGTAGGGGCTGGGGTCTTGGTGGTAGCTTCCTGGGTGCCTGCACATGTCACTATCCAATCAATTTTAATTTAGGGTGTCTCGGGTGATAGCAGATTCAATATACCCTTCACAGATTTCATAAATTCTCCGATATCGGTTTCTAAAATCCGTATTTTGTGTTTAAGCTTAAGGGTTGGGTCTCAATTATAGAACTAAGGTGTTGGTGTAGCCTCTACTGAACTCAATTTCACACTACAACTCACAATTTCCTCAAACCCTAACTAGGTTTCCTTTAAGTCCACAACACCACCCGATATCGATTCACTTTTAACATAGGGGTATAAGTAATGCAAAAACTAATCTGATGATCCAGAAATTACCTCATTTGGCAACTCAAGAAAATTCTTGAGTTGCCCCTAGTGGCCAAAATCTATGCTTTCATGGTCCATCATGTAGGTCTTGAGCTTGTGCATCTTTTTAGTGAAATGAGATTGGGGTTTTGAGTTTGTTTTAAAGGTGTTGTAAGGGGTTTAAGAGGGGAGGGAGATGAAGGAGGAGCAGCAGCAGCAAGCAAGGAAGGGGGAGAGAAAAATGAGTGTTGAAAATGGAGGAGAATGGCTAAGTCTTTAGTCAATGGTGCCCATACCTCTCTCTCTCACCTACTATCAATTTCCTTAATTTTTTTCCATTTCTTTTTCCTTTTAAAACCCTTCTCACTCAAATAGTAAACCCAAAGAGAACCATGGCAAGAAAATGCACAAATGTGAAAAAGTGATATGTGCATGTGTTGCACAAAAAAAAACTAAAAACCGATTAGCGATTTTTAATCGCGATTAGCACTAAATTAGTGTCAAATTAATCACAAAAACTTTAAAATGTCATAATTCTCTAATTTACCCTATTTTAGAATTTTCCAAAATTTTTCCCATTTATTTGTATTTAATAATTCCAAAATATTAAAATATTCAATAAAATAATATTAAATTATAAAAATTCTCAAATTTAATATTTTATCTTTTTTTTTGAAATGTTACAGTTTCGATCTCTTTGGAAGAGTTTCGCGAGATCTCAGGTTTACCGATCAGGGGAGCGCCTTAAGAAGAATTGTTGCCCTCTGACGAGTATGCCTTCGAGACTGTGCCCGCTACGCTTGACGGCTTGTCGACTGAAAATGCCATCCGCCACAAGTACCCGAGTCTAATCAAAACTCTGGGAATTTTTGAGAAGTTGTTCACAGAGTCAGAGGAACAGGGTGTCACTTTTAAAAGCTTTATCGCCTGCTTCCTTCGTGGAGAAGTTTTATCAAAGGCGGCTCCGAAGTTCGCGGATATCAACGACCCCTTCGGGTTTAGTTTAAATAAGCTACCGGGTAGAGAAGAGGATTTGCCACAGTTCTACATTCCAATCTTGTCGGCTGTACCTTTCGAGTCAATCGCAGCTCCTGGCGTAGATGAAGAAACTTTCTTCGTCGGTTTTATCAGCGTTTGGCTCAGTTGGTTTGTCATTCCAACGCACCGTCGATTCATGAGAGCCTCAGTCATTTACCCTGCTCATCACATTGCCGAAGGGACGCGACTAGCCGTGGGCATTGTAGGGCTGTCTCATCTGTACCATGGGCTAAGCACTGCAGCCAATACCTCAACCCCAGACGTGAACGTGATGAGTTTCTCTCTTCATTATTTTACGTCATGGATTGAGATCCACGTGCTAGGGGCATTTACTGCACACCAGAGACCCAGCTTTTATGATGCTTATACCTTTCCACGGCTCATAAGGTTGGTGAATGCTTCTGCTCCTGACCCGACTCAATTAAGGGCCCTTCGTGTGCTGCTCAATCCTTATGCCAACGAAGGCGGGATGGTATTTAATGATCGAGTCCTCTCTGCTCCTTCGGGACCTATTCAGCAGCTTTTTAACTTGTCGAAAGAGGGAGCACCCTCCTTGAAGCCTAAAGAATCCATGCACTTGTATTTGATCAGACCCGGTTATCTGGTGTTCCGTCGAAACGATGCGGCTCTTTTCATGCGGTACAATCCACACCGCTTTGCCCGGCAATTGGGATATAACCAGGGTGTCCCTTTCGAGGCATTCACGGTGGAGCCCAGCCCTTCTTTGGAAGCTGTTCATGATGCCACCCACCATTTCATGAGGATGAACACCGGTTCTCATTTCATGATCCCCGAGGCCGACTACATTTCGAGGTGCGTGGGGGCTTTCACGGGTTGATACCGCCACCGGGTTAGTCCAATCATTGCTGAGGAGAGGAGGATACATTTTGGGCTAAGAGCTCCTGCCCAGCTCTAGGCTACGGGAGTCCCGCCACGACCGCGGACAATGGTTCGCCCTCCCTTGAGGGATACTGGTACCATACTTATTCCTGAGGCGGCGGATGTGGACTTGACTCCGACAGTTGGTATGCCGATGCGCACTAGAGCTCAGGAAAGAGCTTCTGATAAGGCGCCGGTAGCAGCTCCATCAGTTGCGGCGTCAGCAATGGCAGTGTCATCATCGGTAGCACCGCCGAGAGAGGATGTCGAAGGCGAAGTGGGTCAACGTCGCACCAAAGCACCGAAGGGAAGGAAGCGATCATCTTCCAGCGCCAGCTCTGGGTCGAAGCGGAGGAAGAAGACAGTCACCGGTCTGCTTGACTTTTTAGTGGAATCCGAGCCCATCATTGAAGACGAACCAATATCTATGCAAGAGCCCGACAATGGTCTTCTTTTTCCCAGTTCATCTGCCGAGGAAGCCGCATAATTGACTGAGGCTATAAAGTGCTCCCAGGACGAGACCGAGAACGTGCGCGCCCTAAAGAGTCCTTATCCTGCTGTAATATTCTACGAAGACCCTCCATCAATACGGCAAATATTCATAGGTCCCCTAGAAGAGGGAGGCGAGATAGCCCTCAAAGAGCCTATCTCAGCTGCTTCTGAAGATGAATTGTCATTGTGGACCAGCGGCCATGAATCTACCTTTGAGCCCCGGCGAGCATACCTCCTCAGGAAGGAACGTCGGCTTGAGAAAGCCATACTAGAGGCGTCTTGGCGTATCGGTATGCATTTTTTCTGTATTTTTCCTTCGGCAAGTAATCTGTTTCACTTTCTATGTTTTCTTATCTTTGTAAAACTTTGCAGGGGATTCGGTAATGGTTTCGAGTCGCTTCTTGACCGTGGACTCTGTAAATATCCCCGATGAGATACCAGTAGGTGTGGAGGGGGTCACTACAGTTGCTATTACTGGGGCAGAGCTTCCATTGGTGGCTTCCGTTCTCCCGGTGCTTGCTCTCCCGGAAGAGGCATCTTCATTGGCCGCAGATTCAATAGATCTTTCTGGGGATGGCTCGGAGACTATGGCACAGGTAGTCGAGGCCACTGTCCTTTCATTGGAGCCTGCAGCGATGGCCACTGCTCCTTAATTAGAAGTTGTTATACCGACCCGTGTCCCCGATGATGCGCCTGAAGGTATGGAGGAAGCTGCCGAAGCGGCTATCCCTCCTGTTCAAAGCGGAAGGAGCATCGAAGGTAGCCTTCTATATTTTATTTTAATAATCTCTCCATCATCTGAACCTTTCTGTCTTTTCAGAATTACGCGGGTTGGCGGCGTCTATCGCTGATCTGTTTCCTCGAAAATCCTTTCAGCGTTTGCTAGAGATGGCCGCTCCGCAGGCAATATCCCCTCAACGCATCGTCCTCTCTTCCGAGCAAGATTAGTGTTATTTGCCTTCTTCATGGCATTATTTTTATTTCATATTAACAATGCTGATGTCTTCTGTAGTTCTGGAAGCTGACGATGAAGTTGAGATCCTTGACGGGCCTGGAGATCTTTTAGACCCTTCTTGCATGACTGTGGGTAAGTAAAGTTTCGACGTTGTTTCATCTGCTCTTTGGTTGCAAGTCTCACTGATTGTTTATAAATCTTAACACATTTTCCAGTTCTTACCACGCTGGAATCTCACATCGTCATGCCACCTGGCCCCTATGCTCTACGTGCCTCTGAACGGATGGCAAAGCTAAGCCTTCACTCTTTGTCAGCTCTGATCGAAGACCTTTGTGCTGGTAGCTTGATCACGGCCGAAGAATTTGCCGCCAAAGCCAATAGTTCTCTCCCCTTTCTTGCTGCTTACCATAGTGAAACATTGGTGCAAGTCTGGGTTGAGTTTTGTCGTCGGGTGGAGGCTTGCTTGCGTAGTCTTGAATGTACGCGCCTTCCTTCAGAGGTTGTGGCTGCAAAGGCGAGCTTGCAGGGGCTGATTGAACGGTGCGCCGCAAATATGCTGTCATGCGAGAAGAAGCTCGGCCGAAATTTTCAAAGAGGAAGCTGGCTTCAAATGCGTTGGGGGAACTTCAAGCAGAACTTATGGCCAAGACCACTCGTGCGTATGAACTCTGGCGGGCGCTTCAAGAAGCTATCAGGGAGGTGGTAGCTATTGATAAAGCCGTCATTTTTACTCGCGAGATGGTTGAAGCCCACAAAGTCAATGAACAGGAGCTTGAAAGTCAGCTTGCCTCGTACCAGGCCCAACAGTCTCAAGCGGAGGCCTATCTCGTAGCGATAACAAATTATGAAGCCGAGGCCCAGCGGAAAAAGGATGAACTGAAAAATCTGTTAAATCGTCCGCCGGCTTGAAAAATTGTATATTTTTCCTTTTATTCTTCTTTTGTACATACACCTGAATAAGAGTATTTTTTTTATTCTTTCTTACATTGTAATTTGTATTCATTTTGATTCATGAATAAAAGACATATTTTTCTTGTCTCCCTCTGTCATTTTTCTTCTTTGCTGTATTGTCGCTATGTTACACTGGCAAGCATAGATAATATTTCGTCCTAGCCTTCTTATAGGGTATCGATGGCTTAGGAAGCAGGTTTAAGTCCGCTGCCTAAGACTTTCCAACTTTATGAGTCATGAAGATCTAAAAAAGATTTTTCTCCCTACGAGTCAAGAGGATCTCGTAGGTGTATTTTCTCCTTAGGAATCGTGAGGATTGCTAAGTGCATTTTCTCTTGAGAGTCGTAAGGATGTCACAAGAGAATTTTCCCGCCTACAAGTCGAGAGGACTCGTAAGTGGTTGTTTCCCTCTTTGTCGATGTTCGACTTCGGAGAGTGTGACCCATGAATAGTATGCAAGAGTCCATCTTGGACCGACTTGCAGGGCCCCAATGCTTAGGAAACAGGTTTTTTAATCCCCATTGCCTAAGGCTTTGCCTTACGAGTCAAGACGAATCGAGAAGTTCTCGCAAGAATGTTCTAACGTCACAGTTAACCTCTGCTCTATACGACATAGGTTCGTTAGGGTCTGTAGTACTAAGGTTGTGTCCGTCGTACCGTCGCGTTGGCTGATTTATTCCTCGATGGGCAATTTTGTTGTTCGAGTAGCCTTGCGACTGTCGTGTCTATGATCCCTTCAGGGGCTGGACAAGATGTCTTCAAGCAATCTTCCAGATAGTATTACCGTCGAAAGAACAAGCGTTAGGGATATTCCATATCGCTTTTTACTTGAGGTTAGGCTCGATTTGGGAGCCCTGATTAGTCATGACCACTCCGCGCTGGTGTGGGATGATCTCCGATAGTCTTTCAGGTTTTATATGAGTTGCCGTCAAGACCCTGAAGCTAGGAATATTGCCTTCGCTTCGTTTGCTGGCATTGCGTCTGCTGTATCGAGATGAATGTCACGGTTTTCTCTAGGTTGTTGGTGAACCGTCAAGGTTTGGAACTAGGGACTTTGTCGTTGCTTCGTTGTTTGATTGTCACGTATGAATCCTGCTAGAGGAAGAACCCTGCGGTGACATCTCGTCTGCCGTATCGAGACAAACGTTGAGGTGGTGACCACTCCGCACTGGTGTGGGATGATCTCCGATAGTCTTTTAGGTTTTATATGAGTTGTCGTCAAGACTCTGAAGCTAGGAATATTGCCTTTGCTTCGTTTGCTGGCATTGCGTCTGCTGTATCGAGACGAATGTCGCAGTGGTGATCACTCCGCGCTGGTGTGGGATGATCTCCGATAGTCTTTCAGGTTTTATATGAGTTGCCGTCAAGGCCCTGAAGTTAGGAATATTGCCTTCGCCGCGCGTCCAAATCCTGTTGGAGGAGGAACGCTGTGGTGACATCTCGTCTGCTGTATCGAGACGAACGTCGAGGTGGTGACCACTCCATGCTGGTGTGTGATGATCTCCGATAGTCTTTCAGGTTTTATATGAGTTGCCGTCAAGACTCTAATGCTAGGAATATTTCCTTTGCTTCGTTTGCTGGCATTGCGTCTGCTGTATCGAGACGAATGTCGCGGTGGTGATCACTCCGCGCTAGTGTGAGATGATCTCCGATGGTCTTTCAGGTTTTATATGAGTTGCCGTCAAGACCCTAAAGCTAGGAATATTTCTTTTGCTTCGTTTGCTGGCATTGTGTCTGCTGTATTGAGACGAATGTCGCGGTGATGATCACTCCGCGCTGGTGTGGAATGATCTCCGATAGTCTTTCAGGTTTTATATGAGTTGTCGTCAAGACCCTGAAGCTAGGATTATTGCCTTCGCTTCGTTGTTTTGGCGCGTCCAAATCCTGTTGGAGGAGGAACGCTGTGGTGACATCTCATATGCTGTATCGAGACGAACGTTGAGGTGGTGACCACTCCGCGCTGGTGTGGGATGATCTCCGATAGTCTTTTAGGTTTTATATGAGTTGCCGTCAAGACCCTGAAGCTAGGAATATTGCCTCTGCTTCGTTTGCTGGCATTGCGTCTGCTGTATCGAGATGAATGTCGCGGTGGTGATCACTCCGCGCTAGTGTGGGATGATCTCCGATAGTCTTTCAGGTTTTATATGAGTTGCCGTCAAGACCCTAAAGCTAGGAATATTGCCTTCGCTTCATTATTTTGGCGCATCCAAATCCTGTTGGAGGAAGAACGCTGTGGTGACATCTCCTCTGCTGTGTCGAGATGAATGTCTAGGTGGTCTCTAGATTACTGATGAACCGTTGAGGCTTGGAACTAGGGACTTCGCCGTGGCTCCGTTATTTTGACCCTGGGGTCGATTGTTGACGTTGCGTCTGCATCCTGCTGGAGTTGAGAAGAAACGTCGTTGTTGACACTGCGTCTGCTGTAACGAGACGAATGTCGAGGTGGTCTCTAGGTTGTTGTGAACCGTCGAGATCTGGAACTACGGACTTTGCCATGGCTCCGAGGTTGATTGTCGCGTTCGAGTCTTGCTGGAATGAGGAGGAACGCCATTGTGATTCTCCAGGCTATAGATGTTGCCATCGAGACTTGGCTCTCTTTCCAATGGAGCATGGTGGGATGATATGGTTCCCTCTTTGTTTGTGCCCCTTGATTGTATACAGGGATCGATGTGATCTCATCTGTAGGACAAGAGTTTCATTTTGTTATTATTTCTTTTAGATTTCCGCGATGCTCTATCATTTCAGCTTTTTTATATCGCGAAAGTCGCGATTGCCCAATCATTTCGGCTATTTTTCGCGGTGCCCAATCATTTCGGCTTTTATATGCATATATTTTACTTGCTGATTTTGTTGCAAGTTGCCCTATCATTTCGTCTATTATATGCATATATGGCTCACTGACTTTTGCCCCGAGTATGAGGCTTGGGATCTGATACTTATTTAGGCATCAGTATAGCTACAACTGGGATATTGCCATGAGAGAATCATCATTTGCCTTTGTCGGTTTTGAACAAAGGTGGCTTAGCAGACAGGGTTTGGATCCTGTCGACTATGGCTTTTATCTTCATGAGCCGTAAGGGTCTCATAAAGGTGTTTCTCCCTACGAGTCATGGGGATCCCGTAAGTGCGTTTTTTTCCTTAAAAATCGTGAGGATTCTTAAGTGTATGTTCTCTTATAAGTCGAAAAGATCTTACAAGAGTGTTTTCTCCTTATAAGTCGAGAGGACTTACAAGGGTCGTTCACCGTGTGAGCATATCCCTAGTCGCTGGTGGGACTTGGTTAGGGAAATGTTTATTCGTGCCCGTGGATTGTGTACAAAGGTCAATATTGAAGCGCTTGTAGGGCAGTCTGTGGGTTGTGATGGCTTAAGAACAGGTTCAGATCCCTGTAACTTAAGGCTTGTGAATCCTATGAGCCGTAAGGGTCTCAAAGAGGAATTCTCCTTACGAGTCATGAGGATCTCGTAAGTGTGCTTTCTCCTTAGGAATCGTGGGGATCCTAAGTATGTTGCTCCCTTATGAGTCGTAAGGATCTCATGCAGGTATTTTCTCCTTACAGGGTCGAGAGGACCTTGCAAGTGTCTTTTAACGAGATTGCACCCTTTCGGGTTTTCACAAACTCGCCGGTGGTCCTGCTGTTTTTACTCACGGAGCCCTTTCAGATTTTCATCCGTGCCCATCTTGCTTATGGACTTTTTTTTCTTCTTCTTTTTGCGTCAGCCCTTGGATGCTGCGGTCCGTAGTAGTTTATCGACGTTTCGGTCAATTGTTAGTTTAGGGACGTTTCGGTCCATCATTGCAACGATTTCGTTGGCTACAACTTATAGAGTTTGGGCTTGGGAAGATAGCTAGAGGACATAGGCGTCATCAACTATCATTAACCTAGGCCGTAACTCGTCAAGCGTAATATTTCTTCAAGAAACGGCCGTTTATTGGCCTGAAGGGTCTTTCTCCATGCATATCCATGAGCAAATAAACCCCACCCTGGTAGACTTTGTCTATGATGTATGGGCCCTCGTAGTTCGGCTTGAATTTCCCCCGTTTGGCACGATTGGGGATCATGAGTCTCTTGACCACTAGCATGAGTTCGCCTTGGCGGAATGTTCTCGGCCTAGTCAATCTCTCATATGAGCGCGTCATCTTTTCTTTGTAAACTTCCAAGTTTTGTTGCGCCATGAGCTGAGTTTCGTCGAGGGCATCAAGCTCCTCAAGCCGAAGATGAGCATTCTCTTCGTCCGTTAGCTCATAATGAACAGCCACTCGTAAGGAGGGTAACTCTATCTCCAAAGGGAGTATTGCTTCAGTGCCGAATACCAATGCATACGGCGTTGTGTTTGTGGCCGTTTTGAACATGGTCCGATACGCCCAGAGAGCTTCATGCAGTCTCTCATGCCAGTCCTTCTTATTTTTGGACACCGTATTTTCACGATCTTCGTCAGGGTCTTGTTGAAAGCCTCAGCCAGACCATTAACTCAGGGATTATAGACTGAAGAGTATCTCCAGTTTATATTATGCTGCTGTGCGAAGCGGCTGATTTATGGCTTCTGTAGGCCGGCCCGTGATCGGAGATAATCCGTCGCGGAGTGCCGAACCGATAGATGACGTGTGTCTTCAATAAATAGAGGATATTCTCCGTCTTCACTTCTCTTAGTGGTACTGCTTCTGCCCACTTGGAGAAGTAATCAGTTGTCGCCAGTATGAAACGATGTCCTCTGGACGATGCTGGTTCAATAGGCCCGATTATGTCAATTCCCTACATTTCGAACGGCCAGCTAGCCACTGTTAGATGTAGCGGATTTGGATGCTGGTGGATAAAGTCCCTGTGAATCTGGCACGAGTGTCACTCTTCGTGTATTCGAGACAGTCTTGAATCATTGTGGGCCAATAGTAGCCCATCCTTTTGATCTTCAGCTTCATCTTTGGCCCGGCTTGATGAGAACCGCAAAGTCCGTCATGAGTTTTTGGACGACTCTCCTTGCTTCTTCCGGTCCCAGGCATCTTAGCCATAGAGAGTCGAATGATCTCTTATATAGAGTATTATTGACGAAAGCGAAAGACAGAGCTCGTTTCATGAGCTGATGTCTAGAGGACGCATCTTCAGGTGTTCGACGGGATTTGAAGTAGTCTATAAAGACTTCTCTCCAATCCTTAGCCTTTTCCTGGTCTTTTATTCGTAAGGCCGTTTGTTCGGTCGCTTCCTTTTCTTTGGACGACTCCGGAGACATATCTGCCGGTGCGAGAACCCGACGGCTTTGTACAACAATCCTCACGTCATCGAGGTTTTCGTCAGTCAGTTCTTTAGCGAGTTTGGCTAACGCATCCGCCTTGCTATTTTCCGTGCGTGGTATGCTTTCCGGGATGTAAGAAGGGATTTGAGTCAGCAGTTGTTGCACCCTTTCACCGTACCTTACCAACTCTGGTTTGCACGTTTGATAGTCGCCGTTTACTTGACTAACGACCGGTTGGAAGTCTCCGTATATGAGGAGGTTTTCGATTCCTATGTCGACAGTGATCTCAAGACCTGCTATCAAAGCTTCATATTCGGGTTCATTGTTTGTCCTCGGCTCTGTTAAAGAAAAGGCGAAGCGCATTATCCCTCTTTATGGAGTCACGAAGATGAGGCCTACCCCAGATTTGATTATGGGGGAGCCGTGCTTTCGCTTCTTCATAGAAGACGCTCCATAGAAGTAGAGTTCCCATCGGGTATCGCTCTCTCCTCTCTCCCTGTCGATTGTGTCAAACGTGTGCTCGCCTGGCAATTCGCAATTTAAAGGTGATTCGGCAGGTATCGGATGCTTGGCGAGGAAGTCGGTGATGGCCTGGCTTTTCACTGCCTTGAGAGGACGATATGTTATCGAGAATTCCATTAAGAGTAGGGCCCATTTAGCGAGTCGTCCCGTTAGTATGGCTCTTTGTAACATTTCAGAAAAATAAAATATTATTTTGGGAATTTTTATAATTAAATAATAAATATTATGAATATTTTAATAAATTGGTATAATTATATACCGGTAATTTGGAAAATAATTGGTAAATTATAAGAATTATTGAAATATTGGTGTTTATGTGTAAATAGATTAAATGCTAATCTCGATTCAATATCGCTAATCTTGCATTAATCTGGTTTTGTGCATGACATGTTATAAACACTTGTAACATATTTTGAACCATGTCTTCATCTTATTTTTAGTGTCCTTTTTTATGGAAAGAAAAAGGGTAGTAAAAGATAAAGAAAAGAAAAGAGAAAACAAAACAAAAGATATTGTAAAGAATGAGAGAGAACTCTAGAAATTCCTAGACTTTTGACCAAGCTCCCATTTTCTTTCTCCATCTCTTCATCATTTTTTTCCTCTCATCTCTCAACCCCATGGCAGCCCCTCTCCTCTCCACTCCTCTACCTACTCACTTCACCACAAAATACACATTAAAACCATAAATCCCTTCACAAAAAATTAATCCCTAGCTTATTACAAGCATGAGGATGTGATCAGGTTGAGGTTTTGAAGAACTTGTGCAACTCAAGAAAGTTCTTGAGTTGCCAAATGAGGTAATTCTTGCACCATTAGAATAGTATTCCATTTCCTTTAACATCTAATTAAGTTTAGAATCGATATATCGAGGTTTAGTGAACTTTGAAAATTTCAAGTTAAGGTTTTGAGGAAATTTTGAGTTGTGAAGTGTAATTGAGGCTAGTAGAGACCATACAACCTCTGTTGTGATTGTATACTGAACTAAACCAAAGATTAAACCCCCAATTAGCAAATTTAGAAACCCTGATATTGGATTTTTGTGACTTTTGTGGTGATAATTAGAGATCTGCTGTGACTCGGAGACTTGGAAAATTATTTAGAAATTATAGTGATATGTGCAGGTGACCAGAAGACTACCCCTGAAATCCGAGCCCCTAGCAGGTGACCAGAAGACTACCCCTGAAATCCGAGCCCCTATACCCAAACTTGGGCCGCAGATTTAATCTAAATGGCCGCAATTTGCTGCCATATTTTGGAGTTAGGCTGTGATCTTTTGTGGGAAGCTAAATTATCTGATAACTAGACCCTCCCCATATGCAAAATTAGCTAATTTCACTTAGGATAAAATCTGGGACCGTTTTCTTGAGTTGCTGCATTGTTTTACGACTTCGTTTTAACTTGGTTTTGGCATTTGTTTTTTTTTACTCGATGTTCTGATGTTTGTACCTCGACATCGAGAATTTGTTTGGCTTTTCTTGCATGCGAGGACCATAAGTTCTAACCTATGCATGTTTCGTATGACGCTCTGGTTTTCTTTCGTGATTTCGATTTACAATGCCATATGTTTATATGCAGGCATCCTTACGTGGATTTCGAGACGACGGGAAGAGCAAGGCGACATCGATTTCGGCAAGCGAGAATTCTGGTGAGTAGATGTATATTTATGGGGGAAGTCGGGTGGATGGCGTATAGCACGCCCCGCAAACGTAGTATAAAGTTATTACGTATTATTATTATGAGTCGGACGTGACCTCGGATTTCTTGACTAGTAGGATACTGTTGAAGACCTTAAGTTGGGTTAGACGGATTTAGAAAGACTTAATCGGAGGATGATTACCTTGGAGACGATTCTTAGGTTTCATGTAGACACACACACGCACACACACACACACTTGACTTGGTATATATGTGTGTGTGTCTATATATATATATATATATATATATATATATATATATATATATATGAATGTGTATAGGTTCACACACACACACACACACACACACACACACACACACATACACACGTGATATGAGGATGTTATATGATACATGGGGATGAGTCGATATGATTGGGCATGATGCCGTGAGATATTGGATATATGATCGAGATATGATATGAAATTGTAACATTTCAAAAAAAAAAAATATTTTTTTGGGAATTTTTATAATTTAATATTATTTTAATGACTATTTTAATATTTCGGTATAATTAAATACAGATAAATGGGAAAAATTATGGAAAATTCTAGAATATGGTATTTTATGGAATTATGCCATTTTTAAGTTTTTATGATTAATTATATGCTAATTTAGTGCTAATCGCGATTAAAAATCGCTAATCGGTTTTTTAGCATTTTTGTGCAAAACATGCACATATTATTTTTTTGTTTTACACTGTGCATTTCTACCATGTTACTTTGGGTTTACTATTGGTGTGAGAAGGATTTGGGTTAATGAAATTGGAAAAGAAAAGAAAAGAAAGGGAAAAAGGATATTATATTGAGGTATGGGTGAGAAAGAGTAGGTGAGGGTGTTGACTTGGCCATTTCCCTTCATTCCTTCACTCATTTCTCTCCCTCTTCCTTCATTGCTGCTGCTTCTCCTGCTCTTCACCTCCTTCCCCTCTTCAACTCCTCAAAACACATCCAAAAACACCTCAAAACCCTATCCCCACTTCACAAAAATTGTTCCCAAGCTCACTAGCTACACATTGGACCAAGAAAGTCTTCATTTTGGCGCTGTTGAGAATTCATGAGGGTCTTATGAGGTAATTTCTTCACAATTGGAGTGTTATTTCTTGTGCTTAAGCTTCAATTCAAGTTTCATATCGATATCGTGTAATTTGGTGTAATTTGGACCAACTTAGAGAGGGTTAGGGTAAAGTTGAGATGTTGCTTTGCAATTGGACTTAAATAGTGACCTTAGACCCTATATTGACCAAAACACTGTCCTAGCACAACCTGAAACCCAAAAATACGGAATTACGGAACTTTTCATGTCGGTTTGTGTGATCTGTGAAGGTGTTCTGGAATCTGGAGCAACCCGGGGGCACCAAAAATAAAATTGAGCTGACAGTGAGTCGTGCAGGCACCTAGGAAGCTACCACCAAGACCCGAGCCCCTAACTCAAACCTACGGATGCAGATTTAATCATTCTGGCCGTAAATTGCGGCCAGAGTAGAAGAGAATCGGTCCATTTTTGTTCCAGGGCTCATTTTGCACTAAATTAGGCCCCTCCTATATGCAGTTTTGGCTAATTGTCATCTGGGGAAAATCTGGGAGCATTTTGGTGTGTTTTAGGCGATGTTTTCCATATTTTTAAATGCGCTTTCTTGATATTTGGATTTGTATTTGGTTGTCGGGTGTTCGTACATCGACAACAGGGGTTGTTTGTTGGATTTGCATGTTTGGGCCATAGGTTCCAACCTATGAGCACACGCTGTATCGGTTTTCTGCCTTGATTTTCATACGCATTGCTATGGTTGATCATTGTAGGTACCTTCACGTAGATTCCGAGGTGACGGAGCATGGCGTTATCAACACCGACACGCAGGATACAGGTGAGTAGATTTATATCTACGGGGAGAAGTCGGGTGGATGGCGTATAGCACCCCCGCAGTTCGTGGTGATGTATACGAATACGTATACACACATATATTGATTGTATGTTGTTGAGATTATTGATAATAAAGATGGATATTTGGTATTTTTGGATTGGTTTAGTGTAGTTGCGAAACCCTAGAGTAGTGGTCGCACTCACACACGCACGCACACACATACTTGCATACATTCCTTCTTTCATATGTGCGTATATGGGAATATATATTTATGTGTTCACATGGGTATGGGACTATGTGTTCATATACTGGATTTGAGGATAGTATTTCGGATTTGAGATGAGTCGATGAGATTGGGCTTGAGGCCAGGAGATCGGTGATGTGATTTGGTTCGTATTGAGATACGACATGATGTTTTCGCGGGTCTTTTGGCGTAGTGATTCTTACACCTGCATGCATACTTAGGCGGTATCAGTATTGTAGTAGACATAGATCAGTACCCCGATCATGATATTTGATAAAAAGGATACCAGATGAATAGTATGATGAATGTGATATTGACCCGTACCCAGATTTGGGATGCCGTACGACGGATTTACGTACGAGCTATACATTGATGATTGATCCGCACTCTTGACTTGGGATGTCTGATTATAGATGTGGTATCGGATATGATATTATTGATGCGGGATCACCGACTATACATATACAGGTATATATATGTATCGACTCAGATGTTAGGCTTCCTTACCTGTAGTTCAGCTTGTTAGTTCAGCCGTATAGTTTAGTGTAGTTGTTAGATTAGATTAGACTCCTACCTATTTCAAAACTAGCGGGTCGTGGGTATTTTAAAAGACAGGTCAAGGGATCTACGGATATTTCAAAAGACGTATCCTTTCTTAAAACCACCGTAGCCCCTATTTTCAAAACCCCATGATTCGTGTTATTTCAAATGGCACCATTGTTTAATATTTAGCTCCCGCTCATTTTGGTTGCTCGCTCCGCATCACATACTTACTTTGGTATTTCATATTGCATTGTTGACATTATGCTGTTAGGACACCAGCACCATTACCGATGATGCGTATGTACCACGTACACTTACTTGCCGGCTCACACACATCTTCATCGGTAATTGCCATGTCACGTACACCTTAGAAAATATTATTGCTTAACTTAGCTTGATAGCTAGTAGTTTGACATAATATTAGTGTACTTACTTTATATGCCAGCTTAGATATTGTAGTTATTACTTGTCACTTCATGCATACTGTTATTCATTGTTATGCCGTATTCATGGATTCTCATGCCTATATTCATGGGTTTATATGCTATTGATGTTTTGGATTCGGATTTCTATGAGATTTTCTGGATTTAGGGGAAAACCGCAAAACTTGTATAAGCTTCTTTCCTCTCTTTTAAATAAAAAGTGCGGTTTTCCCATGATGTATGAGTCGTCCACCATAAGTTTGCTGATGGATTTCGAGACCCGATTCGAGGAGATGGATGAACCGTTTCGGGTACATGGTGGGCCCGGTGCGGTACCCCGGGGCGAGAAGGTCGTGTTGTTGACGTTGAGCCTGGCAGGGGAGTACTACTGACCGGTGATTTTACCCGACGCGTCGGATATCCGGAGGATACCGTCGTGGTCTTGAGATTGATGGTAGGGGCCGGTCTGGACTGATGGCGCCGTGGATATTGAGACTGAGACATTGAGATTTCGAGATATTGAGGTACTGATATTTGATGATACAGGCCAGTCCGGATAGCCGAAGCCTGAGATATTGAGATATTGGGATTTATGTTTTGTGTCAATGCTAGACACTGTTTATGCTGATTTCATTTATGTTACCTCATTTTAAAAATGCAGAAATCTCACTAAGTTATGAAAGCAGTTCCTTCAGTATATGTATTCTGTTTTCATGCATTCATACATCATCCATATGATATATTGTTATCTGAGGCACTGACACGAGAACTTGGTATTACTGTCGTTTAGAGGTATACCCTAGCCATTGTTATAGGCTGCTGGTTATATTTTGAGGATATATTATGATCGTATGACCTAGGATTGCGTCATACATGCGATTTTTATTCGTAGATGTTTTTCTATTCACGAGTTGGCAACTCACCCCCGTTGTGCCCCAGTTTCTTGCAGGTTTGCCGTACAGGTTTCATTATGGTTTTGCGGGCACAGTTTTGTTCGGGTGACTTGCTAGTAGGTGGGTTTATTGGTATCGTACCCATCATATTACCTTGTATTATATTATTCAGTTGTATCTAGTAAATTCCATCAACCAAACATGTATTTTATTTCAGAGATAGAGACCAGTGATGCTTATTCTTTCGACCTTAGAGTCGCGCGTTGTATTTCTATTGATTTCTTGCTGTTTTGAGTTTCCTTTTGAGTTTTGATCCTCTTCCTTGGCGTTGTATATTATATTGTTTGTGTGGTTGTGGCCGTCATTTGACGAAGAGCTAGCTCCCGCTTGGGGATGCCTTTTATTGATTTCGTATACTATTTATGCTGTATCCCGTTTGGGGGCCTGTATTTACAAAGGAGACTCTGCCGAAATTTTCAGGAAATATTTGATGTTTTTAAAAACGCATAATTCGGCTTATGCTATTTAAACTACTTGATTTAAATTGGTTTTCCTACACTCTACTACTTTTCTTGGTTTGGATTTCTGGGTTTTCGGCTTACTTAGAATACGTACGCCTTGAGACGTTCGTACTTTAAGTGCCGGTCATATTCCGTACTTTCGGGCCGTGACAGAAATGTGTTATGATATTAGAGGATCGATGGGTAATGAGGAAATATATAGACGATGATATGTGTAGATGGTATTGAAATGAACGAGACTCTAGAATAAAACCCATATCGTAATATGTGACTTAATCATGATATGATATATGACATGATATTTTAGAGGATCATTTGACGATATATATTTACACAGACGATGATATATGTTTGATGATATTGGAATGTATGTGATTATAGTACAGTACCCTTGATCATGATATTGTTTAATGATGATACTATACGAACGATGATGTATATATGTGTGATAGTTGACCTGTATCCCGATTTTGGGATGTTGTACGATGGATTTTACCGTACGAGGAATAGATGTGATGATTGATCCGCACTCTTGACTCGAGGAAGTCGTACTACGTACGTGACGCTATTGAGGCCGGATCACCGACTACTAGAGATACCGACTCAGACTTTAGGAGGATTATTCTTACCTTTCGACTAGTGTCTTTAGTTAGTTCCTTAATTGGTTAGGTAGATTTTAGTTTAGGCTCGAGTCATATTTATTTTTAAAAACTAACGAATCGTGCGCATTTTTAAAGACAGCCTGAGGGATACTACGGATTTTTCAAAGGACGTATCTTTTCTTAAAAACCCCATAGCCCCAATTTTCTAAAAACCACGATTCGTGCTTTTTCAAACAACAAACTTTGTGACTCGTAATTAGTATGTATTCTCTAGTTGTGCGTTTACTACACATTCACCGTTATATTCATGTTGTATTCATCGCATTGCATATTCATACATATATTTCTTTAGCTAATATAAAACTCTGCATGTTAGGACACCAGCACCATTACCGATGATGCGCATGATTCGCGTACACTTATTTTCCGGCTCACACACATCATCATCGGTAATTGACATGTCACGTACACTTTAGAACATATTATCTTTTTATTGATATAATCAGCTAAATGCTAGTCCAATATAATATTGTGTGATTACTCTCATGTTCTAGTTTAGACATTGTATTTATTACTTAGACACTTCATGCATTCACATATTCATATTATCATGCAGTATTATGGGGCTTATGCAAATACTCATTATTTACTTACTCATGATTTTGGGATTTTGGATTTCTATGAGATTTCTGAATTTTGGGGGGAAACCGCAAGAATTTAATAAAAGCAAATTATTATCATTTTTAAAATGTAAGTTGCCGTTTTCCCGTGATGTATGGGTCGTCCACCATGAGTTTTCATATTTTCTGTTGGATTTCGAGACCCGATTCGAGGAGTGGAGGAACCGTCTCGGGTACATGGTGGGCCCGGTACGGTACCCCGGGGCGAGAGTGTTTTTGTGGGGATGACGATGAGCCTGGCTGGGGAAGACTACCTACCGGTGATGTCTGGCACGACGGATATCCGGAGGATACCGACCGTTGTCGTAAGATTTGATGATATGAGCCGATCCGGACTGACGGAGCCCGAGATATTGAGACTTCGAGATATTGAGACTTTGAGATATTGAGACGTTGAGATATATATGTCTTGTGTCGATGCTTGACATGGATTTCCATGGATTTCATTGATGATGTTTCAGATTACCATACAAATTTTACTATTATAAAAGTTAAAGATTTTCTTATACAAATATGCCCAGATTTCATGGTTGATTGTTTCATTTGTGATGCATTCATACATCATATACATACATGATATGTTACTACTTGAGGCACTGACACGAGCACTGAGTATTGCACTTACGCATAGATTATTACCCTGCCACTACTAGATGACTAGCGTTATGTTAAATATATTATTATGACCTAGGAGATCGTCGTGCATGCGATTTCTACTCGCAGATGTCTTCTACTCACGAGTTGGCAACTCACCCCCGTTGTGCCAAATTTTCTTACAGGTTTCGATGTACAGGTTTCCTTGGCAACTTGCTGGCACATCATTTCATTCAGGGTGATTTGCTTGGTAGATTGGTTCATTGTATCGGGACCGCCGTTGTACTTTTATTATTTCGGTTGTATCTAATAAGCTCCATCAACCAGACTTGTATTACTTGATAGATTTAGAAGACCAGTTGTTTATTCTTTCGACCTTAGAGTCGCGCTTGTACTATTATGGTTTTCTGGTGGTTTTGATGGTTTTCTTTGAGTTTTGTTCCTCGCCCTTCGGCGTTGTATATTATATTGCTTGCATTGTTGTGACCGCCAATTGGCGAAGAGCTAGCTCCCACTTGGGGATACCTTTTTATTATTGCTTATGTATATATTCTTGTTTGTACCCGTTTTGGGCCAGTTTTTACAAAGGAAGCTCTGCCGAAATTTTTGAGAAAATTTGATGTTGCTTTTAAACATGTTTTTCTTTACTTTTACTTTTAATGGTTTAGATTTCTGGGCTTCGGCTTGCTTAGATTATGTTACGCCTCTAGACGTTTCGTAATTTAAGTGCCGGTCACGTTCCGTACTTTCGGGTTGTGACAAAGTTGGTATAGAGCGCTAGGTTTAACCCTTGTCTAAGTCTAGGTTGACCTTGGTTGATGGAGTAGGTGACTTAGGTAGAGTGACATACCGTGGGTATGATCTGCGGCATACTTACGATACGCTACTCTGCTTAAGAAACCTTAGGATGTACATTTCTTTGCACCATATTCTATTCGTTCCATTGATCTATCTTCGTCAATATCGGATGGTGGTTTCTGTTACCACGGTCGCACGAGCAAAGGGAGCTGCGGCTCGAATGCGATGACCGTTAGGGTATTGTCTATTCTTAAGGATCGAAGCATTGTTTAGCGTGCGGACGAAGAGTATTCACATGTCGTCCAGACAAAGTTAAAAGGTTCGAATGATTGTAAGAAACCCATTTTCCTAAATTTAAGGTATTCGGAAGAACATGCAGGTAATTCTATGGACCCTCTAGAAGAATGAAACCCTAACTCGACATAATGACCATGAGAATGCCATGAAACCTTAAGGTTTACGGCAGTTCCGCGGTGCCATTAGTGAGGCTTGGCTTTGCCCTTCTACGCCTGGTCTGCAGATGCTGGGGCATGTACTGGATATTTTTAAACTGTACTTGAGTGTTGAGCTCTCGGGGAATTATGAGACTTTGATAAATCGATCGAAAAGTTTAACGTAGTCCGGATATCATGTGATGAGATACATTACTTGGGGGAACTCTAGATATGAGTATGGTCGTTTGTTGCGCCGTCAACACAACTATGAAGAGACGAGTCCGAATCAGTCGACATTGGAAGAGGCGCACATCAAAGTCAGTGTTACGATTTACAATTGGTGATTTGAATATCAAATTTCCTTTGTTTGGATTCTGGTATTTTGATGATTTCGTTTTATGATTGGTATTTCCTATGTGTACATTCATTACACTCTATTCGTGTTCCATATATCAGTTGTATTGATGCTGTTTTGTGCATACCCAGTGCACTCGATTTGGTTTTATACATTTTGAGATATTGATTTGATTTCGTGCATATGGGTTGCACATGATTTTAACGTATGCTTCGGCATAGTTTTCATGCTCTTTTCGTACTGTGATTTTGATTTTGATATTCGGTATATGTTTTCGTGCACCATGTGCACTTGATTGAGATTCTTGCGCACACTTGGCGCACTTGATGTGATTTTGTGCACACCAGATGCACTAAATCGGGATTTGTGCAGATTAGATGCACCTGATATTGTTGTCGTGCACGCCCGTTGCACTTGACAGATGTTTTTGGTGCACACCTGTTGCACTCAGCTTTGTTTCTGTGCATATTTGTGGCATCTGTATTTGGTTTCGATTTCCGTGCGCACCGGACGCACGTGGTACCTTGTATACTGTATTTGAGATTTATTTCATTTTGAGCAGTACATTTTTATGATATTTACTATTTGGTTTACTAACCGAGCAGGACTGTTTGAAGGACAGTACCTGAATATGTTTTTGCATGCATTGATAGTTACCGAAGGGATTTCCAAAAAGGAGTTATAGTCTCAATATTTTCATATGTGTCTGAGATGACACGAAACATTTTACAAAGGAAAACCCTTCTAAATTATTTTCAAAATGGCGGGACGTGTATGTTAAATAAAGGATATATATGTATAGCTATTTTTTTAAAATGAACACCCGTTGCTTGTGCCATGATACGCGCATCGCACGGTGGTTTGAAAAAGGTTTCGCAGGTATTTCTATTTGGATGTTTCGATGATTTTATAACGATGCGTACTATATACAAGTTATACTTTTGAGTATATCATATTGGTTTTCATATTAGATTTTGGCATTCGACCCCGGTAACAAAGAAGGAATCCATAAAAACTTGGAATCCAACACCATGATAAAATACTTCACCATAAACTCCGATGATTGCATACCGCTTGACGGAGTTTTGACCTTGGGTATTTATACTCGTTTTTCATGCGCATACATTGCGCTAAGATATGTTTATGGTATTTATGATTTCGGAGTCCCGACGACTTGAGTGTTTTGCTGAAATGTTTTAGAATTTGGGGGAAGTTTAAATTTAAATTCGGGGACCGAATTTATTTAAGGGGGAAGATTGTAACATTTCAGAAAAATAAAATATTATTTTGGGAATTTTTATAATTAAATAATAAATATTATGAATATTTTAATAAATTGGTATAATTATATACCGATAATTTGGAAAATAATTGGGAAATTATAAGAATTATTGAAATATTGGTGTTTATGTGTAAATAGATTAAATGCTAATCTCGATTAAATTTCGCCAATCTTGCATTAATCTGGTTTTGTGCATGACATGTTATAAACACTTGTAACATATTTTGAACCATGTCTTCATCTTATTTTTAGTGTCCATTTTTATGGAAAGAAAAAGGGTAGTAAAAGATAAAGAAAAGAAAAGAGAAAAGAAAACAAAAGATAGTGTAGACAATGAGAGAGAACTCTAGAAATTCCTAGACTTTTGACCAAGCTCCCATTTTCTTTCTCCATCTCTTCATCATTTTTTTCTCTCATCTCTCAACCCCATAGTAGCCCCTCTCCTCTCTACTCCTATACTTCCACACTTCACCACAAAATACACATTAAAACCATAAATCCCTTCACAAAAAATTAATCCCTAGCTCATTACAAGCATGAGGGTGTGATCAAGTTGAGGTTTTGAAGAACTTGTGCAACTCAAGAAAGTTTTTGAGTTTCCAAATGAGCTAATTCTTGTACCATTAGAATAGTATTCCATTATCTTTAACATCTAATTAAGTTTAGAATCGATATATTGAGCTTTAGTGAACTTTGAAAATTTCAAGTTAAGGTTTTGAGGAAATTTTGAGTTGTGAAGTGTAATTGAGGCTAGTAGAGACCATACAACCTCTATTGTGATTGTATACTGAACTAAACCAGAGATTAAACCCCCAATTAGCAAATTTAGAAACCCCGATATCGGATTTTTGTGACTTTTGTGGTGATAATTGGAGATCTGCTGTGACTCGGAGACTTGGAAAATTATTTAGCAATTATAGTGATATGTGCAGGTGACCAAAAGACTACCCCTGAAATCCGAGCCCCTATACCCAAACTTGGGCCGCAGATTTAATCGATATGGCCATAATTGCGGCCATATTTTGGAGTTAGGCTGTGATCTTTTGTAGGAAGCTAAATTATCTGATAGCTAGACCCTCCTCATATGCAAAATTAGCTAATTTCACTTAGGGTAAAATCTGGGACCGTTTTCTTGAGTTGCTGCATTGTTTTACGACTTAGTTTTAACTTGGTTTTGGCATTTTGTTTTTTTTTACTCGATGTTCTGATGTTTGTCCTCGACATCGAGAATTTGTTTGGCTTTTCTTGCATGCGAGGACCATAGGTTCTAACCTATGTATGTTTCGTATGACGCTCTGGTTTTCATTCGTGATTTCGATTTACAATGCCATATGTTTATATGTAGGCATCCTTATGTGGATTTCGAGACGACGGGAAGAGCATGCCGACATCGGCTTCAGCAAGCGAGGATTCAGGTGAGTAGATGTATATCTACGGGGGAAGTCGGGTGGATGGCGTATAGCACCCCCGCAAACGTAGTATAAGGTTATTACGTATTATTATTATGAGTCGGACGTGACCTCGGATTTCTTGAGTAGTAGGATACTGTTGAAGACCTTAAGTTGGGTTAGACAGATTTAGAAAGACTTAATCAGAGGATGATTACCTTGGAGACGATTCTTATGTTTCATGTAGACACACACACGCACACACACATACACTTGACTTGGTATATATGTATATATATATATATATATATATGAATGTGTATAGGTTTCTATATATATATATATATATATATATATATATATATATATAACATATACACGTGATATGAGGATGTTATATGATACATGGGGATGAGTCGATATGATCGGGCATGATGCCGTGAGATATTGGATATATGATCGAGATATGATATGAAATGTGTTATGATATTAGCGGATCAATGGGTAATGAGGAAATATATAAACGATGATATGTGTAGATGGCATTGAAATGAACGAGACTCTAGAATAAAACCCAGATCGTAATATGTGACTTAATCACGATATGATATATGACATGATATTTTAGAGGATCATTTGACGATATATATTTACACAGACGATGATATATGTTTGATGATATTGGAATGTATGCGATTATAGTACAGTACTCTTGATAATGATATTGTTTGATGATGATACTATACGAACGATGATGTATATATATGTGATAGTTGACCTGTACCCCGATTTTGGGATGCTGTACGATGGATTTTACCATACGAGGAATAGATGTGATGATTGATCCGCACTCTTGACTCGAGGAAGTCATACTATGTACGTGACGCTATTGAGGCTGGATCGCCGACTACTAGAGATACCGACTCAGATTTTAGGAGAATTATTCTTACCTTTCGACTAGTGTCTTTAGTTAGTTCCTTAGTTGGTTAGGTAGATTTTAGTTTAGGCTCGAGTCATATTTATTTTTAAAAACTAACGAATCGTGCGCATTTTTAAAGACAGTCTGAAGGATATTACAGATTTTTCAAAGGACGTATCTTTTCTTAAAAACCCCGTAACCCCTAATTTTCTAAAAACCACGATTCGTGCTTTTTCAAACAACAAACTTTGTGACTCGTAATTAGTATGTATTCTCTAGTTGTGCATTTACTACACATTCACCGTTATATTCATGTTGTATTCATCACATTGCATATTCATACTTATGTTTCTTTAACTAATATGAAATTCTGCCTGTTAGGACACCAGCACCATTACCGATGATGCGCGATCCATGTACACTTATTTGCCGGCTCACACACATCATCATCGGTAATTGCCATGTTATGTACACTTTAGAATATATTATCTTTTTATTGATATAATCAGCTAAATGCTAGTCCAATATAATATTGTGTGATTATTCTCATGTGCTAGTTTAGACATTGCATTTATTACTTAGACACTTCATGCATTCACATATTCATATTATCATGCAGTATTGTGGGGCTTATGCCAATACTCATTATTTACTTACTCATGATTTTGGGATTTTGGATTTCTATGAGATTTCTGAATTTTGGGGGAAAACTCAAGAATTTAATAAAAGCAAATTATTATCATTTTTAAAATGTAAGTTGCGGTTTTCCCGTGATGTATGGGTCGTCCACCATGAGTTTTCATGTTTTCTTTTGGATTTCGAGACCCGATTCGAGGAGTGGAGGAACCGTCTCGGGTACATGGTGGGCCCGGTACGGTACCCCGGGGCGAGAGTGTTTTTATAGGGATGACGATGAGCTTGGCTGGGGAAGACTACCTACCGGTGATGTCTAGCGCGGCGGATATCCGGAGGATACCGACCGTTGTCATGAGATTTGATGATATGAGCCGATCCGGACTGACGGAGCCCGAGATATTGAGACTTCGAGATATTAAGACTTTAAGATATTGAGACGTTGAGATATATATGTCTTGTGTCGATGCTTAACACGGATTTCCATGGATTTCATTGATGATGTTTCAAATTACCATACAAATTTTACTATGATAAAAGTTAAAGATTTTCTTATACAGATATGTCCAGATTTCATGGTTGATTGTTTCATTCATGATGCATTCATACATCACATACATACATGATATGTTACTACTTGAGGCACTGACACGAGCACTGAGTATTGCACTTACGCATAGATTATTACCCTGCCACTACTAGATGACAAGCGTCATGTTAATTATATTATTATGACCTAGGAGATCGCCGTGCATGCGATTTCTACTCACAGATGTCTTCTACTCATGAGTTGGCAACTCACCCCCGTTGTGCCAAATTTTCTTACTGGTTTCGATGTACAGGTTTCCTTGGCAGCTTGCTGGCACATCATTTCATTCAGGATGATTTGCTTGGTAGGTTGGTTCATTGTATCGGGACAGCCATTGTACTTTTATTATTTCAGTTGTATCTAGTAAGCTCCATCAACCAGAATTGTATTACTTGATAGATTTAGAAGACCAGTTGTTTATTGTTTCGACCATAGAGTCGCGCTTGTACTATTATGGTTTTCTGGTGGTTTTGATGGTTTTCTTTGAGTTTTGTTCCTCACCCTTCGGCGCTGTATATTATATTGCTTGCATGGTTGTGACCGCCAATTGGCGAAGATCTAGCTCCCGCTTGGGGATGCCTTTTTATTATTGCTTATGATTGTTAGTGTATATGCCCTAGAGGCCATTACTGTATCATACTAGTTTGTATATTACTTGATGGAAGCTTGGGATATTCACAGTTGTATATACAATCTTGCTCGAAATGGTAGTATGCTACTTGGTTTGTCTCTGCTTTAATATGTGCATGTGTTTCTTTTAGCATATTGCGGATATACATATTAGTAAAGCCCTTAGGATCTTTGCTTGATTACCAGCGTTGTGATGGCGCTCACACTCATGGGAGCTGGGTGATCTATAAGCACATCCTTATACAGGTCCCTAGTCGTTGGACTATCGAGACAGGGCATCGATACTCCGGAGTAGACTAGCGTATGCGCTTCTCATCCCAGTGTGGGAGACGGTCTGTCCCACAGCCGTCTGTACGTCGTACTTGAGATAGTATGCGGGTGCTCGTTAGGTTACGAGTACACTGGACAGGACTCGTCGGGGACTGTTCATTGGTATTATACCTATCGTCAGTTATCAGTTCCCAGGTGACATGAGTACAGCTTAGTCCGCTGACTTGACACTGTCACTTCGCCTCGAGTGTGTTCCCACTGCACTTTGATTACTACCCTACCACGGCTCAAAAGAGTCGTGCAAACAGGTAGTTTTTAGGTGCAGTCCCGAAGCACTTGGAGGCAGTGACGGTTAGACAGGATTCGTCTCTCCCGGTATTGGGGGTTGACATCGCGCTGTGTCCAGGAGAGCCATTACACGAGTAGTCCCTGGCCAGGGCAAGCGAGATATACTGGTAGGTTTCCAGTGTTATCTCAGGGTGTTCTGGGCTTCACTCCGACACGACTTGTACCGCTATTAGGGGACTGACGTTCACCGCCCCCTAGGCCCGCCGTGCGATGTATCAGACGAACAGACCGGACTGTACGGAGATTGTCACATACAGGCTCAGTAGGAGTTCAGATGGGGTTCACCTCGTCAGTCTTCTTATCGACATCTACCTGGGGACCGTTACGTACAGCTAGTACCGCTTGCGGTCTGTGGTTAAACCCACTGCCAGCGTAGTGTCGAGTCTTTCGAGTCCCACACAGAGAGCTATTCGCCTTTAGGCAAAATGAGTAGAGGTCGCATGGTTTTGCGACAGGGTTCGGTCACATCCGCGCACTTGTGTACGTTTGCTGTCCGGACAGTTTATACTAGCGGGCTTTGGTTTAAGCCGGATCCTAGTATATGATTTGGGATTGGTTTTTCTCATTGTATTCGTGTTCCTCGGATCACGAATGCGGGTGCGTATGCACAGTTGCTAGAGACAGAGGGAGAGGACCTTGATTAGGGTTAATGGCTATTGTCATTTTATTAACCCTAATGTTTATGTGTGTATTATTGTTAATTGATAATTAGTTTAATAATTATGCGTGGTTATGGATGTTGACCATTTGACCTCCTTGACTTGTTGACCTAGGTTGACACTTTGACCATCATCATTTCTTTTGGAAGATGCTTTTTGATCCTTGCAAATTGAAATGATAATGGTCATATCATGATTAACCATGACAATTATCTAGCTAATTATTTAATTAAAATAATATACATATTAGTGAGAATGGTTCATTATCATTCTCATTCTATTTTTTTTTCATTTCTCTCTCTTGTTCTTCCTCTCCCTCAAGCTCTCCCCTCTCATGTGTTGAGAAACACTTGAGCTTGAGAAAAACCCTCTCTTGATCATCTCTACTCTCATCTAGGGTTCAAGGACTAGCACTTCTTGCACCCTAGTTACTTCTAGCTTGGAGTTGAAGCCAAAGGTTGAGGCTTTCGGGTGGATCTTTCTTCGGCGTGAGAAGACGATCAAGGTGACCTCCTTCCACCACTCCAAGGAGTAAGGAGAGAAGGACTTAAAGCCCAAGGTATAACCTTTCTAGCACTTAGCTAGTTTGTAGTTAGCTTTAGCAAGTTTTTATTTAGCAAAGATCCTTAAAGCATAGTCCATGTTGCCTATAGTTGATAAAAATCCAATTTTTATTCCGTTTTCCGCCTCCCCGCAAGCACCGGGGTGGGCAACGTGGACTTACAATGTATATATTCTTGTTTGTACCTGTTTGGGGCCAGTTTTTACAAAGGAAGCTCTGCCGAAATTTTTGAGAAAATATGATGTTGCTTTTAAACATGTTTTTCTTTACTTCTTCTTTTAATGGTTTAGATTTCTGGGCTTTCACTTGCTTAGATTACATTACGCCTCTAGATGTTTCATAATTTAAGTGCCGGTCACATTCCATACTTTCAGGTCGTGACAAAGTTGGTATCAGAGCGCTAGGTTTAACCCTTGTCTAAGTCTAGGTTGACCATGGTTGATGGAGTAGGTGACTTAGGTAGAGTGACGTACCATGGGTATGATCCGCGGCATAGTTACGATACGCTAATCTGCTTAAGAAACCTTAGGATGTACATTTCTTTGCGCCATATTCTATTCGTTCTTTTGATCTATCTTCGTCAATATCGGATGGTGGTTTCTGTTACCACGGTCACACGGGAAGAGGGAGCTGGGGCTCGAATGCGATGACCGTTAGGGTATTGTCTATTATTAAGGATCGAAGCATTGTCTAGCGTGCGGACGAAGGGTATTCACATGTCGTCCAGACAAAATTAAAAGGTTCGAATGATTGTCAGGAACTCATTTTCCCAAGTTTAAGGTATTCGGAAAAACATGCAGGTAATTCTATGGACCCTCTAGAAGAATGAAACCCAAACTCAACATAATGACCATGAGAACGCCTTGAAACCTTAGGATTTACGGTAGTTCCGCGGTGCCATTAGTGAGGCTTGGGTTTGCCCTTCTATGGCTGGTCCGCAGATGCTAGGGCATGTACTGGATATTTTTAAACTGTACTTGAGTGTTGAGCTCTCGGGGAATTATGGGACTTTGATAAATTGATCGAAAAGTTTAACGTAGTCCAGATATCATGTGATGAGATACATTACTTGGGGGGAACTCTAGATATGAGTATGGCTGTTTGTAGCGCCGTCAGTACAACTATGAAGAGACGAGTCCGAATCAGTCGACATTAAAAGAGGCGTACATCAACGTCAGTGTTACGATTTACGATTGGTGATTCGAATATCACATTTTCGTTGTTTGGATTCTGGTATTTTGATGATTTCGTTTTATGATTGGTATTTCCTATGTGTACATTCATTACACTCTATTCGTGTTCCATATATCAGTTGTATTGATGTTGTTTTGTGCATACCCAGTGCACTCGATTTGGTTTTATACATTTTGAGATATTGATTTGATTTCGTGCATATGGGTTGCACATGATTTTGACGTATGCTTCGGCATAGTTTTCATGCACTTTTCGTACTATGATTTCGATTTTGATATTCGGTATATGTTTTCGTGTACCATGTACACTTGATTGAGATTCTTGCGCACACTTGGCGCACTTGATTCGATTTTGTGCACACCAGATGCACTAAATCGGGATTTGTGCAGATTAGATACACCTGATATTGTTGTCGTGCACACCCGTTGCACTTGACAGATGTTTTTGGTGCACACCCATTGCACTTAGTTTTGTTTCTGTGCATATTTGTGGCATCTGTATTTGGTTTCGATTTCCGTGCGCACCGGACGCACGTGGTACCTTGTATACTGTATTTGAGATTTATTTCATTTTGAGCAGCACGTTTTTATGATATTTACTATTTGGTTTAGTAACCGAGCAGGACTGTTTGAAGGACGGTACATGAATATGTTTTTGCATGCACTGATAGTTACCGAAGGGATTTCCAAAAAGGAGCTATAGTCTCAATATTTTCATGTGTCTGAGATGACATGAAACATTTTACAAAGGAAAACCTTTCTAAATTATTTTCAAAATGGCGGGACGTGTATGTTAAATAAAGGATATATATGTATAGCTATTTTTTTAAAATGAACGCCCGCTACTTGTGCCGTGATACGCGCATCGCACGGTGGTTTGAAAAAGGTTTCGCAGGTATTTCTAATTGGATGTTTCGATGATTTTATAACGATGCGTACTATATACAAGTTATAGTTTTGAGTATATCATATTGGTTTTCATATTGGATTTTGGCATTGTATGTTCACCATAACTACGATGATTGCATAGCGCTTGACGGAGTTTTGACCTTGAGTATTTATACTCGTTTTTCATGCGCATACATTGCGCTAAGATATGTTTATGGTATTTATGATTTCGGAGCTCCGACGACTTGAGTGTTTTGCTGAAATGTTTTAGAATTTGGGAGAAGTTTAAATTTAAATTCGGGGACCGAATTTATTTAAGGGGGGAAGATTGTAACATTTCAGAAAAATAAAATATTATTTTGGGAAGTTTTATAATTAAATAATAAATATTATGAAAATTTTAATAAATCGGTATAATTATATATCGATAATTTGGAAAATACTTGGGAAATTATAAGAATTATTGAAATATTGGTGTTTATGTGTAAATAGATTAAATGCTAATCTCGATTAAATTTCGCTAATTTTGCATTAATCCGGTTTTGTGCATGACATGTTATAAACACTTGTAACATATTTTGAACCATGTCATCATCTTATTTTTAGTGTCCTTTTTTTTATAGAAAGAAAAAGGGTAGTAAAAGATAAAGAAAAGAAAAGAGAAAAGAAAACAAAAGATATTGTAGAGAATGAGAGAGAACTCTAGAAATTCCTAGACTTTTGACCAAGCTCCCATTTTCTTTCTCCATCTCTTCATCATTTTTTTCTCCCATCTCTCAACCCCATGGCAGCCCCTCTCCTCTCCACTCCTCTACCTCCTCACTTCTGTCACGACCCGAAAGAGCACGTGACTGGCCCTTGAACCATATGAAGTCCATAGGACTCCATCTGATCCAAGTAAGCCAAAAGCCCAGAAATCTAAAACCAATTTAAGGATAAATGAATATACAAGCAATACACTATACAACGCCGAAAGGCGAGAATCAAAATTCAAAGAAACCCAGATAAGCATGAAAACTGCAACACTACTAAGCACGACTCTAAGGTCGAAATAATATATCACTAGTGTCTGAGTCTGATGTAAGGTTCCTAGGAACGCTAATGAGGTCTCACAAGGCATCAACCATGCCAATTTCAAATTTTACAAGTGCCAAGAAACCCTAATACGGATTCGTTGACTAGAGTTTAGGCGAAAAGTGAAACTAGTTAACAATTTAACTAAAAGAAAGAGGCTACAACCTTTGTAGATGCGGTTCTCCACTTCATTTGCTCCACATAGACGTCCTCTCGCTGTCCATGTCGGATCCCGGACTCTAGCATCGGCTTCATCAGAGAAATGGGCAGGCTAGGTCGTCAGCTTCGATGCCGAAGATGATCTACGTCGAGGCAACACAAGATCAAGCTCCAACTTCACCAAGTCGTGAAACTTGTGAAGAAAACACCCTATACTACTTGGCAAGAGGTAGAGGATGAAGAAATAGGAGGTGGGTTCACTTTAGAATTGGATTTCTCACTCTTTTGCTCAAGATGCCATTGATGGTGGCAAGCTTTTTCTTGAAGAAGAAGAAGAAGATGATAGAATATGATAAGTGTTCCTTTTAAAATGAAAATAATATGAATACTTATCATATACTAACCATGGTCAAGTGTAGAGAGTAAACTAGGGTTAGGTGAATGGTTAGGTTAAGAGAAGAAAACAAAAATGGTCAAGGTTTCAACCCTTCATGAAGCTTCATGAAAGAAACAAGAAAAGCCACCATTTCCATTTTCTCTTCCAAAATAAATAATCAAAATAAATAAATGAATAAGTAAACAAAACCCTAACCATTCATATAACCATGGTTTAATCTTTACACAAACACAAGTTAGCATGTATCATCAAACATGATACAATCAAGTGCACAAAAATATATCACATATACAATGTGCACATCAAGTGAGAAAATCCTTTTAAAATGAACCAATACTAGGTAATGCAAAGTAATATATCAAATATATAATTATATATTAAATCATTAAATCAACACTTGATTCAATGATCCGGTCATGTCACACATAACCGACTAGTATCAAATGTATCGGCTTATCGAATCAATCTTCGATTCGATAACTAGGTTATATCGCATACAACCAATCGAAACATTCATCACGAGAATGAAATACGGTATCACATACACGCATTATTCTCGGTCCTGCACATATCTCATATGCGCTCCTATTTCGTTTCGCTTGAGCCAGGAAACCTCTGCGTAGGACTCTAAAGACTCGTCAATACGCCGGCAGCAGATAATGATTATATCAAGCACCCACAAGCCGCAAGCGGTCAGCTAAACGTAACGGACACCCGGGTATTGAGCGATCAGAAGATCGATGAGCAAGCCCGCTCACACTCCTGTTAATCCAACCAGTAACACTTACCGTACAGTCCGGTCTGTTCGTCTGATACGTCGCATATCAAGTCTAGGGGTGGTAAACGTCAGACCCCAATAACCAATAAGTCGTGCCAATGTAAGGCTCATAACGGGTCGAGAAACTACTGGTAACACTTACCAGCAAATCTCTGATCAGCCCTGGCCAGGGACTTCCCTGTTACGGCCAATCGAGCACAGCGCAACATCAACCCCTAATACCGAGAGAGACGAAACCCCTCCTATCGCTCATTGCCTCCATGTGACTCGGGACTGTGCCCAACAACCACTGTTTTGCACGCCCTCATGGACGTGGTAAGGTGGAGATCAAAGTACAGTGGGAATCACACAAGACTCTATGACGATCTCGGGTCTACAGACTAACCTGTACAAGTGTCACCTGAGAACTGCCATCTGACGTGAGGTATAATACCATCTGGGAGTTCTCGGCGAGTCCGTCCAGTGTACCCAGTCTCCACTGAGCACCCGTATACCATCTCTGATGTCAAACACCAATGGATATGGGATCATCCATCACCCATCTCATGGGTCGAGAAGCGTATACGATAGTCTACACTGGTATATCGATGCCCCGTCTCGATACACCCACGACTAGGGACCTTAAAGGATGTACTTATGGACTACCATATTCCTACTAGTATGATCTGCATCATAGTCCAGGCAGTCAAGTACACATCCTAAGGGCTTTACCAACATGTAACTATAAGACAGTTTAAAGAGACTAATATACATGTTAAGATAAAGAGCAACCAGATAGCATACTATCATATCGAGCAAGAAAGTCATCTCTATATATGTCCAAGCATCCAATATAATATACATCATCTGTACAATACTGGCCTCTAGGGCATACATACAACTAACAATCTCCTACTTGCACTAGGGCCAGCTGCTGTAGTATCGCATACCGAGCATCCCGAAGAGTCTCTCAAACTGTATCTGGCGAATGGCCTTCGTGAGTGGATCCGCCGTGTTGTTCTTCGTGTCAACCCTCCTGACCTCGATCTCCTGGCGATCAACAATCTCCCGGATCAGGTGATACCGCCTCAGAATATGCCTGGATCGCTGATGGGACCTGGGTTCCTTGGCCAAAGCCACCGCTCCATTGTTATTGCAATACAAAGGTATCGGATGCATAATGGATGTAACCACTCTAAGTTCAGTAATGAACTTCTTGATCCAGACAGCCTCTTTAGCAGCATCGTTGGCAGTGATGTATTCAGCCTCCATCGTCGAGTCTGCCATGGTTTCCTGCTTGGAACTCTTCCAGCTAACCGCCCCTCCGTAAAGGGTAAAGACAAATCCCGACTGCAACTTAGAGTCGTCCTTATCACTCTGGAAGCTCGAATCGGTAAAGGACTCCACTTGGAGTTCTCCGTTACCATACACCAAGAGCATCTCTTTAGTCCTTCGCAAGTACTTGAGAATGCTCTTCACAGCTGTCCAGTGACTCTCTCCAGGATGAGCTTGATACCTGCTCACTACACTTAGTGAGTATGCAACATCGGGTCTGGTACATAGCATCGCGTACATGATAGAGCCTACAGCCGAAGCATAGGGTATCCCTTACATGCGAGCTCTCTCCAAATCAGTCTTGGGAGACATCTCTTTGGAGAGAGTGACTCCAGAGATCGTGGGAAAGTTCCCACGCTTGGATTCTTCCATACTAAACCTCTTTAGTATGGTGTCAATGTACCTGGATTGGGACAATCCCAATATTCGTTTGGATCTATCTCTATAGATCCTAATTCCCAATATGCATGAGGCATCACCAAGATCTTTCATCGAGAATCTTTGTGATAAGAAGAGCTTGACCGATTGCAGCATAGGAATATCATTTCCTATCAAGAGTATGTCATCCACGTACAATACGAGGAAGACAACCTTACTCTCTGCTACCTTCTTGTAGATACAAGGTTCATCTGGGTTTTTGACGAAATCAAACTCTTTGATAACGACGTCAAAGCAGATGTTCCAACTCCGCGATGCTTGCTTTAATCCATAAATGGATTTAAGCAGCTTGCACACCTTCCCGATGCTCCCACTGTCTACGAAGCCTTCTGGCTGAGTCATATACACGCACTCTTCTAAATCACCGTTTAGAAAGGCGGTCTTAACATCCATTTGCCAGATTTCGTAGTCATGATATGCAGCGATGGCAAGCATGATCCGGATGGATTTAAGCATAGCTACTGGAGAAAAGGTTTCGTCATAGTCCACACCTGGTCTTTGACGAAAACCCTTTGCAACAAGTCTAGCTTTGAAAGTCTCTACTTTCCCATCTACACCAAGTTTTTTCTTGAAGATCCACTTGCTCCCAATGGGTTTTACCCCATCAGGAGCAGCTTCCAAAGTCCATACTTTGTTGGTGTACATGGATTCCATCTCGGACCGCATAGCATCCAGCCATTTCACTGAGTCCCTACTTGTGATGGCCTGCTCGAAACTAGTTGGGTCATCATCCTCCATGATGCAATCCTCGCTCCCACCATCCATGAGAAAACCGTAGTATCTCTCAGGTTGGCGAGGAACCCTACTAGATCGGCGGAGAGGCTGAGGTTCATTGGGAGCCACTGAATCTTCTGGTTCCACTAAATCTTCAGTTACGGTTTGTGTATCTGGAACCTCTTCCAGCTCTACCACTTTGCCACTAATTTCTTTTTCAAGGAATTCCTTTTCTAAAAAGGTGGCATGTTGAGCAACAAACACTTTTTGTTCCTCACTGTGGTAGAAAAAATACCCATATGAGTTCATTGGATATCCCACAAACTTGCAAAGAACTGACCGTGCCTCGAGCTTGTCCGGATTTTGTCTTTTGACATAGGCTGGACAACCCCATATCTTAACTCGTTTAAGATATGGCCTCTTCCCACTCCATATCTCATATGATGTGGTAAGTACAGATTTAGATGGAACTTGATTCAATAGGTATGCTGCTGTCTCCAGCGCATACCCCCAGAAGGAAATAGGTAACTCAGCTGTGCTCATCATAGAGCGCACCATATCTAATAGGGTGCGGTTCCTCCGTTCTGATACACCGTTGTGCTGTGGTGTATATGGAGGAGTCAGCTGAGAGAGAATCCCATTCTCTTTTAGGAAGTCCAGGAATTCATTGCTTAGTATTCACCTCCTCGATCAGATCGAAGGATTTTAATACTTTTTCCGGTTTGGTTCTCGACTTCTTGTTTATATTCTCTAAATTTCTCAAAAGCTTCTGATTTGTGTTTCATCAGGAACACATATCCGAATCTAGAGAGATCATCAGTGAATGTAATGAAGTACGAAGAACCATCCGTGGCATGTGTAGACATGGGACCGCATACATCACTATGTATCAGTCCCAAGAGTTCGGTAACTCTTTCTCCGTGTCCCGTAAACGGAGTTTTGGTCATCTTGCCTTTGAGACATGACTGGCAAGTGTCATAAGATGAAAATTCAAACGGATTTAAATATCCATCCTTATGCAACTTAGCTAGTCGTGTCGCATTGATGTGACCCAGTCTACAATGCCACAAGAAGGATTCGTTCATTTCAGAACTTTTCCTCTTGTGTGTGTTTGTTATGCTCAGAACTATTGATTGATTTAGAATGTAAATGCCATTGCACAGCGTGCCTGATCCAACCAACTTTTGGTTACGGAAAATGTTCATAACATTGTCCTGTAATACAAAATTATATCCCTCTTTAGTCAACAAAGAAACCGATATAATGTTGCATATCAGGTTCGGCATGTAATAGCATTCGTTCAGAACCAATGTATTACCAGTTGGTAATACAAGGTGATAATCCCCGACAGTCTTAGCTGCAACAATTGCACCATTTCCAACTCTAATGTCTTTATCACCTTCTCCAAGTTCTCTACCTTTCCTGAGCCCATGTAACTGATTACATATATGGGATCCTGACCCGGTATCTAATACCCAGGACGTAGAGCAAATGGAGAAACAGTTCTCTGTAACGAACACACCCGAAGAAAATGCATCAACATGTACTTTCTTCATTCGGGTGGCATGGGAATCCTGGTATTCCCCTATATCCTGTTCATTCCTATAACTTTTATAAGAAAGAACGGAACCAACGTTCCCCAGCACAGTATAACATGCGGGTTTGGTCAATACATCCATATTATTATCTTGATTAGGGCATGACATGGTCGCTACCTGGAGAGAGAGAGAAGAAAATACTTTAGCGTATGCTCGTGCAAGATCAGATTGGTTATTATCTTATCTAATCAGGATGGCTCCCACTGGTTTTTATCAAATCTTCCTTCAAACCCTAAAAGGAAAGACTAGCCGGGATTAATTACACCCTACAACTTCGCCAATCTTTCAGCCAGGCCAGTGTCAGTACTTTGAGGGAGGTTCCCCGTGCTTTCGCACGGACCTAATTAAAGTAAACCTCGTTTTCCCAGAGGCGTAACCCCGTTGACACCTTTCTAGACACCTTCTTGATCGGCTAATTGTAATGTGTAAAACTCTCCCAGGAGTAACTCTTACTCGCAGTGGGTATCGGGATCCAACTATCTCATAGAAGGTATGCAATCTCATTGCAAATTTCAACACTTGAAATTCCCGATAATGCTTTTGCCCCAAACGATCTATGACCTTGACAAGGTCAATAAACCATAGACCGTAAGTCAAGTTCAACCCGTCATTTCTTGATTGAATTAAACCCACCCGCACGACCCTTGACAAGGTCAGCAAGGCCGTACGACTACCCTAATCCAATCTGCATCATATGCATAAGCAGATAAATACCGGTCAGCTACCGCACACTGCGTCTTGACAAGGTCAACAAACGCAGCACGAATACTAAACAGGACTTATCTGAAATGACGGAGGGCTACGACAGGTTTTTCTGAAAACCTATTGCGTAATGAACTTGATATCGTTGTAGAATCAAATGAAGTTTTGAAATGGAGTGATTTTGAGGCTTTTCTAGTTTTGCTAAAAGGGTCACTCCCGGTGAAGGGATCGCCGGCCCTTTCCTCGTCAAATGAGGTGCAGGATATATCATATATTGTTAGGTCCACGTTACCTCTCCCGGTACTTTCGGGGTTGCGGAAACGGTAAAACAAAAATTTTCTGGACTTGGCAACATGGACCGTAAAAGCCGGATCTTTACTAAACAACACACTAGCATCCTAACTAGAGATTTATCTACTCGGTTAGGGGTTATACCTCAACTCGAACTCCTTCTCTTCTTGTTGTTCTTCTCTTCTTGTTGTTCTTCTCTTTGCTTGCTCCGATGGTTGATCCGGACTTTGGTCACCTCCGCGGCCTCCTTGAGTCGAAGACGATCCACCCGAGAGATGTACACCGAGCTCCACCTCGAGCCGAGGTAACTAGGGCAAGGAGTTTGCTAATCTAGAAGCCATAGGTTATGTAGAAGTGGTAGATGAATGGTTTTGTCTTTGTGGGATCTTTATCTCTCAACACATGAGATCAAAAGATAAATCAAGAGGAGGAAGAAGGAGGAGCTAGCTAACAACCATGGAGCTTCTCATTTCAAGAGAGAGAATGAGAAAATCAGCAAATGAAAAACCTAACCAAGAGAAAACACAACCATGGCTGCAACAATGCAAAAACATTATCATTACTAATCCCATCAAGATAAAGTTGATGGCTACAAATGACATGACCATTATCATAACAAAAAGAAAAAGAAAACCAAAGAATACTTTAGATCTTTCAAGAAGATCCTAGTCAACTTTGGTCAAATGGTCAACAAAGTCAAGATGGTCAAATGGTCAATGTAATTAGCCATAACATAATTATCAATGAAAGGATTAGTAAATAATGTTCCCGGCTCATAATGGTTTTGACCAAACGAACTGTCAAAACCCTAATGAGTCCGCCTCAAAATGGTTTTGACCGAATCAACTGTCAAAACCCTAATGAGCCTGCCACATAACGGTTTTGGCCGAACCAACTGCCAAAGCCCTAATGAGGCACCTCCTCCTTCATCGCTTCAGAAAACTGTGCATACACACCTGCATCCGCATTCCGTAGAATGCGGATGCGCAGAAGACAAAACAAATCCATCCGTGCAATACTAGGATCCGGCTTAAACCAAAGCCCACTAGCATTGCCTGCCCGAACACCACACGCACACAAGTGTACGTAGGTGATCGCAGCCCTGCCGTAAAACCATACGGCCTCTACACGTTTCGCTCAGTGCAGGGAAACTCTCTGTGTGGGACTCTAAAGACTCGACACTACGCTGGCAGTGGGTTTAACCACAGACCGCAAGCGGCACTAGCTGTACGTAACGGTCCCCAGGTGGATGTCGATAAGAAGGCCGATGAGGTAAACCCATCCGAACTCCTACTGAGCCTGTATGTGACAATCTCCGTACAGTCCGGTCTGTTCGTCTGATACATCGCATGGCGGGCCTAGGGGGCGGTAAACGTCAGTCCCCTGAAAGCGGTACAAGTCGTGTCGGAGTGAAGCCCAATACACCCTGAGATAACACTGGAAACCTACCAGTATATCTCGCTTGCCCTGGCCAGGGACTACTCGTGTAATGGCTCTCCTAGACACAGCGCGATGTCAACCCCCAATACCGGGAGAGACGAATCCTGTCTAACCGTCACTGCCTCCAAGTGTTTCGGGATAGCACCCAACTACTATCTGTTTGCACGACTCAGTAGAGCTGTGGTAGGGTAGTAATCAAAGAACAGTGGGAACACACTCGAGGCGAAGTGACAGTGTCAAGTCAGCGAACTAAGCTGTACTCATGTCACCTGGGAACTGATAACTGACGATAGGTATAATACCAACCATCAGTTCCCGACGAGTCATGTCCAGTGTACTCGTAACCTAACGAGCACCCGCATACTATCTCAAGTACGACGTACCAACGGATGTGGGACAGACCGTCTCCCGTGCTGGGATGAGAAGCGCATACGCTAGTCTACTCCGGAGTATCGATGCCCTATCTCGATACTCCCATGACTAGGGATGTGCTTGTAGATTACCCAGCCCCCACGAGTGTGATCGCCATCACAACGCCGGTAATCAAGCAAAGATCATAAGGGCTCTACTAATGCGTATAGGTGATATAATAAATAAACACACATGTACACATTAAAGCAGAGACAAACCAAGTAGCATACTACTATATTGAGCAAGATTGTCTGTACAACTGTGAATATTCCAAGCTTCCATCAAGTAATATACATACTAGTACGATACAGTAATGGCCTCTAGGGCATATACACTAACAATCTCCCACTTGCACTAAGTCCATGTACTGGCGTATCGAAGACCTATCATCTCGATCAGCCGCTCGAACTGAGTCTGGGGTAAGGCCTTCGTGAATGGATCCGCTGTGTTGTCCTTTGTGTCCACTCTCCGCACCTCGATCTCCTGGCGATCAATGATCTCCCTGATCAGGTGATACCGCCTTAAGATGTGCCTGGATTTCTGATGGGACCTTGGTTCCTTCGCTAAAGCTATAGCCCCATTGTTATCGCAATACAAAAGTATTGGGTCAACAATGGACGGAACCACCTGAAGTTCACTAATGAACTTCTTTATCCAGACCGCCTCTTTTGTGGCATCGCTTGCAGCAATGTATTCAGCCTCCATCTTCGAGTCTGCGACGGTATCCTGTTTGGAACTCCTCCAACATACCGCCCCTCCGTTGAGGGTAAACACAAAACCCGAGACAGACTTGCTGTCATCTTTGTCACTCTGGAAGCTTGAATCGATAAAGGACTCGACCCTGAGGTCTCCATTACCGTAAACCAGGAACATCTCTTTAGTCCTTCTCAGGTACTTGAGAATGTTCTTCACTGCAGTCCAGTGGTCCTCACCTGGGTCTGACTGATACCAGCTCACCACGCTCAGTGCGTAAGCTACATCTGGTCTTGTACATAGTATCGCATATATTATAGATCCTACCGCCGAAGCGTAGGGTATAGTGCTCATGCGAACCCTTTCCACGTCAGTCTTAGGAGACATCTTCTTGGAGAGGGTAATTCCGTGCAATGCGGGTATGTTACCGCGCTTGGAATCCTCCATACTAAATCTCTTTAGTACGGTCTCTATGTACCTAGACTGCGAAAGTCCCAATAGTCTCTTGGATCTATCTCTATAGATCTTGATCCCCAGAATGTACGAGGCATCACCCAGGTCCTTCATGGAGAACCGTTGTGATAAAAATAGCTTGACCGATTGTAGCATAGGAATATCATTTCCTATCAAAAGAATGTCGTCCACGTACAAGACTAGGAATACAACAGTTCGTCCTACAATCTTCTTATAGACACAGGGTTCATCTTCGTTCTTGATGAAATCAAATTCCTTGATTACCTCATCAAAACAGATGTTCCAGCTCCGCGATGCCTGCTTTAATCCATAAATGGATTTAAGCAACTTGCACACCTTCCCGCTGCTCCCACTGTCTACGAAATCTTCTGGTTGATCCATGTAAACGCACTCTTCCAAACAACCGTTTAGGAAAGCCGTTTTAACATCCATCTGCCAGATTTCATAGTCATGGAAGGCAGCAATGGCAAGTAGGATCCGAATGGATTTGAGCATAGCCACCGGAGAAAAAGTTTCATCATAGTCCAAACCAGGTCTTTGACGAAAACCTTTTGCAACGAGTCTAGCTTTATAAGTTTCCACCTGCCCATCTACACCAAGTTTCCTTTTATAGATCCATTTGCATCCAACGGGTTTTACCCCAGGTGGAGCAATGTCCAAGGTCCACACTTTATTGGCGTACATGGACTCCATTTCGGATTGCATTGCTTCCTGCCACTTATCAGAGTCCCTACTGATAATGGCCTGCCTGAAACTGGTAGGGTCATCTTCTTCCAAGATGCAATCCTCTCGATCCTCGTCTATGAGAAAACCGTAGTATCTCTCGGGCGGATGAGAAATCCTACCAGATCTGCGGAGTGGCTGAGGTTCGTTTGGGTTACTGAATTTTCTGGTTCTGCTAAATCCTCAGTTTGAGTTTGTGGATCAGATATTTCATCCAGTTCTACCGTGCTCCTACTTATTTCTTTTGCAAGAAATTGCCACTCTAAAAAGGTGGCGCGGCGAGCAACGAACACCTTCTGTTCCTCAGTATGGTAGAACAGATATCCCAGAGAATTTCTAGGATATCCCACAAACTTGCATAAAACTGACCGTGCCTCAAGCTTGTCTGGTTTTTGTACTTTTACATATGCCGGACAACCCCATATCTTAATTCGTTCTAGATATGGTTTCTTACCACTCCATATTTCATATGGAGTCTTAGGCACAGATTTAGACGGAACCTGATTCAGTAAGTATGCCGCTGTATCTAGCGCAAGTCCCCAGAATGAAAGAGGTAACTCAGCATCACTCATCATGGATCGAACCATATCCAATAGGGTACGATTCCTTCTCTCCGATACACCGTTGTGCTGTGGTGTATAAGGAGGATTAAGCTGAGAGAGAATACCATTCTCTTTTAAGTAATCTCGGAATTCCGTGCTTAAGTACTCCCCTCCTCTATCAGACCGGAGGATCTTGATACTTTTGCCTGTCTGGTTCTCTACTTCGTTTCTGAATTCCTTGAATTTCTCAAAAGTTTCAGATTTGTGTTTCATCAGATACACATATCCGAACCTAGAGAGATCGTCAGTGAATGTGATGAAGTACGAGAACCCACTCCTTGCATGTATAGACATCGGACCACACACATCACTGTGTATGAGTCCCAAGAGCTCTGTTGCTCTTTCTCCATGTCCGGTGAACGGAGATTTGGTCATCTTCCCTTTGAGACAAGACTGACAAGTTTCATAAGATGAAAACTCGAACGCATTCAAGAGTCCATCTTTATGCAACTTACTCAGTCTTTTCTCTCCGATATGACCAAGTCTACAATGCCACAAGTAGGATTCATTCGTATCTGAATTCTTCCTCTTGCGTGTGTTTTGTATATTGAGAACTGTATTCTGATTTAGAATGTAGATACCATTACACTGTGTACCCTCTGCAACCAGTACCTTATGAAGGTAAATGTTCATGATATTCTTTTCAAGAACAAAGTTATATCCATCTTTATCGAGTAAAGAAACTGATATGATGTTGTAAACCATGGAGGGTATATAGTAGCAATCGTTCAAAATCATAGTCTTGCCATTTGGCAATACTAGGTGATATTCACCGACGGCTGCCGCATTAACTTGTGCTCCGTTCGCTACTCTGAGCGACATATCACCCGGTGCAACTTTCCTACTTTTTCTCAGTCCCTGCAATAAATTACAGATATGAGATCCTGATCCGGTATCAAGTACCCAGGAGGTAGGGCTGACCGTAAAACAGTTCTCAATTACAAGAACACCTGAAGTAGATGCAAAACCATGTTTCTTCTTCAACTGGGTATCCTGGAAATCCATACAATCCCCTTTCCCATTCTCATACTCATGACTGTTGTCACAAGTTAGAGCTGAACCAACGTTCCCCAGCCCCGAATAAGAATTCGGATCGGTCAAGCGATACATTTTATTATCTTGATTAGGGCGTGAAATGGTTGCTACGTGGAGAGGGAGAAAAGAAATACTCAGCGTATGCTCTTGCAAGATTAGATTGGTTTATTAATTTATCTAACCAGGATGTCTCCCACTGTTTCCTCAAATTCTTCTTAAAACCTTTTAAAAGAAGAACTAGCCGGGATTTAATTCACGTCACAATACTTGCTTAACCTTTCAGCCAGGCTAGTGTCGGTACTTCGAGGGAGGTTTTCCAACGCTTTCGCGAAGTTCCTTAATTTAAGAACCTCTTTTCCCTGGGGGCGTAGCCCTGCTGACACCTTTCTAGACACCTACTAGGTTTATAGCATTGATCGTTAAGTGAAAGTAATCTTCCGAGAGTAATCCAACTCATCAGTGGGATCGGGATCCAACTGTCATTGTGTGATGACCTAGATGGAATCCACTCTAGCCACCACACTCCAGAAGGTATGCTAAATCTGCAAGTTTCAGTACTTTTGAAACTCCCGATGTGGTTTTTGCCCCTAACGATTTATGACCTTGACAATGCCAACATATCATGAACCGCTAGTCAAGTTCGGCCCGTCATTATCTTGATTAACTTAGACCCACCCGCATAACTCTTGACAATGCCAACATAGCTATGCGACTGTCCTAAATAATCCGGAAAATAAGGCTGCAAACAAGGAATACTTAGCTACCGATCACTACGCCTTGACAATGCCAAAATACGTAGCTCGAATACTAAGTAGTACTTGTAGGAAATGACGGAGGGCTACGGCTGGGTTTTTGGCGAAAAACCCGTTAACGTAATGAACTTGATATCGTTGAAGGAACATGGTGACCCTTTTTTTTTTTTAAATATAGTGGCGAAAACTTTAGCTAAAGAGGTCACTCCCTGTGAAGGGATCTCGGCTCTTTCCTCGTTGAATGAGGTGCAGGATATTCCAAACTGAATACCTCGATGCAGAGCAAGAATAATCGACTATAGTGAAGTTATTACCCTGACGCAAACTTTTGTCCAAGGGGTCACTCCCGATGAAGGGATCTCGGCCCTTGCCTCGTCGACTGAGGTGCTGGGCATTCATAACCGAATACCTCGATGCAAAACGAAAATTGAACGTCCTTGCAATAACAACTTTTTGAAAAACTTGTTCCAACAACGTCTTTTAGGTTTATTTTCTTGCATTAGTTCTTTTAATGCGTCCCATCATTTAAAACCTACCATTGCAGAAAACAACCAAAATATAACGTACGCTTATGCCATTCGCATTCGCCACGGGGCCCCGTCATCACCCGTTAGGTTACTTAACTAACGACAGAGCGGGGGCTGGGCTAGCGCGGCTGTAAAACATAAGCAACGTCTAAATAGTTATTATATATAGATATACAGCAATGATAGCCAATCCAGATCACAGATGAACACTTTGGATAAACTAGGAACCCGCGATTCGTTCGAGCCTGCAACGAAAAGCGGATTACACGGTCGTGATGAATAGCCAATACCCCACCCAAGACCCCTACGGGTGCGGCAAACTACCCGCCAAGTACCCGAAGCGAAGTAACCTCCCTCAACGCCGTGAGTAGGCCACTCGGCACTTCGAGATACCCGGTAGTTTGTGCACCCCCTCCATGGGTCTATCCTAGGAGCAAAAACAGTAAAAAGAATTATACAATGACGGCTACAACCCCGACCCGGTTGTGCGGCCATACAAATAATATTACATCAATTTACAAATTTATTACATGAATGAAAGAAAAAGAAACTCTCATCTCACATCCATCCCGGCTATTCATCCGCGACAATCCAACGAGTTCATATACACAAACCATCAACAACACAGATCACAGATATGTATAACCCCCACTAATCCACGTATAGCGATTAGTAGACGTTCAATACACATATAACATTACAGATATAACCATTAGCCAAAGTCTACAGAACATCGACCAAAAATACGGATTTTTAAGCCCCAAAAACTAACTTTGCTTTCTGGAAAATCGGGGCAGAAAAGTCATATACCAAAAATCCCAAAATACCCAAATAGGAAAACTGCAGGAAAAAAAATCCCCAACAGAGCCAACTCGGCCGCGGAACCGCGGCGCTTTAGACGAGTTAGGGGATCGTTTTTCTCCAGTGTTCTCTAAAAAGCCTGAGCCGATTTTTAGTGCATGATTTATTACGTTTGGAACAGATTAAAAATCGGCAGAAACTTGAAATTTTCGGGGTATTTTGCGGTTTTTCGTCCGGTCGAAATTCTAAATACTTTGCTAATATGCTAGGGTGTGTTTAGTTAGGCTCTGATACCACTGTTAGGTCCACGTTACCTATCCCGGTACTTTCGGGGTTAAGGAAACGGTAAAAAAAAAATTTTCTAGACTTGGCAACATGGACCGTAAAAGCCGGATCTTTACTAAACAACACACTAGCATCCTAACTAGAGATTTATCTACTCGGTTAGGGGTTATACCTCAACTTGAACTCCTTCTCTTCTTGTTGTTCTTCTCTTTGCTTGCTCCGATGGTTGATCCGGACTTTGGTCACCTCCGCGGCCTCCTTGAGTCGAAGACGATCCACCCGAGAGATGTACACCGAGCTCCACCTCGAGCCGAGGTAACTAGGGCAAGGAGTTTGCTAATCTAGAAGCCCTAGGTTGTGTAGAAGTGGTAGATGAATGGTTTTGTCTTTGTGGGATCTTTATCTCTCAACACATGAGATCAAAAGATAAATCAAGAGGAGGAAGAAGGAGGAGCTAGCTAACAACCATGGAGCTTCTCATTTCAAGAGAGAGAATGAGAAAATCAACAAATGAAAAACCTAACCAAGAGAAAACACAACCATGGTTGCAATAATGCAAAAACATTATCATTACTAATCCCATCAAGATAAAGTTGATGGCTACAAATGACATGACCATTATCATAACAAAAAGAAAAAGAAAACCAAATAATACTTTAGATCTTTCAAGAAGATCCTAGTCAACTTTGGTTAAATGGTCAACAAAGTCAAGATGGTCAAATGGTCAATGTAATTAGCCATAACATAATTATCAATGAAAGGATTAGTAAATAATGTTCCCGGCTCATAATGGTTTTGACCAAACGAACTGTCAAAACCCTAATGAGTCCGCCTCAAAATGGTTTTGACCGAATCAACTGTCAAAACCCTAATGAGCCTGCCACATAACGGTTTTGGCCGAACCAACTGCCAAAGCCCTAATGAGGCACCTCCTCCTTCATCGCTTCAGAAAACTGTGCATACACACCTGCATTCCGTAGAATGCGGATGCGCAGAAGACAAAACAAATCCATCCGTGCAATACTAGGATCCGGCTTAAACCAAAGCCCACTAGCATTGCCTGCCCAAACACCACACGCACATAAGTGTACGTAGGTGATCGCAGCCCTGCCGTAAAACCATACGGCCTCTACACGTTTCGCTCAGTGCAGGGAAACTCTATGTGTGGGACTCTAAAGACTCGACACTACGCTGGCAGTGGGTTTAACCACAGACCGCAAGCGGCACTAGCTGTACGTAATGGTCCCCAGGTAGATGTCGATAAGAAGGCCGATGAGGTAAACCCATCCGAACTCCTACTGAGCCTGTATGTGACAATCTCCGTACAGTCCGGTCTGTTCGTCTGATACATCGTATGGCGGGCCTAGGGGGCGGTAAACGTCAGTCCCCTAAAAGCGGTACAAGTCGTGTCAGAGTGAAGCCCAATACACCCTGAGATAACACTGGAAACCTACCAGTATATCTCGCTTGCCCTGGCCAGGGACTACTCGTGTAATGGCTCTCCTAGACACAGCGCGATGTCAACCCCCAATACCGGGAAAGACGAATCCTGTCTAACCGTCACTGCCTCCAAGTGTTTCGGGACTGCACCCAACTACTACCTGTTTGCACGACTCAGTAGAGCCGTGGTAGGGTAGTAATTAAAGAACAGTGGGAACACACTCGAGGCGAAGTGACAGTGTCAAGTCAGCGGACTAAGCTGTACTCGTGTCACCTGGGAACTGATAACTGATGATAGGTATAATACCAATCATCAGTTCCCGACGAGTCCTGTCCAGTTTACTCGTAACCTAACGAGCACCCGCATACTATCTCAAGTACGACATACCGACGGCTGTGGGACAGACCGTCTCCCGTGCTGGGATAAGAAGCGCATACGCTAGTCTACTCCGGAGTATCGATGCCCTATCTCAATACTCCCACGACTAGGGACGTGTATAAGGATGTGCTTGTAGATTACCCAGCCCCCACGAGTGTGATCGCCATCACAACGCCGGTAATCAAGCAAAGATCCTAAGGGCACTACTAATGCGTATAGGTGATATAATAAATAAACACACATGTACACATTAAAGCAGAGACAAACCAAGTAGCATACTACTATATTGAGCAAGATTGTCTGTACAACTGTGAATATCCCAAGCTTCCATCAAGTAATATACATACTAGTACGATACAATAATGGCCTCTAGGGCATATACACTAACATATATATCACTGTGCAAAGCAGAAACTATAGAAGCAATCAAAAGTCAAACCGAGTGTGTAGCATCTGCCAGTTATTTCTAAAGGAGTCACTCCCGGTGAAGGGATCTCGGCCCTTTCCTCATCGAATAAGGTGCATGGTATATCATATATACCGCTATGCAAAGCAAAAATTGTAGCTACCCTTTTTATTTAAAATTTGATTCTACAATATCTTTTAGGTTTCTTTTCTTTCATTAATCACATTAATGAAGTCCCATCATTTAAGTCACCTAAACATCACAGATAAATATGACGTACACTTATGCCATCCGCATTCGCCTCGATGTCCCCTCATGCACCGTTAGGTTAGGTAACTAACGACAGAGCAGGGCAGGGCTAGTGCGGGTGCAAAACATAAGTAACGTCTATATAATATATCATATATACTATATACAGTATCCATCAGAATATATCAAATGATCACATCACAGATATCGCAGCAGAAAATATCATATGAAATATTGGATATACTAGGATGCCCGTGTTTTTAATATGAGCCAGTATAAAACACGGATTCCACGGTTGTGATGAATAGCCAATCCCACACCCCTAGACCCCTACGAGAGCGGCAAGCAACACTACCAATTCTAGGGTTAGGAGACCCGGACTCGACTCCTCGAGATGGTCTCCCTCTGGACCCTAGAACCCGGTTACTTGTGCTCCCCTCCTTGGGTCTATCCTAATGCGGAAAAGTAAATAATATACATCAACGGTGACATCTTCCGCAACCTGGAAGTGCCCCAATAAAAGAATATTACATACAAGTTTTTACATGAATGAAAATGAAAAACAGTCATCTCACATAAAAAACCCCGGCTATTCGAACACGACGATCCAATATAACATATCCAGCAACACATAACATCATATGTCATCAACGTAAGTAAGTATGCATACCCCAATTGTCGTTGACGTATAGCAACGAAACCGGCGATATTGACATACTACACTTACGGTCACAGAAAAGAAAGTGTAAAACTACAACAGTTGGAATCCGCAACCTCTTTAGACATCGCATGCCTAATCAAATGAAATACTTAGACATCACATGCCTAATAATTATAAACCCCGCATTTTAGTCTCATTATCGAAAACTCTTTTCAATATCAAGTGAGACTAAACCGCTAGATTTATAACATTCATTCAATTATCTCATAACTGTTTGTGAATTCCAATTATTGTATCCCATTCCGGATAAATAGAAAATATTAAACTTTCCGATCAAACATTCGAACACCCAAGTTTTCCCGAAACCGATCAACACATGAAATAAGTTCAAAGACATTCACTTCATGCCTCAGTACCAACGGTCCAGCCGTAGAAGGGTCAAGCCAACGCCTCACATGTGGCACGCCGTACTGCCCCAAACCCGAAGTTTCAAAGGGCAGTTCAAGACGGTCACATAATCGAGTTAAGGTTTGTTGTCTTCTAGAGGGACCATCGCGTTACTTGCACTACTCAGAACGTCCTTAAACCACAGAAAAATCCAACACTTGGAAATTTTCCGGCAGGGGAAAAAGTGGGTATTTTTATCTGGTCGAACTTTTTAACATATTCTAAAATATACGGAAAGCCACATAGACAAAATCTGATAATCCGATCGAATCATCTACGCTCCAAAACACCCCAGAAAACTCAACTCTTGAGTGCAAATTAAAAATTCCCAGAAAACTCAGCACCTGAAAACATGAACTACTGTGTAAAGTTTGGAGGCAAATCTCATCAAGTGGCCGCGGAATCGCCGCAGAAGCCAGGCTTCTGCCGCGGTTCCTCCGCGCTTTAGAGGCATCATTAAGTAATTTTTTCACCGTAATTCTTAGAATTCCCTGCTGAATTTTTTAAGCATTTTTAATCTGGAAAAAACCCAGTTTTTGAAAAAAAGTCCAGAGAGCATTTTGGAATTAGGGTTTCGGTTCGATCGGGTTTCAAACGTCGTCTAGATTTCGCCTAAGGCTCTAGCTAGGCTCTGATACCACTGTAAGGTTCCTAGGCACGCTAATGAGGTCTCACAAGGCATCAACCATGCCAATTTCAAATTTTACAAGTGCCGAGAAACCCTAATACGGATTCGTTGACTAGAGTTTAGACGAAAAGTGAAACTAGTTAACAATTTAACTAAAAGAAAGAGGCTACAACCTTTGTAGATCCGGTTCTCCACTTCCTTAGCTCCACGTAGACATCCTCTCGCTGTCCATGTCGGATCCCGGACTCTACCATCGGCTTCATCGGAGAAATGGGCGGGCTAGGTCGTCGGCTTCGATGCCGAAGATGATCTACGTCGAGGCAACACAAGATCAAGCTCCAACTTCACCAAGTCGTGAAACTTGTGAAGAAAACCCCCTATACTACTTGGCAAGAGGTAGAGGATGAAGAAATAGGAGGTGGGTTCACTTTAGAATTGGATTTCTCACTCTTTTGCTCAAGATGCCATTGATGGTGGCAAGCTTTTTCTTGAAGAAGAAGAAGATGATGATGATAGAATATGATAAGTGTTCCTTTTAAAATGAAAATAATATGAATACTTATCATATACTAACCATGGTCAAGTGTAGAGAGTAAACTAGGGTTAGGTGAATGGTTAGGTTAAGAGAAGAAAACAAAAATGGTCAAGGTTTCAACCCTTCATGAAGCTTCATGAAAGAAACAAGAAAAGCCACCATTTCCATTTTCTCTTCCAAAATAAATAATCAAAATAAATAAATGAATAAGTAAACAAAACCCTAACCATTCATATAACCATGGTTTAATCTTTACACAAACTCAAGTTAGCATGTATCATCAAACATGATACAATCAAGTGCACAAAAATATATCACATATACAATGTGCACATCAAGTGAGAAAATCCTTTTAAAATGAACCAATACTAGTTAATGCAAAGTAATATATCAAATATATAATTATACATTAAATCATTAAATCAACACTTGATTCAATGATCCGGTCATGTCACACATAACCGACTAGTATCAAATGTATCGGCTTATCGAATCAATCTTCGATTCGATAACTAGGTTATATCGCATACAACCAATCGAAACATTCATCGCGAGAATGAAATACGGTATCACATACACGCATTATTCTCGGTCCTGCACATATCTCATATGCGCTCCTATTTCGTTTCGCTTGAGCCAGGAAACCTCTGCGTAGGACTCTAAAGACTCGTCAATACGCCGGCAGCAGATGATGATCATATCAAGCACCCACAAGCCGCAAGCGGTCTGCTAAACGTAACGGCCACCCGGGTATTGAGCGATCAGAAGATCGACGAGCAAGCCCGCTCACACTCCTGTTAATCCAACCAGTAACACTTACCGTACAGCCCGGTCTGTTCGTCTGATACGTCGCATATCAAGTCTAGGGGTGGTAAACGTCAGACCCCAATAACCAATAAGTCGTGCCGATGTGAGGCTCATAACGGGTCGAGAAACTACTGGTAACACTTACCAGCAAATCTCTGATCAGCCCTGGCCAGGGACTTCCCTGTTACGGCCAATCGAGCACAGCGCAACATCAACCCCTAATACCGGGAGAGACGAAACCCCTCCTATCGCTCATTGCCTCCATATGACTCGGGACTGTGCCCAACAACCACCGTTTTGCACGCCCTCATGGACGTGGTAAGGTGGAGATCAAAGCACAGTGGGAATCACACAAGACTCTATGACGATCTCGGGTCTACAGACTAACCTGTACAAGTGTCACCTGAGAACTGCCATCTGACGTGAGGTATAAACCATCTGGGAGTTCTCGGCGAGTCCGTCCAGTGTACCCAGTCACCACTGAGCACCCGTATACCATCTCTGATGTCAAACACCAATGGATATGGGATCATCCATCGCCCATCTCATGGGTCGAGAAGCGTATACGCTAGTCTACACTGGTATATCGATGCCCCGTCTCGATACACCCACGACTAGGGACCTTAAAGGATGTACTTATGGACTACCATGTTCCCACTAGTATGATCTGCATCATAGTCCAGGCAGTCAAGTACACATCCTAAGGGCTTTACCAACATGTAACTAAAAGACGGTTTAAAGAGACTAGTATACATGTTAAGATAAAGAGCAACCAGATAGCATACTATCATATCGAGCAAGAAAGTCATCTCTATATATGTCCAAGCATCCAATATAATATACATCATCTGTACAATACTGGCCTCTAGGGCATACATACAACTAACATCTGAAACAATATACAAGTTTTTGGTTGATGGAATTTCTAGATACAATGAATAATACATGTACAACGGCGGTTCTGATACAAAGAACCCACCCACCAAGCAAATCACCCGCAAAAGAAAACAGTGTGCCAGAAGTGCCGCTATGGAACCTGTACGGAAAGCCCTGCAAGAACTGTGGCACAACGGGGGTGAGTTGCCAACTCGTGAATAGAGAATATCTACAAGAAGAAATCGAATGCAAGACATAATCCTACGTCAATACAATCAGTATATAATATAACCCTCAAGAGTAAGTCTGAAGCATGAAAATGTGGCAGTGTAACATCTAATCATGTAGGTAGTGCCAAGTACTCGTACTAGTACCTCAGATAATAACATGTCATAAATGTAAGGTATGTCTGCATGAAGTAAACATGATGAAGTATCAATGGATATCAATACACATATATTAGTGTCCCATTCCACTAATATTGGTGTAAGGGTATATATATAACAGCGCCCTCGTGCCCTGTTATATATACAAATGAAGTGTGATCAATGTAGTCAAGTCTGTATGTAATCAATGTCTGTATGTCATCAATGTCTTCATTAATCACTGTCCACCCGTCACCCAATGACAATAAGCATCATACATATAAATATGAGGATATAATCTAATCATGGAAAACATCATGAAACCCGTGCCTAGCATCGACACGTAAATCCTCATCTATCGGGCTCCGTCAGTCCGGATCAACCCACGGGCTATGTCTGCGGAATAGGCCCTCGGCCCCGGCAGTACGCCCATATCCATCTATCGACTCTGGTCAGTATCCTCCGGATAACTGCCAGGTCCAACCAATCACAGGTAGGTAGTAGTCCCTCTGGCAGGCTCACCGTCTACTACACAGCGAAACCGTTCTCGCCCTGGGGTACCATACCGGGTCCACCATGTACCCCTAATTGGCCTCATCCACTCCTCGATTCGGGTTCACATATATCACTCTAGCACCGAGAAAACACATGGTGGACGCACCGAAATATCATATCAAGGGAAACCGGGTTTTTAAACAATTAACTATTCTCTTTGAAATATCCACGGTTTCCCAAATCCAGAATTAACATGGAAACAACATATCTCAATGCGTAATCTAAGAAAGTATGAAGATATCAATATATGTGTAAAAGTATGGGTATGTGTCATCTAAATGAAGTGCAAGTATAACAGTATATCATGCAACATGGAAATAATAGTATGCACATACAAGGTCATATCCTGATGCAATAATGCTACTGTGTAGTGACATGGCAATTATCGATGAAGAAGTGTGTGAGCCGGTAAGCAAGTGTACGTGGAACATACGCATCATCGATAATGGTGCTAGTGTCCTAGCAACATGATAGTAATATAGCAGTAAACACATGCAAAGCAATGTAAATAGCAGGAATATGCGGAAATTGAATAATCAACGTAACAGTAAAGAATCTACACCCATATGTATGTGTCATGCGGTTATGCCATTTTAAATAAGAATGACTCGGGTCTAGTCTAACATCTACTATGCAAACTACAGATCTAAGTATCAAGTCCATCAGGAAGGGTAAGGAGACCACCTAAGTCTGAGTCGATATAAATATAATAGTCGGTGATCCCGCCTCGATAGTATCGCGTACGATACAGTATATTATATGCCAATTCTCATGTCATGAGTGCGGATCAATCATCAATATAGGCTCGTACGGTAAGTCGTCGTACGGCATCCCATTAACCGGGTACGGTCAATAGCTTATTCCTCTCAACAATATCAGGTATCACTATCATTATCTCACATACTCTGGGATACTGATCTAAGTCTAGTCCAACTGATACCATCTACAAAGTATGAATGCGGGGGTAAACACACATCCCAAGCCCATAAGAATCACATGTCGTATCCCAAATACGAATCATATAACATCACCGATCTCGTGGCACAAAGCCCAATATCATCGACTCATCTCCAAAGTCATCCAATATCATCATCAACACCGTGTAAGTATAGTGAATATGCAAGGGTGTGCGTGTGGGTGTAAACTTATTCTAGGGTTCGCGGCTATGAGCTATACTAGTTTACTTCTAACCCTAAGCTATCCATACTACACCTAACACAACATCCAAGACACACTGTACTATCAAGCATAAAATATAGTATACCAGCTACGGACTGCGGGGGTGCTATACGCCATCCACCCGACTTCCCCCAGTAGATATTATCTACTCACCTTGCGTCTTTATTTGTGGACGTCGCCACGCGCTTGCTTGTCGTCCCGAAGTCTTTATGGGGTACCTACACATCAAAGTATCGTATCTACATATTAAAACCAAATCAAAGCTAATACGGCACACGAAACCCAAAACGATACGATAAGGGGCCTATAGGTTAGAACCTATGGGCACGCCTTCAAAACCATCAATCAACCCTCGATATCGTCGTATAAACGCCAAATAGTCGAGGTAAAACACAATACACAATTTCAGAACTAATAATACGGAATACGGAAACATGAATCCAAAACAGCAACTAAGGAAATAGGCTCCAGATTTCACCCTAGGTCAAATTAGACAAATCTATACATATTAGGGGTCTAAAATATACATGTAGGAGCTACAGAACAAACACGAGACAAAATGGTGGGACCCAGGCCGCAAATTGCGACCAAACAGATTAAATCTGCGGCCTGGAAAAGGAAGTGGGGGCTAGGGCTTTAGGGTTAGCTTCCTGGGTGCCCGCACATGTCACTGTCCATTCAATATAATTTTCAGAGTCTCGGGTTGATAGCAGATCCCAAATAACCATCACACATTTCACAAATTCTCCGATATCGTATCCATAAATCCGTATTTTGGTTTCAACTCTCAGGTTGTGGTCTCAATTCATGCACTAGGGTGTTGGTGTAGCCTCTACTGAACTCAATTTCACATTACAACTCATAATTTCCTCAAACCCCAACTAGGTTTTCTTCAAGTCCACAAAATCAAACAATATCGGTTCTAAACTAAACATGGGGTATAAGTAATACTAAAACTAAGCTAATAGTCCAGAAAAATACCTCATTTGGCAACTCAAGAATTTTCTTGAGTTGCCCCTGGTGGCCAAAATCCTTGCTTCTCTAGTCCAATGTGTAGATCTTGAGCTTGTGGACACTTTTAATGAAATGGAGATTGGGTTTTGGAGTTGTTTTTGAGGTGAAATGGGGCATTGAAGTTGGAGGAAGGGGAGGAAGCAGGAGCATCAGCAGCCACTTGAAGGAGAGGGAGGGAAAATGAGTGAGGAATGAAGGGAATGGACAAGTCTTGGTCAACACATCTCACCCTCTCATTCTCTCACTTGCCCATACCCAATATTATAATCCTTTCCCATTTCTTTTCTTTTCTTTTTCTCTCAAAATCCTTCTCCTAAGAATAGTAAACCCAAAGTGAACCATGGCAAGAAAATGCACAAGTGTGATACAAATGATATGTGCATGTTTTGCACAAAAATGCTAAGAAACCGATTAGCGATTTTTAATCGCGATTAGCACTAAATTAGCATATAACTAATCAATTAAACTTAGAAATGGCATAATTCTCTAATTTACCCTATTTTAGAATTTTCCATAATTTTTCCAAAATTTCCCCCTATTTATTGTATTTAATTATACCGAATTATTAAAATATTCTATAAAATAATATTAAATTATAAATATTCCCTAAAAATAATATTTTTATTATTTCAAAATGTTACAATCTACCCCCCTTAAATAAATTCGGTCCCCGAATTTAAATTTAACTCCCAAGTACTAAAACATTCAGTCAAAAAAAAATCCAAATTGTTGGAGCTCCACAAACAACAATCCTAAGACGTAAATAAGAATACCCCGTCCGTCAGGTGCGCACGAAAAACAGAATCCACATAAGTACCATTCAGGTGCAACGGGTGTGCACACAACATCTTTCATAGGCAACGTGTGTGCCTGACAGCAAAACTAAGTGCATCTGACATGCACAAGGAAACCCGATTTAGTACATCTGGGGTGCACCAAAATCGTACCTCAAAACACTAAGGGTGCATCCAAAGCTAGCAGCACAGGATATCTACTTGCCTCTTGCTCACGGTCTGGCGTCCTCTGTCTCTGGGTCCTTATCTTCTATGTGGATTACCAATCTCACAATCGATCGGCTCATCGGCCCTGTCAGGTGTGCTAACGGAGACGATTCCGTTCTGGCACTTCTCTGGTCATCTCTCGGTCAATCACAACCAATCGCAAAGCAGCATGTCACTAGCGTTGGCCTCTGGCTCTCTGAATGCCCGTGACACATCTGATCCTGGGCGCAAATGTCATTGCAGCAGTGTCCTGGAAGGAATCCTGCTCAAGGTCTCTTCCGATCTTACCTATGCCGAACTGTACGGAGGCTGGCTCTCTTGCATAATCTCTTCTCACTCGATGGACATCTGTGTCCTCAGCCCAACATTTTCTCAGAAATTGGTCGCATCCCAACGCCTCTGTAAGCATATCAGGTCTCTAGCCTCGACAGAAAGTAATGACAGCTCGTCAGCGTCTCGCACGAACCTCTGGCTCCACTTGTCTCTATCGTCGTCCACTATGACGTCACGCCATGCTATCCATGCACTGCACTGTTCTCGGCCACGGTCAATCCGAAGTCTCTCGCACGGACTCGAAATCGCGTACTCTGTAGCTTCACCATTCTATAGAATATGTCTGGCCGAACAGGTCCTCGGAAACGCGTCCCAACCATCGGAGGAATACTCAATACTCGTCCGTCCTTGATCAATTCGCAACGCATCTGGGTAATGTCCTTTATCCAAACCTGGTCAACTACCTTGTCGACGATGCCGAACTCTGGCCCGCTGGGTGTACGCAAAATGACCACCCCTGGGTCTAGGTCTTCTCGTATCGTATTCCAGAAAGGTCCTGTCGAGGTCTCTCTCTCAAATCCCATTCCTGCCGGATTGCCCGGAAGTCATCATCCATTGCTGAAGCAAATTCTTATTCCAGAACGGCTGCATACTTATCATGCCTCTTTCTGGAAGATATATCCCTATACAACGCCTCTGGGTGCGTATCACATCTCTGATGTCAGCGGAGTAGGACGTCATCTCATCGAAATCCCTTGCGAACTCTTTTCTTCACTCCGCTTCAATGTCAACTGATTCGGACTCGTCTCATCATGGCTGCATAGACTGTGCTCCAATGGCTATACTCGTATCTGGAGTCTCCTAAGAAATGCACCTCACCACCTAGCATCCGAAGGAAGTCGAACCATTCGATCGATTCGTCAAAACCTCATAATTCCCCCAAGAGCTCAACTTCTTGGGTACAGTTTAACAGCATCGAGTACATACCACAGCATCAATGATCCAGCCGTAGAAGGGCAAACCCAAGCCTCACTAATGGTGCCGCAGAACTGCCGCAAATCCTAAGGTTCAAAGGCTTTCACACGGTCATTATGTCGAGTTAGGGTTTCATTCTTCTAGAGGGTCCATAGAATTGCCTGCATGTTTTTCCGAATACTTTAAACTTGGAAAATGGGCTCCTAACATCCAATCGTCTCTATCGACTCTCAACGTTTCCGCGTGAAGTCGTCTCTGGCTGGAAGCAACCTATCTGATGACCTCGCGTCGGTAAACGCACGAATCACATGTCCTAATCATTCATCCTCGGTGACTAGCGACCTTCCATCATATCTCTAAGTATATACTCATGCCGCAGTAGCTCCAATCATCTGGGCGGTATCTCATCATTTGCAGCAGCAACTGGCTCATTCGTCTGTACGTTGAACAGCGCCTCAATCCTCCAGGAAAGGCAATACATTGGCGGTCATCTCTAAATCGGTCTGCTCTTGATCTGAGTAAGACTCTCCGCACTAGAAATCTTTAACTCAACTGGGCCTGCTCCGGCGCATAAATTGGACGAATCACCTTCGTCTCTCAAATCGGGTAGACTAGCTATCATCTGTCTCATATCCGCCTGGAAACTCCGGCGATCTCACCTCGTAAGCTCCGGAAGCGACATCCTGTCCATCTCAGCAACAGTTGTTTCATCTGTCTGCTCGGTAGGCGACATCATAATCTCCGAGGTATGCTGTACATCAACAGTCCTCTCTCAACTGGCAGCTCTAATAATGGCCCGATCATCCGGTGCAAACCAAGCACTCGCCTCCACTAGAGGTCACAATCACCAATACTAACTCGAGATGTTCTCAAGTCACCAGAAAACACCATGGTCGGCCCTCGTACCAGACGAGCTCGCACTGACCGTAACCCTAGCAGCAGCCCAAACCGCGCTGAATATGGCGACAGGAACCTTAATCGAGTATCGAAGATAGAAGATCAATGGCAGGAAAGAAAACAACAAATCCAGAGTGGATACATGATCATAAGAAGGAACAGCATCAATAAAGGTATGATCATGGGACTAATAGAATCGGGGATCTCAAATGGATGTATAATCATGGATATGAAGAGGATCGCTGATCTCGAAAATATGTACATCCTAAGGTTCCTTAAATAGAGTGGCGTGCCATAAGTATGCCGCGGAACATACCCACGGTACGTCACTCTACTTTAGTCACATATTCCATCAACCAAGGGTCATCCTACGCGACAAAAGTTCGGGTCTAATACCCCCCTCGACTAAGTCTAAGTTCCGTAAGGTCAAGCCTAAGTTCCGTATATATATAGACGCCCTAGGCTCCACATAGTCAAACTTAGACTCGAACCAAGGTCAACCTAGCGCTTTGATACCAACTTTGTCACGACCCGAAAGAGCACGTGACTGGACCTTGAACCATATGAAGTCCATAGGACTCCGTCTGATCCAAGTAAGCCAAAAGCCCAGAAATCTAAAACCAATTTAAGGATAAATGAATATACAAGCAATACACTATACAACGCCGAAAGGCGAGGATCAAAATTCAAAGAAACCCAGATAAGCATAAAAACTGCAACACTACTAAGCGCGACTCTAAGGTCGAAATAATATATCACTAGTGTCTGAGTCTGAAACAATATACAAGTTTTTGGTTGATGGAATTTCTAGATACAATGAATAATACATGTACAACGGCGGTTCTGATACAAAGAACCCACCCACCAAGCAAATCACCCGCAAAAGAAAACAGTGTGCCAGAAGTGCTGCTATGGAACCTGTACGGCAAGCCCTGCAAGAACTGTGGCACAACGGGGGTGAGTTGCCAACTCGTGAATAGAGAATATCTACAAGTAGAAATCGAATGCAAGACATAATCCTACGTCAATACAATCAGTATATAATATAACCCTCAAGAGTAAGTCTGAAGCATGAAAATGTGGCAGTGTAACATCTAATCATGTAGGTAGTGCCAAGTACTCGTGCTAGTGCCTCAGATAATAACATGTCATAAATGTAAGGTATGTCTGCATGAAGTAAACATGATGAAGTATCAATGGATATCAATACACATATATTAGTGTCCCATTCCACTAATATTGGTGTAAGGGTATATATATAACAACGCCCTCGTGCCCTGTTATATATACAAATGAAGTGTGATCAATGTAGTCAAGTCTGTATATAATCAATGTCTGTATGTAATCAATGTCTGCATGTAATCACTGTCCACCCGTCACCCAATGACAATAAGCATCATACATGTAAATATGAGGATATAATCTAATCATGGAAAACATCATGAAACCCGTGCCTAGCATCGACACGTAAATCCTCATCTATCGGGCTCCGTCAGTCCGGATCAACCCACGGGCTATGTCTGCGGAATAGGCCCTCGGCCCCGGCAGTATGCCCATATCCATCCATCGACTCTGGTCAGTATCCTCCGGATAACTGCCAGGTCCAACCAATCACCGGTAGGTAGTAGTCCCTCTGCCATGCTTACCGTCTACTACACAGCGAAACCGTTCTCGCCCCGGGGTACCATACCGGGTCCACCATGTACCCGTAATCGGCGTCATCCACTCCTCGATTCGGGTTCACATATATCACTCTAGCACCGAGAAAACACATGGTGGACGCACCGAAATATCATATCAAGGGAAACCGGGTTTTTAAATAATTAACTATTCTCTTTGAAATATCCACGGTTTCCCAAATCTAGAATTAACATGAAAACAACATATCTCAATGCATAATCTAAGCAAGTATGAAGATATCAATATATGTGTACAAGTATGGGTATGCGTCATCTAAATGAAGTGCAAGTATAACAGTATATCATGCAACATGGAAATAATAGTATGCACATACAAGGTCATATCCTGATGCAATAATGCTACTGTGTAGTGACATGGCAATTATTGATGAAGAAGTGTGTGAGCCGGCAAGCAAGTGTACGTGGAACATACGCATCATCGATAATGGTGCTAGTGTCCTAGCAACATGATAGTAATATAGCAGTAAACATAAGCAAAGCAATGTGAATAGCAGGAATATGCGGAAATTGAATAATCAACGTAACAGTAAAGAATCTACACCCATATGTATGTGCCATGCGGTTATGCCATTTGAAATAAGAATGACTCGGGTCTAGTCTAACATCTACTATGCAAACTACAGATCTAAGTATCAAGTCCATCAGGAGGGGTAAGGAGACCACCTAAGTCTGAGTCGATATAAATATAATAGTCGGTGATCCCGCCTCGATAGTATCGCGTACGATACAGTATATTATATGCCAATTCTCATGTCATGAGTGCGGATCAATCATCAATATAGGCTCGTACGGTAAGTCGTCGTATGGCATCCCATTAACCGGGTACGGTCAATATCTTATTCCTCTCAACAATATCAGGTATCACTATCATCATCTCACATACTCTGGGGTACTGATCTAAGTCTAGTCCAACTGATACCATCTACAAAGTATGAATGCGGGGGTAAACACACATCCCAAGCCCGCAAGAATCACATGTCGTATCCCAAATACGAATCATATCACATCGCCGATCTCGCGGCACAAAGCCCAATATCATCGACTCATCTCCAAAGTCATCCAATATCATCATCAACACCGTGTAAGTATAGTGAATATGCAAGGGTGTGCGTGTGGGTGTAAACCTATTCTAGGGTTCGCGGCTATGAGCTATACTAGTTTACTTCTAACCCTAAGCTATCCATACTACACCTAACACAACATCCAAGACACACTGTACTATCAAGCATAATATATAGTATACCAGCTACGGACTGCGGGGGTGCTATACGCCATCCACCCGACTTCCCCCAGTAGATATTATCTACTCACCTTGCGTCTTTATTTGTGGACGTCGCCACGCGCTTGCTTGTCGTCCCGAAGTCTTTATGGGGTACCTACACATCAAAGTATCGTATCTACGTATTAAAACCAAATCAAAGCTAATACGGCACACGAAACCCAAAACGATACGATAAGGGGCCTATAGGTTAGAACCTATGGGCACGCCTTCAAAACCATCAATCAACCCTCGATATCGTCGTATAAACTCCAAATAGTCGAGGTAAAACACAATACACAATTTCAGAACTAATAATACGGAATACGGAAACACGAATCCAAAACAACAACTAAGGAAATAAGCTCCAGATTTCACCCTAGGTCAAATTAGACAAATCTATGCATATCAGGGGTCTTAAATATACATGTAGGAGCTACAGAACAAACACGAGACAAAATGGTGGGACCCAGGCCGCAAATTGCGGCCAAACAGATTAAATCTGCGGCCTGGAAAAGGAAGTGGGGGCTAGGGCTATAGGGTTCTTAGGCACTCTAGTGAGGTCTCTAAAGGCATCTACCATGCCAATTTCAAAAAATTCGGTGCCGAGAAACCCTAATATACGGATCGTTGGCTAGATATCTAGGCGAGACATGAGCTAGTTTACAACTAAACTATAAGATACGGAAATACAACCTTTGTAGATCCGGTCCTCCACCTCCACGGCTCCGTAATGAGGTCCTCTCCGCTGTCCAAATCGAAAACCCGGGCTCAAGCGTCGGCTTCATCGGAGAAGAAGCGGGCTAGGTCATCGACGACGTGCCGAAGATGATCTACGTCGAGGCATCACTAGATCATGCTCTCACTTCACCAAGTCATGAAAACTTGTGAAGGAAACACACTCTACTACTTGGCAAGAGGTAGAGGATGAAGAAATAGGAAGTGGGTAGACTTTAGAATTGGATTTCTCACTTGTTTCATCAATCCACCATTAATGAAGAAAGCTTTCTTCTTTTAAGATGAAGAAGAAGAAGAAGATAAAGTTATGATAAGTTATTTAAAATAGATAATAAAAATGAATACTTATCATAATCTTAACCTTAGTTAAGTGTAGAGAATTGACTAAGGTTGGGTTGAATGGTTAGGGTTAAGGATGAGAACAAAAAGGTCAATTAGTCAAAGCTTCATGAAGCTTCAACTAAAAACAAATGAAGCCACCATTCATTTATCTTTTAATTTATTCAAAATGAATAAATAAATAAGATAAATGAATAAGTAAAAACCCTAATCAACAACTTAACCATGGTTAATTCTTTACACTTAACCTAAAAAGCATGTATCATCAAACATGATACAATCTAGTGTACAAAAGTATATCATATATACAATGTGCACAATCCAAGTGAGAAAATCCATTCAATGTGAACCAATACTAGTTAATACAAAGTAATATATCAAATATATAATTATACATTAAATCAACACTTGATTTAACGATCCGGTCATATCGCATATAACCGACTAGTATCCAATGTATCGGCTTATCGAATCAAACCTTGATTCGATGACTATGTTATATCGCATATAACCATTCGACACATTCATCGCGAGAATAGAATATGGTATCACATACACGTATTATTCTCGGTCCCGTACATATCTCATATGCGCTCCTATTTCGTTTCGCTTGAACCAGGAAACCTCTGTGTAGGACTCTAAAGACTCGTCAATACGCCGGCAGCAGATGATGATCATATCAAACACCCACAAGCCGCAAGCGGTCTGCTAAACGTAACGGCCACCCGGGTATTGAGCGATCAGAAGATCGACGAGCAAGCCCGCTCACACTCCAGTGAATCCAACCAGTAACACTACCGTACAGTCCGGTCTGATCGTCTGATATGTCGCATATCTCGCCTAGGGGTGGTAAACGTCAGACCCCAATAGCTCGATAAGTCGTGTCGATATGAGGTCTATAACAATTCGAGAAACTACTGGTAACACTTACCAGTAAATCTCAGCAACCCTGGACAGGGATTTCCTGTTATAGCCAATCGAACACAGCGCAACATCAACTCCCTATACCGGGAGAGACGAATCCCCTCCTATCGCTCATTGCCTCCATGTGACTCGGGACTGTACCCAAAAACCACCGTTTTGCACGCCCTCTTGGACGTGGTAAGATGGAAATCAAAGCACAGTGGGAACCACACAAGACTCTATGACGATCTCGGGTCAACAGACTAATCTGTACCAGTGTCACCTGAGAACTGCCATCTGACGTGAGGTATGATACCATCTGGGAGTTCTCGGCGAGTCCGTCCAGTGTACCCAGTCTCTACTGAGCACCCGTATATCTCCTCTGATGTCAAACACCAATGGATATGGGATCATCCATCGCCCATCTGTATGGGTCGAGAAGGTACACGCTAGTCTACTCTGGTATATCGATGCCCCATCTCGATACACCCACGACTAGGGACTTTGAAGGATGTACTTATGGACTACCATGTCCCCACTAGTATGATCCGCATCATAGTCCAGGTAGTCAAGTACACATCCTAAGGGCTTTACCAACATGTAACAGAGAGACAATCAGTGCACACGTTAAGGTAAAGATCAACCAGATAGCATACTATCATGTCGAGCAAGAAAGTCCTCCCTATATATGTCCCAGCATCCACTACAATATACATCCTATATACAGTAATGGCCTCTAGGGCATACATATAACTAACAAGGGCTTTGGGGTTAGCTTCCTGGGTGCCTGCACATGTCACTGTCCATTCAATATAATTTTCAGAGTCTCGGGTTGATAGCAGATCCTAAATAACCATCACACATTTCACAAATTCTCCGATATCGTATCTATAAATCCGTATTTTGGTTTCAACTCTCAGGTTGTGGTCTCAATTCATGCACTAGGGTGTTGGTGTAGCCTCTACTGAACTCAATTTCACATTACAACTCATAATTTCCTCAAACCCCAACTAGGTTTTCTTCAAGTCCACAAAATCAAACAATATCGGTTCTAAAGTAAACATGGGGTATAAGTAATACTAAAACTAAGCTAATAGTCCAGAAAAATACCTCATTTGGCAACTCAAGAATTTTCTTGAGTTGCCCCTAGTGGCCAAAATCCTTGCTTCTCTAGTCCAATGTGTAGATCTTGAGCTTGTGCACACTTTCAATGAAATGGAGATTGGGTTTTGGAGTTGTTTTTGAGGTGAAATGGGGCATTGAAGTTGGAGGAAGGGGAGGAAGCAGGAGCAGCAGCAGCCACTTGAAGGAGAGGGAAGGAAAATGAGTGAGGAATGAAGGGAATAGCCAAGTCTTGGTCAACACATCTCACCCTCTCATTCTCTCACTTGCCTATACCCAATATTATAATCCTTTCCCATTTCTTTTCTTTTCTTTTTCTCTCAAAATCCTTCTCCTAAGAATAGTAAACCCAAAGTGAACCATGGCAAGAAAATGCACAAGTGTGATACAAATGATATGTGCATGTTTTGCACAAAAATGCTAAGAAACCGATTAGCGATTTTTAATCGCGATTAGCACTAAATTAGCATATAACTAATCAATTAAACTTAGAAATGGCATAATTCTCTAATTTACCCTATTTTAGAATTTTCCATAATTTTTCCAAAATTTTCCCCTATTTATTGTATTTAATTATACCGAATTATTAAAATATTCTATAAAATAATATTAAATTATAAATATTCCCTAAAAATAATATTTTTTTTATTTCAAAATGTTACAACTTCGCCACAAAATACACATTAAAACCATAAATCCTTTCACTAAAAATTAATCCCTAGCTTATTACAAGCATGAGGATGTGATCAAGTTGAGGTTTTGAAGAACTTGTGCAACTCAAGAAAGTTCTTGAGTTGCCAAATGAGGTAATTCTTGCATCATTACAATAGTATTCCATTTCCTTTAACATCTAATTAAGTTTAGAATCGATATATCGAGATTTAGTGAACTTTGAAAATTTCAAGTTAAGGTTTTGAGGAAATTTTGAGTTGTGAAGTGTAATTGAGGCTAGTAGAGACCATACAACCTCTGTTGTGATTGTATACTGAACTAAACCAGAGATTAAACCGCCAATTAGCAAATTTAGAAACCCCGATATCGGATTTTTATGACTTTTGTGGTGATAATTGGAGATCTGCTGTGACTCGGAGACTTGGAAAATTATTTAGCAATTATAGTGATATGTGTAGGTGACCAGAAGACTACCCCTGAAATCCGAGCCTCTATACCCAAACTTGGGCCGCAGATTTAATCGATATGGCCGCAATTTGCGGCCATATTTTGGAGTTAGGCTGTGATCTTTTGTGGGAAGCTAAATTATCTGATAGCTAGACCCTCCCCATATGCAAAATTAGCTAATTTCACTTAGGGTAAAATCTGGGACCGTTTTCTTGAGTTGCTGCATTGTTTTACAACTTGTTTTAACTTGGTTTTGGCATTTGGTTTTTTTTACTCGATGTTCTGATGTTCGTACCTCGACATCGAGAATTTTTTTGGCTTTTCTTGCATGCGAGGACCATAGGTTCTAACCTATGTATGTTTCGTATGACGCTCTGGTTTTCATTCGTGATTTCGATTTACAATGCCGTATGTTTATATGCAGGCATCCTTACGTGGATTTCGAGACGACGGGAAGGGCATGGCGACATCGGCTTCGGCAAGCGAGGATTCAGGTGAGTAGATGTATATCTATGGGGAAAGTCGGGTGGATGGCGTATAGCACCCCCGCAAACGTAGTATACGGTTATTACGTATTATTATTATGAGTCGGACGTGACCTCAGATTTCCTGACTGGTAGGATACTGTTGAAGACCTTAAGTTGGGTTAAACGGATTTAGAATGACTTAATCAGAGGATGATTACCTTGGAGACGATTCATGTTTCATGTAGACACATACACGCACACACACATACACTTGACTTGGTATATATGTATATTTATATGTATATATATATATATATATATGTATGTATGTATGTGTATAGGTTTCTATATATATATATACACACACACACGTGATATGAGGTTGTTATATGATACATGGGGATGAGTCAATATGATTGGACATGATGCCGTGAGATATTGGATATATGATCGAGATATGATATGAAATGTGTTATGATATTAGCGGATCGATGGGTAATGAGGAAATATATAAACGATGATATGTGTAGATGGCATTGAAATGAACGAGACTCTAGAATAAAACCCAGATCGTAATATATGACTTAATCACGATATGATATATGACATGATATTTTAGAGGATCATTTGACGATATATATTTACACAGACGATGATATATGTTTGATGATATTGGAATGTATGCGATTATAGTACAGTACCCTTGATCATGATATTGTTTGATGATGATACTATACGAACGATGATGTATATATATGTGATAGTTGACCTGTACCCCGATTTTGGAATGCTGTACGATGGATTTTACCGTACGAGATATAGATGTGATGATTGATCCACTCTCTTGACTCGAGGAAGTCGTACTACGTACGTGAAGCTATGGAGGCTGGATCGCCGACTACTAGAGTTACCGACTCAGACTTTAGGAGGATTATTCTTACCTTTCGACTAGTGTCTTTAGTTAGTTCCTTAGTTGGTTAGGTAGATTTTAGTTTAGGCTCGAGTCATATTTATTTTTAAAAACTAATGAATCGTGCGCATTTTTAAAGACAGCCTGAGGGATACTACGGATTTTTCAAAGGACGTATCTTTTCTTAAAAACCCCGTAGCCCCTAATTTTCTAAAAACTACGATTCGTGCTTTTTCAAACAACAAACTTTGTGACTCGCAATTAGTATGTATTCTCTAGTTGTGCGTTTACTACACATTCACCGTTATATTCATGTTGCATTCATCGCATTACATATTCATACATATGTTTCTTTAGCTATATGAAACTCCACCTGTTAGGACACCAGCACCATTACCGATGATGTGCATGATCCACGTACACTTATTTGCCGGGTCACACAATCATCATCGGTAATTGCCATGTCACGTACACTTTAGAACATATTATCTTTTTATTGATATAATCAGCTAAATGCTAGTCCAATATATTATTGTGTGATTACTCTCATATGCTAGTTTAGACATTGCATTTATTACTTAGACACTTCATGCATTCACATATTCATATTATCATGCAGTATTGTGGGGCTTATGCCAATACTCATTATTTACTTACTCATGATTTTGGGATTTTGGATTTCTAGGAGATTTCTGAATTTTAGGGGAAAACCGCAAGAATTTAATAAACGCTTATTATTATCATTTTTAAAATGTAAGTTGCGGTTTTCCCGTGATGTATGGGTCGTCCACCATGAGTTTTCATGTTTTCTGTTGGATTTCGAGACCCAATTCGAGGAGTGAAGAAACCGTCTCGGGTACAAGGTGGGCCCGGTACGATACCCCGGGACGAGAGTGTTTTTGTGGGAATGACGATGAGCCTGGCTGGGGAAGACTACCTACCGGTGTTGTCTGGCGCGGCGAATATCCGGAGGATACCGACCGTTGTCGTGAGATTTGATGATATGAGCCGATCCGGACTGACGGAGCCCGATATTTTGAGACTTCGAGATATATATGTTTTTTGTCGATGCTTGACACGGATTTCCATGGATTTCATTGATGATATTTCAGATTACAATACAAATTTTACTATGATAAAAGTTAAAGATTTTCTTATACAAATATGTCCAGATTTCATGGTTGATTGTTTCATTCATGATGCATTCATACATCGCATACACACATGATATATTACTACTTGAGGCACTGACACGAGCACTGAGTATTGCACTTATGCATAGATTATTACCCTGCCACTACTAGATGACTAGCATTTTGTTAAGTATATTATTATGACCTAGGAGATCGTCGTGCATGCGATTTCTACTCACAAATGTTTTCTACTCACGAGTTGGCAACTCACCCCCGTTGTGCCAAATTTTCTTACAGGTTTCGATGTACAGGTTTCCTTGGCAGCTTGCTGGCACATCATTTTATTCAGGGTGATTTGCTTGGTAGGTTGGTTCATTGTATCGGGACCGCCGTTGTACTTTTATTATTTCAGTTGTATCTAGTAAGCTCCATCAACCAGACTTGTATTACTTGATAGATTTAGAAGGCCGGTTGTTTATTCTTTCGACCATAGAGTCGCGCTTGTACTATTATGGTTTTCTGGTGGTTTTGATGGTTTTCTTTGAGTTTTGTTCCTTGCCCTTCGGCGTTGTATATTATATTTCTTGCGTGGTTGTGACCGCCAATTGGCGAAGAGGTAGCTCCCGCTTGAGGATGCCTTTTTATTATTGCTTATGTATATATTCTTGTTTATACCTGTTTGGGGCCAGTTTTTACAAAGGAGGCTCTGCCGAAATTTTTGAGAAAATTTGATGTTGCGTTTAAACATGTTTTTCTTTACTTCTTCTTTTAATGGTTTAGATTTCTGGGCTTCGGCTTGCTTAGATTACGTTATGCCTCTATACGTTTCATAATTTACGTGCCTGTCACGTTCCGTACTTTCGGGTCGTGACACTCTTGACATCAAATACTTGAGAGGATCCACTTTTGATATGAGATGGACCCCATGTGCCAAAGCATAATGTCTGAGCTTCGTTATCGCGAAGATCAACGCCAAGCAGTGTTTTTCAATAGGGGAGTAATTGTTTTCTGCCCTTAGGAGAACTCGACTCAAATAGTAGAGGGCTCTCTCCTTCCCTTGGTCATTCTCTTGTGCCCATAGCGCGCCTAAGGAACCTTCAAGGGCAGTTGTATATAGAATGAGGAGCTTTCCCTTGACTGGACCAGTCAGCACCGGAGGATTCTGTAGGTATTGCTTGATTTCGTCCAGTGCGCTTTGGCATTTGCGATCCCAGACGAACGGGGTTCCCTTCTTCATCAAGTGACTGTTGGGGCGGCATTTTTCGGAGAGGTTAGCTATGAACCGTCGGATATACGCGAGATTTCCTTAGAGAGACCACAGTTGCTTCAAAGTTCGTGGGGAGGGCATTTACATAATCGCCTTGATCTTTGACATGTCGATTTCGATGCCTCGATGTCGTACAATGAATCCTAGGAATTTACCTGAGGAGACTCCGATTGCGCATTTGAGAGGGTTCATCTTCAGATTGTATTTCCGAAGGTGTTGGAACACTATTTTTATATGCTTACAATGCTCTTCGTGCGATTTGCTTTTTACCATGAGGTCGTCGATATAACATTCGACAATCTCGTGTATAAGTTCATCAAAGATCTTCGTCATGGCCCTCTGATAGGCGGCGCCGGCATTCTTCAGACCGAAAGGTATCACTTTGTAGCAGAATATGCCTAGCGGAGTCCGAAAAGCGGTATGCTTCTGGTCTTCGGGATGCATTTTTATTTGATTATACCCTGATGAGCCGTCCATGAAGGAGAAGACCTCGTGAGTGGACATGTTGTCTATCATCAGCTCGGTGACCGGTACGGGAAAGTCATCCTTAGGACAGGCTTTGTTGAGATCCTGAAAGTCTACGCAGATGCGCACCGTCCCATTCTTCTTCATGACTAGGATAATGTTGGCGAGATATCGCCAATTTGTGCACAGCTATCTCTGGATATAGTCCCGGCATTTCGGAGTAGTTCCATGCGAAACAGTCTTTATATTGCATGAGCACGTCTTTTAGCGTAGCCAACTTTTCTTCAGACGGCAACTCGCTGACAAACGTAGGCCGCGGGTCGTTTGTCGTCCCCAAGTCAATTTTTCTGAGGTTATCTGCAGTAGTATGTATCCCATCTTCCAGCTCTTTTGGCGCCGGTGGAAACTCTGAGATCACTTCGTCGTCATCGTTTTCGAAGCACCGGGAGGGGTCATCCATATTCTCGAGCACTCCTTCTTCTGTCAGCGTTATTACGTGATATGTATGAGATTGTTTCCAAGACAGATGTTGATCTGGTTCTACTCTCATCGCATAAGTGGCTTTTGATTCATGCTTCCGCGGCGGGCTTACCCTCCAACTATTGGATAGAGCGAATCTGCCGAGTTGATAATGGTCTTCAACCCAGTCTTTGAAGGTGAAGCAGTCCTCAATAGGATGTCCTATCGCTCGGTGATAGGAGCAATAGTCTGGGTGATGAACCTCATTTGCTCAATCGGGGTGCTTGGACTCCGAGAGCGTAATCATCTAATGTTTCATGATGAGGTCGAAGATTTTCTTTGTCTTTTCTTGGGGAAAAGAATATGCTCGACTCATCTTCTTTATAAGAGACGGATCTCAGCTGCTCGATTTTTGATCGCGTGACTTCTTGGATCCGCTTCGTTGCTGTCGAACGTTTTTTTCGTTCTTCGGTTTGTTTTTGTTTTTGCGTCGGGTCTTCTGTATGACAGACTGGCAACGAAGGGCATCATCATTCTCTGTAGCCTACTGAAGGAGGCATTGCATCCTGGCTTTCTTATAGATGGCCATTTCGCGGTTATGATCATCCCGGACCTTTTGACCCGCTTTCCTTATTAGCTTGTCCATCTGTTCTTCAAACGACAGACTTGGCATTTTCATGGCGGGGCCTCGTTTTGGTTCAGGGTTAGCGTCTTTTAACAGAACATCTTCTTCTTCATCGAAGTCATGTATGACGTAGCTGCCATGGACTCGCTCCCGTTTCTTGGATCGAATATATCCAAGCCCGATCATTTTCATTCTACCGGTGGGAAATTTTCGCTGAGTTCCGGGGACGTTCCAGATCATATTGTAGAACTGAGCTTGTCGCGTGGTCTGCTTAAGGGGTACGCCTTGGCGCCTCAACAGCCTCTTCAATCCTTCTGTGTAGTATATGGGCAGCCGGATGGGCTGAAGTCTGTTAAGTGTCTAATCGGCACCATGCAAGACTTCTTTCTCCACTTTGGTTTCCGTGGATTGATAAAAGAGGATCGCCTTTTCATCTCTTTGCTTGGGAGGGACGTAGAATGTTTGCAGCTCTTGTACACTATAAGTTTCAAGTGCATCGAGCTCTTTGTAATGCTCTTGCGGAACCATGGAAACTTGCAAGCTTTGATCTTCTCCAGTGGAGGCTTGTATTGATGGCCGAGCAGAGAATACTGCATTGATTTCATCTTCAGAGTCACTGCCGAAGACCAACATAGGGGTGGACGGTCCCGGCTTGGTGTATTGAGGCAGCCCGGAATAGACTATCTCTTCGTCCTCCTCAGTATCGCTCCCGAAGACCGGAATGATGGTGATAGCTTTTTGTTTGCTCTCCGGTTTGCGACATCTTTCTGTCTCTTCGAAATCTGGCAAGAAGTACTTGGCATCTTCATATTTGCGAACTTCGTTCACGGAGAATGGGTTTAGTTCCCCCGTCACAGTGTACTCGAGACCATCTTTGAAGTACTTCATACACTGATGTTGTGTAGAAGGGATAATGTTGCACTCGTGTAACCAAGGCCGGCCGAGCAAAGCGTTGTAGCAAGTCTTGGCGTCAATGACGTGGAACGTGATATCAGTGACGAGCAGCCCAAAGCGTAACGTCGGTATCACAGACACGAGCATCCGTGATGACTGGGAGTCAAATCCGGAGATAGTGATTTTATCCCGAGCGAGGTGCTGGACGCTCATGCAGATTTCTTTTAGCACCCTCACATTGAGAAGGTTAACGGAGGATCCATTGTCGACTAGGATTTTGCCTATCTTGATGTCATGACAGTACCCGACGACATATAGCGGACGGTTATGCTCGCACGTCCCAAGGAGGAGGTCCTCATCGCCGAAAGTGATGTCAGCAGTGTGCACTTCCTCCAACTCGTCCTTCATCTTTTCTTCGGCGAGGAAAGCTTGAAACTGTCTGGGGTCTTGTAACGGTTTGATTAGGGAATCTCATGCCTATTTAGATAGCAGAAGAGCATCGAGAATGCTCAACTGCGAAGGAATCTTTCTCAGGTGTGCTAGAACGTTATAATCCATCTTGCTTTTCTTGGGAGGGTCCTTGGCTGCCAGCTCTTCGACGACTCGATCGTCGAGGGCAATATACTCAGGGACTTTTTCCTTTTTTATCCTTTTTGTTCGATCTCTTGTTTGCGGGTCCGAGATTCTTTTCAGGTAATGTGCGATTACGCAGCTGGATGTTCTCGCAGGTCTTCAATTCTTCTGCTTCGGAGGTAGATTCCTTGAAGAGAGGGCCAAGGGGTATTTCTTCATCAGAATCGCTCCCAAAGGTAGGAACTTGCGATCCCTTGCTATCAACCATATGACAGTTGCCGGCAGTTCTTCTGCGCTCATCTATCATGCTCCTTTGTTCTCGACGAGTTTTGCGTTTCATCCGCTTGAAATGCTGTTGATGAGCAACGTATCCTTGCCACCAATTTTTAAAGGCATTGCATTCCTAAGTAGGGTGCGTGGTCCTTCGATGGTACAAGCAGTAGTTTGGATGTGCATACCCTCGTCAAGGTGTATCCCATCAGGAGTGTTTCCTTCGGAGGGTGGCAGCTTCATTCCCATCGATATGGCTTTGGCGAACCGTTTCTTCGTCTTGAACTTGCTTTTGCTGGCGACAGAAGTGCTTTAATCTGGTTGGGGTATTTCATGACCCATAATTTGTTTAAATTGACGCCGACTCCTGGCCTTTTTGAATATAGCCATTTCGCGTTCTCGATCATCCTTGCTCTTCTGACGGGCTTCGCTCAGCAGTAGGTCAATGATCTTGTCAGATAATTCCAAGGGTTTTGATTCCGGTTCTGGTTCTGACCCCAGTTTCTTTGCATCAGGTGCTTCTTCACCATCCATTGACGAGTGAGAGATCATGTAGCAGCTTGCCACATAGCCCTCAGTTTCATCTGCCGAGTCCTCTACCCCCATCATTATCATCGTCTCTGTCCTCAAGGATGTGGTCGAGAAAATCTTGGAGCGTGACCGGGGTTCGTACCTTCTGGTTATATTCTTCCAGCGCGTCGATGTGTTTTTGCAGGTCCGTGCGCTTGTCAGCAGGCTTCACGGGCTTTTGGTTTTCTTCTTTTTCTTCGAACACTTTGACGGCTGGGCCTGAGCATTTTGATTATCGCTACCAATTTTTGGCGTCGGGCGCGGCTTCAGCATTCCCTCGATGATCTCGGGTTCTAGCTGATTTTTCCACCTGATCGCCGGGCATGTTTGAAGATCTTTCAGCATCCTTTTCATCTTGGCTGAAAGAGCGACCTCTCATAGAGCTTCTTCAACAAAAAAGCATGATGCCCCCGGCGTGTCCCCCTTTTAAGAATGTGCGGTTGAGACGGGTTTACTTTCCAGCTCTCGGACAGTGCGAATTTGCCCTGTTGGTAATGGTCTTCAATCCAGCCTTTAAAGACAAAGCAATCTTCAATTGGATGGCTACTGCTCGGTGGTAAGGGCGGTAATTGGGATTGTTAACATTGCCGGGCTGTGGTGGACGCCTTGGATCTGGCAGATTGATGAGCCTGTTGCGCACTGCCAGCTCGAACAGTCTCTTTATTTTCTCCCGCGGAAACGAGTAGGGACGTTCTAGTCACTCCTCGAAGGATTTGCGTGGATGCACGTTGCTTTGGCGAACAACCGGTTTTAAGTTGCTCGGCTGTTGTTGAGCATTGGCGACAAAGGCCGCTTACCCTTTGCCCTTTTCATTCCGCGGCTCTGTCTTTGAAAAGGAAGGTGTTCCCTCATAAAATATCAGGAAAACCCCTAATGGGGCATCACGTTCCCACACGTGACCAGGGGTCACGTGCTGACACGTGATGGTTTCCCGAGGATTCTGTTGAAATAGAATTAAATTCTAATCAAACAAGCAATCAGTGGAGTCACGTACCCACACGTGATGGGCCTTTAAAAACCCACTGAAAAGAATTAAAAGTGTAATAAAACAGTAAGGAATACCCCAATGGGACATCACGTGTCCACACGTGACCAAAGGTCACATGCAGACACGTGATGGGTTCCTAAGCTCTTTAACTAATAGAATTAAATTCTATTTGAATGATCAAACAGTGAGATCACGTACCAACATGTGATAGGCTCTTAAGCCTTCTGAACTAATAGAATTAAATTCTAATTAAGAGGGAATCGAGAACCCTAACTGGAAAAATAATTCTCTAAATCTTTCCAAACAAAAAAAGATTGTGCTCTGTAAAATGAAGCACCGTTGGATTAAAAATCCAATGGTGATTAAAAATCACCAATCTATAGAAAGAATCTATACAAGGAAAGATTTCCCTGAAATTCACCAAGAATATCTTTTGGATTAAAAATCCAATAGTGAATAAAATTCACTGAGTGATCTAAAAGATCATGTTGGTTACAAAATCAATTAAAATCTTTCAATGAAAGATTGACTAAACAAACTGACTCTTTTCTTTCTCCTATAAATAGGAGTCAAGAAGAGAAAAGAAGGGATCGGATTTTTTTTTGAGAGATACAACAACAGAAAAAAAAAGAAGAGAATTTAATTCTCCAGAGAGAAAAGAGGATTTCCTCATAAGAGAAAGCAACCCTTGGTGAGAAAGGGAAAGCGATCTAAGCTCCATAAAATAAATGTTAGTTATATGTATGCCCTAGAGGCCATTACTATACATAGGATGTATATTGTAGTGGATGCTAGGACATATATAGGGAGGAATTTCTTGCTCGACATAATAGTATGCTATCGGTTGCCCTTTATCTTAACGTGTACACTGATTGTCTCTCTGTTACATGTTGGTAAAGCCCTTAGGATGTGTACTTGACTACCTGGACTATGATGCGGATCATACTAGTGGGGACATGGTAGTCCATAAGTACATCCTTCAAGGTCCCTAGTCGTGGGTGTATCGAGACGGGGCATCGATATACCAGAGTAGACTAGCGTATACCTTCTCGACCCATACAGATGGGCGATGGATGATCCCATATCCATTGGTGTTTGACATCAGAGATGATATACGGGTGCTCAGTGGAGACTGGGTACACTGGACGAACTCGTCGAGAACTCCCAGATGGTATTATACCTTACGTCAGATGGCAGTTCTCTGGTGACACTGGTACAGGTTAGTATGTAGACCCGAGATCGTCATAGAGTCTTGTGTGATTCCCACTGTGCTTTGATTTCTACCTTACCACGTCCAAGAGGGCGTGCAAAATGGTGGTTTTTGGGTACAGTCCCGAATCACATGGAGGCAGTGAGCGATAGGAGGGGATTCGTCTCTCCCGGTATGGGGAGTTGATGTTGCGCTGTGTTCGATTGGCTATAACCGGAAATCCCTGGCCAGGGTTGCTGAGATTTACTGGTAAGTGTTATCAGTAGTTTCTCGAACTGTTATAGACCTCATATCAACATGACTTATCGAGCTACTGGGGTCTGACGTTTACCACCCCTAGGCGAGATATGCGACATATCAGACAATCAGACCGGACAGTACGGTAAGTGTTACTGGTTGGATTCACAGGATTGTGAGCGGGCTAGCTCGTTGATCTTCTGATCGCTCAATACCTGGGTGGCCGTTACGTTTAGCAGACCGCTTGCGGCTTGTGGGTGTTTGATATGATCATCGGTGTTTGATATGATCATCACCTGCTGCCGCCGTATTGACGAGTCTTTAGAATCCTACACAGAGGTTTCCTGGCTCAAGCGAAACGAAATAGGAGCGCATATGAGATATGTGCGGGACCGAGAATAATACCAGTATGTGATACTGTATTCTATTCTCGCGATTTTTATCATCGACAGGTTATATGTGATATAGCCGGGTTACCGAATCAAGTGTTGATTCGATACATTGATACACTTGATATTAGTCAGTTATATGCGATATGACCGGATCATTAAATCCAGTGTTGATTTAATGATTTAATGTATAATTATATATTTGTTATATTACTTTATATTAACTAGTATTTGTTTACTTAAGATTAACTTTCTCATTTGATCTGCACAAGTTATATATGTGATATATTTTTGTGCACTTGATTGTATCATGTTTGATGATACATGCAAACTTGGGTGTATGTTTGCTTTATACCATCTTTAGGTTAATGGTTGGGTTTTTCATTTGTTTTTATTTATTTTCCTTATTCATTTTGGCAAGAAATGAAATGGTGGCTTTTTTTTTATTTTGTTGAAGCTTCATGAAGCTTTGAAAGCTTGACCATTTTGTTTCTTTCCTTAACCCTAACCATTTACCTAAACCCTAGTTCATTCTCTACATGAGTTAGCCTCACCCATGGTTGCATTATGACAACCATCACTTCATTTTTCTTTTTGGAATTAATTCATAATTCTTTTTCTTTCTTCTTCTTCATCTTCTACTTGAAGAAAAAGAAAAGCTCTCTTGAAAAATGTCAAGTGATGATTCCAAGTGAGAAATCCAAATCCAAAGTGAACCCACTTCCCATTTCTTCATCCTCTACCACTTGCCAAGTAGTATAGGGTGTTTTCTTCACAAGTTTCATGACTTGGTGAAGTTGGAGCTCGAGTTAGAGTTGCCTCGACGTAGATCATCTTCGGCATCGAAGTCAATGACCTAGCCCGCCCATTTCTCCGATGAAATCGACACTAGGGTCCGGGATCCGGATGATCGCAGCGGAGGGACGTCAACACGGAGCTAAAGAAATGGTGGAACGGATCTACAAAGGTTGTAGTCTCTTTCCCTTTGTAGTAAAGTTGTTTACTAGCTTGTAGTTTCGCCTATTCTCTAGTTAACGATCTAGTTTAGGTTTTCACGGCACCGGAAAATTTTGAATTTGGCATGGTTGATGCCTTGTGAGACCTCATTTGTGTGCATAGGAACCCTACACTGGTATCAGAGCCTAGCTAGAACCTTAGGCGATGAGTAGACGATGTTAGAATTCCGATCAAACCCGAAACCCTAATCGTATACGCCTCTCTGTACAATTTTTGAAATCGTGGATTTTTGTGAATTAAAAATATCTAGAAAATTAAGCAGGGTTTTCTAGGAGTTACTGTACAAAATGTGCCCCTAAATCGATTAAAGCGCGGCGGAACCGCGGCACGAGCATGGCTCGTGCGGCGGAACCACGGCCGTACGGTCGCTTCCTTCAGAACTGTTTACACAGTAATTCCTAACTATTATTCCTGTATTTTTTGGGAATTTTTAATTTGCACTCAAGAGTTGAGTTTTCTGGGTTGTATTGGGAGTTCGTAGATTCGATCGGATTATCAAACTTTGTCTATGTGTTTTTCCGGGTAATTTTAGAATATGTTAAAAAGTTCGACCGGATGTAAATACCCACTTTTTTCCCTGGTGGGAAATTTCCAATTGTTGGATTTTTCCGTAGTTTAATGACGTTCTAAGTAGTGCAAGTAACGCGATGGTCCCTCTAGAAAACAACAAACCTTAACTCGATTATGTGACCGTCTTGAACTACCCTTTGAACCCTAGGGTTTGGGGCAGTACGGCGTGCCACATGTGAGGCGTTGGCTTGACCCTTCTACGGCTGGACCGTTGGTACTGAGGCATGAACTGGATGTTTTTAAACATATTTCATGTGTTGAGCTGTTTCGGGAAAACTTGGGTGTTTGAATGTTCGATCGGAAAGTTTAACATTTTCTATTTATCTGGAATGGGATACAATACTTGGAATCCACAAGTAGTTATGAGATAACTGATATGAATGTTATAAACATAGCACTTTAGTCTTACATGATCGGTTGCCACGGAATTTTGATGTGATCAAAAGTCCGTCGCAATCTCATAGCGTACGCGGATACTCGCCGGTAAACTTAATAGATAGCCATGCCCCATAGCCCCGACCAAGTGACTGTAGGAGAACCCCGTCACCGAAAGCATCCGTTCGGGTGCTCGCGGCAGCGGTGTTCCGCCTTGGTGCACTTCGTCGACGGCATCGGGGGTGCGGCTGCCTACTGAAGTTTGTGACGAGCATTCGATCAGGATTTCGGGAATCTTGTTGAATTGCCCGACTTAATATTGAAAAGAGTTTTCGATAATGAGACTAAAATGCGGGGTTTATAATGGTTAGGCATGCGATGTCTAAAGAGGTTGCGGATTCCAACTGTTGTAGTTTTACACTTTCTTTTCTGTGACCGTAAGTGTAATATGTGAAATCGCCGGTTTCGTTGCTATATGTCAACGACAATTGGGATACGCATATTTACTTACGTTGATGACATGTGATGTTATGTGTTGCTGGATATGTTATATTGGATCGTCGTGTTTGAATAGCCGGGGGGGTTTTATGTGAGATGAGTGTTTTTCATTTTCATTCATGTAAAAACTTGTATGTAATATTCTTTTATTGGGGCACTTCCAGGTTGCGGAAGATGTCACCACTTGTATATTATTTACTTTTCCGCACTAGGATAGACCCAAGGAGGAGGGCACAAGTAACCGGGTTCTGGAGTCCAGTGGGAGACCAACTCGAAGAGTCGAGTCCGGGTCTCCTAACTCTAGAAATGGTAGGGTTGCTTGCCGCTCTCGTAGGGGTCTAGGAGTGTGGGTTTGGCTATTCATCGCGACCGTGGAATCCGTGTTTTATACAGGCTCGTATTGAAAACACGGACGTCCTAGTATATCCAATATTTCATATGATTCTTCTGCTGCGATCTGTGATGTGATCATTTGATATTCTGTGATAAATACTGTATATAGTATATATGATATATTATATAGGCGTTACTTATGTTTTACACCCGCGCTAGCCCTGCCCCGCTCTGCCGTTAGTTACCTAACCTAACGGTGCACGAGGAGACATCGAGGCGAATGCGGATGGCATAAGTGTTCGTCGTATTTATCTGTGATGTTTTGGTACTTAAATGATGGGACTTCATTAATGTGATTAATGAAAGAAAAAGAAACCTAAAGATGTCGTGGAATCGAATTTTTAAAAACAGGTAGCTACAGTTCTTGCTTTGCATAGCGGTGTTCCTTGTAGAACATCCTGCACCTTATTCGATAAGGAAAGGACCGAGATCCCTTCACCGGGAGTGACTCCTTTAGCAATAACTGGCAGATGCTACAACCATCGGTTTGTCTTTTGATTGCTTCTATAGTTTTTGCTTTGCACAGCGGTATATATGATATATCATGCCCTTTATTCGATGAGGAAAGGGCCGACGATCCCTTCACCGGGAGTGACCCCTTTAGCAAAACTAGAAAAGCCTCAAAAACACTCCATTTTAAAATCATTTGATTCTACAACGATATCAAGTTCATTACGCAATAGGTTTTCAGAAAAACCTGTCGTAGCCCTCCGTCATTTCAGATAAGTCCTACTTAGTATTCGTGCTACGTTTGTTGGCCTGCGTCAAGACGTAGTGTGCGGTAGCTAACTAGTATTTATCTGTTTATGCATATGATGCAGATTGGATTAGGGTAGTCATGCGACTTTGTTGGCCTACGTCAAGGGTCGTGCGGGTTGGTTTAATTCAAGGAAATGATGGGTTGAACTTGACTAGCGCACTATGGTTTGTTGGCCTGCGTCAAGGTCATAGAACGCTAGGGGCAAAATTATCGGGAATTTCAAGTGTTGAAATTTGCAATGAGATTGCATACCTTCTATGAGATAGTTGGATCCTGATACCCGCTGCGAGTAATTGTTACTCCTGGAAGAGTTTTACACATTACAATTAGCCGATCAAGTAGGTGTCTAGAAAGGTTTCAACGGGGTTACGCCTCTGGGAAAACGAGGTTTACTGTAATTAGGTCCGTGCGAAAGCACGGGGAACCTCCCTCAAAGTACCGACACTGGCCTGGCTGAAAGATTGGCGAACTTGTAGCGTGTAATTAATCCCGGCTAGTCTTTCCTTTTAGGGTTTGAAAGAAGATTTGATAAAAACAGTGGGAGCCATCCTGATTAGATAAAATAATAACCAATCTGATCTTGCAAGAGCGCACGCAAAGTGTTTTCTTCTCTCTCTCTCCAGGTAGCGACCATGTCACGCCTTAATCAAGATAATAAAACGGATATATTGACCGAACCCGCTTGTTATACTGAGCTGGGGAACGTTGGTTCCGCTCCAACTTATAATTGTTATAAGACAGAGCAAGAATTAGGGGATTACCAGGATTCCTATGCCGCCCAAACGAAGAAAGTGCATATGATGCATCTCCTTCGGGTGTGTTCATTACAAAGAACTGTTTCTCTGTATCCTCTACGTCCTGGGTATTTGATACCGGATCAGGATCCCAGATATGTAATCCATTACATAGGGCTACAAAAGGTAGAGAGCTGAGAACGGGTGATAAGTTTCATGAGGCAGAAAACGGTGCAAGTGTTGCAGCCAAGTCTGTTGGTCACTGTCACCCTGTATTTCCAAATACATTGATTCTGAACAAATGCTATTAGATACCAAACCTGATATACAAAATCATATCAGTCTCTTTATTTATTAAAGAAAGGATATAATTTTGTATTGCTGGATAATGTTTTGAACATTTCCTATATCAATAGTTGATCGGTTCAGGCACGTTATCTAAAAGCATTAACGTTCTAAATCAAACTACAGTTCTTAGTATACAAAACACACACAAGAGGAAGAGTTCAGAAATGAACGGATCCTTCTTGAGGTATTGTAGACTAGGTCAGATCAATGTGACCCGACTAGCTAAAGTTACATTTAGATGCATATTTAAATCAGTTTGAATTTACATCTTATGAAACTTGCCAGTCATGTCACAAAGATAAGATGACCATAGCTCTGTTTATTGGAAACAGAGAAAGAGTTAGTGAACTCTTGGGATGGTACATATTGATGTATAAAGGTCCCTTGTCTACACATGCCAAGACCGGTTCTTTGTACTTCATTACATTCTCTGATAATCTCTCAAGATTCAGACATATGTTCCTGTTGAAACATAAGTCCGAAGCTTTTGAGATATTCACAGAATATAAGTTAGAAGTAGAGAACCAAAAATACGGGTATAAGTATTATGTCCTTTGATGTGATCGAGGAGAAGAATACTTGAGCACGGAAATCCTGGACTATTCTAAAGGAGAATGAGATTCTCTCTCAGCATTACTCCTCCGAATACACCATAGCACGATGGTATATCGGGGCAGAGCAATCACACCCTATATGATAAGGTGTGCTCTATGATGAGTACTACTGAGTTACCTATTTCCTTTTGGGATTAATGCACTTATGAAGTTGCATACCTATTGAATGGGGTTCCGATCAGATCAGTTGCCTACCACTTCATATGAGATATGGAAAGGGAAGAGCCCATATCTTAAGTTTGTTAAGATTTGGGGTTGTCCGGCCTATGTTTAAAAGCAAAATCCGGACAAGCTCGAGGCAAGGTCTGTTATGTAGAACTGGAAATGTTCCAGCTATACAAACTGCAACTGATGATTTGGTAAGAACCAAAGGATTCAATTGTTTCCAACGAACCTCAGCCTCTCCGCCGATCTAGTAGGGTTCCTCACCCACCTGAGAGATACTTCGGTTTCTCGATGACAGTAGGAGCGAGGAATGCATCATGAGATGATGACCCAACTAGTTTCGAGCAGGCCATCAGGAGTGGGACTCTGTAAGAATGGCTGGATGCTTAGCGATCTGAGATGGAATCCTTATACACCAACAAAGTATGGACTTTGGTTGCTTGATCTGAAGGGTTAAATCCCCGTTAGGAGCAAGTATATCTTGAGAAGATTACTTGGTGTACATGGAAAAGTTGAGACTTTCAAAGCTAGACTTGTTAAAAGTTTGCATCATTGACCAGGTATGGATTATGATGAAACTTTTCTAAGTAGCTAAGCTTAAGTCCATCCAGATCCTACTTGCCATGGCTACATACCATGACTACGATATCTGGTGGTTGGGTGTCATGACTGCTTTTCTAAATATTGATTTAGAAGAGAACGTCTATAAGTACACAGCCAGAGGTCTTCGTAAACAGTGGGAGCAGCGGAAACGTGTGCAAGATATTTTATGTGATAAAGCAGGCATCGCGGAGTTAGAACGTCTGTTTTTATGTGTTAGTCAAAGAGTTTGACATCATCAAAATGGTAGATGAACCTTGTATAAACGAAAAGGTAGTATGGAGTATGGTGATGATCCTCGTAAAGTACGTGGATGACATACTCTAGATAGGGAAAGAGTTTCCTATGCTACGCTCGGTCAATCTCCGCTTATTACAAGGATTCTCCATATAGGATAAAATGGATACCTCCTAAATCCTGAGTTTTGATCTATGAGATAGAAGTAAATGGATGTTAGGATTCTCACTAGTTGTAGTGAGATCGTATCAATCGATCCTGGGGAGAATCACTGGAAAGGTTCCAGGGTGATAAGGACGACTGAATGTCAGTCACAGGTATTGTCTTTACCCTCAGTAAAGGGACGGTATGTTGGAAGAGTTCCAAGCTAGATACCGTGGCATACTAGACGATAAAGGCTGAATACATCGCTACTTAAGATGCTACCAAAGAGGCAGTCTGGATGTATATTTGTTCATGAGATGAACTTAGTTCCTCCCATTGTGTGACAATGGAGTTATGGCTTATGCCAAGGAACGCCCGTCCCATCAATGATCCAGACATATTCTAAGGCGGTATCACCTGATCATGGAGATGGTTGATCTCCAGGGGATCGAGGTTAGCAGAGTAGACTCAGAGGACAACACGGTGGATCCACTCACAAAGGCCTTTTCCCAGAGAGAGACTTTTATGGGATGGTTGAGTATGAGATACTGCAACTACTGCTATAGATGGCCCTAGTGCAAGTGGGAGATTGTTAATTATATGTATGCCCTAGAGGCCATTACTATACATAGGATGTATATTGTAGTGGATGCTAGGACATATATAGGGAGGACTTTCTTGCTCGACATGATAGTATGCTATCTTGTTGCTCTTTATCTTAACGTGTACACTGATTGTCTCTCTGTTACATGTTGGTAAAGCCCTTAGGATGTGTACTTGACTACCTGGACTATGATGTGGATCATACTAGTGGGGACATGGTAGTCCATAAGTACATCCTTCAAGGTCCCTAGTCGTGGGTGTATTGAGATGGGGCATCGATATACCAGAGTAGACTAGCGTATACCTTCTCGACCCATACAGATGGGCGATGGATGATCCCATATCCATTGGTGTTTGACATCAGAGATGATATACGGGTGCTCAGTGGAGACTGGGTACACTGGACGGACTCGCCGAGAACTCCCAGATGGTATTATACCTTACGTCAGATGGCAGTTCCCTGGTGACACTGGTACAGGTTAGTCTGTAGACCCGAGATCGTCATAGAGTCTTGTGTGATTCCCACTGTGATTTGATTTCCACCTTACCACGTCCAAGAGGGCGTGCAAAACGGTGGTTTTTGGGTACAGTCTCGAATCACATGGAGGCAATGAGCGATAGGAGGGGATTCGTCTCTCCTGGTATGGGGAGTTGATGTTGCGTTGTGTTCGATTGGCTATAACCGGAAATCCCTGGCCAGGGTTGCTGAGATTTACTGGTAAGTGTTATCAGTAGTTTCTCGAACTGTTATAGACCTCATATCAACACGACTTATCGAGCTACTGGGGTCTGACGTTTACCACCCCTAGGCGAGATAGGCGAGATATGCGACATATCAGACGATCAGACCAGACTATACGGTAGTGTTACTGGTTGGATTCACTGGAGTGTGAGCGGGCTTGCTCGTCGATCTTCTGATCGCTCAATACCCGGGTGGCCGTTACGTTTAGCAGACCGCTTGCGGCTTGTGGGTGTTTGATAAGATCATCATCTGCTGCCGGCGTATTGACGAGTCTTTAGAGTCCTACACAGAGGTTTCCTGGTTCAAGCGAAACGAAATAGGAGCGCATATGAGATATGTGCAGGACCGAGAATAATACCAGTATGTGATACTGTATTCTATTCTCGCGATTTTTATCATCGACAGGTTATATGTGATATAGCCGGGTTACCAAATCAAGTGTTGATTCGATACATTGATACACTTGATATTAGTCGGTTATATGCGATATGACCGGATCATTAAATCAAGTGTTGATTTAATGATTTAATGTATAATTATATATTTGATATATTACTTTACATTAACTAGTATTTTTTCACTTAAGATTAACTTTCTCACTTGATGTGCACAAGTTATATATGTGATATATTTTTGTGCACTTGATTGTATCATGTTTGATGATACATGCAAACTTGGGTGTATATTTGCATTATACCATCTTTAGGTTAATGGTTGGGTTTTTCATTTGTTTTTATTTATTTTCCTTATTCATTTTGGCAAGAAATGAAATGGTGGCTTTCTTTGGATTTTGTTAAAGCTTCATGAAGCTTTGAAAGCTTGACCATTTTGTTTCTTTCCTTAACCCTAACCATTTACCCAAACCCTAGTTCATTCTCTACATGAGTTAGCCTCACCCATGGTTGCATTATGATAACCATCACTTCATTTTTCTTTTTGGAATTAATTCATAATTCTTTTTCTTTATTCTTCTTCATCTTCTTCTTGAAGAAAAAGAAAAGCTCTCTTGAAAAATGTCAAGTGATGATTCCAAGTGAGAAATCCAAATCCAAAGTGAACCCACTTCCCATTTCTTCATCCTCTACCACTTGCCAAGTAGTATAGGGTGTTTTCTTCACAAGTTTCATGACTTGGTGAAGTTGGAGCTCGAGTTAGAGTTGCCTCGACGTAGATCATCTTCGGCATCGAAGTCAATGACCTAGCCCGCCCATTTCTCCGATGAAATCGACACTAGGGTCCGGGATCCCGATGATCGCAGCGGAGGGACGTCAACACGTAGCTAAAGAAATGGTGGAGCGGATCTACAAAGGTTGTAGTCTCTTTCCCTTTGCAGTAAAGTTGTTTACTAGCTTGTAGTTTCTCCTATTCTCTATTTAACGATCTAGTTTAGGTTTTCTCGGCACCGGAAAATTTGAATTTGGCACGGTTGATGGCTTGTGAGACCTCATTTGTGTGCCTTGGAACCCTACAATAAAAAAGAGAATTTAATTCTCAAATTAAAAGTTTAACTCTTCTGAATAAGAACTTAGTTCTTCCTTTGGTTAAAGGTCTGCAGAAACAGATCTCCCCATAAGTTGAGAATTTAATTCTCATCGGGGAGGTTCTGTCATGCAGATCCAAAACCTAGAGGAAGAATTGAGTTTAAAAGAATTTAATTCTTCCAAATGCTAAGGAATTTAATTCCTCTAAATACTTAGGAATTTAATTCCTCCAACAGAGACAGGGTTTAACCCTTAAAATAAGAACTTAGTTCTTCTTCATGGTTGAAGATCTGCAGAAGCAGATCTTCCCATAAGTTGAGAATTTAATTCTCATCGGGGAGATTCTGTCATGCAGATCCAAAACTTAGAGGGAGAACTAGGGTTTAAAGAATTTAATTCTTCTATATACATAGGAATTTAATTCCTCTAAAACAAAATTAGGGTTTAACCCTACAAAAGAATTTAATTCCCAAACAAAGGACTTAAACTCTCCATGCACGTAAATCTGATCAAGTGGCAATACGTGACCCTCCCTTCAATGATCAGAAAAGAACGAACAAGACTAGGCCACGTGCCCCCACGTGACCCTTAAACAGACTCCTCAAAATGAGAAAGAAAAACCTTGGAGGCAATGCCTCACGTGCTCACATGTGACCCTTGATTAACATTTTTTTTAAAGGGTCAAATAAGGGGAAACAGAAGAATTAATACCCAATATATTGGCACTATCACGTGTCCACACGTGATGATTACAGAGGCTAAGTGTTTAACACTTATTTGCAGATTTTGAGAGTAAAATAAATGAGGTTTGGCTCAATTCTCAGGCGCCTCACTTAACCCCACGTGACCACCCCATTTCTAGTGTTTAACACTATTTTGAGCGTTTTGTCCCTGGTGTTTAACACTATTTTAAGTGCATCACGTAGGAACACGTGATAGTCAAATATTTGTTAGTGTTTAACACTATTTTCAAACCAGTCTTAGCCCAAAATCAGCTAAGTTTTCCAGAGACAAGATCTCCCCTTTGATTCAACCCCAACTACATTCTTCCAAACTTGATCATTTCATATGACATTCAAACTAAAGTCCAGAGTCATAATGAATAGCTAGTGCTCAGCCAAAGACAAAATATTGTCAGAGCCCCAAACCCCTGTTTAGCATTGCTAAATAATGGGGGGCTGAACCCAGACAAATGTTCAACAGTCCAAACAAAGGTCCAACATTCCAAACCTAATTGGACTTACCCCAAACTGGCGATAAGTCCTCAATTCAGATTTAACTGAGCCCATGTACTCATAATCCAGTTAATTGATCTTAGTCCCAAATTGGACTACAAATCTCCCAATCAACTTTGGTTCAAGGGTACATCTCTTCACACCTCTGAAATTTGTCGTTGTAATCCTTCAACGTCTTCAGAGAGGTGACGGGTCCCGATAACCAAACATTCCATGGACTATGGGGTCCTTAAACTCACGGACTATGATGTCCTTAACCTTGGACTGTGGGGTCCTTAAGCCCACGGACTATGATGTCCTTAACCTTGGACTGTAGGGTCCTTAAGCCCACGGACTATGATGTACTTAAACTTGGACTGTGGGGTCCTTAAACCCACGGACTATGATGTCCTTAACCTTTACAGACTATGATGTCTTTAAACTAGACCGCCATGTCCTTAAACTGGTAATGGACCAACATGTCCTTAAACTGGTAATCGACCGCAATGTCCCTAAACTAAACAATAGAGCCCAAACGCTCTTTTGTTGGATCTAAATGATCCTGTTACGTAGATCTTAGTCTAAAATTAGACTAATGTATCCTTAACAAACGTTTAAGTTGATCTTAGTCTCAAATGAGACTAGCGTATCCTTAAACCCAACCCCAAACCCAAATCTAAGAAAATACGGATTTGGACTAATCCACGCCCTACGTGCGACAACATAAATTAGTCTCCGTATACAATCCACGGGCAACCAAAAACAAAGCAAACAACCACGACACGAAGTGACCATCTGGAGAAGGAGAAAGTGGTTATCGCAATGCGGTAGCGTAATTAACTGCAGGGGCTTGCGCCTTCAGGAAAGAGCGTCCCCACAATCAAAAACCCCTCAAATGAGGGGGAATCTAACGAAGTCTGCTACATCGGCCGCATCCGTTTAAACCTTTGATACATGGTGCCATAAATCAACTTGGCATCTTCGGAGAGGTGGACGGATAGCACCAATTAGCATCTGCCCTCAGAATTCAGGCCCCGGACGTCCCAACGTCCCGGTCGTGTCTTTCGGCGGAGAACAGATTCTGGCATGCCCGGTGGGACCTCTTCCTCTTCCCACTCCACACTTCGTGTGTCGTGTTCGCAAACGAATCGCGGTTTAATATGGTTGCCCTTGGGTTCGAGGTACTAAGATTTGATTTTGCTCTCGTGCAGAAAAAAGAAATGGCCTCTAACTGCTCTAGCTGCAACTGCAACTCCCATTCCACCTCATTCGGAGGTGTAACCTACAGGCCCCAAGTGGTCTCCCTTTTCACAATGCCAGTGGAGGTAACTCAAGCCACCACTGGGCTATTTTTCGGGACCATGCTCCCACCGATGAGCTTCAATGCCCCTGTACCATTGCAAGAAGCTCCGAAGAGCTCGGTCTTTAATCGGCTCACAACTACTGCGGCCCCATTCAACGGGTCGTCCAGCTCTAATGCCTCAGTCTTTGACAGACTGGGCCAAAGCTCATTTAGGCCCATGAAGAAACCCGCGATACCAGAAAGGGTTATCCCTAAGCAGATAGTCATTCCTGCTCATGAAGTCGTCAAGGCGGCTTCTCCTGCCAAAGGGTCGATCTTCACAAGACTGACTGTTTCAGCTCCTGTTCTAGGTGAAATCGTCAAGGCTGCTTCCCCTGCTCGGAAGTTTGCCTTCGATAGGTTGGTTATCCCCACTCAGCGGACATCAGTCTTCAATAGGCTGACAACGACAACTTCAGACCAACACATGGGGCATGGGGAAGTCACCCCTACAGCTGAGACAATCCCAATGGCTCGACACGCTCGACATCGCCACTGGTGCCGAGTAAGGAAGTCTGGGGGAAACTCTCCTTCTGGACTGACTCCGCCGGCTCCCACGGTAGAAATTGATGCTGCTGTTCCAACTGGGAACAGCTTTGAACCGCTAAGGAGAGTGCGCAAAAACTCTCCGACTGCCGTGCTGAAGAGATCTCCTCCACCTGAGGAGAATGCCCCAAAGGAGAAACTAGAGCAGCACCCTCAGCGGTTGTCCTCTAAAATTTACAAAGTTTGGTGACAGGTTCAGGAATCGGTGATTGATCAAGATTCCTCTCGCCGACAGAAAAAGGTGAAAGTTCAGCGAGAAGAGAACCATCATGTAAAGCCACAAAAGGCAACAGCTGTTTGGGTGCCCACTGCAACGGCCCTCTCAACTTCGACCACTCATAAGAGGAGAAAGGTGGAGAAAATTCCGGTGTCTGCGGCGCCCCAAGTCTGGGGGCATGGTGGTGCACACCATATATATGGCATCCGGAAAAGAGGATAGCCGTATCTCTATAGGTCATCGACCGCTTACGCGATCAGTGACTAGGGCTCATGAGCAACAACAACAAAAGCTCCAAGAAATGCTAACAGCTATGGCCACACTTACGGGACTGAAAGCAAGCCCGGAGACATCCTCGGAGCAGCGCTGTGAGCAGGAAACTGATGCCGAATTCTTTCGTAGAATGCTCGAGAAGAAGGAAAAAGAAGCTGCGGAACAAGCGGCCAGTATAAGACAAATGGCCCTTCTGTTCCAAGATATGGTGGGCATAATGATCCAGCCGGACCCTCCAGCTGAAGATCCTCCAATAATAATTGAAGATGATATAGGAGAGACATCAAATCCTCTGCCGGCTCTGTCAACAGCCAGGGAGGAGACGATCTCCAAAGCTGCCCTGGATGATTACATCGCTTAGCAGATATGAGTTCACCAGGAGAATGAAGCGGCCGGCCAAATTGTTAAAACTGGACGACCCTATCCGGGTTGGTATGACCAAATAAAGTACCCGCCGGGATACACGATCCCTAAATTCCACGTATATAAGGGGACGGAAAATCCGCATCAGCATGTCGCTCAATTCAGAGCCTTATGCGGCAACACCGGAGGTGACGATAAGCTACTGCTTCGCCAATTCGTTGGCAGCTTGTCGGAGACAGCATTCGAGTGGTATTCCGAACTCCCAAATGACTCTGTCAAGACCTTCGCAGAAATGGAGTTGCTATTCACCCAGCGCTTCGCGAGTGTTAGTGAACGCACCCCAATCACGGCATTGATCAATGCCAGAGTGAAGCCTAGAGAAACATGGATTCAGTATGCAATACGGTGGCAGAATTTATGGTCGAAGTGCGAGCAGCACATCGAAGAAGCGCCGGCAATGGGCATGTTCGTAGGCACTCTTGACCTTCAAGCGACCATCTCCCAATTCATGATGTTTTTCAAGCCGACCACTTTCCAGTCCTTGATTGATAAGCTGGCCCAAATGGACCAGATGGGTCATAGACCTTCTTCTTTAAAGATGGAACCTCGAAATGAAAAGGGAAAAGGGAAAGCGACCTTCGTCGCCAATGCTCAACAGCAGCCCAGTGGTCCAAAATTAACTGATCGCCTAGACGAGAGACGGCGATTCTATAATGAGAAAATAAAGCGCCCTTATCCGTTTCCCCGGGACAAAACGAGGAGATTGTTCGAGCTGGCGATGCGCAACAGGCTCATTAATTTGTCGAATCCAAAATGCCCATTGCAACCTGGTGAGGCTAATAATCCCAATTATTGCCCCTACCACCAAGCAATGGGCCATCCAATTGAAAATTGCTTCGTCTTTAAAGGCTGGATTGAAGATCAATACCAATAGGGCAAATTCGCCCTGTCCGAGAATTGAAAAGTAAGCCCGCCTCAACCGCATGCTCTTAAAAGGCGGGACACACCGGGGGCATCGTGCTCTTTTGTCGAAGAAGCTCCATGGGAGGTTCGCTCTTTCATCCAAAACAAAAAGAATGCTGAAGGATCTCCAAGCATGCCCGACGATCAAATGGAAAAGTCCGCTGGAACCCAAAGTCATTGAGGGAATGCTAAAGCCACGCCCGACGGCAAAAATTGGTGGTGATAATCAAAATGCACACACCCAGCCGTCAAAGTCTTCGAAGAAGAAGAAAAAGACCAAAAAGCCCGTTAAGCCTGGTGACAAGCGCACGGACCTGTAAAAGCATATTGACGCGCTGGAAGAATATAACCAGAAGGCGCGAACCCCGGTCACACTCCAAGAATTTCTCAGCCATGTCCTTGAGGACGGAGATGATAACAATGGAGAAGACTCGTCGGATGAACCTGAGGATTATATGGCAAGATGCCATATGATCTCTCACTCGTTAATAAACGGGGAAGAAGCTCTGGAAACAGAGAAACTAGGGGCAGATCCTGAGCCGGAACTTTTAGGACCATCAGACGAAATGATTGACGCATTCCTGAGCGAAGCTCTTCTGAAAAGCAAAGCTGATCGAGAGCATGAGATGGCCATATTTGAAAAGGCCAAACGCCGGCGACTGGATGTAAGAGTTGAAACACTCCCCCTCGAGATAGAGTTACCCTCTCTACGAGTGGCGGTCCACTACGAGCTAACAGACGAAGAAAATGCTCACCTTCGGCTTGAGGAGCTTGATGCCCTCGACGAAACCCGGCTCATGGCGCAACAAAACCTGGAAGCTTACAAAGCAAAGATGACGCACTCATACGAGATATTGACTAGGCCGAGAACATTCTGCCAAGGCGAACTCGTGCTAGTGGTTAAAAGACCTATGATCCCCAATCGTGCCAAACGGGGAAAATTCGAGCCAAACTATGAAGGCCCTTACATCATAGACAAAGTTTACCAGGGTGGAGCCTATCTACTCATGGACATGCATGGTGAAAGACCTTTCAGGCTAATAAATGGTCGCTTCCTGAAAAAATACTACGCCTGACGAGTCACGGCCTAGGTCAATGATAGATAACGACGCCTATATCCGCTCGCTATCTTCCTAAGCCCAAACTCTATAAGTAGTAGCCGGCAAACGGACCGAAATGTCCTAAAACTAACAACGGACCGAAACGTCCTTAAACTAATGATGAACCACTATGTCCTAAAACTGGCTGTTGACCGAGACGTCGATAAACTACTACGGACTGCAGCATCCCAAGGCTGACACAAAAAAAATAGTAAAAAATAAAAATAAAAAAAAAGAGAAGAGAAGAAAGAAAACGGTATGTCCGTAAGCGAGATGGGCACGGATGAAAACCCGAAAGGGCTCCGTGAGTAAAAATAGCAGGGCTACCAGCGAGTTTTGTGAAAACCCGAAAGGGCGCAATCTCGTTAAAAGACACTTGCAAGATCCTCTCAACCTTGTGAGGAGAAACCACCTGCGTGAGATCCTTACGACTCACAAGGGAGCAAGACACTTAGGGATCCCCGCGATTCCTAAGGAGAAATTACACTTACGAGATCCTCATGACTCGTAAGGAGAATTCCCCTTTGAGACCCTCACGGCTCATAGGATTCAAAAGCCTTATGCTACAGGGATCTGAACCTGTTCTTAAGCCATCGCAACCTCCAATGTTGCCCTACAAGCGGTTCAATATTGATCCTTGTATACAATCCATAGGTGCGAGTAAACCTTTCCCAAACAAAGTCCCACCAGATACTGGGGATATGCTCGCATAGCGAATGACACTTGTAAGTCCTCTCGACTTATAAGGAGAAAATACTCTTGTAAGATCCTTACGACTTATAAGAGACCATACACTTAAGACTCCTCACGATTCTTAAGGAGAAAACGCACCTACGAGATCCTCACGACTCGTAGAGAGAAATACCTTTATGAGACCCTTACGGCTCATGAAGTCAAAAGCCTTAGTCAATAGGATCCTAACCCTATTTACTAAGCCACCTTTGTTCGACATCGACAAAGGAAAATGATGATTCGCTCCTGGCAATATCCCAATTGTAGCGATGCTGATGCCTAAATCGGTATCAAATCCCAAACTCGCAGCAAGGCAAATGCATATGAAATAGCCGAAATGATTGGGCAACTTGCAACAAAATCAGCAAGTAAAAATGTATGCATGCAAAATAGCCGAAATGGTTGGGCAACTCGTAATAAAAAGCAGCGAGTAAATAAAACAAATAGTCGAAATGATTGGGCACCGCGAAAAAATAGCCAAAATGATTGGGCAATCGCGACTTTTGCGATATAAAAGCTGAAATAATAGAGCATCGCGGAAAGAAAAAAATATAAAATGAAACTTTTTGACCTACATGCGAGATCACATCGATCCCTGTATACAATCCAGGGGCACAAACAAAGAAGGAACCATAACTTCCCACCAGGCTCCATCAGAAAAAGAAGCCGAATCTCGACGGTTCACAGACAGCCTGGAGATCATTTTAACATTCGTCTCATTACAACAGATGCAACATCAACAAATCGGAGCCGCGATAAAGCTCCTGGTTTCATGACTCGATGATGCACAGACAACCGAGAGTCAACCCATCCTGGTCTCGTGGAATACAGCTAATGTCAATCCTGACCCCGTGGGAAGCATCCAGAGCAAATCCTAGTCTCGTAGAACACGGCTTATGTCAATCCTGACCCCGTGGGAAGCTCCCAGAGCAAATCCTGGTCCTGTGGAACACGGCTTATGTCAATCCTAACCCCGCGGGAAGCATCCAGAGCAAATCCTGGTCTTGTAGAACATGGCTAATGTCAATCCTGACCCCGTGGGAAGCATCCAGAGCAAATCCTGGTCTCGTGGAACACGGCTTATGTCAATCCTGACCCCGTGGGAAGCGCCCAGAGCAAATCCTGGTCCTGTGGAACACGGCTTATGTCAATCCTAACCCCGTGGGAAGCGTCCATAGCAAATCCTGGTCCTGTGGAACATGGCTTATGTCAATCCTGACCCCGTGGGAAGCATCCAGAGCAAATCCTGGTCTCGTGGAACACGGCTAATGTCAATCCTGACCCCGTGGGAAGCATCCAGAGCAAATCCTGGTCTCGTAGAACACGGCTTATGTCAATCCTGACCCCGTGGGAAGCACCCAGAGCAAATCCTGGTCCTATGGAACACGGCTTATATCAATCCTAACCCCGTGGGAAGCATCCAGAGCAAATCCCGGTCTCGTGGAACACGGCTTATGTCAATCCTGACCCCATGGGAAGAGTCCAGAGCAAACCCTGGTCTCATGGAACACGGCTAATGTCAATCCTGACCCCGTGGGAAGCGTCCAGAGTGGATCCTAGTCCTGTGGAACACGACTTATGTCAATCCTGACCCCGTGGGTAGCATCCAGAGCAAATCCTGGTCTCGTGGAACACAGCTTATGTCAATCCTGACCCCGTGGGAAGCGTCCAGAGCAAATCCTGGTCTCATGGAACACAGCTAATGTCAATCCTGACCCCGTGGGAAGCATCCAAAGCAAATCCTGGTCTCATGGAACACGGCTTATGTTAATCCTAACCCCGTGGGAAGCGTCCAGAGCGGATCCTAGTCCTGTGGAACACGGCTAATGTCAATCCTGACCCCGTGGGAAGCATCCAGAGCAAATCCTGGTCTCGTGGAACACGGCTTATGTCAATCCTGACCCCGTGGGAAGCGTCCAGAGCGGATCCTGGTCCTGTAGAACACGGCTAATGTCAATCCTGACCCCGTGGGAAGCATCCAGAGCAAATCCTGGTCTTGTGGAACACGGCTAATGTCAATTCTGACCCCGTGGGAAGCATCCAGAGCAAATCCTGGTCTCGTAGAACACGGCTAATGTCAATCCTGACCCCGTGAGAAGCGCCCAGAGCAAATCCTGACTTCGTTAAATGAGGATAAAGTCAACCCCTGACTCTGTGAAATGCGGATAAAGTCAACCCTCGACTTCCCCGTCAAAGCAATTCTTTGATTCGGGAGCAAGTTAACTCATCAATCTCTTACGGGTCCTCTCGACTTGTAAGGAAGAAAATTCTCTTCTGAGATCCTTACGACTATCAAGAGAAAACACTTAGGAATCCTCACGATTCCTAAGGAGAAATTACACCTATGGGATCCTCTTGACCTGTAGGGAGAAAATTCTTTATGGGACTCTCACGGCTCATAAAGTTGAAAAATCTTAGGAGGCAGATCCTAACCCTGTCTCCTAATCCGTCATTGCCTCATAGAGAGGTCAAGGTAGATTTTCTACAGGCCACACTCTCTGACAAGAAAGGAAACAATCACTTATGGGTCATCTCGAATCGTAAGAAAGAAAATTCTCTTCTGAGATCCTTACGACTCTCAAGAGAAGAACACACTTAGGAATCCTCATGATTCTTAAGAAGAAATTACACTTACGAGATCCTCACGACTCGTAAGGAGCAATACCTTTATAAGACCCTCACAGCTCATAAAGTTGGAAAGCCTTAGGAGGCATATCTGAACCTGACTCCTAAGCCATCGCTGTCCTACAAGGAGATCAAAATAGATTGTCCACAAAATGCATTTACTAAAAGAGACACACCATCATGAAGAAAAATATGTTTTTTATTCATGAATCAAAATGAATACAAAGTACAATTTATGAAAGAATCAAAAAATACCCTCATTCAGGAGTATGTACAAAGGAAGAATAAAAAAGAAAAATATACAATTCTTCAAGCCGGCGGACGATTCAATAGATTTGCCAATTCATCCATTTTCCGCTGGGCCTCAGCCTCATGATTCATTATCGCTAAGAGACGGGCCTCCGCTTGATCCTGCTGGGCCTGGTACGAGGCAAGCCGACTTTCAAGCTCTTTTTCGGTAACCTTATGAGCTTCGACCATTTCGCGAGTGAAAATGATGGCTTTATCAATGGCTACCACCTCTCGGATAGCTTCTTGAAGCACCTGCCAAAGTTCGTACGCCCCAGTGGTCTTGGCCGTAAGATTAGCTTGAAGTTCTCCCAGCGCAGTTGAAGCCAACTTCCTCTCTGAAAATTTTCGGCTGAGCTTCTTCTCGCAGGACAGCATATTTGAGGCGCACCGTTCGATCAGCCCCCGCAAGCTCGCCTCTGCAGCTATAATATCTGAAGAAAGACGCGAGCACTCAAGGCTATGTAAGCAAGCCTCCACCCGACGACAAAACTCAACCCAGACTTGTACCAATGTTTCGCTATGATAAGCAGCAAGAAAGGGGAGAGAACTGTTGGCTTCGGTGGCAAATTCTTCGGCCATGATCAAACCACCAGCTCGAAGGTCTTCGATCAGAGCTGACAAGGAGTGAAGGCTTAGCTTTGCCATCCGTTCTGAGGCACGTAGAGCGTAGGGGCCGGGCGGCATCACGATGCGAGATTCCAGCATGGTAACAACTGGCAAAGCTGGTAAGATTCATAGAAAACAATCAACGAGACTCGCAAGTAAAGAGCGGGTGGAACAACATTGAAACTCTACTTACCCACGGTCATAAGAAGGGTCTGAAGGATCCTCAGGCCCATCAAGAATCTTAACTTCATCATCGGCTTCAAGAACTGTAGAAGACATCAGTGTTATTATATGAAATAATAATAATGTCGTGAGGAGAGGGCAAATGAAACTAACCTTGCCCGGAAGAGAGGACGATGCATTGAGGGGATATCGCCTGCGGAGCGGCCATCTCTAACAGACACTGAAAAGACTTCCTTGGGGACAAGTCCACGATGGACGCCGCCAATCCTCGTAGCTCTGAAAAGACAGAAAGGTTCAGATAATGAAGAGATCATTAAAATAAAAGATAGAAGAATACCTTCGATACTCCTCCCACTCTAAACTGGAGGGATAGCAGCTTTGGCGGCCTCCTCCATGCCTCTAGGCACATCATCGGGGACGTGGGCCGGTATAACAACTTCTGATTGAGGAGCAGTGGCCATCACTGCAGGCTCCAATGAAAGGAGCATCGAAGTGAGAGCCGGTGTCCCATAGTCTCCGGGCCGTCCCCAGAAAGATCCATTGAATCTGCGGCCAATAAAGATGCCTCTTCCGAGGGAGAAAGCACCAAGGGAGCGGGAATCACCGATGGGAGCTCCGTGGCAGGAACAACAGTTGTATCGACCCCCTCCACACTTACTAGTGTCTCATCGGGGATATTTGCAGAGTCCATAGTCAAGGCACGACTCGAACTCAGATCCTCCACCATTGCCGAAGTCCCTGCAAAGTTTTCACGAAGATGAGGATATATATATATATATGAGCAATGCGAAATATTACAAAAAGATATATGAGTATACCAATGCGCAAAGGAGCCTCTAGTATAGCTTTTTCAAGCCGGCGTTCCTTCTCAAGAATTCGTGCTCGCCGGGGTGCGAGGGTAGACTCGTGGACACCAGTCCACAACGACAGCACGTCTTCAGCGTCGGCCGAGATAGGCTGCTTAAGGGCTATCTCGCCTCCCTCTTCCAAAGGACCTATAAATATCCACCATATTGATGGAGGATCCTTATAGAAGATGACGACAGGATAAGGCCTCTTCGGGACCCTTACATTCTCAGCTTCATCCTGGGAGCGTCTTATAGCCTCAGCCAATTGCGCGGCTTCCTCGACAGATGAACCGGGAAAAAGAAGACCACCATCCAGCTCTTGCGTGGCTATTGGCTCGTCCTGAAGAATAGGCTCGGATTCCACTAAAAAGTCGAGCAGATTGGTGACCGTCTTCCTTCGCCTCTTGGACCCAGTCTTTCCCCTTGGTGCTTTGGTGCGACGTTGACCCACTTTGCCTTCAATGTCCTCACTCGGCGGTGCTACCGATGACGACACCGCCATTGCTGGCGCCACAGCTGATGATACTGCTATTGGCGCCTTATTGGCCCTTGCTTGAGCTCTAGTGCACAGCGGCATACTAGCTGTGGGAGTAAGATCTACTTCCGCCGTCTCAGGAATAAGCACAATACCAGTATCTCTCAGGGGAGGGCAAACCACTGCCCGCGGTCGCGGCGGGACTCCCGTAGCTTGGATAGGAGTGGGAACCTTATATCCAAGGAGCATCCTCCTCTCCTCAACAATAATAGGACTGGCTCGATGGAGGTACCAGCCCGTGAAATCCCCCACACATCGAGGAATGTAGTCAGCCTCAGGAATCACGAAGCGAGAGCCGGTGTTCGGCCGCATGAAGTGATGAGCGGCGTCACGAACAACTTCCGACGATAGGCTGGGCTCCACTGTAAACGCCTCAAAGGGGACACACTGGTCATATCCCAGTTGCCGAGCAAAGCGGTGTAGTTGTACCGCATAAAAAAGGCCGCACCGTTTGACGAAACACTAGATAACCCGGTCTAATCGAATATAAGTGCATGGCTTCCTTGGGCTTCAGGGAGGGTGCTCCCTCTTTGCAGTCGACAAAAGCTGTGAATCGGTACTGAAGGAGCAGAGAGGACTCGATCGTTAAATACCATCCCGCCCGCATTGGCATAGGGATTAAGCAGCACACGATAGCTCCAGACTGAGTCGGATCAGGAGCAGAAGCGTCCACCAACCTCATGAGCCGCGGAAAAGTATAGGCATCATAAAAGCTGGGTCTCTGATATGCGGCAAATGCCCATAGCACGTTCATCTCAATCCATGACGTGAAGTAATGAAGAGAGAAACTCACTTCGTTCATGCCTAGGGTTGAGTATTAGCTGCAACGCTTAGCCTATGATACAGATGCGCTAGCTCGCAATACCCACAGCTAGTCACACCCCTCGGCGATGTGATGAGCATGGTAAATGACCGAACGTCTCATGAATCGACGGTGCGTTGGAATAACGAACCAACTGAGCCAGCGCTGATGAAACCCACGAAGAAAGTCTCTTCGTCTATGCAAGAGCGTACGATCGACTCAAAAGGTACAGCCGACGAGGTTGGAATGTAGAACTGTGGCAAATCCTCTTCTCTAGCTGGTAGCTTATTAAACCAAACCAGACGGGGTCGTTGATATTTGCAAACTCGGAGCCGTCTTTGATAGAACGTCTCCGCGAAGGAAGCAGGCGATAAAGCTTTTGAAAGTGACGCCCTGTTCCTCTGACTCTGTGAACAGCTTCTTAAAAATGCTCAGAGCCTTGATTAGACTTGGGTGCTTGTGGCGGACGCATTTCAGTCGACAAGCCGTCAAGCTTAGCCGGCTCGGTTATCAAAACATACTCATCAGGGGGCAGCAGTTCTTCATTAATGCGTCCTTCTAATCGGCAACCCCGAGATCTCACGAATTCTTCCACAGAAATTGAAACTTCGCGGTCCCCTAGCAGAAGGTGTTGGTGGGAAGATTCCATTGATTTAGGAAAGATTAACCCCACCAAACATGTGGGGACTGATAGTGGAAGAGAGACGCGTACACCGCCTGATAGAGCCCGACCTTCTGCAGTCAGCCACGATGGGGCGGACAGGATGTAACGAGCCCAGAGAAGGTAGCCATGGGATGTTGAGGAGTAAGCCCTATTTTGTAAACCTGCCTCAGGGATGGGCTTCACCCTGGCAGATCCGGCGCCTAAGATATCTATAGCTGGCACAGGGTGGTTGGAATCCCAGTTGTCGATGGCTCAAGCCGTCCGTAGGGGTCCAATTCAAACTCTCCACAGCAAAGGCGGTCCGTGGACGCTCATCGGCAAAATGGGTAGTAGGCTCATGGTGTCTCGCAAAGAAAGTTGCGGCGGCCCCGAATGATATGTCCATACCAGGTCCCCATAAAAGCAAGTTGGTGCAATTAGGGTCGTGAGCCATGATCATCGCCATCACCTCTTCATCCGAGGTGATTGAGGAAAAGCCGCCTCCGAGCAAGTAAAGGGAAAGTATGGAAGAGAAGCCATTGTTCCTGAAACAAAGGAAAGGAAACTGTTAGTGAAGCCCAACGGTATATATATTTATAATATATATAAAGACAGTTGAAGAAAGCGACAAAAAAGTTATTTTATGGGACCATTGGTTACAAAACACAGGGACCCCACAAAATCAAGATGGCGGCCCACTAATGATGAGGCAAGGATATACATTATGAGAACAAAGGAAGATTCTTAATTAATGAACTGTGGATTTCAAACAACTCTACACATTCCCCAAGGAGAAAACCCACTGCAGAACCCTATGCAAATCATGAAGGATCTCTCTGGAAACTTTTTTTTTTTTGCAAAGAACAACTCAGGACAAGAAAATCCCAAGAAGTTCTCTGTGAAGAACTAGATTCTTTAAAGGACTTAAATTCCCAGAAAACATGGCAGAGCTAAACCTCTTGGAAATGGGAATTAAATTCCAGAGAGAGAACTAAGGCCGTCATCAAAGCCCTTAAAATCAGACACAATGCCTAACAATGGGCTAAGACCCAGAGATTGTGCACTCTAAATTATAGAAAATGGGTCTTTGGAAAGAACACCCTTGGTGTGGATTTACAAATCCATTAAAGAGTGTTTTTTTTATGTATAAAAGTTCTTCGGTTGTTCAAAACAATTTACCTGAAGAAAGGATTCTTTCTTGGACAGAGTAAACTCTGAATAAATTTGGGACAGAGCAACTGAGCTCTGAGAGAGAGAATTAAATTCTCAAGGCAAGAACAAGCTAGGAAGCAGATGAAAAGTGGCGGCGTTCTGAAGAGACCCCTGCATTTCTAGGATGTGAAGGGAAACGGTTCATCTACCTGCACGGACATAAAAGGTGACAGCGTTGCACTCACGTGCAAACACAGTGAGAACAACGCTGTGGGGGCATTTGTTCCCTCATAAAATATCAGGAAAAACCCTATGAGGCGTCACGTGCTGACACGTGATGGTTTCTCGGGTGCTTTGTTGAATAGAATTAATTCTAAAGACTACTAAGTTGGAGTCCGAACCCCATGTGATGGGCCTGTTAAAACCACTGAAAGAATTAAAGTGTAATAAAACAATAAGGAATACCCCAATGGGGCTTCACCGAGTCCACACGTGACCAAAAGTCACGTGCAGACACGTGATGGGTTCATAAGCTCTTTAACTAATAGAATTAAATTCTATTTAAATGATCAAACAGTGGGATCACGTGCCAACACGTGATAGGCTCTTAAGCCTTCAGAACTAATAGAATTAAATTCTAATTAAGAGGGAATCGAGAACCCTAACTGGAAAAATCATTTCTCTAAATCTATCCAAACAAAAAGTTGTGCTCTGTAAAGTGGAGCACCGTTATGGACCCATAATTTGTGCTCTGTAAAGTGGAGCACCGTTGGATTAAAAATTCAATGGTGATTAAAAATCACCAATCTATAGAAAGAATCTATACAAGGAAAGATTTCCCTGAAATTCTCTAAGAATATCTTTTGGATTAAAAATCCAATGGTGAATAAAATTCACTGAGTGGTCTAAAAGATCATGCTGGTTACAAAATCAATTAAAATCTTTCAATGAAAGATTGACTAAACAAACTGATGTAAGTGCACGGCGGCGTCCCGGCCGTCAATCCGACGGCCAAATGCGGAAGCGGTGATAAACATTAATTTTACTTGAACTGGCAAACCGCCGCGCACTAATACCCGGATCGAACCACTAACTAGTCCTAGCTATCTACAAGAAAGGGAAGAGAGATATACCGACAGATCCGAGTCCTCCGGTCTTCTCATAGTCGTCCCGATCTCCTGCGGAATGTCCCGTCTCCTCCTCGTCACCGGAAGTGCACCACATCGCCTACTTCTTTTACGGGCTCCCACCTCAATGCCGAGGCAACTCGGGGACGAAGCCGGCTACTCGACGTGCCCAAGATTTGCTGTAGAATATAATGTGGATTGCATGTCTCATTTTGGGATTATGGAGTTGCCTTTTTGTGGAGGAAGAAGAACTTGGAGAGAGGTGGGAAAAATGTAGCATACTAAAGAATGAGAATAACAATTTTTTCCCCACCTTAAGAAAATGAATCCCATTCCTTCTCATAGGAATGGCCGCCCCCCCCCCACCATATGTGATTGGAGAGAGAAAAAGTAAGGTCAAGAGGGTGGGTGGATTGCAATGATGCAAGCAAGTGATGATGAAAGAAAAACAAATGATCACAAGAAAACCCTCACTCCAACACCACCATCACCAACAACCATGATGACTTTAAAAGTCAAGCCATTATGAGGAAGTCAAGAAGTCATGGTCAAGGGATGGGCTCCATCATGAAACCATCATGATAAAACAAAAATGCAAAGACCCCCTCCACTAATGCCTATTTGCAACAATGCAAATAAACCCTCCTCCTCAATCTTCGGCCAATGAACGGAACAATGGAAATCGGCCAAAACGGAAAGCAAACTGGCAACTCCAGAAAACTGGTCCCGTAATAAATTACAGGAAAACCCCGATACTGTGCATACACACCCGCATTTGTATTCCAACCGAAATACAAAATGCAATGAGACAAAATCTATACTGTACTATACTAGAATCCGGCTTATACCAAAACCGGCTAGTAATTACTGTTCGATCCTGATCCGTGCAATACCGCACGTATCTGATCGAACCCTGCCATATAACCATACGGCCTATAGTACAAACTGTCCGATCCTGATCCGTGCAATACCGCACGTATCTGATCGGACCTTGCCATATCTCCATACGGCCTCTACAACCTTTCGCCCGAAAGCTGAGTAACTGAATGTGGGGGACTCTAAAGACTCGTCAATACCTTGGTTGTGGATTTAACCACTAGCACGTCAGAGGTATAAGCCAATACGTAACGGGCTACCAGGTATTGACTAAAAGGGACGCCCGTGAGCGAACTCAGCCCGACAACCCTACTGAGCCTGTCAGTGACAATATCCGTACAGTCCGGTCCGTTCGTCTATGAGCATCGCATGGCGGGCCTAGGGGGTTGGTAAAAGTCAGACCCCCAAAAGCGGTACAAGTCGTGTCGGAGTGTAGCCCAGAACACCCTGAGATACTACTGGAATACCTACCAGTAAATCTCCTTGCCTCGGCCGAGGGCTTCGTGTAATGGCTCTCCTAGACACAGCACGACCTCACCCCCAATACCGGGAGAGACGAACCCCTGAAGATACGCTCACTGCCTCCATGTGGCTCGGGACTGTACCCAACTAAAACCTGTTTGCACGACTCCTTTGAGCCGTGGTAGGGTAGTAATCAAAGTACAGTGGGAACTCACACAAGACAAATGACGATCCCCAGGTCGATGAACTAACCTGCACACATGTCACCAGGGAACTGCCATCTGACGTCTGGTATATGACCAACTGGCATGTTCCCGGCGAGTCCTGTCCAGTGTACTCATAACCCAATGAGCACCTGTATACATCTTAGGTGATCCAACTGACACCAATGGCTTGTGAGACTGGCCACCGCCCCTCGTCGGGGTCTCAACTGTATACACTAGTCTACTCTGGAGTATCGATGCCCTATCTCGAAACTCCCACGACTAGGGACCATTTAAGGATGTGCTTATAGACTACCAGCTCCCACGTATATGATCGCCCTCATACTGCTGGTGGTCAAGCAAGAACCCTCGGGGCTCTATCAACGTGTAATAGCGACTTGTCAGGTCACCTAAAGCAGTACACGATGATAAAGGTAAACCAGATAGCATACTATCATCTCGAGTAAGACTGTCCTACTGGGACAGGTCCTCCCTCAATCATTGCAATCACGTGCCTGTGATCCAATAATTGACTCTGAGGGCACTATCTCCAACAATCTCCCACTTGCACTCAAGGCTAATTATTGCGATATCGCATACTCACAGCACGTGTGATACCGAACACCCAACTCCTCTACTAGTCAGTCTCACAAAGCTCGCTTACGAAACTATTGCGTTCGAGGAATAGCCTCAGTGAGTGGATCCGCCTTGATGTCTCTTTCTATGTCTCTCTATATCTCATGTTCGCGGAGAAAGCCATCTCCCGAAATGAGCAATACCTGTCTTAGAATGTGTCTGGATGTCTGATGGGACATAGCTCATAAATGAACTCCAAATCCAAACTTCTTAGACTGTATCGTCAACTGAACTTAATCAGTATCCTGCGCCATGCCACCCTCAGTATTGCCTTGGACCACCTGTCCAAAATACTGCCCCTCATCAGAAGGAAAAACTATAACTCTGACAACCTCCTTGTCGTCCATATCACCTTGGAAGCCTGGAATGATAACTGTCTCCCGAAAGAGGCTGTCGTTATCATATCCCTTAGAACATCCACTTATGTTCTAAAACTGCTTCCGACTGTTTCTCCAGGATTGGATCATTATCAACTTATTGCATCTACTGCAAGAACAACATCTGGTGTGGTACTTGACATCTCATGATTGACTCAATTGCCTAAGCAAGTGATCTGCCAATCATGCGTATCCCTCTCCCCTTTAGTCTGTAAGACACCTTTAGAGAGGGTGACTCCATTACCTGCAGGTACACCACCATGCTAGGAGTCGTCCATTCTAAATACTCATAGAATGCTGTCAAGGTACCCCGATTGGGAAACCACCCAAATCTAGATCTAAAACCATAGATCTAGTAACCAGTATGTCTGATATAATATCCAAGTCCCATGTGGAGAAAACACTGTGTGACGACCAAAGTATAACCGATCGTAGTATAGGAGTTTCTTTTCCTATTCTGTGTATGTCATCCAAAAACCATGACATCACACCCTACAACCTTCTCAACAGATCCATCTCCTATTCTGATGAAGTCAAACCCATGACTGTCACGTCAGAAATAGATGATCTATCTCCGCTACATCTGCTTTAGTCTATAAATAGACATAAGCTACCTGTCCACCAATGCTTCCGCTGCTCCCACTGACTACGACAACCCTCTGGCAGAGTCATATAGACGTACACTTCTAAAACTAGTTTAGAACGACGCTATACTCATCCTCCTGCCGGGTCTCACAGTCTGGAACAACAGCAATGGTAAGTGTGGGTAAACAAGAACTTCCCAGTCACCGTCCTTGAGGATACCGTAGTACCTCTCGGGTGCCTGATGTTACCCACCTTATCTGCGGAGTGGCCAATGGAATGTCAATCCAGATTGAATCTTTAGGTTCCTTATCAAATCTTCAGTAATCGTTTGTGGTTCTGGAATTACTTCCAGTTCTACCATACTCCCACTACTGTTTTCTGGAAAAAAATCCATTTTTAATAAAACTGTGGCGAGTCTAGAACAATACTGCTATTGTTCATCCAGATGGTAGAAAGTCAACCCTCGTCATAGCCTGGGTCAACCCACAAACAGCCATTACAGAAACGTGCCTTGAGTTGTCTAGTGTCTGGTTTTAATCATAAGCCGGACAACTCCCCGTACCTTAACATCGTTAAGATATGAACTGTTCTATATCAAATATAGAACCAGAGGCACTGATTTAATTGAACCAGATTCAAGTCATGCAGCTATCTCCAGTGCATGTCAACTAAATGGAAGGAGGCCGATCAGCGTTACTCAACTTAGGAATGCTTCCAACTATGAGTAACCTGAAAGAGAAGCTAGTTCTCTTATCCATTACTATCAACTGAATACCATACACAAGTATCTACATCTTCGATCACTTTGAAGAATCCCGATACTTGCTATATCTGGTTCTCTACTTTATTCAAATACCTATAACTTCTCAAAATTCGGACCCTGTGTTTCTACGAAACACTTGTCTAAAAACTAGAGAAGTCATAAGTAAACCGAATATAGTACGAGGACCAACCCCTCTGTCCTGATGGACCCTGGATAACATACAATACTCTGTATAAGTCCCTTGAGTCGGAAAACTCATTCACTGTGTGTCGTAGGTTGAAAACTGTACTTATGGTTTTAAGAAGAATTACACCGTTGTTCAATGCTCCTTACCTAACCATCCACTGATATAGGTAAATGTCACAGACATAATTTCAAAATGGTATGTCTCACTCTATGAAAATAGACGTACAGATATATCAATTTGAAATTGGTGCACAACAGCGGATATTCAAAACCAAATATTTGCCGACCGGCAAACAACCCAGGTGACTTCCTCAAATATCACCGATTACAACGAATCCCGATATAATGAGGATGATCACCCAATTCCCAATAACCTACTCCCACTCATCATCTGTAAAACCATACAAATGTGAGAATCATACCTGGTAAATACATACCCTGGAGCAAGCATCTAATCGGGAAATCAGTTTTCTTTTAACATTACACAGTGAAACTGAAACATCGAAATGTTTCGATGGGGTATCCTGGTATTCCTAGTAATGCCTCTTCCATTATCCAGATTCACAACTATAACCTTGTAATTCTTTGCCACCTCTCCAAATCCCTTCATTTGTCTTTAGTCTTTACCTTCTGCACACCCCTTTAGGCCAAATGGTTTTCTTCCTTCCCTACCGTTCGGCACCAGCCTATGGTTTGGAAGAAGACTATCCAATAAGCATAATGGGTGTACTGTCCCAATCCTAGGAATACTCGCAATGCGAGAGAAGGTGAAGATAAAAGACACCTGAATAAATCTTATTCCTATTTCTCCTGAACCAGAATCCATCCCCGAACTGGAACAAGTTCCTTTCGAATTCGTATATAACCATACGATGGAGTATCCAATAAACTGTGGATCTTCGTAGTGATACGGAGTGTCCTGGAGAAATGCAAAGGCGATTTTAGGATTGGCGAAGGAATACTTGGTTTGGTCGTGAATATCTGTTGCAATTTACTTTGCCCTCTTACTAATCCCTTGCTTTGTCTTAACTTAATACCTTCTGCACACCATCGTTATGCTAATTGGTTTTCTTCATTCCCTACCGGTCGGCACCAGCCTAAGGTTTGGAAGAAGACAATCCAATTTGCGTAATAGGTATACTACCCCTAAACCAAGGAGTACTCGTAACCTGAGAGAGGGTAAAAGGAAAAGACAACTGAATAATCCTATCCGTTTTCTCCAGAACCGGAAACCATCCTCGAATAAATCCCTTCGAGTTCGTATCTAACCATACGATGGTTTTGTCCAATGGAAGTGGACGTTCGTAGTAATACGGGGTGTCCTAGAGAAAAGGGTAAAAGTAGGAGTGGCAATGAGGTTTGCAACTCTGACAATCCAAAAGCCAGTGTTAAGAAGGTTCGGTCAACTTGGTCACTGAGTCATAGTCTTAGGGTCGGGTCAATGGTCGCTGCCAGAGAGAGAGAGAAAAGAAACACTCAGCGTGCACTCTAACCTAGATCAGAATGGTTACCAATTTATCTAATCTGGAAACCTCCCAATGTACCTCAAATTCTCCTCCAAACCTGAAAGAAGAATTAGTCGGGGTCACCCGAGGAGTAAACTAACTCATCAGAGGGAATCGGGATCCAACTATCATCGCATGATAACGTGACGGAATCCGCTCACGGTATCACACTCCAGAAGGTATGCGCATATCTGGCAAGTTTCAGTTCTTTTGAAACTCCCGATGTGATTTCTGCCCCATGCTCTTATGACCTTGACTAAGGCCAACAAATCGTAAGTCACATGTAAAGTTCTGCCCGTCATTATCTAGGTTGATTTGAACCCACCCGTACAAGCCCTTGACTAGGGCCAACAAGGCTATACGACTGTCCCAAACCAACGCATCTATCTATGCAGCATATGAACACCCAATAGCTACCAAACACTGTGCCTTGACTAAGGCCAACAAACACAGCTTGAATACTATTGACCACCCATATGAAACGACGGAGGGCTACGAATGGTTTCTGGCGAAAACCTTTAACGTAAAGAACTTGATATCGTTGAAGGAACGGATAGCTTTTTTAAAAATATAGTGACGAAAACCGCTGCTAAAGAGGTCACTCCCGGTGAAGGGATCTCGGCGCTTTCCCCGTAGAATGAGGTGCAGGATATTCCAACTGAATACCACGATGCAAAGCAAAAGTAATCGGCTATAATGAAGTTAATGCCATGACGCAAACTTTTTGTCCAAGGGGTCACTCCCGGTGAAGGGATCTCGGCCCTTGCCTCGTCGACTGAGGAGCAGGATATTCCAACTGAATACCACGATGCAAAACAAAAGTAAACGTCCTTGCAATAACAGCTTTTTGAAAAGTGTTCCAACAACATCAGATTAGGTTTGTTTTTAACTTGCATTGATCCGAATCAATGCAGTCCCATCAATTGATCAGACCAAAAAGAACGAAAATATACTGATGTACGTATATGCCATCCGCATTCGCCACTGGGTCCCGTCATTACCCGTTAGGTTAGCTAACTAACGACAGAGCGGGGACTGGACTAGCGCGGATGCAAAACATATACAAGATCTACTAATATATATACCAATATATTATATTCGCTCAAGGCGTGAAAGAAATGCAGCATCACAGAAACAATACAGATATCTGGGATCCCCGGGTTTCACAGAGCCACTACTGAAACCCGACGTTCCCCTGGTCGTGTGGATAGCCTGTGTAATGAAATCCTAGACCCCTACGGGCGCGGCAAGTCACCCGCCAAAACCTGAAGCGAGGCAGCCCCCTTCAGCACCGTGAATGGACCACCCAGCACTTCACGGAATCCGGTAACTTGGGCACCCCTCCTGGGTCAACCTGTACCCCCTATGAGTGCGGCGAATAGCCTACCAATCCTAGAGTGAAGCCCCCTCTGTCTCAATGCCATGAGATGCGGGCTTGTTGCCTTCTAGAACCCGGCTATCCATGCACCCCTCCTGGGGTAATCCTAGTACAGAAAGTAAAATATACATACACCGGGTACAACGACCGCAACCTGGCCGTGCCCCAAAACAATAATACAAACTGGCAGTGACGGCAGTCCACATGTCGGACGCTCGCCCCGCAATATCAAATGTACATAATACAACCACAACTGTACTGGCATTGCATCCAGGCTATCCCCCACGACCGATCCGCAACATCACAGCAAAAACAGAACATCAACGTGAAAGTCACGTTCGCAAATCCGTCTAACCGGGCTATAGCAGTTAGACCGGATTTACCGATCGAGTGACATTCACGGTCGCAGATATAATGTAAATACTGTGAAATAATGTGTTTAAAATATCCGATCGATCAAAAATTAACAAGTGGGCCCCCAAGCAATACTGCAGCACTCACAGAAAATCTGGGCCCAATTTTAATCTTCCAGAAAACACATTTTCAACTCAGGAACATTCTGCAAAGTTTTGGGGGCATGAACAGTTAACACTGCGGCGGAACCGCGGCCCAAGCAGGGGTTTGGCCGCGGTTCCGCGGTGGTACGGTGAGTTCATGGTACCAAATTTTTACAGTATGCTTACAATTCCTTGCACATCACTCTGAGACAACCTGAAAAATTTTTGGACTCAAAAAAAATTCGACAGAAACTGATGTGCTTGAAAAACGCGTTTTCGGGATTTTGTTCGATCGGAAACGTAAAACACATTAAACCAAGCTAGACTAAGTTAATGGCGAGGCTCTGATACCACTGTAAGTGCACGGCGGCGCCCCGGCCGTCAATCCGACGGCCAAATGCGGAAGCGGTGATAAACATTAATTTTACTTGAACTGGCAAACCGCCGCGCACTAATACCCGGATCGAACCACTAACTAGTCCTAGCTATCTACAAGAAAGGGAAGAGAGATATACCGACAGATCCGAGTCCTCCGGTCTTCTCGTAGTCGTCCCGATCTCCTGCGGAATGTCCCGTCTCCTCCTCGTCGCCGAAAGTGCACCACATCGCCTACTTCTTTTACAGGCTCCCACCTCAATGCCGAGGCAACTCGGGGACGAAGCCGGCTACTCGACGTGCCCAAGATTTGCTGTAGAATATAATGTGGATTGCATGTCTCATTTTGGGATTATGGAGTTGCCTTTTTGTGGAGGAAGAAGAACTTGGAGAGAGGTGGGAAAAATGTAGCATACTAAAGAATGAGAATAACAATTTTTCCCCACCTCAAGAAAATGAATCCCATTCCTTCTCATAGGAATGGCCGCCCCCCCCCCCCCACCATGTGTGATTGGAGAGAGAAGAAGTAAGGTCAAGAGGGTGGGTGGATTGCAATGATGCAAGCAAGTGATGATGAAAGAAAAACAAATGATCACAAGAAAACCCTCACTCCAACACCACCATCACCAACAACCATGATGACTTTAAAAGTCAAGCCATCATGAGGAAGTCAAGAAGTCATGGTCAAGGGATGGGCTCCATCATGAAACCATCATGATAAAACAAAAATGCAAAGACCCCCTCCACTAATGCCTATTTGCAACAATGCAAATAAACCCTCCTCCACCAATCTTCGGCCAATGAACGGAACAATGGAAATCGGCCGAAACGGAAAGCAAACTGGCAACTCCAGAAAAATGGTCCCGTAATAAATTACAGGAAAACCCCGATACTGTGCATACACACCCGCATTTGTATTCCGACCGAAATACAAAATGCAATGAGACAAAATCTACACTGTACTATACTAGAATCCGGCTTATACCAAAACCGGCTAGTAATTACTGTTCGATCCTGATCCGTGCAATACCGCACGTATCTGATCGAACCCTGCCATATAACCATACGGCCTATAGTACAAACTGTCCGATCCTGATCCGTGCAATACCGCACGTATCTGATCGGACCTTGCCATATCTCCATACGGCCTCTACAACATTTCGCCCGAAAGCTGAGTAACTGAATGTGGGGGACTCTAAAGACTCGTCAATACCTTGGTTGTGGATTTAACCACTAGCACGTCAGAGGTATAAGCCAATACGTAACGGGCTACCAGGTATTGACTAAAAGGGACGTCCGTGAGCGAACTCAGCCCGACAACCCTACTGAGCCTGTCAGTGACAATATCCGTACAGTCCGGTCCGTTCGTCTATGAGCATCGCATGGCGGGCCTAGGGGGTTGGTAAAAGTCAGACCCCCAAAAGCGGTACAAGTCGTGTCGGAGTGTAGCCCAGAACACCCTGAGATACTACTGGAATACCTACCAGTAAATCTCCTTGCCTCGGCCGAGGGCTTCGTGTAATGGCTCTCCTAGACACAGCACGACCTCACCCCCAATACCGGGAGAGACGAACCCCTGAAGATACGCTCACTGCCTCCATGTGGCTCGGGACTGTACCCAACTAAAACCTGTTTGCACGACTCCTTTGAGCCGTGGTAGGGTAGTAATCAAAGTACAGTGGGAACTCACACAAGACAAATGACGATCCCCAGGTCGATGAACTAACCTGCACACATGTCACCAGGGAACTGCCATCTGACGTCTGGTATATGACCAACTGGCATGTTCCCGGCGAGTCATGTCCGGTGTACTCATAACCCAATGAGCACCTGTATACATCTTAGGTGATCCAACTGACACCAATGGCTTGTGAGACCGGCCACCGCCCCTCGTCGGGGTCTCGACTGTATACACTAGTCTACTCTGGAGTATCGATGCCCTATCTCGAAACTCCCACGACTAGGGACCATTTAAGGATGTGCTTATAGACTACCAGCTCCCACGTATATGATCGCCCTCATACTGCTGGTGGTCAAGCAAGAATCCTAGGGGCTCTATCAACGTGTAATAGCGACTTGTCAGGTCACCTAAAGCAGTACACGATGATAAAGGTAAACCAGATAGCATACTATCATCTCGAGTAAGACTGTCCTACTGGGACAGGTCCTCCCTCAATCATTGCAATCACGTGCTTGTGATCCAATAATTGACTCTGAGGGCACTATCTCCTACAACTGACTCTTTTCTTTCTCATATAAATAAGAGCCAAGAAGAGAAGAGAAGGGATCGGATTTTTTTTTTAAGAGAGATACAACAGAAAAAAAAAAAGAGAATTTAATTCTCCAGAGAGAAAAGAAGATTTCCTCAGAAGAGAAAGAAACCCTAGGTGAGAAAGGGAAAGAGATCTAAGCTCCATAAAATAAAAAAGAGAATTTAATTCTCAAATTAAGAGTTTAACTCTTCTGAATAAGAACTTGGTTCTTCCTTTGGTTAAAGGTCTGCAGAAGCAGATCTCCCCATAAGTTGAGAATTTAATTCTCATCGGGGAGATTCTGTCATGCAGATCCAAAACCTAGAGGGAGAATTGAGTTTAAAAAAATTTAATTCTTCCAAATGCTAAGGAATTTAAATCCTCCAAATACTTAGGAATTTAATTCCTCCAACAGAGACAGGGTTTAACCCTTAAAATAAGAACTTAGTTCTTCTTCATGGTTGAAGATCTGCAGAAGCAGATCTCCCCATAAGTTGAGAATTTAATTCTCATCGGGGAGATTCTGTCATGCAGATCCAAAACTTAGAGGGAGAACTAGGATTTAAAGAATTTAATTCTTCTATATACATAGGAATTTAATTCCTCTAAAACAAAATTAGGGTTTAACCCTACAAAAGAATTTAATTCTCAAACAAAGGACTTAAACTCTCCATGCACGTAAACCAGATCACGTGGCAACACGTGACCCTCCCTTCAATGATCAGAAAAGAACGAACAAGACTAGGTCACGTGCCCCCACGTGACCCTTAAACAGACTCCTCAAAATGAAAAAGAACAAGCTTGGAGGCAATGCCTCACGTGCTCACACGTGACCCTTGATTAACACTTTTTTAAAGGGTCAAATAAGGGGAAACAGAAGAATTAATACCCAATATATTGGCACTATCACGTGTCCATACGTGATGATTACAGAGGCTAAGTGTTTAACACTTATTTGCGGATTTTGAGAGTAAAATAAATGAGGTTTGGCCCAATTCTCAGGCGCCTCACGTGACCCTACGTGACCACCTCATTTCTAGTGTTTAACACTATTTTGAGCATTTTGTCCCTGGTGTTTAACACTATTTTAAGTGCATCACGTGAGAACACGTGATCGTCAAATATGTGTTAGTGTTTAACACTATTTTCAAACCAGTCTTAGCCCAAAATCAGCTAAGATTTCCAGAGACAAGATCTCCCCTTTGATTGAACCCCAACTACATTCTTCCAAACTTGATCATTTCATATGACATTTAAACTAAAGTCCAGAGCCATAATGAATGGCTAGTGCTCAGCCAAAGACAAAATATTGTCAGAGCCCTAAACCCCTGTTTAGCATTGCTAAATAATGGGGGGCTGAACCCAGATAAATGTTCAACAGTCCAAACAAAGGTCCAACACTCCAAACCTAATTGGACTTAGCCCAAGTTAGCCATACGTCCTCAATTCAGATTTAACTGAGCCCATGTGCTCATAATCCAGTTAATTGATCTTAGTCCCAAATTGGACTACAGATCTCCCAATCAACTTTGGTTCGAGGGTACATCTCTTCACACCTCTGAAATTTGTCGTTGTAATCCTTCAACGTCTTCAGAGAGGCGACGGGTCCCGATAACCAAACATTCTATGGACTATGGGGTCCTTAAACTCACGGACTATGATGTCCTTAACCTTGGACTGTAGGGTCCTTAAGCCCACGGACTATGATGTCCTTAACCTTGGACTGTGGGGTCCTTAAACCCCACGGACTATGATGTCCTTAACCTTTACAGACTATGATGTCTTTAAACTGGACCGTCATGTCCTTAAACTTGTAATGGACCACCATATCCTTAAACTTGTAATCGACCGCAATGTCCCTAAACTAAACAATAGAGCCCAAACGCTCTTTTGTTGGATCTAAATGATCCTGTTAAGTAGATCTTAGTCTAAAATTAGACTAACGTATCCTTAACAAACATTTAAGTTGATCTTAGTCTCAAATGAGACTAACGTATCCTTAAACCCAACCCCAAACCCAAATCTAAGAAAATAAGGATTTGGACTAATCCACGCCCTATGGACGACAATATAAATTAGTCTCCGTATACAATCCACGGGCAACCAAAAACAAAACAAACAACCAAGACACGAAGTGACCATCTGGAGAAGGAGAAAGTTGCTAACGCAATGCGGTAGCGTAATTAACTGCAGAGGCTTGCGCCTGCAGGGAAGAGCGTCCCCACAATCAAAAACCCCTCAAATGAGGGGGAATCTGACGAAATCTGCTATATCGGCCGCATCCGTTTAAACCTTCAATACATGGTGCCATAAATCAACTTGGCATCTTTGGAGAGGTGGACGGATAGTACCAATTAGCATCTGCCCTTGGAATTTAGGCCCCGGACGTCCCAACGTCCCGGTCGCGTCTTTCGGCGGAGAACAGAAGGCTTATGACCTATCTGGTCCATTTGGGCCAGCTTATCAATCATGGTCTGGAAGGTAGTCGGGTTGAAGAACATCATGAATTTGGATATGGTTGCATGCGGATCGAGGGTTCCCACAAACATGCCCGCTGCAGGAGCCTCTTCGATGCGTTGTCGCACTTCGACCATAGATTCCGCTACCGTATCGCGTACTGGACCCAAGTTTCTCCCGGCTTTACCCTGGCATTGATCAGCACTGTGATTGGGGTACGTTCGCTAGCGCTCGCAAAACGTTGGGTGAATAGCAGCTCCATCTCTGCAAATGTCTTGATAGAGTCATTCGGGAGTTCCGAATACCACTCGAATGCTGTCTCCGACAAACTGCCAACAAACTGGCGAAGCAATAGCTTATCGTCACCTCCGTTGTTGCCGCACAAAGACCTGAATTGAGCCATGTGTTGGTGTGTATTTCCTGTCCCCTTATAGACATGGAATTTAGGGATCATATATCCCTGCGGGTACTTTATTTGGTCGTACCAACCCAGATAGGGTCGTCCAATCTTAACAATCTGACCGGCCGCTTCATTCACCTGGTGAGCTCGTATCTGTTGAGCGATGTAATCATCCAGGGCGGCTTTAGAGATGGTCTCCTCTTTGGCTGCTGAACAAGCCGGAAAAGGGTTCGATGTCTCCCCTCTATCATCTTCAAGGACAATCGGAGGGTTTTCAGCCGGAGGATTCGGCTGTATCATCATCCCGACCATGTCTTGGAAGAGAAGTGCCATTCGTTTTATATTGGCCGCTTGTTCCGCTGCTTCTCTGTCCTTCTTTTCAAGGATTCTGCGGAGGAAGTCAGCATCGGTTTCCTGTTCATGGCACTGCTCTGATGACGCCTCCGGGCTTTCTTTTGGCCCAGTGAGTGCGGCCATTTGCGTTAGCATTTCTTAAAGCTTCTATTGCTGCTCCTGGGCTTTTGTCACGGATCGCGTAAGCGGTCGACGACCAGTAGAGATACGGCTATCCTCTTTCCCGGATGCTATATAAACAGTGTGCACCACCATGCCCCAAGACTTGGGGCATTTAGGCTCGGCGCCTTTGAGATTGGTCACAGGGATCTTCTCCGGCCTTCTCCTTTTGTGGGCGGTCGAAGTTAAGGGGGCCGTTGCAGTGGGCACCCGAGTAGATGACATCTCCTGCGGTATCATGGGGTGGTCTTTTTCTTGCCGAACCTTTATCTTTTTCTGTCGGCGGGAGTAGTCTCGGTTGACCACAGAGTCTTGGACCTGTCGCCAAACCTTATGAATTTTAGAGGACAGCCGCTGAGGAGGCTGCTCCATCTTCTCCTTTATAGCGCTCTCCACAGGCGGAGGAGACTTTTTTAGCACGGCAGTTGGCGAATTCCTGCGCACCCTATTAAGTAGTTCAAAGCTGTTCTCAGTTAGAACAGCAGCGTCGACTTCCACCATTGGAGTTTGCGGAGTTAGTCCAGAAGGAGAGCTGTCCCCAGCTTTCCTCACTCGGCGCCAGTGACGACATCGAGCATGCCTCGCATACGGTATTGGTTCAGTCACTGGGGCGGCCTCATCATGCCCCCCCGTTTTGGTGAAGTTTTGTTGTTGATGCTAGCCTTTCGGAGACTGACGTTTGCCGAGAGGAAACATCCAATCTGTCAAAAATAGACCTCTAAGCAGGGGAAGCAGTTTTGATGACTTCGCCTGGAGTTGGGGCTGAAACGGCTAGTCTTGTGAAGACTGGCCCCTTGGCAGAAGCCCCTCTGATGATTTCGTCTGCTTGAGCCGGAATGGTTATCCGCTTTGGGATGGCCGCTTCAGGTATCGCGGGCTTCTTCACGGGCCTATAGGAGTTCAGGCTCAGCCTGTCAAAGACTGATGTTGTAGGCTTGGAATTAGATGACCCGTTGAAAGGGGTCGTGGTAGTGGTGAGCCGATTAAAGACCGACCTCTTCGGAGCTTGCGATGGTAGCGAGGCGTCGAAGCTCATGGGTAGGAGCATGGTCCCAACAAATAGCCCTATGGTGGCTTGCGTTACCTGCTCTATTGGCATCGTGAAAACGGAGGCCGCTTGAGGCCCATAAGTCACTCCTCCTGCGAGAATGGAGCGAGAGTTGTTGCAATTGTTGCAGTTAGTGCAGCTGGAAGCCATTGATCTGCATGGGAGCAAGACACCAAATCTTAGTATCTCGAATCCAGACGCAACCATAGCAAACCGCGATTCGTTCAAGAAACACGACACACGAAGTGTGGAGTGGAAAGAGGAAAAGGTCCCACCGGGCGTGCCAGAATCTGTTCGCCGCCGAACACAGAGACGCGACCGCGTAGGTCCGTCTTGCCTGAATTTCGAGGGCAGATGCTATTTGGTGTTATCCGTCCACCTCTCCGAAGATGCCAAGTTGATTTATGGCACTGTATATCGGAGGTTTAGACTGATGCGGCCGTTGTAGCAGACTGTTAGTGTTTATGCCCTAGAAGGCCATTACTGTATCATACTAGTTTGTATATTACTTAATGGAAGCTTGGGATATTCACATGTATATAACAGTCTTGCTAAACATGGTAGTATGCTACTTGGTTTTTCTATCTTAATATGTGAGTATACGTATTGATAGAGCTCTTAGGATCTTGCTTGACTACCAGCGTTGTGATGGCAGTCACACTTGTGGGGGCTGGGTAGTCTACAAGCACACCCTTATTCAGGTCCCTAGTCGTTGGATTATCGAGACAGGGCATCGGTACTCCGGAGTAGACTAGTGTGTACGCTTCTCATCCCAGTTGGGGAGATGGTCTGTCCCACAGCCGTCAGTACGTCGTACTGGAGATAGTATGCAGGTGCTCGTTAGGTTACGGGTACACCGGATAGGACTCACAGGGAACTGTTGGTTGGTTTTATACCAGTCGTCAGTGAACAGTTTCCAGGTGACATGAGTACAGCATAGTCCGCAGACTTGACACTGCTACTTCACCTCGAGTGTGTCCCACTGTTCTTAGATTGCTACCCTACCACGGCTCAAAGGAGTCGTGCAAACAGGTAGCAGTTGGGTGCAGTCCCGAGCACTTGGAGGCAGTGGCGGTTAGACAGGATTCGTCTCTCTCGGTATTGGGGGTTGATATCGCGCTGTGTCAGAGAGCCATTACGCAGAGTCCCTGGCCAGGGCAAGCGAGATTTACTAGTAGGTTCCAGTAGTTTCTCAGGGTGTAATGGGCTTCGCTCCGACACGACTTATACCGCTATTAGGGGACTGACGCTTGCCACCCCCTAGGCCCGATATGCGATAGTCTTAGACGAACGGACCGGACTGTATGGAGATTGTCACAGCAGGCTCAGTAGGAGTTCGGATGGGTTTCTCATCGGCCTTCTTATCGACATCTACCTGGGGACCGTTACGTACAGCTAGTGCCGCTTGCGGTCTGTGGTTAAACCCACTGCCAGCGTAGTAGTCGAGTCTCTAGAGTCCCACACAGAGAGTTTCCCTACTTCAGGCGAAACGATATAGAGGTCGTATGGTTTTACGACAAGGGTTCGGACGCATACGTGTGTTTACGCACGTACGACTTTCGGACAGTTTTTACTAGTCGGCTTTGGTTTAAGCCAGTTACTAGTATCCGGTTATTGGATTTATACAGTCTAAAGTTTTTCCGTGTTTTCACGGATAGGAGGGGCGTTCTTGTAATTGCGCGAGAAGCTTCTAGAAGATGGTGACTAAGGAGGTTAAGGTGGCATATACATTGAAGAGATTAGTGAGTCATATGAGTGATTCAACCATGTCATTAATGCATCATAAATGCTTAATGACTCATGGTAATGAATCACCATTAGATATTTATGAAGCATGATTATTCATCATTTGATTTTCTTTTCTTGATAAATCTTAATGCTTCATATATATTATGATAACTCATTTTCTCATATTAATTATTCTTCTCACCTTCTCTCTCCTCAAGCTTCCTCTCTTCAAACCCTAATCCTCCTCTATCATGTGTTGAGTACAAGGATTAGTTAGACTACTTAATCCATAACCCTCACTCTATATCATCTAGGTACTTTGATTAGCACTTAAAGAAACCTAGTTGCCTCAAGTTTAGAGGCAAATCTTGGAGTAAAGCTCTCATGGTGGATCGTCTACTACTTGGAGAAGGTCGAGGAGGAGGTGGAGTTCGTAAAGACGAAGGACACGGTTCTACAGGTATAATCACTTCACATAGTAGTTTAGAACTCCTATGTTAGTTGTTAGTTATTGTTTAGCTTCGATTCATGCGGTTAGTCGATGTTTATGCAAACAACAAGATCGTTTTTCATATTTCCGCCTCCCCGCAAGTCGAAAGGTGTTGTACATCGACTTGCACAGACTTCGTCAGATTCCCCCACGTTTGAGGGGTTTTTGATTGTGGGGACGCTCTTCCCTGCAGGCGCAAGCCCCTGCAGTTAATTACACTACCGCATCACGGTAACAACTTTCTCCTTCTCCAGATGGTCACTTCGTGTCGTGTATGTTTTTTTTGTTTTTGGTTGCCCGTGGATTGTATACGGAGACTAATTTATGTTGTCGCCCGTAGGGCGTGGATTAGTCCAAATCCGTATTTGCTTAAATTTGGGTTTTGGTTTGGGTTTAAGGATACGTTAGTCTCATTTGAGACTAAGATCAACTTAAACGTTTGTTAAGGATACGTTAGTCTAATTTTAGACTAAGATCAACTTAACAGGATCATTTAGATCCAACAAAAGAGTATTTGGGCTCTATTGTTTAGTTTAGAGACATTGCGGTCCATAAGTTTAAGGACATCATAGTCCATGGGTTTAAGGACCCCACAGTCCGAGGTTAAGGACATCATAGTCCATGGGTTTAAGGACGTCGTAGTCCATGGGTTTAAAGACCCCACAGTCCGAGGTTAAGGACATCATAGTCTATGGGTTTAAGGACCCTACAGTCCATGGGATGTCCAGTTGTCGGGACCCGTCACCTCTCTGAAGACGTTAAAGAATTACAACGACAAATATCAGAGGAGTGAAGAGATGTACCCTTGAACCAATGTTGATTGGAAGATCTGTAATTAGATTGATTTAAGGATCGTTAATCTCGTTTGAGATTAAGATCAACTTGAATGTTTGTTAAGGATACGTTAGTCTAATTTTAGGCTAAGATCTACTTAACAGGATCATTTAGATCCAACAAAAGAGCATTTGGGCTCTATTGTTTAGTTTAGGGACATTGCGGTCCATATTCAGATACAAACATGGGTTTGGAAATGCACAAGATAGTGATTGGCCATTGGGACCCACCACCTCTCTGAAGACGTTGGAGAATTACAACGACATGTATCAGAGGTGTGAAGAGATGTACCCTTGAACCAAAGTTGATTGAAAGGGCTCTGAGAATTATTTTGAATGTCAAGAGTATGGTTGGAGTTCAGTTTCAGGAGGTCTTGCCTCTGGAAAAACTTAGCTAGTTTAGGCTAAGATTGGCTTGGATATAGTGTTAAACACTAGAGTAAACTCGTCTATCACGTGCTCTCACGTGATGCGCTTAAAATAGTGTTAAACACAAAGGATGAAACACACAAAATAGTGTTAAACACTAAAAAAAGAAGCGCTCACATGGGGTCATGATCAGTCGAAAATACTGTATATTTTAGCAGGCAATTTCCTTAACATTTGCATACACTTAGAAGTGTTCGGCATTCATATTCTACATATTAACAAATCTGTCACAAAATATGAGATTGCATGTGTTAGACTTTTAAACCGACACTTTAAAGGAAATTAACCGCATTGCATTACATAGCATATTTTCCATATCTTGCAACCCGTATTGAGATATCAGTGCAGGAAAAGGAAAGCTTGCTCGACCATTACAATTGCTCGTAAACTCATTGAACGCAAATCTGGTATCAACACAGAAGGGAAACTGAAATTCTAAACATCAAAGAAAAGCCCAAACAGCGGTACCAAGCAACAGAAGAAAGCCCAAGGCCCAAGCCCATCAATGCGCGGCGGAAGAGCGGCCTAAAGGTACTTCTTGCGGCGGATCCGCGGCGGGCCCAGGGACTCAGCTCCTCAAATTGCATCGAAACTCCTGTTTCAGTGGCTACAGCTCAATAATGCACACAAACTTCCAGAAGAGTCCAGACACTTCCACCAGATCAGCAAACTCCTAAACTAGCCTAATACTTCTAGAACTTTCCTAAACCCTTGCTTAAACCCTAAGCTAAAGCCCAACAAACTTGGCCAACAAACTTTGGATGGGAAAGTTCAATTTAAACCTAAACCTAGGGTTGTGAAAGTTCTATAAATAGGACCCTAGACTCATTCATTGAAACATCATGTTACATCTTGGCATCTAGGAAAAGATTCAACATCTTAGATTTTAGCCATTCTCTTTCTTCATCTTCCTCTTCCTCAAGTTTAGTGAGAGAGCTTGTAGGAAACCCTAACCCTAAATCCAACCACAATTCAAGATCTTGAGTGCAAGCCAAGCAAGATGCCTTCAACCCTTTTATGAGCCGAGCCGATCTTCCATCGGGCAAGAGATCAAAGTAGATCCACGATCCACGGAGACGAGCGAAGCCGAGTCAACGATCGATTTTCTTCTTCTTGTAGATCTTGAAAGAATGTATTGAAATTGTTGATTAAATAAAAGGTGATATTTTCTTCTATCTTTTTTCCTTTAAATTCCGCATCATGTTATCTTTACTATTCTTGAATATTGTCTATGTGGTGATGTGTGAATAAAACTCTGCTCGTTAAGGAGTCGAAATGATCTTTAGTATGATGATGTAGCAAATTTGTAATCGATTCTTGAATCCCACGAGTTTGTAAACCCTAGCAAGTTCAAGAATCGACAACCCAATTCATTGCGATGCTTTCTTGATCGACATCGCTCGAGATTGGGGTGATCCGATCGCTTCTTGAAATTGCTAGAGGCTAGAATATAAATGGTATCCTCGAAAGAACAAGGGTTAAGAGATGAAACCTTAATTTCATCAAGAAAACCCTAACTCGCGTCGATAACCATTGATCTAGTATCAATTCTTCGAAGGACAAGAATATGAAATCATATAGACTACATCACATCTAAAGATCCGATCGATTCCTACGAGCCTCTCTATTATTATTGATTGTTGTTTGGAAAATACCATTGAAACCCCGATTCTTGATTGTTTATAGTTTCTTGATTCTTTAATAGAGAATAGTGACACACGAATACAAATCATTCTTGAATCATGTTTTCTTTTATTGTTGCTTAACATTTCATTTCAAACACATTAAAATACAAACGAATCTTGAAATCCCTGTGGACGATCCGCACTCATTCATTAACTACATCCGACACCGTAGTTTGATTGCGGTCAATTTAAATTTTTGATTCGATACGACACATCTAAAATTTACATTCAATCAAATGGCTCCGTTGCCGGAGACTATTTGATTTGACTTACACATCGAGAATTTACATCAATCAAAATGGCGCCGTTGCCGGGGATCGAACCCGGGTCACCCGCGTGACAGGCGGGAATACTCACATCAATCAAAATGGCGCCGTTGCCGGGGATTACGCGCTAATTCGTTTACATTTTATAGTTTGAAGTGAAAGAATTATTACGTTTCACTTCTTGAAATCAAAATTCGTACAAACTCTTATACGTGTGTTGTGAATTGATTGCAAGGTGATCTGGAGCATTCTGTGCTGTGGAAAAATTATTTGGGATATACCAGAGAGCTGGAGATAGGAACAGGAAGCAGCTGAAGAAATTTGGTACACTGTTCCCAACACCTGACCGCGGAAGGGCGGCATATACTTGGTAATTGCGGCGGAACCGCCGCAGTCTTGAGGGTTCTCTGGAAAATTTTCCAGCAGGTGATTTCTGTCTCTCTCCCTTCGCCCTTTTTAGCTCCAACTAATCCTTTCTGCAGGATTCTTTGCAAACAATAGCTGCGCCGCAAAAGCAAATTAAAATTGTGCGTGATTTTGTTTTTCTTGGTTGTTTTGCATATTAAATACGGAATTTAAGGGGCACGGCCAAATCCAAATTAGGTGGGGATTTCATTACCCTTCCTAGGCCCCGAAAACCACCAAACTTGCATCCGCATTTACCCCCATTAACTAAAAGAAATCTAGAGATGACTCTAAGGACTGTCGCGCTCATTTAGGACAAGAGAGGGCCGTGGGTAATTCATTGCTTATCCGCGTTTTTTTGTGGTGCCTAAGGCGAGTGTGTCTAAGGCTAGTGGTTATTAATTAGGTCCACTGTAGTGGTGGTTCCTTCCCACTTACCTGGCACTCATCCGGCCACAGGGGGACAAAGAGGCAGTGGAGGATTGATCCTGCGACTTGTCTTTTGGCAGTTAGGAGCGGTCTAAAGCCGGACCTAGGTGACCATTAGATTTTAGGGTTTGTGTTGCTGCATTTGGTTGTCGCATCATTTTTTTCAAAATCCGTCCCTTTTCAAAAGCAAACACCGCATTCATTTTACCCCTAATTATAAGCCAACGCTGCCACTTGTACTAACCCTTTTTAGTACAAGATAGGCTGGACACGGCATTCTAGTGCCCGTTTAGTCCGCGTACCTTTTATCGACTCCGAAGTCGATAATTCTCCATTTACCTTTTCTTTACCTACTACCACACCCACATCGATGGATCCGAATCCATCAAACTTCTTTAACCCTAATCTGCCACCGTCCGTTGGTGCGCAGAATCCTCCCCACATTTCTCTCCAGGAAAGATGCTATCCACATAGAGGTCCTCTTTCGACCTGCTTATCCACACCACCAGCCAATGGGGATAACTTTGAAATCAAGCCCCAGTATATCAATCTTTTACCCAAATACCACGGACTCGAGACCGAGGACGCTTACGTTTTCATTACCAAATTTGAAAACGTATGCGCAATGATGGGTACGTCTCAACTTTCTGTGGATGCGATGCATCTACGACTTCTTCCTTTTACCTTGTGCGATATAGCCGAGAAGTGGCTATATAACACTACTGCACACTCCATCACGAATTGGGAAGAATTCGTCGCAGCATTCCTGAAGAAATTTTAACCAGTCCAAAAGACGGCTCGAATCCGTAGCAAACTGAACCAATTTTCCCAACTTCCTACCGAACCATTTTCAAAATACTTTGAACGTTTCAAGGATCTCTTGGTTCAATGTCCTCATCACGGCATCCCGAGATGGGAGCTTTGCCGAATCATATATGAGGGCAGTAACCCTAGCACTAAACAGAGCCTTGAAAATATGTGTCAAGGTACATTTATGACCAAAGACGATGGGGAAGCTTGGCGATACTTAGAAGAGTTCGCTGAAAAATCACTAATTTGGGAGAGTGGAACCCAACCATTGAATAGGGGTGGCGTACACCAAATAGATGTGTCCATAGGTGTTCGAGCTGAAATGGCAGCAATGCAAAAGAAGCTCGACGCTATGGAACACAAATTTGCAGCAGCCTCCCTAAACCCGGTATCACTCCCCAAAACTGTTTGCGGGTGCTGTTCTGATCCGTCACACTTAACGGAAGAATGTCCTTTAAACTCGGCGTTTCAAGGTCACGAGCATTCTAATGCCGCATTTCAACGACCTCGAAACGATCCATATTCTTCCACGTACAATCAGGGTTGGAGGAACCACCCGAATTTTGCTTGGAACCAAAATCAATCTCAAAACACGGTTCCAAACACAAATAACTTTCAAAGGGCTCTTCCTCCACCACAACAGCAACCCCTCCAACTCACTCAGCACCCCTACCAGTCACAAAATTTCCAAAACCAGGGCAACACTCCTGCACAGTCTAATCCTATGCAGTCCTGTTCTGACGAGTTTTCTCAATTCACTCAAACCATGAAATCACTTTTATCAAATTTCATGGACATTTCGACTGAGGTTAGATCTTCCGTCAGTGAAATAAAGAAAAACTCAGCGTCACAAGCTGAGAGTATTAGATCGATGGAAGCTGAAATTGCACGCCTCAAAGCCGAAATGAGTGCGAGAGAAAAAGGGAAACTTCCCTCTCAACCCCTACAGAATCCTGGGCATTACAATGTAAATGCCATCACCACGTTGAGATTGTTGGAGATAGTGCCCTCAGAGTCAATTATTGGATCACAGGCACGTGATTGCAATGATTGAGGGAGGACCTATCCCGGTACGACAGTCTTACTCGAGATGATAGTATGCTATCTGGTTTACCTTTATCATCGTGCACTGCTTTAGGTGACCTGGCATGGTCGCTATTGCACGTTGATAGAGCCCCTAGGATTCTTGCTTGACTACCGGCAGTATGAGGGCGATCATATACGTGGGAGCTGGTAGTCTATAAGCACATCCTTAAAAGGTCCCTAGTCGTAGGAGTTTCGAGACAGGGCATCGATTCTCCAAAGTAGACTAGTGTATACAGTCGAGACCCCGACGAGGGGCGGTGGCCGGTCTCACAAGCCACTGGTGTTAGTTGGATCACCTAAGATGTATACAGGTGCTCATTGGGTTATGAGTACACCGGACAGGACTCGCCGGGAACCTGCTGGTTGGGATTATACTTGACGTCAGATAGCAGTTCCCTGGTGACATGTGTACAGGTTAGTTCATCGACCTGGGGATCGTCATTTGTCTCGTGTGAGTTCCCACTATACTTTGATTACTACCCTACCACGGCTCAAAGGAGTCGTGCAAACAGGTTTTAGTTGGGTACAGTCCCGAGCCACATGGAGGCAGTGAGCGGATCTTCGGGGGTTTGTCTCTCCCGGTATTGAGGGTGAGGTCGCGGTGTGTCTAGGAGAGCCATTACACGAAGACCTTGGCCAAGGCAGGAGATTTACTGGTAGGTATTCCAGTAGTATCTCAGGGTGTTCTGGGCTACACTCCGACACGACTTGTACCGCTTTTGGGGGTCTGACTTTTACCAACCCCCTAGGCCCGACATGCGATGCTCATAGACGAACGGACCGGACTGTACGGATATTGTCACTGACAGGCTCAGTAGGGTGTCAGGATGAGTTCGCTCATCGACGTCCCTTTTAGTCAATAGCTGGTGGCCCGTCACGTATTGGCTTATACCTCTGACGTGCTAGTGGTTAAATCCACAGCCATAGTATTGACGAGTCTTTAGAGTCCACCACACTTACAGTTACTCAAGTTTTCGGGCGAAACGCTGTAGAGGCCGTATGGAGATATGGCAGGGTCCGATCAGATACGTGCGGTATTGCACGGATCAGGATCGGACAGTTTGTACTAGTGGCCGTATGGTTATATGGTAGGGTTCGATCAGATACGTGCGGTATTGCACGGATCAGGATCGAACGGATATTACTAGCCGGCTTTGGCTTAAGCCGGTCCTAGTTTAGTACAGTGTAGATTTTGTCTCATTGCATTTGTATCCGGATGGAATACAGATGCGGGTGTGTATGCACAGTATCGGGGTTTTCCCGTAATTTATTACGGGACCAGTTTTCTGGAGTTGCCAGTTTGCATTCCGTTCCGGCCGGTTTTCCTTTGTTCTTTCCCGGCCGGACTTTTCCGATGGAGGGGGTAATTTGCAGTTTTGCAAATTACACTTTGTGGAGGATTTATTTGCATAAGGATTGATATGATAAGCATCTTTGCTTTTCATGCATTTATTGTGATAAGAATGGATTTGAGGTTGATTTGAGTTTTGTGATAATTATGTTTGGATGTGGTCACCCTCCTCCTTTTACTACACTCACCTCCCTTCTTGCTTCATATTGTTTTTCCTCCACCATTTCTAAAAGAGAGAGAGTTTTATTCATGGCTAAGTGAGAAGAAGAAAAGAGAAGAAGAGAGCTTGATCTTCATCTTTGAGAGAGTAGCATTCTTGATCTCATCTTTTCATGTTAGAAAAATGCAAGCACCATTTTTCTTACCTTGTTTCCTCCATCATCCACAAATGGCAACAAACCCCAAAAGAGACTATCACTCTACACTACACTTCCTACAGCAAATCTTGGACGCGTCGATTCGCCAGCTTCGCGCCCGAGTTGCCTCGGTATTGAGGTGGGAGCCCGTAAAAGCTACAAGAGATGTGGTGCCCTTTCCGACGAGGAGGAGACGGACGAAGATCCCGCGAGGAGATCGGAGTGGAGATGAAGACCGGAGGACTCGGATCAGTCGGTACATCTCTTCCCTTTCTTGTTAGTAGCTTAGACTAGTTTAATGGCATGATCCGGGGTTTAGTGCGCGGTTGTGCCGGTTTACTAAGTCCGTAAAATTAAAGTTTATCACCGTTTCCGCGTTTGGCCGTCGGATTGACGGCCGGGGCGCCGCCGTGCACTTACAGTGGTATCAGAGCCTCGCCATTAACTTCGTCTAGCTTCGTTTGATGTGTTTTTGCATTTCCGATCGACCAAAACTCCAAAATCTACATTTTTGTTAGCATCAGTTTCTGTTGAAATATTTTGGTCTCGAAAAATTTTTCAGGTTGTAAAATATTTATGTACTGGAAAATCTAAGAACTCTGTAAAATTTCGATGAAGTGAATCCACAGTGCGAGCGCGTAACCGCCGCATATCCCCCCATTCCGCCGCTCTTCCGCCGCACACTGTGGAGATCACTGTACCAATTTTTTACAGAGGCTTTCTGGGCTTAAAATATGGGTTTTGGAATATTAAAATTGGGCCAATTATTTCTGTGAGTGCTACAGTATTGCTTGGGGGCCCACTTGTTAATTTTTGGTCAATCGGAAAATTTTTAACACATTTTTCACAGTATTTACATTATATCTGCGACCGTGAATGTCACTCGATCGGTAAATCCTGTCTAGCTGCTATAGCCCGGTTAGACTGATTTGCGAACGTGACTTTCGCGTTGATGTTCTATGTTTATGCTGTGATGTTGCGGATCGGTCGTGGGGGATAGCCTGGATGCAATGCTAGTACTGTGCTGTTGTATTATGTACATTTGATATTGCGGGACGAGCGTCCGACATGTGGACTGCTGACACTGCCTGTTTGTATTATTCTTTTGGGGCACGACCTGGTTGCGGTCGATGTACCCGGTGTATGTATATTTTACTTTCTGTACTAGGATTACCCCGCGGTGGGGTGCACGGATAGCCGGGTTCTGGAGGGCAACAAGCCCGCATCTCATGGCATTGGGACGGAGGGGGCTTCACTCTGGGATTGGCGGGCTATTCGCCGCACTCGTAGGGGGTACAGGTTGACCCAGGAGGGGTGCCCAAGTTGCCGGATTCCGTGGAGTGCCGGGTGGTCCATTCACGTCAATGAAAGGGGCTGCCTCGCTTCAGGTCTTGGCGGGTAACTTGCCGCGCCCATAGGGGTCTAGGATTTCATTGCACAGGCTATCCACACGACCAGGGGAACGTCGGGTTTCAGTAGTAGCTCTGTGAAACCCGGGGATCCCAGATATCTGTATTGTTCTGTGATGCTGTACATTTCTGTGATGTTGCATTTCTTTTCACGCCTTGAGCGAAATATAATATATTGGTATATATATTAGTAGATGTTGTATATGTTTTTCATCCACGCTAGTCCAGTCCCCGCTCTGCCGTTAGTTAGCTAACCTAACGGGTGATGACGAGACCCAGTGGCGAATGCGGATGGCATATACGTACGTCAGTATATTTTCGTTCTTTGTGGTGTGATTAATTGATGGGACTGCGTTGATTCGGATCAATGCAAGATAAACAAACCTATTCTGATGTTGTTGGAACAATTTTCAAAAAGCTGTTATTGCAAGGACGTTCACTTTTGTTTTGCATTGTGGTATTCATTTGGAATATCCTGCTCCTCAGTCGACGAGGCAAGGGCCGAGATCCCTTCACCGGGAGTGACCCCTTGGACAGAAGTTTGCATCAGGGCATTAACTTCACTATAGCCGATTACTTTTGCTTTGCACCGTGGTATTCATTTGGAATATCCTGCACCCCATTCTACGGGGAAAGAGCCGAGATCCCTTCACCGGGAGTGACCTCTTTAGTAAAGGTTTTCGTCACTATATTTTCTAAAAAGCTATCTGTTCCTTCAACGATATCAAGTTCATTACGTTAAAGGTTTTCGCCAGAAACCATTCGTAGCCCTCCGTCGTTTCATATGGGTAGTCAATAGTATTCAAGCTGTGTTTGTTGGCCTTAGTCAAGGCACAGTGTTTGGTAGCTATTGGGTATTCATATGCTGCATAGATAGATGTGTTGGTTTGGGACAGTCGTATAGCCTTGTTGGCCTTAGTCAAGGGCTTGTACGGGTGGGTTCAAATCAACCTGGACAATGACGGGTAGAACTTGACATGTGACTTATGATTTGTTGGCCTTAGTCAAGGTCATAAGAGCATGGGGTAAAAATCACATCGGAAGTTTCAAAAGTACTGAAACTTGCCAGATATGCGCATACCTTCTGGAGTGTGATAGCGTGAGCGGATTCCGTCACATTATCATGCAATGATAGTTGGATCCCGATTCCCACTGATGAGTTGGTTTACTCCTTGGGTGACCCCGACTAATTCTTCTTTCAGGTTTGGAGGAGAATTTGAGGTACAGTGGGAAGTTTCCTGATTAGAAAAAGTGATAACCATTCTGATCTAGGTTAGAGTGCACGCTGAGTGTTTCTTTTCTCTCTCTCTCTGGTAGCGACCATTGACCCGACCCTAGACTATGACTCAGTGACCAAGTTGACCGAACTTACTTAACACTGGCTTTTGGATTGTCAGAGTTGCAGACCTCATTGCCACTCCTACTTTTACCCTTTTCTCCAGGACACCCCGTATTACTACGAACGTCCACTTCCATTGGACAAAACCATCGTATGGTTATATACGAACTCGAAGGAATTTATTCGAGGATGGTTTCCGGTTCTGGAGAAAACGGATAGGACTATTCAGTTGTCTTTTCTTTTCACCTTCTCTCAGGTTGCGAGTACTCCTTGGTTTAGGAGTAGTACACCTATTACGCAAATTGGATAGTCTTCTTCCAAACCATAGGCTGGTGCCGACCGGTAGGGAATGAAGAAAACCAGTTAGCCTAAACGGTGTACAGAAGGTATTAAGTTCAGACAAAGCAAGGGATTAGTAAGAGGGCAAAGTAAATTGCGACTGCTATTCACGACCAAACCAAGTATTTCTTCGCCAATCCCAAATCACCTTTGTATTTCTCCAGGACACTCCGTATCACTACGAAGATCCCATTTTATAGGATAATCCATCGTATGGTTATATACGAACTCGAAAGGAACTTGTTCCAGTTCGGGGATGGATCCTGGTTCAGGAGAAATAGGAATAAAGTACATTCAGGTGTCTTTTATCTTCACCTTCTCTCGCGTTGCGAGTGCTCCTAAGATTAGGACAGTACACCCTTTATGCTTTTTGGATAGTCTTCTTCCAAACCATAGGCTGGCGCCGAACGATAGGGAAGGAAGAAAACCATTTGGCCTAAAGGGGTGTACAGAAGGTAATGACTAAAGACATATGAAGGGATTTGGAGAGGTGGCAAAGAATTATACGGTTACAGTTGTGAATCTGGATAATGGATGAGGCATTACTAGGAATACCAGGATACCCCAACGAAACATTTCAATGTTTCAGTTTCACTGTGTACTGTTAATGGAAAACTGATTTCCCGATTAGACACTTACTCCAGGGTATGTATTTACCAGGTATGATTCTCACATCTGTATGGTTTTACAGATGATGAGTGGGAGTAAGTTATTGGGAATTGGGTGATCATCCTCATTATATCGGAATTCGTTGTAATTGGTGATATTTGAGGATGCCACCTGGGCTGTTTGCCGGTCGGCAAATATTTGGTTTTGAATATCCGCTGTTGTGCACCAATTTCAAATTGATATATCTGTACGTCTATTTTTATTGAGTGAGATATACCTTTTGATATTATGTCGATGACATTTACCTATATCAGTGGATGGTTAGGTAAGGAGCATTGAACAGCGGTGTAATTCTTCTTAACCAAAAGTACAGTTTTCAACCTACGACACACAGTGATTGAGTCGCAAGACTCAGGGGACTTATACAGAGTATTGTATATTGTCCAGTGTCCACTAGGACAAAGGGGTTGGTCCTCGTACTGTATTCTGTTTACTTATGACTTCTCTAGTTCTTAGACAGGTGTTTCGTAGAAACACAGGGTCGAAGTTTTGAGAAGTTATAGGTATAAGAATAAAGTAGAGAACCAGGTGTTGCAAGTATCGGGATTCTTCAAAGTGATCGAAGATGTAGATACTTGTACATGGTATTCAGTTGATAGTAATGATTAAGAGAAATTGCTTCTCTTTCAGGTTACTCATAATTGGAAGTATTCCTAAGTCGAGTAACGCTGATCGGCCTCCTTCCATTTAGTTGACATGCACTGGAGACAGCTGGATGATTTGAATCTGGTTCAATTAAATCAGTGCCTCTGGTTCTATATTGGATATAGAACAGTTCATATCTTAACGTTGTTAAGGTACGGGGAGTTGTCTGGCTTATGATTAAAACCAGACTCTGGATAACTTAAGGCACGTTTCTGTAATGGCTGTTTGTGGGTTGACCCAGGCTATGACGAGGGTTGACTTTCTACCATCTGAAAGATCAATAGTGATATTGTTCTTCACTCGCCACAATTTTAAAAGAAATGGATTTTTTCAGAAAACAGTAGTGAGAGTATGGTAGAACTGGAAGTGATTCCAGAACCGCAAACGATTACTGAAGATTTGATAAGGAACCTAAAGATTCAATCTGGTTTGACATTCCATTGGCCACTCCGCAGATAAGGTGGGTAACTTCAGGCACCCGAGAGGTACTCCGGTAGCCTCAAGGACGGTGACAGGGAAGTTCTTGTTTACCCACACTTGCCATTGTTGTTGTTCCAGGCTGCGAGACCCGGCAGGAGGATGAGTATAGCGTCGTTCTAAACTTGCTTTAGAAGTGCACGTCTATATGACTCTGCCAGAAGGTTGTCGTAGTCAGTGGGAGCAGCGGAAGCATTGGTGGATATCAGGCTTATGTCTATTTATAGACTAAAGCAGATATAGCGGAGATAGATCATCTATTTCTGACATGACAGTCATAGGTTTGACGTCATCAGAATAGGGGATGGATCTGTTGAGAATGTAGTAGGAAGTGATATTCCTATACTACGATCGGTTATACTTTGGTCGTCACACAGTGGTTTCTCCACAAAGGACTTGGATATTATATCAGACATTCTGGTTACTAGATCTATGGTTTTAGATCTAGATTTGGGTGGTTTCCCAATCAGGGTACTTAGACAGCATTCTATGAGTATTTAGAATGGACGACTCCTGGCACGGTAGTGTACCTGCAGGTGATGGAGTCACCCTCTCTGAAGGTGTCTTACAGACTAAAGGGGAGAGGGATGTACATGATTGGCAGATCACTTGCTTAGGCAATTGAGTCAATCATGAGATGTCAAGTACCACACCAGATGTTGTTCTTGCAGTAGGTGCAATAAGTTCATATTGATCCAATCCTGGAGAAACAATCGGAAGCAGTTTTAGAACATAAGTGGATGTTCTAGGGATATGATAACGACAGCCTTATTCGAGAGACAGTTATCATTCCAGGCTTCCAAGGTGACATGGACGACAAGGAGGTTGTCAGAGTTATAGTTATCCTTCTGAAGAGGGGCAGTATTTTGGACAGATGGTCCAAGGTGATACTGAGGGTGGCATGGCGCAGGATACTGATTAAGTTCAGTTGACGATACAGTCTAAGAAGTTTGGATTTGGTGTTCATTTATGAGCTAGGTCCCATCAGACATCCAGACATTCTAAGACAGGTATTACTCATTTCGGGAGATGGCTTTCTCCGCGAACTTGAGACATAGAGAGAAATAGAAAGAAACATCAGAGCGGATCCACTCACTGAGGCTATTCCTCGAACGCAATAGTTTCGCAAACGAGCTTTGTGAGACTGACAAGTAGAGGAGTTGGGTGTTCGGTATCACACGGGCTGTGAGTATGCGACATCGCAATAATTAGCCTTGAGTGCAAGTGGGAGATTGTTGGAGATAGTGCCCTCAGAGTCAATTATTGGATCACAGGCACGTGATTGCAATGATTGAGGGAGGACCTATCCCGGTACGACAGTCTTACTCGAGATGATAGTATGCTATCTGGTTTACCTTTATCATCGTGCACTGCTTTAGGTGACCTGGCATGGTCGCTATTGCACGTTGATAGAGCCCCTAGGATTCTTGCTTGACTACCGGCAGTATGAGGGCGATCATATACGTGGGAGCTGGTAGTCTATAAGCACATCCTTAAAAGGTCCCTAGTCGTAGGAGTTTCGAGACAGGGCATCGATTCTCCAAAGTAGACTAGTGTATACAGTCGAGACCCCGACGAGGGGCGGTGGCCGGTCTCACAAGCCACTGGTGTTAGTTGGATCACCTAAGATGTATACAGGTGCTCATTGGGTTATGAGTACACCGGACAGGACTCGCCGGGAACCTGCTGGTTGGGATTATACTTGACGTCAGATAGCAGTTCCCTGGTGACATGTGTACAGGTTAGTTCATCGACCTGGGGATCGTCATTTGTCTCGTGTGAGTTCCCACTGTACTTTGATTACTACCCTACTACGGCTCAAAGGAGTCGTGCAAACAGGTTTTAGTTGGGTACAGTCCCGAGCCACATGGAGGCAGTGAGCGGATCTTCGGGGGTTTGTCTCTCCCGGTATTGGGGGTGAGGTCGCGCTGTGTCTAGGAGAGCCATTACACGAAGACCTTGGCCAAGGCAGGAGATTTACTGGTAGGTATTCCAGTAGTATCTCAGGGTGTTCTGGGCTACACTCCGACACGACTTGTACCGCTTTTGGGGGTCTGACTTTTACCAACCCCCTAGGCCCGACATGCGATGCTCATAGAAGAACGGACCGGACTGTACGGATATTGTCACTGACAGGCTCAGTAGGGTGTCAGGATGAGTTCGCTCATCGACGTCCCTTTTAGTCAATAGCTGGTGGCCCGTCACGTATTGGCTTATACCTCTGACGTGCTAGTGGTTAAATCCACAGCCATAGTATTGACGAGTCTTTAGAGTCCACCACACTTACAGTTACTCAAGTTTTCGGGCGAAACGCTGTAGAGGCCGTATGGAGATATGGCAGGGTCCGATCAGATACGTGCGGTATTGCACGGATCAGGATCGGACAGTTTGTACTAGTGGCCGTATGGTTATATGGCAGGGTTCGATCAGATACGTGCGGTATTGCACGGATCAGGATCGAACGGATATTACTAGCCGGCTTTGGCTTAAGCCGGTCCTAGTTTAGTACAGTGTAGATTTTGTCTCATTGCATTTGTATCCGGACGGAATACAGATGCGGGTGTGTATGCACAGTATCGGGGTTTTCCTGTAATTTATTACGGGACCAGTTTTCTGGAGTTGCCAGTTTGCATTCCGTTCCGGCCGGTTTTCCTTTGTTCTTTCCCGGCCGGACTTTTCCGATGGAGGGGGTAATTTGCAATTTTGCAAATTACACTTTGTGGAGGATTTATTTGCATAAGGATTGATATGATAAGCATCTTTGCTTTTCATGCATTTATTGTGATAAGAATGGATTTGAGGTTGATTTGAGTTTTGTGATAATTATGTTTGGATGTGGTCACCCTCCTCCTTTTACTACACTCACCTCCCTTCTTGCTTCATATTGTTTTTCCTCCACCATTTCTAAAAGAGAGAGAGTTTTATTCATGGCTAAGTGAGAAGAAGAAAAGAGAAGAAGAGAGCTTGATCTTCATCTTTGAGAGAGTAGCATTCTTGATCTCATCTTTTCATGTTAGAAAAATGCAAGCACCATTTTTCTTACCTTGTTTCCTCCATCATCCACAAATGGAAACAAACCCCAAAAGAGACTATCACTCTACACTACACTTCCTACAGCAAATCTTGGACGCGTCGATTCGCCAGCTTCGCGCCCGAGTTGCCTCGGTATTGAGGTGGGAGCCCGTAAAAGCTACAGGAGATGTGGTGCCCTTTCCGACGAGGAGGAGACGGACGGATGTCCCGCGAGGAGATCGGAGTGGAGATGAAGACCGGAGGACTCGGATCAGTCGGTACATCTCTTCCCTTTCTTGTTAGTAGCTTAGAATAGTTTAATGGCACGATCCGGGGTTTAGTGCGCGGTGGTGCCGGTTTGCTAAGTCCGCAAAATTAAAGTTTATCACCGTTTCCATGTTTGGCCGTCGGATTGACGGCCGGGGCGCCGCCGTGCACTTACAGTGGTATCAGAGCCTCGCCATTAACTTCGTCTAGCTTCGTTTGATGTGTTTTTGCATTTCCGATCGACCAAAACTCCAAAATCTACATTTTTGTTAGCATCAGTTTCTGTTGAAATATTTTGGTCTCGAAAAATTTTTCATGTTGTAAAATATTTATGTACTGGAAAATCTAAGAACTCTGTAAAATTTCGATGAAGTGAATCCACAGTGCGAGCGCGTAACCGCCGCATATCCCCCCATTCCGCCGCTCTTCCGCCGCACACTGTGGAGATCACTGTACCAATTTTTTACAGAGGCTTTCTGGGCTTAAAATATGGGTTTTGGAATATTAAAATTGGGCCAATTATTTCTGTGAGTGCTACAGTATTGCTTGGGGGCCCACTTGTTAATTTTTGGTCAATCGGAAAATTTTTAACACATTTTTCACAGTATTTACATTATATCTGCGACCGTGAATGTCACTCGATCGGTAAATCCTGTCTAGCTGCTATAGCCCGGTTAGACGGATTTGCGAACGTGACTTTCGCGTTGATATTCTATGTTTATGCTGTGATGTTGCGGATCGGTCGTGGGGGATAGCCTGGATGCAATGCTAGTACTATGCTGTTGTATTATGTACATTTGATATTGCGGGACGAGCGTCCGACATGTGGACTGCCGTCACTGCCTGTTTGTATTATTCTTTTGGGGCACGACCTGGTTGCGGTCGATGTACCCGGTGTATGTATATTTTACTTTCTGTACTAGGATTACCCCGCGGTGGGGTGCACGGATAGCCGGGTTCTGGAGGGCAACAAGCCCGCATCTCATGGCATTGGGACGGAGGGGGCTTCACTCTGGGATTGGCGGGCTATTCGCCGCACTCGTAGGGGGTACAGGTTGACCCGGGAGGGGTGCCCAAGTTGCCGGATTCCGTGGAGTGCCGGGTGGTCCATTCACGTCGATGAAAGGGGCTGCCTCGCTTCAGGTCTTGGCGGGTAACTTGCCGCGCCCGTAGGGGTCTAGGATTTCATTGCACAGGCTATCCACACGACCAGGGGAACGTCGGGTTTCAGTAGTGGCTCTGTGAAACCCGGGGATCCCAGATATCTGTATTGTTCTGTGATGCTGTACATTTCTGTGATGTTGCATTTATTTTCACGCCTCAAGCGAAATATAATATATTGGTATATATATTAGTAGATGTTGTATATGTTTTTCATCCGCGCTAGTCCAGTCCCCGCTCTGCCGTTAGTTAGCTAACCTAACGGGTGATGACGGGACCCAGTGGCGAATGCGGATGGCATATACGTACGTCAGTATATTTTCGTTCTTTGTGGTGTGATTAATTGATGGGACTGCGTTGATTCGGATCAATGCAAGATAAACAAACTTATTCTGATGTTGTTGGAACAATTTTCAAAAAGCTGTTATTGCAAGGACGTTCACTTTTGTTTTGCATTGTGGTATTCATTTGGAATATCCTGCTCCTCAGTCGACGAGGCAAGGGCCGAGATCCCTTCACCGGGAGTGACCCCTTGGACAGAAGTTTGCGTCAGGGCATTAACTTCACTATAGCCGATTACTTTTGCTTTGCACCGTGGTATTCATTTGGAATATCCTGCACCCCATTCTACGGGGAAAGAGCCGAGATCCCTTCACCGGGAGTGACCTCTTTGGTAAAGGTTTTCGTCACTATATTTTCTAAAAAGCCATCCGTTCCTTCAACGATATCAAGTTCATTACGTTAAAGGTTTTCGCCAGAAACCATTCGTAGCCCTCCGTCGTTTCATATGGGTAGTCAATAGTATTCAAGCTGTGTTTGTTGGCCTTAGTCAAGGCACAGTGTTTGGTAGCTATTGGGTATTCATATGCTGCATAGATAGATGTGTTGGTTTGGGACAGTCGTATAGCCTTGTTGGCCTTAGTCAAGGGCTTGTACGGGTGGGTTCAAATCAACCTGGACAATGACGGGTAGAACTTGACATGTGACTTATGATTTGTTGGCCTTAGTCAAGATCATAAGAGCATGGGGTAAAAATCACATCGGGAGTTTCAAAAGTACTGAAACTTGCCAGATATGCGCATACCTTCTGGAGTGTGATAGCGTGAGCGGATTCCGTCACGTTATCATGCAATGATAGTTGGATCCCGATTCCCACTGATGAGTTGGTTTACTCCTCGGGTGACCCCGACTAATTTTTCTTTCAGGTTTGGAGGAGAATTTGAGGTACAGTGGGAGGTTTCCTGATTAGAAAAAGTGATAACCATTCTGATCTAGGTTAGAGTGCACGCTGAGTGTTTCTTTTCTCTCTCTCTCTGGTAGCGACCATTGACCCGACCCTAGACTATGACTCAGTGACCAAGTTGACCGAACTTACTTAACACTGGCTTTTGGATTGTCAGAGTTGCAGACCTCATTGCCACTCCTACTTTTACCCTTTTCTCTAGGACACCCCGTATTACTACGAACGTCCACTTCCATTGGACAAAACCATCGTATGGTTATATACGAACTCGAAGGAATTTATTCGAGGATGGTTTCCGGTTCTGGAGAAAACGGATAGGACTATTCAGTTGTCTTTTCTTTTCACCTTCTCTCAGGTTGCGAGTACTCCTTGGTTTAGGAGTAGTACACCTATTACGCAAATTGGATAGTCTTCTTCCAAACCATAGGCTGGTGCCGACCGGTAGGGAATGAAGAAAACCAGTTAGCCTAAACGGTGTACAGAAGGTATTAAGTTCAGACAAAGCAAGGGATTAGTAAGAGGGCAAAGTAAATTGCGACTGCTATTCACGACCAAACCAAGTATTTCTTCGCCAATCCCAAATCACCTTTGTATTTCTCCAGGACACTCCGTATCACTACGAAGATCCCATTTTATAGGATAATCCATCGTATGGTTATATACGAACTCGAAAGGAACTTGTTCCAGTTCGGGGATGGATCCTGATTCAGGAGAAATAGGAATAAAGTACATTCAGGTGTCTTTTATCTTCACCTTCTCTCGCGTTGCGAGTGCTCCTAAGATTAGGACAGTACACCCTTTATGCTTTTTGGATAGTCTTCTTCCAAACCATAGGCTGGCGCCGAACGATAGGGAAGGAAGAAAACCATTTGGCCTAAAGGGGTGTACATAAGGTAATGACTAAAGACATATGAAGGGATTTGGAGAGGTGGCAAAGAATTATACGGTTACAGTTGTGAATCTGGATAATGGATGAGGCATTACTAGGAATACCAGGATACCCCAACGAAACATTTCAATGTTTCAGTTTCACTGTGTACTGTTAATGGAAAACTGATTTCCCGATTAGACACTTACTCCAGGGTATGTATTTACCAGGTATGATTCTCACATCTGTATGGTTTTACAGATGATGAGTGGGAGTAAGTTATTGGGAATTGGGTGATCATCCTCATTATATCGGAATTCGTTGTAATTGGTGATATTTGAGGATGCCACCTGGGCTGTTTGCCGGTCGGCAAATATTTGGTTTTGAATATCCGCTGTTGTGCACCAATTTCAAATTGATATATCTGTACGTCTATTTTTATTGAGTGAGATATACCTTTTGATATTATGTCGATGACATTTACCTATATCAGTGGATGGTTAGGTAAGGAGCATTGAACAGCGGTGTAATTCTTCTTAACCAAAAGTACAGTTTTCAACCTACGACACACAGTGATTGAGTCGCAAGACTCAGGGGAGTTATACAGAGTATTGTATATTGTCCAGTGTCCACTAGGACAGAGGGGTTGGTCCTCGTACTGTATTCTGTTTACTTATGACTTCTCTAGTTCTTAGACAGGTGTTTCGTAGAAACACAGGGTCGAAGTTTTGAGAAGTTATAGGTATAAGAATAAAGTAGAGAACCAGGTGTTGCAAGTATCGGGATTCTTCAAAGTGATCGAAGATGTAGATACTTGTACATGGTATTCAGTTGATAGTAATGATTAAGAGAAATTGCTTCTCTTTCAGGTTACTCATAATTGGAAGTATTCCTAAGTCGAGTAACGCTGATCGGCCTCCTTCCATTTAGTTGACATGCACTGGAGACAGCTGGATGATTTGAATCTGGTTCAATTAAATCAGTGCCTCTGGTTCTATATTGGATATAGAACAGTTCATATCTTAACGTTGTTAAGGTACGGGGAGTTGTCTGGCTTATGATTAAAACCAGACTCTGGATAACTCAAGGCACGTTTCTGTAATGGCTGTTTGTGGGTTGACCCAGGCTATGACGAGGGTTGACTTTCTACCATCTGGAAGATCAATAGTGATATTGTTCTTCACTCGCCACAATTTTAAAAGAAATGGATTTTTTCAGAAAACAGTAGTGGGAGTATGGTAGAACTGGAAGTGATTCCAGAACCGCAAACGATTACTGAAGATTTGATAAGGAACCTAAAGATTCAATCTGGTTTGACATTCCATTGGCCACTCCGCAGATAAGGTGGGTAACTTCAGGCACCCGAGAGGTACTCCGGTAGCCTCAAGGACGGTGACAGGGAAGTTCTTGTTTACCCACACTTGCCATTATTGTTGTTCCAGGCTGCGAGACCCGGCAGGAGGATGAGTATAGCGTCGTTCTAAACTTGCTTTAGAAGTGCACGTCTATATGACTCTGCCAGAAGGTTGTCGTAGTCAGTGGGAGCAGCGGAAGCATTGGTGGATATCAGGCTTATGTCTATTTATAGACTAAAGCAGATATAGCGGAGATAGATCATCTATTTCTGACATGACAGTCATAGGTTTGACGTCATCAGAATAGGGGATGGATCTGTTGAGAATGTAGTAGGAAGTGATATTCCTATACTACGATCGGTTATACTTTGGTCGTCACACAGTGGTTTCTCCACAAAGGACTTGGATATTATATCAGACATTCTGGTTACTAGATCTATGGTTTTAGATCTAGATTTGGGTGGTTTCCCAATCAGGGTACTTAGACAGCATTCTATGAGTATTTAGAATGGACGACTCCTGGCACGGTAGTGTACCTGCAGGTGATGGAGTCACCCTCTCTGAAGGTGTCTTACAGACTAAAGGGGAGAGGGATGTACATGATTGGCAGATCACTTGCTTAGGCAATTGAGTCAATCATGAGATGTCAAGTACCACACCAGATATTGTTCTTGCAGTAGGTGCAATAAGTTGATATTGATCCAATCCTGGAGAAACAATCGGAAGCAGTTTTAGAACATAAGTGGATGTTCTAGGGATATGATAACGACAGCCTTATTCGAGAGACAGTTATCATTCCAGGCTTCCAAGGTGACATGGACGACAAGGAGGTTGTCAGAGTTATAGTTATCCTTCTGAAGAGGGGCAGTATTTTGGACAGATGGTCCAAGGTGATACTGAGGGTGGCATGGCGCAGGATACTGATTAAGTTCAGTTGACGATACAGTCTAAGAAGTTTGGATTTGGTGTTCATTTATGAGCTAGGTCCCATCAGACATCCAGACATTCTAAGACAGGTATTACTCATTTCGGGAGATGGCTTTCTCCGCGAACTTGAGACATAGAGAGACATAGAAAGAAACATCAGAGCGGATCCACTCACTGAGGCTATTCCTCGAACGCAATAGTTTCGCAAACGAGCTTTATGAGACTGACAAGTAGAGGAGTTGGGTGTTCGGTATCACACGGGCTGTGAGTATGCGACATCGCAATAATTAGCCTTGAGTGCAAGTGGGAGATTGTTGGAGATAGTGCCCTCAGAGTCAATTATTGGATCACAGGCACGTGATTGCAATGATTGAGGGAGGACCCATCCCGGTACGACAGTCTTACTCGAGATGATAGTATGCTATCTGGTTTACCTTTATCATCGTGCACTGCTTTAGGTGACCTGGCATGGTCGCTATTGCACGTTGATAGAGCCCCTAGGATTCTTGCTTGACTACCGGCAGTATGAGGGCGATCATATACGTGGGAGCTGGTAGTCTATAAGCACATCCTTAAAAGGTCCCTAGTCGTAGGAGTTTCGAGACAGGGCATCGATTCTCCAAAGTAGACTAGTGTATACAGTCGAGACCCCGACGAGGGGCGGTGGCCGGTCTCACAAGCCACTGGTGTTAGTTGGATCACCTAAGATGTATACAGGTGCTCATTGGGTTATGAGTACACCGGACAGGACTCGCCGGGAACCTGCTAGTTGGGATTATACTTGACGTCAGATAGCAGTTCCCTGGTGACATGTGTACAGGTTAGTTCATCGACCTGGGGATCGTCATTTGTCTCGTGTGAGTTCCCACTGTACTTTGATTACTACCCTACCACGGCTCAAAGGAGTCGTGCAAACAGGTTTTAGTTGGGTACAGTCCCGAGCCACATGGAGGCAGTGAGCGGATCTTCGGGGGTTTGTCTCTCCCGGTATTGGGGGTGAGGTCGCGCTGTGTCTAGGAGAGCCATTACACGAAGACCTTGGCCAAGGCAGGAGATTTACTGGTAGGTATTCCAGTAGTATCTCAGGGTGTTCTGGGCTACACTCCGACACGACTTGTACCGCTTTTGGGGGTCTGACTTTTACCAACCCCCTAGGCCCGACATGCGATGCTCATAGACGAACGGACCGGACTGTACGGATATTGTCACTGACAGGCTCAGTAGGGTGTCAGGATGAGTTCGCTCATCGACGTCCCTTTTAGTCAATAGCTGGTGGCCCGTCACGTATTGGCTTATACCTCTGACGTGCTAGTGGTTAAATCCACAGCCATAGTATTGACGAGTCTTTAGAGTCCACCACACTTACAGTTACTCAAGTTTTCGGGCGAAACGCTGTAGAGGCCGTATGGAGATATGGCAGGGTCCGATCAGATACGTGCGGTATTGCACGGATCAGGATCGGACAGTTTGTACTAGTGGCCGTATGGTTATATGGCAGGGTTCGATCAGATACGTGCGGTATTGCACGGATCAGGATCGAACGGATATTACTAGCCGGCTTTGGCTTAAGCCGGTCCTAGTTTAGTACAGTGTAGATTTTGTCTCATTGCATTTGTATCCGGACGGAATACAGATGCGGGTGTGTATGCACAGTATCGAGGTTTTCCTGTAATTTATTACGGGACCAGTTTTCTGGAGTTTCCAGTTTGCATTCCGTTCCGGCCGGTTTTCCTTTGTTCTTTCCCGGCCGGACTTTTCCGGTGGAGGGGGTAATTTGCAGTTTTGCAAATTACACTTTGTGGAGGATTTTTTTGCATAAGGATTGATATGATAAGCATCTTTGCTTTTCATGCATTTATTGTGATAAGAATGGATTTGAGGTTGATTTGAGTTTTGTGATAATTATGTTTGGATGTGGTCACCCTCCTCCTTTTACTACACTCACCTCCCTTCTTGCTTCATATTGTTTTTCCTCCACCATTTCTAAAAGAGAGAGAGTTTTATTCATGGCTAAGTGAGAAGAAGAAAAGAGAAGAAGAGAGCTTGATCTTCATCTTTGAGAGAGTAGCATTCTTGATCTCATCTTTTCATGTTAGAAAAATGCAAGCACCATTTTTCTTACCTTGTTTCCTCCATCATCCACAAATGGCAACAAACCCCAAAAGAGACTATCACTCTACACTACACTTCCTACAGCAAATCTTGGACGCGTCGATTCGCCAGCTTCGCGCCCGAGTTGCCTCGGTATTGAGGTGGGAGCCCGTAAAAGCTACAGGAGATGTGATGCCCTTTCCGACGAGGAGGAGACGGACGGAGATCCCGCGAGGAGATCGGAGTGGAGATGAAGACCGGAGGACTCGGATCAGTCGGTACATCTCTTCCCTTTCTTGTTAGTAGCTTAGACTAGTTTAATGGCACGATCCGGGGTTTAGTGCGCGGTGGTGCTGGTTTGCTAAGTCCGCAAAATTAAAGTTTATCACCGTTTCCGCGTTTGGCCGTCGGATTGACGGCCGGGGCGCCGCCGTGCACTTACAGAGATCGGGAAGAGTGCTGAATAATAATGTCGGGGAAGATATTGATATTACTGATAATCATATCAACACCCCGGCTGAGACCTTTCCACATACACACACTTCTCCTTCTGATCCTTCTTCTTCTACCAAACCACCTTCGCACGAGCCTATTCTCCAGTTCCCTTTAGGCTCAACACCTTCACCCAATCCTTATAGTTCTCCACAGACGGTCCCCACACCTCTTTTGGGATCTCGTCTACCCCCCTTTCCTTCTCCTAAGATGGACCCTGCGCTTATTGCGAAAGCACCTTACCCGAACCGGCTAAGGGCTAACAGAACGAGTCCTCATATGGAGAAAATTTTAGAAATGTTCAAACAGGTTAACATCAATATCCCTCTCCTAGATGCGATTCAACAAGTCCCCGCTTATGCGAAAATTCTCAAGGACTTGTGCACTAGGAAGAGGAAGACTCAAGTGCCGAAGAAGGTCTTTATGTCTAATAATATCGGCACTGCTTTTATTCCCCAGCTACCAAAGAAACGAAAGGACCCAGGATGTCCTACAATATCGATTTCGATTGGGGGTAAAAACATAAATCGTGCTCTTTTAGACCTTGGCGCGAGTGTTAACCTGTTACCTTATTCTGTCTATGAGCAACTAGGAATTGGAGAGCTGAAACCTGCTCATTGCACTCTCCAGATGGCAGACCGATCTATCACCAAACCAAAGGGTGAATTAGAGGATGTGTTAATAAAGGTCGGGGAATTTGTTTTCCCTGTAGACTTCATTGTGCTCGACACACATCCTGTAGCAAACCCCCGGGGCCAAATTCCGGTGATTCTAGGTCGTCCTTTCCTTGCCACTTCCAACGCTGTTATAAACTGTAGAAATGGTTCAATGAACTTATCATTTGGAAATATGACCATTGAACTAAATATCTACAAAGTTGGGAGTCAGCCATCAGAACCTAGTGCTCATATTTTAGATGTGTGCTCTGTCCATGAGATCGCTCCCGATAGTTGTGGAGTCGAGAAACTTTGCTTTACTGATCTCGATGACATTACCACATCTCTGCTTGATCTTACACTTGATCTTAGTGAGGACACTTCACTTACACTTGAGTCCTGCACTTCTGACTTTTCTCCACCCGAGTCTGTATCTTTCACAGGCTCTGAGCTTCTTTGTAAATCCAAAAATCATTCTATGATCCTTCCTTCTATCATTTCTCCGCCTGAATTAGATCTCAAGGTCTTACCTTCTCACCTTAAATATGCATATCTTGGTGAGAACGAGACTTTACCGGTTATAATATCCACTTCTCTTGCATCAGAGCAAGAGAATGCACTTTTATCGGTATTAAGATCTAATAAAGAGGCGTTTGGTTGGAGTATGGCGGACATCAAAGGGATCAGTCCCTTGATAGTTGAACATCATATACATGTGATGGATGATGCCAGACCGACCCGAGAACCACAGAGACGGTTAAATCCCGTCAGGAAGGAAGCTGTCATGAAAGAGATCGTCAAATGCTTAGATAGTGGTATTATATACCCGATCTCCGATAGCCAGTGGGTAAGTCCTATACACGTCGTTCCTAAGAAATCCGGCATCACAGTTATCACAAATGAAGCGAATGGGTTGATTCAGACACGCACCCAAACTGGGTGGCGTGTATGCATCGATTATAGAAAACTCAACGCTGCTACGAGGAAAGATCATTTTCCTCTACCATTTATTGATCAAATGCTGGAACGCTTAGCGGGACGACAATACTATTGTTTCATGGACGGTTACTCAGGCTACTATCAGGTCCCCATCGCCAAAAAGGATCAAGATAAAACCACTTTTACTTGTCCTTTTGGAACCTTTGCTTACAGTCGCATGCCCTTCGGGCTATGCAATGCTCCCGCTACCTTTCAGCGGTGTATGATGGGGATATTCTCTGATATGGTAGAGAATTTCCTGGAGATCTTTATGGACGACTTTTCGATATTTGGAGACTCTTTTTCTGAATGCCTAGCGAATCTGGACGCTGTTCTTACTCGTTGCAAAGAGAAGAACTTGACTTTGAAATGGGAAAAATACCACTTTATGGTCCAAGAAGGAATAGTCCTTGGACATGTCATTTCACAGAAAGGCATTGAGGTTGACAGAGCTAAAGTAGATGTCATTCAAAACCTCCCTCATCCCAAAAGCGTCAAAGATATTCGCTCTTTCCTTGGCCATGCGGGCTTTTATAGGAGATTCATAAAGGACTTTAGCAAAATTGCTAGACCTTTAACACTACTCCTGGCCAAGGATACGACCTTCCACTTTGACTCGGATTGCGAGACAGCTTTCGACTCACTTAAACACTCACTCACTTCAGCCCCCGTTTTATCATCACCAAACTGGGACTACCCCTTTGAGCTGATGTGTGACGCATCTGATTTTGCAGTAGGTGCTGTCCTAGGACAACACATTGAAAAGATGCCACACGTGATTTACTATGCTAGTAAGACCCTGAATGATGCGCAAATCAATTATACAACCACAGAGAAAGAACTATTAGCGGTTGTATTCGCATTAGAAAAATTCAGGCCTTACTTAATCGGCTCACCTATTGTTGTTTATACTGATCATTCCGCTTTAAAACATCTGTTGGCGAAGAAAGATGCCAAAGGTCGACTAATACGTTGGATCCTTCTTTTACAAGAATTTGATCTTGTTATCAAAGATAAGAAAGGATGTGAAAACGTAGTAGCTGACCACCTTTCACGCATCGTTTCTTCCCCTGTGACCCTGCCGATCAATGACTCATTCCCTGATGAACAACTCTTGAGCGTATCCACTGAACCATGGTTCAGGGATATTGTGAACTATCATGCCACGGGACTGATACCGAGCAATTGGTCAAAACAGGACAAATACCGCTTTCTTTCCCAAGTAAAACACTATTACTGGGACGAGCCTTATTTGTTTAAATATTGTCCTGATCAGATCATTCGCCGGTGCGTCCCGAATGAAGAGTTCAAGAGTATTCTTTCATTTTGTCATGATCAGGCCTGTGGGGGTCACTTTGGTCCTAGAAAAACAGCGGAAAAGGTTTTGCAATCTGGATTTTATTGGCCGACCTTATTCAAGGACGCATTTGAACATTGCAAAACCTGTACACAATGTCAGTATACGGGTAGAATATCCCAAAGGAATGAAATGCCTCAGCAACCCATTCTGGTTGTTGAAATGTTTGATGTTTGGGGCATAGATTTTATAGGTCCTTTTCCCAACTCCTTTGGGAATCTGTACATATTGCTGGCGGTTGATTATGTCTCCAAGTGGGTAGAAGCCATTCCAAGTCGCACTAATGACAGGAAAGTTGTCATTAAGTTCTTGAAAGAGAATATCTTCTCGCGATTTGGACACCCACGCGCTATTATTAGCGATAATGGGACACACTTCTGCAACAGATCTTTCGAGACTCTGATGCGGAAATATTCAATCAACCACCGTCTTTCTACACCCTATCACCCCCAAACAAGCGGGCAGGCTGAGATCTCAAACAGACAAATCAAACTTATCCTGGAGAAAACTGTTGCTAAAAATAGAAAAAACTGGTCGACCAAATTGACGGATGCTCTTTGGGCATTCAGGACTGCATATAAGACCGACCTAGGAATGTCTTCATATAGGATAGTGTTTGGTAAAGCATGTCATCTACCTGTTGAGATAGAACATAAAGCATTGTGGGCTATAAAGGAAATTAATTTTGATCTAAACCTTGCTTGCAACTTTCGGAAGCTGCAACTAAACGAGCTAAGCGAACTCCGCGATGAAGCTTATGATAATGCTGTAATCACAAAGAATAGGACTAAGGTTTTTCACGATAAAAACATTGTAAGGAAAACATTTTTACCTGGTCAACAAGTCCTTCTTTATGATTCGCGATTACACCTTCACGCGGGTAAGCTCCGATCTCGTTGGAAGGGACCTTTTGTTGTGCGGTCTGTATACCCGCACGGGGCAGTAGAAGTTGAAAATGTTAAAAACGGCACTGTTTTCAAAGTAAATGGATATAGATTAAAGCCGTATTTTTCCACTGACCCCACGGAGGAGCTCTTGTTCTTACAAGAGCCAGTTTATTTTGATTAAAATTCCTCCGTCTCACTTTCATGTCCAGTATATCATTGTATCATATTTTGAATGAAGGTGAGTAAATAAAACAAGTTTGGGGGAAATTCTTCACTTATATATTTTGCCCCCACTAATAATTCCCCCCAGATTTACAGATTTTTGTAGGTATAACTGTCGGCAACAGTGAGGACACTGTTGAAAACAAGTTTGGGGGAGGTTTGTGCTTATTTTTGCATCATTTGCATATCATCTGCATAAGCACAAAACATTTCTTTTAAAAATCTATAAAAATTGAAAAAATTTCAAAACCGATAAAAATTTAAAAATTTTCAAATATAAAAATAATTTTAATATTTACACTTTTTTGTATATAAATAAGATAATGAAAGTTTAGACAGTGAACAATTACATCCATGAGATTGGAAAAATTTTAGAAAACTAAGAAAATTAGAAGTTTTCTTATACGAACTAGTAATAAGTAGTTATGAGCCGTTGTCCCAAGGGTTAGTAAGATGAAGGACGTCACTAATCTGAGGATAAAAATAAGTCTGAAAAATAGTTTCTATTCTGGAAGCCAAACATTTTGAACGTTGCTACCCTGCTATTCGCACTTACACACATCTTGAAGCCTGGGATAGTAGAGGATACCTTGAAATGCTCTTGTCTTAAAGCCAAAAGTATGAAAAAGAAAAATGTGTTTTAAAGTGGTGAAAGAAAAAATGGATACTGGTTTTGTTATCACCAAGGGCAAGAAAAATATATAGCAAAAGGGTGCTTCTTCACCTAGTGCCCCAAGGTCAACTGGTCTGGGAGTCACTGCTATGCCTGAGGTGGTGCAAGACTAGGAAAATACACCAAGTTAGCAAGCACATTAGTAATCGGTCGGTTAGTACCTCAAGAAGTATTAACGGTCGCATGAAAGTGTGTAAGCAATCTCGTTTGCCAAGAAGTACTGAGGTCGATGGGCAAGGGTATGATAGCTTGAATTGAATTCTCCGGGTGTAGGGATGTCTTTACACACACGCAGGGTGATATGATCAATGTTTGGAATAAAGATAGGAATGAAGAATAAGACGATGTTTTATTGAGGGAGGACGTGATTTCTAACATCTTTTCATGACCATTAAGATAGGGCTCATGACAACCGAAAAGCTAGCTTAGTTGGAAACCCTAATTTTCAAAGTCTTTCTTTTACAATTCTTGTCTTTAAATGTAATATTCATGATCTTACTTTTATTTTTGGATTTTGTGGGTGCAATCCGCTGAAAACCCTCAGGAGACAACACTCCTCCTACTAGGGACACCTAGAGCTTTAAAGGCTTGTTGCACGTGCTCAGTGCAATCGTGTTGCCTACGAAAGTGTGCTAGTTAGTTTTTCTCTTTCTTTGTTTTCTCCTTCTCTTTTTAATAAAACATTCGCTCGAGACGATCGAAATTAAGTTTGGGGGTATTTGATCAGTCGAAAATACTGTATATTTTAGCAGGCAATTTCCTTAACATTTGCATACACTTAGAAGTGTTCGGCATTCATATTCTACATATTAACAAATCTGTCACAAAATATGAGATTGCATGTGTTAGACTTTTAAACCGACACTTTAAAGGAAATTAACCGCATTGCATTACATAGCATATTTTCCATATCTTGCAACCCGTATTGAGATATCTGTGCAGGAAAAGGAAAGCTTGCTCGACCATTACAATTGCTCGTAAACTCATTGAACGCAAATCTGGTATCAACACAGAAGGGAAACTGAAATTCTAAACATCAAAGAAAAGCCCAAACAGCAGTACCAAGCAACAGAAGAAAGCCCAAGGCCCAAGCCCATCAATGCGCGGCGGAAGAGCGGCCTAAAGGTACTTCTTGCGGCGGATCCGCGGCGGGCCCAGGGACTCAGCTCTTCAAATTGCATCGAAACTCCTGTTTCAGTGGCTACAGCTCAATAATGCACACAAACTTCCAGAAGAGTCCAGACACTTCCACCAGATCAGCAAACTCCTAAACTAGCCTAATACTTCTAGAACTTTCCTAAACCCTTGCTTAAACCCTAAGCTAAAGCCCAACAAACTTGGCCAACAAACTTTGGGAGGGAAAGTTCAATTTAAACCTAAACCTAGGGTTGTGAAAGTTCTATAAATAGGACCCTAGACTCATTCATTGAAACATCATGTTACATCTTGGCATCTAGGAAAAGATTCAACATCTTAGATTTTAGCCATTCTCTTTCTTCATCTTCCTCTTCCTCAAGTTTAGTGAGAGAGCTTGTAGGAAACCCTAACCCTAAATCCAACCACAATTCAAGATCTTGAGTGCAAGCCAAGCAAGATGCCTTCAACCCTTTTATGAGCCGAGCCGATCTTCCATCGGGCAAGAGATCAAAGTAGATCCACGATCCACGGAGACGAGCGAAGCCGAGTCAACGATCGATTTTCTTCTACTTGTAGATCTTGAAAGAATGTATTGAAATTGTTGATTAAATAAAAGGTGATATTTTCTTCTATCTTGTTTCCTTTAAATTCCGCATCATGTTATCTTTACTATTCTTGAATATTGTCTATGTGGTGATGTGTGAATAAAACTCCGCTCGTTAAGGAGTCGAAACGATCTTTAGTATGATGATGTAGCAAATTTGTAATCGATTCTTGAATCCCACGAGTTTGTAAACCCTAGCAAGTTCAAGAATCGACAACCCAATTCGTTGCGATGCTTTCTTGATCGACATCGCTCGAGATTGGGGTGATCCGATCGCTTCTTGAAATTGCTAGAGGCTAGAATATAAATGGTATCCTCGAAAGAACAAGGGTTAAGAGATGAAACCTTAATTTCATCAAGAAAACCCTAACTCGCGTCGATAACCATTGATCTAGTATCAATTCTTCGAAGGACAAGAATATGAAATCATATAGACTACATCACATCTAAAGATCCGATCGATTCCTACGAGCCTCTCTATTATTCTTGATTGTTGTTTGGAAAATACCATTAAAACCCCGATTCTTGATTGTTTATAGTTTCTTGATTCTTTAATAGAGAATAGTGACACACGAATACAAATCATTCTTGAATCATGTTTTCTTTTATTGTTGCTTAACATTTCATTTCAAACACATTAAAATACAAACGAATCTTGAAATCCCTGTGGACGATCCGCACTCATTCATTAACTACATCCGACACCGTAGTTTGATTGCGGTCAATTTAAATTTTTGATTCGATACGACACATCTAAAATTTACATTCAATCAAATGGCTCCGTTGCTGGAGACTATTTGATTTGACTTACACATCGAGAATTTACATCAATCAGGTCACGTGAGGCGCTTGAGTGTCGGGTCCAAACTTCTTTTATTTTATTCTCAGAATATGCAAGTAAGTGTTAAACACTTAATCTTCATGGTTATCACGTGTGGGCACGTGATGGGTACCCATACACTGGATATTAAAAGGATTTGCTAGGGGTCACGTGGGGACTGATTTAGAGAGATTTTACGATCAAAAATAATTACCGCAATCAAGAACGGCATCGCATGAAGCTAGCCGGTGAATACGGGTCGGTCCACAGGGATGTGTAATTTTCCTAAGTGTTCTTACGAGCTGATTCCAATGGTTGTTTGGTTTTGTTTTAATTGAATCTAAAACTAAGTTATATGATGATAAAGAAACTTGCTAGGGTTAGGTCAAAGGTGGGGTTTGGTAAGATTTGATGACACACCTCTTTCAATGCCCTAAATGAAATCTTTTAGAAGTTATAGAAACTATTAGAAAAAGGGATTAGGATGATTAGGAAGAAACGAAGTTTCTTCCTATAGATCCTTGTCCGTCCTTTCCTAATATTTGCTCTAACCTTCATGGAAGACATACATGTCCGGTCCTTTATACTACGGTTTCACCGTTACCTCGTGGGTAGGGTGCCGTAGGGAGCGGATCATGCATGCATGCATGAAGTTCTAGTTATTAAAATTAATTGGGCACGAAAGAGATGAGAGATCTTCATCTCTCATTCCCTCCCTTATTCCTAACCCTAACAAGCGAGGAAATTACTCGCTCATTAGGGGATTTATTAAAAACATCATTTTGAGATTCATTTTTAAATCTATTGGATTAATTTCCTACTGCAGTTTTAAGAGATTCTATACTAGAATTAACTAAGGCAAAGGAATGATTTAATCTAAGGAAATAATTAAATTAGAAAGCTAGGGCAAGAAATTACTTTTAAACTAAGGCAGAAAATTAAATGACTTACAAGAAATGATGCTCTTCAATCCTCAAAAGATTCTAAATTTTTATTAATTGAAAAGAGGCATCCCCATTACAATATTTTGATTACAATTTTAGAGGAAAACAGGGAAATTTAGGGTTACGGGATTCGCACATGTGCGATTACAAAAATACCCTCGAAAAATCCCAACAAAGTCACCGACGCACCGCCACCCAAAATCTGCACTGACACGTGCATTAAATGGCCGCGAAACCGCGGCATAAGTGAGGTTAGTTCCGCGGCCCTTTGGTGAGTTCATCTGCTCAAAATTTGTGGTAATCTTCAGGGTCTCTTTGGGACTCTTATTCTTTGGTTCTTTTATCCATTTGCCTTCTGAGTCTTCTCTAGATCTTCAGTGAAAACTTGTATTGGTCTTTTAACCGTTTCACTTTGACATTTTTGGACCTTGCGTTACATTGTACCTCTGTGAACTGTTATTAGTCTAGGCTTGACTAGGATCATTCTACTTGTTGGTTAAAAGTCCCTCTTTTTGTATCAACTATTGTCTTTTTCACTGTTTTCGCTCCAAGAACCTGTATCCTATAATATGTAGCAGACATGCGTTAAAAGCACATGTTTATTTATAAAACGAATAAGAATGGGGAATATAATAATGCAATATTATGGTATGAACAAATACCCCCAAACTTATCTTTTGCTCGTCCTCGAGCAAACTTATTATTTTATTCTCGATAAAACCTAACCGCACTTTCGCAGGGAAACGCGATTGCACTGAGCTCGTGCAACAAGCCGTTAAACCTCTCGGTGTCCCTAGTAGGAGGAGTGTTGTCTCCTGAGGGTTTTCAGCAGATACTACCCACAAAATCTTATCAACTCGGTCCATTGACTTTTGTTCTCCAATTAAGTTTTCCAACAAGGAATTCTATTATCTTCTACTTGTAAATTATGCACCTATATTCTTCACGCTTCCTCATCATTTAACTTAGATTATATATGTTCTATAGACTTACTTAGCTTTCGACATCTCTTAAGTTTTCCTTCTAGGGTTCCATCTCCACTTAGGAATTTTTCTATCAACTCTACTAAAGATACAAGTTCTATTCTTTATTCCTTTCTTTTATCTCAACTCTAATCATATATCCCCACGTGTGTATATAAATCACCCCTACACTTGGAAATTCAAATCAAGCAATCATACTCTTATCCATTGTCCAAAGCACTGATTAACTGGTGAATTCACATCCTTCATGCGACTGTTAATACTTCTTGAGGTACCAACAACCGATTACAAGATATGTTTGCACTTTAAAGCGTAATTCCTAGTCTTGCAACACCCAAGGGTTTTAGCAGTGACTCCCAAACCAGTTGGTCTAAGGCACTAGGTGATGAAGCACCCTTGCTAATTATTTTTCTATTTTTGCAGCCTTAAGTAATCACAAAGACCAGTGTTCATTTTTTCTTTATTCACATTTTTTTTCTTCGTACTAAGGACTTTAGACAAGAGCATTTCAAGGTTTCTTCTACTATTCCCAGTTTCAAGGTGGATTATGCAATTTGTAGGGTATACATTTTCAGAGTATAGACTTAAGCTAGGAATTATTTTTCAAACTTATACTCTAATAAGAATATCAATATTTTTCCTTTATTTCAACTTAGCCCAAAAGGTGAACTCAAAATTTGCCTAGTTCTAAATAAACTACAAAGACATATACTTTCTACCGTTAATCTTTAAAGAAGGTTATTTTTAGGGTTTTTAATTTACTAGGTCTAAGATCTAGTTGTTCCTGGCCAGTTAACCTATCTGTCAAACTCAAGTTAAATATGGTCAAAATTGAATACAATAATTTTTATAATTTTTGAAATTTTTTATGGGTTTTCAAATAAATATGCGGATGCAAAAATATGTACATATGAATGCGAAGGAGGAAAACGTACCGAGCATACCCCCAAACTTAAACTTGACAGTGTCCTCACTGTCATGCTGCACCAAGAGGGTCAAAATGCCGGCACTCCCCTGTTTATTTTTTTATTTTTTATTGTTAAAAGAAAAACAAAAATATATACAGAAAGGCTCCCCCCAAACTTCAGTGAAACAATGTTAGACATTTCTTCCAGACTTTGCACAGACCAAACATCAACACCAACCAGTCGAAAAATTTATCTGTAAAGAGTGTCGGATGGTGGAAGAACATGTTGTACCGATCCAAAAAGAATTGGGGAAGATAGGAGTGATGGCAGGGAAAGTATGGAAGTGAATAGACATGATGTGGTGATGAATCAAAACGAGAATGAGAATGATCAACAATCAGTAGAATATTGGCATTCTCATAGCTTATTAAAAGAAATGGGGGTGGTTCAACTTCTAAAGGAGGAAGTTGACTAACTACACCATCCCCAAGATATTTCTGTGGATCCTTTATCGACTTGGCATCATCCATCATGTGCATATGATATTCAATTATGAGGGAACTAATCTCCTCGATGTCCGCCATAGTCCAGCTGGAAACTTGCCGTCTATCTTGTAAGACCTTTAAAATAGCGTTCTCTTGCTCGAAGGCTAGAGAGGCTGATATTATAATGGGAAAGGTCTCATTCTCACCTATGTAAAATATTTAAGGTGAGACGGCAAGGGCATGAGCTCGAGTTTCGGAGGCGAAAGAATCATAGGTAAAATTGGGGAATCTACCTCGAACTCGAAGGACTCTAGTACAAGTTCGAAATCACTGCAAACAACCGATTCGGATGGTTCAACTAACTCATCCAAAAATTCAAAAGACTCATATTCGGGCCGTGAGTCGTCATCATCCGAAAAAGTGAAACTTTCATAATCAATATCGGTTGTGTCAACTGTGGTAGGCTCAAGGAGGGACGCACTAGTGGCGTCAAAGCTGTTCTCATCAAACAAAAATCTTTCAAACTCGCAGTCCTCCTGCGTGATTTCGTGAATAGAGCAAACTTTTCGTGTACTAGTTTTAGGCACGGGGGGCAGACTTCCTAACTTGTAAATATTGAACTCACTAGACGTCTTCCCGAAGGATAGAGTCATGGAGCCATTGCGACAGTTTATTATAGCATTGGAAGTGGCCAAAAATGGTCGACCGAGGATCACCGGAATTTGGTTTCGTGGGTTAGCAACAGGTTGTGTGTCCATGACAATAAAATCAACGGGGAATATGAAATCCCCAACTTTGATCAACACATCCTCTAGCTCACCCCTAGGATGGGTGATTGATCGATCAGCCATTTGGAGAGTACAACGAGTGGGTTTCAACTCTCCAACCCCTAATTGTTCGTACACGGAGTATGGAAGCAGGTTAACACTAGACCCAAGATCTAGAAGTGCTCGATTAATTTTCTTGTCCCCAATTGTTATCGAAATCGTAGGACAGCCGGGGTCCTTGTGCTTTTGGGGTAAAGAATTGACAAGAGCATCACTGACAGCACTAGCCACAAAAACTTTCTTTGGTACTTGTGACCTCCTCTTTTTGGTGCATAAGTCCTTTAAGGTTTTTGCATATGAAGGAACTTGCTGGATTGCATCCAAAAGAGGGATATTTATGCTAACATGTTTGAACAACTCGACAATCTTCTCCATTTGTGGAGTTGGTTTATTGGATCTCAACCGGTTTGGAAAAGGAACGTTTTGAAAAGTTGTTGAGTCCAATTTTTGCGGATCAGATTGTTGAGTTAGAACGGAATCCCGTGTAGATGTGTTCGTGTTGTGAGAAATGGGTCCGTTCGAGCTAGAAGAGGTAGAGCCGTGTGAAGGATGAAGAATAGGCTCTAACGAAGAAGAAGAAGAAGAAGGTGAAAAAGATGAAGAAGAACCACCGGCAGGGGTGTCATTGCGACAACCCACATTGTTTTGCAACATTTTCCCCGATCTCAACGTGGTCACAGCATTTACGTTATGAGTTTGTTGTTGATGTGCAGCATGTGCGTGACCGGGATTGGGCAGTGGTTGAGATGCGAGCTTTCCTTTCTCTCGCTCGCTCAATGCTGCATTGAGTTGTGCAATTTGTGCCTCAATAGATTTGATGCTTTGATCGTGTGAGGCACTATTTTGCACCAAAGATTGAATAAAAGTCTCTAATCTTGCTGTAGATTATGTAGATTGGTTTAGGAACGCATCTAGACTTCTTTCGAGCGAGCTAACCTTGTCATTGTTAGGTTGAACAAAATTGTTTGGCGCGTAAGAATTATTAGGCACAAAATTGTTCACTTGATTAGGGTAAGGTTGCTGTTGGAAAGGTTGTTGAAATTAAGTTTGTGAGGGTGCTTGTTGTTGTTGTGGAGGAGGCCCTTGAAAATTGTTATTTCCTTGGAATTGTTGATTTTGGTTCCAAGCGAAATTTGGGTGACTCCTCCACCCCGGATTGTATGTCGAAGAGTATGGATCGTTTCTCTGTCGTTGCTGAAAGGCAGCATTGACTTGATCCTGTCCTTGAGTAGATGCATTGTAAGGACACTCTTCGGTGAGATGTGATGGAGCCGAACAACAAGCACAAACAGTTCGTGGAGGCACAACAGGGGCAGGAGAAGACGATGAGATTTTGGTCTCAATTGCTTCCAGCTTTTTCGTAAGAGCGGCCATCTCGGCCTTCATGGCAATCGACATCTCTATTTGATGTATGCCTGCCCTAGATTGACCACTAGAAGAAGATGATGTGGTCTTGGTGCTCTCCCACTGAATTGTTTGTTCACTAAGATTCTCAAGAAACTGCCACGCTTCCTCACTAGAATTGGAGAGAAAGTGACCTTGACAGATGGTTTCTAGCAACTGCTTCGTTGCCGAGTTCAATCCCTCGTATAATGTTTGGCAAAGTTTCCAACTTTCGATCCCATGATGAGGGCATTGAACGAGTAGGTCTTTGAATCTTTCAAAACACTTCCAAAATGGTTCGGAAGGAAGCTGTGAGAATTGTATAATCTCATTACGGATTCTAGCAGTTTTGTGGTGAGGATAGAACTTTTTAAGAAAAGCTTTCACAAACTCATCCCAATTTCTAATTGAATGTGATGCGGTGCTGTATAGCCACTTCTCGGCTAGGTCACATAAGGTGAAAGGAATGACCCTTAGCCTTATAGCGTCATCACTTAATTGGGTAGTTTTCATCATAGCGCAAACGTTTTGGAATTTATTAATAAAAATATACACATCTTCTGATTCCAAACCATGAAATTTTGGCAGCGTATTGATGAAATGTGGTTTTATTTCAAAATTGTCCCTATTTGCCGGTGGGGGTGAAAGACAGGTGGGTAAAGAAGTGCGGACAGGATAGAAGAGATCCTGGTGCGCAACTCGTGCGGGCGCTTCAACAGGCGGTTGATTCGGGTTATTCGCACCTAACGGAGGTGGAATCATTCCCGTCGGTAAGGTATCGTTGGGGTTGAATCCCGACATGCCTTCGGAGGAAGAATTTGAAGGTGGAGGTAAGGAAGTGGACGGAATTTCGACTTCGGTGTCGAAAGGTTCGTCGGTCGGTACCAACGAAACACGAACTAATCGGGCGTTAGTGTCCCTAGTCCAAAGTGTAGCGTCTTGAAAAGTCGTTTTGGTGTTTTCCTGAAATTCGGTGAAAATTCGGTATTTTTCCGAAAACCGTCTTTCTCGATATTTTGCAGTTTAGGGCTAATTATACCTAAAATGGATAGGTAATTACTTGTTTTTAGTGACTAATGAGTTAATTATGAAATTTTGGTCATTTAAAAATTTTTCCCTATTTTTCATTTTTTAATATTTTTTTAAGCCGGTAAGAAAATACATTAAATAAGCGATAAATACAAATTTTTCCGGGCTAATTTTAATCTCTAAAATTATGATAATTATATTCTAGTGATAACATGAATTTTTAGTAATTTATTTTGATTTTTTTCAAATTTTTATGATTTGAAACGAAATTATTGAATTTTGGGCTAAAACTTGCAATTTTTGAGTTGTAGGGGGCCTTTTTGCATAAAATTTCTTTTGTAAAACCCCTCTATCTTTTCCCTCAGCCCTAGGACAGCCCAAACCTTGGCCAAGTCCAGAAATTTCTGGCCTCTCTTTCTTGAGTTGTTTCTTGAGTTGAATTTCATGATTTATGGCTTTATTTAAATATAATGATAAAAGTATGATACATTTGACTTTGGAAACTTGACCATGACTTTCCCCACTTGCCCACACCCTCCCCCATCCCTCCATTCTGGCCGAAACCTGCACCATTTCCCACCTCCATTATTTTCCTTCTCTTTCTCTCTCATTTTCTTCAAAATTTGCAACAAAATTCAATAAAAATCCACAAATCCTTCTCTTTTTCAACATAAAATCCTTGTGCTACCTCTTCTCAAGCCTAATATAGTTGAAATCATGTGGAAAGGAGGCATTTTTGGAGCAAATTTTCTTGCTTGATCCATTGATCAAGAGGTATAATTTCTATCATGTTAAATTCTTTGTTTAAGTGTTTATGTTATATGGTTTAGTGTTAGTTTAGTGTAGTTTAATCTAGTTTTCTTAGATTTTGTTTGAAAATTCTAACTAGGGTTTGAAAGCCATGATAATTAATTAAGTTGTTTATTAGTTAATCTAGTTGTTAGTGGACTAATCTATATGGTTACCTTGTTTATGTAGTCTTCAATTTTGCTAATTTAGGTAATTTTAGAAATTTGATTTTAGTTGTAAATTGTTGTTTTAGGATTTTCAAGAGAGGGTTTTTGTATGGAATTGGATTGTGAAACATGTTAATGAGTTGATTAGGGTTTAGAAATCCATTATTAGGTTAATTAATTTACTTTGCTATCTAGTATTTTGCTAACCTAATCTAAGTGATTAATTTTCTTATGTGGGCTTTTGTTGTGTTAAATTAAGTTTTCAAGTATGGAAATTGATTTGGAATATGCTAGGTTATAAATTCAAGAGATGGTTGTTTAGGGAAATTAGGATTGGAATCATTGTTATTGTGTTGTAATTAGTGTTTGTAGATTGCTTGTAGTGTGGTTGGGTGATGGTGCTAGATTGTAGTCGTTTTGTCGCTAATCGGCGATTTTTGGACCGATTTTGGAACGCAATTGCTTACTAGATTTTTATATAAATTATGTGATGGACTATTTTTGATATCTTGATGATTGTAATGGCTTGTCCTACGACTTTTAGGATGCGTGAGTGCGGTTTTTGGGTTGTCGGGTTTTAGTTTTGCCGGGTGACCCAAATCGGCGTTTTTCGGCAGTTTTTGCGATTTTCGCGTGTGTCCGCGCACTTTGTGCACGTTGTACCTAGCTAGCGAACTTTAGTAGTTTCGTTGGGGTTTTGCGTCGTTCTTGAATGTGTAACCTTATATTTGGTATTGATGTAAATTCCAGGTTCGGTCGCGGAAACGTCAGACGCGGCGCGAAAGGGAAAGGCGGTGATTGGACACAGCTAGCCAAGGATCCCGGTGAGTAGATTTAACATCTACGGGGGACGATCATTTGGATGGCGCAAGTCGCCCGATAGATTTAGTAAACTGGAAAATAGTAAATTGGATAATCACTTGTGACATTAGAATAATAATACTGACATGATAATTGCTGCAATTAGATCAATATGTTATATCCATATATGCAAACTCAATTGTAGGACACATGCACCCTTACCAGGTTTTTATATGCAGCACGAGCACTATTCATGTTTACACACACACCCTGGTAATTGCCATGCCACCACACTAGATAACCTTTAATTTAAACCTTTTTCTAATTGATACTTAAATTGTGCTATTTCCTTAAAATGAAACCGTAGGATTGCTATTCATGTGCATGTACTTCATCATATTCATTGTTCATGCTTAATACATTAATCACACATCGCAACTTGATTATTGGTATCATACGCATTCATTATCATTGATATATACACTTATGAGGGTTTCTTGAGATTTTATGATATTGCTGGATTTCGGGGGAAAGCCGCAAAATTTCTAAACTTATTATATTTTTAAAATATGTAAATTGCGGTTTTCTAGTGATGTAAGTGTCGTCCACCATGAGTTTGCTGTGGATTTGGAAATCCGTGTCGAGGAGTGGAGGAACCGGCACGGGTACATGGTGGGCCCGGTAAGGTACCCCGGGGCAAGAGGAATGTGGTGATGACGTTGAGCCTGGCAGGGGACGGATTACCTACCGGTGACTGTTTGGGACGGCGGATATCCAGAGGATACCGACCGTGGCCGCTAGATGATGGGATATTGATATTTGAGATGGGTCAGCCGGACGGCTGAGGCCAGAGATACATTTATGAGATTTGAGACAGCTTTTGGGTGTCGTTGCTGGACACCGGTTCTCGTCGATTCTTTGAGTATTATGCTGGCATTCTAAAAGAGTTTCAAAAACAAAAAGAGATAAAATATTTCTTATATATACCTATTGAGACCTCAGATTTTCATGTTGCATACATATTAGCACACTGATGTTGTATACACACCTGCTAGTGCATCCAGTCATACCTGTATTTTAGATGCTAGGATGCTTGTGTGCATGCATACGATAGCCTTTGTAGATATTATTTATTACTCACGAGTTGGCAACTCACCCCCGTTGTGCCACAGTCTTTTACAGGTCCGCTCCGTCAGTTCAGTAGTGGCGGGCGCACTTGTTCTTTTGCCTCTTTTGCCTGAGCTCGAGATTTGCTCATAGGTGGGTTATGTTATTTTTTTGTACCACCTTGTATATTCTTGTATGTAGTGTACTCCATCTACTGTTATACCAGATTATTGTATATTGACCTAGAGATGAGACTGTGAGGTTTGTGGATTTTATACTGTATTTGGGGTCGAGCTCACTTGAGCCGACATGCTACTTTTTCATGCTTCCTTATGCTTTATTATGCTTTATTGTGCTTGTTATCATTTACATTGCGTGGGATTTGTGACCGCCGTATGGCGAAGAGCTAGCTCCCGCTTAGGGATGCCCTATTTTGTTGGATTCATGTATATATTTTGTTGTACCCATTTTTGGGGGCCAGTATTTACAAAGGAGACTCTGCCGAAATTTTCGGGAAAAATTGGTATTATTTTTAAAAAGTGTTTTACATGACTTATTTGATAACTCGCTTTCTATTGATTGGGTTTTCTTCACTCTTTTGCTTCTTTGGTTTTGTTTTCTGGGTTTTGGCTTACTTAGTTTACGGACGCCTTTAGACGTTTCGTAAACTTAAGTGCCATTCACGTTCCGTACCCTGCGGGTCGTGACAAAGTTGGTATCAGAGCCAGGTTTTACCTTTGTGAGTGTAGGATGACCCTTGGTAGATGGAGTAAGTGACTTAAGCAGGATAACGTAGCGTGCGTATGTCCGCGACATACTTGCGATACGGTACTCCGCCTAAGTGACTTTAGGATATACTTGCTTAAAAAATTCCTTCTTCAATTCCGTGTATCCTATGATCCTATTGCACTGTCCTTACTATCCGTTTTCCTGTAACAGCCACTATGCCGCCGAAGGCTACGAGGGCACTGAGGGCTGCCGCCAGAGACGAGATTCGAGCTGGCTCGTCCGAGACTAGGACTGAGCAGGGTAGTATGCCTACGCCGCAGGGACAGACCGATCCACCTTCCCCAGGCAGTATGGATAGGCTCGAGACCGGTATAGAGGAGTTGCGACAGATGATGGGAGGCATGCAGGAGCTACGTCAGATGGTAGGATCCCTAGTTGCAGCCAGTCGTACACCGAGGCCGGATGACGTACCTACTACATCACAGACGACCATGATACCTGCTCCTACTACTACCACCGTGGCCATTCCGGTTTCACTACAGGACTTCATGAGGCTGAGACCTCCAGTATTCACCGGCACCGAGGCAGCGGAGGACCCACAGACGTTCCTTGACAGTTTAGCCAGGATCTGCCGTTCGCTGAGATGTTCGGATGATCGATGGGTAGAGCTTGCGAGTTTCCGACTAGAGGGTCTCGCGCAGACATGGTGGGAGTCAGTCTTGAGAGGTCGAGCTGCAGATCTGCCGCCTATGACTTGGGTCGAGTTTACAGCGGTCTTTCTAGCCCGTTTCCTTCCAGAGAGCGTTCGTGACGCCAGAGCTCGTAGCTTCGAGGCCTTAGTCAAGACACCTGGGATGACGGTGTCTGAGTATGATATCCAGTTTACACAGTTATCCCGATATGCTCAGTATTTGGTGGATACCGAAGAGAAGATGGTGAAGAGGTTCGTACAGGGACTTGATGCCCAGCTATATCTTGCCATTGGCGCCCAGCACTACGACACTTATTCAGCGGCTAGGGATACGGCATTACGGATGGAGGCACGCATATCACAGACTTCGGTCGTTTCTGGGCCGAAGAGGATGCGCACCGATGTACCACCTCAGAGGCAGCGCGCCAGATTCTTTCCGAGAGATAGGCCTGGCAGAGGATTTGGGCGGGGACAGTTATATGGTTCTTATTCCCAGGGGCAGCAGCCGTCGCCAGGATGTTTTGGGTGCGGGAGTCTGCACCATCTTGTCAGAGACTGTCCGGTGAGACGACAGGGAGCAGCGACAGTTCCGCATGTGACCCTACCACCATCACCACCCCCTCCTCAGAGAGCCCTACTTCCTACCCCAGGCGATGCTCCACGCCAGTTAGGTGCACCGAGAGGCCGTGGACGCGGCGGTCCTGTTCAGAGAGGACGAGGAGGCAGAGGCCGAGGTCGAGGTCAGCCCGCTATCGGTGGAGGACAGGCCCGAGTATTTGCTTTGACACCGCAGGATGCGCAGGCATCCAATGCCGTCGTGACAGGTACTTTGCCAGTTTGCTCTTTCGACGCACGGGTATTATTCGACCCAGGTTCCACACATTCGTACGTATCTACACACTTTGCACCGATGTTGGGCCGTGAGTCGTCGTCGTTAGATCAGCCGCTTGTTGTTGTTACTCCGGTAGGCGAGTCGTTTGTCGCTCGGTTTGTATTTCGTTTGTGTTCCGTTCGTATCGGGGAGAGGGATTCATCAGTTGATTCGATACTCCTCGATATGTTGGACTTTGATGTGCTTCTGGGCATGGATTGGCTAGCCACTTGTTATGCTTCGGTGGACTGCCGTGAGAAGGCAGTCAGATTTAGCTTTCCGGGAGAGCCAGTCCTTGTTATTCAGGGAGACCGCAGTGTCACCCTTCCCAGCTTAATTTCTTCTCTTCGCGCTGGTCAGCTCTTGCGGAAGGGATGTCAGGGATTCTTAGCGTTTGTTTGTGATACTCGAGCTTCAGAGATTCCGTTGGACCGGGTCCCGGTAGTTTGTGAGTTCCCTGATGTTTTCCCTGATGAGCTACCTGGGCTACCGCCTGAGCGCGATGTTGAGTTCTGCATTGATTTGATTCCCGGTTCGGGGCCTATTTCTATACCGCCTTATCGGATGGCCCCGGCAGAGCTTCGAGAGCTGAAGGATCAGTTGCAGGATTTGTTAGATAAGGGGCTTATTCGACCGAGTGTTTCTCCGTGGGGTGCTCCGGTCCTGTTTGTCAAGAAGAAGGATGGAAGTTTGCGCTTATGTATCGACTACCGCCAGCTGAACAAAGTTACCGTTCGGAACAGATATCCGTTGCCGCGCATTGATGATTTGTTCGACCAGCTTCAGGGTGCGGGGTATTTTTCGAGGATCGACTTGCGATCAGGATACCATCAGCTGCGAGTTCGACAGGAAGATATACCGAGAACAGCTTTCCGCACGCGCTACGGCCACTACGAGTTTTTGGTGATGTCGTTCGGACTCACCAACGCCCCAGCAGCATTCATGGATTTGATGAACCGTACATTCAGGCCGTATCTTGACTTGTTCATCATCGTGTTTATCGACGATATCTTGGTGTACTCCCGGAGCAGAGAGGAGCACGAGCAGCACTTGCGGATTACGTTACAGACTCTGAGGGAGCACCAGCTGTTCGCGAAGTTCTCCAAGTGTGCATTCTGGATGGACAGCGTCGGATTCTTGGGTCACGTGGTTACGAGGGACGGCATTTGTGTGGACCCGAAGAAGATTGAGGCTGTTCAGCAGTGGCCCCGACCTACATCGGTGACTGAGATCCGTAGTTTTCTAGGATTGGCGGGCTACTACAGGCGTTTTGTTCAGGACTTCTCCCGTATAGCTGCACCGTTGACCAGTTTGACCCGGAAGGGAGTTCCTTTCGTCTGGACAGAGGAGTGCGAGCGCAGTTTTCAGCAGCTACGGACTTGTTTGACTACGGCGCCGGTATTATCTTTGCCTTCGGGATCAGGCGGATTTGTTGTCTACTGTGATGCTTCGCGAGTGGGATTAGGATGCGTATTGATGCAGCATGGCCGGGTGATCGCTTACGCTTCTCGGCAGTTGAAGAAGCATGAACAGAACTACCCCACTCATGATTTGGAGATGGCTGCAGTGGTCTTTGCACTGAAGATTTGGCGACATTACCTTTACGGCGAGTCTTGTCAGATATTCACCGATCATAAGAGTTTAAAGTACATATTTCAGCAGCGAGACCTGAACCTCAGACAGCGTCGTTGGATGGAGTTGGTGAAAGACTACGACTGCGAGATCTTATATCACCCCGGCAAGGCAAATGTGGTGGCAGATGCGTTGAGTAGGAGGCCCAGGGGTAGTCTATCCTTTTTGCGCGCAGTGCAGAGACAGTCGTCAGCAGATTGGCAGATGTTATGCGACAGCCGAGTTGAGTTCGAGTTCACTCAGACAGGGGGACAGCTCGCGCATGTTCGTGCACGCCCACAGTTGCTTGACCGTATATATGAGGCACAGCGCAGTGACGACCGTTGCTCAGAGATCATGGCACAGATGGGACAGGGCAGATTTTCCGAGTTCGTGATTGATGATCAGGGGATTTTACGATATGGATCTAGACTGTGCGTACCAGATACTGATGGATTACGGCGCGACATTCTTGAGGAGGCACACCGATCAGTGTATAGTGTCCACCCCGGTTCCACCAAGATGTACCATGATATGAGAGAGACCTACTGGTGGGACGGGATGAAGAGGGACATTACGGAGTTCGTTTCGAGATGCCTGACTTGTCAACAGGTCAAGGCCGAGCACCAGAAGCCCGCAGGAGAGCTACAGCCGTTACCCATTCCAGAGTGGAAATGGGAGCAGATTTCGATGGATTTCGTTGTGGGTCTACCCAGGACCAGTCGAGGGTACGACTCCATCTGGGTGATCGTGGATAGATTGACGAAAGCGGCTCACTTCCTTCCAGTGAAGACGACTTTCAGCTTCGCTCAGTATGCTCAGCTCTATATTGACGAGATCGTGCGACTTCATGGCGTACCGACTTGTATCGTGTCAGATCGAGGCACTCAGTTCACCAGCCGACTTTGGCAGAGACTTCAGGAGGCTTTGGGCACTCGTTTGAGCTTCAGCACAGCGTTTCATCCGCAGACGGACGGACAGTCAGAGCGGACCATTCAGACCCTCGAGGACATGCTCAGAGCGTGCGTTTTAGACTTTGGTGGTAGCTGGGATCGTCATTTACCTCTAGTGGAGTTCTCCTACAACAACAGCTTCCAGGACACTATTCAGATGGCACCTTTCGAGGCATTGTATGGGAGGAGATGCAGATCGCCCGTTTGTTGGACAGAGCTCAGCGAGAGCAGCATTTTGGGGCCGCAGCTTGTTGAGGAGACGACATCGAAGATCCAGTTGATCCGAGACCGGATGAGAGCGGCTCAGAGCAGGCAGAAATCGTATGCAGACAGGCGCCGTCGCAGGTTAGAGTTCGCAGTTGGCGACCATGTTTTTCTGAGGGTCTCTCCGATGAAGGGCGTGATGCGTTTTGGGCGAAAGGGGAAGCTTAGCCCTAGATTCGTAGGTCCCTTCGAGATCCTCGAGCGTGTTGGCGCTGTTGCATATCGTTTGGCTCTTCCACCCAGCTTTCCCGATGTTCACCCCGTCTTCCATGTTTCGATACTCCGCAAGTACCTTCACGACCCTTCGCATGCGATTCAGCACCCGACAGTCCAGCTAGAGCGCGACCTTTCCTTTGCAGAGCAGCCGGTGGCCATCCTGGATCGGCAGGTGAAGAAGTTGAGGTCGAAGAGTATACCAACCGTCAAGGTCCTTTGGCGTAGCCCGAGCAGCGAGGAGGTTACCTGGGAGACCGAGGGCGAGATGAGGAAGAAGTATCCCCACCTCTTTGAAGGTACGCGTAGCTATATTTTTAAATTCGGGGACCGAATTTCTTTAAGGGGGGAAGATTGTAGCGTCTTGAAAAGTCGTTTTGGTGTTTTCCTGAAATTCGGTGAAAATTCGGTATTTTTCCGAAAACCGTCTTTCTCGATATTTTGCAGTTTAGGGCTAATTATACCTAAAATGGATAGGTAATTACTTGTTTTTAGTGACTAATGAGTTAATTATGAAATTTTGGTCATTTAAAAAATTTTCCCTATTTTTCATTTTTTAATATTATTTTAAGCCGGTAAGAAAATACATTAAATAAGCGATAAATACAAATTTTTCCGGGCTAATTTTAATCTCTAAAATTATGATAATTATATTCTAGTGATAACATGAATTTTTAGTAATTTATTTTGATTTTTTTCAAATTTTTATGATTTGAAACGAAATTATTGAATTTTGGGCTAAAACTTGCAATTTTTGAGTTGTAGGGGGCCTTTTTGCATAAAATTTCTTTTGTAAAACCCCTCTATCTTTTCCCTCAGCCCTAGGACAACCCAAACCTTGGCCAAGTCCAGAAATTTCTGGCCTCTCTTTCTTGAGTTGTTTCTTGAGTTGAATTTCATGATTTATGGCTTTATTTAAATATAATGATAAAAGTATGATACATTTGACTTTGGAAACTTGACCATGACTTTCCCCACTTGCCCACACCCTCCCCCATCCCTCCATTCTGGCCGAAACCTGCACCATTTCCCACCTCCATTATTTTCCTTCTCTTTCTCTCTCATTTTCTTCAAAATTTGCAACAAAATTCAATAAAAATCCACAAATCCTTCTCTTTTTCAACATAAAATCCTTGTGCTACCTCTTCTCAAGCCTAATATAGTTGAAATCATGTGGAAAGGAGGCATTTTTGGAGCAAATTTTCTTGCTTGATCCATTGATCAAGAGGTATAATTTCTATCATGTTAAATTCTTTGTTTAAGTGTTTATGTTATATGGTTTAGTGTTAGTTTAGTGTAGTTTAATCTAGTTTTCTTAGATTTTGTTTGAAAATTCTAACTAGGGTTTGAAAGCCATGATAATTAATTAAGTTGTTTATTAGTTAATCTAGTTGTTAGTGGACTAATCTATATGGTTACCTTGTTTATGTAGTCTTCAATTTTGCTAATTTAGGTAATTTTAGAAATTTGATTTTAGTTGTAAATTGTTGTTTTAGGATTTTCAAGAGAGGGTTTTTGTATGGAATTGGATTGTGAAACATGTTAATGAGTTGATTAGGGTTTAGAAATCCATTATTAGGTTAATTAATTTACTTTGCTATCTAGTATTTTGCTAACCTAATCTAAGTGATTAATTTTCTTATGTGGGCTTTTGTTGTGTTAAATTAAGTTTTCAAGTATGGAAATTGATTTGGAATATGCTAGGTTATAAATTCAAGAGATGGTTGTTTAGGGAAATTAGGATTGGAATCATTGTTATTGTGTTGTAATTAGTGTTTGTAGATTGCTTGTAGTGTGGTTGGGTGATGGTGCTAGATTGTAGTCGTTTTGTCGCTAATCGGCGATTTTTGGACCGATTTTGGAACGCAATTGCTTACTAGATTTTTATATAAATTATGTGATGGACTATTTTTGATATCTTGATGATTGTAATGGCTTGTCCTACGACTTTTAGGATGCGTGAGTGCGGTTTTTGGGTTGTCGGGTTTTAGTTTTGCCGGGTGACCCAAATCGGCGTTTTTCGGCAGTTTTTGCGATTTTCGCGTGTGTCCGCGCACTTTGTGCACGTTGTACCTAACTAGCGAACTTTAGTAGTTTCGTTGGGGTTTTGCGTCGTTCTTGAATGTGTAACCTTATATTTGGTATTGATGTAAATTCCAGGTTCGGTCGCGGAAACGTCAGACGCGGCGCGAAAGGGAAAGGCGGTGATTGGACACAGCTAGCCAAGGATCCCGGTGAGTAGATTTAACATCTACGGGGGACGATCGTTTGGATGGCGCAAGTCGCCCGATAGATTTAGTAAACTGGAAAATAGTAAATTGGATAATCACTTGTGACATTAGAATAATAATACTGACATGATAATTGCTGCAATTAGATCAATATGTTATATCCATATATGCAAACTCAATTGTAGGACACATGCACCCTTACCAGGTTTTTATATGCAGCACGAGCACTATTCATGTTTACACACACACCCTGGTAATTGCCATGCCACCACACTAGATAACCTTTAATTTAAACCTTTTTCTAATTGATACTTAAATTGTGCTATTTCCTTAAAATGAAACCGTAGGATTGCTATTCATGTGCATGTACTTCATCATATTCATTGTTCATGCTTAATACATTAATCACACATCGCAACTTGATTATTGGTATCATACGCATTCATTATCATTGATATATACACTTATGAGGGTTTCTTGAGATTTTATGATATTGCTGGATTTCGGGGGAAAGCCGCAAAATTTCTAAACTTATTATATTTTTAAAATATGTAAATTGCGGTTTTCTAGTGATGTAAGTGTCGTCCACCATGAGTTTGCTGTGGATTTGGAAATCCGTGTCGAGGAGTGGAGGAACCGGCACGGGTACATGGTGGGCCCGGTAAGGTACCCCGGGGCAAGAGGAATGTGGTGATGACGTTGAGCCTGGCAGGGGACGGATTACCTACCGGTGACTGTTTGGGACGGCGGATATCCAGAGGATACCGACCGTGGCCGCTAGATGATGGGATATTGATATTTGAGATGGGTCAGCCGGACGGCTGAGGCCAGAGATACATTTATGAGATTTGAGACAGCTTTTGGGTGTCGTTGCTGGACACCGGTTCTCGTCGATTCTTTGAGTATTATGCTGGCATTCTAAAAGAGTTTCAAAAACAAAAAGAGATAAAATATTTCTTATATATACCTATTGAGACCTCAGATTTTCATGTTGCATACATATTAGCACACTGATGTTGTATACACACCTGCTAGTGCATCCAGTCATACCTGTATTTTAGATGCTAGGATGCTTGTGTGCATGCATACGATAGCCTTTGTAGATATTATTTATTACTCACGAGTTGGCAACTCACCCCCGTTGTGCCACAGTCTTTTACAGGTCCGCTCCGTCAGTTCAGTAGTGGCGGGCGCACTTGTTCTTTTGCCTCTTTTGCCTGAGCTCGAGATTTGCTCATAGGTGGGTTATGTTATTTTTTTGTACCACCTTGTATATTCTTGTATGTAGTGTACTCCATCTACTGTTATACCAGATTATTGTATATTGACCTAGAGATGAGACTGTGAGGTTTGTGGATTTTATACTGTATTTGGGGTCGAGCTCACTTGAGCCGACATGCTACTTTTTCATGCTTCCTTATGCTTTATTATGCTTTATTGTGCTTGTTATCATTTACATTGCGTGGGATTTGTGACCGCCGTATGGCGAAGAGCTAGCTCCCGCTTAGGGATGCCCTATTTTGTTGGATTCATGTATATATTTTGTTGTACCCATTTTTGGGGGCCAGTATTTACAAAGGAGACTCTGCCGAAATTTTCGGGAAAAATTGGTATTGTTTTTAAAAAGTGTTTTACATGACTTATTTGATAACTCGCTTTCTATTGATTGGGTTTTCTTCACTCTTTTGCTTCTTTGGTTTTGTTTTCTGGGCTTTGGCTTACTTAGTTTACGGACGCCTTTAGACGTTTCGTAAACTTAAGTGCCACTCACGTTCCGTACCCTGCGGGTCGTGACACAAAGTGACATAACTAAAGGGGTAGTGTAGTCAGAAAAAAATGAAAGACAGATTGTGGAGGTAAGAGAACGTCAATGAGAAGAGGTGGTGTAAGTGAGGTGCAAGTTTTCTTTAGCGACAAGTTGCAAGTTTTGAAAAGATTTTTCTTTTTTTTTTTATGTGAGAGTTTTGCAAAGAGGTTTTTGTAAAGAGACTTGAGACGCAAACGCGATCAACCAGACATGCACAATCAGGCCTAGATCTAGGGTCACCTAGGTCAGCTAGACAGCTCCTAACTAGGGCTAGAAATAGGACCTCAAACCGCCTCTTCACCGCCAATTGCGGCCAGGTAAGTGCCAGGTAAGTGGGAGGCTCCCCGCTACAAGTAGCGGTCCTAATTAAGTAACCACTTGCCTCGACACACTTGCCTCGACACCGCAAAGTCAGTTAGGATAAACGGTCGATACCTATACTAGTCCTTTTTCCTATTGAGCTTGACGTCCTTAGGGCTGAGTCTAATATTTTTTAATTAAGAGTGGTCAATGCAAAATGCTTTTAAGTGATTTCTGGGGTCTTGGGAAGGGTGATGAAATCCCCACCCAATCTGAGTTTGGTCAATAGCCCCTTAAAGTTCGATTAAAATATGCAAAACATTAAATTCACTTGCAATCAATTATTTTTAGCGCGGCGCAAAGAAACCTGCAGAAAATCTGTTATTTAGAAGGGGGAAGAAGAATTTTTAGCGTAAAGAAATCCTGCAGAAAAATTGACAAAGGATATATTGTAGGTTACAGAGGGGAGAATGAGAAACAAACTGGAATTTTTTTCGCGCACTGTTGACCAGAAAAGGCCGCGGTTTCGCGGTTAGACTGAGGGATCAGGGCGCCAGAATCTTTCAGATGTTCTGTTGTTCCAATATCCTCCTGTTTTGATGTACCTTTTTTGTTTTCGCACTCTGTAATTTTCCAGATCCGAGATTCTTCGTTGATCCTGCAAAACTTCAAGAGATAAACCCTTCAAACAGATAAAAATTGATAAATTTTTTTTTACTTTTTCTATTTTCAGATTTTTATGATTTTAAAATTTATATCAACCCGAAATTACAAAAAGGAAATTTTACGCCATCCCCGGCAACGGCGCCATTTGATTTAGAGAGATTTTACGATCAAAAATAATTACCGCAATCAAGAACGGCGTCACATGAAGCTAGCCGGTGAATACGGGTCGGTCCACAGGGAAGTGTAATTTTCCTAAGTGTTCTTACGAGTTGATTACAATGGTTGTTTGGTTTTGTTTTAATTGAATCTAAAACTAAGTTATATGATGATAAAGAAACTTGCTAGGGTTAAGTCAAAGGTAGGGTTTGGTAAGATTTGATGACGCACCTCTTTCAATGCCCTAAATGAAATCTTTTAGAAATTATAGCAACTATTAGAAAAAGGGATTAGGATGATTGGGAAGAAACGAAGTTTCTTCCTCTAGATCCTTGTCCGTCATTTCCTAATATTTGCTCTAACCTTCATGGAAGACATGCATGTCCGGTCCTTTATACTACGGTTTCACCGTTACCTCGTGGGTAGGATGCCGTAGGGAGCGGATCATGCATGCATGGATGAAGTTCTAGTTATTAAAATTAATTGGGCACGAAAGACATGAGAGATCTTCATCTCTCATTCCCTCTTTTATTCCTAACCGTAACAAGCGAGGAAATTACTCGCTCATTAGGCGATTTATTAAAAAACATCATTTTGAGATTCATTTTTAAATCTATTGGATTAATTTCCTACTGTAGTTTTAAGAGATTCTATACTAGAATTAACTAAAGCAAAGGAATGATTTAATCTAAGGCAATAATTAAATTAGAAAGCTAGGGCAAGAAATTACTTTTAAACTAAGGCAGAAAATTAAATAACTTACAAGAAATGATGCTCTTCAATCCTCAAAAGATTCCGAATTTTTATTAATTGAAAAGAAGCATCCCTATTACAATATTTTGATTACAATTTTATAGGGAAACAGGGAAATTTAGGGTTACGGGATTCGCACATGTGCGATTACAAAAATACCCCCGAAAAATCCCAACAAAGTCACCGACGCACCGCCACCCAAAATCTGCACCGACACGTGCATTAAATGGCCGCGGAAACGCGGCATAAGTGGGGTTAATTCCGCGGCCCTTTGGTGAGTTCATCTGCTCAAAATTTGTGGTAATCTTCAGGGTCTCTTTGGGACTCTTATTCTTTGGTTCTTTTATCCATTTGCCTTCTGAGTCTTCTCCAGATCTTCAATGAAAACTTTTATTGGTCTTTTAACCGTTTCACTTTGACATTTTTGGACATTGCGTTGCCTTGTACCTCTGTGAACTGTTATTAGTCTAGGCTTGACTAGGATCCTTCTACTTGTTGGTCAAAAGTCCCTCTTTATGTATCAACTTTTGTCTTTTTCACTATTTTCGCTCCAAGAACCTGTATCCTGTAATATGTAGCAGACATGCATCAAAAGCACCTGTTTATTTATAAAACGAATAAGAATGGGGAATATAATAATGCAATATTATGGTATGAACAGAGACACGTAAGGGCGCCCATGCGTTGGATATTAATCCTTCAGCTTTTTCCATCTTCTCTTTTTTAAAGAGGTGTTTATCAGGGGTCACGTGAGGGCGCCCAAAAATCGGTTCTGCCCTTTTTATTTTGAGAAGTCTATTCAAGGGTCACATGGGAGCACGTGACCTAATCTTATTCGTTCTCTTTTGGTCATTGGAGGGGAGGGTCACGTGTTGCCACGTGATCATGTTGGGTACTTGATCTTTTTACGTGCATGGAGAGATAAATTCCTTATTCAAGAATTAAATTATTCTTATAGGGTTAAACCCTAATTTTATTTAGGGGAATTAAATTCCTATGTGTTCGAAAGAATTAAATTCTTTAAACTCAATTCTCCTTCTAAGTTTTGGATCTGCATGGCAGAATCTCCCCGATGAGAATTAAATTCTCAACTTATGGGGAGATCTGCTTCTGCAGATCTATTACCCTGAAGAAGAACTAAGTTCTGTTGGAGATAGTGCCCTCAGAGTCAATTATTGGATCACAGGCACGTGATTGCAATGATTGAGGGAGGACCTGTCCCAGTAGGACAGTCTTACTCGAGATGATAGTATGCTATCTGGTTTACCATTATCATCGTTTACTGCTTTAGGTGACCTGACATGTCGCTATTACACGTTGATAGAGCCTCTAGGATTCTTACTTGACCACCAGCAGTATGAGGGCGATCATATAAGTGGGAGCTGGGGTCTATAAGCACATCCTTAAAAGGTCCCTAGTCGTGGGAGTTTCGAGACAGGGCGTCGATATTCCAGAGTAGACTAGTGTGTACATTCGAGACCCCGACGAGGGGCGGTGGCCGGTCTCACAAGCCACTGGTGTCAGTTGGATCACCTAAGATGTATACAGGTGCTCATTGGGTTATGAGTACACCGGACAGGACTCGCCGGGAACATGCTAGTTGGTCTTATACCTGATGTCAGATAGCAGTTCCCTGGTGACATGTGTACAGGTTAGTTCATTGACCTGGGGATCGTCATTTGTCTCGTGTGAGTTCCCACTGTACTTTGATTACTACCCTACCACGCTCAAAGGAGACGTGCATACAGGATTTAGTTGGGTACAGTCCCAAGCCACATGGAGGCAGTGAGCGGATCTTCAGGGGTTCGTCTTTCCCAGTATTGGGGGTGAGGTCGCGTTGTGTCTAGGAGAGCCATTACACGAAGCCCTCGGCCGAGGCAGGAGATTTACTGGTAGGTAATCCAGTAGTATCTCAGGGTGTTCTGGGCTACACTCCGACACGACTTGTACCGCTTTTGGGGGTCTGACTTTTACCAATCCCCTAGGCTCGCCATGCGATGCTCATAGACGAACGGACCGGACTGTACGGATATTGTCACTGACAGGCTCAGTAGGCTGTTAGGATGGGTTCGCTCATCGACGTCCCTTTTGGTCAATAGCTGGTGGCCCGTTACGTATTGGCTTATACCTCTGACGTGCTAGTGGTTAAATCCACAACCAAGGTGTTGACGAGTCTTTAGAGTCCCCCACATTCAGTTACTCAAGTTTCGGGCGAAACGCTGTAGAGGCCGTATGGAGATATGGCAAGGTCCGATCAGATACGTGCGGTATTGCATGGATCAGGATCGGACAGTTAGTACTAGAGGCCGTATGGATATATGGCAGGGTTCGATCAGATACGTGCGGTATTGCACGGATCAGGATCGAACGGATAATACTAGCCGGCTTTGGTTTAAGCCGGATCCTAGTATAGTACAGTGTAGATTTTGTCTCATTGCATTTGTATTCGGTTGGAATACAAATGCGGGTGTGTATACACAGTGTCGGGGTTTTCCTGTAATTTATTACGGGACCAGTTTTCTGGAGTTGCCAGTTTGCTTTCCGTTTCGACCATTTTCATTTGTATCTTTCAATGGCCGAAGATTGGTGGAGGAGGACTTATTTGCATTTGTGCAAATAAGCATTAGTGGAGGGGGTTCTTTGCATTTTGTTGCTTCTTGACCTTGACTTGTTCACTTCATCATTACTTGACTTTTGGAGTCATCATGTTTGATGATGGTTGTGGTTGAGTGCGGATGTGTTTGTGATCATGTTCTTTCATAATTTCTTTTGATTCCCTCATGCATTATTGTGTGGCCTCTCTCCTTTTTTAATAACCTCTCACTCATTCTCTCCTCTCCAAGATTATGGCCGGCCTTGCTCTTTGATGGGGCTGTCCAAAATTCTAGTGGGGGGATTTTTGCTCTTTTGGCTTGGTAAAATCCCACAAGCTCCTCCTCCAAAAAGCTTGTATCATTCCTCCACTCCAAAGGCAACATCTACAACCCCAAAATGAGACATGGTTCTACACACATTCTGCAGCAAACCTTGGGCACGTCGACTTGCCAGCTTCGTGCCCGAGTTGCCTCGGTATAGAGGTGGGAGCCCGTAAAAGAAGCAGGCAACGTGGTGCCCCTTCCGACGAGGAGGTGGAGACTGGAGACTCCGCAGGAGATCGGGACGACGACGAGAAGACCGGAGGACACGGATCACTCGGTATATCTCTCTTTCCATCTTGTAGATAGCTAGGACTAGTTTAATGGCCCGATCCGGGTTTTAGTGCGCGGTGGTGCCGGTTCAAGAAAATTAAAGTTAACCATCGCTTCCGCATTTGGCCTCGGGATGGAGGCCGGGGCGCCGCCGTGCACTTACAGTGGTATCAGAGCCTCGCCATTAACATAGTCTAGCTTTGTCTAATGTGTTTTACACTTCCGATCGAACAAATGTTACGAAAACCCAATAACACATGCATCAGTTTTCTGTTGATTTTTTTCTCGCTCGAAATTTTTTTCAGGTTGTTGAATAGTGATGTACTGGAAGTTCTAAGCATTCTGTAGAAATTCGATACCGTAACTCGACAATGGGAGCGTGGAACCGCGGCCAAACCCCCCTTGGGCCGCGGTTCCGCCGCACATTGATGTCCTTGCCGTATCAAATTTCTGCAGTTGCTTTCTGGGTTGAAAATAGGGTTTTTGGAATATTAATTTTGGGCCCAAAATTTCTTGATGTGCTACAGTAGTACTTGGGGCCCACTTGTTAAAATTTGATCGATCGGATAATTTAAACACATTAGTTCACAGTATTTACATTATATCTGCGACCGTGAATGTCACTTGATCGGTAAATCCTGTCTAACTGCTATAGCCCGGTTAGACGGATTTGCGAACGTGACTTTCACGTTGATGTTCTGTGTTATGCTGTGATGTTGCGGATCGGTCGTGGGGGATAGCCTGGATGCAATGCTAGTACAGATTTAGTTGTATTATGTACATTTGATATTGCGGGGCGAGCGTCCGACATGTGTACTGTCGTCACTGCCTGATTGTATTATTATTTTGGGGCACGACCAGGTTGCGGTCGATGTACCCGTTGTATGTATATTTTACTTTCTGTACTAGGATTACCCCAAGGTGGGGTGCACGGATAGCCGGGTTCTAGAAGGCAACAAGCCCGCATCTCATGGCATTGGGACGGAGGGGGCTTCACTCTAAAATTGGCGGGCTATTCGCCGCACTCGTAGGGGGTACAGGTTGACCCAGGAGGGGTGCCCAAGTTACCGGATTCCGTGAAGTGCTAGGTGGTCCATTCACGGTGCTGAAGGGGGCTGCCTCGCTTCAGGTTTTGGCGGGTAACTTGCCGCGCCCGTAGGGGTCTAGGATTTCATTGCACAGGCTATCCACACGACCAGGGGAACGTCGGGTTTCAGTAGTGGCTCTGTGAAATCCGGGGATCCCAGATATCTGTATTGTTCTATGATGCTGTACATTTCTGTGATGTTGCATTTTTTCACGCCTTGAGCGAAGTATTATATATTGGTATATATATATTAGTAGATGTTGTATATGTTTTGCATCCGCGCTAGTCCAGTCCCCGCTCTGTCGTTAGTTAGCTAACCTAACAGGTAATGACGGGACCCAGTGGCGAATGCGGATGGCATATACGTACATCAGTATATTTTCGTTCTTTGTGGTATGATCAATTGATGGGACTGCGTTGATTCGGATCAATGCAAGTTAAAAACAAACCTATTCTGATGTTGTTGGAACACTTTTCAAAAAGTTGTTATTGCAAGGACGTTCACTTTTGTTTTGCATCGTGGTATTCAGTTGGAATATCCTGCTCCTCAGTCGACGAGGCAAGGGCCGAGATCCCTTCACCGGGAGTGACCCCTTGGACAAAAAGTTTGCGTCAGGGCAATAACTTCACTATAGCCGATTACTTTTGCTTTGCACCGTGGTATTCAGTTGGAATATCCTGCACCTCATTCTACGGGGAAAGAGCCGAGATCCCTTCACCGGGAGTGACCTCTTTAGCAAGGGTTTTCGTCACTATATTTTCTAAAAAGCTATCCGTTCCTTCAACGATATCAAGTTCATTACGTTAAAGGTTTTCGCCAGAAACCATTCGTAGCCCTCCGTCGTTTCAGTTAAATATTCGGTAGTATTCAAGCTATGTATTTTGACCTCACGCGAAAGTATAGTGATTGGTAGCTGCCGGGTATTTATCTGTTGCATAGATAGATGCGTTGGTTTGGGACAGTCGTACTACTATTTTGGCCTACGTCAAGGGTATGTACGGGTGGGTTCAAATTAACCTGGACAATGACGGGTAGAACTTGACATGTGACTTATGATATTTTGACCTCACGCCAAGGTCATAAGAGCATGGGGCAGAAATCACATCGGGAGTTTCTAAAGAAACTGAAACTTGTCAGATATGCGCATACCCTCTGGAGTGTGATGACGTAAACGGATTCCGTCATGTTATCATACGATGATAGTTGGATCCCGATTCCCACTGATGAGTTGGTTTACTCCTCGGGTGATCCCGACTAATTCTTCTTTCAGGTTTGGAGGAGAATTTGACAGTACAGTGGGAGGTTTCCAGATTAGACAAATTGGTAACCATTCTGATCTAGGTTAGAGTGCACGCTGAGTGTTTCTTTTCTCTCTCTCTGGCAGCGACCATTGACCCGACCCTAAGACTATGACTCAGTGACCAAGTTGACCGAACCTTCTTAACACTGGCTTTTGGATTGTCAGAGTTGCATACCTCATTGCCACTCCTACTTTTACCATTTTCTCCAGGACACCCCGTATTACTACGAACGTCCACTTCTATTGGACAAAACCATCGTATGGTTAGATACGAACTCGAAGGAATTCGAGGATGGTTTCCGGTTCTGGAGAAAACGGATAGGACTATTCAGTTGTCTTTTCCTTTTACCTTCTCTCAGGTTGCGAGTACTCCTTGGTTTAGGAGATAGTACACCTATTACGCAAATTGGATAGTCTTCTTCCAAACCTTAGGCTGGTGCCGAACGGTGGGGAATGAAGAAGACCAATTAGCATAACGATGGTGTACAGAAGGTATTATGTAAAGACAAAGAAAGGGATTAGTAAGAGGGCAACGTAAATTGTGACTGATATTCACGACCAAACCAAGTATTTATTCGCCAATCCTAAATCACCTTTGTATTTCTCCAGAACACTCCGTATCACTACGAAGATCCACAGTTTATTGGATACTCCATCGTATGGTTATATACAAACTCGAAAAAGAACTTGTTCCAGTTCGGGGATTGATTCTGGTTCAGGAGAAATAGGAATAAGGTATATTCGGTTGTCTTTTATCTTCACCTTCTCTCATTGCGAGTGCTCCTAGGATTAGGACAGTACATCCATTATGCTTATTGGATAGTCTTCTTCCAAACCATAGGCTAGTGCCGAAAGGTAGGGAAGGAAGAAAACCATTTGGCCTAAAGGGGTGTGCAGAAGGTAATGACTAAAGACATATAAAGGGATTTGGAGAGATGGCAAAGAATTATACGGTTACAGTTGTGAATCTGGATAATGGAAGAGACATTACTAGGAATACCAGAATACCCCATCGAAACATTTCAATGTTTCAGTTTCACTGTGTACTGCTAAAGGAAAACTGATTTCCCGACTAGATACTTACTCCAGGGTATGTATTTACCAGGTATGAGTCTCACATCTGTATGGTTTTACAGATGATGAGTGGGAGTAAGTTATTGGGAATTAGGTGATCATCCTCATTATATCGGGATTCGTTGTAATCGGTGATATTTGAGGAAGTCACCTGGGTTGTTTGCCGGACGGCAAATATTTGGTTTTGAATATCCGCTGTTATGCACCAATTTCAAATTGATATATTTGTACGTCTATTTTCATAGAGTGAGATATACCTTTCTGAAATTATGTCTATGACATTTACCTATATCAGTGGATGGTTAGGTAAGGAGCATTGAACAGCGGTGTAATTCTTCATAACCATAAGTACAGTTTTCAACTTACGACACACAGGGATTGAGTTATCTGACTCAAGGGACTTATACAGAGTATTGTATGTTGTCCAGGGTCCATCAGGACAGAGGGGTTGGTCCTCGTACTATATTTGGTTTACTTATGACTTCTCTAGTTTTTAGACAGGTGTTTCGTGGAAACACAGGATCCGAATTTTGAGAAGTTATAAGTATTTGAATAAAGTAGAGAACCAAGTATTGCAAGTATTGGGATTCTTCAAAGTGATCGGAGATGTAGATACTTGAGTATGGTATTCTGTTGATAGTAGTGATTAAGAGAACTTGCTTCTCTTTCAGGTTACTCATAATTGGAAGGATTCCTAAGTTGAGTAACGCTGATAGGCCTCCTTCCATTTAGTTGACATGCGCTGGAGACAGTTGCATGATTTGAATCTGGTTCAATTAAATCAGTGCCTCTGGTTCTATATTGGATATAGAACAGTTCATATCTTAACGTTGTTAAGGTACGGGGAGTTGTCCGGTTTATGATTAAAACCAGACACTGGACAACTCAAGGCACGTTTCTGTAATGGCTGTTTGGGGGTTGACCCAGACTATGACGAGGGTTGACTTTCTACTATCTGGAAGATCAATAGTGATATTGTTCTTGACTCGCCACAGTTTTATTAAAAATGAATTTTTTTTTCAGAAAACAGTAGTGGGAGTATGGTAGAACTGGAAGTGATTCCAGAACCGCAAACGATTACTAAAGATTTGATAAGGAACTTAAAGATTCAATCTGGATTGACATTCCATTGGCCACTCCGCAGATAAGGTGGGTAACCTCAAGCACCCGAGGGGTACTCCGGTAGCCTCAAGGACGGTGACAGGGAGGTTCTTGTTACCCACACTTGCCATTGTTGTTGTTCCAGGTTGCGAGACCCGGTGGGAGGATGAGTATAGCGTCGTTCTAAACTAGCTTTAGAAGTGTACGTGTATATGACTCTGCCAGAGGGTTGTCGTAGTCAGTGGGAGCAGCGGAAGCATTGGTGGACAGGTGGCTTATGTCTATTTATAGACTAAAGCATATATAGCGGAGATAGATCATCAATTTCTGATGTGACAGTCATAGGTTTGACTTCATCAGAATAGGGGATGGATCTGTTAAGAAGGTAGTAGGGTGTGATGTCATGGTATTTGGATGACATACACAGAATAGGAAAAGAAACTCCTATACTACGATCGGTTATACTTTGGTCGTCACACAGTGGTTTCTCCACATGGGACTTGGACATTATATCAGACATACTGGTTACTGGATCTATGGTTTTAGATCTAGATTTAGGTGGTTTCCCAATCAGGGTACTTAGACAGCATTCTAAGAGTATTTAGAATGGACGACTCCTGGCATAGTGGGGTACCTGCAGGTAATGGAGTCACCCTCTCTAAAGGTGTCTTACAGACTAAAGGGGAGAGGGATGTGCATGATTGGCAGATCACTTGCTCAGGCAATTGAGTCAATCATGAGATGTCAAGTACCACACCAGATATTGTTCTGTTGGAGATAGTGCCCTCAGAGTCAATTATTGGATCACAGGCACGTGATTACAATGATTGAGGGAGGACCTATCCCGATAGGACAGTCTTACTCGAGATGATAGTATGCTATCTGGTTTATCTTTATCATCGTGTACTTGTTTAGGTGACCTGACAGGTCGCTATTACACGTTGGTAGAGCCCCTAGGATTCTTGCTTGACTACCAGCAGTATGAGGACGATCATATACGTGGGAGCTGGTAGTCTATAAGCACATCCTTAAAAGGTCCCTAGTCGTGGGAGTTTCGAGACAGGGCATCGATACTCCAGAGTAGACTAGTGTATACAGTCGAGACCCCGACGAGGGGCGGTGGCCGGTCTCACAAGCCAGTGGTGTCAGTTGGTTCACCTAAGATGTATACAGGTGCTCATTGGGTTATGAGTACACCGGACAGGACTCGCCGGGAACATGCTAGTTGGTCTTATACCTAACGTCAGATAGCAGTTCCCTGGTGACATGTGTACAGCTTAGTTCATCGACCTGAGGATCGTCATTTGTCTCGTGTGAGTTCCCACTGTACTTTGATTACTACCCTACCACGCTCAAAGGAGACGTGCAAACAGGGTTTAGTTGGGTACAGTCCCGAGCCACATGGAGGCAGTGAGCGGATCTTCAGGGGTTCGTCTCTCCCGGTATTGGGGGTGAGGTCGCGCTGTGTCTAGGAGAGCCATTACACGAAGTCCTTGGCCAAGGCAGGAGATTTACTGGCAGGTATTCCAGTAGTATCTCAGGGTGTTCTGGGCTACACTCCGACACGACTTGTACCGCTTTTGGGGGTCTGACTTTTACCAACCCCCTAGGCCCGCCATGTTATGCTCATAGACGAACGGACCGGACTGTACGGATATTGTCACTGACAGGCTCAGTGGGGTATCAGGATGAGTTCGCTCATCGACGTCCCTTTTGGTCAATAGCTGGTGGCCCGTCACGTATTGGTTTATACCTCTGACGTGCTAGTGGTTAAATCCACAGCCATAGTATTGACGAGTCTTTAGAGTCCACCACACATTCAGTTACTCAAGCTTTCGGGCGAAAAGCTGTAGAGGCCGTATGGAGATATGGCAAGGTCCGATCAGATACGTGCGGTATTGCACGGATCAGGATCGGACAGTTTGTACTAGAGGCCGTATGGATATATGGCAGGGTTCGATCAGATACATGCGGTATTGCACGGATCAGGATCGAACGGATATTACTAGCCGGCTTTGGTTTAAGCCGGATCCTAGTATAGTACAGTGTAGATTTTGTCTCATTGCATTTGTATTTCGGTCGGAATACAAATGCGGGTGTGTATACACAGTATCGGGGTTTTCCTGTAATTTATTACGGGACCAGTTTTCTAGAGTTGCCAGTTTGCTTTCCGTTTCGGCCATTTTCATTTGTATCTATCATTGGCCGAAGATTGGTGGAGGAGGGCTTATTTGCATTGTTGTAAATAGGCATTTGTGAAGGGTGTTCTTTGCATATATTTGTATCATGATGGTTGCATGATGGAGCCCCATCCCTTGACCTTTCTTGAGTTCATGATTGCTTGACTTTGTGAGGTGATGATGGTGGTGTTGGAGTGTTGGTTTATTAGCTATCATGGTTGTTGGTTGAGTATTGGAATTGTTGTGATGATGATTCTTTGCATGATAGCCTTCTCTCTCTCTCCCTTGGATTATTGGATGGCTCTCTCATTCTTTGCTACACACTCCACTCTCTCTCACTCTCTTGCAATTGCAATGGCCGGCCACTCCCATTGGGGGCTGTCCAAATTTTTGAGTGTGGATTTTTTTGCTTCATTTCATGCTCCAAAAAATCCCCAAGTCCCTCCACATAGTTCTTGTATCATCCCTCCACCAAAATGGCACCTCCATGAACCCCAAATGAGACACAAGCCTCTACACTATATTCTACAGCAAACCTTGGGCACGTCGACTAGCCAGCTTCGTGCCCGAGTTTCCTCGGCATTGAGGTGGGAGCCCGTAAAAGATGTAGGCGATGTGGTGCACTTCCGGCGACGAGGTGGAGACAGGACATTCCGCGGGAGATCGGGACGATGACGAGAAGACCGGAGGACTCGGATCAGTCGGTATATCTCTTTTTCCCATCTTGTAGTTAGCTAGGACTAGTTAATGGTTCGATCCGGGTGTTTAGTGCGCGGTGGTGCCGCTTTGCTACTTTGCAAAATTAAAGTTTATCACCGCTTCCGCATCTGGCCGTCGGATTGACGACCGGGGCGCCGCCGTGCACTTACAGTGGTATCAGAGCCTCGCAATTAACTTAGTCTAGTTTTGTTTGATGTGTTTACATTTCCGATCGACCAAAATTCCAAAATCCGCATTTTTGTTCACATCAGTTTTCTGTTGAAATTTTTTTGGAGTCGAAAAATTTTTCAGGTTGTAGAAAGGTGATGTACTGGAAATTATAAGCACTCTGTAGAAATTCGACACAGTGAATCGACCACTGAAGCGCGGAACCGCGGCCAAACCCCCTTTGGGCCGCGGTTCCGCCGCACATTGGTGTCCTCGCTGTATCAAATTTTTGCAGTTGCTTTCTGGGTTAAAAATAGGGGTTTTGGAATATTAATTTTGGGCCCAGAATTTCTTGATGTGCTACAGTAGTGCTTGGGGCCCACTTGTTAAAATTGATCGATCGGATATTTTAAACACATTATTTCACAGTATTTACATTATATCTGCGACCGTGAATGTCACTCGATCGGTAAATCCTGTCTAACTGCTATAGCCCGGTTAGACGGATTTGCGAACGTGACTTTCACGTTGATGTTCTGTGTTATGCTGTGATGTTGCGGATCGGTCGTGGGGGATAGCCTGGATGCAATGCTAGTACAGATTTAGTTGTATTATGTACATTTGATTTTGCGGGGCAAGCGTCCGACATGTGGACCGCCGTCACTGCCTGTTTGTATTATTATTTTGGGGCACGACCTGGTTGCGGTCGATGTACCCGTTGTATGTATATTTTACTTTCTGTACTAGGATTACCCCAAGGAGGGGTGCACGGATAGCCGGGTTCTAGAGGGCAACGAGCCGGCATCTCATGGCATTGAGGCGGAGGGGCTTCACTCTAGAATTGGCGGGCTATTCGCCGCACTCGTAGGGGGTACAGGTTGACCCAGGAGGGGTGCCCAAGTTACCGGATTCCATGAAGTGCTGGGTGGTCCATTCACGTTGCTGAAGGGGGCTGCCTCGCTTCAGGTTTTGGCGGGTAACTTGCCGCGCCCATAGGGGTCTAGGATTTCATTGCACAGGCTATCCACACGACCAGGGGAACGTCGGGTTTCAGTAGTGGCTCTGTGAAACCCGGGGATCCCAGATATCTGTATTGTTCTGTGATACTGTACATTTCTGTGATGTTGCATTTTATCACGCCTTGACCGAAATATAATATATTGGTATATATATTAGTAGATGTTGTATATGTTTTACATCCGCGCTAGTCCAATCCCCGCTCTGTCGTTAGTTAGCTAACCTAACGGGTAATGACGGGACCCAGTGGCGAATGCGGATGGCATATACGTACATTAGTATATTTTCGTTCTTTGTGGTGTGATTAATTGATGGGACTGCATTGATTCGGATCAATGCAAGTTAAAACAAACCTATTCTGATGTTGTTGGAACACTTTTCAAAAAGCTGTTATTGCAAGGACGTTCACTTTTGTTTTGCATCGTGGTATTCAGTTGGAATATCCTGCTCCTCAGTCGACGAGGCAAGGGCCGAGATCCCTTCACCTGGAGTGACCCCTTGGACAGAAGTTTGCGTCAGGGCATTAACTTCACTATAGCCGATTACTTTTGCTTTGCATCGTGGTATTCATTTGGAATATCCTGCACCCCATTCTACGGGGAAAGAGCCGAGATCCCTTCACCGGGAGTGACCTCTTTAGTAAAGGTTTTCGTCACTATATTTTCTAAAAAGCTATCCGTTCCTTCAACGATATCAAGTTCATTACGTTAAAGGTTTTCGCCAGAAACCATTCGTAGCCCTCCATCATTTCGGTTAAATATTCGGTAGTATTCAAGCTATGTATTTTGACGTCACGCCAAGGCATAGTGATTGGTAGCTGCCGGATATTTATCTATAGCATAGATAGATGTGTTGGTTTGGGACAGTCGTACTACTATTTTAGCCTACGTCAAGGGTATGTACGGGTGGGTTCAAATTAACCTGGATAATGATGGGCAGAACTTGACATGTGACTTATGATATTTTGACCTCACGCCAAGGTCATAAGAGCATGGGGCAGAAATCACATCGGGAGTTTCAAAAGTACTGAAACTTGCCAGTTATGCGCATACCTTCTGGAGTGTGACACCGTGAGCGGATTCCGTCACGTTATCATGCAATGATAGTTGGATCCCGATTCCCACTGATGAGTTGGTTTACTCCTCGGGTGACCCCGACTAATTCTTCTTTCAGGTTTGGAGGAGAATTTGAGGTACAATGGGAGGTTTCCAGATTAGATAAATTGGTAACCATTCTGATCTAGGATAGAGTGCACGCTGAGTGTTTCTTTTCTCTCTCTCTTCGGCAGCGACCATTGACCCGACCCTAATACTATGACTCAGTGACCAAGTTGACCGAACCTTCTTTAACACTGGCTTTTGGATTGTCAGAGTTGCCGACCTCTTTGCCACTCCTACTTTTACCCTTTTCTCCGGGACACCCCGTATTACTACGAACGTCCACTTCCATTGGACAAAACCATCGTATGGTTATATACGAACTCGAAGGACTTCGAGGATGGTTTCAGGTTCTGGAGAAAAAGAATAGGACTATTCAGTTGTCTTTTCCTTTTACCTTCTCTCTCAGGTTGTGAGTACTCCTTGGTTTAGGAGTAGTACACATATTACGCAAATTGGATAGTCTTCTTCCAAACCATAGGCTGGTGCCGACCGGTAGGGAATGGAGAAAACCAGTTAGCCTAAACGGTGTACAGAAGGTATTAAGTTCAGACAAAGCAAGGGATTAATAAGAGGGCAAAGTAAATTGCGACTGCTATTCACGACCAAACCAAGTATTTCTTCACCAATCCTAAATCACCTTTGTATTTCTCCAGGACACTCCGTATCACTACGAAGATCCACAGTTTATTGGATACTCCATCGTATGGTTGTATACGAACTCGAAAGGAACTTGTTCCAGTTCGGGGATGGATTCTGGTTCAGGAGAAATAGGAATAAGGTTTATTCGGTTGTCTGTTATCTTCACCTTCTCTCGCTTTGCGAGTGTTCCTAGGATTAGGATAGTACACCCATTATGCTTCTTGGATAGTCTTCTTCCAAACCATAGGCTGGTGCCGAACGGTAGGGAAGGAAGAAAACTATTTGGCCTAAAGGGGTATGCAGAAGGTAATGACTAAAGACATATAAAGGGATTTGGAGAGGTGGCAAAGAATTATAAGGTTACAGTCATGAATCTGGATGAAGGAAGAGGCATTACTAGGAATACCAGGATACCCCATCGAAACATTTCAATGTTTCAGGTTCACTGTGTACTGTTAAAGGAAAACTGATTTCCCAGTTAGACACTTGCTCCAGGGTATGTATTTACCAGGTATGATTCTCACATCTGTATGGTTTTACAGATGATGAGTGGGAGTAAGTTATTGGGAATTGGGTGATCATCCTCATTATATCGAGATTCGTTGTAATCGGTGATATTTGAGGAAGTCACTGGGTTGTTTGCCGGGCGGCAAGTATTTGGTTTTGAATATCCGCTGTTATGCACCAATTTCAAATTGATATATCTGTACGTCTATTTTCATAGAGTGAGATATACCTTTTTGAAATTATGTCCGTGACATTTACCTATATCAGTGGATGTTTAGGTAAGGAGCATTAAACAGCGGTGTAATTCTTCATAACCGTAAGTACAGTTTTCAACCTACGACACACAGGGAATGAGTTATTAGACTCAAGGAACTTATACAGAGTATTGTATGTTGTCCAGGGTCCATCAGGACAGAAGGGTTGGTCCTCATACTATATTCGGCTTACTTATGACTCCTCTAGTTTTTAGACAAGTGTTTCGTGGAAACACAGGGTCTGAATTTTGAGAAGTTATAGGTATTTGAATAAAGTAGAGAACCAGCTATTGCAAGTATCGGGATTCTTCAAAGTGATCGAAGATATAGATACTTGTATATGGTATTCAGTTGATAGTAATGATTAAGAGAAATAGCTTCTCTTTCAGGTTACTCATAATTGGAAGCATTCCTAAGTTGAGTAACGCTGATCGGCCTCCTTCCATTTAGTTGACATGCACTAGATATAGCTGCATGATTTAAATCTGGTTCAATTAAATCAGTGCCTCTGGTTCTATATTGGATATAGAACAGTTCATATCTTAACGATGTTAAGGTACGGAGAGTTGTCCGGCTTATGATTAAAACCAGACACTGGACAACTCAAGGCACGTTTCTGTAATGGCTGTTTGTGGGTTGACCCAGGCTATGACGAGGGTTGACTTTCTACCATCTGGCAGATCAATAGAAATATTGTTCTAGACTCGCCACAGTTTTATTAAAAATGGATTTTTTTTCTGAAAACAGTAAGTAGGAGTATGGTAGAACTGGAAGTGATTCCAGAACCACAAACGATTACTGAAGATTTGTAAGGAACCTAAAGATTCAATCTGGTTTGACATTCCATTGGCCACTCCACAGATACAGTGGGTAACCTCAGGCACCCGAGAGGTACTCCGGTAGCCTCAAGGACGGTGGCAGGGAGGTTCTTGTTTACCCACACTTGCCATTGCTGTTGTTCCAGGCTGCGAGACCCTGTGGGAGGATGAGTATAGCGTCGTTCTAAACTAGCTTTAGAAGTGCACGTCTATATGACTCTGCCAGAGGGTTGTCGTAGTCAGTGGGAGCAGCGGAAGCATTGGTGGACAGGTGGCTTATGTCTATTTATAGACTAAAGCAGATATAGCGGAGATAGATCATCTATTTCTGATGTGACAGTCATAGGTTTGACGTCATCAGAATAAGGGATGGATCTGTTGAGAAGGTAGTAGGGTGTGATATCCGGGTTTTGGATGACATACACAAAGTAGGAAGTGATATTCCTATACTACGGTCGATTACACTTTGGTCGTCACACAGTGGTTTCTCCACAAAGGAAATGGATTTCATATCAAACATTCTGGTTACTGGATCTATGGTTTTAGATCTAGATTTGGGTGGTTTCCCAATTAAAAGTACTTAGACAACATTCTAAGAGTATTTAGAATGGACGACTCCTGGCACGGTAGTATACCTGCAGGTGATAGAGTCACCCTCTCTAAAGGTGTCTTACAGACTAAAGGGGAGAGGGATGTGCATGATTGAAAGATCACTTGCTTAGGCAATTGAGTCAATCATGAGATGTCAAAGTACCACACCAGATGGTGTTCTTGCACTAGATGCAATAAGTTGACATTGATCCAATCCTGGAGAAGCAGTCGGAAGCAGTTTTAGAACATAAGTGGATGTTCTAGGGATATGACAACGACAGCCTTATTCGGGAGACAGTTATCATTCCAGGCTTCCAAGGTGACATGGACGACAAGGAGGTTGTCAGAGCTATAGTTTTTCCTTCTGACGAGGGGCAGTATTTTGGACAGGTGGTCCAAGGAAATACTGAGGGAGGCATGGCGCAGGATACTGATTAAGTTCAATTGACGATACAGTCTAAGAAGTTTGGATTTGGAGTTCATTTATGAGCTAAGTCCCATCAGACATCCAGATACATTCTAAGACAGGTATTGCTCATTTCGGGAGATGGGTTTTTCCGCGAACTTGAGATATAGAGAGACATAGAAAGGAACATCAAAGCGGATCCACTCACTGAGGCTATTTCTCGAATGCAATAGTTTCGCAAACGAGTTTTGTGAGACTGACTAGTAGAGGAGTTGGGTGTTCGGTATCACACGGGCTGTGAGTATGCGACATCGCAATAATTAGCCTTGAGTGCAAGTGGGAGATTGTTGGAGATAGTGCCCTCAGAGTCAATTATTGGATCACAGGCACGTGATTACAATGATTGAGGGAGGACCTATCCCGATACGACAGTCTTACTCGAGATGATAGTATGCTATCTGGTTTATCTTTATCATCGTGTACTGCTTTAGGTGACCTGACAGGTCGCTATTACACGTTGGTAGAGCCCCTAGGATTCTTGCTTGACTGCCAGCAGTATGAGGGCTATCATATACGTGGGAGCTGGTAGTCTATAAGCACATCCTTAAAAGGTCCCTAGTCGTGGGAGTTTCGAGACAGGGCATCGATACTCCAGAGTAGACTAGTGTATACAGTCGAGACCCCGACGAGGGGCGGTGGCCGGTCTCACAAGCCACTGGTGTCAGTTGGTTCACCTAAGATGTATACAGGTGCTCATTGGGTTATGAGTACACCGGACAGGACTCGCCGGGAACATGCTAGTTAGTCTTATACCTGACGTCAGATAGCAGTTCCTTGGTGACATGTGTACAGGTTAGTTCATCGACCTGAGGATCGTCATTTGTCTCGTGTGAGTTCCCACTGTACTTTGATTACTACCCTACCACGCTCAAAGGAGACATGCAAACAGGTTTTAGTTGGGTACAGTCCCGAGCCACATGGAGGCAGTGAGCGGATCTTCAGGGGTTCGTCTCTCCCGGTATTGGGGGTGAGGTCGCGCTGTGTCTAGGAGAGTCATTACACGAAGTCCTTGGTCAAGGCAGGAGATTTACTGGTAGGTATTCCAGTAGTATCTCAGGGTGTTCTGGGCTACACTCCAACACGACTTGTACCGCTTTTGGGGGGTCTGACTTTTACCAACCCCCTAGGCCCGCCATGCGATGCTCATAGACGAACGGACCGAACTGTACGGATATTGTCACTGACAGGCTCAGTGGGGTGTCAGGATGAGTTCGCTCATCGACGTCCCTTTTGGTCAATAGCTGGTGGCCCGTTACGTATTGGCTTATACCTCTGACGTGCTAGTGGTTAAATCCACAGCCATAGTATTGACGAGTCTTTAGAGTCCACCACACATTCAGTTACTCAAGCTTTCGGGCGAAAAGCTGTAGAGGCCGTATGGAGATATGGCAAGGTCCGATCAGATACGTGCGGTATTGCATGGATCAGGATCGAACAGTTTGTACTAGAGGCCGTATGGATATATGGCAGGGTTTGATCAGATACATGCGGTATTGCACGGATCAGGATCGAACGGATATTACTAGCCGGCTTTGGTTTAAACCGGATCCTAGTATAGTACCGTGTAGATTTTGTCTCATTGCATTTGTATTTCGGTCGGAATACAAATGCGGGTGTGTATACACAGTATCGGGGTTTTCCTATAATTTATTACGGGACCAGTTTTCTGGAGTTGCCAGTTTGTTTTCCGTTTCGGCCATTTTCATTTGTATCTATCATTGGCCGAAGATTGGTGGATGAGGGCTTATTTGCATTGTTGCAAATAGGCATTTGTGAAGGGTGTTCTTTGCATATATTTGTATCATGACGGTTGCATGATGGAGCCCTATCCCTTGACCTTTCTTGAGTTCATGATTGCTTGACTTTGTGAGGTGATGATGGTGGTGTTGGAGTGTTGGTTTATTAGGTATCATGGTTGTTGGTTAAGTATTGGAATTGTTGTGATGATGATTCTTTGCATGATAGCCTTCTCTCTCTCTCCCTTGGATTATTGGATGGCTCTCTCATTCTTTGCTACACACTCCACTCTCTCTCACTCTCTTGCAATTGCAATGGCCGGCCACTCCCATTGGGGGCTGTCCAAATTTTTGAGTGTGGGTTTTTTTGCTTCATTTCATGCTCCAAAAAATCCCCAAGTCCCTCCACATAGTTCTTGTATCATCCCTCCACCAAAATGGAACCTCCATGAACCCCAAATGAGACACAAGCCTCTACACTATATTCTACAGCAAACCTTGGGCACGTCGACTAGTCAGCTTCGTGCCCGAGTTGCCTCGGCATTGAGGTGGGAGCCCGTAAAAGATGTAGGCGATGTGGTGCACTTCCGGCGACGAGGTGGAGACAGGACATTCCGCGGGAGATCGGGACGATGACGAGAAGACCGGAGGACTCGGATCAGTCGGTATATCTCTTTTCCCCATCTTGTAGTTAGCTAGGACTAGTTAATGGTTCGATCCGGGTGTTTAGTGCGCGGTGGTGCCGCTTTGCTAGTTTGCAAAATTAAAGTTTATCACCGCTTCCGCATCTGGCCGTCGGATTAACGACCGGGGCGCCGCCATGCACTTACATGTTCTTGCACTACATGCAATAAGTTGACATTGATCCAATCCTGGAGAAGCAGTCGGAAGCAGTTTTAGAACATAAGTGGATGTTCTAGGGATATGATAACGACAGCCTCTTTCGGGAGACAGTTATCATTACAGGCTTCCAAGGTGACATGGACGACAAGGAGGTTGTCAGAGTTATAGTTTTCCTTCTGACGAGGGGCAGTATTTTGGACAGGTGGTCCAAGGCAATACCGAGGGAGGCATGGCGCAGGATACTGATTAAGTTTGGTTGACGATACAATCTAAGAAGTTTGGATTTGGAGTTCATTTATGAGCTAGGTCCCATCAGACATCCAGACATATTCTAAGACAGGTGTTGCTCATTTCGGGAGATGGGTTTTCTCCGCGAACTTGAGATATAGAGAGACATAGAAAGAACATCAAAGCGAATCCACTCACTAAGGCTATTCCTCGAACGCAATAGTTTCGCAAACGAGTTTTGTAAGACTGACCAGTAGAGGAGTTGGGTGTTCGGTATCACACGGGCTGTGAGTAGGCGACATCGCAATAATTAGCCTTGAGTGCAAGTGGGAGATTGTTGGAGATAGTGCCCTCAGAGTCAATTATTGGATCACAGGCACGTGATTGCAATGATTGTGGGAGGACCTGTCCCAGCAGGACAGTCTTACTCGAGATGATAGTATGCTATCTGGTTTACCTTTATCATCGTGTACTGCTTTAGGTGACCTGACATGTCGCTATTACACGTTGATAGAGCCCCTAGGATTCTTGCTTGACCACCAGCAGTATGAGGGCGATCATATAAGTGGGAGCTGGGGTCTATAAGCACATCCTTAAAAGGTCCCTAGTCATGGGAGTTTCGAGACAGGGCATCGATACTCCAGAGTAGACTAGTGTGTACATTCGAGACCCCGACGAGGGGCGGTGGCCGGTCTCACAATCCACTGGTGTCAGTTGGATCACCTAAGATGTATACAGGTGCTCATTGGATTATGAGTACACCGGACAGGACTCGCCGGGAACATGCTAGTTGGTCTTATACCTGACGTCAGATAGCAGTTCCCTGGTGACATGTGTACAGGTTAGTTCATCGACCTGGGGATCATCATTTGTTTCGTGTGAGTTCCCACTGTACTTTGATTACTACCCTACCACGCTCAAAGGAGACGTGCAAACAGGTTTTAGTTGGGTACAGTCCCGAGCCACATGGAGGCAGTGAGCGGATCTTCAGGGGTTCATCTCTCCCGGTATTGGGGGTGAGGTCGCTCTGTGTCTAGGAGAGCCATTACACGAAGCCCTCGGCCGAGGCAGGAGATTTACTGGTAGGTATTCCAGTAGTATCTCAGGGTGTTCTGGGCTACACTCCAACATGACTTGTACCGCTTTTGCGGGTCTGACTTTTACCAACCCCCTAGGCCCGCCATGCGATGCTCATAGACGAACGGACCGGACTGTATGGATATTGTCACTGACAGGCTCAGTAGGGTGTCAGGATGGGTTCGCTCATCGACGTCCCTTTTGGTCAATAGCTGGTGGCCCGTTACGTATTGGCTTATACCTCTGACGTGCTAGTGGTTAAATCCACAACCAAGGTGTTGACGAGTCTTTAGAGTCCCCCACATTCAGTTACTCAAGTTTCGGGCGAAACGCTGTAGAGGCCGTATGGAGATATGGCAAGGTCCGATCAGATACGTGCGGTATTGCACGGATCAGGATCGGACAGTTAGTACTAGAGGCCGTATGGATATATGGCAGGGTTCAATCAGATACGTGCGGTATTGCACGGATCAGGATCGAACGGATAATACTAGCCGGCTTTGGTTTAAGCCGGATCCTAGTATAGTACAGTGTAGATTTTGTCTCATTGCATTTGTATTCGGTTGGAATACAAATGCGGGTGTGTATACACAGTGTCGGGGTTTTCCTGTAATTTATTACGGGACCAGTTTTTTGGAGTTGCCAGTTTGCTTTTCGTTTCGGCCATTTTCATTTGTATCTTTCAATGGCCGAAGATTGGTGGAGGAGGGCTTATTTGCATTTGTGCAAATAAGCATTAGTGGAGGGGTTCTTTGCATTTTGTTGCTTCATGATAGCTCTTGTTGACCTTGACTTGTTCACTTCATCATTACTTGACTTTTGGAATCATCATGTTTGATGATGGTTGTGGTTGAGTGTGGATGTGTTTGTGATCATGTTCTTTCATGATTTCTTTTGATTCCCTCATGCATTATTGTGTGGCCTCTCTCCTTTTTTAATAACCACTCACTCATTCTCTCCTCTCCAAGATTATGGTCGGCCTTGCTCTTTGATGGGGCTGTCCAAAATTCTAGTGGGGGGATTTTTGCTCTTTTGGCTTGGTAAAATCCCACAAGCTCCTCCTTCAAAAAGCTTGTATCATTCCTCCACTCAAAAGGCAACATCCACAACCCCAAAATGAGACATGGTTCTACACGCATTCTACAGCAAACCTTGGGCACGTCGACTCGCCAGCTTCGTGCCCGAGTTGCCTCGGTATAGAGGTGGGAGCCCGTAAATGAAGCAGGCAACGTGGTGCCCCTTCTGACGAGGAAGTGGAGACTGGAGACTCCGCAGGAGATCGGGACGACAACGAGAAGACCGGAGGACACGGATCACTCGGTATATCTCTCTTTCCATCTTGTAGATAGCTAGGACTAGTTTAATGGCCCGATCCGGGTTTTAGTGCGCGGTGGTGCCGGTTCAAGAAAATTAAAGTTAACCATCACTTCCGCATTTGGCCTCGGGATGGAGGCCGAGGCGCCGCCGTGCACTTACAAGTTCTTATATTAGGGGGTTAAACCCTATCTTTGTTGGAGGAATTAAATTCCTATGTACTTTGTGGGAGAATAAAATTCTCTGAACTTAGGTCATTCCTTAGGCTTTAGATCTGCATGGCAGAATCCCCCCGATGAGAATTAAATTCTCAACTAATGGGGGGATCTGCTTCTGCAGATCTTCAACCAAAAGAAGAACTAAGTTCTTATTCAGAAGAGTTAAACTCTGAGAATTAAATTCTCTTTTTGTTTTGTGGGAGCTTATAGAATGATCTCTTTCTCTCTTTTATCTAGAGTTTCTTTCTTTTCTGAAGAGATCTTCTTTTCTCTCTAGAGAATTAAATTCTCTCTTTTTTTTGTATTCTCTCTCTGTTGTTGTATATCTCTCATCTTCTCTTCTTGGTTCCTATTTATAGGAGAAAGAAAAGAATCGGTTTGTTTAATCAATCTTTCATTGAAAGATTTTGATTGATTTTATAACCAACATGATCTTTTAGATCACTCGGTGAATTTAATTCACCATTGAATTTTTAATCCCAAAAGATATTTTGTTTATTGTTCCTGGCAAATTTTAGGAAAATATTTCCTTGTATAGAATTTTTCTATAAATTGGTGATTTTTAATCACCATTGGATTTTTAATCCAACGGTGCTTCACTTTACAGAGCGCAATCTTTTTATTTGGAAAGATCTAGAGAAATATTTTTTCAATTAGGGTTTTTGATTCCCTCTTAATTAGAATGTAATTGTATTAGTTCAGATGGTTTAAGAGTTTATCACGTATTGGCACGTGATCCTATTTGATAAAGCATTCAAATTAGAATTTAATTCTATTAGTTCAGAGATCTTAGGAACCCATCACGTGTTGGCACGTGACCCCCTGTCACGTGTGGGCACGTGATGCCCCATGTAGGGTTTTCTTTCCATTAACTCAGAGAGTTTTAAGACCCTATCACGTGGTGGCTCGTGACCCACTAATTAAGTATTTAACCAGAATTTAATTCTATTATTTTAAAGAACTCGAGAACTCATCACGTGTCGGCACGCGACCCTTGGTCACGTGTGGGCACGCGATGCCCCATTGGGGTTTTTTCTTGTTGTTTTATTACACCTTTTAATTCCTTTCAGTGGGTTTAAAAGCCCATCACGTGTGGACACGTGATCCCTTTTGATCAGAATTCAATTCTTATTATTTCAGAGTCCTCAGGAAACCATCACGTGTCGGCACGTGACCCCCGATCACGTGTGGGCACGTGATGCCCTATTTTTTTCTTGTATTTTATGAGGGAACAGTGAACCCTAGAGCTTGAATAAATCTTAAGTGAGTTTAGAACCTCTACTTCACCATTCTACACTTGATTAGCACTTGAGTTTAGGGTGTTTCCTTCACTAAAGAAAGTTTAGTGAAGGGGTAGCTTGAATAAGTGAAGCTTCAAGGTGGATCATCTTCAACACGAAGACATCGAAGCAAGCTTGATCCGTTCTTCAAGTGGAGCCTAGATGAGTCATAGGGACTACTACCCCGAGCTATAGAAGAGAAGGAATTGGTCTACAATGGTTGTTTCCTCCTTCACTTAATGTTAAAGTTTATATATATCATGCTTAAACCCTATTTATCTAGTTAGATTTTAGGTTAGTGTAGTTTAGCACCCCAAATTTTTAAAAATAGCATGCTAGATGCCGGTATAAACCTTGTGGTGGTGCTGGAAAACACTTTCAAGAAATTTGTTGGATTTGGAGTTCATTTATGAACTAGGTCCCATCAAATTTCCAGACAAGTTCTAAGACAGGTATCGCTCATTTAGGGAAATGGTCGTTCTCCACGAAGTTGAGATATAAAGAGAGATAAAGATAAAAATATTGGAGCGGATCCACTCACTGAGGCTATTTCTCGAACACGAATGTCTCGCAAACATGCTTTGCGAGGCTGATTAGTAGAAAAGTTAGCTGTTCGGTATCACACGGGCTGTGAGTATGCGACACCGCAATAATTAGCCTTAAGTTCAAATGGGAGATTGTTGGCTATAGTGCCCTCAAGGCAATTATTGTAATCGCAGGCAGATGATTATGATAATTGAGGGAGGACCTATACAGGTAGAACAGTCTTACTCGAGATGATAGAATGCTATCCGGTTCATCTCTATCAGCATGTACATATATTATGTGGTATTACGGATTACTGTTGCATATTGATAGAGCCCATAAGATTCATGCTTGACTACCAGGGTTATTGTGGCGATCACACTTGTGAGAACTGGGTAATCAATAAGCAAATCCTTAAATGTCCCTAGTCGTGGGAATATCGAGACTGTGCATTAATATTCCAGAATAGACTAGTGTATACGTTTCTTGACCCCGACGAGAGGTGATGGGCGGTCTCACAGCCATTGATATTAGTTAGTCACCAAAGATAGTATGTATGTACTCATTAGGTTATGAATTGCACTGGACGGACTTGCCGGGAACATGTTAGATGGTATTATACCTATTGTCGTATAACAGTTCTCTGGCGACATGAGTACATGTTAGTCTGTTGACCCGAGATCATCATTTGTCTCTTATGAGTTCCCATTGTGGTTTGATTACTACCTTACCACGGCTCTACTGAGTCGTGTAAATAGGTTTTAGTTGGGTACAGTCCCGAGCCATATAGAGGCATTGAGCGGATCATTAAGGATTTGTCTCTTCCGGTATTGGGGGTAGATGCCGCACTGTGCACGGGTGGCCATCGCCAGAAATCCTTGGTCAAGGTGGACGAGAATTTCTGATTTGGATCAGTAGTTTCTCTGTGGGTGACGGGCTTCACACCGACACGACTTATTGTGTTATTAAGGGTCTGACTTTATCCACCTCCTAAACTCGATATGCGATACTCTTAGACGAATAGACCAGACTGTACGGAGACTTTCACTTTCAGGCAAAGTAGGGATACAGATAAATTTGCTTGTCGGCCTTCTTTTCGTTCAATACCTGGGTAGCCATTACGTAAAGTTAGTGCCGCTGACATGCTTGTGATTAAATCCACTGCCAGCCATAGTCACATAATTCGCGAATATTCGGCGAGTTCGCGAATTATTCGTGAATTTTTGATCGACCGATTGATTCTCCGATTTAATCGCCACTGGCGAACACTTTGAATAATTCAAATAAACAGCGAGTAATTCACAAAAACAACGAATAATTCGTAATATCAAAACCCAGCGCCTCATATATTAATTTCTTGCTCGAAATTCTTCCCGAACATTTCCCGAATACTTGCCGAATTTTTCCTGAATACCTGCCGATTTTTTCCGAATAGTTCTCCAAATCCGAATTTTCAAACTCGCCGAATAATTCCCGAACGGCGATTTTATGACTATGCTGCCAGCGTATTGTCGAGTTTTTAGAGTCCCACACAGAAGGTTTCCCAGCTCGGGCGAAACAATATAGTGTATGTATTTTGATACGTGCTTAGTTCGATTAAAATACATGTTTTTGTACACGTACTTTTAATCGGACAATTTTGTTATTACTAGCCGGTTTGAAAGATAGCCAGGTTATCACATTTTGGATTAAATTTGAGCTAGTATTATATATATCTCTTTTAGTATCTCTCTTTTCGGTTCATATTTTAACAAAATACGGTATTTATACGAATACGGGTATTTGTATAAATACGTGTATTTGTGTCTTGATATTAATACGGGTATTCGTATTTTATACAAATACGGATGTATGTATTTATAGCATATGCTTGTATTAGTGTATTTGTATATATATTTATATATATACATATACATATATATGTGTACAATGAAGTGGCATTCTCTACACTTCTCTTTTCTTTCTCTTTTCTTGTAGAATATGATGGAACTTGTGACTCACCATGGTGAGTCACAATCCACTCATATTCAAATGAGAATGAATAAGAAAAGAAAGTGAAAGTGAGAAAAATTGAGATGGTGTTTTTCTTTAGTTGCTATGCTTGATCACTTACACCCAAGCTTTTTCTTCCCCCTCTCTTGGTTTTTTCTAAATAGAGAAAGAAGAAAGAAAAAGAAAGAACAATTAGAGATTAGCCACTGGTACATCGTAGTGATCAATTCTTAGTAAGTCTTGATCACTATTTGCATCACTTGGTATTTAGTGTGAAATTAGAGTCTTAACTAGGATTCTTTCGAGGTGGATCACCTTCGGTTAGGAAGACCGACTCTCAAGCTCGTTCACGACGACCTAGAAGCTAAGAAAGTGGGAAAGAAGACGAAGGACACGATTACAAAGGTTATTATCACTAACCTAGTAGCTAAACTCTTCCATGTAGTTTCTAGTTTAGTGTTTAGATTCGATTCTAGGTTGTAATAATTCGTGCTCAAATTTCGAAATTTTTCGTTTTGTATTCCGTATTAGCCGCTAGTTTGCTACACGAGCACGAGCGTCTATCTAAACGAGCGACTAGGAATATTTAAGGATATGCTTGTAAACTATCCATGGCTCATTAGTATGATCTGCATCACAATCCTACTAATCAAGTAAAGATCCTAGAGGCTTTATCAATATGTATTAGCGACAGTAATAACAAGTAGAACCATACACATAAATGATAAAGTCAAACAAAATAGCATCCTATCATATCGAGAAAGATTATCAAGTACATATATATGTCCAACAATTACAATAATTGACTCTATGACATACATATCTAACATATTAGAGGTGTTAAAATGAGGATTCGGGCTAGCCACATGAGGTCTTTATGGATAGTGGATAAAATAGATATGGATAAAATTACCCAAAATTAAACATGTATTAAAATATATGCCCATGACTCTAAACTGCGGGTGGGTTTGCATGTAACCCATAAATGGATAAACAAATCAGCTGTGATCGAGTTAGTAAGTAATACATGGTTGAAAAGTACATAAATTCCAAAGATTTGCATTAAACGATAGTCATTGCATATATGAATGCACAAAATTTGAAATAAAAGCAAAATAAAGTTCTATAACCTAAAAAGAAAAATCCTAATTGAGCACTTCACATGAAATCAATGTTAGATAGCTTATATTACTGTTATTAGAAGGCTTCACCATATTTTTCAGCTTCAGCTTCAATACGCGACGAGTAGAACCCATGAACCCGCGGATTGGATCCTCTGGTACTTTAAATTGGCAGTAAACTTTTGATCCATGCCGTGTTTACAGTCGACATATGGGTCGGGGTGCATGCCATTCTTGACGCCTCTATCTATTATTATTAAGGGGAAAAGTCGGGCTGGTTTAAACCCGAACTCGATCCGATCCACCCGGAAATTTAGGATTTTTTCCGTATAAACTACCCGTCGGAACCCATTAGTTTTAAATGTGCATGTAAAATTTCCGAGTTCGGAATTAGACTAAGGTCCAAATTCGCCCGCACCAACCTGCAAGTTGATCCGGCCAGCACCCGAACTCAAACCCATCCACATCCGTTTTAAAACCAATACAGCTTTTATAAAGCTAATCTTAATTCCCAATTTGTTAGCATTCTATTAGAAAAGTTATAATTTTTTTTTAATTTTCAATTGATTAAGTTTTGGATGTGTTAGAAATATGTTTATAAATGGATAAATCTGCCGTCCTATGAAACCTGAACCCATCCAAATCGCAGATTCAGTGTCGTTTGCAAATCCGTTCAACCGGATTTCAGGTTTAATTTTCTATTTTCGCTGAAAATGACGTCCAAGCCAGATCCACCCTAATCATTATCTTTCATAATTAATTATATGGGTTTTTTTTAACTTAAAGTCCCTCTCCTCCACTCCTATCCCCACCAAAAAAATGAACTAATTACAAAAAAATCCAAAACTTCATCATTAATTATTATCCCAAAACGTTTAAGTTGCATCATTCATCCTCTTTCACTTCGTGAGTCAATTAACGAAGGAAGTCGAGTTAGGGTTATCAAACCCTCCCAACACACTCGTATTCACTCTTCTTCATCTAAAATTTCAAATCAGAGCCCATACTCTAAATTAGGCTAAGGAAAAAGACCCATATTCCATTGCCAATTGGAAATTTGAAGCCCTTTCTCTGTTAATTCACTAACGAAGTGAAACAAAAGAGCTGGTGGGGGGACAAAATAATGCAACTTAAACGTTACGAGTAATGTGTAATTATCAAGTTTTGGATTCTTTTGGATTCTTTTGTAATTAGCTCAGATTTGAGATGCTTTGACATAAAAATCCTAATTATATAGCTAACAACCATAATCGATGTGACATCACACTGAGAATGGTGTGACACTGATACAACGCATCCAATTTTGGAGCAAAGATTGGATAATCTGCGGTCGTCTTCCAAGTTCCGTATCTGCTTCTTCTTGAACCGCCAATTGCGACAGAGAAATTCAATATTTTTATATAAAAAAAATCCCCTCAAATAAAAAAGAACAGGGAATTTTGCTGCAGATGGTTTTTTTGGCTGAGGCTAAATGGCTCCTAATGATGTTTCAAATGTACCAAATCTTCATGATTTTTCATCGATTCATCGAAATTTCCCCCAATTTTCTTCCAAAGATATGATCTTTGTTGTTGTTTATGTTGTTGCAGAGATCGAGCTCTTTGACGTTGGGAGAAAAGCTCTGCGCGGCGTTTATCCCAATTATAGCAATCATCGAGGCCTTGATCTACGTCGTCTCCGATTGCTTCGATCATCACCCGTCGCCGCTCAGTCACCGGATCAAGAAGCCCGCTTACGATCTCCAAGAGCTCGCTCGTGAATCTCGATGCTGTATGTTTTAATTTTTGAGATCTAGGGTTTTTTTTTTGTTAATTGTTGGCGTAAAGTTTTAAATTTGGGGAAGTCAATGTGAACGAGGTGGAGGCGCTGCATGAGCTGTACAAGAAGCTGAGCTGCTCGATTATTGATGATGGACTCATTCACAAGGTACTAGGGTTTCTGAATTTGTTGTTGAATTTGGCTTTATTTGTTGCAATTATTATTGTGCGGTCCAAAAGTTGACATTTTTTTGGGATTTTTCAACTTCGGGAACAAATGAAGCAAGTAACACAATTTATTATATTTCTGGTTTGTTTCAGGAAGAGCTACAATTGGCATTGTTTAAGACTCCATCGGGCGAGAACCTTTTCCTCGATAGGGTAAGAAGCAACCACTACTGATCTTGATTTTTTTTAATTCATATTGATTGTTTGGTTGATTGTGGATTTTCGAATGCGAAAAGGTGGCATTGAATGCAATGCATAGAAATATAGCTTCAGATTGGAAAGGTTGAGAGAATTTAAAGTTAGTTGATTTATCAATCAAGTTAGTCAACTATGTAAAGTGCTATCCTTTTGTTTAGAATATAACTCCGTAGATATTGAAATTGAATGAATCGGCTATAGCTGGATTGAGGTAATGGATGTCCTTGGCCGTCGTCATGAAAAGACTACTGCTCGTGAGATCTTGTATGCCTTCATATTGAGAATCTTCAAATCATGCATTGATGAATAATACCTTAGAGCTCATTTGGTTACGTATTTATTCGAATATGGGAAGCATCAAAAGGAAAGCAGAACTCGCGGATGGAAAGGTTGGAGGATTACTTTACATGAGCTCACCTATTTGACTAATATGCTAGGACGCCCCCTTGCGATATGCCTTTTCGATTTTTCTTTTCTTTTTTGCCATGGTATCCCCTGATAGGAACTCACCAAACTGACAGATCACATTTATGCTCAAACTTTCAATGAAGCCTTTTCGTTTTGAATGGAATCTAGCTTACCCATTCCAATGCAAAAGGTTTCGACACTGCTGCAAGCTGATGTAACTGTTCATATGCTTCCTAATCAAGGAGATATCTTATTATAAAGTCAAGATAATTTTGAAATATGTTACCTCTTCTTTGGATAAGTTTGCATCAGTATCCTTCCATTGTTGGAACTGAAAATTGCATCTCTGGTTAAGTTTTTACCATGTATGCGGTAGCACTAATTTGTCAGATTCTCATATAAATTGATGCTACCAAGCCGTACACTAAGCATCATCTGTTTTCTGCTTTGTAGGTTTTTGATTTATTTGATGAAAAGAAAAATGGCGTTATTGAATTTGGGGAGTTTATTCATGCACTTAGTGTGTTTCATCCGTATGCTCCTATCGAGGATAAAATTGATTGTAAGAGTGCATAATACAAGAACTGAATGCTTAAATGTACATGGCATGCAAGAACGTTTTTCAAGGATCGATTTATCCTTATTTATCTGAATTTCATGCAGTTGCATTCAGATTATACGACTTGAGACAAACTGGGTACATTGAGCGTGAAGAAGTGAGTATGTTACTTCTTTTCAGTCCCATTTCTGTGTGAGAATTTACATTAAGTGGCTCAACTTGTTTAGATTATTAGGAACATGTTTCATCGAATTGATATGCGGCCGATAGTCCTATCGAATTTATTGTTATTATTTTTATTTTGTCCCTATCTCTGATGTATCGTGCGCCAATTAGACATTTAAACCTTGTCCGAAGTACCTTGTTAGTATTTTAGTGAAAAGCACTGTTGAATGTTTGAATATGCAAAAATAGGTAAAGCGGATGTTGAAAGTATTCCTAGAGGGGGAGGAATAGGAATGCACTACCGATGTACTCAAATTAAAAATTCTATCAAATACGTGCTAATACAAATCACAGTTGTAAATTTAGACTAATGATATGCCAATAGAGATATAGCTAAGCACACATACAATTGTAAAATTAAAACATATAGCAAGCACACTGAATCAAAATCAAGCAAGAATGAGCATATAGATAGCACAAGAGATAGCAATGCAATTCCTAAGCTAATGAGCAATAAGAGATAAGAAATTGCAAACTCAAACACGAGGTGATTTATAGTGGTTCGGAAGATCCTCTAGTCCAGTTTCTGTAGGCGCGTGAGCCCGTTCCAATAAACACTTCTTTTTCGGAGAAAAACACGTCCGTAAGCAACCCACAACCCCGCTTCTGGTGGAGGCCAAACCAATACGTCTTCTCAAAAGACTACACGTTCGCCACTACGAACAACACTTCTTACGCGCTCTTCCTGCCTCATTAAAATCACGCATGCTCACACTTAAGCATTTCTCTCAACAAGCTCCTCTCTTACAAGGCACTCTTGCACTCGAGAATTCTCTCAATGAAAGAAGACAAAATACAAGCTCAAGATTACTCCCATAGAAGTTTTACAATTAAAGTATTAATACTCAAGAAAAATGGAATATCAAATTAGAAGCTCTTAAGTGATTTTGTGTGTGAGTGATTTTGGATAAGCAAATGAATATTTGATCAAACTCTTATAAGAGATGAGAATTTTCTTTTGAAGATCACTTTAGAATATAGGCCACTGAAATCTTTAAGTGGTTGGGGCTCAAAATATCAACACAAAACCTTTTTATATACTCAAAGAAAACGGGCCGTTATGGGGTCAAAGTCAGTAGAAAACGCTCACGGCAGACGTCTGAAGAATATCGGGTCCGACGTCTGGACTCTTAGAAAAAGTAATCAAACAGCTATATTTTTCAAAAAATCTTAACTGTAGACGTCTGAAGTTCAAAGAGACAGATGTTTGAAGCTCAAAGAGGCAGACGTCTTAAACAGAAAAAGTTTTGGCGAAAACATAACATCAGACGTTTGCCACGATGAGCTGCAGACGTTTATGTTCCTTACTGGGAAGTACAAAGCCAAAACCAGATGTCTGAAAATCAAATGGGCAGACGTCCGAAATTTAAAAAATGTCATTTGAAACCCTTCATCAGACGTCTGGTCCATTGACCTTCAGACGCCCGTCTCATCACAATTTTGAAAAACATATCTGAAATATCAGATATCAACGGTGCACAGACGTCTGAACTTCAATGAGGCAGACGTCTGGCCAAGAACAAAAAGCCGAAATCTGGGTTTTAATAAATACGAAAGTTTTAAAATGAAACCAATTGAAAGGTTCAAAAGTGCAATCAACTCATATAAATAAATACCAATTGAAAACAATATGAAGCCAATTGGAAATAATTGAAAACCGTATGAGTGCAAGTATGAGTAACTGTCTCATCTTAAGTATCGACTCATCGGTGAAGGGTTTCTAATTCTCTCCATTATACCCTTAAAATTCGTTGTAATTAACGAAATCCACAAGTAGGTCCTCTAAAAGGGTTGCAGAAACCATTTGGCAATATGAGCTAAGAATTCAATACCAGTAAATAGTTCTACTCATGCAAGAAGTGTGTGCAACAGTTAGACAAGTTTAAGCATAAACACACGTCAACAAGATATAAAGCAAATATACCAATTGAAAATTGGTTCAAGTTAAAACATATGTCAAATGTATCCATTGAAAAAATGTTTGAAACAAATTAAAGCTATATGGATACAAACTCACTTTTAGGATTTAAATTTTTTTAAGCAAGTGGGGTTAATGGCAAGAAAACACAATGATATGCAAATCTAAACTAGTTTTCAATCCAAGTTGTGCTCAACCTTAAAAGATCACATGTTTAAAAACAAATGAGCATAAGAGTTCACATATGAGCAAAAGAATGATACCAATTGTAAATACCAATCGAAATATCTTATGAATAGCATCTCATATATGAACAAAAGCGCAAAAAAAAAGCAAGGATAACATATATGCATCATAAGGGGTATATCAAGATAAATATACTCAAATAGAATATCAACATTAAGCTTAAATGAATAAGGGATATTCTAAAACGAGTATAGAAAAGAAACACGATAACCCACAAATTAATGAGCTATAGCAAGTTTTCCATTGGATTGCTCTTTGCTCATCATGCTCCTGAATTCCTAAGTCGTCAATTAGTCCATACCTACAAAACAAGGTACGGATGGAGATTTCGGTATCGAAGTCTTCTTGGATCCAATTGGGTTAGCTTTGGGAACCCAAATCAAATTGGCATGCATAAAAATATTCTTTTTAAACTACATGCATATGCCAAGCGTCCATGTGCACCACAAAAATAACAAGTGAGTGCATACATGAAAGTCCTAGAAGTGTCAATACAAGATAAAGCAATAGTATGATGCGCATGCTTCTTGAAAGACGTATGGGTCAAAGTCTACAGAAAACGCTCATGGCAGACGTCTGAAGAACATCGTGGCAGACATCTGGCCTTTTAGAAAAAGTAACCCAACGGTCATATTTTTCAAAAAATCTTAACTGCAAACATCTGAAGTTCAAAAAGACAGACGTCTTAAGGAAAAGTTTTGGCAAAAACATAACATCATCATCTACCACGATGAGCTGCAGACGTCTGTGTTCCTTAATGGGAAGTACATAGCCTAAACCAGACGTCTGAAGACCAAATGGGCAGACGTCTGAAGTTTAAAAAATGCCATTTGAAACCCTTTATCAGACGTCTGGTTCATTGACCTTCAAACATCTGCTTCATCTCAATTTTGAAAAACATATTTGAAATATTAGATATCAACAATGCATAGACGTATGGAGTTCAACGGGGCAGACGTCTGGCCAAACACAAAAAACTGAAATCTGGGTTTTAATAAATACAAAAGTTTTAAACTTGAAAACTCAGTTTTATATAATGTAAAACGTTTGTGCAATCGTGTATGAGTGTTCAAGAGCTCTAAATGATATAACCATAATCTTTAGAGTACTTACAAAGATTCCTATGTCAGTTTAGTAAATTTTTGAATTCTTGTCGTCTCAACTCGAGCTCCTGAAACTTTGGCGTTTCACTTGAACTTATATTGGTCGATTGATCTTCAAATTGGTTTCGACACTTGACGTTTCAAACTCAATCACGCCATTTTACTCACTTGCGTCTTGAAATCGATATTTGATCTACAAATATTGAAGTTCGACTTTTGACGCTTTAATCTCGGACTTCGGCTTTTATAGCTATTTGTAGTTTGAATTGGCCTTTATAGAGTTTCGTCTTGAGATATCAAAATATAGATCACATGTATATACAAATTCATATATCGATATCAAGTATATATCACAAGTTTAACATAAGATATTGATGTTTTACTCGGTATACACAAGATATAGGATAAACAAGCTAATTATCAAGTGTATACGAGTTTAGTGTCGATATGATAAGCAAGATAAGTGACACTAAACGAACTATTCATGTTTAAGCCATCATCAAAACTAAATAAAAGGATCATCAAAATCCATAAGCTATCAGATGTTATGTTGTTACATTAATAGGTTTTCTCATGTCATGTTACATTAATAGGTAAAGCAGATGATAATTGCGATTTTGATGGAGTCAAACATGAATCTGTCAGATGATCTTCTTGAGGCTATAATTGATAAGGTATCCTTTTACCAACCTGAATAGAAAACTTCTTAATTTTTTACTTCAATTTCCAGAATTGGCTTATTTACACTCTTTGGATTGCAGACATTTGCAGATGCTGATGCTGACAGGGATGGGAGAATCAACAAGGAAGAATGGAAAGAGTTCGTTCTTCGGCGGCCATCTCTTTTAAAGAATATGACTCTTCCTTATTTGAAGTATGTACATTTATCTGGAATTCTACATATATTTCTCAAGCCATTTTTACTCACTCATAGAATATTAGTAAGTGTACATCTAGCTTTTTCTACAACTTTTATTTTCTAGGACTATTTAAAAAAATTGTCAGGATTATCAAAAATATTTAGTGAAAAAAATATCAATACACTCCATTTAATATTAAAAAAATATGATTATATCTATATTTATATTTGAAAAGGTAATAAAGTTAAATGGAGGATTCTGTTATCTTGAATACGACTAGTTCTATTGAATGGATTTAAGATGAATATAAAGAGACGGAAAGGAAGGAGTTTTTTCATGAGGAATGCTATCCTTTAAGCCAAAAATATCTCGTATAACAGCTGGGTCCTGCATTGTGAGGGGCTCATGACAAAATAAGAGTATAAAAAAAGAAATCAAGAACGTGTTTTTTTTTATTTAAAAAAAGCAATTTCTGAAAAAACCTATGAAGAGATTTAATTCCATTAATGACTCTCGATATGATCTGTTAGGGACATTACAACTGCCTTCCCGAGTTTTGTCTTCAACACTGAGGTCGAGGATTAGAGAAAGGCAAGCAGAAACCATGATTTGTATTGAACTGCCAAGTGTAACAAACCACAACTGGCATTCATTGAAGTAGGATTTTGTTTCTCAATGAGCGATCAATTGAGATCAGAAGAATCTTATCAAGAGAGACGACAAAAAGTGGGTCACCGGCCCCTTCCGGATTCATCTGCAACCTAACTCCGCGTCCTCATCTCTTAATCAACAATGATTGACCCGAACCTGTGTAATGATGAGGAAATGCATGGAACTCTATAAAATTATTTTTTTGATAATTTATTTATGGGCATGTTTTACTGTAAAAGAAAATATCAAATTCATTTCCTCCCTCCCAAATGTATAAGTTTCTGCATACAAAATGTTGTCCAAATCTGTAAGTGGACAATTCATGCATTATATGTATTTCTGAGAGAATGGTGTGCCTTGTTTGCATTGTATAATTGAGAGTTGCTCTTGTATCATGCTGTTGTCAATAAATTTGAATCATTTATATGAGATGTCTGCAAATCATCCCTAAGACTCTTATTATTACTGTTCCTGTGACCGAAAATAATCTGACATTGACTTCACAATGATTGCTTTGGGATGTTAGTTGAGTATTGCGTGCTGGAGTAGCAATCAGCAAGTTAATAAAATCATTTGCAGTATGTATTGCATATGCAATGAAAATTATGTGCAAGAAAATAATTTTCCCTTCGTTTCTCTTTTCTTATGGTTCAAGAAAGATTTGTGCAAAAACAATTGAGGGAAAATACAAGAGTTTGCTGAAAAAACTGTATTTCGATAAATATAGAGAACTCCAATGTTCGCGAGACAGCCAAGGCTCTTGCGTGATGGATTGTTGAGGATCTCGTTTTTCCGGAGAAAAACCATTAAAGAGGGCTTGTGGCAGCAAAACGACTTAACCAAGTAATCGTTAAGTAAAATTCCTATTCCCGTCAAAAGAATTTTTTTTCTGTTCTAAAAGAATATTAGGCACCGACACGAGAATCAAATCCGAGACCTCTTCGTCAGCTAAAAAGTGACTTTTACCTCTAAGCTATAGTGGAATTCACCTGCTAAATGAATTTGGTGCTATGAACTTAGATAATTATTGGAATTTGTCGATGCTCAACTGGTATGATTCAGTGTCAGTTGTTTTGTCATTGGCTACACCCACATCTGAATATTTTCAAACCAGGAAGTTTATATTGTGATGATGAACGTACATTCTTCAAGCCAAAAATTGATGATCTACAATCGTTACAAGTTGGCCGAGTTATGCGAAATTACGGAGTTCTGTAAGTCACATCGTTTACAATTCTGCTGCCAAATTTTGCTTTCATAGTAACCCGCTCTTCGAAAGAGAACGATCGTAACTAGTTTTTATAGATGATGCTAGAAGAATTTTTATGTATATTATTTTGATTGGATTTTTATATAAATCGAAGAAATGAATTACACTTTCATGACATCTCAGTTTTGGTGCAGTAGCTATGCTCCTTTAAGCGATCACGAGCTTAAGGGCATGCTTGTCGGATCTAGATTACCTTTTCCCCCTTTGAAGATCCGACAGCACATATTAGTGTGAATGTCATAGCAAGGCCTCTATTTGTGATGGTTAACAAGAGAAATTCGAGGTTTGAGATTATTAGATCAACGGTAAAATGAAATAAAACATCTCTATTCCTACTTGTTTTTCCGAAATTGGACAGATTTGAGTAGACAGCCACATAACACCACAAGGACCAAATCCATTCAAATCCCAAAATCCTATTTTGTTTATATATATTTAGAGGATTTGGGGTTGCAGGGGTCCTGCAGGCCTGGCCCACAGTGTCCGGAACCATGGGCACTGCGGATCCATGAACCTATTTGCAAAAAAAACCGGCCTACAGTGTACCTGCAAACCCTTTATAATAGTCATAGATTTAAGGTCTCTGGGAGTGCACAAAATATTAATTCCTAAGTCGGGACATTTGGAATGATTTGGGGGGGATTTGGCTGCCACATCATCTTTGACCAAATCAAAAGAAAAGAAAAAACTATATATCTTTTCTCCTTCAATGTTTTATTTACACTAATCAAACAAATAAATTTGTCTTTAAATCCAATAAACTCCCTTGTAGTTTCGGCCATTGAGAGAAAACCACCCTCTAGTTTTTTTTGCAGAAAACTACATTATCTAATGGATCCAAGCCATAACTGTTAACTTGGTATAAAAAGACAATTTTAATCTTATCGCCAACCCTAGAAAAAAGTAATAATAAGAAGATGGTGACGGTGACGGTGACGGCGACGGCGGCGATTTTGGAAGAGGGGTGGGAGGAGGTCGAGGAAGGGGGTGCTGGAGGGGGGTTCGAGGTAGGGGACGGGTGAGGTGGGGGGGGGGGGGGTGGAAGAGTAAGAAGATGGTGGTGGTGGCGATTTTGAGGGAGGTCGAAGAAGAGGGTGGTGGAGAGGGAGTTCGGGTAGGGAGAGGTCAGGATGGAAGGGAAGGGGATGGGGGAGGCGGGAGGAGGCGGGGGGAGGTCGGGGGTGAGACGGCGAGGCGTTGGCAAGCGGCGTCGATGGCCAAGCGGCAACAAGGGTTAGGGTCAGGAGATAAAGATGAGGATATTTTGGAAATAATTGAATTTTTGTGATGATGTGGCATCTAACGCTGACGCGGCGATGATATTGACCGTTAATGCTAACGGGATATCGTTAGATAGGATATTTTTCTGTTTTATTTTAAGTGTGTGATAGTTTACTGGCTGAAACCATAAGGGAGTTTGTTGGATTTAAACCAATATATTTATAGCTTTATGGAGATAAAAGAATCATGCACTTTTTATGTTAGCAATATTTTTTATACCAACCACGCACGTAGTCTACCGAGCCGATGATAATTGGTTAGAAAGCTAGGATTAGTTGTGGGACTAATTATTATTATCCATCTTATAACCAACTACAAACCCGATAACATATATGAAAACCTTTACGGGATAAGCACCTTGAGTATTTTTATTTTCACAATCCAAAATTTTTAGCTAGCAACAAGGCCAGTAGATTTGTAATCCATCATTTCTTCAAAAAAAATTTGACAAAGAAAACAGATCTCTTTGAGTACAGCAAAATCAAAGCGCTTCTTCTTCCTAATGGCGTCAACTTCTTCTTCATCTGCTGCTGCTGCTCCTCCTCCTCCTCCATCTACAGCAAAGAGGGATTCCTTCATCGAATCTTTCTGATGGAGGTCCTTTCCGGGTCTCCGTCAGATGTTGTCTTTCGTTGATCTCCTGGTGGATTTTGGAGGTGATCTCCTGTTGCGTGTGGGTCTCAATGGGTTTTGAGGAGATTGGTGGTTTGAGGAGTTTGCACCGAGTACCTGCAAGGAAGTCCCAGGATGGTTTGGTACCACCGAGGACCCTCCGACGATCAAGTTAGCACAAGATCCGAGCAGGGTAATGGCTAAGTGGGGTGAAAAAAGCTTACTTGACCCCTTTGTGATGGGGGTTTATATGGTGGCGGCAGCATGCAACAGCAGGCGCGAGAATTTCGCCGGACGTCACGACCGCGTAATGAGCGGATCGCCCGTTAATGGGGATCGTGATGGCGTGGAACGTGGGATGTTGCTGGCGGAGAATCTGCGCATGGTGAGATTTGCGGAGCGTCGGTTACTCCTGTGAGTGGTGGAGTTGGTCGGTCGGAGGGGCCGAGGAAGATGGCCTCGGCAGGGGAGCTCGGAAACGAGCGGGAGGGCCGAGGAGTCTTGGTCTGGTGGCAGCTCGGGGCGAGCTGAGAGGCTGAGGTGGCCAATTTGCAGGGGGCTCTGAGGAGAGCCAGTTTGTGCTTGCAGGTCGGGAACAGGGGTGGCCTGGTCGACCCCCGTAGGCCCTTTCTTCTGAGTTCTGGGACACGTCATCTGCCACGTGTCTTGATCTGGGAGATCATCAATATAGAGCATCATCATTAGCCCCCCACTCTTGTCCCGACCAGCTGGCGGGTCGGGTCAAGAGTGGACTGCCGGGCCGCCCGGGGTGCGTTTCCTCCTCAGATCTCGTCGGGACGAGTCACCGGGCTGCCAGCTGTCTTTTCTGCCAGCGAATCATGGCGAGATCTCTGCATTTAAGGAAGGTGCGCTGGTTCGTGCATCCCGTCACTGAAGCGACGGTCCACGTGTCAAGCGTCGGTTGGCCGACGCGACGTATGCAGGCCTGCAGCGTCTGATGGGATGCGGCCCAGTGCAACACGTGGAGCGATTGGAGCCGTAGGACACGAGGAGGTGTTTTGGCGGGAGATGAAGGGCGCCGTTTGATGAGGTCGTTTGCGGTGATAAATAGGGGCGGGTCCCACTCCAGGGACCCTACTCCTTCATATTTCCTCGCTCTAAGTCCTGGTTGCTCAGCGCTTGTCTTCTTTCTTCTGCTTTCATTTCCCGAGGATCCCTCTTCTCCAGGTTAGATGTCTTCTTTCGTAGAGTCTGTAGATATCATAGGAGTAGGTTCTAGGGACCCTCTAGTTGAGCCTGAGTCTTCCCGGAGAGCAGGGGTCGAATCCTCTTCCCGGGATCATGCAGCGGGGGAAGCCCCCAGGGGAGAGGCGGTAGACGCTGCCTCCAGCGCGTCGTGTTGGGTGAGACATGAGGACGAGCTTGCCAATACTCGGGCTCGCTTCCATATCCCCCCACGTTATACGCTTCGTCTGGCCAACGAGGGAGAGAGGGCGGACCAAGTACGGGGCAGGGAGATCGCTCTGTACTTGGAAGCTTTTTGGGGTGGAATGCGCCAGCCCTTCTCTTCCGAGGTCGTCGAAGCGCTGAACTTCTTCGGGTTAGCCCCCTGGCCAGTTAGTGCCGAACTCGTGGAGGATTCTCCTCGGGTTCCTGATCCGCCTGAAACTACAGGCGGTTCCTTTCAGCCTCTCCCTCCTTGATTCTTCGCTTGTCTTCAAAAATCATCCTGGGGGTCGAGCGAGCGACCCGAGGTGGGTCTACCTCTCTTTTAGAAAGCGACAGGGGGGCACCGCCGGGACAGGGGTTGTAGCGCTTCCTTCTTCCATTCACGACTGGAAGAAAAAGTTTTTCTTCGTCACGCCGCCCGAGGGCGAGGACTAGCCCATGCCCACCAGGTGGTCGACGGAAAAATGCTTGCCGGGGAACCAGTCCAATGACCCCGCCGCGGTGATAGTGGCATCGTGGGAGCCCGTCCCCTGATTCGACGTGCTGCTGTCTAAGAGGGTCCTGAGTTGGGCCGGGCTCAGCCCCGTTGAGTTCGTCGGTAAGTTAGGCTTGTTTTTTGGCTTTTATATTGCATGTATCGCTGACTTCTTTGCCTTTGGTTTTGTGCAGGACCCATAGACATGAACGAGCTCCGAGACTCCATGCGTCAGCCGAGGAAGGTCACGAAGGCTGGAGGCGCCAGCTCTTCCCGTTCGAAGCCTGCCCTGGCTCCTTCTCCTCCGGTGGCCGCGTCTTACGAGCGCTCAGGGGAGGATCCCACCCCGAGGCCTAGCAGACCGCCGGGCCGGAAGCGGGTTCGAATTCTGTTAGTTATATGTATGCCCTAGAGGCTATTACTGTACATTTGATGTATATTGTAATGGATGCTTGGACATATATAGAGATGACTTTCTTGCTCGACATGATAGTATACTATCTGGTTGTACTTTATCTTAACATGTACTCAGATTGTCTCTCTGTTACATGTTGGTAAAGCCCTCAGGATATGTACTCGACTACTGGGACTATGATGAGATCATACTAGTGGGGCCAAGGTAGTCGACGAGTACATCTTATAACAGTTCCTAGTCGAGGGTGTATCGAGACAGGGCATCGATACTGTAAGTCCATGCTACCTCTCCCGGTACTTTCGGGCATATGGAATTTGATGAAAAACAATTTTCTAGAGGCGGTAACATGGACTCAAAACCGGATCTTTGTTAAACATCTAACTAACAACCTAACTAGGAGTTGTTAACTACTCGGTTAGGGGGTTATACCTTTCTTTCTTGAACTCCTTCGTCTTCAAACCTCGATGGTTGTTCGGATCGGCTTCACCCCGTCGTCTCCTTGCGCCGAAGATCGATCCACCTGAAAGCTTCTACCTTTGGCTTCTTCTTCGAGCTTTGAAGAAACTAGTTCACTCGGTTTGCTAAACCTTGTGAACTAGAGTGAGTAGAGAAGAGTGTGTTGGGATTTTTCTCTATGGTTCTTGGTTCTCAACACATGAGACAAGTGAACCATAGAATAAAGAGAGGGAGAGCAAAAGGAAGAAGATGAGAGCTCAAGAACACAAGAGAGAGAAAGGAAATCAAAGAATGAGCAAGACTTTTTTCTCTTGGCTCTCATAATCCAAAACCATCATAACCAATAATAGCAATCAAGTATTAGTAATGGTTTAAGCTACAATAGCCATATCATTTCATGCACTCATTTTGCACAAGAGAACAAGCAAGCAAAAGTCTTTGCCATGAAATGATAGCCATTGTCATCATGATGGTCAACTAGTCCAACCTAGTCAACCGGTCAACAAAGTCAACCCCTCAACAACCATGTCACTATAATACTTAATTAATATTATTGTTAATTACATATCATATTCTCATTAGGGTTGAGCAAAAGGTCAATAGTCAACAGTCAACGGTCAACAACCCTAATGAGAATCCTCTGCCTCTGTCTCTCCGTCAACTGTGCATACACACCCGCATCCGCGTTCCGAGGAACACGAATACATACTGGATAAAACCAATCCCAATACGTACACTAGGATCTGGCTTAAACCAAAGCCCGCTAGTGTTAACTGTCTGGACACTGTACGTGCATAAGTGCACGGATGTGACCGAACCCAGTCGCAAAACCATGCGACCTGTCGCAAAACCATGCGACTTCTACTCTTTTGCCTAAAGGCGAATAGCTTTCTGTGTGGGACTCTAAAGACTCGACACTACGCTGGCAGTGGGTTTAACCACAGACCGCAAGCGGCACTAGCTGTGCGTAACGGTCCTCAGGTAGATGCCGACAAGAAGACTGACGAGGTGAAACCCATCTGAACTCCTACTGAGCCTGAATGTGAAAGTCTCCGTACAGTCCGGTTTGTTCGTCTGATACATCGCATGGCGGGCCTAGGAGGGCGGTAAACGTCAGTCCCCTAATAGCGGTACAAGTCGTGTCGGAGTGAAGCCTAGAACACCCAGAGATAACACTGGAAACCTACCAGTATATCTCGCTTGCCCTGGCCAGGGACTACTCGTGTAATGGCTCTCCTAGACACAGCGCGATGTCAACCCTCAATACCGGGAGAGACGAATCCTGTCTAACCGTCACTGCCTCCAAGTGCTTCGGGACTGCACCCAACTACTACCTGTTTGCACGACTCCTTTGAGCCGTGGTAGGGTAGTAATCAAAGTACAGTGGGAACACACTCGAGGCGAAGCGACAGTGTCAAGTCAGCGGACTAAGCTGTACTCATGTCACCTGGGAACTGATAACTGACGATAGGTATAGTACCAACCATCAGTTCCCGACGAGTCCTGTCCAGTGTACTCGTAACCCAATGAGCACCCGCATACTATCTCCAGTACGACGTACTGATGGCTGTGGGACAGACCATCTCCCACTCTGGGATGAGAAGCGCATGCGCTAGTCTACTCCGGAGTATCGATGCCCTGTCTCGATAGTCCTGCGACCAGGGACCTGCATAAGGATGTGCTTATAGATTACCCAGCCCCCACTAGTGTGACTGCCATCACAACGCTGGTAATCAAGCAAAGATCCTAAGGGCTCCACTAATGTGCATAGGTGATATACTAAAATAAACACATGTACACATTGAAGTAGAAACAAACCAAGTAGCATACTACTATTTTGAGCAAGATTGTATATACAAGGTGAATATCCCAAGCTTCCATTAAGTAATATACAAACTAGTATGATACAGTAATGGCCTCTAGGGCATATACACTAACAATCTCCCACTTGCACTAAGGCCATGTACTGGCGTATCGAAGACCTATCATCTCGATCAGCAGCTCGAACTGAGTCTGGGGCAAGGCCTTGGTGAATGGATCTGCAGTGTTATCTTCTGAAGCAACCCTCCGAACCTCGATCTCCTGGCGATCCACAATCTCCCTGATCAGGTGATACCGCCTCAAGATGTGTCTGGATCTCTGATGGGACCTGGGTTCCTTCGCTAAAGCTATAGCCCCGTTGTTGTCGCAATACAGAGGTATTGGATCAACAATGGACGGAACCACCTGAAGTTCTTTCAAGAACTTTCTCATCCAGACAGCTTCTTTTGCAGCATCAGATGCAGCGATGTATTCCGCTTCCATCGTCGAGTCTGCAACGGTTTCCTGTTTGGAACTCTTCCAACATACCGCCCCTCCATTGAGGGTAAAGACAAAACCCGACATGGACTTGGAATCATCCTTGTCACTCTGGAAGCTGGAGTCAGCAAAGTCCTCGATCTGGAGGTCTTTTCCGCCATACACCAAGAACATCTCCTTAGTCCTTCTCAGGTACTTGAGAATGTTCTTTACCGCTATCCAGTGTTTCTCCCCAGGGTTTGACTGATACCGTCTTACCACACTCAGTGCATAAGCTACATCCGGTCTGGTACACAACATCGCATACATTATAGAGCCTACCGCAGAAGCGTAGGGTATAATAGACATGCGATCCCTCTCAAAATCAGTCTTGGGAGACATCTCTTTAGAGAGGGTGATCCCGTGACAAGCCGGTAGGTTACCGCGCTTGGAATCTTCCATACTGAATCTCTTCAGTATGGTGTCGATGTACCTGGACTGTGAAAGTCCTAATATCCTCTTGGATCTATCACGATGGATCCGGATCCCCGGGATGTATGAGGCATCACCCAGGTCTTTCATGGAGAACCTGTGTGACAAGAACCCCTTGACAGATTGTAGCATAGGAATGTCATTTCCTATTAAGAGAATGTCATCCACGTATAAAATGAGGAATACTACAGTTCTCGCTACAAATCTACTATAGATGCATGGTTCATCTGGATTTTTGATAAAGCCAAATTCCTTGACCGTCTCATCAAAACAGATGTTCCAACTCCGCGATGCCTACTTTAGTCCATAAATGAACTTAAGCAACTTGCACACCTTTCCGCTGCTCCCACTCTGAATGAAACCTTCTGGCTGGTCCATATAAACACACTCCTCTAAATTTCCATTTAGAAAAGCGGTCTTTACGTCCATCTGCCAAATCTCATAATCGTGGAAGGCAGCAATGGCAAGAAGGATCCGAATGGATTTCAGCATAGCTACTGGAGAAAAGGTCTCGTCATAGTCCAAACCAGGTCTTTGACGAAAACCTTTTGCAACCAGTCTAGCTTTATAGGTCTCAACCTGTCCATCTACACCAATCTTCCTTTTGAAGATCCACTTGCATCCTACGGGTTTTACCCCGTCTTGAGTAACGTCCAACGTCCATACTTTGTTGGTGTACATGGACTCCATTTCGGTCCGCATTGCATCCAGCCATTTTACCGAGTCAACGCTCTGAATGGCCTGCTGGAAGCTAGTCGGCTCATCATAATTTATGATGCAATCCTCTCTATCCCCGTCTATGAGAAAACCGTAGTATCTCTCGGGCGGATGAGACTGCCTACTACTCCTGCGGAGCGGCGTAGGAATGTCCTGATCTTTCGAACCCTCTGGTTCTACTAAGCTTTCAGTAATAGCTCGTGGTTCTGGAATTTCTTCCAGTTCTATTGTGTTCCCACTTATCTGATTTTCCAAAAATTCAGTTTCCAAGAAGTGGGCATGACGAGAAACATAAATCTTTTGTTCCTCTTCGTAATAGAAGAAATATCCCTTGGAGTTCTTTGGATATCCCACAAACTTACACTGTACTGAGCGTACCTCGAGCTTGTCCGCATGCTGCTTTTTGACAAAAGCTGGACATCCCCATGTCTTAATGTGATTAAGATAGGGTCTCTTCCCACACCACATCTCATATGGTGTAGTAGACACAGTCTTAGTTGGAACTCGGTTCAAAAGGTATGCAGCTGATTCTAGCGCATACCCCTAGAATGATCGCGGTAACTCAGCGTTACTCATCATGGACCGTACCATATCCAATAGAGTTCGGTTCCGTCTCTCCGATACACCGTTATGTTGCGGAGTGTATGGAGGAGTAAGCTGAGAGAGAATTCCGTTCTCTTTTAAATAGTCCAGGAACTCGGCACTCAAGTATTCACCACCTCGATCCGATCTTAGAATCTTGATACTTTTGCCGGTTTGTTTTTCTACTTCATTCTTATATTCCTGGAATTTTCCAAAGGCTTCGGACTTATGTTTCATTAAGAAGACATAACCGTACCTTGAAAAGTCATCCGTAAAAGTAATGAAGTAAGAATAACCGCTTCGCGCATGTGTAGACATAGGACCGCACACGTCACTGTGTACGAGTCCCAAGAGCTCGCTCGCTCTTAGTCCGTGTCCAGTGAACGGAGTCTTTGTCATCTTTCCTTTAAGACAGGATTGGCAAGTGGCATACGATTGATATTCGAACGGATTCAAATATCCTTCTGTATGTAACTTCGTCAACCTTCTCTCATTGATGTGACCCAGTCTACAATGCCATAAGAAAGTCTGATTGATTTCTGGAGACTTTCTTTTGTGTGTATTCTGGACATTGAAAATCTGTGGTTGGTTTAATACGTATATACCATTGCTCAATGTACCTGACCCAATCAGAACTTGATTAAGGTGAATGTTTACAACATTGCTTACAAACGCAAATTCATAACCTTCTTTAGAAACCAAAGATACAGAAATGATATTACAAGTTGCGTTGGGTACAAAAAAGCAATTACGCAAAACCAAAACATGTCCATCTGACATTCCCAGATGATAGTCCCCCACGGCCTTAGCATCCAGGCTAGCTCCGTTTGCAACTTTAAGGGTCATGTCACCTGCCTTCAAAACCCTACGGTTTCTCAACGCCTGCAAAGAATTACAGATATGAGATCCTGATCCGGTATCCAATACCCAGGAAGTAGAGTTTATTGAAAAACGGTTTTCAATAACATACACACCTGAAGCTGAAGCCGCAACCTGCTTCAGATCCTGTGTTCTAGCCTTCCAAGCCCTGCAATCATTCTTCCAGTGTCCCTTCTTATGACAATAGAAGCATTCTTCTTTATCCACAAGCTGCCCCGCTTTCTTTGTTGCTTTTGCTTTTCCTTTTCCCTTCGTATCCACTTTACTAACACCGCCCCTTGGTTTGGCGGGGGCTTTCTTCTTCTTTCCCTTGGCTTTCGCCTTGGACCTAGAAGAGGAAGATCCTCCTACAAACAAAGTGGATGTTTCCCTACCTTTCTGTAGGGTGCCCTCTGCGCTCCTCAGCATGTTGAGGAGTTCTGAAAGTTCAACTTACTTTTCTTGTAAGTTGAAGTTCAGGATAAACTGGGCGTAAGTGGAAAGAAGGGACTGGAGAATCAAGTCCGTATAAAGCTCATTCTCCAACGTGGTCCCAAGGTCCGCGAGCTCTTCTATGTAGCCAATCATCTTAAGCACGTGTTCCGCTACCGATGATCCAACGGCCAACCTTGCCGAAAATAACTTCTTCGACACTTCGTATCTTGCGATACGAGACTGCTCTCCATACAGTTCTTTTGTATGGAGAAATATGGATTCGAGGTCCATATTCTCGTGCCTCCTCTGATGTTCGTTGTCCATAGAGGCAAGCACGAGGCACCTGGCCTTCGCGCAATCAATCTCCCAAGTCTTACGGATTTCCTTATCCGCGACGGTGGAGGTGGGACCTGGGACAGGGGGAGCTTTGGTGGTAAGAAGATACCCCAGCTTGTCGTAAGTGATTGCCATTTTGACATTCCTGAGCCAATCTTTGTAGTTTGGCCCTGTCAGTATGTTTTTATCTAGGAGTAACTTAAGTCCAGTCATATCGATTGGTCGCTGCAATTAGGAGAGAGAGAAGAAACACTCAGCACGATGCTCTTGCAAGTTTAGAATGGTTTTTAGTTTGTCTAAACAGGATGGCTCCCACTGTTTCTCGAATCCCTCCTCAAACCAAAAAGGAAGAATTAGTCAGGATCAATCTCACCGTACAATACTTGCTTAACCATTCAGCCAGGCTAGTGTCGGTACTTCGAGGGAGGTTTTCCAACGCTTTCGCGAAGTTCCTTAATTTAAGAACCTCTTTTCCCTGGGGGCGTAGCCCCGCTAACACCTTTCTAGACACCTACTAGGTTTATAGCATTGATCGTTAAGTGAGAAATTTCCCGAGGAGTAGCATATACTCACAGTAGGATCGGGATCCAAATATCATCGCGTGACGAAACTGAAGGAATCCTACCAGAATCATCACACTCCAAATGGTATGCAGCGCTAGCAAGTTTCAGTTCTTTTGAAACTCCCGATGTAGATTTTTGCCCCATGCTCTTATGACCTTGACTTTGGCCAACAAATCATAAGTCACCTGTCAACTTCTACCCGTCATTCTCCAGGTTAATTTAAATCCACCCGCACCTACCCTTGACTTTGGCCAACAAGGCAGTACGACTGTTCCAAACCAACACATCTATCTATGCTGCACATGAATGCCCAATAGCTACCAATCACTATGCCTTGACTTTGGCCAACAAACATAGCTTGAATACTATTGACCATTCATGTGAAACGACGGAGGGCTACGAATGGTTTTGGCGAAACCGTGAACGTAGTGAACTTGATATAATCGATGGAACGAGATAGCTTTCAAAAAGAGTGGTTCATGCTCCGCATTTAAAAGTTTGGTTTTGAAAAGAACCGAGTGGTTTTTCAAAGTGTTCCAACGACTTTTACTTGGTTTATTTTCTTGCATTAGTTCTTTTAATGCGTGATATTCTTGCATTAGTTCTTTTAATGCGTCCCATCATTTAATCCTACCATTGCAGAAAACAACCAAAATATGACGTACGCTTATGCCATTCGCATTCGCCACGGGGCCTCGTCATTACCCGTTAGGTTACTTAACTAACGACAGAGCGGGGGCTGGGCTAGCGCGGCTGTAAAACATAAGCAACGCCTAAATAATATCATATATAGATATATTGCAATGATAGCCATTTCAGATCACAGATGAACACATTGGATATACTAGGAATCCGCAATTCGTATGAGCCTGTAACGAAAAGCAGATTACACGGTCGCGGTGAATAGCCAAACCCCACCCAAGACCCCTACGGGTGCGGCAAACTACCCGCCAAGTACCCGAAGCGAAGCAACCTCCCTCAACTCCATGAGTAGGCCACTCGGCACTTCGGGATACCCGGTAGTTTGTGTACCCCCTCCATGGGTCTATCCTAGGAGCAAAAACAGTAAAAAGAAATTATACAATGACGGCTACAACCCCGACCCGGTTGTGCGGCCATACAAATAATTATTACATCAATTTACAAATTTACATGAATTGAAAGGAAAGAAAACTCTCGTCTCACAACCCCCGGCTATTCACCCGCGACAATCCAATGAATTCATATACACATTCCAATGACATTACAGATCACAGATTTGTATAATCCCCACTAATCGACATATAGCGATTAGCAGACGTTCAATACAAATATCACATCACAGATAAAAACCTGTCAGCTTAAGTCTTTAGAAGTTCGATAAAAAATACGGATTTTTAGGCCCCAAACAAAAAATTTTCGTTCTGGAAAATCTGGGCTGAAAAGACATATTCCAAAAACCCCAAAACAACCCCAGAAATACACTGCACAAAATTTGGACCTCGGCCGAGTCAACTCGGCCACGGAACCGCGGCGGGAGCGTGCTCCCGCCGCGTTTCCTCGGCCCTTTGATCGGTTCGTGGGACCAAATTTTGTGGTTATTTAATAAAAAGCCAGAGCCGATTTTTAAGATGAAATTTATCAATTTTGGAACAGGAAAAAAATCGGCAGAAACTTGACATATCGGGTTCGTTTCGTGACTTTTTCTTTGATCGATCTTCTAGTTACTTTGCTAACATGTTAGATAGAGTTTAACTAGGCTCTGATACCACTGTAAGTCCATGCTACCTCTCCCGGTACTTTCGGGCATGCAGAATTTGATGAAAAACAATTTTCTAGAGGCGGTAACATGGACTCAAAACCAGATCTTTGTTAAACATCTAACTAACAACCTAACTAGGAGTTGTTAACTACTCGATTATACCTTTCTTTCTTGAACTCCTTCCCCTTCAAACCTCGATGGTTGTCCGGATCGGCTTCACCCCATCGTCTCCTTGCGCTGAAGATCGATCCACCTGAAAGCTTCTACCTTTGGCTTCTTCTTCGAGCTTTGAAGAAACTAGTTCACTCGGTTTGCTAAACCTTGTGAACTAGAGTGAGTAGAGGAGAGTGTGTTGGGATTTTTCTCTATGGTTCTTGGTTCTCAACACATGAGACAAGTGAACCATAGACTAAAGAGAGGGAGAGCAAGAGGAAGAAGATGAGAGCTCAAGAACACAAGAGAGAGAAAGGAAATCAAAGAATGAGCAAGACTTTTCTCTCTTGGCTCTCATAATCCAAAACCATCATAACCAATAATAGTAATCAAGTATTAGTGATGGTTTAAGCTACAATAGCCATATCATTTCATACACTCATTTTGCACAAGAGAACAAGCAAGCAAAAGTCTTTGCCATGAAATGATAGCCATTGTCATCATGATGGTCAACTAGTCCAACCTAGTCAACCGGTCAACAAAGTCAACAAGTCAACAAAGTCAACCCCTCAACAACCATGTCACTATAATACTTAATTAATATTATTATTAATTACATATCATATTCTCATTAGGGTTGAGCAAAAAGTCAATAGTCAACGGTCAACAACCCTAATGAGAATCCTCTGCCTCTGTCTCTCCGTCAACTGTGCATACACACCCGCATCCGCGTTCCGAGGAACACGAATACATACTGGATAAAACCAATCCCAATACGTACACTAGGATCTGGCTTAAACCAAAGCCCGCTAGTGTTAACTGTCTGGACACTGTACGTGCATAAGTGCACGGATGTGACCGAACCCTGTCGCAAAACCATGCGACCTGTCGCAAAACCATGCGACCTCTACTCTTTTGCCTAAAGGCGAATAGCTTTCTGTGTGGGACTCTAAAGACTCGACACTACGCTGGCAGTGAGTTTAACCACAGACCGCAAGCGGCACTAGCTGTGCGTAACGGTCCCCAGGTAGATGCCGACAAGAAGACTGACGAGGTGAAACCCATCTGAACTCCTACTGAGCCTGAATGTGACAGTCTCCGTACAGTCCGGTCTGTTCGTCTGATACATCGCATGGTGGGCCTAGGGAGGCGGTAAACGTCAGTCCCCTAATAGCGGTACAAGTCGTGTCGGAGTGAAGCCCAGAACACCCTGAGATAACACTGGAAACCTACCAGTATATCTCGCTTGCCTTGGCCAGGGACTACTCGTGTAATGGCTCTCTTAGACACAGCGCGATGTCAACCCCCAATACCGGGAGAGACGAATCCTGTCTAACCGTCACTGCCTCCAAGTGCTTCGGGACTGCACCCAACTACTACCTGTTTGCACGACTCCTTTGAGCCGTGGTAGGGTAGTAATCAAAGTACAGTGGGAACACACTCGAGGCGAAGTGGCAGTGTCAAGTCAGCGGACTAAGCTGTACTCATGTCACCTGGGAACTGATAACTGACGATAGGTATAGTACCAACCATCAGTTCCCGACGAGTCCTGTCCAGTGTACTCGTAACCCAACGAGCACCCGCATACTATCTCCAGTACGACGTACTGATGGCTGTGGGACAGACCATCTCCCACTCTGGGATGAGAAGCGCATGCGCTAGTCTACTCCGGAGTATCGATGCCCTGTCTCGATAGTCCTGCGACTAGGGACCTGCATAAGGATGTGCTTATAGATTACCCAGCCCCCACTAGTGTGACTTCCATCACAACGCTGGTAATCAAGCAAAGATCCTAAGGGCTCCACTAATGTGCCTAGGTGATATACTAAAATAAACACATGTACACAATGAAGTAGAAACAAACCAAGTAGCATACTACTATTTTGAGCAAGATTGTATATACAAGGTGAATATCCCAAGCTTCCATTAAGTAATATACAAACTAGTATGATACAGTAATGGCCTCTAGGGCATATACACTAACAGATACACCAGAGTAGACTAGCGTATACGCATCTTGACCCATATGATGGGCGATGGACGATCCCATATCCATCGGTGTTTGACATCAAGGATGGTGTACGGGTGCTCAGTGGAGACTGGGTACACTGGACGGACTCGCCGAGAACTCCCAGATGGTATTATACCTTACGTCAGATGGCAGTTCTCCGGTGACACTGGTACAGAGTAGTCTGTTGACCCGAGATCGTCATAGAGTCTTGTGTGATTCCCACTGTGCTTTGATTTCCATCATACCACGTCCAAGAGGGCGTGCAAAAAGGTGGCTTTTGGGTACAGTCCCGAATCACATAGAGGCAATGAGCGATAGGAGGGGATTCGTCTCTCCCGGTATCGGGAGTTGATGTTGCGCTGTGTTCGATTGGCTATAACCGGAAATCCCTGGCCAGGGTTGCTGAGATTTACTGGTAAGTGTTACCAGTAGTTTCTCGAACTGTTATAGACCTCATATCGACACGACTTATCGAGCTACTGGGGTCTGACGTTTACCACCCCTAGGCGAGATATGCGGCATATCAGACGACGAGACCGGACTGTACGGGAGTGTTACTGTTTGGATTCACAGGAGAATGTACAGGCTTGCTTGTTGATTTTCTGAGCGCTCAATACCTGGGTGGCTGTTACGTTTAGCTGGCCGCTTGCAGCTTGTGGGTGTTTGATATGATCATCACCTACTGCCAGCGTATTGACGATTCTTTAGAGTCCTACACAGAGGTTTCTTGGCTCAGGCAAAACGGAGTAGGAGCACATATGTGATATGTGCGGGACCGAGGATAATGCGGTATGTGATACCGTATTAGATTCTCGCGATATGAGATATCGGCCGGGTATATGTGATATAGCCGGGTCATAGTATTAGTCGGTTATATGCGATATAGCCGGATTGTCGGATCAAGTGTTGATTTGATAATTTAATGTATAATAATATATATGATATATTAAATTACATTAACTAATATTAGCTCACTAAAAGATTCATTTTCTCACGGGATAATACATTGATATATATGCGATATATGTTAATTGTATTATTTTCTATTGTTACAAAATATATTGTATATGTGATATATAATATTGTAACATGTTAGGGTTACAAATTTAACTATGGTTTAGGGTTTAAACTTGGTTAGGGTTTGGATTAGGGTTAGCTTTTGCATGAAGCTTCCATGAAGCTTCATGAAGCTTTGACTTTGTGGTTGCTTGATATTTTTGTGAGATATTATGTTAACCCAATCCAAACCATTAACCCTAGTTAACTCTCTACAAGGGTTAACTCTCTCATGCTTAACCCTTAGTTAGATTTGTAACCACTACAATAATTCATTATTCATCACAAAAGGATTAAGGTTATCATATTCATTCTTCTTCTTCATGCTTGAGTTCCTTCATGAAAAAGCTTTCTTTTGTGATGAAAGTGAGTGAGAAAAAGATAATAAATGAGAGCAAAAATCCTACTTCATCATTCTCATCTATCTTTGCCATTTAGATGAGGGTGTTCACTTCATATTATCAGTGTTAGCTTGTGTTAATGAAACTTCAAGGTAGATCATATTAGTATCGAAGATCGGAAGCAAAGGTTGCATCATTCTCTTCGTGAAGACTTTCGAGAGTCCACAACGCGATGATCGCAGCGAAGGGACCTCAACACGGAGCTTAAGAAGTGAAGGACCGGATCTACAATGGTTGTAATCCCTCTCACTTAGTGTTAAAGAGTTTAACATGCATGTTATCGCCTAAACCCTAGTTTAAAGATCCGGCTTCGGGTTGTTCGGCACGGCTAAAATTTTAATCGGGCATGGTTGATGCCTCGTAGACCCTTGTGCGCGTGCTTAGCAACCCTACAAATTCTGGAAGACCCGGTCTCGGAGGAGGAGATCGGCTCTCCATCGGAGCCACTCAAGAGGTCTTCTCGGAGGTCTTCCCGGGGGCCGCCCTCGCCGATTATGGTGGCGGATGGGGGCCTTCGATTCGCGGTGCCCTCGGGGCTATCTGTCGCGGATAGCCTGCTGCATGAAATAGAGAGGTCGGTAGGGGGTAGGGTCCCCGGGGGGACTTTCAGGGCCCATATGGCGTCCATCGCCAAGGAGTCCGTGCAGGTAAGTGCTCGGTTGCTTATGAGATTTGGTGCTTCTTTCGTCTTTCTGGTCTCTTTCTTATTCTTTCTTTTCCTATATTTTTTAGGTCCTCTAGCACGTCGCCCTTGCCTTACGCATAGAGGCCGAGGTGATAGCCCCGACGATGAAGGCCGCGGACCAGCTCGTCTCGCTGGAAGAGAGCTCCAAGCGGGAGATGGATGCGGAGATGGCGAAGGTTGCCGCCCTGGAGGGTGAGGTGGAGGCCGGGAAACGGGAGGTTGCCCGGCACCGCGAGACTGCCGTGGCTACCGAGGTCAAGCTTAAGGACGCTCAGGCGCTCGCCGGCAACATGAAGAAAACGGTGAGGGCCCTCCGGAAGGAGCTTAGGACGGCAGTCGAGGCGGCGAAGTTGGCCACCTCTCGGAGGTGAAGGCGGTGGAGGGATACAAGAAGTCGAAGGACTTCTACAATGACCTAGCCGTGGCCACTACCCGCATATGGCACAAGGCTCTCGACCCCGTCAAGGCCCGGATGCCGGAGTTCGCCGATGAAGAGCTCCGGGCCGAATACCCCCTTACGGACGCCGATGAGAAGGGGGGAAGAGATTCCTGACGAGGAGGCGGCCGAGGACCCCGCTCGACTCGTAGTGGATATCGAGTATCCCGAGGTCGCGCCTGGCCCCGAGGCCTAAAGCCCCCGTTTTCCTCCTCTTTTATTTTGTCGCTTCTGGAATTTTTGTAAGCCTCCGGGCAATCTGTAAGGCTGGGGAGCCCAAAATACCCTTTGTAAAGACTTTACTTTTGGTAATAAAACTTTTTGTTTCATTAGCTTGCACTTTATCCTCTATTTGTAAAGAATGCTCATAAAATATTCTTGCTTGCACTGTTGGGTTTCCATGTCAGGTCGGCTATCTGTCTAGCGATCGTTCTTCGAGTTGATTTCGATCACTTGCCAAGTGCTGCTGAGAAGGAGGCGTCTCCATGGCCCCGAAGTCGAGAGGGGATCACTCAGACTTGGATAGACCTGATGTCTCTTGTTAGGGCTTCGGATCCGCTGCATGTGATGGGCAGAGGGATGTCTGCTGGGGATGACCGAGCAGGGTAGCTGTTCGGGTGATCCTGGCAGGGTTTTTGCTCCCTGTCAGTTGTGGTATGAAGCTGCCAACCGGGGATAGCCGAGTAAGGGTTGGGCTCGACTGCCTCTGGGAGGACTTTGATCCTTAGCGTTGGAGAGGCTGTAGGAAGCCTACTAAGGATAACCGGGCGGTGAAGCTGCGCGGTTGCCTCTTGGCGAGGGCTTTGATCCCTGGCGTTGAGAGTGGGGAAGCCACCGGCCAGGGATGACCGAGCAGGGTAGCCGCTCGGTTGCCTCTTGCGAGGGCTTTGACCCTTAGCGTTGGAGGGGCTGTAAGTGTTAGTGTATATGCCCTAGAGGCCATTACTGTATCATACTAGTTTGTATATTACTTAATGGAAGCTTGGAATATTCACCTTGTATAGACAATCTTGCTCAAAATAGTAGTATGCTACTTGGTTTGTTTCTGCTTTAATTTGTACATGTGTTTATTTTAGTATATCACCTATACACATTAGTGGAGCCCTTAGGATCTTTGCTTGATTACCAGCGTTGTGATGGCAGTCACACTCGTGGGGGCTGGGTAATCCACAAGCACATCCTTATGCAGGTCCCTAGTTGTAGGACTATCGAGACAGGGCATCGATACTCCGGAGTAGACTAGCGTATGCGCTTCTCATCCCAGCAGGGGAGACGGACTGTCCCACAGCCGTCAGTACGTCGTACTTGAGATAGTATACGGGTGCTCGTTAGGTTACGAGTACACTAGACAGGACTCGTGGGGAACTGTTGGTTGGTACTATGTCTATCGTCAGTTATCAGTTCCCAGGTGACATGAGTACAGCTTAGTCCGCTGACTTGACATTGTCACTTCACCTCGAGTGTGTTCCCACTGTACTTAGATTACTACCCTACCACGGCTCAAAGGAGTCGTGCAAACAGGTAGTAGTTAGGTGCAGTCCCGAAGCACTTGGAGGCAGTGACGGTTAGACAGGATTCGTCTCTCCCGGTATTGGGGGTTGATATCGCGCTGTGTCTAGGAGAGCCATTACACAAAGTCCCTGGCCAGGGCAAGCGAGATATACTGGTAGGTTTCCAGTGTTATCTCAGGGTGTTCTGGGCTACACTCCGACATGACTTGTACCGCTATTAGGGGACTGACGTTTACCGCCCGCTAGGCCCGCCATGCGATATTCTCAGACGAACAGACCAGACTATACGCAGATTGTCACATTCAGGCTCAGTAGGAGTTCAGATGGGTTTCACCTCGTCCGTCTTCTTATCGGCATCTACCTGAGGACCGTTACGCACAGCTAGTGCCGCTTGCGGTCTGTGGTTAAACCCACTGCCAGCGTAGTGTCGAGTCTTTAGAGTCCCACACAGAAAGCTATTCGCCTTTAGGCAAAAGAGTAGAGGTCGTATGGTTTTGCGACAGGGTTCGGTCATATCCGTACACTTGTGCACGTTTAGTGTCCGGACAGTTAACACTAGCGGGCTTTGGTTTAAGCCAGATCTTAGTGTATGTTTTGGGATTGGTTTTATCTCGTTTGTATTCGTGTTCCTCGGAACGCGGATGCGGGTGTGTATGCACAGTTGACAGAGAGACAGAGGCAGAGGATTCTCATTGGGGTTGTTGACTGTTGACTGTTGACTTTTGCTAAACCCTAATGAGAATAAGAAATATGATTAATGATAATATTAATTAGTATTATTATGATATGGTTGTTGAAGGGTTGACTTTGTTGACTTGTTGACTTTGTTGACCGGTTGACTAGGTTGGACTAGTTGACCATCATCATTACAATAGCTATCATTTCATAGCAAAGACTTTTGCTTGCTTGTTTCTTTTTGCAAAATGAGTGCATGAAATGATATGGCCATTTTGACTTGAACCATCACATAATACTCAATTACTATTATGGGTTATGATTATTTTGGATTATGAGAGCTAGGATGGAAAAAGTCTTGCTCATTCTTCCATTTCCTTTCTCTCTCATGCTTGAGCTCCCCCTCTTCCTCTTGCTCTCTTTCCAGTTCATGGTTCACTTGTCTCATGTGTTGAGAAGCAAGAACCATTGAGATAAAACCCAACACACTCCTCTACTCATCCTAGTTCACAAGGTTTAGCAAACCAAGTGTTCTAGTTTCTTCTAGTTTGAAGTGAAGCCAAAGGTAGAAGCTTTCAGGCGGATCCATCTTCGGCGCAAAGAGACGACGAGGAGAGAACTATCTGACCACCACAAGGAGACCAAGAGAAGGAGTTCAAGTTAAGGTATAACCCCTAACCGAGTAGGTAAAATTCTTGTTAGGTTTGTTAGATAGTTGTTTAACAAAGATCCGTATTTTGAGTCCATGTTACCACCAAAAGAAAAATCGTTTTCATCATTTCCGCAAGCCCGTAAGTACCGGGAGAGGTAACGTGGACTTACAGTGGTATCAGAGCCTAGTTAAACACTATCTAACATGTTAGCAAAGTAACTAGAAGTTCAATCGGAGAAAAAGCCGCGAAACATGCTCGAAAAATCAAGTTTCTGCCGATTCTGTTTTCTGTAAAAAAAAATAATAAATCAGACACTAAAAATCGGCTCAGGCTTTTTAAAACCCACACAAGAAATTTGGTCCACCGACTCGGTCAAAGCGCCACGGAAACGCGGCGGGAGCATGCTCCCGCCGCGGTTCCGCGGCCGAGTTGACTTGGTCGCGGCACAAGTTTCCTGCAGTGTTTTTCTGGGACTGTTTTGGGATTTTTGGGATATGTTTTTTCTGCCCAGATTTTACAGAAAGAAAAATTTGTTTTTGGGGTCTAAATCCGTATTTTGATCGAACTTCTAAAGACTTAAGCTAACGGGTTATATCTGTGATGTGATATATGTATTGAACGTCTGCTAATCGCTATACGTCGATTAGTAGGGGTTATACATATCTGTGATCTGTGATGTTGATGGTATGTGTATATGAATTCATTGGATTGTCGCGGATAAATAGCCGGGGGGTTGTGAGATGAGAGTTTTCTTTTTTTTTCAATTCATGTAATTTGTAATTGATGTAATATTATTTATATGGCTACACAACCGGGATGGGGTTGTAACCGTCATTGTATAATTTCTTTTACTGTTTTTGCTCCTAGGATAGACCCAAGGTGGGGTGCACAAACTACCAGGTATCTCGAAATGCCGAGTGGCCTACTCACGGTGTTGAGGGAGGTTGCTTCGCTTCGGGTACTTGGCGGGTAGTTTGCCGCACCCGTAGGGGTCTAGGGTGGGGTCTTGGCTATTCATCGCGACCGTGTAATCCGCTCTTCGTTACAGGCTCGTACGGATTGCGGATTCCTAGTATATCCAATGTGTTCATCTGTGATCTGGAATGGCTATCATTGCATGTGACGAATGTGTATATCTATATATGATATCTATGTAGGCGTTGCTTATGTTTTGCATCCGCGCTAGTCCAGCCCCCGCTCTGTCGTTAGTTAAGTAACCTAACGGGTAATGACGGGCCCCGTGGCGAATGCGGATGGAATAAACGTACGTCATATTTTCGTTGTTTTCTGCAATGATAGGATTAAATGATGGGATGTATTAAATTAATGTAAGAAAATAAACCAAAGTTGAGTCGTTGGAACACTTTCAAAAACCACTCGGTTTCTTTTCAAAAATAACTTTTAAACACGGAGCTTAAGCTACTCCTTTTAAAAGCTATCTCGTTCTATCGATTATATCAAGTTCACTACGTTCACGGTTTCGCCAAAACCATCCGTAGCCCTCCATCATTTCAGTTAAATATTCGGTAGTATTCAAGCAATGTATTTTGACCTCACGCCAAGGCATAGTGATTGGTAGCTACCGGATATTTATCTGTTGCATAGATAGAATGCGTTGGTTTGAGATAGTCGTACTGCCATTTTGGCCTACGTCAAGGGTAGGTACGGGTGGGTTCAAATTAACCTGGATAATGATGGGAAGAACTTGACATGTGACTTATGACATTTTGACCTCACGCCAAGGCCATAAGAGCATGGGGCAAAAATCCACATCGGGAGTTTCAAAAGAACTGAAACTTGCTAGCGCTGCATACCATTTGGAGTGTGATGATTCTGGTAGGATTCCTTCAGTTTTGTCACGCAATGATATTTGGATCTCGATCCTACTATGAGTATATGCTACTCCTCGGGAAATTTCTCACTTAACGATCAATGCTATAAACCAAGTAGGTTTCTAGAAAGGTGTTAGCGGGGTTACGCCCCCAGGGAAAAGAGATTATTTAATTAAGGAACTTCGCGAAAGCGTTGGAAAACCTCCCTCGAAGTACCGACACTAGCCTGGCTGAACGGTTAAGCAAGTATTGTACGGTGAGATTGATCCTGACTAATTCTTCCTTTTTGGTTTGAGGAGGGATTCAAGAGACAGTGGGAGCCATCCTGTTTGTATAAATTATAAACCACTCTAAACTTGCAAGAGCATCATGCTAAAGTGTTTCTTCTCTCTCTCCTAATTGCAGCGACTAAACATCATGACTGGACTTAAGTTACTACTAGATAAAAACATACTGACAGGGCCAAACTACAAAGATTGGCTCAGGAATATCAAAATGGCAATCACTTATGATAAGTTGGGATATCTCCTTATCACCAAAGCTCCCCCTGTCCCAGGTCCCAAAACCAGCGTCGCGGATAGGGAAATCCGTAAGACCCGGGAAATCGATTGCGCGAAGGCCAAGTGCCTCGTGCTTGCTTCTATGAACAATGAACATCAGAGGAGGCACGAGAATATGGACCTTGAATCCATATTTCTCCATACAAAAGAACTGTATGGAGAGCAATCTTGTATCGCCAGATACGAAGTCTCGAAAAAGCTGTTTTTGGCGAGATTGGCCGTCGGATCATCGGTAGCGGAACACGTGCTTAAGATGATTGGCTTCATTGAGGAGCTCGCGGACCTTGGGACCACGTTAGAGAACGAGCTCTATACGGACTTGATTCTCTAGTCCCTTCCTTCCACTTACGCCCAGTTTATCCTGAACTTCAACTTGCAAGAAAAAGAATTTGAACTTTCAGAACTCCTCAATATGCTGAGGAGTGCAGAGGGCACCCTACAGAAAGGTAGGGAAACATCCACTTTGTTTGTAGGAGGATCTTCCTCTTCTAGGTCCAAGGCGAAAGCCAAGGGAAAGAAGAAGAAAGCCCCCGCCAAACTAAGGGGCGGTATTAGTAAAGTGAATACGAAGGGAAAGACAAAGGCAACAAAGGTAGCGGGAAAGCTTGTGGGAAAGGAAGAATGCTTTTACTGTCACAAGAGTGGATACTGGAAAAAGGATTGCAGGGCTTGGAAAGCCAGAACCCAGGATCTGAAGCAAGTTGCGGCTTCAGCTTCAGGTGTGTATTTTATTGAAAACTGTCTATCAATAAAATCTACATCCTGGGTATTGGATACCGGATCAGGATCTCATATCTGTAATTCTTTACAGGCACTGAGAAGGCGTAGGGTTTTGAAGGCAGGTGATATGACCCTCAGAGTTGCAAACGGAGCTGGTATGGATGCTGAGTTCATGGGGGACTATCACCTGGGGTTGTCAGATGGACACGTTTTGGTTTTGCGTGATTGTTATTTTGTACCCAATGCAACCTGTAATATCATATCTGTATCTTTATTATCTAAAGAAGGTTATGAATTTGCATTTGTAAGTAATGTTGTAAACATTCACCTTAATCAAGTTTTGATTGGGTCAGGTACATTAACCAATGGTATATACGTATTAAACCAACCACAGATTTTCAATGTCCAGAATACACACAAAAGAAAGTCTCCGGAAACAAATCAGGCTTTCTTATGGCATTGTAGACTGGGTCACATCAATGAGAGAAGGTTGACAAAGTTACATACAGAAGGATATTTGGATTTGTTCGAATATCAATCGTATGCCACTTGTCAATCCTGTCTCAAAGGAAAGATGACAAAGGCTCCGTTCACTGGACACGGAGTAAAAGCGAGCGAGCTCTTGGGACTCGTACTCAGCGACATGTGCGGTCCAATGTCTACACATGCACGAAGCGGTTATTCTTACTTCATTACTTTTACGGATGACTTTTCAAGGTACGGATATGTCTTCTTAATGAAACATAAATCCGAAGCCTTTGGAAAATTCTAGGAATATAAGAATGAAGTACAAAAACAAACAGGTAAAAGTATCAAGACACTAAGATCTGATCGAGGTGGTGAATACTTGAGTGCCGAGTTCCTGGATTACCTAAAAGAGAATGGAATTCTCTCTCAGCTTACTCCTCCATACACTCCGCAACATAATGGTGTATCGGAGAGACGGAACCGAACCCTATTGGATATGGTACGGTCCATGATGAGTAACGCTGAGTTACCGCGATCATTCTGGGGATATGCGCTAGAATCAGCTGCATACCTTTTGAACCGAGTTCCAACTAAGACTGTGCCTACCACACCATATGAGATATGGAGTGGGAAGAAACCCTATCTTCAATATCTGAAGATCTGGGGATGTCCAGTTTTTGTCAAAAAGCAGCATGCGGACAAACTCGAGGCACGCTCAGTACTGTGCAAGTTTGTGAGATACCCAAAGAACTCCAGGAGGTATCTCTTCTATTACGCAGAGGAACAAAAGATCATTGTTTCTCGTAATGCCCATTTTCTGGAACACCAGTTCTTAGAAAAGGAAATTAGTGGGAGCGAAATAGAACTGGAAGAAATTCCAGAACTACAGACTATTACAGAAAGCTTAGTAGAACCAGAGGGTTCAAAAGAACAGGACATTCCTACGCCGCTCCGCAGGAGTAGTAGGCAGTCTCATCCACCCGAGAGATACTACGGTTTTCTCATAGACGGGGATAGAGAAGATTGTATCATTGATTATGATGAGCCTACTAGCTTCCAGCAGGCCATTCAGAGCGTTGACTCGGTAAAATGGCTGGATGTAATGCGGACCGAAATGGAGTCCATGTACACCAACAAAGTATGGACGTTGGACGTTGCTCCAGATAGGGTAAAACCCGTAGGATGCAAGTGGATCTTCAAAAGGAAGATTGGTGTAGATGGACAGGTTGAGACCTATAAGGCTAGACTTGTTGCAAAGGGTTTTCGTTAAAGACCTGGTTTGGACTATGACGAGACCTTTTCTCCAGTAGCTATGCTGAAATCCATTCGGATCCTTCTTGCCATTGCTGCCTTCCACGATTATGAGATTTGGCAGATGGACGTAAAGACCGCTTTTCTAAATGGAAATTTAGAGGAGTGTGTTTATATGGACCAGCCAGAGGGTTTCATTCAGAGTGGGAGCAGCGGAAAGGTGTGCAAGTTGCTTAAGTCCATCTATGGACTAAATCAGGCATCGCGGAGTTGGAACATCTGTTTTGATGAGACGGTCAAAGAATTTGGCTTTATTAAAAATCCAGATGAACCATGCATCTATAGTAGATTTGTAGCAAGAACTGTTGTATTCCTCGTATTGTACGTGGATGATATTCTTTTGATAGGAAATGACATTCCTATGCTGCAATCTGTCAAAGGGTTCTTGTCACACAGGTTCTCCATGAAAGACCTGGGTGATGCCTCGTACATTCTGGGGATCCGGATCTTTCATGACAGATCTAAGAGGATATTAGGACTCTCACAGTCCAGGTACATCGACACCATACTGAAAAGATTCAGTATGGAAGATTTCAAGCGCGGTAATCTACCGGCTTGTCACGGGATCACCCTCTCCAAAGAGATGTCTCCCAAGACTGATTTGGAAAGGGATCACATGTCTATTATACCCTACGCTTCTGCGGTAGGCTCTATAATGTATGCGATGTTGTGTACCAGACCAGATGTAGCTTATGCACTGAGTGTGGTAAGCCGGTATCAGTCAAACCCTAGGGAGAAGCACTGGATAGCGGTAAGGAACATTCTCAAGTACCTGAGAAGGACTAAGGAGATGTTCTTGGTGTATGGCGGAAAAGACCTCCAGATCGAGGCTTTTGCTGACTCCAGCTTCCAGAGTGACAAGAATGATTCCAAGTCCATGTCGGGTTATGTCTTCACCCTCAATGGAGGGGCGGTGTGTTGGAAGAGTTCCAAACAGAAAACCGTTGCTGACTCGACGATGGAAGCAGAATATATTGCTGCATCTGATACCGCAAAAGAAGCCGTCTGGATACGGAAGTTCTTAACGGAACTTCAGGTGGTTCCGTCCATTGTTGATCCAATACCTCTGCATTGCGACAACAACGGGGCTATAGCTTTAACGAAGGAACCCAGGTCCCATCAGAGATCCAGAAACATCTTGAGGCAGTATCACCTGATCAGGGAGATCGTGGGTCGCCAGGAGATCGAGGTTCGGAGAGTTGCTACAGAAGATAACACTGCTGATCCACTCACGAAGGCCTTACCCCAGACTCAGTTCGAGCGGCTGATCGAGATGATAGGTCTTCGATACGCCAGTACATGGCCTTAGTGCAAGTGGGAGATTGTTAGTGTATATGCCCTAGAGGCCATTACTGTATCATACTAGTTTGTATATTACTTAATGGAAGCTTGTGATATTCACCTTGTATAAATAATCTTGCTCAAAATAGTAGTATGCTACTTGGTTTGTTTCTGCTTTAATGTGTACATGTGTTTATTTTAGTATATCACCTATACACATTAGTGGAGCCCTTAGGATCTTTGCTTGATTACCAGCGTTGTGATGGCAGTCACACTCGTGGGGGCTGGGTAATCCACAAGCACATCCTTATGCAGGTCCCTAGATGTAGGACTATCGAGACAGGGCATCGATACTCCGGATTAGACTAGCGTATGCGCTTCTCATCCCAGTAGGGGAGATGGTCTGTCCCACAGCCGTCAGTACGTCGTACTTGAGATAGTATGCGGGTGCTTGTTAGGTTACGAGTACACTAGACAGGACTCGTGGGGAACTGTTGGTTGGTACTATACCTATCGTCAGTTATTAGTTCCCAGGTGACATGAGTACAGCTTAGTCCGCTGACTTGACATTGTCACTTCGCCTCGAGTGTGTTCCCACTGTACTTAGATTACTACCCTACCACGCCTCAAAGGAGTCGTGCAAACAGGTAGCAGTTGGGTGCAGTCCCGAAACACTTGGAGGCAGTGGCAGTTAGACAGGATTCGTCTCTCCCGGTATTGGGGGTTGATATCGCGCTGTGTCTAGGAGAGCCATTACACGAAGTCCCTGGCCAGGGCAAGCGAGATATACTGGTAGGTTTCCAGTGTTATCTCAGGGTGTTCTGGGCTACACTCCGACATGACTTGTACCGCTATTAGGGGACTGACGTTTACCGCCCCCTAGGCCTGCCATGCGATATTCTCAGACGAATAGATCGGACTGTACGCAGATTGTCACATTCAGGCTCAGTAGGAGTTCAGATGGGTTTCACCTCGTCCGTCTTCTTATCGGCATCTACCTGGGGACCGTTACGCACAGCTAGTGCCTCTTGCGGTCTTTGGTTAAACCTACTGCCAGCGTAGTGTCGAGTCTTTAGAGTCCCACACAGAAAGCTATTCGCCTTTAGGCAAAAGAGTAGAGGTTGCATGGTTTTGCGACAGGGTTCGGTCACATCCGTGCACTTATGCACGTTTAGTGTCCGGACAGTTAACACTAGCGGGCTTTGGTTTAAGCCAGATCCTAGTGTACGTTTTGGCATTGGTTTTATCTCGTTTGTATTCGTGTTTCTCGGAACGCGGATGCGAGTGTGTATGCACAGTTGACAGAGAGATAGAGGCAGAGGATTCTCATTGGGGTTGTTGACTGTTGACTTTTGCTAAACCCTAATGAGAATAAGAAATATGATTATTGATAATATTAATTAGTATTATTGTGACATGGTTGTTGAAGAGTTGACTTGTTGACTTTGTTGACTAGGTTGGACTAGTTGACCATCATTATTACAATGGTTATCATTTCATGGCAAAGACTTTTGCTTGCTTGTTTCTTTTTGCAAAATGAGTGCATGAAATGATATGGCCATTTTGACTTGAACCATCACATAATACTCAATTACTATTATGGGTTATGATTATTTTGGATTATGAGAGCTAGGATGGCAAAAGTCTTGCTCATTCTTTCATTTCCTTTCTCTCTCATGCTTGAGTTCTCCCTCTTCCTCTTGCTCTCTCTCTAGTTCATGGTTCACTTGTCTCATGTGTTGAGAAGCAAGAATCATTGAGATAAAACCCAACACACTCCTCTACTCATCCTAGTTCACAAGGTTTAGCAAACCAAGTGTTCTAGTTTCTTCTAGTTTGAAGTGAAGCCAAAGGTAGAAGCTTTCAGGTGGATCCATCTTCGGCGCAAAGAGACGACGAGGAGAGAACCATCCGACCACCAAAAGGAGACCAAGAGAAAGAGTTCAAGTTAAGGTATAACCCCTAACCGAGTAGGTAAAACTCTTGTTAGGTTTGTTAGATAGTTGTTTAACAAAGATCCGTATTTTGAGTCCATGTTACCACCAAAAGAAAAATCGTTTTTCATCATTTCCGCAAGCCCGTAAGTACCGGGAGAGGTAACGTGGACTTACAGTAAGAAGCTTACTAAGGATAACCGGGCAGAGAAGCTGCGCGGTTGCCTCTTGACGAGGGCTTTGATCTCTGGTGTCTTGGGTAGGCAACCACCAGCCGGGGATGACCGAGCGGGGTAGCCGCTCAGATGCCTCTTGCGAGGGCTTTGATCCCTGGCGTCATGGGTAGGGAGCTACCATCCGGAGATGACCGAGCAGGGTAGCCGCTCGGTTGCCTCTTGTGAGGGCTTTGATCCTTCAGGACGGGGACCGAGCAGGGTTGCTGCCCAGTGCCTCTTGGCGAGTACTTTGATCCCTGTCGGTTGTGGTAGAAAGCTACCAGCCGGGGATAGCCGAGCAAGGGTCGGGCTCGACTGCCTCTGGGAAGACTTTGGTCCTTGGCACGGGAAGGGCTGTAAGAAGCCTACCAAGGACCTTTGGCTGGGCAGGGTTACTGCTCGGTGCCTCTTGGCGAGGGCTTTTGTCCTGAAGGATAGCCGAGCGAGGGTTGAGCTCGACTGCCTCTGGCAGGGCTTTTGGATCCCTGTCGGTTGTGGTAGGAAGCTACCATCCGGGGATAGCCGAGCGAGGGTCGGGCTCGACTGCCTCTGGAAGGACTTTTTGATCTCTAGCGTTGCTAGTAGGGAAGCTACCGTCCAGGGATAGCCCAGCAGGGTAGCTGCCAAGCCGCCTCTATGGAGGGCTTTGATCCTTAGCGTTGGAGGGGCCGTAGGAGGCTTGCTAAGGATAACCGGGTAGTGAAGCCACGCGGTTGCCTCTTGGCGAGGACTTTGAGCCCTGGCATTGCGAGTGGGGAAGCCACCGGCCAGGGATCGCCGAGCAGGGTAGCTGCTCGGCTGCCTCTATGGAGGACTTTTATCCTTAGCGTTGGAGGGGCCGCAGGAGGCCTGCTAAGGATGTCTGGGCAGTGAAGTTGCGCGGTTGCCTCTCGGCGAGGGCTTTGGTCCCTGGCGTTGCGTGTAGGGAATCTACTGGCCAGGGATAGCCGAGCATGGTAGATGCTTGGCCGATTCTTCATGAGGCTTTGCCCGACCATCCAGTTGCATGTATGGGGAACAGGGACGGTCGCGGCGAACGTGCGCGTGGCATGCGCATTGAATGCGTGGGGAGGCGAAGCGCCAGAGTCGCGTCGTTTCGATTCCGCCAGAGAAGGCTTAATGATCGCCGCGTGGCAGCGACTTTTTGGGCGAGAACGGGCGATTGTTGAGTTTCGTTGGGGTGCAGTGGGCTATATAAAGCTGAGGGAGCGCTGATCTTTCATTTCTTCACAAACAGATCGTTGAGAATGGAAGACTTCCCCTTTACCATCCCCGACATCATTCACTTCGAGGATGTATACCTCTACGACCAGAACTGCACCGAGGACACGGTGCAGTTGGTCTATGGGAACATCGAAGACCACTTCGGTCGGTTGCTCCCCCGGTGCTCCTCCCTGCTGCAGCTGCTGATGTACTCCATCTAGAGGGCGTCGCCAAGGCTTTACAACCCCTTGTCCGAGCAGCTCTACGATGAGGCCGTGGGCAAGCTGCGGTCTCTGAGGCACTTCGGCCTAATCTCCGCGAGTCGGCTGGCCCGCTCGGTGGCACTCGTCCGTGAGTGCTACGAACTGAGGCTCGAGGTCGACGCGTGCGGGGGGAATCGAAGGCAGAGGCTGGATCTCATGAGGCCTCGGCTGGCGGAGATCTTTATTGAGTACCATGAGCAGTGCTCTGTGCACCCCCTTCCCCCACTGTTATAATTTTTCTTTTTCTTTTTGTATGTGTGGCTGAGGAGCCCATAAAACCTTTTTGAATAAATAAGACCTTTCTTTCTTTTTCGCAATGTTCCATTGATCTTTTATTAGACTAACAACAGACCCTAGGAAGAGTTTATATTGCCCCTAAAAAAACAAATACATGCTAATAGATGACCTTATTAGCGCGGCCCGAGCTCCTCGGAGGCTTGTTGTTCTCCGTGCTCGGCGCCGGGTACGGGGCTCCCTGGGCGCTGGACCGGTCATCCGTTGAAACAAGCATGATCTGGCCGATGGTCAGGTCGGCGGGAGTGGGACGCTGGTCCTGCTTGCGGTCGGCCTGCCGCTTGCCCCTCAAGTAGGCGGCGAGGTGCCCTGATCGGATGAGCTCCTCGATGTAGTCCCGGAGTTGCTTACAATCCTCCATGGCGTGGCCCAGCGTCCAATGGAAGGCGCAGTAAGGGCCCCGGGTTCATTTTGAGGCCTGGCGCGGGATTGGAGGGAACTTGAAGAACCCCTCGCCCTGGGCATCCTCTAGTAACACTGCGAGGGAGACGTTGAGCGGGGTGTACTCCTGGAACTTCGGGTGATAGGGCTGCTGACGCTCCGGCCTCTCTTCCCGAGCCCTCTTCTTCTGGTCGAACCGTTCTGCTCGAGGGAGGTTCGCGTTCATCTCGGACTTCAGCTGGACCTCACGCTCGGTCCACGCCTTGACCTCGGCCATGGTCTTAGGCTGCGCCAATGCAAAGGAGCGCAACCACTCCTTATGCCTAAGACCAGATCTGAGCGCCGTGATGACGGTTTCGTCCCGGTGCTTATGGTTTTCGAGAGGGTGTTGTAGAAGTGGGTGACGTAAGCCTTGAACGTCTCCTTGTCCCCGTTCTTAATTGTGAAGAGTTAGTCGACCGTGCGCTTCTGCCGACAGTTCCCGACGAAGTGGCCGACGAACTGAGTAGCCAGCTCGTCAAAGGTCGAGATTGAGCGAGGCTCGAGTCCTCGGAACCAGTCCCGACCAGAGCAGATGAGGGTGGCTGGGAAGGCTCTGCACTGAGCGACGTCAGAATGGTCCTGGAAGCTCATTCCCGCGGTGAAAGCATCCAAATGGTCTTTTGGGTCGATTTTCCCGTCGAACAGAGAGATCTTCGGGGGCTTGTTGCGCGAGGAGACGTGAACAGCGAGCAGCCCCTCGGTAAATGGCTTGGTGAGCGAGTCGGCGGCATACTCAGCCCCATTGCCCGAGAGACGGCCTTCTCGGCGTATACCCTCGATCTTCTTCTCGAGGACGTCGAGTTGGTCGTGGTACCCCGAGGATTCGGCGCCTTGTGATCCCTGGCCTCTGCTGTGGGAGATCTGCGTCTGGACGCGGCCCCGGTTCCTCTTGATGAGGTTCCTTAGATCCCCGGGCGAAGTGGCTTCCGAGCCGCCGTGGCGAGCCCCTTCTGTGCGACCTCGTCGAGGGAGGGGGGTGTCGGTCATGCCTGGGGACAGGTGAGGTGACCGACATCTCCTCATGGGGGTGGGGGTCACGAGGAGGCTCAAGGCGAGGCACTCTGATGGCGGATCTTGGTGTGGGGCTGTGGGGCGCCCAGCGGGCCTCAGAGAGTATCGGCCCATGAGATCTGTGGCCATGGGACGTAGCTTGCCGGCGGTCAGCCGTGCCGACGAGGGCAGAGTGTTTTGGAGGCGGAAGAGCGACGATCTGGGGCCCTGGCCCGGCCATTTGGACGCAGACTAGCGCCTCCACGAGGGACTGTAGCCGATCTATTCGGCTGGCGAGGGCGTTGATGACGGTCGCAGGAGCAGGTACATCCGCGCCTCCAGTGAGGGGGAGGCGGCAGCTGGTACCTGGATCTTCAGGGTGATCGCTTGCCATGTGGATGGAGATTGGAAGGCCAACTTTGTTTTTTGTGGAGTTTAGTTTCCCACAGACGGTGCCAACTGATGGAGGTCCTTTTTGGGTCTCCGTCAGATGTTGTCTTCCGTTGATCTACCGGTGGATTTTGGAGGTGATCTCTTGTTGCGTGTGAGTCTTAATGGGTTTTGAGGAGATTGGTGGTTTGAGGAGTTTGCATCGAGTACCTGCAAGGAAGTCCCGGGGTGGTTTGGTACCACCGAGGATCCTCCGACGATCAAGTTAGCACAAGATCCGAGCAGGGTAACGGTTAAATGGGGTGAAAAAAGCTTACTTGACCCCTCTGTGATGGGGTTTATATGGTGGCGGCAGCACGCTGCAGCAGGCGCGAGAATCTCGCCGGCAGTTATGCTCCCGACGTCACGCCCGCGTAATGAGCGGATCGCCCGTTAATGGGGATCGTGATGGCGTGGAGCATGGGATGTTGCTGGTGGAGAATCTGCGCATGGCGAGATTTGCGGAGCGTTGGTTACGCCTGTGAGCGGTGGAGTTGGTCGGTCGGAGGGGCCGAGAAAGATGGCCTCGGCAGGGGAGCTCGGGAACGAGCGGGAGGACCGAGGAGTCTTGGTCCAGTGGCAGCTCGGGGCGAGCTGAGAGGCCGAGGTGGCCAATTTGCGGGGCTCTGAAGAGAGCCAGTTTGGGCTTGCATGTCGGGTACAAGGGTGGCCTGGTGGGCCCTTTCTTCTGAGTTCTGAAACACGTCATCCGTCACGTGTCTTGATCTGGGAAATCGTTAATATAGAGCATCATCACTTTATGATTCTCCTCACTGCCAATCTCGCCCTCGAAGGTAAAATTTAAATTTAAAAAAAATAAGTTTTAGGGTTTTGAGCACACCCTCAATTTATCATCATATGGATCCATGCTAATATTCGCTGGCTTAATTTGTTGATCCTATAATAGATTTCATTCCTAGAAAAAAATTTCAGAAGCTAGCAACCATTTTTGGAGTACCACATACCAAAATAATAAAACTTGTGCAAAATTGTTCCTTTTTTGACCTATTGAGTTTTGACAATAGACTGAGATTTAGAAACCCCAGCCCTACAAGCTTCCAGCTCAAGCTGCAAAGGTTTCTGAACATTATCAATTCACAACATAGATGGTTACATAGAGCTTCATGTTGGAGTTGTGTCCCGTATTGTTTGCGCATTTATGGATCATTTGGGCCGGACCATCCATTGGTACTGATAGATGATCAGTAGTGTTAGGGTTTGAGCACTTTATGTATATCTTTTTTGGGTGGGAGATATCGGGGCTAGTAATGTGGTTCCAGTGAGTGTGAGGGTCGCCCCCCTCCTCCTGTGGCGTGAGATCAAGAGATGAGGGATGAACAGGTGATGAGTAGTGTTAGGGTTTAAGCACTACATTCGTCTTGATCTCAGTTCAGCTGCACGCATTTTGTGCATATGTTTTATTAACGCCAAACGTCAGCTGGTGTTATATATAACCATCTAACAAAATTTCCTTCAACTGCAAGAGTTTCAATGGTCGTCGTCAATGTTCTAAATTTCAGATGGCGGTGTCATGTCGGTCTGAAGATTTTGATGTCGGGTATCAGATATCGTGAAATATTGGGTGGTGTTATTAAATGTCGGGTTCTACATTTTTGTAATGTAAACATCATTTATATAACCTATTTTTTAAAAAAAACATTAACTTATTCAAATTTTTATTTTTATTAAATTTATATCTCCCCCAAAAATGAAAATTACATTAAATTTTTTTCCTCGTAACAGTAAATGTCGGCCTAAACACCGGCATCACGACATTTCGGCCGAAATCACGAAATGGCAGCCGACACATCAAATATCGTTACCTGAAATTTTTTTGTATGTCTGTGTCGTTTTCTTCCCAAATCCGACATTTCTGCGACGTCGTCCGACATTCAGAACAATGGTCGTGGTATTGGGAAAGTACTCCATTGAGATTTCATTCTGTAAGCAACCTGCTTAATCTCACACCTAGATGAATGATTAATTGTTAAATAATGAAGTAAAGCTTCTTTAAGTATAGTAAGTAGCAGATGTGGATTTTCCCTCTCATTCCTTCTCATAGTTTCAATCAAGTTGTGTTCAGTGAACAATAAGGATGTTGAGCTGTTTTGCCTTTAGAACCCATGATTGTTCCTAGTCTTTCCTTCTCTACGGTAAACCCGTAAATCTGTATTCTCATAAGAAATCTTAAAAAGTTATCGTCATAATCAAATCAAAAGCTATTTCTGCCTCATCTGTTTTGTTAAATAGAGTGTACCACTGTCTTTTGTAACGATGATCTAGATAGTGAAGCATTATGTTAAATCCAAGGTTCGAGGCTTCGGCCGAAATCACCGCTACGTGGTGGTTTCGTATCGGTTTCGGTGGAGATCGATACAAATCAATCGAGACCGATACGAAACCAACCATACAATATTGTTTCGGCCAAAACCTTTAACTACTTGTTTTTCTATACCATTTCTACTGTCATTGTGATCATTGTAGGCCTTCGTTGTTAGAAAAACGCAAAAAAGTAAACCCAAGCCCTATATTAATACTTATCTAAATACACTTTTCAATATATCTTGCATCATGCCTGGATTTTTAAATACTAGGATCATTGTTTTGTAATGTAGAAGGATAATTTTAAGTATTTAATACATCTACACTTATGTATGTTGTATTACCGTCGAAAACGAAATCCGAACTGAGATTAGCGAACTTAGCTGAAACCCAACGAAACTAATAAAATTATGAAAGACCGAAATCGAAACAGAGTTCTCGAACCTTGGTTAAATCTAAATGGTAAATTGAACAACCTTTTTAACCGCTAGTTTTGCTTTAGAAGTACTGCACGTATTTGAAGGAGTTGAGATAACGTGCTAGTTTCGGTTACATTTTAGATGATCATACTCTCTGGACTTTAAGCTACACATGTTCCCCTTAGATATGCTTCCAAGGGATGGGTCCAGTTGCCAATTTTACATCTTTCCTAGTTATTTTCTTTCAGATGATCCAATCTTACTACCTTACGATAAATGTGTTCTACTTTCATCCCAACTGGCTTCAGTTGAAAATTTGTAACTATTTGTATTCATATATTTCATGAGAGAACGGTGCCTGTTAAATCTCTTCCTCCACCTTTTCCTATTCCAGAACATGAGCAGCGCGATCTCGTGAAGTGGATCTTAGAAGAAAAGAGGAAAGTGAAGCCGAAAGATTCTGCAGAAAAGAAGAAGATCGACGAGGAGAAAGCTATGCTAAAACAACTCATCCGATCGAAATACATTCCAAGCCTGCAAGAACCTTACCTTTTCAACTAGTTTACAATGTGATGCACTTGGATTTGGTTTTGGTGTGCATATGGGAACAGGCATCTGATTGTTTTGGTTAGATAATGCTTTGTTTTGTATAAATATCTGTGATCACTGCTGGATGATGTGTGTTTGAAGGAAGCTATATGTGCAGTAATGACTTTGATAATACGTGAAATGAAATCTGCTGAATGGTACTTTACTTTCCTGTAGCTGATAGTTGCCGATAAAATGTTTTAATGACAAGACTCTATTATATTTGGGTTCAAACATTACATGTGCTTTTTGATAGGACGCTTTTCATGAGCAGAAAGTTTTCATTTTCTTTTTTGTTAGGATGAGTTGCTCTTACTGGATCTTCATATCCAAAAAAATTCAAACTGTTAAACTGATAATGATACATATGTACATATTTTTTTTAAGCACTTGGTCATATCAAAATAGTTCTTCACCCCAACCCCAACACCAACACCACGCCACCCACTCCCCCCAAATCACCTGAACCAAAAATATACATGTATGTATGTATGAATCATTGGACAAGTTGATACACGTCCAATATAGAACAACAATAACAAAACGGTAATGACTGAAGCTTCCCAGATCGAATTTGGAGCAGACATGAGTATTACCATATATGTATTTGTTTTTAAGGGAAGATACAAATACACATATAGTTTGGTAATTAAAAGTCAAATCCGTTTGAAATAACTGTTTCATTGTTAGTCTAGAAGTCCGCAATTCTTGACTTCTCATCCCTCATAAAAAATAAAGGGCTGCCATATGCTCACTGATCACTATATACGTATTGGCTATTAAGGAAATTAGAATCACAAGTTAAATAGTGGATGTAGTTGCAAAATTGGGGTTGAGATCAATGACACAAGAAAAAACACAAACACAATAGATTGGGTTGAGGCACGTAATCGCTATCTTTAAAGCAATATTTGCACCCCTACAATGCAACGAGGATTGATGCGATTTGCTTCCAGATACAACAAACCAAACCTGTGTTGCACCCGCAGTGAATTGTCCCGAAAAACTTGATCTTTATGAGTACCAAAAGAAATATAAAGAAGAGAAGAGAATGAGTTATGCTTTTTTTTTGTGTGTATGGAACAAAGAAAACAAGTTGGTTTAAATAGGAGCGAAATGATGCGAATGAAATCCTTTCACTATTTGAATTTAAAATCATACTTTCCATAACTACCCTAACTCCCATAACCACTCCCTCCAATAAAATGGGGAGGAGATTTCCCTCCAACAAAATGGAAGGGAGTTTTGAATTTAAATGAAACTTCTTTTCATTAAATAATTATAAATCCAAAAAATATATACATTTTAGTTTATTGAAATTACTTATATTATTAATAATATAACATTTCCCACCAATTTCAAAAAATTCAAAAACAAACAAAAGTTGGTACTAAATGTACATACATACTATGAAGATGTCTTCTAGACTTCAATTAGTGCAATCACATCAAAGCTCAATCAAGATACACGGTAAACGAAGTTTTGAACCGAGAACCTGTTTGCGAAAGTACCGAATATAAAGCACATACGTACATTTCAAAGATCAAGTAATTCATAAGTTTGCACTATTATGGACATGTGCATGTCCTGGTTTCATGGACGCTTCTGAGAAAACCTTTTGATCTCATAGAAGGCGGCTGCACTCTCATATTCATATAGATAGGCAATCTAGCATGTCGTGTAGTCATACTTTATCACCTATTACGAAATATTCATACTCTTCCTTTATCTACAAGATCCAAGCATGATCATTTCTGGAATGAGAATAAGTTTTCATGCTTTTACAATCAATCAATCGTAACATTTACTCAGCCGTTGAACTCATGGTACTTGGAGTACAAGCATCGAGTAGGATTTCGATGATTGTCATGCCCCGCTTCCTAAAAGAAGGAAAAGGGTGACGTGGCATGGTCCACAACCTAACTGCATTGAAAGTGGTCTATTCAATACAGTTACGTTAAGCGTATGAGTATTTAACATGCAGGGTGTGTACCAAAACAAAAATAATAAAAGCGAAAGGTATTTATTTCCATTAACCAAACTTTATTACATCCCAAAAGAAAGAGTAAAATAAACTAAGTAGTTTAATTACATCGAGGAGAAACAAAATCCCTGAACATGTGGGCAACAACAAAAATTAAATCTAGCTAATCTTCTATCGTCCAGTCTGCATAATCTTCATAAGTTGGCTTCACACCTTGATCCTCGCCATAATACTCATTCTTATCTGACAGATGTTCCCCTCCAAACGGCGGCCTGGACTCGGGGGGTCCGTGCCTGAGGTTCGGGGCAGATGCTAATTGGTGCTATCCGTCCACCTCTCCGAAGATGCCAATTTGTTTATGGCACCGTGCATCGAAGGTTTAGACGGATGCGGCCGATGTAGCAGACTTCGTCAGATTCCCCCTCGTTTGAGGGGTTTTTGATTGTGGGGACGCTCTTCCCTGCAGGCGCAAGCCCCTGCAGTTAATTACGCTACCACATCGCGGTAACAACTTTCTCCTTCTCCAGATGGTCACTTCGTGTCGTGTGTGTTTATTTTATGTTTTGTTGCCCGTGGATTGTTTACGGAGACTGAGTTATGTTGTCGCCCGTAGGGCGTGGACTAGTCTAAATCCGTGTTCATCTTAGATTTGGGTTTGGGGGTTTGGTTCGAGGATGCGTCAGCCATACTTGAGGCTAAGATCAACTCAAACGTTTGTTAAGGATGCGTTAGTCTAATGTTGAGACTAGGATCAACTTAACGGGATCATTTGGATCCGACAAGGGAGTGTTTTTAGGCTCCATTGTTCCAGTTTAGGGACATAGTGGTCCGTCGTATATGTGGCCGTCGGGACCCGTCACCTCTCTGACGACGTTGAAGGATTACAACGACGGATGTCAGAGGAGTTCAGAGATGTACCCTCGAGCCAGAGTTAATTTGGGGGATTCATAGTCCAGTCTGTTTGAAGGTTTAAGGATACGTTAGCCATCTTTGAGGCTAAGATCAACTTAAACAGGACCGTTTAGATCCGACAAGAGAGCATGCGGGGCTCTATTGTTCTAGTTTAAGGACATTGCGGTCCATGGGTAGTTTAAGGACATTGCGGTCCATGGGTAGTTTAAGGACGTTGCGGTCCATTGTTAGTTTTAAGACATCTCGGTCAAGGTTAAGGACCTCATAGTCCGTGGATTTAAGGACTCCACAGTCCGGTATGTGCTCTGGATGCTTTACACGGGTTCACTGCCGTGCTTGGCGAGGACCAGGCTCCGCTCTGGGCGTTTTCCGCGGGGTCAAAGAGTGACGTTATCCACGTTCCACGTAACCAAGAATTTTGCACTAGATGCTTCACACGGGTTCACTGCCGTGCTCGGCGAGGACTAGGCTCCGCTCTGGGCGTTTTCCGCGGGGTCAAAGAGTGACGTTATCCGCGTTCCACGTGACCAGGAATTTTGCATTAGACATGGGTTTAAGGACCCCACAGTCCATATCGATGTGTGGTCGTCGGGACCCGTCACCTTTTTGAAGACATTGAGGGATTACAATGCCAAGTATCAAAGGAGTGAAGAGATGTACCCTAGAACCGTGATGGATTAAATAGTCCTTGGCCCAATTTAGGATCAAGACCCATTAATTATATTATGAGCCCATTGACCCCAGTTAATTACGAATTGAGGGCTTATGTCCAGCTTGGGCTAAGTCCTATCATGTCTGGAATATTGACTTCTTGTTGGTCCATTGAGGGAGAGGCTTTGCCTCTATCCCTTTAGCCAATTGGGCCAAAGCCTAGTGTTAAACACTACGGAGCAATCAGTGTTGAACACTGGGAATGAGGTTGACAAGTTAGTGTTTAACACTAAAAGATAATTGGTGTCAAACACCAGCAACAAGGCTTTCAAATTAGTGTTAAACACTAAAACAGATCAGTATCAAGCATCGGCAACAGAGCCCTCAAATTAGTGTTAAACACTAAGGTAGTCAGTGTTGAACACTGCAAATAAAGTTCTTTGATTGGTGTTGAACACTAAGGCCCAACAGTGTTTCAATACTAGATTCGAGAGTTCCAATTAGTGTTAAACACTGAGGCAAAAGGGGTCACGTGACAACACGTAAGAGCGCCCTTTCTCCATTCATTCTGCTGAGATTATTGCATCTTTCAGAGCATCACGTGCCATCACGTGACGGGCATTCATATGCTTATGTGTTAGAGCTTCTGTCAAGGGTCACATGGGTCACGTGGGGGACTGCCTCAAAGGGCTTTCTGTAGATCTTTTGAGGGGGTCACGGGGTGGCACGTGACCCTGCCTTCATGTATGTTGTTTAGAGGCTTTGTTAAACTTTTTTCAGGAATTAAATTCCTCGAGCTTTAAATTTCAGAGGAATTAAATTCCTACTTCCTTTTGAAGACTTATATTCTGGAGTAGAGTTGAACTCTGAATCTTTTGTAGGAATTAAATTCCTCGTATATGTGAAGAACTGAATAGGGTTAAACCCTAATAAAAGCTTTTTAAGGAATTAAACTTCCATTCCCTGTTAAATTATGATTAAGAGAATTAAATTCCCATTGTTTCAACAGAACTAAGTTCTTAATTAGGGTTAAACCCTGTTTCTCTCTGTTTTGAAGGAATTAAATTCCCATAACACAGGGTCAAGCCCTACTTTTATCTTAAAGGAATTAAATTCCTATAGTTCTGTGAGAATTAAATTCTCGTGTTTCCATTCCCTCTCTATGTTTTGGATCTGCATGGCAGGATCTCAACCCATTGAGAATTAAATTCTCAACCTAAAGGGGAGATGTGCACTTTGCAGATCCTCTATCAAAGAGAGAAGAAATATGTTTTTCTGTTTTTATATTATCAGAGTTAAACTCTGTTGAGAATTAAATTCTCCTTCTTTCAAAAAGCCTTCCCTTTCTTACCTAGGGTTTTCTTTTGCAGAAGCTCCAAATTCCTCAAAGTATCAAGGCTCTCTCCTTTTTTCTCCCTCTGCGTATCTCTCCCTTTTTTGTGTCTCTTGGCTCCTATTTATAAGAGAAGCAGCCGAATCAATTAGTTTTTGATGAATCTTCATTAAAAGATTTGATTTGCATCCATCATTCGTTTTTGACCTTTGGATTATTAGGTGAATTTTATTCACCATTGGATTTCAAATCCCCGGGATTCTCTTTTATTATTTCGGTTAGATTTAAAGGGGAAATCTTTCCAAACTCGAGATTTTCCCATAGATAGATGGTATTCAATCATCTCTGAATCTTTAATTCGATCTGCTCCAGATAATCACTTTCCTTTGGAAAGATTTGATTCTCCTTCAGAATTTAATTCTGTTAACAAAACGGGATTTGAAAGCCGGTCACGTGTGACCACGTGACCCATGGTCACGTGTGGACACGTGACTCTCTTGGAACGAGCCTTCCTCTTTCTTTCTGCGCTTTGCTTTCTGTTCTCTGTTTAGCTGTCACGTGCCACCACGTGACAACTGGTCACGTGTGAGCACGTGACCTCTTCTGAAGCCTTTTTCTTGATTCGATCAGGGAACCGTTGTGTCTTTGCCGCTTGCATTTAAATGTCACGTGTCGACACGTGACCCTTTCTGAAGTCCCTTTTCTTCAGCGTAGTCAGAAAACTGAACTTGCCTTGATGATGCGTTTAGGTGTCACGTGCCAACACGTGACCCTCTTCTGAAGCTTTTCCCAGAAGCTTTCCTGATTTTAAATCAGGAAACAAATGCCCCCACAGCGTTGTTCTCACGTGTCTGCACGTGAGTGCAACGCTGTCACCTCTTGTGACCGTTGGATTCCTCTAGGGATCTGGGGAGATGAAACGTTCTTTCAGAAGCGCCTTCACTTTTTCATGTCCTTCCTTTCAAACCTTTCTTTTAAGAATTTGATTCTCGTTCTCAGAGCTTAGTTCTCTGTTGTGCCTGTGCAGCGCCGCCTCATTTTCCAATCAAAGGCTAGTGCTCACGTATTGCGTATGCAGGGATCTGCTTGATGGGGACGTTTCATTTCCCTAACCTAATTCCGATGCGTCGTTGGATTTCATTTCCAACGCTCTCCCCTTCTTTCCGGGCTTTGAGAATAGTCCCACCATGCACAACATTTTTCGTGTATAGCATTAAATGCTCCCCTTTATAACCTGAACCCTATGCCTTACTTCTTTTCTTCACAGAGAAACCCATTCATACCTTAAGGTGGTCATCTTTAAGAACCCGATCAATCGCCATGGCTTGCAATCATCCCCATGCTCGTCGGCAACCATGGGAGGTGCCCCTTGAGGAGATAATTCCTCGCTTCGCTGCCCGGCTGGCGGATCCCCTTCTCACCGACGCTCAATATGACACGGTGATGTACGAGCTACTGACCCGTCGGGGCTCTCCTCTTCCCATGGGCTCCATTTGGCTCCGGATGATCCTCCTGTCTGTGCTTGCCGATATACCCCCTCATCCGGCGGAGATGACTTCGGCGATCCTTGACGCGGCGGAGGACAAGCTTGAGTGTTTTCATGAGGCTTGTCTAATCACTCAAGCTCTGAAGGATTACTCAGTTCATTTACTGAGTCAGATAAAGGCCCGGCGAGCTATTATGTCTGCTTTCGCGGATGAACACGGCGCCAATCGATGGGGAGTGACTCCTCGTGAAAACCGTCGCTTCGATGTGCTGGAGAAAGCAGAGAGAGAGATGGAGAACTTTGTTCTTTGTTTTGTTAACCCTTGTATTTCTGATCCCTTGTTTGGTGATCTTTTCCCACCAATGTAATATGTTTGAATCAATGTACTCCTTTAATCATTGGTGGTTTGCATGCTTTCTGTTGAATTTTCATGCTTGTCAGATAGTCGTACGTGTGTCTTGCTTGCATAAATGAGCCGTCTATTTTTCTTTAATTACGAGCACCATCGTTACGTTGCATGCACATCAGTGCCTCAGGCAACATTTCCTTTTAAACATTCGTACAGTTGCAAATGCGTGCCTGATAGGATACAGATCAGAAACTTGCCACGTTATCTCCCGTATCGGGTGGTTTGCGCTGGCTTTAGATCGAGTATTGTTGTCGAAGGGAGGTTCATAAATGAAGACATATTCTTCTCTTCAATGGTGTGTCCCCTTTTCCTTGAATGTATTCTGCGAATATTCTATCTTGATCTCCTTGCAGGACAGCGATGGCTCAGGATTCAGGGTTAAGATCTGCTTCCTAAGACTTTTGCATTTTTATGAGCCACGAGGGTCTCATAAAGAGTTTTTCTCTCTACAGGTCGAGAGGATCCCATAGGTGTAAGTTCTTCTTAAAAATCGTGAGGATTCTTAAGCGGGTTTTCCCTTGAGAGTCGTAAGGATCTCACAAGAGAGTTTTTCTTCCTTACAGGTCGTGAGGACCTGCAAGTGCTGGGTGTGGTCACCCTTATCCGTGTTTCACGGGGTCAGGGGCCGCTCCAGGTATCGTAGTTTAAAGACGTCGCGGTCAAGGTTAAGGACCTCATAGTCCGTGGATTTAAGGACTCCACAGTCCGCTGTTAGTTTTAAGACATCACGGTCAAGGTTAAGGACCTCATAGTCCGTGGATTTAGGGACTCCACAGTCCGATGTTAGTTTTAAGACATCACGGTCAAGGTTAAGGACCTCATAGTCCGTGGATTTAGGGACTCCACAGTCCGATGTTAGTTTTAAGACATCACGGTCAAGGTTAAGGACCTCATAGTCCGTGGATTTAGGGACTCCACAGTCCGATGTTTGATTGCAGGGACCCGTTACCTCTTTGAAGACGTTGAGGAATTACAACGCCAGGTATCAAAGGAGTAAAGAGATGTACCCTTAAACCAAGGCAGAATCCGTAGGGAATCGGGGTGGTTGATCGTTAGTTTTAAGACATCACGGTCGAGGTTAAGGACGTCATAGTCCATGGATTTTAAGGACTCCACAGTCCGGTATTTGCTCTGGATGCTTCACACGGGTTCACTGCCGTGCTTGGCGAGGACCAGGCTCCGCTCTGGATGCTTCACACGGGTTCACTGCCGTGCTCTGCGAGGACCAGGATCCGCTCTGGACGTTTTCCGCGGGGTCAAAGAGTGACATTATCCGCGTTCCACGTAACCAGGAATTTTGCACTAGATGCTTCACACGGGTTCACTGCCGTGCTCGGCGAGGACTAGGCTCCGCTCTGGATGCTTCACACGGGTTCACTGTCGTGCTCTGCGAGGACCAGGATCCGCTCTGGACATTTTCCACGGGGTCAAAGAGTGACATTATCCGCGTTCCACGTAACCAGGAATTTTGCACTAGATGCTTCACACGGGTTCACTGCCGTGCTCGGCGAGGACTAGGCTCCGCTCTGGATGCTTCACACGGGTTCACTGCCGTGCTCTGCGAGGACCAGGATCCGCTCTGGACGTTTTCCACGGGGTCAAAGAGTGACATTATCCGCGTTCCACGTAACCAGGAATTTTGCACTAGATGCTTCACACGGGTTCACTACCGTGCTCGGCGAGGACTAGGCTCCGCTCTGGATGCTTTACACGGGTTCACTGCCGTGCTCTGCGAGGACCAGGATCCGCTCTGGACGTTTTCCACGGGGTCAAAGAGTGACATTATCCGCGTTCCACGTAACCAGGAATTTTGCACTAGATGCTTCACACGGGTTCATTGCCGTGCTCGGCGAGGACTAGGCTCCGCTCTGGATGCTTCACACGGGTTCACTGCCGTGCTCTGCGAGGACCAGGATCCGCTCTGGACGTTTTCCACGGGGTCAAAGAGTGACATTATCCGCGTTCCACGTAACCAGGAATTTTGCTGATTGTATCCGCATTTCACGGGATTGGGGTTTGACTCTCTGTGGGAATACATCGTCGAGTCATGGAACTGGGAGTTGCCGCTGTTCCGTTTCGCTTGATGTTGTGTCTGCTGCCATGAGACGAATGACGAGATGATCTCTAGGCTATCTGTGAATCGTCGAGATTTGGCTTCTCCTTATGATGAAACCTGGGGAAGGAGTATGATCCCTTCTTTGTTTGCGCCCCTGGATTGTATACAGGGGTAGATGTAACATCACCTGTAGGGCGAGGATTTCACTTTTATTTTATTTCTTTTTCCGCGATGCTCTATCATTTCAGCTTTTATATCGCGAAGGTCGTGATTGCCCCATCATTTCGGCTATTTTTCGCGGTGCCCAATCATTTCGGCTACTTATTTATTTTCTGCTCGCTGCTTTTATTGCGAGTTGCCCCATCATTTCGGCTATTTTTCATGCCTTCATTTTTACTTGCTGCTTTTTATTGCAAGTTGCCCCATCATTTCGGCTATTTTGTAGGCATGTGTGGCTTGCTAGCTTTTTCGCTGCCAGCCTGGATTTTAAGCACCGATTTTGGCATCAGCACCGCTACAACTGGAATGTTGCCAGGAGCGAATCATCATTTGCCTTTGTCGATGATGAACAAAGGTGGCTCAGCAAACAGGGTTAAGGGTCCTGTCGACCAAGGCTTTTGACTTCATGAGCTGTAAGGGTCTCACAAAGGTATTTCTCCCTACAAGTCGTGAGGATCTTGCAGGTGTATTTTCTCCTTAGGGATCGTGAGGATTCCTAAGTGTGTGCTCCTCTGTAAGTCGTAAGGATCCCACAAGAGGGCTTTCTCCTTATGGATCGAGAGGACCTACAAGGGTTGGACTTTGCTGGGGAATTGTTTATTCGCGCCCGTGGATTGTATACAAGGGTTAGTATCGAGCCTCTTGTAGGGCAATATCGAAGGTTGTGGGGGATCTGCTTAAGAACAGGTTTAGGTTTCTGTAACTTAAGACTTTCAAATCTCATGAGCCGTGAGGGTCCCATAAGAGAATTCTCCTTACGAGTCGTGAGGATCTCGCAAGTGTATTTTCTCCTTAGAAATCGTGGGGATCCCTAAGTGTGTTGCTCCTTTGTGAGTCGTAAGGATCTCACGCGGGTGGTTTCTCCTTACAAGGTCGAGAGGACCCTATAAGTGTCTTTTAACGAGGTTGCACCCTTTCGGGTTTTCACAAACACTCGCCGGTAGTCCTGCTGTTTTTACTCACGGAGCCCTTTCGGGTTTTCATCCGTGGCCATTTTGCTTATGGACATGCCGTTTTTTTTTTTTTTTTGTTCGTCAGCCTAAGGATGCTGCGGTAGTAGTTCAGGGACGTTTCGGTCCGTCGTTAGCTTAAGGACGTTTCGGTCCGTCGTTAGCTTAAGGACGTTTCGGTCCGTCGATAGTTTAAGGACGTTCCGGTCCGTTGTTAGTTTAAGGACGTTTCGGTCCGTCGATATGGGAGGGCCAGCCGCTGCTTGCAAAGTCTGAGCCTAGGAAGATAGCGAGCGGACATAGTCGTCGTCATCTATCATTGACCCAGGCTATGGCTCATTAAGCGTAGTACTTCTTTAAGAAACGGCCGTTTATTGGCTTGAAAGGTCTTTCACCGTGCATGTCCATGAGTAGATAGGCCCCACCCTGGTAGACCTTGTCTATGATGTAAGGGCCTTCATAGTTTGGCTCAAATTTTCCCCACTTGGCATGATTGGGGATCATAGGTCTTTTGACCACTAGCACGAGTTCGCCGTGGCGGAATGTCCTCGGCCTGGTCAATCTTTCGTACGAGCGCGTCATCTTTGCTTTGTAGGCTTCTAGATGTTGTTGTGCTATGAGCCGGGTTTCGTCGAGGGCATCAAGCTCCTTAAGTCAAAGGTGAGCATTTTCTTCGTCCGTCAGCTCGTGGTGGACTGCCACTCGCAGAGAGGGTAACTCTATCTCGAGGGGGAGTACTACTTCCGTCCCAAATACCAACGCGTACGGCGTTGTGTTCGTGGCCGTCTTGAATGTAGTTCGATAAGCCCAGAGGGCCTCTTGCAGCCTCTCGTGCCAGTCTCTCTTATTCCGGGAAACGGTCTTTTTTATGATCTTCGTCAAGGTCTTATTGAAGGCCTCGGCCAGACCGTTAGCTCGTGGATTGTAAACTGAAGAATATCTCCAGTCTATGTTGTGCTGCTGCGCGAAGCGGCTAATCTTATGGCTTCTGTAGCCTGACCCGTTATCGGAGATAATCCGCCGTGGGGTTCCAAACCGATAGATGACGTGCGTCTTGAAGAAATGGAGGATATTCTCCGTCTTGACTTCCCTCAGTGGTATTGCTTCTGCCCATTTGGAGAAGTAATCAGTCGTCGCCAGGATAAAACGATGTCCCCGGGATGATGCTGGCTCGATGGGGCCGACTATGTCAGTCCCCCACATTTCGAATGGCCAGCTGGCCACCGTTGGGTGCAGTTGATTCGGATGTTGGTGGATGAAGTCTCCATGAATCTGGCATGAGTGGCATTGCTTCGCATACTCGAGGCAGTCCTGGATCATCGTGGGCCAGTAGTAACCCATTCGTTTAATTTTTAACTTCATCTTTGGGCCTGCTTGGTGAGAACCACAAAGTCCGTCGTGAACTTCCTGAATGACTCTTCCTGCTTCGTCAGGTCCCAAGCATCTCAGCCATAGAGAATCAAACGATCTCTTGTACAGAGTATCGTTGACGAAAGCGAAGGATAGAGCTCGTTTCATGAGCTGATGTCTTGAGGACGCTTCTTTGGGCATTCGGTGGGACTTAAAGTAGTCTATAAAGACTTCCCTCCAGTCCTCGGCCTTCTCATGGTCCTTTATTTGTAAGGTCGTCTGCTCAGTCGCTCCCTCTTTATATAATTCCGAAGGTATTTCTGCCGGGGCGAGCACTCGACGGCTTTGTACCACGATTCTGACGTCATCGAGGTTCTCGTCAGCCAGTTCTTTAGCAAGTTTGGCTAACGCGTCTGCTTTACTGTTTTCCGTGCGCGGTATATTCTCCAAAGTATAGGAGGGAATTTGGGTCAATAGTTGTTGCACCTTTTCGCCGTACATTACCAACTCCGGTTTGCACGTTTGGTAATCACCATTTACTTGACTAACAACCAGTTGAGAATCCCCGTATATAAGGAAGTCTTCAATTCCTATGTCGATGGCAATTTCGAGGCCTGCTTTCAGAGCTTCGTATTCAGCTTCATTGTTTGTCCTCGGCTCTGTTAAAGAGAAGGCGAAGCGCATTATCCCTCCTTGTGGAGTTGCAAAGATGAGGCCTATCGCCGATTTGATCATTGGGATACCTTGTTTCTGTTTCTTTACGAAAGACTCTCCATCGAAATAGAGTTCCCATCGGGTGCTACCGCCGCCAATCGCATCAAATGCATGCTCGTCCGGCAAATCACAGTTCAAAGGAGAATCGGCCGGTATCGGGTGCTCAGCGAGGAAGTCGGCAATGGCCTGGCCTTTCACTGCCTTAAGAGGTTGATACGTTATTGAGAACTCCATTAAGAGTAGGGCCCATTTAGCGAGTCGTCCCGTCAATATGGCTTTTGACATCAAGTATTTAAGGGGATCCACCTTTGAAATGAGACGGACTTCATGTGCCAACGCATAGTGCCTGAGCTTTGTTATCGCGAAGATTAACGCCAAGAAATTTTTTTCAATGGGAGAGTAGTTGCTTTCTGGCCCCAGTAGGACTCGACTTAAGTAGTAGAGTGCTCTCTCTTTCCCCTGATCGTTCTCTTGTGCCCATAGTGCGCCCAAGGAACCTTCGAGGGCGGTTGTATAAAGAATGAGGGGTTTTCCCTTGACCGGCGCGGCCAACACCGGAGGGTTCTGCAGGTACTGCTTGATCTCGTCTAGTGCACCTTGGCATTTGTGATCCCAAACGAATGGAGTTCCCTTTTTCATCAGGTGGCTGTAAGGACGGCATTTGCCTGAAAGATTGGCGATGAATCGCCGGATGTATGCGAGCTTCCCCTGGAGAGACCGCAACTGTTTGAGGGTTCTTGGCGGAGGCATTTCCATGATCGCTTTAATCTTTGAGGGATCTATTTCGATACCTCGGTGTCGAACGATGAATCCCAGGAATTTGCCCGAGGAGACTCCAAACGCGCATTTGAGGGGATTCATTTTCAAATTATATTGCCGAAGGCGTTGAAATACAGTCTCCAGGTGGTTTAAATGCTTTTCGTATGACATGCTCTTTACTTCGAGGTCATCGATATAGCACTCGACAATGTCATGTATGAGGTCGTCGAAGATCTTTGTCATGGCCCTTTGATAGGTAGCGCCAGCGTTCTTTAGACCAAAGGGCATAACCCTGTAGCAGAATATGCCCAAAGGGGTCCGGAAAGCGGTGTGCTTCTGGTCTTCGGGATGCATCTTTATCTGATTGTATCCTGACGAACCGTCCATAAAGGAGAAAACCTCGTGAGTGGACGTGTTATCTATCATCAGCTCGGTTACCGGTACTGGGAAATCATCCTTTGGACAGGCTTTATTGAGATCCCTGAAATCCACGCATATGCGTACCGTCCCATTCTTCTTCATTACCGGGACGATATTGGCGATCCAGTCGGGATATTGGACTTCTTGGATAAATCCAGAATCGATCAGCTTCTTGACTTCGGCGTTGATGCTCATCTCAAGCTCGAGTCGCATCCTTCTTGGCACTTGCTTGACTGGCTTGATATCTGGGGATATTGCTAATTTATGCACAGCAACCTCCGGATCTAATCCTGGCATCTCAGAGTAGTTCCACGCGAAGCAGTCTTTATGCCGTAGAAGCACGTTCTTTAACGCGGCCACTCTTTCTTCAGAGAGTAGCTCGCTGACAAATGTCGGTCGCGGGTCATCTGCCGATCCCAACTCAATCTTCCTGAGGTTATCCGCCGTAGTATGTATACCATCTTCCAGTTCTTTCGAAGCTGGCGGAAATTCTGAGATCACCTCGTCATCGCTGTTCTCAAAGCACTGGGGAAAGTCATCCATGTTCTCGCACTCTTCTTTTAATATCGTAATCGTATAACAAGTGCGAATCCGCTCCCAGGACTGAGGTGGACCCGGTTCTACTCTTACGGCCTTGGGTTCATGCTTTTGTGGCGGCGTTACCCTCCAGCTGTTGGATAAAGCGAATCTGCCCCGTTGGTACTGGTCCTCGACCCAGTTCTTGAAGGTGAAGCAGTCTTCGATAGGATGTCCTATGGCTCGGTGATAAGAGCAATAACTCAAACGAGAAGCCTTGTTAGCTTGCTCAGGGTGTCTAGACTCTGGAAGCGCGATCATTTGATGTTTTAAAGCGAGCTTGAGTAACCTCTTCGTCTTGTCTCGGGGGAAGGAGTATGCTCGACTCATCTTCTCCATCAGGGACGAATCCGAGCCGTGCAGTACCCGATCTCGTAACCCTCTAATCCTGCGTCGTTGTTGTCGGCTCCTCTTCCCACTTCTTAATTTATTTCCGTCTCCGCATTGGGCCTTTCGCACAACGGGTTGACAAAGATGAGCATCTTTGTCTTTTGGAGCCTGTTGAAATAGACGTTGCGTCCTGGCCTTCTCGTAGATGGCCATTTCACGGTTGTGGTCTTCCTGAGCTTTCTGACCCATTTTCCTGATAGGCTTGTCCGTTCGTTCTTCAAATGACGGACTCGGTGCTTCAATCACGGGGTCTAGTTTTGATGAGGGGTTGGCATCTTCTGACAGGGCGTCATCTTCTTCATCAAAGGTATATATAGTGTAGCTGCTGTGAGCCCGTTCCCGTTTTCCGGTTCTCGCGTATCCAAGCCCAAGTGTTTTCATTTTCCCGTTGGGCGATTTGCGTTGAGTCCCGGGGACACCCCAAATCTTGTTGTAGAACCGAGCCTGCCGAACAGTCTGTTTTAAGGGTATTTCCTGGCGCTCCAATAGCTTCTTTAATCCATTTGTATAGTATCTGGGCAGACGGATGGATTGGAGCCCGTCGAGTGTAGCATCTGTGCCATGCCAGATCTCTTTCTCTATTTTCGACTCTGAGGATCGGTAAAATAGGATCACCTTCTCACCCCTTTGCCTGGGAGGGACGTAAAATGTTTGCAGGTCCTGCACATTGTGAGCCTGCAGCGTGTCAAGATCCTTGTAGTGTTCTCGCGGTACCATGGTGATTTGCAGACTATGGTCATCGCCAGGGGGTGCCTGTATTGACAGCCGATTGGAGAACACAGCATTAACTTCATCCTCTGAATCACTTCCGAAGACCAACATGGGGGCAGGCGTCCCCAGGTTGTTGCGTTGAGATGGCCCTGCATAAGCTATCTCTTCCTCTTCTTCGGTATCGCTCCCGAAAACAGGGATGGTGGCGGTGGTTTTGTTCTCCGGGTCGCGACACCTTTCTGTATCCTCGAAATCTGGCAAAAAGTACTTCGCATCTTCGTACTTGCGGACTTCGTTCACGGAAAATGGGTTTAACTCTCCTGTTACGGTGTACTCGAAACCATCTTTAAAGTACTTTATACACTGGTGTTGCGTAGAAGGGATGATGTTGTACTCGTGTAGCCAAGGACGACCGAGCAAGGCATTGTAGCAGGTCTTGGCGTCGATGACATGGAATTTGACGTCTGTGACGAGAAGTCCAAAGCGTAATGTTAGTATCACAGATCCGAGAGTCCGTGACGATTGTGAATCGAAACCGGAGATAGTAATTTTGTCACGAGCGAGGTGTTGCACACTCATGCAGATTTCCTTCAACACCCGAACATTAAGGAGATTGATGGAGGATCCATTATCCACCAGGATCTTGCCTATCTTGATATCATGGCAGTATCCGGAGACATATAGGGGACGGTTGTGGTCGCACGTCCCGAGAAGGAGGTCTTCATCACCGAAAGTGATATCGGCCGTATGCACTTCCTCCAGTTCATCCTTCATCTTTTCAGTGGCGAGGAAGGCTTGGAATTGCTCAGGTTCTTGTAACGCCTTAATTAGTGAGTCTCGCGCTTCTTTTGATAATAGGAGGGCATCGAGAATGCTAAGCTGAGAAGGTAGCTTCCTTAGGTGTGCGAGGATGTTATAGTCCACTTTACCCTTCCTGGGAGGGTCTTTGGCAGCCAGCTCTCTCATGACTTGGTCATCTAAAGTGATATCCTCAGTGACCTTTTCCTTTCCCTTATCTTTTCTACTCACGGGCCCGAGATTCTTTTCTGGGAGTGTGCGATTGCGCAGCTGAATGTTTTCGCAGGCTTCTAGTTCTTCCTCTTTCTCTAAAGCGGATTCTTTAAAGAGAGGGCCCAGAGCCATTTCTTCATCAGAGTCGCTCCCAAAGGTGAGAACTTGTGACTCCCCGGCGTTAACCATGTAACAGTTGCCAGTAGTTTTGTTGTGCCCTTCGATAGTACTTCTTCGCTCCCGACGGCTCTTGCGTTTCATGCGCTTAAAATGTTGCCGACGAGTAACATATCCTTGCCACCATATTTTAAAGGCGTCGCACTCCTCCGTGGGGTGTGAGATTCTCCGATGATATGCGCATTAATTAGGGTGCCTCTCCGCCCCATCGTGTGTATTTCCTTCCGAGGGTGGTAGCTTCATTCCCATTGACATGGCTTTGGCAAACCTTTTCCTCGTCTTGAATATCTTCTTGTCTACTTCGGATGCCTTTCGCTCTGGTAGGGGTAGTTCAACTCTTCCATTCAGTCGCCTGCATTTGGTTCCTTCTGACGTCGCCATCTCACACTCCTGATCCGCTTTACTTTTTAGACGAATTTCGTCTAGAAAAGCATTGATCACTTCATTTGCCAGCCACGCACGTTCTGGTTCAGGCTCTGTCTCCAGCTTCTTAGCGCCAGGAGTTTTCTTATCATCGGTAAACGAGTGGGAGATTACGTTACAACTCGCCACATACCCTTCGGATTCATCCGATGAGCTCTCTCCATCATCTCCCTCTTGAAAGATGTGGTTGAGGAACTCTTGCAGTGTGACAGGAGTTCGCGCCTTTTGATTGTACTCTTCCAGCGCGTCGATTTGCTTCTGTAAGTTCGTGCGCTTGTCTCCAGGATTCACGGGCCTCTTGGATTTCTTCTTCTTTTTCTTTGAAGATTTTGATGGTTGGGCGTGAGTACTTGGGTCATCACCACCGCTTTTTGTAGTTGGGCGCGGTTTCAGCATCCCTTCGATAATTTGAGGTTCGAGGGGGTCCTTCCATTCGATCGCAGGGCACGCGTGAAGGTCTCTCAGCATTCTTTTGGTTTTCGTTGATAGCACGACCTCCCATGGAGCTTCTTCGATAAAGGAACAGGTTGCCCCCGGCGTATCTGCTTTCTTAGGAGTATGCGGCTGTGGTGGGTTCACCTTCCATTTTTCGGACAGTATAAACTTCCCCTGGAGGTACTGATCTTCAATCCATCCTTTGAAGACGAAGCAATCTTCAATCGGATGACTTACCGTTTGATAGTAAGGGCAATAGTTAGGGTTATTCACCTCGGTGGGTTGCGGCGGTTCTCTTGGATTTGGTAGGTTTATAAGTCTGTTGCGTACTGCCAGCTCGAATAACCGTTTCGTCTTGTCTTGTGGGAACGAGTAGGGACGTTTCATCTTCTCATTATAATACCGGCGTCTTTCTTCCAGTTGATCTGCCGGTTTCGGGGCGTTAGGTTGCTGCTGGGCATTCGCGACGAAGGTTGCCCTTCCTTTACCCTTGTCATTCCGAGGTTCCGACTTCGGGGGAGGTGGTCTATGACCCATCTGGTCGATCTGAGCCAACTTGTCGATTAAAGCCTGGAATGTGGTTGGCTTAAAGAACATCATAAACTGGGAGATAGTTGCGTGGGGGTCTAGGGTTCCCACGAACATGCCCACTGCGGGTGCTTCCTCAATGCGTTGCTCGCATCTCGACCACAAATTCCGCCAGCGTATAGCATACTGGACCCAGGTTTCGCCCGGTTTTACCCTGGCGTTAATTAATGCAGTTATTGGAGTGCGTTCGCTGGCACTTGCGAATCGCTGAGTAAACAGCAGCTCCATCTCAGCGAACGTTTTGATAGAATCGTTCGGGAGTTCCGAATACCATTCGAACGCTGTTTCTGATAAGCTGCCTACGAACTGGCGGAGCAACAGTTTATCATCACCGCCAGTGTTACCGCAGAGGGCCCGGAACAGGGCGACATGTTGATGGGGGTTGCCGGTCCCCTTATACACGTGGAATTTTGGTATCGTATAGCCTTGCGGGTATTTGATTTGGTCGTACCAGCTTGGATACGGCCGCCCCGTTTTCACGACTTGACCAGCTGCCTCAGTCGCATGATGGACCCGGATTTGCTGGGCTATGTAGTCAGCCAAGTCAGCCTTAGAGATTGCCTCTTCCTTGGCCGTTGAGAGGGCTGGTAGTGGATTTGACGTTTCTCCTCGGTCGTCTTCAAGAACGATTAGGGGATCCTTGTAAGTGCATGGCGGCGCCCCGGTCGTCAATCCAACGGCCAAACGCGGAAACGGTGATAAACTTTTATTTTGCGGACTTAGCAAACCGGCACCACCGCGCACTAAACCCCGGATCGTGCCATTAAACTAGTCTAAGCTAACAAGAGGATGGGTTAGAGATGTACCGACTGATCCGAGTCCTCCGGTCTTCATCTCCACTCCGATCTCCTCGCGTGATCTCCGTCCATCTCCTCCTCGTCGGAAAGGGCACTACATCGCCTGTATCTTTTACGGGCTCCCACCTCAATACCGAGGCAACTCGGGCGCGAAGCTGGCGAATCGACGCGTCCAAGATTTGCTGTAGGAAGTGTAGTGTAGAGTGCATGTTTCACTTTGGGGTTTGTTGCCATTTGTAGATGATGGAGGAAACAAGATAAGAAAAATGGTGCTTGCATTTTTCTTAGCATGAAAAGAGATCAAGAATGAAAAACACTCTCAAAGATGAAGCTCTCTCCTTCTCTTTTCTTCTTCTCACTTCAACCATGAAAAACTATGAACTTAGAAGTGGTGGAGAAAGAATAAGAAGCATGAAGGGAGGTGATGGTAGGAGCATAAGTGGTGACCACATCCAAAACATAATCATAACTAAAGCAAATCAAACCTCACTTCATTTCTAATCACAATAAATGCATGAAAAGCAAAGATGCTTATCATATCAATCCTTATGCAAATAAAACCTCCACAAAATGTTATTTGCAAACTTGCAAATAACCCCCTCCATCGGAAAAGTCCGGCCGGGAAAGAACAAAGGAAAACCGGCCGGAACGGAATGTAAACTGGCAACTCCAGAAAACTGGTCCCGTAATAAATTACAGGAAAACCCCGATACTGTGCATACACACCCGCATCTGTATTCCGTCCGGATACAAATGCAATGAGACAAAATCTACACTGTACTAAACTAGGACCGGCTTAAGCCAAAGCCGGCTAGTAATATCCGTTCGATCCTGATCCGTGCAATACCGCACGTATCTGATCGAACCCTGCCATATAACCATACGGCCACTAGTATAAAATGTCCGATCCTGATCCGTGCAATACCGCACGTATCTGATCGGACCCTGCCATATCTCCATACGGCCTCTACAGCGTTTCGCCCGAAAGCTTGAGTAACTGTAAGTGTGGTGGACACTAAAGACTCGTCAATACTATGGCTGTGGATTTAACCACTAGCATGTCAGAGGTATAAGCCAATACGTGACGGGCCACCAGCTATTGACCAAAAGGGACGTCGATGAGCGAACTCATCCTGACACCCTACTGAGCCTGTCAGTGACAATATCCGTACAGTCCGGTCCGTTCGTCTATGAGCATCGCATGTCGGGCCTAGGGGGTTGGTAAAAGTCAGACCCCCAAAAGCGGTACAAGTCGTGTCGGAGTGTAGCCCAGAACACCCTGAGATACTACTGGAATACCTACCAGTAAATCTCCTGCCTTGGCCAAGGTCTTCGTGTAATGGCTCTCCTAGACACAGCGCGACCTCACCCCTAATACCGGGAGAGACGAACCCCTGAAGATCCGCTCACTGCCTCCATGTGGCTCGGGACTGTACCCAACTAAAACCTGTTTGCACGACTCCTTTGAGCCGTGGTAGGGTAGTAATCAAAGCACAGTGGGAACTCACACGAGACAAATGACGATCCCCAGGTCGATAAACTAACCTGTACACATGTCACCTGGGAACTGCTATCTGATGTCAGGTATAATCCCAACTAGCAGGTTCCCGGCGAGTCCTGTCCGGTGTACTCATAACCCAATGAGCACCTGTATACATCTTAGGTGAACCAACTGACACCAGTGGCTTGTGAGACCGGCCACCGCCCCTCGTCGGGGTCTCGACTGTATACACTAGTCTACTCCGGAGAATCGATGCCCTGTCTCGAAACTCCTACGACTAGGGACCTTTTAAGGATGTGCTTATAGACTACCAGCTCCCACGTATATGATCGCCCTGATACTGCCGGTAGTCAAGCAAGAATCCTAGGGGCTTTATCAACGTGCAATAGCGACCTGTCAGGTCACCTAAAGCAGTACACGTTGATAAAGGTAAACCAGATAGCATACTATCATCTCGAGTAAGACTGTCCTACCGGGATAGGTCCTCCCTCAATCATTGCAATCACGTGCCTGTGATCCAATAATTGACTCTGAGGGCACTATCTCCAACAATCTCCCACTTGCACTCAAGGCTAATTATTGCGATGTCGCATACTCACAGCCTGTGTGACACCGAACACCCAACTCCCCTACTAGTCAGTCTCACAAAATCCGTTTGCGAAACTATTGCGTTCGAGGAATAGCCTCAGTGAGTGGATCCGCTTAGAAGTTTCTTTCTATGTCTCTCTATATCTCAAGTTCGCGGAGAAAGCCATCTCCCAAAATGAGCAATACCTGTCTTAGAATGTCTGGATGTCTGATGGGACCTAGCTCATAAATGAACTCCAAATCCAAACTTCTTAGACTGTATCGTCAACTGAACTTAATCAGTATCCTGCGCCATGCCATCCTCAGTATTGCCTTGGACCACCTGTCCAAAATACTGCCCCTCGTCAGAAGGAAAACTATAACTCTGACAACCTCCTTGTCGTCCAGGTCACCTTGGAAGCCTGGAATGATAACCGTCTCCTAAAGGAGGCAGCCGTTATCATATCCCTAGAACATCCACTTATGTTCTAAAACTGCTTCCGACTGTTCCTCCAGGATTGGATCAATATCAACTTATTGCATCTAGTGCAAGAACAACATCTGGTGTGGTACTTGACATCTCATGATTGACTCAATTGCCTAAGCAAGTGATCTGCCAATCATGCACATCCCTCTCCCCTTTAGTCTGTAAGACACCTTTAGAGAGGGTGACTCCATTACCTGCAGGTACACTACCATGCCAGGAGTCGTCCATTCTAAATACTCTTAGAATGCTGTCTAAGTACCCAGATTGGGAAACCAACCAAATCTAGATCTAAAACCATAGATTTAGTAACCAGTATGTCAGATATTATGTCCAAGTCCCATGTGGAGAAACCACTGTGTGACGACCAAAGTATAACCGATCGTAGTATAGGAGTTTCCTTTTCTACTATGTGTATGTCATCCAAATACCAGGATATCACACCCTACTACCTTCTCAACAGATCCATCCCCTATTCTGATGATGTCAAACCCATGACTGTCACATCAGAAATAGATGATCTATCTTCGCTATATCTGCTTTAGTCTATAAATAGACATAAGCCTGATGTCCACCAATGCTTCCGCTGCTCCCACTGACTACGACAACCCTCTGCCAGAGTCTTAAAGACGTGCACCTCTAAAACTAGTTTAGAACGACGCTATACTCATCCTCCTGCCGGGTCTCGCAGCCTGGAACAACAACAATGGCAAGTGTGGGTAAACAAGAACTTCCCTGTCACCGTCCTTGAGGCTACCGGAGTACCTCTCGGGTGCCTGAAGTTACCCACTTTATCTGCGGAGTGGCCAATGGAATGTCAAACCAGATTCAAATCATGCAGCTGTCTCCAGTGTATGTCAACTAAATGGAGAGAGGCCGATCAGCGTTACTCAACTTAGGAATGCTTCGAATTATGAGTAACCTGAAAAGAGAAGCAATTTCTCTTAGTCATTACTATCAACTGAATACCAAACTCAAGTATCTACATCTCCGATCACTTTGAAGAATCCCGATACTTGTAATACTTGGTTCTCTACTTTATTCAAATACCTATAACTTCTCAAAATTCGGACCCTGTGTTTCCACGAAACACTTGTCTAAAAACTAGAGAAGTCATAAGTAAACCGAATATAGTATGAGGACCAACCCCTCTGTCCTGATGGACCCTGGACAACATACAATACTCTGTATAAGCCCCTTGAGTCTGATAACTCATTCACTGTGTGCCGTAGGTTGAAAACTGTACTTATGGTTAAGAAGAATTACACCGCTGTTTAATGCTCCTTACCTAACCATCCACCGATATAGGTAAATGTCGTAGACATAATTTCAAAAAGGTATATCCCACTCTATAAAAATAGACGTACAGATATATCAATTTGAAATTGGTGCATAACAACGGATATTCAAAACCAAATATTTGCCGACCGGCAAACAACCCAGGTGACTTCCTCAAATATCACCGATTACAACGAATCCCGATATAATGAGGATGATCACCCAATTCCCAATAACTTGCTCCCACTCATCATCTGTAAAACCATACAGATGTGAGAATCAAACCTGGTAAATACATACCCTGGAGCAAGTGTCTAATCGGGAAATCAGTTTTCTTTTAACAGTACACAGTTGAACTGAAACATTGAAATGTTTCGATGGGGTATCCTGGTATTCCTAGTAATGCCTTATCCATTATCCAGATTCATAACTGTAACCGTATAATTCTTTGCCACCTCTCCAAATCCCTTCATATGTCTTTAGTCATTACCTTCTGTACACCCCTTTAGGCCAAATGGTTTTCTTCCTTCCCTACCGTTCGGCACCAGCCTATGGTTTGGAAGAAGACTGTCCAAAAAGCATAAAGGGTGTACTGTCATAATCCTAGGAGCACTCGCAACGCGAGAGAAGGTGAAGATAAAAGACACCTGAATGTACTTTATTCCTATTTCTCCTGAACCAAGATCCATCCCCGAACTGGAACAAGTTCCTTTCGAGTTCGTATATAACCATACGATGGATTATCCAATAAAATGGGATCTTCGTAGTGATACGGAGTGTCCTGGAGAAATACAAAGGTGATTTAGGATTGGCGAAGAAATACTTGGTTTGGTCGTGAATAGCAGTCGCAATTTACTTTGCCCTCTTACTAATCCCTTGCTTTGTCTGAACTTAATACCTTCTGTACACCGTTTAGGCTAACTGGTTTTCTTCATTCCCTACCGGTCGGCACCAGCCTATGGTTTGGAAGAAGACTATCCAATTTGCGTAATAGGTGTACTACTCCTAAACCAAGGAGTACTCGCAACATGAGAGTAGGTGAAAAGAAAAGACAACTGAATAGTCCTATCCGTTTTCTCCAGAACCGGAAACCATCCTCGAATAAATTCCTTCGAGTTCGTATATAACCATACGATGGTTTTGTCCAATGGAAGTGGACGTTCGCAGTAATACGGGGTGTCCTGGAGAAAAGGGTAAAAGTAGGAGTGGCAATGAGGTTCGCAACTCTGACAATCCAAAAGCCAGTGTTAAGAAGGTTCGGTCAACTTGGTCACTGAGTCATAGTCTTAGGGTCGGGTCAATGGTCGCTACCAGAGAGAGAGAAAAGAAACACTCAGCACTCTATCCTAGATCAGAATGGTTACCAATTTATCTAATCTGGAAACCTCCCACTGTACCTCAAATTCTCCTCCAAACCTGAAAGAAGAATTAGTCGGGGTCACCCGAGGAGTAAACCAACTCATCAGTGGGAATCGGGATCCAACTATCATCGTATGACAACGTGACGGAATCCGCTCACGGTATCACACTCCAGAAGGTATGCGCATATCTGGCAAGTTTCAGTTCTTTTGAAACTCCCGATGTGATTTCTACCCCATGCTCTTATGACCTTGACTTTGGCCAACATATCATAAGTCACATGTCAAGTTCTACCCGTCATTCTCCAGGTTAATTTGAACCCACCCGTACATACCCTTGACTTTGGCCAAAATGGCAGTACGACTGTCCCAAACCAACGCATCTATCTATGCTGCATATGAATACCCCAATAGCTACCAATCACTGTGCCTTGACTTTGGCCAACATACACAGCTTGAATACTATTGACTACCCATATGAAACGACGGAGGGCTACGAATGGTTTCTGGCGAAAACCTTTAACGTAATGAACTTGATATCGTTGAAGGAACGGATAGCTTTTTAGAAAATATAGTGACGAAAACCTTTACTAAAGAGGTCACTCCCGGTGAAGGGATCTCGGCTCTTTCCCCGTAGAATGAGGTGCAGGATATTCCAACTGAATACCACGGTGCAAAGCAAAAGTAATCGGCTATAGTGAAGTTAATGCCCTGAAAAGGGTCACTCCCGGTGAAGGGATCTCGGCCCTTGCCTCGTCGACTGAGGAGCAGGATATTCCAAATGAATACCACGATGCAAAACAAAAGTGAACGTCCTTGCAATAACAGCTTTTTGAAAAGTGTTCCAACAACATCATATTAGGTTTGTTTAACTTGCATTGATCCAAATCAATGCAGTCCCATCAATTGATCACACCAATAAAGAACGAAAATATACTGACGTACGTATATGCCATCCGCATTCGCCACTGGGTCCCGTCATCACCCGTTAGGTTAGCTTACTAACGGCAGAGCGGGGACTGGACTAGCGCGGATGAAAAACATATACAACATCTACTAATATATATACCAATATATTATATTTCGCTCAAGGCGTGAAAAGAAATGCAACATCATAGAAATGTACAGCATCACAGAACAATACAGATATCTGGGATCCCCGGGTTTCACAGAGCCACTACTGAAACCCGACGTTCCCCTGGTCGTGTGGATAGCCTGTGCAATGAAATCCTAGACCCCTACGGGCGCGGCAAGTCACCCTCCAAAACCTGAAGCGAGGCAGCCCCCTTCAGCTCCGTGAATGGACCACCCAGCACTCCACGGAATCCGGCAACTTGGGCACCCCTCCTGGGTCAACCTGTACCCCCTACGAGTGCTGCGAATAGCCCGCCAATCCCAGAGTGAAGGCCCCTCCGTCTCAATGCCATGAGATGCGGGCTTGTTGCCCTCCAGAACCCGGCTATCCGTGCACCCCACCGCGGGGTAATCCTAGTACAGAATGTAAAATATACATACACCGGGTACATCGACCGCAACCAAGTCGTGCCCCAAAAGAATAATACAATCAGGCAGTGACGGCAGTCCACATGTCGGACGCTCGCCCCGCAATATCAAATGTACATAATACACCAACACTGTACTAGCATTGCATCCAGGCTATCCCCCACGACCGATCCGCAACATCACAGCATAAACATAGAACATCAACGTGAAAGTCACGTTCGCAAATCCGTCTAACCGGGCTATAGCAGTTAGACCGGATTTACCGATCGAGTGACATTCACGGTCGCAGATATAATGTAAATACTGTGAAAAATGTGTTTAAAATTTTCCGATTGATCAAAAAATTAACAAGTGGGCCCCAAACCAATACTGCATCACTCACAGAAAACCTGGGCCCAATTTTAATATTCCAAAACCCCTAAACTTAGCCCAGAAGCCCACTGGAGAAAAACGATAGAGTGACGTCACCAATGTGCGGCGGAACCGTGGCCCAAGGGGGGGTTGGCCGCGGTTCCGCGCTCTGTTGGTCGACTGAGTGTATCGAATTTTTCCAGTAGTCTTAGAACTCCCTGCACATCATTCTGAGACCACCTGAAAAATTTTTGGAGCAAGAAAAAATTCAACAGAAAACTGATGTGAGGTAATATGTAGATTTTGGAATTTTGGTCGATCGGAAACGCAAAACACATCAAACGAAGCTAGACGAAGTTAATGGCGAGGCTCTGATACCACTGTAAGTGCACGGCGGCGCCCCGGTCGTCAATCCGACGGCCAAACGCGGAAACGGTGATAAACTTTTATTTTGCGGACTTAGCAAACCGGCACCACCGCGCACTAAAACCCGGATCGTGCCATTAAACTAGTCTAAGCTAACAAGAGGATGGGTTAGAGATGTACCGACTGATCCGAGTCCTCCAGTCTTCATCTCCACTCCGATCTCCTCGCGTGATCTCCGTCCATCTCCTCCTCGTCGGAAAGGGCACCACATCGCCTGTATCTTTTACGGGCTCCCACCTCAATACCGAGGCAACTCGGGCGCGAAGCTGGCGAATCGACGCGTCCAAGATTTGCTGTAGGAAGTGTAGTGTAGAGTGCATGTTTCACTTTGGGTTTGTTGCCATTTGTAGATGATGGAGGAAACAAGATAAGAAAAATGGTGCTTGCATTTTTCTTAGCATGAAAAGAGATCAAGAATGAAAAACACTCTCAAAGATGAAGCTCTCTCCTTCTCTTTTCTTCTTCTCACTTCAACCATGAAAAACTATGAACTTAGAAGTGGTGGAGAAAGAATAAGAAGCATGAAGGGAGGTGATGGTAGGAGCATAAGTGGTGACCACATCCAAAACATAATCATAACTAAAGCAAATCAAACCTCACTTCATTTCTAATCACAATAAATGCATGAAAAGCAAAGATGCTTATCATATCAATCCTTATGTAAATAAAACCTCCACAAAGTGTTATTTGCAAACTTGCAAATAACCCCCTCCATCGGAAAAGTCCGGCCGGGAAAGAACAAAGGAAAACCGGCCGGAACGGAATGTAAACTGGCAACTCCAGAAAACTGGTCCCGTAATAAATTACAGGAAAACCCCGATACTGTGCATACACACCCGCATCTGTATTCCGTCCGGATACAAATGCAATGAGACAAAATCTACACTGTACTAAACTAGGACCGGCTTAAGCCAAAGCCGGCTAGTAATATCCGTTCGATCCTGATCCGTGCAATACCGCACGTATCTGATCGAACCCTGCCATATAACCATACGGCCACTAGTACAAACTGTCCGATCCTGATCCGTGCAATACCGCACGTATCTGATCGGACCCTGCCATATCTCCATACGGCCTCTACAGCGTTTCGCCCGAAAGCTTGAGTAATTGTAAGTGTGGTGGACTCTAAAGACTCGTCAATACTATGGCTGTGGATTTAACCACTAGCACGTCAGAGGTATAAGCCAATACGTGACGGGCCACCAGCTATTGACCAAAAGGGACGTCGATGAGCGAACTCATCCTGACACCCTACTGAGCCTGTCAGTGACAATAACCGTACAGTCCGGTCCGTTCGTCTATGAGCATCGCATGTCGGGCCTAGGGGGTTGGTAAAAGTCAGACCCCCAAAAGCGGTACAAGTCGTGTCGGAGTGTAGCCCAGAACACCCTGAGATACTACTGGAATACCTACCAGTAAATCTCCTGCCTTGGCCAAGGTCTTCGTGTAATGGCTCTCCTAGACACAGCGCGACCTCACCCCCAATACCGGGAGAGACGAACCCCTGAAGATCCGCTCACTGCCTCCATGTGGCTCGGGACTGTACCCAACTAAAACCTGTTTGCACGACTCCTTTGAGCCGTGGTAGGGTAGTAATCAAAGCACAGTGGGAACTCACACGAGACAAATGACGATCCCCAGGTCGATGAACTAACCTGTACACATGTCACCTGGGAACTGCTATCTGACGTCAGGTATAATCCCAACTAGCAGGTTCCCGGCGAGTCCTGTCCGGTGTACTCATAACCCAATGAGCACCTGTATACATCTTAGGTGAACCAACTGACACCAGTGGCTTGTGAGACCGGCCACCGCCCCTCGTCGGGGTCTCGACTGTATACACTAGTCTACTCCGGAGAATCGATGCCCTGTCTCGAAACTCCTACGACTAGGGACCTTTTAAGGATGTGCTTATAGACTACCAGCTCCCACGTATATGATCGCCCTGATACTGCCGGTAGTCAAGCAAGAATCCTAGGGGCTTTATCAACGTGCAATAGCGACCTGTCAGGTCACCTAAAGCAGTACACGATGATAAAGGTAAACCAGATAGCATACTATCATCTCGAGTAAGACTGTCCTACCGGGATAGGTCCTCCCTCAATCATTGCAATCACGTGCCTGTGATCCAATAATTGACTCTGAGGGCACTATCTCCAACAATCCTCGGCGGGCAAGTCCTGTTGGATCATCATTCCTATCATATCTTGGAAGAGAAGGCCCATACGTTGTATGTTGGCCGCTTGTTCAGCAGCCTCTTTGTCCTTTTTCTCTAGTATCCGGCGAAGGAATTCAGCGTCGGTTTCTTCTTCCTGGCGCGCATCCGAGGACGTTTCTGGGCTTTCTTTTGGCCCGGTAAGTGCGGCCATAGCATTCATCATTTCCTGAAGCTTTTGTTGCTGCTCCTGGGCTTTCGTCACGGATCGGGTAAGTGGTCGGTGGCCTGTAGAAGTGCGGCTCTCCTCCTTTCCAGAGGCCATGTAAACAGTGTGCACCATCATGCCCCCAGACTTAGGGCGTCTGGGCTCATTGCTTTTAGCCGTCGTTGCACGCTGGGGGATCTTCTCTGGCTTCCTCCTTTTGTGAGCAGTGGAGGTTGAGGGAGCCGTTGAGGTGGGCGCCCAGACAGCCTTTTGGGGTTCAGCCTGGTGACCAGCTTCCGGTTGGATTTTCAGCTTCTTGTGCTGGCGGGAGGAGTTTGGATCAATGATCGAGTCTCGGGCCTGCCGCCAAACCTTATAGATTTTGGAAGACAGCCGTTGAGGGGATCGGGGATGTTCTGATTTTATTTCCGCAACCCTTTTTGATGGGGGAGGAGACCTCTTCAGCACTGCAGTAGGAAAATTTCTTCGCACCTTATTTAGCATTTCGAAGCTGTTCCCAGTTGGAACGGCAGCATTAACTTTTGCCACCGGGGCTGATGGAGTCAACCCAGAGGGGGAGTTGCCCCCAGCCTTCCTTATTCGGCGCCAATGGCGACGTCGAGCGTGTCGAGCGGACGGCGTTAGGTCAGCGGTAAGAATGGTTTCGTCTTGCCCCCTGCGTGGGTGGGGGGTTGCTGTTGGCGTTAGCCTATCAAAGACTGATGTCCTTTGGGCAGCAGGAGCGGGAGCTGAAGCCGTCAATCTTGTAAAGACCGACTTTTTGGCCGGAGAAACCGCCTTGGCGATTTCGGGAGCAGGAGCGGCCACTTTCTTAGAAGCAGCCTCCTCCGAGATTGCAGGCCCTATGATGAGTTCGCAGGATTTCTGGCCCAATCTAGAGAAGACCGAGGTGTTAACGTTGGGCGACTCGTTGAGAGGAGCCGCGGCAGGGGTGAGACGATCAAAGACCGACTTCTTGAGAGCTTCCTTTGTCAGCACCGGCGCCGTGAAGCTTGTTGGCGGGAGTATAGTCCCAAAGAACAATCCGGTAGTGGCCTGAATCACCTGATCCACCGGCATTGTAAATAACGAAGCAGCTTGGGGTCCATAGGCTATACCTCCTGGCGAGGTAAAGCGTTGGTCGCAATTGCAGTCTGAGCAGTTGGAGGATTTCACAGAAGTAGAAGCCATCGATCCTTTGCTTTCTGCAATAAGCAAGGCGCCAATTCTTAGTATCTCGAAACCCAAGGGCAACCATTAGCGAACCGCGATTGGTTCGCGAATCACGACACACGAAGTGTGGAGTGGAAAGAGGAAAAGGTCCCACCGGGCATGCCAGAATCTGTTCCCCTCCGAACGGCGGCCTGGACTCGGGGGGTCCGTGCCTGAGGTTCGGGGCAGATGCTAATTGGTGCTATCCGTCCACCTCTCCGAAGATGCCAATTTGTTTATGGCACCGTGCATCGAAGGTTTATACGGATGCGGCCGATGTAGCAGACTTCGTCAGATTCCCCCTCGTTTGAGGGGTTTTTGATTGTGGGGACGCTCTTCCCTGCAGGCGCAAGCCCCTGCAGTTAATTACGCTACCGCATCGCGGTAACAACTTTCTCCTTCTCCAGATGGTCACTTCGTGTCGTGTGTGTTTATTTTATGTTTTGCTGCCCGTGGATTGTTTACGGAGACTGAGTTATGTCATCGCCCGTAGGGCGTGGACTAGTCCAAATCCGTGTTCATCTTAGATTTGGGTTTAGGGGTTTGGTTCGAGGATGCGTCAGCCATACTTGAGGCTAAGATCAACTCAAACGTTTGTTAAGGATGCGTTAGTCTAATGTTGAGACTAGGATCAACTTAACGGGATCATTTGGATCCGACAAGGGAGTGTTTTTAGGCTCCATTGTTCCAGTTTAGGGACATAGTGGTCCGTCGTATATGTGGCCGTCGGGACCCGTCACCTCTCTGACGACGTTGAAGGATTACAACGACGGATGTCAGAGGAGTTCAGAGATGTACCCTCGAGCCAGAGTTAATTTGGGGGATTCATAGTCCAGTCTGTTTGAAGGTTTAAGGATATGTTAGCCATCTTTGAGGCTAAGATCAACTTAAACGGGACCGTTTAGATCCGACAAGAGAGCATGCGGGGCTCTATTGTTCTAGTTTAAGGACATTGCGGTCCATGGGTAGTTTAAGGACATTGCGGTCCATGGGTAGTTTAAGGACGTTGCGGTCCATTGTTAGTTTTAAGACATCTCGGTCAAGGTTAAGGACCTCATAGTCCGTGGATTTAAGGACTCCACAGTCCGGTATGTGCTCTGGATGCTTCACACGGGTTCACCGCCGTGCTTGGCGAGGACCAGGCTCCGCTCTGGACGTTTTCCGCGGGGTCAAAGAGTGACGTTATCCACGTTCCACGTAACCAAGAATTTTGCACTAGATGCTTCACACGGGTTCACTGCCGTGCTCGGCGAGGACTAGGCTCCGCTCTGGGCGTTTTCCGCAGGGTCAAAGAGTGACGTTATCCGCGTTCCACGTGACCAGGAATTTTGCATTAGACATGGGTTTAAGGACCCCACAGTCCATATCGATATGTGGTCGTCGGGACCCGTCACCTTTTTGAAGACATTGAGGGATTACAATGCCAAGTATCAAAGGAGTGAAGAGATGTACCCTAGAACCGGGATGGATTAAATAGTCCTTGGCCCAATTTGGGATCAAGACCCATTAATTATATTATGAGCCCATTGGCCCCAGTTAATTACGAATTGAGGGCTTATGGCCAGCTTGGGCTAAGTCCTATCATGTCTGGAATATTGACTTCTTGTTGGTCCATTGAGGGAGAGGCTTTGCCTCTATCCCTTTAGCCAATTGGGCCAAAGCCTAGTGTTAAACACTACGGAGCAATCAGTGTTGAACACTGGGAATGAGGTTGACAAGTTAGTGTTTAACACTAAAAGATAATTGGTGTCAAACACCAGCAACAAGGCTTTCAAATTAGTGTTAAACACTAAAACAGATCAGTATCAAGCATCGGCAACAGAGCCCTCAAATTAGTGTTAAACACTAAGGTAGTCAGTGTTGAACACTGCAAATAAAGTTCTTTGATTGGTGTTGAACACTAAGGCCCAACAGTGTTTCAATACTGGATTCGAGAGTTCCAATTTAGTGTTAAACACTGAGGCAAAAGGGGTCACGTGACAACACGTGAGAGCGCCCTTTCTCCATTCATTCTGCTGAGATTATTGCATCTTTCAGAGCATCACGTGCCATCACGTGACGGGCATTCATATGCTTATGTGTTAGAGCTTCTTTCAAGGGTCACGTGGGTCACGTGGGGGACTGCCTCAAAAGGCTTTTTGTAGATCTTTTGAGGGGGTCACGGGGTGGCACATGACCCTGCCTTCATGTATGTTGTTTAGAGGCTTTGTTAATCTTTTTTCAGGAATTAAATTCCTCGAGCTTTAAATTTCAGAGGAATTAAATTCCTACTTCCTTTTGAAGACTTATATTCTGGAGTAGAGTTGAACTCTGAATCTTTTGTAGGAATTAAATTCCTCGTATATGTGGAGAACTGAATAGGGTTAAACCCTAATAAAAGCTTTTTAAGGAATTAAACTTCCATTCCCTGTTAAATTATGATTAAGGGAATTAAATTCCCATTGTTTCAACAGAACTAAGTTCTTAATTAGGGTTAAACCCTGTTTCTCTCTGTTTTGAAGGAATTAAATTCCCATAACACAGGGTCAAGTCCTACTTTTATCTTAAAGGAATTAAATTCCTATAGTTCTGTGAGAATTAAATTCTCGTGTTTCCATTCCCTCTCTATGTTTTGGATCTGCATGGCAGGATCTCAACCCATTGAGAATTAAATTCTCAACCTAAAGGGGAGATGTGCACTTTGCAGATCCTCTATCAAAGAGAGAAGAAATATGTTCTTCTGTTTTTATATTATCAGAGTTAAACTCTGTTGAGAATTAAATTCTCCTTCTTTCAAAAAGCCTTCCCTTTCTTACCTAGGGTTTTCTTTTGCAGAAGCTCCAAATTCCTCAAAGTATCAAGGCTCTCTCCTTTTTTCTCCCTCTGCGTATCTCTCCCTTTTTTGTGTCTCTTGGCTCTTATTTATAGGAGAAGCAGCCGAATCAATTAGTTTTTGATGAATCTTCATTAAAAGATTTGATTTGCATCCATCATTCGTTTTTGACCTTTGGATTATTAGGTGAATTTTATTCACCATTGGATTTCAAATCCCCGGGATTCTCCTTTATTATTTCGGTTAGATTTAAAGGGGAAATCTTTCCAAACTCGAGATTTTCCCATAGATAGATGGTATTCAATCATCTCTGAATCTTTAATTCGATCTGCTCTAGATAATCACTTTCCTTTGGGAAGATTTGATTCTCCTTCAGAATTTAATTCTGTTAACAAAACGGACTTTGAAAGCCGGTCACGTGTGACCACATGACCCATGGTCACGTGTGGACACGTGACTCTCTTGGAACGAGCCTTCCTCTTTCTTTCTGCGCTTTGCTTTCTGTTCTTTGTTTAGCTGTCACGTGCCACCACGTGACAACTGGTCACGTGTGAGCATGTGACCTCTTCTGAAGCCTTTTTCTTGATTCGATCAGGGAACCGTTGTGTCTTTGCCGCTTGCATTTAAATGTCACGTGTCGACACGTGACCCTTTCTGAAGTCCCTTTTCTTCAGCGTAGTTAGAAAACTGAACTTGTCTTGATGATGCGTTTAGGTGTCACGTGCCAACACGTGACTGCTGGTCACATGTAAGCACGTGACCCTCTTCTGAAGCTTTTCCCAGAAGCTTTCCTGATTTTAAATCAGGAAACAACGGACATTCCAAAGATAGAGAAAGAAAAGGAAGGTCCGTCAGCGAGTTATACTCGGGTAGGATTGCCTCATAAGGAAGTAGGTATAGAAACAAACAAGTGTATATAAATATAGTGAACATGATGTACATGGGTATAAAGGTATGAGGTTGTATGCAAATTAGATATGTTGACAGAGGTATATGTTTGGTAAAGGTTCAAGTCAAGTCAAACAAATATTCAGTCTAAGAGTTAGATCAGGTTAAATAAGGTGTGTATGGATGGAATTGACTGGTGAACATACTCGTATCCTTGAGGTATCCCATGACTCGCTGGAAGCAGTATGAGCTGGTGCTCGTGTCTGGGATGGCAATTAATGTGGTAGCGTGAACATCCCCGAAAGGTGTCCCATGACTACGATGGAGGTTTGTCTACCGTGAATATCACTCAAGTGCACAGGTATTACCACCCTTCAGTTCCATAATAAACAACAAGTCTAAACTGGTAAAATATCCACATCCAAGATACTGAATATCTCGTGTCTCATGAAGAAGGTAGATAAGGTAACAGGTGGGTATAGCACATGATGCGAGTTTAGTGTTGAGTATCAATAGGTATTGTAAACGTTTTAGTTTGTTAAACAAGAGTCCGGATACTCGCGATTATTCCGTTGTGGCCACGGAACAACAACTGGGGAAGTGAAATGTACCGTTTCACTTCCCGGGATCATGATCGAGTAGCAGGGGAATCCGAGTTCCGAATCTCTTTGCCTAATCAAACTACCCATCCCCTGGTTTAGTATAAAGGTTTTGACGAATTAGAGTTAGTGCGTATACCTCTAGGCATGGAATTTCCACATTTTATGTCATTCACATTTTGGATCATTCGCCCTCAATAGGGTTAGTATTCGCCCGAATATCGGGTTAGTAGTCGTCCACACTTTGGACTGGTCACCCTGCCTGTAGGGATCTTCATATATGTATAGTCATCCGTACATCAGACTGGTCATCCGGAATATCGGAATCTTCTCAATAAGTATTCCATACCTAGGTCCACGCATTCTAACCCTAACCGTATCATGTTTTGTATGTGTCATAGACGTGTAATCAATAAGTTGATCTCATTTAATATGGTCTTCCACAACCGCTCGTTTTATCTTGTTATCTTCTAAAGTTTGTAATGTACTTCGTATCATCTTATAGAACACTTAGTTAATAAAGGATAATAGTGTTTAAGTATATTTATTATTTCTAAGAAAACCATGATGTTTGAATTATTCGTAATTTTTAGAAAACCCTAATGTTTTACTGAAAATATCCTTTCGATAAAAGGTTATGGTATTTATTTGAAAATTATCTTTTAATAAGGTTTTAGACATCCTTTTTGAAAAATATCGTTATACGGGTTATGTTCTTTGTTGAAAATAGCCTTTTAATAAAGGTCGAGGTATTATCTCTTTTTAGGATGGGTTAAGGTATTTTATTGTAATTAATAATTCTATGAAATTATAGCGTTTTAAGTTTGGGTAACGTTTTAGAAAATACGTTCGTGTTGGCAATCGCTGCATAAGGACGGCAGGATTTGCGTCCTTTTCAAGGACGATTGCCTATAAACCACGAGGTATTCGCGTAAAACATTACCCCATTATTAGGGTAACACATTAAACCTTAGTTAATATTCTAAGAAGAATTTATATAAAAATATCCTTTCGAATAAAAGGGGTGTTCCCCTCCGAAAGACGGCCGCACAGGACTGCTGAAGTCCTGGCGCTGAGGTTCGGGGCAGATGCTATTTGGTTTTATCCGTCTATCTCTCCGAAGATGCCAAGTTGATTTATGGCACCTCGTATCGGAGGTTTAGACGGATGCGGCCGATGTAGCAGACTTCGTCAGATTCCCCCTCAGGGTGAGGGGTTTTTGATTGTGGGGACGCTCTTCCCTGCAGGCGCAAGCCCCTGCAGTTAATTACGCTACCGCATCGCGGTAACAACTTTCTCCTTCTCCAGAATTTCACTTCGTGTCGTGTGTGTTTGTTTTGTTTGTGATTGCCCGTGGATTGTATACGGAGACTGAGTGATGTCGTCACCCGTAGGACGTGGATTAGTCCAAATCCGTATTTAGTTAGATTTGGGTTTGGTGTTTTTAGTTTAAGGATGCATTAGCCGCGTTGCGGCTAAGACCAACTTAAACGTTCGTCAAGGATACGTTAGTCCTGTTTTAGACTAAGATCGACCTGACGTAGTGATTGATTTAATTATCTGGTTGTCGGGACTCGTCACCTCTCTGACGTCGTTGAGGGATTACAACGACAGGCGTCAGAGGAGTTCAGAGGTGTACCCTTGAACCAAAGTTGATTTGGAGTTTTATCGTTTATTTGAATATCTAAGGACACGTTAACCGTATTTGGGGTTAAGATCGACTTAGACGGGACCGTTTAGATCCAACAAAAGAGCGTTCGGGCCCTATTGTGCCAGTTTAGGGACATGGCGGTCCATCGCCAGTTTTAGGGACGTGGTGGTCCATTATTAGTTTAGGGACGTTTCGGTCCGTCGCCAGTTTAAGGACGTAGTGGTCCATCGCCAGTTTAAGGACGTAGTGGTCCATTATTAGTTTAGGGACGTTTCGGTCCGTCGCCAGTTTAAGGACGTAGTGGTCCATCGCCAGTTTAAGGACGTAGTGGTCCGATATTAGTTTAGGGACGTTTCGGTCCGATGTTAGTTTAGGGACGTTCCGGTCCGATATTAGTTTAGGGACGTTTCGGTCCGATGTTAGTTTAGGGACGTTCCGGTCCGATGTTAGTTTATGGACATTTCGGTCCATTGTTAGTTTATGGACATTTCGGTCCGATATTAGTTTAGGGACGTTTCGGTCCGATATTAGTTTAGGGACGTTTCGGTCCGATATTAGTTTAGGGACGTTTCGGTCCGATATTAGTTTAGGGACGTTTCGGTCCAATATTAGTTTAGTGGTCGTTGGGACCCGTCACCTCTTTGACGTCGTTGAGAAATTACAGCGACAAATGTCAAAGGAGTTCGGAGATGTACCCTCGAACCGGTCATGAATTGGTTTAGGAGAGCCATTTTGCTCAATCGATTTAATTTAAGGACTTACAGCCAGGATTGGGTTAAGTCCAATTTTTTTTATTTATTTTAGGCTCTGCCTGACTGAAAAAATCAGTCCAAACAGGGCTCTGCCCTTTTTTCTTTTATTTTGCAATCTGACTTGGGCCAGGCCCTTTTAAATAATGAGTTGCAGAAACTCAAGAAATTTTCAAACAGGGCTTTGCCCTTCTATTATTCTGCAACTGGGCTAGGCCCTTTTTAAATAATGAGTTGCAGAAACTCAATAATTTTCTTGAGTTGGGCCAGGCCCTTTTAAATGATGAGTTGCACTTGTGCAGAAATTCAAGAAGTTTCTTGATTTGAGAACAAAAGTGCATAGCACTTTTGATCTAAATTTGGATCAAAGGAAAACAAGTTCTTCTTGTTTTCCCTGATTTTACAGAACCAAGGGTTCATATCAAGTGCAAGGCACTATTTATCTTCTTTTTTTTATTATTCCCTTTTTAATTTTCTGTTCTTCAGAAATTTTACCTTCTTTTTTTTTCGTTCTTGATTAATCTTCAAGAGCTCTTCTTTTTTTTTTCAGAAGTTTTTTCTTCTCTCGATGATGATTGATGATGCCTTTTGAATGAGGCTTGGGGTCTTATTTATAGTGCCCACAAATTTGTTGGATTTGTTAACAAAATCTTTCCTGAATAATTTTGGGAATTTTCCCACCGTTGGATCTCTGATCCAAGGGTCCCTGTTTTACAGAAGAACAGAAAAGATTTACTTAAATTTTCATTCAGTTGCTGCGCAACTCACCAGCGCGTGACACGTGTCGCGCATCCGTGCGCTTGCGCAGTTGCGATAGCGCAACTGCGCAGACACGTGTCGCGCATCCGTGCGCTTGCGCAGACACGTGTCGCGCATCCGAGGGCTTGCGCAGTTGCGATTGCGCAACTGCGCAGACACGTGTCGCGCATCCATTTGCTTGCGCAGACACGTGTCGCGCATCCGAGCGCTTGCGCAGTTGCGATTGCGCAACTGCGCAGACACGTGTCGCGCATCCGTGCGCTTGCGCAGACACGTGTCGCGCATCCGTGCGCTTGCGCAGTTGCGATTGCGCAACTGCGCAGACACGTGTCGCACTGCCATGCATTTGCGCAGTTGAGTCTTAATTATGTTTTCTGAAGAGCCTTGCTCTGATGGGACGCACCGTCTCGGGCGTTACGCTGCCGAATCAGCTTCTGCCATGTGGCAAATTGCGCGCTGCGCATGGAAACCGAAGAGTTGCTTCGAATTTTGAATTTTCAAAATTCAGTAGAGCCTTGCTCTGATTGGGGGAAACAGATGCCCCCCCACCGTTGTGCTCACGTGGCGCGCGCGTGAGTGCAGCGGTGGCAAGATCCTGACCGTCGGATCTAGGGGTCATCTGAACAGGCGCAGGCGCCTATAAATAGGACCCTTGGTCCTTGGTAATTTTTTACCATTCTCAAGAAATTGAATTTCAGAGCCTTGCTCTTACTTGAGAACTTCCAGAGCCTTGCTCTTGCGATTCCTTAAGAACTTCCAAGTTCTAACTTCAGAACCATTATAGGTAAAATTAAATTAATTTAATTTAAATTAAACTTAATTAACAGAGCCTTGCTCTTGTAGATCTTTGATCTAAAGGAAACCCCTTTGGGGTTTCTTCAACAGAGCCTTGCTCTTATAGATCTTTGATCTAAAGGAAACCCCTTTGGGGTTTTTATTCATAGAGCCTTGCTCTCAAAATTTACAGAGACTCTGTTCTTAGGTTTTAACCCATGAACAGAGCCCTGCTTCAGATCAATTAGAAAACTTCTTTTTTTTTTAAAAAGTTTCCATGGATCTTTAAGATCCCAAAATTTTAATTCCTAGGAGTTATAAATTTTTATCACTACTGCAGAGCTAGGCTCTTTTTTTAAGAAGTTTTATTCTTTTGAAACAGGAGTTTGACAAATGTCACTCTGTGACAGAGCTTTGCTCTGAAAAGAGGAGATCTTCTCCTTGTCTCTAGGGGTCCCCTCCCAATGAGGATATTCTCTTGGGGTCTTTTTTTTTTATTGACTGATAGTCTCATCCAATGGTGGGATTGTCTCATCAAATGATGCGCCGTCATCTTGATTTTGTGGGTCCCCCTTTGGTCCCCTACCCACTGCATCACAGTGTGGAGCCAGATTTTTATTTATTATTATTATTTTTTTTATTATATATATTATTTTTATTAAATGTTAAGCGTCAGGCCACTAATGATATATATATATTTTATGCAGGAAAGATGTCTGACGACTTGTCTTTTCCCTTCGTTCGCTCAGAAGGAGGGTTCCCACACGCACCAGTGGACCGGGTAGTGTTTGCTCTTATTAAAGATCGTGATCCTGAGTGCAAACAGCTCCACCTGTGGGGAAGGTGGTATAGCCAAATCATCCAGGGTCGTCGCAGTTTTAGCTCCGCCTCGCCTTCCGAACCTATAGTTACGATCCCCTATGCGGACAAACCCTCGGTGGAGTATGCCGTGGAGGTTAAAAATTGGAATTCTGACGACCTCCTTCAGCCCGCGATCGGCGCCATCCCCGTACAGCTGCCGCCGGCAATAGAAATCTTAGGAAGGCGAATCTGTCAGGGTGAAGCACGCCCTTGGGGACAGGCTTACAACATTGGATTGAATCCGCGACCGCTTGCTGGATACCTGCCATGGGCCCGGTACATTTTAGCGGCGAAAAGAGCTCACCTGACGAAGATTGGTTTGTACTCCGCTGTCTACGTCTCGCTTTTTAAGTATCCCACTCCTCCGACGTGGTGGACAAAGGCTTTCATTGAACAATGGAATATCCCCACGCATACTTTCCTGACAGCGCATAGGGAAGTTTCCATTTCTCTGGAGGAATTCGTTGAGCTTTCAGGTTTACCGGCGAGGGGGGAGCATTACGAGGAGCTGCTTCCTCCTGACGAGTACGTCTTTGCCACCAAGCAGGTGGTATTCAATTTAACTCCGGAAAATGCCATCTAGCATCAGCATCCGGGCCTGGTGAGGGTGTTGGAGATTTACGAGGAGCTTCATTTGGAATTGGGCGACCGAGGCGTTAGTTTCGCGGACTTCATTGCTCGTTTTATCCGCCCGGAATTCTTATCAGAGCAAGGTGATAAGTTCGCCCAACTTGCTGACCCTTTTGGTTTCGGCCTGGACCGCCGACCTTCATCAGAAATTGATCAGCGGAGTTTTTACCTTCCCGGCACTGCTAGCGTCCCTTTCTCGGAGATCGCCGTTCCTGGCATGGATGAGGAGACCTTCTTCATAGGGTTCTTAGGTCTGTGGCTGTGCAGCTTCGCGCTTCCCATGCACCCACGCCTCATGCGGTCTTCTGTCTTTTACCCGGCGCATCGAATGGTGGCCGGTCTGCAGTTATCAGTGGGGATCGCCGGGTTGGCTTACCTCTACAATGGACTTAGCGTAGCGGCGGACGCTAATGAGCCTGGGGTACAGCCTTCTAACTTCCCGATGCACTACTTCACTTCTTGGATGGAGCTGCATGTTCGAGGAGTGTTTGGTGCCCACAAAACTCCTCCATTCTTTGAGAGATTCAAACTTCCAAGAATCATGCGATTGGTCGGGGCTTCCATCGTGTTTGCATCTCCGCGGGAGTCTAGGGGACTGCTTCTGCGTTCGCATTTAGTCAGGGCGAAGACCTCTTTTGTGGATAAGGTCATCACCATGGGTTCCGAGACCACTAAGTCGGTGGTGCCGCTGCGTGATGACTTTAAAGGCGGTGTTTCCGTGTTGAAGGCTCGGGAAATCCTTCACCTTTATTCCATTCGGCCGGGCTACTTGGTATTTAGGCAGAATGAAACGGCCCTCTTCATGAGGTATAACCCGCATCGATTTGCCCGGCAATCGAGTTATAACCAAGGGGTCCCGTTGGAAGCCTTCTTGGGAACACCTGCAGTCGGTCCAGAGGGGGTACGGAATGCAATGCATCACTTCATCCGGCTCAATACAGGCTCCTACTTTTTTATCAGTGAGCCCAGCTGTACCCCTAAGATACTCAATTCGTATGTGGCCTGGTACGCGCACGCGATGGGCCCAATCATCTTGATGGAGAAACGCCTACTGGTTGATCGTAGGGCCGCGCCTCCCGGCGGCGATCGCAAAGCTCCATTGCAGCCCAGGGGTCAGGTTATCCCTCCGACGAAAGAGGCCGAAGCTGATCGACCGCGCGTGTTGGCCCCTCCGCGTGGACTGCCACTGCCTACTACGGCGGATGCCCCAACGGCGCCCCGTGCTCCGACAAAGACGGTTAAAGCGGCATCGCCGGAGTCGGGTGCAGGAGTAGACATCGGGACTCGCCGTCCGAAAGTGACTGCCAAAACTGGCAAGCGCAAAGCTGCTCCGAGTGGATCCAAGGCTGGTGGACAGAAGAAGAAGAAGTCCACCTTATCCCTCGACGCAATCCTTAACTTAGAACCCGCGGCTCATCCTGCCGAGACTATATGCGAGTACGGCAGCAATGAGGGTTTCGTGGTGGACCCTGAGGACACCAATCTAGCCACCGCCATTGCAGCTTCGGAGCGATCGGCGAGGCTCGAAGCAATGTTAAGCAGACTTGCCGAGTCAGGTAATCATCAGCCTTCTTATTCGTCATTTTATCCCACTTTTTATTATTGTCGTTAGCTAATATTTGCCTCATTTTCAATAGGTGTTTCTGCTGAAGAGGCCATTGCTGCCTCTCTGAAGACCTTCCAGGAGGAGGAGAAGAAGCGTGCCCTAGCAAGCGTCGGTATGTTTTACCCCGTTCTCTTTTATAAGGAAAGTTTGTTGTCTTTTTATGATAGTAAACCTGATCTTCTTTTGTTTCTTTGCAGGGGTTGCATTAATCGACGCGAGGGTCCTTCCCAAGCCAGTCGTCGAAGTCCCAGCTCCGTCGAAGCTGCCGCAAGAGCCTCGGCTCGACGCAACAACGAGGGATGCTCTGAAAAATCTGGAGGTATCCCTCTACACGGATGAGGAGGCTTCGCTCAAGGAAGCTATGATGGCATCTGTCTCATCGGCTCGAGAGGAGCGGAAGCGGTCAAGACGCGAAGCTAAGGCGCGCAGAGCTGCTCTGGCCGCAGGAGCGGGCCCTAGCACTGTTCCTCACGCTAGTACTCCTTCTGAAGAGCCCCCTGTGGCCCTGTCTACTGCTCGTCGGCAAGTGGCGCGCGCGGTTCGGAGTGCCAATGATAAATCCGCTTCAGGTAGTACTCCTTTCAGAGCCTTGTTGTATGACTTGTAAAACTATTGGCTTATACATATCTCATCTTGTAGGGTCAAGTCCGACTGAGGGGGAGGCGGAGACGACCGTCGAACCTAAGGGAGTGGAGGAAGCGGTACTCGCCGAACCCGAACCGACAGTGGACAACTTTGTCGAGGTCATGGGCCTGGAGCCGAGATTGAGGAACCTACCGCGGAGAAGGTCATTGATGCCGTACCCAAAGTGGCGGCAGATGAGATGATTGTCTCAACCGAGCCGAAGGCGGTAGAGGGCGAGGTACTTGAGGCTGGGGGCCTCGTGGTGCCGATGGACGGGGCAGCTGTAATCGTTGATCCTGAGGGAGCAGCAGGTGAGGCGGCCATGATTCCTGAAGACGAGCTAGGCGCTCCTTCTCAGGAATCTGGCAATGTTCCTATCTTGGCCCTCCCTGTCTATGGTTCTCCGCCGTCTGTAGAGCTTGAGAGCATAACAACGGTTCCCCTTGAGTCGGGTGATGAAGCTACAGGCGGTGGTCTTCCGTCAGTGGAGGAAGGGACTGCCTCAGTTTCTGCTGGCAGCTCGTCAGGTAAATTTTCGAGTCACCAGTGTTTCCCTTTTTTTTGTATTATCTTATGATCTCTTCTAACAAGCTTGTTCTTGCAGGTGTGGCCAGTACCGATGCTCCATTGCTCGAAGGGGCACCGTCAACTACTGCTTTGGCAGTAGTTACCTCCCCGTCTTCCCTTGTACCGTCATGGATGTTGGAAGGTATGGATTCACGACTCATGCATTAATCTTTCAAAAATGCGGCTTTTGTACTAACGTTACACTATTGTGCCTTTGTAGGAGTGCTTTTTGATCACTTATATCAAGTGTTGCTCCCGCACTTCTCTTTCCCATCCGACCTCACTTCTCCCTCTAGTGGCGCCGGTGAGTATACTTTCACCATAATGTCTTTATTTACCCCTCCTTTTTTCCAGCAATGGGATAATTTCTGAATTTTCCTTTTCTTTATTGCAGTGCCACAAATCGAAGGAGGGGATGCAAGGCCTGCCGCGCTACCGGCCCTTCCGGCTCTGCCGTCCGTTGCTGCTGGTATAGTAGATTTCCTTTTTGGTAACCCTTTAACATCTTTTGAATCATCGTTTAACCCTGTTTTGTTTCGCAGCTATTGTTCCGGCTCTAGTTCCCTTCGAGGCTCGCGTCTTTTCACCGGCAGGCCCCTTTTTGAGACGTCCGTCTTCAAAGGGTGCTGTGATGAGTCTAGGCATGCTGAGCGGGTATATCGAAGAGCTCAGCATGGACGCTCTCCCTTCCGCTGCAGATTTCGCTGTGGATGTTAACCCCATGTTAGCGGCGCTCGTAACTTTTCACAGCGAAGGCATCGTTGAATCTTGGGTTAATCACTGCAGGGAGATCGAGGCCTGCTTGTACCGGCTGGAGTTGACGCGCCCTGCTCCCGAAGTTTTAGCTCTGAGCGCCCAACGCACAACTTGGCTCGAGCAAAGCACTTCGCACTCCCGCCACTTGGAGCAAGAAGCAGCTCAAAGACTAAGGGAATGCCAAAAGACCTCAAACGAAACGGCCCATCTGCGCGCTGAGGTTGAGGCAAATGCTGCCCAAGTGAAGACTATCTTTGAGGGTCTCTTGGAGCGCATCTCCCATGGGCTAGACTTAAAGAGGAAGCTTGACGTGGCTGAGCGCCATATCCCAAGTCGGGAGGCTGCTTATCAAGGCTTGAGGGAGCAGCTTGCATTGGTCTTGCGGCAACGAGCCCAAATGGAGGCAGAGCTGACGACGGTAGCCGAGCAGGAGAAGGCGTGGAAGGAGATATGCGAGCGATTGCTACATCTGTGCAAGACGCTCCCTTCCCAGTAGCTGCCATTGTATCAATATACTTGTAATTTTCTTTTTTGAATAAGATGTATACATTCTTTATTCTTTTACACGATTTGCCATGTACTTGATTGAGTTAATAAATAAAGATACACATTTTTTTTTTTTGCAATGCCTTGTATCATTTCTTTGCTTTCTCCCTTCTCTTATTATCAGCATGCTGTCTTGATAAACATGATTGACAGGTAACAGAGTAAGCATTTTGGTTTCTTCAAGATATAACGATGGCTTAGGCCGCAGGTTCGGATCTGCTGCCTGAGACTTTTTCAACTCTATGAGCCGTGAGGGTCTCATAGAGACTTTTCTCCCTACGGATCGAGAGGATCACGTAAGTGTATTTTCTCCTCAGGAATCGTGAGGATTCCCAAGTGTGGTTTTCTCTCATAGGTCGAAAGGATCTTATGAGAGAATTTCTCCCTCTTACGAGTCGAGAGGGCTCGTAAGCGGTTGTTTCCCTCTTTGTCGAGAATCGACTCCAGAGAGTGAAACCCGTGAATAGTATGCAAGAGACCATTTAGGATTGACTTGCAGGGTCCCATTGTTCAGGAAGCAAGTTTTTGAATCCTTACTGCCCGAGATGTGAGTCAAAGAAGCTCTCGTCACGGAGTGTTTGTATCCGTGAGTTGAGAAGTTTTGCGAGGGATTATTTGTTTCCCACGCGCCAAGGATTATTTGTGTCCTTGGGGTTTGAAACGAGTCGATGGTTCCCACGGAGGCGCTGGTGGCTCTGCGAGTCGACGCGGATCAGAAGGCTCTCGTCAAGGAGTGTTTGTATCCGTGAGTTGAGAAGTTTTGCGAGGGATTATTTGTTTCCCAAGTGCCAAGGATTATTTGTGTCCTTGGGGTTTGAAACGAGTCGATGGTTCCCACGGAGGCGCTGGTGGCTCTGCGAGTCGACGCGGATCAGAAGGCTCTCGTCAAGGAGTGTTTGTATCCGTGAGTCGAGGAGTTTTGCCGGGATTATTTGTTTCCTAAGCGCCAAGGATTATTTGTGTCCTTGGGGTTTGAAACGAGTCGAGGGTTCCTACGGAGATACTGGTGGCTCTGCGGGTCGACGCGGATCAGGAAGCTCTCGTCAAGGAGTGTTTGTATCCGTGAGTCGAGGAGTTTGCCGGGATTATTTGTTTCCCGAGCGCCAAGGATTATTTGTGTCCTTGGGGTTTGAAACGAGTCGAGGGTTCCTACGGAGGCACTGGTGGCTCTGCGGATCGACGCGGATCAGGAAGCTCTCGTCAAGGAGTGTTTGTATCCGTGAGTCGAGGAGTTTTGCTGAAGTCGTTGGCTTCTTCGGTTGAAATGAACCGTTGGGGTTTTGGCTTCGTCGTTTGACGGAATCCGTTGGGGTTTGGCTTCGTCGTTTGACGGAATCCGTTGGGGAAGTATAGTTCCTTCTTTGTTTACGCCCTTGGATTGTATACAGGGATCGATGTGATCTTAACTGTAGGGCCAGAATTTTATCATTATTATTATATTTTTTTTTGTTGTATTTTATTTCCGCGATGCTCTATCATTTCGGCTTTTATATCGCGAAGGTCGCGATTGCCCAAACATTTCGGCTATTTTTCGCGGTGCCCAATCGTTTCGGCTATTTTTTTTTATCTTTACTCGTTGCTTTTTATTACGAGTCGCCCAATCATTTTGGCTATTTTGCATGCATACATTTTACTTGCTGCTTTTTATTGCAAGTTGCCCTATCATTTCGGCTATTTCATATGCATGAGCGGCCAACTGGCTTTCGCCGTAAACCTGAAATTGGACACCGATTTCGGCATCAGCACCGCTGCTACTGGGATATTACCAGGAGCGAATCATCATTTGCCTCTATCGTTGTCGAACAAAGGAGGCTTAGCGACCAGGGTTAGGGTCCTGTCGGCTAAGGCTTTTGGCTTCATGAGCCGTAAGGGTTTCGTGAAGGTATTTCTCCCTACAAGTCGAGGGGATCTCGTAGGTGTATTTTCTCCTTAGGAGTCGTGAGGATCCCTAAGTGTTTGTTTCTCTGTAAGTCGTAAGGATCCTACAGGAGGGCTTTCTCTTTGTAAGTCGAGAGGATTTACAAGGGTTGTTTGCCATGCAAACGTATCCCTAGCTTCGGATGGACCTTGGTTAGGGAAACGTTTATTCGCGCCCGTGGATTGTATACAAGGGTCAATATTGAACCACTTGTAGGGCAATATTGGAAGTTTGGGGGGGTTTGCTTAAGCACAGGTTTAGATCTCTGTAACTTAAGACTTTCAAATCTTATGAGCCGTGAGGGTCCCATAAGAGAGTTCTCCTTACGAGTCGTGAGGATCTCGCAAGTGTATTTTCTCCTTAGGAATCGTGGGGATCCCTAAGTGTGTTGTTCCTTTGTGAGTCGTAAGGATCTCACGCAGATGGTTTCTCCTTATAAGGTCGAGAGGACTCTATAAGGGTTCTTTAACGAAGTTGCGCCCTTTCGGGTTTTCACAAACATTCGCCGGTAGTCCTGCTGTTTTTAGTCACGGAGCCCCTTCGGGTTTTCATCCGCGCCCATTTTGCTTATGGACATACCGCTTTTTTTTTTCTTTTTTCTTTTTTTTTTCTTTTTCATCTCGTCAGCCCAAGGATGCTGCGGTAATAGTTTCAAGACGTTTCGGTCTGCTATTAGTTTAAGGACATTTCGGTCCGGCGTTAGTTTAAGGACGTTTCGGTCCGTCATGGAGAAGGCTGGCCACTGCTTATAAAGCTTGAGCTTAGGACGATAGCGAGCGGACATAGTCGTCGTCATCTACCATTGACCTAGGCTGTGGTTCATTAAGCGTAGTATTTCTTTAGGAAGCGACCGTTTATTGGCCTGAAAGGCCTTTCACCGTGCATGTCCATGAGTAGATAGGCCCCACCTTGGTAGACCTTATCAACGATGTATGGTCCTTCATAGTTTGGCTCAAACTTTCCCCGCTTGGCGCGATTGGGGATCATGGGCCTTTTGACCACTAGCACGAGTTCGCCTTGGTGGAATGTTCTCGGGCGGCTCAATCTTTCATATGAGCGCGTCATCTTTGCTTTATAGGCTTCCAGATTTTGTTGTGCTAGAAGCCGGATTTCATCAAGGGCGTCAAGCTCTTCAAACCGAAGGTGAGCATTTTCTTCGTTCGTCAGCTCGTAGTGGACTGCCACTCGTAGAGAGGGTAATTCTACCTCGAGAGGGAGTACTGCTTCTGTCCCGAACACCAACGCATACGGCGTTGTGTTCGTGGCCGTCTTGAACGTAGTCCGATACGCCCAAAGAGCCTCTTGCAATCTTTCGTGCCAGTCTCTCTTATTTCGGGACACTGTTTTCTTCATGATCTTCGTCAAGGTCTTGTTGAAGGCCTCAGCTAGACCGTTAGCTCGTGGATTATAAACTGAGGAATATCTCCAGTCTATATTGTGCTGTTGTGCAAAGCGGCTAATTTTATGACTTCGGTAGGCTGGCCCATTATCAGAGATGATCCTTCTTGGGGTTCCAAACCGGTATATGACATGCGTTTTGAAGAAATGGAGGATGTTCTCCGTCTTTACTTCCCTCAACGGAACTGCCTCTGCCCATTTGGAAAAGTAATCAGTCGTCGCCAGGATGAAACGATGTCCCTTTGACGATGCTGGTTCGATAGGGCCGACTATGTCAGTTCCCCACATTTCGAATGGCCAACTAGCCACTGTTGGATGCAGTGGATTGGGATGCTGGTGGATAAAGTCCCCATGAATTTGGCATGAATGGCACTGCCTCGCGTATTCCAGGCAATCCTGCATCATCGTGGGCCAGTAGTAGCCCATCCGTTTTATCTTCAATTTCATCTTAGGGCCTGCTTGGTGAGAACCGCAGAGTCCGTCATGAACTTCCTGAATGACTCTTTTCGCTTCGTCAGGTCCTAAGCATCTCAACCACAGAGAATCGAATGACCTCTTGTACAGAGTATCATTAACGAAGGCGAAAGACAGAGCTCGTTTCATGAGCTGATGTCTTGTGGACGCTTCTTCAGGTATTCGGTGGAACTTGAAGTAATCTATGAAGACTTTTCTCCAGTCCTCGGTCTTTTCCCAGTCTTTTATTTGCAGGGTTGTCTCCTCTTTCGCTCCTTTTTCTTCAGACGATTCCGGAGATATTTCTGTTGGGGCGAGCACTCGACGGTTTTGTACCACGATTCTAACGTCGTCGAGGTTCTCGTCCGCCAGTTCCTTAGCAAGTTTGGCTAGTGCGTCTGCTTTGCTGTTTTCCGCACGCGGTATGCTTTCCAACGTGTAGGAGGGAATTTGGGTTAGCAGTTGCTGCACTTTTTCACCGTATTTTACCAATTCCGGTTTGCATGTTTGGTAATCGCCGTTCACTTGACTGACAACCAGTTGGGAGTCTCCATATATGAGGAGGCTTTCAATTCCCATATCAATGGCGATCTCGAGGCCTGCTATCAGAGCTTCATATTCAGCTTCATTATTCGTTCTCGGCTCTGTTAAGGAGAAGGCGAAGCGCATTATTCCTCCTTGGGGAGTCACAAAGATGAGTCCCACCCCCGATTTGATCATTGGCATACTTTGTTTGTGCTTTTTCATAGAAGACGCTCCATCGAAGTAAAGCTCCCAATGGGTATCACCACTGTCGATTGCGTCAAATGCATGTCTGTCCGGCAAATCACAATTTAAAGGAGAGTCGGCAGGTATGGGATGCTCAGCAAGGAAGTCGGCGATGGCCTGGCCTTTTACTGCCTTGAGAGGTTGATACGTTATCGAAAATTCCATCAAGAGCAAGGCCCATTTAGCGAGTCGTCCTGTCAATATGGCTTTCGACATTAGATATTTAAGAGGGTCCACTTTTGAAATCAGACGGACCTCGTGCGCCAACGCATAGTGCCTAAGCTTTGTTATCGCGAAGATCAATGCCAGGCAGTATTTCTCAATGGGAGAGTAGTTGCTTTCTGCCCCCAGCAGGACTCGACTTAAGTAGTAGAGTGCTCTTTCTTTCCCTTGATCGTTCTCTTGTGCCCATAATGCGCCTAAGGAACCTTCGAGGGCGGTTGTATAAAGAATAAGAGGCTTCCCCTTAACCGGAGCAGCCAACACTGGCGGATTCTGCAGGTATTGCTTGATCTCATCCAGTGCGCCTTGGCATTTTTGATCCCAAACGAATGGGGTTCCCTTCTTCATCAGGTGGCTATAAGGACGACATTTTCCTGAAAGGTTGGCTATAAATCGCCGTATGTATGCGAGCTTCCCTTGGAGAGACCGAAGCTGTTTGAGAGTCCTCGGCGGAGGCATTTCCATGATCGCTTTAATCTTTGACGGATCTATTTCAATACCTCGGTGTCGAACAACGAATCCCAGGAATTTTCCCGAGGAAACCCCGAACGCACATTTAAGAGGATTCATCTTCAAATTGTATTGCCGAAGGCGTTGAAATACAGTCTTCAGATGCTCGAGATGTTCCTCGTATGATTTGCTTTTAACCACGAGATCGTCGATATAGCATTCAACGATTTCGTGTATAAGGTCGTCGAAGATCTTTGTCATGGCCCTTTGATAGGTGGCACCGGCGTTCTTCAAGCCGAAGGGCATCACTTTATAACAAAATATACCAAGAGGAGTCCTGAAGGCTGTGTGCTTCTGGTCTTCTGGATGCATTTTTATTTGATTATACCCTGACGAGCCGTCCATGAAGGAGAAAACCTCATGAGTGGATGTATTGTCTATCATCAGTTCGGTGACTGGCACTGGGAAATCATCCTTCGGGCAAGCTTTATTAAGATCCCGGAAGTCTACGCATATGCGCACTGTCCCATTTTTCTTCATCACCGGGACGATGTTGGCGATCCATTCAGGGTATTGGACTTCCTGGATGAAGCCAGAGTCTATCAGCTTTTTGACCTCGGCGTTGATGCTCATCTCAAGCTCGAGCCGCATTCTCCTCGGCACTTGTTTGACTGGCTTGATGTCCGGGGATATCGCCAACTTGTGTACGGCAATTTCTGGATCTAATCCCGGCATTTCGGAATAGTTCCACGCGAAGCAATCTTTGTGCTGTAGAAGCACATCCTTTAACGCAGCCACCCTTTCTTCAGATAGCAGCTCGCTGATGAATGTCGGTCGCGGGTCATTTGCCGTCCCCAACTCAATTTTCTTGAGATTATCTGCAGTGGTATTGTCACGACCCGAGAATTCGACTCGTGACCGGCACTTAACCACGCAACGTCTACAGGCGTAACGCGGCTAAGTAAGCCGAACCCAGAAATCAAAACCAATAAATAGAGTGATTTAAAACGTTTTGTAAAAACAATAGTAAAGGTCTGAAAAACTTTCATTTATTTAGTAGAAATCCCTTTTTAAGTTCGCAAGTTATGAGTTTTATAATTTTGGTAACATTTCCTTTTTAAAACATTAGCCCCGACAGTCGGGTAAAAGTACGGTGTAGCGGAAATAACAAGTGACATGAATAAAGCATCACAATAAGATATACGACGCCGTAGCGAAGAATACACAGTAAAACAAGGACAATATCATAAAAGATGAGACTGCATAAAGTAACGTCGGCCCACATGCGAGCTCGACACCAGAACATAAAATCATACATATCGTCCTCACAACTGTTTCTAAGTCAATACAGAAGGTAGATGGAGAGTACTAGATACATCAATATACAACTGAAAGATAACAGATACCGTACAAAACCCACCTAAACAGCAAAAGGGCTATCTCTGCTCAAAAGGGGTATCTGTGCCAAAAGATGAGGTAACAGCCAGCCGTGACTACTCCCAAGGGCAACCTGCAAACGCTGTGGCACAACGGGGGTGAGTTGCCAACTCGTGAATAGAGATAACATATAAAGGTGATCGCAGGCATGCACATATAGCGTGGCTCTACTAATGCCAGCAGATGATATCAATGCATGTCAACAGTGGATACAATATTAATGCATGTACTCTAACAGGTAAATGCCACAGGATGAGATGAATAGTAATCAATACTGAGTATGGGGTAAATAATATCTACATGGACTATGTCAACATGGAAAGCAATGATCGGTGCCTCAAACTGCACCCAAATCCCACATATACTCAGGCGCCGGCACACCCATCGGCCCTCAAATCCTGTATATCTCGGAGGAATCACGAGTGCCCAACATCGGCACCCAAAACATCATAAAATACCCGTGTCCAGCATCGACACGTAAATCCTCGAACATCGGGCGCCGTCAGTCCAGACCGGCCCCACGGGGTCCGTCTGCGGTATCGGCCCTCGGCCCCGGCAGCACGGTCATCCCGCATCCATCACTCGACTCTGGTCAGTATCCTCCGGACAACTGCCAGGTCCAACCAATCACCGGTAGGTACTCGCCCGCCTCCAGGCTCAATCGGCAAATCCCATCGATCATCTCGCCGAGGGGAACCATACCGGGCCCACCACGAACCCGCAAACGGAACATCCACTCCTCGAATCGGGTTTCAAGCACACATCTCAGCACCGAGAAAACGCGTGGTGGACACACCGAAATATCATATCACGAGGTACCGGGTTTTTCAAAATAACATATCTTTCCTTAAATAATTCCACGGTCCTCAAAACAGAAATCACATGAAAATCCAATACCAATAATAAATCCAATGCGAGGTACAATATACATCAAAATCGTATCAATCACATGTAAGATGAACTACAGCAATAATACAACAGTATAATCATGGCAGTTCTACAGTGAGTGTGGCATGGCAATTACTAACGGTGTGTGTGTAGCATGTAAATAGTGCTCGTGCAACATAAACCGTTAGTAATAGTGTGGTGTTCTATCAGTTCTAGCATATATCAATAACACATAGCAGGGAAATGCAATATGTAATACTAAGATCCTATCAGCCCTGACGCATAACGCCATGCGGGCGATATCCCGTAGATGTGAAATCTACTCACCGTGTCTCGCGCTAAGTGTATCCAACCACTTGCTTGCCCTTCTTCGCAGCGTCCGTCTCACTGGCCTGCGAACCTAGAATCACATATACATATCATACATAAGCTTAAGTCACAAAACGCGACATTATAATCCAACAAGAAACCCGTGTCGCAAACCAATCGCGCGTGTGCGCGATACGCTAAAACGTGTAATCACGCGCCACGAAACTACCCCGACGCGCCGCGATACGCAGAAACCCAAACCTACTCACGTATCACGCGTGTCGCGAAGGTTTAGAAAACGGCAAAATAGGTAACTGGTCCCAGATTTTGATACAGGAAAGATATTTCAAAACTAAATATACCAAAATAACTCCCAGACAAACAGAGACCCACACCCCAAACCCCAACCCAAATCTCCCCAATCTGGCCGCAATTTGCGGCCAGAATGCCCATTTCGGCGGCCAGACTTGGGAATTGGGTCCCCAGGTTTGGTTTGTGCACTCTACACCACACATACATGCTACAGTAATCACTAGTTTTGTTCTGAAAAGTCTCGGGTAGTAGCAGATCCAGAAAGCTCAAATTGTGCACAAATACGACATTTTGCATCACATAAGAAAACTGGTGGTATTTTAGTGTAATCGGGGTTCGACTAAGTCACAATGGCCTCAACAGACCACAATCATCCTACTGAAACCAAAACTCACCTCATTAGCACAAAGTTCTCACTAATCACCCCATATCGCACTAAAACACACTAATTTCTAAAAACCGATGCAAAGCTACACTAACAAGGCAAACCAGTGAAGCAAGCTAGGGATTATACCTCACTCTCGACCCAAGGGAGCTGCAGGAAGGAGAAGAAGTGAAGGGGAGTCGCTGCACAGGGATCTGGGGCTGCTGCTGCTGCTCACTGCCTCTGCTGCTGCTGCTGTTGCTGAATGCTGCTGCTGCTGCTTGTGCTTCTGCTGCTGCTTCAGTTGCTTCTGCTGCTGCTGCTTGAAGAGGTAAGTGTGTGTGTGTGTGTGTTGGTGTGAGACTTGAGAGAAAACCAAAGAGAAATGAGAGCCACCACAATCATTCCAACAAAAGTCACCCCTCTCTCTCTCTCACCTCATTTAATGCAAGCATGGCCTAAAGCCATGATGCATTCTCTCTCTCTCACACAAGTCAACACTAAACCCATAATTCAAATTAAAGCAACCCTTTTAATTAGCTAATTAATTAAACTTGCTTATAACCCAAAAGAATTAATCTCCCAATTAACCCACCATGGTTAATAATTATAGTATTTGCTTGATTTAAAAACCCTAGTTTACATGCACATGTTTGTGCAAGCCTAATAAAATTTTGGAAAAATATTTATTAAATTAGGAAAAATATATAAAACCCAATTTAGTAAATTTTTTGTTAAAAACCATTATTTAATTATAATTATTCACTAACCCTTATCCTAAGGTGTTACAATCTCTCCCCCTTAAAGAAATTCGTCCCCGAATTTCAAAAATCTAACTAAGGTTACCTTCAAAAAGATGGGGATACGTCTTCATCATCTCACTCTCGGTCTCCCAAGTGACCTCTTCACGGTTCTGACCACGCCAAAGTACTTTAACTGATGGAATCTCCTTCGATCTCAATTTCTTCACTTGTCGATCCAAGATCATCACCGGCTGCTCTGCATAGGAAAGATCACGCTCAAGCTGGATCGTCGGATGCTGAATCGCGTGCGAAGGATCATGTAGATATCTGCGGAGCATCGAAACATGGAATACGGGGTGCACGTCTGGAAAGCTGGGTGGAAGGGCTAACCGGTAAGCCACTGCACCGACACGCTCGAGGATCTCGAAGGGGCCCACATACCTGGGACTAAGCTTCCCCTTCTTCCCAAACCTCATCACACCTTTCATTGGAGAGACCCTCAAGAAAACATGATCACCAACAGAAAACTCAAGTCTGCGTCGTCGACGGTCCGCATAAGATCTCTGCCTACTCTGCGCTGCTCTCATCCTATCGCGAATCAACTGGATCTTCGCTGTCGTCTCCTCAACGATCTGTGGTCCTAAGATACTGCTCTCACTGAGCTCTGTTCAACAAGTAGGCGACCTACATTTCCTCCCATAAAGAGCCTCAAACGGTGCCATCTGAATAGTCTCCTGGTAGCTGTTATTGTAGGAGAACTCTACTAGGGGCAAATGATGATCCCAGCTACCTCCGAAATCTAATACACAAGCTCTGAGCATGTCCTCGAGAGTCTGGATGGTCCGCTCTGACTGTCCGTCGGTCTGCGGATGAAAAGCCGTGCTGAAACTCAAGCGAGTGCCCAAAGCCTCCTGAAGCCTCTGCCATAGTCTACTAGTAAACTGGGTGCCTCTGTCGGACACAATGCACGTCGGGACTCCGTGTAGTCGCACTATCTCGTCAATATAGATCTGGGCATACTGAGTAAATCCGAAAGTCGTCTTCACCGGTAGGAAGTGAGCCGCTTTCGTCAAACGATCCACGATCACCCAGATGGAGTCATACCCCCTACTAGTCCTGGGTAGACCCACCACAAAGTCCATCGAAATCTGTTCCCATTTCCACTCCGGAATGGGTAACGGCTGTAGCTCTCCCGCGGGCCTCTGGTGCTCAGCCTTGACTTGCTGACAAGTCAGGCATCTCGATACAAAATCTGCGATGTCCCTCTTCATTCCGTCCCACCAGTAAACACCTCTCATATCATGATACATCTTGGTGGAACCGGGATGGACGCTAAATACCGATCGATGTGCCTTCTCAAGAATCTCACGCCTCAGTCCCTCAGCATCAGGTACGCACAGTCTGACTCCAAACCGTAGTATCCCCTGATCATCGATCACGAACTCGGAAAATCTGTCATATCCCATCTGTGCCATGATCTCTGAACATCGGTCATCACTGAGCTGTGCCTCACGTATACGATCAATCAACTGTGGGCGTGCACGGACATGCGCTATCTGTCCTCCAATCGGCGTGAACTCGAACTGTACTCGACCGTCGCATAATATCTGCCAATCTGCGGATGACTGCTCCTGCACTGCGCTCAAACAAGATAAACTACTTCCGGGCCTCCTGCTCAAGGCATCCGCCACCACATTTGCCTTGCCCGGGTGATATAAGATCTCGCAGTCGTAATCCTTCACTAACTCCATCCATCGACGCTGTCGAAGGTTCAGGTCCCGCTGCTGGAATATGTATTTCAGACTCTTGTGATCCGTAAATATCTGGCACGACTCACCGTATAAGTAATGTCGCCAGATCTTAAGTGCGAAGACCACTGCTGCCATCTCCAAATCATGAGTGGGGTAGTTCTGCTCGTGCTTCTTCAATTGTCGTGAGGCATACGCGATCACCCTATCATGCTGCATCAGAACGCATCCCAATCCCACTCGAGAAGCATCACAAAAGACCACAAATCCGCCCGATCCAGAAGGTAAAGATAACACCGGTGCCGTCGTCAGCCGTGTCCGTAACTGCTGAAAGCTGTGCTCGCATTCCTCCGTCCAATCGAAGGGAACTCCCTTCCGGGTCAACCCGGTCAACGGTGTAGCAATACGTGAGAAGTCCTACACAAAACGCCTGTAATAACCGGCCAATCCCAAAAAGCTGCGAATCTCCGTCACCGATGTCGGTCTGGGCCAACGCTGAACGGCCTCGATCTTCCTCGGGTCAACACATATACCGTCTCGTGAAATCACGTGACCCAAGAAGTCCACGCTGTCTAACCAAAAAGCACACTTGGAGAATTTCGCATAGAGCTGGTGCTCCCTCAATGTCTGCAATGTAACCCGCAGGTGCTGCTCGTGCTCCTCACTACTCCGGGAATATACCAAGATATCGTCAATGAAGACTATAATGAACAGATCCAAGTAAGGCCGGAAAATACGGTTCATCAAATCCATGAAGGCTGCTGGCGCATTGGTGAGTCCGAACGACATCACCAAAAACTCGTAATGGCCATAGCGCGTACGGAAAGACGTCCGGGGAATGTCCTCCTGTCGAACCCGCAGCTGATGATAGCCCGATCGTAAATCGATCCTCGAAAAGTACCCTGCCCCCTGAAGCTGGTCGAACAAATCGTCGATACGCGGCAAAGGATACCTGTTCCGCACTGTCACCCTGTTCAGCTGGCGGTAGTCGATACAAAGACGCAAGCTGCCGTCCTTCTTCCTGACGAACAGGACTGGAGCACCCCAAGGAGAAACACTGGGTCGAATAAGTCCCTTGTCCAGCAAATCCTGCAACTGACCCTTCAGCTCACGAAGTTCTGCCGGGGCCATCCGATAGGGCGGTATAGAAATAGGCCCCGAACCAGGAACCAGATCAATACAGAAAGAAATGTCGCGCTCGGGCGGCAACCCAGGAAGCTCGTCAGGGAACACATCAGGAAACTCGCTAACAACCGGAACCTGATCCAACGGAACCTCTGTAGCGCGAGCATCGCGAACATAAGCGAGAAATCCCTGACATCCCTTCCTCAAAAGCTGTCCAGCGCGAAAAGAAGAAATCACACTGTGAGGGGCGGCACTACGGTCCCCCAACACAACAAAAACCGACTCGCCGGGGAAACAGAATCTAACTGTCTTCTCGCGGCAGTCCACAGAAGCATAGCACGTGGCTAACCAATCCATGCCCAAAAGAACGTCGAAGTCCAACATCTCCAGAAGGATCAAGTCGACAGGCAACTCTCTCTCGCCAATACAGACGATACAGGATCGGAACACGTGCCTAGCCACAAACGACTCTCCCACCGGAGTAGTCACCACAAGCGGCTGATCAAGTAAGCCGGACTCTCTACCCAAACTCGGCACAAAGTGTGTGGATACGTACGAGTGTGTGGATCCGGGATCGAACAGTACATGTGCATCAACTGAACATACAGGAAGGATACCTGAAACCACTGCATTGGACGCCTGCGCGTCCTGATGTGTCAAAGCAAAGACCCTCGCCTGTCCGCCACCTGTAACTGACTGACCTCTGCCTCGGTCATCTCGTCCCATCTGAGCAACTCCTCCACGTCCACGACCTCTCTGTGCATAAGTCTGGCGTGGAGCAATGGTAGGCACAACGGGCAACGTCCTCTGGGGTGGTGAAGGTGGTAAAGTAACATGCGGTGCTGCCGCCTCCCTCCGGTGTGTCTCTGGACAATCTCGAACGAGGTGAAGTAGGCTGCCACATCTGTAGCAACCTCGCGGCGACTGCTGACCGTCCTGGGGATACGAACTAAACATCCGACCCCGTCCCGAATCTCTGCTACCCCTCGTACCGGAACGATACCTGTCGCGGCGTCTGAATGACTGCCTCCGTGCGGAAATACTGGTACGAACTCTCTTCGGCTCTGGAAATACCGAGGTCTCAACAAGGTGCTCCTCGACCACTAGGGCTGCGTCTACAGCTGCTGCATAAGTCTCGTAGTGCTGCGCGCTGATCGCAAGGAACACTGGTGAAATCAAGCCTCGAACAAATCTCCGGACTCGCAACTCCTCGGTGGCCACTAAATGTGGGGCGTAGACTGCTAGCTCTGTAAACAGTACGTCATACTCTGCCACTGTCATCCCTGGCGTCTGGCGCAAAGACTCAAACCTGCGTGCTCGGGCATCTCTAACACTCCGGGGAAGGAAACGGGCTAGAAATATAGTCACGAACTCCGTCCAGGTCATAGGAGGAAGACCTGCTGCTCTGCCCTTCTCCACGGAATCACACCATTTCTGCGCAAGACCTTCCAGGCGAAAGCTCGCGAACTCAACCCATCTCGCATCTGCACATCTGAGGGAACGGCATATCCTGGCCATCCTGTCGATGAAAGACTGTGGGTCCTCGGCTGTATCGGTGCCTGTGAAAACCGGAGGCTTCAGCCTCATGAACTCTGATAGCGATACTGTAATCACCTCCGTGGCTGCAGGGGCAACTGGCTGTGCGGTAGGCACCATCGCGGTCTCTGGAACTGGTGGAGCTACCTCTGGTCGCTGCGCTCGAAGCGTCTCAACTAGCGATCCTATCATCTGGCGCATCTCTTGCATACCAGCCCCTAACGAGGCGATCTGCTCTGTCACGGCAGGAACAGCCTGCTCGGGTACTACCGGCGTACTGCCCGGATCAGTCCTCGTCTCGGACGAGTCAACACGAATCTCGGCCCTCGCGGCCGCTCTCTGTGCCCTCGTAGTCTTAGGCGGCATATTGGCTGAAAGAAAATTTAGATTCGATAAGAACACGGAAATCGAATCACAAGAATATAAGGAGGAATCAAATCAACAAGTCCTAAGGTCGCGTAAGCGGAGTACCGTGTCGTGAGTATGCCGCGGAACATACGCACGCTACGCTACCCTGCCGCAGCTACCTACTCCATCATACCAGGGTCATCCTACACTCCGAAGGTAAAACCTACGCTCTGATACCAACTTTGTCACGACCCGAGAATTCGACTCGTGACCGGCACTTAACCACGCAACGTCTACAGGCGTAACGCGGCTAAGTAAGCCGAACCCAGAAATCAAAACCAATAAATAGAGTGATTTAAAACGTTTTGTAAAAACAATAGTAAAGGTCTGAAAAACTTCCATTTATTTAGTAGAAATCCCTTTTTAAGTTCGCAAGTTATGAGTTTTATAATTTTGGTAACATTTCCTTTTTAAAACATTAGCCCCGACAGTCGGGTAAAAGTACGGTGTAGCGGAAATAACAAGTGACATGAATAAAGCATCACAATAAGATATACGACGCCGTAGCGAAGAATACACAGTAAAACAAGGACAATATCATAAAAGATGAGACTGCATAAAGTAACGTCGGCCCACATGCGAGCTCGACACCAGAACATAAAATCATACATATCGTCCTCACAACTGTTTCTAAGTCAATACAGAAGGTAGATGGAGAGTACTAGATACATCAATATACAACTGAAAGATAACAGATACCGTACAAAACCCACCTAAACAGCAAAAGGGCTATCTCTGCTCAAAAGGGGTATCTGTGCCAAAAGATGAGGTAACAGCCAGCCGTGACTACTCCCAAGGGCAACCTGCAAACACTGTGGCACAACGGGGGTGAGTTGCCAACTCGTGAATAGAGATAACATATAAAGGTGATCGCAGGCATGCACATATAGCGTGGCTCTACTAATGCCAGCAGATGATATCAATGCATGTCAACAGTGGATACAATATTAATGCATGTACTCTAACAGGTAAATGCCACAGGATGAGATGAATAGTAATCAATACTGAGTATGGGGTAAATAATATCTACATGGACTATGTCAACATGGAAAGCAATGATCGGTGCCTCAAACTGCACCCAAATCCCACATATACTCAGGCGCCGGCACACCCATCGGCCCTCAAATCCTGTATATCTCGGAGGAATCACGAGTGCCCAACATCGGCACCCAAAACATCATAAAATACCCTTGTCCAGCATCGACACGTAAATCCTCGAACATCGGGCGCCGTCAGTCCAGACCGGCCCCACGGGGTCCGTCTGCGGTATCGGCCCTCGGCCCCGGCAGCACGGTCATCCCGCATCCATCACTCGACTCTGGTCAGTATCCTCCGGACAACTGCCAGGTCCAACCAATCACCGGTAGGTACTCGCCCGCCTCCAGGCTCAATCGGCAAATCCCATCGATCATCTCGCCGAGGGGAACCATACCGGGCCCACCACGAACCCGCAAACGGAACATCCACTCCTCGAATCGGGTTTCAAGCACACGTCTCAGCACCGAGAAAACGCGTGGTGGACACACCGAAATATCATATCACGAGGTACCGGGTTTTTCAAAATAACATATCTTTCCTTAAATAATTCCACGGTCCTCAAAACAGAAATCACATGAAAATCCAATACCAATAATAAATCCAATGCGAGGTACAATATACATCAAAATCGTATCAATCACATGTAAGATGAACTACAGCAATAATACAACAGTATAATCATGGCAGTTCTACAGTGAGTGTGGCATGGCAATTACTAACGGTGTGTGTGTAGCATGTAAATAGTGCTCGTGCAACATAAACCGTTAGTAATAGTGTGGTGTTCTATCAGTTCTAGCATATATCAATAACACATAGCAGGGAAATGCAATATGTAATACTAAGATCCTATCAGCCCTGACGCATAACGCCATGCGGGCGATATCCCGTAGATGTGAAATCTACTCACCGTGTCTCGCGCTAAGTGTATCCAACCACTTGCTTGCCCTTCTTCGCAGCGTCCGTCTCACTGGCCTGCGAACCTAGAATCACATATACATATCATACATAAGCTTAAGTCACAAAACGCGACATTATAATCCAACAAGAAACCCGTGTCGCAAACCAATCGCGCGTGTGCGCGATACGCTAAAACGTGTAATCACGCGCCACGAAACTACCCCGACGCGCCGCGATACGCAGAAACCCAAACCTACTCACGTATCACGCGTGTCGCGAAGGTTTAGAAAACGGCAAAATAGGTAACTGGTCCCAGATTTTGATACAGGAAAGATATTTCAAAACTAAATATACCAAAATAACTCCCAGACAAACAGAGACCCACACCCCAAACCCCAACCCAAATCTCCCCAATCTGGCCGCAATTTGCGGCCAGAATGCCCATTTCGGCGGCCAGACTTGGGAATTGGGTCCCCAGGTTTGGTTTGTGCACTCTACACCACACATACATGCTACAGTAATCACTAGTTTTGTTCTGAAAAGTCTCGGGTAGTAGCAGATCCAGAAAGCTCAAATTGTGCACAAATACGACATTTTGCATCACATAAGAAAACTGGTGGTATTTTAGTGTAATCGGGGTTCGACTAAGTCACAATGGCCTCAACAGACCACAATCATCCTACTGAAACCAAAACTCACCTCATTAGCACAAAGTTCTCACTAATCACCCCATATCGCACTAAAACACACTAATTTCTAAAAACCGATGCAAAGCTACACTAACAAGGCAAACCAGTGAAGCAAGCTAGGGATTATACCTCACTCTCGACCCAAGGGAGCTGCAGGAAGGAGAAGAAGTGAAGGGGAGTCGCTGCACAGGGATCTGGGGCTGCTGCTGCTGCTCACTGCCTCTGCTGCTGCTGCTGTTGCTGAATGCTGCTGCTGCTGCTTGTGCTTCTGCTGCTGCTTCAGTTGCTTCTGCTGCTGCTGCTTGAAGAGGTAAGTGTGTGTGTGTGTGTGTTGGTGTGAGACTTGAGAGAAAACCAAAGAGAAATGAGAGCCACCACAATCATTCCAACAAAAGTCACCCCTCTCTCTCTCTCACCTCATTTAATGCAAGCATGGCCTAAAGCCATGATGCATTCTCTCTCTCTCACACAAGTCAACACTAAACCCATAATTCAAATTAAAGCAACCCTTTTAATTAGCTAATTAATTAAACTTGCTTATAACCCAAAAGAATTAATCTCCCAATTAACCCACCATGGTTAATAATTATAGTATTTGCTTGATTTAAAAACCCTAGTTTACATGCACATGTTTGTGCAAGCCTAATAAAATTTTGGAAAAATATTTATTAAATTAGGAAAAATATATAAAACCCAATTTAGTAAATTTTTTGTTAAAACCCATTATTTAATTATAATTATTCACTAACCCTTATCCTAAGGTGTTACAGGTATGGATTCCATCTTCCAGTTCTTTCGGAGCTGGGGGAAATTCTGAGATTACCTCATCGCTGCCGCTTTCAAAGCACCAAGGGAGGTTGTTTATGTCCTCAGACTCTTCTTTTAATATTGTTATCACATGGCAGGTGCGAATTTTCTGCCAATCCCAATGTGGAACTGGTTTTTCTTTCGCGGCTTCGGGCTCGTGCTTCTGTGGTGGCGCTACCCTCCAGTTATCAGACAACGCGAATTTGCCAAGCTGATATTGATCTTCAACCCAATTCTTGAAGGTGAAGCAATCTTCCAGAGGGTGTCCCATTGCTCGATGGTAAAAGCAATAATTTGAGTTGAACACCTCGCCTGCGTGCTCGGGATGCTTGGACTCTTGCAACGCAAGCATTTGATGTTTTAGAGCGAGGTCGAATATTTTCCTTGTTTTGTTCCGAGGAAATGAGTATGCTCGACCCATTTTCTTTCTGAGGGCTAAGTCAATAACGCTCGATTCTCGGATGCGTGGCTTCTTAGCTCTGCTTTGTGTTTGCCGAGCGCCTCTCTTGCCTTTCGACTTGTTTTTGTTTTCGCGTCGAACCTTTTTTGTAGCAGGTTGACAAGGAGCGGCATCTTCGTTCTTTACTGCCTGTTGAAGGAGACGCTGTGTCTTAGCTTTCTCATAGATTGCCATTTCACGATCGTGATCATCTCGGGCTTTTTGACTCGCATCCTTTATAAGTTTGCTCATCTGGTCTTCGGACGATGGACTGGGCGGTTTTGTATCAGGAACTTTTGCTGGTTCAGGATTAGCATCCTCCCATTGAGCGTCCGCCTCTTCATCGAAGTCATACATGGCATAACAACTGTTTACTAGCTCCCGCTTCTTTGGCCGGATGTACCCAAGCCCTTTGGTTTCTATTTTCCCATTAGGTAGTTTGCATTGGGTCCCTGGAATGTTCCAGACCTTGTCATAGAATTTGGCTTTTCTAACGGTTTGTTCGAAGGGTATCCCTTGGCGCTTTAACAGTCGTTTCAAGCCTTCCGTATAATACCTAGGTAGACGAATGGGTTGAAGCCCATCCAGCGTTGGATCTGCTCCATACCAGATTTCTTTCTCCACTTTATTTTCTTCAGAGCGGTAAAGCAGAATTGCTTTCTCTCTTTTTCCTCTGGGAGGGATATAGAATGTCCGCAACTCTTCTACACTGTAGATATTAAGTGCATCCAGTTCTTTATGGTGTCTAGGCGGCACCATGGCTATCTGTAGACTTCGCTCTTCATCAGCAGGAGTTTGTATTGACAGTCGAGCAGGGAATACAGCATGAACTTCATCCTCTGAATCACTACCGAAGATCAGCGAAGGAACGGATGGTCCTGGCCTGGCAGATTGGGATGGACCTGAATAAATTATATCCTCCTCCTCGGTGTCACTGCCAAAGACAGGGATGGTGGCATTAGTTTTGTTCTCCGGTTTGTGACACCTTTCCGTGTCTTCGAAGCTCGGCAAGAAGTATTTGGCATCTTCATACTTGCGAACTTCGTTCACGGAAAACGGATTCAACTCTCCGGCCACAGTGTACTCGAGGCCATCCCTGGAATACTTCATGCACTGATGCTGTGTAGAAGGGATGATATTGTACTCGTGTAGCCATGGTCGGCCAAGTAGAGCATTGTAGCACGTCTTGGCGTCTATAACATGGAATTTGATGTCTGTGACGAGCAACCCGAAGCGTAGCGTCAATATCACAGATCCAAGAGTCTTTGAGGATTGAGAGTCGAAACCGGAGATAGTGATCTTGTCTCGGGCGAGGTGTTGGACACTCATGCAAATTTCTTTTAACACCCGTACATTGAGTAAATTGACGGATGATCCGTTATCGACCAAGATTTTACCTATCTTTATGTCATGGCAATATCCTGAGACATAAAGGGGGCGATTATGTTCACACGTCCCGAGGAGAAGGTCTTCATCACCAAAAGCAACGTCGGCTGTGTGCACTTCTTCCAATTCGTCTTTCATCTTTTCTTCGGCTAAGAAGGCTTGAAACTGGTCCGGATCTTGTAGCGCCTTAATCAAAGAGTCTCTGGCTTCCTTTGATAGTAACAGGGCATCGAGAATGCTGAGTTGTGAGGGTAGCTTTCTCAGATGCGCCAAGACATTGTAATCCACTTTATTCCTTTTTGGCGGATTTTTGGCGTTTAGCTCTTCCAGAACTTGGTCATCCAAAACGATGTCTTCAGAGACCTTTTCTTTCCCTTTATCTTTTCTATTCGAAGGTCCGAGGTTCTTTTCAGGCAGTGTTCGATTCCGCAGCTGTATATTTTCGCAAGACTTCGGTTCTTCTTCTTTTCCCGAAGTGGATTCTTTGAAGAGGGGGCCAAGTTCTAGTTCCTCATCAGAGTCGCTCCCAAATGTAGGCTCTTGCGACCCGCCAGTGTTAACCATGCAACAATGGCCGGCAGTTCTTTTAAGCTCTTTGGTCGTGTTTCTTTGCTCCCGACGAATCTTACGCTTTTCCCGTTTAAAGAGTTGTTGATTAGCGACGTATCCTCGCCACCATCCATCGAAAGCTTTGCAATCCTGGGTGGAATGCGAGACCTTCTGATGATATAAGCAATAAGAGGGGTGCATTTCTACCACGCCAGTAACTTTTTCTTCAAAGGGTGGTAGCTTCATGTCCATCGATATGGCCTTAGCAAACTTCTTTTTTATCTTAAATTGGCTTTTGTCAGCGATGTAGGTATTTTGCTTGAGAGGGATCATCTCAGCTCTTTCATCAAGTCGCTGGCGCTTGGCCCTTTCGAATATAGCCGTCTCGCGTTCTTGATCAGCTTTGCTTTTCAATCGAGCTTCATTAAGAAACGCGCCAATCATTTCAACTGATAATTCCGGAACCCTTGACTCAGTATTTGCCCCCGGATTTTTGGTGCCAGAAGTCCCTTCATCGTTCGAGGTCGAGTGAGAGATCATATGACAGCTTGCCACGTATTCCTTGGATTCATCTGATGAACTTTCCTCCTCATCTTCTTTTTGAAAGACGTGATCAAGGAAATCTTGGAGCGTAACGGGAGTTCGCGCCTTCTGGTTATATTCGTCCAGCGCGTCGATTTGCTTTTGTAAGTCGGTGCGCTTGTCGCCAGGCTTCACAGGCTTCTTAGATTTCTTCTTCTTCTTTTTCGAAGATTTTGACGGCTGGTTATGAACGCTTGAACTACCATCGTCGGTCTTCGGAATCGGACGTGGCTTCAACATCCCCTCTATGACCTGCGGCTCTAAGGGGTTCTTCCACTTGACCGCTGGACAGGTCTGAAGATCATTTAGCATTCTCCTCGTTTTGGCCGATAATACGACTTCCCAGGGAGTTTCTTCAACGACGGAGCATGTTGCCCCCGGCGTATTTGTCCCCTTAGAGGTGTGGGGCTGCGGGGGATTTACCTTCCATTTGTCGGATAGCGCGAATTTGCCCTGGCGGTATTGGTTCTCAAGCCAATTTTTGAAGACGTAATAGTCTTCGATGGGATGGCCCAGCACTCGATGGTAAGGGCAGTAATTAGGCTCATTGACGTCACTTGGTTGCGACGGACGTTTTGGATCTGGCAGATTTATGAGCCTATTGTGCAATGCCAGCTCAAATAACCTTCTCGTTTTATCACGGGGGAAGGAGTAAGCACGTCCCATCCTGTCCTCAAGGGGTACGTATGGGCGCGTATTATTTGGACGAGCAACCGGCTTTGAGTCGTTCGGTTGTTGTTGGGCATTAGCGACGATGATCGCTTTTCCCTTTCCTTTATCGTTTCGAGAGTCCGGCTTCGGGAGAGGGGGTTTATGGCCCATCTGATCCATCTGCGCCAATTTGTCGATCAAAGCCTGGAAAGAAGTCGGCTTGAAGAACATCATAAACTGCGAAATGGTTGCTTGTGGATCAAGGGTTCCAACAAACATTCCCACCGCAGGGGCTTCTTCTATACGCTGTTCACACTTAGACCATAGATTACGCCAGCGTATAGCGTACTGGACCCACGTCTCGCCGGGCTTTACCCTGGCGTTAATCAGCGCCGTCATCGGAGTACGCTCACTGGCACTTGCAAAGCATTTGGTGAAGAGCAGCTCCATCTCTGCAAAGGTTTTAATAGAGTCGTTGGGGAGCTCGGAGTACCACTCGAAAGCCGTATCTGATAAGCTTCCAACAAACTGGCGCAGCAAGAGCTTGTCGTCGCCTCCAGTGTTACCACAAAGCGCCCTGAATTGGGCAACATGTTGATGGGGATTGCCGGTCCCCTTGTAGACATGAAACTTAGGAATTGTGTAACCTGGCGGGTACTTGATTTGGTCATACCAGCCCGGATATGGCCGTCCCGTTTTTACAACGTGGCCGGCTGCTTCGGCCGCGTGATGAACTTTTATCTGCTGGGCTATATATTCATCCAGATCTGTTTTAGAGATTGTGTCTTCTTTAGCCGTCGATAGAACGGGCTGAGGGTTTGATGTTTCTCCCCTATCATCCCCAAGGACGATCGGGGGTTCTTCAGTCGGGGGCTCTGTTTGTATCATCATCCCTATCATGTCCTGGAAGAGGAGGCCCATACGTTGTATATTGGCTGCTTGTTCAGCAGCCTCTTTGTCCCTCTTTTCCAGTACTCTTCGAAGGAACTCGGCGTCGGTCTCTTCTTCTTGACGTTCATCTAAGGACGTCTCAGGATTCTCTTTTGGCCCCGTGAGTGCGGCCATTGTAGTCATCATCTCCTGGAGCTTTTGTTGCTGCTCCTGAGACTTGGTCACTGACCGGGTAAGCGGTCGGTGACCCGTAGAAGTACGACTTTCTTCTTTCCCCGAAGCCATATAGACCGTATGAACTGTGATGCCCCCTGACTTGGGGCGTTTAGGTTCACCGCTCTTAGACTTTGTCAGTGTCATGGGAGCTTTTTCTGGCCTCTTCCTCTTATGGACCTTTGAGGTTGAAGGAGCCGTTGAAGCGGGCATTCTAGCATTTGTTGCCCCCTGCTGTTTAATGAGGCGGTTCTTGTCTTTTTCCACCTTTACCCTTTCCTGGCGACGGAAGTGGTCTGAGTCAATCACGGAGTCTTGAACCCTCCGCCAAACTTTATAAATTTTTGACGACAGCCGTTGAGGGGGCTGTTCGTGTTTCGTCTCCGAAGCTTTTTCCATGGGTGGAGGAGACTTTTTCAATGTGGCAACCGGGGAGTTCTTTCTCACCTTCTTCAGCAATTCAAAGCTGTTCCCAGTTGGAACAGCAGCATCGACCTCCACCACCGGAGCAGGTGGGGTTAGCCCTGAGGGGGAGTTGCCCCCTGCCTTCCTTATTCGCTGCCAATGGCGACGTCGCGCACGACGAGCCGTTGGGACTGGCTCGGAGATTGAGATGGTTTCTTGCTGCCCCCTGTTTGAGCGTGGGGTAACTGCTGATGTCAGCCTATCGAAGACTGATGCCTTCTGACCAGCTGGGGGAGGAATAGGAACCGTCAATCTTGTGAAGACCGACTCTCTGATAGGAGAAGCCGCTTTAACGACTTCCAAAGCAGCGGCCGTTGCCCTCTTCGGGACAGCCACCTTATAGTTCTGACCTAGCCTGATGAAAACGGAGGCTGTTGGTTCAGTAGCAGGCAACCCGTTGACAGGGATCATGGTAGCAGTGAGCCGGTCGAATACCGACTTATTGTTCGCTTCTGGTGCGGATATCGGCGCAGAGAAGCTTGTAGGTGGGACCATGGTCCCGAAGAACAAGCCGGTGGTGGCCTGAGTCACCTGGCCTACCGGCAGAGTCAGGAAGGAAGCCGCCTGGGGCCTGTATGCTACACCTCTCGGTGAGGTGGAACGTCCGTTGCATTGGCATTTCGAGCAGTTGGTGCAGTTGGTGGCCATTGAATGCTTGAGTTCTGTACCAAACAAAAGACCAAATCTTAGCAACTTGAAATCCGAAGGCAATCATTTAACAAACCGCGATTGGTTCGCGAAGACGACACACGAAGTGTGGAGTGGAAAGAGGAAGAGGTCCCACCGGGCGTGCCAGAATCTGTTCCCCTCTGAAAGACGGCCGCACAGGACTGCTGAAGTCCTGGCGCTGAGGTTCGGGGCAGATGCTATTTGGTTTTATCCGTCTATCTCTCCGAAAATGCCAAGTTGATTTATGGCACCTCGTATCGGAGGTTTAGACGGATGCGGCCGATGTAGCAGACTTCGTCAGATTCCCCCTCAGGGTGAGGGGTTTTTGATTGTGGGGACGCTCTTCCCTGCAGGCGCAAGCCCCTGCAGTTAATTACGCTACCGCATCGCGGTAACAACTTTCTCCTTCTCCAGAATTTCACTTCGTGTCGTGTGTGTTTGTTTTGTTTGTGATTGCCCGTGGATTGTATACGGAGACTGAGTGATGTCGTCACCCGTAGGACGTGGATTAGTCCAAATCCGTATTTAGTTAGATTTGGGTTTGGTGTTTTTAGTTTAAGGATGCATTAGCCGCGTTGCGGCTAAGACCAACTTAAACGTTCGTCAAGGATACGTTAGTCCTGTTTTAGACTAAGATCGACCTGACGTAGTGATTGATTTAATTATCTGGTTGTCGGGACTCGTCACCTCTCTGACGTCGTTGAGGGATTACAACGACAGGCGTCAGAGGAGTTCAGAGGTGTACCCTTGAACCAAAGTTGATTTGGAGTTTTATCGTTTATTTGAATATCTAAGGACACGTTAACCGTATTTGGGGTTAAGATCGACTTAGACGGGACCGTTTAGATCCAACAAAAGAGCGTTCGGGCCCTATTGTGCCAGTTTAGGGACATGGCGGTCCATCGCCAGTTTTAGGGACGTGGTGGTCCATTATTAGTTTAGGGACGTTTCGGTCCGTCGCCAGTTTAAGGACGTAGTGGTCCATCGCCAGTTTAAGAACGTAGTGGTCCATTATTAGTTTAGGGACGTTTCGGTCCGTCGCCAGTTTAAGGACGTAGTGGTCCATCGCCAGTTAAAATTGATTTAATTTAATTAAAATTAATATTTTTTACTTAAAATTTTCTTAAACTGCGCAAACATGAATTGGTTTAGGAGAGCCATTTTGCTCAATCGATTTAATTTAAGGACTTACAGCCAGGATTGGGTTAAGTCCAATTTTTTTTATTTATTTTAGGCTCTGCCTGACTGAAAGAATCAGTCCAAACAGTGCTCTGCCCTTTTTTCTTTTATTTTGCAATCTGACTTGGGCCAGGCCCTTTTAAATAATGAGTTGCAGAAACTCAAGAAATTTTCAAACAGGGCTTTGCCCTTCTATTATTCTGCAATTGGGCCAGGCCCTTTTAAATAATGAGTTGCAGAAACTCAAGAAATTTTCAAACAGGGCTTTGCCCTTCTATTATTCTGCAACTGGGCTAGGCCCTTTTTAAATAATGAGTTGCAGAAACTCAATAATTTTCTTGAGTTGGGCCAGGCCCTTTTAAATGATGAGTTGCGCTTGTGCAGAAATTCAAGAAGTTTCTTGATTTGAGAACAAAAGTGCATAGCACTTTTGATCTAAATTTGGATCAAAGGAAAACAAGTTCTTCTTGTTTTCCCTGATTTTACAGAACCAAGGGTTCATATCAAGTGCAAGGCACTATTTATCTTTTTTTTTATTATTCCCTTTTTAATTTTCTGTTCTTCAGAAATTTTACCTTCTTTTTTTTTTGTTCTTGATTAATCTTCAAGAGCTCTTCTTTTTTTTTTCAGAAGTTTTTTCTTCTCTCGATGATGATTGATGATGCCTTTTGAATGAGGCTTGGGGTCTTATTTATAGTGCCCACAAATTTGTTGGATTTGTTAACAAAATCTTTCCTGAATAATTTTGGGAATTTTCCCACCGTTGGATCTCTGATCCAAGGGTCCCTGTTTTACAGAAGAACAGAAAAGATTTACTTAAATTTTCATTCAGTTGCTGCGCAACTCACCAGCGCGTGACACGTGTCGCGCATCCGTGCGCTTGCGCAGTTGCGATTGCGCAACTGCGCAGACAAGTGTCGCGCATCCGTGCGCTTGCGTAGTTGCGATTGCGCAACTGCGCAGTCCATGCGCTTGCGCAGACACGTGTCGCGCATCCGAGGGCTTGCGCAGTTGCGATTGCGCAACTGCGCAGACACGTGTCGCGCATCCGTTTGCTTGCGCAGACACGTGTCGCGCATCCGAGCGCTTGCGCAGTTGCGATTGCGCAACTGCGCAGACACGTGTCGCGCATCCGTGCGCTTGCGCAGTTGCGATTGCGCAACTGCGCAGACACGTGTCGCGCTGCCATGCATTTGCGCAGTTGAGTCTTAATTATGTTTTCTGAAGAGCCTTGCTCTGATGGGACGCACCGTCTCGGGCGTTACGCTGCCGAATCAGCTTCTGCCATGTGGCAAATTGCGCGCTGCGCACGGAAACCGAAGCGTTGCTTCGAATTTTGAATTTTCAAAATTCAGTAGAGCCTTGCTCTGATTGGGGGAAACAAGGGGCTAAGTTGGAAAAACCACATGACGTTATTTAAAGTTAGTAATAATCCCTTTCAAAAGGTGAAGGAATTTAACAAAATTATAGTAGTTGAAGAAAAAGTGTAAGTAAAATATATGTATGTCGTATCTAAAACACTTATTCCACATATCTTATCTCTTATGGATATTTTAAACAAATATAACATTTTAATGAAACGAGGGTATTTTTTAGAAGTAATATATTTCGAGATTATTTTGATAGTATGGGTAAGTGTGGGTATATCAGGGGTGAATTGACAATTCATGGGTTATGACATTAAGCATATTAGATTCCAGGTAGTATGAGAGTGCAATATATTTTTGCGTACAGAGGAAATTAAACACCATTTTAAAACATGGGTTAACATTATCATCATTGAGAGGTACCGAAAAATAGGCATGCAGAATATTTTTAACATCATTTTAATATGAGATTAGGGATTAGGAGTTGGAACCAAGATCATTATGAGAAAGAAGGCAACAGATGAGGGGAGAGAGGCGGATCCTACCTTTGATTAGAGTTGGATGTAGACGGATTGAAAATGTAGGCTTGTGCAAACTCCTCAATAGCTCCGCGCTCAGATTTTTCCTTGGTGATTGGGTGGAGCCGTAGCGTCGGCGTCGTCGATACGAAGGCGCTGGTATTTTTTTCAGAATTTTTGGAGTTCTGAGGAGTGAAAAATCAATGTTTGAAGTGCCTATTTATAGGGTTTTTTTCACCAACCATAAAATCCAAAAATTCAGTTAAAATCCACAAAAATCCGCGTCGCCCAATGATTGCGAATCATCAGTTCGTGATTGCCGCCGCCGCCCTTCATCTCAGCCGTCGGATCATGATCCAACGGGCGAGATCGTGCCGCCAAGTACCGCCGCCGCCTGCCACGTGCCCACGTAGAAGGGATCACGCGGTTTCGCGTGGTCCCCACCACGTGGGTGCCGCCGCGCGTTCTGAGCCGTTGGATCTTGTATCCAACGGTCCAGATCAAGGGGATTAACTTAATTAATTTTTTTTATATAAAAATAATAAACTGTTTATTATATAATATTTGAATTTGGTTTTTAAAAAAATTGTTAAAAATAGTTAAAAATACGGGAAAATTATGGAAAAATTTTGGAAAATATATTTTATTGTTATCTTTAGTATAAAAATAATTTTGGGCTAAAACAAAATAATATACCCTATATCTATGGTTTTAGCTAGTTATTATAATTAGTTAAAAATCTAGTTTATCCATAAAAATATTTTTAATTACGAATTATGATCCTAATTGATAATAAAATATTTAGAGTCTTTTAAGGCATTATAAAATTTTATTAAAACATTTAAAGCCTAGAAAAACAATAAATAGATTTTAGAAAATTCCTTTAATCATATTTCAATGCTTTGAAAATTATTAACATTGCTTTAAAAATATTTTTCTATCAACGAAACACGTAAATAATTATTTGATAGTAGAAATTTAAATAGAAAATATTTTATTAGGTATTAGAAAACACGGTCATTACAATTTACCCTCCTTAAAATAATTTCGTCCTCGAAATTTCAGAAGGTAGGTCAAGAAAAATCACCAAGATGGGATTATCGTGTTTTAAAAATTCCGGGTCTCGCTCTCTCGTCCGTGTATGTCTGCTTAGTAGTTCTTTCTCCACATAACTCTAGTCGGCTGGATTGTCTTGTCCCTCAAGGTTTCATTCTTCTGGTATCCCGACCGGTTGCTGCTTGTAGATTATGCCAATCTTTCCATAATCTCGGAATGATCAAAAGTATGACTAGGGTTGCCAGCATACCCTCTTAGCTGTGAGATATAAAAATATTATGCACGCCCTCCATAGAAAATAGCAAAGCTAGTCTATACACAAACCCACCGTCTCCTTCCAAAATGTTAAACAACTGATGGGTCGTAGGCTGAGCTTTCCGCGCTCGCTGCATTGTATCACCATCTCCGCTCCTTTTTTTTCTTCTACAATTATGTCAATCTTACAAATTCTCCATCTTCAGGGTCGTCCCAACCGATCGGCACTTCTTCTATATAAAGCTTGACCCCTCTCTTCCGCTTCATGTGCTTCGACCATCCGTGTCCACACGATCTTTTTAGAGTAGTGTTTTTATATATTCAAGATGAACATTACCATCGTCAGTTCTAGATCTGGATAGGAATAGTTGCATCCATAAGTATTTAGTTATCTTGACGCATGTGCAATTATATCGCCGCGCTGATACATCACACCACCAAGTCCATTCTCCGAAAAATCGTTGTGGATGTTTAAAGCTTCTGGGTTTGCTACGAATGGCAAGAATAGTTGTGGTAGTTACGATCTTCCCTCCTTAGAATAATTCCATATTTAAAATTTTCAAAGGAGTAGCCACTGCTGGGCACGGAAATCAGTAACGCTGTCAGGAACCTCTTTGCCGCATGTGTCGCTCCCGCGAGTTGGTGTATCACTTGATGCGTGGAAAGCCTCTGAAGGGTTTAGGTATAAGAAATCGGAAAATGTAAAATCGGTAGTTGCTTCCGGATAGAAAAGTTTGGAAGTTGAAGGAAGGTTGTGAATTGATGGAAAACTTGAGAGATATAATATAAAGGCAACTAGTCGAAATTACGAAAACTAGAGGAATTATTGTGAGTCCAACTAAGATTTGCATCGAAAGATAAATAAAAATGGTATCGAAAGAAAGGTTGAGAAAAAGAAAGAGCACCTCTGCTGTCTTTCCATGAGGCATCAGCCTTCTCGGCTGTCATGGTGAAGGTCTGGCGTTTGGGTCCATTCCTCTGCGCTTGCTGAAAAACACGCTCCTGTGATGACAAGGGTGGTCTCTTTGGTGACGCCCCTTGACCGGTTGGTTTAGTGGCGGAAAGTGGTCGGTTTCCCTGTGTTGGTGCCCCATAATTAGCCGGCTTGTTGACGGGGCCTGATTGTCTCCCTCTCTGAGGACAGTCCCCAATAGTATTGTAGGGTGTTTTTCGTCACCCCATTAAGATAGGAATACGCGCGCGCTTGTCAGGCGTACTACAGATTCCCCCTGCTTAGGGTAGGCCGAGATTTAATGATTGTGGGGATCCGAATCTCCGACAGCCGCGGACTAAGCTGTCGTTAATTACCCCTCGCCTTTGGAGCGAGGGAACCTCCGATTGACGGGTTAAACTGGTCATGCGAACTCAATGTGCAGTGTGCGTATGATGTGTTTTGAAAGGGGGTTTTGGATATATCGGGGCCCCGTAGAGTTTTTACGGGGGTCCCGCTACCCGGATTGCGGGCTGGGGGTCAAGGGGGCTAGCAGCCCCCTTGCGGGGTGCAGGGCAGCGCCCCGTTAGAAATTTTTTTCTACCAGGGACAGTGTCGTAGTGTATGTGTGTGTGCACATATGTATATATATGTATATATATATATATATATATATATAAGAAAAAAAAGAAAGAAAAAGCATCCAAAGGATGCGTGGGGGCAGCACCTTGGGCGCTGTGCGCCCAGGTGCTGTGCGCTCAGGCGGTAAAGTGCCACGTGTCGGCACGTGGGCGCTCTGCGCTTGAGCGCCTGACGCTCGAGCGCAAGTGCACCACATGTCGGCACGGGGGCGACTTGCGCTTGAGCGCTGGGCGCTTGAGCGTAAGTGCGCCACGTGCCCGCACGGGGGCGACTTGCGCTTCAGCGCCTGACACTCGAGCGCAAATGCGCCACGTGTCGGCATGGGGGCGACTTGCGCTTGAGCGTTGGGCGCTTGAGTGCAAGTGCGCCACGTGTCGGCACGGGGGCGACTTGCGTCTGAGCGCAAGCGCGCCACGTGTCGGCACTGCGGCTGTTTCCTGATTTAAAATCAGAAAAGCTTATGGAAAAAGCTTCAGAAGAGGGTCACGTGCTTACACGTGACCAGCAGTCACGTGTTGGCACGTGACACCTAAAAGTATCGGCAAGGCAAGTTCAGTTTCCCAACTACATCGAGGAAAAGGTCTTCAGAAAGAGTCACGTGCTCCCACGTGACCAGGGTCACGTGTTGGCACGTGACATATAAAAGCAGCGGCAAAGGCACATTGGTTCCCTGATCAAGTCAAGGAAAAGGCTTCAGAAGAGGTCACGTGCTCCCACGTGACCAGGGTCACGTGTTGGCACGTGACGCTCAAAACATCAGACTCATTCTCCAGTTACATCAAGGAAAGAGGCTCCAGACAAGGGTCACGTGCTCACACGTGACCAGTGGTCACGTGTTGGCACGTGATGACCAAGCAGCGGCAAAGGTATAGCGCAAAGGAAAGAAGAGGGCTCATTCCAAAGAGGGCCACGTGCCCACACGTGACCATGGGTCACGTGGTCACACGTGACCGGCTTTCAAAGCCCATTTTGCTAACAGAATTAAATTCTGAAAGAGATTTAAATCTTTCCAAAGGAAAGCGATTACCTGGAACCAATCGAATTAAAGATTTAAAGATGATTAAATATCATCTATCTATGGGAAAATCTCGAGTTTGGAAAGATTTCCCCTTTAAATCTAACCGAAATAACAAAGGAGAATCCCTGGACTTGAAATCCAATAGTGAATAAAATTCACCTAATAATCCAAAGGTCCAGAACGAATGATGGATGCAAATCAAATCTCTTAATGAAGATTCGTCAAAAACTAATTGACTCGGCTGCTTCTCCTATAAATAGGAGCCAAGAGACATACAAGAGAGATATAGACGCAGAGGGAAGAAAAGAGAGAGAGCCTTGATACTTTGAGGAATTTGGATCTTCTGCAAAAGAAAACCCTAGGTAAGAAAGGGAAAGCTCCTTGAAAGAAAAGAGAATTTAATTCTCAACAGGGTCTAACAGAAGAACATATCTCTTCTCTCTTTGATAGAGGATCTGCAAAGTGCACATCTCCCCTTGAAGTTGAGAATTTAATTCTCAATGGGTCGAGATCCTGCTATGCAGATCCAAAACATAGAGAGGGAACGGAAGCACGAGAATTTAAATCTTACATAACTATAGGAATTTAATTCCTTTAAAATAAAATTAGGGCTTGACCCTGTGTCATGGGAATTTAATTCCTTCAAAACGAAAAGAAACAGGGTTTAACCCTAATTAAGAACTTAGTTCTGTTGAAACAGCGGGAATTTAATTCCCTTAATCATAATTCTTTAACAAAAAATGGGAGTTTAATTCCTTAAAAGCTTCTATTAGGGTTTAACCCTATTCAGTTCTTCACATATATGAGGAATTTAATTCCTACAGAAAATTCGGAGTCCAACTCTATTCCAGAATATAAATCTTCAAAAGGAAGTAGGAATTTAATTCCTCCGAAATTATTGTCAGGGTTCAACCCTACGAGGAATTTAATTCCTGGAAAAGATTAACAGATCCTCTAAACAACATACATAGAGGCAGGGTCACGTGTCACCACGTGACCCCCCCAAAAGACCTATAGAAAGCCCTTTTGAGGCAGCACCCCACGTGACCCACGTGACCCCAGGCAGAAGCTTTAACATATAAGCATTTGAATGCCCGTCACGTGATGGCACGTGATGCTCTAAAAGATGCAATGATCTCAGAAGAACAAATGAAGGGAGGGCGCTCTCACGTGTTGCCACGTGACCCCTCTTGCCTTAGTGATCAACACCAATCAAAGAACTTTATTCGCAGTGTTCAACACTGATTACCTTAGTGTTTCACATTAATCTGAGATCCCCGTTGCCAGTGTTTAACAGTGATCTGTTTTAGTGTTTATGATAAGTTGAAAGCCTTGTTGCTGGTGTTTAACACCAGTTATCTTTTAGTGTTAAACACTAACTTGTTAATCTCGTTCCCAGTGTTCAACACTGATTGCTCTGTAGTGTTTAACACTAGGCTTTGGCCCAATTGGCTAAATGGATAGAGGCAAAGCCTCTCCTTCAATGGACCAACAGGAAGCCAATACTCCAGACATGATCGGACTTAGCCCAAGCTAGGCCATGAGTCTTCAATTCGTAATTAACTGGGCTAATGGGCTCATAACATAATTAATTGGTCTTGATCCCAAATCGGGCCAAGGACTATTTAATCCACTCCGGTTCTAGGGTACATCTCTTCACTCCTTTGATACTTGGTATTGTAATCCCTCAATGTCTTCAAAGAGGTGACGGGTCCCGACGACCACACATTGATATGGACTGTGGGGTCCTTAAACCCATGTGAAGCATCTAGTGCAAAATTCCTGGTTACGTGGAACGCAGATAACGTCACTCTTTGACTCCGTGTGAAGTATCCAGAGCGGATCCTGGTTCTCGCAGAGCACGGCAGTGAACCCGTGTGAAGCATCCAGAGCGGAGCTTAGTCCTCGCCGAGCACGGCAGTGAACCCGTGTGAAGCATCTAGTGCAAAATTCCTGGTTACGTGGAACGCGGATAACGTCACTCTTTGACCCCGCGGAAAACGCCCAGAGCGGAGCTTGGTCCTCGCCAAGCACGGTAGTGAACCCGTGTGAAGCATCCAGAGCAAATACTGGACTGTGGAGTCCTTAAACCCATGGACTACGACGTCCTTAACCTCGACCGAGATGTCTTAAAACTAACAATGGACCGCAATATCCTTAAACTACCCATGGACCGCAATGTCCTTAAACTACCCATGGACCGCAATGTCCCTAAACTGGAACAATAGAGCCTCTGCATGCTCTTTTGTCGGATCTAAACGATCCTGTTTAAGTTGATCTTAGCCTCGAAGATGGCTAACGTATCCTTAAACCTTCAAACAGACTGGGCTATGAATCTCCTCTAATCAACTCTGGCTCAAGGGTACATCTCTGAACTCCTCTGACATCTGTCGTTGTAATCCTTCAACGTCGTCAGAGAGGTGATGGGTCCCGACGGCCATACATACGATGGACCACCATGTCCCTAAACTGGAACAATAGAGCCCAAACGCTCTGTTGTCGGATCTAAACGATCCTGTTAAGTTGATCTTAGTCTCAAGTAAGACTAACGTATCCTTAACAAACGTTTCAGTTGATCTTAGCCTCAAGTATGGATAACGTATCCTCAAACCAAACCCCCAAACCCAAATCTAAGATTACACGGATTTGGACTAGTCCACGCCCTACGGGTGACGACATAACTCGGTCTCCGTAAACAATCCACGGGCAACAAAACATAAAATAAACACACACGACACGAAGTGACCATCTGGAGAAGGAGAAAGTTATTACCGCGATGCGGTAGCGTAATTAACTGCAGGGGCTTGCGCCTGCAGGGAAAAGCGTCCCCACAATCAAAAACCCCTCAAACGAGGGGGAATCTGACGAAGTCTGCTACATCGGCCGCATCCGTTTAAACCTTCGATACATGGTGCCATAAATCAACTTGGCATCTTCGGAGAGGTGGACGGATAGCACCAATTAGCATCTGCCCCGAACCTCAGGCAAGACGTCCCGCGTCTCGGCCGCCGTTCGGAGGGGAACATATTCTGGCACTCCCGGTGGGACCTTTTCCTCTTTCCACTCCACACTTCGTGTGTCGTGATTCGCGAACCAATCGCGGTTCGCTAATGGTTGCCCTTGGGTTTCAAGATACTAAGAATTGGCGTCTTGCTTATTGCAGAAAGCAAAGGATCGATGGCTTCTACTTCTGCGAAATCCTCCAACCGCTCAGACTGCAATCGCGACCAACGCTTTGCCTTGCCAGGAGGTATAGCCTACGGACCCCAAGTTGCTTCGTTATTCACAATGCCGGTGGACCAGGTGACTCAGGTCACTACCGGATTGTTCTTTGGGACTATACTCCCACCAACAAGCTTCACGGCGCCGGTGCTGACAAAGGAAGCTCTCAAGAAGTCGGTCTTTGATCGTCTTACCCCCGCCGTGGCTCCTCTCAACGAGTCGCCCAACGTCAACGCCTCGGTCTTCTCTAGATTGGGCCAGAAATCCTGCGAACTCATCATGGGGCCTACAATCTCAGAGGAGGCTGCTTCTAAGAAAGTGACTGCTCCTGCCGCCCAAAGGACATCGGTCTTTGACAGGCTAACACCAGCAACGAACCCCCACTTACACAGGGGGCAAGACGAAGCTATTCTCACCGCTGAACCAACGCTGTCCGCTCGGCACGCTCGACGTCGCCACTGGCGCCGAGTAAGGAGGGCTGGGGGCAACTCCCCCTCGGGGCTAACTCCACCAACCCCGATGGCAGAAGTTAATGCTGCTGTTCCAACTGGGAACAGCTTCGAGATGCTAAATAAGGTGCGAAGGAATTCTCCTACTGCAGTGCTAAAGAGGTCTCCTCCCCCATTAAAAAAGGTTGTGGAAATAAAATCAGAACAGCCCCGATCCCCTCAACGGCTGTCTTCCAAAATCTATAAGGTTTGGCGGCAGGCCCGAGACTCGATCATCGATCCAAACTTCTCCCGCCAGCACAAGAAGCTGAAAATCCAACCGGAAGCTGGTCACCAGGCTAAACCCCAAAAGGCTGTCTGGACGCCCACCTCAACGGCCCCCTCGACCTCCATGGCTCATAAAAGGAGGAGGCCAGAAAAGATCCCCCAGCCTGCAACGACGGTCAAAAGCACTGAACCCAGACTCCCGAAGTCTGGGGGCCTGGTGGTGCACACTGTTTACATGGCTTCTGGAAAAGAGGAAAGCCGCACTTCTACGGGCCACCGACCGCTAACCCGATCCGTGACGAAAGCCCATGAGCAGCAACAAAAGCTTCAGGAAATGATGAATGCTATGGCCGCACTTACCGGGCCAAAAGAAAGCCCAGAAACGTCCTCAGACGCACGCCAGGAGGAAGAAACCGACGCTGAATTCCTTCGCCGGATACTGGAGAAAAAGGACAAAGAGGCTGCTGAACAAGCGGCCAACATACAACGTATGGGCCTTCTCTTCCAAGATATGATAGGAATGATGATCCAGCAGGACTTACCCGCCGAGGATCCCCCAATCGTTCTTGAAGACGACCGAGGAGAAACATCAAATCCACCACCAACCCTCTCAACGGCCAAGGAGGAGGCAATCTCTAAGGCTGACTTGGTTGACTACATAGCCCAGCAAATCCGGGCTCATCATGCGACTGAGGCAGCTGGTCAAGTCGTGAAAACGGGGCGGCCGTATCCAAGCTGGTACGACCAAATCAAATACCCGCAAGGCTATACGATACCAAAATTCCACGTGTACAAGGGGACCGGCAATCCCCATCAACATGTCGCCCAGTTCCGGGCCCTCTGCGGTAACACCGGCGGTGATGATAAACTGTTGCTTCGCCAATTCGTGGGCAGCTTATCAGAAACAGCGTTCGAATGGTATTCGGAACTCCCGAACGATTCTATCAAAACGTTCGCTGAAATGGAGTTGTTATTCACTCAGCGATTCGCAAGTGCCAGCGAACGCACTCCAATAACAGCACTGATTAACGCCAGGGTAAAACCAGGCGAAACCTGGGTCCAGTATGCTATACGCTGGCGGAATTTGTGGTCGAGATGCGAGCAACACATTGAGGAAGCACCTGCAGTGGGCATGTTCGTGGGAACCCTAGACCCCCACGCGACTATCTCCCAGTTTATGATGTTCTTTAAGCCAACCACATTCCAGGCTTTAATCGACAAGTTGGCTCAGATGGACCAGATAGGTCATAGACCACCTCCCCCGAAGTCGGAACCTCGGAATGACAAGGGTAAAGGAAGGGCAACCTTTGTTGCGAATGCCCAACAGCAACCTAACGTCCCGAAACCGGCAGATCAACTGGAAGAAAGACGCCGGTATTATAATGAGAAGATGAAACGTCCCTACTCGTTCCCACGAGACAAGACGAAACGGTTGTTCGAGCTGGCAGTACGCAACAGACTTATAAACCTACCAAATCCAAGGCGACCGCCGCAACCCACCGAGGTGAATAACCCTAACTATTGCCCTTACCATCAAACGGTAAGTCATCCGATTGAAGATTGCTTCGTCTTCAAAGGATGGATTGAAGATCAATACCTCCAGGGGAAGTTTATACTATCCGAAAAGTGGAAGGTGAACCCACCACAACCGCATACTCCTAAGAAAGCAGATACACCGGGGGCAACCTGCTCCTTTATTGAAGAAGCTCCATGGGAGGTCGTGCTATCAACTAAAACCAAAAGAATGCTGAGAGACCTTCATGCGTGCCCTGCGATCGAATGGAAGGACCCTCTTGAACCTCAAATTATCGAAGGGATGCTGAAGCACCCCCCAACCGCGAAGACTCGCGATGAGGGCCCAAATACTCACGCCCAGCCGTCAAAATCTTTGAAGAAAAAGAAGAAATCCAAGAAGCCCGTGAAGCTTGGAAACGAGCATACGAACTTGCAGAAGCAAATCGACGCGCTGGAAGAATACAATCAAAAGGCGCGAACTCCTGTCACACTGCGAGAGTTCCTCAACCACATCTTTCAAGAGAGAGATGAGGAAGAGAGCTCGTCAAATGAATCCGAAGGGTATGTGGCGAGTTGTAACGTAATCTCCCACTCGTTTACCGATGATGAGAAAACTCCAGGCACTAAGAAGCTGGAGGCAGAGCCTGAACCAGAGTGTGCGTGGCCGACAAATGAAATGATCAATGCCTTTCTAGACGAGATTCGTCTAAAAAGTAAAGCGGATCAGGAGCGTGAGATGGCAGCATCAGAAGGGACCAAATGCAGGCGACTGAATGGAAGAGTTGAACTACCTCTGCCAGAGCGAAAGGCATCCGAAGTAGACAAGAGGATATTCAAAACGAGGAAAAGGTTTGCCAAAGCCATGTCAATGGGGATGAAGCTACCACCCTCGGAAGGAAACACACATGATGGGGTGGAGAGGCACCCTAATTATTACGCATATCATCGGAAAATCTCACACCCCACGGAGGAGTGCGACGCCTTTAAGATATGGTGGCAAGGATATGTTGCTCGTCGGCAACATGTTAAGCGCATGAAACGCAAGATCCGTCGGGAGCAAAGAAGTACTGTCGATGGGCACAACAGAACTACTGGCAACTGTCACATGGTTAACGCCGGAGAGTTACAAGTTCTCACCTTTGGGAGCAACTCTGATGAAGAAATGGCTCTGGGCCCTCTCTTTAAAGAATCCGTTTTAGGGAAAGAGGAGAGACCGGAGATCTGCGAGAACATTCAGCTGCGCAATCGCACACTCCCAGAAAAGAATCTCGGGCCCGCGAGTAGAAAAGATAAGGGAAAGGAAAAGGTCACTGAGGCTATCACTTTAGATGACCAGGTCATGAAAGAACTGACCACCAAAGACCCTCCCAGGAAGGGTAATGTGGACTACAACATCCTAGCGCACCTAAGAAAGCTACCTTCTCAACTTAGCATCCTCGATGCCCTCCTATTATCAAAAGAAGCGCGAGACTCACTAATTAAGGCGTTACAAGAACCTGAGCAATTCCAAGCCTTCCTCGCCACTGAAAAGATGAAGGATGAACTGGAGGAAGTGCATACGGCCGACGTCACTTTCGGTGATGAAGACCTCCTTCTCAGGACGTGCGACCACAACCGTCCCCTATATGTCTCCGGATACTGCCATGATATCAAGGTAGGCAAGATCCTGGTGGATAATGGATCCTCCGTCAATCTCCTTAATGTTCGGGTGTTGAAGGAAATCTGCATGAGTGTGCAACACCTCGCTCGTGACAAAATTACTATATCCGGTTTCGATTCACAATCGTTACGGACTCTCGGATCTGTGATACTAACATTACGCTTTGGACTTCTCGTCACAGACATCAAATTCCATGTCATTGACGCCAAGACTTGCTACAACGCCTTGCTCGGTCGTCCTTGGCTACACGAGTACAACATCATCCCTTCTACGCAATATCAGTGTATGAAGTACTTTAAGGATGGTTTCGAGTATACTGTAACAGGTGAGTTGAACCCATTTTCCGTGAACGAAGTCCGCAAATACGAAGATGCGAAGTATTTTTTGCCAGATTTCGAAGATATAGAAAGGTGTCGCAATCCGGAGAACAAAACCGCCGCCACCATCCCTGTCTTCGGGAGCGATACCGAAGAAGAGGAAGAGATAGTTTGTGCAGGGCCATCTCAACGCAACAACCTGGGGACGCCCGCCCCCATGTTGGTCGTCGGAAGTGATTCAGAAGATGAAGTTAATGCCGTGTTCTCCAATCGGCTGTCAATACAAGCACCCCCTAGCGATGACCATAGTCTGCAAATCACCATGGTACCGCAAGAACACTACAAGGATCTCGACACGCTTCAAGCTCACAATGTGCAGGACCTGCAAAAATTTTACGTCCCTCTCAGGCAGAGGGGTGAGAAGGTGATCCTAGGCCCGACGCAGAGACGGAAATAAATCAAGAAGCGGAAAGAGGAGCCGACAACACCGACACGGGATTAGAGAGTTACGAGATCGGGTATTGCGCGGCTCGGATTTGTCCCTTATGAAGAAGATGAGTCGAGCGTACTCCTTCCCCCGAGACAAGACGGAGAAGTTACTCAAGCTCGCTATAAAACATCAAATGATCGCGCTTCCAGAGTCTAGACATCCTGAGCAAGCTAACAAGGCTTCTCATCTGAGCTATTGCTTTTATCACCGAGCCATAGGACATCCTACCGAAGACTGATTCACCTTCAAGAACTGGGTCGAGGACCAGTACCAACAGGGCAGATTCGCTTTATCCGACGGCTGGAGGGTAACGCCACCACAAAAGCATGAACCCAAGGCCGCAAGAGCAGAACCGGATCCACCTCAGTCCTGGGAGCGGATTCGCACCTGTTATACGATTACGATATTAAAAGAAGAGCCCGAGAACATAGATGACCTCCCCCGGTGCTTTGAGAACAGCGATGATGAGGTGATCTCAGAATTTCCGCCCGCTCTGAAAGAACTGGAAGATGGTATACATACTACTGCAGATAACCTCAAGAAGATTGAGTTGGGATCGGCAGACGACCCGCGACCGACATTTGTCAGCGAGCTGCTATCTGAAGAAAGGGTGGCTGCGTTAAAGAACGTGCTTCTACGGCATAAAGACTGCTTCGCGTGGAGCTACTCCGAGATGCCAGGATTAGATCCGGAGATTGCTGTGCATAAATTAGCAATATGCCCAGATATCAAGCCAGTCAAGCAGGCGCCAAGAAGGATGCGACTCGAGCTTGAGATGAGCATCAACGCCGAAGTCAAGAAGCTGATCGATTCTGGATTTATCCAAGAAGTTCAGTATCCCGATTGGATCGCCAATATCGTCCCGGTAATGAAGAAGAATGGGACGGTACGCATATGCATGGATTTCAGGGATCTAAATAAAGCCTGTCCAAAGGATGATTTCCCAGTACCAGTAACCGAGCTAATGATAGATAACACGTCCACTCACGAGGTTTTCTCCTTTATGGACGGTTCGTCAGGATACAATCAGATAAAGATGCATCCCGAAGACCAGAAGCACACCGCTTTCCGGACCCCTTTGGGTATATTCTGCTACAGGGTTATGCCCTTCGGTCTAAAGAACGCTGGCGCTACCTATCAAAGGGCCATGACAAAGATCTTCGATGACCTCATACATGACATCGTCGAGTGCTATATCGATGACCTTGTAGTAAAGAGCATGTCATACGATGATCATTTAAAACATCTGGAGACTGTATTTCGACGCCTTCGGCAATATAATTTGAAAATGAATCCCCTCAAATGCGCGTTTGGAGTCTCCTCGGGTAAATTTCTGGGATTCATCGTTCGACACCGAGGCATTGAAATAGATCCGTCAAAGATTAAAGCGATCATGGAAATGCCTCCGCCAAGAACCCTCAAACAGTTGCGGTCTCTCCAAGGGAAGCTCGCATACATCCGAAGGTTTATCGCTAATCTTTCAGGCAAATGCCGTCCTTACAGCCACCTGATGAAAAAGGGGACTCCATTCGTTTGGGATCACAAATGTCAAGGTGCACTAAACGAGATCAAGCAGTACCTGCAGAACCCTCCGGTGTTGGCTGCGCCGGTCAAAGGAAAACCCCTCATTCTTTATACGACCGCCCTCGAAGGTTCCTTGGGCGCACTATGGGCACAAGAGAACGATCAGGGGAAAGAGAGGGCACTCTACTACTTAAGTCGAGTTCTACTGGGGGCAGAAAGCAACTACTCTCCCATTGAAAAACATTGCTTGGCGTTAATCTTCGCGATAACTAAGCTCAGGCACTATGCGTTGGCGCATGAAGTCCGTCTCATTTCAAAGGTGGATCCCCTTAAATACTTGATGTCGAAAGCCATATTGACGGGACGACTCGCTAGGTGGGCCCTGCTCTTGATGGAGTTCTCGATAACGTATCAACCTCTCAAGGCAGTGAAAGGCCAGGCCATTGCCGATTTCCTCGCTGAGCATCCGATACCGGCCGATTCTCCTCTGAACTGTGATTTGCCGGACGAGCATGCATTTGATGCAATTAGCGGCGGAAGCACCCGATGGGAACTCTACTTCGATGGAGCGTCCTCTGTAAAGAAACAGAAACAAGGTGTCTCAATGATCAAATCGGGGGTAGGCCTCGTCTTTGCAACTCCACAAGGAGGGATAATGCGCTTCGCCTTCTCCTTAACAGTGCCGAGGACAAACAATGAAGCTGAATACGAAGCTCTGATAGCAGGCCTCGAAATCGCCATCGACCTGAGAATTGAAGACCTCCTTATATACGGGGATTCTCAACTGGTCATTAGTCAAGTAAATGGTGACTACCAAACGTGCAAACCGGAGTTGGTGAAGTACGGCGAAAAGGTGCAACAACTATTGACCCAAATTCCCTCCTATACTTTAGAGAACATACCGCGCGCGGAAAACAGCAAAGCAGACGCGTTGGCCAAACTTGCTAAAGAACTGGCTGACGAGAACCTCGATGATGTAAGAATCGTGGTACAAAGCCGTCGAGTGCTCGCCCCGGCAGAAATACCCCCGGAATTATATAAAGAAAAGGGAGCGACTGAGCAGACGACCCTACAAATAAAAAACCGTGAGAAGGCTGAGGACTGGAGGGAAGTCTTCATAGACTACTTTAAGTCCCACCGAATGCCCAAGGAAGCGTCCTCAAGACATCAGCTCATGAAACGAGCTCTATCTTTCGCTTTCGTCAACGATACTCTATACAAGAGATCGTTTGATTCTCTATGGCTGAGATGCTTAGGACCTGACGAAGCAGAAAGAGTCATTCGGGAAGTTCACGATGGACTTTGCGGTTCTCACCAAGCAGGCCCAAAGATGAAGTTAAAAATTAAACGGATGGGTTACTACTTGTTCACGATGATCCAGGACTGCCTCGAGTATGCGAAGCAATGCCACTCGTGCTAGATTCATGGAGACTTTATCCACCAACATCCGAATCCACTACACCCAACGGTGGCTAGCTGGCCATTCGAAATGTGGGGGACTGACATAGTCGGCCCCATCGAGCCAGCATCATCCCGGGGACATCGTTTTATCCTGGCGACAACTGCTTACTTCTCCAAATGGGCAGAAGAGTACCACTGAGGGAAGTGAAGACGGAGAATATCCTCCATTTCTTCAAGATGCACGTCATCTATCGGTTTGGAACCCCACGGCGGATTATCTCCGATAATGGGCCAGCCTACCGAAGCCATAAGATTAGCCGCTTCGCGCAGCAGCACAATATAGACTGGAGGTATTCTTCAGTTTACAACCCACGAGCTAACGGTCTGGCCGAGGCCTTCAATAAGACCTTGACGAAGATCATAAAAAAGACCATTTCCCGGAATAAGAGAGACTGGCACGAGTGGCTGCAAGAAGCCCTCTGGGCCTATTGAACTACATTCAAAACGGCCACGAACACAACGCCGTACGCGTTGGTATTTGGGACGGAAGCAGTGCTCCCCCTCGAGATAGAGTTACCCTCTCTACGAGTGGCAGTCCACCACGAGCTGACGGACGAAGAAAATGCTCACCTTCGGCTTGAGGAGCTTAATGCCCTCGACGAAACCCGGCTCATAGCGCAACAACATCTAGAAGCCTACAAAGCAAAGATGACGCGCTCGTATGAAAGATTGACTAGGCCGAGGACATTCCGCCAAGGCGAACTCGTACTAGTGGTCAAAAGACCTATGATCCCCAATCGTGCCAAGCGGGGAAAATTTGAGCCAAACTATGAAGGCCCGTACATCATAGACAAGGTCTACCAGGGTAGAGCCTATCTACTCATGGACATGCACGGTGAAAGGCCTTTCAGGCCAATAAACGGCCGCTTCTTAAAGAAATACTATGCTTAATGAGCCACAGCCTGGGTCAATGATAGATGACGACGACTATGTCCGCTCGCTATCTTCCTAAGCTCAGACTTTACAAGTAGCAGCCGGCCTTCCTATATCGATGGACCGAAACGTCCTTAAACTAACGACGGACCGAAACGTCCTTAAACTAACGACGGACCGAAACGTCCCTAAACTACTACCGCAGCATCCTTAGGCTGACGAGATAAAAAAAAAAGAGAGAAAAAGAATAAAAAATGGTGTGTCCACAAGCAAAATGGGCACGGATGAAAACCCGAAAGGGCTCCGTGAGTAAAAACAACAGGACTAACGGCGAGTGTTTGTGAAAACCCGAAAGGGCGCAACCTCGTTAAAAGACACTTATAGGGTCCTCTCGACCTGATAAGGAGAAACCACCTGCGTGAGATCCTTACGACTCACAAAGGAGCAACACACTTAGGGATCCTCACGATTCCTAAGGAGAAAATACACTTACGAGATCCTCACGACTCGTAAGGAGAACTCTCTTATGGGACCCTCACGGCTCATAAGATTTGAAAGTCTTAAGTTACAGAAACCTAAACCTGTTCTTAAGCAAATCCTCCACAACCTTCGATATTGCCCTACAAGGGACTCAATACTGACCCTTATATACAATCCACGGGCGCGAATAAACATTTCCCCAGCAAAGTCCAACCCTTGTAGGTCCTCTCGACCCATAAGGAGAAAGCCCTCTTGTAGGATCCTTACGACTTACAGAGGAACACACACTTAGGAATCCTCACGATCCCTAAGGAGAAAATACACCTGCAAGATCCTCACAACTTGTAGGAAGAAATACCTTTGTGAGACCCTTACGGCTCATGAAGTCAAAAGCCTTGGTCGACAGGACCCTTAACCCTGTTTGCTGAGCCACCTTTGTTCATCATCGACAAAGGCAAATGATGATTCGCTCCTGGCAACATTCCAGTTGTAGCGGTGCTGATGCCGAAATCGGTGCCTAAAATCCAGGCTTGCAACGAAAAAGCTAGCAAGCCACACATGCCTACAAAATAGCCGAAATGATGGAGCAACTTGCAATAAAAAGCAGCAAGTAAAAATGAAGGCATGAAAAATAGCCGAAATGATGGGGCAACTCGCAATAAAAAGCAGCGAGCAGAAAATAAGTAAATAGCCGAAATGATTGGGCACCGCGAAAAAATAGCCGAAATGATGGGGCAATCGCGACCTTCGCGATATAAAAGCTGAAACGATAGAGCATCGCGGAAAAAGAAATAAAATAAAAATAAAATTTATGCCTTACAGGTGATGTTCCATCACACCCTGTACATAATCCAAGGGCGTAAACAAAAAAGGGAACATACCTCCCCCCCCAGGTTTCACCAAAGAAAGAAGCTAAATCTCGACGGGCCACAAGCGACCTAGAGATCATCCCAACACTCGTCTCGTAACGACGGACACAACTTCAAGCTAAGCGGAACTCCCAGTTCCATGGCTCGGTGGTATACAAATCGCCAACAGTCAGACCCCCATCCCGTGAAATGCGGATACAATCAGCAAAATTCCTGGTTACGTGGAACGCGGATAATGTCACTCTTTGACCCCGTGGAAAACGTCCAGAGCGGATCCTGGTCCTCGCAGAGCACGGCAGTGAACCCGTGTGAAGCATCCAGAGCGGAGCCTAGTCCTCGCCTAACGCGGCAGTGAACCCGTGTGAAGCATCTAGTGCAAAATTCCTGGTTACGTAGAACGCGGATAATTTCACTCTTTGACCCCGTGGAAAACGTCCAGAGCGGAGCCTAGTCCTTGCCAACCACGGCATTGAACCCGTGTGGAGCATCTAGTGCAAAATTCCTGGTTACGTGGAACGCGGATAATGTCACTCTTTGACCCCGTGGAAGACGTCCAGAGAGGATCCTGGTCCTCGCAGAGCACGGCAGTGAACCCGTGTGAAGCATCCAGAGCGGAGCCTAGTCCTCACCTAAAGCGGCAGTGAACCCGTGTGAAGCATCTAGTGCAAAATTCCTGGTTACGTGGAACGCGGATAATGTCACTCTTTGACCCCGTGGAAAACGTCCAGAGCGGAGCCTAGTCCTCGCCAAGCACGGCAGTGAACCCGTGTGAAGCATCTAGTGCAAAATTCCTGGTTACGTGGAACGCGGATAATGTCACTCTTTGACCCCGTGGAAAACGTCCAGAGCGGAGCCTAGTCCTCGCCAAGCACGGCAGTGAACCCGTGTGAAGCATCTAGTGCAAAATTCCGGGTTACGTGGAACGCGGATAATGTCACTCTTTGACCCCGTGGGAAACGTCCAGAGCGGAGCCTAGTCCTCGCCGAGCACGGCAGTGAACCCGTGTGAAGCATCTAGTGCAAAATTCCTGGTTACGTGGAACGCGGATAACGTCACTCTTTGACCCCGTGGAAAACGCCCAGAGCGGAGCCTGGTCCTCGCCAAGCACGGCAGTGAACCCGTGTGAAGCACCCAGAGCAAATACCGGACTGTGGAGTCCTTAAAATCCACGGACTATGATGTCCTTAACCTCGACCGCGATGTCTTAAAACTAACGATCAACCACCCCGATTCCCTACGGATTCTTCCTTGGTTTAAGGGTACATCTCTTCACTCCTTTGATACCTGGCGTTGTAATTCTTCAACGTCTTCAAAGAGGTGACGGGTCCCTGCAACCAAACGTCGGACTGTGGAGTCCCTAAATCCACGGACTATGAGGTCCTTAACCTTGACCGTGATGTCTTAAAACTAACATCGGACTGTGGAGTCCCTAAATCCATGGACTATGAGGTCCTTAACCTTGACCGTGATGTCCTAAAACTAACATCGGACTGTGGAGTCCCTAAATCCACGGACTATGAGGTCCTTAACCTTGACCGTGACGTCTTTAAACTACAATACCTGGAGAAACCCCTGACTCCATAAAACACGGACAAGGGTGACCACATCCGGCACTTACAAGTCCTCACAACCTGTAAGGAAGAAAAACTCTCTTGTAAGATCCTTACGACTCTCAAGGGAAAACCCTCTTAATAATCCTCACGATTTTTAAGAAGAACTTACACTTATGGGATCCTCTCGACCTATAGGGAGAAAAACTCTTTATGAGACCCTCGTGGCTCATAAAATGCAAAAGCCTTAGGAAGCAGATCCTAACCCTGAATCCTAAGCCATCGCTGTCCTGCAAGGAGATCAAGATAGAATATCCGCAGAATACATTCAATAAAAAGGGGATACACCATTGAGAGGAAAATTGTATCTTTTATTCATAAGCCAAAATGGATACAAAGTACAATTCATGAAAGAACAAAAAGAAAATACTCTCATCCATGAGTATGTACAAAAAGGAAGGAAGAGATACAAATGTTTCAAGCCGGCGGGCGATTCAACAGCTTGCTCAGCTCATCCTGCTTTTGTTGGACCACGGCTTCATGACGCAAGATCTCCAAAAGACGAGCCTCCGCCTGACCTTGTTGGGCCTGATATGAAGCAAGCCGGGCTTCGAGCTCTTTCTCGGTGGCTTTATGAGCCTCGACCCTCTCACGAGTGAACGTGGCAACTTTATCGAGAGCCACCACCTCTTTTATGGACTCCTGGAGCACTCGCCAGAATTCGTATGCTTTGTTGGCCTTGGCTATGAGGCTGGCCTGAAGCTCGCTCAATGCCTTGGAAGCTAGCCCCCTCTCTGAAAATTTACGGCCGAACCCTTTTTTCGCACGACAATATGTTCGCCACGCGTCGCCCTATCAGGCCATGTAAGCTCACTTTGCGACCGCAACCTTGGAAATGGGACATACACGCTCGAGACCATATAAATGGGCTTCCGATCGACAACCATAATCGATCCAACACGCGCTCACATAACCTGGTATGAAAAGCAGCGAAAAACTTTCCGATGATTATTCTATCGAGCATGTGTTCGCAATCATATGAACATCCGAAAAAGAAATAAAATTCGAAGCTTTAATGTGCATGCGACATGACTACAGTATTGATAATTAAAGGAAGTTTTCATAAAAGGAACACAAAATTTATTTATGCAAACGGAAACATACATACTAGTACCAAGCCTACATGGAAGTTCGGCATAAAGCGTAAAAAAGGAGGGACTAATTTAAACATGTTCTATACTAACGGAAAAGGTCACCAAACATGGGATCAACGGCACAGGGATTGATGAAGCAGAGGACAAAATTCTCCATCTCTCTCTCTGCTTTCTCCAGCACATCGAAGCGACGGTTCTCACGAGGAGTCGCTCCCCATCGATTGGCGCCGTGTTCGTCCGCGAAAGCAGACATGATAGCTCACCGGGCCTTCATCTGGCTCAGCAGATGAATTGAGTAATCCTTCAAAGCCTGAGTAATCAGGCACGCTTCATGAAAGCCCTCGAGCTTTTCTTCCGCCGCGTCGAGCATCGCCAGGGTCATCTCCGCCGTGTGAGGAGGGATGTCGGCAAGTACAGCCGTGAGAATCATCCGGAGCCAGAGGGAACCCATCGGTAGGGGGGACCCCCTACGGATCGAGAGTTCATGCATGGCTGAGTCGCATTCGTTGTCGGTAAGGAGGGGATCCACCAACCGAGCAGCAAAGCGGGGGACCTTCCCCTCAATAGGAACTTCCTATGGCTGTCGACGAGCATGAGGGTGATTGCAGGCCATGGCGCTCGTTTGTTTCTCAAGACAAGTTACTCCAAGATAAAATAATAATAATATAAATCTCTTTGTGAAGGGAAAAGAAAGCTATAGCCTCATATATAAAGAAGGGCATTAAGTGCTGTGCGCGGAAAATCTTGCATGGTGAAGCTATTTCCAAGGCCCAAAAAAGGAAATGCATCGAAAATCAAGGAGAGGGAACTATTTCCAAGGCCCTTTTTTCTGCATCTGATATTGTGCACTGAAAATATGGCATGGGAAGATTTTGTGAACAGCCCCATCAAGGGACCCCACGCGCAGAACACGTGAGGCCCAAACCCGATGTACACAAAAAAAAATGGAGTAGCACCCTGCATATTAAAAGCACCAACAACAAAAGTAGCAAAATGATGAAATCCCAGAGAAAGGCATGCGAACAGGGAAAAACATAATAAAACTTATCATTCATACTTTGAGAAGTTCATACAAAATAAAAAGGACACAACTACAACGGTAAGACTTCAGACGCGGGGCATGGGTTGAGAAACTCAAAATTAACTTTGTCCAAGATTCTCCAAGCATTTCGAACCTCCCGAGTATGCTTCCTCTCGCGGTCGCAAGCGTCGGGGTCCTCACGAATATTCTCCACCCTCCGATAGGCGGCAAGTATGGCGGACTGCTGAAAGGCTTGGTGCAAGAGATCAATAAGGTGATCTCGCCTCCTCTTTGAGATCAAGCCCATCAGGTACACTGAATGTACCTTAGCCTCAGCAGTGTCCAAGGCCCTGAGCGGTATGCCAGCGCAAAAGAGAGGAAGTGCCTCCCGGATCGCCAATACGATCAGCCTCAGAAGGGTAGAGCGACGGGGGAGTAGCCGATGGTTGTACTCGTCAAAGCGGCTCATGATCTCGGCACACTGAGCATCGGTGAACTCCTGGTTCTGACTGTGGCCCAGTGCACGAATATTCCCATAGGAAATGATCTCGTCAAGACCATACAGATGGGCATCCATGATACCTGAAATAAAGGTCATAAGACATCATTACAAAACTTCTGTTGCATTGATTGCAGAAGGACAACCTCGGGCCAAGAGACCCCAGGAAGCCTCCGTGTGAAGAGATCGAGTTCTTCATTGGAATTAAATTCCTTATTAAGAAAAGGGAATTAAATTCCCAGAAACATTTTTGGATGGAATTAAATTCCATGGAGTTGAAACGCCATCATCATCTCCCCAAAGATCATCCAAACCCTAAGGAATCTACAGTTCGAAGGATAGGCGGTTTCATGTTCTTATGGAAAAACATGAAGAAAAATGGGTAAAAACCCTTGTTTCGGATCTAAAATCCAAAGGAATGTGGGAGTTCGCTGTTTATCCAAGAACATTACCTGAGGAAAAAGGGTCACCTGAACAGAGTTAAACTCTGAAGATTGTTTCAAGACAGAGAACTAAGCTCTGGAAGCGAGAATTAAATTCTCAAGGGAAAAGTTCTCAGAAGAAGAAGATGAGCAAAGTGAAGGCTCCTCTGAAAAGACAGTGGTATTTATAGAAGGCGATGGAAACGTTTCATCTCCCCAGATCCCTAGAGGAATCCAATGGTCACAAAGGTGACAGCGTTGCACTCACGTGCGAACACGTGAGAACAACGCTGTGGGGGCATTTGTTTCCTGATTTAAAATCAGAAAAGCTTATGGAAAAAGCTTCAGAAGAGGGTCACGTGCTTACACGTGACCAGCAGTCACGTGTTGGCACGTGACACCTAAAAGTATCGGCAAGGCAAGTTCAGTTTCCCAACTACATCGAGGAAAAGGGCTTCAGAAAGAGTCACGTGCTCCCATGTGACCAGGGTCACGTGTTGGCACGTGACATATAAAAGCAGCGGCAAAGGCACATTGGTTCCCTGATCAAGTCAAGGAAAAGGCTTCAGAAGAGGTCACGTGCTCCCACGTGACCAGGGTCACGTGTTGGCATGTGACGCTCAAAACATCAGACTCATTCTCCAGTTACATCAAGGAAAGAGGCTCCAGACAAGGGTCACGTACTCACACGTGACCAGTGGTCACGTGTTGGCACGTGATGACCAAGCAGCGGCAAAGGTATAGCGCAAAGGAAAGAAGTGGGCTCATTCCAAAGAGGGCCACGTGCCCACACGTGACCATGGGTCACGTGGTCACACGTGACCGGCTTTCAAAGCCTATTTTGCTAACAGAATTAAATTCTAAAAGAGATATAAATCTTTCCAAAGGAAAGCGATTACCTGGAACCAATCGAATTAAAGATTTAAAGATGATTAAATATCATCTATCTATGGGAAAATCTCGAGTTTGGAAAGATTTCCCCTTTAAATCTAACCGAAATAACAAAGGAGAATCCCTGGACTTGAAATCCAATGGTGAATAAAATTCACCTAATAATCCAAAGGTCCAGAACGAATGATGGATGCAAATCAAATCTCTCAATGAAGATTCATCAAAAACTAATTGACTCGGCTGCTTCTCCTATAAATAGGAGCCAAGAGACATACAAGAGAGATATAGACGCAGAGGGAAGAAAAGAGAGAGAGCCTTGATACTTTGAGGAATTTGGATCTTCTGCAAAAGAAAACCCTAGGTAAGAAAGGGAAAGCTCCTTGAAAGAAAAGAGAATTTAATTCTCAACAGGGTCTAACAGAAGAACATATCTCTTCTCTCTTTGATAGAGGATCTGCAAAGTGCACATCTCCCCTTGAAGTTGAGAATTTAATTCTCAATGGGTCGAGATCCTGCCATGCAGATCCAAAACATAGAGAGGGAACGGAAGCACGAGAATTTAATTCTCACAGAATTATAGGAATTTAATTCCTTTAAAATAAAATTAGGGCTTGACCCTGTGTCATGGGAATTTAATTCCTTCAAAACAAAAAGAAACAGGGTTTAACCCTAATTAAGAACTTAGTTCTGTTGAAACAGCGGGAATTTAATTCCTTTAATCATAATTCTTTAACAAAAAATGGGAGTTTAATTCCTTAAAAGCTTCTATTAGGGTTTAACCCTATTCAGTTCTTCACATATATGAGGAATTTAATTCCTACAGAAAATTCGGAGTCCAACTCTATTCCAGAATATAAATCTTCAAAAGGAAGTAGGAATTTAATTCCTCCGAAATTATTATCAGGGTTCAACCCTACGAGGAATTTAATTCCTGGAAAAGATTAACAGATCCTCTAAACAACATACATAGAGGCAGGGTCACGTGTCACCACGTGACCTCCCCAAAAGACCTATAGAAAGCCCCTTTGAGGCAGCACCCCACGTGACCCACGTGACCCCAGGCAGAAGCTTTAACATATAAGCATTTGAATGCCCGTCACGTGATGGCAGGTGATGCTCTAAAAGATGCAATGATCTCAGAAGAACAAATGAAGGGAGGGCGCTCTCACGTGTTGCCACGTGACCCCTCTTGCCTTAGTGATCAACGCCAATCAAAGAACTTTATTCGCAGTGTTCAACACTGATTACCTTAGTGTTTAACATTAATCTGAGATCCCCGTTGCCAGTGTTTAACACTGATCTGTTTTAGTGTTTATGATAAGTTGAAAGCCTTATTGCTGGTGTTTAACACCAGTTATCTTTTAGTGTTAAACACTAACTTGTTAATCTCGTTCCCAGTGTTCAACACTGATTGCTCTGTAGTGTTTAACACTAGGCTTTGGCCCAATTGGCTAAATGGATAGAGGCAAAGCCTCTCCTTCAATAGACCAACAGGAAGCCAATACTCCAGACATGATCGGACTTAGCCCAAGCTAGGCCATGAGTCTTCAATTCGTAATTAACTGGGCTTATGGGCTCATAACATAATTAATTGGTCTTGATCCCAAATCGGGCCAAGGACTATTTAATCCACTCCGGTTCTAGGGTACATCTCTTCACTCCTTTGATACTTGGCATTGTAATCCCTCAATGTCTTCAAAGAGGTGACGGGTCCCGACGACCACACATTGATATGGACTGTGGGGTCCTTAAACCCATGTGAAGCATCTAGTGCAAAATTCCTGGTTACGTGGAACGCGGATAACGTCACTCTTTGACCCCGTGTGAAGTATCCAGAGCGGATCCTGGTTCTCGCAGAGCACGGCAGTGAACCCGTGTGAAGCATCCAGAGCGGAGCCTAGTCCTCGCCGAGCACGGCAGTGAACCCGTGTGAAGCATCTAGTGCAAAATTCCTGGTTATGTGGAACGCGGATAACGTCACTCTTTGACCCCGCGGAAAACGCCCAGAGCGGAGCCTGGTCCTCGCCAAGCACGGCAGTGAACCCGTGTGAAGCATCCAGAGCAAATACCGGACTGTAGAGTCCTTAAACCCATGGACTACGACGTCCTTAACCTCGACCGAGATGTCTTAAAACTAACAATGGACCGCAATGTCCTTAAACTACCCATGGACCGCAATGTCCTTAAACTACCCATGGACCGCAATGTCCTTAAACTAGCAATGGACCGCAATGTCCCTAAACTGGAACAATAGAGCCTCCGCATGCTCTTTTGTCGGATCTAAACGATCCCGTTTAAGTTGATCTTAGCCTCGAAGATGGCTAACGTATCCTTAAACCTTCAAACAGACTGGGCTATGAATCTCCCCTAATCAACTCTGGCTTAAGGGTACATCTCTGAACTCCTCTGACATCTGTCGTTGTAATCCTACAACGTCGTCAGAGAGGTGATGGGTCCCGACGGCCATAAATACGATGGACCACCATGTCCCTAAACTGGAACAATAGAGCCCAAACGCTCTGTTGTCGGATCTAAACGATCCTGTTAAGTTGATCTTAGTCTCAAGTAAGACTAACGTATCCTTAACAAACGTTTGAGTTGATCTTAGCCTCAAGTATGGCTAACGTATCCTCAAACCAAACCCCAAAACCCAAATCTAAGATTACACGGATTTGGACTAGTCCACGCCCTACGGGCGACGACATAACTCGGTCTCCGTAAACAATCCACGGGCAACAAAACATAAAATAAACACATACGACACGAAGTGACCATCTGGAGAAGGAGAAAGTTGTTACCGCGATGCGGTAGCGTAATTAACTGTAGGGACTTGCGCCTGCAGGGAAAAGCGTCCCCACAATCAAAAACCCCTCAAATGAGGGGGAATCTGACGAAGTCTGCTACATCGGCCGCATCCGTTTAAACCTTCGATACATAGTGCCATAAATCAACTTGGCATCTTCGGAGAGGTGGACGGATAGCACCAATTAGCATCTGCCCCGAACCTCAGGCAAGACGTCCCGCGTCTCGGCCGCCGTTCGGAGGGGAACAGCGGCGACTTGCGCTTGCGCTTGAGAACAAGCGCGCCACGTGTCGGCACCGGGGTGACTTGCGCTCGAACGCTTGCGCTCGAGCGTAAGCACGCCACATGTCGGCACGTGGGCGCTTTGCGCTCGAACGCTGAGCGCTTGACCGCAAGCGTGCCACGTGTTGGTACGCGGGCGCTCTGCGCTTAAGCGCCGGCGAGAAAAAGAGACTTTTAGCCTAAAAAAATTTCTCGGAAGAGAAATCAGAGAGGAGTTGGACTCCTGAGTGTTTTTTTTGGGTTTAGTGAAAGGGGTTCTTCTTCTTCCTCCTCTGTTAGCTGGATCTTGAAGATCAAGAGATGTGAGATCTCAAAATCTTTCCTTTTGGCGATCTAAAGACAGATCCAAGTTTCCCTTTGTGGGTTTGGTGGTGAAAAACTATTTTGTTTTTAAAAGGAAGAGTAAAACTCTTGATTTAATTCAGAAGAAAGAAGAAGGTTTGAAACCTTCAGAAAAGGGAAAGAAATACAAACCCTAGGTTTTTGAGAGAATGAAAGTATATATTTTATTCATCATCATGTTGCCTTTTATAGGCTTACATATTTACATATAGCCCCTTGGGCTTTACAAAAATGGCATTTTGCCCATCCCATGGCTCATGTGCCATTTCACTCTTGCACATAAGCCATGGGCTTACAAAATATTGGCTTTATGCCCATTTTACATACATTCATGTATAAAAAATCACATAAAAATTATTTATTACATGATTTTGTTGTTGGCATGGGGAGGCTGGCCGCAGGCTCGACTTGGGCATGGGCCCGCTTGACCTGGGCTTGGGCCCACCTAGCTTGGGGGTTGACCTTGACTTTTACTCGGTCAACCGGGGTGCAAATTTTTACCCCAACAAATTGCTCCCCATCAATAAATGCACACCGCACATTTGTGTTGTGTGCATGAAATTGATGGATCTTGAAGCTGGACTTTGAGGTGGAACATCATTCCGGGGGCGGAGCATCATCCCAGGGGATCAGAGCATCATTCCGATGAGCGGAGCATCATTCCAGATATCGGAGCATCATTCCGAAGGGCGGATCATGATTCCAGAGGATCGGAGCATCATTCCGATGAGCGGAGCATGATTCCAGGGTTCGGAGCATCATTCCAAAGAGCGGAGCATGATTCCAGGGTTCGGAGCATCGTTCCGATGGGCGGAGCATAATTCCAGAGATCGGAGCATCTTTCCGAAGGGCGGAGCATGATTCCAGGGTTCGGAGCATCATTCCGAAGAGCGGAGCATGATTCCAGGATTCGGAGCATCATTCCGAAGAGCGGAGCATGATTCCAGGAATCGGAGCATCATTCCGAAGGGCGAAGCATGATTTCAGGGGATCGGAGCATCATTCCGATGAGCGGAGCATGATTCCAGGATTCGGAGCATCATTCCGAAGGGCGGAGCATGATTCCAGAGTTCGGAGCATCTTTCCGAAGAGCGGACCATAATTCCAGAGATCGGAGCATCGTTCCGATGAGCGGAGCATGATTCCAGGGTTCGGAGCATCTTTCCGAAGAGCGGAGCATGATTCCAGGGTTCGGAGCATCATTCCGATGAGCGGAGTATGATTCCAGGATTCGGAGCATCATTCCGAAGGGCGGAGCATGATTCCAGAGTTCGGAGCATCTTTCCGAAGAGCGGACCATAATTCCAGAGATCGGAGCGTCGTTCCGATGAGCAGAGCATGATTCCAGGGTTCGGAGCATCTTTCCGAAGAGCGGAGTATGATTCCAGGGTTCGGAGCATCATTCGGAAGGGCGGAGCATGATTCCACAGTTAGGAGCATTTTTCCGAAGAGCGGAGCATGATTCCAGGATTCGGAGCATCGTTCCGAAGGGCGGAGCATAATTCCAGAGATCGGAGCATCATTCCGAGGATCGGCAGACATTCTGACCGAAGCATGATTTCGATGCAGAGGTAGATTTCTAGGCGAAGTATAATTCCGAAAAGGGAGGAAAATATTCCGAGGCGAAGCATGATTTCGACACGGGGTATATTCTGAGACGGAGCATGATTCCGGCGCAGAGCTTGTTGGCTAACTTGATTCCGAGGCGAAGCATAATTTCGATAGGGAAGGCAGGTATACCGAGGCGAAGCATCATTTCGACACGGGGTGTATTCTGAGACGAAGCATAATTCCGACGAGGAGGTCGTTATCCCGAGGCGAAGCATGATTTCGACACGGGGTAAATTCTGGGACGAAGCATGATTCCGCCGCAGAGGTTGTTGGTTTGATTTGATTTGGGTTGACATCAGCTTCGCTACACTGGGATATGGTACCATGAGCGAATCATCATTTGTCATGAGAGGATTTGGGGATTGGTTTTTTTTTGTTTGGCATCAGTATCGCTACACTGGAATATGGTACCAGGAGCGAATCATCATTTGCGCTTGCTTATTAGGAAGTGAAGGCTTAGGAGATAGGTTTTAGGTCCCTATCACCTAAGACTTTTCAATTTTGTGAGCCGAAAGGGTCTCACAAAGCATTTTCTCCCTATGGGTCATAAGGATCCCGTAAGTGTATTTTGTCCTTAGGAGTCGTGGGGAGTCCTAAGTGTGTTGCTCCTTTGTGAGTCGTAAGGATCTCACGCGGGAGTTTTCTCCTCACAAAGTCGAGATTACCTTGCGAGTGCATTTCATCTCCTTTTCCTTTTTTTTTATGAGTTTGCGCCCTTTCGGGTTTTCACAAACTCGCCGGCAGTCCTGCTATTTTTACTCACTGAGCCCTTTCGGGTTTTCATTCGTGCCCATTTTGCTTATGGACATACCATTTTTTTCATTTTTTTTCATTTTATTTTTTCATATTATTATTTTTTTATTTTTTATTTTTATTTTTGGTGGGACATTGAATGTGGTCTCACCAGTAAGACTTGGGAGAGATAGGGATCGTTTTACGCCCGTGGATTGTATACGGTTTTACAGGATGTATGATCCAGACCATAGGGCCTGAAAAATTTCGGACTTTGTTGGCGTCTGCATCGCTGCACTGGAATATGGTACCAGGAGCGACTCATCATTCGCCATTAGGGTATGGGATTTGGAATTTGGTTGGCGTCTGCTTCGCTGCACTGGAATATGGTACCAGGAGCGACTCATCATTCGCCATTGGGGTATGGGATTTGAAATTTGGTTGGCGTCTGCATCGTTGCACTAGAATATGGTACCAGGAGCGACTCATCATTCGCTACTTGGGGATTGGGGAGCGATGGCTTAGGAGACAGGTTTAGATCCCTATCACCTAAGGCTTTTCAATTTTATGGGCCGTGAGGGTCCCATAAAAGCATTTTCTCCCTACGAGTCGTAAGGATCCCGCAGGTGTATTTTCTCCTTGGGAGTCGTGAGGACCCCCAAGTGTGTTTTTTCTTGGTGAGTCGTAGGGATCCCACGAAGGTTTGTTCTCCTCATGTATCGTGAGGACACATGAGTGGGTCTTCTCAATAGAGCATAATTCTAAAGGCGGAGACCAGCCGCGTAACTGGTGAATGTGGTGGGCATGGGTATGACGAGAATTATTTGAGCCCATGGATTGTATACGGCAGTCAATTTGGGGACTGGCCGTAGGGCTGGAGAATTTTGAGAAATTGGATTTTGGTTGGCGTCTGCATCGCTACACTGGAATATGGTACCAGGAGCGACTCATCATTTGCCGTTTTTTTTGTTTTTGTTGTTTTTTTTTGTTTTACCGCGATTGCTCTATCATTTCAGCTTTTCTTATCGCGAAGATCGCGATTGCCCCATCATTTCGGCTTTTATTCGCGGTTGCCCCATCATTTTGGCTTTATTTTCATTTTTATTTTTACTCGCTGATTTTTATTGCGAGTTGCCCCTTCGGCTTTTCTTTATTTTTCTTTTATTTACACATTTTTTGTTTTTTTTACATATATATATATATATATATATATATATTTTACAATCCCAGTTTAACGACTTAGAGGTCGATTGTTCCCAGTTTAATGACGTGGTGGTCGATTGTTCCCAGTTTAATGACGTGGTGGTCGATTGTTTTCAGAGAGAGGCGGATATCTGAGAGAATCAGTTTCACGAAGAACTTCGGTCTCCGTTTGTATAAAATTGGCGGTCGCAGCTGGACTGTTTGTTAACACGCCTTTAGACAGTTCTATCTCTCCTGCCTTGTATTATTTTTCAACCCAATCTTTGAAGACGAAGCAGTCCTCAATAGCATGACCTATCACTCTGTGATAGAGGCAGTATTTGGGGTCGTCGGTCCTATTCGCTTCCTGCGGTCTTTTTGACTCTGGCAGTTGTAGACCGTTCTTCAGGGCGTCGTTGAATATTTTACGGATTTTGTCCCTTCTGAAGGAATATACCTTATCCAGCTTCTCTTTCAGTGGAGATTCTCCTCCCTCTCCGAACATTGGCTTCCGAGGCTGGTTGGCGCTAAGCCCGCTCATCCCTTGCTTATTTCGGTTAGCCGAAGTGTTGAAAGATTCAGAATCATCGGAGTTTCCGCCTTTGCGATTGTCGTCCTTTCGGTTTCTCCAGGACCTATTGTTATTTTGGGAATTCGAGGAGGACTCCTGTTTTGAGCGCTCCAGCATATGAACTTTCCTGGTCAGCTCTTGGAATGTTTTGAGACCCGCGGTGCATAGAAATGGGACCATCCAATTGTTGAGATTTCCGACGAGGAGACTGACAGATTGGTCTTGCTCTATCGGCGGTTCGCATTTGACGGAGAGATTACGCCATCGGGTTATAAAATCCGTGCTGCTTTCGTCGTTCTTGGGCTTGGTCCTTACAAGCTCGGCAATGGTGATCTTTTCGCTGACGCTCATGAATCTTTGTCGAAACAAAAATTCCATTTGGATGAAAGTAGTAACGGAGCCATCCGGTATGCTCGCGTACCAGTCGAAAGCAACATCGGTCAAGCTATTAACGAACTGGCAGAGGAGAAGCGCATCATTGCCCCCAGTATTCCCGCATGAGGCTTTGAAGTGGGCGGTGTGTTGATTCGCATTTCCCGTCCCATCGAATCTTCCGAATTTGGGGATGACATAGCCGCTAGGAAATTCTACCAGATCAGAATGAGCAGGATATGGTCTCCCACTACTGCTGATATCTTTTTGCGCTTCGGCTTCGTCCACCAATGTTTTGACTTTGCTGGCAACCAAATCCATGATTTGATCTTGAGTTAGCGGGCTACTGTCATCAGTAGCCAAGACATTTCCTGAGATAGGATGCGATTGACTTTCATGCGGTCCGCCCGCCTTTGGATTTGAGGGAATAGGCACCGGCTGTCTCGGGACAACGTTTCCCGGTTCATGAGCAGAGCCCTGTACTTGATTGGGCGGCTGAGAGGAAAGTTGGGCCGTAAGCCGTAAGACGACATTTGTCAAGTCGTCGATTTTTGAGTAGAGCTTGGCCATCTCCTTGTCTTTGCTTCTGAGCTGTTTTTGGAGCTCTTGGAGAAGTTGCTGCTCCGCATTCTTAGGCTGGAAAGCTGGCTCATCTTCGCTTTCCGAGCCCGACTCCTCATGGACCGAAAGGTCTTTCCGCCTATCATCCTCATCGAGAAGGTTTTCATCACCCGGCGGGGGCGGCTGTTCTTAGGAAGCGGCAACCACATTCAAGCCATATTGGATTTGAGATGTGGTGGCCCCGTCCTTGCTCTTGCTGCGCGTGCCCACCATATAGACAGTGTGGACCACATACCCAGCCATTTCCCCATCTTCGTCGGGGTAACCCTGTTCTTCGAACCTCATGAGGTTCAGCCTAGCAGGAGCCCTAGCCCTTTTGTTGGCTCTATATCTGAGCCTTTTCTGCCTTAACTTTTCAATTTTAAGGGCTCGGCGGGCATCCATTTCCTAGGAAGCCACCGTGAGTCGATTAGCGGGGAGCTTAGAGAAAACACCCGATCGAGCAGTTGTCAGGGGCACCGCCGGAGCTTGCTCGAGAGGCCCTGTTGCTTTGTTGGTGTTGATGGCCTTGCCCCCAGCTGGGGCCAAGGAAAGTCGTTCAGGCACCGACTTGCGTTTGGGTTGGGGTGCCCTTGAGATCACCACATTTGGTCTCCTGCCTTTCGAGACCGGTTTGCCTGCCACCGGGTCTTGAGGAGCTGGGATGGCGCCAACTGGCATGAACATAATAGAGCCGAATGGTAGCAGCGGCTCCTCCCATTGTCGCCCGAGACTAGCCGGAAGGACCGTCCTAGAGTCTATCCTCATCGTGTAGGAGACGGGAGCTGAGTTCATCATTGAAGACATCGTCGGAAGGTGATTGCTTGAAAATCTGCATGAAAAAGCATTATTTTTAGTATAAATACAGGTATGTATATTGATTGAGTTCGCATGAACGCTTAATCCCGAAATATGGGAGGAGAGATAAGTCCCACCGGGCGTGCCAGAATCTGTAGGGTGTTTTTCGTCACCCCATTGAGATGGGAATACGCGCGCGCTTGTCAGGCGTACTACAGATTCCCCCTGCCTAGGGTAGGCCGAGGTTTAATGATTGTGGGGATCCGAATCTCCGGCAGCCGCGGACTAAGCTGTCGTTAATTACCCCTCGCCTTTGGAGCGAGGGAACCTCCGATTGATGGGTTAAACTGGTCATGCGAACTCAATGTGCATTGTGCGTATGATGTGTTTTGAAAGGGGGTTTTGGATATATCGGGGCCTCGCAGAGTTTTTACGGGGGTTCCACTACCCGGATAGCGGGCGGGGGTCAAGGGGGCAGCAGCCCCCTTGCGGGGTGCGGGGCAGCGCCCCGTTAGAATTTTTTTCTAACAGGGACAGTGTCGTAGTGTATGTGTGTGTGCACATATGTATATATATAAGAAAAAAAAGGAAGAAAAGGCATCCAAAGGATGCGTGGGGGCAGCACCTTGGGCGCTGTGCGCCCAGGTGCTGTGCGCTCAGGCGCTAGAGTGCCACGTGTAGGCACGTGGGCGCTCTGCGCTTGAGCGCCTGACGCTCGAGCGCAAGTGCGCCACGTGTCGGCACGGGGGTGACTTGCGCCTGAGCGCTGGGCGCTTGAGCGCAAGCGCGCCACGTGTCGCTACCGGGGCGACTTGCGCTCGAGTGCTTGCGCTCGAGCATAAGCACGCCACATGTCGGCACCGGGGCGACTTGCGCTCGAACGCTGAGCGCTTGAGCGCAAGCGTGCCACGTGTTGGCACGCGGGCGCTCTGCGCTTAAGCGCCGGCGAGAAAAAGAGACTTTTAGCTTAAAAAAATTTCTCGGAAGAGAAATCAGAGAGGAGTTGGACTCCTGAGTGTGTTTTTTTTGGGTTTGGTGAAAGAGGTTCTTCTTCTTCCTCCTCTGTTAGCTGGATCTTGAAGATCAAGAGATGTGAGATATCAAAATCTCTCCTTTTTGGGATCTAAAGACAGATCCAAGTTTCCCTTTGTGGGTTTGGTGGTGAAAAACTATTTTGTTTTTTAAAAGGAAGAGTAAAACTCTTGATTTAATTCAGAAGAAAGAAGAAGGTTTGAGACCTTCAGAAAAGGGAAAGAAATACAAACCCTAGGTTTTTGAGAGAATGAAAGTATATATTTTATTCATCATCATGTTGCCTTTTATAGGCTTACATATTTACATATAGCCCCTTGGGCTTTATAAAAATGGCATTTTGCCCATCCCATGGCTCATGTGCCATTTCACTCTTGCACATAAGCCACGGGCTTACAAAATATTGGCTTTATACCCATTTTGCATACATTCATGTATAAAAAATCACATAAAAATTATTTATTACATGATTTTGTTGTTGGCATGGGGAGGCTGGCCGCGGGCTCGACTTGGGCATGGGCCCGCTTGACCTGGGCTTGGGCCCACCTAGCTTGGGGGTTGACCTTGATTTTGACTCGGTCAACCGGGGTGCAAATTTTTACCCCAACAAGTATGATCCGGAGACCCACAGACTATGCAAAGTTTAATCAAAATGCGACAGTCTCTCATAAAGTGTCCGACTCTACCGCAATGTTGCATATAACGGCTGGTTTTCCAAAGATAGTTGGTCCTGCTGGTCTTTTAGGTTGTTGTCTCCCGTTGAATCTAGAAGATGATCCTCCAAGAATTTGATTGGCTGGTTGCTTAATGCCAGAAAAACGGTCATCCTTCCTCATGTGTCGCCGAAGGTCTTCAAAGTTTCGTTCCGCCTCTAAGATTTCATCATAAGTCGAAAGAGTAGCAGAAGACAAGGAGGATTGCGTCTTCAGGTCCAATCCTTGCCGGAATCTCTTAGCATAAAGTTCTGGGGTTGCCACCAGATGATGCGCGAACCGACTTAACCTTGTGAACTCCGAAGCGTACTTGTCCACCGACTTATCCCACATGCTCCTTTGTTGGAATTGTATAAACTCTCTTTCCATCCTTAAGTGTGCCACGACTGAAAAGTACCGGATATAAAATCGATGTTTGAACGTTTCCCAGTCGATGGGCTCCTTCAATCTACTTTCCTCTGCCTCCCACCATATCCTGGCATTATCCATAAGTTGTAGCTTAGCGATGTTCACCTATGCATCCTTCGGAATTTGGGCAGCACCGAGATCGTTGACTGTTCCCTTGAGCCATTCCTCAGCTTCTAGGGGAGTTTCCTTCCCCGAAAAAGTCTTAGGGTGGAGTGATCTGAACTGCTTCACTCCCGCCGAACCTTGAGGAACTGGGGCTAGTGCCTTACTTAAAATCTCTGCTTGCTGCTGCCTACTTTCTCGTAGCTCCTGATGAAGGGCGGCTGTCTGCTGCTGCTGTTGCTCCAGTAGTCTTTGCATCATTTGTAGCATAGCTGCTTGCTGAGCAGCGGCTTCATTGATTCCATTTCCCCTTCTATTGCGGTTATGGTGTCGTCCGGTCATTGATGATCCGAATCAGAATATATTAGGTTGCAAACGGTTGAGGTGAGACAAGATAATAACTTGCATGGAAAAACAACAATTAATGCAAGAGAGAGACTAATAAGAAGAGCAAGAGACACAACAGAGATTATTGCTCGGAACTAAGATTTTATTATCCAACTTCAATAAGGAGAGTACAACCGAAAAGTAAGGACATGCCCCTACTATTCTACATCGTTTTATTCGGTCAAAGAAAAGGAAAAAGTCTTATTAATCTCGATTATGAGAGTTCAACAAGTGGTGATAGGTCCTCGCACTAAGAAAGGTACGGCCATTCCCACGGTGCCTTGTGGGGACAACTGCCTGAGTTTCTTCGGCCTCGAGTTCCTCCTCACTCGAAATTTCGTCCTTTGACTCATCCTCCACAGGAGCCTCGCTCTCGGATTCCACCACTATAGGGTCTTCTTCTTCTGCAGGAGTCTCCCCATCAGGATCATATTCCATAGGATTCTCTTCCGCCGCAGGTGCCTCTTTTTCTGGTCCCTCCTGTATATGCTCATCTTCCATAGGATCTTCTTCATCTTCGGAGTCATTGGCCATCACAGGCTCCGGAGTTGCAGTATCGACTTCTTCGTCTTCCGAGTCGCTGTCGGAAATAACTGCCTGAGAGTCTACGACTTCGTCGTCTGAATCTCTAGATGTAGCTTCAAAAGACATGTCATCCTTGTCGGAAAGATTTGCGATGACCTGAAAGGAAGGTCATGGTCAAGATACAGAATGTCAAGGAAGGGACAAGGGACATAGGAGAATTATGAAATCGGTATGAATGGAATACATTCACAAATATAATAAGTCAATTAACGGTTTCATTTTAGTACACAAGATGACCTGCATGGGCCACCACAAAAACCTGTCACGCCCCGCTTCCCAAAAGAAGAAGAAGGGTGACGTGGCATGGTCCGCAACCTAACTGCCTTGAAGGTGGTCTATTCAATACAGTTACGTTAAGCGTATGAATATTTAACATGCAGGGTGTGTACCAAAACAAAAATAATAAAAGCGAAAGTCATTTATTTCCATTAACCAAACTTTATTACATCCCAAAAGAAAGAGTAAAATAAACTAAGTAGTTTAATTACATCGAGGAGAAACAAAAGCCCTAAACATGTGGGCAACAACAAAAATTAAATCTAGCTAATCTTCCATCGTCCAGTCTGCATAATCTTCATAAGTTGGCTTCATACCTTGATCCTCGCCATAATACTCATTCTTATCTGACGGACATTCTAAAGATAAAGGAAGAAAAGGAAGGTCCGTCAGCGAGTTATACTCGGGTATGATTGCCTCATAAGGAAGTAGGTATAGAAACAAACAGGTATATATAAATATAATGAACATGATGTACATGGGTATAAAGGTATGAGGTTGTATGCAAATTAGATATGTTGACAGAGATATATGTTTGGTAAAGGTTCAAGTCAAGTCAAACAAATATTCAGTCTAAGAGTTAGATCAGGTTAAACAAGGTGTGTATGGATGGAATTGACTGGTGAACATACTCGTATCCTTGAGGTATCCCATGACTCGCTGCAAGCAGTATGAGCTGGTGCTCGTGCCTAGGATGGTAATCAATGTGGTAGCGTGAACATCCCCGAAAGGTGTCCCATGACTACGATGGAGGTTTGTCTAGCGTGAATATCACCCAAGTGCACAGGTATTACCACCCTTCAGTTCCATAATAAACAACAAGTCTAAACTGGTAAAATATCCACATCCAAAATACTGAATATCTCGTGTCTCATGAAGAAGGTAGATAAGGTAACAAGTGGGTATAGCACATAATGTGAGTTTAGTGTTGAGTATCAATATGTATTGTAAACGTTTTAGTTTGTTAAACAAGGGTCTGGATACTCGCAATTATTCCGTTGTAGCCACGGAACAACAATTGGGGAAGTGAAATGTAATCATGATCGAGTAGCAGGGGAATCCGAGTTCCGAATCTCCTTGCCTAATCAAACTACCCATCCCCTGGTTCAGTATAAAAGTTTTGACGAATTAGAGTTAGTGCGTATACCTCTAGACATGGAATTTCCACATTGTATGTCATTCACATTTTGGATCATTCGCCCTCAATAGGGTTAGTATTCGCCCGAATATCGGGTTAGTAGTCGTCCACACTTTGGACTGGTCACCCTGCCTGCAGGGATCTTCATATATGTATAGTCGTCCGTACATCAGACTGGTCACCCGGAATATCGGGATCTTCTCAATAAGTATTCCATACCTAGGTCCGCGCATTCTAACCCTAACCGTATCATGTTTTGTATGTGTCATAAACGTGTAATCAATAAGTTGATCTCATTTAATATGGTCTTCCACAACCGCTCGTTTTATCTTGTTATCTTCTAAAGTTTGTAATGTACTTCGTATCATCTTATAGAACACTTAGTTAATAAAAGATAATAGTGTTTAAGTATATTTATTATTTCTAAGAAAACCATGATGTTTGAATTATTCGTCATTTTTAGAAAACCCTAATGTTTTACTGAAAATATCCTTTCGATAAAAGGTTATGGTATTTATTTGAAAATTATCTTTTAATAAGGTTTTAGACATCCTTTTTGAAAAATATCGTTATACGGGTTATGTTCTTTGTTGAAAATAGCCTTTTAATAAAGGTCGAGGTATTCTCTTTTTAGGATGAGTTAAGGTATTTTATTGTAATTAATAATTCTATGAAATTATAGCGTTTTAAGTTTGGGTAACGTTTTAGAAAATATGTTCGTGTTGGCAACCGCTGCACATGGACGACAGGATTTGTGTCCTTTTCAAGGACGATTGCCTATAAACCACGAGGTATTCGCGTAAAACATTACCCCATTATTAGGGTAACACATTAAACCTTAGTTAATATTCTAAGAAGAATTTATATAAAAATATATTTTCGAGTGAAAGGGGCTTAGTTGGAAAAACCACATGACGTTATTTAAATTTAGTAATAATCCCTTTCAAAAGGTGAAAGAATTTGACAAAATTATAGTAGTTGAAGAAAAAGTGTAAGTAAAATATATGCATGTCGTATCTAAAACACTTATTCCACATATCTTATCTCTTATGAATATTTTAAACAAATATAACATTTTAATGAAACTAGGGTATTTTGTGGAAGTAATCTATTTCGAGATCATTTTGATAGTATGGGTAAGTGTGGGTATATCAGGGGTGAATTGACAATTCATGGATTATGACATTAAGCATATCAGATTCCAGGTAGTATGAGAGTACAATATATTTTTGCGTACAGAGAAAATTAAACACCGTTTTAAAACATGGGTTAACATTATCATCATTGAGAGGTACCGAAAAATAGGCGTCCAGAATATTTTTAACGTCATTTTAATATGAGATTAGGGATTAGGAGTTGGAAACAAGATCATTATGAGAAAGAAGGTGACAGATGAGGGGAGAGAGGCGGATCCTACCTTTGATTAGAGTTGGATGTAGACGGATTGGAAATGTAGGCTTGTGCAAACTCCTCAATAGCTTCGCGCTCAGATTTTTCCTTGGTGATTGGGTAGAGCCGTAGCGTCGGCGTCGTCGATACGAAGGCGCTGGTATTTTTTTCAAAATTTTTGGAGTTCTGAGGTGTGAGAAATCAATGTTTGAAGTGCCTATTTATAGGGTTTTTTCACCAACCATAAAATCCAAAAATTCAGTTAAAATGCACAAAAATCCGCGCCGCCCAATGATTGCGAATCATCAGTTCGTGATTGCCGCCGCCGCCCTTCATCTCAGCCGTTGGATCATGATCCAACGGGCGAGATCGCGCTGCCATGTACCGCCGCCGCCTGCCACGTGCCTGCGTGGAGGGGATCACGCGGTTTCGCGTGGTTCCCACCACGTGGGCGCCGTCGCGCGTTCTGGGCCGTTGGATCTTGTATCCAACAGTCCAGATCAAGGGGATTAACTTAATTAATTTTTTTTATATAAAAATAATAAACTGTTTATTATTTAATATTTGAATTTGGTTTTTAAAAAAAATGTTAAAAATAGTTTAAAATACGGGAAAATTATGGAAAAATTTCGGAAAATATATTTTATTATTATCTTTAGTATAAAAATAATTTTGGGCTAAAACAAAATAATATACCCTATATCTATGGTTTTAGCTAGTTATTATAATTAGTTAAAAATCTAGTTTATCCTTAAAAATATTTTTAATTACGAATTATGATCCTAATTGATAATAAAATATTTAGAGTCTTTTAAGGCATTATAAAATTTTATTAAAACATTTTAAGCCTAGAAAAACAATAAATAGATTTTAGAAAATTCTCTTAATCATATTTCAATACTTTGAAAATTATTAACATTACTTTAAAAATATTCTTCTATCAACGAAATACGTAAATAATTATTTGATAGTAGAAATTTAAATAGAATATATTTTATTAGGTATTAGAAAACACGGCCTTTACAATGATAGTTTATCTAAGTGTAAAATTTTCATCTTATCTCCAATGGTATCTTCTTCAGCAAATCTTGTGACAAATCTTTGATAAAAGTATCAACAAGATTTCGATTTGTACGCATACAGTTTATCCCAATTACTCACTCATTATTGAGTAATTGTCAGATATAACAATGTCTTAGACTCAAATGTCTAAAGTTTCAACGCTATTAATTTAGCATCATCATTGTCGCAGTTAATGGCAATCGGTTGCTTAGACTTAGGCCACAAAGGATACAAAGAAGATTTCTTGGCCACTCCGTTTTCTTTTCGTAATTGGATGGAGCAATAAATTTTATCGAGACTCTGGAAGCCTAACAAGAGCATGACATCGCTATACATAAAATTGATTTAGATATATTTCTTTCTTTTTCCAAAGTTTATATGATGACATAATTTTCCACTTAAATCTGATGAATTTATGTCACATTCAGAAATAAGACCTAAATTAATTATGTCATTCATGCGACGATAATGTACATGTCCTAATCTATCATGTCATAGAGGAAACGAATCAACAATATAAACAGAACTAGCATATTTATTAATTAGACTCAATTTAAATATCTCATTACACGCATAACCCTTTTTCCCATAAATATTCCACTCTTGGTAATTACAATTTTATCAGACTCGAATGCAACTTTAAAATCATGTTTACTTAGCAAACTTATAGACATGAAATTCTTACGAATTTCTGGAATATACAACACTTCAGTCAATTTCACTGACTTATCCGAAGTGAAATTTAAATTAACCATTCTAATGCCTTTAACCGTTGCAGTCAATTCATTACCCATGAAAAGTTGATGGCCATCGCTTTCTTCCTTAAAAGTTGCAAACATAGATCTATTATTCGTTACATACCTAGTGGCACCCGAATCAAGTTACCAATTTATGTCACATCCAACCACATTGATTTCAGAAATTACCGTGATAAATCCATCCTCCGTTTCCGATTTCTTCTCTATTTTGAGAAATCGACAATCTTTCCAAAAGTTAGATAATTTATGAAAAATTGCATGAATATAAAATGTATTAATAAAATCAAAGTTTAGATACTTATTACCTAAAAGGTTCATCTCTTTCACATCTATATTTTTATGCTTTGAGTCAAATACTTTCCATAAATCTTCATATTTCGACGCAGTGAGGATCGCGATAGTGAGTACGTAGTCCGATTTGACAAGTTTGATACTTGTCATCTTCATCGTTGATGTTTTCGGTGCCATTGATGAACACGAAATATTGTTTTAAATTGTAGTTGCAAAATTGGGGTTGAAATCAACGATAAGAAAAGGCACAAACACAATAGATTGGGTTGAGGCACGTAATCGCTATCTTTAAAGCAATATTCGCTACCCTATAATGTAACGGGGATTGATGCGATTTGCTTCTAGGATGCAATCCAACCTTGTGTTTACAATCTCCCATGGTGCACTCTCAGGGAATTGTCTCGAAGAACTTGATCTTTATGAGTACCAAAAAAACAAATAGAGAAGAGAAGATAAGAGAATGAGTTATGCTTTTTTTTGTGTATGGAACAAAGAAAACAAGTTGGTTTAAATAGGAGTGAAGGGATACAAATGAAATTATTTCACCATTTGAATTCAAAATCAAACTTCTCATAACTCTCATAGCTACCTTACCTCCCATAACTACTCCCTCCAATAAAATGGGAAGGGGTTTTGAATTCAAATGAAACTTCATCCCATTAAATAATTATAAATCCAAAAAAATATACATTTTAATTTATTGAAATTACTTATAAATAATATATCAGCTTCAGCTATAAATTGGTTAGAGCCATTGCGTTAAAATATCAAACGATTTGTTGTAGTGACCAAAGAAAAAAAAAAGAAGTTGAGAGGATTAGTGCAAAGGTGTTGAAACACGGAAATTAAGTGTAGTGTGTTATTGTAATAATTATTGGGTAATAGTGTTAGTCAGGTTTTGAGTTGTCTTTGTATAAAGAGTGCAAACTAGCTCTCAAATTTCAGCCTCAATCCATCTTACTCTATCAAATACGAATTAGAGCAGGTTAGATCAAACCGGACCAGTTGGAGTTGATCGTCTACAAAATGGTGAACATGATCCAACCGCAAAATCCCGAAACTACCAATCAAATTGTGACAATTGGAGCATACAAATGAAAATATTGTTTGGTTCGTAGAAGTCGTAGGTGCCCATTGAAAATGGTTATGCAAAAACCGAATCACCAACCATAGAAGCCACGCTTTACATTATTTAGAAGATTAAGTTGAAGGAGCCGAGGAAAAAAGACAAAAGGGCGTTCTTATATATCAAGGAGTGAAGGGGTCGGCGTTCGAAAAAATCTTAGTCGCGAAGTTATCTAAACAAGCATAGGAGATATTACAAAAGGCTTATCGAAGTGCAAATAACGCATAGTAGAGTTTGAAACGTTCGAGATGAAAAATTGCTAAGCCAGTCTCAGATGATTTTAGTAGAATCCACACCGTTACAACTCAAATGAAGAGAAATGAAGAGGAGATTGATGATGAATTATAGAGAAAACTCTAAGACCATTAACTCCAAATTCAATTATATAATCCCTGCTATTAAAGAATCAAAAGATCGCTAGCAAATCTCTATTTATGAACTTCTAAGCTCTTTGCAAGCATGTGAGCACAAAATGGGAATGGGTAAGAAAAATCTTTACGAAAATCTTGTACTTTTCAAAGCAAACTTTTAGTCGGAGAAGGTGCACAAAAAGGCCAAGGCGGCCACAAAGATAGAGGTTGCTCAAGTTTCCAAAGAGGTCACAACCGATAATCATATAAAAAACCCACGAAAGTTAGGGTTGTTAAGACGATCGTAAATGATTTACCACATACGATAGAGGCCATGGAGGCTGAGGACGAGGAGGATAATATCAAGCATATAGATCTCAGTTACAACACTACACCACTATTGCAAGAAGCACGGTTATATTAACTATGGCTATATATTCAAGCCAAAAGATAACAACTGAGCCTTTTATCCCAAGCATATGGGATATGCTACATGAACCAACATGAGAATCACGCCGGGTCCAGCACATGAATCCTCCGCCTCCACTCACGCTTATCGAACAATATACTTTCATTGAGATCTTTGGCAACCATATCTTTTCGTATCACCTCCATCCATGTTTTCTTCGGTCTCTCTTTAGCCCTTTTGACATTGTCTATATCAAGAGCATCCATTCGTCAAACCGGTGCTTTCATAGGTCTGCGTCGTACATGACCAAACCATCTTAGTCGGTTTTTCTGTATCTTTTCCTCCACGGGTGCTACACCAACTTTTGTACGAATATCCTCATTTCACATCTTATCTTTTTTAGTGTTACCACACATCCAACGAAGTATGCACATCTCCGCTATGTGCATCTTTTGTGTATGATACTTCTTAGGAGCTCAGTATTCTGTACCATATAATAAGACAGGCCGAATAGCGTTCCGATAAAACTTCTCTTTCGATCTTAACGGAACGTTACGATCGCAAAAAATTCCTGTTGCATTCCTCCATTTCAACCAACCAGTTTGGATACTTTGGTTGATATCGTTATCGATCTTCCTATCCTTTTGGATGATGGAACCTAGATATTTAAACTGATCGCTCAGTGATATCTCTTGTCCATCCAATGTTATACCACTGTGGTCTCGACTTCTCTGTTTACTAAATTTACATTGCATATATGCTGTCTTGGACCTGCTCAATCTGAACCCCCGAGATTCCAACGTTTGTCTTCATACTCCAATTTGGCATTAACCCCTACTTTCGTCTCATTTACCAGAGCAATATCATCAGCGAATAACATACATCAAAGTACATCATTCTGGATAGTTCTAGTAAGCTCATCCATCACGACGGTAAATAGGGATGGACTTAATGCAGATCCTTGATGCAAGCCAATTGTAATCGAAAAATCACTCGTTGGACCGCCGCAAGTTTTGATATTTTCCAATACTCCATCGTCCATATCCTTGATTATGTCTTTATACTTGACCGAGACTCCTTTCTTCATCATTATCCCCCGTAATACTTCTCTAGGTACCTTATTGTACGCTTTCTCTAAGTCAATAAATAGCATATGTAAATCTCTTCTCCTCTTTCGAAAACACTTGACAAGTTGACGAAACAAATGAATTGTCTCTGTAGTCGATCGTCCAGGTATGAACCCAAACTGGTTCTCTGTTATCTTAACATTCTTCCTTAACCCGTGTTCAATCACTCTCTTCCAAAATTTTATTGTGTGACACATAAGTTTTATTCCACGGCAGTTTAAGCAACTTTGAATGTCACTCTTATTCTTGTAAATAGGTACAAGAGTACCTTTTCTTCACTCATTTGGTATCTTGTTGGTCTGTCAAATCTTATTAACCAGATCTGTAACGCCTATCTCTTCTAAACATCTCCAAATCTCGATGGGAATCCCATCTAGACCAACTGTTTTTCTTAATTTCATTTTTTTCAAAGCCTTTTTAACCTCATGTATTCTAATTTTGCGCATGAAATCACAATTTATATTTTGAGATTGAATGATAAGTCTATCCAAATCCTTAGTAAAGCTCTCATTGAACAATTTGTCAAAATAATATCTCCATCTTTTTTGATATCCCCATCTCGAACTAAAACCTTCTGATCTTTATTTTGGACACACTTCACCGCATATAAATCTCTGGTCAAGCCAAAAGATAAACTTATAAGAAACTAACTTTGCTAAGAAGAATGTTTGAAGACTGAATTGTTCTATTAGCATATAACGATGGTGAAAACAAGCATAAGCATATTTAGTTTGTGGATTTGAGAGCTAACAACTACATGTGCGATATGAAGGAGTTCTTTACCGAGTTGAATGAACCGGTGAATAGTGAAGTCACATTTGTAGATCAGTTGAAGGTTGTTGTGGCAAAGACAGTATCAAGATCCAAAATAAGAATGGAGACCATATGTTTAAAAATAGATTGTTTACGTTGAACAACCATACCGATTCTATAAAAAAAAACCTAAATTCATTTATAAAACACGAGTCATGCTTCTGACATCTACGATTCGGACGTCCGACGGTCAACGACCTAAATCTTTTTTGGAAGGAAAAGATGGTGAAGGCTTATCTTAAATCACTTAACGAAATCAGTTATGTGAATGTTGTATGAAGGACGAGCAACACATAAAAAAAGGTTTGAGATTGGAAGATCTCGAAGAGCAACACATCTGTTATAACTGGTGCACACAAATATTGTGGGAGCATTTCAGATGGTTTTGCTTGAGATAAAATATTTCACAACATTTAGTGAGAATTATAGCAGAAAAACTTGTATGTATTTCTTAAATGAGAAATCATATGCTTCAAAAAATTTCAAGGAGTTCAAGGCATGGTCGAAAACCAAAGTGCGCACCACGTCAAAATTATATGTCCGATCGAGATGGTGAGTACAATTCAAAGCAAAAAATAATTTAACAACAAAAACAGGATTATCCATCAACTCACTGCCGCCTACCCTTCATAATAAAATGGAATAGCGGCGTGGAAGAATCGTACAACTCTCAATATGACCAGGTTGTTCCAAATCTCTGAAGCTATGAAGAACTTTGACATTTTTTTTGTTAATGCAACACTTCAGCAGAAAAAGTCTTCGGCATGTATTTAAGCCAAGGGCCAACCATATGAAGGAATTTGGGTGATCATATATGCACAAATCTTGTAGCAACATAGAATGAAGTTCAATGATTGAGGCGGAAAAATGCATCTTCATTGGCTAGCACTAAAGAAATAAGGTATATAAACTCTACAGTTCAATCTTGATGAAAATTATTATTTATAGAGATATAGAGTTTGATGAAGACATCCAAGATGGTGCGCTATGAGAAAAATACCAAGAAACGTTCTTAAGAAGATATAGATGAATAATTGGAGGAAATGAAAGATCGAAATCAAATCCAACCGACTATAACTCCGACGACAGCAATATTAATACTAGCATCAACATCTATCTCAAGTCTAAGCGAAGCAAACTTTTCGGTCAGAGCTCCTAGAATAATAAAAAGCTTACGGGATCAGTATGATAATGCAGAGTCAATTGATATGGTGAACGATTTCATATTCTTCTTCTTGCGGAATGTTGTCATGGTGCCTATAAAGACACTGCATGAGAAGAGAAGTGGTAAATAACAATGAATAATGAAAGCAAGGTGATACAAAAGAATGATAATCTTGACCAATTGGTGCGAGAGATGACCGTGGCCGATGAGGTTGACATTGAGGGAGGAAAAGGGCTTGAATTTGGACTTTTGATTAATCCGATGGATAAAAGTCAATATCTTTTGATAATCTTCACCAAGCAACAATGTGTACTTAATATTGAAATTTAATAACTTGGCACCAAAAAGTATTTATTTCCTATAAACAAAATCCTATAAGAATCGATCTACAAAACCAAACCCACAAGGACTTGGTCTTTTTGTTGCTCAAATTAATTTGTTCATGATAACTGGCATCGTAAAAGCCATGAGTTTACTTTGTGGCCCGATTCTTTAGCAAATGACTTGTGTATCTTCGTATAATATTTCTATTTAAACATCTCTGTTAATTATCAAATTACTTCAAAAATATTACTCCGTTCGGAAAGCCTCCGCCAAACAAATATCATCATATTATCACTGGAAACCGTTTGAAGCAACTGAAATGGTCGTTTGGGTCTAATATTAATTCCTGAGTGACTACGCTTGATAAAACACTTTGCACAGTGTAGGAGCGAAATATCTCTTCATGAAAGTGCATTACCCACATCTCAGTTTCAATAATTTTGTTTTATAATTTTTCTATTGTGTCTTTCTAGTTTTGATTAATTAATTTGATATCTTTGATAGCAATATATTTAATTTTCAAATAGATTTGGAAATAATTATTCACAGTCATTTTAATTCAATCTTAACTAAAACCTATTATACTCTATATTAAGAGACTATAATCTTAAATTAATTGTCATATTAAGTGAGACTTCTCCTTAATAATGGGGTAATGTTGTGTAGTGGGATCAAAGTTTGATCTAATTAACCTAAAGGTTAAAATTTTTGATTAGATAATTAAAGGCAAAACTAGTTTGATCTCCATATACAGTCTATCAATCAAAAGTAGCGATAAGGAACTGAATATATTAAGCAATGTTTTAAAAACATCAATAATTTAATTATGATGTCATTTAATTGAATTATAATTATAATTAAGAGAATTTCGATAATGAGATAATAGTCTCTTAATATTAAGTATAATAGGTGTTGGTTAAGATTGAATTAAGATGACTGCAAATAATTATTTCCAAACATATTAGAAAATTAAATAAATTGCTATCAAAAATATCAAATTAATTAACCAAAACTAGAAAGAGACAATAGAGAAAATTAAAAGAAACTTATCGAAACTGAGATATGGGTAATGCACTTTCATGAAGAGATATTTCGCTTATATACGGTGCAAAGTGTTTTATCACACGTAGCCACTCAGGATGCTTCAGACAGTTTTCGGTGATCAATGTGATATTTGTTTGGCGGAAGTTTTCTGAATAAAGAGATATTTTTGAAGTAAATTGGTAATTAATGGAGATGTTTAAATAGAAATATTATAGGAAGATACACAAGTCATTTTCTAAAGAATCGAACCACAAGATAAACTCGTGTCTTTTAAGATGCCAGTTGTCGTGAACAGATTAATTTGAGCAACAAAACCAAGCAACAAAGATACTTGGTCCTTGTGAGTTTGGTTTTGTAGACCGATTCTTATGGGATTTTGTTTATGGAAAATAAATACTTTTCAGTTCTAAGTTTTTAAATTTCAACATTAAGTACACATTTTTACTTGGTTAAGATTATCAAAAGATCTTAACTGTTATCCATCAGATTAATCAAAAGTCTAAGTTCTGGTTACTTTCCTCTCTCAATGTCGCCAGCTTCGCATCCTTCTTGTGCAGTTGAGATGGAGGACAAGGCAAAGAGTTCGATCTAGCTTTTCTTTGCGAAGTGGTGCAAGAGACGACTGCGGTAGAATTATGGAACAAGTTGGAGTCCCTTTATATGAAGAAATCTCTTACAAACCGGTTCTATCTAATGCAGACCGAAAAGCGTGTTAGTTTTTTTTTGTCCGAGGCAGACAGAGGACTTCGCATGAGTTTGCAGGATTCTTCGAGTCTAAGAGGATTGTGCGTCAGTACACCACAGGTGAAGATCTATTGTCAAATGGCGTTGCAAAGGATGATTCAGATAGTGTTTGTGAAGCACAAATATTTCCGGTTTGCGGTTGGATTTTTGAGGATGTTTCAGGAAGGTGTTCTATCGACCGCCATGTATCTCATTGGTCGGTCACCATCGATGGCGATAGATAAGGAAATATGGACTGGAGGGTTTGGAAATTACTTAGGGTTTCGGGTTTTAGATTTGCTTTAAAGAGCTGAGGATCAAGAAAGGTTCTCTTGTCGGCTTTGGAGGAGGAGCAATATGGTACAGGTCGTGGTATATTGATACCAAGAGCGAATTAATCAGCCAAGTGACATTTGTCGAGTATACGACGCTTCGAAGAAAACAGACTCAGTCAGATGATAAACAGAGCACAGTTATGCCACCGAGTGAGGTGGAGTTCGAAGTTCAAGTTCAGATTATAAGTACAGATGATGTGGTTGATAATTCGATTCAGATGGAGAGTCCAGTACAACTAGTTATGCGGAGTCCTATGAGAGTTAGGCATATATACGAAAAAGGCTAGGAACGTGTCTTCTAGAATATGGGATTGGGAGTTCGAATGAAAAACTGCAAGAAAGATTCTTTGCATGGAGTTTGTCAAGGATAAGAAGTTGCGTCGGTTGCAGCATTGTATCAAGCAGGTTCTCGTTCGGTATTGGATGGATAGGGCAAGACCTGTGTTTTCTGGTTTAAAGGTGCACTTCAGGCTCGTAGCGATGTTATTATTAGGATCAAATGCGGACAAAGAGTACGTGTCTCAAGTGCCATTTGCGAGTGCAGATATTGCACACGCAGTTAGGGTAGTCAGCAGATACTTGGCTAATCCAAGTAAGAGCATTAGCAGGTTATGGAGTGGATCTTAAGATGCTTAACAGATAGTGAAGGGTTCAACTCATCATTCCGCAGAGGCAGTGTGGATGGATGTATCGTGACGGGGTATGATGGTGATAGGGACAATCAGAGGTCGAGGACGAGTTACGTGTTTACATTAGGTTTTTTGTATCCCTAATTCTCTAATTAAACTAGAGTTTTATTAGAGTGGGAAAGGCAGCCAAGCACGGTTGCAGATAGAGAGGTTTTGTGAGGGGATTTTTGTAAAGGAGGTTGAGAAGTCGGTGTAATCTCTTCTAATTCTTTGTCACAGTGGAAGTTCTCGTTGTGGTTGCAGGATTAGGTGCGAGTTGCATCGAACCTGGGTAATCTTGTGTTTGTATTGTTTGGTGTGTGCTTTTGATAACTTGGTGCGTTTTGGTAGTTGTTCGGTAATTTTTTTTCAAATATATTCGAAGCACGCGACACGATCCTAACAGGTTTTCCGCTGCAGCTCTTGTGTGATTTGTGATTCCTTCGAGGATCACGGTATAGAAATCACAACAATCATCATAAAGAAAATCCAACACAAAAATGCATTTCCAAGATACGAAAAGCTTCATTCTGCTAAACCCCGTTCTTAATGCTTGCTATCATCAAGTCTTGCATGCTCTGATGCTTGCATCTGATCAAGACAAGGTTTCACTGGTAGATCTGCTGCCATATCTGTACAATTGCTATCTTAGCATATGCAAGCTTGACCCAACCCATTGGCATTCTTTGCTGTTCAAATTAATGAGCTCTTGTTTTTTTTAGGACAAGGTAAATTATGATGATCTAATATAAGGTCAGCTTAATAATGAAGAGGTAGAATATCCAAGAAAGGGTTACTTTCAGCTGAAGCTGCAGAAATCAGGATCAGATTATGGCTTTGGAGCTACCAAACATTTCAGACAGTGCATGTCCTGCTTGCAAAAAGAAGAGAGGGGACCACCCTCCCCCCCTCCCTCTCTCTCTAGTGCGCACACTCCACGAGTGATTTGCACCCCGTAAACGTATCAGCTCTCAATATCATAGAAGTAATCATCCTAAAAATCTTATCAAATTTCTTGATCAATATTGATGATATTGATTTTTTTTAATACTTTCCCTCCTCTCTTCCCTCCCCCCCCCCCCACCCACCCACCCACACACACACACACACTTTTCTTTACTTGATCAAAAATATTATACTTGTGGTGCTATGCCAAGTCTAGTCTGTTGCCTGACAAATATAAGGGCGATATAATAGCTGTTCTGAATAATTTCCGTACCAGATTTAGATGAAAGTGCCATTCTAGATCTTTCTTGTTACAAATTAGTAAGGTTCATGTCATTTTATCGGAACCATGTTAATTATAATATTGTAAAATGATGTTGTTGGTAGATGTTTTGTTACTGCGCTTTTTTTGGTTGATGATGGATATATATCTCTTTAAAAGCCATTTTATTGTTGTAGTGATGTATCAAATTATAGATGATGAAATAGAAATGACTACTATTACTATTAGAGTGCACCATTGGATTTTTTTATCTGTTCATACTTGATTGCTACTGTTACAAACATAAGAGGTAACGGCGCTGCTAATATTTGAAACCACTGTTACCAACATAAGAGGAAACTGCATAGGTCTTTACTAATTATAGTGTTTGTCTTCCCGCCACTCATCAGGGATCTCTTGCTGGTCGATGCTCTGATACCATAAAACTGGAATTGGTAGAGATATTGCTAATTGATTCATGCTTTAATCTTATGCTTATGTTGAAGAGACATTGCTAATTGGAAATTAATCTCAGTCTAGCATGGTTGTTATTCACTTTTTACAGGTTGCTTAACAAATTACTATTATATAGACCAAATAAAACAGATTCAGACACTCCACAATGAATAACTTGGTACAACTATTTAGTAGACCTAAAATAATCACAACAGCATATTCAATTTTCACTGTTGATAATTTGGTGATGAAAAGGATTGAACAAGGCTAAGTTTTTCTTGTCTCTTTGCCTGCAAAAAGCATGGATGGCCTTTAGAGAGAGAGAGAGAGAGAATAAGAAGATGCCTCCATGCAACAACAAAAAAAAAATCTCCACCTTCAACATCTTCTAAATTTCTTTGGCAATAATGCAAGATTTTGTTTAGATAGGGGACGTATGAGGCTTTGGAATGTTGTGTTGCTGTCCCAGTACGAAATTTTTCAATAATAAAGCCTTTTTGTGCAATGTGGCGTCGCTTTCAAGTTGTATATAGTAGGGTACTCATGTGATCCCTCTCCTTGCATTTCCTTTGTTAATATCTATTCTTATCCTTGCCCATTTGTTCATTTACTTGCCCCCCTTGATTTCTCAACGGTATATATATAGTCTCATGAGTTCGTTAATAATTAGTTAGCCCTTTTCCACTCCTCTCCCAATGATATCCATGATGGAAAATCATGAGAATCAATGCCAGTTTTCTCCCTTCACTATACTAGCCAATACTACATCGTCTAACTCGTGTGCAATCCTACAAGATTGCCCTCAAGATCAAGCACCACTTCATGGTGATTATCATCTGATACCTCCACAAATGCACCAACAAGAGGTAAGCAATGATAGCACGGCAATTTGCTTACATCACTTCAAGCTCTTGACTATCTTGTTCTTGTGTATTGAAGCCATCAAGCGATCCCTTATCAATTGGAGGATCAAGCGGTAATGGCCATGCCGGCAAGGAGCATGCACAAGGCTCAAACAAGTGGATGTCCTCGAAGATGAGGTTGATGAGGAAGATGCTCCGCTCCGAACAAATCCTCGCCCACAAACAAAGGAGGACCCAGTCTTTTCAGGATCAAGTGCAGCTAAATCAAGAAAGCATCAACAATTCACCAAGCGACATAATCAGAGTCTGCTCTAATTGCAAAACAACAAAGACCCCTTTGTGGAGAAGTGGACCTCAAGGGCCAAAGGTAAGAAAATCCATATTCGATAATATATGTTATTGTGATATTGGTTGAATGTTAAACAAGATTTCATGGTGCAGTCTCTTTGTAACGCATGCGGAATAAGGCAAATGAAGGCAAGGCGTGCAATGAGAGCGGCAGTGGCAGCGGCGGGAGAGGAGACAAGATCAAATGTTGATCGCACCGTTCCATTCAAGAAACGATTCAAAATCGTCTCATCAGCTTCATCTGCTACAAAGAAACTCCGATTCGATGATATGGTGGCCATAAATTTGAGTACCAAATTAGCTTTCCAACAAGCTTTTCCTCAAGAAGAAAAGGATGCTGCAATCTTACTAATGGCTCTATCTTGTGGACTCATACATGGTTGAAATTTCATTTAGTATGTTATTTTTGTTAGCTTAAGATAATTGTTGTTGGAGAGTAAAACTGAAATAAATTTTCCTGAGGAGATTATTTTTGTTGTGAGTGTGTGCTTCAACCATGCAATTGGAGCAACTGAGTTGTATCATGTTAATGTGTTGCTTATGGAGTTAATTAGTATAAATATAATAAGAGAGTGATTTATTGTTTGTTAAATTTTCTTAGTGCCCTATTCTTGATCCTTGTATTTAAGTAGCCTAATATTATATAACAGGATGAGAGTATAAGAACTAAATTGCGGCATTGTGGTTAAAAGGAGTTTGATTACTAAAGAGTAGAGATTTGTGTCAAGTCTTAATCAATTCATCAATAGTTGTGATCTCTGATCTGATATATGGGATTGAAATCTCAGTACGTGGCTAGAATTGTAGATAAGGTTTTTGACATGCATGGGACAAGAACTGAAGAGGCCAAATCAACAAATGAAGACAATATGACAATATGGTATGTGGTGATATGAGCTTCACATGAAAATGCAAGAGTTTTAGAGATTGATTTCTTATGTGTAGAAATTCATATGATTAGCTCATGGATGTATCTTGATCACATCTGAAAGATCACAAAACTCATAGATATCATTTTGGGAAATAAGCAGATTAGAAAATTCAATAAATTGCAGTTGCTTCTGGTACAAAGTTGTTGGCTTATATCTCTGCAATACAACAGTCAACGCCCACAAACAAACCGAAATATATTTAAAGAAATACATTAGAACAATTTTCCCAAGGGCCTGTTACTAGCTGATCATGAGCATTTCATTTAGTTGTGTACACTTTAGGTGACGTAGATACATAACAAGCAATCAAGCATAGCATAAATAAATGTATCTACCCTAAACGCTTACGATATAGTTGATCCGATTGGTTGGATCGTTCCTCGCCCACATCATGTAGAAGATCTGATCTTTATCGTCTCTAAACAACAGCTGGAGGGAAACTACATTTTGGTAGAAAACGAGAATCTCTCTCTTGATCATCTTACAAGTCAACCCAAAGTACAAGAGAGTAGAGGAGACGACGGCTCTCTAATTTTTTTCTCCAGAAAAACTTTCTATATTGCATCATATATTCTCATATGTCTCATATATGAAACTATAGCCTTCTATATATGAAACCCTAGTCTCCTATATATGAATATATAGGGCTCCCACTCAAGTGGGCGGGTATTGGGCCAGATCGAACCCAATGGCTAACATACTCCCACTCACACATTCGAGTGAGTGTCGTCTATAGCTTCCTGAGTTGGTTTCCTGAACCATTGATTTCCTGAATCAATTGTCTCTCTGAGAATCTCCTCCTTCTCTTCCTCATTCTTATTCATACATATATTTTGGTGCAGCATGGACCGTTGAGAACCTGCAAACGGGTAGCCTTGCAACCAGATCCGTTAGGACCGACACAAGAATCTCCTTAAAAGAAAACAACATAAACCCAAAATGTATTAGGCTTGCGAAATATCATACCCCAGATCCGATCATACATATCTGCTCAAATACCTTCGATCCATCTTAGAAGCGTACTTGAACACCTAAGTGTACCTCTCGATTCATCGCACTCTTAAACTTCGCCACCACGGCGTCAATAAGAGTTGGTCATGCGATGCAATCGGGAGACATTCCTATCGATCTTCCTCCAGCTCTGAATAGTTAGGTCTGTTATTCACCCGCTTTCCTGACACTGCCACATATGTGCGGTATATTGTCATCGCAGCAAGAAGCAGCAGCCAAAGTAGCAGACGCTCATAACATGCCTATCCAAACAACCCAGTGTCGCTAAGGGTATAGACTGTCCGTCCTTCCATGAAGGAGGTCGTCATAAGGGCTCATACAGTGAGAGAGATGGGATCCATCTCTCAACCTCCTTATGTGCACGATCCAAGCGCATGTTATATGGCATCGTACTACAGTATAAAATTCTCTCCCTGAGAGCGTACGCCATTAAGGTTATATCGTCCAATCATCCTGTGATTGACTTACCTGACCATATCACCCTGTGATATGCCTGGGATCTCCCGACAACTCGCACCCCGTACGACTAGTCAGGCCCCTAGTCCGGCTATATGTAAATAGGTAAAAATGGCCATGGGATAACCATTTCGGTCGCTTGGCTTATAGCACATGGCAATCTCATCCTGATCCGGTTAGGGCGACTCTATTAAATGCTCACACTGTCGCCATACCCAGCATGCAACACCATAATCACTGCTCCGAGCAGCTGACATCTATCACTTAGTCTCATCTTCGTATGTTTTCCTAATATAAAGGGGATCTTTTGTGTGAGGGAGTGTTCCTACCTGCTAACGTATCCTTATTAAATGTGTGCCCTGCATATATCGTGTATCCCGTACACTTGTACTCCATACCTAAAATAGTCAAACAAAATATAGAAATATCCATCTCAGATAATAAAGAAAGAAAGCTATACACCACCAATCTTAAAATATATATATCTATAGCGTCGCCATCCATAATAATAATGTCAAATATAAGAGTAAGGTCTATTAAGCAATCTGAAATGCAATACGTCACCCAGGATGAAACCCAAACACACATAGCGTTACTCAGCTATTTCCTTCATCATCGGATCCTCGATCGTCTTACCTGAAGGAAAAATCATATAGCTTAGACCACCTTCTCATGCCACTTACTTCTTGATGAAGTGTCGTTAAATATGTAAGTGTTTCAACTTTCCATATATATGGAATTGTTTGGGTATGTTATCGTTGACCTGATGCCGCGATAAAAAGAAATCATGTTTCCTTTGCGTGCGAAATCACGCGCAAACTCCCGGGAAATCATCTCAGCCTAGCGTCCCTTTGGCGCTACTGAGGTAGCCGCATATTCCACCCGTATGGTGAAAAATCTACAGTTCCTGCTTCTTGCTACTCTGAGTGATGGCCCCGCCATTATGCAAGAAAGCACGTGCGGATGTGGATGTTCGCATACCCAGATTTGCTGGCCTAGTCGGCACTTGTATGTCCACATAACTGCAAGTCTGATTCCTCATAGCACAAGATATAGTTGGTCGTCGCACATAAATACCTAAAATCCTCGCTACTTCATTCCAACAAGCAGGCCCTAATACCAAGTCCAATCGGTAAGGATTATATATCTGGTCAAGTATACACCATGCAGACATTTGACTACTGATTATACAAAATGGAACCCACAGAATCTGTCTTTCTTTGTCAAGAGTCTTATAGCAAAGATCAAGGCTAAAAATATGTTCATTAGTGACTGGAGTAATAAGTTAGAGTGATTGTGCTGGCTGAACTGTTTTAAGATATACCTCATGTAAGTCTCCGAAGACAAATATAGGATGCTCTTGAAACGACTCCTGTTGGATCCAATTCCTAAACACAAACTCAACATCTTATGTGTTCTCTATAGCGAGAACAACCACTCCAAGTAGCATTTATTGTCTCAAAGTCACTTTTGGTCATCATTACATCGTTAAAAACAATATCTCTGAACTTACAGTTGTCGCATTAAATTATCGCCAGTCCATATCCAATATAGATTGATAGTATCGAACCAACAACTGCTTGGATAAGTGTTTCAAGTCATAAATGGACTCTCTGGGTCAACTCGAGTCACCTTGGCTTTGAAACCAGTACGCAGATCTCCATATCCAAATCTCCATATACAATACGATCTAGGTCCCCAGGACTAGCTCAAGATCTTTATGTGCAATGATTTCTTAAGGGAGGTGATTGATAGAGATTTTCTGTATTTAATTTTACCACAATCAAGACGGTGTCGCTTGGTAGCTAGCCGGTTGAGTACGGGTCGATCCACAGGGAGATGGAATCTTTTTCTTTATGTTTTAACGAGTTAAATCCGATTAAGTCGGGTTTTTTTTAAGATCTACGAATGAGATAAAAGATGATAAAATGCTTGCTAGGGTTAGAATTAGGTTAATTTGAGTTTAGGAAATTCGTACTTCTTTCAATGCCTTAGTTATGAATATCGGTGTTAAGGTAATCGGCAACAACGGGGATTATGACGACTAGGAAGAAACTTACAAGTCTAAGCTAGGCTTTCCATGCTTAGTTTCTTCCTTTTGGTTCTTATCCGTCCGTTATTGTCTCTTAGCCCTAACCTCCAATTAATTCAACCACAACCGGTCTAACTAGGGAATCACCGTTATCATGTAGGATAGGGTGCCGTAGTGAGCGGATTATGGTTCAATTAATTGGAGTCCGAATTTTAAGGTGTTGGGCAAATAAAGGAGTGAGAGAGATTTCCTTCTCTCAAACCTTCCTTCTCTTAGCCCTAACAAGTGAGGAATTTCTCACCCATTAAAAAAAAGATAAAAAAATAAAATTCGAGATAAGAAAAAAATGCAGATTTAATTCTACGACTAAGTTTACAAATAGAAATTGCAGATAATAAAATGCGATAAAAAATGCGAGAAAGATAAAAAGAACTTACTTTTATTGATACCTCTTAAAAGCTCATTACAATGGAGAATTAAATTCTAGATCTAGAAATAAAAAAGAGAAATAAAAATAAAAAGAGGCATAACAATTTGGCTTTGAGCTCTCCTATTTATAGATAAGAAACCCTAGGTTTACATTCTGATCCAATCACTAATTTACAAAACTACCCCAAGAGAGCCGAGTCAAAGCACCGACACTGCCACCGACACGTGGATAACACGGCCGCGGTTCCGCGGCAGAAGTTTCTGTTTGGCCGCAGTTCCGTGGCCGTTTGGTGGAATCTGTAAGTCGATGTACAACAGCCCACGAGTTGCGGGGAGGCGGAAATATGAAAAACGATCTTGTTCTTTGCTTAAATATCGACTAACCGCATGAATCGAAGCTAAACGATAACTAACATCAAACATAGAAGTTCTAAACTACTTTGTAAAGGGATTATACCTAAAGAACCGTGTCCTTCGTCTTTACGAACTCCACCTCCTCCTCGGCCTTCTCCAAGTAGTAGACGATCTACCACGAGAGCTAAAACTCCAAGCTTTGCCTCTAAACTTGAGGCAACTAGGTATCTTTAAGTGCTAATCAAAGTACCTAGATGAAATAGAGTATGATTATGGATTAAGTAGTCTAACTAATCCTTGTACTCAACACATGAGAGGGGAGGATTAGGGTTTGAAGAGAGAGAGCTTGAGGAGAGAGAAGATGAACATAATAATGAAATGAGAAAATGAGTTATCATAATATATATCAAGCATTATTGTTTTTCAAGAATACAAAAGAAAATCATTTACAACCATCCTTGATAAATATCTTATGGTGATTCATCTCCATGAGTCATTAAGCAATTATGAAGCATTAATGACATGGATGAATCATCCATATGACTCACTAATCTCATTTAATATATATGCCACCTAAACCTCCTTAGCCACCATCTTCTAGAAGCTTCTCGCGCAATTACGAGAACGCCCCTCCTATCCGTGAAAACACGGAAAAACTTTAGACTTTATAAATCCAATCACCGGATACTAGTAACTGGCTTAAACCAAAGCCGACTAGTAAAAACTGTCCGAAAGTCGTACGTGCGTAAACACACGTATGCGTCCGAACCCTTGTCGTAAAACCATACGACCTCTATATCGTTTCGCCTGGAGTAGGGAAACTCTCTGCGTGGGACTCTAGAGACTCGATTACTACGCTGGCAGTGGGTCTAACCACAGACCGCAAGCGGCACTAGCTGTACGTAACGGTCCCTAGGTAGATGTCGATAAGAAGGCCGATGAGGAAACCCATCCGAACTCCTACTGAGTCTGATGTGACAATCTCCGTACAGTCCGGTCTGTTCGTCTAAGACTATCGCATATCGGGCCTAGGGGGCGGCAAGCGTCAGTCCCCTAATAGCGGTATAAGTCGTGTCGGAGCGAAGCCCATTACACCCTGAGAAACTACTGGAACCTACCAGCAAATCTCGCTTGCCATGGCCAGGGACTTTGCGTAATGGCTCTCTGACACAGCGCGATATCAACCCCCAATACCGGGAGAGACGAATCCTGTCTAACCGCCACTGCCTCCAAGTGCTCGGGACTGCACCCAACTGCTACCTGTTTGCACGACTCCTTTGAGCCGTGGTAGGGTAGCAATCTAAGAACAATGGGACACACTCGAGGCGAAGTAGCAGTGTCAAGTCTGCGGACTATGCTGTACTCATGTCACCTGGGAACTGTTCACTGACGATTGGTATAAAACCAACCAACAGTTCCCTGTGAGTCCTGTCCGGTGCACCCGTAACCTAACGAGCACCTGCATACTATCTCCAGTACGACGTACTGACGGCTGTGGGACGGACCATCTCCCCAACTGGGATGAGAAGCGTACACACTAGTCTACTCCGGAGTATCGATGCCCTGTCTCGATAATCCAACGACTAGGGACCTGAATAAGGATGTGCTTGTAGACTACCCAGCCCCCACTAGTGTGACTGCCATCACAACGCTGGTAGTCAAGCAAGATCCTAAGAGCTCTATCAATACGTATACTTACATATTAAGATAGAAAAATCAAGTAGCATACTACCATGTTTAGCAAGACTGTTATATACATGTGAATATCCCAAGTTTCCATTAAGTAATATACAAACTAGTATGATACAATAATGGCCCCTAGGGCATATACACTTACAATCTCCCACTTGCACTAGGGCCATGTACTGGCATATCGAAGACTGATGATCTTGAGTAGCCTCTCGAACTGAATCTGAGGCAGGGCCTTTGTGAATGGATCAGCAATGTTCTCTTCAGAAGCAACTCTCCGAATCTCGATCTCCCGACGATCAATGATCTCCCTGATCAGGTGATACCGCCTTAAGATGTGTCTGGACTTCTGATGGGACCTTGGTTCCTTCGCTAAAGCTATAGCTCCGTTGTTGTCGCAATACAGAGGTATTGGATCAACTATGGTAGGAACCACCTGAAGTTCTGTTAGGAACTTCTTCATCCAGACTGTTTCTTTTGCGGCATCGCAAGCAGCTATATACTCCGCTTCCATCGTCGAGTCAGCAACGGTGTCCTACTTGGAGCTCTTCCAGCACACCGCCCCTCCATTGAGGGTAAAGACATAACCCGACATGGACTTGGAATCGTCCTTATCACTCTGGAAGCCGGAATCAGCAAAGGCCTCCAACCTGAGGTCTTTTGCGCCGTAAACCAAGAACATCTCCTTAGTCCTTCTTAGGTACTTAAGAATGTTCTTTACTGCTATCCAGTGCTTCTCCCCTGGGTCTGACTGATACCGGCTTACCACGCTCAGTGCGTAAGCTACATCTGGTCTGGTGCACAACATCGCATACATTATAGAGCCTACCGCAGAAGCGTAGGGTATAATAGACATGCGTTCCCTTTCCAAATCAGTCTTGGGAGACATCTCTTTGGAGAGGGTGATTCCGTGACAAGCTGGTAGATTACCGCGCTTAGAATCTTCCATACTGAATCTTTTCAGTACAGTGTCGATATACCTGGACTGCGAAAGTCCCAACATCCTCTTGGATCTATCACGATAGATCCGGATCCCCAGAATGTAAGAGGCATCACCCAGGTCTTTCATGGAGAACCTGTGTGACAAGAATTCTTTGACAGATTGGAGCATAGGAATGTCATTTCCTATCAATAGAATGTCATCCACGTACAAGACGAGGAATACGACACTTCTGGCTACAACTTTACTATATATGCAAGGTTCATCTGGATTTTTGATAAAGTCATATTCTTTGACTGTTTCATCAAAACAGATGTTCCAACTCCGCGATACTTGCTTTAATCCATAAATGGATTTAAGCAACTTGCATACTTTCCCGCTGCTCCCACTCTGATTGAAACCCTCTGGCTGATCCATATAGACGCACTCTTCTAAATTTCCATTCAGAAAAGCCGTCTTTACTTCCATCTGTCAGATTTCATAATCATGGAAGGCAGCAATAGTAAGAAGGACCCGAATGGATTTGAGCATAGCCACTGGAGAAAAAGTTTCGTCATAGTCCAAACCAGGTCTTTGACGAAAACCCTTTGCAACAAGTCTAGCCTTATAGGTTTCCACCTGTCTATCTACACCAATCTTTTTCTTAAAGATCCATTTGCATCCTATGGGTTTTACCCCATCTGGAGCAAAGTCCAAAGTCCATACTTTGTTGGTGTACATGAACTCCATTTCGGTCCGCATTGCATCTAGCCATCGTACCGAGTCGCCGCTCTGGATGGCCTGCTGAAAGTCAGTAGGTTCATCATCATCTATGATGCAATCCTCTCTATCCCCATCTATGAGAAAACCGTAGTATCTCTCAGGCGGATGAGACGGCCTACTACTCCTGCGGAGGGGTGCGGGAATGTCCTGTTCTTCTTGAACTACCGGTTCTACCAAATTTTCAGTAGCAGCTTGTGGTTCTGGAATTTCTTCCAGTTCTATTTCGCTCCCACTTATTTCCTTTTCTAAAAACTGATGTTCTAGAAAATGAGCATTACGAGATACAAAAACCTTTTGTTCCTCTGCGTAATAGAAATAATATCCCTTGGAGTTCTTTGGATATCCCACAAACATACATTTTACTGATCGTGCCTCGAGCTTGTCCACATGCTGCTTTTTAACAAAAGCTGGACATCCCCATATCTTTATATGTTGAAGATGGGGTTTCTTCCCAGTCCACATCCGATATGGAGTGGTAGGCACAGTCTTGGTAGGAGCCCTGTTCAGAAGATATGCTGCTGATTCTAGCGCATAACCCCAGAAAGATCGCGGTAACTCAGCATTACTCATCATGGATCGTACCATATCCAATAGGGTTCGATTCCGTCTCTCCGATACACCGTTATGCTGTGGTGTGTATGGAGGAGTAAGCTGAGAGAGAATTCCTTTCTGTTTTAGGTAACCTAGGAACTCGGCACTCAAGTATTCACCACCTCGATCAGATCTAAGTGTCTTGATACTTTTGCCGGTTTGGTTTTCTACTTCATTCTTATACTCTTGGAATTTCTCAAAAGCCTCGGATTTATATTTCATCAGATAAATGAATCCGTACCTTGAGTAATCATCCGTGAAAGTAATGAAATAGGAAAAACCACCTCTTGCATGTGTAGACATTGGACCACATATATCGCTGTGTATGAGTCCTAAGAGCTCGCTCGCTCTTACTCCATGTCCAGTAAATGGAGTCTTTGTCATCTTTCCTTTGAGACAAGATTGACAAGTGTCATAAGTTTGATATTCGAACGAGTCCAAGTATCCTTCTCTATGCAACTTAGTCAATCTTCTCTCATTGATGTGACCCAGTCTACAATGCCATAAGAAATCTTTATTTAAATCTGGAGACTTTCTTTTTAGTGTGTTCTGGATATTGAAAATTTGGAGTTGGTTTAAAACATATATACCGTTATTTAATGTACCGGACCCAATCAAACTATGATTAAGGTGGATGTTAACAACATCTCTTACAAACGTGAAATCATAACCTTTATTTGATAACAAGGAAACTGATATGATATTACACGTTAAGCTTGGTACAAAAAACAGTTATGTAAAACCAAAATGTGTCCACTCGTCAATCCCAGGTGATAATCCCTGACGGACGCAGCTCTCACGCTGGCTCCGTTAGCAACCTTTAGGGTCATATCACCTTCCTTCAGCACTCTACGGTTTCTCAGTGCCTGCAATGAATTGCAAATATGAGATCCTGATCCGGTATCCAATACCCAGGAAGTAGAGTTGATTGACAGACAATTCTCAATTACAAACACACCTGAAGTCGAAGCCACAGCTTGCTTCGGTCCCTGGTTCTTGGCGTTCCACGCCTTGCAATCTTTCTTCCAGTGCCCTTTCCTGTGACAATGGAAGCACTCATCCTGGCCCACTACCGGTACCGCAAACTTTTTCTTTCCCTTCCCTCCCACCTTACTAACACCTCCTCTAGGTTTGGTGGCGGCCTTCTTCTTCTTTCCTTTGGCCCTAGCCTTGGACCCGGAAGAAGATGCACCGCTAACAAACATAGCGGGTGTTTCCCTTGCTTTCTGCAAGGTGCCCTCTGCACTCCTTAACATGTTCAGGAGTTCCGGAAGTTCAACTTCTTTTCTTTGAATGTTGAAGTTCAGGATAAACTGGGCGTAGGTGGAAGGAAGGGACTGGAGAATAAGGTCTGTATAGAGCTCATTATCCAAAGTCGTCCCAAGGTCTGCGAGCTCTTCTATATAGCCGATCATCTTTAGGACATGTTCTCCTACCGATGACCTGACAGCCAACCTCGCTCGAAACAAGTTCTTAGAGGTCTCGTATCTTGCTATACGAGATCGCTCTCCATAAAGTTCCTTTGTATGGAGAAATATGGCATCTAGTTCCATATCCTCGTGCCTCCTCTGAAGTTCATTGTTCATCGAGGCAAGCACGATGCACTTGGCTTTCGCGCAATCGAAATCCCAGGTTTTGCGGATTTCCCTATCCGCATTACTGGATTTGGGACCAGGGACAGCAGGTGCCGTAGCGGTGAGGACGTACCCCAATTTGTCATAGGTCAAAGCCATTTTGACATTCCGCAGCCAATCTTTATAGTTTGGCCCTGTCAGTATATTTTTCTCTAAAAGTAACTTAAGTCCAGTCATTTTCAGGGTTGCTGCAATTAGGAGAGAGAGAAGAAAACTCTTTAGCATGATACTCTTGCAAGTTTAGAGTGGTTTTTAGTTTATCTAAACTGGATGGCTCCCACTGTTTCTCGAATCCTTCCTCAAACCATAAAAGAAGAATTAGCCAGGACTATTCTCACTGTACAATTCTTGCTTAACCGTTCAGCCAGGCTAGTGTCGATACTTTGAGGGAGGTTTTCCAACGCTTTCGCGAAGTTCCTTAATTAAAGAACCTCTTTTCTCTGGGGGCGTAACCCCGCTGACACCTTTCTTGACACCTACTTGGTTTATAGCATTGATCGTTAAGTGACGAATATCCTGATAAGTAGCATATACTCACAGTAGGATCGGGATCCAAATATCATCGTATAATAATGTTGAAGGAATGCTACCAACATTCATCAAACTTCAAATGGTATGCATCTCTTTGCAAATTTCAGTTTCTTTAGAAATTCCCGATATAAGTTTTTGTCCCATGCTCTTATGACCTTGGCTTTGGTCAAAATGTCATAAGTCGCATGTCAAGTTCTACCCGTCATTATCTTGTCAATTTGAACCCATCCGTATATACCCCTGACTTTGGTCAAATGATAATACGACTGTCCCAAACCAACTCATCTATCTTATGCAACAAATGAAAACCCAGCAGCTACCAAACACTATGCCTTGACTTTGGCCAAAATGCATAGCTTGAATACTACTGAATACCCAAATGAAATGATGGAGGGCTACGAATGGTTTGGGCGAAACCGTGAACGTAGTGAACTTGATATAACCGAAGGAACCTGATAGCTTTTAAAAGGAGTGGTTAAAGCTCCGCATTTAAAAATATCCGTTTTTTTTAAATTAACCGAGTGGTTTCTTTTAAATTGTTCCAACGATTAAACTTTTGGTTTATTTTCTTTGCATTATAAATAATGCGTCCCATCATTAACTTATCATTGCAGAAAACAACGAAAATACAACATCCTCTTATGCCATCCGCATTCTCCACGGGGTCCCGTCATCACCCGTTAGGTTACTTAACTAACGGCAGAGCGGGGGCTGGGCTAGCGCGGGTGTAAAACATAAGTGACGTCTAAATAGCTATCATATATAGATATTGTACATTCGTCAGACGCAATAATAGGCATTCCAGATCACAGATGAACTTTATTGGATTTGCAAGCAATCCGTGTTTGTTTTGAGCCTGCAACAAAAGACGGATTACACAGTTGTGATGAATAGCCATTACCCCACCCAAGACCCCAACGGGTACGGCAAACTACCCACCCGACAGTTTGTGCACCCCACCTTGGGTCTGTCCTAGGAGCAAAAACAGTAAAATGAAATAATACAACGGTGGCTACAACTGCAACCTGGATGTGCCCCGCAAAAATAATATTACAACAAATTACATTTACATCAAATGAATCAAATAATAACCCATCACATAACCCCGACTAATCATCACAACAGTCCAATACAGTTCACATCCACAAACAGTAAAAACCATTACAGAAATGTGCAACCCCCTGCCAACCGACATACTAGCAGTTAGGGGAGGTTTACGAACACATTATACAAACACAGATATAATCCAACAAGCAAATACCGTATAATTTCGATCGATTAAACACATTTAATTTTGCTCCAATACTTCTCTGTAAATCTGAAACCTGAGCAAAAATTAAAAATTTCCAGAAAATACCAAATATCACAGAGAACCAACACAGGAAAATTGGGATGATGAATCGGCAACTCGGCGGCGGAATCGCGGAGGATCGGTGGGATCCGCGGCGGATCCGCGGCGCGTTAGACGATTCATGATCCCAGTTTTCTTGGGTGTTCTTATACTATCATTTAAGGCTTTCTGAAGGTCCCTGAAAAATTTTTGGACCTCATTTAAAAATCGACAGAAACTCATGATATCGGGGTTTTCCGGTTTTGTTTTTTTCGTTCGAAATTCATACAATTTTGCAAGTGAGTTATTTATTGTTTAGCGAGGCTCTGATACCACTGTAAGTCGATGTACAACACCCCACGAGTTGCGGGGAGGCGGAAATATGAAAAACGATCTTGTTCTTTGCTTAAACATCGACTAACCGCATGAATCGAAGCTAACATCAAACATAGAAGTTCTAAACTACTATGTAAAGGGATTATACCTAAAGAACCGTGTCCTTCGTCTTTACGAACTCCACCTCCTGCTCGGCCTTCTCCAAGTAGTAGACGATCCACCACGAGAGCTAAAACTCCAAGCTTTGCCTCTAAACTTGAGGCAACTAGGTATCTTTAAGTGCTAATAAAATTACCTAGATGAAATAGAGTATGGTTATGGATTAAGTAGTCTAACTAATCCTTGTACTCAACACATGAGAGGGGAGGATTAGGGTTTGGAGAGAGAGAGCTTGAGGAGAGAGAAGATGAACATAATAATGAAATGAGAAAATGAGTTATCATAATATATATCAAGCATTATTGTTTTTCAAGAATAGAAAAGAAAATCATTTACAACCATACTTGATAAATATCTTATGGTGATTCATCTCCATGAGTCATTAAGCAATTATGAAGCATTAATGACATGGATGAATCATCCATATGACTCACTAATCTCATTTAATGTATATGCCACCTAAACCTCCTTAGTCACCATCTTCTAGAAGCTTCTCGCGCAATTACGAGAACGCCCCTCCTATCCGTGAAAACACGGAAAAACTTTAGACTGTATAAATCCAATAACCGGATACTAGTAACTGGCTTAAACCAAAGCCGACTAGTAAAAACTGTCCGAAAGTCGTACGTGCGTAAACACACGTATGCGTCCGAACCCTTGTCGTAAAACCATACGACCTCTATATCGTTTCTCCTGGAGTAGGGAAACTCTCTGGGTGGGACTCTAGAGAGTCGACTACTACGCTGGCAGTGGGTCTAACCACAGACCGCAAACGGCACTAGCTGTACGTAACGGTCCCCAGGTAGATGTCGATAAGAAGGCCGATGAGGAAACCCATCCGAGCTCCTACTGAGTCTGATGTGACAATCTTTATACAGTCCGGTCTGTTCGTCTAAGACTATCGCATATCGGGCCTAGGGGGGCGGCAAGCGTCAGTCCCCGCATAAGTCGTGTCGGAGCGAAGCCCATTACACCCTGAGAAACTACTGGAACCTACCAGCAAATCTCGCTTGCCCTGGCCAGGGACTTTGCGTAATGGCTCTCTGACACAGCGCGATATCAACCCCCAATACCGGGAAAGACGAATCCTGTCTAACCGCCACTGCCTCCAAGTGCTCGGGACTGCACCCAACTGCTACCTGTTTGCACGACTTCTTTGAGCCGTGGTAGGGTAGCAATCTAAGAACAGTGGGACACACTCGAGGCGAAGTAGCAGTGTCAAGTCTGCGGACTATGCTGTACTCATGTCACCTGGGAACTTTTCACTGACGATTGGTATAAAACCAACCAACAGTTCCCTGTGAGTCCTGTCCGGTGTACCCATAACCTAACGAGCACCTGCATACTATCTCCAGTACGACGTACTGACGGCTGTGGGACGGACCATCTCCCCAACTGGGATGAGAAGCGTACACACTAGTCTACTCCGGAGTATCGATGCCCTGTCTCGATAATCCAACGACTAGGGACCTGAATAAGGATGTGCTTGTAGACTACCCAGCCCCCACTAGTGTGACTGCCATCACAACGCTGGTAGTCAAGCAAGATCCTAAGAGCTCTATCAATACGTATACTTACATATTAAGATAGAAAAACCAAGTAGCATACTACCATGTTTAGCAAGACTGTTATATACATGTGAATATCCCAAGTTTCCATTAAGTAATATACAAACTAGTATGATACAATAATGGCCCCTAGGGCATATACACTAACAGAATCATGGGGCCATCTCTTCAGGGTTTCTCCATGTTGCTTTCATATTCTGTTTTATTCACTTGGTTTCTCAAAAGCTCTTCTGTTCTCTTCCAGATATTCAGCAGTGGACTTTTTACCTGGGGCTCCGCGTTTGAAGTCTTGGATCTTATGCTGCCCTTGTGCTTTGTGCATTGAAGTGACCAACGATTTGCCATGTTGTATCTTAAACTGGTAGGCGGCATCATACGGATGGTTAGCGGAGATCGGTATTCATCTATTGTTGGTCGTAGTCCTACATTTGTTGCAACTTTTCATGAATTTCACTGTAAAGAGCTGAGAACATGTAACCTGCACTTATTCAGCAAACACAGATTAAAAGTACCTATATATATGCAATGTGATTAAGAATGGGCGGTATAAAAATGCAAAAATATGATATGAACAGGAGGCGAAATAGACGCAATCACCACCCCGGGTGAAAAGTGTCTATTCGTTGTCCATCTAGACTAGATGAATCCCTTCGCCAATCAGCATGCCTTGTATCTCTCCTTATATCCTCCTCCCTGCGCAAGACTTCGAAAAACCCAGTTTCTATCAATAGTCTTGCGTCTGGTAAGATTATTTTGTCCAAATCTCAGACTTAATCCTCTAACATTCACTCTTGCACCTCTTCTATTATCATTATTCACTCCTTCACAATAGGCCCATAAATAGCATCCTCATATAATTTGGGTTCCACAACCAATGTGGAGTTACCATAGACGTCTCTTCTTTGATATTGATGTTAGTTATATGTATGCCCTAGAGGCCATTACTGTACATAGGATGTATATTGTAGTGGATGCTGGGACATATATAGGGAGGACTTTCTTGCTCGACATGATAGTATGCTATCTGGTTACTCGTTACCTTAACGTGTACATTGATTGTCTCTTTGTTACATGTTGGTAAAGCCCTTAGGATGTGTACTTGACTACCTAAACTATGATGCGGATCATACTAGTGGGGACATGGTAGTCCATAAGTACATCCTTCAAAGTCCCTAGTCGTGGGTGTATCGAGATGGGGCATCGATATACCAGAGTAGACTAGCGTGTACCTTCTCGACCCATACAGATGGGCGATGGATGATCCCATATCCATCGGTGTTTGACATCAGAGATGATATACGGGTGCTCAGTAGAGACTGGGTACACTGGACGGACTCGCCGAGAACTCCCAGATGGTATTATACCTCACGTCAGATGGCAGTTCTCTGGTGACACTGGTACAGAGTAGTCTGTTGACCCGAGATCGTCATAGAGTCTTGTGTGGTTCCCACTGTGCTTTGATTTCCATCTTACCACATCCAAGAGGGCGTGCAAAACGGTGGTTTTTAGGTACAGTCCCGAGTCACATGGAGGCAATGAGCGATAGGAGGGGATTCGTCTCTCCCGGTATAGGGAGTTGATGTTGCGCTGTGTTCGATTGGCTATAACAGGAAATCCCTGGCCAGGGTTGCTGAGATTTACTGGTAAGTGTTACCAGTAGTTTCTCGAACCGTTATAGACCTCATATCGACAAGACTTATCGAGCTATTGGGGTCTGACGTTTACCACCCCTAGGCAAGATATGCGACATATCAGACGATCAGACCGGACTGTACGGTAGTGTTGCTGGTCGGATTCACTGGAGTGTGAGCGGGCTTGCTCGTCGATCTTCAGATCGCTCAATACCCGGGTGGACGTTACGTTTAGAAGACCGCTTGCGGCTTGTGGGTGTTTGATATGATCATCACCTGCTGCCGGCGTATTGACGAGTCTTTAGAGTCCTACACAGAGGTTTCCTGGCTCAAGCGAAACGAAATAGGAGCGCATATGAGATATGTACGGGACCGAGAATAATGCGTGTATGTGATACCGTATTTCATTCTCGCGATCAATGTGTCGAATGGTTGTATGCGATATAACCTAGTTATCGATTCAAGCGTTGATTCGATAAGCCGATACATTGTATACTAGTCGGTTGTATGCGACATGACCGGATCATTGAATCAAGTGTTGATTTAATGATTTAATGCATATTTATATATTTGATATATTACTTTGCATCAACTAGTATCGGTTGACTTTAAATGGATTTTCTCACTCGGGTGTGCGCATTGCATATGCGATATGATTTTGTGCACTTGTTTGTATCATGTTTGATGATGCAAGAATGCTAGGGTTTGTGTAATGAAGTAAACCTAAGTTAAATAAATAATTAGGGTTTTCTTTTATTCATTCATTTATCTTTTCATTTGGATTTAAAAGATAAATGAGAAAAAGAAAACAAAAGGGTTTCTTTCATGAAGCTAAGTGAAGCTTCATGAAGCATTGACCAATCAAACCCTTTTGTCTTCATCTATTAAACCCTAACCATTTATTTAACTATGGTCAACTCTCTACACATTACTATAGTTTAATTATGATAAGAAATGATTATTCATATTCTATTCTATTATTCTTATCATAATATATCTTCTTCTTCTTCTTCATCTTCATGAAGAAAACCTTCACTTCATCAACGGTGAAGTGATAAAAAGAGTGAGAAATCCAAAACTAAAGTCTACCCACTTCCTATTTCTTCATCCTCTACCTCTTGCCAAGTAGTAGAGTGTGTTTACTTCACAAGTTTCTTGACTTGATGAAGTCGGAGCTTGATTTAGCGATGCCTCAACGTAGATCATCTTCGGCATGGACATCGACGACCTAGCTCGCTTATTCTTCGACGAAGCCGACGCTGGAGCCCGGAAGTTCACTTGGACAGCGAAGGCACTTCGTTGCGGAGCTATGGAGGTGGACAAACGGATCTACAAAGGTTGTAATTCCGTATTCCCTTAGTTAATTGTTAATTAGTTCACTTTTTCGCCTAGAAATCTAGCAAACGATCCGTAGTCGGGTCTCTCGGCACCTAGAATTTTTGAAACGGGCATGTTCGATGCCTTGTGAGACCTCACTAGAGTGCCTAGGAACCTTACAGTGGTATCAGAGCCTAGCTAGAGCCTTAGGCGAAGTCTAGACGGATTTTGAAATCCGATCGAACCCGAAAGTCCAAAATTTCCATGCTCTCTGTACATTTTTGAAAACAGTGAGTTTTTCAACATTAAAAATATTCAGAAAATCAAGCAGGGTTTTATATGAATTACTGTGAAATACGGGGGTCTAATTCGAATAATCCACGGCGGAACCGCGGCACGAGCTAGGCATGTGCGGCGGTTCCGCGGCCGTTTGGTCTCCTGCTGCGTTGACTTTTGCACAGTAATGCATATTTAACTGTTCTTAGTTCTCTGGGTATGTTTAAGTTTTATTCAAGAGTTGAATATTCTGGGATGTTTTGGAGCTTCGATGATTCTATCGGGTTTATCAAATTTTTTCTGTGTGGCTTTCCGGATAAATTTTAGAATATGTTAAAATGTTCGACCGGATATCATACCCAATTTTTCCCCTATCGGGAAATTTCCAAGTGTTGGACTTTTCCGTAGTTTAACGACGTTCTAAGTAGTGCAAGTAACGCGATGGACCCTCTAGAAGACAACAAACCTTAACTCGATTATGTGACCGTCTTGAACTGCCCTTTGAACCTTCGGGTTTGGGGCAGTACGGCGTGCCACATGTGAGGCGTTGGCTTGACCCTTCTACGGCTGGACCGTTGGTACTGAGGCACGAACTGAATGTTGTTAGACTTATTTCATGTGTTGATCTGTATCGGGAAAACTTGGGTGTTCGATTGTTCGATCGAAAAGTTTAGCATTTTCTATTTATCCGGAATGTGATACAACAATTGGAATTCACAAAAGTTATGTGATAACTGGATGAATGTTATAAACATAGCAATTTAGTCTCACTTGATCGGTTGCCACGAAATTTTGATGTGATCAAAAGTCCTTCACAATCACGTAGCGTACGCGGATACTCGCCGGGTAAACTTGATAGACAGCCTCACTCCATAGCCCCGACCAAGTGACTGTAGGAGAACCCCGTCGCCGAAAGCATCCGTTCGGGTGCTCGCGGTGGCGGTGTTCCGCCTTGGTGCACTTCGTCGACGGTATCGGGGGTGCGGCCGCCTACTGAAGTTTGCGACGAGCATTCGATCAGCATGTCGGGAATCTTGTTGAATTGCCCGACTTGATATTGAAAAGTGTTTTCGATTTTGAGACTAAAATGCGGAGTTTATAATTGTTAGGCACGTGATGTCTAAGTAATTCATTTGGTCAGGCATGCGATGTCTGAGGTGGTTGCGGATTCCAACTGTTGTAGTTTTACACTTTCTTTTCTATGACCGTAAGTGTAATATGTGATATCGCCGGTTTCGTTGCTATATGTCAACGACAATTGGGATGCGCATATTTACTTACGTTGATGACATGTGATGTTATGTGTTGCTGGATATGTTATATTGGATCGTCGTGTTTGAATAGCCGGGGGTTTTTATGTGAGATGAGTGTTTTTCATTTTCATTCATGTAAAAACTTGTATGTAATATTCTTTTATTGGGGCGCTTCCAGGTTGCGGAAGTAGTCACCGTTTGTATATTATTTACTTTTCCGCACTAGAATAGACCCAAGGAGGAGGGCACAAGTAACCGGGTTGTGGAGTCCAGTGGGAGACCAACTCGAGGAGTCGAGTCCGGGTCTTCTAACTCCAGAATTGGTAGGGTCGCTTGCCGCTCTCGTAGGGGTCTAGGGGTGTGGGTTTGGCTATTCATCACGACCGTGGAATCCGTGTTTTATACTGGCTCGTATTGAAAATACGGACGTCCTAGTATATCCAATATTTCATATGATTCTTCTGCTGCGATATCTGTGATGTGATCATGTGATGTTCTGTGATAGATATAGTATATAGTATATATGATATATTATATAGACGTTACTTATGTTTTACACCCACGCTAGCCCTGCCCCTGCTCTGTCGTTAGTTACCTAACCTAACGGTGCACGAGGGGACATCGAGGCGAATGCGGATGGCATAAGTGTACGTTATATCTATCTGTGATGTTTAGGTACTTAAATGATGGGACTTCATTAATGTGATTAATGAAATAAAAAGAAACCTAAGATGTTGTAGAATCGAATTTCAAAATAAAACAGGTAGCTACAGTTCTTGCTTTGCACAGCGGTATATGTGATATATCCTGCACCTTATTCGATAAGGAAAGGACCGAGATCCCTTCACCGGGAGTGACTCCTTTAGCAATAACTGGCAGATGCTACACCCTCGGTTTGTCTTTTGATTGCTTTTAAGAGTTTTTGCTTTGCACAGTGATATATATGATATATCCCGCACCTCATTCGACGAGGAAAGGACCGACGATCCCTTCACTGGGAGTGACTCCTTTAGCAAAACTAGAAAAGCCTCAAAAACACTCCATATCAAAATCATTTGATTCTACAACGATATAAAGTTCATTACGCAAAGGGTTTTCTTAAAAACCTGACGTAGCCCTCCGTCATTTCAGATAAGTAATAGTTAGTATTCGTGTGCGGTAGCTGATTACTATTTATCTGTTTATGCATATGATGCAGATTGGATTAGGGTAGTCGTGCGGCCTTGTTGACTCAGTCAAGGGTCGTGCGGATGGGTTTAATTCAATCAGGAAATGACGGGTTGAACTTTACTTGCGGTCTATGGTTTGTTGACTCAGTCAAGGTCATAGATCGCCTGGGGCAAAATATTATCGGGAATTTCAAGTGTTGAAATTTGCAATGAGATTGCATACCTTCTATGAGATAGTTGGATCCCGATACCCGCTGCGAGTAAGAGTTACTCCTGGGAGAGTTTTATACATTACAATTAGCCGATCAAGTAGGTGTCTAGAAAAGTGTCAATGGGGTTACGCCTCTGGGAAAACGAGGTTTACATTAATTAGGTTCGTGCGAAAGCACGGGGGACCTTCCTCAAAGTACCGACACTGGCCTGGCTGAAAGATTGGCGAACTTGTAGTGTGTAATTAATCCCAGCTAGTCTTTCCTTTTAGGGTTTGAAGGAAGATTTGATAAAAAGCAGTGGGAGCCATCCTGATTAGATAAAATAATAACCAATCTATTCTTGCAAGAGCGCACGCTGAGTGTTTTCTTCTCTCTCTTCCTTATAGCGACCATATCACGCCTTAATCAAGATAATAATACGGATAATTGACCGAACCCGCTTGTTATACTGAGCTGGGGAACGTTGGTCCCGCTCCAACTTATAATTGTTATAAGACAGAGCAGGAAATTGGGGAATACCAGATTTCCCGTGCCGCCCAAACGAAGAGAGTGCATGTTGATGCATCATCTTCGGGTGTGTTCATTACAAAGAACTGTTTCTCAGTATCCTCCGAATCTTTGGTATATGATACCGGATCAGGATCCCAGATATGTAATATGTTACATAGGGCTACAAAAGGGTAGAAAAACTGAGAACGGGTGATAAGTTTCATGAGGCAGAAAACGGGGCAAGTGTTGCAGCCAAGTCTGTTGATCACTGTCACCCTGTATTGTAATACATTGATTCTGAACGAATGTTATTAGATACCGAACCTGATATACAAAATCATATCTGTCTCTTTATTAGTAAAGAAACGATAAAATTTTGTATTGTTGGATAATGTTTTGAACATTTCCTATATCAAAAGTTGATCGGTTCAGGCACGTTATCTAAAAGCATTAATGTTCTAAATCAAACTACAGTTCTTCGTATACAGAACACACACAAGAGGAAGAGTTCAGGAATGAACGAATTCTTCTTGAGGTATTGTAGACTAGGTCAGATCAATGTGACCCGACTAGCTAGAGTTACATAGAGATGCATATTTAAATCAGTTTGAATTTACATCTTGTGAAACTCGCCAGTCATGTCACAAAGATAATATGACCATAGCTCTGTTTGTTGGAAACAGAGAAAGAGTTAGTGAACTCTTGGGACAGATACATGATGATGTATGTAAGGTCTCCTGTCTACACATGCCAGGACTGATTCTTTATACTTCATTACATTCTCTGATGATCTTTCGAGATTCAGACCTATGTTCCTGTTGAAACACAAGTCCGAATCTTTTAAGATATTCACAGAATATAAGTTAGAAGTAGAGAACTAAAATACGGGTATAAGTATTATGTCCTATGATGAGATCAGGGAGGAGAATACTTGTGCATAGAATTTCTGGACTATTCTAAAGGAGAATGAGATTCTCTCTCAGCATTACTCCTCCGTATACACCATTGCACGATGGTATGTCGGGGCGGAGCAATTGCACCCTATTCGATATGGTGTGCTCTATGATGAGTACTACTGAGTTACCTATTTCCTTTTGGGAGTTATGCACTTATGAAGCTGCATACCTATTGAATTAGGGTTCGAATCAAATCAAAGCCTACCATTTCATATGTGATATGGAAAGGGAAGAGCCCATATCTTAAGTTAGTTAAGATTTGGGGTTGTCCGGCCTATGTCTAGAAGCAAAATCAGGACAAGCTCGAGGCAATGTCAGTTATGTACAACTGGAAATGTTCCAGCTATACAAACTGCAACTGATGATTTGACAGAACCAAAGGATTCAGTAGATTCCAACGAACCTCAGCCTCTCCGCCGATCTAGTAGGGCTCCTCACCCACCTGAGAGATACTATGGTTTCTCGATGACAGTGGGAGCGAGGATTGCATCATGAGATGATGACCCAACTAGCTTCGAGCCGGCCATCAGGAGTATGACTCTGTAAGAATGGCTGGATGCTTAGCGATCTGAGATGGAATCCTTATACACCAACAAAGTATGGACTTTGGTTGCTATATCTGAAGGGTTAAATCCCCATCAGGAGCAAGTATATCTTGAGAAGATTACTTGGTGTAAATGGAAAAGTTGGGATTTTCAAAGCTAGACTTGTTAAAGGTTTTCATCATCGACCAGGCGTGGATAATGATGAAACCTTTATCCAGTAGCTATGCTTAAGTCCATCCAGATCCTACTTGTCACGGCTACATACCATGACTACGATATCTGGTGGTTGGGTGTCATGACTGCTTTTCTAAATGATGTTTTAGAAGAGTGCGTCTATAAGTACACAGCCAGAGGGCTTCGTAAACAGTGGGAGCAGCGGAAACGTGTGCAAGATGCTTTATAGGATAAAGCAGGCATCGCGGAGTTGGAACATCTGTTTTGATGAAGTAGTCAAAGAAGTTGACATCATCAAAATGGTAGATGAACCTTGTATAAACAAAAAGGTAGTAGGGAGTATGGTGGTGATCCTCGTAGAGTACGTGGATGACATACTCTTGATAAGAAAGGAGTTTCTTATGCTACGCTCGATCAATCTCCGTTTATCACAAAGATTCTCTATATAGGATCAAAGTGATACCTCCTATATCCTGGTTTTTGGATCTATGAGATAGATCTAATTGGATGTTAGGATACTCACTAGTAGTAGTGAGAAGGTATCAATCCATCCTGGGGAGAATCACTGGAAGTGTTCCAGAGTGATAAAGACGACTGAATGTCAGCCGCATGCATTGTCTTTACCCTCAGTAAAGGGACGGTATGTTGGAAGAGTTCCAAGCTAGATACCGTGACATACTAGACGATAAAGACAGGATACATCGCTACTTAAGATGCTACCAAAGAGGCTGTTTGGGTGTATATTGGTTCATGAGATGAACTACGTTCCTACCATTGTGAGACAATGGAGTTGTGGCTTATGCCAAGGAACGCCGGTCCCATCAGTGATCCAGACGTATTCTAAGGCAGTATCACCTAATCATGGAGATGGTTGATCTCCAGGCTGATCGAGGTTAGGAGAGTAGACTCAGAGGACAACACGGCGGATCCACTCACGAAGGCCTATTCCCAGAGAGAGACTTTTATGGGATGGTTGAGTATGAGATACTTCGACCACTGCTACAGATGGCCCTAGTGCAAGTGGGAGATTGTTAGTTATATGTATGCCCTAGAGGCCATTACTGTACATAGGATGTATATTGTAGTGGATGCTGGGACATATATAGGGAGAACTTTCTTGCTCGACATGATAGTATGCTATCTGGTTACTCGTTACCTTAACGTGTACATTGATTGTCTCTCTGTTACATGTTGGTAAAGCCCTTAGGATGTGTACTTAACTACCTGGACTATGATGCAGATCATACTAGTGGGGACATGGTAGTCCATAAGTACATCCTTCAAAGTCCCTAGTCGTGGGTGTATCGAGATGGGGCATCGATATACCAGAGTAGACTAGCATGTACCTTCTCGACCCATACAGATGGGCGATGGATGATCCCATATCCATCGGTGTTTGACATCAGAGATGATATACGGGTGCTCAGTAGAGACTGGGTACACTGGACGGACTCGCCGAGAACTTCCAGATGGTATTATACCTCACGTCAGATGGCAGTTCTCTGGTGACACTGGTACAGAGTAGTCTGTTGACCCGAGATCGTCATAGAGTCTTGTGTGGTTCCCATTGTGCTTTGATTTCCATCTTACCACGTCCAAGAGGGCGTGCAAAACGGTGGTTTTTGGGTACAGTCCCGAGTCACATGGAGTCAATGAGCGATAGGAGGGGATTCGTCTCTCCCGGTATAGGGAGTTGATGTTGCGCTGTGTTCGATTGGCTATAACAGGAAATCCCTGGCCAGGGTTGCTGAGATTTACTGGTAAGTGTTACCAGTAGTTTCTCGAACCGTTATAGACCTCATATCGACACGACTTATCGAGCTATTGGGGTCTGACGTTTACCACCCCTAGGAAAGATATGCGACATATCAGACGATCAGACCGGACTGTACGGTAGTGTTGCAGGTCGGATTCACTGGAGTGTGAGCGGGCTTGCTCGTCGATCTTCAGATCGCTCAATACCCGGGTGGCCGTTACGTTTAGCAGACCGCTTGCGGCTTGTGGGTGTTTGATATGATCATCACCTGCTGCCGGCGTATTGACGAGTCTTTAGAGTCCTACACAGAGGTTTCCTGGCTCAAGCGAAACGAAATAGGAGCGCATATGAGATATGTGCGGGATCGAGAATAATGCGTGTATGTGATACCGTATTTCATTCTCGCGATCAATGTGTCGAATGGTTGTATGCGATATAACCTAGTTATCGATTCAAGCGTTGATTCGATAAGCCGATACATTGTATACTAGTCGGTTGTGTGCGACATGACCGGATCATTGAATCAAGTGTTGATTTAATGATTTAATGCATATTTATATATTTGATATATTACTTTGCATCAACTAGTATCGGTTGACTTTAAATGGATTTTCTCACTCGGGTGTGCGCATTGCATATGCGATATGATTTTTTGCACTTGTTTGTATCATGTTTGATGATGCAAGAATGCTAGGGTTTTTGTAATGAAGTAAACCTAAGTTAAATAAATAATTAGGGTTTTCTTTTATTCATTCATTTATCTTTTCATTTGGATTTAAAAGATAAATGAGAAAAAGAAAACAAAAGGGTTTCTTTCATGAAGCTAAGTGAAGCTTCATGAAGCTTTGACCAATCAAACCCTTTTGTCTTCATCTATTAAACCCTAACCATTTATTTAACTATGGTCAACTCTCTACACATTACTATAGTTTAATTATGATAAGAAATGATTATTCATATTCTATTCTATTATTCTTATCATAATATATCTTCTTCTTCTTCTTCATCTTCATGAAGAAAACCTTCACTTCATCAATGGTGAAGTGATAAAAAGAGTGAGAAATCCAAAACTAAAGTCTACCCACTTCCTATTTCTTCATCCTCTACCTCTTGCCAAGTAGTAGAGTGTGTTTACTTCACAAGTTTCTTGACTTGATGAAGTCGGAGCTTGATTTAGCGATGCCTCGACGTAGATCATCTTCGGCATGGACATCGACGACCTAGCTCGCTTATTCTTCGACGAAACCGACGCTAGAGCCCGGGAGTTCACTTGGACAGCGAAGGCACTTCGTTGCGGAGCTATGGAGGTGGACAAACGGATCTACAAAGGTTGTAATTCCGTATTCCCTTAGTTAATTGTTAATTAGTTCACTTTTTCGCCTAGAAATCTAGCAAACGATCCGTAGTCGGGTCTCTCGGCACCTAGAATTTTTGAAACGGGCATGTTCGATGCCTTGTGAGACCTCACTAGAGTGCCTAGGAACCCTACAATTGAAATATCGTTAGGGTGTCAATCTGCAGCACTATCTACAGGTCACTTGAGGATCCGTGATTGGCTCCGAGCCATCAGTGGAAATATCACTCCCATTGTCGTCGGCCGCTGAAAGAACTAATTCCTTCTGCACCACTGACCGATTAGGAGACTCCTCAATCTCGTAGAATCCCAAATCCTGACATATTTATTCCTTTTGCATAAATTCGTCCCCGAGAAAATCGTTTGTTGTTTCCTCCCTGAGGAAATCAATGTCATACGATCAAATGTCAGTCACGGTCCTATACCAGACTCATGGACATAAGTGACCTTCCAGGTCTCTCGTTCGTCCACTACACATAGAGTGTTGACTGCTCTGACTTTGAAAACACATCATCAAGAATATAAGCCGCTGCCAATAGCGCATCTCCCAAACAATATGTAAGATTGGCTCTTGACATCATGTTCTTTATCATATCTAGGATTTCTTAATTCTCCTCTCTACAACACCATTTTGTTACAGAGTTTATGGTATCATCAGCTATCTGACGACTCTTTTTCCTTCATTCAGTTTCCTTAACTGCTAAAATAAATACTCATAGCTTGGTTACAATTCCCAGAACTACTCCGTGAAACACGCATAATCATGTTTGCATGAACTGACTCTTCACTTCATTAATACCACGTTTAATACAAATCAACGCTTTAGTTTCGTGTGAGATTAATAGCCATATTAAGTAATTATTAATGAAGGTGTTAAATTAGGATACTTCACCATATGTCTTCACGTTTATTGGTCCGTATTTATCGGAGTGAATTATCTGTAATGGATATCCAAATGATTTTACTTTGGTAGTTTTGCCTCTAAGGTAATTCTCACAGGTAGATAGTTTGCCTTTGGCTCAAGCCAACTCATCTACCCCAGGTGGTTAAGTTATCACATCTATCTATTGACCTAATCTACCATGCCACTCATGACACTTATAGTCAATCCTCAAAACCATAAGGAACTCATAAGACAAATTGTCCCATTAAGTTATCAAAATATCCTAAGCCGAAACTAAAACTATAACCGACGGGAAGATATTTTGTGAATAGCTATCTGAATTCCTGATGCAGAATTCATTCATATGTCCTCAACATATTATTTGCTTCCACAAAATTTTCTGCTCCTAACAGAAAATCTATTTCACTCAATACCCTGACGAGTAGAGCGGTTCAAATTCTCACAGTCAAGCGTTTGACTTATTATATCTATTATTACCAGCACATTTCTCCATGTCGGATCACTTAAGTTGTTGGCGCATTATTCCTGTTTTCGTTGCTCGATTGAACTCTTCTTGCGCTAGGACACTCGCCCTTGCGCACTGTTAACATCGTCAACATATCAGCAGCGCTCTTAGTTCTATCGCCCATGGCGATTAAACCTTAAGCTTCAATTACTCAAACATACTAGCAAACGTCAACATATTCATTTTCCGCATAACTAACTGCTTCATATATCGAGTAGAAAATATATAACCGTCTACTACTGTCACTCTAGAGTCTAACTGGAGCGGCACTCTTCAGATCCCGGATCAATGAAGATATAACTCTTAAGTGTATCCACATTACGTGATTTGACTCCTTATATGAAAATAAGGTCAAATCAAGAAATAATGTGACATTGCCATGTCATATAGATTACCCCGTAATCATCGCACGGCTCATCTATTGGCGCGTAGATACCCTGTAACTACCGCTCAATATAAACTACGAGTGCAAGGCAATAAAACATATGACCACTAATAACATCACTCTTCATCACGTCCAATGTGTAGAGCGATCCTAGATGCGCCAATCCTCCGAAGATCGCTGCATATCAATGGTGCTACGTCGTGTAGCCCCTCTACATCACTGCCACCTCGATGGTGTTGCGTTGTGTAACCCAGCTACATCGCTGCCACTTTATCACTAGCATCCAAGTCTTTCAGTTTGTTCATATAATATTAAACTATTGTTTCTATTTTGTTATCGTCATCTACCATCCCACCCCTGGTGAGACTGATGATAATTGACTTTATTATGTTGGATATATGTGCCGTCAAAGAAATTATCATAGTTGCAGGAATGCAATTACTGAATTCGAGGAGGGCCTATACCAAGAACAGTCTTACTCGAGATGATAATATGCTATCTGGTTTATCATTATCTATCATGTGAATACGTGTTACTAGTTACGTGTATCGCTAATACATGAGATAAAGCCCATATGATATTTGCTTGACTACCAGGAATATGATAAAGATCATACTAGTGGGGCCTTGTAGTTTATAAGCACATCCTTAAATATCCCTAGTCGTAGGAGTATCGAGACAGGGCATCGATACTCCAGTTTATACTAGTGTATACATTTCATGACCCTGTATGGGACAATGGTTGATCCCATAGTCATTGGTGTTTGACACTGATGATTGTATACAGGTGCTCATTGGATGAGTTACACTGGATGGACTCGCCGAGAACTCCTAGATGGTATTATACCAATGTCAGATAGCAGTTCTCTGGTGACATGAGTACATGGTAGTCTCTAGACCTGAAATCGCCACAGTGTCTCGTGTGTGTTCCTACTGTACTTAGATTACTATCCTACCACGGCTGTACTGGGTCATGCAAACAGGTTTTAGTTGGGTACAGTCCCGAAGCACATGGAGGCAGTAAGCAGTCGAAGGAATTCATCACTCCGGTATTGGGAGTCGATGTCGCACTGTGCAAGACACGACTATAGCCAGAAGTCCTTGGCCACGGCAGTAGAGATAAACTGGTAAGTGTTACCAGTTGTATCTTTTTGGTTATGAGTTCTTTGTCAGCACGACTTATCGGGTTATTAGGAATCTAACAGATTCCACTCCCAGACCCGGTATGTGATACTCTTTGATGAAAAGACCGGACTGTACGGTGACTGTCACTTATAGACTTTGTTAGGTCCGGATGAGTTCGCCCGTCTACCTACTTTTATCTTGCTCATACCTGGATAGCCGTTACGTACAGCTAGTGCCACTGACGAGCTTGTGGGTTAACCCGAAAGGAGCTTGAATCTAAAAGTGTTTCAGATTCAATCGGATACGATTATATATAACATACTGCCAGCGTATTGACAGGTCTTTAAAATCCCGCAACGAAAGTGCCTGTCTGGGCAAAACGTGATGTGACGTATGTATAGGGATACGTACATGAGTTTGATAAAACATGTATATTAAATATACGTGTTCAATCGGACGACTGTTATACTAGCCGGTTTCAAAACCGGAATACCAAGTCAAGTGTTGACTTGATAACCGTATTAATGACACAGTCTCTAGTATAGTGTATATGATATAAACTCTTTACAGTATATAATGAAAGTGTGTCTTAGCACCTCTACCAGGTATCCACATACATCAAGTATGCAATTTTAAAAAATCTAGAGATCTAAGCTACACTAACCAAGAATCGAACTAGAGAATTAGGGTTATAGTGCATGAAAGCAAGTAGTAGCCCTAGAACTCTTCTTGGCTCCACTTGAAGAAAGGATCGAGCTTTCTTTGATGTCTTCGAAACCGAAGATGATCCATCTTGAAGTCTCACTAACTCAAGCTATGTCTTCACTAATCAAGATATTAGGGAAGCAAACAACCTATACTAAATGGCTAAGATGGTGCAGGTTAATGAAGTAGGAATTTTGCTCACTTTAGACATATATATCTCTTTTTATTTCCAACTCAAGAAAAACCCTAGTGAGATCAAAAGAAGGAAGAAGATGAACTTGGGTGAGTTTGTGATTAAGTGAATCATAAATGAGAGAGTGAACCATGAGCTAAAGATAATGTTGTGATGAATAAATATCTAGAGAAAAACAAAAAGAGAGAGATGAGTCATGGCTTCTCAATGCTTCTACAAGCATCCAAGCCATGACTCATTTCTAATCTTTTCTATTTTCTTTTAAGATTAAATCATCCCAATTATCTTGAGGTCATGTGTGAGTCTCATACACCCATGTTCTATGTATCATCAACCATGATACAAAATCTAATTTTATATATAAATAAATATATATATCAAATATATATATATATATATATATATACAATTATATATATCAAGAGAATAAAATCATTTAGTGAGCTATAATATTAGTTAATATATAAATATATCAAATATAAATATTTATCAAATTATTAAATCAACACTTGATTCAATAATCCTGTTATATCATATATAACCGACTAATATCATATATGTGTGTGCGTGCATCAAATTATCAAATCAACACTTGATTCAATAATCCAGTTATATCACATATAACTGACAATATTCAATATTCAATATCAAATCAACACTTGATTCAATAATCCGGTCATATCATATATAACCGGCCAATATCAAATATGTATACATATAACAAATTATTGAATCAACATTTGATTCAATAATCTAGTTATATCACATATAACCGATATCAAATATCGCGAGATTAGAATACGGTATCACATATTCGTATTTAATCCAGCATCTGCACATATCACCATATGTGCCCTACTTCGTTTCACTTGAGCTAAGAAATCTCTGCGTGAGACTCTAAAGACTCGGCAATACGCCAGCAGCAGGTAATGATCACATCAGATAACCACAAGCCGTCAACGGTACTAGCTGGACGTAACGGCTACCCAGGTATTGAACGAATAGAAGATCAACGAACAAACTTGTCCAAACTCTCGTGAAGCCTATAAGCAACACTTACCGTACAGTCCGGTCTCTTTGTCTGATATGTCGCATATCGAGTTTAGGGGTGGAATCGTCAGACCCCGGTAACTTGATAAGTCATGCCGATGTGTGACCTATAACCTTTTGAGAAACTACTAATAACACTTTCCAGTAAATCTCATTAGCCATGGCCAGGGACTTGCTGTTATAGCCAATCGAGCATAGCGCAACATCAACTCCCTATACCGGGAGAGACGAAACCCCTCCTATCGCTCACTGCCTCCATGTGACTCGGGATTGTATCCAAAATCCACCTGTTTGCACGACTCCTTTGAGCCGTGGTAGGGAGGAAATCAAAGCACAGTGGAAACCACACAAGACACTATGACGATCTTGGGTCTACAGACTAGCATGTACAAGTGTCACCAGAGAACTGCTATCTGACGATAGGTATGGTACCATCTAGGAGTTCTCGGCGAGTCATGTTCGGTGTACCCATTCTCTAATGAGCACCTGTGTATAATCTTTGATGTCAAACACCAATGGTTATGGGATCAACTATCGCCCCCATACAGGGTCAAGAAACGTACACATTAGTCTACTCTGAAATATCGATGCCCTGTCTTGATATTCCCTCAACTAGGAACTGTTAAAGGATGTGCTTGCGGACTACACAAGCCCCATTAGTATGATCTGCATGATAATCCTGCTAGTCAAGCCTGCATCCTAAGGGCTTTATCAATATGTATCACAGAGAATGAATAATTATAATAAAAGCGTACATGTTAAGATAAAGTGCAAGCAGATAGCATACTATCATGTCGAGCAAGAAATTCCTCTATATATATGTCCAAGCATCCACTATAATATACAATAATGGCCTCTAGAGCATACATATTCCCAACAATATCCCACTTGCACTAAGGCCAGTTGTTGTAGTATCTCATACCCAACATCCCAAAAAGTCTCTCAAACTGTATCTGCGGGAGGGCCTTCGTGAGTGGATCCGCCGTGTTGTCCTTCGTATCTACTCTCCTGACCCCGATCTCCCGGCGATCAACTATCTCCCGGATCAGGTGATACCGCTTCAGAATATGTCTGGATCACTGATAGGACCAGGGTTCCTTAGACAAAGCCACAGCTCCATTATTATCACAATACAAGGGTATTGGATGCTCAATGGAAGGAACCACACCAAGTTCAGCAATGAACTTCTTCATCAAGACAGCCTCTTTGGCAGCATCATTGGGAGCGATGTATTCAGCCTCCATCGTCGAGTCTGCTACGGTATCTTGCTTGGAACTCTTCCAACATACCGCCCTTCCATTGAGGGTGAAAACAAAACCCGAGACCGACTTACTACTGTCCTTATCACTCTAGAAGCTCGAATCGGTAAATGACTCCACCTGGAGTTCTCCGTTAGCATACACCAAGAACATTTCTTTAGTCCTTCTCAAGTACTTAAGAATGTTCTTCATTGCTGTCCAGTGCTTCTTTTCTAGGTCTGATTGATACCTACTTACCACACCTAGTGCATAAGCTACATCTGGTCTGGTACATAACATCGCGTACATAATAGACCCAACTGCAGAAGCATAGGGTATCATGGTTATGCGAGCCCTTTCCAAATCAGTCTTGGGAGACATCTCTTTGGAGAGGGTGATTCCTGAACAAGCGGGTAAATTACCACGCTTAGAATCTTCCATACTAAACCTCTTTAGTATGGTGTCTATATACCTAGATTGGGACAATCCCAACATCCTTTTAGATCTATCTCTATAGATCTTTATCCCGAGGATGTAGGAGGCATCACCTAGATCTTTCATGGATAACTTTTGTGATAAGAAGAGCTTGACCGAGTACAGCATAGGAATATCATTTCCTATCAAAAGTATGTCATCGACGAACAATACGAGGAAGACAACCTTAATCTCTACAACCTTTTTGTATATACACGGTTCATCTACGTTTTTGATGAAGTCAAACTCTTTGACTGCTAAATCAAAACAGATGTTCTAGCTTCGCGATCCCTTCTTTAATCCGTAGATTGATTTAAGCAGCTTGCACACCTTTCCGCTGCTCCCACTGTCTACGAAGCCCTCTGGCTGTGTCATGTACACGCTCTCTTCTAAATCACCATTTAGAAAAGCCGTCTTGACGTCCATTTGCCAGATTTCGTAGTCATGGTATACAGCAATAGCAAGTAGGATCCTGATGGACTTAAGTATAGCCACTGGAGAAAAGGTTTCATCATAGTCGATATCTGGTCGTTGACAAAAAAATTTTGCTACAAGTCTTGATTTGAAGGTCTCCACCTTTCCATGTACACCAAGTTTCTTCTTAAAGATCCACTTGCTCCCGATGGGTTTTACCCCTTTAGAAGCAACTTCCAAAATCCATACTTTGTTGGTGTACATGGATTCCATCTCAGATCGCATAGCATCCAACCATTTTATAGAGTCTCTACTTGTGATGGCCTGCTCGAAACTAGTTGGGTCATCATCTTCCATGATGCAATTTTCGCTCCCACCGTCTATGAGAAAACCGTAGTATCTCTCAGGTGGATGATGAACCCTACTAGATCTACGGAGTGGCTGAGGTTCGTCAGGGACTATTGAATCCTCCGATTCTACCAAATCATCAGTTGTAGTTTGTGTAGCTGGAACTTTTTCCAGTTCTACCTCATCACCACTAATTTCTTTTACAAGAAATTCCTTTTCTAAAAAGGTGGCATGCTGAGCAACAATAACTTTCTGTTCCTCACTGTGGTAGAATAGATATCCATGTGAATTCTTTGGATATCCTGTTAGTGTATATGCCCTAGAGGCCATTACTGTATCATACTAGTGTGTATATTACTTAATGGAAGCTTGGGATATTCACAGTTGTATAGACAATCTTGCTCAAAATGGTAGTATGCTACTTGGTTTGTTTCTACTTCAATATGTGCGTATGTTTCTTTTAGCATATAGCTTATACATATTAGTGGAGCCCTTAGGATCTTTGCTTGATTACCAGCGTTGTGATGGCAGTCACACTAGTGGGGGCTGGGTAATCTACAAGCACATCCTTATACTGGTCCCTAGTCGTAGGATTAGCGAGACAGGGCATCGATACTCCAGAGTAGACTAGTGTATACGCTTTTCATCCCAGGAGGGGAGATGGTCTGTCCCATAGCCATCAGTACGTCGTACTGGAGATAGTATGCAGGTGCTCGTTAGGTTACGAGTACACTGGACATGACTCGCTAGGAACTGTTGGTTTGGTATTATACCTATCGTCGGTTATCAGTTCCTAGGTGACATGAGTACAGCATAGTCCGTTGACTTGACACTGTCACTTCGCCTCGAGTGTGTTCCCACTGTTCTTTGATTACTACCCTACCACAACTCAAATGAGTCGTGCAAATAGGTAGTAGTTGGGTGTAGTCCCGAAGCACTTGGAGGCAGTGACGGTTAGACAAGATTCGTCTCTCCCGGTATTGGTGGTTGATATCGCGCTATGTCTAGGAGAGCCATTACACAAAGTCCCTGGCCAGGGCAAGCGAGATATACTGGTAGCGTTTCCAGTGTTATCTCAGAGTGTTCTGGGCTACACTCCGACACGACTTGTACCGCTTTTAGGGGACTGACGTTTACCGCCCCTAGGACCGACATGCGATACTCTCAGACGAACAGATCGGACTGTACGGAGATTGTCACATTCAGGCTTAGTAGGAGTTTGGATGGGTTCGCCTCATCAGTCTTCTTATCGGCATCTACCTGGGGACCGTTACGTACAGCTAGTACCACTTGCGGCCTGTGGTTAAACCCACTGCCAGCGTAGTGTCGAGTCTTTAGAGTCCCACACAGAGGGCTGTTCGCCTTTGGGCAAAACAGAGTAGAGGTCGCATGGTTTTACGACGGGGTTCGTTCACATCCGCGCACTTGTGCACGTTTGGTGTCCGGGCAGTTATTACTAGCGGGCTTTGGTTTAAGCCAGATCCTAGTATATGTTTTGGGATTGGTTTTATTTCATTGTATTCGTGTTCCTCGGAACACGGATGCGGGTGTGTATGCACAGTTGACAGAGGCAGAGGCAGGGGATTCTCATTAGGGTTGTTGACCGTTGACTTTTTCTATACCCTAATGAGAATAAGAAATATGATTAATAATATTGATTAAGGATAATTGTGCCATGGTTGAGTTGAACATTTGACTTTTGTTGACTTGTTGACTTTGTTGACCGGTTGACCATTGTTGACATGTTGACCATTATCATTTCATTTCAAAGATGCTTCTTGTTCTTTGCAAATGCATTAAATGATGAAATGATAATGGTCATTCATAAACTAACCATCACAATTTCTTAATTATTATTATTATTATTATCATTATTCCAAATATGAGAGTATGGTTGCCAAAAATATCCTCATTCTTTCTTGCACTTTCTCTCTCATAGTTTTAGCTCATCCTCTTCCTCTCTCTCAAAGCTCTCATCTCTCATGTGTTGAGAACCATGAACTCTTGAGATAAAACCACCATAACTCCTCTCTACTCATTCTGCGGTTCTAGGTTTAGCAAGCCAAGCACTTTAGTTACCTTTAGGTTGAGGTAGGAGCTCAAGGTAGAGGCTTTCGGGTGGATCCTTCATCGACAAAGAGAAGACTACGAGGAGGAGCCGTTCAAACCACTCCAAGGAGCAAGAAGAGAAGGAGTTCAAGACCTAGGTATAACCTTCTAACCGAGTAGCTAAACTTGTAGTTAGTTTGCTAGGTTTTTGTTTGGCAAAGATCCTCTTTTTCTAGTCCATGTTGCCTTGAGAAAAAAATCGTTTTTTATCTATTCTGCATCCCCGTAAGCACCGGGGTGGGCAACGTGGACTTACAGTGGTATCAGAGCCTAGCTAAACAACAACTAGCATGTTAGCAAAGTATTTAGAATTTCGATCCGAGAAAAAATCGCAAAACACGTCAAAATCATCAAGTTTCTGCCGATTTTTAAAACAGCCCTAAAAATATTTCCACACATCTTAAAAATCCGTGCAGGGTTTTCTGGGAACACACAAGAAAAACGAGACCACGATTCGACCAGACCGCCGCGGAAGCGCGGCGAAACCATGCGTTTCGCCGCGGATCCGCGGCCGAGTCAACTCGGTCGCGACTCGGATTTGCTGTAGTGTTCTTAGTTTGACGTTTTGTGATTTTTAAAATACTTTGTTTCTGCCCAGATTATCCAGGGAACAATGTTGTGTTTGGGGTAGTTATAAATCCGTATTTTCGATCGAAGTTCTGTAGACTTTAGCTAATTGGTTATATCTGTAATATGATATATGCACTGAACGTCGACTAATCGCTATACTTCGATTAGTGGGGGTTGTGCATATCTGTGATCTGTAATGTTGTTGGATTGTGTATATGAACTCGTTGGATTGTCGTGGATGAATAGTCGGGGTTTTGTGAGATGAGAGTTTCTTTTTCTTTCATTTGATGTAATATGTAAATTGTTGTAATATTATTTTATGGCTGCACATCCGGGATGAGGTTGTAGCCGTCATTGTATATTATTTCTTTTACTGTTTTTGCTCCTAAGATAGACCCAAGGTGGGGTGCACAAACTACCGGGTACTTTGAAGTGCCGAGTGGCCTACTCACATTGTTGAGGGAGGTTGCTTCACTTCAGGTACTTGGCGGGTAGTTTGCCGCATCCGTAGGGGTCTAGGGTGGGGTTTGGCTATTCATCGCGACCGTGTAATCCGTTTTTCGTTGCAGGCTCGAACGAAACACGGATTCCTAGCATATCCAATGTGTTCATCTGTGATCTGGAATGGCTATCATTGTATCTGACGAATGTATATATCTATATATGATATCTAGTAGGCGTTTCTTATGTTTTGCATCCGCGCTAGTCCAGCCCCTGCTCTGTCGTTAGTTAAGTAACCTAACGGGTGATGACGGGGCCCCGTGGAGAATGCATATGGCATAAGCGTACGTCATATTTTCGTTGTTTTCTGCAATGGTAGGATTAATTGATGGGACGCATTAAATTAATGCAAGAAAATAAACCAAAGTTAAAATCGTTGGAACAATTTCAAAACCACTCGGTTTCTTTTCAAAAACAACTTTTAAACGCGGAGCTTAAACCACTCCTTTTAAAAGCTATCAGGTTCCTTCGATTATATCAAGTTCACTACGTTCACGGTTTCGCCAAAACCATTCATAGCCCTCCATCATTTCAGTTAAATATTCGGTAGTATTCAAGCTATGTATTTTGACCTACGCTAAGGCATAGTGATTGGTAGCTGCCGGATATTTATCTGTTGCATAGATAGATGCGTTGGTTTGAGACAGTCGTATTGCCATTTTGGCCTACGTCAAGGGTATGTACGGGTGGGTTCAAATTAACCTTGTAAATGATGGGTAGAACTTGACATGTGACTTATGATATTTTGGCCTACGTCAAGGTCATAAGAGCATGGGGCAAAAAAATCCACATCGGGAGTTTCTAAAGAAACTGAAACTTTCTAGTGCTGTATACCATTTGGAGTGTGATGATTCTGGTAGGATTCCTTCAGCTTTATCACACGATGATATTTGGATCCCGATCCTATTGTGAGTATATGCTACTCCCCGGGAAACTTTCTCACTTAACGATCAATGCTATAAACCAAGTAGGTGTCTAGAAAGGTGTTAGCGGGGCTACGCCCACAGGGAAAAGAGGTTATTTAATTAAGGAACTTCGCGAAAGCGTCGTAAAACCTCCCTTGAAGTACCAACACTGGCCTGGCTGAACGGTTAAGAAAGTATTGTACGGTGAAATTAATCCCGACTAATTCTTCTTTTTTGGTTTGAGGAAGGTTTAGAGAAACAATGGGAGCCATCCTGTTTAGACAAACTAAAACCCACTCTAAACTTGCAAGAGCATCATGCTAAAGTGTTTCTTCTCTCTCTCCTAATTGCAGCGACCAAACATCATAACCGGACTTAAGTTATTACTAGAAAAAAATTTAATGACAGGGCCAAACTACAAAGATTGGCTCAGGAATGTCAAAATGGCAATCACTTATGACAAGTTGGGGTATCTTCTTACCACCAAAGCCCCCTCTGTCCCAGGTCCTCAATCCAGCATCACGGATAAGGAAATCCATAAGACCTGGGAGATTGATTGCGCGAGGGCCAAGTGCATCGTGCTTGCCTCTATGGACAATGAATATCAGAGGAGGCACGAGAATATGGACCTAGAATCCATATTTCTTCATACAAAAGATCTGTATGGAGAGCAATCCCGTATCGCCAGATACGAAGTCTCGAAAAAGTTGTTTTCGGCGAGATTGGCCGTCGGATCATCTGTAGCGGAATACGTGCTTCAGATGATTGGCTACATTGAAGAGCTTGCGGACCTTGGGACCACGTTAGAGAAAGAGCTCCACACTGACTTGATTCTCCAGTCCCTTCCTTCCACTTACGCCCAGTTTATCCTGAACTTCAATATGCAAGGAAAAGATGTTGAACTTCCGGAACTCCTCAACATGTTGAGGAGTGCAGAGGGCACCCTGAAGAAAATAAGGGAAACACCCGCTTTGTCTGTTAGAGGACCTTCTTCTTCTAGGTCCAAGGCGAAAGCCAAAGGAAAGAAGAAGAAAGCCCCCACCAAACCAAGAGGCGGTGTTAGTAAAGTGGAAGCCAAGGGAAAGGCAAAGGTAGTAAAGGTAGCGGGACAGCTTGTAGGAAAAGAAGAGTGCTTTTATTGTCATAAGAAAGGACACTGGAAGAAATATTGCAGGGCTTGGAAGGCTAAGAACCAGGACCCGAAGCAAGTTGTGGCTTCGGCTTCAGGTGTGTATGTTATCGAGAACTGTCTATCAGTAAACTCTACTTCCTGGGTATTGGATACCGGATCAGGATCTCATATATGTAATTCTTTGCAGGCACTGAGAAAGCGTAGGGTTTTGAAGGCAGGTGATATGACCCTCAGAGTTGCAAACGGAGCTGGCATGGATGCTGAGTCCGTGGGGGACTATCACTTGGGATTGTCAGATGGACATGTTTTGGTTTTGCGTGATTGTTATTTTGTACCCAGTGTGACTTGTAATATCATATCTGTATCTTTAATGTCTAAAGAAGGTTATGATTTTGCATTTGTAAGCAATGTTGTAAACATTCACCTTAATCATGTTCTGATTGGGTCGGGTACATTAAGCAATGGTATATACGTATTGAACCAACCACAGATTTTCAATCTCCAGAATACATACAAAAGAAAGTGTCCAGAAATAAATCATGCTTTCTTATGGCATTGTAGACTGGGTCACATCAATGAGAGAAGGTTGACTAAGTTACATAAAGAAGGATATTTGGATCCGTTCGAATATCAATCATATGCAACTTGTCAATCATGTCTCAAAGGAAAGATGACAAAAACTCTGTTCACTGGACATGGAGTAAGAGCGAGCAAGCTCTTGGGACTCATACACAGCGATATATGCGGTCCAATGTCTACACATACGCGAAGTGGTTATTCTTACTTCATTACCTTTACGGATGATTTTTCAAGGTTCGGGCATGTCTTCTTAATGAAGCATAAATCTGAAGCCTTTGAAAAATTCCAGGAATACAAGAATGAAGTAGAAAAACAAACAGGCAAAAGTATCAAGACACTGAGATCTGATCGAGATGGTGAATACTTGAGTGCCGAGTTCCTGGATTACCTAAAAGAGAATGGAATTCTCTCTCAGCTTACTCCTCCATACACTCCACAACATAACGGTGTGTCGGAGAGACGGAACCGAACCCTATTGGATATGGTACGCTCCATGATGAGTAACGCTGAGTTACCGCGATCTTTCTGGGGATATGCACTAGAATCAGCTGCATATCTTTTGAACCGAGTTCCAACTAAGACTGTGCCTACCACACCATATCAGATGTGGAGTGAGAAGAAACCCTATCTTCAATATCTGAAGATTTAGGGATGTCCAGCTTTTGTCAAAAAGCAGCATGCGGACAAACTCGAGGCACGCTCAGTACAGTGCAAGTTTGTGGGATACCCAAAGAACTTCAGGGGGTATCTTTTCTATTACGCAGAAGAACAAAAGGTTTTTGTCTCTCGTCATGCCCACTTTCTGGAACATCAGTTCTTAGAAAAAGAAATAAGTGGGAGCGTAATAGAACTGGAGGAAATTCCAGAACCACAAGCTATTACTGAAAGCTTAGAAGAACCAGAAGGTTCGAAAGAACAGGACATTCCTGCGCCGCTCCGCAGGAGTAGTAGACAGTCTCATCCGCCCTAGAGATACTACGGTTTTCTCATAGACATGGATAGAGAGGATTGCATCATTGATAAAGATGAGCCGACTAGCTTCCAGCAGGCCATTCAGAGCACTGACTCGGTAAAATGGCTGGATGCAATGCGGACCGAGATGGAGTCCATGTACACCAACAAAGTATGGACTTTGGACGTTGCTCCAGAAGGGGTGGTAAAACCCATAGGCTGCAAATGGATCTTCAAAAGAAAGATTGGTGTAGATGGACAGGTTGAAACCTATAAGGCTAGACTTGTTGCAAAGGGTTTTCGTCAAAGACCTGGTTTGGACTATGAGAAACCTTTTCTCCAGTGGCTATGCTCAAATCCATTCGGATCCTTCTTGCCATTGCTGCCTTCCACGATTATGAGATTTGGCAGATGGACGTAAAGACCGCTTTTCTAAATGGAAATTTGGAGGGGTGTGTCTATATGGACCATCCAGAGGGTTTCATTCAGAGTGGGAGCCGCGGGAAAGTGTGCAAGTTGCTTAAGTCCATTTATGGACTAAAGCAGGCATCGCGGAGTTGGAACATCTGTTTTGATGAGACGGTCAAAGAATTTGGCTTTATCAAAAATCTAGATGAACCATGCATTTATAGTAAAATTGTAGCACGAACTGTCGTATTCCTCGTTTTATACGTGGATGACATTATCTTGATATGAAATGACATTCCTATGCTACAATCTGTCAAAGGGTTCTTGTCACACAGGTTCTCCATGAAAGACCTGGGTGATGCCTCTTACATTCTGGGATCCGGATCCATCGTGATAGGTCCAAGAGGATATTAGGACTTTCACAGTCCATGTACATCGACACCATACTGAAAATATTCAGTATGGAAGATTCCAAGCGCGGTAATTTACCGGCTTGTCACGGGATCACCCTCTCCAAAGAGATGTCTCCCAAGACTGATTTGGAAAGGGATCGCATGTCTATTATATCCTACGCATCTGCGGTAGGTTCTATAATGTATGTGATGTTGTGTACCAGACTAGATGTAGCTTATGTACTGAGTGTGGTAAGCCGGTATCAGTCAAACCCTGAGGAGAAACACTGGATAGCGGTAAAGAACATTCTGAAGTACCTGAGAAGGACTAAGGATATGTTTTTGGTTTACGGCGAAAAAGACCTCCAGATGGAGGCCTTTGCTGACTCCAGCTTCCAGAGTGACAAGGATGACTCCAAATCCATGTCAAGTTATTTCTTTACCCTCAATGGAGGGGCGGTGTGTTGGAAGAGTTCCAAACAAGAACCGTTACTGACTCGACGATGGAAGTGGAATATATTGCTGCATCTGATGCCGCAAAAGAAGCCGTCTGGATGAGGAAGTTCTTGACAGAACTTCAGGTGGTTCCTTCCATTATTGATCCAATACCTCTGTATTGTGACAACAACGGGGCTATAGCTTTAGCGAAGGAACCCAGGTCCCATCAGAAGTCCAGACGCATCTTGAGGCGGTATCACCTGATTAGGGAGATCGTGGATCACCAGGACATCGAGGTTCGGAGGGTTGCTATAGAAGATAACAGTTGATAGGTCTTCGATACGCCAGTACATGGCCTTAGTGCAAGTGGGAGATTGTTAGTGTATATGCCCTAGAGGCCATTACTGTATCATACTAGTGTGTATATTACTTAATGGAAGCTTGGGATATTCACAGTTGTATAGACAATCTTGCTCAAAATAGTAGTATGCTACTTGGTTTGTTTCTACTTCAATATGTACGTATGTTTCTTTTAGCATATAGCTTATACATATTAGCGGAGCCCTTAGGATCTTTGCTTGATTACCAGCGTTGTGATGGCAGTCACACTAGTGGGGGCTGGGTAATCTACAAGCACATCCTTATACTGGTCCCTAGTCGTAGGATTATCGAGACAGGGCATCGATTCTCCAGAGTAGACTAGTGTATACGCTTCTCATCCCAGGAGGGGAGATGGTCTGTCCCACAGCCATCAGTACGTCGTACTGGAGATAGTATGCAGGTGCCCGTTAGGTTACGAGTACACTGGACAGGACTCGCTGGGAACTGTTGGTTTGGTATTATACCTATCATCGGTTATCAGTTCCAGGTGACATGAGTACAGCATAGTCCGTTGACTTGACACTGTCACTTCGCCTCGAGTGTGTTCCCACTATTATTTGATTACTACCCTACCACGGCTCAAATGAGTCGTGCAAATAGGTAGTAGTTGGGTGCAGTCCCGAAGCACTTGGAGGCAGTGACGGTTAGACATGATTCATCTCTCCCGGTATTGGGGGTTGATATCACGCTGTGTCTAGGAGAGCCATTACACAAAGTCCCTGGCCAGGGCAAGCGAGATATACTGGTAGCGTTTCCAGTGTTATCTCAGGGTGTTTCGGGTTACACTCCGACACGATTTGTACCACTTTTAGGGGACTGACGTTTACCGCCCCCTAGGCCCGAAATGCGATACTCTCAGACGAACAGACCGGACTGTACGGAGATTGTCACATTCAAGCTCAGTAGGAGTTCGGATGGGTTCGCCTCATCAGTCTTCTTATCGGCATCTACCTGGGGACCGTTACGTACAGCTAGTACCGCTTGCAGCTTGTGGTTAAACCCACAGCCAGCGTAGTGTCGAGTCTTTAGAGTCCCACACAGAGGGTTGTTCCCCTTTGGGAAAAACAGAGTAGAGGTCGCATGGTTTTGCGACGGGGTTCGTTCACATCCGCGCACTTGTGCACGTTTGGTGTCCGGGCAGTTATTACTAGCGGGCTTTGGTTTATGCCAGATCCTAGTATATGTTTTAGGATTGGTTTTATCTCATTATATTCGTGTTCCTCGGAACACGGATGCGGGTGTGTATGAACAGTTGACAGAGGCAGAGGCAGAGGCAGAGGATTCTCATTAGGGTTGTTGACCGTTGACTTTTTCTAAACCCTAATGAGAATGAGAAATACGATTAATAATATTGATTAAGGATAATTGTGCCATGGTTGAGTTGAACATTTGACTTTTGTTGACTTGTTGACTGGTTGACCATTGTTGACATGTTGACCATCATCATTTCATTTCAAAGATACTTCTTGTTCTTTGCAAATGCATTAAATGATGAAATGATAATGGTCATTCATAAACTAACTATCACAATTTCTTAATTATTATTACCATTATTCCAAATATGAGAGTATGGTTGCCAAAAATATCCTCATTCTTTCTTGCACTTTCTCTCTCATAGTTTTAGCTCATCCTCATCCTCTCTCTCAAAGCTCTCATCTCTCATGTGTTGAGAACCATGAGCTCTTGAGATAAAACCACCATAACTCCTCTCTACTCATTTTAGGGTTCTAGGTTTAGCAAGCCAGGCACTTTAGTTACCTTTAGGTTGAGGTAGGAGCACAAGGTAGAGGCTTTCGGGTGGATCCTTCTTCGACAAAGAGAAGACTACGAGGAGGAGCCGTTCAAACCACTCCAAGGAGCAAGAAGAGAAGGAGTTCAAGACCTAGGTATAACCTTCTAACCGAGTAGCTAAACTTGTAGTTAGTTTGCTAGGTTTTTGTTTAGCAAAGATCCTCTTTTTCTAGTCCATGTTGCCTTGAGAAAAAAATCATTTTTTACCTATTCCGCCTCCCCGTAAGCACCGGGGTAGGCAACGTGGACTTACATGTCCCACAAACTTGCAAAAAACTGATCGTGCCTCGAGTTTATCCGGATTCTGTTTTTTAACATAGACCGAACAACCCCATATCTTAACTCGTTTAAGATATGGTCTCTTTCCACTCCATATCTCATATAGTGTTTTAGGCACTGATTTTGATGGAACTTGATTCAATAGGTATGCAGCTGTCTCAAGCGTATAATCCCAAAAGGAAATAGGTAACTCAGCAATACTCATCATAGAGCGCACCATATCTAATAGGGTGCGATTCCTCCGCTTCGATACTGTTAGTGTATATGCCCTAGAGGCCATTACTGTATCATACTGGCATGTATATTACTTAATAGAAGCTTGGGATATTCACCTTGTATAAACAATCTTGCTCAATATAGTAGTATGCTACTTGGTTTGTTTCTGCTTCAATGTGTACTTGTGTTTATTTTAGTATATCACTTATACGCATTAGTGGAGCCCTTAGGATCTTTGCTTGATTACCAGCGTTGTGATGGCAGTCACACTAGTGGGGGCTGGGTAATCTATAAGCACATCCTTATACAGGTCCCTAGTCGCAGGACTATCGAGACAGGGCATCGATACTCCGGAGTAGACTAGCGTATGCGCTTCTCATCCCAGTATGGGAGATGGTCTGTCCCACAGCCATCAGTACGTCGTACTGGAGATAGTATACGGGTGCTCGTTGGGTTACGAGTACACTGGACAGGACTCGTCGGGAACTGACAGGTTGGTATTATACCTATCGTCAGTTATCAGTTCCCAGGTGACATGAGTACAGCTTAGTCCGCTGACTTGACACTGGCACTTCGCCTCAAGTGTGTTCCCACTGCACTTTGATCACTACCCTACCACGGCTCAAAGGAGTCGTGCAAACAGGTGATGGTTGGGTGCAGTCCCGAAGCACTTGGAGACAGTGACGGTTAGACAGGATTCGTCTCTCCCGGTATTGGGGGTTGACATCGCGCTGTGTCTAGGAGAGCCATTACACGAGTAGTCCCTGGCCAGGGCAAGCGAGATATACTGGTAGGTTCTAGTGTTATCTCAGGGTGTTTTGGGCTTCACTCCGGCACGACTTGTACCGCTATTAGGGGACTGACGTTTTACCGCCCCCTAGGCCCGACATGCGATGTATTAGACGAACAGACCGGACTGTACGGAGACTGTCACATTCAGACTCAGTAGGAGTTCAAATGGGGTTTCACCTCGTCAGCCTTCTTGTCGACATCTACCTGGGGACCGTTACACACAGCTAGTGCCGCTTGCGGTCTGTGGTTAAACCCACTGCCAGCGTAGTGTCGAGTCTTTAGAGTCCCACACAGAGGGTATTCGCCTCTGGGCAAAACAGAGTAGAGGTCGCATGGTTTTGCGACAGGGTTCGTTCTCATCCGCGCACTTGTGCACGTTTGGAGTCCGGACGGATATTACCAGCGGGCTCTGGTTTGAGCCGGATACTGGTATATGTTTTGGGGTTGCTTTTATCTCTCAGTATTCATGTTCCTCGGAACAAAGATGCAGGTGTGTATGCACAGTTATTTGAGGAAGAGGAAGAGGACTTTCATTAGGGTTTCGGAACGGGTGCGTATGCACAGTTGACAGTCGTCTTTTTCCAAACCCTAATGGATTTGTATTATATCAATTAATAATATATAATAAAATGAAATTGTGCTATGGTTGGTTTTTGTTGACTTGTTGACCATGGTTGACTTGTTGACCATGGTTGAAGGTTTGACCACCATCATTACAAAAGCAAGATGCTTTTTGATTCTTGCAAAACCATTTAATGTTTGAAATGATAATGGTCATTCAAAAACTTTCCATCAACCTTTTTTTTTCATTATTATTATTATTTGATAATTCTTTTTCTTTTGCATTATGGTTGCAAGAAAGAAAAAGGATAGCTCATTCTATGATATTCATTCTCTCTCTTCACTTCATCTTCTTCTTCCTCTAGCAAAAGAGAACCCTTCTCATGTGTTGAGAATCCTTCTCTTTAAAAAGAAAAGCACCCCTTAGACACTCTCTACTCATTCTAGGTTCAAGGTTTAGCAAGCCGGAAACCCTAGTTCACTCAAAGCACGAGGAAGAGCCCAAAGGTTGAACCCTCGAGGTGAATCCATCTTCGACGGAAGAAGGCGACAAGAAGAGAACCATCAACCTCTAAAAAGTTTGAAGAAGAAGGAGTTCAAGTTTAGGTATAACCATCTCCATCCGAGTAGCTAACTCTCTTTAGCAAAGTATGCTAGTTTTAGTTTAGTTAAAGATCCCGACTTTGCTTAGTCCATGTTGCCCCTTGCGCTAAAAATTTGATTTTTATACCGTTTCCGCCTCCCCGTAAGAACCGGGGGTCGCAACGTGGACTTACAGTGGTATCAGAGCCTAACTAAACTTAAACTAGCTTGGTAGTGAAGTGTAACGAAGTTCGGAACCGAAAAAATCACAAAACCGGAAAAACAAAACCCTAAGTTTCTGTTGAATTTTTTTCTGCTTTAAATGAAAAACTTTATACTTTTAAATTCGGCTCAGGGTTTTGTGTGAAAACCCAAGAAAAACGATGCCCTAATTCGTTCAAACCGCCGCTCTTCCGCCGCACGAGGTAGGCATGTGCCGCGGAAGCGCCGCCGTTTGTCGTCTTCTGTGCATCGTTTTTCGTGCAGTGTGTGTCTGTGTTGGTTTTGGGATTTTTGAAATATATTATATGTGCCCAGATTTTCCAGAAAAGAAATTTACTTTTGGGGTCCTATAATTCCGTATTTTTTTTCCGAACTTCGCTGCACTTTGACTATGATGGTTATATCTGTGATGCTTGCATGTATTGAACGTCGGCTAATCGCTATAAGACGATTAGTCGAGGTTATACATGATCTGTGTTTGATATTGGAATGTGTATATGAATATGTTGGACTGTCGCGGGTGAATAGCCGGGGTGGATGTGAGATGAGCTCTTGTTTTTCTTTCATTCATTGTAAATGTAAATTGATGTAATAATTATTATTTGTTTGGCCGCACAACCGGGTCGGGGTTGTAGCCGTCATTGTATAATTCTTTTTACTGTTTTTGCTCCTAGGATAGACCCATGGAGGGGTGCACAAACTGCCGGGTACTTGGCGGATAGTTTGCCGCACCCGTAGGGGTCTTGGGTGGGGTATTTGGCTATTCACCGCGACCGTGTTATCCGCTTTTCGTTCCAGGCTCGAAAGGATTGCGGATTGCTAGTATATCCAATGTATTCATCTGTGATCTGTAATGTCTATCATTGCTTTCTATTTAGGCGTTGCTTATGTTTTACAGCCGCGCTAGCCCAGCCCCCGCTCTGTCGTTAGTTAAGTAACCTAACGAGTGATGACGGGACCCCGTGGCGAATGCGAATGGCATAAGCGTACGTCATATTTTGGTTGTTTTCTGCAATGGTAGGATTAAATGATGGGACGCATTAAAAGTACTAATGCAAGAATATCACGCATTAAAAGAACTAATGCAAGATAATAAACCAAGCTAAAGTCGTTGGAACACTTTCGAAAAACCACTCGGTTCTTTTCAAAACTAACTTTTAAATGCGGAGCTTGAGCCACTCCTTCTAAAAGCTATCTCGTTCCATTGATTATATCAAGTTCACTACGTTCACGGTTTCGCCAAAACCATTCATAGCCCTCCATCATTTCAGTTAAATGTACGGTAGTATTCAAGCTATGTATTTTGACCTCACGCCAAGGCATAGTGATTGGTAGCTACCGGATATTTATTTGTTGCATAGATAGAATGCGTTGTTTTGGGGCAACCGTATCACCATTTTGGCCTACGTCAAGGGTAGGTACGGCTGGGTTCAAATCAACCAGGATAATGATGGGAAGAACTTGACATGTGACTTATGACATTTTGACCTCACGCCAAGGTCATAAGAGCATGGGGCAAAAATCCACATCGGGAGTTTCATAAGTACTGAAACTTGCTAGATTTGCATACCATTTGGAGTGTGGTGATTCTGGTAGGATTCCTTCAGTTTCGTCACGCGATGATATTTGGATCCCGATCCTACTGTGAGTATATGCTACTCCTCGGGAAATTTCTCACTAAACGATCAATGCTATAAACCTAGTAGGTGCCTAGAAAGGTGTTAGCGGGGCTACGCCCCCAGGGAAAAGAGGTTATTTAATTAAGGAACTTCGCGAAAGCGTTGGAAAACCTCCCTCGAAGTACCGACACTGGCCTGGCTGAACGGTTAAGCAAGTATTGTGCGGTGGGATTGATCCTGACTAATTCTTCCTTTATGGTTTGAGGAGGGATTCGAGAGACAGTGGGAGCCATCCTGTTTAGACAAATTAAAAACCATTCTAAAGTTGCAAGAGCATCGTGCTAAAGTGTTTCTTCTCTCTCTCCTAATTGCAGCGACCATTCAACATGACTGGACTTAAGTTACTTTTAGATAAAAACAAATTGACAGGGCCAAACTACAAAGATTGGCTCAGGAATGTCAAAATGGCAATCACTTACGACAAGCTGGGGTATCTTCTTACCACCAAAGCTCCCCCCGTCCCAGGTCCCACCTCCAGCGTCGCGGACAAGGAAATCCGTAAGACTTGGGAGATTGATTGCGCGAAGGCCAAATGCCTCGTGCTTGCCTCTATGGACAACGAACACCAGAGGAGGCACGAGAATATGGATTTGGAATCCATATTTCTTCATACAAAAGAACTGTATGGAGAGCAGTCTCGTATCGCAAGATACGAATTGTCGAAGAAGTTATTTTCGGCAAGGTTGGCCGTCGGATCATCGGTAGCGGACCACGTGCTTAAGATGATTGGCTACATTGAGGAGCTCGCGGAACTTGGGACCACGTTGGAAAGTGAACTCTATACGGATTTAATCCTCCGGTCCCTTCCATCCACTTACGCCCAGTTTATACTGAACTTCAACTTACAAGAAAAGGAAGTTGAACTTTCAGAACTCCTCAACTTGCTGAGGAGCGCAGAGGGCACCCTACAGAAAGGTAGGGATACACCCACTTTGTTTGTAGAAGGATCTTCTTCCTCCAGGTCCAAGGCAAAAGCCAAGGGAAAGAGGAAGAAAGCCCCCGCCAAACCAAGAGGCGGTGTTAGTAAAGTGGGTACGAAGGGAAAGGAAAAGGCAACAAAGATTGCGGGGAAGCTTGTGGGTAAAGAGGAATGCTTCTATTGTCATAAGAGTGGACACTGGAAGAAAGATTGCAGGGCTTGGATGGCCAAGACACAGGAACTGAAGCAGGTTGCGGCTTCAGCTTCAGGTGTGTATGTTATTGAAAACTGTCTTTCTATAAACTCTACTTCCTGGGTATTAGATACCGGATCAGGATCTCATATCTGTAATTCTTTGCAGGCGTTGAGAAACCGTAGGGTTTTGAAGGCAGGTGACATGACCCTCAGAGTTGCGAACGGAGCTAGCATGGATGCTAAAGCCGTGGGGGACTATCACCTGGGAATGTCAGATGGGCATGTTTTGGTTTTGCGTAATTGCTTTTTTGTACCCAACGCAACTTGTAATATCATTTCTGTATCTTTGGTTTCTAAAGAAGGTTATGAATTTGCGTTTGTAAGTAATGTTGTGAACATTCACCTTAATCAAGTTTTGATTGGGTCAGGTACACTGAGCAATGGTATATACGTATTAAACCAACCACAGATTTTCAATGTCCAGAATACACACAAAAGAAAGTCTCCAGAAATCAATCAGGCTTTCTTATGGCATTGTAGACTGGGTCACATCAATGAGAGAAGGTTGACTAAGTTACATACAGAAGGGTATTTGAATCCGTTCGAATATCAATCGTATGCCACTTGTCAATCCTGTCTCAAAGGAAAGATGACAAAGACTCCGTTCACTGGACACGGAGTAAGAGCGAGCGAGCTCTTGGGGCTCGTACACAGCGACGTGTGCGGTCCAATGTCTACACTTGCGCGAAGCGGTTTTTCTTACTTCATTACTTTTACGGATGATTTTTCAAGGTTCGGACATGTCTTCTTGATGAAACATAAATCCGAAGCCTTTGGAAAATTCCAGGAATATAAGAATGAGGTAGAAAAACAGACCGGCAAAAGTATCAAGATTCTAAGATCGGATCGAGGTGGAGAATACTTAAGTGCCGAGTTCCTGAACTACTTAAAAGAGAATGGAATTCTCTCTCAGCTTACTCCTCCATACACTCCGCAACATAACGGTGTATCGGAGAGACGGAACCGCACCCTATTGGATATGGTACGGTCCATGATGAGTAACGCTGAGTTACCGCGATCATTCTGGGGGTATGCGCTAGAATCAGCTGCGTACCTTTTGAACCGAGTTCCCACTAAGACTGTACCTACCACACCATATGAGTTATGGAGTGGGAAGAAACCCTATCTTCAATATCTGAAGATCTGGGGATGTCCGGCTTTTGTCAAAAAGCAGCATGCGGACAAACTCGAGGCACGCTCAGTACTGTGCAAGTTTGTGGGATACCCAAAGAACACCAGGGGGTATCTTTTCTACTACGCAGAAGAACAGAAAGTCCTTGTTTCTCGAAATGCCCACTTTCTAGAACACCAGTTCTTAGAAAAGGAAATTAGTGGGAGCGCAGTAGAACTGGAAGAAATTCCAGAACCACAAACTATTACTGAAAGCTTAGTGGAACCAGAGGGTTCAAATGAACAGGACATTCCTACGCCGCTCCGCAGAAGTAGTAGGCAATCTCATCCGCCCGAGAGATACTACGGTTTTCTCATAGACGGGGATAGAGAGGATTGCATCATAGATTATGATGAGCCTACTAGCTTCCAGCAGGCCGTTCAGAGCGTTGACTCGGTAAAATGGCTGGATGCAATGCGGACCGAAATGGAGTCCATGTACACCAACAAAGTATGGACGTTGGACATTGCTCCAGACGGGATAAAACCCGTAGGATGCAAGTGGATCTTCAAAAGGAAGATTGGTGTAGATGGACAGGTTGAAACCTATAAAGCTAGACTTGTAGCAAAGGGTTTCCGTCAAAGACCTGGCTTGGACTATGACGAAACCTTTTCTCCAGTGGCTATGCTGAAATCCATTTGGATCCTTCTTGCCATTGCTGCCTTCCACGATTATGAGATTTGGCAGATGGACGTAAAGACCGCTTTTCTAAATGGAAATTTAGAGGAGTGTGTCTATATGGATCAGCCAGAGGGTTTCATTCAGAGTGGGAGCAGCGGAAAGGTGTGCAAGTTGCTTAAGTCCATTTATGGACTAAAGCAGGCATCGCGGAGTTGGAACATCTGTTTTGATGAGACGGTCAAGGAATTTGGCTTTATCAAAAATCCAGATGAACCATGCATCTATAGTAGATTTGTAGCGAGAACTGTAGTATTCCTCGTTTTGTACGTGGATGACATTCTCTTAATAGGAAATGACATTCCTATGCTGCAATCTGTCAAGGGGTTCTTGTCGCACAGGTTCTCCATGAAAGACCTGGGTGATGCCTCATACATCCTGGGGATCCGGATCCATCGTGATAGATCCAAGAGGATATTAGGACTTTCTCAGTCCAGGTACATCGACACCATAGTGAAGAGATTCAGTATGGAAGATTCCAAGCGCGGTAACCTACCGGCTTGTCACGGGATCACCCTCTCTAAAGAGATGTCTCCCAAGACTGATTTGGAGAGGGATCGCATGTCTATTATACCCTACGCTTCTGCGGTAGGATCTATAATGTATGCGATGTTGTGTACCAGACCGGATGTAGCTTATGCACTGAGTGTGGTAAGCCGGTATCAGTCAAACCCTGGGGAGAAACACTGGATAGCGGTAAAGAACATTCTCAAGTACCTGAGAAGGATTAAGGAGATGTTCTTGGTGTATGGCGGAAAGGACCTCCAGATCGAGGCCTTTGCTGACTCCAGCTTCCAGAGTGACAAGGATGATTCCAAGTCCATGTCGGGTTTCGTCTTTACCCTCAATGGAGGGGCGGTGTGTTGGAAGAGCTCCAAACAGGAAACCGTTGCAGACTCGACTATGGAAGCGGAATACATCGCTGCATCTGATGCCGCAAAAGAAGCTGTCTGGATGAGGAAGTTCTTGAAAGAACTTCAGGTGGTTCCGTCCATTGTTGACCCAATACCTCTGTATTGCGACAACAACGGGGCTATAGCTTTAGCGAAGGAACCCAGGTCCCATCAGAGATCCAGGCACATCTTAAGGCGGTATCACCTGATCAGGGAGATCGTGGATCGCAAGGAGATCGAGATTCGGAGGGTTGCTTCAGAAGAGAACACTGCAGATCCATTCACCAAGGCCCTACCCTGACTCAGTTCGAGCGGCTGATCGAGATGATAGGTCTTCGATACGCCAGTACATGGCCTTAGTGCAAGTGGGAGATTGTTAGTGTATATGCCCTAGAGGCCATTACTGTATCATACTGGCATGTATATTACTTAATGGAAGCTTGGGATATTCACCTTGTATAAACAATCTTGCTCAATATAGTAGTATGCTACTTGGTTTGTTTCTGCTTCAATGTGTACTTGTGTTTATTTTAGTATATCACTTATACGCATTAGTGGAGCCCTTAGGATCTTTGCTTGATTACCAGCGGTGTGATGGCAGTCACACTAGTGGGGGCTGGGTAATCTATAAGCACATCCTTATACAGGTCCCTAGTCGCAGGACTATCGAGACAGGGCATCGATACTCCGGAGTAGACTAGCGTATGCGCTTCTCATCCCAGTGTGGGAGATGGTCTGTCCCACAGCCATCAGTACGTCATACTGGAGATAGTATACGGGTGCTCGTTGGGTTACGAGTACACTGGACAGGACTCGTCGGGAACTGACAGGTTGGTATTATACCTATCGTCAGTTATCAGTTCCTAGGTGACATGAGTACAGCTTAGTCCGCTGACTTGACACTGGCACTTCGCCTCAAGTGTGTTCCCACTGCACTTTGATCACTACCCTACCACGGCTCAAAGGAGTCGTGCAAACAGGTGATGGTTGGGTGCAGTCCCGAAGCACTTGGAGACAGTGACGGTTAGACAGGATTCGTCTCTCCCGGTATTGGGGGTTGACATCGCGCTGTGTCTAGGAGAGCCATTACACGAGTAGTCCCTGGCCAGGGCAAGCGAGATATACTGGTAGGTTCTAGTGTTATCTCAGGGTGTTTTGGGCTTCACTCCGGCACGACTTGTACCGCTATTAGGGGACTGACGTTTTACCGCCCCCTAGGCCCGACATGCGATGAATTAGACGAACAGACCGGACTGTACGGAGACTGTCACATTCAGACTCAGTAGGAGTTCAGATGGGGTTTCACCTCGTCAGCCTTCTTGTCGACATCTACCTGGGGACCGTTACGCACAGCTAGTGCCGCTTGCGGTCTGTGGTTAAACCCACTGCCAGCGTAGTGTCGAGTCTTTAGAGTCCCACACAGAGGGTATTCGCCTCTGGGCAAAACAGAGTAGAGGTCGCATGGTTTTGCGACAGGGTTCATTCTCATCCGCGCACTTGTGCACGTTTGGAGTCCGGACGGATATTGCCAGCGGGCTCTGGTTTGAGCCGGATACTGGTATATGTTTTGGGGTTGCTTTTATCTCTCAGTATTCATGTTCCTCGGAACAAGGATGCAGGTGTGTATGCACAGTTATTTGAGGAAGAGGAAGAGGACTTTCATTAGGGTTTCGGAACGGGTGCGTATGCACAGTTGACAGTCGTCTTTTTCCAAACCCTAATGGATTTGTATTATATCAATTAATAATATATAATAAAATGAAATTGTGTTATGGTTGGTTTTTGTTGACTTGTTGACCATGGTTGACTTGTTGACCATGGTTGAAGGTTTGACCACCATCATTACAAAAGCAAGATGCTTTTTGATTCTTGCAAAACCATTTAATGTTTGAAATGATAATGGTCATTCAAAAACTTTCCATCAACCTTTTTTTTTTCATTATTATTATTATTTGATAATTCTTTTTCTTTTGCATTATGGTTGCAAGAAAGAAAAAGGATAGCTCATTCTATGATATTCATTCTCTCTCTTCACTTCATCTTCTTCTTCCTCTAGCAAAAGAGAACCCTTCTCATGTGTTGAGAATCCTTCTCTTTAAAAAGAAAAGCACCCCTTAGACACTCTCTACTCATTCTAGGTTCAAGGTTTAGCAAGCCGGAAACCCTAGTTCACTCAAAGCACGAGGAAGAGCCCAAAGGTTGAACCCTCGAGGTGGATCCATCTTCGACGGAAGAAGGCGACAAGAAGAGAACCATCAACCTCTACAAAGTTTGAAGAAGAAGGAGTTCAAGTTTAGGTATAACCATCTCCATCCGAGTAGCTAACTCTCTTTAGCAAAGTATGCTAGTTTTAGTTTAGTTAAAGATCCCGACTTTGCTTAGTCCATGTTGCCCCTTGTGCTAAAAATTTGATTTTTATACCGTTTCCGCCTCCCCGTAAGAACCGGGGGTCGCAACGTGGATTTACAGATACTCTATTGTGCTGTGGTGTATATGAAGGAGTAAACTGAGAGAGAATCTCATTCTCTTTTAAATAATCTCGGAACTCCGTGCTTAGGTATTCTCCTCCTCGATCAGATCGTAGGGTTTTAAAACTTTTACTCGTCTGGTTCTCTACTTCGTACTTATATTCCTTGAATTTTTTAAAAGCTTCAGATTTTTGTTTCAACTGGAATACATGTCCGAATCTTGAGAGATCATCGGTGTTGGAATTCCTTAGCACCTAGCCTAGGGTTTGCAAGCATCACACATGCCACAACAAAAATTCAAGGGGGTGCTAAGCAATCAAACTAAATCATGCTAGAAAAATAGGGTAACAAAACATGTAATCTATCATCACCCAGAGAAGTGAAAAAAAATACAACCTTTGTAGATCCGGTCCTTCACTTCTAAAGCTCCATGTTGACGTCCCTTCACTGCGATCATCGAACTCCCAGACTCTAGTATGGAATTCCCCGGAGAAATGAACAAGATTGCTCATAGTCTTCGAGGCCGAAGATGATCTACGTCGAGAAGACTCAAACTCAAGCTACCACTTCACTAAGTCAAGAACTTTGTGAAGAGAATACCCTAAACTAAATGGCAAATAGTAGAGGTTGATGAAATAGGAAGTGGGTTCACTTTAGATTTTGATTTCTCACTTGTTTTCACCACTTAGAAAAAACCTAGAAAGCTTTTCCTTTTGGATGATGATGAAGAAGAAGTAAGAATGAAAAATGAGAAAAGAATAATGATAATTATGCAACCATGGATGAGTTAGTATCATCCACTAACTATTGTAGAGACTAAACCATGGTTTAATATAATGGTTTGGTTTAAAAATATCTTAAGTGAAACAAAGTGTGTGGACTTTGTCAAAGATGCTTTAAGCTTCATGAAGCTTCAAGTCAAGACAAAGAAAACCACCATTTTGAATTACAAAATAAATAAAAAAACCCTAACCATTATCTTAAATATGGTGTAAGTCATACACACACCCAAGTTTGCAAGTATCATCAAGCATGATACAAACATGTACACAAACATATATCACATATACATTATGTGCACATCAAGTGAGAAAAGCAATCTTAAGTGAACCAATACTAGTTAATGTAAAGTAATATATCAAATAAATAATTATACATTAAATCATTAAATCAACACTTGATTTAATGATTCGGTCATATCGCATATAACCGACTAATATCTAGTGTATCAATATATCGAATCAACACTTGATTCGGCAACCCGGCTATACCGCATATAACCGACCGATAATACAAATCACGAGAATTGAATATGGTATCACATACTCGTATTATTCTCGGTCCCGCACATATCTCATATATGCTCCTATTTCATTTCGCCTGAGCCAAGAAACTTCTGTGTAGGACTCTAAAGACTCGTCAATACGCCGGCAGTAGGGGATGATCATATCAAACACCTGAAGGGTTTCCTACAGCACCACTACTAGGGTTTGGAGGAAACACACATGCCATATTTTAATTTTAGATGGTGCTAACGAAACAATCACAAGGATCATGCTAGAAAAATTAGGGCAACTAAAATATAACACAAACATAAGTAGAAAAAGCTAGGTTTTTGAGAGTACAACCTTTGTAGCTCCCTACGCTAGACTCCTTGGCTACTTGAGGGTTGGAAAAAAGGTCCGCTTGAGATCCTCTAGGTCCACGATGATCCACCCGGATTCCTCTTCGTTCAAGCTTGAAGCTTCACAAGATCAATAGAAGAAATGGAAGCTAACACTCTACACTAATGGGCAAGATTAGTGTAGAATGGTGTTGTGGTTGGTTTTCTCACTTCAAAATCCTAACTTGGTCACTCTTTGGCTCACTTGAGAAAACTAGAGAGCAAGAGAGAAAGGAGGAAGAAGATGATGGCTTTCTAAAACTCAAGATAATGACAAGCTTGTTGAATAAAACGAGAAAATGAAAATATATATATTTTCACTCTCTCATTCTCAACTATGGTTATAAAATATCTAGATATTTTTGTTTGGAACAAAAATGACCATAGAAATTAAATCATGGTTAAACTAAAGGGTTAATGAAAGAATAAAATATTCAACCATGAAACAATTTCCATTTTAATTTTTCTTTTCCAAAAATAATATCCATATATTTTATAAAGGGTGTGAGTCTTATATTGCCACCACCCACTATATCAACAACCATGATAGAATGATGTATGCATGTATGTGTGCATGCACATCCATATGTGCATGAATAAGAATGAATGCATACATGCATGCATACAATAAAAAAGACAAGAAATGATTTCTAGTGAGAAACTAATGGTCAATGATAAATCAACACTTGATTTAGCAACCCGGTCATATCACATACGACCCGACCAAAAGCAAACCGCCCGACTAATATACGGTATCACATACACGCATTTTAACCGGGTCCACGCGCATATCTCATATGCGCACCACATCGTTTCGCCTGGACTAGGCAACTCCATTGTGGGACTCTAAGACTCGTCAATACGCCGGAAGTGGGTGATGATCATATCAAGCACCCCCAAGCCGCAAGCGGTCAGCTAAACGTAACGGCCACCCGGGTATTGAGCGATCAGAAGAAAAAAAGCGAACCTGTTACAACTCCCGTCGAGCCAACCGGCAACACTACCGTACAGTCCGGTCTCTTCGTCAGATATGCTGCATATCAAGTCTAGGGATGGTAACGTCGACCTCAATAACTCAATAAGTCGTGCTGATGAATGGTCTATAACAGATCGAGAAACTACTGATAACAATTATCAGTAAATCTCAACAGCCCTGGCCAGGGACTTACTGATATAGCCAGTCGAGCACAGCACAACATCAACTCCCAATACCGGGAGAGACGAAACCCCTCCTATCGCTCATCGCCTTCGTGTGTCTCGGGACTGTACCCAACGGCCACATGTTTGCACGACTCAGTAGAGCCATGGTAGGGTGGTAATCAAAGTACAGTGGGAGAACACACAAGACTCTATGACGATCTCGGGTCTACAGACTAAACTGCACCAGTGTCACCTGAGAACTGCTATCCGACGATAGATATAATTCCATATAGGAGTTCTCGGTGAGTCCGTCCAGTGTACCCAGTCACCACTGAGCACCCGTATACGATCTCGATGTCAAACATCGATGAATGTGGGAACATCCATCGCCCATCATATGGGTCTAGTATCGTATACGCTAGTCTACTCTGGTATATCGATGCCCCGTCTCGATATACCTACGACTAGGGATATTTCAGGATATGCTTATAAACTATAGATGTCCCACTAATATGATCTCCATCATAATCAAAGTAGCCAAGCCTATATCCTCAGGGCTTTATCAACATGTGTGAATGAATAAAAGCATGATCAAATCAATATGTCAGATAAAGAAGAACTAGATAGCATACTATCATGTCGAGCAAGAATGTACACTGAATATATATATATATATATACACATGTATAAATACATCCACTATCATATAATGGGCTCTAGGGCATACATATATCCAACAATCTCCCACTTGCACTAAGGCCAGTTATTGGCGTATCTCATACCCAACATCTCAAAAAGTCGCTCATGCTGCGGCTGAGGGAGGGCCTTGGTGAATGGATCCGCGGCGTTATTCTTTGTGTCTACTCTCCTAATCTCGATCTTGCGGCGATCTACAATCTCCTGGATCAAATGAAAGCGCCTCAGGATGTGTCTGGATCGCTGATGGGACCTGGGCTCCTTGGCTAACGCCATAGCCCCATTATTATCACAATACAATGATATTGGATCAATAATGGTTGGAACTACTCCTAGCTCCGAGACGAACTTCCTCATCCAGACGGCTTCCTTGACGGCATCATTCGCAGCAATGTACTCAGCCTCCATCGTGGAGTCTGCAACGGTATCCTGTTTGGAACTCTTCCAACTTACCGCCCCTCCATTGAGGGTAAATACAAACCCGAAGATAGATTTGCTGTCGTCCTTATCGCTCTGGAAGCTCGAATCGGTAAAGGCCTCCATTTGGAGATCTCCATTACCATACACCAAGAACAATTCTTTAGTCCTTCGCAAGTACTTAAGAATGTTCATCACAGCTATCCAGTGATTCTCCCCTGGGTTGGATTGATACCTGCTTACAACACTAAGAGCATAAGCTACATCTGGGTGTGTACATAACATCGCATACATTATAGATCCTACTGCCGAAGCATATGGTATAATGCTCATGCGAGCTCTCTCTTCATCGGTCTTTGGGCAAGAGTCCTTGGAGAGAGTGACCCCATGGCAAGCGGGTAAGGCACCCCGCTTGGAGTCTTCCATACTAAACCTTTTTAGGATGGTGTTGATGTACCTGGTTTGGGACAATCCCAATAACCTCTTGGATCTATCCCTATAGATCCTTATGCCCAGAATGTATATGGCATCACCCAGGTCCTTCATGGAGAACCTTAGTGATAAGAAAGATTTGACCGACTGTAGCATAGGAATATCATTTCCTATCAGAAGAATGCCATCCACGTATAATACGAGGAATGTGACAGCTCTCCCTACAGCCTTCTTATAAACACAAGGTTCATTTGGATTTTTGATGAAATCAAACTCTTTGATAACATCATTGAAACAGATGTTCCAACTCAGTGATGCCTGCTTTAACCCATATATGGATTTAAGCAATCTACATGCTTTCCCGCTGCTCCCATTGTCAATGAAGCCCTCCGGATGATCCATATAAACACATTCGTCTAAATCTCCATTTAGAAATGCCGTTTTAACGTCCATCTGCCAGATTTCATAGTCGTAGTGAGCAGCAATAGCAAGTAGGATCCGAATGGATTTAAGCATGGCTACGGAAGAAAAAGTCTCGTCATAGTCCAAACCCGGTCTTTGACGAAAACCTTTCGCCATAAGTCTTGTGACGAAAACCTTTCGCCATAAGTCTTGCATTATAGGTCTCTACCTGCTCATCTACACCAATCTTTCTTTTAAAGATCCATTTGCACCCCACAGGTTTTACCCCAGGGGGTATAACTTCCAAAGTCCATACTTTGTTGGTGTACATAGACTCCATTTCGGATCTCATGGCATCCAGCCACTTCACTGAGTCTCCACTCGTGATAGCTTGCTGAAAACTGGTAGGATCATCATCCTCCATGATGTAGTCTTCTCTGTCACCATCAATGAGAAAACCGTAGTACCTCTTCGGTGGGCGAGAAGTCCTACCAGACCTACGGAGTGGCCGAGGTTTTTCAGTTTCTATTGCAACAGCCGGTTCAACCAAGTCGTCATTTGTAGTTTGTGTCTCTAGAACCTCTTCTAGATCTACCACATTGCCATCAGTTTCATTTGTGAAAAACTCTTTTTCCAAGAATGTGGCATGCTTAGAAACAAACACCTTTTGTTCCTCCTTGTGGTAGAAAAGATATCCATAAGAGTTCTTTGGATATCCCACAAAATTACCCATGACTGACCGTGTCTCGAGTTTGTCTGGATTCTGCTTTTTAACATAGGCCGGGCAACCCCAAATCTTAAATCTCTTAAGAGATGGTCTCTTCCCATGCCATATCTCATATGGTGTGGTAGACACGGTTTTGGTTAGAACCCTGTTCAGTAGAAACGCTGCAGTCTCTAATGCATGCCCCCAAAATGAGACGGGTAACTCAGTATCACTCATCATGGATCGGACCATATCTAATAGGGTCCGATTCCGTCGTTCAGATACACCGTTGTGCTGTGGTGTGTAAGGAGGAGTGAGCTGAGAGAGAATCCCATTCTCTTTTAGGAAGTTTGCAAATTCTGTACTGAGGTACTCCCTACCTCGATCTGATCGAAGCATTTTGATACTCAAGCCGGTTTGTTTTTCTACTTCGAGTTTATATTCAGTGAATTTCTCGAAGCTTCGGATTTGTGCTTTAATAAAAATACATGACCGAATCTTGAGAAATCGTCAGTGAAAGTAATGAAGTATGAAAAACCGCCTCTAGCCTGTGTAGACATTGGCCCACATACATCACTATGTATGAGGCCTAGGAGCTCAGTAGCTCTTTCTCCGTGTCCGGTAAACGGAGTTTTGGTCATTTTACCCTTGATACAAGACTGGCAAGTCGCATAAGATTTATATTCAAAAGAGTTTAAATATCCATCTTTGTGTAACTTGTTTAGTCTTGTTTCGTTAATATGACCAAGTCTACAGTGCCAAAGAAAAGCTTCATTTATTTCTGAAAGTTTTCTTTTATTAGTGTGTTGTATGCTGAAAACTGTGTGTTGATTTAGGACGTATATCCCGTTATTAAGTGTACCATACCCAACCAACATTTGATTCAGGTGAATGTTCATAAAATTGTTCTGCAATACAAAATTATATCCTTCATTGTCTAACAAAGAAACAGATATTATATTACAAAGCATACTTGGTACAAAATAACATGGGTTCAAAACCAATATACACTCAGACGGCAACCCCAAATGATACTCTCCTACTGCGACTGTATGTACATTGGAACCATTTCCAACGCGGAGAGTATGGTCACCTGTCTTCAAAACCTTGCTATTTCTCAGCCCCTACATAGAATTGTAAATGTGAGAACCTGAACCGGTATCTAATACTCAGGAAGCAGAGTTTATTGAAAAACAGTTTTCTATCACAAACACACCTGAAGCGGAAGCATCCCCATGCTTCTTCTTGAGATTTAAGTACTCCGTACAGTTGCGCTTCCAATGTCCTGTTTTGTGGCAGTGAAAACATTCCCCTTTCCCCAATTCTCTAGCTTTGGACTTGTCCTTCCCCTTAACCTTTTTAACTCCACCCCTAGGATTGGTGGGCTTCTTCTTTTTCTTTCCCTTGGCCTTAGCCTTTGGGCGAGAAGAGGAAGATTGCCCAACACTCAAAACGGGAGTTTTCACTGATTTCAGTGTGCTCTCTGCACTCCTTAACATATTAAGGAGTTCAGGTAGTTCCTTCTCCATGTTGTGCATGTTGAAGTTAACTATGAATTGAGCAAAGGTGGAGGGGATGGACTGCAGAATAATATCCGTATATTGTTCGTTGTCCATCGTCCATCGTCCATCCAAGGTCCTCAAGCTCTTCTATGAGAGCTATCATCTTCAGAACATGGTCTCCTACTGGGGTGCCAGGGGCCATTCGCATCTGAAACAATTTCTTTGATGCTTCGTATCGTAATACGCGGGATTGCTCTCCATACAACTCCTTTGTATGGAGAAATATGTCATGAATGTCCATATTCTCGTGCTGCTTTTGATGTGTGTTATCCATCGATGCAAGCGCGAGGCATTTGGCCGTGGCACAGTCAGCGTCCCATGTCTTGCGGACTTCTTTGTCTGCAACTGAGGATTTTGGACCTGGGACGGGCGGGGCTGGAGCCGTGAGGACATATGATACTTTATCATAAGTCAAGGCAATTTTCAGATTTCTCAGCCAGTCTTTATAATTGGTCCCATTCAGTTTATTTTTATCTAGTAGAAGTTTGAGTCCAGTCATGGGTATCTGCCATTAAGAGAGAGAAAAGAATACACTCAGCGAAAGCTCTTGTAAAGATCAGATTGGTTATTATCTTGTCTAATCGATGTCTCTCACTGCTTTAATTATGTTTTTCTTTCAAACCTTAAAAAGAAAACTAGCCAGGATTAATTACAGTCTACAACTTCGCTAACCGTTCAGCCAGACCAGTGTCAGTAATTGAGGGAGGTTCCCCGTGCTTTCGCACGGACCTAATTAAAGTAAACCTCGTTTTCCCAGAGGCATAGCCCCGTTAACACCTTTCTAGACACCTAATGAGTTAGCTAATTGTAAACTGTAAAACTCTCCTGGGAGAAACTATTGCCCATAGTGGGATCGGGATCCAACCATCATATGGAAGGTATGCAATCTCATTGAAAATTTCAACTATTGAAATTCCCGATGTGGTTTTTACCCCTAGCACTCATGACCTTGGCTATGGTCAACAAATCACAAGCACTAGTCAAGTTCAACCCGTCATTTCTTGATTAATCAGACCCGTTCACATGACCCTTGGCTAAGGTCAACAAAGTCACGTGCCCATCCTAATTAATCTACATCATATGCATTGTAGGAAGACACCACTTAGCTACCGTACACTACGCCTTGGCTAAGGTCAACAAACATAGCACGAATACTAAGTACTCTACTTCCTAAAATGACGGAGGGTTGCGGATGATTTTTAAGAAAATCTTTAACGCTTTGAACTTGATATCGTCGTAGAATCAAATGGTTTTCAAAAGGAGTGGCTTGAGCTCCGCAGTTTTGAAATATAGCTTTTTCATAAAAGAGCCGAGTGGTTTTCAAATCTGATTCTACAACATCTTTTTAGGTTTATTTTCTTTACATTAATCATATTAATGTAGCCCCATCATTTAAGTCCTTAAGCCAATCACAGAAAAGAAACGAAAATACAACGTACGCTTATGCCATCCGCATTCGCCGCAATGTTCCGTTATGCACCGTTAGGTTACTTAACTAAGGGCATACCGGGACGGGACTAGCGCGGGTGTAAAACATAAGCAACGTCTACTATATATCATATATATAATATATCATTCGTCTCAGATATTACATCACAGAATACAGGCAGCAGAAACACACAAATGATAATACAGGATATACTAGGACATCCGTATTTAGTATTTAGCCAATCAATAGAAAATACGGATTCCACGGTCGCAATGAATAGCCAAGCCCACACCCCTAGACCCCTACGAGAGCGGCAAGCGACCCTACCAATTCTGGAGTTTAGGAGACCCGGTCTCGACTCCTCGAGATGGCCTCCTACTGAACCCCAGAACCCGGTCACTTGTGATCCCCTCTTTGGGTCTATCCTAATGCGGAAAAGTAAATAATATACAACACTGGTGACATCAACCTCAACCCGGAAGTGCCCCAAATAAAAGAATATTACATTACATTTGAATTTTACATGAATGAAAATAAAACTCTCATCTCACATAAAAAAAACCCCGGCTATTCAATCGCGACAATCCTGTACATCATATCTTAGCGATACATAATATCATATATCATCAACGTAAGTAAGTATGCGTACCCCGATTGTCGTTGATGTATAGCAACGAAACCGGCGATATTCGACATACTACACTTACGGTCACAGAAAAGAAAGTGTAAAACTACAACATTTGGAATCCACAATCACTTTAGACATCGTAAATCCGAAATATCACATACTTCGCATTTCATGCCTAACTATATGAATTCCACATATTGTATCATATTTCAGATAAATAGACAGTATTAAACATTCCGATCGAATAATCAAATACCCAAGATTTCCTAAATAGCTCAACACTTGAGCGGAGTTCAAAAATCCCGGAACGTGTCACAGTAGCAGCGGTCCAGCCGTAGAAGGGTCAAGCCAACGCTTCACATGTGGCACACCGTACTGCCCCAAACCCTAAGGTTTAGAGGCAGTTCAGACGGTCACATAATCGAGTTAAGGTTTGTGTTCTTCTAGAGGGCCCACCACGTTAATTGCACGTATTTCCGAAAGATTTAAACTCGAGAAAAAATTCAACACTTGAAAACTTTTCGTGCCGGGAAAAAGTGAGTTAATGATATCCGTTCGAACTTTTTAATACTTTCTAAATTACCCGAAAACAACACGAAATTAAATATTCCGATCGAATCAACGAATCAAAAATAATCCCCAGAACACTCAACACTTGAGTCAGATTAAAAATACCCAAAAATATGTACAAGCAGACACCAACATTACTGTATAAAAATGAGGCTATTTCTCTTCTTTACGGCCGCGGATCCGCGGCCCAATCAAGGTCTGGCCGCGGTTCCGCGGCGATATGTACGACTTACTGCTTCATTTTTTACAACATTGCTTAGATTTCCTTGCTGAATTTTTTAAGTATTTTTAATTCTGAAAAAACACAGTTTTGAAAAAATGTACAGAGAAGGGTTAAAAATGCGTATTTCGGGTTCGATCGGAGTTTTAACTTCGCCAAAGCGTCGCCTAAGGTTCTAACTTGGCTCTGATACCATGAAGGGTTTCCTACAGCACCACTACTAGGGTTTGGAGGCAACACACATGCCATATTTTAATTTTAGATGGTGCTAAAGAAACAATCACAAGGATCATGCTAGAAAAATTAGGGCAACTAAACTATAACACAAACATAAGTAGAAAAAGCTAGGGTTTTGAGAGTACAACCTTTGTAGCTCCCTACGCTAGACTCCTTGGCTACTTGAGGGTTGGAAAAAAGGTCCTCTTGAGATCCTCTAGGTCCACGATGATCCACCCGGAGTCCTCTTTGTCCAAGCTTGAAGCTTCACAAGATCAAGAGAAGAAATGGAAGCTAACACTCTACACTAATGGGCAAGACTAGTGTAAAATGGTGTTGTGATTGGTTTTCTCACTTCAAAATCCTAACTTGGTCACTCTTTGGCTCACTTGAGAAAACTAGAGAGCAAGAGAGAAAGGAGGAAGAAGATGATGGCTTTCTAAAACTCAAGATAATGACAAGCTTGTTGAATAAAACGAGAAAATGAAAATATATATATTTTCACTCTCTCATTCTCAACTATGGTTATAAAATATCTAGATATTTTTGTTTGGAACAAAAATGACCATAGAAATTAAATCATGGTTAAACTAAAGGGTTAATGAAAGAATAAAATATTCAACCATGAAACAATTTCCATTTTAATTTTTCTTTTCCAAAAATAATATCCATATATTTTATAAAGGGTGTGAGTATTATATTGCCACCACTCACTATATCAACAACCATGATAGAATGATGTATGCATGTATGTGTGCATGCACATCCATATGTGCATGAATAAGAATGAATGCATACATGCATGCATACAATAAAAAAGACAAGAAATGATTTCTAGTGAGAAACTAATGGTCAATGATAAATCAACACTTGATTTAGCAACCCGGTCATATCACATACGACCCGACCAAAAGCAAACCGCCCGACTAATATACGGTATCACATACACGCATTTTAACCGGGTCCACGCGCATATCTCATATGCGCACCACATCGTTTCGCCTGGACTAGGCAACTCCATTGTGGGACTCTAAGACTCGTCAATACGCCAGCAGTGGGTGATGATCAAATCACGCACCTCCAAGCCGCAAGCGGTCAGCTAAACGTAACGGCCACCCGGGTATTGAGCGATCAGAAGAAAACAAGCGAACCTGTTACAACTCCCGTCGTGCCAACCGGCGACACTACCGTACAGTCCGGTCTCTTCGTCATATATGCTGCATATCAAGTCTAGGGATGGTAACGTCGACCCCAATAACTCAATAAGTCGTGCCGATGAATGGTCTATAACAGATCGAGAAACTACTGATAACAATTATCAGTAAATCTCAACAGTCCTGGCCAGGGACTTACTGATATAGCCAGTCGAGCACATCACAGCATCAACTCCCAATACCGGGAGAGACGAAACCCCTCCTATCGCTCATCGCCTTCGTGTGTCTCGGGACTGTACCCAACGGCCACATGTTTGCACGACTCAGTAGAGCCGTGGTAGGGTGGTAATCAAAGTACAGTGGGAGAACACACAAGACTCGATGACGATCTCGGGTCTACAGACTAAACTGCACCAGTGTCACCTAAGAACTGCTATCCGACGATAGATATAATTCCATATAGGAGTTCTCGGTGAGTCCGTCCAGTGTACCCAGTCACCACTGAGCACCCGTATACGATCTCGATGTCAAACATCAATGAATGTGGGAACATCAATCGCCCATCATATGGGTCTAGTATCGTATACGCTAGTCTACTCTGGTATATCGATGCCCCGTCTCGATATACCTACGACTAGGGACATTTCAGGATATGCTTATAAACTACAGATGTCCCACTAGTATGTTCTCCATCATAATCACAGTAGTCAAGCCTATATCCTCAGGGCTTTATCAACATGTGTGAATGAATAAAAGCATGATCAAATCAACATGTCAGATAAAGAAGAACCAAATAGCATACTATCATGTCGAGGAAGAATGTACACTGAATATATATATATATATATATATATATATACATGTATAAATACATCCACTATCATATAATGGCCTCTAGGGCATACATATATCCAACAACACCCACAAGCCGCAAGCGGTCTGCTAAACGTAACAGCCACCCGGGTATTGAGCGATCAGAAGATCAACGAGCAAGCCTGCTCACACTCCTGCGAATCCGATCGGTAACACTTACCGCACAGTCTGGTCTGTTCGTCTGATATGTCGCATATCTCTCCTAGGGGTGGTAAATGTCAGACCCCAGTAGCTTGATAATTCATGCAGATGTAAGGTCCATAACGAGCGTGAAACTACTGATAACACTTACCAGTAAATCACATCAACCCTTGCCAGGTATTTCCAGTTATGTCCAGTCGAGCATAGCGCAACATCAACCTCCAATACCGGGAGAGACGGATCCCCTCCTATCGCTCATTGCCTCCATGTGACTCGGGACTGTACCCAAAAACCACCTGTTTGCACGACTCAGTAGAGCCATGGTAGGGTGGAAATCAAAGCACAGTGGGAGACACACAAGACTCTATGACGATCTCGGGTCAATAGACTAAGCTGTACCAGTGTCACCAGAGAACTGCCATCTGACGTGAGGTATAATACCATCTGGGAGTTCTCGGCAAGTCCGTTCAGTGTACCTAGTCTCCACTGAGCACCCGTATACAATCTCTGATGTCAAACACCAATGGATATGGGATCATCCATCGCCCATCACATGGGTCGAGAAGATATACGCTAGTCTACTCTGGAATATCGATGCCCCGTCTCGATATTCCCACGACTAGGAACATTGAAGGATGTACTCATGGACTACCCAGGCCCCACTAGTATGATCTGCATCATAATCCTGGAAGTCGAGTACACATCCTAAGGGCTTTATCAACATGTAACAGAGAGACAATAAGTATACATGTTAAGATAAAGAGCAACCAGATAGCGTACTATCATATCGAGCAAGAAAGTCCTCCCTATATATGTCCAAGCATCCACTACAATATACATCTCATGTACAGTAATGGCCTCTAGGGCATACATATAACTAACAATCTCCTACTTGCACTAGGACCATCATGTAGCATTAGCTGTAGTATCTCATACTCTACCATCCCATAAAAGTCTCTCTTTGGGAAAAGGCCTTTATGAGTGGATCAGCCGTGTTGTCCTCTGAGTCTACTCTCCTAACCCTCGATCTCCCTGGAGATCAACTATCTTCATGATCAGGTGATAATGCCTTGGAATATGTCTGGATCACTGACGGGATGGGGGTTCCTAGGCCAAAGCCACACCTCCATTGTCACACAATGGTAGGAACCTTGTTCATCTCATGAACAAATATACACCCAGACTACCTCTTTGGTATCATCTTTGGTAGCGATGTATCCAGCCTTTATCGTCTAGTTTGCCACGATATCTAGCTTGGAACTTTTCCAACATACCGCCCCTCCACTGAGGGTAAAGACAAAGCCTGTGACTGACATTCAGTCAAACTTACCACCCTGGAAGCTATCCAGTGATTCTCCCCAGGATCGATTGATACCATCTTACTACACCTAGTGAGAATCCTAATATCCACTTAGATCTATCTCATAGATCCAAAAACTAGGATTTATGAGGTATCACCTAGATCCTATATGGAGAATCAATGTGATAAGAGGAGATTGACCGAGTGTAGCATAAGAAACTCCTTTCCTATCTAGAGTATGGTATCTACGTACAATACGAGGATGACCACCTTACTCTCTACTACCTTTTTGTATATACAAGGTTCATCTACCATTTTGATGAAGTCAAGCACTTTGACTACCATATCAAAACAAACGTTCCAACTCCGCGATGCCTGCTTTAACTTTTAAAGCAACTTGCACACGTTTCCGCTGCTCCCACTATCTACGAAGCCCTCTGGCTGTGTACTTATAGACGTTCTCTTCTAAATCATTATTTAGAAAAAGCAGTCATGACACCCAACCACCAGATATCATAGTCATGGTATGTAGCAATGACAAGTAGGATCCTGATGGATTTAAGCACAGCCACTGGAAAAGGTTTCATCATTATCCACGCCTGGTCGATGACGAGAACCTTTAACAAGTCTAGCTTTGAAAGTCTCAACTTTTCCATCTACACCAAGTAATCTTCTCAAGATATACTTGCTCCTGATGGGGATTTAACCCTTCAGATGTAGCAACCAAAGTCCATACTTTGTTGGTGTACATGGATTCCATCTCAGATCGCATAGCATCCAGCCATTCTTACAGAGTCCCTACTCTTGATGGCCTGCTCGAAACTAGTTGGGTCATCATCTCCATGATGCAATCCTCGCTCCTACTGTCATCGAGAACCCTAAGTATCTCTCAGGCGGATGAGGAACCCTACCTGATCGGCGGAGAGGCTGAGGTTCGTCAGAAACTATTGAATCCTCTGGTTTTATCAAATCATCAGCTGTGGTTTGTATAACTGGAACTCCTTCCAGTTCTACCTCATGACCACAAATTTCTTCCTTAAAAAATTCCTTTTCCTAAAAAGGTGGCATGCCGAGAAATAAAACACCTTTTGTTTCTCGGTGTGGTAGAAGATATTCCCTTGCGACTGCTTGGGATATCCAACAAACAAAACTGACATTTCCTCGAGCTTGTCCGGATTTTGCTTTTAGACATAGGCCGGACAACCCCAAATCTTAACTTACTTAAGAGATGGGCTCTTCCCATACCATATCTCATATGGAGTGGTAGGCACTGATTTGATTGGAACCCAATTCAACAGGTATGCAGCTTCTCAAGCATAACTCCCTAAAAAGAAATAGGTATCTCAGTAGTACCATCATAGAGTGCACCATATCTAATAGGGTGCAATTGCTCCGCCTCGATACACCGATATGCTGTGGTGTATACGGAGGAGTAATGCTGAGAGAGAATCTCATTCTCCTTTAGAATAGTCCAGGAATTCCATGCACAAGTATTCTCCTCCATGATCGCATCATAGGACATAATACTTATACCCGGTTTTGGTTCTCTACTTCTGACTTATATTCAATGAATTTCTCAAAAGCTTCAGACTTACGTTTCAACAGGAACACATGTCCGAATCTTAGGAGATCATCAATGAATCTAATGAAGTACAAAGAACCAGTCCTGGCATGTGTAGACAGGGGACCTACATACATCAATATGTATCAGTCCCAAGGGTTCACTAACCCTTTCTCTGTTTCAAGTAAACGGAGCTATGGTCATCTTATCTTTGTGACATGACTGGCAAGTTTCACAAGATGTAAATTCAAACTGATTTAAATATGCATCTAAATATAACTTAGCTAGTCGGGTCGCATTGATATGACCTAGTCTACAATGCCTCAAGAAGGATTCGTTCATTTCTGAATTATTCCTCTTGTGTGTGTTCTGTACGTTAAGAATTGTGGTTTGATTTAGAACGTATATGCTTTTAGATAACGTGCCTGAAACCAATCAACTCTTGATATAGGAAATGTTCAAAACATTATCCAACAATACAAAATTATATCCTTCTTTAGTAAATAAAGAGACTGATATGATGTTGTATATCAGGTTCGGTATCTAATAACATTTGTTCAGAATCAATGTATTTGGTAACACAGGGTGATAACTGCCAACACCTTGGCTGCAACAATTGCACCGTTTTCAACTCTTGAAACTTATCACCCGTTCTCAGTTCTCTACCTATCGGTAGCTCATGTAACAGATTACATATCCGGGATCCTGATCCGGTATCAAATACTCAGGACGTAGAGGATACTGAAAAACAGTTCTATGTAATGAACACACCCGAAGAAGATGCATCAACATTCACTTTCTTCATTTGGGCGGCATGGGAATCATGGTATTCCCCTATTTTCTGCTCGGTCTTATAACAATTATAAATTGGAGCGGGACCAACGTTCCCCAGCTCAGTATAACAAGCGGGTTTAGTCAATACATCTATATTATTATCTTGATTAAGGCGTGACATGGTCGCTACCTGGAGAGAGAGAGAGAGAGAAGAAAACACTTTGCGTGCGCTCTTGCAAGATTAGATTGGTTATATATTTTATCTAATCAGGATGGCTCCCACTGTTTTTTATCAAATCTTCCTTCAAACCTTAAAAGAAAAGACTAGCCGGGATTAATTACACCCTACAAGTTCGCCAATCTTTCAGCCAGGCCAGTGCCGGTACTTTGAGGGAGGTTCCTCGTGCTTTCGCACGGACCTAATTAAAATAAACCTCGTTTTCCCAGGGGCGTAACCCCGTTGACACCTTTCTAGACACCTACTTGATCGGCTAATTGTAAAGTGCAAAACTCTCCCAGGAGTAACAATAACTCGCAGTGGGTATCAGGATCCAACTATCATATAGAAGGTATGCAATATCATTGAAAATTTCAACACTTGAAACTCCTGATAATGGTTTTTACCTCTAGCACCTATGACCTTGGCTATGGTCAACAAATCATAAGCACTAGTCAAGTTCTACCCGTCATTTCGTGATTGATTAGACCCACTCACATGACCCTTGGCTAAGGTCAACAAAGTCACATGACTGTCCTAACTAATCGCATCATATACTGTGTAGGAAGACATCACTTAGCTACCGTACACTACGCCTCGGCTATGGTCGACAAACGCAACACAAATACTAAGTACTCTACTTCCTAAAATGGCGGAGGGTGGCGGATGGTTTTTAAGAAAACCTTTAACGCTTTGAACTTGATATCGTTGCAGAATCAAATGGTTTAAAATGGAGTGTTTTTAGGCCTTTGCTAGTTCCGCTAAAGAGGTCACTCCCGGTGAAGGGATCTCGGCTCTTTCCTCGTCGAATGAGGTGCAGGATATTCACAATACCACTATGCAAAGAAAGAACTAGAAAAGCAATCAAAAGACAAACCGAAGGTTGTAGCATCTGCTAGTTATTGCTAAAGAGGTCAATCCCGGTGAAGGGATCTCGGCTCTTTCCTTATCGAATAAGGTGCTGGATGTTCTACAAGGAACACCGCTATGCAAAGCAACAATTAGAGCTACCTGTTTTTGAAAATTCGATTCCACAACATCATTAGGTTTATTTTCCTTCATTAATCATATTAATGAATGTCCCATCATTTAGTTACCTAAACATCACAGATAAATACAACGTAAGCTTATGCCATCCGCATTCGCCTCGATGTCCCGTCATGCACCGTTAGGTTAGGTAACTAACGGCAGAGCAGGACAGGGCTAGCGCGGGTGTAAAACATAAGCAATATCTATATAATATATCATATATACTATATACAGTATCTATCTCAACATATCAAATGATCACATCACAGATATCGCAGCAGAAAACAACATATGAAATATAGGATATACTAGGATGTTCGTGTTTTATTTTGAGCCTGTATAAAACACGGATTCCACGGTCGCGATGAATAGCCAAACCCATACCCCTAGACCCCTACGAGAGTGGCAAGCAACCCTACCAATTCTAGAGTTCGGAGACACGGACTCGACTCCTCGAGATGGTTTCCCACTGGACTCTAATACCCGGTTACTTGTGCTCCCCTCCTTGGGTTGATCCTAATGCGGAAAAGTAAATAATATACATCAACGGTGACATCTTCCTCAACCCGGAAGTGCCACAATAAAAGAATATTACATACAATGAATTTTACATGAATGAAAATGAAAAACTCTCATCTCACATAAAATCCCCGGCTATTCAAACACGACGATCCAATATAACATATCCAGCAACACATAACATCACATGTCATCAACGTAAGTAAATATGTGTATCCCAATTGTCATTGACGTATAGCAACGAAACTGGCGATACCCCACATATTACACTTACGGTCGCAGAAAAGAAAATGAAAAACTACAACAGTTGGAATCCGCAACTACCTTAGACATCACATGCCTAACATTATGAATTCCTTAGACATCGAATGCCTAACAATTATAAACCCCGCATTTTAGTCTCGATATTGAAAACACTTTTCAATATCAAGTCGGGCAATTCAACAAGATTCCCGACATCCCGATCGAATGCTCATCGGAAACTTTAGTAGACGGCCGCACCCCCCCAATACCGACAATGAAGTGCACTTAGGCGGAACACTGCGACCGCGAGCACCCGGACGGATGCTTTTTGGCAACGGAGTTCTCCTATAGTCACTTGGTCGGGGTTATGGGGCGTGGCTATCTAATAAGGTTACCCGGCGAGTATTCGCATACACAACGTGATTGCGACGGACTTTTGATCGCATCAAAATCCTGTAGCAACCGATTAAATGAGACTAAATTGCTAGATTTATAAAATTCAAATGTTGTTGATTCTAAGTATTGTATCAAAATATACTAGACGATGTTAAACGTTTCGAGCGAATCAACAAATCCCCATAACTCCCAATGAGCTCAACACTTGAGCGAAATTAAAGTATCCAAAACGTGCCACAGTACCTATGATCCAGCCGTAGAAGGGTCAAACCAACGCCTCACCTATGACACCGCGGAACTACGGAAAACCCTAGGATTCAAGCCGCGGTTCCGAGGGCATAGAATCGAGTTAAGGTTTATGTGTTCTTCTAGAGGGTCCATAGAGTTACTTGCACGAACATTGAATATAATTAACTTAGAAAAATTCCAACACTTGGAAATTTCAGAGGGGGTCATAGGGTGATGTTTGAATTTTGTTCGAACTGTCAAACATAGTCTAGGTTACCATCACAATGTTAAATTATACGACTACAAAACACTCCGTTTTGGTCCTATAGCAAAATTTACATCACATGGAAATTTGGACCAAGCAAACAATACCTGAAACCCCAAAATAAGCACACCAGAGCACAAAACAAAAACGACACCAAATGGAGCATAGGGGGCCGGCCTCCTCGGTTTTATGGGGAATGTGCTCGGTTGAAAACCGAGCAAAGGGTCTCGTTTTTTTTCTGTGCACTATAGACATCACATACATGACTCTGCGCTTGTTTGCAAAATTTTTATAGACCTTTTGAAAATCAACAGAGAGCATGAACTGCAGGGTTTCAGAAACTGTGTTACGGATTTGTTTCGGTTTCGTATTATATCTAACATCGTCTAAGTTTCTAGTTAGGCTCTGATACCATGTTGGGATTCCTTAGCACCCAGCCTATGGTTTGCAAGCATCACACATGCCACAACAAAAATTCAAGGGGGTGCTAAGCAATCAAACTAAGAATCATGCTAGAAAAATAGGATAACAAAACATGTAATCAATCATCACAAAGAGAAGTGAACAAAAATACAACCTTTGTAGATCCGGTTCTTCACTTCTAAAGCTCTGTGTTGACGTCCCTTCACTGCGATCATCGAACTCCCGGACTCTAGTATGGAATTCCCCGGAGAAATGAACAAGATTGCTCGTAGTTTTCGAGACCGAAGATGATCTACGTAGAGGAGACTCAAACTCAAGTTACCACTTCACTAAGTCAAGAACTTTGTGAAGAGAATACCCTAAACTAAATGGCAAATAGTAGAGGATGATGAAATAGGAAGTGGGTTCACTTTAGATTTCGATTTCTCACTTGTTTTCACCACTTAGAAAAAACCTAGAAAGCTTTTCCTTTTGGATGATGATGAAGAAGAAGTAAGAATGAAAAATGAGAAAAGAATAATGATAATTATGCAACCATGGGTGAGTTAGTATCATCTACTAACTATTGTAGAGACTAAACCATGGTTTAATATAATGGTTTGGTTTAAAAATATCTTAAGTAAAACAAAGTGTGTGGACTTTGTCAAAGATGCTTTAAGCTTCATGAAGCTTCAAGTCAAGACAAAGAAAACCACCATTCTGAATTACAAAATAAATAAATAAACCTAACCATTATCTTAAATATGGTGTAAGTCATACACACACCCAAGTTTGTATGTATCATCAAGTATGATACAAACATGTACACAAACATATATCACATATACATTATGTGTACATCAAGTAAGAAAAGCAATCTTAAGTGAACCAATACTAGTTAATGTAAAGTAATATATCAAATATATAATTATACATTAAATCATTAAATCAATACTTGATTTAATGATCCGGTCATATCGCATATAACCGACTAATATCTAGTGTATCAATATATCGAATCAACACTTGATTCGGTAACCCAGCTATATCGCATATAACCGACCGATGATACAAATCGCGAGAATTGAATACGGTATCACATACTCATTGTCACGCCCCGCTTCCCAGAGTACGCTAGATTGGGCACGTGACATAGCCAACCATGCAACCTGTGGGTAGGAAGCATCCGTCCACAGTCACATTACGGCTGTAGAGATATCAAGAACAAGAGCAAACTATCTAAAACATGTCCATAATCCAGAGTAACAAGAGTCAATAATAAATTAATGCGGAAGCAAATGATCCAATACAAATAACTGAAAGGTATGTCCCATAATGCGGGCTCACATCAGGAAATGAATGCAGGAAATAAAACTAACTACTACTGAACTCACAGCTCAGCCTGCTGGCTGAAGTACTCCTGCTCGGACTGCGACAGCGGTACAGAATCTGGGCCATGCAAAACCCAGACGTCAGCGCGTCATGTCAACAAGTAATATAATATGAACAATATAACAGGCAATGCAAAATAAAACATGAATAAAGCAATAATGTGAAACAAGCAGTGCAGGGTAGTGTGCAGTGGGTAACTAAACTGTTCTATCAGGTTTTCTAGTCTAAAGTCTTTGAAATCAATTGATGAATCGTCGATGTAACTCAATAGTATCCCGTGCGTGCCCGGGACCACTGTCAAGGTTCTCGGGACTGAATCCGAGACGTGCCGCTACGCAGTAACAAGTAGCAGGATGGGCGAGTGATGTCAGCATCATCACTCCGGGGCTGGCCGAGCCCGTAAGACTGATCAGAACAGGTATCGAACTGTTGAGTTACAAGTCAGTTTCACCTTTGATTTCCCCATACCCCCAAGTTATGTATGTCAGGTCAGGTATTCAGTAATCAAGAACTAATGCCAACACAGGATCAGGTAAAAGCAGGTTTGTCTGGATAGACAACAGGAATGGTCCATGAGGACTACATGTCAGGTTTGTTGGCATTAGACACAAGAACAGGTAACGGGTCGGGTCATGGTACAACAGGTCAAGTCAACAGTATACGGTACCATGTCAGGTATATCAATATATACAATGTGTAACAATATCAAGTCAAGATGTAACAATATCGTGGGTGTGCTCACAATCAGATATATAATCACACACGGGTATTAACAATACGAGATAAGCAATGAAATTACATAATAAGCAGTTTCATTCAAATTACAAGAGTGCAGTAAAACGGTATGGCCGTTTAGTCATGTTAACAGGTTTAAGCACCCTTAGCGATGCAATAATTTAGGTATCGGTTCAATACAGTTATATCAAGTTAAGTGCATACGAGTGAATATAACAGAACTACATGGATAATTGCCACCATCTATTTAACAGTAAAATGTGATTAAACAGGTAGATTTGAGTAGTAGGTTTAAATTGTAAATTCCATGTTTAAAAATGATATAATGCAACATTGTAACCGCGATTTGGAAAAATGATTGTACCAAGCAATTTTACAGGTTTAGGGTGTCGATACATATATAATTATACTGTATAGCATGTAGCAAGGGATACTTGCCTCGACGGGTCGTGGACCGGGAAAAAAGGAACGTAACGTCGGCGGGGAAACACACGACAGACGCACGGTTCACGGATTGAACCCAAACGACGAACCAAGGGACCTCACGGGTCAGAGCACACCGCTGGATCGTCGGGACACGTCACCGGCACGGCCGGATTCCGGCGAAGAGCGACAACAACAACCAGAAAATTAATGCACGGCCAAGGGATAAACCGGAGGGAAAAAGGAAGGAGGAAGGGGAGAGAAGGCTTACTGGTGTTGCAGAGGGTGTGACAGCGATGGGGTCGACGGCGGTGGGGCGCCGGCGAGGAGGTTGCAGCGGTAAGGGTTAGGGCTCGGTAGTTCGGTGAAAGGGAAAGAAGGCGGAGAGGGAGAGGGGGTGGTCGGGGCCAGAGTGCGCAGGTGATGAGGAGGTGCTGAAGGTGGCGCGTGTGGTGACGGCGAAGGCCGCCGGCGATCAGGCGACTGCAGCGAACTCTGCAGGGGTTGCGGCTGCACAGGGCGCACGGGGAGAAGGAAGAAGATGTTGAGGTTGGGAAGAGGAGGCGGAGGCGAGGGCGACAGTGACGTTTACGCCGGCGTCGGGGCTGCGGCGGCGACGGTGACGAGGAGGCTAGGGTTAGGTTGCGCTGGGTTTCGTTTTCGCGTTCTGGGAAAAAAATGAGGGGAAGAAGAATATATAGGGAAGAGAGAGAGAGTTAGAGAAAGGTAGAGAGAGAGAGAGACGTTAGAGAGAGAGAGAGAGGAAGAGATACGAGGGAGAGAGAATAAGTGGAGGGGCCCACGGGAATTAAGCTTTCCCTGATTGGCCAGGGGAAGATTCGTGGGTTAAAAGAAATATTTAAAAAAATTTAATAGATTTTAGATTATTAAGGTAACAGTAAGATTGTGAATATATTATGGTTTTGAATATTTTATTAATTTGGGATTTTGGCGCTAAATGAAACATTTCCAAATCGCGCCCGGATTGGGTTCAAAAATTTGAAATTTAAATAATAGGATTTTAAGCGGGTTCTAAATTTTAAATTGAGGTGTTTTATGATTAAAAAGCATACCCCCAAGTCGGACACCTGTACGCGCACATAGCCGTCCAAACTCGCTCGTTTCACCGAACGGAACGAGAACTCAATGCACGGATGCTACCACGCAGCTAGAGGTATCGAGTAGGCCAAGATGGATATTTTTAATTTTATTTTAGGTGCTAAAATTTGTTATATGCAGAAATGACTTAGCCAGATAAAATTTCACGGTAAGTGACAAACAGGCAAGCTAAATGAACTGAGTACCACATTAATGCTCAAACAGTAACTGGAAAACAGTAGCACTGGGCTCGGGTGTTACATCATACCCAACTACAAAAAGAATTTCGTCCTCGAAATTCCAAGAATACAAAGATAGAAACTACAGGAAAAGGTGAGGAAACTTCTGCCGGATCTCTTCTTCTCGTTCCCAAGTGGACTCTCCATGCGATCGATTACGCCAAGAAACAAGCACAAGGGGGATAACCTTGTTCTTGAGAACCTTTTCCCTTCGATCCACGATTTCAACCGGTCGCTCCTCAAAAGTCAAGTCTTCTCGTACTGTTAGCTCGGAATGATCCAAAACATGTGTTTCATCTTGAACATACCTTCATAGTTGAGATACGTGAAACACATCGTGCACACCTGCCAAGGACTGCGGTAACGCCAAACGGTACGCTACCTCTCCAACACGCTCCAAGATCTCAAAGGGTCCAACGAATCGAGGACTAAGCTTTTCTCGACTCCCAAAACGAATCACCCCTCTAGTCGGTGATATCTTCAAGAATACCAAATCACCCACGGCGAACTCTAGAGGTCTTCTTGACGTGTCAGCCCAACTCTTCTGTCTGTCTTGTGCTGCCTTCATATGATTTCTGATAGTGTTAACCTTCTCAACTGTCTGCACCACCAAATCTGGTCCCAACAATTTTCGTTCACCGATATCATCCCAAAAAACAGGTGAACGGCATTTACGACCATACATCGCTTCAAACGGAGCCATCTGGATAGTTGCCTGAAAACTGTTGTTGTAAGAAAACTCCACCAAGTGTAGATGATCCTCCCACGAACCCTTGAAGTCCAGCATGCATGCTCTCAACATGTTTTCAAGAGTTTGGATCGTTCTCTCCGACTGACCATCAGTTTGAGGATGATAAGCTGTGCTAAACTTCAATCGAGTCCCCAAACTTTCTTGTAAACTCCTCCAGAAGTGTGATAAGAACCGAGTGTCCCGATCGGACATGATGCTCACCGGTACTCCATGCAATCTTACAATCTCCTGCATGTACCGCTCTGCCAAAGTCTCTGTTAATTGACCAACCCGAAAAGGAATAAAGTGAGCTGCCTTGGTCAATCGGTCAACAATTACCCATACTGCATTGTTGCCTTTTGGACTCCGCGGTAAAGCCGTCACGAAATCCATGGTTATATGTTCCCACTTCCACTGAGGAATCGGAAGTGGTTGCAATAAACCAGCAACCCTTTGATGTTCAGTCTTAACTTGCTGACACACCAACCACTTTGCCACAAAGCGAGCAATCTCCCGTTTCATGCCTTCCCACCAGAAATGCTGCCGAATATCACGGTACATCTTTGTGCCTCCTGGATGTACAGAATAAACTGAACTGTGTGCCTCCTTCATAAGCTATTCACGAACATCTCCCTTTGGCACACACAAACGGCTACCATACCTCAACGAACCATCTTCGTGGACCAGTAAATCTGTTCATAGTCCGGCTTCAACCTGCTCTCGAAACTTTTGCAGTCTAGGATCCTGCGATTGTGCTGCTTTAATTTTCTCAATTAAAGACGACTGTACTTGCAACTGCATCAACTGTCCGTAGAACGCGGTAGCACAACCTCCAAGTCAAATCTTCGAAAATCTGCAATGATCTCCTTCTGCGTAGTTAACACTTGAATTACTGGTAACCGGCTAAGCGCATTCGGCACGACGTTAACCTTCCCCGGATGGTACTTAAGATCGAGATCGTAGTCGGCCATCAGCTCCAACCATCTATGCTGCCTCATATTCAACTCCTTCTGAGTGAACACATACTTCAAACTCTTGTGATCTGTAAAAACTTCGACTCTCTCGCCCAAAAGGTAGTGTCTCCAAATCTTCAAAGCGAAAATCACAGCCGTAAGCTCCAAGTCATGAGTCGGATAATTCTTCTCATGGGTCTTCAATTGTCTCGATGCGTATGCTACAACCTTCCCATGCTGCATCAAAACACATTCCAATCCTTTCCCAGATGCGTCGCTGTGAATCACCAATCCTCCGGAATTGTCTGGCACGGTCAGAATAGGGGCGGTTATCAACTTCTGCTTCAACGTCTCAAAAGCTAACGCACATTTATCTGTCCATACAAAAGGTACTTCTTTGCGCGTAAGCTTGGTCAACGGCTCTGCCAGACGAGCAAAGTTCTCCACAAATCTCCTGCAGTATCCGGCTAATCCAAGGAAACTTCTTATCTCCGCAACATTCTTTGGAATAGGCCAATATCGAACTGCTGCAATCTTTTCGGGATCGACGGCGATTTCATCGCCCGACACAACATGCCCCAGAAACTTCACTTCCTCCAGCCAAAACTCGCACTTACTCATCTTCGCAAACAATTTCTCTTGTCTCAACGTCTGCAGTGCGATCTTCAAGTGCTCCGTATGCTCCTCAAAGCTCTTCGAGTAAACCAGAATATCGTCAATGAATACCACAATAAACTGGTCCAAGAACGGTGAAAAGATTCGGTTCATCAAGTCCATGAATAATGCCGGCGCATTCGTCACTCCAAAGGGCATCACTAAGTATTCGTAATGTCCGTACCGAGTTCGAAACGCCGTCTTGCAAATATCTTCTGCTTTCACTCGGACCTGATGATATCCGGATCGCAAATCCAGCTTCGAGAATACCCTCGCGCCACTAAGCTGCTCAAAAAGTTCTCCAATGCGAGGGATTGGGTACTTGTTCTTAATAGTCACCCGGTTTAGTTCTCGATAGTCGATGCACATTCTTCTTGTGCCATCCTTCTTCTTTACTAGAAGAACTGGAGCTCCCCAAGGCGAGTTACTGCTTCGAATCCAACCCTTCTCAAGCAATTCAGCAACCTGTTTCTTAACTTCTTCCAACTCTACTGGTGCCATTGGATAATACTCTTTAGATACTGGCGCTGCACCAGGAATAAGATCAATTGCGAACTCCACGTCTCACTTCGGCGGTAAACCCGATATATCTTCAAATACGTCCATAAAATCGTGAACAACCGCCGGCTCTTCACCACTATCAACTTCCATTGCTGCAAGAATATTGTTTGTCGGCCTAGCCCTAAACTCGACTGGCCCGACAGAACTGCTTCCTCCAGTGAAGGTAAACTCGGGATGTCCGGGAATCTGGAAAATTACTTTCTTTTCCCTACAGTCAATGTGAGCGTGGAAGGTGCCAAGAAAATCCATTCCCAAGACGACTTCATAGCTTCCCATATCAATCACCAAGAAATCTGCAAATGTTTCCGTCCGCACACAACAACCGTACAATCTTTACACTCCCTACTAGATATGATTTTCCCATTCCCAGTATGTATGTCCCAGAAACTAGACAGGGTCGTGCAGGTAATCGAGTGTGTAGTTATAAATTTGGATGACATAAAACAGTGGGACGCACCAGAATCAAATAATGCCAATGCGGGAAAACCATGAACGAGTAAAGTACCTGAAACCACTTCTCCTGACGCCTTGGCTTCCTCAGCTGTCAAGGTAAAAGCTCGAGCCTGATTAGGTCCTTGAGTCAGCTGTTTCTGCCCTTGGAACGGTCTCTGCGAAGGCTTCTGAATATCATCCCTTGTACGAAGCTTCGACGGACAAGCACTAACGGCGTGATCTGCCGCTCTACAACCAAAACAGAGTCCCAGCCTCTTACGACAATCCTTACGCACATGTCCGGGTACATGGCAGTAGTCACAAATCATGCTCCTTTTCCGGTCACCCACAATTGTTTTCTTCATTGGTGCTACGCTGCGTCTGTTCACCGGAATACTTCTACGTACAGACGTTTGGTTCAGTGCAGATGCCGGTTTCAGCTCGGTCTGTCTGTTTAGATTCTCCAGCAATCCCCTTATCACTCTACGCATGGCGGCTTTGTCCGCACGTCTTTGGTACATCTTCAAATTCTTACCGGCCATATTCCTGGAAATCAAAATACCCAACATTAGCATGATGAGGCTAGAACTCCAAGATACTTAAATAGAGTGCTACATTGTAACTATGCCGCGGTATCATAGCCACAATTACTTAACTCCACCCAAGTCGCCTAAGTCCTAGATATAGCAAGGAATCAGGTTTTCCGAGCCGATATGCAAAGGAAGTTTGCACATCGTAAAAGATATAATCAGGAAGAATGTGATTCAAGAATGGTAAACGGCAAAGTGGCAGGACATGTTTCCTAAACACGGGCATTCTGATTCGTGTATTGGGTACAATACCCAACTACAAAAGAATCAACCCAACTAACCTATGGCTCTGATACCAAAAGAACCATGTCACGCCCCGCTTCCCAGAGTACGCTAGATTGGGCACGTGACATAGCCAACCATGCCACCTGTGGGTAGGAAGCATCCATCCACAGTCACATTACGGCTGTAGAGATATCAAGAACAAGAGCAAACTATCTAAAACATGTCCATAATCCAGAGTAACAAGAGTCAATTATAAATAAATGCGGAAGCAAATGATCCAATACAAATAACTGAAAGGTATGTCCCATAATGCGGGCTCACATCAGGAAATGAATGCAGGAAATAAAACTAACTATTACTGAACTCACAGCTCAGCCTGCTGGCTGAAGTACTCCTGCTCGGACTGCGACAGTGGTACAGAATCTGGGCCATGCAAAACCCAGACGTCAGCGCGTCATGTCAACAAGTAATATAATATGAAAAATATAACAGGCAATGCAAAATAAAACATGAATAAAGCAATAATGTGAAACAAGCAGTGCATGGTAGTGTGCAGTGGGTAACTAAACTGTTCTATCAGGTTTTCTAGTCTAAAGTCTTTGAAATCAATTGATGAATCGTCGATGTAACTCAATAGTATCCCGTGCGTGCCCGGGACCACGGTCAAGGTTCTCGGAGCTGAATCCGAGACGTGCCGCTAGGCAGTAACAAGTAGCAGGATGGGCGAGTGATGTCAGCATCATCACTCTAGGGCTGGCCGAGCCCGTAAGACTGATCAGAACAGGTATCGGACTGTTGAGTTACAAGTCGGTTTCACCTTTGATTTCCCCATACCCCCAAGTTATGTATGTCAGGTCAGGTATTCAGTAATCAAGAACTAATGCCAACACAGGATCAGGTAAAAGCAGGTTTGTCTGGATAGACAACAGGAATGGTCCATGAGGACTACATGTCAGGTTTGTTGGCATTAGACACAAGAACAGGTAACGGGTCGGGTCATGGTACAACAGGTCAAGTCAACAGTATACGGTACCATGTCAGGTATATCAATATATACAATGTGTAACAATGTCAAGTCAAGATGTAACAATATCGTGGGTGTGCTCACAATCAGATATATAATCAAACACGGGTATTAACAATACGAGATAAGCAATGAAATTACATAATAAGCAGTTTCATTCAAATTACAAGAGTGCAGTAAAACGGTATGGCCGTTTAGTCATGTTAACAGGTTTAAGCACCCTTAGCGGTGTAATAATTTAGGTATCGGTTCAATACAGTTATATCAAGTTAAGTGCATACGAGTGAATGTAACAGAACTACATGGATAATTGCCAACATCTATTTAACAGTAAAATTTGATAAAACAGGTAGATTTGATTAGTAGGTTTAAATTGTAAATTCCATGTTTAAAAATGATATAATGCAACATTGTAACCGCGATTTGGAAAAATGATTGTACCAAGCTAATTTTACAGGTTTAGGGTGTCGATACATATATAATTATACTGTATAGCATGTAGCAAGGGGTACTTGCCTCGACGGGTCGCGGACCGGGAAAAACGGAACATAACGTCGGCGGGGAAACACGCGACGGACGCACGGTTCACGGATTGAACCCAAACAACGAACCAAGGGACCTCACGGGTCAGAGCACACCGCTGGATCGTCGGGATACGTCACCGGCACGGCCGGATTCCGGCGAACAGCGACAACAACAACCAGAAAATTAATGCACGGCCAAGGGATAAACCGGAGGGAAAAAGGAAGGAGGAAGGGGAGAGAAGGCTTACTGGTGTTGCAGAGGGTGTGACAGCGATGGGGTCGACGGCGGTGGGGCGCCGGCGAGGAGGTTGCAGTGGTGAGGGTTAGGGCTCGGTAGTTCGGTGAAAGGGAAAGAAGGCGGAGAGGGAGAGGAGGTGGTCGGGGCCGGAGTGCGCAGGTGATGAGGAGGTGCTGAAGGTGACGCGGGTGGCGACGGCGAAGGCCGCCGGCGATCAGGCGACTGCAGCGAACTCTGCAGGGGTTGCGGCTGCACAGGGCGCACGGGGACAAGGAAGAAGATGTTGAGGTTGGGAAGAGGAGGCGGAGGCGAGGGCGATGGTGATGTTTGCACCGGCGTCGGGGCTGCGGCGGCGACGGTGACGAGGCGGCTAGGATTAGGTTGCGCTGGGTTTCGTTTTCGCGTTCTGGGAAAAAAATGAGGGGAAGAAGAATATATAGGGAAGAGAGAGAGAGAGTTGGAGAAAGGTAGAGAGAGAGAGAGAGACGTTAGAGAGAGAGAGAGATGGAGAAAGCTAGAGAGAGAGAGGAAGAGATACGAGGGAGAGAGAATAAGTGGAGGGGCCCATGGGAATTAAGCTTTCCCTGATTGGCCAGGGGAAGATTCGTGGGTTAAAAGAAATATTTAAAAAAATTTAATAGATTTTAGATTATTAAGGTAACAGTAAGATTGTGAATATATTATGGTTTTGAATATTTTATTAATTTGGGATTTTTGCGCTAAATGAAACATTTCCAAATCGCGTCCGGATTGGGGCCAAAAATTTGAAATTTAAATAATAGGATTTTAAGCGGGTTCCAAATTTTAAATTGAGGTGTTTTATGATTAAAAAGCATACCCCCAAGTCGGACACCTGTACGCGCGCGTAACCGTCCAAACTCGCTCGTTTCACTGAACGGAACGAGAACTCAATGCACGGACGCTACCACGCGGCTAGAGGTGTCGAGTAGGCCAAGATGGATATTTTTAATTTTATTTTAGGTGCTAAAATTTGTTATATGCAGAAATGATTTAGCCAGATAAAATTTCACGGTAAGTGACAAACAGGAAGGCTAAATGAACTGAGTACCACATTAATGCTCAAACTTTAACTAGAAAACAGTAGCATTGGGCTCGGGTGTTACACTCATATTATTCTCGGTCCCGCACATATCTCATATGTACTCATATTTCGTTTCGCCTGAGCCAGGAAACCTCTGTATAGGACTCTAAAGACTCGTCAATACGCCGGCAGTAGGTGATGATCATATCAGACACCCACAAGCCGCAAGCGGTCGGCTAAATGTAACGGCCACCCGGGTATTGAGCGATCAGAAGATCAATGAGAAAGCCTGCTCACACTCCTGCGAATCCGATTGGTAACACCTACCGCACAGTCCGGTCTGTTCGTCTGATATGTCGCATATCTCGCCTAGGGGTGGTAAACGTCAGACCCCAGTAGCTTGATAAGTCATGCCGATGTAAGGTCCATAACGAGCGTGAAACTACTGATAACACTTACCAGTAAATCACATCAACCCTGGCCAGGGATTTCTAGTTATGGCCAGTCAAGCATAGCGCAACATCAACCCCCAATACCGGAAGAGTCGAATCCCCTTCTATCGCTCATTGCCTCCATGTGACTCGGGACTGTACCCAAAAACCACCTGTTTGCATGACTCAGTAGAGCCGTGGTAGGGTGGAAATCAAAGCACAGTGGGAGACACACAAGACTCTATGATGATCTCGGGTCAACAGACTAAGCTGTACCAGTGTCACCACAGAACTGCCATCTGACGTGAGGTATAATACCATCTGGGAGTTCTCGGCGAGTCCGTTCAGTGTACCCAGTCTCCACTGAGCACCCGTATACAATCTCTGATGTCAAACACCAATGGATATGGGATCATCCATCGCCCATCACATGGGTCGAGAAGATATACGCTAGTCTACTCTGGAATATCGATGCCCCGTCTCGATATTCCCACGACTAGGAACATTGAAGGATGTACTCATGGATTACCCAAGCCCCACTAGTATGATCTGCATCATAATCCTGGAAGTCGAGTACACATCCTAAGGGCTTTATCAACATGTAACAGAGAGACAATAAGTGTACATGTTAAGATAAAGAGCAACCAGATAGCGTACTATCATGTCGAGCAAGAAAGTCCTCCCTATATATATCCAAGCATCCACTACAATATACATCTCATGTACAGTAATGGCCTCTAGGGCATACATATAACTAACAATCGGTGAATGTAATGAAGTACGAGGAACCATTCCTGGAATGTGTAGACATAAGACCGCATACATCACTATGTATCAGTTCCAAGAGTTCAGTAGCTCTTTCTCCGTGTCCAGTAAACGGAGTTTTGGTTATCTTGCCTTTGAGACATGACTGGCAAGTTTCATAAGATATAAATTCGAACGGATTCAAATATGCATCTTTATGCAACTTCGTTAGTCTTGTCGCATTGATATGACCAAGTCTACAATACCACAAGAAGGTTTCGTTCATTTCTGAACTTTTCCTCTTGTGTGTATTATATATATTTAGAACTGTATTTTGATTTAGAACGTATATACTGTTGCATAACGTATCAAACCCAATCAACACTTGATTCAGGAAAATGTTCATAACATTTGTCTCTAATGCAAAATTATATCCTTCTTTATCTAATAAAAAAATGTATATTATGTTGCACATCATCGAAGGTACGTAATAACAGTCGTTCAAAATCAATGTATTATCATTTGGCAATACAAGGTGATATCCGCCGACAGTTTCGGCAGCAAAAATTGCTCCGTTCCCTACTCTGAGGGTCATATCACCCTTTTCCTGTTCTCTACTTATTCTTAACCCTTGTAACATATTACAAATATGAGATCCTGATTCGATATCTAATACTCATGACGTAGAGCAAACTGAGAAACAGTTCTCAATAACAAACACACCCGAAGAAGATGCATCAGCATGCTCTTTCTTCGTTCGGTTGCGTGGGAATCCTGGTATTCCTCTATTCCCTGCTCAGACTTATGACGGTCATAAAATAGAGCGGAACCAACATCCCCCAGCTCAGTATAATAAGCGGGTTCGGTCAATACATCCATATTATTATCTTGATTAAAGAATGTCATGGTCGCTACCGCGAGAGAGAGAGAGAGAGAGAAAACACTTTAGCGTGCGCTCTTGCAATATTAGATTGGTTATTATCTTATCTAATCATGATGGCTCCCATTGTTTTTATCAAATCTTCCTTCAACCCTAAAAGGTAAGACTATCCGGGATTAATTACACTCTACAAGTTCACCAATCGGTCAGCCAGGCAGGTATTTGTACTCCGAGGGAGTCTCCCCAAGCTTTCGCATGGAACTAATTAATTAACTTCATTTCCGCAGGGGCATAACCCCATTAATACCTTTCTTAGACACCTACTGGATCAGCTAATTGTAAAGTGGAAAACTCTCCCAGGAGTAACTCTTACTCGCAGTGGGTATCGGGATCCAACTATTTTATAAAAGGTATGGAATCTCATTGCAAATTTCAACACTTGAAATTCCCAATATCTGTTTTTACCCCATGCGGTTTATGATCTTGACAAGGTCAACAAACCATAAACCGCAAGTCAAGTTCAACCCGTCATTTCGCGATTGAATTAAACCCATCCGTACGACCCTTGACAAGGTCAACAGGGCTGTACGACTACCCTAATCCAATCGCGTCATATACGGCAGATAAGCATTAATCAGCTACCGTACACTACGCCTTGACAAGGTCAACAAACGCAGCATGAATATTAAATAGCATTTATCTGAAATGACGGAGGGCTACGTCTGGTTTTGAATAAAACCTTTAGCGTAATGAACTTGATATCGTCGTAGAATCTAGTGATTTGAAAAAAGGTGTAGTTTAAGCTCCGCTTTTAAAATCGAGTAGTTTTCAAACCAAACCGAGTGGATTGTAGCATATGCTAATTTTGATAAAGAGGTCATTCCCGGTGAAGGGATCTAGGCTCTTTTCTTATTGAATGAGGTGCTGGATATTCATAATGGAATACCGCTATACAAAGCAATAACTAGAGCTACCTTTTTGAAAAATTTGATTCTACAATATCTTTTAGGTTTCTTTTCTTTTCATTAATCTCATTAATGACGTCCAATCATTTATATTTTCTAAACATCATAGAAGAAACAAAAATAAAACACACATATATGCCATCCGCATTCGCCACAGGGACATGGGTCTTCACCGTAAGGTTACTTAACTTACGGCAGGACGAGGTCAGGACTAGCACGGATGCAAAACATATATAGTGTCTACTAGTATATCATATATATATAAGTAACATTCGTCTCACGCTGTTTATATGATCACATCATATCAGAATGAGCAGAAGCAAATATATGACATATAGGATATACTAGGAGGTCCGTGTTTTAAATTAAGCCAGTAATGAAAAACACGGATTACACGATCATGATGATAGCCAAACCCACATCCCTAGACCCCTACGAGATCGGTAAGCAACCCTGCCAATTCTAGAGTTAGGTGACCCGGACTCGACTCCTCGAGATGGTCTCCCACTGACTCTAGAACCCGGTTACTTGTGCTCCCCTCGTTGGGTCTATCCTAATGCAGAAAAGTAAATAATATGCATCAATGGAGACAACAATCTCAACCCGAAAGTGTCCCCATCTCATGTAAAAAAACCCGGCTATTCAATCACGACGATCCAATATAATATATCAGAAGTAACACATAACATCATATGTCATCAACGTAAGTAAATATGCGTATTCCTGATGTCGTTGACGTATAGCAACGAGATCGGGGATACACCACATATTAAACTTACGGTCGCAGAAAAGAAATGAAACTACAATAATTAGAATCCGCGTTTTCCTTAGACATCATAAACCCGGAATATCACATACTCCCGATTTCATGCCTAACCCAATAAACCTTACATTTAAGTCTCGAATTGAAAACACTTTTCAATAAATGAGTCGGGTAATACAACAAGATTCTTGATAACTTGATCGAATGCTCGTCGGGAACTTTAGTAGACGCCCGCACCCCCGATGCCGTCGACGAAGTGCACTTGGGCGGAACACCGCGGCCGCGAGCACCCGAATGGATGCTTTTAGCTGCGGGGTTCTCCTGTAGTCACTTGGTCGGGGCTATGGGGCGTGGCTATCTAGTAGTGTTTCCCAGCAATTATTCGCGTACGATACGAGATTGCGACGGAGTTTTGATCCGAATCGAAACTTTGTGGCGACAATCAAATGAGACTAAAATGCTAGATTTACAAAACACAAACTAGTTTTCACAAAAACTAATTAATGTGGATTTCAAAAATTGTATCACATATCAAAACTATCTAGACGATGTTAAACATTTCGATCGATATTTCAAACACCCACAAATCTCAGAGACCTCAACAACTTGAGTCTCACTAAAAATACCCAAAAATTCCTAAATATCACAATGGAGCAGCACAAGAAATACGACCCCTCAATTCCTCAAGCTTGCGGAGGAACCGAGGCTAAACAAGGGGTTTGGCCACGATTCCGTGGCGACTTCGTGGAATTGGGGTTTCGTACTTCTTGGGGCTCCATCAAATAACCTGCATGATTTTCTGAATATTTTTAATCTGCAAAATATCAACTTTTGAAACAATGGACAGAAACTCGGAAAAGATCGGGTTTTGAAGTTCGATCGAACACTTTAACGTCGTTTAGACTTCGCCTAATGCTCTAGCTTGGCTCTGATTCCATGAAAGTGTGTCTTAACACCTCCACTAGGTTTCCACATGCATCAAGTATGCAATTTTAAAAAATCTAGAGGTCTAAGCTACACTAACCAAGAATCGAACTAGAGAATTAGGATTACAATACATGAAAGCAAGTTTTATACTAAGTGAAGAAAGTTACAACCTTTTTAGACCAAGTCCTTCACTTCTATAGCTCCAAGTAGTAGTCCCTAGAACACTTCTTAGCTCCACTTGAAGAAAGGATCGAGCTTGCTTTGATGTCTTCGAAGCCGAAGATGATCCACTTTGAAGTCTCACTAACTCAAGCTATCTCTTCACCAATCAAGATATTAGTGAAGCAAACAACCTATACTAAAGGGCTAGGATAGTGTAGGTTGATGAAGTAGGAATTTTGCTCACTTTAGAAATATATATCTCTTTTTATTTCCAACTCAAGAAAAACCCTAGTGAGCTCAAAAGAAGGAAGAAGATGAACTTGGGTGAGTTTGTGATTAAGTGAATCATAAATGAGGGAGTGAACCATGAGCTAAAGATAATGTTGTGATGAATAAATATCTAGAGAAAAACAAAAGGAGAGAGATGGGTCATGGCTTCTCAATGCTTCTATAAGCATCCAAGCCATGACTCATTTCTAATCTTTTCTATTTTCTTTTAAGATTAAATCATCCCAATTATCTTGAGGTCATGTGTGAGTCTCATACACCCATGTTTAATATATCATCAACCATTATACAAAATCTAATTTTATATATAAATATATATATATATATGCAATAATATATATCAAGAGAATAAAATCATTTAGTGATCTATAATATTAGTTAATATATAAATATATCAAATATAAATATTTATCAAATTATTAAATCAACACTTGATTCAATAATCCTGTTATATCATATATATGTATATCAAATTATCAAATCAACACTTAATTCAATAATCCGGTTATATCATATATAACTGACAATATTCAATATTCAATATCAAATCAACACTTGATTCAATAATCCGGTCATATCATATATAACTGGTCAATATCAAATATGTATACATATAACAAATCATTGAATCACCACTTGATTCAATAATCCGGTTATATCACATATAACCTAACTGATATCAAATATCGCGAGATTAGAATACGGTATCACATATTCGTATTTAATCAAGCACCCACACATATCACCATATGTGTCCTACTTCGTTACGCTTGAGTTAGGAAATCTCTGCGTGGGACTCTAAAGACTCGTCAATGCGCTAGCAGTAGGTAATGATCACATCAGATACCCACAAGCCGTCAGCGGTACTAGTTGGACGTAACTGATACCCAGGTATTGAACGAATAGAAGATCTACAAGAAAACTTGTCCAAACCCTCGTGAAGCCTATAAGCAACACTTACCATACAGTTCGGTCTCTTCGTCTGATATGTTGCATATCGAGTCTAGGGGTGGAATCGTCATACCCCAATAACTTGACAAGTTATGCCGATGTGTGGCCTATAACCTTTCGAGAAACTACTGATAACACTTACCAGTAAATCTCATCAACCCTGGATAGGGACTTGCTGTTATAGCCAATCGAGCATAGCGCAACATCAACTCCTTATACCGGGAGAGACGAAACCCCTCCTATTGCTCACTACCTCCATGTGACTTGGGACTGTACCCAAAATCCACATGTTTGCATGACTCATTTGCGCCGTGGTAGGGAGGAAATCAAAGCACAGTGGGAACCACACAAGACACTATGGCGATCTCGGGTCTACAGACTAACCTGTATAAGTGTCACCATACAACTGCTATCTGACGATAAGTATAGTACCATCTAGGAGTTCTCGGCGAGTCATGTTCGGTGTACCCATTCTCTAATGAGCACCTGTGTACAATCTTTGATGTCAAACACCAATGGTTATGGGATCAACCATCGCCCCCATACAGGGTCAAGAAACGTACACACTAGTCTACTCTGGAATATCGATGCCCTGTCTCGATATTCTCTCGACTAGGAACTGTTAAAGGATGTGCTTGCGGACTACACAAGCCCCACTATTATGATCTGCATCATAGTCCTGGTAGTCAAGCCTGCATCCTAAGGGCTTTATCAACATGTATCAGAGAGACTGAATAATAATAAAAGCGTGCATGCTAAGATAAAGTGCAACCAGATAGTATACTATCATGTCGGGCAAGAAAGTCCTCTATATATATGTCCAAGCATCCACTATAATATATAATAATGGCCTCTAAGGCATACATATTACGAACATATAATACTGAGAAGATATTGATGGCATTTCGTGTATGTGATACATGATGTGTACGTGTATGGGATATATGTACTAATACTTATATATATATATTAAATCCCACCATTCTAAATTATATATATATAAGTGTATATATCTTTATATATATTAATGTGTGTGTGTATTATTTATTTTGTATATTTAATTAAATAGTGGGGCCCACCCTCTCTCTTGTGTGTTGACACACACATGAGAGAGAGTGGGAGAGGGGGTATGTGTCATAATAAACATGACATGGTGAAAGATAATTTCATTTTTTTTTTGAACAAGCCATCATTTTTCATACTATCTTCTTCCTCCTCACAAAAGGAGCTTGAGCTCACTAGGTGTAATACCCAGTCCCTCCTTTCTTCCCCACTCCTCTTTTCCCGCTTCTTCCTTCTCTCCCACGTCGTCGCGGCTCGCGACCACGTCCCCTCCCCGCCTCTCTCGTGCCCACGACCGCACGCGCGCGCTACTTCCTTCCCCTCGACCACGCCTCTCTCTCTCTCTTCTCGTACGCACCCCCTCTCTCTCATCTTGTCTCTCTCTCTCTTCTTTCCACTTCTCCCTCCTCATCCCCTACGAGAACGCCGCCTCCACCATTGTCACCATCCCCCTCGTCACCGCCCTCATCTCCTCGACCCACAACCCTACTCCTCTACCTCACGACGAGACCACTTGCATCCCCGAGCTCCTGCCCCATCACAGACGAGCCACACTGTCTCACCATCGACGCCCGAGCCATCAACACCGTCGACGACGAACCCCGACCACCAACCCACAACACCCCAGCAACCATCCCGTTGCCACCAACAGACCCCATCGCCCCTTAAAGCTCCAGTGAACACCACCGCCCTCTTCTTCTCTCACCCAGTGCAGCACTCACCACCTCCGACCCCGTCGCCGTCCCTTCTCGCCGCCGGCCACCTCGTCGTTCCCTCAGCATCACCACCATAGCAAGCAACCCCCGACCACCTCAACACCCGAGCACTCTCGCCTACACATCGCCGTCACCAGGCCACCACCTTCGCCGAGCAACTGCCTCGACGCCGGCTGCACCCTCCTCCGCTGCATAAGGCCAACCCGAACCCTGCACTCACCCACAGCCAACCGAGCCTGCCGCCTTGCCGCTGCACCGTGCTGTCGCCACCGCCACGTTCGTTGCAAACCGGCGCAGCTCCGTGCCACGTCGTGTCGCACTGTGCCATGACTCGTGCCCATTCCGGGTCTAGCACCGTGCCACCGCAGACCCACTCACGTGTCGCGCCCCGTGCCTAGTCGCCGTGCCACACCGTGCCCAGTTCCGCATCGCGCTGTGCCATGCACCGAGCCAGGACCACGCCTCACTACCGTATCACGCCCGCATCGCCACCATGCCCAGTACCGGATCACCGCGCATCGTGCTCGCGCTACGCGCCCGTGTCCAGCATCGCGCTGTCTCGTGTGTCAAGACAAACTCTGCAGCAGCGTCGCTTCTATATCAAGTGACCGAAGGCAAGTATATTGCTTGCTTCATGCTATTATTATGTATTTAACCCAATTTCGAATTAATGTCGTGGATATATAATTCGTGCAAACCAATATGATGTAAGTGATTGATACGAAACTATATGTGAAAACCGGACTTTAAATGGCGGAACTTGTGATCATTAAACCCGCCTATTGTTTACCGATATGCTGTAGAAATTTAGTTGAAAACCATGGTTGTTTCACCTATGTAATGCTGCCCCCGATAATCATTGCGAAACCTGAATTTCCTGAACAAGCTAGACCGTTAAATTCACGTTAAATCTTTTACGAATCGGATTTTGGCATTACATGGGTCGTATCTAAGCCAACGAGATAATCTACAGAACCCTATAATTGATATCTAAAATCAAACTAGTTACGATAGAGAAAACTGCGGGGAATTACGATTCTGGACAGCATTCCAGAGCGGTAATTCCAGATAACCCCTGTTTTTAACTCACTGTTTTTCCTTGCTCAAATGCGGAAATGTGCGGAACCTAATATCATTACATATAAAATTAAGTTAGCTTTCTTACTCCACCAGTTTCACTGGATTCCTATTCTGTATGATATTTTTAACACATTTTATAATGTCAACGCGTCTAGCTGAATTCTGCAGTGACAGATTTTACATATCAACCTTAACCTGACCATAACTCCCTGTCGATATAGGATATTACCGATCCGCCAATTGAGTTGTAAATATAATTGATAAACCTAGATTTTATTCACTATAGCGTCGCCTAATTACGATCCCAACTGGGATTAAAATGTGTTACGAAACGGACTTCCAATTCTGAAATCGGATTTCCAGCAGTGAACAATTAAATTGAAATGACCATATCTAGCAAACCTGAAACCCGATTGGCGCGAAACTAATTTTGATGGATAGATAATTAAACATACTACTCACCCCTTTTACATTGTTTTGTTTAATTTTAAATGTATGATTTATTGTGAATTATGCAAGTGGAAGGACACTGACCGATGATATTCTATTCATATCGTAATTATTGTATTCTCATCATATCATGTAGGTGTCATTGCATTTTGTAACTTAGTGATCATGTGCATTACCCAGTGTTAGGTATTAGTGTTTGATTGTGGCAAGTACGTTAGTGTTAAAGCATGAATGAATAAGTGGAAGTGACACGTACTTGTACACAATCAATGGACCCAGTTGATTTATTGCATTGTCGACGTCTCTGGGACATGTATAAGTGTGACTATAATTGGTATGGGACGATTATGGAAGCACTTATATGGGTGTCATAGGTAAGACACCAAACACTGTCCATTTATCTTGAGTGCTAGTCGAGACATGCTTGATGGAGATCCTGTCTCCAGTTCTCGCGTAGACTTGTCATGGACCGACTGGTATTTAAGTTTATGGTTGGTGTTTGATGTAGACCACGGGGTGTGGGATAGTTTGAGTGTGAGTTCAACAGAATCTCGGGAGTCCCATTGCCGGCACATACAGCGATTCTGGAGATATATGGGTGATATTACTGATTATTAGCAAACGACTCGGGCCCGTGTTCCCTTGCCCTTGGGTCCTACCCTTGGGTAGGGGATACTCACGAGTGGTTGACTCTCACACTTGGACCGACGATAGGTTTAGAGACCTAGACAGTGAGACTTAGAGACTGATAGGGTTAGTGACATTGACATGCATTGCTAATTGATTCAATATACCTGCCATACTATTTACTGCTTTACGGTTTACCTGCTCTATTATCTACCTGTATTGGCTACTTCATGCTCACGTCATCATTCCATACTTACTGTTTCATATTCATCATTATTGCATGTGTTCACATTTGTATTTATATATATATTGCTATTGTGTCGCTCTGACGACCTGAGTATACATGCTCAGAGTGAGAAGAGGATTTAGCTTGGATCAGGACCTGACGTACCTCGAGGACATTGCGGATATCTGGATCAGTGACTCAGCGCTATCTTCCCTTGACCTCTATCTGGTTAGTTTTGTATTTGTTCTGATTTAGTGACCGTATTTCTCATTACCTGTGCATTGATTACTGATTACCGCGCAAAGCTAGAAGCCGAAGTGTGACTACGGCAAGATGTTTCCTCGACCGTAGGAGCATGGCTGGCCTTGTCAATCCCTCGTATTCCGTATTTTGGGAAGCGGGGCGTGACACTAGATTAATGGCAAGTGTTGCCACGGTGAGGGAGTGTAAAAAGTAGAGAGTACCCATCATTCGCATTGCCTTCCTCCACACCCAGCAAGCCTCTGGAGGAAGTTTCTCCGACCGGTGATAGAGTTGAAGTTCGGGCAGCCCGCTTTCAACGCGGATCATCTACGGCGAGGCATTCAGCGTGCAGAAGCGTTCAAGAGCTCACGAAGTTTAGACGGGGTCTTCCGGTATTAGCCGGACACGTTACAAAGGTTGTAAAATCTCTGAACTCTTCCTTTTACTCTTTAATTTAGTTAAAAACTAGTGCTTGGACGATTTTTGGCGTACAGCCGATCGTGCTCCTATGGAATTTTTGTTTTCCATCCATTCCCGCTTCTTCTACGCGCACGCACGGGGCGCGACCGGCCTTGTCAGTGATATATGCCTTAGAGGCCATTATTGTATCATACTGGTTTGTATATTACTTAATGGAAATTTAGAATATTCACAGTTGTATTAACAGTCTTGCTCAAAATGGTAGCTGTTCCCGCCAAAAAAAAAATTCTGCGCAAAAGAGCCCAAGGTATCAAATGGCAATGATACAGTTAAGAAAATGCGAACCAGTATCTTCCGGCCTGTATTTTGATAAATTTCTGAAGGCGAAACAGCTAGATTCTGATGATATTGGAAGCATCTCGAAAAACCCTTCGATTTGATATATTACGGGCTTCATAATTCATCCGGGATCAAAAGTTATGAGCAAATATGTTATGCACCGTTCCCGGATTAAAAAATCAGGAATTACCTCAATGAGGTATCACGTGCGAGCACGTGATCAATGGTCACGTGTTGACACGTGATGGTTAAAACTTCATCAAATAGAAATAAAAACAAACGACTGAAGGAAATATCTCATTGAGGTATCACGTGCTCACACGTGATCAATGGTCACGTGTTGATACGTGATGGTTAAAACTGAAGCATAAATAAACGCTGAGAAAAGGACTCAATTGGGGGTCACGTGCTCACACGTGACCAAGGGTCACGTGTCAGCACGTGACTGGCTTCGAAAGCCTTACAGTTTAATAGAATTAAATTCTAAGAGCTTCTAAATCTTTCCAGATGGAAAAGGATTATGGGGACCGTTGGATTAAAGATCCAAGGGTGATTAAAAATCACCAATTTATGGAAAAAATATTAGACAAGGAAAGATTTCCCCTAAATTTCACCGAAAATAACAAACAGAATATCTTTGGATTTAAAATCCAACGGTGAATAAAATTCACCGAATGATCTAAAGGATCATATTAATTATGAAAACAAATCAAATCTTTCAATGAAAGATTTATAAAACAAATTGATTCTTTTCTTTCTCCTATAAATAGGAGCCAAGAAGAGAAGAGAAGGGATCTACTTTTTTGAGAGAAGAACAGAGAAAAGAAAAGAGGAGAATTTAATTCTCAAGAGAGAAAAGAAAATTTCTTTAGAAGAGAAAAGAAAACCCTAGGTGAGAAAAGAAAGGGGATCAAAACTTCAAAAAAAAGGAGAATTTAATTCTCAGAAATCTAAGAGTTTAACTCTTTTGCTAAGAACTTAGTTCTTCTCTTTGTTGAAGATCTGCACAGAGCACATCTCCCTATAAGTTGAGAATTTAATTCTCATCGGGTCGAGATCCTGCCATGCAGATCTAAAACTTAGATGGGGAATTGAGTTTAGAGAATTTAATTCTCTCAAAACAAAATTAGGGTTTAACCCTAATTGAGAATTTAATTCTCTTAAGCTCACAGGAATTTAATTCCTCTTAAAATGAAATTAGGGTTTCGCCCTATGCCAGAACTTAATTCTTTACATATATGGGAATTTTATTAGAGTTTAACCCTACATAAGAATTTAATTATTTCATAAGATGGGCATTAATCCCCCCAGAATCACAATTAGGGTTTAACCGTATAAAGAATTTAATTCTTAAAAAGATAAAGAGATGTTCAGGCATGCAAAGGACCAGGGTCACGTGCCCCCTGTAAAGATCCACAGAAATAAGGAGGAAAGAACTCAGAGGTAATGCCTCACGTGCTCCACGTGACCCCCGAAACACAGAAAGAAAAAGTAAAAGAAATAAAGGCCTTGGGCGCTCTCACGTGCTCCCACGTGACCTCTTGGCGGACGCTTTAATGATCAGTGCATGAATCCTCCTCACATGACAGCACGTGATGCTCCAAAATAAAATATAAAAAGTGTTTAACACTTAATTGCAGAGCGAAGAAAAGGAGATCTGGCCCCACCTTTGGGCGCCCTCACGTGTCCCCACGTGATCCCTTTATTTTTAGTGTTTAAACACTAATTCAAGAGCTTCATTCCCAGTGTTTAACACTGATCATCTTTTAGTGTTTAACACTAATTTGAGAATCTTACTTCCAGTGTTTAACACTGATTATCTTCTAGTGTTTAACACTAATTCGAGAATCCTATTTCCAGTGTTTAACACTGATTGTCTTTTAGTGTTTAACACTAATTTGAAAGTTCTACCTCCAGTGTTTAACACTGTTGTTCTCTAGTGTTTAACACTACTTTTAGCCAAATTGGCTAATTTTCCAGAGGCAAAAGTCCATCCTCCAAATGAATCTCAAAATTGAGGAAATCAAAGACAAAATGTTGTCAGAGCCCCCAAACCTCTGTTTAGCACTGCTGAATGATGAGGGGCTGAACCCAGACAAATGTCTAAAGGCCCAAAGGGCCAATATTTCAAACATAATTGGAATTAGCCCAAACTGGTCATAAGTCCTCAAATCATCTTGAACTGAGCACATCCGCTCTTTCAACCAACTCATTGGTTCAAGGGTACATCTCTGGACTCCTCTGATATTTGTCGTTGTAATCCTTCAACGTCTTCAGAGAGGTGATGGGTCCCGACAGCCATACATTTTATGGACCACTATGTCCTTAAACTGGTATTGGACCACTATGTCCTTAAACTGGTAATGGACCACCATGTCCTTCAACTGGTCATCGACCACAATATCCCTAAACTAAACAATTGAGTCCAAATGCTCTTTTGTTGGATCTAAACAATCCCGTTAAGTTGATCTTAGTTTGAAATGAGACTAACGTATCCTTAACAAATGTTTAAGTTGATCTTAGTCTCAAATGAGACTAACGTATCCTTAAACCAAACCCCCAAACCCAAATCTAAGAAAATACGGATTTGGACTAATCCATGTCCTACGGGTGACAACATAAATTAGTCTCCGTATACAATCCACGGGCAACCAAAAACAAAACAAACACCCACGACACGAAGTGACCATCTGGAGAAGGAGAAAGTTGTTACCATGATGCGGTAGCGTAATTAACTGCAGGGGCTTGCGCCTGCAGGGAAGAGCGTCCCCACAATCAAAAACCCCTCGAGCGAGGGGGAATCTGACGAAGTCTGCTACATCGGCCGCATCCGTTTAAACCTTCGATATACGGTGCCATAAATCAACTTGGCATCTTCGGAGAGGTGGACGGATAGAACCAATTAGCATCTGCCCCGAATTTCAGGCAAGACGTCCGTCTTGCGTGTCTTTCGGAGGGGAACAGATTCTGGCACGCCCGGTGGGACGATTTCATCTTTCCACTCCACACTTCGTGTGTCCTGTTCGCGAACGAATCGCGGTTTGCTATGGTTGCCTGTGGATTCGAGGTACTTATATTTTGTTTCTTGCTCCGTGCAGAAGACAGAAGATCGATGGCTTCAAACTGCACTAACGGCCACTGCAACTCTCGCTCCATCCCATCCGGAGGAGTGACTTACGGGCCCCAAGCGGCCTCCATCTTCGCTATGCCGGTGGAACTGGTCACTCAAGCCACCACAGGATTGTTTTTCGGGACCATGCTCCCGCCAACGAGCTTCACTGCTCCTGTGCCGAAACCGGAAGCTCCAAGAGGCCGGTCTTCAATCGGCTAACAGCTACAGTGGCCCCTCTCAGCGGGTCGTCCAGCTCCAGCTCCTCGGTCTTCGCCAGACTGGGCCAAAATACCGGTGGGCCCATAATGAAGCCTGCAATCCCAAAGAAGGTTGTTCCGAAGAGGATAGCCATCCCTGCTCCTGAAGTCGTCAAGGCGGCTTCTCCTACCAAAGGGTCGGTCTTTACAAGGCTGACTGCTCCCACTCCCGTCCCCGCTCAGAAGTCTATTTTTGACCGGTTGGATATGGCTTCTCAACGAACATCAGTCTTTAAGAGGCCGACGCCAGCAACAACCCCTCCCCTGAACATGGAGCAAGACAAAGCCGTCCCCGTCACCGAACCAACTCCAACAACTCGACAGGCTCAACGTCGCCATTGGCGCCGAGTAAGGAAGGCGGGGGGCAACTCCCCCTCTGGGCTAACTCCACCAGCTCCAACGGTGGAAATTAATGTTGCTGCCCCAACCGGGAACAGTTTCGAGCTGCTAAACAAAGTACGCAGGAATTCGCCTACTGCCGTATTGAAAAGATCTCCGCCACTGGTGGAGACTGTCATGGAAATAAAGCCGAAGCAGTCCCCTCAACAGCTGTCTTCCAAAGTTTACAAAATCTGGTGACAAGTCCGAGAGTCGGTGGTGGATCAAGACTATCCCCGCCAGCAAAAGAAGCTGAAGGTCCGACAGGAAGAAAACCGTCCTGTTAAGCCACAAAAGGCGACGGCTACTTGGGTGCCCACTGCAACGGCCCCCTCAACTTCGACCACCCACAAGAGGAGAAGGCCGGAGAAAATCTCCATGCCTGTGACAAATGTTAAAGGCGCTGAACCCAAACGCCCTAAGTCTGGGGGCATGGTGGTGCATACCGTCTATATGGCATCCGGTAAAGAGGATAGCCGCGCTTCTACGGGCTACCGACCACTCACCCGATCCATCACAAGAGCTCAGGAACAACAACAGTAGAAGCTTCAAGAGATGCTAACTGCAATGGCCGCACTTACCGGGCCAAAAGAAAGCCCGGAGGCGTCATCAGAACAACGTCACGAACACGAGACTGATGCTGAATTCCTTCGGAGAATGCTCGAAAAGAGGGACAAGGAGGCTGCGAAACAAGCGGCCAATATAAATAAAATGGCCCTTGTAACAACCGAGTCCAGTTATACTAGTTTCGGTTACCGTATGTGTTGTTGTGGTATTTATTTCATTTATCATGTTTGGCAGTTACTAGTTATAGATTACCCTAACACTACATATTGTTGCATATAACAATTTAAGTCATTTAAAATAATTTATAAATACTTGACATGGCCTGCTCGATGCCCCTAACCCTGTGGTAGCGTCCTTATATCGCGTTCTCGTCCCGTTCAGTGAAACGGACGAGTTTGGACTGCTACGCGAACGTGCGTACGTCCGTTCTTGGGAGTATACATTTCTGCTACAAAATCCTTCATTTCAATTTTTGGAACTTGCTAATATTTTTCATTTTTCAAATCCAAATCCTTGGACCCGACCCGGGTGCAATTCGGAAATATTTTGCATCTTGCCAAATCCTATTTATTTAAATCTTTTAAATCTTTAAAATGTGGCAGAAATATATATTCTCAGCCTATTCTATTTTTTTCTAGCCAACAAGATTATTTTTAATAACCAGTGAATCTTTATAATTTCTCCCCTAACCGTTTCGCTCACCAATCAGAGCCCTCCTTTCATTCGACGCCAGGCCCCACTTTCTTTTCTCTCTCCCCCTTTTCTCTATCTCTCTCTCCCTCGTTCTCTCTCACCCCCGCTACGAGACAAACCCATCTCTCCTCCCCTCTCTCTCTCCTCTCATTTCTTCATCTCTCTCTCCTCTCGCGCCCGCTTCTCTCTCCTCTCGCGGTGCGCGAGAGTCCCGTCACCTCCCTCGCGTCTACGCTCACCTCCCTTATACATCTTCTTCTTCTGTTTCTCTTCTTAAAAGGAAACCCATGCAACCTCGTCGCGAGCCACGAGTGAAGCCCTAATCCTTGCCGCCTCCTCTGCCTCGTCGCCATCTCCATCTCATCTTCTTCTCAACCCCCTCCTCGTGTTCATCTTTTTTCTCTTTTCTCTCTTCCCTGCACACACCTACAACTTACCCGGCAACCTCAACCCCTCGCTTCGCCGCCGACTCCCTCATCTCGCCGTCACCGCTTTCCTCTCCCACTCTTCCTCTCCTCTGCTTTATCCAAATACCAGAATCCACATCTAAATCCCAACCGACCCCAAACCCTTGCCCCGAGCCATTCCCTGCAACCTGGGATCTTGCTGCATTACCGTTGATCTCGCCGGCGATCCTTTGCCGACGACTACTCACCTTTGCAACCACAGATGTCTCCCAAACCCCGGTGAGCGACCCTTCTCTCTCTCATCCGTCTCTTCTTCTTCTTTCTCTTCTTCTTTATGTTAAGTTTTCTTTTCTGTTTTTGAAAGGGGACCACTGTTGATCGTCGGAGCTCCGTCGATGCCTCGCCGACGACGCTGTCACCCTCTGCAATCCACTTGGACCTCTGACCCGTATGATTCCACTGTTCGTCGTTTGGACTCATTCCGTGTACCGTGTGCGCGTCGCGACTTTTCCCGCCGACGCGAGACGTTCCGTTTTCCGTATTGCGATCCGTCGAGGCAAGTTAATCTTGCTACATGCTATTTAAATCATTATATACCTATTCTAATATATATCAAACCTGAAGTTTAAATATACCACCCATGCATCATTTTATAACATTTCGACGTTCCGTTTGCATCTGTTCATATTATTTCAAATCTAGAACTTGAAACCTAACTATTGCATTTAGTTTACTAAACCTACGTAATCACAATTATATGTTAACTCACATAATCACAAGTGTTTTATAGCCATATTACCCTTGTGTAGTTTTACCCTATCAGACGGCTGATTGCATACATTTAGCCTTATTCACATTCAATTGCATCTCTAGATGGTTTAATACATATTAATATGATTTTATTATCCACATGTGTAATACTGCATTCCTGAAAAGTTAAAACTATTCCTCAAACCAAACTGATAACCGTACAACTAAGTAGTTTAATATGCACCTATTGCTATCATGTTACTGTGCCTGTTTATTGTTCTGATAGTACCATGCTTGTTTATTCATAACCATGATCATGCTAGTCGATTATGAGCATCCATATGTTATCTTGTACACCCTGATGTGATTTTCTACACATATTACTTGACCTGACATGGTACCGTACACTTTTGACATGACATGACATCTAAATATACCACTTGACTTGACCTGATGTACCATGGCTTTACCTGTTACCTGACCTTGTGTCTAATGCCAACAAACCTGACATGTAGTCCTTACGGACTGTTCCTGTTGTCTATCCAGACAAACCTGCACCTACCTGATCCTGTGTTGGCATTAGTTCTTGATTACTGAATACCTGACTTGACACACATAACTTGGGGGTACGGGGAAATCAATGATGAAACCTGACTTGTAACTCGACAGTTGCTTGCTTTTACTGATCAGTTTTTGAGGCCAGGCCCGTCTCGTGACGATGCTGCTGACATCGTTGGTCTGTATCCTTTTCCTTTTTGTGCCTAGCGGTACATCTCGGTTTCAGCCCGAAAGTCTTAGACCGTGGTCCCGGGCATGCACGGGATACTATTGAGTTACATCGATGATTCATCAAATTGATTTCAAAGACTTGAGAGTAGATAACCCATTAGACCAGTTTAGTTTACTCATTGCACACTACCCTTCACTGCCCTGATTTATATTGCTGTTACACCTGCTTTATCATTCATGATTATATTTGCATTGCCTGTTACCCTGTTTATATTTTATTGCTTGATGACATGGCGTGCTGACGTCTGGGTTTTGCATGGCCCAGATTCCGTACCTTTGCTGCAGTCCGAGCAGGAGTACTTCAGAGCAGTGAGGATTCAGTAGTAGTTAGTTCTTTTACTTTTCTGCATTTTATTCCTGATGTGAGCCCGCATTATGGGACATACATTACAGTTATTTTGTATTGGATCTTTTGCTTCCGCATTTTATTATTCTTGACTCATGTTATCTTGGCTTATGGACATGTATTAGATAGTTATATTTTGTTCTTGATATCTCTACAGCCGTAATGTGACTGTGGATGGATACTTCCTACCCATAGGTAGCATGGTTGGCTATGTCACGTGCCCATCTTAGCGTACTCTAGGAAGCGGGGCGTGACAGCCCTTCTGTTCCAAGATATGGTGGGCATGATGTTACAGCCGGATCCTCCAGCTGAAGACCCTCCGATCATCATTGAAGACGACCGAGCGGAGACGTCAAATCCCCTTCCGGCTTGTTCAGCAGCCAAAGAAGAAACCATCTCAAAAGCTGCGCTCGATGATTATATTTCTCAGCAAATACGAGCTCACAAGACAAATGAAGCGGTTGGCCAAGTCGTTAAAACTGGGCGACCCTACCCGGCCTGGTATGATCAAATAAAGTATTCGCTGGGATATACGATCCCTAAATTTCATGTATACAAAGGGACGGGCAATCCACATCAGCATGTCGCTCAATTCAGGGCCTTATGCGGCAACACTGGAAGCGACGACAAACTGTTGCTTCACCAATTCGTCGGCAGCTTAGCGGAAACGGCCTTCGAGTGGTACTCGGAGCTTCCCGACGACTCCATCAAAACGTTTATAGAAATGGAGTTGTTATTCACCCAGCGATTCGCAAGCGCTAGCGAACGCACCCCGATCACGGCATTGATCAACGCCAGAGTGAAGCCGGGAGAGACGTGGGTGCAATATGAAATCCGGTGGCGAAACCTATGGTCGAGATGCGAACAACGCATAGAAGAAGCTCCTGCCGTGGGCATGTTCGTGGGTACTCTCGACCCTCAAGCGACCATCTTCCAATTCATAATGTTCTTCAAGCCGACCACCTTCCAGGCCTTGATTGACAAGCTGGCCCAAATGGACCAGATGGGCCATAGGCCTTCCTCTTCAAAGACAGAGCCTTGGAATGAAAAGGGCAAAGGGAAAGCAACCTTCGTTGCCAATACTCAACAACGGCCGAGCAACTTAAAGCCGGTTGTTCGCCAAAACAACGTGCGTCCACGCCCATCCCTCGAGGAGAGACTGGGACGTCCTTACTCGTTTCCTCAGGATAAAACGAGGAGACTGTTCAAGCTGGCAGTGCGCAACCGACTCATCAATCTGCCGATTCCAAAACGTCCGTTGCAGCCAGGCGATATCAACGATCTTCATTACTGCCCTTACCACCAAGCGGTAAGCCATCCAATCGAAGATTGCTTCGTCTTTAAGGGATGGATCGAGGATCAGTACCAACAAGGCAAGTTCGCGTTATCCGAAAACTGGAAAGTGAACCCGCCACAGCCTCATGCTCCTAAAAAGGTGGACACGCCGGGGGCATCGTGCTCTTTTATTGAAGAGGCCCCATGGGAGGTGGCCCTCTCGGCCAAAACCAAAAAGATGCTGAATGATCTCCAAACGTGCCCAGCAATCAGGTGGAAAAATTCACTGGAACCCGAGGTCATCGAGGGAATGCTGAAACCGCGCCCAACTACAAAATACGGTGGTGATGGTCAAAGCGCTCGCACCCAGCCGTCAAAATCTTCGAAAAAGAAGAAGAAGACCCAAAAGCTCATGAAGTTAGATGACAAGAGCACAGATCTGCAAAAACATATTGACGCACTGGAAGAATATAATCAGAAGGCGCGGACCCCAGTCACACTCCGAGAATTCCTCAGCCGCGTCCTTGAGGATGGAGATGATGACAAAGACTCGTCGGACGAACCTGACGATTATGTGGCAAGCTGCCATGCGATCTCTCACTCGTCGATAGACGATAAAGAAGCTCCTTGCACCGAGAGATGGGGGGCAGGTCCTGAACCAGAACTTCTATGGCCGTCAGACGAAATGATCGACGCCTTCCTGAGAGAAATTCATCTAAAATGTAAAGCTGATCGGGAGCGTGAGATGGCCATATTTGAAAAGGCCAAACGCCGGCGACTAGACAAAAGGGACGAAACACTCCCACCAGATCAAAGTACATCCGCCGCAAATGAAAGCAGGATCAAGATAAGGAAACGATTCGCCAAAGCCATATCGATAGGGATGAGGCTGCCCTCTTTCAGAGAAAATTCTCCTGGTGGTATACATCTTGATGAAGCGGATGTGCATCCTAACTTCTGCTTATATCATCAGAAGATCGCACATCCTACTGAAGACTGCAACTCCTATAAGTGTTGGTGGCAAGGGTATGTCGCTCACAGACAACACTTCAACAGGACAAAGCGTGAAGCTCGTACACAGCGGAAAGATGCGACAGATGAGCGTAAAAGAATTGCCAGCAATTGTCATTGGGTTGATCCCGGGGGATCGTGAGTTCTCAACTTCGGGAGCGACTCCGACGAAAAAGTAGCCATCGGCCCTCTCTTCAAGGAATCTATCTCTAAAACGAAAGAATTGAGGAGTTGCAAGAACATTCAGCCGTGCAATCGCATGCTACCCAGAAAGAATCTCGGACCCGCAAACAAGGGATCGAACAAAAAGGATAAAGGGAAGGGAAGAACGGCCTTCTTCGCCAACGTTCAACAACAATCGAGTGACCCTAGACCGGTTGTTCGCCAAAGCAACTGTTAGTGTATATGCCCTAGAGGCCATTACTGTATCATACTAGTTTGTATATTACTTGATGGAAGCTTGGGATATTCACAGATGTATATACAATCTTGCTCGAAATGGTAGTATGATACTTGGTTTGTCTCTGCTTTAATATGTGCATGTGTTTCTTTTAGCATATTGCAGATATACATATTAGTAGAGCCCTTAGGATCTTTGCTTGATTACCAGCGTTATGATGGCGCTCACACTCGTGGGAGCTGGGTGATCTATAAGCACATCCTTATACAGGTCCCTAGTCGTTGGACTATCGAGACAGGGCATCGATACTCCGGAGTAGACTAGCGTATGCGCTTCTCATCCCAGTGTGGAAGACGGTCTGTCCCACAGCCGTCTGTACGTCGTACTTGAGATAGTATGCGGGTGCTCGTTAGGTTACGAGTACACTGGACAGGACTCGTCGGGAACTGTTGGTTGGTATTATACCTATCGTCAGTTATCAGTTCCCAGGTGACATGAGTACAGCTTAGTCCGCTGACTTGACACTGTCACTTCGCCTCGAGTGTGTTCCCACTGCACTTTGATTGCAACCCTACCACGGCTCAAAAAAGTCGTGCAAACAGGTAGTTTTTGGGTGAAGTCCCGAAGCACTTGGAGGCAGTGACGGTTAGACAGGATTCGTCTCTCCCGGTATTGGGGGTTGACATCGCGCTGTGTCCAGGAGAGCCATTACACGAGTAGTCCCTGGCCAGGGCAAGCGAGATATACTGGTAGGTTTCCAGTGTTATCTCAGGGTGTTCTGGGCTTCACTCCGACACGACTTGTACCGCTATTAGGGGACTGACGTTCACCGCCCCTCTAGGCCCGCCATGCGATGTATCAGATGAACAGACCGGACTGTACGGAGATTGTCACATACAGGCTCAGTAGGAGTTCAGATGGGGTTCACCTCGTCAGTCTTCTTATCGACATCTACCTGGGGACCGTTACGTACAGCTAGTGCCGCTTGCGGTCTGTGGTTAAACCCACTGCCAGCATAGTGTCGAGTCTTTAGAGTCCCACACAGAGAGCTATTCGCCTTTAGGCAAAATGAGTAGAGGTCGCATGGTTTTGCGACAGGGTTCGTTCATATCCGCGCACTTGTGCACGTTTGCTGTCCGGACAGTTTATACTAGCGGGCTTTGGTTTAAGCCGGATCCTAGTATATGATTTGGGATTGGTTTTTCTCATTGTATTCGTGTTCCTCGGATCACGAATGCGGGTGCGTATGCACAGTTGTTTGAGACAGAGGGAGAGGACCTTGATTAGGGTTAATGGCTATTGTCATTTTATTAACCCTAATATTTATGTGTGTATTATTGTTAATTGATAATTAGTTTAATAATTGTGCATGGTTATGGATGTTGACCATTTGACCTCCTTGACTTGTTGACCTAGGTTGACACTTTGACCATCATCATTTCTTTTGGAAGATGCTTTTTGATCCTTGCAAATTGAAATGATAATGGTCATATCATGATTAACCATGACAATTATCTAGATAATTATTTAATTAAAATAATATACACATATTAGTGAGAATGGTTCACAATTATTCTCATTCTATCATTTCATTTCTCTCTCTTGTTCTTCCTCTCCCTCAAGCTCTCCCCTCTCATGTGTTGAGAAACACTTGAGCTTGAGAAAAACCCTCTCTTAATCATCTCTACTCTCATCTAGGGTTCAAGGACTAGCACTTCTTGCACCCTAGTTACTTCTAGCTTGGAGTTGAAGCCAAAGGTTGAGGCTTTCGGGTGGATATTTCTTCGACGCGAGAAGACGACCAAGGTGACCTCCTTCCACCACTCCAAGGAGCAAGGAGAGAAGGACTTAAAGCCCAAGGTATAACCTTTCTAGCACTTAGCTAGTTACTAGTTAGCTTTAGCAAGTTTTTGTTTAGCAAAGATCCTTAAAGTCTAGTCCATGTTGCCTATAGTCGATAAAAATCCGATTTTTATTCCGTTTTCCGCCTCCCCGCAAGCACCGGGGTGGGCAACGTAGACTTACAGTGGTATCAGAGACTAACTAAACATAAACTAGCTAGGTAGCGAAGTGTATCGAAGTTCGAAACATAAAAATCGAAAAACCAAACTTTAAAAACCCTAGTTTTCTGTTAAATTTTTTTCTGGTCAAAACAAAATTTGTTATACTCGAAAAATCGTCTCAGGGTTTTGTGAAGATAACCACCAAACCCAGTCCAGTGAGTCGTCTAAACCGCCGTGGTTCAGCGGCAATAACAAGCTATTGCAGCGGAACCGCCGCCGTTTTGACTCTTCACTGAGTCGAGTTTGGTGCAGTGTATCTCTGGATTGGTTTTAGGATTTTTGAGATAGTTTATATGTGCCCAGATTTTCCAGAATAGAAATTTATTTTTGGGGGCCTATAAATCCGTATTTTTTTCGAACTTCGACACACTTTGACTATAAAGGTTATATCTGTGATGTTTACATGTATTGAACGTCGGCTAATCGCTATATGTCGATTAGTCGGGGTTATACATATCTGTGATCTGTGATTGATGATGGAATGTGCATATGAATGGGTTGGATTGTCGCGGGTGAATAGCCGGGGTGGATATGAGATGAGTGTTGTTTCTCTTTCATTCATTTGTAAAATGTAAATTGATGTAATATTATTATTTGTTTGGCCGCACAACCGGGTCGGGGTTGTAGCCGTCATTGTATAATTTTTTTTACTGTTTTTTCTCCTAGGATAGACCCATGGAGGGGTGCACAAACTACCGGGTATCTCGAAGTGCCGAGTGGCCTACTCACGGCGTTGAGGGAGGTTGCTTCGCTTCGGGTACTTGGCGGGTAGTTTGCCGCACCCGTAGGGGTCTTGGGTGGGGTATTGGCTATTCACCGCGACCGTGTAATCCGCTTTTCTTTGCAGGCTCGAACGAATTGCGGATTCCTAGTATATCCAATGTATTCATCTGTGATCTGTAATGTCTATCATTGCTATATATTTATATATGATAACTATTTAGGCGTTGCTTATGTTTTACAGCCGCGCTAGCCCATCCCCCGCTCTGTCGTTAGTTAAGTAACCTAACGGGTGATGACGGGGCCCCGTGGCGAATGCGAATGGCATAAGCGTACGTCATATTTTGGTTGTTTTCTGCAATGGTAGGATTAAATGATGGGACGCATTAAAAGAACTAATGCAAGAAAATAAACCAAGTAAAAGTCGATTGGAACACTTTGAAAACCACTTGGTTCTTTTCAAAACTAAACTTTTAAACGCGGAGCTTGAACCACTCCTTTTAAAAGCTATCTCGTTCCATCGATTATATCAAGTTCACTACGTTCACGGTTTCGCCAAAACCATCCGTAGCCCTCCATCATTTCAGTTAAATATACGGTAGTATTCAAGCTATGTATTTTGACCTCACGCCAAGGCATAGTGATTGGTAGCTGCCGGATATTTATCTGTTGCATAGATAGAATGCGTTGGTTTGAGACAGTCGTACTGCCATTTTGGCCTACGTCAAGGGTAGGTACGGGTGGGTTCAAATTAACCAGGATAATGATGGGAAGAACTTGACATGTGACTTATGACATTTTGACCTCACGCCAAGGACATAAGAGCATGGGGCAAAAATCCACATCGGGAGTTTCATAAGTACTGAAACTTGCTAGCGCTGCATACCATTTGGAGTGTGATGATTCTGGTAGGATTCCTTCGGTTTTATCACGCGATGATATTTGGATCCCGATCCTACTGTGAGTATATGCTACTCCTCGGGAAAACTCTCACTTAACGATCAATGCTATAAACTTAGTAGGTGTCTAGAAAGGTGTTAGCGGGGCTACGCCCACAGGGAAAAGAGGTTACTTAATTAAGGAACTTCGCGAAAGCGTTGGAAAACCTCCCTCGAAGTACCGACACTGGCCTGGCTGAACGGTTAAGCAAGTATTGTACGGTGAGAGTGATCCTAACTAATCCTTTCTTTACGGTTTGAGAAGGGATTCGAGAGACAGTGGGAGCCATCCAGTTTAGACAAATTAAAAACCACTCTAAACTTGCAAGAGCATCATGCTAAAGTGTTTCTTTTCTCTCTCCTAATTGCAGCGACCATTCAACATGACCGGACTTAAGTTATTACTAGATAAAAACATATTGACAGGGCCAAACTACAAAGATTGGCTCAGGAATGTCAAGATGGCAATCACTTATGACAAGTTGGGGTATGTCCTTACCACAAAAGCTCCCCCTGTCCCAGGTCCCACCTCCACCGTCGCGGTAAGGAAATCCGTAAGACATGGGAGATAGATTGCGCGAAGGCCAAATGCCTCGTATTAGCCTCGATGGACAACGAACATCAGAGGAGGCACGAGAATATGGACCTTGAGTCCATATTTCTCCATACAAAAGAACTGTATGGAGAGCAGTCTCGTATCGCAAGATACGAAGTGTCGAAGAAGCTATTTTCGGCAAGGTTGGCCGTCAGATCATCGGTAGCGGAACACGTGCTTAAGATGATTGGCTACATTGAGGAGCTCGCGGACCTTGGGACCACGTTGGAGAATGAACTCTATATTGATTTGATTCTCCAGTCCCTTCCTTCCACTTACGCCCAGTTTATTCTTAACTTCAACATGCAAGGAAAGGAGGTAGAACTTTCCGAACTTCTGAACATGTTGAGGAGTGCTGAGGGCACCCGACAGAAAGGTAGGGAGACATCCACTTTGTTTGTAGGAGGATCTTCCTCTTCTAGATCCAGGGCGAAAGCCAAGGGTAAGAAGAAGAAAGCCCCCGCCAAACCAAGAGGCGGTGTCGGTAAAGTGGATACGAAGGGAAAAGGTAAAGCAACAAAGATAGGGGGAAACCTGGTGGGGAAGGAAGAATGCTTCTATTGTCACAAAAGTGGTCACTGGAAACAGGATTGCAAGGCTTGGAAAGCCAGAACACAGGATTTGAAGCGAGTTGCAGCTTCAGCTTCAGGTGTGTATGTTATTGAAAACTGTCTATCAATAAACTCTACTTCCTGGGTATTGGATACCGGATCAGGATCTCATATCTGTAATTCTTTGCAGGCGTTGAGAAAGCGTAGAGTTTTGAAGGCAGGTGACATGACCCTCAGAGTTGCAAAAGGTGCTAGCATGGATGCTGAGGCCGTGGGGGACTATCACCTGGGATTGTCAGATGGACATTTTTTGGTTTTGCGTAGTTGTTATTATGTACCAAATGCAACCTGTAATATCATTTCTGTATCTTTATTATCTAAAGAAGGTTATGAATTTGCATTTGTAAGTAATGTAGTGAACATTCACCTTAATCAAGTTTTGATTGGGTCAGGTACATTGAACAACGGTATATACGTATTAAACCAACCACAGTTTTTCAATGTCCAGAATACACACAAAAGAAAGTCTCCAGAAATCAATAAAACTTTCTTATGGCATTGTAGACTGGGTCACATCAATGAGAGAAGGTTGACTAAGTTACATGCAGAAGGATATTTGGATCCGTTCGAATATCAATCGTATGCAACTTGTCAATCCTGTCTCAAAGGAAAGATGACAAAGACTCCGTTCGCTGGACACGGAGTAAGAGCGAGCGAGCTCTTGGGACTCGTACACAGCGACGTGTGTGGTCCAATATCTACACATGCGCGAAGCGGTTATTCTTACTTCATTACTTTTACGGATGACTTTTCAAGGTACGGTTATGTCTTCTTAATGAAGCATAAATCCGAAGCTTTTGATAAGTTCCAGGAATATAAGAATGAAGTAGAAAAACAAACAGGCAAAAGTATCAAGACACTGAGATCTGATCGAGGTGGTGAATACTTGAGTGCCGAGTTCCTGGGTTACTTAAAAGAGAATGGAATTCTCTCTCAGCTTACTCCTCCATACACTCCGCAACATAACGGTGTATCGAAGAGACGGAACCGAACCCTATTGGATATGGTACGGTCCATAATGAGTAACGCTGAGTTGCCGCGATCGTTTTGGGGATATGCGCTAGAATCAGCTGCATACCTTTTGAACCGAGTTCCTAGTAAGACTGTGCCTACCACACCATATGAGTTATGGAGTGGGAAGAAACCCTATCTTCAATACCTGAAGATTTGGGGATGTCCAGCTTATGTGAAAAAGCAGCATACGGACAAGCTCGAGGCACGCTCAGTACTGTGCAAGTTTGTGGGATACCCAAAGAACTCCAGGGGGTATCTTTTCTATTATGCAGAGGAACAAAAAGTCCTTGTTTCTCGTAATGCCCATTTTCTGGAACATCAGTTCTTAGAAAAAGAAATAGGTGGGAGCGCAATAGAACTGGAAGAAATTCCAGAACCACGAGCTATTACTGAAAGCTTAGTAGAACCAGAGGGTTCGAAAGATCAGGACATTCCCACGCCACTCCGCAGGAGTAGTAGGCAGTCTCATCCGCCCGAGAGATACTACGGTTTTCTCGTTGACGGGGATAGAGAGGATTGCATCATAGACTGTGATGAGCCTACTAGCTTCCAGCAAGCCATCCAGAGCGTCGACTCGGTAAAATGGCTGGATGCAATGCGGACCGAAATGGATTCCATGCACACCAAAAAAGTATGGACGTTGGACATTGCTCCAGATGGGGTAAAACCCGTAGGATGCAAGTGGATCTTCAAAAGGAAGATTGGTGTAGATGGACAGGTTGAGACCTATAAAGCAAGACTGGTAGCAAAGGGTTTTCGTCAGCGACCTGGTTTGGACTATGACGAAACCTTTTCTCCAGTAGCTATGCTGAAATCCATTCGGATCCTTCTTACCATTGCTGCCTTCCATGATTATGAGATTTGGCAGATGGACGTAAAGACAGCTTTTCTAAATGGTCATTTAGAGGACTGTGTCTATATGGATCAGCCAGAGGGTTTCATTCAGAGTGGGAGCAGCGGAAAGGTGTGCAAGTTGCTTAAGTCCATTTATGGACTAAAGCAGGCCTCGCGGAGTTGGAACATCTGTTTTGATGAGACGGTCAAGGAATTTGGCTTTATCAAAAATCCAGATGAACCATGCATCTATTGTAGATTTATAGCGAGAACTGTAGTATTCCTCGTTTTATACGTGGATGACATTCTCTTAATAGGAAATGACATTCCTATGCTACAATCTGTCAAGGGGTTCTTGTCACACAGGTTCTCCATGAAAGACCTAGGTGATGCCTCATACATTCTGGGTATCCGGATCTACCGTGACAGATCCAAGAGGATATTAGGACTTTCGCAGTCCTGGTACATCGACGCCATACTGAAGAGATTCAGTATGGAAGATTCCAAGCGCGGTAATCTACCGGCTTGTCACGGGATCACCCTCTCCAAAGAGATGTCTCCCAAGAATGATTTGGTAAGGGATCGCATGTCTATTATACCCTACGCTTCTGCGGTAGGCTCTATAATGTATGCGATGTTGTGTACCAGACCAGATGTGGCTTATGCACTGAGTGTGGTAAGCAGGTATCAGTCAAACCCTGGGGAGAAACATTGGATAGCAGTAAAGAACATTCTCAAGTACCTGAGAAGGACTAAAGAGATGTTCTTGGTGTATGGCGGAAAAGACCTGCAGATTGAGGCCTTTGCTGACTCCAGCTTCCAGAGTGACAAGGATGATTCCAAGTCCATGTCGGGTTTTGTCTTCACCCTCAATGGAGGGGCGGTGTGTTGGAAGAGCTCCAAACAGGAAACCGTTGCTGACTCGACGATGGAAGCGGAATACATCGCTGCATCTGATGCCGCAAAAGAAGCTGTCTGGATGACGAAGTTCTTGAGAGAACTTCAGGTGGTTCCGTCCATTGTTGACCCAATACCTCTGTATTGCGACAACAACGGGGCTATAGCTTTAGCGAAGGAACCTAGGTCCCATCAGAAATACAGACACATCTTAAGGCGGTATCACCTGATCAGGGAGATCGTAGATCACCAGGAGATCGAGGTCCGGAGAGTTGCATCAGAGGATAACACAGCAGATCCATTCACCAAGGCCTTGCCCCAGAATCAGTTCGAGCGGCTGATCGAGATGATAGGTCTTCGATACGCCAGTACATGGCCTTAGTGCAAGTGGGAGATTGTTAGTGTATATGCCCTAGAGGCCATTACTGTATCATACTAGTTTGTATATTACTTGATGGAAGCTTCGGATATTCACAGATGTATATACAATCTTGCTCGAAATGGTAGTATGCTACTTGGTTTGTCTCTGCTTTAATATGTGCATGTGTTTCTTTTAGCATATTGCAGATATACATATTAGTAGAGCCCTTAGGATCTTTGCTTGATTAACAGCGTTGTGATGGCGCTCACACTCGTGGGAGCTGGGTGATCTATAAGCACATCCTTATACAGGTCCCTAGTCGTTGGACTATCGAGACAGGACATCGATACTCCGGAGTAGACTAGCGTATGCGCTTCTCATCCCAGTGTGGGAGACGGTCTGTCCCACAGCCGTCTGTACGTCGTACATGAGATAGTATGCGGGTGCTCATTAGGTTACGAGTACACTGGATAGGACTCGTCGGGAACTGTTGGTTGGTATTATACCTATCGTCAGTTATCAGTTCCCAGGTGACATGAGTACAGCTTAGTCCGCTGACTTGACACTGTCACTTCGCCTCGAGTGTGTTCCCACTGCACTTTGATTGCTACCCTACCACAGCTCAAAGGAGTCGTGCAAACAGGTAGTTTTTGGGTGCAGTCCCGAAGCACTTGGAGGCAGTGATGGTTAGACAGGATTCGTCTCTCCCGGTATTGGGGGTTGACATCGCGCTGTGTCCAGGAGAGCCATTACACGAGTAGTCCCTGGCCAGGGCAAGAGAGATATACTGGTAGGTTTCCAGTGTTATCTCAGGGTGTTCTGGGCTTCACTCCGACACGACTTGTACCGCTATTAGGGGACTGACGTTCACCGCCCCCCTAGGCCAGCCATGCGATGTATCAGACGAACAGACCGGACTGTACGGAGATTGTCACATACAGGCTCAGTAGGAGTTCAGATGGGGTTCACCTCGTCAGTCTTCTTATCGACATCTACCTGGGGACCGTTACGTACAGCTAGTGCCGCTTGCGGTCTGTGGTTAAACCCACTGCCAGCGTAGTGTCGAGTCTTTAGAGTCCCACACAGAGAGCTATTCGCCTTTAGGCAAAATGAGTAGAGGTCGCATGGTTTTGCGACAGGGTTCGTTCACATCCGCGCACTTGTGCACGTTTGCTGTCCGGACAGTTTATACTAGCAGGCTTTGGTTTAAGCCGGATCCTAGTATATGATTTGGGATTGGTTTTTCTCATTGTATTCGTGTTCCTCGGATCACGAATGCGGGTGCGTATGCACAGTTGTTTGAGACAGAGGGAGAGGACCTTGATTAGGGTTAATGGCTATTGTCATTTTATTAACCCTAATGTTTATGTGTGTATTATTGTTAATTGATAATTAGTTTAATAATTATGCATGGTTATCTATGTTGACCATTTGACCTCCTTGACTTGTTGACCTAGGTTGACACTTTGACCATCATCATTTCTTTTGGAAGATGCTTTTTGATCCTTGCAAATTGAAATGATAATGGTCATATCATGATTAACCATGACAATTATCTAGCTAATTATTTAATTAAAATAATATACACATATTAGTGAGAATGGTTCATAATTATTCTCATTCTATCATTTCATTTCACTCTCTTGTTCTTCCTCTCCCTCAAGCTCTCCCCTCTCATGTGTTGAGAAACACTTGAGCTTGAGAAAAACCCTCTCTTGATCATCTCTACTCTCATCTAGGGTTCAAGGACTAGCACTTCTTGCACCCTAGTTACTTCTAGCTTGGAGTTGAAGCCAAAGGTTGAGGCTTTCGGGTGGATCTTTCTTCGACGCGAGAAGACGACCAAGGTGACCTCCTTCCACCACTCCAAGGAGCAAGGAGAGAAGGACTTAAAGTCCAAGGTATAACCTTTCTAGCACTTAGCTAGTTACTAGTTAGCTTTAGCAAGTTTTTGTTTAGCAAAGATCCTTAAAGTCTAGTCCATGTTGCCTATAGTCGATAAAAATCCGATTTTTATTCCGTTTTCCGCCTCCCCGCAAGCACCGGGGTGGGCAACGTGGACTTACAGCAACAAGCGGCAACCCCTCTATGAGAAGTTGAAACGTCCTTACTCTATTCCCCGGGATGAAACAAGGAGGCTGTTCGAACTAGCAGTGCGCAACAGGCTTATCACTCTACCGGAGCCGAAACACCAGCTACAACTGAATGATGTCTACAATTCTAATTATTGCCCTTACCACCAAGTATTGGGCCATCCGATCGAAAACTGCTATGTCTTCAAAAACTGGGTTGAAGACCAACACCAACAGGGCAAGTTCGCGCTGTCCAAAAACTAGAACGTGAGCCCGCCACAACCACACGCTCCGAGAAAGATGGATATGCCGGGGGCATCATGCTTATTCATAGGGAAAGCCCCATGGACCGAAAAGTCCGTAAACTAGAAATTCGCCTCAAATACGGCAACGGCGGACCCCAATGTCCTAAAACTTGCAAATGACCGAAACGTCGTTAAACTACTACCAACCCGCGGTATCCTCAGGCTGACGTGGTAAATAAAAATTTTATAAAAAAAAGGTATGTCTATAAGAAAAATGGGCACGGATGAAAACCCGAAAGGGCTCCGTGAGTAAAAACAGCAGGGCTACCGGTGAGTCTTGTGAAAACCCGAAAGGGCGCAGACTCGTTAAAATAAACGGTATGTTCATAAGCAAAATGGTCACGGATGAAAACCCGAAAGGGCTCCGTGAGTAAAAACAGCAGGGCTACCGGCGAGTTTTGTGAAAACCCGAAAGGGCGCAATCTCGTTAAAAGACACTTGCAAGGTCCTCTCGACTTTGTAAGGAGAAACTACCCGCGTGAGATCCTTACGACTCACAAAGGAGCAACACACTTAGGGATCCCCACGATTCCTAAGGAAAAATTACACTTGCGAGATCCTCACGACTCGTAAGGAGAACTCTCTTATGGGACCCTCACGGCTCATAAAATTTGAAAGTCTTAAGTTACAGAGACCTGAACCTGTTCTTAAGCAACCCCCACAACCTCCAATACTGCCATACAAGCGGCTCAATGCTGACCCTTGTATACAATCCATGGGCGCGAATAAACGTCTCCCTAACAAAGTCCCCATCCGCAACTAGGGATATGTCTACATGGTGAACAACCCTTGTGAGTCCTCTCGACTCATAAGAAGAAAACACTCTTGTAAGATCCTTACGACTTATAAGAGAACATACACTTAGGAGTCCTCACGATTCCTAAGGAGAAAACGCACCTACGAGATCCTCACGACTCGTAGGGAGAAACACCTTTATGAGACCCTTACGGCTCATGAAGTCAAAAGCCTTAGTCAACGGGATCCTAACCCTGTTTACTAAGCCACCTTTGTTCGACATCGACAGAGGCAAATGATAATTCTCTCCTGGCAATATCCCAGTTGTAGCGATGATGATGCCTAAATCGGTATCAAATTCCAAGTCCTTTCATGGCAAATGATGATTCGCTCCTGGCAATATCCCAGTTGTAGCGATGCTGATGCCTAAATCGGTATCAAATTCCAAGTCCTTTCATGGCAAATAATGATTCGCTCCTGGTAATATTCCAGTTGTAGCGATGCTGATGCTGAGATTGGCACCAGATTCCAAGTTTCACACTCGCGATAAAAAATCAGCAAGCCAAAAATGCATATGAAATAGCCGAAATGATGGGGCAACTTGCAACAAAATCAGCAAGTAAAAATGTATGCATACGAAATAGCCGAAATGATTGGGCAACTCGCAATAAAAAGCAGCGAGTAAATAAAACAAATAGCCGAAATGATTGAGCACTGCGAAAAATAGCCGAAATGATTGGGCAATGGCCATTTTCGCGATATAAAAAGCTGAAATGATAGGGCATCATGGAAAGAATTTAAAAAAATGAAAGAATGAAACTTTTTGCCCTGCAGGTGAGGTCACATTGACCCCTGTATACAATCCATGGGCACAAACAAAAAAGGTAACCATATCGCCCCACCGGGCCTCATCGAAGTGAAGCCAAATCTCGACGATTCATAGACAACCTAAAGACAATCTCGACATTCGTCGCAATATTGCAGACACAACATCAACAAACGGAGTGACGGCAAAATCCCAGCTCCACCTCAACATTCGTCTCGTTACAGCAGACACAATGTCAACAACGGCGTTCCTTCACAGTCCAGCAGGATGTTGACGCAACGTCAACGAAAGACCCCATGGTCGAAGCAAAGCGGAGTGACGGCAAAATCCCAACTCCACCTCAGCATTCGGCATTCCTTCGCAGTCCAGCAGGATGTAGATGCAACGTCAACAAAAGACCCCAGGGTCGAAACAAAGCGGAGTGACGGCAAAATCCCAGCTCCACCTCAGCATTCGTCTCGTTAGAGCAGACGCGATGTCAACAACGGCGTTCCTTCACAGGATGCAGATGCAACGTCAACAAAAGACCCCATGGTCGAAACAAAGCGGAGTGACAGCAAAATCCCAGCTCCACCGCAGCATTCGTCTCGTTACAGCAGACACAATGTCAACAACGGCGTTCCTTCATAGTCCAGCAGGATGTAGACGCAACGTCAACGAAAGACCTCACGGTCGAAACAAAGCGGAGTGACGGCAAAATCCTAGCTCCACCTCAGCATTCGTCTTGTTACACCAGACGCAATGTCAACAACGGCGTTCTTTCGCAGTCCAGCTGGATGCAGACGCAACGTCAACAAAAGACCTCACGATCAAAACAAAGCGGGATGATGGCAAAATCCTAGCACCACCATGACATTCGTCTCGATACAGCAGATGCAACGCCAAAGCAAACGAAGCGAAGGCAATATTCCTAGCATCAGGGTCTTGACGGCAACTCATATAAAACCTGAAAGACTATCGGAGATCATCCCGCACCAGCGCGGAGTGGTCACCACCTTGACGTTCGTCTCGATACAGCAGACGCAACACCAAAGCAAACGAAGCAAAAGCCAAATTCCTAGCTTCAGGGTCTTGACGGTAACTCATATAAAACCTGAAAGACAATCGGAGATCATCCCACACCAGCGCGGGGTGGCCACCACCTCGACATTCGTCTCGATACAGCAGACGAGATGTCACCACAACGTCCTTCCTCCAACAGGATCCGGACACGCCAAAGCAAACGAAGCAAAGGCCAAATTCCTAACTTCAGGGTCTTGACGGTAACTCATATAAAACCTGAAAGACAATCGGAGATCATCCCACACCAGCGTGGAGTGGTCACCACCTCGACATTCATCTCGATACAGCAGACGAGATGTCACCACAACGTCCTTCCTCCAACAGGACCCGGACACGCCAAAGCAAACGAAGTGAAGGCCAAATTCCTAGCTTCAGGGTCTTGACGGTAACTCATATAAAACCTGAAAGACAATCGGAGATCATCCCACACCAGCGCGGAGTGGCCACCACCTCGACATTCATCTCGATACAGCAGACGAGATGTCACCACAGCGTCCTTCCTCCAACAGGATCCGGACACCCCAAAGCAAACGAAGCAAAGGCCAAATTCCTGGCTTCAGGGTCTTGACGGTAACTCATATAAAACCTGAAAGACAATCGGAGATCATCCCACACCAGCATGGAGTGATCGCCACCTCGACGTTCGTCTCGATACAGCAGACGAAATGTCACCACAGCGTTCCTCCTCCAGCAGGATTCAGACGCGACAATCAAACAACGGAGCCACGGCAAAATCCCTAGTTCCAAACCTCGACGGTTCACCTGCAACCTAGAGACAACCGCGACATTCGTCTCGTTACAGCAGACGCTATGCCAGCAAAACGAAGCGAAGGCCAAATTCCTAGCTTCAGGGTCTTGACGGCAACTCATATAAAACCTGAAAGACTATCGGAGATCATCCCACACCAGCGCTGAGTGGTTATGACTCATCGGGGCTCTCCAAAATGAGCCTAACCTCAAGTAAAGAGCGGCACGGCAAAATTCCTAACGCTTGCTCTTCTGACGGTCAAACTGCCTAAGAAGATTGCTTGAAGACGTCTTGTCCAGCCCCCGAAGGGATCAGAGACACGACAGTCGCAAGGCTACTCGAACAGCAAAATTGCCTATCGAGAAATACATCAGTGCGACGGTATGACGGGAAAAACCCTAGTACCACAGACCCTAACGGACCTTTGTCGTAAAGAGCAGAGGTTAATTATGACGTTAGGGCATTCTTGCGAGAACTTTTCGATTTATTTCGACTCGTAGGAAAAAGCCTTAGGCGGTGGGGATTAAAAAACCTGTTTTCTAAGCACTGGGGTCCTGCAAGTCGGTCCAAAATGGACTCTTGCATACTATTCACGGACCACACTTTCCAAAGTTGAATCTCGACAAGGAGGGAAACAACCACTCACGAGTCCTCTTGACTTGTAAGGGGGAAAATTCTCTTGTGAGATCCTTACGACTCTCAAGAGAAAACACACTTAGGAGTCCTCACGACTCCTAAGGAGAAAAGACACCTACGAGATCCTCTCGACCTGTAGGAAGAAAAGTCTTTATGAGACCCTCACGGCTCATAAAGTTGAAAAGTCTTAGGTGGCAGATCCTAACCCTGTCTCCTAAGCCATCATTGCCTTATAAAGAGTTCAAGATGAACTGTTATCGACCATCTATGGGCCACACTTGCCAAAGCTACATGCCACTGAAATGGAGAAGCTACTCATGAGCATATAAAATACTTCACGCCAGAGTAAGACATAAAGAAATGGAAAGGTGCGGCTCATGGGGATGAGGGTTTAGAACTATATCCCTTAAGAGTTGAGATTTGAGTCAATGATAAATGACAACGCTTGTGTCCGCTCGTTATCTTCTCAGATCAAGATTCCGAAAGTTATATACCAACCCGAAACTGGTCATACAACATGCATAACTCTGCACTACTTCACCCACGTATATACATACGTGGGCAAAGTAGTGGGGGGCATTTGTTCCCGCCAAAAAAAAATTCTGCGCAAAAGAGCCCAAGGTATCAAATGGCAATGATACGCTTAAGAAAATGCGAACCGGTATCTTCCGGCCTGTATTTTGATAAATTTCCAAAGGAGAAACAGATAGATTCTGATGGTATTGGAAGCATTTCGAAAAACCCTTCGATTTGATATATTATGGGGTTCATAATTCATCCGGGATCAAAAGTTATGAGCAAATATGTTATGCACTGTTCCCTGATTAAAAAATCAGGAATTACCTCAATGAGGTATCACGTGCGAGCACGTGATCAATGGTCACGTGTTGACACGTGATGGTTAAAACTTCATCAAACAGAAATAAAAACAAACGGCTGAAGGAAATACCTCAATGAGGTATCACGTGCTCACACATGATCAATGGTCACGTGTTGACACGTGATGGTTAAAACTGAAGCATAAATAAACGCTGAGAAAAGGACTCAATTGGGGGTCACGTGCTCACACGTGACCAAGGGTCACGTGTCAGCACGTGACTGGCTTCGAAAGCCTTACAGTTTAATAGAATTAAATTCTAAGAGCTTCTAAATCTTTCCAAATGGAAAAGGATTATGGGGACCATTGGATTAAAGATCCAAGGGTGATTAAAAATCACCAATTTATGGAAAAAATCTTAGACAAGGAAAGATTTCCCCTAAATCTCACCGAAAATAACAAACAGAATATCTTTGGATTTAAAATCCAACGGTGAATAAAATTCACTGAATAATCTAAAGGATCATATTAATTATGAAAACAAATCAAATCTTTCAATGAAAGATTTACAAAACAAATTGATTCTTTTCTTTCTCCTATAAATAGGAGCCACGAAGAGAAGAGAAGGGATCTACTTTTTTGAGAGAAGAACAGAGAAAAGAAGAGAGGAGAATTTAATTCTCAAGAGAGAAAAGAAAATTTCTTTAGAAGAGAAAAGAAAACCCTAGGTGAGAAAAGAAAGGGGATCAAAACTTCAAAAAAAGGAGAATTTAATTCTCAGAAATCTAAGAGTTTAACTTTTTTGCTAAGAACTTAGTTCTTCTCCTTGTTGAAGATCTGCACAGAGCACATCTCCCCATAAGTTGAGAATTTAATTCTCATCGGGTCGAGATCCTGCCATACAGATCTAAAACTTAGATGGGGAATTGAGTTTAGAGAATTTAATTCTCTCAAAACAAAACTAGGGTTTAACCCTAATTGAGAATTTAATTCTCTTAAGCTCACAGGAATTTAATTCCTCTTAAAATGAAATTAGGGTTTCGCCCTATGCCAGAACTTAATTCTTTACATATATGGGAATTTAATTAGGGTTTAACCCTACATAAGAATTTAATTCTTTCATAAGAGGGGCATTAATCCCCCCAGAATCACAATTAGGGTTTAAACCTATGAAGAATTTAATTCTTAAAAAGATAAAGAGATGTTCGGGCATGCAAAGAACCAGGGTCACGTGCCCCCTGTAAAGATCCACAGAAATAAGGAGGAAAGAGCTCAGAGGCAATGCCTCACGTGCTCCACGTGACCCCCGAAACACAGAAAGAAAAAAGTAAAAGAAATAAAGGCCTTGGGCGCTCTCACGTGCTCCCACGTGACCCCTTGGCGGACGCTTTAATGATCAGTGCATTAATCCTCCTCACATGCCAGCACGTGATGCTCCAAAATAAAATATAAAAAGTGTTTAACACTTAATTGCAGAGCGAAGAAAAGGAGATCTGGCCTAACCTTTGGGCGCCCTCACGTGTCCCCACGTGACCCCTTTATTTTTAGTGTTTAAACACTAATTCAAGAGCTTCATTCCCAGTGTTTAACACTGATCATCTTTTAGTGTTTAACACTAATTTGAGAATCTTACTTCCAGTGTTTAACACTTATTATCTTCTAGTGTTTACCACTAATTCGAGAATCCTATTTCCAGTGTTTAACACCGATTGTCTTTTAGTGTTTAACACTAATTTGAGAGTTCTACATCCAGTGTTTAACACCTTTGTTCTCTAGTGTTTAACACTACTTTTAGCCAAATTGGCTAATTTTCCAGAGGCAAAAGTCCCTCCTCTAAATGAATCTCAAAATTAAGGCAATCAAAGACAAAATGTTGTCAGAGCCCCCAAACCTCTGTTTAGCACTGCTGAATGATGAGGGGCTGAACCCAGACAAATGTCTAAAGGCCCAAAGGGCCAATATTTCAAACATAATTGGACTTAGCCCAAACTGTCCATAAGTCCTCAAATCATCTTGAACTGAGCACATCTGCTCTTTCAACCAACTCATTGGTTCAAGGGTACATCTCTGAACTCCTCTGATATTTGTCGTTGTAATCCTTCAACGTCTTCAGAGAGGTGATGGGTCCCGACAGCCATACATTTTATGGACCACTATGTCCTTAAACTGGTATTGGACCACTATGTCCTTAAACTGGTAATGGACCACCATGTCCTTAAACTGGTCATCGACCGCAATGTCCCTAAACTAAACAATTGAGTCCAAATGCTCTTTTGTTGGATCTAAACGATCCTGTTAAGTTGATCTTAGTCTGAAATGAGACTAACGTATCCTTAACAAACGTTTAAGTTGATCTTAGTCTCAAATGAGACTAACGTATCCTTAAACCAAACCCCCAAACCCAAATCTAAGAAAATACGGATTTGGACTAATCCACGTCCTACGGGCGACAACATAAATTAGTCTCCGTATACAATCCACGGGCAACCAAAAATAAAACAAACACCCACGACACGAAGTGACCATCTGGAGAAGGAGAAAGTTGTTACTGCGATGCGGTAGCGTAATTAACTGCAGGGGCTTGCGCCTGCAGGGAAGAGCGTCCCCACAATCAAAAACCCCTCGAGCGAGGGGGAATCTGACGAATCCTGCTACATCGGCCGCATCCGTTTAAACCTTCGATATACGGTGCCATAAATCAACTTAGCATCTTCGGAGAGGTGGACGGATAGCACCAATTAGCATCTGCCCTGAATTTCAGGCAAGACGTCTGTCTTGCGCGTCTTTCGGAGGGGAACAGTAGTATGCTACCTGGTTTGTTTCTACCTCAATATATGCATGTGTTTCTTTTAGCATATCGTTTATATATATTGGTAGATCCCTTAAGATCTTTTGCTTGATTACCAGCGTTGTGATGGCAGTCACACTAGTGGGGGATGGGTAGTCTATAACCACATCCTTATACTGGTCCCTAGTCGTAGGATTATCGAGACAGGGCATCGATACTCCAGAGTAGACTAGTGTATACGCTTCTCATCCCAGCAGGGGAGGTGGTTTATCTCACAGCCATTAGTACATCGTACTGGAGATAGTATGAAGGTGCTCATTGGGTTATGAGTACATTGGACAGGACTCGTTGGGAGCTGCTGGTGGGTATTATACCTATCGCCGGGTAGCAGTTCCCAGGTGACATGAGTACAGCTTAGTCTGTCGACTTGACATTGCTACTTCGCCTCGAGTGTGTTCCCACTGTACTTTGATTACTACCCTACCACGGCTCAAAGGAGTCATGCAAACAAGTAGTAGTTGGGTGCAGTCCTGAAGCACTTGGAGGCAGTGGCGGTTAAATAGGATTCGTCTCTCCCGGTATTGGGGGTTGAATAGCGATGTGTTCGGAAAGCCATTACACAAAGTCCCTGGCCAGTGCAAGCGAGATTTACTAGTATGTATTCCAGTAGTTTCTCAGGGTGTTTTGGGCTACACTCCGGCATGACTTATTGCGCTATTAGGGGTCTGACGGTTACTCTCCCTATTTGATACTCTTAGATGAATAGATCGGACTGTTCGGAGATTGTCACAAACAGGCTCAGTAGGAGTTTGGATGAGTTATTCTCATGGCCTTCTTATCGACATATACCTGGGGGCCGTTACGTGCAGCTAGTACCACTTACAGCCTGTGGTTAAACCCATTGCCAGCGTAGTATCGAGTCTTTAGAGTCCCACACAGAGAGTTTCCCTGCATCGGACAAAAGATGTAGAGGACGTATGGTTTTACGACAGGATTCGATCACGTACGTGTACTTGTACACGGATGATAATTCGGACAGATAATACTAGTGGGCTTTTGGTTTAAGCCGGATCCTAGTATTGTACTGATAGATTATTTCCGTCTCTTTTTTATTCGTATTTTTCAGAATACGGATACGGGTATGTATGTACACTTGAAGGGCATTTTTTTTAATTTACTCAATGATGTTTCTAGAAGATTAATCCTCATATTATCTATTTATCATTTTATGTTAAATGGTTATTGTTTTATGAGGTGGAGGAAATGAGGTGGAATTATGCATTATTTTGAGCATGGCTCTTAGTGACACATGGAGTATTTTTAACCCATGACTCACTAAGGTGATTATTGAACCTTTCTCATTTGGTTAATAGGTTTATTCTATGAGAAAAAGGGAGAGAGTTCAGTTTATAACCAAGAGTGCATTCTCCATTTTCATGCTAATTCTCACTATCTTTTCTTCATATAGTTCTTCTTCTACCTCTAGCTTTTCTTGTCTCATGTGTTGAGAATCATAAAGCTAAAAGAGACTTACTTATCCAACTCTATTCTCTACATCACCTAGGTCATCTAGTGTTGCAAACTAGGTGCCTTAGTTACTTCGGATTTGAAGTAGGAGCTCGATCTACATACTCTCGGGTGGATCGTCTTCGACTCGAGGAGGCCAACGAGGAAGCGCCGATCCGATACGATCCTTGGAGCTTGTGACGAGGAGGATGACAACAACAAGAAGACCCGAAAGACTTGAAACCATGAGGTATAACATTCTTTCTATGTTACTTACTTCATTGTAGCTTGCTAGTTACGGTTTAGTATCGATCCTGGAGCTGAGTCGATGTTACGAAGCTTTGAAAAATCGTTATTTGCAAATTTCATCTCCCCGCGAACCCGCGGGGTGCGTGACATTGACTTACAGTGGTATTAGAGCCAACTAAACCCTTTACTAGCTCGTTAGCATGTGTTAGAACTTCGATCGTCGGAAAAACCGGAAAACGCAACACCAATACCCTAACTTTCTGTTGATTTTTAAAAGTGCCAGAAAAATTATTTCAGAGACACTAAAAATATGTGCAGGATATTCTAAGAAGGTAGAAGAAACTTAAGCCTATGAATCGCCAAGACAGCCGCAGAAGCGCGGCGGATCGGTCCGTTCCGCCGCGGAGTCGCGGCCGAGTTGTGGCCGATTCACCTTAATTTTCCTCTGTTATTTCTTATTTTGGGTGTGTTGTTTTCTGGAATATTTGGTTTCTGCCCATTGTTTTCTGGTGTGCTGGTTTGCACTTGAGGTAGACATGGAAAATATATTTAGATCGAAATTCTAATTGTTCTTGGCTAACCGGATCTTCTTTGTTGTTTATATGTGTTTTTAAACTTCAGCTAATTGCTATATGTCGGTTAGTTTGAGGTTGCACATATCTGTTGGTTTGTGTATATGAACTTTGTTGGATCGTCGTGGATGAATAGCCGGGAATGTGAGAAGAGAGTTGTTTTTCTTTCATTCGAAGTAAATTGTAATTTGCTGTAATATTATTTTGTGGGGCACATCCGGGTTGAGGTTGTAGCCACCATTGTATTATTTCTTTTACTGTTTACTGCTCCTAGGATAGACCCAAGGTGGGGTGCACAAACTACCGGGTTCTTTGAAGTGCCGAGTGGCCTACTCACTTTGCTGAGGGATGTTGCCTCACTTCGGGAATTTGGCGGGTAGTTTGCCGCACCCGTAAGGGTCTGGGGTGGGGTTTTGGCTATTCATCATGACCATAGAATCCGTCTTTCGTTACAGGCTTAAACGAAACGCGGAATTCCTAATATATCCAATATGTTCATCTGTGATCTGGAATGCCTATTATTGCATGAGACGAATGATTATTATATATGTTATATATTAGGCGTTGCTTATGTTTTGCATCCGCGCTAGTCCAGCCCCCGCTCTGGCGTTAGTTAAGTAACCTAATGGTGTAAGACGGGGCCCAGTGGCGAATGCGGATGGTATAAGCGTATGTCATATTTTCGTTTATCTCTGTAATGATATGTGTAAATGATGGGACTGCATTAGATTAATGCAAAGCAAATAAACCAAAGTTGAATCGTTGGAACAAATTTTAAAACCACCCGGTTTTTTCAAAACAGCAGACTTTTAAATGCGGAGCTTAAACCACTCCTTTTAAAAGCTATCAGGTTCCTTCGATTAAATCAAGTTCATTACGTTCACGGTTTTGCCAAAACCAGCCATAGCCCTCCGTCATTTCATATGAATATTCAGTAGTATTCAAGCTATGTTTGTTGACCTTCGCCAAGGCATAATGATTGGTAACTGCTGGGTATTCATATGTAGCATAGATAGATGCATTGGTTTGGGACAGTCGTATTACTTTGTTGGCCTTCGTCAAGGGTATTTACGGGTGGGTTCAAATTAACCTGGACAATGATGGGTAGAACTTGATATGTGACTTATGATTTGTTGGCCTTCGTCAAGGTCATAAGAGCATGGGGCAAAAATCCATATCGGGAGTTCTAAAGAAACTGAAATTTGTTAGTGCTGCATACCATTTGGAGTGTGATAACGTTAGTAGGATTCCTTCAGGATTATCACACAATGATATTGGGATCCCGATCCTACTGTGAGTATCCGCTACTTCCCGGGAGATTTTTTCACTAACACAATCGATGCTATAAACCAAGTAGTTGTCTAGAACGGCGTTAGCGAGGCTACGCCTCCAGGGAAAAGTAATTAAGGAACTTCGCGAAAGCGTTGGAAAACTTCCCTCGAAATACCAACACCAGCATGGCTGAAAGGTTAAGCAAGTATTGTAGGGTGAGATTAATCCTGACTAATTCTTCTTTTATGGTTTAAGGAAGGATTCAAGAAACAGTGGGAGCCATCCTGTTTAGATAAACTAAAAACCAATCTAAACTTGCAAGAGCGTCATGCTAAGTGTTTCTTCTCTTTTCTCCTAATTGCAGCGACCAGTTGACCGCGCCTAGGTTACAATTAGCTAATAAATTGACTGGGCCAGACTATATTGACTGGCAAAGGTTTGTCTAGATGTCTATTACCTGTGACAAGCTGGACCACCTCATTACTACTCAAGCCCCCACCGTCCCAGGTCCAGATTCCACCGTCACGGATGTTGATATCCATAAGATAAGGGAAAAGGACAGTGCGAATGCCAAGTGCCTCGTGTTGGCCTCAGTAGATGATGTAAACCAGAGGCAACACGAGAAGATGGACTTAGTTTCCATCTTCCTCTATAACAAAGATTTATATGGAGAGAAATCTCGAATCACAAGATATGAGACCTCGAAGGAATTGCTTCAAGTGAGGTTGGCTATCGGGTCATCTGTAGGGGACGACGTCCTTACAATGACTAATTATATTGATGAGCTCACGGACCTAGAGACCACGTTGGAGAACCAGTCATATGCTGACTTGATTCTAAAGTCTCTACCTTCTACTTATGCCCAAGGAAAGAAAGTTATACTTCCAGTTGAGGGCACCCTGAAGGAAACCAGGGAGATACCCGCTCTGCTTATTGGGGAATCTTCCTCTTCTGGATCTAAGGCGAAAGCCAAGGGTAAGAAGAAGAAGACTTTCATAAAGCCGATAGGCGGTGTCAGTAAAGTAGAAGGAAAGAGCAGGGCAAAAGTATCGGGGCTAACAGTAAGGAAGGAGAGATGTTCCTATTGTCACGGGAAAGGGCATTAGCAAAAAGAATGCAGGGCTTTAAAAGCTAGAATCCAAAATCCGAAGCAAGTTGTGGCTTCGACTTCGGGCGTGCTTGTGATTGAAACTGTCTGTCAATTAACTCTACTTCCTGGGTACTAGATACCGGATCAAGATCTCATATCTGTAATTCTTTACAGGGTTTGAGAAACCGTAGAGTTATCAGGGCAGGTGATGTGACTCTCAGGGTTGCTAACGGAATGAGCGTGGACGCTGAATCCGTAGGGGAATATCGCCTAAGATTGAAAAGTGGGCAGATATTGATTCTACGTACTTGTTTGTATGTACCTAGTCTGGCTTGTAATATCATATCAGTATCCTTACTTTCTAAGGAAGGATATGATTTTACACTTGTAAGCGATGTGGTCCACATCCACCTAAATCAAGCTCTGATTGGGTTAGGTACATTAGATAACGAAATATACGTATTAAATCAAGCTCAGGTTTTTAGTGTCCAGAACACACTTAAAAGAAAGTTTACAGAATTAAATCAGGCTTTCTTATGGTATTATAGACTGGGTCACATCAATGAAACACGACAGACGCAGTTACATAGAGAAGGATATTTGGATCCGTTCGAATACCAGTCTTATGCAACTTGTCAATCTTGTCTCATGGGAAAGATGACAAAGACTCCGTTCACTAGACACGGAGTAAGAGCGAGCGAGCTCTTGGGACTCATACACAGCGATGTGTGTGATCCAATGTCTACAAATGCACGAAGTGGTTATTCCTATTCCATTACTTTTACGGATGATTTCTCTAGGTATAGATATGTCTTCTTGATGAAGCATAAATCCGAGACCTTTGAGAAATTCCGGGAATATAAGAATGAAGTGGAAAAACAAACAGGCAAAAGTATCAAGACACTGAGACTTGATCGAGGTGGTGAATACTTGAGTGCCGAGTTCCTGGACTATTTAAAAGAGAATGGAATTATTTCTCAGCTTACTCCTCCATACACGCCACAACACAACGGTGTATCGGAAAGGCGGAACAGAGCCTTATTGGATATGGTTCATTCCATAACGAGTAATGCTGAGTTGCCGCAATCCTTCTGGGGTTATGCACTAGAATCAGCTGCATATCTTTTGAATAAGGTTCCTACCAAGACTGTGCCTACCACACCATATCAGATGTGGAGTGGGAAGAAACCCTATCTTAAGTACCTTAAGACATGGGGATGTCCAACTTTTGTAAAAAAGCAGCATGCGGACAAGCTCGAGACACGCTCAGTACTGTGTAACTTTGTAGGATACCTAAAGAACTTCAAGGGGTATCTTTTTTATTGCGCAGAGGAACAAAAGTTCTATGTTTCTCATCATGCCCACTTCTTGGAAACTGAATTTTTAGATAATCAGATAAGTGGGAGGGCAATAGAACTGGAAGAAATTCCAGAACCACAAGCTATTACTGAAAGCATGGTAGAACCAGAAGTTTTAGAAGAACCGGACATCCCCGCGCCACTCCGCAGGAGTAGTAGGTTGTCTCATCCGCCCGAGAGATACTACGGTTTTCTCATAGATGGGGATCGAGAAGATTGCAGCATTGAAAATGATGAGCCAACTAGCTTCCAGCAAGCCATTCAAAGCAGCGACTCGGTAAATGGCTAGATGCAATGCGGGCCGAAATGGAGTCCATGTACACCAACAAAGTATGGACTTTGGACTTGTCTCCAGAAGGGGTAAAACCCGTAGGTTGCAAATGGATCTTCAAAAAGAAGATTGATGTAGATGGACAGGTTGAAACCTATAAGGCTAGACTTGTTGCAAAAGGTTTTCGTCAAAGACCTGGTTTGGACTATGATGAAACCTTTTCTCCAGTGGCTATACTCAAATCCATTCAGATCATTCTTTCCATTGCTGCCTTCCATGATTATGAGATCTGGCAAATGGACGTAAAGACGGCTTTCCTAAATATACATTTGGAAGAGTGCGTCTATATGGATCAGCCAGAGGGTTTCAATCAGAGTGGGAGCAATGGGAAAGTGTGCAAGTTGCTTAAATCCATTTATGGACTAATGCAGGCATCGCGGAGTTGGAACATCTATTTTGATGAGACGGTCAAAGAATTCGACTTTATCAAAAATCCAGATGATCCATGCATATATAGTAAGACTGTAGGGAGAACTATAGTATTCCTCGTCTTGTACGTGGATGACATTCTCCTGATAGGAAATGACATTCATATGCTACAATCAGTCAAAGGATTCTTGTCACAGAGGTTCTCCATGAAAGACCTGGGTGATGCCTCTTCCATTCTGGGGATCTGGATCTATCATGATAGATCTAAGAGGATGTTGGGACTTTCACAGTCAAGGTATATCGACACCATACTAAAAAGATTCGGTATGGAAGATTCAAAGTGCAGTAATCTACCGACTTATCACGGAATCACCCTTTCCAAAATGATGTCTCCCAAGACTGATTTGGAAAGGGCTCGCATGACATCTATACCCTATGCTTCTGTGGTAGGCTCTATAATGTATGCGATATTGTGTACCAGACTAGATGTCGCTTACGCACTAAGCGTGGTAAGCTGGTATCAGTCAAACCCAGGGGAGAAGCACTGGATAGCAGTAAAGAACATTCTCAAGTACCTGAGAAGGACTAAGGAGATGTTCTTGGTGTACGGCGGAAAGGACCTCCAGATCAAGGACTTTGCTGACTCCAGCTTCCAGAGTGACGAGGATTACTCCAAGTCCATGTCGGGTTATGTCTTTACCCTCAATAGAGGGGCGGTATGTTGGAAAAGCTCCAAACAGGACACCGTTGCTGACTCAACTATGGAAGCGGAGTATATAGCTGCTTATGACGCCGCGAAAGAAGCAGTCTGCGTAAGGAAGTTCCTAACAGAAATTCAGGTGGTTCCATCCATTGTTGGTCCTACCTCTGTATTGTGACAACAACGACGCTATAGCTTTAGCGAAGGAACCCAGGTCCCATCAGAAGTCCAGACATATCTTGAGGTGGTACCACCTGATCTGGGAGATCGTTGATCACCGGGAGATCGAGGTGAGGAGAGTAGATACGGAGAACAACACTGCAGATCTACTCATAAAGGCCATCCCTCAGACACAGTTCGAGAGGCTATCCGAGATGATAGGTCTGCGATATGCTAATACATGGCCTTAGTGAAAGTGGGAGATTGTTAGTGATATATGCCCTAGAGGCCATTATTGTATCATATTGGTTTGTATATTGCTTAATGGAAGTTTGGGATATTCACGGTTGTATTAACAGTCTTGCTTAAAATGGTAGTATGCTACCTAGTTTGTTTCTACCTCAATATGTGCATGTGTTTCTTTTAGTATATCGTTTATACATATTGGTAGAGCCCTTAGGATCGTTTGCTTGATTACCAGCGTTGTGATGGCAGTCACACTAGTGGGGGATGGGTAGTCTATAACCACATCCTTATACAGGTCTCTAGTTGTAGGATTATCGAGACAGGGCATCGATACTCTAGAGTAGACTAGTGTATACGCTTCTCATCCCAGCAGGGGAGGTGGTCTGTCCCACAGCCATTAGTACGTCGTACTGGAGATAGTATGCAGGTGCTCATTGGGTTATGAGTACACTGGACATGACTCGTTGGGAGCTGCTAGTGGGTATTATACCCATCGTCGGGTAGTAGTTCTCAGGTGACATGAGTACAGCTTAGTCCGTCGACTTGACACTGCTACTTCGCCTCGAGTGTGTTCCCACTGTACTTTGATTACTACCCTAACACGGCTCAAAGGAGTCGTGCAAACAGGTAGTAGTTGGGTGCAGTCCCGAAGCACTTGGAGGTAGTGGCGGTTAGATAGGATTCGTCTCTCCCGGTATTGGGGGTTGATATCGCGCTATGTTCGGAAAGCCATCACACAAAGTCCCTGGCCAGGAAAAGCGAGATTTACTAGTAGGTATTCCAGTAGTTTCTTAGGGTGTTTTGGGCTACACTCCGGCATGACTTATTGCGCTATTAGGGGTCTGACGGTTACCGCCCCCTAGGCCCAATATTCGATACTCTTAGACGAACAGACCAGACTGTACGGAGATTGTCACAAACAGGCTCAGTAGGAGTTCGGATGAGTTATTCTCATCGGCCTTCTTATCGACATATACCTGGGGGCCGTTACGTGCAGCTAGTACCGCTTGCGGCCTGTGGTTAAACCCATTGCCAATGTAGTGTCGAGTCTTTAGAGTCCCACACAGAGGGTTTCCCTGCATCATGCAAAAGATGTAGAGGTCGTATGGTTTTACGACAGGGTTCGATCACGTACGTATACTTGTACACGGATGATGATTCGGGCAGATAATACTAGTGGGCTTTGATTTAAGCTGGATCCTAGTATTGTATTGATGGATTATTTTCGTTTCTTTTGTATTCGTATTTTTCGGAATACGAATACGGGTATGTATGTACACTTGAGGGGCATTTTATTAATTTACTCAAAGATGTTTCTAGAAAATTAATCCTCATATTATCTATTTATCATTTTATATTAAATGGTTATTGTTTTATGAGGTGGAGGAAATGAGGTGGAATTATGCATTATTTTGAGCATGGCTCTTAGTGACACATGGAGTATTTTCAACCCATGACTCACTAAGGTGATTATTGAACATTTCTCATTTGGTTAATAGGTTTATTCTATGAGAAAAAGGGAGAGAGTTCAGTTTAGAACCAAGAGTGCATTCTCCATTTTCATGCTAAGTTCTCACTATCTTTTCCTCATATAGTTCTTCTTCTACCTCTAGCTTTTCTTGTCTCATGTGTTGAGAATCATAAAGCTAAAAGGACTTACTTATCCATCTCTATTCTCTACATCACCTAGGTCATCTAGTATAGTGAACTAGGTGCCCTAGTTACTTCGGATTTGAAGTAGGAGCTCGATCTACGGACTCTCGGGTGGATCGTCTTCGACTCGAAGAGGACGACGAGGAAGCGTCGATCCGATACGATCCTTGGAGCTTGTGACGAGGAGGAGGACAGCAACAAGAAGACCCGAAGGACTTGAAATCATGAGGTACATCATTCTTTCCATGTTACTTACCTCATTGTAGCTAGCTAGTTAGGGTTTAGTATCGATCCTGGAGTTGGGTCGATATTACGAAGCTTTGAAAAATCGTTATTTGGAAATTCCGCCTCCCCGCGAACCCGCGAGGTTCGTGGCATCGACTTACAGGCCTTACAGTGGTATCAGAGACAACTAAGCACTAGGACTAGCTTAGGCGATATTTTAGTTTCGATCGACAATTTTCCGATTCCGATTTCCTAGTTTAAACCCCTTCTCTGTTCGAATTTCAAAATTCTTTTAAATTTTTTTAAAACAATTGCAGAATGTCATTTTGAATGTGAAAATGAAGTGGGAGAAAAATGGGGGGGTTATGCAATTTTGACCGGCGGTGGCGGGTATGTAGCGAGCCGTTTTGCTTCAAAATGGCCCCAATTTTCTCTGGGGGCTTAAACTTGTAGAAATAGGATTTTTGGTATTGTTTGTTTTTACCAGTATTGAGATTTGATCTCGTATTGTATTGGAAAGTTATCTATCAAAACTGTAACATCGTAGCATTTTCATATTCATGATGTTAAAGTGTTCAACTCAGTTAATACAATGATACATACTTGTTGATATATATTTATGAGTCTGCGATGTTCTATGTTAAGTTTATTTGGTGTGGATTGGATCGTTGCAAAATGAATAGCCCTGTGCGTAATTGGATGTTGTGTGATATACGTTTCTTTTCATTCATGATGTAGCCAAAAAATGTATATTCTTTTATTCGGGATGAGCGGTCGACATGTGGCCGTCGTTTCCGCTTATTGTATTATTATTTATCGGGACTCGATCAGGTTGTGATCAATGTTACTGTTGTATTAATACAGGTATTAGGTTTACCCCACGAAGAAGCGCATTGGCAGCTGGGTTCTAGATTGCAGCGGGTGGCCATCTCAAGGAGTTGAGACCGGGTCACTAGATTCTAAGATTGGCGGGCTGCTTGGCGCGCTTGTAGGGGGTTAGAATAGACCCGTGGAGGAGTGTTCTCGTCATCAGATTCGAGAAAATGCTGGGTGGCCCCATCATGGTGATGATGTCGGGTTGCCTTGTTTCTCGGGTTAGCGGATGACTTGCCACACTCGTAGGGGTCTGCTTTTAGCTACGCACGGGCTATTCATGCGACCGGGGTATTCCGTGCTTCGTTTGTGGTTCGAACGAAACGTGGGATTCCTAAGTGATCCGACCATTCCAACTCTGTGATGTTGTATTTTCTTATGCTGTAATGTGATTATTTGAGTGTGATGATATATTTATATATGTGATATATGATATATATATATATATAAATGTTATATATGTTTTGCATCCATGCTAGCCCTACCCCCGCTCTGCCGTTAGTTAAGTAACCTAACGGTGCATGACGGGGCCCCGTGACGAATGCGGACGGCATTTATGTGTATTATATTTTTCCTTTTCATACTTTTCTGTAATGTTTGTGTGAGAAGGATAATGCTAGATAATGAGATTATCTAAATGATGGGATTGTATTAATTGCATTAATAAAAAGTAAAATAAATCTATACGTTGTAGGAACCGGCTTTTTATAAAGGGGAAATTTTAGTCGATTCTTTTGTTTTGCATTGAGGCATTCGGTTAGGAATGTCCTGCACCTCATTCGATGAGAAAAGAGCCTTGATCCCGTCACTGGGAGTTCGCTCTTAAGCAAAAATTTATGTTACTAAAATTGTTTTTGTAGCCGTATTTTTTTGCTTTTTGTTGTGATATTCGGTTATGAATATCCTGCACCTCATTCGATAAGGAAAGAGTCTAGATCTTTTCACGGGGAGTTCACACTTGAGCAAAAGTCTACGCGACTATAAACTTTCAAAACCACATGGTTCATACAATGAGATCAAGCTCATTACGTTGATGGTTTTATTCAAAACTAGCCGTAGCCCTCTGTCATTTCAGGAAGTAGAGTACTTAGTATCCGTGCTATGTTTGTTGACCTTCGTCAAGGCGTAGTGTACGGTAGCTAAGTGATGTCTTCCTGCTTGCATATGATGCAATTAGTTAAGACAGTTGCATAGCCTTGTTGACCTTTGTCAAGGGCTCGTGCGGGTGGGTCTAAATTAATCATGAAATGACGGGTAGAACTTGACTAGCAGATCATGATTTGTTGACCTTCGTCAAAGTCATAAGCTGTTAAGGGTAAAATCTGATATCGTGAGTATTAAAATCTGATATTCATTTTGGAATATCCTGCACCTCATTCAACAAGGAAAGAGCCGAGATCCCTTCAAAGGGAGTGACCTCTTTAGCAAGAGTTTTTCGCCACTATATTTTCAAAAAAAAGGCAATCATGTTCCTTCAACGATATCAAGTTCATTACGTTAACGGGTTTTTCGCCTAAAATCCATCCGTAGCCCTCCGTCGTTTCAGATTGATATTATTTAGTATTCGTGCTGCATTTGTTGACCTAGTCAAGGCGTAGTGAACGGTAGCTAGATGATATTTTTCTGTGGATTGCAAATGTGATTGGTTAGGACAGTCATGTGGCCTTGTTGACCTAGTCAAGGGAACGTACGGGTGGGTCTAATGCAATCAGGATAATGACGGGTAGAACTTGACTAACGGTTTATGGTTTGTTGACCTAGTCAAGGTCATAAACCGTTAGGGGCAAAAACCACATCGGGGGTTTCTAAAGAAACTGAAACTTGCAGATTTAGCATACCTTCTGGAGTGTGGTGACTAGAGTGGATTCCATCTAGGTCATCACACAATGATAGTTGGATCCCGATCCGACTGATGATTTGGATTACTCTTGGGAGATTATTTCACTTAACAATCAATGCTATAAACCAAGTAGGTGTCTAGAACGGTGTTAGCGGGGCTACGCCTCCAGGGAAAAGAGGTTCTTTAATTAAGGAACTTCGCGAAAGCGTTGGAAAACCTCCCTCGAAGTACCAACACTAGCCTGGCTGAAAGGTTAAGCAAGTATTGTGACGTGCAATTAATCCCGACTAGTTCTTCTTTTAAAAAGTTTTAAGAAGAATTCGAGGAAACAGTGGGAGCCATCCTGGTTAGATAAACTAATAAACCAATCTAATCTTGCAAGAGCGCACGCTGAGTGTTTCTTTTCTCTCTCTCCAGGTAGCAACCATTTAACGCCCTAATCAAGATAATAAAATGTATCGCTTGACCGATTCGAATTCTTATTCGGGGCTGGGGAACGTTGGTTCAGCTCTAACATGTGACAACAGTCATAAGTATGAGCAAGGGAAAGAGGATTGTATGGATTCCAAGGATACCCAGTTGAAGAAGATGTTAGTGTATTTGCCCTGGGGCCAATATTGTATCATACTAGTTTGTATATTACTTAATGGAAGCTTGGGATATTCACATGTATATAACAGTCTGTAAGTCCACGTTGCGACCCCCGGTTCTTACGGGGAGGCGGAAACGGTATAAAAGTCAAATTTTAGTGCAAGAGGTAACATGGACTAAGCTAGGTCGGGATCGTTACCTAAACTAAAACTAGCAAACTTAGCTAAAGAGAGTTAGCTACTCGGATGAAGATGGTTATACCTAGACTTGAACTCCTTCGTCTTCAAACTTTGTAGAGGTTGATGGTTCTCCTTTGTCGCCTTCTCCCGTCGAAGATGGATCCACCTCGAAGGCTCGACCTTTGGGCTCTTTCTCGTACTTGGAGTGAACTAGAATCGCCGGCTTGCTAGACCCTTGATCCTAGAGTGAGTAGAGAGTGTCTAGGGTTTGCTTTTGTTTTTCAAGAGAAGGATTCTCAACACATGAGAAGGTTTCTCTTGGCTAGAGGAAGAAGAAGATGAAAATGAAGAGAGAGAGTGAGAGTGATAGAATGAGCCTCTCTTTTTCCTTTTGCAACCATAACAAAAGAAAAAAGAATAATCAAATAATAATAATAATCAAAATGAAAAAGGTTTGATGGAAAGTTTAGGAATGACTAATATCATTACAAACATTAAATGAAAAAGCAAGAATGAAAAGGCATCTTGCATTTGTAATGATGGTAGTCAAATGTTCAACCATGGTCAACAAGTCAACCATGGTCAACAAGTCAACAAAAACTAACCATGACACAATTTCATTTTATTATATATTATTAAATGATATAATACAAATCCATTAGGGTTTGGAAAAAGACGACTGTCAACTGTGCATACGCACCCGTTCCGAAACCCTAATGGAAATCATCTTCCTCCTCCTCAAATAACTGTGCATACACACCTGCATTCTTGTTCCGAGGAACATGAATACTGAGAGATAAAAGCAACCCCAAATACTATACCAGTATCCGGCTCAAACCAGAGCCCGCTGGTAATATCTGTCCGGACTCCAAACGTGCACAAGTGCGCGGATGAGAACGGACCCTGTCGCAAAACCATGCGACCTCTACTCTGTTTTGCCCATAGGCGAATACCCTCTGTGTGGGACTCTAAAGACTCGACACTACGATGGCAGTGGGTTTAACCACAGACCGCCAGCGGCACTAGCTGTGCGTAACGGTCCCCAGGTAGATGTCGACAAGAAGGCTGACGAGGTGAAACCCCATCTGTACTCCTACTGAGTCTGAATGTGACAGTCTCCGTACAGTCCGGTCTGTTCGTCTGATACATCGCATGGCGGGCCTAGGGGGCGGTAAACGTCAGTCCCCCAATAGCGGTACAAGTCGTGCCGGAGCGAAGCCCAAAACACCCTGAGATAACACTGGAAACCTACCAGTATATCTCGTTTGCCCTGGCCAGGGACTACTCGTGTAATGGCTCTCCTAGACACAGCGCGATGTCAACCCCCAATACCGGGAGAGACGAATCCTGTCTAACCGTCACTGCCTCCAAGTGCTTCGGGACTGCACCCAACCACCACCTGTTTGCACGACTCCTTTGAGCCGTGGTAGGGTAGTGATCAAAGTGCAATGGGAACACACTCGAGGCGAAGTGCCAGTGTCAAGTCAGCGGACTAAGCTGTACTCATGTCACCTGGGAACTGATGACTGACGATAGGTATAATACCAACCTGTCAGTTCCCGACGAGTCCTGTCCAGTGTACTCGTAACCCAACGAGCACCCGTATACTATCTCCAGTACGACGTACTGATGGCTGTGGGACAGACCATCTCCCACACTGGGATGAGAAGCGCATACGCTAGTCTACTCCGGAGTATCGATGCCCTATCTCGATAGTCCTGCGACTAGGGACCTGTATAAGGATGTGCTTATAGATTACCCAGCCCCCACTAGTGTGACTGCCATCACAACGCTGGTAATCAAGCAAAGATCCTAAGGGCTCCACTAATGCGTATAAGTGATATAGTAAAATAAACACAAGTACACATTGAAGTAGAGACAAACCAAGTAGCATACTACTATTTTGAGCAAGATTTTATATACAAGGTGAATATCCCAAGCATCCATTAAGTAATATACAAACTAGTATGATACAGTAATGGCCTCTAGGGCATATACACTAACAATCTCCCACTTGCACTAAGGCCATGTACTGGCGTATCGAAGACCTATCATCTCGATCAGCCGCTCGAACTGAGTCTGGGGTAGGGCCTTGGTGAATGGATCTGCAGTGTTGTCTTCTGAAGCAACTCTCCGAACCCACGATCTCCCTGCGATCCACGATCTCCCTGATCAGGTGATACCGCCTCAAGATGTGCCTGGATCTCTGATGGGACCTGGGTTCCTTCGCTAAAGCTATAGCCCCGTTGTTGTCGCAATACAGAGGTATTGGATCAACAATGGACGGAACCACCTGAAGTTCTTTCAAGAACTTCCTCATCCAGACAGCTTCTTTTGCGGCATCAGATGCAGCGATGTATTCCGCTTCCATCGTCGAGTCTGCAACGGTTTCCTGTTTGGAACTCTTCCAACACACCGCCCCTCCATTGAGGGTAAAGACAAAACCCGACATGGACTTGGAATCATCCTTGTCACTCTGGAAGCTGGAGTCAGCAAAGGCCTCGATCTGGAGGTCTTTTCCGCCATACACCAAGAACATCTCCTTAGTCCTTCTCAGGTACTTGAGAATGTTCTTTACCGCTATCCAGTGTTTCTCCCCAGGGTTTGACTGATACCGGCTTACCACACTCAGTGCATAAGCTACATCCGGTCTGGTACACAACATCGCATACATTATAGAGCCTACCGCAGAAGCGTAGGGTATAATAGACATGCGATCCCTCTCCAAATCAGTCTTGGGAGACATCTCTTTAGAGAGGGTGATCCCGTGACAAGCCGGTAGGTTACCGCGCTTGGAATCTTCCATACTGAATCTCTTCACTATGGTGTCGATGTACCTGGACTGAGAAAGTCCCAATATCCTCTTGGATCTATCACGATGGATCCGGATCCCCAGGATGTATGAGGCATCACCCAGGTCTTTCATGGAGAACCTGTGTGACAAGAACCCCTTGACAGATTGTAGCATAGGAATGTCATTTCCGATCAAGAGAATGTCATCCACGTATAAAACGAGGAATACTACAGTTCTCGCTACAAATCTACTGTAGATGCATGGTTCATCTGGATTTTTGATAAAGCCAAATTCCTTGACCGTCTCATCAAAACAGATGTTCCAACTCCGCGATGCCTGCTTCAGTCCATAGATGGACTTAAGCAACTTGCACACCTTTCCGCTGCTCCCACTCTGAATGAAACCCTCTGGCTGGTCCATATAGACACACTCCTCTAAATTTCCATTTAGAAAAGCTGTCTTTACGTCTATTTGCCAGATCTCATAATCGTGGAAAGCAGCAATGGCAAGAAGGATCCGAATGGATTTCAGCATGGCTACTGGAGAAAAGGTTTCGTCATAGTCCAAGCCAGGTCTTTGACGAAAACCCTTTGCTACCAGCCTAGCTTTATAGGTCTCAACCTGTCCATCTACACCAATCTTCCTTTTGAAGATCCACTTGCATCCTACGGGTTTTACCCCGTCTGGAGCAATGTCCAACGTCCATACCTTGTTGGTGTACATGGACTCCATTTCGGTCCGCATTGCATCCAGCCATTTCACTGAGTCAACGCTCTGAACGGCCTGCTGGAAGCTAGTAGGCTCATCATAATCTATGATGCAATCCTCTCTATCCCCGTCTATGAGAAAACCGTAGTATCTCTCGGACGGATGAGACTGCCTACTACTTCTGCGGAGCGGCGTAGGAATGTCCTGTTCTGTTGAACCCTCTGGTTCCACCAAACTTTCAGTAACTGTCTCTGGTTCTGGAACTTCTTCCAGTTCTACTGTGCTCCCACTTATCTGGTTTTCCAAAAACTCAGTTTCCAAGAAGTAGGCATGACGAGAAACAAGAACTTTTTGTTCCTCTTCACAGTAGAAGAAATATCCTTTTGAGTTCTTTGGATACCCCACAAACTTGCACTGTACTGAGCGTGCCTCGAGCTTGTCTGCATGCTGCTTTTTGACAAAAGCCGGACATCCCCATGTCTTAATGTGCTTAAGATAGGGTTTCTTCCCACACCACATTTCATATGGTGTGGAAGGCACAGTCTTAGTCGGAACTCGGTTCAAAAGGTATGCGGCTGATTCTAGAGCATATCCCCAGAATGATCGCGGCAACTCAGCGTTACTCATCATGGACCGCACCATATCCAATAGGGTGCGGTTCCGTCTTTCCGATACACCGTTATGTTGCGGGGTGTAAGGAGGAGTAAGTTGAGAGAGAATTCCGTTCTCTTTTAAATAGTCCAGGAACTCGGCACTTAAGTATTCTCCACCTCGATCCGATCTTAGAATCTTAATACTCTTGCCGGTCTGTTTCTCTACTTCATTCTTATACTCCTGGAATTTTCCAAAGGCCTCGGACTTATGTTTCATTAAGAAGACATAACCGTACCTTGAGAAGTCATCCGTAAAAGTAATGAAGTAAGAATGTCCGCTTCGGGCATGTGTAGACATTGGACCGCACACGTCACTGTGTACGAGTCCCAAGAGCTCGCTCGCTCTTACTCCATGTCCAGTAAACGGAGTCTTTTTCATCTTTCCTTTGAGACAGGATTGACAAGTGGCATACGACTGATATTCGAACGCATTCAAATACCCTTCTGTATGTAACTTCGTCAACCTTCTCTCATTGATGTGACCCAATCTACAATGCCATAAGAAAGTCTGGTTTATTTCTGGAGACTTTCTTTTGTGTGTATTCTGGACATTAAAAATCTGTGGTTGGTTCAATACGTATATACCATTACTCAAAGTACCTGACCCAATCAAAACTTGATTAAGGCGAATGTTTACAACATTACTTACAAACGCAAATTCATAACCTTCTTTAGAAACTAAAGATACAGAAATGATATTACAAGTTGCGTTGGGTACAAAAAAGCAATTACGCAAAACCAAAACATGTCCATCTGACATTCCCAGGTGATAGTCCCCCACGGCTTTAGCATCCATGCTAGCTCCGTTTGCAACTCTGAGGGTCATGTCACCTGCTTTCAAAACACTACGGTTTCTCAACGCCTGCAAAGAATTACAGATATGAGATCCTGATCCGGTATCCAATACCCAGGAAGTAGAGTTTATAGAAAGACAGTTTTCAATAACATACACACCTGAAGCTGAAGCTGCAACCTGCTTCAATTCCTGTGTTCTGGCCTTCCAGGCCCTGCAATCATTCTTCCAGTGTCCTTTCTTATGACAAAAGAAGCATTCTTCCTTATCCACAAGCTTCCCCGCTATCTTTGTTGCTTTTCCTTTTCCCTTCGTATCCACTTTACTAACACCGCCCCTTGGTTTGGCGGGGGCTTTCTTCTTCTTTCCCTTGGCTTTCGCCTTGGACCTAGAAGAAGATGATCCTCCTACAAACAAAGTGGATGTTTCCCTACCTTTCTGTAGGGTGCCCTCTGCGCTCCTCAGCAGGTTGAGGAGCTCTGAAAGTTCAACCTCCTTTTCTTGTAGGTTGAAGTTCATTATAAACTGGGCGTAAGTGGAAGGAAGGGACTGGAGAACTATATCCGTATATAGCTCACTCTCCAATGTGATCCCTAGGTCAGCGAGCTCCTCAATGTAGCCGATCATCTTTAGCACGTGCTCGGCTACTGATGATCCGACGGCCATTCTTGTCGAAAACAACTTTTTCGACGCTTCGTATCTTGCGATACGTGATTGCTCTCCATACAGTTCTTTTGTATGAAGCAATATGGACTCCATGTCCATATTCTCATGCCTCCTCTGATGTTCGTTGTCCATCGAGGCAAGCAGGAGGCACTTGGCCTTCGCGCTATCAATCTCCCAAGTCTTACGGATTTCCTTATCCGCGACGCTGGAAGTTGGACCAGGGACAGGGGGAGCTTTGGTGGTAAGAAGATACCCCAGCTTGTCATAAGTGATTGCTATCTTGACATTCCTGAGCCAATCTTTGTAGTTTGGCCCTGTCAGTTTGTTTTTATCTAGGAGTAACTTAAGTCCAGTCATGTTGATTGGTCGCTGCAATTAGGAGAGAGAAGAAGAAACACTCAGCATGATGCTCTTGCAAGTTTAGAGTGGTTTTTAGTTTGTCTAAATATGATGGCTCCCACTGTTTCTCGAATCCCTCCTCAAACCATAAAGGAAGAATTAGCCAGGATCAATCCCACCGTACAATACTTGCTTAACCGTTCAGCCAGGCCGGTGTCGGTACTTCGAGGGAGGTTTTCCAACGCTTTCGCGAAGTTCCTTAATTAAAGAACCTCTTTTTCCTGGGGGCGTAGCCCCGCTAACACCTTTCTAGGCACCTACTAGGTTTATAGCATTGATCGTTAAGTGAAAAATTTCCCGGGGAGTAGCATATACTCACAGTAGGATCGGGATCCAAATATCATCGCGTGACGAAACTGAAGGAATCCTACCAGAATCACCACACTCCAAATGGTATGCAAATCTAGCAAGTTTCAGTACTTATGAAACTCCCGATGTGGATTTTTGCCCCATGCTCTTATGACCTTGACTTTGGCCAACAAATCATAAGTCACATGTCAAGTTCTACCCGTCGTTCTCCAGGTTAATTTGAATCCACCCGTACCTACCCTTGACTTTGGCCAACAAGGCAGTACGACTGTTCCAAACCAACGCATCTATCTATGCTGCACATGAATACCCAATAGCTACCAATCACTATGCCTTGACTTTGGCCAACAAACACAGCTTGAATACTATTGACTATTCATGTGAAACGACGGAGGGCTACGAATGGTTTTGGCGAAACCGTGAACGTAGTGAACTTGATTTGGTCGATGGAACGAGATAGCTTTTAAAAGGAGTGGCTCAAACTCCGCATTTTAAGAGTTAGTTTTGAAAAGAACCGAGTGGTTTTTCGAAAGTGTTCCAACGACTTTAACTTGGTTTATTATCTTGCATTAGTTCTTTTAATGCGTGATATTCTTGCATTAGTTCTTTTAATGCGTCCCATCATTTAATCCTACCATTGCAGAAAACAACCAAAATATGACGTACGCTTATGCCATTCGCATTCGCCACTGGGCCCCGTCATTACCCGTTAGGTTACTTAACTAACGACAGAGCGGGGGCTGGGCTAGCGCGTCTGTAAAACATAAGCAACGCCTAAATAGAAAGCAATGATAAACATTTTAGATCACAGATAAATACATTGGATATACTAGTAATCTGTAATTTGTACGAGCCTGTAACAAAAAACAGATAACACGGTCGCGGTGAATAGCCAATACCCCACCCAAGACCCCTACGGGTGCGGCAAACTACCCGCCAAGTACCCGAAGCGTAGCAACCTCCCTCATCTCCATGAGTAGGCCACTCGACACTTCGGCATACCCGGTAGTTTGTGCACCCCTCCATGGGTCTATCCTAGGAGCAAAAACAGTAAAAGAATTATACAATGACGGCTACAACCCCGACCCGGTTGTGCGGCCAAACAAATAATAATTATTACATCAATTTACATTTACAATGAATTGCAAGAAAAGAAAACTCTCGTCTCACAACCCCCGGCTATTCACCCGCGACAATCCAACATATTTATATACACATTCCAGCACATTACAGATCATGTATAACCCCGACTAATCGACTTATAGCGATTAGCCGATGTTCAATACATGCAAACAATACAGATATAACCATCATAGTCAAAGCGCAGTGAAGTTCGGAAAAAATACGGAATTATAGGACCCCAAAAGAAAATTTCTTTTCTGGAAAATCTGGGCACATATAATATATTTCAAAAATCCCAAAACCAACACCTACACACACTGCACGAAAAACGACGCAAAGATGAAGACAAAGCGCGGCGCTTCCGCGGCACATGCCTACCTCGTGCCGCGGAAGCGCGGCGGTTTGAAGGGAACAGTGAACCGTTTTTCATGGGTGTTCTTAGAAAACCCTGAGATGATTTTACAAGTATAAAGTTTTTCATTTTGACCAGAAAAAAATTCAACAGAAACTCAGTTTTTGTAAAAGTTTGGTTTTTGGATTTTTCCGGTTCCGAACTTCGTTACACTTCACTACCAAGCTAGTTTAAGTTTAGTTAGGCTCTGATACCACTGTAAGTCCACGTTGCGACCCCCGGTTCTTACGGGGAGGCGGAAACGGTATAAAAGTCAAATTTTAGTGCAAGAGGTAACATGGACTAAGCTAGGTCGGGATCGTTACCTAAACTAAAACTAGCAAACTTAGCTAAAGAGAGTTAGCTACTCGGATGAAGATGGTTATACCTAGACTTGAACTCCTTCGTCTTCAAACTTTGTAGAGGTTGATGGTTCTCCTTTGTCGCCTTCTCCCGTCGAAGATGGATCCACCTCGAAGGCTCGACCTTTGGGCTCTTTCTCGTACTTGGAGTGAACTAGAATCGCCGGCTTGCTAGACCCTTGATCCTAGAGTGAGTAGAGAGTGTCTAGGGTTTGCTTTTGTTTTTCAAGAGAAGGATTCTCAACACATGAGAAGGTTTTTAGTCGATTCTTTTGTTTTGCATTGAGGCATTCGGTTAGGAATGTCCTGCACCTCATTCGATGAGAAAAGAGCCTTGATCCCGTCACTAGGAGTTCGCTCTTAAGCAAAAATTTATGTTACTAAAATTGTTTTTGTAGCCGTATTTTTTTGCTTTTTGTTGTGATATTCGGTTATGAATATCCTGCACCTCATTCGATAAGGAAAGAGTCTAGATCTTTTCACGGGGAGTTCACACTTGAGCAAAAGTCTACGCGACTATAAACTTTCAAAACCACATGGTTCATACAATGAGATCAAGCTCATTACGTTGATGGTTTTATTCAAAACTAGCCGTAGCCCTCTGTCATTTCAGGAAGTAGAGTACTTAGTATCCGTGCTATGTTTGTTGACCTTCGTCAAGGCGTAGTGTACGGTAGCTAAGTGATGTCTTCCTGCTTGCATATGATGCAATTAGTTAAGACAGTTGCATAGCCTTGTTGACCTTTGTCAAGGGCTCGTGCGGGTGGGTCTAAATTAATCATGAAATGACGGGTAGAACTTGACTAGCAGATCATGATTTGTTGACCTTCGTCAAAGTCATAAGCTGTTAAGGGTAAAATCTGATATCGTGAGTATTAAAATCTGATATTCATTTTGGAATATCCTGCACCTCATTCAACGAGGAAAGAGCCGAGATCCCTTCAAAGGGAGTGACCTCTTTAGCAAGAGTTTTTCGCCACTATATTTTCAAAAAAAAGGCAATCATGTTCCTTCAACGATATCAAGTTCATTACGTTAACGGGTTTTTCGCCTAAAATCCATCCGTAGCCCTCCGTCGTTTCAGATTGATATTATTTAGTATTCGTGCTGCATTTGTTGACCTAGTCAAGGCGTAGTGAACGGTAGCTAGATGATATTTTTCTGTGGATTGCAAATGTGATTGGTTAGGACAGTCATGTGGCCTTGTTGACCTAGTCAAGGGAACGTACGGGTGGGTCTAATGCAATCAGGATAATGACGGGTAGAACTTGACTAACGGTTTATGGTTTGTTGACCTAGTCAAGGTCATAAACCGTTAGGGGCAAAAACCACATCGGGGGTTTCTAAAGAAACTGAAACTTGCAGATTTAGCATACCTTCTGGAGTGTGGTGACTAGAGTGGATTCCATCTAGGTCATCACACAATGATAGTTGGATCCCGATCCGACTGATGATTTGGATTACTCTTGGGAGATTATTTCACTTAACAATCAATGCTATAAACCAAGTAGGTGTCTAGAACGGTGTTAGCGGGGCTACGCCTCCAGGGAAAAGAGGTTCTTTAATTAAGGAACTTCGCGAAAGCGTTGGAAAACCTCCCTCGAAGTACCAACACTAGCCTGGCTGAAAGGTTAAGCAAGTATTGTGACGTGCAATTAATCCCGACTAGTTCTTCTTTTAAAAAGTTTTAAGAAGAATTCGAGGAAACAGTGGGAGCCATCCTGGTTAGATAAACTAATAAACCAATCTAATCTTGCAAGAGCGCACGCTGAGTGTTTCTTTTCTCTCTCTCCAGGTAGCAACCATTTAACGCCCTAATCAAGATAATAAAATGTATCGCTTGACCGATTCGAATTCTTATTCGGGGCTGGGGAACGTTGGTTCAGCTCTAACATGTGACAACAGTCATAAGTATGAGCAAGGGAAAGAGGATTGTATGGATTCCAAGGATACCCAGTTGAAGAAGATGTTAGTGTATTTGCCCTGGGGCCAATATTGTATCATACTAGTTTGTATATTACTTAATGGAAGCTTGGGATATTCACATGTATATAACAGTCTGTAAGTCCACGTTGCGACCCCCGGTTCTTACGGGGAGGCGGAAACGGTATAAAAGTCAAATTTTAGTGCAAGAGGTAACATGGACTAAGCTAGGTCGGGATCGTTACCTAAACTAAAACTAGCAAACTTAGCTAAAGAGAGTTAGCTACTCGGATGAAGATGGTTATACCTAGACTTGAACTCCTTCGTCTTCAAACTTTGTAGAGGTTGATGGTTCTCCTTTGTCGCCTTCTCCCGTCGAAGATGGATCCACCTCGAAGGCTCGACCTTTGGGCTCTTTCTCGTACTTGGAGTGAACTAGAATCGCCGGCTTGCTAGACCCTTGATCCTAGAGTGAGTAGAGAGTGTCTAGGGTTTGCTTTTGTTTTTCAAGAGAAGGATTCTCAACACATGAGAAGGTTTCTCTTGGCTAGAGGAAGAAGAAGATGAAAATGAAGAGAGAGAGTGAGAGTGATAGAATGAGCCTCTCTTTTTCCTTTTGCAACCATAACAAAAGAAAAAAGAATAATCAAATAATAATAATAATCAAAATGAAAAAGGTTTGATGGAAAGTTTAGGAATGACTAATATCATTACAAACATTAAATGAAAAAGCAAGAATGAAAAGGCATCTTGCATTTGTAATGATGGTAGTCAAATGTTCAACCATGGTCAACAAGTCAACCATGGTCAACAAGTCAACAAAAACTAACCATGACACAATTTCATTTTATTATATATTATTAAATGATATAATACAAATCCATTAGGGTTTGGAAAAAGACGACTGTCAACTGTGCATACGCACCCGTTCCGAAACCCTAATGGAAATCATCTTCCTCCTCCTCAAATAACTGTGCATACACACCTGCATTCTTGTTCCGAGGAACATGAATACTGAGAGATAAAAGCAACCCCAAATACTATACCAGTATCCGGCTCAAACCAGAGCCCGCTGGTAATATCTGTCCGGACTCCAAACGTGCACAAGTGCGCGGATGAGAACGGACCCTGTCGCAAAACCATGCGACCTCTACTCTGTTTTGCCCATAGGCGAATACCCTCTGTGTGGGACTCTAAAGACTCGACACTACGCTGGCAGTGGGTTTAACCACAGACCGCCAGCGGCACTAGCTGTGCGTAACGGTCCCCAGGTAGATGTCGACAAGAAGGCTGACGAGGTGAAACCCCATCTGTACTCCTACTGAGTCTGAATGTGACAGTCTCCGTACAGTCCGGTCTGTTCGTCTGATACATCGCATGGCGGGCCTAGGGGGCGGTAAACGTCAGTCCCCCAATAGCGGAACAAGTCGTGCCGGAGCGAAGCCCAAAACACCCTGAGATAACACTGGAAACCTACCAGTATATCTCGTTTGCCCTGGCCAGGGACTACTCGTGTAATGGCTCTCCTAGACACAGCGCGATGTCAACCCCCAATACCGGGAGAGACGAATCCTGTCTAACCGTCACTGCCTCCAAGTGCTTCGGGACTGCACCCAACCACCACCTGTTTGCACGACTCCTTTGAGCCGTGGTAGGGTAGTGATCAAAGTGCAATGGGAACACACTCGAGGCGAAGTGCCAGTGTCAAGTCAGCGGACTAAGCTGTACTCATGTCACCTGGGAACTGATGACTGACGATAGGTATAATACCAACCTGTCAGTTCCCGACGAGTCCTGTCCAGTGTACTCGTAACCCAACGAGCACCCATATACTATCTCCAGTACGACGTACTGATGGCTGTGGGACAGACCATCTCCCACACTGGGATGAGAAGCGCATACGCTAGTCTACTCCGGAGTATCGATGCCCTATCTCGATAGTCCTGCGACTAGGGACCTGTATAAGGATGTGCTTATAGATTACCCAGCCCCCACTAGTGTGACTGCCATCACAACGCTGGTAATCAGCAAAGATCCTAAGGGCTCCACTAATGCGTATAAGTGATATAGTAAAATAAACACAAGTACACATTGAAGTAGAGACAAACCAAGTAGCATACTACTATTTTGAGCAAGATTGTATATACAAGGTGAATATCCCAAGCATCCATTAAGTAATATACAAACTAGTATGATACAGTAATGGCCTCTAGGGCATATACACTAACACAGTCTTGCTAAACATGGTAGTATGCTACTTGGTTTTTTCTATTTTAATATGTGAGTATACGTATTGATAGAGCTCTTAGGATCTTGCTTGACTACCAGCGTTGTGATGGCAGTCACACTAGTGGGGGCTAGGTAGTCTACAAGCACATCCTTATTCAGGTCCCTAGTCGTTGGATTATCGAGACAGGGCATAGATACTCCGGAGTAGACTAGTGTGTACGCTTCTCATCCCAGTTGGGGAGATGGTCTATCCCACAGCCGTCAGTACGTCGTACTGGAGATAATATGCAGGCGCTCGTTAGGTTACGGGTACACCGGACAGGACTCACAGGGAACTGTTGGTTGGTTTTATACCAGTCGTCAGTGAACAGTTCCCAGGTGACATGAGTACAGCATAGTCCGCAGACTTGACACTGCTACTTCGCCTCGAGTGTGTCCTACTGTTCTTAGATTGCTACCCTACCACGGCTCAAAGGAGTCATGCAAACAGGTTGCAGTTGGGTGCAGTCCCGAGCACTTGGAGGCAGTGGAGTTAGACAGGATTCGTCTCTCCCGGTATTGGGGATTGATATCGCGCTGTGTCAGAGAGCCATTACGCAAAGTCCCTGGCCAGGGCAAGCGAGATTTGCTGGTAGGTTCCAGTAGTTTCTTACGGTGTAATGAGCTTCGCTCCGACACGACTTATACCGCTATTAGGGGACTGACGCTTGCCGCCCCCTAGGCCCGATATGCGATAGTCTTAGACGAACAGACCGGACTGTACGGAGATTGTCACATCAGACTCAGTAGGAGTTCGGATGGGTTTCCTCATCGGCCTTCTTATCGACATCTACCTGGGGACCGTTATGTACAGCTAGTGCCCCTTGCGGTCTGTGGTTAAACCCACTGCCAGCATAGTAGTCGATTCTCTAGAGTCCCACACAGAGAGTTTCCCTACTCCAGGCGAAACGATATAGAGGTCGTATGGTTTTACGACAAGGGTTCGGACGCATACATGTGTTTACGCACGTACGACTTTCGGACAGTTTTTACTAGTCGGCTTTGGTTTAAGCCAGTTTCTAGTATCCGGTTATTGGATTTATACAGTCTAAAGTTTTTCCGTGTTTTCACGGATAGGAGGGGCGTTCTCGTAATTGCGCGAGAAGCTTCTAGAAGATGGTGACTTGGGGGTTAAGGTGGCATATGCATTAAATGGGATTAGTGAGTCATATGAGTGATTCATCCATGTCATTAATGCATCATAAATGCTTAATGACTCATGGAGATGAATCACCCATTAGATATTTATGAAGCATGATTATTCATCCTTCATTTTATTTTGTTGGATAAAACATTATGCTTGATATATATTATGATAGCTCATTATCTCATCTCATTTCTTTTGCTCACTTTCTCTCTCCTCAAGCTCTCCCTCTTCAAACCCTAATCCTCCCCTCTCATGTGTTGAGTACAAGGATTAGATTAGACTACTTAATCCTTAACCATTCTCTATATCACCTAGGTTGCTTAGATTAGCGATTTAAGAAACCTAGTTACCTCTAGTTTGAGGTGAAGCTTGTAGTAAAACTCTCAGGTGGATCTTATACTACTTAGAGAAGGCCGGAGAGGACATGGAGAACGACAAGAAGAAGGACTCGGTTGTACAGGTATAATCACTTTTCATAGTAGTTGCTAACTCCTATGTTTGTTGTTAGTTATTGTTTATGCAAAGATTCTCGGTTAGTCGATGTTTACGCTTTAAACAAGATCGTTTTTCATTTTTCCGCCTCCCCGCAAGTCGTGGGGTGTTGTACATCGACTTACAGTGGTATCAGAGCCTCGCTAAACAATAATTAACTCATTAGAAAAGTCGTAAGTATTTCGAACGCAAAAAGAACCGGAAAGATCATCGTTTTACACAGTTTCTGTCGAAATTAAAACAGGCCCTAAAAATTTTTCAGGGACATGCAGAATAACAAGAAGGAAATTATAGGGGTACTGAAGAAATTTGGTCGCGTAACTCGGCTAACTTGCCGTGGAACCGCGGCGGATCCATGCGATCCGCCGCGGATCCGCGGCCGAGTTAGGGCCGAGTCGGCCTAAATTTCTTCAATGACCTTTTGGTGTTAACAGTGATATTTCTGGATATTTTATTTTCTTCTAAGATCTCACGTGCACAGAGAAGTTTTGCAGTAGAATCTAAAGTGTTTTGCTCGATCGAAATTTTACGATGTTTGCTAATTTGATTATATCTGTGTTTGTATAATGTGTTCGTAAACCTCCCCTAACTGCTAGTATGTCGGTTGGCAGGGGGTTGCACATTTCTGTAATGGTTTTTACTGTTTGTGGATGTGAACTGTATTGGACTGTTGTGATGATTAGCCGGGGTTTGTGATGGGTTATTATTTTAATTCATTCGATGTAATTGTAATATGTTGTAATATTATTTTGCGGGGCACATCCAGGTTGCGGTTGTAGCTACCGTTGTAATATTTCATTTTACTGTTTTTGCTCCTAGGATAGACCCAAGGTGGGGTGCACAAACTACCGGGTACTTTGAAGTGTTTAGTGGCCTACTCACTTTGTTGAGGGAGACCGCTTCACTTCGGGTATTTGACGGGTAGTTTGCCGTACCCGTTGGGGTCTAGGGTGTGGTAATGGCTATTCATCATAACTGTGTAATCCGTCTTTTGTTGCAGGCTCTAAACAAACACGGATTGCTTGCAAATCCAATAAAGTTCATATGAGATCTGGAATGCCTATTATTGCGTCTGACGAATGTACAATATCTATATATGATAGCTATTTAGACGTCACTTATGTTTTACACCCGCGCTAGCCCAGCCCCCGCTCTGCCGTTAGTTATGTAACCTAACGGGTGATGATGGGACCCCGTGGCGAATGCGGATGGCATAAGAGGACGTTGTATTTTCGTTGTTTTCTGCAATGATAGGTTAATGATGGGACGCATTATTTATAATGCAAAGAAAATAAACCAAAAGTTTAATCTTTGGAACAATTTAAAAGAAACCACTCGGTTAATTTTAAAACAGATATTTTTTTAAATGCGGAGATTTAACCACTCCTTTTAAAAGCTATCAGGTTCCTTCGGTTATATCAAGTTCACTACGTTCACGGTTTCGCCAAAACCATTCGTAGCCCTCCGTCATTTCATTTGGGTATTCAATAGTATTCAAGCTATGCATTTTTGGCCAAAGTCAAGGCATAGTGTTTGGTAACTGCTGGGTTTTCATTTGTTGCATAAGATAGATGAGTTAGTTTGGGACAGTCGTATTATCATTTGACCAAAGTCAGAGGTATGTACGGATGGGTTCAAATTGACAAAATAATGACGGGTAGAACTTGACATATGACTTATGACATTTTGACCAAAGCCAAGGTCATAAGAGCATGAGGCAAAAATATATATCGGGAATTTCTAAAGAAACTGAAATTTGCAAAGAGATGCATACCGTTTGGAGTTTGATGAATGTTGGTAGGATTCCTTCAGCATTATCAGACAATGATATTTGGATCCCGATCCTACTATGAGTATATGCTACTTATCAGGATATTCGTCACTTAACGATCAATGCTATAAACCAAGTAGGTGTCAAGAAAGGTGTCAGCGGGGTTACGCCCCCAGAGAAAAGAGGTTCTTTAATTAAGGAACTTCGCGAAAGCGTTGGAAAACCTCCCTCGAAGTATCGACACTAGCCTGGCTGAACGGTTAAGCAAGAATTGTACAGTGAGAATAGTCCTGGCTAATTCTTCTTTTATGGTTTGAGGAAGGATTCGAGAAACAGTGGGAGCCATCCAGTTTAGATAAACTAAAAACCACTCTAAACTTGCAAGAGCATCATGCTAAAGAGTTTTCTTCTCTCTCTCCTAATTGCAGCGACCCTGAAAATGACTGGACTTAAGTTACTTTTAGAGAAAAATATACTGACAGGGCCAAACTATAAAGATTGGCTGCGGAATGTCAAAATGGCTTTGACCTATGACAAATTGGGGTACGTCCTCACCGCTAAGGCACCTGCTGTCCCTGGTCCCAAATCCAGTAATGCAGATAAGGAAATCCGCAAAACCTGGGATTTCGATTGCGCGAAAGCCAAGTGTATCGTGCTTGCCTCGATGAACAATGAACATCAGAGGAGGCACGGGGATATGGAACTAGATGCCATATTTCTCCATACAAAGGAACATTATGGAGAGCAATCTCGTATAGCAAGATACGAGACCTCTAAGAACTTGTTTCGAGCGAGGTTGGCTGTCGGGTCATCGGTAGGAGAACATGTCCTAAAGATGATCGGCTATATAGAAGAGCTCGCAGACCTTGGGACGACTTTAGATAATGAGCTCTATACAGACCTGTTAGGTTTTTCTATCACTCTATGTATAGTTTGGAAGCATCACATGTCACAAAGTTTAAATTTTTATGGTGCTAAGCAAGCATACAAAGGAATCGATCCTAGAAAATTAGGGTTTCAAAACTTAAAGGCAATAAAGACTAGGGTTTTGAGACTACAACCTTTGTAGCTCCCTTCGCTAGACTCTTTGGCCTCTTAGGTGTTGGAAGAAGGTCCTCTTGAATTCTTCTCGCATCCACGACGATCCACCCGAAGCTCCTCGTCCAAGCTCGCAACTTCACTTTTCAAGGTGAGAAATGAAGGGAACACTCTAAACAAGTTGGCTAAGCTTGTGTAGAATGATGTTGTGGTTAAGATTCTCACTTCAAAAACCTTTCTTTATGTGTGTTTTACTCACTAGAAGAAACTAGAGAGCAAATGGTGAAGGAGGAAGAAGATGGTGGCTTTCTTTTAACAAGAGTAGAAAATGATAACCATTGAAAAGAAATGAAATATATCTTTATATATTTTATTTCTTCTCACTTCAAACCATGGTTAAATCTTTGACTTATTATTTAATTAGGGTTTAAAATATATAAGGAAAGTTTAATCCAAGGTTAAGGGTAGGTGAGAATGGTTAGGTTAAAGAAGAATGTAGAAGCAAGTCAAGAATTATCCTTTCCTTTTCTATTTTGTTTTAAACATAAAATCAAATAATAATCCATATATTTATCCATGGTGTGAGTCTTATATTGCCACCATTTCCATGTGTAATCAACCATGATAGATGGTGTTATGTATGTATGTATGTATGTATGTATGTATGCACGTCCATATATGCATGAAACTAGAAAGAAAGAAAGAAAAACATACATGCATGCATACATCCATCATATACAAGAAAGGTTTTAAGTGAGAAAACTAATGGTTAAATGATAAATCAACACTTGATTTATCAATCCGTCCATATCACATATGACCCCACCAAAAGCAAGCCGCCTGATCAATATACGGTATCCTATACGCGCATTTTAATCGGGTCCATGCACATATCGCATACGCGCACCACAACGTTTCGCCTGGACTGGGTAACTCCTTTGTGGGACTCTAAGACTCGTCAATACGCCGGCAGTGGGTGATGATCATATCAAGCACCCCCAAGCCACAAGCGGTCAGCTAAACGTAACGGCCACCCGGGTATTGAGCGATCAGAAGAAAACAAGCGAACCTGCTACAACTCCCGTCGAGCCAACCGGCAACACTACCGTACAGTCCGGTCTCTTCGTCAGATATACTGCATATCGAGCCTAGGGATGGTCACGTCGACCCCAATAAATCAATAAGTCGTGCCGGTGAATGGTCTATAACAGATCGAGAAACTACTGATAACACTTATCAGCAAATCTCAGCAGCCCTGGCCAGGGACTTACTGATATAACCAGTCGGGCACAGCACAGCATCAACTCCCAATACCGGGAGAGACGAAACCCCTCCTATCGCTCATCGTCTTCATGTGTCTCGGGACTGTACCCAACGGCCACCTGTTTGCACGACTCAGTAGTGCCGTGGAGTAGAGCCGTGGTAGGGTGGCAATCAAAGTACAGTGGGAGAACACACAAGACTCTATGACGATCTCGGGTCTACAGACTAACCTGTACCAGTGTCACCTGAGAACTTCTATCCGACGATAGATATAATTCCATATAGGAGTTCTCGGTGAGTCCGTCCAGTGTACCCAGTCACCACTGAGCACCCGTATATGATCTTGATGTCAAACATCGATGAATGTGGGAACATTCATCGCCCATCGTATGGGTCTAGTATCATATACGCTAGTCTACTCTTGTATATCAATGCCCCGTCTCGATATACCTACGACTAGGGACTTTCCAGGATATGCTTATAGACTACAGATGTCCCACCAGTATGATCTCCATCATAATCAGAGTAGTCAAGCCGATATCCTCAGGGCTTTATCAGTATGTATGAATGAATAAAAGCATGATCAAATCAACATGTCAGATAAAGAAGAACCAAATAGCATACTATCATGTCGAGCAAGAATGCATACTGAATATATATATATACATGTATAGATACATCCACTATCATATAATGGCCTCTAGGGCATACATATATCCAACAATCTCCTACTTGCACTAAGGCCAGTTATTGGCGTATCTCATACCCAACATCTCAAAAAGTCGCTCATGCTGCGGCTGAGGGAGGGCCTTGGTGAGTGGATCCGCGGCGTTATTCTTTGTGTCTACTCTCTTAATCTCGATCTCGCGGCGATCTACAATCTCCCGGATCAAATGAAAGCGCCTCAGGATGTGTCTGGACCGTTGATGGGACCTGGGCTCCTTGGCTAACGCCATAGCCCCATTATTATCACAATACAAGGGTATTGGATCAATAATGGTTGGAACTACTCCTAGCTCCGAGACGAACTTCTTCATCCAGACGGCTTCCTTGGCGGCATCATTTGCAGCAATGTACTCAGCCTCCATCGTAGAGTCTGCAACGGTATCCTGTTTGGAACTCTTCCAACTTACCGCCCCTCCATTGAGGGTAAATACAAACCCTGAGATAGATTTGCTGTCATCCGTATCGCTCTGGAAGCTCGAATCGGTAAAGGCCTCCATTTGGAGATCTGTATTACCATACACCAAGAACAATTCTTTAGTCCTTCGTAAGTACTTAAGAATGTTCTTCACAGCTGTCCAGTGGTTCTCCCCTGGGTTGGATTGATACATGTTTACAACACTAAGTGCATAAGCTACATCTGGGCGTGTACATAACATCGCATACATTATAGATCCTACTGCCGAAGCATAGGGTATAATGCTCATGCGAGCTCTCTCTTCATCGGTCTTTGGACAAGAATCCTTGGAGAGAGTGACTCCATGGCAAGCGGGTAAGGCACCCCGTTTGGAGTCTTCCATACTAAACCTTTTTAGGATGGTGTTGATGTACCTGGTTTGGGACAATCCCAATAACTTTTTGGATCTATCCCTATAAATCCTTATGCCCAGGATGTATATGGCATCAACCAGGTCCTTCATGGAGAACCTTAGTGATAAGAATGATTTGACCGACTGTAGCATAGGAATATCATTTCCTATCAGAAGAATGTCATCCACGTACAATACGAGAAATGTGACAGCTCTTCCTACAGCCTTCTTGTAAACACAAGGTTCATCTGGATTTTTGATGAAATCAAACTCTTTGATAACATCATCGAAACAGATGTTCCAACTCCGAGATGCCTGCTTTAACCCATATATGGATTTAAGCAGTCTACATGCTTTCCCGCTGCTCCCACTGTCAATAAAGCCCTCTGGCTGATCCATATAAACGCATTCTTCTAAATCTCCATTAGAAATGCTGTTTTAACGTCCATCTGCCAGATTTCATAGTCGTAGTGAGCAGCGATAGCAAGTAGGATTCGAATGGATTTAAGCATGGCTATGGGCGAAAAAGTTTCGTCATAGTCTAAACCTGGTCTTTGACGAAAACCTTTCGCCACAAGTCTTTCCTTATAGGTCTCTACCTGCCCATCTACACCAATCTTTCTTTTAAAGATCCATTTGCATCCCACAGGTTTTACCCCAGGGGGTACAATGTCCAAAGTCCATACTTTGTTGGTGTACATAGACTCCATTTCGGATCTCATGGCATCCAGCCACTTCACAGAGTCTCCACTCGTGATTGCTTGCTGAAAAATGGTAGGATCATCATCATCCATGATGCAATCTTCTCCGTTACCATCAATGAGGAAACCGTAGTACCTCTCCGGTGGGCGAGAAGTCCTACCAGACCTACGGAGTGGCCGAGGTTCCTCAGTTTCTATTGCAACAGCCGGTTCAACCAAATCGTCATTAGTAGTTTGTGTTTCTAGAACCTCTTCTAGATCCACCACCTTGCCATCATCTTTATCTGTGAAAAACTCTTTTTCTAAGAATGTGGCATACTGAGAAACAAACACTTTTTGTTCCTCTTTGTGGTAGAATAGATATCCATAAGAATTCTTTGGATATCCCACAAAGTTACACATGACTGACCGTGTCTCGAGTTTTTCCGGATTCTTCTTTTTAATATAGGTCGGGCAACCCCAAATCTTAATTCTCTTAAGAGATGGTCTCTTCCCATGCCATATCTCATATGGCGTGGTAGACACGGTTTTGGTTGGAACCCTGTTTAGTAGAAACGCTGCAGTCTCCAATGCATGCCCCCAAAACGAGACTGGTAACTCAGCGTCACTCATCATGGACCGGACCATATCTAATAGGGTCATATTCCGTCGTTCTGACACACCGTTGTGCTGTGGTGTGTAAGGAGGAGTGAGCTGAGAGAGAATCCCATTCTCTTTTAGGAAGTTTGCAAATTCTGTACTGAGAGACTCACCACCTCGATCTGATCGAAGCATCTTGATACTCAAGCCGGTTTGTTTTTCTACTTCTTGTTTATATTCAATGAATTTCTCGAAAGCTTCGGACTTGTGCTTTAATAAAAATACATGACCGAATCTTGAGAAATCGTCAGTGAACGTAATGAAGTATGAAAAACCGCCTCTAGCCTATGTAGATATTGGCCCACATACATCACTATGTATGAGGCCTAGGAGCTCAGCAGCCCTTTCTCCGTGTCCGGTAAACGGAGTTTTGGTCATTTTACACTTGATACAAGACTGGCAAGTCGCATAAGATTTATATTCAAAAGAGTTTAAATATCCATCTTTGTGTAACTTGTTTAGTCTTGTTTCGTTAATATGACCAAGTCTACAGTGCCAAAGAAAAGCTTCATTTAATTCTGAAAGTTTTCTTTTATTAGTGTGTTGTATACTGAAAACTGTGTGTTGATTTAGGACATATATTCCGTTATTAAGCGTACCATACCCAACCAACATTTGATTCAGGTGAATGTTCATAACATTGTTCTGCAATACAAAATTATATCCTTCATTGTCCAACAAAGAAATGGATATTATATTACATAGCATACTGGGTACAAAATAACATGGATTCAAAACCATCCAGATGGCAACCCCAAGTGATACTCTCCCACTGCGACTGTATGTACATTGGAACCATTTCCAACGCGGAGAGTATGGTCACCTGTCTTCAAAACTTTGCTATTTCTCAGCCCCTGCATAGAATTGCAAATGTGAGAACCTGAACCGGTATCTAATACCCAGGAAGCAGAGTTTATTGAAAATCAGTTTTCTGTCACAAACGCACCTGAAGCAGAAGCATCACCATGCTTCTTCTTAAGACTTAAGTACTCCGTGCAGTTGCGCTTCCAATGTCCTGTCTTGTGGCAATGAAAACATTCGCCTTTCCCCGAGTCTCCAGCTTTGGACTTTTCCTTTCCCTTTACCTTTTTAACTCCACCCTTAGGATTAGTGGGCATCTTCTTTTTCTTTCCCTTGGACTTAGCTTTCGGGCGAGAAGAGGAAGACTGTCCAATAGTCATAACGGGAGTTTTTGCTAACTTCATAGTGCTCTCTGCACTCCTTAACATATTTAGGAGTTCAGGGAGTTCCTTCTCCATGCCGTGCATGTTGAAGTTCACTATGAATTGAGCAAAGGTAGAGGGGAGGGACTGCAGAATAATATCTATATATTGTTCATTGTCCATTGTCCATCCTAGGTCCTCAAGCTCTTCTATAAGAGCTATCATCTTCAGAACATGGTCTCCTACTGGTGTGCCAGGGGTCATTCGCATCTGAAACAATTTCTTTGATGCTTCGTATCGTAATACGCGGGATTGATCTCCATACAACTCCTTTGTATGGAGAAATATGGTTTGAATGTCCATATTCTCGTGCTGCTTTTGATGTGTATTGTCCATCGATGCAAGCGCGAGGCATTTGGCCGTGGCACAGTCAGCGTCCCATGTGTTAGTTATATGTATGCCCTAGAGGCCATTACTGTATATAGGATGTATATTGTAGTGGATGCTGGGACATATATAGGGAGGACTTTCTTGCTCGACATGATAGTATGCTATCTGGTTACTCTTTACCTTAACGTGTATACTGGATGTCTCTTTGTTACATGTTGGTAAAGCCCTTAGGATGTGTACTTGACTACCTGGACTATGATGCGGATCATACTAGTGGGACATGGTAGTCCATAAGTACATCCTTCAAAGTCCCTAGTCGTGGGTGTATCGAGACGGGGCATCGATATACCAGTGTAGACTAGCGTATACCTTCTCGACCCATACAGATGGGCGATGGATGATCCCATATCCATTGGTGTTTGACATCAGAGATTATATACGGGTGCTCAGTAGAGACTGGGTACACTGGACGGACTCGCCGAGAACTCCCAGATGGTATTATACCTTACGTCAGATGGCAGTTCTCTGGTGACACTAGTACAGAGTAGTCTGTTGACCCGAGATCGTCATAGAGTCTTGTGTGGTTCCCACTGTACTTTGATTTCCATCTTACCACGTCCAAGAGGGCGTGCAAAACGGTGGTTTTTGGGTACAGTCCCGAGTCACATGGAGGCAATGAGCGATAGGAGGGGATTCGTCTCTCCCAGTATAGGGAGTTGATGTTGCACTGTGTTCGATTGGCTATAACCGGAAATCCCTGGCCAGGGTTGCTGAGATTTACTGGTAAGTGTTACCAGTAGTTTCTCGAACTGTTATAGACCTCATATCGACAAGACATATCGAGCTATTGGGGTCTGACGTTTACCACCCCTAGGCAAGATATGCGACATATCAGACGAACAGACCGGACTGTACGGTAGTGTTACTGGTTGGATTCACTGGAGTGTGAGCGGGCTTGCTCGTCGATCTTCTGATAGCTCAATACCCGGGTGGCCGTTACGTTTAGCAGACCGCTTGCGGCTTGTGGGTGTTTGATATGATCATCACCTGCTGCCGGTGTATTGACGAGTCTTTAGAGTCCTACACAGAGGTTTCCTGGCTCAAGCGAAACGAAATAGGAGCGCATATGAGATATGTGCGGGACCGAGAATAATACCAGTATGTGATACTGTATTCGATTCTCGCGATTTGTAACACTGATTGGTTATATGCGTTATAGCCGGGTTATCGGATCAAGTGTTGATTCGATAAGTTGTTACTATTTATATTAGTCGGTTATATGCGATATGACCGGATCGTTAAATCAAGTGTTGATTTAATGATTTAATGTATAATTATATATTTGATATATTACTTTGCATTAACTAGTATCGGTTCATTTAAGATGGATTTTCTCACTCGAATGTGCACATTGTATATGTGATATATTTTGTGCACTTGATTGTATCATGTTTGATGATTTAAGATTGCTAGGGTTTTGTGTAAAGAATTAATCCTTGGTTAAATAAATGGTTAGGGTTTTTATTTGATTATTCATTCATTTATCTATTTACTTTTGGATTAAAAGAATGAGAAATGAAAACAAAAGGTTGCTTTTCTTCATGAAGCTTGTTGAAGCTTCATGAAGCTTTGACCAAAGTAACCATTTTTGTCTTCATCTCCTTAACCCTAACCATTCCTTTAACCTTGGTCAATTCTCTACACATAACTATAGTTAAAATTATGATAAGAATTGATTTTTCTTTTCTATTCTAAAAACTTATCATAATATTATCTTCTTCTTCTTCATCTTCTACTTGAAGAAAACGCTTGCCTCATCAATGGTGATTGATGAAAATGAGTGAGAAATCCAATTCTAAAGTGAACCCACTTCCTATTTCTTCATCCTCTACCTCTTGCCAAGTAGTATAGGGTGTTTCCTTCACAAGTTATCATGGCTTGGTGAAGGTGGAGCTTGATCTAGTGATGCCTCGACGTAGATCATCTTCGGCATCGTCGTCGATGACCTAGCCCGTCCATTCTCCGATGAAGCCGACGCTAGAGCCCGGGGTTCGATTTGGACAGCGAGGATACATCATCACGGAGCTATGGAGGTGGAGCACCGGATCTACAAAGGTTGTATTTCTGTTTACTTTTAGTTAAGATGTTAACTTGCTTAGTTTTTCGCCTAAAATTCTAGCCAACGATCTTGTTAGGGTTTCTCGGCACCGTTAAAATTTCAAATTGGTATGGTTGATGCCTTTTGAGACCTCCTTGGGGTGCCTAGGAAGCCTACAGTGGTATCAGAGCCTAGCTAGGGCCTTAGGCGATGCTTAGACGATGTTTGAAACCCGAACGAACCCGAAACCCTAACCCGATAATGCTCTCTGGACTTTTTCTGAAAAAGTGGTTTTTTACAGATTAAAAATGCTTAAAAAATTCAGCAGGGTGTTATATGAATTACCATGAAAAACGAGCCTCTAATTCCTCAACTTGGCCGCGGAACCGCGGTGTTGACCCCCCTTTAGCGGCGGTTCCGCGGCACATTTATGGCATTAGCGACGGTTCTTTGCATAGTAATTCATATCTCTGTTTTTTATATTTTCTGGGCATTTTTAATACTGATTCTAGAGATGAGTGTTCTGGGGTTGTATTGGGGACTCGATGAATCGATCGGATTTTTTAACTTTGTCTATTTGGCTTTCCGGATAATTTTTGAATATGTTAAAAGGTTCGACCGTATGTAAATACCCAATTTTTCCCCTGCCGGGAAATTTCCAAGTGTTGGATTTTTCCGTGGTTTAACGACGTTCTAATTAGTGCAAGTAACGCGATGGTCCCTCTAGAAGACAACAAACCTTAACTCGATTATGTGACCGTCTTGAACTGCCCTTTGAACCTTCGGGTTTGGGGCAGTACGGCGTGCCACATGTGAGGCGTTGGCTTGACCCTTCTACGGCTGGACCGTTGGTACTGAGGCACGAACTGAATGTTGTTAGACCTATTTCATGTGTTGATCTGTTTCGGGAAAACTTGGGTGTTTGACTGTTCGATCGGAAAGTTTAACATTTTCTGTTTATCTGGAATGTGATACAATAATTGGAATTCACATGAAGTTATGAGATAACTGAATGAATGTATAAACACAGCACTTTAGTCTCACTTGATCGGTTGCCATGGAATTTTGATGTGATCGAAATTCCGTCGCAATCACGTAGCGTACGCGGATACTCGCCGGATAAACTTAATAGACAGCTACACCCCACAGCCCCGACCAAGTGACTGTAGGAGAACCCCGTCGCCGAAAGCATCCGTTTGGGTGCTCGCGGTAGCGGTGTTCCGCCTTGGTGCACTTCGTCGGCGGCATTGGGTGTGCAGCCGCCTACTAAAGTTTGCGACGAGCATTCGATCAGAATGTCGGGAATCCTGTTGAATTGCCCGACTTGATATTGAAAAGAGTTTTCGATAATGAGACTAAAATGCGGGGTTTATAATTGTTAGGCATGCGATGTCTAAAGAATTCATTGGATTAGGCATGCGATGTCTATGCAGGTTGCGGATTCCAACTGTTGTAGTTTTACACTTTCTTTTCTGTGACCGTAAGTGTAATATGTGATATCGCCGGTTTCGTTGCTATATGTCAACGACAATTGGGATGCGCATATTTACTTACGTTGATGACATGTGATGTTATGTGTTGCTGGATATGTTATATTGGATCGTCGTGTTTGAATAGCCGGGGGTTTTTGTGTGAGATGAGTGTTTTTCATTTTCATTCATGTAAAAACTTGTATGTAATATTCTTTTATTGGGGAACTTCCAGGTTGCGGAAGTTGTCACCCTTTGTATATTATTTACTTTTCCGCACTAGGATTGACCCAAGGAGGAGGGCACAAGTAACCGGGTTCTGGAGTCCAGTGGGAGACCAACTCGAGGAGTCGAGTCCGGGTCTCCTAACTCTAGAATTGGTAGGGTTGCTTGCCTCTCTCGTAGGGGTCTAGGGGTGTGGGTTTGGCTATTCATCACGACCGTGGAATCCGTGTTTTATACTGGCTCGTATTGAAAACACGGACGTCCTAGTATATCCAATATTTCATATGTTTCTTCTGCTGCGAAATCTGTGATGTGATCATGTGATGTTCTGTGATAGATACAGTATATAGTATATATGATATATTATATAGACGTTACTTATGTTTTACACCCGCGCTAGCCCTGCCCTGCTCTGCCGTTAGTTACCTAACCTAACGGTGCACGAGGGGACATCGAGACGAATGCGGATGGCATAAGTGTACGTCGTATTTATCTGTGATGTTTAGGTACTTAAATGATGGGACTTCATTAATGTGATTAATGAAATAAAAGAAACCTAAAGATGTTGTAGAATCGAATTTCAAAATAAAACAGGTAGCTACAGTTCTTGCTTTGCACAGCGGTATATATGATATATCCTGCACCTTATTCGATAAGGAAAGGACCGAGATCCCTTCACCGGGAGTGACTCCTTTAGCAATAACTGGCAGATGCTACACACTCGGTTTGTCTTTTGATTGCTTTTAAGAGTTTTTGCTTTACACAGTGATATATATGATATATCCCGCACCTCATTCGACGAGGAAAGGACCGACGATCCCTTCACCGGGAGTGACTCCTTTAGCAAAACTAGAAAAGCCTCAAAAACACTCCATTTCAAAATTCATTCGATCCTACAACGATATCAAGTTCATTACGCAATAGGTTTTCAGAAAAACCTGTCGTAGCCCTCCGTCATTTCAGATAAGTACTAGTTAGTATTCGTGCTGCGGTTGTTTGGCATGCGTCAAGGCATAGTGTACGGTAGCTAACTAGTGCTTATCTGCTAGCATACGATGCGATTGGATTAGGGTATTCGTACGGCGTTGTTTGGCATGCGTCAAGGGTCGTGCGGGTGGGTTTAATTCAATCAGGAAATGACGGGTTGAACTTGACTAGCGGACTATGGGTTGTTTGGCATGCGTCAAGGTCATAGCACGCTAGGGGAAAAATATTATCGGGAATTTCAAGTGTTGAAATTTGCAATGAGATTACATACCTTCTATAAGATAGTTGGATCCCGATACCCGCTGCGAGTAATTGTTACTCCTGGGAGAGTTTTATACATTACAATTAGCCGATCAAGTAGGTGTCTAGAAAGGTGTCAACGAGGTTACGCCTCTGGGAAAACGAGATTTACATTAATTAAGTTCGTGCGAAAGCACGGGGGACCTCCCTCAAAGTACCGACACTGGCCTGGCTGAAAGATTGGCAAACTTATAGTGTGTAATTAATCCCGGCTAGTCTTTCCTTTTAGGGTTTGAAGGAAGATTTGATAAAAAGCAGTGGGAGCCATCCTGATTAGATAAAATAATAACCAATCTATTCTTGCAAGAGCGCACGCTGAGTGTTTTCTTCTCTCTCTCTCTCCTGGTAGCGACCATTTCATGCCTTAATCAAGATAATAAAACGGATTATTGACCGAACCCGCTTGTTATACTGAGCTGGGGAACGTTGGTCCCGCTCCAACTTATAACTGTTATAAGACAGAGCAGGAAATTGGGGAATACCAGATTTCCCGTGCCGCCCAAACGAAGAGAGTGCATGCTGATGCATCATCTTCGGGTGTGTTCATTATACAGAACTGTTTCTCAGTATCCTCCGCATCCTTGGTATATGATACCGGATCAGGATCCCAGATATGTAATCTGTTACATAGGGCTACAAAAGGGTAGAAAAACTGAGAACGGGTGATAAGTTTCATGAGGCAGAAAACGGGGCAAGTGTTGCAGCCAAGTCTGTTGGTCATTATCACCCTGTATTGTAATACATTGATTCTGAACGAATGTTATTAGATACCGAACCTGATATACAAAATCATATCTGTCTCTTTATAAGTAAAGAAACGATAAAATTTCGTATTGATGGATAATGTTTTGAACATTTCCTATATCAAAAGTTGATCGGTTCAGGCACGTTATCTAAAAGCATTAATGTTCTAAATCAAACTACAGTTCATAGTATACGGAACACACACAAGAGGAAGAGTTCAGAAAATGAACGCATCCTTCTTGAGGTATTGTAGACTGGGTCATATCAATGCGACCCGACTAGCTTGAGTTACATTTAGATGCATATTTAAATAAGTTTGAATTTACATCTTGTGAAACTTGCCAGTCATGTCACAAAGATAAGATGACCATAGCCCTGTTTATTGGAAACAGAGAAAGTGTTAGTGAACTCTTGGGATGATACATGTTGATGTATGTAGGTCCCCAGTCTACACTTGCCAAGACCGGTTCTTTCTACTTCATTACATTCTCTGATGATCTCTCAAGATTCAGTCATATGTTCCTGTTGAAACATGAGTCCGAACCTTTTGAGATATTCACAGAATATAAGTTAGAAGTAGAGAACCAAAATACGGGTATAAGTATTATGTCCTATGATGAGATCAGGGAGGAGAATACTTGTGCATGGAATTCCTGGACTATTCTAAAGGAGAATGAGATTCTCTCTCAGAATTACTCCTCCGTATACACCATAGCACGATGGTATATCGGGGCGGAGAAATCACACCCTATATGATAAGGTGTGCTCTATGATGAGTACTACTGAGTAACCTATTTCCTTTTTTGGAGTTATGCGCTTGAGAAGCTGCATACCTATTGAATAGGGTCACGATTAAATCAGTTGCCTACCACTTCATATGAGATATGGAAAGGGAAGAGCCCATATCTTAAGTTGGTTAAGATTTGGGGTTGTCCGGCCTATGTCTAAAAGCAAAATCCGGACAAGCTCGAGGCAAGGTCTGTTATGTAGAACTGGAAATGTTCCAGCTATACAAAATGCAGCAGATGATTTGATAGAACCTAAGGATTCAGTAGATTCCAACGAACCTCAGCCTCTCCGCCGATCTAGTAGGGTTTCTCACCCACCTGAGAGATACTTTGGTTTCTCTATGACAGTGGGAGCGAGGAATGCATCATGAGATGATGACCCAACTAGTTTCGAGCTGGCCATCAGGAGTGAGACTCCATAAGAATGGCTGGATGCTTAGCGATCTGAGATGGAATCCTTATACACCAACAAAGTATGGACTTTGGTTGCTATATCTGAAGGGTTAAATCCCCATCAGGAGCAAGTATATCTTGAGAAGATTACTTGGTGTATATGGAAAAGTTGAGACTTTCAAAGCTAGACTTGTTAAAGGTTTTCGTCATCAACCAGGCGTGGAAAATGATGAAACCTTTTCCAGTACCTATGCTTAATTCCTTCCAGATCCTACTTGCTATGGCTACATACCACAACTACGATATCTGGCAATTGGGTGTCATGACAGCTCTCCTAAAATGATGTTTTGAAAGAGAGCGTCTATAAGTACACAGCCAGAGGGCTTCGTAGAAAGTGGGAGCAGCGGAAACGTGTGCAAGATGTTTTATGTGATGAAGCAGGCATCGCGGAGTTGGAACATCTGTTTTGATGAGTTAGTCAAACAGTTTGACATCATCAAAATGGTAGATGAACCTTGTATATACAAAAAGGTAGTAGGGAGTATGGTGGTGATCCTCGTAGAGTACGTGGATGACATACTCTTGATAGGGAAGGAGTTTCCTATGCTATGCTCGATCAATCTCCGCTTATCACAATGATTCTCCATATAGGATCAAAGTGATACCTCCTCCATCCTGAGCTTTCATCTATGAGATAGATGTTATTTGGGTGTTAGTATACTCACCAGCTGTAGTGAGATGGTATCAATTGGTCCTGGGAAGAATCACTGGAAGTGTTCCAGGGTGATAAAGACGACTGAGTGTCAGTCACAGGCATTGTCTTTACCCTCAGCGTAGGGACGGTATGTTGGAAGAGTTCCAAGCTAGATACCGTGGCATACTAGACGATAAAGGCTGGATACATCGCTACTTAAGATGCTACCAAAGAGGCTGTTTGGGTGTATATTGGTTCATGAGATGAACCTAGTTCCTCCCATTGTGTGATAATGGAGTTGTGGCTTATGCCAAGGAACGTTCGTCCCATCAGTGATCCAGACATATTCTAAGGTAGTATCACCTGATCATGGAGATGGCTGATCTCCAAGGTGATCGAGGTTGGGAGAGTAGACTCAGAGGACAACACGGCGGATCCACTCACGAAGGCCTATTCCCAGAGAAAGATTTTTATGGGATGGTTGAGTATGAGATACTACAACCACTGCTACAGATGGCCCTAGTGCAAGTGGAAGATTGTTAGTTATATGTATGCCCTAGAGGCCATTACTGTACATAGGATGTATATTGTAGTGGATGCTGGGTCATATATAGGGAGGACTTTCTTGCTCGACATGATAGTATACTATCTGGTTACTCTTTACCTTAACGTGTATACTGGATGTCTCTCTGTTACATGTTGGTAAAGCCCTTAGGATGTGTACTTGACTACCTGGACTATGATGCGGATCATACTAGTGGGGACATGGTAGTCCATAAGTACATCCTTCAAAGTCCCTAGTCGTGGGTGTATCGAGACGGGGCATCGATATACCAGTGTAGACTAGCGTATATTTTCTCGACCCATACAGATGGGCGATGGATGATCCCATATCCATTGGTGTTTGACATCAGAGATTATATACGGGTGCTCAGTAGAGACTGGGTACACTGGACGGACTCGCCGAGAACTCCCAGATGGTATTATACCTTACGTCAGATGGCAGTTCTCTGGTGACACTGGTACAGAGTAGTCTGTTGACCCGAGATCGTCATAGAGTCTTGTGTGGTTCCCACTGTGCTTTGATTTCCATCTTACCACGTCCAAGAGGGCGTGCAAAACGGTGGTTTTTGGGTACATTCCCGAGTCACATGGAGGCAATGAGCGATAGGAGGGGATTCGTCTCTCCCGGTATAGGGAGTTGATGTTGCACTGTGTTCGATTGGCTATAACCGGAAATCCCTGGCCAGGGTTGCTGAGATTTACTGGTAAGTGTTACCAGTAGTTTCTCGAACTGTTATAGACCTCATATCGACACGACTTATCGAGCTATTGGGGTCTGACGTTTACCACCCCTAGGCAAGATATGCGACATATCAGACGAACAGACCGGACTGTACGGTAGTGTTACTGGTTGGATTCACTGGAGTGTGAGCGGGCTTGCTCGTCGATCTTCTGATCGCTCAATACCCGGGTGGCCGTTACGTTTAGCAGACCGCTTGCGGCTTGTGGGTGTTTGATATGATCATCACCTGCTGCCGGCGTATTGACGAGTCTTTAGAGTCCTACACAGAGGTTTCCTGGCTCAAGCGAAACGAAATAGGAGTGCATATGAGATATGTGCGGGACCGAGAATAATACCAGTATGTGATACTGTATTCGATTCTCGCGATTTGTAACATTGATCGGTTATATGCGTTATAGCCGGGTTATCGGATCAAGTGTTGATTCGATAAGTTGTTACTATTTATATTAGTCGGTTATATGCGATATGACCGGATCGTTAAATCAAGTGTTGATTTAATGATTTAATGTATAATTATATATTTGATATATTATTTTGCATTAACTAGTATCGGTTCATTTAAGATGGATTTTCTCACTCGAATGTGCACATTGTATATGTGATATATTTTGTGCACTTGATTGTATCATGTTTGATGATATAAGATTGCTAGGGTTTTGTGTAAAGAATTAATCCTTGGTTAAATAAATGGTTAGGGTTTTTATTTGATTATTCATTCATTTATCTATTTACTTTTGGATTAAAAGAATGAGAAATGAAAACAAAAGGTTGCTTTTCTTCATGAAGCTTGTTGAAGCTTCATGAAGCTTTGACCAAAGTAACCATTTTTGTCTTCATCTCCTTAACCCTAACCATTCCTTTAACCTTGGTCAATTCTCTACACATAACTATAGTTAAAATTATGATAAGAATTGATTTTTCTTTTCTATTCTAAAAACTTATCATAATATTATCTTCTTCTTCTTCATCTTCTACTTGAAGAAAAAGCTTGCCTCATCAATGGTGATTGATGAAAATGAGTGAGAAATCCAATTCTAAAGTGAACCCACTTCCTATTTCTTCATCCTCTACCTCTTGCCAAGTAGTATAGGGTGTTTCCTTCACAAGTTATCATGGCTTGGTGAAGGTGGAGCTTGATCTAGTGATGCCTCAACGTAGATCATCTTCGGCATCGTCGTCGATGACCTAGCCCGTCCATTCTCCGATGAAGCCGACGCTAGAGCCCGGGGTTCGATTTGGACAGCGAGGATACATCATCACGGAGCTATGGAGGTGGAGCACCGGATCTACAAAGGTTGTATTTCCGTTTACTTTTAGTTAAGATGTTAACTTGCTTAGTTTTTCGCCTAAAATTCTAGCCAACGATCTTGTTAGGGTTTCTCGGCACCGTTAAAATTTCAAATTGGCATGGTTGATGCCTTGTGAGACCTCCTTGGGGTGCCTAGGAACCCTACACCATGTCTTGCGGACTTCAACGTCCGCAACTGAGGATTTTGGACCTGGGACGGGCGGGGCTGAAGCCGTGAGGACATATGATACTTTATCATAAGTCAAGGCGATTTTCAGATTCCTCAGCCAGTCTTTATAATTGGTCCCATTCAGTTTGTTTTTATCTAGTAGAAGCTTGAGTCCAGTCATGGGTATCTGCCATTAAGAGAGAGAAAAGAATACACTCAGCGAAATCTCTTGCATAGATCAGATTGGTTTTTATCTTGTCTAATCGATATCTCCCACTGCTTTAATCAAGTTTTTCTTTCAAACCTTAAAAAGAAAACTAGCCAGGATTAATTACAGTCTACAACTTCGCTAACCGTTCAGCCAGGCCAGTGTCGGTACTTGAGGGAGGTTCCTCGTGCTTTCGCACGGACCTAATTAAAGTAAACCTCATTTTCCCAGAGGCGTAGCCCCGTTAACACCTTTCTAGACACCTAATGAGTTAGCTAATTGTAAACTGCAAAACTCTCCTAGGAGCAACTATTGCCCACAGTGGGATCGGGATCCAACCATCACATGGAAGGTATGCAATCTCATTGCAAATTTCAACACTAGAAATTCCCGATGTAATTTTTACCCCTAGTACTTATGACCTTAACTATGGTCAACAAATCATAAGTACCAGTCAAGTTCTACCCGTCATTTCTTGATCAATTAGACCCACCCATATGACCCTTAACTATGGTCAATAAAGTCGCATGAATGTCCTAATTAATCTGCATCATATGCAGTGTAGGAAGACATCACTTAGCTACCGTACACTACGCCTTAACTAAAGTCAACAAATGTAGCACGAATACTAAGTACTCTACTTCCTAAAATGACAGAGGGTTGCGGATGATTTTTAAGAAAATCTTTAACTCTTTGAACTTGATATTGTCGTAGAATCAAATGGTTTTGAAAAGGAGTGGCTTGTGCTCCGCAGTTTTTTTTGAAATTTTCATAAAGAGCCGAGTGGTTTTCAAATCCGATTCTACAACATCTTTTTAGGTTTATTTTCTTTACATTAATCATATTAATGTAATCCCATCATTTAAGTCCTTAAGCCAATCACAGAAAAGAAACGAAAATAACACGTACGCTTATGCCATCCGCATTCGCCGCAATGTTCCGTTATGCACCGTTAGGTTACTTAACTAACGGCATACCGGGACGGGACTAGCGCGAGTGTAAAACATAAGCAACGTCTACTATATATCTCATATATAATATATCATTCGTCTCAGATATCACAGAACACAGGCAGCAGAAACAAATATATAATGTGGGATATACTAGGACGTCCGTATTTAGTATTTAGCCAATAATAGAAAATACGGATTTCACAGTCGCGATGAATAGCTAAGCCCACACCCCAAGACCCCTACGAGAGCGGCAAGCGACCCTACCAATCCTGGAGTTTAGAAGACCCGGTCTCGACTCCTCGAGATAGCCTCCCACTGAACCCCAGAACCCGGTCACTTGTGCTCCCCACCTTGGGTCTATCCTAATGCGGAAAAGTAAATAATATACAACACTGGTGACACAATCTCAACCCGGAAGTGCCCCAAATAAAAGAATATTACATTACATTTGAATTTACATGAATGAAAATATAAAACTCTCATCTCACATAAAACCCCCCCGGCTATTCGATCGCGACAATCCTGCACATCATATCTCAGCAACACATAATATCATATATCATCAACGTAAGTAAGTATGCGTACCCCAATTGTCGTTGATGTATAGCAACGAAACCGGCAATATCGAACATACTACACTTACGGTCACAGAAAAAAAAGTGTAAAACTACAATATTTGGAATCCACATACTCTTTAGACATCATAAATGCGAAATATCACATGCTTCGTATTTCATGCCTAAACTATATGAATTCCACATATTGTATCGCATTCCAGATAAACAGACAGTATTAAGTTTTCGAACGAACGATCAAATACCCAAGATTCCCTAAAGCTCAACACTTGAGCAGAGTTCAAAAACCCGGAGTGTGACACAGTAATAGCGGTCCAGCCGTAGAAGGGTCAAGCCAACGCCTCACATGTGGCACGCCGTACTGCCCCAAACCCTAAGGTTCAAAGGGCAATTCAAGATGGTCACATAATCGAGTTAAGGTTTGTTGTCTTCTAGAGGGTCCACCACAAAAAGACTTGCACGTACCTCCAAAATATTTAAACCCCGTGAATAGTGAGCAAATGATACTCGTTCAAACACTTCAATACTTTCTAATTTACCCGGGAAAGCAACGAAATGAAAATTCCGATCGAATCTACGCGTCCAAAACCATCTCCAGAAAATACAGTGCTATATTCAGATTAAACATACCTAAAACACTGTACAAGCAGTTCTAAGAATTACAGTGGAAATTTTATGCAATGATGCCTCTGTACGGCCGCGGAACCGCGGCCTAAGCCAGGAATTGCGGCGGTTCAGCGGCGGTTTATACTGTTCAGGTCATCGAATTTCACTGTTTTTCTTATTTTTTCCTGCTGTAATTTTTAAGTATTTTTAATTCTGAAAAATGTCAGATTTTAAAATTTGTCCAGAGAGGGTATCAAAAAGTCGTATTTTTGTCCGATCGGGATTTTTACTTCGTAAAAGTGTCGCCTAATGTTCTAGGTCGGCTCTAATACCAATGTTAGGTTTGTCTAGCACCCTATGTAGAGTTTGGAAGCATCACATGTCACAAAGTTTAAATTTTTATGGTGCTAAGCAAGCATACAAAGGAATCGATCCTAGAAAATTAGGGTTTCAAAACTTAAAGGCAATAAAGACTAGGGTTTCGAGACTACAACCTTTGTAGCTCCCTTCGCTAGACTCTTTGGCCTCTTAGGTGTTGGAAGAAGGTCCTCTTGAAGTCTTCTCGCGTCCACGACGATCCACCCGAAGCTCCTCGTCCAAGCTCGCAACTTCACTTTTCAAGGTGAGAAATGAAGAGAACACTCTAAATAAGTTGGCTAAGCTTGTGTAGAATGATGTTGTGGTTAAGATTCACACTTCAAAAACCTTTCTTTATGTGTGTTTTACTCACTAGAAGAAACTAGAGAGCAAATGGTGAAGGAGGAAGAAGATGGTGGCTTTCTTTTAACAAGAGTAGAAAATGATAACCATTGAAAAGAAATGAAATATATCTTTATATATTTTATTTCTTCTCACTTCAAACCATGGTTAAATCTTTGAGTTATTATTTAATTAGGGTTTAAAACATATAAGGAAAGTTTAATCCAAGGTTAAGGGTAGGTGAGAATGGTTAGGTTAAAGAAGAATGTAGAAGCAAGTCAAGAATTATCCTTTCCTTTTCTATTTTGTTTTAAACATAAAATCAAATAATAATCCATATATTTATCCATGGTGTGAGTCTTATATTGCCACCATTTCCATGTGTAATCAACCATGATAGATGGTGTTATGTATGTATGTATGTATGCACATCCATATGTGCATGAAACTAGAAAGAAAGAAAGAAAAACATGCATGCATGCATACATCCATCATATACAAAAAAGGTTGTAAGTGAGAAAACTAATGGTTAAATGATAAATCAACATTTGATTTATCAATCCGGCCATATCACATATGACCCCACCAAAAGCAAGCCGCCTGATCAATATACGGTATCCTATACGCGCATTTTAATCGGGTCCATGCGCATATCGCATACGCGCACCACAACGTTTCGCCTGGACTGGGTAACTCCTTTGTGGGACTCTAAGACTCATCAATACGCCGGCAGTGGGTGATGATCATATCAAGCACCCCCAAGCCGCAAGCGGTCAGCTAAACGTAACGGCCACCCGGGTATTGAGCGATCAGAAGAAAACAAGCGAACCTGCTACAACTCCCATCGAGCCAACCGGCAACACTACCGTACAGTCCGGTCTCTTCGTCAGATATGCTGCATATCGAGCCTAGGGATGGTCACGTCGACCCCAATAACTCAATAAGTCGTGCTGGTGAATGGTCTATAACAGATCAAGAAACTACTGATAACACTTATCAGCAAATCTCAGCAGCCCTGGCCAGGGACTTACTGATATAACCAGTCGGGCACAGCACAGCATCAACTCCCAATACCGGGAGAGAAGAAACCCCTCCTATCGCTCATCGTCTTCGTGTGTTTCGGGACTGTACCCAACGGCCACCTGTTTGCACGACTCAGTAGAGCCGTGGTAGGGTGGCAATCAAAGTACAGTGGGAGAACACACAAGACTCTATGACGATCTCGGGTCTACAGACTAACCTGTACCAGTGTCACCTGAGAACTGCTATCTGACGATAGATATAATTCCATATAGGAGTTCTCGGTGAGTCCGTCCAGTGTACCCAGTCACCACTGAGCACCCGTATATGATCTTGATGTCAAACATCGATGAATGTGGGAACATTCATCGCCCATCGTATGGGTCTAGTATCATATACGCTAGTCTACTCTTGTATATCAATGCCCCGTCTCGATATACCTACGACTAGGGACTTTCCAGGATATGCTTATAGACTACAGATGTCCCACTAGTATGATCTCCATCATAATCAGAGTAGTCAAGCTGATATCCTCAGGGCTTTATCAGTATGTATGAATGAATAAAAGCATGATCAAATCAACATGTCAGATAAAGAAGAACCAGATAGCATACTATCATGTCGAGCAAGAATGCATACTGAATATATATATACATGTATAGATACATCCACTATCATATAATGGCCTCTAGGGCATACATATATCCAACAAGACCTTATTCTCCAGTCCCTTCCTTCCACCTACGCCCAGTTTATCCTGAACTTCAACATTCAAAGAAAAGAAGTTGAACTTCCGGAACTCCTGAACATATTAAGGAGTGCAGAAGGCACCTTGCAGAAGGCAAGGGAAACACCTGCTATGTTTGTTAGCGGTGCTTCTTCTTCCGGGTCCAAGGCTAGGGCCAAAGGAAGGAAAAAGAAGGCTGCCACCAAACCTAGAGGAGGTGTAAGTAAGGTGGGAGGGAAGGGAAAGAAAAAGTTTGCGGTACCGGTAGTGGACCAGAATGAGTGCTTCCATTGTCACAGGAAAGGGCACTGGAAGAAGGATTGCAAGGCGTGGAATGCCAAGAACCAGGAACCGAAGCAAGCTGTGGCTTCGACTTCAGGTGTGTTTGTAATAGAGAATTGTCTGTCAGTCAACTCTACTTCCTGGGTATTGGATACCGGATCAGGATCTCATATTTGCAATTCATTGCAGGCACTGAGAAACCGTAGAGTGCTGAAGGAAGGTGATATGACCCTGATGGTTGCTAACGGAGCTAACGTGGGAGCTGTGTCCGTAGGGGATTATCACCTGGGATTGACGAGTGGACACATTTTGGTTTTACATAACTGTTTTTGTGTACCCAGCTTAACGTGTAATATCATATATGTTTCCTTGTTATCAAATAAAGGTTATGATTTCACGTTTGGAAGTGGTGTTGTTAACATCCACCTTAATCATAGTTTGATTGGGTCCGGTACACTGGAAAATGGTATATATGTTTAAACCAACTCCAAATTTTCAATGTCCAGAACACACTAAAAAGAAAGTCTCCAGATTTAAATAAAGCTTTCTTATGGTATTGTAGACTGGGTCACATCAATGAGAGAAGGTTGACTAAGTTGCATAGAGAAGGATATTTGGACTCGTTCGAATATCAAACTTATTACATTTGTCAATCTTGTCTCAAAGGAAAGATGACAAAGACTCCATTTACTGGACATGGAGTAAGAGAGAGCGAGCGAGCTCATTGGACTCATACACAGCGATGCATGTGGTCCAATGTCTACACATGCAAGAGGTGGTTTTTCCTATTTCATTACTTTCACGGATGATTACTCAAGGTACGGATTCATTTATCTGATGAAACATAAATCCGAGGCTTTTGAGAAATTCCAAGAGTATAAGAATGAAGTAGAAAACCAAACCGGCAAAAGTATCAAGACACTAAGATCTGGTCGAGGTGGTGAATACTTGAGTGCCGAGTTCCCAGGTTACCTAAAAGAGAAAGGAATTCTCTCTCAGCTTACTCTTCCATACACTCCACAGCATAACGGTGTATCGGAGAGACGGAATCGAACCCTATTGGATATGGTACGTTCCATGATGAGTAATGCTGAGTTACCGCGATCTTTTTGGGGTTATGCGCTAGATTCAGCGGCATATCTTCTGAACAGGGCTCCTACCAAGACTGTGCCTACCACCCCATATCAGATGTGGAGTGGGAAGAAAACCCATCTTCAGCATATGAAGATTTGGGGATGTCCAGCTTTTGTTAAAAAGCAGCATGTGGACAAGCTCGAGGCACGATCAGTAAAGTGTAAGTTTGTGGGATATCCAAAGAACTCCAAGGGATATTATTTCTATTACGCAGAGGAACAAAAGGTTTTTGTTTCTCGTAATGCCCATTTTCTAGAATAGCAGTTTTTAGAAAAGGATATAAGTGGGAGCGAAATAGAACTGGAAGAAATTCCAGAACCACAAACTAATACTGAAAGTTTGGTAGAACAAGTAGTTCAAGAAGAACAGGACATTCCTGCACCCCTCCGTAGGAGTAGTAGGCCGTCTCATCCGCCTGAGAGATACTACGGTTTTCTCATAGATGGGGATAGAGAGGATTGCATCATAGATAATGATGAACCTACTGGCTTCCAGCAGGCCATCCAGAGCGGTGACTCGGTACGATGGCTGGATGCAATGCGAACCGAAATGGAGTCCATGTACACCAACAAAGTATGGACTTTGGACTTTGCTCCAGATGGGGTAAAACCAATAGGATGTAAATGGATCTTCAAGAAAAAGATTGGTGTAGATGGACAGGTGGAAACCTATAAGGCCAGACTTGTTGCAAAGGGTTTTCGTCAAAGACCTGGTTTGGACTATGACGAAACTTTTTCTCCAGTGGCTATGCTCAAATCCATTCGGGTCCTTCTTGCTATTGCTGCCTTCCATGATTATGAAATTTGGCAGATGGACGTAAAGACGGCTTTTCTGAATGGAAATTTAGAAGAGTGCGTCTATATGGATCAGCCAGAGGGTTTCAATCAAAGTGGGAGCAGCGGGAAAGTATGCAAGTTGCTTAAATCCATTTATGGATTAAAGCAAGCATCGCGGAGTTGGAACATCCGTTTTGATGAAACGGTCAAAGAATATGACTTTATCAAAAATCCAGATGAACCATGCATATATAGTAAAGTTGTAACCAGAAGTGTCGTATTCCTCGTCTTGTACGTGGATGACATTCTATTGATAGGAAATGACATTCCTATGCTACAATCTGTCAAAGAATTCTTGTCACACAGGTTCTCCATGAAAGACCTGGGTGATGCCTCTTACATTCTGGGGATCCGGATATATCGTGATAGATCCAAGAGGATGTTAGGACTTTCGCAGTCCAGGTATATCGACACTGTACTGAAAACATTCAGTATGGAAGATTCTAAGCGCGGTAATCTACTGGCTTGTCACGGAATCACCCTATCCAAAGAGATGTCTCCCAAGACTGATTTGGAAAGGGAACGCATGTCTATTATACCCTACGCTTCTGCGGTAGGCTCTATAATGTATGCGATGTTGTGCACCAGACCAGATGTAGCTTACGCACTGAGCGTGGTAAACCGATATCAGTCAGGCCCAGGGGAGAAGCACTGGATAGCTGTAAAGAACATTCTCAGGTACCTGAGGAGGACTAAGGAGATGTTCTTGGTTTACGGCGGAAAAGACCTCAGGATGGAGGCCTTTGCTGATTCCAGCTTCCAGAGTGATAAGGACGATTCCAAGTCCATGTCAGGTTATGTCTTTACCCTCAATGGAGGGGCGGTGTGCTGGAAGAGCTCCAAGCAGGACACCGTTGCTGACTCGACGATGGAAGCGGAGTATATAGCTGCTTGCGATGCCGCAAAAGAAGCAGTCTGGATGAAGAAGTTCCTAACAGAACTTCAGATGGTTCCTACCATTGTTGATCCAATACCTCTGTATTGCGACAACAACGGAATTATAGCTTTAGCGAAGGAACCAAGGTCCCATCAGAAGTCCAGACACATCTTAAGGTATCACCTGATCAGGGAGATCATTGAACGTCGGGAGATCGAGGTTCGGAGAGTTGCTACTGAAGAGAACATTGATGATCCATTCACGAAGGCCGTACCTCAGATTCAGTTTGAGAGGCTACTCGAGATCATTGGTCTTCGATATGCCAGTACATGGCCCTAGTGCAAGTGGGAGATTGTTAGTGTATATGCCCTAGGGGCCATTATTGTATCATACTAGTTTGTATATTACTTAATGGAAGCTTAGGATATTCACATGTATATAACAGTCTTGCTAAACATGGTAGTATGCTACTTGGTTTTTTCTATCTTAATATGTGAGTATACGTATTGATAGAGCTCTTAGGATCTTGCTTGACTACCAGCGTTGTGATGGCAGTCACACTAGTGGGGGCTGGGTAGTCTACAAGCACATCCTTATTCAGGTCCCTAGTCGTTGGATTATCGAGACAGGGCATCGATACTCCGGAGTAGACTAGTGTGTACGCTTCTCATCCCAGTTGGGGAGATGGTATGTCCCACAGTCGTCAGTACGTCGTAGTGGAGATAGTATGCAGGTGCTCGTTGGGTTACGGGTACACCGGACAAGGCTCACAGGGAACTGTTGGTTGGTTTTATACCAGTCGTCAGTGAACAGTTCCCAGGTGACATGAGTACAGCATAGTCCGCAGACTTGACACTGCTACTTCACCTCGAGTGTGTCCTACTGTTCTTAGATTGCTACCCTACCACGGCTCAAAGGAGTCGTGCAAACAGGTAGCAGTTGGGTGCAGTCCCGAGCACTTGGAGGCAGTGGCGGTTAGACAGGATTCGTCTCTCCCGGTATTGGGGGTTGATATCGCACTGTGTCAGAGAGCCATTATGCAAAGTCCCTGTCCAGGGCAAGAGAGATTTGCTGGTAGGTTCCAGTAGTTTCTCAAGGTGTAATGGGCTTCCCTCCGACACGACTTATACCGCTATTAGGGGACTGACGCTTGCTGCCTCCCTAGGCCCGATATGCGATAGTCTTAGACGAACAGACCGGACTGTACGGAGATTGTCACATCAGACTCAGTAGGAGTTCGGATGGGTTTCCTCATCGGCATTCTTATCGACATCTACCTGGGGACCGTTACGTACAGCTAGTGCCACTTACGGTCTGTGGTTAAACTCACTGCCAGCGTAGTAGTCGAGTCTCTAGATTTCCACACAGAGAGTTTCCCTACTCCAGGCGAAACGATATAGAGGTCGTATGGTTTTACAACAAGGGTTCGGACGCATACATGTGTTTACGCACGTACGACTTTCGGACAGTTTTTACTAGTCGGCTTTGGTTTAAGCCAGTTTCTAGTATCCGGTTATTGGATTTATACAGTCTAAAGTTTTTCCGTGTTTTCACGGATAGGAGGGGCGTTCTCGTAATTACGCGAGAAGCTTCTAGAAGATGGTGACTTGGGGGTTAAGACAGCATATGCATTAAATGGGATTAGTGAGTAATATGAGTGATTCATCCATGTCATTAATGCATCATAAATGCTTAATGACTCATGGAGATGAATCACCCATTAGATATTTATGAAGCATGATTATTCATCCTTCATTTTCTTTTGTTGGATAAAACATTATGCTTGATATATATTATGATAGCTCATTATCTCATCCCATTTCTTTTGCTCACTTTCTCTCTCCTCAAGCTCTCCCTCTTCAAACCCTAATCCTCCCCTCTCATGTGTTGAGTACAAGGATTAGATTAGACTACTTAATCCTTAACCATTCTCTATATCACCTAGGTTGCTTAGATTAGCGATTTAAGAAACCTAGTTACCTCTAGTTTGAGGTGAAGCTTGTAGTAAAGCTCTCGGGTGGATCTTCTACTACTTAAAGAAGGCCGGAGAGGATGTGGAGAACGACAAGACGAAGGACTCGGTTCTACAGGTATAATCATTTTTCATAGTAGTTGCTAACTCCTATGTTTGTTGTTAGTTATTATTTATGCAAAGATTCTCGGTTAGTCAATGTTTACGCTTTAAACAAGATCGTTTTTCATTTTTTCGCCTCCCCGCAAGTCGTGGGGTGTTGTACATCGACTTACAGAAGAAGCATGGTTTTGCATCTACTTCAGGTGTTCTTGTAATTGAGAACTGCTTTACGGTCAGCCCTACCTCCTGGGTACTAGATACCGGATCAGGATATCATATCTGTAATTTATTGCAGGGACTGAGAAAAAGTAGGAAAGTTGTACCTGGTGATATGTCGCTCAGAGTAGCGAACGGAGCACAAGTTAATGCTGCAGCCGTCTGTGAATATCACCCGGTGTTGCCAAATGGCAATACTATGATTTTGAACAATTGCTACTATGTACCTTCCATGGTTTGCAACATCATATCGGTTTCTTTACTCGATAAAGATGGATATAACTTTATTCTTGATAGAAATATCATGAACATTTACCTTCATAAGGTACTGGTTGCAGAAGGTACACTGTGTAATGGTATCTACGTTCTAAATCAGAATACAGTTCTCAATGTACAAAACACACGCAAGAGGAAGAATTCAGATACGAATGAATCCTACTTGTGGCATTGTAGACTTGGTCATATCGAAGAGAAAAGACTAAGTAAGTTGCATAAAGATGGACTCTTGAATACGTTCGAGTTTTCATCTTATGAAACTTGTCAGTCTTGTCTTAAAGGGAAGATGACCAAATCTCAGTTCACGGGACATGGAGAAAGAGCAACAGAGCTCTTGGGACTCATACACAGTGATGTATGTGGTCCGATGTCTATACATGCAAGGGGTGGGTTCTCGTACTTCATCACATTCACTGACGATCTCTCTAGATTCGGATATGTGTATCTTATGAAACACAAATCTGAAGCTTTTGAGAAATTCAAGGAATTCAGAAACGAAGTAGAGAACCAGACTGGCAAAAGTATCAAGATCCTCCGGTCAGATAGAGGAGGGGAGTACTTAAGCACGGAATTCCTAGATTACTTAAAAGAGAATGGTATTCTCTCTCGGCTTACTCCCCCTTATACACCACAGCACAACGGTGTATCATAACGGAGGAATCGTACCCTACTGGATATGGTTCGCTCCATGATGAGTAATACCGAGTTGCCTCTTTCATTTTGGGGACATGCGCTTCAGACAGCAGCATATCTATGGAATGATGTTCCGTCTAAATCAGTGCCTAAGACTCCGTTCGAGATATAGAATGGAAAGAGGCCACATCTTAAGAGATTTAAGATATGGGGTTGTCCGGCTTATGTCAAAACACATAAACCAGATAAACTAGAGGCACGGTCAGTTTTATGTAAGTTTGTGGGATATCCAAAGAATGGTTATGGTTATCTATTCTACCACACCGAGGAACAGAAGGTGTTTGTTGCTCAGCATGCCGTTTTCTTAGAAACGGAGTTTCGTGCAAAAGAAATTAGTGGGAGCACGGTAGAATTGGAAGAAATTCAGCGACCACAAACTGAAACTGAAGATTTGACAGAACCTCAGGATTTAATAACCCCAAACGAACCTCAGCCACTCCGCAGATCTGGTAGGATTTCTCATCCACCCGAGAGATACTATGGTTTTCTCTTAGACGGGGATCGAGAGGATTGCATCTTGGAAGAAGATGATCCTACCAGTTTCAGGCAGGCCATTATCAGTAGGGACTCTGATAAGTGGCTTGAAGCAATGCAATCCGAAATGGAGTCCATGTACACCAATAAAGTGTGGACCTTGGATATTGCTCCACCTGGGGTAAAACCCGTTGGATGCAAATGGATCTACAAAAGGAAACTTGGTGTAGATGGGCAGGTGGAAACCTATAAAGCTAGACTCGTTGCAAAAGGTTTTCGTCAAAGACCTGGTGTGGACTATGACGAAACTTTTTCTCCAGTGGCTATGGTTAAATCCATTCAGATCCTACTTGCCATTGCTGCCTTCCATGACTATGAAATCTGGCAGATGGACGTTAAAACGGCTTTTCTGAACGGCTGTTTGGAAGAGTGCTTTTACATGGATTAGCCAGAAGGTTTCATAGACAGTGGGAGTAGCGGGAAGGTGTGCAAGTTGCTTAAATCCATTTATGGATTAAAGCAGGCATCGCGGAGCTGGAACATATGTTTTGATGAGGCAATCAAGGAATTTGATTTCATTAAGAACGAAGATGAACCTTGTGTCTATAAGAAGATTGTAGGACGAATTGTCGTATTCCTAGTCTTGTACGTGGACGACATTCTTTTGATAGGAAATGGCATTCCTATGCTACAATCGGTCAAGCTATTTTTGTCACAACGGTTCTCCATAAAGGACCTGGGTGATGCCCCGTACATTCTGGGGATCAAGATCTACAGAGATAGATCCAAGAGACTACTGGGACTTTCACAGTCCAGGTACATAGAGACCGTACTAAAGAGATTTAGTATGGAGGATTACAAGCGCGGTAACATACCCGCATTGCACGGAATTACCCTCTCCAAGAAGATGTCTCCTAAGACTGACGAGGAGAGGGTTCGCATGAGCACTATACCCTACGCTTCGGCGGTAGGATCTATAATGTATGTGATGCTATGTACAAGACCAGATGTAGCTTACGCGCTGAGCGTGGTGAGCCGGTATCAGTCAGACCCAGGTGAGGACCACTGGACGGCAGTGAAGAACATTCTCAAGTACCTGAGAAGGACTAAGGAGATGTTCATGGTTTACGGTAATGGAGACCTCAGGGTCGAGTCCTTTACGGATTCAAGTTTCCAGAGTGATAAAGATGACAGCAAGTCTGTCTCGGGTTTTGTGTTTACCCTCAACGGAGGGGCGGTATGTTGGAGGAGTTCCAAACAGGATACCGTCGCAGACTCGACGATGGAGGCTGAATACATTGCTGCAAACGATGCCGCAAAAGAGGCGGTCTGGATAAAGAAGTTCATTAGTGAACTTCAGGTGGTTCCGTCCATTGCTGACCTAATACCTTTATATTGCGATAACAATGGGGTTATAGCGTTAGCGAAGGAACCAAGCTCCCATCAGAAATCCAGACACATCTTGAGGCGGTATCACCTAATCAGGGAGATCATTGATCGCCAGGAGATCGAGGTACGGAGAGTGGACACAAAAGACAACACGGCGGATCCATTCACGAAGGCCCTCCCTCAAACACAGTTCGAGCGACTTTTTGAGCTATTGGGTATGCGGTACGCCAACAGCTGGCCTTAGTGCAGACGTTGGGTATGCGGTACACCAATTACTGGCCTTTAGTGCAAGTGGGAGATTGTTAGATATGTATGCCCTAGAGGCCATTATTGTATAGTACTAGTTTGTATAATACATTTTGGAGGCTTGGGATATATATATGGTTTTACGACAGTCTTGCTCGATATAGTAGTATGCTACTTGGTTTGTTTCTATCTTAATATGTGGCTAAAAACATATTGGTAGAGCCCTTAGGATTTTTGCTTGACCACCAGTATTGTGATAGCGATCACACTAGTGGGGGCTGGGTGGTCTATAAGCACATCCTTATTTTGGTCCCTAGTCGTTGGATTATCGAGACAGGGCATCGATACTCCAGAGTAGACTGGTGCATACGTTTCTCTTCCCAACAGGGGAGATGGTCTGTCCCACAGCCATCAGTACGTCGTACTAGAGACAGTATGCAGGTGCTCGTTAGGTTACGAGTACTCTGGACAGGACTCGTCGGGAACTGTTGGTTGGTATTATACCTATCGTCAGTTAACAGTTCCCAGATGACATGAGTACAGCTTAGTCCGCTGACTTGACACTGTCACTTCGCCTCAGGTGTGTTCCTACTGTTCTTTGATTACTATCCTACCACGGCTCTACTGAGTCGTGCAAACAGGTAGTAGTTGGGTGCAGTCCCGAAGCACTTGGAGGCAATGACGGTTAGACAGGATTCGTCTCTCCCGGTATTGGGAGTTGATATCACGCTGTGTCTAGGAGAGCCATTACACATTGTCGTCCCTGGCCAGGGCAAGCGAGAATTGCTGGTAGGTTTTCCAGTAGATTCTCAGGGTGTTTTGGGCTACACTCCGACACGACTTGTACCGCTATTAGGGGACTGACGTTTACTGCCCCCTAGGCCCGCCATGCGATGTTCTCAGACGAACAGACCGGACTGTACGGAGATTGTCACATTCAGGCTCAGTAGGAGCTCGATAGGTTCACCTCATCAGTCTTCTTATCGACATCTACCTGGGGACCGTTACGTACAGCTAGTACCGCTTGCGGTCTGTGGTTAAACCCACTGCCAGCGTAGTGTCGAGCCTTTAGAGTCCCACACAGAGGGTTACTCGCCTTTGGGCAAAACAGAGTAGAGGTTGCATGGTTTTGCAACGGGGTTCGTTCACATCCGCGCACTTGTGCACGTTTGGTGTCCGGACAGTAGTTACTAGCGGGCTTTGGTTTAAGCCAGATCCTAGTAACTGTTTTGGGATTGGTTTTGTCTCAGTGTATTCGTATTCCTTGGAGCATGGATACGGGTGTGTATGCACAGTTGACAGAGGCAGAGGCAGAGGATTCTCATTAGGGTTGTTGACCATTTGACTTTGGTTGACTTGTTGACCATTTGACTTTGGTTGACTTTTTGACCGTTGACTTTTCTCTTAACCCTAATGAGAATATGATATATGATTAATAGTATTAATTAAGTATTATTGTGTCATGGTTGAGTTGAAAGTTTGACTTTTGTTGACTTTGTTGACCGGTTGACCATTTTTGGACTTGTTGACCATCATCATTCCATGGCTATCATTTCATGGGTATGACTTTTGCTTGCTTGTTGTTTACATAATGCCATCATAGCATGAAATGATAATGGTCATTGAAACTAACCGTCACCATATACTTAATTATTATTATTATTATCATTAGTATCACTTTTGTGAGAAGGGGTTGGATTATGAGAGCTCATTCTATGATTCTCTTTCTCTCTCCAAGAAAGAAAGCTCTCCCACTTCCTCTTCCTCTCTCAAGGTTCAAGTGTTCCATGAGTTGGAAATCATGAACTTTTAAGACAAAACCACCATCACTCTTCTCTACTCAATCTAAGGTATTAGGTTTAGCAAACCAAACACCTTAGTCATCTCTAGTTTGAGATTGGAGCTCAATTCCGAGACCCTCGGGTGGATCCATCTATGGCAAAGAAGAGACGAGAAGGGGGATCCGTACAAGCAACTACGATGAGCAAGCAAGAGGAAAAACCACAACAAGAAGAGAAGGAGTTCAAGACCAAGGTATAGCCATTCTACATAGTAGTTAGAACTTGTAGAATTTTTGTTAGTTCTTGTTTAGCAACAATCCTCATGAAACGGTCCATGTTACCTTGCTAGGGAAAATTTTCGTTTTACCTATTCCGCCTCCCCGAAAGTACCGGGGTGGGTAACGTGGACCCAACAAGTATAAGGTATTCCATATTAAGAATTTGATTCTCTCTCAGATTGCTCATCCGTGGGTTTGCTTCAAGATGAGTAATATTAAGTTGCCTTCTTCAATTATGGGGATGCATTAGAAATAGATGCATATCAATGGATATTGGTTCCACCTAAACAAATGTCTCTGTTTCTATATGAGATATAGAATGGTGTTCATCTTAAAGTTATTAAGATTGTGTTTAAAACCATAATCCGGACAAACTCGAGGCACGTTTCGGTAACAGTAGTTTGTGGGTTATCCCAAGCTTTAGCAAGGGACAACTTCTACCATTTTCAAGTTCGAAAGTGTTTTGTTCTTGACTCGCCACCTCCTTGGTAAAGAAATTTCTTGTAAAAGAAATTAGGGGGAGTATGGTAGAACTGGAAGTGATTCCAGAACCACAAACGGTTACTGAAAGTTTAGTAGAACCTGATAATCAAATTGACCCTGACAGACCATAGCTACTTCGCAGATCTAGTAGGTGACCTCAGCCACCCGAGAGATACTTCGGTTTTCTCATAGACGGCGACTAGGAGGCTTGCATCATATGATGATGACCCTACTAGTATCAACATGCCATAGGAAGTGATGACTTCTGACTGATGGATAGATCTCAAGTTATCCAAGTTGGACTCCATGCATAACAAATTATTGATTTTGTTGTGTACTCCTGAAAGGGATAAAACCTATAAGGAGCACGCAGGTCTTTCGAGATCAGTGTAAATGGAAATGTTTTAACCTAATAAGGCCAGACTTATAGTTAATATGTATTCATCAAATACCCGATGTGGATTGTGATGATACTGCTACTTCAAAGTCTGTGCTGAAGTCCATACAGATAAAATTTGCTAATGTTGTTTTCATGACTGTGATACCTGGTATGAGTATGATTATAACGCCTTTCTAAATTAGATTTAGAAATGTACGTGTATATGACTCTACCAGAGGGTTGTTGTTCAGTTGATAAAACTGCACATTTGTTATTACATTTTTCCTACCATTTTCATATTAAAAAAGGACTTTATTATAATATATCATACATATGAGGGTTTATGTCTAAAAATACTATTTTCCATGTGTTGATATATTATAATTAGTATTTGGTAGGAAAATGTATGCAAATAATATTATTGACCTAATCCTAGTAGAACTAAGTCTACTAAATATTATCTAAGTTGTTGTGCAGAATTTTCAGGTCTTAAATCAAGGAAATCAAGTTGTTAAAGCTAACCTGCCTAATTAAGAAATCAAAATGAAGGAATCAATTCTGGCAGAAGAAAAGAAAAGATTTCCAAATTCTGAAGGCGCCAAGGATCGCCAAATGTCACAAGTAGCCATCCCCAGAAAATTGATGGACGGCCGTGATCATCAAGCCGCGGATCCGCGGCAATAGACCCTTTATGCCGCGAATCCGCCGCGGTTAAGAAGAGATGGAGGCTGAGGATTTTTGGGGAAAATCTTTTCTACTTTTTCCCTAATTTAGAAGCTTGGGATCTGGCTTTGGTACTATAAATAAAGACCGAGAGCCTCTTGGAAAATTTATCAAGCCGACGAGATCATGAAGCCCCAGACGCTCATGCATCCAGGCTGGTCATCAACCGTTCGTCTACCTCCTTAGGAAAGATCGAGAAGCAACTAGTTTTGTAATCATTTTCTACGGAATAAAAGTGTAGATTGTTCAAGTTGATTAATAAAGGTAGTTATTTTATTTAATTCTTTTGCATTTTACATTATGTTTTCCCTCTCTGTCTTTCTATCTTCTTTTCCCAACATGCGCGAGTAATTCTCCGCTTGTTAGGGTTCGTAGGATTAGGGTAGGTTAATGGATGATGAACATCCATAAACCCTTTTTAAGTCCTATAAAGTTTATGAACTTTATCAAAAGAATCATTAACATCCTAATCGGGCGCACTAGCAATTCTTTTCTAGTTCCGACCGCGATTAGAGATTAGATTAATGATTGTTTTGGTAAAGGCTAGATTTGAACGGAGTTCCGTGTCGAGATAAGGGTTAAGAGTGGGATTCTTTTTCCCTCCAGAAACCCTAATCTACACACATCACCGTCGTTCTAGTTTTAAATCTATTAAAGGATAAAAAGGGTAGATTTTAATTAATCGTCCATGACTACTAAATCCTCACGAACCCTACAAGCCCTCTTATTATATTATCTACATCTCTAAAATAATCTAGATCTATATTTTTGCATTCTTGCTTAACGTAGATCTAGAAACCATTCTTCAAAATTCTTTATTTCTTCCTCCTTTCTCAACACATCTAAAGTAAGAGTAAGAGATTCAACGTTTCCCTGAGGACGACCCGTACTCATCTCGGTCTAGCTACGCGCGACACCGTTATTGATTGCGGTTAACTACAAAAACACAAATTTTCGTATCAATCAAATGGCGCCGTTGCCGGGGATACGTGCGTAATTTTTTTATTCTTACTATTTGTGTTGAATTCTTATACGATCTATATGATAATAAAACAAAACTGCAAATTGCATATTTAACGATTTGTGCGTGAATTTTTGCAAGGAGATCTGGAGTCACAGACTTGAGGAAACAAGAGATCTAGGGTTCCAAACTTCTCTGGTATCTTTCCTAACTCTTTCTCTCTCCTCTCAAATCCAATAAAATCTATTTTCTGCAGGATTCTTTGCAAAATAGCGCCGCTCAAAAAAAAATCTTTTTGCAAAAGTTTTGTGATTGGTTTTGTTTTGCATATTTTAAGACGGACCTTAAGGGGCAAAGACCAAATCAAGATTAGGTGGGGATTTCATCACCCTTCCTAAGCCCCACAAATCACAAACCGAGCATATAGATCAACCCTTCATTAATTTAAAAAATATCTAGACCAGACTCTAAGGACTGTCGCGCTCAATAAGGACAGAGGAATGTCGTGGGTAATCTATCGTTTATCCGCATTACTTTTTTAGTGCCTAGGCAAGTGTGTCAAAGGCTAGTGGTTTTTAATTAGGCCCACTGCTGTGGTTCCTTCCCACTTACCTGGCACTTACCTGGCTACAAGGGTAGTACGGAGGCGGTAGAGGATTGATCCTGCGGCTTGTCCTTTGGAAGTCTAGGAGCGGTCTAGAGACTGGACCTAGGTGACCTTAGTTCTAGGGTTGCTTTTGCATCTTAGGGAGATTTGTCTTGAGTCCCACTTTTTCAAAATAAGCCAATTTTAAATCACACACACGCTGCCACTTGCACTAAACCCGCTTAGTGCATGCTCGGCTGGACACGGGATTCTAGTGCCCGTCTTGTCCGCGTTCCTGCTATCGACGCCGAAGTCGGTACTTCTTCATCTTCTTTTCCCCCACCACACACCACGACCGAGATGGACGGCACTCCATCAGATTATAACACCACGCTTCCACTGCCCGTAGGTGCGCAGAATCCACCGCGCATCTCTCTCCAAGAGAGATGCTATCCTATCCGTGGTCCCCTTCCTACTTGTCTATCTCTTCCACCACCTAACGGGGATAATTTCGAAATTAAACCCCACTACATCAATCTGCTGCCCAAATTTCACGGGCTTGAATCGGAAGACGCGTACGTTTTCATCACCAAATTCGAGAACATATGCGCAATGATGGGTACTTCACAATTGACTTTAGATGCTATGCGCTTACGTCTTCTCCCATTCACACTATGCGACTTGGCAGAAAAATGGATTTACAATACTGCCGCACACTCTATCACTAATTGGGATGAATTCGTCATAGCATTTCTTAAGAAGTTTTACCCAAACTATAAGACTGCACGTGTTAGGAGCGAGATCAACCAGTTCACCCAGCTTCCCAATGAACTATTTTGGAAGTGCTTTGAACATTTCAAAGATCTGCTTGTCCAATGTCCTCATCATGGAATCAATAGATGGGATTTATGTCGGATTATATATGAGGGCATTAATCCAGCGACAAAGCAGATGCTTGAAACAATGTGTCAATGCAATTTCATGTCTAAAGATGACGGTGAAACTTGGAAGTATCTGGAAGACCTCGCTGAACACACTTTGCAGTGGGAAAGCGTAAGACCACCATCATCTAGGGGAGGTGTTCACCAGCTCGATGTTTCCATCGTAGTAAAAGCCGAATTGGCAGCGATGCAGAAGAAACTCGACGCTATTGAGAACAGATTCTCATCAGTCTCCCTAAATCAGGTTACGCTTCCTAAGACCGTCTGTGGTTGCTGTTCGGATCCTTCACACTTAACGGAAGAATGTCCTGTGAATGCTTCGTTTCAGCAGCGACCTAGAAACGGCCCTTATTCTTCCATGTACAATCAAGGATTGAGGAATCATCCTAACTTTGCTTGGAATCAAAACCAACAAAGCAATTATCAAAGACCTCCTCCACAGCAACCACAACCACAGAATCAGCCCCTCGTTCAGTCACAGAATTTCCAAAATCTGGCCAACACTTCTACACCACAAGTGGCCGGTACTGACAACTCTTCACTTGCACAAACTTTGGATATGTTCATGAAACAATCCATGCAATTGTCGGCTGAGATGAAGTCTTCTATTGATACCATAACGAAAAACTCCGCCTCCCATGGTGAGAGTATTAAATCACTAGAAAACCAAATCGCACAGTTAAACGCCGCAATGAGTGCGAGAGAAAAAGGGAAACTCCTATCTCAACCCCTACCGAATCCTGGCCATTCACAAAATTATAATGTGAATGCCATTACTACGTTGAGATCGGGGAGAGAGCTGAATAACCGAGTGGGTGAGCAATTTGATGTTAGTGACACCATTGATACTTGGTCGACCCTTCCTAGCAACTTTTAACGCTGTAATTAATTTTCGTAACGGTTCTATGAACTTATCCTTCAGAAAAATGACAATTGAGCTTAATATTTACAAGCTAGGAAGTCAGCCATCAGAACCTTCTGCTCATTTGCTGGATGTTTGTTCCATCCATGAGATAGCTTCCGAAAGCTGCATGGATGAGAAGCTTTGCTTTGATGTTCTCGACAACATTAATGAGACATCGTTTGATCTTGCACCACTTTATAGTGAGGATATGTTCAATGAGTCCGACCTTGAGATTGAACCCGTTGACTCGTTGCAAAAGTCTGCAGCACTTTCCGAGTCAATATCTTATGCAAGTTTTGAACCTCTTCGGGAGTCCGAATATCATTCGCTTACCCCACCTTCTATTGTCTCTCTGCCAATTCTTGATCTCAAACCGCTACCTTCTCATCTTAAATATGCATATTTAGGAGAGAATGAGACTTTGCCAGTGATTATTTCCGCTTCTCTAGCCTTAGAGCAAGAGAATGCACTTCTGGCAGTGTTGAGATCGAATCGGGAAGTATTTGATTGGACAATGGCCGACATCAAAGGGATTAGTCCCTTAATTGTTAAACATTACATACATCTGATGGATGAAGCCAAACCAACCCGAGACCCACAAAGACGGTTAAATCCCATTATGAAGGAGGCGGTAAAGAAAGAAATCGTCAAGTGTCTTGATAGTGGAATAATTTACCCCATATCTGATAGCCAATGGGTAAGTCCAATTCATGTGGTCCCTAAAAAATCTGGCATCACGGTCATCACTAATGAGGCTAATGAGTTAATCCAAACACGCACCCAAACTGGATGGCGCGTATGTATTGATTACAGGAAACTCAATGCTGCAACAAGGAAAGATCACTTCCCTCTACCTTTCATTGACCAGATGTTGGAACGATTAGCGGGACACGAATACTACTGTTTCTTGGACGGATACTCTGGCTATAACCAGGTCCCCATCGCCGAAAAGGATCAAGATAAAACCATTTTTACTTGTCCTTTTGGAACTTTTGCTTATAGACGCATGCCCTTTGGGTTATGCAACGCTCTCGCTACATTTCAGCGGTGCATGATGGGGATATTTTCAGATATGGTGGAAAATTTTCTGGAAATTTTTATGGACGATTTCTCCATTTTTGGGGACTCCTTTGAGGACTGCCTTCGTAAACTTGACGCGGTTCTTACCCGCTGTAAGGATAAGAACTTGACTTTGAATTGGGAAAAATGCCATTTTATGGTCCAAGAAGGTATTGTACTTGGACATATAATTTCACGAAAAGGCATTGAGGTTGACAGAACTAAAATAGATGTCATTCAAAACCTCCCTCATCCCAACTGCGTCAAAGATATACGATCCTTCCTTGGTCATGCAGGATTTTATAGGAGATTTATTAAGGACTTTAGCAAAATTGCTAGACCCTTAACCCTTCTATTAGCCAAGGACACTACTTTTCACTTCGATTCGGATTGTGAGGCTTCTTTTGAATCGCTTAAAGAATCACTCACTACAGCCCCCGTTCTATCATCTCCGGATTGGAACCACCCGTTCGAGCTAATGTGTGACGCATCAGATTTTGCTATTGGTGCTGTCTTAGGACAGCATATTGATAAGATGCCACATGTAATTTACTATGCAAGTAGGACCTTGAATGATGCACAAATAAATTACACAACTACCGAGAAAGAACTCTTGGCAGTTGTATTTGCATTAGAGAAATTCAGGCCCTACTTGATTGGCTCGCCTATTGTGGTTTACACAGATCACTCCGCCCTACAACATCTTTTAACGAAGAAGGATGCGAAGGCCAGGCTAATACGTTGGATCCTATTGTTACAAGAATTTGATCTTGTCATCAAAGACAAGAGCGGATGTGAAAACGTTGTAGCCGATCATCTTTCACGCATCACTTCTTCGCCAACTGTGACCGTGCCGATAAATGACTCATTTCCTGACGAACGGCTCTTGAATGTATCTTACGAACCTTGGTTCGTGGATATCGTGAACTATCTTGCGACGGGACTTATACCTAGCGATTGGTCGAAACAAGACAAACTTCGATTTCTATCCCAAGTAAAATATATTTACTGGGATGAGCCTTATCTATTCAAGTATTGTTCCGATCAAATCATTCGCAGGTGTGTCCCTAACGATGAATTCAAGAGCGTGTTATCATTTTGTCATGATCAGGCATACGGCGGTCATTTTGGACCTCGAAAAACGGCGGAGAAAGTTTTGCAATGTGGCTTTTATTGACCAACATTATTTAAAGATGCATTTGAACATTGCAAAACTTGTCCGCGATGTCAGCATTTGGGTCGGATTTCACGAAGGAACGAGATGCCGCTCCAACCTATATTGGTTGTGGAAATATTCGATGTGTGGGGTATTGATTTATGGGCCCTTTTCCCAACTCCTTTGGGAATCTATATATCTTGTTAGCGGTTGATTATGTGTCGAAATGGGTGGAAGCTATACCGTGTCGCACTAATGACAACAAGGTTGTCATTAAGTTCCTTAAAGAAAATATCTTTTCGCGATTCGGATACCCTCGCGCTATCATTAGCGACAACGGGACACATTTCTGCAATAGGTCTTTCGAGGCCTTGATGCGGAAATATTCAATCACTCACAAGCTTTCTACGCCCTATCATCCCCAAACAAGCGGGCAGGCTGAGATCTCAAATAGGCAGATCAAACAGATATTGGAGAAGACGGTTTCTAAGAACCGTAAAGATTGGTCAACCAAATTGACGGATGCTCTTTGGGCATTCCGCACCGCTTATAAGACCGATCTTGGTATGTCTCCATACCGCCTTGTGTTTGGGAAGGCATGCCACTTTCCTGTCGAGATTGAACATAAGGAAATGTGGGCTATTAAAGAGCTTAATTTTGATCTTGATCATACAGGCAGCTATCGGAAGCTGCAGTTGAATGAGCTAAGCGAACTCCGCGATGAAGCTTACGATAATGCGGTGATTGTGAAGAACAGGACTAAAGTGTTCCACGATAAAAATCTTTTTAGAAAAACCTTCACATCGGGGCAACAAGTCCTTCTTTACGATTCCCGTCTCCATCTTCATCCGGGTAAGCTTAAATCTCGTTGGAAAGGACCTTTTGTGGTGCAGTATGTACACCTGCACGGGGCAGTTGAAGTCGAAAATTTGAAAAACGGTTCAATTTTTAAAGTAAATGGGCATAGATTAAAACCGTATTTTTCTGCTAACCCCGCGGAGGAGCTCCTGTTTTTACAGGAGCCGCTTTATCAAAACTAAATTTCCTCCGCTTCACCTCCATGTAACATTTTCTCATTTTAAGAATGGAGGTGAGTAAAAATGGATTTGATTGAATATCTGTGCGTGTCAAAGATCAAGTTTGGGGGTAGTTTTCATTTAACTATTATTTTACCCTTTGTATCTCTCTCCTAGTATACAGATCCATGTTCTCAAAAGGCTACATCAGTGAGGACACTGCTGAAAACAGGTTTGGGGGGGAGGTTTGTATTCACTGAATTATGTTTGACACTGGGCACTAAAATTTTTTTTTTATAACAAAAAAGTAGAGTGTGAAAAATTACATCCAAAAGATAGGAATAGTTTAAGAAAACCAAGAAAATTAGAAGTTTTCTTAAACGAACTAGTAATAAGTAGTTATGAGCTGTTGTCCCAAGGGTTAGTAAGATGAAGGAAGTCACTAATCTGAGGATAAAAATAAGTCTGAAAAATAGTTTCTATTCTGGAAGCCAAACATTTGAATGTTGATACCCTACTATATGCACTTACACACGTCTTGAAACTGGGGATAGTAGAGGATACCTTGAAATGCTCTTGTCTAAAAGCCAAAGTATGAAGGAAATAAAAAATGAAGAAAATATAAAAATGGTGAAAAAAAAATGAACACTGGTTTTGTTATCGCCAAAGCAGCAATAAAAAAATATAGCGAGGGTGCCTCTTCACCTAGTGCCCTAAGGCCAACTGGTCTGGGAGTCACTGCTAAGCCTTAGGTAGTGCAAGACGAGGAAAATATTATCACCGAATCAGCAAGCACATGAGTAATTGGTTGGTTAGTACCTCAAGAATTATTAACGGTCGCATGAAAATGTGTGAGCAAATCAAATATTCATCAAGTTAAAAAGTACTGAGGTAGATGGACAAGAGTATGATAGCTTGAATTGAATTCTCCGAGTGTAGGGATGTCCATTTCACACACGTAGGGATATATGATCAATGTTTGGATGAAAGGTAGGAATAAAGAATAAAGACGATGTTTTATTGAGGGATGATGTGATTTCTAACATTTTTTCATGACTATTAAGATAGGGCTCATGACAACTGAAAAGCTAGTGTAGTTGGAAACTCTTATTTTCAAAGTCTTTCTTTTATTGTTCTTATCTTTATATGTAAATTTTACCATCTCTCTTTTGTTATAGGATTTTGTGGGTGTAATCCGCTGAAAACCCTCAGGAGACAACACTCCTCCTACTAGGGACACCTAGAGGTTTAACGGCTTGTTGCACGTGCTCAGTGCAATCGTGTCTGCCTACGAAAGTGTGTTTAGTTTTCTCCTTTCTTTTTCTCCTCTTGAATAAACTAGTTTGCTCGGGACGATCAAAGATAAGTTTGGGGGTATTTGTTCAGTTGATAAAACTGCACATTTGTTATTACATTTTTCCTACCATTTTCATATTAAAAAGGACTTTATTATAATATATCATACATATGAGGGTTTATGTGTAAAAATACTATTTTCCATGTGTTGATATATTATAATTAGTATTTGGTAGGAAAATGTATGCAAATAATATTATTGACCTAATCCTAGTAGAACTAAGTCTACTAAATATTATCTAAGTTGTTGTGCAGAATTTTCAGGTCTTAAATCAAGGAAATCAAGTTGTTAAAGCTAACTTGTCTAATTAAGAAATCAAAATGAAGGAATCAATTCTGGAAAGAAGAAAAGAAAAGATTTCAAAATTCTGAAGGTGCCAAGGATCGCCAAATGTCACAAGTAGCCATCCCCAGAAAATTGATAGACGGCCGTGATCATCAAGCCGCGGATCCACGGCAATAGACCCTTTATGCCGCGGATCCGCCGCGGTTAAGAAGAGATGGAGGCTGAGGATTTTTGGGGAAAATCTTTTCTACTTTTTCCCTAATTTAGAAGCTTGGGATCTGGCTTTGGCACTATAAATAAAGACCGAGAGCCTCTTGGAAAATTTATCAAGCCGACGAGATCACGAAGCCCCAGACGCTCACGCATCCAGGCTGGTCATCAACCGTTCATCTACCTCCTTAGGAAAGATCGAGAAGCAACTAGTTTTGTAATCATTTTCTACGGAATAAAAGTGTAGATTGTTCAAGTTGATTAATAAAGGTAGTTATTTTATTTAATTCTTTTGCATTTTACATTATCTTTTCCCTCTCTGTCTTTCCATCTTCTTTTCCCAACATGCGCGAGTAATTCTCCGCTTGTTAAGGTTCGTAGGATTAGGGTAGGCTAATGGATGATGAACATCCCTAAACCCTTTTTAAGTCCTATAAAGTTTATGAACTTTATCAAAAGAATCATTAACATCCTAATCGGGCGCGCTAACAATTCTTTGCTAGTTCCGACCGCGATTAAAGATTAGATTAATGATTGTTTTGGTAAAGACTAGATTTGAACGGAGTTCCGTGTCGAGATAAGGGTTAAGAGTGGGATTCCTTTTCCCTCCAGAAACCCTAATCTACACGCATCACCGTCGTTCTAGTTTTAATTCTATTAAAGGATAAAAATGGTAGCTTTTAATTAATCATCCATGACTACTAAATCCTCACGAACCCTACAAGCCCTCTTATTTTATTATCTACATCTCTAAAATAATCTAGATCTATATTTTTGCATTCTTGCTTAACGTAGATGTAGAAACCATTCTTCAAAATTCTTTATTTCTTCCTCCTTTCTCAACACATCTAAAGTAAGAGTAAAAGATTCAACGTTTCCCTGAGGACGACCCGTACTCATCTCGGTCTAGCTACGCGCGACACCATTATTGATTGCGGTTAACTACAAAAACACAAATTTTCGTATCAATCAGTTGTCTTAGTCAGTGGGAGCAGCGGATAATGTGCAAATTGCTTAAGTCTATTTGTAAACTGAAGCAGGCATAGCGGAGGTGGATCATCTGTTTTTAATGTAACGGTCAAAGTGTTTGACTTCATCAAAATAAGAGATGAACCAGGTATTTATAAGAAAGCTGTAGGGAGTACTGTCAGATTCTGCATACTGATGTAGATAACATACTCTTGATTGGAAATAATATTCCTACACTATGATTCGGTCAAACATTGGTTGTCACTGTTTCTCTTTTATGGATTATATATACATAATTGATTCTGGTGACTTGGTCTATGGATTTAGATCTAGTAAAGGACTTGAGATTATCCCAATTCAGGTATAATGACACCATTCTAAAGTGGTTTAGAATGGATAACTCCTAGTGAGGTCAATCATGTGATGTCATATACCAGACCAGTTATCGCTTTCACACTTAGTGTAGTAAGCAGACATTAATCCAATACTAGAGAAACATAGAAAGAAGTGAAGAACATATGAGATGTTCTATGGTGTATGGTAATGGCAGACTCCTTCGGGGGGCAATTAATGATTCCAACTTCCGTAGTGACAAGGGTGACAGAATATCTGTCGTGAGTTATTAGTTTACCCTCTTATGAGGAGCAGTATATTAGAAGAGTTTCAAATAGGATACTGGGGTAGTCTCTAGATGCTGATTATGAGTCGGCAGAAGATACATCCTAAGTATTTGTTTGGATAAATACGTTCATTTGTGAACAAGGTCCCATCATCTATCCAAACAGTATTCTAAGGTAAGTATCACTCATTTTGGGAGATAATTGATCTTCGCAAATTTGAGATTCAGAGCGATGTAGTTAGAAACATTATAGCGGATCCACTCACTAAGGCTATTTCTCGAACACAGTTTGCAAGACTGTTAGTACAGAAGTTAGGTATGCAGTAGCACATGAAATGTGTACATGCGATACCGCAATAATTGGCCTTGAGTGCAAGTGCGAGATTGTTGGATATAGGTGCCCTAAAGGCAATTATCGTAGTTGTGGGAATGCAATTACTGAATTCGAGAAGGGCCTATACCAAGAACGGTCTTACTCGAGATAATAGTGTGCTATCTGGTTTGTCTTTATCTATGATGTGAATACGTGTTACTAGTTACGCGTATCGTTAATACATGAGATAAAGCCCATAGGATCTTTGCTTGACTACCAGGATTATGATAAGGATCATACTAGTGGGGCTGGTAGTTTATAAGCACATCCTCAAATGTCCCTAGTTGTAGGTATCGAGACAGGGTATCGATACTCCAGTTTAGACTGGTATATACGTTTCATGACCCTGTACGGGGCGATGGCTGATCCCATAACCATTGGTGTTTGACACTGATGATTGTATACAGGTGCTCATTGGATGAGTTACACTGAACGGACTCGCCGAGAACTCCTTGATGTTATTATACCAATATCAAATAGCAGTTCTCTGGTGACATGAGTACAGGGTAGTCCCTAGGCCTGAAATCACCACAGTGTCTTGTGTGTGTTCCCACTGTACTTAGATTACTACCCTGCCACGGCTCTACTGAGTCATGCAAATAGGTTTTAGTTGGGTACAGTCCCGAAGCACATGGAGGCAGTGAGCGGTCGAAGGAATTCACCACTCCCGGTATTGGGAGTCGATGTTGCACTGTGCAGGACACGACTACAGCCAGAAGTCCGTGGCCACGACAGTAGAGATAAACTGGTAAGTGTTACCAATTGTATCTTTTTGGTTATGAGTCCTCTGTCAGCACGACTTATTGGGTTATTGGGGATCTGACAGATTCTACTCCCCAAACCCGGTATATGATAATCCTTGACGAAGAGACCGAACTATACGGTGACTGTCGCTTATAGACTTTGTTGGGTCCGGATGAGTTCGTCCGTCGACCTGCCTTTATCTTGCTCATACCTGGGTAGCCGTTACGTTCAGCTAGTGCCACTGACGAGCTTGTGGATTAACCCGAAAGGGGTTGAATCTGAAAGTGTTTCAGATTCAATCGGATACGATCCTATATAACCTACTGCCAGCGTATTGACAGGTCTTTAGAGTCCTGCAACGAAAGTGCATGTCCAGGCAAAACGCGATGTAACGTACGTATAGGGATACGTACATGAGTTCGATAAAACATGTATACTGGATATACGTGTTCAATCGAACGACTGTTATACTAGCCATTTTCAAAGCCGGAATACCAAGTCAAGTGTTGACTTGATAACCGTATTAATGATACGGTTTCTAGTATAGTGTATATGATACACACACACTCTACAGTACATGATACTGAGAAGATAGTAATGGCATTTCATGTATGGGATACATGTACTAATACTTATTTGATATGTATATATGTATTTGACATATATATTAAATCCCACCATTCTAAATTATGTATAAATAAAAATACATACATATATACATACATACATACATACATATATATATATATACACATACAAAAACACACACACACACACACACACACACACACAGAGAAACATGAGAGAGAGTGGAGAAGGGGTATGTGTCATAATAAACATGACTTAGTTAAGAGATGAGAGATGATTTCATTTTTTTTGAACAAGCCATCATTTTTCATTCCATCTTCTTCTTCCTCACAAAAGGAGCTTGAGCACTCTAGGTTAATGGCAAGTGTTGCCATGGTTAGGGAGTGTAAAAAGTAGAGAGTACCCATCGTTCGCATCGCCTTCCTCCACGCTCAGCAAGCTTCTGGAGGAAGTTTCTCCGATCGGTGATGGAGTTGAAGTTCAGGCAGCCCATTTTCAACGCTGATCATCTACGGCGAGGCAGTCAGCGTGCAGACGCGTTCAGGAGCTCGCTGAGTTTAGACGGGGTCTTTCAGGATCAGCCGGACACACTACAAAGGTTGTAGAACCTCTGAACTCTTTCTTTTGCTCTTTAGTTTAACTAGAAACTAGTGCTCGGACGATTTTTGGCGTATGGCCGATCGTGCTCCTGCGGAATTTTTGTTTTCCGTCCATTCTCGCTTCCGCGGCGCGCACGCACGGGGCGTGGCCGGCCTTACATATTATGGATGCATTAAGATAATGGCATATAATGGAGTGCCGTTCTTTCCCAAAGAATGCTTCATTTTCAACTCATCTTATCAACAATAATAAATCTACACCTCGAAGAAAGAAAAGAAGGCCTATGTCCCCAACCACATCTTTTAAAAGTATAAAATTTAAAATTTTGTTAAAATGATTGAAAAACGAATCATAGATATTTTAGAAATGGAGTAGATTGGGTAGTTGAATCTAAAATCTCGTCTCCTCTAGAAATCTCCCACTTGAAATTTATTAGATTAATGCAGTATGCGTGTTTATATATATAATATGTTATACACAACACAAAACGCAACAATCAATCTAACAAATTTCATTTTCATTTAAACTACCCTATCTGATCTAGACCGTTTTATTAGGATTTTCGTTTTTTTGTGTGAAATTGACACGCGCCCCAGATGCTCCTACTGGAGCAACTGGGGAGTAAATCTCCAAGATTTTATGTGAGAGTAAAAATTTGAAACTTTTGGTGTGCAAACAAAATTTTCGAAAAAAATTATTACTCATAGAGTTAACAGTAAGACCCTTAACTAACTCAAAATTTGAGTGGGAAACTCCACAAAAATAAGAAATCTTAAAAAATAATTTTCTTAATTTTCTGGGATTTTTATGGATTTTTTCTGAATTTTTTGGGATTTTTCTGGATATTCTGGAATTTTTTTAAAAATTTTAAAAAAAATATGTAACCGGCTTGGAAAGCTTAGCCCTCGGCTCGGCTCGGCTCGGCTCAGTTATAGCCGCCGAGCGGCTCGGCTCGAGTCGTCGGCTCCAGCCGCCGAGACTGGTTCGGCCCGGCTCAGCCCGAGTCCGACTTCTCGAGTCCGGCTCGGGCCAGGGGCTCGGCCCAGGTCCAACTTGGGCCTAGGTACTCAAGTGGGCGGGTTTTGGGCTGGATCGGACCCAATGGCTAACACGTTGCAGTCAAAAACACTTCCAAAGGCATAGAGTTTTCTTACAATAACGGATAGGAAAAGGCTGTATGATACGTAGAGCAACATTCATTATAATTCATGATTACAGTTGGCCAAGCTAGCGGCCATTACATATTATAAATTCACAAAGAAAGCCGTAGTATGGTGCACGCTCAGGCCGTATTTCAGACTTGTGCAATAGAAGCTCTATGGGAATGTCCGAGAAGTCCGGCAGCTCATATGGGGGATTGCACCACAGATGGATTCCTGGACACAACTGCGGGCTACCCTAGCCCCATCCTCAGCATATCTAAAGATGTTGTTGTTTGCACCGTACATCCCCAACGATGACTCAGAAGGGACTTGACCGTCAGGACCAACCACAGACAAAGCTTCACTAGCGAGGGAACCTTGCTCCAACAAACGCTTTACCTATGGCCAGCTCCATGGCGTTATCGGGGTTCACCTGTTGGCGAGGGGCTCGCACTTCTCTTCGGCAGGTCCTCAGACAACAACGTCCTCTACAAAAACTACTTGGAAGAGTAAACTAACAAATGCATAATTATGATTATATTTGATAAAACAGAATATTTTGGTTGATCAATTTAGGGTCCTTTCTTTTTCGATTTTACTATAATTTATAGCCTTATGAGCAGCAGTTTTGCCCGCGATTATTGTTGCAATGCTCCATTATCCCTCATAATCATCGTGGGTACGTCATCCCAACTGCATTGGCACATCTTCTTATGACAATCGATGTCTCATTCTGTTTCCCTTATAGATGTATTCGACATGTTTTTAGCCGCTGGGCTGATCAGTCTAAATAGAGCATGTCGGCCTATTTATCCAAATTTACGTATTACAAATTCACAAACAAGTCGCAGTATGATGCACACTTTGGCCCTATTTCGGCCTTATACAATAGAGGTTCTATGGATTTATAACCAAAAATAGCGGTGTCAAATGAGTCGGGTCTGGTCATGTTTGACCCGGTCAAAATCGGGTTCGGATCGACCCGACCCGTTTAATAATCAGGTTAGTTTTTCCCCGATCCGTTTATCTTTTGGGTCGGATCATAATCGGGTCACTCGACCTGAGTTGTTTCGTTGCATTTTTTGTCTTATATATGAGTAATACTGATTAACTATTACAATTTCGATGCTCATAAATAAATTTATGGATATTCAAACAAATAAAACTCAAAAATGCCCAAGAATGAGGGAAAACCAGCAATTTGGGGATAATGTATTCGGATCGAAATGGGTTATGATACATAACTCATACCCATTCACTAAACGGGTCGAGTCAGGTAGACCCGTTTAAAAACTTTACGGGTTTGGGCCGTTAATTTCGGGTCGGGTTATTTTGACAACCCCAGTTGGTCGAGAGAGCCAGTTTACAATTTTTAGCTCATACACTACTACAACAAGAAGTTGCCCCTACGGATTTATCCGTAGGCACAAACCACTGCCCCTACGGCTATGGACATAAGGACAAAAAAATAAGCCGTAGGTGCAAAGACCGTAGGTACAAGTCTTCACCCTGAACATGCCCCTACGGAGTAATAATTGCCCATACGCCGTAATCCGTAGGGACACTTATACCTACGGAGTAATCCGTAGGGCCTGATAAATATTTTAATTTATTGGTTTATAAAAAAGAATACTTGTCCCTACGGATGTATTCGTAGGGCCTGATTGTTGCTTCTACGGATGTATCCGTAGGTTCAGATAAATGCCCTTACGGATAAATTCGTAGGGGTAAATTTTACTGAGTTCATAGGGACAAAATATCAGGTATCCTGATATTTTGTCCCTACGGATAACAGTGTATGGGCAAATATTGCACCTACGGATTAATCCGTAGGTGCAAAATATTAGTTTTTTTTTCAAAAAGAGGGCACTGTTTTTTCCCCGCCCTGTGCATAATAATATATACATCATATAACCAAATACATAAATATTCATAATCAACATCTCACGCATAATATATAAAAGAAATAAAGAAACAGAATACGATATCAATCTAAATCATCGTGAACAATCAAACAACCACCAAAATAGTCAAAAATATATACAATATGTATCAAGTACATACATCCTCAAAAATATTTTTAAAAAAAGCTACCCTAGCTCGGTTCAGCTCCTCCACCTCTGATAAACGCCGTAATCCGACGCATCTGCTCCTAGGTGTAGCCCTGAATCGTCAAAAACTCGACCAATGAAGGAGCGGACTGTGCGGGAGTCTGAGCAGGTTGTGGAGCTGCAGGAGTGGTCTGCGCAACCGCAGCTGAGGTAGTGGTTTGCGGAGCCGCAGCCGAAGGAGATGCATGTGGAGCCGCGGCCGAAGCAGCCTGTCGCATCTGTTAAATTTTATGTGTAATAAACGAGTAAGAATACTTAGGGACTTAGGCCTCGTTTGGGTATCTAGTTTGGAAAACCGTAGTTTATTTTAATTAGATAGTTTTATGTAAGTATGATTAATCAAACTTAAGTCTACAACCAAATAAGCTCAGAGTACTAATATTGCATATGTTACTATCTATAATGTGATATAATATTTTTCTATTAATTAGTATAAGTACCAACATCTCCTTCAACTCCTCGATGGTGGTCTTCAAGGCGGCAACATCATGCTCTAGACGTCACTCACGGGGGGTAGGGGAAGTAACCGCCGGATTGGAGTCCAACCTCATATGGGCCCTGCTAGGACCTAGTCCCCGGCCACTCTCCCAACCTCTGTGGTGCCCTCCGTGTGCGGCGTCTAGGACTGGGGTCAGCAGCATCGGATTGGTCTGTCCAGTAAAATTGATCCCCGATGCCTCCACCTTCTCCACCACCCGCTCCTATACCCACATTAACCATTAAAATATAAGTATATCATTTAAATTTGAATTTTTCAAAACAAAAATTTCAAACCTGTTAGAATAAATATTAACACTTACGCAAAATTCCTGGGTAGCAATGTCGGGGAATCGAAGCTCGCCCGTGGCGGGATCTGTCGAGGTGCCATGGACGGCAAGATACGCGGTCAGCACGCTCGGTGTACCACCCTGCACCAGGGTCTGAGCTCTCTGCAATTCGCAAAAAAATTACATATATTATAAAATAACTCTTAATATTACATTATATCAGAATAGATCTATTGTAATTTACCGATGCCTCCATGGCACGAGTAATGTTTCTCGAGCCACCTGTATAAGTGGGGCGACCCTTCTTCGCCGACTTCCTATTCTCTTTATTTTGATCGGCCTGTTTCTGCACAATACATTCTGATTTAGTTTTCTAATTAAGCAACAAAAAAAATTATACACTAAACAATAAATTACATTTAAATTGCAAACATGTTTGTTCTGAGAGTCGAAATATTGACACAAGAGAGGCCATGTATCTACGCCGACTCTCGCAAAGGCCGGAGTATGAAGGAGAGCCGCTCTCTTTGTCTCGAAGGTCGCCATTCACAGGGAATAGCAGTCGATTTTCAGCTCGTTCCTATTGTATCGGACATTTTGATTGCACGTTCTTCATCAGGCCATGGTACAGAGCGTGAAGATCGAGCACTCTCTCAGGATGATCAAGGTCGGGTATAGACTGAAAGTCGTAATCCAACTGCAAATACAAAAAATGATGTATTTAAATTGCAAGTGTTAAATAATAATAAATATATTGGATAAATCAAATGAAAATATATATTAATACCCGAGTCTGATCCCAGAAGAGGGCGAATGAGCGTCGGTGCTGATCGTCCCACTCAACGTGAAATGGATACTTCTTCACGAGGCGGCTCCCATCCCCCATATACCGGCCGAACCTCTCGGCATAATCGCCGGTATAGCGATAATCGAGGGTAAAGAAGAGGGGGAATGCTGCCTCCCCCTAGCTCTTTCGGGCCTCAGCCTGTGGGACTGATTCGGCCTTCGAGTCCCCCTCTTGGGATAGGGCTGCCCTGCATCTACAAGAAATATCAAGACAATCAATATTAAGACAAAGTGGTATTAAGAAATTAAGTTTTAACGAAAATTGAAGTGCGATATATACCTCCGGCGACAGCAGCATGAGCCTGGGCCCGGGCAGTAACACGAGCGGGACGATAGTTCCTCCGGTGAGGAACGGCCGATGACCCGGACGTGGACGCATCCCCTCCAACTAGAAAATTAACATTGACGATAAAATTACATGAAGTTCATGTTTATTCTTAAAGCATATGTAAAATGAATAAATATTTTATATTTATTCATACTAACCTGCAGGCTGAGCGGGGGGTACGGAAGTGGCGGGAGTGGCCCCTGCGCCAGATGTGGACGCACCACCTATAATTAGAAAATTAAAAATAAATTATAAAAGTAATTGCAAAAAGAATGTGTATATCAATAATATAACATTCTAAATCAATATGCATACACTATAAGATATAAAAACATACCCGCAGGTGCGGTGGAGGCACCACCTACAGCTAGACAGTAAAAAATTTATTATCTAAATAAGAGCAAAAAAAATGTGTGTATATTTATGATATAACATTCTAAATCAATATGCATCCACTATAGGATATATAAACATACCTGGAAGTGCGGGAGTGGCATCTGCCTCTGATGTGGACGCACCACCAACATCTAGACAATCAAACATTGACTATATGAGTAATTTTGAAATAAATATGCGTGTATATCTATAATATTACATTCAAAATGAATATTCGTGCAATATACCTGGAGGTGTGGCAAATTCCACATGGAAGGAGTCATCCGAAGGGGTCTCCGATCGGGGTGCAAGACCGGCCCTCTGAAACTCCCTACGCAGCTCTTCGGGTGGCAGAACCGCTCTGCCTCTGCCGGTGCCACGGCTGGTGCTCCTGCCGCCCCTCGCTTCTCCAGTCGTCGTCATCAAATCTAGACAAGAGTACAATCATTACATATGCATGCTATATATGTATAGATCGTAAAAATATGAAATAATAATATAACATTACTGATAACCTTTTTCGTTTCGTGGACACATTAGACATATCTACTTGGATTTCATCATCGATATCATTTCTAACCCACGTAACTTCACGATCAGCCGAAAACAACCCGTCTTTTGAAACAGACGGTCGGAGCACTCTAAGTCTTCTTTCTTCTTTGTCCACATCGATGTCTTCCATACGATCATCGAATTCTGGGACATCGTAAACATCCCTGGGTTTCCAACGGTATATGACACTCCATCCCGGATGCTTTAAGCACTGTGAGTAGTATACTTGGAACGCTTGGTTCGGAAAGATAAATAGATCGTCCTGACCGTAAAATCGAAGTGTGTTCACACTAGTCAATCCATATTCATCTTTCCAAGTTTCGAGATTGTTTCTCCACTTATCCGTATCGGTTCGTGTATCGTACCAAGTACATTGAAATATATAAAACGTTTCTGATCGTCCGGGATATTGGATACCAAGTATGCAATTTACGTATCCATAATAAATCACACCATCCAATCCTACCGTCGCAATCCCACTATTCTGAGTGGTTCGAGATGTTTCTATATCCTTAACTTCAAATTTGTATCTAAGAACACCGAATCTTTTATAATATGCAACCTCCATACTAGGAAACTGAGCTAAATATCTTGAATCACTCTCTAATGATGTAGACAAGTTCGGATCATGGATCTGACAAAACAAATTTTATGATAAATATATAACGATATAAGTTTAGATTAAGACCGGTAGCAATAACATGTTATTCGAACAACTTACATGATCTGCAACTCAATCGCAAAAATTATCCTGATAATATTTTTCCAATCGTTCATCATTCCAATCAGGATACCCCTCACGTACCTCATTAAAATGATTTCTGTTCTCAACAATAAATTATGACATTAATATTATATCATTTCATACACACACAAACACAAATTTAACAATTAATCCAAAAAAAACTTATTCTCTAATTTCTTCAAGACATACGCTATTAAAAAGGATAAACCTATATATCTTGTTGATAAACACAGTGTCTACTCTTTTATAATCAGCTTTACCATATGGCCCGTCCTGAATTCTCCGAGGTCGGTTAAGCTTCGTCTCAATGTTCTCGTCCAGATAGCGGGAACAAAATGTGATTGCTTCATCTAGAAAATAACCTTGCATGATAGAACCCTCTGGTCGATTTCTATTGCGTATATACTTTTTTAGAGTGTAGAGGTACCTAAAGAAAAATATGTTAAATAAATAAATACGGGCATATAGGACAACAATAATTTTACAAATTGTGTGAAATGAAAAATTCCACGTACCTTTCAACGGGATACATCCATCGATATTGTACAAGTCCGGCTAACTTAGCCTTAGTTGCAAGATGAACCATCAGGTGTATTATGATATTGAAGAATGACAGTGGGAAAATATGCTCAAGCTTGCAAAGTATCAATGAAATAGAATTTTCTAGATTCTCCAGCGTCACAACATCCAGGGTTTTAGCGCCCAATTCTCTAAAAAAACAACAAAGGTTATTGATTATTAGACCAACCGATTCGGGAAGGGAAGTCCTGAGGGCTAATGGGAGAAGGTGATCCATAATAACATAATGATCATAACTTTTCAGCCCATCGATCTTGCCTTTCACAATTTTTATCTTCTTGCTAAATGATCCTGAAAAACCTGTGGGAACTTTCAAATCATGCAACACCTGCAGGAACCTTTTCTTCTCCGGTTGTGACATATGATACGCGACATTGGGAAGTACAAACTTGCCTGGTTTACCCGCTATCGGTTTAGGATGCAATTCACTTCTAATTTTCCAGTCCTAAAGATTCATCTGAGCACGGAGGTTGTCTTTCGATTTTCCGTCTTTACAAATAAGCAAGTTGAGTATGTGCTCGGATACTCCCTTCTCTATGTGCATGACATCCAGACAATGACGCACTAAATTTGTTGACCAGTATGGAAGCTCGTAGAAAATTCTTAACTTGTTCCAGTATGGTGGTTTGACCTGTTTTACCGGATCTATCCCGAAGGTCACATCATTGTATCCATCCCACTGAGCAGTCACGTCCTCTCCGGACAATGAGGCTAGAGGCCCAAGAATCTCCTGATGACCATCAAAGTGAGCAGCGTCTAACCTATAGGGATGGTCTAGTGGCAGGAAACGCCGATGACCGCAATAACAAACATTCCTGCTAAAATTCAAGAATTTCGATGTTGTTTATTGATGGTAATAAGGGCATGCTTTGTGACCATATACGGACCAACCTGATAACATTCCATACGCAGGAAAGTCATTAATTGTCCACATTAAAGTCGCACGCAATGTGAAGGTTGTATCTGTATTTGCATCGTAAGTCTCTACACCATCAATGAATAAAGAATATAACTCATCGATCAGAAGTCGGAGATAGACGTCGATATTATTTCCCGGTGAGTTTGGTCCGTCGATAAGAAGATGCATCATAAAGTAGGATTGATCCATAGTCAACCAAGACGACAGATTATAAACTATTACAACGGGCCATGTGCTGTGGCTGCTAGCCATATAGTTGAATGGACAGAAGCCATCACTAGCGAGTCTAAGACTGACATTGCGAGGATCACTACTGAATATTTCGTGTCTCCTATCGAAATCCTTCCATGCCGGTGAATCTCTTGGATGACTCATTTTTCCATCTTCACTTGAAGGAGCACGGTGATTACAAATAATTACCTCGGCTGTTTTCTTGCACCTGAATAGCCTCTGCAGCCTCTGTGTTATGGGAAAATATCGTGCTATCTTGACAGGTATCGGGCTTCTTATCGGATTCTTTCGGCTTATACCTGACCTCTCCGCATGTTGGTCATTCTTTCAAATCTGAATTCTCTTTCCGGTACAACACGCAAATTTTGGGACATGCTTGAATCTTCTCACGCTTCAGACCCAAATCAGAAATCATCTTTTGGGCTCCGTACCAGCTGTCGGACACGTTATTTTCCGGGGGCATAGAATCTTTCAAGAACTTCAGAAGCATAGTGAATGAATTGTCACTACATCCATTTAGACACTTAATCTAGAAAAATTGGATGAACCATGAGAGGGTGGAATACTTTGCATTCTCATAAATTGGTCTTCTAGCATCATTCATGAACTTTTCATACTTATCCGCACGCGGTCCTTGACCGGAAGGAATGTCATCTTCGGTAAGAATACTATCACCCAGGGTAGCATCTACCATATCCTCCATTTCTTCTCCTGGAAAGAAATTACCGTCTTCTTCTTCTGCCGCATTACCGTCTTCTCCTTCTTCTTCTGCCGTATTACGGTCTTATTCTTCTCCTTCCCCGTGATATAGCCAAGTTGTATAAAGTCTCGTAAAACCATGTTTAACAATGTGAAGCTCTACGAATTCTACCTTCTGCTAGTACTTATTCCCACATCTATCGCACGGGCAGAGAATCTTCTCTAACACGATCTTATTATGTGAGCGTGCAAATTCAATGAAAGCAGCAACTCCTGCGACAAACTTAGGTTGCATACGTTGTTGCCAATCCATGTACATCCAATCCTTAACTCCGATGTACTCATGGGCCATGTTAGACTGTATAACATATAAATTGTAGGTTATGATGACTATATTGAGAAATCTAAGAACAGGATGGTTACTGACAAAGAAGAAAATCTGTAGATACAAGTTTGTCGTTGAAAAGAATAAATTATCGATAAACAAAGTTAGATTTGAAGATACCCAAGTATGAGTTGTATTCTGTGTATGTGTGTTTCAATTTATGATTTCGCTTAAGTGTAAGGTTGTTGGTGTGTATGTGTAAGTCTACAGTAGCGCCCCGGCCGTCTAACAGACGCCAAACGCGGAACAAAAACTTTTTAACTGGCGCTATCGTATACTATAACCCGGATCTGCCATTATTGCTAAACTAACAAACTACAAAGAGGGTAGAAAGGTTATACCGAACGATCCGAGTCCTTCGTTCTTTAACCATCATCCCACGCTCCGTTGCGGCTGCTCCGGTCTCGTCGATCTCTAATCTCCTCGTCCAGGTGGCACCACGTCAACGGATCTTTAAACGGGCTCCCGCCTCTGACCCGAGGCAACTCAGTCATCAAGTTTGCTAAAAGAGATGACCAAGATTGATGTAGAGAATGAGTAGAACACTTTGTCTCGCTTCGTCCAAGCCCATGGACGAACAGTTAATGAAGTTGCCATTTGAATCGGGTGATGGAATAAAAGGAGAAATGAATTTTCCATACACCAAAAACTATCATCCTTTTTAAACAACTGTTAGTTATATGTTTGCCCTAGAGGCCATTACTGTACATACGATGTATATTGTAGTGGATGCTAGGACATATATAGGGAGGACTTTCTTGCTCGACATGATAGTATGATATCTAGTTGCACTATATCTTAACATGTACTCTGATTGTCTCTATATTACATGTTAATAAAGACCTTAGGATATGTACTCGACTACTGGGACTATGATGAGATCATACTAGTGGGGCCACGGTAGTCGACGAGTACATCCTATAACTGTTCCTAGTCGAGGGTGTATCGAGACAGGGCATCGATACACCAGAGTAGACTAGCGTATACACATCTTGACCCATATGATGGGCGATGGATGATCCCATATCCATCGGTGTTTGACATCAAGGATGGTGTACGGGTGCTCAGTGGAGACTGGGTACACTGGACGGACTCGCCGAGAACTCCCAGATGGTATTATACCTCACGTCAGATGGCAGTTCTCCGGTGACACAGGTACAGAGTAGTCTGTTGACCCTGTAGGGTGTTTTTCGTCACCCCAGTGAGATGGGAATACGCGCGCGCTTGTCAGGCGTACTACAGATTTCCCCTGCCTGGAGTAGGCGGGGGTTTAATGATTGTGGGGATCCGAATCTCCGGCAGCCGCGGACTAAGCTGCCGTTAATTACCCCTCGCCTTTGGGACGAGAGAACCTCCGATTAACGGGTTAAAATGGTCATGCGAACTCAATGTGCAGTGTACGTGTGTTGTCTCTTGAAAAAGGGGGGGTTTGGATATATCGGGAGCCACGCAGAGTTTTTACGGGGGTCCCGCTACCCGGATAGCGGGCTGGGGTTCAAGGGGGCTAGCAGCCCCCTTGCGGGGTTCGGGGCAGCGCCCCGGCCCGAAAATTTTTTTGAGGGGGAGAATGTTGCGGAGTATGTGTGTGTATAAATTTGTATACATATGTATATATGTATGTATGTACACAAAAGAGAGGGAAAAGGCATCCAAGGGATGCGCAGGTGCGCAAGCGCGCGCGCCTGCGTGTCGGCACGCGGGCGACTTGCGCACTTGCGCAGTTGCGCAAGCGCGCGCGCCACGTGTCGGCACGCGGGCGCCTTGCGCACTTGCGCAGGTGCGCAAGCGCGCGCGCCACGTGTCGGCACGCGGGCGACTTGCGCACTTGCGCAGGTGCGCAAGCGCTTGCGCCACGTGTCGGCACGCGGGCGACTTGCGCACTTGCGCAGTTGCGCAAGCGCGCGCGCCACGTGTCGGCACGCGGGCGCCTTGCGCGCTTGCGCAAGCGCGCAGGTGAGGCACAACAGGCTTTTAGCTTAAAAAAATTTCTCAGAAGAGAAATCAGAGAGGAGTTGGACTCCTGAATGTGTTTTTCTTCTTTTTTTTTGGGGGGGGGGGGGTTTAGTGAAAGATGTTCTTCTTCTTCCTCCTGTTGCTTGCTGGATCTTGAAGATCAAGAGATGTGAAATCTCAAAATCTCTCCTTTTTAAGATCTGATGACAGATCCAAGTTCCCCTATGTGGGTTTTGTGGTGGAAAACTATTTAGTTTTGAAAAAGGAAGAGTAAAACTCTTGATTTAATTCAAGAGAAAGGAGAAGGTTTTGGAACCTTGAGGAAGGAGAAAAGATCTCAGATCTATATTTTTTTTTTTTGGAATGAAAAAGTGTTCTTTATTTATTCATCATGTTGCCTTTTATAGGCTTACATATTTGCATATAGCCCCTTGGGCTTCACAAAAATGGCATTTTAGCCATCCCATGGCTCATGTGCCATTTCATTTTTTGCACATAAGCCATGGGCTTACAAAATATTGGCTTTATGCCCATTTTGCATACATTCATGTATAAAAAATTACATAAAAATTATTTATTACATGATCTATATTTTAGCATGGAGGAGGCTGGCCGCGGGCTCGACTTGGGCATGAGCCCACTGGATCTGGGCTTGGGCCCACTTGGCTTGGGGTTGACTTTGATTTTGACTTGGTCAACCGGGGTGTAAATTTTTACCCCAACAAATTGCCCCCCATCAATAGATGCACACCACATATATGGGTCGTGTGCATGAAATTGATGGATCTTCTTTCACGTGGAGGCGACTTGATTTGGTTCCCGCTTTTTGGGAAGCTGGCACTGCCCTTTTTACGACATGGACGGTCGTTGCTTGACATGTCTCCGAGACGGAGTGTCCGTGATAGACGTTTTCCCTGGCCTGGAGTTATCTGGTTCCCGCTTTGTAGGAATCCTGCGCTGCCCTTTTTACGACGTGGACGGTCGGTTCTGCCCTTTTTACGACATGGACGGTCGGTCTGCCCTTTTTGCGACATGGACGGTCGATGCTGCCCTTTTAGCGACGTGGACGGTCGATGCTGCCCTTTTTGCGACTTGGACGGTCGGTTCTGCCCTTTTTACGACGTGGACGGTCGGTCGATGCTGCCCTTTTAGCGACTTGGACGGTCGATGCTGCCCTTTTAGCGACTTGGACGGTCGATGCTGCCCTTTTAGCGACGTGGACGGTCGGTGCTGCCCTTTTTGCGACGTGGACGGTCGATGCTGCCCTTTTTGCGACTTGGACGGTCGATGCTGCCCTTTTAGCGACTTGGACGGTCGATGCTGCCCTTTTAGCGACTTGGACGGTCGATGCTGCCCTTTTAGCGACGTGGACGGTCGGTGCTGCCCTTTTTGCGATGTGGACGGTCGATGCTGCCCTTTTTGCGACTTGGACGGTCGATGCTGCCCTTTTAGCGACTTGGACGGTCGATGCTGCCCTTTTAGCGACGTGGACGGTCGATGCTTGGATTGACTTGCTCTGCTTCTTGCAGTGTCAGGGGTAGACTTGACTTGCTCCGCTTCTTGCGGTGTCGGAGTGGAAGTTGACTTGTTGATTTTGATTTGGGTTGACATCAGCATCGCTATACTGGAATATGGTACCAGGAGCGAATCATCATCTGTCATGGAGAGGATTTTGGGATTTTGGTTTTTTTTTGGCATCTGCATTGCTGCACTGGAATAATGCCAGGAGCAACTCATCATTTGCCCCGAGAGGATTTGGGAGAAATTGGGATTGTTTTACGCCCGTGGATTGTATACGGTTTTGCAGGATGTATGATCCAGACCGTAGGGCCGGAAAAATTTCGGGACTTTGTCGGCGTCTGCATCGCTGCACTGGAATATGGTACCAGGAGCGACTCATCATTCGCCGTTGGGGATTGAGATTTGGAATTTGGTTGGCGTCTGCATCGCTACACTGGAATATGGTACCAGGAGCGACTCATCATTCGCCACTTGGGGATTGGGGAGCGATGGCTTAGGAGACAGGTTTAGATCCCTATCGCCTAAGGCTTTTCAATTTTATGGGCCGTGAGGGTCCCATAAAAGCATTTTCTCCCTACGAGTCGTAAGGATCCCGCAGGTGTATTTTCTCCTTAAGAGTCGTGAGGACTCCTAAGTGTGTTTTCCCTTTATGAGTCGTAAGGATCCCACAAAGGTTTGTTCTCCTCATGTATCGTGAGGACACATGAGTGGGTCTTCTCAATGGAGCATAATTCCAAAGGCGGAGACCGACCGCGTGACTGGTGATTACGGTGGGGCCTGAGGGTGATGAGAATTATTTGAGCCCGTGGATTGTATACGGTAGTCAACTTGGGGACCAACCGTAGGGCTGGGAGAATTTTGAGAAATTGGATTTTGGTTGGCGTCTGCATCGCTGCACTGGAATATGGTACCAGGAGCGACTCATCATTCGCCGTTTGGGGACTTGGAATTTGGATCTTGTTTGGCATCAGCATTGCTGCACTGGAATAATGCCAGGAGCAACTCATCATTTGCCTCAGGAGGACTTGGGATTTGGGTTTTTGGTCGGCATCAGCACCGCTAACACTAAAGCGAAATGCCAGGAGCGACTCATCATTTGCCGTTGCCCGTTGGGGAACGATGGCTTAGTAGACAGGTTTGGGTCCCTATCACCTAAGGCTTTTCAATTTTATGGGCCGTGAGGGTCCCATAAAAGCATTTTCTCCCTGCGAGTCGTAAGGATCCCGCAGGTGTATTTTCTCCTTAGGAATCGTGAGGATTCCTAAGTGTGTTGCTCCTTTGTGAGTCGTAAGGATCTCACGCAGGGGGTTTCTCCTCACAAGGTCGAGAGGACTTTGCGAGTGTATTTCATCTCTTTTCACGAGTTTGCGCCCTTTCGGGTTTTCACAGACTCGACGGTAGTCCTGCTGTTTTTACTCACGGAGCCCTTTCGGGTTTTCATCCGTGCCCATTTTGCTTGTGGACATACCGTTATTATTTTTTATTTTTTTATTTTTTTTTATTTTATTTATTTTTTTTTTGCCGCTGGTGGGACTTTAAAGTAGTCTCACCGGCAGGATTTGGGAGAAATAGGGGTCATTTACGCCCGTGGATTGTATACGGTTTTGCAGGATGTCTGATCCAGACCGTAGGGCCGATGTGCTCAATTCGCCTGCGACTTGGAGCATTCATGTGTAGTATTTCTTGAGATATCGTCCATTGATGGGTGGCATGGGCCTTTCTCCCTCTGCACTTATTAGTTGGTAAGATCCTCCGTCGAACACTTTCTCGATGACGTATGGTCCTTCCCAGTTTGGCTCGAATTTTCCCTTGGCATGTCGATTGGGGATGATCGGTCTTTTGAGGACCAACACCAATTCACCTTTCTTGAAAGCGCGGAGACGGGTCATCTTGTCATAGGCCCGTGACATTTGGGCTCGGTATAGCTCCAGATTTTGCTGCACCGCGAGCCTCTTTTCTTCGAGGGCATCGAGTTCTTCAAGTCGAAGGAGCACGTTTTCTTCCTCCGTCAACTCATGTTGGACGGCCATTCTTAAGCTCGGAACTTCAACTTCGAGGGGGAGGACCGCCTCCACTCCGAAGAGCAATGAGTATGGAGTGGACTGAGTTGGAGTACGGTGCGTGGTACGATATGCCCACAATGCCTCGTGAAGCTTGAGATTCCAGTCTCTCTTGTTGGCTGAAGCATTTTTCCTCAGAAGCTTGCATAGAGTCTTATTGAAGGCTTCGGCTAGCCCATTGGCTCTTGGATTATAGATGGAGGAATATCTCCAGTCTATCTTGTGCTGAGTAGCGAACCTTGAGACATTGAAGCTCTTGAAAGAAGGCCCGTTGTCAGAAATGATTCTTCTTGGTGTACCGAAGCGGTATAGAATATTATGCTGGAAGAATGTCAGAATATCCTTTGTCTTGACTTCTTTTAGCGGGACAGCTTCAGCCCATCTGGAGAAGTAGTCTGTCGCGGCCAGTATGAACCGGTGGCCTTTAGATGACGGAGGATCAATTGGGCCAACAATGTCGGTGCCCCAAACTTCGAAGGGCCACGACGCCACTGTAGGATGCAATGGGTTGGGATGCTTGTGAATAAAATCACCGTGAATTTGGCAGATATAACATTTCTTTGCATGCTCTCCGCAATCCCGTATCATGGTGGGCCAGTAATACCCAAGCCGTTTGATTTGAAGTCGCATCTTGGGGCCAGATTGGTGAGCACCGCAAACGCCCGAGTGGACATCTTTCATGACCTTTTGGGCTTCGACCAATGACAGACACCTGAGCCAGAGTTGGTCATATGACCTGCGGTATAACGTGTCATTTACAAACACGTATCGGAGAGCTCTCTTCTTCAGCTGAATCCTCGCAGATTTTTCTTCGGGCAGCTTGTCGTATCGGAGGTACTCTATAAAGGGTTCTCTCCAATCGGGCTCGTCTTGGATGATCGAAGCTTCTTCCGCAGGACTGCTCTTCTGTTCCGCGCTTTCCTCTTCTCGTAGAGAGACTGGGGGTAGAATTTGCCGGCTCCTGACTGTGATCAGAATTTCGTCCATGTCAGGATCAGCCAGCTCCTTGGCCAAGCGAGCGAGTACATCAGCCTTTCCGTTCAACGCTCTAGGGACTCTCGTTAGTTCAATATGAGTGAACCGTTTCATGAGTTCCACCACTCGACCTCTGTATCGAGCTAACTCGGGTTTGTATATCTTATAGTCGCCGCTTACTTGGTTGACGACAAGCTGGGAGTCACCGTAGACTCGTAGCCGACGGATTTCCATTTCTATGGCGAGCTCCAAACCAGCTATCAGAGCTTCATACTCAGCTTCATTGTTTGTCCGAGGCTCGGTGAGAGCAAAAGAACGCCGTAGGGTTCCCATTGATGGTGTGATGAACACCAATCCTATCCCTGCTTTTATCTCCGGGACGCTTGATTTACTGGAGGTTCTTATCGATGAGGCCCCATCGAAGTAGAGCTCCCAACATGGCTCGTCATTCTCGAGATGCAGCACTTGTTCGTCGGGTAACTCACAATTTAGTGGCGACCCTTCTGGTATGGGATGAGCAGCGAGAAAGTCTGCAAGAGCTTGCCCTTTTACTGCTTTCTAAGGAGTGTAAACTATGTCAAACTCAAGTAGCATGACAGCCCATCTTGCCATTCTGCCGGCTAGGCTTGCTTTGGTCATCAAGTGTTTGAGCGGGTCGACCTTAGAGATCAGCATAACCCGATGAGCGAGAAGATAGTGCCTCAGCTTCTTCACAGCAAATATCAGAGCCAGGCATTGTTTTTCGATTGGGGAGTAGTTGTGTTCCGCCCCGACTAGAGTTCGACTGAGGTAGTAGAGGGCATTTTCTTTTCCTTCCTCATTATTCTGGGCAAGGAGCGCACCGAGTGACTCGTCCAGCGCGGCAGTATAGAGAACCAGCGGTTTATTTGGAATGGGAGCGGCCAGCACTGGAGGGTGCAACAAGTATTGTTTAATGCTTTCGAACGCTGCTTGACATTCGGCATCCCAGATAAAAGGAGCTCCTTTCTTCATGAGCTTTGAGAAGGGCCTACATCTCCCTGATAAATTTGAGATAAACCTCCGTATATAAGCAAGCTTGCCTTGAAAAGATCTTAGCTGCGTCAGACTCTTCGGAGGGGGCATCTCCATGATGGCCTTTATCTTTGACGGGTCAACTTCGATCCCTCGATGTCGGACTATGAAGCCCAGGAATTTTCCCGATGACACGCCAAAAGCGCACTTCAGAGGATTCATCTTCAGATCGTATTCCCTCAGTCTGGTGAGAACAGTCCTGAGATCTTGGATATGATCGGCCTTGGCTTTAGTCTTGACGACCAGATCATCAACATAGCATTCGACGACTTTATGGATTAGATCATCAAAGATATTAGTCATTGCCCTTTGATATGTAGCACCTGCGTTCTTCAGTCCGAATGGCATTACCTTGTAGCAATATATTCCGATCGGGGTTCGAAATGCTGTGTGCTTCTCATCCTCAGGCGACATCTTGATCTGATTGTATCCAGATGAGCCGTCCATAAAGGTGAACAGTTCGTAATTTGAGGTGTCATCGACCATCATTTCCATGACCGGCAGCGGGAAGTCGTCTTTAGGACATGCCTTATTGAGGTCCCTGAAATCGACACAAACTCGGATCTGCCCATTTTTCTTCTTCACTGGGACTATGCATGCGATCCAGTCTGCATATTTCTCTTCCCTGATGAAGCCGGCATCGATGAGCTTCTTGGTTTCCTCGATGACCTTTTCTTCCAACTCCCTTCTCATTCTCCGAGGAGCTTGTTTGACTGGCTTAGCATCAGGAGATATAGCCAGCTTATGCACGGCTACCTCAGGGGAAAGGCCAGGCATCTCTTTGAACGTCCACGCGAAGCAGTCGACGAACTCACGCAGCAGGGCAACTATCTGCTCTTTCATTTCCTCCGACAAGAGTGAGCTGATGTAGGTCGGCCTTGGATTATCGGGCGTTCCTAAGTCAATCTCGGTTAGCTCATCAAAGGTTGCTTGTCCGCCATCTTCGAGCTCTTGAGGAGCTTCTTCTGGCTCGGCTATCTCGTCATCATCATTTGATCTTTCGCTGGCCTCACCAACATGGATCATATAGCATGCTTTGGAATCAGGTTGAATGTAGCCTATGCCCCGTCTATCTGGAATCCGTCCATCGATGAGTGCTCGGACCTGGGGCGGATACCATAGCCCTTCGTAAAACTTTGCTTCGGACTCCGTTTGATATAACCGGCATCCGCACTTCTTAAAGTATTCCCGCATCTCGGGCGCATAGTATCTGGGATTGAGGACGGCTCTTATGCCTCTCTCATAGGGAAGGCACGCGACAGAAAGGTCGTCCGGATGCACAACGGGGTTTGACCCATAAAACAAGATGCCCTTCTGTCCACTTTTCCTCCCGGGAACGTAGAAAGTTTTCAGCTGGTCCACGGTGGAGATTGATAATGCATCGAGCTCTTTGCACATTTGCTCTGGTACCCTTGTAACGGCTAGGGACCCTTCTGCAACTTCGAAGGTCTCTCGTAGTTTCGCTTGTTGCGTGGGGGTCCAATCTGCACCGCTGTTGCACGACAGGTCCTCCTCCTCTGACTCTTCAGTGTCACTGCCAAGATGAGGGCGGACTTTGCTGCTAGATGGGCCTTCAGTAACAGATTCGTCCGTATCGCTGCCGAAATGAGGGCGAGTTTTGCGGAAGGACGGGCTTCCAGCGTCGGACCCATCAGAGTCGCTGCCGAAATGCGGGCGCACTCGGGTATTTTTGCTTTTGAAAGTGATAGCCGGCACAGATTTGCTTTTGAGTCTTGGGGCCGTTCTATCCTCAGTCAGTTGTGGCTTAGCATTTTGGTGGTTCGTAAAGTACCGAGAATCTTCATATCGGACTTCATGCACACCGAACGGCTGGATGTCTCCGTCAATGCGTCTTTCTTCGCCATTTTTAGTGTACTTCATGCATTGATGGAGAGTTGACGGAATGATGCCGTAATCGTGGAGCCACGGCCGCCCCAAGAGAATCTTATAAGACGTGTCGGCGTCGATCACGTATATCTTAGCTTCAGTTTGCAGATCCCCGAATTTGATTGGCAGAGCTATGGACCCCAGAACTTGCTGGCAATTTTGGTTGAAGCCTTGAATGACAATCCTTTCTCTTGACAGGTGTCGGACGTCCATTGACAAACTCTTCAGAGTTCGCAAGTTCATGATGTTCACTGAGGACCCCGGATCAATCAATATGCGATTAATTCGATCTCCGTCGCTGTACCCGGCCACGTAAAGCGGCCGATTATGCTCAGCCGTTCCCAGTAGCAAGTCTTCATCCTTAAATGTGACTGCGGCGGCATGCAAAGCGTGCTGGGCTTCTTTCATATTAATTTCCGCAAAGTGAGCCTGATACCGCTCGGGGTTTTGTAGAGCGTGAATGAGAACATCTCTAAGCTCCTTAGATAGGACCAAGGCGTCGTAGATGCTCAGGAGAGACGGAAGCTTCCGGAGATGCGCCAAGACATTATAGTCCACCGAGGAAGGACTTATGTTTTCATCAGCCGGTTCTCTGCCATCTTCTTCATTAGCGACTTGTTTTTCCTTCCCTTTTGGGGCGTTGCCCTGATTTGGCGGTAGAGCCCTGCCGCTTCTGAGCTGGATTTGATTGGTCGTTGTGGTGAGCTCCTCGTCCTCTTCGGGAAAACAGAGATCATCCTCGGAGTCGCTGCCAAGATGGATGGCGTAGCAGGTCACTACTGGGATCTCTTCATCGGAGTCTGCTTCTAACTCCTCCAGAATTTCAGCCGCTTGTACAGGGAAGAACTCCTTCAATTGAATCAATGTTCTTTCCTTTTGTTCATATTCTTCGAGGGAATCGATATATTTTTGAATGGTCGATCTCCCTGCAGACTCTTTTTCGCGCCGAGCTGCACTTTTCTTCTTCTTGAGCTTCTTGGATTTTGAGCCTGATGGAGCCGCATTGGCAGCTGGACTGGTAGGCTTCTTCTGTCCTTCCCATTCCATCCTGGGTTCTTTCCGAAGTAGCTTTATCATCTTCTTCGTCTTATTAGATATGTGCGTACTCCACGAAGGCCGCGATGAGTCAGTTTCGTTTGTCAGGGCAGCGGGTTCGGCTGTCTGCTCCCAGAAGGCTTCAGCTTCCGTCTGTATAAAGTTGGCGGTTGCAACTTGATTGTTCACCAACACGCTTTTGGACAGCTCGATCTCTCCAGCCTTGTACTGCTTCTCGACCCAATCCTTGAAGATATAGCAATCCTCGATCGCATGGCTCACTACTCGGTGGTACGGGCAATACAGGGGATTGTCGGTCATTTTTGCTTCTTGGGGTCTTTTCGACTCCGGCAGTTGTAGGCCATTGTTCAAGGCATCTTTAAATATCTTACGGACCTTGTCCCTTCTGAAAGAGTAAACCTTGTTCTTCTTTTCCTCTAGGGAAGGCCCGTCTCCTCCCAGCAATGGCTTTCGAGACCGGTTGGTTTTGGATTCGCCCGCCCTTCGCTTTTCTTCATTGTCGGAGGCATTGAAGACATTGGTACTGCTGGAACTCCCGCTTCTACGGTTGTCGTCCCGCTTGCTTTTCCAGGTTTTGTCTCTCTGAGAGTCTGGCGGGGACTCTTGCTTCGAGCGTTCCAGCATTTGGACTTTCTTGGTTAGCTCCTGAAACGTCTTGAGGCCCGCTGTACATAGGAAGGGGACCATCCAATTGCTGAGGTTCCCAATGAGAAGGCTGACGGACTGGTCCTGCTCCAGCGGCGGTTCGCACTTAACTGTGAGATTACGCCACCGGGCGATAAAGTCGGTGTTGCTTTCATTCTTCCCCGGCTTGGTTCTCACAAGATCGGCTATAGAGATTTTATCACTGACGCTCATGAACCTTTGCCGGAACAGAGACTCCATTTGGGCAAAGGTAATGACGGACCCGTCCGGTATACTCGCATACCAGTCGAAGGCGACGCCGGTCAGGCTGTTGACAAACTGACGAAGAAGGAGCGCATCGTTTCCCCCTGTATTTCCGCACGATGCTTTGAAGTGGGCGACGTGCTGGTTTGCATTCCCCGTTCCATCAAATCTTCCGAACTTAGGAATGACGTAGCCGCTTGGGAACTCAATCAGATCGTACTGCGCGGGATATGGCCGCCCACTACTGCCGATTTCTTTCTGAGCTTCAGCTTCGGCCACCAATGTTTTAACCTTGCTGGTGACCAAATCCATTATCCGATCCTGTGTTAGCGGGATAGTGCTATCTGGGGCCAAGGCGTCCCCAGAAGCGGAATGTAGCCGGCTTTCATTCGGCTCGACCAGTCTTGGTCCTGAAGGAACAGGCATTGGCTGCCTCGGATTGTCATCACCCGGCTGATTAGTAGCGGCTTGTGCTTGATTAGGAGGCTCTCGAGCAATTTGAGCCGTAAGCTGCATCACCACGTTCGTTAAGTCGTCAATCTTCGAATAGAGCTTGGCCATCTCTTTATCTTTGCTCCTGAGCTGTTTTCGAAGTTCTTGAAGCAGCTCTTGCTCCGCAGTCCTAGGGCGGAAAGTCGGCTCTTCCTCGCTGTCCGAGCTTGACTCTACATGGACCGAGGGGTCTATCTGCCTATCATCCTCATCGAGAGGGTTTTCTTCATCCAGCAGGGGCGGCTGTTCTTGGGCGGCGGCAACCACATTCAGGCTAGATTGGGCTTGGGATGTGGTGGCCCCATCCTTGCTTTTGCTGCGAAGGTTGTCGCTGGGGCGCCCGCCGGCCATATAGACCGTATGGATGATATATCCGACCGTCTTTCTATCATTGGCGGCTGATTTCACGGATCGCTGTCTTGACCCCTTTGCTTCGGTAGCCGGTAGTCGATTGAAGGCGGCCGGCCTAACCAGGTTCTTGAATGGTGCTGGCGCTTCTTTTCTGGGTTTTCCCCGCTGATTTCGCGCGGCACAGAGTGCTTGATAGACTCTTGAAGAGACAGTGTCATACTTTTTCTGTTGGGGCCGGGACACGTCTCTTTGTGGCACTGTTCGGACCGCTGTCTTCTTGATTCTGGCGGTCATGGCGTTTTTCTGAACCCACTTCAGAGGCTCGAAGGAATTGCTGATTCTTACGTCCGACTCAGCCGTCGTCGCGGGGCAATCCTGCACTTGGAACTTCACACGATTCCATTTGGCCGAAGCCTTGGCCCTTTTGTTGGCTCGATACCTGAGCCGCTTCTGGCTTAACTTTTCCTTTCTAAGCACCTGGCAGGCTTCGGCTTTTTGGGAAGACGCCGCAGACCGGTTGATGGAGGGCCTTGGAGATACGCCCGATTGTGCATTTGTTAGAGTCATCGCCTGAGCTCGTCCGCGACATTTGATGTTGCCCTTCTCATCGGAAGTCTTGCCCCCAGCTAGAGCGCCAGGGAGTCGTTCAGATAGCGTCTTGAGTTTCGGTTGTGGTGCCTTGGCGATCACGACATTCGGCCTCTTTCCCCTTGAGACCGGCTTGGCCACCTGTTCCGCCGGGATCTCCGCCAGATGAGCGCTTCCGGCAGGGTAGATGATGACGGAGCCGAACTGGCGGGGCGGTTCCTCCCACTGTCGACTGAGGCTTGCGGGGAGAACCACACGAGCGTTGATCTTGACCACGTACGGAATCGGGGTCGCATTGGAAGTTGAATTCGTCTGGGGAGACATTGTCGTCGAAGGTTGATTGCTGCACGGAAAAAAGAACATCATTTCAGTATAGGCAATCGATATGTATATTGATTGAGTTCGCATGAACGTTTAACCCGAAATATGGGAGGAGAGATTGGTCCCACCGGGCGTGCCAGAATCTGTAGGGTGTTTTTCGTCACCCCAGTGAGATGGGAATACGCGCGCGCTTGTCAGGCGTACTACAGATTTCCCCTGCCTGGAGTAGGCGGGGGTTTAATGATTGTGGGGATCCGAATCTCCGGCAGCCGCGGACTAAGCTGCCGTTAATTACCCCTCGCCTTTGGGACGAGAGAACCTCCGATTAACGGGTTAAAATGGTCATGCGAACTCAATGTGCAGTGTACGTGTGTTGTCTCTTGAAAAAGGGGGGGTTTGGATATATCGGGAGCCACGCAGAGTTTTTACGGGGGTCCCGCTACCCGGATAGCGGGCTGGGGGTCAAGGGGGCTAGCAGCCCCCTTGCGGGGTTCGGGGCAGCGCCCCGGCCCGAAATTTTTTTTGAGGGGGAGAATGTTGCGGAGTATGTGTGTGTATAAATTTGTATACATATGTATATATGTATGTATGTACACAAAAGAGAGGGAAAAGGCATCCAAGGGATGCGCAGGTGCGCAAGCGCGCGCGCCTGCGTGTCGGCACGCGGGCGCCTTGCGCACTTGCGCAGGTGCGCAAGCGCGCGCGCCACGTGTCGGCACGCGGGCGCCTTGCGCACTTGCGCAGGTGCGCCAGCGCGCGCGCCACGTGTCGGCACGCGGGCGCCTTGCGCACTTGCGCAGGTGCGCAAGCGCGCGCGCCACGTGTCGGCACGCGGGCGCCTTGCGCGCTTGCGCAAGCGCGCAGGTGAGGCACAACAGGCTTTTAGCCTAAAAAAATTTCTCAGAAGAGAAATCAGAGAGGAGTTGGACTCCTGAATGTGTTTTTCTTCTTTTTTTTGGGGGGGGGGGTTTAGTGAAAGATGTTCTTCTTCTTCCTCCTGTTGCTTGCTGGATCTTGAAGATCAAGAGATGTGAAATCTCAAAATCTCTCCTTTTTAAGATCTGATGACAGATCCAAGTTCCCCTATGTGGGTTTTGTGGTGGAAAACTATTTAGTTTTGAAAAAGGAAGAGTAAAACTCTTGATTTAATTCAAGAGAAAGGAGAAGGTTTTGGAACCTTGAGGAAGGAGAAAAGATCTCAGATCTATATTTTTTTTTTTGGAATGAAAAAGTGTTCTTTATTTATTCATCATGTTGCCTTTTATAGGCTTACATATTTGCATATAGCCCCTTGGGCTTCACAAAAATGGCATTTTAGCCATCCCATGGCTCATGTGCCATTTCATTTTTTGCACATAAGCCATGGGCTTACAAAATATTGGCTTTATGCCCATTTTGCATACATTCATGTATAAAAAATTACATAAAAATTATTTATTACATGATCTATATTTTAGCATGGAGGAGGCTGGCCGCGGGCTCGACTTGGGCATGAGCCCACTGGATCTGGGCTTGGGCCCACTTGGCTTGGGGTTGACTTTGATTTTGACTTGGTCAACCGGGGTGTAAATTTTTACCCCAACAGACCCGAGATCGTCATAGAGTCTTGTGTGATTCCCACTGTGCTTTGATTTCCACCTTACCACGTCCAAGAGGGCGTGCAAAACGGTGGTTTTTGGGTACAGTCCCGAATCACATGGAGGCAATGAGCGATAGGAGGGGATTCGTCTCTCCCGGTATAGGGAGTTGATGTTGTGCTGTGTTCGATTGGCTATAACCGGAAATCCCTGGCCAGGGTTGCTGAGATTTACTGGTAAGTGTTACCAGTAGTTTCTCAAACTGTTATAGACCTCATATCGACACGACTTATCGAGCTACTGGGGTCTGACGTTTACCACCCCTAGGCGAGATATGCGACATATCAGACGACGAGACCGGACTGTACGGGAGTGTTACTGATTGGATTTACAGGAGAACTAGCGGGCTTGCTTGTTGATCTTCTGATCGCTCAATACCCGGGTGGCCGTTACGTTTAGCACACCGCTTGCGGCTTGTGGGTGTTTAATATGATCATCACCTACTGTCGGCATGTTGACGAGTCTTTAGAGTCCTACACAGGGGTTTCCTGGCTCAAGCGAAACGGAGTAGGAGCACATATGTGATATGTGCGGGACCGAGATTAATACGATATGAGATACCATATTCTATTCTCGCGATTCGTGACATTGATCGGTTGTATGCGATATAGCCGGGTTATCGGATCAAGTGTTGATTCGATAAGTTGTTACACATGATATTAGTCGGTTATATGCAATATAACCAGATCGTTAAATCAAGTGTTGATTTAATGATTTAATGTATAATTATATATTTGGTATATTACTTTACATTAACTAGTATTAGCTCACTTAAGATTTGTTTTCTCACTAGTTTGTGCATAAGTGTATATATGATATATATTTGTGTACATATGTTTGTATCATGTTTGATGATACATACAAGATGTGTGTATGAGACTTATACCAAGATTAGGTTTAAGATTAGGGTTATTGTTTTATCTTAAGATTTAACAAAAGGATTAAACTTGGTCAAAGTTGTCAAGCTTGAAGAAGCTTGGAGAAGCTTTGACAAAGTCCACTCTTTTGTCATTTCTTTTGATATTCTTTAACCTAACCTTTAACCTAAAGCCTTGGTTAATTCTCTACATGAGTTAAGCATGAGGGCTTAACTCAACCATGGTGCAATAATTCATTTGGATAGGTTTTCATTTGGATAGATAATTCTTTCTTTCTTCTTCTTCTTCTTCATCATCAAGCTCCATCCAAAAGCTTACTAGCTCCAATGGTGCCATGAGAAAAAGAGTGAGAAAATCAATTATAAAGTGAGCTCACTTCCTACTTCTTCATCCTCTACCACTTGCCATGTAGTAGAGTGTGTTCTCTTCATGAAGTTTATGACCTAGTGAAGGAATAGCTTGAGTTAGCGTCTCCCCGACGTAGATCATCTTCGGCCTCGAAGTCATCGTAGTAAGAACGTTCGTTCTTCTCGTGGAGCTTCTCTAGAGTCCGGAGTGCACGATCGCAGCGATGGGGACGTCTACACGGAGCTAATGAAGTGAAGAACCGGATTTACAAAGGTTGTAATCCCTTTCACTTAGTAGCAAAGTAGTATGCTTGCTTATTGTTTCGCCTTACCTCTAGTAAACGATCTTGCATAGGGTTGTTAGGCACATAAATTTTTTATTTTGGCATGGTTGATGCCTTGTGGAACCTCATGAGTGTGCCTAGTAACCCTACAACAACAACCATAATCATTCATCAAGAATGGGCCAACCACTTTAAAGGAGGAGGGAGGTGAGTGTAGGAGTGGAGGGTGGTAACTATAAGGAATAATATCAAGAAGAAATATCCTAAGCATTATAAAACCTCATTAATGCAAAATCCACCTTGCAAAACAATTAATGCAACCAAATGAGTCACTAACCTAGTCACCATTCAAGAACATTCCACACTCATGACTCACCTCATGACTCACCCTCATGAAGAAAAGATAAATCCGCATTTAACCAAATGTTTAATACGGGTGATAGAAAACTGGAAACTGGAAACTGGCAACTTCCAAAAGCGATCCCGAAACGAATTTCAGGATAACCCCGTAACAGTATAAACATACCTGCATTTATATTACGACCGAATACAAATGCAACTGGGACAAAGATATTATATCTACACAGTATAATACATGGATCCGGCTTAAACCAAAGCCCACCAGTATTATCTGCCCGAAATATGACACGTGCGTAAACGCACGTGCTTTTTCCGGACCCTGCCATAAAACCATACGGCCTCTACAACGTTTCGCCCGAACTTGGGAAACTATCTGTGGGGGGCTCTAATGACTCGTCAGTACCCTGGCAGTGGGTTTAACCACAAGCCGTCAGCGGCACTAGCTGTGCGTAACGGCTGCCCATGTACTGACCTCAAGGGAGGCCGATGAGCGAACTCATCCGGAAACCCTACTGAGCCTAACAGTGACAATATACATACAGTCCTGTCCGTTCGTATATGAGTATCGCATATCTGCCTAGGGGGCTGGTAACGTCAGACCCCCAATAGCAGTATAAGTCATGTCAGAGAGTAGCCCAGAACACCCTGAGATACTACTGGAGTACCTAACAGTAAATCTCCTGCCTCGGCCGAGGGCTTTGTGTAATGGCACTCCTAAACACAGCGCGATCTCACCCCAATACCGGGAGAGACGAATCCCCTGCCGATCCGCTCACTTGCCTCCATGTGGCTCGGGACTGTACCCAAAAAAGACCTGTTTGCACGACTCCTTTGAGCCGTGGTAGGGTAGAAATCAAAGCACAGTGGGAACTCACACGAGACAAATGATGACCTCAGGTCAATGAACTAACCTGTACACATGTCACCAGGGAAATGCTATCTGACGCTAGGTATAATACCAACTAGCAGGTTCCCGGTGAGTCCTGTCCGGTGTACTCATAACCCAATGAGCACCTGTATACATCTTAGGTGAACCAACTGACACCAATGGCTTGTGAGACCGGCCACCGCCCCTCGTCGGGGTCTCGACTGTATACACTAGTCTACTCTGGAGTATCGATGTCCTGTCTCGAAACTCCCACGACTAGGGACACTTTAAGGATGTGCTTATAGACCCCAGCTCCCACGTATATGATCGCCATCATACTGCTGGCAGTCAAGCAAGAATCTTATGGGCTCTATCAACATGCAATAGTGAACTAAAGCATGTATATGATGATAAAGACAAACCAGATAGCATACTATCATCTCGAGCAAGACTGTCATATCGGTATAGGTCATTCCTCAATCATTGTAATCACGTACCTGCGATCCAATAATTGACTTAGAGGGCACTATATCCAACAATCTCCCACTTGCACTTAAGGCTAATTATTGCGATGTCGCATACTCACAGCCCGTGTGATACTGAACACCCAACTCCTCTACTAATCAATTTCACAAAGCTCATCAGTTTTACAAAGCTCGTTTGTAAAACTATTGTGTTCGAGAAATAGCCTCAGTGAGTGGATCCGCCCTGATGTTTCTTTCTATGTCTCTCTTAATCTCAAGTTCGCGGAGAAAGCCATCTTCCGAATTGAGTAATACCTGTCTTAGAATATGTCTGGATATTTGATGGGACTTAGTTCATAAATGAACTCCAAATCCAAACTTCTTAGACTGTATCGATAACTGAACCTAATCAGTATACAACACCATGCCTCCCACAATATCCTCTTGGACCAACTATCCATAATACTGTCCCTCGTCAGAGGGAAAACTATAACTCTGACAATCACTCTGTCATTCATGTCACCTTTGAAGCCTGAAATGATAACCGTCTCCCGAAGGAGGCTGCCGTCATCAAATCCGTAGAACATTCACTTATATTCTAAAACTACTTCCTTATGTTTCTCCAGGATTGGATTAATATAAACTTATCGCATCTAGTGCAAAAACAACATCTGGTGTGGTACTTGACATCTCACGATTGACTCAATTGCCTAAGCAAGTGATATGCCAATCATGCATATCCCTCTCCCTTTTAGTCTGTAAGACACCTTTAGAGAGGGTGACTCCATCACCTGCAGGTACACCACCATGCCAGGAGTCATTTATTCTAAATACCTTTAGAATACAGTCAAAGTACCCACATTGGGAAACTACCCAAAACTAGATCTAAAACCATAGATCTAGAAACCAGAATGTCAGATATTATATCCATATCCTGTCTGGAGAAACAACTGTGTGAAAACCACAGTACAACCGATCGTAGTGTAGGAATTTTATTTCCTACTCTGTGTATGTCATCTATATACCAGGACATCATACCCTACTACCTTCTTAACAGATCCATCCCCTATTCTGATGAAGTCAAAGCCATGACTATCACATCAAAATTAGATGATCTATCTCCGCTATATCTGCTCTAGTCTATAAATAGACATAAGCTACTTGCCCACTATGCTTCCGCTGCTCCCACTGACTACGACAACCCTCTAGAAGAATAATATATGCGTGCACTTCTAAAGCTAGTTTAGAATGACGCAATACTTAACCTCCTGTCGGGTCTCATAGTCTGGAACAACAGTAGTGTCAAGTCTGGGTAAACAAGAACCTCCATGTCACTGTCCTTGAGGCTACCGGAGTACCTCTTGGGTGTCTGAGGTCACCCACCATATCTGCGGAGTGGCTAATGGAATGTCAAACCTGATTGAATCTTTAGGTCCTATTAAATTTTCCGTAATCGTTTGCAGTTCTGGAATCACTTTCAGTTCTACCATACTCCTACTACTGCTTTCTGAAAAAAATCCATTTTACTAAAACTGTGGCGAGTCAAGAACAATATCACTATTGATCTTCCAGATGGTAGAAATTCAACCCTCGTCATAGCCTGGGTCGACCCACAAACTGCCGTTACAGAAACGTGCCTTGAGTTATCCAGAGTCTGGTTTTAAGAATAAGACGGACAACTCCCCGTACCTTAACATCGTTAAGATATGAACCATTCTATATCCAATATAGAAACTTTGGCACTTATTTAATTAGAACCAGATTCAAATCATGCAGCTGTCTCCAGTGCATATCAACTTAATGGAGAGAGGCTAATCATCATTACTCAACTTAGGAATCCATCCAATTATGAGTAACCTGAAAGAGAAACAAGTTTCTCAAAACCATTACTATTATCTGAATACCACTCACAAGTATCTACATTTTCGATCTCTTTGAAGAATCCCGATACTTGCGATAACTGGTTCTCTACTTTACCCTTATACCCACAACTTCTCAAAACTTAGACATTGTATTTCTGCGAAACACTTGTCTAAAAACTAGAGAAGTCACAAGTAAACAGAACATAGTACGAGGACCAACTCCTTTGTCCTGATGGACACTGGACAACATACAATACTCTGTATAAGTCCGCTGAGTTGAATAACTCAAAACCTTGTGCGTAATAGGTTGAAAACTGTACCCAGGCGATTTCCTCTAATATCACCAATTACAACGAATTCCGATATAATGAGGATAATCACCTAATTCCCAATAACTTACTCCCACTCATCATCTGTAAAACCATACAGATGTGAGAATCATACCTGGTAAATACATACCCTGGAGTAAGTATTTAATCGAGAAATCAGTTTTCCTTTAACAATGCACCGAAACATGAAAATGTTTCGTAGGGGTATCCTGGTATTCCTAGTAATGCCTTTTCCATAATCCAATTCATGACTTTAACCGTATATCTCTTTGCCATCTCTCCAAATCCCTTTATTTGTCTTTATTCATTACCTTCTGTACACCCCTTTAGGCTAAGTGGTTTTCTTCCTTCCCTACTGTTCGGCACCAGCCTACGGTTTGGAAGAAGACTATCCAGTAAGCATAATAGGTGAACCCTCCTCAACCTAGGAGTACTCGCAACTTGAGAGAAGGTGATGATAAAAGACAACTGAATAATACCTTATTCTATTTCTCCCGAACTGGGGAAAAAAGCAAAGGTGAAAATAGGAGTGGCGATGAAGTACGCGGTTTGGACGTGAATGATAGTAGTCGCAATTTACTTTGCCCTCTTTCTAATCCCTTTATTTTGTCTTTGGTTATTACCTTCTGTACACCCTACTTAGGCTAATTGGTTTTCTTCATTCCCTACCTTTCGGCACCTGCCTATAGTTTGGAAGAAGACTATCCAATAAGCGTAATTGGTGTACTCTCCTAAACCAAGGAGCCCTTGCAACCTGAGAGAAGGTGATAATAAAAGACAACTGAATAAACCAATTCTATTTCTCCTGAACCTGGATCCATCCTCGAAGAAGTCCCTTCGAGTTCGTATATAACCATACGATGGATCTATCCAATGAAAGTGGATGTCCGTAGTAATACGGGGTGTTCTGAGAAATGCAAAGGGTAAAAGAAGGAGCGGCAATGACTTATGCAACTTAGACAATCCAAAAGTCAGTATTTTAAGAAGGTTCGGTCAACTTGGTCACTGAGTCATAGTCTAGGGTCGGTCAAAGGTCGCTGCCAAAGAGAGAGAGAAAAGAAACACTCTGCGTGCACTCTAACCTAGATCAGAATGGTTATCACTTTATCTAATCAGGAAACCTCCCACTGTACTGTCAAATTCTCCTCCAAACCTAAAAGAAGAATCAATCGGGATCACCCGAAGAGTAAACCAACTCATCAGTGGGAATCGGGATCCAACTCTCATCGCATGATAACGTGAAGGAATCCACTCATGTTATCACACTCCAGAAGGTATGCGCATACTTGGCAAGTTTCAGTTTCATTAGAAACTCCCGATATGATTTTTGCCCCATGCTCTTATGACCTTGACTTTGGCCAAAATGCCATAAGTCACATGCCAAGTTCTTCCCGTCATTATCTTGTCAATTTGAACCCACCCGCACATGCCCCTGACTTTGGCCAATCGGCAGAACGACTGTCCTAAACCAACTCATTTATCTATGCAACAAATAAATACCCAGCAGCTACCAAACACTATGCCTTGACTTTGGCCAAAATGCATAGCTTGAATACTACTGAATACCCAAAAGAAATGACGAAGGGCTACGACTGGTTTTTGGCGAAAAACCTTTAACGTAATGAACTTGATATCGCTTAAGGAACCTGATAGCTTTTTATAAAAATATAGTGGCGAAAACCTTTGCTAAAGAGGTCACTCCCGGTGAAGGGATCTCGGCTCTTTCCTCGTGGAATGAGGTGCGGGATATTCCAACTGAATACCGCGATGCAAAGCAACTTATAATCGACTATAGTGAAGTTATTACCCTGACGCAAACTTCTGCCCAAGGGGTCACTCCCGGTGAAGGGATATCGACCCTTGCCTCGTCGAATGAGCTGCAGAATATTCCAACCGAATACCACTATGCAAAACAAAAGGAAACGTCTTTGTAATAACACTTTTTAAAACTGTTCCAACAACTGCCAAACAGGTTTGTTTTTCTTTGCATTGATCAGAATCAACGCAGTCCCATCAATTAATCACACCAGAAAAGAACGAAAATAAAATGTACGTATATGCCATCCGCATTCGTCACTGGGTCCCGTCATCACTCGTTAGGTTACTTAACTAACGACAGAGCGGGGACTGGACTAGCGCGGGTGTAAAACATATACAACATCTACTAGTATATATATCAATATACAATAATCGCTCCAGGCGTAATAAATGCAACATTACAGAAAAGTAATAAGCATCACAGAACAATACAGATAATCTGGGATCCCCGGGTTTCACAGAGCCGCTGCTGAAACCCGACGTTCTCCTGGTCGTGTGGATAGCCTGTGCAATGAAACCTAGACCCCTACGGGTGCGGAAAGTTACCCGCCAAAACCTAAAGCGAGGTAGCCCCCTACAGCATAGTGAATGGACCACTCTGCACTTCACGGAATCCGATAACTTGAGTACCCCTCCTTGGGTCAACCTGTACCCCCTACGAGTGCGGCGAATAGTTTGCCAATTCTAGAGTGAGGCCCCTCTGCCTCTCAAAGCCATGAGATGCGGACCCGTTGCACTCCAGAACTCGGCTATCCGTGCACTCCGTCGCGGGGTAAACCTAGTACAGAAATGAAAAATATGTACAACGGGTACATCGACCTCAGCCCGGTCGTGCCCCACAAGAATATTATACAAACAGGCAGTGACGGCAGTCCATATTTTGGACGCTCGCCCCGCAATATCAAATGTATAAATAAATCCAAACTGCACTACCATTGCACACTGCTATCCACCACGACAAATCCGCAACATCACAGCACAACACAGAACATCAACGCGAATATCACGTTCGCAAATCCGTCTAAAAGGACTATAGTAATTAGACGCAATTTACCGCTCGAATGATATTCACGGTCGGAGATATAATGTAATTACTGTAAACTAACACGTTAAATTTCGATCGACAAAATTTCCCGAAGTGGGTCCCACGTACATCTGCTTTACAGTAATAAAATCTGGGCCCAAAAGAAATATTCCATAAACCACAATTTACCATGAAGAACACACTGTAGAAATTTGGAGCATTGATCTCACAATATGGCGGCGGATCCGTGGCCTAACCCTGGTTCGGGCCGTGGATCCGCGGTGGAACAGTAAGATCACGTGACCAAATTTCACCAGTTTTCTTAGAAAAGCCTGCTCGTTTTTCTGTGATGCTCAAAATAATTTTTAGGCTTGTTTTAAAAATCGACAGAAACTTTTATACAGAAAATTGTAGTTTTCGAAATTCCGTTTGATCGATGTTTTAAACGCGTTAGCACAAGTTAGTAAAGCTTAATGGCGAGGCTCTGATACCACTGTAAGTCTACGGTAGCGCCCCGGCCGTCTAACAGACGCCAAACGCGGAACAAAAACTTTTTAACTGGCGCTATCGTATACTATAACCCGGATCTGCCATTATTGCTAAACTAACAAACTACAAAGAGGGTAGAAAGGTTATACCGAACGATCCGAGTCCATCGTTCTTTAACCATCATCCCACGCTCCGCTGTGGCTGCTCCGGTCTCGTCGATCTCCAATCTCCTCGTCCAGGTGGCACCACGTCAACGGATCTTTAAACGGGCTCCCGCCTCTGACCCGAGGCAACTCGGTCATCAAGTTTACTAAAAGAGATGACCAAGATTGATGTAGAGAATGAGTATAACACTTTGTCTCGTTTCGTCCAAGGCCATGGACGAACAGTTAATGAAGTTGCCATTTGAATCGGATGAGGGAATAAAAGGAGCAATGAATTTTCCATACACCAAAAACTATCATCCTTTTTAAACAACAACCATAATCATTCATCAAGAATGGGCCGGCCACTTTAAAGGAGGAGGGAGGTGAGTGGAGGAGTGGAGGGTGGTAACTATAAGGAATAATATCAAGAAGAAATATCCTAAGCATTACAAAACCTCATTAATGCAAAATCCACCTTGCAAAACAATTAATGCAACCTAATGAGTCACTAACCTAGTCACCATTCAAGAATATTCCACACTCATGACTCACCTCATGATTCACCCTCATGAAGAAAAGATAAATCTGCATTTAACCGAATGTTTAATACGGGTGATAGAAAACTGGAAACTGGAAACTGGCAACTTCCAAAAGCGATCCCGAAACGAATTTCAGGATAACCCCGTAACAGTATAAACATGCCCGCATTTGTATTACGACCGAATACAAATGCAACTGAGACAAAGATATTATATCTACACAGTATAATACATGGATCCGGCTTAAACCAAAGCCCACCAGTATTATCTGCCCGAAATATGACACGTGCGTAAACGCACGTGCTTTTTCCGAACCCTGCCATAAAACCATACGGCCTCTACAACATTTCGCCCGAACTTGGGAAACTATCTGTGGGGGACTCTAATGACTCGTCAGTACCCTGGCAGTGGGTTTAACCACAAGCCGTCAGCGGCACTAGCTGTGCGTAACGGCTGCCCATGTACTGACCTCAAGAGAGGTCGATGAGCGAACTCATCCGGAAACCCTACTGAGCCTAACAGTGACAATATACATACAGTCCGGTCCGTTCGTCTATGAGTATCGCATATCTGCCTAGGGGGCTGGTAACGTCAGACCCCCAATAGCGGTATAAGTCGTGTCAGAGAGTAGCCCAGAACACCCTGAGATACTACTGGAGTACCTACCAGTAAATCTCCTGCCTTGGCCGAGGGCTTTGTGTAATGGCTCTCCTAAACACAGCGCGATCTCACCCCAATACCGGAGAGACGAATCCCCTGCCGATCCGCTCACTTGCCTCCATGTGGCTCGGGACTGTACCCAAAAAAGACCTGTTTGCACGACTCCTTTGAGCCGTGGTAGGGTAGAAATCAAAGCACAGTAGGAACTCACACGAGACAAATGACGACCTCAGGTCAATGAACTAACCTGTACACATGTCACCAGGGAACTGTTATCTGACGCTAGGTATAATACCAACTAGCAGGTTCCCGGCGAGTCCTGTCCGGTGTACTCATAACCCAATGAGCACCTGTATACATCTTAGGTGAACCAACTGACACCAATGGCTTGTGAGACCGGCCACCGCCCCTCGTCGGGGTCTCGACTGTATACACTAGTCTACTCTGGAGTATCTATGTCCTGTCTCGAAACTCTCACGACTAGGGACACTTTAAGGATGTGCTTATAGACCCCAGCTCCCACGTATATGATCGCCATCATACTGCTGGCAGTCAAGCAAGAATCCTATGGGCTCTATCAACATGCAATAGTGAACTAAAACATATATATGATGATAAAGACAAACCAGATAGCATACTATCATCTCGAGCAAGACTGTCATATCGGTATAGGTCATCCCTCAATCATTGTAATTACGTACCTGCGATCCAATAATTGACTTAGAGGGCACTATATCCAACAGTATGTGCTTTGTGTGTGCGTTTGTTATGTATTCGTGTTGTATGTGTATGTTTCGGCTATCGGGGGTAAGTCTTCTATCCCATTAAGAATGTATAGAGCAGACACTCATTCGCTTGTGCTTTCATCCGTTTCGAGTAAATTTCGGCAGCACCTCCCCGCCGTTCTCCGAGTACACTGTAATCGAATAGATAATCATTTCAATGCTGTGAAACAACGTTGAAATGAACATCTAATCTATCTTCGTACACGAAGAACCAGCGGAAAAGTACCAACGAAATAACTCGAAACGAATGAAAACACAAGTGAATGCCGGTGTTTGCTTTATACATTCCTAACTTGTCCACACTGGACAAATCTATCGGTTATCATACGATTGAATCTTCTCGTCACATAGACTACACGACGGTTGTTAGTACCGAACTATACCGTCCAATATTTAACAACTTTTGTATAATTCTATGTCACGACGAATATCGAACGTATGTTAACCGATAGATGGGAACTAAGTCACGCTTTGATTTTCACATATAAGTATCGATGAGAATATGAAAGTTTCATATTATCATCGAGTATCATATATTGGTTTTAACTTGAACATTTAACATGAACAGGTTTTACGTTTACGTTTCGTTATTAAGGGTTCGAAGTTTTAAGTTTAGGGTAAAATTTTCTTGCGTTTACGGTAAAATTGTATGTTTACTTTATCATCGAGTATCCTACTGAATGAACTAGTGCACCATAAACCCTAACCCTAACTAACCCAAATTAACCTAATTAACCCTAATTATCACCCTAACTCAAATTATCTCTAATTAACCCCAAAATAACCCAATTAACCCAAATTAACCCTAATAAACATCCTGACCCTTCAATTTATCACCAATTAACCCAAATTAACCCTAATCAACACCCTAACACAAATACACTCTATTTTACCTAATTAACCCAAATTAACCCTAGCCCAAACCCCAACACAAATTAACCTAACCCTAATCATCACTCAAACCCCAACACAAATTAACTTTAGCACTAACCAAAATTAACCCCAATTAATCTAATTAACCTAAACCCTAGCCCTAATCATCATCAACCCTATTTTACCTGATTAATCCAAACTAATTCTAACCCTACCTAATTAACTTTTATCCTAAACCTAACTCTAACCCTAACTCTAACCCTAACCCTAAACTGAACCCTAACCCTACCTAATTAACCCTAACCCTAGTCCAAACCCTAAACCGTACCCTAACTCTAAGCCCTAGTGGTAACCCTAAAATCAACAATAACACAGATAAAAGCATAATTATAAGTTAAAAATTGAAATTAACTCGCCTTAGTAATAGTTTTGCCGGCGATTCTACTGTCGACGTGGTGGAGGAGGCCGGAGATTCCACTGTCGACGAGACGAGGAAGTCGACGATGATTCCACTGCCGGAGGAGCTCGCAGGATGTGGTGTCGACGAGGAAGTCGACGATGGTGTACCGGCGACGGGAAGGCGCGCGCGGGTGAGGTGGCGAGGAGGTGCGTGCGGGAGGAAGTTGGGAAAGTTTGGGAACGATGAGGAAATTTCTGTGGTTTATTTTTTTATTATAAATAAGCCTTTGATACCCCTACGATTAATCCGTAGGGCTTTCTTTTGCAGCTCCGTAGGATCAAATCAATGATTACATTTAAATATTTTTTAATTAATCCGTAGGGCACCATAGGGACAAACCGATGAACCTGCGGCTTAATCCGTAGGGGCAATAAAAAGTTGTCCCTACTGATTCTTATACCCGTAGAGGCAACCCCTTATTGTAGTAGTGATATGGGGGTTGCGCCACAGATGGGTTCCTGGGCACAACCATCGGCGACGCCTTAGCCCTATTCTTGAGAGGTCTAAAGATGCAGTGGCTTGCACTGTACATTCCCGACTTGTCTCGGCAGGAACTCGGGAGCTATTGCTGACCACAAACAAAGCTTCACTGGCAAGGAGCACGTGCTCTGCGCTAGCAAAGGTTTTGTCCATGTCCTGCTCCATGGTGTTGGCAGGGTTTACCTAACGGCGAAGAGCTCGCACTCCTCTCCTACAAGACCTCTGACAACACAGTCCTCTACAAATGCTATTCAAAAGGGTAAACTAAGACATAAATATGATAAGATTTGATAAAAGAGGTATTTTGTTTGATTAGTTTAGGGTTATCTCCCCTTCTATCTTGCTTTTATTTATAGCTTAATGAATAGCAGTTATGTCCATAATTATTGTTGCAATCTTCCATTATCACTCTAATCATGGGTGAGTCGTTCTAACTGCATGGAACAGTTCCCTAAGTCTCTGTGCACGTCTTTCTACAACAAATTATCTCGACCCGTTTCCCTTATAGATGTTGTCGGCACTTAGCATATTTTTCAGCCGTTGGATTAATTAGCCTAAATAGAGCTCGTCGGCCTATTCAATAGAGTTTTGGTGTAAACAAAAGGGATCTATTACATTTAAGAATCCAAAGGGAAGAAACTTGCACAAAAGTTATTTGGGTAATTTGTCCACTTGGCAATGTTTTCCGCCATCAAAAAACCACTGGCCCAAAGAATCTGGTCACAAACTCTTGGGAAAACTTTTCCGCTATCAAAAACCCCGCCATATCATATTCGTATAGTTGCCTGCAATATGTAGTTTCTTATAATATGTATTCGGTTAACTAACCGCATATCTGTATAGTTTCCTGCAATATGCATGCGCTTACTAGAATTTGCAGGCAACTTTATATTGATATTGCGGACAGAGGGTTTTTGATAGCGGAAAAAAATTCTAAAGGTTTTTGGACGAGATTCTGTGCGGGGTTTTTTTTGACAGGGAAAAGCTTTACCGGCTTTTTTTGTTTTTGACAATTTACCAAGTTATTTTATGATGTAATAATTTCTGGTGCTACGCAGTATCCTCATCTAACATAATTTGACTTTCTTGTAAGCATGGATGGTCAAAAGTTGATTATATATGTGCTAGATATTATGTTCAGTTTGATCTTGGTATAATTGAATTAGGAGAAATTTCTTGAAAGTTGGAAATTTCTCGATGAAACAGAAACAGAAAAGATTAGTTGATGTGTATATATGAAGGCTTACCTTCATGATTGAGAAATTTGAGCACTTGGCATCAAAAAGTAGGTTAATGGCATGTTCAAACAACTAACAGGTGTTTTAAGGCATCGATCCTGCCAGACACAAAACATTTTACCGTAAACAACGAACATTTTACGGTAAACAACGAGATAGCGATTGCTTGGTGCTTGAGACGACACGATGTGTTGCGTAGGCTCCAACAAGTTCAGGGTAGTGTGGAAGTCAATCTACCACACACCATGGATCTGAGAAACTAGTGATTTGCTTAGATTATAGAGTAGAACAGTTAAACATATGCTGATAATAATTTTGTGGTGTACACGGTTGGGTTCTCTTATCAGTAGTGTTTTTGGCTAAAAAAGATTGGGTCAGGTCTCACACTAGAGACAATGTTCATGTTCTTGCATTTCCATTATTAGGCTACAAGTTTGCAGAGATCATTTAAAGAAAAAGATCTACAGTAACAAGACCGCTCTAGGTATTTCTTGTCATTGTTGTCTGCTGCATGAGTACTTGCAGAAAGCAGCCGAACCAAAGACTGGAGTACCATTTTACTTTTTCTCCGCTTCGGAGCTGAAATTGGCAAAAGGGATGACGCATGTAATACGAGCTTACATTGGAGATGCGGTGACAGTATATGATGATGCTCAATATTGGCGATCTACAAGATAAGGACATGTGGCAGATGACATATCCTAAGACCCAGAAGAAAGGGCCTACAGAAGCCGACCAGGCCACCCCCGTACCCGACCTGCAAGCACAAGCTGGCCCTCCTCGGGGCCCCCTGCAAATTGGCCTCCTCGGCCCCTCAGCTCCTCCCGAGCTGCCACATGACCTATACTCCCCGGCCCTCTTGCTCGTCTCCGAACTCCCCAGCCGAGGCCGTCTTCCTCGGTCCTTCCGACCGACCAACTCCACCACTCATAAACGTAACCGCCGCTCCGCAAATCTCGCCACGCGCAGATTCTACGCCAGCAACGTCCCACGTTCCACGCCATCACGATCCCCATTAATGGGCGATCCACTCTTTACGCGGGCGTGACGTCGGGAGCGTAACTGCCGGCGGGATTCTCGCGCCTGCTGCTGCCGCCGTTATATAAACCCCCATCACAGAGGGGTCAAGTAAGCCATTTTTACTCCACTTAGCCGTTATTCTGCTCGGATCTTGTGCTAACTTGATCGTCAGAGGGTCCTCGGTGGTACCAAACCACCCCGGGACTTCTTGGCAGGTACTCGGCGCTAAAACTCCTCAAATCAACAATCTCCTCCAAACCCATTGAGACCCACACGCAATAGGAGACCACCTCAAAATCCACCGGGAGATCGACGGAAGACAACATCTGACGGGGACCCGAAAAGGACCTCCATCAGTATATCTCTATAGTTTCTTCCAAGTCAAGTAAGCCACGGGCACCAGTAGAAGATCTGATATACTCAACGCCTTACAGTATGTGGCGCTTGCTTGGATGCATTCTGTGATCTACATTGGCGAACCAATCCTTGTTCAGTAAATACAAGCAACAAATAATGCAATCTGCACAGAGGTCCAGTCGAATATTTAATGGTAAATATAATTAGTTAAAGGAACACTAATAAGAAAGACAATGACACCCTTGGTGTGCATATTTATAACACAAGTCAAAACCAGGTGATGAAAAGAGGGGGAGGAAACAAGAAAAATACTTTTTCTACCCCCACCCCCACCCCCCCCCCCCCCCCCACCCCCGAAAGAACCGTGTGGACTAAAGGATCTGTCATTGGGTTGAGAGAGACGCCTTTTTTCCCCAAAGAAATGCTAGCCCGTCTCATACAAGGGCACAAAAAATTGCGAAAGCTCAAGTCAAAAAGGAGAGATTAGACAACAAGGTCACTGAAAGCCTCTATAATACACAGATACAATATTCAAAGATAAAAGCCTTGAATTTGTGAGCAAAGAAAGACCGACTTGCAGATAAGTGCAGTCTCTAATTTGTTCGGCAGCTGTTGTCAAAAGTTCATACCCTTCATGGAGATCCATTTCTTTTTGTCAAATCTCATACCTCCAGAATGAATTAGTCAAGGTAAGTCTCCAATATCACTATATCGACAAAAGATGAATACAAAAAGAAAATGATACCAAGGCGCGAGGAGGAAGGAGGTAAGGGAAGAGATGGCGACAGAAAAGATTGATCAGAAACAGGAAGATAGGAAATGAGAGGAGAAACTGAAAAGGAAAGATGGGGGAGAAATGGGTGAGGTCTGGACCGCTTCAGGGATTAAGAATACTTTTCAAAGGGATATCATTATGGTATTGTGGGAATAAAAATGAAATTAATTGAAGAGATGGGGAGAACAAATCTCCCAATATACTCAATAACATGGACTAACAAAAAGTCGCAGTATAACCTAGTTTAAAATGCAACTAATCAACTATGATGACGAAACAAATTAAGAGCATGTATTGGTTATCATGGAAGTAAGCATATTTGTAGCTAATCAAAATAAATAGATAGATAAAAATAGCCTGGATAACAGTGGGTTCAGCTGCTCAGGAAAAAGAGTATTCAAATTAGTTTACTGAGAATATTTGAAAATAAAATGTTTAGTTGAGAAGAACATTAAAAAGGTATGGTACCCAAAGGACAGATAGAAAACATCTAATTCGAGGAAAATTTCGGTAACCAAAATCAGAAGATAAGAAAGAGGAAGATTTGACATCAATATAGGTATTACATATCTTTGCCTCGACTCTCAAGTCTTACCAAGGCACTAAACCGTATTTTATATGTAAATAATTGATGCATACCAAACCCTCAGAATAATAAATAATAAATATATAAATTACTTGCAAGCAAATTGCAAGTGGAGACTGGGACACGATATCCACTACCTGGTTAATTGGACCCTCTGTCCCGCCTTGTATCCAATTAGAATCCCGATAGCTTATGTGGGTAGGTAAAAAGACACGTCCCAATCGGACATAAGCTGGTGTTTCATGCATCCCCTACTGCGAATTTCAGATCCAGAACAGGAAAATAATATCAATTTCATTTTTCAGGATGCTGGAAAAAAATAGTTTCATATAGATATCTCAGTAGATGTCCAATTGGGATAAAGGTGGAAAGCGAGATGGAAATCGCCCTTACCCTCGTATCTTCGTTACTTCCATACTACTATGATTGTGGTGCTAACTGAAATCTTGGCAAGCACACAGTTGCATCTAACTTTACTGTATCTTCCTCCACCACATGATCACTAGCTTCATGCCAGCAAATCCATTCCTTCCATATAAAATGATATGTCGATGCCATAATGTGTGTATGCAGATATGAAAAGCGATCATGGTGATTAAGGTAGCATGCAAGCACAATCAACAAAATGATAACTGAAGCATAAAAGGTAAAAGAAAAAAGAACAAAAAAATTTATTTATATGCACAGCTAATATTCTGCTTCCTATGTGACTGTTACATAACAGAGAGAATTAACTTTCAAACCTCAGCTTAACCATGCTTCGATTTTCAGTTGATGTTTACGTTGACAACAACTTATGATCCTTTGGGAGCGAGAAAATTTATTAACTTGTTGATCGTTGGCACCTGGGCTTGTGCATTTGTATCTTTCTGGAGCACAGTCGTTAACTATTAAAACTAAGCAGACAAAATGAATGCTTGATCAACCTAGGACCACAGGTAAACACCAAAAGGGGGGGGGGGGGGGGGGGCTCAAGCTTGCTGCATGTATTTGCATGTGCATATACAATAATGTGATGCAACAATTTGCGATGCAGGTCAGCTGCAGACCACATAGTAAACTTCCCAACTGTAAGAATGAAAAGAGGATGCTTATTGAAGTTATTCAGAAGAAATAAACAGTTATTTCTTTTGAGTCGATGAATATGAGGATAGTTTTTACAGACTTCTTTCATCTCTGTCCTGAATCCTGAAACTATCAGCAGTTGCTTTGGAGCACACCAATCAAGTCCCTGGTATAATCTGGGGTGGGGGTGGGGGGGAGGAAATAAAAGAAAGTTCACAATGATGTGAATGAACATAACTGCTTTCAAAAATAGAGGATAGGAGAAGACATACCTGAGAGTACTGAACCATCCGACGTCTGAAACTTCACATCCTTTTACTTCGTTTTCAAAATTTGAATTTGATTCTAATTACTTCCAGAATAATGCAAGAAAAGACTGAGTGATGCTGTCCCCCCCCCCCCCCCCTCTCAATAAACAGAACTGTTTCCTAATTCTCCCCATCTATAATAATTCTTTAATTATTCTAATAAATTCAAGGAAATGGAAGATGTTTTCACTGTGGATGAAAATGGTTCGAAAATTAAAAGAGTAAGCTTGAAAATCAAACGTTGCTAATCCAAACCAAATAGAAATACTAAAACAATTCAACAGAACCATCAAAACCAAAGTAAGTTTTCTCCTAGAGGTTATTATGTCATATGCAGCCATTGAAAGATATTAAATTATATCCTATTATCTAAAGCATCAGAAAGTAAATCGAATTTGAAACTAGTATTCTAAGTAGGAAACAACCCAAAGATTTCCAACAGACCACACAACAGGCATTTAACAAAATCAAATGTTTTGCTAGTAAATTATGTCTACAGTTGCAAGTAAATGTTAATTATATACACAATGATGTATACAATCCTATGATGACTATCATATCATGGCTGAAATTTACATGATATTTATATAATTTGAATATACAAGATTGAAGCTCCTCCCTAAGGCTCAGGATAAATCAGGCTCACCGCAAAATGCATCAGGCTCAAACGACCTTGCAGAGGCATCATTGTAAACTCCTGGTACTGCTCGGCCCCCTCCATTTTCTGATGAATTGCGCGTGCTCTCAATGTTGATGAAAAGAAGGGCGCATGCGACCAGAGCCACTGACAGACCAACTAGTGTTATCTTCACTCGGTTTAGCACAGGCTTCACCTATAGTTACAGAAGCAAAAATGACCAATATGTTGTGATAAGAATTTAAAGAAATTGAGGGAAAAGATTACTTAAGTCATTTCCATAAGATAATAAACAGTAAAGTCATGTCGGACATAATTTAGCAGAACAGTTTTGAAAGATATCGTTACGGTGTTGTAAAATAAGGTTAAAAAGTCAATTAATTGGCCACTTCTAAGTTTTCATCTAGCAACCACATCTAATGGTATTAAAAGGGTGAATAACTGCATAATCAATCCTATGCGAGAGATACAGGCGATTGCCATTTAATCGAACTTATATATGATACACATCAGCCGCCTGATATACAAAACATGATATACAAAGTCAATGTCCACTAGACAAAGGGCCGTCGTTCCCATTTTGTTCTCTAAGGGGGTATTAGTCAATTAGAACCTTTTGATGGAACTGAAATTTGTTAGGATAATTTTACATTTAGTGTTGGTCATTAGAATTGGAACCACAACTCCAATTTTCTGGAATTAGTCTTGGATGTAAGCATGTAACTAGAACTGGAATTGACGGGTTAAAAGTTCCATTTTTTTAGTTCCATTATATAAAAACTTCCGATTTCAGCCTAACCTATTTGAGTGGAACAAACATTAAAAAAAATGGAACTATAATAAAAGATCTTTTTCCCTCCCTTTCCCACACACCGCCCTCTGTCCGCCATCCATCGCTCTCTTTCTTTCTCCATCCCTCTTTGTACTCTCTCTTTTCCTTCATCTCTCTCTCCCATCCACGCGCACTCTCTCTCCCCTCTATTTTTTCTCTCGTATCAAAACAAGAAAATTAGTCAAGTGTTAATTAAATAAAATTAATGGATTACAAAGATTGCTAATTTAATTTATAATATTTCTACTTTTGTCTTTTAAAATTAAGTTATTTATACTAATTAAATATAATTGATATTATTGCTAATATTAATTAAATATAATTGATTGATTTGCTATTTAAAAATTAAAATAGAATTATATACTTCAAAAGTTCAACTAAAATATTTTGATTTTTTTTCCAGTTTTTTGGTCAATTATTATTATGTTGTGGTGACTAAACATGCTATAGTTTTTTTGAGTATGAAATACCATATTTGATTTAATTAATAGATCATTCATATATTTATCATTCAAAAATTTTGCTCTGTATTTTAGAGAAAATAATGCATACAGACTGTTGCTCTAAATTTAACGTAATATTATTATACAGTAATTTTATTTTAAATTCTTATTAATAATTATTTCTCAATAGGCTCATTCGTATTATTAAATTACAGTTTATTTTATTATACTATTTAAAAGAAAAAAATTATTTTGGTCACATATAAAGAATATAAGTTCATATGCCATAAAAGTAATTAAAAAGTTCATATTTTCAGTTCTACTTCTAATAGTATAGTTCCTTAATCCCATTAAAAAAGCTTCAGTTCCATAAAAGTTCTACTAAAATGGTTATAGTTCCAAATATCCCAGTTCTATTTAAAAATTCCAATTGACTAACAGGGCCTAAAGAACATCTTCTAGCTTTTTAATTTTATTTGGGATCGCTCTCTCTATATATATACATATACATGGGCGTGTGTGTTGAAACTAATACCGTGAGATCAAACCTTGTTTTATTTTAATTTGAGGCCAACTCCTCAAACACACAAACTGTTATGTTTTTCACCAATCCGTACAAATTATCATAATCTAAATGTTTTAGAAACAGTATGTATGAAAAATCACGAGATTTGGATACCTTTAACACAACAATCAAGTGGCCGCATATTTCAAGTATTGAATAACTGAATATTTAGTCCACTTAGCAGATATATTTGAGGTCTCCAAATCTCATGAATTTTGATACATAACAAATCTACAACACGCGGACAACGATAACCGATACGCATCAATTTAAACATGGCGGGTTGTGTATTTGAGAAGTTGGCCTCATATAAAAAGAAATGAGGCATGGCCTCCTCATAGGTTCAACCGCGCACACACAGCATGTGCACCGCAACACATATGCATACATATACATATATATAAACACACACCGTGTTATTTTTTTTTTTGAGGAATATTCCTTAGGCGACTTCCTACGGTGCAAGCTAAGTAGTCACATATATGACACTTCATGATAGCCTCCAGCTAATAAATAAATCAACAATTGCCACATGGGTGACTCGTTAGTTTGCATTCTAAGAAGTCAATATATATATATATGCCCTGGAGTGTCTCTGTATGGTGTACTCTACAGTGGAGCATATGTGGCATCTTTGTATTGGACTTTGTTTATATCAGTAAAAGGGCCCTAGAGTGTCTCTGTAGAGCGTAACTCTACAGTGGAACATATGTGGCATCTTAAAATTGAAATTTGCATGGTGCTTTTGCACTTAAGTCATTCCTCTTCTTCATTGGATCTTGCACTTAAATGCAAAAGCACCATGCAAAGTTCAATAATACCACATATGCTCCACTGTATGGTGCACCCTACAGGAACACTGTAGGCCCCTTTTACCCTACACACATACATACACATACATATATACATATATATGGAAAGGCTAATTTGCTGCCAAGGCATAACCAGATTAGTTATGCCCTGTGGATAATTATGTCGTGTTCCCATCATGTATGGATAAAAGTAGGATACTTATTATATACAAGGAGAGAGAATGTAAAGAATCTTTGTAATTAAATAGGAAATTGATTAATACAAATAGAGAGAATGTCATAGGATATTCACAAGATTATCTACTTTCTCTCTCCTTATAAATAACATAATATACCCCTCTTTTATGTATCATGATGGGCAAATAGTGTAATTATCTATAGGCGTAATTAAGCTTGTTATGCCCTAAGAGTAAATTAGCCTTCCACACAAGTATATATAGGTAAAAGGGGCCTACAATATCCCTGCAGGATGCACCATACAACGGAGCACATGTGGCATGTATTTTATTAGACCTTTCATGGTGCCTTTGCATTTAAGTGCAAGACCCGATGAAAAGTAGGAAGGACTTAAGTGCAAAAGCACTATACAAAGTCCAATACAAAGATACCACATATGCTCTACTGTAGGGTGCACCCTACAGGGATACTCCAGGGCCCATTGTGTGTGTGTGAGGATGCCAAGCATAAATTAGCAAAGAAGGAAATTTCTTAATTTGGTGGCTTGAAAATCAACCATTCGTCGATTTTTCGGATAATAGTCACCGACCGCATTAATCTCCATGTCTATGGGTTCACCAATTTTCATGTTGTTTTGCTACCCTTGCCCATTCATTTAAAAAACAACAAACAACAACTGAGCCTTTTATCCCAAGCATATGGGGTAGGCTACATGAACCAACATGAGAATCACGCCGGGTCCAGCACATGAATCCTCTGTCTCCACTCACTTCTATCGAACAATATACTTTCATTGAGTCCTTTGGCAACCATATCGTTTCGTATCACCTCCATCCATGTTTTCTTCGGTCTCCCTTTTGCCCTTTTGCCATTACCCATATCGAGAGTATCTATTCGTCGAACCGGTGCTTCCATAGGTCTGCGTCGCACATGACCAAACCATCTAAGCCGGTTTTCCCGCATCTTGTCCTCCACGGGTGCCACACCAACTTTTGCACGAATATCCTCATTTCGCACCTTGTCTTTTCTAGTGTTACCGCACATCCAACGAAGCATGCGCATCTCCGCTACGTGCATCTTCTGTGTATGATGCTTCTTAGGAGCCCAGCATTCTGTACCATATAATAAGGCAGGCCAAATAGCGCTCCGATAAAACTTCCCTTTCAATTTTAACGGAAAGTTACGATCACACAAAATCCCTGTTGCACTCCTCCATTTCAACCAACCAGCTTGGATCCTTTGATTAACATCACTATCGATCTCCCCATTCCTTTGGATGATGGAACCTAGATATCTAAACTGGTCGCTCGGTGATATCTCTTGCCCTTCCAATGTTATACCAATATGGTTTTGACTTCTCTGGCTACTAAATTTGCAGTGCATATATGCTGTCTTGGACCTGCTCAATCTGAATCCCCGAGATTCCAATATTTGTCTCCATAATTCCAATTTGGCATTAACCCCTGCTTTCGTCTCATTTACTAGAACAATATCATCAGCGAATAGCATACACCAAGGGACCTCATCTTAGATAGTTCTAGTAAGCTCATCCATCACGATGGTAAACAGGAAAAGACTTAATGCAGATCCTTGATGTAAATCAATAGTAATCGGAAAATCACTTGTTAAGCTACCGCAAGTTCTGACATTTGTCACTACTCCGTCGTACATATCCTTGATTATGTCAATATATTTGACGGGGACCCCCTTTTTCATCATTGTCCCCCATAATACCTCTCTAGGTACTTTGTCGTACGCTTTTTCTAAATCAATAAATATCATATGCAAATCTCTTCTCCTCTCTCGAAAGCGCTCGACAAGTTGACGAAGCAAATGAATCGCCTCTGTCGTCGATCGTCCAGGCATGAACCCAAATTGGTTCTCTGTTATCTTAATATCCTTCCTTAGCCTGTGTTCAATCACTCTCTCCCAAAGTTTCATGGTGTGACACATTAGTTTTATTCCACGGTAGTTTGAGCAACTTTGAATGTCACCCTTATTCTTGTAGATAGGTACAAGGGTACTTTTCCTCCATTCATTTGGCATTTTTTTTGTCTGCCAAATCTTATTAAACAGATCTGTCAGCCATTTAACGCCTATTTCTCCTAAGCATCTCCAAATCTCGATAGGAATCCCGTCAGGACCAACCGCTTTTCTTAAACCCATTCTGTTCAAAGCTTCTTTAACCTCAGTAAGTCTTATTTTACGCATGAAATCACGATTTATATCTTGAGATTGAATGACAAGTCCATCCAAATTCTTAGTAAAGCTCTCATTGAACAATTTGTCAAAATAATCTCTCCATCTTTCCTTTGATATCCTCATCTCGAACTAAAACCTTCTGATTTTCATTTTTGACACACTTCACCGCACATAAGTCTCTAGTCTTCCTTTCCCGCATTCGAGCAATCCGGTATATATCATTTGCAGCCTCTTTAGTGTCTAATTTCTCGTACACCTCCTTGTAGACCTTAGATTTAGCTTCCCGAACAGCTTTCTGAACTTCCTTTTTAGCCATTTTGTACTTCTCAAATCTCTCCACATCTCTAGTTTTCTTCAAATCTTTATAAGAATCTCTTTTAATTTTAATAGCAGCCTTTACATCTTCATTCCACCATGATATGTCCTTAAATGGTGGAGCACCACCTCTCGACTCACCAAGTAGATCTCTAGCTACTTTCTTGATACAACTAGCCATTTTGTTCCATATTTTGTCTGGATCATCTTCCGACTGCCAATCCGCTTCTTGTACTACACGATCTATAAAAGCCTTTTGATTACCTTCTTTCAATCGCCATCATTTAATTTTAGGCTCTACCTTACGTCTAATCTTCCTAGGTTCTCTTCTAAATCGAAAATCTAGAACTAAAAGTCTATGTTGAGTAGTTACACTCTCACCTGGCACTACCTTACAGTCGATACAAGAACCTCTATCTATTCTTCTCGTCAGAAAAAAGTCTATTTGACTAGCATTTGATCCGCTCCTAAAAGTGATAAGGTGGGACTCTCTTTTCCTAAACCAGGTGTTTGCTAAGATCAAGTCATAAGATAAAGCAAAATCTAGAATCGAGTCACCTACTTCATTCCTTTGTCCGAAACCAAAACCTCTATGGATAGTATCAAACCCACTACGACTAGTACCTACATGTCCATTAAGATCACCACCAATAAATAACTTCTCTCCACTATGTATACTTTGCACCACCTCGTCTAAATCCTCCCAGAATAGACGCTTACTAGCGTCATCAAGACCTATCTGTGGTGCATAAGCACTAATAACATTAAAGATCTCTCCACCTAGAATAAGCTTAACCAGTAAAATTCTATCACCTTTTCTCCTAATCTCAACTACATCCTCAAGCAACCGTCTATCTATGATTATACCTACCCCATTACGATTTTTATCTCTACCCGTATACCAAAGCTTATAACCCCAAGGCTCTATGACTCTACTCTTTTCACCTACCCACTTAGTTTCTTGCAAACACATAATACCAACTCTCCTCCTAATCATCACCTCCACTAATTCTATTAGTCTACCCGTAAGGGAACCTATATTCCAGGAAGCTAGACGGATCCTATGAAACCCTTGCCCATTCATTTAGCATCATAAAATGTCCAATTTTAGGAAAACCGTTAATTTAAGAAGCATCAAATGCAAGAGCGAACGATATGCAATTTACATTAAAGGACATGATGTTAAAGGGCATACACATATTAAAGGGCATGATGTTCAAGATGGCGCCGATCGTCGAAAAAGTCGACAGATGGTTGACTTTTAGAGCTGTCGGTGTAGGAAAATTCCTAACGCGCCACTTTATATTTCGCTTTATCATACTACGTACGTACATACAAACATATATTAGAATGACTGGTTTTGAACAGTGTCAAAATAAGAAATGAGAATATGTTTTATTCACAAAATATTTAGACAGTTCGTATTTGCTCAAGTTGTACCTTCAAACCTTTGTATATGAAAAATCAAAGAATTTGAAGACCCCTAGCTCATGCACCATGTGGATGCAAAATGAATGTAAACTTCATTCAAAATATGTTAGAGATCTTCAAATCCTTTGATTTTTCGTACAAATAGGTTTGAAGGCATGTAGTACAACATGAATAATGTGGATCGTCAAAATATATTGTGGATCAAAAGCTCTCATTTCTTATTCTAAGAATTGGTGCTTAATTGATCCATTCATGTATGTATGTACAGATGCGGAGTACACAATGCCATAGTAGAAATTTTTCTACCATGACAGAATGAATGGCGACTAACTGTTGATTCATCAATATCACTTTACCTTTTCTCATTCTAAACTTTAATGATTCTTGGATTTACAAAATACATATGCACATGGATCAATAAATAGTGTATTGTCATGTGTCCCCCATCATAGAAAATTCCTACAATGGCAATGTATCCAATTACATGGTCCGTATAATTCGTATCTAAGTAATGTACTTGCCAACGAAACAATGAACGCAAACTTGTTTACAACATTGTATGCCATACTCATCAGTTGGCCAACTAGCATTTCTTGATATATTTAGCATAAAATATTTGTATGCCATCCAACATCTACATTTGTTGATTGCAATATAGGGGTATTTGCCAAAAACCACCATGTGGTTTCACACTTTTACTCTAGAAAAAAACCCATGTGGTTTATTTTTTGACAAAAAACGCCTTGTGGTTTGCTCCATCAGCAAAAAACCACCTTGTGGTTTCGAGAAAACCCCAATACTGTTAATTTTTTGGGATACTCTTGAAATATACACGTGACTTATACATGACCTGTAAAAGTATTTTTTTTTACTCAAATTACCTTTCTCGCCCTTTTTATGAAGGCAACCAAACAAAAAAAACTATTCAAACCCATAGGATGACAAGCGTATAAGGGCATTTTGGGTATAAAAATACTTTTATAAGTCATGTACATGTCATATATAGGTATGATTCAAGAATATCGTAAAAAAATTAATAGTATTGGGTTTTTTTCCGAAACCACACAAGGATTTTTTGTCAAAAAATAAACCACATGGGATTTTTTCATAAAAGTGTGATCACACTGTGGTTTTTGGTAAATATCCCTATAATATATTCTTAAAATCTGCATAAAATTTTTATGCAGTCTTTGTTTCCAGTGCAAGAGTAGAAAGTGTTACTATTTTTTGTTGGATCTATTTGTCTCTTAAAAGTCATATAATTTCAAATAGGGAATCTATTATCTTTACAAACTTAAAGTGCAAGATTCACAAGAAGAATTTCATGCACACTCTATAATTAATAATTTGAATCTCTCTCTTCTCTTGTCCACATTTCCTTAACCAAGTAAGTTGGCACCTATTACAGACCCAACTCAATTCCATAAAAAATATTGGCACATCTTCTAAAGAGCCTTATGCTTAAAAACTGACCGCATCTTTACGAGAAGAGGTGATGACGGTGATGATGGTGGTTTGCAATAAAAGATCACATCTGTGCATATATATGCAGAAAATCACAAAAATTGTTCATTGAAAATGATTGATTGTTTGGCTGTGGAACTTACAGAAAATGAACCCAGAAGCCGGTCACGAGCTAACACTTCCGGAGTCTTCACCCATACCTGTCAACATATAGCAAGCATTAGAATGCATGTATCTGCTAATTCTGTCGTCTTTGTGCTGGATTATCCTTGTATAAGATACTTAAGGGACAGCACAATGCAGCAAACAACTAGGAATGTCTTCCTTCAACAAAATTTCTTATAGATACAGATTTGTTACACGAAGTAAATTCAAAGAATATTCTGCATGGCAAACTCCCCGCTAAAGCTTCCTTCAAAACTCATTGATTGCAATTTAGTCATACATATAGCACAGGATTCGCAAAATTGAACTGCGAGGTACAGTAAATATACGGAAGATGTAGAACTTTCAAGGAGGCAATTACATAATAAAAAAATGAAAGGACACAAAAGAAAATACTAAATGATGGAGTCTGCAACTTTAGACATCTCCAGACAGCGGGTTGTGAATGGGGGTGCTCTTTAATAGTAAATTTCACTCTCCATAGAACATAGAAGAATCATCACTATTTTGCATATCAAAGTATCAAAATTCATAACAGATTGTTTGCACATACTGACGCATGTCAAGCATCTCTTTGTCACACTTTTAAGCTTTGTTTGGGTATGGAGTTAGGAAATCTGGAGTTTATGTGAAGATTGTTAAGAGAGAGAGAGAGAGAGAGGATTAAGTGAGAAAATATTTTAGGGAAATGTAACGGATTAATTGGACTAATCCCAATCCTCCTCTTTATATAGGCAATACCATTTTGCTATTACACACCTACTTAACATCTAATTATATATAATAAAAAAAACCTACAATACGATTATTCTAACACTCTCTCAAGCTGGAGCATACATATCATACATGTCCAGCTTGTTACAAATAAAATGCACTCTATTCCTTCCCAAAGGTTTTGTGAATAAATCTGCTAATTGATGAGCATATTGAATATAGCAAGTGTCGACATTCTCCCTCACAAAATGGCAATCAATCTCGATGTGTGTTTCGTTCGCTCATGAAATACAGAATTAGAGACGATATAGATTGCAGCTTTATTATCACAATATAGCCGTATAAAGGAAATGGGCTCAAAGCCAAGCTCTCCAAGTAGAAAGCGGATCCATACAAGCTCACAAACAGTATTCTTCATGGCTCGATACTCTGATTTGGCACTGGAACGAGACACTACGCTCTACTTCTTACTCTTCCAGGACACCGAATTATCTCTTACAAACACGCAATATCCTGTAGTAGATCTACGATCAGATGGAGACGCGGCCCAATCTGCATCAGTGAATCCTGCTACCCGAGGATATTCATGATCTGGATACAATAGACCCTTCTCTGGAACATTCTTCAAATATCGAAGTATCCAAATCACCGCATCCCAATAAGCAACTCGAGGATCGGCCATGAATTGGCTAACAACGCCAATAAGATATGCAATATCGGGTCGAGTGACGATGAGGCAATTCAGCTTACAGACAAATCGTTGGTATCTTCCGGGATCTTCAAACAAATCACTTGTCCCGAAGACAGCTTGATAGAAGGATCTGTTCCCCTCCGAATGACGGCCAAGACATGGACAGTCTTGCCTGAGATTCGAGGCAGATGCTATTTGGTTTTATCTGTACATCTCACCGAAGATGCCAAGTTGATTTATGGCACCGTGTATCGGAGGTTTAGACGGATGCGGCCGATGTAGCAGACTTCGTCAGATTCCCCCTCGCTTGAGGGGTTTTTGATTGTGGGGACGCTCTTCCCTGCAGGCGCAAGCCCCTGCAGTTAATTACGCTACCGCATCGCGGTGGCAACTTTCTCCTTCTCTAGATGTTCATTTCGTGTCGTGGGTGTTTGTTTTGTTTGTGGTTGCCCATGGATTGTATACGGAGACTAATTTATGTCGTCGCCCGTAGGACGTGGATTAGTCCAAATCCGTATTCTCTTAGATTTGGGTTTGGGGTTTTGGTTTAAGGATACGTTGGCCCTATTTAAGACTAAGATCAACTTAAACTTTTGTTAAGGATACGTTAGCCTAATCTCCAAACTAAGATTAACTTAACGGGATCGTTTAGATCCAACAAAAGGGCAATTGGCTCTATTGTTTAGTTTAATGATATTGCGGTCGATTTCCAGTTTAGGGACATGGCGGACCATCATTCCCATTTGGGGACGAACATTAGTTTAAGGACATTTCGGTCCAACGTTCCCATTTTGGGACGAACATTAGTTTAAGGACGTTTCGGTCCAACGTTCCCATTTTGGGACGAATATTAGTTTAAGGACGTTTCGGTCCACGAGTTTAAGGACCCCGCAGTCCGTATCAATGTGTGATTGTCGGGACCCGTCACCTCTCTGACGTCGTTGAAGGATTACAACGATAGGTGTCAGAGGAGTTCGGAGATGTACCCTTGAATCGGATGTAAATTGATTTAAGAGAGCAGTCTTGCTCAGTCAATTTAATTTGAGGACTTACAGCTATGATTGGGCTAAGTCCAGTTGAGAATATTCAACGTTTTTATCTTTGGCCGATTAGGCCTGTACTAGGGCTTTGCCCCTGTTTAATAATGCACTGCATTTCATTCTGGCCTGCTAGCCCTTTTTGATTTGGGCTCTGTCCCTTTATAAATGATGCAGAGCATCTGTTTTGGTTTGGGCTCTGCCCTTAAAATAATGCATAGCATTTTATTAGGCCTGTTAGGCCTTTTTTAATTGGGCTTGGCCCTTCTGTAAATAATGCAATGCATTAATTATCTGACAGTGGCTTGTCGGGCGCTTTGCGCCAATTATTGAGCGCAAGCGCTTGTGGTGGTGACACGTGTCACACTCCGGTGAGCGCAAGCGCAACAGCGCAGTGCGCTGCGCTATTGCGCTGCTGACACGTGGCGCGCTCTGGTGAGTTGCGCCAACTTCATAGAGCAATGCTCTATCTTTAAAAGCGCATAGCGCAAGTGATTATGATGCTGACACGTGGCGCTCTCTGGTGGCTTGCGCCAACCCAGGAACGCAACAGTGCAGTTTTAGCAAGTGCAAGACGCTGTTTCAATAACTTGATCCAATTGTGGATTCAAGAAAAGAATCTTTAAGATTCCAGAACCAATGGTTCATAAAAAAGTGCAAGGCACTGTTATTATTTATTTTTTATTAAAGATCATTGATCTTGTTCTTAGATCAATGATCTATTAAGAAGTTCTTCTTTTATGAAGGTTTTTACCTTTTTTCTCTTCTTGAGTTTTTTTCTCAAAATTCTTCAGAGTTCTCTCTATTCTCTGTGCTGTTGTTTTTGATCTTGATGTTTATTCTCATTGAATTGGGGTCTAGGGGCCTTTATATAGTGCTCATTAATTTGTTAAATTTGTTAAAGAGATTCTTCTCTGAGTGATTTAGGGAATTTTCCCCACCGTTGGATTTTTGATCCAAGGGCTTCTGTTTTACAGAAGACAATCTTCTTGTTTTAATAAGAACAGGAAGATCTTACTGGGATTTTAATTCTGTTTGGCGCAGATGCACCAGCGTTTAACACGTGTCGCAGAGCGCAGCGCAACTGCGCTGCCACGTGTCGCGCAGCGCGCAGCGCAGCGCAACTGCGCTGACACGTGTCGCGCAGCGCGCAGCGCAGCGCCACTGCGCTGACACGTGTCGCGCAGCGCTTGCGCAACTGTGCTGACACGTGTCGCGCAGCGCAGTGCTTGCGCAACTGAAGCGTTGCTTCTTTTAATTTTGTTTTAAATAGAGCCTTGCTCTGATTGGGCGCGCTGCTTTGAGTGCTGCGCTGACGTATCAGCTTTTGACACGTGGCGCGTTGCGCACAGCGTAAGGAATTTGAAACGTTACTTCATTTATTTTAACTTTAATTTTCACTTCAATTTCAAAACAGAGCTTTGCTCTGATTGGGGGAAACAGAAAGCATTGCTTCGTTTCCCGTCTTGGAATTTGAACAGAGCATTGCTCTGATTGGGGTAAACAAATGCCCCCCCACCGTTGTGCTTACATGGCCCCCCAAACGTGAGCGCAGCGGTGGCAGAATTCCAACCGTCGCGGCAACTCTTGGAAGTTGAAAGGGCATTTGATGCTTATAAATAGGACCTTTTGTCCCTCAACGGATGATTATCATCTTCAAAATTTTTACTTTCAGAATCTCAGAGCCCTGCTCTTTATTTTTAAAAACTCCAAGAGTTAAACTCTCAAAACTTTTAGGTAAAAACTTTAATTTAAATTAAATTAATTTTCATTGACAGAGCCTTGCTCTCAATAGATCCCTGATCTAAAGAAAACCCATTTAGGGTTTCACTTAGCAGAGCTTTGCTCTAAAGGGATCCAAAGAGAACTAAGGAGAACCTTATTAGAGTTCCATTAATAGAGCTCTGCTCTCGAGGAGTTTAACTCCCTATGTCCCTCCTTTTTTTTATCGCTAATCTTCCATTGATGTTTCCTTCAGGCATTATGGTTGTTCATCTATACAGTCTGCACGAATTCATCACCTATGAGGATATCCGCATACAGGGTCGTCATCAAAACCAGGAATTTACAGATGCCCAGTGTGCGGAGGTTATGGGTCGCTTGAACGCACGCGTTAGTTGGCTGCTCCCTCGCCGTTCTGCTCATTTGAAAGTCGTGCTGGGAGCAATTTGGAGAGCACTCTCGGAGTTCCACGAGGCCATGCCGCTCAATGCGCTGGATGATGCCGAAGAAAAAGTGCATTCAGTGTACCTGTCGGGGCTGATCTCGAAGAAACGGCGGGATAGCCTCATCGACATTCTGCATCAAATTTTCCAGCAAACGACGATAATCGCTGCTTATCGAAGGATGGGGGGCCTTGCCGAAGATCTTGACACACGTGAGCGCGAAAGGCTGCGCACGAGAATAATCAGAAATGCTGGAAGAACTCTAGATGGCCTTACTTTTGAATTCCTTAATCCGTGCCCTGGATCTGAGGTTATACCCTTGTAATCATTTGATGATGTTCTTCGTTTATTGCTTTCATGATTGTAAGAATTTTTGGCAATATGAATGGGAAATTTTTATTTCAGCTTGTCTTATTTCTCGTTCTGAGTCTTTTGCACATGCATGAATGAGTGTCTCGAACACTTGATCAAATGCATATCGGATGTTCTTTCTGTCGCTTTCCTCTTTCTTTTATTATCAGTATGCTGCCTCAGTAAACATGGTTGACGGATGATAGAGCGAACATCCTGTCTTGGCTTCTTCGAGAGATAGCGATGGCTTAGGCCGCAGGTTCAGATCTGCTGCCTAAGACTTTTCAACTCTATGAGCCGTGAGGGTCTCATAGAGACTTTTCTCCCTACGGATCGAGAGGATCTCGTAAGTGGATTTTCTCCTTAGGAATCGTCAAGATTCCTAAGTGCGTTTTCTCTTATAAGTCGTAAGGATCTTATAAGAGAATTTTCCCTCTTACGAGTCGAGAGGACTCGTAAGCGGTTGTTTCCCTCCTTGTCGAGATTCAACTTTGGAGAGTGAGACCCGTGGATAGTATGCAAGAGACCGTTTTAGACCGACTTGCAGGATCCCAGTGCTTAGGAAACAAGTTTTTAAATCCCTGCTGCCTAAGGCTTTATCTTCCAAGTCGAAACGAATCGGGGAGTCCTCGCGAAGACACTAATTTCCTCACGGGTCGAGACGAGTCGAGCAGTTCTCGTCAAGGACACTAATTTCCCTGAGTTGAAGTATTTTGCCGAGGACGCTGCTTTCCTCGAGGTTGAAACGAATCGGAGTATTCCTGCGGAGACACTGGTTTCTCTGCGGGTCGACGCGAATCAAGAAGTTCTCGTCAAGGACACTGGTTTCCCTGAGTCGAAGGATTTTGCCGAATACACTGGTTTCTTCGGGGTTGAAACGAATCGGAGTATTCCTGCGGAGACACTGGTTTCTCTGAGGGCCGACGCGAATCAGGAGGCTCTCATCAAGGACGCTAGTTTCCCTGAATTGAGGTATTTGCCAGGGACACTGGTTTCCCTGAGGTTGAAACGAATCAATGTATTCCTGCAAAGACGCTAGTTTCTCTGTGGGTCGACGCGAATCAAGAAGTTCTCGTCAAGGACACTGGTTTCCTTGAGTCGAAGGATTTTGCCGAAGACACTGATTTCTTCGGGGTTGAAACGAATCGGAGTATTCCTGCGGAGACACTGGTTTCTCTGAGGGTCGACGCGAATCAGGAGGCTCTCATCAAGGACGCTAGTTTCCCTGAATTGAGGTATTTGCCAGGGACACTGGTTTCCCTGGGGTTGAAACGAATCGATGTATTCCTGCAAAGACGCTAGTTTCTCTGCGGGTCGACGCGAATCAGGATGTTCTCGTCAAGGACATTGGTTTCCCTGAGTCGAAGGATTTTACCGAAGACACTGGTTTCTTCGGGGTTGAAACGAATCGGAGTATTCCTGCGGAGACACTGGTTTCTCTGAGGGCCGACGCGAATCAGGAGGCTCTCATCAAGGACGCCAGTTTCCCTGAATTGAGATATTTGCCAGGGACGCTGGTTTCCCTGGGGTTGAAACGAATCGATGTATTCCTGCAAAGACGCTAGTTTCTCTGGTTTCTCTGAGGGCCGATGCGAATCAGGAGGCTCTCATCAAGGACGCTAGTTTCCCTGAATTAAGATATTTGCCAGGGACACTGGTTTCCCTGGGGTTGAAACGAATCGATGTATTCCTGTAAAGACGCTAGTTTCTCTACGGGTCGACGCGAATCAGGATGTTCTCGTCAAGGACACTGGTTTCCCTGAGTTGAAGGATTTTGCCGAAGACACTGGTTTCTTTGGGGTTGAAACGAATCGGAGTATTCCTGCGGAGACATTGGTTTCTCTGCGGGCCGACGCGAATCGGGAGGCTCTTATTAAGGACGCTAGTTTCCCTGAATTGAGGTATTTGCTAGGGACACTGGTTTCCCTGGGGATTGAACTGATCTGTGGCGGTCTTTCAGGTTCTATATAAGTTACCGTCAAAATTGTGAAGCTAGGAATTTGATCTTCGCTTCGTTTGCTGGCACTGCGTCTGCTGTATCGAGAAGAATGCCATGGTTGTCTCTAGGTTGTTGGTGAACCGTCGAGATTTGGCTTTGCTTTCTGACGGAACCAGTTGGAAAGGTATGGTTCCGTCTTTGTTTGTGCTCTTGGATTATATACATGGATCGACGTGATCTCAACTGTAGGGCACAAGTTTCATCATCATTTTTTTATATTATTGTTTTATTTCCGTGATGCTCTATCATTTCAGCTTTTATATCACGAAAGTCGCGATTGCCCCATCATTTCGGCTATTTTCGCGGTGCCCAATCATTTCGGCTGTTTATTTTATTTTTACTCGCTGCTTTTTATTGCGAGTTGCCCAATCATTTCGGCTATTTTGTGTGCATACGTTTTTACTTGCTGCTTTTTATTGCAAGTTGCCCCATCATTTCGGCTATTTCGTATGCATGTGCGGCCTACTGGCTTTTCGCCGTAACCCTGAAATTAGACACCGATTTCGGCATCAGCACCGCTACAACTGGGATATTGCCAGGAGCGAATCATCACTTGCCTCTGTCGATGTCGAACAAAGGTGGTTAGTGAACAGGGTTAGGGTCCTGTCGACTAAGGTTTTTGACTTCATGAGCCGTAAGAGTCTCACAAAGGTATTTCTCCCTACAAGTCGTGAGGATCTTGTACGTGTATTTTCTCCTTAGGAATCGTGAGGATTCCTAAGTGTATGTTCCTCTATAAGTCGTAAGGATCCTACACGAGGGTTTTCTCCTTGTAAGTCGAGAGGACTTATAAGGGTTGCTCATCATGCGTACATATCCTCAGTCACGGATGGGACTTGGTTAGGGAACTGTTTATTCGCGCCCGTGGATTGTATACAAGGGTCAGAATTGAACCACCTGTAGGGCAATATCGAAGGTTGTGGAGGTTGCTTAAGCACAGGTTTAAGTCTCTGTAACTTAAGACTTTCAAATCTTATGAGCCGTGAGGGTCCCATAAGAGAGTTCTCCCTACGAGTCGTGAGGATCTCGCAAGTGTATTTTCTCCTTAGGAATCGTGGGGATCCCTAAGTGTGTTGCTCCCTTGTGAGTCGTAAGGATCCCACACGGGTGGTTTCTCCTTACACGGTCGAGAGGACCCTGTAAGTGTCTTTTAACGAGCTTGCGCCCTTTCGGATTTTCACAAACACTCGCTGGTAGTCCTGCTGTTTTTACTTACGGAGCCCTTTCGGGTTTTCATCCGTGCCCTTTTTGCTTATGGGCATACCGTTTTTTTAAATTCTTTTTATTCTTCTTTTTTTTCATTCTTCTTTTTTTTCTAACGAGGTTGCGCCCTTTCGGGTTTTCACAAGACTCGCCGGTAGCCCTGTTGTTTTTACTCACGGAGCCCTTTCGGGTTTTCATTCGTGCCCATTTTGCTTATGGACATACTGTTTTTTTTATTCTTTTTATTCTTTTTTTTTCTAACGAGGTTGCGCCCTTTCGGGTTTTCACAAGACTCGCCGGTAGCCCTGCTGTTTTTACTCACGGAGCCCTTTCGGGTTTTCATCCGTGCTCATTTTGCTTATGGACATACCGTTTATTATATTTTTTTATATATATATATATTTTTTTATATTTTTTTTCATCTCATCAGCCTAAGAATGCTGCGGTAGTAGTTTAAGGACGTTTCGGTCCGTCGTTAGTTTAAGGACGTTTCGGTCCGTTATCCAGTTTTAGGACGTAGTGGTCCGTTGGGCTTTCTCTATGAATGAGCATGATGCCCCCGGCATATCCATCTTTTTTTGAGCATGTGGTTGTGGCGGGCCCACCTTCCAGTTTTTAGACAGCGCGAGTTTGCCTTGTTGGTATTGTCTTCAACCCAGTTTTTGAAGACGAAGCAATCTTCGATCGGATGACTTACTGCTAGATGGTAGGGACAGTAATTAAGATCGTTAACATCTCCTGGCTGTAGCGGGCGTTTCGGATTCGGCAGATTGACGAATCCGTTGCGCACTGCCAGTTCAAACAGTTTCCTCGTTTTATCCTGGGGAAACGAGTAAGGGCGTCCCAGTCTTTCCTCGAGTGATGGGCGTGGACACATGTTGTTTTAGCGAACAATCGATTTTGAGTTGCTCGGCTGTTGTTGAGTGTTGGCGACGAAGGTCATTTTTCCCTTTCCTTTATCCTTTTTGTTCGCTCCATCGTTTGCGGGTCTGAAATTCTTTCCGGGTAATATGCCCTTGCACGGATGAATGTTCTCATAATTCTTCAATTCTTCAATTCTTCAGAGATGTTGAAGAGAGGGTTGAAGGTTGTTTCTTCATCGGGATCGTTCTCAAAGGTGAGAACTCGTGATCCCCCGGGCTCGTCCCTGTGGCAATTGCCGGCGACTCTTTTATGCTCATCTGTCGTATTTTTTTGCTGTCTACGAGCTTCCCGCTTTGTTCTGTTGACGTAATGCCTATGAGTGACATACCCTTGCCACCAATACTTAAAGGAGTCGCAGTCTTCAGTAGCGTGTGCGATCTTCTGATGATATAGGCAATAATTAGGATACATCTCTATTCCACCGAGAGTGTTTTCTTCAGAGGGTGGTAGCTTCATTCCTATTGATATGGCTTTAGCAAACCTTTTCCTCGTCTTGAATTTGTTTTCATCGGCAGCGGATGTCTTTTGATTTGATGGGAATGCCTCGACTCTTTCGTCCAGTCGGCGGTGTTTGGCTTCTTCCAGTAGGGCCATCTCACGCTCTTGATTGGCTTTAACTTTCAGACGAATCTCATTCAGGAAGGCATCGATCATCTCATCTGACGGCCGCAGAATTTCTGGTTCAGGGTCCGCCCCCAGCTTCTCAGCGCAAGGAATTTCCTCATCGTCTGTAAACGAATGGGAAATCATATGACAGCTCGCCACATATTCCTCGGTTTCATTCGACGAACTCTCTCCCTCATCTTCCTCTTGAAAGACGTGGTTGAGGAACTCTTGGAGTGTGATGGGAGTTCGTGCTTTCTGGTTGTACTCCTCCAGTGTGTCAATCTGCTTTTATAAGTCCGTTCGCTTGTCGCCGGGCTTCAGGGGCTTCTTGGATTTCTTTTTCTTCTTCTTTGAAGATTTTGACGGCTGGTTGTGAGTGCTTGGGCCGCCGCCATCGATCTTTGGAGTTGGACGCGGCTTCAACATCCCTTCAATGATCTGAGGTTCCAACGGGTTCTTCCACCTGATTGCTGGGCATATTTGAAGATCGTTCAGCATCCTATTTGTTTTGGCTGATAGCACAACCTCCCATGGAGCTTCTTCAACGAGAGAGCACGTTGCCCCCGGCGTATTCATCCTTTTAGAGGTGTGGGGTTGCGGCGGACTCACCTTCCATCTGTCGGACAACGCGAACTTGCCATGTTGGTACTGGTCTTCAATCCATTTTTTGAAGACGTAGCAATCTTCGATCGGATGACCCAGTACTCGGTGATAGGGACAGTAATTGGGATCATGGACGTCGTTTGGCTGCGACGGACGTCTTGGATCCGGCAGATTAATGAGTCGGTTGCGCAATGCCAGCTCGAATAATCTTCTCGTTTTATCTCGGGGAAACGAGTAAGGACGTCCAAGCCTCTCTTCAAGGGGTACGTGTGGACGCGTATTATTTTGACGGACAACCGACTTCAGGTTACTCGGCTGTTGTTGAGCATTGGCGACAACAATTGCCTTTCCCTTCCCCTTCTCGTTTCGAGAGTCCGGCTTTGGAGGAGGCGGTCTATGGCCTATCTGGTCCATTTGCGCTAGCTTGTCGATCAGGGCTTGGAAGGTAGTCGGCTTGAAGAACATCATAAATTGCGAGATGGTCGCTTGCGGATCGAGGGTCCCCACAAACATGCCTACCGCAGGAGCCTCTTCGATGCGTTGTTCGCATTTTGACCATAAGTTCCGCCACCGTATCGCGTATTGGACCCATGTCTCGCCTGGCTTCACCCTGGCATTAATCAATGCCGTTATCGGGGTGCGTTCGCTGGCGATTGCGAAACGCTGGGTAAACAGCAGTTCCATCTCCGCAAATGTCTTGATAGAGTCGTTTGGGAGCTCAGAGTACCACTCGAACGCTGTATCTGACAAGCTGCCGACGAACTGGCGAAGCAACAATTTATCCTCACCGCCGGTGTTGCCGCAAAGCGCCCTGAACTGGGCAACATGCTGGTGGGGATTGCCCGTCCCTTTATAGACATGAAATTTCGGTATTGTATAGCCCGGCGGGTACTTTATCTGATCGTACCAGCTCGGATATGGTCGTCCTGTTTTTACGACCTGACCGGCTGCCTCAGTCGCCTGATGAACCCGTATCTGTTGGGCTATATATTCGTCCAAGTCAGCTTTGGAGATTGTCTCCTCCTTGGCTGTTGACAGAGCCGGTGGAGGATTCGACGTTTCTCCTCTGTCGTCTTCAAGGACGATCGGAGGATCTTCTTCAGCAGGATCTTGCTGGATCATCATATCCACCATGTCCTGGAACAGAAGGACCATTCGTTTTATATTGGCTGCTTGTTCTGCAGCCTCTTTGTCCTTCTTTTCCAGTATCCTGCGAAGGAACTCGGCGTCGGTTTCTTGCTTCTGGCGTTGATCCGAGGACGCTTCGGGGCTTTCTTTTGGCCCAGTGAGTGCGGCCATCGCATTCATAATTTTCTGGAGCTTCTGCTGTTACTCCTGAGCTTTGGTCATTGACCGTGTAAGCGGTCTGTGACCTGTAGATGTACGGCTGTCCTCCTTCCCCGACGCCATGTATACAGTATGGACTACAATGCCCCCAGACTTAGGGCGTTTAGGCTCGCCGCCTTTGACATTTGCCGCGGGCGTGGGGATTTTCTCCGGCCTCCTTCTCTTGTGGACCGTTAAAGTTGAGGGGGCCGTTGCAGCGGGCACCCTGGTGGTGGTCGTCCTTTGCTGTTTGTCCGGACGGTTCTTTTCTTCTTGCACTTTTGCTCTTTTCTGTTGGCGAGAGTGATCTTGGTCGATTACCGAGTCTTGAACTCTCCGCCAGACTTTATAAATCTTGGAGGACAGCCGTTGAGGGGACTGCTCCAGCTTAGTTTCTGTAACTCTCTCCGCAGGTGGAGATCTTTTTAGCATAGCAGTCGGAGAGTTCTTGCGTACCCTCCTTAGCGGTTCAAAGTTGTTCCCAGTTGGAACAGCAGCATTAACTTCCACCATTGGAGCGGGTGGAGTTAGCCCTGAGGGGGAGTTGCCCCCGGCCTTCCTTACTCGGCGCCAGTGGCGACGTCGAGCGTGACGAGCCGTTGGGACTGGCTCGGCGATAGGGACAGCTTCGTTTTGCCCCCTGTTTGGATGAGGCGCTGCTGGTGTCAGCCTCTTAAAGACTGACGTTGTCTTTTGAGTGGCGATGTTCAGTCTGTCAAAGACAGATCCTCGAGTAGGAGCAGGAACCGGAATAGTCAGCCTTGAAAAGACCGACTCTTTAACAGGAGAAGCCGCCTTGACGACTTCAGGAGCAGAGGGGGTTGTCTTCCTCGGGACGGCCATTTCAAGATTCATGGGCTTCTTGGCGAGCCCATCAGAGTTCTGGTTCAGCCTGGCAAAGACAGAGGCCGTCGGCTTGATATTGGACGACCCGTTTAAAGGGGCCGTTGTAGCAGTGAGCCGATCGAAGACCGACTTCTTATGTGCTTCTGGTGCGGGCACTGGAAGGGTGAAGCTTGCAGGCGGGAGCATGGTCCCGAAAAACAGACCGGTGGTGGCCTGGGTCACCTGTTCCACCGGCATGGCAAGGATGGAGGCCGCTTGAGGCCCATAGGCTACGCCTCCAGGAGAGGCGGAGCGTTGGTTGTATTGGCACTTTGAGCAGCTCGGGCAATTGGAGACCATTGATGCTTGATTTCTGCGCCAGGCAAAAGACCAAATCTTAGTAATTTGAAACCCAAAGGCAACCATTAACAAACCGCGACTCGTTCGCGAAGACGACACACGAAGTGTGGAGTGGAAAGAGGAAAAGGTCCCACCGGGCGTGCCAGAATCTGTTCCCCTCCGAATGACGGCCAAGACATGGACAGTCTTACCTGAGATTCGGGACAGATGCTATTTGGTTTTATCCGTCCACCTCTCCGAAGATGCCAAGTTGATTTATGGCACCGTGTATCGGAGGTTTAGACGGATGCGGCCGATGTAGCAGACTTCGTCAGATTCCCCCTCGCTTGAGCGGTTTTTGATTGTGGGGACGCTCTTCCCTGCAGGCGCAAGCCCCTGCAGTTAATTACGCTACCGCATCGCGGTAGCAACTTTCTCCTTCTCCAGATGTTCACTTCGTGTCGTGGGTGTTTGTTTTGTTTGTGCTTGCCCGTGGATTGTATACGGAGACTAATTTATGTCGTCGCCCGTAGGACGTGGATTAGTCCAAATCCGTATTCTCTTAGATTTGGGTTTGGGGTTTTGGTTTAAGGACACGTTAGCCCTATTTAAGACTAAGATCAACTTAAACTTTTGTTAAGGATACGTTAGCCTAATCTCCAGACTAAGACCAACTTAACGGGATCGTTTAGATCCAACAAAAGGGCAATTGGCTCAATTGTTTAGTTTAATGACGTTGCGGTCGATTTCCAGTTTAGGGACATGGTGGTAGTTTAAGGACCCCGCAGTCCGTATCGATGTGTGATTGTCGGGACCCGTCACCTCTCTGACGTCGTTGAAGGATTACAACGATAGGTGTCAGAGGAGTTCGGAGATGTACCCTTGAACCGGATGTAAATTGATTTACGAGAGCAGTCTTGCTCAGTCAATTTAATTTGAGGACTTACGGCCATGATTGGGCTAAATCCAGTTGAGAATATTCAACGTTTTTATCTTTGACCGATTAGGCCTGTACTAGGGCTTTGCCCCTGTTTAATAATGCACTGCATTTTATTCTGGCCTGCTAGCCCTTTTTGATTTGGACTCTGTCCCTTTATAAATGATGCAGAGCATCTGTTTTGGTTTGGGCTCTGCCCTTAAAATAATGCATAGCATTTTATTAGGCTTGTTAGGCCTTTTTTAATTGGGCTTGGCCCTTCTGTAAATAATGCAATGCATTAATTATCTGACAGTGGCTTGTCAGGCGGTTTGCGCCAATTATTGAGCGCAAGCGCTTATGGTAGTGACACGTGTCACACTCCGGTGAGCGCAAGCGCAACAGCGCAGTGCGCTGCGTCAGTGCGCTGCGTTATTGCGCTGCTGACACATGGCGCGCTCTGGTGAGTTACGCCAACTTCATAGAGCAATGCTCTATCTTTAAAAGCGTATAGCGCAAGTGATTATGATGCTGACACGTGGCGCTCTCTGGTGGCTTGCGCCAACCCAGGAGCGCAACAGTGCAGTTTTAGCAAGTGCAAGACACTGTTTCAATAACTTGATCCAATTTTGGATTCAAGAAAAGAATCTTTAAGATTGCAAAACCAATGGTTCATAAAAAAGTGCAAGGCACTGTTATTATTTATTTTTTATTGAAGATCATTGATCTTGTTCTTAGATCAATGATCTATTAAGAAGTTCTTTTATGAAGGTTTTTACCTTTTTTCTCTTCTTGAGTTTTTTTCTCAAAATTCTTCAGAGTTCTCTCTATTCTCTGTGCTGTTGTGTTTTATCTTGATGTTTATTCCCATTGAATTGGGGTCTATGGGCCTTTATATAGTGCCCATTAATTTGTTAAATTTGTTAAAGAGATCCTTCTCTGAGTGATTTGGGGAATTTTCCCCACCGTTGGATCTTTGATCCAAGGGCTTCTGTTTTACAGAAGACAATCTTCTTGTTTTAACATGAACAGGAAGATCTTACTGGGATTTTAATTCTGTTTGGCGCAGATGCACCAGCGTTTGACACGTGTCGCAGAGCGCAGCGCAACTGCGCTGCCACGTGTCGCGCAGCGCAACTGCACTTGCGCAACTGTGCTCGCGCAGCGCAGTGCTTGCGCAACTGAAGCGTTGTTTTTTTTAATTTTGTTTTCAATAGAGCCTTGCTCTGATTGGGCGCGCTGCCTTAGACGCCGAGCTAACGTATCAGCTTTTGACACGTGGTGCGTTGCGCGCAGCGCAAGGAATTTGAAGCGTTGCTTCATTTATTTTGACTTTAATTTTCACTTCAATTTCAAAATAGAGCTTTACTCTGATTGGGGGAAACAGAAAGCGTTGCTTCGTTTTCCGCCTTGGAATTTGAACAGAGCATTGCTCTGATTGGGGCAAACAGGATCCATTGGAGCTTCTATGGGTTTGCATCCCATCCTAACATCCGAGCTTCAATCAGCATATCAAGCACATACATTCGCTGTGAGATATAGATGACATTCTTCGATCGAGCAACCTCGATACCCAAGAAATAAGACTTCCAAGATTCTTAGTCTGAAATTTTGTCTGAAGGTGGTGCTTAAGCTGCACAATACCAGCCACATCATCGGCAGTAATCACTATATCATCAATATATACCACCAAAAGAATGTGAAGACTGTTGGTGTTATTATTGTAGAGCACTGAATGATCATGAGCATACCGTCTAAGACCAAACGAAATAACAACCTCGATAAACTTCTTAAACCATGCTCAAGGAGACTGTTTCAAGCCATACAATGACTTTTTCAAGCGACAAACAAGACTAGACTTCCCCTAAGCAACAAAACTAGGTGGTTGCTCCATATAGATCTCTTCGACTAAAAAACTAGGAAGGAACGCATTCTTCACATCAAGCTAATGCAATGGCCAATGATGAGTAACCGCGACAGACATAAGTAGGTGAATAGAAGTCATCTTGGCCACAAGAGAAAAAGTCTACTCATAATCAATCCCATAAGTCCGTGAATACTCTTTAGCAACCAAACAAGCCTTCAAGCGGGAAAGGACTCATCAGGATGAAGCTTCACAGTATAGACCCAGCGATAGCCTACCGCCTTCTTCCCAGTCGGAAGTGTAAAGTGTTTTTCATCGCCCTGTTCAGATAGGAATGCGCTCGCTTGTCAGACGTATACAGATTCCCTCTGCCTAAGGTAGGCAGAGGTTTATTGATCATGGGAATCTAATCTCCGGCAACCGCAGACAAACTGCTGTTAATTACCCCCATCTTGAGGCGAGAGAACCTCCGATTAATGGATTGTATAGATCATGCGAACTCCATGTGTAGTAAGCGTGTGTTTTGTTTTGCCAACAATTTTGAAGGTGCTTCGGGAATATCGGGGACCTCGCAGAGTTAATAGGGGTCTCGCAACCCAAATGGCGGGCTGAAGGTCAAGGAGGTTAGCAGCCCCTTGCGGGGTGCGGAGCAGACCCCGTTAGAAAAAATTTCTTGGAAAGGAAGTGTTTGAGTGTGTAGGAGTGTGAATGGCTCTTGCGCCCGTGGCGCAAAGGGGTGCGCCTGGCGCTAGCGCCCGTGGCATAAAACGGGTGCACCTGGCGCTCGCTTCCACGGCGCTAAAGGGGTGCGCGTACGCCCGCGGCGCAGAGGGGTGCGCCTAGAGCAACCGTGGAGCTTGCGCTCCACGGTTGTGGAGCTTGTGCTCTTGGGGGGTTTTCTTCTCCTCTTTTGATCTAAGAAAGCTTTTTTAAATCTTCAAAACTTTGATCTTGATTCTTGAATGGTGAAAAGGAGCCCTTTTCCCTTGTCTAAGCCTTGAATCTTGCCAAAAATAAGGTTTTGGAGATGGATTCTCTTTCTTCCTCTTCCTTTTTGGATTTTGAAGGAGATGGGGGAAATTAAAAACCTCTATTTTTTGGGATTTGATAGGGGATTGATACTTCCCTACAATGGATTTGTGGTCTAATCGTATTTATTTTTGAAAAAAGAAGACTTTCCCTTGATTTAATTGAAAAAAAGAAGGTGACGAACCTTGAAAAGAGAGAAGGGAGGCACAAAAGCCTAAAAAGATTGAGAATAATTCTTAATTATCATTCATCATGTTGGCCTTTTATAAGCTTATGAGTTTACATATAGCCCCTTGGGCATTATAAAATGACATGTGTGTCTTTCCTATGGTTATATGCTCATTTCTTTTTGCACATAAGTCATGGACTTTACAAAATTTGGCTTCTTGCCTACTTATTTTACATTTATTTTCTAGCAATTACACTTAAATTTATTCGTTACATAATTTTATCTATTCATGTCATGGGGCCAAGCCCTTCCCTTGTTTAGGCTTGACTTGGGCTCGGGCCCGCTTGCTTGGGCTCAGGCCCATTTGGCTTGGATGTTGACCTTAACTTTAACATGGTCAATAGGGTGTAATTTTTAACCCCAACAAAGTGTCCCTCGTCAATAAATGCACACCACGTGTATCGGTTGTGTGCATGAAATTGATGGATTTTGTTTCATATAGAGATCGACTCTTTTGATGACGTGGAGGTCGATATCCTGAGGCGGAGCTTAATTCCGACGCGGGTGCATATATTCCGCGGCGAGGTTTGATCCCAACGCAGAGGCATATATTTCGAGGCGGAATATGATTCCGAGAGCGGGGCATAATTCCGAGGCATGGAGCATGATTCCAAGATGGAGCATGATTCCGAGTTGGAGCTTGGTTCCAAGAGCGGAGCATAATTCCAAGACGCGGAACATAATTCCTTGTTAGAGCTTGGTTCCAAGAGCGGAGAATAATTCCGAGGAGCGGAGCATAATTCAGGGAGCGGAGCTTGATTCCGAGGTGGAGCTTGATTCCGAGAACGGAGCATAATTCCATAAGCGGAGCTTGATTCCAAGATGAGGCGTATATTATGATACAAAGTATGATTCCGGCGCAGAAGTTAATTCCAAGACGAAGCATAATTCCGACAGGGAAGGCAGACACTCCAAGGCGAAGCATGATTCCGACACGGGGCATATATTCCGAAACAGAGCATGATTCCGATGCAGAAATTGATTCCAAGACGAAGCATAATTCCGACAGAGAAGGTAGATACTCCGGGGCGAAACATGATTCCAACACGGGTTATATATTCTGAGACAGAATATGATTCCGACGAGGAGGTTGATTCCAAAACGAAGTATAATTCCGACATGGAAAATAGATTCCACACGGGGTATATTCTGAGGCAGAGTATGATTCCGACGCAGAGCTTGTTGGTTGACTTGTTAATTTGATTTGTTTTAGGAGTTTCATATCTGTCCAGCGGGACTTTTGAGCTTGGAAGCGTTGTCAGTAGGACTTTAATTTGGTTTGTTTGATTCCTTCCTTGTTTGGCGAGACTTTTCAGCTTGGAAGTATTGTCGAGTGGGACTTGGAATTTTGATTTTTGTTTGGCAACAGTATCGCTACACTGGAATATGATACTAGGAGCGACTCATCATTTGTCGTTGGAGGCTTTGGCTATTTGGATTGTTGTTTGGCGTCAGCATCGCTATACTGGAATATGGTACCAGGAGCGACTCATCATTTTCCTTTAGAAGATTTGGATGTAGAGTTTTGGAGAATTTTGGAATTTGGATTTTGGTTGGCATCAGTATCGCTAACACTGAAGCATGGTTTCAGAAGCGAATCATTTGTCATTGGAGGATTTTATTTGTTCTCAGTTTAACGACTTAGGCGTCATCTGTTCCCAGTTTATCGACTTAGAGGTCATTTGGATTGAAGGTTTGGAATTTTGGGGTTGGGGTCAACATCAGCGTTGCTAACACTGGAGCACGGTTTCCAGGAGCAACTCATCATTCCCCGTTAGGAAATTTAGGGATTTGAAAAAAAAATTGGTATCAGTATCGCTACACTGGAATATGGTACCAGGAGCGACTCATCATTCGCCTTTGAAGAATTTGATTTTGGTTGGCGTGTACATCGCTACACTGGAATATGATATCAGGAGCAACTTATCATTCGCCGTTAGAGGATTTGAAGATTTGGATTTTGGTTGGTGTCCGCATCGCTACACTGGAATATGGTACCATGAGCGACTCATCATTCGCCGTTGAAGGTTTTTTTAATGAATTTGTGCCTTTGCGAGTTTTCACAAGCTCACGAGTAGTCTCGCTGTATTTACTCACGAAGCATTTTCAGGTTTTCATTCGTGCTCCTTTTACTTGTGGACTGAGCCTTTATTTATTTTATTTTTTTTGTTTTATTTTATTCCCGGTTTAACTACTTAGGAGATCGAATATTCTCAATTTAATGACTTAGGGATCAATTATTCCCAGTTTAACGACTTAGGGGTCAAAGGAGCGCTTATTCTTTGTTTGGCTTTATTAGCGCTTTGTTGCAAAATTGACGGCCAAGACAGCGGGCTACACTTGATTCTTCCGTCCGACCTCGGGCTTTCCTTGAAGAAGCCCTAGTATTTTCTGCTCCTTTTGGACAAGCATACACCCACTAAGGTTGTGGCAGACTTCAGTTCTTTCTTGAAGTGAACGATTGAGTCGTTCGCTCTCTAAAGATTTCAGCGTTCATTTGTATATCATTGACGATTGCGGATTGATTATTCACCAACTCACCGAAAGACCGGCAGATTTTCATGTCCTTGTATTGGTCTTCGATCCAGTCCTTAAAAACATAGCGGTCCCCAACTGCATGACTCACCATTCTGTGATATAGACAATACTTAGAATCGTCGGTCATGTTTGCTTCATGTGGCCTCCTTGATTTTGGCAATTGCAAACTGTTGTTCAAGACGTACTCGAATATTTTGTGGATTTCGTCCCTCATAAAGGAGTAGATTTTCTTCTTTTTCACTATCAGAGTCGGTGTGTTTTTCTCGATACTGGTCTTCGAGGCCGATCGGTCTTTGGTTCGCTTATCCCGATCAGTATACGTATCAAAAGGGTTGGTATTGCTGGAACTTTCGCCTTTGTGGCTGCCGTCCTTCCAGTACCTTAATTTATGATCAATTTGTAAATCCAGGGTGGACTCGGTATCTACACGCCCCATTGACTAGACCCTTTCAATCAGGTCTTGACGAGTTTTGAAATCCGCCGATGACTTATCTTTGATTTTATCTTGTGTCGACTTACCGTAGTAGTGCGTCAGGATTTCCCTGAAGGCTGATCGCTGTCGACTTTCGTGAAGAAATCCCGCCTTTGGACTAGAGGGAATAGTTGTTGGCTGCTTTGGGATGTCAATCTCTGGCTCATGGACCAAACTTTGATTTTGCTATAATTGCATTTGGACGACTTGGGTCGTGAGATTTGCCATGACATTCACCAGATCGTCGACTTTGGAACAGACCTTGGTTAATTCCTTGTCTCTGTCCTGAAATTGCTTCTGAAGCCATTGGAACAATGCTTGTTCCGTAGTTTTGGGGATGACGACTGGATTATCCTCACCGTATGTGTTCGATTCTCCAGGAACCATGGGCTCCTTTTGCTTAACAGCCTAAGAAGGGTCTTCATCATCAGAACTGAGCCGGTATTGGGTAGCGGCAACCATATCATTATCATGTCTGTGAAGCGTAGGATGATTTGTTCTTCCGGGCCCCACCATGTAGACCGTATGGATTGCGTACCCGTCCACTGCTTCCTCATTGGTAATGTTGCTTGTTAGGATTTTGGCTCGTTGCCTTGGTCCTCTACTTTCAGGGAAAGGCAGACAACCGAGAGCAGTAGGTTCCTAAAAGACTTCGGTCTCTGTTTGTATGAAATTGGCGGTCCCAGCTTGATTGTTCGCTACCACGCCTTTAGACAATTCTATTTCTCCTGCCTTATATTGTTTCTTGACCCAATCCTTAAAAACAAAGCAATTTTCAATGGTATGACTCACTACTCTGTGATATGAGCAATATTTGGGGTCGTCGATCATATTCGCTTCTTGCTGCCTTTTCGATTCTGGCAACTGTGGACCGTTTCTTAGGACGTCCTTGAATATTTTATGGACTTTGTCCTTTCTGAAGGAATAGACTCAATCCAGCTTCTCTTTCAGGGGCGATTCTCTTCTCCCTTCCAACACTGGCTTTCGAGGCTGGTTCGCATTAGGCCCGCATGTCCCTAGCTTACTTCAGTCAACCGACATGTTGAAGGATTCGGTGTCGTTGGAATTTCTGCCTTTACGGTTATCGTCATTCCGATTCCTCCAGGGTTTGTTATTAATTTGGATGTTCGGGGTGAACTCGTGCTTCGAGCGTTTCAACATTTGAACTTTCTTAGTCAGCTCTTGAAACGTTTTGAGACCCGCTGTGCATAGAAAATGACTCATCCAATTGCCGAGATTGCCTATGAGTAAGGCTATTAAACGAGCCAAACGAATCGAGCTTCAAGTTGTTCGGCTTGGCTCAGCTATTTAAACGAGCTTAAAAACTTGTTCAAGCTTGGCTCGTTTATTTATCAAACGAGCCCGAACAGAGCCTTCATTAAGCTTCGAGTGAGCCTCGAGCTTTATCGAGCCTATCTAAAATCCAAAAAAAGCTATAAATGATTACATCAATATAAAATCATGATATCAATGTTCAATATTATATCTAATAAAGTGAGCAGCGAGAAATGCATTATTATTATTAAATAAATAAGTTTAAAACTTGTTTTGAACTTTGTCTACAAAATTTAAAGTTGTTAATTATTTAGATTCTTTAATATTTTAACATAACAATATTTGATTTGATATTTATCATGATGTAAGCCCAAGTTAACATCAACAAGCTGATAATTATAATATAAATTTAAGAATAAGTAATCATATGTTTATGAAATATTGAATACCAAATAAGATACGGATTATCTAATTTTACACGAACCTTAAACAAACCGAGCTTAAACACGAGCCGAGCTCGAGCCTGTCGTGCTCGTGTTTGTTCGTTTATTTCTTCGAGCTTAGATTTTTGTTCAAGCTTGGCTCGTTTAGTTGTTAAACGAGCCCAAGCCGAGCTTTTAAGAAGCCCATCCCGAGCCAAGCTCCGAGCTTTAAGCTTTTTTAACAGCTATATCTATGAAGAAACTGGCGGATTGGTCTTGCTCTAACGGCGGTTCACACTTGACGGAGAGATTGTGCCATCGGGCTATAAAATCCGTGTTACTTTTGTTGTTCTTTGGTTTGGTCCTCACAAGGTCGGCAATGGTAATTTTATCGCTAACACTCATAAACCTTTGCCTAAACAGATATTCCATTTGGGCAAACGTAGTAACGGAGCCGTCCGGTATGTTTGCGTACTAGTCGAAGGCAACGTCAGTCAAACTATTAATGAATTGGCGGAGAAGTGCATCATTGCCCCGGTATTTCTGCACGATGATTTGAAGTGGGCAATGTGCTGGCTTGCATTTCCCGTTCCGTCAAATCTTTCAAATTTAAAGTCAACGTAGCCGCTGGGAAACTCCACGAGATCATATCGTACAGGATACGGTCTCCCGCTACTAACGACATTTTTCTACGTTTCGACTTCGACCACTAATGCCTTGCTTTATTGGTGACCAAGTCCATTATTTTATCTTGCGTTAACGTGCTACCGTCGCCGAGAGTCAGAACATCTCCTGAGGCTGAATTTGGTTGACTCCCTTGTTGCTCGCCTGCTTTTGGACTTAGGGGGACAGGTGTCGACAACTTGTGGCATCACTTCCTAGTTCATGGGTGGAGCCCGACACTCGATTAGACTACCCTCGGGCGACTTTGGCTGTGTTGCAACACGACATTTGTCAAGTCGTCAATCCTGGAGTAATGCTTGGTCATCTTCTTGTTTTTGCTTCTCAGCTCTTGGAGAAATTGATGATCTGCAGTCTTGGGACGAAAGATTGGCTCCTCTTCCATTTCCGAGCCCGACTCTTCATGACCGAGAGATCTTTCTGCTTATCAGCCTCACCGAAAGGGTTTTTATTGTTTTTCGGAAGAGGCTAGGTTTGGAAAGTGGCAGCCACATTCAAATCAGATTGGACTTGGGATGTTGTGGCCTTATCTTTGCTCTTGCTGTGGAGATTATCACTGGGACGCGTGTCTGTCATATTTGTTAGATATGTATGCCCTAGAGGCCATTATTGTATAGTACTAGTTTGTATAATACATTTTGGAGGTTTGGGATATATATACGGGTTTACGACAGTCTTGCTCGATATAGTAGTATGCTACTTGGTTTGTTTCTATCTTAATGTGTATATGTTTCTTTTAACATATCGCTAATACATATTGATGGAGCCCTTAGGATTTTTGCTTGACTACCGGCGTTGTGATGGCGATCACACTAGTGAGGGCTGGGTATGTCAGTTATGTATATGCCCTAGAGGCCATTGTTGTACATATGATGTATATTATGATGGATGCTTAGATATATACAGAGAGGACTTTCTTGCTCGTCATGATAGTATGCTATTTGGTTTCACTTTATCTTAACATGTTGACTTGTATTGGTTTACTGTTTTACTCTCACATGTTGATAAAGCCCTTAGGATCTGTATTCGACTACTGGGACTATGATGAGATCATACTAGTGGGGCCGCGGTAGTCGATGAGTACATCCTATAACTGTTCCTAGTCGAGGGTATATCGAGACAGGGCATCGATACACCAGAGTAGACTAGCGTATACGCATCTTGACCCATATGATGGGCGATGGATGATCCCATATCCATCGGTGTTAGACATCAGAGATGGTGTACGGGTGCTCAGTGGAGACTGGGTACACTGGACGGACTCGCCAAGAACTCCCAGATGGTGATATACAACACGTCAGATGGCCGGTGACACTGGTACAGGGTAGTCTGTAGACCCGAGATCGTCATGGAGTCTTGTGTGATTCCCACTGTGCTTTGATTTCCATCTTACCACGTCCAAGAGGGCGTGCAAAACGGTGGCTTTTGGATACAGTCCCGAATCACATGGAGGCAATGAGCGATAGGAGGGGATTCGTCTCTCCCGGTATAGGGAGTTGATGTTGTGCTGTGTTCGATTGGCTATAACTGGAAGTCCCTGGCCAGGGCTGATATAGAGATTTACTGGTAAGTGTTACTAGTAGTTTCTCGACCCGTTATGAGCCACACATCGACACGACTTATCGGTTACTGGGGTCTGACGTATACCACCCCTAGACTTGATATACGACATATCAGACGAACAGACCGGACTGTACGGGAGTGTTACTGTTTGGATTCACAGAAGAACGCACAGGCTAGCTTGTTGATCTTCTGATCGCTCAATACCCGGGTGGCTGTTACATTTAGCTGACCGCTTGCAGCTTGTGGGTGTTTGATATGATCATCACCTGCTACCGGCGTATTGACGATTCTTTAGAGTCCTACACAGAGGTTTCTTAGCTCAGGCAAAACGGAGTAGAGGCACATATGTTATATGTGCAGGACCGAGAATAATGCGATATGGGATACCGTATTATATTCTCGCGATATTTAGTTATGAACCGGGTCATCGGATCAAGTGTTGATTCGATGAATCGGTACATGATATATTAGTCGGTAATATTCGATATAGCCGGATCGTCGGATCAAGTGTTGATTCGATGATTTAATGTATAATAATATATATGATATATTATTACATTATCTAATATTGGCTCGCTTTATTATTTCATTTTCTCATTGGATGATACATTAATATATATGCGATATATGTTAATTGTATTATTTTCTTTTGTTGCAAATATATAATATATATGTGATATATATTATTGTGACATGATATGATTAATTGTTAAACATGTTTAAGGATGATTAATTGAGATTAGGGTTTAATTTGGGTTAGATGCTTCATGCACCTTCTAGAAGCTTTTTCTTTTGTCATTCTTAAGATATTTTTTGGATGACACATTCTTAACCCAACCAAACCCTAACTCTAGTTTATTCTCTACTAAATCCTAGCCACTCATCCTTGACCATGGTTTATAATCAATCATATACTCTTTCTTTCTATTCATCACAAAAGAAAATAATTCATTATCTTTTCCATTATCATCTTCTTCTCTCTTGAAGAAAGCTTACTAGATTTTCTTTATGTGATGAAATAATATGAGAAAATGATTTAAAAAGAAAGCAAAAATACTACTCTCTCATCCTCATCTCATCTAGCCCATGAGATTAGTGTGTTCATCTTTTTAGAGTGAGAAAGCTTGAGTCTTTGCAACTTCAAGGTAGATCATCGGAGATTTGGAATACTTCAAGCTAGCATGGATCGTTCGAGTCGTGGAGTCTCTCATGAGTCCGGGAGATCGTGGATCGCGGCAAAGAGACTTCTACTCAGAGCTTGTGAAGCGAAGGAGCGGACTACAAAGGTTGTAATCCCTCACACTTAGATAAAAGTTATCATCTTGCATGTTAAACCCTAATAATCTAGTAAAGATCCCGGCTTTGGGTTGTTCGGCACGTCTAAATTTTTATCCGATCATGTTTGATGCCTTTTGAACCTTCACAAGAGTGCCTAGTGTAGGGTTCCTAGGCACTCTAGTGAGGTCTCACAAGGCATCGAACATGCCAATTTCAAAAAATCTAGGTGCCGAGAGACCCGACTACGGATCGTTTGCTAGAAAACTAGGCGAAAAAGCTAACTAGTTAACACTTAACTATGAGAATACGGAAATACAACCTTTGTAGATCCGGTGCTCCACCTCCATAGCTCCGCAACAAAGTCCCCTCGCTGTCCTAGTGCATTCCCGAGCTCTAGCGTCGGCTTCATCGGAGAATGGACGGGCTAGGTCGTCGATGATGTGCCGAAGATGATCTACGTCGAAGCATCGCTAAATCAAGCTCCACCTTCATCAAGTCATGAAAACTTGTGAAGGAAACACACTCTACTACTTGGCAAGAGGTAGAGGATGAAGAAATAGGAAATGGGTAGACTTTAGAATTGGATTTCTCACTTGTTTGCTCAATTCACCATTGATGAAGAAAGCTTTTTCTTCTTGAGTTCAAGGAAGAAGAAGAAGAAAAATGTTATGATAAGTTAATTGTAAAATGAAAATAAAAGAATACTTATCATAACCAAACCATGGTCAAGTGTAGAGAATAAATCATGGTTAGTGGGATGGTTAGGGTTAAGCATGAGACAAAATGGTCACTTGGTCAAAGTCTTCATGAAGCTTCATGAACAATATAAAAATAAGCCACCATTTTCTCATTTGCTTTTCTATTTCCAAAAGAATAAATAAATGAATAAATGAATAAGGAAATAGTAAACCCTAACCATTTCATTAACCAAGGTTTAATTCTTCACACTTAACCAAAAGGCATGTATCATCAAACATGATACAAGCAAGTGCACAAAATCATATCGCATATGCAATGCGCACATCCGAGTGAGAAAATCCATTTAAGGTGAACCGATACTAGTTAATGCAAAGTAATATATCAAATATATAAATATGCATTAAATCATAAAATCAACACTTGATTCAATGATCCGGTCATGTCGCACACAACCGACTAGTACACAATGTATCGGCTTATCGAATCAACGCTTGAATCGATAACTAGGTTATATCGCATACAACCATTCGACACATTGATCGCGAGAATGAAATACGGTATCACATACACGCATTATTCTCGGTCCCGCACATATCTCATATGCGCTCCTATTTCGTTTCGCTTGAGCCAGGAAACCTCTGTGTAGGACTCTAAAGACTCGTCAATACGCCGGCAGCAGATGATGATCATATCAAACACCCACAAGCCGCAAGCGGTCTGCTAAACGTAACGGCCACCCGGGTATTGAGCGATCTGAAGATCGACGAGCAAGCCCGCTCACACTCCAGTGAATCCAACCAGTAACACTACCGTACAGTCCAGTCTGATCGTCTAATATATCGCATATCTTGCCTAGGGGTGGTAAACGTCAGACCCCAATAGCTCGATAAGTCGTGTCGATATGAGGTCTAGAACAATTCGAGAAACTACTGGTAACACTTACCAGTAAATCTCAGCAACCCTGGCCAGGGATTTCCTGTTATAGCCAATCGAACACAGCGCAACATCAACTCCCTATACCGGGAGAGACGAATCCCCTCCTATCGCTCATTGCCTCCATGTGATTCGGGACTGTACCCAAAAACCACCGTTTTGCACGCCCTCTTAGACGTGGTAAGATGGAAATCAAAGCACAGTGGGAACCACACAAGACTCTATGACGATCTCGGGTCAACAGACTACTCTGTACCAGTGTCACCTAAGAACTGCCATCTGACGTGAGGTATAATACCATCTGGGAGTTCTCGGCGAGTCCGTCCAGTGTACCCAGTCTCTACTGAGCACCCGTATATCATCTCTGATGTCAAACACCAATGGATATGGGATCATCCATCGCCCATCTGTATGGGTCGAGAAGGTATACGCTAGTCTACTCTGGTATATCGATGCCCCGTCTCGATACACCCACGACTAGGGACTTTGAAGGATGTACTTGTGGACTACCATGTCCCCACTAGTATAATCCGCATCATAGTCCAGGTAGTCAAGTACACATCCTAAGGGCTTTACCAACATGTAATAGAGAGACAATCTGAGTACACGTTAAGGTAAAGAGTAACCAGATAGCATACTATCATGTCGAGCAAGAAAGTCCTCCCTATATATGTCCCAGCATCCACTACAATATACATCCTATGTACAGTAATGGCCTCTAGGGCATACATATAACTAACAATCTCCCACTTGCACTAGGGCCATCTGTAGCAGTGGTTGTAGTATCTCATACTCAACCATCCCATAAAAGTCTCTCTCTGGGAATAGGCCTTCGTGAGTGGATCCGCTGCGTTATCCTCTAAGTCTGCTCTCCTTGCCTCGATCACCCTGAAGATCAACCATCTCCATGATCAGGTGATACTGCCTTAGAATAAGTCTGGATCACTGATGGGACCGGCGTTCCTTGGCATAAGCCACAACTCCATTGTCACATAATGGGAGGAACATAGTTCATCTCATGAACCAATATACACCCAAACAGCTTCTTTGGTAGCATCTTTAGTAGCGATGTATCCTGCCTTTATCGTCTAGTATATCACGGTATCTAGCTTGGAACTCTTTCAACATACCGTCCCTTTACCGAGGGTAAAGACAATGCCTGCGACTGACATTCAGTCGTTTTTATCACTCTGGAACACTTCCAGTGATTCTCCCCAGGATCGATTGATACCATCTCACTACTACTAGTGAGTATCCTAACATCCAATTAGATCTATCTCATAGATCCAAAATCCAGGATTTAGTAGGTATCACTTTGATCCTATATGGAGAATCTATGTGATAAGCGGAGATTGACCGAGCGTAGCATAGGAAACTCCTTCCCTATCAAGAGTATGCCATCCACGTACTCTACGAGGATCGTCACCATACTCCCTACTACCTTTTTGTATATACAAGGTTCATCTACCATTTTGATGATGTCAACTTCTTTGACTAATCCATCAAAACAGATGTTCCAACTCCGCGATGCCTGCTTTAATCCTATAAAGCATCTTGCACACGTTTCCGCTGCTCCCACTGTCTACGAAGCCCTCTGGTTGTGTACTTATAGACGCTCTCTTCCAAAACATCATTTAGAAAAGCAGTCATGACACCCAACCACCAGATATCGTAGTCATGGTATGTAGCCGTGAAAAGTAGGATCTGGATGGACTTAAGCATAGCTACTTGAAAAGGTTTTACCACTATCCACGCCTGGTTGATGATGAAAACCTTTAACAAGTCTAGCTTTGAAAGTCTCAACCTTTCCATGTACACCAAGTAATCTTCTCAAGATATACTTGCTCCTGATGGGGATTTAACCCTTCAGATATAGCAACCAAAGTCCATACTTTGTTGGTGTATAAGGATTCCATCTCAGATCGATAAACATCCAGCCATTCTTACAGAGTCTCACTCCTGATGGCCAGCTCGAAACTAGTTGGGTCATCATCTCATGATGTAATCCTCGCTCCCACTGTCATAGAGAAACCGAAGTAACTCTCAGGTGGGTGAGGAACCTTACTAGAACGGCGGAGAGGTTGAGGTTCGTTGGAATCTACTGAATCCTTGATTCTATCAAATCATCAGCTGCAATCTGTATAGCTGGAACATTTCCAGTTCTACATAACAGTATCTCGAGCTTGTCCGGATTATGCTTTTAGACATAGGCCGGACAACCCCAAATCTTAACTAACTTAAGATATGGGCTCTTCCCATTCCATATCACATATGAAGCGGTGGGCAACTGATTTGATTGGAACCCTATTCAATAGGTATGCAACTTCTCAAGTGCATAACTCCCAAAAGGAAATAGGTAACTCAGTAGTACTCATCATAGAGCACACATTATCATATAGGGTGTGATTGCTCCGCCCCGATATACCATCGTGCTATGGTGTATTCGGAGGAGTAATGCCGAGAGAGAATCTCATTCTCCTTTAGAATAGTTCAGGATTTCCGTGCCCAAGTATTCTCCTCCTTGATCACATCAAAGGACATAATACTTATACCCGTATTTTGGTTCTCTACTTCTCGCTTATATTCTGTGAATATCTCAAAAGGTTCGGACTCATGTTTCAACAGGAACATATGACTGAATCTTGAGAGATTATCAGAGAGTATAATGAAGTATAAAGAATCAGTCCTGGCATGTGTAGACAGGAGACCTTACATACATCATCATGTATCAGTCCCAAGAGTTCACTAACTCTTTCTCTGTTTCCAGTAAACGGAGCTATGGTCATCTTATCTTTGTGACATGACTGGCAAGTTTCAGAAGATGTAAATTCAAACTGATTTAAATATACATCTAAATGTAACTTCAGCCAGTCGGGTCGCATTGATCTGACCTAGTCTACAATACCTCAAGAAGGATTCGTTCATTTCTGAACTTTTCCTCTTGTGTGTGTTCTGTATACTAAGAACTGTAGTTTGATTTAGAACATTAATGCTTTTAGATAACGTGTCTGAACCGATCAACTTTTGATATAGGAAATGTTCAAAACATTATCCAACAATACAAAATTATATCCTTTCTTTACTAATAAAGAAACTGATATGATTTTGTATATCAGGTTCGGTATCTAATAACATTCGTTCAGAATCAATGTATTGGTAATACAGGGTGATAGTGACCGACAGACTTGGCTGCAACACTTGCCCCGTTGTCTGCCTCATGAAACTTATCACCCGTTCTCAGTTTTTCTACCCTTTTGTAGCCCTATGTAACATCTTACATATCTGGGATCCTGATTCGGTATCAAATACCCAGGATACAGAGGATACTGAGAAACAGTTCTGTGTAACGAACACACCCGAAGATGATGCATCATCATGCACTCTCTTCGTTTGGGCGGCACGGGAAATCTGGTATTCCCCAATTTCCTGCTCTGTCTTATAACTATTATAAGTTGGAGCGGGACCAACGTTCCCCAGCTCAGTATAACAAGCAGGTTCGGTCAATAATCCGTTTTATTATCTTGATTAAGGCGTGATATGGTCGCTACGAGGAGAGAGAGAAGAAAACACTCAGCGTGCGCTCTTGCAAGAATAGATTGGTTATTATTTTATCTAATCAGGATGGCTCCCACTGCTTTTTATCAAATCTTCCTTCAAACCCAAAAAGGAAAGACTAGCCGGGATTAATTACACACTACAAGTTCGCCAATCTTTCAGCCAGGCCAGTGTCGGTACTTTGAGGGAGGTCCCCCGTGCTTTCGCACGAACCTAATTAATGTAAACCTCGTTTTCCCAGAGGCGTAACCCCGTTGACACCTTTCTAGACACCTACTTGATCGGCTAATTGTAATGTATAAAACTCTCCCAGGAGTAACTCTTACTCGCAGCGGGTATCGGGATCCAACTATCTCATAGAAGGTATGCAATCTCATTGCAAATTTCAACACTTGAAATTCCCGATAATATTTTGCCCCTAACGTGCTATGATCTTGACGAAAGCCAACAAACCATAGCCCGCTAGTCAAGTTCAACCCGTCATTTCCTGATTGAATTAAACCCACCCGCACGACCCTTGACGAAAGCCAACAAAGCCGCACGACTACCCTAATCCAATCGCATCGTATGCTAGCAGATAAGCAGCATATAGCTACCGCACACTGCACCTTGACGAAAGCCAACAAATGCAGCACGAATACTATATACAACTTATCTGAAATGACGGAGGGCTACGACAGGTTTTTCTGAAAACCTATTGCGTAATGAACTTGATATCATTGTAGAATCAAATGATTTTGAAATGGAGTGCTTTTGAGGCTTTTCTAGTTTTGCTAAAGGAGTCACTCCCGGTGAAGGGATCGTCGGTCCTTTCCTCGTCGAATGAGGTGCGGGATATATCATATATATCACTGTGCAAAGCAAGAACTGTAGCTACCTGTTTTATTTTGAAATTCGATTCTACAACATCTTAGGTTTCTTTTAATTTCATTAATCTCATTAATGAAGTCCCATCATTTAATGTACCTAAACATCACAGATAAATACGACGTACACTTATGACATCCGCATTCGCCTCGATGTCCCCTCGTGCACCGTTAGGTTAGGTAACTAACGGCAGAGCGGGACAGGGCTAGCGCGGGTGTAAAACATAAGTAACGTCTATATAATATATCATATATACTATATACTGTATCTATCACAGAACATCACATGATCACATCCAGCAGAAGAATCATATGAAATATTGGATATACTAGGACGTCCGTGTTTTTAATACGAGCCAGTATAAAACACGGATTCCACGGTCGTGATGAATAGCCAAACCCACACCCCAAGACCCCTACGAGAGCGGCAAGCAACCCTACCAATTCTGGAGTTAGGAGACCCGGACTCGACACCTCGAGTCGGTCTCCCACTGGACTCCAGAACCCGGTTACTTGTGCCCTCCTCCTTGGGTCTATCCTAGTGCGGAAAAGTAAATAATATACAAACGGTGACAACTTCCGCAACCTGGAAGTGCCCCAATAAAAGAATATTACATACAAGTTTTTACATGAATGAAAATGAAAAACACTCATCTCACATAAAAACCCCCGGCTATTCAAACACGACGATCCAATATAACATATCCAGCAACACATAACATCATATGTCATCAACGTAAGTAAATATGCGTATCCCAATTGTCGTTGACATATAGCAACGAAACCGGCGATATCACATATTACACTTACGGTCACAGAAAAGAAAGTGTAAAACTACAACAGTTGGAATCCGCAACCACCTCAGACATCGCATGCCTGACCAAATGAATTCTTTAGACATCGCATGCCTAACAATTATAAACCCCGCATTTTAGTCTCAAAATCGAAAACTCTTTTCAATATCAAGTCGGGCAATTCAACAAGATTCCCGACATCCTGATCGAATGCTCGTCGCAAACTTCAGTAGGCGGCCGCACCCCCGATACCGTCGACGAAGTGCACCAAGGCGGAACACCGCCACCGTGAGCACCCGAACGGATGCTTTCGGCGACGGGGTTCTCCTACAGTCACTTGGTCGGGGCTATGGAGTGAGGCTGTCTATCAAGTTTACCCGGCGAGTATCCGCGTACGCTACGTGATTGCGACGGACTTTTGATCACATCAAAATTCCGTGGCAACCGATCAAGTGAGACTAAACTGCTATGTTTATAACATTCATTCAGTTATCTCATAACTATTTGTGAATTCCAATTATTGTATCACATTCCGGATAAACAGAAAATGCTAAACTTTTCGATCGAACAATCGAACACCCAAGTTTTCCCGATACACCCCAACACATGAAATAAGTCTAACAACATTCAGTTCGTGCCTCAGTACCAACGGTCCAGCCGTAGAAGGGTCAAGCCAACGCCTCACATGTGGCACGCCGTACTGCCCCAAACCCGAAGGTTCAAAGGGCAGTTCAAGACGGTCACATAATCGAGTTAAGGTTTGTTGTCTTCTAGAGGGTCCATCGCGTTACTTGCACTACTTAGAACGTCGTTAAACTACGGAAAAATCCAACACTAGGAAATTTCCCGACAGGGGAAAAATTGGGTATTTATATCCAGTCGAACTTTTTAACATATTCTAAAATTTATCCGGAAAGCCAGATAGACAAAATCTGATAAACCCGATCGAATCATCGAAGCTCCAAAACATCCCCAGAATATTCAACTCTTGAATAAAATTTAAAAATACCCAGAGAACTCAGCACTGAAAAAAATGAATTACTGTGCAAAAATGGGACTGTGACGTCATCAAAGTGCGGCGGAACCGCCGCAGAAGCAAGGCTTCTGCCGCGCTTCCGCCGCGGTCCGTACTGTTCATGGGAAAAATTTTGCGTCGTAATTCTTAGAATTCCCTGCTGATTTTTCTGCATATTTTAAATTTCAAAAAACTCCAGATTTTAGAAAAAGTCCAGAGAGCAAGTTTGGTTTGGGGTTTCGGGTTCGTTCGGACTTCAAATTCCGTCTGGACTTCGCCTAAGGCTCTAGCTAGGCTCTGATACCACTGTAGGGTTCCTAGGCACTCTAGTGAGGTCTCATAAGGCATCGAACATGCCAATTTCAAAAAATCTAGGTGCCGAGAGACCCGACTACGGATCGTTTGCTAAAAAACTAGGCGAAAAAGCTAACTAGTTAACACTTAACTATGAGAATACGGAAATACAACCTTTGTAGATCCGGTGCTCCACCTCCATAGCTCCGCAACGAAGTCCCCTCGCTGTCCTAGTGCATTCCCGGGCTCTAGCGTCGGCTTCATCGGAGAATGGACGGGCTAGGTCGTCGACGACGTGCCGAAGATGATCTACGTCGAAGCATCGCTAAATCAAGCTCCACCTTCACCAAGTCATGAAAACTTGTGAAGGAAACACACTCTACTACTTGGCAAGAGGTAGAGGATGAAGAAATAGGAAGTGGGTAGACTTTAGAATTGGATTTCTCACTTGTTTGCTCAATTCACCATTGATGAAGAAAGCTTTTTCTTCTTGAGTTCAAGGAAGAAGAAGAAGAAAAATGTTATGATAAGTTAATTGTAAAATGAAAATAAAAGAATATTTATCATAACCAAACCATGGTCAAGTGTAGAGAATAAATCATGGTTAGTGGGATGGTTAGGGTTAAGCATGAGACAAAATGGTCACTTGGTCAAAGTCTTCATGAAGCTTCATGAACAATATAAAAACAAGCCACCATTTTCTCATTTGCTTTTCTATTTCCAAAAGAATAAATAAATGAATAAATGAATAAGGAAATAGTAAACCCTAACCATTTCATTAACCAAGGTTTAATTCTTCACACTTAACCAAAAGGCATGTATCATCAAACATGATACAAGCAAGTGCACAAAATCATATCGCATATGCAATGCGCACATCCGAGTGAGAAAATCCATTTAAAGTGAACCGATACTAGTTAATGCAAAGTAATATATCAAATATATAAATATGCATTAAATCATTAAATCAACACTTGATTCAATGATCCGGTCATGTCGCACACAACCGACTAGTACACAATGTATCGGCTTATCGAATCAACGCTTGAATCGATAACTAGGTTATATCGCATACAACCATTCGACACATTGATCGCAAGAATGAAATACGGTATCACATACACGCATTATTCTCGGTCCCGCACATATCTCATATGCGCTCCTATTTCGTTTCGCTTGAGCCAGGAAACCTCTGTGTAGGACTCTAAAGACTCGTCAATACGCCGGCAGCAGATGATGATCATATCAAACACCCACAAGCCGCAAGCGGTCTGCTAAACGTAACGGCCACCCGGGTATTGAGCGATCTGAAGATCGACGAGCAAGCCCGCTCACACTCCAGTGAATCCAACCAGTAACACTACCGTACAGTCCGGTCTGATCGTCTGATATGTCGCATATCTTGCCTAGGGGTGGTAAACGTCAGACCCCAATAGCTCGATAAGTCGTGTCGATATGAGGTCTAGAACAATTCGAGAAACTACTGGTAACACTTACCAGTAAATCTCAGCAACCCTGGCCAGGGATTTCCTATTATAGCCAATCGAACACAGCGCAACATCAACTCCCTATACCGGGAGAGACGAATCCCCTCCTATCGCTCATTGCCTCCATGTGATTCGGGACTGTACCCAAAAACCACCGTTTTGCACGCCCTCTTGGACGTGGTAAGATGGAAATCAAAGCACAGTGGGAACCACACAAGACTCTATGACGATCTCGGGTCAACAGACTACTCTGTACCAGTGTCACCTAAGAACTGCCATCTGACGTGAGGTATAATACCATCTGGGAGTTCTCGGCGAGTCCGTCCAGTGTACCCAGTCTCTACTGAGCACCCGTATATCATCTCTGATGTCAAACACCAATGGATATGGGATCATCCATCGCCCATCTGTATGGGTCGAGAAGGTATACGCTAGTCTACTCTGGTATATCGATGCCCCGTCTCGATACACCCACGACTAGGGACTTTGAAGGATGTACTTGTGGACTACCATGTCCCCACTAGTATAATCTGCATCATAGTCCAGGTAGTCAAGTACACATCCTAAGGGCTTTACCAACATGTAATAGAGAGACAATCTGAGTACACGTTAAGGTAATGAGTAACCAGATAGCATACTATCATGTCGAGCAAGAAAGTCCTCCCTATATATGTCCCAGCATCCACTACAATATACATCCTATGTACAGTAATGGCCTCTAGGGCATACATATAACTAACACCTAGGAACCCTACAGTGGTATCAGAGCCTAACTAGAGCATTAGGCGATGTGTTTACGAAGTTAAAACTCCGATCGAACCCGAAACAACGAAACTAGACCCCTCTCTGGAAATTTTTTAAATTTTGGGATTTTTCTGAATTAAAAATATGTAAAAAAAATCAGCAGGGAATTATAAGAATTACCATAAAACCCGAGCCCTCAATTCGATCAAACGGCGGCGGAACCGCGGCGCAAGCATGCTTGCGCGGCGGTTCCGCGGCGGATTAACGGATTGGCGACACGTGGCTTTTGGGTAATGTCCGTAGGTGCTTGTTGATGCTTCTGGATATTTTTAAAAAGTGATTCCAGTATTGTTTAAATCTGGGGTTTGTTTTGTAATAGTAGATTCGATCGGAATATTTAAATTCGTATTTCTTTCCGGATATTTAGAAACTGTTAAACTATTTGAACGGATATCATTAACTCACTGTTTCCCGGTACGGCAAACTTTCAAGTGTTGAAATTTTTTCGGGTTTAAATCTTTCGGAAAAATTGTACAAGTAAAGCGGTGGACCATCTAGAAGACAACAAACCTTAACTCGATTATGTGACCGTCTTGAACTGCCTTTTGAACTTTCGGGTTTGGGGCAGTACGGCGTGCCACATGTGAGGCGTTGGCTTGATCCTTCTACGGCTGGATCACTGGTACTGTGACATATTCTGGGACTATTTGAACTCCGCTCAAGAGTTGAGCACTTTGGGAAATTTTGGGTATTTGATTATCTGTTCGGAAAGTTTAATACTGTTTATTTATCTGGAATGTGATACAATATGTGGAATTCATAGAGTTAGGCATGAAATGCGAAGTATGTGATATTTCGGATTTACGATGTCTAAAGTGATTGTGGATTCCAAATGTTGTAGTTTTACACTTTCTTTTCTGTGACCGTAAGTGTAATATGTGATATCGCCGGTTTCGTTGCTATATGTCAACGACAATTGGGATGCGCATATTTACTTACATTGATGATATGTGATATTATGTGTTGCTGTGATATGATATATTGGATCGTCGCGTTCTGAATAGCCGGGGGTTTTATGTGAGATGAGGGTTTTTATTTTCATTCATGTAAAATTCATTTGTAATGTAATATTCTTTTATTTGGGGCACTTCCAGGTTGCGGTTGTTGTCACCAGTGTATACTATTTACTTTTCCGCATTAGGTAGACCCAAGGTGGGGAGCACAAGTAACCGGGTTCTAGGGTCCAGTGGGAGGCCATCTCGAGGAGTCGAGACCGGGTCTCCTAACCCTAGAATTGGCAGAGTTACTTGCCGCTCTCGTAGGGGTCTTGGGATGTGGGTTTGGCTATTCGTCGCGACCGTGGAATCCGTGTTTTATACAGCCTCGTATTGAAAACACGAACGTCCTAGTATATCCAATATTTCATATATGTTCTTCTGCTGCAATGTTCTGTGATGAGATCATATTACTGCCTGAGACGAATGCTTATACTATATATATATGCTGATATATAAATATTACTGCTTTCGTTTCTTCTGTAATGCTTAGGAAGCATAAGCTGATGGGATTTTTATTAATGAGATTAATAAAAAGAAAAAAGGAACCTTAAGATGTTATAGAATCAAAACTTTATAAAAAGGGGTAGCTACAGTTTTGCTTTGCACAGTGATATATATGATATGTCATGCACCTTATTCGATGAGGAAAGGACCGAGATCCCTTCACCGGGAGTGACTCCTTTAGCAAAACTGGCAGATGCTACAAAACTCGGTTTGTCTTTTGATTGCTTTTAGTGTTTTTGCTTTGCACAGCGATATATATGATATATCCTGCACCTTATTCGATGAGGAAAGGGCCGACGATCCCTTCACCGGGAGTGACCCCTTTAGCGAAACTAAGAAAAGCCTCAAAAACACTCCTTTTCAAAAACACATGATTCTACGACGATATCAAGTTCATTACGCAATAGGTTTTCAGAAAAACCTATCATAGCCCTCCGTCATTTCAGATAAGTCCTGTTTAGTATTTGTGCTGCGTTTGTTGACCTTGTCAAGACGCAGTGTGCGGTAGCTAACCAGTATTTATCTGCTTATGCATATGATGCAGATTGGGTAAGGGTAGTCGTGCGGCCTTGTTGATCTTGTCAAGGGTCGTGCGGGTGGGTTTGATTCAATCAAGAAATGACGGGTTGAACTTGACTTACGGTCTATGGTTTGTTGACCTTGTCAAGGTCATAGATCGTTTGGGGCAAAATATTATCGGGAATTTCAAGTGTTGAAATTTGCAATGAGATTGCATACCTCCTATGAGATAGTTGGATCCCGATACCCGCTGCGAGTAAGAGTTACTCCAGGGAGAGTTTTACACAGGACAATTAGTCGATCAAGTAGGTGTCTAGAAAAGTGTTAACGGGGTTACGCCTCTGGGAAAACGAGGTTTACTTTAATTAGGTCCGTACGAAAGCACGGGGAACCTCCCTCAAAATACCGACACTGATCTGGCTGAAAGATTGACGAAATTGTAGGGTGTAATTAATCCCGGCTAATCTTACCTTTTAGGGTTTTAAGGTAGATTTGATAAAAACAGTGGGAGACATCCTGATTAGATAAGATAATAACCAATCTAATCTTGCAAGAGCATACGCTAAAGTGTTTTCTTCTCTCTCTCTCCAGGTAGCGACCATGTCAGGCCATAATCAAGATAATAATATTGATGTATTGACTGAACCTAATTATTGTACTGAGCAAGGGAATGTTGGACCCGTTCTTTCTTATAAGAGTTATAAGACTGAACAGAAAACAGGAGAATATCTGGATTCTCACACCGCCCAAAAGAACGTGCATGTTGATGCATCTTCTTCAGGTGTGTTAGTTATTGAGAACTGTTTCTCAGTTCACCCTACGTCCTGGGTATTAGATACCGGATCAGGATCCCACATATGTAAATTGTTACATGGGCTGCGAAAAGGTAGAGAACTAGAAAAAGATGATCATTCCGTTCAAGTAGGGAACGGTGCAAGTATTGTAGCCAAAGCAGTTGGCGAATATCACCTTGTATTACCAAGTCGTAATACACTGATTCTAAATGAGTGCTATTATATACCGAACATAATGTGCAACATTATATCTGTTTCTTTATTAAGTAAAGAAGGATATAATTTTGTAGTAAAGGATAATGTTATGAACATATTCCTAGATCAAAAATTGATTGCATCAGGCTCGTTACATAATGGCATATTCATTCTAAATCAGAATACAGTCCTGAATATACAAAACACACACAAGAGGAAAAGTTCAGATGTGAACGAATCCTACTTGTGGCATTGTAGACTTGGTCATATCAATGCGACACGACTAGCTAAGTTACATAAAGATGGTTATTTGAATCCATTCGAATTATCATCTTATGATACTTGCCATTCATGTCTCAAAGGAAAAATGACCAAAGCTCTGTTTAGTGGACACGGAGAAAGAGTTACTGAACTCTTAGGACTGATACATAGTGATGTTTGTGGTCCCATGTCTACGCATGCCAGGAACGGTTCTTCCTACTTCATTACATTCACTGACGATCTTTCTAGATATGGACATGTGTTTCTGATGAAACACAAGTCTGAAGCTTTTGAGAAATTCAGAGAATATAAGCACGAAGTAGAGAACCAAACGGGCAAAAGTATTAAGATTCTTCGATCTGATCGAGAAGGTGAATACTTAAGCAATGAGTTCCTAGATTATCTAAAAGAGAATGGGATTCTCTCTCAGCTTACTCCTCCTTATACACCACAGCACAACGGTGTATCGGAGCGGAGGAATCGCACCCTATTAGATATGGTGCGCTCTATGATGAGTACAGCTGAGTTACTTATTTCCTTCTGGGGATATGCGCTTGAGACAGCAGCATACCTATTGAATCAAGTTCCAACTAAATCTGTACCTACCACACCATATGAGATATGGGGTGGGAAGAGACCGTATCTTAAACGAGTTAAGATATGGGGTTGTCCGGCCTATGTCAAAAGGCAAAATCCGGACAAACTCAAGGCACGGTCAGTTCTTTGCAAGTTTGTAGGATATCCGAAGAATTCTTATGGATATTTTTTCTACCACAGTGAGGAGCAAAAAGTGTTTGTTGCTCAACATGCCACCTTTTTAGAAAAGGAATTTCTTGCAAAAGAGATTAGTGGCTCTGAGGTAGAACTGGAAGAGGTTCCAGAAACACAAACTGCAACTGAAGATTTAGTGGAACCAGAGGATTCAGTAGTACCCGACGAACCCCGGCCTCTCCGCCGATCTAGTAGGGTTTCTCGTCCACCTGAGAGATACTACGGTTTTCTCATTGATGGTGGAAGCGAGGACTGCATCATGGATGATGATGAACCGACTAGTTTCGAGCAGGCCATCACGAGTGGTGACTCTGTGAAATGGCTGGATGCAATGCGATCTGAGATGGAATCCATGTACACCAACAAAGTATGGACTTTGGAAAATGCTCCTCAAGGGGTAAAACCCATTGGGAGCAAGTGGATCTTTAAAAAGAAATTTGGTGTAGATGGAAAAGTTGAGACTTTCAAAGCTAGACTTGTAGCAAAGGGATTTCGTCAAAGACCAGGTGTGGACTATGACGAAATCTTTTCTCCAGTAGCTATGCTTAAGTCCATCCGAATCTTACTTGCCATTGCTGCATACCATGACTACGAAATCTGGCAAATGGATGTTAAGACCGCCTTTCTAAACGGTGATTTAGAAGAGTGCGTGTACATGACTCAGCCAGAGGGCTTCGTAGATAGTGGGAGCAGCGGAAAGGTGTGCAAGCTGCTTAAATCCATTTATGGGTTAAAGCAAGTATCGCGGAGTTGGAACATCTGTTTTGATGTTGTAGTCAAAGAGTTTGACTTCATCAAAAATATAGATGAACCTTGTATCTATAAGAAGGTAGCAGAGGGTAAGGTTGTCTTCCTCGTATTGTACGTGGATGACATACTCTTGATAGGAAATGATATTCCTATGCTGCAATCAGTCAAGCTCTTCTTATCACAGAGATTCTCAATGAAAGATCTAGGTGATGCCTCCTGCATATTGGGAATCATGATCTATAGAGATAGATCTAAACGGATATTGGGATTGTCCCAATCCAGGTACATTGACACCATACTAAAGAGGTTTAGTATGGAAGAATCCAAGCGTGGGAACCAACCCACGATCTCTGGACTCACTCTCTCCAAAGAGATGTCTCCCAAGACTGATTTGGAGAGAGCTCGCATGCAAGGGATACCCTATGCTTCGGCAGTAGGCTCTATCATGTATGCGATGCTATGTACCAGACCCGATGTAGCATACTCACTAAGTGTAGTGAGTCGGTATCAAGCAGATCCTGGAAAGAGTCACTGGACAGCTGTGAAGAACATTCTCAAGTACTTACGAAGGACTAAGGAGATGTTCTTGGTGTATGGTAACGGAGAACTCCAGGTGGAGTCCTTTACCGATTCCAGCTTCCAAAGTGATAAGGACGACTCTAAGTCGCATTCGGGATTTGTCTTTACCCTCAATGGAGGGGCGGTATGTTGGAAGAGTTCCAAACAGGATACCGTTGCAGACTCGACGATGGAGGCTGAATACATCGCTGCCAACGATGCTGCCAAAGAGGCTGTCTGGATCAAGAAGTTCATTAGTGAACTTGGTGTGGTTCCATCCATTGAGCATCCAATACCTCTGTATTGCGATAACAATGGAGCTGTGGCTTTGGCCAAGGAACTCAGGTCCCATCAGAAGTCCAGACATATTCTGAGGCGGTATCACCTGATCAGGGAGATAGTTGATCGCCGGGAGATCGAGGTCAGGAGAGTAGATACGAAGGACAACACTGCGGATCCATTCACGAAGGCTATTCCCCAGATACAGTTTGAGAGATTATTCGGGATGCTAGGTATGAGATACTACAGCAGCTGGCCTTAGTGCAAGTGGGAGATTGTTAGTTATGTATATGCCCTAGAGGCCATTGTTGTACATATGATGTATATTATGATGAATGCTTAGATATATACAGAGAGGACTTTCTTGCTCGTCATGATAGTATGCTATTTGGTTTCACTTTATCTTAACATGTTGACTTGTATTGGTTTACTGTTTTACTCTCACATGTTGATAAAGCCCTTAAGATCTGTACTCGACTACTGGGACTATGATGAGATCATACTAGTGGGGCCGCGGTAGTCGATGAGTACATCCTATAACTGTTCCTAGTCGAGGGTATATCGAGACAGGGCATCGATACACCAGAGTAGACTAGCGTATACGCATCTTGACCCATATGATGGGCGATGGATGATCCCATATCCATCGGTGTTAGACATCAGAGATGGTGTACGGGTGCTCAGTGGAGACTGGGTACACTGGACGGACTCGCCGAGAACTCCCAGATGGTGATATACCACACGTCAGATGGCCGGTGACACTGGTACAGGGTAGTCTGTAGACCCGAGATCGTCATGGAGTCTTGTGTGATTCCCACTGTGCTTTGATTTCCACCTTACCACATCCAAGAGGGCGTGCAAAACGGTGGCTTTTGGGTACAGTCCCGAATCACATGGAGGCAATGAGCGATAGGAGGGGATTCGTCTCTCCCGGTATAGGGAGTTGATGTTGTGCTGTGTTCGATTGGCTATAACTGGAAGTCCCTGGCCAGGGCTGATATAGAGATTTACTGGTAAGTGTTACTAGTAGTTTCTCGACCCGTTATGAGCCACACATCGACACGACTTATCGGTTACTGGGGTCTGACGTATACCACCCTTAGACTTAATATGCGACATATCAGACGAACAGACCGGACTGTACGGGAGTGTTACTGTTTGGATTCACAGGAGAACGCACAGGCTAGCTTGTTGATCTTCTGATCGCTCAATACCTGGGTGGCTGTTACGTTTAGCTGACCGCTTGCAGCTTGTGGGTGTTTGATATGATCATCACCTGCTACCGGCGTATTGACGATTCTTTAGAGTCCTACACAGAGGTTTCTTGGCTCAGGCGAAACGGAGTAGAGGCACATATGTTATATGTGCAGGACCGAGAATAATGCGATATGGGATACCGTACTATATTCTCGCGATATTTAGTTATGAACCGGGTCATCGGATCAAGTGTTGATTCGATGAATCGGTACATGATATATTAATCGGTAATATTCGATATAGCCGGATCGTCGGATCAAGTGTTGATTCGATGATTTAATGTATAATAATATATATGATATATTATTACATTATCTAATATTGGCTCGCTTTATTATTTCATTTTCTCATTGGATGATACATTGATATATATGCGATATATGTTAATTGTATTATTTTCTTTTGTTGCAAATATATAATATATATGTGATATATATTACTGTGACATGATATGATTAATTGTTAAACATGTTTAAGGATGATTAATTGAGGTTAGGGTTTAATTTGGGTTAGATGCTTCATGCACCTTCTAGAAGCTTTTTCTTTTGTCATTCTTAAGATATTTTTTGGATGACACATTCTTAACCCAACCAAACCCTAACTCTAGTTTATTCTCTACTAAATCCTAGCCACTCATCCTTGACCATGGTTTATAATCAATCATATACTCTTTCTTTCTATTCATCACAAAAGAAAATAATTCATTATCTTTTCCATTATCATCTTCTTCTCTCTTGAAGAAAGCTTACTAGATTTTCTTTATGTGATGAAATAATATGAGAAAATGATTTAAAAAGAAAGCAAAAATACTACTCTCTCATCCTCATCTCATCTAGCCCATGAGATTAGTGTGTTCATCTCTTTAGAGTGAGAAAGCTTGAGTCTTTGCAACTTCAAGGTAGATCATCGGAGATTTGGAATACTTCAAGCTAGCATGGATCGTTCGAGTCGTGGAGCCTCTCATGAGTCCGGGAGATCGTGGATCGCGACAAAGGGACTTCTACTCGGAGCTTGTGAAGCGAAGGAGCGGACTACAAAGGTTGTAATCCCTCACACTTAGATAAAAGTTATCATCTTGCATGTTAAATCCTAATAATCTAGCAAAGATCCCGGCTTTGGGTTGTTCGGCACGTCTAAATTTTTATCCAAGCATGTTTGATGCCTTTTGAACCTTCACAAGAGTGCCTAGGAACCCTATAGGGTAATCTATAAGCACATCCTTATTTTGGTCCCTGGTCGTAGGATTATCGAGACAGGGCATCGATACTCCAGAGTAGACTGGTGCATACGCTTCTCTTCCCAGCAGGGGAGATGGTCTGTCCCACAGCCATCAATACGTCGTACTGGAGATAGTATGCAGGTGCTCGTTAGGTTACGAGTACACTGGACAGGACTCGTCGGGAACTGTTGGTTGGTATTATACCTATCGTCAGTTAACAGTTCCCACGTGACATGAGTACAGCTTAGTCCGCTGACTTGACACTGTCACTTCGTCTCGAGTGTGTTCCCACTGTTCTTAGATTACTACCATACCACGGCTCTACTGAGTCGTGCAAACAGGTAGTAGTTGGGTGCAGTCCCGAAGCACTTGGAGGCAGTGACGGTTAGACAGGATTCGTCTCTCCCGGTATTGGGAGTTGATATCTAAAGGAAAGTCACTGTCCATGTCTACAAGAGCATGAGAGGTAGAAAAGTATGGGGTGGACTCATGAAAAGTCATGTCAGCCGATATAAATCGACGACGTAACCAGGACTATAACGATATCCCTTTTAAGTCCGAAAATACCCAAGAAAAACACACTTAATAGCCTTAAAGTCCAGTTTAGATCCCCAAGGTTGTGAATCATGGACAAAACAGACACCCAAAGACCCGCGAAGGAACATAGAAAGAGACCACCAGAGGGAACAATGTAGAATGAGGGATCTTTCCATCTAAGAAGAGGAAGGCATACAATTGATTAAGTAATTAGCAGTAAAAACTGCATCCCCTAAAAGGACTTAGGTGCTCACATATAAAACAAAAATGTACGAGTAATCTCTAACAAATACTTATCCTTCTCTGTCACCCAATTTTATTGGGATATAAGGACAAGAAGATTCATGAATAATACCAAGTGTTTTCATATACTCCATAAAGGGTGTACTAAAATACTCCCTAGCATTATCACTCCTCAAGGTGCCAACAGTGACCCTAAATTGAGTCTAAACTTCAGAACAAAAGATCTGAAAATGATAAAACACTTCATTCCTAAATTTCATCAAATATAACCCCGAAACTCGAGAAAAATCATCAATAAAAGTCGCAAAGTAGCGAAAGCCTCCTTGGGCAACAAGAGGGCATAGCCCCAAATATCAAAATGAACTAAACCAAAAGGTTTTTCAGCTCTTTTATTGATACGAGATGGGTAGCTAGAACGATAATGCTTACCCAACTCATAAGACTCGCAATCTAAACAAGACAAATACCAAGAAAGGGAACAATTCTCTTCAAGGTCCGCAGACAAGGATGGCCAAACCAACAATGGGCATCAAAGGCAGATGTGGATGCTGTTCGGCAGGCTATAGAATGTAGATGCTCATCAAGATAGTACAACTCATCAACCTTAGTCCCTGTGCCAATCATCCGCCTCGTCCCAAACTCTTGGAAAAACACAACCACCAGAAAAAATGGCGTCACGATTCAAATATCGAATTATCTGGCTAATAGAAAGTAAGTTGAAAAGAAAGCAAGGCAAGTATAAGACAATAGAGAGAGGTAACTATAATATAGCATGAACAGACTCCTTTCCTCTATAGAGGTGGTATCGTTCACTAAGGTCACTGGGATACACTCAGGCCTTGGTCAATATGAGGACAATATACCCCTCATGTCATATGATCTTTCGCTCCTGTATCGATCACAAATGGACGACATACAAAAGTCGAAATAATAAAATCTTTATGGTTACCTCTCAAAAGACCCAAAGAGGTCACAGCTGAAGTTCGAGGCGTAGCCGATCCAGCCTGGCTACTAGAAGCAGACGAGGTCATAAGAACCCTCAAACAAGCAATCTCCTCCTCTATAGACTTGATGGAACTCTCGGATGACACTGAGTCTGGCGAAGTAATGGAGGATGCAGAAGATGAGGTCCCAACATGTGCACGAGCAGCAGGACAAGGAGGCTGAGGAGGCCTTCCATTCAACTTCCAACAGGTACTGCGAATATGTCCCTCCGAATATGTCCCTCCTGATAGCAGTAGTCACAAAAACGAGACTCTCATTGACCTCTGCCTCCATCTATATCTCCTCCACAACCCGTTCCCCCTCTCTAATGGAGAGTAATAGGTAAGATAACTCTCCAGCTTGATAAAAGCACTATGCTCACCATATGCAGGCTGCTCATCGATAATCTCCAAGTGAAATATCTGACGAAGCGTATGATAAGTGGCAGCAAGAGTAATATCTTCCTTTCCAAGAAAGGCCAGACCTGCAGACTGATCTTCGAGCCGGGGCCCACCAAGAAAAATGATCCCTAGAAGGGCCTCATATCGCCTTCTCGTCTTCGTAATATCACTAGTGATCAGGAACTCCGGGACTAACTGAGCTAGACGCCGAAACTCTGAGTAGTATTGATGCAGTGACCGAAGCCCTTGCTGAATCTTGTATAACTAATGCACCAAATCATATGCCTTGAAATGGCTCTGCTGTGAAGAATAAAGCTCATGGAGCTGATCCCAGATTGTCTTCACGGATCCCAAGTGGACATGCTCATCCATGATCCATCGCTTTATCGAGCTAAGCATGAGGTGACTAAGCTGGGTATCATCCGCCTCCCAATCGGCGGTAATCGGATCAGGAGGAAGTTTCGTCAAGCGATCACCCTTTCTCCTCCCCCTATATAACGCTCCACCATGAGCTTCTAACTATAGAAATTCTGATCATCAAGCTTGAAATCCACTATCTTGGTGGTTAAGACATCGGTGGAAGAGATCGGCTTACTCTCAAATTTACTCTCCATCTCCAAGAATCAAAGAACCACTACTCAAAATCCAATAAAGGGAATCCCAAGAGCCGACCTCCACCAAAACAAACACTAATCACGCAAATAGCGGACTCAATCTAAACCGATCTCAGTCTCTAATACTCCAAACTCCTCGATACTCAAAATAGACATAAGAAACCAAAAAAACACCTTAATATTCACCGTCTCCTATAGCAAACGGCCTCAAAATAAATCGAGACCCCAAATCGAACTCCTTCACCAACTCATGTAACCTTCTTCGTTCAAGAGCTAAACCGATCTCAAAACACCAAATCGAACACCAGGTTGAGCGTGAGAATACCAAACGAGCTCAAGAAATAGATCGATCAGCCAAAAACGAAGCTGTCGAGGTCAAAGAACAGTCGATCGATGGTGAAAAGGGATTTTCGATTCAAGATCTGAGATCGGATCGATCTCATATGAGAAATCAAGGAGGCTGAGGGGACTCGAGTCAAGGTCGACGACGAGAAAGAACTCCACAACGCCATCGATGTAGCCATGGCGAGATCAAACTCCAAGAAACTATCAATCAACCATGCTGAGCTCAGATCCCGAGAAATCGATAAGGATGTGAGCTTAACTTGGCTAGAATGAAGTCGATGTGGCCGTCGGAGCTCCGGCGAGGCTTCGACGAGGCTCGGGAAGCTCCGGTGATGCTTCAACGAGAAGAGGGGCAGTAGCGACGGTGGAAACTAGGGTTAGGGTTTGGCGTTTGGTGTTTGGATGGAGATGGATGACTAGGATTAGATTTTAGGATAATGAGTGGCTCAAATGAGCTCTGATACCATGTGAAGATTGTTAGGAGAAAAGATTAAGAGAGAATGTTTTAAGAAAATGTAATTGATGAATAGGACTAATCTCAATCATTCTCTTTGTATAGGCAATGCCATTTTGATATTACATCCCTACTTAGCATCTAATTGCATATAAGAAACTCGTGTACAATACGAGTATTCTAACAAACTTTAAGTAGGGGAAGTAGCTATGCAAACATTAGTCTGCAAGGCGGTATCTCCATTTTGAAAAATTAGGCCCTATTTGGGTATGGAGTTAGGAAAACCGAAGCTTAATTTTAAGTGGAGGTAGAGCCGTAGAGGGTACGTAAACTATAGTTCTAACTCCATTTAAAACTCAACTTTGACGGGTGTTTGGCTTTGGAGTTCTCTAAACTCCAAACTGGGTGTTTCTTCACAAATTTTTGAGTTTAGAAAACTTTCGTTTGGATCAGAGTTTTCTAAACTCCGATAACCTCAACTTTCAAATTTAGATAACTAAAGTTTTCTAAACTTCAAAATCCATGTCAAACATGGCAAAGTTAAGATTTGGAGGTTAACTTGAGGAAACTCTTTTTATCTAAACTTTTTCATCCCCAAACAGGCAACTTTGATCGATGTTTGGCTTTGTAGTTTTCTAAACTCTAGAATGTTGTTTAGAGTTATCTAAACTCCAAAATGAGTGTTTTCTTCAAACCTTTTGGTGTTTTATTGGCTGGATTGGAGTTTAGTAAACTCCGGTTATCTTAACTTTGGAGTTTAGATAGTCAGAGTCATCCAAACTATAGAATGAAAGCCAAACATGCCACAATTTGGATTTTGAAGTTAAGTATAGACAACTTTATGAAACTCCCGATACTAAACTTAACTCTATTCCCAAACAGGGCCTTAAAGTATAAGCTTCTTACGTAGTAGCAGAAATTGGAAAGAGAAACAATCAAAATAAGTTATGGATTTTTTATTTGGATTTTTTAAAATTTTGGTTGTTTCTGTTTTTCTAAACCCGGCTGTGCTAACACTATCTCGCGACAATAGCACGTTCTACTTTAGACATAGCAGTTAAGCCAGCATAATACGAAATAACATGATCATCAAAAATTCCAACTTGAAGTTAAAAATAAGGGCCCGTTTGGTTGCAGGATTATGGAATTTGGATTCCAAAATAGTATGGTTGAAATTTCTGGATTTGGTAATTTATTGTTTGGTTGGTTTTTGAATCCTAGTATTGGATTTGTAGATCCTTGTAATCTTTGTTTGGTTAGTGAAAAAAGTGGGATTTGGATTTGAGGATTTTAGAGAGAGAGAGAGGATTATTAAATAAATAGAGTACACGGGTCACATCTAAAAGTACAATGAATAGTGACAAAATCCTTGAAAATCCTTGAAATTTTTTAGGATTCAAGAATCCTTGTTTTGTTGTGCGCCCCCATAAAAAACAAAGGAATCCTAGAAATCCAAATCTATCAACCAAACCCAAAATTATGGAATCCCGGGATTCCACAATCCAAAATCCAAATCCATAATCCTGCAACCAAACGGGCCCTAAAGAAAATTCAAGAAAGGCAGTGGAAACTCACTTGCCCATCGTACCACCCAGTCTCCTCATCTGCAATCCAATGCCAAAAACAACAAACAGTTTCAAAAAAACCAAACTTTACTAGAAAATCCAGCTCAATGCAAAAGAAAACCACACTCACACTCAACAGTAGCACTCAGCAACCGATTCCCAACATAAGCCCACCCCAAATACATCCTCAGCACCGCCAGCGTCGCCGCCAGGATCCCCGTCGCTGTCGACCCAATCGCCCACCTCAGCCCATCGACCCCGAGATCGACGGCGACGCCCCTCGATCCAAAGGCGGTGACAGGGAGGCCGAAGAGGAGGGCGAAGGTGGCCCCGACGGCGATGAGGCGGGAGGAGTAGAGGGGGAGGTCGGCGGCGGCCAACGAGAAAGGGGCGGAGGTAGAGAGGGACTGGTACTCGTTGATGGGCTGCTGCTCGAATGGGACCGGGCACGAGGTTTCGGGTGGGGACCCGTTACGGAATGAGGGGGACGATGAAGCTGAGATTTTGACGATGGGGAATTTAGGGTTAGTGTTAGGGTTTGATCTGGGGGCGTGGAGCTTTCTAAGGTTTGAGGGGAAGCAGGGTGAGATTAGGGAGACTGATGCTGCTGCCATCGAGAGGGAGATCGGGAGTGAGAGACCCCAGCTCAGGCTTCAAACTGAGCTATTTGTTATATCGTCTTCTCTTTTTTTCCCCAACTTTTCGAAAAAATTAAAATTTAGTCTTGCAATGTTTTTCTGCTGTCAATTGAACGCTGCAGCTATCAATCTCTGTGGTAGTATTGTGTAAGAAACTTGAATTTATAAATCATCAAGAAATTGAAAGTCTGCATGGTTTAATACTATCTTTTGGGGGAAGATAGACTAGTTTAGTGAGATAGAGAAAAAAAATGATTGACTTGGTCACATGAAGGATCCCCCGCAAAAAGTATACTTCACTGTTAATGTTTGATTTTTTTTCCCCCTTGTAAAGAAAAAAATAGGGATGAAAGCCCTGATCAATGAAGTCATATTTGTATGGTTGTCGATGCTTGAATGTTTTTTTAATATTCTGCTTAAAGTTAAAATTTTATTTATGTCTCATTGCATTCTAAATATGAAAATAACAATCCCTCTCCCCCAGAGAAAAAATGGAAATCTTTCGGATTGAAAAAAAAGAGGTTTTTTTCTTTTATATTAGATTTAATATCTTTTATACATGTTTATATTTAGGGTTTTTTTTATAACCATCCTAAAAAATATGGTATTTCCAAACATTATCCAAAAAAGCTTGAAAATCTATATATCACTCTCAAAAATTCGTCGTTATCCAAAAAAACACCCTTATTTACCTTCTTCGGAATTTAGCTCGTGACCGGCACTTAAATCATGCAACGTCTAAAGGCGTAACGTAATTCAAGTAAGCCGAAACACAGAAATCTAAACATTTTTTGGGAAAATAAAAGAGGTGAAGTTTTTAAAAGAAAGGTATAATGAAACCAAGTTTTGCTTAAAATGCATAGGTAATGATATATGAAAATGCAAGTGGATCATACTATAGTTGAAAATATTTTTCGTCTTTAAAAATTTAGGCAGCACCTCTCTTGTATATTTTGATCCAAAATCACATACATGCAATATATATAGGCATCCCCAAGCGGGAGCTAGCTCTTCGCCAATTGGCGGAATCACAACCATGCAAGTAAACAATAAATATACGACGCCCAACGACGAAGATCAGCACAGAAGAAATAATAAAGCAAGGCATCAAAACCCTCAAAAGAAGCGAACATACACCCATCGCTCTAAGTCTCGCAATACAAGTCTGTTTAAGTTTACCGATATACAAAGTCTAGTTTCTGATTGATAGAGTTTGACTAGATACAATAGAATAATAAATACAAGAGTGGGTACGATCCAAAGTGTCCCACCTACCATAGCAACCACCCTGAATGAAACTGTGTGCCAGCGATACCGCTACTGATCCAAGCGGTCAAACCTGCAAAAAAAACTGTGGTACAACGGGGGAGAGTTTCCAACTCGTGAGTAGAAAACATCAGCAGGTAGAAATCGAATAAACAGCAATTCCTAGGTCATACTATATCATGAAAGTAATATTATGATATATAGGGTGACCATGTATGCATATATGTCAACAAAAGAGTCAATGCAATGACATAAACAAATAAACATCTGAAATCATATGCCTGTATGCATATGGATATCATCCATGTATGTCCATCAATGACACAATCAATATCATGGAACCTGAGTGTCCAACATCGGCACTCGAATCATCATGAAAAAATATGCCTGTATGTATGAGGATATCAACCAACGTGTGTCCATCAACAACATATCAAAATCATGGAACCTGAGTGTCAAACATCGACATTCGAAATATCATGAAACTCGTGTCCAGTATCAACACGTAAATCCTCATATCTCGGGCTCCGTCGGTCCAGATCGGCCCATATCCATCTGATCTCACGACCACGGTCGGTATCCTCCGAATATCCGCCGCGCCAAACTATCGCCGGTAAGTAGTGCTCCCCTGCCAGGCTCATCGTCATCCCCACAAAACCGTTCTTGCCCCGGGGTATCTTACCGGGCCCACCATGTACCCGCAGATGATTCATCCACTCCTCGAATCGGGTCTCGAAAACAAGCTCAAAACCGAGAAAACTCATGGTGGACACGAAATATCATATCACGAGAAACCACGTTTTTAAAACAATACATGATTTCCTTTGAAATATAACTGTGGTTCTCAAATCAAGAGATCTCATGAAAAAAAATATCTCAATGCATATAACCATAAAGTACGATATATGCAAATATAGAACAGTAATATGAGCATATCAAGTATATCATGCAAGCCTGTCAAGTGATAGTACCGAACAATGAATGTACTTTACGGTTATGAATAATATCATGATATGGCAGTTCTGATGTGCAAGTAGCATGGCAATTACCGATGATGAATGTGTGTGAGCCGGCAAATCGGTGTAAGTGTAACATGCGCATCATCGGTAATTGTGCAGGTGTACTAGCAGATGATATCATATAACAATAAATACCGAGAACATCACACGTATGTTACGAGGGATAAACCAATATAAACATGAATGATAAAAGGGTATACAACTACACGTGAACCATACGGTCAGTTTAAAAGATACGAATCGTAGTTTTGAAAGTGGGGGCTACAGTGTTTTTAAGGAAAAGACACTTTGAAAATCCGTAGTGTCCCTTGAGGTTTCCATTTAAAAGTGCATACGATTCGTCGGTTTTGGAAATAAGTATGGTTCAGGTGGCATCTTTACGTCGGCGATCCAGCCTCATAGCATCTGATGTGGCAATATCCTCAAATATCATCCTCAAATCACGAGCGCGAATCAATCATCCGGTATAACACATCGTGTACGGTAATCCATCGTACGGGGTCATCAAACAGAACAGGGATTCAATCGCCATATTCATCAACGAGGGTACGGATCTATAGTCTCGTACGTCATTATCTTATCGATTTCAAAACACATCTATCTCAATCTTATCGTATTTATCGATCTCATGTCACATCGATATCGATCTCATATCATGTCGATGTCGATCTAATATCATGCCACTATAAATCTCATACTTGTCCTCTTTCAATCACACACACACGCGCGCGGGCGCGCATCACAATTCATATCCTCATTTCATATTCTTATATATCAAACCGAGTCATCCTTAGCTATCACACCATCTCATACTAAACCTTTGATCATATCCATAGGTTCCTAGTATAGGATTCTCCGACTATATTCTATATATCGGTTTCCATTTTATAAATTGCGGGGGTGCTATACGCCATCCACCCGACTTCCTCCATAAATATAAATCTACTCACTTACTAAACTCCTTACTTAGCCGAAGTCGATGTGTTGCGTCGTCTCGGAAGTCCATGCGAAGGTACCTACAATCAAAATACATCATAATGCTATTAAAACCAAAGTCCGAAAACCGATACGACACACGAATTTCTTATAGGTTAGAATCTATAGCTTACGCATGCAAAAACAATCCAAATAACTCTCGTCGTTGACGTACAAACGTCCAACGACCAAATCACATCAAGAATTTCATAAAACCAAGTTTCAAATATCGGAAAATATAGCCACAACCAACTCAAAATGCTCCCAGATTTTTGCTCAAGTATACTGGGACAAATCTAACAATACAGGGGCTAAGTTATAAGGTAAGTGAGCTACAGGCCAAACCCCTACACCAATGCTCAAAATTGGCCCGGCGAGATTGCCAAATATCCCGGTGTCGCCGGCCCCAATAAAGAATTTTGGTCTCGAACTTCATTGGTGGTCTTTTAATGGTCTATCTAGGTCAGATGGGTTGTTTGATTTTCTCAGAAGCACCCCAAGTTGCTCCAGATTCCCTGTAGTCCTCAAAAATACCACAAAACCGACATGGGAAAATTCTAAGCTCAAGTCTTGGGATTTTAATCACAGGTTTAGTCCACAAACATGTTAGTTGTGTGTATGCCCTAGAGGCCATTATTTTACATGATTGTATATTATAGTGGATGATTGGACATATATAGGGAGGACTTTCTTGCTCGACATGATAGTATGCTATCTAGTTACTCTTTATCTTAGCATGTATACTTGTACTGTCTCTCTGTTATATGTTGATAAAGCTCTTAGGATGTGTACTTGACTACCAGGACGATGATGCAGATCATACTAGTGGGGCCAGGGTAGTCCACAAGTAGATCCTTTAATTGTTCCTAGTCAAGGGTGTATCGAGACGGGGCATCAATATTCCACAGTAGACTAGCGTATACGCTTCTTGACCCATTTGATGGGCGATGGATGATCCCATACCCATTGGTGTTTGACATCAAAGATGGTATACGGGTGCTCAGTGGAGACTGGGCACACTGAACAGGACTTGCCGAGAACTCCTAGATGGTATTATACCTAACGTCAGATATCAGTTCTCTGATGACACTGGTAAATGTTAGTCTGTAGACCCGAGATCGTCATAGAGTCTTGTGTGATTCCCACTGTGCTTTGATTTCCACCTTACCACATTCAATAGAGCGTGCAAAATGGTGGTTTTTGGGTACAGTCCCGAGTCACATGGAGGGCAATGAGCGATATAAGGGGTTTCGTCTCTCCCGGTATTGGAGGATGATGTTGCGCTGTGCTCGATTAGCCATAACAGGAAGTCCCTGGCCAGGGATGATATATAGATTTACTGGTAAGTGTTATCAGTAGTTTCTTGACCCGTTATGTGCCTCACATCAGCACGACTTATCAAGTTATTAGGGTCTGACGTTTAACCCCCCCATACTAGATATGCGACATATTAGACGAAGATACCGGACTGTACGGTAGTATTACTTATTGGATTCACGGGAGTATGAACAAGCTTGCTTGTTGATCTTCTGATCGCTCAAAACCCGGGTAGCCATTATGTACAGCTAGTACCGCTGACGACTTGTGGGTAACTGATATGATCATTACCTACTGTCGGCGTATTGACGAGTCTTTAGAGTGTTGGATATATGTATGCCCTAGAGGCTATTATTTGATAGTGGATGTATTTTTACATGTGTGTGTGTGTGTGTATTCAGGTGACTTTCTTGCTCGACATGATAGTATGCTATCTGATTACTCTTTATCTTGACATGTTCACTTGATCATACTTTTATTCATTTGGTACATGTTGATAAAGCCCTAAGGATATTTGCTTCACTACTTTGATTATGATACAGATCATACTAGTGGGACATGTGTAGTTTATAAGCATATCCTGAAATGTCCTTAGTCGTAGGTGTATCAAGATGGGGTATCGATATTCCAAAGTAGACTAGCGTATACGATTCTTGACCCATGTGATGGGCAATGGATGTCCCATATCCATTGGTGTTTGACACCAAGATTGTATACGGGTGCTCAGTGGAGACTGGGTACACTGGATGGACTGGCCGAAAACTCCTATGTGGTATTATATCTATCGTCGGATAGCAGTTCTCAGGTGACACTGGTACAGGTTAGTCTGTAGACCCGAGATCGTCATAGAGTCTTATGTGTTCTCCCACTGTGCTTTGATTTCCACCCTACCACGGCTCTACTGAGTTGTGCAAACAGGTGGCTTTTGGGTACAGTCCCGAGACACATGGAGGCAATGAGCGATAGGAGGGGTTTCGTCTCTCCCGGTATTGGGGGTTGATATTGCGCTGTGCTCGATTGGCTATACCAGCAAGTCCCTGGCCAGCGCTGATGAGATTTACTGATAAGTGTTATCAGTAGTTTCTCGATCTGTTATAGGCCATACATCAGCATGACTTATTGAGTTATTGGGGTCGACGATGCCATCCCTAAACTCGATATGCAGCATATCTGACAAAGAGACCGGATTGTACGATAAGTGTTACTGGTTGGCTCGACAGGAGTTTTGACAGGTTCGCTTGTTTTTTCTTCTGCTCGCTCAATACACGGGTGGCCGTTACGTTTAGCTGACCGCTTGTGGCTTGTCAATGTTTGATATGATCATCACCTACTGCCGGCGTATTGACGAGCTTTAGAGTCCCACAAAGGGGTTACCTAGCTCAGGCGAAACGATGTGGGGTGCATATGGTGATATGCGTGGGTGCTTGATTTAATGCGTGTATATGATACCGCATTATAATGGCAGTTTCTATTGGTTGGGTCGTATGTGATATGACCGGTTTATTAAATTAATTGTTGATTTAATATTAATGACCATTAGCCTTTTTTTTATACTTAAAACCTATTTCTTTATGATGCATGCATGAGTGTATGTATATGCTGATATGGATGCACACATGCAACTATACTTGTGTCATGGTTGATGATACATTGGTGGTGGCAATGCAAGACTCACATGGTTGCATATTTATATATTTTGTTTATTTTAGAAAAGCAAAATGGCAATTAAATCATGGTTGACTATTCAACCCTCATTTCTTGTGTTGACAATGTCAATACCATGGTTTTATTGCCCATGGTTTTAGCCCATGGTTTTGCTTAAACTCAAGTCACAAAATATCTAGATATTTTGTAACCATAGTTAAGCATGGCATACTCTTATTGACTTGGGATTATGTTAGGTTATTATTGATATTATTCACATGAGTCAAGCTTGAGCCATCTCCTTCTTCCTCTCTCTCCTCAAAGCTCTCTAGGGTTTTAAAAGGAAAGAAAAGAAATTAAAAGAAAAGGTTTTTGAGTGAGATCCAAACCCACATCACCATTCTACTTTAGTCTAGCCCACTAGTGTGGAGTGTTTGCTTCATCTTCATCCTTGATCAAGTGGAGATTGGAGCTTGAGCAAAGGGACTCCGGGTGGATCGTCGTGGACAACGAAGTATTCAAGCGGACCGGTTCAAACTCTAATTGATCAAAGGAGTCAAAGAGGGAAGTCTACAAAGGTTGTATTACTATCCTCTTAGTGTTAACACTAGATCTAGTATGTGATACCTTTTTGTTACCCTAAACTTCCAGTTTTGATCCTAGGTTAATTTACTTAGCACCCCAAAAATTTATTGTAGCATGTTTGATGCAAGACAACCCCATGTGTGGTGCTAGGCAAATCCAATATAGAGCCCTACACAGAGGTTTCCTAGCTCATGCGAAACGAAGTAGGGCACATATGTGATATGTGCGGGACCGAGAATAATACGTGTATGTGATACCGTATTCTAATCTCGTAATACAGGTTATATGTGTTATAACCGGATTGTTGAATCAAGTGTTGATTCAATGATATGTTATATGTATACGTGGTATACATATAAATGATATTAGTCGGTTGTATGCGATACAGCCGGGTTATTAAATCAAGTGTTGATTTAATAATTTAATGTAAGATTATATATTTGATATATTAATATATATTAACTAATATTAGCTCACTTAAGAAATTGTTTTCTCTAAATGCATACAAATATATATGTGATATATATTAATATATTTATTTTTTATGTCATGCTAGATGATACATTGGACTTGAGTGTATGAGACCCATACCATACTTAAGATAATATGGGGATTTAATTATTAAGGGAAAACAAAATTAGGTGGAAATTATCATGGTTGAAGATGCTTGAAGAAGCATGTGGAAATCTTGACTTAGTCCACTTGTTTTACTCTAGATATTTATTAACCTAACCATTATCTTTAGACATGGTTTAGTCTCTACATGAGTTTATATGAGATATTTTCTCACCCATGGTTCACACTTGATCACTTGTATTTTCTTTCTTGATCTCCTTCCTTGCTCTCTAGCTTTGAGTGAGAAGAAAACGAAAAAGAGAAAAATAATTCTAAAGTGAGCAAAATTCCTACTTCACCAATCTATACCAAACTAGCCATTTAGTATAGGTTGTTTCTTCACTAGTTCATCAATTAGTGAAGATGTAGCTTAAATTAGAGATTCTTCGACGTAGATCATCTTCGGCCTCGAAAATCCTTGAGCAAGCTTGTTCCTTTCGCCTAGTGGAGCCTAACGAGAGTCCGGAAGACCACTACTTGGAGCTAAGGGACTACTACATGGAGCTTTAGAAGTGAAGGACCGGTCTACAAAGGTTGTATTCCTTATTCACTTAGAGTAAAGTTATTTACTTACTTAGTTAAACCCTAATTCTCTAGTTAGATTCTTGGTTCGGGCTCGCTCGGCACCCTAAAATTTTAAAACAGCATACTTGATGCTTGCCGAAACCGTGTCGGGGTGCTAAGCGAACCCAACAAAACAAACACTACAGGGGTTTCATGGCCTCTACTAAATCTCTAATACACTTGTACAATTCAAAATATCCTTAAACCCTTTCTTGGAATCTTCCAAGACACCAAACCTCACAAGTTTAATTCTAAACTACACTAGAACATAAGGGAAACTAAAAACATAACTAAAGGTCTAGGAATATATCTCATTTGGCAACTCAAGAATTTTCTTGAGTTGCCAAAAGTGCTCAAAGTCTTAACTTGATACCTCCATAGGGTTTGTAGTGAGCTTGTGCACATATTTTGTGAAGGAACTTTGGTGTTTTGGGGTGGTTTTTGGAGTGTTTGTGGATGGTAAAGAGGAGATGAAGGAGAAAGAAGAGAAGAATAAAGAAGATGCAAATGGGAGTGAAGGAGGAATAATGAGCCATGGCAAGAAAATATCCCCCCCCCCTCTCTCCTTCTCCTAGCCTATACCTCCATGTCCCCCTCTCATAAAAAACATCTCACATTTTCCTTTTCTTTTATTATAAAATAAAAAATCATTTTTTTAAAAAGAAACTATGGTGCATATCAATTACAAATGTAACAGGTATTTGCAACATGCTTTGTTGCATGACATGCACAAAACACAATCAATGCATTTAGAGAAGTATTAATCGAGTTTAGAAATAAACTCTTATACAAATAATTGTATAAATAATTATAAAATATCCAAATCAATTAAACACTTTCCAAATCAATATTTCATATAAATTTCCAAATATTTCCCAAACTATTGGTATATAATTATACCATATCCTTTAACTAATTTCCATACTTTTTATAATATCCATAAAATTCATTATTTTAATTATTTAAATTCCCAAATATAATATTTTATTTTCTGAAATGTTTCACTGGTGGGGCCTGGGTAGTCCATAAGCACATCCTTAAATGTTCCTAGTCGTGGGAGTATCAAGACGAGACATCGATACTCCAGAGTAGGCTAGTGTATATGTTTCTTGACCCTGAGTGGGGCGACAGTTGGTCTTATAGTTGGTGTTTGATACCGAAAATTGTATACAGGTGCTCATTAAAGAATAAGTACACTGAATGAACTCGCCGAGAACTCCTAAATGATATTATACCTATTGTCAGATAGAAGTTTTTGATTACAATGGTACAGGGTAGTCTTTTGACATGAGATCATCATAATATCTTGTGTGTGTCCCCACTATACTTTGACTTCTACCCAACCACGGCTTTAGAGAGCCGTGCATACAGGTTTTAGTTGGGTATAGTCTCAAAGCACATGGAGGCAGTGAGCAATCAATAGAGGACTCGTCTCTCCTGGTATAAGAAGTAGATGTCATGCTATGCATGATATGTCTTTAATTTGAAGTCCCTGGTTAGGGCGATTGAGATAAACTGATAAGAGTTAGCAGTTGTATCTCAGATGGTTATGAGTTTAATATCGGTATGACTTATTAGGTTATTGGGGGTATGACAGTTTCCACAACCCCAGAACCGATATATAACACTCTATGAAAAAGAGACCAGACTATACGGTAATTGTCGCTGATAGACTTTTGTCATGACCCATAATGCAAGCACGTGACCAGCACTTAATTTACGCAACGTCTTAAAGCGTGACGTAAATCAAGTAAGCCGAAGCCCAGAAAATCTAAACCTTTTTGCGGAAAATAGTGGGGGTGCAGTTTTGAAATATAGGTATGATGAATCATGTTTTTCTTTGAATGCATAGCTAATGAAACATGAAAATGCAAGTGGATTATACTATAATTGAAAACATGTTTCGTCTTTAAAAATTTGGGCAACACATCCCTTCTATATTTTGATCCAAAAACATATGCACAACAATATATATAGGCACCCCAAGCGGGAGCTAGCTCTTCTCCAACTGACAGAATCACAACCACGCAATAACATATATACGATGCCCAACGGTGAAGAATCAACCCAGAAAGAACAAATAAATAAGCAAGACATCAAAACTCAAGAAAAGCGATCATAAATCCATCGCTCTAAGTCTCGCACAATACCCAAGTCTGACTAGGTCTACCAATATATAATTTCTAGTCTCTGATTTGATTTGATCTGATGGAGTTTATCTAGATACAACGGAATATAAAAGTACGAGAGTGGGCACGATCCAACATGTGTCCTACCTACCAAAGCAAAACACTCTGGATGAAGCTGTGTACCAGCATACCGCAATTGATCCCAAGCGGTCAAACTTGCAAGAACTATGGCACAACGGGGGTGAGTTGCCAACTCGTGAGTAGAAAACATCAGCAAGTAGAAATCGAATAAAACAACGATTTCCTAGGTCACTATATCCTGAAGGTAATACTATGATATCTAGGGTGACCACATATGCATATATGTCAATAATCGAGTCAATGCATGACATATATAAATAAACATCTGACATCATATGCCCAAATGCCTGTGGATATCATTCGCGTGTCCATCAACGACACAAATAATATCATGGAACCCGAGTGTCCCACACCGACACTCGAACATCATGAAAACATATGCATGTATATAAATATGAGGATATCAACTACGTGTGTCCATCAATGACATATCAAAATCATGGAACCTGAGTGTCCAACACCGACACTCGAAACATCATGAAACCCGTGTCCAGCATCGACACGTAAATCCTCATATCTCGGGCCCCGTCAGTTCGGATTAGCCCATATCACGACTACGGTCGGTATCCTCCAGATATCCGCCGCGCCAAACTATCTCGGGCTTCGTCAGTCCGGATCGGCCCATATCATCTCATGACTCCAGTCGGTATCCTCTAGATAACCGCCGAGCCCAAAACTACCACCGGTAGGTAGTGCTCTCCTACCAGGCTCATCGTCTACATCTCAAACTTCTTGCCCCGGGGTATCTTACCGGGTTCACTATGTACCCGCAGACGGTGCCCCCCGCTTCTCAAATCGGGTATACTCACTGCTCAGAACCGAGAAAACTCATGGTGGACACCTCGAAATATCATATCAAGAGAAGCCGCGTTTTAAAGCAATACATAATTCCCTTTGAAATATAACTGCGGTTCTCAAATCCAGAGATCTCATAAAAATAGCATCTCAATGCATATAACCATGAAGTACGATGTATGCAACATAGAGTAGTAATATGAGCATATCGAGTATATCATGCAATCATGTCAAGTGATAGTACTGAACAATAAATGTACTTTTACGTTTAAGATTAATCTCATAATATTGCAGTTCTACTTGTGTAAGTGGCATGACAATTACCGATGATGAATGTGTGTGTGCCGGTAAGTATGTATAAGTGTAACATGCGCATCAACGATAATTGTGCAGGTGTACTAGAAAATGATATCACATAACATTAAATACTGGAACGTAGTATGTACATCACTAGGGGTAATATCCTATATAATATGGACAATCAAAGGTATATCTATCTACACATGAACCATACGGTCACTTTTTAAAATATACTAATCGTAGTTTTGAAAGTGGGTGCTACGATGTTTTTAGAAAAAGACATCATTTAGAAACTCGTAGCGTCCCATAAAGTTCCCGTTTAAAAGATGCATACGATTCGTCGGTTTTGGAAATAGGTATGGTTCAAGTGGCATCTTAACATTGGCGATCCCGCCTCATAACATCCGATATGACAATAATCCCCAATCATCGTTCTCAAATCATAAGCACGGATCAATCATCCGGTGAAACATACCGCGTGCGGCAATCCATCGTACGGTAACATCAAACAGAATAGAGAATCTATCGACCTATACAACAATGAGGGTACGGATCTAAAGTCTCGTACGGCATATCACTCATTATTCTCATAAATATATATACACTTATATCTTAAATCACATTTGTATCAATCTCATATGATGATATTTTGCATATACGTCATATCTTATAAATCTCAAGTCGTACCGATCTCAAACTCATATCATACCATTATCAACTTATACTTGTTCTCTTTCAATTCATACTTATCATGATTCACTTCCCATTTCATATTCTCAAGCAAATATATCTATTAGCGTCAACTTTATCATAATTATAATTTATAACATAATCTTCCATATCAATGGTTTTGGGGGTGCTATACGCCATCCACCCGATTTCCCCCGTAGATATAAATCTACTCACCTGCTAATCTCCTCGCTTAGCCGAAGTCGATGTGCTTCGTCGTCTCGGAAGTCCACGCGAAGGTACCTATAATCAATTCAAAATGCAATTAAAACCAATATCTGAAAACCGATACGGCACACGGTTCGTTCTTAGGTTAAAACCTATAGCTTCGCATGCAAAATCAACCAAATTACCCTCGTCCATTGACGTACAAACGTCCAACGACGGAATTCAAATCAAATATCAAAACCAAGTTTTCAGAATCGTAAAACGAAATTCAGCAACATGAGAAATCACTCTCAGATTTTAACTCAGGTAAAATTAGCCAATTTTGCACATGGGGGTGCTTTAGATATCGGATAAGGAAGCCACAGAACAAAAATCAACACTTTCCACCCTGATGTGGCCGCAATTTGCGGCCACCATGATTAAATCTGTGGCCAGAATAGGAGGGGAGGGGCCCGGATTTCTAGGGTAGGTTCCTAGTTGCCTGCACGACTCTCTGTTATGGGAACTTATCTTATAGAGGTCTCGAGTCAATGCAGATCTCAATATCCCATCACAATTTACACAAAATACAATATCGGCCAATTTTCAAAGTTCGTGTTCTAGTTTCGTGTATCTGGTCTTGGCCAATAAAACGATCTCTAAGGTCTTGCAAACACTCACCACACCTCAAATTATCACTTAACATCATCTTGGAATTTTCTAAGATCACATAACCTAATTAAATCAAATTCTAAACTAAATTAGGATATATAAACACAAATACTAATCTACAAGTGTATGGATTAGCTCAATTGGCAACTTAGGAAAATTCTTGAGTTGCCCAAAATCTTCAAAATCCAAACTTGGATGGTTTAAAGGGTTTAGAATAGGTTTGTGCATGTTTATTGTGAAGGCGGCATGGAGTTTTGATAAAGATTTAGAGATGATGCATGGAGATAGTGAGATGAAGGATGCATGAAGAAATGGTGAAGAAACAAAGGGAAATGAAGGAGCAGCCAAGTCTCTCTCTCTCTCTCTCTCTCTCTCTCTCTCTCTTATCCCCACTCTCTCTTACCCTCACTCTCTATCAAAATATCTATTTTGTTTTATCCTCACAAATATCTCATACACTCTCATTTCATTTCTTTTTCTTTCACAAATTCACAAGTCATAAAACAATTGAATCACATACATATGGCATGGTGCACTAGCCATAGAAAAATGTAAAAATACGGATTTGGCTTAATCGTGATTGGTAATGCACTAATCAATTTTAATCGAAATTTGCATATAATTATTTATAAAAATGCCAAAATCTGATAAATATCATTATAATAAATAAATCATTTTAATCTCCACTTATATTCCAAATATTTGTATATACTTATACCATTTTGCGAAAACCCCTATTCGTCAATCGAATAGTTTTCGCGAAATATATTATTTTAAATATTAAATTTCCAAAAAATAATATTTTTATATTTCTGAAATATTACAACTTTATTGGGTTCGGATGAGTTTGCCCGTCGACCTACTTTTTGACATATATCTGGGTAGCCGTTACATGCAGCTAGCGTCACTGACGTACTTGTGATTTATACCAGATATGATTCGGTTACTCACTGCCAGTGTATTATTGAATCTTTAGAGTCCCGCACAGAAAGTTTTCTCGCTCAGGCGAAATGATGTAGATGTGTGTATAGTTGATACGTGCGGTAGTTCGACTAAACACGTGTATGTGATATGCGTATATTATTCGGACTCCCGATAATACTAGCCGGTTTATTTTGAGCCGGATTATTAAACCAAATGTTGACTTAATAAGCATATATGATATGGATACTAATATTATATCCACTCTCTCTATAGTATTTAGTATATGTATATAATACATATACTAATTTTAGTCATCTAGTGACAAAGGAGGCATGGGCATGTGGGGACCACTTGATGAGGAGATAATCTCTGCTCTTTTCTTCTTATATGAAATATAAAAGAGAAGAAAAATGTTGAGCCGTCTCTTGTAAGGTCGGACGTGCTCCAAGCGTATGCGCAAGGGAAGCGGAACTGATCGAATAACAAAAATTTATAAGAGCGTGATCGACCATCCGACAAGAAATTGTCCAAACACTAGTCTAGCAAACATAAAGAGCATAGAAAGAGTAGAGTGTGCTACAACCTTTGTAGCGTGTCCGGCTGATCCCAGAAGAACCCGTCTAAACTCCGTAAGCTCCCAGACGCGTAGGAACGCCGACCGTCTTGTCGTATATGATCCGCGTTGAAAGCGGGCTGTTCGAACTCCAACTCCGTCACCGGACGGAGAAACTTCCTCCAGAGGCTTGCTATGCGTAGAGGAAGGCGATGTGAATATTGGGTACTCTTTCCTTTTCTCTCTCCTTCACCATGGCAACTTTTGCCATTAACCTAAAGAGCTTAAGCTTTCATGGTTTGAGGAAGAAGATGTTTTGATGGCTTGAAAAAATAAATAGATTATATACTTTTCCTTTTCAACCATGTCATGTAAATATGACACATATCACTCTCTCTCTCTCTCTCATGTGTGTGTTACACACTCAAGAAAGAGGGTGGGTCCCATCATTATGTTAAATATAATAAATAAATAATATATACACATTAATATATATATATAAAGATATATACATATATATATATATATATATGTATATATATATATTTACATATATACAGGTATATTTATTTATACATAATATAAAGGAGTAGGAATTTATATATATATATATATTGTCACGACCCGAAATTGGCACGTGACGGCCCTAATACTACGCAACGTCTACAGGCGTAACACAGTAAAAGAAAGCCAAAACCCAGCAATCTAAACCATCAAAAGTAGCAAGAAAGTGATAATAGTATTTTTAAAACCTTTGAAATCACAGCCCAAATTCTTAAAAGTCCAACTTATTTCCTTTAAAATTTTGACAGTACCTCCTTTGTAAAACAAGCCCCCAAAATGGGTACAACATAAATATAAAGTAAAGCATCCCCAACGGGAGCAAATCCACGCCAAAAGGCGGAAAACAACCACCACAACAGATATACGACGCCGTAGCGAAGAAAGAGACGATATAAATAAAACTGCATACAAACCTCCAAGTCACAAAATAATATACAATATCGTCCTCACATCAAGTCTCTAAGTTATACAAGATAATGGTAGATGGAGTGTACATGATACAACGAATATACACCAAGCAACATTGGATAACCGCAAAACCTACCTAAGCAAAACTGCACACTGTCAGGCGAAGCGGTATCCACAGCAAATATGATACGACGGATGAAAATAGCCCTACCTCTGACTATCCTGAGGAACACCTGCAAAACACTGTGGCACAATGGGGGTGAGTTGCCAACTCGTGAATAGTAAATAACATATGCAGGTAATCGCGAGTATGCACGTACAGCGCGAATCTAACATAAGCATTTAATAGCAATGGATAGTCATATGTAATGCATCAGCCATGAAAGGTACGCTAGCAGGTACTACTAATACATGAAGCAATAATATGTCAATCGGTATGTAATAATCATGTAAGGTACTCTATCAGGTACAATAATACATGGAACGATGCATATAATAGTATGTAAATGCAACAGTTATGGAAAGTACTCTATCAGGTACAAATAATACATGAAGCAGTTCATAAACAATAAATGTGGAGTATGGAATATAACATGTCATTTCCACGGAAATCCTAACCTCGTGGTAGGACCAAAATCCAACAAGACAATCAAATTCCCAATTTCCACAAATCAGCCCCCAATTTGGCTATCATATCAAGTAAGTCTCACATATCCTTAATGTACAACATCAAGTAAATCTCATATATCCCGAATGTATAATATCAAGTATATCTCATATACCATGAATGTATAACATCAAGTAGATCTCATATATTCAGTATGTACAATATCAAGTATATCTCGTATATCCCGAATGTACAACATCAAATAGATCTCACATATCCCGTATGTACAATATCAAGTATATCTCGTATATCCCGAATGTACAACATCAAGTATATCTCGTATATCCTGTGCGTTTTCATGAATAAATATGATGATGTATATAAATTGATATCAATACACATATATTAGCGTCTCATTCCACTAATATTGGTGTAAAGGCATATATAACAGCGTCTTATTCCACTTTTATATATACTTAGAAGTAAAATATCATGAAAACAATGTGTCAAGCATCGACACAGAAAGGCTGATCTATCAGGTGTTGTCTCCATGACTGGCCCCCTGATAGGTATGTATCATACGCTATCCCGAAAGCTCAAGTGTCTAGCTCTGACCCTCGCCTCTTGACGTATCCATACGCACATGACTCCCGTCGGTATCCCCATGATAACCGCCGAGTCATTGGTAATGTCACTGGAAAGTATGGTTCCCCCACTAACTCATCTCCTCACTGAAATTCTTGCCCTCGGGTACCTCCGGGCCTCACCATGTACCCACACACGGATCCCTCCTTTCCTCGCGTGGGGTATATATATATCCGAACCGATAAATCTCATGGTGGTTGCTGAAATATCATATCAAGGGAAACCGGGTTTTTCAAATAATGCATAATTTCATGAAACTACCACGGTTCCCAAATCCAGAAAACATCATGAAAAATCCATATCTCAATGCGAAAATCTATGAATATAATATACGCATCATAAATTTGAATTTCGAGCATATAAAGGAAAAGCCGCTTTTTAACTGCAACAAGTTAACATATAAATCACGCGGTTCCTAATTTCTCCAAGTCTATATAACATCAAGTACAGGTAAACAGTAGCTATAAACAGGTATATGTGTAAACATAAGATATAGCAAGGTATATGTATCTACCTATGAGTAATGATGTAATACACCCCCTGTGTATAAGTGAAGTATGTGTGCAAGGTATACCTGTAGCTATGTCATGAAGCGTGTATGTACATATCGCTAATGGTATAATACTCTATAGGTATACAGGTAACTAGCACGTAAGCATGTCAAGACATATGTGTAAGCATGTAGGTGTTAGTTATATGTATGCCCTAGAGGCCATTACTATACATAGGATGTATTTTGTAGTGGATGCTGGGACATATATAGGGAGGACTTTCTTGCTCGACATGATAGTATGCTATCTGGTTACTCTTTACCTTAACGTGTATACTGATTGTCTCTCTGTTTCATGTTGGTAAAGCCCTTAGGATGTGTACTTGACTACCTGGACTATGATGCGGATCATACTAGTGGGGACATGGTAGTCCATAAGTACATCCTTCAAGGTCCCTAGTCGTGGGTGTATCGAGACGGGGCATCGATACACCAGAGTAGACTAGCGTATACCTTCTCGACCCATGCAGATGGGCGATGGATGATCCCATATCCATTGGTGTTTGACATCAGAGATGATATACGGGTGCTCAGTAGAGACTGGGTACACTGGACGGACTCGCCGAGAACTCCCAGATGGTATTATACCTCACGTCAGATGGCAGTTCTCTGGTGACACTGGTACAGGTTTGTCTGTAGACCCGAGATCGTCATAGAGTCTTGTGTGATTCCAACTGTGCTTTGATTTCCACCTTACCACGTCCAAGAGGGCGTGCAAAACGGTAGCTTTTGGGTACAGTCCCGAATCACATGGAGGCAATGAGCGATAGGAGGGGATTCGTCTCTCCCGGTATAGGGAGTTGATGTTGCGCTGTGTTCGATTGGCTATAACCGGAAATCCCTGGCCAGGGTTGCTGAGATTTACTGGTAAGTGTTACCTGTAGTATCTCGAACTGTTATAGACTTTACATCGACACGACTTATCGAGCTATTGGGGTCTGACGTTTACCACCCCTAGGCAAGATATGCGACATATCAGACGAACAGACCGGACTGTACGGTAAGTGTTACCGGTTGGATTCACAGGAGTGTGAGCGGGCTTGCTCGTCGATCTTCTGATCGCTCAATACCCGGGTGGCCGTTACGTTTAGCAGACCGCTTGCGGCTTATGGGTGTTTGATATGATCATCACCTGCTGCCGGCGTATTGACGAGTCTTTAGAGTCCTACATAGAGGTTTCCTGGCTCAAGCGAAACGAAATAGGAGCGCATATGAGATATGCGCGGGACCGAGAATAATGCGTGTATGTGATACCGTATTCCATTCTCGCGACGAATGTTTCGGTTGGTTGTATGCGATATAACCTAGTTATCGAATCGAAGATTGATTCGATAAGTCGATAAATTGGATACTAGTCGGTTATGTGCGACATGACCGGGTCATTGAATCAAGTGTTGATTTAATGATTTAATGTATAATTATATATTTGATATATTACTTTGCATTAACTAGTATTGGTTCACTTTAAAAGGATTTTCTCACTTGATGTGCATATTGTATATGTGATATATTTTTGTGTACACTTGATTATATCATGTTTGATGATACATGTTAACTATTGCATGTGTAAAGATTAAACCATGGTTATATGAATGGTTAGGGTTTTGTTTTCTTATTCATTTATTTATTATTGTTTTGGAAAAGATAAAGAGAAAAAGAAATGGTGGCTTAGTTTGTTTTTTGTTGAAGCTTCATGAAGCTTTGAACAAGTCCACCATTCTTGTCTCATACTTAACCATAACCATTCCACTTAACCATAGTCTATTCTCTACACATAACCATGGTTAGTATATGATAAGTATTCATTTTATTATTCTTTTTGGAGAATACTTATCATATTCTATCATATTCTTTCTTCTTCAAGAAGAAACCTTGCCTTCATCAATGGCAAGTTGAGCAAATGAGTGAGAAATCCAATTCTAAAGTGAACTCACCTCCTATTTCTTCATCCTCTATCTCTTGCCAAGTAGTATAGGGTGTTTTCTTCACAAGTTTCATGACTTGGTGAAGTGGGAGCTTGATCTTGTGATGCCTCGACGTAGATCATCTTCGGTATCGTAGTCGATGACCTAGCCCGCCCATTCTCCGATGAAGCCGATGCTAGAGTCCGGGATCCGATATGGACAGCGAGGGGACTTCATCACGGAGCCTAGGAGGTGGAGAACCGGATCTACAAAGGTTGTAGCCTCTTTCTTTTAGTTAAAATGTTAACTAGTTTCTTGTTTCGCCTAAAATTCTAGTTAACGATCTAGTCTAGGGTTTCTCGGCACCGTAAAATTAGAAATTGGCATGGTTGATGCCTTGTGAGACCTCATTAGCGTGCCTAGGAACCCTACAGTGGTATCAGAGCCTAGCTAGAGCCTTAGGCGAAGTCTAGACGGAGTTTGAAGTCCGAACGAACCCGAAACCCTAATACAATAGCCTTCTCTGTACTTTTTTCAAAAACTGGGTTTTTTCCAGATTAAAAATATGCAGAAAAATCAGCAGGTGATTTTAAGAGTTACTGTGAAATTCGAGTGCCTAATTCCATCAAACTGCCGCGTTTCCGCGGCATGAGCATGGCTCGTGCGGCGGTTCCGCGGCCGTACGGCCTCATTGTTCAGTCACTTTTACACAGTAACTCCTAATTGATAGTGCTGGTTTTCCTGGGAATTTTTAAACTTTACTCAAGAGTTGAGTTTTCTGGGGTTGTATTGGGAGTTCGTAGATTCGATCGGATTATCAGATTTTGTCTATGTGGCTTTCTGGGTATTTTTGAATATGTTAAAAAGTTCGACCGGATATAAATACCCACTTTTTTCCCTGCCGGGAAATTTCCAATTGTTGGATCTTTCCGTAGTTTAATAACGTTCTAAGTAGTGCAAGTAACGCGATGGACCCTCTAGAAGACAACAAACCTTAACTCGATTATGTGACCGTCTTGAACTGCCCTTTGAACCTTTGGGTTTGGGGCAGTACGGCGTGCCACATGTGAGGCGTTGGCTTGACCCTTCTACGGCTGGACCGTTGGTACTGAGGCATGAACTGGATGTTTTTAAACCTATTTCATGTGTTGATTTGTTTCGGGAAAACTTGGGTGTTTGAATATTCGATCGGAAAGTTTAACATTTTCTATTTATCTGGAATGGGATACAATACTTGGAATCCATAATCAGTTATGCGATAAATGATTTGAATGTTATAAACATAGCACTTTAGTCTCATTTGATCGGTTGCCACGGAATTTTGATGTGATCAAAAGTCTGTCGCAATCACGTAGTGTACGCGGATACTCGCCGGATAAACTTAATAGACAGCTACACCCCATAGCCCCGACCAAGTGACTGTAGGAGAACCCCGTCGCCGAAAGCATCCGTTCGGGTGCTCGCGGCAGCGGTGTTCCGCCTTGGTGCACTTCGTCGACGGTATCGGCGGTGCGGCCGCCTACTAAAGTTTACGACGAGCATTCGATCAGTTTTTCGGGAATCTTGTTGAATTGCCCGACTTTATATTGAAAAGTGTTTTCGATTTTGAGACTAAAATGCGGGGTTTATAATTGTTAGGCATGCGATGTCTAAGGAATTCATTTGATTAGGCATGCGATGTCTAAAGAGATTGCGGATTCCAACTGTTGTAGTTTTACACTTTCTTTTCTGTGACCGTAAGTGTAATATGTGATATCGCCGGTTTCGTTGCTATATGTCAACGACAATTGGGATACACATGTTTACTTACGTTGATGACATGTGATGTTATATGTTGCTGGATATGTTATATTGGATCGTCGTGTTTGAATAGCCGGGTTTTTTTTATGTGAGATGAGTGTTTTTCATTTTCATTCATGTAAAAACTTGTATGTAATATTCTTTTATTGGGGCACTTCCAGGTTGCGGAAGATGTCACCGTTGTTGTATATTATTTACTTTTTCCGCACTAGGATAGACCCAAGGAGGAGGGCACAAGTAACCGGGTTCTGGAGTCCAGTGGGAGATCAACTCGAGGAGTCGAGTCCGGGTCTCCTAACTCTAGAATTGGTAGGGTTGCTTGCCGCTCTCGTAGGGGTCTTGGGGTGTGGATTTGGCTATTCATCGCGACCATGGAATCCGTGTTTTATACTGGCTCGTATTAAAAACACGGACGTCCTAGTATATCCAATATTTCATATGATTCTTCTGCTGCGATATCTGTGATGTGATCATTTGATGTTCTGTGATAAATACTGTATATAGTATATATGATATATTATATAGGCGTTACTTATGTTTTACACCCGCGCTAGCCTTGCCCCGCTCTGCCGTTAGTCACCTAACCAAACGGTGCATGAGGGGACATCGAGGCGAATGCGGATGGCATAAGTGTACGTCGTATTTATCTGTGATGTTTAGGTATTTTAAATGATGGGACTTCATTAATGTGATTAATGAAAGAAAAGAAACCTAAGATGTTGTGGAATCGAATTTCTAAAATAAAACAGGTAGCTACAGTTCTTGCTTTGCACAGCGGTATATATGATATTTCCTGCACCTTATTTGATAAGGAAAGGACCGAGATCCCTTCACCGGGAGTGACTCCTTTAGCAATAACTGGCAGATGCTACAACCCTCGGTTTGTCTTTTGATTGCTTTTAAGAGTTCTGCTTTGCACAGTGATATATATGATATATCCCGCACCTCATTCGACGAGGAAAGGACCGACGATCCCTTCACCGGGAGTGACTCCTTTAGCAAAACTAGAAAAGCCTAAAAAACACTCCATTTCAAAATCATTTGATTCTACAACGATATCAAGTTCATTACGCAATAGGTTTTCAGAAAAACCTGTCGTAGCCCTCCGTCATTTCAGATAAGTACTAGTTAGTATTCGTGCTACGTTTGTTGACTATGTTAAGGCATAGTGTGCGGTAGCTAATTAGTGCTTATCTGCATAAGCATATGATGTGATTGGATTAGGGTAGTCGTGCGACTTTGTTGACTATGTTAAGGGTCGTGCGGGTGGGTTTAATTCAATCGGGAAATGACGGGTTGAACTTGACTAGCACTTATGATTTGTTGACTATGTTAAGGTCATATAGCTGCTAGGGGCAAAATATTATCGGGAATTTCAAGTGTTGAAATTTGCAATGAGATTGCATACCTTCTATGTGATAGTTGGATCCCGATACCCACTGCGAGTAATTGTTACTCCTGGGAGAGTTTTATACATTACAATTAGCCGATCAAGTAGGTGTCTAGAAAGGTGTTAACGAGGTTACGCCTCTGGGAAAACGATGTTTACATTAATTAGGTCCGTGCGAAAGCACGGGGAACCTCCCTCAAAGTACCGACACTGGCCTGGCTGAAAGATTGGCGAACTTGTAGCGTGTAATTAATCCCGGCTAGTCTTTCCTTTTAGGGTTTGAAGGAAGATTTGATAAAAAGCAGTGGGAGCCATCCTGATTAGATAAAATAATAACCAATCTATTCTTTCAAGAGCATACGCTGAGTGTTTTCTTCTCTCTCTCTCTAGGTAGCGACCATATCACGCCTTAATCAAGATAATAAAACAGATATATTGACCGAACCCGCTTGTTATACTGAGCTGGGGAACGTTGGTCCCGCTCCAACTTATAATTGTTATAAGACAGAGCAGGAAATTGGGGATTACCAGAATTCCCGTGCCGCCCAAACGAAGAAAGTGCATATGATGCATCTTCTTCGGGTGTGTTCGTTACACAGAACTGTTTCTCAATATTCTTTACATCCTAGGTATGTGATACCAGAACAGGATCGCAGATATGTAATCTGTTACATAGGGCTTCAGACAGGTAAAGAACTGAGAACGGGTGATAAGTTTCATGAGGCAGAAAACGGGGCAAGTGTTGCAGCCAAGTCTGTTGGTCACTGTCACCCTGTATTACCAATACATTGATTCTGAACGAATGTTATTAGATACCGAACCTGATATACAAAATCATATCAGTCTCTTTATTAGTAAAGAAATAATAAAATTTTGTATTGTTGGATAATGTTTTGAACATTTCCTATATCAAAAGTTGATCGGTTCAGGCACGTTATCTAAAAGCATTGACGTTCTAAATCAAACTACAGTTCCTTGTATACAGAACACACACAAGGGGAAGAGTTCAGAAATGAACGAATTCTTCTTGAGGCATTGTAGACTAGGTCATATCAATGCGACCCGACTGGCTAAAGTTACATTTAGATGCATATTTAAATTAGTTTGAATTTACATCTTGTGAAACTTGCCAGTCATGTCACAAAGATACGATGACCACAGCTCTGTTTAATGGAAACAGAGAAAGAGTTAGTGAACTCTTGGGATTGATACATGTTGATGTATGTAAGGTCCCCTGTCTACATATGCCAAGACTGGTTCTTTGTACTTCATTACACTCTCTGATGATCTCTTTAGATTCAGACATATGTTCTTGTTGAAACACAAGTCCGAACCTTTTGAGATATTCACAGAATATAAGTTAGAAGTAGAGAACCAATATGGGTATAAGTATTATGTCCTTTGATGAGATCAAGGAGGAGAATACTTGTGCATGGAATTCCTGGACTATTCTAATGGAGAATGAGATTCTCTCTCAGCATTACTCCTCCGTATACACCATAGCACGATGGTATATCGGGACGGAGCAATTACACCCTATATGATAAGGTGTGCTCTATGATGAGTACTACTGAGTTACCTATTTCCTTTTGGGAGTTATGCACTTATGAAGTTGCATACCTATTGAATAGGGTTCAGATCAAATCAGTTGCCTACCACTTCATATGTGATATGGAAAGGGAAGAGCCCATATCTTAAGTTAGTTAAGATTTGGGGTTGTCTGGCCCATGTCTGAAAAGCAAAATCCGGACAAGCTCGAGGTAAGGTCTGTTATGTAGAACTGGAAATGTTCCAGCTATACAAATTGCAACTGATGATTTGAAAGAACCAAAGGATTCGATAGTTTCCAACGAACCTCAGCCTCTCCGCCGATCTGGTAGGGTTCCTCACCCACCTGAGAGATACTTCGGTTTCTCTATGACAGTGGGAGCGAGGATTGCATCATGAGATGATGACCCAACTAGTTTCGAGCTGGCCATCAGGAGTGGGACTCTGTAAGAATGGCTGGATGCTTAGCGATCTGAGATGGAATCCTTATACACCAACAAAGTATGGACTTTAGTTGCTATATCTGAAAGGTTAAATCCCCATCAGGAGCAAGTATATCTTGAGAAGATTACTTGGTGTAGATGGAAAAGTTGAGACTTTCAAAACTAGACTTGTTAAAGGTTTTCGTCATCGACCAGGGGTGGATAATGATGAAACCTTTTCTGGGGCCTATGCTTAAGTCCATCCAGATCCTACTTGCCACGGCTACATACCATGACTACGATATCTGGTGGTTGGGTGCCATGACTACTTTTCTAGATGGTGTTTTAGAAGAGTGTGTCTATAAGTACACAGCCAGAGGGCTTCGTAGACAGTGGGAGCAGCGGAAACGTGTACAAGTTGCTTTATAGGATAAAGCAGGCATCGCGGAGTTGGAACATCTGTTTTCATGGATTAGTCAAAGAGTTTGGCATCATCAAAATGATAGATGAACATTGTATAAACAAAAAGGTAGTAGGGAGTATGGTGACGATCCTCGTAGAGTACGTGGATGACATACTCTTGATAAGAAAGGAGTTTCCTATGCTACGCTCGGTCAATCTCCGCTTATCACAATGATTCTCCATAAAGGATCAAACTGATACCTACTAAATCCTAGGTTTTGGATCTATGAGATAGATCTAAATGGATGTTAGGATTCTCACTAGTTGTAGTGAGATGGTATCAGTTGATCCTAGGGAGAATCACTGGAAAGGTTCCAGGGTGATAAAGACGACTGAATGTCAGTCACAGGCATTGTCTTTACCCTTGGTAAAGGGACGGTATGTTGGAAGAGTTCCAAGCTAGATATCGTGGCATACTAGACGATAAAGGATGGATACATCGCTACTTAAGATGCTACCAAAGAGGCAGTCTGGATGTATATTTGTTCATGAGATGAACTTAGTTCCTCCCATTGTGTGACAATGGGGTTGTGGCTTATGCCGAGGAACGTCCGTCCCATCAGTGATCCAGACATGTTCTAAGGTAGTATCACCTGATCATGGAGATGATTGATCTCCAGGGTGATCGAGGTAAGGAGAGTAGACTCAGAGGACAACACGGCGGATCCACTCACGAAGGCCTATTCCCAGAGAGAGACTTTTTGGGATGGTTGAGTATGAGATACTACAACCACTGCTACAGATGGCCCTAGTGCAAGTGGGAGATTGTTAGTTATATGTATGCCCTAGAGGCCATTACTGTACATAGGATGTATATTGTAGTGGATGCTGGGACATATATAGGGAGGACTTTCTTGCTCGACATGATAGTATGCTATCTGGTTACTCTTTACCTTAACGTGTATACTGATTGTCTCTCTGTTTCATGTTGGTAAAGCCCTTAGGATGTGTACTTGACTACCTGGACTATGATGCGGATCATACTAGTGGGGACATGGTAGTCCATAAGTACATCCTTCAAGGTCCCTAGTCGTGGGTGTATCGAGACGGGGCATCGATACACCAGAGTAGACTAGCGTATACCTTCTCGACCCATGCAGATGGGCGATGGATGATCCCATATCCATTGGTGTTTGACATCAGAGATGATATACGGGTGCTCAGTAGAGATTTTACCTCACGTCAGATGGCATTATACTTCACGTCAGATGGCAGTTCTCTGGTGACACTGGTACAGGTTAGTCTGTAGACCCGAGATCGTCATAGAGTCTTGTGTGATTTGTAAGTCGATGTACTTCACCCCAGTACTTGTGGGGAGGCGGAATTTTCAAAAACGATCATGTTTAAAGAACGAACATCGACTAACCGCTTGAATCGAAGCTAAACTCTAAATAACCGTACACAAAGAGTTTCATAACTATTGTGTTTAGGGATTATACCTAATGAAACTAGTCCTTCGTCTTTACGATCTCCTTGTTCTCCTCGGCCTTCTCTAGGTAGTAGACGATCCACCCGAGAGCAAAACTCCAAGCTTAGCCTCTAAACTTGAGGCAACTAACCTTCTTGGATTGCTAATCAAAGAAGCTAGATTGAGATAGAGTGATGGTTATGGATTGTTAAGTCTTGCTAATCCTTTGATCTCAACTCATGAGGTGTAAGGATTAGTCTCTTGAAGATGAGAGCTTGAGGAGAGAGAATATGATAATAATTATGAGATGAGAATTGTGAGTATCATAATATATTATGAAGCATTCTCATTTAAAGAATAAATGAATAAATGTGATGAATAAGCATGCTTCATAAATGTTAAGTGGTGATTCATTAAGCATGTGTCATTATCATTTATGGTGCAATAATGATAATGATGAATCACTCTCATGACTCACAAATCTTATCCAAAGTAACCTCCTTAGTCACATCTTCTAGAAGCTTCTCGCACAATTACGAGAACGCCCCTCCAATCCGCAAAAATACGGAAACTTTAGACTGTAAAAATCTAATAACCGGATACCAGTAACTGGCTTAAACCAAAGCCGACTGGTAAAAACTGTCCGAAAGTCGTACGTGCGTAAACGCACGTATGTGTCCGAACCCTTGTCGTAAAACCATACGACCTCTATATCGTTTCACCTGGAATAGGAAACTCTCTGTGTGGGACTCTAGAGACGCGACTACTACGCTGGCAGTGGGTTTAACCACAGACCGCAAGCGGCACTAGCTGTACGTAACGGTCCCCAGGTAGTTGTCGATAAGAAGGCCGATGAGAAAACCCATCCGAACTCCTACTGAGTCTGATGTGACAATCTCCATACAGTCCGGTCCGTTCGTCCAATACTATCGCATATCGGGCCTAGGGGGGCGGCAAGCGTCAGTCCCCTAATAGCGGTATAAGTCGTGTCGGAGGGAAGCCCATTACACCCTGAGAAACTACTGGAACCTACCAGCAAATCTCGCTTGCCCTGGCCAGGGACTTTGCGTAATGGCTCTCTGACACAGCACGATATCTACTCCCAATACCGGGAGGGACGAATCCTTTCTAACCGCCACTGCCTCCAAGTGCTCGGGACTGCACCCAACTGCTACCTGTTTGCATGACTCCTTTGAGCCGTGGTAGGGTAGCAATCTAAGAACAGTGGGACACACTCGAGGCGAAGTAGCAGTGTCAAGTCTGCGGACTACGCTATACTCATGTCACCTGGGAACTGTTCACTGACGACTGGTATCAAACCAACCAACAGTTCCCTGTGAGTCCTGTCCGGTGTACCCGTAACCTAACGAGCACCTACATACTATCTCCAGTACGACGTACTGACGGCTGTGGGACAGACCATCTCCCCAACTGGGATGAGAAGCGTACACACCAGTCTACTCCGGAGTATCGATGCTCTGTCTCGATAATCCAACGACCAGGAACCTGAATAAGGATGTGCTTGTAGACTACCCAGCCCCCACTAGTGTGACTGCCATCACAACGCTGGTAGACAAGCAAGATCCTAAGAGCTCTATCAATACGTACACTCACATATTAAGATAGAAAAACCAAGTAGCATACTACCATGTTTAGCAAGACTGTTATATACATGTGAATATCCCAAGCTTCCATTAAGTAATATACAAGCTAGTATGATACAGTAATGGCCTTCTAGGGCATAAACACTAACAATCTCCCACTTGCACTAGGGCCATGTACTGGCATATCGTAGACCAATGATCTCGAGCAGCCTCTCGAACTGAATCTGAGGAAGGGCCTTTGTGAATGGATCAGCAATGTTCTCTTCTGAAGCAATTCTCCGAACCTCGATCTCCTGACGATCAATGATCTCCCTGATCAGGTGATACCGCCTCAAGATGTGTCTGGACTTCTGATGGGACCTTGGTTCCTTCGCTAAAGCTATAGCTCCGTTGTTGTCGCAATACAGAGGTATTGGATCAACTATGGAAGGAACCACCTGAAGTTCTGTTAGGAACTTCTTCATCCAGACTGCTTCTTTTGCGGCATCGCAAGCAGCTATATACTCCGCTTCCATCGTCGAGTCAGCAACAGTGTCCTGCTTGGAGCTCTTCCAGCACACCGCCCCTCCATTGAGGGTAAAGACATAACCCGACATGGACTTGGAATCGTCCTTATCACTCTGGAAGCCGGAATCAGCAAAGGCCTCCAACCTGAGGTCTTTTCCGCCGTAAACCAAGAACATCTCCTTAGTCCTCCTCAGGTACTTGAGAATGTTCTTTACTGCTATCCAGTGTTTCTCCCCTGGGTCTGACTGATACCGGCTTACCACGCTCAGTGCGTAAGCTACATCTGGTCTGGTACACAACATCGCATACATTATAGAGCCTACCGCAGAAGCGTAGGGTATAATAGACATGCGTTCCCTTTCCAAATCAGTCTTGGGAGACATCTCTTTGGAGAGGGTGATTCCGTGACAAGCCGGTAGATTACCGTGCTTAGAATCTTCCATACTGAATCTTTTCAGTACAGTGTCGATATACCTGGACTGCGAAAGTCCCAACATCCTCTTGGATCTATCACGATAGATCCGGATCCCCAGAATGTAAGAGGCATCACCCAGGTCTTTCATGGAGAACCTGTGTGACAAGAATCCTTTGACAGATTGTAGCATAGGAATGTTATTTCCTATCAATAGAATGTCATCCACGTACAAGACAAGGAATACGACACTTCTGGCTACAACTTTACTATATATGCACGGCTCATCTGGATTTTTGATAAAGTCATATTCTTTGACTGTCTCATCAAAACAGATGTTCCAACTCCGCGATGCCTGCTTTAGTCCATAAATAGACTTAAGCAGCTTGCATACTTTCCCGCTGCTCCCACTCTGATTGAAACCCTCTGGCTGATCCATATAGACGCTCTCTTCTAAATTTCCATTCAGAAAAGCCGTCTTTACGTCCATCTGCCAGATTTCATAATCATGGAAGGCAGCAATAGCAAGAAGGACCCGAATGGATTTGAGCATAGCCACTGGAGAAAAAGTTTCGTCATAGTCCAAACCAGGTCTTTGACGAAAACCCTTTGCAACAAGTCTAGCCTTATAGGTTTCCACCTGTCCATCTACACCAATCTTTTTCTTGAAGATCCATTTGCATCCTATGGGTTTTACCCCATCTGGAGCAAAGTCCAAAGTCCATACTTTGTTGGTGTACATGGACTCCATTTCGGTCCGCATTGCATCTAGCCATCGTACCGAGTCGCCGCTTTGGATGGCCTGCTGGAAGTCAGTAGGTTCATCATCTTCTATGATGCAATCCTCTCTATCCCCGTCTATGAGAAAACCGTAGTATCTCTCAGGCGGATGAGACGGCCTACTACTCCTACGGAGGGGTGCGGGAATGTTCTGTTCTTCTTGAACTTCCGGTTCTACCAAACTTTCAGTAGCAGTTTGTGGTTCTGGAATCTCTTCCAGTTCTATTTCGCTCCCACTTATTTCCTTTTCTAAAAACTGATTTTCCAGAAAATGGGCATTACGAGAAACAAAAACCTTTTGTTCCTCTGCGTAATAGAAATAATATCCCTTGGAGTTCTTTGGATATCCCACAAACAAACATTTTACTGATCGTGCCTCGAGCTTGTCCACATGCTGCTTTTTAACAAAAGCTGGACATCCCCAAATCTTCATATGCTGAAGATGGGGTTTCTTCCCAGTCCACATCTGATATGGAGTGGTAGGCACAGTCTTGGTAGGAGCCCTGTTCAGAAGATATGCCGCTGATTCTAGCGCATAACCCCAGAAAGATCGCGGTAACTCAGTATTACTCATCATGGATCGTACCATATCTAATAGGGTTCGATTCCGTCTCTCCGATACACCGTTATGCTGTGGAGTGTACGGAGGAGTAAGCTGAGAGAGAATTCCTTTCTCTTTTAGGTAACCTAGGAACTCGGCACTCAAGTATTCACCACCTTGATCAGATCTAAGTGTCTTAATACTTTTGCCGGTTTGGTTTTCTACTTCATTCTTATACTCCTGGAATTTCTCAAAAGCCTCGGATTTATGTTTCATCAGATAAATGAATCCGTATCTTGAGTAATCATCCGTGAAAGTAATGAAGTAGGAAAAACCACCTCTCGCATGTGTAGACATTGCACCACATACATCGCTGTGTATGAGTCCTAAGAGCTCGCTCGCTCTTACTCCTTGTCCAGTGAATGGAGTCTTTGTCATCTTTCCTCTGAGACAAGATTGACAAGTGTCATAAGATTGATATTCGAACGAGTCCAAATATCCTTCTCTATGCAACTTAGTCAACCTTCTCTCATTGATGTGACCCAGTCTACAATGCCATAAGAAAGCTTTATTCAAATCTGGAGACTTTCTTTTTAGTGTGTTCTGGACATTGAAAATTTGGAGTTGGTTTAAAACATATATTCCGTTATTTAGTGTACCTGACCCAATCAAACCATGATTTAGGTGGATGTTGACAACATCTCTTACAAACGTGAAATCATAACCTTTATTTGATAACAAGGAAACTGATATGATATTACACGTTAAGCTTGGTACAAAATAACAGTTATGTAAAACCAAAATGTGTCCACTCGTCAATCCTAGGTGATAGTCCCCAACGGACGCAGCTCCCAGGCTAGCTCCGTTAGCAACCTTTAGGGTCATATCACCTTCCTTCAGCACTCTACGGTTTCTCAGTGCCTGCAATGAATTGCAAATATGAGATCCTGATCTGGTATCCAATACCCAGGAAGTAGAGTTGATCGACAGACAATTCTCAATTACAAACACACCTGAAGTCGAAGCCACAGCTTGCTTCGGTTCCTGGTTCTTGGCGTTCCACGCCTTGCAATCCTTCTTCCAGTGCCCTTTCCTGTGACAATGGAAGCACTCATCCTGGCCAACTATCGGTACTGCAGTCTTTTTCTTTCCCTTCCCCCCCACCTTACTAACACCTCCTCTAGGTCTGGGTGCGGCCTTCTTCTTCCTTCCTTTGGCCCTAGCCTTGGACCCGGAAGAAGATGTACCGCCAACAAACATAGCGGGTGTTTCCCTTGAATTCTTCAAGGTGCCCTCTGCACTCCTTAACATGTTCAGGAGTTCCGGAAGTTCAACTTCTTTTCTTTGAAGATTGAAGTTCAGGATAAACTGGGCGTAGGTGTGAGGAAGGGACTGGAGAATAAGGTCTGTATAGAGCTCATTATCCAAAGTCGTCCCAAGGTCTGCGAGCTCTTCTATGTAGCCGATCATCTTTAGGACATGTTCTCCTACTGATGACCCGACAGCCAACCTCGCTCGAAACAAGTTCTTTGAGGTCTCGTATCTTGCTATACGAGATTGCTCTCCATAAAGTTCCTTTGTATGGAGAAATATGCCATCAAGGTCCATATCCTCGTGCCTCCTCTGATGTTCATTGTTCATCGAGGCAAGCACGATGCACTTGGCTTTCGCGCAATCTAAATCCCAGGTTTTGCGGATTTCCTTATCCGCATTGCTGGATTTGGGACCAGGGACAGCAGGTGCCGTAGCGGTGAGGACGTACTCCAGTTTGTCATAGGTCAAAGCCATTTTGACATTCCGCAGCCAATCTTTATAGTTTGGCCCTGTCAGTATATTTTTCTCTAAAAGTAACTTAAGTCCAGTCATTTTCAGGGTCGCTGCAATTAGGAGAGAGAGAAGAAAACTCTTTAGCATGATGCTCTTGCAAGTTTAGAGTGGTTTTTAGTTTATCTAAACTGGATGGCTCCCACTGTTTCTCGAATCCTTCCTCAAACCATAAAAGAAGAATTAGCCAAGACTATTCTCACCGTACAATACTTGCTTAACCGTTCAGCCAGGCCGGTGTCGATACTTCGAGGGAGGTTTTCCAACGCTTTCGCGAAGTTCCTTAATTAAATAACCTCTTTTCTCTGGGGGCGTAACCCCGCTGACACTTTTCTGGACACCTACTAGGTTTATAGCATTGATCGTTAAGTGACGAATATCCTGATAAGTAGCATATACTCACAGTAGGATCGGGATCCAAATATCATCGTCTGATAATGTTGTAGGAATGCTACCAACATTCATCAAACTCAAAATGGTATGCAACTCTTTGCAAATTTCAGTTTCTTTAGAAATTCCCGATATAAGTTTTTGCCCCATGCTCTTATGACCTTGGCTTTGGTCAAAATGTCATAAGTCACATGTCAAGTTCTACCCGTCATTATCTTGTCAATTTGAACCCATCCGTATATACCCCTGATTTTGGTCAAATGGTAATACGACTGTCCCAAACCAACTCATCTATCTTATGCAACAAATGAAAACCCAGCAGCTACCAAACACTATGCCTTGACTTTGGCCAAAATGCATAGCTTGAATACTACTGAATACCCAAATGAAATGACGGAGGGCTACGACTGGTTTTGGCGAAACCGTGAACGTAGTGAACTTGATATAACCGAAGGAACCTGATAGCTTTTAAAAGGAGTGGTTAAAGCTCCGCGTTTAAAAATATCTGTTTTAAAATTAACCGAGTGGTTTCTTTTAAATTGTTCCAACGATTAAAACTTTGGTTTATTTTCTTTGCATTATAGATAATGCGTCCCATCATTAACCTATCATTGCAGAAAACAACGAAAATACAACGTCCTCTTATGCCATCCGCATTCGCCACGGGGTCCCGTCATTACCCGTTAGGTTACTTAACTAACGACAGAGCGGGGGCTGGGCTAGCGCGGGTGCAAAACATAAGTGACGTCTAAATAGCTACAATATATATAGATATTTTACATTCGTCTGACGCAATGATATTCATTCCAGAACACAGATAAACAATATTGGATTTGCAAGCAATCTGTATTTCTTTTGAGCCTGCAAGAAAAGACAGATTACACAGTTGTGATGAATAGCCGTTACCCCACCCTCGACCCCTACGGGTACGGCAAACTACCCACCCGGCAGTTTGTGTACCCCACCTTGGGTCAGTCCTAGGAGCAAAAACAGTAAAATGAAATAATACAACGGTGGCTACAACCGCAACCTGGATGTGCCCCGCAAAATAATATTACAACAAATTACATTTACAACAAATGAATTAAATAATAACCCATTGCAAAACCTCGGCTATACACCACAACAGTCCAATACAGTTTATATGCACAAACAGATATAACCATTACAGAAATGTGCAACCCCCTGCCAACCGATATACTAGCAGTTAGGGGAGGTTTACGAACACATTAAACAATCACAGATATAATCCAATAGGCAAATACTGTACAACTTCGATCGATTAAACATCTTTAATATTGCTCCAAAATCTGCTCTGTATACTGGAAACCTGAGCAAAATTAAAATATTCCAGAAAACCCCTAATTACACAGAGAAGCAACAGAAGAAAATTGGGTTCCTGACTCGCCAACTCGGCGGCGGAAGCGCGGCGACTCAGTAGGCTGAGGCCGCGGTTCCGCGGCGAGTTAGGCGATTCAGGGGCCTATTTTTCTTGGGTGTTCTACTGGTGTCTTTTCAAGCTTTCTGAACGCACCTGAAAAATTTTTGGACTTCATTTTAAATTCGACAGAAACTTGACAATTTTAGGGTTTTCCGGCTTCGTTTTTCCGTTCGAAATTCGTAAAAATTTGCAATTAAGTTATTTATTGTTTAGCGAGGCTCTGATACCACTGTAAGTCGATGTACTTCACCCCAGTACTTGTGGGGAGGCGGAATTTTCAAAAACGATCATGTTTAAAGAACGAACATCGACTAACCGCTTGAATCGAAGCTAAACTCTAAATAACCGTACACAAAGAGTTTCATAACTATTGTGTTTAGGGATTATACCTAATGAAACTAGTCCTTCGTCTTTACGATCTCCTTGTTCTCCTCGGCCTTCTCTAGGTAGTAGACGATCCACCCGAGAGCAAAACTCCAAGCTTAGCCTCTAAACTTGAGGCAACAAACCTTCTTGGATTGCTAATCAAAGAAGCTAGATTGAGATAGAGTGATGGTTATGGATTATTAAGTCTTGCTAATCTTTTGATCTCAACTCATGAGGTGTAAGGATTAGTCTCTTGAAGATGAGAGCTTGAGGAGAGAGAATATGATAATAATTATGAGATGAGAATTGTGAGTATCATAATATATTATGAAGCATTCTCATTTAAAGAATAAATGAATAAATGTGATGAATAAGCATGCTTCATAAATGTTAAGTGGTGATTCATTAAGCATGTGTCATTATCATTTATGGTGCAATAATGATAATGATGAATCACTCTCATGACTCACAAATCTTATCCAAAGTAACCTCCTTAGTCACATCTTCGAGAAGCTTCTCGCACAATTACGAGAACGCCCCTCCAATCCGCAAAAATACGGAAAAACTTTAGACTGTAAAAATCCAATAACCGGATACCAGTAACTGGCTTAAACCAAAGCCGACTGGTAAAAACTGTCCGAAAGTCGTACGTGCGTAAACGCACGTATGTGTCCGAACCCTTGTCGTAAAACCATACGACCTCTATATCGTTTCGCCTGGAATAGGAAACTCTCTGTGTGGGACTCTAGAGACTCGACTACTACGCTGGCAGTGGGTTTAACCACAGACCGCAAGCGGCACTAGCTGTACGTAACGGTCCCCAGGTAGTTGTCGATAAGAAGGCCGATGAGAAAACCCATCCGAACTCCTACTGAGTCTGATGTGACAATCTCCATACAGTCCGGTCCGTTCGTCCAAGACTATCGCATATCGGGCCTAGGGGGGCGGCAAGCGTCAGTCCCCTAATAGCGGTATAAGTCGTGTCGGAGGGAAGCCCATTACACCCTGAGAAACTACTGGAACCTACCAGCAAATCTCGCTTGCCCTGGCCAGGGACTTTGCGTAATGGCTCTCTGACACAGCACGATATCTACTCCCAATACCGGGAGGGACGAATCCTTTCTAACCGCCACTGCCTCCAAGTGCTCGGGACTGCACCCAACTGCTATATGTTTGCACGACTCCTTTGAGCCGTGGTAGGGTAGCAATCTAAGAACAGTGGGACACACTCGAGGCGAAGTAGCAGTGTCAAGTCTGCGGACTACGCTGTACTCATGTCACCTGGGAACTGTTCACTGACGACTGGTATCAAACCAACCAACAGTTCCCTGTGAGTCCTGTCCGGTGTACCCGTAACCTAACGAGCACCTACATACTATCTCCAGTACGACGTACTGACGGCTGTGGGACAGACCATCTCCCCAACTGGGATGAGAAGCGTACACACCGGTCTACTCCAGAGTATCGATGCTCTGTCTCGATAATCCAACGACCAGGGACCTGAATAAGGATGTGCTTGTAGACTACCCAGCCCCCACTAGTGTGACTGCCATCACAACGCTGGTAGACAAGCAAGATCCTAAGAGCTCTATCAATACGTACACTCACATATTAAGATAGAAAAACCAAGTAGCATACTACCATGTTTAGCAAGACTGTTATATACATGTGAATATCCTAAGCTTCCATTAAGTAATATACAAGCTAGTATGATACAGTAATGGCTTTCTAGGGCATAAACACTAACATGATTCCCACTGTGCTTTGCTTTCCACCTTACCACGTCCAAGAGGGCGTGCAAAACGGTAGCTTTTGGGTACAGTCCTGAATCACATGGAGGCAATGAGCGATAGGAGGGGATTCGTCTCTCCCGGTATAGGGAGTTGATGTTGCGCTGTGTTCGATTGGCTATAACCGGAAATCCCTGGCCAGGGTTGTTGAGATTTACTGGTAAGTGTTACCTGTAGTATCTCGAACTGTTATAGACCTCACATCGACACGACTTATCGAGCTATTGGGGTCTGACGTTTACCACCCCTAGGCAAGATATGCGACATATCAGACGAACAGACCGGACTGTACGGTAAGTGTTACTGGTTGGATTCACAGGAGTGTGAGCGGGCTTGCTCGCCGATCTTCTGATCGCTCAATACCCGGGTGGCCGTTACGTTTAGCAGACCGCTTGCGGCTTGTGGGTGTTTGATATGATCATCACCTGCTGCCGGCGTATTGATGAGTCTTTAGAGTCCTACACAGAGGTTTCCTGGCTCAAGCGAAACGAAATAGGAGCGCATATAAGATATGCGCGGGACCGAGAATAATGCGTGTATGTGATACCGTATTCCATTCTCACGACGAATGTTTTGGTTGGTTGTATGCGATATAACCTAGTTATCGAATCGAAGATTGATTCGATAAGTCGATACATTGGATACTAGTCGGTTATGTGCGACATGACCGGGTCATTGAATCAAGTGTTGATTTAATGATTTAATGTATAATTATATATTTGATATATTACTTTGCATTAACTAGTATTGGTTCACTTTAAAAGGATTTTCTCACTTGATGTGCACATTGTATATGTGATATATTTTTGTGTACACTTGATTGTATCATGTTTGATGATACATGTTAACTATTGCATGTGTAAAGATTAAACCATGGTTATATGAATGATTAGGGTTTTGTTTTCTTATTTATTTATTTATTATTGTTTTGGAAAAGATAAAGAGAAAAAGAAATGGTGGCTTAGTTTGTTTTTTGTTGAAGCTTCATGAAGCTTTGAACAAGTCCACCATTCTTGTCTCATGCTTAACCCTAACCATTCCACTTAACCATAGTCTATTCTCTACACATAACCAGGGTTAGTATATGATAAGTATTCATTTTATTATTCTTTTTGGAGAATACTTATCATATTCTATCATATTCTTTCTTCTTCAAGAAGAAACCTTGCCTTCATCAATGGCAAGTTGAGCAAATGAGTGAGAAATCCAATTCTAAAGTGAACCCACCTCCTATTTCTTCATCCTCTACCTCTTGCCAAGTAGTATAGGGTGTTTTCTTCACAAGTTTCATGACTTGGTGAAGTGGGAGCTTGATCTTGTGATGCCTCGACGTAGATCATCTTCGGCATCGTGGTCGATGACCTAGCCCGCCCATTCTCCGATGAAGCCGATGCTAGAGTCCGGGATCCGATATGGACAGCGAAGGGACTTCATCACGGAGCCTAGGAGGTGGAGAACTGGATCTACAAAGGTTGTAGCCTCTTTCTTTTAGTTAAAATGTTAACTAGTTTCTTGTTTCGCCTAAAATTCTAGTTAACGATCTAGTCTAGGGTTTCTCGGCACCGTAAAATTAGAAATTGGCATGGTTGATCCCTTGTGAGACCTCATTAGCGTGCCTAGGAACCCTACAGTAGGTACAGGTATGCTATATATATATCATATGCGATAAGAAATATGAATCAATATCACAATGTCCCTAACCAAATATTATCATATCTATAAGTGGGTTGTGCGTGACATGGCAGTTATTGACGGTGTGTGTGGCATACAATCAGTGCTCGTGCAGCATGAGTCGTCAATAATAGTGCAGTGTCCTAAGGATACTAGTCCAAGCACAACAATTTACTAAACAGTAGGGTAAATGCGCAATTCTAAACATGACATAGAATATGCGACAAGTTAAGTCATTTCTAGCCCAGACGCATAACGCCATGCGGGCGATTCCCCTGTAGATGTTAAATCTACTCACCAACACTCCTGGCTAAGTGAAGCCTACCACTCGTTTTCCCCTTGTAGCAGTGTCCGAAGTCCCCGCCTGCGAACCTACCATATCAAAACAATAAAGCAAGCATATATTAATAATTGACCCAAAACACGCACACACTACATTTAACCGACGCAACAACACAAAACATACTATCAAGTGTTCGTATTGTGGCTAACGTGCGTAGCGACACGGCGAAAATAACTTAAGAGCAAAACCACACAAAGTGCACGATCCGTGTCGTATAACGTATCGCGCGGACACAAAATACAAGATTATAGGAAAACGATCCCAGATTTTGCATACAGCAGATACTAAAAAAGTAAACAGTACCAAACACCCCTAACCAACAGCAGACAACTACCTACAAAATCCAAACCCCATCACCTCCCCCCATAGCCGGCGTCGCCGGAATTTGCCAAAGGGTCGCCGGCCCGTGCCGGTGGGGTTGGTCTCATGTCTCAGGTGGTGCTCCAGGGTCACTAGTATATCACTATAATTTTGTTTGGTCACGCACTAAAATTTCCAGGTCACAGCAGTTCTCAGAGGTTGAAAAAGACACTAAAAATACTATATTTCACAAATCGATTACTTTAAGTGTCCTACGCTACAACCAACGAGCCACACAACATAAAAACTCATATTTAACAGAGTAGAGATTATACCTATCAAAGCTAGCTCCCAAGATCCAAGCTTTCCTAGTTCCAAGATGCTAATTCAAGACTTGAGGTATATTTATGATATATTTTGGGATTTTGGGGATTTATTGGCTTGGATTGATGCAAAATGAAAGGGAAAAGATCAAGAGCAGAAGGGGGAAGAGGGATTTCGGCCAAGTGAGGAAGTGGGAAGAGTTGTGTGGAGTGTTCTAGCTAAATTCACCAATAAATGCAATTTAATGCATTCATACACACATGCATGCATGAAGCCACCTATTGCATTCTTTTCTTTTTCCTTTAAACTTAAACATTAAACCCAAACAAAATATCTATATACTAAGTGAAGGTTGAATTAACTCAAACTTAATTGTTGAAAAGATCACTTAAGAGAAAATTCCCAAAATGTGAATACCGCATTTAAAATAATATTAAAATTGGGAAAAATTCTAATTGAACCAAAACGTCCCATATACCCCCAAATCTTGCGCACTAGCTTTATTTTAGCTAAACAAGGTGCTGTCAAGTCTATATGGTCGTTTGATCACAGTCAGTTTAAAACGGAAATTACCGACAATTTTACCCTAAAACGGAAAAATTCGCATAACGATTTTCTAAAACGTTACACACACACACACACACACATATATAAGTATTAGTATATGTATCCCATACACATACATATCATGTATCACATACACGAAATGCCATCAATATTTTCTTTCTATCATATACTGTAGAGAGAGTGTGTATCATATACACTATACTGGAAACCGCATCATAAATACGGTTATCAAGTCAACACTTGACTTGATATTCCGGCTTTTAAAACGCTAGTATAATAGTCGTCCGATTAAACGCGTATATCCAATATACATATTTAATCGTACTCATGCATGTATCCATATACGCACGTCACATCGCGTTTTGCCCCGACAGGAACTTTTGTTACGGGACTCTACAGACCTGTCAATACACTGGCAGTAGATTATACAAGATCGCATTCGATTGAATCTGAAATACTTTCAGATTCAACCCCCTTTCGGGTTAACCCATAAGCTCGTTAATGGCACCACCTGTACGTAACGGCTATCCAGATATGAGCAAGAAAAAAGCAGGTCGACGAGAAAACTCATCCGGACCCAACAATGTCTATAAGTGACGGTCTCTGTACAGTCCGGTCTCTTCGTCAAGGAGTATCGTATACCGGGTCTGGGGAGTGGAATCTGTCAAACCCCCAATAATCCGATAAGTCGTGCTGACAAATGACTCGTAACCAAAGAGATACAATCTGTAACACTTACCAGTTTATCTCTACTGACGTAGCCACGTAGTTATGGTAATAATTGTGTCATGCACAGCGCGATATCTACTCTTAATACCAGGAGTGACGAATTCCCTCGACCGCTCACTCCCTCGATGTGCTTCGGGACTATACCCAACTAAAACCAGTTTGCACGACTCGGTAGAGCCGTGGTATGGTAGTAATCTAAGTACAGTGAGAATACACACAAGACACTATGGTGATCTCAGGTCTAAGGACTACCCTGTACTCATGTCACTAGAGAACTGCTATCTGACATTGGTATAACATCAACTAGGAGTTCTCGGTGAGTCCGTATAATGTAACTCATCTAATAATCACCTGTATACAATCATCAGTGTCAAACACCAATGGCTATGGGATCAGCCATCGCCCTGTACAGGGTCATGAAACGTATACACTAGTCTAAACTGGAGTATCGATGCCCGATCTCAATAATCCTGTGCCTATGGACATTTAAGAATATGCATATAAACTACTAGGCCCCACTAGTATGATCCCTATAATAATCCTGGTAGTTAAGCAAAGATCCTATGGGCATTATCTCATGTATTAATGATACGTGATAACGAGTAAAACGTATGCACGTGACAGATAAAGACAAACCAGATAGCATATTATTATCTTGAGTAAGACTGTTCTTTGTATATGTCCTCTTGAATTCAGTAATTGCATTCCTACAATCACGATAATTTCATTGATGGCACCTATATCCAATAATCTCCTATTTGCACTCAAGGCCAATTATTGCGATATCGTATACACACATCTCATGTGCTACTGCATACCCAACTTCTGTACTATTGTTTCTCAAACTGTGTTCGAGAAATAGCTTCAGTGAGTGGATCCGCTACAATGTTTCTAACTGTATCTCTCTGAATCTCAATTTCACGGAGATCAACTATCTCCCGAAATGAGCAATACCTACCTTAGAATTCTATTTAGATAGCCGATGGGTTATTGTTCAAATATGAACGTATTTATCCAAACAAATACTTAGGATGTATTCTCTGCTGATTCACAATCAGCATCTAGCGCCTTGACCACCCTAGTATCCTGCTTGGAACTCTTCCAATATACTGCTCCTCATAAGAGGGTAAACTATTGACTCGCGACAGATACTATCCTACCTTGTCACCTCGAAAGCTGAAATCGGTAATCGTCTCTCGAAGGAAGATGTCATTATCATACACCAATAACATTTCATATGTTCTTCACTTCTTCTTATATCTCTCCAGGATTGGACTAATATTTGCTTACTACACCAAGTGTAAAAGTATAGTTTGGTATGGTATATAACATCGCATGATTGACATCACAGCCGAAACATATTTAATGTTGATCAGTCATATTTATTGCACATTTTTACGGTCATTTTCCTTATTATTATTAATTACTAAAAGGTGTTATTTGTAATTTAAGAACATATGTGGGTTTGTTTGTAAAAAGATTTTGTCATATGTTTCTTAATTTATAATTAATATAATTGGGGGGAAATATGCATACCATATTTAAATAAAATATCCATGAGATTCTTAAAATATGCATATCATGTCATATCAAATATTCTTAACCATTATGATTAAGATATCATATCATATCATATCATATCTGTTAAATAATTTAAATACAGATTGGTTAGAATATTATCTCAAATAAACCAAATGCTACTAATGATTTGATTTGAGATATTGTGCAGGTTTAAAATAACAAATCAGTTCAAGACCGCAAAGAGGATCGAGGAGATCAAATCGAATCGAATTACCAAACCAAATCTACCGAATTTTAGGAGTAAATTGAAGAATCTCGCAACTGCAGAGAGAAAGAGATATTTTCAAAATATTTTTATCAGAAAAATCTCCTAACATCACGAGAAGATAACACAAAAAATCTGGGGCGAGATCATACCAAAGGGTGGCGGATCCACGGTGGAATGTAGCATATGGCGGCGGTTCCACGGTCATCTAGTGGCCGTTGGATATGAAAATTCAGGGGCTTGATCGTCTTTTCACATACTTTAAGATGGCGTCTAGGGTTTTAAGTTGCAGAGCCTATAAAAGGACCGAGAGCAATTAGGGTTATCTATCATCTACCAATCGAGCAATCTAGATCTATCGAGCAAAGTAGGGTCTGTAGTTTAGTTTTTCAGCAATCAAATTCTGTAATGCAAAAGTTTTAATAAAAGGTAGTTTTTTTAATCTTGTCTCATTACTTTCCGCATTTTCATTTCTGCATTTACTTTCCGCAATTTTAATTATGTTATTTCTTATGAGTTCATTAATCTTTAATCTTTCATCATTTACTTCGTTTATCCCCATGAGCGAGTAAATTCTCGCTTGTTAGGGTTTGTAGGATAGTGTAGTATAATGGATAAACAAAATCTCTTAATTTCTTTTTAAGTTTTAATTTTTATAAACTTTAGCGAAATGAATTTTAACTCTTTTATCGGGCATGCTATCAATTCATGATAGTCACGACCATGATTTGAGATTCGTTAATACTCGCTTTGTTGAGAGCTTGAAATAAATAAGGATCAATGGAAGGACAAGGGTCGGTAGAGAGAAACTTTAATCCCTCCAAGAACCCTAATCCACATTCATCGCTATTTCACTAGTATTAAATAATTAAAGGAAAAAAGAATTATTTTTAAAACTCTATCCATTAACTACTAAATCTTATAAACACTACAAATCCTTATCTTATAAAATTCTCAAATCTTCTCAGTATAAAATGATAAAAGAATTATTAACTCGTCTAAAACAAGATAAGTAATTCATCATTTCCCTGTGAACGACCCATACTCACTATCGGCTAGCTATTACGACACAGTTATTGATTATGGTAACTAGAACACACAATGTTACGACCCGAAAATACGGAACGCGACTGGCACTTAACTACGAAACGTTTCAAGGCGCAACGTAATCTAAGTAAGCCAAAAACCAGAAAACTAAAACATTTAATAAATAGAGTGAAGGAAAACTTGTTTTAATGTAAGTGGTTTTAACAAATAAGTGGAATTATACATTTAAAATCAACATCAGATTTTTCCGAAAATTTCGGCAGAGTCTCCTTTGTAAATACTGGCCCCCAAATGGGTACAACACATGAAAATACATATAAATGATGAAATAAGGCAATCCCAAACGGGAGCTAGCTCTTCGCCAATAGCGGAATCACAACCACATGCAATATGTATATCCAAAGTGCACACACAACAAGCATCTGAAAGCAAGAAATAAGGAAATACCACGTCGGCTCAAGTGAGCTCCGACACCAAACCACAAATACAATTCCCACGAGCCTCACCGTCTAGTCAAATATACAAGGGTAGATGGAGAATACTAGAAACAATAATATACAAGATAGGATAAAATATCCTCGCAACCAACCTACGAGCAATGCCGCAAGTCCAAGCAAAAGAAACAAAATGAGGAAGTGCGCCCGCCGCTACTGTGCTGACGGGCCGGACCTGCAAAATACTGTGGCACAACGGGGGTGAGTTGCCAACTCGCAAGTAGTAAGTAACATCTAATAAGGCTATCGTAAGCATGCACACAAATGCGTCTCAACCTACGCATATCGATATAATACGATGTACTAACATGCATGCAACATGAATGCATAATTAAACACGAAGCCTGAACAAGTCTGGTGTGAGAAAATATTTGTTCTTATCTTGGAAAAACCTCTGTGAAATAAACTGAAGTATTATCAATGAAATCAACAGAAAATCCGTATCAAGCATCGACACAATATGTATATATATCTCAATATCTCAATGTCTCAATATCTCAATATCTCAATATCTCGGGCTCCGTCAGTCCGGATCGATCTATATCATCAAATCTCATGACCACGTCGGTATCCTCCGGATATCCGTTGCGTCAATATAACCGGTCGGTAGTGCTCCCCTGCCGGGCTCAACGCCATCTGAGCGATCTTCTTACCCCAAGGTACCGCACCGAGTCCACCATGTCCCCGCAGACGGTGCATCCCCCTCCTCGAATCGGGTATATGATACAGCTCAAGAACCGAGAAAACACACGGTGGACGCCTCACACATCATATCACAAGAAAACCGCAACTTACATTTTTAAAATGGTAATACGTTCTTAAAATCCTTGCGGTTTCTCCAAAATCCATAAATCTCATAAATACTGAAATCCTCGAGAAGAATCACAATATGTAAGCATGTCGGTGGTGATGGATGTCTATGATACAATAGTATATACCATGCGAAGTACGACCAAAAGCTATGTATAAATCATGATGCAATGAGGTATGTAACGATGATTAACAATCCTACATATCCATCCTGATGAAGTAGCTATACAAGTATAAGTCTACAGATCATATATGATGCAATGCATAGATACCAATTCTAAGCAAGTTCTATAGTGTTCGTGACATAGCAATTACCAAAGGCGTATGTGTACGCATGAATAGTGCACGTGCGGTATGAACCAATGGTAATAATGTAAGTGATCTATAAGATAATATCATATATATCCATGATGATGTAATGCAATGAGATGACTAACTAGGAGACTACGCATATAAATATAAACACTACTAGAAATCCTGACTATCGGGCGCCTCGCGCCATCCAGACGATTCCCCCGTAGATGTGTACATTTACTCACCGGGACGCCTTAGCTAATCTGATCCGATCTCCGCCCTGTCTTTCCGCGCCGCGTCTGACGCCTCTGCACCCGATCCTAGAATCGCACACAAGTAATAAAGAATAAATATATAAATGGTCGCGGACACAACGAAACAAGATAACCAACGCGCACTAATTAGGCGCGCACGCACTTGTGCACAAAACGTGCTCGCAACAACGCCAAAACCACCACTAAGGTCGCTAATACGTGACCTGTCACGACCCGAAATGGCACGTGACTGGCACTTGAATCATATGAAGTCTATAGGACTCCATCTAATTCAAGTAAGCCAAAAATCCCAGAAATCTAAACTATTTAAAGAAAGAAGTGAAAAAAAACATGTTTTAAAACAAGGGGTTTTTAAATAACATAAGCCGAATATGCATTTTAAAATCTCAAGTCTTTTCTGAAAATTTCGGCAGAGTTTCCTTTGTAAATACTGGCCTCAAAAGGGGTGCAACATGCATAATATGAATAAAGGCATCCCCAAGCAGGAGCTAGCTCTTCGTCAATCGACGGTCACAACTACGCAAGCAATATAATATACAATGCCGAAGGGCGAGGATCAAAACTCAAAAGAAAACTCAAAATCATCAAGAAAACCATACCAATACAACACGCGACTCTAAGGTCGAAAGAATATACAACTGGTTTTCTAAGTCTGAAATAAATACAAGTCTGGTTGATGGAGCTTACTAGATACAACTGAATATAAATAAGTACAATGGTGGTCACGATGCGAGTGAACCCACCTATAACGCTTTGAAATTCTTTAGGTTAATTAGCTATAATGCGTGTTTTTCATAAAATCCCGCTAACAATTATTTTTCCACATAAACTGGAATAAATCAAATTTTAATTGTGAAAATATATGATTTTATATATATGTGTGTTTTATTAATTATTAATTAGTTTAGTGTTCACTTAGTTAGCAAATTTTCTTAACTATATTTTCCTAGGCCAAATTTAGTGTAGCATGCACAATTTTCACCCTAGGTTAAGTTTTAACATGTCTACCATTTTTATTTTTCCCTCTTTGTCCCAATTCCTTTTTTTAAACCAAAACAAAACTAAAACTAGTATAGAAAATAGAAAATAGATTAAAGAATGAGAAAAGAGAGGTAGGGGGTATTTAATGAGCATGTGGGCTTGACTTCGGGGCTCTCTCTCTCTCACTCCCAATTTCAGCAGCAGCAGTAGCTCAACACCTCCCCCTTCATCTCTTCTTCTTCTCTCATCAATTCCTTTCCCAAATCTTCATTAAAAACCCATCTACCATCACACCAACTCACATTTATCACTCCAAGATCATTCCTTTGTTGGTTTTTGAGCCAAATCTGAGCTCTAGGGGCAAGGCCAGCAAGTTGTGTCACTACTTGACCATTTGTGAGGTATTAAGCCCACTTTAATCACCTCTTTGCTAAACTTGTAGTTATTTTAGCTTAATTTAGTGTTTATGTGGGTTTTAGTGCGAATTAGGTGGTTTAAATGAAGATTAGGTTAAGTTAGGGTTGTTAGGGCTCGATTAGCTTAATTAAGTGCTATTAGTGTCGTTTAACCCAAGTAATTGCTTCATATTACAATAAAATACCATATTGTTTCAAATTAGCGTAAATTAAACGTTTTAGTTAAGATTTTGGGTGGTTTTGTGATCTGCTTTTTAAGCGAGTGCTTCAGGAAAAAGTTGCAGATACTGGGACTTAGTTACTGAGCTAGGAACACACACACAAAGCACGAGACCCCACTTCCTACCCCAAGCCGCAGAAAAATTCGTTCTGGCCGCAAATTGCGGCCAGAGGGGTGAGTTAGGTGTTGGGGTTTGGGCTGGGGGAGTCTACTACATATCTAAGGTGTTTGGTATATGCAACTTTTCCTAATTCAACTCGAGTCGAAATCTGGAACCAAAAACCTTATTTTCATTACTTTTAAACTTGTGCGACATGTACGTTTTGAGTTTGGGTCTGGTGTTTGCGGTGTATCGCGGCATGTCAGGGTGGTTCCAGGCGCTTGCATACAAGTTTTAGCGTCACGTTTGCACACGCGTTAGTTTCCGACGTTAGTTCTCGTGTAATCTTGATATCGCGCTTTTGCAGGATTTTAACCTTACGTGTGTTGTTTTGTGTAAACTCCAGGATCGGTCGCGGAGATATCAGACGCGGCGCGGAAAGGAAAGGCGGTGGTTGGACCTGGCTAGCTGAGACATTCCGGTGGATAGTTGTACACATCTACGGTGGAAATCGTTTGGATGGTGCTTGACGCCCGATAGTTAGAATGTAGTTTAGAACTGTAACTATATGCGTAGTTCCTACTTCATTATCACGTTGCATTGCATTCATTCGTCATATAAATGTATACTGTGCTAGTAACTCATAGGACACTCGCACTATTACCATTGGCTTATGCTGCACGGGCATTATTCATGGGAACACACACTCCTTGGTAACTGCTATGCCACAAACACTTAACTAGTTAAATCCAAATCTTATCACTTGCGCCATTATGCTTAATAACCTGCAATTGATATATTAAATTTTTTAATATGGATATGTAGGATTGCTAGGTACATGCACACATCTTATTGCATCATTGTTCACGCATAGCTTTCTAGTTTCCGCACTTGCATTTCATATTATTAAAATCATAGCCATTCATGTATCATGATTCGCTCGAGGATTTTCCGTATTTATGATATTTATGGATTTGGAGGAACCGCAAAGATTTGAAAACATATTACCATTTTAAAAATTGTAAGTTTGCGGTTTTCTCATGATATGATATATGTGTCGTCCACCAAGAGTTTTCTGCTAGTTTTCGAGACCCATTTCGAGGAGTAGTATGAACCGTCTCGGGTACATGGTGGGCCCGGTAAGGTACCCCCGGGCAAGAAGTTCGAGTGTAGTCGATGAGCCTGGCAGGGGCAGACTGCCTACCGGTGATTGTTGGCGCGACGGATATCCATAGGATACCGACCATGGTCATGAGATATTGATATTTGAGTTGGGCCAGTCCGGATTGCCGGAGCCCGAGGTTTTGAGATACCGATACTTTGGGCACTGAGATATTCATTTAAGGCGTCGATGCTTGACACGGATTTCTGTTGATTTCATTGATATATTTAGATCTCACATTTTTACTGCATTCATGCTGCATGCATTTTATCATATAGCATCATATTAGCATATGTAGGTTGTGACATCATTGTGTACATGCTTACGATAGCCTTATTAGATGTTATTTTTACTCACGAGTTGGCAACTCACCCCCGTTGTGCCATAGTGTTTTGCAGGTCTGACCCGTCAGCACAGTAGCAGTGGGCGCACCTCCTCTTTTGCATCATTTTGCTTGGACTCATAGCTTGTTCGTAGGTGGGTTGCGGGGTTTATTTTGTTGCCACTTGTATCATTATTGTATCTAGTGTACTCCATCTACTGTAGCTACCTTATATATACCAGTTGTGCTGTTATATGTGTGACCTAGAGACGAGACAGTGAGATTTGTGTATTATATGTTATTTCTCTGGGTCGAGCTCATTTGAGCCGACATGTTGCTTTATTCATTGTGCTTTTATTTCTTTTCTGCACAGTTGATATTTATTGCGTGGGATTGTGAATCCGCATTTGGGCGAAGAGCTAGCTCCCGGTTGGGGATGCTTTATTTCATGTTGTATATACATATTCCTGTTTTGTACCCGTTTGTGGTCAGTTTTTACAAAGGAGACTCTGCCGAATTTTTCGGAAAAATGGATGTTGCTTTTAAAAGCTTGATGCGACTTATTTAATTGAAATTTACTTTATATATTTTGGTTTTCCTTCACTCTACTGCTCTATTTGGTTTTGATTTATGAGTTTTGGCTTACTTAGGTTACGTACGCCTTGAGACGTTTCGTAATTTAAGTGCCAGTCATGCTCCGTACCTTTCGGGTCGTGACAAAGTTGGTATCAGAGCGTTAGGTTTTACCTTTCTGAGTGTAGGATGACCCTTGGTAGATGGAGTAGGTGACTTAAGCAGAGTGATGTAGCGTGTGTATGTTTCGCGGCATACTTACGATACGGTACTACGCCTAAGTGACCTTAGGATATAATTGTTTGCAAATCCTTTTTCGACTCTTTATATCCCATGATTCTGTTACACTATCCTTATTATCCTATTTCCTGTACCAGCCATTATGCCACCGAAGGCTACGAGGGCGGAAAGGACTGCCGCCAGAGATGAGATTCGAGCGGGTTCGTCCGAGACGAGGATCGATCAGGACGGCATGCCTACCCCTCAGGGACAGATTGATCCACCTTCCCCAGGCCGCATGGACAGGCTAGAGTCAGGTATGCAGGAGCTACGTCAGATGATGGGAGGTATGCAGGAGCTACGTCAGATGATAGGATCCATAGTCGAGGCCAGTCCTGCATAGAGATCTGAGGACGTACCTACCCCTATACAGACCATGATTGTACCTGCTGCCCAGACAGTTGCTTCTATTACTACTGTATCTATTCCCGTATCACTACAGGAGTTCATGAGGCTGAGACCTCCAGTCTTCACCAGCACAGATGCAGCGGAGGATCCGCAGACATTCCTCGACAGATTGGCTAGGATTTGCCGTTCGCTCAGATGTTCTGACGATAGATGGATGGAGCTTACGAGTTTTCGTCTGGAGGGCCTTGCTCAGACGTGGTGCGTGTCAGTCGAGAGAGGTCGAGCTGCAGGTCTACCTCCTATGACTTGGGATGAATTTACAGCAGTATTTTTAGCCCGTTTCCTTCCTGAGAGCATTCATGATGCTCGAGCTCGTAGTTTTGAGGTATTGCGCAAGAGTCCAGGGATGACAGTGTCCGAGTATGATATCCAGTTTACTCAGTTGTCCCGATATGCTCCGTACTTGGTGGACACTGAAGAAAAGAGGATAAAGAGGTTTATGCAGGGACTTGACACCCAGTTATATCTTGCCATTGGTGCACAACACTTTGATACTTATGCAGCTGCTATGGACACGACCTTACGGTTTGAGGAGCGCATTTCAGGGACTTCGGTTGTTTCGGGGCCGAAGAGGATTCGTACAGATATATCAGCTCCAGTACAGTTTGGCAGAGGGATGGCAGGCAGAGGTCGTGACAGGTTCTTTTCGGGAGACCGTAGCGTCACCCTTCCCAGCTTGATTTTGTCTCTTTGCGCTGGTCAGCTCTTGAGGAAGGGATGTCAGGGATTCCTAGCATATGTTTGCGATACTAGAGCTGCAGAGGTCCCATTAGACCAGGTCCCAATTGTTAGCGAGTTCCCTGATGTTTTCCTTGACGAGCTGCCTGGGCAACCGCCTGAGCGCGATATTGTGTTCTGCATTAACTTGATTCCCGGCACGGGGCCTATTTCCGTACCGCCTTATCGGATGGCCCTGGTAGAGCTTAGAGAGTTGAAGGGTCGGTTGTAGGATTTGTTAGATAAAGGGCTTATTCAACCAATTGTATCTCCTTGGGGTACTCCTGTCCTGTTCGTCAAGAAGAAGGACAGCAGTTTGCGCTTGTGTATCGATTACCGTCAGCTGAACCGGGTTACTGTACGGAACAGATATCCCTTACCTCGTATCGACAATTTGTTCGACCAGCTTCAGGGTGCGGGACACTTCTCGAAGATTGATTTGTGATCAGGCTACCATCAGTTACGGGTTCGGCAGGATGATATTCCGAGGACGGCTTTTCGCACGCGTTACGGACACTATGAGTTTTTGGTGATGTCTTTCGGACTCACCAACGCACCAGCATCGTTTATGGACTTGATGAACCACATTTTCAGGCCGTATCTTGATCAGTTCATCATCGTGTTTATTGAAGATATTTTGGTTTATTCCCGGAGCCGAGCGGAGCATGAGCAGCACTTGCGGATCACATTGCAGACTCTAAGAGAGCACCAGCTGTTCGCAAAATTCTCCAAGTGCACATTCTGGCTTGACAGCGTTGATTTCTTGGGTCACGTGGTTACGAACGACGGTATACGTGTGGACCCGAAGAAGATCGAGGCCGTCCAGCATTGGCCCAAACCAGCCTCAGTTATAGAGATCCGCAGCTTTCTAGGACTGGCCGGCTACTACCGACGATTTGTACAGGACTTCTCCCGTATTGCTGCACCGTTGACCGGGCTGACCCGGAAGGGAGTTCCTTTTGTATGGACAGAGGCGTACAAGCATAGCTTTCAGCAGTTGTAGACTCGTTTGACTACGGCACCGGTGTTATCTTTGCCTTCGGGATCAGGCGGATTTGTGGTTTATTGTGACGCTTCTAGAATGGGGCTAGGCTGTGTATTGATGCAGTATGGCAGGGTTATCACGTACGCTTCTCGACAGCTGAAGAAGTATCAGCAGAACTACCCCACTCACGATTTGGAGATGGCTGCAGTGGTCTTTGCACTCAATATCTGGCGACATTACCTATACAGCGAGTCGTGCCAGATATTCACGGATCACAAGAGCTTAAAGTACATATTTCAACAGCGAGACCTGAATCTTAGACATCGCCGTTGGATGGAGTTAGTGAAGGACTATGATTGCGAGATCCTTTATCACCCAGGCAAGGCAAATGTGGCCGCGGATGCTTTGAGTAGGAAGCCCGAGGGCGGTCTTTCTTGTTTGAGCACAGTGCAGAGGCAGTCGGCGGCAGATTGGCAGATTTTATGTGACAGCCGAGTGCAGTTCGAGTTCACTCCGATCGGGGGACAGCTTGCGCATATTCGTGCACGTCCACAATTGCTTGACCGTATACATGAGGCACAGTACAGTGATGACCGTTGTTCATAGATCATGGCACAGATGGGACATGGTAGATTTTCCGAGATCGTGAACGATGATCAGGGGATACTACGATTTGGGACTAGACTGTGCATACCAGATGCCGAGGGACTGAGGCGTGAGATTCTTAAGAAGGCACACCGATCGGTGTACAATGTTCATCCAGGTTCCACCAAGATGTACCATGATCTGAGAGATGTTTACTGATAGGACGGGATGAAGAGGGATGTCACAGACTTCGTGTCGAGATGCCTGACTTGTCAGCAAGTCAAGGCCGAGCACTAGAGGCCAGCGGGCGAGTTGCAGCCTTTGCCCATTCCGGAGTGGAAATGGGAGCAGATTTCTATGGACTTCACCGTGGGTCTACCCAGGACCAGTCGAGGGTATGACTCCATTTGGGTGATCGTGGATCGATTGACGAAAGCGGTGTAAGTCCACGTTACCTCTTCCGGTACTTACGGGCTTGCGGAAATGATGAAAAACGATTTTCAAGAGGTGGTAACATGGACTCAAAATACGGATCTTTGTTAAACAACTAACTAACAAACCTAACAAGAGTTTTACCTACTCGGTTAGGGGGTTATACCTTTCTTGAACTCCTTCGTCTTCAACTCTTTCCGGTGTACGGATCGGCCTCACCTCGTCGTCTCCTTGCGCCGAAGATGGATCCACCTGAAAGCTTCTACCTTTGGCTTCTTCTTCGAACTTGAAGAAACTAGAACACTTGGTTTGCTAAACCTTGTGAACTAGGATGAGTAGAGAAGTGATATGGGTTTTCTTTTATCTCTAAGGCAATGTTTCTCAACTCATGAGAGGGTGTTGCCTTGAGCTAGAGAGAGAGCAAGAGGGAGAGCAAGAGGGAGAGCTCGAGCAAGAGGGAGAGCTCATGCAAGAGAGAGAAATGAAATGAGAGAATGAGTAAGTCTTTTGCCATCCAAGCTCTCATAATCCAAAACCATGATTACTCATAATAGTAATTGAGTATTATGTGATGGTTCAAGTCAAAATGGCCATATCATTTCATACACTCATTTTGCAAAAACAAACAAGCAAGCAAAAGTCTTTGCCATGAAATGATAGCCATTGTAGTGATGATGGTCAACTAGTCCAACCTGGTCAACTAGTCCAACCTAGTCAACCGGTCAACAAAGTCAACAAAGTCAACCACTCATCTCAACCATGACACAATAATACTTAATTAATATTATCATTAATCATATTTCTTATTCTCATTAGGGTTTAGCAAAAGTCAATGGTCAACAGTGAACAGTCAACAGTCAACAACCCCAATGAGAATCCTCTGCCTCTGTCTCTCTGTCAACTGTGCATACACACCCGCATCCGCGTTCCGAGGAACATGAATACAAACGAGATAAAACCAATCCCAAAATGTACACTAGGATCTGGCTTAAACTAAAGCCCGCTAGTGTTAACTGTCCGGACACCAAACGTGCACAAGTGCATGGATGTGACCGAACCCTGTCGCAAAACCATGCGACCTGTCGCAAAACCATGCGACCTGTCGCAAAACCATGCGAGCTGTCGCAAAACTATGCGGCCTATACTCTTTTGCCTAAAGGCGAATAGTTTTCTGTGTGGGACTCTAAAGACTCGACACTACGCTGGCAGTGGGTTTAACCACAAACCGCAAGCGGCACTAGCTGTGCGTAACGGTCCCCAGGTAGATGCCGACAAGAAGACTGACAAGGTGAAACCCATCTGAACTCCTACTGAGTCTGAATGTGATAATCTCCATACAGTCCGGTCTGTTCGTCTGATACATCACATGGCGGGCCTAGGGGGCGGTAAACGTCAGTCCCCTAATAGCGGTATAAGTCGTGTCGGAGTGTAGCCCAGAACACCCTGAGATAGCACTGGAAACCTACCAGTATATCTCGCTTGCCTTGGCCAGGGACTACTCGTGTAATGGCTCTCCTAGACACAGCGCGATGTCAACCCCCAATACCGGGAGAGACGGATCCTGTCTAACCGTCACTGCCTCCAAGTGCTTCGGGACTGCACCCAACTACTACCTGTTTGCACGACTCCTTTGAGTCGTGGTAGGGTAGTAATCTAAGTTTAGTGGGAACACACTCGAGGCGAAGTGGCAGTGTCAAGTCAGCGGACTAAGCTGTACTCATGTCACCCGGGAACTGATAACTGACGATAGGTATAGTACCAACCAACAGTTCCCGACGAGTCCTGTCCAGTGTACTCGTAACCTAACGAACACCCGCATACTATCTCAAGTACGACGTACTGACGGCTGTGGGACAGACCGTCTCCCACACTGGGATGAGAAGCGCATACGCTAGTCTACTCCGGAGTATCGATGCCCTGTCTCGACAGTCCTGCGACTAGGGACCTGCATAAGGATGTGCTTATAGATTCCCAGCCTCCACGAGTGTGACTGCCATCACAACGCTGGTAATCAAGCAAAGATCCTAAGGGCTCCACTAATGTGTATATGTGATATACTAAAATAAACACATGTACACATTAAAGTAGAAACAAACCAAGTAGCATACTACTATATTGAGCAAGATTGTCTATACAAGGTGAATATCCCAAGCTTCCATTAAGTAATATACAAACTAGTATGATACAGTAATGGCCTCTAGGGTATATACACTAACAATCTCCCACTTGCACTAAGGCCATGTACTGGCGTATCGAAGACCTATCATCTCGATCAGCTGCTCAAACTGAGTCTGGGGTAAGGCCTTTATGAGTGGATTAGCAGTGTTATCTTCCGTAGAAACTCTCCGAACCTCGATCTACTGGCGACCCACGATCTCCCTGATCAGGTGATACCGCCTTAAGATGTGTCTGGACTTCTGATGGGACCTGGGTTCCTTCGCTAAAGCTATAGCCCCGTTGTTGTCACAATACAGCGGTATTGGATCAACAATGGACGGAACCACTTGAAGTTCCGTTAAGAACTTCCTTATCCAGACGGCTTCTTTTGCGGCATCTGCAACAGCGATATATTCTGCTTCCATCGTCGAGTCAGCAACGGTTTCCTGTTTGGAACTCTTCCAACACACCGCCCCTCCATTGAGGGTAAAGACATAACCCAACATGGACTTGGAATCATCCTTGTCACTCTGGAAGCTGGAGTCAGCAAAGGCCTCGATCTGGAGGTCTTTTCCGCCATACACCAAGAACATCTCCTTAGTCCTTCTCAGGTACTTGAGAATGTTCTTTACCGCTATCTAGTGTTTCTCCCCAGGGTTTGACTGATACCGGCTTACCACACTCAGTACATAAGCTACATCTGGTCTGGTATACAACATCGCATACATTATAGAGCCTACCGCAGAAGCGTAGGGTATAATAGACATGCGATCCCTTTCCAAATCAGTCTTGGGAGACATCTCTTTGGAGAGGGTGATCCCGTGACAAGCCGGTAGATTACCGCGCTTAGAATCTTCCATACTGAATCTTTTCAGTATGGTGTCGATGTACCTGGACTGTGAGAGTCCCAGTATCCTCTTGGATCTGTCACGATAGATCCGGATCCCTAGAATATGAGGCATCACCCAGGTCTTTCATGGAGAACCTGTGTGACAAGAACCCTTTGACAGATTGTAGCATAGGAATGTCATTTCCTATTAAGAGAATGTCATCCACGTATAAAACGAGGAATACTACAGTTCTCGCTACAAATCTACTATAGATGCATGGTTCATCTGGATTTTTGATAAAGCCAAATTCTTTGACCGTCTCATCAAAACAGATGTTCCAACTCCGCGATGCCTGCTTTAGTCCGTATATGGACTTAAGCAACTTACACACCTTTCCGCTGCTCCCACTCTGAATGAAACCCTCTGGCTGGTCCATATAAACACACTCCTCTAAATTTCCATTTAGAAAAGCGGTCTTTATGTCCATCTGCCAAATCTCATAATCGTGGAAGGCAGCAATGGCAAGAAGGATCCGAATGGATTTCAGCATAGCTACTGGAGAAAAGGTCTCGTCATAGTCCAAACCAGGTCTTTGACGAAAACCCTTTGCAACCAGTCTAGTTTTATAGGTCTCAACCTGTCCATCTACACCAATCTTCCTTTTGAAGATCCACCTGCATCCTACGGGTTTTACCCCATCTGGAGCAACGTCCAACGTCCATACTTTGTTGGTGTACATGGACTCCATTTCGGTCCGCATTGCATCTAGCCATTTTACCGAGTCAACCCTCTGAATGGCCTGCTGGAAGCTAGTCGGCTCATCATAATCAATGATGCAATCCTCTCTATCCCCGTCTATGAGAAAACCGTAGTATCTCTCGGGCGGATGAGACTTCCTGCTACTCCTGCGGAGCGGCGTAGGAATGTCATGTTCTTTTGAACCCTCTGGTTCTACTAAGCTTTCAGTAATAGCTCGTGGTTCTGGAATTTCTTCCAGTTCTATTGCGCTCCCACTTATCTGATTCTCCAAAAACTGAGTTTCCAAGAAGTGGGCATGCCGAGAAACAAAAACCTTTTGTTCCTCTTCGCAATAGAAGAAATATCCTTTGGAGTTCTTTGGATATCCCATAAACTTGCACTGTACTGAGCGTGCCTCGAGCTTGTCCGCATGCTGCTTTTTGACAAAAGCTGGACATCCCCATGTCTTAATGTGATTAAGATAGGGTCTCTTCCCACACCACATCTGATATGGTGTAGTAGGCACAGTCTTAGTTGGAACTCGGTTCAAAAGGTATGCAACTGATTCTAGTGCATATCCCCAGAATGACCACGGTAACTCAGCGTTACTCATCATGGACCGTACCATATCCAATAGGGTTCGGTTCCGTCTCTCCGATACACTGTTATGTTGCGGAGTGTATGGAGGAGTAAGCTGAGAGAGAATTCCATTCTCTTTTAAGTAATCCAGGAACTCGGCACTCAAGTATTCACCACCTCGATCCGATCTCAGTGTCTTGATACTTTTGCCGGTTTGTTTTTCTACTTCATTCTTATATTCCTGGAATTTTCCAAAGGCTTCGGATTTATGTTTCATTAAGAAGACATAACCGTACCTTGAAAAGTCATCTGTAAAAGTAATGAAGTAAGAATAACCGCTTCGTGCATGTGTAGACATTGGACCGCACACGTCGCTGTGTACGAGTCCCAAGAGCCCGTTCGCTCTTACTCCGTGTCCAGTGAACGGAGTCTTTGCCATCTTTCCTTTGAGACAGGATTGACAAGTGGCATACGATTGATATTCGAACGGATCCAAATATCCTTCTGTATGTAACTTCGTCAACCTTCTCTCATTGATGTGACCCAGTTTACAATGCCATAAGAAAGTCTGATTTATTTCCGGAGACTTTCTTTTGTGTGTATTCTGGACATTGAAAATCTGTGGTTGGTTTATTACGTATATACCGTTGCTTAATGTACCTGACCCAATCAGAACTTGATTAAGGTGAATGTTTACAACATTACTTACAAACGCAAATTCATAACCTTCTTTAGAAATCAAAGATACAGAAATGATATTACAAGTTGCGTTGGGTACAAAAAAGCAATTACGTAAAACCAAAACATGTCCATCAGACATTCCCAGGTGATAGTCCCCCACGGCCTTAGCATCCATGCTAGCTCCGTTTGCAACTTTGAGGGTCATGTCACCTGCCTTAAAAAACCTACGGTTTCTCAACGCCTGCAAAGAATTACAGATATGAGATCCTGATCCGGTATCCAATACCCAGGAAGTAGAGTTTATTGATAGACAGTTTTCAATAACATACACACCTGAAGCTGAAGCCGCAACTTGCTTCAGATTCTGTGTTATGGCTTTCCAAGCCCTGCAATCTTTCTTCCAGTGCCCACTCTTATGACAGTAAAAGCACTCTTCCTTCCCCACAAGTTTCCCCGCTATCTTTGTTGCTTTTGCCTTTCCCTTCGTATCCACTTTACTAACACCGCCCCTTGGTTTGGCGGGGGCTTTCTTCTTCTTTCCCTTGGCTTTCGCCTTGGACCTAGAAGAGGAAGATCCTCCTACAAACAAAGTGGATGTTTCCCTACCTTTCTGTAGGGTGCCCTCTGCACTCCTCAGCATGTTGAGGAGTTCTGAAAGTAACTTCTTTTTCTTGCAAGTTGAAGTTCAGGATAAACTGGGCGTAAGTGGAATGAAGGGACTGGAGAATCAAGTCCGTATAGAGCTCGTTCTCTAACGTGGTCCCAAGGTCCGCGAGCTCCTCAATGAAGCCAATCATCTTAAGCATGTGTTCCGCTACCGATGATCCGATGGCCAACCTTGCCGAAAACAGCTTTTTCGACACTTCGTTTCTTGCGATACGAGATTGCTCTCCATACAGTTCTTTTGTATGGAGAAATATGGATTCGAGGTCCATATTCTCGTGCCTCCTCTGATGTTCGTTGTCCATAGAGACAAGCACGAGGCACTTGGCCTTCGCGCAATCGATTTCCCAGGTCTTATGGATTTCCCTATCCGCGACGCTGGTTTTGGGACCTGGGACAGGGGGAGTTTTGGTGGTAAGGAGATACCCCAACTTGTCATAAGTGATTGCCATTTTGACATTCCTGAGCCAATCTTTGTAGTTTGGCCATGTCAGTATGTTTTTATCTAGTAGTAAATTAAGTCCGGTCATGATGTTTGGTCGCTGCAATTAGGAGAGAGAGAAGAAACACTTTAGCATGATACTCTTGCAAGTTTAGAGTGGTTTTTAATTTGTCTAAACAGGATGTCTCCCACTGTCTCTCGAATCCCTCCTCAAACCAAAAAGGAAGAATTAGTCAGGATCAATCTCTCCGTATAATACTTGCTTAACCGTTCGGCCAGGCTGGTGTCAGTACTTCGAGGGAGGTTTTCCAACGCTTTCGCGAAGTTCCTTAATTAAATAACCTCTTTTCCCTGGGGGCGTAGCCCCGCTAACACCTTTCTAGACACCTACTTGGTTTATAGCATTGATCGTTAAGTGAGAAATTTCCCGAGGAGTAGCATATACTCACAGTAGGATCGGGATCCAAATATCATCGCGTGACAAAACTGAAGGAATCCTACCAGAATCATCACACTCCAAATGGTATGCAGTGCTAGCAAGTTTCAGTTCTTTTGAAACTCCCGATGTGGATTTTTTCCCCATGCTCTTATGACCGTGACTTTGGCCAAAATATCATAAGTCACATGTCAAGTTCTACCCGTCATTCTCCAGGTTAATTTGAGCCCACCCGCACATACCCTTGACTTTGGCCAAAATGGTAGAATGACTGCCCCAAACCAACATATCTATCTATGCTGCACATGAATACCCAATAGCTACCAATCACTATGCCTTGATTTTGGCCAACATACATAGCTTGAATACTTATTGACCATTCATGTGAAACGACGGAGGGCTACGAATGGTTTTGGCGAAACCGTGAACGTAGTGAACTTGATATAATCGAAGGAACGAGATAGCTTTTAAAAGGAGTGGCTTAAGCTCCGCGTTTAAAAGTTATTTTTGAAAAGAAACCGAGTGGTTTTGAAAGTGTTCCAACGACTTTTACTTGGTTTATTTTTTCTTGCATTAATTCCAATGCGTCCCATCATTTAATCCTACCATTGCAGAAAACAACCAAAATATGACGTACGCTTATGCCATCCGCATTCGCCACGGGACCCCGTCATTACCCGTTAGGTTACTTAACTAACGACAGAGCGGGGGCTGGACTAGCGTGGATGAAAAACATAAGCAACGCCTAAATAGATATCATATATAGATATACTCATTCGTCACATGCAATGATAGCCATTCCAGATCACAGATGAACACATTGGATATACTAGGAATCCGCAATTCGTACGAGCCTGTAACGAAAAGCGGATTACACGGTCGCGATGAATAGCCAATACCCCACCCTAGACCCCTACGGGTGCGGCAAACTACCCGCCAAATATCCGAAGCAGAGCAACCTCCCTTAACGACGTGAGTAGGCCACTCGGCACTTCGAGATACCCGGTAGTTTGTGCACCCCACCTTGGGTCTATCCTAGGAGCAAAAACAGTAAAAGAAATTATACAATGACGGCTACAACCCCGACCCGGTTGTGCGGCCAAAAATAATATTACATCAATTTACATATTACATGAATTGAAAGATAAAAGGAAAAACTCTCATCTCACAACCCCCGGCTATTCATCCGCGACAATCCAATGAATTCATATACACATACCATCAACATTACAGATCACAGATATGTATAACCCCCACTAATCGACGTATAGCGATTAGCGGACGTTCAATACATATAACACATCACAGATATATACCCGTCAGCTTAAGTCTTTAGAAGTTCGATCAAAATACGGATTTTCAAGCCCCAAAAACTAATTTTGCTTTCTGGAAAATCTGGGCAAAAATAACATATTGTAAAAATCCTAAAACAACCCCAGAAACACTCTGCAAGAAAACAGTGCCACGACCGAGTCAACTCGGCCGCGGTTCCGCGGCGCTTTGACTGAGTCAGTGGACCTGTTTTCTTGGGTGTCTTAAGAAAAGCCTGAGCCGATTTTTCATGTATGATTTATTATTTTTTGAACAGAGGAAAAAATCGGCAGAAATTATGCTATTCGGGTATGTTTCGTGATATTTTCTCCGATCGAACTTCTACTTACTTTGCTAACATGTTAGATAGTGTTTAACTAGGCTCTGATACCACTGTAAGTCCACGGTACCTCTCCCGGTACTTACGGGCTTGCGGAAATAATGAAAAACGATTTTCAAGAGGTGGTAACATGGACTCAAAATACGGATCTTTGTTAAACAACTAACTAACAAACCTAACAAGAGTTTTACCTACTCGGTTAGGGGGTTATACCTTTCTTGAACTCCTTCGTCTTCAACTCTTTCCGGTGTACGGATCGGCCTCACCTCGTCGTCTCCTTGCGCCGAAGATGGATCCACCTGAAAGCTTCTACCTTTGGCTTCTTCTTTGAACTTGAAGAAACTAGAACACTTGGTTTGCTAAACCTTTTGAACTAGGATGAGTAGAGAAGTGATATGGGTTTTCTTTTATCTCTAAGGCAATGTTTCTCAACTCATGAGAGGGTGTTGCCTTGAGCTAGAGAGAGAGCAAGAGGGAGAGCAAGAGGGAGAGCTCAAGCAAGAGAGAGAAATGAAATGAGAGAATGAGTAAGTCTTTTGCCATCCAAGCTCTCATAATCCAAAACCATGATTACTCATAATAGTAATTGAGTATTATGTGATGGTTCAAGTCAAAATGGCCATATCATTTCATACACTCATTTTGCAAAAACAAACAAGCAAGCAAAAGTCTTTGCCATGAAATGATAGCCATTGTAATGATGATGGTCAACTAGTCCAACCTAGTCAACCGGTCAACAAAGTCAACCCCTCATCTCAACCATGACACAATAATACTTAATTAATATTATCATTAATCATATTTCTTATTCTCATTAGGGTTTAGCAAAAGTCAATGGTCAACAGTGAACAGTCAACAACCCCAATGAGAATCCTCTGCCTCTGTCTCTCTGTCAACTGTGCATACACACGCGCATCCGTGTTCCGAGGAACACGAATACAAACGAGATAAAACCAATCCCAAAATGTACACTAGGATCTGGCTTAAACCAAAGCCCGCTAGTGTTAACTGTCCGGACACCAAACGTGCACAAGTGCACGGATGTGACCGAACCCTGTCGCAAAACCATGCGACCTGTCGCAAAACCATGCGACCTTTACTCTTTTGCCTAAAGGCGAATAGCTTTCTGTGTGGGACTCTAAAGACTCGACACTACGCTGGCAGTGGGTTTAACCACAGACCGCAAGCGGCACTAGCTGTGCGTAACGGTCCCCAGGTAGATGCCGACAAGAAGACTGATGAGGTGAAACCCATCTGAACTCCTACTGAGTCTGAATGTGACAATCTCCATACAGTCCGGTCTGTTCGTCTGATACATCGCATGGCGGGCCTAGGGGGCGGTAAACGTCAGTCCCCTAATAGCGGTACAAGTCGTGTCGGAGTGTAGCCCAGAACACCCTGAGATAGCATTGGAAACCTACCAGTATATCTCGCTTGCCTTGGCCAGGGACTACTCGTGTAATGGCTCTCCTAGACACAGCGCGATGTCAACCCCCAATACCGGGAGAGACGGATCCTGTCTAACCGTCACTGCCTCCAAGTGCTTCGGGACTGCACCTAACTACTACCTGTTTGCACGACTCCTTTGAGTCGTGGTAGGGTAGTAATCTAAGTTTAGTGGGAACACACTCGAGGCGAAGTGGCAGTGTCAAGTCAGCGGACTAAGCTGTACTCATGTCACCCGGGAACTGATAACTGACGATAGGTATAGTACCAACCAACAGTTCCCGACGAGTCCTGTCCAGTGTACTCGTAACCTAACGAACACCCGCATACTATCTCAAGTACGACGTACTGACGGCTGTGGGACAGACCGTCTCCCACACTGGGATGAGAAGCGCATACGCTAGTCTACTCCGGAGTATCGATGCCCTGTCTCGACAGTCCTGCGACTAGGGACCTGCATAAGGATGTGCTTATAGATTACCCAGCCCCTACGAGTGTGACTGCCATCACAACACTGGTAATCAAGCAAAGATCCTAAGGGCTCCACTAATGTGTATAGGTGATATACTAAAATAAACACATGTACATATTAAAGTAGAAACAAACCAAGTAGCATACTACTATATTGAGCAAGATTGTCTATACAAGGTGAATATCCCAAGCTTCCATTAAGTAATATACAAACTAGTATGATACAGTAATGGCCTCTAGGGCATATACACTAACAAGCGGCACACTTCCTGCCAGTGAATACCACTTTCGGATTGCGCAGTATGCCCAGATTTACATCGACGAGATCGTACGGTTGCACGGCGTCCCGACGTGTATTATGTCCGACAGAGGCACCCAGTTTACCAGCCGACTATGGCAGAGGCTTCAGGAGGTTTTGGGCACCCGCTTGAGTTTTAGCACAGCATTTCATCCGCAGACCGACGGCCAGTCAGAGCGGACTATTCAGACTCTCGAGGACATGCTCCGAGCATGCGTTTTAGATTTCGAAGGTAGCTGGGATCACCATTTGCCCTTAGTGGAGTTCTCCTACAACAATAACTTCCAGGAGACCATTTAGATGGCACCATTCGAGACTCTATATGGGAGGAGATGCAGATCGCCCGTCTATTGGACAGAGCTCAGCGAGAGCAGTATATTGGAGCCGCAGATTGTTGAGGAGATGACCGCGAAGATCCAGTTGATTCATGATAGGATGAGAGCAGCCTAGAGCAGGCAGAGATCTTATGCGGACCATCGCCGACGCAGACTTGAGTTTTCTGTTGGTGATCATGTTTTCTTGAGGGTCTCCCCAATGAAGGTGTGATGAGATTTGGGAAGAAGGGGGAGCTTAGTCCCAGATATGTGGGCCCCTTCGAGATCCTCGAGCGTGTTGGTGCAGTTACGTATCGGTTAGCTCTTCTGCCCAGTTTTCCAGATGTTCACCCCGTATTTCACGTTTCGATGCTCCGCAAATATCTTCATGGTCCTTCGCATGCGATTCAGCACCCGTTTGTGGCATAGCAGTTACCAAGGCATGTGTGTTCCCATGAATAGTGCCCGTGCAGCATAAGCCAATGGTAATAGTGCGAGTGTCCTATGAGTTACTAGCACAGTATACATTTATATGACGAATGAATACAATGCAACGGGATAATGAAGTAGGAACTATGCATATAGTTACAGTTCAAAACTATATTCTAACTATCGGGCGTCAAGCGCCATCCAAACGATTTCCCCCGTAGATGTGTACATCTACTCACCGGAATGTCTTAGCTAGCCAAGTCCAACCACCGCCTTTCCTTTCCGCGCCGCGTCCGATGTCTCTGCGACCGATCCTGGAGTTTACACAAAACAACACACGTAAGGTTAAAATCCTGCAAAAGCGCGATATCAAGATTACACGAGAACTAACGTTGCAAACTAACGCGTGTGCAAGCGTGATGCCAAAACGTGTGTGCAAGCACCTGGAACCACCCTGACACACCGCGATACACCGCAAAAACCAGACCCAAACTCAAAACGTATGTGTCGCGCAAGTTTAAAAGTAATGAAAATAAGGTTTTTGGTTCCAGATTTCGACTTGAGTTGAATTAGGAAAAGTTGCATATACCAAACACCTTAGATATGTAGCAGACTCCCCCAGCCTAAACCCCAACACCTAAATCACCCCTCTGGCCGCAATTTGCGGCCATAACGAATTTTTCTGAGTCCTGGGGTAGGAAGTGGGGTCTCGTGCTTTGTGTGTGTGTTCCTAGCTTAGTAACTAAGTCCCAGTATCTGCGACTTTTTCCTGAAGCACTCGCTTAAAAAGTAGATCACAAAACCACCCAAAATCTTAACTAAAACGTTTAATTTACGCTAATTTAAAACAATATGGTATTTTAGTGTAATCCGAAGCAATTACTTGGGTTAAACGACACTAATAGTACTTAATTAAGCTAATCAAGCCCTAACAACCCTAACTTAATTTAATCTTCATTTAAACCACCTAATTAGCACTAAAACCCACATAAACACTAAATAAGCTAAAATAACTACAAGTTTAGCAAAGAGGTGATTAAAGTGGGCTTAATACCTCACAAAAGGTCAAGTGGTGGCACAACTTGCTGGCCTTTCCCCTAGAGCTCAGATTTGGCTCAAAAACCAACAAAGGAATGATCTTGGAGTGATAATGTGAGTTGGTGTGATGGTAGATGGGTTTTTAATGAAGATTTGGGCAAGGAATTGATGAGAGAAGAAGAAGAGATGAAGGGGGAGGTGCTGAGCTGCTGCTGCTGAAATTGGGAGTGAGAGAGAGAGAGAGAAAGCCCCAAAGTCAAGCCCCCATGCTCATTAAATACCCCCCTATACCTCTCTTTTCTCATTATTTAATCTATTTTCTATTTTCTTTATTAGTTTTAGTTTTGTTTTGGTTTTAAAAAGAAATTGGGACAAAGAGGGAAAAAGAAAAATGGTAGACATGTTAAAACTTAGCCTAGGGTGAAAATTGTGCATGCTACACTAAATTTGGCCTGGAAAAATATAGTTAAGAAAATTTGCTAACTATGTGAACACTAAACTAATTAATAATTAATAAAACACACATATATATAAAATCACATATTTTCACAATTAAAATTTGATTTATTCCAGTTTATGTGGAAAAATAATTGTTAACGGGATTTTATGAAAAACACGCATTATAGATAATTAACGCGAAATTAACCTAAAGAATTTCAAAGCGTTACAATCTTCCCCTTAAAGAAATTCGGTCCCTGAATTTAAAATCTAGCTATGCGTACCTTCAAAGAGATGGGGATATTTCTTCCTCATCTCGTCCTCGGTCTCCCAGGTGACCTTCTCGTTGCTCGGGCCACGCCAAAGGACCTTGACGGACGGTATAACCTTCGATCTCAATTTCTTCACCTGCCGATCCAGGATGACCACCGGCTGCTCTGCAAAAGAAAGGCCGCGCTCCAGCTGGATCGTTAACTAGTTAAATCCAAATCTTACCACTTGCGCCATTATTCTTAATAACCTGCAATTGATATATTAAATTCTTTAATATGGATATGTAGGATTGCTAGGTACATGCACGCATCTTATTGCATCATTGTTCACGCATAGCTTTCTAGTTTCCGCACTTGCATTTCATATTATTAAAATCATAGCCATTCATGTATCATGATTCGCTCGAGGATTTTTCGTATTTATGATATTTATGGATTTGGAGGAACCGCAAAGATTTGAAAACATATTACCATTTTAAATATTGTAAGTTTGCGGTTTTCTCATGATATGATATATGTGTCGTCCACCATGAGTTTTCTGCTAGTTTTCGAGACCCGTTTCGAGGAGTAGGATGAACCGTCTCGAGTACATGGTGGGCCCGGTAAGGTACCCCGGGGCAAGAAGTTCGAGTGTAGTCGGTGAGCCTGGCAGGGGTAGACTGCCTACCAGTGATTGTTGGCGCGGCAGATATCCATAGGATACCGATCGTGGTCGTGGGATATTGATATTTGAGTTGGGCCAGTCCGGATTGCCGGAGCCCGAGGTTTTGAGATACCGATACTTTGGGCACTGAGATATTCATTTGAGGCGTCGATGCTTGACACGGATTTCTGTTGATTTCATTGATATATTCAGATCTCGCATTTTTACTGCATTCATGCTGCATGCATTTTATCATATCGCATCATATTAGCATATGTAGGTTGTGACATCATTGTGTACATGCTTACGATAGCCTTATTAGATGTTATTTTTACTCACGAGTTGGTAACTCACCCCCATTGTGCCATAGTGTTTTGCAGGTCTGACCCGTCAGCACAGTAGCAGCGGGCGCACCTCCTCTTTTGCATCATTTTGCTTGGACTCGTAGCTTGTTCGTAGGTGGGTTGCGGGGTTTATTTTGTTGCCACTTGTATCATCATTGTATCTAGTGTACTCCATCTACTGTAGCTACCTTATATATACCAGTTGTGCTGTTATATGTGTGACCTAGAGACGAGACAGTGAGATTTGTGTATTATATGTTATTTCTCTGGGTCGAGCTCATTTGAGACGACATGTTGCTTTATTCATTGTGCTTTTATTTCTTTTCTGCACAGTTGATATTTATTGCGTGGGATTGTGAATCCGCATTTGGGCGAAGAGCTAGCTCCCGCTTGGGGATGCTTTATTTCATGTTGTATATACATATTCCTGTTTTGTACTCGTTTGGGGTCAGTTTTTACAAAGGAGACTCTGCCGAATTTTTCGGAAAAATGGATGTTGCTTTTAAAAGCTTGATGCGACTTATTTAATTGAAATTTGCTTTATATATTTTGGTTTTCCTTCACTCTACTACTCTACTTGGTTTTGATTTATGGGTTTTGGCTTACTTAGGTTACGTACGCCTTGAGACGTTTCGTAATTTAAGTGCCAGTCATGCTCCGTACCTTTCGGGTCATGACAAAGCTACCAAAGCAATCACCAGAAAAGGAACAATGTACCAGTAAAGCCGCAAAGAACCTGTACGACAAAACCTGCAAGAAAACTGTGGCACAACGGGGGTGAGTTGCCAACTCGTGAGTAGAAATCATAGGTATGACTCAATCCTAGGTCAAACGATCAGTAATATATATATCCTCAAAATGATAAAGTCTGAAGTATGATAAGGTGGCAAGGGTAAACATCTATACATAAGTGTAATACCAAGTGCTCGTGTCAGTGTCTCAGGTAGCAACATATCATAAATGTGAGGCATCATCAATGAAATCAGCATGAAGTCAGTGTCAATTATATCATGAAGTCTATAAGTATATGGATATCATCCAACTATGTAATCAATGCCTGTATGCGTGTGGATCTCGTCCTCGTGTCAACAAATGACATAACAACATCATGCATGTAAAAGTCATAAAAGCATATGCATGAAAGTATGAGGATATAAATCAACGTGTGTCCCTCACGACACATCAAAATCATGGAACCTGAGTGTCCAGCATCGACACTCGAAAACATCAAGAAATCTGTGCCCAGCATCGGCACGTAAATCCTCATATCTCGGGCTCCGTCAGTCCGGATCGGCCCATATCATCTCTCGACTCCGGTCGGTATCCTCCGGATATCCGCCGAGCCCAAATACTATTACCGGTAGGTAGTGGTCCCTCTGTCAGGCTCATCGCCTACTGCACGACAGATCCGTTCTCGTCCCGGGGTACCATATCGGGTCCACCATGTACCCGCAATCGGCCTCATCCGGCTCCTCAAATCGGGTTTCATATGTCACACGTCTCAGAACCGAGAAAACGCATGGTGGACGCACCGAAATATCATATCAAGAGAAACCGGGTTTTTAAAACAGTACTTACTTTCTTTTGAAATAGCCACGGCCCTCAAATCCAGAAATCTCATGAAAACAGTATATCTCAATGTGTAAAATCATAAAGCATGATGTATGCGACATATAACAGAAATGTAAGAATATCCGTATATCATGCAACATGGAACAGTAATATGCACATATCGAGGGAAAACCGCTCTTTTAAATGAATCCAGTTTAAAAATATATCATGCGGTTCCCAAATCTCCAAAATCAAGCCAGAATCATCTATGTATGTGCAAATATGCATGTATGCAAGTATGAGTGTACAATATGCATGTACGCAAGTATGTCATGCAAGGAGTCATATCCTGATGCAACAGTCCTACTGTGTAGTGACATGGCAATTATCGATGATGAAGTGTGTGAGCCGGCAAGCAGGTGTACGTGGAGCATACGCATCATCGGTAATGGTGCGGTGTCCTGACAGCATGGGTTTAACATAACAATAAACACATTTAAACATGCAATGCGATGCGAATAGTAAGAATATGCGGAAAATGAATAATAAACACAACAGTGAAGAATCTACATCAATATATATATGTCAAACAGTTTTGCTATTTGAAATAACACGAATCGTGGTGTTTAGAAAATAAGGGCTACGGTGTTTTTACGAAAAGATGCGTCTTTTGAAAATATCCGTAGAATCCCTTGGCCTGTCTTTAAAATACTCACGATTCGTTAGTTTTGAAATAGGTATGACTCGAGTCTTGTCTAACATCAAGTAAACTACAGGACTAATCGAAAGGTAAGGAAACCACCTAAATCTGAGTCGATACATATAAATATAATAGTCGGTGATCCCGCCTCAATAGTATCACATACGATACAATATATATTATGACATCCTCGAGTCAAGAGTGCGGATCTATCATCAATATATAGCTCGTACGTAAATCCGTCGTACGGCATCCCAAATCTGGGTTCGGGTCAAATATCATATTCATCTCATTATTCATCTGGTATCCATTATCATCATATCCTGTATTAGGGGTACTGATCTAAGTCTAGTACATACTGATACCGTATATATATATATATATATATATATATATATATATATATATATATATATATATATATATATATATATATATATGCGTGTATGAACACACACGCCTAAAGGCCCGCTATAATCTCATGTCGTATCTCCTAATACGAACCACATCATATCACCGATCTCATGGCACCATGCCCAATCTCATCGACTCATCTCCAAATACCATGTACAATCCTCATCATCCATGTATAAGTATACGTATGTATATATACATCTCCCCATAACCTCACAAGTAAAACAATGTAAACATGTGCGTGTGCGTGTGGGTGTAAACCTTATTCTAAGGTCCGCGACTAAACTAACTAATGACGCTATCATCCAATTCATATAAACACCCTCTTTTTAGTAATTTTTATAATTTTCCAAATTTTTCCCCAATTTATCGGTATTTAATTATACCGCAATATTAAAATATTCAATATATTTATTATTTAATTATAAAAATTCCCAAAATAATATTTTATTTTTCTGAAATGTTACAATCTTCTCCCCTTAAAGAAATTCGATCCCCGAATTTAAATTTAAACCCCTCAAATACTAAAATATTTCAGTAAAAAGTCCAAGTCGTCGGGGCTCCGAAATCATCAATACATAAGACGCATCATAGCGCAATGCATGCGCATGAACAATGAGCAGATAACTTCAAATCAAAACTCCGTCAAGTATCTCGCAATCATCGGAGTCGTGGCGAAGACACATGTAACGTTTTCAAAATAATAAAATATGATTTTTGGGAAATTTTATAATTTAATATTATTTTAATGAATATTTTAATATTCTGGTATAATTAAATACAAATAAATGGGGAAAAATTATGGAAAATTCTAAAATAGGGTATTTTATGGAATTATGCCATTTTAATGTTTTTAAGACTAGTTATATGCTAAATTAGTGTTAATCGCGATTAAAAATCGCTAATTGGATTTTTAGCATTTTTGTGCAAAAATGTGCACATATCATTTTCCACACTTGTTACACTTGTGTTACATTTCTATTGCCATGGTTGTTCTTTTGGGTTCACTATTGGAGTGAGAAGGAAAAGAAAAGAAAGAAAAAGTAATGATGATGATGAGAGAGAGACTAGGTCAACCCCCACTTTTTGAACCATACTCCCATCATTTTCCCCTTCTCATTCTCTCTCTTCTCCCTCTCTTGAGCTGCTGCTCTCTCTCTCCCTCTCTAGAAAAACCCTAGATCCACAATGAGATCTAACCCAAAACCCCATTCCCACTTCACAAAACTTACTCCCATGCTCACTAGCTACACATTGAACCTAGCAAGATTGGATTTGGAGGACTTTGAGCAACTCAAGAATTTTCTTGAGTTGCCAAATGAGGTAATTTCTGCACCTATTAGAGTAGTATCTCATTTCTTGTGCATCAATTCTAGTTTCATATCGATATTGTGTCGTTTTGTGGACTTTGGAGAATTCAAGTTAGGGTTTAGGGTTAGACCTGAAATCAAAGTGGAATTGAGGCTTGTTGTGACCTTAGAACCCCTTATGTGATGCTAATTTGAACCCAAACCTGTGCTAGAACACAGAATACGGAATTATGGAATCAATATCGGGAAAAACTGTAAATCTGGGAGTGTTTTGTGGAATCTGCTATCACCCCGAGACCCCAAAAATAAAACTGAGTTGACAGTGAGATGTGCAGGCACCATAGAACCACCACACCAAACCCTAGCCCCCAACTCCAATTCCAGGCCGCCAATTTATCCCTTCTGGCCACAAATTGCGGCAAGAGCAGGAGGGAACTGTCTCAAATTTTGTGCATGGCCCTATTTCCTCTAGTCTTGACCCTGGGTATGTCTAGTTTTGACTGATTCCATCTAGGGTGAAATCTGGGTTGATTTGCTTGAGTTGGTGTATGATTTACGACTTGTTTTAGTATGGATTTTGGTATTTGGTGATTCATTCCTGTCGGGTGGCGTTTGGACGTCAACGACAAGTGGATATTGATCGTGTTTACATGCGAGTCGATAGGTTTTTACCTATGCGGGTAGCGTGTGCTATTTTGGTTTCCGATGTGATTTTCATGTGCTTTAGCGTTGTGATATACTTGTAGGTACCCTACGTGATGTTGAGGCAAAGAAGATGAAGATGGCGACATCGGCACCGATACATGAGAAGCAAGGTGAGTAGATTTATATATACGGGGAGAAGTCGGGTGGATGGCGTATAGCACCCCCGCAGTCCGTGGTGATGTATACGAATACGTATACACACATATATTTATTATGTGTTGTTTAGGATTATTGATGGTAGTAATGGATTATTGATGATAAGGATGTATTGGTTTAGTATAGTGCGGAACCCTAGAGTAGTGGTTGCACCCGCACATACACATACACACATACTTGCATACATTCTTTCATTTATCTGTGCGCATATGATGGTGTGTATATCTACACATGGGTATGGGACTATGTGTTCATATACGGGTTTTGAGGATGATACGTGGGATTGAGATGAGTCGATGAGATTCGATTGAGGCCGTGAGATTTGGCGACATGACAGAGTTCGTATTGGAGATGTGATATGATGGTAGTGATACCTGTCATATGATGAGATAGTGTGATATCGACTCAGATTTAGGTGGTTTCCATACCCCTCTCTATTGACTTGATTGTGGGTTCATAGTTCGCATAGTAGGCATTAGACTAGACCCGAGTCATACCTATTTCAAAACTAACGAATCAGGGATATTTTAAAGATAGGCAAAAGGGTTTATACGGATATTTTCAAAAGGCGCATCTTTTCTTAAAACACCGTAGCCCTTATTTTACCAAAAGCCCTGATTCGTCGTATTTCAAAAGGCAAGGTTGCATGATATATCTATTGAGGCAGGTTCTCTACTGTTGCGTTGATTATTTGATTCCGCATATTCATGCTATTTGCATTGCATCGCTTGTATTGTTGATATATTTTGAGTCATGCTGCTAGGACACCAGCACCATTATCGATGATGCGTATGTTCCATGTACACTGTTGCCGGCTCACACACTTCATCATCGATAGTTGCCATGTCACTACACTGTAGTACTGTTGCATTCAGGATATGATTCTTGCATGACAGACTGATGTGCTTACATTTCTTTTACATGTCACACACATCATGCTTGCTGATTATACGCATTGAGATATGTTGATTCCATGATATTTCTGGTTTTGGGAACCGTGGGTGTTTAAAAAGGGAATATGTAACTGTTTTAAAACCCGCTTACCCTTGATATGATATTTCAGTGAGTCCACCATGTGTTTTCTCGGTGCTGAGAGCGACATGTGAAACCCGATTCGAGGAGGCGGATGAGGCCGATTGCGGGTACATGGTGGACCCGGTATGGTTCCCCGGGGCAAGAAATGTTTTTCGTGGAGTAGACGATGAGCCTGGCAGGGTGGCGAGTACCTACCGGTGATTGGTTGGACCTGGCGGTTATCCGGAGGATACTGACCAGAGTCGATAGATGGATATGGGCGTACTGCCGGGGCCGAGGGCCGATACCGCAGACAGAGCCTGTGGGCCGATCCGGACTGACGGAGCCCGATATATGAGGATTTACGTGCCGATGCTGGGCACAGTTTTCATGATGTTTTCGAGTGCCGATTCTGGGCACTCCGGTTCCATGATTTTGACGTGTCGCGAGGGACACAGGTGGTTTATATCCTCATATTTCCATGCATATGCTGATGATATTTACATGCATGATGGTTATTGTCATTGGGTGACGAGTGGACGGGATCCACGTATATGCAGATTGATTTCATTGATTGTACCTCACATTTATGTTATGCTATTACCTGAGGCACTGGCACGAGTACTTGGCACTACACTCATGTATAGAGATTATATTGCCAGTTTAGCATGTTTCAGACTTATTCATATTGAGATTTATATATCTGATCGTATTGACCTAGGATGGGCCATGCATTCGATCTCTGCTTATAGATATTTTTCTATTCACGAGTTGGAAACTCACCCCCGTTGTGCCACAGTCCTTGCAGGTTTTTGCCGTACAGATTCCATATCGGCATTTCTGGCACACTGCTTCCATATGGGTGACTTGCGTTGGTAGGTGGGTTCTTTTGTATCAGAACCGCTATTGCTCCTGTATTATTCATTGTATCTAGTTATTCCATCAACCAAAACTTTTATATTGTTTCCGGCTTAGAAAACAGTGTTGTATTATTTCGACCTTAGAGTCACGCCTATAGTATTACGGTTTTCTGGCTGTTTTGAGTTTCTTTTTGGGTTTTGTTCCTCGCCCTTTGGCGTTGTATATTATTATTGCTTGCGTGGTTGTGACCGTCGATTGACGAAGAACTAGCTCCCGCTTAGGGATGCCTTTTATCAGTTCATATATATTATTCTTGTTGTGCCCCGTTTGGGGCCAGTTTTTACAAAGGAAACTCTGCCGAAATTTTCGGGAAAGGTTACACATTTTAAAAATGCATATTCGGCTTAGTTATTTAAAAACTTGATTTTCGAAACGTGATTTCCTTCTTCTTAAAACCAGTTTTCCTTAATTACTCTTTAAATGGTTTTAGATTTCTGGGCTTTTGGCTTACTTGGATCAGATGGGGTCCTATAGACTTCATATGGTTCAAGGGCCAGTCACGTGCTCTTTCGGGTCGTGACAAAGTTGGTATCAAAGTGCTAGGTTGACCTTGGTTCGAGTCTGAGTTTGACTATGTGGAGCCTAGGGCGTTATTTATATACGGAACTTCGGCTTGACCTTACGGAACTTAGACTTAGTGGAGGGGGTATTATACCCGAACTTTAGTCGCGTAGGATGACCTTTGGTTGATGGAATATGTGACTAGGTAGAGTGACGTACCGTGGGTATGTTCCGCGGCATACTTACGACACGCCACTCCGCTTAAGAAACCTTAGGTTGTACATTTCCTTGCACCGTATTATATTCCTTCCTATGATCTATCTTCATCGATACTGGTTATGGTTTTGCTGCCACGATTGCACGAGCAGAGTGAGCTACGGCTCGAGCTGCGTCAGCATGAGCTCGTCGTGGACGAGGACTGACCAGGGCGTGATTCCAGAGGTGTACGATTGCAAATTGAGGCGTCATCTTATTGTGTTTTCGTGCCATGAGCGTTGGATTGATTGCTTTTATGAGATTTCCCGGGTGTGCTGATCGGCACCAGAGGATTGAGCCACTGATAGAGGCCAGCCAGGATGCGATGACCGTTGATATTATTGCTTATTCATGATGATAGAGGCGCTGTTCAGCGTACGGACGAAGGAGCCAGTTGCTGCTGCGAATGATGAGATATCGCTCAGATGATTGGAGCTACTGCAGCATGAGCATATTCTTAGAGATGTGATAGTGAGTCGCTAGTCACCGAGAATTAATGACTAGGACATGTGGTTCGTTCGCTTACCCCGATGCGAGGTCATCAGGTAGGTTGATTCCAGCTAGAAGCGACTTCACGCAGGTTCGTTGAGAGTCGATGGATACGATCGAATGTCAGGAACCCATTTTCCAAGTTTAAAGTATTCGGAAAGACATGCAAGCGATTCTATGGACCCTCTAGAAGAATGAAACCCTAACTCGACATAATGACCGTGTGAAAGCCTTTGAACCTTAGGGTTTGCGGCAGTTCCGCGACGCCATTAGTGAGGCTTGGGTTTGTCCTTCTACGGCTGGACCACCGATGCTGTGGTATGTACTCGATACTATTAAACTGTACCTGAGATGTTGAGCACTTGGGGGATTATGAGGTTCTGACGAGTCGATCGGACGATTCGATATCATTCGGATATCATGTGATGGGACACTGCTTGGGAGACTCCAGATACGAGCGTAGCCGTTGGAGCGCAGTCTGTGTAGCCACGATGAGATGAGTCCGAATCAGTCGATATTGAAGCAGAGTGGAGTAATGAGTTTGCACGAGATTTCGACGAGATGACGTTTCACTCCGCTGACATCAGAGATGCGATATGCACGCTGAGGACGTGTTCGGCTAGATATCTCCTACTGAGTGATGAAGATACTGAGTTCGTGATTTAGAGTCCGTGTGAGAGACTTCGGATGGACCATAGCCGAGGACATTGCAGTGCGCGGATAGAGGCGCGACGTCGAAATGGACGGTGATACAGACAAGCAGGATAGAAGTTCGTACGAGATGCAGACGAGCTGTTACTACACCCCGTTAAGATTAAAGGTCGGATATGCATACAGAGGCGCAGGGATGCGACCAGCTTCCGAGGAGATGTTGTACTAAGGACGCAGATGTCCAGAGAGCGAGAAAAGATTACGCCAGAGTACCAGCCTCCTTACAGTTTGGCTTAGGCAAGATCAGAAGAGACCTTGAGTAGGATTCCTTCCAGTACACTGCTGCAATAAGAGTTGCACCTAGGATCGGATGTGTGATGGGTATTCAGAGGACCAGAGGTCGGCGCCAGAGATATGCTGCTTTACGAGCGGTCATGAGGATTGACCGAGAGATGACCAGGGAAGTGCCAGAACGGAATCGTTCCTGTCAGCACACCTGACCGGGCCGATGAGCCGATGGATTGCGAGATTGGCAATCTACAGGAAAGATCAGGAACCAGAGGCAGAGGATGCCAGCCATGAGCAAGAGGCAAGTAGATATCTTGCGCCGCTAGCATCGGATGTACCGGTACCTTCTCGACCCTGAAGAAGGATATACCGACGACGGTATTTATGATTTATGATTTTGTGATTTGATTATCACGTATCCGTTGCTTTGGATTTCGGTATTTTGGACGATTTATTCGCATGATTTAGTCTTGATGACTGAGTTCCAGGATATTTGATTTTGTGCACCATGGTTGCACTTACTGGGTATTTATACCTTGCACATAGTTATTACTCTTGAGGTGTTGATTGTGATTTTATGCCTATTTTATGCCGGTGATTTGATTTACGCTTCCAGCATAGTTTCATGTACTTTTAGTGTTTTGATTTGTGCACGCTGATGCACGCGGTTGTGTGTTTTTCCATCGCGGTGCACCTGATTTGATTAAGCCGCGTTGTATATCGTTTCGTGCCTTGGCTGCACCTGCTTATGACTTTATGGATTTCATATGGTTGATTTGATGTTGTGCATATGTTACGCACACGATTTGATTTTTGCACTCGGTATAGTTTATATGTGCTTGTAGTGCATTGATATGTGTTTTGTGCACGCAGTTGCACACGTTTATGATTTCCTTTATATCTGGGTACACTTAGTGTTGCTGCTTACGCATTTGAGTTATTGCTGGTATTTGTGCATGGGATGCACAAGTTCTATACTTCGTGCGTTTGTCGCACCAATTTTATGTTTCTTGCGTTTATCGCATCAGATTTATATTTCGTGCCTTTGTTGCACCGGATTTATATTTTGTGCATTACGGTTGCACCTGACTTCGATTTGATGCCTTTCGGTATGTCGATTTTGATTGTGATATTGATGTGGATTCTTGCACTTCGTGCTTTTGACTGGACTTACGCATGTTCGGCGTTGCTATTGGATTTTGTGATTCCGTGCATGTTGAGTGCACAGGGTTTAGATTTTCATTCGTGCACGATAGATGCACCGATTTGGATTTACGCGCATGTTGGGCGCATGTTTTGAGATACGATTTTGGGGCACACCAGATGCACTAAATCGAGATTCTTCGTGCATGTCAGATGCACCTGTTTTGGCTGTCAGGCACACACGTTGCCTATGACAGATGTTTCGTGCACACCCGTTGCACCTAGATGTTGTTTTGTGCACCTGTATGGCACATATATGGATTTTGATTTCCGTGCGCACCAGACGCACAGGGTGGTGTTATGTGCATTTTTGGGATTTATTCCTTTTGGGGCAGTACATGTTTATGATATTGGATATTGGTTTTCATACTGAGCAGGACTAGTCAGAGGACAGTACCTGGATATATTTTGCATGCATTGATAGTTCGAAGGGATTTCCAAAGAGCGAGCTATAGTCTCGATATATATATACTTACGTGTCCGATGTGACACGAAACGTTTAAAAACAAGGAAACCCTTCTAAATTGTTTTCAAAACGGCGGAACGTACCTATTAAACAAAGGATATATATATATATACGTATATAGTTATTTTCTTGTGAAAAACGTCCGCCACTGTGCAGTGTTACGCGCATCGCACATCGACTTAAAAAGATTTGGCATGCATTTACATCAGCTATTCACATGTATAGATTGGATGTCTACATGTATAGTTCTGATTTATATCATATTGATTTTGTATTGGATTTGACATTTGTGTCTTTACCATGACTCCGATGATTGCGAGATGCTTGATGGAGTGTTGCTTTTGAGTTATCTGCTCAGTACTCATGCGCATGCATTGCGCTATGATACGTTTTATGTATTGCTGATTTCGGAGCCCCGATGACTTGGAATTTGTATTGAAATATTTTAGCATTTGGGGGTTTAAATTTAAATTCGGGGACCGAATTTCTTTAAGGGGGGTACATTGTAACGTTTTCAAATTAATAAAATATGATTTTTGGGAAATTTTATAATTTAATATTATTTTAATGAATATTTTAATATTCTGGTATAATTAAATACAAATAAATGAGGAAAAATTATGGAAAATTCTAAAATAGGGTATTTTATGGAATTATGCCATTTTAATGTTTTTAAGACTAGTTATATGCTAAATTAGTGTTAATCGCGATTGGATTTTTAGCATTTTTTTGCACATATCATTTTCCACACTTGTTACACTTGTGTTACATTTCTATTGCCATGGTTGTTCTTTTGGGTTCACTATTGGAGTGAGAAGGAAAAGAAAAGAAAGAAAAAGTAATGATGATGATGAGAGAGAGACTAGGTCAACCCCCACTTTTTGAACCATACTCCCATCATTTTTCCCTTCTCATTCTCTCTCCTCTCCCTCTCTTGAGCTGCTGCTCTCTCCCTCCCTCTCTCACCCTCTTCACAAAAACCCTAGATCCACAATGAGATCTAACCCAAAACCCCATTCCCACTTCACAAAACTTACTCCCAAGCTCACTAGCTACACATTGAACCTAGCAAGATTGGATTTGGAGGACTTTGAGCAACTCAAGAATTTTCTTGAGTTGCCAAAGGAGGTAATTTCTGCACCTATTAGAGTAGTATCTCATTTCTTGTGCATCAATTCTAGTTTCATATCGATATTGTGTCGTTTTGTGGACTTTGGAGAATTCAAGTTAGGGTTTAGGGTTAGACCTGAAATCAAAGTGGAATTGAGGCTTGTTGTGACCTTCGAACCCCTTATGTGATGCTAATTTGAACCCAAACCTGAGCTAGAACACAGAATATGGAATTACGGAATCAATATCGGGAAAAACTGTAAATCTGGGAGTGTTTTGTGGAATCTGCTATCACCCCGAGACCCCAAAAATAAAACTGAGTTGACAGTGAGATGTGCAGGCACCATAGAACCACCACACCAAACCCTAGCCCCCAACTCCAATTCCAGGCCGCCAATTTATCCCTTCTGGCCGCAAATTGCGGCCAGAGCAGGAGGGAACTGTCTCGAATTTTGTGCATGGCCCTATTTCTTCTAGTCTTGACCCTGGGTATGTCTAGTTTTGACTGATTCCATCTAGGGTGAAATCTGGGTTGATTTGCTTGAGTTGGTGTATGATTTACGACTTGTTTTAGTATGGATTTTGGTATTTGGTGATTCATTCCTGTCGGGTGGCGTTTGGACGTCAACGACAAGTGGATATTGATCGTGTTTACATGCGAGTCGATAGGTTTTTACCTATGCAGGTAGCGTGTGCTATTTTGGTTTCCGATGTGATTTTCATGTGCTTTAGCGTTGTGATATACTTGTAGGTACCCTACGTGATGTTGAGGCAAAGAAGATGAAGATGGCGACATCGGCACCGATACATGAGAAGCAAGGTGAGTAGATTTATATATACGGGGAGAAGTCGGGTGGATGGCGTATAGCACCCCCGCAGTCCGTGGTGATGTATACGAATACGTATACACACATATATTTATTATGTGTTGTTTAGGATTATTGATGGCAGTAATGGATTATTGGTGATAAGGATGTATTGGTTTAGTATAGTACGGAACCCTAGAGTAGTGGTTGCACCCGCACATACACATACACACATATTTGCATACATTCTTTCATTTATCTGTGCGCATATGATGGTGTGTATATCTACACATGGGTATGGGACTATGTGTTCATATACGGGTTTTGAGGATGATACGTGAGATTGAGATGAGTCGATGAGATTCGATTGAGGCCGTGAGATTTGGCGACATGACAGAGTTCGTATTGGAGATGTGATATGATGGTAGTGATACCTGTCATGTGATGAGATAGTGTGATATCGACTCAGATTTAGGTGGTTTCCATACCCCTCTCTATTGACTTGATTGTGGGTTCGTAGTTCGCATAGTAGGCGTTAGACTAGACCCGAGTCATACCTATTTCAAAACTAACGAATCAGGGATATTTTAAAGATAGGCAAAAGGGTTTATACGGATATTTTCAAAAGGCGCATCTTTTCTTAAAACACCGTAGCCCTTATTTTACCAAAAGCCCTGATTCGTCTTATTTCAAAAGGCAAGATTGCATGATATATCTATTGAGGCAGGTTCTCTACTGTTGCGTTGATTATTCGATTCCGCATATTCATGCTATTTGCATTGCATCGCTTGTATTGTTGATATATTTCAGTCATGCTGCTAGGACACCAGCACCATTATCGATGATGCGTATGTTCCACGTACACTGTTGCCGGCTCACACACTTCATCATCGATAGTTGCCATGTCACTACACTGTAGTACTGTTGCATTCAGGATATGATTCTTGCATGACAGACTGATGTGCTTACATTTCTTTTACATGTCACACACATCATGCTTGCTGATTATACGTATTGAGATATGTTGATTCCATGATATTTCTGGTTTTGGGAACCGTGGGTGTTTAAAAAGGGAATATGTAACTGTTTTAAAACCCGGTTACCCTTGATATGATATTTCAGTGCATCCACCATGTGTTTTCTCGGTGCTGAGAGCGACTTGTGAAACCCGATTCGAGGAGGCGGATGAGGCCGATTGCGGGTACATGGTGGACCCGGTATGGTTCCCCGGGGCAAGAAATATTTTTCGTGGAGTAGACGATGAGCCTGGCAGGGTGGCGAGTACCTACCGGTGATTGGTTGGACCTGGCGGTTATCCGGAGGATACTGACCAGAGTCGATAAATGGATATGGGCATACTGCCGGGGTCGAAGGCCGATACCGCAGACAGAGCCCGTGGGCCGATCCGGACTGACGGAGCCCGATATATGAGGATTTACGTGCCGATGCTGGGCACAGTTTTCATGATGTTTTCGAGTGACGATGCTGGGCACTCCGGTTCCATGATTTTGACGTGTTGCGAGGGACACAGGTGGTTTATATCCTCATATTTCCATGCATATGCTGATGATATTTACATGCATGATGGTTATTGTCATTGGGTGACGAGTGGACGGGATCCACGTATATGCAGATTGATTTCATTGATTGTACCTCACATTTATGTTATGCTATTACCTGAGGCACTGGCACGAGTACTTGGCACTACACTCATGTATAGAGATTACATTGCCAGTTTAGCATGTTTCAGACTTATTCATATTGAGGTTTATATATCTGATCGTATTGACCTAGGATGGGTCATGCATTCGATCTCTGCTTATAGATATTTTTCTATTCACGAGTTGGCAACTCACCCCCGTTGTGCCACAGTCCTTGCAGGTTTTTGCCGTACAGATTCCATAGCGGCATTTCTGGCACACTGCTTCCATATGGGTGACTTGCGTTGGTAGGTGGGTTCTTTTGTATCAGAACCGCCATTGCTCCTGTATTATTCATTGTATCTAGTCATTCCATCAACCAAAACTTGTATATTGTTTCCGACTTAGAAAACAGTGTTGTATTATTTCGACCTTAGAGTCGCGCCTATAGTATTACGGTTTTCTGGCTGTTTTGAGTTTCTTTTTGGGTTTTGATTCTCGCCCTTTGGCGTTGTATATTATTATTGCTTGCGTGGTTGTGACCGTCGATTGACGAAGAGCTAGCTCCCGCTTGGGGATGCCTTTTATCAGTTCATATATATTATTCTTGTTGTACCCCGTTTGGGGCCAGTTTTTACAAAGGAAACTCTGCCGAAATTTTCGGGAAAGGTTACACATTTTAAAAATGCATATTCGGCTTAGTTATTTAAAAACTTGATTTTCGAAATGTGATTTCCTTCTTCTTAAAACCGGTTTTCCTTAATTACTCTTTAAATGGTTTTAGATTTCTGGGCTTTTGGCTTACTTGGATCAGATGGGGTCCTATAGACTTCATATTGTTCAAGGGCCAGTCACGTGCTCTTTCGGGTCGTGACAAGTCATACCTATTTCAAAACTAACGAATCAGGGATATTTTAAAGATAGGCAAAAGGGTTTATACGGATATTTTCTAAAGACGCATCTTTTCTTAAAACACCGTAGCCCTTATTTTACCAAAAGCCCTAATTCGTCTTATTTCAAAAGGCAAGGTTGCATGATATATCTATTGAGGCAGGTTCTCTACTGTTGCGTTGATTATTCGATTCCGCATATTCATGCTATTTGCATTGCATCGCTTGTATTGTTGATATATTTCAGTCATGCTGCCAGGACACCAGCACCATTATCGATGATGCGTATGTTCCACGTACACTGTTGCCGGCTCACACACTTCATCATCGATAGTTGCCATGTCACTACACTGTAGTACTGTTGCATTCAGGATATGATTCTTGCATGACAGACTGATGTGCTTACATTTCTTTTACATGTCACACACATCATGCTTGCTGATTATACAATTGAGATATGTTGATTCCATGATATTTCTGGTTTTGGGAACCGTGGGTGTTTAAAAAGGGAATATGAAACTGTTTTAAAACCCGGTTACCCTTGATATGATATTTCAGTGCGTCCACCATGTGTTTTCTCGGTGCTGAGAGCGACATGTGAAACCCGATTCGAGGAGGCGGATGAGGCCGATTGCGGGTACATGGTGGACCCGGTATGGTTCCCCGGGGCAAGAAATGTTTTTCGTGGAGTAGACGATGAGCCTGGCAGGGTGGCGAGTACCTACCGGTGATTGGTTGGACCTGGCGGTTATCCGGAGGATACTGACCAGAGTCGATAGATGGATATGGGCGTACTGCCGGGGCCGAGGGCCGATACAGCAAACAGAGCCCGTGGGCCGATCCGGACTGACGGAGCCCGATATATGAGGATTTACGTGCCGATGCTGGGCACAGTTTTCATGATGTTTTCGAGTGCCGATGCTGGGCACTCCGGTTCCATGATTTTGACGTGTCGCGAGGGACACAGGTGGTTTATATCCTCATATTTCCATGCATATGCTGATGATATTTACATGCATGATGGTTATTGTCATTGGGTGATGAGTGGACGGGATCCACGTATATGCAGATTGATTTCATTGATTGTACCTCTCATTTATGTTATGCTATTACCTGAGGCACTGGCACGAGTACTTGGCACTACACTCATGTATAGAGATTACATTTCCAGTTTAGCATGTTTCAGACTTATTCATATTGAGGTTTATATATCTGATCGTATTGACCTAGGATGGGTCATGCATTCGATCTCTGCTTATAGATATTTTTCTATTCACGAGTTGGCAACTCACCCCCGTTGTGCCACAGTCCTTGCAGGTTTTTGCCGTACATATTCCATAGCGGCATTTCTGGCACACTGCTTCCATATGGGTGACTTGCGTTGGTAGGTGGGTTCTTTTGTATCAGAACCGCCATTGCTCCTGTATTATTCATTGTATATAGTCATTCCATCAACCAAAACTTGTATATTGTTTCCGACTTAGAAAACAGTGTTGTATTATTTCGACCTTAGAGTTGCGCCTATAGTATTACGGTTTTCTGGCTGTTTTGAGTTTCTTTTTGGGTTTTGATCCTCGCCCTTTGGCGTTGTATATTATTATTGCTTGCGTGGTTGTGACCGTCGATTGACGAAGAGCTAGCTCCCGCTTGGGGATGCCTTTTATCAGTTCATATATATTATTCTTGTTGTACCCCGTTTGGGGCTAGTTTTTACAAAGGAAAATCTGCCGAAATTTTCGGGAAAGGTTACACATTTTAAAAATGCATATTCGGCTTAGTTATTTAAAAACTTGATTTTCGAAACGTGATTTCCTTCTTCTTAAAACTAGTTTTCCTTATTTACTCTTTAAATGGTTTTAGATTTCTGGGCTTTTGGCTTACTTGGATCAGATGGGGTCCTATAGACTTCATATGGTTCAAAGGCCAGTCACGTGCTCTTTCGGGTCGTGACAAAGTTGGAGCCCGATATATGGGGAAGGGATGACCGAGGCAGAGGGCAGTCAGTCGCAGGTGGTGGACAGGCACGGGTTTTTGCTTTGACGCATCAGGACGCGCAGGCGTCTAATGCGGTGGTTTCAGGTATCCTTCCTGTATGTACAGTTGATGCACACGTGTTGTTCGATCCCGGATCCACGCACTCGTACGTATCCACACACTTCGTGCCGAGTTTGGGTAGAGAGTCCGGTTTGCTTGATCAGCCGCTTGTTGTGACCACTCCTGTGGGAGAGTCGTTTGTTGCTAGGCACGTGTTCCGATCCTGTACCGTCTGTATTGGCGAGAGGGAGTTGCCTGTCGACTTGATCCTTCTTGAGATGTTCGACTTCGACGTTCTTTTGGGCATGGATTGGTTAGCCACGTGCTATGCTTCTGTGGACTGCCGTGAGAAGACAGTTAGATTCTGTTTTCCCGGCGAGTCGGTGTTTGTTGTGTTGGGGGACCGTGGTGCCGCCCCTCACAGTGTGATTTCGTCTTTTCGCGCTGGACAGCTTTTGAGGAAGGGATGTCAGGGATTTCTCGCTTTTGTTTGCTCTGATACCAACTTTGTCACGACCCGAGTATTTCGACTCGTGACCGGCACTTAACCACGCTACGTCTACAGGCGTAACGCGACTAAGTAAGCCGAACCCAGAAATCAAAACCATTTAAAATAGTGAGTGTTGAAAACATTTAGTTAAAGCATTTAGAAAACCTTAAATAATTCAATAAGTTCTTTAAAAGTTACTTAATCATTTAAATAATTTTGGCAGCATTTCCTTTGTAAAAGTAGCCCCGAAACCGGGTACAAAACAAGATATGAGTGAAAAATGAAATCTAATGAAACAAAACATTCCCAAACGGGAGCAATCACGCCCAACGGCGGAAACCATCATCATAAGAGTAATATACGACGCCGTAGCGAAGAATGAGTAATAAGTAAACATCACAGAAAATAACTGCATATATAAAAAAAACAGTCGGCTCCCACGAGCTCGACACCAGAAATACAAAATATACATCATCGTCCTCACACAATATCTAAGTCCAGTACATAAATGGTAGATGGAGAGTACTAGATACAAAAAGGGATACAATAACAGTAGTCAGATACCACAACCCACCTAAATGCAAAACAGCTCTCGCCGCAACTGTGGTGGTATCTGTAGCCAAAAGATGCAAAAGACAGCCTGCCGTGACTATGCTGAGGGCAACCTGCAAATACTGTGGCACAACAGGGGTGAGTTGCCAACTCGTGAATAGAGATAACATATAAAGGTAATTACGAGCATGCACGTACTGCGCTACTCTAACAAATGCCAGCAGATGATATCAATGCGTGATAAGCAGTATGTGCAATAATCATGCAGATGCTCTGTCAGGTAAAATAACTACAGGATGAGATATATGGTAATCAATGCTGAGCATGGGATAAACAACATCGACACAGAATATCAACGTGGAAAAAAATCGGTGCCCACAACTGCACCCAAATCCCAATAACTCAGGCGCCGGCACACCCATCGGCCCTCAAATCCTGTAAATCTCTGAGAAATCACGAGTGCCCAACATCGGCACCCAAAACATCATAAAATACTCGTGTTCAGCATCGACACGCAAATCCTCATATATCGGGCTCCGTCAGTCCGGATCAGCCCACGGGCTCCGTCTGCGATATCGGCCCTCGTCCCCGGCAGTACGGATCATCCCGCATCCATCTCTCGACTCTGGTCGGTATCCTCCGGATAACCGCCAGGTCCAACCAATCACCGGTAGGTACTCGTCACCCTGCCAGGCTCATCGTCTACTCCACGAAAAACATTTCTCGCCTCGGGGAACCATACCGGGTCCACCATGAACCCACAAACGGATCATCCATTTCCTCGAATCGGGTTTCAAGCACACGTCTCAGCACCGAGAAAACGCGTGGTGGACGCACCAAAATATCATATCACGAGGAACCGGGTTTTCAAATGGTGCATCTTTTCTTAAAAATCCCACGGTCCTCAAAACCAGAAATCACATGAAAATCCAACACCAAGAAGTAAATCCAATGCGATGTGCTACGTACATCAATCCATGATATAGGTATAAGGGAAAACCGCTTTTAAAATTAGTTTCCGTTTTTAAAGATATCCTGCGGCTCCCAATTTCCATGAAAGTCATATCGAATCATATATGAAATGAACTACAGCAATATAATCATGGCAGTTCTACAGTGAGTGTGTCATGGCAATTACTAACGGTGTGTGTGTAGCATGCAGATTAGTGCTCGTGCAACATGAACCGTTAGTAATAGTGCGGTGTTCTATCGATTCTAAGCATACGTACAGCAGGGAATGCAATATGCAATGACAGTCCATGAGGTAGATGCAACATATTATAATAAGGTCCTATCAGCCCTGACGCATAACGCCATGCGGGCGATATCCCCGTAGATGTTAAATCTACTCACCGAAGTCTCGCGCTAAGTGTAGCCGACGACTTGCTTGCCCTTCTTCGCAACGTCCGTCTCACTCGCCTGCGAACCTAGAATCACATAACATATATCACACATAAGCTCAATTTCACAAAACGTGATATTACGATACAGTTAGAAACCCGTGTCGTAAACCAATCGCGCGTGCGCGCGATACGCTAAAACGTGTGGTCACGCGCCTGAAACTACCCTGACGCGTCGCGATACGCATAAACCCCAAACCCACACGCGTATCACGCGTGTCGCGGAGGTTTAAAATACGAGAAATAGGTATATAGTTCCAGATTTTTATACAGAACTTAACTTACAAATATATATATACCATAACACTACACACAGCAGAAGACACCCATAGGACCAAACCCCAACCCAAACCCTACCCATCTGGCCGCAATTTGCAGCCAGAAACAACATTCCGGCGGCCTAAACATGAAGAAAGGGGGTCGGGTTCTACCTGGGGTATCAGAACCTAACAAGTATACTGCAGTCTTCTCAAAATTATTCTGAACTCATCGGGTCGATAGCAGTTTTCAGAAACTCAAATTTTGCTTAAAAACGACGAATTGCATCAAATAGGGATCTGGTGGTAATTTAGTGCAATTGGGGGCTAAGCTGGGTTGAAATGGCCTTAACAACACTCTATCAACCTACTGAAACCAAATCACACATCACTTGCTTAAGGTTCCCGCTAAACACCTCATATCGCACTAAATCGCATCAAAAACCACTAACCGAAGCAAAACTATACTAAACAAGTAAACTAGGGAGTAAGTTTAGGAAATATACCCCACACTCAACCCTAGGGAGCTGGAGGAAGAAGAAGAAGTGAAGGGAAGGGGCTGCAGTCGAAGTTGAGGCTGTTGCTGCTGCTAACTGCTGCTACTGGTGCTGTTGCTGTTGTTGGAATGCTTGCTGCTGCTGCTGCTGTGGATGCAAGGAGCTGCTGCTGCTGAAGAGGTAAGGGTGTGTGTATGTGTGTGTGAGAGAGATAGTGAGGTTGTGAGAAAGAACAAAACAAAAAGAGAGGAAAATCATCACCCCAATGTCAACCCCTCCTCTCTCTCTCCTCATTAATTGCAAGCATGGCTTAAGCCATGATGCACTCTCTCTCTCTCTCTCTCTCTCTCACCAAGTCAACCCCCAAAGGAATTCAAATTAAAGCAACTATTAATTAACTAATTAAAACCCAAAAGACTTAATCCCCATGATTAAACCCACCATGGTTGCTAATCCTAGTATTAACTCTTTTAAAAACCCTAGTTTACATGCACATGTGTGTGCAAACCTAGGAAAATTTTAGAAAAATATTTATTAAATTAGGAAAAATATTTAAAACCCAATTTGGTAAACTTCTTATTAAAAATCCTTTATTTAAATATAATTAGTCACTAAACACATCCTAAGGTGTTACAATCTCTCCCCCTTAAAGAAATTCGTCCCCGAATTTCAAAATCTAACTACACGTACCTTCGAAAAGATGGGGATACGTCTTCATCATCTCGCTTTCGGTCTCCCAAGTGACCTCCTCACGGTTCTGACCACGCCAAAGTACCTTAACTGATGGGATGTCCTTCGATCTCAATTTCTTCACTTGTCGATCCAAGATCATCACCGGCTGCTCTACATAGGAAAGGTCGCGCTCAAGCTGGATCGTCGGGTGCTGAATCGCATGCGAAGGATCATGAAGATATCTACGGAGCATCGAAACGTGAAATACGGGGTGCACATTTGGAAAACTGGGCGGAAGGGCTAATCGGTATGCTACCGCACCAACACGCTCGAGGATCTCGAAGGGGCCCACATATCTGGGACTGAGCTTCCCTTTCTTCCCAAACCTCATCACACCTTTCATAGGGGAGACCCTCAAGAAAACATGATCACCAACAGAAAACTCAAGTCTGCGCCATCGACGGTCCGCATAAGATCTCTGCCTACTCTGCGCCGCTCTCATCCTATCGCGAATCAACTGGATCTTCGCGGTCGTCTCCTCAACAATCTGTGGCCCTAAGATACTGCCCTCACTGAGCTCTGTTCAACAGGCGGGCGATCTGCATCTCCTCCCATAGAGAGCCTCAAACGGTGCCATCTGAATGGTCTCCTGGTAGCTGTTATTGTAGGAGAACTCTACCAAGGGTAAGTGATGATCCCAGCTACCTCCGAAATCTACTACACACGCTCTGAGCATGTCCTCGAGAGTCTGAATAGTCCGCTCTGACTGTCCGTCGGTCTGCGGATGAAATACTGTGCTGAAACTCAAGCGAGTGCCCAAAGCCTCCTGAAGCCTCTACCATAATCGGCTGGTAAACTGGGTGCCTCTGTTTGACACGATACATGTCGGGATTCCGTGCAGTCGTACTATCTCGTCGATGTAGATCTGGGCATACTGAGTAAATCCGAAAGTCGTCTTCACTGGTAGGAAGTGAGCCGCCTTCGTCAAACGATCCACGATCACCCAGATAGAGTCATACCCTCGACTAGTCCTGGGTAGACCCACAACGAAATCCATCGAAATCTGCTCCCATTTCCACTCCGGAATGGGTAACGGTTGTAGCTCTCCCGCGGGCCTCTGGTGCTCAGCCTTGACTTGCTGACAAGTCAGGCATCTCGACACGAAATCTGCGATGTCCCTCTTCATTCCGTCCTACCAATAAACATCTCTCATATCATGATACATCTTGGTGGAACCGGGATGGACGCTGTACACCGATCGATGTGCCTCCTCAAGAATCTCGCGCCACAGTCCCTCAGCATCTGGTACGCACAGTCTAACTCCAAATCGTAGTACCCCCTGATCATCGATCACGAACTCGGAAAATCTGCCCTGTCCAATCTGTGCCATGATCTCCGAACATCGGTCATCACTGCGCTGTGCCTCATGTATGCGGTCAAGTAACTGTGGGCGTGCACGAACATGCGCGATCTGTCCTCCAATCGGCGTGAACTCGAACTGTATCCGGCTGTCGCATAATATCTGCCAATCTGCCGACGACTGCCCCCGTACCGCGCTCAAATAAGATAGACTACTCCCGGGCCTCCTGCTCAACGCATCCGCCACTACATTCGCCTTGCTCGGGTGGTACAAGATCTCGCAGTCGTAATCCTTCACTAACTCCATCCATCGGCGCTGCCTAAGATTCAGGTCTCGCTGCTGAAATATGTACTTTAAACTCTTGTGATCAGTGAATATCTGGCATGACTCGCCGTATAGGTAATGTCGCCAGATCTTAAGTGCAAAGACCACTGCAGCCATCTCCAAGTCATGAGTGGGGTAGTTCTGTTCATGTTTCTTCAATTGTCGTGAAGCATACGCGATCACCCTATCATGCTGCATCAACACGCACCCTAGTCCCACTCAAGAGGCATCACAATAGACCACAAACCCGCCTGAGCCTGAAGGTAATGATAATACTGGTGGTTTCAGTGGCACACATCATATCACTGATCTCATGGCACCATGCCCAATCTCATCGACTCATCTCCAAATACCATGTACAATCCTCATCATCCATGTATAAGTATACGTATGTATATATACATCTCCCCATAACCTCACAAGTAAAACAATGTAAACATGTGCGTGTGCGTGTGGGTGTAAACCTTATTCTAAGGTCCGCGACTAAACTAACTAATGACGCTATCATCCAATTCATATAAACACCCTCTTTTTAGTAATTTTTATAATTTTCCAAATTTTTCCCCAATTTATCGGTATTTAATTATACCGCAATATTAAAATATTCAATATATTTATTATTTAATTATAAAAATTCCCAAAATAATATTTTATTTTTCTGAAATGTTACAATCTTCCCCCCTTAAAGAAATTCGGTCCCCGAATTTAAATTTAAACTCCTCAAATACTAAAATATTTCAGTAAAAAGTCCAAGTCGTCGGGGCTCCGAAATCATCAATACATAAGACGCATCATAGCGCAATGCATGCGCATGAACAATGAGCAGATAACTTCAAATCAAAACTCCGTCAAGTATCTCGCAATCATCGGAGTCGTGGCGAAGACACAAATGTCAAATCCAATACGAAAACCAATATGATATAAATCAAAACTATACATGTAAACATCTGAATGAAATGCATGCCAAACCTTTCATGTTGCTGTGCGATGCGCGTATCGTGGCACAGTGGCGGACGTCTATTGTAAGAAAATAACTATATATATACTTATCCTTTGTTTAATATGTATGTCCCGCCGTTTTTGAAAATAATCTAGAAGGGTTTCCTTGTTTTAAACGTTTCGTGTCATATCAGACACGCAGGTAGATACTGAGACTATAGCTCCCTTTTAGAAATCCCTTCGATAACTATCAATGCATGCAAGATATATCCAGGTACTATCCTCTGACTAGTCCTGCTCGGTACGAAAACAAATAGCAAATATCGTAAAAACATACTGCTCCATAAGAAATCAATCCCAAAATGTGCATATGAATGCTACGTGCGTCTGGTGCGTACGAAAATCGAAACCCATGAATGTGCCATACATGTGCACAGAGACACCATCTAAGTGCATCGGTGTGCATGAAACATCTGTCAAGGGCAACGGGTGTGCCTGACAGCAATATCAGGTGCATCTGATATGCACGAAGAATCTCGATTTAGTGCATCTGGTGTGCACCAAAATCGCATCAAGCGCCCAAGCATGCGCAAGAATCCAAATCAAGTGTATGAAAATAAATATCGAATATCAAAATTGAAATCGACGGTATACGACACATTCAATCTAAATCCAAATCAAGTATACCGTGGTACATAATCTCACAACCATGTGCATCAGCGTGCACAAATCAAATCAAGTACTAAAAGTGCATGAAAACTATGCCGAAAGTACAAGTCAAATCATATGCATATCATAGGCATGAAATCAAAATCAACCTCTTGAATGACATCAAATCGAAGTCAAGTGTAACCGTAGTGTACAAAATCTCGATCATGCAAACAAATCGTCCAAAATACCGAAATCCAAAAATGACGGATGCGTGATATTCGAATCACCAAATCCCAGATCGTAAACACTGTCGTCGATATTTCCTTCATTTGCAGTCGAGAAGGTGTCGGTGTATCCAAAGCTAGCAGAGTAAGATATCTACTTGCCTCCTGTTCATAGTCTGGCGCCTGGTGCCTTTAGGCTCTTTACTCTCACTGCGAATTGCTAGATATATAGCTCCTCGGCTCAACGGCCAAATATGGAATGACGACGGAAACAGTCCCGCTCTGGCACATCCTCTAAAGATCTCTGGCCAACTATCTCGTCGACGATGCCGAACTCTGGCCTACTGGGTGTGCGCAATATGACCGCTCCTGGGTCCAAGTATTTTCGTATAGTATTCCAGAAAGGTCCCGTCGAGATCTCTCCTAAATCTCGTTTCTGCTGAACTGCCCAGAAGTTATCATCTTTTACTAAATCTGTATCTTGTTCCGGAACGGCTGCATACTTATCGTGACTCCTTCTGGAAGATACATCCATATACAACGCCTCTGCATGCATATCACATCCCTGATGTCGGCGGAGTGGAACGTCATCTTATCAAGATCTTGTATGAACCTCTTACTCCACTTTTCTCTAATGTCGACTGCTTCGGACTCGTCTTTTTGTGGCTGCATGGACTGCGCTCCAACGACTATACTCGTATCTGAGGTCTCCCAAGCAATGTATCCCATCATATGATATCCGAATGATGTCGAACCTTTCGATCGATTTGTCAAGGTTCCATAATCCCCCAAGAGCTCAACATCTTGAGTTCAGTTTAATGGTATTCCAGTACATGCCACAGTACCTATGGACCAACCGTAGAAGGGCAAACCTAAGCCTCACTAATGGCACCGCTGAACTGCCGCAAACCCTAAGGTTTCAAAGCGTTCTCATGGTCATTATGTCGAGTTAGGGTTTCATTCTTCTAGAGGATCCATAGCGTTACTTGCATTTGTCTCTGAATACTTTAAACTTGGAAAATGGGCTTCTGACATTCGATCGTCTCTATCGACTCCCAACGTACCTGCATGAAGTCGTCTCTAGCTGGAATCAATCAATCTGATAACCTTGCATCGGGGTAGGCAAAGAATCACATGTCCTAGTCCTTCCTCCTTGGGTGACTAGCGATTTTCTATCATATCTCTAACTATAACTCATGCGGCAATAGCTCCAAACCTCTGGGGCGATATCTCGTCAGTCGCAGCAATAACTGATTCATTCGTCCGCATGCTGAATAGTGCCTCAATCATCAAGTATAATCGGTGCATCGATGGTCATCACATTCTAGCTGGCCTCTATCAGTGGCTCAATCCTCTGGTGCTGATCTGCACGTCCGAGAAATCTCGTAAAAGCGATCCATCAAACGCTCATGGCGTGAAAACACAATAAAATGATGCCTCTATGCAAATCGTATGTCCCTGGAATCACGCCCTGGTCAGTTCTCGTCTGTGACGAGCTCGTGCTGACGCAACTCTAGCCGTAGCTCTCTCTGCCCGTGCAATCGAGGCAGCAAAACCATAACCAACATCGATGAGGATAGATCATAGGAATGAATATAATACTGTGCAAGGAAATGTACATCCTAAGGCTCCTTAAGCGGAGTAGCGTATCTTAAGTATGCCGTGGAATATACACACGGTACGTCACTCTACTGAAGTCACCTACTCTATCAACGAAGGTCAACTTACGCGACGAAAGTTCGGGTATAATACCCCCTCGACTAAGTCTAAGTTCCGTAAGGTCAAGCCTAAGTTCCGAATATATACAAACGCTCTAGGCTCCGCATAGTCAAACTTAGACTCGAAACAAGGTTAACCTAGCGCTCTAATACCAACTTTGTCATGACCCGAAATGGCACGTAACTGGCACTTGAATCATATGAAGTCTATAGGACCCCATCTAATTCAAGTAAGCCAAAAATCCCAGAAATCTAAACCATTTAAAGAAAGAAGAGAAGAAAATATGTTTTAAAACAAAGGGTTTTTAAATAACATAAGCTGAATATGCATTTTAAAATCTCAAGTCTTTTCTGAAAATTTCGGCAGAGTTTCCTTTGTAAATACTGGCCCCAAAAGGCGTGCAACATGCATAATATGAATAAAGGCATCCCCAAGCCGGAGCTAGCTCTTCGTCAATCGACGGTCACAACCACGTAAGCAATATAATATACAACGCCGAAGGGCGAGGATCAAAACTCAAAAGGAAACTCAAAATCATCAAGAAAACCATACCAATACAACACGCGACTCTAAGGTCGAAAGAATATACAACTGGTTTTCTAAGTCTGAAATAAATACAAGTCTGGTTGATGGAGCTTACTAGATACAACTGAATATAAATAAGTACAATGGTGGTCACGATGCGAATGAACCCACTTACCAAAGCAATCACCCGAAAAGGAACAGTGTACCAGCAAAGCCGCAAAGAACCTGTACGGCAAAACCTGCAGGAAAACTGTGGCACAACGGGGTGAGTTGCCAACTCGTGAGTAGAAAACATCACAGAGCAGAAATCGTAGGTATGACTCAATCGTAGGTCAAAAGATCAGTAATATATATATCCTCAAAATGATAAAGTCTGAAGTATGATAAGGTGGCAAGGGTAAACATCTATACATAAGTGTAATACCAAGTGCTCGTGTCAGTGTCTCAGGTAGCAACATATCATAAATGTGAGGCATCATCAATGAAATCAGCATGAAGTTAGTGTCAACTATATCATGAAGTCTATAAGTATATGGATATCATCCAACTATGTAATCAATGCCTGTATGCGTGTGGATCTCGTCCTCGTGTCAACAAATGACATAACAACATCATGCATGTAAAAGTCATAAAAGCATATGTATGAAAGTATGAGGATATAAATCAACGTGTGTCCCTCGCGACACATCAAAATCATGGAACCTGAGTGTCCAGCATCGACACTCGAAAACATCAAGAAACCTGTGCCCAGCATCGGCACGTAAATCCTCATATCTCGGGCTCCGTCAGTCTGGATCGGCCCATATCATCTCTCGACTCCGGTCGGTATCCTCCGGATATCCGCCGAGCCCAAATACTATCACCGGTAGGTAGTGGTCCCTCTGTCAGGCTCATCGCCTATTGCACGACAGATCTGTTCTCGCCCCGGGGGTACCATACCAGGTCTACCATGTACCCGCAATCGGCCTCATCCGGCTCCTCGAATCGGGTTTCATATGTCACACGTCTCAGAACCGAGAAAACGCATGGTGGACGCACCGAAATATCATATCAAGAGAAATCGGGTTTTTAAAACAGTACTTACTTTCTTTTGAAATAGCCACGGCCCTCAAATCCAGAAATCTCATGAAAACAGTATATCTCAATGTGTAAAATCATAAAGCATGATGTATGCAACATATAACAGAAATGTAAGCATATCCGTATATCATGCAACATGGAACAGTAATATGCACATATCGAGGGAAAACCGCTCTTTTAAATGAATCCAGTTTAAAAATATATCATGCGGTTACCATATCTCCAAAATCAAGCCAGAATCATCTATGTATGTGCAAATATGTATGTATGCAAGTATGAGTGTACAATATGTATGTACGCAAGTATGTCATGCAAGGAGTCATATCCTGATGCAACAGTCCTACTGTATAGTGACATGGCAATTATCGATGATGAAGTGTGTGAGCCGGCAAGCAGGTGTACGTGGAGCATACGCATCATCGGTAATGGTGCAGTGTCCTGACAGCATGGGTTTAACATAACAATAAACACATTTAAACATGCAATGCGATGCGAATAGCAAGAATATGGGGAAAATGAATAATAAACACAACAGTGAAGAATCTACATCAATATATATATATGTCAAACAGTTTTGCTTTTGAAATAACACGAATCGTGGTGTTTTGAAAATAAAGGCTACGGTGTTTTTAAGAAAAGATGCGTCTTTTGAAAATATCCGTAGAATCGCCTGGCCTGTCTTTAAAATACTCACGATTCGTTAGTTTTGAAATAGGTATGACTCGAGTCTTGTCTAACATCAAGTAAACTACATGACTAATCGAAAGGTTAGGAAACCACCTAAATCTGAGTCGATACATATAAATATAATAGTCGGTGATCGCACCTCAATAGTATCACATGCAATACAATATATATTATGACATCCTCGAGTCAAGAGTGTGGATCTATCATCAATATATAGCTCGTACGTAAATCCGTCGTACGACATCCCAAATCTGGGTACGGGTCAAATATCACATTCATCTCATTATTCATCTGGTATCCATTATCATCATATCCTGTATTAGGGGTACTAATCTAAGTTTAGTACATACTGATACTGTCTATATATATATGCGTGTATGAACACACACGCCTAAAGGCCCGCTATAATCTCATGTCGTATCTCCTAATACGAACCACATCATATCACCGATCTCATAGCATCATGCCCAATCTCATCGACTCATCTCCAAATACCATGTACAATCCTCATCATCTAGGTATAAGTATACGTATGTATATATACATCTCCCCATAACCGGACAAGTAAAACAATGTAAACATGTGTGTGTGTGTGTGTGTGTAAACCTTATTCTAAGGCCCACGACTAAACTTCTAATGACGCTATCATCCAATTATACTAAAATTATCCATGACTCCCAAAGTTTATATAGATAGTCATAAACTCACAATAAACATATAAATCTACCCATATAATATATATATACCATACACTACACTACGAACTGCGGAGGTGCTATACGCCATCCACCCGACTTCCCCCGTAGATATATATCTACTCACCTTGCTCTTCGCTTGCCGTTGCCGACGTCGCCACGCGCTTGCTTGTCGTCCCGAAGACTACATAGGGGTACCTACATGTCACAACGTATCGTATCGCATTAAAATCCAAATCAAAACCAAAACGACACGCTAAAAGCCTATAGGTTAGAACCTACGGACTACGCCTTTCAAACCACCAAATAACCCTCGATATCGTCGTACAAACGTCAAGTGATCGAGTTAAAACACAAATACTAAAATCCAGAATCCAAAATACGAAAAATATAACCCCGAATCAAAACAACAACTCATGAATTTAGTCCCAGATTTTACCCTAGGTGAAATTAGCCAATTTTGCACATGTAAAGGGTCTAGTTTTCTGGAGATGGAGCCATGGAAGAAGCACGAATAAAAATGGTAGGACCCAGGCCGCAAATTGTGGCCTCCTGGGTTAAATCTGCGGCTAGATAGAGGGTATAGGGGCTGGGGTCTTAGGTGATGCTTCCTAGGTGCCTGCTGGTATCTCTGTGTATGCTAATTAATTTTCCAGGTCCCCGAGTGTTAGCAGATATCCAAAAACCATCACAAATCCCACAATTTTCCGTATCGTTTGAATTCTAAGTTTTCATTTGGGGTTAAGTCCTGGTTCTAGTCCAATATACCATCACGAAAAAGGGGTTTAAGGTAACTATAAGCCTCAATTACACTTTCACAATTCAATTCAAACCCTAACCCTAAACTTAGAATTTCCAAACCTCACTAAACATCGCCTAATCACTTCTAAACAGGCATGGAAGCTAAAGTAAACCAAATACCACATTAATGGCTCAGAAATTACCTCATTTGGTACTCATGAATCCCCTAGAGCACCAAAATGCAAACTTTCTTGGTCTAAAGTGTAGCTTGTGAGCTTGCACATGCTTTTTGTGAAATGGAGATGAACTTTGGATGAAGATTTGAGGGTGTTTTGTGAGGTTGAAGAGGAGGTGGAGGAGGTGCTGCCATGGTGAGGGAAAGAGGAGAGAAGATGAAGATAGTGAGAAACAATGGGCCATGACTTATGGTTGACCCCTCACCCTCTCTCTCTCATGCCCATACCCCTTTCTTTATTATTTTCTTTTCTTTGTTTTCTTTTCTCTTCTCATTTAAACAAAACCCAGGCATGAAAAATGAGAAAAAGCCATGAAAAAAATGTAACAAGTGTTAAAAATAACATGTGCACAAAACAAGCTTCATGCGCGATTAGCGATATTTAATCGCGATTAGCATTAAAATAGTGTGTAATAAATCACAATTAACTTAAAATTGCTTAATTTATATAAACACCCTCTTTTTAGTAATTTCTATAATTGTCCAATTTTTCCCCCAATTTATCGGTATTTAATTATACCGCAATATTAAAATATTCAATATATTTATTATTTAATTATAAAAATTCCCAAAATAATATTTTATTTTTCTGAAATGTTACATGACCACTACCAAGTCTATAACCCAATCGCGCATTCACAACACATTAAACATCATAGGAAATAGGTTATAGCTCAATTCAACCTCAAACTTATTTAGAACCTATTTATACCAAAAACCTAGTAAGCAATAATTACCATTTTAGTTCAAAATTTGATGTTTTAACAAAATTAGTGGCCACAATATTCATTTAATAACTTAATTAGACCACACAAACCTTTACAAAAATTTTATCTCGCCTATTTACATTAATTATAAAAATCTAGATTGCAAGATAGTTTATTTAAGACAAATTAAATGTAACAATTAGCAATTTAGCAACTAGATTAGGTTTTGCATGCCCACTAGATATTAACTACACATTTAAACCATGATAAAATGATATAAAACCCTAACTTGATCCAAACCCTATTCTTGAAATTCCAAACTTGCAATTAAAACCTAATTAAATTTGATTTAAAGTAATAAAACAACAAGTTGGCTATAGAGTTAATATTATACCTCCACAAACATGATATCAACATGCAAACTTGCCTCCAAAAACCCATCTTGCTCCAAGATCCATGCTTGATTTGGCCAAGGAAAATTGATTAATGGTTAATTAGGGATTAATGAGACTTTTTAATGATTTTTAATGGAAATGAGTGGATTTTGGAGATTGAAAAGAGGTGGAGAAAAGAAGGGGCTGCAACAGGGGTAGGCTCGGCAAAATCGGGGAGAAAGAGAGAGTGAGGTGAGTGTGAGTGTGTTTTCAAGTCAACCCCCCATACCTCAATTATACAACCACACCTCTTTGTTTAATTATTTTCTTTTTACTTTCTTTTTTTGATGAGAATTGGGGTTTGAAATGAGATGGGAAAATAGGGGTTGGCTGCTGATTTCGGCAGCAGGGTGTGTGTGTGTGTGGGGGGGGGGGGAGGAATTTCTAAGTTAAAAACAACTCCATAAAATAATTATTTAAACACCACTTCATTGTTTATTGTTTCTTTTAAATTTCCTTTTCTATATCTCCTTAGAATTTTCTAGAACCATGGAAAATAAAATGAGAAAAAGAGAATATGTTACAAACTAGGATTTAAGTTGTCATGGTTCACTAAACTTGTATTAATCCATTCTAATTTGTAATTTAACACCAATCAAATGTATAAGTGACAGCTTAAAAATAATATTTAAAATAATTAATTTAGAAAAATATTTTAGTAAACTAGCAATTTTATAAGTGACTAAATAAATATCAATACTAGCCATTACATAGCTAGAATAGGTATATTTAAGTCTATAATGAAAAATGATTATAATTACGTTTTACGGAAAAATACGAGTTATATTACCGATTATTGGCAAATTCACCTAAACGATTTTTCAGAACGTTACAATCTTCCCCCTTAAAAAAATTTGGTCCCTGAATTTAAAATTTTAACTACGCGTACCCTCGAAGAGATGGGAATATTTCTTCCGCATCTCGTCCTCGGTTTCCCACGTGACCTTTTTCGCCGCTCGGGCCACGTCAAAGAACCTATGAACGGTATGACCTTGGATCTCAGTTTCTTCATCTGCCGATCTAGAATGACTATCGGCAGCTTGGTGAAGGAAAGATTGCGTTCCAGCTGGATCATCTAATGCTGTATCATGCGAGATGGGTCATGAAGGTACTTGCGGAGCCTTGATACATGAAACACGGGGTGAATATCTGGAAAGCTGGGTGGAAGAGCCAAACGATAAGCAACTACGCCGACACGCTCGAGAATCTCAAAGAACCCACATATCTGGAACTAAGCCTTCATTTCGTTCCGAAACTCAACACGCCCTTCATTTGAGAAACCTTCAAGAAAAACATGATCGCCTACTACGACGAACTCAAGTCTACGCCAACGTCAGTACGCATAAGATTTCTTCCTGCTCTGGGCCGCTCTCATCGTATCCCAAATCAATTGAATCTTTTCGGTCATCTCTTGCACAATCTGTGGTCCTAAAATACTGCTCTCACAGAGCTCTGTCCAACAAACTGGTGATCGACATTTTCTCTCATATAATGCCTCGAAGGGTGCCATCTGAATCTTCTCCTGGAAGCTGTTATTATAGGAAAACTTTAATAAAGACAAGTAGCGATCCCTATTACCACAAAAATCTAGAACGCAAGCTCGGAGCATATCCTCAAGAGTCTGAATGGTCCGCTCTGACTGACCGTCGGTCTGTGGATAGAAAACTGCACCGAAACTCAATCTGGTGCCCAAAGCCTCCTGAAGGTTCTGCCATAGTCGGCTGGTGAATTGGGTGTCCCGGACAGACACAATACAAGTCGGAACTCCATGTAGTCACAGAATCTCATCAATATATATCTGAGCAAACTGAACTAATCCGAAAATGGTCCTTACTGAGCTTCCTTCGTCAATCGGTCTACGATCACCCAAATAGAGTCATACTCTCAACCGGTCCTAGGTAGACCCACAATAAATTCCATAGAGATCTGCTCCCACTTCCACTCCGGAGTGGGCAAAGGTTGTAATTCTCCTGCAGGCATCTGATACTCAGCCTTGACTTGTTGACAAGTCAGCATCCCGAAAAGAAATCTGTGACGTCTCTAATCATCCCTTCAAACTAGTAGACTTCTCTCAAATCATAATACATCTTGGTGGAAACTGGATGAACACTGTATGCTGACTGATGTGCCTCCTCTAAGATCTCGTGTCTCAGTCCCTCAGAATCTGGTACACATAGTCGAGTCCCAAATCATAGTACTCCCTGATCATCAATCACGAACTCTGAATCTCTGCCCTGTCGAACCTGCTCTAAGATCTCTAACAAACGAACATCATCGGACTGTGCCTGATCAGTCGAAAATATTGCATTTTTAACACATCAATTTCCCTATTATTTGCAACGTTTGGTATAAATATAGAACATATTAGCAATTCGTCTGTAAATACCAAATAACATGTGTTATACATTATAACCGGCATTTTGAGGAAAATTGTGTGTTTATTATTGCACGCATGATCTTTGTATATCGCAACACTTGTCTCGAGATTGTGTGCAGGAAATTCCAGTAAAAAAAGAGCCGGAACTGCTAAAAGTGCTGATAAATACGTCAAGTCTAAGACTTGTGATCTGGTAATAAACAAGAAAGTATAAAAATATTCTAAACACCAGAAAAGTGCCACAAAGCCAACACCAGAGTACCCTGAGAATTCCATGCAGCAAATGCACCAAACGGCCGCGGATCCGCGTCTAGTTGGACATGTCAGCATTTCAAATTCCTCCACGTGGCTTCTTGTAACGGCCAAGCTTCCAGAAGACTCCTAAAGAGCAAGTGGCTTCTTCCAGAAGGCTCTGCATAACAAACTCACTCTAGAATATTCCTTGCAACAACCTTATTCTAGAAGGCTCTCTCCAACAACCTTCTTCTAGAAGCCTCCTTATAACAACCTTCTTCTAAAGCCTCCTTGTAACAAACCTTCTTCTAGAATATTCCCTCTAACAAACTCATTCTAGAAGGCTCTCTCAACAACCTTATTCTAGAATATTCTTTCTAGAAGACTCTCTCTAACAACCTAGTTTTGGAGGAAGATTCAAATGAGTGGTTATAAAAATGGATCTAGATCTAGAATTTGGAGGTTGTTGAATTTGGAGGGAAATCATTTTGAGTGGTGAAAATTGTAGATCCAAATCATTTCAAAATCAAATTGAGTGACACAATTTGATCCAAATCAAGATCCACCGAGTACCGAGCCAAAGCAAGCCTTCAACGAGCCTTTTGAAGCGACGCCGATCTTCATCCGAGCAAGAGATCCACGATGATCCGCGACTAAAGAAGACGATGCGAAGCTAGTTTCGACGATTGAGTTCTCTCCTCAAAATCTTGTAATCTTTGAGCGAATTGTAACGAAACGTTGATTTATAAAGGTGAAAATTCTTGATCTTACTTTTCTTTACATTTGAGCATTATGACGAGTTACTAATTCTTGATTGTTTTCTTTTTCATGATGTTTGAGTGAAAACTCCGCTTGTGGAGGAATCGAGAAAATAGATAGATGATGATGATTAAATTCTTGAACGATTCTTAAGTCTTATGAGTTTTGTAAACTTTAGGAAATTGAATCATCGACAACCTAATTTGAGCGAGATGCTTTCTTAAATGTTTTCGCTCCAAATTAGAGATCAACGATCGATGATTGAATTTCCTAGAGGCTAGAATTTGAATGCTAATCGACGAAAGGACAAGGGATAGAAGGAGAAACCCTAGTTTCTTCAATAGATCCCTAATTCTCGTTGATCGTCATCGATCTAGCAACAAATCATCAATAGATAAGAATTTGTAATCATAATTCTTCATCATCACTATCGATTGGATCGATTCTACAAGCCTCTTTATAAATCTTGATAATTCATTTAATTTGGACATCTTCTTGAACATTATTAATTCTTGATTCTAGATCTATATTCTTTATGTTTCTTGAATTGAAATCTTTCAAATCTTGAATCAACTTTCTTGCATTTTCTTTACATTTTCATTTCGACTCATCTAAAACAAAATCGATCAAAACACACATCTCAGTGGACGATCCGTATTCATTAACGCGTTACATCGACACCATTAATTGATTGCGGTATAACTATCTTTGATTGTGAACACTTACATTTCATCACAACTTAGACGATCATTCAAATGGCGCCGTTGCGGGGATGTTTGCTATTTTGTTCATTTTTGTTATTTGAGTTGAAAAATTATTTTTCCATCAGAATTTTTTTTAGATCAAATTCGCATCAAGTGCTTAACGATTAGTTGTGAATTTTTTTTTGCGAGGGAATTGTTCATATCATAATTTTGCATTATTATATTTGTAACACCCGAGCCCAATAATACTATGTATATTACTAGTTGAGGGTTATTTATCGCTCTTTCCAATTTTTCCTGATTTTCTGGTGTTTATTGCTAAATTTTACCCGGTTAAGTCATTTTGGCACATAACAAATTTTAATTCCGAAAATGAAATTTAAGATGTCCATGTTAGCCTACTCGTCGCCACTAGTCGCGTGGTAGCGTCCGCGTGTCGAGATTCCGTTCCGTTTGGCTAAACGGGCAAGTTTGGGCGACTACGCGCGCGTGCAAGTGTCCGACTTGGGGGCATGCATTTTAATCACTAAACACCTATTTTCAAGATTTGGAATCCGCTTAAAATCTTATAATTTGAATTTGGAACATTTGGGCGCGACCCGGGCTCGATTTGGAAATGTTTCACTTCGCGCCAAAATGGCCCATTTAAATTCAATATCTTAAACTATATTATATACTTAATATTCATTCTATCAGATTCTACACGTTAAAATCCTTTAACAATCTTTTTAAAAATCATTTTTTTAACCTCCCAGCCAATCACGAGCTCCCATTGAGCTCGTGGGCCCCGCTTCTTTTTCCCTATCTCTCTCTCTCTCCAATCAATATATCTCTCTCTCTATCAACAGCCTCTCTCTCTCTCCTATTTTAATCCCATGCACAGCCGCCTCGTTAACCCATCTTCTTCCATCGCCACGAACCCACGCGAAACCCTAACCCTAGCTCACGCAGATCTCACCGCCGATCCCCGCGACCTCGCCGTCGCCGCCCTCGCCACCACGAGACCGCCGCACTTGCTCCTTCCGTTTCCCGACGACTCCCGCTCCTTCCCGCACTGCAACCCATTCCCGACCTCGTCTCCATCCCTCGCGACCTCGCCGTCGACGTCGACTCCGACCGCCGAGGCCTCCCGCGACTCCCTTGCACCCTCCTCGTCGAGACCTTGCCGTCACCCCCTCCTCCCTCGCCGGAACAGTGAACCCGACCCTCACCCAACGTCTGCACCATCTCAGGTCGCCGGAAACCGCGTCGACGACCCTCGTCGACGTCTCCCGCGCCACCTCCTTTCCCCCTCGACCACCCTAGCCGACCACACCCCTCTCCAACTCGCCGCAGCACCCTACCCTGCTCACCCGAGGCCACTTCCCTTTGCTGCAGCCACCGTCGCGGCCTCGCCGGCGTTCCAGTGCCGTCGAACCGCCGTGGTCGCACCCTTGGTGTATCCCTGTAAGTTTCCTTCTCTTTTCGTTTTGGTACAACCCCCGCTGGTCGTTTTGGCGTATCGTATCCTTGTTGCTAACTTTGTTTTTCGGTTGTTGCCGGAACCCGACCGTGCCGTTTGACGAACCCGACGCTCCAGCGAGGCCCCCTGGTCCGTGTGATTCCAGTGACCCCTGTTAGGACTCGATCCGTGGCCCGTGCTTCCAGAACGCAGTTTCTACTGACATCGCATCCGTGTTTCGGTTTGCGGAACCGCCGAGGCAAGTATCCGAATACTTGCTTTAACATGCTACAAACTTAATAATTATGTTATCTGTTATAACCACACTACTTGATGACAATTACAATCATCCGTAATGTTAAACCATTGTAGTAATTACTTGTAGTTAATCGGTATGCTTTTAATCTACGCCTTAACTAATTAACCAATCTGGCACATCCTTGCCTAAATTGCTAGATCATCCTCACTTCATTGGTTTAAGCCTCTCATGAGGCAATTATTATACTTAGTTCAAATACTGTAACTCCATTACGCATATTACCGATATTGCTCGTCTTGTGGCTTTTGCACCTCAAAGGTGCGTGAACCGGATTAATAAGAGAATACTAATATCACTGTGTTCACATAGAATAATAATTGCTTATTGCTGTTCCCTGCTACTGTTCATTATTTGTTACTAAACCTGTTATCATCATATACCTGATTGCATTACGTATTGACCGATCTTGACACACCTGTCACATGTACTGATATACCGGACACAACCCCTGTACATATCGACTCTACCTGTTGAACGTAACCTGACCTGTTACCTGATCTCGTGCCTAATGCCGACGGACCTAACTATTCCTGCTGTCGATCCAGACAGACCTACCTTTACTTGACTTGTGTTGGCATTAGACCTTGACTACTGAATACCTGACTGACATACATAGTTTGGGGGTATGGGGAAATCAAAGATGAACCTGACTTGTAACTCGACAGTTCACTACCGACCGAGTGTACACCTTCCTTCTGTGCCTTACGGCATGTCTCGGTTTCAGCCGAGAATATTGTGGCCGTGGTCCCGGGTATGTACGGGATACTGATACTTTCCTTTCTGTGCCTTACGGCATGTCTCGGTTTCAGCCGAGAATATTGTGGCCGTGGTCCCGGGTATGTACGGGATACTGATACCTTCCTTCTGTGCCTTACGGCATGTCTCGGTTTCAGCCGAGAATATTGTGGCCGTGGTCCCGGGTATGTACGGGATACTGATACTTTCCTTTCTGTGCCTTACGGCATGTCTCGGCTGCCGCCGAGAATATTGTGGCCGTGATTCCGGGTATGTACGGGATACTATTGAGTTACATCGATGATTCATCAATTGGTTTCAAAGACTATAGAGTAGAAAACCTGATAGGACAGTTAGTCACTACTGCACATTACCCTGTTTATTACTTCTTATTACTGCTTTATTCATGTTCATGCTTGCATTGTTTATTACCATGTTTATGCTATATACTTGATATCGTGACGCGCTGACGTCTGGGTTTTGCATGGCCCAGATTCCGTGCCCTTGACGTCGACCGAGCAGGAGTACTTCAGCCAGCAGGCTGAACTGTGAGTTCTTGAGAGTTTAGTTTATTTATGTCATTTCATTTCCAGATGTGAGCCCGCATTATGGGACATACCGTTTATTCATTGTATTGGATCTTTAGCTTCCGCACTCATTGTTTATTGATTCTTGTTATTATGGATTTGGACATGTATTAGTTTAGTTTACTTTTTACTGTTCTTGATATCTTTACAACCGTAATGTGACTGTGGATGGATACTTCCTACCCACAGGTAGCATGGTTGGCTATGTCACGTGCCCAAATCTTGCGCACTCTGGGAAGCGGGGCGTGACATGGTTTTATGGTATCAGAGCCATAGGTTAATTGGGTTGACTCTTTGTAGTTGGGTATTGCACCCGATACACGAATCAGAATACCCATGATTAGGAAACATGTCCTGCCACCTTGACAGTTTTACCGTTCTTGAATCATTCTTCCAGATTATGTCGACATGCAAACTTACTTTGCATTGTTAATTCGAAAACCTAACTTCTTGTTATCTCTAGGACTTAGGCGACTTGGGTAGAGTTAAGTAATTGCGGCTATGATACCGCGGCATAGCTACAATGCAGCACTCTATTTAAGTATCTTGGAGTTCTAGCCTTGATTTATATATTGAATCTATCATCATGCTAATGTTGTTTGTTTTGATTTCAGGATCATGGCAGATAAGAATTTCAAGACGTATCAGAGGCGTGTGGATGAAGCCGCCATGTTAGGAGTGATACGTGGGATGTTGGAAAATCAGAAGAGGCAAACTGAACTGATCCAGCAGCAAGCCGATTCATTTCAGGAGGGTTTGCAGGCTATGCAGCAGTCTGTAAACACCGCTGTAGCGAAGCCAGTCGACCGAGTAGGGACCGTAGCAGATTTCAGACGGTTGGGTCCTACTACTTTCACTGGCTTGGAGGAGCCGTTGCCAGCCGAGCAGTGGCTCGTGGACACAGAGAATCTATTGATTGCGGCGCAGATCCCAGCAGACAAGAGAGTTGATGTGGTGCGCATTCAGCTGGTGGATTACGCCCGAGAGTGGTGGCTTGTGGAGGAGACCCGCCTGTCCAAGCCAATCAGTTGGGCGGATTTCTCCAAAAGCTTCTTGGAAAAGTTCTTCCCGCGGACTGCACGGGAGGAAATGGAGGAGAGATTTATTGGGCTGAAACAAAATGGAGCAGCTGTGGATGTGCATGCAGCGGAGTGGACGAGACTTAGCCGTTTCGCTGGACCCTTAGTCGCCAAGGAGGCAGACAGGGCGCGAAGGTTCTTGCGCAGTTTGGATGTGGACATCCAGAGGCAGATTGTCTCCCTGGGTTTGACCACTTTCTCGCAGGTTCTTACGGCAGCCAGAGAGCAACAGAGTCTATCAGGATCAAAAGGGAACTTTCACCAGACAGCAGTTGCGGCCAGGAAGCCTACATTTGTACCTAACCGAGATCATGGGCGCAAGGGTATTCCAGTGGACCGTCGAGGTATAGCGCCAATGAAGAAGCCTGTGGTCGTGGATCGAAGAAAGAGCATAAGTTGTAATTACTGCAATTTACCGGGCCACATGCAAAAGGATTGTCGAAGGAGACTGGGACTTTGTCTGGTTTGTGGAGCAGCCGATCACGCAGTGAGTGCTTGTCCGTCGAAGCTTCGCACGAGAGATGATATACAGAAGCCTCCGCAGAGACCGTTCCAAGGGCAGAAGCAACTGACACAAGGACCCAACCATGGTCGAGCTTTCACTTTGACAGCTGAGGAAGCTAAGGCATCAGGAGAAGCGGTTTCAGGTAATTTACTCGTTCATGGTTTTCCCGCTTTGGCATTACTTAATTTCGGAGCATCCCATTGTTTATGTCATCCAAATTTATAACTACACACTCGATCACCTACACGACCCTGTCTAGTTTCTGGGACATACACACTGGGAATGGGAAAATCATATCTAGTAAGGAAGGTAGAGATTGTACAGTTGTTGTTTGGACGGATGGATGTGCGTTGGCCTTCGAGACGTTGAAGCAGAAGTTGATAACCGCCCCTATCCTAACCGTACCGGACGATTCAGGAGGACTGGTGATTCACAGCGACGCATCCGGAAAGGGATTGGGATGTGTCTTGATGCAGAATGGGAAAGTCGTCGCTTACGCATCGAGACAGCTGAAGACTCATGAACAGAACTATCCGACTCACGACTTGGAGCTTGCAGCCGTGATCTTCGCCCTGAAGATTTGGAGACACTACCTTCTGGGCGAGAGAGTTGAAGTCTTTACGGATCACAAGAGTTTGAAATATGTGTTCACTCAGAAGGAGTTGAACATGAGGCAACGCAGATGGTTGGAGCTGATGGCCGACTACGACCTCGATCTTAAGTACCATCCGGGAAAAGTTAACGTCGTGCCAGATGCGCTAAGTCGGTTACCAGCAATTCAGTTATTGACTGCACAGCGGGAGATCATTGAGGAGTTTCGGAGATTTGACTTGGAGGTTGTGCTACCGCGTGCTACAGGACAGTTGATGCAGTTACAAGTACAATCGTCCTTAGTTGAGAAGATTAAAGTGGCGCAATCGCAGGATCCTAGACTGCAAAAGTTTCGAGAGCAGGTTGGAGCCGGACTACGAACCGATCTACTGATCCATGAGGATGGTTCGTTGAGATATGGTAGCCGTGTATGTGTGCCAAAAGGAGATGTGCGTGAAGAGCTTATGAAGGAGGCACACAGTTCGACTTACTCTGTACATCCATGAGGGACAAAGATGTACCGAGATATTCGACAGCATTTCTGGTGGGAAGGTATGAAACGGGAAATTGCTCGTTTCGTGGCTAGATGCTTGGTGTGTCAGCAAGTCAAGGCTGAACACCAGAGGGTTGCTGGTTTGTTGCAACCACTTCCGATTCCTCAATGGAAGTGGGAACATATAACCATGGATTTCGTGACGGCTTTACCGCGGAGTCCAAAGGGCAACAATGCAGTATGGGTGATTGTCGATCGGTTGACCAAGGCAGCTCACTTTATTCCGTTTCGGGTTGGTCAATCGACAGAGACTCTGGCAGAGCGGTACATGCAGGAGATTGTCAGATTGCATGGAGTACCGGTAAGCATCGTGTCCGACCGGGACACTCGGTTCTTGTCACACTTTTGGAGGAGTTTACAAGATAGTTTGGGGACTCGATTGAAGTTCAGCACAGCTTATCACCCCCAGACTGATGGACAATCAGAGAGAACGATTCAGACCCTTGAAGATATGTTGAGGGCTTGCATGTTAGACTTTAAAGGTTCTTGGGAAGATCATCTACACCTGGTGGAGCTTTCGTACAACAATAGCTTCCAAGCGACAATTCAGATGGCCCCGTTCGAAGTATTGTATGGTCGTAAGTGCCGTTCACCTGTATGTTGGGATGATGTGGGTGAACGAAGGTTGCTAGGGCCAGATTTAGTGGTACAGACAGTTGAGAAGGTGAATACAATCAGAAAGCATATGAAGGCAGCTCAAGACAGACAGAAGAGTTGGGCCGACACGTCAAGAAGACCTCTAGAGTTCGCCGTGGGTGATTTGGTATTCCTGAAGATATCACCGACTAGAGGGGTGATTCGTTTTGGAAGTCGGGGAAAGCTCAGTCCCCGATTCGTTGGACCTTTCGAGATATTGGAGCGTGTCGGAACGGTATCGTACCGGTTGGCGTTACCATCGTCATTAGCGGGAGTTCATGATGTGTTTCATGTGTCTCAACTACGGAGGTATGTTCGTGATGAGACCCATGTTTTGGATCACTCGGAGTTGACCGTTCGGGAAGACCTGACTTTTGAGGAGCGACCAGTCGAGATCAAGGATCGAAGAGAAAAGGTTCTTAAGAACAAGGTTATCCCTCTTGTGCTAGTTTCTTGGGGTAACCGATCGCATGGAGAATCTACTTGGGAGCGAGAAGACGAGATCCGGCAGAAGTTCCCTCATCTTTTCCAGTAGTTAGTTATCTTGTATTCTTGGAATTTCGAGGACGAAATTCTTTTGTAGTTGGGTATGATGTAACACCCGAGCCCAATAATACTATGTATATTACTAGTTGAGGGTTATTTATCGCTCTTTCCAATTTTTCCTGATTTTCTGGTGTTTATTGCTAAATTTTACCCGGTTAAGTCATTTTGGCACATAACAAATTTTAATTCCGAAAATGAAATTTAAGATGTCCATGTTAGCCTACTCGTCGCCACTAGTCGCGTGGTAGCGTCCGCGTGTCGAGATTCCGTTCCGTTTGGCTAAACGGGCAAGTTTGGGCGACTACGCGCGCGTGCAAGTGTCCGACTTGGGGGCATGCATTTTAATCACTAAACACCTATTTTCAAGATTTGGAATCCGCTTAAAATCTTATAATTTGAATTTGGAACATTTGGGCGCGACCCGGGCTCGATTTGGAAATGTTTCACTTCGCGCCAAAATGGCCCATTTAAATTCAATATCTTAAACTATATTATATACTTAATATTCATTCTATCAGATTCTACACGTTAAAATCTTTAACAATCTTTTTAAAAATCATTTTTTTAACCTCCCAGCCAATCACGAGCTCCCATTGAGCTCGTGGGCCCCGCTTCTTTTTCCCTATCTCTCTCTCTCTCCAATCAATATATCTCTCTCTCTATCAACAGCCTCTCTCTCTCTCCTATTTTAATCCCATGCACAGCCGCCTCGTTAACCCATCTTCTTCCATCGCCACGAACCCACGCGAAACCCTAACCCTAGCTCACGCAGATCTCACCGCCGATCCCCGCGACCTCGCCGTCGCCGCCCTCGCCACCACGAGACCGCCGCACTTGCCTCCTTCCGTTTCCCGACGACTCCCGCTCCTTCCCGCACTGCAACCCATTCCCGACCTCGTCTCCATCCCTCGCAACCTCGCCGTCGACGTCGACTCCGACCGCCGAGGCCTCCCGCGACTCCCTTGCACCCTCCTCGTCGAGACCTTGCCGTCACCCCCTCCTCCCTCGCCGGAACAGTGAACCCGACCCTCACCCAACGTCTGCACCATCTCCAGGTCGCCGGAAACCGCGCCGACGACCCTCGTCGACGTCTCCCGCGCCACCTCCTTTCCCCCTCGACCACCCTAGCCGACCACACCCCTCTCCAACTCGCCGCAGCACCCTACCCTGCTCACCCGAGGCCACTTCCCTTTGCTGCAGCCACCGTCGCGGCCTCGCCGGCGTTCCAGTGCCGTCGAACCCGCCGTGGTCGCACCCTTGGTGTATCCCTGTAAGTTTCCTTCTCTTTTCGTTTTGGTACAACCCCCGCTGGTCGTTTTGGCGTATCGTATCCTTGTTGCTAACTTTGTTTTTCGGTTGTTGCCGGAACCCGACCGTGCCGTTTGACGAACCCGACGCTCCAGCGAGGCCCCCTGGTCCGTGTGATTCCAGTGACCCCTGTTGGGACTCGATCCGTGGCCCGTGCTTCCAGAACGCAGTTTCTACTGACATCGCATCCGTGTTTCGGTTTGCGGAACCGCCGAGGCAAGTATCCGAATACTTGCTTTAACATGCTACAAACTTAATAATTATGTTATCTGTTATAACCACACTACTTGATGACAATTACAATCATCCGTAATGTTAAACCATTGTAGTAATTACTTGTAGTTAATCGGTATGCTTTTAATCTACGCCTTAACTAATTAACCAATCTGGCACATCCTTGCCTAAATTGCTAGATCATCCTCACTTCATTGGTTTAAGCCTCTCATGAGGCAATTATTATACTTAGTTCAAATACTGTAACTCCATTACGCATATTACCGATATTGCTCGTCTTGTGGCTTTTGCACCTCAAAGGTGCGTGAACCGGATTAATAAGAGAATACTAATATCACTGTGTTCACATAGAATAATAATTGCTTATTGCTGTTCCCTGCTACTGTTCATTATTTGTTACTAAACCTGTTATCATCATATACCTGATTGCATTACGTATTGACCGATCTTGACACACCTGTCACATGTACTGATATACCGGACACAACCCCTGTACATATCGACTCTACCTGTTGAACGTAACCTGACCTGTTACCTGATCTCGTGCCTAATGCCGACGGACCTAACTATTCCTGCTGTCGATCCAGACAGACCTACCTTTACTTGACTTGTGTTGGCATTAGACCTTGACTACTGAATACCTGACTGACATACATAGTTTGGGGGTATGGGGAAATCAAAGATGAACCTGACTTGTAACTCGACAGTTCACTACCGACCGAGTGTACACCTTCCTTCTGTGCCTTACGGCATGTCTCGGTTTCAGCCGAGAATATTGTGGCCGTGGTCCCGGGTATGTACGGGATACTGATACTTTCCTTTCTGTGCCTTACGGCATGTCTCGGTTTCAGCCGAGAATATTGTGGCCGTGGTCCCGGGTATGTACGGGATACTGATACCTTCCTTCTGTGCCTTACGGCATGTCTCGGTTTCAGCCGAGAATATTGTGGCCGTGGTCCCGGGTATGTACGGGATACTGATACTTTCCTTTCTGTGCCTTACGGCATGTCTCGGCTGCCGCCGAGAATATTGTGGCCGTGATTCCGGGTATGTACGGGATACTATTGAGTTACATCGATGATTCATCAATTGGTTTCAAAGACTATAGAGTAGAAAACCTGATAGGACAGTTAGTCACTACTGCACATTACCCTGTTTATTACTTCTTATTACTGCTTTATTCATGTTCATGCTTGCATTGTTTATTACCATGTTTATGCTATATACTTGATATCGTGACGCGCTGACGTCTGGGTTTTGCATGGCCCAGATTCCGTGCCCTTGACGTCGACCGAGCAGGAGTACTTCAGCCAGCAGGCTGAACTGTGAGTTCTTGAGAGTTTAGTTTATTTATGTCATTTCATTTCCAGATGTGAGCCCGCATTATGGGACATACCGTTTATTCATTGTATTGGATCTTTAGCTTCCGCACTCATTGTTTATTGATTCTTGTTATTATGGATTTGGACATGTATTAGTTTAGTTTACTTTTTACTGTTCTTGATATCTTTACAACCGTAATGTGACTGTGGATGGATACTTCCTACCCACAGGTAGCATGGTTGGCTATGTCACGTGCCCAAATCTTGCGCACTCTGGGAAGCGGGGCGTGACAATATTCCCCATTCTTATTCATTTTACAAATAAACAGGTGATTTTGATCCATATCTGCTATATAGTTGCAGGTTATAGGTTCTCGGAACAAAAACAGTGAAAACGATGAAAAGACGATACAAAAGTGAGACTACGACCAACAAACGGAAAGATCTTGATCATGTCTACAGTTTGAAGACTAAATGAAGATCAATGGACAAATTCATAAAGAACAAGGCAGTACAAGGTTCAGGACTTCGACACGAAACAAGCGGTAAAGTCCACTACATTATTCACTGTGGAAATCTGGAAGAAAACTAGAAGACAATCTGAGAAACCAAGTGAAGAAACAAGTAGAAAAATGAAACAGGAAGAAAACCAGTCAAATTCAGCCAATGATCCCTTTACATGGCCGCGGAACCGCGACCAAACATGGCATTGGCCACGGATCTGCGGCCATGAAGGACACGTGTCGGTGGGAAATGTAACGGCATGGCGGTGCGTTGACTAGTCTTCTTAGGGGTAAAATTGTAACAGCAGATGTGTGTCGATTGTAACCCTAAGGTTTCTATGTTCTATAAATAGAAATCCTAAAACCTCTTTTGGTGTATGCCTCTTTTTATCAAATAAAATTCAGAATTTCTGTCATGTGTTGAGAGCATCAATCAAGTAAGTAGATTTATTTTTATTGCCCTAGTTCTTAGTTTTTATTTTTGCCTTAGTATAGATTTATTATCTGCCCTAGTTTAAGTTTATTATCTGCCTTAGTTTAAATTAGATTAGAACTTTTTATTAATCTGCCGTAGTTTAGATAGTTAATCTTTTAAAAACAAAACTCATAAAAATGTCTTTCATAAATCCCCTAATGAGTGAGTAGTTCCTCACTTGTTAGGTTTAGGAATAGGAAAGGCTTGAGAGATGAAAATCTCTCACCCCTTTCTTGCCCATCACATATTAAATAATAGGACTCCATGCATACATACACACACCGCTCCCTACGGCACCCTACCCACGAGTTAATGGTGACACCGTAGTTTAAAAGACCGGTTGTGCATGTTTTCCATGGAGGTTAGGGTAAGAATTAAGAAAGGACGGACAAGGACCTAGAGGAAGAAACATCGTTTCCTCTCGATCGTCCTAATCCCCTTTATTAATTGTTACCATAACACCTAATGAGATCTAAATTAGGGCATTGAAAGCGGTGGGAAATCTTTAATTTCCAAACTTAACCTAAACCTAACCCTAGCAAGATTCTAAATCCCAGTCTAAATCAACTTAGTTTTTAGTGATAAACATCCCAACACCGTTTGGAATTAACTCGTTAGAACAATTAGGAAATACACAACATCCGTGTAGACCGACTCATACTCACCGGCTAGCTACCAAGCGACGCCGTTCTTGATTGCGGTAAAAATATTTTGATCACAACTTCCATCATTCAATCAAATGGCGCCGTTGCCGGGGATGGCGTAGTATTTTCTTTTTGCAATTTCGGGTTAATATAAAATCATAAAACTCATAAAAAACTGAAAAATTTAAAAATAAAAAAATTTATCATCCTGTTTTTGTTTGAAGGGTGTTTTGTGTAAATTTTGCAGGATCGACGAACGACTTCGGATCTGGAAAAATCCAGAGATTAAAACAGAAAACCCTAGATCTGAAAAACAGAGAAAAGTCAAACCAGAGGAGCAGAAAATTTCTCGGGGCTTGAACCACACATCCCACCGCGGAACCGCCGCGATAAGGTTCTTCTGACCGCGGAAACGCGGCTTGGTGCTGACGTCAGCAGGTGGAAAACTCTCTGTGAGCTCCATTTCTCCTTCTCTGAACCCCCTGATATCTCCTCTGTAAAAATTTCCTGCAGTATTCTTTGCGCCAAAAATTCTCCCTTCTCCAATAATTGATCTTGTGCAGGATTCTTTGTTTCGCGCTAAAAAAAATTGTTTGCAACTGATTGTGTTTACTGCTTTGCATATTTTAATTAACTTTAAGGGGCTTCAACACCAATCCAGATTGGGTGGGAATTTCATCACCCTTTCCAGGACCCCAAAAATCACATAAGGCATATTGCATCGACCATCAATTAATTAAAAAAAGATTAGACTCAGCCCTAAGGACTTCGCGCTCAATAGGACAAAGGATCAGTTGTAGGCATCGACCGTTGATCCTAACCTGACTTTGTGGTTCCTAGGCTAGACAGGTAGTGAAAGGTAACTTTAAAAGGCCCGTCTCACGGTAATTCGTGAGCGGATCCCTCCTTTCTCTACTTGTGCTTACCTGGCCACAATTGGCGGTGAAGAGGCGGTTTGAGGTCCTACTTCTTGCCATTCGGAACAGTTAGGAGCTGTCTAGCTGACCTCGGTGACCCTAGATCTAGGCCTGATTGTGCATTTGTGGTTAATTGAACGTGTGTTTAAGCCTTTTATCGATTTTTTTTTTGCGAAAAAGCTCCACATAAAAAAAACTCAAAAAGAAAAAAAGGAAATTTTTTTACAAAAACTTGCAACTTGTCTCTAAGAAATTCGTGCACCCCACTTACACCCACTTTCTTTCCATTGACGTTTTCTTACCCTCACATTCTGTTTTTTTTCTTTTCACTTTTTGACTACACTACCTCTTTAGTGTATGTCCGGTTGGACTAGGGACACTAGTGCCCGATTAGTCCGTGTCTCGTTGGTACCGACCGACGACGCTTTCGACTCCGAAGTAGAAATTCCTTCCACTTTCTTACCTTCACCTTCGCATTCTTCGTCTTCTAAGGAAATGTCGGGATTTAATCCTAACAACATCTTACCCACGGGACCGATTCCACCTCCGTTAGGTGCGAATAACCCACAACACCCGCCTGTTGAAGCGCCCCAACGAATCGCGCTCAAGGATCTTTTCTACCCTATTCGCACCACCTTACCTACTTGTCTTTCACTCCTACCGGCAAATGGTGACAACTTTGAGATCAAACCCCACTTCATCAACATGTTGCCAAAATTTCACGGACTGGAATCCGAAGATGCCTATATCTTCATAAACAAATTCTAAAACGTTTGCGCAATGATGAAAACAACCCAACTTTCAGATGATACTATAAGGCTAAGGGTCATTCCTTTCACCTTATGTGACTTAGCCGAGAAATGGTTATACAACACAACATCACACTCAATTAAAAATTGGGAAGAGTTTGTTAAAGCTTTTCTTAAAAAGTTTTATCCATATCACAAGACCGCGAGAATTCGCAATGAGATTATTCAATTTTCCCAGTTTCCTTCCGAACCCTTTTGGAAGTGTTTTGAAAGATCCAAAGACTTACTTGTTCAATGCCCTCACCATGGTATTGAGAATTGGCAACTTTGCCAAACTTTATATGAAGGATTGAACCCAGCAACGAAGCAGTTGTTGGAAACCATTTGTCAAGGTCACTTTCTAACCAAATCTAGTGAGGAAGCTTGGCAGTTTTTCGATGATCTTGCTGAACAAACACTTCAGTGGGAAAGCACCAAGACCACTTCATCTTCTGTAGGTCAGTTTAGGGAAGGCATACATCAATTAGATATGTCGATTGCAATGAAGGCCGAGATGGCCGCACTTACGAAAAAGCTAGAAGCAATTGAGACCAAAATCTCATCGCCTTCTCCTGCCCCTGCTTTACCCCCACGAACTGTTTGCGCTTGTTGTTTGGATCCATCACATCTTACCGAAGAGTGTCCTTACAATCCACCTGTTCAAGGACAAGATCAAGTCAATGCTGCCTGATTTGATGATTTAGCGTACTTGCGCTTTCTAAAAGATAAATCAAAAATATTTGTAACCGCAATCAAGAACGGCGTCGCTTTGCAGCTAGCCGATGAGTACGGGTCGGTCCACAGGGGTGTTGTGAATTTCCGATTCGTTCTTACGAGTTAATTCCGAAGGATGTTCGGATTAATTATTAAATCTAAAAATTGAAGTTGTATGATACTAGGATTAGAAACTTGCTAGGATTAGGTTTAGGGAAAATTTGGTAAACAAAGATCTACATCTCTTTCCATTGCCTTTAATTAAAGATATCATATTAGTGTTATGGTAAATCTTAACAAAGGGGATTAGGATGATTGGGAAGATTGATTCTTCCTCTAGATCCTTGTCCTTCCTTTCTTAATCTTTACCCTAACCTCCATGGAAAACCTTAAAATCCGGGCCTTTAGACTACGGAATCACTGTTACCTCGAGGGTAGAGTGCCGTAGGGAGCGGAATAAGAAGGTATGCATGGAGTTCTAATTTTCATAAAAGATTGGCAAAGAAAAGAGATGAGAGATCTTCGTCTCTCAAATCCTTCCCTATTCCTAACCCTAACAAGCGAGGAAACTACTCACTCATCAGGGAATTGAAGAACATTTATCTAGGGCAGAGAATAAAAATTACCTAGGGCAAGAATTGAAATCTAAACTAGAGCAAGGAATTAAATCTACTTACAGATGCATCTCTCCAATCATCAACGCAGGGTTGTCAGATCTGAATTCATGAATTGAAAAGAAACACCGATGCTCTCCAAAAGAATTCTAAAATTTATTATTAAAAGGAGACATAAGAAATTACAATGAGTAGAGTTCCTATTTATAAAGAATAGGAAACCCTAGGTTACAATTGATTTGCATGTCTACATTTACCAAAATATCCTTAGGAAGACCTAGTCAAAGTAGACTTCAAGCTTTGGTAAAATTTTATGTCTCTGTCTCTTTAAAAGAAAGTATTGGGCCTTGAATCTTTGGGCTTCCTTATTATTTGGTTCTTTTATTAAAATAGCTTCTATGTTTCTTCCAGATCTCCAGTGAATAATTGCGGTGGACTTTTAACCGTTCGCTTTGTAATCTTGGACCTTGCATTGCCTTGTACTTTTTGAATTTTATCTTTGATGTAGGCTTGATCAAGAGTCTTCTATTTGTTGGTCAAAGTCCACTTTTTCATCGTCTTTACATCGTTTTCACTGTTTTCTGTCCAAGAACCTGTAACCTGTAATATGTAGCAGACATGCGTCAAAAGCCCCTGTTTATTTATAAAAAGAATAAGAATGGGGAATATAATAATACAATATTATGGTGTGAACAAATACCCCCAAACTTATCTTTTGCTCGTCCTCGAGCAAACTTATTTTTATTCACTAAAATCCTAACCACACTTTCGCAGGGAAACGCGATTGCACTGAGCACGTGCAACAAGCCGTTAAACCTCTAGGTGTCCCTAGTAGGAGGAGTGTTGTCTCCTGAGGGTTTTCAGCGGATTACACCCACAAAATCCTATCAATTTGGCCCATTGACTTTTGTTTTCCAATTAGGTTTTCTAACAAGGAATTCTATTACCTTTTAACTCACAAATTATCCACCGATATTCTTCACACTTTCTCATTATTTAACTTAAGATTATATATGTTATGTAGACCTACTTAGCCTTCGGCATCTCTTAAGTTTTCCTTCTAGGGTTTCCATCTCCACTTAGGAATTTCTATCAACTCTACTAAAGATACAAGTTCTATTCTTCATCCCTTTCTCTCATCTAAACTCTAATCACATATCCCCACGTGTGTGTATAAATCACCCCTACACTTGGAAATTCAAATCAAGCAATCATACCCTTGTCCGTTGTCCAAAGTACTTATTAGTAGGTGAATTTTTAATTGAATTTTGCTTACACATCCTTCATGCGACCGTTAATACTTCTTGAGGTACCAACAACCGATTACAAGATATGTTTGCACTTTAAAGCGTAATTCCTAGTCTTGCAACACCCAAGGCTTTTAGCAGTGACTCCCAAACCAGTTGGTCTAAGGCACTAGGTGATGAAGCACCCTCGCTAAATATTTTTTTCTATTTTTTGCAGCCTTAAGTAATCACAAAAACCAGTGTCCATTTTTTTTTATTCTTTATTCACTTTTTTTTTTCTTTATTTTCATTGTACTAAGGACTTTAGACAAGAGCACTTCAAGGTCTCTTCTACTATTCCAAGTTTCAAGGTGCGTGATTGTGCATTTTGTAGGGTACATGTTTTCAGAATCTAGACTTAAGCTAGGAACTATTTTTCAAACTTATTCTCTAATAAGAACATCAATATTCTTCCCTTGTTTCAACTTAGCCCAAGAAGTGAACCCAAAATTTGCCTATTTCTAAATAAACTACAAAGGCATATACTTTCTACCGTTAAACTTTAAGGAAGGTTATTTTTAGGGTTTTTAATTTGCTAAGTCTAAGATCTAGTTGTTCTTAGCCAGTTAACCTATTTGTCAAACTCAAATCAATTAGCCAAAATTGAATACATTAATTTTTGAAATTTTTCAAATTTTTATGGGTTTTCAAATAAGTATGCAAATGCAAAAAAAATATGTACAAATGAATGCGAAGGAAGAAGACGTACCGAGCATACCCCCAAACTTGAAGTTGACAGAGTCCTCACTGTCATGCTAAACCAAGAGGGTCAAAATACTGGCACTCCCCTATTTATTTATTTATAAATTTTTTTTATTTTATATTTTTAATGTTTTGAATTTTTTTTTGTAGAGAAGAAAACAAAAAATATATACATATATACAAAGATTCCCCCAAACTTAAGCTTGGCCTTGCACAAGCCAAAAGTTAGCACCAACCATTCAAAAATCTTATCGTGGAAATGGTATAGTTGGTGCAAGAAAATGAGAAGCACGCGAGACCGTGTGGAAAGAAGAATGGTAGAATATGGTCTCGGTGGGGGAGAAGAATGGCGAAAAGAAGAAGAAAGTGGAGTACGATCTTAAGGGTGTAAATTGAGTGAATAAATTAGCGCAATATGTGATGACCAATATGTTATAAGCGATTGTGCTAACCTATCAACCCGTCGGGAAATGGGATCAAATCTCTCAAGATTCGCAAGAGAATATGGGTACGCCGAACTTGGTATAGGAGATGAAAGCGTAACGGCCACTTGCACGGTCGGAACAATAGGAAGGGCGAAAGGGAGTGAATTAGGGATAGTATCATTCTTACCGTAGTAAACTGTGTCGAACTGGAAAGATTCCATCAATGGTTCGAAACGACTGTAAGCAACCGAGTCTGAAGGATTAACTAACTCATCTGAAAATGCAAAGGACTCAAACTCGGACGGTGAGACTTCAACATCGTCCGAAAAAGTGAAACACTCGTAAGTGTCATCGGCTGTGGGAACTGTGTCAGATTCAAAGGAAAAGTTTTCAAGCTCACAGTCGTCAAGCGTGAAATGAAGTGTGGTCGGAACGATGGAAAAGAGAGAGGGTGATTTAGGTAAACGTTCAAGAGGATGAATTGGAAAATCCGACACATCAAAGAAAAATGGTTCAACCTCAATATGATCCTCACCACTCTCCTCAATATTATCCTCATAATTCTCCTCAATATTCAACTCATCCATGCCATTATCATCAAAATCAAGACGCATATGAGATTCGGGAGAAACATTTAATAACTCGGGATGATGATTTGAACATAAAATTTCAATTAAATCGACAGGTTCATCATCCGAAATATTCCCAGCGTCTATATCCTCAATCAAGTGAAAATCAATTTCTTTAGACACCTCATCAAAAGCATGGATATCTATCGATTTAGGTTCTAGAGTGGAGGTGTAAAGATCGAAAGGATTAGGTGCGGTTTCACTTGAAAGGGGTTCCTCACAATTTGGCAAATCAAACACTACAAAATCACACAACTCGTTTTTATGTTGAACAGGTGAACTATTTAGGGAAATCGATGGAAAACAGGAGTTGTGGGCTTCAATTGGGTAAGGGTAGGTTTGATTTGAAACTCCTCTCTCATTCTCACTCTGTCCAACTGCTGCCTCATACATTGAAAAATTTGGAGCTAGCGGAAAACTAGCTACCGGTTCAGCAGGTTGCATAAGGGTGGCCACGGACGCTTCCACATTCCTAACTATTTTATTTGTTGCTGCGATATACGCCTCCAACGCCTCTTCCAAGCTAGACTTGGGTGGTAAGGGGGTTTCGGTAAAAGATTCGAAATTGTTTGGATATGTGAAACTCCCAAAAGACTGTGTAGAAGCAGTGTCTAGTGACGGTGGAAAAGTCGGGTAGGACTGGTAGAAAATGGGTGGTTGGGCAGGGGTAGGGTCAACATGTGGATACAAAGGTGAATAATCGTGTAGATCCCTAGAACTAGATGTGTGGAGAGGGGTGAAAGATCGGCTACGAGATTGAGCAATATGCTCAGCAATGGACATCGGCCTAGGATTGACAGAAGGACTTAAAGAAGTAGTGTCAACATACGAAGGTGGTGAAGGTTGACTTGGTTGAAACAAAGTGGGTTGAAAAGTCAAACTGTTTCTCCTAGACTCCTCTATGTGATCTTTCAAAGATTTTTTAGGCATGGAAGGATCGTCTTTAAATTGACCGAACAAATTGCCGAACGACGCAAAATTAGGTTCGGGATACCAAAGTTCGGCAAGTGATTTGTTATGTGGGGTACCCATGTTAGAAGAAAGAGAAGATGAAGAAGGTAGGTGGTGCAAGGATTTCTCAGCGACAAAAGTTGCAAGTCTTTTTTTTAAAAAAAAATTCCTCTTATTATTCTTTTTTATTTGTTTTGCAAAAATTTTCGATAAAGGGCTAAGACAAAAATGCAAATAACCAGAAATGCACAATCAGTCCGAGATCTAGGGTCACCTAGGTCAGCTAGACAGCTCCTAACTGTTCCAAAGGGCTAGAAATAGGACCTCAAACCGCCTCTTCACCGCCAATTGCGGACAGGTAAGTGGGAAGGAACCACCACGACAGTGGGCCTAATTAAAAACCACTAGCCTAGACACCGCAAAATCAGTTAGGATAAACGGTCGATGCCTATACTAGTCCTTTTCCTATTGAGCTCGATTTCTTTAGGGCTGAGTCTAGTATTTTTTATTAATTGTGGTCGATGCAAAATGCTTTATGTGATTTCTGGGGTCCTGGAAAGGGTGATGAAATCTCCACCCAATCTAAATTGGTCAAAAGCCCCTTAAAATCCGATTAAAGATATGCAAAACAGTAAATCACTTTCAATCAAATCTTTTTTTTCCTATGAATTTCAAAGTTTGTAAGTTCTCTAATTAAAATTTTCCTTTTTTCTCTTGCTCTTTATTTGGAAAGATATTTTTAGCAAAAAGATTAAGGATATGCAAATCAGAAAAAATCACTTGCAATCAATTATTATTTTAAGCATAGCGCAACGAATCCTGCATAAGATTTGTTATTTGGAAAGGAAAAGATTTTTTTTAAGCGCAAAGAATCCTGCAAGAGAATTTTCAGAAGATATATCGGAGATTTGCAGAGGAGGAGATCATAAGACTTACAGATTTTTTTTTTACCGCCCTTCTGCACCCTGTTTTTTTTTTTTTTGAACCGACCAGGCCGCGGCGGTTCCGCGGCCAGATGTGGTTTCCCGCGGCGGTTCCGCAGTCGGAAAGAGCCGCAGGTTTTTTTTAGCTCTCCACCAGATCGCGCGGTTGACTTGTTGACTCGGTCCTCTAAATTTTTTCTGTTCCTCTGTTGTTGCAATCTTCTGTTGATAGGATCGTTTATTTGCTGTTTCGCTTTCTGTAGATTTCCAGATCCGAATTTGTGCGTAGATCCTGCAAAATTCACACAAAGATACCCTTTCCAAAAATAACAGATGATATATTTTTATATTTTTCTTGTGATTTTTCAGATTTTTATGATTTTTTTTTAATTTTATGATTAACCCGAAATTGCGAAAAGAAAAGTTCTACGCCATCCCCGGCAACGACGCCATTTGATTGAATAATTTAGCGTACTTGCGCTTTCTAAAAGATAAATCAAAAATATTTATAACTGCAATCAAGAATGGCGTCGCATGAAGCTAGCCGGTGAGTACGGGTCGGTCCACAGGGATGTTGTGAATTTCCTAATCGCGCTAACGAGTTAATTCCGAAGGGTGTTCGGATTGATTATTAAATCTAAAAATTGAAGTTGTATGATACTAGGATTAGAAACTTGCTAGGATTAGGTTTAGGGAAAATTTGGTAAACAAAGATCTACATCTCTTTCCATTGCCTTTAATTAAAGATGTCATATTAGTGTTATGGTAAATCTTAACAAAGGGGATTAGGATGATTGGGAAGATTGATTCTTCCTCTAGATCCTTGTCCTTCCTTTCTTAATCTTTACCCTAACCTCCATGGAAAACCTTAAAATCCGGGCCTTTAGACTACGGAATCACCGTTACCTCGAGGGTATAGTGCCGTAGGGAGCGGAATAAGAAGGTATGCATGGAGTTCTAATTTTCATAAAAGATTGGCAAAGAAAAGAGATGAGAGATCTTCGTCTCTCAAATCCTTCCCCATTCCTAACTTTAACAAGCGAGGAAACTACTCACTCATTAGGGAATTGAAGAACATTTATCTAGGGCAGAGAATAAAAATTACCTAGGGCAAGAATTGAAATCTAAACTAGAGCAAGGAATTAAATCTACTTACAGATGCATCTCTCCAATCATCAACGCAGGGTTGTCAGATCTGAATTCATGAATTGAAAAGAAACACCGATGCTCTCCAAAAGAATTCTAAAATTTATTATTAAAAGGAGGCATAAGAAATTACAATGAGTAGAGTTCCTATTTATAGAGAATAGGAAACCCTAGGTTACAATTGATTTGCATGTCTACATTTACCAAAATATCCTTAGGAAGACCTAGTCAAAGTAGACTTCAAGCTTTGGTAAAATTTTATGTCTCTGTCTCTTTAAAAGAAAGTATTGGGCCTTGAATCTTTGGGCTTCCTTATTATTTGGTTCTTTTATTAAAATAGCTTCTATGTTTCTTCCAGATCTCCAGTGAATAATTGCGGTGGACTTTTAACCGTTCGCTTTATAATCTTGGACCTTGCATTGCCTTGTACTTTTTGAATTTTATCTTTGATGTAGGCTTGATCAAGAGTCTTCTATTTGTTGGTCAAAGTCCACTTTTTCATCGTCTTTACATCGTTTTCACTGTTTTCTGTCCAAGAACCTGTAACCTGTAATATGTAGCAGACATGCGTCAAAAGCACCTGTTTATTTATAAAAAGAATAAGAATGGGGAATATAATAATACAATATTATGGTGTGAACACTGCCTTTCAGCAACGACAAAGAAATGATCCATACTCTTCGACTTATAATCCTAGTTGGAGGAGTCACCCAAATTTTTCTTGGAATCAAAATGAACAATTCCAAGGAAACAACAACTTTCAAAGGCCTTCTCCTCCACAACAAGCACCTCCACAAACTCAATACTAGCAACCTTTCCAACCACAACCTTACCCAAACCAAATGAACAATTTTGTGCCCAACAACTCTTACCCTCAAAACAATTTTGTTCAACCAAATAATGATAAGGTTACCTGGCTAGAAAGAAGTCTAGATGCGTTTCTAAAACAATCTACACAATCCGCAGCAAGGTTGGAGACTTCCATTCAATCTTTGGTGCAAAATAGTGCCGCACACGATCAAAGCATCAAATCAATTGAGGCACAAATTGCACAACTAAATGCTGCGTTGAGCGAGCGAGAAAAGGGAAAGCTTCCATCTCAACCATTGCCAAATCCCGGTCACGCACATGTTGCATATGAACAGCAAAATCATAATGTAAATGCTGTGACCACGTTGAGATCAGAAAAAATGTTGCACAATAACGTGGTTATTAATAATGACACCCCTGCCGGTGGTTCTTCTTCTTCTTCTTCATCTTCATCTTCTTCGTTAGAGCCTATTCTTCATTCTTCACAAGGCTCTACTTCTTCTACTTCGAACGGACCCACTTCTCACTTCACGAACACATTAACACGGGGATCCATTCCAACTCCACAATCTACTCCACAAACGTTGGACTCAACAAAATTTCAAAATGTTCCCTTTCCAAATAGGTTGAGATCCAATAAACCAACTCCACAAATGGAGAAGATTGTAGAGTTGTTCAAACAGGTTAGCATAAACATACCTCTCTTGGATGCAATCCAACAAGTCCCTTCTTACACGAAAATCTTAAAGGACTTATGCACCAAGAAGAGGAAGTCATAAGTACCAAAGAAAGTTTTCGTGGCTAGTGCTGTTAGTGATGCTCTTGTCCAATCTTTACCCCAAAAACATAAGGATCCCGGCTGTCCTACAATTTCGATAACAATTGGGGACAAGAACATCAATAGAGCACTTTTAGATCTTGGTGCTAGTGTCAATTTGCTACCCTATTCAGTATACGAACAATTAGGCGTTGGAGAGCTTAAACCCACTCATTTTACTTTCCAAATGGCCGACCGATCCATCACCCAACTTAGGGGTGAGTTGGAGGATGTGTTAATTAAAGTAGGGGATTTCATTTTCTTCGTTGACTTCATTGTTATGGATACACAACCTGTAGCTAACCCCCGGAGTGAAATTCCGGTGATACTTGGTCGACCATTCCTTGCGACTTCCAATGTGGTGATCAATTGTCGTAATGGTTCAATGAACCTATCTTTTGGCAATATAACGATTGAACTCAACATCTTTAAGTTGGGGAATCAGCCCTCCGAGCCTAATGCCAGTATACTTGATGTTTGCTCGATCCATAAGTTCACACAGGAGGACTGTGAGCTCAAAAAATTTCTGTTCGATCACAGCAGTGTTGACGCCTCTAGTGCGTTCCTCCTAGAATCTGACACAGCTTTCACGCCGGAAAACGATTATGAGTGTTTCACCTTTTTGGACGATTTTGAAGACTCACCACCCGAGTTTGAGTCTTTTGATTTTTCGGATGAGTTAGTTGAACCATCCGACTTGGTTGCGTACACTCGATTTGAACCATTGATGGAATCCTTTGAGTTTGAAACAGTGTCACCAATGTTACCCTTAATTGTTTCACCTCCAAAACTCGAACTAAAGCTTTTGCCGTCGCATCTTAAATATGCTTACCTAGGTGAGAATAAGACCCTTCCCGTTATCATATCGGCCTCTCTAGCCCTCGAGCAAGAGAAAGCCCTTTTAATGGTCTTACAAAATAACCGGCAAGCTTTTGGCTGGTCTATGGCTGACATCAAGGGGATTAGTCCCCTCATAGTTGAACATCATATACACATGATGGATGATGCCAAGCCAGTAAGGGATCCATAAAGACGCCTCAACCCCATAATGTAAGAGGCTGTCACGAAGGAGATTGTAAAATGTCTTGATAGTGGTATCATTTACCCTATCTCCGATAGTCAGTGGGTTAGCCCCATTCATGTTGCCCCAAAGAAATCGGGCATTACGGTCATAACCAATGAGGAAAATGAGTTAATACCTACTCGCACCCAAACTGGGTGGCGAGTTTGCATCGACTATAGAAAACTCAATGCCACGACAAGGAAAGACCACTTTCTTTTACCTTTCATTGACCAAATGCTAGAACGATTGGCTGGGCACGAGTTTTACTGCTTTTTGGATGGCTATTCCGGCTATAACCAAGTCCCCATCGCCGAAAAGGATTAAGACAAGACCACATTTACTTGGCCTTTCAGTACTTTTGCTTATCGTTGCATGCCCTTTGGGTTATGCAATGCACCCGCTACATTTCAGCGGTGTATGATGGGGATATTTTCTGACATGGTGGAGAAATTTTTGGAGATCTTTATGGATGATTTCTCCATTTTTGGTGACTCCTTCGACGAGTGTTTGCTACACCTTGACGCAGTTCTTACCCGCTGTAGGGATAAGAACCTCACTTTAAATTGGGAGAAGTGCCACTTTATTGTACGAGAGGGTATTGTCTTAGGACATGTCATCTCGCAAAATGGCATAGAGGTTGATAAAGCCAAGATTGAAGTCATCTCCAATCTTCCTCCTCCTAAATGCGTCAAAGACATCCGAGCTTTCCTTGGCCATGCCGGTTTTTATAGACGGTTCATCAAGGATTTTAGCAAGATAGCTAGACCCTTGACTCTTTTATTGGCCAAGGACATAACTTTTGATTTTGACTCAACTTGCATGGAAGCGTTCGAGTCATTAAAACACTCACTCATTTCTGCGCCCATTCTTTCATCTCCAGACTGGACGCATCCTTTTGAAATTATGTGCGATACATCAGATTTCTCCATTGGTGCTGTCCTTGGACAACACATTAATAAGATGCCGCACGTAATTTATTACGCTAGCCGAACATTAAATGAGGCCCAACTGAACTACACAACAACAGAAAAAGAATTTTTAGCCATTGTGTTTGCACTTGAAAAATTCCGGCCTTATTTAATCGGCTCTCCAGTGATTGTGTACACGGATCATTCAGCTCTTCGCCACCTTTTTATGAAGAAGGATGCCAAATCGCGGCTAATACGTTGGATCCTCTTGCTACAAGAGTTTGACCTTGTCATAAGGGACAAAAGAGGATGTGAAAATGTAGTGGCCGATCACCTTTCACGACTTCCTTCTTCGCTTACACTTGAAATTCCAATTAAAGATGTTTTTCCCGATGAGCAACTCTTAACCGTGTCTTGCGAACCTTGGTTCGCTGATATAGTAAACTACTTGGCCACCGACTTGATATCTAAAGATTGGTCGAAACAGGATAAACTCCGATTCTTGTCCCAAGTAAAACATTTTTACTGGGATGAACCGCATCTTTTTAAATACCGTTCCGACCAAATCATTCGTCGGTGTGTACCTGAAAATGAGTTTAAGAGTGTGCTGTCTTTTTGCCACGATCAAGCGTGTGGCGGGCACTTTGGCCCTAAGAAGACAGCCGAGAAAATCTTGCAGTGTGGTTTCTACTGGCCACGTCTCTTTAAAGATGCATATGAATACTGCAAGACATGCTCCCGGTGCCAACACTTGGGCCAGATATCGCGGAGAAACGAAATGCCGCTCCAACCAATTTTGGTTGTGGATATTTTTTATGTTTGGGGAATAGACTTCATGGGACCATTTCCCAATTCCTTTGGGAATGTGTATATTCTTTTGGCTGTTGACTATGTGTCAAAATGGGTCAAGGCTGTACCTAGCCGAACGAACGATAACAAGGTTGTCGTTCGATTTCTTAAAGAAAATATCTTTTCTTGGTTGGGTCACCCTCGAGCAATTATAAGTGATAATGGATCTCACTTCGGCAATAGAACTTTTGAGTCCTTAATGCGCAAATATTCCATTACTCACAAATTGTCAACGCCATACCATCCCCAAACCTGTGGGCAAGCCGAAGTTTCAAATCGGCAAATTAAACAAATTCTGGAGAAAACGGTTTCTAAAAACCGTAAAGATTGGTCACACAAACTGATTGATGCACTATGGGCATTCCGTACTGCATACAAGACCGATCTTGGTATGTCTCCATACCGTCTTGTTTATGGGAAGGCCTGCCACCTCCTAGTTGAGATTGAACACAAGGCATTTTGGGCGATCAAGGAGTTGAATTTATCGATGGGAGATGCGGGCAGCAATAGAAAGCTGCAACCGAATGAACTAGACGAGCTGCGGGATGAGGCTTATGATAATGCTGTCATTGTTAAAAATCGAACTAAGGTGTTCCATGACAAACACCTTATGCGCAAAACGTTTAAACCTGGTCAACAGGTTTTGCTTTATGACACTCGGTTACACTTTCGCGCCGGCAAGCTAAAATCTAGGTGGAAAGTACCGTATTTGGTACACACCGTATATCTGCACGGTGCAGTAGATCTTGAAAACCCGGAGGACGGTACTTTATTTAAAGTAAACGGACATCGACTCAAACCGTACCTCACTGCGGACCCGTCGGAGGAGCTCCTGTTTTTGCAGGAGCCGACTTACACTGACTGATCTTCCTCCATTTTACCCCCAAATTTTTGATCAACTTGCCAAAACTTTATTTCAAACAAGTTTGGGGGTATGTACCATTTGTAAATACATGAATACAAAATAACATAAAAAAATTTAATATTTGGGTATTTTTGTAAAATAAGAAAATAAACAGGGAAGTGCCGGCCATTTTGACCCTCTTGGTGTAGCATGACAGTGATGACACTGTCAAGTTTAAGTTTGGGGGTGTGCTCGGTAAGCTTTCTTCCTTCGCATTCATATGTACATTTTTGCATTTGCATACTTATTTTAAAACCCATAAAAATTGAAAAATTTCAAAAAAAATATAAAAAATTAAACAATCAATTTTGGCCGTAATTGATTAGAGTTTGCCAAATAGGTTAACTAGCTAAGAACAACTAGATCTTAGACTTAGTAAATTAAAAACCCTAAAAATAACCTTTCTTAGAATTTAACGGTAGAAAGTATATGTCTTTGTAGTTTATTTAGAAATAGGCAAATTTCGAGTTGACTTCTTGGGCTAAGTTAAAACAAAGGAAAAGTATTGATATCTTTATTAAAGTATAAGTTTGAAAAATAATTCTTAAGCTTAAGTCTAAATTCTGAAAATATATACCCTACAAATTGCACAAACACGAACTTTGAAACTTGGAATAGTAGAAGAGACCTTGAAATGCTCTTGTCTAAAGTCCTTAGTATGAAGGGAAATAAAAAAATTAATAAAAAGTGTGAATAAAGAGGAAAAAAATGAACACTGGTTTTTGTAATTACTTAAGGCTGTATTAATAGAAAAAAATATTTAGCGAGGGTGCTTCATCACCTAATGCCTTAGACCAACTGGTTTGGGAGTCACTGCTAAAAGCCTTAGGGATTACAAGACTAGGAATTATGCTTTAATGTGCAAACACATTTTGTAATCGGTCGTTGGTACCTCAAGAAGTATTAACGGTCGTATGAAGAATGTGTGAGCAATTTTATCTAAAAATTCACCAATTGAAAAGTACTTTGGACGATGGACAAGAGTATAATAGCTTGATTTGAATTTCCAAGTGAAGGGGTGATATACACACACACGTAGGGGTATGTGATTGGGGTTTAGATAAGAGATAGGAATGAAAAATAAGACTTATATTTTTAATAGAGATGATAAAAATTTCTAAGTTGAGAAGGAACCCTAGAAGGAAAACTTAAAAGATGCCAAAAGCTAAGTAAATTCACAAGAATATATATAATCTTAAGTTAAATGATAAGGAAGCGTGAAAAATATGGGTGGATAACTTATGAGTCAAAGATAATAGAGTTCTTGTTAGAAAACCTAATTGGAGAATACAAGTCAATAGGCCGAATTGATAGGATTTTGTGGGTAGTATCCGCTGAAAACCCTCAGAAGACAACACTCCTCCTACCAGGGACACCTAGAGGTTTAACGGCTTGTTGCACGAGCTCAGTGCAATCGCGTTTCCCTGCGAAAGTGAGGCTAGGTATTTTTCGAGAATAAAACTAGGTTTGCTCGAGGACGAGCAAAAGATAAGTTTGGGGGTATTTGTTCATATCATAATTTTGCATTATTATATTCCCCATTCTTATTCATTTTACAAATAAACAGGTGCTTTTGATCCATATCTGCTACATAGTTGCAGGTTATAGGTTCTCGGAACAAAAACAGTGAAAACAATGAAAAGATAATACAAAAGCGAGACTACGACCAACAAACGGAAAGATCTTGATCATGTCTACAATTTGAAGACTAAACGAAGATCTATAGACAAATTCACAAAGAACAAGGCGGCACAAGGTTCAGGACTTCGACACGAAGCAAGCGGTAAAGTCCACTACATTATTCACTGTGGAAATCTGGAAGAAAACTAGAAGACAATCTGAGAAACCAAGTGAAGAAACAAGTAGAAAAATGAAACAGGAAGAAAACCAGTCAAATTCAGCCAATGATCCCTCTACATGGCCGCGGAACCGTGGCCAAACAGGGCATTTGGCCGCTGATCTGCGGCCATGAAGGACACGTGTCGGTGGGAAATGTAACGGCATGGCGGTGCGTTGACTAGTCTTCTTAGGGGTAAAATTGTAAAAGCAGACGTGTGTCGATTGTAACCGGAGGGTTTCTATGTTCTATAAATAGAAACTCTGAAACCTCTTTTGGGATATGCCTCTTTTTATCAAATAAAATTCAGAATTTCTGTCATGTTTTGAGAGCATCAATAAAGTAAGTAGATTTATTTTTATTGCCCTAGTTCTTAGTTTTTATTTCTGCCTTAGAATAGATTTATTATCTGCCCTAGTTTAAGTTTATTATCTGCCTTAGTTTAAATTAGATTAGAACTTTTTATTAATCTGCCGTAGTTTAGATAGTTAATCTTTTAAAAACAAAACTCATAAAAGTGTCTTTCATAAATCCCCTAATGAATGAATAGTTCCTCACTTGTTAGGGTTAGGAATAGGAAAGGCTTGAGAGATGAAAATCTCTCACCCCTTTCTTGCCCATCACATATTAAATAATAGGACTCCATGCATACATACACACATCGCTCCCTACGGCACCCTACCCACGAGGTAACGGTGACACCGTGGTTTAAAAGACCGGTTGTGCATGTTTTCTATGGAGGTTAGGATAAGAATTAAGAAAGGACGGATAAGGACCTAGAAGAAGAAACATCGTTTCCTCCCGATCGTCCTAATCCCCTTTATTAATTGTTACCATAACACCTAATGAGATCTAAATTAGGGCATTGAAAGCGGTGGGAAATCTTTAATTTCCAAACTTAACCTAAACCTAACCCTAGCAAGATTCTAAATCCTAGTCTAAATCAACTTAGTTTTTAGTGATAAACATCCCAACACCGTTTGGAATTAACTCGTTAAAACAATTAGGAAATACACAACATCCGTGTAGAACGACCCGTACTCACCGGCTAGCTACCAAGCGACGCCGTTCTTGATTGCGGTAAAAAATATTTTGATCACAACTTCCATCATTCAATCAGGAATCTGTGGTGCGAGAGGAAAATTTTTCAGAGCATCTCAGATAGCTCAGTGAGTGAACAGGAACAGTTCCTGAAAGTTTGGTCCAGGGATCTCGTCATCAGACCGCTGAACCGCGGCTGTAGAGCACATCTCGCGGCGGAACCGCGGCGTTCCTAGGGCTTCGCTGCACCAAAATTTTCAGGTATATCTCTGTCTTTCTTATCTCCTCCCTGCTCTGCTCCATTAACCAATTTCTGCAGGATTCTTTGTAAAAATACGCAGCGCCGCAAAAAGAAAAATTGTTGCATGTTTGATCTTGGTTGTTTGCATTTTTAATACGGAAATTAAGGGGCAAAGACCAAATTCAGATTAGGTGGGGATTTCATTACCCTTCCTAAGCCACAAAAATTACAAACTTGCATCCGCATTACCCTCATTAACTAAAAAATATCTAGACATGACTCTGAGGACCGTCGCGCTCACTTAGGACAGAAGGAGGTCGTGGGTAATCTATTGCTTATCCGCGTTTCTTTTGTGGTGTCTAAGGCAAGTGGTTACTTAATTAGTCCCACTACTTACTTAGTGGAGAACCTCCCACTTACCTAGCACTTACCTGGCCACAGGAGAGGCAAAGAGGCAGTAGAGGATCTATCTTGCTACTTGTCTTCTGGAAGTCTAGGAGCGGTCTAGAGACTTGACCTAGGTGACCACTAGAATTAGGGTGGTGTGTGCATTTTTTGTGATTTGATTTTTTAATAAAACCGTATTTTTCAAAACAAACACCAACCAACTTTTCCCCTAATTATCACAACGCTGCCACTTGTGCTAAACCATTAGTACAAGCTCGGCTGGACACGGGATTCTAATGCCCGTCTTTTCCGCGTTTTTCCCATCGACCCCAAAGTCGGTATTTCTACATTTTCTTTTTCCCACCACCACCGCGATGGACGGATATCCATCAAACTTTAACACCACTCTGCCACTGCCCGCAGGTGTGCAGAACCCTCCTCGCATTTCTCTCCAAGAGAGATGCTATCCAACACGTGTTCCCCTTCCCACCTGTCTTTCTATACCAGCTGCCAACGGGGAAAATTTCGAAATTAAACTTCAATTCATCAAACTTTTACCCAAATTTCACGGGCTCGAGTCTGAAGACGCATACGTTTTTATCACCAAATTCGAAAATGTATGTGCTTTGATGGGTAATTCACAACTGTCTATGGATGCTATGCGTTTACGTCTTCTCCTATTCACTTTGTGCGATTTAGCCGAGAAGTGGCTTTACAACACACCCGCACATTCTATTTCAAAATGGGATGAATTTGTTGTAGCGTTCCTTAAGAAATTTTATCCCAATCACAAGACCAGCCGTGTTCGGAGCAAAATCTTCAAATTTACCCAACTTCCTAATGAACCATTTTGGAAATGCTTAGAACGGTTCAAGGATCTTCTTTTACAATGCCCTCATCACGGAATCCCTAGATGGGATCTGTGTCGAATTCTTTATGAGGGTATTGATCTCACGACTAAACAGATGCTTGAAACCATGTGTCATTGCCAATTCCTATCTAAAGATGATGGTGAAGCTTGGAAATATCTAGAAGATTTAGCTCAAAACACATTACAATGGGAAAGTGTTTGTTCACACCATAATATTGCATTATTATATTCCTCATTCTTATTCTTTTTATAAATAAACATGTGCTTTTGACGCATGTCTGCTACATGTTACAGGTTACAGGTTCTTAGACAGAAAACAGTGAAAACGATGTAAAGACGATGAAAAAGTGGACTTTGACCAACAAATAGAAGACTCTTGATCAAGCCTACATCAAAGATAAAATTCACAAAGTACAAAGCAATGCAAGGTCCAAGATTACAAAGTGAACGGTTAAAAGTCCACCGCAATTATTCAATGGAGATCTGGAACCAATGTAGAAGTCCAATTTATAAAAGAACCAAAGAATATAGAAGCCCATAAAGCCCAAAAGCAGCCCAAGAAATTCCATAAGCCAATTCTACTATTGGGCCGCGGAACCGCGGCCCAACCCCAGCTTAAGCCGCGGTTCCGCGGCAGTTGTAAGGAATAAGAAAGTAAAAATTTTACTATAATTTCAAGCGGCGCTTACCAAGTCAACCTAGGGCTATTTTTGTAATTGTAGACATGCGGATCAAAATGTAACCTAGGGTTTCCTATTCTCTATAAATAGGAACTCTAATCATTGTAATTTCCTATGCCTCCCTTTAATGAATAAAATTTAGAAATCTTTTGGAGAGCATCGGTGTTTCTTCTCCATTCAGAAATTCAGATCTGACAACCCTGCATGGATGATTGGAGGGATGCATCTGTAAGTAATTTAATTTATTGCCTTAGTGTAGATTTAAATTCCTTGCCCTAGGTAGATTTAATTTCATGCCCTAGGAACTTGTTTAGAGTTAGCTTTGGGGAAGGATTTTGAGAGATGAGATCTCTCATCCCTTTCTTACCCACCAAATATTTACAATAGGACTCCATGCATACATGCACATACCGCTCCCTACGGCACTCTATCCCTCGAGGTAGCGGTGATACCGTAGTATAAAGGCCCGGGTGTGATGTTTTCCATGGAGGTTAGGGTAAGGATCTCTAAAGGAAGGACAAGAACCTAGAGGAAGGATCACCTTCCCGAACGGATCTAATCCACTTTATTGATAATTACCATAACTCCTCACAGATCTTCATTCGGGTATAGAAAGCGTTGAGGTTTACTTGCATTTCCAAACCATCCCTAAAGCTAGCCCTAGCAAGAATAGATCTAGATAATTAGTATAGATTAATTAGGTTTTTAGATTTAATAATTAATCCGAACACCTTTCGGAATTAACTCGTAAGCGCGAATCGGAAATTCACAACATCCCTGTGGACCGACCCGTACTCACCGGCTAGCTTCATGCGACGCCGTTCTTGATTGCGGTTACAAATATTTTTGATCTATCTTTTAGAAAGCGCAAGCACGCTAAATCAACGAATCAGTGTTAGACCACCATCACCTAGGGAAAGTATCAATCAGCTCGATATTTCGTCACAATGAGAGCCGAAATGGCCGCAATGCAAAGGAAACTCGACGCTCTAGAAAACAAGTTCTCTTCAGCCTCCCTAAACCAATTCATACTTCCCAAAACCGTGTGCGGCTGCTGTTCAAACCCATCATATTTGACGGAAGAATGTCCTTTGAATGTACCATTTCAAGGTCACACTAATGCTGCATTTCAGCAAAAACCTGGAAACGATCCTTTTTCTTCCTCATATAATCAAGATTGGAGAAATCACCCTGATCTTTCTTGGATCCAACACCAAACTCAATACACGGATCCAAACCAGAATAACTTTCAATGGGTCCCTCCACAGCAACAGCAACCACCACAAATAAGTCAGCACCCCTTCCAACCACAAAATTTTCAAAACCCGGCCAACAACTTTGATCCTTTTTCTGCCGGAACCAATAACACCTCTTCACTTGAACAAATCATGAAAAATTTCATGCAAGTTACGGCAAATTTTCAGTCTTCCTTCGATGACATAAAAAGGAACTCTGCCTCCCAAGGTGAGATTATTAAATCGATGGAAGCACAAATTGCACAACTGACTGCCAAAATGAGTGCTGGAGAGAAAGGGAATCTTCCATCTCAACCTCTACTTGATCCTGGACCTTCACATGACACTAATGTGAATGCACTTACCACGTTGAGATCTGGAAGAGTGCTAGACAATCATGTGGGTGAACAGATTGATGTTGAGGAATCAATTGAATCCCAGGCTTCCACTTCCACTTCCACTCCCACTTCTACTTCTTACCCTATTTCTTCCAATTTACCTTCTTCTTCTTCCGAGCCTATTCTCCGTTTTCCCAAAGGCTCGAACCCTCCACCCACTTCATCCTTTCCACCCCCACAACCTTCTCCACAAATGTTGGACCCATCACTTATTGATAAAGCTCCATTTCCAGAAAGATTGAGGTCCAACAAACCTAATGCCCAGATGGAGAAGCTTGTGGACATGTTTAAGCAAGTTAACATCAACATCCCTCTTCTAGATGCTATACAACAAGTTCCGTCCTATGCGAAAATTCTTAAGAACTTGTGCACTAGGAAGAGGAAGACTCAAGTGCCTAAAAATTTTTTCATGTCGAGTACTGTAGACACGGATTTTCCCTAACAATTACCAAGGAAACGTAAGGACCCTGGCTGTCTTACTATTTCTATTTCTATTGGGGATAAACACATTAACCGTGCTTTACTTGACCTTGGCGCTAGTGTTAACTTGCTTCCGTATTCAGTCTATGAGCAACTAGGTATCGGAGTGTTAAATCCCTCGAACATAACTCTCCAGATGGCCGACCGATCAATCACCAAACCTAGGGGTGAACTTGATGACGTGTTGATAAAAATCGGGGAATTTGTATTCCCTGTGGACTTTATTGTTCTTGATACACAGCCTGTAACGAACCCACGGAACCAAATTCCGGTGATTCTAGGTCGTCCCTTTTTGGCTACTTTCAACGCTATAATCAACTGTAGAAACGGCTCTATGAACCTATCTTTCGGGAATAGGTCAATTGAGCTCAACATTTACAAGTTGGGAAGTCAACCCTCCGGTCCTCATGCTCGAGTATGTTCTGTCGAATTAATGGATGTCGACAGCAGCGAATTTGATCAGCCTCATGATACCGATCTTGACTCTTTTCATATGTTGTTGTTTGACCCAACTATATATCATACACATACGGACTCTTCTACTGAGTTGTCCGGGTCAATAACTAACACTGATTATGATCCGTTTTTGGAGTCTGAAGATCACCCCGCGCTGTTTGATGACCTTATTCTTCGGTGAATCGATGAAAGCTTTAAGGAAATTTTCGCTGATGAGCTCGCATTTTTAGCAAACACGGGTGTTGAGATGAATCATCTCCAAAACAAAGAAATTGAACCTCCACCCCTTCTTCTGGACTATAAAGAGAATGCGAGTAATCCATCACAATCACTGTGTCGTCTCTCCAAAATGAGACGCAAACCCATTCTTTCACACCACTTATCTCTTCCCCACTTCTTTCTGTCTCTCGACAACATGTTCTTCTACCGACCTATACGCTACACTGATAAAATCTTTGAATGGTTGGTGTTGACCTTCGGTATTTGTAAAGCTTTGCATTGACCAGTAACTTTGACCCCCTCTTGTGATTTTCAAAGCTTAACATTGTTTAACTCAAGTTTGGGGGGGGAGGTATAATCTGGCTCTTGGAAATAAAATTTTTACTCAAAATGATGAGCCAAAAATAAGTTTGGGGGAGGATTTTCATAATCATATTTTTTGCCCCCGTTAATAAATTTCCTCCCAAGCTTACAGGTTTTTGAGATCTAGCTGAAGACAACAGTGAGGACACTGTTGAAAACAAGTTTGGGGGAGGTTTGTGCTTATTTGAGCATCATTTGCATCATACTTTGCATAAGCACAAAACAAAACATATAAAAAAAATAAAAAAATTTGTACATAAATAAGATAATAAAAGATTAGATAGTGAAAAATTACATACAAAAGATTGGAAAATTTAAGAAAACCTAGAAAATTAGAAGTTTTCTTAAACGAACTAGTAATAAGTAGTTATGAGCCGTTGTCCCAAGTGTTAGTAAGATGAAGGAAGTCACTAATCTGAGGATAAAAATAAGTCTGAAAAATAGTTCCTATTTTGGAAGCCAAACATTTGAACGTTGATACCCTATTATACGCACTTACACACGTCTTGAAACTTGGGATAGTAGAGGATACCTTGAAATGCTCTTGTGTAAAAGCCAAAGTATGAAGGAAATAAAAAATTGAATAAAATATAAAAATGGTGAAGAGAAAAATGAACACTGGTTTTGTTATCACCAAGGCGGCAATAAAAAAATATAGCAAGGGTGCTTCATCACTTAGTGCCTTAGACCAACTGGTTTGGGAGTCACTGCTATGCCTTAGATGGTGCAAGACGAGGAAAATACTAATACACCTAATAAGCAAGAACATGAGTAATCGGTCGGTTAGTACCTCAAGAAGTATTAACGGTCACATGAAAAATGTGTGAGCAAATCCATCTAAATATTCATTGATTAAAAAGTACTGAGGTGATGGACAAGAGTATGATAGCTTGAATTGAATTCTCCGAGTGTAGGGATGTCTCTTACACACACGTAGGGGTATATGATCGGTGTTTGGAAGAAAGATAATAATGATGAATAAAGACGGTGTTTTATTGAGAGATGATGTGATTTCTAACATCTTTTCATGACTATTAAGATAGGGCTCATGACAACCGAAAAACTAGTTTAGTTGGAAACTCTAATTTTCAAAGTCTTTCTTTTATAATTCTTATCTTTACATGTAACTTTCACGGTCTTCCTTTTATTATTGGATTTTGTGGATGCAATCCGCTGAAAACCCTCAGGAGACAACACTCCTCCTACTAGGGACACCTAGAGGTTTAAAGGTTTGTTGCACGTGCTCAGTGCAATCGTGTTGCCTACGAACGTGTGCTAGTTAGTTTTTCTTTTTCTTATATTTTGTCTTTCTCTTTTTAATAAAACAAGTTTGCTCGAGACGACCAAAATTAAGTTTGGGGGAATTTGATCAGTCGAAAATATTGCATTTTTAACACATCAATTTCCCTTCTATTTGCAATCATCTAAAGGTGTTTGGTATAAATATAGCACATATTAGCAATTTGTCTGTAAAATACCAAATAACATGTGTTATGCATTATAACCGGCATTTTGAGGGAAATTGTGTGTTTATTATTGCACGCATGATCTTTGTATATCGCAACACTTGTCTTGAGATTGTGTGCAGGAAATTCCAGGAAAAAAAGAGCCGGAACTGCTAAAAGTGCTGATAAAATACGTCAAGTCCAAGGCTTGTGATTTGGCAGTAAACAAGAAAGTATAAAAATATTCCAGACACCAGAAAAGTGCCACAAAGCCAACACCAGAGTACCCTGAGAATTCCATACAGCAAATGCACCAAACGGCCGCGGATCGGCGGCCGAGTTGGCCGATCCGCCGCGGATCCGCGGCTAGTTGGACATGTCAGCATTTCAAATTCTTCCACGTGGCTCCTAGTTACGGCCAAGCTTCCAGAAGACTCCCAAAGAGCAAGTGGCTTCTTCCAGAAGGCTCTGCATAACAAACTCACTCTAGAATATTCCTTGCAACAACCTTATTCTAGAAGGCTCTCTCCAACAACCTTCTTCTAGAAGCCTCATTATAACAACCTTCTTCTAGAAGCCTCCTTGTAACAACCTTTTTCTAGAACATTCCCTCTAACAAACTCATTCTAGAAGGCTCTCTCCAACAACCTTATTCTTGAATATTCTTTCTAGAAGACTCTCTCTAACAACCTAGCTCTGGAGGGAAGATTCAAATGAGTGGTTATAAAAATGGATCTAGATCTAGAATTTGGAGGTTGTTGAATTTGGAGGGAAATCTTTTTGAGTGGTAAAAATTGTAGATCTAAATCATTTCAAAATCAAATTGAGTGACACAATTTGATCCAAATCAAGATCCACCGAGTACCGAACCAAAGCAAGCCTTCAACGAGCCTTTTGAAGCGACGCCGATCTTCATCCGAGCAAGAGATTCACGACGATCCGCGACTCAAGAAGACGGTGCAAAGCTATTTTCGACGATTGAGTTCTCTCCTCAAAATCTTGTAATCTTTGAGCGAATTGTAACGAAACATTGATTTATAAAAGGTGAAAATTCTTGATCTTGCTTTTCTTTACATTTGAGCATTATGATGAGTTACCAATTCTTGATTGTATTCTTTTTCATGATGTTTGAGTGAAAACTCCGCTTGTGGAGGAATCGAGAAAATAGATAGATGATGATGATGATTAAATTCTTGAACGATTCTTAAGTCTTATGAGTTTTGTAAACTTTAGGAAATTGAATCATCGACAACCTAATTTGAGCGAGATGCTTTCTTGAATGTTTTCTCTCCAAATTAGAGATCAACGATCGATGATTGAATTTCCTAGAGGCGAGAATTTGAATGCTAATCGACGAAAGGACAAGGGATAGAAGGAGAAACCCTTGTTTCTTCAATAGATCCCTAATTCTCGTTGATCGTCATCGATCTAGCAACAAATCATCAATAGATAAGAATTTGTAATCATAATTCTTCATCATCACTATCGATTGGATCGATTCATACAAGCCTCTTTATAAATCTTGATAATTCATTCAATTTGGACATCTTCTTGAACATTATTAATTCTTGATTCTAGATCTATATTCTTTATGTTTCTTGAATTGAAATCTTTCAAATCTTGAATCCACTTTTTTGCATTTTCTTTTACATTTTCATTTCGACTCATCTAAAACAAAATCGATCAAAACACACATCTCAGTGGACTATCCGTATTCATTAATGCGCTACATCGACACCGTTAATTGATCGCAGTATAAATATCTTTGATTGTGAACACTTTACATTTCATCACAACTTAGACGATCAATCAGTACCTCACGGATATAATCATATAACTATGGATGTGCACGGACACAGACAAGTTGTCCCCCGGTCGACGTAAACTCGAACTTTACTCGGCTGTCACAAAGAATCTGCTAATCTGTCGTCGACTGTTTCTGAACTGTGCTTAAATAAGAAAAGCTATCTCCGGGCCCCCGACTCAAAGCATCTGCCACAACATTCGCCTTGCCCGGACGATAAAGAAACTCGTAGTCATAGTCTTTAAGATAATACTGGCGTCGTTATCAAACGAGTCTTCATTTGTTGAAAGCTCTGCTCGCATACCTCGGTCCAAAGAAAAAGGAACTCTCTTCCGGTTCAACCCGGTCAACGTTGCAGCTAAATGCGAAAAATCCTGTACAAAATATCAATAGTATCCGCCCAAACCCAAAACGCTGCGAACCTCCGTCACTGATACAGGTCTGGGCCAGTGATGAACGGCCTCGATCTTTTTCAGTTCCATATTTATCATTTCTCGTAACTACGTGACCCAAAAAGTCAACATCATCCAACCAGAAAACACACTTGGATAATTTAGCGAATAGCTGGCGCTCCCTCAAAGTCTGCAACGAAATCCTCAATTACTGCCCAGGCTTCTCTTGGTTCCAAAAGTATACTAAAACGTCATCAACAAACACGATAATAATTGATCAAGAACAACCTGAATATACGGTCCATCAAATCCATAAACGCGGCTCGGGCATTGGTGAGCTCGAACGACATCACCAAGACTCATAACGCCCGCAACGTGTGAAAGCAGTCTTCGGAATGTCATCCTCTCGAACCCGCAACTAATGGTAACCTGATCGCAAATCAATCTCCGAGAAATGTCCCGCACCCTGGAGCACATCAATAAATCGTCAATACGAGGTAAGGGATATCTGTTCCACACAGTAACCCGATTCAACTGATAAAAATCGATGTACAAACACAACTACCGTCTTTCTTCTTGACGAACAAAACAGGATCTCCCCAAAGTGACGCACTCGGACGAACAAGCCCTTCATCCAACAAATCTTGCAACCGATCCTTCAGTTCTTTAAGCTCCGTTGGGTCCATCCGATATGGTGGTATAGAAAAAGGCTCCGTGCTGGAAATCAAGTCAAAACAGAACTCAATATCGTGCTCTGGCAACAAACTAAGCAACTCGTTAGGGAAACATCTGGAAACTCTCTCCCAATCGGGACATGGTCCAATGGGACCGCTGCGACTCTAACACCACAAACATACGCCAAGAATTCCTGATATCCTTTTCTCAAAAGCTGACTAGCGTGACAAGAAGAAATCAAACTGGGAAAGGCAACGCTACGGTCTCCCCAAAAACAAACAAGAACTGGCTTACCCGGAACACTAAATCTGACTGCCTTCTCACGGCAGTCCACGGATGCATAACACGTGGCTAATCACTCCTTGCACAGAAGAACTTCGAAGTCAAACATATCGAGAAAATCAAATTGACAGAAGAATCCCAATCTCTGATATGAACAAAACAAACACGAATGAAAAACATTTCGAGCGACAAAAGACTCGTCTACTGGAATAATAACAATCAGCGGCAGATCAAACAAGGACGACTCTCGGTCCAAAGTGCGTAGATACCAGTTCAAACAACAAAAGAAATACGCGCATCGAAGGAAAACACTAGAATAACACCTGTCGCGACGTCTACCTAACCGCCTCTAAGCTGGCATACCGGTACGGATCCGCTTTGGTCCAGAAACGACTGAAGTCTTAGAAATACGCTCCTCTAGCAGTAAGGCTGCATCCATCACGGCTGCAAAAGTGTCAAAATGCTGGGTGCCGATGGTAAGAAATAACTGCATGTCCAATCGCCACACGAACCTCTTTATCCGTTTCTCTTCAGTGTCCACCAGGTAAGGAGCATATCGGACCGCTGAGTAAACTAAATGTCGTACTCGGACACTGTCATCCCTGGAGTCCTGCGCAATGGCTCGAAACTACGAGCTTGTTTTAGTTATATGTATGCCCTAGAGGCCATTGCTGTACATACAATGTATATTGTAGTGGATGCTTGGACATATATAGAGAGGACTTTCTTGCTCGACATGATATTATGCTATCTGGTTACCCTTGATCTTAACATGTACTCTGATTGTCTCTATGTCACATGTTGATAAAGCCCTTAGGATGAGTACTTGACTACCAGGACTATGATACAGATCATACTAATGGGGACAGTGTAATCGCCAAGTACATCCTTCAAATGTTCCTAGTCGTGGGAGTGCCGAGACAGAGCATCGATACTCCAGAGTAGACTAGCGTATGTGCTTCTTGACCCATATGATGGGCGATGGATGATCCCATATCCATTGGTGTTTGAAATCAGAGAAGGTATACGGATGCTCAATGGAGACTGGGTACACTGGACGGACTCGCCGAGAACTCCCAGATGGTATTATACCTCACGTCAGATGGCAGTTCTCTGGTGACACTAGTACAGGTTAGTCTGTAGACCCGAGATCGTCATAGAGTCTTGTGTGATTCCCACTGTGCTTTGATTTCCATCATACAACGTCCAAGAGGGCGTGCAAAACAGTGGCTTTTGGGTACAATCCCGAATCACATAGAGGCAATGAGCGATAGGAGGGGATTCGTCTCTCCCGGTATAGGGAGTTGATGTTGCGCTGTGTTCGATTGGCTATAACTGGAAATCCCTGGCCAGGGTTGCTGAGATTTACTGGTAAGTGTTATCAGCAGTTTCTCGAACTGTTATGGACCTCATATCGACACGACTTATCAAGCTACCGGGGTCTGACGTTTACCACCCCTAGGCGAGATATGCGACATATCAGACGAAGATACCGGACTGTACGGGAGTGTTACTGGTTGGATTCACGGGAGAATGTACAGGCTTACTTGTTGATCTTCTGATTGCTCAATACCTGAGTGGCTGTTACGTTTAGCTGACCGCTTGCAGCTTGTGGGTGTTTGATATGATCATCACCTACTGCCGGCGTATTGACAATTCTATAGAGTCCTACACAGAGGTTTCCTGGCTCAAGCAAAATGGAGAAGGATCATATATGTGATATGTGCGTGACCGAGAATAATACGTGTATGCGATACCGTATTAGATTCTCGCGATATGAGATATCGGCCGGGTATATGTGATATAGCCGGGTCATCGGATCAAGTGTTGATTCGATGAACTGATACAGATTATATTAGTCGGTTATTTGTGAAATAGCCGGATTATCGGATCAAGTGTTGATTTGATAATTTAATGTATAATTATATATTAAATTACATTAACATGTATAAGCTCACTTAAAGATTCTTTTTCTCACTCGGGTAATACATTGATATATATGTGATATATGTTAATTATATTATTTTATTTTGTTACAATAAATATTGTATATGTGATATATAATATTGTAACATGTTATGGTTATAAATGCAACATGATTTGTGGAGTTTAAATATGGTTAGGGTTTGGATTAGGGTTAAACTTTCATGAAGCTTTCAAGAAGCTTCTTGAAGCTTTGACTTTGACCTTGATATTTTGTGATATTTTGCAAAGATATTTCTTTAACCCAACCCAACCCTTTAACCATAGTTGATTCTCTACATGGGTTAAGTCTTCATACTTAACCCATGGTTGTATTTCTAACCACACACTTGATTTATTATTCATCACAAAAGGATTTGATCGTCTTCTTCTTCTTTCTTGCTTGATGAAAAGCTTTCTAGCTTTTTCAAAAGTGATGAAAATGAGTGATATAAAGAAAACAAATGAGAGCTAAATTCCTACTTCATCATCCTTATCTATTCTAGCCACTTAGATTAGGGTGTTTGCTTTGCTAATACTTGATTAGTGAAGCAAAAGCTTGGGCTTGAGTTTCTTCAAGGTAGATCATCTTTGTTATCGAAGATCGGAAGCGAGTTTGCATCTTTCTCTTCATGGAGCCTCTCTAGAGTCCGGGTACATGATGATCACGGCGAAGGGACCTCAACACGGAGCTTATGAAGCGAAGGAACGGACTACAAAGGTTGTAATCCCAAACTCTTAAAAGTAAAGTTGTCTACTTTCTTTTTGTTTCGCCTAATCTCTAGTCTAAGATCTTGGTTAGGGTTGTTCGGCACATGGAAAATTTGTTTTTGGCATGGTTGATGCCTTGTAGAACCTTGTGACAGTGCCTAGTAACCCTACAGTGGTATCAGAGCCAAGCTAGAGTTTTAGGCGAAGTCTAGACGAAATTTAAAGTCCGATCGAACCCCGAAACGTCGTTTTACACCCTTCTCTGGAAATTTTTTAAAATGTTGATTTTTTCTGTATTAAAAATACTCAGAAAATTAAGCAGGTGATTTTATGGATATGGTGAAAAACGACCCTATGAATCCATCAAAGCGCCGCGGAACCACGGCCAAACCAGGGTATTGGCGGCGGTTCCGCGGCAAGACTTGAGGATTAAGGGATCGTTTTTCAACAGTTGATCCGTAGGTGTTACCTAGTGCTTCTGGGAATTTTTAATATTACTCAAGTGTTGAGTTTTCTGGAGATCTTTTATATTCGTTGATTCGATCGAAAAGTTTAACTTCGTTTAAGATTTTCCGGGTAATTATAGAACGTGTTAAAAAGTTCGAACGGATATCAATAACTCACTTTTTCCCCTGACGAAAAATTTTCAAGTGTTGGATTTTTCCACGAGTTTGAAACTTTCGGGTAATCGTGCAAGTAACTCGGTGGACCCTCTAGAAGAACCCAAACCTTAACTCGATTATGTGACCGTCTGAACCACCTCTAAACTTTAGGGTTTGTGGCAGTACGGTGTTGCCACATGTGAGGCGTTGGTTTGACTTCTACGGCTGGACCATTGGTACTGTGGCATGTGATGGATACTTTTTGAACTCCACTCAAGTGTTGAGCTATTTGGGAAATCTTGGGTGTTTGTTTATTTGATCGGAAAGTTTAACATTGTCTATTTATCTGGAATGTGATACATTATTTGGAATCCACAAGTAGTTATGAGATAACTAATTTGAATGTTATAAATCTAGCAGTTTAGTCTCATTTGATCGGTTGCCACGGGATTTTGATGTGATCAAAAGTCTGTCGCAATCACGTAGCGTACGCGGATAATCGCCGGGTAAACTTAATAGATAGCCACGCCCCATAGCCCCGACCAAGTGACTGTAGGAGAACCCCGTCGCCAAAAGCATCCGTTCGGGTGCTCGCGGCAGCGGTGTTCCGCCTTAGTGCACTTCGTCGACGGCATCCGGGGGTGCGGCCGTCTACTAAAGTTTGCGACGAGCATTAGATCAGGATGTCGGGAATCTTGTTGAATTGCCCAACTTGATATTAAAAAGTGTTTTCGAGATCGAGACTAAAATGCGGGGTTTATAATTGTTAGGCATGCGATGTCTAAGGAATTCATTTGGTTAGGTATGAGATGTCTAAGGAGGTTGCGGATTTCAACTGTTGTAGTTTTACACTTTCTTTTCTGCGACCGTAAGTGTAATATGTGGTGTATTGCTGGTTTCGTTGCTATACATCAACGACGATTGGGGTACGCATATTTACTTACGTTGATGATATGAGATATTATGTGCTGCTGTGATATGCTATATTGGATCGTCGTGTTCTGAATAGCCGGGGCTTTTATGTGAGATGAGAGTTTTTCTTTTTCATTCATGTAAAATTCATTGATGTAATATTCTTTTATTGGGGCACTTCCGGGCTGAGGATGATGTCACCATTGTATATTATTTACTTTTCCGCATTAGGTAGACCCAAGGCGGGGAGCACAAGTAACCGGGTTCTAGGGTCCAGTGGGAGACCATCTCGAGGAGTCGAGATCGGGTCTCCTAACCCTAAAATTGGCAGTGTTGCTTGCCGCTCTCGTAGGGGTCTAGGGATATGGGTTTGGCTATTCATTACGACCGTGGAATCCGTGTTTTATACAGGCTCGTATTAAAACACGGACGTCCTAGTATATCCCATATTTCATATGTTATCTTCTGCTGCAATGTTCTGTGATGAGATCATATTATTGCCTGAGACGAATGTTTATATTATATATATGAGATATATGTTATATTGCTGATTTCATTTCAAATGTGATGCTTGTGAAGCATAATAAAATGGGACTTCATTAATGAGATTAATGAAATAAAAGAAACCTAAAGATGTTGTAAAAACTTGTATAAAAACTGGTAGCTCTAGTTTTTGCTTTGCATAGCGGTATTCCTTGTAGAATATCCAGCACCTTATTCGATAAGGAAAGAGCCGAGATCCCTTCACCGGGAGTGACCTCTTTAGCGAAACTAGCAGATGCTACAAACTCGGTTTGTCTTTTGATTGTTTTTATAGTTTTTGCTTTGCATAGTGATATTTGTGAAATATCCTGCACCTTATTCGATGAGGAAAGAGCGGAGATCCCTTCACCGGGAGTGGCCTCTTTAGCAAAACTAGAGAAGACCTCAAAAACATTCCATTCAAAATCACTCGATTCTACGACGATATCAAGTTCATTACGCAAAGGGTTTTCTTAAAAACCTGTCGTAGCCCTCCGTTATTTCAGATAAGTACTACTTAGTATTCGTGCTACGTTTGTTGACCTTAGCCAAGGCGTAGTGTGCGGTAGCTAATTAGTGCTTATATGTATAAGCATATGATGCGATTGAGTTAGGGTAGTCGTGCGACTTTGTTGACCTTAGCCAAGGGTCGTGCGGGTGGGTTTAATTCAATCGGGAAATGACGGGTTAAACTTGGCTAGCGGTTATGATTTGTTGAACTTAGCCAAGGTCATAAGTTGTTAGGGGCAAAATATTATTGGGAATTTCAAGAGTTGAAATTTGCAATGAGATTGCATACCTTCTATGAGATAGTTGGATCCCGATACCCGCTGCGAGTAAGAGTTACTCCTGGGAGAGTTTTACACATTACAACTAGCCGATCAAGTGGGTGTCTAGAAAGGTGTCAACGGGGTTATGCTTCTGGGAAAACGAGGTTTACTTTAATTAGGTCCGTGCGAAAGCACGGGGAACCTCCCTCAAAGTACCGACACTGGCCTGGCTGAAAGATTGGCTAACTTGTACGGTGTAATTAATCCCGGCTAGTCTTTCCTTTTAGGGTTTGAAGGAAGATTTGACTAAAACAGTGGGAGACATCCTGATTAGATATATTAATAACCAATCTAATCTTGCAAGAGCATATGCTGAGTGTTTTCTTCTCTCTCTCTCCTGGTTACGACTATGTCATGCCTTAATCAAGATAATAATACGGATGTATTGACCGAACCCGATTGTTATACTGCGCAAGAGAACGTTGGTCCTGCTCCAACTTATAATTGTTATAAGACAGAGCAGAAAATAGGGGATTACCAGAATTCCCGTTCCGCCCAAACAAAGAAAGTACATGCTGATGCATCTTCTTCGGGTGTGTTCATTATCGAGAACTGTTTCTCAGTGTCATTTACGTCCTGGGTATGAGATACCGGATCAGGATCCCACATATGTAATCTGTTACATAGGCTACAGATAGGTAGAGAACTGAGAACGGGTGATAAGTTTCAAGAGTTGGAAATGATGCAAGTGTTGCAGTTGGCAGTTATCACCCTGTATTACTAGAATACATTGATTCTGAACGAATGTTATTAGATACCGAACCTGATATACAACATCATATCAGTCTCTTTATTAGTAAAGAAGGATATAATTTTGTATTGTTGGATAATGTTTTGAACATTTACTATATCAAGAGTTGATCGGTTCAGGCACATTATCTAAAAGCATAGACGTTCTAAATCAAACCACAGTTCTTAACGTACAGAACACACACAAGAGGAAGAGTTCAGAAATGAACAAATCTTTCTTGAGGTATTATAGACTAGGTCATATCAATGAGACCCGACTAGCCGAAGTTACATTTAGATGCATATTTAAATCTGTTTGAATTTACATCTTGTGAAACTTGCCGGTCATGTCACAAAGATAAGATGACCTCAGCTCTGTTTATTGGAAACAAAGAAAGAGTTAGTAAACTCTTGGGATTGATACATGATGATGTATGTAAGGTCCCCTGTCTACACATGCCAGGACCGGTTCTTTATACTTCATTACATTCACTGATTATCTCTCAAGGTTCGGACATATGTTCCTGTTGAAACACAAGTCTGAACCTTTTGAGAAATTCAATGAATATGAGTTAGAAGTAGAGAACCAAAACGGGTATAAGTATTATGTCCTTTGATATGATCAGGGAGGAGAATACTTGAGCACGGGATTCCTGGACTATTCTATAGAAGAATGAGATTCTCTCTCAGCATTACTCCTCCGTATACACCACAGCACGTCGGTGTATCGGGGTGGAGCAATCACACCCTATTAGATATGGTGCGCTCTATGATGAGTACTACCGAGTTTCCTATTTCCTTTTGGGAGTTATGCACTTGAGAAGTTGCATACCTATTGAATAGGGTTCCAATCAAATCAGATGCCTACCACTCCATATGTGATATGGTATGGGAAGAGCCCATGTCTTAAGGATGTTAAGATTTGGGGTTGTCCAGCCTATGTTTAAAAGCAAAATACGGACAAGCTCGAGGCAAGGTCAGTTCTGTGGAAGTTTGTTGGATATCCCAAGCATTAACAAGGGAATATCTTCTACCAAACCGAGGAATAAAAGGTGTTTTTGTTTCTCATCATGCCACCTTTGTGAAAGGCAATTTCTTGTGAAGAAATTAGTGGTCATGAGGTAGTACTGGAAAAAGTTCCAGCTATACAAACTGCAGCTGATGATTTGGTAGAACCAAAGGATTCAATAGTTTCCAACGAATCTCAGCCTCTCCGCCGATCTAGTAGGGTTCCTCACCCACCTGAGAGATACTTCGGTTTTCTCTATGACAGTGGGAGCGAGAATTGCATCATGAGATGATGACCCAACTTGTTTCGAGCAGGCCATCAGGAGTAGGACTCTGTGAGAATGGCTGGGTGCTTAATGATCTGAGATGGAATCCTTATACACCAACAAAGTATGGACTTTGGTTGCTTTATTTGGAGGGTTAAATCCCCATCAGGAGCAAGTATATCTTGAGAAGATTACTTGGTGTACATGGAAAAGTTGAGACTTTCAAAGCTATGCTTAAGTCCATCCAGATCCTGCTTACCACGGATACATACCATGACTACGATATCTGGCGGTTGGTTGTCATGACTGCTTTTCTAAATATTGATTTGAAAGAGAGCGTCTATAAGTACACAACCAGAGGGCTTCGTAGACAGTGGGAGCAGCGAAAACGTGTGCAAGATGTTTTATGTGATAAATCAGGCATCACGGAGTTAGAACGTCTGTTTTGATGTAGTAGTCAAAGAGTTTGATTTCATCAAAATGGTAGATGAACCTTGTACATACAAAAAGGTAGTAGGGAGTATGGTGGTGATCCTCGTATTGTACGTAGATGACATACTCTTGATAGGGAAGGAGTTTTCTATACTACGATCGGTCAATCTCCTCTTATCACAAGGATTCTCCATATAGGATCAAGGTGATACCTCCTAAATCCTGGGTTATGGATCTATGGGATAGATCTAAATGGATGTTAGGATTCTCACTAGTTGTAGTGAGATGGTATCAATCGATCCTGGGGAGAATCACTGGAAAGGTTCCAAGGTGATAAGGATGATTGAATGTCAGTCGCAGGCATTGTCTTTACCCTCAGTGGAGGGACGGTATGTTAGAAGAGTTCCAAGCTAGATACCGTGACTTAGTAGACGATTAAAGGCTAGATACATCATTACCAAGGATGCTACCAAAGAAATAGTCTGGATGTACAGTAGTTCATGAGATGAACTTCGTTCCTACCATTGTGTGACAATGGAGTTGTGGCTTATGCCTAGGAACCCCCGTCCCATCAGAGATCCAGACATATTCTTAGGCAGTATCGCCTGATCATGGAGATGGTTGATCTCCAGGGAGATCGAGGTTAGGAGAGTAGACACAAGGGACAACAGCACGGATCCACTCACAAAGGCCTATTTCCCAGTAGAGATTTTTATGGGATGGTTGAGTATGAGATACTTCAACCGCAACTGATTGTTGGGTATGCGATACCACGACAGATGGCCCTAGTGCAAGTGGGAGATTGTTAGTTATATGTATGCCCTAGAGGACATTACTGTACATACAATGTATATTGTAGTGGATGCTTGGACATATATAGGGAGGACTTTCTTGCTCGACATGATAGTATGCTATCTGGTTACCCTTTATCTTAACATGTACTCTGATTGTCTCGATGTCACATGTTGATAAAGCCTTTAGGATGAGTACTTGACTACCAGGACTATGATACAGATCATACTAGTGGGGATAGTGTAGTCGCCAAGTACATCCTTCAAATGTTCCTAGTCGTGGGAGTGCCGAGACAGGGCATCGATACTCCAGAGTAGACTAGCGTATGCGCTTCTTGACCCATATGATGGGCGATGGATGATCCCATATCCATTGGTGTTTGACATCAGAGAAGGTATACGGGTGCTCAGTGGAGACTGGGTACACTGGACGGACTCGCCGAGAACTCCCAGATGGTATTATACCTCACGTCAGATGGCAGTTCTCTGGTGGCACTAGTACAGGTTGGTCTGTAGACCCGAGATCGTCATAGAGTCTTGTGTGATTCCTACTGTGCTTTGATTTCCATCATACAACATCCAAGAAGGCATGGAAAACGGTGGCTTTTGGGTACAGTCCCGAATCACATGGAGGCAATGAGCGATAGGAGGGGATTCGTCTCTCCCGGTATAGGGAGTTGATGTTGCGCTGTGTTCGATTGGCTATAACTGGAAATCCCTGGCCAGGGTTGCTGAGATTTACTGGTAAGTGTTATCAGTAGTTTCTCGAACTGTTATGGACCTCATATCGACACGACTTATCAAGCTACTGAGGTCTGATGTTTACCACCCCTAGGCGAGATATGCGACATATCAGACAAAGAGACCGGACTGTACGGGAGTGTTACTGGTTGGATTCACGGGAGAATGTACATGCTTGCTTGTTGATCTTCTGATTGCTCAATACCTGGGTGGCTGTTACGTTTAGCTGACCGCTTGCAGCTTGTGGGTGTTTGATATGATCATCACCTATTGCCGGCGTATTGACGATTCTTTAGAGTCCTACACAGAGGTTTCCTGGCTCAGGCAAAACGGAGTAGGAACACATATGTGATATGTGCGGGACCGAGAATAATACGTGTATGCGATACCGTATTAGATTCTCGCGATATGAGATATCAGCCGGGTATATGTGATATAGCCGGGTCATCGGATCAAGTGTTGATTCGATGAACTGATACAGATTATATTAGTCGGTTATTTGTGAAATAGCCGGATTATTGGATCAAGTGTTGATTCAATAATTTAATGTAAAATTATATATTTGATATATTAAATTACATTAACTAGTATAAGCTCACTTAAAGATTCTTTTTCTCACTCGGGTAATACATTGATATATATGTGATATATGTTAATTGTATTATTTTATTTTGTTACAATAAATATTGTATATGTGATATATAATATTGTAACATGTTATGGTTATAAATACAGCATGATTTGTGGAGTTTAAATATGGTTAGAGTTTGGATTAGGGTTAAACTTTCATGAAGCTTTCAAGAAGCTTCTTGAAGCTTTGACTTTGACCTTGATATTTTGTGATATTTTGCAAAGATATTTCTTTAACCCAACCCAGCCCTTTAACCATAGTTGATTCTCTACATGGGTTAAGTCTTCATACTTAACCCATGGTTGCATTTCTAACCACACACTTGATTCATTATTCATCACAAAAGGATTTGATCATCATCTTCTTCTTTCTTGCTTGATGAAAACTTTCTAGCTTTTTCAAAAGTGATGAAAATGAGTGAGATAAAGAAAACAAATGAGAGCTAAATTCCTACTTCATCATCCTCATCTATTCCAGCCACTTAAATTAGGGTGTTTGCTTTGCTAATACTTGATTAGTGAAGCAAAAGCTTGGGCTTGAGTTTCTTCAAGGTAGATCATCTTTGTTATCGAAGATCGGAAGCAAGCTTGCATCTTTCTCTTCATGGAGCCTCTCTAGAGTCCGGGTACATGATGATCGCGGCGAAGGGACCTCAACACGGAGCTTATGAAGCGAAAGAACGGACTACAAAGGTTGTAATCCCAAACTCTTAGAAGTAAAGTTGTTTACTTGCTTTTTGTTTCGCCTAATCTCTAGTCTAAGATCTTGGTTAGGATTGTTCGGCACATGAAAAATTTGTTTTTGGCATGGTTGATGCCTTGTAGAACCTTGTGACAGTGCCTAGTAACCCTACAGCTTGGACATCTCGAATGCTCTCCGGAAGGAAACGAGCAAGAAATACAGCTGTGAACTTATCCCAAGTCATAGGACGTAGATCTGCAGCTCGACCTCTCTCAATTGACTCACACCGCATCTAAGCAAGACCTCTGACGAAAACTCGCAAGCTCAATCCATATCTCGTCAGAACATCTCCGTGAATGAAAATTCCTAGCCATCCTGTCAAGGATTGTCTATGGATCCTCCACTGCATCTGTGCCGGTAAAAACAAACTGGAGGCCTTAGCCTCAAAAACTCCTATAAGGATACGGAAATAAACTTGGTAATAACAGAAACAGCTGCCTGTGCAGCAGGTACAATCATAGTCCCTGAAATAGGAGGGACATCATCGGCTCTCGGACCTCGGCTAACCTCAACTAACAATCCAACCATCTGTCGCAAGTCCCGAATACTCGACTCCAGCCTAGCTATCCGTCCTGGAGAAGGCGGATCACTCTGTCCCTGAGGGGGTAGGCATACCGCCCTGATCGGTCCTCATCTCAAACGAGCCTGCTCTAATCTCATCCCTGGCGGCAGCCCTCTGGCCCTCGATATCTCCGGCGGCATAGTGTCTGGAGCAAGAACATGATTGATAGGAACATTGCGATCAAATCAAAGGATTTCCGAAATCAAGGAAGGAATACAAGCAAATATATATATCCTAAGGTCACTTAGGCGGAGTACCGTATCGTAAGTAAGCCACGGAACATACACACGCTATGTCACTCTGCTTAAGTCACCTACTCCATCAACCAAAGGTCATCCTACACTCAGAAAGGTAAAGCCTATCGCTATGATACCAACTTTGTCACGACCCGAAGGTACGAATCGTGACTGACACTTAAACTATGAAATGTCTCAAGGCGCAACGTAATCTAAGTAAGCCAAAACCCAGAAAACTAAACCGTTTAACAAATAGAGTGAAGAAAAACTTGTTTTAAAGCAAGTGGTTCTAACAAATAAGTGGAATTACATATTTAAAAGTAATATCAGATTTTCCCGAAAATTTCGGCAGGGTCACCGTTGTAAATACTGGCCCCCAAATGGGTACAACACATGAAAATACATATAAATGATGAAATAAGGCATCCCCAAGCGGGACGTAGCTCTTCGCCAATAGCGGAATCACAACCACATGCAATATGTATATCCAAAGTGCACAACAAGCATCTGAAAGCAAGAAATAAGAAAATACCACGTCGGCTCAAGTGAGCATCGACACCAAACCACAAATACAAGTCCCACATGCCTCACCGTCTAGTCAAATATACAAGGATAGATGGAGTATACTAGATACAATAATATACATGATGGGATAAAATATCCTCGCAACTAACCTATGAGCAATGCCTCAAGTCCAAGCAAAAGGAACAAAATGAGGAAGTGCGCCGGCCGCTACTGTGCTGACGGGTCGGACCTGCAAGATACTGTGGCACAACGGGGGTGAGTTGCTAACTCGCGAGTAGTAAGTAACATCTAATAAGGTTATCGTAAGCATGCATGCAAATGCGTCTCAACCTACGCATATCGATATAATACGATGTACTAACATGCATGCAACATGAATGCACAATTAAACACGAAGCCTGAACAAGTCTGGTGTGAGAAAATCTTTGTTCTTATCTTAGAAAAACCTCTCTGAAATAAACTGAAGTATCATCAATGAAATCAACAGAAAATCCATGTCAAGCGTCGACACAATATGTATATATATCCCAATATCTCAATGTCTCAATATCTCAATGTCTCAATATCTCGGGCTCCGTCGGTCAGGATCGACCCATATCATCAAATCTCATGACCACGTCGGTATCCTTTGGATATCCTCCGCGTCAACATAACCGGTCGGTAGTGCTCTCCTGCCAGGCTCAACGCCATCCGAGCGATCTTCTTGCCCCGAGGTACCGCACCGGGTCCACCATGTCCCCGCAGACGGTGCATCCCCCTCCTCGAATTGGATATATGATACAACTCAAGAACCGAGAAAACACATGGTGGATGCCTCACACATTATATCACGAGAAAACTGCAACTTACATTTTTAAAATGGTAATACGTTCTTAAAATCCATGCGGTTTCTCCAAAATCCATAAATCTTATAAATACTGAAATCCTCGAGAAGAATCACAATATGTAAGCATGTCGGTGGTGATGGATGTCTATGATACGATAGTATATACCATACGAAGTACGGCCAAAAGCTATGCATAAATCATGATGTAATGAGGTATGTAAATATGATTAATAATCCTACATATCCATCCTGATGAAGTAACTATACAAGTACAAGTCTACAGATCATATATGATGCAATGCATAGATACCGATTCTAAGCAAGTTCTATAGTTTTCGTGACATAGCAATTACCAAAGGCGTGTGTACGCATGAATAGTGCACGTGCGGCATGAACCAATGGTAATAGTGCAAGTGTCCTATGAGATAATATCATATATATCCATGATGATGCAATGAAATGAGATGACTAACTAGGAGATTATGCATATAAATACAAACACTACTAGAAATCTTGACTATCGGGCATCTCGCGCCATCCAGACGATTCCCTCGTAGATGTGTACATCTACTCATCGGGATGCCTCGGCTAATCTGATCCGATCTCCACCCTGTCTTTCCGCGCCGCGTCTGACGCCTCTGCACCCGATCCTAGAATCGCACACAAGTAATAAAGAATAAATATATAAATGGTCGCGGACACAACGAAACAAGATAACCAACACGCACTAATTAGGCGCGCACGCACTTGTGCACAAAACGCGCTTGAACAACGCCAAAACCACCACTAGGGTAGCTAATACGTGACCACAACCAAGTCTAGAACCCAATCGCGCATTCACAACATATTAAACATCATAAGAAATAGGTTATAGCTCAATTCAACCTCAAACTTACTTAGAACCTATTTATACCAAAAACCTAGTAAGAAATAATTTCCATTTTAGTTCAAAACTTGATATTTTAACAAAATTAGTGGCCACAATATTCATTTAATAACCTAATTAGACCACACAAATCTTTACTAAAATTTTATCTCACCTATTTACATTAATTATAAAAATCTACTTTGCAAGATAGTTTATTTAAGACAAATTAAATGTAGCAATTAGCAATTTAGCAACTAGATTAGGTTTTGCATGCCCACTAGATGTTAACTACACATTTAAACCATGATCAAATGATATAAAACCCTAACTTGATCCAAACCCTATTCTTGAAATTCCAAACTTGCAATTAAAACGTAATTAAATTTGATTTAAAGTAATAAAACAACAAGTTAGCTATAGGGTTAAGATTATACCTCCACAAACATGATATCAACATGCAAACTTGCCTCCAAAAACCCATCTTGCTCCAAGATCCATGCTTGATTTGGCCAAGGAAAATTGGTTAATGGTTAACTAGGTATTAATGAGACTTTGTAATGATTTTTAATGGAAATGTGTGGATTTTGGAGATAGAAAAGAGGTGGAGAAAAGAAGGGGCTGCAGCAGGGGAGGGCTCGGCAGAATTGGGGAGAAAGAGAGAGTGAGGTGAGTGTGAGTGTGTTTTCAAGTCAACCCCCCCATACCTCAATTATACACCCACACCTCTTTGTTTAATTATTTTCTTTTTACTTTCTTTTTTGATGAGAATTGGGGTTTGAAATGAGATAGGAAAATGGGGGTTGGCTGCTGATTTCGGCAGCAAAGGTGTGTGTGTGTGTGTAGGAATTTCTAAGTTAAAAACAACTCCATAACACAAGTATTTAAACACCACTTCATTGTTTATTATTTCTTTTAAATTTTCTTTTCTATATCTCCCTAGAATTTTCTAGAACCATGGAAAACAAAATGAGAAAAAGAGAACATGTTACAAACTAGGATTTAAGTTGTCATGGTTCACTAAACTTGTATTAATCCATTCTAATTTGTAATTTAAAACCAATTAAATGTATAAGTTAAAGCTTAAAAATAATATTTAAAATAATTAATTTAGAAAAATATTTTAGTAAACTAGCAATTTTATAAGTGACTAAATAAATATCAATACCAGCCATTACATAGCTAGAATAGAAATATTTAAGTCTATAATGAAAAATGATTATAATTATGTTTTACGAAAAAATATGAGTTATATTACCGATTATTGGCAAATTCACCTAAACGATTTTTCAGAACGTTACACACAAAGACACACTTTTTTGAACCAATCAAATGGCGCCGTTGCCGGGAAAATGGCAGTATTATTTTTCTTGTTATTCGAGTTGATTTCTTAAAAAAAAGGAAAAAATAAAAATAAAAATAGAAATAGAAATAAAAACCACATTTTATATTTTTAATGATTCTTCTGCGAGTTTTGCGAAAAATCTGGAGCACTTCAAGCGAACCAACAGAGATTCAGAGATTGTCAAATAGGAGCAAAGAAGCATTGGAGTGTTGTGCCAAAATTTGGAGGGGAGATCTCACCAGAAGGCGGCGGAACCCGGCCATTTGGGGCATTTGGCGGCCGAACCGCGGCTGAATTGGGGATTCAGGCCCCTAAATTATTCTGGTATTACATTTTCATCTTCCTCTCTTCTCTGAAGCTCCAATAAACTGTTTTTACCTGCAGGATTCTTTGCAAACAGTCCTGCTAAAAAATCTTTTTGCGTGTTTTAGATTTTTGATTGTTTTGCATATTTAAAACGGACATTAAGGGGAAAGAAACCCAAATTCAGATTAGTTAGGGATTTCATCACCCTTCCTAGGCCCCACAAATCACAAACAAACATACGCATCACCCTACATTAATAAAAAATATCTAGACCACGCCTCTAAGGACAATCGCGCTCAATTAAGACAATAGAGGGTCGTGGGTAATCTATTGCTTATCTGCGTTTTTCTTATGGTGTCTATGGCAGGTGTGACTAAGAAAAGTTGTTTACTTAATTAGGCCCGCTATTTCGGTGATTCTTATAGCGGATACCTGGCACTTACCTGGTTGCAAGATTGATAAGGAGGTGATAGAGGATTTATCCTACGTCTTGTCTTTTAGAAGTCTAGGAGCGGTCTAGTGATTTGACCTAAGTGACCCTAGCTCTAAGGATTGTTTGTGCACGTTTGTGATTGGTTGAGTCGAGTCCCTCTTTCCAAGCAAAACAATTTCAGAAATCCAAAAAAAAAACAAAAAAAAGCTTAAAAAATTACCATTTCACACTCTTTTCATTTCATTCTCTTATGATGGGTAACCCAAACCGATCAACTCTTAGCGAGCTTTACTACAAACAACCAGATATTTCTTTATATCGTTATTGTTTTGGTAGAACTTCCGACCCCACCATTTCTTTAAGGGATAGGATAGAGGGCTCTAGAAATAATAGTTGGATACCTCACTCAAATTCCTATCAACCGTGTCAAAATTCAACACCTTCTTATGTTGATAATCCTTTTAAGGCTAGCGAGGAAACTTTTAAACCTATGTCCATTATTGAGCATATTGCGAAGGCCCGTAGCCAAAATTTCATACCTTTACTACTCAAAAACCCTTAGAACAACAATTACAATCATTTCTATATGAACATGTTGATACTCCTTTTGAGGCGAATATGGCAACTTTTACATCCATGACCATTGCTGATCAAATTGCAAAAGCCAGTCGCCAACAATTCAACCAATCTCAATTTTCTTCATATGACAATGTTGATCCTAATCCTATTTATGACAATTGGATACAACCATCTAATTCTTATCAACAGTACCAAACTTTCACACCCTCTTATATTGATACTTCTCTTGAGGTTAATGTGGCAATTCGTAAACCCATTTTTATTGCGAAACACATTGAGCTTGCCCATAGCCAGTAATTAAACACATTCCAACCATACTCAACTTTTGAATCTTATCAAGAAAGTGCTTCTGAACATCAATTAGGAAGTTTCACAGTTCAAAGAGAATCCTTCATTGCAACTTCTTCACAAAGCATATCTAATCTTGACGTAGAGTTAGAATAGAGTAGTGAGAAAGAACCAGGGATCCCTCCAAGTCAAACCAAAACCAATTCTTCTGATCTCAACACCTTCCATCATGAAATCCAACCGAATGTATTTGATGTTCAACTGCTTAATAATCTAATTGATGAGGTGCCCGAGAGTAACATGTTGGACTTTTCCAATCATGAGTGTGAAAGAGAGCTTTACACCATTCCAAATCAAACCGATCTTTATCCAACTAAACTTGATATTTCAAACCTTCCAATTCTATCAAGTGAACCTAATGATCTATCGATTGGGGATAATATAATTGATGAATTTTTATAGAACTATTCGTTTGATTCGACTGACAGTATTAATGAGATCAGTGTTGAGAATATCTTTGAAGATGAACTCGCTATGTTGAATGAGTTGGATTCCCCGACCCATCATGTCCCTTCCATTGAATGTGAACATCTTCCTGTACATTTAACCGATTCTATTCTTACCACCAACCTATCCGATATGCAAAACGATATTCAGCCTTCATCTTCCACATCTGGATCAACAATGCTCGATACCTAAGTTCGTTTACCCATTACATTACGCACTTTCTTTGGTTCTTCTCATCTTCTTTCACTTCCACTGAGATTTTGTCACGACCCGAAAGGTACGGAACGTGACTGGCACTTAAATTACGAACGTCTCAAGGCGGACGTAATCTAAGTAAGCCAAAGCCCATAAATCAAAACCCAATAAGCAGTAGAGTGAAGGAAAACCAATTTATTGAAAACGAATTTAATCAATTAAGTCACATCCAGCCTTTTTTAAAAACAACTTCCATTTTTCCGAAAATTTTGGCAGAGTCTCCTTTGTAAATACTGGCCCCCAAACGGGTACAAACAGGAATATATATGAATACAAGAAATAAGGCATCCCCAAGCGGGAGCTAGCTCTTCGCCCCAAGGCGGATACAAATCCCACGCAATATAAATCAACAATATGCAAAATAAGCATAAAAAAGGCACAAGTAATAAGCAACATGTCGGCTCAAGTGAGCGTGACCCAAAGAAACAATATACATGCCCACAAATCTCACTATCTCGCCTCTAAGTCAATATACATCCAACTGGTAGTAGATACGGTAGATGGAGTACACTAGATACAATGAATATACAAGGTGGAAGACAAAATAAACACATAACCCATCTACGAGCAAAAATCCTCAAATCCACGCAAAAGGAGGAAGTGCGTCCGCCGGTACAGTACTGACGGATCGGACCTGCAAAAAGGCTGTGGCACAACGGGGGTGAGTTGCCAACTCGTGAGTAATATGTATCATCTATAAAGACTATCGTAAGCATGAACGAAAAGTGCCACAATTCTACAATATTGCTCTGGTATGATATGCTAGCAGCTATATATGCAACATGAATGCATTTTAACACGTGATCAGAGTATGTTTGATATGATAAGTTATTAATTTCATCTTAGGAAAATTTCTGTGAAATATCTGAGAAAATATCATATGAAATCAACAGAAATCCGTGCCCAGCATCGGCACCTCAAATGAATATCTCAGTGTCCCAAAATATCGGTATCCAACATCTCGGCCCCAGCCGTCCGGCTGGTCCATCTCAAAATATCAATATCTCAACATCTCACGGCCACGGTCGGTATCCTCTGGATATCCGCCGCGCCAACAATCACCGGTAGGTAGTCTGCCCTTGCCAGGCTCATCGTCTACTACTCGAACTTCTTGCCCCAGGGTACCTTACCAGGCCCACCATGTACCCGAGACGGTTCATCCAACTCTCGAAACGGGTCTCGAAACCCAACAGAAAACTCATGGTGGACGACACAAATATTATGTCACGAGAAAACCGCAACTTGCCACATTTAAAATGATATCAGTTTTATTAAATCTTTGCGGTTTCTCCAAAATCTCATAAATCTCATTTACTGAAATCCTCTAGAAGAAAATACCATAAGTATACATGTCAATGATGATGAATGCCTATGGTATCAACAATGCGAACTGCAATATATGACTAAAAGACTATGTATGATCGAATGAGGTAATGAGGTACATGCATATGACTAGCAATTCTACATGTTCATCTTGCGGAATTACTATATTAGTACTGGTTTATATGTCTTATATGGTGAAATTATCCTAAATTCCAGTTTAAACAAGTTATCTAGTGTTTGTGGCATAGCAATTACCAAGGCGTGTGTGTTCGCATGAATAGTGCTCGTGCAGCAAAAAACCCTGGTAATGGTGCAAGTGTCCTATAAGATGAACTTGCACAATTATATATAATGAATTAAGCAAGACAATTATTTACTGTGTCGCATATCTCATTTAATGGTTTCAATGGATTCTATACGATGAATATGGATATACAGGTCATGCAGTGCCGTAAATTAGGTAACTAGGAACTACATGCAACAAGCTGGTATTACTAGAAATTCTAAATTATCGGGCGTCTCACGCCATCCAAACGATTCTCCCCGTAGATGTATACATCTACTCACCGGAAATCCCCAGCTACCTCTATCCAATCACCGCTTTCCCTCTTCGTGCCGCGTCCGAAGTCTCCGCGACCGATCCTGGAATTTGCACAACACAAAACATCAGACTACATATCCTGAAATGACGCATGTCACAAAATGAAAGGGTCAACGTCAACGAGTTAGGTACATTGTGCACAAGGTGCGCAGAACACACACGAAAAACACTACAACCTTAACTAAAATTGTCGTTTCGGACCAACCGCCAAAACAAAGCCAGATTAAACTAAATTTTGCATTCACATACCCTAAAGTCGTAGGAGAAGCCAATAATATGCTCATGATAACCAAATTAATTCATCTCTTAAGAATTTTAGAAAACCTAGTAAGTACTAGAAATTGAAAATTGGCGTAAACATCGCGGATTTGCGATAAAATGATCACAATCAAGCATAATCATCCAAACTAACCTACTAGATATCCACTACACTAGCTTAACTCACATGCAATGCATCAAACCCCAATTCCAAAATCAACCCTTCTCTTGATTTTTATAAACTAGTAATTAAAACCAAAATTCACACTTGAGATAACTAATTTAGCATATTTAAACTACAATTTAAACATTAGATTAGAATTATACCTCTCAAGTTCAAACCCTAGCTTGACCTAGCCTCCAAAGATGCCATCTTTCTCCTTGTTTTAAACTAATATGGGTGTGAGAAGAGGTAGAATAGGGATTAGCTTTGAATTAGTGAAGAAATTGTGGATTTTTGATATGTTTTGAGATGAATTTTGAAGCCAAAAGAGATGGGAAAATGGGGGGAAAATTTGGGGCTGCTGCAGGTTGAATTTTCGGCCAAGGGATATGGGGAAGAGTGTGAGGGAATGGTGAAAAAAATTCCAAGTCAAAGCCCCCCATATTACTATAATACCCCCACCCAAAATAATATAATAAAACCTTTATTTTAAATCGTTTCTTCACATGAGTTGAAGACAAAATGGAGGGGGGGAATGGGCTGCTGCCAAGGTGGTGGGCCGGCCATGTAGAGGCGAGGAGGTGTGAGAGAGTGTACAAAAAAATTTCCATGCAAAAAGAACCCTTCAAGTTAGAAAATTGTAAGTTTTAGTTTAAATTATTTAAATTTTAGTTTCCTTTGATTATAACTAATTAGAACTTGTAATAAAATGCTAAAAATTTATATTACTCACTAGATTTTAGTTGTCATGGTTCTAAAGCATGTAATTAGCCCATTCAAATTTGTATTTATCGCTAATTTAATATATTTTTAACAGCTTAAAATAATATTAAAAATAGTAAAATAGGGAAAAATTTTAAAACGACCAGAATTTTATAAGAGACTCATTAGCTACTAAAAACTAGCAATTACCTATCCAAATTAGGTATAAATAGGCCTATATTGAAAAATAATTATAATGACGATTTACGGAAAAATACCAAATATTTACCGATTTTCGGGAAAATACCAAAACGACTTTTCAAGGCGTTACAATCTTCCCCCCTTAAAGAAATTCGGTCCCCGAATTTAAAAAAAACTAGCTACGTGTACCTTCAAAGAGATGGGGATATTTCTTCCTCATCTCGTCCTCGGTCTCCCAGGTGACCTCCTCGCTGCTCGGGCCACGCCAAAGGACCTCGACGGTCGGTATAATCTTCGATCTCAATTTCTTCACCTGCCGATCCAGGATGACAACCTGCTGCTCTACAAAAGAAAGGTCGCGCTCCAGCTGGATCGTCGGGTGCTGAATCACATGAGAAGGGTCGTGAAGGTACTTGCGGAGCATCGAAACGTAGAAGACGGGGTGAACATCAGGAAAGCTGGGTGGAAGAGCCAAACGATACGCGACTGCGCCGACAAGCTCGAGGATCTCTAAGGGACCCACAAATCTGGGACTAAGCTTTCCTTTTTGCCCAAATCACATCACGCCCTTCATCGGAGAGACCCTCAGAAAAACATGATCGCTAACTGCGAACTCTAGTCTACGACGGCGTCTGTCCGCATACGATTTCTGCCTGCTCTGGGCCGCTCTCATCCGATCTCGAATCAACTGTATCTTCACGGTCGTCTCTTCAACAATCTGCGGGCCCAAAATACTGCTCTCGCTGAGCTCTGTCCAACAGACGGGCAATCTGCATCTCCTCCCATACAAGGCCTCGAAAGGTGCCATCTGAATAGTATCCTGGAAGCTGTTGTTGTAGGAGAACTCCACTAAGGGTAAATGATGATCCCAGCTACCTCTGAAGTCTAAAACGCACGCTCGGAGCATGTCCTCTAGAGTCTGAATAGTACGCTCTGACTGGCCGCCGGTCAGCGGATGAAATGCTGTGCTGAAACTCAATCGGGTGCCCAACGCCTCCTGAAGTCTCTTCCTTAGTCGGCTGGTAAACTAGGTGCCTCGGTCTGACACAATACACATTGGGACACCATGCAACTGTACGATCTCGTCGATGTAAATCTGGGCATACTGAGCAAATCCGAAAGTGGTCTTCACTGGCAGGAAGTGAGCCGCTTTCGTCAAACGATCTACGATCACCCAAATGGAGTCATACCCTCGACCGGTCCTGGGTAGACCCACAACGAAGTCCATAGAAATCTGCTCCCATTTCCACTCCGGAATGAGCAAAGGCTGCAACTCTCTAGCGGGCCTCTGGTGCTCGGCCTTGACTTGCTGACAAGTCAGGCATCTCGACACGAAATCCGTGACGTCCCTCTTCATTCCGTCCCACCAGTAAACATCTCGAAAATCGTGGTACATCTTGGTGGAACCGAGATGAACGCTATACATCGATCTATGTTCCTCCTCAAGAATCTCACGCCGCAGTCCCTCAGAATCTGGTACGCACAATCGAGTCCCAAATCGCAGTACCCCCAGATCATCGATCACGAACTCGGAAACTCTGCCCTACCGAACCTGCTCTATGATCTTGGAAAGACGGTCATCACTGGGTTGTGCCTCTCGAATACGGTCAAGCAACCGCGGACGTGCACGAACATGCGCAAGCTGTCCCTCTGTCGGAATGAACTCAAACTGCACTCGGCTGTCGCATAAAATCTGCCAATCTGCTGACAACTGCCTCTGTACGGCACTCAAACAGGATAAACTACCTCCGGGCCTCCTACTCAAAGCATCAGCCACCACGTTCGTCTTGCCCGGATGGTAAATGATCTCGCAATCATAGTCTTTCACCAGCTCCATCCAACGGCGCTGTCTCAGATTCAGGTCTCGCTGCTGAAATATGTACTTCAAGCTCTTGTGGTCCGTAAATATCTGGCACGACTCGCCATATAGGTAATGTTTCCAGATCTTGAGTGCAAACACCACTGCAGCCATCTTTAAATCGTGCGTAGGATAGTTCTATTCATGTGTCTTCAACTGCCGAGAAGCATACGCAATAACTCTGTCGTGCTGCATCAACACGCAACCTAGTCCCACTCGAGAAGCGTCGCAATAAACCACGAATCCGCCCGATCCCGAAGGCAATGACAACACTGGTGCAGTAGTCAGACGAGTCTTCAACTGCTGGAAGCTATGCTCGCACGCCTCGGTCCAATCAAAAGGAACTCCCTTCCGGGTCAACCCGGTCAACGGTACAGCAATACGGGAGAAGTCCTGAACAAATCGTCGGTAGTAGCTAGCCAGGCCTAGGAAACTGCGGATCTCCATAACCGATGCCGGTCTGGGCCAATGCTGAACGGCCTCGATCTTCTTCGGGTCCACACATATGCCATCTCTCGTAATCACGTGGCCCAAGAAATCAACGCTGTCAAGCCAAAATGCGTACTTGGAAAATTTCACGAACAACTAGTGCTCCCTCAAAGTCTGCATTGTGATCCGCAACTGCTGCTCGTGCTTCTCTCGGCTCCGGGAATATACCAAAATGTCGTCAATAAACACGATGATGAACATATCTAGATACGGCCTGAAAATGCGGTTCATCAAGTCCATAAATGCGGCTGGTGCATTGGTGAGTCCGAACGACATCACCAAAAACTCATAGTGCCCGTAACGTGTGCGAAAAGCCGTCCTCGGAATATCCTCCTGCCGCACCCGCAACTGATGGTAACCCTGTTAGTGTATATGCCCTAGGGGCCATTATTGTATCATACTAGCTTGTATATTACTTAATAGAAGCTTGGGATATTCACAGTTATATAACAGTCTTGCTAAACATGGTAGTATGCTACTTGGTTTTATCTATCTTAATATGTGTGTACGTATTGATAGAGCTCTTAGGATCTTGCTTGACTACCAGCGTTGTGATGACAGTCACACTAGTGGGGGCTGGGTAGTCTACAAGCACATCCTTTTCAGGTCCTTAGTCATAGGATTATCGAGACAGGGCATCGATTCTCCGGAGTAGCCTAGTGTGTACGCTTCTCATCCCAGTTGGGGAGATGGTTTGTCCCACAGCCATCAGTACGTCATACTGGAGATAGTATACAGGTGCTTGTTGGGTTACGGGTACACCGGACAGGACTCGCAGGGAACTGTTGGTTGGTATTATACCCGTCGTCAGTTAACAGTTCCCAGGTGACATGAGTACAGCATAGTCCGCAGACTTGACACTGCTACTTCACCTCGAGTGTGTCCCACTGTTCTTAGATTGCTACCCTACCACGGCTCAAAGGAGTCGTGCAAACAGGTAGCAGTTGGGTGTAGTCCCGAGCACTTGGAGGTAGTGGCGGTTAGACAGGATTCGTCTCTCCCTGTATTGGGAGTTGATATCGCGCTGTGTCAGAGAGCCATTACGCAAAGTCCCTGGCTAAGGCAAGCGAGATTTACTGGTAAGTTTTCCAGTAGTTTCTCAAGGTGTAATGGGCTTCGCTCCGACACGACTTATACCGCTTTTAGGGGACTGACGTTTGCCACCCCTTAGGCCCGATATGCGATAGTCCTAGACGAACAGACCGGACTGTATGGAGATTGTCACATCAGGCTCAGTAGGAGTTCGGATGAGTTTCCTCATCGGCCTTCTTATCGAAATCTACCTAGGGACAGTTACGTACAGCTAGTGCCGCTTGCGGTCTGTGGTTAAACCCACTGCCAGCGTAGTAGTCGAGTCTTTAGAGTCCCACACAGAGAGTTTCCCTGCTCCAGGCGAAACGATATAGATGTCGTATGGTTTTACGACAAGGGTTCGGATGCATACGTGTGTTTACGCACGAACGGCGTTCGGACAGTTTTTACTAGCCGGCTTTGGTTTAAGCCAGTTTCTAGTATCGGATTATTGGATTTATATAGTCTAAAGTTTTTCCGTGTTTTCACGGATAGGAGGGGCGTTCTCGTAATTTGGCGGGAAGCTTCTAGAAGTATGGTGACTTGAGGGTTTAGGTGGCATTTATATTAAATGCATTTGTGACTCATTAGATGAATCATTCAAGTGAGTTAATGAAGCATTTATTGCTTAATGACCCACTTGATGATTCATTGCATATATTTAATGAAGCATGATGATAAATCATTTAGATTTATTTTTTTGATTTTCTTTATACTTCATAATATATTAGAAGTGAGAAACATTTTCATCATAATTCATGCTGACCTTCTCTCTCCTCAAGCTCTCTCTCTTCAAACCCTAATCCTCCCCTCATGTGTTGAGATCAAGGATTAGATAGACTAATTAATCCATAACCTCACTCTATATCACCTAAGTGCCTTTGATTAGCAACTAAAGAAACCTAGTTACCTCAAGATTAGAGGTGAAGCTTGGAATAGAAGCTCTCGGGTGGATCGTCTATTACATAGAGGAGGCCGAGAAGGAGGTGGATAACGGAAAGACGAAGGACAAGGTTCACTAGGTATAATCTCTTCTCATAGTAGTTAACAACTCCTATGTATATGTTAGTTATAGTTTAGCAAAGATCTTTCGGTTAGTCGATGTTTATTCAAAGAACAAGATTGTTTTTCATTTTTCCGCCTCCCCGCAACTCGTGGGGTGTAGTACATCGAATTACAGTGGTATCAGAGCCTCGCTAAACAATAACTAACTTATTAGCAAAGTCGTTAGAATTTCGAACGCAAAACGAACCGGAAAAAACATCTAAAATTTTTTCAGGGACCTCTAAAAATACATGCAGGAAAATATAAGAATACTGGAGAAAATTGGGTGCATGAATCGGCCAAACAGCCTTGGAACCGTGGCCGATCCCACCGATTCGCCGCGGATCCGCGGCCGAGTTGAAGCCGATTCAGCCCAATTTTCCCTAGTAACTCTTCTGTGATGTTTTTGTCTTTTATGGAATGTTTATTTTCTGCTCAAGTCTCAGGTGCACAGAGAAGTTTTGGAGTAGAATCTAATGTGTTTGCTCGATCGAAATTTTACGATGTTTGCTAATTTGATTATATCTGTGAACTGTATAATGTGTTCGTAAACCTCCCCTAACTGCTAGTATGTCGGTTGGCAGGGGGTTGCACATTTCTGTAATGATTTTACTGTTTGTGATTATGAACTTGATTGGATTGTTGTGATGATTAGCCGGGGTTTGAGATGGGTTTCTATATTCATTCATTCGATGTAATTTGTAATATGATGTAATATTATTTTGCGGGGCACATCCAGGTTGCGGTTGTAGCCACCGTTGTATTATTTCATTTTACTGTTTTTGCTCCTAGGATATACCCAAGGTGGGGTGCACAAACTACCGGGTACTTTGAAGTGTTTAGTGGCCTACTCACGTTGTTGAGGGAGACTGCTTTGCTTCGGGTACTTGGCGGGTAGTTTGCCGTACCCGTAGGGGTCTAGGGTGGGGTAATGGCTATTCATCACAACTGTGTAATCCGTTTTTCGTTGCAGGCTCAAAAGAAACGCGGATTGCTTGTATATCCAATAATGTTCATCTGTGATCTGGAATGCCTATTATTGCGTCTGACGAATGTACAATATCTATATATGATAGCTATTTAGACATCACTTCTGTTTTACACCCGCGCTAGCCCAGCCCCCGCTCTGTCGTTAGTTAAGTAATCTAACGGGTGATGACGGGACCCAGTGGCGAATGCGGATAGCATAAGAGGACGTTGTATTTTCGTTGTTTTCTGCAATGGTAGGTTAATTGATGGGACATATTATTATTAATGCAAAGAAAATAATCCAAAGTTGAATCGTTGGAACAGTTTAAAAGAAACCACTCAGTTATTTTAAAACAGAGGATATTTTTTAAATTGCGGAGCTTTAACCACTCCTTTTAAAAGCTATCAGGTTCCTTCGATCATATCAAGTTCACTACGTTCACGATTTCGCCAAAACCATTCGTAGCCCTCCGTCATTTCATTTGGGTATTCAGTAGTATTCAAGCTATGCATTTTGACCTAACGCCAAGGCATAGTGTTTGGTAGCTGCTGGGTATTCATTTGTTGCATAGATAGATGAGTTAGTTTGGGACAGTTGTATTATCATTTTGGCCGAACGTCAAGGATATGTACGGATGGGTTCAAATTAACAAGATAATGATGGATAGAACTTGACATGTGACTTATGACATTTTGACCTAACGCCAAGGTCATAAGAGCATGGGGCAAAAATTTATATCGGGAATTTCTAAAGAAACTGAAATTTGCAAAAAGATGCATACTATTTGGAGTTTGATGAATGTTGGTAGGATTCCTTCAACATTATCACACGATGATATTTGGATCCCGATCTTACTGTGAGTATATGCTACTCATCAGGAGATTCGTCACTTAACGATCAATGCTATAAACCAAGTAGGTGCCGAGAAAGGTGTCAGAGGGGCTACGCCTCCAGAGAAAAGAGGTTATTTAATTAAGGAACTTCGCGAAAGCGTTGGAAAACCTCCCTCGAAGTACCGACACCGGCCTGGCTGAACGGTTAAGCAAGTATTGTACGGTTAGAATAGTCCTGGCTAGTTCTTCCTTTTTGGTTTGAGGAGGGATTCGAGAAACAGTGGGAGCCATCCAGTTTAGATAAACTAAAAACCACTCTAAACTTGCAAGAGTATCATGCTAAAGTGTTCTCTCTCTCTCTCCTAATTGCAACGACCCAAAACATGACATGACTTAAGTTACTATTAGAGAAAAATATACTGACAGGGCCAAACTATAAAGATTGGCTGCGGAATGTCAAAATGGCTTTGACTTATGACAAATTAGGGTATGTCCTTACCACTAAGGCATCTGCTGTCCCTGGTCCTAAATCCAGTAATGCGGATAAGGAAATCCACAAAACCTGGGAGTTAGATTGTAAGAAGGCCAAGTGCATCGTGCTTGCCTCGATGAATAATGAACATCAGAGGAGGCACGAGGATATGGATCTCGAATCCATATTTCTCCATACAAAGGATCTGTATGGGGAGCAATCTCGTATAGCAAGATACGAGACCTCGAAGAACCTGTTTCAGGAGAGGTTGGCCGTCGGATCGTCTGTAGGAGAACATGTCCTAAAGATGATTGGCTACATAGAAGAGCTCGCAGACCTGGGGACGACTTTGGAGAACGAGCTCTATACAGACTTGATTCTCCAGTCCCTTCCTTCCACCTACGTCCGGTTTATTCTGAATTTCAACATTCAAAGAAAAGAAGTTGAACTTCCAGAACTCCTTAACATGTTGAGGAGTGCATAGGGCACCTTGCAGAAGGCAAGGTAAACACCCGCTATGTTTGTTCGCGGTGCTTCTTCTTCCGGGTCCAAGGCTAAGGCCAAAGGAAGGAAGAATAAGGCCGCCACCAAACCTAGAGGAGGTGTTAGTAAGGTGGGAGCGAAGGAAAAGAAAAAGATTGCGGTGCCAGTAGTGGCCAAGGATGAGTTCTTCCATTGTCATAGGAAAGGGCACTGGAGGAAAGATTGCAAGGCGTGGAACGCCAAGAACCAGGAACCGAAGCAAGCCGTGGCTTCGACTTCAGGTGTGTTTGTAATTGAGAATTGTCTGTCAATCAACTTTACTTCCTGGGTATTGGATACCGGATCAGAATCTCATATATGCAATTCATTGCAGGCACTGAGAAACCGTAGAGTGCTGAAGGTTGGTGATATGACCCCAAAGGTTGCTAACGGAGCTAGCGTGGGAGCTGTGTCCGTCGGGGATTATCACTTGGGATTGACGAGTGGACATATTTTGGTTTTACATAACTGTTTTTGTGTACCTAGTTTAACGTGTAATATCATATCGGTTTTGATGTTATCAAAAGAAGGTTATGATTTCACGTTTGTAAGCGATGTTGTTAACATCCACCTTAATCATGGTTTGATTGGGTCCGGTACACTGGATAACGGTATATATGTCTTAAACCAATTACAGATTTTCAATGTCCAGAACACACTAAAAAGAAAGTCTCCAGATTTAAATAAAGATTTCTTATGGCATTGTAGACTAGGTCACATCAATGAGACAAGGTTAACTAAGTTACATAGAGAAGGATATTTGGATTCATTCGAATATCAATCTTATGCCACTTGTCAATCATGTCTCAAAGGAAAGATGACAAAGACTCCATTCACTGGACATAGAGTAAGAGCGAGTGAGCTCTTAGGACTCATACACAGCGATGTATGTGGTCCAATGTCTACACTTGCAAGAGGTGGTTTTTCCTATTTCATTACTTTTACAGATGATTACTCTAGGTACGGATTCATTTTTCTGATGAAACATAAATCCGAGGCTTTTGAAAAATTCCAAGAGTATAAAAATGAAGTAGAAAACCAAACCGGCAAAAGTATCAAGACACTGAGATCTGATCGAGGTGGTGAATACTTAAGTGCCGAGTTCCTAGGTTACCTAAAAGAGAAAGGAATTCTCTCTCAGCTTACTCCTCCATACACTCCACAGCATAACGGTGTATCGGAGAGACGGAATCGAACCCTATTGGATATGGTACGTTCCATGATGAGTAATGCTGAGTTACTGCAATCTTTCTGGGGTTATGCGCTAGAATCAGCAGCATATCTTTTGAACATAGTTCCTACCAAGACTGTGCCTACCACTCCATATCAGATGTGGAGTGGGAAGAAACCCTATCTTCAGTATCTAAAGATATGGGGATGTCCAGCTTTTGTTAAAAAGCAGCATGTGGACAAATTCGAGGCACGATCAGTACAGTGTAAGTTTGTGGGATATCCAAAGAACTCCAGAGGGTATTATTTCTATTACGCAGAGGAACAAAAGGTTTTTGTTTCTCATAATGCCCATTTTCTAGAACATCAGTTTTTAGAAAAGAAAACAAGTGGGAGCGAAATAGAACTGGAAGAAATTTCAGAACCACAAACTACTACTGAAAGTTTGGTAGAACAAGTAGTTCAAGAAGAACAGGACATTCCCGCACCCCTCCACAAGAGTAGTAGGTCGTCTCATCCGTCTGAGAGATACTACGGTTTTCTCATAGATGGGGATATAGAGGATTGCATCATTGATGATGATGAACCTATTAGCTTCCAGCAGGCCATCCAGAGCGGTGACTCGGTAAGATGGCTAGATGAAATGCGGACCGAAATGGAGTACATGTACACCAACAAAGTATGGACTTTGGACTTTGCTCCAGGCGGGGTAAAACCCATAGGATGCAAATGGATCTTCAAGAAAAAGATTGGTGTAGATGGACAGGTGGAAACCTATAAGGCTAGACTTGTTGCAAAGGGTTTTCGTCAAAGACCTGGTTTGGACTATGACGAGACTTTTTCTCCAGTGGCTATGCTCAAATCCATTTGGGTCCTTCTTGCTATTGCCTCCTTCCATGATTATGAGATCTGGCAGATGGACATAAAGACGGCTTTTCTAAATGGTAATTTGGAAGAGTGCGTCTATATGGATCAGCCATAAGGCTTCAATCAGAGTGGGAGTAGCGGGAAAGTGTGCAAGCTGCTTAAGTCCATTTATGGACTAAAGCAGGCATCGCAGAGTTGGAACATCTGTTTTGATGAAACGGTCAAAGAATATGACTTTATCAAAAATCCAGATGAACCATGTATATATAGTAAAATTGTAGCACAAACTGTCGTATTCCTCGTCTTGTACGTGGATGACATTCTATTGATAGGAAATGACATTCCTATGCTACAATCTGTCAAAGGATTCTTGTCACACAGGCTCTCCATGAAAGACCTGGGTGATGCCTCTTACATTCTGGGGATCTGGATCTATCGTGATAGATCCAAGAGGATGTTGGGACTTTCGCAGTCCAGGTATATCAACACTATACTGAAAAGATTCAGTATGGAAGATTCTAAGCGCGGTAATCTACCGGCTTGTCACAGAATCACCCTATCCAAAGAGATGTCTCCCAAGACTGATTTGGAAAGGGAATGCATGTCTATTATACCCTATGCTTCTGCGGTAGGCTCTATAATGTATGCAATGTTGTGCACCAGACCAGATGTAGCTTACGCACTGAGCGTGGTAAGCCGGTATCAGTCAGACCCGGGGGAGAAGCACTAGATAGCAGTAAAGAACATTCTCAAGTACCTGAGAAGGACTAAGGAGATGTTCTTGGTTTATGGCGGAAAAGACCTCAAGTGCGAGGCCTTTGCTGATTCCGGCTTCCAGAGTGATAAGGATGACTCCAAGTCCATGTCGGGTTATGTCTTTACCCTCAATGGAGGGGTGGTGTGCGGGAAGAGCTCTAAGCTGGACACCGTTGCAGACTCGACGATGGAAGCGGAGTATATTGCTGCTTGCGATGCCGCAAAAGAAGCGGTCTGGATGAAGAAGTTCCTAACATAACTTCAGGTGGTTCCTACAATTGTTGATCCAATACCGCTGTATTGCGACAACAACGGAGCTATAGCTTTAGCGAAGTAACCCAAGTCCCATCAGAAGTCCAGACACATCTTAAGGCGGTATCACCTGATCAGGAAGATCATAGATCGTCGGGAGATCGAGGTCCGGAGAGTTGCCACAAAGGAGAACACTGCTGATCCATTCACAAAGGCCTTACCTCAGATTCAGTTCTAGAGGCTACTCGAGATGATCGGTCTTCGATATGCCATTACATGGCCCTAGTGCAAGTGGGAGATTGTTAGTGTATATGCCCTAGGGGCCATTATTGTATCATACTAGCTTGTATATTACTTAATGGAAGCTTGGGATATTCACAGTTATATAATAGTCTTGCTAAACATGGTAGTATGCTACTTGGTTTTATCTATCTTAATATGTGTGTACGTATTGATAGAGCCCTTAGGATCTTGCTTGACTACCAGCGTTATGATGGCTGTCCCACTAGTGGGGGCTGGGTAGTCTACAAGCACATCTTTTTCAGGTCCCTAGTCGTAGGATTATCGAGACAGGGCATCGATTCTCCGGAGTAGACTAGTGTGTACGCTTCTCATCCCAGTTGGGGAGATGGTCTGTCCCACAGCCATCAGTACGTCGTACTGGAGATAGTATACAGGTGCTCGTTGGGTTACGGGTACACCGGACAGGACTCGCAGGGAACTGTTGGTTGGTTTTATACCCGTCGTCAGTTAACAGTTTCCAGGTGACATGTGTACAGCATAGTCTACAGACTTGACACTGCTACTTCGCCTCGAGTGTGTCCCACTGTTCTTAGATTGCTACCCTACCACGGCTCAAAGGAGTCGTACAAACAGGTAGCAGTTGGGTGCAGTCCCGAGCACTTGGAGGCAGTGGCAGTTAGACAAGATTCGTCTCTCTCGGTATTGGGAGTTGATATCGCGCTGTGTCAGAGAGCCATTACGCAAAGTCCCTGGCCAGGGCAAGCGAGATTTACTGGTAGGTTTTCCAGTAGTTTCTCAATGTGTAATGGGCTTCGCTCCGACACGACTTATACCGCTTTTAGGAGACTGACGCTTGCCGCCCCCTAGGCCCGATATGCGATAGTCCTAGACGAACAGACCGGACTGTACGGAGATTGTCACATCAGGCTTAGTAGGAGTTCAGATGGGTTTTCCCATCGACCTTCTTATCGACATCTACCTGGGGACCGTTACGTACAGCTAGTGCCGCTTGCGGTCTGTGGTTAAACCCACTGCCGGCGTAGTAGTCGAGTCTTTAGAGTCCCACACAGAGAGTTTCCCTGCTCCAGGCGAAACGATATAGAGGTCGTATGGTTTTACGACAAAGATTCGGACGCATACGTGTGTTTACGCACGTACAACGTTCGGACAGTTTTTACTAGCCGGCTTTGGTTTAAGCCAGTTTCTAGTATCGGATTATTGGATTTATATAGTCTAAAGTTTTTCCGTGTTTTCACGGATAGGAGGGGCGTTCTCGTAATTTGGCGGGAAGCTTCTAGAAGTATGGTGACTTGAGGGTTTAGGTGGCATTTACATTAAATGCATTTGTGACTCATTAGATGAATCATTCAAGTGAGTTAATGAAGCATTTATTGCTTAATGACCCACTTGATGATTCATTGCATATATTTAATGAAGCATGATGATAAATCATTTAGATTTATTTTTTTGATTTTCTTTATACTTCATAATATATTAGAAGTGAGAAACATTTTCATCATAATTCATGCTGACCTTCTCTCTCCTCAAGCTCTCTCTCTTCAAACCCTAATCCTCCCCTCATGTGTTGAGATCAAGGATTAGATAGACTAATTAATCCATAACCTCGCTCTATATCACCTAGGTGCCTTTGATTAGCAACTAAAGAAACCTATTTACCTCAAGATTAGAGGTGAAGCTTGGAATAGAATCTCTCGGGTGGATCGTCTATTACATAGAGGAGGCCGATGAGGAGGTGGATAACGGAAAGACGAAGGACAAGGTTCAGTAGGTATAATCTCTTCTCATAGTAGTTAACAACTCCTATGTATATGTTAGTTATAGTTTAGCAAAGATCTTTCGGTTAGTCGATGTTTATTCGAAGAACAAGATTGTTTTTCATTTTTCCGACTCCCTGCAACTCGTGGGGTGTAGTACATCGACTTACAAACCCGATCGCAAGTCAATCCTCGAAAAGTATCCCGCACCCTGAACCTGGTCAAACAAATCATCGATACGTGGTAAGGGATATCTGTTCCGTACGGTAGCTCTGTTCAGCTGGTGGTAATCAATGCACAAGCGCAAACTGCCGTCTTTCTTCTTGACGAACAGGACAGGAGCACCCCATGGAGACACACTAGGTCAAATAAGCCCTTTATCCAACAAATCCTGCAACTGATCCTTCAGCTCTCTAAGCTCCGCCGGGGACATCCGATAAGGCAGTATAGAAATAGGCCCCGAGCCGGGAATCAAGTCAATGCAGAACTCAACGTCGCGCTCAGGCGGTAACCAAGGCAGCTCGTCAGGGAAAACATCAGGGAATTCACTAACAATCGGGACCTGGTCCAAAGGAACCTCTGCGGCTCGAGTATCATAAATATAAGCTAAGAATCCCTGACATCCCTTCCGCAATAGCTGACTGGCGCGAAGAGACGAAATCAAGCTGGGAAGGGTGACGCTGCGGTCTCCCTGAATAACAAGGACTGGCTCTCCTGGAAAGCTAAATCTGACTGCCTTCTCACAGCAGTCCACAGATGCATAACAAGTGGCCAGCCAGTCCATGCCCAGAAGCACATCAAAGTCCAACATATCGAGGAGAATCAAATCAACTGACGAATCCCTCTCCCCGATATGAACGGAACACAAACGAAACACAAAACGAGCGACAAAAGACTCGCCTACCGAAGTAATAACAACAAGCGTATGATCTAACGATGATGACTCACGGCCAAACATCGGTGCAAAGTGTTAGATACATACGAATGTGTGGAACCTGGGTCGAATAATACTCGCGCGTCAAAAGAACATACTGGCAAGGTACCTGTTACAACGGCATTGGATGCCTGCGCATCCTGCGGAGTCAAAGCGAACACTCGGGCCTGTCCTCCACCAACAGCTGGCTGACCTCGGCCTCTGCCTCCTCGTCCTCTCTGAATAGGACCGCCATGTCCACGACCTCTGGGGGCGCCTAACTGACGTGGAGTATCAACGGGGGCTGGAAGTAGAGCCCTCTGAGGAGGTGGTGACGGTGGTAAAGTCACAAGTGGAACTGTCGCCGCTCCATGTCGTCTTACCGGACAGTCTCTGATACGATGGTGCGGACTCCCGCACCCAAAACATCCCGGCGACACCTACTGTCCCTGCGGATAAGAACCAAATAGCTGACCCCGTCCAACTCCTCTGCCGGCACCATCTCTCAGAAAGAATTTGGCATGATGCCTCTGAGCTGGCATATCGGTATGAATCCTCTTCGGCCCAGAAACGACCGATGTCTCTAAAATGCGTGCCTCCATCCGTAAGGCCGTGTCCATAACAGCTGCATAAGTGTCAAAGTGCTGGGCGCCGATGGCAAGAAATAACTGTGTGTCGAGTCCCTGCACAAACCTCTTTACCATCTTCTCTTCAGTATCAACCAAGTACGGAGCATACCGGGAGAACTGAGTAAACTGGATATCATACCCGGACACTGTCATCCCTGGAGTCTTGATCAAAGGCTCAAAACTACGAGCTTGAGCATCACGAATGCTCTCTGGAAGGAAACGGGCTACAAATACTACCGTGAACTCGGCCCAAGTCATAGGAGGTAGACCTGTAGCTCGACCTCTCTCGACTGACTCCCACCATGTCTGCGCAAGGCCCTCCAGACGGAAACTCGTAAGCTCCACCCATCTATCGTTGGAACATCTGAGCGAACGGCAAATTCTAGCTAAATTGTCAAGGAATGTCTGCGGATCCTCTACTGCATCGGTGCCGGTGAAGACTGGGGGTCTCAGCCTCATGAAATCCTATAGGGATACTGGAATAGCCACTGTAGTAGTAGGAGCGACTGTCTGGGCAGCAAGTACAATCGTAGTCTGTACTGTGGTAGGTACGTCCTCCGAGCTCGGTGCACGACTGGCCTCTACTAAGGATCCCACCATCTGTCATAACTCCTGCATACCTCCCATCATCTGTCATAGCTCCTCCATACCAGACTCTAGCCTATCCATGCGGCCTGGGGAATGCGGATCAGTCTGTCCCTGAGGCGTAGGTACGCCACCCTGCTCGGTCCTCGTCTCGGACGAGCCTGCTCGGATCTCATCTCGGGCGGCAGCCCTCTGTGCTCTCGTAGCCTTCGGCGGCATAGTGGCTGGTACAGGAAACAGGATAATAAGAACAGTGTAATAGAATCATAAGATACACGGAATTGAAGAAGGAATTTTCAAGCAAGTATATCCTAAAGTTACCTGGGCGGAGTACCGTATCGCAAGTATGCCGCGGACATACACACGCTACGTTACCCTGCTTAAGTCACTTACTCCATCTACCAAGGGTCATCCTACACTCAGAAAGGTAAAACCTATCGCTCTGATACCAACTTTGTCACGACCCGAAAGGTACGGAATGTGACTGGCACTTAAATTACGAACGTCTCAAGGTGGACGCAATCTAAGTAAGCCAAAACCCAGAAATCAAAACTCAATAAGCAGTAGAGTGAAGAAAAACCAATTTATTGAAAACGAATTTAATCAATTAAGTCACATCCAGCCTTTTTTAAAAACAACTTCCATTTTTCCAAAAATTTCGGCAGAGTCTCCTTTGTAAATACTGGCCCCCAAACGGGTACAAACAGGAATATATATGAATACAAGAAATAAGGCATCCCTAAGCGGGAGCTAGCTCTTCGCCCCAAGGCGGATACAAATCCCACGCAATATAAATCAGCAATGTGCAAAATAAGCATAAAAAATGCACAAGTAATAAGCAACATGTCGGCTCAAGTGAGCGCGACCAAAAGAAACAATATACATGCCCACAAATCTTACTATCTCGCCTCTAAGTCAATATACATCAAACCGGTAGTAGATACAGTAGATGGAGTACACTAGATCAATGAATATACAAGGTGGAAGAAAAAATAAACACATAACCCACCTACGAGCAAAAATCCTCAAATCCACGCAAAAGGAGGAAGTGCGTCCGCCGGTACAGTACTGAAGGATCGGACCTGCAAAAAGGTTGTGGTACAACGGGGGTGAGTTGCCAACTCGTGAGTAATATTTATCATCTATAAAGACTATCGTAAGCATGAACGAAAAGTGCCACAATTCTACAATATTGCTCTGGTATGATATGCTAGCAGCTATGTATGCAACATGAATGCATTTTAACACGTGATCAGAGTATGTTTTATATGATAAGCTATTAATTTCATCTTAGGAAAATTTCTGTGAAATATCTGAGGAAATATCATATGAAATCAACAGAAATCCGTGCCCAGCATCGGCACCTCAAATGAATATCTCAGTGTCCCAAAGTATCGGTATCCAACATCTCGGCCCCAGCCGTCCGGCTGGTCCATCTCAAAATATCAATATCTCAACATCTCACGGCCACGGTCGGTATCATCTGGATATCCTCCGCGCAAACAATCACCGGTAGGTCGTCTGCCCCTGCCAGGATCATCGTCTACTACTCGAACTTCATGCCCCGGGGTACCTTACCGGGCCCACCATGTTGTTGGGTCCACGTTACCCACTCCGGTTCTTTCGGGTAGGCGGAATAGGTAAAAATCAAAATTTTCCTCACTAGGTAACATGGACCATCCATGAAGGATCTTTGCTAAACAAAAACTAACAAATAAACTACAAGTTTTAGCTACTATGTAGAATGGTTATACCTAGGTCTTGAACTGCTTCTCTTCTTTTGTGGTTCTCCTCCTTGCTTGCTCCTTGTAGTGGTTTGAATGGCTCCTCCTCGTCGTCTCCTCTTTGCCAAAGATAGATCCACCCGAGGGCCTTGAACTTGAGCTCCTACCTCAAGCTAGAGGTAACTAAGGTGCTTGGTTTGCTAAACCTAGAACCCTAGAATGAGTAGAGAGGAGTTATGGTGGTTTAGTCTCAAAATATTATGATTTCCAACTCATGGAACACTTAAACTTTGAGAGAGGAAGAAGGAGAGCTTTCTTTCAAGAGAGAGAAAGAATATGATAGAATGAGCTCTCATCTTGCAACCATGCTCACATATTTGGAATAATGATAATAATAAGAATTGTGATGGTTAGTTTATGAATGACCATTATCATTACATTCATTTAATGCATTTTGCAAAGAACAAGAAGCATCTTTGAAATGGAATGATGATGGTCAACAAGTCCACAATGGTCAACCGGTCAACAAAGTCAACAAGTCAACAAAAGTCAAATGTTCAACTCAACCATGGCACAATAATCCTTAATTAATATTATTAATCATATTTCTCATTCTCATTAGGGTTTAGAAAAAGTCAACGGTCAACAAGTCAACCAAAGTCAAACGGTCAACAACTCTAATGAGAATCCTCTGCCTCTGCCTCTGTCAACTGTGCATACACACCCGCATCCGTGTTTCGAGGAACACGAATACACTGAGACAAAACCAATCCCAAAACAAATACTAGGATCTGGCTTAAACCAAAGCCCGCTAGTAATAACTGCCCAGACACCAAACGTGCACAAGTGTGCGGATGTGAACGAACCCTGTCGCAAAACCATGCAACCTCAATTTTGTTTTGCCCAAAGACGAATAACCCTCTGTGTGGGACTCTAAAGGCTCGACACTACGCTGGCAGTGGGTTTAACCACAGGCCGCAAGCGGTACTAGCTGTACGTAACGGTCCCCAGGTAGATGCCGACAAGTAGACTGATGAGGTGAACCCATCCGAACTCCTACTGAGCCTGAATATGACAATCTCCGAATAGTCCGGTCTGTTCGTCTGAGAGTATCGCATGTCGGGCCTAGGGGGGTGGTAAACGTTAGTCCCCTAATAGCGGTACAAGTCGTGTCGGAGTGTAGCCCAGAACACCCTGAGAAACTACTGGTAACACTACTAGCAAATCTCGCTTCCCTGGCCAGGGACGACTATGTGTAATGGCTCTCCTAGACACAGCGCGATATCAACCCCCAATACCGGGAGAGACGAATCTTGTCTAACGTCACTGCCTCCAAGTGCTTCGGGACTGCACCCAACTACTACCTGTTTGCACGACTCAGTAGAGCTGTGGTAGGGTAGTAATCTAAGAACAGTGGGAACACACTTGAGGCGAAGTGACAGTGTCAAGTCAACGGACTAAGCTGTACTCATGTCACCTGGGAACTGTTAACTGACGATAGGTATAATACCAACCAACAGTTCCCGATGAGTCCTGTCCAGTGTAGTCGTAACCTAACGAGCACCTGCATACTATCTCCAGTACGACGTGCTGATGGCTGTGGGACAGACCATCTCCCCTGCTGGGACGAGAAGTGTATGCACCAGTCTACTCTGGAGTATCGATGCCCTGTCTCGATAATCCTACGACCAGGGACCAAAATAAGGATGTGCTTATAGACTACCCAGCCCCCACTAGTGTGATCGCCATCACAACGCCGGTAGTTAAGCAAAGATCCTAAGGGCTCCGTCAATATGTTTTTAGCGATATGTTAAAAGAAACATATACACATATTAAGATAGATACAAACCAAGTAGCATACTACTATATCGAGCAAGACAGTTGTAAACCCGTGTATATATCCCAAGCTTCCAAAATGTATTATACAAACTAGTACTATACAATAATGGCCTCTAGGGCATACATATTCAACAATCTCCCACTTGCACTAAAGGCCAGTAATTGGTGTACCGCATACCCAACGTATGCTCTATGGCCAGCTGCTGGCGTACCGCATACCCAATAGCTCAAAAAGTCGCTCGAACTGTGTTTGAGGGAGGGCCTTTGTGAATGGATCCGCCGTGTTGTCTTTTGTGTCCACTCTCCGTACCTCGATCTCCTGGTGATCAATGATCTCCCTGATCAGGTGATACCGCCTCAAGATGTGTCGGGATTTCTGATGGGACCTTGGTTCCTTTGCTAAAGCTATAGCCCCATTGTTATCGCAATACAAAGGTATTGGGTCAACAATGGATGGAACCACCTGAAGTTCACTAATGAACTTCTTCATCCAGACCGCCTTTTTTGCGGCATCGCTTGCAGCAATGTATTCAGCCTCCATCGTCGAATCTGCGACACTATCTTGTTTGGAACTCCTCCAACACACCGCCCCTCTGTTGAGGGTAAACACAATACCCGAGACAGACTTGCTGTCATCTTTGTCACTCTGGAAGCTTGAATCGGTAAAGGACTCGACCTTGAGGTCTCCATTACCGTAAACCATGAACATCTCCTTAGTCCTTCTCAGGTACTTGAGAATGTTCTTCACTGCCGTCCAGTGGTCCTCACCTGGGTCTAACTGATACCGGCTTACCACGCTCAGCGCGTAAGCTACATCTGGTCTTGTACATAGTATCGCATACATTATAGATCCTACTGCCGAAGCGTAGGGTATAGTTCTCATGCGAACCCTCTCCTCGTCAGTCTTAGGAGACATCTTCTTGGAGAGGGTGATTCCGTGCAATGCGGGTATGTTACCGCGCTTGGAATCTTCCATACTAAATCTCTTTAGTACGGTCTCTATGTACCTGGACTGCGAAAGTCCCAGTAGTCTCTTGGATCTATCTCTGTAGATTTTGATCCCCAGAATGTACGAGGCATCACCCAGGTCCTTCATGGAGAACCGTTGTGACAAAAATAGCTTGATCGATTGTAGCATAGGAATGTCATTTCCTATCAAAAGAATGTCGTCCACGTACAAGACTAGGAACACGACAGTTCGTCCTACAATCTTCTTATAGATACAAGGTTCATCTTCGTTCTTGATGAAATCAAATTCCTTGATTGCCTCATCAAAACAGATGTTCCAGCTTCGCGATGCCTGCTTTAATCCATAAATAGATTTAACCAACTTGCACACCTTCCCGCTGCTCCCACTGTCTATGAAACCTTCTGGCTAATCCATGTAAATGCACTCTTCCAAACAGCCGTTTAGAAAAGCCGTTTTAACGTCCATATGCCAGATTTCATAGTTATTGAAGGCAGCAATGGCAAGTAGGATCCGAATGGATTTGAGCATAGCCACTGGAGAAAAAGTTTCGTCATAGTCCATACCAGGTCTTTGACGAAAACTTTTTGCAATGAGTCTAGCCTTATAGGTTTCCATCTGCCTATCTACACCAAGTTTCCTTTTGTAGATCCATTTGCATCCAACGGGTTTTACCCCAGGTGAGCAATATCCAAGGTCCACACTTTATTGGCGTACATGGACTCCATTTCGGATTGCATAGCATCCAGCCACTTATCAGAGTCCCTACTGATAATGGCCTTCCTGAAACTGGTAGGGTCATCTTCTTCCAAGATGCAATCCTCTCTATCCCCTTCTATGAGAAAACTGTAGTATCTCTTGGGCGGATGAGAAATCCTACCAGATCTGCGGAGTGGTTGAGGTTCGTTGGGTGTAACTGAATCTAGCGGTTCCACCAAATCTTTAGTTAAAGTTTGTGTTTCTGGAATTTCATCCAGTTCTACCATGCTGCCACTAATATTTTTAACAAGAAATTCTTTTTCCAAAAATGTGGCATTCCTGGAAACAATTATCTTCTGTTCCTCTGCATGGTAGAACAGATACCCACTAGAATCTTTTGGGTATCCCACAAACTTACACAAAACTGCCCGTGCCTCAAGTTTGTCTGGGTTCTGCTTTTTGACATAAGCCGGGCAACCCCAAATCTTAATACGTTTAAGATACAAACTCTTACCACTCCATATTTCATACGGAGTCTTAGGCACGGATTTGGATGGAACTTGATTCAATAGATGTGTTGCTGTTTGAAGTGCATATCCCCAGAATGAAAGAGGCAACTCAGCACTACTCATCATGGAGCGAACCATATCCAATAGGGTACGATTCCTCCACTCCGATACACCGTTGTGCTGTGGTGTATAAGGGGGAGTAAGCTGAGAGAGAATACCATTCTCTTTTAAGTAATCTAGGAATTCCGTGCTTAAGTACTCCCCTCCTCTATCTGATCGGAGGATCTTGATACTTTTGCCAGTCTGGTTCTCTACTTCGTTTCTGAATTCCTTGAATTTCTCAAAAGCTTCAGATTTATGTTTCATAAGATACACATATCCGAATCTAGAGAAATCGTCAGTGAATGTGATGAAGTACGAGAACCCACCCCTTGCATGTATAGACATTGGACCACATACATCACTGTGTATGATTCCCAAGAGCTCTGCTGCTTTTTCTCCATATCCGGTGAACGGAGATTTGGTCATCTTTCCTTTGAGAAAAGACTGACAAGTTTCATAAGGTGAAAAATCGAACGTATTCAAGAGTCCATCTTTATGCAACTTACTTAGTCTTTTCTCTCCGATATGACCAAGTCTACAATGCCATAAGTAGGATTCGTTCGTATCTGAACTCTTCCTCTTGCGTGTGTTTTGTACATTGAGAACTGTATTCTGATTTAGAACGTAGATACCATTACACAGTGTACCTTCTGCAACCTGTACCTTATGAAGGTAGATGTTCATGATATTTCTATCAAGAACAAAGTTATATCCATCTTTATTGAGTAAAGAAACTGATATGATGTTGCAAACCATGGAAGGTACATAGTAGCATTCGCTCAAAATCATAGTATTGCCATTTGGCAACACTAGGTGATATTCACCGACGACTCCAGCATTAACTTGTGCTCCGTTCGCTACCCTGAGCGACATTTCACCAGGTACAACTTTCCTACTTTTTCTCAGTCCCTGCAATAGATTACAGATATGAGATCCTGATCCGGTATCAAGTACCCAGGAGGTAGGGCTGACCGTAAAGCAGTTCTCAATTACAAGAACACCTGAAGTAGATGCAAAACTATGCTTCTTCTTCAACTGGGTATCCTTGGAATCCATACAATCCTCTTTTCCTTGCTTATACTTGTGACTGTTGTCGTAAGTTAGAGCCGAACCAACGTTCCCCGGCCCTGAATAAGAATTCGGATCGGTCAAGTGATACATTTTATTATCTTGATTAGGGCGTGAAATGGTTGCTACCTGGAGAGAGAGAAAAGAAACACTCAGCGTGCGCTCTTGCAAGATTAGATTGGTTTATTAATTTATCTAATCAGGATGGCTCCCACTGTTTCCTCAAATTCTTCTTCAAACTCTAAAAGAAGAACTAGTCAGGATTAATCGCACGTCACAATACTTGCTTAACCTTTCAGCCAGGCTAGTGTTGGTACTTCGAGGGAGGTTTTCCAACGCTTTCGCGAAGTTCTTTAATTAAATAACCTCTTTTCCCTGTAGGCGTAGCCCCGCTAACACCGTTCTAGACACCTACTTGGTTTATAGCATTGATTGTTAAGTGAAATAATCTCCCGAGAGTATTCCAACTCATCAGTGGGATCGGGATCCAACTATCATTGTGTGATGACCTAGATGGAATCCACTCTAGTCACCACACTCCAGAAGGTATGCTAAATCTGCAAGTTTCAGTTTCTTTAGAAACTCCCGATGTGGATTTTTGCCCCTAGGACCCAAGTGACCTTGACACAGTCAACAAATCAAAGAGTCCTAGTCAAGTTCAACCCGTCATTATCTTGATTGCATTAAACCCACCCGCATAACCCTTGACACAGTCAACAAGGTTACACGACTGTCCTAACCAATCACATTGTATCCTGCAGATAAGCAATACTCAGCTACCGTTCACTGCGCCTTGACACAGTCAACAAACGCAGCACGAATACTAAGTATAACTTATAAGAAATGATAGAGGGCTACGGCTGGGTTTTTGGCGAAAAACCTGTTAACGTAATGAACTTGATATCGTTGAAAGAACCAGATAACCTTTTAAAATTATAGTGACGATAACTTTTGCTAAAGAGGTCACTCCCTGTGAAGGGATCTCGGCTCTTTCCTCGTCGAATGAGGTGCAGGATATTCCAACCTGAATACCTCGATGCAAAACAAGAATGATCGACTATAGTGAAGTTATTACCCTGACGCAAACTTTTGTCCAAGGGGTCACTCCCGATGAAGGGATCTCGGCCCTTGCCTGGTCGAATGAGGTGCTGGGCATTCATGACCGAATACCTCTATGCAAAACAAAAGAGAACGTCCTTGCAATAACAACATTTTGAAAATTGTTCCAACAACGTCTTTTAGGTTTGTTTTTTCTTTGCATTAATATAATGCATCCCATCAATTAATCCTACCATTGCAGAAAACAACAAAAATATGACGTACGCTTATGCCATCTGCATTCGCCACGGGGCCCCGTCATCACCCGTTAGGTTACTTAACTAACGACAGAGCGGGAGCTGGACTAGCGCGGATGCAAAACATAAGCAACGCCTACTAGATATCATATATAGATATATACATTCGTCAGATGCAATGATAGCCATTCCAGATCACAGATGAACACATTGGATATGCTAGGAATCCGCGTTTCGTTCGAGCCTGCAACGAAAGACGGATTACACGGTCGCGATGAATAGCCAAACCCCACCCTAGACCCCTACGGGTGCGGCAAACTACCCGCCAAATACCCGAAGTGAAGCAGCCTCCCTCAACAACGTGAGTAGGCCACTCAGCACTTCAACGTACCCGGTAGTTTGTGCACCCTACATTGGGTCTATCCTAGGAGCAAAAACAGTAAAAGAAATAATATACAATGGCGGCTACAACCTCATCCCGGATGTGCGGACATAAAAATAATATTACATCAATTTACATATTACATCAAATGAAAGATAAAGAAACTCTCATCTCACAAAACCCCGGCTATTCATCCGCGACAATCCAACAAGTTCATATACACAATCCAACAACATTACAGATCATAGATATGCACAACCCCCACTAATCTACATATAGCGATTAGCCGACGTTCAGTGCATATATCACATTACAGATATAACCATTTAGCAAGAGTTTGTAGAACTTCGATCAAAATACCAATTTGTAAATACCCCCAAACACAACATTGTTCTCTGGAAAAACTGGGCAGAAACAAAACATTTTAAAAATCCCAAATCAGCAAACTGAGAAATCTGCAGGAAATCGGAGTCGCGGCCGAGTCAACTCGGTCGCGGATCCGCGGCGAAACGCATGGCTTCGTCGCAGTTCCGCGGCGAGTTGGCCGAGTCGCGGGCTCAAATTTCTTGCATGTTCCTAGAAAACCCTGCACCGATTTTTAAGGCATGTGGAATAATTTTTAGAGCAGTTTTAAAAATCGGCAGAAAGTATGGTTTTTGAAATGTTTTCGGGATTTTTTCCGGATCGAAGTTCTAAACACTTTGCTAGTAGTTAGTTGTTGTTTAGTTAGACTCTGATACCACTATTGGGTCCACGTTACCCACCCCGGTTCTTTCGGGGAGGCAGAATAGGTAAAAATCAAAATTTTCCTCACTAGGTAACATGGACCATCCATGAAGGATCTTTGCTAAACAAAAACTAACAAATAAACTACAAGTTTTAGCTACTATGTAGAATGGTTATACCTAGGTCTTGAACTCCTTCTCTTATTTTGTGGTTCTCCTCCTTGCTTGCTCCTTGTAGTGGTTTGAATGACTCCTCCTCGTCGTCTCCTCTTTGCCAAAGATAGATCCACCCGAAGGCCTCGAACTTGAGCTCCTACCTCAACCTAGAGGTAACTAAGGTGCTTGGTTTGCTAAACCTAGAACTGTAGAATGAGTAGAGAGGAGTTATGGTGGTTTAGTCTCAAAAGCTTATGATTTCCAACTCATGGAACACTTAAACTTTGAGAGAGGAAGAGGGAGAGCTTTCTTTCAAGAGAGAGAAAGAATATGATAGAATGAGCTCTCATCTTGCAACCATGCTCACATATTTAGAATAATGATAATAATAATAATAATTAAGAATTGTGATGGTTAGTTTATGAATGACCATTATCATTACATTCATTTAATGCATTTTGCAAAGAACAAGAAGCATCTTTGAAATGGAATGATGATGGTCAACAAGTCCACAATGGTCAACCGGTCAACAAAGTCAACAAGTCAACAAAAGTCAATTGTTCAACTCAACCATGGCACAATAATCCTTAATTAATATTATTAATCATATTTCTCATTCTCATCAGGGTTTAGAAAAAGTCAACGGTCAACAAGTCAACCAAAGTCAAACGGTCAACAACCCTAATGAGAATCCTCTGCCTCTGCCTCTGTCAACTGTGCATACACACCCGCATCCGTGTTTCGAGGAACACGAATACACTGAGACAAAACCAATCCCAAAACAAATACTAGGATATGGATTAAACCAAATCCCGCTAGTAATAACTGCCCGGACACCAAACGTGCACAAGTGCGCGGATGTGAACGAACCCTGTCGCAAAACCATGCAACCTCTACTTTGTTTTGCCCAAAGGCGAATAACCCTCTGTGTGGGACTCTAAAGGCTCGACACTATGCTGGCAGTGGGTTTAACCACAGGCCGCAAGCGGTACTAGCTGTACGTAACGGTCCCCAGGTAGATGCCGACAAGAAGACTGATGAGGTGAACCCATCCGAACTCCTACTGAGCCTGAATATGACAATCTCCATACAGTCCGGTCTGTTCGTCTGAGAGTATCGCATGTCGGGCCTACGGGGGCGGTAAACGTCAGTACCCTAATAGCGGTACAAGTCGTGTCGGAGTGTAACCCAGAACACCCTGAGAAACTACTGGTAACACTACCAGCAAATCTCGCTTGCCCTGGCCAGGGACGACTATGTGTAATTGCTCTCCTAGACACAGCGCGATTTCAACCCCCAATACTGGGAGAGACGAATCCTGTCTAACCGTCACTGCCTCCAAGTGCTTCGGGACTGCACCCAACTACTACCTGTTTGCACGACTCAGTAGAGCCGTGGTAGGGTAGTAATCTAAGAACAGTGGGAACACACTTGAGGCGAAGTGACAGTGTCAAGTCAACGGACTAAGCTGTACTCATGTCACCTGGGAACTGTTAACTGACGATAGGTATAATACCAACCAACAGTTTCCGATGAGTCCTGTCCAGTGTACTACTCATAACCTAACGAGCACCTGCATACTATTTCCAGTACGACGTACTGATGGCTGTGGGACAGACCATCTACCCTGCTGGGACGAGAAGCGTATGCACCAGTCTACTATGGAGTATCGATGCCCTGTCTCGATAATTCTACGACCAGGGACCAAAATAAAGATGTGCTTATAGACTACCCAGCCCCCACCAGTGTGATCGCCATCACAACACCGGTAGTTAAGCAAAGATCCTAAGGGCTCCATCAATATGTTTTTAGCGATATGTTAAAAGAAACATATACACATATTAAGATAGATACAAACCAAGTAGCAGACTACTATATCGATCAAGACTGTTGTAAACCCGTGTATATATCCCAAGCTTCCAAAATGTACTATACAAACTAGTACTATACAATAATGGCCTCTAGCGCATACATATTCAACACATGTACCCGAGACGGTTCATCCAACTCCTCGAAATTGGTCTCGAAAACCAACAGAAAACTCATGGTGGATGACACAAATATCATGTCACGAGAAAACCACAACTTGCCACATTTAAAATGATATCAGTTTTATTAAATTCTTGCGGTTTCTCCAAAATCTCATAAATCTCATTTACTGAAATCCTCCAGAAGAAAGTACCATAAGTATACATGTCAATGATGGTGAATGCTTATGGTATCAACAACGCGAACTGCAATATATGACAAAAAGACTATGTATGATCGAATGAGGTAATGAGGTACATGCATATGACTAGCAATTCTACATGTTCATCTTGCGGAATTACTATATTAGTACTGGTTTATATGTCTTATATGGTGAAATTATCTTAAATTCCGGTTTAAACAAGTTATCCAGTGTTTGTGGCATAGCAATTACCAAGGCGTGTGTGTTCGCATGAATAGTGCTCGTGCAGCAAAAAACCCTGGTAATGGTGCAAGTGTCCTATAAGATGAAGTTGCACAATTATATATAATGAATTAAGCAAGCCAATTATTTACTGTGTCACATATCTTATTTAATGGTTTCGATGGATTCTATACGATGAATTTAACACAAATATGGATATACAGGTCATGCAATGCCGTAAAGTAGGTAACTAGGAAGTACATGCAAGAGGCTGGTATTACTAGAAATTCTAAATTATCGGGCGCCTCATGCCATCCAAATGATTCTCCCCGTAGATGTATACATCTACTCACCGGAAATCCCCAGCTAGCTCGATCCAATCGCCGCTTTCCCTTTTCGTGCCGCGTCCGAAGTCTCCGCGACCGATCCTGGAATTTGCACAACACAAAACATCAGACTACATATCCTGAAATGACGCATGTCACAAAATGAAAGGGTCAACGTCAACGAGTTAGGTACATTGTGCACAAGGTGTGCGGAACACACACGAAAAACACTACAACATTAACTAAAATTGTCGTTTCGGACCAACCGCCAAAACAAAACCAGATTAAACCAAATTTTGCATTCGCATACCCTAAAGTCGTAGGAGATGCCAATAATATGCTCACGATAACCAAATTAATTCATCTCCTAAGAATTTTAGAAAACCTAGTAAGCACTAGAAATTGAAAATTGGCGCAAACATCGCGGATTTGCGATAAAATGATCACAATCAAGCATAATCATCCAAACTAACCCACTAGATATCCAATACACTAGCTTAACTCACATGCAATGCATCAAACCCCAATTCCAAAATCAACCCTTCTCTTGATTTTTATAAACTAGTAATTAAAACCAAAATTCACACTTGAGATAACAAATTTAGCATATTTAAACTACAATTTAAACATTAGATTAGAATTATACCTCTCAAGTTCAAACCCTAGCTTGCCCTAGCCTCCAAAGATGCCATCTTTCTCCTTATTTTAAACTAATATGGGTGTGAGAAGAGGTAGAATAGGGATTAGCTTTGAATTAGTGAAGAAATTGTGGATTTTTGATGTGTTTTGAGATGAATTTTGAAGCCAAAAGAGATGGGAAAATGGGGGGAAATTTGGGGCTGCTGCAGGTTGAATTTTCAGCCAAGGGAGATGGGGAAGAGTGTGAGGGAATGGTGAAAAAAAATTCCAAGTCAAAGCCCCCCCATATTTTCATAATACCCCCATCCAAAATAATATAATAAAACCTTTATTTTAAATCATTTTTTCACATGAGTTGAAGACAAAATGGAGGGGGGGGGGGGGCGGAATGGGCTGCAGCCAAGGTGGTGGGGCCAACCATGTAGAGGTGAGGAGGTGTGAGAGAGTGTACAAAAAAATTTCCATGCAAAAAGAACCCTTCAAGTTACAAAATTGTAAGTTTTAGTTTAAATTATTTAAATTTTAGTTTCCTTTGATTAAAACTAATTAGAACTTGTAATAAAATACTAAAAATTTATATTATTCACTAGATTTTAGTTGTCATGGTTCTAAAGCATGTAATTAGCCCATTCAAATTTGTATTTATCGCTAATTTAATGTATTTTTAACAGCTTAAAATAATATTAAAAATAGTAAAATAGGGAAAAATTTTAAAACGACCAGAATTTTATAAGAAACTCATTAGCTACTAAAAACTAGCAATTACCTATCCAAATTAGATATAAATAGGCCTATATTGAAAAATAATTATAATGACGATTTACGGAAAAATACCAAATATTTACCGATTTTCGGGAAAATACCAAAACGACTTTTCAAGGCGTTACAGATTTGATGAATCACACTCTGATATTTCGAATTCTATGATTCTTGAAAGACCACTTGATTTAAAGTCTTTTAAGGTAGACAGGCTTTTCGAGTCTCCTACCTCCATAATTTCTGATGAATCAAGCGTTTTGAATCCTAGTGCGCAACACATTAACCTTGAAACATTCAATCTTTTTAGTGAATCTGACTATTCCACTGATATAGATATCGATTCCTTTCTTTCCGATGAGTTCATAAATTGGAACATCAATGAACGTTTCGAAAGTATTTTCGCCGAAGAACTCGTGTTCCTTGAAGACTTGGATGTTGTGATGTATCAACCTCCACCGGAAATTCGTGTACCTCTCTTTAAGGCCGAAGAAATTGAACCGCCGCCTCTTCTTCTAATCACATATGAGAATACGACTATTCCACCCATTCCTTATCTTTCACATTTTCATTTTCATTCACACTCACTTTTTCGTCTCCACCAACCAAGACGTAAAACCTATCGAATACACTTCTTGTCTGCACTTCACATCATCCTTTATCGTTACTCTCATTTCTGTTTCTTCTACTCGCGACATGATACGACCTCCATTCTTATACAGTCTCAAGTATTTTTCACGTACATGCAGGGTTCCCTAGCATGGCAGCAAGGTTTCGGGAGGCATCATCCATGCCAACTTCAAAAATTTGCCTTTCTAGCTTACCCTAACCTTAGAATCGTTACTAGAAAATCCGACGAAACAATATGTAAACTACTTTACATCTAAGTGAATGAGGAATACAACCTTTGTAGACCGGTCCTTCACTTCAAAAGCTCCGTTTAGTAGTCCCTTCGCTGCGAGTTGTGATCTCCTGAACTCTAGAAAGGGTTCTCCCGGAGAAATGAACAAGCTTGCTCTAATTCTTCGAGGTCGAAGATGATCTACGTCGAGGAGACTCAAGCTCATGCTACCTCTTCACTAATTGTGAAATTAGTGAAGCAAACACCCTAAACTAAATGGCAAGTAGTAGAGGATGATGAAGTAGGAAATGGGCTCACTTTAGATTAATTTTTCTCACAATATTTTCTCACTTTTCCAAAAGCTAGAAAGCTTTTCCTCAAGGATGAAGAAGATGAAGAGAAGAGATGAGAATGAACTAATGAGGTGAGAATAACAACCATGGGTGAGTTAGTGTCATACACTAACCCATGTAGAGATTAAACCATGGCTAACAATAATGGTTAAGTTAATAAATATCTACAAGTAAAACAAAAGGAGTGGACTTTGTCAAAGATGCTACAAGCTTCTCCAACCTTCCAAGCATGTGACTAATTAACACTAATTTTGATTTACTTAAATAAATATAAATCCTCACATTATTATTAGTATTGTAAGTCCACGTTTCCCACCCCGGTGCTTGTGGGGAGGCGGAAACGTTATGAAAAATCCGGTTTTTACAACACTAGGCAACATGGACGAACCAAAAGAGGGATCTTTGCTAAACAAAACTAACTACAAAGCTAAAGAGAGTTAGCTACTTGGAAAGTGGGTTATACCTAGATCTTCAAGTCCTTCTCCTCTTGCTCCTCGGAGTGAAAGAACGGGTTCTCCTTGTCGCTTCTCTTGCCGAAGAAAGATCCACCCGAGGGCTTCAAACTTTGGCTCCAACCTCAAACTAGAAGTAACTAAGGTGCTTGGTGTGCTAGAACTAGGACCTTAGAAAGAGTAGAGAGTGTTTTTGAACGGATTATCTCAAGATCAAATGGTTCTCAACTCATGAGAGGAGAGAGCTAGAGAGAGAGGAAGAGGAGGAGAGAGAATGGAAATGAACAAGTGAGTAGAATAATTCAACCCTTCTCACATATATGTGATTTATGAATAATAGATAATTAGCTAAGATAATTGTCATGGTTAATCAAGAAATGACCATTATCATTTCACATTAAATGCTTTTGCAAGGATCAAAGAGCATCTTTTATATTGAATGATGATGGTCAACTTGTCAACCTAGGTCAACAAGTTAAGTATAGTCAAATGGTCAACAACCCTAACCATGCACAATTCTAATTAACCAATTATTAATAAATCATAATTCACACATAAACATTAGGGTTAAGAAAATGACAATGGTCATCAACCCTAATCAAAGTCCTCTGCCTCTTTCTCAGTCAACTGTGCATACACACCTGTATCCGTGTTCCGAGGAACACGAATACAATGAGAAAAAACCAATCCCAAATCATATACTAGGATCCGGATTAAACCAAAGCCCGCTAGTATAAGCTGTCCGGACACCAAACGTGCACAAGTGCGCGGATGTGAACGAACCCTGTCGCAAAACCATGCGACCTCTACTCAATTTGCCTAAAGGCGAATAACCCTCTATGTGGGACTCTAAAGACTCGACACTACGCTGACAGTGGGTTTAACCACAGACCGCAAGCGGCACTAGTTGTACGTAACGGTCCCCAGGTAGATGCCGATAAGAAGACTGACGAGGTAAACCCATCTGAACTCCTACTGAGCCTGTATGTGACAGTCTCCGTATAGTCCGGTCTGTTCGTCTAAGAACATCGCATGGCGGGCCTAGGGGGGCGGTAAACGTCAGTCCCCTACTAGCGGTACAAGTCATGCCGGAGTGTAGCCCAGAACACTTGAGATAATACTGGAAACCTACCAGTCTATCTCGCTTGCCCTGGCCAGGGACTTTGTGTAATGGCTCTCCTAGACACAGCGCGATATCAACCCCCAATACTGGGAGAGACGAATCCTGTCTAACCGTCACTGCCTCCAAGTGCTTCGGGACTGCACCCAAAAACTACCTGTTTGCACGACTCCTTTGAGCCGTGGTAGGGTAGTAATCAAAGTACAGTGGGAACACACTCGAGGCGAAGTAACAGTGTCAAGTCAATGGACTAAGCTGTACTCATGTCACCTGGAAACTGATAACTGACGATAGGTATAATACCAACCAACAGTTCCCGACGAGTCCTGTCCAGTGTACTCGTAACCTAACGAGCACCCACATACTATACCAAGTACGACGTACTGACGGCTGTGGGACAGGCCGTCTCCCAAGCTGGGATGAGAAGTACATACGCTAGTCTACTCCGGAGTATCGATGCCCTGTCTCGATAGTCCTGCGACTAGGGACCTGCATAAGGATGTGCTTATAGATTACCCAGCCCCCATGAGTGTGACTGCCATCACAACGCTGGTAATCAAGCAAAGATCATAAGGGCTCCACTAATGTGTAAAGGCGATATGCTAAAAGAAACACATGCACACATTAAAGCAGAAACAAACCAAGTAGCATACTACTATTTTGAGCAAGAATGTCAATACAAGGTGAATATCCCAAGCTTCCATCAAGTAATATACAATCCAGTATGATACAGTAATGGTCTCTAGGGCATATACACTAACAAGTATGGTGTGAGTCTCATATACCCATGTAGCATGTGGCATCAAGCATGACACAATAAAATGTACACTAATATATATCACATATATACTAATGTACATTTGTGAGAAAAAGAAATGTTTAAGTGGGCTAATATTAGTTAATGCAATCTAGTATATTAAATATACAAATATACGTTAAATTATTAAATCAACACTTGATTTAATAATCCGGCTATATCATATATAACCGACTAATATCAAATGCAACAACTTATCGAATCAACACTTGATCCGATAACCCGGCTATATCACACATAACCGACCGATACCACAAATTGCGAAAATAGAATGCGGTATCATATACGCACATTAATCTCGGTCCTACACATATCACATATGTGCTCCTACTCCGTTTCGCATGAACCAGGAAACCTCTGTGTAGGACTCTAAAGACTCGTCAATACGCCAGCAGTAGGTGATGATCATATCAAACACCCACAAGCCGCAAGCGGTCTGCTAAATGTAACGGCCACCCGGGTATTGAGCGATCAGAAGATCAACAAGCATGCATGCTCATACTTCTTCGAATCCAATCAGTAACACTACCATACAGTCCGGTCTCTTCGTCTGATATGTCGCATATCTCGTCTGAGGGTGGTAAACATCAGATCCCAATAACTCGATAAATCGTGACGATGTGAGGCTCATAACGGATCGAGAAACTACTGATAACACTTACCAGTAAATCGCATAAACAGCCCTTGCCAGGGACTTACTGTTATGGCCAATCGAGCACATCGCAACATCAACCCCTAATACCGGGAGAGACGAAATCCCCTCCTATCGCTCATTGCCACCATGTGACTCGGGACTGTACCCAAAAACCACCGTTTTGCACGTTCTCTTGAACGTGGTAAGGTGGAAATTAAAGCACAGTGGGAATCACACAAGACTCTATGACGATCTCGGGTCGACAGACCAACCTGTACCAGTGTCACCAGAGAACTGCCATCTAACGTGAGGTATAATACCATCTGGGAGTTCTCGGCGAGTCCGTCCAGTGAACCCAGTCTCCACTGAGCACCCGTATACCATCTCTGATGTCAAACACCAATGGATATGGGATCATCCATCCCCCATCTACATGGGTCGAGAAGCTATACGCTAGTCTACTATGGTATATCGATGCCCCGTCTTGATACACCTACGAATAGGGACATTAAAGGATGTACTTACCGACTACCTTTTTCCCACTAGTATGATCCACATCATAATCCAGGTAGTCAAGTACACATCATAAGGGCTTTACCAACATGTAACAGAGAGACAATCAGTGTACATGTTAAGATAAAGAGTAACCAGATAGCATACTATCATATCGAGCAAGAAAGTCCTCCCTATATATGTCCAAGCATCCATTACAATATACATCTCATATACAATAATGGTCTCTAGAGCATACATATAACTAACAATCTCCCACTTGCACTAAGGCCGTCATATAGCAGTGGTTGTAGTATCTCTTACTCAACCATCCCATAAAAGTCTCTATATGGGAAAAGGCCTTTGTGAGTGGATCCGTCGTGTTGTCCTATGAGTCTACTCTCCTAACCTCGATCTCCCTGGAGATCAACTATCTCCATGATCAGGTGATACTGCCTTAGAATATGTCTGGGTCACTGATGGGACGGGGGTTCCTAGGCACAAGCCACAACTCCATTGTCACACAATGGTAGGAACGAAGTTCATCTCATGAACTAATATACACCCAAACTGACTCTTTGGTAGCATCTTTCGTAGCGATGTATCCAGCCTTTATCGTCTAGTTTGCCACGGTATCTAGCTTGTAACTCTTCCAACATACTGTCCTTCCACTGAGGGTAAAGCCAATGCCTGTGACTGACATTCAGTCGACCTTACCACCCTGGAAGCTTTCCGGTGATTCTCCCCAGGATCGATTGATACCATCTCACTACACCTAGTGAGAATCCTAACATCCACTTAGATCTATCTCATAGATCCAAAACCCAGGATTTAGGAGGTATCACCTTGATCCTATATAGAGAATCCTTGTGATAAGAGGAGATTGACAGAGTGGAGCATAGGAAATACCTTCCCTATCAAGAGTATGTCATCTACGTACAATACGAAGAAGACCACCTTACTCTCTACTACCTTTTTGTATATACAAGGTTCATCTACCATTTTGATGAAGTCAAACACTTTGACTACCACATCAAAACAGATGTTCCAACTCCGCGATGCCTGCTTTAACCCGTAAAGCAACTTGCACATGTTTCCGCTTCTCCCACTGTCTACGAAGCCCTCTGGCTGTGTACTTATAGATGCTCTCTTCTAAATCACTATTTAGAAAAGCAGTCATAACACCCAACCGCCAGATATCGTAGTCATGGTATGTAGCAATGGCAAGTAGGATCCGGATGGACTTAAGCATAGCCATTTGAGAAAAGGTTTCATCATAATCCACACCTGGTCGATGACGAAAACCTTTTACAACAAGTCTAGCTTTGAAAGTCTCAACTTTTCCATCTACACCAAGTAATCTTCTCAAGATATACTTGCTCCTGATGGGGATTTAACCCTTCAGATAGAGCAACTAAAGTCCATACTTTGTTGGTGTACATAGATTCCATCTCTGATCGCTTAGCATCTAGCCATTCTTACAGAGTCCCCACTCTTGATGGCCTGTTCGAAACTAGTTTGGTCATCATCTCATAATGCAATCCTCGCTCCCATTATCATAGAGAAAACCGAAGTATCTCTCGGGTGGATGAGGAACCCTACCAGATCGGCGGAGTGGCTGAGGTCCGTCGGGAGCTATTGAATCCTCTGGTTCTACTAAATCATCATCTGTAGTTTGTATAGCTGGAACTCCTTCCAGATCTACCTCATGACCACTAATTTCTTCACAAGAAATTCCTTTTCTAAAAAGGTGGCATGTCGAGAAACAAAACACCTTTTGCTCCTCGGTGCGGTAGAAGGTATTCCCTTGCGAATGCTTGGGATATCCAATAAATATCCACATAATTGATCTTGCCTCGAGCTTGTCCGGATTTTGCTTTTAAACATAGGCCGGAAAACCCCAAATCTTAACTTGCTTAAGACATGAGCTCTTCCCATTCCATATCTCATATGGAGTGGTAGGCACCTGATTTGGTTGGAACCCAATTCAATAGGTATGTAGCTTCTCAAGTGCATAACCTCAAAAGGAAATAGGCAACTCAGTAGTACTCATCATAGAGCGCACCTTATCTAATAGGGTACGATTGCTCCGCCCCGATACACCGTAGTGCTGTGGTGTATACGGAGGAGTAATGCTGAGAGAGAATCTCATTCTTCTTTAGAATAGTCCAGGATCTTCGTGCGCAAGTATTCTCCTCCCTGACCACATCAAAGGACATAATACTTATACCCATTTTGGTTCTTTACTTCTGACTTATATTTTATGAATTTCTCAAAAGCTTCAGACTTGTGTTTCAACAAGAACACATGTGCGAATCTTGAGAGATGATCAGTGAATGTAACGAAGTAAAAAGAACCAGTCCTGGCATGTGTAGACAGGGGACCAACATACATCATCATGTATCAATCCCAAGAGTTCACTAACTCTTTCTCTGTTTCCAATAAACGGAGCTACGGTCATCTTATCTTTGAGACATGACTGGAAAGTTTCACAAGATGTAAATTCAAACTGATTTAAATATGCATCTTAATGTAACTTAGATAGTTGGGTCGCATTGATATGACCTAGTCTACAATGCCTCAAGAAGTATTCGTTCATTTCTGAACTCTTCCTCTTGTGTGTTTTCTTGTACGTTAAGAACTGTAGTTTGATTTAGAACGTATATGCTTTTAGATAACGTGCCTGAACCGATCAACTCTTGATACAGGAAATGTTCAAAATATTATCCAACAATACAAAATTATATCTTTCTTTAGTAAATAAAGAGACTGATATAATGTTGCATATCAGGTTCGGTATCTAATAACATTCGTTCAGAATCAATGTATTTGGTAATACAGGGTGATAACTGCCAACATTTTGGCTGCAACAATTGCATCGTTTCCAACTCTTGAAACTTTATCATCCATTCTCAGTTCTCTATCTATCTGTAGCCCATGTAACAGATTACATATGTGGGATCCTGATCCGGTATCTCATACCCAGGACGTAGAGGATACTGAGAAACAGTTCTCTATAATGAATACACTCGAAGAAGATGCATCATCATGCACTTTATTCGTTCGGGCGGCACGGGAATCCTAGTAATCCCCTATTTCCTGCTCGGTCTTATAACAATTATAAGTTGGAGTAGGACCAACGTTTCCCAGCTTAGTATAACAAGCGGATTCGGTCAAAACATCCATATTATTATCTTTATTAAGGCATGACATGGTCTCTACCTAGAGAAAGAGAGAAGAAAACACTCAGCGTATGCTCTTGTAAGATTAGATTGGTTATAATTTTATCTAATCAGGATGGCTCCCACTGTTTTTATCAAATCTTCCTTCAAACCCTAAAAGGAAAAACTAGCCGGGATTAATTACACCCTATAAGTTCGCCAATCTTTCAGCCAGGCCAGTACCGGTACTTCGAGGGAGGTTCCCCATGCTTTCGCACAGACCTAATTAAAATAAACCTCATTTTCCCAGGGGCGTAACCATGTTGACACCTTTCTAGACACCTACTTGATCAGCTAATTGTAAAGTGCAAAACTCATCCAGGAGTAACAATTACTCGCAGTGGGTATCGGGATCCAACTATCTCATAGAAGGTATGCAATCTCATTGCAAATTTCAACACTTGAAATTCCCGATAATATTTTGCCCCTAGCGTCCTATGACCTTGACGGAGGCCAACAAACCATAGGCCGCTAGTCAAGTTCAATCCGTACATTTCATGATTGAATTAAACCCAGCAGCACGACCCTTGACGGAGGCCAACAAAGTCGCACGACTATCCTAACTCAATCGCATCATATGATGGCAGAAAAGCTCTAGTTAGCTACCGCACACTACGTCTTGACGGAGGCCAACAAACATAGCATGAATACTAAGTAGTACTTATCTGAAATGGCGGAGGGCTACGACATGTTTTTAAGAAAACCTTTTGCGTAATGAACTTGATCTCGTTGTAGAATAGAGTGATTTTAAAAAAGGAGTGTTTTTGAGGCTTTTGCTAGTTTCGTTAAAGAGGTCACTCCCGGTGAAGGGATCTCGGCTCTTTCCTCGTCGAATGAGGTGCAGGATATTCACAATACCACTATGCAAAGCAAAAACTATAAAAGCAATCAAAAGACAAACCGAGTTTGTAGCATCTGCTAGTTTCGCTAAAGAGATCACTCCCGATGAAGGGATCTCGGCTCTTTCCTTATCGAATAAGGTGCTAGATATTCTACAAGGAATACCGCTATTCAAAGCAAGAACTAGAGCTACCAGTTTTAAAACAAGTTTCTACAACATCTTTAGGTTTATTTTCTTTCAATAATCTCATTAATGAAATCCCATCATTTAAGTTATCTAAACATCACAGATAAATACAACGTACTCTTATGCCATCCGCATTCGCCTCGATGTCCCGTCATGCACCGTTAGGTTAGGTAACTAACGGCAGAACGGGGCAGGGCTAGTGCGGGTGTAAAACATAAGTAACGTCTATATAATATATCACATATATTATATACAGTATCTATCTCATCATATCAAGTGATCACATCACAGAATATCGCAGCAAAAATCACATATGAAATATTGGATATACTAGGATTTCCAGGTTTTATATTAAGCCTGTATAAAACACGGATTCCACGGTCGTGATGAATAGCCAAACCCACATCCCTAGGCCCCTACGAGTGCGGCAAGCAACCCTACTAATTCTAGAGTTAGGAAACCCGGACTCGACTCCTCGAGATGGTCTCCTACTGGACTCTAGAACCCGGTTACTTGTGCTCCCCTCCTTGGGTCTATCCTAATGCGGAAAAGTAAATAATATACATCAACGGTGACATCTTCCTCAACCCGGAAGTGCCCCAATAAAAGAATATTACATACAAGTTTTTACATGAATGAAAATGAAAAACTCCCATCTCACATAAAACCCCCCGGCTATTCAAAACACGACGATCCAATATAACATATCATAGCAACACATAACATCACATGTCATCAACGTAAGTAAATATGCGTATCCCAATTGTCGTTGACGTATAGCAACGAAACCGGCAATACACCACATATTACACTTACGGTCGCAGAAAAGAAAGTGAAAAACTACAACAATTGGAATCCGCAACCACCTTGGACATCATAAACCCAATGTATCACATGCTTTGGATTTCATGCCAAACCAAATGAATTCCTTAGACATCACCTGCCTAACCATTATAATCCCCGCATTTTAGTCTCGATATCGAAAACACTTTTCAATATCCGGTCGGGTAATTCAACAAGATTTCCGATAACCTGATCGAATGCTCGTTGGAAACTTTAGAAGACGGTCGCACCCCCCGATACCGTCGACGAAGTGCACTTAGGCGGAACACCGCGACCGCGAGCACCCGAACGGATGTTTTAGGCAACGGGGTTTTCCTACAGTCAATTGGTCGGGGCTATAGGGCGTGGTTATCCAATAATGTTACCCGGCGAGTATCCGCGTACGCTACGTGATTGCGACGGACTTTTGATCACATCAAAATCCCATGGCAACCGATCAAATGAGACTGAATTGCTATATTTATAAAATTCAAATTAGTGTGGATTCCAAGTATTGTATCCCATCACATGATATCCAGACAACGTTAAACTTTTCAATCGATTCATCAAAGTCCCATAATTTCCCGGCAGCTCAACACTTGAGCATAGTTCATAAATACTCAGGACATGACACAGTACCTATGGACCAACCGTAGAAGGGCAAACCCAAGCTTCATTAATGGCACCGCGGAACTGTCGCAAACCCTAAGGTTCGAAAGCGTTCCATAGTCATTATATCGAGTTAGGGTTTCATTCTTCTAGAGGGTCCACATAATTACTTGCATGTTTTTCCGAATACCATAAACTTGGAAAAATGGGTTTTTGACATTCGATCGAACTTTTTAACTTCGCCTAGACAATCATGCGAATACCTGAAACAATGTTAAAACTACGAATACAAAACACTCCGAATTGCTTATCCAGCAAGACTGCATCACATACAATTTTTGGAAAAAACAAACAACACCTGAAACACCAAAACACAGTGCCTGGAACACCAAAAAAATTTCAACCCCAGAATACAATCAAGGGCCGACCAGCTCGGAAATTCCCTTCATGTGCTCGGCCAAAATCTGAGCAAATTGCTTGAAATTTTCATGGTGTTCATGTTGCATCTCATACAACATTCTGCAGTTGTTTAAAAATTTTTTAGAGGACTTTGTAAACACGACAGAAACTACATTTTCGTGTTTCAAGTTTCGGAGTCGTTTCTGTTTCATAATCTAACAAAATCCGTCTAATTTTCTAGCACGGCTCTGATACCACTGCACGGTTCCCTAGCACGTCAGCAAGGTTTCGGGAGGCATCATACATGCCAATTTCAAAAATTTGCCATTCTAGCTAACCCTAATCTTAGAATCGTTAGTAGAAAATCCGACGAAACAATATGTAAACTACTTTACATCTAAGTGAATGAGGAATACAACCTTTGTAGACCGGTCCTTCACTTCAAAAGCTCTGTGTAGTAGTCCCTTCGCTGCGAGTTGTGATCTCCCAAACTCTAGAAAGGGTTCTCCCGGAAAAATGAACAAGCTTGCTCTAATTCTTCGAGGCCGAAGATGATCTACGTCGAGAAGACTCAAGCTCATGCTACATCTTCACTAATTATGAAATTAGTGAAGCAAACACCCTAAACTAAATGGCAAGTAGTAGAGGATGATGAAGTAGGAAATGGGCTCACTTTAGATTAATTTTTCTCACAATATTTTCTCACTTTTCCAAAAGCTAGAAATCTTTTTGTCAAGGATGAAGAAGATGAAGAGAAGAGATGAGAATGAACTAATGAGGTGAGAAAACAACCATGGGTGAGTTAGTGTCATACACTAACCCATGTAGAGATTAAACCATGTCTAACAATAATGGTTAGGTTAATAAATATCTACAAGTAAAACAAAAGGAGTGGACTTTGTCAAAGATGCTACAAGCTTCTCCAAGCTTCCAAGCATGTGACTAATTAACACTAATTTTGATTTACTTAAATACATATAAACCCTCAAATTATTATTAGTATGGTGTGAGTCTCATATACCCATGTAGCATGTGGCATCAAGCATGACACAATAAAATGTACACTAATATATATCACATATATACTAATGCACACTTGTGAGAAAAAAAATGTTTAAGTGAGCTAATATTAGTTAATGTAATCTAGTACATCAAATATACAATTATACATTAAATTATTAAATCAACACTTGATTTAATAATTCGGCTATATCACATATAACCGACTAATATCAAATGCAACAACTTATCGAATCAACACTTGATCCGATAACCCGGCTATATCACATATAACTGACCGATGTCACAAATCGCGAGAATAGAATGTGGTATCATATACGCGCATTAATCTCAGTCCTGCACATATCACATATGTGCTCCTACTCCGTTTCGCATGAACCAGGAAACCTCTGTGTAGGACTTTAAAGACTCTTCAATACGCCAGCAGTAGGTGATGATCATATCAAACACCCACAAGCCGCAAGCGGTCTGCTAAACGTAACGGCCACCCAGGTATTGAGCGATCAGAAGATCAACAAGCATGCATGTTCATACTCCTGCGAATCCAATCAGTAACACTACCGTACAGTCCGGTCTCTTCGTCTGATATGTCGTATATCTTGTTTGGGGGTGGTAAACGTCAGACCCCAATAACTCGATAAGTTATGCCGATGTGAGGCTCATAATGGATCGAGAAACTACCGATAACACTTACCAGTAAATCGCATAAACAGCCCTGGCCAGGGACTTACTGTTATGGCCAATCGAGCACAGCGCAACATCAACCCCCAATACCGGGAGAGACGAAATCCCCTCCTATCGCTCATTTCCTCCATGTGACTCGGGACTGTACCCAAAAACCACCATTTTGCACGTTCTCTTGAACGTGGTAAGGTGGAAATCAAAGCACAGTGGGAATCACACAAGACTCTATGACGATCTCGGGTCGACAGACTAACCTGTACCAGTGTCACCAGAGAACTGCCATCTGACGTGAGGTATAATACCATCTGGGAGTTCTCGGCGAGTCCGCACAGTGTACCCAGTCTCCACTGAGCACCCGTATACCGTCTCTGATGTCAAACACCAATGGATATGGGATCATCCATCCCCCATCTACATGGGTCGAGAAGCTATACGCTAGTCTACTCTGGTAAATCGATGCCCCGCCTTGATACACCTACGACTAGGGACATTAAAGGATGTACTTACCGACTACCTTTTTCCCACCAGTATGATCCGCATCATATTCCAGGTAGTCAAGTACACATCCTAAGGGCTTTACCAACATGTAACAAAGAGACAATCAGTGTACATGTTAAGATAAAGAGTAACCAGATAGTATACTATCATGTCGAGCAAGAAAGTCCTCCCTATATATGTCTAAGCATCCACTACAATATATATCTTATGTACAGTAATGGCCTCTAGGGCATACATATAACTAACAGTACATCCGTTTCACATTCTTCTACCAACTATGGTGTTACCTTGATAAAATATTTGAATGGTTGGTTTTAACTTTTGGTCTTTGTAAAGCTTTGTGTAGACCGATAATATTTAACCCCCCCCCCTCTTTTGTTGAATTTTAATGTTTAGTAATGAAAACACTGTTTTACTCAAGTTTGGAGGGAAAGAAAAAAAAATATTTTTAAAATGGCTCTTAAGAGAAAGGAATATTTTGTACGATTGTGAGCCGAGAAAAAGTTTGGGAGAGGATTTTACTGTCATTCACTCTTGACCCCTTCTTTATACCATCTTCTTGAACTGTTCCTCCTAGTCTTCAGGTTTTAAGCTTACAGGACAATATCAGTGAGGACACTGCTGCAAACAAGTTTTGGGGGGGGGGGGGTTTGTATGTATAAAAATAAAAAATATATAAAAAAAACTAGAAATTTTTTGAAAATAAAAGTTAGAAAAATATATATATAAGAAAGGAAGAAACTTATGAAATGCAAAAAATTAGATGTTTTAGAACAAAGCTAGTAATACGTGGTCATGAGCTGTTGTCCTAAGGGTTAGTAAGATGAAGAAATTACTAATTTGCGGATAGAAATAAGTCTGAAAAATAGTCCCTATTCTTGAGTCCAAACTTCTGAATATTGATACCCTACTAAACGCACTTGCACACATCTTGATGTAAGTGTATATGTGGTCCTTGCCGTGCCAACTACGGATATGCAGAATCAAAAACTTTAAAACTTGAGCATAATACACTAAAATTCCTAGGATACAAGCCCAAACACTAAACTAAACAAACCCTAACTAGAGTTTTAACTACTCAGTTGAAATTACAACCTTTGTAGACGGTCCTTCGGGTCTTGAAAGTTGACTCTTCAAGCTTCTTAGGTTGATGGAACGAGCTCTCGAAGTCGAACTTTCGTGTCAAAGACGATCCACCCGAGGATGACGATTCAAGCGATAGCTTCGTACGAAGCAACTAAAGATCAAATCTTGCCAAGACAAGATACATAGAGTGGTGTAGTTTGTGGAAAAAATGCTCTCTTTTAATCCTCACAACTCAAGAGAGAGGATTGAAGAAGCAAATGAAGAGGATGGCTACTAGAGAATTTTCCTCACTTGAAAAATGAACCATTCCATAAAAACATCTCTCTCACTCTCACTCTTATCTCTTCACCCTTAAAACAAAAGAGTGGGTGAGCTTGGTGACTCACTAGGGTGAGTATTGCCTCCTACGCCCGTTGTTAATTCACGCCAGATTGATGCTCAGAGAGGCCGTGGTCGTGGCTGTCTTGTTCAAAGGGGATGAGGTGGCAGAGGTAGAGGACAAGCCCAAGTTTTTACTTTGACTCTTCAGGATGCGCAGGCATCGAATGCAGTTGTGACAGGTACTCTGTCCGTGTGTTCTTTCGACGCATGTATATTGTTCGACCCTGGATCTACACACTCTTATGTTTCTATGCACTTCGTGCCGAGATTGGGCCGAGATTCGTCTTTGTTAGATCGGCCACTAGTTATGCTTACTCCCATTGGAGAATCTTTTGTTGCTTGTCACGTCCCGCTTTCAAATATACGGGAAAGTAGACGTGGCGAGGCCGCGACGTATTTACTTAGAAGTAAACACGTTAAATGTAAATAAGCAATATTAAAATAAAACACAAGAAAGACAAGAGATGTAATGAAACAATAACTTTTATTTATATTCATTCTTTACATACATCTGGAAAGTAAAATACAATAATGGAAAGCGATGCCTAAACAATGGCATATGAACTGAAAAGAAAAGTAGGTACAAGTAAGAACTAGAACTCTGGCTCCTCTGCAAATTGCTCCAAATCTTCCTGGCTGGGATCGATCTCCTGAGAGTCGGGTCTTCCTGACAACATTCTAAAGAAAGGAGAGATATGAATGTCATCGGCGAACTAGCACTCGGTAAGTCCCAAAAGATAGAATGTAATAGACAAGAAAAGAGAATAGAACTGGTAATTTATCTGTTTATTATGCTAACGTAGTTGTTTGTAGTTTGGTACAGAATATGCCGGTATATACAATAGGAGTCCAACTTTTCCAGTGGACTATGGTAACCCGTAGTACAAGGCCCCGTCAAGCTACGGGACAATGGCACGAATGTTCATGTAGGTGTCTTTTAGTGACCGTCATCGTGCCACCTTTAATACATTCCGTACCAGTCCACCCTTTTAAAACCCCGTAATGCATATTGTATTGATTGTAATGATTTGTAGTATAAGACTTTCCGAAACCATGGTATAAATTGTTCATGTAAACGGTTCGGATGTAAACGGATAGTCATGTATTCAAGTTCAAGGTATAGCCATGGTTCAGTCAAGTCAAGTCATGTTGCATGTTTGTATTGTTCGGTATTCATGATTGGTATATTGGATTCATGATGAATTGAAGTTATGATTGGTTTCATGTTTGGATTGTATTCAGATTAGACTAAGACTCAGATTGAGTCAGACACTTAGACAGATTTGGATCCTTAATTAGGTTTAGGAGTTATCGGTAACTGCTGCACATGGACAACAGGATTTGTGACTTTTTCCAAGCCAATTACCATTGATAACCCCGTTTTAGTTTCCTACCTTAAATAGGCAAGCACCCACTTTCTCCGGCTCCCTTAGGCTCAAGAGAATTGGTTCTTCTTAAACCTATATTTACTAGGGTCCTTATTGTAATTTAATATAACTTGATGGGGTTTTATGAAAAATAGTTTTAGTATACTTTCAAAATAAATCTCAAGTATTTATTTATCATATTTAAAGTTTTCATGGATGTAACTTTTAAAAAGTGAGGTATTCTATTGAATATATACCTAGTTTGAATAGTACATGGTATTTTAGTGTAAAGTTGACTTGTGTGGATTCTTGATGGTATTTTCATGAAACTTGTAATTCTTTTATTTTGTTTAGAAAATATGGAATTTAATAATATCTTAAAAATAAGTGTTTTGATAATATTTAAATATTTATTAAAAGATAACTCTTTATTATTAAATAGAAATCCTCGTTTTTCTTAAAACTTGTATAAAAATTCCATCGAGATTGTATGCTCCGTGAGGAGATCTGCATCTTGCTCCACTAGTCCCGAGGATGTGCGATAACCCGCACCATCTCGATCGGGTTTCCCAAAATAGGCTGTAGAGGCATAATTGTAAGGAATGTAATCACACAATTTAAAGAAATCCAGTTTTTAATAGTTAAGGGTATTTATTTGAAAAGTCGTATTTTGCCACAAGATATTATTTTCAAGAGAATCGTGCTATGTCAAGATATATGTATGTGAGAGATAGGTCATTACCTCGTGAGGTTTTCTAAAGGTATACTAGGCTAAAGTAATTAAAATATGTCATATGTAAAGTTTGTGGTATTTAAACGAAAAATGCAAATAAAAGTTATATAACATGGTATTTTAAGATGAAACTTGTTCTCAATGTTTGTTTCATGATTACTAAGCAAGTTATAATGATATGGATGATTCATTACTAAGAAAGATTGTGATTATAACGAGTTTAGAATTGGATGTCGGAATAACTCTACTTCCGATGAGTTTTGAAAAGAGAACTTTTTAAATTAGGAAGAGAGGAGAAGAGAGGGGACTTACTAGTTGTTTGGTTTAAGAAAAGAGAGAGGAAGAGTTTGAGGTCGTTGTGGCGTCGCGGAGTCGCCGGAAATATCTCGAATCCTCGCCGGAACTTGACCTAGTGCTAACTCCACTTGTACTCTTTTTTGACTTGGAAATTTTTGAGAATTTTTAACAAGAAATTTCAGAATGAAGAGGGATAGGGTATGATGTTGTATTTATAGGGTGGAATTAGGATTTAGAGATTGAAGAGAGAATTAAAAATGCATTAAAAATTGAATTAAAGGGTGAATTTACACTTTCTGGATAAATGCAGGAAAATCAAACAGAACAGGGGTTAAGGGTGTAGGCCAAGGGTCATGTGGGAAGAAAATAGGGAGCATTCCCTATGGGGGGCCCGATGGTGCCGGCCCCAGAGGAGATCTCGTCGGTCCGTTTGGGGTGTTGGGGGCTTGGATTGGTGCCACGTGTTCTCTTCTGTTCATATAACATTTAGCACATGTTTGATTTTCTGTGACTTTTCATTTTACGTGTATTGCACGTGTAAACTTTTGGGCTTCCAAAAAGTTTAAAAGAAAAATCAGAAAAATAATATGTGGCTGATGGGATTCAAACACAGGGGCTACGTCACAGCAGTGCAAGGCTTTACCAATGAGCTACAAGTGCTTTCTTGCCGTTCTTAAGCAATCTTAATTTATAACTTGTGCTCAGGCTAGCAAAATATTTTCTATACTTTAAGAAAAAATTTGTACAGAAAAGTCAGGGTTGTTACATTGCTCTACATGTGTTTCGGTCGTGCACCTTTCGTATTGGAGATTGAGATTCTTCCGTCGATTTGATCCTTCTTGATATGTTGGACTTTGACGTTCTCCTCGGCATGGACTGGTTAGACACTTACCATGCATCAGTGGACTGCCGTGAGAAGGCAGTCAGATTTTTTTTCCGGGAGAGTCAGTTCTTGTTGTGCAGGGGGGCCGCAGTGCCTCCCCTCACAGTTTTATTTCTACGCTTTGCGCTAGTTGACTCTTGAGGAAAGGACGTTGAGGATTTTTAGCTTATATTCGTGATACTGGAGTTACAGCAGATCCTTTGGATCAGGTTCCGATTGTGAGAGAGTTTTCTGATGTATTTCCTGATGAGTTTCCTGGATTGCCGCCAGAGCGTGATGTTGAGTTTTGCATCGACTTGATCCCCGACATGGGGCCTATTTCTATACCACCTTATCGGATGGCCCCGGCGGAGCTTAAAGAGCTTAAGGATCAGTTGCAAGATTTTCTTGACAAGGGACTTATTCGTCCGAGTGTGTTTCCTTGGGGAGCTCCTGTCCTGTTCGTTAAGAAGAAGGACGGCAGTATAAGATTGTGTATCGATTATCGTCAATTGAACCGAGTTACGTTGCGGAATATGTATCTTTTACCTCGTATTGACGATTTGTTCGATCAGCTCTAGGGAGCGGGATACTTTTCGAAGATTGATTTGAGGTCGGGTTATCATCAGTTGCCGGTCCGGAATGATGACATTCCGAAGACTGCTTTTCGTACGCGCTACGGGCATTACGAGTTCTTGGTGATGTCGTTTGGGCTTACCAATGCCCCAGCAGCGGTCATGGATTTGATGAACCGGATCTTCAGGCCATTCCTCGACCAGTTTATTATCGTATTCATTGACGACATTCTGGTATACTGCAGGAGTCGAGAGGAGCATAAGCAGCACTTGAGGATTACATTGCAGATATTGAGAGAGCACCAGCTGTTTGCTAAATTCTCAAAGTGTGTTTTCTGGCTTAGCAGTGTTGACTTCTTGGGTCATGTGATTACGAGAGATGGTATACGAGTGGACCCGAAGAAGATCGAGCCCGTACAACATTGGCCCAGACCTATATTAGTGACTGAGGTCCGTAGCTTCTTGGGTTTAGCCAATTATTACCATCGTTTCGTGCAGGATTTCTCCTGTATCGCTGTACCGCTGACCGGACTGACCCGGAAGGGAGTTTCTTTTCTTTGGACTGAGGAATGTGAGCACAGTTTTCAGCAATTGATGACTCGTTTTACGACTGCACTAGTTCTATCTTTACCTTCAGGATCAGACGACTATGTTGTATATTGTGATGCTTCTCGAGTGGGTCAAGGTTGTGTGTTGATGTAGCATGACAGAGTTATCGCTTATGCTTCTCGGCAGTTGAAAAAGCACGAGCAGAACTATCCCACTCATAATCTAGAGATGGCCGCGATGGTCTTTGCGCTCAAGATTTGGAGACATTACTTGTACGGAGAGTCGTGTCAGATCTTTACAGACCTAAGAGCTTAAATTACATCTTCCAGCAGCGAGATCTGAATTTGAGGTAGCGCTATTGGATGGAGCTTGTAAAGGACTATGATTGTGAAATCCTTTATCATCCGGGTAAGGCGAATGTGGTAGCTGATGCTTGGAGTCATAGGCCCGGAGGTAGCTTGTTCCATTTGAGTGTGATTCAGAGACAATCTTTTATAGATTGGCAAATCTTATGAGACAACAGAGTACAGTTCGAGTTCATTTCCACCGGAGGGCAGCTTGCTCATGTCCGCGCCCATCCACTTCTACTCGATTGCATCCGAGAGGTACAGTCCGACGATGCTCGTTTGTCTGAGATTATGGAGCATGTTCGGCAGGGAAGAGATTCGGAGTTTGTGATTGATGGCCAGGAGTGTTATGATTCAGGACTCGTCTATGTGTACCAGATTTTGAGGGGCTGAGATGCGAGATCCTAGAGGAGGCTCATCAGTCAGCATACAACATTCATCCGGGTTCCACCAAGATCTATCGTGATTTGAGAGATATATACTGGTAGGAAGGGATGAAGAGCGATATTTCTAACTTCATTTTGAGATGCCTGACTTGCCAGCAAGTCAAGGCCGAGCACCAGAGACCGGCAGGAGAGTTACAGCCTTTACCTATTCCGGAGTGGAAATAGGAGCAGATCTCCATGGATTTTGTTGTGGGTCTACCTAGGTCCAGTCGAGGGTATGACTCCATTTGGGTGATTGTTGACCGGTTCACGAAAGTGGCTCACTTACTCCCAGTGAAGACCACTTTTGGTTTTTCTCAGTATGCTCAGCTGTACATTGAAGAGATTGTGTGGTTGCATGGCATTCTGACATGCTTTGTATCCGAAAGAGGCACCCAGTTTACCAGCCGTCTTTGGCAGAAACTTCAGGAAGTTTTGGGTACCCGTTTGAGTTTCAGCACTGATTTCCATCCGCAGACTGATGGTCAGTCAGAGCGGACTATACAGACTCTCGAGGATATGCTTCGAGAGTGCGTGCTTAATTTTGGTGGCAGTTGGGATCGTCACTTTCCCTTGATAGAGTTCTCTTACAATAACAGTTTTCAGAAGACGATTCAGATGGCACCTTTCGAGGCCTTGTATGGAAGAAAGTGTTGATCACCAGTCTGTTGGACCGAACTCAGCGAGAGCAGGATTTTGGGACCGCGGTTAGTTCTGGAGACTACAGAAAAGATCTAGTTGATCCAGGATAGGATGAGAGCAGCCCAGTGCATGCAGAAATCTTATGCCGACCGTCATCGTCGCAGACTTGAGTTCGCAGTGGGTGATCATGTTTTCTTACGGATCTCTCCGATGAAGGGTGTGATGAGATTCGGAAAGAAAGAGAAGCTTAGTCCTAGATTTGTGGGTCCTTTCGAGATCCTTGAGCGAGTCGGTACCGTTGCCTATCGTTTGGCACTTCCACCCAGTTTTCCGAATGTACACCCCGTGTTTCATGTATCGATGCAAGTACCTTCATGACCCTTCTCAAGCGATTCAGCACCAGACGATCCAGCTGGAGCACGATCTTTCTTTCACCGAGCAGCTAGTAGTTATTCTGGGCCGGCAGGTGAAGAAACTACGGTCAAAGGTTTTACCATCCGTGAAAGTTCTATGGCGTGGCCCGAACAGCGAAGAGGTCACATGGGAAGCCGAGAGTGAGATGCGGAAGAAATTTCCCCATCTCTTCGAAAGTACGCGTAGTTAGATTTTAAATTCAGGGACCAAATTTCTTTAAGGGGGGAAGATTGTAACACCTTAAAACACGATTAGAGTTAATTAAGCGATATAATATGGGTTTTTAATAAACTTAACTAATAATTATTTTTCACATATTTTATTTAATTATTTATGTACTTGTTGTGATTATGCACACACATGTGCATGCTAATCTAGCATTAAGGATATGCTAAACTTGTTTTGCTAGCCATGACACATTAACAATATGTTATGTTATATATACACGTATAAGTAAATAAAAAAAAGTTTTGTTTTTAATAGAAAAAGGAAAAAATAGTAAAGAATGAGGCATGGGGGAGACATGGAGGTAAGGGGGGTAATAAATGAATAGAGAGAAAGAGATAGCATGGCTCTCAAGAGCCATCCCTCTCCCCTCATCTCTCTCAACCCTCAACTCCCTCTCTCATTCATCTCTCATTTCTCTGCTTCTTCTTTCTTCAAGTTCTCCTCTTGCAAATTCTCCACCACAAATCTTGAGCCTAAACCACCACAAAACTTTACTAAACCTTCCATTAATCATGTTTAACCCTCTTAAGATTCCTTAGAGCTTGCATGGCTAGGGTTTCTTCAAGTTTTTGGTAAGGTAATGATCTAAAACCCTTAATTAGGCTCTAAGGGAAGTCTTCGTGTTATCTAGTTTCACTAAAATACCTTAATGTTTTGGTTTAGTGGTTAACATCGTATTTAGTTAAGCCTAGGGTTTCTGTTTAAATCTACTATTAACCACGGGATCTTTTTGAGAAGTTGCCATGACTGAGAGATAGCCTAGAGGCCTAGAACATAACCCCAAAAACCGAGCCCGATCCCCCATCACTTGGCCGCAGATTTAATCGCTCTGGCCGCAAATTGCGGCCAGTCTTGGGAGTTGAAGTGTGGGTCTTGGTCGAGTGTTTTCTGGAGCTACCTGTAGGCCTTTGGCATGTGCAACTTTCCCTAATTTCTTATATAGGAAAATCTGGGACTGTTTTGTTATATTTAAGTGTTTCGATAAAATGCGATACGAATTTATCCGACTCTCGTTTAGATGTTTCGTATGGTTAGAATCCTTAGGGGTAGTCTAGGATGTCGCTGCACACGTTTAGCCCGCTAAGCTAACACATGGTAGCTTGTGGGAGTTGGTTCGTTAGTTTGCGTATGTGTCCGTGTCTTATCGGAAAGTTTATTAACTTCTTGCGTTATGGTTTTGTGCGATGCTAGGATCACTTGCGGGGATTTTGAACGCAGCTAGGAAGGGGAAGGAGGTGATCGGATTCTTATAGCTCAAGACCGTTCCGGTGAGTAGATTTAACATCTACAGGAGAATCACCCGTATGGCGTTAAGTGCCGATGGCTAGATTCAAGTGACATAACCTTATGCTATATACTTATATATTGTGATTTCTGCATGAGTATCATATTGTGCATCCTATTATCTGTTGTACAATGACATATCATTAATAGGGAACTGCACCATTACTAACGGTTCATGTCGCATGAGCACTGATTCATATGCCCCCACACACGTTGGTAATTGCCATGTCACGCACACTATAGAATTTGCCATGAATAACTACATTGTACAACATTCGTAATTGACAGTTAGACATTATTCATTGTACTAGTACATATCATTTCAGCATCATACATACATTGCTATTAGAACCATGTTCTCATATGATATTTCATGAGATTTGCGGTTTCCTTGACATGATATTTGATGTCCACCATGGGTTTTCTCGGTTCTGAGTGATGAGTATACCCGATTCGAGGAGTGGGGAGGAACCCTGAGGGTACATGGTGGTCCCGATAAGGTTATGATCAAGTGAAGGTCAAGGAAGCCGATATTCACAAAATAGCTTTCAGAACTCGCTATGGACATTATGAATTTTTAGTGATGCCATTTGGAGTGACCAATGCACCCGCAATATTCATGAACCTAATGAATCAAGTTTTCCGGGAGTACTTAGACAGGTTTGTTTTCATCTTCATCGACGACATCCTGGTGTATTCTAAGAGTCGGAAAGAGCATGCAGAGCACCTACGAATTGTCCTAGAAACTCTTCGACAACATCAGCTTTATGCCAAGTACAGCAAGTGCGAGTTTTGGTTGAAGCAAGTTGGTTTTCTTGGACATATCGTATCAGGAGAAGGAATCTCTGTGGATCCAGCGAAAGTTTCAGCAGTTAGCGAATGGCCTACACCAAAGTCAGTAAAAGATGTTCGAAGTTTCTTGGGTTTAGCTGGATATTACAGAAGGTTTATTGAAGGCTTTTCGAAGATAGCAACGCCCCTGACCAAGCTCACACGTAAAGATGAAGAATTTGTGTGGTCAGAAGCATGCGAACAAGCTTTCGTAGAACTCATGACAAGGTTGACATCAGCACCTATTCTCGACATACCGGATCAATCCGGAGGATTCGAAGTGCATTGCTATGCATCCGGTAAGGGATAGGATGTGTTCTACATCAGCATGGTAAGGTTGTGGCTTATGCTTCAAGACAGCTGAAGATTCATGAGCGCAATTATCCGACGCATGATTTGGAGTTGGCAGCCGTCATCTTTGCTCTCAAGATTTGGCGTCATTATCTACTTGGTGAACGAGTGAACATCTACACAGATCATAAGAGCCTGAAGTATGTGTTTACTCAGAAGGAGTTGAATATGCGGCAGAGAAGATGGTTAGAACTCATGGCGGACTTCGACATCAACTTGCAATATCACCCAGGGAAGGTGAACGTAGTACCCGATGCTCTTAGTCGCCAACCATTATCGATGAATCTCACCGCTCAGTGGAAGCTTCAACAAGATTTGCATCAGATGGAGATTGAAGTAGTCATGCCAGGTAATGCTTCAAGTTTGATGAATTTACAAGTTCAATCAACCATTGTCAATCAGATCAAAGCAGCTCAAGCCAGCGATGCTAAGTTGCAAAAGATCAGAGAACAAGTGGAGAATGGACTCAGAACAGACTTCATCATCCATGAAGACGGATCTTTGAGATACAGCAGCAGATTGTGTGTACCAAAAGGTCCTGTTCGGGAAGAGTTAATGAAAGAACTCACAGCTCTCCCTACTCAGTACACCCTGGAGGTATAAAAATGTACAAAGATCTACGTCAGAATTATTGGTGGCATGGAATGAAGCGTGAAGTAGCCAGAAGCGTCGCAAAATGCTTGGTGTGTCAGCAAGTAAAGGCTGAACATCACAGGACTGCTGGATTACTTCAACCGTTACCAATCCCAGAATGGAAATGGCAACACATCACGATGGATTTTGTGACTGCTCTTCCTCGCAGCACAAAGGGTAACGATGCCATATGGGTCATTGTGGATCGACTCACAAAGTCGACTCACTTCATCCCATTTCGAGTTAGCCAATCTACTGAGACACTAGCAAAGAAGTACATGGAGGTAATAATCTAATTAAGATTTAACCTTTTCATAATGTACTATCTCTGATACCCATGAACTCATACAGGAAATTGTGAGACTTCATGGAGTACCGGTCTGCATTGTCTCCGATCGTGACACCCAGTTCCGATCGCAATTTTGGCAGAGTCTGCAAGCAAGCTTGAGAACAAGTTTGAACTTCAGCACGGCTTATCATCCACAAACAGATGGTCAGTCGGAACGAACTATTCAGATTTTGGAGGATATGCTCAGAGCGTGTATGTTAGACTTCAAAGGATCGTGGGAAGATCACCTATATCTTGTGGAGTTTTCGTACAACAAGAGCTACCAAGCAAGCATAGGAATGGAACCTTTTGCAGCACTGTATGGAAGGAAGTGTCGATTGCCATTAAGTTAGGACGACAACGGAGATAGGGAACTTCTTGGACCAGAGATGATAGTAGCGACTTTTGATGTGGTTCGTACTATCAGGGAAAGGATGCGCATAGCCCAAGATCGACAAAAGCACTGGGCTGATGCAAAGAGACGACACTTGGAGTTCCAGCCAGGAGATCACGTATTCTTGAAAATATCTCTGAACCGCGGAGTGATCCGATTTGGAAGACGGGGTAAACTAAGTCCGAGATATATTGGACCGTTCGACATACTCGAACGAGTCGGTGAAATGGCATACCGCTTAGCGCTTCCACCTTCATTGGAAGGAGTGCATAACGTGTTCCACATATCCCAACTCAGAAAGTATGTGAGTGACCCCAGCCATGTTCTCGATCATTCCGAGCTCACGATACAGCCCGATTTGTCTTGTGGGCAACAGCCTGTGGAGATCTTGGACAAGAAAGTGAAGACACTTCGGAACAAGGAAGTTAACTTGGTTCGAGTGATGTGGAGGAAAGACACTCCAGGAGAGTCCACTTGGGAAAGGGAGAATGAAATGCGTACTAGATATCCACACCTCTTTGTAAACTAGTCCTCATATAAAAGTTGTAAATTTCGAGGACGAAATTTTTGTAAGGAGGGTAGACTGTAACAACTCCATTTTTAATGTACAAAGAATTGATTTAAATTCAATGTATACTAGGAGTATTTATTGTTGCTGATATCACTTTAAGTATTTATTTCACTCCATAATTACAAGAAGGAGCTTGTAGCTCATTGGTAATATACCTTGCACTGCTGAACCAAGCCACTAGAGTTCGAATCCCATGCCCCACATTATTTTTGTATTTATTTTGTTTTAAATTCTTTTGGAAGTCAACAGTCAAAACGTCATAATTCACAAAACTTGAACTGAACGTAAAAAGTTAGATGCACCATAAATCCCCCCAGGAAAAACCCCACCCATCGACACCCGGACTCGGCCGAGTCGGCCGGCGGACCGGTCGACTCGGGCCGGTGCCGCCGGCCTGACTTGGCCGGACGGCCGAGTCGTCAACAGTGAAAACGTGCATATTGACCTAGTCTACCCCCCTGCACACACTAAATTTCTTGACCAGTTACAGAAAGCTCAATAAATCTCTTTTACTCCAAAGTTTAATGATTTTTTAATGAATTTTATATATTATATATATATATTTTAATTAAAACCCTAACCCTAGTCTAACCCTATATATATCCCCATACCATCTACCCTCTCATCCTAAATTTCTAAGTCCACTCTCCCAAAATTCCAAGAGAACTTGGTACGTTAGAAAACGAGCGAAAGGCGAAGCGCCGACGAAATCGACGGCGACATTCCGGTGATAGTGCTAGGAGCTCTCAACGACGATTCGATGCGCCGGCTAACCCTCTACCTCCCCCTCACTCTCTAGCGTTGTCCAAACCCGTAAGTTTCCCTTTTCTACCTTTCTTTTCTTCCATAAAAATACGACTTTACAACCTGACGGAAATCGGAACAAACCGATTTCCGATTCGGTTTTCTATCAAATCTCACTTATCACCAATTCCATAATGCTTAAACATCTTTATGTTGACTATTAATCACTTAACAACTAATTTGAATAAGTTTTCTCACATGAAATGATGACATTTCAATTTATCGTATTTCTATCACTTAAATTCCACAATGTTTAGTTTTCACATTTAACCCCTTAACATTGCTATACCTTAAAGTAAATCACGAGGTAATGACCTACCTCCACACACACGCAAATACAACCCTAAATGATATCATCAAAACCTAGAATACGAAAATACAAGATTTTACATTTAAATACCATTTTCTTAATAAAACCTTTTCTAAAAGTTTTAAGTTTGATACACTTTCAAAACAAATATCTTTTAATAGGAAAATACGATATGTCGTGGACATCGATCGTTTATCTAAACCTGACTTTGTGGTGTCTAGGCTAGGCAAGTGAGAAAAGGTAATTTTAAAAGTCCCGTCTCACGATTCGTGAGCGGATTCCTCCTTTTCTCATTTTGTACTTACCTGGCCACAATTGGCGGTGAAGAGGCGATTTGAGGCTTCTAACGACTTATCGTTTAGACCATTTTGAAATAGTCTAGTTGAAATATAAAACCCTAGAATCTAAAATACGGAAAATCTACATTTGCAAATAAATACCTTTTACTTTATAAAACCGTATTCTAAAGGTTTAGAATTTATAAATCTTTGCAAAGCGCCACTACAACCCACCTTTGGGAAATCCGTTAGGGATAGTACGGTTTATCGTGCACCCTCGGCTTAGTAGTGCGAGATTCAGACCTCCGCAAGGAGCATTCGGTCTCGAAAGGTTTAAAATACGATATCTTGAGAAAATGATATTTTTAGAATATAAAATAATTATTGAAATTATTTTTGTATAAATATATGGATATTATTATCAAAAGATCTATTTTTTTATAATATAAATATCTCACTTTTTCTAAAAATCACAAGACTAAATTTTACATTAAAATACCATGAATTTCAAATAAATCAATATTACAGATAAGTACCTTTAATTATGTAATTAGGATATTTTCACTAGAAACATCACCAAATAAAATTACACTCATTATAACTATAAAGACGAATAATAAATACTTGGGTGTATCTTGAAAACTATACAAAAGTATTTTTACACAAAACCCCCTCAAGTTTTATAAATTACAATAAGGACCCTACTAAATATAGGACTTCGATTTACAGTTCTTCTGTCCGACTCGGGTTTGAGTCTGATCATAATCCGAGTTGAATATGATTCAAGTACTATATAAATCTATAATATTCTAACTCAATATGAACACATGAATCCCAGAATCCAGATATCAATCTATATAACTTGACTGAATCAAACCAGGGATATACATCCATTATTCCATTATTCCATTTACCTGATTATGCAGTTACAATCTATTTACTGATATCATGATTTTGGTCGGTCATCCAACTTATACAATACAATACAACACAACAATACAATCAAAACACTACGGGGTTTAAGGGGTAGATTGGTGCGGAAGGTGTTAGAAGTGGCACGAGACGGTAAGATTAAGACACCTAACCTATATTCCGTTGCTGTTGTACCGTGGCTTAACGGTTCCTTGTACATTCCGTTTGCCCTGGTCTCTAGCATACTGAGACCCCTTTCGTATACACTGACATCCTTCCATACCAAGCTACAAACAACAGCGTAAAAAAAATATTCTACAACATTATACTTTAGAAGATACCTTTTATTCTGTCTTTTCTTATTCTCCCTTATCTTTGGGACTTACCGAGCGACCTGTTCGCTGACGACATTCTATTTCTTTCTTCTTTGAATGTCGTCAGGTGTTTTGGACCCAGTAGAGATCGAGCCCACCGGTGAAGACTTGGATCAGTTTCACGAAGACCCCGAGCTCTAAGACATTGTACCTTGTTCTATTCAGTATTTTTCATTTCCTGTTATTCCATTGTTTAGGCATCGCTTTTATTCCAGATGTATTTACTTTTCATGCATTGTACAAAAGAATGTTATTAATAAAGTTGCTGTTATTTTTATATATCTTGCCTCTTGTGATTATCTTTATATTGCTTAGATACGCTTAGCTTATATACTTCTAAGTATATACGTAATGGACCTCGTCGCGTCCCCTTCGCCGTACACCGGGAAGCGGGGCGTGACAGTAAGATAGATATTTAAATGATAAATATATATATATATATACAAAATTAATTTTAATAATTATTTTATATTCCAAAAGTCGAGTTTTCTTAAGATGTCGTATTTTAAAACTTTCGAGACCGAATGCTCCTTGCGGAGGTCTGAATCTCGCACTACTAAGCCGAGGGTGCACGATAAACCGTACAATCCCTAATGGATTCCCCAAATGTGGGTTGTAGTGGCGCTTTGCAAAGATTTTATAAATACTATCCTTTAGAAAACGGTTTTATAAAGTAAAAGGTATTTATCTGCAAAAGTCGATTTTCCGTATTTTAGATTCTATGGTTTTATATTTCAACTAGACTATTTCAAAATGGTCTAAACGATAAATCGTTAGAAGCCTCAAATCACCTCTTCACCGCCAATTGTGGCCAGGTAAGTACAAAATGAGAAAAGGAGAGACCCGCTCACGAATCGTGAGACGGGCCTTTTAAAATTACCTGTTCTCACTTGCCTAGCCTAGACACCACAAAGTCAGGTTTAGATAAACGATCGATATCCACGACATATCGTATTTTCCTATTAAAAGATATTTGTTTTGAAAGTGTATCAAACCTAAAACTTTTAGAAAAGGTTTTATTAAGAAAATGGTATTTAAATGTAAAATCTTGTATTTTCGTATTCTAGGTTTTGATGATATCATTTAGGGTTGTATTTGCGTGTGTGTGGAGGTAGGTCATTTCCTCGTGATTTACTTTAAGGTATAGCAATGTTAAGGGGTTAAATGTGAAAACTAAACATTATGGAATTTAAGTGAAAGAAATACGATAAATTGAAACGTCATCATTTCATGTGAGAAAACTTATTCAAATTAGTTGTTAAGTGATTAATAGTCAACATAAAGATGTTTAAGCATTATGGAATTGGTGATAAGTGAAATTTGATAGAAAACCGAATCGGAAATCGGTTTGTTCCGATTTCCGTCGGGTTGTAAAGTCGTATTTTTATGGAAGAAAAGAAAGGTAGAAAAGGGAAACTTACGGGTTTGGACAACGCTAGAGAGTGAGGGGGAGGTAGAGGGTTTGCCGGCGCGTCGAATCGTCGTTGAGAGCTCCTAGCACTATCACCGGAATATCGCCGTCGATTTCGTCGGCGCTTCGCCTTTCGCTCATTTTCTAACGTACCAAGTTCTCTTGGAATTTTGAGAGAATGGACTTAGGAATTTAGGATGAGAGGGTAGAGGGTATGACGGTATATATAGGGTTAGGCTAGGGTTAGGGTTTTAATTAAAAAAAATATAAAAAATATATAAAAAATCATTAAAAATCATTAAACTTTGGAGTAAAAGAGATTTATTGGGCTTTCTGTAACCGGTCAAGAAATTTAGTGTGTGCAGGGAGGTAGACTAGGTCAATATGCACGTTTTCACTGTTGACGACTCGGCCGTCCGGCCACCTGTCACGCCCCGCTTCCCGGTGTACGGCGAAGGGGACGCGACGAGGTCCGCTACATATATACTTAGAAGTACATACGCTAAGCGTATCTAAGCAATATAAAAGTAAATCACAAGAGACAAGAGATATAGAAATAACAACAACTTTATTAATAACATTCTTTTGTACAATGCATGAAAAGTAAATACAACTGAAATGAAAAGCGATGCCTAAACAATGGCATAACAAGAAATAAAAATACTAAATAGAACAAGGTACAATGTCTACCGCTCGGGGTCTTCGTGAAACTGATCCAAGTCTTCACCGGTGGGCTCGATCTCTGCTGGGTCCAAAACACCTGACGACATTCAAAGAAGAAAGAAATAGAATGTCGTCAGCGAACAGGTCGCTCGGTAAGTCCCAAAGATAAGGGAGAATAAGAAAAGACAGAATAAGAGGTATCTTCTAAAGTATAATGTTGTAGAATATTTTGTTTACGCTGTTGTTTGTAGCTTGGTACGGAAGGATGCCAGTGTATACGAGAGGGGTCTCAGTATGCTAGAGACCCGGGCAAACGGAATGTACAAGGAACCGTTATGCCACGGTATAATAGCAACGGAATATAGGTTAGGTGTCTTAATCTTACCATCTCGTGCCACTTCTAACACCTTCCGCACCAATCTACCCCTTAAACCCCGTAGTGTTTTGATTGTATTGTTGTATTGTATTGTATAAGTTGGATGACCGACCAAAACCATGATATCAGTAAACAGATTGTAACTGCATAATCAGGTAAATGGAATAACGGAATAATGGATATATATCTATGGTTTGATTCAGTCAAGTTATATAGATTGATATCTGGATTCTCGGATTCATGTGTTCATATTGAGTTGGAATATTATAGATTTATATAATACTTGAATCATATTCAAGTCGGATTATGATCAGACTCAAACCCGAGTCGGACAGAAGAAATGTAAATCGAAGTCCTATATTTACTAGGGTCCTTATTGTAATTTATAAAACTTGAGGGGGTTTTGTGTAAAAATACTTTTGTATAGTTTTCAAGATACACCCAAGTATTTATTATTCGTCTTTATAGTTATAATGAGAGTAATTTTATTTGGTGATGTTTCTAGTGAAAATATCCTAATTACATAATTAAAGGTATTTATCTGTAATATTGATTTATTTGAAATTCATGGTATTTTAATGTAAAATTTAGTCTTGTGATTTTTAGAAAAAGTGGGATATTTATATTATAACAAAATAGATCTTTTGATAATAATATCCATATATTTATACAAAAATAGTTTCAATAATTATTTTATATTCTAAAAATATCATTTTCTCAAGATATCGTATTTTAAACCTTTCGAGACCGAATGCTCCTTGCGGAGGTCTGAATCTCGCACTACTAAGACGAGGGTGCACGATAAACCATACTATCCCTAACGGGTTCCCCAAAGGTGGGTTGTAGTGGCGCTTTGCAATGATTTATAAATACTAAACCTTTAGAATACGGTTTTATAAAGTAAAATGTATTTATTTGCAAAAGTCGATTTTCCGTATTTTAGATTCTAGGGTTTTATATTTCAACTAGACTATTTCAAAATGGTCTAAACGATAAGTCGTTAGAAGCCTTAAATCGCCTCTTCACCGCCAATTGTGGCCAGGTAAGTACAAAATGAGAAAAGAAGGGATCCGCTCACGAATCGTGAGACGTGCCTTTTAAAATTACCTTTTCTCACTTGCCTAGCCTAGACACCACAAAGTCAGGTTTAGATAAACGATCGATGTCCACGACATATGGTATTTTCCTATTAAAAGATATTTGTTTTGAAAGTGTATCAAACTTAAAACTTTTAGAAAAGGTTTTATAAGAAAAGGGTATTTAAATATAAAATTTTGTATTATCGTATTCTAAGTTTTGATGATATCATTTAAGGTTGTATTTGCGTGTATGTGGAGGTAGGTCATTACCTCGTGGTCTACTTTAAGGTAAGGCAATGTTAAGGGGTTAAATGTGAGAACTAAACTTTGTGGTATTTAAGTGAAAGAAATACGATAAATGGAAACGTTATCATTTCATGTGAGAAAACTTATTCAAATTAGTTGTTAAGTGATTAATAGTCAACATTAAGATATTTAAGCATTATGGAATTGGTGATAAGTGAGATTTGATAGAAAACCTAATCGGAAATCGGTTTGTTCCGATATCCGTCGGGTTGTAAAGTCGTATTTTTATGGAAGAAAAGAAAGGTAGAAAAGGGAAACTTCCGGGTTTGGACAACGCTAGAGAGTAAGGGGGAGGTAGAGGGTTTGCCGGCGCGTTGAATCGTCGTTGAGAGCTCCTAGCACGATCACCGGAATGTCGCCGTCGATTTTGTCGGCGCTTTGCCTTTCGCTCGTTTTCTAACGTACCAAGTTCTCTTGGAATTTTGGGAGAGTGGACTTAGAAATTTAGAATGAGAGGGTAGAGAGTATGGGGGTATATATAGGGTTAGGCTAGGGTTAGGGTTTTAATTAAAAAAAATATAAAAAATATATAAAAATCATTAAACTTTGGAGTAATAGAGATTTATTGGGCTTTCTGTAATCGGTCAAGAAATTTAGTGTGTGCAGGGGGGTAGACTAGGTCAATATGCATGTTTTCACTGTTGACGACTCGGCCGTCCGGCCAAGTCTGGCCCGCGGCGCCGGCCCGAAAGGTCCGCTACGTATATACTTAGAAGTATATACGCTAAGCGTATCTAAGCAATATAAAAGTAAATCACAAGAGACAAGAGATATAGAAATAACGGCAACTTTATTAATAACATTCTTTTGTGCAATGCATGAAAAGTAAATACAACTGAAATGAAAAGCGATGCCTAAACAATGGCATAACAGGAAATGAAAATACTGAATAGAACAATGTACAATGTATAGAGCTCGGGGTCTTCGTGAAACTGATCCAAGTCTTCACCGGTAGGCTCGATCTCTGATGGGTCCAAAACACCCGACGACATTCAAAGAAGAAAGAAATAGAATGTCGTCAGCGAACAGGTCGCTCGGTAAGTCCCAAAGATAAGGGAGAATAAGAAAAGACAGAATAAGAGGTATCTTATAAAGTATAATGTTGTAGAATATTTTGTTTACGTTGTTGCTTGTAGCTTGGTACGGAAGGATGCCAGTGTATACGAGAGGGGTCTCAGTATGCTAGAGACCAGGGCAAACGGAATGTACAAGGAACCGTTAAGCCACGGTACAACAGCAACGGAATATAGGTTAGGTGTCTTAATCTTACCGTCTCGTGCCACTTCTAACACCTTCCGCACCAATCTACCCCTTAAACCCCGTAGTGTTTTGATTGTATTGTTGTATTATATTATATAAGTTAGATGACTGACCAAAACCATGATATCAGTAAACCGAGTGTAACTGCATAATCAGGTAAATGGAATAATGGATGTATATCCATGGTTTGATTCAGTCAAGTTGTATAGATTGATAACTGGATTCTGGGATTCATTTGTTCATATTGAGTTGGAATATTAAAGAATGTAGATTGACTTGCATCATATTCAAGTCAGAAATAATCAGACTCAAACCCGAGTCAGACCAAAAGAAATGTAAGTCGAAGTTCTATAATTGTTAGGGTCCTTATTGTAATTTATAAAACTTGAGGGGGTTTTATGTAAAAATACTTTTGTATAGTTTTCAAGATACACCCCAAGTATTTATTATTCGTCTTTATATTTATGATGAGTGTAATTTTATTTGGTGATGTTTCTAGTGAAAATATCCTAATTACATAAATAAAGGTATTTATCTATAATATTGAGGTAGTTCATTACCTCGTGATCTATTTTAAGGTATAGCAATGTTAAGGGGTTAAATGTGAAAACTAAACATTGTGGAATTTAAGTGAAAGAAATACGATAAATTGAAACGTCATCATTTCATGTGAGAAAAAATATTCAAATTAGTTGTTAAGTGATTAATAGTCAACATAAAGATGTTTAAGCATTATGGAATTGGTGATAAGTGAGATTTGATAGAAATCCGAATCGGAAATCGGTTTGTTCCGATTTCCATCGGGTTGTAAAGTCGTATTTTTATGGAAGAAAAGAAAGGTAGAAAAGGGAAACTTACGGGTTTGGACAACACTAGAGAGTGAGGGGGAGGCAGAGGGTTTGCCGGCGCGTCGAATCGTCGTTGAGAGCTCCTAGCACAATCACCGGAATGTCGCCGTCGATTTCGACGGCGCTTCGCCTTTTGCTCGTTTTCTAACGTACCAAGTTCTCTTGGAATTTTGAGAGAGCGGACTTAGGAATTTAGGATGAAAGGGTAGAGGGTATAATGGTATATATAGGGTTAGGCTAGGGTTAGGGTTTTAATTAAAAAAAATATTAAAAAATATATAAAAATCATTAAACTTTGGAGTAAAAGAGATTTATTGGGCTTTCTGTAACCGGTCATGAAATTTAGTGTGTGCAGGGGATAGACTAGGTCAATATGCACGTTTTCACTGTTGACGACTCGGCCGTCTGGCCAAGTCCGGCAGGCGGCGCCGGCCGGAGTCGAAGGCTCGTCGGGTTGGGGTTTTCCTGGGGGGATTTTTGGTGCATCTAACTTTTTATGTTCAGTTCAAGTTTTGTGAGTTATGGCGTTTTGACAGTTGACTTTCAAAGAATTTAAAACAAAAATAAATACAAAAATAATGTGGGGCATGGGATTCGAACTCTAGTGGCTTGGTTCAGCAGTGCAAGGTATTACCAATGAGCTACAAACTCCTTCTTGTAATTATGGAGTGAAATAAATACTTAAAGTGATATCAGCAACAATAAATACTCCTAGTATACATTGAATTTAAATCAATTCTTTGTACATTAAAAATGGAGTTGTTACAGTCTCCCCTCCTTACAAAAATTTCGTCCTCGAAATTTACAACTTTTATTTGAGGACTAGTTTACAAAGAGGTATGGATATCTAGTACGCATTTCATCCTCCCTTTCCCAAGTGGACTCTCCTGGAGTGTCTTTCCTCCACATCACTCGAACCAAGTTAACTTCCTTGTTCCGAAGTGTCTTCACTTTCCTGTCCAGGATCTCCACAGGCTGTTGCTCACAAGACAAATCGGGCTGTATCGTGAGCTCGGAATGATCGAGAACATGGCTGGGGTCACTCACATACTTTCTGAGTTGGGATATGTGGAACACGTTATGCACTCCTTCCAATGAAGGTGGAAGCGCTAAGCGGTATGCCACTTCACCGACTCGTTCGAGTATGTCGAACGGTCCAATATATCTCGGACTTAGTTTACCCCGTCTTCCAAATCGGATCACTCCGCGGTTCGGAGATATCTTCAAGAACACATGATCTCCTGGCTGGAACTAAAAGTGTCGTCTCTTTGTATCAGCCCAGTGCTTCTGTCGATCTTGGGCTATGCGCATCATTTCCCTGATAGTACGAACTACATCAACAGTCGCTACTATCATCTCTGGTCCAAGAAGTTCCCTATCTCCGATGTCGTCCCAACTTAATGGCGATCGACACTTCCTTCCATACAGTGCTGCAAAAGGTGCCATTCCTATGCTTGCTTGGTAGCTGTTGTTGTACGAAAACTCCACAAGATGTAGGTGATCTTCCCACGATCCTTTGAAGTCTAGCATACACGCTCTGAGCATATCCTCCAAGATCTGAATTGTTCGTTCCGGCTGACCATCTGTTTGTGGATGATAAGCCATGCTAAAGTTCAGACTTGTTCCCAAGCTTGCTTGCAGACTCTGCCAAAATTGCGATCGGAACCTGGTGTCACGATCGGAGACAATGCAGACCGGTACTCCATGAAGTCTCACAATTTCCTGTATGAGTTCATGGATATCAGAGATAATACATTATGAAGAGTTTAAATCTTAATTAGATTATTACCTCCATGTACTTCTTTGCTAGTGTCTCAGTTGATTGGCCAACTCGAAATGGCATGAAATGTGCCGACTTTATGAGTCGATCCACAATGATCCATATGGCATCGTTACCCTTTGTGCTGCGAGGAAGAGCAGTCACAAAATCCATCGTGATGTGTTGCCACTTCCATTCTGGGATTGGTAACGGTTGAAGTAATCCAGCAGTCCTGTGATGTTCAGCCTTTACTTGCTGACACACCAAGCATTTTGCGACGCTTCTGGCTACTTCACGCTTCATTCCATGCCACCAATAATTCTGACGTAGATCTTTGTACATTTTGGTATCTCCAGGGTGTACTGAGTAGGGAGAGCTGTGAGCTTCTTGTATTAACTCTTCCCGAACAGGCCCTTTTGGTACACACAATCTGCTGCCGTATCTCAAAGATCCGTCTTTATGGATGATGAAGTCTGTTCTGAGTCCATTCTCCACTTGTTCTCTGATCTTTTGCAACTTAGCATCGCTGGCTTGAGCTGCTTTGATCTGATTGACAATGGTTGATTGAACTTGTAAATTCATCAAACTTGAAGCATTACCTGGCATGACTACTTTAATCTCCATCTGATGCAAATCTTGTTGAAGCTTCCACTGAGCGGTGAGATTCATCGATAATGGTTGGCGACTAAGAGCATCGGGTACTACGTTCACCTTCCCTGGGTGATATTGCAAGTTGATGTCGAAGTCCGCCATGAGTTCTAACCATCTTCTCTGCCGCATATTCAACTCCTTCTGAGTAAACACATACTTCAGGCTCTTATGATCTATGTAGATGTTCACTCGTTCACCAAGTAGATAATGACGCCAAATCTTGAGAGCAAAGATGACGGCTGCCAACTCCAAATCATGCGTCGGATAATTGCGCTCATGAATCTTCAGCTGTCTTGAAACATAAGCCACAACCTTACCATGCTGATGTAGAACATATCCTAATCCCTTACCAGATGCATCGCAATGCACTTCGAATCCTCCAGATTGATCCGGTATGACGAGAATAGGTGCTAATGTCAACCTTGTCTTGAGTTCTACGAAAGCTTGTACGCATGCTTCTGACCACACAAATTCTTCATCTTTACGTGTGAGCTTGGTCAGGGGCGTTGCAATCTTCGAAAAGCCTTCAATAAACCTTCTGTAATATCCAGCTAAACCCAAGAAACTTCGAATATCTTTTACTGACTTTGGTGTATGCCATTCGCTAACTGCTGAAATTTTCGCTGGATCCACAGAGATTCCTTCTCCTGATACGATATGTCCAAGAAAACCAACTTGTTTCAACCAAAACTCGCACTTGCTGTACTTGGCATAAAGCTGATGTTGTCGAAGACTTTATAGGACAATTCTTAGGTGCTCTGCATGCTCTTTCCGACTCTTAGAATACACCAGGATGTCGTCGATGAAGATGACAACAAACCTGTGTAAGTACTCCCGGAAAACTTGATTCATTAGGTTCATGAATATTGCGGGTGCGTTGGTCACTCCAAATAACATCACTAGAAATTCGTAATGTCCATAGCGAGTTCTGAAAGCTGTTTTGTGAATATCAGCTTCCTTGACCTTCACTTGATGATAACCTGAACGAAGATCCAATTTAGAGAAAACACAAGATCCACTTAGCTGATCGAATAAATCATCGATGCGCGGGAGTGGATACTTGTTCTTTATAGTGACTTCGTTCAAGGCTCTGTAATCGATGAACATTCTGTATGAACCTTCCTTCTTCTTCACAAGTAATACAGGTGATCCCCAACTTGAAGTGCTGGGACGAATCCATCCTTTCGCCAGTAATTCGTCCAACTGTGTTCGGACTTCCTTCAAACCTTCCGGACTTAAACGATAGGGTGCTTTGATCACCGGTTGTGCTCCTGGTACTAAATCAATACTGAATTCAAGAGCTCGATCGGGAGGCAAACCTGATATATCGTCAGGAAATACATCGTCGAACTCTCGAACCACATCTGGCCTTGATTCTTCCTCTGCTTGAGCTGCTGCAACTACTGCTTCTCTTGGCTTCGTTTTGTAGGTACTTGGCTCCAGTGTACGGTCTCCGCTTTTGAAATAGAAGACCGGATGGTCTGGAATCTCGAATACTACCCTCCTTTGACGACAGTCTATGGTAGCACAAAAAGTTCCAAGCCAATCCATTCCTAGAACCGCATCGAAATTTGGTATGTCCAACACTTTGAAGTCAGTATAAAATTCTCTGCTGCAGACGACGACTGGACACAAGCTGTATCCCATAGTTGCCTTTAGAACGCCATTTCCTGAACTGACATTCCAGCTGGATACAAGCAGTGAGACTGGAATCGCATGGGTTCGTACAAACCGTTGCGACATAAAGCAGTGTGATGCTCCGGTATCAAACAGTGCAAGTGCAGGGATTGAGGATACTAAGATTGTACCTAAGGTATGTGGGATATGTTTTAGGTATAGAAAATATGTAGCTAAGTAGCAGGATAGAAAAGCAAAGTTTGAAAAGAAAAGTTTACCAGTGATGACTTGGCCAATGGCCTCAGCTTCTTCTACGGACATCGTGAAAGCCTGGCGCCTTGGTACATTCCTCCTGGCCTGAGAAGCATTCCTCTGAACGTTCCTTTGAGCTTGATGGAACTGACGAGGAGGTGGTGCAGCTTATGGTCCTCTGGGTGGTGCAGGTAGTGCAGGTCTGGGAGCAGGTGCCTGAAGAGCTGGTCGCTGCGGATAAGTAATTGCTGGCCTGGGTGCAGCAACTGGGTTCTGTCTTTGGGGACAAGACCCAATATCGTGAGTGGCTGAGCTGCAGACTAAGAAAAGGCGGTTGGCTCGACGACAGTCCTTCATCATATGTCCAGTTCTCTTACAGTAGGTGCAAAAGGCTGGGCTGGGACGATGGTTCGGTACTCCGGGTCGCCTTGGCACGAAAGGTGTCCTGGACGAGGCTCCTCCTGCCATCTGATTGGCAGGGCGTTTGACTCCTGCAGAATGAGGTCTGCCCCTTGCTTTTATCACTGCCTCATAACTGCGGGCATCTTCCAGAGCATCCTCATGAGTCAGAAATTTTCCCGTGGCTAGGGCAGCCTGAATCTCCGTGTCCTGTCCTTGTTGAAAGCGACGGGCTCTGATCTCGTCCGTTGTGCCGCAAATCTGTTTAAAGATTGTGTTAGCTGTGCAGTATATGAGATTTAAAAATTGAACTATTGTGACATATTTTACCGGCTTAGCATGGTGAATTCAGCGTCGTATTCATCTACTGATTTGTCCCACATTGAACCCTGTTGTAGATGAATGAACTGCTGCTCCATTGCAAACCTGGCAGTCACAGGGAAGTATTTCGCGTCGAACTTCTCGCGAAAAGTCTTCTATTCAATAGGCTGTACCAGACGGCTTTCTTCCGCCTTCCACCAGTTGCGAGCATTATCCGTGAGCTGTAGTTTTGCCACACGGACCCAAGCTAGGTCTGGCACTTGAGCTGCTGCCAGATCATCTTCTATGCTCTGTGCCCATTCTTCCGCTTCAAGAGGGATTCCTTTACCAGAGAACTGCTTAGGGTGCAAAGCCCTGAATTGCTTTACCCCTGGTGCGTCGGTCTCAGGACGGTTCAGGAGTTGTTGTTGTCCCTCGAGAAGGCTGTGGATCGCCTCAAGTAGCACTGTTTTCTCGGTAGTTGGTGCAAGAACAGCTGGTGTGAGAGGTAGTGCTGGAGGTGTGTTGTTGACATTGGTGCTGGTGTTGTTCGGGGAATCCATAACCTTGAAGAAAAATTTGGGTTAGGACAGATTCAAATACATGAAATGATAAGATTCAAGGAATAGAAATTTGTAAGATTCAAGAAACATGAATTGTAAAGAATGTTTTAGTTGCTGGTTCTTGTGTTATATTGCTTAGGTTGTTCATACAGAACAGAACTGCATAGTATGGTTCTATACAGCTCTGACCTGCATGGGCCACAAACAAAACCTGTCACGCCCCGCTTCTCGGTGTACGGCGAAGGGGACGCGACGAGGTCCGCTACGTATATACTTAGAAGTACATAAGCTAAGCGTATCTAATCAATATAAAAGTAAATCACAAGAGACAAGAGATATAGAAATAACAACAACTTTATTAATAACATTCTTTTGTACAATGCATGAAAAGTAAATACAACTGAAATGAAAAGAGATGCCTAAACAATGGCATAACGGAAATGAAAATACTAAATAGAACAATGTACAATGTGTAGAGCTCGGGGTCTTCGTGAAACTGATCCAAGTCTTCACCGGTGGGCTCGATCTTTGCTGGGTCCAAAACACCTGACGACATTCAAAGAAGAAAGAAATAGAATGTCGTCAGCGAACAGGTCGCTCGGTAAGTCCCAAAGATAAGGGAGAATAAGAAAAGACAGAATAAGAGGTATCTTCTAAAGTATAATGTTGTAGAATATTTTGTTTACGTTGTTGCTTGTAGCTTGGTACGGAAGGATGCCAGTGTATACGAGAGGGGTCTCAGTATGCTAGAGACCAGGGCAAACGGAATGTACAAGAAACCGTTAATCCACGGTACAACAGCAACGGAATATAGGTTAGGTGTCTTAATCTTACCGTCTCGTGCCACTTCTAACACCTTCCGCACCAATCTACCTATTAAACCACGTAGTGTTTTGATTGTATTGTTGTATTGTATTATATAAGTTAGATGACTGACCAAAACCATGATATCAGTAAACCGAGTGTAACTGCATAATCAGGTAAATGGAATAATGGATGTATATCCATGGTTTGATTCAGTCAAGTTGTATAGATTGATAACTGGATTCTGGGATTCATGTGTTCATATTGAGTTGGAATATTATAGAATGTAGATTGACTTACATCATATTCAAGTCAGAAATAATCAGACTCAAACCCGAGTCAGACCAAAAGAAATGTAAGTCGAAGTTCTATAATTGTTAGGGTCCTTATTGTAATTTATAAAACTTGAGGGGGTTTTATGTAAAAATACTTTTGTATAATTTTCAAGATACACCCCAAGTATTTATTATTCGTCTTTATATTTATGATGAGTGTAATTTTATTTGGTGATGTTTCTAGAGAAAATATCCTAATTATATAAATAAAGGCATTTATCTATAATATTGATTTATTTGAAATTCATGGTATTTTAATGTAGAATTTATTCTTATGATTTTTAGAAAAAATGTCGAACATTTATATTATAATAAGATAGTTATTTAAATGATAAATATATATATATTTATACAAAAATAATTTTAATAATTATTTTATATTCCAAAAGTCGCGTTTTCTTAAGATGTCGTATTTTAAACCTTTCGAGACCAAATGCTCCTTGCGGAGGTCTGAATCTCGCACTACTAAGCCGAGGGTGCACGATAAACCGTACAATCCCTAACGGGTTCCCCAAATGTGGGTTGTAGTGGCACTTTGCAAAGATTTTATACATACTATCCTTTAGAAAACGGTTTTATAAAGTAAAAGGTATTTTTTTGCAAAAGTCGATTTTCCGTATTTTAGATTCTAGGGTTTTATATTTCAACTAGACTATTTCAAAATGGTCTAAACGATAAATCGTTAGAAGCCTCAAATCACCTCTTCACCGCCAATTGTGGCCAGGTAAGTACAAAATGAGAAAAGGAGGGCCCCGCTCACGAATCGTGAGACGGGCCTTTTAAAATTACCTTTTCTCACTTGCCTAGCCTAGACACCACAAAGTCAGGTTTAGATAAACGATCGATGTCCACGACATATCATATTTTCCTATTAAAATATATTTGTTTTGAAAGTGTATCAAACCTAAAACTTTTAGAAAATGTTTTATTAAGAAAATGGTATTTAAATGTAAAATCTTGTATTTTCGTATTCTAGGTTTTGATGATATCATTTAGGGTTGTATTTGCGTATGTGTGGAGGTAGGTCATTACCTCGTGATCTACTTTAAGGTATAGCAATGTTAACGGGTTAAATGTGAAAACTAAACATTATGGAATTTAAGTGAAATAAATACGATAAATGGAAATGTCATCATTTCATGTGAGAAAACTTATTCAAATTAGTTGTTAAGTGATTAATAGTCAACATAAAGATATTTAAGCATTATGGAATTGGTGATAAGTGAGATTTGATAGAAAACCGAATCGGAAATCGGTTTGTTCCGATTTCCGTCGGGTTGTAAAGTCGTATTTTTATGGAAGGAAAGAAAGGTAGAAAAGGGAAACTTACGGGTTTGGACAACGCTAGAGAGGGAGGGGGAGGTAGAGGGTTTGCCGGCACGTCGAATCGTCGTTGAGAGCTCCTAGCACGATCACCGGAATGTCGCCGTCGATTTTGTCAGCGCTTTGTCTTTCGCTCATTTTCTAACGTACCAAGTTCTCTTGGAATTTTGAGAGAGTAGACTTAGAAATTTAGGATGAGAGGGTAGAGGGTATGAGGGTATATATAGGGTTAGGCTAGGGTTAGGGTTTTAATTAAAAAAAATATATAAAATATTTAAAATTCATTAAACTTTGGAGTAAAAGAGATTTATTGGGCTTTCTGTAACCGATCAAGAAATTTAGTGTGTGCAGGGTGGTAGACTAGGTCAATATGCACGTTTTCACTGTTGACGACTCGGCCGTCCAGCCAAGTCCGGCCGGTCCGCCGGTCGACTCGGCCGAGTCGGGCCGAGTCGAAGGCTCGTCGAGTGGGGTTTTTCCTGGGGGGATTTTTGGTGCATCTAACTTTTTATGTTCAGTTCAAGTTTTGTGAGTTATGGTGTTTTGACTGTTGACTTTCAAAGAATTTGAAACAAAAATAAATACAAAAATAATGTGGGGCATGGGATTCGAACTTTAGGGGCTTGGTTCAGCAGTGCAAGGTATTACCAATGAGCTACAAGCTCTTTCTTGTAATTATGGAGTGAAATAAATACTTAAAGAGATATCAGCAACAATAAATACTCCTAGTATACATTGAATTTAAATCAATTCTTTGTACATTAAAAATGGAGTTGTTACAGCCTAGCAGGGGAGCAATATTCGGTGACTATATGGAAACTCGGCAGATATCCGGAGGATACCGTTCGGAGTTATATGATGAGATGGATATGAGGGCCGATCAGAGTGATGGTGCCTGAGATATTGGGATTTGAGTGTCTTTGATTGACACCGGTTTTGATGATGATTTATTGATGGTTCCGCTGTTTTATCCCACAATCAGAACTTATTATGACATGCTCTATTATATTGTTGTTGTACCCTGATGCTGTACCTTGATCATGATTATGTTGCATTCCACACTGTTATACATATGCCATCATGACTGCATACTTAGGATTTGTTGCTTTTCGTGCATGCTTGCGTTTACTCGTATGATGTTATTTACTACTGACGAGCTGGCAACTCACCCCCATTGTGCTACAGTGTTTTGCAGGGTTGATCCTCAGTATAGTCACGGCGGGGCACTCCACTTCTTCTATTTCTATGGATACCGCTACTTTTGGGCTTGATATTTTGTAGGTGGGTGGTGAGTATCCATGTGCTTTCTACTTGTACTCTTATCCTTGAATCTAGTACTCTCCATCTACCATATGTATGTATTGACTTAGAGATGAGACTGAAAGATTCAATATTTGTATTATATATGCTTTGGGTGTCGTGCTCTTATGAGCCGACTTTTGTTCTATGTTGCGATGTCGTTTCATTTCTTATTTGCTTATTTCTTCGCCTTTGGCGTCGTATATCTATTGTGGTTGTGTTTTGCCTTTTGGCATGAGTTTGCTTCCAAGTGGGGATGCTATTTTATATATATTATGTTTGTATCAGTTTGCGGATCAGTTTTTACAAAAGAGATACTGCCGAAATTTTAAGCAACAACTTGAGATTTTAAAAAGAGATATGATGTTTTAAAACAAATGTTTTACCACTCTACTTCATTTCACGGTTTAGATTTCTGGGTTTCGGCTTACTTGAATTACGTTACGCTTTTATACGTTGCGTGATTTAAGTGCCGGTTACGCTCCTAAATTGGGTTGTGACACCAAGTGACTATAGGAGAACCCCATGGCCAAAAGTATCCACTCGGGTGCTCGCGGCCACGGTGTTCCGCCCAAGTGAACTTCGTCGACGGCCTCGGGTGTGCGGCCATCTACTAAGCATTCGATCAATTAATCGGTAATCATGTTTAATTACCCGACTTACTTTTTTGAAAAATGTTTTCAATTCGAAGCTTAAATGCAAGATTTATAGGGTTAGGCATGAAATTCAGAATAAGTGATAATCCGGGTTTATGATGTCTAAAGATAAGATGATACATATTCAAATTATTGTAGTTTTCATTTCTTTTCTGCTACCGTAAGTGTAATATGTGACAGTATCCCCGATCTCGTTGCTATACGGAAATGACATTAGGGATATGCATATTTACTTACATTGATGACATGTGATGTTATTGGTTGCTATCGATATGTTATATTGGATCGTCGTGATTGAATAGCCGGGGGTTTTTACGTGAGATGAGAGTTTTTCAATTTTCAATCATGTAAAAAAGTTTGTATGTGATATTCTTTTATTGGGACACTTCCGGGTTGAGCTTGTTGTCTCCATTTGATGTATATTATTTATTTTTCCGCATTAGGATAGACCCAAGATGGGGAGAACAAGTAACCGGGTTCTAGAGTCCAGTGTGTCACGACCCAAATGCGGCATGTGACCGACACTCAAATCACGTGACATCTAAAGACGTCGACGCGGTTCAAGTAAGCCGAAACCCGGAATCTAAACCCTTTTTGAAAATATTGGAGGTGAAGTTTAAAATAGTCATCAGATGGAATCGGTTTAAAATAACATTTAAATTTAACTAAGTATGTTTGAAAAGCATCTATGACGTTTTGAAATTCGACAACACCTCCTTTGTATTTTTGTATAACCCGATACAATATAATAAAATAAATAGCATCCCAACGGGAGCTAACCTCCACATCCAAACGACGGAGCAACCAAACAATCTATATCAGAAGTCTACTCCAATGAGTGCGACATCACCACACACAAATTCTAAGTCCCGATTCTAAGTCCACAATATACCCTTTCTAAGTTGATGGAGTTTTCATTAGACACAAGAATGTATGAATAATCAAGTGTGAGTACGATACAATAGTAACCACTTACCAATCAATCACCGAAAGGAATGTGTGCCTAAGCCACTGATAATCCAAGCGGTAAAACCTGTAAGAACTGTGGCACAACGGGAGTGAGTTGTCGACTCAGTGAATAGAAATACATCTAAAGGTAGAAATCGAAATGCATGACGATACCTAGGTCATAAGTATAGTACTATCATGATATGTACTAATATAATATGATATGCGAATGTATCATAATGCAACACTAACTATCATGCAATCCCAAGTAGAATATATCAAATGCAAATGACCTGTATCTAGGTATAAGCCCAATGTAACCGAATATATATATATATATATATATATATATATATATATATATATATATATATATATATAAACCGCTTCTTTAAAATAGCTGCGGAATAGATATGTCACGGCATAAAGCAGACGTGATAGTATGAAATGTAATAGATATCTTATTTAAGATATACGTCCTGCTATTTTAATGAATAGTGTTAAGAGGTTTACAATTTAAAAGATTTCAGTGTCATATCAGACACATCAAAATAATGAGGCTATAGCTCGATTTTGAAATCCCTTTTTATGTATATGAATGCCCGTACGAATATAGACAGGTACTGTCCCCCGGATCAATCCTGGTCGGCTAAAATAACTGTAATCTAACTGTGTACCTCGTGATAGCGATCATATCAATATGTATGGATGTCCAACATCGACACCCGAAATCAGAAATCTCTCGTGTCCAGCACCGACACGTAAATGCAGATATCGTAAACACCATCTCAACAGATGATCGCCACCCGATATCCCTGGCCCCGGTCGGTATCTCCTGAATATTCGCCGTGCTCAATCTAGCCCCGGTCAGTATCTCCTGGATATCTGACGTGCTCATCTCTATATCTGGTACTGAGTATCCTCGCTAGGCTCCCCGCCTATAATGTGGCTTTCCTTCCCCTCGGTCTCGAACCGGGTCCACCATGTATCCGACTGTATATCCCCCCCCCACTCAGTCCGGATAAGAACAAGTCCGAAACCGTATAGCCCCCCCCACTCGGTTCGGAATAAATACTCAGAAAATCCATAAGAATCAAATAAAACATCTATAGTACTAATATTCATAATTTACAACATGAAATAGAGAAAGATTGCTTAATTAAATCATATAGGTATAATGATATCAATTCTATTGTGTCATGGCACTACTAATGATGTGTAGTATAGCATATGCGTCTGTGCTCGTGCAACATGGTAATCATTAGTATTTGTGCAAGTGTTCTAAAAGTGTATTAGCCTACTCATATCGACATCTACATATGCAATATATCATAACGGTTCTACAGTGACATGGCAGTACCAATGAGGTATAGTGTAACATATATATACGTGCTTATGCAGCATAGTACTCATTGGTAGTTGTGCAGTGTTCTATCAGAGTGTTCGTATTACGGAAACGTATAATATTATTAACTATAACGCGAACTAATAAAGTAATTCTAAGCATAACTAATAAATGTAATTCGGTCGTTATTCGGCGTACGAAACTCTTTATCACCAATGCGGCATAATTCCTCATATAATGTCTCACATTATCACTATATCTCAAATCTTCTCTAGTATGGCATGATCCTTCGTACCAATTTACCAAACCATCCGTAAACTATATGTAAATGAGTATCATACTAGATGCAATTTAATTCAAATATCTATATCTTGATTAATTTCTAAACTACTATATATCATAATACTATTTATGAGGTTGCGGGGATGCTATACGCCATCCACCCGACTTTCCCCGTAGATGTAAATCTACTCACCAACTTCATAAGCTTGATGAAATCCACGCTGCTATGTCCGCCAACTCTGTCTCGGAAATCTTCGCGATCGCACTTATAATAGTATTTAAAATCATATCGATATAAATATCATATTGAAAACCAAAACAACGAGCTGAATACCCGTAGGTTAGAACCTACAGCTCACTTACCCCAAAGATGATCAAATGCCCCTGAACTTAACGTACGAACGTCAACATTTCAGTTGCAGTACAGAAATACGGAAAATCATATCGAAATGTCGGAGACTTTAATAAAACCCAATCTAAACATCTCCAGATTTATCAGTATGAATATTGGGACAAAACAAACAATACCATAGCTCATAATATACTCTATTAGAGCTACAGAAGAAAAATCAACACCAAAACCTTATGGGGGCCGGCGAGTTCGGAAAATTGAGGGATGTCGCCGGATCAAATGTGGGGTGTGGGGTTCGAGCTTTACATGAAGTCTTCTAGTGGACTTATGCTACTTCTAGTGTTGCTAGATTTTCTATTAGTTACACCTAGTGGTTCCAGATTCAATATCAGTATGATAAATATCACAATTATCCTAGTTTATGATACTACACATACGAAACATGCTATGTGAGGATATTGCGACTATCTAACACTTATACTAATCTAACTTAACCCTTCACTGTCCGTAATAGTAAAAACAGAATCGTGTCACGAAGCATCCGTGTCGTAATTTAGAATTTTGATCCCTTTTCAGATATTAGCTTCTAGATTTCCCATACTAAAAATTTAACTTAAATAAAAAATACTAAACACATTAATCCACACACATAGACCTACCCTAAAAACCACAAAACCCAATTCCTCAAGAAATCCGGCGAGATCGGATTTTTTCTTCTTGTCGCCGGCCAAAATCCGAGCAACGGGGTTCGTCTTCCTATGGTTTATTCTAGGTCCAATTTGTAAGATGATGTAACTGTTTGATCATTTTAGTTATCATCTAAACTATAGCAGATTAACACAGAGATAAGTTTTGCCTAAAATACGATATTACCGATATTCGATTTCTAAAATAAAACAGTTACAGAACTAAAATCCTACAGGGTTTAAGGATTATACCTACAGCAAGATCACTGGAAAACTCCCTCCAAGAAGCACAACTCAAGGATCCTAGCTTGAGGGTAATGGTGAAATCATAGCACTTAGCTCTGTAGGGTTACTAGGCACTCCCACAAGGGTCTATATGGCATCAACCATGCCCGATTTAAAATTTAGAAGTGCCGAACAACCTAAAGCGAGGATCTTTGCTAGATTATTAGGGTTAAACATGCAAGTAAACATCTTTACAACTAAGAGAGAGGGATTACAACCTTTGTAGTCTGCTCCTTCGCTTCATTAGATCCAAGTAGTAGTCCCTTCGCCGCGATCCATGATCTCCCGGACTCGAGAGAGGCTCCACAAGCCGAATGATCCATGCTTGCTTGAAGTCTTCCTTTTCGAAGATGATCTACCTTGAAGAATCTTTAACTCAAGCTCTCACTTCTCTAATCAAGTATTAATGAAGTGAACACCCTAATCTAATTGGATAGATTAGATAAGGATGATGAAGTAGGAATTATGCTCTCTTTTATTTTCAAGATCTCACACTAATTCATCACAAAATCAAAAAGCTAGAAAGCTTTCATGAAGGAAGAAGAAGATGATTTCTTTTCTGATGAATAATGAAAAGTCACTATGCTTACAAATGAACCTTGAGTTAATAATTGTTGGAGATAGTGCCCTCATAGTCAATTATTGGATCACAGGTACGTGATTGCAATGATTGCGGAGGACCTATACCGGTAGGACAGTCTTACTCGAGATGATAGTATGCTATCTGGTTTGCCTTTATCAGTCGTGTACATGATCAGGTGACTGATTACATGTTACACTTTGATAGAGCCCTTAGGATCTTGCTTTACCACCAACAGTATGATGGCGATCATATACGTGAGAGTTGGGTGGTTTATACGCATATCCTTAATTGTGGTCCCTAGTCGTGGGAGTTTCGAGACAGGGCATCGATACTCCAGAGTAGACTAGTGTGTACAGTCGAGACCCCGACGAGGGGCGGTGGCCGGTCTCACAAGCCACTGGTGTCAGTTGGATCACCTAAGATGTATACAGGTGCTCATTGGGTTATGAGTACACCGGACAGGACTCGCCGGGAATCTGCTAGTTAGTACTATATCTATCGTCAGATAGCAGTTCCCTGGTGACATGTGTACAGGTTAGTTCATCGACCTGAGGTCGTCATTTGTCTCGTGTGAGTTCCCACTGTGCTTTGATTTCTACCCTACCACGGCTCAAAGGAGTCGTGCAAACAGGTAGCTTTTGGGTACAGTCCCGAGCCATATGGAGGCACGTGAGCGGATCGGCAGGGGATTCGTCTCTCCCGGTATTGGGGGCGAGATCGTGCTGTGTCTAGGAGAGCCATTACACAAAGTCCATGGCCATGGCAGGAGATTTACTGGTAGGTACTCCAGTAGTATCTCAGGGTGTGATTGGGCTTCACTCCGACACGACTTATACTGCTATTGGGGGTCTGACGTTACTAGCCCCCTAGGCAGATATGCGATACTCATAGACGAACGGACCGGACTGTATATACATTGTCACTGTTAGGCTCAGTAGGGTTTTCCGGATGAGTTCGCTCTTCGGCATCCCTTGAGGTCAGTCCATGGGCAGCCGTTACGCATTGCTAGTGCCGCTGACGGTTTGTGGTTAAACCCACTGCCAGGGTACTGACGAGTCATTAGAGTCCCCCACAGACAGTTTCCCAAGTTCGGGCGAAACGTTATAGAGGCCGTATGGTTTTATGGAAGGGTTCGGAAAATGCACGTGCGTTTACGCATGTGTTATTTTTCGGGCAGATGATACTGGTCGGCTTTGGTTTAAGCCGGATCCGAGTATTATATTGAGTAGGTATAATATATTTGTCTCAGTTGCATTTGTATTCGGTCGTAATACAAATGCGGGTATATTTATATAGTTTCGGGGTTATCCTGAAAGTCGTTTCAGGATCACTTTTGGAAGTTGCCAGTTTCCAGTTTTCTATCAGCCGTCTTTTAACATTTGGTTAAAGACGGATATCTTTTCTTGGATGAGAGTGAGTCATGCTTCTAGAAGCTTCTAGAAGGTTCTAGATGAGATGACTAGGATTAATTGGTGTTGAGTTTTCATTGGATGCTTTTAATGGTTCATTAATGCATGATGACTGGGTTTGTGAGTCATGCTTTAGCTTTAATGAATCTTGTTTAGCTAAGGATATTTTGTGAGATATTTAGTCTTATGGTTACTCTCCCCTCCTCCTACACTACCCCCCTCTCCATATATATGGCCGGCCCCTCCCCACTCTCACTTGGTTGTTGATTTCATTTGTAAAAGATATGATAGTATTTGGGGTGCATGGAATTTTACAGTTCATTTCATTCCATCACCCGATTCCCTCGGCAACTTCATTAACCGATCGTCCACGGACTTGGACGAAGTGAGACAAAGTCATCTACTCATTCTCTACATCATTCTTGGTCGTCTCTTTTAGCAAACTTGACGATCGAGTTGCCTCAAGTCAGAGGCGGGAGCCCGTTTAAAGAATCGTCGACGTGGTGCCACCTCGACGAGGATATCGAAGATCGACGAGATCGGAGCAGCCGCAACGGAGCATGGGATGATGGTTAAAGAACGAAGGACTCGGATCGTTCGGTATAACCTTTCTACACTCTTTACAGTTTGTTAGTTTAGCAATAATGGAAGATCCGGGTTAAAGTATACGATAGCGCCAGTTAAAAAGTTTTTGTTCCGCATTTGGCGTCTGTAGACTGCCGGGGCGCTAGCGTAGACTTACAGTGATATCAGAGCCTCACCATTTTGCTATACTAACTTGTGCTAACGCGTTTAAAACATCGATCGAACCGGAATACTAAAAACTGCAATTTCTAGCTTGACAGTTTCTGTTGATTTGAAATGGTCTCCTAAAATTTTTATACATGTCTCAGAAAACTGTGCAGGCTTTTATAAGAACCACGACAAAATTTGGGCACGTGACTCCACCAAACCGCCGCGGAAACGCGGTCAAACCCATGGTTTGACCGCGCATCCGCGGCCACTTGGTGAGCTCATGCTCCCAAATTTGTACAGTGGGTTCTCTGTTGGATTTTGGGATTTTTTGTATATATATTTTGGGCCCAGGTTTTGTTACTGTTCACCAGTAAGTCGTGGGGCCCACTTTATGATATTTGGTCGATCGAAATTTAAACACGTTAGTTTACAGTGCTTACATTATATCTGCAACCGGGAATGTCATTTGATCGGTAAACCGCGTCTGATTGCTATAGTTCTTTTAGACGGGTTTGCGAACGTGACATTCGCGTTGATGTTCTGTGTTGTGCTGTGATGTTGCGGATTTGTCGTGGTGGATAGCAGTGTGCAATGGTAGTACAGTTTGAGTTTATTTGTACATTTGATATTGCGGGACGAGCGTCCAACTTGTGGACTGCCGTCACTGCCTGTTGTATAATATTCTTTTGGGGCACGACCAGGTTGCGGTCGATGTACTTATTGTACTATTTTTCATTACTGTACTAGGTTTTGCCCCGCGACGGAGTGCACGGATAGCCGGGTTCTGGAGTGCAACGGGTCCGCATCTCATGGCTTTGAGAGGCAGAGGGGTCCCACTCTAGAATTGGCAGACTATTCGCCGCACTCGTAGGGGGTACAGGTTGACCCAAGGAGGGGTGCCCAAGATTACCGGATTCCGTGAAGTGATGGGTGGTCCATTCACTATGTTGTAGGGGCTGCCTCGCTTCAGGTTTTGGCGGGTAACTTGCCGCACCCGTAGGGGTCTAGGTTTCATTGCACAGGCTATCCACACGACAGGGGAACGTCGAGTTTCAGCAGCGACTCTGTGAAACTCGGGGATCCAAGATTATCTGTATTGTTCTGTGATGCTTATTACTTTTTTGTAATGTTGCATATTATCACGCCTGGAGCGATTATTGTATATTGGTTTATATACTATTAGATGTTGTAAATGTTTTACACCCGCGCTAGTCCAGTCCCCGCTCTGTCGTTAGTTAAGTAACCTAACGAGTGATGACGGGACCCAGTGACGAATGCGGATGGCATATACGTACATTTTATTTTCGTTCTTTTCTGGTGTGATTAATTGATGGGACTGCATTGATTCTGATCAATGCAAAGTAAAGCAAACCTGTTTGCAGTTGTTGGAACAAATTTAAAAAGTGTTATTGCAAAGACGTTTTCTTTTGTTATGCATAGCGGTATTCAGTGGAATATCCTGCACCTCATTCGACGGTGCAAGGGCCGATATCCCTTCACCGGGACTGACCCCTTGGGCAAAAGTTTGCGTCAGCGTAATAACTTCACTATAGTCGATTACAAGTTGCTTTGCATAGCGGTATTCAGTGGAATATCCTGCACCTCATTCCACGAGGAAAGAGCCGAGATCCCTTTACCGGGAGTGACCTCTTTAGCAAAAGGTTTTCGCCACTATATTTTAAAAAAAAAAAGCTATCAGGTTCCTTCAGCGATATCAAGTTCACTACGTTAAAGGTTTTTCGCCAAAAACCAGCTGTAGCCCTCCGTCATTTCATATGAATGGTCAGTAGTATTCAAGCTATGTTGGTCTAGCCCTTAGCTAGGACATAGTGATTGGTAGCTGCTGGGGTGTTCACATGTTGCATAGATAGATGCGTTGGTTTGGGACAGTCGTACAGCCTTGTTGGCCCTTAGTCAAGGGAGAGTACGGGTGGGTTCAAATTAACAAGATAATGATGGGAAGAACTTGACATGTGACTTATGATGGGTTGGCCCTTAGTCACGATCATAAGAGCATGGGGTAAAAATCATATCGGGAGTTTCTAAAGAAACTGAAACTTGCCAGGCATGCGCATACCTTCTGGAGTATGAGTAACGTGGATGCATTCCATCACGTTATCATGCGATGAGAGTTGGATCCCGATTCCCACTGATGAGTTGGTTTACTCTTCGGGTGATCCCGATTGATTCTTCTTTAGGTTTGGAGGAGAATTTGACAGGACAGTGGGAGGTTTCCGGATTAGATAAAGTGATAACCATTCTGATCTAGGTTAGAGTGCACGCAGAGTGTTTCTTTTCTCTCTCTCTTTGGCAGCGACCTTTGACCGACCCTAGACTATGACTCAGTGACCAGGTTGACCGAACCTTCTTAAAATACTGGCTTTTGGATTGTCTGTGTTGCATAAGTCATTGCCACTCCTTCTTTTACCCTTTGTATTTCTCAGAACACCCGTATTACTACGGATATCCACTTCCATTGGATAGATCCATCGTATGGTTATATACGAACTCGAAGGGACTTCTTCAAGGATGGATCCAGGTTCAGGAGAAATAGAATTGGTTTATTCAGTTGTCTTTTATTATCACCTTCTCTCAGGTTGCGAGAGCTCCTTGGTTTAGGAGAGTACACCTATTATGCTTATTGGATAGTCTTATTCCAAACCATAGGCTGGTGCCGAAAGGTAGGGAATGAAGAAAACCAATTAGCCTAAGTAGGGTGTGCAGAAGGTAATATGTAAAGACAAAATAAAGGGATTAGAAAGAGGGCAAAGTAAATTGCGACTGATATCATTCACGACCAAAACCGCGTACTTCATCGCCACTCCTATTTCACCTTTAAAAGAATAAGGTATTATTCAGTTGTCTTTTATCATCACCTTCTCTCAGTTGCGAGTACTCCTTGGTTTAGGAGGGTACACCTATTATGCTTACTGGATAGTCTTCTTCCAAACCATAGGCTGGTGCCGAACGGTAGGGAAGGAAGAAAACCATTTAGCCTAACGATGGTGTACAGAAGGTAACGACTAAAGACAAATAAAGGGATTTGGAGAGATGGCAATAAAATATACGGTTGAAGTCATGAATTGGATTATGGAAGAGGCATTGCTATGAATACCAGGATACCCCTACGAAACATTTTCATGTTTCAGTGCATTGTTAAAGAAAAACTGTTTTCCCGATTAGACACTTACTCCAAGGGTATGTATTTACCTGGTTTCATTCTCATATCTGTATGGTTTTACAGATGATGATTGGGAGTAAGATATTGGGAATTAGGTGATCATCCTCATTATATCGGAATTCGTTGTAATTGGTGATATTTGAGGAAATCGCCAGGGTACAGTTTTCCACCGACAACACACAAGTTATGAGTTGTTTAACTCAGCGGACTTATATAGAGTATTGTATGTCGTCCAGTGTCCATCAGGACAAAGGGGTAGGTCCTCGTACTATGTTCTGTTTACTTATAACTTCTCTATTATTTAGACAATTGTTTCGTAGAAATACAAGGTCTAAGTTTTGAGAAGTTGTGGGTATAAGAATAAAGTAGAGAACCAGGTGTCACAAGTATCGGGATTCTTCAAAGAGATCGAAGATGTAGATTCATGTGATTGGTATTCAGATGATAGTGATGGTTTTGAGAAACGTGTTTCTCTTTCAGGTTGCTCATAAATGGATGGATTCCTAAGTTGAGTAATGCTGATTAGCCTCTTTCCATTAAGTTGATATGCACTGGAGACAGCTGCATGATTTGAATATGGTTCCAATTAAATTAGTGCCAAAGTTTCTATATTGGATATAGAATAGTTCGTACCTTAAAAGATGTTAAGGTACGGGGAGTTGTCCAGCTTATGTTTAAAACCAGACTCTGGATAACTCAGGGCACGTTTCTGTAATGGTTGTTTGTGGGTTGACCCTGGCTATGACGAGGGTTGATATTCTATCATTTGGAAGATCAATAGTGCTATTGTTCTTGACTTGCCACAGTTTTAGTAAAAATGGATCTTTTTCAGAAAACAGTAGTGGGAGTATGGTAGAACTGGAAGTGATTCCAGAACCGCGAACGATTACGGAAAATTTAATATGACCTATACATTCAATCAGGTTTGACATTCCAATAGCCACTCCGCAGGTATGGTAGGTAACCTCAGACACCCGAGAGGTACTTCGGTAGGCTCAAGGACGGTGACAGGGAGGTTCTTATCTACCCAGACTTGACACTACTGTTGTTCCAGGATATGAGACCCGGTAGGAGGGTTGTCGTAGTCAGTGGGAGCAACGGAAGCATGGTGGGCAAGTAGCTTATGTCTATTTATAGACTAGAGCAGTTATAGCGGAGATAGATCATCTAATTTTGATATGACAGTCATGGGTTTGACTTCAATCAGAATAGGGGATGGATCTGTTAAGAAGGTAGTAGGGTGTGATGTCATGGTATTTGGATGACATACATAGAGTAGGAAGTAAAATTCCTATACTACGATCAGTTGTACTGTGGTCGTCACACATTTGTTTCTCCAGACAGGATATGGATATAATATTTGACATTATGGTTTCTAGATCTATGGTTTTAGATCTGGATTTGGGTAGTTTCCCAATGTGGGTACTTTGACAGATATTCTAATGGTTTTTGGAATAATTGACTCCTAGCATGGTGGTGTACCTGCAGGTGATGGAGTCACCCTCTCTAAAGGTGTCGTATAGACTAAAAGGGAGAGGGATGTGCATGATTGACATATCACTTGCTTAGGCAGTTGAGTCAATCGTGAGATGTCAAGTACCACACCAGATGTTGTTTTTGCACTAGATGCAATAAGTTTGTATTAATCCAATCCTGGAGAAACATAAGGAAGAAGTTTTAGAACATAAGTACATGTTCTACAGATTTGATGACGGCAGCCTCCTTCGGGAGACGGTTATCATTCCAAGCTTCAAAGGTGACATGGTTGACAGAGTGATTGTCAGAGTTATAGTTTTCCCTCTGACGAAGAGGGACAGTATTGTGGACAGGTGGTTCAAAAGGATACTGTGGGTGGCATGGTGCCGGATACTGATTAGGTTCAGTGATCGATACAGTCTAAGAAGTTTGGATTTGGAGTTCATTTATGAACTAGGTCCCATCAGATATCCAGACATATTCTAAGACAGGTATTACTCGATTCGGGAGGTGGCTTTCTCCGCGAACTTGAGATTTAGAGAGATATAGAAAGAAACTTCTAGGCGGATCCACTCACTAAGGCTATTTCTCGAACACAATAGTTTTACAAACGGGCTTTGTGATACTAATTAGTAGAGGAGTTGGATGTTCGGTTTCACACGGGCTGTGAGTAGTCGACATCGCAATAATTAGCCTTGAGTGCAAGTGGGAGATTGTTGGAGATAGTGCCCTCATAGTCAATTATTGGATCACAGGTACATGATTGCAATGATTGCGGAGGACCTATACCGGTAGGACAGTCTTACTCGAGATGATAGTATGCTATCTAGTTTGCCTTTATCAGTCGTGTACATGATCAGGTGACTGATTACATGTTACACTTTGATAGAGCCCTTAGGATCTTGCTTTACCACCAACAGTATGATGGCGATCATATACGTGAGAGTTGGGTGGTTTATACGCATATCATTAATTGTGGTCCCTAGTCGTGGGAGTTTCGAGACAGGGTATCGATACTCCGGAGTAGACTAGTGTGTACAGTCGAGACCCCGACGAGGGACGGTGGCCGGTCTCACAAGCCACTGGTGTCAGTTGGATCACCTAAGATGTATACATGTGCTCATTGGGTTATGAGTACACCGGACAGGACTCACCGGGAATCTACTAGTTAGTATTATATCTATCGTCAGATAGCAGTTCCCTGGTGACATGTGTACAGGTTAGTTCATCGACCTGAGGTTGTCGTTTGTCTCGTGTAAGTTCCCACTGTGCTTTGATTTCTACCCTACCACGGCTCAAAGGAGTCGTGCAAACAGGTAGCTTTTGGGTACAGTCCCGAGCCATATGGAGGCACGTGAGCGGATCGGCAGGGGATTCGTCTCTCCCGGTATTGGGGGCGAGATCGTGCTGTGTCTAGGAGAGCCATTACACAAAGTCCATGGCCATGGCAGGAGATTTACTGGTAGGTACTCCAGTAGTATCTCAGGGTGTGATTGGGCTTCACTCCGACACGACTTATACTGCTATTGGGGGTCTGACGTTACTAGCCCCCTAGGCGGATATGCGATACTCATAGACGAACGGACCGGACTGTATATACATTGTCACTGTTAGGCTCAGTAGGGTTTTCCGGATGAGTTCGCTCATCGGCATCTCTTGAGGTCAGTCCATGGGAAGCCGTTACGCATTGCTAGTGCCGCTGACGGTTTGTGGTTAAACCCACTGCCAGGGTACTGACGAGTCATTAGAGTCCCCCACAGACAGTTTCCCAAGTTCGGGCGAAATGTTGTAGAGGCCGTATGGTTTTATGGAAGGGTTCGGAAAATGCACGTGCGTTTACGCACGTGTTATTTTTCGGGCAGATGATACTGGTCGGCTTTGGTTTAAGCCGGATCCGAGTATTATATTGAGTAGGTATAATATCTTTGTCTTAGTTGCATTTGTATTCGGTCGTAATACAAATGCGGGTATATTTATACAGTTTCGGGGTTATCCTGAAAGTCGTTTCAGGATCACTTTTGGAAGTTGCCAGTTTCCAGTTTTCTATCAGCCGTCTTTTAACATTTGGTTAAAGACGGATTTATCTTTTCTTGGATGAGAGTGAGTCATGCTTCTAGAAGCTTCTAGAAGGTTCTAGATGAGATGACTAGGATTAATTGGTGTTGAGTTTTCATTGGATGCTTTTAATGGTTCATTAATGCATGATGACTAGGTTTGTGAGTCATGCTTTAGCTTTAATGAATCTTGTTTAGCTAAGGATATTTTGTGAGATATTTAGTCTTATGGTTACTCTCCCCTCCTCCTACACTCACCCCCCTCTCCATATATATAGCCGGCCCCTCCCCACTCTCACTTGGTTGTTGATTTCATTTGTAAAAGATATGATAGTATTTGGGGTGCATGGAATTTTACAGTTCATTTCATTCCATCACCCGATTCCCTCGGCAACTTCATTAACCGATCGTCCACGGACTTGGACGAAGTGAGACAAAGTCATCTACTCATTCTCTACATCATTCTTGGTCGTCTCTTTTAGCAAACTTGACGATCGAGTTGCCTCAAGTCAGAGGCGGGAGCCCGTTTAAAGAATCGTCGACGTGGTGCCACCTCGACGAGGATATCGAAGATCGACGAGATCGGAGCAGCCGCAACGGAGCGTGGGATGATGGTTAAAGAACGAAGGACTCGGATCGTTCGGTATAACCTTTCTACACTCTTTACAGTTTGTTAGTTTAGCAATAATGGAAGATCCGGGTTAAAGTATACGATAGCGCCAGTTAAAAAGTTTTTGTTCCGCATTTGGCGTCTGTAGACTGCCGGGGCGCTAGCATAGACTTACAATAATATGAAGCATTAACTCATGTAGAGAGTTTACTAGGGTTAAGGGTTTGGGTTCGGTTAAATAATATCTCCAAAATATCAACACATAATATCTTTGCTTAAAACAAAACAAAAGCTTCTAGAAGCTTCAAGAAAAGACTAACCCAAATCAAACCCTAACCATATTTAATCTCCACTAATCATGTTGCATTTGTAAACATAACTTGTTACAATATTATATATCACATATATAATATATTTTTGTAACAAAAGAAAATAATACAATTAACATATATCGCATATATATCAATGTATTACCCGGTGAGAAAATGAATCAATAAAGCGAACCAATATTAGATAATGTAATGTAATATATCACATATATAATTATACATTAAATTATCGAATCAACACTTGATCCGAAAATCCGGCTATTTCTCAAATAACCGACTAATATTAAACTGTATCAGTTCATCGAATCAACACTTGATCCGATGACCCGGCTATATCACATATACCCGGATGATATCTGATATCACAAGAATAGAATACGGTATCTCATATCATATTATCCTCGGTTCTGTACATATCACATATGTGCTCCTACTCCGTTTTGCCTAAGTCAAGAAACCTCTGTGTAGGACTCTAAAGAATCGTCAATACACCGGCAGTAGGTGATGATCATATCAAAAACCCACAAGCTGCAAGCGGTCAGCTAAACGTAACAGCCACCCAGGTATTGAGCGATCAGAAGATCAACAAGCAAGCTTGTACATTCTCCTGTGAATCCAATCAGTAACACTACCGTACAGTCCGGTCTCTTCGTCTGATATGTTGCATATCTAGTCTAGGGGTGGTAAACGCCAGACCCCCAGTAACCGATAAGTCGTGTCGATGCGAGGCTCATAACAGGTCGAGAACCTACTGATAACACTTACCAGTAGTACTCTATATCAGCCCTGGCCAGGGACTTCCAGTTATAGCCAATCGAACACAGCACAACATCAACTCCCTATACCGGGAGATACGAATCCCCTCCTATCGCTCATTGTCTCCATATGATTCGGGACTGTACCCAAAAGCCACCGTTTTGCACGCCCTCTTGGACGTGGCAGGGTGGAAATCAAAGCACAGTGGGAATCACACAAGACTCTATGACGATCTCGGGTCTACAGACTAACCTGTACCTGTGTCACCGGAGAACTGCCATCTGATGTGAGGTATAATACCATCTGGGAGTTCTCGGCGAGTCCGTTCAGTGTACCCAGTCTCCACTGAGCACCCGTATACCATATTTGATGTCAAACACCGATGGATATGGGATCATCCATCGCCCATCATATGGGTCAAGATGCGTATACGCTAGTCTACCCTGGTGTATCGATGCCCTGTATCGATACACCCTCGACTAGGAACAGTTATAGGATGTACTCGTTGACTACTCTGGCCCCACTAGTATGATCTCATCATAGTCCCAGTAGTCGAGTACATATCCTAAGGGCTTTATCAATATGTGAGAACGAGACAGTAAACAAATACAAGTCAACATGTTAAGATAAAGTGAAACCAAATAGCATACTATCATGACGAGCAAGAAAGTCCTATCTATATATATCCAAGCATCCATTATAATATACATCATATGTACAACAATGGAATCTAGGGCATATACACAATTAACAATCTCCCACTTGTACTAAGGCCAGCCGTTGTTGTATCCCATACCTAGCATCCCGAAGTGTCTCTCAAATTGTGTCTGGGGAATGGCCTTCGTGAGTGGATCCGCAGTGTTGTCCTTCGTATCAACTCTCCTGACCTCGATCTCCCGGCGATCAACTATCTCCCTGATCAGGTGATACCGCCTCAGAATATGTCTGGTCTTCTGATGGGGCCTGGGTTCCTTGGCCAAAGCCACAACTCCATTGTTATCGCAATACAAAGGTATTGGATGCTCAATGGACAGAACCACACCAAGTTCAGTGATGAACTTCTTTATCCAGACAGCCTCTTTGGCACCATCATTGGCAATGATGTATTCAGCCTCCATCGTCGAGTCTGCAATGGTTTCCTGTTTGGAACTCTTCCAACACACCGCCCCTCCATTGAGGGTAAAGACAAATCCTGAGTGCGACTTAGAGTCGTCCTTATCACTTTGGAAGATCGAATCGGTAAAGGACTCCACCTGGAGTTCTCCGTTAGCATACACCAAGAACATCTCTTTAGTCCTTCGCAAGTACTTGAGAATGTTCTTTACAGCTGTCCAGTGATTCTCTCCAGGATTTGCTTGATACCAACTCACTACACTTAGTGAGTATGCTACATCGGGTCTGGTACATAGCATCGCATACATGACAGAGCCTACTGCCGAAGCATAGGGTATCCCTTACATGCGAGCTCTTTCTAAATCAGTCTTGGGAGACATCTCTTTGGAGAGAGTGAGTCCAGAGATCGTGGGTAGGTTCCCACGCTTGGATTCTTCTATACTAAACCTCTTTAGTATGGTGTCAATGTACCTGGATTGGGACAATCCCAGTATCCGTTTAGATCTATCTCTATAGATCATAATTCCCAGTATGCAGGAGGCATCACCTAGATCTTTCATTGAGAATCTTTGTGATAAGAAGAGCTTGACCGATTGTAGCATAGGAACATCATTTCCTATCAAGAGTATGTCATCCACGTACAATACGAGGAAGACAACCTTACTTTCTGCAACCTTCTTATAGATACAAGGTTCATCTACGTTTTTGATGAAGTCAAACTCTTTGACAACAACATCAAAGCGAATGTTCCAACTCCGCGATGCTTGCTTTAACCCATAGATGGATTTAAGCAATTTGCACACCTTTCCGCTGCTCCCACTATCGACAAAGCCCTCTGGCTGAGTCATGTACACGCACTCCTCTAAATCACCATTTAGAAAGGCGGTCTTAACATCCATTTGTCAGATTTCGTAGTCATGATATGCAGCAATGACAAGTAAGATCCGGATGGACTTAAGCATAGCCACTGGAGAAAACGTTTCGTCATAATCCACACCTGGTCGTTGACGAAAACCCTTTGCAACAAGTCTAGCTTGGAAAGTCTCAACTTTTCCATCTACACCAAGTTTCTTTTTAAAGATCCATTTGCTCACAATGGTTTTTACCCCTTCAGGAGCAACTTCCAAAGTCCATACTTTGTTGGTGTACATGGATTCCATCTCAGATCGCATTGCATCCAGCCATTTCACAGAGTCACCACTTGTGATGGCCTACTCGAAACTAGTTGGGTCATCATTTTCCATGATGCAATCCTCGCTCCCACCATCAATGAGAAAACCGTAGTATCTCTCCGGTGGATGAGAAACCCTGCCAGATCGGCGGAGAGGCTGGGGTTCGTCGGGAACTACTGAATCCTTTGGTTCTACCAAATCTTCTGTTGCAGTTTGTGTTGCTGGAACTTCTTCCAGTTCTACCTCATTGCCACTAATTTCTTTCATTAGAAAACCCTTTTCTGAGAAAGTGGCATGACGAGAAACAAACACCTTTTGTTCCTCGGAGTGGTAGAAGATATACCCTCGCGAATGTTTGGGATATCCAATAAACTTGCACAGGACAGACCTTGCCTCGAGCTTGTCCGGATTTTGTGTTTTTAAATAAGCCGGACAACCCCATATCTGAATAAAATTAAGACATGGTCTTTTCCCATTCCATATCTCATATGGAGTGGTGGGCACTGATTTGGTTGGAACTCTATTCAATAGGTATGCAGTTGTTTCCAGTGCATGTCCCCAAAAGGAAACATGCAACTCAGCATTGCTCATCATAGAGCGCACCATATCTAATAGGGTGCGATTCCTCCGCTCTGATACACCGTTGTGCTGTGGTGTATAAGGAGGAGTAAGCTGAGAGAGAATCCCATTCTCTTTTAGATAGCCCAGAAACTCATTGCTCAAGTATTCTCCTCCTCGATCAGATCGAATAATCTTAATACTTTTGCCCGTTTTGTTCTCTACTTCGTGCTTATATTCCCTGAATTTCTCAAAAGCTTCAGACTTGTGTCTCATCAGGAACACATGTCCGTATCTTGAGAGATCATCAGTGAATGTAATGAAGTAGGAAGAACCGTTCCTGGCATGTGTAGACATGGGATCGTATACATCACTATGTACCAGTCCTAAGAGTTCCTCAACTCTTTCTCCGTGTCCATTAAACGAAGTTTTGGTCATTTACCTTTGAGACATGAATGGCAAGTATCATAAGATGATAATTCGAACGGATTCAAATATCCATCCTTATGCAACTTAGCTATCCGTGTCGCATTGATATGACCAAGTATACAATACCACAAGAAGGATTCGTTCATTTCTGAACTCTTCCTCTTGTGTGTGTTTTGTATATTAAGGACTGTATTTTGATTGAGAATGAATATGCCATTATGTAATGAGCCTGATCCAATCAACTTTTGATTTAGGAATATGTTCATAACATTATCTTGTATTACAAAATTATACCCTTCTTTACTTAATAAAGAAACTGATATAATGTTGCACATCATATTCGGTATATAATAGCACTCATTCAGAATCAATGTATTACTACTTGGTAATACAAGGTGATATTCGCCAACTGCTTTGGCTGCAATATTTGTACCATTCCCTACTTGTACGGAATGATCACCCTTTCCCAGTTCTCTACCTTTACGTAGCCCACGTAAAAATTTACATATGTGGGATCCCGATCCGGTATCTAATACCCGGGACGTAGGGTGAACTGAGAAACAGTTCTCAATAACTAACACACCCGAAGAAAATGCATCAACATACTTGTTCTTCTTTTGGGCGGCGTGAGAATCCAGATATTGTCCTATTCCCTGCTCAGTCTCATAACAATTATAAGAAAGAACGGGACCAACGTTCCCCTGCTTAGTATAATAAGCGGGTTCAGTCAATACATCCATATTATTATATTGATTATGGCCTGACATGGTCGCTACCTGGAGAGAGAGAGAGAGAAGAAAACACTTTAGCATATGCTCTTGCAAGATTAGATTGGTTATTGTCTTATCTAATCAGGATGTCTCCCACTGTTTTTATCAAATCTTCCTTCAAACCCTAAAAGGTAAGATTAGCCGGGATTAATTACACCCTACAATTTCGTCAATCTTTCAGCCAGATCAGTGTTGGTACTTGAGGGAGGTTCCCCGTGCTTTCGCACGGACCTAATTAAAATAAACCTCGTTTTCCCAGAGGCATAACCCCGTTAACGCCTTTCTAGACACCTACTTGATCGGCTAATTGTCCTGTGTAAAATTCTCCCAGGAGTAACTCTTACTCGCAGTGGGTATCGGGATCCAACTATCTCATAGGAGGTATGCAATCTCATTGCAAATTTCAACACTTGAAATTCCTGATAATTCTTTTACCCCTAGTGTCCTATGACCTTGAAGGAGGCCAAACTACCCATAGGGCGCTAGTCAAGTTCAACCCGTTCATTTCTTGATTGAATTAAACCCACCCGTACGACCCTTGACGAAGGCCAAACTACGCCGTACGAATACCCTAATCCAATCGCATCGTATGCTAGCAGATAAGCACTAGTTAGCTACCGTACACTACGCCTTGACGGGGGCCAAACTACCGCAGCACGAATACTAAATAGTACTTATCTGAAATGACGGAGGGCTACGCAGGTTTTTAAGAAAACCATGAGCGTAATGAACTTGATATCGTCGTAGAATCGAGTGATTTGAAAATGAGTGTTTTTGAGGCTTTTCTAGTTTCGCTAAAGAGGTCACTCCCGGTGAAGGGATCTCGGCTCTTTCCTTATCGAATAAGGTGTAGGGTATATCATGTATACCACTGTACAAAGCAAGAACTATATAAAAGCAATCGAAAACTAAACCGCAAGTTTGTAGCATCTGCCAGTTTTGCTAAAGAGGCCACTCCCGGTGAAGGGATCTCGGCTCTTTCCTTATCGAATAAGGTGCGGGGTATCATATATACCGCTATGCAAAGCAAAATTGTAGCTACCCTTTTTATAAAGTTTTGATTCTACAACATCTTTTAGGTTTCTTTTCTTTTATTAATCTCATTAATAAATCCCATCAGTTAATGCTTCCTAAGCATCACAGAAGAAACGAAAGCAGTAATATTTATATATCAACATATATATATAGTATAAGCATTCGTCTCAGGCAGTAATATGATCTCATCACAGAACATTGCAGCAGAAGATAACATATGAAATATTGGATATACTAGGACGTCCGTGTTTTATATCGAGCCTGTGTAAAACACGGATTCCACGGTCGTGATGAATAGCCAAACCCACATCCCTAGACCCCTACGAGAGCGGCAAGCAACACTGCCAATTCTAGGGTTAGGAGACCCGGTCTCGACTCCTCGAGATGGCCTCCCACTGTATCCTAGAACCCGGTTACTTGTGCTCCCCTCCTTGGGTCTACCTAATGTGGAAAAGTAAATAATATACAATGGTGACATCAACCTCATCCCGGAAGTGCCCCAATAAAAGAATATTACATACAAATGAATTTTACATGAATGAAAATAAAAACCCCCATCTCACATAAAACCCCCGGCTATTCAGAATACGACGATCCAATATAACATATCACAGCAACATATAATATCTCATATCATCAACGTAAACAAGTATGCGTATCCCGATTGTCGTTGATGTATAGCAACGAAGCCGGCGATACACCACATACTACGCTTACGGTCAAAGAAAAGAAAGTGTAAAACTACAACATTTGGAATCCACAATCACTTTAGACATCTTAAATCCGAAATATCACATACTTCGCATTTCATACCTAACTATATGAATTCCACATATTGTATCACATTCCAGATAAATAGACAATATTAAACTTTCCGATCGAATAATCAAACACCCAAGAATTCCCAAATAGCTCAACACTCGAGCGGAGTTAAAAAATCCCAGAACATGACACCGCCCCAGTGAACCGGCCGTAGAAGGGTCAAACCAACGCCTTACTTGTGGCAACGCTAAACAACCACAAACCCAAGGGTTCAGTGGAAGTTTTGACGGTCACATAATCGAGTTAAGGTTACGTTCTTCTAGAGGGTCCACAGATATGCTTGCATGTTTTCCCAAAAGATTCAAACTCAAGAAAAATTCAACACTTGAAAGTTTTTCGTGTCGGGAAAAAGTGAGTTATTGATATCCGTTCGAACATTTTAACACGTTCTAAATAATACGGAAAACACTTAAACGAAGTTAAACTTTCCGATCAAATCAACGAATACAAAAGAACTCCAGAAAACTCAACACTTGAGTAGAATTAAAAATTCCCAGAAGCATGCAAAAGTACCTACGGATGTTACTATGAAAAAAGCTAACCCTAATACCCATGTACGGCCGCGGAACCGCCGCGCAAGGCATGGTATTGCCTCGGTTCCGCGACGCTTTAAGGGAATTAGGATGTCGTTTTTCACAGTAATCCTTAGAATTCCCTGCTTAATTTTCTGAGTATTTTTAATACAGAAAAAATCAACATTTTAAAAAATTTCTAGAGAGGGGTTCAAAACCGACGTTTCGGGGTTCGATTGGACTTTTAACTTCGTATACACATCGCCTAATGCTCTAGCTTGGCCCTGATACCACTGTAGGGTTACTAGGCACTCCCACAAGGGTCTATAAGGCATCAACCATGTCTGATTTAAAATTTAGAAGTGCCGAACAACCTAAAGCGAGGATCTTTGCTAGATTATTAGGGTTAAACATGCAAGTAAACATCTTTAAAACTAAGAGAGAGGGATTACAATCTTTGTAGTCCGCTCCTTCGCTTCATTATCTCCGAGTAGTAGTCCCTTCGCCGCGATCCATGATCTCCCGGACTCGAGAGAGACTCCACAAGCCGAATGATCCATGCTTGCTTGAAGTCTTCCTTTTCGAAGATGATCTACCTTGAAGAATCTTTAACTCAAGCTCTCACTTCTCTAATCAAGTATTAATGAAGTGAACACCCTAATCTAATTGTCTAGATTAAATGAGGATGATGAAGTAGGAATTATGCTCTCTTTTATTTTCAAGATCTCACACTAATTCATCACAAAATCAAAAAGCTAGAAAGCTTTCATGAATGAAGAAGAAGATGATTTCTTTTGTGATGAATAATGAAAAGTCAATATGCTTAAAAATGAACCTTGAGTTAATAATATGAAGCATTAACTCATGTAGAGAGTTTACTAGGGTTAAGGGTTTGGGTTGGGTTAAATAATATCTCCAAAATATCAACACATAATATCTTTGCTTAAAACAAAACAAAAGCTTCTAGAAGTTTCAAGAAAAGACTAACCCAAATCAAACCCTAACCATGTTTAATCTCCACTAATCATGTTGCATTTGTAAACATAACTTGTCACAATATTATATATCACATATATAATATATTTTTGTAACAAAAGAAAATAATACAATTAACATATATCGAATATATATCAATGTATTACCCGGTGAGAAAATGAATCATTAAAGCGAGACAATATTAGATAATGTAATGTAATATATCACATATATAATTATACATTAAATTATCGAATCAACACTTGATCCGAAAATCCGGCTATTTCTCAAATAACCGACTAATATTAAACTGTATCAGTTCATCGAATCAACACTTGATCCGATGACCCGACCATATCACATATACCCTGCTGATATCTAATATCGCGAGAATAGAATACGGTTTCTCATATCGTATTATCCTCGGTTCTGCACATATCACATATGTGCTCCTATTCCGTTTTGCCTGAGTCAAGAAAGCTCTGTGTAGGACTCTAAAGAAGCGTCAATACGCCGGCAGTAGGTGATAATCATATCAAACACCCACAAGCTGCAAGCGGTCAGCTAAACGTAACAGCCACCCAGGTATTGAACGATCAGAAGATCAACAAGCAAGCCTGTACATTCTCCTGTGAATCCAATCGGTAACACTACCGTACAGTCCGGTCTCTTCGTCTGATATGTTGCATATCTAGTCTAGGGGTGGTAAACGTCAGACCCCGGTAACCGATAAGTCATGTCGATGTGAGGTTCATGACAGGTCGAGAACCTATTGATAACACTTACCAGTAGTACTCTATATCAGCCCTGACCAGGGACTTCCAGTTATAGCCAATCGAACACAGCACAACATCAACTCCCTATACCGGGAGAGACGAATCCCCTCCTATCGCTCATTGTCTCCATGTGATTCGGGACTGTACCCAAAAGCCACCGTTTTACACGCCCTCTTGGACGTGGCAGGGTGGAAATCAATGCACAGTGGGAATCAGACAAGACTCTATAACGATCTCGGGTCTACAGACTAACCTGTACCTGTGTCACCGGAGAACTGCCATCTAACGTGAGGTATAATACCATCTGGGAGTTCTCGGCGAGTCCGTTCAGTGTACCCGGTCTCCACTGAGCACCCGTACACCATCTTTGATGTAAAACACCGATGGATATGGGATCATCCATCGCCCATCATATGGGTCAAGATGCGTAGACGCTAGTCTACCCTGGTGTATCGATGCCCTGTCTCGATACACCCTTGACTAGGAACAGTTATAGGATGTACTCGTTGACTACCCTGGCCCCACTAGTATGATCTCATCATAGTCCAAGTAGTCGAGTACATATCCTAAGGGCTTTATCAACATGCGAGAACAAGACAATAAACTAATACAAGTCAACATGTTAAGATAAAGTGAAACCAAATAGCATACTATCATGACGAGCAAGAAAGTCCTCTCTATATATATCCAAGCATCCATTATAATATACATCATATGTACAACAATGGCCTCTAGGGTATATACATAATTAACATCTTCACTTCTCTTTTCTTTTATTTTTCTTTGTTGTTCTAAGTTTTTCCTTTTTCTTTTCTATGTTCTGATCTAAAATTAGTTTTATGAACTGAACAAGTTTGTATAGGATGAGGGGAGTGAATTATGAGTTGTAGGAGGAGATGTCACCAAGCAAGGGTGTGGTATTTTCATGCAAGTAGGTGGTGTAGTAAGAAAAAAGGTGAGGTTTTCATGCAAGAATGAGGTGGATATATGAAGTGTCATCTTGGATGTGTTATGCCATAGTTATAACTTAAGCTTAACATGACCTTACCCTTTTTGCACATAAACCCTCACAAATTTCAAATTTTCACAATTACCTAATCTTTTCACAAAACCCCTCATACTATATCATATTACAAATGAAGCTAAATTTTTCACTAAAACCCTAGTAATTTACTAATGTTACAAACTAAAATTTCAAATTAATTAGTTTCACACACTACTTATGAAAATGTCCTATTTTGTTTCAATAACTTTTTAGATTAACATTTTATTATTTAATTAATTAAATTAATTTTTTATCTAAAATTTTCAAAATGTTACAATATTCCCCCCTTAAGAAAATTTGGTCCCCGAATTTAAATTAAATCCCCTTCTTAAAACATTTTCCTTAATCCAATCTGCTCAAATTCAAAACAATTTTCCGGGGTCCAACTTAAAACATACAATGTCCGGGCAAATAATGGAACTCCAAAGTCCCACCTGAGCTAAAATGCATCATAACGCAACCGTGTGCGTGAAATATCAAAATAAAAATAAACTCACATAACTGTAACTCTAGCGGCGCTATGAGAATTACTCCAGTTATGATGCAATTTGCCAAATATGAAAACCATTGTGTATCCTAAATACACGATAATTGCCACCATCGTAGTGCAATATCGATGCATACGACCAAGCGAAACATTTTATATAAATCAAATCTATAAAATATCTTATCAAGTGAAAAGCACGAAAACAAAATCAACCCTAATGGGTTTGCGTCCAATCTCAAACCACACGTTACGGTGTGCATGAAAACAAAACATCTCTAAGTGCAACAGGCGTGCACGAAACGATATCCACTGCATCTACTGTGCATGGAACAAAGTGTACAAAATAGTATCAAGTGCATCGGGGTGCACAAAATGAATCTCAAGTGCATCAGAGTGCACAGAATCAAAATCAAGTATACCTTGGGTATATATATATAAAATCTCTTAACTATGTGCATTTGATGTGCACGGAAATATCAGTGTAGTGCATCCGGTGTACATTACACTCAAATCGAGTGCAGTCACCTCGCACGAAAATCTCAACAAGTGCACCTGGTGTGTACAAAACATAAATCAAAATGAAATTTCTGTACATGGAAATCTCATCAAGTGTACCTGGTGTGCACAAAGAATAAATTGATCCTTAAATTCTTAAAATACATATATCAAAATAACGGACGTTGAGTTGTTCTTTTTCCAACGTTGAAAATGGAATGTTTTAGATCATAAAAACGCAAATTGAACTCAAAGGACATCGAAGCCTATCTTCTTCAATGTCGGAAGGTGTTTATACCACCGAAATTGGCATAGCAAGGATTACTACTTTCCGTCTGCCATGTTCTAACATTCTATATCTTTGAATTCTGGTTCTTCTTGCGGATCTCTAATACCATTGCTTCTTTATGCGATCGTCCGGTGAGGAGCAACGACACCATTCGTCTTATTGCTGATACTTCCCATCACATCTTCTTGACCAGTAGTCCAGTCTCTTGTAACGCAACATGTTGATAACGGAAATCTCTATCCTCTACTTGTGTGCTAACAACTGATCCTGGGTCCAATCTTACTTATTATCAATTTCTAGAAAGGATCCCCTTCAAGTCTTCTGCTGATCTCAGTTATCCAGCCTGTCCAGAACTAGCACCCATTACTGAATCCACTTTCTCTTTAGTAACAATTGTTATTCCTTTCTAATTTCCTCCTGAAAGTGTAGTCGTACGCGTCTCAGTGTATGCATCAAATCTTCAATATCAACGATGAAGAACAACTGTCCACTAAAATTTTGTAATAATTTCACATTCCATTACTCTTCAATCCATCAGTTTAAGGAGTGTATCACGATAGTCACGCGAATTGCAAGTCATATATGGTTATAATCATGCCCGAACCTTTCAAGACTTCCAAAAACACGAATCCGACATCTCTGATATTCTATAGAAGAATCTGGCTAAGCTCACCTTCGAAAACTCGTCCCAATTCGTCGGAGGAAAACTTACTGCACGATCTCTTTCTCGAGCGACTTACATCAGGTCTGAGCAAGATCCATCGGAAGAAGCTAATCAATTTCACCGATCTCGTATCGGAGCACCACAACGGATTAAAAGTCCTAATCATCCCACATCTGAACGGCTATGAATCCTTCTGATCCATCTACACTTGTAAACATCGTCAACCTTTAACTTCATGAACCCTGGAAGCAAAATCTCGATAACCTCAACTATGTTTGTTACCGCTATCTGAACAGTACGGAACACCACGATCTTCGGAGAGGGGAAAACATCACGACTCAAGTCCGGCTGATCTCTAGCAATGATCCTACTATCTGGTGCGGATCCCGAAGAAACTCGCTTCAATATTGGAACTTGATCAATATCACTAAACGACGTGTCTCTATATCATCGGAATGTCATCCTGGTCAGTCCTTGTCCCAGACAAGTCTGCTCTAACCGTATCTCTAACTGCAGCCCTCTCAGTTCCTATAAACATGGTGACCGAAATAATCAACATGCACTGACGAGGATAGATCAACGAAATGAATAGAAGGAAGATCTCAAGATATAAATCCTAAGGTAACTTAGGCGGAGTATCATATCGTAAATATGTCGCGGAACATATGTACAGTACGTCACTCTACTTAGTACTTACTCCATCAACAAAGGTCATCCTATATAACGAAAGTTCGGGTATAAGACCCCCACAGTCAAGTCTAAGTCCTATAAGGTCAAGCCTAGGTAACAAAATGTATGCCCAGACTCCATATAGTCAACCTAGACTCGAACAAAGGTTAAACCAAACGCTCTGATACCAACTTTGTCACGACCCAAATGTGGCACGTGACCGGCACTCAAATCACGTGACATCTAAAGACGTCGACGCGGTTCAAGTAAGCCAAAACCCGGAATCTAAACCCTTTTTGAAAATATTGGAGGTGGACTTTAAAATAGTCATCATATGGAATCAGTTTAAAAAAACATTTAAGTTTAACTAAGTATGTTTGAAAAGCATCCATGACGTTTTGAAATTCGACACCTCCTCCTTTGTATTTTTGTATAACCCGATACAACATAATAAAATAATTAGCATCCCAACGGGAGCTGACCTCCACGTCCAAACGACGGAGCAACCAAACAATCTATATCAGAAGTCTACTCCAATGAGTGAGACATCACCACACACAAATTCTAAGTCTCGCTTCTAAGTCGACAATATACCCTTTCTAAGTTGATGGAGTTTTCACTAGATACAAGAATGTATGAATAATCAAGTGTGAGTACGATACAATAGTAACCCACTTACCAATCAATCACCGAAAGGAATGTGTGCCCAAGCCGTTGATAATCCAAACGGTAAAACCTGCAAGAACTGTGGCACAACGGGGGTGAGTTGCCGACTCAATGAATAGAAATACATCTAAAGGTAGAAATCGAAATGCATGACGATACCTAGGTCATAAATATAGTACTATCATGATATGTACTAATATAATATGATATGTGAATGTATCATAATGCAATACTAACTATCATGCAATCCCAAGTAGAATATATCAAATGCAAATGACCTGTATCTAGGTATAAGCCCAATGTAATATATATATATATATATAAATCTCTTCTTTAAAATAGCCGCGGAATAGATATGTCACGGCATAAAGCAGACGTGATAGTATGAAATGTAATAGATATCTTATTTAAGATATACGTCATGCTATTTTAATGAATAGTGTTAAGAGGTTTACAATTTAAAAGATTTCAGTGTCATATCAGACACATGAAAATAATGAGGCTATAGCTCGATTTTGAAATCCCTTTTTATGTATATGAATGCCCATACGAATATATACAGCACCTGTCCCCTGGATCAATCCTGGTCGGCTATAATAACTGTAATCTAACTGTGTACCTCATGATAGCAATCATATCAATATGTATGGATGTCCAACATCGACACCCGAAATCAGAAATCTCTCGTGTCCAGCACCGACACGTAAATGCAGATATCGTCGACACCATCTCAACAGATGATCGCCACCCGTTATCCCTGGCCCGGTCGGTACGCCTGGATATCCGCCGCGCTCAATCTAGCCCCGGTCAGTATCTCCTGGATATCTGCCGTGTTCATCTCTATCTCCGGTATCGAGTATCCTCGCTAGGCTCCCCGCCTATAATGCGGTTTTTCTGCCCCTCGGTCTCGAACCGGGTCCACCATGTATCCGACTGTATATCCCACCACTCAGTCCGGATAAGAACAAGTCCGAAACCGTATAGCCCCCCCACTCGGTTCGGAATAAATACTCAGAAAATCTATAAGAATCAAATACAACATCTATAGTACTGATATTCGTAATTTACAACAGGAAATAAAGAAAGACTGCTTAATTAAATCATATAGGCATAATGATATCAATTTTACTGTGTCATGGCACTACTAATGATGTGTAGTATAGCATACACGTCTGTGCTCATGCAGCATGGTAATCATTAGTATTTGTGCAAGTGTTCTAAAAGTGTATTAGCCTACTCATATCGACATCTACATATGCAATATATCATAACGGTCCTACAGTGACATGGCAGTACCAATGAGGTGTAGTGTAACATATGTATACGTGCTTGTGCAGCATAGTACTCATTGGTAGTTGTGCAGTATTCTATTAGAGTGTTCGTATTACAGAAACGTATAATATTATTAACTATAACGTGAACTAATAAAGTAATTCTAAGCATAACTAATAAATGTAATTCGGCCGTTATTCGGCGTACGAAACTCTTCATCACCAATGCGGTATAATTCCTCATATAATGTCTCACATTATCAGTATATCTCAAATCTTCTCTAGTACGGCATGATCCTTCGTACCAATTTACCAAACCATCCGTAAACTATATGCAAATGAGTATCATACTAGATGCAATTTAATTCAAATATCTATATCTTAATTAATTTCTAAACCACTATATATCATAATACTATTTATAAGGTTGCGGGGGTGCTATACGCCATCCACCCGACTTCCCCCGTAGATGTAAATCTACTCACCAACTTCATAAGCTTGCTGAAATCCACGCTGCTATGTCCTCCAACTCTGTCTCGGAAATCTTCGCGATCGCACCTATAATCGTATTTAAAATCACATCGATATAAATATCATATTGAAAACCAAAACAACGAGCTAAACACCCGTAGGTTAGAACCTACAGCTCACTTACCCCAAAGATGATCAAATGTCCCTGAACTTAACGTACGAACGTCAACATTTCAGTTGCAGTACAGAAATACGGAAAATCATATCGAAATGTCGGAGACTTTAATAAAACACAATCTAAACATTCCCATATTTCTCTGTATGAATATTGGGACAAAACAAACAATACCATAGCTCATAATATACTCTATTAGAGCTACAGAAGAAAAATCAACACCAAAACCTTTTGGGGGCCGGCGAACTCGGAAAATTGAGGGATGTCGCCGGATCAAATGTAGGGTATGGGGTTCAAGCTTTACATGAAGTCTTCTGGTGGGATTATGCTACTTCTGGTGTTGCTAGATTTTCTACTAGTTACACCTAGTGGTTCCAGATTCAATATCAGTATGATAAATATCACAATTATCCTAGTTTATGATACTACACATACTAAACATGCTATGTGAGGATATTGTGACTATCTAACACTTATACTAACCTAAGTTAACCCTTCGCTGTCCATAACAGTAAAAACAGAATCGTGTCACGAAGCATTCGTGTTGTATTTTAGAATTTTGATCCCTTTTCAGATATTAGCTTCCAGATTTCCCATACTAAAAATTTAACTTAAATAAACAACACCAAACACATTAATCCACACACATAGACCTACCCTAAAAACCACAACACCCAATTCCTCAAGAAATCCGGCGAGATCGGATTTTTTCTTCTTGTCACCGGCCAAAATCCGAGCAACGGGGTTCGTCTTCCTATGGTTTATTCTAGGTCTAGTTTGTAAGATGATGTAACTGTTTGATCATTTTAGTTATTATCTAAACTATAGCAGATTAACACAGAGCTAAATTTTGCCTAAAATACGATATTACTGATATTCGATTTCTAAAATAAAACAGTTACATAACTAAAATCCTACAGGGTTTAAGGATTATACCTACAGTAAGATCACTGGAAAACTCCCTCCAAGAAGCACAACTCAAGGATCCTAGCTTGAGGGTGATAGTGAAATTTTAGCACTTAGCTCTTCTCTTCACTTCTCTTTTCTTTTATTTTTCTTTGTTGTTCTAAGTTTTTCCTTTTTCTTTTCTATGTTCTGATCTAAAATTAGTTTTATGAACTGAAAAAGTTTGTATAGGATAAGGGGAGTGAATTATGAGTTGTAGGAGGAGGTGTCACCAAGCAAGGGTGTGGTATTTTCATGCAAGTAGGTGGTGTAGCAAGGAAAAAGATGGGGTTTTCATGCAAGAATGAGGTGGATATATGAAGTGTCATTTTGGATGTGTTTTGCCATGGTTATAACTTAAGCTTAACATGACCTTACCCTTTTTGCACATAAACCCTCACAAATTTCAAATTTTCACATTTACCTAATCTTTTCACAAAACCCCCCATACTACATCATACTACAAATGAAGCTAAATTTTTCACTGAAACCCTTGTAATTTACTAATGTTACAAACTAAAATTTCAAATTAATTAGTTTGACACACTACTTATGAAAATGTCCTATTTTGTTTAAATAACTTTTTAAATTAACATTTTATTATTTAATTAATTAAATTAATTTTTTATCTAAAATTTTCAAAATGTTACACAGTGGGAGGCCATCTCGAGGAATCGAGACCGGTCTTCTAACTCTAGAATCGGTATGGTTGCTTGCCACTCTTGTAGGGGTCTAGGGGTATGGGCTTGGCTATTCATCACGACCGTGGAATCCATGTTTTTCATTTCTGGCTTAATCTAAAACACGAACCTCCTAGTATATCCTATATTTCATATATCATCTTCTGTTGTTTCTTTGATGTGATATGATCATATAACTGGGTGAGACGAATGCTACTTATATATATGATATACTAGTAGACACTATATATGTTTTGCATCCGCGCTAGTCCTGATCCCGCCCTACCGTAAGTTACGTAACCTTAAGACTCGGGTCTCAGTGGCAAATGCGGATGACATATATGTGTATTTTATTTTCGTTTCTTCTGTGATGTTTAGGAAACATAAATGATGAGACGTCATTAATAAGATTAATGAAAAGAAAAGAAAGCTAAAAGATGTTGTAGAATCAATTATTTCAAAACGGTAGCTCTAGTTCTTGATTTGCATAGCGGTATTCCATTATGAATATCCAGCACCTCATTCGATGAGAAAAGAGCCTAGATCTCTTCACCGGGAATGACCTCTTTAGCAAAACTAGCATATGCTACAACCCACTCGGTTTGTTTTGAAAACTACTCGATTTTAAAGCGGAGCTTAAACTACTCATTTTCAAATCACTAATTACTAGATTCTACAACGATATCAAGTTCATTACACTAAAGGTTTTTTTCAAAACCAGTTGTTGCCCTCCGTCATTTCAGATTGGTACTATTTAGTATTCGTGCTACGTTTGTTGACCTAGTCAAGGCGTAGTGTTCGGTAACTAATTAGTGCTTTTCTGCCGCATGTTGATGCGATTGGTTAAGGTAGTCGTACGACCTTGTTGACCTTGTCAAGGGTCGTGCGGGTGGGTCTAATTCAATTACGAAATGACGGGTTGAACTTGAATTACGGTTTATGGTTTTCTGACCTTGTCAAGGTCATAAACCGCATGGGAGTAAAAACAGATATTGGGAATTTCAAGTGTTGAAATTTGCAATGAGATTGCATACCTTCTATATGATAGTTGGATCCCGATACCCACTGCGAGTGTTACTCATGGGAGAGTTTTCCACTTTACAATTAGCTAATCAAGTAGGTGTCTAAGAAATGTGTTAATGGGGTTATGCCCCTGTGAAAATGAGGTTATTTAATTAGTTCCAAGCGAAAGCATGGGGAGACTCCCTTGGAGTACCAACACCTGCCTGGCTGACCGATTAGCGAACTTGTAGGATGTAATTAATCCCGGCTAATCTTACCTTTTAGGGTTTGAAGGAAGATTTGATAAAAACAGTGGGAGCCATCCTGATTAGATAAGATAATAACCAATCTAATCTTCGAAGAGCACACGCTAAAATGTTTTATTCTCTCTCTTTCCTGGTAGCGACCATGTCACGCCTTAATAAAGATAATAATATGGATGTATTGACCGAACCCGCTTATTATACTGGGCTGGAGAATGTTGGTTCCACTCTATTTTATGACAACAGTCATGAGTTTGGGTAAGGGATAGGGGAATGTAAGGATTTCCACGCCACCCAAAAGAAGAAAAATCATTTTGATGCATCTTCTTCGGGTGTGTTAGTTATTGAGAACTGTTTCTCTGTATGCTCTACGTCCTGGGTATTGGATACCGGATCAGGATCCCATATTTGTAATATGTTATAAGGTTAAAGAGAAGTAGAGAACTAGGAAAGAGTGATATGTCTCTCAGATTAGAGAACAGAGAAATTATTGCGGCCGAAGCTGTCGGCGAATATCACTTTGTATTGCTAAATGGTAATACATTGATTTTGAATGACTGTATTTCGTACCGTCGATGATGTGCAATATAATATCCGTTTCTTTATTAGATAAAGAAGGATATAACTTTGCATTAGAGAAAAATGTTATGAACATTTTCCTAAATCAAGTGTTGATTGGGTTTGGTACATTATGTAATGGTATATACGTTCTAAATCAAAATACAGTTCTAAATATATAGAACACACACAAGAGGAAAAGTTCAGAAATGAACGAAGCTTTCTTGTGGCATTGTAGACTTGGTCATATCAATGCGACCAGACTAGCTAAGTTGCATAAAGATGGATATTTGAATCCGTTCGAATTTACATCTTATGAAACTTGTTAGTCATGTCTCAAAGGAAAGATGACCAAAACTCCGTTTACGGGACACGGAGAAAGAGCTACTGAACTCTTGGGATTGTTATGTAGTGATGTATGCGGTCCTATGTCTACACATGCCAGGAATGATTCCTCGTACTTCATTATATTCACCGATGATCTCTCAAGATTCGAACATGTGTTCCTGTTGAAATACAAATCTGAAGCTTTTGAGAAATTCAAAGAATATAAGAGCGAAGTAGAGAACCAGACGGGTAAAAGTATTAAAATCCTTTGATCTGATCGAGAAGGTGAATACTTAAGCACGAAATTCCGAGATTATCTAAAAGAGAATGGGATTCTCTCTCAGCTTACTCCTCTGTATACACCACAGCACAATGGAGTATCGGAGCAGAGGAATCGCACCCTATTAGATATGGTGCGCTCTATGATGATTACTGTTGAGTTACCTATTTCCTTTTAGAGTTATGCACTTGAGACAGCTGCATACATATTGAATAGGGTTTCTACTAAATCCGCGCCAACCACTCCATATGAGATATGGGAGGGGAAGAGACCATGTCTTAATTTCATTAAGATATGGGGTTGTTCAGCTTATGTTAAAAAGGAAAAAACGGACAAGCTAGAGAAAAGGTCTGTTCTATGTAAGTTTGTTGGATATCCCAAACATTCGCGAGGGTATATCTTTTATCACACCGAGGAACAAAAGGTATTTATGGCTCAACATGTCACCTTTTTAGAAAATGAATTTCTTGTAAAAGAAATTAGTGGTAATGAGGTAGAGCTGAAAGAAGTTCCAGATATATAAACTACAACTAAAAATTTAATAGAACCGAAGGATTCGATAGTTCCCGAAGAACTTCAGCCACTCCGCAGATCTAGTAGGGTTTCTTACCCACCTGAGAGATACTACGGTTTTCTCATAGACGGTGGGAGCGAGGATTGCATCATGGAAGATGATGACCCAACTAGTTTCGAGCAGACCATCATAAGTGGGGACTCTGTGAAATGGCTGGATGCTATGTGATCTGAGATAGAATACATGTACACCAACAAAGTATGGACTTTGGAAGTTGCTCCTGAAGGGGTAAAACCCATTAGGAGCAAGTGGATCTTTAAGAAGAAAATTTATGTAGATGGAAAGGTTGAGACCTTCAAAGCTAGACTTGCAGCAAAAGGTTTTCGACAACGACCAGGTGTCGACTATGATGAGACATTTTCTCCAGTGGCTATGCTTAAGTCTATCAGATCCTATTTGCCATTACTGCATACCATGACTATGAAATCTGGCAGATGGACGTCAAGTCCGCTTTTCAAAATGGTGATTTAGAAGAGAGCGTGTATATGACACAGCCAGAGGGCTTCATAGACAGTGTGAGCAGCAGAAAGGTATGCAAGCTGCTTAAATCAATCTACGGATTAAAGCAGGCGTCGCGGAGCTGGAACATCTGTTTTGATATAGCAGTGAAAGAGTTTGACTTCATCAAAAACGTAGATGAACCATGTATATATAAAATGGTTATAGAGAGTAAGGTTATCTTCCTCGTATTGTACGTGGATGACATACTCTTGATAGGAAATGATGTTCCTATGCTGCACTCGGTCAAACTCTTCCTATCACAAAAGTTCACTATGAAAGATCTGGGTGATGCCTCCTGCATCCTTAGGATAAAGATCTATAGAGATAAATTGATTGATCTGCTAAAAAGTGTGTTCGAAAAGTAACCGCAACCAAGACGGTGTCGCCAGTAGCTAGCTGCGATGAGTATGGGTCGTCCGCAGAGAAACGTGAACTCTTTTCTTGCTTTAGATGAGTTGATTAAAGAAGGCTGATTGTTTGTCGTTACGGATATAAGATTTATAAAGGAAAGGCTTACAGAGTTCATACGACTTAGTAGTAATGGATGGATAATTAAAAATGACTCCTTTTATTTTTTAATAGTTTAAAACTAGATCGATAGTGATGAATGTAGATTAGGGTTCTCTTTTGGAAGAAACTAGGGTTTTCCCACTACTGACCCTTGTCCTTGCATTGATCTCTATTCATGTCTAGCCCTTAACAAAACAAGTGTTAAACCAATCTCAAATCGTGGTCGTGACTATCAATAAATTGGTAGCACACCCGATAAGGAGGTTAACATTTCTTTTGCTAAACTTTATAAACTTTAAAATGTATAAAAGAGGTTAAAAGATTTTATCATCCATTATTCTACCCTATCCTCCGAACCCTAACAAGCTAGGAATTACTCGCTCATATTTAAAGTAGAAGAAAGGATGAAGAAGAGTGAAAATATGATTAAGATGCAGAAAGTAAGTGCAGAAAGTAACTACGGAAATTAATTGCAAAAAGAACAATAAAAACACTACTTTTATTAATCAACTATTGCATACAACTTTTCTCCTTAGAAAGTAGAATCCAAAAATCCTAGTTTGCTCTAGATCTCTCTTGTTGGAGGTAGATGATGATCACTCGGATACGTGGACCTCTTGGATCTCTTGATCTCTTCGGTGATGATCTTTAATGTGAATTTCTCGGTCTTATATATAGTCACAAAAACTAGAAACCCTAGATGCCCTATGTGAATATAAGCTGTTAAGATCCATCACACAAAATTTCACATCGTACGGCTACAAACATACCGCGGATCCGCTGCATATTTTCATGTTTGGCCCCCAACCACGGCAACCTTGTAGCATCAGGACTTAGGATTTTTTCTGCTCTCTTCTGTTGACATGTGGAGACCCCTTCGATGTCTGGATTCTGAAAATAATGCTCTGAGTCTCTGACGTTCCTAGATCTCATGATTTGCTTCAATATTTTGGCAGATTCGATTCCGATATCTTGATTTAACCCGGATCTCTTATATTTCAGACCTGAGCTAATATCTGCACAATATCTCAAGTCATAGTGTTAGTAGTATTTGGTATTTTTGAGATATTATCGTAACCATTTTATATGATATTAAATCTTAAGAATATTGATTAGGAATATTTGATATGATGTGCATATTTTAATTACAAAGATTTCATTTAAATTTTATATGCATATATTTTCCCTCATTATGTTAATTAGAATGTAGAAACATATGATAATAATCTTTTTTTAAATAAACCCTCATATGTTCTATATTTACAATAAACACCTTTTAGTACTTAACAATAGTAGGGAAAATATTCATTCAAATCTGCAATATTTTTGACTAATCAAATACCCCCAAACTTAACTTTGATCGTCTCGATTAAACTAGTTATTAAAGAGAAGAAGAAGAAAAAGAAAAACCTAGCATACTTTCGTGGGCAACACGATTGCACTTAGCACGTGCAACAAGCCGTTAGACCTCTAAGTGTCCCTACTAGGAGGAGTGTTATCTCCTGAGGGTTTTCAGCGGATTACACCCATAAAATCCCATAATAAAAAGAAGGAAGATGAAAGTTACATACAAAGATAAGGAACTTATAAAAGAAAGAACTTGAAAACAAGAGTTTCAAACTACACTAGCTTTTTAGTTGCCATGAACCCTATCTTAATAGTCATGAAAAGATGTCAGAAATTACATCATCCCTCAATAAAACATCGTCTTTAGTCTTCCTCCCTACCTTTCTTCCAAACATCGATCATATACCCCTACGTGTGTGTAAAAAGCATTCCTACACTTAGAGAATTCAATTCAAGCAATCGTACTCTTGTCCATCTTCCTTAGTACTTTTTAGTCGGTGAATGTTTCAGATGGAATTGCTCACACATTCTTCATGCGACCGTTAATACTTCTTGAGGTACTAACCAACCGATTACCAAATGTGCTCACTCTTTTAGGAGTAATTAGCAATATTCTAGTCTTGCAATACCTAAGGCTTAGTAATGGCTCCCAAACCAGTTGGTCTAAAGCACTAGGTGATAAGGTACCCACGCTATATTTTTTTTATGCTGCCTTAAGTAATTACAAACTAGTGTTCATTTTTTCTTCACCATTTTTTTCATTTATATTTTTGTTTATATATATATATATATATATATATATATTCTTCATACTAAGGCTTTTAGACAAGAGCATTTCAAGGTATCCTCTACTATCCCAAGTTTCAAGACGTGTGCAAATGCGTATAGTAGGGTATCAACGTTCAAAAGTTTAGACTCAAGAATAGGGACTATTTTTCAGACTTATTTCTATCATCAAATTAGTGATTTCCTTCATCTTACTAACCCTTGGGACAACAGCTCATGACTATCTATTACTAGCTTCGTTATAAAATATCTAATTTTCTTTCTTTTCTTAAATCTCTTCCTATCTTTCATATGTATTTTTCACTTCCAAACTTTTATTATAAATTTTTTTTTGTGTTTATTTAGTATAATGCAAAAAATGATGCGTGAATAAGCACAAACCTCCCCCAAACCTATTTGCAGCAGTGTCCTCACTGATATCATCTTTTAAACTTAAAACCTGTAGACTTTGGAAGAAAAGTTAGTAACGGAGACAAGAATTAACGACAGTGAAATCCTCCCCCAAACTTATTTTTGACTCACAATTTTAAAAATTTTGTTTTTCTTTCAAGAGCTAAAATATTTTTCTCCCCCTAACCTTGAGTGAAACAGTATTAAGCATTTAAAATTATAAGAGGGGGGGTAAAGTTATTGGTCTATGCAAAGCTTTACAAAGACCAAAAGTCATCACCAACCATTCGAATATTTTATCGATGTAACAACATAGTTGGTGGAAGATCATAAATGTGAAGAAGTGGGGATATAAGAGGCGTAATCGATCGGGTTTACGTCTCGGTTGGTAGAGACGAAACAGTGATGGTGCAATACTCGCATTCTTGTTCTTGATAAGAAGAAAGTGTGGCGGTTCAACATCTTTGGATGGGGGTTGATTCATCACAACTCCCATGTCCTTTAGGAATGCGAGTTCTTCGGCAAAAATGTCTTCAAAACTTTCATCGATATTCCGAATGATAATCTAATCGGAAAGAATGGGCCAATACTCGGATTCTATAAAAACTTCATATATAGCGTTAGATGTTGACCCGGATAGCTCAACTAACTCATTCGACAAGTTAAGGGATTCGGACGTAGGCGTGGACTTGTCGATAGAAGGGTCCTCATGTGTATAATAAGTATTAGGATCAAACAATAACGCACAAGTGGCGTCGAGATCAGTATAGTGAAGCTCCTCAAATTCGCAACTGTCGAAATCTATCTTATCGACAGAACATACATCTACTATATGAGCATAGGGTTCAGAGGGTTGACTTCCTAACTTGTAGATATTAAGCTCAATTGTCATCTTCCCAAAGGATAGGTTCATTGAACCGTTACGACAATTGATTATCGCGTTGGAAGTTGCTAGAAAAGGTCGACTTAGAATCACCGGAATTTGGTTCCATGGGTTTGCTACAGGCTGTGTATCTATGACTATAAAGTCCACATGGAATATAAATTCCCCAACTTTTATTAACACGTCCTCTAGCTCACCTCGAGGTTGGGTGATAGATCGATCGGCCATCTGGAGAGTGCAATGCGCAGGTTTCAACTGTCCTATACCTAATTGCTCATAAATAGAATACGAAAGCAAGTTAACAGTAGCACCTAAATCGAGTAGAGCACGATTGATATTTTTACCCCCAATAGTTATAGATATTGTAGGACAACCGGGGTCCTTACGTTTCGTGGGCACTAGTTGGGTAAGAGAATTGCTCATATTACTTGCTAAGAAAACTTTTTTAGGCACTCGAATTTTTCTGTTCCTAGTGCACAAGTCCTTTAAAATTTTCGCATAGGAAGGAACTTGTTTGATAGCATCTAGGAGAGGAATATTTATGTTAACTTGTTTAAAAATTTCCACTATCTTCTCCATTTGGGGACTCGGTCTGTTGGCCCTCAACCTGTGTGGAAAAGGAGCTTTATCAATAAGGGTTGGGTCCAACTTTTGAGGAGAAGTTTGTGGGGATGGAATGGATCCCAAAATTGGATTTGGGATGGTTGTAGCTGGTAATTCCTTCAAGGAAGTGAGCTTAAGGTTCGAGCATAGTGGAAAACGGAGAATATGCTCGGAAGAAGATGTTGGATTAGACGAAGTAGGAGTAGAAGTAGTAGCCGGGGTTTCATCAATGTCATCAACTTCAACTTGTTTCCCAACATTGTTATTCAGCACTCTTCCCGATCTCAACGTAGTTACGACACTCACATTATAATTTTGAAGGATAAGATTCGCGCTTTGTTAGTGGCCAGGATTTGGTTGAGCTTGAGATGGAAGTCTCCCTTTCTCTCTCTCACACTCATTACGGCATTTAACTGTGCAAGTTGTGTTTTTATTGATTTTATACTTTCGCCGTGGGAAGCGGTGTGTTGCACTAACGTTTGGATAGAAGACGTTAAATTAGTCGTCGTTTGCGTGGATTATTTAATGAACGTCTCTAAGTTTCGTTCGAGTGCAGAGGTTTTATCGGTACCGGCCGTTGAAATATTATTATAAGGAGCAAAGTTGTTGGCCGGATTTTGAAAAGATTGTGGTTGAAAGGGGTGCTGACTTTTTTGTGGTGGCTGCTGCTGTTATGGAGGAAGCCTTTGATAATTATTTTGGCTTGAGAACTGATTTTGATTATGAGACTGGTTTTAGTTCTAAGCGAAATTAGGGTGATTCCTCCATCCCTGATTATATCTGGAGGAATAGGGATCGTTTCTAGGTCGTTGCTGAAAAGCAGCATTAGTTTGTTCATGACCTTGAGACGGAGGATTCAAAGGACATTTTCCTTTAAATGTAATGGGTCTAAACAGCAACCACACACGGTTTTGGGGAGAGTAACTTGGTTTAGGGAGGTTGACGAGACTTTGTTTTCGATAGCTTCGAGTTTCTTTTGCTTCACGGCCATTTCGGCTTTCATTGCGATGGAAACGTCGAGCTGATGGATACCTGCCCTAGATGAAGATGATGTTGGTTTATTGCTCTCCAATTGTGAGGTTTGTTTGGCGAGATCCTCCAGAAATTGCCAAGGTTCGCCATCATCTTTTGACATGAAATGGCATTGACAAATGGTTTCAAGAATTTGTTTCGTGGCAGGATTAACACTCTCATATATAATTCGGCAAAGTTGCCATCTATCATTTCCGTGATGGGGGCATTGGACAAGAAGATCTTTAAACCGTTCAAAGCATTTCCAGAATGGTTCGTTGGGAAGTTGGGTAAACTAGTTAATCTCGCTTTGAACAAGGGCGGTTTTGTGATTAGGATAAAATTTCTTAAGAAATGATATAACGAATTCATCCCATTTAGCGATTGAATGTGCGACAGTGCTATAAAGCCATTTTTCTGCTAGATCGCACAAGGTAAAAGGGAGGAGACGTAATCGCATAGCATCCACTGAAAGTTGGATTATGCTCATCATTGCACATACGTTCTCGAATTTGGTTATGAAAACGTATGCGTCTTCGGATTCAAGCCCGTGGAATTTGGGCAATAAGTTGATGAAGTGGGGTTTAATTTCGAAATTACTCCTTTTGGCTGGTGGAAAAGATAGACAAGTAGGAAGGGGTCCACGTATAGGGTAGCATCTTTCTTGGAGAGAGATGCGCGGTGGATTCTGCACACCTACGGGTGGTGGTGTAGGATTGCTAGGCATGACAACAAGGGTTTGGGAGGCATCGTCCATGCCATTTTCAAAATTTTTCCATACTAAACAATCCTAACCCTAGAATCTTAACTAAAGATTTAGACAATACAAAGTGTAAGCAACTTTACAACTAAGTTAACTAGGAATACAACCTTTGTAGACCGGTCTTTCACTTTAATAGCTCTGTGAAGTAGTCCCTTCGCTCCAAGTAGTGATCTTGCGGACTCTAGAGTGGCTCCACAAGATGAAAGCAACGAGCTTGCATGAAGTCTTCGAGGCCGAAGATAATCTATGTCGAGGAGACACTAACCCAAGCTACCTCTTCACTAATGAGGGATTAGTGAAGCTGACACCCTAAACTAAATGGCTAATCTAGTAGAGGATGATGAAGTAGGAATTTTGCTCACTTTAGAATTATTTTTCTCATTCTATTTCTTTACCTCACCAAAACCTAGAGAGCTTTCTCTTGTTGAAGATGAAGATGAAGAGAATAATAGATGAGAGAGTGAATGGCAACCATGGGTGAGAAATATCTCATATAACTCATGTAGAGACTTAACCATGAGTTTAGATAATTGTTGGGTTAATAAATATCTAGTGCAAGAAAAAACTAGTGGACTAAGTCAATGGATCTCCAAGCTTCTACAAGCTTCATGCCAAGTGACCAATTTCTAACTAATAATTGATTTACTCTAAATAAATAAACCCTATATTATCATTATCATGGTGTAAGTCTCATACACCAATGTTGCATGTGGCATCAAGCATGGCACAAAAAAGAAAACATAATTAATATATATATCACATATATATTAAGTGTGCACATGTGAGAAAAAGAAATGCTTATGTGAGCTAATATTAGTTAATGTAAATTAATATATCAAATATATAATTATACATTAAATCATTAAATCAACACTTGATTTAATAATCAGGCTATATCTCATATGACCGACTAATTTGTATCAACTTATCGAATCAACACTTGATTCGATAACCCGACTATATCTCATATAACCGACCGATACAGTATTGACTTATCGAATCAACATTTGATTCGATAACCCGGCTATATCTCATATAACCGACCGATAACATAAATCGCGAGAATAGAATACGGTATCACATAATCGTATTAATCTCGGTCCCGCACATATCACATATGTTCTCCTACTTCGTTTTGCCTGAGCCAGTGAAACCTCTGTGTAGGACTCTAAAGACTCGTCAATACGCCGACAGTAGGTGATGTTCATATCAAGCACCCACAAGCCGTCAGCGGTACTAGCTGGACGTAACGGCTATCTGAGTATTGAGCGATCAGAAAATCAACAAGCAAGCCTGCTCTTACTCCTGAAAAGCCTGTCAGTAACACTACCGTACAGTCCGGTCTCTTCGTCTGATATGTCGCATATCTAGTCTAGGGGTGGTCAACGTCAGACCCCAGTAACCGATAAGTCATGCCGATGTGAGGCTCATAACGGGTCGAGAAACTACTAATAACACTTATCAGTAAATCTCCGTATCAGCCCTGGCCAGGGACTTCCTGTTATGGCCAATCGAGCACAGCGCAACATCAACCCTCAATACCGAGAGAGAAGAATCCCCTCCTATCGCTCATTGCCTCCATGTGATTCGGGAATGTACCCAAAAGCCACCGTTTTGCACGTTCTCTTGAACGTGGTAAGGTGGAAATCAAAGCACAGTGGGAATCACACAAGACTATATGACAATCTCGGGTCTACAGACTAACCTGTACCAGTGTCACCAGAGAACTGCTATCTGACGATAGGTATAATACCAACTAGGAGTTCTCGGCAAGTTCGTTCAGTGTACTCAGTCTCCACTGAGCACCCGTATACCATCTTTGATGTTAAACACCAATGGATGTGGGATCATCCATCGCGCATCATATGGGTCAAGATGCGTATACGCTAGTCTACTCTGGAAAATCGATGCCATGTCTCGATACACCCTCGACTAGGAACAATTATAGGATGTACTTGTGGACTACCCTTGGCCCTACTGGTATGATCTCCATCATAATCCCGGCAGTCAAGTACACATCCTAAGGGGTTTATCAACATGTGAGAGAAAGACAGTATTACTATACTAATCTACATTTTAAGAAAAAGTCTAACCAGATAGCATACTATCATGTCGAGCAAGAAGTCCTCTCTCTATATATATCCAAGCATCCACTATAATATACATCACATGTACAATAATGGCTTATAGGGCATTCATATAACTAACAATCTCCCACTTGCACTAAGACCAGTTGTTGTAGTATCTCATCCCAACATCCCGAAGAGTCTCTCAAATTGTATCTGGGGTATGTCCTTTGTGAGTGGATCCGCTGTATTGTCCTTTGTGTCAACTCTTCTGACCTCGATCTCCCGGCGATCAACTATCTCCCGGATCAGGTGATACCGCCTCAGAATATGCCTGGATCGCAGATGGGACCTGGGTTCCCTTGCCAAGGCCACTGCTCCATTGTTATTGCAATACAAAGGTATTGGATTCTCAATGGACGGAACTACTCCAGGTTCAGTTATGAACTTCTTCATCCAGACAGCCTCTTTGGCAGCATCGTTGGCAGCGATGTATTCAGCCTCCATCGTCGAGTCTGCCTCTGTTTCTTGCTTGGAACTCTTCCAACAAACCGCTCCTCCATTGAGGGTAAAGAAAAATATCGAGACCGACTTAGATTCATCCTTATCACTCTGGAAGCTCGAATCGGTAAAGGACTCCACTTGGAGTTCTCCATTACCATACACTAAGAACATCTCTTTAGTCCTTCTCAAGTACTTCAGAATGTTCTTCACAGCTGTCCAATGACTCTCTCCTGGATCTGCTTGATACCTACTCACTATACTTAGTGAGTATGCTACATCGGGTCTGGTACATAACATCGCGTATATGATAGAACCTACTGCCGAAGCATAGGGTATCCCGTTCATTCGAGCTCTTTCCAAATCAGTCTTGGGAGACATCTTTTTGGAGAGAGTGAGTCCTGTGATCGTGGGTAAATTCCCATGCTTAGATTCTTCTATACTAAACCTCTTTAGTATGGTGTCAATATACCTGGATTGGGACAATCCCAGTATCCGTTTAGATCTATCTCTATAGATCTTAATCCCCAATATGTAGGAGGCATCACCTAAATCTTTCATTGAGAATCTTTATGATAAGAAGAGCTTGACTGAGTGCAGTATAGGAACATTATTTCCTATCAAGAGTATGTCATCCACATACAATACGAGGAAGACAACCTTACTCTCTGCCACCTTCTTGTATATACAAGGTTCATCTACGTTCTTGATGAAGTCAAACTCTTTGACTACCACATCAAAACATATGTTCCAACTCCGCGATGTCTGCTTTAACCCGTAGATGGATTTAGGCAGCTTGCACACCTTTCCGCTGGCCCACTGTCCACAAAGCCCTCTGGCTCAGTCATGTACACGCACTCTTCTAAATTACCATTTAGAAAGACGGTCTTAACATCCATTTGCCAGATTTCGTAGTCATGGTATGCAGCAATGACAAGTAGGATCCGGATGGACTTAAACATGGCCACTGGAGAAAAGGTTTCATCATAATCCATACCTGGTCGTTGACGAAAACCTTTTGCAACAAGTCTAGCTTTGAAAGTCTCAACTTTTCCATCTACACCAAATTTGTTCTTAAAGACCCACTTGCTCCCGATGGGTTTTACCCCTTCAGGAGCATCTTCCAAAGTACATACTTTGTTGGTGTACATGGATTCCATCTCAGATCGCACTGCATCCAGCCGTTTCACAGAGTCCCCATTCGTGATGGCCCGCTCGAAGCTAGTTGGGTCATCATCTTCCATCATCCAATCCTTGCACCTACCATCAACGAGAAAACCGTAGAACCTCTCGGGTGGATGAGGAACCCTACTAGATCGGCGGAGAGGCTGAGGTTCGTTGGGAACTATCGAATCCTCTAGTTCTACCAAATCTTCTGTCGTAGTTTGTGCTGCTGGAACTTCTTCCAGTTCTACCTCCTCGCCACTAATTTCTTTTCCAAGAAATCCCTTTTCTAAAAGATGGCATTTCGAGAAATAAACACATTTTGTTCCTTGAAACGGTAGAAGATATACCCACGTGAATTTTTGGGATATCCAAAAAACTTACACAGAACTGACCTTGCCTCGAGCTTGTCCGGATTTTGCATTTTAACATAAGCCGGACAACCCCATATCTTAATATAATTAAGACACGATCTCTTCCCCTTCCATATCTCATATAGAGTGGTAGGCACAGATTTGGTAGGGACCATATTCAAAAGGTGTATGGCAGTCTCAAGCGCATACCCCCAAAAGGAAATAGGCAACTCAACAGCGCTCATCATAGAGCGCACCATATCCAATAGGGTGTGATTCCTCTGCTCCGATACACCGTTGTGCTGTGGTATACGGAGGAGTAAGCTGAGAGAGAATCTCATTCTCTTTTAGATAGTCATGGAATTCCGTGCTCAAGTATTCTCCTCCCCGATCAGATCGTAAGATTTTAATACTGTTACCCGTTTGGATCTCGACTTCATGCTTATATTCTTTGAATTTCTCAAAAGCTTCAGACTTGTGTTTCAACAGGAACACATGTCCGTATCTTGAGAGATCGTCAATGAATGTAATGAAGTACGAGGAGCCATTCCTGGCATGTGTAGACATGGGACCGCATACATCACTATGTATCAGTCCCAAGAGTTCGTAACTCTTTCTCTGTGTCCAGTAAACGGAGTTTTGGTCATCTTTCCTTTGAGACATAAATGGAAAGTTTCATAAGATGATAATTCGAACGGATTCAAATATCCATCCTTATGTAACTTAGCTAGTCGTGTCGCATTGATATGACCTAGTCTACAATGCCACAAGAAGAATTCGTTCATTTCTGAATACTTCCTCTTGTGTGTGTTCTGTACGTTAAGAACTGTGTTTTGATTCAAAACGTATAACCCGTTACATAACGCACCAAACACAATCAACACTTGATTTAGGTAAATGTTCATAACATTATTATCTACTACAAAGTTTTATCCTTCTTTATCTAATAAAGAAACTCATATTAAATTGCATATCATAGAGGGCACGTAATAACATTCGTTCAAGATCAAAGTATTGCCATTTTGTAATACAAGGTGATATTCACCAACTGCTTTGGCTGCAATATTTGCACCATTCCCTACTTTTAGAGAATGATCACCTATTTCCAGTTCTCTACCTTTCCTTAGCCTAAGTAACATAGTACATATGTGGGATCCTAATCCGGTATCTAATACCCAGGACGTAGAGTGTACTGAGAAACAGTTCTCGGTAACTAACACACCTGAAGAAGATGCATCAACATGATCATTCTTCGTTTGGGTGGCGTAGAAATCCGGATATTTTCCTATTTCCTACTCGGACTTATAACAATTATAAGTCGGAGCGGAACCAATATCCCCCAGCTCAGCATAACAAGCGGGTTCGGTCAATACATCCATATTATTATCTTGATTAAGGCCTGACATGGTCGCTACCTGGAGAGAGAGAGAGAAGAAAACACTTTAGCATATGCTCTTGCAAGATTAGATTGGTTTTTATCTTATCTAATCAAGATGGCTCCCACTGTTTTTATTAAATCTTCTTTCAAACCCTAAAAGGTAAGGCTAGCCGGGATTAATTACACCTTAAAAGTTCGCCAATCTTTCAGCCAGGCCAGTGTTGGTACTTTGAGGGAGCTTCCCCGTGCTTTCGCACGGACCTAATTAAAATAAACCTCGTTTTCTCAGGGGCGTAACCCCATTAACACCTTTCTAGACACCTACTTGGTCGGCTAATTGTCATGTGTAAAAATCTCCCAAGTGTAACTCTTACTCGCAGTGGGTATCGGGATCCAACTATCTCATAGAAGGTATGCAATCTCATCACAAATTTCAACACTTGAAATTCCAGATAATATTTTGCCCCTAGCTTCCTATGACCTTGACGAAGGCCAACAAACCATAGGCCGCTAGTCAAGTTCAACCCATTCATTTCATGATTGAATTAAACCCACCCTCACGACCCTTGACGAAGGCCAATAAAGTCGTATGACTACTCTAATCCAATCGCATCACATGCAATAAGCAGATAAGTACTAGTCAGCTACCGCACACTACGCCTTGACAAAGGCCAACAAACACAGCACGAATACTAAATAGTCTTTATCTGAAATGACGGAGGGCTACGCAGGTTTTTAAGAAAACCATGAGCGTAATGAACTTGATATCGTTGTAGAATCAAGTGATTTTTGAAAAGGATTGTTTTTGAGTCTTTTTACTAGTCTTGCTAAAGTGGTCACTCCCGGTGAAGGGATCTCGGCTCTTTCCTAATCGAATAAGGTGCAGGATATTTCACAAATACCTCTATGCAAAGCAAGAACTAAAAGAAGCAATCAAAAGACAAAACCGAGTTGGTTGTAGTATCTGCTAGCTTTTGCTAAAGAGGTCACTCCCGGTGAAAGGATATCGGCTCTTTCCTTATCAAATAAGGTGCTGGATATTCTACAAGGAATACTGCTATGCAAAGCAAAAACTAGAGCTACCCTATTTGAAAATATGATTCTACAATATCTTTTAGGTTTCTTTTTCTTTCATTAATCACATTAATGAAGTCCCGTCATTTATGCTTCCTAAGCATCACAGAAAAAACGAAAATACAACGTACGCTTATGCCATCCGCATTTGCCACAGTGTCTCGTTATGAACCGTTAGGTTACTTAACTAAGCATAGCGGGGCGGGACTAGCGCGGGTGTAAGATATAAGCAACGTTTATTATATATCATATATACAATAATAAAGCATTCGTCTCACGCATATAAAGTGATCACATCACAGAATATCAGCAGCAGAAGATAACATATGAAATATTGGATATACTAGGAATTCCATGTTTTATTTTAAGCCAGTATAAAACACAGATTCCACGGTCGCGATTAATAGCCAAACCCATATCCCTAGACCCCTACGAGAGCGGCAATCAACCCTACCAATTCTAGAGTTAGGAGACCCGTTCTCGACTCCTCGAGATGGTCTCCCACTGGACCCTAGAACCCGGTTACTTGTGCTCCCCTTCTTGGGTCTATCCTAATGCGGAAAAGTAAATAATACACAACAATGGTGACATCATCCTCAACCCGGAAGTGCCCCAATAAAAGAATATTACATACAATGAATTTTACATGAATGAAAATAAAAACTCTCATCTCACATAAAAACCCCGGCTATTCAAAACACGACGATTCAATATAACATATCACAGCAACACATAACATCACATGTCATCAATGTAAGTAAATATGCGTATCATAATTATCGTTGACATATGCAATGAAAACGATGATACACCACATATTACACTTACGGTCGCAGAATAGAAAATGTCAAATTACAACATTTGGAATCCACAATCACCTTAGACATTATAAACCCGAAATATCACATACTTCGGATTTCATGCCTAACTATATGAATTCCACATATTGTATCACATTCCACAAATATCTAGACGATGTTAAACATTCCGATCGAATCATCAAACACCCAAAATTTCCCAAAAAGCTCAACACTTGAGCGCAGTTTAAAAATACTCAGAACATGCCATAGTACCTATGGACCAACCGTAGAAGGGTCAACCCTTGCCTCACCTATGGCGCCGCGGAACTACCGCAAACCCTAGGGTTTGGCGACGGTTATTACGGTCATAGAATCGAGTTAGGGTTTCGTTCTTCTAGAGGGTCCATCGTATTACTTGCATGATTTTTGAATATTCTTTAACTTGAAAAAATCCAACTCTTGGAAATTTCCAGCGAGGGTTAAAGTGGGTATTTGATATTCGTTCGAATTTTTTAACACCGTCTAAAAAACCCGAAATAATGTCATAATTACAACTATGAAACACTCTGAAATACCTTTATAGTAAATTAACATCTCATGCAATTTTAGAAAAAACAAGCAACATCTGAAACACCAAAACCCAAAGACCAGAACACCAGACAAATACGAACCCCATAATCCATAATAGGGCCGGCCAGATCGGTTTTTGTGGCTGTGTGCTCGGGTGAAATCTGGTGGAATTGGTTCGTATTTATTCAGTGTTCATGTTACATCTCATATAACATTCTGGAGTTGCTTAAAAAAAATTTCGACGACTTAAAAAATTGACAGAAACTGGGTTTTAGTTTCGAGTGTTTCGGAGTTGTTTCAGTTTCGTAATTCTACAAACATCGTCTAAGTCTCTAGCTAGGATCTGATACTACTGTAGGATTGCTTGGCACGACAGCAAGGGTTCGGGAGACATCGTCCATGCCATTTTCAAAATTTTTCCATGCTAAACAATCCTAACCCTAGAATCTTAACTAAAGATTTAGACAATACAAAGTGTAAACAACTTTACAACTAAGTGAACTAGGAATACAACCTTTGTAGACCGGTCCTTCACTTCAATAGTTCCGTATAGTAGTCCCTTCGCTCCAAGTAGTGATCTTGCGGACTCTAGAGTGGCTCCACAAGATGAAAGCAACGAGCTTGCACGAAGTCTTCGAGGCCAAAGATGATCTACGTCGAGAAGATACTAACCCAAGAAACCTCTTCACTAATGAGGGATTAGTGAAGCTTACACCCTAAACCAAATGGCTAATCTAGTAGAGGATGATGAAGTAGGAATTTTGCTCACTTTAGAATTCTTTTTCTCAATCTATTTTTTACCTCAAATAAATCTAGAGAGCTTTCTCTTGTTGAAGATGAAGATGAAGATGAAGAGAATAATAGATGAGATAGTGAATGGCAACCATGGGTGAGAAATATCTCATATAACTCATGTAGAGACTTAACCATGAGTTTAGATAATGGTTGGGTTAATAAATATCTAGTGCAAGACAAAACTAGTGGACTAAGTCAATGGATCTCCAAGCTTCTACAAGCTTCATGCCATGTGACCAATTTCCAACTAATAATTGATTTACTCTAAATAAATAAACCCTACATTATCATTATCATGGTGTAAGTCTCATACACCCATGTTGCATGTGGCATCATGCATGACACAAAAAACAAAACACGATTAATATATATCACATATATATTAAGTGTGCACATATGAGAAAAAGAAATGCTTAAGTGAGCTAATATTAGTTAATATAAATTAATATATCAAATATATAATTCTAAATTAAATCATTAAATCAACACTTGATTTAATATTCCGGCTATATCTCATATGACCGACTAATTTGTATCAACTTATCGAATCAACACTTGATTCGATAACCCGGTTATATCTCATATAACCGACCGATACAGTATCGACTTATCGAATGAATATTTGATTCGATAACCCGGCTATATCTCATATAACCGACCGATGGCATAAATCGCGAGAATAGAATAGGGTATCACATACTCGTATTAATCTCGATCCCGCACATATCACATATGTGCTCCTACTTCGTTTTGCTTGAGCTAGTGAAACCTCTGTGTAGGACTCTGAAGACTCATCAATACGTCGGCAGTAGGTGATGGTCATATCAAGCACCCACAAGCCGTCAGCGGTACTAGCTGGACGTAACGGCTACCCGGGTATTGAGCGATCAGAAAATCAACAAGCAAGTCTGCTCTTACTCCTGAAAATCCTGTCAGTAACACTACCGTACAGTCCGGTCTCTTCGTCTGATATGTCGCATATCTAGTCTAAGGGTGGTCAACGTCAGACCCCAGTAACCGATAAGTCGTGCCGTTGTGAGGCTCATAACGGGTCGAGAAACTACTGATAACACTTATCAGTAAATCTCCGTATCATCCCTGGCCAGGGACTTCCAGTTATGGCCAATCGAGCACAGCGCAACATCAACCCCCAATACCGGGAGAGACGAATCCTTTCCTATCGCTCATTGCCTCCATGTGATTCGGGACTGTACCCAAAAGCCACCATTTTGCACGTTCTTTTGAACGTGGTAAGGTGGAATCACACAAGACTCTATGACGATCTCGGGTCTACAGACTAACCTATAGAAGTGTCACCAGAGAACTGCTATCTAACGATAAGTATAATACCAACTAAGAGTTCTCGGCGAGTCCGTTCAGTGTATACAGTCTCCACTGAGCACCCGTATACCATCTTTGATGTCAAACACCAATGAATGTAGGATCATCCATCGCCCATCATATGGGTCAAGGTGCGTATACGCTAGCCTACTCTGGAATATCGATGCCCTGTCTCGATACACCCTCGACTAGGAACAATTATAGGATGTACTTGTGGACTACCCTTGGCCCCACTAGTATGATCTCCATCATAGTCCTGGCAGTCAAGTACACATCCTAAGAGCTTTATCAACGTATGAGAGCAAGACAGTATCACTATACTAATCTACATGTTAAGACAAAGTGCAACCAGATAGCATACTATCATGTCGAGTAAGAAAGTCCTCTCTATATATATCCAAGCATCCACTATAATGTTAGTGTATATGCCTTAGAGGCCATTACTGTATCATACTAGTTTGTATATTACTTGATGGAATCTTGGGATATTCATAGTTGTATAGACAATCTTGCTCAAAATGATAGTATGCTACTTGGTTTGTTTCTACTTTAATGTGTACATGTGTTTCTTTTAGCATATCGCCTATACACATTAGTGGAGCCCTTAGGATCTTTGCTTGATTACCAGCGTTGTGACGGCAGTCACACTTGTGGGGGATGGGTAATCTATAAGCACATCCTTATACAGGTCCCTAGTCGTAGGACTATCGAGACAGGGCATCGATACTCCGGAGTAGACTAGCGTATACGCTTTTCATCCCAGCAGGGGAGATGGTCTGTCCCACAGCCGTCAGTACGTCGTACTTGAGATAGTATGCGGGTGCTCGTTAGGTTACGAGTACACCGGACAGGACTCGTCGGGAACTGTTGGTTGGTACTATACCTATCGTCAGTTATCAGTTCCCAGGTGACATGAGTACAGCTTAGTCCGCTGACTTGACACTATCACTTCGCCTCGAGTGTGTTCCCACTGTACTTTGATTACTACCCTACCACGGCTCAAAGGAGTCATGCAAACAGGTAGTAGTTGGGTGCAGTCCCGAAGCACTTGGAGGCAGTGACGGTTAGACAGGATTTGTCTCTCCCGGTATTGGGGGTTGATATCGCGCTGTGTCTAGGAGAGCCATTACACAAAGTCCCTGGCCAGGGAAAGCGAGATATACTGGTAGGTTTTCCAGTGTTATCTCGGGGTGTTCTGGGCTACACTCCGACACGACATGTACCGCTATTAGGGGACTGACGTTTACCGCCCCCTAGGCCCGCCATGCGATATTCTCAAACGAACGGACCAGACTATACGGAGATTGTCACATACAGGCTCAGTAGGAGTTCGGATGGGTTCACCTCATCAGTCTTCTCATCGGCATCTACCTGTGGACCGTTACGTACAGCTAGTGCCGCTTGCGGTCTGTGGTTAAACCCACTGCCAGCGTAGTGTCGAGTCTTTAGAGTCCCACACAGAGGGTTATTCGCCTTTGGGCAAAACCGAGTATAGGTCGCATAGTTTTGCGACGGGGTTCGTTCATATCCGCGCACTTGTGCACGTTTAGTGTCCGGACAGTTATTACTTGCGGGCTTTGGTTTAAGCCAGATCCTAGTATATGTTTTGGGGTTAGTTTTATCTTATTGTATTCGTGTTCCTCGGAACACGAATGCGGGTGTGTATGCACAGTTGACTGAGGCAGAGGCAGATGATTCTCATTAGGGTTTTGGTACGGGTGTGTATGCACAGTTGACTGTTCTCTTTTTCCAAACCCTAATGAGAATAGGAAATGTGATTAATAATATTAGTTAACAATTATTGTGCCATGGTTGAGTTGAATTCTTGACTTTTGTTGACTTGTTGACCGGTTGACCAAAGTGGACTTGTTGACCATCATCATTTGTTTTCAAAGATGCTTCTTATTCTTTGCAAAAGCATTTAATGAATGAAATGATAATGGTCATTCATCAACTCACCATCACAAATTGTTAATTATTATTATTATTATCATTTTCTAAATTATGAGAGCATGGTTGTAAAAATATATTCATTCTCACTTGCATCTTCTCTCTCATCCTTAGCTCTCCTTCTTCCTCTAGCTCAAGGCAAAACTCTCTCATGAGTTGAGAGCTATTTTTCTTGGAGATAAAACACCAAAACTCATCTCTACTCATCCTAAGGTTGAAGGTTTAGCAAACCTAATACTTTAGTTACCTCAAGATCGAGGAAGGAGCTCAAGGTAGAGACCCTCAGGTGGATCCATCTTCGACAAGAGAAGGCGACGAGAAGAGAACCATCTGACCATCACAAGGAGTCCAAGAGAAGGAGTTCAAGTTAAGGTATAACCCCCTAACCGAGTAGGTAAAGCTCTTGTTAGTTGCTTGTGTGTTGTTTAGTAAAGATCCGGATTTTCTAGTCCGTGTTACCATGACCCGAAAAATTGTTTTTCACCGTTTCCGCAAGCCCGAAAGAACCGGGGGAGGTAACGTGGACTTACAGTGGAATCAGAGCCTAGTTAAACACACACTAGCATGTTAGCAAAGTATCTAGAATTTCGATCGGACAAAAAACCGCAAAACACGTCAAAAATATCAACTTTCTGCCGATTTTTATTTCTGCTCCAAAAATAATAAATCATGTACTAAAAATCAGCTCAGGGTTTTTAAAGAACACCCAAGAAAAACGATCCAGCGAGTCGACCAACTCACCGCGGAACCGCGGCAAGAGCATACTCTCGCTGCGGATCCGCGGCCGAGTTGACTCGGCCGTGGGTCGTTTCTCCTGCAGTGTTCTTATATTGGTGTTTTGGAATTTTTAGGATGGTTTGTTTCTGCCCAGATTTTCCAGAGAACAAATTTATTTTTGGGGTGGTTACAAATCTGTATTTTGATCGAACTTCTCTAGACTTTGGCTAATGGGTTATATCTGTGATGTGATATATGTATTGAACGTCTGCTAATCGCTATACGTCGATTAATGGGGGTTATACATATCTGTGATCTGTAATGTTGATGGTTTGTGTATATGAATTCGTTGGATTTTCGCGGATGAATAGTCGGGGGGTTGTGAGATGCGAGTTTTCTTTATCTTTCAATTCATGTAATATGTAAATTGATGTAATATTATTTTTTATGGCTGCACAACCGGGATGAGGTTGTAGCCGTCATTGTATAATTTCTTTTACTGTTTTTGCTCCTAGGATAGACCCAAGATGGGGTGCACAAACTACCGGGTACCTCGAAGTGCCGAGTGGCCTACTCACGTCGTTGAGGGAGATTGCTTCACTTCGGGTACTTGGCGGGTAGTTTTCCGCACCCGTAGGGGTCTAGGGTGGGGCTTGGCTATTCATCGCGACCGTGTAATCCGCTCTTCGTTACAGGCTCGTACGGAATGCGGATTCCTAGTATATCCAATGTGTTCATCTGTGATCTGGAATGGCTATCATTTCATCTGACGAATGTATATATCTATATGTAGATATCTATTTAGGCGTTGCTTATGTTTTGCATTCGCGCTAGTCCAGCTCCCGCTCTGTCGTTAGTTAAGTAACCTAACGGGTGATGACGGGACCCCGTGGCGAATGCGGATGGCATAAGCGTAAGTCATATTTTCGTTGTTTTCTGCAATGGTAGGATTAATTGATGGGACACATTAAATTAATCCAAGAAAATAAACCAAAGTTAAAGTCGTTGGAACAATTTCAAAAACCACTCGGTTTCTTTTCAAAACAACTTTTAAACGCGGAGCTTAAAACCACTCCTTTTTAAAAGCTATCCCGTTCCTTCGATTATATCTAGTTCACTATGTTCACGGTTTCGCCAAAACCATTTGTAGCCCTCCGTCGTTTCACATGGATAGTCAATAGTATTCAAGCTATGTTTGTTGGCCAAAGTCAAGGCATAGTGATTCGTAGCTATTGGGTATTCATGTGCAACATAGATATATGCGTTGGTTTGGGACAGTCGTGCTGCCTTGTTGGCGAAAGTCAAGGGTAGGTATGGGTGGGTTTAAATTAACCTGGAGAATGACGGATAGAACTTGACATATGACTTATGATTTGTTGGCTAAAGTCAAGGTCATAAGAGCATGGGGCAAAAATCCACATCGGGAGTTTCTAAAGAAACTGAAACTTGGTAGCGCTGCATACCATTTGGAGTGTGATGATTCTGGTAAGATTCCTTCAGTTTTATCACACAATGATATTTGGATTCCGATCCTACTGTGAGTATATGCTACTCCTCCGGAACTTTCTCACTTAACGATCAATGCTATAAAACAAGTAGGTGTCGAGAAAGGTGTTAGCGGGGCTACGCCCACAAGGAAAAGAGGTTATTTAATTAAGGAACTTTGCGAAAGCGTTGGAAAACCTCCCTCGAAGTACCAACACTGGCCTGGCTGAACGGTTAAGCAAGTATTGTACGGTGAGATCGATCCCGACTAATTCTTCTTTTTTGGTTTGAGGAGGGATTCAAGAGACAGTGGGATCCATCCTGTTTAGATAAACTAAAAACCACTCTAAACTTGCAAGAGCATCATGCTAAAAGTGTTTCTTCTCTCTCTCCTAATTGCAGCGACCAAGTATCATTACCGGACTTAAGTTACTACTAGATAAAAATATACTGACATGGCCAAACTACAAAGATTGGCTCAGGAATGTCAAAATGGCAATCACTTATGACAAGTTGGGGTATCTCCTTACCACCAAAGCTCCTCCTGTCCCAGGTCCCAAAACCAGCTTTGCGGATAAGGAAATCCGAAAGACCTAGGAGATCGACTGTGCGAAGGCCAAGCGCCTCGTGCTTGCCTCTATGAACAATGAACATCAGAGGAGGCACGAGAATATGGACCTTTAATCCATATTTCTTCATACGAAAGAACTGTATGGAGAGCAATCCCGTATTGCCAGATACGAAGTCTCGAAAAAGTTGTTTTCGGTGAGATTGGCCATCGGATCATCCGTAACGGAACACATGCTTAAGATGATTGGCTTCATTGAAGAGCTCGCGGACCTTGGGACCACGTTAGAGAACAAGCTCTACACAGACTTAATTCTCCAGCCCCTTCCTTCCATTTACGCCCAGTTTATCCTGAACTTCAACTTGCAAGAAAAAAAAGTTAAACTTTCAGAACTCCTCAACTTGCTGAGGAGTGCAGAGGGCACCCTACAGAAAGGTAGGAAAACATCCACTTTGTTTGTAGGAGGATCTTCCTCTTCTAGGTCTAAGACGAAAGCCAAGGGAAAGAAGAAGAAAACCCCCACCAAACCAAGGGGCGGTGTTGGTAAAGTGGATACGAAGGGAAAGGCAAAGGCAACAAAGGTAGCGGGAAAGCTTGTAGGGAAGGAAGAGTGCTTTTACTGTCACAAGAGTGGACACTGGAAAAAGGATTGCAGGGCTTGGAAGGCCAGAAACCAGGACCCGAAGCAAGTTGCGGCTTCGGCTTCAGGTGTGCATGTTATTAAAAACTGTCTATCAATAAACTCTACTTCCTGGGTATTGGATACCGGATCAGGATCTCATATCTGTAATTCTTTGCAGGCGTTGAGAAACCGTGGGGTTTTGAAGGCAGGTGATATGACCCTCAGAGTTGCAAACGGAGCTAGCGTGGATGCTGAGTCCGTGGGGGACTATCACCTGGGGTTGTCAGATGGACACGTTTTGGTTTTGCGTGATTGTTATTTTATACCCAATGCAACCTGTAATATCATATATGTATCTTTATTATCTAAAGAAGGTTATGAATTTGCATTTGTAAGTAATGTTGTGAACATTCACCTTAATCAAGTTTTGATTGGGTCGGGTATATTAAACAATGGTATATACGTATTAAACCAACCACAGATTTTCAATATCCAGAATACACACAAAAGAAAGTCTCCAGAAACAAATCAGGCTTTCTTATGGCATTGTAGACTGGGTCACATCAATGAGAAAAGGTTGACGAAGTTACATACAGAAGGATATTTGGATCCGTTCGAATATCAATCATATGCAACTTGTCAATCCTGTCTCAAAGGAAAGATGACAAAGACTCCGTTCACTGGACACGGAGTAAGAGTGAGCGAGCTCTTGGGACTCGTACACAGCGACATGTGCGGTCCAATGTCTACGCATGCGCGAGCGGTTATTCTTACTTCATTACTTTTACGGATGACTTTTCAAGGTACGGATATGTCTTCTTAATGAAACATAAATCCGAAGCGTTTGGAAAATTCCAGGAATATAAGAATGAAGTAGAAAAACAAACAGGCAAAAGTATCAAGACACTGAGATCTGATCGAGATGGTGAATACTTGAGTGCCGAGTTCCTGGATTACTTAAAAGAGAATGGAATTCTCTATCAGCTTACTCCTCCATACACTCCACAACATAACGGTGTATCGGAGAGACGGAACCGAACCCTATTGGATATGGTACGTTCCATGATGAGTAACGCTGAGTTACCGTGATCATTCTGGGGATATGCGCTAGAATCAGCTGCATACCTTTTGAACCGAGTTCCAACTAGGACTGTGCCTACTACGCCCTATCAGATGTGGTGTGGGAAGAAACCCTATCTTAAGCACATTAAGACATGGGGATGTCCAGCTTTTGTCAAAAAGAAGCATGCGGACAAACTCGAGGCACGCTCAGTACAGTGCAAGTTTGTGGGATATCCAAAGAACTCCAAGGGATATTTCTTCTATTGCGAAGAGGAACAAAAGGTTTTTGTTTCTCGTCATGCCCACTTCTTGGAAACTGAGTTTTTGGAAAATCAGATAAGTGAGAGCACAATAGAACTGGAAGAAATTCCAGAACCACGAACTATTACTGAAAGCTTAGTAGAACCAGAGGGTTCGAAAGATCAGGATATTCCTACGCCGCTCCGCAGGAGTAGTAGGCAGTCTCATCCGCCCGAGAGATACTACGGTTTTCTCATAGACGGGGATAGAGAGGATTGCATCATTGATAGTGATGAGCCGACTAACTTCCAGCAGGCCATTCAGAGCGTTGACTCGGTAAAATGGCTGGATGCAATGCGGACCGAAATGGAGTCTATGTACACCAACAAAGTATGGACGTTGGACGTTGCTCCAGATGGGGTAAAACCTGTAGGATGCAAGTGGATCTTCAAATGGAAGATTGGTGTAGATGGACAGGTTGAGACCTATAAGGTTAGAATTGTTGCAAAGGGTTTTCGTCAAAGACCTGGTTTGGACCATGACGAAACCTTTTCTCCAGTGGCTATGCTGAAATCCATTCGGATCCTTCTTGCCATTGCTGCCTTCCACGATTATGAGATTTGGCAGATGGACGTAAAGACCGCTTTTCTAAATGGAAATTTAGAGGAGTGTGTCTATATGGACCTGATTGAATTTATTTTCCGGATTGTGTAAATGTAAAAGTATCGATTTAAATAGTCCCCGATTTCGGTGCTATTTGATTGATCATAAAATGCAAGACTGAGTAAGTAAATCAAATCGATAAGAGTCTCTTTGTGTCGGTAATTAGAAAATTGAATAAAGTTCACAATCAAAAAATTATATTTGACCGCAATCAATTACGGTGTCGATTGTAGATCGTAAGCAAGTGCGGATCATCCACAGGGATTGTGCGATTCGTTTTTATATTTGATTTGTTTGAATTGAAAAGTTAATCGAAAAGAAAAGAAAACATGATTCAAGAATTTATCAATTGATTCAGGTGTCACGAGTTTAATCAAGAATCAAGAAACTGATAAACAATCAAGAATTGGGTTTCGATAATATTTCCAACCAAAATGTCAAGAATCTAAACGAGGCTCGTAGGAATCGATCAGATCTATAGATGTGATGTAACCTCAAGATTTCGTGTTCTTGTCCTTCGAAGGATTGATACTAGATCAATGATGATCGACGAGAGTTAGGGCTTTCTTGATGAAACTAGGGTTTCATCGTTTAACCCTTGTTCTTTCGTTGATTTCATTCACATTCTAGCCTCTAGCAATTTCAAGAAACGATCGTAACTTTCCAATCTCGAGCGATATCAATCAAGAAAGCATCGCAACGAATTGGGTCGTCGGTTCTTGAATTTGCTAGGGTTTACAAAACTTGTAGGAATCAAGAATCGATTTAAGATATATTACATCATCATTCTATTGATCGTCTCGACTCCTCGACGAGCGGAGTATTACTCAAACATCACAACAAGAATTATAACTAGAAATTTAGATTGACTCGTGATGCAAGAATTTAAAGAAAACAAGATAAAAGAATTTCACCTTTTATTTATATCAACAATTTGATTACAGTCGCTCAAGAACTACAAGAGGAAGAACTAAATTGTCGACTTGGCTTCGCTCGGCTTCGTGAGTCGCGAATCGGCTTGGACCACTTGCTCCGTTGAAGACCGGTTCAGCTCCTAAAAGGTTGCAAGGCTTCTTGCTTGAATGGGTACTCGAGATCTTGGCTTTTGAATGGAATTAGGGTTAGGGTTTCACACAAGTCCTCTCACTAGACTTGTGGAAGAAGAAGATGAAGAGAGAGATAGAATGGCTCTAAATTGGCTACTAAAATCAACTAATCAAAGATCAAGTCCAAGATTAATCTCCTTTTTTACAAGTGAGCCTAGAGCCTTATTTAGAGAGCACCCAAACCCTAAGCCTTTGTGAAGTTCCCTCCAAAAGTTTGTTGGGGAACTTCTAGAAAGAGTTTGTTAGGCTTAGCTTAGGGTTTAAGCTAGGGTTTAGGAAGAAGTTTCTAGAATGATAGGCTAGTTTAGTGTAGGAACAAGGGTTTGCTGATATGGCAGAAGTCTCTGGAGTCTTCTGGAAATTGTTGTGTCTTTCTGAAGTGTGGGCCCTGAGAGAAGAGTTTTGATGCAAAGATGAAGTGGTGACGTCATCAAGTAGCCGCGAAACCGCGGCCTAAGCCGACTCCGGCCGCGGTTCCGCGGCCATGTTGGCTCCTTGAGCTTGCATCTTTCTGGTGTGCTCTTGGGTTGATATTTGGGCTTTTCTTTGATATGTTGATTTTTGTTTGTCCCTTTGTATTGATACCAGAACTGAATTCATTGAGTTGGCGTAACGTTTGATCGGTACCATGTACATTTTTGGCCTTTCTTCTGGATTTTCCTGCACAGATCTCAAAACAAGTGTTGCGCAAATGTAGGGATGATGCGATGCCATGAAATGCGATCAATTTCCTTTATAGTGTCGGTTTTAAAGTCTAATACATGTAATCTGATATTTTGCGACAGTTTTGCTAATATGTAAAATATGAATGCCGAACACTTCTATATGGATGCAAATGATGAGGAAATTGCCGGCTAAAATATACAATATTTTCGACTAATCAAATTCCCCCAAACTTAATTTCGATCGTCTCGAGCGAACTGTTTTATTAAAAAAGAGAAGGAGAAAATAAAGAAAGAGAAAAAACTAACTAGCACACTTTCGTAGGCAACACGATTGCACTGAGCCCGTGCAACAAGCCTTTTAACCTCTAGGTGTCCCTAGTAGGAGGAGTGTTGTCTCCTGAGGGTTTTCAGCGGATTGCACCCACAAAATCCAATAATAAAAGAAAGATCATGAATATTACATTTAAAGACAAGAATTGTAAAAGAAAAGCCTTTGAAAATTAGGGTTTCCAACTAAGCTAGCCTTTCGGTTGTCATGAGCCCTATCTTAATGGTCATGAAAAGATGTCAGAAATCACGTCCTCCCTCAATAAAACATCGTCTTATTCTTCATCTCTATCTTTCTTCCAAACATCGATCATATAACCCTGCGTGTGTGTAAAGGACATCCCTACACCCGGAGAATTCAATTCAAGCTATCATACTCTTGCCCATCAGCCTCAGTACATTTTAATTAATGAATATTTAGATGAGATTGCTCATACACTTTCATACAACCGTTAATACTTCTTGAGGTACTAACCGACCGATTAATCCTGTGCTTGCTTACTTGGTGTATTTTCCTCGTCTTGCACCACCTCAGGTATAGCAGTGACTCCCAGACCAGTTGGCCTTAGGGCACTAGGTGAAAAAGCACCCTCGCTATATATTTTTTATTGCCCTCGGTGATAACAAAACCAGTGTCCATTTTTCTCATCACTTTATATTTTTATTCATTTTTTTTCTTTTTATTTCCTTCATACATCGGCTTTAAGACAAGAGCATTTCAAGGTATCCTCTACTATCCCAGGCTTCAAGACGTATGTAAGTGCGAATAGCAGGGTATCAACGTTCAAAATGTTTGGCTTTCAGAATAGAAACTATTTTTCAGACTTATTTTTATCCTCAGATTAGTGACGTCTTTCATCTTACTAACCCTTGGGACAATGGCTCATAACTACTTATTACTAGTTCGTATAAGAAAACTTCTAATTTTCTTAGTTTTCTTATATTTTTCTAATCTCATGGATGCAATTTGTTCACTATCTAAACTTTCATTATCTTATTTATGTACAAAAAGTGTAAATATTAAAATTATTTTTATACTTGAAAATTTTTAAATTTTTATGGGTTTTGAAAAATTTTCAATTTAAAAGAAATGTTTTGTGCTTATGCAAATGATATGCACATGATGCAAAAATAAGCACAAACCTCCCCCAAACTTGTTTTCAACAGTGTCCTCACTGTTGCCAACAGCTATATCTACAAAACCTGTAAGTCTGGGAGGAATTATTAGTAGGGGAAAAATGTATAAGTGAAGAACTTCCCCCAAACTTATTCTTTTCACTCACCTCCATTCAAAAGATGATGCAATGATATACTGGACATGAAGGTAAGACGGAGGAATTTTAATCCAAATAAACTGGCTCTTGTAAGAACAAGAGCTCCTCCGTGGGGTCAGTGGAAAAATACGACTTTAGTCTATGTCCATTTACTTTGAAAAAGGTGCCGTTTTTAACATTTTCAATCTCTACTGCCCCGTGCGGGTATACAGACCGCACAACAAAAGGTCCCTTCCATCGAGATCGGAGCTTACCCGCGTGAAGGTGTAATCGTGAATCATAAAGAAGGACTTGTTGACCTTGTGAAAATGTTTTCCTCAAAATGTTTTTATCGTGAAAAACCTTAGTCCTATTCTTTGTGATCACAGCGTTATCATAAGCTTCATCGCGGAGTTCGCTTAGCTCATTAAGTTGCAGCTTCCGAAAGTTGCAAGCAAGGTTTAAATCAAAATTTATTTCTTTAATAGCCCACAATGCTTTATGTTCTATCTCAACGGGTAAATGACATGCTTTTCCAAACACTATCCTATATGGAGACATCCCTAGGTCGGTCTTATATGCAGTTCGGAATGCCCAAAGAGCATCCGTCAGTTTTGTCGACCAGTCTTTTCTATTTTTAGCAACAGTTTTCTCCAGGATAAGTTTGATTTTTCTGTTTGAGATTTCAGCCTGCCCGCTTGTTTGGGGGTGATAGGGTGTAGAAAGTCGGTGGTTGATTGAGTATTTCTGCATCAGAGTCTCGAAAGATCTGTTGCAGAAGTGTGTCCCATTATCGCTAATAATAGCGCGTGGGTGTCCAAATCGCGAAAAGATATTCTCTTTTAAGAACTTAATGACAACTTTCTTGTCATTAGTGCGACATGGAATGGCTTCTACCCACTTTGAGACATAATCAACCGCCAGCAGTATGTACAAATTCCCAAAGGAGTTGGGAAAGGGACCCATAAAATCTATACCCCAAACATCGAATATTTCAACAACCAAGATGGGTTGCTGAGGCATTTCATTCCTCTGGGATATTCTACCCGTATACTGACATTGTGTACAGGTTTTGCAATGCTCAAATGCGTCCTTGAATAAGGTCGGCCAATAAAATCCACATTGCAAAACCTTTTCCGCTGTCTTTCTAGGACCAAAGTGACCCCCACAGGCCTGATCATGACAAAAAGAAAGAACACTCTTGAACTTTTCATTCGGGACACACCGGCGAATGATCTGATCAGGACAATATTTAAACAAATAGGGTTCGTCCCAGTAAAAGTGTTTTACTTGGGATAGAAAACGGTATTTGTCCTGTTTTGACCAATCGCTGGGTATAAGTCCCGTGGCATGATAGTTCACAATATCCCTGAACCATGGTTCAGCGGATACGCTCAGGAATTGCTCGTCAGGAAACGAGTCATTGATCGGCAGGGTCACAGGGGAAGAAATGATGCGTGAAAGATGGTCGGCTACTACGTTTTCACATCCTTTCTTATCTTTGATAACAAGATCGAATTCTTATAACAGAAGGATCCAACGTATTAGTCGACCTTTTGCATCTTTCTTCGCCAGAAGATGTTTTAAAGCGGAATGGTCAGTATACACAACTATAGGTGAGCCAATTAAGTAAGGCCTGAATTTTTCTAATGCAAATACAATCGCTAAAAGTTCTTTTTCTGTGGTTGTATAATTGATTTGCGCATCATTCAGGGTCTTACTAGCATAGTATATCACGTGTGGCATCTTTTCGATGTGTTGTCCTAAGACTGCACCTACTGCAAAATCAGATGCGTCACACATCAGCTCAAAGGGGTAGTCCCAGTTTGGTGATGATAAAATGGGAGATGAAGTGAGTGAGTGTTTAAGTGAGTCGAAAGCTGTCTCGCAATCCGAGTCAAAATGGAAGGTCGTATCCTTGGCCAGGAGAAGAGTTAAAGGTCTAGCAATTTTGCTAAAGTCCTTAATGAATCTCCTATAAAAGCCCGCATGGCCAAGGAAAGAGCGAATATCTTTGACGCTTTTGGGATGAGGGAGGTTTTGAATGACATCTATCTTAGCTCTGTCAACCTCAATGCCTTTCTGTGAAATGGCATGTCCAAGAACAATTCCTTCTTGGACCATAAAGTGGCATTTTTCCCAGTTTAAAGTCAAGTTCTTCTCTTTGCAACGAGTAAGAACAGCGTCAAGATTCGTTAGGCAATCGGAAAAAGAGTCTCCAAAAATCGAGAAGTCGTCCATAAAGATCTCCAGAAAATTCTCTACCATATCAGAGAATATCCCCATCATACACCGCTGAAAGGTAGCGGGAGCATTACATAGCCCGAAGGGCATGCGACTGTAAGCAAAGGTACCAAAAGGACAAGTAAAAGTGGTTTTATCTTGATCCTTTTTGGCGATGGGGACCTGATTATAGCCTGAGTATCCGTCCATAAAACAATAATACTCTCGTCCCGCTAAACGTTCCAGCATTTGATCAATGAATGGTAGAGGAAAGTGGTCTTTCCTCGTGGCAGCGTTGAGTTTTCTATAATCGATACATACACGCCACCCAGTTTGGGCGCGTGTCTGAATCAACTCATTCGCCTCATTGGTTATAACAGTGATGCCGGATTTCTTAGGAACGACATGTATAGGACTCACCCATTGGCTATCGGAGATGGGGTATATAATACCATTATCTAAGCATTTGACGATCTCTTTCATGACCGCTTCCTTCATGACGGGATTCAACCGTCTCTATGGTTCTCGGGTTGGTCTGGCATCATCCATCACATGTATATGATGTTCAACTATCAAGGGACTAATCCCTTTGATGTCCGCCATACTCCAACCAAACGCCTCTTTGTTAGATCTCAATACCGATAAAAGTGCATTCTCTTGCTCTAATACTAGAGAAGCGGAAATTATAACCGGCAAAGTCTCCTTCTCACCTAAATAAGCATATTTCAGATGAGAGGGTAAAATTTTGAGATCTAATTCGGGCGGAGAAATGATAGAAGGAGGGATTATTGAGGGATTTTTGGATTTACAAAGAAGCTCAGAGCCTGTGAAAGATACAGACTCGGGTGGAGAAAAGTCAGAAGTGCAGGACTCAAGTGTAGGTAAAGTGTCCTCACTAAGATCTTGTGTGAAATCAAACAGAGATGTGGTAATGTCATCGAGATCAGTAAAGCAAAGTTCCTCAGCTCCACAACTATCGGGAGCGATCTCATGGACAGAGCACACATCTAAAATATGAGCAGAGGGTTCTGATGACTGACTTCCAACTTTGTAGATATTTAGCTCAATGATCATATTTCCAAATGATAAGTTCATTGAACCGTTTCTACAGTTTATAACAGCGTTGGAAGTGGCAAGGAAAGGACGACCTAGAATCACCGGAATTTGGCCCCGGGGGTTTGCTACAGGCTGTGTGTCGAGTACAATGAAGTCTACAGGAAAAACAAATTCCCCGACCTTTATCAATACATCCTCTAATTCACCCCTTGGTTTGGTGATAGATCGGTCTGCCATCTGGAGAGTGCAGTGAGCAGGTTTCAGCTCTCCAATCCCTAGTTGCTCATAGACAGAATAAGGGAGTAGGTTAACACTTGCGCTAAGGTCTAAAAGAGCACGATTTATGTTTTTACCCCCAATAGAAATCGATATTGTAGGACATCCTGGGTCCTTTCGTTTCTTTGGTAGCTGGGGAATAAAGCAGTGCTGATATTATTAAACATAAAGACCTTCTTCGGCACTTGAGTCTTCCTCTTCCTAGTGCACATGTCCTTAAGAATTTTCGCATAAGGGGGGACTTGTTGAATCGCATCTAGGAGAGGGATATTGATGTTAACCTGTTTGAACATTTCCATAATTTTCTCCATATGAGGACTCGTTCTATTACCCCTTAACCGGTTCGGGTAAGGAGCTTTAGCAATAAGCGCAGGGTCCATCATAGGAGAAGGAAGAGGGGGTAGACGAGGTCTCAAAAGAGGTGTGGGGACCGTCTGTGGAGAACTATAAGGGTTGAGAGAAGGTGTTGAGCCTAATGGGAAATGGAGAATAGGCTCGTGAGAAGATGGTGTGGTAGAAGAAGAAGGATCAGAAGGAGAAGTGTGTGTGTGTGAAAAAGACTCAGCCGGGGTGTTGATATGATTTTCAGTATCATCAATACCTTCCCCGACATGATTATTCAGCACTTTTCCCGATCTCAACGTTGTGATGGCATTTACATTGTAATGCCCAGGATTCTGTAGGGGTTGAGAGGGAAGTTTCCTTTTTTCTCTCGCACTCATTTCGGCTTTTAGGCGTGCGATTTCAGCTTCCATCGATCTGATACTCTCAGCTTGAGACGCTGAGTTTTTCTTTATCTCACTGACGGAAGATCTAACCTCAGTCGAAACCTCTATGAAATTTGATAAAAGTGATTTCATGGTTTGAGTGAATTGAGAGAATTTGTCAGAACAGGACAACAGCATAGGATTAGACTGTGCAGGAGTGTTGCCCTGGTTTTGGAAATTTTGTGACTGGTAGGGGTGATGAGTGAGTTGAAGGGGTTGTTGTTGTGGTGGAGGAAGAGCTCTTTGAAATTGATTCGTGTTTGGAACCGTGTTTTGAGATTGGTTTTGGTTCCAAGCGAAATTCGGGTGATTCCTCCAACCCTGATTGTACGTGGAAGAATAAGGATCGTTTCGAGGTCGTTGAAATGCGGCATTAGAATGCTCGTGACCTTGAAACGCAGAGTTTAATGGACATTCTTCCGTTAAATGAGACGGATCAGAACAGCACCCACAAACAGTTTTGGGGAGCGACATTGGGTTTAGGGAGGCTGCAGAAAATTTGTGTTCCATAGCGTCAAGCTTCTTTTGCATTGCTTCCATCTCAGCTCGAACACCTATGGACACATCTATTTGGTGTACGCCACCCCTATTCAATGGTTGGGTTCCACTCTCCCACTGTAGTGATTTTTCAGCGAACTCTTCTAAGTATTTCCAAGCTTCCCCATCATCCTTGGTCATAAAAGTACCTTGACACATGTTTTCAAGGCTCTGTTTAGTGTTTGGGTTAATGCCCTCATAAATGATTCGGCAAAGCTCCCATCTCGGGATGCCGTGATGAGGACACTGAACCAAAAGATCCTTGAAACATTCAAAGCATTTTGAAAATGGTTCGGTAGGGAGCTGGGCAAATTGATTCAGTTCGCTACGGATTCGAGCTGTCTTTTGGATTGGGTAAAATTTCTTAAGGAATACAGCGACGAATTCTTCCCAATTCGTAATAGAGTGTGCGGTAGTGTTATATAGCCACTTCTCGGCTATATCGCACAATGTAAATGGAAGAAGTCGTAGACGCATCTCATCCACTGAAAGTTGTGACGTACCCATCATTGCGCATACGTTTTCAAATTTGGTAATGAAAACGTAAGCGTCCTCAGTCTCGAGTCCGTGGAATTTGGGTAAAAGATTGATATACTGGGGCTTAATCTCAAAGTTATCCCCATTGGCTGGTGGTGTGGATAAGCAGGTCGAAAGAGGACCTCTAAGTGGATAGCACCTCTCCTGGAGAGAGATGCGGGGTGGATTCTGCGCACCAACGGACGGCGGCTGATTAGGGTTAAAGAAATTTGATGGATTTGGATCCATCGGTGTGGGTGTGGTAGTGGGTAAAGAAGAAGTAAATGGAGAAATATCGACTTCGGAGTCGATAAAGGGTACGCGGACTAAACGGGCACTAGAATCCCGTGTCTAGCCTATCTTGTACTAAAAAGGGTTAGTACAAGTGGCAGCGTTGGCTTATAATTAGGGGTAAATGAATGCGGTGTTTGCTTTTGAAAAAGGGACGGATTTTTGAAAAAAATGATGCGACACAACAAATGCAGCACACAAACCCTAGAATCTAGTGGTCACCTAGGTCCGGCTCTAGACCGCTCCTAACTGCCAAAAGAAAAGTCGCGGGATAGAATCCTCCACTGCCTCTTTGTCCCCCTGTGGCCAGGTAAGTGCCAGGTAAGTGGGAAGGTACTCCACTACGTAAGTAGTGGGCCTAATTAATAACCACTAGCCTTCGACACACTTTCCTAGGCACCACAAGAAAACGCGGATAAGCAATGAATTACCCACGGCCTTCTTCTGTCCTAATTGAGCGCGACAGTCCTTAGAGTCATCTCTAGATTTTTTTTAGTTAATGTGGGTCAATGCGGATGCAAGTTTGGTGGTTTTCGGGGCCTAGGAAGGGTAATGAAATCCCCACCTAATTTGGATTTGGTCGTGCCCCTTAATATCCGTATTTAGAATGCAAAACAATCAAGAAACAAAATCACGCACAAATTTAATTTTTGCAATTTGCGAGCTGCTATTCTTTGCAAAGAATCCTGCAGAAAATTGTCAGTTGGAGCTAAAAAGAGGAGAGCGGAGAAGGTAAGAAATCACCTGAAGAAAAATTGTACAGAGAACCCTCTAAGGGGCCGCGGTTCCGCCGCGAATCCCTCCTTATGCCGCGCTTCCGCGGTTGAACTATGGGATCAATGCACCAAACTTCCTCAGAAGCTTCCTGTTGATAACTCCAGCTCTCTGGAATTTTCCAAAATTATTTCCAAATTCCCAGCAAGCTCCAGATCTCCTTGCAATGAAACACAACAAATTGTTTAGGGTTTGCACGAATTTTGATCTAAAAAAAAATCACAATGAAATAAATCTTTCAATTCAAACTTGATATAAAACGAATTAGCGCGCGATCCCCGGCAACGGCGCCATTTTGATTGAGTTTATTTTCCGGATTGTGTAAATGTAAAAGTATCGATTCAAATAGTCCCCGATTTCGGTGCTATTTGATTGATCATAAAATGCGAGACTGAGTAAGTAAATCAAATCGATAAGAGTCTCTTTGTGTCAGTAATTAGAAAATTGAATAAAGTTCACAATCAAAAAATTATATCTGACCGCAATCAATTACGGTGTCGATTGTAGATCGTAAGCTAGTGCGGATCGTCCACAGGGATTGTGCGATTCGTTTTTATATTTGATTTGTTTGAATTGAAAAGTTAATCGAAAAGAAAAGAAAACATGATTCAAGAATTTATCAATTGATTCAGGTGTCACGAGTTTAATCAAGAATCAAGAAACTGATAAACAATCAAGAATTGGGTTTCGATAATATTTCCAACCAAAATGTCAAGAATCTAAACGAGGCTCGTAGGAATCGATCGGATCTATAGATGTGATGTAACCTCAAGATTTCGTGTTCTTGTCCTTCGAAGGATTGATACTAGATCGATGATGATTGACGAGAGTTAGGGCTTTCTTGATGAAACTAGGGTTTCATCGTTTAACCCTTGTTCTTTCGTTGATTTCATTCACATTCTAGCCTCTAGAAATTTCAAGAAACAATCGTAACTCCCCAATCTCGAGCGATATCAATCAAGAAAGCATCGCAACGAATTGGGTCGTCGGTTCTTGAATTTGCTAGGGTTTACAAAACTCGTAGGAATCAAGAATCGATTTAAGATATATTACATCATCATTCTATTGATCGTCTCGACTCCTCGACGAGCGGAGTATTACTCAAACATCACAACAAGAATTATAACTAGAAATTTAGATTGACTCATGATGCAAGAATTTAAAGAAAACAGGATAAAAGAATTTCACCTTTTATTTATGTCAACAATTTGATTACAGTCGCTCAAGAACTACAAGAGGAAGAACTAAATTATCGACTTGGCTTCGCTCGGCTTCGTGAGTCGCGAATCGGCTTGGACCACTTGCTCCGTTGAAGACCGGCTCGGCTCCTAAAAGGTTGCAAGGCTTCTTGCTTGAATGGGTACTCGGGATCTTGGCTTTTGAATGGAATTAGGGTTAGGGTTTCACACAAGTCCTCTCACTAGACTTGTGGAAGAAGAAGATGAAGAGAGAGATAGAATGGCTCTAAATTGGCTACTAAAATCAACTAATCAAAGATCAAGTCCAAGATTAATCTCCTTTTTTACAAGTGAGCCTAGGGTCTTATTTATAGAGCACCCAAACCCTAAGCCTTTGTGAAGTTCCCTCCAAAAGTTTGTTGGGGAACTTCTAGAAAGAGATTGTTAGGCTTAGTTTAGGGTTTAAGCTAGGGTTTAGGAAGAAGTTTCTAGAATGATAGGCTAGTTTAGTGTAGGAACAAGGGTTTGCTGATCTGGCAGAAGTCTCTGGAGTCTTTTGGAAATTGTTGTGTCTTTCTGAAGTGTGGGCCCTGAGAGAAGAGTTTTGATGCAAAGATGAAGTGGTGACGTCATCAAGTAGCCGCGGAACCGCGGCCTAAGCCGGCTCCGGCCGCGGTTCCGCGGCCATGTTGGCTCCTTGAGCTTGCATCTTTCTGGTGTGCTCTTGGGTTGATATTTGGGGCCTTTCTTTGATATGTTGATTTTTGTTTGTCCCTTTGTATTGATACCAGAACTGAAATCATTGAGTTGGAGTAACGTTTGATCGGCACCATGTACATTTTTGGCCTTTCTTCTGGATTTTCCTGCACAGATCTCAAAACAAGTGTTGCGCAAATGTAGGGATGATGCGATGCAATGAAATGGGGTCAATTTCCTTTATAGTGTCGGTTTTAGAGTCTAATACATGTAATCTGATATTTTGCGACAGTTTTGCTAATATGTAAAATCTGAATGCCGAACACTTCTATATGGATGCAAATGATGAGGAAATTGCCGGCTAAAATATACAATATTTTCGACTAATCATTTGCATCATTTGTTGCAAAGGGTTTTCGTCTAGAATTGTTGCAATGGGTTTTCGTCAAAGACCTGGTTTAGACCATGACGAAACCTTTTCTCCAGTGGCTATGCTGAAATCCATTCGGATCCTTCTTGCCATTGCTGCCTTCCACGATTATGAGATTTGGCAGATGGACGTAAAAACCGCTTTTCTAAATGGAAATTTAGAGGAGTGTGTCTATATGGACCAGCCAGAGGGTTTCATTTAGAGTGGGAGCAGCGGAAAGGTATGCAAGTTGCTTAAGTCCATTTATGGAATAAAGAAGGCATCGCGGAGTTGGAACATCTGTTTTGATGAGACGGTCAAAGATTTTGGCTTTATCAAAAATCCATATGAACCATGCATCTATAGTAGATTTGTAGCAAGAACTGTCGTATTCCTCGTTTTATACGTGGATGACATTCTCTTGATAGGAAATGACATTCTTATGCTACAATCTGTCAAAGGGTTCTTGTCACACAGGTTCTCCATGAAAGACCTGGGTGATGCCTCTTACATTCTGGGGATCCGGATCCATCATGATAGATCCAAGAGGATATTAGGACTTTCACAGTCCAGGTACATCGACACCATACTGAAAAGATTTAGTATGGAAAATTCCAAGCGCGGTAATCTACCGGCTTGTCACGGGATCACCCTCTCCAAAGAGATGTCTCCCAAGACTGATTTGGAAAGGGATCGCATGTCTGTTATACCCTACGCTTCTGCGGTAGGCTCTATAATGTATGCGATGTTGTGTACCAAACCAGATGTAGCTTATGCACTGAGTATGGTAAGCCGGTATCAGTGAAACCCTAGGGAGAAGCACTGGATAGTGGTAAAGAACATTCTCAAGTACCTGAAAAGGACTAAGAAGATGTTCTTGGTGTACGGCAGAAAAGATCTCCAGATCGAGGCCTTTGCTGACTCCAGCTTCCAAAGTGACAAGGATGATTCCAAGTCCATGTCGGGTTATGTCTTTATCCTCAATGGAGGGGCGGTGTGTTGGAAGAGTTCCAAACAGGGAACCGTTGCTGACTCGACGATGGAAGCAGAATATATCGCTACATCTGATGCCGTAAAAGAAGCCGTCTGGTTGAGGAAGTTCTTGATAGAACTTCAGGTGGTTCCGTCCATTGTTGATCCAATACCTCTGTATTGCGACAACAACGGGGCAATAGCTTTAGCGAAGGAACCCAGGTCCCATCAGAAGTCCAGGCACATCTTTAGGCGGTATCACCTGATTAGGGAGATCATGGGTCGCCAGGAGATCGAGGTTCGGAGAGTTGCTACGGAAGATAACACTGCTGATCCACTCACGAAGGCCTTACCCCAGACTCGGTTCGAGCGGCTGATCGAGATGATAGGTCTTCGATACGCCAGTACATGGCCTTAGTGCAAGTGGGAGATTGTTAGTGTATATGCCCTAGAGGACATTACTGTATCATACTAGTTTGTATATTACTTGATGGAAGCTTGGGATATTCACAGTTGTATAGACAATCTTGATCAAAATGGTAGTATGCTACTTGGTTTGTTTCTATTTTAATATGTACATGTGTTTCTTTTAGTATATCGCCTATACACATTAGTGGAGCCCTTAGGATCTTTGCTTGATTACCAGCGTTGTGACGGCAGTCACACTTGTGGGGGCTGGATAATCTATAAGAACATCCTTATACAGGTCCCTAGTCGTAGGACTATCGAGACAGGGCATCGATACTCCGGAGTAGACTAGCGTATACGCTTCTCATCCCAGCATAGGAGATGGTTTGTCCCACAGCCGTCAGTACGTCGTACTTGAGATAGTATGCGGGTGCTCGTTAGGTTACGAGTACACTGGACAGGACTCGTCGGGAACTGTTGGTTGGTACTATACCTATCGTCAGTTATCAGTTCCCAGGTGACATGAGTACAGCTTAGTCCGCTGACTTGACACTGTCACTTCGCCTCGAGTGTGTTCCCACTGTACTTTGATTACTACCCTACCGCGGCTCAAAGGAGTCGTGCAAACAGGTAGTAGTTGGGTGCAGTCCCGAAGCACTTAGAAGCAGTGACGGTTAGACAGGATTCGTCTCCCCCGGTATTGGGGGTTGATATCGCGCTGTGTCTAGGAGAGCCATTACACAAAGTCCCTGGCCAGGGAAAGCGAGATATACTGGTAGGTTTTCCAGTGTTATCTCAGGGTGTTCTGGGCTACACTCCGACACGACTTGTACCGCTATTAGGGGACTGACGTTTACCGCCCCCTAGGCCTGCCATGCGATATTCTCAGACGAACGGACCGGACTATACGGAGATTGTCACATACAGGCTCAGTAGGAGTTCGGATGGGTTCACCTCATCAGTCTTCTCATCGGCATCTACCTGGGGACCGTTACGTACAGCTAGTGCCGCTTGCGGTCTGTGGTTAAACCCACTGCCAGCATAGTGTCGAGTCTTTAGAGTTCCACACAGAGGGTTATTCGCCTTTGGGCAAAACCGAGTAGAGGTCGCATGGTTTTGCGACGGGGTTCGTTCACATCCGCGCACTTGTGCACGTTTAGTGTCCGGACAGTTATTACTAGCGGGCTTTGGTTTAAGCCAGATCCTGGTATATGTTTTGGGATTAGTTTTATCGCATTGTATTCGTGTTCCTCGGAACACGAATGCGGGTGTGTATGCACAGTTGACCGAGGAAGAGGCAGAGGATTCTCATTAGGGTTTTGGTACGGGTGTGTACTTGTCTTTTTCCAAACCCTAATGAGAATAGGAAATATGATTAATAATATTAGTTAACAATTATTGTGCCATGGTTGAGTTGAATTCTTGACTTTTGTTGACTTGTTGACTTTTGTTGACCGGTTGACCAAAGTGGACTTGTTGACCATCATCATTTGTTTTCAAAGATACTTCTTATTCTTTGCAAAAGCATTTAATGAATGAAATGATAATGGTCATTCATCAACTCACCATCATAAATTGTTAATTATTATTATTATTATCATTTTCTAAATTATGAGAGCATGGTTGTAAAAATATATTCATTCTCACTTGCATCTTCTCTCTCATCCTTAGCTCTCCTTTTTCCTCTAGCTCAAGGCAAAAATCTCTCATTAGTTGAGAACCATTTGCCTTGGAGATAAAACACCAAAACACATCTCTACTCATCCTAAGGTTGAAGGTTTAGCAAACCTAATACTTTAGTTACCTCAAGATCGAGGAAGGAGCTCAAGGTAGAGACCCTCAGGTGGATCCATCTTCGGCAAGAGAAGGCGACGAGAAGAGAACCATTCGACCACCACAAGGAGTCCAAGAGAAGGAGTTCAAGTTAAGGTATAACCCCCTAACCGAGTAGGTAAAGCTCTTGTTAGTTGCTTGTGTGTTGTTTAGCAAAGATCCGGATTTTCTAGTCCGTGTTACCATGACCCGAAAAATCGTTTTTCACCGTTTCCGCAAGCCCGAAAGAACCGGGAGAGGTAACGTGGACTTACATATAATATACATCACATGTACAATAATGGCCTCTAGGCATACATATAACTAACAGGTGGCAGGGTGGTATCATGAAATCCCGATGGAGAACCGTCCATTTCGGGAGATATGGTGGGTGGAGGGGAAATAGAAGATAAAGAAGTACCGACTTCGGAGTCGATAGAAAAAACGCGGACAAGACGGGCACTAGAAACTATCTAGCCGATCATGCACTAAGTGGGTTTAGTGCACGTGGCAGCGTGTGTGAGAATGATTTTTAAAAGATTTGTTTTGAAAAAAGTTGGACTTAAGGCTTGACTCAACAAATCACAAAATGCACAATCAAACCCTAGAACTAGGGTCACCTAGATCAAGTCACTAGACCGCTCCTAGACTTCCAAATGGTAAGTTGCAGGATCAATCCTTTACCACCTGTTTATCACTCTTGTAGCCAGGTAAGTGCCAGGTAAGTGGGAGATATCCGCTATACGAATCATCGAAATAGCGGGCCTAATTAAGTAACCACTTTCCTTAGTCACACTTGCCTAGACACCACAAAAGAAATGCGGATAAGCAATAGATTACCCACGACCTTCCTCTGTCCTAATTGAGCGCGACGGTCCTTAAAGACTTGGTCTAGATACTTTTTTAATTAATGTAGGTTGATAGTATGCTCGTTTTGTGATTTGTGGGGCCTAGGAAGGGTGATGAAATCCCCACCTAATCTGGATTTGGGTTATTTGCCCCTTAATGTCCGGTTTAGATATGCACAAACAAACCGATATCAAAACACGCAACAAGATTTTTTGAGCGGCGATATTTGCAAAGAATCATGCAGGGAAGATCAGATTATTGGAGCTTAGAGGAGAGAGAAAGATGTTGGAAAATGCCAGAGGATTTTGGCGCCGCAATTCCCCCAAACCGCCGCGGTTCCGCCGCAAAACGTATTATTCCGCCGCGGTTCCGCCGCGGTTCCGCCGCAAGGTAGTTGGATTGTTTGCCAATTTTTCTTCAGTGCCCTCCTATGCTCCTCTGGGCTACGTTAAAAGTTTCTGAATCTCTGTTTCCTTACTCCAATTACTCTAGACCCTCTTGCAAAACTCGCACAATAATCGTTAAATACACAAGATGCGGTTTTGGTTCTCGTTTATAATATGTTTGTTGGATTTTATAAGAAATCAACCTGAATAACAAGAAAAAAATTACAGTCGTTTCCCCGGCAACGACGCCATTTGATTGATCTGCTAAAAAGTGTGTTCGAAAAGTAACCGCAATCAAGACGGTTTCGCTAGTAGCCAGACGCGATGAGTACGGGTCATCCGCCGGGAAACGTGAACTTTTTTCTTGGTTTAGACGAGTTGATTAAAGAAGGGTGATTGTTTGTCGTTACGGATATAAGATTTATAAAGGAAAGCTTTGTAGGGTTCATAGGACTCAGTAGTAATGGATGAATAATTAAAAATGACTCATTTTATCTTTTAATAGTTTAAAACTAGATCGATAGTGATGAATGTAGATTAGGATTCTCTTTTGGAAGAAACTAGGGTTTTCTTACTATTAGCCCTTGTCTTGCATTGGTCTCTATTCATGTCTAGCCCTTAACAAAACAAGTGTTAAAACCAATCTCAAATCGTGGTCGTGACTATCAATAAATTGCTAGCGAGCCCGATAAGGAGGTTAACATTTGTTTTGCTAAAGTTTATAAACTTTAAAATGTATAAAAGAGGTTAAAAAATTTTATCATCCATTGTTCTACTCTATCCAACGAACCCTAGCAAGTTAGGAATTACTCGCTCATGTTTAAAGTAGAAGAAAGGATGAAGAAGAGTGAAAACATGATTAAAATGCAGAAAGTAAGTGCAAAAAGTAAGTGCGGAAATTAATTGCAAAAAGAACAATAAAAAAACTACCTTTATTAATCAACTATTGCATACGACTTTTCTCCTTAGAAAGTAGAATACAAAAAGCCTAGTTTGCTCTAGATCTCTCTCTTGTTGGAGGTAGATGAATAGGTGATGATCACTCGGATATGTGGATCTCTTGATCTCTTCGGTGATGATCTTTAATGTGAAGCTCTCGGTCCTATATATAGTCACAAAAACTAGAAACCCTAGATACTCTATGTGAATATATGCTGTTAAAATCCATCACACAAAATTTTACATCATACGGCTACAAACATGTCGCGGATCCGCCGCATATTTGCATGTTTGGTCACCCAACCGCGGCAACCTAGTACCATCAGGACTTGGGATTTTTTCTGCTCTCTTTTGTTGACAAGTGGAGATCCCTTCGATGTCTAGATTCTGAAAATAATGCTCTGAGTCTCTGCCATTGCTAGATCTCATGATTTGCTTCAATATTTTAGCAGATTCAATTCCGACATCTTGATTTAAGCCGGATCTCTTGGATTCCAGACCTGAGCTAATATCTGCACAATATCTCAAGTCATAGTGTTAGTAGTATTTGGTATTTTTGAGATATTATCCTAACCATTTTATATGATATTAAATCTTAAGAATATTGATTAGGAATATTTGATATGATATGCATATTTTAATTACAAAGATTTCATTTAAATATTATATGCATATATTTTCCCTCATTATGTTAATTAGAATGTAGAAACATATGATAATAATCTTTTTACAAATAAACCCTTATATGTTCTATATTTACAATAAACAACTTTTGGTACTTAACAATAGTGGGAAAAATATTCATTCAAATGTGCAATATTTTAGACTAATCACAGATCTGAAAGGATGTTGGGATTGTCCCAATCCAGGTACATAGACACCATACTAAAGTGATTTAGTATGGAAGATTCTAAGCATGGTAATTTACCCGCTTGTTCAGGAATCACTCTCTCTAAAGAGATGTCTCCCAAGATTGATTTGGAAAGAGCTCGCATGAACGTGATATCCTATGCTGCTGCAGTTGGGTCTATCATGTACGTGATATTATGCACCAGATCGGATGTAGCTTACGCACTTAATGTGGTATGTAGGTATCAATCAGACCCCAGGGAGAAGCACTAGATAGCTCTGAAGAACATTCTTAAGTACTTGAGAAGGACTAAAGAGATGTTCTTGGTGTATGGTAATGGAGAACTCCAGGTGGAGTCCTTTACCGATTTGAGCTTCCAGAGTGATAAGGACGACAACAAGTCTGTCTCGGGTTTTGTCTTCACCCTCAATGGAGGGGCAGTATGTTGGAAGAGTTCCAAGCAAGATACCGTTGCAGACTCGACGATGAAGGCTGAATACATCGCTGCCAATGATGCTGCCAAAGAGGCTATCTGGATGAAGAAGATCATTGCTGAACTTGGTGTGGTTCCATCCATTGAAGATCCAATACCTTTGTATTGTGATAACAATGGAGCTATGGCTTTAGCCAAGGAACCCCAGTCCCATCAGCGATCTAGACATATTCTGAGGCGGTATCACCTGATCCGGGAGATAGTTGATCGCTGCGGGATCGAGGTCAGGAGAGTAGATACGAAGGACAACACGGCGGATCCACCCACGAAGGCCCTTCCCTAGACACGGTTTGAGAGACTTTTTGGGATGTTGGGTATGCAATACTACGACAAATGGCCTTAGTGCAAGTGGGAGATTGTTAAGAATATGTATGTCCTAGAGGCCATTATTGTATATTATAGTGGATGCTTGGACATATATAGAGAGGAATTTCTTGCTCGACATGATAGTATTCTATCTGGTTGCTCTTTATCTTAACATGTACACTTGTTTTAGTTTACTATCTCGTTGATACATGTTAATAAAGCCCTTAGGATATTGGCTTGACTACCAGGACTATGATGCAGATCATACTCGTGGGGCTTGTATAGTCCGCAAGCACAACCTTTAACAGTTCCTAGTCGAGGGAGTATCGAGACAGGGCATCGATGTTCCAGAGAAGACTATTGTGTACATTCTTGACCCTGTATGGGACGATGGTTGATCCCATTATCATTGGTGTTTGACATCAAAAATAGTACACAGGTGCTCATTAGAGAATAGGTTCACCGAATAGGACTCACTGAGATCTCCTAGATGGTACCATACCTATCGTCAGATAGCAATTCTCTGGTGACACTTGTAGAGGTTAGTCTGTAGATCCGAGATCGTCATAGTGTCTTGTGTGGTTCCCACTGTGCTTTGATTTCCTCCTTATCACGGCTCAAAGGAGTCGCGCAAACAGGTGGATTTTGGGTACAGTCCCGAGTCACATGGAGACAGTGAACGATAGGAGGGTTTTCGTCTCTCCCGGTATTGGGAGTTGATGTTGCGCTATGCTCGATTGGCTATAATAGCAAGTCCCTGGCCAGGGCTGATGAGATTTACTGGTAAGTGTTATTAGTAGTTTCTCGAAAGGTTATAAGCCACACATCAGTATGACTTATCAAGTTAGTGGGGTCTGACGATTCCACCCCAGACTCGATATGCGACATATTAGACGAAGAGACCGGACTGTACGGTAAGTGTTGCTGATCGCACGCTTTCGGCGTGTCGCGTATTCAAAATTCTAAAGTTAACCGCGATCAAGGACGGTGTGGCTTCGCAGCTAGCCGGTTGAGCACGGGTCGATCCGCAGGGAGATGGTTGTATGTCCGTTCGTGTTTTAGACGAGTCAATAAAGAATGTATATGTGTATGTTCAATTCTATCCTAAGTTTCGTATTTTATGTTCAAGTAAAATTGTAAAGGTTAAGTTTGGTTAGTAGAGTTAGGATTAGTCTTGCGCTTATCTTTTGCCATTCTTAAAACGATGTTGGGATAATCGGAAGTAGCGGAGATTAAGAGGACATAAGAATGGGATTTACGAGTTTAAGCAAGCCTTCCAACGCTAAATCCATTCCTAGTGCCCCTTGTCCGTCCGCTAATTACGCTTATTTCCAACCCTCGGCCAAACACCCGCAACCATGTATCCAATTAAGTCACAAATACATGTCATGTTGTAGTGCACTTAAAAGACTTCTTGACTTAGGCCGCGGCTATATGTCACGCATAGCGCACCTAAGTGAGGGGGTTGCGTTTGTTTGGTCGGGGTTCGTTTCAAGATGTTTGGCGAAGAGAAGCACAAGGGATTTTTCCGTCCCTCATACCACCTTCCTTTGCCTTAACAAGTGTAGAATTATTCACACATGATAAAAGAAAATAAAACAAAACAAGAAGGAAGAAAAGAGAGAAAAGGGAAATACGGTTTTACAAATGGTGCAAGCTAACTCTTGGGTCCTCACCTTAGCAAGGAACTCCGTCGAATATCATCGCTTGAAAATAATACGGAAAAAAGAAGAGAAGGAAAATAAAACAAGTAAAGAAATATTAACAACTACTTAACAACAATAATTAAAATTACAATACAATATAATAAAATTACAAGACAAGAAGTAAAAGAGACAAGATAATAAAAACCCTCATCTTCATTTTATCACCAACTCAATACTCTCACTACATTTTAATGGAGGAAGACATGAAGAAGAAGAAGCTAACTAAACTAAACTAATTCCTAACAAAAAGAAGCATGAAAAGAAGACCCTTGGCTTGGCACAAAACTGGGCTATTTATAGGCTGAGTGCTGAAACCCTAGGGCAAGATTCTGAGCCCAAATGAAATGTCCAAACTACCCCCAAAATCCGAGTTGACACTGAGTCAACTCGGCCGCGGATCCGCCGTATAATGGCCATATTGGCCGCGGATCCGCGGACATTTGGAGGAGTTAAGTTGTCGTTTTTTCTGGGTTTTCTTGTGTTGCACTCTTCTGTTGTTCTACATGCTCCAAATTGCAAATTGCCTTCATAATTTCTTCAGATCTGCAACAGTCCAAAAATAGCTTCACTTTTGATTGATTTGACCTTTCTCCCTCGAGCTCCGCGCACCCATTGATTCTTGTGCTGCCCCCTCGTGCTCTGTGCTTGTCCGAGACACGAATGACCACTGTCATTTGTCTTGTCTCTGGAACTGGTACGCGACACTGGACGGATACGGATGACCGGAATCCGGCTTTTATCTGTTGACAACAGATGTTCTATATTTTGGCGTAACAGTGGAGATTTTGTATCATTTGCGTTATTTTGGACTAGGAACCTGTACCCTGTAAATATGTAGCAAACACGGATTAAAAGCACCTGCCTATAAACAAACGAGCATAAGAATGGGTGGTATTAAATGCAATATTCTGGTATGAACAAATACCCCCAAACTTAACTTTTGCTCGTCCCGAGCAAAAGATCACAAAAAGTCACAACCTCACTTTCACAGGGAACGCGATTGCACTGAGCTCGTGCAATAAGCCGTTAAACCTCTAGGTGTCCTTAGTAGGAGGAGTGTTGTCTCCTGAGGATTTTCAGCGGATTATACCCACAAAATCCCTTCAAGTTAGTTTCATAAGTTAATATCGATTCTACTCCTACAGTTTAGTATCTAGTAGAAGTTCTATTATCCTAAGTTAGAAACATTCAACCCTTATGTTTCACGCCTCCTATTTGTTCAACCCCAAATCCTATACGTTTTACAGTTTAGAAAGATCTTGGCCTCTCCTGATTTTTCCTTTTAAAGTGCGGTCTCTAATCAGAGATTTTTATCATTTTTACTGAAAACATAAGTCTAATTCTTTATTCCTATCTTTCCTCCAAGCATTGATTGTATACCCCTACGTGTGTGTAAATTTTCACCCCTACACCCAAGAATTCAATTCAAGCTATAGTACCCTTGCCCTAATATCTAATACTATTTCTTTTCATTAACGATGGACGGTGTTGCTCACACACCTTTCATGTGACTATTAATGCTTCTTGAGGCACTAACCAGCCGATTACTGAATGTGTAAACTTAAAGCGTAAATAGCAGCTTCCAGGTCTTGACTTTATTTATTTATTTTTTCTTTTCTTTATTTTTTTCTTTTTCAATACCGGATATATTTTTCAATGATGCTCTTTTGGTGGTTAGCTTTAAATACCGTTTTTTCTTTCATACTAGGATTTCATGCAAGAGTATTTCTAGGTATCCTCTCCTATCCCAAGTTTCAAGGTGCTTGTAAGTGCGATTTGTAGGGTATATACTTTCTGAATTTGGACTTAAGAATATGAACTATTTTTCAAACTTATCTTTCAGTAAAGTTTTAATACTTTCCCTTCATCTTGACTTAACTCAAGAACTGAACTCGAGATTACCTACTTCTAAAAAAAACTGTAAGGACGTATATTTATCAAGTTTAAACAGAAGGAGGGTTATTTTTAGGGTTTTCAATTCCTAATCCTAGAATTTAGTTATTTCTAACATATCAACTAAACTTTCGGAATCAAAATCTAGGTTACCCTATTAGCTAACTTGACGACAAAATTTTTATATTTTTGTGAAATTTTTTGATTTTCATGGTTTTTTTATAAGTATGCAAATGCAAAATATACAAATGAATGCGAAGGTAGAAAGTTTACTGAGCACACCCCCAAACTTAAACTTGACAGTGCCCTCACCGTCAGGCTACAGCAAGAGGATCAAAATTGTCGGCGCTCCCCTGTTTGTTTGTTTTTTTATTTATGAACAAAATATATATACACAAAAAGGTCCCCCCAAACTTAAGTGAAACAGTGTTTCCATTATTTAAGCGTTAAAGTTCAGAGTTAGGGGGGAGAGAACAGTATCAAGCTATATAGGGCCTTACACAGGCCAAAGATAAGCACCAACCATTCAAAATTTTTATCGCTATAATGATAGGGTTGGTGAAAGAATGGAGTGTAGAGAAAAGAAATGCGAAAGACGTGAGACCGTGTGGGGATAGAAGCGGCGTACGGTCTCGGTGGAAGAGAAGAATGGCGGAAGGGAGAAAGAAGTGGAATACGAATTTGAGGGTGTAAATGGAGTGAATAAATTAGTACAATTTGTAATGACCGATGTGTAAAAAGCGATTGTACTAATTCATTAACCCGTCGAGAAATGGGGTCAAACCCCTCAAGATTCGTGAGAAACCATGGGTACGCCGAACTTGGTAAACCAGACATTGAAAATGAAAGTGATGTGGTGTCTTGCAAGGTCGGAATGACGGAAAGGATGGGGGGAAGTGATCGAGGAAGGAAATTTGTTAAAGGTTCTGGAGGGTGTGCACGGTCGGTGGAAGGGACAGGATGAATTGGAAAATCCGATTCATCAATTAAAACTGGTTCATCCTCAAAAATTTCCTCAATATTCTCCTAAAAAATTAGCTCATCCATGCGTTTATCATCAAATTCCATACGCATATGGGGTTCGGGAAAAACATTTAATGACTCAGGATGATGTCCATATGGAAGTGAAAGTAAATGATGAATTTGAGAGACAAACTCATCCAAAGCTGTGGGTTCATTATCCGAAATATTTCCTGCGTCGATATCCTTAATCAAGTGGAAAAAAATATTCTCAGACACCTCATCAAAAGCATGGATTTCAATCAATTCAGGTTCTAAGAAGGAGGTGTAGAGGTCAAAAGGATTGGGTGTGGTTTCACTCGAAAGGGACCCTTCACAATCGAGCAAATCAAACACTACAAAGTCGCACAACTCATTAATCATTCTATCTTCAATCGATAAATCCTCTGGGACACTAGATAGACATTCAAAACCGGAGTTGTGGGATTCAATTTGGAATGGGTAGGTTTGATTTGGAAGGGTGTATAGCTAACTCTCTCCACTCAAATTCGCCACCTGTCCTATCACCTCATCATACATTGGAAAATATGGAGCTAGCTGTAAACTAGCAGCCGGCTCACAAGATTGTATGAGGGCGGCCATGGATGCATTCACTTCCTCCATTTGGCTTGACGCTATCCGAAATTCTTCCAGAGTTCGCTCAAGACTAGACATTGGTTGTGAAGGTGTTTCAGTAAAACATTGAAATTCTTATGGATACGTGAAACTCTTATAGTGATGTTCATATGCAATGTCTAGGGAAGGTTCAAAAGTTGGGTAGGATTGATAGGAATTGAATGGTTGGACAGAAGTAGGATCAACGTTTGGATAAGAAGGTGAATGGAATTGTTGATCCCAAGAATTGGAAGTGGTGAAAGGGGTGAAAGATCGTCTACGGGATTGTTCAATATGTTCAACAATGGACACGGGTCTCGAAGTTTCAACCAGACTCTCAAAAGGGGTATCAACGTAATAAAAGGGTGAATGTTTGAAACGGTTGATACGAAGTGGATTGCGGAGTCCAATTGTTTGTCCTAGACGCGTCTATCCGATCTTTCAATGAAATTTTGAGCATGGATGGATCGTTTGAAGTTCGACCAAAGCAAGAACTGTAAGAAGTAATGTCTGGTTGGCGGTACCAAAGTTCGGCAAGACTTTTGCGAGGTGGGATACCCATGTTAGAAGAGTGAAAAGGGAGGGAGGGAGGGGAGATATATATTTTTTTAAATTTTTAAAATATTTTTTTAATAAAAAAAATGTTTGTTTTTGGAGTTTTGAAATTGTTTGTTTTTGAAAGAATACGGAATTATGGGACTAAAATTTATACAAGAACAATCACAATCACAATATGCACAAACAATACCTAGATCTAGGGTTTTCAAACTCCAACTAGACCGCTCCTAAACTTCTAAGCGACAAGTTGCAGGATAACCCTCGAATCGCCTCTTCACTGCCAATTGTGGCCAAATAAGCACAAGTGAGGTAAGGAGGGTTCCGCTCACGAATCACCGTGAGATGGGCCTTTTAAAATTATCTCCTCACTTGTCTAGCCTAGGTACCACAAAGTCAAGTTTAGATAAACGACCGATTCCCCGCAACCTTCACTTGTCCTAAATGAGCACGGTAAGTCCTTATATGTTTGGTCTAGATATTTTTTATTAGCTCAAGGTAATGCATATGCAATTAGTGATTTGTGAGGTCTTAGGAAGGGTGATGAAATCTCCACCTGATCGGAATTGGTGTTATATCCCCCTTAAAGTCCGTATTATTATATGTAAAGCGCGTAAACAAACAAAATCTAAAACAACAAAAAAATTTATTTGGTGGCGGCGCAATTCTGTGCGATGATACCTGCAGAAAATACAGTTAAGTGGTATTTACAGAGAGATAAAAGGAAAGAGAGTAGGTGAAAAAAAATTGAGGCTAAGAAGCCTCAATTGAGCCGTGGAACCGCCGCGCAACTCAAGGTTTGACCGCGGTTCCGCGGTCAAACATTGGACTTGGGGCCTGAAAATTTGTCCCTGCACTCTCCTTGCTCTCTACTCCAAAATAAAATGCTCTGTTTTCCTTTTTGATTACTGTACTTGCTCCAGATAGCCTGCACACTTGCACACAAAAATATCAAAAATAACAAAAAGATTTTCTTTATATATAATATTTATAATTTTATATATATACAAAAAAATATTAACCCGAATAACAAGAAAGAAAATACGTTACCATCTCCCCGGCAACGGCGCCATTTGATCGCACGCTTTCGGCGTGTCGCGTATTCAAAATTCTAAAGTTAACCGCGATCAAGGACGGTGTCGCTTTGCAGCTAGCCGGTTGAGCACGGGTCGATCCGCAGGGAGATGGTTGTATGTACGTTCGTGTTTTAGACGAGTCAATAAAGAATGTATATGTGTATGTTCAATTCTATCCTAAGTGTCGTATTTTATGTTCAAGTAAACTTGTTAAGGTTAAGGTTGGTTAGTAGAGTTAGGATTAGTCCTGCGCTTATCTTTTGCCATTCTTAAAACGATGTTGGGATAATCGGAAGTAGCGAGGATTAGGAAGACATAGGAATGGGATTTGCGAGTTTAAGTAAACCTTCCAACGCTAAATCCATTCCTAGTGCCCTTTGTCCGTCCGCTAATTACGCTTTTTCCAACCCTCGGCCAAACACCCGCAACCATGTATTTAATTAAATCACAACTACATGTCACATTGTAGTGCGCTTAAAGGACTTCTCGACTTAGGCCATGGCTATATATCACGTATAGCGCGCCTAAGTGAGGGGGTTGTGTTTGTTTGGTCGGGGTTCATTTCAAGATGTTTGGCGAAGAGAAACACAAGGGATTTTTTCGTCCCTCATATCACCTCCCTTAGCCTTAACAAGTGTGGAATTATTCACACATGATAAAAGAAAATAAAACAAAATAAGAAGGAAGAAAAGAGAGAAAAGGAAAATATTGTTTTACAAATGGTGCAAGCTAACTCTTGGGTCCTCACCTTAGCAAGGAACTCCGTCGAATATCATCGCTTGAAAATAATACGGAAAAGAGAAGAGAAGGAAAATAAAACAAGCAAAGAAATATCAACAACTACTTAACAACAAGAATTAAAATTACAATACAAGATAATAAAATTACAAGAAAAGAAGTAAAAGAGACAAGATAATAAAACCCTCATTTTCTTTTCATCATCCACTCAATGCTCTCACTACATTTTAATGGAGGAAGAAATGAAGAAGAAGAAGCTAACTAAACTAAACTAATTCCTAACAAAAAGAAGCATGAAAAGAAGATCCTTGGCTTGGCACAAAACTGGGCTATTTATAGGCTGAGTGCTGAAACCCTAGGGCAAGATTCTGAGCCCAAATGAAATGTCCAAACTACCCCCAAAATCCGAGTTGACTCAGTGTCAACTCGGCCGCGGATCCGCCGCATAATGGCCATATTGGCAGCGGATCCGGGGCCATTTGGAGGAGTTATTTTTTTTTGGGGTTTTCTTGTGTTGCTCTCTTCTGTTGTTCTACATACTCCAAATTGCAAATTGCCTTCACAATTTTTCAGATCTGCAACAGTCCAAAAATAGATTCACTTTTGATTGATTTGACCTTTCTCCCTCGAGCTCCGTGCACCCATTGATTCTTGTGTTGCCCCCCTCGTGCTCTGTGCTTGTCTGAGACACGAATGACCACTGTCATTTGTCTTGCCTCTGGAATTGGTACGCCACACTGGACGGATACGGATGACCGGAACCCGACTTTTATCTGTTGATAACAGATGTTCTGTATTTTGGCGTAACAGTGGAGATTTTGTATCATTTGCGTTATTTTGGACTAGGAACCTATAGCCTGTAAATATGTAGCGAACACGGATTAAAAGCACCTGCCTAAAAACAAACGAGCATAAGAATGGGCGGTATTAAATGCAATATTCTGGTATGAACAGTTGCTTATAGGATCTACGGGAGTTTGGACAAGTTTGCTTGTTGATCTTCTATTCGTTCAATACCTGAGTACCCGTTACGTCCAGCTAGTACCGCTGACGGCTTGTGGGTATCTGATGTGATCATTACCTACCGCTGACGTATTGATGAGTCTTTAGAGTCCTACATAGAGATTTCTTAACTCAAGCGAAACGAAGTAGGGCACATATGGAGATATGTGTGGGAGCTTGATTAAATACGAGTGTAGATACCGTATTCTAATCTAGCGATATTTGATATCAGCCAGGTTATATGTGATATAACCGGATTATTGAATCAAGTGTTGATTTAATAATTCGATACACACATATATATGACATTAGTCGGTTATATATGATATAACCGGATTATTGAATTAAGTGTTGATTTAATAATTTGATATATATTTATATATTTGATATATATATATATATATATTAAATAATATTAAGCTCACTTAAGATTTTCTTCTCTTTATATATATTTATATATATGCGATATACATTTATATATAAATTTGCGTTTGTATCATGGTTGATGATACGGGGGACTAGGATGTGTGAGAATCACATAGAGAAAAGATTATGATAAACATTATAGAATAAAAGGAAATGAAGAAGGAGTCATGGTTTGAGATGCTTGTAGAAGCCATGACTCATCTTCGAGTCTTGTTTTATTCAAAGATATTTATCATACACATCTTATCTCATTCTTATCACTTAGCTCACGATTCTCACTCTCATCCTTGTTCATCCTCATCTTGATCTCTTCACTATAATTTTCTTGAGTTGAGAAAAAGAAAAGAGAAAAATATTTTTAGTGAGCAAATCTTCTACTTCATCAACCTACACTAATCTAGCCTATTAGTTTAGGTTGTTAACTTCACTAATACCTTGATTAGCGAAGTGTGAGCTTGAGTGAGAGAGACTTCAAGGTGGATCATCTTCTGCGACGAAGACTACAAGCAAGCCCGATCCTTTCATCAAGTGGAGTCAAAGAAGAGTTCTAGGGACTGCTACTTGGAGCTTTAGAAGCGAAGGACTTGACTACAAAGATTGTAGACTCTCTTTACTTAGATTAGAATCTTGTTTGCTAACTATAAAACTCTAATTCTCTAATTCGATTCTTGTTTAGTATACTTAGATCTCTAGATTTTTTAAAATTGTATACTTGATGCTCATATAAACCTAGTAGAGGTGCTAAGACATACTTTCAACGTGTACTTTTAATCCATGACAGCTCATTAGTACAGGTTATAGGTACACAGGCAAAAACACTGGAAACAATACTCTGCATGCATGGATTACGACAGAATTGAGCTGAACTGCAAACGGGACAGAATATAGATCAAGTCTATCGGTTTAGTAACATTTCATGTTGTGTACAACAAATTGTTCATTTTGGTCCAACATGATCAAGTATGAAAATGTAATGGTTCATCATGACACACAAGGGGCAAATGGGCATGAATCATGAGTGGGAACACAACAGGATATCCATAGAAAGTGGGGTAACACACTCATGGTGTTGTGCAAGTGGATTCATGAGATAAAGAGTTGATTTGAAGTGTGAATGCAAATGAATGCCACTTGCTTCTGTTTTTTTAAATTCCAGAATAAAACGATTGAGAATTAAAGAAAATAAAGTATTCTAAAAGTCAAGTTAGGAGCACTAGAGTACACTGTATGAAGCTAGGCCCCAAAAGCCGCTACTTGGCCGCCATTTCTCCATTTCCAACGGCCAAATCCTTGTCATTTGAGCTCGTGCTCGTGCCATGGGTCCACCTCTGTCCAATTAAGCCACTTTTATCAAATTTTTTGTCTGGAAAACTTCTATAAATAGGAGGTTATAGAGGAAGCTAGAGGTTGGTTTTTGAGTGAGATTTTGGTGCATAACTCATGGTTTACTTCTTCTTCTCCCCCTTGCAAGCTCTCATTTGAAAGCTTGGAAAGTGGAGGTTGAAGTTGTAATCCTATCTTGTAACTCATTTCCCTCCAAGTGTGAATAAAGATTTAACCTTTTTCTTTAACTTCTTGTTCATTTCTTACTTGATGTTTATGTTTTCTTTTCTTTTGTGTTTTCTTTTTGTGATGATGTTTGAGTAAATCTCTTTGGCTATGGCAATGGTGAGGATGGAGATGAATGGTAAAGACTTCCTCCTTCTTCTTGTGATTGTTTATTGAGCTTAATTTGGATTGTAATTTTAAGATTGTTTATGGTAATTGTTTGATATGGTATTTAGTTTCTATGGTTACTAGGTAACTTATAATTTATACCATATTATCTCATTCTCTCCATTTAGTAATGTTAAATTTAGAATCATGTTTAGTTTATGTTTGCTAAGTTAATTTGATAGGGTATGTACATTGATGGTTGGATTGACACCCTTTCTAAATTACATACTCTATACTATCATTTACAATCACTAGCAAGTTTAATATTAAAACACTTTACTTCTTATTTGCTAATTAATGTTTGTTGATGTAGTTTGCTTTATGATCCTAGTGATTTGCCTTGATGCTACATGCTTAGACATATAACCGGTAAGTAACAGATTCGTTTCATTCTTCATAATGAAACTTTAACATTTTGATGGTTTATGCTTCGCAAACACCTTGACAAGCCATGCTTCATATCAGATATAACAAGAGAAGGGAACAACTCATGATCAAGGGAGTGTCGAAGAATTCGCTACGATTCAACCATTCGATCCGGAGCCACGGCCATTTTCTTTTCTTACGCTTGGTTTTTCTAATTTCATGACAAACCAACTTAAACTCATTCTTTTTCTTGAACTTGACGTAAAAACTTTTAATCACCAATTCCTTGTGGATCGAACCGTACTTACCGGCTAGCTACAACGCGCCATGCACTTGCGGTTATAAATTTTAAAACGAGACCGAGCTCGCATGTGTGGAATTTATAAATCCTTTCTTTCAAAACACAAAGGCATGTGCACGTGAAGTCTCAACAATCCTTATTTGCCAAAGCTTGAGCCAAGAAATCCTCAAGCATAACGAGAGCTTTGATATATATAATATGGGGTTACTTCACTCAATGACTCAAGTGATCTTTTCCAACAACCTTCAGAATGAATAAAGAGTTCGTCTCTGCTTGGCACTCCACCCTCATATATATAAATAGGCCAAAAATCCAAACAAATAATGATTTTTAGCCTAAGCATACGGATGTCGGATCGGGCCCGGGATAAGTCGAGCAATGTTGATCCATTATGATTTGTCCCCGACCACCATATCTATGCCTATAAAGTAAGCAGACCTAAGATATGACTAAGATATCCTAAAAAGAACTCATAAAAAAGTCCTAGCATACATGTCCCATGGTAAAATATCTGCAATTGCATAAATTCCGATGAAGGCGTTCCTAAGATAAGACTAAGACCTACCTTGAAAGGATAGTCGTTAGGAACTTTACCTTAATGGGCACACAATGCCATCCTCCCTACAAATGTGCCTAAACGGCAGCACTTAGATATACCTAAGACTTGCCCTAAAAGGAGTGCTATTCAAGAGGTTATCAGGTCCCGTAACTAGCGGATAAACTAAAAGCAGTACCAATGATAAAACTAAGAGTGCTCCAACTGGGCATTCCTTAAAAGGATTTATCTTGTGTGTCCAGCAAAAATAAAAATGGATGCACGGTCTAAAACATGAATACTCTATGTTCGACCCTGTCCACATATATATAAATAGGTAAAACCTAAATAAATAATGGTCTTTACCCAAATATACGGATTTCAGATCCGATTCATGACAAATCGGGCATGCACTAACAAGGTGACTCACTATGGTTTAGCACCTATCTCTATGAATATGCATACAAAGTAAGTAAGACCTAACATAAGACTGAGGTTTGGCCCAAAAAGTAACTCATAAAAGTCTTATCATACAGGTCCCATACTAAAATATCCGTATTGCGCAAATACCGACGAAAGGCAGTACCGAGATAAGGCTGAGATTGATCCCAAAAGGAAATTCATCAAAAAGCATTGCCTCAATGGTCCCACAATGTTATCCACCTTATGGATACGCCTAAGTGGCAATACCTAACATATCTTAGATGGACCCTAAAGAGGTTATTCATCGGAAAAGATTTGTTGTAAGGTCTCGTAGTTATATAAATACCGTGGATAAGCCCCGAAATGCAGTACCTAAGATAAGGTCGGAGTATGCCCTAAAAGGGAAATTTACCCTAAAAGAGAATTTATCTTATAGGTCCTACGATAACATAAATAAACTTATCGGCTGGTCTTAATTTTGGAAATCATAGACTCAGCCCTGTTATCTATTTGTGGTTAGGCTAAAACAAACATATTAACGGTTTAGCCTAACCTAACTTTCTCTCTTTTGAAAAAATGATGAACCAGGATAGTCTTAGAATGGCATCCGTTCAAGTTCGTTTATTCCATTTGTCTGGAATGACACTAAACTAATATTCATGAATTAAGAAGTCTAGTCCAAATGGTGTCAAATGACTTTTTTTTATTCGAAATGACTATAAACTAATATATATCTATTTGTCTGAAATGACTATAAACTAACATATATTATTGTCCGAAATGACTGTAAACTAATATTTGTCTCCGAAATAACTCTAAAGTAACAAGTTTACAGTTTATCACATTTACGTCCGAAATGAATGTAAACTAATACCCATGTCCGAAATGACTATAAACTAATATCCACATATGAAACGACTGTAAACTAATACATATGTCCGCAATGACTATAAACTAATATCCATATCCGAAATGACTGTAAACTAATATTCATATCCGAAATGATCCTGAACTAATATATTTCATAACGATGAACTGAGTGATCCTAGAAGGATACTCATTAAAAGTTTATCTCTATGCATGTCCGAAATGACTATAAACTAATAACTATGTCCGAAATGACTGTACACTAATAGCTAGAGGGCAACCCATTGAGGTGTCAGCTCCCACTACAGGACTGAAAAGAACGTCCGTATTCGAAAGGCTCTCCTACATAGGGGAAACAAGTACGCTCCGGGAAGTGATGATAGCATCACCTTCGTTGAAGACTGCATGTCGGGTCATTTTATTTGGAATTTTATTGGAAATTGAATATTCGTTAGTCGCAGGTAACGAATAAAGACAAGGTCCACTCTCCGTTCTTCGCTTCTACCCTATATTCAAGCCCCAACATTTCTCAATATACATCCCCAAGGACTCTAAACCTTTCCCTTTAACGTCCCAAAAGACTTCGTCATGTATGAAATGACTGTAAACTAATATCCATGTCCGAAATGACTGTAAACTAATATCCATGTCCGAAATGACCCTAAATTAAAATATTTCAAAATGATGAAATGAGTGATCCTAAAAGGATACTCACTAAAAGTTTATCTTTTAAAAATGTCCGAAATGACTATAAACTACACAGGGAAAACCCATGATGGTGCCAGCTCTTACTACAAGACCAAAAAGAAAGTTTTATCATCTGTAAAGACATTAAACTTTCCTCTTTTGAATTTCAACTTTCTTCGTAAATTATCTTTCTACAAAATTGAAGGTAAGTATGAAATCGAGTATTGTACTAAAATCTCTCCACATCAACTTCATTATGTGAAAGTTCTATTCACAATGAAAAAATTCTTTCAAACCTGAACATGGGTTATTTCCCCAAATCCCCGATACTCAAAGATGGGCCATGCACTGTGTCCTTCTAAATTAAGGAAATTAGTTTTTCCATTTATAAAAATCTTCTCCATAATGGAAAATCATATATCTCTTCCATTTGTGAAAATCCCCTTCACAGTAGAAAACCTCTTTCAACCTAAACATGGGTTATTCCCCCAGGTCCCCGAAATTTGAAGACGGGTTATCACTCCGTGTCCTTCCATGTTTAGGAAAGAAGTTTTTATATTTATATAAGTCTTCCTCACAATGGAGAATCCACCAGATTCACCTCAATAAATTTAGTGGTATAAAATCGATTTTCACATTTTCTCTTTAAATCCATAGATATTGAAGGAGAATTTTTCTAAAATCTGTTGTGAAAAGTCCTCTACACAATGGGAGATTCAAGACATAACAGAAGATTTAAGAATGAAAAAATGCAACAGTGGGAGATATGCATAAAACTGTGCATATCCATTGTTGGGGGTCATTTGTTGAAGCTAAAAAATTAATTCCCAAAAGATAAATACTTATATAAGTATTTAATAAATACTCATATAGTATTTAATTAAAAAAACGAGTCAGGTGATCAAGAATTCGATCAATTCAAACCCAAAATTCATGCGTATGGTGGCATCACAAACAAGTGAAGAATTTATTTTATGAAAGTGAGACCTCATATTGGGCAGTCCCCTTTAAAAACAATTCAAAAAGAATTGTTTTTGGGGGCTCCCGACATTGGGAGACGCCTACCGACGTCGGGACCCCCTCTTGCTATCGAGAAGCCTCCATTTGGAGATTCCCGACCCACTGAGCCAAGCGGTGTCGGGACCCCTCTCAAAATAGTCATTCGCGTCTATTTTTAATGGGGAGTAGGGGGTTATTCATCATTACTCACCCTAAGAATGTAAGGAGTGGTCCTCTAACCACTCTCATTCCCCAGAGAAATATATATACTTCTCAAATCGATGAAGAAGGAATCAGATTTCTTTTTTTTTGGACAGACTTAGTGAGAAAACTTGCTAAGTTTCTCTCGTTCTTGGTGCAAGAAGAAGAAGAAGAAGAAGAGGAAGAGGAAGAATGTGGGGCCTATAGGAATGGGATATCCATTCCTATCTCCTTCTCACATTCTCTCTCTATATCTATTTCCTTCTTTATCTCTCTCATTGATCAAAGATAAAAAAGGATCAATAAAAACTCCTACAAGTTTTCATCTTCAGGACATGATAGTCATGGCTATAGGTTTTTCAACAAAGAAGAAGATGATTCTCAGAACATGAATATACATGTTCTTGACAAACATGAACTCAACCTAGAATATGAGCTATCCCATGTTCTGCATATAAGTGAAAAAGATCATCCTATTTCCATCACATACATAAAATATGATTGATAATTCTATTTCTTTAAAGAGCTAAATAGGATGCTAAAAGGAATCTTCATGATTCTCTCTCTCTCTCTCTCTCTCTCTCTCTATATATATATATATATATATATATATATGAAAAATCCCGCTCATACTTTTAAAATATGTAAATCATATTTCCATAAATAGAATGCAGTGTTAAAACATTGTATTCTTTACATAATATATGGATTAAACATCATATTTTGTCCTTTGAACATAATCCATGTTAATATTTGCACAAAAATCATAAAAAATGATAAAACATATCATTTTTATGTTGTGCAGAAAATTCGACACAATGAACTTTTATTTTGGAGAAGTTCTATGAAAAGAACTTCCCCATCCTAACCAAAATTAGCTATAGAAAGCCTCAACAGAGGCTTTCTGGCTCATGGTCGGGACCCCCTTCCGACGTCAGGACCCCCCTACCGACGTCATGAGGCTTCCATTTTGCACCATGTGCATGAATGATATCATGTTGCTTAGATAAGTTGGTGGCTCCCATATGGAGTGGCCCCACTTTTGTCAATTTTGCCGAGACATGGCACTTACATTGGGCAGTGCCCCTAAATATAGGTCAATTTGATACTAAAATACCCTCAAGAACAGTTTTAAGCTTCTAAATTGAAGCTTCCTTGTATAGTTTACATTTATTTTGTAACCTTGATATAATTTACATACAAAACATGTAAATTTATGACTTAAATGAATAAAATACAATATTCATTTATTTCTACTTGTCATTTGCTCATACTTTACATGTATACATATAATCCCAACTTAAATGATGTGATGTGATTTCAAGTAATCTAACAAGGTATCTCGTCTATGCTTTTCCTGAGACAATAGAGTGTAATTAATTATAAGTGTTTGCGTCTATAGTAAGTCTTGAACTTTAGGACCTTTTAGTCAATTTTTTAAACACAAATATTTGTTTTGTTGCCCCTAAGTTATTTTAAACTTTCATCTGTTAGAGGTACTAAAAAGGATGAGCACTCATTTATATCAATTTGTTGTCAACAGAGTTTTAAAGATACTCTTATTGTCAGAATGCGGATACTTGCCAAAACTAGATATTCTAACTTGTTGCGCATGTTTATTTTGGCTTTTCTTATAAAATGTTTTAAGTAAACACTATTAATTAGTTGGTATAAAACCTTCGTTGCGCAGCATGTGCAAATTAATAATAAGTAGAAATGATAATAAAATAAAATAATGTAGATGTGTAGTTGTTTCATAAATGAAAGAGATGAAACTATTTTCTAAGATTTAAAAGTTTTTATTCATGGTAAGAGATAATAAATATTTCTTGGGAAATCAAATCTTAACGATATCCATAGAGGTCTTTTTAGGCACTGGTCCGTAATCCTTAACCTATACATACAATACACACATCACACCTACGCACACCACACACAAACACGCACCCAGAAGACCCACGAATTTGCTCCAAAAGAATTAATTTGTGGCCATTTCCCCTCTTAGGGTTTTAGGTTTCGAACCCCGCACTCATCCCAAGAACGGAAGTGTCCATATCAACTGAGCTATTGCTCATTGGTTATCCATAGAGTTTTGATATAGCTAACTTGGATATTGTTTGATATAATTGTTCTGAGCAATTGAATTCTTAAAGATGTCATTCAAATTTAATGTCGAATTATTCAGGAAGTTTGGTTAATTCATTTATTTTCGTGAGAGCATTGAACAAAATTCCAGAGTATGGGGGAGGCCGCCCCTGCATGTTCCCTCGCTCCGTCCCAGCAATCAAATGTAGTATTTTAGTGCTAAATGCGGTAATTTTCCAATCAAACGTAGTATTTTACTGCTAAATATAGTATTTTTTAAATTCAAACATCGTAGTTTACTGCTACACATAGAAGACTTCGATTGTAGTAATCTCTCTGTCAAATATAGCAAATTGCTGCAAAATATAGCAATTTTTCTGTCAATTAATTAGCTTTCTTGCTAAACATGTTTATTTGTACATGACTTTATAGTGGAACATTGCGGCGAACTTTAAATCTAGTAAGTTTACTGGCGAATGCAGTAGTGTAGTGCTAAATATAGTTTCCATCTAGTTAAATGTAGTAAATATAGTACTTAACCAGTATGTATATGTATAAACATTAATTTCAAAAAATGTAGTTATTTAATAATAACATGCCAAGATTACAACAGTGAAAAGTCACAGCTCTATTTACTTTTTCTCAGAGCATTGAATTTGGAGAAGTTCAGATAAACCAAAGAGCAACTTATTTAAAACTATACTGCACAGATGTAGCGGTTTACTGGGAAAATGCAGTATTACCAAAAAATTCTATTTACTTTATGATAAGGTGTATAGGTAAGACTTTACTCGCCTAGTGGCGAAGACCATCACCAAAGACCGGCCCATCATCCGACCCTTGTCAAATTAAGACCACCTGGTGGAGTAAGCCGCACCAAAGATTGGCCCATCACCCACCCCATGGCAAATTAAGACCACCTGTGGAGCAAGCCGGCACCAAAGACCGGCTCATCATATGCCCTGTGGCAAATTAAGACCACCTGTGGAGCAAGCCGGCACCAAAGACCGGCTCATCATATGCCCTGTGGCAAATTAAGACCACCTGGTAGAGCAAGCCGGCACCAAAGGAGCCTCGCTCGGCACTAAAGACCGAGCTCCTCTTGGCACCAAGAACAAACTCAACACCCCTCCCATAGAAAATTAAGACCTCCAGGCAGAGCAAATCGACGCTAGAGACGGAGCATCCTTCGACACGAAGCCTGGGGAACCAGGCTCCCACCAGAATGAAACTAGCATCTTGAAAAAAAAGACTGAACTACCCTCGACCCGAGTAGGACTCGGTCAAATCTGAAGGAGAAAGGTTCAAAAAAATCCATTGGATTATTTTAAAGTAAAAATTCTGAGCTACTCTCGACCCGAGCAGGACTTGGTCAAATCTGAAGATGGAGGGTTCAAAGAATTCATCTGATTTAGCTTGAAGAAAAAAGTCCGTGCTACCTGTAGCCCGAGCAAGAATATGTCAAATCTGAAGATGAGGGTTCGAGAAAATCCATCCGATTTATTTTAAAGAAAGAAGTCCAAGCTACGATCAACCTGAGCAAGACTCAGTCAATCTGAAGACGGAAGAGGGTTCAAAGAAATCTATTTGATTTACTTTGAAGAAAAAAGTACGAGCTACCCTCGGCCTAAGCAGGACTTGGTCAAATCTGAAGACAGAGGGTTCAAAGAAATTCATCCGATTTATTTTTAAGGAAAAATTAAGTTACCCTCGTCTCGAGCAGGAGTCGATCAAATTTGAAGACGGAGGGTTCAATAAAATCCACACGATTTATTTCGAAGAAAGAAGTCTGAGTTACCCTTGACCCGAGTAGACTTGGTCAAAATGTAGACGGAGGGTTCAAAGAAATCCATTCGATTTATTTCAAAGAACGAAGTCCGAGTTACCCTCGGCCTAAGCAAAGACTCGCTCAAATATAAAGATGAAGTGCAAAGGAATCCATCTGATTTATTTTGAAGAAAAACTCTGAGCTACCCGTCTCGAGCAAAGACTTGGTTATTCTAAGATTGAGGGTTTAAAAGACTTGATGGAAATCCCTACGAACTGTTGGATACAGTCCCCTCAAGACAATTATTGTAATTGCAGGTAGGCGATTATGATAGTTGAAGGAGAACCCATACAGGTAGAACAATCTTACTGCAACATTTCAGAAATATAAAATATTATTTTTGGAATTTAAATAATAAAATAATAAATTTCATGAAAACTATTCGAGTATGAATTTGGGGTTTTCATAAAATTGTATAATTATATACCAATATTTAGAAAATAATTGGAGATTATTATGAATTATTAATTCAAAAGGTATTTATTGGATTTGGGCATTTTATAAATTATTATACAATTATTTATATGCAAGTTTATATTAAACTTGATTAGTGCACTACTAATCATGCTTAAATCAAATCCACTTTTGTATTAAGCATGATTAGTGCACCATGACATATTGTATTTTTATTGCATACATGGTTTCATTTTATATTTGTTGCATTTGCGTTTTTAAAATAAAGGAAAAAGAAAAAGAAAAGAAAAAAAGGAGACAAATGGACATTGAGGGGGAAGGGGGAGGGTTAATTCCAACCATGGCTCCTTCATCTCATTTCCTCACCCTTCATTTTTTTTCTTCACCTCTTTCATCTTCCTTCTCCACATCATCCTCCACCTCACTATCACCACCAAAACATCTCCAAAATCAACTCAAAACCTCATCACACCTTCACAAAAAAGATGCACAACCCCATCCTACACCCCATGGTGAGCTTAAGTTTTGATTTTGAGCACACTGAACCATCTTGGAAGTTTTTTTAGTTGCTCCAAGAGATAAAACCTTCACTTTCATTCCTACTATTTGTGTTTAGAGTTCGATTAAGCTAGATTAGTGAACTTGGAAATTTCTAGGATAATTTTAGTGGATGATTTGAGTTGTAAAGATGCAATTGAGGTTTAGTTAGTGACTACAAACCCTTAGTGATGATATTCTTGACAGTCTTGAGACTAAAAACTCCAAAACACGAACTTAGATTTTTTCCGACATCGGTTTTTGATGAATTGTGATGAATATATAGAATCTGTTATGACCCGAGAGCTCTATAAAATAAGTTCCCAACACAAAGAGGTGTACAGGCTAATAGGAATTTATCTTAGAAACCCGAGACCCCAACTCCCTCAAGTGGCCGCAGATTTAAACCCCCAGGCCGCAATTTACGGCCTGGTCTTGGTGTATTAGTTTGGGGTTTGGACCATGGCTCTGTTATTTGGTATGTATACCTACCTTATATGCAGAATCTCCTAATTTCACCTAGGGTAGAATCTGGGAATGTTTCTTGAAGTTGCTGATTTTGAGTTTCCGACTTTGGAAAACTTGGTTTTGGTATTTGAGTTTGGACATGGTCATTGGACGTTCGTACGTCAACGCTGAGAGTTTATTTGGTTGTTCTTACATGCGTGGGCTATATGTTCTAACCTATGAGGACTTCGCATGCCGTATCGGTTTCAGATTTGGTTTTGATATCGTTACAATGTGTATTGATTTGTAGGTACCTTTGCGTGGACTTCCGAGACGACGAAGGAGAACAAGAAGTTCATCGACTTCGGTTAAAGCAAGGATTAGCAAGTGAGTAGATCTATATCTACGGGGGAAGTCGGGTGGATGGCGTATAGCACCCCCGCAACCATAGTAATGGGAGAACCGATATGTAAAATATATTTGGACAAACCTAAGCTTAAGTACATACAGATATAACCATAATGAAAGTATTAGATGATATGATGAAATGAGAATATGACGAAATAAGATGACTTAAATTGATATGTTGATATAAGGTTGTTGGGCGATATATACACATATACTTATGCCAAGATATGATATGTGATATATATATATATATATATATATATATATATATATATATATATATATATATATATATATGAGAATAAGAGATGATAAGATGTACAAGTATATATATATATATATATATATATATATACTTGTACATCCTATCATCTCTTATTCTCATATATATATATATATATATATATATATATATATATATATATGAGAATAAGAGATGATAGGATGTACAAGTATATATATATATATATATATATATATATACTCGTACATCCTATCATCTCTTATTCTTATCTCTCTCTCTCTCTCTCTCTCTATATATATATATATATATATATATGAGAATAAGAGATGATATGATGTACGGGACTATAGATCCGTACCCTTGATTTATGATACGTACAATGGATTGTACCGTATGTGATATTATGTATAGGACGATAGATACTTATTCTGATTTGATGACACCGTACGATGGATTATAACGTACGTGTTATGATTTACCGGATGATTGATCTACACTGTCGACTCGAGAATGATGTACGATGATATTACCACATCCGATACTATGAGGCTGGATCACTGACTTAAGGATTACACTTGAACCATACTTGTTTTCAAAACCGACGTATCGTATGCACTTTTAAACTATAGCCGTATGGTTCAGGTGTAGTTACGTACCTTATACCGTTCATACTTATGTTGTATTATTCCTCGTGACATACATGCTATATTCCCAACATTTACCTTTATATGGCATCGTCTCCTAGTACACATGCACTATTACCGATGATGCGCATGTTACACATACATGTTACACATACATAGATTTTCTGGCTCACACATTCATCATCGGTAATTGCCATGCCACTTATACAGTAGAACTGTTATATCACCGTATTGCTCTTGAACTGTTAAATTATGATGCACTGTTCAGTACTTATTACACGACATGCTTACATGATAACACTTTAGATACTTACAGTACTGATTTATGCTTGCATATACTGCACTTTATGGTTACATGCATATGAGATATTGTTTTCATGAGATTTCTGGATTTGAGAACCGCTGATATATTTCAAAAGTCTTATGGTTGTTTTATAAACGCGGTTTCCCGTAATATGATTTGTGGCGTCCACCATGAGTTTTCTCGCTTCTGAGCTATATATATACCTGATTCGAGGAGTGAGGAGGCACCGTCTGTGGGTACATGGTGGATCTGGTGCGGTACCCCGGGGTAAAAAGATCGTATAGAAAGGCGTTGAGCCCAGCAGGGGAGCACTACCGACCGGTGATAGTTTGGGCTCGGCGGTTATCAGGAGTCGTGAGATCAGATGGATATGAGAGCCGATCCGAGGAGACGGCGCCTGAGATATGAGGATTTACGTGTCGATGCTGGACACGAGTATTTATGATATTTTTGAGTGTCGATGCTGGACACTCAGGTTTCATGATGATTGATGTATCGTTGATGGACACACGTTGAATGATACACATATATACATGCATATATTTCATATGACTGGATATTACATACTGTTACTGGCACGACATTGTTGCTGATACATATGTATACACGATCACCATAGATACCATAGTATTACCTTTATGTTACAGCATGACCTAGGGATCGTTGTTCATTCGATTTCTACCTGCTGATATTTTCTACTCATGAGTTGTTAACTCACCCCGTTGTGCAACGGTTTTCTTGCAGGATCGACCGCTCGGATCAGTAGCGGTTCGCTGGCACACAGCTTTCTTCAAGGTGTTTTGCATTGGTAGGTGGGATACACATTTGGATCGTGACCACTCTTGTACCTATTTATTCAGTTTTATCTAGTTAAAAGCTCCATCAACCAGACTATATATATTTGGTAGACCTAGACACAGACTTGTATATTCTTGAGACTTAGAGCGAGATGAGTGTATGTTCACTATTTGAGTTGGATGATATCTTGGTCTTGTTTATTTTCTTTCTGAGATTGATCTTCGCCTTGGGGCGTCGTATATATGCATTGTGCGTGGTTGTGATTCTGGCAATTGGCAAAGAGCTAGCTCCCGCTTGGGGGTGCCTATATTTTGCATGTATATGGTTTTGGATCAAATTATATAAGGGAGGTGCTACCCAAATTTTAAGGTCGAAAATGTTTTCAAAGATAGTATGCAAACTGTTGCATTTTCATATGATGTTACTTATACTTTAAAAGAAGGCTTAAATTAATTATGCCGATGTTTCAAAATTGCACCTCCATTATTTTCAGCAAAAAGGTTTAGATTTCTGGGCTTCGGCTTACTTGAATTATGGCGGGGTCCTATAGACTTCACGTAATTCACGTACCGGTCACATGCCAATTCTGGTTCGTGACAAAGTTGGTATCAGAGCATATGGTTTAACCTTCATTCGAGTTTAGGCTTGACCTTACGGAACTTAGACTTGACTGAGGGAGGGTTTTGGACCCGAGTTTTCGTCACATAGGTTGACCTTGGTTGATGGAGTAGGTAACCAAAGTAGAGTGACGTACCGTATGTATGTTCCGCGGCATACTTATGACACACTGCTCCGCTTAAGTGACCTTAGGATGTACATTTCTTGAGATCCACTATTTTATTCCTTTCTATGATCTATCCTTATCAATATTTGCTTGAGATTCCTGTCACCATGGCTACGAGAGCAGAGAGAGCTGCGGCTAGAGATGCGGTCAGATACGAGCTCGTCACGAGCGAGGACTGACCATGATATTCTTCCGGTGACGTAGGAACGTATCGATTTACTGTTTGTGTTAGGATCTCTCGATTGAGACGAGTGTTCGGGATCTGTACCGAATGATCGGGCCATTGATAGAGGCTGCCAGATTGTGAGGACCGTCGACATACAACCCATTCCATAAGATCGCAATGTTGTTTACCGCGTAGACAGATGACCGAGCTGTTGCTTAGATTGACGGGATGTCACCTCTAGGGTTTATAAGCTGAAGCCATAGAAGCTTACAGGAAAGAACGTGACAGAAGATCGCTAGTCCATCTTGAATGGAGTGACTAAGATGATTCGTCCATTTGGATGCCGCGACGCAGGATCGGTTGAGTTGAAGAATTCCAGTTTGAAGGATTTTACTCATACCTGGATTGGATCGATCAAGAGAAGACAATTTAGTCGTCCGATCTTCCGATGCCACATCAGTAAGTTGACTAGCTTCAGATAGAAGGACCTCACCGAGACGTGTTATGAGTTGATCAAGAAAGGACGAATGAAGCGTATTATCCCGATGATTGGGACGAGTTCCCGAGGACATGATCGGCTAGATATCTTCCACAGAGTGGTGAAGATACCCGAGTTCGTAATTTCGAGTCTTTGTGAGAAACTCCGGTTTAACCGTAGCCAAGAATGAATTGCGGACTATGCAGCCAGCAAGACGTGATTTCGAAGTGGACGATAATGAATACAAGTGGATAAGAGATTCATGTGAGATCATAATGAGTCATTCTTCTCCGTTAAAACCAAAGGATTGATACGTACGCAGAGGCAGGGAGTACGGCCAAATTCCAGAAGAAAGTCGTGATGAGTTTGCAACTGTCCGAAAACGAGAAAAAGGATTAAGTAAAGTATCCCAACTTCCGTACAGCTCGACAGAGGTGAGCTTGGAGGAAACCGTAGTAGATTTTTGCCAGGATACCATAGTGATAAAGATTTGCAACCAGGATTAGTGGTATCGCCAGTATTCAGAGGGACAGATGCCGCCATCGACGATGTGCTACATTACGAGTGGCCATGTTGATTGGCCAGGAGATGTTCAGAGAAGCGCCAGAGCAAGACTGTTCCGTCATCACTCCTAACCGGACCGTTGAGCAGAGAGATTATGGGATTGGTAATCCACAGAGAAAATAAGGACCCAGAGACAGAGGACGCCAGACCGTGGGCAGGAAGCAAGTAAACCTTCTTGCTCGGCCAGACTTGGGCGCACCGACATTCTTTTCGACATTGAGGGAGGTGTAGCTCAATATCATTTATTTGCGATTTGCGTTTAGTGATCCGAATATCACACTTTTATCGCTTGAACTTGATTTTTGATGATTTGGTTTCCTGATATTTGTTTTCGTGCACTCTACTACACTAGATGTTTTTGTGCGGACCTGACGCACTTGATTTAGATTTTTGCACACACTTGGCTCACTGTATGAGATTTTGTGCACATTGGATGCACTTGATCAAGATTTTTCATGCATATCAGTTGAACTTGGTTGAGATTTTCGTGCATTCTAGATGTACTTGATATTGTTGTCGTGCACACCCATTGCACCAGACAGATGCTTTCGTACACACCCGTTGCACTTAGTTTTTGCTTCTGTGCACATTCTTGGCACTTGAATTTGACTTGGATTTCCATGCGCACCAGACGCACGTGATATTGGATACACCTTTTGAGGTTGATTTATTATGAGCATCATATTTTTATGATAGGTACTATATTATATAGCAGCCGAGCAGGACTGATCTGAGGACAGTACCTGAGTATTTTTGCATTCATAAAAGTTTACCAAGAGATTTTCAAAAAGGAGCTATAATCTCACTATTTCCCACATGCCCATAGTGACACAAACTTTTACGAGGGAAATCTTTTGGGATATTTCAAAAAGGCGGGACGTATATCTTGAGCAAAACATATATAGCCATATATCTATTTCTTTACAAAATGAGTGTCCGCTACTTATACCGTGAGTTACGCATCACACGGCGATTTGGAAAGGATTTTGCATGTGTTTTATTTATCTTTTAAATGATTTTACAAGGATGCGTACTATATACATATTATAATCTTGATTATTGTATATTGATCTTCGTTATGGATTTTGAGGCTTGCATCTTCATTATAACTCCCATTATTGCGTGAAGCTTGACGGAGTTTCGCACTCGCTTTCATACGCACACGATACACTGTGATATATTTGTGTAGTCATGATTTCGGAGCCCTGTTGATTTGACTGATTACTGAAATGTTTTAGTATGGGGGTTAAATTTAAATTCGGGGACCGAATTTATTTAAGGGAGAAACATTGTAACATTTCAGAAATATAAAATATTACTTTTGGAATTTAAATAATAAAATAATAAATTTCATAAAAACTATTCGAGTATGAATTTGGGGTTTTCGTAAGATGGTATAATTATATACTAATATTTGGAAAATAATTGAAGATTAATATGAATTATTAATTCAAAAGGTATTTATTGGATTTGGGCATTTTATAAATTATTATACAATTATTTATATGCAAGTTTATATTAAACTTGATTAGTGTACTACAAATCATGTTTAAGCCAAATCCACTTTTTTAAAATAAAGGAAAAAGAAAAAGAAAAGAAAAAGAGGAGTCAAATGGAAGGGGGGGGGGAGGGGAGACAAGAGAGCATGGACGAGAGAGAGAGGGGAGGGAGGGTTAATTCCAACCATGGCTCCTTCACCTCATTTCCTCATCCTTCATTTATTCCTTCACCTCCTTCTTCACCTCATCCTCCACCTCACTACCACCACCAAAACATTCTCAAAATCACCTCAAAACCTCACCCCCACCTTCACAAAAAAGGTGCACAATCCCATCCTACAACCCATGGTGAGCTCAAGTTTGGATTTTGAGCACATCGAACCATCTTAGAATTTTCTTCAGTTGCTCCAATAGGTAAAATCTTCACTTTCCTTCCTATTATCAAGCTTCTTAACCTTCTATTTGTGTTTAGAGTTCGATTAAGCTATATTAGTGATCTTGGAAATTTCTAGGATGATTTTAGTGGATGATTTGAGTTGTAAAGATGCAATTGAGGTTTAGTTAGTGACTACAAACCCTTAGTGATGATATTCTAGACAGACTTTGTAGGGATTCTTTAGCACCATGCCTAGGGTTAGGGTTGCATCACACATTCTATATCAAAAATTTAGGGGGTGCTAAACAATTCCAACCATGAATCGAACTAAAAATCTAGGGTAACAACATATGGTATCACATACTATGTAGTGTCTAACACTAAGTGGGGAGAAATACAACCTTTGTAGACCCCCCTCCTTGACTCCTTGGATCAACTAGGGTTTGAACCGGCTTGCTTGAGCCCTTCCAAGTCCACTACGATCCACCCGGAATTCCTTTGCTCAAGCTCCTTGCTCCACTTGATCAAGATGAAGATGAAGCAAACAATCTACCCTAATGGGCTAGAGTAGTATAGATTGGTGATGTGGTTTGTGTTCTCAATTAAAAACCCTTTCTTTTTGTGTTCCTCACTCTAAAGAAAAATCAAGAGAGCATGAAGGAGGAAGAAGAAGGAGATGGCTAGCATGAGCTCTTTTGATAATTATCATTCTCATGATAAAATGAGAAAAGAAAATAGATATATGAGTCACACTCATATCCAAACCATGGTTAATAAATATCTAGATATTTTTATATATGAGTTAAAGAGCAAAGAAATTAAACCATGGTCAAAACTTAGGTCAAGTAAAGAATAGTGATGAAGAATATTCAACCATGCTTTAATCATTTTCTTTTTCTCAAAAATGAAAAAATATATATATATTTATTCTATGTGAGTCTTGTATTGACATCTTCTATGTATCAACAACCATGACACACATGTATGCATGTATGTGTGCATTCACATCAACATTTGTATATGCATAGATTCATGCATACATCCAAATAGAAAAGGTTTTGAATAAGTGAGCTAAAAGTAAATATTAAATCAACACTTGATTTAATAAACCGGTCAAATCTCATACGATCTGACCAATATAAAATGCCCGATTGAAAACACGGTATCATATACACGCATTTAATCGAGCTCCCGCGTATATCTCATATGCACACCACATCTTTTCGCTTGAGCTAGGAAACTCCTATATGGGACTCTAAGACTCGTCAATACGCCGGCAGTAGGTGATGATCATATCAAACACCTACAAGCCGCAAGCGGTCAGCTAAATGTAACGGCCACCAGGGTATTGAGCGATCAGAAGATTAACAAGCAAACCTGCTCATACTCCTGTAAATCCTATCAGTAACACTAACTGTACAGTCCGGTCTCTTCGTCTGATATGTCGCATATCTAGTCTAGGGGTGGTGAACGTCAGACCCCAGTAAACGATAAGTCGTGTCGATGTGAGGCTCATAACGGGTCGAGAAACTACTGATAACACTTACCAGTAGATCTCCATATCGGCCCTGGCCAGGGACTTCCTGTTATAGCCAATCGAGCACAGCGCAACATTAACCCCCAATACCGGGAGAGACGAAACCCCTCCTATTGCTCAATGCCTTCATGTGATTCGGGACTGTACCTAAAAGCCATCGTTTTGCACGTTCTCATGAACGTGGTAAGGTGGAAATCAAAGCACAGTGGGAATCACACAAGTCTCTATGACGATCTCGGGTATACAGACTAACCTGTACCAGTGTCACCAGAGAACTGCTATCTGGCGATAGGTATAATACTAACTAGGAGTTCTCGGCGAGTGTTCATACCATAATATTGCATTATTATATTCCCCATTCTTATTCTTTTTATAAATAAACAGGTGCTTTTGACGCATGTCTGCTACATATTACAGGTTACAGGTTCTTGGATAGAAAACAGTGAAAACGATGTAAAAACGATGAAAAAGTGGATTTTGACCAACAAATAGGAGGATCTTAGTCAAGCCTGCATCGAAGGACAGTTCACAATTAACAAGGCAACTCAAGATCCAAAAATTACAAAGCGAACGGTTAAAAATCTATTGCAAATTGTTCACTGAAGATCTGGAACCAATGTAGAAGCCCAATTGATAAAAGAACCTAAGAACCAGAAGCCCCAAAAGACCCAGAACAAGACCCAAGATTTTCAGCATTCAATCTTGCCAAAGGGCCGCGGAACCGCGGCCCAAGCCTACCAATGCCGTGGTTCCACGGCCAGACGAAGCCTGTACTTCGATGATTTTTTACCAAAATGTTGGGCGGCGCTTACTAGTCAACCTAAGGGCTATTTTTGTAATTTAGACATGCGGATCAAAATGTAACCTAGGGTTTCCTATTCTCTATAAATAGGAACTCTAAAGATTGTATTCTTTCTATACCTCCTTTTAATAATAAAATACAGATCTCTTTATGGAGAGCATCAGTGCTTCTTTTCAATTCATGAATTCAGATCTGACAATACTGCGTTGATGATTGGAGAGAGACATCTGTAAGTAGTTTTAATTAATTGCTCTAGTTTAGATTTTAATTCTTTGCCCTAAGTAGATTTTGTTGGAGATAATGCCCTCAGAGTCAATTATTGGATCACAGGTACGTGATTGCAATGATTGATGGAGGACCTATCCCGGTAGGACAGTCTTACTCGAGATGATAGTATGCTATCTGGTTTACCTTTATCATCGTGTACTATTTTAGGTGACCTGACACGTCGCTATTACACGTTGATAGAGCCCCTAGGATTCTTGCTTGACCACCAGCAGTATGAGGGCGATCATATAAGTGGGAGCTGGGGTCTATAAGCATATCCTGAAATGGTCCCTAGTCGTGTGAGTTTCGAGACAGGGCATCGATACTCCATAGTAGACTAGTGTATACAGTCGAGACCCCGACGAGGGGCGGTGGCCGGTCTCACAAGCCACTGGTGTCAGTTGGATCACCTAAGATGTATACAGGTGCTCATTGGGTTATGAGTACACCGGACAGGACTCGCCGGGAACATGCTAGTTGGTCATATACCAGACGTCAGATGGCAGTTCCCTGGTGACATGTGTGCAGGTTAGTTCATCGACCTGGGGATCGTCATTTGTCTCGTGTGAGTTCCCACTGTACTTTGATTACTACCCTACCACGGCTCAAAGGAGTCGTGCAAACAGGTTTTAGTTGGGTACAGTCCCGAGCCACATGGAGGCAGTGAGCGCATCTTCAGGGGTTCGTCTCTCCCGGTATTGGGGGTGAGGTCGTGCTGTGTCTAGGAGAGCCATTACACGAAGCCCTCGGCCGAGGCAAGGATATTTACTGGTAGGTATTCCAGTAGTATCTCAGGGTGTTCTGGGCTACACTCCGACATGACTTGTACCGCTTTTGGGGGTCTGACTTTTACCAACCCCCTAGGCCCGCCATGCGATGCTCATAGACGAACGGACCGGACTGTACGGATATTGTCACTGACAGGCTCAGTAGGGTTGTCAGGCTGAGTTCACTCACAGACATCCCTTTTAGTCAGTACCTGGTAGCCCGTTACGTATTGGCTTATACCTCTGACGTGCTAGTGGTTAAATCCACAACCAAGGTGTTGACGAGTCTTAGAGTCCTCCACATTTCAGTTACTCAGCTTTCGGGCGAAAGGTTGTAGAGGCCGTATGGAGATATGGCAAGGTCCGATCAGATACGTGCGGTATTGCACGGATCAGGATCGGACAGTTTGTACTATAGGCCATATGGTTATATGGCAGGGTTCGATCAGATACGTGCGGTATTGCACGGATCAGGATCGAACGGATATTGCTAGCCGGTTTTTGGTATAAGCCGGATCCTAGTATAGTACAGCGTAGACTTTGTCTCATTGCATTTGTATTTCGGTCGAAATACAGATGCGGGTGTGTATGCACAGTATCGTGGTTTTCCTGTAATTTATTACGGGACCAGTTTTCTGGAGTTGCTAGTTTGCTTTCCGTTTCGGCCGATTTCCTTTGTTCCGTTCATTGGCCGAAGATTGGTGGAGGAGGGTTTATTTGCATTGTTGCAAATAGGCATTAGAGGAGGGGGTTCTTTGCATCTTGTTGCATCATGATGGTTTTCATGATGAGCACCATCTCTTGACTTTCTTCTTCTCATGATGGCTTGACTTTTTGAAGCCATCATGCATGAGATGATGGTTGCCTTGGAGTGTTGGATTTGTTGTGATCATTGCATTCCACCCACCCCTTGACCTTGCTCTCTCTTTCTCTCTCCAATCACACAAAGGGGGGTAGGGGCCGGCCATTCCATGAGAGGGAATGGGATTCATTTCTTTTGGTGGGGGGAAAAATTGTTATGCTCATTCTTTTGTATATCACATTTTTCCTTCACCCCTCTCTAAGTTCTTCTTCCTCCACAAAATGGCAAAGCTCCAAAACCCCAAATGAGACTTCTTCTCTAGATATTCTACAGCATATCTTGGGCACGTCGAGTAGCCGGCTTCGTGCCCGAGTTGCCTCGGCATTGAGGTGGGAGCCCGTAAAAGAAGTAGGCGATGTGGTGCACTTCCGGCGACGAGGAGGAGACGGGACATTCCGCAGGAGATCGGGACGACGACGAGAAGACCGGAGGACTCGGATCTGTCGGTATACTTCTCTTCCCTATCTAGTTAGTAGCTTAGACTTGTTAATGGTTACGATCCGGATGTTTAGTGCGCGGTGGTGCCGGTTTGCTAAGTCCGCAAAATTAAAGTTTATCACCGCTTCCGCATTCCGGTGTCGGATTGATGGCCGGGGCGCCGCCGTGCACTTACAGTGGTATCAGAGCCTCGCCATTAACTTCGTCTAGCTTTCGTTTGATGTGTTTTTGCTTTTCCGATCGACCAAAACTCCAAAATCTACATTTTTGTTAGCATCAGTTTCTGTTGAAATATTTTGGTCTCGAAAATTTTTTCAGGTTGTAAAATATTGATGTACTGGAAAATCTAAGAACTCTGTAAAATTTCGATGAAGTGAATCCACAGTGGGAGCGCGGAACCGCCGCACATACCCCCTTTCCGCCGCTCTTCCGCCGCACAATGTGGAGATCACTGCACCAATTTTTTACAGAGGCTTTCTGGGTTTAAAATATGGGTTTTGGAATGTTAAAATTGGGCCCAGGTATTCTGTGAGTGCTACAGTTTTGATTGGGGGCCCACTTGTTAATTTTTGGTCAATCGGAAAATTTTTAACACATTTTTCACAGTATTTACATTATATCTGCGACCGTGAATGTCACTCGATCGGTAAATCCGGTCTAACTGCTATAGCCCGGTTAGACGGATTTGCGAACGTGACTTTCACGTTGATGTTCTGTGTTTTGCTGTGATGTTGCGGATCGGTCGTGGGGGATAGCCTGGATGCAATGCTAGTACAGTTGTGGTTGTATTATGTACATTTGATATTGCGGGGCGAGCGTCCGACATGTGGACTGCCGTCACTGCCTGATTGTATTATTCTTTTGGGGCACGACTTGGTTGCGGTCGATGTACCCGTTGTATGTATATTTTACTTTCTGTACTAGGATTACCCCAGGAGGGGTGCACGGATAGCCGGGTTCTAGGGTGCAACAAGCCCGCATCTCATGGCATTGAGACGGAGGGGGCTTCACTCTGGAATTGGCGGGCTATTCGCCGCACTCGTAGGGGGTACAGGTTGACCCAGGAGGGGTGCCCAAGTTACCGGATTCCGTGAAGTGCTGGGTGGTCCATTCACGGTGCTGAAGGGGGCTGCCTCGCTTCAGGTTTTGGCGGGTGACTTGCCGCGCCTGTAGGGGTCTAGGATTTCATTGCACAGGCTATCCACACGACCAGGGGAACGTCGGGTTTCAGCAGTGGCTCTGTGAAACCCGGGGATCCCAGATATCTGTATGTTTCTGTGATGCTGTACATTTTCTGTGATGTTGCATTTCTTTCACGCCTTGAGCGAAATATAATATATTGGTATATATATTAGTAGATGTTGTATATGTTTTACATCCGTGCTAGTCCAGTCCCCGCTCTGTCGTTAGTTAGCTAACCTAACGGGTAATGACGGGACCCAGTGGCGAATGCGGATGGCATATACGTACATCAGTATATTTTCGTTCTTTTTGGTGTGATCAATTGATGGGACTGCATTGATTCGGATCAATGCAAGTTAAAACAAACCTAATCTGATGTTGTTGGAACACTTTTCAAAAAGCTGTTAATGCAAGGACGTTCACTTTTGTTTTGCATCGAGATATTCAGTTGGAATATCCTGCTCCTCAGTCGACGAGGCAAGGGCCGAGATCCCTTCACCGGGAGTGACCCCTTGGACAAAAAGTTTGCGTCAGGGCATTAACTTCACTATAGCCGATTACTTTTGCTTTGCACCGTGGTATTCAGTTGGAATATCCTGCACCCCATTCTACGGGGAAAGAGCCGAGATCCCTTCACCGGGAGTGACCTCTTTAGCGAAGGTTTTCGTCACTATATTTTAAAAAGCTATCCGTTCCTTCGACGATATCAAGTTCTTTACGTTAAAGGTTTTCGCCAGAAACCATTCGTAGCCCTCCGTCGTTTCATATGGGTAGTCAATAGTATTCAAGCTGTGTTTGTTGGCCAAAGTCAAGGCACAGTGTTTGGTAGCTGTTGGTTATTCATATGCAGCATAGATAGATGCGTTGGTTTGGGACAGTCGTATAGCCTTGTTGGCCAAAGTCAAGGGCTTGTGCGGGTGGATTCGAATCAACCTGGAGAATGACGGGTAGAACTTGACATGTGACTTATGATTTGTTGGCCAAAGTCAAGGTCATAAGAGCATGGGGCAGAAATCACATCGGGAGTTTCAAAAGAACTGAAACCTGCCAGATATGCGCATACCTTCTGGAGTGTGACACCGTGAGCGGATTCCGTCACGTTATCATGCGATGATAGTTGGATCCCGATTCCCACTGATGAGTTAGTTTACTCCTCGGGTGACCCCGACTAATTCTTCTTACAGGTTTGGAGGAGAATTTGACGGTACAGTGGGAGGATTCCAGATCAGATTAATTGGTAACCATTCTGATCTAGGTTAGAGTGCACGCTGAGTGTTTCTTTTCTCTCTCTCTTTGGCAGCGACCATTGACCCGACCCTAAGACTTTGACTCAGAGACCAAGTTGACCGAACCTTCTTAAACACTGGCTTTTGGATTGTCAGAGTTGCGAACCTCATTGCCACTCCTACTTTTACCCTTTTCTCCAGGACACCCCGTATTACTACGAACGTCCACTTCCATTGGACAAAACCATCGTATGGTTAGATACGAACTCGAAAGAATTTATTCGAGGATGGTTTTAGGTTCTGGAGAAAACGGATAGGATTATTCAGTTGTCCTTTCCTTTTACCCTCTCTCAGGTTACGAGTACTCCTTGGTTTAGGGGTAGTACACCTATTACGCAAATTGGATTGTCTTCTTCCAAACCTTAGGCTGGTACCGACCGGTAGGGAATGAAGAAAACCAATTAGCATAACGATGGTGTGCAGAAGGTATTAGGTTAAGACAAAGTAAGGGATTAGTAAAAGGGCAAAGTAAATTGCAACAGATATTCACGACCAAACCAAGTATTCCTTCGCCAATCCTAAATCACCTTTGTATTTCTCCAGAACACTCCGTATCACTACGAAGATCCACAGTTTATTGGATACTCCATCGTATGGTTATATACGAACTCGAAAGGAACTTGTTCCAGTTCGGGGATGGATTCTGGTTCAGGAGAAATAGGAATAAGATTTATTCAGGTGTCTTTTATCTTCACCTTCTCCCGCATTGCGAGTGTTCCTAGGATTGGGACAGTACACCCATTATGCTTATTGGATAGTCTTCTTCCAAACCATAGGCTGGTGCCGAACGGTAGGGAAGGAAGAAAACCATTTGGCCTAAAGGGGTGTGCAGAAGGTAAAGACTAAAGACATATGAAGGGATTTGGAGAGGTGGCAAAGAATTACACGGTTACAGTTGTGAATCTGGACAATGGAAGAGACATTACTAGGAATACCAGGATACCCCATCGAGACATTTCAATGTTTCAGTTTCACTGTGTACTGTTAAAGGAAAACTGATTTCCCGATTAGACACTTGCTCCAGGGTATGTATTTACCAGGTATGATTCTCACATCTGTATGGTTTTACAGATGATGAGTGGGAGTAAATTGTTGGGAATTGGGTGACTATCCTCATTATATCGGGATTCGTTGCAATCGGTGATATTTGAGGAAATCACCTGGGTTGTTTGCCGGTCGGCAAATATTTGGTTTTGAATATCCGCTTTTATGCACCAATTTCAAATTGATATATCTGTACGTCTATTTTCATAGAGTGAGATATACTTTTTGAAATTATGTCGATGACATTTACCTATACCAGTGGATGGTTAGGTAAGGAGCATTAAACGGCGGTGTAATTCTGCTTAACCATAAGTACAGTTTTCAACCTACGACACACAGTGAATGAGTTATCAAACTCAAGGGACTTATACAGAGTATTGTATGTTGTCCAGGGTCCATCAGGACAGAGGGGTTGGTCCTCGTACTATATTCGGTTTACCTATGACTTCTCTAGTTTTTAGACAGGTATTTCGTGGAAACACATGGTCCGAATTTTGAGAAGTTATAGGTATTTGAATAGAGTAGAGAACCAGGTGTAGCAAGTATCGGGATTCTTCAAAGAGATCGAAGGTGTAGACACTTGTGTATGGTATTCGGTTGGTAGTAGTGACTAAGAGAACTTGCTTCTCTTTCAGGTTACTCATAATTGGAAGCATTCCTAAGTTGAGTAACGCTGATCGGCCTCCTTCCATTTAGTTGACATGCACTGGAGACAGTTGCATGATTTGGATCTGGTTCAATCAAATCAGTGCCTCTGGTCCTATATGGGATATAGAACAGTTCGTATCTTAACGTTGTTAAGGTACGGGGAGTTGTCCAGCTTATGATTAAAACCAGACTCTGGATAACTCAAGGCACGTTTCTGTAATGGCTGTTTGTGGGTTGACCCAGGCTATGACGAGGGTTGATTTTCTACCATCTGGATGAACAATAGCAGTATTGTTCTAGACTCGCCACAGTTTTATTAAAAATGGATTTTTTCAGAAAACAGTAGTGGGAGTATGGTAGAACTGGAAGTGATTCCAGAACCACGAACGATTACTGAAGATTTGATAAGGAACCTAAAGATTCAATCTGGATTGACATTCCATTGGCCACTCCGCAGATTTGGTGGGTAACTTCAGGCACCCGAGAGGTACTACGTTAGCCTCAAGGACGGTGACAGGGAAGTTCTTGTTTACCCACAATTGCCATTGATGTTGTTCCAGGTTACGAGACCCGGCAGGAGGATGAGTATAGCGTCGTTCTGAACTCGCTTCAGAAGTGTACGTGTATATGACTCTGCCAGAGGGTTGTCGTAGTCAGTGGGAGCAGCGGAAGCATTGGTGGACAGGTGGCTTATGTCTATTTATAGACTAAAGCAGATGTAGCGGAGATAGATCATCTATTTCTGACGTGACAGTCATGGGTTTGACTTCATCAGAATAGGAGATGGATCTGTTGAGAAGGTAGTAGGGTGTGATATCCTGGTATTTGGATGACATACACAGAGTAGGAAGTGAAACTCCTATACTACAATCGGTTATCCTTTGGTCGTCACACAGTGTTTTCTCCATATGGGATTTGGACATTATGTCAGACATACTGGTTACTAGATCTATGGTTTTAGATCTGGATTTGGGTGGTTTCCCAATCAGGGTACTTGACAGCATTCTAAGAGTATTTAGGATGGACGACTCCTGGCACGGTAGTGTACCTGCAGGATATGGAGTCACCCTCTCTAAAGGTGTCTTACAGACTAAAGGGGAGAGGGACGTGCATGATTGGCAGATCACTTGCTCAGGCAATTGAGTCAATCATGAGATGTCAAGTACTACACCAGATGTTGTTCTTGCACTAGATGCAATAAGTTGACATTTAATCCAACCCTGGAGAAACAGTCGGAAGCAGTTTTAGAACATAAGTGGATGTTCTAGGGATATGATAACGACAGCCTTATTCAGGAGACAGTTATCATTCCAGGCTTCCAAGGTGACATGGACGACAGGGAGGTTGTCAGAGTTATAGTTTTTCCCTCTGACGAGGGGTAGTATTTTGGACAGGTGGTCCAAGGCAATACTGAGGGAGGCATGGCGCAGGATACTGATTAAGTTCAGTTGACGATACAGTCTAAGAAGTTTGGATTTGGAGTTCATTTATGAGCTATGTCCCATCAGACATCCAGACACATTCTAAGACAGGTATTGCTCATTTCGGGAGATGGGTTTCACCGCGAACTTGAGATATAGAGAGACATAGAAAGAGACATCAAGGCGGATCCACTCACTGAGGCTATTCCTCGAACGCAATAGTTTCGCAAACGAGCTTTGTGAGACTGACTAGTAGAGGAGTTGGGTGTTCGGTATCACACGGGCTGTGAGTATGCGACATCGCAATAATTAGCCTTGAGTGCAAGTGGGAGATTGTTGGAGATAATGCCCTCAGAGTCAATTATTGGATCACAGGTACGTGATTGCAATGATTGATGGAGGACCTATCCCGGTAGGACAGTCTTACTCGAGATGATAGTATGCTATCTGGTTTACCTTTATCATCGTGTACTGTTTTAGGTGACCTGACACGTCGCTATTACACGTTGATAGAGCCCCTAGGATTCTTGCTTGACCACCAGCAGTATGAGGGCGATCATATAAGTGGGAGCTGGGGTCTATAAGCATATCCTGAAATGGTCCCTAGTCGTGTGAGTTTCGAGACAGGGCATCGATACTCCATAGTAGACTAGTGTATACAGTCGAGACCCCGACAAGGGGCGGTGGCCGGTCTCACAAGCCACTGGTGTTAGTTGGATCACCTAAGATGTATACAGGTGCTCATTGGGTTATGAGTACACCGGACAGGACTCGCCGGGAACATGCTAGTTGGTCATATACCAGACGTCAGATGGCAGTTCCCTGGTGACATGTGTGCAGGTTAGTTCATCGACCTGGGGATCGTCATTTGTCTCGTGTGAGTTCCCACTGTATTTTGATTACTACCCTACCACGGCTCAAAGGAGTCGTGCAAACAGGTTTTAGTTGGGTACAGTCCCGAGCCACATGGAGGCAGTGAGCGCATCTTCAGGGGTTCGTCTCTCCCGGTATTGGGGGTGAGGTCGTGCTGTGTCTAGGAGAGCCATTACACGAAGCCCTCGGCCGAGGCAAGGAGATTTACTGGTAGGTATTCCAGTAGTATCTCAGGGTGTTCTGGGCTACACTCCGACACGACTTGTACCGCTTTTAGGGGTCTGACTTTTACCAACCCCCTAGGCCCGCCATGCGATGCTCATAGACGAACGGACCGGACTGTACGGATATTGTCACTGACAGGCTCAGTAGGGTTGTCAGGCTGAGTTCACTCACAGACATCCCTTTTAGTCAGTACCTGGTAGCCCGTTACGTATTGGCTTATACCTCTGACGTGCTAGTGGTTAAATCCACAACCAAGGTGTTGACGAGTCTTTAGAGTCCCCCACATTTCAGTTACTCAGCTTTCGGGCGAAAGGTTGTAAAGGCCGTATGGAGATATGGCAAGGTCCGATCAGATACGTGCGGTATTGCACGGATCAGGATCGGATAGTTTGTACTATAGGCCATATGGTTATATGGCAGGGTTCGATCAGATACGTGCGGTATTGCATGGATCAGGATCGAACGGATATTGCTAGCCGGTTTTTGGTATAAGCCGGATCCTAGTATAGTACAGCGTAGACTTTGTCTCATTGCATTTGTATTTCGGTCGAAATACAGATGCGGGTGTGTATGCACAGTATCGGGGTTTTCCTGTAATTTATTACGGGACCAGTTTTCTGGAGTTGCCAGTTTGCTTTCCGTTTCGGCCGATTTCCTTTGTTCCGTTCATTGGCCGAAGATTGGTGGAGGAGGGTTTATTTGCATTGTTGCAAATAGGCATTAGAGGAGGGGGTTCTTTGCATCTTGTTGCATCATGATGGTTTTCATGATGAGCACCATCTCTTGACTTTCTTCTTCTCATGATGGCTTGACTTTTTGAAGCCATCATGCATGAGATGATGGTTGCCTTGGAGTGTTGGATTTGTTGTGATCATTGCATTCCACCCACCCCTTGACCTTGCTCTCTCTTTCTCTCTCCAATCACACAAAGGGGGGGGGTAGGGGCCGGCCATTCCATGAGAGGGAATGGGATTCATTTCTTTTGGTGGGGGGAAAAATTGTTATGCTCATTCTTTTGTATATCACATTTTTCCTTCACCCCTCTCCAAGTTCTTCTTCCTCCACAAAATGGCAAAGCTCCAAAACCCCAAATGAGACTTCTTCTCTAGATATTCTACAGCATATCTTGGGCACGTCGAGTAGCCGGCTTCGTGCCCGAGTTGCCTCGGCATTGAGGTGGGAGCCCGTAAAAGAAGTAGGCGATGTGGTGCACTTCCGGCGATGAGGAGGAGACGAGACATTCCGCAGGAGATCGGGACGACGACGAGAAGACCGGAGGACTCGGATCTGTCGGTATACTTCTCTTCCCTATCTAGTTAGTAGCTTAGACTTGTTAATGGTTACGATCCGGATGTTTAGTGCGCGGTGGTGCCGGTTTGCTAAGTCCGCAAAATTAAAGTTTATCACCGCTTCCGCATTCCGGCGTCGGATTGACGGCCGGGGCGCCGCCGTGCACTTACAGATTTAATTCCTTGTCGTAGATAATTGTTTAGAGTTAGCCTTGGGGAAGGCTTTTGAGAGATGAGATCACTCATCCCTTTCTTGCCCATTATATCTTTTCAATAGGACTCCATGCATACACGCACACACCGCGCCCTACGGCACCCTATCCCTCGAGGTAGCGGTGATACCGTAGTATAAAAGTCCGGTTGCACTCGTTTTCCATGGAGGTTAGGGTAAGGATCTCTAAAGGAAGGACAAGAACCTAGAGGAAGGAACACCTTCCCGAATGGATCTAATCCCCTTTATTGATAATTACCATAACTCCTCTTAGATCCTAATTTGGGTATAGAAAGCGTTGAGATTTACTTACATTTCCAAACCATCCCTAAACCTAACACTAGCAAGACTAGATCTAGATAATCGTAGTATAGAATAGTTAGGTTTTTAGATTTAATAATCAATCCGAACACCCTTCAGAATTAACTCGTTAGCGCGACTAGGAGATTCACAAAATCCATGTGGACCGACCCGTACTCACCGGCTAGCTACCAAGCGACGCCGTTCTTGATTGCAGTAATAGATAGTTTTTGAGATTCAATCAAATGGCGCCGTTGCCGGGGATGACGTAGAACTTTCCTTTTTGCAATTTCGGGTTAATCTTAATAAAATAAAAAATCACAAAAATCTGAAAAATCATAAAAAATATAAAAATATTTCATCTGTTATTTTTGGAAGGGATACTTGGTTGTTTGAATTTTGCAGGATATACAAAATCGGATCTGGAAATTTCCAGAAAGCGAAACAGAAATCAGGAGATCAGAACAGAGAAGGATTTTCAAAACAGAACAGTGGAATTTTTCCCGCACCCTGAAACCTCCACCAAGCCGCGATTCCGTCGCGCATACCCATCTTAGACCGCGGAAACGCGGCCTTCTAGTCAGATTAGAGCGTCAGAAAAATTCTAGGATCTCGCGCCGAATACCTAACCGCGAAACCGCGGTGTAACCCCACATTATACCGTGGAAACGCGGCTATCTAGTGTCTACAGCTCATGAAAAATCTTCTGTAAGCCCCTCCGTTTCTTCTCTGTAAATTTGGATATATCTTTTCTGAAAAATCCCTGCAGAATTTTGTGCGCTTGAAAAATCTTTTCCTTTCCAAATAACAAATCTTGTGCAGGATTTTTGCGCCTCACTTAAATTAGAAATTGATTGCAAGTAATATTTCTCTGTTGCATATCTTTTCTCGAAAATCTTTTTGCAACAAATCAAATAAAGATAAAAAGGAAAAGGAAAATTTTTATTAGAAAACTTGCCAACTTTAGCCGCAAATAACTCCTTGCACCAACCAACTTTCTTTCTTTCCCCCTTTCTTCTAACATGGGTACCCCACATAATAAATCGCTTGCCGAACTTTGGTATCCCGAACCTAATTTTGCGTCGTACGTCAATTTGTTCGGTCAATTTAAAGACGATCCTACTTGCCTAAAATATCTTTGAAAGATCAAATAGAGGCATCTAGGAGAAACAGTTTGACTTTTCAACCCACTTTGTGTCAACCGAGTCACCCTTTACCACCTCCATATGTTGATACCACTTTTTCGAGTCCTTCTGTCACTCCTAAGCCGATGTCCATTGCTGAGCATATTGCTCAATCTCGCAGCCGATCTTTCATCCCTCTCCACTCATCTAGTTCTAGGGGCCCGCACGATTATTCACCTTTTTATCCACATGTTGACCTTACCCCTGCCCACCTACCCACTTCCTACCAGTCCTGCTCGACTTTCCCACCTTCACTAGACATTGATTCTACACAGCCTATTGGGAGTTTTGCATATCCACACGATTTCGAATCTTTTACCGAAACCCCCTTACCACCCAAGTCTAGTTTGGAAGAGTCGTTGGATGCGTATATCGCAGCAACAAACAAAATGGTTAGGAATGTGGAAGCGTCCATGGCCGTTCTTATGCAACCTAGTGAACCGGTAGCTAGTTTTCCGCTAGCTCCAAATTTTTCAATGTATGAGGAGGCGGTTGAACTGAGTGAGAATGAGAGAGGATTTCCAAATCAAACCTACCCATACCCAATTGAAGCCCACAATTCCGGTTTTCCATCGATTGTCCCAAATGATTCACAAGTTCAAAATAAAAACGAGTTGTGTGATTTTGTAGTGTTTGATTTGCCAAATTGTGAAGAACCCCTGTCGAGTGATTCAACACTTAACCCTTTTGATTTTTATACCTCCAATCTAGAACCTGAATTGATAAATATCCATGCTTTTGATGAGGTGTCTAAAAAAATTGATTTTCACTTGATTGAGGATATAGACGCCGGGAATATTTCGGATTATGAACCTGTCGATTTGATTGAAATTTTAAGTCCAACTCATCATCCCGAGTCATTAGATGTTTCTCCCGAACCGCATATGCGTCTTGATTTTGATGATAATGGCATGGATGAGTTAAATATTGAGGAGAATTCTGAGGATAGTATTGAGGAGAGTTTTGAGGATCATATTGAGGTTGAACCATTTTTCTTTGAAGTGTCAGATTTTCCAATTCACCCTCTTGAACGTTTAACTAAATCACCCTCCCTCCTTTCCATCGTTCCGACCACGCTTGAAGACCGTGAGCTTGAAAATTTTTCCTTTGAATCTGATACTGTTCTCACAGATGATAACACTTACGAGTGTTTCACTTTTTCGGACGATATTGATGACTCACCGCCCGAGTTTGAGTCCTTTACATTTTCAGATGAATTAGTTGAACCATCAGACTCGGTTGCTTATAGTAGTTTCGAACCATTGATGGAATCTTTCAAGTTCGAGACAGTTTACTACGGTGAGAATGATACTATCCCTAATTCACTCCCTTTCGTCCTTCCTATTGTTCCGACCGTACAAGAGACCGTTCCGCTTTCATCTCCAATACCAAGTTCGGCGTACCCATGTTTTCTTGCGAATCTTGAGGGATTTGACCCCATTTCTCGATTGGTTGATAGGTTAGCGCAATCCCTTTTAACACATCGGTCATCACAAATTGCGCTAATTTATTCACTCGATTTACACCCTCAAGACCGTACTCCACTTCTTTCTCCTTTCCATCATTCTTCTCCTCCAACGAGACCATACTCCATTCTTCTTTCCACACGGTCTCGCGTGTTTCTCATTTCTTTCCTCTACACCCCATTATTTCACCAACTCGGCCATTACCACGATAAGATTTTTGAATGGTTGGTGCTAACCTTTGGCTTGTGTAAGGCCAAGCCTAAGTTTGGGGGGAACCTTGTTGTATATATTTATATATATTTTTTGTTTTCTTTTTCTATAAAAAATAAAAAACAATTTCAAAACATTAAAAAATATAAAAAATTCATAAATAAATAAACAGGGGAGTACCGGCATTTTTGACCCTCTTGGTGTAGCATGACAGTGAGGACACTGTCAAGTTTAAGTTTGGGGGTATGCTCGGTACGTATTCTTCCTTCGCATTCATCTGTACATATTTTTGCATTTGCATACTTATTTGAAAACCCATAAAAATTGAAAAATTTCAAAAAATATAAAAATTAATGTATTCAATTTTGGCTTATTTGACTAGAGTTTGACAAATAGGTTAACTAGTTAGGAACAACTAGATCTTAGACTTAGTAAATTAAAAACCCTAAAGATAACCTTTCTTAAAGTTTAACGGTAGAAAGTATATGTCTTTATAGTTTATTTAGAAATAGAAAAATTTTGGGTTCAATTCTTGGGCTAAGTCGAAGCAAAGGATGAGTATTGATATTTTTATTAGAGTATAAGTTTGAAAAATAATTCCTAGCTTAAGTCTAGATTCTGAAAACATATACCCTACAAATTGCACGATTACGTACCTTGAAACTTGGAATAGTATAAGAGACCTTGAAATGCTCTTGTCTAAAGTCCTTAGTACAATGAAAATAAAAGAAAAAAAGTGAATAAAGAAAAAAAAAATGGACACTGTTTTTTGTGATTACTTAAGGCTGTAAAAATAGAAAAATATTTAGCGAGGGTGCTTCATCACCTAGTGCCTTAGACTAACTGGTTTGGGAGTCACTGCTAAAAGCCTTGGATGTTGCAAGAATAGGAATTACGCTTTAATGTGCAAATATATCTTGTAATCGGTTGTTGGTACCTCAAGAAGTATTAACGGTCACATGAAGGATGTGTAAGCAAAATTCAATTAAAAATTCACCTACTAATAAGTACTTTGGACAACGGACAAGGGTATGATTGCTTGATTTGAATTTCCAAGTGTAGGGGTGATATTTATACACACGTAGGGATATATGATTGGAGTTTAGATGAGAGAAAAGAGTGAAGAATAGAACTTGTATCTTTAATAGAGTTGATAAAAATTCCTAAATAGAGATGGAACCCTAGAAGGAAAACTTAAGAGATGTCGAAAGCTATGTAAGTCTACAGAACATATATAATTTTAAGTTAAATAATGAGGAAGTGTGAAGAATATGGGTGGATAATTTACGAGTCAACGATAATAGAATTCCTTGTTGGAAAACCTAATTGGAAAACAAAAGTCGAAAAGCCGAATTGATAGGATTTTTTGGGTAGTATCCACTGAAAACCCTCAGGAGACAACACTCCTCCTACTAGGGACACATAAAGGTTTAATGGCTTGTTGCACGAGCTCAGTGCAATCGCGTTTCCCTGCGAAAGTGCGGTTAGGTTTTTGTAGTGAATAAAAAATAAGTTTGCTCGAGGACGAGCAAAAGATAAGTTTGGGGGTATTTGTTCATACCATAATATTGCATTATTATATTCCCCATTCTTATTCTTTTTATAAATAAACAGGTGCTTTTGACTCATATCTGCTACATATTACAGGTTACAGGTTCTTGGACAGAAAACAGTGAAAACGATGTAAAGACGATGAAAAAGTGGATTTTGACCAACAAATAGGTGGATCTTAGTCAAGCCTGCATCGAAGGACAGTTCACAATTAACAAGTCAACTCAAGATCCAAAAATTACAAAGCGAACGGTTAAAAATCCATTGCAAATTGTTCACTGAAGATCTGGAACCAATGTAGAAGCCCAATTGATAAAAGAACCAAAGAACCAGAAGCCCAAAAAGACCCAGAACAAGACCCAAGATTTTCAGCATTCAATCTTGCCAAAGGGCCGCGGAACCGCGATCCAAGCCTACCAATGCCGCGGTTCCGCGGCCAGATGAAGCCTGTACTTCGATGATTTTTTACCAAAATGTTGGGCGGCGCTTACTAGTCAACCTAAGGGCTATTTTTGTAATTTAGACATGCGGATCAAAATGTAACCTAGGGTTTCCTATTCTCTATAAATAGGAACTCTAAAGATTGTATTCTTTCTATGCCCCCTTTTAATAATAAAATACAGATCTCTTTATGGAGAGCATCGGTGCTTCTTTTCAATTCATGAATTCAGATCTGACAACCCTGCGTTGATGATTGGAGATAGACATCTGTAAGTAGTTTTAATTAATTGCTCTAGTTTAGATTTTAATTCTTTGCCCTAGGTAGATTTAATTCCTTGCCGTAGATAATTGTTTAGAGTTAGCTTTGGGGAAGGCTTTTGAGAGATGAGATCTCTCATCCCTTTCTTGCCCATTATATCTTTTCAATAGGACTCCATGCATACACGCACACACCGCGCCCTACGGCACCCTATCCCTCGAGGTAGCGGTGATACCGTAGTATAAAAGCCCGGTTGTGCGCGTTTTCCATGGAGGTTAGGGTAAGGATCTCTAAAGGAAGGACAAGAACCTAGAGGAAGGAACACATTCCCGAATGGATCTAATCCCCTTTATTGATAATTACCATAACTCCTCTTAGATCCTAATTTGGGTATAGAAAGCGTTGAGATTTACTTACATTTCCAAACCATCTCTAAACCTAACCCTAGCAAGACTAGATCTACATAATCGTAGTATAGAATAGTTAGGTTTTTAGATTTAATAATCAATCCGAACACCCTTCGGAATTAACTCGTTAGCGCGACTAGGAGATTCACAAAATCCATGTGGACCGACCCGTACTCACCGGCTAGCTACCAAGCGACGCCATTCTTGATTGCGGTAATAGATATTTTTTGAGATTCAATCAGCGAGCCCGTTCAGTGTACCCATTCACCACTGAGCACCCGTATACCATCTTTGATGTCAAACACCAATGGATGTGGGATCATCCATCACCTATCATATGGGTCAAGAAGAGTATACGCTAGTCTACTCTAGAGTATCGATGCCCTGTCTCAATACACCCTCGACTAGGAACAATTATAGGATGTACTTGTGGACTACTTCGGCCTCACCAGTATGTTCTCCATCATAGTCCTAGTAGTCAAGTACATATCCTAAGGGCTTTATCAACATGTGAGAGTAAGACAGTATCACAATACAAGTCAACATGTTAAGACAAAGTGCAACCAGATAGCATACTATCATGTCGAGCAAGAAAGTCCTCTCTATATATATCCAAGCATCCACTAAAATATACATCATATGTACAACAATGGCCTCTAAGGCATATACATAACTAACAATCTCCTACTTGCACTAAGGCCAGTTGTTGTAGTATCTCATACCCAACATCCCGAAGAGTCTCTCAAATTGTATCCGGGGTATGGCCTTCGTGAGTGGATCCGCTGTGTTGTCCTTCGTGTCAACACTCCTGACCTCGATCTCCCGGCGATCAACTATCTCCTGGATACCGCCTCAGAATATCCCTGGATCTCTGATGGGACCTGGGTTCCTTGGCCAATGCCACTGCTCCATTGTTATCGCAATACAAAGGTATTGGATACTCAATGGATGGAACCAAACCAAGTTCAGTTATGAACTTCTTTATCCAGACAGCCTCTTTGGCAGCATCATTGGCAGCGATGTATTCAGCCTCCATCGTCGAGTTTGCCACGGTTTCCTGTTTGGAACTCTTCCAAAAAACTGCCCCTCCATTGAGGGTAAAAACAAATCCCGAGTGCGACTTTGAGTCGTCCTTATCACTTTGGAAGCTCGAATCGGTAAAGGACTCCACATGGAGTTCACCGTTACCATACACCAAGAATATCTCTTTAGTCATTCTCAAGTACTTGAGAATGTTCTTCATAGCTGTCCAGTGACTCTTTCCTGGATCTCCTTGATACCTACTCACTATACTTAGTGAGTATTCTACATCGGGTCTGGTACATAGCATCGCGTACATGATAGAGCCTACTGCCGAAGTATAGGTTATCCCTTGCATGCGAGCTCTCTCCAAATCAGTCTTGGGAGACATCTCTTTGGAGAGAGTGAGTCCAGAGATCGTGGGTAAATTCCCACGCTTGGATTTTTCCATACTAAACCTCTTTAGTACGGTGTCAATGTATCTGGATTGGGACAATCCCAGTATCCGTTTAGATCTATCTCTATAGATCTTAATCCCCAAGATGTAGGAGGTATCACTTAGATCTTTCATTGAGAATCTTTGTGATAAGAAGAGCTTGACCGAGTGCAGTATAGGAACATCATTTCCTATCAAGAGTATGTCATCCACGTACAATACGAGGAAGACAACCTTACTCTCTGCCGCCTTCTTGTATATACAAGGTTCATCTATATTTTTGATGAAGTCAAAAACTTTGACTACCACATCAAAACAGATGTTCCAACTCCGTGATGCCTGCTTTAACCCGTAGATGGATTTAAGCAGCTTGCACACCATTCCGCTGCTCCCATTGTCTACGAAGCTGTAACATTTCAGAAATATAAAATATTATTTTTGGGAAATTATATAATTAAAATAATAAATATTATGAATATTTTAATGATGTGGTATAATTAAATACCGATAATTTGGGAAATATTGGGAAATTATATTGAATGGTGATTTTTGGAGAGATTTATGTTATTTAGGCAAATTATAAATTTTTATAATTAATTATATACAAGGTTATGCCTAAGCTTGATTAAATTTCACTAATCTTGCATTTAAGCTAGGTTATGCATAATGATGTACACCATGACATGTTTCAAAACACAATTTTTTATATGCATGAGCCATGGCATCTTATATTTCTTTTATATATATATTGTTTTGTGTTTAGCTTTTAAATGAAAAGAAAAAGGAAAACAAAAGAAAAGAAAAAGAATAAACAATGGAGGTATGGTCAAGAGAGAGAGAGAGGGTGAGGGCTCTTTTGACCATGGCATTTTTCTCTTCCCTTCATTTTCTTCACCTCCTTCTTCCTCTTCTCCTTCATGGCTGCCCTCTTCCCTCCACCACCTCCACCACCTTACTTCACCCCTAAAAACACCTAAAAACAGCTCACTCCTTTCATTAAAAGCATGCACAAGATCACTACAACCATAATGGATCACAAAAAATGAGATTTTGAGCACTTGGGCAATCCAAGAATATTCTTGAGTTGCCAAATGAGGTATTCCCTTCACCATTAGTGTAGTAATGCTTTTCCTTTAGCTTCCATGTTAGTTTAAAATTGTTTATGTGAGGTTTAGTGAACTTGGAAAATTCCAAGTTAAGGTTAGGGCTTGATTTGAATTGAGATGGTGTATTTGAGCTTAGTAGAGGCCATACAACCCCTGTAGTGTTAGTATTGTGAACTAAAACTGGAGATTTAAACCCCATAACCCAAACTTAGAAACCCCGACAACGGAAGATTGTAGGAATTGTGGCGAAATTTGGAGTTATGCTGTGACCCGGGGCACCTGAAAAATATTTAGCGAAGACTAAGAGGAGTGAAGGCAACCTAGAAGCTAATCCCAAAACCTGAGACCTCCACTCCATGTTTTGTCTGCCAATTATCTCAATTTGGCCGCAATTTGCGGCCTTGGTATGACGGAATCTCCTCGTGCTTGGTCTGTGGCTCCATTTTAGGCAAATTAGACCTACCCCATATGCAGAATTGGCTAATTTCACCTGAAACGAAATCTGGGAGTGTTTTCCTATGTTGCTGCTTTAGTTTTGCGACTATTTATGACTTGGATTTTAGTATTTGGGTTTTGACTCGGTGGTGTGATGTTTGCACGTCAATCTCGAGGGTTGTTTGGTTATTCTTGCATGCGCTGACCATAGGTTTTAACCTATGTGCGATTCGCGTGTCGTTTTGGTTTTGAATCGGCTTTTAAAGCGATACGATGTGTTATGACATGTAGGTACCTCCGCTTGAACTTCGGGATGACAAGCAAGAGCATGTCGACATCGAATTCGGCAAGCAAGGATTAAGGTGAGTAGATATATATCTACGGGGGAAGTCGGATGGATGGCGTATAGCACCCCCACAGTTTCGTAGTATAGCACGCGAATGCGTCTTGATATTTATATACTTATGTGTTTTATGAGATGCGTATACTTAGCAAGAAATGCTTAGGTGACTTTGGGTTAGCTTTAGCGTAATTGTAGAAAAATGCTTTTAGTTTAGTTTCTTAGTCGCGAAACCGTAGAGTAAGGATTCACACACACACACGCATACATTTGATTTTCTTGTGCGTATATGGGGAGATAGATATGTATATATATATATATATATATACATACATGTATGTATGTGAGTATGTGTGTGTGTGTGTGTATATATATATATATATGTATGTATACATATACACGGATGATGAGGATAGTATATTATACTTGGAGTTGAGTCGATATGATTGGGCAGGATGTCGTGAGATCGGTGAGGTGACTTGGGTCGTATTATGAGATACGACATTATATTATTACGGATCATTGAGCGATGTGTTTTCATACACACGCGGATATATGTTGATGGTATCTGTATGTACTAGACTTAGATCAGTACCCTAGCTCATGATATTATGATGATGATACCAAATGAATAATGTGATCAATATGATATTCAACCCGTACCCCGATTTTGGGATGCCGTACGATGGATTTACCGTACGAGATATAAATATGATGATTGATCCGCACTCATGATTCGAGATTGTCGTATTATATATTTTATCGTATGCGATGCTATTGAGGCGGGATCACCGACTACTATATATATATCGACTCAGATTTAGGTGGTTTTCCTAACCCTTTGATTAGTCTCTTAGATTTGTCCTGTAGTTACTTAGTAGATGTTAGACTGGGCTTGAGTCATTCTTATTTTCAAAACTGACGAATCGTGGGTATTTTAAAGACATGCCCTATTTTTTAAAAACCACGATTCGTGTTATTTCAAAAGCCCAAAAACTATATGACTCGTATATAGAATTGTATATCTTTATTGTCGTGTTACTATTCATACTCCGTTTATTCATGTTGTTATCATCGCATTGCATATTTAATGTGTACTTTAGTGATTATGAAACCATGCTGTCAGGACACCAGCACCATTACCGATGATGCGTATGCTACACGTACTCCTGCTTGCCGGCTCACACACATCATCATCGGTAACTTTTATGTCACGTACACATTAGAAAATACTACTTCATTAGTATAAATTGCTAGCTGATAGTTTCGACATAGTACTAGTGCGCATGCCTTTATATGCTAATTTAGATATTGCATTTTCTACTGTGATATTTCATGTATATATATATTCATTTGCCATGCGATATTATGGGCCAGTCCGGATTGTCGGAGCCCGGTATTCACTATTTATTTACATCGTAATTTGAGATTTCGGATTTCCATGAGATTTCTGGATTTGGAGAAACCGCAAGGATTTTATAAACTGATTATCATTTCTAAAAATAGAAATTGCGGTTTTCTCGTGATATGACGTGAGATATGTCCACCATGAGTTTTCATGGTTCTTCAGCGGTATCATACACCCGATTCGAGGAGGAGGAGGAACCGTCTGCGGGTGCATGGTGGATCCGGTGCGGTACCCCGGGGCAAGATGGTCGCAGATGATGGCGTTGAGCCTGGCAGTGGAGCACTACTGACCGATTATTTATGACGCGGCGGATATCCGGAGGATACCGACGTTGTCGTGAGATTTGATATTTGGGCCAGTCCGGATTGCCGGAGCCCAGGGGCCAGTCCGGATTGCCGGAGCCCAGGGGCCAGTCCGGATTGCTGGAGCCAGAGGTATTGGGACATCGAGATATTGAGATCATATGACAAGGGCCAGTCCAGATTGCCGGAGCCCGAGATATTGGATATTGGGATATATGTTTTGTGTCGATACTTGACACGGATTCCATGTTGATTTCATTGATGATACCTCAATTTTTGTATACAGAAATCTCACTAAATTAAGAAAACAGTTTTTTCATTTAGATGTATTCTGTTTTCATGCACTCATACATCATATATATGATATGTTGCTACCTGAGGTACTGACACGAGCACTTGGTATTACACTTATGTATAGATATTTACCCTTGCCATTATTATATGCTTCAGGCCATATTATTTTGAGGATATTACTATCGTATGACCTAGGATTGAGTTATACATGCGATTTCTGCTCGGTGATGTTTTCTACTCACGAGTTGGCAACTCACCCCCATTGTGTCACAGTTTCTTGCAGGTTTTGCCGTACAGGTTTCCTTGGTGGCTTTGCTGGCACATTGCTTCCTTCCGGCTGATTGCTTTGGTAGGTGGGTTCACTTGCATCGTGACCACCATTGTACTTTATTTATATTCTGTTGTATCTAGTAACTGTTGGATATAGTGCCCTCTAAGTAAATTATTGGATCGCAGGTACGTGATTGCAATGATTGAGGGAGGACCTATACCGATAAAACAGTCTTACTCAAGATGATAGTATCCTATCTGGATTGTCTTTATCATCATGTAGATGTTGATAGAGTCCATAGGATTCTTGCTTGACTACCAGCAGTATGATGGAGATCATATATGTGGGAGCTGGGGTCTATAAGCACATCCTTAAAATGTCCCTAGTCATGGGAGTTTAGAGACAGGGCATCGATACTCCAGAGTAGACTAGCGTATACATTCGAGACCCCGACGAGGGGCGGTGGCCGATTTCACAAGCCACTGGTGTCAGTTGGATCACCTAAGATGTATACAGGTGCTCATTGGGTTATGAGTACACCGGACAAGACTCGCCGGGAACATGCTAGTTGGTATTATACATATCGTTAGATAGCAGTTCCCTGGTGACATGTGTACAGATTAGTTCATCGACCTGAGGTCGTCATTTGTCTCGTGTGAGTTCCCACTGTACTTTGATTTATACCCTACCATTGGTCAAAGGAGTCGTACAAACATGTATATTTTGGGTACAGTCCCGAGCCACATTGGAGGCAAGTGAGCGGATCGGCAGGGGATTCGTCTCTCCCGGTATTGGGGGTGAGATCGCGCTGTGTTTAGGAGAGCCATTACACGAAATCCCTGGCCAGGGTAATCGAGATATACTGGTAGGGATACCAGTAGTATGTCAGGATGTTCTGGGCTGCTCTCTAACACGACTTATGCAGCTATTGGGGGTATGACGTTTACCGACCCGTAGGCCTAATATGCGATACTCATAGACGAATGTTCCGGACTGTACGGATATTATCACTGTCAGGCTCAGTAGGGTTTATAGATGAGTTCGCTGGTCAGCTTCCCTTCCAATCAATACAAAGGCAAACCGTTACGTACAGCTTGTACCTCTGACGTGCTAGTGGTTATACCCAGTGCCAGTGTATTGATGAGTCATTAGAGTCTCCCACAGACACTTTCCCAAGTTCGGACGAAACGTTGTAGATGCTGTATGGTATTATGGCAGGGTTTGGAGAATGCACGTGCATTTTCGCACGTGTCATTTTTCGGGCAGATAATATTGGTAAGCTTTGGTTTAAGCCGGATCCCAGTATTATATTGTGTAGATATAATATTTTTGTCTCAGTTGCATTTGTATTCGGTCGTAATACAAATGCGGCTATGTTTATACCATTACGGGGTTATCCTGAAATTCGTTTCAGGATCACTTTTGGAAGTTGCCAGTTTCCAGTTTTCTATCGGCCGTATTTAACATTCGGTTAAATAAAGATTTATCTTTTCTTGATGAGGTGAGTCAGATTTCTAGAAGGTTCTAGAAATGGTGACTAGCTTCATGAGTCATTACTTCATTAATGGTGCATTTAATGTTGTGATGACTTGCTTAATGATTCATCCTTTGCTTTAATTATGTTCACACTAGGTGTTTCATGACTCATTGTTTTCATTCATGATAATGGTCACCCCCTCTCCTACACTCACCTCCCTCCTCTTCTTTATATGGCCGGCCCCTCTTGTGGGAATAGGCATGGTTGTTCACTTTGATTTGAGAGAAAAGATTATGATAGTTGAGTGTATGGAAATTTCATAGCCCAATTTCCATTTACCCGATTCCAATTGGCAACTTCATTAACCGTTCGTCCATAGCCTTGGACGTAACGAGACAAAGTGTTCTACTCATACTCTACAACATCTTGGTCGTCTCTTTTAGCAAACTTGACGACCGAGTTGCCTCGATTCAGAGGCGGGAGCCTGTTTAAAGATCCGTCGACGTGGTGCCACCTGGATGATGAGACTGGAGTTTCAGAAGATCGAAGCCGCCGCAACAAAGCGTGGGATGATGGTTAAAGACCGAAGGACTCGGATCGTTCGGTATAGCAATTCTACCCTCTTTACAATTTGTTAGTTTAGCTTTAATGGCAGATCCAGGTTATGGTACGCGATAGCGCCAGCCGTAAAAGTTTTGTTCCGCATATTGGCGTCTGTTAGACGGCCGGGGTGCTACCGTGGACTTACAGTGGTATCAGAGCCTCACCATTAAGCTATACTAATTTGTGCTAACGCGTTTAAAACATCGATCGATCGGATTTTCGAAAATCGCAATTTCATGTGTTAAAGTTTCTGTTGATTTTTAAACTGTTCTAAAAATTATTTTGCATGTCACAGAAAAACAAGCAGGCTTTTCTAAGCAATCCGTGCAAATTTGGTCACGTGATCCCACTTAACCACCGCGGATTCGCAGTCAAACCTAGGGTTTCACCGTGCATCCGCGGCGGTTTAGTAGGAACAGTGCACGAAAATTGTACATGGGCTTCTATACAGGGAATTGTGGTTTTTTGTACTATTATTTTGGGCCCAGTTTTGGTTACTGTACAACAGATGTTTGTGGGGCCCACTTTGGGAAATTTTGTCGATCGAAATTTAAACATGTTAGTTTACAGTACTTACTTTATATCTCTGACCGGGAATGTCATTTGATCGGTAAACCGCATCTGATTGCTATAGTTCTTTTAGATGGGTTTGCGAACGTGACATTCGCGTTGATGTTCTGTGTTGTGCTGTGATGTTGCGGATTTGTCATGGTGGATAGCATGGTGCAATGATAGTGCAGTTTGGATTTATTTGTACATTTGATATTGCGGGGCGAGCGTCCGACTTGTGGACTGCCGTCTCTGCCTGTTGTATAATATTCTTTTGGGGCACGACCGGGTTGAGGTCGATGTACCCGTTGTACATATTTTTATTTCTGTACTAGGTTTATCCCGCGAAGGTGTAGCGTTTTGAAAATCGTTTCGGTGAAATTTCGGAAAATCGGTAAAATAAGGGGGTTTTCTGTAAAAAGTCAAAATGCAAATATCTTATTATAAAAATTAAATATGCATATTTTAGTTATGTAATTGCTAGTATTTGGTGTTTTTTGAGCCACTGGTGAAATTTCAAATTTTCTGAAAAAAATTTATTTTATTATTATTTTAAGCCGTCACTAATACATTTAATTAGGAAAAATTACAAATTGGAATGAGTTGAAACAAATTTTGTGCATCATGACACACTAAAAAAAATGTAACATGTTGCTTTTAAATGAATTGGAGTTGTCATAAGGGTTCTAGAAATTTAGGAATGAGTTATTAGAAAATAAAAGAAAACTAAATAATTAATAAATGACTTAATGAATGTGAATTTTGGAGAAGTTCCTACACTAACCCGCAAACCCACCCAACATGGCCGAACCCATGAGCTGCCCCCAAATCCCCAAGTCTCCATTTCATTTCCTTTTCAAATCAAATAGAAAAGAAATTTGAAAGAAACTAATAAAATAATGAGGTATGGGCATACTTGAGGTATGGATTAATTTTGCTTTGACTTAGAATTTTCCCTCCCACTCACACACACCTCACTCCTCTCCCTCCACTGCCGAATCTGCAGCCCCATCTCCCCCCCAATTTCCACTTCATTCCATCTCATAAAATCCACAACTTAGCATCAAAAATTCACTCAAAATCAACAGAAAACCACACAAATCATTAATCTAACCTTTACCCATTATTTCTTTGCCTTATCTACCATGGATCATAGAGCTAGAGAGCAAGTTGGGAGGCCAAGTTTGCATGGGAGATCTCTAAAATTGTGGAGGTAATCCTAACCCAAGTGTTTAGTTGTAGGTTAAATACTTTAAATCAACTTAATTAGGTGTTTAATTTAGGTTTTAAATTTGCAAGTTTAAATTCAAGAGAAGGGTTAAATTAAAGTTATGGTTGTGTTAATTTATTCATGGTTGTGTGATGTATTTTAGCATCTTAAGATATGCAACACCTAATCTTGTAGCTAATTTGCAAATTGTTATATTTATATTTCCCAAATTGTGATAATTATGCTAAATTGCTAACTAGGTTTTAGAAATTTAATTAAAATGTGGGATTAAAATCTAGTTAGGGTTTTTAGCACATCATTAAGGTTTCCATGTGTGGTTTAACCATTTAAAATATGCAAAACCAAGCTTAATTGTTAAATTGTGAATTTTGCTTTAAAAATTGTTAAAATTGGTTATTTTTGCAAACTTGAATTTTGGGTTAATGATAATTAGTGAGATTAAAAATATGGAAATGGTTTATATGACCTGGTTATGATACTTAGTGAATATTATGGCTATTAGTTGGGTTAAAACATCAAGTTTCGAATTAAAACGGTAATTAAGTGCTTTCTAGGTTTTGTGAAATAAATCGATTTGAGCAAATTTAAGGTTTTTATGAATTGCACCATATTTTCAATTAAATTCTAGTGCGTTATGAACGCGTGATTGGTATGTTGGGTTTTTCTCGATTGATTGACGTTTGTACATCGACATCGAGGGTTGGTTTGGCTATTTTGGCATGCGTAGGCGATAGGTTTTGACCTATGCGTGATACGCGTGCCGATTTGATTTTCGTGTGCCGTTTCGATTTCGAATTTGATTTTAATGCGATATGGGTGTTTTGATATCTAGGTACCCCATGTGGACTTCGAGACGACAAGCAAGCGCATGGCGACGTCGGCACCGGCGAGCGAGGACCAGGTGAGTAGATTTATATCTACGGGGAGAAGTCGGGTGGATGGCGTATAGCACCCCCGCAGTCCGTGGTGGTGTATACGGATGCGTATACACACCAACAATTATTATATGTTATTTGGGATTAATAACGATGTTTACGATGGATATTGGTGTGTTGGATTATTTTAGTGTTGCGAACCCTAGGGTAGTGTTGCACTACACATACACACATACATACTTGCATACATTCCTATTTATATGTGCTCATGGGATTCTTTATTGTTATGTGTTCACATGGGTATGAGACTATGTGTTCACATACGGATTTAAGGATGATACTTGGGATTGAGCTGAGTCGATGAGATTTGTTTTGGGGTTGTGATATCGGTGATATGGCAGGATTCGTACTTGAGGTACGTCCTGGTGTTATAGCGGATCTTGGGACGACGATACGGGTAAATAGTGTTATTAATAAAATGGTCGACATGTGATCGTGATATAAGATATGATATGCTAGGATATTGATACTAGGCCGTATTGGGCGATTTATACCCCTTGATGATGATATGTGCTAATGATATCAGTTTGTAAAAGATTGTCGATCAGTAGTCAGATCATGAATATATTGAGGATATTAGTATTGTACTAGACATAGGTCAGTACCCTAGACTATGATCTTGAATAAAGAGGATACCAGAGGAATGGTGTGAGGAATATGATATTGACCCGTACCCAGATTTGGGGATGCCGTACGACGGATTACGTACGAGCTATATCTTGATGATTGATCCGCACTCTTGACTTGGGATACCTAATTATAGATATGGTATCGGATGTGATATTATTGAGGCAGGATCACCGACTATACATATACAGGTATGTATATGTATCGACTCAGATGATAGGCGGTTTCCTTACCTGTAGTTCAGCTTGTTAGTTCAGCCGTATAGTTTGGTGTAGTTGTTAAATTGGATTAAACTCCTATCTATTTCAAAACTAGCGGATCGTAGTTATTTTAAAAGATATGTCAAGGGATCTACGGATATTTCAAAAGACGTATCCTTTCTTAAAAAAAACCCACCGTAGCCCCTATTTTCAAAACCCCGCGATTCGTGTTATTTCAAATGGCACCATTGTTTAATATTTAGCTCCCGCTCATTTTGGTTGCTCGCTCCGCATCGCATACTTACATTGTTATTTCATATTGCATTGTTGATATTATGTTGTTAGGACACAAGCACCATTACCGATGATGCGTATGTACCACGTACACTTACTTGCCGGCTCACACACATCTTCATCGGTAATTGCCATGTCACGCACACCCTATAAAATATTATTGCTTATCTTCGCTTGATAGCTAGTAGTTTGACATGATATTAGTGTACTTACCTTATATGCCAGCTTAGATATTGTAGTTATTACTGTCGCTTCATGCATACCGTTATTCATTTTTATGCCGCATTCATGGATTCTCATGCATATATTCACTTTTTACGTGCTATTGAGGTTTTGGATTCGGATTTCCATGAGATTTTCTGGATTTGGGGAAAACCGCAAAACATATACAAACTTCTTCTTTCTCTTTTTAAATGAAAAGCGAGGTTTTTCCTATGATGTATGAGTCGTCCACCATGAGTTTGCTGATGGATTTCGAGACCCGATTCGAGGAGTTGGATGAACCGTTTCGGGTACATGGTGGACCCGGTAAGGTACCCCGGGGCAAGAAGCGCGTGATGATGACGATGTGGGCCTGGCAGGGGAGCACTACCTACCGGTGATATTACCCGACGCGTCGGATATCCGGAGGATACCGTCGTAGTCTTGAGATGGATGGTAGGGGCCGGTCTGGACTGACGGCGCCCTAGATATTGTGATTGAGACATTGAGATTTCGAGATATTGAGGTACAGAGACTGTGATACAGAGATATCGAGATATTGGGATTACTTTTTGTGCCGATGCTAGGCACTGTTTTATGCTGATTTCATTATGATACCTCATTTTAAAAAATACAAAGGAAATCTCATTAAATTATGAAAACAGTTTCTTCATTTACATGTATTCTGTTTTCATGCATTCATACCTCATTCATATGATATATTATGATCATTGACCTAGGTTGCGTTATTTATGCGATTTCTTTCCGTAGATGTTTTTCTATTCACGAGTTGGCAACTCACCCCCGTTGTGCCCCAGTTTCTTGCAGGTTTGCCGTACAGGTTTCATTACGGCTTTGCGGGCATAATTTCCTTCGGGTGATTTGCTAGTAGGTGGGTCTACTTGTATCGTACCCCCATTATATATCTTGTATATCATTATTCTGTTGTATCTAGAAGTTTCATCAACCAAACATGTATTTATTTTGAGATAGAGACCAGTGATGTTATTCCTTCGACCTTAGAGTCGCGCGTTATATTTCTGTGGTTTTCTTGTGGTTTTGAGTTTCCTTTTGAATTTTGATCCTCGTCGTTGGCATTGTATATTATATTGCTTGTGTGGTTGTGACCGTCGATTGACGAAGAGCTAGCTCTCGCTTGGGGATGCCTTTTTTTGATTTCGTATACTATTCATGTTGTATCCCGTTTGGGGGCCAGTATTTACAAAGGAGACTCTGCCGAAATTTTCGGGAAATTTTTGATGTTTTTAGAAACCCGCATAATTCGGCTTATGCTATTAAAACTACTTATTTAAATTGGTTTTCCTTCACTCTACTACTTTTCTTGGTTTGCATTTCTGGGTTTTCGGCTTACTTGGATTACGTACGCCTCGAGATGTTTCGTAGTTTAAGAGCCGGTCATGTTCTGTACTTTCGGGACGTGACAGAAGGAGTGCACGGATAGCCGGGTTCTGGAGGGCAATGGATCCGTATCTCATGGCTTCCCACTTTAAAATTTGCAGACTATTCGCCGCACTTGTAGGGGGTACAAGTTGACCCAAGGAGGGGTGCTCAATTTACCGGATTCCGTGAAGTGCCGGGTGTTCCATTCACTATGTTGTGGGGACTACCTCGCTTCAGGTTTTGGCGGGTAACTTGCCGCACCCGTAGGGGTCTAGGTTTCATTGCACAGGCTATCCACACGACCAGGGGAACGTCGGGTTTCAGCAGCGGCTCTGTGAAATCCGGGGATCCCAGATTATCTGTATTGTTCTGTGATGCTTATTACTTTTCTATAATGTTGCATATTATCACGCCTGGAGCGATTATTGTATATTAGTATATATGCTATTAGATGTTGTATATGTTTTACACCCGCGCTAGTCCAGCCCCCGCTCTGTCGTTAGTTAAGTAACCTAACGGGTGATGACGGGACCCAGTGACGAATGCAGATGGCATATACGTACATTTTATTTTCGTTCTTTTCTGGTGTGATTAAATGATGGGAATGCGTTGATTCTTATCAATGCAAGATTAAAACAAACCTGTATTTGATGTTGTTGGAACAAATTTTAAAAGGGAGTTATTACAAAGACGTTTCCTTTTGTTTTTGCATAGCGGTATTCAGTTGGAATATCCTGCACCTCATTCCACGAGGAAAGAGCCGAGATCCCTTCACCGGGAGTGACTTCTTTAGCAAAAGGTTTTCGCTACTATATTTTTTATAAAATTCTATCATATTCCTTCAACGAGATCAAGTTCTTTACGTTAAAGGTTTTTCGCCAAAAACCAGCCGCAATCCTCCGTCATTTCTTATGGATGGTCAGTAGTATTCAAGCTATGTTTGTTGGCCTACGTCAAGGCATAGTGTTTGGTAGCTGCTTGGTATTCATTTGTTGCATAGATAGATGCATTAGTTTAGGACAGACGTACTGCCTTGTTGGCCTACGTCAAGGGCATGTACGATGACCTAAATTAATCAGGACAACGACGGGTAGAACTTGACATGTGGCTTATGATTTGTTGGCCTACGTCAAGGTCATAAGTGCATGGGATAAAAATTATATTGAGAGTTTCAAACATACAAGAAACTTGCCATACTTGCGCATACCTTCTGGAGTGTATTAACTTGAATGGCTTCCATCAAGTTATCATGCGATGATAGTTGGATCCCGATTCTCACCGATGAGTTGGTTTACTCTTCGGGTGATCCCGACTAATTCTTCTTTCAGGTTTGGAGGAGAATTTGAGATTACAGTGGGAGGTTTCCTAATTAGATAAAGTGATAACCATTCTGATCTAGGTTAGAGTGCACGCAGAGTGTTTCTTTTCTCTCTCTCTTGGGCAGCGACCTTTGATCGACCCTAGACTATAACTCAGTGACCAAGTTGACCGAACCTTCTTAATTTACTGGCTTTTGGATTGTCCTAGTTGCATAAGTCATTGCAGCTCTTTCTTTTTCCCTTTGTATTTCTCAGAACACCCCGTATTACTACGGATATCCACTTCCATTGGATAGATCCATCGTATGGTTATATACGAACTCGAAGGGACTTCTTCGAGGATGGATCCAGGTTCAGGAGAAATAGAATTGGTTTATTCAGTTGTCCTCTATTATCACCTTCTCTCAGGTTGCGAGGGCTCCTTAGTTTAGGAGAGTACACCCTATTACGTTTATTGGATAGTCTTATTCCAAACCATAGGCAGATGCCGAAAGGTAGGGAATGAACAAAACCAATTAGCCTAAGCCGGATGTACAGAAGGTAATAAATAAAGACAAAATAAAGGGATTAGAAAGAGGGCAAAGTAAATTGCGACAGCTATCATTCACGACCAAACCGCGTACTTCATCGCCACTCCTACTTCACCTTTTATTTCTCCAGAACAACCCGTATCGCTACGAACATCCAATTCCATTAGATAAATCCATCGTATGGTTATATACGAACTCGAAGGATATTTTTTCGAGGATGGATTATGGTTCAGGAGAAATAGGAATAAGGTTTATTCAGTTGTCTTTTATCATCACCTTCTCTCAAGTTGAGAATACTCCTAGGATTAGGAGGGTACACCTATTATGCTTACTGGATATTCTTCTTCCAAACCATAGGCTGGTGCCGAAAGGTAGGGAAGGAAGAAAACCACTTAGCCTAATGATGGTGTACAAAAGGTAACGACTAAAGACAAATAAAGGGAATTGGAAAAATGGCATGGAAATATATGGTTAAAGTCATGAATTGGATTATGGAAGAGGCATTACTAAGAATACCAGGACACCCCTTCGAAACATTTTCATGTTTCAGTTACACTGTGCATTGTTAATTGAAAATTGATTTCCCGATTAGATACTTACTCCAGGGTATGTATTTACCAGGTATGATTCTCACCTCTGTATAATTTTACAGATGTTGAGTGGGAGCAAGTTATTGGGAATTAGGTGATCATCCTCATTATATCAGAATTCGTTGTAATTGGTGATATTTGAGGAAATCGCCTGGGCACAGTTTTCAACCTACGACGCACAGGTTTTGAGTTATTCAACTCAGCGGACTTATACAGCGTATTGTATGTTGTCCAGTGTCCATCAGGACAAATGGGTTGGTCCTCATACTATATTCTATTTACTCGTTACTTCTCTAGTTTATAGACAAGTGTTTCGTAGAAATACAATGTCTAAGTATTGAGAAGTTGTGGGTATAGGAATAAAGTAGAGAACCATGTATCGCAAGTATCAGGATTCTTCAAAGAAATCGAAGATGTAGATTCTTATGATTAGTATTCAGTTGATAGTAATGGTTTTGAGAAACTTGTTTCTCTTTCAGGTTACTCATAATTGGATGGATTCCTAAGTTGAGTAATGCTGATTAGCCTCTCTCCATTAAGTTGATATGCACTGAAGACAGCTGCAGGATTTGAATCTGGTTCCAATTAAATAAGTGCCTATGTTTCTATATTGGATATAGATTGCTTCATATCTTAACGATGTTAAGGTAAGGGGAGTTGTCCAGCTTATGCTTAAAAACAGACGCTGGAAAACTCAAGGCACGTTTCTGTAATGGCAGTTTGTGGGTTGACCCTAGCTTTGACGAGTGTTGATTTTCTACCATCTGGAAGATCAATAGTGATATTGTTCTTGACTCGCCACAGTTTTATTAAAATGGATTTTTTCAAAAAACAGTAGTGGGAGTATGGTAGAACTGGAAGTGATTCCAGAACCGCAAACGATTACGGAAAATTTAATAGGACCTATATATTCAATCAGATTTGACATTCCAATAGCCACTCCACAGATATGGTGGGTAACCTCAGAAATCCGAGAGGTACTCCGGTAGCCTCAAGGACGGTGACAGGGAGGTTCTTGTTTGCCCAGACTTGACACTACTGTTGTTCCAGACTATGAGACCCGGCAGGAGGATATGTATAGCGTCGTTCTAAACTAGTTTTAGAAGTGTACGCATATATTATTCTGCCAGAGGGTTGTCATAGTCAGTGAGAGCGGCGGATGCATAGTGGGCAAGTAGCTTATGTCTATTTATAGACTTGAGCAATTATAGCGGAGATAGATCATCTAATTTTGATGTGACAGTCATGGGTTTGACTTCATCAGAATAGGGGATGGATCTGTTGAGAAGATAATAGGGTGTTATGTCCTGGTATTAGGATGACATACACAGAGTAGAAAGTAAAATTCATATACTACGATCGATTGTACTGTGGTCGTCACATAGTTGTTTCTCCACAAAGGATATGGATATAATATCTGACATTCTGGTTACTAGATCTATGGTTTTAGATCTAGATTTGGGTAGTTTCCCAATGTGGGTACTTTGACAGTATTCTAATAGCATTTTAGAATAGTTGACTCCGGGCATGGTGGTGTACCTGCAGGTGATGGAGTCACCCTCTCTAAAAGGTGTCTTAAAGACTAAAGGGGAGAGGGACGTACATGATTGACAGATCACTTGCTTAGGCAATTGAGTCAATCGTGAGATGTCAAGTACCACACCAGATGACGTTATTGCACTAGATGCTATAAGTTTATATTAATCCAATCCTGAAGAAACATACGGAAGCAGCTATAGAACATAAGTACATGTTCTACGGATTAGATGACGGCAGCCTCCTTTTGGAGACGGTTATTATTCCAGGCTTCAAAGGTGACCTGGATGACAGAGTGATTGTCAGAGTTATAATTTTTCCCTCAGACGAGGGACAGTATTATGGACAGGTGGTCCAAGGGGATACGGTGGGAGGCATGGTGCTGGACACTGATTAGTTTCAGTGATTGATACAGTCTAAGAAGTTTGGATTTAGAGTTCATTTATGAACTAGGTCCCATCAGATATCCAGACATATTCTAAGGCAGATATTACTCAATTCGGGAGATGTTTTTCTCCGCGAAGTTGAGATATAGAGAGATACAGAAAGAAACACCGAAGCGGATCCACTCACTGAGGTTATTTCTCGAACACAATAGTTTTGCAAATGAGCTTTGTGAAACTGATTAGTAGAGGAGTTGGATGCTCGGTATCACATGAGCCGTGAGTACACAACATCGCAATAATTAGCCTTAAGTGCAAGTGGGAGATTGTTGGATATAGTGCCATCTAAGTCAATTATTGGATCGCAGGTACGTGATTGCAATGATTGAGGGAGGACCTATACCGATAAAACAGTCTTACTCAAGATGATAGTTTGCTATCTGGTTTGTCTTTATCATCATGCAGATGTTGATAGAGCCCATAGGATTCTTGCTTGACTACCAGCAGTATGATGGCGATCATATATGTGGGAGATGGGGTCTATAAGCACATCCTTAAAATATCCCTAGTCATGGGAGTTTCGAGACAGGGCATCGATACTCCAGAGTAGACTAGTGTATACATTCGAGACCCCGACGAGGGGCGGTGGCCGGTCTCACAAGCCACTGGTGTCAGTTGGATCACCTAAGATGTATACAGGTGCTCATTGGGTTATGAGTACACCGGACATGACTCGCCGGGAACATGCTAGTTGGTATTATACATATCGTCAGATAGCAGTTCTCTGGTGACATGTGTATAGGTTAGTTCATCGACCTGAGGTCGTCATTTGTCTCGTGTGAGTTCCCACTGTACTTTGATTTATACCCTACCACGGGTCAAAAGAGTCGTGCAAACATGTATATTTTGGGTACAGTCCCGAGCCACATTGGAGGCAAGTGAGCGGATCGGCAGGGGATTCGTCTCTCCCGGTATTGGGGGTGAGATCGCGCTGTGTTTAGGAGAGCCATTACACGAAATTCCTGTCCAGGGTAATCGAGATATACTGGTAGGGATACCAGTAGCATCTCAGGGTGTTCTGGGCTGCTCTCTGACACGACTTATGCAGCTATTGGGGGTCTGACGTTTACCGACCCCTAGGCCTAATATGCGATACTCATAGATGAATGTTCCAGACTGTACAGATATTGTCACTGTCAGGCTCAGTATGGTTTATAGATGAGTTCGCTCATCAGCTTCCCTTCCAATCAATACATAGGCAAACCGTTACGTACAGCTTGTACCTCTGACATGCTAGTGGTTATACCCAGTGCCAGTGTATTGATGAGTCATTAGAGTCCCCCACAGACACTTTCCCAAGTTCAGGTGAAACGTTGTAGATGCCGTATGGTATTATGGCAGGGTTCGGAAAATGCACGTGCATTTTCGCACGTGTCATTTTTCGGGCAGATAATACTGGTAGGCTTTGGTTTAAGCCGGATTCCAGTATTATACTATGTAGATATAATATCTTTGTCTCAGTTGCATTTGTATTCGGTCGTAATATAAATGCGGCTATGTTTATACCATTACGGGGTTATCCTGAAATTCGTTTCAGGATCACTTTTGGAAGTTACCAGTTTCCATTTTTCCATCGGCCGTATTTAACATTCGGTTAAATACGGATTTATCTTTTCTTGATGAGGTGAGTCAGATTTCTAGAAGGTTCTAGAAATGGTGACTAGCTTCATGAGTCATTAGTTCATTAATGGTGCATTTAATGTTGTGATGACTTGCTTAATGATTCATCCATTGCTTTAATTATGTTCACACTAGGTGTTTCATGACTTATTGTTTTCATTCATGATAATGGTCACCCCCTCTCCTACACTCACCTCCCTCCTCTCCTTTATATGGCCGGCCCCTCTTGTGGGAATAGGCATGGTTGTTCACTTTGATTTGAGAGAAAAGATTATGATAGTTGAGTGTATGGAAATTTCATAGCCCAATTTCCATTTACCCGATTCCATTGGCAACTTCATTAACCGTTCGTCCATAGCCTTGGACGTAACAAGACAAAGTGTTCTACTCATACTCTACAACATCTTGGTCGTCTCTTTTAGCAAACTTGACGACCATATTGCCTCGATTCAGAGGCGGGAGCCCCTTTAAAGATCCGTCGACGTGGTGCCACCTGGAAGACGAGACTGGAGTTTCAGAAGATCGAAGCCGCCGCAAAAAAGCGTGGGATGATGGTTAAAGACCGAAGGACTCGGATCGTTCGGTATAACAATTCTACCCTCTTTACAATTTGTTAGTTTAGCTTTAATGGCAGATCCGGGTTATAGTACGCGATAGCGCCAGTCGTAAAAGTTTTGTTCCGCATATTGGCGTCTGTTAGACGGCCGGGACACTACCGTGGACTTACAGTAACTCCATCAACCAGACTTGTATTTTTTTCAGACTTAGAAAACCAGTATGTTTATTCTTTCGACCTTAGAGTCGCGCTTGTATTATTATGGTTTTCTGGTGAGTTTTGATTCTCGCCCTTCGGCGTTGTATATTATATTGCTTGTGTGATTGTGTCCGCCGATTAGCGAAGAGCTAGCTCCTGCTTGGGGATGCCTTTATTCATTATGTATATTATTCATGTTTGTACTCGTTTGGGGACAGTATTTACAAAGGAGACTCTGCCGAAATTTTTGGAAAAGACTTGATGCTTTAAAAATGTTTACTGCGACTTTCAAAGTGATTTATAGGCAAACTTTTAAGCAAGTTTCCCTTCACTTTCTTCTTTTAAATGGTTTAGATTTCTGGGCTTTTGGCTTATTTGAATTAGGTGGGGGTCCTATAGACTTCACATGATTCAAGTGCCAGTCACGTGCTATTTTGGGTCGTAACAAAGTTGGTATCAGAGTGCTAGGTTTAACTTTGGTTCGAGTCTATGTTTGACTATGCGGAGTCTAGGGCATATGTATATTCGGAACCTAGGCTTGACCTTACGGAACTTAGACTTGGTCGAGAGGGTATTAGACCCGAACTTTCGTCGCATAGGTTGACCTTGGTTGATAGAGTAGGTGACTTAAGTAGAGTGACGTACCGTGTGTATGTTCCGCGGCATACTTACGATACGCTACTCCGCTTAAGAAGCCTTAGGATGTGCATTTCTAGCACAGTATTATATTCGTTCCTATGATTTATCCTCATCGGTATCAGTTGGTGGTTTTTGTTACCACGATTGCACGAGCAGAGAGAGTTGCGGCTAGAGTTGGGGTCGGCACGAGCTCGTCTTGGACGAGGAATTACCATGGCATAATTCCGGTGACACACGATTCTATAGATGTGTCGTTTTATTAGGTTTTCGCGCCATGAGCGTTTGATGGATTACTTTTACTAAAATTTCTCGAACTTGCAGATCAGTACCAGAGGATTGAGCCACTGATAGAGGCCAGCTCGAATGTGAGGACCGTCATTGAACCATTATTCTTGATGATTGAGGCACTGTTCCGCGTGCGAACGAATGAGCCAGTTGCTGCTGCGAATGACAAGATACCACCCTAGATGTTTGAAGCTATTGCAGCACGAGTTTATACTTAGAGGTATGATAGAAGATCGCTAGTCACCCATGGATGAATGACTAGGACATGTGGTTCATTTGCATACCCCGATGCGAGATCATCAGATTGATTGATTCCAGCTAGAGAAGACTTCATGCAGGTACGTTGAGAGTCGATAGAAAACGATCGAATGTCAGAAACCCATTTTTCCAAGTTTAAGGTATTCGGAAAAACATGCAAGTAATTCCGTGGACCCTCTAGAAGAATGAAACCCTAACTTGATATAATGACCATGGGAACGCCTTTGAACCTTAGGGTTTGCGGCAGTTCCGCGGTGCCATTAATGAGGCTTGGATTTTCCCTTCTACGGTTGTTCCATAGATACTGTGGCATATACTGGATATTATTAAATTGTACTCAAGAGTTGAGCTCTTGGGGAATTATGGGACTTTGACGAATCGATCGAAAAGTTTGACGTCGTCCAGATATCATGTGATGTGATACATTACTTAGGAGACTCCAGATATGAGTATAGCCGTTATAGCGCAATTCATACAGCTACGAAGAGACGAGTCCGAATCAGTCGACATTAGAGAAAAGTGGAGTAAGAGGTTCATACGAGATTTTGATGAGGCGACGTTCTACTCCGTTGACATCAGAGATGTGATACACATGCAGAGGCGTCGAATAAGGATATATCTTCCAGAAGAAGTTGTGATGAGTATACAGTTGTTCCGGAACAAGAAATAGATTTAGTAAATGACGATAACTTCCGGGCAGTTCAGCCGAAACGAGATTGGGCGAGACCCCGACAAGATCTTTTTGGAAATACTACACGAGAAGATTGGACCCAGGATCAGTTGTATTACGCACACCTAGTAGGCCAGAGTTCGGCATCGTCGATGAGACATGTTATGAATGACCATGATAGTTGGCCAGAGATCTTTAGAGGATGTGCCAGAGCGGGACTGTTTCCGTCATCGTTCCACATTGGACCATTGAGCCGAGGAGCTATGTAACTAATAATTCACAGTGAGAGATGAGAGCCTAAGGGCACCAGGCGCCATGCCATGAACAGGAGGCAAGTAGATATCTTGCTCCGCTAGCTTTGGATGCACCGACACCTTATCGAGTTTGAAGGAAGGACATATCGACGACAATGTTTACGATTTGCGATTTGGTGATTCGAATATCACATGTCCGTTATTTTGGACTCCGGTGTTTCTGGGCGATTTATTTGCATGATTTAGATTTGTGCACCACAGTTGCACTCGACTTTGATTTGATGTCATTCGAGATGTATGATTTTGATTTCATGCCTATGGTATGCATGTGATTTGACATGTGCCTTCGGTGTAGTTTTCATGCACTTTTAATACTTGATTCGATTTTGTGCACGCTGATGCAAGTAGTTGTTAGATTTTTATACTACGGTATACCTGATTTGGATTGAGGTATGTTGTATACTGTCGATTTCGATTGTGATACTCGATATTTGTTTTCGTGCACCCTGTGCACTTGATTTGGATTCTTGCACATACTTGGTGTGCTTGATGCGATTTTGGTGCACGCCAGATGCACTAAATCGGGATTTTTCGTGCATATCAGATGCACTTGATATTGTTGTCAGGCACACATTAGCCTTTGGCAGGTGTTTTCGTGCACACCCGTTGCACTTAGATTTTTTTCTGTGCACATGTATGGCACATTTATTTATTTCTATTTCCGTGCGCACCAGACGCACATGGCATTCTTACACACATTTTGGGATTGGTTTCCCTTGGAGCCGTATGTTTTATGATATTTACTATTTGGTGTAGTAGCTGAGTAGGACTAGTCAGAAGACAGTACCTGAATATGTTTTTGCATACATTGATAGTTATTGAAGGGATTTCCAAAAAAAAGGAGCTATAGTCTCAGTATTTTCCTGTGTGTCTGAGATGACATGAACTTTTTATAAAGGAAATCCTTCTAAAATTATTTTCAAAACGGCGGGACGCATGTTAAACAAAGGATATATATAAATGTATATAGTGTTATTTTCTTACAATAAACGTCCGCTTCTTGTGCCGTGATACACGCATCGCGCAGTGATTTGAAAAAGGTTTGGAATGCGTTTCTTTCAGATGTTTTGACGAGTTTTACTATGATGCGTACTATGTGCATGTTATAGTTTTGATGTATATAATGTTGGTTTTCGCATTGGACTTTGATATTGGTATTTTCACCATGACTCCGATGATTGCGTGATGCTTGACGGAGTTTTGATTTTTGAGTTATACACTCGTTTTTCATGCGTATGCATTGCGCTACGATATGTTTTATGTATTTATGATTTCGGAGCCCCGACGACTTGATCATTTTACTGAAATGTTTTAGTATTTGAGGGGTTTAAATTTAAATTCGAGGACCGAATTTATTTAAGGGGGGAAAACTGTAACATTTTAGAAAAATAAAATATTATTTTTGGGAAATTATATAATTAAAATAATAAATATTATGAATATTTTAATGATGTGGTATAATTAAATACCGATAATTTGGGAAATATTGGGAAATTAAATTGAATTGTAATTTTTGGAGGGATTTATGTGATTTAGGCAAATTATAAATTTTTATAATTAATTATATACAAGGTTATGCCTAAGCTTGATTAAATTTCACTAATCTTGCATTTAAGCTAGGTTATGCATAATGACATACACCATGACATGTTTCAAAACACAATTTTCTATTTGCATGAGCCATGGAATATTATAATTCTTTTATATGTATATTGTTTTGTATTTTGCTTTTAAATGAAAAGAAAAAGGAAAACAAAAAGAAAAGAAAAAGAATAAACAACGGAGGTATGGGCAAGAGAGAGAGAGAGAGAGAGAGAGAGAGGGTGAGGGGTCTTTTGACCATGGCATTTTTCTCTTCCCTTCATTTTCTTCAACTCCTTCTTCCTCTTCTCCTTCATGGCTGCCCTCTTCCCTCCACCACCTTCACCACCTCACTTCACCCCCAAAAACACCTCAAAACACCTTACTCCTTTCATTAAAAGCATGCACAAGCTCACTACAACCATGATGGATTAAGAAAAATGAGATTTTGAGCACTTGGGGCAACTCAAGAATATTCTTGAGTTTCCAAATGAGGTATTCCCTTCACCATTAGTGTAGTAATGCTTTTCCTTTAGCTTCCATATTAGTTTAAAATTGTTTATGTGAGGTTTAGTGAACTTGGAAAATTCCAAGTTGAGGTTAGGGCTTGATTTGAATTGAGATGGTGCATTTGAGATTAGTAGAGGCCATACAACCCCTGTAGTGTTAGTATTGTGAACTAAAACCAGAGATTTAAACCCCATAACCCAAACTTAGAAACCCCGATAACAGAAGATTGTGGGAATTGTGGCGATATTTGGAGTTCTGCTGTGACCCGGGGCACCTGAAAAATATTTAGCGAAGACTGAGAGGTGTGCAGGCAACCTAGAAGCTAACCGCAAAACCTGAGACATCCAATCCATGTTCTGGCCGCCAATTATCTCATTTTGGCCGCAATTTGCGGCCTTGGTACGGCGGAATCTCCTCGTGCTTGGTCTGTGGCTCCATTTTAGGCAAATTAGATCTACCCCATATGCATAATTGGCTAATTTCACCTGAAACGAAATCTGGGAGTGTTTTCCTATGTTGCTGCTTTGGTTTTGTGACTATTTATGACTTGGGCCAACGCCAATATAATATTTAGATTCTAAATATTGGACTTTATCAGGAGAGTCTTTATAAAGAATCCATCTGGCAAAATGCAATTCGTCGATTTCAATCCGTTTGACATATCTTAGCACCTTGCCTTTTTTCAGGTAGCTTTGTTATGCCTATTCAGCTAGGTGGGGCGTCTTTCTTATGGAAAAGCTTCTACTTTACTTTCTTCTCTTGCGCTTGCTTGCGCGAAGGCGTCAGAGTCCTTTTCGCTAGGTCCAAATTCGTTAAAGTGAAAGATCTGATCCAACAGGAATCCCGCATATTGAGCGCAGATGATATGTGGCTACTAGGCGCGTTTTTTTTCCACAAGAGACAAGAGAAGAGTACCACGGCCTTTTAGTATTTGGGTTTTGACTTGATGGTGTGACGTTTGTAAGTCAATCTCGAGGGCTGTTTAGTTATTCTTGCATGCGCAGACCATAGGTTTTAACCTATGTGCGATTCGCGTGTCGTTTTGGTTTTGAATCGGATTTTAATGCGATACGATATGTTATGACATGTAGGTACCTCCGTATGAACTTCGGGATGACAAGAAAGAGCTTGGCGACATCGACTTCAGCAAGCAAGGATCAAGGTGAGTAGATATATATCTGCGGGGGAAGTCGGGTGGATGGCGTATAGCACCCCCGCAATTTCGTAGTATCGCACGCGAATGCGTCTTGATATTTATATACTTATGTGTTTTATGAGATGCGTATACTTAGCAAGAAATGCTTAGGTGACTTTGGGTTAGCTTTAGCGTAATTGTAGAAAAATGCTTTTAGTATAGTTTCTTAGTCGCGAAATCCTAGAGTAAAGATTCACACACACACACACACACATTTGATTTTCTTGTGCGTATATGGGGAGATACACACACACACACATACATACATGTATGTATTTATGTGAGTATGTGTATATATATATATATATGTGTATATATATATATATGTATACATATACACGGATGATGAGGATAGTATATTATACTTGGAGTTGAGTCGATGTCGTGAGATCGGTGAGGTGACTTGGGTCGTATTATGAGATACGACATTATATTATAGTGGATCATTGAGCGATGTGTTTTTATACACATGTGGATATATGTTGATGTTATAGGTATGTACTAGACTTAGATCAGTACCCTAGCTCATGATATTATGATGATGATACCATATGAATAATGTGATAAATGTGATATTCGACCCGTACCCCGATTTTGGGATGCCGTACGATGGATTTACCGTACGAGATATAAATATGATGATAGATCCGCACTCATGATTCGAGGATGTCGTATTATATATTTTATCATATGTGACGCTATTGAGGCTGGATCACCGACTACTATATATATATATCGACTCAGACTTAGGTGGTTTTCCTAACCCTTTGATTAGTCTCTTAGTTTTGTCCTGTAGTTACTTAGTAGATGTTAGACTGGGCTCGAGTCATTCTTATTTTCAAAACTGACAAATCGTGGGTATTTTAAAGACAGACCTTATTTTCTAAAAACCACGATTCGTGTTATTTCAATAGCTCAAAAACTGTATGACTCGTATATAGAATTGTATATTCTTTATTGTCGCGTTTACTATTCATACTCCGTTTATTCATGTTGTTATCATCGCATTGCATATTTAATGTGTACTTTAGTGATTATGAAACCATGCAGTCAGGACACCAGCACCATTACCGATGATACGTATGCTACACGTACACCTGCTTGCCGGCTCACACACATCATCATCGGTAACTTTTATGTTACGTACACATTAGAAACTACTACTTCATTAGTATAAATTGCTAGCTGATAGTTTCGACATAGTACTAGTGCACATGCCTTTATATGCTAATTTAGATATTGCATTTTCTACTGTGATATTTCATGTATATATATATATATATATATATATTCATTTGCCATGCGATATTATGGGCAAGTCCGGATTGCCGGAGTCCGGTATTCACTATTTATTTACATCGTAATTTGAGATTTCGGATTTCTATGAGATTTCTGGATTTGGAGAAACCGCAAGGATTTTATAAACTGATTATCATTTCTAAAAATAGAAATTGCGGTTTTCTCGTGATATGGTGTGAGATATGTCCACCATGAGTTTTCTCGGCTCTTGAGCGGTATCATACACCTGATTCGAGAAGGAGGAGGAACCGTCTGCGGGTGCATGGTGGACCCGGTGCGGTATCCCGGGGCAAGATGGTCGCAGATGATAGCGTTGAGCTTGGCAGGGGAGCACTACCGACCGGTTATTTGTGAGGCGGCGGATGTTCGGAGGATACAGATGTTGTCGTGAGATTTGATATTTGGGCTAGTCTGGATTGCCGGAGCCCAGGGGCCAGTCCTGATTGCCGGAGCCCGAGGTATTGAGACATTGAGATATTGAGATCATATGATAGGGGCCAGTCCGGATTGCCGGAGCCCAAGATATTGGATATTGGGATATATGTTTTGTATCGATGCTTGACACGGATTCTATGTTGATTTCATTGATGATATCTCGATTTTTGTATACAGAAATCTCACTAAATTAAGAAAACAGTTTTCTCATTTAGATGTATTCTGTTTTCATGCATTCATACATCATATTTATGATATGTTGCTACCTGAGGCACTGACACGAGCACTTGGTATTACACTTATGTATATATGTTTACCCTTGCCATTATTATATGCTTCAGGCTATATTATTTTGAGGCTATTACTATCGTATGACCTAGGATTGAGTCATACATGCGATTTCTGCTCGGTGATATTTTCTACTCACGAGTTGGCTACTCACCCCCGTTGTGCCATAGTTTCTTGCAGGTTTTTCCATACAGGTTTCCTTGGCGGCTTTACTGGCACACTGCTTTCTTCCGGGTGATTGCTTTGGTAGGTTGGTTCACTTGCACCGTGACCAGCATTGTACCTTATTTATATTCTGTTGTATCTAGTAACTCCATCAACCAGACTTGTATTTTTTTCAGACTTAGAAAACCAGTATGTTTATTCTTTCGACCTTAGAGTCGCGCTTGTATTATTATGGTTTTCTGGTGGATATTGGTTTTCTTTTGAGTTTTGATCCTCACCCTTCGGCGTTGTATATTATATTGCTTGCGTGGTTGTGTCCGCCAATTGGCGAAGAGCTAGCTCCTACTTGGGGATGTCTTTATTCATTATGTATATTATTCATGTTTGTACCTGTTTGGGACCAGTATTTACAAAGAAGACCCTGCCGAAATTTTTGGAAAAGACTTGATGTTTTAAAAATGTTTACTACGACTTTCAAAGTGATTTATATGCAAACTTTTAAGCATGTTTTCCTTCATTTTCTTCTTTTAAATGGTTTAGATTTCTGGGTTTTTGGCTTACTTGAATTAGGTGGGTCCTATAGACTTCACATGATTCAAGTGCCAGTCACGTGCTATTTTGGGTCGTGACAAAAGCCCTCTGGCTGAGTCATGTACACACACTTTTCTAAATCACCATTTAGAAAGGCGGTCTTAACATCCATTTTCCGGATTTCGTAGTCATGGTATGCAGCGATGGCAAGTAGGATCCGGATGGACTTAAGCATAGCCACTGGAGAAAAGGTTTCATCTTAGTCCACACCTGGTCGTTGACGAAAACCTTTTACAACAAGTCTAGCTTTGAAAGTCTCAACTTTTCCATCTACACCAAGTTTCTTCTTAAAGATCCATTTGCTCCTGATGGGTTTTACCCCTTCAGGAGCAACTTCCAAAGTCCATACTTTGTTGGTGTACATGGATTCCATCTCAGACCGTATTGCATCCAGCAATTTCACAGTGTCCCCACTCGTGATGGCCTGCTCGAAGCTAGTTGGGTCATCATCTTCCATGATGCAATCTTCGCTCCCACCATCAATGAGAAAACTGTAGTATTTCTCACGTGGATGAGAAACCCTACTAGATCGGCGGAGAGGCTGGGGTTCGTTAGAGACTACTGAATCCTCTGGTTCCACCAAATCTTCTGTCGTAGCTTGTATAGCTGGAGCTTCTTCCAGTTCTACCTCCTTGTCACTAATTTCTTTCATAAGAAAAACCATTTCTAAAAATGTGGCATGTCAAGAAACAAACACCTTTTGTTCCTCGGAATGGTAGAAGATATACCCTCGCGAATGTTTGGGATATCCTATAAACTTGCACAGAACTGACCTTGCCTTGAGTTTGTCCGGATTTTGTGTTTTCACATAGTCCGGACAACCCCATATCTGGATAAAATTAAGATATGGCCTCTTCCCATTCCATATCTCATATGGAGTGGTAGGCACTGATTTGGTAAGAACTCTATTCAATAGATATGTTGCTGTCTCAAGCGCATAACCCCAAAAGGAAATAGGCAACTCAGCAGTGCTCATCATAGAGCGCACCATATGTAATAAGGTGCGATTCCTCCGTTCCGATACACCGTTGTACTGTGGTGTATACGGAGGAGTAAGCTGAGAGAGAATCCCATTCTCTTTTAGATAGTCCAGGAACTCATTGCTCAAGTATTCTCCTTCCCGATCAGATCGAAGGATTTTAATACTTTTACCCATTTGGTTCTCGACTTCGTGCTTATATTCTTTGAATTTCTCAAAAGCTTCAGACTTGTGTTTCATCAGGAACACATGTCCATTTCTTGAAAGATCGTCAGTGAATGTAATGAAGTACGAGAAACCATTTCTGGCATGTGTAGACATGGGTCGCATACATCACTATGTATCAGCCCTAAGTGTTCCGTAACTCTTTCTCTGTGTCCACTAAACGGAGTTTTGGTCATCTTGCTTTTGAGACATAACTGGCAAGTGTCATAAGATAAAAATTCGAACGGATTCAAATATCCATCCTTATGCAACTTAGCCAGTCGTGTCGCATTGATATGACCTAGTCTACAATGCCACAAGAAGGATTCGTTCATCTCTGAACTCTTCCTCTTGGGTGTGTTTTGTACGTTAAGAACTGTGTTTTGATTTAGAATGTATATGCCATTATTTAACGAGCCTGATCCAATCAACTTTTGATTCAGGAAGATGTTCATAACATCATCCTGTATTACAAAATTATATCCTTCTTTACTTAATAAATAAACTGATATAAGATTACATATCCGGTTCGGTATGTAATAGCATTCATTCAGAATCAATGTATTACTACTTGGTAATACAAGGTGATATTCTCCAACTGCTTTGGCTGCAACATTTGCACCATTCTCTACTCTTACGGAATGATCATCCATTCCTAGTTCTCTACCTTTCCTTAGCCTATGCAACATATTATATATATGGGATCCTGATCCGGTATCTAATGCTCAGGACGTAGAGTGAACTAAGAAACCGTTCTCGATAACTAACACACCCGAAGAAGATACATCAACATGCTTATTCTTCATTTGGGTGGCGTGGGAATTCGGATATTTCCCTATTCCCTGCTCAGTCTTATAACAATTATAAGAAAGAACGGAACCAACGTTCCCCTGCTCAGTATAACAAGCGGGTTCGGTCAATACATCCATATTATTATCTTGATTAAGGCCTGACATGGTCGCTACCTGGAGAGAGAGAGAGAAGAAAACACTTAGAGTATGCTCTTGCAAGATTAGATTGGTTATTATCTTATCTAATCAGGATGGCTCCCACTGTTTTTATCAAATTTTTTTTCAAACCCTAAAATGTAAGATTAGCCGGGATTAATTACACCTTACAAGTTCGCCAATCTTTCAGCCATGACAGTGTTGGTACTTTGAGAGAGGTTCCTCATGCTTTCGCACGGACCTAATTAAAATAAACCTCATTTTTCCAGAGGCATATCCCCGTAAACACCTTTCTAGACACCTACTTGATCGGCTAATTGTTGTTAGTTATATATATGCCCTAGAGGCCATTACTGTACATACGATGTATATTGTAGTGGATGCTTGGACATATATATGGAGGACTTTCTTGCTCGACATGATAGTATGCTATCTGGTTGCTCTTTATCTTAACATGCACACTGATTGTCGCTATGTTATATGTTGATAAAGCCCTTAGGATGAGTACTTGACTACCAGGACTATGATGCAGATCATACTAGTGGGGACAGTGTAGTCGTTAAGTACATCCTTCAAATGTTCCTAGTCGAGGGTGTATCGAGACAGGGCATCGATATACCAGAGTAGACTAGCGTATAGCTTCTCGACCCATGTAGATGGGCGATGGATGATCCTATATCCATTGGTGTTTGACATCAGAGACAGTATACGGGTGCTCAGTGGAGACTGGGTACACTGGACAGACTCGCCGAGAACTCCCAGATAGTATTATATCTAACGTCAGATGGCAGTTCTCTGGTGACACTGGTACAGGTTAGTCTGTAGACCCGAGATCGTCATAGAGTCTTGTGTGATTCCCACTGTGCTTTGATTTCCACCTTACCACGTTCAAGAGAACATGCAAAACGGTGGCTTTTGGGTACAGTCCCGAGTCACATGGAGGCAATGAGCGATAGGAGGGGTTTGGTCTCTCTCGGTATTGGTAGTTGATGTTGCGCTGTGCTCGATTGGCTATAACAGGAAGTCCCTGGCCAGGGCTGCTTTAGAGATTTACAGGTAAGTGTTACCAGTAGTTTCTCGACCCATTATGAGCCTCATATCGACACGACTTATCGAGTTACTGGGGTCTGACGTTTACCACCCCTAGACGAGATATGCGACATATTAGACGAAGAGACCGGATTGTACGGTAGTGTTACTGATTGGATTCGCAGGAGTGTGAGTAGGCTTGCTTGTTGATCTTCTAATCGCTCAATACCCGGGTGGCTGTTACGTTTAGTAGACCGCTTGCGGCTTATGGGTGTTTGATATGATCATCACCTACTGCCGGCGTATTGATGAGTCTTTAGAGTCCTACACAGGGGTTTCCTAGCTCAAGCGAAATGGAGTAGGAGCACATATGTGATATGTGCGGGACCGAGATTGATACGATATGAGATACCGTATTCTATTCTCGTGATTTGTGACATTGGTCGGTTATATGCGATATAGCCGGGTTATCGGATCAAGTGTTGATTCGATAAGTTATTACACATGATATTAGTCGGTTATATGTGATATAGGCGGATTATTAAATCAAGAGTTGATTTAATAATTTAATGTATAATTATATATTTGATATATTATATTACATTAACTAATATTAATCTCACTTATGATTTCTTTTTCTCACTTTGTGCACATTGTATAGAAGTGATATGTATATTTGTGTACATGTTTGTATCATGCTAGGTTATAAATGCAACTAGGGTTTATAGAGATTAAACCATGATAGGGTTAAGATTATGGTTTATATTTTATCATTAAGTAATTCAAAAATTGTGGAATTAGTCATGGTTGATATTTGTCGAAAGCTTGTAGAAACTTGTAAGCATCTTTGACTTTGTCAACTCCTTTTGTCTACCTTAAGATATTATTTGACCTAACCTTTAACCCTAGCTCATGGTTAACTCTCTACAAGGGTTAAGCATGACATGCTTAACCCTTGGGTGCATTTCTAACCACGACATGAATTCATTCATCACTTGATCACTTGCTTCTTCTGCTTCTTCCTGAAACCTTTATAGCTTCAATGGAGTTGATGGAAAATGAGTGAGAAAATCATTTCTAATGTGAGAAAACTTCCTAATTCATCATCCTCTACTACTTGACATTTAGTATAGGGTGTTTGCTTCACTAATTTCACAATTAGTGAAGAGATAGCTTCGGTTAGTGTCTCCTCGACGTAGATTATTTTCGGCCTCGAAGACTTCGAAGCAAGCATGTTCGTTTCTTCATGGGAGCCTCTCTAGAGTCCGGAATTCACGATCGCAGCGAAGGGACTACTACACGGAGCTATTGAAGTGATGGACCGGTCTACAAAGGTTGTATTCCTTTCTCACTTTTCATATGCGAAGTTGTTTGCATTACATCCCGTCGATTTCTAGTATACGATTCTAGGGTTAGGGTTAGCTAGAATGGCAAAATTTTAATTTGGCATGGACGATGCCTCCCGAAACCTTGCTGCCGTGCTAGGTAACCCCGCAATTGTCCTGTGTAAAACTCTCCCAGGAGTAACTCTTACTCGCAGTGGGTATCGGGATCCAACTATCTCATAGAAGGTATGCAATCTCATTGCAAATTTCAACACTTGAAATTCCCGATAATAGTTTTTACCCCCAGCGTCCTATGACCTTGAGGAGGCCAAACTATCCATAGGGTGCTAGTCAAGTTCAACCCGTTCATTTCTTGATTGAATTAGACCCACCCGCACGACCCTTGACGGAGGCCAAACAACGCCGTACGAATAACCTAATCTAATCGCATCTCATGCTACAGATAAGTACTAATCAGCTACCGTACACTACGCCTTTACGGAGGCCAAACTACTGTAACACGAATACTAAATAATACTTATCTAAAATGATGGAGGGCTACGCAGGTTTTTAAGAAAACCATGAGCGTAATGAACTTGATATCGTTGCATAATCAAGTGATTTTGAAAAAGGAGTGTTTTTTAGGCTTTTACTAGTTTCGCTAAAGAGGTCACTCCCGGTGAAGGGATCTCGGCTCTTTCCGTATCGAATAAGGTGCAGGATATTTCATAAATACCACTATGCAAAGTAAAAACTATAGAAGCAATCAAAAACAAAACCGAGTATTGTAACATTTGCTAGTTTTGCTAAAGAGGTCACTCCCGGTGAAGGAATCTCGGCTCTTTCCTTATCGAATAAGGCGCGGGATATTCTACAAGGAATACCGCTATGCAAAGCAAAAGCTAGAGCTACCCTTTTTGAAAATTTGATTCTACAACATTTTTTAGGTTTCTTTTGTTTCATTAATCTCATTAATGAAGTCCCATCATTTATGCTTCCTAAGCATCACGGAAGAAACGAAAATATGACGTACGCTTATGCCATCCGCATTTGCCACAGTGTCTCGTTATGCACTGTTAGGTTACTTAACTAACGGCATAGCAGGACGGGACTAGCGCGGGTGCAAAATATAAGCAACGTTTATTATATATATCATATATATAATACCATTCGTCTCAGCATATAAAGTGATCACATCACAGAATATCAACAGTAGAAGCACATATGAAAATATAGGATATTCTGGGAGGTCCGTATTTTGTATTTAGCCAACAATAGGAAATACGGATTCCACGGTCGCGATGAATGGCCAAGCCCACACCCCTAGACCCCTACGAGAGCGGCAAGTGACCCTACCAATTCTAGAGTTTAAGAAACCCGGTCTCGACTCCTCAAGATGGCCTCCCACTGAACCCTAGAACCCGGTCACTTGTGTTCCCCTCCTTGCCTCTATCCTAATGCGGAAAAGTAAATAATATACAACAATGGTAACATCATCCTCAACCCGGAAGTTCCCCAAATAAAAGAATATTACATACAAATGAATTTTACATGAATGAAAATAAAAACTCTCATCTCATATAAAAACCCCGACCATTCATTCACGACAATCCTGTATATCATATCTTAGCAACACATAACATCACATGTCATCAACGTAACTAAGTATGCGTACCCCAATTGTCGTTGATGTATAGCAACAAAACCGGCGATACACCACATACTACACTTACGGTCGCAGAAAAGAAAATGTTAAACTACAACATTTGGAATCCACAATCACCTTAGACATCATAAACCCGAAATATAACATACTTCGGATTTCTTGCCTAACCATATGAATTCCACAGATTGTATCACATTCCAAATAAATCTAGACGATGTTAAACATTTCGATCGAATCAAAAAACACCCACAAATTACCCCGAGAGCTCAACACTTGAGCAAAGTTAAGATACCCAAAAACGTGCCAAAGTGCCTATGGACCAGCCGTAGAAGGGTCGACCCTTGCCTCACTTATGGCGCCACAGGACTACGGAAAACCCTAAGGTTTAGCCGCGGTTCCATGGTCATAGGATCGAGTTAGGGTTGCATTCTTCTAGAGGGTCCATTGGGATACTTGCACTATCTTCCGAATATGTTCAACTTGGGAAATTCCAACACTTAGAAAATTTCCGCGAGCGTAATGAGGTGGTGTGTGATATTCGTTTGAACTGTTAAACGTCGTCCAAGTTACCAAAACAATATTAAAATTTTGACTACGAAACACTATGAAATAGCCCCTAAGCACAATTATCATCACATGAAATTTTTGGCTAAACAAACAACACCTGAACCCCCAAAACCTAGACACCAGAGCACAGAAAAAAATCGAGGCAAAACTGGGCAGTTTTGGCCGGCCTGCTCGGATTTTCTGAGCTTGTGCTCGGGTGAAATACAGTGGAATGGATCCATTTTTCTTCTGTGTTCTAGTTGTATCACATACATGCTTCTGCAGTTGTTTAAATAATTTTTACAGATCATTTTTAAATCGACATAGAGCTGATTCTAGGGTTCCAGAAATCCGTATTTTTCGGAGTTGTTTCGGTTTCGTAATATTTAACATCGTCTAAGTTTCTAGCTTGTCTCTGATACCACTGTAGGGATTATTTAGCACCATGCCTAGGGTTAGGATTGCATCACACATGCTATAACAAAAATTTAGGGGCTGCTAAACAATTCCAACCATGAATCGAACTAGAAATCTAGGGTAACAACATATAGTATCACAAACAATGTAGTGTCTAACACTAAGTGGGGAGAAATACAACCTTTGTAGACCTCCCTCCTTGACTCCTTGGATCAACTAGGGTTTGAACCGGCTTGCTAGAATCCTTCCAAGTCCACGACGACCACCCGGAATCCCTTTGCTCAAGCTCCTTGCTCCACTTGATCAAGATGAAGATGAAGCAAACAATCTACACTAATGGGCTAGAGTAGTATACATTGGTGATGTGATTTGTGTTCTCACTTAAAAACCCTTTCTTTTTGTATTCCCCACTCTAAAGAAAAATCAAGAGAGCATGAATGATAAAGAAGAAGGAGATGGCTAGCATGAGCTCTTTTGATAATCATCATTCTTATAATAAAATGAGAAAATAAAATAGATAAATGAGTCACACTCATATCCAAACCATGGTTAATAAATATCTAGATATTTTCATATGTGAGTTAAAGAGCAAAGAAATTAAACCATGGTCAAAACTTAGGTCAAGTAAAGAATAGTGATGAAGAATATTCAACCATGCTTTAATCATTTTCTTTTTCTCAAAATTGAAAATATATATATACATATTTATTCCATGTGAGTCTTGCATTGCCATCTTCTATTTTACAACAACCACGACACATATGTATGCATGTATGTGTGCATTCACATCAACATGTGTATATGCATAGATTCATGCATACATCCAAATAGAAAAGGTTTTGAATAAGTGAGCTAAAAGTAAATACTAAATCAACACTTGATTTAATAAACCGGTCATATCTAATACGACCCGACCAATAGAAAACGCTCGATTGAAAACACGGTATCATATACACGCATTTAATCGAGCTCCCGCGCATATCTCATATGCACACCACATCTTTTCGCTTGAGCTAGGAAACTCCTATGCGGGACTCTATGACTTGTCAATACGTCGGCAGTAGGTGATGATCATATCAAACACCCAAAAGGTACAAGCGGTCAGCTAAACGTAACAGCCACCCGGGTATTGAGCGATCAGAAGATCAACAAGAAAACCTGCTCATACTCCTGTAAATCCTGTCAGTAACATTAACTGTACAGTCCGGTCTCTTCGTCTGATATGTCGCATATCTAGTCTAGGGGTGGTGAACGTCAGACCCCAGTAACCGATAAGCTGTGTTGATGTATAGCTCCTTTGTGGAAATCCCTTCGGTAACTATCAATGCATGCAGAAATATATTCAGGTACTGTTCTCGGACTAGTCCTGCTCAGCTACTATATCAAGTGGTAAATATCATAAACATGCTGCTCAAAGGAAATCAATCCCAAAATATATATATGATTGCCACGTGCGTCTGGTGTGGACGGAAATCGAAATCAATGAATGTACTATACATGTGCACAGAAACAAAATCTAAGTGCAACGGGTGTGCACGAAACACCTGTCAAGGGCAACGGATGTGCCTGACACCAATACCAGGTGCATCTGATATGCACGAAGAATCTCGATTTAGTGCATCTGATGTGCACCAAAATCGCATTAAGCACGTCAAGTCTGCCCAAAATCCAAATCAAGTGCACATGGTGCACGAAAACAAACATCGAGTATCACAATCGAAAACGACGGTATACAACACATCTCAATCCATATCCAAATCAGGTATACCGTGGTATATAATCCTACAACCATGTGCATCGGCGTGCATAAAATCGAATCAAAATACTAAAAGAGCATGAAAACTATGCCGAAAGCATAAGTCAAATCACATACATACCATAGGTATGAAATCAAATCAACATCTCGAATGACATCAAATCGAAGTCAAGTGCAACTGTAGTGCACAAATCTCAATCATGTAAATAAATCGTCCAAAATATCAGGCATGAAATCAAAATCAACATCTCGAATGACATCAAACCGAACTCAAGTGCAACCGTGGTGCACAAAATCTCAATCATGCAAATAAATCGCCTAAAATACCGAAATCAAATATGGCGGAAACAATCCCGCTCTAGCACATCCTCTAAAGATCTCTGGCCAACTCTCATGGTCACTCATAACACGTCTCGTCGATGATGCCGAATTCTGGCCTGCTGGGTGTACGTAATATGGCCGATCCTGGGTCTAAGTCTTCTCGTATAGTGTTCCAGAAAGATCTTGTCGGGGTCTCTCCCGAATCTCGTTTCTGCCGAACTGCCCGGAAATTATCACCTTTACTAAATTTGTTTCTTGTTCCGGAATGGCTGCATACTCATCGCGACTCTTTCTTGAAGATATATCCATGTACAACGTCTCTGCATGCGTATCACATCTCTGATGTCAGTGGAGTGGAACGTCATCTCATCAAGATCTCGTACGAACCTCTTACTCCACTTTTCTCTAATGTCGACTGATTCGGACTCGTCTCTTCATGGTTGCATGGATTGTGCTCCAACGGCTATACTCATATATGGAGTCTCCTAAGCAATGTATCCCATCACATGATATCTATATGATTTCTAACCTTTCGATCGATTTGTCAAAGTTCCATAATTCCCCAAGAGCTGAACATCTTGAGTACTGTTTAATAGCATTTCAGTACATGCCACAGTACCTATGGACCAGCCATAGAAGGGCAAACCCAAGCATCATCAATGGCATAGCTGAACTGCTGTAAACCCTAAGGTTTCAGAGCGTTCTCGTGGTCATTATATCGAGTTAGGGTTTCATTCTTCTAGAGGGTCCATGAAAATACTTGCATGTTTTTCCGAATACTTTAAACTTGGAAATTGGTTTTCTGACATTCGATCATCTTCTAGCGACTCTCAACGTACCTGCGTGAAGTCGTCTCTAGCTGGAATCAATTAATCTGATGACCTCGCATCGGGGTAGGCAACGAATCATATGTCCTAGTCATTCCTCCTTGGGTGACTAGCGATATTTTATCATATCTTTAAGTACAACTCGTGTGGCAATAGATCCAACATCTGGGGCGATATCTCTTCATTCGCAGCAACAGCTGGCTCATTCGTCTGCACGCTGAACAGTGCCTCAATCATCAAGTATAATCGGTGCATCGACGGCCATCACATTCTGGCAGGCCTTTAGCAGTGGCCCAATCTTCTGGTGCTGATCTGCAAGTCTGAGAAGTCTCGTAAAAGCGATCCATTAAACGCTCATGGCGCGAAAATACAATAGGATGATACATCTATGCAATCGTGTGTCCCTGGAATCACGCCCTGGTCAGTCCTCGCCCGTGATGAGCTCGTGCTGACGCAACTCTAGCCGTAGCTCTCTCTGCCCATGTAATCGTGATAGCAAAACCATAAACTGATATCGATGATGATAGATCATATGAATGAATATAAAGTTGTGCAAGGAAATGTACATCCTAAGGCTTCTTAAGCGGAGTAGCATATCGTAAGTATGTCGCGGAACATACACACGGTACGTCACTCTCCTTAAATCACCTACTCCATCAACCAAGGTCAACCTACGCGATGAAAGTTTGGGTCTAATACCCCTTCGACTAAGTCTAAGTTCCGTAAGGTCAAGCCTGAATTCAGTATATATACAAACGCCCAAGGCTCCGCATAGTCAAACATAGACTCGAACCAAGGTTAACCTAGCGCTCTGATACCAACTTTGTCATGACCCGAAATGGCACGTGACTGGCCCTTGAATCATATGGAGTCTATAGGACCTCATCTAATTCAAGTAAGCCAAAATCCTAGAAATCTAAACCATTTTTAAAGAAAGTGTTTTGTTAAAATAAACCGAATATGCGTTTTTAAAATCACAAATCTTTTCTGAAAAATTCGGCAGAGTTTCCTTTGCAAATACTGGCCCCAAACGGGTACAACATGCATAATATATAAAAAGACAACCCCAAGCGGGAGCTAGCTCTTCGTCAATTGACGGTCATAACCACGCAAGTAATATAATATACAACGCCAAATGGCGAGGATCAAAACTCAAAAAGGAAACTCAAATCATCATGAAAACTATAATAATACAACGCGCGACTCGAAGGTCAAAATATTATACAACTGGTCTCTAAATCAAATAAATAATACAGTCTGGTTGATGGAGTTTACTAGATACAACTGAAATATAAATAAAGGTACAATGGTGGTCACGATGCGAGTGAACCCACCTAACGATGCAATCACCTGGAATGAAGCAGTGTGCCAGCAAAGCCGCAACAACCCTGCACGGCAAAACCTGCAAGAAACTGTGGCACAACGGGGGTGAGTTGCCAACTCATGAGTAGAAACAGAAATCATATGTATGACTCAATCCTAGGTCAATATGATCAGTAAAATATATATCCTTAATATGATAAGGTCTGAAGCATGAAAAGGTGGCAAGGGTAAACATCTATAAATAAGTGTAATACCAAGTGCTCGTGTCAGTGCCTCAGGTAGCAACATATCATAAATATGAGGTATGAATGAAAACAGAATAAATGTAAACGAGAAAACTGTTTTCAAATCTCAGTGAGATTTATGTATAGAAAATCGAGATATCATCAATGAAATCAACATAAAACAGTGTCTAGCATCGACACAAAATATAAATCTCGCTGTCTCAATATCTAGGGCTCCGGCTATCCGGACTGACCCCTGAGCTCCGGCTATCCGGACTGGCCCAAACTCCGATCGGCATCCTCCGGATATCCGACGAGTCATAATAATGTCACCGGTCCGTAGTGTTCCCCTGCCAGGCTCAACGCCATCATCTGCGACCTTCCCGCCCCGGGGTACCGCACCGGGTCCACCATGCACCCACAGACGGTTCCTCCTCCTCCTCGAATCGGGTGTATGATATCGCTCAAGAGCCGAGAAAACTCATGGTGGACACCTCTCAAATCATATCATGAGAAAACCGCAACTTTCATTTTTAAAATGATAATAAGTTTATAAAATCCTTGCTGTTTCTCCAAATCCATAAATCTCATGGAAATTCGAAATCCCAATCGTAAGTATAAATAAACAATGAATTCTAAAATATTGGGCTCGGGCAATCCGGACTGGCCTAATAATAATGCATGAAAATGAACGTATAATTATGCTTGACAATCACAGAAATAAATGCAATGTCTAGGCTATCACAATAATAATTTATCAGAACTATCAGCTAACAAGTGATATCAATGAATTAATATTCTCTACAGTGTACGTGGCATGGCAATTACCGATGATGATGTGTGTGAGCCCGAAAGCACGTGTACGTGGAATATACACATCATCGGTAATGGTGCTGGTGTCCTGACAGCATGATTTCAATAATAGCATTTGAAAACACAATATAAGCGTGCAATGCGATGTGAACAGCAAGAATATGCGGGAGCTAAATAATAGACACAACAATAAATAATCTACATTAATATATATGGGTCATACAGTTTGCCGTTTGAAATAACAAGAATCGTGGTGTTTAGAAAATAGGGCTACAGTGTTTTTAAGAAAAGGTACGTCCTTTGAAATATCCGTAGAATCCCTTGGCCTGTCTTTAAAATACTCACGATTCGCTAGTTTCGAAATAGGTATGACCGAGTCTAGTCTAACATCTACAAGTAAACTACTGGACTAAACTAACAGACTGATCGAAAGGGTAAAGAAACCACCTAAGTCTAAGTCGATATATATACATATATATTAGTCCGTGATCCCGCCTCAATAGTATCACATATTATACATTATATAACATGACATCCTCGAGTCAAGAGTGCGGATCTATCATCAATATATAGCTCGTACGGTAAATCCATCGTACGGCATCCCAAATCTGGGTACGGGTCATATATCATATTATCAGCATCATTTATCTGGTATCCTTATCATCATATCATGATCTGGGTACTGATCTAAGTCTAGTACGTACTGATACCATCTACATATATATGTGCGTGTGTATGAAAACAGAACGCCCCAAAGACCCGCTATAATATTATATCGTATCTCAAATACGAACCATGTCACATCACCGATCTCATAGCATCATGCCCAATCTCATCGACTCATCTCCAAATATCATGTACTATCCTCATCATCCATGTATATGTATACGTATATATATACATAGTCTCATACCTATGTGTATTTATATATACATACATATCCCCATATACGCACCAATAATAAAATGTATGCATGTGTGTGTTCGTGCGTGTGGGTGTAATCTCTAATCTAGGGTTTCGCGACTAAGAAGCTAAACTAAGCTACTTCTAATTACACTAACACTATATCATGAACACCTACAATCTATCTTGATAATCAATAATCTCACAATAAACACACACACACACACACATGTATATGTATTCGTATACTACACTACGAAACTGCGGGGGTGCTATACGCCATCCACCCGACTTCCCCCGTCGATATATATCTACTCACCTTGATCTTCGCTTGCCGATGCCGATGTTGCCACGCACTTGCTTGTCGTCTCGAAGTCCTCATGAAGGTACCTACATATCATAACACATTGTATCGCATTAAAATCTAATTCGCATTCGAAATGACACACGAATCACTCATAGGTTGAAACCTATGGTCTACTCACGCAAATCAACCAAACAACACCCGATGTAGATGTACAAACGACAAGTGATCGATACCAAAAACACAAATATCAAAACTCCAATTCATAAACATCGCAAAACATAAAGCAGCAACTTTGAAAACATACTCCAGATTTTACCCTAAGTCAAATTAGCTAATTTTGCATATGTTAAGGGTCTAGTTTACTGGAGATGGAGACATGAACCAAACACAAACCAATTTGGGTGTACCAAGGCCGCAATTTGTGGCCTAAATCCTTGAATCTACAGCCTGGGTAGGGTGTTTGGGGCTCTGGTCTTCAGGGTAGCTTCTAGGCCACCTGCATGTATCACTGTGTTTGCTAAATAATTCCTAGGGTCCCAGGGTGTTAGCAGATATCTATATACCATCACACAATCCATAATTTGCCGATATCGGGGTTTCTAGGTTTATGAATTGGGGGTTTACTCTCAGGTTTAGTCCAGTATATTGTCGCTAAAGGGGTTGTATAGCCTCTACTAACCTCAATTACACATCACAACTTAAGAATCCCTCAAACCCTAACATGAAATTTTCTAAGTTCACAAAACCACACAATATCGATTCTACACTAACATGGATGCAAGAGCAATGGAAATACTACACTAATGATGATGAAATTACCTCAATTGGCAACTCAAGAATTTTCTTAAGTTGCCCCAAGTCTTCAAAATCCAATTTTTCTTGGTCCAAAGTGTTTGTAGTGAGATTGTGCATGTTCTTATTGAAAGGGGGATGAACTTTTGAGTTGTTTTTGATGGTGTTTTGTGGGGATGAAGTGGAGGTGGGAGATGAGGCAGCCATAGTGAGAGGGAGGGGGAAAAATGATGGAGGAGAGTGAAGGAAACAAATGGGCATGGTTCACTTTGACCCCTCACCGTCTCTCTCTCTCTCTTGCCCATCCCTCATTCTTTATTATTTTCCTTTTCCTTTTTCTTTTCTTTTCTTTTCTTTTCTCTTTTCTTTTCTCTCTCATTTTAAAACCCAAACCAAAACAAAGAAAAGCCATGTAGTAAAATGTAATAAGTGTGAAAAATGTGTCATAGTGCATGTCATGTGCACAAACCGGATTAATGCAATATTAACGATATTTAATCACTATTAGCATTAAAACGGTGTACAATTAATTATATAACAATTTATAAATGCTCAAATCTTGTAATCTCTTTCAACTTCAATAATTTACAAAATTTCCAAATATTTCCCAATTTATCGGTATTTAATTATACCGCATTATCGAAATATTCATAATATCTATTATTTAATTATAAAAATTTCCGAAAATAATATTTTATTTTTCTGAAATGTTAAAATCTTCCCCCTTAAAGAAATTCGGTCCCCGAATTTAATTTGAAACCCCTCAAATACTAAAACATTTCAGTATAAGATCAAGTTGTCGAGGTCCCGAAATCACAAATACATAAAACGTATCATAGCACAATGCATGCACATGAAAACGAGTACATAAACCAAAATCCAAACTCCGTCAAGCATCCCGCAATCATCGAAGTTATGGTGATGACACCAATGTCTAAATTCAATACGAAAGCCAATATGATATACATCAAAACTATGCATGTTAATATCGTGGTAAATTTGTCAAAACATCTGAAAGAAAAGCATGCCAAACCTTTTCAAGTCATTGTGCGATGCGCGTATCACTGCACAGTGGCGGACGTTTATTGTAATAAAATAACTATATATATGTATATATATATATATATATATATATATATATATATATATCCTTTGTTTAACATACACGTCCCGCCGTTTTGAACATATTTTAGAAGGGTTTCCTTTATTAAATGTCTTGTGTCATCTCAGACACGTAGGTAAATACTGAGACTATAAATCCTTTTTGGAAATCCCTTCCGTCCTATCAATGCATGCAAAAATATATTCAGGTACTGTTCTCGGACTAGTCCTGCTCAGCTACTATATCAAGTGGTAAATATCATAAACATGCTGCTCAAAGGAAATCAATCATAAAATGTATATATGACTGCCACGTGCGTCTGGTGCGCACGGAAATCGAAATCAATGAATGTGCTATACATGTGCACAGAAACAAAATCTAAGCGCAAAAGGTGTACACGAAATACCTGTCAAGGACAACGGGTGTGCCTGACAGCAATACCAGGTGCATCTGATATGCACGAAGAATCTCGATTTAGTGCATCTGATGTGCACCAAAATCGCATCAAGCGAGTCAAGTCTGCGCAAAATCCAAATCAAGTGCACAAGGTGCACGAAAACAAATATCGAGTATCACAATCGAAAACGACGGTATACAACACATCTTAATCCAAATCCAAATCAGGTATACCGTGGTATATAATCTCACAACCATATGTATCAGCACGTATAAAATCGAATCAAAATACTAAAAGTGTATGAAAACTATGCCGAAAGCATAAGTCAAATCACATACATACCAAAGGTATGGAATCAAATCAACATCTCGAATGACATCAAATTGAAGTCAAGTGCAACTGCAGTGCGTAAATTTCAATCATGCAAATAAATCGTCTAAAATATCAGGCATGAAATCAAAATCAACATCTCGAATGACATCAAACCGAAGTCAAGTGCAACCGTGGTGCACAAAATCTCAATCATGCAAATAAATCGCCCAAAATACCGAAATCAAAGATGGCAGAAACAATCCTGCTCTAGCACATCCTCTAAAGATCTCTGGCCAACTATCATGGTCACTCATAACACGTCTCGTCGACGATGCCGAACTCTGGCCAGCTGGGTGTGCGTAATATGACCGATGCTGGGTCCAAGTCTTCTCGTATAGTGTTCCAGAAAGATCTTGTCGGGGTCTCTCCTGAATCTGGTTTTTGCCGAACTGCCCGGAAACTATCACCTTTACTAAATCTGTTTCTTGTTCCGGAACGGCTGCATACTCATCGCGACTCTTTCTGGAAGATATATCCATGTACAACGCTTCTGCATGCGTATCACATCTCTGATGTCAGCGGAGTGGAACATCATCTCATCAAGATCTCGTACGAACCTCTTACTCCACTTTTCTCTAATGTTGACTGATTCGGACTCATCTCTTCATGGCTGCATGGACTGCGCTCCAACGGCTATACTCGTATCTGGAGTCTCCTAAGCAATGTATCCCATCACATGATATCCGAATGATGTCGAACCTTTCGACCGATTTGTCAAAGTTTCGTAATCCCCCAAGAGTTCAATATCTTGAGTACAATTTAATAGTATTTCAATACATGCCACAATACCTATGGACCAGCCGTAGAAGGGCAAACCCAAGCCTCATCAATGGAACCGATGAGCTTCTGTAAACCCTAAGGTTTCAGAGCGTTCTCATGGTCATTATATCGAGTTAGGGTTTCATTCTTCTAGAGGGTCTACGGAAATACTTGCATGTTTTTCCGAATACTTTAAACTTGGAAAATGGTTTTCTGACATTCAATCGTCTTCTAGTGACTCTCAACGTACCTGCGTGAATTCGTCTCTAGCTGGAATCAATTAATCTGATGACCTCGCATCGGGGTAGGCAACGAATCACATGTCCTAGTCATTCGTCCTTGCGTGACTAGCGATCTTTTAACATATCTCTAAGTACAACTCGTGCGGCAATAGCTCCAACATCTGGGGCGATATCTCCTCATTCGCAGTAACAATTGGCTCATTCGTCCGCACGCTGAACAGTGCCTCAATCATCAAGTATAATCGGTGCATCGACGGTCATCACATTCTGGCTGGCCTCTAGCAGTGGCCCATTCTTCTGGTGTTGATCTGCATGTCTAAGATGTCTCGTAAAAGGGATCCATCAAACGCTCATGGCGCAAAAATACAATAGGACAATACATCTATGCAATCATGTGTCCCTAGAATCATGCCCTGGTCAGTCCTTGTCTGTGACGAGCTCGTGCTTACGCAACTCTAGCCGTAGCTCTCTCTGCCCGTGTAATCGTGGCAGCAAAACCATAAATTGATATCGATGAGGATAGATCATATGAATGAATATAAAGTTGTGCAAGGAAATGTACATCCTAAGGCTTCTTAAGCGGAGTAGCGTATTGTAAGTATGCCGCGAAACATACACACGGTACGTCACTCTCCTTAAGTCACCCACTCCATCAACCAAGGTCAACCTACGTGATGAAAGTTCGGGTCTAATACCCCCTCGACTAAGTCTAAGTTCCATAAGGTTAAGCCTAGATTCCATATATATACAAACGCCCTAGGCTCCGCATAGTCAAACATAGACTCAAACCAATATTAACCTAGCGCTCTGATACCAACTTTGTCACGACCCGAAATTGCACGTGATTGGCCCTTGAATCATATGAAGTCTATAGGACCCCATCTAATTCAAGTTAGACAAAATCCCAGAAATCTAAACCATTTTTAAAGAAAGTGTTTTGTTAAAATAAGCCGAATATGCGTTTTTAAAATCACAAATCTTTTCTGAATAATTTGGCAGAGTTTCCTTTATAAATACTGGCCCCAAACGGGTACAACATGCATAATATATAAAAGGCATCCCCAAGCGGGAGCTAGCTCTTCGTCAATTGACGGTCACAACTATGCAAATAATATAATATACAATGCCAAAGGGCGAGGATCAAAACTCAAAAAGAAAACTCAAATCATCATGAAAACCATAATAATATAACGTGTGACTCTAAGGTCGAAATAATATACAAATGGTCTCTAAGTCAAATAAATAATACATTCTGGTTGATGGAGTTACTAGATACAACAGAAATATAAATAAAGGTACAATGGTGGTCATGATGCGAGTGAACCCACCTAACGAAGCAATCACCTGGAATGAAGCAGTGTGCCAGCAAAGCCGCAACAACCCTGTACGACAAAACCTGTAAGAAACTGTGGCACAACGGGGTAAGTTGCCAACTCGTGAGTAGAAAACATCACAGAGCAGAAATCACATGTATGACTCAATCCTAGGTCAATACGATCAGTAAAATATATATCCTCAATATGATAAGGTCTGAAGCATGAAAAGGTGGCAAGGGTAAACATCTATACATAAGTGTAATACCAAGTGCTCGTGTCAGTGCCTCAGGTAGCAACATATCATAAATATGAGGTATGAATGAAAACAGAATACATGTAAACAAGAAAGCTGATATCATATCCCAGTGAGATTTATGCATAGAAAATCGAGATATCATCAATGAAATCAACATAAAACAGTGTCCAGCATCGACACAAAATATAAATCTCGCTGTCTCAATATCTAGGGCTCCGGCTATCCGGACTGGCCCCTGGGCTCCGGCTATCCGGACTGGCCCCTGGGCTCCAGCTATCCGGATTGGCCCAAACTCCGATCGGCATCCTCAGAATATCCGACGAGTCACAATGATGTCACCGGTCGGTAATGTTCCCCTGCCAGGCTCAACGTAATCATCTGCGACCTTCTCGCCCCGGGGCACCGCACCGGGTCCACCATGCACTCACAGACGGTTCCTCCTCCTCCTTGAATCGGGTGTATGATATCGCTCAAGAGCCGAGAAAACTCATGGTGGACACCTCTCAAATCATATCATGAGAAAACTGTAACTTTCATTTTTAAAATGATAATAAGTTTATAAAATCCTTGCGGTTTCTCCAAATCCATAAATCTCATGGAAATCCGAAATCCCAATCTCAAGTATAAATAAACAATGAATTCTAAAATATTAGGCTCCGGCAATCCGGACTGGCCTTAATAATAATGCATGAAAATGATCGTATAATTATGCATGACAATCACAGAAATAAATGCAATGTCTAGGCTATCACAATAACAATATATCGGAACTATCAGCTAACAAGCGATATCAATGAATTAATATTCTTTACAGTGTACGTGGCATGACAATTACCGATGATGATGTGCGTGAGCCGGAAAGTAGGTGTACGTGGAACATACGCATCATCGGTAATGGTGCTGGTATCCTGACAGCTTGATTTCAATAATAGCATATGAAAACACAATATAAGCATGCAATGCGATGCGAACAGCAAGAATATGCGGGAGATGAATAATAGACACAACAATAAATATTATACATTAATATATATGGGTCATACAGTTTGCTGTTTGAAATAACATGAATCGTGGTGTTTATAAAATAGGGCTACGGTGTTTTTAAAAAAAGGTACGTCCTTTGAAATATCCGTAGAATCCCCTGGCCTGTCTTTAAAATACTCACGATTCACTAGTTTTGAAATAGGTATGACCGAGTCTAGTCTAACATCTACAAGTAAACTACCGGACTAAACTAACAGACTGATCGAAAGGGTAAGGAATCCACCTAAGTCTGAGTCGATATATATACATATATAATAGTCGGTGATCCCGCCTCAATAGTATCACATATGATACAATATATAACATGACATCCTCTAGTCAAGAGTGCGGATCTATCATCAATATATAGCTCGTATGGTAAATCCATCGTACGGCATCCCAAATCTGGGTACGGGTCAAATATCACATTATCAGCATCATTTATCTGGTATCCTTATCATCATATCATGATCTGGGTACCGATCTAAGTCTAGTACGTACTAATACCATCTACATATATATGTGCATGTGTATGAAAACACAACGCCCCAAAGACCTGCTATAATATCATGTCTTATATCAACTACGAACCATGTCACATCACCGATCTCATGGCATCATGCCCAATCTCATCGACTCATCTCCAAATATCATGTACTATCCTCATCATCCATGTATATCTATACGTATATATATATATATATATATATATTTATATATAGTCCCATACCTATGTGTATTTATATATACATACATATCTGTCATGACCTGAAATAGCCCGTGACTGGCCCTTGAATCATATGAAGTCTACATGACCACATCTAATTCAAGTAAGCCAAAAGCCCAGAAATCTAAAACCATTTTAGGTAAGAATAAACTTATTTTAAAACGAGTCTTTTAAAAGCATAAGCCAAATTATACGTTTTTTAAAACATCAAGTCTTTCTGAAAATTTCGGCAGAGTTTCCTTTGTAAAAAATGGCCCCGAACGGGGTACAACATGATAAAAGCATATATAATGATAAAAGGCATCCCCAAGCGGGAGCTAGCTCTTTGTTAATCGACGTTCATAACCACGCAAGTAATAATATACAACGCCGAAGGGCGAGGTTCAAAACTCAAAAGGAAGCTCAAAACATCACTGAAACCATCATAATACAACGCGCGACTCTAAGGTCGAAATAATATACAACTGGTCTCTAAGTCTGAATAAATATACATGTCTGGTTGATGGAGTTTCTAGATACAACAGAATATAATATATACAAGGTATAAGGGTGGTCACGAAGCAGGTGAACCCACCTACCAAAGCAAATCACCCGAAATGGAAGTAGTGCCAGCAAAGCCGTAACGAAACCTGTATCGCATAACCTGCAAGAACTGTAGCACAACGGGGGTGAGTTGCCAACTCATGAGTAGAAAACATCACAGAGCAGAAATTGTATGTATGACGCAATCCTAGGTCATACGATCAATAATATCCTCAAAATGATAAGTCTGAAGCATGAAAAGGTGGCAAGGGTAAACATCTATACATAAGTGTAATCCCATGTGCTCGTGTCAGTGCCTCAGGTAGCAATGTATCATATGTATGAGCTATGAATGTAATGAAATGAAATAAGTGAGACAACTATTTTCTTTATTTATAATGGGATTTCTGTATGTATATTAAACGAGTATCCTTAATGAAATCAACAGAGAAATCCGTGTCAAGCATCGACACAAAACATAAATCCCAAAATCTCAATATCTCAGGTTCCGGCTACCCGGACTAACCTGTATCATCAATCCTAATGCCTCAGTGTCTCAAATCTCAAATATCAATATCTCAGGCTCCGCAGAACGGATCAGCCTATAACCATGTCATGACTCCGGCCGGTATCCTCCGGATAGCCGACGAGTCCAAATAATATCACCGGTAGGTAGTACTCCCCTGCCAGGATCATCGAATACAACTCGAACTTCTTGCCCCGGGGTACCTTACCGGGCCAACCATGTACCCGAGACGGTTCATCCAACTCCTCGAATCGGGTTTCCAAATCCAACAGCAATCATGAAAACTCATGGTGGACGACTCATACATCATGGGAAAACCGCGCTTTTCATTTTAAAAAGAGAAAGAAGTTTACATATTCTTGCGGTTTTCCCCAAATCCAGGAAATCTCATGGAAATACGAAATCCAATCATCAATAGTAAGTAATTAATGAATAATAATATGCATGAAGTAGCAAGTAATAACTGCAATGTCTAAACTAGCATATAAAGCAAGTACACTAATATCATGTCAAAACTATCAGCTAACAAGCTATATTAATGAAATAATCTTCTCTAAAGTGTAAGTGACATGGCAGTTACCGATGATTATGCGTGTGAGCCGGCAAGTAAGTGCACGTGGAACATATGCATCATCGGTAATGGTGCTGGTGTCCTGACAGCATGATATCAATATGGTATATGAAAACACAATATAAGCATGCGATGCGAAGCGAATCTCAATAATGTGCGGGAGCTGAATGATAAACACCTATGATAACTAAACTACATTTATATAATTATGAGTCATACGATGGTGCCATTTGAAATAACACGAATCGTGGTGTTTTTAAAAATAAGAGCTACTGTAAGAAAAGATACGTCCTTTGAAATATCCGTAGAATCCCTTGTCCCGTCTTTAAAATACACACGATTCGTTAGTTTTTGAAATAGGTATGAGTCGAATCTAATCTATCAAATACAAGTACACTACAGGGCCAAACTATCCAGACTGATCAAAAGGTAAGGAAACCGCCTAAAATCTGAGTCGATACATGTACATATATATATAACCGTCGGTGATCCCGCCTCAATAGTATCATATACGATCCAATATCTATAATATGACATCCTCAAGGCAAGAGTACGGATCTATCATCAATATATAGCTTGTACGGTACATCCGTCGTACGGCCTCCCAAACCTGGGTACGGGTCAATGTCACATAAATGACATTATTCATCTGGTATCCTCTTTATCAAACATCAAGATCCGGGTACTGACCTACGTCTAGTACAATACTGATACCATCTATGTATGCATGCGTGTGTATGAAAATACCACGCCAAAAGGACCCGCTAAACATCACGTCGTATCTCAAATACGATCCATATCACATCACCTATCTCACGGCCTCAAGTCCAATCTCATCGACTCATCACAAATCCCAAATACTATCTTCAGAATCTGTGCATATGTATACGTATATATATATACATAGTCCCATACCCATGTGTATATACATATATATACATATCCCCATATACGCACAGGTAAAAGAATGAATGTATGCAAGTATGTATGTGCGTGTGTGGGTGCAACAACTACTCTAGGGTTTCGCAACTAACACTAAACCAATCCAAGAACCCCTAGAATCTATCTTTATCATCAATAAACTCATATCAACATAAAATGTATATATGTGTGTGTATACGTATTCGTATACATCACTACGAACTGCTGGGATGCTCTACGCCATCCCCCCGACTTCCCCCGTAGATATAATCTACTCATCTTGCTTCTTGTGTGCCGATGCCGATGTCGCCATCTTCATCTTCAATGTCTCGACATCACGTGGGGTACCTACACATATAACGTATCGTATCGCGTTAAAAATCAAATTCGAAGACGAAACGACACACGAAAACCAAAACGATACGCTTAAAAGCCTATAGGTTAGAACCTATGGACTACTCTTTCAAAACCACCAAATAACACTTGATATAGACGTACAAACGTCAAGCGATCAAATACAATACCAAATATCAAAACTTGAATTCATAAACAACACTAAATACAAGGCAGAAACCAAGAAAACATGCCCCATATTTTAGTTCAGGTCCAAACTAGGTGCACAAACAATACCGGGATGAAGTATAGGGTGTATATGACCTACTGAAGCAACCTGGGCACCTCCCATCACCAAGTGGCCGGCCACTTCCTTGACAAAACCGGCCTCCTCAGTTTTCCTAGGGAATTGGGGTCTCTATGGTCAGGGTGGTCTCACGTGGTCTCAAATTGGTCCCTGGAGTTGTTTGTTTATCTCGTTTTAGTCCCGGTTCACTCCAGATTTCCCTGCACCTTCAAAGTCGTCACAAACCGACATGAAAAGTTCCGTAATTCCGTATTTTGGGTTTCAGTTGGGTTGGTTTGGGTTTCTATCAATTGGGAGGGGTTTAAAGTCATCTCTAAAGCCTAATTACACAATCTCTACTCAATCAAACCTTAACCCTCTCTAGTAATCTCCAAAGTTCACCAATTCTCACGAAATCACAACTAAACACATCAATGGTTTAAAATGAATCAAAAACTACACTAAGTGTGAAGGTATTACCTCATTAGACACTCATAAATCCTCAATAGCGCCAAAATGAAAACTTTCTTGGTCCAAAGGGTGGCTTGAGGGCTTGTGCATATTTTTTGTGAAAAGGAGATGGACTTTTGATGAGGGAAATGAGGTTTTTGTGTTGGTTTGATGAAGAGGGAGATGAGTTTCAGCCATGGGCCAAAGAGAAGAGGAAGATGAAGGTGAAATAATGAAGGAGGGAAAAGGTATGACCAAGGTTTGACCCCCCTTCACCTTACTCTCTCTCATGCCCATACCTATCACTATTCTATTCTTTAATCCATTTCCTTTCTTTTCTTTTCATTCCCTTTTCATTTCTCATAACAAAACCCTAAACCATGCATGAAATGAGAAAAGCCATGGTAAAAATGTAACAAGTGCTAAAAAAAATGACATGTGCCCAAAACATGCTTAAAGTCCGATTAGCGATATTTAATCGCGATTAGCACTAAAATAGTGTCAAATAAATCATAAACTATCATAATTTTCTTAAATCACATAAATTTCCCTCTTTTTAGTAATTTCCATAATTTTCCAAATTTTTCCCTATTTATCAGTATTTAATAATACCGCCCTATTAAAATATTCAATATTTTATTATTAAAATATAAAATTCCCGAAAAATAATATTTTATTTTTATGAAATGTTACAATCTTCACCCCTTAAAGAAATTCGGTTCCCGAATTTAAATTTAAATTTAAACCCCTCAAATAGTAAACATTTCAGTAAAAGTCCAAGTCGTCGGGGCTCCGAAATCAACAATACGTAAAACGCTTCATAGCGCAATGCATGCGCATGAAGAATGAGCGGATAACTCGAAATCAAAACTCCGTCAAGCATCCCGCAATCATAGGAGTCATGGTGAAGATATCAACGTCAAATCCAAAACGAAATCAACATGATATGCATCAAACTCTGCTTATAAATATCATCAAAACACTTGAAGAAAAAGCATGCCAAAACCTTTTTAAGGTCTGTACGATGCGCGTGTCGCGGCACAGTGGCGGACGTCTATTATAAGAAAATAATTATATGTATCTATATATCATTTGTTTAATATGTACGTCCCGCCGTTTTGAAAACAATTTAGAAGGGTTTCCTTGTTTTAAACGTTTCGTGTCATATCAGACACGTAGGTAAACACTGAGACTATAGCTCTTCTTTGGAAATCCCTTCGATATCTATCAATGCATGCAAAATATATCCAGGTACTGTCCTATGACTAGTCCTGCTCAGATACTATATCAAATAGCAAAAATCATAAAACATACTGCTCCGCAAGAATGAATCCCTAAATGTGCATAAGAATGCTACGTGCGTTTGGTGCGCACGGAAATCAAAATCCATGAATGTGCCATACTTGTGCACATAAATAACATCTAATTGCAACAGGTGTGCACGAAACACCTGTCAGAGGCAACGGTGTGCCTGACAGCCATGTCAGGTGCATCTGATATGCACCAAGAATCCCGATTTAGTGCATTTGGTGTGCACCTAAATCACATCTCAAATCATACGCCCAACATGTGCGAAAATCCAACTCAGGTGCATCCATCATGCACGAAATCATGAAATCCAATATCAAGCGCCGAATCACGCGCAAAAATCCAATCAGGTGCACAAGGTGCACAAAACAAATATCGAGTATCACTATCGAAATCGACGGTATACAACACATCTCAAATCCAAATCAGGTATACCGTGGTATCATATCTCACAACCATGTACATCAGCGTGCACAAAATCAAATCAAAATACTAAAAGTGCATGGAAACTATACCGTAAGCATAAGTCAAATCATATACATGACCTAGGCATGAAGTCAAAATCAATACCTCAAATAACATCAAATCGAAGTCCTGTGCAACTGTAGTGCACAAAATATGTATCACTACACTGCAAGAATATGTGAACTATACCGAGTGCAAAACCAAATCGTGTGCATACCATAAGTACAAAATCTACCTATCTGTGTGATGTCCATGAAATCACAAACATGTGCAGCCAAGGCATAAAAACGATATCAAGTGCAATAACTGTGCATAAATCCTAAATACCCATTAGGTGCAACCATGGTGCACAAAAATAAATATCATGAAACTCAATCATCAAAACTAAATCATGTGAATAAATCGCCCAAACTACCGAAATCAAGATGACGAATACATGATAATCGAATCAACAAATCACAAATCATGAATACCTTCGTCGATATTTCCTCCTTCAAGGTCGAGAAGGTGTCGGTGCATCCAATACTAGCAGAGCAAGATATCTACTTGCCTCCTTTTCATGGTCTGGCGCCTGTTGCTTTTAGGCTCTTGTCTCTCACTGTGAATTGCTAGATATATAGCTCCTCGGCTCAACGGCCCAATATGGAATGACGACGGAAATAGTCCCGCTCAAGCGCATCCTTCAAGAATCTCTGGTCAACTGTCATGGTCACTCATAACATGTCTCGTCGACGGTGTTGAACTCTGGCCTGCTGGGTGTGCGTATAATGACCACTCTTGGGTCCAAGTCTTCTTGTAAATTATTCAAGAAAGGTACTGTCGAGGTCTCTCCCAAATCTCGTCTCTTCCAAACTGTCCGGAAGTCATCGTCCTTTACTATATCTATTTCTTGTTCCGGAACGGCTGCATACTCATCGCGACTCCTGCTGGAAGATATATCCATAAATAACGCCTCTGGACGTGTGTCACATCTCTGATGTCGACGGAGTGGAACGTCATCTCATCAAGATTTTGTACGAACCTCTTACTCCACTTTTCTCAAATGTCGACTGCTTCGGACTCATCTCTTCGTGGCTGCATGGACTGTGCTCAAACAGCTATACTCGTATCTAGAGTTTTCCAAGCAATGCATCCATCACATGATATCCGAAAGATATCGAACCATCCGATCGACTCGTCAAAACCTCATAATCCCCTAAGAGATCAACATCTTGGGTACAGTTTAATAATATCGAGTACATACCACGGCACCTATGGACCAACCGTAGAAGGGCAAACCCAAGCTTCACAAATGGCACCGCTGAACTGCCGCAAACCCTAAGGTTCGAAGGCGTTCCATAGTCATTACGCCGAGTTAGGGTTTCATTCTTCTAGAGGGTCCGTAGAGTTACTTGCATGTTTTCTTCAGACACTTCAAACTTGGAAAATGGGTTACTGACATTCGATCGTCTCTATCGACTCCCAACATATACGTGTGAAGTCTCCTCAAGCTGGAATCAATCGACCTGATGACCTCGCATCGGGGGTAAGCGAACGAACCACATGTCCTAGTCATTCATCCTCGGGTGACTACCGACCATCTATCATATCTCTAAGTATAACTCGTACTGCAATAGCTCCAGCATCTGGGGCGATATCTCGTCATTAGCAGTAACAACTGGCTCGTTCGTCTGCACGCTAAATAGTGCCTCGATCATCATGAATATGCGATACATCGATGGTCATCATACTCTGGCTGGTCTCTATCAGTGGCTCAATCCTCTGGTGCTGATCTGCACGTCCGAGAAATCTCATAACAGCGATCCATCAAACGCTCGTGGTGTGAAAACACAACAAAACGACGCCTCCCTATGCAATCGTATCCCTGAAATCATGCCCTGGTCAGTCCTCGTCCATGACGAGCTCATGCTGACCGCAACTCTAGCCGTAGCTCTCTCTGCCCGTGTAATCGTGGCAGCAAAACCATAACTAATATCGATGAGGATAGATCATAAATGAATATAATGCTGAGCAAAGAAATGTACATCCTAAGGCTTCTTAAGTAGAGTATTGTATCGTAAATATGCCGCGGAACATACGTACGGTACGTTACTCTACTCAAGCTACCTACTCCATCAACCAAGGTCAACCTATGCGACAAAAGTTCGGGTATACTACCCCGTCGACTGAGTCTAAGTTCCGTAAGGTCAAGCCTAGATTCCGTATATATACAAACGCCCTAAGCTCCGCATAGTCAAACCTAGACTCGAACCAAGCTTAACCTAGCGCTCTGATACCAACTTTGTCACGACCCAAAATAGCCCGTGACTGGCCCTTGAATCATATAAAGTCTATAGGACCACATCTAATTCAAGTAAGCCAAAAGCCCAGAAATCTAAAACCATTTTAGGTAAGAATGAACTTATTTTAAAATGAGTCGTTTAAAAGCATAAGCTGAATTATGCGTTTTTTAAAATATCAAGTCTTTCTGAAAATTTCGGCAGAGTTTCCTTTATAAAAACTGGCACCGAACGGGGTACAACATGATAAAAGCATATATAATGATAAAAGGCATCCCCAAGCGGGAGCTAGCTCTTCGTCAATCGACGGTCACAACAACGCAAGAAATAATATACAACGCCGAAGGGCGAGGTTCAAAACTCAAAAGGAAGCTCAAAACATCACTGAAACCATCATAATACAACGCGCGACTCTAAGGTCGAAATAATATACAACTGGTCTCTAAGTCTGAATAAATATACATGTCTGGTTGATGGAGTTTCTAGATACAACAAAATATAATATATACAAGGTATAAGGGTGGTCACGATGCAGGTGAACCCACCTACCAAAGCAAATCACCCGAAATGGAAGTAGTGCCAGAAAAACCGTAACGAAACCTGTATGGCAAAACCTGCAAGAACTGTGGCACAACGGGGGTGAGTTACCAACTCGTGAGTAGAAAACATCACAGAGCAGAAATCGTATGTATGATGCAATCCTAGGTCATACGATCAGTAATATCCTCAAAATGATAAGTCTGAAGCATGAAAAGGTGGCAAGGGTAAACATCTATACATAAGTGTAATCCCATGTGCTCGTGTCAGTGCCTCAGGTAGCAATGTATCATATGTATGGGATATGAATGTAATGAAATGAAATAAGTAAGACAACTGTTTTCTTTATTTATAATGTGATTTCTGTATGTATATAAAACGAGTATCCTCAATGAAATCAACAGAGAAATCCGTGTCAAGCATCGACACAAAACATAAAATCCAAAATCTCAATATCTCAGGTTCCGGCTACCCGGACTAACCTGTATCATCAATCCCAATGCCTCAGTGTCTCAAATCTCAAATATCAATATCTCAGGCTCCGCGGAACGGATCAGCCTATAACCATCTCATGACTCCGGCCGGTATCCTCCGAATAGTCGACGAGTCTAAATAATATCACCGGTAGGTAGTGCTCCTCTACCAGGCTCTTCGAATACAATTCGAACTTCTTTTCCCGGGGTACCTTACCGGGCCTACCATGTACCCGAGACGGTTCATCCAACTCCTCGAATCGGGTTTCCAAATCCAACAGCAATCATGAAAACTCATGGTGGACGACTCATACATCATGGGAAAACCGCACATTTCATTTTAAAAAGAGAAAGAAGTTTACATATTCTTGCGGTTTTCCCCAAATCCAGGAAATCTCATGGAAATCCGAAATCCAATTATCAATAGCAAGTAAACAATGAATAATAATATGCATGAAGTAGCAAGTAATAACTGCAATGTCTAAACTAGCATATAAAGTATGTATACTAATATCATGTCGAAACTATCAGCTAACAAGCTATATCAATGAAATAATCTTCTCTAAAGTGTAAGTGACATGGAAGTTACCGATGATGATGTGTGTGAGTCGGCAAGTAAGTGTACATGGAACATACGTATCATCGGTAATGATGCTGGTGTCCTGACAGCATGATATCAATAATGGTATATGAAAACATAATATAAGCATGCGATGCGAAGCGAATCTCAATAATGGGCGGGAGCTGAATGATAAACACCTATGATAACTAAACTACATTTATATAATTATGAGTCATACGATGGTGCCATTTGAAACAACACGAATCGTGGTGTTTTTGAAAATAAGGGCTACGGTGTTTTAAAGAAAAGATACGTCCTTTGAAATATCCGTAGAATCCCTTGTCCCATATTTAAAATACACACGATTCATTAGTTTTTGAAATAGGTATGAGTCGAATCTGATCTGTCAAATACAAGTACACTACAGGGCCAAACTATCCAGACCGATCAAAAGGTAAGGAAACCGCCTAAAATCTGAGTCAATACATGTACATATATAATATAACAGTCGGTGATCCCGCCTCAATAGTATCATATACGATCCAATATCTATAATATGACATCCTCAAGTCAAGAGTGCGGATCTATCATCAATATATAGCTCATACGGTACATCCGTCGTACGGCATCCCAAATCTGGGTACGGGTCAATGTCACATTAATGACATTATTCATCTGGTATCCTTTTTATCAAACATCAAGATCCGGGGTACTGACCTACATATATTACAATACTGATACCATCTATGTATGTATGTGTGTGTATGAAAACACTACGCCAAAAGGACCCGCTAAACATCATGTCGTATCTCAAATACGATCCATGTCACATCACCGATCCCACGGCCTCAAGTCCAATCTCATCGACTCATCACAAATCCCAAATACTATCCTCAGAATCTGTGTATATGTATACGTATATATATATATATATATATATATATATATATATATACACATAGTCCCATACCCATGTGTATATACATATATATACATATCCCCATATACGCACAGGTAAAAGAATGAATGTATGCAAGTATGTGTGGGTGCAACAACTACTCTAGGGTTTCGCAACTAACACTAAACCAATCCAAGAACACTTAGAATCTATCTTTATCATCAATAAACTCATATCAACATAAAATGTATATATGTGTGTATACGTATTCGTATACATCACTACGAACTGCGGGGGTGCTATACGCTATCCACCCGACTTCCCCCGTAGATATAATCTACTCACCTTGCTTCTTGTGTGCTGATACCGATGTCGCCATCTTCATGTTCAACGTCTCGACATCACGTGGGGTACTTACACATATAACGTATCGTATCGTGTTAAAAATCAAATTCGAAGACCAAACGACACACAAAAACCAAAACGATACGCTTAAAAGCCTATAGGTTAGAACCTATGGACTACTCTTTCAAAACCACCAAATAACACTTGATATAGACGTACAAATGCCAAGCGATCAAATACAATACCAAATATCAAAAATTGAATTCATAAACAACACTAAATACAAGGAAGAAACTAAGAAAACATGCCCCATATTTTAGTTCAGGTCCAAACCAGGTGCACAAACAATACCGGGATGAAGTATAGGGTGTATATGACCTACTGAAGCAACCTGGGCACCTCCCATCACCAAGTGGCCGGCCACTTCCTTGACAAAACCGGCCTCCTCAGTTTTCCTAGGGAATTGGGGTCTCGTATAGTCAGGGTTGTCTTACATGGTCTCAAATTGGTCCCTGGAGTTGTTTGTTTATCTCGTTTTGGTCCCGGTTCACTCCAGATTTCCCTGCACCCTCAAAGTCGTCACAAACCGACATGAAAAGTTCCGTAATTCCGTATTTTGGGTTTCAGTTGGGTTGGTCTGGGTTTCTATCAATTGGGAGGGGTTTAAGGTCATCTCTAAAGCCTAATTACAGAATCTCTACTCAATCAAACCTTAACCCTCTCTAGTAATCTCCAAAGTTCACCAATTCTCACGAAATCACAACTAAACACATAAATAGTTTAAAGTGAATCAAAAACTACACTAAGTGTGAAGGGATTACCTCATTAGACACTCATGAATCCTCAACAGCGCCAAAATGAAAACTTTTTTGGTCCAAAGGGTAGCTTGAGGGCTTGTGCAAATTTTTTGTGAAAAGGAGATGGACTTTTGATGAGGGAAATGAGGTGTTTGTGTTGGTTTGATGAAGAGGGAGATGAGTTTCAGCCTTGGGCTGAAGAGAAGAGGAAGATGAAGGTGAAATAATGAAGGAGGGAAAAGCTATGACCAAGGTTTGATCCCCCCTCACCTCACTCTCTCATGCCCATACCTCTCACTATTCTATTCTTTAATCCATTTCCTTTCTTTTCTTTTCATTCCCTTTTCATTTCTCATAACAAAACCCCAAACCATGCATGAAATGAGAAAAGTCATGGTAAAAATGTAACAAGTGCTAAAAAAAATAACATGTGCCCAAAACATGCTTAAAGTCCGATTAGCGATATTTAATTGCGATTAGCACTAAAATAGTGTCAAATAAATCATAAACTTTCATAATTTTCTTAAATCACATAAAGTTCCCTCTTTTTAGTAATTTCCATAATTTTCCAAATTTCCCCCCATTTATCGGTATTTAATAATACCGACCTATTAAACTATTCAATATTTTATTATTAAAATATAAAATTCCCGAAAAATAATATTTTATTTTTTTGAAATGTTACAATATCCCCATATACACGCAAATAATAAAATGTATGCATGTGTGTGTGTGTGTGTGGGTGTAATCTCTAATCTTGGGTTTCGCGACTAATAAGCTAAACTAAGTTACTTCTAATTACACTAACACTATATCATGAACACCTAGAATCTATCTTGATAATAAATAATCTCACAATAAACACACACACACACACACACACACACACACACATATATATACGTATTCGTATACTACACTACGAAACTACGGGGGTGTTATACGCCATCAACCCGACTTCCCCCGTAGATATATATCTACTCACCTTGATCTTCGCTTGCCGATGCCGATGTCGCCACGTGCTTGCTTATCGTCTTGAAGTCCTCATGAGGGTACCTATATATCATAACACATCGTATCGCATTAAAATCTAATTCGCAATCGAAACGATACACAATTCACTCATAGGTTGAAACCTATGGTCTACTCACGCAAATCAACCAAACAACACCCGATGTAGACGTACAAATGTCAAGTGATCGATACCAAACACAAATATCAAAACTCCAATTCATAAACATCGCAAAACATAAAGCAGCAACTTTAAAAACATGCTCCAGATTTTACCCTAAGTCAAATTAGCCAAGTTTGCATATGGTAAGGGTCTAGTTTACTGGAGATGGGACGTGAACCAAACACGAACAAATTTGGGTGTACCAAGGCCGCAATTTGCGGCCCAAATGCTTAAATATGCTGCCTGGGTAGGCTGTTTGGGTCTCTGGTCTTCAAGGTAGCTTCTAAGTCACCTGCATGTATCACTGTGTTTGCTAAATAATTCCTAGGGTCCCCGGGTGTTAGCAGATATCTATATACCATCACAAAATCCATAATTTCCCGATATCAGGGTTTCTAGGTTTATGAATTGGGGGTTTACTCTCAGTTTTAGTCCAGTATACTATCGCTAAAGGGGTTGTATAGCCTCTACTAACCTCAATTATATATCACAACTCAAGAATCCCTCAAACCCTAACATGAAATTTTCTAAGTTCACAAAACCACACAATATCGATTCTAAACTAACGTGGATGCAAAAGCAATGAAAATACTACACTAATAATGAAGAAATTACCTCAATTGGCAACTCAAGAATTTTCTTGAGTTGCCCCAAGTCTTCAAAATCCAATTTTTCTTAGTCCAAAGTGTTTGTAGTGTGCTTGTGCATGTTTTTATTGATAGGGGGATGAAATTTTGAGTTTTTTTGGTGGTGTTTTGTGGGGATAAAGTGGAGGTGGGAGATGAGCCAGCCATGGTGAGAGGGAGGGGGAAAAATGATGGAGGAGAGTGAAGGAAACAAATGGGCATGGTTCACTTTGACCCCTCACCCTCTCTCTCTCTTGCCCATCCCTCATTCTTTATCATTTTCCTTTTTCTTTTTCTTTTCTTTTCTTTTCTCTTTTCTTTTCTCTCTCATTTTAAAACCAAAACCAAAACAAAGAAAATCCATGTAGGAAAATGAAATAAGTGTGAAAAATGTGACATGGTGCATGTCATGTGCACAAAACCGGATTAATGCAAAATTAACGATATTTAATCGTGATTAGCATTAAAATGATGTACAATTAATTATATAACAATTTATAAATGCTCAAATCTTGTAATCTCTTTCAAATTCAATAATTTACATAATTTCCAAATATTTCCCAATTTATCGGTATTTAATTATACCGCATTATCGAAATATTCATAATATTTATTATTTAATTATAAAAATTCCCAAAAATAATATTTTATTTTTCTGAAATGTTACAATGAGATTCTCTCTTAGTATTACTCCTCCGTATACGCCACAACATGTTGGTATATAGGGGCGGGGCAATCGCACCCTATGTGATATGTGGTGCTCTATGATGAGTACTACTAAGTTGCCTATTTCCTTTTGGGGGTTATGCACTTGAGAAGTTGCATACCTATTGAATAGGGTTCCAACCAAATCAGGTGCCTACCACTCCATATGTGATATGGAATGGGAAGATCCTATCTCTTAAGGATGTTAACATTTGGGGTTGTCCGGCCTATGTCTAAAAGCAAAATCCGGACAAGCTCGAGGCAAGGTCAGTTCTATGGAAGTTTGTTGGATATCCCAAGCATTCGCAAGGGAATATCTTCTACCACACTGAGGAGCAAAAGATGTTTTGTTTCTCAGCATGCCACCTTTGAGAAAGGGAATTTCTTGTGAAGAAATTAGTGGTCGTGAGGTAGAACTGGAAGGAGTTCCAGCTATACAAACTACAGCCGATGATTTGATAGAACCGGAGGATTCAATAGTTTCCAACAAACCTCAATCTCTCTGCCGATCTGGTAGGGTTCCTCATCCACCTGAAAGATACTTCGGTTTTCTCTATGACAGTGGGAGCGAGGATCGTATCATGAGATGTGACCCAACTAGTTTCGAGCAGGCTATCAAGAGTGGGGACTCTGTGAGAATGGCTGGATGATAAGCGAGCTGAGATGGAATCCATATACACCAACAAAGTATGGACTTTGGTTGCTTTATCTGAAGGGTTAAATCCCCCATCAGGAGCATGTATATCTTGAGAAGATTACTTGGTGTAGAAGGAAAAGTTGAGACTTTCAAAACTAAGGCTTGTTGTAAAAGGTTCTCGTCACTGACCAGGTGTGGATAATGATGAAACCCTTTCTAGTGCCTATGCTTAAGCCCATCCGGATCGTACTTGCCATTTCTACATACCATGACTACGATATTTGGCGGTTAGGTGTCATGACTGCTTTTCTAAATAGTGATTTAGAAGAGAGCATCTATAAGTACACAGCCAGAGGGCTTCGTAAACAGTGGGAGCAGTGGAAACATGTGCAAGTTGCTTTATGGGTTAAAGCAGGCATCACGGAGTTGGAATGACTGTTTTGATGTGGTAGTCAAAGAGTTTGACTTCATCAAAATGGTAGATGAACCTTGTATATACAAAAAGGTAATAGGGAGTATGGTGATGATACTCGTATTGTACATGGATGACATACTCCTGATAAGGAAGGAGTTTCCTATGCTACGCTCAGTCAATCTCTTCTTATCACAAGGATTCTCCATATAGGATCAAGGTGATACCTCCTAAATCCTAGGTTTTGGATTTATGAGATAGATCTAAATGGATGTTAGGATTCTCACTAGGTGTAGTGAGATGGTATCAATTGATCCTGGGGAGAATCACTGGATAGCTTCCAGGGTGACAAGCTCGACTGATTGTCAGTCATAAGCATTTTCTTTACCTTCAGTGGAGGGACGGTATGTTGGAAGAGTTCCAAGCTAGACACCGTAGCAAACTAGACAATTAAAGGCTGGATACATCGCTACCTACGATGCTACCAAAGATGTAGTCTGGGTGTATATAAGTTCATGAGATGAACTTTGTTCCTACCATTGTGTGACAATGGAGTTGTGGCTTTGGCCTAGGAACCCCCATCCCATCAGTGATCCAGACATATTCTTAGGCAGTATCACCTGATCATGGAGATTGTTGATCTCCAGGGAGATCGAGGATAGGAGAGTAGACACAGAGGACAACAGCGCGGATCCACTCATAAAGGCCTATTTCCCAGTAGAGACTATTATGAGATGGTTGAGTATTAGATACTTCAACCACTGCTGATTGTTAGGTATGAGATACTACAACAGATAGCCCTAGTGCAAGTAGGAGATAGTTAGTTATATGTATGCCCTAGAGGCCATTACAGTACATACGATGTATATTGTAGTGGATACTTGGACATATATATGGAGGAATTTCTTGCTCGACATGATAGTATGCTATTTGGTTACTCTTTATCTTAACATGCACACTGATTGTCTCTATGTTACATGTTGATAAAGCCCTTAGGATGAGTACTTGACTACCAGGACTATGATGCAGATTATACTAGTGGGGACAGTGTATTCGTTAAGTACATCCTTCAAATGTTCCTAGTCGAGGGTGTATCGAGACAGGGCATCGATATACAAGAGTAGACTAGCGTATAGCTTCTCGACCCAAGTAAATGGGCGTTGAATGATCCCATATCCATTGGTGTTTGACATCAGAGACAGTATACGGGTGCTCAGTGGAGACTGGGTACACTGGACAGACTCGCCAATGTCACGACCGAAAGTACGGAACATGACCGGCACTTAAACTACGAAACGTCTCGAGGCGTACGTAATCTAAGTAAGCCGAAAACCCAGAAATCCAAACCAAGAAAAATAGTAGAGTGAAGGAAAAACCAATTTAAATAAAGTAGTTTGCAACATACGCAGAAATGTGCATTTTGAAATCACAAGTCATTTCTAAAAATTTTGGCAGAGTTTTCCTTGTAAAAACTGACCCCATACAGGTACAAAACTTGATAAAGCATATATAATGAATAAAGGCATCCCCAAGCGGGAGCTATCTCTTCGTCAATCGACGGTCACAACCACGCAAGCAATATACTATACAACGCTGAAGGGCGAGGATCACAACAGAAAAGGAAACTCAAAACAATAGGAAATCCATAGAGATACAACGCGCGACTTTAAGGTCGAAAGAATAATATCACTGGTCTCTATATCTGAAATAAATACATGTTTGGTTGATGGAGCTTCTAGATACAACAGAATAATAATATACAAAATATAATGATGGTCACGATACAAGTGAACCCACCTACTAGAAAATCACCCGGAAAAGGAAGTAGTGCCAGCAAAGCCGTAATGAAACCTGTACGGCAAAACCTGCAAGAAACTGTGGCACAACGGGGTGAGTTTCCAACTCGTGAATAGAAAACATCTACGAGCAGAAACCGCATGTATGACGTAATCCTAGGTCATATGATCACTATATATATAATCCTCGAAATGACAAGTCTAGAGCATGAAAAGGCAGCAAGGGTAAATACCTAACCCAAGTGTAATCCCATGTGCTCGTGTCAGTACCTCAGGTAGCAATATATCATATGGATGAGGTATGAATGCATGAAAATAGAATACATGTAAATGGAGAAACTGCTTTCATAACTTAGTGAGATTTCTGTATTTTTAAAACGAGGTATCATAAAAGAAATCAGCATAAACAATGTCTAGCATTGACACAAAACATAAATCCAAATATCTCAATATCTCAGGCTCCGGCTATCCGGACTGGCCTGTACCATCAAATCTCAGTACCTCAATATCTCAAAATCTCAATGTATAAATCTCACTATCTATGGCGCTGTCAGTCCAGATCGTCCCCTAACATCCAATCACAAGACCACAACGGTATCCTCCGGATATCCGACGCGTCAGGTACAATCACTGGAAGGTAGTCTGCCCCTGCCAGGCTCATCGTCTACTCCTCGAACTTCTTGCCCCGGGGTACCATACCGGGTCCACCATGTACCCGAGACGGTTCATCCAACTCCTCGAATCGGGTCTCGAAATTCATCAGTAAACTCATGGTGGACGACTCATACATCATGGGAAAACCGCACTTTTCATTTTAAAAGGAGAGAGAGAAGAAGTTTATATATGTTTCTGCGGTTTTCCCACAAATCCAGGAAATCTCATGAAAATCCGAATCCAAATCACCAATAGCACGTAAAACAGTGAATGTAGGCATAAAAATCCATGAATGTAGCATAACAGTGAATAACAATATGCATGAAGTAGCAAGTAATAACTGAAATATCTAAACTGGAATATAAGGCAAGTACACTAATATCAGGTCGAAACTATTAGCTAACAAGCTATGTCAATGTAATAGTATTTTCTAAAGTGTACGTGACATGGCAATTACCGATGATGATGTGTGTGAGCCGGCAAGTAAGTATACGTGGTACATACACATCATCAGTAATGGTGCTGGTGTCCTAACAGCATGATATCAATAATGGTGTATGAAATCATAATATAAGTATGCGATGCGGAACGAACATCAATAATGTGCGGGAGCTGAATACTAAACATAATGATAACTAATCTGCATTAAACATAATATAAGTGATACAGTGGTGCCATTTGAAATAACACGAATCGTGGGGTTTTGAAAATAAGGGCTACGGGGTTTTTAAGGAAAGATACGTCCTTTGAAATATCCGTAGAATCTCTTGACCTGTCTTGTAAAATACCCACGATTCGTTAGTTTTTGAAATAGGTAGGAGTAGAATCTATTCTAACAACTACACTAACTATAGGGCTGAGCTAAAAGGCTAAACTAAAGGTAAGGAAACCGCCTAATATCTGAGTCGACACACACACACACACACACACACACACACACACACACACACATATATATATATATATATATATATTAGTCGGTGATCCCGCCTCAATAGTATCATATCCGATACAGTATCTTTAATCAGACATCCCAAATCAAGAGTGCGGATCTATCATCAATATATAGCTCGTAAGTAAATCCGTCGTACGGCCTCCCAAATCTGGGTACGGGTCAATATCACATTCATCATATTATTGATCTGGTATCCTCTTAATCAAAGATCATAATCCGGGGTACTGATCTACGTCTAGTACAATACTGATACCACTTAAATATGCATGCACGTGTATGAAACACTACGTCAAAGGTCCCGCTAAAATATCATGTCGTATCTCAAATACGAACCCTGGCATATCACCGATCTCACGGCCTCAAAATCGAATCTTATCGACTCATCTCAAATCCCAAGTACTATCCTCAAAATCCAGTATATGTACACATAGTCCATACCCATGTGAACACATAAATACATATTCCTATATACGCACATGTGAAAGAAAGAATGTATGCAAGTATGTGTGTGCGTGCGTGTATGGGTGCAACCACTACTCTAGGGTTTTCGCAACTAATACTAGCCAATCCAAGAACGCCTATAATCTATCTTTATCATCAATAAACTCAAATCAACATATAATAAATATATGTGTGTATACGTATTCGTATACATCACCATGAACTGCGAGGGTGCTATACGCCATCCACCCGACTTCTCCCCGTAGATATAAATCTACTCACCTTGCTTCTCGTGTGCCGATGCCGATGCCGCCATCTTCATCTTCAATGCCTCGACATCACATAGGGTACCTACAAAGATAACACAATCGCAAAAGAACGTGAAAATTGTTAGTGTTTATGCCCTAGAAGGCCATTACTGTATCATACTAGCTTGTATATTACTTAATGGAAGCTTGGGATATTCACATGTATATAACAGTCTTGCTAAACATGGTAGTATGCTACTTGGTTTTTCTATCTTAATATGTGAGTGTACGTATTGATAGAGCTCTTAGGATCTTGCTTGTCTACCAGCGTTGTGATGGCAGTCACACTAGTGGGGGCTGGGTAGTCTACAAGCACATCCTCATTCAGGTCCCTGGTCGTTGGATTATCGAGACAGAGCATCGATACTCCGGAGTAGACTAGTGTGTACGCTTCTCATCCCAGTTGGGGAGATGGTCTGTCCCACAGCCGTCAGTACGTCGTACTGGAGATAGTATACAGGTGCTCGTTGGTTACGGGTACACCGGACAGGACTCACAGGGAACTGTTGGTTGGTATGATACCAGTCGTCAGTGAACAGTTCCCAGGTGACATGAGTACAGCATAGTCCGCAGACTTGACACTGCTACTTCGCCTCGAGTGTGTCCCACTGTTCTTAGATTGCTACCCTACCACGGCTCAAAGGAGTCGTGTAAACAGGTAGCAGTTGGGTGCAGTCCCGAGCGCTTGGAGGCAGTGGCGGTTAGACAGGATTCGTCCCTCCCGGTATTGGGAGTAGATATCGTGCTGTGTCAGAGAGCCATTACGCAAAGTCCCTGGCCAGGGCAAGCGAGATTTGCTGGTAGGTTCCAGTAGTTTCTCAGGGTGTAATGGACTTCCCTCCGACACGACTTATACCGCTATTAGGGGACTGACGCTTGCCGCCCCCCTAGGCCCGATATGCGATAGTCTTGGACGAACGGACCGGACTGTATGGAGATTGTCACATCAGACTCAGTAGGAGTTCGGATGGGTTTTCTCATCGGCCTTCTTATCGACAACTACCTGGGGACCGTTACGTACAGCTAGTGCCGCTTGCGGTCTGTGGTTAAACCCACTGCCAGCGTAGTAGTCGAGTCTCTAGAGTCCCACACAGAGAGTTTCCTACTCCAGGCGAAACGATATAGAGGTCGCATGGTTTTGCGACAAAGGGTTCGGACGCATACGTGCGTTTACGCACGTACGACTTTCGGACAGTTTTTACCAGTCGGCTTTGGTTTAAGCCAGTTACTGGTATCCGGTTATTGGATTTTTACAGTCTAAAGTTTTTCCGTATTTTTGCGGATTGGAGGGGCGTTCTCGTAATTGTACGAGAAGCTTCTAGAAGATGTGACTAAGGAGGTTACTTATGGATAAGAAAGTGAGTCATGAGGTGATTCATCATTATCATTAATTGCACCATAAATGATAATGACACATGCTTAATGAATCACCTCTTTTCATTTATGAAGCATGCTTATTCATTTCTTTTATTCATTTTTCTTAAATAAGAATGCTTCATAATATATTATGATACACTCTCTCTCTTCTCATTATCTTATCTCACATTCTCTCTCCTCAAGCTCTCATCTTCAAACCCTAATCCTTACACCTCATGAGTTGAGATCAAAGGATTAGTTAGACTAAACAATCCATAACCATCACTCTATCTCATCCTAACTTCTTTGATTAGCAATCCAAGAAGGTTAGTTTCCTCAAGTTTAGAGGTTTAGCTTGGAGTTTCGCTCTCGGGTGGATCGTCTACTATCTAGAGAAGGCCGAGGAGAACAAGGAGATCGTAAAGACGAAGGACAAGTTTCGATAGGTATAATCCCTAAGCATAGTAGTTTAGAACAACTATATGTTTGGTTAGTTATCGTTTAGCTTCGATTTAAGCGGTTAGTCGATGTTCGTTCCTTAAACTTGATTGTTTTTGTAAATTCCGCCTCCCCACAAGTACTGGGGTGTACTACATCGACTTACAGTGGTATCAGAGCCTCGCTAAACAATAAATAACTTAATTGCAAATTTGTACGAATTTCGAACGGAAAAATGAAGCCGGAAAACCCTAAATCTGTTCAGTTTCTGTCGAACTTAAAATGAAGTCCAAAAATTTTTCAGGTGTGCTCAGAAAGCTAGAAAAGAGTCCAGGAGAACACCCAAGAAATTCGAGCCCATGACTTGGCTAAAGCGCCGCGGAAGGGCGGCAGATCCCACCGATCCGCCGCGCTTCTGCGGCCGAGTTGCCGAGTCATGGACTCATCTTTCATGTGTGGGTCCCCTGTGATATTTGGGGTTTTCTGGAATATTTAATAATTGCTCAAGTTACTGTTTAACAGAGCAGATTTTGGAGCAATTTTGATGTTGTTTAATCGAACGAAATTGTACAGTATTTGCATATTGGATTATATCTGTGATTGTTTAATGTGTTCGTAAACCTCCCCCAACTGCTAGTATGTCGGTTGGCAGGGGGTTGCACATTTCTGAAATGGTTATATCTGTTTGTGCATATAAACTGTATTGGACTGTTGTGGTGTATAGCCGGGGTTTGCAATGGGTTATTGTTTAATTCATTTGTTGTAAATGTAATTTGTTGTAATATTATTTTTGCGGGGCACTTCCAGGTTGCGGTCGTAGCCACCGTTGTATTATTTCATTTTACTGTTTTTGCTCCTAGGACTGACCCAAGGTGGGGTACACAGACTACCGGGTGGGTAGTTTGCCGTACCCGTAGGGGTCGAGGGTGGGGTAACGGCTATTCATCACAACTGTGTAATCTGTCTTTTCTTGCAGGCTCAAAAGAAATACAGATTGCTTGCAAATCCAATATTGTTTATCTGTGTTCTGGAATGAATATCATTGCGTCAGACGAATGTAAAATATCTATATATATTGTAGCTATTTAGATGCCACTTATGTTTTACACCCGCGCTAGCCCAGCCCCCGCTCTGTCGTTAGTTAAGTAACCTAACGGGTGATGACGGGACCCCGTGGCGAATGCGGATGGCATAAGAGGACGTTGTATTTTCGTTGTTTTCTGCAATGATAGGTTAATGATGAGACGCATTATCTATAATGCAAAGTAAAATAAACCAAAGTTTAAATCGTTGGAACAATTTAAAAGAAACCACTCGGTTATTTTAAAAACAGATATTTTTAAATGCGGAGATTTAACCACTCCTTTTAAAAGCTATCAGGTTCCTTCGGTTATATCAAGTTCACTACGTTCACGGTTTCGCCAAAACCAGTCGTAGCCCTCCGTCATTTCATTTGGGTATTCAGTAGTATTCAAGCTATGCAGTTTTGGCCAACGTCATGGCATAGTGTTTGGTAGCTGCTGGATATTCATTTGTTGCATAGATAGATGAGTTGATTTGGGACAGTCGTATTATCATTTGGCCAACGTCAGGGATATATACGGATGGGTTCAAATTAACAAGATAATGATGGGTAGAACTTGACATGTGACTTATGACATTTTGACCAACGCCAAGGTCATAAGAGCATGGGGCAAAAATCCATATCGGGAATTTCTAAAGAAACTGAAATTTGCAAAGAGATGCATACCATTTTGAGTTTGATGAATGTTGGTAGCATTCCTACAACATTATCAGACGATGATATTTGGATCCCGATCCTACTGTGAGTATATAATACTTATCAGGATATTCGTCACTTAACGATCAATGCTATAAACCTAGTAGGTATCCAGAAAAGTGTCAGCGGGGTTACGCCCCCAGAGAAAAGAGGTTATTTAATTAAGGAACTTCGCGAAAGCGTTGGAAAACCTCCCTCGAAGTATCGACACTGGCCTGGCTGAACGGTTAAGCAAGTATTGTACGATGAGAATAGTCCTGGCTAATTCTTCTTTTATGGTTTGAGGAAGGATTCGAGAAACAGTGGGAGCCATCCAGTTTAGATAAACTAAAAACCACTCTAAACTTGCAAGAGCATCATGCTAAAGAGTTTTCTTCTCTCTCTCCTAATTGCAGCGACCCTGAAAATGACTGGACTTAAGTTACTTTTAGAGAAAAATATACTGACGGGGCCAAACTATAAAGATTGGCTGCGGAATGTCAAGATGGCTTTGACCTATGACAAACTGGGGTACGTCCTCACCGCTACGGCACCTGCTTTCCCTGGTCCCAAATCCAGCAATGCGGATAAGGAAATCCGCAAAACCTGGGATTTAGATTGCGCGAGAGCCAAGTGCATCGTGCTTGCCTCGATGAACAATGAACATCAGAGGAGGCACGAGGATATGTCCCTAGATGTCATATTTCTCCATACAAAGGAACTTTATGGAGAGCAATCTCGTATAGCAAGATACGAGACCTCTAAGAACTTGTTTCGAGCGAGGTTGGCTGCCGGGTCATCGGTTGGTGAACATGTCCTACAGATGATCAGCTATATTGAAGAGCTCGCAGACCTTGGGACGACTTTGGATAATGAGCTCTATACAGACCTTATTCTCTAGTCCCTTCCTCACACCTACGCCCAGTTTATCCTGAACTTCAACCTTCAAAGAAAAGAAGTTGAACTTCCGGAACTCCTGAACATGTTAAGGAGTGCAGAGGGCACCTTGAAGACATCAAGGGAAACACCCGCTATGTTTGTTGGCGGTTCATCTTCTTCCGGGTCCAAGGCTAGGGCCAAAGGAAGGAAGAAGAAGGCCGCACCCAGACCTAGAGGAGGTGTTAGTAAGGTGGGAAGGAAGGGAAAGAAAAGGAAAGCAGTACCGATAGTTGGCCAGGATGAGTGCTTCCATTGTCACAGGAAAGGGCACTGGAAGAAGGATTGCAAGGCGTGGAACGCCAAGAACCAGGAACCGAAGCAAGCTGTGGCTTCGACTTCAGGTGTGTTTGTAATTGAGAATTGTCTGTCGATCAACTCTACTTCCTGGGTATTGGATACCGGATCAGGATCTCATATTTGCAATTCATTGCAGGCACTGAGAAACCGTAGAGTGCTGAAGGAAGGTGATATGACCCTAAAGGTTGCTAACGGAGCTAGCGTGGGAGCTGCGTCCGTCGGGGACTATCACCTAGGATTGACGAGTGGACACATTTTGGTTTTACATAACTGTTATTTTGTACCCAGCTTAACGTGTAATATCATATCAGTTTCCTTGTTATCAAATAAAGGTTATGATTTCACGTTTGTAAGAGATGTTGTCAACATCCACCTTAATCATGGTTTGATTGGGTCCGGTACTCTAAATAACGGCATATATGTTTTAAAGCAACTCCAAATTTTCAATGTCCAGAACACACTAAAAAGAAAGTCTCCAGATTTGAATAAAGCTTTCTTATGGCATTGTAGACTGGGTCACATCAATGAGAGAAGGTTGACTAAGTTGCATAGAGAAGGATATTTGGACACGTTCGAATATCAAACTTATGACACTTGTCAATCTTGTCTCAAAGGAAAGATGACAAAGACTCCATTTACTGGACAAGGAGTAAGAGCGAGCGAGCTCTTAGGACTCATACACAGTGATGTATGTGGTCCAATGTCTATACATGCGAGAGGTGGTTATTCCTACTTCATTACTTTTACAGATGATTTCTCTAGGTATGGATATGTTTTCTTAATGAAAAATAAATCAGAGGCCTTTGAGAAATTCCTGGAATACAAGAGTGAAGCGGAAAACCAAACAGGCAAAAGTATTAAGACACTAAGATCTGATCGAGGTGGAGAATACTTAAGTGCCGAGTTCCTAGGTTACCTAAAAGAGAAAGGAATTCTCTCTCAGCTTACTCCTCCATACACTCCACAGCACAACGGTGTATCGGAGAGACGGAATCGAACCCTATTGGATATGGTACGATCCATGATGAGTAATGCTGAGTTACCGCGATCTTTCTGGGGATATGCGCTAGAATCAGCGGCATATATTTTGAACAGAGTTCCAACCAAAACTGTGCCTACCACACCATATCAGATGTGGAGTGGGAAGAAACCCTATCTTCAGTATGTAAGGATTTGGGGATGTCCAGCTTTTGTCAAAAAGCAGTTTGTGGACAAGCTCGAGGCACGATCAGTAAAATGTATGCTTGTAGGATATCCAAAGAACTCCAAGGGATATTGCTTCTATTACGCAGAGGAACAAAAGGTTTTTGTTTCTCGTAATGCCCATTTTCTAGAACAACAAGTTTTAGAAAAGGATATAAATGGGAGCGAAATAGAACTGGAAGAAATTCCAGAACCACAAGCTGCTACTGAAAGTTTGGTAGAACCAGAGGTTCAAGAAGAACAGAACATTCCCGCACCCCTCCGCAGGAGTAGTAGGCCGTCTCATCCGCCTGAGAGATACTACGGTTTTCTCATTGACGGGGATAGAGAGGATTGCATCATAGATGATGATGAACCTACTGACTTCCAACAGGCCATCCAGAGCGGCGACTCGGTACGATGGCTAGATGCAATGCGAACCGAAATGGAGTCCATGTACACCAACAAAGTATGGACTTTGGACTTTGCTCCAGATGGGGTAAAACCCATAGGATGCAAATGGATCTTCAAGAAAAAGATTGGTGTAGATGGACAGGTGGAAACCTATAAGGCTAGACTTGTTGCAAAGGGTTTTCGTCAAAGACCTGGTTTGGACTATGACGAAACTTTTTCTCCAGTGGCTATGCTCAAATCCATTCGGGTCCTTCTTGCTATTGCTGCCTTCCATGATTATGAAATCTGGCAGATGGACGTAAAGACGGCTTTTCTGAATGGAAATTTAGAAGAGAGCGTGTATATGGATCAGCCAGAGGGTTTCAATCAGAGTGGGAGCAGCGGGAAAGTATGCAAGCTGCTTAAGTCCATTTATGGACTAAAGCAGGCATCGCGGAGTTGGAACATCTGTTTTGATGAGACAGTCAAAGAATATGACTTTATCAAAAATCCAGATGAACCGTGCATATATAGTAAAGTTGTGGCCAGAAGTGTCGTATTCCTCGTCTTGTACGTGGATGACATTCTATTGATAGGAAATGACATTCCTATGCTACAATCTGTCAAAGGATTCTTGTCACACAGGTTCTCCATGAAAGACCTGGGTGATGCCTCTTACATTCTGGGGATCCGGATCTATCGTGATAGATCCAAGAGGATGTTAGGACTTTCACAGTCCAGGTATATCGACACTGTACTGAAAAGATTCAGTATGGAAGATTCTAAGCGCGGTAATCTACCGGCTTGTCACGGAATCACCCTCTCCAAAGAGATGTCTCCCAAGACTGATTTAGAAAGGGAACGCATGTCTATTATACCCTACGCTTCTGCGGTAGGCTCTATAATGTATGCGATGTTGTGTACCAGACCAGATGTAGCTTACGCACTGAGCGTGGTAAGCCGGTATCAGTCAGACCCAGGGGAGATGCACTGGAAAGCAGTTAAGAACATTCTCAAGTACCTGAGGAGGACTAAGGAGATGTTCTTGGTTTACGGCGGAAAAGACCTCAGGTTGGAGGCCTTTGCTGATTCCGGCTTCCAGAGTGATAAGGACGATTCCAAGTCCATGTCGAGTTATGTCTTTACCCTCAATGGAGGGGCGGTGTGCTGGAAGAGCTCCAAGCAGGACACCGTTGCTGACTCGACGATGGAAGCGGAGTATATAGCTGCTTGCGATGCCGCAAAAGAAGCAGTCTGGATGAAGAAGTTCCTAACAGAACTTCAGGTGGTTCCTACCATAGTTGATCCAATACCTCTGTATTGCGACAACAACGGAGCTATAGCTTTAGCGAAGGAACCAAGGTCCCATCAGAAGTCCAGACACATCTTGAGGCGGTATCACCTGATCAGGGAGATCATTGATCGTCAGGAGATCGAGGTTCGGAGAGTTGCTTCAGAAGAGAACATTGTTGATCCATTCACAAAGGCCCTTCCTCAGATTCAGTTCGAGCGGCTACTCGAGATCATCGGTCTTCGATACGCCAGTACATGGCCCTAGTGCAAGTGGGAGATTGTTAGTGTTTATGCCCTAGAAGGCCATTACTGTATCATAGTAGCTTGTATATTACTTAATGGAAGCTTGGGATATTCACATGTATATAACAGTCTTGCTAAACATTGTAGTATGCTACTTGGTTTTTCTATCTTAATATGTGAGTGTACGTATTGATAGAGCTCTTAGGATCTTGCTTGTCTACCAGCGTTGTGATGGCAGTCACACTAGTGGGGGCTGGGTAGTCTACAAGCACATCCTCATTCAGGTCCCTGGTCGTTGGATTATCGAGACAGAGCATCGATACTCCGGAGTAGACTATTGTGTACGCTTCTCATCCCAGTTGGGGAGATGGTCTGTCCCACAGCCGTCAGTACGTCGTACTGGAGATAGTATACAGGTGCTCGTTGGGTTACGGGTACACCGGACAAGACTCACAGGGAACTGTTGGTTGGTATGATACCAGTCGTCAGTGAACAGTTCCCAGGTGACATGAGTACAGCATAGTCCGCAGACTTGACACTGCTACTTCGCCTCGAGTGTGTCCCACTGTTCTTAGATTGCTACCCTACCACGGCTCAAAGGAGTCGTGCAAACAGGTAGCAGTTGGGTGCAGTCCCGAGCGCTTGGAGGCAGTGGCGGTTAGACAGGATTCGTCCCTCCCGGTATTGGGAGTAGATATCGTGCTGTGTCAGAGAGCCATTACGCAAAGTCCCTGGCCAGGGCAAGCGAGATTTGCTGGTAGGTTCCAGTAGTTTCTCAGGGTGTAATGGACTTCCCTCCGACACGACTTATACCGCTATTAGGGGACTGACGCTTGCCGCCCCCCTAGGCCCGATATGCGATAGTCTTGGACGAACGGACCGGACTGTATGGAGATTGTCACATCAGACTCAGTAGGAGTTCGGATGGGTTTTCTCATCGGCCTTCTTATCGACAACTACCTAGGGACCGTTACGTACAGCTAGTGCCGCTTGCGGTCTGTGGTTAAACCCACTGCCAGCGTAGTAGTCGAGTCTCTAGAGTCCCACACAGAGAGTTTCCTACTCCAGGCGAAACGATATAGAGGTCGCATGGTTTTGCGACAAAGGGTTCGGACGCATACGTGCGTTTACGCACGTACGACTTTCGGACAGTTTTTACCAGTCGGCTTTGGTTTAAGCCAGTTACTGGTATCCGGTTATTGGATTTTTACAGTCTAAAGTTTTTCCGTATTTTTGCGGATTGGAGGGGCGTTCTCGTAATTGTACGAGAAGCTTCTAGAAGATGTGACTAAGGAGGTTACTTATGGATAAGAAAGTGAGTCATGAGGTGATTCATCATTATCATTAATTACACCATAAATGATAATGACACATGCTTAATGAATCACCTCTTTTCATTTATGAAGCATGCTTATTCATTTCTTTTATTCATTTTTCTTAAATAAGAATGCTTCATAATATATTATGATACACTCTCTCTCTTCTCATTATCTTATCTCACATTCTCTCTCCTCAAGCTCTCATCTTCAAACCCTAATCCTTACACCTCATGAGTTGAGATCAAAGGATTAGTTAGACTAAACAATCCATAACCATCACTCTATCTCATCCTAACTTCTTTGATTAGCAATCCAAGAAGGTTAGTTGCCTCAAGTTTAGAGGTTTAGCTTGGAGTTTCGCTCTCGGGTGGATCGTCTACTACCTAGAGAAGGCCGAGGAGAACAAGGAGATCGTAAAGACGAAGGACAAGTTTCGATAGGTATAATCCCTAAGCATAGTAGTTTAGAACAACTATATGTTTGGTTAGTTATCGTTTAGCTTCGATTTAAGCGGTTAGTTGATGTTCGTTCCTTAAACTTGATTGTTTTTGTAAATTCCGCCTCCCCACAAGTACTGGGGTGTACTACATCGACTTACAAAAATCACATCGGAAAACCAAAACGGCACACGCTACTCTCATAGGTAAAAACCTATAGTCTCGCATGTAAACACGACCAATAACCCTTTGCCGTTGACGTTCAAACGCCACCCGACAGAAACGAATCACCGAATACCATAATACATGCTAAAACAAGTCGTAAACCATGCGCCAACACAAGAAAAAGATCCCAGATTCTACCCTAGATAGAATCAGTCAAAGTTGCATATGCCAAGGGTCTAGTTTACTAGAGATGGACCTACAGAACAAGCTCGAATCAAAATGGGCCAGGTCTGGCCGCAAATTGCGGCCAGAAGGGATTTATTTATGGCCAAAAAGAGGGGGTAGGGTCTAGGGCTTTGGGTGATGGTTCCTATATGCCTGCATGTATCACTGTCAATCCAAAATAATTTTCAGGTGTCCCGGGTATTAGCAGATTTCCAAATACAATCACAGAATCACAGTTTTTCCCGATATCGTTTTTATAAATCCGTATTTCGGGTTCTAGTCTCTGGTTTAGTCCAATGTAACATCACAACATGGATTGTAGTCCCTAATTACATCTCAATTCACCTTTGATTTCACTTCAAACCCTAAACCCTAACTTGGAATTTCCAAAGTCCTCAAAACCACTCGATATCGACATGAAACAAGTATAGATGCACAAGGAATTGAAATACTACTCTAATGGTGCAGAAATTACTTCCTTTGGCAACTCAAGAAAATTCTTGAGTTGCTCAAAGTCCTCAAAATTCTCTCTTTCTTGGTCTAATGTGTTCATCTCGAGCTTGTGAACAATTTTTGTGAAAAGGGAATAGGGTTTTAGAGTTGTATCCATGGTGTTTTGGGGCTTGGAGATGGAGGAGGAAGAGGGGAAAGGTAGCAGCAGCAGCACAAAGGAGAGAGGGGAGAGAAAATGAGAAGAAGAAATGATGGAGGAATGGTTCAACAAGTCAAAGGTGCACCCCTCACCCACTCTTTCTCTCTCTTAATCTTACCTTACGTTTTCTTTTCTTTTCCTTTTATTTCCTTCTCCTCGGAATAGTAAACCCAAAACAAACCATGCACCCAAAACATATAAGAAAATGTAGTAAGTGTGGAAAAAATGATACGTGCATGTTTTGCACAAAAATGCTAAAAAGCCGATTAGCGATTTTTAATCGCGATTAGCACTAAATTAGCATATAATTAATCATAAAAACTTTAAAATGGCATAATTCCATAAATTACCCTATTTTGGAATTTTCCATAATTTTTCCAATTTTTTCCCCATTTATCGGTATTTAATTATACCGAAATATTAAAATATTCATTAAAAATTAATATTAAATTATGAAAATTCCCAAAAAATAATATTTTATTTTTTTTTGAAATGTTACAATCTTCCCCCCTTAAAGAAATTCGGTCCCCGAATTTAAATTTAAACCCCCAAATTCTAAAACATTTCAATAAAATGTCCAAGTCGTCGGGGCTCCGAAATCATCAACACATAAAACGCATCATAGCGCAATGCATTCGCATGAGTAATGAGCAGGTAACTTAAAATCGAAACTCCGTCAAGCGTCCCGCAATCATTGGAGTCATGGTAAAAGACACAAATGTCAAATCCACATAAACCAATATGACCTAAACCAGAACTATACATGTAAATATCAAATCTATACATGTAAATATCTGAAGGAAATGCATGCCAAATCTTCTTAAGTCACCGTGCGATGCGCATAACACTGCACAGTGGCGGACGTCTATTATGATAAAATAACCATATACGTATATATCCTTTGTTTAATATATACGTTCCGCCGTTTTTGAAAACAATTTAGAAGGGTTTCCTTGTTTTAAACGTTTCGTATCATATCAGACACGTAGGTAAATACTGAGACTATAGCTCGCTTTTTTAAAATCCTTTCGAAATCTATCAATGCAAGCAAAATATATCCAGGTACTGTCCTCTGACTAGTCCTGCTCGGTACGAAAACAAATCGCAAATATCATAAAAATGTACTGCTCCATAAGAAATCAATCCAAAAAATGTATATATGAATACTACGTGCGTCTGGTGCGCACGGAAATCAAAATCCATATATGTGCCATACATGTGCGCATAAACAACATCAAGGTGCAACGGGTGTGCACGAAACATCGGTCATAGGCAACGTGTGTGCCTGATAGCAAAATCAGGTGCATCTGACATGCACGAAGAATCTCGATTTAGTGCATCTTGTGTGCACCAAAATCGCATCTTATAACATGCGCCCAACATGCGCGAAAACCCAAATCAGGTGCACAAGGTGCACAAAACAAATATCGAACATCCCAATCGAAATCGAAGTACAATGCATCTTAGTGCACAAAATGCGTATCACTGCACTGCAAGTATATGTGAACTATACCGAGTGCAAAAACCAAATCGTGTGCGTACATATGCACAAAATCAACTCAACTGTATGAAACCCATAAAATCATAAACTTGTGAAACCAAGCCACGAAAACGATATCAAGTGCAACAACAGTGCAAAAGTCGTAAATACTCAGTAGGTGCAACCATGGTGCATGAAAACAAATATCATGAAACTCAATCATCAAAATCAATCATGCGAATAGATCGCCCAAAATACCGAAATCAAGTATGGCGGAATAGTCCCGCTCAAGCACATCCTCTAAGAGTCTCTGGCCAATTGTCGTGGTCACTCATAGCATGTCTCGTCGACGATCATGAACTCCGGCCTGATGGTGTGCGTAACATGACCACTCCTGGGTCTAAGTCTTCTCGTAATTTATTCCAGGAATGTCCTGTCGAGGTCTCTCCCAAATCTCGTCTCTGCCGAACTGTCCGGAAGTCATCGTCCTTTACTATATCTGTTTCTTGTTCCGGAATGACCGCATACTCATCGCGACTCCTTCTGGAAGGTGTATCCAAGTACAGTGCCTCGGCATGCGTACCGCATCACTGATGTCGGTGGAGTGGAACGTCATCACATCCAGATCTGGTACGAACCTCTTACTCCACTTTTCTCTAATGTCGACTGCTTCGGATTCGTCTCGTCGTGGCTGCATGGACTGAGCTCCAACGTCTATCCTCTTATCTGGAGTCTCCCAAGAAGTGCATATCACCACCTAGCATCCTGTAACATTTCAGAAAATATAAAATATTACTTTAGGAATTTAATATTAAAATAATATTTTTCGCGAAAACCGCCCGATTTGCGAAATTGGGGTTTTCGAAAAAGGGTATAAATATATACCAATAATTATGAAATAAATGAAAATTAAAATGATTTATTCATTTAATAATATAATTAAAGGATTTGGCATTTTTAAAATTTATTATACGCAGTTTCGATAAAAACCCGATTAGTGCACTGCTAATCGCGATTAAGCCAAATCCGTGTTTCTACAGTTTTCCATGACTAGTGCACCATGACATGTTACATGTTGTTTCATTTCATTTGTGTTATGGTTTTATTGTGGTGAGAAAAGAAAAAGAGAAGAAAAAGGTGTCATGATGAGTGAGGAGAGAGAAAGGGGACATAATGATGACATGGAAAGGGAGTGGGTGAGAATTATAGTGAGAGGGAGAGGTGGGCTGCTGCCTTAGCCATTTTTCTCCCATAATTTTCTTTCCCTCTTCATCTCCTTCAACTCCACATCCCTCTACCTTCTACCCTCTTGATCCACCCCAAAAACTTGCTGAAACCCTATACCCTTTCACAAAAAAATGATCACCTCCTCACCCTCATCGCTATGAACCAAGAAAAGTCGGATTTTGACAACTTTGGGACTTCTAGGGTTTTCTTAAGAGACATCCATGAGATATATCTCATACCATGTTAGTTTAGATTGAAGTCCTAGCTTTTAGTTTAACTTAGAACTCGTTTAGTGGTGATTTGTGGAGATTAGAAAACCATAGTGAGGGTTTGAGTGAAATTGTTGCTTGATGATGTTTGAGTGGCTGTGGAGGGGCTGTATAATACCAGAGAATGAGTATGTGGAACAAAAATACGGATTTAGGATTTGAGTTCATGTCGGTTTTGTGGGAATAAATGGTGTGCAGGGAAATCTGGATCAACCTGGGGGATTTTCGAGAGTAGCAAACAACTCTAGGGGCCAAATTAGGGTACTAGGAGACCCCCTTGACGAGATGGACCCAACCTGAGAATGGGGACCAGAGGAGGCCGGTTTTTTTGGTGATGTGGCCGGTCACATGGTGACATGGGGTGTCGGGGTTGGTCCAGTAGCTCATATACATCATATACAACACTCTAGACTTGTTTGTGCAACTCCTTTTGGCCTGAGTCAAAATCTGGAGCACTTTAGTGTGTTTTTGGCTATGTTTCCGTATTTTCAAATGTTTAGATTTGATTTTGGTATTTGGTATTGTGTTTCCGTCGTGTGGCATTTGGACGTCCTCGACCAGGGGTTCTGGTCTTGTTTTGCACGCAAAGTTATAGGTTTTGACTTATGAGCGAAACGTGTACCGTTTTGGTTTTTCCGCCTTGGTTTTAATACGTATTGCGATTGTTTATTATTGTAGGTACCCTCGTAGGGATTCCGAGGCGATGGAGCGTGGCGTCATCGACTTCGGCAAGCGAAGACTAAGGTGAGTAGATCTATATCTACCGGGGAAGTCGAGTGGATGGCGTATAGCACCCCCGAAAACTTTTGATGGAAAACCGATTTATAGAATATGGTTAGGAAACCTAGATTAGGAAACTAGGGTTAGAATGAGATAGCTATGAAACCATATTAGAAACTAGAGGATAGTTAGAAGTGATATGTTACTACTGTCGTAGGATGACATTTAGCGATATTACCGCTTAGGGTACTGTAGGACTAGATAGTCGATGTAGATGCGTCATCCGAACCATACCTTTTTCTAAACCAAAGAATCACATGTATCTTTTAAATGTATATCTTGAGGGATGTTACGGATTTTCAAATGATATCTTTTCCTTAAAAACACCGTAACCCCTGTTTTCAAAACTACGATTCACTTCTTTAAAAATCCGATTGTATGGTTCGGGTGTGTTTGTTAGATTAGATACTTATACCTAGTGGAGATAGCATGTTTATGTAAACTCGACATATCATGAGACATAAATGCGATGAAAGAATACAAGACGGATTTGATGATATGATGATATGATGATATGATGGTATATGGATGCGAGTCGATCGAGATGATTTATACCCTGCCGGTCCCCTGATATGAGATTATTACAGATGTGACCTGGGACATAGGTATATAGGGTTATATATATATATATATATATATAGAATGTTGTGAATCATGGATGATAGGCCGTATGTGATATTAGGCCGTACCCTCATTTGTCGTATAGGATGATAGGATCCCTTTTAGTATAATGCCGCCGCACGATGATATTCCGTGCGTGATGAGTTTGACTTGATGATTGATTCTTACCCTTGACTAGAGGTTGCCATACGATGTATTATACCGTATGCGATGTTATTGGGCTAGATGCCGATTGATAGATACACCGACTCGGACATATGATAGTTACGTATACCTTATAGCTGTTAGCTGATGATTTACCTTGTGCTCCATTCATGATATTATTATCGCATCGCATATACCTGTGATAGTACACTTGCACCATTATCGATGATGCGTATGTTACACGTACACATATTTGCCGGCTCACACACTTCATCATCGATAATTGCCATGTCACTACACAGTAGGGTTGCTACATCATGACATATAAATTGATACATTCATACTTGCAGATATATACATTTGTATATCCATATTCGTGCACATATACATTGATACATTCATACTTGCGGATATATACATTTGTATATCCATATTCGTGCACGTATACTTTGTTACATTCATACTGGCGGATTTACACATTTGTATATCCATATTTTTGCACACATACATTGGTACATCTATACTTGCACATATACATATTGTACCTACATAGATAACTGATTTTATTGGGAGATTGGGAACCGCATGTTATATTTTAAAAACTGGAATCATCTTAAAAGAGCGGTTTCCCCTTATTATGTCATATCACTGTTCCAGGTTGCATGATATATTGATATGCTTAAAATTTAGTTATATGTCGCATACATTATACTCTACGTATTTTACGCATTGAGATGTGCTGTTTTTATGAGATTTCTGGATTTGAGAACCGTGACTATTTCAAAAGGAAGCATGTACTGTTTTAAAAACCCGGTTTCTCTTGATATGATATTTCAGTGCGTCCACCATGCGTTTTCTCGGTTCTGAGAGTGGCATGTGAAACCCGATTCGAGGAGTGGTAGGCACCGATTGCGGGTACATGGTGGACCCGGTGAGGTACCCCGGGGCAAGAAGACTCGGATATGTTAGACGGTGAGCCCGGCAGGGGAGCACTACCTACCGGTGATAGTATTTGGGCTCGGAGAATATCCGGAGGATACCGACTGAAGTCGAGAGATGATATGGGCCGATCTGGACTGACGGAGCCCGTGGGCCGATCCAGACTGACGGAGCTCGATATATGAGGATTTACGTGCCGATGCTGTGCACTGTTTTCATGATGTTTTCGAGTGTCGATGCTAGGCACTCAGGTTCCATGATTTTGATGTGTCGGGAGGGACACCGTTGATATACATCCTCATACTTTCATGCACACTCTTTTATGACGTTTACATGCATGATGTTGTTGCTTCGGTGGTTGACGCGTGGACTGGATCCACATACATACATACATACATTGATTTTACTATTGGAGGTTAAGACATGCTTATAGACATGGATTCATGGGTGGACGGGATCCACATATCTGCATACCTTGATTTTGGTTGGACGATACCTATATACAAGCATTGATTATTACTGTTGGATGTTATCCACATGCATAGGTAGTGACTACCTTGTTGCCACATATACGACCCGGTCACACTAGATATCATAGTATTACCTTTTGATATAGTTGACCTAGGAGTCGTTGTTTATTCGATTTCTACTTGTAGATATATTTCTATTCATGAGTTGGCAACTCACCCCCGTTGTGCTACAGTTCTTGCAGGTTGACCGCTTGGATCAGTAGCGGCATCGCTGGCACACAGCTTCAATTGGGTGTTTTGCAGTGGTTGGTGGGACATTTGTATCATACCCACTCTTGTATTACATTTCATATTGTATTTAGTTAACTCCATTAATCAATCAAAATTAGAATTTGTATAAGTAATGAGACTTAGTGGGTTTGTGGTTGCGAGACTTAGAGAGAGGGGTTTTTCGCTACTTGTGATATTTATGTCTTGCTTCCTTTTCTCTTTGTGGTGATCTTCGCTGTTGGGCGTCGTATACTTATTTATTCTATATTGTGTGGTTGTGATCCGCCGTTTGGCGAAGAGCTAGCTCCCGCATGGGGATGCCATTATTCTTATTATGTACTTGTGGTTTTGGATCAAAATATACAAAGGAGGTGCTGCCAAATTTTTTAAAAGACGAAACATGTTTTCAACTAGTAAACTTCACTTGCATCATTCATGTTCTTTTCTATGCATTAAGAAAACTTGATTTCTTTATACCTTTATTTCAAAACCTAACCTCCTTTATTTTTTTTAAAAGGTTTAGATTTCTGGGTTGCAGCTTACTTGAATTCCGTTACGCCTTTAGACGTTGCGTGATTCAAGTGCTGGTCACGAGCTAATATTTCGGGTCGTGACAAATTTGGTATCTGAGTGCTAGGTCTAACCTTTGTTCGAGTCTATGTTTGACTATGCGGAGTCTAGGGCGGGTATGTATTTGGGAACCTAGGCTTGACCTTACGGAACTTAGACTTGAACGGGGGGGGGGGTATTATACCCGAACTTTCTTTTCATAGGCTGACCCTGATTGATGGAGTACGTAGCTTGAGTAGAGTTACGTACCGTACGTATGTTCCCCGACATATTTACGGTACGATACGCCACTTAAGAAACCTTAGGGTGTACATATTTTCGAGACCAGTGATTCTCTTCGTATCCATGATTATACATCCATCGGATATCCTCGATTCTATCAGTTCCATGATCATACGTTCATTGATGCTGTACCTTCTTATGATCATGTATCCATTCTGGATCTGTCATTTCCTCTCATGCCGTTGATCTGCTTTCTTCGATACTCGATTAAGGTTCCTGTCACCATATGTGAGCGCTGGTTGAGCTGCTGCTAGTGTTGCGGTCAGGGCGAGCTCGTCTGGTACGAGGGCTGACCATTATGTTTTCTGGTGACGTGGGAACGTCTCGAGTTAGTATTTATGTTGTGACCTCTTGCGGAGGAGAGTGCTTGGTTTTACACCGGATGATCGGGCCATTGTTAGAGCTTCCAGTTGCGAAAGGACTGTTGATGTACAGCATACCTCCGAGATTTTGATGTCGCCTACCGTACAGACAGGTGACCCAGCTGTTGCTAAGATGTTAGGATGTCGCTACGAGCTAAGATCGCTAGAGCTTCCAGGCAGAAATGCGACAGATGATAGCTAGTCTACCCCGATTTGAGAGACGAAGGTGATTCGTCAGATTGATACACCGACGCAGGCCTTGTTGAGTTGAATATTTTTAGTGTGGAGAGTCTTATTCAGATCTAGAGCAGACCGATCCAGAGATGACCGCCGATGTATCGCCTTTCGTGGAGGATTGAGGCATTGTTTAGCGTGCGACCGAAGGGTATCCTCATGTCTCCTAGGCGAAGTTAAAAGGTTCGAACGAGTGTCAGAAACCCATTTTCCCCAAGTTTAAAGTGTTCGGAGGAACATGCAGGTAATTCTGTGGACCCTCTAGAAGAATGAAACCCTAACTCGACATAATGACCATGGAACCGCTTTGAACCTTAGGGTTTGTGGCAGTTTAGCGGTGCCATCAGTGAGGCTTAGGTTTTCTCTTCTACGGCTGGTCCAGAGGTGTTGTGGTATGTACCAGATATTTTTAGACTGTGCTCAGGTGTTGAGCCTTCGGGAAATTTTGGGACCTCGATGACTCGATCGAAAATTTTGACGTCATCCAGATACCATGTGATAAGAGATCAGTAAGTTGACCAGCTTCGGATAGAGGACCTCACCAAGATACGTTGTGAGTTGATCGAGAGCGGGTGAGTATTGAGTATTCCTTCGATGGTTGGGACGAGTTCCCGAGGACGTGTTCGGCCAGATATCTTCTACAGAGTGATGAAGATTCCAAGTTCGTGCCTTCGAGTCCATGTAATAGACTTCGGATTGACTATGGCCGAGAACCGTTGCAGTACATAGATAGCATGACGTGACGTCAAGGTGGACGATGATAAAGGCAAGCGGAGCCAGAGGTTCATGCGAGATACTGACGAGCTGCTGCTACTCCCTATCGAGATTAGAGATCTGATATGCATACAGAGGCGTTGGGATATGGCCAATTCCCGAGGAAACGTTGTACTGAAACGCAGATGTCCAGAAAACGAGAAAAGATTATATAAGATTACCAGCCTTCGTACAGTTCGGCATAGGTGAGATCAGAAGAGACCTTGAGCAGGATTCCTTCCGGGACACTGCTGCAATGAGATTTGCACCCAGGATTAGATGCGTCACTTGCATTCAGAGAGCCAGAGGCCGAAGCCAGTAACGTGCTTCCTTACGAATGATCGTGACAATGACTGAGAGATGACCAGAGAAGTGCTAGAACGGAATCTTCGCCATTAGCACACCTGACAGGGCTGATGAGCCGATGGATTACAAGAGTAGTAATCCACAGAGGAAAAGAAGACCCAGAGACAGAAGGCGCCAGACCGTGAGTAGGAGGCGAGCGGATATTCTTGTTCCGCCGGTTCTAGGCGCACCGATTCATTTTTCGACATTGTAGGAGGTGTACCTCGATGTCCTTTATTGCGATTTGCGTTTGTGATCTGAGTGTCACGCTTATATCGCTTGGATTTGAGTTTTGATGACGAGTTTCCTGATATTGATTTCGTGCACCATGGCTGCACCTACTGGGTATTTACATTTTGTGCATAGTTATTGCACTTGAGATATGTTTTTATACACCATTGTATTGGTTTTTGATTTGTGCATGTTTATTGCACTTGATATCGGTTTTGTGCCTTGGCTGCACATGTCTATGATTTCGTGGATTTCATACGGTGATTTGATTTTGTGCGTGTGGTACGCACTCGAGTTGATTTTTGCACTCGGTATAGCTTCTATGTGCTTGTAGTGCATTGATATGCATTTTGTGCACGCAGTTGCACACATTTACGATTTTATACACCTTGGTGTACTCGGTGTTGCTGTTTATGCTTTTGAGTTATTGATTGGTATTTCGTGCACTGGATGCACTGTATTTGTATTTCGTGCACTGGATGCACTGTATTTGTATTTCGTGCGTTTGCTGCACTAGATTGCATTCTTGCATTTGTTGCACCGGACGGGTACTTATGCGTTGTCGCACTGGATTTATACCCTTACCTTGGTTGCACCCGATTTAAATCCTTGAGCATTTGTTTTACCAGATTTGTATTTTCGTACGCGTTGGCACTTGCCGTTCGTTTTCGTGCATGTTACTGCACTATATGCTTTTACGGACTTGACGCGTTTTGGTTGGATTTTTGCGCATATTAGGCGCTTGATTTTGGATTTTGTGCGCATCGGATGCACTTGAGTGAGATTTTACTCGTGCATGTGGGATGCTCTTGATTTGGATTTTCTTCCGTGCATATTGGATACGATTTCATTCGTGCGGGACATATGCACTCGAGTTGGATTTTCACGCATGTTGGGCGCATGATATGAGATGTGATTCTGTGCACACCAGATGCATGGAATTGAGATTTTAGTGCACTTTAGATGTGCTTGGTATTGTTGTCGTGCACACCCGTTGCACTGGACAGATACTTTCGTGCACAACCGTTGCACGTAGTCTTGGCTTTTGTGCATATTGTGGCACCGGTATTTGGATTTTATTTCCATGCGCACCAGATGCATGTGATTATTGGATACGCCTTTTGAGTCTGATTATGCTTTTGAGCACTTTGTTTTCATGTTGGGTACTATATTGTGTAGTAGCCAAACAGGACTGATCGAAGGACAATACCTGAGTACTTTGCATGCATTAAAAGGCTACCAAAAGGGTTTTCAAAAGGAGCTATAGTCTCACTATTTCCTACGTGTCCATGAGCGACACGAACATTTTTAAAGGAAGACCTTTTGGGATATTTTGAAAACGATGGAACGTGTACTTAAGAAAACATATATGGACATATATTATTATTTTAAAATGAGCGTCCGTCAGTTATACCGTGAGTTACGCATTCCCGCGGCAGTTTAGAAAAGATCTTTGCATGTATTTTATTCAGATTTTGGAGTTTTCCAGGATGTGTACACGTACTATAGTATTTGACTAGTGTGTATTGGATTTCAGATTTCGAGACCTGTATCTCTACTGTAACTCTGAGGATATGCGTGCAAATCCAATGATTTGCGTGACGCTTGACGGAGTTCGATTTTGAGTATTGTACTCGTTTTCATGCGCACTTGGCGCGTTGTGATATTTCTGCGTTTTCCATGATTTCGGAGCCCCGCTGATTTGAGCTGATTATTGAAATGTCTTAGATTTTGGGGGTTTAAATTTAAATTCGGGGACCGAATTTATTTAACGGGGGAAGATTGTAACATTTCAGAAAATATAAAATATTACTTTTGGAATTTAATATTAAAATAATATTTTTCCCGAAAACCGCCCGATTTGCGAAATTGGGGTTTTCGAAAAAGGGTATAAATATATACCAAAAATTATGAAATAAATGAAAATTAAAATGATTTATTAATTTAATAATATAATTAAAGGATTTGGCATTTTTAAAATTTATTATACGCAGTTTCGATAAAAACCCGATTAGTGCACTACTAATCGCGATTAAGCCAAATCCGTGTTTCTACAGTTTTCCATGGCTAGTGCACCGTGACATGTTACATGTTGTTTCATTTCATTCATGTTATGGTTTTATTGTGTTGAGAAAAGAAAAAGAGAAGAAAAAAGTGTCATGATGAGTGAGAAGAGAGAAAGGGGACATAATGATGACATGGAAAGGGAGTGGGTGAGAATTATAGTGAGAGGGAGAGGGGGGCTGCTGCCTTAGCCATTTTTCTCCCATTATTTTCTTTCCCTCTTCATCTCCCTCAACTACACATCCCTCCACCTTCTACCCTCTTGATCCACCCCAAAAACCTTGCTAAAACCCTATACCCTTTCACAAAAAAATGATCACCTCCTCACCCTCATCGCTATGAACCAAGAAAAGTCGGATTTTGACAAATTTGGGACTTCTAAGGTTTTCTTAAGAGACATCCATGAGGTATATCTCTTACCATGTTAGTTTATATTGAAGTCCTAGCTTTTAGTTTAACTTAGAACTCGTTTAGTGGTGATTTGTGGAGATTAGAAAACCGTAGTGAGGGTTTGAGTGATATTGTTGCTTCATGATGTTTGAGTGGCTGTGGAGGGGCTGTATAATACCTGAGAATGAGTATAGGAAACAAAAATACGGATTTAGGTTTTGAGTTCATGCCGGTTTTGTGGGAAGAAATGGTGTGCATGGAAATCTGGAGCAACCTGGGGGATTTTTGAGAGTAGCAAACAACTCTAGGGGCCAAATTAGGGTACTAGGAGACCCCTTTGACGAGATGGACCCAACCTGAGAAGGGGGACCAGAAGAGGCCGGTTTTTTTGGTGATGTAGCCGGCCACATGGTGACATGGGGTGTCGTGGTTGGTCCAGTAGCTCATATACATCATATACAGCACTCTAGACTTGTTTGTGCAACTCCTTTTGGCCTAAATCAAAATCTGGAGCACTTTAGTGTGGTTTTTGGCTATGTTTCCGTATTTTGAAATGTTTAGATTTGATTTTTGTATTTGGTATTGTGTTTCCGTCGTGTGGCGTTTGGACGTCCTCGACCAGGGGTTTTGGTCGTGTTTTGCCCGCAAAGCTATAGGTTTTGACTTATGAGCGAAACGTGTATCGTTTTGGTTTTAATACGTATTGCGATTGTTTATTATTGTAGGTACCCTCACATGGATTCCATGACGATGGAGCGTGGCGTCATCGACTTCGGCAAGCGTAGACTAAGGTGAGTAGATCTATATCTACCGGGGAAGTCGGGTGGATGGCGTATAGCACCCCCGAAAACTTTTGATGGAAAACCGATTTATAGAATATGGTTAGAAAACCTAGATTAGGAAACTAGGGTTAGAATGAGATAGCTATGAAACCATATTAGAAACTAGAGGATAGTTAGTAGTGATATGTTACTACTGTCGTAGGATGACGTTTAGCGATATTACCGCATAGGGTATTGTAGACTAGATAGTCGATGTAAATGCGTCATCCAAACCATACCTTTTTCTAAACCAAAGAATCACATGTATCTTTTAAATGTATATCTTGAGGGATGTTACGAATTTTCAAATGATATCTTTTCCTTAAAAACACCATAACCCCTGTTTTCAAAACTACGATTCACTTCTTTAAAAATCTGATTGTATGGTTCGGGTGTGTTTGTTAGATTAGATACTTATACCTAGTAGAGATAGCATGTTTATATAAGCTCGACATGACATGAGACATAAATGAGATGAAAGAATACAAGACGGATTTGATGATATGATAATATGATGGTATACGTATGCGAGTCGATCGAGATGATTTATACCCTGCCGGTCCCCTGATATGAGATTATTGCAGATGTGACCTGGGACATAGGTATATAGGGTTATATATATATATAACACACACACACACACACACACACACACACATATATATATATATATATATATATATATATATATATATATATAGAATGTTGTGAATCATGGATGATAGGCCGTATGTGATATTAGGCCGTACCCTCATTTTTCATATAGGATGATAGGATCCCTTTTGTAAGTCCACGTTGCTCACCCCGGTTCTTACAGGGTGGCGGAAACGGTATAAAAAATCGATTTTTAACGCAAAGGCAACATGGACAAAAAGAAGGATCTTTGCTAAACTACAAACTAGCTAACTGCATGATGTTCTATCTACTATGTCATAGAGATTATACCTCACGACACCGGTCCTTCGTGTCTTCATTCCGCTGTCCGGCTCGTCCATCCATGCTCCGAGGGTCGATCCGGATCTTGATCACCTCCGCGGCCTTCTTGAGTCGAAGACGATCCACCCGAGAGATGTACTCCGAGCTCCACCTCGAGCCGAGGCAACTAGGGCAACAAGATCGCTAGTCTTGATGTCCTAGGATGTGTAGAAGAGATAGATGGAAGTGTTTGTCTATTTGGATCCTTTTTCTCTCAACACATGAGATCAAAAGAAATTTTCAAGAGGAGGAAGATGAAGGAGAACAACCTTGGAGCTTTCTCATTTCTTTTCAAGAGAGAGAAAGAGAAATGAGAAATGAATTATTGTGCTAGAGAGAATGAACCATGGTTGCAATAATACACCACTATCATCATTACTAATCTTTTCAAGATTAAGTTGATGGCAACAATTGACTTGACCATTATCATAATCCAAAAATAATAAGAAATCCAAAGAATACTCTAGACCTCTCATGAAGGTCCAAGTCAACTTTGGTCAAACGGTCAACAAAGTCAAGTATGGTCAAAGCAATTAGCCATCACACAATAATCACTAAAAAGATTAGTAAATAATGTCCCCGGCTCATTATGGTTTTGACCGAACCAACTGCCAAAACCCTAATGAGTCCGCCTCATTATTGCTTCGAGCGAATCAACTGTCAAAACCCTAATGAGACACCTCCTTCCTCTTCGCTCCTCACAACAGTGCATACACACCAGCATTCGCATTTCATAGAATGCGAATGCACAGAATACAAAACAAATCCATCCGTGCAATACTAGGATCTGGCTTAAACCAAAGCCCACTAGTATTGCCTGCCCAAACAGCATACGCACACAAGTGCACGTAAGTGATCGTAGCCCTGCCGTAAAACTATACGGCCTCTACACGTTTCGTTCAGTGCAGGGAAACTCTCTGTGTGGGACTCTAAAGTCTCGACACTACGCTGGCAGTGGGTTTAACCACAGACCGCAAGCGTTACTAGCTGTACGTAACGGTCCCCAGGTAGATGTCGATAAGAAGGCCGATGAGGTAAACCCATCTGAACTCCTACTGAGCCTTTATGTGACAATCTCCGTACAGTCCGGTCTGTTCGTCTAAGAATATCGCATGGCAAGCCTAGGGGGGTGGCGAACGTCAGTCCCCTAATAGCGGTACAAGTCGTGTCGGAGTGTAGCCCAGAACACCCTGAGATAACACTGGAAACCTACCAGTATATCTCGCTTGCCCTGGCCAGGGACGACTATGTGTAATGGCTCTCCTAGACTCAGCGCGATATCAACCCCCAATACCGGGAGAGACGAATCCTGTCTAACCGTGACTGCCTCGAAGTGCTTCGGGACTGCACCCAACTACTACCTGTTTGCACGACTCCTTTGAGCCGTGGCAGGGTAGTAATCAAAGAACAGTAGGAACACACTCGAGGCCAAGTGACAGTGTCAAGTCAACGGACTAAGTTGTACTCATGTCACCTGGGAACTGATAACCGACGATAGGTATAATACCAACCAACAGTTCTCGACGAGTCCTGTCCAGTGTACTCGTAACTTAACGAGCATCCACATACTATCTCCAGTACGACGTACTGATGGCTGTGGGAAAGACCATCTCCCCTTCTGGGATGAGAAGCGCATACGCTAGTCTACTCCGGAGTATCGATGCCCTGTCTCGATAATCCTACGACTAGGGACCTGTATAAGGATATGCTTATAGATTACCCAGCCCCCACAAGTGCGACTGCGATCACAACGCTGGTAATTAAGCAAGATCCTAAGGGCTCCACTAATATGTATAAGCAATATGCTAAAATAAACACATGCACATATTAAAGTAGAAACAAACCAAGTAGCATATATACTGCCATTTTGAGCAAGATTGTTTATACAACTGTGAATATCCCAAGCTTCCATTAAGTAATATACAAGCGAGTATGATACAGTAATGGCCTCTAAGGCATATACACTAACATTCTCCCATTTGCACTAAGGCCATGTACTGGCGTATCGAAGACCTATCATCTCGATCAGCCGCTCGAACTGAGTCTGGGGTAGGGCCTTCGTGAGTGGATCTGCAGTGTTTATACCAAATTTACTCTCTTCACCTTGATCTCTCGGCGATCTGCGATCTCCCTGATCAGGTGGTACCGCCTCAAAATGTGCCTGGACTTCTGATGGGACCTGGGTTCCTTCGCTAAAGCTATAGCACCGTTGTTGTCGCAATACATCAGTATTGGATCAACAATGGTAGGAACCACCTGAAGCTCCATGAGGAACTTCATCATCCAGACAGCTTCCTTTGCGGCATCCCAAGAAGCTATGCACTCCACTTCCATAGTTGAGTCAGCAACGGTTTCCTGCTTAGAACCCTTCCAGCAAACCGCCCCTCTATTGAGGGTAAAGACATAACCCGACATGGACTTGGAGTCATCCTTGTCACTCTGGAAGCTGGAGTCAGCAAAGGCCTCAATCTGGAGGTATTTTCCGCCATACACCAAGAACATCTCCTTAGTCTTTCTCAGGTACTTGAGAATGTTCTTTACTGCTATCCAGTGTTTCTCCCATGGGTCCGACTGATACCGGCTTACAACGCTCAATGATTATGCTACATCTGGTCTGGTATACAACATCGCATACATTATAGAGCCTACCGCAGATGCGTAGGGTATAGATGACATGCGAGCCCTTTCCAAATCAGTCTTGGGAGACATCTCTTTGGAGAGGGTGATTCCATGACAAGCCGGTAGATTACCGTGCTTGGAATCTTCCATACTGAATCGTTTCAGTATGGTGTCGATGTACCTGGACTGTGAAAGTCCCAACATCCTCTTAGATCTGTCACGATAGATCCGGATCCCCAGAATGTAGTTGGCATCGCCCAGGTCCTTCATGGAGAACCTCTGCGACAAGAATCCTTTGACTGACTGTAGCATAGGAATATCATTTCCTATTAGGAGAATGTCATCCACGTACAAGACGAGGAATACCACAGTTCTCCCTACAATCTTACTGTTAATGCATGGTTCATTTGGGTTTTTGATAAATTCGAATTCTTTGACAGTATCATCGAAGCAGATGTTCCAACTCCGCGATGCCTGCTTCAGTCCATAGATGGACTTGAGCAACTTGCACACTTTACTGCTGCTCCCACTCTAAATGAATCCCTCCGGCCGATCCATATAGACGCACTCTTCTAAATTTCCATTTAGAAAAGCCGTCTTTACGTCCATCTTCCAGATTTCATAATCGTGGAAGGCAGCAATAGCAAGAAGGATCCGAATGGATTTGAGCATAGCCATTGAAGAAAAGGTCTCGTCATAGTCCAAACCAGGTCTTTGATGAAAACCCTTTGCAACAAGTCTAGCTTTATAGGTTTCAACCTGCCCATCTACACCAATCTTCTTTCTGAAGATCCATTTGCAGCCTACGGGTTTTACCCCTTCTGGAGCAAAGTCCAAAGTCCAAACTTTGTTGGTGTACATGGACTCCATCTCGGTCCGCATTGCATCCAGCCATTTTACCGAGTCACCGCTCTGAATGGCTTGCTGGAAGCTAGTAGGTTCACCATAGTCAATGGTGCAATCTTCTCTATCCCCGTCTATGAGTAAACCGTAGTATCTCTCGGGCGGATGAGACTGCCTACTACTCCTGCGGAGTGGCGCTGGGATGTCCGGTTCTCCTGAACCTTCTGGTTCTACCAAGGTTTCAGTAATAGCTTGTGGTTCTGGAATTTCTTCCAGTTCTATTGCACTCCTACTTATCTGATTTTCTAAAAATTCAGTTTCCAAGAAGTGGGCATGACAAGAAACAAAAACCTTTTGTTCCTCTGCGTAATAGAAAAGATACCCCTTGGAGTTCTTTGGGTATCCCACAAACTTACACAGCACTGAGCGTGCCTCGAGCTTGTCCGCATGCTGCTTTTAAAAGATGGACATCCCCATGTCTTAAGATACATAATATAGGGTTTCTTCCCACTCCACATCTGATATGGGTTGGTAGGCACAGTCTTGGTTGGAGCCTTGTTCAAGAGATATGAAGCTGTTTCTAGTGCATAACCCCAGAAAGATCGCGGCAACTCAGCCTTACTCATCTTGGAACGAACCATATCCAATAGGGTTCGATTCTGCCTTTCCGATACACCGTTGTGTTGTGGTGAGTATGGAGGAGTAAGCTGAGAGAGAATTCCATTCTCTTTTAAGTAGCCCAGAAACTCAGCACTTAAGTATTCTTCCCCTCGATCAGATCTTAGTGTCTTGATACATTTGCCTGTTTGTTTTTCAACTTCATTCTTGTATTCCCGAAATTTCTCAAAGGCCTCGGATTTATTCTTCATTAGGAAGACATGTCCATACCTAGAGAAATCATCTGTGAAAGTAATGAAGTATGAATAACCACTTCGTGCATGTGTAGACATTGGACCACACACATCACTGTGTATGAGTCCCAAGAGCTCGCTTGCTCTTTCTCCGTGTCCAGTGAACGGAGTCTTTGTCATCTTTCCCATGAGACAAGATTCACAAGTGGCATAAGACTGATACTCGAACGGATTCAAGTATCCCTCTTTATGTAACTTTGTTAACCGTGTTTCATTAATGTGACCCAGTCTACAATGCTATAAGAAAGCCTGATTTGTTTCCGGAGACTTTCTTTTAAGTGTGTTCTGGACACTGAAAATCTGGGCTTGATTTAATACGTATATTCCGTTTTGTAATGTACCTGACCCAATCAGAACTTGCTTTAGGTGGATGTGGACCACATCGCTTACAAAAGTAAAATCATATCCTTCCTTAGAAAGTAAGGATACAGATATGATATTACAAGTCGCACTTGGTACATAAAAACAGTTACGCAGAATCAATATCTGCCCAGTTGTCAGTCCAAGATGATACTCCCCTACGGATTCAGCATACATGCTCATTCCGTTAGCAACCCTGAGAGTCATATCACCTATCCTGATAACCCTACGGTTTCTCAGAGCCTGTAACGAATTACAGATGTGAGATCCTGATCCGGTATCCAATACCCAGGAAGTAGGGTTAACTGACATACAGTTCTCTATTACAAACACACTCGAAGCCGAAGCCACAACATGCTTCGAATTCTGGCTACTGGCTATGCTAGCCCTGCAACCCTTCTGCCAATGTTCATTCCCGTAACAATAGGAACGTCCCTCTTTTACTACATCCAGTCCCGAAACTTCTGCCCTTTTCTTTCCTTTTACTTCCCTGGTTTCCTTCAGGGTAGAAGGTAGAGAATGTAGAACTAAGTTAGCATTTGACCCGTTCTTCAACGTGGTCTTCAGTCCTGTGAGCTCAAAATAGCCGGTCTCTATAAGGACGTTGCCCTTTACAGAGGACCCGATAGCCAATCTCGCTGGAAGCAATTCGTTCGAGGTCTCATATCTTGCGATACGAGATTGCTCTCCATATAAATCTTTGTTATGGAGGAAGATAGAAACTAAGTCCATCTTCTCGTGCTGCCTCTGGTATGCACTATCAACTGAGGCTAACAAGAGGCACTTGGCTTTCACACAGTCTTTTTCCGATGTCTTGCGGATATGAATATCCGTGACAGAGGAAACTGGACTTGAGACGGCAGGGGTTGGATCAGTCAAGAGGTGTCCCAGCATGTCATGGGCAATGGACATCTGGACAGACCTTTTCCAGTCATAACAGTCAGATTCAGTCATTTTATTATCTAGATGTAATCTATGTCTGGTCACAGGGTCGCTGCAATTAGGAGAGAGAGAAGAAAACACTTTAGCATGATACTCTTGCAAGTTTAGATTGGTTTCTAATTTATCTAAACAGGATGGCTCCCACTATCTCTCGAATCCCTCCTCAAACCATAAAGGAAGAATTAGTCGGGATCAATCTCACCGTACAATTCTTGCTTAACCGTTCAGCCAGGCCAGTGTCGGTACTTCGAGGGAGGTTTTCCAACGCTTTCGCGAAGTTTCTTAATTAAGTAACCTCTTTTCCCTGTGGGCGTAGCCCCGCTAACACCTTTCTAGACACCTACTTGGTTTATAGCATTGATCGTTAAGCAAGAAAGTTCCCGAGGAGTAGCATATACTCACAGTAGGATCGAGATCCAAATATCATCATGTGATAAAATTGAAGGAATCCTACCAGAATCACACTCCAAATGGTATGCAGCACTAGAAAGTTTCAGTTTCTTTAGAAACCCCCGATGTGGATTTTTGCCCCATGCTCTTATGACCTTGATGAAGGTCAACAAATCATAAGTCACATGTCAAGTTCTACCCGTCACTGTACCGGTTAATTTGAACCCACCCGTATATACCCTTGATGAAGGTCAATAAGGTAATACGACCATCCCAAACCAACGCATCTATCTATGCTACATATGAACACCCAACAGCTACCAATCATTATGCCTTGACAAAGGTCAACAAACATAGCTTGAATACTATTGAATATTCATACGAAACGACGGAGGGATACGAATGGTTTTGGCGAAACCGTGAACGTAGTGAACTTGATATAATCGAAGGAACCTTGATAGCTTTTAAAAGGAGTGGTTTAAGCTCCGCGTTTAAAAGTTGTTTTTGAAAAGAAACCGAGTGGTTTTGAAATTGTTCTAACGACTTTTACTTGGTTTATTTTCTTGCATTAATTTTAATGCGTCCTATCATTTAATCCTACCATTGCAGAAAACAATGAAAATATGACGTACGCTTATGCCATCCGCATTCGCCACGGGGTCCCGTCATCACCCGTTAGGTTACTTTACTAACGACAGAGCGGGGGCTGGACTAGCGCGGATGCAAAACATAAGCAACGCCCAAATAGATATCATATATAGATATATACATTCGTCAGATGCAATGATAGCCATTCCAGATCACAGATGAACACTTTGGATATACTAGGAATCCTCGTTTCGTTCGAGCCTGCAATGAAAGACGGATTACACGGTCCCGATGAATAGCCAAACCCCACCCTAGACCCCTACGGGTGCGGCAAACTACCCGCCCAGTTAAGGGGGCCAAGGGGGGAAACACGAGAAGCGAAGGCATTTCTCCTTTCAGAGACCGCATCTCTGCGTGTGTGGCCCGGGGACTCATGACGAAGCGAACGGGCCTAGAAGGCCCAGGAAAGTAGGACCATAACCCACAGGTCCCAGGATCGAAGCCTCACTCTGATACCACTGTAAGTCCACGTTGCTCACCCCGGTTCTTACGGGGAGGCGGAAACGGTATAAAAAATCGATTTTTAACGCAAAGGCAACATGGACTAAAAGAAGGATCTTTGCTAAACTACAAACTAGCTAACTACATGAGAGTCTATCTACTATGTCATAGAGATTATACCTCACGACACCGGTCCTTCGGGTCTTCATTCCGCTGTCCAGCTCGTCCATCCACGCTCCGAGGGTCGATCCGGATCTTGATCACCTCCGCGGCCTTCTTGAGTCGAAGACGATCCACCCAAGAGATGTACTCCGAGCTCCACCTCGAGCCGAGGCAACTAGGGCAACAAGATCGCTAGTCTTGATGTCCTATGATGTGTAGAAGAGATAGATGGAAGTGTTTGTCTATTTGGATCCTTTTTCTCTCAACACATGAGATCAAAAGAAATTTTCAAGAGGAGGAAGATGAAGGAGAACAACCATGGAGCTTTCTTATTTCTTTTCAAGAGAGAGAAAGAGAAATGAGAAATGAATTATTGTGCTAGAGAGAATGAACCATGGTTGCAATAATACACCACTATCATCATTACTAATCTTTTCAAGATTAAGTTGATGGCAACAATTGACTTGACCATTATCATAATCCAAAAATAATAAGAAATCCAAAGAATACTCTAGACCTTTCATGAAGGTCCAAGTCAACTTTGGTCAAACGGTCAACAAAGTCAAGTATGGTCAAAGCAATTAGCCATCACAAAATAATCAATAAAAAGATTAGTAAATAATGTCCCCGGCTCATTATGGTTTTGACCGAACCAACTGCCAAAACCCTAATGAGTCCGCCTCATTATGGCTTCGACCGAATCAAATGTCAAAACCCTAATGAGGCACCTCCTTCCTCTTCGCTCCTCACAACTGTGCATGCACATCCGCATCCGCATTCCGTAGAATGCGAATGCACAGAAGACAAAACAAATCCATCCGTGCAATACTAGGATCCGGATTAATCCAAAGCCCACTAGTATTGCCTGCCCGAACAGCATACGTACACAAGTGCACGTAAGTGATCGTAGCCCTGCCGTAAAACCATACAGCCTCTACACGTTTCGCTCAGTGCAGGGAAACTCTCTGTGTGGGACTCTAAAGACTCGATACTACGCTGGCAGTGGGTTTAACCACAGACCACAAGCGGCACTAGCTGTACGTAACGGTCTCCAGGTAGATGTCGATAAGAAGGCCGATGAGGTAAACCCATCCGAACTCCTACTGAGCCTGTATGTGAAAATCTCCGTACAGTCCGGTATGTTCGTCTAAGAATATCGCATGGCGGGCCTAGGGGGTGGCGAACGTCAGTCCCCTAATAGCGGTACAAGTCGTGTCAGAGTGTAGCCCAGAATACCCTGAGATAACACTGGAAACCTACCAGTATATCTCGCTTTCCCTGGCCAGGGACGACTATGTGTAATGGCTCTCCAAGACACAGCGCGATATCAACCCCCTATATCGGGAGAGACGAATCCTGTCTAACCGTGACTGCCTCGAATTGCTTCGGGACTGCACCCAACTACTACCTGTTTGCAGGACTCCTTTGAGCCGTGGTAGGGTAGTAATCAAAGAACAGTGGGAACACACTCGAGGCGAAGTGACAGTGTCAAGTCAACGGACTAAGCTGTACTCATGTCACCTGGGAACTGATAACTGACGATAGATATAATACCAACCAACAGTTCCCGATGAGTCCTGTCCAGTGTACTCGTAACCTAACGAGCACCCGCATGCTATCTCCTGTACGACGTACTGATGGCTGTGGGACAGACCATCTCCCCTGCTGGGATGAGAAGCGCATACGCTAGTCTACTCTCGAGTATCGATGCCCTGTCTCGATAATCCTGCGACTAGGGACCTGTATAAGAATGTGCTTATAGATTACCCAGCCTCCACAAGTGCGACTGCCATCACAACGCTGGTAATCAAGCAAGATCCTAAGGGCTCCACTAATATGTATAAGCAATATGCTAAAAGAAACACATGCACATATTAAAGTAGAAACAAACCAAGTAGCATACTACCATTTTGAGCAAGATTGTCTATACAACTGTGAATATCCCAAGCTTCCATTAAGTAATATACAAGCTAGTATGATACAGTAATGGCCTCTAGGGCATATACACTAACACCTTTTAGTATAATGCCGCCGCACGATGATATTCCGTGCGTGATGAGTTTGACTTGATGATTGATCCTTACCCTTGACTAGAGATTGTCGTACGATGGATTATACAGTACGCGATGTTATTGGGCTAGATGCCGATTGATTGATACACCGACTCGGACATATGATAGTTACGTATACCTTATAGCTGTTAGTTGATGATTTACCTTGTGTTGCATTCATGATATTATTATCGCATCGCAAATACCTGTGATAGTACACCTGCACCATTATCGATGATGTGTATGTTATACGTACACATATTTGCCGGCTCACATACTTCATCATCGATAATTGCCATGTCACTTGATTTTTCCAAAAAAATATATAAGTTTAACCGTAATCAGAAACGGCGTCGCTTTGTAGCTAGCCGGTGAATACGGGTCGATCCACAGAGATGTGTAATTTTCTGATTTGTGTTTTTACGAGTTAATTCCGATGGTGGTTTGGTCTTTGTTGATTGATTTAAAAACTAAATTATACGATATTAAAGAACTTGTTAGGATTAGGTCTAAAGTAGGGTTGAGTAGATAAAGATTAACACCTCTTTCAATGCTTTTGATTTCAAACCTGTTTTAGAAGTTATATCAATTATTAGCAAAGGAGATTAGGATGATTGGGAAGAAACGAAGTTTCTTCCTCTTGATCCTTATCCGTCCTTTCCTACTAATTTCTATAACCTTCATGGACGTCATGCATGTCCGGTCCTTTATACTACGGTGTCACCGTTACCTCATGGGTAGTGTGCCGTAGAGAGCGGATTGTGCATGCGTGCATGAAGTTCTATTTAAAAGTATTCGGCTTTGAAAGAGATGAGAGATATTCATCTCTCATTCCCTCATTTATTCCTAACCCTAACAAGCGAGGATTTTAATCGCTCATTAGGGTGTCTTTTAAAAGTGACATTTTTAAAGCACTTACCGATTGCATTTGAAAGACTAGACTAAATGAACTAGGGCAATGATATGATTGATCTACTGCAAGAATTATACGAGAGAACTGGGGCAACAATTAAATTAACACTACGGCAGAATTTAAAGAAATAAAAACTTACTAAAATGATGCTCTTGATCTCCCAAGAATTCTGAATTTTATTGATTGAAAAGTGGCATCCCTTTTACAGATTTGAGATTATAATTTATAAGTAAACAGAGAACTAGGGTTACAGATTCTCGAACACATGATTTTACAGATATGCCCACGGAAAATCCTAACACCCGCACCAACGCACCGACACACCAAATTTCCACCGACACGGGCAATAAACGGTTGCGGAACCGCGGCATGGGGGGGTCTGGACCGCGGTTCCGCGACCCTTTGGTGAGATCATTGGACCATTCTTCTGGGCTTTATTTGTGGTTATCTGGGCTTGTTATTTCTTCATCTCATTTCTCTGTTTGGCTTCTTATTCTTCTCCAGATCTTTCAGTGAAAAACATGTAGCGATCCTTCAACCGTTTTGCTTTGACATTTTAGACCTTGCACTGTCTTGTACCCATGTGAACTGTTATTAGTCTAGGCTTGACTAGGATCCGTCAAAAGTCCCTTTTTGTATCAACTTTCGTCTTTTTTCACTGTATTCGCTCCAAGAGCCTGTATCCTGTAACATGCAACAAACGTGCGTCAAGAGTACCTGTTTAGTTATAAAATGAATAAAAATGGGGCGTACAATAATGCAATATTATAGCATGAACAAATATCCCCAAACTTATCTGTTGCTCGTCCTCGAGCAAACTTATTATTTTATTCTCAATAAAAACCTAACCTAGCCGCACTTTCGCAGGGAAACGCGATTGCACTGAGCATGTGCAACAAGCCGTTCAACCTCTAGGTGTCCCTAGTAGGAGAAGTGTTGTCTCCTGAGAGTTTTCAGCGGATTACACCCACAAAATCCTATCAATTTGGTTTTTCGACTTTTGTTTTCTAATTAGGTTTTCTAACAAGGAATTCTATTATCGTCGACCCGCAAATTATCCACTCATATTCTTCACACTTCCTTATCATTTAACTTAAGATTATATATGTTCTATAGAATTACTTAGCTTTCGGCATCTCTTAAGTTTTCCTTCCAGGGTTTTATCTCCGCTTAGGAATTTCTATTAACTCTACTAAAGATACAAGTTCTATTCTTCATTCCTTTCTCTTATCTATACTCTAATCACATATCCCCACGTGTGTGTGAATATCACCCCTACACTTGGAAATTCAAATCAAGCAATCGTACTCTCGTCCATTATCCAAAGCACTTATTAATTGGTGAATTTCGCTTACACATCCTTCATGCGACCGTTAATACTTCTTGAGGTACCAACAACCGATTACAAGATGCGTTAGCACTTTAAAGCGTATTTCCTAGTTTTGCAACAACCATGGCTTTTAGCAGTGACTCCCAAACCAGTTGGTCTAAGGCACTAGGTGATGAAGCACCCTCGCTAAATATTTTTCTATGTTTTAGCCTTAAGTAATCACAAAACCAGTGTCCATTTTTTATTCACTTTATTTCCTTTTATTTTCTTCGTACTAAGGACTTTAGATAAGAGCATTTCAAGGTCTCTTCTACTATTCCAAGTTTGAAGGTGCGTGATTGTGCAAATTGTAGGGCATATGTTTTCAGAATCTAGACTTAAGCTAGGAATTATTTTTCAAACTTATACTCTAATAAAAGTTTTAATACTTTTCCTTCGTTTCGACTTAGCCCAAGAAGTGAACCCAAAATTTTCCTATTCCCAAATAATCTACAAAGACATGTACTTTCTACCGTTAAACTCTAAGGAAGGTTATTTTTAGGGTTTTTAATTTGCTAAGTCTAAGATCTAGTTTTTCCTAGCCAGTTAACCTATTTATCAAACTCAAGTCAATTAACCAGAATTGAGTACATTAATTTTTATAATTTTTTTTTAAAATTTTCAATTTTTATGGGTTTTTCTTTTTCTAATTTTTTTTATTTTTCAAATTTTTCAAATTTTTATGATTTTTTTATATAAAGATGCAATGCAGAAATTAAATATGCAAAAGGAAAAGAATATATACAATATGTAATGCAAAAGCTAACTATATACACTACCCTCTCCCCCAAACTTGAGCAAAGCAGTGCCCTCACTGCCCGGCCCCACGTCTCGCTCGTGAGCGTGAACGCGATCGTTCCCCTCTAGCCAAAAGGGTTTGAATACCCCTCTCAATTTCCGTCAACCGACGGTCGTGATCTCGTGCTGTCGCCCGAAACTCATCCCTTAAAGAATCAATTCTTCTTACCGTTCTCCGCATCAATCGTGCATGCTCTTGAGGGGTCAGTTCTTCCCCGCTCGATGTCGAGCTAGAGCTAGGGGTGCGTGCGGGAATATTCTCTGCCGGTTCCGTTCATGACCAAATATCAGTAAGTCTAGAGCAGGACGAAGTAACGCCCTCAACGAGTGGTCGAACCGGAACTCCGTCTATCATGTATGAATCAAATTCCTCGACGGGGAGGAAATAACTGCAGAGTTGGGTGACTAGCATGGGACATGGGTAGATGGTACCTCTTTTCCCCGCACCTATAGAATGGAGCAATACGGTGCACATGTCGAACCGTATATTTTTCATCATTAGTGTGTGTACGACATGTAAGGAGGGGGTGAAAAAAGTCGTATTGTGCGAGCTGCCAAAGATGTTGTTTTGTGCCCACCGGCACACAGTAAAGACGTTAGCGAAAAGGGTCCGTGCTTGGATACCCTTACGCGGCTCTCTAGCGCAGTCATTCCCCATCAAGGGCATATAATCCTCAAAGTGTAAGGGGTGGTCATGTGCGGGCACACGAGGTATGAGTCTTACTTCGTGGATCATATCCCTATCAATGTGAATTATGCGATCTCCCTAATTTATTTTAATGTAGCCTAAGGTGTCAAGGCTATTATCCTCCATTGATTCATAAAACATGATAACTAGTTCAGGTAGGGCGAACGCAGAGGAGTGATTATAGGTCAGGAAATTCCAGCCCCTTTGCTCTATTTCATGAGCAAAATAGCTACCGTACAATTCGTGTGTGAAAACCGGGGAAAAATCCCTTTCAAACTGCATTTTATGTGCCATAATAATTTTTCAGAAAAAGATATGCAAGAACAGAGAGGAAATAGACAGAGTTACCTCCCCTGAAAATTTCAGGGGGCAACGACACCAGACGGCAGCGGAAACGCGGCGGGAGGCCGCTCCGGCGGCGGAATCGCGGCGATCTAGCGGCGGCACGGCGAGAATTTTCGGCAGAGGGTAGGTGGCGGCGCTAGGGTTTGGTTTAGATGAAGAAATCTTAGGGTATAGAAGACAAGGGCTCGAGTCTCTTTAAATAGGGGATGAGAGAATGATTATTTGTAGAAAACACCCTCCACAATGAGGGTTTTATTTGTAATTAAAAGAATGTCAGCTATTAATTCTGAAAATTTTCAATTAGGTCCAAAAATAAATTTTTTTCTTTTTTTTTCAAATTTTTTTCTTTTTTATGGTATTTTGGGATTATATATTTACAAATTATATACACACCCCCAAACTTATTTGAAATAATGTTTTGGAAAAAAAAGAAATTTAGGGGTGAAAGTGGAGGAAAATTAATCAATGTAGATCGGCTCCTGCAAAAACAGGAGCTCCTCCGAAGGGTCCGTTGTGAAGAACGGTTTCAGTCGATGCCCATTCACTTTGAATAAGGTACCGTCTTCAGGATTTTCAAGATCAACCGCACCGTGCGGATAAACGGTGCGGACTACAAAAGGTCCTCTCCATCTGGAACGGAGCTTGCCGGGATGATAATGTAACCGAGTGTCATAAAGTAAAACCTGTTGACCGGGTTCAAAAGTTTTTCGCAAAAGGTGTTTATCGTGGAACACCTTAGCTCGGTTTTCAGTAATTAGGGCATTATCATATACCTCATCCCTCATCTCTTCTAGTTCACTCAACTGCAGCTTTCGATTGCTGCCCGCATCTCCTAAAGATAAATTCAGCTCTTTGATAGCCCATAAAGCTTTATGCTCAATCTCCACTAGGAGGTGGCAAGCCTTCCCGTAAACAAGCCGGTATGGAGACATACCAAGATCGGTCTTATATGCAGTACGGAAAGCCCATAGTGCATCAATCAGTTTAAGTGACCAATCTTTACGGTTTTTAGAAACCGTTTTCTCCAAGATTTGCTTTATTTTCCGATTTGAAACCTCGGCTTGCCTACATGTTTGGGGGTGATATGGCGTTGACAGTTTGTGGGTGATAGAGTATTTGCGCATTAAGGACTCGAAAGTCCTATTGCAAAAGTGAGAACCATTATCACTTATTATCGTCAGAGGGTGACCAAATCGAGAAAATATGTGTTCTTTAAGAAATCGAAGGACAACCTTGTTATCGTTCGTTCGGCTGGGCACAGCCTCAACCCACTTTGAAACGTAGTCAACGGCCAAAAGAATATACACATTTCCAAAAGAGTTAGGAAATGGTCCCATGAAATCTATACCCCAAACATCAAAAATGTCCACAACCAAAATTGGTTGGAGCGGCATTTCGTTTCTCCGCGATATCCGGCCCAAGTGTTGGCACCGGGAGCAAGTTTTGCAGTATTCAAATGCATCCTTGAAGAGTCGTGGCCAATAGAAACCACTGCAAAACTTTTTCGGCTGTCTTCTTTGGGCTAAAGTGCCCGCCACATGCTTGATCGTGGCAAAAAGACAACACGCTCTTGACCTCACTTTCAGGTACACACCGATGAATGATTTGGTCGGAACAGTATTTAAAAAGATAAGGTTCATCCCAGTAAAAATGCTTTACTTGGGACAAAAATCGAAGTTTATCTTGTTTCGACCAATCTTTAAGTATCCGGCCGGTGGCCAAGTAGTTTACAATATCGGCGAACCATGGTTCGCAAGAAACGGTCAAGAGTTGCTCATCGAGAAAAACATCCGTGATTGGAAGATCAAGCGTAGGCGAAGAAAGAAGTCGTGATAGGTGATCAGCTACTACGTTTTCACATCCTTTTTTGTCCTTTATGACGAGGTCAAATTTTTGTAATAAAAGGATCCAACGTATTAGCCTTGGCTTAGCATCCTTCTTCGCAAAAAGGTGGCGAAGAGCTGAATGATCAGTATATACAATGACTGGAGAGCCAATTAAATAAGGCCGAAATTTTTCAAGTGCAAACACAACAGCTAAAAACTCTTTCTCTGTTGTTGTGTAGTTTAGTTGGGCCTTATTTAGTGTTCGGCTCGCATAATAAATCACATGCGGCATTTTATTAATGTGCTGTCCAAGGACAGCGCCAATGGCAAAATCTGATGCGTCGCACATGATTTCGAAAGGGTGCGTCCAGTCCGGAGATGAAAGGATGGGCGCAGAGATGAGAGAATGTTTCAAAGACTCGAATGCTTCAATGCACGTGGAGTCGAAAGCAAATGTTGTGTCCTTGGCCAATAAGAGAGTCAAGGGTCTAGCAATCTTGCTAAAGTCCTTAATGAACCGTCTATAAAATCCGGCGTGGACAAGGAAGGCTCTAATGTCTTTGACGCATTTAGGGAGAGGGAGATTAGAAATTACTTTGATTTTAGCTCTATAAACCTCGATTCCGTTTTGCGAGATGACATGTCCTAAGACAATGCCTTCTCGCACCATAAAATAGCACTTCTCCCAATTCAACGTTAGGTTCTTATCCCTACAGCGGGTAAGAACAGCGTCAAGATGCCGTAAACACTCGTCGAAGGAGTCGCCAAAGATGGAGAAATCATCCATAAAGATCTCCAAGAACTTTTCAACCATGTTTGAAAAGATCCCCATCATACACCGCTGAAATGTCGCGGGTGCGTTGCATAACCCAAAGGGCATGCGACGATAAGCAAAAGTGCCAAAGGGACAAGTGAATGTTGTCTTGTCTTGGTCCTCTTTGGCGATGGGGACTTGGTTGTAACCAGTATAGCCATCCAGAAAGAAATAGAACTCGTGCCCTGTCAATCGCTCGAGCATTTGGTCAATGAAAGGTAAAGGAAAGTGGTCTTTCCTTGTCGCGGCATTGAGTTTCCTATAGTCTATGCAGACTCGCCACCCAGTTTGGGTGCGAGTGGGAATTAACTCATTTGCCTCGTTGGTAATGACCGTAATGCCCGATTTCTTTGGCACGACGTGGATTGGGCTAACCTATTGGCTATCGGAGATAGGGTAAATGATACCACTATCCAAACACTTAATAATCTCCTTCTTAACAGCCTCTTTCATAATGGGGTTGAGGCGTCTTTGAGGATCCCTTGCCGGCTTGGCATCATCCATCAAGTGTATATGATGTTCGACTATGAGGGGACTAATCCCCTTAATGTCCGCCATAGACCAGCCAAAAGCTTGCCGATTATTATGTAAGACCATCAAAAGAGCCTTCTCTTGCTCAAGAGCTAGAGAGGCCGATATAATAACGGGTAAGGTCTCATTATCACTTAGATAAGCATATTTTAGGTGCGACGGCAAAAGCTTCAATTCGAGTTTAGGTGGTGAAACAATAGATGGTTACAATGGGGTAACTGTTTCAAACTCGAAGGATTCCATCAAAGGTTCGAATCGAGTGTACGCAACAGAGTCGGATGGTTCAATTAACTCATCCGAAAAAGCAAAAGACTCCAATTCAGGTGATGAGTCTTCAAAGTCGTCAACGAAGGTAAAACACTCAAAATCACCATCCGCCGTGAAAGCTGTGTCGGATTCTAGGAGGAACGCACTAGTGGCGTTAACATTGCTGTGATCGAACAAAAAATTCTCGAACTCACAGTCCTCCTCCGCGATCTCATTGATCGAGCAAACATCGAGTACGCTAGCATTAGGCTCAGCAGGCTGACTTCCCAACTTGAAAATATTGAGCTCAATTGTCATATTGCCGAAAGATAGGTTCATCGAACCATTACGACAATTGATCACTGTGTTGGAAGTTGCCAGAAATGGTCGACCAAGTATTACCGGAATTTGGTTCCGGGGGTTAGCGACAGGTTGTGTATCCATCACAATAAAGTCAACGGGGAAAATAAAATCCCCTACTCTAATTAACACATCCTCCAGCTCTCCCCTAGGATGGGTTATTGACCGGTCGGCCATTTGGAGAGTACAGTGAGTGGGCTTAAGCTCTCCAACGCCCAATTGCTCGTATACAGAATAAGGTAGCAAATTGACACTCGCGCCAAGATCTAATAGTGCTCTATTGATGTTCTTGTCCCTAATTGTTATCGAAATGGTAGGACAACCGGGGTCCTTTTGCTTTGGGGGTAAAGAATTTACAAGAGCATCACTAATAGCACTAGCCACAAAAACTTTCTTTGGCACTTGCGACTTCCTCTTTTTGGTGCATAAGTCCTTTAAAATTTTTGCATATGAAGGAACTTGTTGGATTGCATCCAAAAGAGGGATATTTATGCTAACCTGTTTGAACAACTCTACAATCTTTTCCATCTGTGGAGTTGGTTTATTGGATCTCAACCGATTAGGAAAAGGAACATTTTGAAAGGTGGTTGAGTTCAATTTTTGTGGATCAGATTGTCGAGTTGGAACGGCACCCCGTGTGGATGTGTTCATGTTGTGAGAAATGGGTCCGTTCGAGCTAGAAGAAGTAGAGCCGTGTGAAGGGTGGAGAATAGGCTCTAAAGAAGAAGGTGAAGAAGGGTCACCGGCAGGGGTGTCATTGTCACTACCCACGTTGTTTTGCAACACTTTTCCCGATCTCAACGTGGTCACAGCATTTACGTTATGATTCTGCTGTTGATTTGCAGCATGTGCGTGACCGGGGTTGGGTAGTGGTTGAGATGGGAGCTTCCCTTTTTCGCGCTCGCTCAAAGCTGCATTGAGTTGTGCAATTTGTGCCTCAATAGATTTGATGCTTTGATCATGTGAGGCACTGTTTTGCACCAAAGATTGAATAGAAGTCTCTAGTCTTGCTGTAGACTGTGTAGATTGCTTAAGGAATGCATCTAGACTTCTTTCGAGCGAGCTAACCTTATCATTATTAGGTTGAACATAATTGTTTGGCTGGTAAGCAGTGTTAGGCACAAAATTGTTCACCTGATTAGGGTAAGGTTGCTGTTGAAAGGGTTGCTGTTGAAATTGAGTTTGTGATGGTGCTTGTTGTTGTTGTGGAGGAGGAGGTCTTTGAAAATTGTTATTTCCTTGGAATTGTTGATTTTGGTTCCAAGCGAAATTTGGGCGACTCCTCCACCCCGGATTGTATGTCGAAGAGTACGGATCGTTCCTTTGTCGTTGCTGAAATGCAGCATTGACTTGATCCTGTCCTTGAGTAGATGCATTATAAGGACACTCTTCGGTTAGGTGCGACGGATCCGCACAACAAGCACAAACAGTTCGTGGAGGCATAACAGGGGCATGAGAAGACGATGAGATTTTGGTCTCAATCGCTTCTAGCTTTTTCGTAAGAGCGGCCATCTCGGCCTTCATAGCAATTGACATTTCTACTTGATGCACGCCTGCCCTAGATTGACCACTAGAAGAAGATGATGTGGTCTTGGTACTCTCCCACTGAATTGTTTGCTCACTAAGATCCTCAAGAAACTGCCATGCTTCGTCACTAGACTTGGAGAGAAAATGACCTTGACTTATGGTTTCTAGCAACTGCTTCGTTGCCGAGTTCAATCCCTCGTATAATGTTTGGCAAAGTTTCCAACTTTTAATCCCATGATGAGGGCATTGAACGAGTAGGTCTTTAAATCTTTCGAAGCACTTCCAAAATGGTTCGGAAGGAAGTTATGAAAATTGAATTATTTCATTGCGGATTGTAGCAGTTTTGTGATGAGGATAGAACTTTTTTAGAAAATATTTCACAAACTCGTCCTAATTTCTTATGGAATGTGATGCGGTGCTGTATATCCACTTCTCGGCTAGGTCACATAAGGTGAAAGGAATGACCCTTAGCCTTATCGTGTCATCAATTAATTGGGTTGTTTTCATCATAGCGCACACATTTTGGAATTTATTGATAAAGATATATGCATCTTCAGATTCCAATCCATAAAACTTTAGCAGCATATTGATGAAATGTGGTTTAATTTCAAAATTGTCCCCATTTGCTGGTGGGGGTGAAAGACAGGTAGGTAAAGAAGTGCGGACGGGGTAGAAGAGATCCTGGAGCGCAACTCGTGCGGGCGCTTCAACAGACGGTTGAATCGGGTTATTCGCACCTGGCGGAGGTGGAATCATTCCCGTCGGTAAGGTATTGTTGGGGTTGAATCCCGACATACCTTCGGAAGAAGAATTTGAAAGTGTAGGTGAGAAAGTGGATGGAATGTCGACTTCGGTGTCGAAAGGTTCGTCGGTCGGTACCAACGAAACACGGACTAATCGGGCGTTAGTATCCCTAGTCCAAAGTGACATACACTAAAGGGGTAGTGCAGTCAGAAAAAAAGAAAGACAGAATGTGGGGGTAAGATAACGTCAGTGGAGGGAAGTGGTGGAAGTGAGTTGCAAGTTTTCTTAGCGACAAGTTGCAAGCTTGAAAAGATTTTTATTTTTTTTATGTGAGAGTTTTGCAAAAGAGGTTTTTGAAAAGGGACTCGTGACACAAATGTATCAACCACACATGCACAATCAGGCCTAGATCTAGGGTCACCTAGGTCTGCTAGACAGCTCCTAACTAGGGCTAGAAATAGAACCTCAAACCGCCTCTTCACCGACAAGTACGGCCAGGTAAGTGGGAAGGAACCACAATAGTGGGCCTAATTAATAACCACTAGCCTAGACACCGCAAAGTCAGTTGGGATAAACGGTCGATGCCTATACTAGTCCTTTTCCTATTGAGCTCGATGTCCTAAGGTCTGAGTCTAATATTTTTTAATTAATTGTGGTCAATGCACATGCTTTAGGTGTTTTCTGGGGTCCTGGGAAGGGTGATGAAATCCCCACCCAATCTGAGTTTGGTCAATTAGCCCTTTAAAGTCCGATTAAATTATGCAAAACAATAAAATTCACTTCCAATTAATTTTTTAGCGCGGCACAAAGAAACCTGCAGAAAATCTGTTATTTAGAAAGGGGAGGAAGAATTTTTAGCGCAAAGAAACCCTGCAGAAAGTTTTTACAGAGAGATATATGGAGGTTGCAAGGGGGGAAGGAAGCAAACCCTGCAAATTTGAGATGCTAAGGCGGCTAAATAGCCGCGGTTCCGCGGTCTGGGGTGCTCCTGGGCCGCGGTTCCGCGGTCGTCTAGAGGGATCAGGATCTGGAAAAAATTGTACTGCTTCTTTCTCCAAATCCTCCTCTGTTCTGATGCACAACTTTCTGTTTTCCTCTCTGTAAATTTCCAGATTCGCAATTCTTCGCTGTTCCTGCAAGATTCAAACTATAAAACCCTTCAAACAGATAAAAATCGATAAAATGTTTTTGTATTTTTTCTTTTTTCAGATTTTTATGATTTTTTTAAAAAAATTAAATCAACCCGAAATTACACAAAAGAAAGATTATGCCATCCCCGGCAATGGCGCCATTTGATTTTTCCAAAAAAATATATAAGTTTAATCGTAATCAGAAACGGCGTCGCTTTGTAGCTAGCCGGTGAATACGGGTCGATCCACAGAGATGTGTAATTTTCTGATTTGTGTTTTTACGAGTTGATTCCGATGGTGGTTTGGTCTTTGTTGATTGATTTAAAAACTAAATTATACGATATTAAAGAACTTGTTAGGATTAGGTCTAAAGTAGGGTTGAGTAGATAAAGATTAACATCTCTTTCAATACTTTTGATTTCAAACCTGTTTTAGAAGTTATATCAATTATTAGCAAAGGGGATTAGGATGATTGGGAAGAAACAAAGTTTCTTCCTCTTGATCCTTATCCGTCCTTTCCTACTAATTGCTATAACCTTCATGGACGTCATGCATGTTCGGTCCTTTATACTATGGTGTCACCGTTACCTCGTGGGTAGGGTGCCGTAGAGAGCGGATCGTGCATGCGTGCATGAAGTTCTATTTAAAAGTATTCGGCTTTGAAAGAGATGAGAGATATTCATCTCTCATTCCCTCCTTTATTCCTAACCCTAACAAGCGAGGATTTTACTCGCTCATTAGGGTGTCTTTTAAAAGTGACATTTTTAAAGCACTTACTGATTGCATTTGAATGACTACACTAAATGAACTAGGGCAATGATATGATTGATCTACTGCAAGAATTATACGAGAGAACTAGGGCAAAAATTAAATTAACACTACGGCAGAATTTAAAGAAATAAAAACTTACTAAAATGATGCTCTTGATCTCCCAACATTTCTGAATTTTATTGATTGAAAAGAGGCATCCCTTTTACAGATTTGAGATTACAATATATAAGTAAACAGAACTAGGGTTACAGATTCTCGAACACATGATTTTACATCGCCCACGGAAAATCCCAACACCCGTACCGACGCACCGACACACCAAATTTCCACCGACACGGGCAACAAACGGTCGTGGAACCGCGGCATGGGGGGGGTCTGGGCCGCGGTTCCGCGACCCTTTGGTGAGATCATTGGACCATTCTTCGGGGCTTTATTTGTGGTTATCTAGGCTTGTTATTTCTTCATCTCATTTCTCTGTTTGGCTTCTTATTCTTCTCCAGATCTTTCAGTGAAAAACATGTAGCGATCCTTCAACCGTTTTGCTTTGACATTTTAGACCTTGCACTATCTTCTTCTCCAGATCTTTCAGTGAAAAACATGTAGCGATCCTTCAACCGTTTTGCTTTGACATTTTAGACCTTGCACTGTCTTGTACCCATGTGAACTGTTATTAGTCTAGGCTTGACTAGGATCCGTCAAAAGTCCCTTTTTGTATCAACTTTCGTCTTTTTTCACTGTATTCGCTCCAAGAGCCTGTATCCTGTAACATGCAACAAACGTGCGTCAAGAGTACCTGTTTACTTATAAAATGAATAAAAATGGGGCGTACAATAATGCAATATTATAGCATGAACATCACTACACAGTAGGGTTGCTGCATCATGACATATACATTGATACATTCATACTTGCGGATATATACATTTGTATATCCATATTCGTGCACATATACATTGATACATTCATACTTGCGGATATATACATTTGTATATCCATATTCATGCACATATACATTGATACATTCATACTGGCGGATATACACATTTGTATATCTATTTTCGTGCACATATACATTGATACATTCATACTTGCGGATATACACATTTCTATATCCATATTTTTGCACACATACATCGGTACATCTATACTTGCGCATATACATTGTACCTACATAGATAGCTGATTTTATTGCGAGATTGGGAACCGCATGTTATATTTTAAAAACTGGAATCATTTTAAAAGAGCGGTTTCCCCTTAATATGTCATATCACTGTTCCAGGTTGCATGATATATTGATATGCTTAAAATTTTGTTATATGTCGCATACATCATGCTCTACGTATTTTACACATTGAGATATGCTGTTTTTATGAGATTTCTGGATTTGAGAACCGTGGCTATTTCAAAAGGAAGCATGTACTGTTTTAAAAACCCGGTTTCTCTTGATATGATATTTCAGTGCGTCCACCATGCGTTTTCTCGGTTCTGAGAGTGTCATGTGAAACCCGATTCGAGGAGTGGTAGGCACTGATTGCGGGTACATGGTGGACCCGGTGAGGTACCCCAGGGCAAGAAGACTCGGATATGTTAAACGGTGAGCCCAGAAGGGGAGCACTACCTACCGGTGAAAGTATTTGGGCTCGGCGGATATCCGGAGGATACCGACCGGTGTCAAAAGATGATATGGGTCGATCTGGACTGACGGAGCCTGTGGGCCGATCCAGACTGACGGAGCCCGATATATAAGGACTTACGTGCCGATGCTGGGCACTGTTTTCATGATGTTTTCGAGTGTCGATGCTAGGCACTCAGGTTCCATGATTTTGATGTGTCGGGAGGGACACCGTTGATATACATCCTCATACTTTCATGCACACTCTTTTATGATGTTTACATGCATGATGTTGTTGCGTCAGTGGTTGACGCGTAAACTGGATCCACATACATACATACATACATACATTGATTTTACTATTGGAGGTTATACACATGCTTATAGACATCGATTCATGGGTGGACGAGATCCACATATCTGCATACCTTGAGTTGGACGATACCCATATACATGCATTGATTATTACTGTTGGATGTTATCCGCATGCATAGGTAGTGACTACCTTGTTGGCACATATATGACCCGGTCACACTAGATATCATAGTATTACCTTTTGATATAGTTGACTTAGGAGTCGTTGTTTATTCGATTTCTACTTGTAGATATATTTCTATTCACGAGTTGGCAACTCACCCCCGTTGTGCCACAGTTCTTGCAGGTTGACCGCTTGGATCAGTAGCGGCATCGCTGGCACACAGCTTCATTTGGGTGTTTTGCAGTGGTAGGTGGGACATTTGTATCGTACCCACTCTTGTATAACATTTCATATTGTATCTAGTTAACTCCATCAATCAATCAAAATTAGAATTTGTATAAGTAATGAGACTTAGTGGGTTTGTGGTTGCGAGACTTAGAGCGAGGGGTTTTTCGCTACTTGTGATATTTATATCTTGCTTCCTTTTCTCTTTGTGGTGATCTTCGCCGTTGGGCGTCGTATACTTATTTATGCTATATTGCGTGGTTGTGATCCGCCGTTTGGCGAAGAGCTAGCTCCCGCATGGGGATGCCATTATTCTTATTATGTATTTATGGTTTTGGATCAAAATATACAAAGGAGGTGCTGCCAAAATTTTTAAAAGACGAAACATGTTTTCAACTAGTAAACTTCACTTGCATCATTCATGTTCTTTTCTATGCATTAAGAAAACTTGATTTCATTATACCTTTATTTCAAAACCTCACCTCCTTTATTTTTCTTAAAAGGTTTAGATTTCTGGGTTACAGCTTACTTGAATTCCGTTACGCCTTTAGACGTTGCGTGATTCAAGTGCTGGTCATGTGCTAATATTTCGGGTCGCGACATATCCGAATGAAGTCGAACCATCCGATCGATTCGTCAAAACCTCATAATCCCCCAAGAGCTCAACATCTTGGGTACAGTTTAATAGTATCGAGTACATACAACAGCATCGGTGGTCCAGCCGTAGAAGGGCAAACCCAAGCCTCACTAATAGCGCCGCGGAACTGCCGCAAACCCTAAGGTTCAAAGGCTTTCACACGGTCATTATGTCGAGTTAGGGTTTCATTCTTCTAGAGGGTCCATAGAATTGCCTGCATGTCTTTCTGCATACTTTAAACTTGGAATTATAGGTTTCTGACATTCGATCGTCTCTGTCTACTCTCAACGTATCCGCGTGAAGTCGTCTCTAGCTGGAATTAATCTATCTGATGACCTCGCATCGGGGTAGGCGAACGAACCACATGTCCTAGTCATTCATCCTCGATGGCTAGCGACCTTCTATCATCTCTTAGTACAACTCGTGCTGCAATCTCCCCATGCATCTGGGGTGATATCTCATCCTTCGCAACAGCAACTGGCTCATTCGTCCGCATGCTGAACAGTGCCTAAATCATCAAAATACGGTGCATTAAGGGTCATCACATTCTGGCCGGCCTTTAGCGGTAGTCCAATCCTCTGGTGCTGATCTACACGTCCGAGTAATCTCATACATCGATCCATCAAACGCTCGTGGCGCAAAAACACCATAAAAAGAAACATCTCTGCAATCGTGTGTCGCCGGAATTACGCCCTGGTCAGTCCTCGTTCGTGACGAGCTCGTGCTGACCGCAACTCTAGCCGTAGCTCTCTCTGCCCGTAATCGTGGCAGCAAAACCATAACCGGTACCGATGAGGCTAGATCATGAATGAATATAATACTGAACAAAGAAATGTACATCCTAAGGCTTCTTAAGTGGAGTAGCGTATCGTAAATATGCCGCGGAACATACGCACGATACATCACTCTACTCAGGCTACCTACTCCATCAACCAAGGGTCATCCTACGCTCCGAAGGTAAAACCTAACGCTCTGATACCAACTTTGTCACGACTGAAAGTACGGAAGATGACTGGCACTTAAACTACGAAACGTCTCGAGGCGTACGTAATCTAAGTAAGCCGAAAACCCAGAAATCCAAACCAAGAAAAATTGTAGAGTGAAGGAAAAACCAATTTAAATCAAGTAGTTTGCAACATACACCGAAATGTGCATTTTGAAATCACAAGTCTTTTCTAAAAATTTCGGCAGAGTTTCCCTAGTAAAAACTGACCCCAAATGGGTACAAAACCTGAAAAAGCATATATAATGAATAAAGGCATCCCCAAGCAGGAGCTAGCTCTTCGTTAATCGACGGTCACAACCATGCAAGCAATATACTATACAACGCCGAAGGGCGAGAATCACAACAGAAAAGGAAACTCAAAACAGCAGGAAATCCATAGAGATACAACGCGCGACTTTAAGGTCGAAAGAATAACATCACTGGTCTCTATCTCTGAAATAAATACATGTTTGGTTGATAGTGCTTCTAGATACAACAGAATAATAATATACAAAATATAATGATGGTCACGATACAAGTGAACCCACCTACTAGCAAATCACCCGGAAAAGGAAGTAGTGCCAGCAAAGCCGTAATGAAACCTGTACGGTAAAACCTGCAAGAAACTGTGGCACAATGGGGGTGAGTTGCCAACTCGTGAATAGAAAACATCTACGAGCAGAAACCGCATGTATGACGTAATCCTAGGTCATACGATCACTATATATATAATCCTCGAAATGACAAGTCTAGAGCATGAAAAGGTAGCAAGGGTAAATACCTAACCCAAGTGTAATCCCATGTGCTCGTGTCAGTACCTCAGGTAGCAATATATCATATGGATGAAGTATGAATGCATGAAAACAGAATACATGTAAATGGAGAAACCACTTTCATAACTTAGTGAGATTTTTGTATTTTTAAAACGAGGTATCATAAATGAAATCAGCATAAACAGTGTCTAGTATCGACACAAAACATAAATCCAAATATCTCAATATCTCAGGATCCGGCTATCCGGACTGGCCTGTACCATCAAATCTCAGTACCTAAATATCTTAAAATCTCAATGTATAAATCTCACTATCTAGGGCGCCGTCAGTCCAGATCGGCCCCTAACATCCAATCACAAGACCACAACGGTATCCTCCGGATATCCGACGCGTCAGGTACAATCATCGGTAGGTAGTCTGCCCCTACCAGGCTCATCGTCTACTCCTCGAACTTCTTGCCCCGGGGTACCATACCGGGTCCACCATGTACCCGAGACGGTTCATCAAACTCCTCGAATTGGGTCTCTAAATCCATCAGCAAACTCATGGTGGACGACTCATACATCATGGGAAAACCGCACTTTTCATTTTAAAAAGAGAGAGAGAAGAAGTTTATATATGTTTCTGCGGTTTTCCCCCAAATCCAGGAAATCTCATGAAAATCCGAATCCAAATCACCAATAGCATGTAAAACAGTGGATGTAGGCATAAAAATCCATGAATGCGGCATAACAGTGAATAATAATATGCATGAAGTAGCAAGTAATAACTGAAATGTCTAAACTGGCATATAAGGCAAGTACACTAATATCATGTCGATACTATTAGCTAACAAGCTATGTCAATGTAATAGTATTTTCTAAAGTGTACGTGACATGAAAATTACCGATGATGATGTGTGTTAGTCGGCAAGTAAGTGTACGTGGTACATACGCATCATCAGTAATGGTGCTGGTGTCCTAACAGTATGATATCAATAATGGTATATGAAATCACAATATAAGTATGCGATGCGGAGCGAACAGCAATAATGTGCGGGAGCTGAATACTAAACACAATGATAACTAATCTGCATTTAACATAATATAAGTCATACAGTGGTGCCATTTGAAATAACACGAATCGTGGGGTTTTGAAAATAAGGGCTATGGGGTTTTTAAGGAAAGATACGTACTTTGAAATATCCGTAGAATCCCTTGACCTGTCTTGTAAAATACCCACGATTCGTTAGTTTTTGAAATGTGTAGGAGTAGAATCTATTCTAACAACAACACTAACTATAGGGCTGAGCTAACAGGCTAAACTAAAGGTAAGGAAACCGCCTAACATCTGAGTCGATACATATATATATATATATATATATATATATATATATATATATATATATATATTAGTCGGTGATCCCGCCTTAATAGTATCATATCCGATACAGTATCTATAATCAGACATCCCAAGTCAAGAGTGCGGATCTATCATCAATATATAGCTCGTAAATAAATCCGTCGTACGACCTCCTAAATCTGGGTACCGGTCAATATCACATTCATTATATTATTCATCCGGTATCCTCTTTATCAAAGATCATAGTCTGAGGTACTGATCTATGTCTAGTACAATACTGATACCACTTAAATATGCATGCACGTGTATGAAATACTATGTCAAAGGACCCGCTAAAACATCATGTCGTATCTCAAATACGAACCCTGTCATATCACCGATCTCACGGTCTCAAAATCAAATCTCATCGACTCATCTCAAATCCCAAGTACTATCCTCATAATCCAGTATATGTACACATAGTCTCATAACCATATGAACACATAAATACATATTCCTATATACGCACATGTGAAAGAAAGAATGTATGCAAGTATGTGTGTGCGTGCGTGTATGGGTGCAACCACTACTCTAGGGTTTTCGCAACTAACACTAGCCAATCCAAGAATGCCTGGAATCCATCTTTATCATCAATAAACTCAAATCAACATAAAATAAATATATGTGTGTATACGTATTCGTATACATCACCACGAACTGGGGGGTGCTATACGCCATCCACCCGACTTCTCCCCGTAGATATAAATCTACTCACCTTGCTTCTCGTGTGCCGATACTGATGCCGCCATCTTCATCGCCTCGACATAATGTAGGGTACCTACAAAGATAACACAATCGCAAAAGAACATGAAAATCACATCGGAAAACCAAAACGGCACACGCTACTCTCATAGGTAAAAACCTATAGTCTCGCATGCAAACACGACCAATAACCCTTTGCCGTTGACGTTCAAACGCCACCCGACAGAAACGAATCACCAAATAACAAAATTCATGCTAAAACAAGTCGTAAACCATACACCAATACAAGAAAAAGATCCCAGATTCTACCCTAGATGGAATCAGTCAAAGTTGCATATGCCAAGGGTCTAGTTTACTGGAGATGGACCTACAGAACAAGCACGAATCAAAATGGGCCAGGTCTGGCTGCAAATTGCGCCCAGAAGGGATTTATTTGCGGCCAAAAAGAGGGGGTAGGGGCTAGGTCTTTGGGTGATGGTTCCTATGTGCCTGCATGTATCACTGTCAATCCAAAATAATTTTCAGGTGTCCCGGGTGTTAGCAGATTTCCAAATACAATCACAGAATCACAGTTTTTCCCGATATCGTTTATATAAATCCGTATTCCGGGTTCTAGTCTCTGGTTTAGTCCAATGTAACATCACAACAGGGATTGCAGTCCCTAATTACACCTCAATTCACCTTTGATTTCACTTCAAACCCTAAACCCTAACTTGGAATTTCCAAAGTCCTCAAAACCACTCGATATCGACATGAAACAAGTATAGATGCACAAGGAATTGAAATACTACTCTAATGGGGCAGAAATTACCTCCTTCGGCAACTCAAGAAAATTCTTGAGTTGCTCAAAGTCCTCAAAATTCTCTCTTTCTTGGTCCAATGTGTTCCTCTCGAGCTTGTGAACAATTTTTGTGAAAAGGGAATAGGGTTTTGGAGTTGTATCCATGGTGTTTTGGGGCTTGGAGATGGAGGAGGAAGAGGGGAAAGGTAGCAGCAGCAGCACAAAGGAGAGAGGGGAGAGAAAATGAGAAGAAGAAATGATGGAGGAATGGTTCAACAAGTCTAAGGTGAACCCCTCACCCACTCTTTCTCTCTCTTAATCTTACCTTACTTTTTCTTTTCTTTTCCTTTTCCTTTTATTTCCTTCTCCTCGCAATAGTAAACCCAAAACAAACCATGCACCCAAAACATGTAAGAAAATGTAGCAAGTGTGGAAAAAATGATATGTGCATGTTTTGCACAAAAATGCTAAAAATCCGATTAGTGATTTTTAATCGCGATTAGCACTAAATTAGCATATAATTAATCATAAAAACTTAAAAATGGCATAATTCCATAAATTACCCTATTTTAGAATTTTCCATAATTTTTCCAAATTTTTTCCTATTTATCGGTATTTAATTATACCGAAATGTTAAAATATTCATTAAAAATTAATATTAAATTATGAAAATTCCCAAAAATAATATTTTTTTTTTGAAATGTTACAGCCGAGAACTCCCAGATGGTATTATACCCAACGTCAGATGGCAGTTCTCTGGTGAGACTGGTACATGTTAGTCTGTAGACCCGAGATCGTCATAGAGTCTTGTGTGATTCCCACTATGCTTTTATTTCCACCTTACCACGTTCAAGAGAGCGTGCAAAACGGTGGCTTTTGGGTACAGTACCGAGTCACATGGAGGCAATGAGCGATATGAGGGGTTTGGTGTCTCCCGGTATTGGGAGTTGATGTTGCGCTGTGCTCGATTGGCTATAACAGGAAGTCCCTGGCCAGGGCTGCTTTAGAGATAACTGGTAAGTGTTACCAGTAGTTTCTTGACCCGTTATGAGCCTCATATCGACACGACTTATCGAGTTACTGTGTTTTGACGTTTACCACCTCTAGACGAGATATGCGACATATCAGACGAAGAGACCGGACTGTACGGTAGTGTTACTGATTGGATTCGCGGGAGTGTGAGCATGTTTGCTTGTTGATCTTCTGATCGCTCAATACCCGGGTGGCCGTTACGTTTAGCAAACCGCTTGCGGCTTGTGGGTGTTTGATATGATCATCACCTACTGCCGGCGTATTGACGAGTCTTTAGAGTCCTACACAGGGGTTTCCTGGCTCAAGCGAAACGGAGTAGGAGCACATATATGATATGTGCGGGACCGAGATTGATACGATATGAGATACCATATTCTATTCTCGCGATTTGTGACATTGGTCGGTTATATGCGATATAGCCGGGTTATCGGATCAAGTGTTGATTCGATAAGTTGTTACCCATGATATTAGTCGGTTATATGTGATATAGCCGGATTATTAAATCAAGAGTTGATTTAATAATTTAATGTATAATTATATATTTGATATATTATATTATATTAACTAATATTAAGCTCACTTATGATTTCTTTTTCTCACTTTGTGCACATTGTATATATGTGATATGTATATTTGTGTACATGTTTGTATCATACTAGGTTACAAATGTAACTAGGGTTTATAGAGATTAAACCTTGCTAGGGTTAAGATTAGGGTTTATATTTTATCATTAAGTAATTCAAAAATTGTGGAATTAGTCATGGTTGATATTTGTTGAAAGCTTGTAGAAGCTTGTAAGTATCTTTGACTTTGTCCACTCCTTTTGTCTAGCTTAAGATATTATTTGACCTAACCTTTAACCCTAGCTCATGGTTAACTCTCTACAAGGGTGAAGCATGATATGCTTAACCCTTGATTTCATTTCTAACCGCAACATGAATTCATTCATCACTTGATCACTTGCTTCTTCTTCTTCTTCCTCATAGCTTTCTAGCTCAATGGAGTTGATGGAAAATGAGTAAGAAAATCATTTCTAATATGAGCAAACTTCCTACTTCATCATCCTCTACTACTTGCCATTTAGTGTAGGGTGTTTGCTTCACTAATTTCACAATTAGTGAAGAGATAGCTTGGGTTAGTGTCTCCTCGACGTAGATCATCTTCGGCCTCGAAGACTTCGAAGCAAGCATGTTTGTTTCTTCATGGGAGCCTCTCTAGAGTCCGGAGTTCACGATCACAGCGAAGGGACTACTACACGGAGCTATTGAAGTGAAGGACCGGTCTACAAAGATTGTATTCCTTTCTCACTTTTCATATGTGAACTTGTTTGCATTACATTCCGTCGATTTCTAGTATACGATTCTAGGATTAGGGTTAGCTAGAACGGCAAAATTTTAATTTGGTATGGACGATACCTCCCGAAACCTTTTTGCCGTGCTAGGGAACCCTGCAATTGTCATGTATAAAACTCTCCCAGGAGTAACTCTTACTCGTAGTGGGTATCGGGTTCCAACTATCTCATAGAAGGTATGCAATCTCATTGCAAATTTCAACACTTGAAATTCCCGATAATAGTTTTTACCCCCAGCGACCCATGACCTTGACGAAGGCCAAACTACCCACAGGGCGCTAGTGAAGTTCAACCCGTTCATTTCTTGATTGAATTTGACCCACCCGCATGACCCTTGACGGAGGCCAAACAACGCCGTACGAATACCCTAATCCAATCGCATCTCATGCTATAGATAAGTACTAATCAGCTACCGTACACTACGCCTTTACGGAGACCAAACTACTGTAGTATGAATACTAAATAATACTTATCTGAAATGACAGAGGGCTACACAGGTTTTTAAGAAAACCATGAGCGCAATGAACTTGATATCGTTGCAGAATCAAGTGATTTTGAAAAAGAGTGTTTTTGAGGCTTTTACTAGTTTCGCTAAAGTGGTCACTCCCGGTGAAGGGATCTCGGCTCTTTCCTTATTGAATAAGGTGCAGGATATTTCATAAATACCACTATGCAAAGCAAGAAGTATAGAAGCAATCAAAAACAAAACCGAGTGTTGTAGTATTTGCTAGTTTCGCTAAAGAGGTCACTCCCGGTGAAGGAATCTCCGCTCTTTCCTTATCGAATAAGGTGCTGTATATTCTACAAGGAATACTGCTATGTAAAACAAAAACTAGAGCTACCCTTTTTGAAAATTTGATTCTACAACATCTTTTAGGTTTCTTTTGTTTCATTAATCTCATTAATGAAGTCCCATCATTTATGCTTCCTAAGCATCACAGAAGAAACCAAAAATATGACGTACGCTTATGCCATCCACATTCACCACAGTGTCTCGTTATGCACCGTTAGGTTACTTAACTAACGGCATAGCGGGGCGGGACTAGCGTGGGTGCAAAATATAAGCAACGTTTATTATATATATCATATATATAATACCATTCGTCTCATCATATAAAGTGATCACATCACAGAATATCAACAGCAGAAGTACATATGAAAATATAGGATATTCCGTGAGTTCCGTATTTTGTATTTAGCCAACAATAAAAAATACGGATTCCACGGTCGCGATGAATGGCCAAGCCCACACCCCTAGACCCCTACGAGAGCGGCAAGTGACCCTACCAATTCTAGAGTTTAGGAAACCCAATCTCGACTCCTCGAGATGGCTTCCTACTCTCTAGAACCCGGTCACTTGTGCTCCCCTCCTTGCGTCTATCCTAATGCGGAAAAGTAAATAATATAAAACAATGGTGACATCATCCTCAACCCGGAAGTTCCCTTAATAAAAGAATATTACATACAAATGAATTTTACATGAATGAAAATAAAAACTCTCATCTCATATAAAACCCCCTACCATTCATTCACGACAATCCTGTATATCATATCTCAGCAACACATAACATCACATGTCATCAACGCAAGTAAGTATGCGTACCCCAATTGTCGTTGATGTATAGTAATGAAACCGGCGATACACAACATACTACACTTACGGTCGCAGAAAAGAAAATGTCAAACTACAACATTTGGAATCCACAATCACCTTAGACTCATAAACCGAAATATCACATACTTCGGATTTCATGCCTAACTATATGAATTCCACATATTGTATCACATTCCAAATAAATCTAGACGATGTTAAACGTTTCGATTGAACAAACAAACACCCACAAATTACCCCGAGAGCTCAACACTTGAGCAAAGTTAAGATACCCAAAAACGTGCCAAAGTGTCTATGGACCAGCAGTAGAAGGGTCAACCCTTGCCTCACTTATGGCGCCACAGGACTACGGAAAACCCTAAGGTTTAGCCGTGTTTCCATAGTCATAGGATCGAGTTAGGGTTACGTTTTTCTAGAGGGTCCATAGGGATACTTGCACGATCTTCCGAATATGTTCAACTTAGGAAATTCCAACACTTGGAAAATTTCAGTGAGCGTAATGAGGTGGTGTGTGATATTCGTTCGAACTGTTTAACGTTGTCCAAGTTACCAAAACAATATTAAAATTATGACTAAGAAACACTACGAAATATCCCCTAAGCACAATTATCATCACATGAAATTTTTGGCTGAACAAACAACACCTGAAACCCCAAAACCTAGACACCAGAGCACAGAAAAAAATTGAGGAAAAACTGGGCAGTTTTGGCCGGCTTGCTCGGATTTCTGAGCTTATGCTCGGGTGAAATATGGTTGAATAGACCCATTTTTCTTCTGTGTTTTAGTTGTATCACATACATGCTTCTGCAGTTGTTTAAATAATTTTTACAGATCATTTTAAAATCGACAGAGAGCTGATTCTAGGGTTCCAGAAATCCGTATTTTTCGGAGTTGTTTCGGTTTCGTAATATTTAACATCATCTAAGTTTCTAGCTTGTATCTGATACCACTGTAGGGATTCTTTAGCACTATTCCTAGGGTTAGGGTTATATCACACATGCTATAACAAAATTTTAAGGGGTGCTAAACAATTCCAACCATGAATCGAACTAGAAATCTAGGGTAACAACATATAGTATCACATACTATGTAGTGTCTAACACTAAGTCGGGAGAAATACAACCTTTGTAGACCTCCCTCCTTGACTCCTTGGATCAACTAGGGTTTGAACCGGCTTGCTTGAATCCTTCCAAGTCCACGACGATCCACCCGGAGTCCCATTGCTCAAGCTCCTTACTCCACTTGATCAAGATGAAGATGAAGCAAACAATGTACACTAATAGGCTAGAGTAGTATACATTGGTGATGTGGTTTGTGTTCTCACTTAAAAACCCTTTCTTTTTGTGTTCCTCACTCTAAAGAAAAATCAAAAGAGCATGAAGGAGGAAGAAGCAGGAGATGGCTAGCATGAGCTCTTTTGATAATTATCATTCTCATGATAAAATGAGAAAAGAAAATGGATATATGAGTCACACTCATATCCAAACCATGGTTAATAAATATCTAGATATTTTTATATGTGAGTTAAAGAGCAAAGAAATTAAACCATGGTCAAAACTTATGTCAAGTAAAGAATAGTGATGAAGAATATTCAACCATGCTTTAATCATTTTCTTTTTCTCAAAATTGAAAATATATATACATATTTATTCCATGTGAGTCTTGCATTGCCATCTTCTATTTTACAACAACCATGAGACACATGTATGCATGTATGTGTGCATTCACATCAACATGTGTATATGCATAGATTCATGCATACATCCAAATAGAAAATGTTTTGAATAAGTGAGCTAAAAGTAAATATTAAATCAACACTTGATTTAATAAACCGGTCATATCTCATACGACCCGACCAATAGAAAACGCCTGATTGAAAACACGGTATCATATACACGCATTTAATCGAGCTCTCGCACATATCTCATATGCACACCACATCTTTTCGCCTGAGCTAGGAAACTCCTATGTGGGACTCTAAGACTCGTCAATACGCCGGCAGTAGGTGATGATCATATCAAACACCCACAAGCTGCAAGCGGTTAGCTAAACGTAACGGCCACCAGGGTATTGAACGATCAGAAGATCAACAAGCAAACCTGCTCATACTCCTGTAAATCCTGTCTGTAACACTAACTGTACAGTCCGGTCTCTTCATCTAATATGTCGCACATCTAGTCTCGGGGTGGTGAACGTCAGACCCTAGTAACCGATAAGTAGTGTCGATGTGAGGCTCATAACGGGTTGAGAAACTACTGATAACACTTACCAATAGATCTCCATATCAGTCCTGGCCAGGGACTTCCAGTTATAGCCAATCGAGCATAGCGCAACATCAACCCCTAATACCGGGAGAGACGAAACCCCTCCTATTGCTCATTGCCTCCATGTGATTCGGGACTGTACCCAAAAGCCACTGTTTTTCACGTTCTCATGAACATGGTAAGGTGGAAATCAAAGTACAGTGGGAATCACACAAGACTCTATGACGATCTTGGGTCTACAGACTAACCTGTACCAGTGTCACCAGAGAACTGCTATCTGACGATAGGTATAATACCAACTAGGAGTTCTCGGCGAGTCCGTTCAGTGTACCCAGTCACCACCGAGCACCCGTATACCATCTTTGATGTCAAACACCGATGGATGTGGGATCATCCATCGCCCATCATATGGGTCAAGAAGTGTATACGGTAGTCTACTCTGGAGTATCGATGCCCTGTCTCGATACACCCTCGACTAGGAACAATTATAGGATGTACTTGTGGACTACTAGTATAATATCCATCATAGTCCTAGTACTAAAGTACATATCCTAAGGGCTTTACCAACATGTGAGAGCAAGACAGTATCACAATACAAGTCAACATGTTAAGACAAAGAGCAACCAGATAGCATACTATCATGTCGAGCAAGAAATTCCTCTCTGTATATATCCAAGCATTCACTATAATATATCTTATGTACAACAATGGCCTCTAGGGCATATACATAACTAAAAGACTTGAGACTAGAAACCCCAAAACACGAACTTAGATTTTCCCGACATCGGTTTTTGATGAATTATAATGACTAGATAGAATCTGCTATGACCCGAGAGCTCAATAAAATAAGTTTCCAACATAGAGAGGTGTGCACGATAATAGGAATTTATCCTAAAAACCCGAGACCCTAACTCCTTCAAGTGGCCGCATATTTAATCCCCCAGGCCGCAATTTGCGGCCTGGTCTTGGTGTATTGGTTTGGGTTTTGGACCATGGCTCTATTATCTGTTATGTAGACCTACCCTATATGCAGAATCTCCTAATTTCACCTAGGGTAGAATTTGGGAGCGTTTCTTTAAGTTGCCGATTTTGAGTTTCCGACTTTGGAAAACTTGGTTTTGGTATTTGAGTTTGGACACGGTCGTTGGACGTTCGTACGTCAACGCTGAGGGTTTATTTGGTTGTTCTTGCATGCGTGGGCTATAGGTTCTAACCTATGAGCACTTTGCATGCTGTATCGGTTTCGGATTTGGTTTTGATATCGTTATGATGTGTATTGATTTGTAGGTACCTTCGCGTGGACGTCCAAGACGACGAAGGAGAACAAGAAGTTCATCGACATCGACTAAAGTAAGGATTAGCAGGTGAGTAGATCTATATCTATCGGGAAAGTCGGGTGGATGGTGTATATCACCCTCGCAACCATAGTACTGGGAGAACCGATATGTTTTAACACCTTAGATTTGCGATTAGTGTTAATTAGGCGATAATGCGGGTTTTTGGTAAAAAGTTTACCAATTTGGTTTCCTCACATTTTATAACATTTAATTAATAATTTATTATTATTTGTTATGGCTTGCACACACATGTGAATGTTTATGTGAGGGTGTGTTTGTGTAATCTTGTTTAGTGACCATGACAACATTAAGTTAATCCTAACCCTTACTTTACTTTAATCCTATCCTTTGTTTAAACCTTAACCTTAAACCTCTAGATATCTGTGAGAGATATTTTCCTTTGGGTTTTGTTTGGATGAGAGGTGGCATGGTGAGTCATGGTTGCATTGATGATGCATGGTGCACTCACCCTTATCCTTACATCTCTCTCTCATTATGCTCACCTCACTCATTTCTCTCTCATTTCATCTCTTTCTCATTATATTTTCATCTCCTGATAGCTCTCAAGTGAACACTTATCCATTCTTCACCAATCCTTTACTAAACTTCATCAAATCATCACCAAATCACTTCATAAACCTTGTTTTGCCTCTTAGATGCCTTGGAGCTTGGAAAGCTAGGATCTTTGAACTTTTGTGGATAGGTAATGATCTCCAACTGTTAAGTAGGTATTTTTAATATTGCCTAGCTTATTCGTTTCAGTTTAGAACGCTTAAAGTAAAGTTTCGTGCAAATATTGCATTTTTGTGTCATATTGTGATATCTGTGATCAACAATGACCCCGAGAATATACTAGAAAATCTAGCTGAGTAGTTGTGTTGTACCAGAGACCCTAAGCCTTCACCTGAAGCACGAACCCATGGAGCTCGGTTTTGGCCGGTGAGACCCTATGAAATTCCGGTGACCTCGGTTTTTGTGTTGAGTTTGGGTGTGGGTTTATGTGGGTAGCTGTCTGCAGTAGTTTAAGTGTGTTTGGTCTTGCTTGATTTTTGGGTTTTCACTGTATACAAAATCTGGGATTACATAGCTTGTTTCTAGTGTTACGACGTGCGTTACGTTATCCGACACGGTACGTGTATTTGTGTAGCTTTTGCTCTTGAGCTGGTTTCGTAGTGTCGCTACGTACGTTAGCCACTAGACGAACACTTGACAGTATGTTTGGAGTTGGTGCGTCGGACAAACGTAGTTTGTACGCGTTATTGGTCAATTACTAATATGCACTTGTTTTGTTGTTATGTGATTTTAGGATCGCAGGCGGGGACTTCGGACGCTGCAAAGAAGGAGAAGCGAGTGGTTGGCTTTACTTATCCACGATCGTTTGTGAGTATATTTAATATCTACAAGGGGATCGCCCGCATGGCGTTATGCGTCAGGGCTAGATATGATATGATATTAGCCGCATGTTTATATTGCACATATAGGCATAAAACTTCATTGCATATTATTACTTGTTGTGCTTGAACTTGTACCTTTTGGACACTGCACTATTATTGACGGTTCATGTTGCACGAGCACTGATTGTATGCCACTCACACTGTCAATAATTGCCATGACACGCACAACACCTATACATACGTGATACTGTATTGGCTAGGAACTTGAGACATGATCCTTATTTTTATTGTGCATATGACTTATAGCATACCTGTATACCTATATGCTTACACATATGCCTTGACATGCCTACATGCTAGTTACTCATATACATATATGGTATTGTACCATTAGTGACAGGTATATACACATATGAGACATTACTAAATGTACATCTTGTATACATACTTACACATACACCCGTATGTTATTACATCATTATTGATAGGTACATGCTCATACACCTTGCTATAGTTACATGTTCACCTTTATATGATGTTGCAATTGGTTTCGGAGAATTAGGTACCACATGATATATTAATAACTTGTTGTAGTTAAATAGCGGTTTTTCCTTTATATGTTCATATTACTGTTTCATGTTGCATATATTATATTCATGGATTTTCGCATTGAGATATGGATTTCATATGATGTTTTATTCCTAAGTATATATATCAGTGGTATGGGACGCTGATATATATATATATATGTATATATATATATACATATATATATATATGTATGTATGTATGTATGTATATATATCAGTGGTATGGGACGCTGTTATATATGTACACATATATAATGATCTATGCAATTATATTTATCGATTTCTTGATGTTTTCTGGATTTGAGGACCGTAGTAGTTTCATAAAATTATGCATTATTCGAAAAACCCGGTTTCTTTTGATATGATATTTCAGCATCCACCATGAGATTTCTCGGTTCTGATATATACCCCGTTCGAGGAGTGGAGTGGGCCATGTGCGGGTACATGGTAGGGCCCAGAGGTACCCCGGGACAAGAAGATCGCAGGTGATGGCGTTGAGTTAGTGGGGGAATCCAACTTACCGGTGACAGTCTTGGATTTGTCGGTGATCGCGGAGATATCGACCGGAGTCATGTACGTATAGATACGTGGAATTTCGAGTGTCGAAGCTGGGCATTCACGTTTCGATATCGTATGATACGTACCTATCAGGTCCAGTCGTGGTGACGACGTTTGATAGACCGGTTTTTATGTGTCGATGCTGGGCACTAGTTTTCATGATGTTTTCGGGTGTCGATATTTGACACTCAGTTTCTGTGAGACTTACAGGTTATGAGGGCCGATATTATGGTCGATATGAGGGCCGATATTATGGTCGATTTGAGGAATTTGGGATTTAGTTTGTCTTGATGGACACTGGTCCTGCCATGATGAGGATTCCTTGAGAATGACATGTTTTATTTCATACTCCGTATTTATTTGATATGCATTGCTTCATGTATTAGTTGTACGTGATAGAGTACCTTTCATGACGGTTGCTGTTCATATCAGATTTTTGCATTTTTATACCGCCCAATTTTTATCACATTGCATATCGGTAGATACTCTTGAGCCGTGTTTGCTAGTCAATTGCAGGATACAGGTTCTCGGCTCTAAACGATGAAATTCATGGAAAAACACGACAAAACCCAGGTTCCTGCCAACCACAGATAAAACACGGATCTCCGCCCTTTATCCGTCTGTTGCCACACACCAGTTTAAGAGAAAAAATGGCAAATCAATGTCGTTTTCATGCACAAGGCTCAATGGCAGCACAAGATCCAAGAAATCTACACGGAGCTCGAGGAAATCATGAAAAAAAGATACACATCAAATCACCTTTTGCTCAAAAGAAATCCTGGAAAAATCGTGAAGAAATTATAAGAAACATCATATACCAGAATAAAGATCACAGCTGACCAAAGAAAGCCACCAAATTTGAAGGCCCAACTGCCTCCTTTGGCCGTGGAACCGCGGCCTAAGCATGCTTAGGCCGCGGAACCGCGGCCGTACGGTGTCGGCAGTGGGTAGGGTTTTAGGGGCAGTTTTGTCATTTCATGAAGGATCAGAATTTTGCCCTAGATTTCCAGCTCCCTGCCTATAAATAGCCCAGAACTTGCCAAAGCCAAGGGTGCATAATCTTGTATTTATTTTCTAGGTTTTAGTTGTTGTTCTTCTTCCTCCTCTCATCTCTTCTCCATTAAAATCTTGTAGTGAGCTTTTGTGAGTAAAGAATGATGAATAAAGAAGAACCTTTTACTTATCATGCTTGTCTTGTTCTTTAGTTAACTTGTTAATTGTTGTAATTTTTATTTGTTAACTTAGTTGTTGTTATTTCTTGTTGTTTCTTTCTTCTCTCTTTTTTCTTTATCCTTAAAACAACCATGATGCTTACGCTTGATCCTTGCCAAGGTGAGGTCGCAAATAACTAGTTGTTATCTTCTAATCTCTTTCTTTCTATCTTCCTCTTTTGTTTTGTTTTATTTTTCCGTATTATGGGTGAGTAGTTTCATACTTGTTAGGGTAGGATAAGGGAAGTTTGAGAGAAGGAAATCTCTCTCACTCTTTCCTTGCCCAATATTTTAAAATCGACTCCCGTTAATTGAACCACAATCCGCTCCTTACGGCACCCTATCCTACATGATAGCGGTGATTCCGTAGTGAGACCGGTTGTAGTTGAATTAACCGGAGGTTATGGCTAAGAGCCAAGAACGGACGGACAAGCACCAAAATGAAGAACTTATGCGTTGGAAAGCCTAGCTTATACTCGCAAGTTCCTTCCTAGTCGTGCTAATCCCCGTTGTTGCCGATTACCGTAACACCGATATTAAGAGGGGCAACGAAATAAGTGGGAGACTCCTAACTCAAACTAACCTAATCCTAACCCTAACAAGCTCTCTTTAAATATCATTTTAACACTTAGATAATCACAAACAATTCTGGACTCTCGGACTTAACTCGTTAAAACCCATAGAAAAAGATTCCCATCTCCCTGCGGATCACCCGTACTCAACCGGCTAGCTACGAGCGACACCGTCTTGATTGCGGTAATTAACTAAAACTTGAACACGCAGAATCTCTAACAATCAGTTTCATACACATATTGCCATTTATTGCTATCAGCTTGCATGTGTTAGATTAGCGCAGTACGTGCATACTTGCGATTACCTGCATATATTATTTACTATTCATGAGTTGGCAACTCACCCCCGTTGTGCCATAGGGTTTGCAGGTTGTTCCTCAGAGTAGTCGAGGCTGGGCTTCACCCATCGTATCATCTTTTGCAGCGGATATCGCTACGGCTGACTGTGTGCAGTTTTGCTATAGGTAGGTTTTGCGGTTATCCGATGTTTCTCATTGTATATCTTTATACCATGTACTCTCCATCTACCACTTTCATGTATTGACTTAGAGACGCGATGTGAGAACGATATTGTATATTATTTTGATGACTTGGAGGTCCTTTATGCAGCTTTTATTTCTATCGGCTTTTTCTTCGCTACGGCATCGTATATCTGTTGTGGTGGTTGTTTTCCGTCTTTGGGCGTGGATTTACTCCCGTTTGGGGATACTTTACTTATATCTTTGTTGTACCCCTTTTTGGGGCTGGTTTTTTTACAAAGGAGGTGCTGCCAAAATTTTTAAGAAATAAAGCTGGACTTTAAATAATTTGCATTTGAGATTTCAAAAGTTTTAACAATGTTCTTATCACTTACTGCTTTTGATGGTTTAGATTGCTGGGTTTTCGGCTTACTTAAATTGCGTTACGCCTGTAGACGTTGCGTAGTTTAAGGACCGTCACGTGCGAAATTTTAGGTCGTGACAAAGTTGGTATCAGAGCGCTAGGTTTTACCTTTCGTAGTGTAGGATGACCTTGGTATGATGTAGTAGGTAGCTTAAGCAGAGTAACGCAGTGTGTGTATGTCTGCGGCATACTTACGAGACGTTACTCCGCCTAAAGTTACCTAAGTACTTATTGCTTGAAATTCCTTCCTTGATGATACATATCCTTGCGATTCGATTTCCGTGTTCTTATCGAATCCTTTTTCCATTTATAGCCTTATACCACCGATGACTATGAGGGATCAGAGTTATGCAGTGAGAGCTGAGGTCTGAGTTGACTCGTTTGCGGCGAGGATTGACCAGGATGGTACGCTCGTTGCACAAGAGCAGATTGATCCGCCTTCGATAGATCGTATCGCTAGGCTTGAGGCAGATATGCAGGACTTGCGCCAGATGATGAGGTTGTTGGTTGAGGATAGTCGAGCGCAGCGACAGGAGGTTGCCACCCCTGTTACCCAGTTATTCCTTGCGATCAGCACCCAGCATTGTGTTACGTATACAGCACTAGTAGATGCAGACCTATTAGATGAGCGGCGTCTTTCCGAGAATTTGGGAGTTCGAGGACAGAGGAGGGCTCGTGCTGGTGTACCAGCCCAGAGACAGAGGCTTAGTCGCTGTGACAGATTTCGTGCACGTCGTGAGAGTAGCAGAGGCTTGGGATGGGGACAGTCATTTAGCTCTTATTCCCTGGCGGGTCAGCAGTTTTTATCTGGATGTTACCGGTGCCGGAGTTTGGATCATCGGGTTTGAGATTGTACTGAGCTACGTGAGCGCGAGGCAGCTGTACCGCAGAGAGTTCATGGTCGCGGAAGATTTGTTCCGAGTGTACAGGATGGTAGAGGAGGAGGACAACTAGTTACGGGTAGATGGCAGGAACGAGCGTTTGCTTCTACTCATCGGGACGCGCGGGCGTCCAATGCAAAGTTTTTAGGTATCCTTAATTCATATGTTCTTTGATTCGTTTTTTTGTTTAATTCGGGATCAATGCACTCGTTTATTCTACACGCTTAGTGCCGTGGTTGGGCCGAGAGTCGTGTATGCTAGATCAGCCATTTGTTGTGTTAACTTCTGTCAGCGATTCTTTTGTTGCGTGACTCGTGTTCTGGTCGTGTGCCAATCGGATAGGAGATAAAGATTCGCCTGTCGATTTGGTCCTTCTAGAGATGCTGGACTTGACGTTCTCCTAGGCACGGGCCGGTTAGCTACGTGCTATGCGTCTATAGACTGCCGCGAGAAAACAGTCAGGTTTTGTTTTCCGGCGAGTCGGTTCTTTTTGTGCAAGGGGACAGTGGTGCCTCCTCTCATAGCTTGAATTCAGCCTTTTACGCCAGTTGGCTTTTGAGGAGAGGATGTCGAGGATTCTTGGCTTCCATTCATGATACCGGAGCCACAGTGGGTTTGTTGGACCGGGTTCCTATCGTGCGAGAGTTTTCCGACGTTGTTCCAGATGATCCGGCGGAGCTTAGGGAGCTTAAGGATCAGCTGCAGAGTTACTAGGTAGGGGGACTTGTATGTCCAAGTGTTTCGCTTTGGTGAGCTCCTATTCTATTAGTCAAGGAGAAGGACGGCAGTTTGATGATGTGTATTGATTGATCGTCAATTGATCTGAGTTACGGTGCGGATAGGTATCCTTTACCCCGCATTGACGATTTCTTTGTTCCGCTCCAGACTGCGAGACATTTTTCTAAGTTTGTTTGGGATCAGGTCATCATTGGTTGCGGGTTCGGAGTGATGACATTCTGAAGGCTTTTATTTGTGCGCGCTACGGGCGGTATGAGTTTTTGGTGGTTTCGTTGGACTCACCAATGCTCCAGCAGCATTCGTGGATGTGATAAACCAGATTTCTTCAGGCCATTCCTTGACCAGTTGGTTGTTGTGTTATTGATGACATTCTGGTCTATTCCAAGAGTCGTGAGGAAAATGAGCAACACTTGAGGATGGCTTTGCAGACATTGGGAGAGTACCAGCGGACTGCTAAATTCTCGGAGTGTTCCTTCAGGCTTGATTGTGTTGAATTCTTAGGTCATGTGGTTACAGGAGACGGTATTCGTATGGACCTGAGAAAGATCGAGGTCGTACAGCTTTGGACCAGACTTGTTCAGGGATAGAGGTCCACAGCTTTTTGGGCTTAGCCGGTTTTTACCTCCGTTTCATGCAGGATTTCTTGTGTATCGCTGCACCGTTGACCGGACTGGCAAGGAAGGAGGTTCTTTTCTTTGGATTGAGGCATGCAAGCTGAGTTTTCAGCAGTTGAAGACTTGGTGGACGACTGCACCAGTTCTATCTTTGCTTCTGGATCGGGCGACTTTGTTGTTTACCGTGATGTTTCGCAAGTGGGGATTGATTGTGTACTGATGTGGCACTATAGAGTTATCGCTCATGCTTCCCGACAGTTGGAGAAAGTAAGAGCAGGATTTATCCTACTCATGATCTAAAGATGGCCGTGGTGGTCTTACTCTGGAGATTTGGTGACACTACTTGTATGGAGAGTCGTGTCAGATTTTCATAGACCACCAGAGCTTAATGTACATCTACCTGCAACGGGATCTGGGTTGAGACAGCGCCGTTGGATGGATCTTGTAAAGGATTGTGATTGTAAGATCCTTTATTACCCGTGGCAAGGCGATTGTGGTGGCTGATGCTTTGAGTCATAGGCCCAGGGGTAGCTTATTCCAGTTGTGCGCAGATCAGAGACAGTCTTCTGCAGATTTACAGTTCTTGTGCGATCGGGGAGTACAGCTTAAGTTTTCCTCTACTGAGGGGACAGCTTGCTCATGTCTGCGCCCGTCTACTTTTACTTAATCATTTTCGTGAGGCACAGCCCGCCGATGCTCGGTTGTCTGAGATTTTTGAGCATGTTCGGCAGGGTAAGATTTGGAGTTCTGATTTGTAACCAGGGTGTGCTACGTTATGGGACTCGTTGTGTGTACCGGATATTGATGGGTAAAGACGCGAGATCCTAGAGCAGGCACATCAGTCAGCTTTATGTGTTCATCCAAGTTCCACCGAGATGTAGCGTGACTTGTGAGATAGTTACGGGTGGGCAGGGATGACGAGTGGAGTTTCATATTTCGTTTCGAGGTGTCTGTCTTGTTGCGAGCTAAGGTTGAGCATTTGAGACCGGCTGGAGAGTTGCAATCTTTAACCGTTTCTGAGTAGGAATGGGAGCAGATCTCCATGAATTTCGTTATGGTGTCTACCCAGGTCTAGACTAGGTGTGACTCCATTTGGGTGTTGTTTTCCGGTTATGCTCAGTTTTCTCAGTTGTTCTTCGATGGGTTTGTGCGTTTGCACGGATTTACTTCATGTGTTGTATCCAATAGAGGTACCCAGTTCGTTTGCCGTCTTTGGCAGGAGCTTCAGGAGGTACTGGTTGAGCTTTAGCGCCACGTTCCATCTGTAGACTGATGGTTAGTGAGAGCGGGCTATACAGACTCTGGAGGATATGCTTGTGCGTACGTACTAAGTGTTTGTTGGCAGTTGGGATCGTCACTTGCCATTGATAGGGTTTTCCTTCGATAGCTGTTATCAGGAGACATTCCAATTGGCAACCTTTAGGCTCTGTTTGGTAGGTGGTGTCGATCGCCAGTTTGTTTTACTGACTCTGCGAGAGTAGGATTTTTGGACCCCAGATAGCCGAGAGGCTTCGGAGAAGATCCAGTTGGTTCAGGTCAGGATGAGAGCAGCCCAGTGCTGACAGGAGTCTTATGCCGACCGTGGTGGTCGCAGACTTGAGTTTGTGGTGGGAGATTATGTATTCCTATGGATTTTTTTCGATAAATGGCGTGTTGAGTTTTGGGAAGCTTAGTCCCAGAATTGTAGGTCCTTTTGAGATCCTTGAAGCGAGTTAGTACCGTTGCCTATAATTTGGCACTTCCGCCCAGATTTTTAAGTATTCACCCCGTATTCCTTATGTCGATACTCTGCAAATACCTTCATGACCTTTCTCACATGATTTAACACCAGACCTTTTAGCTTGGACACGATCTTTTCGTTCATCGGCAGCCGATGGCATTAGTGGATCGACAGGTAGAGAAACTTCGGTCAAGGGTCTTGCCATCTGTGGAGGGTTTTCCTTTGGCGTAGCCGTATAGTGAGGTGATCACTTGGGAGGCTGCGAGCGAGATTTGGGAGTTTTACACTCATCTCTTTGAAGGTACGCTTAGTATGAATTTTAAATTCGGGGAAGAATTTCTATAAGGGGGAGATTGTAACACCTTAGATTTGCGATTAGTGTTAATTAGGTGATAATGTGGGTTTTCGGTAAAAAGTTTACCAATTTGGGTTCCTCATATTTTATAACATTTAATTAATAATTTATTATTATTTGTTATGGCTTGCACACACATGTGCATTTTTATGTGAGGGTGTGTTTGTGTAATCTTGTTTAGTAACCATAACAACATTAAGTTAATCATAACCCTTACTTTACTTTAATCATATCCTTTGTTTAAACCTTAACCTTAAACCTCTAGATATTTGTGAGAGATATTTTCCTTTGGGTTTTGTTTGAATGAGAGGTGGCATGGTGAGTCATGGTTGCATTAATGATGCATGGTGCACTCACCCTTATTCTCACATCTCTCTCTCATTATCCTCACCTCACTTATTTCTCTCTCACTTCATCTCTTTCTCATTATATTTTCATCTCCTCATAGCTCTCAACTGAACACTTATCCATTCTTCACTAATTCTTCACTAAACTTCATCAAATCATCACCAAATCATTTCATAAATCTTGTTTTGCCTCTTGGATACCTTGGAGCTTGGAAAGCTAGGATCTTTGAGGTTTTGTGGATAGGTAATGATCTCCAACTGTTAAGAAGGTGTTTTTAATATTGAGTAGCTTATTCGTTTCAGTTTAGAATGCTTAAAATAAAGTTTCGTGCAAATATCGTATTTTTAGTGTCATATTGAGATATCTGTGATCTGCTGTGACCCTGAGAGTATACTAGAAAATCTAGCTGAGTAGTTGTATTGTAACAGAGACCCTAAGCTTTCACCTGAAACACGAACCCATGGAGCTCGGTTTTGGCCGGCGAGACCCTATGAAATTCCGGCGACCTCGGTTTTTGTGTTGAGTTTGGGTGTAGATTTTTGTGGGTAGCTGTCTGCAGTGGTTTAAGTGTGTTTGGTCTTGCTTAATTTTTGGGTTTTCACTGTATACAAAATCTGGGATCATATAGCTTGATTCTAGTGTTACGACTACGCGCGTTACGTTATCCGACACGGTACGTGTCTTTGTGTAGCTTTTGCTCTTAAGCTGGTTTCGTAGTGTCGCTACGTACGTTAGCCACTAGACGAACACTTGAGAGTATATTTGGAGTTGGTGCGTCGGACAAACGTAGTTTGTACGTGTTATTGGTCGATTTCTAATATGCACTTTCTTTGATGTTATGTGATTTTAGGATAGCAGACGAGGACTTCGGAGCTGCAAAGAAGAGGAAGCGAGTGGTTGGCTTTACTTAGCCACGATCGTTGGTGAGTAGATTAACATCTATATGGGGATCGCCCGCACGGTGTTATGCGTCAGGGCTAGATATGGTATGATATTAGCCGCATGTTTATATTACACATATAGGCATAAAACTTTATTGCATATTATTACTTGTTGTGCTTGACTTGTACCTTTTGGACACTGCACTATTATTGACGGTTCATGTTGCATGAGCACTGATTGTATGCCACTCACACTATCAATAATTGCCATGACACGCACAACACCTATACATAGGTGATACTGTATTGGCTAGGAACTTGAGACATGATCCTTATTTTTATTGTGCATATGACTTATAGTATACCTGTATACCTACATGCTTATACATATGCCTTGACATGCCTACATGCTAGTTACCCATATACCTATATAGTATTGTACCATTAGTGATAGGTATATACACATATGAGACATAGCTACATGTATATCTTGCATACATACTTACACATACACCCGTATGGTATTATATCATTATTGATAGGTACATGCTCATACACCTTGCTATAGTTACATGTTCACCTTTATATGATGTTGCAATTGGTTTCAGAGAATTAGGAACCGCATTATATATTAATAACTTGTTGCAGTTAAATAGCGGTTTTTCTTTTATATGCTCATATTACTGTTTCATGATGCATATATTATATTCATGGATTTTCGTATTGAGATATGGATTTCATATGATGTTTTACTCCTAAGTATATATATCAGTGGTATGGGACGCTGATATATATATATATATATATATATATATATATGTGGTATGGGACACTGTTATATATGTACACATATATAATGATCTATGCAATTATATTTATTGATTTCTTGATGTTTTATGGATTTTAGGACCGTGGTAGTTTCATGAAATTATGCATTATTTGAAAAACCCGGTTTCTCTTGATATGATATTTCAGCATCCACCATGAGATTTCTCGGTTCTGATATATACCCCATGCGAGGAGTGGAGTGGGCCATGTACGGGTACATGGTGGGGCCCGGAGGTACCCCGGGGCATGAAGATCGCATGTGATGGCGTCAAGTTAGTGGGGGAATCCTACCTACCGGTGAAAGTATTGGACTCGTCGGTGATCGCGGAGATATCGACCGGAGTCATTTACGTATGGATACGTGGAATTTCGAGTGTCGAAGTTGGGCATTCGGGTTTCGATATCGTATGATACGTATCTATCAGGGCCAGTCGTGGTGACGACGCCTGTAGACCAGTTTTTATGTGTCGATGCTGGGAACTAGTTTTCATAATGTTTTCGGGTGTTGATATTTGACACTCAGTTTCCGTGAGACTTACAGGTTATGAGGAAAAATATTATGGTTGATATGAGGGCCGATCTGAGGCCGATTTGAGGAATTTGGGATTTAGTTTGTCTTGATGGACACTGGTCCTGCCACGATGAGGATTCCGTGAGAATGGCATGTTTTATTTCATACTCCGCTTTTATTTGATATGCATTGCTTCATGTATTAGTAGTACCTGATAGAGTACCTTTCATGACGGTTGCATACACATATTGCCATTTATTGCTATCAGCTTGCATGTGTTAGATTAGCGCAGTACGTGCATAATTGCGATTACCTGCATATGTTATTTACTATTCACGAGTTGGAAACTCATCCCCGTTGTGCCACAGGATTTTCAGGTTGTTCCTCAGAGTAGTCGAGGCAGGGCTTCTACCTATCATATCATCTTTTGCAGCGGATACTGCCACGGCTGACTGTGTGCAGTTTTGCTATAGGTGGGTTTTGCGGTTATCCGATGTTGCTCATTGTATATCTTTGTACCATGTACTTTCCATCTACCACTTTCATATATTGACTTAGAGACGTGATGTGAGGACGATATTGTATATTATTTTGATAACTAGGAGGTCCTTTATGCAGCTTTTATTTCTATCGTCTTTTTCTTCGCTACGGCATCGTATATCTGTTGTGGTGGTTGTTTTCTGTCTTTGGGCATGGATTTACTCCTGTTTGGGGATGCTTTGCTTATATCTTTGTTGTACCCCTTTTTGGGGCTGTTTTTTTTACAAAGGAAGTGCTACCAAAATTTTAAAGAAATAAAGCTGTACTTTAAAGAATCTGTATTTGAGATTTCAAAAGTTTTAACAATGTTCTTATCACTTACTACTTTTGATGGTTTAGACTGATGGGTTTTCGGCTTACTTAAATTGTGTTACGCCTGTAGACGTTGCGTAGTTTAAGGGCTGTCACGTGCCAAATTTCGGGTTGTGACATATGTAGAATATATTTGGAAAGACCTAAGCTTAAGTACCTATGGATATAACCATAATGAAAGTACCAGATGATATGATGAAATGAGAATATGACGAAACAAGATGACTTAAATTGATATGTTGATATAAGGATGCTAGGCGATATATACACATATAGTTATGCCAAGATATGATATGAGATAAATGTGTGTGTGTGTGTGTGTGTGTATGAGAATAAGAGATGATAGGATGTACAAGACTATAGATCCGTACCCTTGATTTATGATACGTACGATGGATTGTATCGTACGTGATATTATATATAGGACGATAGATCCTTATTCTAATTTGATGACACTGTACGACGGATTATACCGTACGCGTTATGATTTACCAGATGATTGATCCGCACTCTCGACTCGAGAATGATGTATGATGATATTACCACATCTGATACTATGCGGCTGGATCGCCGACTTAAGGATTACACTTGAACCATACTTGTTTCCAAAACCGACGTATCGTATGCACTTTTAAACTATAGCCGTATGCTTCAGGTGTAGTTACGTACCTTATACCATTCTTGCTTATGTTGTATTATTCCTCGTGACATACGTGCTATATTCCCAGCATTTACCTTTATATGGCATCGTCTGCTAGTACACATGCACTATTACCGATGATGCGCATATTACACATACATAGATTTTTTGGCTCACACATTTATCATCGGTAATTGCCGTACCACTTACACAGTAGAATTGTTATATCACTGTATTGCTCTTGAACTGTTAAATTATGATGCACTGTTCAGTACTTATTGTTAGGAATATGTATGCCCTAGAGGCTATTATTGTTGATATAGTGGATGCTTGGACATATATATAGAGGACTTTCTTGCTCGACATGATAGTATGCTATCTAGTTACCTTTATCTTAAAATGTAGATTGGTATTTTTATACTGTCGGTCTCTTACATATTGATAAAGCCCTTAGGATATGTACTTGACTACAGGGATTATGATGAGATCGTACTAGTGGGGCTAGGATGGTCCAAAAGTACATCCTTTAACTCTTCCTGGTCGAAGGGATATCGAGACAAGGGCATAGATATTCCATAGTAGACTAGTGTGTACGTTTCTTGTCCCTTGGAGGGCGATGGTTGATCCCACAACCATTGGTGTGTGACATCAAAGATTGTACACAGGTGCTCATTAGAGAATGAGTATACCGAACGGACTCGCCGAGGACTCCTAGTTGGTATTATACCTATCTTCAGATAGCAGTCCACTGGTGACACTGGTACAGGTTATTCTGTAGACCCGAGATTGTCATAGAGTCTTGTGTAGCTCCCACTGTGCTTTGATTTCCTCCCTACCACGCTCAAGAGGAGTTGTGCAAACAAGTGGATATTGGGTACAGTCCCGAGTCACATGGAGGCAATGAGCGATAGGAAGGGTTTCGTCTTTCCCGGTATTAGGGGTTGATGGTGCGCTATGCTCGATTGGCTATAACTGGAAGTCCCTGGCCAGGGCTGCTGCTGAGATTTACTGATAAGAGTTATCAGTAGTTTCTCGAACCTTTATAGGCCAGACATCAGCATGACTTATCACGTTACTGGGGTCTGACGTTTACCACCCCTAGACATGATATGCGACATATCAGACGAAGAGATCGGACTGTACGGTAGTGTTACTGATAGGCTTTATGGAAAGTACGTACAAGCTTGCTTGTTGATCTTCATATCGCTCAATACCCGAGTAGTCGTTACGTCCAGCTTGTACCGCTGACGGCTTGTGGGTGACTGATGTGATCATTACCTACTGCTGGCATATTGACGAGTCTTTAGAGTCCCACGCAGAAGTTTCCTGGTTCAAGCGAAACGAATTAGGACACATATGTGATATGTGCGTGGGCCAGATTAAATACGAGTATATGATACCGTATTGTAATCTGGCAGTTATCTGTTTTTAGTTAGGTTATATGTGATATAACCAAATTATCGAATCAAGTGTTGATTTAATAATGTGATATACATATAAGTGATATTAGTCGGTTATATATGATATAACCGGATTATTAAATTAAGTGTTGATTTAATAATGTGATATATATTATATGTGATATAATTATATCATAACTAATATCATTAGCTCACTAATTATTCTTCATAATATATATATATGATATATATATATATACATTAATATATATATATATATTAATATATATATATATAATGAAGCATGGCTTGAATTTCTATTTTTGGAAAATAGAAATTGAGGTGGAAATTGGGAGCATGGTGAGGCATGACATTTTCCATTTATTTAGTCATCTTGACTCACTATTCAAGCATGGTTGCAATTTTATATTTCTATTTTCCATGCTTTAATGAGTGGGGGTCAAGGGTTGCCATTCATTCACTTGATTCATTCCAACACTTAGCCATTTTTGCAAGTGTTGCTCTCATGCTCTCTTCTTCCTCTTCCTCTTCACCATTGTTCAAGTTTCAACCCTCACATGTGATGTAAATCATGAAGCTTAAACACATACTAGTGAGCAAACCAAATCCCTTACTTCACCATCCTACACTCGACTAGCGATTAAGTGTAGTCTGTTTCCTACACTAAAAGAGTTTAGTGTAGAGGTAGCTTGAGTTGGAGGGACTTCGCGTGGATCATCTTCGCCACGAAGGTCTTCGGAGGAAGCTCGTCCAAACCCTCAAGTGGAGCCAAGTGGAGTCGCGGGACTACTACACGGAGCATATGAGGTGAATGAGTCGATCTACGAAGGTATAACCATCTTCACTTCTTATAGTTTAGTATATATCAAATCAAAAACCCTAATCATCTAGTTAACGATCTAGGTTAGTGTTAGTTAGCACCCCAATTTTTTTTTAAATTGGAATGTTTGATGCTTGTAAAACCCAGTGGGGGTGCTAGCATACACTTTAACTTATTACATGACATGCTTACATGATAACACTTGAGATACTTACAGTACTGTTCTATGCTTGCATATACTGCACTTTATGGTTACATGCATATGAGATGTTGTTTCCATGAGATCTCTGGATTTGAGAACCGCTGATATATTTCAAAAGTCTTATGATTGTTTTATAAACGCAGTTTCTCGTGATGTGATTTGTGGCATCCACCATGAGATTTCTCGGTTTTGAGCTATATGTATACCCGATTCGAGGAGTGAGGAGACACCGTTTGCGGGTAGATGGTGGACCCGGTGCGGTACCCTAAGGCAAGAAGATCGTATAGAAAGGCGTTGAGCCCGGCTGGGGAGCACTACCGACCAATGATAGTTTAGGCTCGGCGGTTATCCAGAGGATACCAACCGGAGTCTTGAGATCAGATGGATACGAGGGCCGATCCGAGGAGACGGCGCCCGAGATATGAGGATTTATGTGTCGATACTGTGCTGGGTTCCATAGCATCCTTACTAGGTTTTCCAATGCATCAATCATGCAATTTTAAAAATTCTAAGGTGCTAAAGATGTAAGGATTCTTTAGCACCTTGCCTAGAGTTAGGGTTGCATCACATATGCTATAACAAAAATTTAGGGGGTGCTAAACAATTCTAACCATGAATCGAACTAGAAAGTTAAGGTAACAACTAAATGTATCACATATAAGCTAGTGTCTAACACTAACTGAAGAGAATACAACCTTTGTAGACCTCTTCTTTTGACTCCTTGTATCCTTGAGAGTTTGAACCGGTTCGCTAGAAACCTTCCAAGTCCACGATGATCCACCCGAAGTCCCTTTGCTCAAAGCTCCTTGCTTCACTTGATCAATGAGGAAGTGGAGATAACACTCTAAACTAATGGGCTAAACTAGTATAGAATGATGACGTGGTTTGTTTTCTCACTTCAAAACCCTTTTTTTTTTTATCTCACTCACTCACTAGAAATCTCAAGAGAGCATGAGAGATGATGAAGAAGAAGATGGCAAGATTGAGCTCATTTATAATAATGATAATTCTAAGCATAGAAAAATAAATATCAAAGATAAATATCTCATGCCAAACTATGGTTAATAAATATCTAGATATTTTTGTATGTGAGTTAAAGAACAAATGAAATCAAACCATGGTTCAACTTAGGTAAAGTAAAGAATAGTCAACCATGATTTAAATCATTTTTCTTTTTCTCAATATGTAATAAATATAAAGATATTTATATACCATGTGAGTCTTGCATTGCCAACTTTCTATGTATCAACAACCATGATACAAATGTATGTATGTATGTAAGTGTGCATGCACATCAACATGTACATATATCCTTGCATATATCATAAAGAAAAGGTTTATATAAATGAGATAAAAGTCAATATTAAATCAACACTTGATTTAATAAACCGGTAATATCTTATACGCCCCAACCAATAGAAAACGCCCGATTAAAATGTTGTATCATATACACGCATTTAATCGAGCTCCCGCACATATCTCATATGCATACCACATCTTTTCTCCTGAGCTAGGAAACTCCTGTGTGGGACTCTAAGACTCGTCAATATGCCGGCAGTAGGTGATGATCACATCAAACACCTACAATCCACAAGCGGTCAGCTAACCGTAACGGCCGCCTGGGTATTAAGCAATTAGAAGAAAAACAAGCGAACCTGTCAAAACTCCCGTTGAGCCAACTGGTAACACTTACTGTACAGTCCGGTCTCTTCGTCAGATATGCTGCATATCGAGTCTAGGGATGGAATTGTCGACCCTAATAACTCAATAAGTCATGCCGGCGTATAGCTCATAACAGATCGAGAAACTACTGATAACACTTATCAGTAAATCTCAGCAGCCCTGACCAGGGACTTCCTGTTATAGCCAATTGAGCGCAGCACAACATCAACCCCCAATACCGGGAGAGACAAAACCCCTCTTATCGCTCATTGCCTCCATGTGCCTCGGGATTGTACCCAAAATCCACCTGTTTGCATGACTCAGTAGAGCCGTGGTAGGGTGGAGATCAAAGTACAGTGGGAGGATACACAAGACTCTATGACGATCTTGGGTCTACAGACTAACCTGTACCAGTGTCACCTGAGAACTGCTATCCGACGTGAGATATATGTTAGTTATATGTATGCCCTAGAGGCCATTACTATATATAGGATGTATATTGTAGTGGATGCTGGGACATATATAGGGAGGACTTTCTTGCTCGACATGATAGTATGCTATCTGGTTCCTCTTTACCTTAACGTGTATACTGATTGTCTCTCTGTTACATGTTGGTAAAGCCCTTAGGATGTGTACTTGACTACCTGGACTATGATGCGGATCATACTGGTGGGGACATGGTAGTCCATAAGTACATCCTTCAAGGTCCCTAGTCGTGGGTGTATCGAGACGGGGCATCGATATACCAGAGTAAACTAGCGTATACCTTCTCGACCCATATAGATGGGCGATGGATGATCCCATATCCATTGGTGTTTGACATCAGAGATTATATATAGGTGCTCAGTAGAGACTGGGTACACTGGACGGACTCGCCGAGAACTCCCAGATGGTATTATACCTTACGTCAGATGGCAGTTCTCAGGTGAGACTGGTATAGAGTAGTCTGTTGACCCGAGATCGTCATAGAGTCTTGTGTGGTTCCCACTGTGCTTTGATTTCCACCTTACCACATCCAAGAGGGCGTGCAAAACGGTGGTTTTTGGGTACAGTCCCGAGTCACATGGAGGCAATGAGCGATAGGAGGGGATTCGTCTCTCCCGGTATAGGGAGTTGATGTTGTGCTGTGTTCGATTGGCTATAACCGGAAATCCCTGGCCAGGGTTGCTGAGATTTACTGGTAAGTGTTGCCAGTAGTTTCTCAAATTGTTATAGACCTCATATCGACATGACTTATCGAGCTATTAGGGTCTGACGTTTACCACCCCTAGGCAAGATATGCGACATATCAGACGACGAGACCGGACTGTACGGTAACTGTTACTGGTTGGATTCAAAGGAGTGTGAGCGGGCATGCTCATCGATCTTCTGATCGCTCAATACCCGGGTGGCCGTTACGTTTAGCAGACCGCTTGCGGCTTGTGGGTGTTTGATATGATCATCATCTGCTGCCGGCGTATTGACGAGTATTTAGAGTCCTACACAGAGGTTTCCTGGCTCAAGCGAAACGAAATAGGAGCGCATATGAGATATGTGCAGGACCGAGAATAATGCGTGTATGTGATACCGTATTCCATTCTCGCGATGAATGTATCGAATGGTTGTATGTGATATAACCTAGTTATCGAATCGAGGATTGATTCGGTAAGGCGATACATAGGATACTAGTCGGTTATATGCGATATGACCGGATCGTTAAATCAAGTGTTGATTTAATGATTTAATGTATAATTATATATTTGATATATTACTTTGCATTAACTAGTATTGGTTCACTTTAAATGGATTCTCTCACTTGGTTTGTGCAAGTTGTATGTGTGATATACTTTTGTGCACATGATTGTATCATGTTTGATGATGCATGCTTATTTGGTTAAGTGTAAAGAATTAAACCATGGTTAAATTGATGATTAGGGTTTCTTATTCATTTATTTATTTATTTATTCTTTTTGGAAATTAAAAGGATAAATTGATATGGTGGCTTTCTTTGTATCTTTCATGAAGCTTCATGAAGTGTTGAAAGTTTGACCACATTTGTCTCATGCTTAACCCTAACCATTCCACTTAACCATGATTCATTCTCTACACTTAACCATGGTTTGAATATGATAAGTATTCATTTTCTTTTCCATTTTTAATTAACTTATCATATTCTTTCTTCTTCTTCTTCATCTTGACAACAAGAAGAAAACCTTGCTCCTTCAATGGCAACTTGAGCATATGAGTGAGAAATCCAATTCTAAAGTGAACCCACCTCCTATTTCTTCATCATCTACCTCTTGCCAAGTAGTATAGGGTGTTTCCTTCACAAGTTTTCATGACTTGGTGAAGTGGGAACTTGATCTAGTGATGCCTCGACGTAGATCATCTTCGGCATAGTAGTCGATGACCTAGCCCGCCCATATTTCCGATGAAGCCGACGCTAGAGCCCGGGATTGGATTTGGACAGCGAGAAGACTTCATTGCGGAGCTATAGAGGTGGTGGACCGGATCTACAAAGGTTGTATTTCCGTTCTTGTAGTTAAGTTGTTAACTATTCGCTTTTGTCGCCTAAATTTCTAGTTAACGATCCGTATTAGGGTATCTCGGCACATGTAAAATTCGAAATTGGCATGGTTGATGCCTTGTGAGACCTCATTAGAGTGCCTAGGAACCCTACAGTGGTATCGGAGCCTAGCTAGAGCCTTAGGCGACGCGTAGACGGAGTTAGAAGTCCGATCGAACCCGAAACCCCAATTTTTCCATGCTCTCTGGACTTTTTTCAAAAACTGGGTTTTTTCCATATTAAAAATATGTAGAAAATTCAGCAGGGAAATTGATGAATTACTGTGAAATTCAACAGGCCAATTCGTCTACAGTGCGGCGGAATCGCGGCACAAGCATGGCTTGTGCGGCGGTTCCGCGGCTAAGTTGTCACATCATCGCTTGAAAATTGCACAGTAATTCCTATATTTTAGTGCTGTATTTTCTGGGATATTTTAATTTTTACTCAACAGTTGAGTTTTCTGGGGTTGTATTGGGACTTCGGTGATTCGATCGGATTGCCTAATCTTGTCTGTGATTTTCCGGATAATTTTTGAATATGTTAAAAAGTTCGACCGGATATAAATACCCACTTTTTCCCCTGTCGGGAAATTTCCAAGTGTTGGATCTTTCTGTGGTTTAATAACGTTCTAAGTAGTGCAAGTAACGCGATGGACCCTCTAGAAGACAATAAACCTTAACTCGATTATGTGACCGTCTTGAACTGCCCTTTGAACCTTAGGGTTTGGGGCAGTACGGCGTGCCACATGTGAGGCGTTGGCTTGACCCTTCTACGGCTGGACCGTTGGTACTGAGGCACGAACTGAATGTTATTAGACTTATTTAATGTGTTGAGCTGTTTCGGGAAAACTTGGGTGTTTGACTGTTCGATCGAAAAGTTTAACATTTTCTATTTTATCTGGAATGTGATACAATACTTGGAATTCACAAATAGTTATAAGATAACTGAATGAATGTTATAAACACAGCACTTTAGTCTCACTTGATCGGTTGCCACGGAATTTTGATGTGATCAAAAGTCCGTCGCAATCACGTAGAGTACGCGGATACTCCCCGGATAAACTTAATAGACAGCCTCACTCCATAGCCCCGACCAAGTGACTGCAGGAGAACCCCGTCGCCGAAAGCATCCGTTCGGATGCTCGCGATAGCGGTGTTCCGCCTTGGTGCACTTCGTCGACGGCATCGGGGGTGCGACCGTCTACTAAAGTTTGCGACGAGCATTCGATCAAAATGTCGGGAATCTTGTTGAATTGCCCGACTTGATATTGAAAAGTGTTTTCGATAACGAGACTAAAATGCGGGGTTTATAATTGTTAGGCATGCGATGTCTAAGAAATTCATTTGATTAGGCATGCGATGTCTAAAGAGGTTGCGGATTCCAACTGTTGTAGTTTTACACTTTCTTTTCTGTGACCGTAAGTGTAATATGTGATATCTCCGGTTTCGTTGCTATATGTCAACGACAATTGGGATGCGCATATTTACTTACGTTGATGACATGTGATGTTATGTGTTGCTGGATATGTTATATTGGATCGTCGTGTTCGAATAGCCGGGGGTTTTATGTGAGATGAGTGTTTTTCATTTTCATTCATGTAAAAACTTGTATGTAATATTCTTTTATTGAGGCACTTCCTGGTTGCGGAAGATGTCACCTTTTGTATATTATTTACTTTTCCGCACTAGGATAGACCCAAGGAGGAGGGCACAAGTAACCGGGTTCTGGAGTCCAGTGGGAGACCAACTCGAGGAGTCGAGTCCGGGTCTCCTAACTCTAGAATTGGTAGGGTTGCTTGCTGCTCTCGTAGGGGTCTAGGGGTGTGGGTTTGGCTATTCATCACGACCGTGGAATCCGTGTTTTATACTGGCTCGTATTGAAAACACGGACGTCCTAGTATATCCAATGTTTCATATGATTCTTCTGCTGCGATATCTGTGATGTGATCATGTGATGTTCTGTGATAGATACTGTATATAGTATATATGATATATTATATAGACGTTACTTATGTTTTACACCCGCGCTAGCCCTGCCCCGCTCTGCCGTTAGTTACCTAACCTAACGGTGCACGAGGGGACATCAAGGCGAATGCGGATGGCATAAGTGTACGCCGTATATATCTGTGATGTTTAGGTACTTAAATGATGGGACTTCATTAATGAGATTAATGAAATAAAAGAAACCTAAGATGTTGTAGAATCGAATTTCAAAATTAAAACAGGTAGCTACAGTTCTTACTTTGCACAGCGATATATATGATATATCCTGCACCTTATTCGATGAGGAAAGGACCGAGATCCCTTCACCGGGAGTGACTCCTTTAGCAATAACTGGCAGATGCTACACACTCGGGTTGTCTTTTAATTGCTTTTAAGAGTTTTTGCTTTGCACAGAGATATATATGATATATCCCGCACCTCATTCGACGAGGAAAGGACCGACGATCCCTTCACCGGGAGTGACTCCTTTAGCAAAACTAGAAAAGCCTCAAAAACACTCCATTTCAAAATTCATTCGATCCTACAACGATATCAAGTTCATTACGCAATAGGTTTTCAGAAAAACCTGTCGTAGCCCTCCGTCATTTCAGATAAGTCCTGTTTAGTATTCGTGCTGCGTTTGTTGACCTTGTCAAGGCGTAGTGTGCGGTAGCTAACCAGTATTTATCTGATTATGCATATGATGCAGATTGGGTTAGGGTAGTCGTGCGGCCTTGTTGACCTTGTCAAGGGTCGTGCGGGTGGGTTTGATTCAATCAAGAAATGACGGGTTGAACTTGACTTGCGTTCTATGGTTTGTTGACCTTGTCAAGGTCATAGATCGTTCGGGGCAAAATATTATCGGGAATTTCAAGTGTTGAAATTTGCAATGAGATTGCATACCTTCTATGAGATAGTTGGATCCCGATACCCGCTGCGATTAATTGTTACTCCTGGGAGAGTTTTGCACATTACAATTAGCCGATCAAGTAGGTGTCTAGAAAGGTGTCAATGGGGTTACGTCTCTGGGAAAACGGGGTTTACATTAATTAGGTTCGTGCGAAAGCACGGGGGACCTCCCTCAAAGTACCGACACTGGCCTGGCTGAAAGAGGGGCGAACTTGTAGTGTGTAATTAATCCCGGCTAGTCTTTCCTTTTAGGGTTTGAAGGAAGATTTGATAAAAAGCAGAGGGAGCCATCCTTATTAGATAAAATAATAACCAATCTATTCTTGCAAGAGCGCCCGCAGAGTGTTTTCTTCTCTCTCTCTCCAGATACCGACCATATCACGCCTTAATCAACATAATAATACGGAATATTGACCGAACCCACTTGTTATACTGAGCTGGGGAACGTTGGTCCCGCTCCAACTTATAATTGTTATAAGACAGAGCAGGAAATTGGGGATTACCAGAATTCCCGTGCCGCCCAAACGAAGAGAGTGCATGCTGATGCATCATCTTCGGGTGTGTTCTTACAAAGAACTGTTTCTTTGTACCCTCTACGTCCTGGGTATGTGATACCAGATCAGGATCCCGGATATGTAATCTGTTACATAGGGCTACAAAAGGGTAGAAAAACTGAGGACGGGTGATAAGTTTCATGAAGCAGAAAACGGGGCAAGTGTTGCAGCCAAGTCTGTTGGTCACTGTCACCCTGTATTGTAATACATTGATTCTGAACGAATGTTATTAGATACCGAACCTGATATACAAAATAATATCAGTCTCTTTATTAGTAAAGAAACGGTAAAATTTTGTATTGTTGGATAATGTTTTGAACATTTTCTATATCAAAAGTTGATCGGTTCAGGCACGTTATCTAAAAGCATTAATGTTCTAAATCAAACTACAGTTCTTAGTATACGGAACACACACAAGAGGAAGAGTTCAGAAATGAACGGATCCTTCTTGAGGTATTGTAGACTAGGTCATATCGATGCGACCCGACTAGCTAAGTTACATTTAGATTCATATTTAAATCAGTTTGAATTTACATCTTATGAAACTTGCCAGTCATGTCACAGAGATAAGATGACCATAGCCCTGTTTATTGGAAACAGAGAAAGAGTTAGTAAACTCTTGGGATGATACATGATGATGTATGTAAGGTCCCCTGTCTACACATGCCAGGACCGGTTCTTTATACTTCATTATATTCTCTGATAATCTCTCAAGATTCAGTCATGTGTTCCTGTTGAAACATGAGTCCGAACCTTTTGAGATATTCACAGAATATAAGCGACAAGTAGAGAACCAAAATATGGGTATAAGTATTATGTCCTATGATGAGATCAGGGAGGAGAATACTTGTGCATGGAATTCCTGGACTATTCTAAAGGAGAATGAGATTCTCTCTCAGCATTATTCCTCCGTATACAACATAGCACGATGGTATATCGGGGCGGAGCAATCACACCCTATATGATAAGGTGTGCTCTATGATGAGTACTACTGAGATACCTATTTCCTTTTTGGGGGTTATGCACTTGAGAAGTTGCATACCTATTGAATTCGGTTCCAATCAAATCAGTTGCCTACCGCTTCATATGTGATATGGAAAGGGAAGAGCCCATGTCTTAAGCTAGTTAAGATTTGGGATTGTCCGGCCTATGTCTAAAAGCAAAATCCGGACAAACTCGAGGCAAGGTCTGTAATGTAGAACTGGAAAGGTTCCAGCTATGCAAACTACAGCAGATGATTTGGTACAACCAAATGATTCAATAGAAACCAACGAACCTCAGCCTCTCCGCCGATCTAGTAGGGTTCCTCACCCACCTGAGAGATACTTCGGTTTCTCGATGACAGTGGGAGCGAGGATTGCATCATGAGATGATGACCCAACTAGCTTCGAGCTGGCCATCAGGAGTAAGACTCTGTAAGAATGACTGGATGCTTAGTGATCGGAGATGGAATCCATGTACACCAACAAAGTATGGACTTTGGTTGCTATATCTGAAGGGTTAAATCCCCATCAAGAGCAAGTATATCTTGAGAAGATTACTTGGTGTAGATGGAAAAGTTGAGACTTTCAAAGCTAGACTTGTAAAAGGTTTTCGTCATCGACCAGGCGTGGATAATGATGAATCCTTTTCCAGTGGCTATGCTTAAGTTCATCCAGATCCTTACTTGTCACGGCTACATACCATGACTACGATATCTGGTGGTTGGGTGTCATGACAGCTTTTCTAAATGATGTTTTAGAAGAGGGAGTCTATAAGTACACAGCCAGAGGGCCTTGTAGACAGTGGGAGCAGCGGAAACGTGTGCAAGATGCTTTATAGGATAAAGCAGGCATCGCGGAGTTGGAACATCTGTTTTGATAGATTAGTCAAAGAAGTTGACATCATCAAAATGGTAGATGAACCTTGTATAAACAAAAAGGTGGTATGGAGTATTGTGAAGATCCTCGTAGAGTACGTGGATGACATACTCTTGATAGGGAAGAAGTTTTCGATGCTACGCTCGATCAATCTCCGCTTATCACAATGATTCTCCACATAGGATCAAACTGATACCTACTAAATCCTGAGTTTTGGATCTATGAATCTCACTAGTAGTAGTGAGATGGTATCAATAGATCCTGGGGAGAATCACTGGAAGTGTTCCAGGGTGATAAAGACGACTGAATGTCAGTCACAGGCATTGTCTTAATCCTCAGTAGAGGGACGGTATGTTGGAAGAGTTCCAAGCTAGATACCGTGACATACTAGACGATAAAGGCAGGATACATCGCTGCTTAAGATGCTACCAAAGAGGATGTTTAGGAGTATATTGGTTCATCAGATGAACTATGTTCCTCACATTGTGTGACAATGGAGTTGTGGCTTATCCCAAGGAACGCCGGTCCCATCAGTGATCCAGACATATTCTAAGGCAGTATCACCTGATCATGGAGATAGTTGATCTCCAGGGTGATCAAGGTTAGGAGAGTAGACTTAGAGGATAACACGGCGGATCCACTTACGAAGGCCTATTCCCAGAGAGAGACTTTTATGGGATGGTTGAGTATGAGATACTACAACCACTGCTATCAGATGGCCCTAGTGCAAGTGGGAGATTGTTAGTTATATGTATGCCCTAGAGGCCATTACTGTACATAGGATGTATATTGTAGTGGATGCTGGGACATATATAGGGAGGACTTTCTTGCTCGACATGATAGTATGCTATCTGGTTCCTCTTTACCTTAACGTGTATACTGATTGTCTCTCTGTTACATGTTGGTAAAGCCCTTAGGATGTGTACTTGACTACCTGGACTATGATGCGGATCATACTAGTGGGGACATGGTAGTCCATAAGTACATCCTTCAAGGTCCCTAGTCGTGGGTGTATCGAGACGGGGCATCGATATACCAGAGTAGACTAGCGTATACCTTCTCGACCCATACAGATGGGCGATGGATGATCCCATATCCATTGGTGTTTGACATCAGAGATTATATACGGGTGCTCAGTGGAGACTGGGTACACTGGACGGACTCGCCGAGAACTCCCAGATGGTATTATACCTTACGTCAGATGGCAGTTCTCAGGTGACACTGGTACAGAGTAGTCTGTTGACCCGAGATCGTCATAGAGTCTTGTGTGGTTCCCACTGTGCTTTGATTTCCACCTTACCACATCAAAGAGGGCATGCAAAACGGTGGTTTTTGGGTACAGTCCCGAGTCACATGGAGGCAATGAGCGATAGGAGGGGATTCGTCTCTCCCGGTATAGGGAGTTGATTTTGTGTTGTGTTCGATTGGCTCTAACCGGAAATCCCTGGCCAGGATTGCTGAGATTTACTGGTAAGTGTTGCCAGTAGTTTCTCAAATTGTTATAGACCTCATATAGACACGACTTATCGAGCTATTAGGGTCTGACGTTTACCACCCCTAGGCAAGATATGCGACATATCAGACGACGAGACCGGACTGTACGGTAAGTGTAACTGGTTGGATTCACAGGAGTGTGAGCGGGCTTGCTCATCGATCTTCTGATCGCTCAATACCCGGGTGGCCGTTACGTTTAGCAGACCGCTTGAGGCTTATGGGTGTTTGATATGATCATCATCTGCTGCCGGCGTATTGACGAGTCTTCAGAGTCCTACACAGAGGTTTCCTGGCTCAAGCGAAACGAAATAGGAGCGCATATGAGATATGTGCAGGACCGAGAATAATGCGTGTATGTGATACCGTATTCCATTCTCGCGATGAATGTATCGAATGGTTGTATGTGATATAACCTAGTTATCGAATCGAGGATTGATTCGGTAAGGCGATACATAGGATACTAGTCGGTTATATGCGATATGACCGGATCGTTAAATCAAGTGTTGATTTAATGATTTAATGTATAATTATATATTTGATATATTACTTTGCATTAACTAGTATTGGTTCACTTTAAATGGATTCTCTCACTTGGTTTGTGCAAGTTGTATGTGTGATATACTTTTGTGCACATGATTGTATCATGTTTGATGATGCATGCTTATTTGGTTAAGTGTAAAGAATTAAACCATGGTTAAATTGATGATTAGGGTTTCTTATTCATTTATTTATTTATTTATTCTTTTTGGAAATTAAAAGGATAAATTGATATGGTGGCTTTCTTTGTATCTTTCATGAAGCTTCATGAAGTGTTGAAAGTTTGACCACATTTGTCTCATGCTTAACCCTAACCATTCCACTTAACCATGATTCATTCTCTACACTTAACCATGGTTTTAATATGATAAGTATTCATTTTCTTTTCCATTTTTAATTAACTTATCATATTCTTTCTTCTTCTTCTTCATCTTGACAACAAGAAGAAAACCTTGCACCTTCAATGGCAACTTGAGCATATGAGTGAGAAATCCAATTCTAAAGTGAACCCACCTCCTATTTCTTCATCATCTACCTCTTGCCAAGTAGTATAGGGTGTTTCCTTCACAAGTTTTCATGACTTGGTGAAGTGGGAGCTTGATCTAGTGATGCCTCGACGTAGATCATCTTCGGCATAGTAGTCGATGACCTAGCCCGCCCATATTTCCGATGAAGCCGACGCTAGAGCCCGGGATTAGATTTGGACAGCGAGGAGACTTCATTGCGGAGCTATGGAGGTGGTGGACCGGATCTACAAAGGTTGTATTTCCGTTCTTGTAGTTAAGTTGTTAACTATTCGCTTTTGTCGCCTATATTTCTAGTTAACGATCCGTATTAGGGTATCTCGGCACATGTAAAATTCGAAATTGGCATGGTTGATGCCTTGTGAGACCTCATTAGAGTGCCTAGGAACCCTACAATATAATACCACATAGGAGTTCTCGGAGAGTCCGTTCATTGTACACAGTCTCGCTGAGCACCCCGTATACAATCTTTGGTGTCACCACACCAGATGGATATGTGATCATCCATCGCCCATCATATGGGACAAGAATGGTATACGCCAGTCTACTGTGGAATATCGATGCCCCGTCTCGATACACCCATGACTAGGAACATTTCAAGGATATACTTATAAGCTATACATGTCCCACTAGTATGATCCACATCATAATCCCAGTAGTCAAGCAAATATCCTAAGGGCTTTATCAACATGTATCAAATGAGTAAAAGCATGATCAAGTGAACATGTCAAGGTAAAGAGTATCCAGATAGCATACTATCATGTCGAGCAAGACTGTCCTCTGAACACACACACACACCAGTACATACACTATCATATAATGGCCTCTAGGGCATACATATATCCAACAAAAGAACCCTAGCCAAGGATCTAACTAGAGGATTATGAGTAAGCAAGTATGTAATCAAACATTACACTAAGTGAATAGGGAATACAACCTTTGTAGACCGGTCCATCACTTCTAAAGCTCCGTGTAGTAGTCCCTTCACTCATAGTAGTGATATTTCGGACTCTAGTAAGGGTTCACAAGGAGAAAGGAACAAGCTTGCTTGAAGTCTTCGAGGCGAAGATGATCTACGTCGAGTAATCTCCAACTCAAGCTACCTCTTCACTAATTCCCAATTAGTGAAGAAAACAACCTAAACTAAATGTCTAATCTAGTGTAGGTTGATGAATTAGGATTTTTGCTCACTTTAGAATTATTTTTCTCACTAATTTTCTTCACCTCTTGAAAACCTAGAGAGGTTTCTTGAGATGAAGAAGAAGATGAAGTGCAGAATGAATCAGAGAGTCTAAGCAACCATGGGTGAGAAAATATCATATATAACTTATGTAGAGACTAAACCATGGCTCATGATAATGGTTGGGTTAACATATATCTAATGTAAAACAAAATTAGTGGACTAAGTCAATGGTTTCTACAAGCTTCCATTAAGCATCTACCATGACTAATTTCCACCTAATTTTGTATTTACCTTAAATAAATAAAACCCTAATTATCTAAAGTATGGTATGAGTCTCTTACACCCATGAACAATGTATCATCATGCATGAACAAAAATAAACATAATAATATATATCACATATATATTAAGTGTCAATGTTAGAAAAAGAAATGCTTAAATGAGCTAATATTAGTTAATGTAAAATTAATATATCAAATATATAATCATACATTAAATTATTAAATCAACACTTGATTTAATAATCCGGCTATATCATATATAACCGACTAATATCATTTGTATCAACTTATCGAATCAACACTTGATTCGATAACCAGGCTATATCACATATAACCGACCGATATCACATATCGCGAGATTAGAATACGGTATCACATACGCGTATTAATTTCGGTCCCGCACATATCACATATGTGCTCCTACTTCGTTTCACCTGAGCCAGGAAACCTCTGTGTAGGACTCTAAAGACTCGTCAATAAGCCGGCAGTAGGTGATGATCATATCAGTCATCCACAGGCCGTCAGCGGTACTAGCTAGACGTAACGGTTACCCGGGTATTGAGCGATTAGAAGATCAACAAGCAAGCCTGCCATACTCTTATGAATCCAATAAGTAACACTACAGTATAGTCCGGTCTCTTCATCTGATATGTCGCATATCCAGCCTGGGGGTGGTGAACGTTAGACCCCAATAGCTTGATAAGTCATGCCGACGTGAGGCCCATAACGGTTCGAGAAACTACTGATAACACTTACCAGTAAATCTCAGCAACTCTGGCCAGAGATTTCTTGTTATGGCCAATCGATCACAGCGCAACATCAACCCCCAATACCGGGAGATACGAAATCCCCTCCAATAGCTCATTGCCTCCATGTGACTCAGGATTGTACCTAAAAATCACCGTTTTGCACATTCTCTTGAACATAGTAAGGTGGAAATAAAAGCACAGTGGGAATCACACAAGACTCTATGACAATCTCGGGTCTACAGACTAACCTGTACCAGTGTCACCAGAGAACTGCTATCTGACGTGAGGTATAATACCATCAAGGAGTTCTCGGCAAGTCCTGTTAAGTGTACCCAGTCTCCACTGAGCATCCGTATACAATCTTTGATGTCAAACACCAATGGATGTGGAATCATCCATCGCCCATTATATGGGTCAAGAAACATATACGCTAGTCTACTCTGGAATATCGATGCCCCGTCTTGATACTCCCACGACTAGGAACAATTGAAGGATGTACTTATAGACTATCCTGGCCCCACTAGTATGATTTACATCATAATCCTGGTAGTCAAGCACACATCCTAAGGGCTTTATCAACATGTAACAGAGAGATAATAAGTGTACATGTTAAGATAAAGAGTAACCAGATAGCATACTATCATGTCGAGCAAGAAAGTCCTCCCTATATATGACCAAGCATCCACTATAATATACATCATATGTACAATAATGGCCTCTACGACATATATATAACTAACAATCTCCCACTTGCACTAAGGCTATTTGTTGTAGTATCTCATACTCAACGTCCCATAAAAGTCTCTCTAGGAAAAGGCCTTTGTGAGTGGATCCGCCGTGTTATCCTTCGCTTCAACTCTCCTTACCTTGATCTCTTGGAGATCAACCATCTCCCTGATCAGGTGATACTGCCTCAGAATATGTCTGGATCACTGATGGGACCGGGGTTCCTAGGCCAAATCCACAACTCCATTGTTTTCATAATAACAGTTATTAGACGCTCAATGGTAGGAACCATATTCATCTCATGAACAAGAAATATCCAGACATCCACTTTGGCAGCATCGTTGGCAGCGATGTATTCAGCCTTTATCATCTAGTTTGCCACGGTATCTAGCTTGGAACTCTTCCAACATACCGTACCTCCACTGAGGGTAAAGACAAAGCCTGAGACTGACTTTCAGTCGACCTTATTACTCTGGAAGCTCGAATTGGTAAAGGACTCCTACTCGATTTCACCGTTACCAAACACCAAGAACATTTCTTTAGTCCTTCTCAAGTACTCAAGAATGTTCTTCACAGCTATCCAGTGTTTATCCCCAGGATCTGATTGACACCCACTCACTACACCTAGTGAGTATGATACAACCTCTTAGATCTATCTCTATAGATCTTAATCACTAGATATAGTAGGCATCATCCAGATCCTACATGAAGAAACATTGTGATAAGAGGAGCTTGAATGAGTATAGCATAGGAATACCATTTCCTGTCAAGAGTATGTTATCCACGTACAATACGATGAAGACAACCTTACTCTCTACAACCTTCTTATATATACAAGGTTCATCTACCTTTTTGAAGAAGTCAAACTCTTTGACTGCCACATCAAAATAGATGTTCCAACTCCGCGATGTAGCTTGCACACCTTTCCGCTGCTTCCACTGTCCACAAAGCACTCTGGCTGTCATGTGCATGCTCCTTACTAAATCACCATTTAGAAAAGTGGCCACGACGTCCAACTGTAAGATTTTGTAGTCATGGTATGCAGCGATGGCAAGTAGGATCCAGATGGTCTTAAGCATAGCCACTGGAGAACAGGTTTCATCAAAATACACACTTGGTTATTGACAACAACCTTTTGCAAAAAGTATAGCTTTGAAAGTCTCAACTTTTCCATCTACACCAAGAATCTTCTCAGGATCCACTTGCTCCCGATGGGTTTTACCCCTTCAGGTGTAGCTACTAAAGTCACTACTTTGTTGGTGCATATGGATTCCATCTCAGATCGCATAGCATCCAGCCATTTCACAGAGTCCCCACTTATGATGGCCTTCTCGAAACTAGTTGGGTCATCATCATCCATGATGCAATCCTCGCTCCCACTGTCATTGAGAAAACCATAGTATCTTTCAGGAGGATGAGGAACCCTACTAGATCTGTGGAGAGGCTGAGGTTCGTTGGGAACTATTGAATCCTCCGGTTTCACCAAATCATCAGCTGTTAGTTTGTCTAGCTGGAACTCCTTCCAGTTCTACCTCATTACCACTAATTTCTTCCATAAGAAATTTCTTTTCTAAAAAGGTGTCATGCTGAGAAACAAAACACCTTTTTCTCCTCAGTGTGGCAGAAGATATACCGTCGCGAATGTTCGGGATATCCAAAAAACTTATACAGAACTGACATTGCCTCGAGCTTGTCCGGATTTTTCTTTTCAACATAGGCCGGACAACCACATATCTTAACTTGTTTAAGAGACGGTCTCTTCCCATTCCATATCTCATATGGAGTGGTAGGCTCTGATTTGAATAGAACTCTATTCAATAGGTATGCGGCTTCTCAAGCGCATAACCCCCAAAAGAAAATAGGTAACTTAGCAGTACTCATCATAGAGCGCGCCATATCTCATAGGGCACGATACCTCTGCCCCGATACACCGTTGTTCTGTGGTGTATCGGGGCGGAGGTATCGTGCCCTACACCGTTGTTCTGTGGTGTATATGGAGAAGTAAGCTGAGAGAGAATCCTATTCTCTTTCAAATAATCCAGGAACTTCGTGCTCAAATATTCTCCTCCCCGATCACATCGAAGGACTTTAATATATCTACCCGTCTGGTTCTCTACTCTATGCTTATATTCTTTGAATTTCTCAAAAGTTTCAGACTTGTGTTTCAACAAGAACATATGTCCGAATCTTAAGAGATGGCCAATAAATATAATGAAGTACGAGGAACCAACCCTGGCATTTGTAGACATAGGACCGTATACATCACCATGTATCAGTCCAAGTGTTCAGTAACTCTTTCTCCGTTTCATGTAAACAGTGTTTTGGTCATTTTACCTTTGAGACATGACTGACAAGTTTCATAAGATGAAAATTTGAATGGATTCAAATATTCAACCTTACGTAACTTAGCTAGTTGTGTCGCATTGATATGACCTAGTCTACAATGCCACAAGAAGGATTCGTTCATTTCTGAACTCTTCCTCTTGTGTGTGTTCTATATACTTTGAACTGTGGTTTGATTTAGAACGTCTATGCCATTACATAACGTGCATGATCCAATCAACTCTTGATTAAGGAAAATATTCACAACATTATCCTGCAATACAAAATTATATGCTTCTTTAACTTAATAAAGAAACTGATGTAATGTTTTATATCAGGTTCGGCATGTAATGACATTTGTTCAGAATCAATGTATTTACCACTTAGTAATACAAGGTGATGTTCACCAACTGCTTTGGCTACAACACTTGCACCATCCCTACTCTTAGAGAATGCCACCTTTTCTCAGTTGTCTACCTTTCTTTAGCCCATGTAACATATTACATATATGGGATCCGGATTCGGTATCTCATACACAGGACGTAGAGTGTACTGAGAAACAGTTCTCGGTAACAAACACACCCGAAGAAGATGTATCAACATGCTTATTCTTTGATTGGATGGCATGGGAATCCTCGTATTCCCCTATTTCCTGCTCAGACTTATAACAATTATAAGGTAGAGCGGAACCAACGTTCCCCAGCTCAGCATAATAAGCAGGTTCGGTCAATACATCCATATTATTATCTTGATTAAGGCATGTCACGGTCGCTACCAGGAAAGAGAGAGAAGAAAACACTTAGCGTATGCTCTTGCAAGATTAGATTGGTTATTATTTTTATCTAATCAGGATGGCTCCTACTGTTTTTATCAAATCTTCCTTCAAACCTTAAAAGGTAAGACTAGCCGGGATTAATTACACCCTACAAGTTCACCAATCTTTCGGCCAGGAAAGTGTTGGTACTTAGAGAGAGGTTCTCCATGCTTTCGCACGGACCTAATTAAAATAAACCTCTTTTTCCCAGGGGCATAACCCCATTAACACTTTTTTAGACACCTACTTTGATCGGCTAATTGTAATGTGCAAAACTCTCCCAGGAGTAACTCTTACTCACAGTGGGTATCGGGATCCAACTATCTCATAGATGGTATGCAATCTCATTGCAAATTTCAACACTTGAAATTCCCGATAATATTTTTCCCCTAGCCTCCTATGACCTTGACAAAGGCCAATAAACCATAGGATGCTAGTCAAGTTCAACCCGTCAATTCATGATTGAATTAAACCCATCTGTACGACCTTTGACAAAGGCCAACAAGGTCGCATGACTACCCTAATCCAATCGCATCACATGCACTAATCAGCTACCGCACACTACGCCTTGACAAAGGTCAACAAACTCAACACGAATACTAAATAGTCCTTATTTGAAATGACGGAGGGTTACGACAGGTTTTTAAGAAAACCTTTTGCGTAATGAACTTGATATCGTTGTAGAATCGAGTGATTTTGAAAAGGAGTGGTTTAATTTCCGCTTTTAAAATCGAGTTTTTCAAAATAAACCGAGTGGGTATAGCATCCGCTAGCTTCTGCTAAAGAGGTCACTCCCGGTGAAGGGATCTCGGCTCTTTCCTTATCAAATGAGGTGCTAGATATTCTATAAGGAATACCCCTATGCAAAGCAAGAACTAGAGCTACTATTTTTGAAAATTTGATTCCACAACATCTTTAGGTTTCTTTCCTTTTTCATTAATCTCATTATTGAAGTCCCATCATTTATGCTTCCTAAGCATCACAAAGGAAACGAAAATAGAACGTACGCTTATGCCATCCGCATTCGCCACAGTGTCCCGTTATGCACCATTAGGTTACTTAACTAACGGCATAGCGCGGCAGGACTAGCGCGGGTTTATTATATATCATATATATAGTAAAAACATTCGTATCATCATATAAAGTGATCACATCACAGAATATCAGCAGTAAAAGTCTACATATGAAATATTGGATATACTAGGAATTCTGTGTTTTAAATTAAACCAGTTAAAAACACGGATTCCACGGTCGTGATGAATAGCCAAACCCACATCCCTAGGCCTTTACGAGAGCGGCAAGTGACCCTACTAATTCTAGAGTTAGGAGACCCGGTCTCGACTCCTCGAGATGGTCTCCCACTGGACTCTAGAACCCGGTTACTTATGCTCCTTACCTTGGGTATATCCTAATGCGGAAAAGTAAATAATATATATCAATGGTGACATCATCCTTAACCTGGAAGTGCCCTAATAAAATAATATTACATACAAGTTTTTACAAGAATGAAAATGAAAAACTCTCATCTCATGCAAAACCCCCCGGCTATTCAAACACGAGGATCCAATATAACATATCCCAGCAACACATAACATCACATGTTATCAACGTAAGTAAATATGCGTATCCCAATTGTCGTTAACATATAACAACGAAACCGGCAATACACCACATATTACACTTACGGTCGTAGAAAAGAAAGTGAAAACTATAATAATTGGAATCGGCAACCATCTTAGACATCATAAACTCGAAATATCACATACTTCGGATTTCATGCCTAACCATATGAATTCCTTAGACATCATAAACCCGGAATATCACATATTCCGAATTTCATGCCTAACATTATAAACCCCGCATTTTAGTCGAAATATTGAAAACACTTTTCAATAACAAGTCAGGAAATTCAACAAGATTCCTGACAAGTTGATCGAATGCTCGTCGGAAACTTTAGTAGACGGCCGCACCCTCGACGTCGACGAAGTGCACTTAGGCGGAACACTACGGCCGCGAGCACCCGGGGGATGCTTTTGGAAACGGGGTTCTCCTACAGTCACTTGGTCGGGGCTTTGGGGCGTGGCTATCTAGTAATGTTACCCAGCGAGTATCCGCGTACACTACGTGATTGCGACAGAGTTTTTATCCATATCAAAACCCCGTGGCAACCGATCAAATGAGACTAAATTGCTAGGTTTACAAAATTCAAACTAGTTTTCACAAAACTAATTATTGTGGATTCCAAATATTGTATCACATTCATAAAATCTAGGCGATGTTAAACTTTTTGATCGATCAATCAACCACCCAAAATTCTCAGAGGACTCAACACTTGAGTTAGATTCAAAAATTCCCAGACAGTGCCACAAGAACATACGGACTAGCACAAGAGAGCACGTCCCAAGCCTCACCAACGGCGCCATGGAACCGTCGCTAAAAGCACATTTTGGCTGGGTTCCGTGGTCGTTGGGTCGAGTTAGGGGTTATTTTTTCTTAGGGCTCCACACAATACCATACACAATTTTCTGAATATTTTTAAACCCAAAAATTCCAACTTTTGAAAAATTTCCAGAGAGCAATCTTGAGATGGTGTTTGATGTTCGTTCTAACTTTTTAATGTCGTCTAAATTACTCGAAACAATGTTAAAATCACGATTACGAAACACTCCGAATTGCCTTTACAAAAAGATAACATCACATGCAATCTTAGTAAAAACAAATAATACCTGAAACACCAAACCCCAGAGCCTGTAACACCAAAGAAAAATGGCGCCCAAAAGCATGTACAAAACCGGCCAGGACGGTTTTTATCAACATTTGGCTGGTCAAAATCCGGCGAAGTGGGTTCAGTTTTCTCTGGTGTTCATATTACATCACATGTAACATTCTGCAATTGTTTTAAAAAATTTCAGAGGCTCAGAAAAATTTGACAGAAACTAGGGTTTTGTTTCGACTGTTTCAAAGTTGTTTCGGTTTCGTAATTCTACTAATATCGGCTAATTGTCTAGCTTGGCTCTGATACCACTGCTGGGTTCCTTAACATCCTCACTAGGTTTTCCAAAGCATCAAGCATGCAATTTAAATTTTTTTAGGGTGCTAAAGAACCCTAGCCAAGGATCTAACTAGAGGATTAGGAGTAAGCACGCATCTAATCAAACATTACACCAAGTGAATGAGGAATACAACCTTTGTAGACCGGTCCTTCACTTCTAAAGCTCCATGTAGTAGTCCCTTCGCTCCAAGTAGTGATCTCCCGGACTCTAGTAAGAGTTCACAAGGCCAAAGGAACAAGCTTGCTTGAAGTCTTCGAGGCCGAAAATGATCTACGTCGAGGAATCTCCAACTCAAGCTACCTCTTCACTAATTGGGAATTAGTGAAGCAAACAACCTAAACTAAATGTCTAATCTAGTGTAGGTTGATGAAGTAGGATTTTTTCTCACTTTAGAATTATTTTTCTCACTAATTTTCTTCACCTCTTGAAAACCTAGAGAGATTTCTTGAGATGAAGAAGAAGATGAAGTGTAGAATGAATTAGAGAGTCTAAGCAACCATGGGTGAGAAAATATCATATATAACTCATGTAGATACTTACCCATGGCTCATGATAATGGTTGGGTTAACAAATATCTAATGTAAAACAAAATTAGTGGACTAAATCAAGAGTTTCTACAAGCTTCCACTAAGTATCAACCATTACTAATTTCCACCTAATTTTGTATTTGCCTTAAATAAATAAAACCCTAATTATCTAAAGTACGGTATGAGTCTCATACACCCATGAACAATGTATCATCAAGCATGATACAAAAATAAACACAATAAAATATATCACATATATATTAAGTGTAAATGTGAGAAAAAGAAATGCTTAAGTGAGCTAATATTAGTTAATGTAAAATTAATATATCAAATATATAATCATACATTAAATTATTAAATCAACACATGATTTAATAATCCGGCTATATCACATATAACCGACTAATATCATTTGTATCAACTTATCGAATCAACACTTGATTCGATAACCCGGCTATATCACATAGACCGATATCACATATCGCGAGATTACAATACGGTATCACTTATGTGTATTAATCTTGGTCCCGCACATATCACATATGTGCTCCTACTTCATTTCGCCTGAGCCAGAAAACTTCTGTGTAGGACTCTAAAGACTCGTCAATACGCCGGCAGTAGGCGATAATCAAATCAGTCATCCATAAGCCGTCGGCTGTACTAGCTGGACGTAACGGCTACCCTGGTATTGAGCGATCAGAAGATCAACAAGCAAGCCTGCTAATACTCTTGTGAATCCAATAAGTAACATTACCGTACAGTCCGGTCTCTTCATCTGATATGTCATATATCCAGCCTGGGGGCGGTGTGTAGGGTTACTAGGCACTGTCACAAGGTTCTATAAGGCATCAACCATGACAAAATCAAATTTTCTATGTGCCGAACAACCCTAACCAAGATCTTAGACTAGAGATTAGGCGAAACAAAGCAAATAAACAACTTTACTTCTAAGAGTTATGGATTACAACCTTTGTAGTCCGTTCTTTCACTTCTAAAGCTCCGTGTTGAGGACCCTTCACTACGATCATCATGTACCCGGACTCTAGAGAGGCTCCATGAAGAGAAAGATGCAATCTTGCTTCCGATCTTCAGTAACAAAGATGATCTACCTTGAAGAAACTCAAACCCAATCTCTTGCTTTGCTAATCAAGTACTAGTAAAGCAAACACCCTAATCTAAGCGGCTAGAATAGATGAGGATGATGAAGTAGGAATTTAGCTCTCATTTTTTTTCAATTTCTCAGTCATTTTCATCACATTAGAAAAAGCTAGAAAGCTTTTCTCAAAGGAAGAAGAAGAAGAAAATCACTTTGTGATGAATAATGAAATCATTAGTTATGGTTACCAATCAACCCTTGGTTAATAAACAAAAGACTTAACCATTGTAGAGAATAAACCATGGTAAAGGGTTTGGGTTGGGTTAAGAAAATATCTTCAAAATATCATAACAAAATATCTTTGCTTAAAACAAAACATAAAGTTTCTAGAAGCTTCATGAATGTGCTAACCCAAATCAAACCCTAATCATGTTTAATCTCCACAAATCATGTTGCATTAGTAATCATAACTTGTTACAATATTATATATCACATATACAATATTTATTGTAACAAAATAAAATTATACAATTAATATATATCACATATATATCAATGTATTACCCGAGTGAGAAAAAGAATCTTTAAGTGAGCTTATATTAGTTAATGTAATTTAATATATCAAATATATAATTATACATTAAATTATCGAATCAACCCTTGATCCGATAATCCGGCTATTTCACAAATAACCAACTAATATAATCTGTATCAGTTCATCGAATCAACACTTGATCCGATGATCCGGCTATATCACATATACCCGGCCGATATCTCATATCGCGAGAATCTAATACGGTATCATATACACGTATTGTTCTCGGTCCCGCACATATCATATATGTGCTCCTACTCCATTTTGCCTGAGCCAGGAAATCTCTGTGTAGGACTCTAAAGAATCTTCAATACGCCGGCAGTAGGTGATGATCATATCAAATACCCACAAGCTGCAAGCGGTCAGCTAAAAGTAACATCCACCCAGGTATTGAGCGATCAGAAGATCAACAAGCAAGCTTGTACATTCTCCTGTGAATCCAATCAGTAACTCTCTCGTATAGTCCGGTCTCTTCGTCTGATATGTCGCATATCTCGCCTAGGGGTGGTAAACATCAAACCCCAGTAGCTTGATAAGTCGTGTCGATATGAGGTCCATAACAGTTCGAGAAACTACTGATAACACTTACCAGTAAATCTCAGCAACCCTGGCCAGGGATTTCCAGTTATAGCCAATCGAACACAGCGCAACATCAACTCCCTATACCGGGAGAGATGAATCCCCTTTTATCGCTAATTGCCTCCATGTGATTCGGGACTATACCCAAAAGCCATCGTTTTGCACGCCCTCTTGGACGTGGTATGATGGAAATCAAAGCACAGTGGGAATCACACAAGACTCTATGATGATCTCGGGTCTACAGACTACTCTGTACCAGTGTCACCAGAGAACTTCCATCTGACGTGAGGTATAATACCATCTGCGAGTTCTCGACGAGTCCGTCCAGTGTACCCAGTCTTCATTGAGCACCCGTATACCTTCTCTGATGTCAAACACCATTGGATATGGGATCATCTATCGCCCATCATATGGGTCAAGAAGCGCATACGCTAGTCTACTATTGAGTATCGATGCCATGTCTCGGTACTCCCACGACTAGGAACATTTGAAGGATGTACTTGGCGACCACACTGTCCCCACTAGTATGATCTGCATCATAGTCCTTGTAGTCAAGTAATCATCCTAAGGGCTTTATCAACATGTAACATAGAGACAATCAGAGTACATGTTAAGATAAAGAGCAACCAGATAGCATACTATCATGTCGAGCAAGAAAGTCCTACCTATATATGTCCAAGCATCCACTATAATATACATCGTATGTACAGTAATGGCCTCTAGGGCATACTTATAACTAACAATCTCCCACTTGCACTAGGGCCATTTGTTGTGGTATCGCATACCCAACAATCAGCTGTGGTTGAAGTATCTCATACTCAACCATCCCATAAAAGTCTCTACTGGGAAATAGGCCTTTGTGAGTGGATCCACGCTGTTGTCCTCTGTGTTTACTTTCCTAATCTCGATCTCACTGGAGATCAACAATCTCCATGATTAGGCAATACTTCCTAAGAATATGTCTGGATCTCTGATCGGATGGGGGTTCCTAGGCATAAGCCACAACTTCATTGTCACATAATGGCAGGAACGAAGTTCATCTCATGAACTAAAATATATCCAGACTGCCTCTTTGGTAGCATCCTTGGTAACTATGTATCTTGCCTTTAATTGTCTAGTAAGTCACGGTATCTAGCTTGGAACTCTTCCAACATATCGTCCCTCCACTGAGAGTAAAGACAATGCCTGCGACTGATATTCAATCGTCTTTATCACCCTGGAACCTTTCCAGTGATTCTCCCCAGGATCGATTGATACCATCTCACTACACCTAGTGAGAATCCTAACATCCAATTAGATCTATCTCATAGATCCATAACCCAGGATTTAGGAGGTATCACCTTGATCCTATATGGAGAATCCTTGTGATAAGAGGAGATTGACCGATCGTAGCATAGGAAACTCCTTCCCTATCAAGAGTATGTCATCCACGTACTATACGAGGATCACCACCATACTCCCTACTACCTTTTTGTATATACAAGTTTCATCTAGCAATTTGATGAAGTCAAACTCTTTGACTACCACATCAAAACAGACGTTCCAACTCCACGATGCCTGTTTTATCCCATAAAGCACCTTGCACACGTTTTCGCTGCTCCCACTGTCTACGAAGCCCTCTGGCTGTGTACTTATAGACGCTCTCTTCTAAATCATCATTTAGAAAAGCTGTCATGACACCCAACTGCCAGAAATCGTAGTCATGGTATGTAGCAATGGCAAGTAGGATCCGGATGGACTTAAGCAAAGCTTTGAAAGTCTCAACTTTTCCATATACACCAAGTAATCTTCTCAAGATATACTTGCTCCTGATGAGAATTTAACCCTTCAGATAAAGCAACCAAAGTCCATACTTTGTTGGTGTATAAGGATTCCATCTCAGATCGCTAAGCATCCAGCCATTCTCACAGAGTCCCCATTCCTGATGGCCTGCTCGAAATAAGTTGGGTCATCATCTCATGATGCAATCCTCGCTCCCACTGTCATAGAGAAACTGAAGTACCTCTCAGGTGGATGAGGAACCCTAGTAGATCGGTGGAGAGGCCGAGATTCGTTAGAAACTATTGAATCCTTCGGTTCTACCAAATCATCAGCTGCAGTTTGTATAGCTGGAACTCTTTCCAGTTCTACCTCATGACCACTAATTTCGTCACAAGAAATTCCCTTTCCTCAAAAAGTGGTATGCCGAGAAATAAAACATCTTTTGTTCCTCGGTGTGGTAGAACATATTTCCTTGCGAATGCTTGGGATATCTAACAAACTTCCACATAATTGACCTTGCCTCGAGCTTGACCGGATTTTGCTTTTGACATAGGCCGGACAACCCAAAATCTTAACCTCTTTAAGAGATGGGCTCTTCCCATACCATATCACATATGGAGTGGTAGGCATCTGATTTGATTTGAACCCTATTCAATAGGTATGCTACTTCTCAAGTGCATAACCCCAAAAGAAAATAGGCAACTCAGTAGTACTCATCATAGAGCACACCAATCACATAGGGTGCAATTGCTCCGCCCCGATACACCGACGTGCCGTGGTGTATACGGAGGAGTAATGCTGAGAGAGAATCTCATTCTCTTTTAGAATAGTCTAGGATTTCCGTGCTCAAGTATTTTCATCCTTGATCTCATCAAAGGACATAATACTTATACCCGTTTTTGGTTTTCTACTTCTAACTTATATTCTGTGATTATCTCAAAAGTTTTGGACTTGTGTTTCAACAGGAACATATGTCTGAATCTTGAGAGATCATCAATGAATGTAATGAAGTACAAAGAACCCGTCCTAGCATATGTAGACAGGGGACTTTCGTACATCAGCATGTATCAATCCCAAGAGTTCACTAACTCTTTCTCTGTTTCTACTAAACGGAGTTGTGGTCATCTTATCTTTGTGACATGACTGGCAAGTTTTACAAGATGTAAATCCAAACTAATTTAAATATGAATCTAAATGTAACTTCAGCTAGTCGGGTCGCATTGATATGACCTAGTCTACAATGCCTCAAGAAGGATTCGTTCATTTCTGAACTCTTCCTCTTGTGTGTGTTCGGTACGTTAAGAACTGTGGTTTGATTTAGAATGTCTATGCTTTTAGATAACGTGCCTGAACCGATCAACTCCTGATATAGGAAATGTTTAAAACATTATCCAACAATACAAAAGTATATCCTTCTTTACTACAATAAAGAAACTGATATGATGTTGTATATCAGGTTCGGTATCTAATAACATACGTTCAGAATCAATGTATTCTGGTAATACAGGGTGATAACTGCCAACAGACTTGGCTGCAACACTTGCATCATTTCCAACTCTTGAAACTTATCACCCATTCTCAGTTCTCTACCTCTCTATAGCCCATGTAACAAATTACATTTGCGGGATCCTGATCCAATATCTCAAAACCAGGACGTAAAGGATACTGAGTAACAGTTCTCGGTAATGAACACACCCAAAGAAGATGCATCGGTATGTACTTTCTTCGTTTGGGCGGCACGGGAATTTTGGTAATCCCCTATTTCCTGCTCGATCTTATAACAATTATAAGTTAGAGCAGGACCAACGTTCCCTAGAGCAGTATAACAAGCGGGTTCGGTCAATACATCCGTATTATTATCTTGATTAAGGCATGACATGGTCACTACCAGGAGAGAAATAGAAGAAAACACTCAGCGTATGCTCTTGCAATATTAGATTGGTTATTAATATTTCTAATTAGGATGTCTCCCACTGTTTTAGTCAAATCTTCCTTCAAACCCTAAAAGGAAAGACTAGCCGGGATTAATTACACTCTACAAATTCGCCAATCTTTCAGCCAGGCCAGTGCCGGTACTTTGAGGGAGGTTCCCCGTGCTTTCGCACGGACCTAATTAAAGTAAACATCGTTTTCCCAGGGACGTAACCCCGTTGACACCTTTCTAGACACCTACTTGATCGACTAATTGTAATGTGTAAAACTCTCCAAGGAGTAATTCTTACTCGCATCGGGTATCAGGATCTAACTATTTCATAGGAGGTATGCAATCTCATTGCAAATTTCAACTCTTGAAATTCCCAATAATATTTTACCCCTAGCAGCTATATGACCTTAACATAGTCAACAAAACATAAATGCTAGTCAAGATCAACCCGTTATTTCCTGATTGAATTAAACCCACCCGCACGACCCTTAACATAGTCAACAAAGTCGCATGACTACCCTAATCCAATCACATCATATGCTTATACAGATAAGCACTAATCAGCTATCGCACACTTCGCCTTAACATAGTCAACAAATGTAGCACGAATACTAACTAGTACTTATCTGAAATGACGGAGGGCTACCACAGGTTTTTAAGAAAACCCTTTGCGTAATGAACTTGATATCGTTGTAGAATCGAGTGATTTTAAATGGAATGTTTTTTAGGCCTTTTCTAGTTTTGCTAAAGAGGTCACTCCCGGTGAAGGGATCATCGGCTCTTTCCTTATCGAATAAGGTGCAGGATATTTCATAAATACCACTGTGCAAAGTAAAACTATAGAAGCAATCAAAAGACAAACCAAGTGTATAGCATCTGCTAGTTTCGCTAAAGAGGTCACTCCCGGTGAAGGGATCTCGAATCTTTCTTTATCGAATAATGTGCTGGATGTTCTACAAGGAACTCCGCTATGCAAAGCAAGAACTAGAGCTACCCGTTTTTAAACAAGTTTCTACAACATCTTTAGGTTTCTTTTATTTCATTAATCTCATTAATGATGTCCCATTTTATTATTATGCTTCACAAGCATCAGATATGAAACGAAAACAGCAATATAACATATATCTCATATATATAATATAAACATTCGTCTCAGGCAGTAATATGATCTCATCACAGAACATTTCAGCAGAAGAACATATATGAAAAATTGGATATACTAGGAGGTCCGTGTTTTAATACGAGCCTGTATAAAACACGGATTCTACGGTCGCGATGAATAGCCAAACCCACATCCCTAGATCCCTACGGGAGTGGCAAGAAACCCTACCATTTCTAGAGTTAGGAGACCTAGTCTCGACTCCTCGAGATGGTCTCCGACTGGACCCTAAAACCCGGTTACTTGTGCTCCCCGCTTTGGGTCTATCCTAATGCGGAAAAGTAAATAATATACAATGGTGACATCATCCTCACCCCGGAAGTGCCCCAATAAAAGAATATTACATACAATGAATTTTACATGAATGAAAATAAAAACCCTCATCTCACATAAAATCTCCGGCTATTCAGAACACGACGATCCAATATAACATATCACAGCAACACATAATATCTCTTATCGTCAACGTAAGTAAATATGCGTATCCCAATTGTCGTTGATGTATAGCAACGAAACCGGCGATACACCACATATTACACTTACGGTCCCAGAAAAGAAAGTGTAAAACTTCAACAGTTGGAATCCGCAACCTCCTTAGACATCTCATGCCTAACCAAATGAATTCCTTAGACATCGCATGCCTAACAATTATAAACCCCTTATTTTAGTCTCAATCTCGAAAACACTTTTCAATATCAAGTCGGGCAATTCAACAAGATTCCCGACATCCTGATCGAATGCTCGTCGCAAACTTTAGTAGACGGTCGCACCCCCGGATGCCGTCGACGAAGTGCACTAAGGCGGAACACCACTACCGCGAGCACCTGAACGGATGCTTTTGGCGACGGGGTTCTCCTACAGTCACTTGGTCGGGGCTATGGGGAATGGCTATCTATTAAGTTTACCCGGCGAGTATCCGCGTACGCTATGTGATTGCGACGGACTTTTGATCACATCAAAATCCCCCTGGAAACCGATCCAACGAGACTAAACTGCTAGATTTATAACATTCAAATTAGTTATCTCATAACTACTTGTGGATTCCAAATATTGTATCACATTTCAGATAAATAGACAATGTTAAACTTTCCGATCGAATAAACAAACACCCAAGATTTCCCAAATAGCTCAACACTTGAGCGGAGTTCAAAAAGTATCCATCACATGCCACAGTACCAATGGTCCAGCCGTAGAATGGTCAAACCAACGCCTCACATGTGGCAACGCCGTACTACCCCAAACCATAAGGTTTAGAGGCGGTTCAGACGGTCACATAATCGAGTTAAGATTTGTGTTCTTCTAGAGGGTCCACCGCGTTACTTGCACGACTTTGAACGTTTTTTAACTAAGGAAAAATCCAACACATGGAAATTTTCCGACAGGGAAAAAAGTGAGTTATTGATATCCGTTCGAACTTTTTAACACGTTCTAAATTACCCGAAAAACGTTAAACGAAGTTAAACTTTCCGATCGAATCAATGAATACAAAAGATCTCCAGAAAACTCAACACTTGAGTATAATTAAAAATTCTCAGAAGCATGCAAAATTAACCAAGAATAAACCCCAGAAGTTGTAGCACCAAACTTTTGAAGTTGGCCGCGGAACCGCCGCCAAACGCATGGTTTGGCCTCGGTTCCACGGACCAATGATGGAATTAGTGCTCCGTACTTCACAGTAATTCTTAGAATTCCCTGCTTAATTTTTTGAGTATTTTTAATACAGAAAAAATCAACATTTTAAAAAATTTCCAGAGAGGGGGTCAAATTCGACGTTTCGAGGTTCGATCGGACTTTAAACTTCGTCTAGACTTTGCCTAAATCTCTAACTTGGCTCTGATACCACTGTAGGGTTATTAGGCACTGCCACAAGCTTCTATAAGGCATCAACCATACCAAAATCAAATTTTCCATGTGCTGAACAACCCTAACCAAGATCTTAGACTAGAGATTAGGCAAAACAAAGCAAGTAAACAACTTTACTTCTAAGAGTTATAGATTAAAACCTTTGTAGTCCGTTAATTCACTTCTGAAGCTCCGTGTTGAGGTCCCTTCGCTGCGATCATCATGTATCCGGACTCTAGAGAGGCTCCATGAAGAGAAAGATGAAATCTTGATTTCGATCTTCAATAACAAAGATGATCTACCTTGAAGAAACTCAAACCCAAGCTCTTGCTTTGCTAATCAAGTATTAGCAAAACAAACACCCTAATCTAAGCGGCTAGAATAGATGAGGATGATAAAGTAGGAATTTAGCTCTCATTTGTTTTAAATTTCTCACTCATTTTCATCACATTAGAAAAAGCTAGAAAGCTTTTCTCAAAGGAAGAAGAAGAAGAAAATCACTTTGTGATGAATAATGAAATCATTAGTTATGGTTACCAATCAACCCTTGGTTAAGAAACAAAAGACTTAACCATTGTAGAGAATAAACCAGGGTAAAGGGTTTGGGTTGGGTTAAGAAAATATCTTCAAAATATCATAACAAAATATCTTTGCTTAAAACAAAACATAAAGCTTCTAGAAGCTTCATGAAAGTGCTAACCCAAATCAAACCCTAATCACGTTTAATCTCCACAAATCATGTTGCATTAGTAATCATAACTTGTTACAATATTATATATCACATATACAATATTTATTGTAACAAAATAAAATAATACAATTAACATATATCACATATATATCAATGTATTACCCGAGTGAGAAAAAGAATCTTTAAGTGAGCTTATATTAGTTAATGTAATTTAATATATCAAATATATAATTATACATTAAATTATCGAATCAACACTTGATCCGATAATCCGGCTATTTCACAAATAACCGACTAATATAAACTGTATCAGTTCAACGAATTAACACTTAATCCGATGACCCGGCTATATCACATATACCCGGCCGATATCTCATATCGCGAGAATCTAATACGGTATCACATACATGTATTGTTCTCAGTCCTGCACATATCATATATGTTGGAGATAGTGCCCTCAGAGTCAATTATTAGGTCACAGGTACGTGATTGCAATGATTGATGGAGGACCTATCCCGGTAGGACAGTCTTACTCGAGATGATAGTATGCTATCTGGTTTACCTTTATCATCGTGTACTGCTTTAGGTGACCTGACAAGTCGCTATTACACGTTGATAGAGCCCCTAGGATTCTTGCTTGACCACCAGCAGTATGAGGGCGATCATATAAGTGGGAGCTGGGGTCTATAAGCATATCCTTAAACGGTCCCTAGTCGTGTAAGTTTCGAGACAGGGCATCGATACTCCAGAGTAGACTAGTGTATACAGTCGAGACCCCGACGAGGGGCGGTGGCCGGTCTCACAAGCCACTGGTGTCAGTTGGATCACCTAAGATGTATACAGGTGCTCATTGGGTTATGAGTACACCGGACAGGACTCGCCGGGAGCATGCTAGTTGGTCATATACCAGACGTCAGATGGCAGTTCCCTGGTGACATATGTGCAGGTTAGTTCATCGACCTGGGGATCGTCATTTGTCTTGTGTGAGTTCCCACTGTACTTTGATTACTACCCTACCACGGCTCAAAGGAGTCGTGCAAACAGGTTTTAGTTGGGTACAGTCCCGAGCCACATGGAGGCAGTGAGCGTATCTTCAGGGGTTCGTCTCTCCCGGTATTGGGGGTGAGGTCGCGCTGTGTCTAGGAGAGCCATTACACGAAGCCGTCGGCCGAGGCAAGGATATTTACTGGTAGGTATTCCAGTAGTATCTCAGGGTGTTCTGGGCTACACTCCGACACGACTTGTACCGCTTTTGGGGGTCTGACTTTTACCAACCCCCTAGGCCCGCCATGCGATGCTCATAGACGAACGGACCGGACTGTACGGATATTGTCACTGACAGGCTCAGTAGGGTTGTCAGGCTGAGTTCGCTCACAGACGTCCCTTTTAGTCGATACCTGGTAGCCCGTTACGTATTGGCTTATACCTCTGACGTGCTAGTGGTTAAATCCACAACCATGGTGTTGACGAGTCTTTAGAGTCCCCCACATTCAGTTACTCAGCTTTCGGGCGAGAGGCTGTGGAGGCCGTATGGAGATATGGCAAGGTCCGATCAGATACGTGCGGTATTGCACGGATCAGGATCGGACAGTTTGTACTACAGGACGTATGGATATATGGCAGGGTTCGATCAGATACGTGCGGTATTGCACGGATCAGGATCGAACGGATATTACTAGCCGGCTTTGGTTTAAGCCGGATTCTAGTATAGTACAGTGGAGATTTTGTCTCATTGCATTTGTATTTCGGTCGGAATACAAATGCGGGTGTGTATGCACAGTATCGGGGTTTTCCTGTAATTTATTACGGGACCAGTTTTCTGGAGTTGCCGGTTTGCTTTCTGTTTCGGCCAATTTCCTTTGTATCGTTCATTGGCCGAAGATTGGTGGAGGAGGGCTTATTTGCATTGTTGCAAATAAGTGTTTGTGGAGGGGGTTCTTTGCATCTTGTTGCTTCATGATGACTTCACCATCATTGACTTGTTTTGACTCCATCATGGCTTGACTTTTAAAGTCATGATTGTTGATGATGATGAGGGGTGAGGTTGGTGGAGTGTTGGGTTTATGTTTGTGATGATTTCCTTTCATATGATAACCATTCCTCTCTCTCTCTTGCATGATATGAGTATGGCTCCCATTTTTTTGATACATTGATTCTCATTCTCTCCACCACAATTAGCATGGCCGGCCACTTCATGAAATGGGCTGTCCAAATTTTTGGATGGAGATTTGTTGTTCTTTTCATGCTCCCAAAATCCCCAAGTCCCTCTACATAGTTCTTGTATCATCCCTCCACCATATGGCACCTCCATAAACCCCAAATGAGACACAAGCCTCTACACTACATTCTACAGCAAATCTTGGGCACGTCGACTAGCCAGCTTCGTGCCCGAGTTGCCTCGGCATTGAGGTGGGAGCCCGTAAAAGAAGTAGGCGATGTGGTGCACTTCCGGCGACGAGGTGGAGACAGGACATTCCGCGGGAGATCGGGACGACGACGAGAAGACCGGAGGACTTGGATCAGTCGGTATATCTCTATTCCCTATCTTGTAGTTAGCTAGGACTAGTTAATGGTTCGATCCGGGTATTAGTGCGCGGTGGTGCCAGTTCATGAAAAATTAAAGTTTATCACCGCTTCCGCTTTTCGGCCTCGGGATTGACGGCCGGGGCGCCGCCGTGCACTTACAATATATGTGCTCCTACTCCATTTTGCCTGAGCCAGGAAACCTCTGTGTAGGACTTTAAAGAATCGTCAATATGCCGGCAGTAGGTGATGATCATATCAAACACCCACAAGCTGCAAGCGGTCAGCTAAACATAACAGCCACCCAGGTATTGAGTGATTAGAAGATCAACAAGCAAGCATGTACATTCTCCTGTGAGTCCAATCAGTAACACTCCCGTACAGTCCGGTCTCTTCGTCTGATATGTCGCATATCTCGGGTAGGGGTTGTAAACGTCAGACCCCAGTAGCTTGATAAGTCGTGTCGATATGAGGTCCATAACAGTTCGAGAAACTACTGATAACACTTACCAGTAAATCTCAGCAACTTTGGCCATGGATTTCCAGTTATAATCAATCGAACACAGCGCAACATCAACTCCCTATACCGGGAGAGACGAATCCCCTCCTATCGCTCATTGCCTCCATGTGATTCGGGACTGTACCCAAAAGCCACCATTTTGCACGCTCTCTTGGACGTGGTATGATGGAAATCAAAGCACAGTGGGAATCACACAAGACTCTATGACGATCTCGGGTCTACAAACTACTCTGTACCAGTGTCACCAGAGAACTGCCATCTGACGTGAGGTATAATACCATCTGGGAGTTCTCGGTGAGTCCGTCTAGTGTACCCAGTCTCCACTGAGCACTCGTATACCTTCTCTGATGTCAAACACCAATGGATATGGGATCATCTATCGCCCATCATATGGGTCAAGAAGCGCATACGCTAGTCTACTCTGGAGTATCGATGCCCTGTCTCAGTTCTCCGACGACTAGGAACATTTGAAGGATGTACTTGGCGACCACACTGTCCCCACTAGTATGATCTGCATCATAGTCCTTGTAGTCAAGTAATCATCCTAAGGGCTTTATCAACATGTAACATAGAGACAATCAGAGTACATGTTAAGATAAACAGCAACCAGATAGCATACTATCATGTCGAGCAATAAAGTCCTACCTATATATGTCCAACCATCCACTACAATATACATCGTATGTATAGTAATGGCTTCTAGGGCATACATATAACTAACACGGTGAACGTCAAACCCCAATAGCTTGATAAGTTATGCCGATGTGAGGCTCATAACTGTTCGAGAAACTACTGATAACACTTACCAGTAAATCTCAGCAACCCTGGCTAGGGATTTCCTGTTATGGCCAATCGAGGACAGTGCAACATCAACTCCCAATACCGGGAGAGACGAAATCCCTCCTATCACTCATTGCCTCCATGTGACTCGGGACTGTACCTAAAAACCACCGTTTTGCACGTTCTCTTTAACGTGGTAAGGTGGAAATCAAAGCACAGTGGGAATCACACAAGGCTCTATGACAATCTTGGGACTACAGACTAACCTGTACCAGTGTCACCAGAGAACTGCTATCTGACGTGTGGTATAATACCATCTAGGAGTTCTCGGTGAGTCCTGTTCAGTGTACCCAGTCTCCACTGAGCCCCGTATACAATCTTTGATGTCAAACACCAATGGATGTGGGATCATCCATCGCCCATTATATGGGTCAAGAAACATATACGCTAGTCTACTCTGGAATATCGATGCCCCGTCTCGATACTCCCATGAATAGGAACAATTAAAGGATGTACTTATAGACTACCCTGGCCCCACTAGTATGATGTGCATCATAATCCTGGTCGTCAAGTATACATCCTAAGGGCTTTATCAACATGTAACAGAGAGACAAAAAGTGTACATGTTAAGATAAAGAGTAACCAGATAGCATACTATCATGTCGAGCAAGAAAGTCCTCTCTCTATATGTCCAAGCATCCACTATAATATAAATCATATATACAATAATGGCCTCTAGGGCATATATACAACTAACAAACTGGAAACGAGTATTTATGATATTTTTGAGTGTCAATACTGGACACTCGGGTTTCATGATGATTGATGTGTCGATACTGGACACTCAGGTTTCATGATGATTGATGTATCGTTGATGGACACACCGTGAATGATACACATATATACATGCTTATATTTCACATGACTGGATATTACATACTGTTACTGGCACGATATTGTTGTTGATATATATGTATACACGATCACCCCAGATAGCATAGTATTACTTTTTTGTTACAACATGACCTAGGGATAGTTGTTCTTTCGATTTCTACCTACTGATATTTTCTACTCACGAGTTGGAAACTCACCCCCGCTGTGCCACAGATTTCTTGCAGGATCAACCGCTCGGATCAGTAGCGGCTCGCTGGCACACAGCTTTCTTCAAGGTGTTTTGCATTGGTAGGTGGGATACACATTTGGATCGTGACAACCATTGTACATATTTATTCAGTTGTATCTAGTTAAAAGCTCCATCAACCAGACTATGTATATTTGGTAGACCTAAACACGGACTTATATATTCTTGAGACTTAGAGCGAGATGGGTGTATGTTCTCTATTTGAGTTGGGTGATGTCTTGGTCTTCTTTACTTTCTTTCTGAGTTTGATTTTCGCCTTGGGGCGTCGTATATATGCATTGTGCGTGGTTGTGATTCCTCCAATTGGCGAAGAGCTAGCTCCTGCTTGGGGTTGCCTATATTTGCATGTATATGGTTTTGGATCAAAATATACAAGGGAGGTGCTGCCTAAATTTCAAGGACGAAAATGCTTTCAAAGATAGTATGCAAACTGTTGCATTTTCATACGATGTTACTTATACTTTAAAAGAAGGCTTAAATTCATTATGTCGAAGTTTCAAAACCGCACCTCTATTATTTTCCGCAAAAAGGTTTAGATTTCTGGGTTTCGGCTTACTTGAATTACAGCGGGGTCCTATAGACTTCACGTAATTCACATGCCGGTCACGTGCCAATTCCGGGTCGTGACACAAACTCGAGATGATAGTCTGCTATCTGGTTTTTCTTTATCATTGATGTGTATACGTTTTATTTGTTATTATGTGTCACTAATACATAATGATAAAGACCGTAGGATTCTTGCTTGACTACCAGCATTATGATGGCAATCAATATTCCAGAGTAGACGAGTGTATACGTTTCGAGACCCCAACGAGGGGCGGTGAACGGTCTCACAAGCCATTGGTATTGTGTCACCTAAGATAGTATACAGGTGCTCACTTGACTAGAGGTGAGTACACCGGACGGACTCGCCGAGAACTTCTAGATGGTATTATATCTATCGTCAGATGGAAGTTCTCAGGTGGCATGAGTATGGGTTAGTCTTTTGACCTGGGATCGTCATATTTCTCATGTGAGTTCCCACTGTACTTAGATTATTACCCTACCACGGCTCAAAAGAGGCGTGGAAATAAGTTTTAGTTGGGTACAGTCCCGAACCACATGAAGACAGTGAGTGATTGTCAGGAATTCGTCTCTCCTGGTATTAAGAGTCGATGTCACACCGTGTTTGGTTGACATCACCCTAAATTCATAATCACGGTGGATGAGATTTACTGATAAGAGTTTAGTAATTTCTAGGTTGGTGATAAGCTTGACTACAACATGACTTCTCAGGTTATTAGGAGTCTGACGCTATCCACCCCCAGTCTCGGTATGCGATATTCTTAGACGAAGAGACCGGACTGGATAGAGATTGTCACATTCAGGCTCAGTAGGGTACGGATGGACTTGATTATTGACCTCCCTTTCGGCATATACCTGCGTAGCCGTTACGTACAGCTAGTGCCACCGCCGTGCTTGTGGATATGGATTTATTCAGTAATCACTGCCAGAGTACTGTCGAGTCTTTAGAGTCCCACACATAAGGTTTTTCCGGTTCAGGCGATATGATGTAGATGGCGTATGTTGGTATATACAGGTGTCTGATTAAATATGTATACATGCCATACGAACATTAATCAGATGATTGATAATATTAGCAAACTTAGGATTTGAAAGTATGTCTTAACATCTCTACTAGGTTTCAAGGAGCATCAAGTATGCAATGTTAAAAAATCTAGAGGTCTAAACAAACTAACCAAGAATCTAACTAGAGAATTAGGGTTCTATTGTAAGAAAACTAGTTCTAAACTAAGTGAAGATGGTTTATAACCTTTGTAGACCAAGTCCTTTACTTCTAAAGCTCCAAGTAGTAGTCCCTAGAACTCTTCTCAAGGCTCCACTTGAAGAAAGGATCGAGCTTGCTTGATGTCATCGATACCGAAGATGATCCACCTTAAAGTCTCTTTTACTCAAGCTCACTCTTCACTAATCAAGGTATTAGTGATGCAAACAAGCTAAACTAATGGGCTAGATTAGTGTAGGTTGATAAAATAGGAGATTTGCTCACTAAAAATATTTTCTTTCTCTTTTCTTTTCACAACTCAAGAAAATCTAGAGAGGAGAAGAAGAGGGAGATGAATTTGGATGAAAAATAAGAATAAACCATGTGACTTGAGATAAGATTGGGATGAATAAATATCTAAGAGTAAAACAAAAATTAGGAGATGATTCATGGCTTCTCAATGCTTCTCCAAGAATCCAAAGCCACGACTCATTTTCCTCATTTTCTATTTTCCTTAAAATATAAATCATCCAATTTATCTTTAGTCTAGTGTGATTCTTATACATCCTAATCCTATGTATCATCAACCATGATACAATATCAAATTCATATATATATATATATATATATATATATATATATATATATGAAGAGAAGAAAATCTTTAGTGAGCTAATATTAGTTTATATATATATCAAATTATTAAATCACACTTGATTCAATAATCCGGTTATATCATATATAACTGACTAATATCATTTATATATATATATCAAAATATTAAATCAACTCTTGATTCAATTATCCGGTTATATCATATATAGCCAGCTAATATTCAATATTAGATATTAAATCAACACTTGATTCAATAATCCGGTCATGTCATATATAACAGGCCAATATCAAATATATATACATAAATCAAATCATTGGATCAACACTTGATTCAATAATCCGGTTATAACACATATAACCTAACCGATATCAAATATCGCTAGATTAGAATACGATATCACATACTCATATTTAATTAAGCTCCCGCACATATCACCATATGTGTCCTACTTCGTTTTGCTTGATCTAGGAAACCTCTGTATGGGACTCTAAAGACTCGTCAATACACTAGCAGTAGGTAATGATCACATCAGATACCCATAAGCCGTCAGTGGTACTAGCTAGATGTAACGGCTACCTCGGTATTGAACGAATAGAATATTAACAAGCGAACTTATCCAAACTCTCGTAAAGGCTTTAAGAAACACTTACCATACAGTCCGTTCTCTTCATCTTATATGTCGCATATCGAGTCTGGAGGTGGAATCGTCAGACCCCCACTTACTTGATAAGCCATGCCGATGTGTGGCCTATAACCTTTCGAGAAACTACTAATAACACTTACCGGTAAATCTCATCAGCCCTAGCCAGGGACTTGCTGTTATAGCCAATCGAGCATAGCGCAACATCAACTCCCAATACTGGGAAAGACGAAACCCCTCCTATCGCTCACTGCCTCCATGTGACTCGGGACTGTATCCAAAATCCACCTGTTTGCACGACTCCTTTGAGTCGTGGTAGGGAGAAAATCAAAGCATAGTGGGAACCACACAAGACGCTATGACAATCTCGGGTCTACAGACTAACCTGTACAAGTGTCACTAGAGAACTGCTATCTGACAATAGATATGGTACCATCTAGGAGTTCCCGGCGAGTCTTGTTCGGTGTACCCATTCTCTAATGAGCACCAGTGAACAATCTTTGATGTCAAACACCAATGGTTGTGGGATCAACCATCGCCCCATACAGGGTCAATAAATGTACACACCAGTCTACTCTGGAATATCGATGCCCTATCTGGATACTCCCTCGACTAGGAACTGTTAAAGGATTTTCTTGCGGACTACACAAGCTCCACTAGTATGATCTGCATCATAGTTTTGGTAGTCAAGCCAACATCCTAAGGGCTTTATAAACATGTATCTATGAAATAGTAAATTAAAACAAGTGTACATGTTAAGAAAAAGAGTAACCAGATAGCATACTATCATGTCGAGCAAGAAAGTCCTCTATATATATGTCCAAGCATCCTCTATAATATACAATAATGGCCTCTAACGCATACATATTCCTTACAATCTTCCACTTTCACTAAGGCTAGTTGTTGTAGTATCGTATACCGAACATCCCAAAAAGTCTCTCAAACTGCATCTGGGGGAGGGCCTTCGTGAGTGGATCCGCCGTGTTGTCCTTCGTATCTACTGTCCTGATCTTGATCTCCCGGCGATCAACTATCTTCCGGATCAGGTGATACCACCTCAGAATATGTCTGGATCGCTGATGGGACCAGGGTTCCTTGGCCAAAACCACAGCTCCGTTGTTATCACAATACAAGGGTATTAGATCTTCAGTGGATGGAACGGCACCAAGTTCAATAATGAACTTCTTCATCCAGACAGCCTCTTTGGCCACATCGTTAGCAGCGATGTATTCAGCCTCCATCGTCGAGTCTACAATGGTATCTTGCTTGGAACTCTTCCAACATACCGCCCCTCCATTGAGGGTGAAGACAAAATCCGAGACAGACTTATTGTCGTCCTTATCACTCTGGAAGCTTAAATCGGTAAAAGACTCCACCTAGAGTTCTCTGTTACCATACACCAAGAACATATCTTTAGTCCTTCTCAAGTACTTAAGAATGTTCTTCACAGCTATCCAGTGCTTCTCCTCTAGGTCTGATTGATACCTACTTACCACACTAAGTGCATAAGCTACATCCGATCTGGTGCTTAACATCGCATACATGATGGACCTAACTACAGAAGCATAGGGTATTACGTTCATGCGAGCCCTCTTCAAATCAGTCTTGGGAGACATCTCTTTGGTGAGAGTGATTCCTGAACAAGCGGGTAAATTACCACGCTTAGAATCTTCTATACTAAACCTCTTTAGTATGGTGTCTATGTACCTGGATTGGGACAATCCCAATATCCTTTTAGATCTATCCTTATAGATCTTTATCCTCAGGATGTAGGAGGTATCACCTAGATCTTTCATGGAGAACTTTTGTGATAGGTTGAGTTTGACCGAGTGCAGCATAAGAACATCATTTCATATCAAGAGTATGTCATATACGTACAATACGAGGAAGAAAACTTTACTCTCTACAACCTTTTTATATATATAAGGTTCATTTACATTTTTGATGAAGTCAAACTCTTTGACTGCTACATCAAAACAGATGTTCCAGTTCTACGATGCCTGCTTTAATCCATAAATTGATTTAACCAGTTTACACACCTTTCCGCTGCTCTTACTGTCTACTAAGCCCTCTGGCTGTATCATATACAAGCTCTCTTTTAAATCACCATTTAGAAAAGTGGTCTTGACATCTATCTACCAGATTTCATAGCCATGGTATGCAGCAATGGCAAGTAGGATCCTGATAGACTTAAGCATAACTACTGGAGAAAAGGTTTCATCATAATCGACACTTGGTCGTTGACGAAAACCTTTTGCTACAAGTCTAGCTTTGAAGGTCTCAACCTTTCCATCTACACCAATTTTCTTCTTAAAGATTCACTTGCTCCCAATGGATTTTACCCCATCAGGAGCAACTTCCAAAGTCCATACTTTGTTGGTGTACATGGATTCCATCTCAGATCGCATAGCATCCAGCCATTTCATACAGTCCCTACTTGTGATGGCCTGCTCGAAACTAGTTGGGTCATCATCTTCCATGATGCAATCTCCGCTCCCACCGTCTATAAGAAAACCGTAGTATCTCTCAGGTGGATGAAGAACCTTACTAGATCTGCGGAGTGGCTGGGGTTCGTGTGGGACTATCGAATCCTCCGGTTCTACCAAATCATCAGTTGTAGTTTATGTAGCTGGAACTTCTTACAGCTCTACCTCATTACCACTAATTTCTTTCATAAGAAATTCCTTTTCTAAAAAGGTGGCATATTGAGAAATAAATACTTTTTGTTCCTCGGTGTGGTGGAAGATATATCCATATGAATTCTTTGGATATCCCACAAACTTGCAAAGAATTGATCGTGCTTCGAGTTTGTTCGGATTCTGGTTTTTAATATAGGCCGGATAACCCCATATGTTAACTCGTTTAAAAGATGGTCTCTTCCCATACTATATCTCATATGGAGTGGTAGGCACGGATTTGGTCGGAACCCTATTCAATAGGTATGCAGCTGTCTCAAGTGCATAACTCTAAAAGGAAATAGGTAACTCGGCAACACTTATCATAGAGCGCGCCATATCTAATAGGGTGCGATTCCTCTGCTCCGATACTCCATTGTGCTCTGGTGTATATAGAGGAGTAAGCTGTGAGAGAATCCTTTTCTCTTTTAGATAATCTCGGAATTCCGTGCTTAAGTATTGTCTTCCTCGATCAAATTGAAGGATTTTAATACTTTTACACGTCTGGTTCTCTACTTCGCTCTTATATTCCTTGAATTTCTCAAAAGCTTCATTTGTGTTTCAACAGGAACACATGTTCGAATCTTGAGCGATCATCGGTGAATGTAATGAAGTACGAGGAACCATTCCTGGCATGTGTAGACATAGGACCGCATACATCACTATGTATTAGTCCCGAGAGTTCTGTAGCTCTTTCTCCGTGTCCAATAAACGGAGTTTTGGTCATTTTGCCTTTGAGACATGACTGACATGTTTCATAAAATGTAAATTCGAACGGATTCAAATATCCATCGTTATGCAACTTCGCTAGTCTGGTCGCATTGATATGATCAAGTCTACAATGCCACAAGAAGGCTTCGTTCATTTCCGAACATTTCCTCTTTTGTGTTCTGTATATTTAGAACCGTGTTTTGATTTAGAACGTATATACCATTACATAACATACCAAATCCAATCAACACTTGATTTAGGAAAATGTTCATAACATTTTTTTCTAATTCAAAGTTGTATCCTTTTTATCTAATAAAGAAACGGATATTATATTGCACATCATTGACAATACGTAATAACAGTCGTTCAAAATCAATACATTACCATTTTGTAATACTAGGTGATATTCACCGACAGCTTCGGCAGCAACAATTTCTCCATTCCCTACCTTGAGAGACATATCACCCTTTCCCAGTTATCTACTTTTCTTTAACCCTTGTAACAGATTACAAATATGGGATCCTGATCTGGTATCTAATACCCAGGATATAGAGCAAACTGAGAAACAGTTCTTAATAACTAACACACCCGAAGAAGATGCATTAAAATGCTCTTTCTTCGTTCGGGTTGCGTGGAAATCCTGCATTCCCCTATCCCTTTCTTAGACTTATGATAGTTTTCATAAGATAGAGCGAAACCAATGTTCCCCATCCCATTATAATAAGAGGGTTCGTTCAATACATCTGTTAGTGATATATGACCTAGAGGCCATTATTGTATAGTACTAGTTTATATCTTACATTTTGGAAGCTTGGGATATACATGGATTTTATGACAGTCTTGCTCAAATATGGTTGTGTGCTACTTGGTTTGTTTCTATCTTAATATGTGTATATGTTTTTTTAACGTATCACTAATACATATTGATAGAGCCCTTAGGATCTTTTCTTGACCACCAGCGTTGTGATGACAGTCACACTAGTGGGGGCTGGGTAGTCTATAAGCACATCCTTATACGGGTCCCTAGTCATAGGATTATCGAGACAGGGCATCGATACTCCAGAGTAGACTAGTGTATACGCTTCTCACATCCCAGCAGGGAAGATGGTCTGTCCCACAGCCATTAGTACGTCGTACTGGAGATAGTAAGTAGGTGTTCATTGGGTTATGAGTTATACTGGATGGAATCGTGGGGAACTGTTGGTTGGTACTATACCTATCGTCAGATAGCAGTTCCCAGGTGACATGAGTACAACATAGTCCGTTAATTTGACACTGCTACTTCTCCTCGAGTGTGTTTCCACTGTTCTTAGATTACTACCCTACCACGGCTCTGATGAGTCGTGCAAACAGGTAGTAGTTGGGTGCAGTCCCGAAACACTTGGAGGCAGTGGCGGTTAGATAGGATTCGTCTCTCCCGGTATTGGGGTTGATTTCACGCTGTGTTCGGAAAGCCATTACACAAAGTCCCTGGCCAGGGCAAGCGAGATTTATTGGTAGGTACTCCAGTAGTTTCTCAGGATGTTTTGGGCTCTGCTTCGGCACGACTTATTGCGCTATTAGGGGTCTGACGGCTACCGCCTCTAGGCCCGATATGCGATACTCTTAGACGAATAGACCGGACTGTACGTAGATTGTCACAGATAGTCTTAGTAGGAGTTCAGATGAGTTTGCTCGTCGGCCTTCTTATCGACAGATACCTGGGTAGAAGTTCATACAGCTAGTACCGTTGACGTGCTTATGGTTAAACCCACTGCCAGCGTAGTGTCGAGTCTTTAGAGTCCCGCACAAAGGGTTTCTCTGCTTTGGGCAAAACGATGTAGAGGCCGTATGGTTTTACGACATGGTTCGAATATATACGTGTACTTGTGCACGGATCGTGTTTGAACAGATAATACTAGTGAGCTTGGGTTTAAGCCGGATCCTAGAATTAGATTATCGGATTATTTTCGTTTCATTGTATTCGTATTTTTCGAAATACGTATACGGGTATATATATACGGTGAGGGGTATTCTTGTAATTTGTTCAAGAATGCTTCTAGAAGAAGCCACCTCATTACTTGTATTACCATTTTATGTTAAATGGATTAATGAGGTGGAGGTATGAGGTGTTAAGTAATTATGAATGAAGCATGGCTACTTGGTGACCCTTGATGGCTATTGAGGCAATGTGGCACTTAGAGATTATGTGAAAGGAAAGGTGGCACTTAGATATCATGTGAGAGGCAAGGTGGCACTTGGAGATTTTAGTGAGATATTTTGGCATGCCTCATATCCATCACAATTATTCATATTCATTTGATAATTATCAAAAACACTCTCTCTCCTCAAGCTCTCTTTTCTTTTTCCTCAAACTCTAATTGTCTCATGTGTTGAGAAACCTAGAGTTAGTGAGACTTATTAATCCTTAATCACTCTCTACATCCTCTAGGTCATTTAGATTATCACTCTAGGTAGCCTAGTTACCTCATGTTAGAGGTAGAAGCTCAAGGTAGGCACTCTCGGGTAGATCTTCTTTGACGTCAAGAGGCGGACGAGGAGGAGAGATCCATACACACTCTAAGGAGCTCACGAAGAGGAAGAGGAGTACAAGAAGAAGAAGGACTAGTTACTTGAGGTATAACTTTCTAATATAGTAGTTAAACCTCTTACATGTTTAGTTAGTTAGTGTTTAGTATCGATCCTGAAGTTTAGTCAATGTTACGAAGCATATAAAAATCGTTTTTTGCCAATTCCGCTTCCCCGCGAACCCACGGGGTGCATGGCATCGACTTACAACATCCATATTTTTATATTGATTAAGGCGTGACATGGTCGCTACATGGATAGATAGAGAGAAGAAAATATTTTAGCGTGCGGTCTTGCAAGATTAGATTGGTTATTATCTTATCTAATCAGGAAGGATTCCACTGTTTTTATCAAATCTTCCTTCAAACTCTAAAATATAAGATTAGCTGGGATTAATTATACCCTACAAGTTCGCCAATCGGTCAGCCAGGTAGGTATTGGTACTCCGAGGGAGTCACCCCGTGCTTTCACATGGAACTATTTAAATAACCTCGTTTCCGCAGGGGCATAACCCCGTTAACACCTTTCTTAGACACCTATTGGATTAGCTAATTGTAAAGTGGAAAACTCTCTCAGGAGTAACACTTACTTGCAGTGGGTATCGGGATCCAACTATCATATAGAAGGTATGCAATCTCATTGCAAATTTCAACACTTGAAATTCCGGATATCTGTTTTTACCCCTAGTGACTTATGACCTTAACAATGGTCAACAAATCATAAGCGCTAGTCAAGTTAAACCCGTCGTTTCGTGATTGAATTAAACCCACCCGCAAGACCTTTGACTATGGTCAACAAGACCGTACGACTACCCTAATCCAATTGCATCAACATGCTGCAGATGGGCACTAATCAGCTACCACACACTATGCCTTGACTATGGTCAACAAACGCAGTATGAATACTAAATAGTACGTATCTGAAATGACGGAGGGCTATGATTGGTTTTGAAGAAAATCTTTAACGTAATGAACTTGATAACGTTGTAGAATCTAGTGATTTGGAAAGGAGTGGTTTTAGCTCCTCTTTAAAATCGAGTAGTTTTCAAAACAAACCGAATGGGTTGTAGCATGTGCTAGTTTTGCTAAAGAGGTTATTCCCGTGAAGGGATCTAGGCTCTTTCCTCATCGAATGAGGTGTTGGATATTCAATGGAATACCGCTATGCAAAGCATGAACTAGAGCGACCTTTTTGAAAATTTGATTCTACAACATCTTTTAGGTTTCTTTTCTTTTCATTAATCTTATTAATGACGTACCATTATTTATGTTTCCTAAACATCACAGAAGAAACGAAAATAAAACACACATATATGCCATCTGCATTCGCCACAGGGACCCGGTTCTTCACCGTAAGGTTATTTAACTTACCGTAGGACAGGGTCAGGACTAGCACGAATGCAAAACATATATAGTGTCTACTAGTATATCATATATATAAGTAGCATTCGTCTCTCGCAGTTATATGATCACATCACATCACAGAATCAGCAGAAGCAGATATATGAAATATAGGATATACTAGGAGGTCGTGTTTTAGATTAAGCCAGTAATGAAAAACACAGATTCTACGGTTGTGATGAATAGCTAAGCCCACATCCCTAGAACCCTACGAGAGCGGTAAACAACCCTACCAATTCTAGAGTTAGGCGATCGGTCTCGACTCCTCGAGATGGCCTCTCACTGGACTCTAGAACTCAGTTGCTTGTGTTCCCCGCCTTGGGTCTATCCTAATGCGGAAAAGTAAATAATATACATCAAATGGAGACAACAACCTCAACCCATAAGTGTCCCAATAAAAGAATATTTCATACAAATATTTATATGAATAAAAATTGAAAAACTCTCATCTCACATAAATACCCCCGGCTATTCAATCACGACGATCCAATATAACATATCAGTAGCAACACAATAACATCACATGTCATCAACGTAAGTAATATACGTATCCCTAATGTCGTTGATGCATAACAATGAGATCGGGGATACTGCCACATATTACACTTACGGTCGTAGAAAAGAAATGAAAACTACAATAATTAGAATCCGCATCATCTTTAGACATCATAAACCCGGATTATCACATATTCCAAATTTCATGCCTAACCCCATAAACCTTGCATTCAAGTCTCAAATTTGAAAACACTTTTCAAAAAATAAGTTGAGTAACTAAATAAGATTCCCAATTAAATGATCGAATGCTCATCGGGAACTTTAGTAAATGGCCTTGCCCCTGAGGCCGTCAACGAAGTGCGCTTGGGCGGAACACCGTGGCCGCGAGCACCCGAGTGGATGCTTTTGGCTATGGGGTTCTCGTATAGTCATTTGGGCGGGGCCATAGAGCGTGGCTGTCTACTAGTGTCTCCCGGGGACTATTCGCGTACAATACGAGAATTGTGACGGAGTTTTGATCCGAATCGAAACTCTGCGGCAGTCCATCACATGAGACTAAAACGCAAGATTTAGAAATCGTTAACTAGTTTTCACAAAACTAATCAATGTGGATTCCAATAATTGTATCACATATCCATAACAATCTAGATGATGTTAAACATTTCGATCGATGTTTTAAACAATACCAATTCACAGAGACGTCAATGATTGTTAGTGATTCTGCGTGTTCAAGTTTTAGTTAATTACCGCAATCAAGACGGTTTCGCACGTAGCTAGCCGGTTGAGTACGGGTCGTCCGCAGGGAGATGGGAATCTTTTTCTATGTGCTTTAACGAGTTAAGTCCAGTTTTTCAGATTTTTTTGTGATTAATTAAGCGGTAAAATGATATTTAAAGAGAGCTTGTTAGGGTTAGGATTAGGTTAGTTTGAGTTAGGAGTCTCCCACATCTTTCATTGCCCCTCTTAATATCGGTGTTACGGTAATCGGCAACAACGGGGATTAGTACGACTAGGAAGGAACTTGCGAGTATAAGCTAGGCTTTCCAACGCATAAGTTCATCCTTTTGGTGCTTGTCTGTCCGTTCTTGGCTCTTAGCCATAACCTCCGGTTAATTCAACCACAACCGGTCTCACTACGGAATCACCGCTATCATGTAGGATAGGGTGTCGTAAGGAGCGGATTGTGGTTCAATTATCGGGAGTCGAATTAAGCTGTTGGGCAAGGAAAGAGTGAGAGAGATTTCCTTCTCTCAAACTTCCCTTATCCTACCCTAACAAGTATGAAACTACTCACACATCATGATACGGAAAAATAAAACAAAACAAAAGAGGAAGATAGAAAGAAAGAGATTAGAAGATAACGACTAGCTATTTGCGACCTCACCTTGGCGAGGATCGAGCGTAAGCATCATAGTCGTTTTAAGGATAAAGAAAAAGAGAGAAGAAAGAAACAACACGAAATAACAACAACTAGTTAACAAATGAAAATTACAACAATTATAGAAAGAACAAGACAAGCATGATAATAAAATGAACTTCTTTATTCACCATTCTTCACTCACAAAGCTCACTACAAGTTTTAATGGAGAAGAGATGAGAAGAAGAAAAACATGTATTCTAAAACCTAGAAAAAGAATACAAGATTATGGACCCTTGCCTTCACAAAGTTCTGGGCTATTTATAGGCTGAAAACTGAAAATCTAGGGCAACCATCAGAACACACATGAAAAGACCCAAATACCCCCAAAGCCCATGCTCTGACTCCACAGAGTGGCCGCGGATCCGCGGCCTAAGCCTCCCTATGCCGCGGATCCGCCGCACTCTGGTGGAGTCAGGGCATGGGATTTTTGGTGCTTCCCTGGTTTGCTGTGTACTTTATTCTAGCATTTGTATTTTCTCAAATTGTCTTCACGATTTTTCCCGAATTTCTGTTGAGGGAAAGGTGGACTTTTTTGTCAAGATTTTCTCGAGCTCCGCGTAGATTTCTTGGATCATGTGCTGCCATTGAGCCTTGTGCATGAAAACGACATTGATTTGCCATTTTGTCTTCCTGAACTGGTATCTGGCAACATACGGATGAAGAGCGGAGACCGTGTTTTCTCAGTGGTTGGCAGGAACCCGGATTTTGTCGTGTTTTCCATGAATTTCACCGTTTTTAGAACCGAGAACCTGTATCCTGCAATTGACTAGCAAACACGGCTCAAGAGTATCTACCGATATGCAATGTGATAAAAATTGGGCGGTATGAAAATGCAAAAATCTGATATGAACACTCAACAACTTGAGCCTCACCAAAAATACCCAGAAAGTCTAAAATGGCACAATGAAGCAGTAGAAGAAAAATGAGTCCATAACCCCTCAAATCAGCGGCGGAACCGTGGCCAAAATATGGTTTAGGCGGCGGTTCCGTGGCCATTTGTAGGAGTTAGGCACTCGTTCTTCTTAGGGCTCCATAGAATTACCTACATGATTTTCTGAGAATTATTAATTGTGAAAATTTCAACGTTTGAGAAATTGGATAGAAAGTAGAAAAAATACGGTTTAAAACGTCGATCGAACACTTTAATGTCGTCTAGTGCAATCCTAAGCCTCTAGCTTGGCTCTGATACCATGAAAGTATGTCTTTGCACCTCTACTAGGTTTCAAGGAGCATCGAGTATGCAATTTTAAAAAATCTAGAAGTCTAAACATACTAAACTAGAATCTAACTAGAGAATTAGGGTTCCATTGTAAGAAAACTAGTTCTAAACTAAGTGAAGAGGGTTGACAATCTTTGTAGACCAAGTCCTTCACTTCTAAACCTCCAAGTAGTAGTCCCTAGAACTTTTCTCAAGGCTCCACTTGAAGAAAGGATCGAGCTTGCTTGACGTCTTTGACGCCGAAGATGATCCACCTTGAAGTCACTTTCACTCAAGCTCACTCTTCACTAACCAAGGTATTAGTGTAGTAAACAACCTAAACTAATGGGCTGGATTAGTGTAGGTTGATAAAATAGGAGATTGCTCACTAAAAATATTTTCTTTCTCTTTTCTTTTCACAACTCAAGAAAATCTAGAGAGGAGAAGAAGAGGGAGATGAACTTGGATGAAAAATGAGAATGAGCCATGTGACTTGAGATAAGATTGGGATGAATAAATATCTAAGAGTAAAACAAAAATTAGGAGACGAGTCATGGCTTCTCAATGCTTCTCCAAGCATCCGAAGCCATGACTCATTTTCCCCATTTTCTATTTTCCTTAAAATATAAATCATCCCATTTATCTTTAGTCTAGTGTGATTCTCATACATCCTAATCCATTGTATCATCAACCATGATACAATATCAAATTCATATATATATATATATATATATATATATATATATATCACACACACACACATATATAAACATATATGAAGAGAAGAAAATCTTTAGTGAGCTCATATTAGTTTATATATATATATATATATATATATATATATATATATCAAATATATAAATATATATCAAATTATTAAATCAACACTTGATTCAATAATCCGATTATATCATATATAACCGACTAATATCATTTATATATGTAAATCAAGATATTAAATCAACACTTGATTCAATTATCCGGTTATATCACATATAACCGGCTAATATTCAATATTAGATATTAAATCAATACTTGATTCAATAATCCGGCCATATCATATATAACCGGCCAGTATCAAATATATATACATAAATCAAATCATTGAATCAGTACTTGATTCAATAATCCGGTTATATCACATTTAACCTAACCGATATCAAATATCGCTAGATTAGAATACGGTATCACATACTCGTATTTAATCAAGCTCCTGCACATATCTCCATATGTGTCCTACTTCGTTTTGCTTGAGCTAAGAAACCTCTGTGTGGGACTCTAAAGACTCTTCAATACGCCAGCAGTAGGTAATGATCACATCAGATACCCACAAGCCGTCAGCGGTACTAGCTGGACGTAACGGCTACCTAGGTATTGAATGAATAGAAGATCAACAAGAAAACTTGTCCAAACTCCCATAAAGCCTATAAGCAACACTTATCGTACAGTCCGGTATCTTTGTCTGATATGTCGCATATCGAGTTTGGGGGTGGAATTGTCAGACCCTCACTAACTTGATAAGTCATGCCGATGTGTGGCCTATAACCTTTAGAGAAACTACTGATAACACTTACCAGTAAATCTTATCAGCCCTGGACAGGGACTTGCTGTTATAGCCAATCGAGCATAGCGCAACATCAACTCCCAATACCGGGAGAGACGAAACCCCTCCTATCGCTCACTGCCTCCATGTGACTCAGGACTGTACCCAAAATCCACATGTTTGCACGACTCCTTTGAGCCGTGGTAGGGAGGAAATCAAAGCACAGTGGGAACCACACAAGGTACTATGACGATCTCGGGTCTACAGACTAACCTGTATAAGTGTCATCAGAGAACCGCTATCTGACGATAGGTTTGGTACCATCTAGTTGTTCTTGGCGAGTCCTGTTCGGTGTACCCATTCTTTAATGACCACCTGTGTACAATCTTTGATGTCAAATACCAATGGTTATGGGATCAACCATCGCCCTATACAGGGTTAAGAAATTTACACACTAGTCTACTCTAGAATATCGATGCCATGTCTCGATACTCCATCGACTAGGAACTGTTAAAGGTTATGCTTGCGGACTACACAAGCCCCACCAGTATGATCTGCATCATAGTCCTGGTAGTCAAGCCAACATCCTAAGAGTTTTATCAACATGTATCGATGAGATAGTAAACTAAAACAAGTGTATATGTTAAGATAAAGAGAAACCGGATAGCATATTATCATGTCGAGCAAGAAAGTCCTCTATATATATGTCCAAGCATCCACTATAATATACAATAATGGCCTCTAGGGCATACATATTCCTAAAAGGATTAAGACAGATTATTAAATCTAGTTGTGATTTAATAATTTATATATATTTTTTAAATATATATATTCTAATATTATTTTTCACTATTCATTTTCTCTCTCTTGGCTATTCGTATTTTTATACAGATACGCGTATATTATTTCGATACGTATCGCGAGTTGTATTCTGTATTTCTATGGAATATCTTCTAGAAGGAGGACACCTTATTTGTGAATATTCATTAATGAATATTCATGAAATGAGGTGGAGGGTGAGGTAGCTTTAGTTGTTGTTGGAGGCATGTGGAGAGGGATGGTCTTCATTTGTTTATTTGAAAAATGTTTATGATATTTTTTTTTGTTGGAAAAATTATTATGAAGCCATTCTTTGATTCATTCTCTCATTTTATTCACAACACTTAGCTCTTTTTGTCTTGGCCACTTCTTCTTCACCTCCTCCTCATTCTTCTTTCATGCTCTCTTGAGCTTGATCATTTGAGAGAAAATGATAGTGGAAAATTCATACAACCCCACTCTCTATTTCTAACGAGCTTAGAGCGTCCGTTATTTCACTAGGTGAAGCTGGAACTTGGATCGATTCTATCGGGTGGATCATTTTCAGCAAGGGCGGTCGCCTCTCAAGCTTGTTCCCGTTGTCCTACGAGGAGCTTGGATGGGGTCTTCAACTATTAGGTGGACACGTATCAAAGGTTGTAATTCCTAAATCTTTGCATGCTTGCTTTCTAGTTTAGTGTTTGGAATGATAGCTAGGGATTAGTTTCTAGCGTCCTCTTGAAAATTTTCGATTTTTGATTTTGCATCGGCCGCAGTTGCTGCGTCAAGGGCACTAGAAACTTTTAATTGTATCAATGCCAACCCAAACATTAGAACTAGTTTAGAAGATGTTTTAGTTTCGAGACCAAAATTTTTCCCGTAAGTAGTTTCCGAATCCAAGCCACTGTCCATTTTAAAACTTTGCACAAATTTTTTTTAAACAAGTGCAGAAAACTTTTCTTTTGAAAATAAAACTTTGAACAAAATTCAGTGAAATTTGGCCATGTTTTGGCCGCCGGTTGTGCTGTTATGACAGCACAAAAATTTCCAAAAGTCCATAGATTTTTTTCAGTAGGTTGGAATGTTAGAAACTTGATTTGTGATATTGTTTTTTCTCTCCAGATTTCAGTTTGTGTAGTTTTAATATTGGGGCATTTCGGAACTGTTTTTGGTCGAAATTCTAACACCGTTTATGATATGTAGTTTGTATGTATGTTGTTAAATATCGTCTAATTGCTATATGTTCAATTAGACGGGATTTCACACTTGCTTATGTTACTTGTTTCTGTGATATATGATAAAGTTCCTAGCGCCCATGCCGCTACGACCGCGGCCTATGCAGAATGAAAAACGAAAATTTGAAAGACGCTAAACACTTAAACCCTAGAATCTTAACCAAACACTTAAACTAAAAATCTGCAAAGAGCTTATCTACTATGAAAAGAGATTATACCAAAAAGATCTGTGTCCTTCAGTCTTCAAAATCTCTTCTTTAGATCTTTAGGATTCCGGGAACGAGCTTGTTCACTGGACTTCCTTTGTCGATGATGATCTAGCTGAGGGATATGGTTCAAGGCTTCAGCTCTACAAAATAATCAAGTGGAGCAACAAAAGACCCTAGGTTGCTAATTTAGAATGCTTAGAGATGTAGTGAAGTGTTCAAGTATTTTTCTACCTCTTCTTCTTTTTGATTCTTAACTCATGAGAGTGCAAGAGAAGAGGAAGAAGGAGGAGTTAAGTGAGGAGAGAGAACAAAATGGTGAGAATGAAAAAACTAAGTGAGAGAAAATCCAAGCCATAGTTTTATGAATAGAATTTTACAAATATAATATAGAAACCATGCTTGAATAGTTTGCACAAATGAATATACAATTCATTTATCAATCCTATTCAAGCATGTCTCTCATCATTCTCACCTTACATAACCTTTACACATCATTTCTATTATTAATCAAAATAGAAAATGCAAGATAATGTGTCCTCCTTCTATAATGTATACTTGTATAAATACAGGAATACATATCCGTATATACATACCCGAATTCGTATCAAAATACAAATACCCAAAGAGATAGAATAATACAATGAACATAATAATAGAATAATCATATCGAAATACACACACACACACACACATGAAAATTATTAAATCAATACTTGATTTAATAATCCGGCTTAATCCTAAACTGGCCAGTATTATCATCTGTTCGATTAAAGTCTGTATAGCTACTACATATATTTAATTGAAACCCTGCACGTATCAAAATACGGCCACTGCATCATTTCGCCTGAACCAGGAAAACCTCTGTGTGGGACTCTAAAGACTCGACAGTACACCGAAAGTGAGTTACTAGATAAATCCATAACCATAATCATGTCAGCGACACTAGATGTACGTAATGGCTACCAGGGTATTTGTCGAAAGGAAGGCCGATGAGCAAGCTCATTCGAACCCTACTGACCCTATTTGTGAAAATCTTCATACAGCCCGGTCTCTTCATTTAAGAGTATCGCATATCGGGTCTAGAGAGTAGTGAACGTCAGACCCTAATAACCCGATAATTCGTGCTGATGTGATTCAGGACCAATCCGAGAAACTACTGATCAAACTATCAACAAATCTCAACTGCCTTGGCCAAGGTCTTATGGTTCCAGCCAACCGAACACTGTGCGAAATCGAATCCCTATACCGGGAGAGATGAATCCCTAACAATTGCTCGCTGCCTCCATCTGGCTCGGAACTATACCCAATTAAAACCTATTTGCACGACTCAGTAGAGCTGTGGTAGGGTAGTAATCTAAGTACAGTAGGAACTCACACGAGAAAAATGACGATCTCAGGTGTAAAGACTAACCTGTACTCATGTCACCTGAGAACTGCCATCTGACAATAAGTATAATACAATATAGAAGTTCTCGACAAGTCTATCCAGTTTACTCACCTCCAGTAAGCACCTTTATACAATCTTAGGTGCCAAAGACCAATGGCTGTGGGACCAACCATCACCCCTCATCGGGGTCTAGAAACGCATACATCAGTTTACTCCAGAATATTGATGCCCAGTCTCGATACTCTCACGACTAGGGACATTTAAAGATGTACTTTTGGACCACCCAACCCTTACGTGTATGATCACCATCATAACGCTGGTAGTCAAGCAATAATCCTAAGGGCTTTATCAACATGCATTAGCGATACGTAATAATAAGTAAAACATATATACATGCTAAGATAAAGACACAACAAATATCATACTATCATATCGAGCAAGATTGTCCTATGCATACATTGTCTAAGCATCCACTATATATATATATATATATATATATATATATATATAGTAATGACCTCTAGGGCATACATATCCAACAATCTCCCACTTGCACTATATATTGGCGTATCAAGTACCATATGTTTGCACTGGGGCCAGTTGTTGGCGTATCGCATACCCTGTTAGGAATATGTATGCCTTATAGGCCATTATTGTATATTATAGTGGATGCTTGGACATATATAGAGGAATTTCTTGCTTAACATGATAGTATGCTATCTGGTTGCTCTTTATCTTAACATATGCACTTATTTTAATTTACTATCTCATTGATACATGTTGATAAAGCCCTTAGGATGTTGGCTTGACTATTAGGACTATGATGTAGATCATACTAATAGGGCTTGTGTAGTCTACAAGCACATCCTTAACAGCTCCTAGTTGTGGGAGTATCGAAACAGGGCATCGACATTCCAGAGTAGACTAGTGTGTACATTTCTTGACCCTGTATGGGGCGATGGTTGATATCATAACCATTGGTTTTTGACATCAAAGATTGTACACAGGTGCTCATTGGAGAATGAGTACACCGAACAAGACTCGCCGAGAACTCCTAGATGGTACCATACCTATCGTCAGATAGCAGTTCTCTGGTGACACTTGTACAGGTTAATCTGTAGACTCGAGATCGTCATAGTGTCTTATGTGGTTCCTACTGTGCTTTGATTTCCTCCCTACCATGGCTCAAATGAGTCGTACAAACAGGTTGTTTTTGGGTACAGTCCCGAGTTACATGGAGCCAGTGAGCGATAGGAGGGGTTTCGTCTCTCCCGGTATTGGGAGTTGATGTTGCGCTATGCTCGATTGGCTATAACAGCAAGTCCTTGGCCAGGGCTGATGAGATTTACTGATACGTGTTATCAGTAGTTTCTCTAAAAGTTATAGGCCACACATCGGCATGACTTATCGAGTTATTGGGGTCTGACGATTCCACTCCCCAGACTTGATATGCGACACATCATACGAAGAGACTGGATTGTACGGTAAGTGTTGCTTATAGGCTCTATGGGAGTTTGGAAAAGTTTGCTTGTTGATCTTCTATTCATTCAATATTTAGGTAGCCGTTATTTCCAGTTAATACCGCTGACGGTTTGTGGGTATCTGATGTGATCATTACCTACTGCTGGCATATTGATGAGTCTTTAGAGTCTCATATAGAGGTTTCCTAGCTCAAGCGAAATGAAGTAGGGCACGTATGGAGATATGTGCGGGAGCTTGATTAAATACGAGTATATGATACCGTATTCTAATCTAGCGTTTTTGATATCATCCGGGTTATATATGATATAACTGGATTATTGAATCAAGCGTTGATTCAATTATTTGATATATATATATATATTTGATATTAGCCGAGTTATATTTGATATAACCGGATTATTGAATCAAGTGTTGATTTAATAATTTGATATGTATATATATATATGTGTGTGTGTGTGTGTGTGTGTGTATTAACTAATATTAAATATTAGCCGGTTATAAATGATATAACTGGATTATTGAATCAAGTGTTGATTTAATGATTTGATATATATATATATATATTTGATATTAGCCGGGTTATATTTGATATAACCGGATTATTGAATCAAGTGTTGATTTAATAATTTAATATATATTATATATATATATAATAATATTAAGCTCACTTAAGATCTTCTTCTATTTATATATATATATATATATATATATATATATATATATATATATTGTATCATGGTGATGATACATAGAACTAGAATGTGTGAGAATCATATTAGAGATAAGATGAGAAGATAATGATAAAGATATATGAAAACAAGAAAAGAAGAATGAGTCATTTCTTTAGGTGCTTGGAGAATCATTGAGAAGTCCTGACTCATCTTCCATTCTTGTTTTATTCATAAAGATTTAATCATTTTCTTCATCTCATCTTTTGCTTATGGTTCACACTCTCACTTCCAAGTTCATCTTCTTCATCTCCTCTTTAGATTTTTCTAGATTGAGAAAAAGAAAAAGAAAAAGAAAGAAAGATTTTTTGTGAGCAAAATTCCTACTTCGTCAGCTTACACTACTCTAGCAAATTAGTATAAATTGTTCTCTTCACTAATACCTTGATTAGTGAAGTGTGAGCTTGAGCGTGAGTTGCCTCAAGGTGGATCATCTTCGACGAAGAAGACTTCGAGTAAGCTCGTTCCATCCTTCAAGTGGAGTCAAAGAAGAGTTCTAAGACTACTACTCGGAGCATTTGAAGTGAAGGACTAGACTACAAAGGTTGTAGACTCTCTTCACTTAGTTTAGAACTTGTTTGCTAACTTTGAAACCCTAATTCTCTAGTTCGATTCTTATTTAGTATACTTAGCCCTCTAGATTTTTTAAATTTGCATACTTGATGCTCATAAAATGCTAGTAGAGGTGCTAAGACATACTTTCATACCCAACATCTCAAAAAGTCACTCAAACTGTGCTTGAGGGAGGGCCTTGGTGAATGGATCCACCATGTTCTCCTTTGTGTCTACTCTCCGAACTTCGATCTCCCGACGATATACGTTCTCCTTGATTAGGTGATACCGCCTTAAGATATGTTAGGATCTCTAATAGGACCGTGGTTCCTTTGCTAAAGCCATAGGCCCATTGTTGTTTCAATACAAAGGTATTGGATCAATAATGGATGGAACCACTTCAAATTCAGTAATGAAATTCTGTTGGCTGTAGTGCCCTCAAGTCAATTGTTGGATCACAGGCACGTGATTGCAATGATTGAGGGAGGACCTATACCGGTAGGACAGTCTTACTCGAGATGATAGTATGGTATCTGGTTTGTCTTTATCATCGTGTACATGCTTAAGGTGACATTACATATCACTATTACATGTTGATAGAGCTCATAGGGTTCTTGCATGACTACCAGCAGTATGATGGCAATCATATATGTGAGAGTTGGGTGGTCTATCAGCATATCCTTAAAATACCCCTAGTCGTGGGAGTTTCGAGACTGGGCATCGATACTCCAAGAGTAGACTAGTGTATACTGATCGAGACCCAGGCGAGAGGCGGTGGCTGGTCTTACAAGCCATTTGTGTTAGTTTGTTCACCTAAGATGTATACAGGTGCTCATTGAGTTATGGGTACACCAGACGAACTCGCCGGGAACATGCTAGTTGGTTTTATACCTATTGTGAGATAGAAGTTCCCTAGTGACATGTGTATAGGTTAGTCTATCGATTTGAGATCATCATTTGTCTCATGTGAGTTCCCACTGTGCTTTGATTACTACCCTACCATGGCTCAAAAGAGTCGTGCAAACAGGTTTTAGTTAGGTACAGTCACGAGCCACATGGAGGCAGTGAGCGGATCGTCAGGGGATTCGTCTCTCCCGGTATTGGGGGTTGATGTCGCGGAGTGCACAGGTGTTAGTTATATGTATGCCCTAGAGGCCATTACTGTACATACGATGTATATTGTAGTGGATGCTAGGACATCTATAGGGAGGACTTTCTTGCTCGACATGATAGTATGCTATCTGGTTGTACTTTATCTTAACATGTACTCTGATTGTCTCTATATTACATGTTGATAAAGCCCTTAGGATATGTACTCGACTACTGGGACTATGATGAGATCATACTAGTGGGGCCACGGTAGTCGATGAGTACATCCTATAATTGTTCCTAGTCGTGGGTGTATCGAGACAGGGCATCGACGCACCAGAGTAGACTAGCGCATACGCATCTTGACCCATATGATGGGCGATGGATGATCCCATATCCATCGGTGTTTGACATCAAGGATGGTGTACGGGTGCTCAGTGGAGACTGGGTACGCTGGACGGACTCGCCGAGAACTCCCAGATGGTATTATACCATACGTCAGATGGCAGTTCTCCGGTGACACTGGTACAGAGTAGTCTGTTGACCCGAGATCATCATAGAGTCTTGTTTGGTTCCCACTGTGCTTTGATTTCCATCATACCACGTCCAAGAGGGCGTGCAAAAAGGTGGCTTTTGGGTAAAGTCCCGAATCACATGGAGGCAATGAGCGATAGGAGGGGATTCGTCTCTCCCGGTATAGGGAGTTGATGTTGTGCTGTGTTCGATTGGCTATAACCGGAAATCCCTGGCCAGGGTTGCTGAGATTTACTGGTAAGTGTTATCAGTAGTTTCTCAAACTGTTATAGACCTCATATCGACACGACTTATCAAGCTACTGGGGTCTGACGTTTACCACCCCTAGGCGAGATATGCAACATATCAGACGACGAGACCGGACTGTACGGGAGAGTTACTGTTTGGATTCACAGGAGAATGTACAGGCTTGGTTGTTGATCTTCTGAGCGCTCAATACCTGGGTAGCTGTTACGTTTAGCTGACCGCTTGCAGCTTGTGGGTGTTTGATATGATCATCACCTACTGCCGGCGTATTGACGATTCTTTAGAGTCCTACACAGAGGTTTCTTGGCTCAGGCAAAACGGAGTAGGAGCACATATGTGATATGTGCGGGACCGAGGATAATGCGATATGAGATACCGTATTCTATTCTCGCGATATTTGATATCAGCCGGGTCATCGGATCAAGTGTTGATTCGATGAATCGGTACGGATAAATATTAGTCGGTTATATGCGATATAGCCGGATTGTCGGATCAAGTGTTGATTCGATAATTTAATGTATAATAATATATATGATATATTAAATGACATTAACTAATATTAGCTCACTAAAAGATTCTTTTTCTCAGTCGAGTAATACATTGATATATATGCGATATATGTTAAATGTATTATTTTATTTTGTTACAATAAATATTGTATATGTGATATATAATATTGTAACATATTATAATTATTAATGCAACATGTTTAGAGGAGTTTAAACATGATTAGGGTTTGGATTAGGGTTAAACCTTTTAGTTGATTCTAGAAGCTTTTCTTTTGTCATTTGCTAAGATATTATGATAGATATTTCTTTGTGACTCATCCTTTAACCCAACCCAAATCCTAACCCTAGTAAACTCTCTACAATGGTTATTACAACCATGGTTTCATAAATGATTATGATAACTTTTTATTATTCATCAAAAATGAGAATTCTATTATTTTTCATCTTCTTCCTTCATTCTCTTCATGAAAAAGCTTACTAGTTTTTCTAAAGTGATGAATAAATATGAGAAAAAGATAAATAAAGAGAGAAAAAATCCTACTTCATCATCCTCATCTTCCCTTGCCATTTAGATGAGGGTGTTCACATCATTTCATGAGTGTTAGCTTGTGTTAACGGAACTTCAAGGTAGATCATCTTAGTATCGAAGATCGGAAGCAAAGGTTGCATCTTTCTCTTCGTGGAACCTCTCGAAAGTCCAGAACCCGATGATCGCAGCGAAGGGACCACAACACGGAGCATATGAAGTGAAGGACCGGATCTACAAAGGTTGTAATCCCTCTCACTTAGTGTTAAAGTTGTTAACATGTTAGTTTTCGCCTAATCTCTAGTTTAAAGATCCGTATTCGGGTTGTTCGGCACGGCTAATTTTTTAATTGGGCATGGTTGATGCCTCGTAGACCCTTGTGCGCGTGCATAGCAACCCTACAGTGGTATCAGAGCCTAGCTAGAGCCTTAGGCGAAGTCTAGACGAAGTTTGAAACCCGATCGACCCGAAACCCTAAGATCAAAGTGCTCTCTGGACTTTTTCTAAAAACTAGGTTTTTTCCAGATTAAAAATGCTTAAAAAATTCAGCAGGGAATTCTAAGAATTATGGTGCAAAATTTTTCCCAAGATCTATTAAAATGGCGGCAGAACCGCGGCAGAAGCATGGCTTCTGCGGCGGTTCCGCGGCCAAAAGATGACATCATCATCCCCAGTTTGCACAGTAACTCCTATTTTATTATGCTGGATTTTCTGGGTATTTTTAAATTTTATTCAAGAGTTGAATTTTCTGGGGTTGTTTTGGGGATTCGATGTTTCGATCGGGATGTCTAATTTTGTCTATGGGTTTTACGGATAATTTTTGAATATGTTAAAAAGTTCGACCGGATATAAATACCCAATTTTTCCCCTGTCGGGAAATTTCCAAGTGTTGGATTTTTCCGTGGTTTAAAGACTTTCTAAGTAGTGCAAGTAACTCGATGGACCCTCTAGAAGACAACAAACCTTAACTCGATTATGTGACCGTCTTGAACTGCCCTTTGAACCTTCGGGTCTGGGGCAGTACGGCGTGCCACATGTGAGGCGTTGGCTTGACCCTTCTACGGCTGGACCGTTGGTACTGAGGCATGAACTGGATGTTTTTAAACTTATTTCATGTGTTGATCTGTTTTGGGAAAACTTGGGTGTTCGATTGTTCGATCGGAAAGTTTAACATTTTCTGTTTATCCGGAATGTGATACAATAATTGGAATTCACAAAGAGTTATGAGATAACTGAATGAATGTTATAAACATAGCAGTTTAGTCTCAAATGATCGGATGCCACGGAATTTTGATGTGATCAAAAGTCTGTCGCAATCACGTAGCGTACGCGGATACTCGCCGGGTAAACTTAATAGACAGCTACGCCCCATAGCCCTGACCAAGTGACTGAAGGAGAACCCCGTCGCCGAAAGCATCCGTTCAGGTGCTCGCGGCAGCGGTGTTCCGCCTTAGTGCACTTCGTCGACGGCATCTAGGGGTGCGGCCGTCTACTAAAGTTTGCGACGAGCATTCGATCAGGACGTCGAGAATCTTGTTGAATTGCCCGACTTGATATTAAAAAGAGTTTTCGATAATGAGACTAAAATGCGGGGTTTATAATTGTTAGGCATGTGATGTCTAAGGAATTCATTTGGTTAGGCATGTGATGTCTAAGGAGGTTGCGGATTCCAACTGTTGTAGTTTTACACTTTCTTTTCTGTGACCGTAAGCGTAGTATGTGGTGTATCGCCGGCTTCGTTGCTATACATCAACGACAATCGGGATACGCATACTTGCTTACGTTGATGATATGAGATATTATGTGTTGCTGTGATATGTTCTATTGGATCGTCGCGTTTGAATAGCCGGGGGTTTTATGTGAGATGAGAGTTTTTTCTTTTTCATTCATGTAAAATTTATTTGTTTGTAATATTCTTTTATTGGGGCACTTCCAGGTTGCGGAAGATGTCACCGTTGTATATTATTTACTTTTCCGCATTAGGTAGACCCAAGGCGGGGAGCACAAGTAACCGGGTTCTAGGGTCCAGTGGGAGACCATCTCGAGGAGTCGAGACCGGGTCTCCTAACCCTAGAATTGGCAGTGTTACTTGCCGCTCTCGTAGGGGTCTAGGGATGTGGGTTTGGCTATTCATCGCGACCGTGGAATCCATGTTTTATACAGGCTCGTATTGAAAACACGGACGTCCTAGTATATCCAATATTTCATATATGTTCTTCTGCTGCAATGTTCTGTGATGAGATCATATTACTGCCTGAGACGAATGTTTATATTATATATATGAGATATATGTTATATTGCAGATTTTGTTTCAAAAAGAGATGCTTGCGAAGCATAATTAAAATGGGACATCATTAATGAGATTACTGAAATAAAAGAAACCTAAGATGTTGTAGAAACTTGTTTAAATTAAAAACTGGTAGCTCTAGTTCTTGCTTTGCATCGCGGTGTTCCTTGTAGAACATCATGCACCTTATTCGATAAGGAAAGGACCGAGATCCCTTCACCGGGAGTGACTCATTTAGCAATGACTGGCAGATGCTACAAACTCGGTTTGTCTTTTGATTGCTTCTATAGTTCTTGCTTTGCATAGTGGTATTTGTGAAATATCCTGCACCTTATTCGATGAGGAAAGGGCCGACGATCCCTTCACCGGGAGTGACCCCTTTAGCAAAACTAGAAAAGCCTAAAAAACACTCCATTTAAAATCACTCGATTCTACAACGATATCAAGTTCATTACGCAAAGGGTTTTCTGAAAAACCCGTCGTAGCCCTCCGTCATTTCAGATAAGTACTGGTTAGTATTCGTGCTGCGTTTGTTGACCTTAGCCAAGGCGTAGTGTGCGGTAGCTGATTAGTGCTTATCTGTATAAGCATATGATGCGATTGAGTTAGGGTAGTCGTGCGACTTTGTTGACCTTAGCCAAGGGTCGTGCGGGTGGGTTTAATTCAATCAGGAAATGACGGGTTGAACTTGGCTAGCACTTATGATTTGTTGACCTTAGCTAAGGTCATAAGATGCTAGGGGAAAAATATTATTGGGAATTTCAAGTGTTGAAATTTGCAATGAGATTGCATACCTTCTATGAGATAGTTTGATCCCGATACCCGCTGCGAGTAAGAGTTACTCCTGGGAGAGTTTTACACATTACAATTAGCCGATCAAGTAGGTGTCTAGAAAGGTGTTAACGGGGTTACGCCTCTGGGAAAACGAGGTTTACTTTAATTAGGTTCGTGCGAAAGCACGGGGGACCTCCCTCAAAGTACCGACACTGGCCTGGCTGAAAGATTGGAGAACTTGTAGCGTGTAATTAATCCCGGCTAGTCTTTCCTTTTAGGGTTTGAAGGAAGATTTGACAAAAACAGTGGGAGACATCAGGATTAGATATATTATATAACCAATCTAATCTTGCAAGAGCATACGCTGAGTGTTTTCTTCTCTCTCTCTCCAGGTAGCGACCATATCACGCCTTAATCAAGATAATAAAACGGATATATTGACCGAACCCGCTTGTTATACTGAGCTGGGGAACGTTGGTCCCGCTCCAACTTATAATTGTTATAAGACAGAGCAGGAAATTGGGGAATATCAGATTTCCCGTGCCGCCCAAACGAAGAAAGTGCATGCTGATGCATCATCTTCGGGTGTGTTCATTACAGAGAACTGTTTCTCAGTATCCTTTACGTCCTGGGTATGTGATACCGGATCTGGATCCTGTATATGTAATCTGTTACATGGGCTACAGATAGGTAGAGAACTGAGAATGGGTGATAAGTTTCATGAGACAGAAAACGGTGCAAGTGTTGCAGCCAAGTCTGTTGGTCACTATCACCCTGTATTACCTGAATACATTGATTCTGAACGAATGTTATTAGATACCGAACCTGATATACAAAATCATATCAGTCTCTTTATTAGTAAAGAAGTGATATAATTTTGTATTGTTGGATAATGTTTTAAACATTTCCTATATCAAGAGTTGATCGGTTCAGGCACGTTATCTAAAAGCATAGACATTCTAAATCAAACTACAGTTCTTAGTATACAGAACACACACAAGAGGAAGAGTTCAGAAATGAATGAATCCTTCTTGAGGCATTATAGACTAGGTCATATCAATGCGACCCGACTGGCTGAAGTTACATTTAGATGCATATTTAAATTAGTTTGAATTTACATCTTGTGAAACTTGCCGGTCATGTCACAAAGATAAGATGACTATAGCTCTGTTTATTGGAAACAGAGAAAGAGTTAGTGAACTCTTGGGATTGATACATGTTGATGTATGTAAGGTCCCCTGTCTACACATGCCAAGATCGGTTTTTTCTACTTCATTACATTCTCTGATAATCTCTCAAGATTCAGACATATGTTTCTGTTGAAACACAGGTCCGAAGCTTTTGAGATATTCACAAAATATAAGTTAGAAGTAGAGAACCAAAAAATACGGGTATAAGTATTATGTCCTTTGATGAGATCAAGGAGGAGAATACTTGAGCACGGAATTCCTGGACTATTCTAAAGGAGAATGAGATTCTCTCTCAGCATTACTCCTTCGAATACACCACAGCACGTCGGTGTATCGGGGCGGAGCAATAGCACCCTATGTGATATGGTGTGCTCTATGATGAGTACTACTGAGTTTCCTATTTCCTTTAGGGAGTTATGCACTTATGAAGTTGCATACCTATTGAATAGGGTTCAAATCAAATCAGTTGCCTACCACTTCATATATGATATGGAAAGGGAAGAGCCCATATCTTAAGTTTATTAAGATTTGGGGTTGTCCGGCCTATGCCTAAAAGCAAAATCCAGACAAGCTCGAGGCAAGGTCTGTTATGTAGAACTGGAAATGTTCCAGCTATACAAAATGCAGCTGATAATTTGGTAGAACCAAAGGATTCAATAGTTTCCAACGAACCTCAGCCTCTCCGCCGATCTAGTAGGGTTCCACACCCACCTGAGAGGTACTTCAGTTTCTCTATGACAGTGGGAGCGAGGATTGCATCATGAGATGATGACCCAACTAGTTTCGAGCGGGCCATCAGGAGTATGACTCTGTAAGAATGGCTGGATGCTTATCGATCTGAGATGGAATTCTTATACACCAACAAAGTATGGACTTTGGTTGCTTTATCTGAAGGGTTAAATCCCCATCAGGAGAAAGTATATCTTGAGAAGATTATTTGGTGTACATGGAAAAGTTGAGACTTTCAAAGCTAGACTTGTTAAAGGTTTGCATCATAGACCAGGTATGGATTATGTTGAAACCTTTTCTAAGGATCTATGCTTAAGTCCATCCAGATCCTACTTGCCACGGCTACATACCATGACTACGATATCTAGTGGTTGGGTGTCATGACTGCTTTTCTAAATGATGTTTTAGAAAAGAGCGTCTATAAGTACACAGCCAGAGGGCTTCGTAGACAGTGGGAGCAGCGGAAACGTGTGCAAGATGTTTTATATGATAAAACATGCATCGCGGAGTTGGAACATCTGTTTTGATGTGGTAGTCAAAGAGTTTGACTTCATCAACATGGTAGATGAACCTTGTATATACGAAAAGGTAGTAGAGAGTATGGTGGTGATCCTCGTAGAGCACGTAGATGACATACTCTTGATAGGGAAGGAGTTTCCTATGCTACACTCGGTCAATCTCCGCTTATCACAAGGATTCTCTATATAGGATCAAAGTGATACCTCCTAAATCCTGGGTTTTGGATCTATGAGATAGATCTAATTGGATGTTAGGACACTCACTAGTTGTAGTGAGATGGTATCAATCGATCCTGGGGAGAATCACTGGAAAGGTTCCAGGCTGAGAAGGACGACTGAATATCTGTCGCAGGCATTGTCTATACCCTCCGTGGAGGGACGGTATGTTGGAAGAGTTCCAAGCTAGTTACCGTGACATACTAGACGATTAAAGGCAAGATACATCGTTACCAAGGATGCTACCAAAGAGGTAGTCTGGATATATATAAGTTCATGAGATGAACTTCGTTCCTACCATTGTGTGACAATGGAGTTATGGCTTTAGCCAAGGAACTACCGTCCCATCAGAAATCCAGATATAATTCTTAGGCAGTATCACCTGATCATGGAGATGGATGATCTCCAAAGTGATCGAGGTTAGGAGAGTAGATACAGAGGACAACAGCGCGGATCCACTCACAAAGGCCTTTTTCCCAGTAGAGACTTTTACGGGATGGTTGAGTATGAGATACTTCAACCGCAGCTAATTGTTGGGTATGCGATAACACAACAGATGGCCCTAGTGCAAGTGGGAGATTGTTAGTTATATGTATGCCCTAGAGGCCATTACTGTACATACGATGTATATTGTAGTGGATGCTAGGACATATATAGGGAGGACTTTCTTGCTCGACATGATAGTATGCTATCTGGTTGTACTTTATCTTAACATGTACTCTGATTGTCTCTATATTACATGTTGATAAAGCCCTTAGGATATGTACTCGACTACTGGGACTATGATGAGATCATACTAGTGGGGCCACGGTAGTCGACGAGTACATCTTATAATTGTTCCTAGTCGTGGGTGTATCGAGACAGGGCATCGATGCACCAGAGTAGACTAGCGTATACGCATATTGACCCATATGATGGGCGATGGATGATCCCATATCCATCGGTGTTTGACATCAAGGATGGTGTACGGGTGCTCAGTGGAGACTGGGTACATAGGACGGACTCGCCGAGAACTCCCAGATGGTATTATACCATACGTCAGATGGCAGTTCTCCGGTGACACTGGTACAGAGTAGTCTGTTGACCCGAGATCGTCATAGAGTCTTGTGTGGTTCCCACTGTGCTTTGATTTCCATCATACCACGTCCAAGAGGGCGTGCAAAAAGGTGGCTTTTGGGTACAGTCCCGAATCACATGGAGGCAATGAGCGATAGGAGGGGATTCATCTCTCCCAGTATAGGGAGTTGATGTTGTGCTGTGTTCGATTGGCTATAACCGGAAATCCCTGGCCAGGATTGCTGAGATTTACTGGTAAGTGTTATCAGTAGTTTCTCGAACTGTTATAGACCTCATATCGACACGACTTATCGAGCTATTGGGGTCTGACATTTACCACCCCTAGGCGAGATATGCAACATATCAGACGACGAGACCGGACTGTACGGGAGTGTTACTGTTTGGATTCACAGGAGAATGTACATGCTTGGTTGTTGATCTTCTGAGCGCTCAATACCTGGGTAGCTGTTACGTTTAGCTGACCGCTTGCAGCTTATGGGTGTTTAATATGATCATCACCTACTGCCAGCGTATTGACGATTCTTTAGAGTCCTACACAGTGGTTTCTTGGATCAGGCAAAACGGAGTAGGAGCACATATGTGATATGTGCGGGACCGAGGATAATGCGATATGAGATACCGTATTCTATTCTCGCGATATTTGATATCAGCCGGGTCATCGGATCAAGTGTTGATTCGATGAATCGGTACGGATAAATATTAGTCGGTTATATGCGATATAGCCGGATTGTCGGATCAAGTGTTGATTCGATAATTTAATGTATAATAATATATATGATATATTAAATGACATTAACTAATATTAGCTCACTAAAAGATTCTTTTTCTCAGTCGAGTAATACATTGATATATATGCGATATATGTTAAATGTATTATTTTATTTTGTTACAATAAATATTGTATATGTGATATATAATATTGTAACATATTATAATTATTAATGCAACATGTTTAGAGGAGTTTAAACACGATTAGGGTTTGGATTAGGGTTAAACCTTCTAGTTGATTCTACAAGCTTTTCTTTTGTCATTTGCTAAGATATTATGATAGATATTTCTTTGTAACTCATCCTTTAACCCAACCCAAACCCTAACCCTAGTAAACTCTCTACAATGGTTATTACAACCATGGTTGCATAAATGATTATGATAACTTTTTATTATTCATCAAAAATGAGAATTCTATTATTGTTCATCTTCTTCCTTCATTCTCTTCATGAAAAAGCTTACTAGTTTTTCTAAAGTGATGAATAAATATGAGAAAAAGATAAATAAAGAGAGCAAAAATCCTACTTCATCATCCTCATCTTCCCTTGCCATTTAGATGAGGGTGTTCACATCATTTCATGAGTGTTAGCTTGTGTTAACGGAACTTCAAGGTAGATCATCTTAGTATCGAAGATCGGAAGCAAAGGTTGCATCTTTCTCTTCGTGGAACCTCTCGAGAGTCCGGAACCCGATGATCGCAGCGAAGGGACCAAAACACGGAGCATATGAAGTGAAGGACCGGATCTACAAAGGTTGTAATCCCTCTCACTTAGTGTTAAAATTGTTAACATGTTAGTTTTCGCCTAATCTCTAGTTTAAAGATCCGTATTCGGGTTGTTCGGCATGGCTAATTTTTTAATCGGGCATGGTTGATGCCTCGTAGATCCTTGTGTGCGTGCATAGCAACCCTACAACAGGTGGCCATCACCAGAAATGCTTGGCCAAGGTAGTCGAGAATTAATCAGTAGTTTCTCAGGTGGTGATGGGTTTCATACAGGCACTAAATGTCGTGTTATTAGTGGTCTGACTTTATCCACCCCTAGACTGGATATGCGTCATAGAAGAACGGACCGGACTGTACGGATATTGTTACTGTCAGGCTTAGTGGGGTTTCAGGATAAGTTTGCTCATCGGCCTCCCTTTCGCTCAATACCTGGGTAGCCGTTACGTACAGCTAGTTCCGCTGGCGTGCTTATTGTTAAACCTACAGCCAGCGTATTGACGAGTTTTTAGAGTCCCACATAGAGGGTTTCACTGCTTCAGGCGAAACGTTGTAGAGGCCGTATGGTTTTTTGTTGGGGTTCGATCATATACATGCACTTGTGCAAGGATAATGATCGGACGGATAATAATAGTGGGCTTTGGTTTAAGCCCGATCCTAGTATTATATTGTTGGATTATTTTCGTCTCGTTGTATTCGTATTCAGTCGGAATACGGATGCGAGTATGTATATACGGATGAGGGGTATTCTTGTAATTCGTTACAAGTTTACTTTAGATAATGCCATTTCATTTTGTTATTAAACATTTTGCTTTAAATGTTTATGGAGTGGGAAAGTGTGACTCATTATTCTAGCATGCTCACTTGGCGATTCATGGATATCACATGGGTGTGACTCATGGTGGGTCATGGGTGACATGCTAGGGTTTTTTTTGTGGTGTAAGATATTTGTTGTGTGCTTGGGATATTTTTTCTTGAGTTGATTTTCTTTAGTTGCTCAAAAACAAATACTCACACAACACTCACTTAGAAAAGGCAGCCACCTCTTTTTCTAGACTTGCTCTTTTCTTTTCTTGAGCTAAAACTTTATTCTCCAATGGCATCTTCTTCATCCTCCACCCTACATGTCTCATGTGTTTAGAAACCTAGGGTGTATTAAGAAAAAATGATCACACACACTCTCTAATTCATCTTGGCTATCTAGGCTAGCAAACTAGATACCCGAGTTGCTTCGGTTTTGAGGTCGGAGCCCGTATTACTAACCCTCGACGTGGATCTTCTTCGATAGGGGAGACCGAAGAGCAAACTTGATCAAGGAAGCCGCGAGGATCCTAGGACAGAGGTTGAAGACCGTAAGACTCAGATTGTTTGGTATAATCATTCTAACCCTTTTCATGTTTTTGTTATCTAGGGATTATGGGTCGATCCGTAGACTCGGGTTCCGTTAGCGCCGGTTTATTAATTTTTTGTTCCGCATTTGGCCACGGATTGATGGCCGGGGCGCTGGCGTAACCCAACAAATTCTTCATCCAGACCGCTTCTTTTGCGGCATCGTTGGCGGCAATGTATTTAGCCTCCATCGTCGAGTCTGCGACAGTTCCTGTTTGGAGCTCTTCCAACAGACTGCCCCTCCATTGAGGGTAAACACAAAACCCGAGATAGACTTGATGTCATCCTTGTTACTTTGGAAGCTCAAGTCGGTAAAAGACTCCACCTGGAGGTTCCCATTACCGTACACTAAGAGCAATTCTTTAGTCCTTCTGAGGTACTTAAGAATGTTCTTCACTGTTGTCCAGAGGGTCTTTCCTGGGTTTGACTGATACCGACTCACCACGCTAAGCACGTAAGCTATATCTGGTCTGGTACATAACATTGCATACATTATAGATCCTACCGCCGAAGCGCATGCGAGCCTTCTCCTCATCAGTCTTGGGAGACATCTCTTTGGAGAGAGTGATTTCGTGCAAAGCGTGTATATTACCGTGTTTGGAATCTTCCATACTAAATCTTTTTAGTATGGCGTCTATGTACCCGGACTGTTAAAATCCAAACAATCTCTTAAATCTATCTCTGTAGATCTTTATCCCAGAATGTAGGAGGTATCACCCAGGTCTTTCATAGAGAACCTTTGTGACAAGAATAGCTTGACCGATTGCAGCATAGGAATGGCATTTCCTATCAGGAGAATGTCATCGACGTACAAGACGAGGAAAACGACAGCTCTTCCTATAATCTTCTTATAGATACAAGGCTCATCCTCGTTTTTTATGAAGTCAAATTCCATAACTATTTCATCAAAACAGATATTCTAGCTCCGCGGTGCCTATTTTAATCCATAAATGGATTTAAGCAACTTGCACCCCTTCATGCTCCTACTATTTCTGAATCCCTTCGGCTGATCCATATAAATGTACTCTTCTAAACTTCCATTTAGAAAAGTCATTTTTACGTCCATCTGCCAGATATCATAGTCATGGAAGGCAGCAATGACAAGTAGGATCCGAATGGATTTCATCATAGCCACTGGAGAAAAGGTTTCTTCATAGTCTACATCGGGTCTTTGACAATTTTTTTTTGCAACAAGTCTAGCCTTATAGGTACCCACCTGTCCATCTACATCAAACTTCTTTTTAAAGATCCATTTGCATCTAACGGATTTTACCCCAGGTGGAGCAATATCCAAGGTCCAAACTTTGTTGATGTACATGGACTCCATTTCGGATCGCATAGCATCCAGCTATTTATCAGAGTCCCTACTGGTAATGGCCTGCTCGAAACTAGTAGGATCATTTTCTTCCAAAATGTAATTCTCTTGATCCCCGTCTATGAGAAACAGTGGTATCTCTCGGGCAGATGAGAAACCTTATTAGATCTGCAGAGTGGCTGAAGTTTGTCGGGTACTATCGAATCCTGAGATTCCACCAAATCCTCAGTTCTAGTTTGTGTTTCTGGAGTTTCTTCTAGTTCTACCATGCTCTCACTGGTTTCTTTTGAATGAAACTGCCATTCAAAAAATATTGCGTTTTGAGAAACAATAATCCGTTTTTTCTCTACGTGGGTAGAATAGACATCCATTCGAATGATTTGGACATCTCACAAACTTACATAAAAATGATCGTGCCTCGAGTTTATCTGGGTTCTGCTTTTTAATATAAGCAGGGAAACCCCATATCTTAACATGTTTAAGATACAGACTCTTACCACTCCATATTTCATATAGAGTTTTAGGCACGGATTTAGATGGAACTTGATTCAATAGATATGCTGCTATCTCAAGCGCATATCTCCAGAATGAAAGAGGTAACTCGGTATTACTCATCATGGGCGAACCATATCCAATCGGGTATGATTCCTCCTCTCCGATACACCATTGTGATGTGGTGTATATGGAGGAGTAAGTTGAGGGAGAATACTATTCTCTTTTAGAAAGTCACGGAATTCTGTACTCAAGTACTCCCCTCCTCGACCAGATTGAAGGATCTTGATACTTTCCTGTCTGGTTCTCTACTTTGCTTTTATATTCTTTGAACTTCTCAAAAGCTTCAGATTTGTGTTTCATGAGAAATACATATCCGAACTTATAGAGATCATCAGTGAATGTAATGAAGTACGAGAACCTACACCTTGCATGCGTAGACATTGGACCACATATATCATTGTGTATGAGTCCCAAGAGCTCTGTAGCTTTTTCTCCGTGTCCCGTAAACAGAGCTTTGATCATCTTTCTTTAGAGACAAGACTGACAAGTTTCATATGATGAAAATTTGAATGGATCCAAATATCTATCCTTATGCAACTTAGCCAGTCTTTTCTCATTGATGTGACCAAGTTTACAATGCCACAAGTAGGTTTCATTCACTTCTGAACTCTTCCTCTTACGTGTGTTTTGTATATTTGAAACTGTGTTTTAATTAAGAACATAGATGCCATTGCATAATGTACCTTCTGCAACAAATACCTGATTTAAGTAAATGTTTATGATATTTCTATCTAAAACAAAGTTATATCCATATTTATCAAGTAAAGAAACTAATATGATGTTGCAATGCATGGAAGGTACATAGTAGCGGTTGTTCAAAATCATAGTATTTCCGCTTGGCAATACTAGGTGATATTCACCGACGACAGGAACATCAACGTGTGCTCCATTTCCTATTCTGACGGACATATCACCAGGTCCAACCATCCTACTTTTTCTCAGTCCTTATAATAAATTACAGATATGCGATCCTGATCCGGTATCTAATACCCAGGAGGTAGGACTAACCGAAAAACAGTTTTCAATAACAAGAACACCTGAAGGAGACACAATAATATACTTTTTCTTCACCGGGATCATTAAGGAATTCATGTAATCCTCTTTCCCTTGCGCAAGCTTGTGACATTTGTCACAAGTCAGAGCTGAACCGACGTTCCGCAGCACCGAATAAGAATCCGGGTCGGTTAAGTCATACATTTTATTATCTTGTTTAGGGCGTGACATGGTTACTATTTGGAGAGAGAGAAAAGAAACACTCAGCGTGTGCTCTTGCAAGATTAGATTGGTTATTAGTTTATTTATCAGGATGGCTCCCACCGTTTCCTCGAATTCTCTTTCAAACCTTAAAAAAAAGAGCTAGTCGGGATCATTTACACCTTACAAGTTTGCTAACCGTTCAGCCAGGTAAGTGTTGGTACTCCGAGAGAGGTTCCCCGTGCTCTCACATGGACTTAATTAAAATAAACCCCGTTTCCGCAGAGGCATAGCCCCGTTAACACCTTTCTTAACACCTAATAGGTTAGTTAATTGTGAAGTGAAAAATATTTCCTAAGAGTAATCCTACCCATCAGTGGGATCGGGACCCAACTATCATCGTGTGATAATCTAGATGGAAGCCACTCTAGTTACCACACTCTAGAAGGTATGTGGCACTAGAAAGTTTCTTGTATATTTGAAACCCCCGATGCAGTAATGGCTTATGACCTTGATACAGTCAACATATCATAAGTCGCTAGTCAAGTTCAACCCGTCATTGTCATAGATTGCATTAGACCCACCCGCATGACCCTTGACACAGTCAAAATGGTTATATGACTGTCTTAACCAATCGCATCATATGCTACAATTAGGAACGACTTAGCTACCTTACACTACGCCTTGACACAGTCAACGTACGCAGCACAAATACTAAGTAATTCTTGTAAGAAATGACGAAGGGCTACGGTTAATTTTTGGAGAGAAACCTTTAATGTAATGAACTTGACATCGTTGAAGGAACCGAGTGAAAGTATGTCTTAGCACCTCTACTAAGTTTCAACAAGCATCAAGTATGCAATTTAAAAAAATCTAGAGGTCTAAGTATACTAACCTAGAATTGAACTAGAGAATTTGGGTTTAGTAGGTAGAAAACAAGTTCTACACTAAGTGAAAAGAGCATACAACCTTTATAGACCGGTCCTTCACTTCTAAAGCTCTAAGTAGTAGTCCCTAGAACTCTTCTTAGACTCCACTTGAAGAAAGGAACGAGCTTGTTTGTAGTCTTCGAGGCCGACGTGTAAGTGTTTCTTAGCACCTCAACTAGGGTTTCAACAAAAGCATGTGAGCTATTTTCATTTTTTTTGGGTGCTAAGTTAACTAACCATGAATCGAACTAGAGATTAGGGTTACTGAAGCAAAGTAAATGAAGATCTAACTCTAAGTGAAAGGAAATTACAACCTTTGTAGTTCCAATCTTTACTTCAACTTGCTCCATGCAGAAGTCTTTGAGCTCCTCTACGACTCCACTTGAAGTTTGAACGAGGTTTCTTGAGGTCTTCGTCTTCTACGATGATCCACCCCGAAGCTTCTCACTCTCAAGCTCTTGCTTCACTAATCTTTGAACAAGTGAAGGCACCAACCTATACTAATTTGCTATTTTAGAATAGGTTGATGAAGTGGGGAAGTTTTTCACTCAAAATCCTTTCTTTTTCCTTTTCTTTTTCTGCCTAGAAAATATCTAGAGAGCTTAGAATGAAGAGGATGAACTTGGAAAAGTTAAAAGAACCATGGAGATAAGATTGGGAAGTGATTGATAAGTATGGATTAAGAAAATAAAATAAAATGGGACGAGTCATGGTCACTAGAGCCTTTGAGAACCTTATAGAAGCTATGACTCATCACTTCCTTTTGTTTTTATTCATTTATATTTATCAATATCAATAATCTTTTCTCCAATGTGATTCTTACATTGGTATGTTCTATGTATCATCTACCATGGTACATATATATATATATATATATATATATATATATATATATATCAAATATATATATATATATATAAGTGAAGAAAGGAATTATAATGAGTAATTAGTCAATTATTAAATCAACACTTGATTTAATAATCCGGTCATATCATATATAACCCAACTAATATCAAAAAATGCTAGATTAAAATACGTCATCATATACTCGTAGTAAATCAAGATCTTGCACATATCTTCATATGTGCCCTACTTCGTTTCGCTTGAGCATGGAAACCTCTATGTGGGACTCTTAAGACTCGTCAATACGCTAGCAGTAGGTAATGATCATATCATATGCCCACAAGCCGTCAGCGGTACTAGCTGGACGTAACGGCTACCCAGGTATTGAATGAATAGAAGATCAACAAGCAAACTTGTTCAAACTTCCGTAGAGCCAATAAGCAACACTTACCGTACAGTCCGATCTCTTCGTCTGATATGTCGCATATCGAGTCTGGGTGGGGTAGAATCGTCAGACCCCAATGACTTGATAAGTCATGCCGATGTGTGACCTATAACCAATCGAGAAACTACTGATAACACTAATTAGTAAATCTCATCAGCCCTGGCCAGGGACTTGCGGTTATAGTCAATCACGCATAGCACAACATCAACTCCCAATACCGGGAGAGACGAAACCCCTCCTATCGCTCACTGTCTCCATGTGTCTCGGGACTGTACCCAAAATCCACCTGTTCGCATGACTCAGTAGATCCGTGGTAGGGTGGGAATCAAAGCACAGTGGGAAGCACACAAGACACTATGACGATCTCGGATCTACAGACTAACCTGTACAAGTTTCACCGGAGAACTGCTATTTGACGATAGGTATAATACCGTCTAGGAGTGCTCGGCAAGTCCGTTCAGTGTACTCAGTCTTTAATGAGCACATGTATACAATCTTTGATGTCAAACACCAATGGATATGAGATCATCCATCACCCTAATACTGGGTCAAGAAACGTATACACTAGTCTACTCTGGAATATCGATGCGCTGTCTTGATATTCCCTCGACTAGGAACTGTTAAGGATGTGCTTGTGGTCTACACATGCCCGACTAGTATGATCTATATCATATTCTTAGTAGTCAAGCTAACATTCTAAGGGCTTTATCAACATTTATCAAATAGACAGTAAACTTAATCAAGTGAACATGTTAAGATAAAGAGCAATCGGATATCATACTATCATGTCGAGGAGGAAAACCCCCCTCTCTCTCTTTATATATATATATATATAGTAGTCAAGCTAACATTCTAAGGGCTTTATCAACATTTATCAAATAGACAGTAAACTTAATCAAGTGAACATGTTAAGATAAAGAGCAATCGGATATCATACTATCATGTCGAGGAGGAAAACCCCCCTCTCTCTCTTTATATATATATATATATATATATATATATATATATATATATATATATATATATATAAAGAGAGAGAGGGGGGGGTTTCCTCCTCGACATGATAGTATGATATCCGATTGCTCTTTATCTTAACATGTTCACTTGATTAAGTTTACTGTCTATTTGATAAATGTTGATAAAGCCCTTAGAATGTTAGCTTGACTACTAAGAATATGATATAGATCATACTAGTCGGGCATGTGTAGACCACAAGCGCATCCTTAACAGTTCCTAGTCGAGGGAATATCAAGACAGCGCATCGATATTCCAGAGTAGACTAGTGTGTATATATATATATATATATATATATATATATATATATGCCCAAGCATCCACTATAATATACAATAATGGCCTTTAGGGCATACATATTCCTAATAATCTCCCACTTGCACTAAGGCCAATTATTGGCGTATCTCATACCCAACATCTCAAAAAGTCGCTCAAATTGCTCCAGTGGAAGGGCCTTGGTGAGTGGATCCACGGTATTGTTCTTCATGTCTACTCGTCGAACTTCGATCTTGCGGTGATCAACTATCTCTCGGATCAAGTGATATTGCCTCAGGATATGTCTGGAATGCTGATGGGACCTAGGTTCTTTGGTTAACGCTATAGCCCCATTATTATCACAATACAAGGGTATTGGATCAATAATGGTTGGAACCACTCCATGCTCTGAGATGAACTTCCGCATCCAGACAGCTTCTTTGGCAGCATCATTTGCAGCAATGTACTCAGTTTCCATCGTTGAGTCTGCAACGATGTCCTGTTTGGAACTTTTCCAACAAACCGGCCCTCCATTGAGAAAACCTGAGATAGACTTGTTGTCATCCTTATCGCTCTGGAAGCTGGAATAGGTAAAGGCCTCCATTTGGAGATCCCCGTTACCATACACCAAGAACATTTCTTTAGTCCTTCGTAAGTACTTAAAAATGTTCTTCACAGATGTCCAGTGTTTCTCCCCTCGATTGGATTGATACCTTCTTAATACACTCAGTGCGTAAGCTACATCTGGGCGAGTACATAACATCGCATACACGATAGACCCTACTGCGGAAGCGTAGGGTATAACACTCATGCGAGCCCTTTCTTCATCAGACTTTGGACAAAAGTATTTAGAGAGGGTGATTCCATGACAAGCGGGTAAATTACCTCGCTTGGAATCTTCCATACTAAACCTCTTTAGTATGGTGTCTATGTATCTAGATTGGGACAATCCCAACAATCTCTTAGACCTATCTTTATAGATCTTAATGCCTAGAATGCACGAGGCATCACCCAGGTCCTTCATGGAGAACCTTTGTGATAAGAATAGTTTGACCGATTGTAGCATAGAAACGTCATTTTCTATCAAGAGAATGTCATCCACGTACAATACGAGGAATGTGACTATACTCCCTACAATCTTCTTATAAATGCAAGGTTCATCTACGTTTTTGATAAAATCAAACTTTTTGATTGTATCATCAAAGCAGATGTTCCAACTCCATGATGCCTGATTTAATCCATAGATGGATTTAAGAAACCTGCATGCCTTTTCGCTGCTCTTACTTTCAATGAAGCCTTCCGGCTGATCCATAAAAACGCATTCTTTCAAATCACCATTTAGAAATGTAGTTTTAACGTCCATTTGCTAGATTTCATAGTCGTAGTAAGCAGCAATAGCAAGTAAGATTCGAATGGATTTAATCATTGCAACTAGAGAAAAAGTCTCATCATAGTCCAATCCTGGTCTTTGACGAAATCCTTTCGCTAAAGTCTAGCTTTATAGGTCTCTACTTCCACACTAATCTTTTTCTTAAAGATCCATTTGCACCCTACGGGTTTTACTCCAGAAGGTGTAACTTCCAAAGTCCATACTTTGTTGGTGTCCATGGATTCCATTTCGGATCGCATTGCATCTAGCCATTTCACCGAGTCACTACTCGTGATAGCTTGTTGAAAACTAGTATGGTCATCATCATCCATGATGCAATATTCTCTATCACCATCAATGAGGAAACCATAGTATATCTCTGGTAGGAGAGAAGTCCTACTAATGTATATGAGAGGAGTCCAACTATTCCGTGGTCTAAGGTATACGGAGCTCAAGGAACCGTTAAGCCAGGGAACAATAGCAATGGATATTCAGGTTAGGTGTATTAAAGTGACCGTCTCGTGCCACTTCTAACACATTCCATACCAGTCTACCCCTTTAAAACCCTGTAATATCATTTGTATTTATTGTATTAGTAAATTGTAGATGGACTTGTCGAAACCATGATATCAGTAATCATGTAAAAGTAAAGGATATAAACGGATAGTCATGCAGACCAGTCAAATGTATATCCATGGTTCGGTCAAATCATGTTCATGTTGATATAGATTGAATTCTGGTATAAATGGATTCATGTTGAATTGGAGTTATATTTGAATCATATTCAAAGAGAGATTGATTCAGGTTAGACTGAGACTCTTCTTGAGTCAGACACTTAAACAAAATTGAAGTCCTGAAATAGTTTTGGAGTTATTGGTAACTGCCGTACATGGATGGCAGGATTTGTGTCTTTTTCCAAGACAATTACCGTATTGATAACACTGTTTTTAGTTTTTCTACCTTAGATAGGCAAGCGCCCATATTCTCCGGCTCCCTGAGACTCAAGAGAACTGGTCCCGCTTAAACCTATATTTACTAGGGTCTTTATTGTAAATTAATATAACTTGAGGGACTTTTTATGAAAAATAGTTTTGATATATTTCCAAAATAAACCTCAAGTATTTATTTATCGTCTTTAAGTTTTTTTATGGATGTAATTTTTATAATATGAAGGTTTCTAGTGAATAGAACCTAAATTGCATTGTATATGGTATTTTAATGTAATATTGGAATTGTATTGATTTGTAATGGTAGTTTCATGAAATTTGTGATTATTTTGATTTTGAAAACATGGAATATAGATATATTGTATATTTGAAATAGATATTTTGATAACATTCATATTTATATATTTATTAAAAATAGAATTTATTTATTAAATAGAAATCACGTTTTTCTTAAAATTGCAATACAAATTCCATCGAGATCGTATGTTCCGTGAGGAGGTCTGCATCTCGCCCTACTAGCCCGATGGATGTGCGATAACCCGCACCAACCAAATCGGATTCCCCAAAATGGGTTGTAAGGACTTAATCATATGTAATTTAAATAAGACAATTTTAAAGAATACGGTTTTGTAATAGTTTATGGTATTTTATTGTAACCTTGTAATTATCCCATAAATAAAGTTCCAAAAGTTATCGTGCTATGTCAAGGATGAGTGTTGTGATGATGTAGGTCATTACCTCGTGATTTTTCTAAAGGTAATATGAGCCAAACTATAAAGTAATATCGTATGTAAACTAGATAGTATTTTACCATAAAAGTTAAGTAAAAGTTGTTTAACATTATATTTTGAAATAAAACTTGTTCTAAATGTTATTTAATGGTTAATAAACAATATATAAAAAGATGGTAAATTCGTTATTAAGAAAACTTGTGTTTTTGATGAAATTAGAATCGGAAGTCGGAATAACTCCGCTTCTGACGAGTTTTGAAAAGAGAATTCTATTTACTAGAGAGAGAAGAGGGAAGAGGGGACTTACTGATTGAAAGAAGTGGGGAGAGGTAGAGGGAACTATCGAAGGCGTCGCGGAGTCGTTTCGTAGCCGGATTTGTCCCGAAACGTCGCCAGAACTTTGCCTTGAGCTAACTCCAATTGTATAACTTTTGGACTTAAAATTTTAGAGAGTTTTGGCTATGGATTTCTGAATGAGGAGGGCCAAAGTGTAGGGTTGTATTTATAGGATAGAATTAGTATTTAGGGCAATTAAAATGAGAATTAAAATACATTAAAATTTGGTTTTAAAGCTCATTTTAATTATCTGGATAATTACAGAGAAAACAGACAGTACTGGGGTTAAGGGGGAGGCCAAGAGACTAGGGTTAAAATTTTTGAAGCATTTGGAACGGGGGGCCCGGAGGCGCCGGTCTTGGGCCTATCTTCGCCGGTCGTTTGGTTGGGTTTGGGTGTGGGATTTGTGCTACTTGTCCTAATCACTTCATATAGCTCAGTGCACATGTTTGATTTGAGTGACTTTTCATTTTCACATGTTTTGCACATGTAAACTTTTGAGCTTCCAAATGTTTAAAAGAAAAATCAATTAAAAATAATGTGGCTGAGGGGATTTGAACACAAGGGCTATGTCACAGCAGTGCAAGGCTTTACCAAAGAGCTATAAGTGCTTTCTAGCTGTTCAAAAGTAAATTAAATACTTATAGCATACACAGGATTGCAAATACTCCATTTGTACATTAACTTTTAAAGAAATTTTCTGTACATTAAAACAGAATCTTTACACTGTTTAATAGATATACTGTTGTCTCCAATGCATACCCCAAAATAGAAAGTGGTAATTCAGCATCACTCATCATTGAGCATACAATATCTAATAGGATAAGATTCCTCCGTTCTGACATACCGTTGTGTTGTGGTGTGTACAGAGGAGTGAGTTGAGAGAGAATCCCATTCTCTTTTAGGAAATTTAGGAATTCTGTACTTAAGTACTCTCCTCCTCGATCTGATCGAAGTTTCTTGATACTCAATCCAGTTTGTTTTTCTACTTCAATTCTATACTCCTTGAATTTTTCGAAAGCTTAAGACTTATGTTTCAACAAGAACACGTGTCCAAATCTCGAGAAATCATCAGTAAATGTTATGAAGTATGAATAAGCTCTTCTTGCATGTATAGAAATTGGTCCACATACATCGCTATGTATGAGGTCTAAGAGTTCGGTAGCTCTTTTTCCGTGTCCAGTAAACAGAGTTTTGATCATTTTACCATTGATGCAAGACTGACAAGTCGCATAAGATTTTTATTCAAACAAATTTAAATATCCATCTTTATGCAGCTTGGTTAGTCTCGTTTCGTTAATATGACCAAATCTATAATGCCATTTGAATGCTTCATTTATTCCTGAAGTCTTTCTTTTGTTTATGTGCTGGATGTTAAAAACTGTGTATTGTTTCAGGTCGTAGATTCCATTATTTAATGTACTATACCCAATCAACTGTTGATTCAGGTTAATGTTCATAACATTACTTTGTAATACAAAATGATATCCTTCATTGTCTAACAAAGATACAGATATTATATTACATAACATGGTCGGTACAAAATAACAGGGATTCAAAATCAATATACACCCAGAAGGCAACCCCGGGTGATACTCTCCCACTGATACAGCATCAACACTTGAACTGCTGGGTTCGCTTAACACAATCTCTAGGTTTTGGCACGCATCAAGTATGCAATTTTAAAAATCTAGAGTGCCAAGCGAGCCCGAACCAAGGATTTAACTAGAGAATTAGGGTACAACTAAGAAAGTAAACAACTTTACTCTAAGTGAACAAAGAATAAAACCTTTGTAGACCGGTGCTTCACTACTAAAGCTCCGTGTAGTAGTCCCTTAGCTCCAAGTAGTAGTCTTCCGGACTCTCGTTAGGCTCAACTAGGCGAAAGGAACGAGCTTGCTTAAAGATCTTCGAGGCCGAAGATGATTTACGTCGAAGAATCTCTAACTCAAGCTACCTCTTCACTAATTGAGAATTAGTGAATGAAACAACCTATACTAAATGTCTAGTTTGGTATAAATTGGTGAAGTAGGAATTTTGCTCACTTTAAAATTAATTTTCTCTTTTTCTTTTTCTTCTCACTTGAAAGCTAGAGAGCAAGGAAAGAGACGAAGAAGAAAATTCAAGTGGTCAAGTGATCAACCATGGGTGAGAAAATATCTCATATAAACTCATGTAGAGACTTAACCATGGCTAAAGATAATGATTGGGTTAATAAATATCTAGTGTAAAAAAAATTAGTGGACTAAGTCAAGGATTCCACATGCTTCTACAAGCATCCAAACCAAGCCATTTTCCACCTAATTTTGTTTATTCCCTAAATAAATAATCACCCTAATTTTCTTAAGTATGGTATGAGTCTCATACATCCATGTGTAATGTATCAACAAGCATGACACAAAATAAATACATTAACATATATCACACATATATTAAATGTATAAGTAGAAAAGAAATTCTTAAGTGAGCTAATATTAGTTAATATATAGTAATATATCAAATATATAATTATATATTAAATTATTAAATCAACACTTGATTTAATAATCCGGCTATATCAGATATAACCGACTAATATCATTTATATCAACTTATCGAATCAACACTTGATTCAATAACCCGGCTATATCTCATATAACCGACTAATATCATATATCACAAGATTAGAATATTGTATCATATACACATATCAATCTCGGTCCCGCAGATATCACATATGGGCCCTACTTCGTTTCGCATGAGCTAGGAAAGCTCTGCGTAGAACTCTAAAGACTTGTTAATACGCCGGCAGTAGGTGATGATCATATTAAACACCCACAAGCCGTCAGCGGTACTAGCTGGACGTAATGGATACCCGGGTATTGAGCGATCAGAAGATCAACAAGCAAGCTTGTCCATACTCCCGTGAATCCAATAAGTAACACTACTGTACAGCCCGGTCTCTTCGTCTGATATGTCGCATATCATGTCTGGGGGTGGTAAACGTCAGACCCCAATAACTTGATAAGCCATGCCGATGTGAGGCTCATAACGGGTTGAAAAACTACTGATAACACTTAACAGTAAATCTCAGTTTCCGCCCTGGCCAGGGACTTCCTGTTATGGCCAATCGAGCACAGCGCAACATCAACCCCCAATACCGGGAGAGACGAAACCCCTCCTATCGCTCATTACCTCCATGTGACTCAGGACTGTACCCTAAAACCACAGTTTTGCATGCTCTTTTGAACGTGGTAAGGTGGAAATCAAAGCACAGTGGGAATCACACAAGACTCTATGACGATCTCGGGTCTACAGACTAACCTGTACCAGTGTCACCAGAGAACTGCTATCTGACGTTAGGTATAATACCATCTAGGAATTCTCGGCGTGTCATGTTCAGTGTACCCATTCTCCAATGAGCACCTGTGCACATTCTCTGATGTCAAACACTAATGGTTGTGGGATCAACCATCGCCCCATACAGGGTCAAGAATCGTACACACTAGTCTACTCTGGAATATCGATACCCCGTCTCGATACTCCCTCGACTAGGAACAATTAAATGATGAACTTTTGGACTCTCCTGGCCCTACTAGTATGATCTGCATCATAATCCTGGTAGTCAAGTACATCCTAAGGGCTTTACCAACATGTGAGAGCAAGACAGTATTACAATACTAGTCTACATGTTGTTAGTTATATATATGCCCTAGAGGCCATTACTATACATAGGATGTATATTGTAGTGGATGCTTGGACATATATAGGGAGGACATTCTTGCTCGACATGATAGTATGCTATCTGGTTGCTCTTTACCATAACGTGTATACTGATTGTCTCTCTGTTTCATGTTGGTAAAGCCCTTAGGATGTGTACTTGACTACCTGGACTGTGATGCGGATCATACTAGTGGGGACATGGTAGTCCATAAGTACATCCTTCAAGGTCCCTAGTCGTGGGTATATCGAGACGGGGCATCGATATACCAGAGTAGACTGGCGTATACCTTCTCGACCCATACAGATGGGCGATGGGTGATCCCATATCCATTGGTGTTTAACATCAGAGATGATATACGGGTGCTCAGTAGAGACTGGGTACACTGGACGGACTCGCCGAGAACTCACAGATGGTACTATACCTTACGTCAGATGGCAGTTCTCTGGTGACACTGGTACAGGTTAGTCTGTAGACCCGAGATCGTCATAGAGTCTTGTGTGATTCCCACTGTGCTTTGATTTCCACCTTACCACGTCCAAAAGGGCGTGCAAAATGGTGGCTTTTGGGTACAATCCCGAATCACATGGAGGCAATGAGCGATAGGAGGGGATTCGTCTCTCCCGGTATAGGGAGTTGATGTTGCGCTGTGTTCGATTGGCTATAACCGGAAATCCCTGGCCAGGGTTGCTGAGATTTGCTGGTAAGTGTTATCAGTAGTATCTCGAACTGTTATAGACCTCATATCGACACGACTTATCGAGCTATTGGGGTCTGACGTTTACCACCCCTAGGCGAGATATGCGACATATCAGATGAACAGACCGGACTGTACGGTAAGTGTTACTGGTTGGATTCACAGGAGTGTGAGTGTGCTTGCTCGTCGATCTTCTGATCGCTCAATACCCGGGTGGCCGTTACGTTTAGCAGACCGCTTGAGGCTTGTGGGTGTTTGATATGATCATCACCTGCTGCCGGCGTATTGACGAGTCTTTAGAGTCCTACACAGAGGTTTCCTGGCTCAAGCGAAACGAAATAGGAGCGCATATGAGATATGTGCGGGACCGAGAATAATGCGTGTATGTGATACCGTATTCTATTCTCGCGATGAATGTATCGATTGGTTGTATGCGATATAACCTAGTTATCGAATCAAGGATTGATTCGATAAGCCGATACATTAGATATTAGTCGGTTATATGCGATATGACCGGATCGTTAAATCAAGTATTGATTTAATGATTTAATGCATAATTATATATTTGATATATTACTTTGCATTAACTAGTATTGGTTCACTTTAAATGGATTTTCTCACTTGAAATACACAAGTTGTATATATGATATACTTTTGTCCACTTGTTTGTATCATGTTTGATGATACATGCAATCTTGGGTTTGTGTAAAGAATTAAACCATGGTTATGTTAATGGTTAGAGTTTTGATTTACTTACTTACTTATTCATTTATTTATTTATTCATTAATTCATTTTGGGCAAAAATGAAATCGTGGCTTAGTTTGTTTTGTTGTTGAAGCTTCATGAAGCTTTGACTAAGTGATCATTTTGTCTTCATGTCCTAACCCTAACCATTCAAATATACCCTAGTTAATTCTCTGCACTTAACCATGGTTGTAAATATGATAAGTATCATTTTATTTCCTATTTTTAATAATTCTTATCATATTCTTTTTCTTCTTCCTCTTCTTCGTCAAGAAGAAAAAGCTTGCAAGCTTCAATGGTAACTTGAGAAAAAGAGTGAGAAATCCAATTCTAAAGTGAACCCACTTCCTATTTCTTCATCCTCTACCACTTTCCAAGTAGTATAGGGTGTTTTCTTCATAAGTTTCATGGCTTGGTGAAGTTGGAGCTTGATCTTGTGTTGCCTCGACGTAGATCATCTTTGGCATCGAAGTCGACGACCTAGCCCGCCCATTTCTCCGATGAAGCCGACACTAGAGTCCGGGATCCGATGATCGCAGCGAGGGTACACCGTCACGGAGCTATGGAGTTAGAGGAACGGATCTACAAAGGTTGTATTTCCGTTCACCCTTTAGTTAAGTTGTTAACTAACTTCTAGTTTCGCCTAATCTCTAGTTAACGAATCCGTATTAGGGTTTCTCGGCACCGGAAATTTTTGAAATTGGCATGGTTGATGCCATGTAAGACCTCATTTGTGTGCCTAGGATCCCTACAGTGGTATCAGAGCGGGGTATGAATTAGGGTTTCGTGTTTCGTTCGGATTTCTAACATTTTCTACACTCTTTTTCGGATATTTAGAATATGTTAAAAAGTTCGACCGGATATAAATACCCAATTTTTCCCCTGTTGGGAAATTTCAAAGTGTTGGATTTTACCGTAGTTTGAAGACGTTCTAAGTAGTGCAAGTAACTCGATGGACCCTTTAAAAGAAAACAAACCTTAACTCGATTATGTGACCGTCTTGAACTGCCTTTTGAACCTTAGGGTTTGGGGCAGTACGGCGTGCCACATGTGAGGCGTTGGCTTGACCCTTCTACGGCTGGACCGTTGGTACTGAGACATGAAGTGAATGTTTTTAAACTTGTTTCATGCGTTGAGCTGTTCCGGGAAAACTTGGGTGTTCGATTGTTCGATCGGAAAATTTAACATTTTCTGTTTATCTGGAATGTGATACAATAATTGGAATTCACAAGTAGTTATGTGATAACTGAATGAATATTATAAATCTAGCACTTTAGTCTCACTTGATCGGTTGCCACGGAATTTTGATGCGATCAAAAGTCCGTCGCAATCACGTAGCGTACGCGGATACTCGCCGGGTAAACTTTATAGACAGCTACACCCCTTAGCCTCGGCCAAGTGACTGTAGGAGAACCCCGTCGCCGAAAGCATCCGTTCGGGTGCTCGCGGCAGCGGTGTTCCGCCTTGGTGCACTTCGTCGACGGCATCGGGGGTGCGGCTGCCTACTAAAGTTTGCGACGAGCATTCGATCAGCATATCGGGAATCTTGTTGAATTGCCCGACTTGATATTGAAAAGAGTTTTCGATAATGAGACTAAACTGCGGGGTTTATAATTGTTAGGCATGCGATGTCTAAGGAATTCATTTGATTAGGTATGCGATGTCTAAAGAGGTTGCGGATTCCAACTGTTGTAGTTTTACACTTTCTTTTCTGCGACCGTAAGTGTAATATGTGATATCGCCGGTTTCGTTGCTATATATCAACGACAATTGGGATACGCATGTTTACTTACGTTGATGACATATGATGTTATGTGTTGCTGGATATGTTATATTGGATCGTCGTGTTTGAATAGCCGGGGGTTTTTTTATGTGAGATGAGTGGTTTTCTTTTTCATTCATGTAAAAACTTGTATGTAATATTCTTTTATTTGGGCACTTCCAGGTTGCGGAAGATGTCACCCATTGTATATTATTTACTTTTCCGCACTAGGATTGACCCAAGGAGGAGGGCACAAGTAACCGGGTTCTGGAGTCCAGTGGGAGACCAACTCGAGGAGTCGAGTCCAGGTCTCCTAACTCTAGAATTGGTAGGGTTGCTTGCCGCTCTCGCAGGGGTCTAGGGGTGTGGGTTTGGCTATCATCGCGACCGTGGAATCCGTGTTTTATACTGGCTCGTATTGAAAACACAGACGTCCTAGTATATCCAATATTTCATATGTTTCTTTTGCTGCGATATCTGTGATGTGATCATTTGATGTTCTGTGATAAATACTGTATATAGTATATATGATATATTATATAGATGTTACTTATGTTTTACACCCGCGCTAGCCCTGCCCTGCTCTGCCGTTAGTTACCTAACTTAACGGTGCACGAGGGGACATCGAGGCGAATGCGGATGGCATAAGTGTACGTCGTATTTATCTGTGATGTTTAGGTGACTTAAATGATGGGACTTCATTAACGTGATTAATGAAAATAAAAGAAACCTAAAGATGTTGTGGAATTGAATTTCAAAATAAAACAAGTAGCTACAGTTCTTTCTTTGCATCGCGGTGTTCCTTATAGAACATCCTGCACCTTATTCGATAAGGAAAGGACCGCGATCCCTTCACCGGGAGTGACCCCTTTAGCAAAACTAGAAAAGCCTAAAAAACACTCCATTTTAAAATCATTTGATTCTACAATGATATCAAGTTCATTACGCAATAGGTTTTCAGAAAAACCTGTCGTAGCCCTCCGTCATTTCTGATAAGTAGTAGTTAGTATTCGTGCTGCGTTTGTTGGCCTTTGTCAAGGCGTAGTGTGCGGTAGCTGACTGGTGCTTATCTGCTTGTGCATATGATGCAGATTGGGTTAGGGTAGTCGTGCGACCTTGTTGGCCTTTGTCAAGGGTCGTGCGGGTGGGTTTAATTCAATCAGGAAATGACGGGTTGAACTTGACTAGCATCCTATAGTTTGTTGGCCTTTGTCAAGGTCATAGGAGGTTAGGGAAAAAATATTATCGGGAATTTCAAGTGTTGAAATTTGCAACGAGATTGCATACCTTCTATGAGATAGTTGGATCCCGATACCTGCTGCGATTAAGAGTTACTACTGGGAGAGTTTTACACATTATAATTAGCCGATCAAGTAGGTGTCTAGAAAGGTGTCAACGGGGTTATGCCTCTGGGAAAACGAGGTTTACATTAATTAGGTTCGTGCGAAAGCACGGGGGACCTCCCTCAAAGTACCGACACTGTCCTGGCTGAAAGATTGGCGAACTTGTAGCGTGTAATTAATCCCGGCTAGTCTTTCCTTTTAGGGTTTGAAGGAAGATTTGATAAAAACAGTGGGAGTCATCCTGATTAGATAAAATAATAACCAATCTGATCTTGTAAGAGCGCACGCTGAGTGTTTTCTTCTCTCTCTCTCCCGGTAACGACCATGTCACGCCTTAATCAAGATAATAATACGAAATATTGACCGAACCTGCTTGTTATACTGAGCTGGGGAACGTTGGTCCCGCTCCAACTTATAATTGCTATAAGACAGAGCAGGAAATAGGGGAATACCAAGATTCCCATGCCGCCCAAACGAAGAAAGTGCATAATGATGCATCTTCTTCGGATGTGTTCATTACAAAGAAATGTTTCTCAGTATCCTCTGCATCCTGGGTATTTGATACCAGATCAGGATCCCAGATATGTAATCTGTTACATAGGAATACTGAAAGGTGGAGAACTGAGAACGGGTGATAAGTTTCATGAGGCAGAAAACGGTGCAAGTGTTGCAGCCAGTTCTGTTGGTCACTGTCACCCTGTTTTACCTGAATACATTGATTCTGAACAAATGTTATTAGATACCGAACCTGATATACAAAATCATATCAATCTCTTTATTAGTAAAGAAATGATAAAATTTTGTATTGTTGGATAATGTTTTGAACATTTCCTATATCAAAAGTTGATCGGTTCAGGCACGTTATCTGTAACAACTCCAATTTTTGTATACATAAATTTGAGTTAAATTTGAAGTATAGTTGGAGTATTGATGTTGCTGAAAACACTTTAAGTATCTATTTCCCCACAATAATTACAAGAAGGAGCTTGTAGCTCATTGGTAATACCTTGCACTGCTGAACCAAGCCACCAGAGTTCAAATCCCATACCCCACATTATTTTTAATATTGATTTTTTTTAAAACCTTTAGAATACCAAGAGTTTACACGTGCATATCTCACAAAAACCCCACTACACCCAAAGATGTAACACTTGCAGAGGGTAGATGAACCGTTGGGGGAGATCCAGGCTACCGGAATCGGCCGGGAATCGGCCAACTCGGCCTTGACTCGGCCGACTCAGTGCTCCGACCGAGTCACGGCCGAGTCACCCCCGATTCGGCCGATTCCGGCGATGGTCACAACATGAAAGTTGTGTCTTTTCATATTCCCTATGCACCTGCAAAATTTCAGCTTCATACAACTTCCAGAACTCTTAAAAAACCCCAATTACTCCACTTTTAATATATTTTTTATTACATTTTATCACATTTTTATTTTTTAACTTTTCATCTACCCTAACCCTAGCCTAGCCCTATATAAAGACCCCTACCCTCTACTATTTCACCTCACAACTCTAAGTCCACTATCCCAAATTCTCGAGAACTCGGTACAAAGAGCGAGAAGCGAAGCGCTGCCAAAACCGACGACGGATTCCGGCGATCGTAGTAGAACCTTCGCGACGTTTTCGATGCACCGACAATCACCACCTCCCTTAGCCTCCTTAGTTTGTCCAAAACCGTAAGTCCCATCTCTTCTATCTCTCTTTTCTTTTAATAGAAAATACGACTTTTTGGAACCCGACGGAAATCGGAACAAACCGATTTCCGATTCGTTTTTCTACAAATTTCAACTTGTCACCTAATACATAATACCCAAACCTATCTATGATGACTATTAATCACCTAGAAACCAATTCAAATAAAGTTTCTCACATGAAATGATAGCTTTCTTGTAAAACCGTATTCTTTTCATAAAAATACCATAAAGTTTATTTTTCTTGTTCTAATTAATTCCCTCATTCTTAAATATGTTTAACTTGATAAATAAACTTGTAGAAATCAAATTGAATGAATTTTCACACATGAAATGATAACGTTTTCAAATACCGTATTCTTGCGCTTTAATACCTTCAAGTTTAATATATCATGTTTAACCTCTAAACTTCATTAAAACTTAAAATAAGTCACGAGGTAATGACCTACCTCTACACACACACAAATATAACCCTAATTGATAAATATCAAAATATAGAATACGAAAATACAGGACTTTTCACTAAAATACCATATTCTTTATAAACCTTTTCTAAAAGCTTTAAGTTGCACACAATTCTAAATAAAATCTTTTAAAATAAAAGCACGATATGTCATGGACATCGATCGTTTATCTAAACTGTCTTGTGGTGTCTAGGCAAGTGTGTCTAGGCTAGTGGCTTTTAATTAGGCCCACGACTTTGGTTCCTTCCCATTTACCTGGCAGTTACCTGGCCGCAATTGACGGTGAAGAGGCGATTTGAGGCTTCTAATGAATTATCGTTTAGACCTTAGAAATAGGCTAGTTGGCTTAGGAAACCCTAGAAAATAAAATACGGAAAGTTATACCTTTTTTTAAATAAATACCTTATATTTATAAAACCGTTTTTACTAAATGAATGGTATTTATTAAACCTAAGCAAAGCGCCGCTACAACCCATCTTTGGGGAACCCGTTAGGGAAAGTACGGTTCATCGTGCACCCGCGGGCTAGTAGTGCGAGATTCAGACCTCCGCAAGGAGCATTCGGTCTCGAAAGGTTTAAAATACAGCATTTAAGAAAAAATGGGATTTTGGAAAATAAAATATTATTTAAAAATTATTCTTGTATTAATATATATATAAATATCATTTAAACACCTATTTTATTATAATATAAAGTTTCCATCTTTTTCTAAAATTTACAAGTTTAAAAGTTACATTAAAATACCATGAGTTTCAAATAAATCAATTAATACTTTTATTAGGATATATTCACTAGAATAACACAAATAAAATCCACAATCATTATAACTATAAAGACGAATAACAAATACTTGAGGTGTATTTTTGAAAACTATACAATAGTACTTTTTACATAAAACCCCCTCAAGTTTTATAAATTACAATAAGGCCCCTAACAATTATTGAACTTCAAATTATTTTCTTTTTAATCTGATTCGGGTTTGAGTCTGACTATTTCTGACTTGAATATGATTCAAGTCGATCTATATTCTTTAATATTTCAACTCAAGATGAATACATGAATTCCAGAATCCAGTTAACAATCTACTTGACTGAACCGAACCATGGATATTCCTTTTACATGTTTCCCAGTATTCCATTTACATGACTCTACGGTTATAACCGTTTCCTGATATCATGGTTTCGGTCAGTCAGTTAATCAATCTTACAATCAATAAATTTTACAAGATAACAATACAAACAAGACATCGCGGGGTTTAAGGGGTAGATTAGTACGGAAGGTGTTAAAGGTGGCACGAGGTGGTCAGATTAATACACCTAACCTGAATCCCATTGCTGTTGTACCGTAGCATAACGGTTCCTTGTACTACACGTGCCCTAGTCTCTGGCAAGTGAGACTCCCCTCATATACACTGGCATTCTTTTGTACCAAGCTACAAACAACAGCGTTAACATAATATTACAACAATAGTTTGCATTTTACAAATGTATCTTCTTATTCTGTCTTCTCTACTTCCCTCTTACCCTTGGGACTTACCGAGCGATCTGTTCGCTGACGACATTCTGTTTCTCTCTTCTTTGAATACCGTCAGGTGACCTGGACCCGGCAGAAGTTGAACCAACCCAAGAAGACTTGGAGCAATTTGCCGAAGACCCAGCAGTATAATTTCATTGTACACTTTTCTTTTCAGTACTTTCCTTTTCCTGTTATGCCACTGTTTAGGCATTTTTATTTCAGTTGTATTTTCCTTTCCATGTATTGTACAAAGAATGTTAATAAATAAAAGTTGCTGTTCTTTTATACTATTGTCTCTTGTGTATTTATTTTATATTGCTTAGCTACGCTTAGCGTATGTATTTCTGAGTACATACGTAGCGGACCTCGCCGCGTCCCCTTCGCCGTACATTAGGAAGCGGGGCGTGACATTATCTAAAAGCATTGATGTTCTAAATCAAACTACAGTTCTTAGTATACGGAACACACACAAGTGGAAGAGTTCAGAAATGAACGGATGCTTCTTAAGGTATTGTAGATTAGGTCATATCAATGCGACCCGACTAGCTGGAGTTACATAAAGATGCATATTTAAATTAGTTTGAATTTACATCTTGTGAAACTCGCCAGTCATGTCACAAAGATAAGATGACCATAGCTATGTTTATTGGAAACAGAGAAAGAGTTAGTGAACTTTTGGGATGATACATGTTGATGTATAAAGGTCCCCTGTCTACACATGCCAAGACCGGTTCTTTATACTTCATTACATTCTCTGATGATCTCTCAAGATTCAGTCATATGTTCCTATTGAAACATGAGTCCCAACCTTTTGAGATATTCACAGAATATAAGTTATAAGTAGAGAACCAAAATACGGGTATAAGTATTATGTCCTTTGATGAGATCAGGGAGGAGAATACTTGTGCACGGAAATCCTGGACTGTTCTAAAGGAGAATGAGATTCTCTCTCAGCATTACTCCTCCGTATACACCATTGCACGATGGTATATCGGGACGGAGCAGATACACCCTATTTGATATGGTGTGCTCTATGATGAGTGCTACTGAGTTGCCTATTTCCTTTAGGGAGTTATGCACTTATGAAGTTGCATACCTATTGAAGAGGGTTCAAATCAAATCAGTTGCCTACCACTTCATATATGATATGGAAAGGGAAGAGCCCATATCTTAAGTTAGTTAAGATTTAGGGTTATCCAGCCTTTGTCTAAAAAGCAAAATCCGGACAAGCTCGAGGCAAGGTCTGTTATGTAGAACTGGAAATGTTCCATCTATACAAACTACAGCTGATGATTTGATAGAACCAAAGGATTCAGTAAATTCCAACGAACCTCAGCCTCTCCGCCGATCTAGTAGGGTTTCTCGCCCACCTGAGAGTTACTTCGGTTTCTCTATGACAGTGGGAGCGAGGATTGCATCATGAGATGATGACCCAACTATTTTCGAACTGGCCATCAGGAGTGGGACTCTGTAAGAATGGCTTGATGTTTATCGATCTGAGATGGAATCCTTATACACCAACAAAGTATGGACTTTGGTTGCTTTATCTGAAGGGTTAAATCCCCATCAGGAGCAAGTGTATCTTGAGAAGATTACTTGGTGTGGAGGGAAAAGTTGAGACTTTCAAAGCTAGACTTATTAAAGGTTTTCGTCATCAACCAGGCGTGGAAAATGATGAAACCTTTTTCCAGTGGCTATGCTTAAGTCCATCCAGATCCTACTTGCCACGGCTACATATCATGACTACGATATCTGGTGGTTGGGTGTCATGAAAGCTTTTCTAAAATGATGTTTTAGAAGAGAGCGTCTATAAGTACACAGCCAGAGGGCTTCATAAACAGTGGGAGCAACGGAAACGTGTGCAAGTTGCTTTACAGGATGAAGCAAGAATCGCGGAGTTAGAACATCTGTTTTGATGAGTTAGTCAAACAGTTTGACATCATTAAAATGGTAGATGAACCTTGTATATACAAAAGGGTAGAAGGGAGTATGGTAGTGATCCTCGTAGAGTACGTGGATGACATACTCTTGATAGGGAAGTAATTTCCTATGCTACGCTCGGTCAATCTCCGCTTATCACAAGGATTCTCCATATAGGATCAAAGAGATACCTCCTAAATACTGAGTTTTCATCTATGAAATAGATGTAATTGGATGTTAGGATACTCACTACATGTAGTGAGATGGTATCAATCGATCCTGGGGAGAATCACTGGAAAGGTTCCAGGGTGATAAGGACGACTGAATGTCAATCACAAGCATTGTCTTTACCCTCAGTGGAGGGACGGTATGTTGGAAGAGTTCCAAGCTAGATACCGTGGAATACTAGACGATAAAGGCTGGATACATCGCTACTTAAGATGCTACCAAAGAGGCAGTCTGGGTGTATATTTGTTCATGAGATGAACTTAGTTCCTCCTATTGTGTGACAATGGAGTTGTGGCTTATGCCGAGGAACGTCCATCCCATCAGTGATCCAGACATATTCTAAGGCAGTGTTACCTGATCATGGTGATAGTTGATCTCCAGGATGATCAAGGTTCGGGGAGCAGACTCAGAGGATAACACGGCGGATCCACTCACGAAGGCCTATTCTCGAAGAGAGACTCTTATGGGATGGTTGAGTATGAGATACTACAACCACTGCTACAGATGGCCCTAGTGCAAGTGGGAGATTGTTAGTTATATGTATGCCCTAGAGGCCATTACTATACAAAGGATGTATATTGTAGTGGATGCTTGGATATATATAGGGAGGACTTTCTTGCTCGACATGATAGTATGCTATCTGGTTGCTCTTTATCTTAATGTGTATACTGATTGTCTCTCTGTTACATGTTGGTAAAGCCCTTAGGATGTGTGCTTGACTACCTGGACTATGATGCGGATCATACTAGTGGGGACATGGTAGTCCATAAGTACATCCTTCAAGGTCCTTAGTCGTGGGTATATCATGACGGGGCATCGATATACCAGAGTAGACTAGCGTATACCTTCTCGACCCATACAGATAGGCGATGGGTGATCCCATATCCATTGGTGTTTAACATCAGAGATGATATACGGGTGCTCAGTAGAGACTGGGTACACTGGACGGACTCGCCGAGAACTCACAGATGGTACTATACCTTACGTCAGATGGCAGTTCTCTGGTGACACTGGTACAGGTTAGTCTGTAGACCCGAGATCGTCATAGAGTCTTGTGTGATTCCCACTGTGCTTTGATTTCCACCTTACCACGTCCAAAAGGGCGTGCAAAATGGTGGCTTTTGGGTACAGTCCCGAATCACATGGAGGCAATGAGCGATAGGAGGGGATTCGTCTCTCCCGGTATAGGGAGTTGATGTTGCGCTGTGTTCGATTGGCTATAACCGGAAATCCCTGGCCAGGGTTGCTGAGATTTGCTGGTAAGTGTTATCAGTAGTATCTCGAACTGTTATATACCTCATATCGACACGACTTATCGAGCTATTGGGGTCTGACGTTTACCACCCCTAGGCGAGATATGCGACATATCAGACGAACAGACCGGACTGTACGGTAAGTGTTACTGGTTGGATTCACAGGAGTGTGAGCGGGCTTGCTCGTCGATCTTCTGATCGCTCAATACCCGGGTGGCCGTTACGTTTAGCAGACCGCTTGCGTCTTGTGGGTGTTTGATATGATCATCACCTGCTGCCGGTGTATTGACGAGTCTTTAGAGTCCTACACAGAGGTTTCCTGGCTCAAGCGAAACGAAATAGGAGCGCATATGAGATATGTGCGGGACCGAGAATAATGCGTGTATGTGATACCGTATTCTATTCTCGCGATGAATGTATCGATTGGTTGTATGCGATATAACCTAGTTATCGAATCAAGGATTGATTCGATAAGCCGATACATTGGATATTAGTCGGTTATATGCGATATGACCGGATCGTTATATCAAGTATTGATTTAATGATTTAATGCATAATTATATATTTGATATATTACTTTGCATTAACTAGTTTTGGTTCACTTTAAATGGATTTTCTCACTTGAAATACACAAGTTGTATATATGATATACTTTTGTGCACTTGTTTGTATCATGTTTGATGATACATGCAATCTTGGGTTTGTGTAAAGAATTAAACCATGGTTATGTTAATGGTTAGGGTTTTGATTTACTTACTTATTCATTTATTTATTTATTCATTAATTCATTTTGGGCAAAAATAAAATGGTGGCTTAGTTTGTTTTGTTGTTGAAGATTCATGAAGCTTTGACTAAGTGACCATTTTGTCTTCATGTCCTAACCCTAACTACCATTCAACTAAACCCTAGTTAATTCTCTATACTTAACCATGGTTGTAAATATGATGAGTATCATTTTATTTCCTATTTTTAATAATTCTTATCATATTCTTTTTCTTCTTCCTCTTCTTCTTCAAGAAGAAAAAGCTTGCAAGCTTCAATGGTAACTTGAGAAAAAGAGTGAGAAATCCAATTCTAAAGTGAACCCACTTCCTATTTCTTCATCCTTTACCACTTGCCAAGTAGTATAGGGTATTTTCTTCACAAGTTTCATAGCTTGGTGAAGTTGGAGCTTGATCTTGTGTTGCCTCGACGTAGATCATCTTCGGCATCGAAGTCGACGACCTAGCCCGCCCATTTCTCCGATGAAGCCGACGCTAGAGTCTGGGATCTGATGATCGCAGCGAGGGTACACCGTCATGGAGCTATGGAGGTGGAGGACCGGATCTACAAAGGTTGTTTTTCCGTTCACCCTTTAGTTAAGTTGTTAACTAACTTCTAGTTTCGCCTAATCTCTAGTTAACGAATCTGTATTAGGGTTTCTCGGCACCGGAAATTTTTGAAATTAGCATGGTTGATGCCATGTAAGACCTCATTTGTATGCCTAGGATCCCTACACATGTTAAGATAAAGAGTAACCAGATAGCATACTATCATGTCGAGCAAGAAAGTTTTCCCTATATATGTCCAAGCATCCATTATAATATACAATCATGTATAATAATAGCCTGTAAGGCATACATACAACTAACAATCTCCCACTTGCACTAATGCCAGTTGTTGTAGTATCTCATACCCAACATCCCAAAATCTCTCAAATTGTATCTGGGATATGGCCTTCGTGAGTGGATCTACCGTGTTATTCATTGTCTCAACTCTCCTGACCTCGATCAGCCGGAGATCAACCATCTTCATGATCATGTGATACCGCCTAAGAATATGTCTGGATCGCTGATGGGACCGGGGTTCCTAGGCCAAAGACACAACTCTATTGTTATCACAATACATAAGTATTGGATATATAATGGTAGGAACCAAGTTCATCTCATGAACATCTTCATCCAGACAGCCTCTTTGGTAGCATCGTTGGTAGTGATGTATTCACCCTTTATCGTCGAGTCTGCTACGGTATCTATCTTGGAACTCTTCCAACATACCGTCCCTCCACTAAGGGTAAATACAAAACCTGAGACTGTCTTACAGTCGACCGTATCACTCTGGAAGCTTGAATCGGTAAAGGACTCCATTTGGAGTTCACCGTTACCATACACCAAGAACATTTCTTTAGTCCTTCTCACATACTTAAGAATGTTCTTCACAGCTATCTAGTGATTCTCCTCAGGATGTAAGAGGCATAACCCAGATCCTTCATGGAGAAACATAGTGATAAGAAGAGCTTGACCGAGTGTAGCATAGGAACTATTGGCTAAAGTGCCCTCAAGTCAATTATTGGATCGCAGGCACGTGATTGCAATGATTGAGGGAGGACCTATACCGGTAGAACAGTCTTACTCGAGATGATAGTATGCTATCTGGTTTGTCTTTATCATCGTGTGCTGTTAGTGTTTATGCCCTAGAAGGCCATTACTGTATCATACTAGCTGGTATATTACTTAATGGAAGCTTGGGATATTCACATGTATATAACAGTCTTGCTAAACATGGTAGTATGCTACTTGGTTTTTCTATCTTAATATGTGAGTGTACGTATTGATAGAGCTCTTAGGATCTTGCTTGTCTACCAGCGTTGTGATGGCAGTCACACTAGTAGGGGCTGGGTAGTCTATAAGCACATCCTTATTCAGGTCCCTGGTCGTTGGATTATCGAGACAGAGCATCGATACTCCGGAGTAGACTAGTGTGTACGCTTCTCATCCCAGTTGGGGAGATGGTCTGTCCCACAGCCATCAGTACGTCGTACTGGAGATAGTATACAGGTGCTCGTTAGGTTACGGGTACACCGGACAGGACTCACAGGGAACTGTTGGTTGGTTTGATACCAGTCGTCAGTGAATAGTTCCCAGGTGACATGAGTACAGCGTAGTCCGCAGACTTGACACTGCTACTTCGCCCCGAGTGTGTCCCACTGTTCTTAGATTGCTACCCTACCACGGCTCAAAGGAGTCGTGCAAACAGGTAGCAGTTGGGTGCAGTCCCGAGCACTTGGAGGCAGTGGCGGTCAGACAGGATTCGTCCCTCCCGGTATTGGGAGTAGATATCGTGCTGTGTCAGAGAGCCATTACGCAAAGTCCCTGGCCAGGGCAAGCGAGATTTGCTGGTAGGTTCCAGTAGTTTCTCAGGGTGTAATGTGCTTCCCTCCGACACGACTTATACCGCTATTAGGGGACTGACGCTTGCCGCCCCCCTAGGCCCGATATGCGATAGTCTTGGGCGAACGGACCGGACTGTATGGAGATTGTCACATCAGACTCAGTAGGAGTTCGGATGGGTTTCCTCATCGGCCTTCTTATCGACAACTACCTGGGGACCGTTACGTACAGCTAGTGCCGCTTGCGGTCTGTGGTTAAACCCACTGCCAGCGTAGTAGTCGAGTCTCTAGAGTCCCACACAGAGAGTTTCCTACTCCAGGCGAAACGATATAGAGGTTGCATGGTTTTGCGACAAAGGGTTCGGACGCATACGTGCGTTTACGCGCGTACGACTTTCGGACAGTTTTTACCAGTCGGCTTTGGTTTAAGCCAGTTACTGGTATCCGGTTATTGGATTTTTACAGTCTAAAGTTTTTCCGTATTTTTGCGGATCGGAGGGGCGTTCTCGTAATTGCTCGAGAAGCTTCTAGAAGATGGTGACTAAGGAGGGTTATGTGTCATATTCATTGAATGAGTTATATGAGTCATGGTGGTGATTCATTCATTTCATTAATGCACATTTATTGCTTAATGACTCATGCTAATGAATCACCACTAGATATTTTATGAAGAATGATTAATCATCACTCTTTATTCTTTTCTTCTTATTAGAAAATGCTTCATATATGTTATGATACTCATAAACTTATATCATAATATTATTCACATTCTCTCTCCTCAAGCTCTCTCTCTTCAAAAGACTAATCCTCACCCTCATGTGTTGAGATCTAGGATTAGTTAGACTTAACAATCCATAACCATCACTCTATCTCAATCTATCTTCTTTGATTAGCAATCCAAGAAGGTTAGTTGCCTCAAGTTTAGAGGTTTAGCTTGGAGTTTTGCTCTCGGGTGGATCGTCTACTACCTAGAGAAGGCCGAGGAGAACAAGGAGATCGTAAAGACGAAGGAGTTGGTTCATTAGGTATAATCCCTAAACACAGTAGTTTAGAAACACTTTGTGTTTGGTTATTTATAGTTTAGCTTCGATTCAAGCGGTTAGTCGATGTTCGTTCACTAAACAAGTTCGTTTTTGAAAATTCCGCCTCCCCACAAGTATTGGGGTGTACTACATCGACTTACAGTGGTATCAGAGCCTCGCTAAACAATAAATAACTTAATTGCAAATTTGTACGAATTTCGAACGGAAAAACGAAGCCGGAAAACCCTAAATCTGTTCAGTTTCTGTCGAATTTAAAACGATGTCCAAAAATTTTTCAGGTTCGTTCAGAAAGCTTAACAAGACATTATAAGAACACCCAAGAAAAATGGTGCCCTGAATCGTCTAACTCGCCGCGGATCCGCGGCCTCACCCTACTGAGTCGCCGCGTTTCCGCCGCCGAGTTGGCGAGTCAGGAACCCAATTTTCTTCTGTTGCTTCTCTGTGATATTTGGGAGTTTCTGGAATATTTTAATTTTGCTCAGGTTTCAGTTTAACAGAGCAGTTTTTGGAGCAATATTAAAGATGTTTAATCGATCGAAATTGTACAGTATTTGCATATTGGATTATATCTGTGATTGTTTAATGTGTTCGTAAACCTCCCCTAACTGCTAGTATGTCAGTTGGCAGGGGGTTGCACATTTCTGAAATGGTTATATCTGTTTGTGCATATAAACTGTATTGGACTGTTGTGGTGTTTAGCCGGGGTTTAGCAATGGGTTATTGTTTAATTCATTTGTTGTAAATGTAATTTGTTGTAATATTATTTTTTGCGGGGCGCATCCAGGTTGCGGTTGTAGCCACCGTTGTATTATTTCATTTTACTGTTTTTGCTCCTAGGACTGACCTAAGGTGGGGTACACAAACTGCCGGGTGGGTAGTTTGTCGTACCCGTAGGGGTCGAGGGTGGGGTAACGGCTATTCATCACAACTGTGTAATCTGTCTTTTCTTGCAGGCTCAAAAGAAATACAGATTGCTTGCAAATCCAATATTGTTTATCTGTGTTCTGGAATGAATATCATTGCGTCAGACGAATGTAAAATATCTATATATAATGTAGCTATTTAGACGTCACTTATGTTTTACACCCGCGCTAGCCCAGCCCCCGCTCTGTCGTTAGTTAAGTAACCTAACGGGTGATGACGGGACCCCGTGGCGAATGCGGATGGCATAAGAGGACGTTGTATTTTCGTTGTTTTCTGCAATGATAGGTTAATGATGGGACGCATTATCTATAATGCAAAGAAAAATAAACCAAAGTTTTAATCGTTGGAACAATTTAAAAGAAACCACTCGGTTAATTTTAAAAACAGATATTTTTAAATGCGGAGCTTTAACCACTCCTTTTAAAAGCTATCAGGTTCCTTCGGTTATATCAAGTTCACTACGTTCACGGTTTTGCCAAAACCAGTCGTAGCCCTCCGTCATTTCATCTGAGTATTCAGTAGTATTCAAGCTATGTATTTTGACCTAACGCCAAGGCATAGTGTTTGGTAGCTGCTGGATATTCATTTGTTGCATAGATAGATGAGTTATTTTGGGACAGTCGTATTATCATTTTGGCCGAACGTCAAGGATATATACGGATGGGTTCAAATTGACAAGATAATGATGGGAAGAACTTGACATGTGACTTATGACATTTTGACCTAACGCCAAGGTCATAAGAGCATGGGGCAAAAACTAATATCGGGAATTTCTAAAGAAACTGAAATTTGCAAAGAGATGCATACCATTTTGAGTTTGATGAATGTTGGTAGCATTCCTACAACATTATCAGACGATGATATTTGGATCCCGATCCTACTGTGAGTATATGATACTTATCAGGATAATCGTCACTTAACGATCAATGCTATAAACCTAGTAGGTGTCCAGAAAAGTGTCAGCGGGGTTACGCCCCCAGAGAAAAGAGGTTATTTAATTAAGGAACTTCGCGAAAGCGTTGGAAAACCTCCCTCGAAGTATCGACACCAGCCTGACTGAACGGTTAAGCAAGTATTGTACGGTGAGAATAGTCCTGGCTAATTCTTCTTTTATGGTTTGAGGAAGGATTCGAGAAACAGTGGGAGCCATCCAGTTTAGATAAACTAAAAACCACTCTAAACTTGCAAGAGCATCATGCTAAAGAGTTTTCTTCTCTCTCTCCTAATTGCAGTGACCCTGAAAATGACTGGACTTAAGTTACTTTTAGAGAAAAATATACTGACGGGGCCAAACTATAAAGATTGGCTGCGGAATGTCAAAATGGCTTTGACCTATGACAAACTGGGGTACGTCCTCACCGCTACGGCACCTGCTGTCCCTGGTCCCAAATCCAGTAATGCGGATAAGGAAATCCGCAAAACCTGGGATTTAGATTGCGCGAAACCCAAGTGCATCGTGCTTGCCTCGATGAACAACGAACATCAGAGGAGGCACGAGGATATGGACCTTGATGGCATATTTCTCCATACAAAGGAACTTTATGGAGAGCAATCTCGTATAGCAAGATACGAGACCTCAAAGAACTTGTTTCGAGCGAGGTTGGCTGTCGGTTCATCGGTAGGAGAACATGTCCTAAAGATGATCGGCTACATAGAAGAGCTCCCAGACCTTGGGACGACTTTGGATAATGAGCTCTATACAGACCTTATTCTCCAGTCCCTTCCTCACACCTACGCCCAGTTTATCCTGAACTTCAACCTTCAAAGAAAAGAAGTTGAACTTCCGGAACTCCTGAACATGTTAAGGAGTGCAGAGGGCACCTTGAAGAATTCAAGGGAAACACCCGCTATGTTTGTTGGCGGTACATCTTCTTCCGGGTCCAAGGCTAGGGCCAAAGGAAGGAAGAAGAAGGCCTTACCCAGACCTAGAGGAGGTGTTAGTAAGATGGGAGGGAAGGGAAAGAAAAAGGAAGCAGTACCGATAGTTGGTCAGGATGAGTGCTTCCATTGTCACAGGAAAGGGCACTGGAAGAAAGATTGCAAGGCGTGGAACGCCAAGAACCAGGAACCGAAGCAAGCTGTGGCTTCGACTTCAGGTGTGTTTGTAATTGAGAATTGTCTGTCGATCAACTCTACTTCCTGGGTATTGGATACCGGATCAGGATCTCATATTTGCAATTCATTGCAGGCACTGAGAAACCGTAGAGTGCTGAAGGAAGGTGATATGACCCTAAAGGTTGCTAACGGAGCTAGCGTGGGAGCTGCGTCCGTCGGGGACTATCACCTAGGATTGACGAGTGGACACATTTTGGTTTTACATAACTGTTATTTTGCACCAAGCTTAACGTGTAATATCATATCAGTTTCCTTGTTATCAAATAAAGGTTATGATTTCACGTTTGTAAGAGATGTTGTCAACATCCACCTTAATCATGGTTTGATTGGATCAGGTACACTAAATAACGGAATATATGTTTTAAACCAACTCCAAATTTTCAATGTCCAGAACACACTAAAAAGAAAGTCTCCAGATTTGAATAAAGCTTTCTTATGGCATTGTAGACTGGGTCACATCAATGAGAGAAGGTTGACTAAGTTGCATAGAGAAGGATATTTGGACTCGTTCGAATATCAATCTTATGACACTTGTCAATCTTGTCTCAAAGGAAAGATGACAAAGACTCCATTCACTGGACAAGGAGTAAGAGCGAGCGAGCTCTTAGGACTCATACACAGCGATGTATGTGGTCCAATGTCTACACATGCGAGAGGTGGTTTTTCCTATTTCATTACTTTCACGGATGATTACTCAAGATACGGATTCATTTATCTGATGAAACATAAATCCGAGGCTTTTGAGAAATTCCAGGAGTATAAGAATGAAGTAGAAAACCAAACCGGCAAAAGTATTAAGACACTTAGATCTGATCGAGGTGGTGAATACTTGAGTGCCGAGTTCCTAGGTTACCTAAAAGAGAAAGGAATTCTCTCTCAGCTTACTCCTCCGTACACTCCACAGCATAACGGTGTATCGGAGAGACGGAATCGAACCCTATTGGATATGGTACGATCCATGATGAGTAATGCTGAGTTACCGCGATCTTTCTGGGGTCATGCGCTAGAATCAGCGGCATATCTTTTGAACATGGTACCTACCAAGACTGTGCCTACCACTCCATATCAGATGTGGAGCGGGAAGAAACCCCATCTACAGTATATAAAGATTTGGGGATGTCCAGCTTTTGTTAAAAAGCAGCATGTGGACAAGCTCGAGGCACGATCAGTAAAGTGTTTGTTTGTGGGATATCCAAAGCACTCCAGGGGATATCTATTCTATTACGCAGAGGAACAAAAGGTGTTTGTTTCTCGTAATGCCCATTTTCTAGAACATCAGTTTTTAGAAAAGGAATCAAGTGGGAGCGAAATAGATCTGGAAGAAATTCCAGAACCACAAACCAATACTGAAAGTTTGGTAGAACCGGAAGTTCAGGAAGAACAGGACATTCCCGCACCCCTCCGCAGGAGTAGTAGGCCGTCTCATCCGCCTGAGAGATACTACGGTTTTCTCATAGACGGGGATAGAGAGGATTGCATCATAGAAGATGATGAACCTACTGACTTCCAGCAGGCCATCCAGAGCGGCGACTCGGTACGATGGCTAGATGCAATGCGGACCGAAATGGAGTCCATGTACACCAACAAAGTATGGACTTTGGACTTTGCTCCAGATGGGGTAAAACCCATAGGATGCAAATGGATCTTCAAGAAAAAGATTGGTGTAGATGGACAGGTGGAAACCTATAAGGCTAGACTTGTTGCAAAGGGTTTTCGTCAAAGACCTGGTTTGGACTATGACGAAACTTTTTCTCCAGTGGCTATGCTCAAATCCATTCGGGTCCTTCTTGCTATAGCTGCCTTCCATGATTATGAAATCTGGCAGATGGACGTAAAGACGGCTTTTCTGAATGGAAATTTAGAAGAGAGCGTCTATATGGATCAGCCAGAGGGTTTCAATCAGAGTGGGAGCAGCGGGAAAGTATGCAAGCTGCTTAAGTCTATTTATGGACTAAAGTAGGCATCGCGGAGTTGGAACATCTGTTTTGATGAGACAGTCAAAGAATATGACTTTATCAAAAATCCAGATGAGCCGTGCATATATAGTAAAGTTGTAGCCAGAAGTGTCGTATTCCTCGTCTTGTACGTGGATGACATTCTATTGATAGGAAATGACATTCCTATGCTACAATCTGTCAAAGGATTCTTATCACACAGGTTCTCCATGAAAGACCTGGGTGATGCCTCTTACATTATGGGGATCCTGATCTATCGTGATAGATCCAAGAGGATGTTGGGACTTTCGCAGTCCAGGTATATCGACACTGTACTGAAAAGATTCAGTATGGAAGATTCTAAGCGCGGTAATCTACCGGCTTGTCACGGAATCACCCTCTCCAAAGAGATGTCTCCCAAGACTGATTTGGAAAGGGAACGCATGTCTATTATACCCTACGCTTCTGCGGTAGGCTCTATAATGTATGCGATGTTGTGTACCAGACCAGATATAGCTTACGCACTAAGCGTGGTAAGCCGGTATCAGTCAGACCCAGGGGAGAAACACCGGATAGCAGTAAAGAACATTCTCAAGTACCTGAGGAGGACTAAGGAGATGTTCTTGGTTTACGGCGGAAAAGACCTCAGGTTGGAGGCCTTTGCTGATTCCGACTTCCAGAGTGATAAGGACGATTCCAAGTCCATGTCGGGTTATTTCTTTACCCTCAATGGAGGGGCGGTATGCTGGAGGAGCTCCAAGCAGGACACCGTTGCTGACTCGACGATGGAAGAGGAGTATATAGCTGCTTGCGATGCCGCAAAAGAAGCAGTCTGGATGAAGAAGTTCCTAACAGAACTTCAGGTGGTTCCTACCATAGTTGATCCAATACCTCTGTATTGCGACAACAACGGAGCTATAGCTTTAGCGAAGGAACCAAGGTCCCATCAGAAGTCCAGACACATCTTGAGGCGGTATCACCTGATCAGGGAGATCATTGATCGTCAGGAGATCGAGGTTCGGAGAGTTGCTTCAGAAGAGAACATTGCTGATCCATTCACGAAAGCCCTTCCTCAGATTCAGTTCGAGAGGCTACTCGAGATCATTAGTCTACGATATGCCAGTACATGGCCCTAGTGCAAGTGGGAGATTGTTAGTGTTTATGCCCTAGAAGGCCATTACTGTATCATACTAGCTTGTATATTACTTAATGGAAGCTTGGGATATTCACATGTATATAACAGTCTTGCTAAACATGGTAGTATGCTACTTAGTTTTTCTATCTTAATATGTGAGTGTACGTATTGATAGAGCTCTTAGGATCTTGCTTGTCTACCAGCGTTGTGATGGCAGTCACACTAGTGGGGGCTGGGTAGTCTACAAGCACATCCTTATTCAGGTCCCTGGTCGTTGGATTATCGAGACAGAGCATCGATACTCCGGAGTAGACTAGTGTGTACGCTTCTCATCCCAGTTGGGGAGATGGTCTGTCCCACAGCCATCAGTACGTCGTACTGGAGATAGTATACAGGTGCTCGTTAGGTTACGGGTACACCGGACAGGACTCACAGGGAACTGTTGGTTGGTTTGATACCAGTCGTCAGTGAACAGTTCCCAGGTGACATGAGTACAGCGTAGTCCGCAGACTTGACACTGCTACTTCGCCTCGAGTGTGTCCCACTGTTCTTAGATTGCTACCCTATCACGGCTCAAAGGAGTCGTGCAAACAGGTAGCAGTTGGGTGCAGTCCCGAGCACTTGGAGGCAGTGGCGGTTAGACAGGATTCGTCCCTCCCAGTATTGGGAGTAGATATCGTGCTGTGTCAGAGAGCCATTATGCAAAGTCCCTGGCCAGGGCAAGCGAGATTTGCTGGTAGGTTCCAGTAGTTTCTCAGGGTGTAATGGGCTTCCCTCCGACACGACTTATACCGCTATTAGGGGACTGACGCTTGCCGCCCCCTAGGCCCGATATGCGATAGTCTTGGGCGAACGGACCGGACTGTATGGAGATTGTCACATCAGACTCAGTAGGAGTTCGGATGGGTTTCCTCATCGGCCTTCTTATCGACAACTACCTGGGGACCGTTACGTACAGCTAGTGCCGCTTGCGGTCTGTGGTTAAACCCACTGCCAGCGTAGTAGTCGAGTCTCTAGAGTCCCACACAGAGAGTTTCCTACTCCAGGCGAAACGATATAGAGGTTGCATGGTTTTGCGACAAAGGGTTCGGACGCATACGTGCGTTTACGCGCGTACGACTTTCGGACAGTTTTTACCAGTCGGCTTTGGTTTAAGCCAGTTACTGGTATCCGGTTATTGGATTTTTACAATCTAAAGTTTTTCCGTATTTTTGCGGATCGGAGGGGCGTTCTCGTAATTGCTCGAGAAGCTTCTAGAAGATGGTGACTAAGGAGGGTTATGTGTCATATTCATTGAATGAGTTATATGAGTCATGGTGGTGATTCATTCATTTCATTAATGCACATTTATTGCTTAATGACTCATGCTAATGAATCACCACTAGATATTTTATGCAGCATGATTAATCATCACTCTTTATTCTTTTCTTCTTATTAGAAAATGCTTCATATATGTTATGATACTCATAAACTTATATCATAATATTATTCACATTCTCTCTCCTCAAGCTTTCTCTCTTCAAAAGACTAATCCTCACCCTCATGTGTTGAGATCTAGGATTAGTTAGACTTAACAATCCATAACCATCACTCTATCTCAATCTATCTTCTTTGATTAGCAATCCAAGAAGGTTAGTTGCCTCAAGTTTAGAGGTTTAGCTTGGAGTTTTGCTCTCGGGTGGATCGTCTACTACCTAGAGAAGGCCGAGGAGAACAAGGAGATCGTAAAGACGAAGGAGTTGGTTCATTAGGTATAATCCCTAAACACAGTAGTTTAGAAACACTTTGTGTTTGGTTATTTATAGTTTAGCTTCGATTCAAGCGGTTAGTCGATGTCCGTTCACTAAACAAGTTCGTTTTTGAAAATTCCGCCTCCCCACAAGTATTGGGGTGTACTACATCGACTTACATGTACATGCTTCATGTGACATTACAGATCACTATTACATGTTGATAGAGCCCATAAGATTCTTTCTTGACTACCAGCAGTATGATGGCGATCATATACGTGAGAGTTGGGTGGTCTATAAGCACATCCTTGAAGTGTCCCTAGTCGTGGGAGTTTCAAGACTTGGCATCGATACTCCAAGAGTAGACTAGTGTATACGGATCGAGACCCCGACAAGGGGTGATGGCCGGTCTCACAAGCCATTGGTGTTAGTTGGTTCATCTAAGATGTATACTGGTGCTCATTGGGTTATGAGTAGACCGGACGGACTCGCCGGGAACATGCTAGTTGGTATTATACCTATTGTCAGATAGCAGTTCCCTGGTGACATGTGTACAGGTTAGTCTATCGATCTGAGATCATCATTTGTCTCGTGTGAGTTCCCACTGTTCTTTGATTATTATCCTACCACAGCTCAAAGGAGTAGTGCAAACAGCTTTTAGTTGGGTACAGTCCCGAGCCACAGGGAGGCAGTGAGCGGATCGTCCGGGGATTTGTCTCTCCCGGTATTGGGGGTTGATGTCGCGGTTGTGCACGGGTGGCCATCACCAGAAATCCTTGGCTAAGGTAGTCGAGAATACTGATTCGGATCAGTAGTTTCTTAGTGTAAGTCAACGATACACACACCCCACAAGATGCGGGGAGGCGGAATAGGTAAAACAATCATTTTGTTCAAAGTAACATCGACTATCAAACGGATCTTTGCTAAACCCTAACTAACAAACTATTTAGAAGTAGTTAACTACTATGATAAATGATTATACCTCAAGATACTAGTCCTTCTTGTTCTTGTTGTTCACCTCCTCGTCGTCCTCCTCGATGTAACAGAAGATCCACCCGAGAGTTCCTTCTTCAAGCTTTAAGCTCTAACTTGAGCTAACTAAGTGGCTAGGATTGCTAATCCAAGTGACCTAGAGGATATAGAGATAGATTAAGGATCTATTAGTCTTGCTAACCCTAGGGTTCTCAATACATAAGAGGATTAGGGTTAGGATGAAGAAGATAAGAGCTTGAGGAGAGAGAATGTGTTTGTGATAATGAATTGAATCTTAAGTCATTTGGATAATATCATGAAGCATGAAAATATCTAAACAATAATATATTAAAACATCAACCATGCTTCATTAATTACCTTGAGGTGAATCACCTCATGACTCATGGTGCAATTAATGAAAATTACACATCACCTCTCCACCTCATTAAGTTTAATTCACAAATGAATTAAAACTAAATGAGTCACCTTTCTTCTAGAAGCTTCTCGAGTAATTATGAGAATACCCATCCCATCCGTATTTACCGAAAACACAGATATACTGAGACTGCATAAATCCAATAATCCAATACTAGAATCCGGCTTAAACCAAAGCCCGCTAGTATAATCTGTCCAAATATCATACGTGCACAAATACACGTATATGTTCGAACCCCGTCATAAAACCATACGACCTCTATATCATTTCTCCTGAAGCAGGGAAACCCTCTGTGTGGGACTCTAAAGACTCGACACTACGCTGGCAGTGGGTTTAACCACAGGTCACAAGCGGTACTAGCTGTACGTAACTGTCCCCAGGTAGACGTCGATAAGAAGGCCGATGAGGAAACCCATCCGAACTCCTACTGAGCCAGATGTGACAATCTCCGTACAGTTCGGTCTGTTCGTCTAAGACTATCGCATATCGGGCCTAGGGGGCGGCAAGCGTCTGTCCCCAAAAAGCGGTATAAGTCATGATTGATCTAAATTCTTGTTTGTGTAAATCAAATCAAATGATCCCCGGCAACGGCGCCATTTGATTGATTCTAAAATTCAAGACTGTGTCGTGTGTAAATTGAATGAATTTCTTTGTGTCGGTATTTAGAAAATTGAATAAAATTCATAATCAAAGAATTATATCTCACCGCAATCAATTACGGTGTCGGTTGTAGATCGTAAGCGAGTGCGGATCGTCCACAGGGATTGTGCGATTCGTTTCTATGTTTGATTTGTTTGAATTGAAAATTTAATCGAAAAGAAAAGAAAACATGATTCAAGATTTTATCGATTGATTCAGGTGTCACTAGTCTAATCAAGAATCAAGAAAATGATAAACAATCGAGAATTGGGTTCCGATGATATTTCCAACCAAATGTCAAGAATCTAAATGAGGCTCACAGGAATCGATCGGATCTATAGACGTGATGTAATCTCAAGATATCGTGTTTTTCTCCTTCGAAGAATTGATACTAGATCGATGATGATCGACGAGAGTTAGGGCTTTCTCGTGAAACTAGGGTTTCATCATTTAACCCTTGTTCTTTCGTCGATATCATTCACATTTTAGCCTCTAGCAATTTCAAGAAACGATCGTAACTCCCCAATTTCGAGCGATATTGTCACGACCCGCAGGGTACGGAACGTGACTGGCACTTAAGTTTACGAAACGTCTCAAGACGTCCGTAAAATAAGTAAGCTAAATCCCAGAAACCAAAACCAAATAAGCAAAAGAGTGAAGAAAACCCAATCAATTGAAAGCGAGTTTATCAAATAAGTCATATAAAACCCTTTTTAAAAACAATACCAATTTTTCCGAAAATTTCGGCAGAGTCTCCTTTGTAAATACTGGCCCCCAAAATGGGTACAACAAGAATATATATGAATCCAACAAATATGGCATCCCCAAGCGGGAGCTAGCTCTTCGCCACAAGGCGGTCACAAATCCCACGCAATATAAAACAACATGATGCAAAAATAATCATAAAGAGCATAAGAAAAACATCATGTTGGCTCAAGAAATACAGCATAAAAGTCCACAAATCTCACAGTCTCATCTCTAGGTCAAAATACAACAATACTGGTAGAAACAGTAGATGGAGTGCACTAGATACAAAGAATATACAAGGTGGTACAAAAATAATGATATAACCCACCTAAGAGCAAAACCTCGAGTCCAGGCAAAAGAAACAAGAGCGCCCGCCGCTACTGCACTGACGGAGCGGACCTGAAAAAGGCTATGGCACAACGGGGGTGAGTTGCCAACTCGTGAGTAATAAATAACATCTACACAGGCTATCGTATGCATGCACACAAGCATCCTAGCATCTAAATACAGGTAAAGCATGTCATAATGGCAAGTATGTACGCAATATGAATATGCTAGCAGGTATGAATGCAATGCGAATCAACTCGTGATCTGAATGTGTAAGTATAAGAAGTCCTGTTTTTCCCTTTAAGAATCTCTTTTGAAATACCAGCACAATACCAACAAAATCAACAAGAACCTGTGTCCAGCAACGACACCTCAAAACTATCACAAATCTCATATATCCATGTCATAGTATCTCTGGCCTCAGCCATCCGGCTGACCCAGCTAAATATCAAAATCTCATCATCTCGCGGCCACGGTCAGTATCCTCTGGATATCCGCCGTGCCAAACAGTCACCGGTAGGTAATCCGTCCCCTGCCAGGCTCAACGTCAACACCACATTCATCTTGCCCCGGGGTACCATACCGGGCCCACCATGTACCCGTGACGGTTCCTCCACTCCTCGACACGGATCTCGAAAACCACAACAAACTCATGGTGGACGACACTTTACATCACTAGAAAACCGCAATTACATATTTTAAAAACATAATAAGTTTAGAAATTTTTGCGGCTTTCCCCCGAAATCCAGAAATATCATAAAATCACAAGAAATCCTCATAAGTGCATATATCAATGGTGATGAATGCATATGGTATCAATAATTAAGCTACGATGCATGATTAATAGACTAGGCATGAACAAATACTATGATGAGGTACATGCACATGAATAGCAATCCTACGATTTCATTTTAAGGAATTAAAGGCAATAGCACAGGTTCAAGCATCAATTAGTAAAAGGTTTCAAAATTATCGGTTATCTAGTGTGGTGGCATGGCAATTACCAGGGCGTGTGTGTAAGCATGAATAGTGCTCGTGCTGCATATAAAAACCCTGGCAATGGTGCAGGTGTCCTTTAAAATGGTTTCGTATATGTATGTCAATATAGGGCATGAATGCAAATAATCATACAAGTATTACACACCTAATTACTAACATTACTAAGAATCATTTTTAAGGTACTAAAAATATCGGGCGGCTTGCGCCATCCAACGATAGTCCCCCGTAGATGTTACATCTACTCACCGGAATCCCTAGCTAGTCACGTCCAATCACCGCTTTCCCCTTTCGAGCCGCGTCTGACGTCTCCGCGACCGAACCTGGAATTTACATCAATACCAAACATAAGGTTACATATCAAGAACGACGCAAAACCCAAACGAAGATACTAACGTTCACAAGCTAGGTACAACGTGCACAAGGTACGCGGAACACACGCGAAAATCGCAAAAATTGCAAAAATCGCCGATTTGGTCGCCCGGCAAAACTAAAACCCGATTACTCAAAAATCCGCACTCACGCATCCTAAATTTCATAGGATAAGCCAACAATAATCTAGATATCGCAATTAATTCGCCACAATAATATACTAAAAACCTAGTAAGCTAGAAGTTTGCAAATTTGGTGCAAACATCGACAATTAGCGACAAAATTAACACAATCCAACACAACAATCCAAACTAACCCACTAGCTAGCCATTACACTAATTTTAAATCATTAACTAAGCTTAAAAACCTAATTTCCATAAACAAAACCTTTCTTGATTTTTATAATTAGCAATTTCAATCCAAAACTAAACATGACAATACCAAATTAACACTAATTTGAAGCCCACACAAATAAAGTAACCTCATTAACTTAGATTAGTAACAACTAGATAGCAAAATAGATTTAATTAACTAACTAATGGTTTCTAAAACCCTAGTTAAACTCTAACCATAAACTTTAAAAAAAACTAGATTATAACTAACACTAAATTAATACTACAACCATTTAACTTAAGAAACTTAACCAAAAGATTTTAATTAGCAAGAATATATACCTCAACTAGAGATCTAGCAAGAATAATTTGCCTCCAAAGATGCCTCCTTTCCACAAGATTTAAACTAAAGTGGGTGTGAGAAGAGATGGAACAAGGTTTTGTGTTAAAATGGTGAAGGAAATTGTTGATTTTTGGAGCAATATTTGGATTAACTTTGATGAAGAAAAGAGATGAGGCAAAAAATGGGGGAGGGGCTGCTGTAAACTGCAGGAATTCTGTGGAGAGAGAGGGGGATGGGGGATGTGAGAGGATGGTGCAAAAAGTCTTAGTCAAAACCCCCCCAAAAATACCATAATACCCCCACCTAAATACTATATTTAAATCCTATTCAAAACCATTCATTCACAAGACTTAAGGTCAAAAAAGAGAGGGATGGGGGCTGCTTCAGAAGTGGTGGGGCCGGCCTTGGGGAGTGGGGGTGAGTGGGAGTGAATACAAAAAGAAATTTTATGCAAAATGAACCCCTACAAGTCAAAAATTGCAAGTTTAAGCTTAAATTCAATAAATTTCGTTTTCCATAACAAAAATTAGTTAAAACTTAAAATAAATTACTAAAAATTTATGTTACAACTAGATTTTAATTAACATGATTTTAAAGCTTAATTTTAGCCCATTTAAATTTGTATTTATCGCTAATTTAATGTATTTTCTTACCGGCTTAAAATAATATTAAAAAATTGAAAAAAGGGAAAATTTTTTAAATGACCAAAATTTCATAAGTAACTCATTAGCTACTAAAAACAAGCAATTACCTATCCATTTTATGTATAATTAGTCCTAAACTGCAAAATAACGAAAAAGACGGTTTTCGGAAAAATACCGAATTTTCACCGATTTTCAGGAAAACACCAAAACGACTTTTCAAGGCGCTACAATCTTCCCCTCTTAAAGAAATTCGGTCCCCGAATTTAAAAATATAGCTACGCGTACCTTCAAAGAGATGGGGATATTTCTTCCTCATCTCGCCCTCGGTCTCCCAGGTGACCTCCTCGCTGCTCGGGCTACGCCAAAGGACCTTGACGGTTGGTATAATCTTTGATCTCAACTTCTTCACCTGCCGATCCAGAATGGCCACCGGCTACTCTGAAAACGAAAGGTCGCGCTCTAGCTGGACTGTCGGGTGCTGAATCGCATGCGAAGGGTCGTGAAGGAACTTGCGGAGCATCGAAACATGGAAGACGGGGTGAACATCGGGAAAGCTGGGTGGAAGGGCCAAACGATATGCAACAGCGCCGACACGCTCGAGGATCTCGAAGGGACCTACGAATCTAGGGCTAAGCTTCCCTTTTCGCCCAAAACGCATCACGCCCTTCATCGGAGAGACTCTCAGAAAAACATGATCGCCAACTGCGAACTATAATCTGCGACGGCGCCTGTCTGCATAGGATTTCTGCCTGCTCTCATCCGGTCTCGGATCAACTGTATCTTCGCTGTCGTCTTCTCAACAAGCTGCGGCCCCAAAATGCTGCTCTCGCTGAGCTCTGTCCAACAGACGGGCGATCTGCATCTCCTCCCATACAATGCCTCGAAAGGTGCCATCTGAATAGTATCCTGGAAGCTGTTGTTGTAGGAGAACTCCACTAGAGGTAAATGACGATCCCAGCTACCGCCGAAGTCTAAAACGCATGCTCTGAGCATGTCCTCGAGAGTCTGAATGGTCCGCTCTGACTGTCCGTCGGTCTGCGGATGAAACGCTGTGCTGAAGCTCAAACGAGTGCCCAAAGCCTCCTGAAGTCTCTGCCATAGTCGGCTGGTAAACTGAGTGCCTCGATCTGACACGATACAAGTCGGTACGCCATGTAGTCGCACGATCTCGTCAATGTAGAGCTGAGCATACTGAGCGAAGCTGAAAGTGGTCTTCACTGGCAGGAAGTGAGCCGCTTTCGTCAATCTATCCACGATCACCCAGATGGAGTCGTACCCTCGACTGGTCCTGGGTAGACCCACAACGAAGTCCATCGAAATCTGCTCCCATTTCCACTCCGGAATGGGTAACGGCTGCAGCTCTCCTGCGGGCCTCTGGTGCTCGGCCTTGACTTGCTGACAAGTCAGGCATCTCGATACAAACTCCGCAATGTCCCTCTTCATCCCGTCCCACCAGTAGGTCTCTCTCATATCATGGTACATCTTAGTGGAACCGGGGTGGACACTATACACTGATCGGTGTGCCTCCTCAAGAATGTCGCGCCGCAATCCATCAGCATCTGGTACGTACAGTCTAGATCCATAGCGTAAAATCCCCTGATCGTCAATCACGAACTCGGAAAATCTGCCATGTCCCATCTGTGCCATGATCTCTGAGCAACGGTCGTCACTGCGCTGTGCCTCATATATACGGTCAAGCAACTGTGGGCATGCACGAACATGCGCGAGCTGTCCCCCTGTCTGAGTGAACTCGAACTCAACTCGGTTGTCGCATAACATCTGCCAATCTGCTGACGACTGCCTCTGCACTGCGCGCAAACACGATAGACTACCCCCGGGCCTCCTGCTCAAAGCATCTGCCACCACATTCGCCTTGCCTGGGTGATATAAGATCTCGCAGTCGTAGTCTTTCACCAACTCCATCCAACGACGCTGTCTGAGGTTCAGGTCTCGCTGCTGAAATATGTACTTTAAGCTCTTGTGATTAGTGAATATCTGACACGACTCGCCGTATAGGTAATGTCGCCAAATCTTCAGTGCAAAGACCACTGCAGCCATCTCCAAATCATGAGTAGGGTAGTTCTGCTCATGCTTGTTCAACTTCCGAGAAGCATAAGCGATCACCCGGCCATGCTGCATCAATACGCATCCTAACCCCACTCGCGAAGCATCACAGTAGACCACAAATCCGCCTGATCCCGAAGGCAAAGATAATACCGGCGCCGTAGTCAAACAAGTCCGTAGCTGCTGAAAACTGCGCTCGCACTCCTCTGTCCAAACGAAAGGAACTCCCTTCCGGGTCAAACCGGTCAAAGGTGCAGCTATACGGGAGAAGTCCTGAACAAAACGCCTGTAGTAGCCTGCCAGGCCTAGGAAACTACGGATCTCAGTAACCGATGTAGGTCGGGGCCACTGCTGAACGGACTCAATCTTCTTCGGGTCCACACATATGCCGTCTCTCGTAACCACGTGACCCAAGAATCCGACGCTGTCCAGCCAGAATGCACACTTGGAGAACTTTGCGAACAGCTGGTGCTCCCTCAGAGTCTGTAACGTAATCCGCAAGTGCTGCTCGTGCTCCTCTCTGCTCCGGGAGTACACCAAGATATCGTCGATAAACACGATGATGAACAAGTCAAGATACCACCTGAATGTACGGTTCATCAAATCCATGAATGCTGCTGGGGCGTTGGTGAGTCCGAACGACATCACCAAAAACTCGTAGTGGCCATAGCGTGTACGGAAGGCTGTCTTCGGTATATCCTCCTGTCGGACTCGCAGCTGGTGGTATCCTGATCGTAAGTCGATCCTCGAAAAGTAACCCGCGCCCTGGAGTTGGTCGAACAAATCATCAATGCGTGGCAACGGATATCTGTTCCGAACGGTAACTTTGTTCAGCTGGCGGTAGTCGATACATAAGCGCAAACTTCCATCCTTCTTCTTGACAAACAGGACCGGAGCACCCCACGGAGAAACACTTGGTCGAATAAGCCCCTTCTCTAACAAATCCTGCAACTGATCCTTCAGCTCTCGAAGCTCTGCCGGGGCCATCCGATAAGGCGGTATAGAAATAGGCCCCGAGCCGGGAATCAAATCAATGCAGAACTCAACATCGCGCTCAGGCGGTAGCCCAGGTAGCTCATCAGGGAAAACATCAGGAAACTCACAAACAACCGGGACCCGGTCCAACAGAACCTCTGCAGCTCGAGTATCACAAATAAACGCTAAGAATCCTTGACATCCCTTCCGCAAGAGCTGACCAGCGCGAAGAGACGAAATCAAGCTGGGAAGGGTGACGCTGCGGTCTCCCTGAATAACAAGGACTGGCTCTCCCGGAAAGCTAAATATGACTTCCTTCTCACGGCAGTCCACCGAAGCATAACAAGTGGCTAGCCAATCCATGCCCAGAAGCACATCAAAGTCCAACATATCTAGGAGGATCAAATCAACCGATGAATCCCTCTCCCCGATACGAACGGAACACAAACGAAACACAAAACGAGCGACAAACGACTCGCCTACCGGAGTAACAACAACAAGCGGATGATCTAACGACGACGACTCACGGCCCAACATCGGTGCAAAGTGTGTAGAGACGTACGAAAGTGTGGAACCTGGGTCAAATAATACCCGTGCGTCAAAAGAGCAAACTGGCAAGGTACCTGTCACAACGGCATTGGATGCCTGCGCATCCTGCGGTGTCAAAGCAAATACTCAGGCCTGTCCTCCACCGATAGCGGGCTGACCTCGACCTCGGCCTCTGCCTCCTCGTCCTCTCTGAACAGGACCACCGCGTCCACGGCCTCTGGGTGCACCTAACTGGCGTGGAGCATCGCCGGTGGTAGGGTGTAGGGCTCTCTGAGGAGGGGGTGGTGATGGTGGTAGGGTCACATGCGGAACGGTCACCGCTCCCTGTCGTCTCGCCGGACAGTCTCTGACAAGATGGTGCGGACTCCCGCACCCAAAACACCCTGGCGACAGCTGCTGCCCCTAGGGATAAGAACCATATAACTGTCCCCGTCCAAATCCTCTGCCAGACCTATCTCTTGGGAAGAATTTGGCGCGCTGCCTCTGAGACGGTACATCGGTGCGAATCCTCTTCGGCCCAGAAAAGGCCAAAGTCTGTGATATGCGTGCCTCCATCCGCAATGCCGTATCCATAGCAGCTGAATAAGTGTCGTAGTGCTGGGCGCCAATGGCAAGATATAGCTGGGCATCAAGTCCCTGTACAAACCTCTTCACCATCTTCTCTTCGGTATCCACCAAATACTGAGCATATCGGGATAACTGTGTAAACTGGATGTCATACTCAAACACCGTCATCCCAGGTATCTTGACTAAGGCCTCGAAACTGTGAGCTCTGGCGTCACGAACGCTCTCTGGAAGGAAACGAGCTAGAAAGACCGCTGTAAACTCGGCCCACGTCATAGGCGGTAGACCTGCAGCTCGACCTCTCAAGACTGACTCCCACCATGTCTGCACAAGACCCTCTAGTCGGAAACTCGCAAGCTCCACCCATCGATCATCCGAACATCTCAGCGAACGGCAGATCCTGGCTAAACTGTCAAGGAACGTCTGTGGGTCCTCCGCTGCCTCGGTGCCGGTGAATACTGGAGGTCTCAGCCTCAAGAAATCCTATAGCGAAACCGGGATGGCCACAGTGGTAGTAGTAGGAGCAGGTATCATGGTCGTCTGTGATGTAGTAGGTGCGTCATCCGGCCTCGGTGTACGACTGGCTGCAACTAGGGATCCTACCATCTGACGTAGCTCCTGCATGCCCCCCATCATCTGTCGCAACTCCTCCATACCAGTCTCGAGCCTATCCATACGGCCTGGGGAAGGTGGATCGGTCTGTCCCTGCGGCGTAGGCATACCACCCTGCTCAGTCCTAGTCTCGGGCGGCAGCCCTCTGTGCCCTCGTAGCCTTCGGCGGTATAGTGGCTGTTACAGGAAAACGGATACTAAGAACAGTGCAATAGGATCATAGGATACACGGAATTGAAGAAGGAATTTTCAAGCAAGTATATCCTAAAGTCACTTAGGCGGAGTACCGTATCGCAAGTATGCCGCGGACATACACACGCTACGTTACCCTACTTAAGTCACTTACTCCATCTACCAAGGGTCATCCTACACTCAAAAAGGTAAAACCTAACGCTCTGATACCAACTTTGTCACGACCCGCAGGGTACGGAACGTGACTGGCACTTAAGTTTACGAAACGTCTCAAGACGTCCGTAAAATAAGTAAGCCAAAGCCCAGAAACCAAAACCAAACAGGCAAAAGAGTGAAGAAAACCCAATCAATTGAAAGCGAGTTTATCAAATAAGTCATATAAAACCCTTTTTAAAAACAATACCAATTTTTCCGAAAATTTCGGCAGAGTCTCCTTGGTAAATACTGGCCCCCAAAATGGGTACAACAAGAATATATATGAATCCAACAAATATGGCATCCCCAAGCGGGAGCTAGCTCTTCGCCACAAGGCGGTCACAAATCCCACGCAATATAAAACAACAACATGCAAAAATAATCATAAAGAGCATAAGAAAAACATCATGTTGGCTCAAGTGAGCTCGACCCCAAAATACAGCATAAAAGTCCACAAATCTCACAGTCTCATCTCTAGGTCAAAATACAACAATACTGGTAGAAACAGTAGATGGAGTGCACTAGATACAAAGAATATATAAGGTGGTACAAAAATAATGATATAACCCACCTAAGAGCAAAACCTCGAGTCCAGGCAAAAGAAACAAGAGCGCCCGCCGCTAGGCACTGACGGAGCGGACCTGAAAAAGGCTATGGCACAACGGGGGTGAGTTGCCAACTCGTGAGTAATAAATAACATCTACACAGGCTATCGTATGCATGCACACAAGCATCCTAGCATCTAAATACAGGTAAGGCAGGTCATAATGGCAAGTATGTACGCAATATGAATATGCTAGCAGGTATGAATGCAATGCGAATCAACTCGTGATCTGAATGTGTAAGTATAAGAAGTCCTGTTTTTCCCTTTAAGAATCTCTTTTGAAATACCAGCACAATACCAACAAAATCAACAAGAACCTGTGTCCAGCAACGACACCTCAAAACTATCACAAATCTCATATATCCATGTCATAGTATCTCTGGCCTCAGCCATCCGGCTGACCCAGCTAAATATCAAAATCTCATCATCTCGCGGCCACGGTCGGTATCCTCTGGATATCCGCCGTGCCAAACAGTCACCGGTAGGTAATCCGTCCCCTGCCAGGCTCAACGTCAACACCACATTCATCTTGCCCCGGGGTACCATACCGGGCCCACCATGTACCCGTGACGGTTCCTCCACTCCTCGACACGGATCTCGAAAACCACAGCAAACTCATGGTGGACGACACTTTACATCACTAGAAAACCGCAATTACATATTTTAAAAACATAATAAGTTTAGAAATTTTTGCGGCTTTCCCCCGAAATCCAGAAATATCATAAAATCACAAGAAATCCTCATAAGTGCATATATCAATGGTGATGAATGCATATGGTATCAATAATTAAGCTACGATGCATGATTAATAGACTAGGCATGAACAAATACTATGATGAGGTACATGCACATGAATAGCAATCTTAAGATTTCATTTTAAGGAATTAAAGGCAATAACACAGGTTTAAGCATCAATTAGTAAAAGGTTTCAAAATTATCGGTTATCTAGTGTGGTGGCATGGCAATTACCAGGGCGTGTGTGTAAGCATGAATAGTGCTCGTGCTGCATATAAAAACCCTGGCAATGGTACAGGTGTCCTTTAAAATGGTTTCGTATATGTATGTCAATATAGGGCATGAATGTAGCAAATAATCATACAAGTATTACACCCCTAATTACTAACATTACTAAGAATCATTTTTAAGGTACTAAAAATATCGGGCGGCTTGCGCCATCCAACGATAGTCCCCCATAGATGTTACATCTACTCACCGGAATCCCTAGCTAGTCACGTCCAATCACCGCTTTCCCCTTTCGAGCCGCGTCTGACGTCTCCGCGACCGAACCTGGAATTTACATCAATACCAAACATAAGGTTAGATATCAAGAACGACGCAAAACCCAAACGAAGATACTAACGTTCGCAAGCTAGGTACAACGTGCACAAGGTGCGCGGAACACACGCGAAAATCGCAAAAACTGCAAAAATCGCCGATTTGGTCGCCCGGCAAAACTAAAACCCGATTACTCAAAAATCCGCACTCACGCATCCTAAATGTCATAGGATAAGCCAACAATAATCTAGATATCGCAATTAGTTCGCCACAATAATATACTAAAAACCTAGTAAGCTAGAAGTTTGCAAATTTGGTGCAAATATCGACAATTAGCGACAAAATTAACACAATCCAACACAACAATCCAAACTAACCCACTAGCTAGCCATTACACTAATTTTAAATCATTAACTAAGCTTAAAAACCTAATTTCCATAAACAAAACCTTTCTTGATTTTCATAATTAGCAATTTCAATCCAAAACTAAACATGACAATACCAAATTAACACTAATTTGAAGCCCACACAAATAAAGTAACCTCATTAACTTAGATTAGTAACAACTAGATAGCAAAATAGATTTAATTAACTAACTAATGGTTTCTAAAACCCTAGTTAAACTCTAACCATAAACTTTAAAAAAAACTAGATTATAACTAACACTAAATTAATACTACAACCATTTAACTTAAGAAACTTAACCAAAAGATTTTAATTAGCAAGAATATATACCTCAACTAGAGATCTAGCAAGAATAATTTGCCTCCAAAGATGCCTCCTTTCCACAAGATTTAAACTAAAGTGGGTGTGAGAAGAGATGGAACAAGGTTTTGTGTTAAAATGGTGAAGGAAATTGTTGATTTTTGGAGCAATATTTGGATTAACTTTGATGAAGAAAAGAGATGAGGCAAAAAATGGGGGAGGGGCTGCTGCAAACTGCAGGAATTCTGTGGAGAGAGAGGGGGATGGGGGATGTGAGAGGATGGTGCAAAAAGTCTTAGTCAAAACCCCCCCAAAAAATACCATAATACCCCCACCTAAATACTATATTTAAATCCTATTCAAAACCATTCATTCACAAGACTTAAGGTCAAAAAAGAGAGGGATGGGGGCTGCTTCAGAAGTGGTGGGGCCGGCCTTGGGGAGTGGGGGTGAGTGGGAGTGAATACAAAAAGAAATTTTATGCAAAAAGACCCCCTACAAGTCAAAAATTGCAAGTTTAAGCTTAAATTCAATAAATTTCGTTTTCCATAACAAAAATTAGTTAAAACTTAAAATAAATTACTAAAAATTTATGGTACAACTAGATTTTAATTAACATGATTTTAAAGCTTAATTTTAGCCCATTTAAATTTGTATTTATCGCTAATTTAATGTATTTTCTTACCGGCTTAAAATAATATTAAAAAATTGAAAAAAAGGGAAAATTTTTTAAATGACCAAAATTTCATAAGTAACTCATTAGCTACTAAAAACAAGCAATTACCTATCCATTTTAGGTATAATTAGTCCTAAACTGCAAAATAACGAAAAAGACGGTTTTCGGAAAAATACCGAATTTTCACCGATTTTCAGGAAAACACCAAAACGACTTTTAAAGGCGCTACAGATATCAATCATGAAAGCATCGCAATGAAACTAGGTCGTCGGTTCTTGAACTTGCTAGGGTTTACAAAACTCGTAGCACTCAAGAATCGATTTAAGATATGATACATCATCATTCTATTGATCGTCTCGACTCCTCGACGAGCGGAGTATTACTCAAACATCACAACAAGAACTACAACTACAAATTGAGATCGAATCATGATGCAAGAATTTAAAGAAAACAAGATAAAAGAATATCACCTTTTATTTATATCAACAATTTCATTACAGTCGCTCAAGAACTACAAGAGGAAGAACTAGATTGTTGATTTGGCTTCGCTTTTCTCCGTGAGTCGTGGATCGGCTTGGACCACTTGCTTTGTTGAAGATCGGCTCCGCTCATAAAAGGTTGAAGGGCTTCTTGCTTGATGTGGTACTCGGGATCTTGGCTTTTGATTGGAATTAGGGTTAGGGTTTCACACAAGTCTTGTCACTAGACTTGTGGAAGAAGATGAAGAAAGGGGTAAAATGAAAAGTAAAGAATGAATGGTTCTAGATTCTAGATTCTAGATTCAATGAATGGATTCGGGATCCTTTAACCCTAGGTCTAGGCTTCTATTTATAGATTTCCCAAACCCTAGGTCTAGGTTTGAAATTACGATTCCCTCTAAAAGTTTATTGAGGAGCTTCTAGAAATAGTTTGTTAGGAGTTAGCTTAGGCTTTAAGCTAGGGTTGTTTAAGCTTTAGAAACCCTAGTTTGCTGAACTGGCAGAAGCTTCTGGGTTCTTCTGGAATTTGATGTAGATTTCTGAGCTGTAGGAGCTGATAGAGGAATTTTGCACTGAAGATTGAAGGCTGAAGTGGCAACGCCGCCGCGGAACCGCGGCTCAAGCCGGCTCCGACCGCAGTTCCGCGGCCATGTGTTGGCTTCATGTCTTGGTTCTTCTGGTCTGGTCTTGGGATGTCATATGGAGCTTTATCTGATATGTTGAATTGTATTTTGACTTTTGGATTGCTACTAGAACTGAAATCATTGAGTTGGCGTAATATTTGATCAGCACCATGTAAATTTTATGCTTTTCTTCTGGGTTTTCCTGCACAGATCTCAAAACAAGTGTTGCGCAATATAGGGATGATGCGATGCCATGAAATGTGGTCAAATTCATTTATAGTGCCGGTTTTAGAGTCTATCACATGCAATCTGATATTTAACGACTGATTTGCTAATATGTGAAATATGAATACCGTATATTTTTAAATGAATGCAAATGATAGGAAAATTACCGGTTAAAAGATGCAGTATTTTCAACTGATCAATTTCCCCCAAACTTATTTTCGATCGTCTCGAGAGAACTGTTTTATTTAAAAAGAGAAGGAGAAAATAAAGAAAGAGAAAAAAATAACTAGCACACTTTCGTTGGCAACACGATTGCACTGAGCACGTGCAACAAGCCTTTAAGCCTCTAGGTGTCCTTTGTAGGAGGAGTGTTGTCTCCTAAGGGTTTTCTGCGGATTGCACCCACAAAATCCAATAATAAAAGAAAGATCATGAATATTACATTTAAAGAAAAGAATTGTAGAAGATAAGCTTTGAAAATTAGGGTTTCCAACTAAGCTAGCTTTTCGGTTGTCATGAGCCCTATCTTAATGGTCATGAAAAAATGTCGGAAATCACATCCTCCCTTAATAAAACATCGTCTTATTTTTCATTCTTATCTTTCTTCCAAACATCGATCATATCACCCTGCGTGTGTGTAAAGACATCCCTACACCCGGAGAATTCAATTCAAGCTATCATACTCTTGCCCATCAGCCTCAGTACTTTTTAATTAATGAATATTTAGACGAGATTGCTCACACACTTTCATGCGACCGTTAATACTTCTTGAGGTACTAACCGACCGATTACTCCTGTGCTTGCTTACTTGGTGTATTTTCCTCGTCTTGCATCACCTCAGGCATAGCAGTGACTCTCAGACTAGTTGGCCTTAGGGCACGAGGTGAAAATGCACCCTCGCTATACATTTTTTTATTGCCCTCGGTGATAACAAAACCAGTGTCCGTTTTTCTCACCACTTTATATTTTCTTCATTTCATTTTTTTTATTTCCTTCATACTTTTGGCTTTAAGACAAGAGCATTTCAAGGTATCCTCTACTATCCCAGGCTTTAAGACGTGTGTAAGTGCGAATAGCAGGATATCAACGTTCAAAATGTTTGGCTTCCAGAATAGAAACTATTTTTCAGACTTATTTTTATCCTCAGATTAGTGACGTCTTTCATCTAACTAACCCTTGGGACAACGGCTCATAACTACTTATTACTAGTTCGTATAAGAAAACTTCTAATTTTCTTGGTTTTCTTAAATTTTTCTAATCTCATGGATGTAATTTTTCACTATCTAAACTTTCATTATCTTATTTATGTACAAAAAATGTTTAAATGTTAAAATTATTTATATTTTCAAGATTTTAAATTTTTATGGATTTTGAAAATTTTTAAATTTTTATTAGTTTTTAAAGAAATGTTTTGTGCTTATGCAAATGATGCAAAAATAAGCACAAACCTCCCCCAAACTTGTTTTCAATAGTGTCCTCACTGTTGCCAACAGCTATATCTACAAAACCTGTAAGTCTGGGAGGAATTATTAGTGGGGGCAAAATATATAAGTGAAGAACTTCCCCCAAACTTACTCTTTTCACTCACCTCCATTCAAAAGATGATGCAATGATATATTGGACATGAAGGTGAGACGGAGGAATTTTAATCCAAATAAACTGGCTCCTGTAAGAACATGAGCTCCTCCGTGGGGTCAGTAGAAAAAAACGGCTTTAGTCTATGTCCATTCACTTCGAAAAAGGTGCCGTTTTTAACATTTTCTACTTTTACTGCCCCGTGCGGGTATACAGTCCGCACAACAAAAGGTCCCTTCCACCGAGATCGGAGCTTACCCGCGTGAAGGTGTAATCGTGAATCATAAAGGACTTGTTGACTTTGTGTAAATGTTTTCCTCAAAATGTTTTTATCGTTAAAAACCTTGGTCCTATTCTTTATGATTACAGCGTTATCATAAGCTTCATCGCGGAGTTCGCTTAGCTCGTTAAGTTGCAGCTTCCGAAAGTTGCAGGCTTCTTTGAGGTCGAAATTAATTTCCTTAATAGCCTATAATGCTTTATGCTCTATCTCGACTGGTAAATGACATGCTTTCCCAAACACTATCCAAAATGGAGACATCCCTAGGTCAGTTTTAAATGCAGTTCGGAATGCCTAAAGAGCATCCGTCAGTTTGGTCGACCAGTCTTTTCTATTTTAGCAACAGTCTTCTCCAGGATAAGTTTGATTTGTCTGTTTGAGATTTCAGCCTGCCCGCTTGTTTGGGGGTAATAGGGTGTAGAAAGTCGGTGGTTGATTGGATATTTCCGCATCAAAGTCTCGAAAGACCTGTTGCAGAAATGTGTCCCATTATCGTTAATAATAGCGCGTGGGTGTCCAAATCGCGAAAAGATATTCTCTTTTAAGAACTTAATGAAAACTTTCCTGTCATTAGTGCGACATGGAATGGCTTCAACCCACTTTGAGACATAATCAACCGCCAGCAGTATGTACAAATTCCCAAAGGAGTTGGAAAATGGACCCATAAAATCTATGCCCCAAACATCAAATATTTCAACAACCAGAATGGGTTGCTGAGGCATTTCATTTCTCTGGGAGATTCTACCCGTGTACTGACATTGTGTACAGGTTTTGCAATAGTCAAACGCGTCCTTGAATAAGGTCGGCCAATAAAATTCACATTGCAAAACCTTCTCCGCCGTCTTTTTAGGACCAAAGTAACCCCCGCAGGCCTGATCATGACAAAAAGAAAGAACACTCTTGAACTCATCTTTCGGGACACACCGGCGGATGATCTGATCAGGACAATACTTAAACAAGTATGGATCATCCCAGTAAAAGTGTTTTACTTGGGATAAAAAGCGGTATTTGTCCTGTTTTGACCAATCGCTCGGTATAAGTCCCGTGACAAGATAGTTCACTATATCCCTTAACCATGTTTCATTGGATACGCTCAAGAGCTGTTCGTCAGGGAACGAGTCATTGATCGGCAGGGTCACAAGGGAAGAAGAGATGCATGAAAGATGGTCAGCTACTACGTTTTCACATCCTTTCTTATCTTTGATAACAAGATCAAATTCTTGTAACAGATGGATCCAACGTATTAGTCGACCTTTTGCATCTTTCTTCGCCAGAAGATGTTTTAAGGCGGAATGGTCAGTATACACAACTATAGGTGAGCCAATTAAGTAAGGCCTAAATTTTTCTAATGCAAATACAACCATTAAAAGTTCTTTTTCGGTGGTTGTATAATTGATTTGCGCATCATTCAGGGTCTTACTAGCATAGTATATTACGTGTGGCATCTTTTTGATGTGTTGTCCTAAGACTGCACCTACTGCAAAATCAGATGCGTCACACATCAGCTCAAAGGGGTAGTCCCAGTTTGGTGATGATAAAACGGGGGCTGAAGTGAGTGAGTGTTTAAGTGAGTCGAAAGCTGTCGCACAGTCCGAGTCAAAATGGAAGGTAGTATCCTTGGCCAGGAGAAGAGTTAAAGGACTAGCAATTTTGCTAAAATCCTTAAAGAATCTCCTATAAAAGCCTGCATGGCCAAGGAAATATCGAATATCATTGACGTTTTTGGGATGAGGGAGGTTTTGAATGACATCTATCTTAGCTCTGTCAACCTCAATGCCTTTCTGTGAAATGACATGTCCAAGAACAATTCCTTCTTGGACCATGAAATAGCATTTTTCCCAGTTCAAAGTTAAGTTCTTCTCTTTGCAACGAGTAAGAACAGCGTCAAGATTCGATAGGCAATCGGAAAAAGAGTCTCCAAAAATCGAGAAATCGTCCATAAAGATCTCCAGAAAATTCTCTACCATATCAGAGAATATCCCCATCATACACCGTTGAAAGGTAGCGGGAGCATTGCATAACCCGAAGGGCATGCGACTGTAAGCAAAGGTACCAAAAGGACAAGTAAAAGTGGTTTTATCTTGATCCTTTTTGGCGATGGGGACCTGATTATAGCCTGAGTATCCGTCCATAAAACAATAATACTCTCGTCCCGCCAAGCGTTCCAGCATTTGATCAATGAATGGTAGAGGAAAGTGGTCTTTCCTCGTGGCAGCATTGAGTTTTCTATAATCAATACATACACACCACCCAGTTTGGACGCGTGTCTGAATCAACTCATTTGCTTCATTGGTTATAACAGTGATGCCGGATTTCTTAGGAACGAAATGTATAGGACTCACCCATTGGCTATCAGAGATGGGGTATATAATACCATTATCTAGGCATTTGACGATCTCTTTCATCACTGCTTCCTTCATGATGGGATTTAACCGACTCTATGGTTCTCGGGTTGGTCTGGAATCATCCATCACATGTATATGATGTTCAACTATCAAGGGACTGATCCCTTTGATGTCCGCCATACTCCAATCGAACGCCTCTTTGTTAGATCTCAATACCGATAAAAGTGCATTCTCTTGCTCTAATGCTAGAGAAGCGGATATTATAACCGGTAAAGACTCCTTCTTACCTAAATAAGCATATTTAAGATGAGAAGGTAAAATGTTTAGATCTAATTCAGGCGGTGAAATGATAGAAGGAGGGATCATTGAGTGATTTTTGGATTTACAAATAAGCTCAGAGCCTGTGAAAGATACAGACTCGGGTGGAGAAAAGTCAGAAGTTCAGGACTAAAGTGTAGGTAAAGTGTCCTCACTAAGATCATGTGTAAAGTCAAACAGAGATGTGGTAATGTCATCGAGATCAGTAAAGCATAGTTCCTCAGCTCCGCAACTATCGGGAGCGATCTCGTGGACAGAGCACACAACGAGAATATGAGCAGAGGGTTCTGATGGCTGACTTCCAACTTTGTAGATATTTAGTTCAATGGTCATATTTCCAAATGATAAGTTCATTGAACCATTTCTACAGTTGATAACAGCGTTGGAAGTAGCAAGGAAAGGACGACCCAGAATCACCGGAATTTGGCCCCGGGGGTTTACTACAGGCTGTGTGTCGAGCACAATGAAGTCTACAGGGAACACAGATACCCCGACCTTTATCAACACATCCTCTAATTCACCCCTTGGTTTGGTGATTGAACGGTCTGCCATTTGGAGAGTGCAGTGAGCAGGTTTCAGCTCTCTAATCCTTAATTGCTCATAGACAGAATATGGAAGTAGGTTAACACTTGCGCCAAGGTCTAAAAGAGCACGATTTATGTTTTTACCCCCAATAGAAATCGATATTGTAGGACATCCTGGGTCCTTTCGTTTCTTTGGTAGCTGGGGGATAAAAGCAGTTCTAATATTATTAGACATAAAGACCTTCTTTGGCACTTGAGTCTTCCTCTTCCTAGTGCACAAGTTCTTAAGAATTTTCACATAAGCGGGGACTTGTTGAATCGCATCTAGGAGAGAGATGTTGATGTTAACCTGTTTGAACATCTCTATAATTTTCTCCATATGAGGACTCGTTCTATTACTCCTTAACCGATTCGGGTAAGGAGCTTTCACAATAAGTGCCGGGTCCATCATAGGAGAAGGAAGAGGGGGTAGACGAGATCCCAAAAGAGGTGTGGGGACCGTCTGTGGAGAACTAGAAGGGCTATACTGAGGTGTCGAGCCTAATGGGAAATGGAGAATAGGCTAGCGAGAAGGTGGTGTGGTAGAAGAACAAGGATCAGAAGGAGAAGTGTGTGTGTGAGGAAAGGTCTCAGCCGGGGTGTTATTGATAAGATTTTCAATATCATCAATTCCTTCCCCGACATGATTATTCAGCACTCTTCCCGATCTCAACGTTGTGACGGAATTTACATTGTAATGCCCAGGATTCTGTAGGGGTTGAGACGGAAGTTTCCCTTTTTCTCTCGTACTCATTTCGGCTTTAAGTCGTGCGATTTCAGCTTCCATCGATCTGATACTCTCAGCTTGGGACGCTGAGTTTTTCTTTATCTCACTGACGGAAGATCTAACCTCAGTCAAAACCTCTATGAAATTTGACAAAAGTGATTTCATGGATTGAGTGAATTGAGAGAATTCGTCAGAACTGGACAATAGCATAGGATTAGACTGTGCAGGAGTGTTGACCTGGTTTTGGAAATTTTGTGACTGGTAGGGGTGCTGAGTGAGTTGAAGTGGTTGCTGTTGTGGTGGAAGAGCTCTTTGAAAATTATTTTGGCTTGGAACCGTGTTTTGAGATTGGTTTTGGTTCCAAGCAAAATTCGGGTGATTCCTCCAACCCTGATTGTACGTGGAAGAATATGGATTGTTCCTAGGTCTTTGAAATGCGGCATTGGTATGCTCGTGACCTTGAAACGGAGAATTTAGTGGACACTCTTCGGTCAAATGAGAAGGATCAGAACAGCATCCACATACAGTTTTGGAGAGTGACATTTGATTTAGGGCGGCAGCTAAAAATTTGTTTTCCATAGCGTCAAATTTCTTGTGTAAAGCTGAAATCTCAGCTCTAACTCCTATGGAAATATCATTGCTATGCCTAGACGATTGACTCACACCTTCCCACTGTAAGGACTTTTCAGCGAAATTTTCTAGAAAATTCTAGGCTTCCCATCATCTTTAGTCATGAAGTTGCCTTGACACATGGATTCAAGGGTCTGTCTTGTGTTAGGATTAATGCCCTCATAAATGATTTGGCATAGTTCCCATCTCGGGATGCCGTGATGTGGACATTGGACTAACAGATCCTTGAAACGTTCAAGACATTTTGAAAATGTTTCATTTGGAAGCTGGATGAATTGATAGATTTCGCTACGGACTCGAGCTGTCTTTTGATGTGGGTAGAATTTCTTAAGGAATTCTTTAACGAATTCTTCCCAATTTGAAATGGAATGTGCGGTAGTGTTATACAGCCACTTCTCGGCTAAATCGCACAAAGTGAATGGGAGAAGACGAAGACGTAAAGCATCCACAGAAAGCTGTGAAGTACCCATCATTGCGCGTACATTTTCAAATTTGGTGATAAATGCATATGCGTCTTCAGACTCGAGACCGTGAAATTTTGGTAGAAGGTTGATGTATTGGGGTTTTATTTGAAATTTTTCCCCGTTGGCTGGTGGAATGGAAAGACAGGTCGAAAGAGGACCTCGAATAGGGTAGCACCTCTCCTGGAGAGAGATGCGGGGTGGATTCTGCGCACCAACGGACGGCGGCAGATTAGGGTTGAGGAAGTTCGATGGGGGTGGATCCATCGATGTGGGTGTGGTAGTGGGTAACGAAGAAGTAAATGGAGAAATACCGACTTCGGAGTCGATAAAGGGTACGCGGACTAAACGGGCACTAGAATCCCGTGTCCAGCCTATCTTGTACTAAAAAGGGTTAGTACAAGTGGCAGCGTTGACTTTATAATTAGGGGTAATGAATGAATGAATGCTGTGTTTGTTTTGAAAATAGGACGGATTTTTGAAAAAATGATGCAACACAACAAATGCAATACATAAAACCCTAATTCTAAGGGTCGCCTAGGTCAGATCTCTAGACCGCTCCTAACTGCCAGAAGACAAGACGCAGGATAAAATCCTCCACTGCCTATTTGTCTCTCCTGTGGCCAGGTAAGTGCCAGGTATGTGGGAGGTTCTCTACTACGTAAGTAGTGGGCCTAATTAAGTAACCACTAGCCTTCGACACACTTGTCTAGACACCACAAGAGAAACGCGGATAAGCAATGAATTACCCACAGCCATCTTCTGTCCTAAGTGAGCGCGACGGTCCTTAGAGTCATCTCTAGATCTTTTTTAGTTAATGTGGGTCAATGCGGATGCAAGTTTTGTGATTTTTCGGGGCCTAGGAAGGGTAATGAACTCCCCACCTAATTTGGATTTGGCCGTGCCCCTTAATATCCGTATTTAGAATGCAAACAACCAAGAAACAAAAACACGCACAAATTTAATTTGCTTTTTGCGCGCTGCGATTATTTGCAAAGAAGCCTGCAGAAATTTATTAGTTGGAGTAGAGAAAGTAGAAGAGAAGCAAGTAAGAAGCTTACTGTGAAATTTCTGTACCGACGGCGCTTCACCAAGGCGCGGAACCGCGGCAAATAGCGGCTTAGACCGCGGATGGGCAGCCGTATGTACTGCTCCCTGCTTCAAATTTCAACAGCAAGCTGCTGTTGATTTCTCCAGCTCTCTGGAAATTTCCAAAAAAATTCTCCAATTGCACAATAGCTCCAGATTTCCTTGCAATGAACCACAACAAATCGTTTAGGGTTTGTGCGAATTTTGATCTAAAAAAATGTAATGGAATAAATCTTTCAATTCAAACTTCAATATTAAACGAATTAGCGCACGATCCACGGCAACGGCGCCATTTGATTGATCTAAATTCTTGTTTGTGTAAATCAAATCAAATGATCCCCGGCAACGGCGCCATTTGATTTATTCTAAAATTCAAGACTGTGTCGTGTGTAAATCGAATGAATTTCTTTGTGTCGGTATTTAGAAAATTGAATAAAATTCACAATCAAAGAATTATATTTGACCGCAATCAATTACGGTGTCGGTTGTAGATCGTAAGCGAGTGCGGATCGTCCACAGGGATTGTGCGATTCGTATCTATGTTTAATTTGTTTGAATTGAAAAGTTAATCGAAAAGAAAAGAAAACATGATTCAAGATTTTATCGATTGATTCAGGTGTCACTAGTCTAATCAAGAATCAAGAAAATGATAAACAATCGAGAATTGGGTTTCGATGATATTTCCAACCAAATGTCAAGAATCTAAATGAGGCTCGCAGGAATCGATCGGATCTATAGACGTAATGTAATCTCAAGATATCGTGTTCTTGTCCTTCGAAGAATTGATACTAGATCGATGATGATCGACGAGAGTTAGGGCTTTCTCGTGAAACTAGGGTTTCATCATTTAACCCTTGTTCTTTCGTCGATATCATTCACATTCTAGCCTCTAGCAATTTCAAGAAACGATCGTAACTCTCCAATTTCGAGCGATATCAATCAAGAAAGCATCGCAACGAAACTAGGTCGTCGGTTCTTGAACTTGCTAGGGTTTACAAAACTCGTAGGACTCAAGAATTGATTTAAGATATGTTACATCATCATTCTATTGATTGTCTCAACTCCTCGACGAGCGGAGTATTACTCAAACATCACAACAAGAACTACAACTACAAATTGAGATCGAATCATGATGCAAGAATTTAAAGAAAACAAGATAAAAGAATATCACCTTTTATTTATATCAACAATTTCATTACAGTCGCTCAAGAACTACAAGAGGAAGAACTAGATTGTTGATTTAGCTTCGCTATTCTCCGTGAGTCGTGGATCGGCTTGGACTACTTGCTCTGTTGAAGATCGGCTCCGCTCATAAAAGGTTGAAGGGCTTCTTGCTTGATGTGGTACTCAGGATCTTGGCTTTTGATTGGAATTAGGGTTAGGGTTTCACACAAGTCTTGTCACTAGACTTATGGAAGAAGATGAAGAAAGGGGTAAAATGAAAAAGTAAAGATTGAATGGTTCTAGATTCTAGATTCAATGAATGGATTCGGGATCCTTTAACCCTAGGTCTAGGCTTCTATTTATAGATTTCCCAGAACCTAGGTCTAGGTTTGAAATTACAATTCCCTCCAAATGTTTGTTGAGGAGCTTCTAGAAATAGTTTGTTCGGAGTTAGCTTAGGCTTTAAGATAGGGTTGTTTAAGCTTTAGAAACCCTAGTTTGCTGAACTGGCAGAAGCTTCTGGGTTCTTCTGGAATTTGATGTAGATTTCTGAGCTGTAGGAGTTGATAGTGGAATTTTGCACTGAAGATTGAAGGCTGAAGTGGCAGCGCCGCCGTGGAACCGCGGCTCAAGCCGGCTCCGACCGCAGTTCCGCGGCCATGTGTTGGCTTCATGTCTTGGTTCTTCTGGTGTGGTCTTGGGATGTCATATGGAGCTTTATCTGATATGTTGAATTGTATTTTGACTTTTGGATTGCTACCAGAACTGAAATCATTGAGTTGGCGTAATGTTTGATCAGCACCATGTAAATTTTTGGCTTTTCTTCTGGGTTTTCCTTCACAGATCTCAAAACAAGTGTTGCGCAATATAGGGATGATGCGATGCCATGAAATGCGGTCAATTTCCTTTATAGTGCCGGTTTTAGAGTCTATCACATGCAATCTGATATTTAACGACTGATTTGCTAATATGTGAAATATGAATACCGTATATTTCTAAATGAATGCAAATGATAGGAAAATTGCCTGTTAAAAGATGCAGTATTTTCGACTGATCAAGTCATGTCGGAGTGAAGCCCATCACACCTTGAGAATGTTACGACCCAAAGTTTGGCACGTGACCGGCACTTAACCACGTGACATCTACAGGCGTAACGCGACTAAGTAAGCCGAAATCCAGAAATCAAAACCATAAAAAGTATAGAGTGCTTAAAACATTTATTAGAATATTTGTTAAAACATATAGAAAACTTTAAGTTGTTTAGTAGAATTCTTTAAAGTTCAAGTTATCCTTTAAAAATTTTGGCAGCATTTCCTTTGTAAAATTTGCCCCGAGATTGGGTACAAAGCAATAAATGAGTAAAATGATACACAATAAAAAATAAGCATCCCAAACGGGAGCAATCACGCCCAACGGTGGAAAGAACACCACAATGATAATATATGACGCCATAGCAAAGAAAGAGTAAAAATAAGTGAAGACAACATGAAATATATAACTGCATAATAAAGTCGGCTCACAACGAGCTCGACACCAGAGTACAATAATATACACCGTCCTCACAACTGGTCTCTAAATCCATACATAAGTAGTAGATGGAGAATACTAGATAAAATGATGTATACAACTGGAAAATAAACAGATACCGCACAAAACCCACCTATCAGCAAAAGGGGCTAGTATGCCAACTTCAACGGTATCTGTGTCAAAAGATGTACGAAAACCAGCCTGCCGCGACTACTCCGAGGGACAACCTGCAAGCACTGTGGCACAACGGGGGTGAGTTGACAACTCGTGAATAGTAGATAACATATAAAGGTAATTGCGAGTATGCACGTGCTACGATACTCTAACCTATGCCAACAGATAACATCTATATGATGAACTGGATGCTCAAATCATGCAACAAATGCGATCTAATAACATCTCTATGTGATGAGCATGGTATACATTAATCGTGCATAGCAATGAAATCTAACAACCCTATATAGAATGAGCAGGGTATGCAATAAGCATGCATAGTATGTGTACTCTATCAGGTACAATAGACACAGGATGAGATGTGAAATACTGAATGCTGAGCATGGGAATAAATAGTTTCTACACGGAATATCAACGTGGAAAATAACTGATGTCCATCAATACACCCAAATCCCAAAAAGACTCTGGCGCCGTCATCCTCATCGGCCCTCAAATCCTGTAAATCTCATAGAATCGTGAGTGCCCAACATCGGCACTCGAAATATCATAATATCAGCCGTGTCTAGCATCGACACGCAAATCCTCAAGTATCGGGCTCCGTCCATCGGATCGGGCCATGGGCTCCGTCTGTGGAATTGGCCCTCGGCCCCGGCAGTACGCGTCGTCCCGTATCTATCTATCGACTCTGGTCGGTATCCTCCGGATAATCGCCAGGTCTAACCAATCACCGGTAGGTAGTAGCCCCTCCGCCGGGCTCACCGTCTAACAATACGAGTCTTCTTGCCCCGGGGTACCGTACCGGGTCCACCATGTACCCGTAATCAGTGCCTACCGCTTCTCGAATCGGGTATACTCACACAAGCTCTGTCGAACCGAGAAAACTCATGGTGGACGCACTGAAATATCATATCAAGAGAAACCGGGTTTTTAAAATAGTGTGTATTTTCTTAAAATGATACCACGGTTCTCAAATCCAGAAATCATATGAACCCAAAACTCAATGCATAAATCCATGCAATGTATAGTATGATACTAAGAGTAAAAAGGGAACACCACTCTTTTAAAAGAATCCAATTTTGAAAATATCTCATACGGTCCCTATTTTCATGAAATCAAATCAATATCATCCATGTATGTGACATATGTATATATGTAGGTATGGATGTGCAAATGGATATATATACGTGAATATGAGTGTAGCACTAGTATGAATATACAGTGTGCATGTGCGCAGGTATGAAGATATCAATATATGTGTGCACTGGTATGAATATACAACGTGCATGTGCGCAGGTATGAAGATATCAATATATGTGTGCACTGGTATGAATATACAGCGTGCATGTGCGCAGGTATGAAGATATCAATATATGTGTCAATATGCAACAAGTCATGACAATCCGCAATGATGCGACACTCACTCGATATGTATAATGTGTAGCAATCCTATAGCGCAAGTGTCATGGCAATCACTAACGGTGTGAGTGTAACATACAAATGGTGCTCGTGCAGCTTTAACCGTTAGTGACAGTGCAGTGTTCTATAGCTAGCAATACTATATGCAATAAGGGAGGTATGCTACGCTAATGCACATGAACATCTATGACTAAATATCCTATCACGCCCTGACGCTTAACGCCATACGGGTGATTTCCCCGTAGATGTTAAATCTACTCACCTGGTCGCGTGCTACACGTAGCCGACCACTTGCTTCCCTTTCTTGGTGGCATCCGACGTACCCTCCTGCGAACCTGGAATTTACACAATGATTCCATATATAAGCAAATATCTCGCAAAACGCGATGTCGAAACAAACGAGAAACTCGCGTCGCGAATTAACGCGCGTGTGTACGATATGCTGAAACGTGTGTATACGCGTCTAAAACTAACTCGACACGTCGCGACACGCTGGATCACAGAACCCGCTCACGTATCGCGCGTATCGCGCGAACTAAACGTACTTGAAAAATGATATACTGTCCTAGATTCTACCTAAGTTAAAAACATACAAAATTGCATATACCATAAGTCCTAGAATAGCAGCAAATACCTATAGAACAAACCCTAACACCTAACTCCCTAGTCTGGCCGCAATTTGCGGCCAGAAGGAATATTCTGGCGGCCAGAAGTTGGGGTGGGGGTCTCGTGCTCTGGTGGTGTGGTCAGGGTCTCCCAAGTAGGCTACAGTCAACTCAGATTTTATCTGGGGTACCCGGGTCTATAGCAGATCACAGAAAGCCACGATTTTGCTTTTAAAAGGTTACATTTTGCACAAATTGAAAACTTAAGGTATTTTAGTGCAATCTGGGGTTTACCTAGGTTTAAGTGGCCCTAATAAGACTTAATTAAGTTAGTATACCCAATACTAACCTCACTTAACCAAAGTTCACACTAATCACCATATTTAGCACTGAAAACGCATAATTATCGCTAATCGAATCTAAACTACACAAACTAAGCGAGCAAGGAAAGAGTTTATAGATTATACCCCTTAGGAATCCTACAAGCAAGGAGAAGGAGAAGAAGAAGAAGAGAAGGTGCTGCTGCTAGGGTGCTGCTGTTGCTGTTGCTGCCTGTAGCTGCTGCTGTTGCTGCCTGTGCTGCTGCTGCTGATGCTGGGGCTGCTGCTGCTTGTGCTGTGGCTGTTGATGCTTGTGCTGCTGCTGTTGTTAAGTGTGTGTGTGTGTGTGTGTGAGTGAGAGTAGAGAAAAAATGAGAGCAAATGAGAGAAAACAAAAGAAATAATAGCACACAAAGTGTCAACCCCTCTCTCTCTCTTCATTAAATGCAAGCATGACACTTGCCATGATGCCATTTCTCTCTCTGTCTCTCCCCTCCATGTCAACCATATTCAAGTAATTTCTATTTTCCTTTTTAAAAGAAAACACACTTAATTTAAAACCCCATAACTTAATTTCCATGTTTTAACCCACCATGGTTGCTAATCATGGTTTAACCCCATTTTTAACCCTAGTTTACATGCACAAGTGTGTGCAAGCCTAGGAAAAATTTAATAAAATATTCATTAAATTTGGAAAAATATTTGAAAATTAATTTAGTAAACCTTTTTATTGAAAACCATATATTAAAATATAATTAGCCATTAAACACATCCTAAGGTGTTACAATCTTCCTCCCTTAAGGAAATTCGTCCCCGAATTTAAAAATATAAAGCTGCGCATACCTTCAAAGAGATGAGGATACTTCTTCCGCATCTCGCCTTCGGCCTCCCAAGTGATCTCTTCACCATTCGGGCTGCGCCAAAGCACCTTCACTGATGGCAAGACCTTCGATCTAAGTTTCTTCACCTGCTGGTCCAAAATCACGACTGGCTGCTCGGTGAACGAAAGATCGCGCTCGAGCTGAACGGCCTGATGCTGAATCATGTGCGAAGGGTCATTTAGGTATCCGAGAAGCATCGACACGTGAAATACGGGGTGAACATCTGGGATGTCGGGTGGAAGAGCTAAACGATATGCTACTGCACCGACACGCTCGAGGATCTCGAAAGGACCTATGAATCTGGGGCTAAGCTTCCCCTTCCGTCCAAACCTCGTCACTCCCTTCATCGGAGAGACCCTCAGAAAAACGTGATCTCCAACTGCGAACTCTAATCTGCGGCGGCGTCTGTCAGCATACGATCTCTGCTTGCTCTGAGCTGTCCTTATCCTGTCTCGAATTAGCTATATCTTCTCGGTCGTCTTCTGTACGATCTGTGGCCCCAAAATACTGCTCTCACAGAGCTCTGTCCAACAGACGGGCGATCTACATCTCCTCCCATACAGAGCCTCGAAAGGTGCCATCTGAATAGTATCCTAGAAACTATTGTTTTAGGAGAACTCCACCAAGGGTAAATGATGATCCCAGCTACCACCAAAGTCTAAAGCACACGCTCGGAGCTTTTCCTCGAGAGTCTGAATAGTCCACTCTGACTGGCCGTCGGTCTGCGGATGAAATGCTGTGCTGAAACTCAAATGAGTGCCCAAACCCTCCTGAAGCCTCTGCCATAGTCGGCTGGTAAACTGGGTGTCTCTGTCGGACACAATACACGTCGGGACTCCATGCAGTCATACAATCTTGTCGATGTATATCTGGGCATACTGAGCAAAACCAAAAGTCGTCCTCACTGGCAGGAAGTGAGCCGCTTTCGTTAAACGATCCACGATCACCCAGATGGAGTCATACCCTCGCCTAGTCCTGGGTAGACCCACAACGAAATCCATCGAAATCTGTTCCCATTTCCGCTCCGGAATGGGTAACGGCTGTAGCTCTCCCGCGGGCCTCTGGTGTTCGGCCTTGACTTGCTGACAAGTGAGGCATCTCGACACGAAATCTGTGATGTCCTTCTTCATTCCGTCCCACCAGTAAACATCTCTCATATCATGGTATATCTTGGTGGAACCCGGATGAACACTGTACACCGATCGATGTGCCTCCTCAAGAATCTCACGCCTCAGTCCCTCCGCATCTGGTACGCACAGTCTAGTCCCAAATCGCAGTATCCTGTGATCATCGATCACGAACTCGGAAAATCTTCCCTGTCCAATTTGCGCCATGATCTCTGAACATCGGTCATCACTGTGCTGTGCCTAATGTATACGGTCAAGAAACTGTGGGCATGCACGAACATGCTCATGCTGTCCCCCTATCGGCATGAACTCGAACTGCAATCGACTGTCGCATAATATCTACCAATCTGTCGACGACTGCCTCTGCACTGCGCTCAAACAAGATAGACTGCCCCCGGGCCTCCTGCTCAAAGCATCCGCCACTACATTTTCCTTTCCCGGATGATACAAAATCTCGCAATCGTAGTCCTTCACTAGCTCCATCCAACGGCGCTGTCGGAGATTCAGGTCTCGCTGCTGAAATATATACTTTAAGCTCTTGTGGTTAGTGAATATCTGGCACGACTCGCCGTATAGGTAATGTCGCCAGATCTTAAGTGCAAAGACCACTGCGGCCATCTCCAAATCATGAGTATGGTAGTTCTATTCATGTTTCTTCAGCTGCCGCGAAGCATACGCGATCACCCTGTCATGCTGCATCAATACGCACCCTAGCCCCACTCGTGAAGTATCACAATAGACCACAAATCTTCCTTATCCTGAAGGCAAAGATAACACTGGCGCCGTAGTCAAACAAGTTCGTAGCTACTGAAAGCTATGCTCGCACTCCTCCGTCCAATCGAAAGGAACTCCCTTCCGGGTCAATCTGGTCAAAGGTGCAGCAATACGGGAGAAATCCTGCACAAATCTACTATAGTAACCGGCCAATCCTACAAAGCTGCGTATCTCAGTAACGGATGCAGGCCTGGGCCAACTCTGAACGGCCTCGATCTTCCTCGGGTCTACACATATACCATCCCGTGTAATCACGTGGCCCAAGAAGTCTACGCTGTCAAGCCAGAATGCGCACTTGGAGAATTTTGCGAAAAGCTGGTGCTCCCTCAAGGTCTGCAGTGTGATTCGCAGGTGCTGCTCGTGTAGGGTTCCTAGGCACACTCATGAAGTTACACAAGGCATCAACCATGCCAAAATCAAAAATTTATGTGCCGAGAAACCCTAATGAAGATCGTTAACTAGAGGATAGGCGAAAAAACAAGCAAGCAAACGACTTTGCTACTAAGTGAAAGGGACTACAACCTTTGTAGATCCGGTCCACCACTTTTTTAGCTCCGTGTTGACGTCACTCCGCTGCGATCATCGGAATCCCGGACTCTAGCGTTGGTTTCGTCTGAGAAATGAGCGAGCTAGGTCGTTGACTTCGGTGCCGAAGATGATCTACGTCGAGGCGACTCAAACTCAAGTTCCATCTTGACTTGGTCATGAACCTTATGAAGAAAACACCCTATACAACATGGCAAGTGGTATAGGATGAAGAAATAGGAAGTGGGTTCACTTTGGATTTAGATTTCTCACTTGATTTCATCACTTAGAATTTCCTAGCAAGCTTTTCTTTTGTTCATGAAGAAGAAGAAGAAGAAGAAAGAAAAAGAATTATATCAAAAAGAAAATTCAAGTGATCTCTATCATGTTGCAACCATGGGTGAGATTTTTGTAGAGAATAAACTAGGGTTTAGGTGAATGGTTAAGTTAAGGAACAAAACAAAATGGTCAAGACTTTTTCAAAGATAAATGAAGCACCATGAAGCTTCTTGCATAAAACAAGAAAGCCACAATTTTATTTTCTTTTGCCAAAAATAAATAAATGAAATAAATAAATAAGTTAAAACCCTAACCATTAACCTAAACATGGTTTAAAGCAAACACACACCCAAGTTTGCATGTATCATCAATCATGATACAAACTAGTGCACAAAAATATATCACATATACAACTTGTGCACATCAAGTGAGAAAATCAATCTTAAGTGAACAAATACTAGTTAATGTAAAGTAATATATCAAATATATAATTATACATTAAATCATTAAATCAACACTTGATTTAATGATCCGGTCATACTGCATATAACCGACTAATATCAAGTGTATCAATGTATCGAATCAACACTTGATTCGGTAACCCGACTATATCTTATATAACCGTCCGATGATACAAATCGCGAGAATAGAATTAAGTATCACATACTGGTATTATTCTCGGTCCCGCACATATCTTATATGCGCTCCTATTTCGTCTCGCTTGAGCCAGGAAACCTCTGTGTAGGACTCTAAAAACTCGTCAATACGCCGGCAGTAGGTGATGATCATATCAAACACCTACAAGCCGCAAGCGGTCTGCTAATCGTAACGGCCACCCGGGTATTGAGCGATCAGAAGATCAACGAGCAAGCATGTTCACACTCCTGTGAATCGAACCAGTAACACTTACTGTACAGTCCGGTTTCGTCGTCTGATATGTCGCATATCTCGCCTAGGGTTGGTAAACATCAGACCCCAGTAGCTAGATAAGTCGTGTTGATATGAGGTCTATAACAGTTCGAGAAACTACTGGTAACACTTACCAGTAAATCTCAGCAACCCTGGCCAGGGATTTCCGGTTATAGCCAATCGAACACAGCGCAACATCAACTCCCTATACCGGGAGAGACGAATCCCCTCCTATCGCTCATTGCCTCCATGTGATTCGGGACTGTACCCAAAAACCACCGTTTTGCACACCCTCTTGGATGTGGTAAGGTGGAAATCAAAGCACAGTGGGAATCACACAAGACTCTATGACGATCTCGAGTCTACAGGCTAACCTGTACCAGTGTCACCAGAGAACTGCCATCTGACGTAAGGTATAATACCATCTGGGAGTTCTCGGCGAGTCCGTCCAGTGTACCCAGTCTCCACTGAGCACCCGTATATCATCTCTGATGTCAAACACCAATGGATATTGGATCATCTATCGCCTATATGTATGGGTCGAGAAGGTATACGCTAGTCTACTCTGGTATATCGATGCCCCGTCTCGATACACCCATGACTAGGGACCTTGAAGGATGTACTTATGGACTACCATGTCCCCACTAGTATGATCCGCATCATAATCTAGGTAGTCAAGTACAAATCCTAAGGGCTTTACCAACATGTAACAGAGAGATAATCAGTGTACACGTTAAGGTAAAGAGCAACAAGATAGTATACTATCATGTCGAGCAAGAAAGTCCTCCCTATATATGTCCAAGCATCCACTACAATATACATCCTATGTATAGTAATGGCCTCTAGGGCATACATATAACTAACAATCTCCCACTTGCACTAGGGCCATCTGATAGCAGTGGTTGTAGTATCTCATACTCAACCATCCCATAAGAGTCTCTCTCTGGGAAAAGGCTTTTGTGAGTGGATCCGCCGTGTTGTCCTCTTAGTCTACTCTCCTAACCTCGATCTCCTTGGAGATCAACCATCTCCATGATCAGGTGATACTGCCTTAGAATATGTCTGGATCACTGATGGGACGGACGTTCCTTGGCATAAGCCACAACTCCAATGTCACACAATGGGAGGAGCTAAGTTCATCTCATGAACTAATATACACCCAGACAGCCTCTTTGGTAGCATCTTTAATAGCGATGTTACCAGCCTTTATCGTCTAGTTTGCCATGATATCTCAGCTTGGAACTCTTCCAACATACCGTCCCTCTACTGAGGGTAAAGACAATGCCTGCGACTGACATTCAGTCTTCCTTATCACCCTGGAACCTTTCCAGTGATTTTCCCCAGGATCAATTGATACCATCTCATGACAACTAGTGAGTACCCTAACATCCAATTAAATCTATCTCATAGATCCAAAAAACTAGGATTTAGGAGGTATCACTTTGATCCTATATAGAGAATCCTTGTGATAAGCGGAGATTGACCGAGCGTAGCATAGGAAACTCCTTCCCTATCAAGAGTATGTCATGCACGTACTCTACGAGGATCACCACCATACTCTCTACTACCTTTTTGTATATACAAGGTTCATCTACCATTTTGATGAAGTCAAACCCTTTGACTACCACATCAAAATAGATGTTCCAACTTCGCGATGCCTGCTTTATCTTGTAAAGCAACTTGCACACGTTTCCGCTGCTCCCACTGTTTACGAAGCCCTCTGGCTGCGTTCTTATAGACGTTCTCTTCTAAATCATTATTTAGAAAAGTAGTCATGGCACCCAACCACCAGATATCGTAGTCATGGTATGTAGCTGTGGCAAGTAGGATCTGGATGGACTTAAGCATAGGTCCCTGAAAAAGGTTTCATCATTAGCCACAATCGGTCTATGATGCAAACCTTTAACAAGTCTAGCTTTGAAAGTCTGAACTTTTCCATGTACACCAAGTAATCTTCTCAAGATATAGTTGCTCCTGATGGGGATTTAACCCTTCAGATAAGGCAACCAAAGTCCATACTTTGTTGGTGTATAAGGATTCCATCTCAGATCGTTAAGCATCCATCCATTCTTACAGAGTGCCACTCCTGATGGCCAGCTCGAAACAAGTTGGGTCATCATCTTATGATGCAATCCTCGCTCCCACTGTCATAGAGAAACCAAAGTAACTCTCAGGTGGGCGAGGAACCCTACTAGATCGGCGGAGAGGCTGAGGTTCGTTGGAATCTACTGAATCTTTTGGTTCTACCAAATCATCAGCTGCAGTTTTTATAGCTGGAACATTTCCTGTTCTACAAAACAAACCTTGCCTCGAGCTTGTCCGGATTTTGCTTTTAGACATAGGATGGACATCTCTAAATCTTAACAAACTTAAGATATGGGCTCTTCCCTTTCCATATCACATATGAAGTGGTAGACAACTGATTTGATTTGAACCCAATTCAATAGGTGTGCAACTTCTCAAGTGCATAACTCCCAAAAGGAAATAGGAAACTCAGTAGTACTCATCATAGTGCACACCATATCACATAGGGTGCTATTGCTCCGCCCCGATATACCATCGTGCTATGGTGTATACGGAGGAGTAATGCTGAGAGAGAATCTCATTCTCCTTTAGAATAGTCCAGGATTTCCGTGCTCAAGTATTCTCCTCCCTGATCACATCAAAGGACATAATACTTATACACGGTTTTTGGTTCTCTACTTCTAACTTATATTCTGTGAATATCTCAAAAGGTTCAGACTTGTGTTTCAACAGGAACATATGTCTGAATCTTGAGAGATCATCAAAGAATGTAATGAAGTACAAAAAACCGGTCTTGGTATGTGTAGACAGGGGACCTTTATACATCAACATGTATCATCCCAAAAGTTCACTAACTCTTTCTCTGTTTCCAATAAACAGAGCTATGGTCATCTTATCTTTGTGACATGACTGGCAAGTTTCACAAGATGTAAATTCAAACTGATTTAAATATGCATCTAATATGTAACTTAAGCTAGTCGGGTCACATTGGTATGACCTAGTCTACAATACCTCAAGAAGGATTCGTTCATATCTGAACTCTTCCTCTTGTGTGTGTTCTATATACTAAGAACTGTAGTTTGATTTAGAACGTCAATGCTTTTAGATAACGTGCCTGAACTGATCAACTCTTGATATAGGAAATGTTCAAAATATTATCCAACAATACAAAATTATATCCTTTCTTTATTAATAAAGAGAGTGATATGCTGTTGTATATCAGGTTCGGTATCTAATAACATTTGTTTAGAATCAATATATTCTGGTAATACAGGGTGACAGTGACCAACAGACTTGGCTGCAACACTTGCACCGTTTTCTGTCTCATGAAACTTATCACCCGTTCTCAGTCCTCTACCTATCTGTAGCCCATGTAACAGATTACATATGCGGGATCCTGATCCGGTATTACATACCCAGGACGTAAAGGATACTGAGAAACAGTTCTCTGTACTGAACACACCCAAAGATGATGCATCAGCATGCACTTTCTTCGTTTGGGCGGCACGGGAAATCTGGTATTCCCTAATTTCCTGCCCTGTCTTATAATAATTATAAGTTGGAGCGGGACCAACGTTCCCCAGCTCAGTATAACAAGCAGGTTCGGTCAATATATCCGTTTTATTATCTTGATTAAGGCGTGATATGGTCGCTACCTGGAGAGAGAGAGAGAAAAAAAACACTCAGCGTATGCTCTTGCAAGATCAGATTGGTTATTAATTTATCTAATCAAGATGGCTCCCACTGTTTTAATCAAATCTTTCTTCAAACCCTAAAAGGAAAGACTAGCCGGGATTAATTACACCCTACAAGTTCGCCAATTTTTCAGTCAGGCCAGTGTCGGTACTTTGAGGGAGGTTCCCCGTGCTTTTGCACGAACCTAATTAAAGTAAATCTCGTTTTCCAAGAGGCGTAACCCCGTTAACACCTTTCTAGACACCTACTTGATCGGCTAATTGTAATGTGTAAAACTCTCCAAGGAGTAACTCTTACTCGCAGCTGGTATCGGGATCTAACTATCTCATAGAAGGTATGCAATCTCATTGCAAATTTCAACACTTGAAATTCCCGATAAAATTTTGCTGACCTTGACGCAGGCCAACAAACCATAGTGCGCTAGTCAAGTTCAACCAGTCATTTCTTGATTGAATTAAACCCACCCGCACGACTTTTGACGCAGGCCAACAAAGTCGCACAACTACCCTAATCCAATCTGCATCATATGCATAAGCAGATAAATACTAGTTAGCTACCGCACACTACGCCTTGACGCAGGCCAACAAACGTAGCACGGATACTAAGTAGGACTTATCTGAAATGACGGAGGGCTACGACAGCTTTTTCTGAAAACCTATTGCGTAATGAACTTGATATCATTGTAGAATCAAATGATTTTAAAATGGAGTGTTTTTTAGGCTTTTCTAATTTTGCTAAAGGGGTCACTCCCGGTGAAGGGATCGTCGGCCCTTTCCTCATCAAATAAGGTGCAGGATATATCATATATACCACTGTGCAAAGCAAAAACTATAAAAGCAATCAAAAGACAAACCGAGGGTTGTAGCATCTGCCAGTTATTGCTAAAGGGGTCACTCCCGGTGAAGGGATCTCGGCCCTTTCCTTATCGAATAAGGTGCAGGATGTTCTACAAGGAACACCGCGATGCAAAGCAAGAACTGTAGCTACCTGTTTTTGAAAATTCGATTCCACAACATCTTTTAGGGTTTATTTTTCTTTCATTAATCAAATTAATGAAGTCCCATCATTTAAGTCTACCTAAACATCACAGATAAATATAACGTACACTTATGCCATCCGCATTCGCCTCGATGTCCCGTCTGCACCGTTAGGTTAGGTAACTAACGCCAGAGCGAGGCAGGGCTAGCGCGGGTGTAAAACATAAGCAATGTCTATATAATATATCATATATATTATATAAAATATCTATATGAACAAATCACATGATCACATCACAGATAACGCAGCAGAAGAAACATATGAAACATTGGATATACTAGGACGTCCGTGTTTTCAATACGAGCCAGTATAAAACACGGATTCCACGGTCGTGATGAATAGCCAAACCCACATCCCTAGACCCCTACGAGAGTGGAAAGCAACACTGCCAATTCTAGGGTTAGGAGACCCGGTCTCGACTCCTCGAGATGGTCTCCCACTGGACCCTAGAACCCGGTTACTTGTGCTCCCCTCCTTGGGTCTATCCTAATGCGGCAAAGTAAATAATATACAAATGGTGACATCATCCGCAACCTGGAAGTTCCCCAATAAAAGAATATTACATACAAGTTTTTACATGAATGAAAAAGAAAAACACTCATCTTACATAAAAAAAAACCCCGGCTATTCAAACACGACGATCCAATATAACATATCCAGCAACACATAACATCACATGTCATCAACGTAAGTAAATATGCGCATCCCAATTGTCGTTGACATATAGCAACGAAACCGGCGATATCACATATTACACTTACGGTCATAGAAAAGAAATTGTAAAACTACAACAGTTGGAATCCACAACCTGTTTAGACATCGCATGCCTAATTAAATGAATTCCTTAGACATCGCATGCCTAACATTTATAAACCCCGCATTTTAGTCTCATCATCGAAAACTCTTTTCAATATCTAGTCGGGTATTCAACAAGATTCCCGATATCCTGAACGAATGCTCGTCGCAAACTTTAGTAGACGGCTGCACCCCCGGATGCCGTCGACGAAGTGCACTAAGGCGGAATACCGCTGCCGCGAGCACCCGAACGGATGCTTTCGGCGACGGGGTTCTCCTACAGTCACTTGGTCGGGGCTATGGGGCGTGGCTATCTATTAAGTTTGCCGGCGAGTATCCGCGTACTCTACGTGATTGCGACGGACTTTTGATCACATCAAAATTCCGTGGCAACCGATCAAGTGAGACTAAAGTGCTATGTTTATAACATCCAAATCAGTTATCTCATAACTACTTGTGGATTCCAAATATTGTATCACATTCCAGATAAATAGAAAATGTTAAACTTTCCGATCGAACAATCAAACACCCAAGTTTTCCCGAAACAGCTCAAAACATGAAATAAATTTAAAAACATCCACTTCATGCCACAGTACCAACGGTCTAGCCGTAGAAGGTTCAAGCCAATGCCTCACATGTGGCACGCCGTACTGCCCCAAACCCGAAGGTTCAAAGGGCTGTTCAAGACGGTCACATAATCGAGTTAAGGTTTGTTGTCTTCTAGAGGGTGCGTTACTTGCACTACTTGGACGTTCTTAAACTACGGAAAAATCCAACACTTGGAAATTTCCCGGCAGGGGAAAAATTGGGTATTTATATCCGGTCGAACCTTTTAACATGTTCTAAAATACCCGGAAAAACACATAGACGAAATTAAAATTTCCGATCGAATCATCGAGTCCCCAATACAACCCAGAAAACTCAACTCTTGAGTGCAAACTAAAAATTCCCAGAAAACACAGGAATCACATTAGGACATTACTGTGCAAACTGCAAAGAATGAAGTGATGGTACGGCCGCGGAACCGCCGCAGAGCCATGCTCATGCCGCGGTTCCGTGGCGCTTTGAACGACTTAGACGCACGTGTTGCACAGTAACTTCTAAAAATCCCTGCTGAATTTTTTGGCTATTTGTAATTAGGAAAAAACCACAGTTTCAGAAAATGTACAGAGAGGGGTCTTGGTTAGGGTTTCGGGACTCGATCGGGTTTCTAACATCGTTTACACTTCGCCTAAAGCTCTAGCTAGGCTCTGATACTACTGTAGGGTTCCTAGGCGTACTCATGAGGTTACACAAGGCATCAACCATGCCAAAATCAAAAATTTATGTGCCGAGAAACCCTAATGAAGATCGTTAACTAGAGGATAGTTGAAAAAACAAGCAAGCAAACGACTTTGCTACTAAGTGAAAGGGACTACAACCTTTGTAGATCCGGTCCACCACTTCTTTAGCTCCGTGTTGACGTCATTCAGCTGCGATCATCGGAATCCCGGACTCTAGCGTTGGTTTCGTCGGAGAAATGAGCGGGCTAGGTCGTTGACTTCGGTGCCGAAGATGATCTACGTCGAGGCGACTCAAACTCAAGCTCCATCTTCACTTGGTCATGAACCTTGTAAAGAAAACACCCTATACAACATGGCAAGTGGTATAGGATGAAGAAATAGGAAGTGGGTTCACTTTGGATTTGGATTTCTCACTTGGTTTCATCACTTAGAATTTTCTAGCAACCTTTTCTTTTCTTCATGAAGAAGCAGAAGAAGAAGAAAGAAAAAGAATTATAACAAAAGGAAAATTCAAGTGATCTTTATCATGTTGCAACCATGGGTGAGATTTTTGTAGAGAATAAACTAGGGTTTAGGTGAATGGTTAGGTTAAGGAACAGAACAAAATGGTCAAGACTTTTTCAAAAATGCATGAAGCACCATGAAGCTTCTAGCATAAAACAAGAAAGCCACCATTTTATTTTCTTTTGCCAAAAATAAATAAATGAAATAAATAAATAAGTTAAAACCCTAACCATTAATCTAAACATGGTTTAAAGCAAACACACACCCAAGTTTGCATGTATCATCAATCATGATACAAACTAGCGCACAAAAATATATCACATATACAACTTGTGCACATCAAGTGAGAAAATCAATCTTAAGTGAACAAATACTAGTTAATGTAAAGTAATATATCAAATATATAATTATACATTAAATCATTAAATCAATACTTGATTTAATGATCCGGTCATACTGCATATAACCGACTAATATCAAGTGTATCAATGTATCGAATCAACACTTGATTCGGTAACCCGGCTATATCTTATATAACCGTACGATGATACAAATCGCGAGAATAGAATTCAGTATCACATACTGGTATTATTCGCGGTCCCGCACATATCTCATATGCGCTCCTATTTCGTTTCGCTTGAGCCAGGAAATCTCTGTGTAGGACTCTAAAGACTCGTCAATACGCCGGCAGTTGGTGATGATCATATCAAACACCCATAAGCCGCAAGCGGTCTGCTAAACGTAACGGACACCCGGGTATTGAGCGATCAGAAGATCAACGATCAAGCCCGTTCACACTCCTGTGAATCCAACCAGAAACACTTACCGTACAGTCCGGTCTCGTCGTATGATATGTCCCATATCTCGCCTAGGGGTGGTAAACGTCAGACCCCAGTAGCTCGATAAGTCATGTCGATATGAGGTCTATAACAGTTCGAGAAACTACTGGTAACACTTACCAGTAAATCTCAGCAACCCAGGCCAGGGATTTCCGGTTATATCTAATCGAACACAGCGCAACATCAACTCCCTATACCGGGAGAGACGAATCCCCTCCTATCGCTCATTGCCTCCATGTGATTCGGGACTGTACCTAAAAACCACCGTTTTGCACGTCCTCTTGGACATGGTAAGGTGGAAATCAAAGCACAGTGGGAATCACACAAGACTCTATGACGATCTCGGGTCTACAGACTATCCTGTACCAGTGTCACCAGAGAACTGCCATCTGACGTATGGTATAATACCATTTGGGTGTTCTCGGCGAGTCCGTCCAGTGTACCCAATCTCCACTGAGCACCCGTATATCATCTCTGATGTCAAAAACCAATGGATATGGGATCATCCATCGCCCATCTGTATAGGTCGAGAAGGTATACGCTAGTCTACTCTGGTATATCGATGCCCCGTCTCGATACACCCACGACTAGGGACCTTGAAGGATGTACTTATGGACTACCATGTCCCCACTAGTATGATCCGCATCATAGTCTAGGTAGTCAAGTACACATCCTAAGGGCTTTACCAACATGTAACAGAGAGACAATCAGTGTACACGTTAAGGTAAAGAGAAACCAGATAGCATACTATCATGTCGAGCAAGAAAGTCCTCCCTATATATGTCCAAGCATCCACTACAATATACATCCTATGTATAGTAATGGCCTCTAGGGCATACATATAACTAACAGCTCGTGCTCCTCTCTGCTCCAGGAATACACCAATATATCATCAATGAATACGATGATGAACAAGTCCAAATACGGCCTGAATATACGGTTCATCAAATCCATGAATGCTGCTGGTGCGTTGGTGAGTCCGAACGACATCACCAAAAACTCATAATGGCCGTAGCACGTATGGAAACCTGTCCTCGGTATGTCCTCCTGTCGAACCCGCAGCTGATGGTATCCTGATCGCAAGTCGATCATCGAAAAATATCCGGCCCCCTGAAGCTGGGCGAACAAGTCGTCGATGCGTGGCAATGGATATCTGTTCCGCACGGTAACCCTGTTCAGCTGGCGGTAGTCGATATACAAACGCAAGCTGCCGTCCTTCTTCTTGACAAATAGGATCGGAGCACCCTAAGGAGAAACACTGGGCCAAATAAGTCCCTTATCCAGCAAATCTTGCAACTGGCCCTTCAACTCACTATGCTCCGCCGGGGCCATCCGATAAGGCGGTATAGAAATAGGCCCAGTGCCGGGAGTCAAATCAATACAGAAGGCAATGTCGCGCTCAGGCGGTAGCCCAGGAAGCTCGTCAGGGAACACATTAGGGAACTCACATACAATCGGAACCTGATCCAATGGAACATCTGTAGCTCTAGTATCGTAAACATAGGCTAGAAATCCCTGACATCCTTCCTCAACAGATGTCCAGCGCGAAGAGAAGAAATCAAAATGTGAGGGGCGGCATCACGGTCCCCCTACACAACAAAAGCCGACTCGCCGGGAAAACAAAATCTAACTGTCTTCCCGCGGCAGTCCACAGACGCACAGCACGTGGCTAACCAATCCATGCCCAAAAGAACGTCGAAGTCCAACATCTCAAGAAGGATCAAGTCGACAGGAAACTCTCTCTCCTCAATACGGACAACACAGGATCGAAACACGTGCCTAGCAAAAAACGACTCTCCCACAGGAGTGGTCACAACTATCGGCTGATCAAGCAAACCGGACTCTCTACCCAAACTCGGCACGAAGTGTGTGGAAACGTATGAGTGCATGGATGCTGTAAGTCCATCTACCCTTCCCCGGTTCTTACGGGGTTGCGGAAGTGGTGAAAAATGATTTTCAAGAGGGTGGTAACATGGACTACCAATACGGATCTTTGTTAAACTACTAACTAACAACCTAACTTGAGTTTACCTACTCGGTTAGGGGGCTATACCTTTCTTGAACTCCATCATCTTCAACTCCTCCTGGTGTACGGATCGGCTTCACCTCGTCGTCTCCTTGCGCCGAAGATGGATCCACCCGAAAGCTTCTACCTTTGGCTTCTTCTTCGAACTTTGAAGAAACTAGATCACTTGGCTTGCTAGGCCTTGTGAACTAGAATGAGTAGAGGAATGTTTTGGTGTCTTTTTAACTCTAAGGCAATGAGTCTCAACACATGAGAATGTTTTGCCTTGAGCTAGAGAGAGCAAGAGGAAGAGGGAGAGTTTGAGAATAAGAGACCTCAAGAGAGAGAAAGCCAAATGAAAAGTGAGCAACTCTTTTCTCATCCAACCTGTAATAATCCAAAAGCATCATGAGCCATAATGATAATCAAGTATTATGTGATGCTTCATATCATTTCAAAGGCAATATCATTTTCATGCACTCATTTTGCAAACCACAACAAGCAAGCAAAAGTCTTTGCATGAAAAATGACAACCATTGTAATGATGATGGTCAACTAGTCCAACCTAGTCAACCGGTCAACAAGTCAACAAAGTCAACCCCTCAACAACCATGTCACTATAATACTTAATTAATATTATTGCTAATCATTTTTCTTATTCTAATTAGGGTTTAGCAAAAAGTCAATGGTCAACAGTCAACAGTCAACAACTCCAATGAGAATCCTCTGCCTCTGTCTCTCTGTCAACTGTGCATACACACCCGCATCCGCGTTCCGAGGAACACGAATACAAACGAGATAAAACCAATCCTAAAACGTACACTAGGATCTGGTTTAAACAAAAGCCCGCTAGTGTTAACTGTCCGGACACTGTACGTGCACAAGTGCACGGATGTGACCGAACCCTGTCGCAAAACCATGCGACCTGTCGCAAAACCATGCGACCTGCTCTTTTGCCTAAAGGTGAATAGCTTTCTGTGTGGGACTCTAAAGACTCGACACTACGCTGGCAGTGGGTTTAACCACAGACCGCAAGTGGCACTAGCTGTGCGTAACGGTCCCCAGGTAGATGCCGACAAGAAGACTGACGAGGTGAAACCCATCTGAACTCCTACTGAGTCTGAATGTGACAATCTCCATACAGTCCGGTCTGTTCGTCTGATACATCGCATGGCGGTCCTAGGGGGCGGTAAACGTCAGTCCCCTAATAGCGGTACAAGTCGTGTCGGAGTGAAGCCCAGAACACCCTGAGATAACACTAGAAACCTATCAGTATATCTCGCTTGCCCTGGCCAGGGACTACTCGTATAATGGCTATCCTAGACACAGCGCGATGTCAACCCTGAAAGGTTTGCCTAGCATCGTATAATGAGTTTGGAAGCATCACATGTCACAAAGTTCAAGTTTTTATGGTGCTAAACAAGCATGCAATGGAATCGATCCGAGAAAATTAGGGTTTCGGAAAATTAAAGCGAACTAAACTAGTGTTTCGAGACTACAACCTTTGTACCTCCCTTTCGCTGGACTCCTTGGTGTCTTGGGTGTTGGATGAAGGTCGTCTTGAAGTCCTCCCGCGTCCACGACGATCCACCACGGAGTTCTCCATCCAAGCTCGCAACTTCGTAAAACAGAAGAGAACACTCTAAACAAGTCGGCTAAACTTGTGTAGAATGAAGTTGTGGTTAAGGTTCTCACTTCAAAAACCTTTCTTTAAGTGTGTATTACTCACTAGGAAAAACTAAAGAGCAAAAGGAAGAAGGAGGATTAAGATGGAGGCTTTCTTTGAACAAGGGTTAATATGATAACCCTAGAAAAGAAATGAAATATATCTATTTATATTTTATTTCTTCTCATGTCCAACCAAGGTTAAGTGATGGAGAGTTTGTTTAACTTGAGTTATAAATGATAAAGAGAAGGATAACCCAAGGTTAGTGGTAGGTGAGCTTGGTTAGGTTAGAAGAAGAATGTAGAAGCTAGAAATGATTATCCTTTTCTTTTCAATTTGTTTTAAATACAAAATTAAATAAAAATCCATCACTTAATCTATGGTGTGAGTCTTATATTGCCACCATTTCCATGTGCTAACAACCATGATAGATGGGTGTATGTATGTATGCATGTATGCACATCCACATGTGCATGAAACTAGAATGAAAGAAAGAAACACATGCATGCATGCATACATCCATCAAATACTAGAAAGGTTTTAAGTGAGAAAACTAATGGTTAAATGATAAATCAACACTTGATTCATCAATCCGGCCATATCACATATGACCCCACCAAAAGCAAGCCGCCCGATCAATGTTCGGTATCCTATACGCGCAATTTAATCGGGTGCATGCGCATATCGCATACGCGCACCACAACGTTTCGTCTGGACTGGGTAACTCCTTTGTGGGACTCTAAGACTCGTCAATACGCCGGCAGAGGGTGATGATCATATCAGGTACCCTCAAGCCGCAAGCGGTCAGCTAAACGTAATGGCCACCCGGGTATTGAGCGATCAGAAGACAACAAGCGAACCTGCTACAACTCCCGTCGAGCCAACTGGCAACACTACCGTACAGTCCGGTCTCTTCGTCAGATATGCTGCATATCGAGCCTAGGGATGGCCACGTCGACCCTAATAACTCAATAAGTCGTGCCGATGAATGGTCTATAACAGATCGAGAAACTACTGATAACACTTATCAGCAATTCTCAGCAGCCCTGTCCAGGGACTTACTGATATAACCAGTCGGGCACAGCGCAGCATCAACTCCTAATACCGGGAGAGACGAAACCCCTCCTATCGCTCATTGCCTTCGTGTGTCTCGGGACTGTACCCAACGGCCACCTGTTTGCACGACTCAGTAGAGCCGTGGTAGGGTGGTAATCAAAGTACAGTGGGAGAACACACAAGACTCTAAGACGATCTCGGATCTACAGACTAACCTGTACCAGTGTCACCTGAGAACTGCTATCCGACGATAGATATAATTCCATATAGGAGTTCTCGGTGAGTCCGTCCAGTGTACACAGTCACCACTGAGCACCCGTATATGATCTTGATGTCAAACATCGATGAATGTGGGAACATTCATCGCCCATCGTATGGGTCTAGTATCATATACGCTAGTCTACTCTGGTATATCAATGCCCCGCCTCGATATACCTACGACTAGGGACTTTCTAGGAAATGCTTATAGACTACAGATGTCCCACTAGTATGATCTCCATCATAATCAGAGCAGTCAAGCAAATATCCTCAGGGCTTTATCAGCATGTATGAGTGAATAATAAGCATGATCAAATCAACATGTCAGATAAATAAGAACCAGATAGCATACTATCATGTCGAGCAAGAATGCATACTGAATATATATACATGTATAGATACATCCACTATCACATAATGGCCTCTAGGCCATACATATATCCAACAATCTCCCATTTGAACTAAGGCCAGTTATTGGCGTATCTCCTACCCAACATCTCAAAAAGTCGCTCATGTTGCGGCTGAGGGAGGGCCTTGGTGAATGGATCCGCGGCGTTATTCTTTGTGTCTACCCTCCTAATCTCGATCTCGCGGCGATCAACAATCTCCCGGATCAAATGAAAACGCCTCAGGATGTGTCTGGACCGCTGATAGGATCTGGGCTCCTTGGCTAACGCCATAGCCCCATTATTGTCACAATACAATGGTATTGGATCAATAATGGTTGGAACTACTCCTAGCTCCGAGACGAACTTCTTCATCCAGACGGCTTCCTTGGCGGCATCATTTGCAGCAATGTACTCAGCTTCCATCGTAGAGTCTGCAACGGTATCTTGTTTGGAACTCTTCCAACTCACCGCCCCTCCATTGAGGGTAAATACAAACCCAGAGATAGATTTGTTGTCGTCCTTATCACTCTGGAAGCTCGAATCGGTAAAGGCCTCCATTTGGAGATCTCCATCACCATGCACCAAGAACAATTCTTTAGTCCTTCGCAAGTACTTAAGAATGTTCTTCACAGCTGTCCAGTGATTCTCCCCTGGGTTGGATTGATACCTGCTTACTACACTAAGTGAATAAGCTACATCTGGGCGTATATATAACATCGCATACATTATAGATCCTACTGCCGAAGCATAGGGTATAATACTCATGCGAGCTCTCTCTTCATCGGTCTTTGGACAAGAATCCTTGGAGAGAGTGACCCCATGGCAAGCGGGTAAGGCACCCCGCTTGGAGTCTTCCATACTAAACCTTTTTAGGATGGTGTCAATGTACCTGGCTTGGGACAATCCCAATAACCTTTTGGATCTATCCCTATAGATCCTTATGCCCAGAATGTATGTGGCATCACCCAGGTCCTTCATGGAGAACCTCAGTGATAAGAAAGATTTGACCGACTGTAGCATAGGAATATCATTTCCTATTAGAAGAATGCCGTCCACGTACAATACGAGGAATGTGACAGCTCTCCCTACGACCTTCTTATAAACACAAGGTTCATCTGGATTTTTGATGAAATCAAACTCTTTGATGACATCATCAAAACAGATGTTCCAACTCCGTGATGCCTCCTTTAACCCATATATGGATTTAAGCAATTTACATGCTTTCCCGCTGCTCCCACTGTCAATGAAGCCCTCTGGCTGATCCATATAAACGCATTCTTCTAAATTTCCATTTAGAAATGCGGTTTTAACGTCCATCTGCCAGATTTCATAGTCGTAGTGAGCAGCTATAGCAAGTAGGATCCGAATGGATTTAAGCATGGCTACGGGAGAAAAAGTCTCGTCATAGTCCAAACCTGGTCTTTGACGAAAACCCTTCGCCACAAGTCTTGCCTTATAGGTCTCTACCTGCCCATTTACACCAATCTTTCTTTTAAAGATCCATTTGCACCCCACAGGTTTTACCCCAGGGGGCACAACGTCCAAAGTCCATACTTGGTTGGTGTACATAGACTCCATTTCGGATCTCATGGCATCCAGCCACTTCACAGAGTCTTTACTCGTGATAGCTTGCTGAAAACTGGTAGGATCATCATCATCCAAGATGCAATCTCCTCCGTTACCATCAATGAGGAAACCGTAGTACCTCTCCGGTGGGCGAGAAGTCCTACCAGACCTAGGGAGTGGCCGAGGTTCTTCAGTTTCTGTTGTAACAGCCGGTTCAACCAAATCGTCATTTGTAGTTTGTGTTTCTAGAACCACTTCTAGATCCACCACTTTGCCATCATCTTTATCTGTGAAAAACTCTTTTTCCAAGAATGTGGCATGTTGAGAAACAAACACTTTTTGTTCCTCTTTGTGGTAGAATAGATATCCATAAGAATTCTTTGGATATCCCACAAAGTTACACATGACTGACCGTGTCTCGAGTTTGTCCGGATTCTTCTTTTTAACATGGGCCGGGCAACCCCAAATCTTAATTCTCTTAAGAGATGGTCTCTTCCCATGCCATATCTCATATGGCTTGGTAGATACGGTTTTGGTTGGAACCCTGTTTAGCAAAAATACTGCAGTCTCTAATGCATGCCCCCAAAACGAGACGGGTAACTCAGCGTCACTCATCATGGACCGGACTATATCTAATAGGGTCCCATTCCTTCGTTCTGACACACCGTTGTGTTGTGGTGTGTAAGGAGGAGTGAGCTGAGAGAGAATCCCTTTATCTTTTAAGATGTTTGCAAATTCTGTACTGAGATACTCACCACCTCGATCTGATCGAAGCATCTTGATACTCAAGCCGGTTTGTTTTTCTACTTCTTGTTTATATTCAATGAATTTCTCGAAAGCTTCGGACTTGTGTTTTAATAAAAATACATGACCGAATCTTGAGAAATCGTCAGTGAATGTAATGAAGTATGAAAAACCGCCTCTAGCCTGTGTAGACATAGGCCCACATACATCACTATGTATGAGGCCCAGGAGCTGAGTAGCTCTTTCTCCGTGTCCGGTAAACGGAGTTTTGGTCATTTTTCCCTTGATACAAGACTGGCAAGTCGCATAAGATTTATATTCAAAAGAATTTAAATATCCATCTTTATGTAACTTGTTTAGTCTTGTTTCGTTAATATGACCAAGTCTACAGTGCCAAAGAAAAGCTTCATTTAATTCTGAAAGTTTTCTTTTATTGGTGTGTTGTATACTGAAAACTGTGTGTTGATTTAGGACATATATTCCGTTATTAAGCGTACCATACCCAACCAACATTTGATTCAGGTGAATGTTCATAACATTGTTTTGCAATACAAAATTATACCTTTTATTGTCCAACAAAGAAACGGATATTCTATTACATAGCATACTTGGTACAAAATAACATGGATTTAAAACCAAAATACATCCAGATGGCAACCCCAAGTGATACTCTCCCACTGCGACTGTATATACATTGGAACCATTTCCAACGCGGAGAGTATGGTCACCTGTCCTCAAAACCTTTCTATTTCTCAGCTCCTGCATAGAATTGCAAATGTGAGAACCTGAACCGGTATCCAATACCCAGGAAGCAGAGTTTATAGAAAAACAGTTTTCAGTCACAAACGCACCTGAAGCAGAAGCATCACCATGCTTCTTCTTGAGACTTAAGTACTCCGTGCAATTGCGCTTCTAATGTCCTGTCTTGTGGCAATGAAAACATTCGCCTTTCCCTGGGTCTCCAGCTTTGGACTTTCCCTTTCCCTTTACCTTTTTAACTCCGCCCTTTGGATTAGTGGGTTTCTTCTTTTTCTTTCCCTTGGCCTTAGATTTCGGGCGAGAAGAAGAAGACTGTCCAATAGTCATAACGGGAGTTTTTGCTGACTTCATAGTGCTCTCTGCACTCCTTAACATATTAAGGAGTTCAGGGAGTTCCTTCTCCATGCCTTGCATGTTAAAGTTCACTATGAACTGAGCAAAGGTGGAGGGGAGGGACTGCAGAATAATATATATATATTTTTCATTGTCCATTGTCCATCCAAGGTCCTCAAGCTCTTCTATATGAGCTATCATCTTCAAAACATGGTCTCCTACTGGTGTGCCAGGGGCCATTCGCATCTGAAACAGTTTCTTTGATGCTTCGTATCGTAATACGTGGGATTGCTCCCCATACAACTCCTTTGTATGGAGCAATATACCGTGAATGTCCATGTCCTCGTGCTGCTTTTGATGTGTGTTGTCCATCGATGCAAGCGCGAGGCATTTTGCCGTGGCACAGTCAGCGTCCCATGTCTTGCGGACTTCAATGTCCGCAACTGAGGATTTTGGACCTGGGACGGGCGGGGCTGAAGCCGTGAGGACATATGATACTTTATCATAAGTCAAGGCGATCTTCAGATTCCTCAGCAAGTCTTTATAATTGGTCCCATTCAGTTTGTTTTTATCTAATAAAAGCTTGAGTCCAGTCATGGGTATCTGCCATTAAGAGAGAGAAAAGAATACACTCAGCGAAAGCTCTTGCATAGATCAGATTGGTTATTATCTTGTCTAATCGACGTTTCCCACTGCTTTTATCGAGTTTTTCTTTCAAACCTTAAAAAGAAAAACTAGCCAGGATTAATTACAGTCTACAACTTCGCTAACCGTTCAGCCAGGCCAGTGTCGGTACTTGAGGGAGGTTCCCCGTGCTTTCGCACGGACCTAATTAGAGTAAACCTCGTTTTCCCAGAAGCGGAGCCCCGTTAACACCTTTCTAGACACCTAATGAGTTAGCGAATTGTAAACTGTAAAACTCTCCTAGGAGCAACTATTGCCCATAGTGGGATCGGGATCCAACCATCACATGGAAGGTATGCAATCTCATTGCAAATTTCAACACTTGAAATTCCCGATGTGGTTTTTACCCCTAATACTCGTGACCTTGGCTAAGGTCAACAAATCACGAGCACTAGTCAAGCTCAACCCGTCATTTCTTGATTAATTAGACCTGTTCACATGACCCTTGGCTAAGGTCAACAAAGTCATATGCCCGTCCTAATTAATCTGCATCATATGCGTTTGTAGGAAGACATCACTTAGCTACCGTACACTACGCCTTGGCTAAGGTCAACAAACGTAGCACGAATACTAAGTACTCTACTTCTTAAAATGACGGAGGGTTGCGGATGATTTTTAAGAAAATCTTTAACGCTTTGAGCTTGATATCGTTGTAGAATCAAATGGTTTTCAAAAGGAGTAGTGATTGATCGTATTTCCGGTGAAGGTTTGTTTCTTTTCCGACTTTGTTTAAAGAACTCAAATGGGTTGGTATTCGGAAAATTTATAAAGAACTTCACAACCAAAAAAATATTTTGACCGCAATCAAACTACGGTATCGGATGTAGTTTGTAGTGAATGCGGATCGTCCACAGGGATTGCACGATTCGTTTGTATTAATACGCTTGAATTGAAAAGTTAAGTAACGATAAAAGAAAACATCATTCAAGAATTTATCAATTGATTCAGGTGTCACGATGTTTAATCAAGAATCAAGAACAGATAAACAATCAAGAATTGAGTTTCGATAATATTTTCCAATCAACAGTCAAGAATCTAAGAGAGGCTCGTAGGAATCGATCGGGTCGATAGACTTGAAGTAATCTAAAGATATCGTGTTCGTGTCCTTCGAAGGATTGATACTAGATCGATGATCATCGACAAGAGTTAGGGTTTTCTCGTGAAACTAGGGTTTCATCTTATCCCTTGTTCTGTTGTCGATATCATTCACATTCTAGCCTCTAGCAATTTCAAGAAACGATCCTAACTCCCCCATTTTGAACGATGTCAATCAAGAAAGCATCGAAACAAAATGGGTTGTCGGTTCTTGAACTTGCTAGGGATTACAAAACTTGTAGGAATCAAGAATCGATTAAAGCTATGTTACATTATCAGTCTATTGACCGTCTCGACTCCTCGACGAGCGGAGTTTTATTCACACATCACCACACAGAAAAGATTTACGAATTGTAAAGATATCATGATGCAGAAATTAAAGAAAACAAGATAAAAGAATATCACCTTTATTTATCTCAACAATTTTGATTACATTTGCTTCAAGAACTACAAAAAGAAGAATCTAGATTGTTGATCGGGCGTCGCTCGGCTTCGTTAGTCGTGGATCGGCTCGGATCTCTTGCTCCGTTGAAGATCGGCTTCGCTCGTAAAGGTTGTCGGGCTTCTTGCTTAATGGGTACTCAGGATTCTTAATGTTGGCTTGGATTAGGGTTAGGGTTTCCTACAAGCTCTCTCACTAAACTTGAGGAAGAGGGGATGAAGAAAGAGATAGATTGGGGATAGATTCACTAATTGGATGAATAATTCCCAAGGTTGAATAATTTTGGATAATGAGCCTAGGGTCTTATTTATAGAGCTCCCAAACCCTAGGTTTAGGTTTGAATTAGAAGTTTCCCTCCCAAAGTTTGTTGAAGGAGTTTGTTAGGAACTAGCTTAGGGTTTAAGCTAGGGTTTAGGGAAAGTTCTAGAATAATAGGCTAATTTAGTGAAGCTCAAAGTGTTTGCTGATCTGGTAGAAGTCTCTGGAGTCTTCTGGAAGTTGGAGTGCATTTCTGAACTGTAGCAGATGAAACAGGAGTTGTGGTGCAAATTTGAGGAGCTAACTCCCTGGGCTCACCGCGGATCCGCGGCCTTAGCAAGCCCATGCCGCGGATCCGCGGCCATGGAGAAGGCTTGGGCCTTGGTCTTTTAGGTGCTGTCTTGTACTGTAGTTTATAGCTTCCTTTGATATGTTGATTTGCAATTGCTCCCTTGTAATGATACCAGATTTGAAATTAGTGAGTTTACGTATCTTTCGAGCGGTGTAATGATCGAGCAAGCTTCTCATTTCCTGCACAGACTTCGAAACACGGGTTGCAAGATATAGAAAATATGCCATGTAATGAAATGCAGTCAATTTCCCTAAAAATGCCGGTTTAAAGGTCTAGTACATGTAATCTGATAATCTGTGATAGATTTGCTAATATGTAGAATATGAATGCCGAACACTTCTAAATGTATGCAGATGATAGGGAAATTGCCGGTTAAAATATGCAATATTTTCGACTGATCAAATACCCCCAAACTTAATTTCGATCGTCTCGAGCGAATGTTTTATTAAAAAGAGAAGGAGAAAATAAAGAAAGAGAAAAACTAACTAGCACACTTTCGTAGGCAACACGATTGCACTGAGCACGTGCAACAAGCCTTTAAACCTCTAGGTGTCCCTAGTAGGAGGAGTGTTGTCTCCTGAGGGTTTTCAGCGGATTGCACCCACAAAATCCAATAATAAAAGCAAGATCATGAATATTACATTTAAAGAAAAGAATAGTAAAAGAAAAGCCTTTAAAATTAGGGTTTCCAACTAAGCTAGCTTTTCGGTTGTCATGAGCCCCATCTTAATGGTCATGAAAAGATGTCAGAAATCACGTCCTCCCTCAATAAAACATCGTCTTATTTTTCATTCCTATCTTTCTTCCAAACATCGATCATATAACCCTGCGTGTGTGTAAATACATCCCTACACCCGGAGAATTCAATTCAAGCTATCATACTCTTGCCCATCAGCCTCAGTACTTTTTAATTAATGAATATTTAGACGAGATTGCTCACACACTTTCATGCGACCGTTAATACTTCTTGAGGTACTAACCGACCGATTACTCCTGTGCTTGCTTACTTGGCGTATTTTCCTCGTCTTGCACCACTTCAGGCATAGCAGTGACTCCCAGACCAGTTGGCCTTAGGGCACTAGGTGAAGAAGCACCCTCGCTATAAATTTTTATTGCCCTTGGTGATAACAAAAACCAGTGTCCATTTTTCTCACCACTTTATATTTTTTTCATTTTTTTCTTTTTATTTCCTTCATACTTTTGGCTTTAAGACAAGAGCATTTCAAGGTATCCTCTACTATCCCAGGCTTTAAGACGTGTGTAAGTGCGAATAGCAGGGTATCAACGTTCAAAATGTTTGGCTTCCAGAATAGAAACTATTTTTCATACTTATTTTTATCCTCAGATTAGTGACGTCTTTCATCTTACTAACCCTTGGGACAACGGCTCATAACTACTTATTACTAGTTCGTATAAGAAAACTTCTAATTTTCTTAGTTTACTTAAATTTTTCTAATCTCATGGATGTAATTTTTCACTATCTAAACTTTTATTATCTTATTTATGTACAAAAATATTTTTATATTTTGAAATTTTTTAAATTTTTATGGGTTTTCGAAAAAAAATGTTTTGTGCTTATGCAGATGATATGCAAATGATGCGAAAATAAGCACAAACCTCCCCCAAACTTGTTTTCAACAGTGTCCTCAATGTTGCCTTCTGCTAAATCTCGAAAAACCTGTAAGCTTGGGAGGAATTTATTAGTGGGGGCAAAATATTTAAGTGAAGACCCTCCCCCAAACTTATTTTTGGCTCATCATTTTGTAAAAATTTTCTTTCCAAGAGCCAGAAAAAATTATACCCCCCCAAACTTGAGTTATGCAATGTTAATCTTTGAAAATCATATGAGGGGGTTAAAAATTAGTGGTCGATGCCAAGCTTTGCAAAGACCAAATGTTAACACCAACCATTCGAAAATTTTATCAATGCAGTGTTCGGGTTGGTGGAAGAAGAAGTGGGGAAAAGGTAAGTGGTGGGAGAGAATGTGCGTGCGTCTCATTTTGGAGAGACGATGCAGTGATTGTGATGGATAACTCGCATTCTTTTTATATTTCAGAAGAAGGGGTGGAGGTTCAATTTTAGTGAGTGGAACCTGATTCATCTCAACACCCGTGCTTTTTAGAAATGCGAGTTAATCAGCGAAGATCTTCTCAAAAGTTTCATCTATACCCCGAAGAATAATGTCATCACAAGGTGCTGGGTGATCTTCAGACTCTAAAAGAAGTTCATAATCAGTGTTAGTTGTTGACCCGGACATCTTGATGGAAGAGTCCGTATGTGTATGATACATAGTTGGGTCAAACAATAACGTATGAAAAGAGTCAAGATCGGTATCAGGAGGATCATTAAATTCGCTGCTGTCGACATCCATTAAGTCGACAGAACAGACCTGAGCAGTAGGTTCGGAGGGTACACTTCCTAACTTGTAAATGTTCATCTCAATTGTCCTATTCCCGAAGGATAGGGTCATAGAACCGTTACGACAAATGATGATAGCATTGGAAGTGGCCAAAAAGGGGCGACCTAAAATCACCGGAATTTGATTCCGTGAGTTCGCTACAGGCTGTGTATCAATTACAATAAAGTCTACAGGGAAGATAAATTCCCCGATTTTTATTAACACATCCTCTAGTTCACCCCTAGGTCTGGTGATTGATCGGTCAACCATCTGTAGAGTGCATGGAGATGGTTTCAACTCTCCGATCCCTAACTGCTCATAAACTGAGAAAGGAAGCAGGTTAACACTTGCCCCAAGATCTAGTAGAGCACGGTTAATGTGTTTCTCCCCAATAGAGATGGAAATCGTAGGATATCCAGGATCCTTACGTTTCCTCGGTAATTGCTGGGGGAAAGCTGTGTCTACTGTCTTAGCCATGAATATCTTCTTGGGCATTTGTTTCTTCCTCTTTCTAGTGCAAAAGTCTTTAAGAACTTTCGCGTATGCAGGGACTTGTTGGATAGCATCCAGAAGAGGGATATTGATGTTAACCTGTTTAAACATCTCAGTGATCTTCTCCATCTGTGGACATGGTGTGTTAGACCTTAATCGATTAGGGTAAGGTGTTTTAGCAATAAGCGCTGGGTCCATCATAGGAGAAGGAAGTGTGTGTGGAACCGATCCCAGTATAGAAGTGGGGATCGTCCGTGGAGGGGTAAAAGAGGTGGGCTGTAGTGGCGAGCCTTTTGGGAAATGGAGAATAGGCTCGGAAGAAGATGGTAGGGTAAAAGAACTGGGGTCAGAAGTGTGTGTGTGTGGAAAGGTCTCAGCCGGGGTGTTGATATGATTTTCAGTATCATCAACTTCTTCCCCAACATGATTGTCAAGCACTCTTCCAGATCTCAACGTGGTGATCGCATTCACATGATGTGAATAACCAGGATTTGGTAAGGATTGTGCTGGAAGTTTCCCTTTCTCTCTCGCACTCATTTCGGCTTTTAATCGTGCAATTTCTTCTTCCATCGATTTAATACTCTCGTTTTGGGACGCAGAGTTTTTCTCAATTTTATCGACAGAAGATTTCATTTCAGCCGAAACTTGCATGATATTTGTTAAGATCAAATTCATGTATTGTGCAAAAGAAGAGGATTCATCAGTTCCGGTCAACTGTAAAGGATTAGACAGTGCAGGTGTGTTGACCTGATTTTGAAAATTATGTGCTTGAAAGGGGTGCTGACTTAATTGAAGTTGTGGCTGATGTTGTGGTGGAGGGAGAGCCCTTTGAAAATTATTCGTGTTTGGAACCGTGTTTTGAGATTGATTTTGGTTCCAAGCAAAATTTGGGTGGTTCCTCCAACCCTGATTGTACGTGGAAGAATATGGATCGTTTCTTGGTCTTTAAAATGTGGCATTGGTATGCTCACGACCTTGAAACGGACATTCTTCCGTCAAGTGAGACGGATCAGAACAGCAGCCGCATACAGTTTTGGGGAGTGACATTGGATTTAGGGAGGCTGCTGCAAATTTGTGTTCCATAGCGTCAAGCTTCTTTTGCATTGCTGCCATTTCAGCTCGAACACCTATGGACACATCTATTTGGTGAACGCCACCCCTATTCAATGGTTGGGTTCCACTCTCCCACTGTAGTGATTTTTCAGCGAACTCTTCTAAGTATCGCCAAGCTTCCCCATCATCCTTAGACATAAAAGTACCTTGACACATGTTTTCAAGGCTCTGTTTAGTGCTAGGGTTACTGCCCTCATATATGATTCGGCAAAGCTCCCGTCTCGGGATGCCGTGATGAGGACATTGAACCAATAGATCCTTGAAACGTTCAAAGTATTTTGAAAATGGTTCGGTAGGGAGCTGGGCAAATTGGTTGAGTTCGCTACGGATTCGAGCCGTCTTTTGGATTGGGTAAAATTTCTTAAGGAATGCAGCGACGAATTCTTCCCAATTCGTAATAGAATGTGCGGTAGTGTTATATAGCCACTTCTTGGCTATATCGCACAAGGTAAATGGAAGAAGTCGTAGACGCATCGCATCCACTGAAAGTTGTGACGTACCCATCATTGTGCATACGTTTTCAAATTTGGTAATGAAAACGTAAGCGTCCTCAGTCTCGAGTCCGTGGTATTTGGGTAAAAGATTGATATACTGGGGCTTAATTTCAAAGTTATCCCCATTGGCTGGTGGTGTGGATAAGCAGGTCGAAAGAGGACATCTATGTGGATAGCATCTTTCCTGGATAGAAATGTGGGGTGGATTCTGCGCACCAACGGACCGCGGAAGATTAGTGGAAAAGAAGTTTGATGGATTCGGATCCATCGGTGTGGGTGTGGTAGTAGGTAAAGAAGAGATAAATGGAGAAATATCGACTTCGGAGTCGATAAAGGGTACGCGGACTAAACGGGCACTAGAATCCCGTGTCCAGCCTATCTTGTACTAAAAAGGGTTAGTACAAGTGGCAGTGTTGGCTTATAATTAGGGGTAAAATGAATGCGGTGTTTGCTTTTGAAAAGGGACGGATTTTGAAAAAATGATGCGACAAACCAAATGCAGCAACACAACCCTAGAATCTAATGGTCACCTAGGTCCGGCTCTAGACCGCTCCTAACTGCCAAAAGACAAGTCGCAGGATAGAATCCTCCACTGCCTCTTTGTCCCCCTGTGGCCGGATAAGTGCAAGGTAAGTGGGAAGGTACTCCACTACGTAAGTAGTGGGCCTAATTAAAAACCACTAGCCTTAGACAAACTCGCCTTAGGCACCACAGGAAAACGCGGATAAGCAATGAATTACCCACGGCCCTCTTCTGTCCTAATTGAGCGCGACAGTCCTTAGAGTCATCTCTAGATTTCTTTTAGTTAATGTGGGTCAATGCGGATGCAAGTTTGGTGGTTTTCGGGGCCTAGGAAGGGTAATGAAATCCCCACATAATTTGGATTTGGCCGTGCCCCTTAATATCCGTATTTAGAATGCAAAACAACCAAGAAACAAAAATCACGCACAATTTTAATTTGCTTTTGCGGCGCAGCGATTATTTGCAAAGAATCCTGCAGAAAAGATTAGTTGGAGCTAAAAGAGGAGAGGGGAGAGAGCAAGAAAGTACCTGCAGAAAGTTGGTACAGAGATCCCTCTGTGGGACCGCTCTTCCGCCGCAAGTACACCCAATATGCTGCTCTACTGCGCCTAAATTGTGGGTTTACTTCACAAGATTTCAACAGCTGCTTGCTGTTGCTTCCCTCTGTTCTGTGGTATTTTCCAAAAAATTTTATCACAGCACAGAATGCTCCAGATCACCTTGCAATCAATCACAACACACGTGTAAGAGTTTGTATGAATTTTGATTTCAAGAAGTAACAATGGAATAATTCTTTCAATTCAAACTATAAAATGTAAACGAATTAGCGCGTAATCCCCGGCAACGGTGCCATTTTGATTGATCGTATTTCCGGTGAAGGTTTGTTTCTTTTCCGACTTTGTTTAAAGAACTCAAATGGGTTGGTATTCGGAAAATTTATAAAGAACTTCACAACCAAAAAAATATTTTGACCGCAATCAAACTACGGTGTCGGATGTAGTTTGTAGTGAGTGTGGATCGTCCACAGGGATTGCACGATTCGTTTGTATTAATACGCTTGAATTGAAAAGTTAAGTAACGATAAAAGAAAACATCATTCAAGAATTTATCAATTGATTCAGGTGTCACGATGTTTAATCAAGAATCAAGAACAGATAAACAATCAAGAATTGAGTTTCGATAATATTTTCCAATCAACAGACAAGAATCTAAGAGAGGCTCGTAGGAATCGATCGGGTCGATAGACTTGAAGTAATCTAAAGATATCGTGTTCGTGTCCTTCGAAGGATTGATACTAGATCGATGATCATCGACAAGAGTTAGGGTTTTCTCGTGAAACTAGGGTTTCATCTTATCCCTTGTTCTGTTGTCGATATCATTCACATTCTAGCCTCTAGCAATTTCAAGAAACGATCCTAACTCCCCCATTTTGAACGATGTCAATCAAGAAAGCATCGAAACAAAATGGGTTGTCGGTTCTTGAACTTGCTAGGGTTTACAAAACTTGTAGGAATCAAGAATCGATTAAAGCTATGTTACATCATCAGTCTATTGACCGTCTCGACTCATCGACGAGCGGAGTTTTATTCACACATCACCACACAGAAAAGATTTACGAATTGTAAAGATATCATGATGCAGAAATTAAAGAAAACAAGATAAAAGAATATCACTTTTATTTATCTCAACAATTTTGATTACATTTGCTTCAAGAACTACAAGAAGAAGAATCTAGATTGTTGATCGGGCGTCGCTCGGCTTCGTGAGTCGTGGATCGGCTCGGATCGCTTGCTCCGTTGAAGATCGGCTTCGCTCGTAAAAGTTGTCGGGCTTCTTGCTAAATGGGTACTCGGGATTCTTAATGTTGGCTTGGATTAGGGTTAGGGTTTCCTACAAGCTCTCTCACTAAACTTGAGGAAGAGGGGATGAAGAAAGAGATAGATTGGGGATAGATTCACTAATTGGATGAATAATTCCCAAGGTTGAATAATTTTGGATAATGAGCCCAGGGTCTTATTTATAGAGCTCCCAAACCCTAAGTTTAGGTTTGAATTAGAAGTTTCCCTCCCAAAGTTTGTTGAAGGAGTTTGTTAGGAACTAGCTTAGGGTTTAAGCTAGGGTTTAGGGAAAGTTCTAGAATAATAGGCTAATTTAGTGAAGCTCAAAGTGTTTGCTGATCTGGTAGAAGTCTCTGGAGTCTTCTGGAAGTTGGAGTGCATTTCTGAACTGTAGCAGATGAAACAGGAGTTGTGGTGCAAATTTGAGGAGCTAACTCCCTGGGCTCACCGTGGATCCGCGGCCTTAGCAAGCCCATGCCGCGGATCCGCGGCCATGGAGAAGGCTTGGGCCTTGTTCTTTTAGGTGCTGTCTTGTACTGTAGTTTATAGCTTCCTTTGATATGTTGATTTGCAATTGCTCCCTTGTAATGATACCAGATTTGAAATTAGTGAGTTTAAGTATCTTTCGAGCGGTGTAATGATCGAGCAAGCTTCTCATTTCCTGCACAGACTTCGAAACACGGGTTGCAAGATATAGAAAATATGCCATGTAATGAAATGCAGTCAATTTCCCTAAAAATGCCGGTTTAAAGGTCTAGTACATGTAATCTGATAATCTGTGATAGATTTGCTAATATGTAGAATATGAATGCCGAACACTTCTAAATGTATGCAGATGATAGGGAAATTGCCGGTTAAAATATGCAATATTTTCGACTGATCAAATACCCCCAAACTTAATTTCGATCGTCTCGAGCGAATGTTTTATTAAAAAGAGAAGGAGAAAATAAAGAAAGAGAAAAACTAACTAGCACACTTTCGTAGGCAACACGATTGCACTGAGCACGTGCAACAAGCCTTTAAACCTCTAGGTGTCCCTAGTAGGAGGAGTGTTGTCTCCTGAGGGTTTTCAGCGGATTGCACCCACAAAATCCAATAATAAAAGCAAGATCATGAATATTACATTTAAAGAAAAGAATAGTAAAAGAAAAGCCTTGAAAATTAGGGTTTCCAACTAAGCTAGCTTTTCGGTTGTCATGAGCCCTATCTTAATGGTCATGAAAAGATGTCAGAAATCACGTCCTCCCTCAATAAAACATCGTCTTATTTTTCATTCCTATCTTTCTTCCAAACATCGATCATATAACCCTGCGTGTGTGTAAAGATATCCCTACACCCGGAGAATTCAATTCAAGCTATCATACTCTTGCCCATCAGCCTCAGTACTTTTTAATTAATGAATATTTAGACGAGATTGCTCACACACTTTCATGCGACCGTTAATACTTCTTGAGGTACTAACCGACCGATTACTCCTGTGGTTGCATACTTGGCGTATTTTCTTCGTCTTGCACCACCTCAGGCATAGCAGTGACTCCCAGACAAGTTGTCCTTAGGGCACTAGGTGAAGAAGCACCCTCGCTATACATTTTTGTTGCCCTTGGTGATAACAAAAACCAGTGTCCATTTTTCTCTCCACTTTATATTTTTTTCATTTTTTTCTTTTTATTTCCTTCATACTTTTGGCTTTAAGACAAGAGCATTTCAAGGTATCCTCTACTATCCCAGGCTTTAAGACGTGTGTAAGTGCGAATAGCAGGGTATCAACGTTCAAAATGTTTGGCTTCCAGAATAGAAACTATTTTTCAGACTTATTTTTATCCTCAGATTAGTGACGTCTTTCATCTTACTAACCCTTGGGACAACGGCTCATAACTACTTATTACTAGTTCGTATAAGAAAACTTCTAATTTTCTTAGTTTTCTTAAATTTTTCTAATCTCATGGATGTAATTTTTCACTATCTAAACTTTTATTATCTTATTTATGTACAAAAATATTTTTATATTTTGAAATTTTTTAAATTTTTATGGGTTTTCGAAAAAAAATGTTTTGTGCTTATGCAGATGATATGCAAATGATGCGAAAATAAGTACAAACCTCCCCTAAACTTGTTTTCAACAGTGTCCTCACTGTTGCCTTCTGCTAAATCTCGAAAAACCTGTAAGCTTGGGAGGAATTTATTAGTGGGGGCAAAATATTTAAGTGAAGACCCTCCCCCAAACTTATTTTTGGCTCATCATTTTGTAAAAATTTTCTTTCCAAGAGCCAGAAAAAATTATACCCCCCCAAACTTGAGTTATGCAATGTTAATCTTTGAAAATCATATGAGGGGGTTAAAAATTAGTTGTCGATGCCAAGCTTTGCAAAGACCAAATGTTAACACCAACCATTCGAAAATTTTATCAATGCAGTGTTCGGGTTGGTGGAAGAAGAAGTGGGGAAAAGGTAAGTGGTGGGAGAGAATGTGCGTGCGTCTCATTTTGGAGAGACGATGCAGTGATTGTGATGGATAACTCGCATTCTTTTTATATTTCAGAAGAAGGGGTGGAGGTTCAATTTTAGTGAGTGGAACCTGATTCATCTCAACACCCGTGCTTTTTAGAAATGCGAGTTCATCAGCGAAGATCTCCTCAAAAGTTTCATCTATACCCCGAAGAATAATGTCATCACAAGGTGCGGGGTGATCTTCAGACTCTAAAAGCAGTTCATAATCAGTGTTAGTTGTTGACCCGGACATCTTGATGGAAGAGTCCGTATGTGTATGATACATAGTTGGGTCAAACAATAACGTATGAAAAGAGTCAAGATCGGCATCAGGAGGATCATTAAATTCGCTGCTGTCGACATCCATTAAGTCGACAGAACAGACCTGAGCAGTAGGTTCGGAGGGTACACTTCCTAACTTGTAAATGTTCATCTCAATTGTCCTATTCCCGAAGGATAGGGTCATAGAACCGTTACGACAATTGATGAAAGCATTGGAAGTGGCCAAAAAGGGGCGACCTAAAATCACCGGAATTTGATTCCGTGAGTTCGCTACAGGCTGTGTATCAATTACAATAAAGTCTACAGGGAAGATAAATTCCCCGATTTTTATTAACACATCCTCTAGTTCACCCCTAGGTCTGGTGATTGATCGGTCAGCCATCTGTAGAGTGCATGGAGATGGTTTCAACTCTCCGATCCCTAACTGCTCATAAACTGAGAAAGGAAGCAGGTTAACACTTGCCCCAAGATCTAGTAGAGCACGGTTAATGTGTTTCTCCCCAATAGAGATGGAAATCGTAGGATATCCAGGATCCTTACGTTTCCTCGGTAATTGCTGGGGGAAAGCTGTGTCTACTGTCTTAGCCATGAATATCTTCTTGGGCATTTGTTTCTTCCTCTTTCTAGTGCAAAAGTCTTTAAGAACTTTCGCGTATGCAGGGACTTGTTGGATAGCATCTAGAAGAGGGATATTGATGTTAACCTGTTTAAACATCTCAGTGATCTTCTCCATCTGTGGACTTGGTGTGTTAGCCCTTAACCGATTAGGGTAAGGTGCTTTAGCAATAAGCGCTGGTCCATCATAGGAGAAGGAAGTGTGTGTGGAACCGATCCCAGTATAGAAGTGGGGATCGTCCGTGGAGGGGTAAAAGAGGTGGGCTGTAGTGGCGAGCCTTTTGGGAAATGGAGAATAGGCTCGGAAGAAGATGGTAGGGTAGAAGAACTGGGGTCAGAAGTGTGTGTGTGTGGAAAGGTCTCAGCCGGGGTGTTGATATGATTTTCAGTATCATCAACTTCTTCCCCAACATGATTGTCAAGCACTCTTCCAGATCTCAACGTGGTGATCGCATTCACATGATGTGAATAACCAGGATTTGGTAAGGATTGAGCTGGAAGTTTCCCTTTCTCTCTCGCACTCATTTCGGCTTTTAATCGTGCAATTTCTTCTTCCATCGATTTAATACTCTCGTTTTGGGACGCAGAGTTTTTCTCAATTTTATCGACAGAAGATTTCATTTCAGCCGAAACTTGCATGATATTTGTTAAGATCAAATTCATGTATTGTGCAAAAGAAGAGGATTCATCAGTTCCGGTCAACTGTAAAGGACTAGACAGTGCAGGTGTGTTGACCTGATTTTGAAAATTATGTGCTTGAAAGGGGTGCTGACTTAATTGAAGTTGTGGCTGATGTTATGGTGGAGGGAGAGCCCTTTGAAAATTATTCGTGTTTGGAACCGTGTTTTGAGATTGATTTTGGTTCCAAGCAAAATTTGGGTGGTTCCTCAAACCCTGATTGTACGTGGAAGAATATGGATCGTTTCTCGGTCTTTGAAATGTGGCATTGGTATGCTCACGAGCTTGAAACGGACATTCTTCCGTCAAGTGAGACGGATCAGAACAGCAGCCGCATACAGTTTTGGGGAGTGACATTGGATTTAGGGAGGCTGCTGCAAATTTGTGTTCCATAGCGTCAAGCTTCTTTTGCATTGCTGCCATTTCAGCTTGAACACCTATGGACACATCTATTTGGTGAACGCCACCCCTATTCAATGGTTGGGTTCCACTCTCCCACTGTAGTGATTTTTCAGCGAACTCTTCTAAGTATCGCCAAGCTTCCCTATCATCCTTAGACATAAAAGTACCTTGACACATGTTTTCAAGGCTCTATTTAGTGCTAGGGTTACTGCCCTCATATATGATTCGACAAAGCTCCCATCTCGGGATGCCGTGATGAGGACATTGAACCAATAGATCCTTGAAACGTTCAATGTATTTTGAAAATGGTTCGGTAGGGAGCTGGGCAAATTGGTTCAGTTCGCTACGGATTCGAGCCGTCTTTTGGATTGGGTAAAATTTCTTAAGGAATGCAGCGACGAATTCTTCCCAATTCATAATAGAATGTGCGGTAGTGTTATATAGCCACTTCTCGGCTATATCGCACAAGGTAAATGGAAGAAGTCGTAGACGCATCGCATCCACTGAAAGTTGTGACGTACCCATCATTGCGCATACGTTTTCAAATTTGGTAATGAAAACGTAAGCGTCCTCAGTCTCGAGTCCGTGGTATTTGGGTAAAAGATTGATATACTGGGGCTTAATTTCAAAGTTATCCCCATTGGCTGGTGGTGTGGATAAGCAGGTCGAAAGAGGACCTCTATGTGGATAGCATCTTTCCTGGATAGAAATGTGGGGTGGATTCTGCGCACCAACGGACGGCGGCAGATTAGTGGAAAAGAAGTTTGATGGATTCGGACCCATCGGTGTGGGTGTGGTAGTAGGTAAAGAAGAGGTAAATGGAGAAATATCGACTTCGGAGTCGATAAAGGGTACGCGGACTAAACGGGCACTAGAATCCCGTGTCCAGCCTATCTTGTACTAAAAAGGGTTAGTACAAGTGGCAGCGTTGGCTTATAATTAGGGGTAAAATGAATGCGGTGTTTGCTTTTGAAAAGGGACGGATTTTGAAAAAATGATGCGACAAACCAAATGCAGCAACACAACCCTAGAATCTAATGGTCACCTAGGTCCGGCTCAAGACCGCTCCTAACTGCCAAAAGACAAGTCGCAGGATAGAATCCTCCACTGCCTCTTTGTCCCCCTGTGGCCGGATAAGTGCCAGGTAAGTGGGAAGGTACTCCACTACGTAAGTAGTGGGCCTAATTAAAAACCACTAGCCTTAGACAAACTCGCCTTAGGCACCACAGGAAAACGCGGATAAGCAATGAATTACCCACGACCCTCTTCTGTCCTAATTGAGCGCGACAGTCCTTAGAGTCATCTCTAGATTTCTTTTAGTTAATGTGGGTCAATGCGGATGCAAGTTTGGTGGTTTTCGGGGCCTAGGAAGGATAATGAAATCCCCACATAATTTGGATTTGGCCGTGCCCCTTAATATCCGTATTTAGAATGCAAAACAACCAAGAAACAAAAATCACGCACAATTTTAATTTGCTTTTGCGGCGCAGCGATTATTTGCAAAGAATCCTGCAGAAAAGATTAGTTGGAGCTAAAAGAGGAGAGGGGAGAGAGCAAGAAAGTACCTGCAGAAAGTTGGTACAGAGATCCCTCTGTGGGACCGCTCTTCCGCCGCAAGTACACCCAATATGCCGCTCTTCCGCGCATAAATTGTGGGTTCACTTCACAAGATTTCAACAGCTGCTTGCTGTTGCTTCCCTCTGTTCTGTGGTATTTTCCAAAAAAATTTATCACAGCACAGAATTCTCCAGATCACCTTGCAATCAATCACAACACACGTGTAAGAGTTTGTACGAATTTTGATTTCAAGAAGTAACAATGGAATAATTCTTTCAATTCAAACTATAAAATGTAAACGAATTAGCGCGTAATCCCCGGCAACGGCGCCATTTTGATTGATCGTATTTCCGGTGAAGGTTTGTTTCTTTTCCGACTTTGTTTAAAGAACTCAAATGGGTTGGTATTCGGGAAATTTATAAAGAACTTCACAACCAAAAAAATATTTTGACCGCAATCAAACTACGGTGTCGGATGTAGTTTGTAGTGAGTGCGGATCGTCCACAGGGATTGCACGATTCGTTTGTATTAATACGCTTGAATTGAAAAGTTAAGTAACGATAAAAGAAAACATCATTCAAGAATTTATCAATTGATTCAGGTGTCACGATGTTTAATCAAGAATCAAGAACAGATAAACAATCAAGAATTGAGTTTCGATAATATTTTCCAATCAACAGTCAAGAATCTAAGAGAGGCTCGTAGGAATCGATCGGGTCGATAGACTTGAAGTAATCTAAAGATATCGTGTTCGTGTCCTTCGAAGGATTGATACTAGATCGATGATCATCGACAAGAGTTAGGGTTTTCTCGTGAAACTAGGGTTTCATCTTATCCCTTGTTCTGTTGTCGATATCATTCACATTCTAGCCTCTAGCAATTTCAAGAAACGATCCTAACTCCCCCATTTTGAACGATGTCAATCAAGAAAGCATCGAAACAAAATGGGTTGTCGGTTCTTGAACTTGCTAGGGTTTACAAAACTTGTAGGAATCAAGAATCGATTAAAGCTATGTTACATCATCAGTCTATTGACCGTCTCGACTCCTCGACGAGCGGAGTTTTATTCACACATCACCACACAGAAAAGATTTACGAATTGTAAAGATATCATGATGCAGAAATTAAAGAAAACAAGATAAAAGAATATCACCTTTATTTATCTTAACAATTTTGATTACATTTGCTTCAAGAACTACAAGAAGAAGAATCTAGATTGTTGATCGGGCGTCGCTCGGCTTCGTGAATCGTGGATCGGCTCGGATCGCTTGCTCCGTTGAAGATCGGCTTCGCTCGTAAAGGTTGTCGGGCTTCTTGCTTAATGGGTACTCGGGATTCTTAATGTTGGCTTGGATTAGGGTTAGGGTTTCCTACAAGCTCTCTCACTAAACTTGAGGAAGAGGGGATGAGGAAAGAGATAGATTGGGAATAGATTCACTAATTGGATGAATAATTCCCAAGGTTGAATAATTTTGGATAATGAGCCTAGGGTCTTATTTATAGAGCTCCCAAACCATAGGTTTAGGTTTGAATTAGAAGTTTCCCTCCCAAAGTTTGTTGAAGGAGTTTGTTAGGAACTAGCTTAGGGTTTAAGCTAGGGTTTAGGGAAAGTTCTAGAATAATAGGCTAATTTAGTGAAGCTCAAAGTGTTTGCTGATCTGGTAGAAGTCTCTGGAGTCTTCTGGAAGTTGGAGTGCATTTCTGAACTGTAGCAGATGAAACAGGAGTTGTGGTGCAAATTTGAGGAGCTAACTCCCTGGGCTCACCACGGATCCGCGGCCTTAGCAAGCCCATGCCGCGGATCCGCGGCCATGGAGAAGGCTTGGGCCTTGGTCTTTTAGGTGCTGTCTTGTACTGTAGTTTATAGCTTCCTTTGATATGTTGATTTGCAATTGCTCCCTTGTAATGATACCAGATTTGAAATTAGTGAGTTTACGTATCTTTCGAGCGGTGTAATGATCGAGCAAGCTTCTCATTTCCTGCACAGACTTCGAAACACGGGTTGCAAGATATAGAAAATATGCCATGTAATGAAATGCAGTCAATTTCCCTAAAAATGCCGGTTTAAAGGTCTAGTACATGTAATCTGATAATCTGTGATAGATTTGCTAATATGTAGAATATGAATGCCGAACACTTCTAAATGTATGCAGATGATAGGGAAATTGCCGGTTAAAATATGCAATATTTTCGACTGATCAAGTGGCTTAAGCTCCGCAGTTTTGAAATATAGCTTTTTCATAAATAGCCGAGTTGTTTTCAAATCCGATTCTACAACATCTTTTTAGGTTTATTTTCTTTACATTAATCACATTAATGTAATCCCATCATTTAAGTCCTAAAGCCAATCACAGAAAAGAAACGAAAATAACACGTACGCTTATGCCATCCGCATTCGCCGCAATGTTCCGTTATACACCGTTAGGTTACTTAACTAACGGCATACCGGGACGGGACCAGCGCGGGTGTAAAACATAAGCAACGTCTACTATATATCATATATATAATATATCATTCGTTTCAGATATCACAGAACACAGGCAGCAGAAACATAGATATAACGTGGGATAAACTAGGACGTCTGTATTTAGTATTTAGCCAGAATAGAAAATACGGATTCCATAGTCGCGTTGAATAGCCAAGCCCACACCCTGGACCCCTACGAGAGCGGCAAGTGACCCTACCAATTCTGGAGTTTAGGAGACCCGGTCTCGACTCCTCGAGATGGCCTCCCACTGAACCCCAGAACCCGGTCACTTGTGCTCCCCTCCTTGGGTCCACCCTAATGCGGAAAAGTAAATAATATACAACACTGGTGGCAGCAACCTCAACCCGGAAGCGCCCCAAATAAAAGAATATTACATTACATTTGAATTTACATGAATGAAAATATAAAACTCTCATCTCACATAAAACCTCCCGGCTATTCAATCGCGACAATCCTGCACATCATATCTCATATCATCAACGTAAGTAAGTATGCATACCTCAATTGTCGTTGATGTATAGCAACGAAACCGGCGATATCGTACATACTACACTTACGGTCACAGAAAAGAAAGTGAAAAACTGCAATATCTGGAATCCACATTCGCTTTAGACATCGTAAATGCGAAGTATCACATACCTCGTATTTCATGTCTTATAATGTGAATTACACACATTGCATCGCATTCCGAATAAACACACAGTATTAAAGTTTTCGAACGACCGATCAAATACCCAAGATTCACTAAAGCTCAACACTTGAGCGAAGTTCAAAAACTTGGAGCGTGACACAGTAGGAGCGGTCCAGCCGTAGAAAAGCCAACGCCTCACATGTGGCACGCCGTACTGCCCCAAACCCTAAGGTTCAAAGGGCAGTTCAAGACGGTCACATAATCGAGTTAAGGTTTGTTGTCTTCTAGAGGGACCACCGCAAAAAAAACTTGCACGTATCTCCAAAGTATTTAAATCCCGTGAAAAGTGTGCAGATGATACTCGTTCAAACACTTCACTACTTTCTAATTTACCCGGAAAAGTCACGAAATCAAAATTCCGATCGAATCGACGAGTCTAAAAACATCTCCAGAATTTTTCATCACAAAAAACAGATTAAAAATACCCTAAAAATTATACTAGCAGAATCCAGCATTACAGTATAAAAATGATTCATTTATTGATCTGTACGGCCGCGGAACCGCGGCCTAAGCAAGCTTAGGCCGCGTTTCCACGGCGGAAATCACTGTTCATGGAAAATTTTTTATACCGAAATTCTTAGTTTTACCTGCTGAATTTTTTACGTATTTTTAATTCTGAAAAAGTCAATTTTTGAAAAATGTCCAGAGAGCACCAAAAAACCGTATTTTTTCGGTTCGATCGGAGTTTTGGCTTCGTAAAAAGGTCGCCTAATGTTCTAGGTCGGCTCTGATACCATGAAAGGTTTGCCTAGCATTGTATAATGAGTTTGGAAGCATCACATGTCACAAAGTTCAAGTTTTTATGGTGCTAAACAAGCATGCAATGGAATCGATCCTAGAAAATTAGGGTTTCGGAAAATTAAAGCGAACTAAACTAGGGTTTCGAGACTACAACCTTTGTAGCTCCCTTTCGCTGGACTCCTTGGTGTCTTGGGTATTGGATGAAGGTCCTCTTGGAGTCCTCTCGCGTCCACGACGATCCACCACGGAGTTCTCCATCCAAGCTCGCAACATCATAAAACCGAAGAGAACACTGTAAACAAGTCGGCTAAACTTGTGTAGAATGAAGTTGTGGTTAAGGTTCTCACTTCAAAAACCTTTCTTTAAGTGTGTATTACTCACTAGGAAAAACTAGAGAGCAAAAGGAAGAAGGAGGATTAAGATGGAGGCTTTCTTTGAACAAGGGTTAATATGATAACCCTAGAAAAGAAATGAAATATATCTATTTATATTTTATTTCTTCTCATGTCCAACCAAGGTTAAGTGATGGAGAGTTTGTTTAACTTGAGTTATAAATGATAAAGTGAAGGATAACCCAAGGTTAGTGGTAGGTGAGCTTGGTTAGGTTAGAAGAAGAATGTAGAAGCTAGAAATGATTATCCTTTTCTTTTCAATTTGTTTTAAATACAAAATTAAATAAAAATCCATCACTTAATCTAAGGTGTGAGTCTTATATTGACACAATTTCCATGTGCTAACAACCATGATAGATGGGTGTATGTATGTATGCATGTATGCACATCCACATGTGCATGAAACTAGAATGAAAGAAAGAAACACATGCATGCATGCATACATCCATCAAATACTAGAAAGGTTTTAAGTGAGAAAACTAATGGTTAAATGATAAATCAACACTTGATTCATCAATCCGGCCATATCACATATGACCCCACCAAAAGCAAGCCGCCCGATCAATGTTCGGTATCCTATACGCGCAATTTAATCGGGTGCATGCGCATATCGCATACGCGCACCACAACGTTTCGTCTGGACAGGGTAACTCCTTTTTGGGACTCTAAGACTCGTCAATACGCCGGCAGAGGGTGATGATCATATCAGGTACCCTCAAGCCGCAAGCGGTCAGCTAAACGTAACGGCCACCCGGGTATTGAGCGATCAGAAGACAACAAGCGAACCTGCTACAACTCCCGTCGAGCCAACTGGCAACACTACCGTACAGTCCGGTCTCTTCGTCAGATATGCTGCATATCGAGCCTAGGGATGGTCACGTCGACCCTAATAACTCAATAAGTCGTGCCGGTGAATGGTCTATAACAGATCGAGAAACTACTGATAACACTTATCAGCAATTCTCAGCAGCCCTGGCCAGGGACTTACTGATATAACCAGTCGGGCACAGCACAGCATCAACTCCTAATACCGGGAGAGACGAAACCCCTCCTATTGCTCATTGCCTTCGTGTGTCTCGAGACTGTACCCAACGGCCACCTATTTGCACGACTCAGTAGAGCCGTGGTAGGGTGGTAATCAAAGTACAGTGGGAGAACACACAAGACTCTATGACGATCTCGGGTCTACAGACTAACCTGTACCAGTGTCACCTGAGAACTGCTATCCGACGATAGATATAATTCCATATAGGAGTTCTCGGTGAGTCCGTCCAGTGTACCCAGTCACCACTGAGCACCCGTATATGATCTTGATGTCAAACATCGATGAATGTGGGAACATTCATCGCCCATCGTATGGGTCTAGTATCATATACGCTAGTCTACTCTGGTATATCAATGCCCCGTCTCGATATACCTACGACTAGGGACTTTCTTGGAAATGCTTATAGACTACAGATGTCCCACTAGTATGATCTCCATCATAATCAGAGCAGTCAAGCCAATATCCTCAGGGCTTTATCAGCATGTATGAGTGAATAATAAGCATGATCAAATCAACATGTCAGATAAATAAGAACCAGATAGCATACTATCATGTCGAGCAAGAATGCATACTGAATATATATACATGTATAGATACATCCACTATCACATAATGGCCTCTAGGGCATACATATATCCAACAAACCCCCAATACCGGGAGAGACGAATACTGTTTAACCCTCACTGCCTCCAAGTGCTTCGGGACTGCACCCAACTACTACCTGTTTGCACGACTCCTTTGAGCCGTGGTAGGGTAGTAATCAAAGTACAGTGGGAACACACTCTAGGCGAAGTAACAGTGTCAAGTCAGCGGACTAAGCTGTACTCATGTCACCTGGGAACTGATAACTGACGATAGGTATAGTACCAACCAACAGTTCCCGACGAGTCCTGTCCAGTGTACTCGTAACCTAATGAGCACCCGCATACTATCTCAAGTACGAAGTACTGACGGCTGTGGGACAGACCGTCTCCCACACTGGGATGAGAAGCGCATACGCTAGTCTACTCCGGAGTATCGATGCCCTGTCTCGATAGTCTTGCAACTAGGGACCTGCATAAGGATATGCTTATAGATTACCCAGCCCCCACGAGTGTGACTGCCATCACAACACCGGTAATCAAGCAAAGGTCCTAAGGGCTCCACTAATGTCTATGGGTGATATGCTAAAATAAACACATGTACACATTAAAGTAGAAACAAACCAAGTAGCATACTACTATATTGAGCAAGATTGTATTTACAACTGTGAATATCCCAAGCTTCTATTAAGTAATATACAAGCTAGTATGATACAGTAATGGTCTCTAGGGCATATACACTAACAATCTCCCACTTGCACTAAGGTCATGAACTGGCATATCGTAGACCTATCATCTCGATCAGCCGCTCGAACTGAGTCTGGGGTAAGGCCTTCGTGAGTGGATCAGCAGTGTTATCTTCTGTATTTACTCTCTTCACCTCGATCTCCCGGCGATCTACGATCTCCCTGATCTGGTGGTACAGCCTCAAAATGTGCCTGGACTTCTGATGGGACCTGGGTTCCTTCGCTAAAGCCATAGCGCCGTTTTTGTCACAATACAGCGGTATTGGATCAACACTGGTAGGAACCACCTGAAGCTCTGTGAAGAACTTCTTCATCCAGATAGCTTCCTTTGCGGCATCGCAAGCAGCTATGTACTCCGCTTCCATAGTTGAGTCAGCAACGGTTTCCTACTTGGAAATCTTCCAGCAAACCGCCCCTCCATTGAGGGTAAAGACATAACCCGACATGGACTTGGAGTCATCCCTGTCACTCTGGAAGCTGGAGTCAGCAAAGGCCTCGATCTGGAGGTCTTTTCCGCCATACACCAAGAACATCTCCTTAGTCCTTCTCAGGTACTTGAGAATGTTCTTTACTGCTATCCAGTGTTTCTCCCCTGGGTTCGACTAATACCGGCTTAGAACGCTCAATGCGTATGCTACATCTGGTCTGGTACACAACATCGCATACATAATAGATCCTACCGCAGAAGCGTAGGGTATTGATGACATGCGAGCCCTTTCCAAATCAGTCTTAGGAGACATCTCTTTGGAGAGGGTGATTCCGTGACAAGCCGGTAGATTACCGTGCTTGGAATCTTCCATACTGATCGTTTCAGTATGGTGTCGATGTACCTTGACTGTGAAAGTCCCAACATCCTTTTAGATCTATCACGATAGATCTGGATCCCCAGAATGTTGTTGGTATCGCCCAGGTCCTTCATGGAGAACCTCTGTGACAAGAATCCTTTGACTGATTGTAACATAGGAATATCATTTCCTATTAGGAGAATATCATCGACGTACAAGACGAGGAATACCACACTTCTCCCTACAATCTTACTGTAAATGCATGGTTCATCTGGGTTTTTGACAAAGTCGAATTCTTTGACAGTATCATCAAAGCAGATGTTCCAACTCCGCGATGCCTGGTTGAGTCCATAGATGGACTTGAGCAACTTGCACACTTTACCGCTGCTCCCACTCTGAATGAATCCCTCTGGCTGATCCATATAGACGCACTCTTCCAAATATCCATTTAGGAAAGCCGTCTTTACGTCCATCGGCCAGATTTCATAATCGTGGAAGGCAGCAATGGCAAGAAGGACCCGAATGGATTTCAGCATAGCCACTGGAGAAAAGGTTTCATCATAGTCCAAACCAGGTCTTTGACGAAAACCCTTTGCAACAAGTCTAGCCTTATAGGTCTCAACCTGTCCATCTACACCAATCTTCCTTTTGAAGATCCACTTGCATCCTACGGATTTTACCCCGTCTGGAGCAACGTCCAATGTCCATACTTTGTTGGTGTACATGGACTCCATTTCGGTCCGCATTGCATCTAGCCATTTTACCGAGTCACTGCTCTGAATGGCTTGCTGGAAGCTAGTAGGCTCATCATAATCAATAGTGCAATCCTCTCTATCCCCGTCTACGAGAAAACCGTAGTATCTCTCGGACGGATGCGACTGCCTACTACTCCTGCGGAGCGGCGCAGGAATGTCCGGTTCTCCTGAAACTTCTGGTTCATCCAAGCTTTCAGTAGCAGATTGTGGTTCTGGAATTTCTTCCAGTTCTATTGAGCCCCCACTTATCAGATTTTCCAAAAATTCAGTTTCCAAGAAGTGGGCATGCGGAGAAACAAAAACTTTTTGTTCTTCTGCGGAATAGAAAAGATACCCCCTGGAGTTCTTTGGGTATCCCACAAACTTACACAGTACTGAGCGTGCCTCGAGTTTGTCTGCATGCTTCTTTTTTACAAAAGCTGGACATCCCCATACCTTAAGATACTTAAGACAGGGTTTCTTCCCACTCCACATCTGATATGGGGTGGTGGGCACAGTCTTGGTTGGAGCCTTGTTCAAGAGATATGCAGCTGCTTCTAGTGCATAACCCCAGAAAGATTGCGGCAACTCAGCCTTACTCATCACGGAACGAACCATATCCAATAGGGTTCGATTCCGCCTTTTAGATACACCGTTGTGTTGTGGTGTGTATGGAGGAGTACGCTGAGAGAGAATTCCATTCTCTTTTAAGTAGTCCAGAAACTCGGAACTCAAGTATTCACCACCTCGATCATATCTCGGTGTCTTTATACTTTTGCCTGTTTGTTTTTCAACTTCATTCTTGTATTCCCGAAATTTCCCAAAGGCCTCGGATTTGTGCTTCATTAAGAAGACATGTCCATACCTAGAGAAATCATCTATGAAAGTAATGAAGTATGAATAACCACTTCGCGCATGTGTAGACATTGGACCACACACATCACTGTGTATGAGTCCCAAGAGCTCACTCGCTCTTACTCCGTGTCCAGTGAACGGAGTCTGTATCATCTTTCCCATGAGACAAGATTCACAAGTGGCATAAGACTGATACTCGAACGGATTCAAGTATCCCTCTTTATGTAACTTAATTAATCGTGTCTCATTAATGTGACCCAGTCTACAATGCCATAAGAAAGCCTGATTTGTTTCCGGAGACTTTCTTTTAACTGTGTTCTGGACACTGAATATCTGAGCTTGATTTAATACGTATATCCCGTTATTTAATGTACCTGACCCAATCAGAACTTGATTTAGGTGGATGTGTACTACATCGCTTACAAAAGTAAATTCATATTCTTCCTTAGAAAGTAAGGATACAGATATGATATTACAAGTCGCACCTGGTACATACAAACAGTTACGCAAAATCAATATCTGCCCAGTTGTCAGTCCAAGATGATATTCCCTTACGGATTCAGCATCCATGCTCATTCCGTTAGCAACCCTGAGAGTCATATCACCTTTCCTGATAACCCTACGGTTTCTCAGAGCCTGTAATGAATTACAGATGTGAGATCCTGATCCGGTATCCAATACCCAGGAAGTAGGGTTAACTGACATACAGTTCTCTATCATAAACACACCCGAAGCCAAAACCACAACATGCTTCGAATTCTGGCTACTGGCTTTGCTAGCCCTGCAATCTTTCTGCCAATGTTCATTCCCGTTACAATAGGAACGTCCCTCTTTTACTACATCCAGTCCTGTAACTTTTGCCCTTGCTTTTCCTTCTTCTTCCCTGGTTTCCTTCAGGGTATAAGCAGAGGGCAGGGACTGTAGAATTAAGTCAGTACTTGACCCATTCTCCAACGTGGTCTCCAGGTCCGTGAGCTCAAAATAGCTGGTCTCTGTATGGACGTTGTCCTCTACAGATGACCCGACAGCCAACCTTGCTTGAAGCAATTCGTTCGAGGTCTCATATCTTGCGATACGAGATTGCTCTACATATAAATCTTTGTTATGGAAGAAGATAGAAACTGAGTCCATCTTCTCATGCTGCCTCTGGTTTGCACCATCAACTGAGGCTAACATGAGGCACTTGGCTTTCGCACAATCCTTTTCCGATGTCCTACGGATGTAAATATCCATGACAGGGGAAACTGGACCTGAGACGGCATGGGTTTGATTAGTTAAGAGGTGTCCCAGCTTGTCATGGGAAATGGAAATCTGGACAAACCTTTGCCAGTCAAAACACTCAGATTCAGTCATTTTATTATCTAGATGTAACCTATGTCTGGTCACTGGGTCGCTGCAATTAAGAGAGAGAGAAGAGAACACTCAGCATGATTCTTCTTGCAAGTTTAGATTGGTTTTTAATTTATCTAAACAGGATGGCTCCCACTGTCTCTCGAATCCCTCCTCAAACCATAAAGGAAGAATTAGTCGGGATCAATCTCACCATACAATACTTGCTTAACCGTTCAGCCAGGCTAGTGTCGGTATTTCGAGGGAGGTTTTCCAACGCTTTCGCGAAGTTCATTAATTAAATAACCTCTTTTCCCTGTGGGCGTAGCCCCGCTAACACCTTTCTAGACACCTACTTGGTTTATAGCATTGATAGTTAAGTGAGAAAGTTCCGGAGGAGTAGCATATACTCACAGTAGGATCGGGATCCAAATATCATCGTGTGATAAACTGAAGGAATCCTACCAGAATCATCACATTTCAAATGGTATGCAATGCTAGCAAGTTTCAGTTCTTTTGAAACTCCCGATGTGGATTTTTGCCCCATGCTCTTATGACCTTGACGAAGGTCAACAAATCATAAGTCGCATGTCAAGTTCTACCCGTCATTGTCCAGGTTAATTTGAACCCACCCGTATATACCCTTAACGAAGGTCAACAAGGTAATACGACTGTCCCAAACCAACGCATCTATCTATGCTACATACGAACACCCAACAGCTACCAATCACTATGACTTGACGAAGGTTAACAAACATAGCTTGAATACTATTGAATATTCATATGAAACGACGGAGGGCTACGAATAGTTTTGGCGAATCCTTGAACGTAGTGAACTTGATATAATCGAAGGAACCTTGATAGCTTTTAAAAGGAGTGGCTTAAGCTCCGCGTTTAAAAGTTATTTTTGAAAAGAAACCGAGTGGGTTTTTGAAAGTGTTCCAACGACTTTTACATGGTTTATTTTTTTCTTGCATTAGTTCTTTTAATGCGTATTTTTCTTGCATTAGTTCTTTTAATGCGTCCCGTCATTTAATCCTGCCATTGCAGAAAACAACCAAAATATGACGTACGCTTATGCCATTCGCATTCGCCACATGGCCCCGTCATTACCCGTTAGGTTACTTAACTAACGACAGAGCGGGGGCTGGGCTAGCGCGGCTGTAAAACATAAGCAACGCCTAAATAATATCATATATAGATATATTGCAATGATAGCCATTTCAGATCACAGATGAACACATTGGGTATACTAGGAATCCGCAACTCGTACGAGCCTGTAACGAAAAGCGGATTAGACGGTCACGGTGAATAGCCAATACCCCACCCAAAACCCCTACGGGTGCGGCAAACTACCCGCCAAATATCCGAAGCGGAGTAACCTCTCTCAACGACGTGAGTAGACCACTCGGCACTTCGAGATACCCGGTAGTTTGTGCACCCCACCATGGGTCTATCCTAGGAGCAAAAACAGTAAAAAGAAATTATACAATGATGGCTACAACCCCGACCCGGTTGTGCGGCCAAAAATAATATTACATCAATTTACATATTACATGAATTGAAAGAAAAGAAAACTCTCATCTCACAACCCCCGGCTATTCACCCACGATAATCCAACGAATTCATATACACATACCATCAACATTACAGATCACAGATATGTAACTCCCACTAATCGACATATAGCAATTAGCGGACGTTCAATACATATATCACATCACAGATATAAACCCGTTAGCCTTAGTCTTTAGAAGTTCGATAAAAATACGGATTTTCAAGCCCCAAAAACAAAATTTTCTTTCTGGAAAATCTGGGCTGAAAAGACATGCTCTAAAAATCCCAAAATACCCCTATGAACAAACTGCAAAAATAAAACCCCACGGCCGAGTCAACTCGGCCGCGGATCCGCGGCGGGAGCAAGCTCCTGCCGCGGATCCACGGTGGGTTGATCGATTCAGTAGGCCAATTTTTTGCAGTTTCTTCTAAAAACCTTGAGTCGATTTTTGGTATATGTCAAATAAATTTTACAGCACTTTGAAAATCGACAGAAAGTTTGAGTTCCGGGTGTATTTCGCGACTTTTTCTCCGATCGAACTTCTACTTACATTGCTAACATGTTAGATAGTGTTTAACTAGGCTCTGATACCACTATAAGTCCATGTTACCCTTCCTCGGTTCTTACGGGGTTGCGGAAGTGGTGAAAAACGATTTTCAAGAGGGTGGTAACATGGACTACCAATACGGATCTTTGTTAAACTACTAATTAACATCCTAACTTAAGTTTACCTACTCGGTTAGGGGGCTATACCTTTCTTGAACTCCTTCGTCTTCAACTCCTCCTGGTGTACGTCTCGGTTTTACCTCGTTGTCTCCTTGCGCCGAAGATGGATCCACCCGAAAGCTTCTACCTTTGGATTCTTCTTCGAACTTTGAAGAAACTAGATCACTTGGCTTGCTAGGCCTTGTGAACTAGAATGAGTAGAGGAATGTTTTGGTGTCTTTTTATCTCTAAGACAATGAGTCTCAACACATGAGAATGGTTTGCCTTGAGCTAGAGAGAGCAAGAGGAAGAGGGAGAGCTTGAGAATGAGAGAGCTCAAGAGAGAGAAAGCCAAATGAAAAGTGAGCAACTCTTTTCTCATCCAACCTCTCATAATCCAAAAGCATCATGAGCCATAATGATAATCAAGTATTATATGATGGTTAATATCATTTCAAAGGCAATATCATTTTCATGCACTCATTTTGCAAACCACAACAAGCAAGCAAAAGTCTTTGCATGAAAAATGACAACCATTGTAATGATGACGGTCAACTAGTCCAACCTAGTCAACCAGTCAACAAAGTCAACAAAGTCAACCCCTCAACAACCATGTCACTATAATACTTAATTAATATTATTGCTAATCATATTTCTTATTCTCATTAGGGTTTAGCAAAAGGTCAATGGTCAACGGTCAACAGTCAACAACCCCAATGAGAATTCTCTGTCTCTGTCTCTCTGTCAACTGTGCATACACACCTGCATCCGCGTTCCGAGGAACACGAATACAAACGAGATAAAACCAATCCTAAAACGTACATTAGGATCTGGCTTAAACCAAAGCCCACTAGTGTTAACTGTCCGGACACTGTACGTGCACAAGTGCACGGGTGTGACCGAACCCTGTCGCAAAACCATGCGACCTGTCGCAAAACAATGCGACCTCTACTCTTTTGCCTAAAGGCGAATAGCTTTCTGTGTGGGACTCTAAAGACTCGACACTACGCTAGCAGTGGGTTTAACCACAGACCGCAAGCGGCACTAGCTGTGCGTAACGGTCCCCAGGTAGATGCCGACAGGAAGACTGACGAGGTGAAACCCATCTGAACTCCTACTGAGTCTGAATGTGACAATCTCTATACAGTCCGGTCTGTTCGTCTGATACATCGCATGGCGGGCCTAGGGGGCGGTAAACGTCAGTCCCCTAATAGCGGTACAAGTCGTCTCGGAGTGAAGCCCAGAACACCCTGAGATAACAATGGAAACCTACCAGTATATCTCGCTTGCCCTGGCTAGGGACTACTCGTGTAATGGCTCTCCTAGACACAGCGCGATGTCAACCCCCAATACCGAGAGAGACGAATCCTGTCTAACCGTCACTGCCTCCAAGTGCTTCGGGACTGCACCCAACTACTACCTGTTTGCACGACTCCTTTGAGCCGTGGTAGGGTAGTAATCAAAGTACAGTGGGAACACACTCAAGGTGAAGTGACAATGTCAAGTCAGCGGACTAAGCTGTACTCATGTCACCTGGGAACTGATAACTGACGATAGGTATAGTACCAACCAACAGTTCCCGACGAGTCATGTCCAGTGTACTCGTAACCTAACGAGCACCCGCATACTATCTTAAGTACGACGTACTGACGGCTGTGGGACAGACCGTCTCCCATACTGGGATGAGAAGCGCATACGCTAGTCTACTCCAGAGTATCGATGCCCTGTCTCGATAGTCCTGCGACTAGGGACCTGCATAAGGATGTGCTTATAGATTGCCTAGCCCCCACGAGTGTGACTGCCATCACAACGCTGGTAATCAAGCAAAGATCCTAAGGGCTCCACTAATGTGTATGGGTGATATGCTAAAATAAACACATGTACACATTAAAGTAGAAACAAACCAAGTAGCATACTACTATATTGAGCAAGATTGTATTTACAACTGTGAATATCCCAAGCTTCCATTAAGTAATATACAAGCTAGTATGATACAGTAATGGCCTCTAGGGCATATATACTAACAGATCCGGGATCAAACAACACGTGTGCGTCAACATATTGATAGGGTACCTGAAACAACAGCATTGGACGCCTGCGCATCCTGATGCTTCAACGCAAAAATCCGTGCCTGTCCTCCACCTGCAACTGGCGGTCCCCTACTAGTAACTGGCTGCACTCTGCCGGTAGCTGGCTGTCCTCTGCCTCGGCCACCTCGTCCTCTAGGAACAAACCCTCCGCGACCACGGCCTCTCTGTGCATGAGTCTGACGCGGAGCAACTGTAGGTACAACAGGCAATGCCCTCTAAGGTGGTGAAGGTGGAAGTGTGACATGCGGTACTGTTGGCTCCCTCCGGCGTATCTCGGTACAATCTCTGATGCGGTGATAGGGACTACCACATCCGAAGCATCCACGTGACGACCGCTGAGCCTCCTGGGGATATGAGCTAAACATCTGACCTCGCCTTGAGTCTCTGCCACCTGTGCGACGTCTATCACGGCGTCCGAATGGATGTCTCTGTGCTGCTGTATCAGTACGAACCCTCTCCGGCCCTGGAACTACCGAAGTCTCTGCAAGGCGCTCCTTGACCAATAGGGCTGTGTCTACAGCTGCTGCATACGTCTCGCAATGCTGGGCGCTGATCGAAAGGAACAGTGGTGTAAGCAAGCCTCGGACAAATCTCTTGACTCACATCTCCTCAGTAGCCACTAGGTACGGAGCATAAACTGATAGCTCGGTAAATAGCACGTCGTATTCTGCCACTGTCATCTCTGGCGTCTGGCGTAAGGACTCGATTCAGCGTGCTCGGGCATCCCTGACACTCTGGGGAAGAAAGCGGGCTAGAAATACCGTCACAAACTCGGTCCAGGTCATCGGAGGAAGACCCGCTGCTCTGACCTTCTCAACCGATTCACACCATTTCTGCGCAAGACCTTCCAGATGAAAGCTCGCGAACTCTACCCATCTCGCAGCTGAGCATCTGAGCGAACGGCATATCCGGGCCATCCTATAAATGAAAGACTGTGGGTCCTCGGCTGCATCGGTGCCTGTGAAGACCGGAGGCTTCAGCCTCATGAACTCTGATAACGATACTGTAATCACCTTCGGGCCTGCAGGGGCAACTTCCTGTACGGTAGGTACTATCGCGGTCCCTGTGACGGGTGGAGCTACCTCTGGTCGCTGCGCTCGAAGCGTCTTAACTAGCGATCCTATCATCTGGCGCATCTCCTGCATACTGGATCCTATCGTCTGACGCATCTCCTGCATACCATCCCCTAGCATGGTGATCTGATCTGTCGTAGGAGGAACAGTCTGCTCTGGTACAACAGGGGTACTACCCGGATCAGTCCTCGTCTCGGACGAGTCAACTCGAATCTCAGCTCTCGCGTCCGCTCTCTGCGCCCTCATAGTCTTTGGCGGCATAATGGCTGGAAAGGAAAGTAGGATTCGATAAGGATACGGAAATCGAATCGCAAGAATGTATACAATCATGAAGGAATTTCAATCAGTCGGTCCTAAGGTCGCTTAGGCGGGGTACCGTGTCGTGAGTATGCCGCGAAACATACGCACGCTACGCTACTCTGCTTCAGCTACCTACTCCATCATACCAGGGTCATCCTACACTCCGAAGGTAAAACCTACGCTCTGATACCAACTTTGTCACGACCCAAAGTTCGGCCCGTGACCGGCACTTAACCACGTGATGTCTACAGGCGTAACGCGACTAAGTAAGCCGAAACCCAGAAATCAAAATCATAAAAAGTACAGAGTGCTTAAAACATTTATTAGAATATTTGTTAAAACATCTAGAAAACTTTAAGTTGTTTAGTAGAATTCTTTAAAGTTCAAGTTATCCTTTAAAAATTTTGGCAGCATTTCCTTTGTAAAATTTGCCCCAAGATTGGGTACAAAGCAATAAATGAGTAAAATGATACACAATAAAAAAAATAAGCATCCCAAACGGGAGCAATCACGCACAACGGCAGAAACACCACCATAATGATAATATACGACGCCGTAGCGAAGAAAGAGTAAAAATAAGTGAAGACAACATGAAATATAAAACTGCATAATAAAGTCGTCTCACAATGATCTCGACACCAGAGTACAATAATATACATCGTCCTCACAACTGGTCTCTAAGTCCATACATAAGTAGTAGATGGAGAATCCTAGATACAATGATGTATACAACTGGAAAATAAATAGATACCGCACAAAACCCACCTATCAGCAAAAGGGGCTAGTATGCCAACTGCAATGGTATCTGTGTCAAAAGATGTACGAAAAGAAGCCTGCCACGACTACTCTAAGGGACAACCTGCAAGCAATGTGGCACAACGGGGGTGAGTTGCCAACTCGTGAATAGTAAATAAAATATAAAGGTAATCGCGAGTATGCACGTGCTGCGATACTCTAACCTATGCCAACAGATAACATCTATATGATGAACTGGATGCTCAAATCATGCAACAAATGCGATCTAATAACATCTCTATGTGATGAGCAAGGTATGCAATAATCGTGCATAGCAATGAAATCTAACAACCCTATATAGAATGAGCAGGGTATGCAATAGACGTGCATAGTATGTGTACTCTATCAGGTATAATAGATACAGGATGAGATGTGAAATACTGAATGCTGAGCATGGGAATAAATAGTATCTACACGGAATATCAACGTGGAAAATAACCAGTGTCCATCAATACACCCAAATCCCCAAAAGACTCAGGCGCCGTCATCCTCATCGGCCCTCAAATCCTGTAAATCTCATAGAATCGTGAGTGCCTAACATCGGCACTCGAAATATCAAAAAATCAGCCGTGTCTATTATCGACACGCAAATCCTCAAGTATCGGGCTTCGTCCATCGGATCGGCCCACGGGCTCCGTCTGCGGAATCGGCCCTCGGCCCCGGCAGTACGCGTCATCCCGTATCCATCTATCAACTCTGGTCGGTATCCTCCGGGTAATCGCCAGTTCTAACCAATCACCGGTAGGTAGTATTCCCTCCGCCGGGCTCACCGTCTAACAATACGAGTCTTCTTGCCCCAGGGTACCGTACCGGGTCCACCATGTACCCGCAATCGGTGCTTACCGCTCCTCGAATCGGGTATACTCACACAAGCTCTCTGGAACCGAGAAAACTCATGGTGGACGCACTGAAATATCATATCAAGAGAAACCGGGTTTTTAAAATAGTGCGTATTTTCTTAAAATGATACCACAGTTCTCAAATCTAGAAATCATATGAACCCAAAACTCAATTCGTAAATCCATACAATGTATCGTATGATACTAAGAGTAAAAAGGGAACACCGCTCTTTTAAAAGAATCCAGTTTTGAAAATATCTCATGCGGTCCCTATTTTCATGAAATCAAATCAATATAATCCATGTATGTGACATATGTATATATGTAGGTATGGATGTGCAAATGGATATATATACACGAATATGAGTGTAGCACTAGTATGAATATACAGTGTGCATGTGCGCAGGTATGAAGATATCAATATATGTATGCACTTGTATGAATATACAGTGTGCATGTGCGCAGGTATGAAGATATCAATATATGTGTGCATTGGTATGAATATACAGTGTGCATGTGCGCAGGTATGAAGATATCAATATATGTGTGCACTGGTATGAATATACAGTGTGCATGAGCGCAGGTATGAAGATATCAATATATGTGTGCACTAGTTTGAATATACAGTATGCATGTGCGCATGTATGAAGATATCAATATATGTGTCAATATGCGACAAGTCATGACAATCAGCAATGATGCGGCACTCACTCGATATGTATAATGCGTAGCAATCCTATAATGCAAGTGTCATGGCAATCACTAACGGTGTGAGTGTAACATACAAATGGTGCTCGTGCAGCTTTAACCGTTAATGACAGTGCAGTGTTCTATAGCTACCATTACTATATGCAATAAGGGAGGTATGATACGCTAATGCACATGAACATCTACGACTAAATATCCTATCACGCCATGACGCTTAACGCCATACGGGCGATTTCCCCGTAGATGTTAAATTTACTCACCTGGTCGCGTGCTACACGTAGCCGACCACTTGCTTCCCTTTCTTGGCAGCATCCGACGTACCCGCCTGCGAACCTGGAATTTGCACAAAGATTCCATATATAAGCAAATATCTCGCAAAACGCGATGGCGAAACAAACGAGAAACTCGCGTCGTGAATTAACGCGCGTGTGTACGATACGCTGAAACGTGTATATACGCGTCTAAAACTAACTCGACACGTCGCGACATGCTGGATCACAGAACCCACTCACGTATCGCGCGTATCGCGCGAACTAAACGTACTTGAAAAACGATATACTGTCCCAAATTCTACCCAAGTTAAAAACATACAAAATTGCATATACCATAAGTCTTAGAATAGCAGCAGACACCTACAGAACAAACCGTAACACCTAACTCCCTAGTCTGGCCGCAATTTGCGGCCAGAAGGAATATTCTGGCGGCCAGAAGTTGGGGTGGGGTCTCGTTCTCTGGTGGTGTGGTCAGGGTCTCCCAAGTAGGCTACATTCAACTCAGATTTTATCTGGGGTACCCGGGTCTATAGCAGATCGCAGAAAGCCAAGATTTTGCTTTAAAAAGGTTACATTTTGTACAAATTGAAAACTTAGGGTATTTTAGTGCAATCTGGGGTTTACCTAGGTTTAAGTTGCCCTAATAAGACTTAATTAAGTCAGTCAACACAATATTAACCCCACTTAACCAAAGTTCACACTAATCACCATATTTAGCACTATAAACGCATAATTATCGCTAATCGAAGCTAAACTACGCAAACTAAGAGAGAAAGGAAAGAGTTTAGAGATTATACCGCCTAGGAATCCTACAAGCAAGGAGAAGGAGAAGAAGAAGAAGGGGAGGAGCTGCTGCTAGGGTGCTGCTGCCTGAAGCTGCTGCTGTTGCTGCCTGGAGCTGCTGCTGATGCTGGGGCTGCTGCTGCTTGTGCTGCGGCTGCTGCTGCTGATGCTGGGGCTGCTGCTGCTTGTGTTGTGGCTGCTGATGATTATGCTGCTGCTGCTGTTAAGTGTATGTGTGTGAGTGAGAGTAGAGAGAAAATGAGAACAAATGAGAGAAAACAAAAGAAATGATAGCACACAAAGTGTCAACCCCCCTCTCTCTGTCTTCATTAAATGCAAGCATGGCACTTGCCATGATGCCATTTCTCTCTCTCTCTCTCTCCCTCCCTCCCTCCAAGTCAACCATATTCAAGTAATTTCTATTTTCCTTTTTAAAAGAAAACACACACTTAATTTAAAACCCTATAACTTAATTTCCATGTTTTAACCCACCATGGTTGCAAATCATGGTTTAACCCCATTTTTAACCCTAGTTTACATGCACAAGTGTTTGCAAGCCTAGGAAAAATCTAATAAAATATTCATTAAATTTGGAAAAATCTTTGAAAATCAATTTAGTAAACCTTTTATTGAAAACCATATATTAAAATATAATTAGCCATTAAACACATCCTAAGGTGGTACAGAGAAGCTACTGGAAAACCTACCAGTAAATCTCGCTTACCCTGGCCAGGGACCTTGCGTAATGGGTCTCCAAACACAATGCGATATTAACCCGCAACACCGGGAGAGACGAATCCTATCTAACCGCCACTGCCTCCAAGTGCTTCGGGACTGCACCCAACTGCTACCTGTTTGCACGACTCAGTCGAGCCGTGTTAGGGTAGCAATCTAAGAACAGTGGGAACACACTCGAGGCGAAGAAGCAGTGTCAAGTCTATGGACTATGTTGTACTCATGTTACCTGGGAATTATTAATTGACGACGGATATAATACCAACCAACAGTTCCCTACGAGTCCTGTCCGGTGTACCCGTAACCCAACGAGCACATACATACTATCTCTAGTACAACGTACTAATGGCTGTGGGACAGACCATCTCCCCTGCTGGGACGAGAAGCGTATACACTAGTCTACTCCGGAGTATCGATGCCCTGTCTCGATAATCCTACGACTAGGGACCTGAAAAAGGATGTGCTTGTAGACTAGCCAACCCCCACTAGTGTGACTGCCATCACAACGCTGGTAGTCAAGCAAGATCCTATGGGCTCTATCAATATGTATTCTCGATATGATAAAAGAAATATTTACACATATTAAGATAGATATAAACCAAGTAGCATACTACTATGTTGAGCAAAACTGTTAATACAACTGTGAATATCCCAAGCTTCCATTAAGTAATATACAAGCTAGTATGATATAATAATGGCCCCTAGGTCATATACACTAACAATCTCCCACTTGCACTAGGGCCATATACTGGCGTATCAAAGACCTATGATCTCGAATAGTCTCTCGAACTATGTCTGAGGTAAGGCCTTTGTGAATGGATCGGCAGTGTTCTCCTTTATAGCAACTCTCCGGACCTCGATCTCCCAGCGATCTATGATCTCCCTGATCAGGTGATACCGCCTCAAGATGTGTCTGGACTTTTGATGGGACCTGGGTTCCTTCGCTAAAGCTATAGCCCCGTTGTTGTCATAATACATAGGTATTGGATCAACAATGGATGGAACCACCAGAAGTTCTGTTAAGAACTTCTTTACCCAGACTGCTTCTTTTGCAGCATCAGAAGCTGCGATAAACTCTGCTTCCATTGTCGAGTTAGCAACGGTGTCCTGCTTGGAACTCTTCCAACACACCGCCCCTCCATTGAGGGTAAAGAAATAACCTGACATGGATTTGGAGTCATCCTTGTCACTCTGGAAGCTGGAGTCAGCAAAAGCCTCGATTTGGAGGTCTCATCCGTCGTAAACCAAGAACATATCTTTAGTCCTTTTCAGGTACTTAAGAATGTTCTTTACCGCTATCTAGTGCTTCTCCCCTGGGTCTGACTGATACCGGCTTACCACGCTTAGTGCGTAAGCTACATCTGGTCTGGTGCGCAACATAGCATACATTATAGAGCCTACCGCAGAAGCGTAGGGTATAATCGGCATGCGATCCCTTTCTAAATCAGCCTTGGGAGACATCTCTTTGGAGAGGGCGATTCCGTGACAAGCCGGTAAATTTCCGCGCTTAGAATATTCTATACTGAATCTTTTTAGTATAGTGTTGATATACCTGGACCGTGAAAGTCCCAACATCCTCTTAGATCTATCACGATAGATCTGGATCCCCAGAATGTAAGAGGCATCACCCAAGTCTTTCATGGAGAACCTGTGTGACAAGAATCCTTTGACAGATTGTAGCATAGGAATATCATTTCCTATCAAGAGAATGTCATCCACGTACAAGGCGAGAAATACGACAGTTCGTGCTATAATCTTACTATAAATACATGGCTCATCTGGATTTTTGATAAAGTCATATTCTTTGACCGTTTTATCAAAACAGATGTTCCAACTCCGCGATGCCTGCTTCAGCCCATAAATGGACTTAAGCAACTTGCACACTTTCCCGCTGCTCCCACTCTGATTGTAACCTTCTGGCTGATCCATATAGATGCACTCGTCCAAATTTTCATTTAGAAAAGCCATCTTTACGTCCATCTGCCAGATCTCATAATCATGGAAGGTAGCAATGGCAAGAAGGATCCGAATGGATTTGAGCATAGCTACTGGAGAAAAAGTTTCGTCATAGTCCAAACCAGGCCTTTGACGAAAACCCTTTGCAACAAGTCTAGCCTTATAGGTTTCCACCTGTCCATCTACACCAATCTTCTTTCTGAAGATCCACTTGCATCCTATGGCTTTTACCCCATCTGGATCAAAGTCCAAAGTCCATACTTTGTTGGTGTACATGGACTCCATCTCGGTCCGCATTGCATCCATCCATCTTACTAAGTCGCCGCTCTGGATGGCCTGCTGGAAGCTAGTAGGTTCATCATTATCAATGACGCAATCCTCTCTATCCCCGTCTATGAGAAAACCGTAGTATCTCTCAGGCGGATGAGATAGACTACTACTCCTGCGGATGGGTGCGGGAATGTCCTGTTCTTCTGGAACTTCTGGTTCTGCCAAGCTTTCAGTAGTAGCTTGTGGTTCTGAAATTTCTTCCAGTTCTATTGCGCTCCCACTTGTTTCCTTTTCTAAAAACCGCTGTTCTAGAAAATGGGCATTACGAGAAACAAAAACCTTTTGTTCCTCTGCGTAACAGAAAAAAAAACCCTTGGAGTTCTTTGGATATCCAACAAACTTACACTGTACTGAGCGTGCCTCGAGTTTGTCTGCATGCTGCTTTTTAACAAAAGCTGGACATCCCCATATCTTGAGATACTGAAGATAGGTGTCACGACCCGAAGTTCGACCCGTGACCGTGTTGGAGATAGTGCCCTCAGAGTCAATTATTGGATCACAGGCACGTGATTGCAATGATTCAGGGAGGACCTATACCGGTGGGACAGTCTTACTCAAGATGATAGTATGCTATCTGGTTTATCTTTATCATCGTGTATTGCTTTAGGCGACCTTACGAGTCGCTATTGCATGTTGATAGAACCCCTAGGATTCTTTCTTGACTACCAGCAGTATGAGGGCAATCATATACGTGGGAGCTGGGGTCTATAAGCACATCCTTAAAAGGTCCCTAGTCATGGGAGTTTCGAGACAGGGCATCGATACTCCAGAATAGACTGGTGTATACAATCGAGACCCCGACGAGGGGCGGTGGCCGGTCTCACAAGCCACTGGTGTCAGTTGGTTCACCTAAGATGTATACAGGTGCTCATTGGGTTATGAGTACACCGGACAGGACTCGCCGGGAACATGCTGGTTGGTCTTATACCTGACGTCAGATAGTAGTTCCCTAGTGACATGTAAACAGGTTAGTTCATCGACCTGAGATCGTCATTTGTCTCGTGTGATTTCCCACTGTGGTTTGATTACTACCCTACCACGCTTAAAGGAGACGTGCAAACGGGTTTTAGTTGGGTACAGTCCCGAGCCACATGGAGGCAGTGAGCGGATCTGCACAGGTTCGTCTCTCCCGGTATTGGGGGTGAGGTCGCGCTGTGTCTAGGAGAGCAAGTACATGAAAGTCCTTGGCCAAGGCAGGAGATTTACTGGTAGGTATTCCAGTAGTATCTCAGGGTGTTCTGGGCTGCACTCCGACACGACTTGTACCGCTTTTGAGGGTCTAACTTTTACCAACCCCCTAGGCCCGCCATGCGATGCTCATAGACGAACGGACCGGACTATACGGATATTGTCACTGACAGGCTCAGTAGGGTGTCAGGATGAGTTCGCTCATCGACGTCCCTTTTGGTCAATACCTGGTAGCCAGTTACGTATAGGCTAATACCTCTGACGTGCTAGTGGTTAAATCCACAACCAAGGTGTTGACGAGTCTTTAGAGTCCCCCACAGACCGTTTTCTCAAGTTTCGGGCGAAACGCTGTAGAGGCCGTATGGAGATATGGCAAGGTTCGTTCAAATACGTGCGGTATTAGACGGATCATGATCGGACGGATAATACTAGCGGGCTTTGGTTTAAGCCGGATCCTAGTATAGTACAGTGTAGATTTTGTCTCATTGCATTTGTATTCGGTCGGAATACAAATGCGGGTATGTATATACAGTAGCGGGATTTTCCTGTAATTTATTACGGGATCAGTTTTCCGAAGTTGCCAGTTTGCTTTCCGGTTTTGGCCATTTTCCTTTGTATCTTTCTTTGGCCGAAAAATGGTGGAGGAGGGCTTATTTGCAAATGTGCAAATAAGCTTTGTGGAGGGTGTTATTTGCATGTTGTTGTGTCATGATGGTTCCACCATCACATTGACTTGTTGCTTCAAGGTGGTTGTTCATGATGGTTGTATGAGTGTTGGACTTGGTTTTGTAATCATGGTCGATCATGATAACCCTTTCTCTCTCTTGATTATTTGGCTCACTCATTTTTCCATTTGGCCACACACACTTCCCTCATTCATTCCTCTCCACTCTATTATTTCCTTTCACCATGAAGGGGCCGGCCAAGCTTCATGAGGCTGTCCCAAATTTTGGGAGTAGGAAATTTGGTCTTTTGATTTGCACAAAATCCATTTAGCTTCATCTCAAAAAGTCTATTCCTCCACCTTCATCAAAATGGCAGCTTCCACAACCCTAAAAGAGACATAGAGTTCTACAGCTAACCTACAGCATCCTTGGGCACGTCGGCTCGCCAACTTCGTGCCCGAGTTTTCTCGGTCCAGAGGTGGGAGCCCGTAAATGAAGCCGACGACGTGGTGCCCTTCCGGCGAGGAGGTGAAGACCGAAGATTCCGCGGGGAGATCGGGACGACGACGAGAAGACCGAAGGACTCGGATCGCTCGGTATATCTCTCTACCCCTTCTCTAGTTAGCTAGGATTAGTTTAATGGCCCAATCCGGGATTTTTGTGCGCGGTGGTGCCGATTTTAAAGGTTAAAGTAAATCATCGTTTCCGCATTTTGGCCTCGGATTGACAGCCGGGGCGCCACCGTGAACTTACACTGGTATTAGAGCCACGCCATTAACCTAGTCTAGCTTGGTCTAATGTGTTTACATTCTCGATCGAACAAAATTCCAAAACCCGCGTTTTCAAAGTATCAGTTCTCTGTCGAAATTTTTTTGGCTCCAAAAATTTTTCACGTTGTTGCAGAAACATGTGCAGGGAAGTCTAAGCACTCTGGTAAAATTTGGTCGCATGAACTTATTACCCCACCGCGGAACCGCGGCCAAACCCATGTTTGGGCCGCGGTTCCGCCACCATCTTTAATGTTCAGTCTATCAAATTTTTACAGAGAGTCTCTGTGTTGAAAATAGGGGTTTTTTTATATTTTGTTTGGGCCCAGAATTTCTTTATGTGCTACAGTAGTGCTTGGGGCCCACTTGGGAAAATTTGATCGATCGATAATTTTAAACATGTTAGTTCATAGTATTTACATTATATCTGCGACCGTGAATGTCACTTGATCGGTAAATCCTGTCTAACTGCTATAGCCCGGTTAGACGGATTTGCGAACGTGACATTTACGTTGATGTTCTGTGTTGTGCTGTGATGTTGCGGATTGGTCATGGGGGATAGCCTGGATGCAATAGTAGTACAGTTTTTGTTGTATTACGTACATTTGATATTGCGGGGCGAGCGTCCGGCATGTGGACTGCCGTCACTGCCTGTTTGCATATTATTATTTTCGGGCACGACCGGGGTGAGGTCGATGTACCCGTTGTATGTATATTTTACTTTCTGTACTAGGATTACCCTGCGGTGGGGTGCACGGATAGCCGGGTTCTGGAGGGCAATGAGCCCGCATCTCATGGCATTGAGACGGAGGGGGCTTCATTCTAGAATTAGAGGGCTATTCGCCGCACTCGTAGGGGGTACAGGTTGACCCAGGAGGGGTGCCCAAGTTGCCGGATTCCGTGAAGTGCTGGGTGGTCCATTCACGTTGCTGAAGGGGGCTGCCTCGCTTCAGGTTTTGGCGGGTAACTTGCCGCGCCCGTAGGGGTCTAGGATTTCATTGCACAGGCTATCCACACGACCAGGGGAACGTCGGGTTTCAGTAGCTGCTCTATGAAACCCGGGGATCGCAGATATCTGTATTGTTCTGTGATGCTGGTTACATTTATGTGATGTTGCATTTTATCACGCCTTGAGCGAATATTATATATTGATATATATATACTAGTAGATGTTGTATATGTTTTGCATCCGCGCTAGTCCAGTCCCCGCTCTGTCGTTAGTTAAGTAACCTAACGGGTGATGACGGGACCCAGTGGCGAATGCTGATGGCATATACGTACATCTTTATTGTCGTTCTTTATTGGCATGATCAATTGATAGGACTGCATTGATTCGGATCAATGCAAGTTAAACAAACCTATTCTGATGTTTTTGGAACACTTTTCAAAAAGCTGTTATTGCAAGGACGTTCACTTTTGTTTTGCACAGTGGTATTCAGTTAGAATATGCTGCTCCTCAGTCGACGAGACAAGGGCCGAGTTCCCTTCACCAGGAGTGACCCCTTGGACAGAAGTTTGCTTCAGGGAAATAACTTCACTATAGTCATTTACTTTTGCTTTGCATCGTGGTATTCAGTTGGAATATCCTGCTCCTCATTCTACGGGGAAAGAGCCGAGATCCCTTCACCGGGAGTGACCACTTTAGCAAAGGTTTTCGTCACTATATTTTTAAAAGCTATCCGGTTCCTTTAACGATATCAAGTTCATTACGTTAAAGGTTTTTCGCCAAAAACCATTCGTAACCCTCCGTCATTTCAGACGGGTAGTACGTAGTATTCATGCTATGTTTGTTGACCTTCGTCAAGGCATAGTGAATGGTAGCTGCTTGTTACCTTTCTGCTGCATAGATAGATGTGTTGGTTTAGGACAGTCGTATAGCCTTGTTGACCTTCGTCAAGGGCTTGTACGGATGGGTTCAAATTAACCTGGACAATGACGGGTAGAACTTGACATGTGACTTATGATTTGTTGACCTTCGTCATGGTCATAAGAGCATGGGGCAAAAAATCACATCGGGAGTTTCTAAAGAAACTGAAACTTCCCAGATATGCGCATACCTTCTGTAGTGTGATAACATGAGCGGATTCCGTCATGTTATAATGCGATGATAGTTGGATCCCGATTCCCAGTGATGAGTTGGTTTACTCCTCGGGTGATCCCGACTAATTCTTTTTTCAGGTTTGGAGGAGAATTTGACGTTACAGTGGGAGGTTTCCAGATTAGATAAAGTGATAACCATTCCGATCTAGGTTAGAGTGCACGCTAAGTGTTTCTTTTCTCTCTCTCTCTTTGGCAGCGATCATGACCTGACCCTTGACTATGACTCAGTGACCAAAATTAACCGAACCTTCTTAAACACTGGCTTTTGGATTGTCAGAGTTGCAAAACTCATTGCCACTCCTAGTTTTACCCTTTTCTCCAGGACACCCCGTATTACTACGAACGTCCACTTCCATTGGACAAAACCATCGTATGGTTATATACGAACTCGAAAGAATTTATTCGAGGATGGTTTCCGGTTCTGGAGAAAACGAATAGGACTATTCAGTTGTCTTTTCCTTTTAACTTCTCTTAGGTTGCGAGTACTCCTTGGTTTAGGAGATAGTACACCTATTACGTAAATTGGATAGTCTTCTTCCAAACCATAGGCTGGTGTGGAACGGTTGGGAATGAAGAAAACCAATTAGCATAACGATGGTGTACAGAAGGTATTAAGTAAAGACATATCAAGGGATTAGTAAGAGGGCAAAGTAAATTGCGACTGATATTCACGACCAAACCAAGTATTTCATCGCCACTCCCACATCACCTTTGTATTTCTCCAGAACACTCCGTATCACTACGTAGATCCACAGTTTATTGGATACTCCATCGTATGGTTATATACGAACTCGAAAGGAACTTGTTCCAGTTCGGGGATGGATTCTTGTTCATGAGAAATAGGAATAAGGTTTATTCGGTTGTATTTTATCTTCACCTTCTCTTGCGTTGCGAGTGCTCCTAGGATTAGGACAGTACACCCATTATGCTTATTGGATAGTCTTCTTCCAAACCATAGGCTGGTGCCGAACGGTAGGGAAGGAAGAAAACCATTTAGCCTAAGAGGGTATACAGAAGGTAATGACTAAAGACGTATAAAGGGATTTGGAGAGATAGAAAAGAATTATACGATTACAGTTGTGAATCTAGATAATGGAAGAGGAATTACTAGGAATACCCGGATACCCCTATGAAATATTTCAATGTTTCAGTTTAACTGTGTACTGTTAAAGGAAAACTGATTTCCCGATTAGATACTTACTCCAGGGTATGTATTTACCAGGTATGATTCTCACATCTGTATGGTTTTACAGATGATGAATGGGAGTAAGTTATTGGGAATTAGTTGATCATCCTCATTATATCGGAATTCGTTGTAATTGGTGATATTTGAGGAAGTCACCTGGGTTGTTTGCCGGATGGAAAATATTTGGTTTTGAATATCCGTTGTTATGCACCAATTTCAAATTGATATATCTTTACGTCTATTTTTATAGAGTGAGATATACCTTTTTGAAATTATGTCTATGACATTTACCTATATCAGTGGATGGTTAGGTAAGGAGCATTGAACAGCGGTGTAATTCTTCTTAACCATAAGTACAGTTTTCAACCTACGACACACAGTGAATGAGTCACTAGACTCAGGGGACTTATACAGACTATTGTATATTGTCCAGTGTCCATTAGGACAGAGGGGTTGGTCCTCATACTATATTCGGTTTACTTATGACTTCTCTAGTTTTTATACAAGTGTTTCGTAGAAACACAGGGTCCAAGTTTTGAGAAGTTATAGGTATATGGATAAAGTAGAGAACTAGGTGTTGCAAGTATCAGGATTCTTCAAGGTGATCGAAGATGTAGATACTTGTGTGTGGTATTTAGTTAATAGTAATGATTAAGAGAACTTGTTTCTCTTTCGGGTTACTCATAATTGGAAGCATTCCTAAGTTGAGTAACGCTGATCGGCCTCCTTCTATTTACTTAACATGCACTGGAGACAGCTACATGATTTGAATCTGGTTCAATTTAAATCAGTGCCTCTGGTTCTATATTGGATATAGAATAGTTCATATCTTAACGATGTTAAGGTACGGGGAGTTTTCCGGCTTATGCTTAAAACCAGACTCTGGATAACTCAAGGCACGTTTCTGTAATGGCTGTTTGTGGGTTGACCCAGGCTATGACGAGGGTTGACTTTCTACCATCTGGAAGATCAGTAGTGATAATGTTCTTGACTCGCCACAGTTTTAACAAAAATGGATTTTTTCAGAAAAAAAAGTGGGAGTATGGTAGAACTGGAAGTGATTCCAAAACCACAGACGATTACTGAAAATTTGATAAGAACCTAAAGATTCAATCTGGCTTGACATTCCATTGGCCACTCCGCAGATAAAGTGGGTAACCTCAGGCGCTCGAGAGGAACTTCGGTATGCTCAAGGACGGTGACAGGGAGGTTCTTATTTACCCAGACTTGCCATTGCTGTTGTTTCAGGCTGCGAGACCCGGCAGGAGGATGAGTATAGCGTCGTTCTAAACTAGCTTTAGAAGTGTACGTGTATATGACTCTGCCAGAGGGTTGTCGTAGTCAGTGGGAGCAGCGGAAGCATTGGAGGAAAAGTGGCTTATATGTATTTATAGACTAAAGCAGATATAGCGGAGATAGATCATCTATTTCTGATGTGACAGTCATTTTTTTGACATCATCAGAATAGGGGATGGATCTGTTAAGAAGGTAGTAGGGTGTGATGTCCTGGTATTTGGATGACATACACAGAATAGGAAGTGAAATTCCTATACTACGGTCGGTTATACTTTGGTTGTCACACAGTGGTTTCTCCACATAGGATATTAATCCAATCCTGAAGAAACGGTCGGAAGCAGTTTTAGAACATAAATTGATGTTCTAGAGAAATGATAACGGCAGCCTCCTTTGGGAGACAGTTATCATTCCAGGCTTCCAAGGTGACCTGGATGACAAAGTGACTGTCAGAGTTATAGTTCTCCCTCTGAAGTAGTGCAGTATTTTGGACAGGTGGTCTAAGTGGATACTGAGGGAAGGATGTCGCAGGATACTGATTAAGTTCAGTTGACGATACAGTCTAAGAAGTTTGGATTTGGAGTTCATTTATGAGCTAGGTCCCATAAGACATCCAGACACATTCTAAGACAGGTATTGCTCATTTTGGGAGATGGCATTCTCCGCGAACTTGAGATATAGAGAGACATAGAAAGAAACATCAAAGCGGATCCACTCACTGAGGCTATTCCTCGAACGCAATAGTTTCGCAAACGGGTTTTGTGAGACTGACTAGTAGAAGAGTTGGGTGTTCGGTATCACACGGGCTGTGAGTATGCGACATCACAATAATTAGCCTTGAGTGCAAGTGGGAGATTGTTGGAGATAGTGCCTTCAGAGTCAATTATTGGATCAGAGGCACGTGATTGCAATGATTGAGGGAGAACCTATACCGGTGGGACAGTCTTACTCAAGATGATAGTATGCTATCTGGTTTATCTTTATCATCGTGTACTGCTTTAGGTGACCTTACGAGTCGCTATTCCACGTTGATAGAGACCCTAGGATTCTTTCTTGACTACCAGCAGTATGAGGGAGATCATATACGTGGGAGCTGGGGTCTATAAGCATATCCTTAAAAGGTCCCTAGTCATGGGTGTTTCGAGACAGGGCATCGATACTCCAGAGTAGACTAGTGTATACAGTCGAGATCCCGACGAGGGGCGGTGGCCAGTCTCACAAGCCACTGGTGTCAGTTGGTTCACCTAAGATGTATACAGGTGTTCATTGGGTTATGACTACACCGGACAGGACTCGTCGGGAACATGCTAGTTGGTCTTATACCTGACGTCAGATAGCAGTTCCTTGGTGACATGTGTACAGGTTAGTTCATCGACCTGAGATCGTCATTTGTCTCATGTGAGTTCCCACTGTGCTTTGATTACTACCCTACCATGCTCAAAGGAGACGTGGAAACGGGTTTTAGTTGGGTACAGTCCCGAGCCATATGGGGGCAGTGAGCGGATCTGCAGGGGTTTGTCTCTCCCGGTATTGGGGGTGAGGTCGCGTTGTGTCTAGGAGAGCCCGTACATGAAAGTCCTTGGCCAAGGCAGGAGATTTACTGATAGGTATTCCAGTAGTATCTCAGGGTGTTCTGGGCTACACTACGACACGACTTGTACCGCTTTTGGGGGTTTGACTTTTACCAACCCCTAAGGCCCGCCATGCGATGCTCATAGACGAACGGACCGGACTATACGGATATTGTCACTGACAGGCTCAGTAGGGTGTCAGGATGAGTTCGCTCATCGATGTCCCTTTTGGTCAATACTTAGTAGCCCGTTACGTATAGGCTAATACCTATGACGTGCTAGTGGTTAAATTCACAACCAATGTGTTGACGAGTCTTTAGAGTCCCCCACAGACCGTTTTCTCAAGTTTCGGGCGAAACGCTGTAGAGGTCGTATGGAGATATGGCAGGGTTCGATCAGATACGTACGGTATTTCACGGATCATGATCGGACGGATAATACTAGCGGGCTTTGGTTTAAGCCAGATCCTAGTATAGTACAGTGTAGATTTTGTCTCATTGCATTTGTATTCGGTCGGAATACAAATGCGGGTATGTATATATGATTGAAAAGAGAGATTTAGCGTGTTTGCGCTTTCTAAAAGATAGATCAAAAATATTTATAACCGCAATCAAGAACGGCGTCGCATGAAGCTAGCCGGTGAGTACGGGTCGGTCCACAGGGATGTTGTGAATTTCCGATTCGTTCTTACGAGTTAATTCCGAAAGGTGTTCGGACAGATTATTAAATCTAAAAAATCTAAATTATCCTAGGGCAATTAATTAAAAGTTATAACTAGGGCAGGAAAATAAATTTACCTAGGGCAAGGAATTTAAATCTACACTAAGGCAAGAAAATAAATTACTTACAGATGGCTCTCTCCAAACATCAAAGCAGGGTTGTCAGATCTGGATTTTTGAATTGAAGAGAGGCACAGATGCTCTCCAAAAGATTTCTAAATTTTATTCATTAAAGGGAGGCATGAGGAATTACAATGATTAGAGTTCCTATTTATAAAGAATAGGAAACCCTAGGGTTACATTTGTTTCGCATGTCTGAAATTACAAAAATACCCCTAAGAAAAGACCTAGTCAAAGCCACCTCACAATTTGGTAAAAATTAATTCACTGTTCCCTTACGCCCGCCGCGGAACCGCGGCCCAAGGCCTGGTTTGGCCGCGGTTCCGCGGCCAAAAAGTAGAATTGGGCTTTGCATTTTCTTGGGCTTATTTCTGGTGGCTTGGGCTTCTTATTTCTATATATCTTTTCTCAGTTTAGGTTCTGGTTCTCTTCCAGATTTCCAGTGAACATTGTAGTGGACTCCTACCCGTTTGCTTTGTAATCATGGACCTTGCGCTGCCCTTTGTTCTTTGTAAACTGATATTTTTGTAGGCTTTATCAAGAGTCTTCTGTTTGTTGGTCAAAGTCCACTTTTGCATTGTCTTTTCATTGTTTTCACTTTTTTTCTGTCCAAGAACCTGTAACCTGTAATATGTAGCAGACATGTATCAAAAGCACCCGTTTATTTATAAAAAGAATAAGAATGGGGAATATAATAACGCAATATTCTAGTGTGAACAATTACCCCCAAACTTATCTGTCGCTCGTCCTCGAGCAAACTTATTTTTATTCAATAAATCCTAACCGCACTTTCGCAGGGAAACGCGATTGCACTGAGCACGTGCAACAAGCCGTTAAACCTCTAGGTGTCCCTAGTAGGAGGAGTGCTGTCTCCTGAGGGTTTTCAGCGGATTACACCCACAAAATCCTATCAATTCGGCCCATTAACTTTTGTTCTCCAATTAGGTTTTCTAACAAGGAACTCTATTATCTTCTGACTCGTAAATTATCCACCCACATTCTTCACACTTCCTCATTATTTAACTTAAGATTATATATGTTATGTAGACCTACTTAGCTTTCGACATCTCTTAAGTTTTTCTTCTAAGGTTCCATCTCCACTTAGGAATTTCTATCAACTCTATTAAAGATACAAGTTCTATCTTTCATTCCTCTCTCTTATCTAAATTCCAATCACATACCCCCATGTGTGTGTATAGATCACCCCTACACTTAGAAATTCAAATCAAGCAATCATGCCCTTGTCCGTTGTCCAAAATACTTATTAGTAGGTGAATTTTTAATTGAATTGTTGCTTACACATCCTTCATGCGACCGTTAATACTTCTTGAGGTACCAACGACCGATTACAAGATGTGTTTGCACATTAAAGCGTAATTCCTAGTCTTGTGATACCCAGGCTTTTAGCAGTGACTCCCAAACCAGTTGGTCTAAGGCACTAGGTGATGAAGCACCCTCGCTAAATATTTTTCTATTTTTTACAGCCTTAAGTAATCAAAAAAACCAGTGTCCATTTTTTTTCTTTATTCACTTTTTTTTCTTTTAGTTTCATTGTACTAAGGACTTTAGACAAGAGCATTTCAAGGTCTCTTCTACTATTCCAAGTTTCAAGGTGCGTGATTGTGCAAATTGTAGGGTATACATTTTCAGAATCTAGACTTAAGCTAGGAACTATTTTTCAAACTTATACTCTAATAAGAACATCAATACTCTTCCCTCATTTCGACTTAGCCCAAGAAGTGAACCCAAAATTTGCCTATTTCTAAATAAACTACAAGGCATATACTTTCTACCGTTAAACTTTAAGGAATGTTATTTTTAGGGTTTTTAATTTACTAAGTCAAAGATCTAGTTGTTCCTAACCAGTTAACGTATCTGTGGGGGAGAAGAAAGACGGAAAGAAGAAAGAAGTGGAGTGCGATCTTGAGGGTGTAAATTGAATGAATAAATTAGCGCAATTTGTGATGACCGATGTGTTAAAAGCGATTGCGCTAAGCTACCAACTCGTCGTGCAATGGGGTCAAATCCCTCAAGATTCGCAAGAAAACATGGGTACGCCGAACTTGGTATAGGAGATGAAAGCGTAATGGTCATTTGTTCGGTCAGAACAATAGGAAGGAGGGAGGGTGATATAACAGTCAAAGGTTCAGGAGGCTGAATTGGAAAATCCGACATATTAAACAAAAATGGTTCAACCTCAATATTATCCTCGAAACTCTCCTCAATATTATCCTCATAATTTTCCTCAAAATTCAACTCATCCATGCCATTATCATTAAATTCAAGACGCATATTAGATTCGGGAGAAACATTTAATAACTCGGGATGATGATTTGAACATAAAATCTCAATTAAATCGACAGGTTCATCATCCGAAATATTCCCGGCGTCTATATCCTCAATCAAGTGAAAATCAATTTCCTTAGACACCTCATCAAAAGCATGGATATCTATCGATTTAGGTTCTAGATGGGAGGTGTAAAGATTGAAAGGATTAGGTACGGTTTCACTCGAAAGGGGTTCCTCACAATTTGGCAAATCAAACACTACAAAATCACACAACTCGTTTTTATTTTCAACAGGTGAACTATTTAGGGCAATCGATGGAAAACAGGAGTTGTGGGCTTCAATTTGGAAAGGGTAGGTTTGATTTGAAAATCCTCTCTCATTCTCACTCTGTCCAACCGCCTCCTTATACATTGAAAAATTTGAAGCTAGTGGGAAACTAGCTACCAGTTTACTAGGTTGCATAAGGGCGGCCACGGACGCTTCCACATTCCTAGTCATTTTATTCGTTGCTGCAATGTACGCTTCCAACGACTCTTCCAAACTAGACTTAGGTGGTGAGGGGGTTTCAGTAAAAGATTCAAAATTGGTTGGATATGTGAAACTCCCTAATGGCTGTGTCGAAACAGTGTCTAGTGAAGGTGGGAAGGTTGGGTATGACTTGTAGGAAGTGGGTGGTTGGACAGGGGTAGGGTCAACATATGGATAAAAAGGCGAATAGTCGTGTTGATCCCTAGAACTAGACGTATGGAGAGGGGTGAAAGATCGACTGCGAGATTGAGCAATATGCTCAGCAATGGACATCGGCCTAGGAGTGACAGAAGGACTTAACGAAGTGGTATCAACATATGTAGGTGGTAAAGATTGACTTGGTTGACATAAATTGGGTTGAAAAGTCAAATTGTTTCTCCTAGATGCCTCTATTTGATCTTTCAAAGATTTTTTAGGCAAGGAAGGATCGTCTTTAAATTGACCGAACACATTGACATATGACGCAAAATTAGGTCCGGGATACCAAAGTTCGGCAAGTGATTTATTATGTGGGGTACCCATGTTGTAAGAGGAAAGGGGGAAAGAAGGAAAGTTTATTGTGGTGCAAGGATTTATTTGCAGCTAAAAAAATTTTGCAAGTTTCTATAAAATATTTTCCTTTTTCTCTTTATTTGAGACTGTTTACAGAAAAATAATTTCGATAAAGGGCTTAGACACAAATTTAATCAACCAGAAATGCACAATCAGACCTAGATCTAGGGTCACCTAGGTCTGCTAGACAGCTCCTAACTAGGGCTAGAAATAGGACCTCAAACCGCCTCTTCACCGACAAGTACGGCCAGGTAAGTGGGAAGGAACCACTGTAGTGGGCCTAATTATAAACCACTTGCCTAGACACCGCAAAGTCAATTAGGATAAACGGTCGATGCCTATACTAGTCCTTTTCCTATTGAGCTCGATGTCCTTAGGGCTGAGTCTAGTATTTTTTAATTAGGATATGGTCAATGCAAATGCCTTATGTGATTTCTGGGGTCCTGGGAAGGGTGATGAAATCCCCACCCAATCTGAATTGGTCAAAAAGCCCCTTAAAATCTGATTAAAGATATGCAAAACAGTAAATCACATGCAATCAAAGATTTTTATTTTATGCGCGGTGCAAAGAATCCTGCACAAGATTATTATTTGAAAGGGAAAAGATTTTTGAGCGCAAAGAAATCCTGCAGGCAAATTTACAGAAAATATATCAAAAGGGGGTTCCGCGGAGAGAGAGAAAACTCACTGAAATTTCCAGTGGCGGAACAGTTTTTTTTTTATCGCGCTTCTGCCTCTCTTTTTTTATGCCCTGATTCGACCAGACCGCGGCGGTTCCGCGGCCAAAAGGGGGTGGGCGCGGCGGTTCCGCCGCGCTTTGGTGGGTTCGGCCGTTTTTTTTTTGGGACCAGATCACCACGGTTAACTTTTAAACTCGGTCCTCCAAATTTCTTCTGTTCCTCGGTTGTTATGATCTTCTGTTGTTCCGATCTGTTTTTTCCTGTTTTGATCTCTATAGATTTCCAGATCCGATTTTCATATATCCTGCAAAATTCCAAACAAGAAAGTATCCCTTCCAAAAATAACAAATGATATATATTTTTATATATTATGATTTTTTTTAGATTTTTATGAATTTTTTATTTTATTTTATGATTAACCCGAAATCGCGAAAAGGAAATAGCACGCCATCCCCGGCAACGGCACCATTTGATTGAAAAGAGAGATTTAGCGTGTTTGCGCTTTCTAAAAGATAGATCAAAAATATTTATAACCGCAATCAAGAACGGCGTCGCATGAAGCTAGCCGGTGAGTACGGGTCGGTCCACAGGGATGTTGTGAATTTCCGATTCGTTCTTACGAGTTAATTCCGAAAGGTGTTCGGACAGATTATTAAATCTAAAAAATCTAAATTATCCTAGGGCAATTAATTAAAAGTTATAACTAGGGCAGGAAAATAAATTTACCTAGGGCAAGGAATTTAAATCTACACTAAGGCAAGAAAATAAATTACTTACAGATGGCTCTCTCCAAACATCAAAGCAGGGTTGTCAGATCTGGATTTCTGAATTGAAGAGAGGCACCGATACTCTCCAAAAGATTTCTAAATTTTATTCATTAAAGGGAGGCATGAGGAATTACAATGATTAGAGTTCCTATTTATAAAGAATAGGAAACCCTAGGGTTACATTTGTTTCGCATGTCTGAAATTACAAAAATACCCCTAAGAAAAGACCTAGTCAAAGCCACCTCACAATTTGGTAAAAATTAATTCACTGTTCCCTTAAGCCCGCCGCGGAACCGCGGCCCAAGGCCTGGTTTGGCCGCGGTTCCGCGGCCAAAAAGTAGAATTGGGCTTTGCATTTTCTTGGGCTTATTTCTGGTGGCTTGGGCTTCTTATTTCTATATATCTTTTCTCAGTTTAGGTTCTGGTTCTCTTCCAGATTTCCAGTGAACATTTTAGTGGACTCCTACCCGTTTGCTTTGTAATCTTGGACCTTGCGCTGCCCTTTGTTCTTTGTAAACTGATATTTTTGTAAGCTTTATCAAGAGTCTTCTGTTTGTTGGTCAAAGTCCACTTTTGCATTGTCTTTTCATTGTTTTCACTTTTTTCTGTCCAAGAACCTGTAACTTGTAATATGTAGCAGACATGTATCAAAGGCACCCGTTTATTTATAAAAAGAATAAGAATGGGGAATATAATAACGCAATATTCTAGTGTGAACAATATACAGTAGCAGGGTTTTCCTGTAATTTATTACGGGATCTGTTTTCCGTAGTTGCCAATTTGCTTTCCGGTTTCGGCCATTTTCCTTTGTATCTTTTTTTGGCCGAAAAATGGTGGAGGAGGGCTTATTTGCAAATGTGCAAATAAGCTTTGTGGAGGGTGTTATTTGCATGTTGTTGTGTCATGATGGTTCCACCATCACATTGACTTGATGCTTCATGATGGTTGTTCATAATGGTTGTATGAGTGTTGGACTTAGTTTTGTAATCATGGTTGATCATGATAACCCTTTCTCTCTCTTGATTATTTCGCTCACTCATTTTTCCATTTGGCCACACACACTTCCCTCATTCATTCCTCTCCACTAAATTATTTCCCTTCACCATGAAGGTGCCGGCCAAGCTTCATGGGGCTGTCCCAAAATTTGGGAGTGGGAAATTTGGTCTTTTGATTTGCACAAAATCCATTTAGCTTCATCTCAAAAAGTCTATTCCTCCACCATCATTAAAATGGCAACTTCCGCAACCCCAAAAGAGACATAGAGTTCTACAGTTAACCTACAGCATCCTTGGGCACATCGGCTCACTAACTTCATGCCCGATTTTCCTCGGTCCACAGGTGGGAGCCCGTAAATGAAGCCTGCGACGTGGTGCCCTTCCGGCGAGGAGGTGAAGACCGGAGATTCCGCAGGGAGATCGGGACGACGACGAGAAGACCGAAGGACACGGATTGCTCGGTATATCTCTCTAACCCTTCTCTAGTTAGCTAGGATTAGTTTAATGGCCCGATCCGAGATTTTTGTGCGCGGTGGTGCCGGTTTTAAAGGTTAAAGTAAATCATCGTTTCCACATTTTGGCCTCGGATTGACGGCCGGGGCGCCGCCGTGAATTTACAGACCGGCACTTAACCACGTAACGTCTGCAGGCGTAACGCGACCAAGTAAGCCGAAACCCAGAAATCAAAACCATTAAAAGTAGTAAGTGTTGAAAACATTTGTTTAAAAACATTTGGAAAACCTTAAGTAGTTTAGTAACATTCTTTAAAATTTTGGCAGCATTTCCTTTGTAAAACTAACCCCGAAATCGGGTACAAGACAAGATATGGGTAAAAATGATATATAATGAAATAAAGCATCCCAAATGGGAGCAATCACGCCCCACGGCGGAAACAACCATGCAAGTAATATACGACGCCGTAGCGAAGAAATGAGCAATAAGTGAAAAACATCACAAATGATAAAACCTGCATAAGTAAAGTTGGCTCACATGAGCTCGACACCAGAATACAAATAATATACATCCTCATCCTCACACCGGTCTCTAAGTCAAATACATAAGAGTAGATGGAGAGTACTAGATACAAAAGTGTATACAATGGAAATAACCGGATACCACAACCCACCTAACAACAAACAGCTCACGCACCAACTGCAGTGGTATCCGTAGCCAAAAAGTTACAAGACAGCAGCCTGCCGCGACTACTGTGAGGGGCAACCTGCAAACACTGTGGCACAACGGGGGTAAGTTGCCAACTTGTGAATAGGAGATAACATATAAATGTAATCACGAGTATGCACGTACTGCGCTACTCTAACATATCCCAGCAGATAATATCTATATGCGATGAGCAGGTTGTGCAATAATCATGCATAAGTACTCTATCAGGTAATATGACTACAGGATGAGATGCAAAATAATGAATGCTGAGCATGGGATAAAATAACATCTACACGGAATGTCAACGTAGAAAATATAATCGGTGTCCATCAATGCACCCAGATCCCAATAAAACTCAGGCGTCGTCATCCTCATCGGCCCTCAAATCCTGTAAATTTCTGAGAAGCGCGAATGCCCAATATCAGCACTCAAAATATCATGAAATAATTGTGTCCAGCATCGACATGCAAATCCTCATATATCGGGCTCCATCTGCGGAATCAGCCCTCGGCCCCAGCAGTACGGATCATCCCATATCCATCTATCGACTCTGGTCAGTATCCTCCGGATAACTGCCAGGTCCAACCAATCACCGGTAGGTAGTGGTCCCACTGCCAGGCTCATCGCCTACTGCATGACAGATCAGTTCTCGTCCCGGATACCATACCGGGTCCACCATATACCCGCAATCGATCTCATCCAGCTCCTCGATTCGGGTTCACAAGTCACACGTCTCAGAACCGAGAAAACACATGGTGGACGCACTGAAATATCATATCAAGAGGAACCGGGTTTTCAAAACAATGCATATTTTCTTAAATAACCCCACGGTCCTCAAATCCAGAAATCACATGAAATCTAAAGCCAAAGCGTAAATCCATTCGATGTAATATATGCATCAGAAGTCGTACTGTAAGTAAAAGGGAGAAACCGCTCTTTAAGTAAATTCAGTTTTTAAAAGGTATCATGTGGTCCCCAGTTTTTACCAAAATCAGCTTATCTAGGTAGGTATAGTTTGAATATGCATAAGTATGGATATGCAAATGAGTACGTGCACAAGTAACATAATCATGTCGAATCATATAGGAGTGAGCTACGGTATATTGTTCATGGCAATTCTATAGTGTGAGTGTCATGGCAATTACTAACGGTGTGTGTATAACATGCAGATTAGTGCTCTTGCAACATGAACCGTTAGTAACAGGGCGGTGTGTTATCAATTCTAAGCTCATATAGATATAGCAGGGAATGCGGTATGCAACAAATAGTATCCATGAACAGTCAATGTATTTAAATGCAATATGCTGCTACAATGTCCTATCAGCCCTGACGCATAACGCCATACGGGCGATTTCCCCGTAGATGTTAAATCTACTCACCGTAGTCTCGTGCTAAGTGTAGCCGACAACTTGTTTCCCCTTCTTCGCGGCGTCCGTCGTACTCGCCTACGAACGTAGAATTTCACAAAATAATACACATAAGCTCAAATCTACAAAAACGCGACATTAAAGCCAAATTAGAAACCCGCGTCGCGAACCAAACGCATGGGTGTCCGATACGCTGAAACATGTGATTACGCACCTGAAGCTACCCCGACACGTCGCGATACGCAGAAAACCCCAAACCCACACACGTGTCACACGTGTCGCGGAAGTTAAAATTGTAGGAAATAGGGTATTTGGTTCCAGATTTTCCTACAGAGAGAAGTTTACAAAGTTTCATATACCAAAGGTCTTAGAAATGTAGCAGACACCCACACAACAAACCCCAAAACCATGTCCCCCATCTGGCCACAATTTGCGGCGGAATGAATATTCCGGCGGCCCACCAAGGGAGTTAGGCTCCCATGCTTTGTGTGTTTTCTCTAAACCTAATGTACATGCACCAGTAAATACAATTTTTGCCTGAAGCCATCGGGTCACAAGCAGATCACAACAGAACCCAAAACCTAGTTAAAAAGCTATTTTAACACTAAATCGATACATTAAGGTGTTTTGGTGAAATCTGAAGCAAATCTTTGGTTAAAACAACACTAATAATACATAACTAAGCTAAACAAGCTACAAAAATGTTAACTTATCACAAGCTTCACTAATTTCCCTTCAATATTACAAAAATGCATTAAAAAAATATGATTTTTAGCTAAAATACTACAAGTTATGAACTAAGGTGCTAATGGTGAGATTAATACCTCCAAAAGACCCTAGGAAAACCCAATTTCCAGCCCTTGCCCTCAAAGCCACTGACTTGCTACCAAAATCCCTAAAAGATCCATTTTTCCAAAGGTTTTTGTAAGGGAATATGAGATTTTTGTGTAAGGTGGTATATGGATCAAAGAGAAGCAGAAGAAGAAGAAGATGATGATGATGTTGCTGCAGCTTCTGCTTCTCTCTGCTGGGGGCAGAAATGAGAGGGAGAAAGAAATGAGAGAGAGAGAGGTGGTCAAAAGTCAAGCCCATATCACCTAATCCAACCCATACCTCCCATTTCTTGAATTTTATTTTCAAAAGAGGGTTTTGACTTGGTTAATGGTGGGGATATTAGAACCATGCAAGAAAATGAAAATGGTTATAAGCCAACACTTAGCTTAAGTTACAAAAAAAAATATAAGTGTGCATGTAGTACACTAAACCTAACTTTGGAAAAATAATTAAGGAAAAATTCCCAAGTAAGGTGAACACAGCTAAATTATAATTAATAAACCCCATATATATATAAAAACACCTCTCATCACAATTAGAACTAGTTTAAAAGGGAAATAAGATTTACTGGTTTTTATGAAAAACACACATCATTACTAACTAACGCGAAATTAACCTAAACGAATTTCGAAGTGTTACAATAGGGTTTCTTCCTACTCCACATCTGATATGGTGTGGTAGGCACAGTCTTGGTAGGAACCCTGTTCAAAAGATATGCAGCTGATTCTAGTGCATAACCACAGAAAGGTCGCGGTAACTCAGCATTACTAATCATGGAACGTACCATATCCAATAGGGTTCGGTTCCGTTTCTCCGATACACCGTTGTGTTGTGGAGTGTATGGAGGAGTAAGCTGAGAGAGAATTCCTTTCTCTTTTAGGTAACCCAGGAACTCGGCACTTAAGTATTTACCACCTCGATCAGATCTCAGTGTCTTGATTCTTTTGCCGGTTTGGTTTTTTACTTCATTCTTATATTCTTGGAATTTCTCAAAGGCATTGGATTTATGTTTCATCAAGAAAATGAATCCATACCTAGAGAAATCATCCATAAAAGTAATGAAATATGAAAAACCGCTTCTTGCATGTATAGACATTGGACCACATACATCGCTGTGTATGAGTCCTAAGAGCTCGCTCGCTCTTACTCCATGTCCAGTGAATGGAGTCTTTGTCATCTTTCCTTTGAGACATAATTGACAAGTGGCATAAGATTGATATTCGAACGGATCCAAGTATCCTTCTTTATGTAACTTAGTTAACCTTATCTCATTGATGTGACATAGTCTACAATGCCATAAGAAAGCCTGATTTATATCTGGAGACTTTCTTTTTAGTGTGTTCTGGACATTGAAAATCTGCAATTAGTTTAACACGTATATACCGTTATCTAGTGTACCAGACCTAATCAAACCATGATTAAGGTGGATGTTAACAACATCGCTTACAAACGTGAAATCATGACCTTCTTTTGATAACAACGATGCTGATATGATATTACACGTTAAACTAGGTACACAAAAACAGTTTCGCAAAACCAAAATATGTCCACTCGTCAATCCAAGGTGATAATCCCCTACGGACACAGCATCTACGCTCGCTCTGTTCGCAACTCTCACGGTCATATCACCAGTCTTCAGCACTCTACGGCTTCTCAGTGCCTGCAATGAATTGCATATATAAGATCCTGATCCGGTATCCAATACCCAGGAAGTAGAGTTAATTGACAGACAATTTTCAATTACAAACACACCTGAAGCCGAAGCCACAACTTGCCTCGGGTCCTGGTTCTTGGCAATTCAAGCTTTGCAATCCTTCTTCCAATGGCCTTTCCTACGACAGTGGAAGCACTCGTCCTTTGCTACTACCGGCACCGCAACCTTTGCCTTTCCCTTGACTCCCACCTTACCAACACCACCTCTTGGTTTGGTAGCGGCCTTCTTCTTCCTTCCTTTGGCCCTTGCCTTGGACCTGGAAGAGGAAGCACCACGAACAAACATAGTGGGTGTTTCCCTTGCTTTCTGCAAGGTGCCCTCTGCACTCCTCAACATGTTAAGGAGTTCTGGAAGTTCAACTTCTTTACCTTGAATATTGAAATTCAAGATAAATTAAGCGTAGGTGGAAGGAAGGGACTGTAGAACCAAGTCTGTATACAGATCGTTCTCTAATGTTGTCCCGAGGTTCGCGAGCTCCTCGATATAGCCAATCATCTTAAGGACATGTTCCTCTACAGATGATCCGACAGCCAGCCTCAAATGAAACAAGTTCTTCGAGGTCTCGTATCTAGCTATACGAGATTGCTCTCCATACAGTTCCTTGGTGTGGAGAAATATGTCTTCAAGATCCATATTCTTGTGCCTCCTCTGATGTTCATTATCCATATAGGCAAGCATGATGCATTTGGCCTTCGCGCAGTCTAACTCCCAGGTCTTACGGATTTCCTTATCCTCGACACTGGATTCTGGACCTGGGACGGCAAGGGCTTTAGTAGCAAGGACATACCCCAATTTGTCATAGGTAATTGCCATCTTGACATTCCGGAACTAATCTTTATAGTTTGGACCTGTCAAAATATTTTTATCTAATAATAACTTAAGGCCCGTCATGTTATTGGTCGCTGCAATTTAGGAGAGAGAGAAGAAAACACTTTAGCATGATACTCTTGCAAGTTTAGAGTGGCTTTTATTTTATCTAAACAGGATGGCTCCCACTGTTTCTCGAATCCTTCCACAAACCAAAAAAAGGAAGAACTAGTCAGGACTATTCTTACTGTACAATACTTGCTCAACCGTTCAGGCAGGCCGGTGTCGGTACTTCGAGGGAGGTTTTACGACGCTTTCGCGAAGTTCCTTAATTAAATAACCTCTTTTCCCTGGGGGCGTAGCCCCGCTGACACCTTTCTCGACCCCTACTTGGTTTACAGCATTGATCGTTAAGTGAAAGAATCTCCTGATGAGTAGCATATACTTACAGTAGGATCGGGATACAAATATCTTTGTATGATAAAGCTGAAGGTATCCTACCAAAATTATCACACTCCAAATGGTATGCAACTCTAGCAAGTTTCAGTTTCTTTAGAAACTCCCGATGTGGATTTCTGCCCCATGCTCTTATGACCTTGACGTTGGCCAAAATGTCATAAGTCACATGTCAAGTTCTACCCATCATTATCTTGTTAATTTGAACCCACCCGTACATACCCCTGACGATGGCCAAATGGCAGCACGACTGTCCCAAACCAACTCATTTATATATGCAACATATGAATACCCAGTAGCTACCAAACACTATGCCTTGGCATTGGTCAAGATACATAGCTTGAATATTAATGAATACTCAAATGAAATGACGGAGGGCTACGAATGATTTTGGAGAAACCGCGAACGTAGTGAACTTGATATGATCGAAGGAACTTGATAGCTTTTAAAAGGAGTAGTTTAAGCTCCGCAATTAAAAATCCGCTGTTTTTAAAATAACCAAGTGGTTTCTTTTAAATTGTTCCAACGATTCAACTTTGGCTTATTTTCTTTGCATTAATATAATGCGTACCATCTATTAACATATCATTTCATAAAACAATGAAAATACAACATCCGCTTATGCCGTCCGCATTCGCCACTGGGCCCCGTCATTCACCCGTTAGGTTACTTAACTAACGACAGAGCGGGGGCTGGGCTTGCGCGGATGCAAAACATAAGCAACGCCTACTAGATATCATATATAGATATTGTACATTCGTCAGATGCAATAGTTGGCATTCCAGATCACAGATGAACATATTGGATATTCTAGGAATCCGCATTTCCTTTGAGCCTCCAATGAAAGACGGATTACATAGTCGTGATGAATAGCAACCCCACCCTAGACCCCAACGGGTACGGCAAACTACCCGTCAAGTACCCGAAGTGAAGTGGTCTCCCTCAACGACGTGAGTAGGCCACTAAGCACTTCAAAGTACCAAGTAGTTTGTGCACCCCACCTTGGGTCTATCCTAAGAGCAGAAAACAGTAAATGAAATAATACAACGGTGGCTACAACCTCAACCTGGATGTGCCCCGCAAAAGAATATTACAACAAATTACAATTTATATTTGAATGAAAGAAACACTCGTCTCACATCCTAGCTATCCATTCACGACAATCCAATAAGTTCATATCCACAAACATAAAGTAACCATTACAAAAATGTGCAACCCTCTGTTAACCGACATACTAGCAATTATGGGAGGTTTACGAACACATTAATCACAACACAGATATAATCCAGTTAGCTAAAGTTCTTAGAATTTTGATCAAGCACCATATATAAATCTACTCCAAAAAAATCTCTGCGCACATAAAACCTGAGTAGAAACAAAATATCCCAGAAAAAAACCCAACATCAACACAGAAGAATAACTGAGAAAATTTGGGTTGACGCGGTGTCAACTCGGCCGCGGATCCGCAGCGGATCGCTTGGATAGGCCATGGTTCCGCGGCGGTTTGGACGAGTCACGATCCCAAATTTCTTCACAACTCTTAAAAAACCCTGCTTGTAGTTTTAAAGGTCCCTGAAAAATTTTTAGACCCCAATTTAAAATCGGCAGAAACTTGGTGAAAATGTCGTTTTTTCGGGATTAAATTGCGATCGAATTTCTAAAGACTTTGCTAACATGTTAGTTATGGTTTAGCTAGGCTCTGATACCACTGTAAGTCAACGTTACACACACCCCACAAGATGCGGGGAGGCGGAATAGGTAAAACAATCATTTTGTTCAAAGTAACATCGGCTATCAAACGGATCTTTGCTAAACCCTAACTAACAAACTATCTAGAAGTTGTTAACTACTATGATAGATGATTATACCTCCAGATACTAGTCCTTCTTGTTCTTGTTGTTCACCTCCTCGTTGGCCTTCGCGATGTAATAGAAGATCCACCCGAGGGTTCCTTCTTCAAGCTTTAAGCTCTAACTTGAGGTAACTAAGAGGCTAGTATTGCTAATCCAAGTGACCTAGAGGATATAGAGATAGATTAAGGATCTATTAGTCTTGCTAACCCTAGAGTTCTCAACACATGAGAGGATTAGGGTTAGGATGAAGAAGATGAGAGCTTGAGGAGAGAGAATGTGTTTGTGATAATGAATTGAATCTTAAGTCATTTGGATAATATCATGAAGCATGAAAATATCTAAACAATAATATATTAAAGCATCAACCATGCTTCATTAATTACCTTGAGGTGAATCACCTCATGACTCATGGTGCAATTAATGAAAATTACACATCACCTCTCCACCTCATTAAGTTTAATTCACAAATGAATTAAAACTAAATGAGTCACCTTTCTTCTAGAAGCTTCTCGAGTAATTACAAGAATGCCCCTCCCATCCGTATTTATGAAAAACATGGCTATACTGAGACTACATAAATCCAATAATCCAATACTAGAATCTGGCTTAAACCAAAGCCCGCTAGTATAATCTGCCCGAATATCATACATGCACAAATACACGTATATGTCCGAATCCTGTCGTAAAACCATACGATCTCTATATCGTTTCGCCTGAAGCAGGGAAACCCTCTGTGTGGGACTCTAAAGACTCGACGCTACGCTGGCAGTGGGTTTAACAACATGCCACAAGTCGTACTAGCTGTACGTAACGGTCCCCAGGTAGATGTTGATAAGAAGGCTGATGAGGAAACCCATCCGAACTCCAACAGAGCCTGATGTGACAATCTCCGTACAGTCCGGTCTATTCATCTAAGACTATCGCATATCGGGCCTAGGGGGCGGCAAGCGTCAGTCCCCTAAAAGCGGTATAAGTCATGTCGGAGTGAAGCCCATCACACCTTGAGAAGCTACTGGAAAACCTACCAGTAAATCTCGCTTGCCCTGGCCAGAGACCTTACATAATGGCTCTCCAAACACAGCACAATATCAACCCCCAACACCGAGAGAGACGAATCCTATCTAACAGCCACTGCCTCCAAGTGCTTCGGGACTGCACCCAACTGCTACCTGTGTGCACGACTTAATCGAGCCGTGGTAGGGTAGCAATCTAAGAACAGTGGGAACACACTCGAGGCGAAGTAGCAGTGTCAAGTCTACGGACTATGCTGTACTCATGTCACCTGGGAATTGTTAACTGACGACGGGTATAATACCAACCAACAGTTCCCAGCGAGTCCTGTCCGGTGTACCCGTAACCCAACGGAACCTGCATAATATCTCCAGTATAATGTACTAATGGCTGTGAGACAGACCATCTCCCCTGCTGGGACGATAAGCGTATACACTAGTCTACTCCGGAGTATCGATGCCCTGTCTCGATAATCCTACGACTAGGGACCTGAAAAAGGATGTGCTTGTAGACTACCCAGCCCCTACTAGTGTGACTGCCATCACAACGCTGGTAGTCAAGCACGATCCTATGGGCTCTATCAATATGTATTCGCGATATGCTAAAAGAAATATATACACATATTAAGATAGATATAAACCAAGTAGCATACTACTATGTTGAGCAAGACTGTTAATACAACTGTGAATATCCCAAGCTTCCATTAAGTAATATACAAGCTAGTATGACACAATAATGGCCCCTAGGGCATATACACTAACACTTAGGTAGTGATGGGCTTCATATTAACACTAAATGTCGCGTTATTAGGGTTCTGAGTTTATCCACTCCCCTAGACCCGATATGCGATACTCATAGACGAACGGACCGGACTGTACGGAGATTGTCATTGTCAGGCTCAGTAGGGGTATGGATGAGTTTGCTCGTCGGCCTTCGTTACGCTCAATACCTGGGTAGCCGTTACGTACAGCTAGTGCCGCTGACGTGCTTGTAGTTAAACCCACTGCCAGCGTATTGACGAGTCTTTAGAGTCCCACACAGAGGGTTTTCACGGTTCAGGCGATATGGTGTAGATGACGTATGTTGGTACATACAGGTGTCCGATTAAATATGTGTACAGGCTGCATAGACTTTAATCGGATGGTTGATAATACTTGCGGCTTAGGATTTAGCCGGCTTATTAAATCAGGTTTTGATTTAATAATTTATATATGTATTCTAGTATTATTGTTCACTATTCATTTTCTCTCTTGGCTATTCGTATTTTGGTACAAATACACTAATATGTATTTAGATACGTGTACCGGGTTGTATTTCGTATTTATACGGAATTACTTCTAGAAGTGGACACCTCATTTGTATGATTTTCTTTTTAGGAAATCATTTGTTTTACAAATGAGGTGGAGGGGTGAGTTGGCATAAGCATGGATTGATGGCATGTAGAGAGGTATGACACCATATTAGTTTATTTGATAATTGAAAAGATATATTTTTGATTGCATGATTGAAAGAGACAGCAACCCATTCTTCACAGGCCATGCTTTAGTTTTTTCTTCACTTTCTTCATTACATTCACACTTTCTCACTTGGAGAAACACCTAGCCATTTCTTTTGTTCCGCATTTAGTCACGGATTGATGTCCGGGGTGCCGGCAAAACCCAACATGGTATCAGAGCCACCCAAACACCCTAAACTAGCTAGTTGCGACATTAGAATTCACGTTTTTTCGAGCATCGAAAACTGTCGAAAAACCAGTCCCGATTTTTTACGTTTTGAGATGTTTTCATACCCCACGGGCTCTCGGTTTGAATTGAGCAGCCGCGGGGTACTGCGTAGGCACCTCGGGGAGACCCCAGGGGGACCGAACGACTGGGCCCACTCTCCAAGACCACCACAAGGTGGTCTTGGGGGTGGGGACCCGAAACTGCCCCTGCATGGGAAGTTTCGGATCTGCCTCACCCTCTGTCCACCTCGTGGTGGCCTCAGAGGTGGGGTACTCCCTCTAGCCCCCATGACTCAAAGTTAATTTTTGTCTCTAACTCCCCGCGAAGGTTCGAGCGCGTTTCGTTTTGATTCGGACCTCCGAATTGACTCAAAACTCGACTTTTTGGGATGTCTAGTGCACTTGGTTTTTGATCCTTAGTATATTTCGGATGTGCGCTAATTGTGGTTTGGAATTCTAAAGTCGTGACTTCTTTTGCATGCGTGGATGTGTTAATAACGTTGTCTAATTGCTATATGCTCAATTAGACAGGGTTACACACTTGATTCGGTTACTTGTTTCTGTGGATAAATCTGGTTATGGTTTGTGCGGATTGCCGTGATGGATAGCCTTGGGTGCAATGGTACTGCCGTTTAGTTTCATTTGTACATTTGATATTGTGGGGCGAGCGTTCGACATGTGGACTGCCGTCACTTCCTGTTTATATATTATTTGTTTGGGGAACGACCGGGTTGAGGTCGATTTCACCCTTGTACATATTATTTTCTTTTCTGTACTAGGATCACCCCGCGGTGGAGTGCATGAATTGACGGATTCTAGAGGGCAACGGGACTGCATCTAATGACGTTGAGACGGAGGGGGCCTCACTCTAGAATTGGCGGGCTATTCGCCGCACTCGTAGGGGGTACAGGTTGACCCACGGAGGGGTGCTCAAGTTACTGGATTCCTTGAAGTGCCGGGTGGCTCATTCACTTTGATGAAGAGGGTTGACTCACTTCTGGTTTTGGCGGGTAACTTGCCGTGCTTGTAGGGGTCTAGGTTTTCATTGCACATGCTATCCACACGACCGGGGAACGTCGGGTTTCATTTGCGGCTCAAAGGAAACCCGGGGCTCCCAGATTATTCGTTTGTTCTGTGATGCTTATCTCTTTTCTGTGATGTTGCTTTATATCATGCCTGGGATGACTGTGATATATATTTATATATATACTAGTAGATGTTGTATATGTTTTGCACCCGCGCTAGTCCAGCCCCCGCTCTGTCGCTAGTTAAGTAACCTAACGGGTGATGACAGGGCCCAGTGGCGAATGCGGATGGCATATACGTATATCATATATTTTCGTTCCTTTCTGCTGTGATTAATTGATGGGACTGCGTTGATTCTGATCAATGCAAGAAAAACAAACCTATACATGATGTTGTTGGAACAATTTTCAAAAGCTGTTATTATAAGGACGTTTTCTTTTGTTTTGCACAGTGGTATTCGGTTATGAATATTGATTCCTATGTTTTTTTTGCGTACTTCTTAATTTTAAATTACCGCAATCAAGACGGTTTCGCTTAGTAGCTAGCCGGTTGAGTACGGGTAGATCTATAGGGAGATGGAATCTTTTTCTTTATGTTTTAACGAGTTAAATCGAAAAGATTTTGAGTTTTGTTTTAAGATCTACTAATGAGATAAAAGATGATAAAGAAATTACTAGGGTTAGGATTAGGTTAGTTCGAGTTAGGAATTTCTCACTTCTTTCAATGCCCTTTTTAATATCGGTGTTAAGGTAATCGGACCCAACGGGGATTAGCATGACTAGGAAGAAACTTAAAAGTACAAGCTAGACTTTCCATACTTAGTTTCTTCCTTTTGGTCCTTGTCCGTCCGTTCTTGGCTCTTAGCCCTAACCTTCGGTTAATTCAACCACAACCGGTCTAACTATGGAATTACCGCTATCATGTAGGATAAGGTGCCGTAGTGAGCGGATTGTGGTTTAATTAAATTGAGTCCGAATTAAGGTGTTGGGCAAAGAAAAGAGTGAGAGAGATTTCCTTCTCTCAAACTTTCCTTCTCCTGCCCTAACAAATGAGAAATTACTCACCCATTAAAAAGATGAAAACAAAAAGGTAGGTAGAAAGAATTGAGGATTAAGGAAAATTACAACTAGCTATTTGAGACCTCACTTTGGCAAGGATCGTACTCAAGCATCATCGTTTTTTAAATATAAAGAAAATAGAAGAAGAAAAACAAAAGAAAACAACAAAATTACAACTAAATTAGCTAATGAAAAATTACGAACAATAAATAAAAAGACATGCAAGATAATAAAGGAAAGCAAGATAATAAAAGAATTCTTTTTTTTATTAATCAACGCTCATAAACTCACTACAATTTTTCATAGAGAAAGAACAGAATTAAATCCTAAAATCTAAAACTAAAGAAAAGTAAACATTATTTGGATTTGAGCTCTTCTATTTATAGATAGGAAAGTGAAACCCTAGGTTACAATCTAACCTAAACACGAAATTAAAAAACTACACCAAAAGAGTCGAGTCAACGCGGAACGAACTGCCACCGACACTGCTCAGACGCGGCCGCGGTGTTAGTTGTATGTATGCCCTAGAGGCCAGTATTGTACAGATGATGTATATTATATTGGATGCTTGGACATGTATAGAGATGACTTTCTTGCTCGATATGATAGTATGCTATCTGGTTTCTCTTTATCTTAACATGTACACTAGTCTCTTTAAACTGTCTTATAGTTACATGTTGGTAAAGCCCTTAGGATATGTACTTGACTGCCTGGACTATGATGCAGATCATACTAGTGGGGACATGGTAGTCCATAAGTACATCCTTCAAGGTCCCTAATCGTAGGTGTATCGAGACGGGGCATCGATATACCAGAGTAGACTAGCGTATACGCTTCTCGACCCATGAAATGGGTGATGGATGATCCCATATCTATTAGTGTTTGACATCAGAGATGGTATACGGGTGCTCGGTGGAGACTGGGTACACTGGACGGACTCGCCGAGAACTCCCTGATGGTATTATACGTCACGTCAGAAGGCAGTTCTCAGGTGACACTTGTACAGGTTAGTCTGTAGACCCGAGATCGTCATAGAGTCTTGTGTGATTCCCACTGTACTTTGATCTCCACCTTACCACGTCCATGAGGGCGTGCAAAACGGTGGTCTTTGGGTACAGTCTCGGGTCACATGGAGGCAATGAGCGATAGGAGGGGTTTCGTCTCTCCCGGTATTGGGGGTTGATGTTGCGCAGTGCTCGATTGGCCGTAATAGGGAAGTCCCTGGCCAGGGCTGATCAGAGATTTGCTAGTAAATGTTACCAGTAGTTTCTCGACCCGTTATGAGCCTCACATCGGCACGACTTATCGGTTATTGGGGTCTGACTTTTACCACCCCTAGACTTGATATGCGACGTATCAGACGAACAGACCGGACTGTAAGGTAAGTGTTACTGGTTGGATTCACAGGAGTGTGAGCGGGCTAGCTCGTCGATCTTCTGATCGCTTAATACCCGGGTGGCCGTTACGTTTAGCAGACCGCTTGCGGCTTGTGGGTGATTGATATGATCATCATCTGCTACCGGCGTATTGACGAGTCTTTAGAGTCCTACACAGAGGTTTCCTGGCTCAAGCGAAACGAAATAGGAGCGCATATGAGATATGTGCGGGACCGAGAATAATGCGTGTATGTGATACCGCATTTCATTCTCGCGATGAATGTTTCGAATGGTTGTATGCGATATGACCTAGTTATCGAATCATTGATTCGATAAAACGATACATAGGATACTAGTCGGTTATATGCGATATGACCGGATCGTTAAATAAAGTGTTGATTTAATGATTTAATGTATAATTATATATTTGATATATTACTTTGCATTAGCTAGTATTAGTTCACTTTAAATGGATTTTCTCACTTTATGTGCAAGTTGTATATGTGATATACTTTTGTGCACATATTTGTATCATGTTTGATGATACTTGATCATTTGGTTAAGTGTATAGAATTAAACCAAGGTTAAGTTGATAATTAGGGTTTTGCTTATTCATTTATTTATTTATTTGTTCATTTATTTATTTGGAAAAAGTTATGATAAGAATGGTGACTTCCTTTTATTTCTAGTTGAAGCTTCATGAAGCTTTGACTTCTTAACCATTCTTGTCTTCATGCTTAACCCTAACCCATCCACTTACCATGGTATATTCTCTACACTTAACCTTAGTTAGGATATGATAAGTATTGTTTTCTTTTTCATTTTAAAAGAACTTATCATATTCTTTCTTCTTCTTCATCATCTTCTTTTTCAAGAAAGCTTGATGCCATCAATGGCAACTTGAGTTCTACAGTGAGAAATCCAATTCTAATGTAAACCCACCTCCTATTTCTTCACCCTCTACCTCTTGCCAAGTTGTTTTGGGTGTTTTCTTCACAAGTTTCACAAATTTGTGAAGTCGGAGCTTGAACTTGTGATGCCTCGACGTAGATCATCTTCGGCACGAAGCCGACGACCTAGTCCGCCCAATTCTCCGATGAAGCCGACGTTTGAGTTCGGGATTCGAGATGGACAGCGAGAGGACGCCTACGTGGAGCCAAGGAAGTGAATGACCGGATCTACAAAGGTTGTAGCCTCTCTCCTATAGTTAAATTGTTAACTAGATTCGTATTTCGTCTAAACATCTAGTCTAAGATCCGTATTAGGGTTTCTCGGCACCCATAAAATTTGAAATTGGCATGGTTGATGCCTTGTGAGACCTCTATAGTGTGCCTAGGAACCTTTCAGTGGTATCAGAGCTACTAGGCATTGGATGTCGACCTATGGGGGGTTCTCACTGTGTGACAGTGTGGCGAAGCATAGGCTCTTACCCCCAGGTTGTCCCGAGACCGGAAGGTGTTCCGGCGGGTTGTAGTCCTCGCGAGGGGGCATGCGTAAAAAGTAGCGGCTGAGGGACCCGTTGGTGCCACGGCGACCCCATTGGATGGGGTGGCTGCCTGACCTACACTGGTATCGGAGCCTAGCTAGAGCCTTAGGCGAAGTCCCGACGACGTTTGAAGTCCGATCGAACCAAAACCCTAACCCGAAAACGGCTCTTTGTACATTTTTTAAAAAATGGGTTTTTTCAAAATTAAAAATATGCAGAAAACTCAGTAGAGAATTCTAAGAATTACGGCGCAAAATTGAACTCATGAACAGTGCAACCTGCGGCGGAACCGCGGCAGAAGCCTGCCTTAGGCGGCGGTTCCGCGGCAGATTGATGACGTCATCCCTATCTATTTGCACAGTAATTCTTATTTAACAGTGCTGAGTTCTCTGGGTATTTTTAATATTTATTCAAGAGTTGAATTTTCTGGGGTGTTTTAGAGCTTCGATGTTTCGACCGGATTATCAAATTTCGTCTTTGTGTTTTTCCGGATAATTTTTGAATTTGTTAAAAAGTTCGACCGGATATAAATACCCAACTTTTCCCCTGTCGGGAAATTTCCAAGTGTTGGATTTTTCCGTAGTTTAACGACGTTCTAAGTAGTACAAGTAACGCGATGGACCCTCTAGACGACAACAAACCTTAACTCGATTATGTGACCGTCTTGAACTGCCCTTTGAACCTTCGGGTTTGGGGCAGTACGGCGTGCCACATGTGAGGCGTTGGCTTGACCCTTCTACGGCTGGACCGTTGGTACTGAGGTACGAACTGAATGTTGTTAGACTTATTTCATGTGTTGAGCTGTATCGGGAAAACTTGGGTATTCGACTGTTCGATCGGAAAGTTTAACATTTTCTGTTTATCTGGAATGTGATACAATAATTGGAATTCACAAACAGTTATGAGATAACTGAATGAATGTTATAAATCTAGCGGTTTAGTTTCACTTGATATTGAAAAGAGTTTTCGATAATGAGACTAAAATGCGGGGTTTATAACTGTTAGGCATGTGATGTCTAAGTATTTCATATGATTAGTTTTACACTTTCTTTTCTGTGACCGTAAGTGTAGTATGTTCATATCGCCGGTTTCGTTGCTATACGTCAACGACAATTGGGGTATGCATACTTACTTACGTTGATGACATGTGATGTTATGTGTTGCTAGATATGTTATATTGGATCGTCGTGTTCGAATAGCCGAGGGTTTTTATGTGAGATGAGTGTTTTTCATTTTCATTCATGTAAAAACTTGTATGTAATATTCTTTTATTTGGGGCACTTCCAGGTAGCGGAAGTTGTCACCTTTTGTATATTATTTACTTTTCCGCATTAGGATAGACCTAAGGAGGGGAGCACAAGTAACCGGGTTCTGGGGTCCAGTGGGAGACCAACTCGAGGAGTCGAGTCCGGGTCTCCTAACCCTAGAATTGGTAGGGTTGCTTGCCGCTCTCGTAGGGGTCTAGGGGTGTGGGATTGGCTATTCATCACGACCATGGAATCCGTGTTTTATACTGGCTCGTATTGAAAACACGGACGTCCTAGTATATCCAATATTTCATATGTTTCTTCTGCTGCGATATCTGTGATGTGATCATGTGATGTTCTGTGATGGATACAGTATATAGTATATATGATATATTATATAGACGTTACTTATGTTTTACACCCGTACTAGCCCTGCCCCGCTCTGCCGTTAGTTACCTAACCTAACGGTGCACGAGGGGACATCGAGGCGAATGCGGATGGCATAAGTGTACGTCGTATTTATCTGTGATGTTTAGGTACATAAATGATGGGACTTCATTAATGTGATTAATGAAAGAAAAGAAACCTAAGATTTTGTGAAATCAAATTTTAAATAAAAAAAGGTAGCTACAGTTCTTGCTTTGCACAGCGATATATATGATATATCCCGCACCTTATTCGATGAGGAAAGGACCGAGATCCCTTCACCGGGAGTGACTCCGTTAGCAATAACTGGTAAATGCTACACCGTCGATTTGTTTTTGATGCTTCTATAGTTTCTGCTTTGCACAGTGATATATATGATATATCCCGCACCTCATTCGACGAGGAAAGGGTCGACGATCCCTTCACTGGGAGTGACCCCTTTAGCAAAACAAGAAAAGCCTCAAAATCACTCCATTTTAAAACTTCATTTGATTCTACAACGATATCAAGTTCATTACGCAATAGGTTTTCAGAAAAACCTGTCATAGCCCTCCGTCATTTCAGATAAGTTACATATAGTATTCGTGCTACATTTGTTGGCTTTCGTCAAGATGTAGTGTACGGTAGCTATGTGCTGCTTATCTGCTGCATATGATGCGACTGGATTAGGGTAGTCGTACGGCTTTGTTGGCTTTCGTCAAGGGTCGTGCGGGTTGGTTTAATTCAGTCAAGAAATGTACGGGTTGAACTTGACTAGCGCGCTGTGGTTTGTTGGCTTTCGTCAAGGTCATAGCACGCTAGGGGCAAAAGCATTATTGGGAATTTCAAGTGTTGAAATTTACAATGAGATTGCATACCTTCTATGAGATAGTTGGATCCCGATACCCACTGCGAGTAAGAGTTACTCCTGGGAGAGTTTTACACATTGCAATTAGCTGATCAAGTAGGTGTCTAGAAAGGTGTCAACGGGGTTACGCCTCTGGGAAAACGAGATTTACATTAATTAGGTTCGTGTGAAAGCACGGGGGACCTCCCTCAAAGTACCGACACTGGCCTGGCTGAAAGATTGGCGAACTTGTAGTGTGTAATTAATCCCGTCTAGTCTTTCCTTTTAGGGTTTGAAGGAAGATTTGATAAAAACCAGTGGGAGCCATCCTGATTAGATAAGATAATAACCAATCTGATCTTGCACGAGCATACGCTAAAGTGTTTTCTTCTCTCTCTCTCCAGGTAGCGACCATTTCATGCCCTAATGAAGATAATAATATGGATGTATTGACCGAACCCGCATGTTATACTGTGCTGGGGAACGTTGGTTCCGTTCTTTCTTATAAGAGTTATAGGAATGAACAGGATATAGGGGAATACCCGGATTCCCATGCCACCCGAATGAAGAAAGTACATGTTGATGCATTTTCTTCGGGTGTGTTCGTTACAGAGAACTGTTTCTCCATTTGCTCTACGTCCTGGGTATTAGATACCGGGTCAGGATCCCATATATGTAATCAGTTACATGGGCTTAGGAAAGGTAGAGAACTTGGAGAAGGTGATAAAGACATTAGAGTTGGAAATGGTGCAATTGTTGCAGCTAAGACTGTCGGGGAATATCACCTTGTATTACCAACTGGTAATACATTGGTTCTGAACGAATGCTATTACATGCCGAACCTGATATGCAACATTATATCGGTTTCTTTGTTGAGTAAAGAGGGATATAATTTTGTATTACAGGACAATGTTATGAACATTTTCCGTAACCAAAAGTTGGTTGGATCAGGCACGTTGTGCAATGGCATTTTTGTTCTAAATCAATCAACAGTTCTGAGCATAACAAACACACACAAGAGGAAGAGTTCAAAACTGAACGAATCCTTCTTGTGGCATTGTAGACTGGGTCACATCAATGCGACACGACTGGCTAAGTTGCATAAGGATGGATATTTGAAACCTTTCGAATTTTCATCTTATGACACTTGCTAGTCATGTCTCAAAGGCAAGATGACCAAAACTCCGTTTACGGGACACGGAGAAAGAGTTACCGAACTCTTGGGACTAATACATAGTGATGTATGTGGTCCCATGTCTACACATGCCAGGGATGGTTCTTCGTACTTCATTACATTCACTGACGAACTCTCAAGATACGGACATGTGTACTTGATAAGACACAAGTCTGAAGCTTTTGAGAAATTTAGAGAATATAAACAAGAAGTCGAGAACCAAACCGGATAAAGTATTAAAATCCTTCGATCTGATCGAGGAGGTGAATACTTGAGCAATGAATTCCTGGACTTCCTAAAAGAGAATGGGATTCTCTCTCAGCTGACTCCTCCAAATACACCACAGCACAACGGTGTATCAGAACGGAGGAACCGCACTCTATTAGATATGGTGCGCTCTATGATGAGCACAGCTGAGTTACCTATTTCCTTCTGGGGGTATGCGCTTGAAACAGCCATACATCTATTGAATATGGTCCCAACCAAATCTGTGCCTACCACTCCATATGAGATATGGAAAGGAAAGAGACCAAGTCTTAACTATGTTAAGATATGGGGTTGTCCAGCATATGTCAAACGACAAAATCCGGACAAACTCGAGGCACGGTCTGTTCTATGCAAATTTGTAGGGTATCCTAAGAATTCTCAAGGGTATATCTTCTACCACCCTGAGGAACAAAGAGTGTTTTTTTCTCGGCATGCCACCTTTTTAGAAAAGGAATTTCTTGAAAAAGAGATTTGTGGCAATGAGGTAGAACTGGAAGAGGTTCCAGCTGCAGAAGCTACAACAGAAGTTCTGGTGGAACCAGAGGATTCCGTAGTACCCGACGAACCCCAGCCTCTCCGCCGATCTAGTAGGGTTCCTCGCCAACCTGAGAGATACTACGGTTTTCTCATGGATGGTGGGAGCGAGGATTGCATCATGGAGGATGATGACCCAACTAGCTTTGAGCAGGCCATCACGAGTAGTGACTCGGTAAAATGGCTGGATGCTATGCGGTCCGAGATGGAATCCATGTACACCAACAAAGTATGGACTTTGGACGTTTCTCCTAAAGGGGTAAAACCCATTGGGAGCAAGCGGATCTTCAAGAAGAAACTTGGTGTAGATGGGAAAGTGGAGACTTTCAAAGCTAGACTTGTTGCGAAGGGTTTTCGTCAAAGACCAGGTATGGACTATGACGAAACCTTTTCTCCAGTGGCTATGCTTAAATCCATCCGGATCATGCTTGCCATCGCTGCATATCATGATTACGAAATCTGGCAAATGGATGTTAAGACCGCCTTTCTAAATGGTGATTTAGAAGAGTGCGTGTACATGACTCAGCCAGAGGGCTTCGTAGACAGTGGGAGCAGCGGAAAGGTGTGCAAGCTGCTTAAATCCATTTATGGATTAAAGAAAGCATCGCGGAGTTAGAACATCTGCTTTGACGTCGTTATCAAAGAGTTTGATTTCGTCAAAAACCCAGATGAACCTTGTATCTACAAGAAGGTGGCAGAGAGTAAGGTTGTCTTCCTCGTATTGTACGTGGACGACATACTCTTGATAGGAAATGATATTCCTATGCTGCAATCGGTCAAGCTCTTCTTATCACAAAGATTCTCAATGAAAGATCTTGGTGATGCCTCATGCATATTGGTGATTAGGATCTATAGAGATAGATCCAAACGGATATTGGGATTGTCCCAATCCAGGTACATTGACACCATACTAACGAGGTTTAGTATGGAAGAATCCAAGCGTAGGAACTTACCCACGATCTCTGGAGTCACTCTCTCCAAAGAGATGTCTCCCAAGACTGATTTGGAGAGAGCTCGCATGCAAGGGATACCCTATGCTTCGGCTGTAGGCTCTATCATGTATGCGATGCTATGTACCAGACCCGATGTAGCATACTCACTAAGTGTAGTGAGCAGGTATCAAGCTGATCCTGGAGAGAGTCACTGGACAGCTGTGAAGAGCATTCTCAAGTACTTACGAAGGACTAAAGAGATGCTCTTGGTGTTTGGTAACGGAGAACTCCAAGTGGAGTCCTTTACCGATTCGAGCTTCCAGAGTGATAAGGACGACTCTAAGTCGCAGTCGGGATTTGTCTTTACCCTTTACGGAGGGGCGGTTAGCTGGAAGAGTTCCAAGCAGGAAACCGTGGCAGACTCGACGATGGAGGCTGAATACATCGCTGCCAACGATGCTGCCAAAGAGGCTGTCTGGATCAAGAAGTTCATTACTGAACTTGGAGTGGTTCCATCCATTGAGCATCCAATACCTTTGTATTGCGATAACAATGGAGCGGTGGCTTTGGCCAAGGAACCCAGGTCCCATCAGCGATCCAGGCATATTCTGAGGCGGTATCACCTGATCCGGGAGATAGTTGATCGCCGGGAGATCGAGGTCAGGAGGGTTGACACGAAGAACAACACGGCGGATCCACTCACGAAGGCCATTCCGCAGATACAGTTTGAGAGACTCTTCGGGATGCTCGGTATGCGATATTACAGCAGCTGGCCCTAGAGCAAGTGGGAGATTGTTAGTTGTATGTATGCCCTAGAGGCCAGTATTGTACAGATGATGTATATTATATTGGATGCTTGGACATGTATAGAGATGACTTTCTTGCTCGATATGATAGTATGCTATCTGGTTTCTCTTTATCTTAACATGTACACTAGTCTCTTTAAACTGTCTAATAGTTACATGTTGGTAAAGCCCATAGGATGTGTACTTGACTGCCTGGACTATGATGCAGATCATAATAGTGGGGACATGGTAGTCCATAAGTACATCCTTCAAGGTCCCTAGTCGTAGGTGTATCGAGATGGGACATCGATATACCAGAGTAGACTAGCGTATACGCTTCTCGACCCATGAGATGGGCAATGGATGATCCCATATCCATTGGTGTTTGACATCAGAGATGGTATACGGGTGCTCGGTGGAGACTGGGTACACTGGACGGACTCGCCGAGAACTCCCAGATGGTATTATACCTCACGTCAAATGGCAGTTCTCAGGTGACACTTGTACAGGTTAGTCTGTAGACCCAAGATCGTCATAGAGTCTTGTGTGATTCCCACTGTACTTTGATCTCCACCTTACCACGTCCATGAGGGCGTGCAAAACGGTGGTCTTTGGGTACAGTCCCGGGTCACATGGAGGCAATGAGCGATAGGAGGGGTTTCGTCTCTCCCGGTATTGGGGGTTGATGTTGCGCAGTGCTCGATTGGCCGTAACAGGGAAGTCCCTAGCCAGGGCTGATCAGAGATTTGCTGGTAAGTGTTACCAGTAGTTTCTCGACCCGTTATGAACCTCACATCGGCACGACTTATCGGTTATTGGGGTCTGACGTTTACCACCCCTAGACTTGATATGCGACGTATCAGACGAACAGACCGGACTGTACGGTAAGTGTTACTGGTTGGATTCACAGGAGTGTGAGCGGACTAGCTCATCGATCTTCTGATCGCTTAATACCCGGGTGGCCGTTACGTTTAGCAGACCGCTTGCGGCTTGTGGGTGATTGATATGATCATCATCTGCTACCTGCGTATTGACGAGTCTTTAGAGTCCTACACAGAGGTTTCATGGCTCAAGCGAAACGAAATAGGAGCGCATATGAGATATGTGCGGGACCGAGAATAATGCGTGTATGTGATACCGCATTTCATTCTCGCGATGAATGTTTCGAATGGTTGTATGCGATATGACCTAGTTATCGAATCATTGATTCGATAAAACGATACATAGGATACTAGTCGGTTATATGCGATATGACCGGATCGTTAAATCAAGTGTTGATTTAATGATTTAATGTATAATTATATATTTGATATATTACTTTGCATTTGCTAGTATTAGTTCACTTTAAATGGATTTTCTCACTTTATGTGCAAGTTGTATATATGATATACTTTTGTGCACATATTTGTATCATGTTTGATGATACTTGATCATTTGGTTAAGTGTATAGAATTAAACCATGGTTAAGTTGATAATTAGGGTTTTGCTTATTCATTTATTTATTTATTTGTTCATTTATTTATTTGGAAAAAGTTATGATAAGAATGGTGACTTTCTTTTGTTTCTAGTTGAAACTTCATGAAGCTTTGACTTCTTAACCATTCTTGTCTTCATGCTTAACCCTAACCCATCCACTTACCATGGTATATTCTCTACACTTAACCTTAGTTAGGATATGATAAGTATTGTTTTCTTTTTCATTTTAAAAGAACTTATCATATTCTTTCTTCTTCGTCATCATCTTCTTCTTCAAGAAAGCTTGATGCCATCAATGGCAACTTGAGTTCTAAAGTGAGAAATCCAATTCTAAAGTGAACCCACCTCCTATTTCTTCACCCTCTACCTCTTGCCAAGTTGTTTTGGGTGTTTTCTTCACAAGTTTGACAAATTTGTGAAGTCGGAGCTTGAACTTGTGATGCCTCGACGTAGATCATCTTCGGCACGAAGCTGACGACCTAGTCCGCCCAATTCTCCGATGAAGACGACGCTTGAGTTCGGGATTCGAGATGGACAGCGAGAGGATGCCTACGTGGAGCCAAGGAAGTGGATGACCGGATCTACAAAGGTTGTGGCCTCTCTCCTATAGTTAAATTGTTAACTAGATTCGTATTTCGTCTAAACATCTAGTCTAAGATCCGTATTAGGGTTTCTCGGCACCCATAAAATTTGAAATTGGCATGGTTGATGCCTTGTGAGACCTCTATAGTGTGCCTAGGAACCTTTCACGCGGAACCGCGGCAGAAATGCCTATTTGGCCGCGGTTCCGCGGCCATTAGGTAGACTTGAGGAATCATCTTTTCGGGGCTTCTCCATGTTACTTTTATCTTCTGTTTTGTATTCTTGGTTTCTCAGAATCTCTTCAGTTCCTTTCCAGATATTCAGCAGTGCAAAATGATGTGGACTTTTTCCTTGAACTCCGCATTGAAGCCTTGGATCTTGTGTTGCCCTTGTACTTTGTGTTTTGAAGTGACCAACGATTTGCCATTTTGTCCCTTGAACTGGTAGGCGGCATCATACAGATGGTTAGCGGAGATCAGTATTCATCTGTTGTTGGTCGTAGTCCCGTATTTGTTGCGACTTTTCATGAATTTCACTGTAAGGAGCTAAGAACCTGTAACCTGCAATTATTCAGCAAACACGGATTAAAAGTGCCTACCTATATGCAATGTGATTAAGAATGGACGGTATAAAAATGCAAAAATCTGATATGAACAAATACCCCCAAACTTATCTTTTGCTCGTCCCGAGCAAAACCAATATTATTATCAAAAATTCCTAACCTCACTTTTGCAAGGAACGCGATTGCACTGAGCTCATGCAACAAGTCGTTAAACCTCTAGGTGTACCTAGTAGGAGGAGTGTTGTCTCCTGATAGTCTTCAGCGGATACTACCCACAAAATCCGATCAATTTGGCCATTGACTCTAATTTTTCAATTCAGTATTCGAGCAAGAAATTCTATCATTTTCAACTTAGAAATCATCGACCCATATTTTTCACACATCCTTTTATTTAACTTAAGATCCTATACGTTTTGCCAGTTTATAAAGCTTTCAGCATCTCCTAAGTTTTCCTTCTAAGGTGCAATCTTAACTCAGGAATTTTTATCATCTCTACTGAAGATATAAGCCCTATCTTTTATTCCTATCTCTCCTCCAAACTCCAATCATATACCCTTACGTGTGTGTAATTATCACCCCAACACTTGGAAATTCAATTCTAGCTATCATACTCTTGTCTATCTTCCAAAATACTTTTTAATTGGTGAATTCTAGATGAAATTGCTCACACATCCTTCATGCGACTGTTAATACTTCTTGAGGTACTAAACGACCAATTACAAAATGCGCTTGTGCATTTAGGCGTAATTCCTTGCCTTGCAACACCTAAGGCTTAGCAGTGACTCCCAAACCAGTTGGTCTAAGGCACTAGGTGATAAAGCACCCTCGCTATATTTTTTTTATTTATGCCGCCTTAAGCAATTACAACACCAGTGTTCATTTTTTTTATCTCTTTATTCACCACTTATGCTTTTATTTTATTTTCCTTCATACTAAGGATTTTAGACAAGAGCATTTCAAGGTATTCTCTACTATCCCAAGTTTCAAGATGTGTGTTAGTGCGTAAAGTAGGGTATATATTTTCAGAATTTGGAATTAAGTTTCAGAATTATTTTTCAGACTTATACTTCAAATAAAGCTTTCAATATTGTTTGACTTAGCCCAAGAACTGAACTTAAAATTTGCTTATTTCTAAATAAACTGCAAGGGCGTATATTTTCTACAGTTAAACTTTAAGAAATGTTATTTTTAGGTTTTTTAATTTACTAAGTTTAGGATCCAGTTTTTCCTAACTAGTCAACCGTCATGATGAGCTTGAGTCAAATATGGCCAAAATTGAAATTTTCAAATATTTTTAATTTTTAAAATTTTTCAATTTATATATATATATATATATATATTTATATATATATATTATATATATATATATATATATATTTTTATATCTTTTAATATTTTATTTTATTTTTTAATTTTTTTAAAGATGCAATGCAGAAAAAATAAGATACGGAATTAAATATGCAAACAAATATGTACAAAAAATAAAAATATGCAGATGCAATGCAAAGATAACTATATACAAACAACCCTCACCCCTAAATTTATTGATAGCAGTGTCCTCACTGCTCCCTGCGGCATCTACTAGACGCGACCTCACTAGTCCCAGCCTCACCTCTATCTGTCCCCCGTCCCCTTGATCGTGATCGTGAACGTTCCTCTCTTGCTAGGAGGGTGGAGATTCTTTGTTCTAGGCTTGTTATTCGCTGATCAAAGTTAGTCGGCATCTTTATCACTCTTTCTACCCCTATGGGTTTGTCGAATTAAGCACGCTTGCACAGTGGGGGTAAGCTCTTCATCGCTCACTGCGGAGCTCGAGATAGGGGTCTTGGCCATCACGTCCTTGGCCGGTTCGGTGCGCGACCATAAATCATGTAATCGTGTGTAAGATGTGGAAACACCCTTAAGAAGGGGTCAAATTGGAATCCCACCATGCATATAAAATTCAAATTCCTCAACAGGGAGAAAATGGCAACACAGTTGTGTCACCAACATTGGGCATGGATAATTGGCCGCCTGTTTGCCGGCGCCAATCGAATCAAGCAACACAGTGCACATGTCGTAGCTAGGGTTTCGAGTCATCAATGTGTGCACTATATGAAGGGATGGTGTGAAAAAAGTTGTGTTGTGCGAACTTCGAAAAATATTGTTTTATGCCCAACGGCACACAGTTAAAACGTTCGCAAAAAACGTGCGAGCATGAATGCCTTTTCGGGGCTCCCTAAAACAGGCGTTCCCCTTTAAGGGTAGGTAGTCCTCAAATCGGAGAGGTTGATCGTGAATGAGCAGTCGTGGTATTAAGGTGACTTCGTGCATGAAGTCCCTATCAATTAAAATTTCCCTATCCCCCCACAATAATCTAATGTACCCGTGTTGTGCAAGACAACATTCCTCTATATATTCATAAAAACGTGCAACTAGATCCAGAAGTGCGAATGCATTCGGATGGTTAAATAACAAAAAGTTCCATCCACGCTTTCGGATCTCATAGCCAAAGTAGCTACCATAAATATTATGTGCAAACAATTGGGAGAAATCCCTTTCAAACTGCAGAGTAGGGGCCATGACAGAGAGAAAATAGTGAAATATTAAATTCACAGAGAAGAGTTTAGAAGATCGAACCTCCTCTGAAAATTTCAGAGGGAGACGAGGCAGAAACACGGCAGTTGTGCGGTCAGAAGAAGGCTTGTGCAGCGGTTGGGCGGCGGCGTGCTGCGATCTCGCTGTGATTTCAGAAGCGGCGGCTAGGGTTTATGTGAGGGATAATTTTAGGGTTCTGTAAATGCAGTAGAGGGGTCTGGTTGTTTTTATAGGGGTTATTTGGTTATATGTACAAAACCCCTCTTAAAAGTGGAATTTAGTTTGTAAAAAAAATTATTATTTTTTATTTTTTTAATTAATAGAACTGAATATTTACAAAAATACACCACAAAAATTTAGATTTTTTTTATATTGTATAATTACAAGTGTGACATACCCCCAAACTTATTTGAAACAGTGTTTCCACTGTTTATGGCTGGATAACCGAATTTTGGTGGTAAGCGGAGAAAGATTAGTCGATATAAACTGGCTCCTGTAACCTCAGGGGCTCCTCCGATGGCTCAGCGGTGAGGAACGGTTTTAACCTGTGTCCGTTCACTTTGAATAGTGAACCGTCTTCTGGATTTTCCAAATCTACCGCACCATGCTCATATACAGTCCACATAAAGAATGGTCCTTTCCATCGAGATCTGAGCTTACCGGGATGGAAATATAACCGGGTGTCGTAAAGAAGTACCTGTTGACCAGGAGTGAAAGTTTTGCGCATAAGGTATTTATCGTGAAACACCTTCATTCGGTTCTTAACGACAATCACGTTTTCGTAAGCTTCATCCCGGAGCTCGTTCAATTCATTTATCTGTAGCTTTCGATGGCTGCCCGCATTATCAAGAGATAAATTCAGCTCCTTAATCGTCCAAAATGCTCGGTGCTCGATTTCCACTGGAAGGTGGCAAACCTTTCCGTAAACCCTCCGATAAGGAGACATGCCAAGATCAGTCTTATAAGCAGTTTGAAATGCCCAAAGGGCATCAGTGAGTTTTAAAGACCAATCCTTACGGTTCTTGGAAACCGTTTTCTCCAAAATCTGTTTGATTTTCCGATTAGACACTTCGGCTTGCTCACATGTCTGGGGGGTGGTAGGGCATTGATAGCTTATGATTAATGGAGTATTTCCGCATTAAGGGCTCGAAAGTCCTATTACAGAAATGTGTTCCATTGTCACTAATGATTGCGCGGGGGTGTCCAAACCGGGAAAAGATGTTTTCCTTAAGGAATCTAACGACAACCTTGTTCGGCTGGGCACGGCCTTGACCCATTTAGAGACATAATCAACAGCTAGCAGAATATACAGGTTCCTAAAAGAGCTGAGAAACGGCCCCATGAAATCAATCCACTAAACATCGAAAATCTCTACAACCAAGATTGGTTGGAGAGGTATCTCGTTTCTCCTAGATATCCGGCCCAAGTGTTAGCTCCGGGAACAAGTCTTGCATTAATCATAAGCATCATTGAAGAGTTGTGGCTAATAGAAGCCACACTGCAAGATCTTCTTGGCTATCTTTCTTGGGCCAAAATACCCGCCGCACGCTTCATCATGGCAAAATGACAGCACACTCTTGAATTCATTATTCGGCACACACCGACGAATAATCTGGTTGGGATAGTATTTAAATAGATAGGGTTCATCCCAGTAAAAGTGCTTTACTTGGGATAAGAATCGAAGTCTTTCCTGACTTGACCACTCGTTTGGTAGTAATCATGTTGCTAAATAGTTCACATTATCTGCGAACCGGGGTTCGCATGATACTGTCAATAGCTGTTCATCCGGAAAAACGTCGTTTATTGAAAGTGAAAGCGCCGGCGAAGAAGGAAGTCATGAAAGATGGTCGGCCACTACGTTTTCACATCCTATTTTGTTTTTGATGACAAGGTCAAACTCTTGGAGTAAGAGGATCCAACGTATCGGCCGAGATTTTGCATCCTTCTTTGCAAAAAGATGGCGTAGAGCAGAATGGTCTGTATAGACAATGACTGGAGAGCCGATTAAATAAGGCTTGAATTTTTCTAATGCAAACACAACAGCCAAGAATTCCTTCTCGGTTGTTGTGTAATTCAGCTGGGCATCGTTCAGGGTTCGGCTAGCATAATAGATTACATGCGGCCTTTTATCAATGTGTTGTCCTAGGACCGCACCAATAGCAAAGTTAGACGCGTCGCACATAATCTCAAAGGTATACGTCCAGTCAGGAGAAGAAAGTACGGGAGCAGAAGTAAGTGAGCTTTTAAGTGATTCAAATGCTGTCACACAGCTCGAGTTGAAATCGAATGTGGTGTCCTTGGCCAACAGAAGAGTCAAGGGTCTAGCAATTTTGCTAAAATCCTTGACAAACTGTCTATAGAAACCTGCATGGCCAAGAAAAGCTCAGATGTCTCGGACGCATTTGGGAGGAGGAAGATTTAAAATGACTTCAATCTTAGCTTTATCCACCTCAATGCCATTTTGCGAGATGATATGTCCTAAGACAATACCTTCGCGTACCATGAAGTGGCACTTCTCCCAATCCATAGTGAGGTTTTTATCTTTACACCAGGTAAGGACAGCTTCGAGATGCTGTACACACTCGTCAAAAGAATCTCCGAAAATGGAGAAATCATCCATGAATATCTCCAAGAATTTTTCGACCATGTCTGAGAAAATTCCTATCATACACCGCTGGAAGGTAGCGGGTGCATTGCATAACCCAAAGGGCATGCGGCGATATGCAAATGTACCGAAAGGACAGGTGAACGTTGTTTTGTCTTGGTCCTTTTCGGCGATGGGAATCTGGTTATAGCCGGAGTAGCCATCCAAAAAGCAGTAGTACTCGTGTCCAGCCAATCGTTCAAGTATTTAGTCAATAAAAGGTAGCGGAAAGTGGTCTTTCCGCGTTGTGGCATTCAGTTTTCTATAATCTATGCACACTCGCCACCCAGTTTGGATGCGAGTAGGGATTAACTCGTTTTCCTGATTGGTGATGACCGTTATGCCCGACTTTTTGGGGACAACATGTATCGGACTGACCCACTGGCTATTAGAGTTTGGGTAAATGATACCACTATCAAGACATTTTACGATCTCTTTTTTCACAGCCTCCTTCATGAGTGGATTGAGTCACCTTTATGGATTCCTGGCTGGTTTGGTATCATCCATTATATGAATGTGATGTTCAACGATCAAGGGACTAATCCCCTTGATGTCCGCCATAGTCCAGCCAAAAGCTTGCCGATTGCTCTGCAAGACCGTCAGAAGGGCTTTCTCTTGCTCTTGAGCTAGAGAAGCCGAGATGATAATAGGAAAGGTTTCGTTTTCACCTAAGTAAGCATACTTGACCTAAGACGGCAACGGCTTGAGTTCGAGCTTTGGAGGTGAAGCGATTGAAGGTAAGATCGGCAAAAATGTCTCGAACTCGAAGGATTCTAACAGAGGCTCAAAACGAGTGTACGCGACCGAGTCGGATGGTTCAGCTAACGCATTCGAAAATTCAAAGGTTTCAAGCTCGGGTGGCGACAAGTCAAGATCGTTCGAGAAAGTGAAACACTCATAATCACTGTCAGGAAGTAGTATCAGATTCAAGGAGGAATGCACTAGTGGCGTCAAGATTGCTGTGATCGAACAGAAATTTCTCTAACCCACAGTCCTCAGGGACAATCATCCGAATCGAACAAACGTCTAGTATATGAGCATTAGGTTCGGAGGACTGATTCCCCAACCTAAAAATGTTGAGTTCAATTGTCATGTTTCCAAAAGATAGGTTCATTGAACCATTTCGACAATTGATCACAGCATTCGAGGTCGCAAGGAATGGTCGACCGAGTATCACTGGAATTTGATTCCGGGGGTTAGCTACAGGTTGTGTGTCTAAAACAATGAAATCAACGGGGAATATGAAGTCCCCTACTTTTATTAACACATCCTCTAGCTCACCCCTAGTGTGGGTGATAGATCGGTCGACCATTTGGAGAGTACAGTGTGTGGGTTTCAGCTCTCCTATACCTAGTTGCTCATATACCGAATACGGTATCAGGTTAACACCAGCACCAAGATCCAAAAGTTCGCGGTTGATATTCTTATCCCCAATAGTTATTGAAATAGTTGGACAGCCAGGGTCCTTTCGTTTTTGAGGTAAAACTTGGGTAAGAGCATCACTCACGACACTAGCTAAGAAAACCTTCTTGGTACCTGAGATTTCCTCTTCTTAGTGCACAAGTCCTTCAAGATTTTTGCGCAGGAAAGGACTTGTTGGATTGCATCCAAGAGGGGAATGTTAATGTTAACCTGTTTAAAAAACTCCACAATCTTCTCCATTTTTGGATTTTGTTTATTGGATCTCAACCAATTTGGAAATGGAACGTTTTTTAAATTGGTTGAGTCCAATGCTTCTGGAGGAGATTGTGGAGTTGGAACGGATCCCAGTGCTGGTGTTTTCGTGGAGTGAGATGTGGATCCGTTTGGAGTAGCAGAAGAAGAAGAGCCTTTTGAAGAATGGAGAACAGACTCAGAAGACGAAGAAGGAGAAGAAGAAGAACCGGCAGGGGTGTCATCATCTGTCCCAACGTTGTTGTGCAGTAACCTTCCAGATCTAAACGTAGTCACGGCACTCACATTATGGTTTTGTTGTTCAAGAGTAACATGTGCATTATGTGGGTGACCAGGATTTGGGAGTGGTTGAAATCGAAGCTTCCCTTTCTCTCGCTCGCTCAAAGCCACATTCAGTTATGCAATCTAGGCTTCAATGGTTTTGATGCTTTGCCCTTGCACAACAGTGTGTTGCACCAAAGACTGAATGGAAGACTGGATGTTGGCGTTTGATTGATTCGATTGCTTTACAAATGCCTCCAGACTTTGTTCTAGCGAGGAAACCTTATCTTTGTTTGACGGAACAAAATAGTTTTGAGGAAAAGAATTGTTGGGTGCAAAATTGTTCGTCGGATTTTGAAAAGGTTGGGGTTGGAAAGGCTGCTGATATTGATTTTGAGCTTGTTGTTGAGGAGGAGGGGTTTGGAAGTTGTTGTGGCCTTGGAATTGTTGCTTATTCTGATTCCAGGTGAAATTGGGATGGTTCCTCCAACCAGGATTGTAAGTGGAAGAGTATGGATCATTTCTTTGTCTTTGCTGAAATGCAGCATTGACCTGATCCTGTCCTTGAGTAGGTGGGTTGTAAGGACACTCTTCGGTCAGATAGGATGGGTCTAAAAAACAAGCATAGATGGTACGAGGATGAAGAGCAGGGGCATGAGAAGGAGATGAAAATTTACTCTCAATTGCTTCTAGTTTTCGTGTGATCGCTGCCATTTCAGCCTTCATTGCAATTGAGAGATCAAGTTGATGAACTCCTTCCCTAGAGGGACTGGAAGAAGTAGAAGAAGTAGATTCAGTGTTCGCTCTGCTGCTTTCCCACTGAAGCATTCGCTCCGCAAGATCGTCGAAAAATTGCCAAGCTTCCTTGTTAGATTTGGATAGGAAGTGGCCTTGACAAATGGTTTCCAGCAATTGCTTAGTTGCTAGGTTCAGTCCTTCATATAAGGTCTGGCAAAGTTGTCATCTCTCAATACTGTGATGAGGGCACTGAACAAGAAGGTCTCTGTATCGGTCAAAGCACTTCCAAAATGGTTCGGCAGGAAGTTGGGAAAATTGGTTAATTTCGTTTCGTATTCTCGCGGTTTAGTGATTTGGGTAGAATTTTTTAAGAAACGCTTTTACGAATTCATCCCAACTATTTATGGAATACGATGCGGCACTATACAGCCACTTCTCAGCTAAGTCACACATAGTGAAAGGAATGGCTCGTAGCCGTATAGCATCGTCGGACAGTTGGGTCATCTTCATCATTGCACAGACGTTCTGGAACTTGTTAATGAAGATGTGGGCATCTTCGGATTCCAGCCCGTGAAATTTAGGAAACATGTTGATGAAGTGGGGCTTGATTTCGAAATTATCCCCATTGGCCGGCAGAAGTGAAAGACAGGTAGGAAGTGCAGAGCGGGTAGGATAGAAACGATCCTGGAGCGCAATTCGCTGAAGCGCTTCAAAAGGAGATGGTTGCGGGTTATTTGCACCCTGATGAGGTGGAATCAGTCCCGGGGGAGGTAAAGGAATGTTAGGAGGAAATCCTGACATCTCAGAAGAAGAATTTGTTGATGATGATGGTGAAGGTGAAGATGTATGAACAGAATTCCGGTCACCATCGGAGTTGTCCGGCAAAGGTAAAGGTGAAAGAGGTGTGGAGGGAGTTTCGACGTCGGAGTCGATCACGTAGTCGGCAGCGACTAACGAAACACGGACTAGGCGAGCACTATTGTTCCGAGTCCAACTGGATATACACTAAACGAGTTTAGTATAGTCAAAACGTAGAATGTGAGGATAAGATAACGCCAATGAAGAAATGCGGATGAAAGGTGGGTGAAATGGGATTCTAGCGTCAAAGGGCAAGTTTTTTTTTAAATTTTTTGTTTTGTGTTTTTTAGAAAGAGTTTTGCAAAAATGTGTATGGACTTACGGCACAACATCAAACAATCACAGTCAAAACATGCACAATCATAACTAGAGCTTTGATTTTCAAAGTCCACTAGACTGCTCTTAACTGTTCCAAAGTGATAAGTTGTGAGATAACCCTCAAACCGTCTCTTCACTGCTAATTGTTGCCAGGTAAGTACAAGTGATGAAAGGAGGGTTCCGCTCATGAATCACCGTGAGATGGGCCTTTTAAAATTAACTTTCTCACTTGTCTAGCCTGGGCACCACAAAGTCAAGTTTAGATAAACGATTGAATGGCAACAACCTTCCTCTGTCCTAATGAGCATGACGGTCCTTAGTTGGCGGAGTCTAGATATTTTTTAATTAAGCTTAAGGGTGATGCATATGCTTTTAGTGATTTTTGGGGTCTTAGGAAGGGTGATGAAATCCCCACCCAATCTGAATTGGTGTTATAGCCCCTTAAAATCCGTATTAATCATGCAAAGCAGTAACCACCAAAAATCTAAAACACTTGCAAAAATTTTTATTTTGGCTGCGGCGCAAAGAATCCTGCACAAAAATCAGTTTATTGGAAAGGGGAAGAGAATTTGCCCAAAGAATGCTGCAGAAAAATTTGTCAGTGGAGTTCAGAGGAGGGAAGAAGAGAAATGAGATACTAACAGAGAAAATTAGGTCATTGACATGACCCTTTGACCGTAGTTCCGCGGTCAAACTTGCGCTTATACCGCGGTTCCGCGGCAGTTCAGAAGTTTGACTGCTTCAAACTTGTTCCCTGTGCTGAGTTGGTTCTCCTCTTCTTGTTTAGATCTCCTGAATCTTGATTTGTTCACTTAATTTGCTCCAGAATTGAACTAAACCTTCTTCCTATCCTGCACACTTGCACAAAAACTAATCAAAGATAACAAGATAGGTTTTTTTTAAAATTTTTAATTTTTGTAATTAACCCGAAATTACACAAAGAAAATAACTACCGTCTCCCCGGCAATGGCGCCATTTGATTGCTACGTTTTTTGCGTACTTTTTAATTTTAAATTACCGCAATCAAGACGGTTTCGCTTGGTAGCTAGCCGGTTGAGTACGGGTCGATCCACAAGGAGATGGAATCTTTTTCTTTATGTTTTAACGAGTTAAATCCAAAAGATTTTGAGTTTTGTTTTAAGATCTACTAATGAGATAAAAGATGATAAAGAACTTGCTAGGGTTATGATTAGGTTAGTTCGAGTTAGGAATTTCTCACTTCTTTCAATGCTCTTTTTAATATCGGTGTTAAGGTAATCGACAACAATGGGGATTAGCACGACTAGGAAGAAACTTACAAGTATAAGCTAGGCTTTCCACGATTAGTTTCTTCCTTTTGGTCCTTGTCCATCCGTTCTTGGCTCTTAGCCCTAACCTCCGGTTAATTCAACCACAACCGGTCTAACTATGGAATCACCGCTATCATGTAGGATAGGGTGCCGTAGTGAGCGGATTGTGGTTCAATTAAATGGATTCCGAATTAAGGTGTTGGGCAAAGAAAAGAGTGAGAGAGATTTCCTTCTCTCAAACTTTCCTTCTCCTGCCCTAACAAGTGAGAGATTACTCACCCATTAAAAGATGAAAACAAAAAGGTAGGTAGAAAGAATTGAGGATTAAGGAAAATTACAACTAGCTATTTGAGACCTCACCTTGGTAAGGATCTTACTCAAGCATCATCGTTTTTTAAAGATAGAGAAAATAGAAGAAGAAAAACAAAAGAAAGCAACAAAATTACAACTAAATTAGCTAATGAAAAATTACGAACAATAAATAAAAAGACATGCAAGAAAATAAAAGAACTCTTTTTTTATTAATCAACGCTCATAAACTCACTACAATTTTTCATAGAGAAAGAACAGAATTAAATCCTAAAATCTAAAACTAAAGAAAAGTACACATTATTTGGCTTTGAGCTCTTCTATTTATAGATAGGAAGGTGAAACCCTAGGTTACAATCTGAGCTAAACATGAAATTACAAAATTACCCCAAAACAGCCGAGTTAACGTGGAACCAATTGCCACCAACACTGCTCAGACGCGGCCGCGGAACCGCGGCAGAAATGCCTATTTGGCCGCGGTTCCACGGCTATTTGGTAGACTTGGGGAATAATCTTTTCAGGGCTTCTCCATGTTATTTTTATCTTCTGTTTTGTATTCTTGGTTTCTCAAAATCTCTTCAGTTCCCTTGCCGATATTCAGTAGTGCAAATTGATGTGAACTTTTGCCTTGAACTCCGCATTGAAGTCTTGGATTTAGTGCTGCCCTTGTACTTTGTGCATTGAAGTGACCAACGATTTGCCATTTTGTCCCTTGAACTGGTAGGCGGCATCATACGGATGGTTAGCAGAGATCAGTATTCATCTGTTGTTGGTCGTAGTCCCACATTTGTTGCGACTTTTCATGAATTTCACTGTAAGGAGCTATGAACCTGTAAGCTGCAATTATTCAACAAACACGGATTAAAAGTACCTACCTATATGCAATGTGATTACGAATGGGTGGTATAAAAATGCAAAAATCGTATATGAACAAATATCCAGCACCTCATTCGACGAGGAAAGAGCCGAGATGCCTTCACCGGGAATGACCTCTTTAGCAAAAGTTTGCGTCAGGGTATTAACTTCACTATTGTCGATTGTTTTTTGCATCGTGGTATTCGCTTTGGAATATCCTGCACCTCATTCGACGAGGAAAGAGCCGAGATCTCTTCACAGGGAGTGACCTCTTTAGCAAAGATTTTCTCCACTATATATTTGTAAAGCTACTCGGTTCCTTCAACGATATCAAGTTCATTACGTTAAAAGTTTTTTGCCAAAAACCATTCGTAGCCCTCCAACATTTCAGACGGGTAGCACTTAGTATTCATGCTATGTTTGTTGGCCTTAATCAAGGCAGTGTATGGTAGCTATTTGTTACATTTCTGTTGCATAGATAGATGCGTTGGTTTGGGACAGTTGTTCAGTCGAAAATATTGCACATTTGATATGACATTTTCCTTACTCTTGATAAATATTTAAAAGTGTTTATTATAAATAAGAAACATATGAGGGTTTATCTGCAAAATATCTATTATCATATGTTTCTATATTATAATTAACATTATGAAGGAAAATATATGCATATGATATTTATATAATATTTTAGTAATTTAAATATGCATATCATATCAAATATTCTAATCAAAATTCTTAAAATATTGTATCATATAAAATGGTTAGGATAATATCTCTCTCTCTAATTTAAATATTAATAACATTATTCATGAAGATATTGTGCAAATTTAGCTCAGGTCAAGAGATCAAGATTTTCAAGATGTCAGGATCAAAAAATCTGCCTAAATCGTAAAATCAATACTGGCAGAGACTCAGTAAATATTTAAAGAATCCAGACTTGGAAAATCACCATATTAGGAAATCACCATATATGGTAACTAAGTTTTCTTCTTTGAGCGCTATATAAAGGACCGATGGCTAAAATTAGAATTCATCACCTTTTACACGAAGCAAATCACCGTCAAAGAACACGAGATCCACGACAGGTCCATGATTCGATATGATAGAAGGACGTGAGATTCGACGGAGCATCTACTTCCTACAAGGCAGAGATCGAGAGCAAATTCTTCCTCCTCTTGTAATTTAAAGTTGAAGGCTTTGTAATTGTGAAGTTGATTAATAAAGGTAGATCATTATTTAGCATTTATTTTCTGCATTTACATTATGAATTCTTTCTCTATCCGTTCTTCTTCTATCTCCATCATGCGCGAGTAATTCTCCGCTTGATAGGGTTCGTAAGATTAGGGTAGATCAATGGATGAAAAAATGTTTTACCTTCTTTTAAGTCTTATAGAGTTTATACACTTTAGAAAAATAAATGTTAACATCCTTATCGGACGCGCTACCAATTTATTGCTAGTCTCGACCGCGATTTGAGATCAGATTAACAATTGTTTTGTTAAGGGTTAGACATGAATAGAGATCAATGAAAGGACAAGGGTCAATAGTGGGGAAACTCTAGTTTCTTCCAAGAATCCTAATCCTCATACATCACTATCCATCTAGTATTAAATCTATCAATAGATAAAAGGAGTAATCTTTATTAGTCATCCATGACTACTAAATCCGAACGAACCCTACAAGTATTCTTCTTATAAAATCTATATTCGTATTCAAACTAGATCTGTATTCTACATCCGTATTTTGACGTGGATCTAGAAACTATTTCCACTATTCTTTATTCCTCTATTCTTCCTCTTTTTCAAGACGTCTAAAGTAAGATTGAATGATTCCACATATCCCTGTGGACGACCCGTACTCATCTCGGTCTAGCTACACGCGACACCGTTGTTGATTGCGGTTATACTACTACACTCTTCTCTAAAATAGAGATCAATCAAATGGCGCCGTTGCCGGAGATACGTGTGTAATTTTTTATTCTTACTATTTGTGTTGAATTCTTATTCGATATATATCATAAAAATAAAATAAAACCGCATCTTGCATATTTAACAATTAGTGTGCGATTTTTGCGAGGGGATCTGAAGTCACTTTAGCGAGGAGATAAAAATTCAGAGACATTCATCAAGACCCAGAGGAGCAAAGGAAGCAACATTGAAAAAAAATTTAAAAAAAGAACCCCTTAAAGCGCGGCGGAACCGCGGTTATTGTGTGTACATTTGCGGCGGAACCGCAGCATAGTTGGGGAATTATGGTTCCCAACTTCTCTGGTAACTTACTTTCTCTTTCTCTCTCCTCTGAAAAATCCAATAATATATTTTCTGCAGGATTCATTGCAAAAATATCGCCGCTCAAAAATCTTTTTGTGTGTTTTGTTTTGTAGTTTTTTTGTGCATATTTTAATACGGACATTAAGGGGTAAAGACTAAATTCAGATTAGGTGGGGATTTCATCATCCTTCCCAGTCCCCACAAATCACAAAACGAGCATCTGCATCACCCAATATTAATTAAAAATATCTAGACCAAGACTCTAAGGACTGTCGCGCTCAATAAGGATAGAGGAAGGTCGTGGGTAATCTATCGCTTCTCCGTATTTCTTTTGTGGTGTCTAAGCAAGTGTGTCTAGGTAAGTGGTTACTTAATTAGGCCCTCTATTTTCGATGATTCGTATAGAGGATATCTCCCACTTACCTGGCACTTATCTGGCCACAAGAGTTATAAAGAGACGGTAGAGGATTGATCCTGTGAATTGTCCTTTGGAAGTCTAGGAGCGGTCTAGAGACTTGACTTAGGTGGCCATAGTTTTAGGGTTGATTGTGCATTTTTGTGTGATTTTTCTCACGTCCGACACTTTTCAAAACAAACAATTTTAAATCACACACACGCTGCCACTTGCGCTAAACCCGCTTAGTGCATGCTCGGCTGGACACGGGATTCTAGTTCCCGTCTTGTCCGCGTTTCTGCTATCGACTCCGAAGTCGGTGCTTCTTCATCTTCTTTTTCCCCTCTACCCACATCGATCGAGATGGACGGTTCTCCATCAGATTATAATACCACCCTGCCACCACCCGTCGGTGCGCAGAATCTACCACGCATCTCTCTCCAAGAAAGATGTTACCCAATGCGCGGACCCCTTCCTACCTGCCTTTCTATTCCACCAGCCAATGGGGATAATTTTGAAATTTAACCCCAATTTATCAAACTGTTGCCCAAATTTCATGGTCTTGAATCCGAAAACGCATACGTTTTTATAAACAAATTCAAAAACGTATGCGTAATGATGGGTACGTCACAACTGTCTGTGGATGCTACGCGCTTACGTCTTCTCCCTTTTACTTTCTACAATCTAGCAGAAAAATGACTTTATAACACTATCTCACATTCTATTGCCAAATGGGATGAATTCGTTGTTGCATTCCTTAAGAAATTTTATCCCAATCATAAGACCGCCTGCGTTCGAAGCGAGATTAACTAGTTTACCTAATATCCCAATGAACCATTTTGGAAATGCTTTGAATGGTTTAAAGATCTTCTTCTACAACGCCCTCATCACGGAATCAATAGATGGGACCTTTGTCGAATTATATACGAGGGTACTGATCTAACAACAAAACAGATGCTTGAAACCTTGTGTCAATGTCAATTCCGGTAGAAAGACGATGGTGAATCTTGGAAATACCTAGAAGATCTCGCTGAACACACTTTGCAATGGGAAAGTGTTAGTCCACAATCGTCTAGGGGAGGTATCCATTAGCTCGAGGTTTCCATCACAGTGAAAGCCGAAATGGCCGCGATACAAAGGAAACTAGATTCTATTGAAAACAAAGTCTCTTCAGCCACACTAAACCAATTTATTCTCCCTAAAACTGTGTGTGGATGTTGTTCCGATTCATCACATATGACGGAAGAATGTCCTTTGAATTCTCCGTTTCAAGGTCAAGAACACACTAATGCTGCTTTTCAGCAGCAACCTAGAAACGATCCTTATTCTTCCACATATAATCAGGGTTGGAGGAATCACCCTAATTTTGCTTGGAACCAACACCAAACTCAAAATACGGTTCCAAACCAAAATAACTATCAAAGTTTTCCTCCACAGCAACGACAACCACCACAGAGTCAGCACCCCTTTCAACCACAAACTTTTCAAAATCCGTCCAACAATTCTTCACCCTATAATAATTCTTTCCAAACGGCCGGTACTAAAAACTCATCTGCACTGGATCTGTTTATTAAATTTTCTATGCAAACATCGGCTGATTTAAAGGCTTCTATCCAAACATTAATGCAGAACTCCACCTCCCACAGTGAGAGTATAGAATCGATGGAAGCACAAATTGCATAATTAAATACCGCGATGAGTACTAGAGAGAAAGGGAAACTTCCATCTCAACCCCTACCGAATCCTGGCTACTCGCAATTTCATAATGTGAGTGCCGTTACTATATTGAGATTGGGAAGAGTGCAGAATAATCAAGTCGTTAAACATGATGATAATGAGGAATCAATCAATGATACTCCGGCTTCCACTTCTAACCCTATTTCGTCTAGTCTACCATCTTCTTCCGAGCCTATTCTCCGTTTTCCTCAAGGCTCGAACCCTCCACCCACCTCTTTGAGTCCACTTATAACGATCCCCACTCCAATTCTGGGATCCGTTCTACCCCCACGATCTTCTCCAATGTTGGATCCAGCTCTTATTCAAATAGGTTAAGGGGAAACATACCAAGTCCACAAATGGAGAAGATTGTGGAAATGTTTAAGCAAGTTAACATAAATATCCCTATCATAGATGCTATACAACAAGTTTTGGCTTATGTGAAAATACTTAAGGACTTGTGCACTAGGAAGAGAAGAACTCAAGTACATAAAAAAGTTTTCTTGACGATTAATGTAAGCACAACTTTTACCCAGCAATTACCAAAGAAACGTAAGGACCATGGTTGTCCTACAATCTCTATTTCTATTGGAGGTAAGAATATCAATCGTGCTCTACTCGATTTAGGTGCTAGTGTTAACCTGCTTCCATATTCTGTGTATGAGCAATTGGGTATCGGAGAGTTAAAACCATCGCACTGCACTCTCCAGATGGCAGATTGATCTATCACCCAACCTAGGGGTAAGTTAGAGGATGTGTTGATAAAAGTCACGGAATTTATATTCCCTGTAGACTTCATTGTTCTAGATACACAGCCTGTAGCGAACCCACGGAACCAAATTCCGGTAATTTTAGGTCGACCCTTTTTAGCAACTTCCAACGCTGTAATCAATTGTCGAAACGGCTCTATGAACCCATCCTTCGAGAAGATGTCAATTGAGCTTAACATTTACAAGTTGGGAAGTGAACCCTCCGAACCTCATGCTCAAATATGTTTTGTCGAAATGATGGATTTCGACGGCAGCGAATTTGAACAGCTTCACGATACTGATCTCGACTCCTTTTGTACGTTGTTGTTTGACCCCGCTATGTATTATACACATACGGACCCTTCTATTTAGCTGTCCGGGTCAACATCTAATGCTCATTATGAACCTTTTATGGAGTCTGAGTATCATCTCATTCTTTCCGATGGGATTATTCTTCAGGGGTATCGATGAAAGCTTCGAAGAAATTTTCTCTGATGAACTCGCTTTCTTAGCAAATACGGGAGTTATGATGAATCAACCCCAAATCAAAGAAACACCACCCCTTCTTCTTATCAAAAGCGAATGCAAGTAATCAATCATCATTAAGTCGTCTCTACAAACAGAGACGCAAACCCTTTCCATACCACCACTTATCTCTTCCCCACTTCTTCACGTCGATAGGTGACGTGTTCTTCTACCAACCAGTGCATTACATTGATAAAATCTTTGAATGGTTGGTATTAAATTTTGGTCTTTGTAAAGCTTTGTATTGACCAATAATTTTTCCCCCCTCTTATAATTTTTAAAAATGCTTAATATTATTTAATTCAAGTTTGGGGGGGGGGGAGAAAAATATTTTGGCTCTTGAAAATAAGTTTTTACAAAATTACGAGCAAAAAATAAGTTTGGGGGAGAATTTCACTTTCATTATTTATTTTCTCCTTTGATAACTTTTCTTCCCAAGTCTACAGGTTTTTTAGGCTTAACTGATGACATCAGTGAGGACACTGCTGTAAACAGGTTTGGGGGAGGTTTGTGCTTATTTACGCATTACTTTGCATAAGCACAATTTTGTTTTCTTTGACAATGGAAGTTAGAAAGTGAAAATTTACATATGTATAGTTTGAGAAAAGTAAGAAAGTTAGATGTTTTCTTAAACGAAACTAGTAATAGGTAGTTATGAGCCGTTGTCCCAAGGGTTAGTAAGATGAATGAAATTACTAATCTGAGGATAAAAATAAGTCTGAAAAATAGTCCCTATTCTTAAGGCCAAACATTTGAACGTTGATACCCTACTATACGCACTTGCACACATCTTGAAACTTGGGATAGTAGAGGATACCTTGAAATTCTCTTGTCTAAAAGTCTTGGTATGAAGAAAAAAAATTAATTATAAGTGGTGAAGAAAAAAAAATGAACACTGGTTTTGTAATTACCATGGCAGCATAAAAAAATATTGCGAGGGTGCTTTATCACCTAGTGTCTTAGACCAACTGGTTTGGGAGCCACTGATAAGCCATAGATGTTTCAAGATGGGGAATTATGCCTTAATACGCGACCACATTTTGTAATCGGTTGGTTAGTATCTCAAGAAGTATTAACGGTCGCATGAAGAATGTGTAAGCAATTCCATCTAAAATATTCACCGACTAAAAAGTACTTTGGAAGATGGACAAGAGTATGATAGCTTGAATTGAATTCTCTAAGTGTAGGGATGTCTTTTACACACGTAGGGGTATATGATCAATGTTTGGAGGAAAGATAGGGAGGAAAACTAAAGACGATGTTTTATTGAGGGATGGTGTGATTTCTAACATCTTTTCACGACCATTAAGATAGGGCTCATGGCAACCGAAAAGCTGGTGTAGCTGGAATCTCTTATTTTCAAGTTCTTTCTTTTATAAATCCTTATCTTTATATGTAACTTTCATTTTCTTTATTTTATTATGGGATTTTGTGGGTGTAATCCGCTGAAAACCCTCAGGAAACAACACTCCTCCTTCTAGGGACACTTAGAGGTTTAACGGCTTGTTGCACGTGCTCAGTGGAATCGTGTTGCCTAAGAAATTGTGCTGGTTACTTTTTCTTTTCTTTTTTCTCCCTCTCTTGAATAACTAGTTTGCTCGGGACGATCAAAGTTAAGTTTAGGGGTATTTGTTCAGTCGAAAATATTGCACATTTGATATGACATTTTTCTTACTCTTGATAAATATTTAAAGGTGTTTATTATAAATATGAAACATATGAGGGTTTATCTGCAAAATATCTATTATCATATGTTTCTATATTCTAATTAACATTATGAAGGAAAATATATGCATATGATATTTATATAATATTTTAGTAATTTAAATATGCATATCATATCAAATATTCTAATCAAGATTCTTAAAATATTTTACCATATAAAATGGCTAGGATAATATATCTCTCTCTAATTTAAATATTACTGACATTATTCTTGGAGATATTGTGCAAATTTGGCTCAGGTCAAGAAATCAAGATTTTCAAGATGTCAGGATAAAAAAAACTGCCAAAATCGTAAAATCAATACTTGTCACGATCCGGAATATTAGCTCGTGACCAACACTTAAATCACGCAACGTCTAAAGGCGTAACGTAATTCAAGTAAGCTAAAACCCAGAAATCTAAACATTTTTAAGAAAATAAAGGAGGTGAAGTTTTGAAATAAAGATATAATGATATCAAGTTTTCTTAGTGCATAAAAAAGGAACATGAAGATGCAAGTGGATTATGCAAGTTTAAAAACATGTTTCTTCTTTTTGAAAATTTAGACCGCACCTCCTTTATATATTTTGATCCAAAACCACATATACAAGATAATGATAAAGGCATCCCCAAGCGGGAGCTAGCTCTTCGCTAAACGGCAGATCACAACCACGCAAGACAATATATACATATAAGTATACGACGCCCAATGGTGAAGTTCACCACAAAAGATAAAGAAATAAGCAAGACATCAACTACAAGTAGAGCAAAACCCCTCGCTCTAGGTCTCGCAACCACAATCTCACTAAGTCTCATTACTTATACAATTAACTAATTTTGATTGATGGAGTTAACTAGATACAATATGAAATATAGATACAAGAGTGGGTACGATACAAATGTCCCACCTACCAATGCAAAACACCCGAATGCAACTGTGTGCCAGCGAAGCCGCTACTGATCCAAGCGGTCAACCTGCAAGAACTGTGGCACAATGAGGGTGAGTTGCCAACTCGTGAGTAGAAAAATATCAACAGATAGAAATTGAATAAACAACGACTCCTAGGTTAACTATATCATAAAGGTAATACTATGATATCTAGAGTGACCGGGTCGTATATGTGCTAACACTAATACCAATGTCAATCATCATGTGGATATCATCCAACAATATAATCAATGTATGTTTATGGATCTCGTCCAACCATAATCAAGTATGTATGCATGTGGATCTCGTCCAACCGTATAATCAAGGTATGTATGCATGTGGATCTCGTCCAACCATATAATCAATATCTGTATGTACGTAAATATCATAAAAGAGTGTGCATGAAAGTATGAGGATATAAATCAACGGTGTCCCTCGTGACATATCAAAATCATGGAACCTGGGTGTTCAACATTGACACCCGAAAACATCATGAAACTTGTGTCCAGTATCGACACGTAAATCCTCCTATCTCAGGCTCCGTCAATCCGGATCGGCCCATGGGCTCTGTCAGTCCGGATCGGCCCATATCATCTCTCGACTCCGGTCAGTATCCTCCGAATATCCGCCGAGCCCAAATACTATCACCGGTAGGTAGTGGTCCCTCTGCCATTCTCATCGTCTACTGCACGACAGATCCGTTCTCACCCCGGGGTACCATACCGGGTCCACCATGTACCCGCAATCGGCCTCATCCAACTCCTCGAATCGGGTTTGACATGTCACACGTCTCAGAACCGAGAAAATGCATAGTGGACACACTGAAATATCATATCAAGAGAAACCGGGTTTTTAAAACAATACATACTTTCTTTTAAAAAGACCACGGTTCTCAAATCCAGAAATCTCATGAAAACAGCATATCTCAATGCGTAAAATCATAAAGCATGATGTATGCGACATATGATTGAAATGTAAGCATATCTGTATATCATGCAACATGGAACAGTGATGTATCATATTAAGGGAAAATCGCTCCTTTAAATGATTCCAGTTTTGAAAATATGTCTTGTGGTTCCCAATATCTTCAAAGTCAAATGCAACATCATATAAAAGTGCCCAGGTAACTATAGCAAGTAAATCATGCAAAGAGTCATATCATGATGCAGTAATCCTACTGTGTAGTGACATGGCAATTATCGATGATGAAATGTGTGAGCCGGCAAATCTGTGTACGTGTAACATACACATCATCGATAACGGTGTAAGTGTACTAACACAGGTACATGCAATGCAATGATAATATAATGAATTCAGCATAAGGTAAATCATCAGCTAAAAGCTATAAGGTATACGTAACTATCATATGTCTAAGTTGGTGAATCTATCAATCGGCATATAGCCTCACAGCATCACGTACGGTATAATCCATCGTACGGCATTCTTTAGTCAAGGGTCTGGATCAAACCTCAAGTCATACTCATCGCGTATGGAAAATCATCGTACGACGGCATTAAGCTAATAGGGATCCTATCAACTTATAAGACAATGAGGGTACGGCCTAATATCACGTACGGCCTATTATCCCTGATTCACAACATTCTATATATATATATGTGTGTGTGTGTGTGTGTGTGTGTGTACAGACACACCTATGTCCCAGGTCACATCCATAACGATCTCATATCAGGGGACCGACAAGGTATCCATCATCTCAATCGACTCGCATCCGTATACCAACATATCATCAGATCATCATATTCGTCTTATATTCTTTTCATCGCATTTATATCTCACATCAAGTCGAGTTTACATAAACATTATATCTCTACTATAAGTATAAGTATCTAATCTAACATACACACCCGAACCATACAATCAGATTCTTAAAGAAGCGAATCGTAGTTTTGAAAATAGGGGTTACGGTGTTTTTAAGGAAAAGATATCATTTGAAATTCTGTAACGTCCCTCAAGGTATCTGTTTAAAAGATGCATACGATTCTTCAGTTTAGAAATATGTATGGTTCGGATGACAAATCTACGTCGACTATCTAGTCCTATAGTATCCTAAACGGCAATATCGTCAAACATCATATTCAAATACCGTCATCACGTATTAGCCGTATTATATCACTTCTAACTATCCTTAGTTTCTAATATGGTTTCACTAACTATCAGTTAACTCTAACCCTAGTTTCCAAATCTAGGTTTTCTTAACCATAAGCTACAAATCGGTTTCCACCAAAACATTGCGGGGGTGCTATATGCCATCCACCCGACTTACCCCGTGGATATAGATCCACTCACCTTGGTCTTCGCATGCCGAAGTCGATGACGCCATGATCCATCGCCTCGGAATCCACGCGAGGGTACCTATAATAACAACACATATCGCAACGCTATTAAAATCAAGTTCTGAAATCCAAAATGGTACGCGCATTGCTCATAGGTCAGAACCTATGGCCTATGCGTACAAAATCAACCAAACACCCCTTGTTGTTGATATACGAACACCAAACAACCAATGTCAAATTCAAATATCAAAACATAGCATTACAAAATATGGAAAACCATAGCCAAAATCACACTAAAATGCTCCCAGATTTTGACTCAGGCCAAAAGTAGTTACACAAACAAGTCTAGGGTGCTGTGTATGATGTATATGACCTACTGGATCAACCCCAGCACCAATTTCCACCAAGTGGCCGGCCACATCTCTATGAAATCCGGCCTCCTCGGGTCCCCCTGCTCTGAATGGGTTCGTTTTGTCATGGTGGTCTCCTGGTAGTGTATCTAGGTCCCTGGTATTGTTTGCTACTCTCAAAAATCCCCCGGGTTGCTCCAGATTTCTCTGCACACCCTTTATCCTCACAAAACCGACATGGATCAATTCCTAAATCCATGTTTTGGGTTTCTAAGCTCTGGTCCAGGTCAAGAATTATCTCAAAAGTCTTATTAACAGCCACAAAACATCACTAATTTCCCAAGCCCTTCTCTTGGGATTTCAAAGTTCACACATCCATCACTAAACGACATCTAAACTTAAACAAAAAGCTAGGAAATCAAAACTACTCTAAATGAAAAGAGATATACCTCATTGTTACTCCCAAACAAAACCCTAGAAGTCCCAAAGTAGCCAAAATCCCATTTTGCTTGGTTCAATGTGAAGAGCATGAAGAGGGGATCGTTTTTTGTGAAAGGGGTATATGGTTTGGATGGAGTTTTGGAGATGGATTTAGGGTTTGAAGGTAGAGGGAGATAAGGGTGATGAAGATGAAGAATGAGATGCAAAAATGTTGGGGAAAAGGTATGAGGCTGCCCCCCTCTCTTTCTCAATTATTCTCACTCTCTCTCTCTCTCCAAGTCATCATTATGTCTCCTTTCTCTCTCCTCACTCATCATGACACCTTTTTCTTTCACTTTTTTCACCAAAACACATACACCCAAATAAAACAACACCATGTAATAACATGTAACATGTTGATTTAGAGAGATTTTATAGATCAAAAAATATATGTAACCGCAATCAAGAACGGCGTCGCTTGGTAGCTAGCCGGTGAATACGGGTCGGTCCACAGGGATGTTGTAAATCTCCTAAATGTTCTTACGAGCTAATTCCAAAGGGTGTTGGATCTTTTATTTAAATCTAAAAACGAAGTTGAGTTATACTAGGATTAGGAAACTTGCCAGGATTAGGTTTAGGTAAAGTTTGGTAAATAAAGATCTACACCTCTTTCAATGCCTTAAATTAGATATCATATTAGGAGTTATGGTAATTATTAATAAAAGGGATTAGGATGATTGGGAAGCTATTTCTTCCTCTAGATCCTTGTCCGTCCTTTCTTAATCCTTACCCTAACCTCCATGGAAAACTTTCAAATCTGGTCTTTTATACTACGGATCACCGTTACCTCGTGGGTGGAGTGCCGTAGGGAGCGGAAGATGAAAGTATGCATGGAGTCCTAATTGTTCAAAAGAGATTGGCAAAGAAAGAGATGAGAGATCTTCATCTCTCAAACCCTTTCCTATTCCAAACCCTAACAAGCGAGGAAACTACTCGCTCATTGAGGGATCTACGAAAGGCAAAAATTTTATTTTGTTTTGATTTAAGAGATTAAAGATCTACTGTAATTTAATAAAAATTCTAAACTAGATTAAACTAGGGCATGAAAAGAAATTACCTAGGGCAGAAAAATAAACCTACTTACGAATTGATGCTCTCCAAACTTAAAAAAAAATCTGAAATTTTATTGATGAAAAGATGCATGACCTAATACAAGGAATTGGGCTTCTATTTATAGGACATAGAAAACCCTAGGTTTACAATTGCCGCATGTCTGCATTTACCAAAATACCCCTAGGTAGACCATTCAATGCCACCTTGAAATTATAGTAAAAAGATATTCCACAACAGGCTCTAGATGGCCGCGGAACCGCGTCCGCAGCAGGGGTTGGGCCGCGGTTCCGCGGCCCAATGATGGACTTTGCCTCTGAAATTTCTGGGCTTTGTTTTGGTTGTCTTGGGCTACTTTATTCTTCACTTTATTCTTCATAATAACTTCTGGTTCTCTTCCAGATTTTCCAGTGAATAATTATGGTGGACTTTAACCGTGCTTCGAGACGAAATCTTGGACCTTGTGTTGCCTTGTACTTTGTGAACTGATCTTTTATGTAGGCTTGATCAAGATCCTTCTGTTTGTTGGTCGAAGTCTCACTTTTGCATTGTCTTTTCTTCGTTTTCACTGTTTTCTGTCCAAGAACCTGTAACCTGTACTGTGTAGCAGACATGGGTCAAAAGCACCTGTTTATTTGTAAAATACATAAGAATGGGGAATACAATAATGCAATATTATGGTATGAACAAATACCCCCAAACTTATCTTTTGCTCGTCCTCAAGCAAACTTAGTTTTATTCTCGACAAAAAACCTAACCTCACATTCCCAGGGAAACGCGATTGCACTGAGCTCGTGCAACAAGCCGTTAAACCTCTAGGTGTCCCTAGTAGGAGGAGTGTTGTCTCCTGAGGGTTTTCAGCGGATACTACCGACAAAATCCTATCAATTCGGCCCACTGATTTTTATTCTCAAATTAGGTTTTCTAACAAGGAATTCTATTATCGTCGACTTGTAAATTATCCACCCATATTCTTCATACTTCCTCATCATTTAACTTAAGATTATATATGTTTTGCAGACCTATTTATCTTTTGGCATCTCTTAAGTTTTCCTTCTAAGTTTCCATCTCCACTTAGGAATTTTTATCAACTCTACTAAAGATACAAGTTCTATTCTTCATTCCTCTCTCTCATCTAAATCCCAATCACATATCCCTACACGTGTGTATATATCACCCCTACATTTGGAAATTCAAATCAAGCAATCATACTCTTGTCCGTTGTCCAAAGCACTTCTTAATTAGTGAATTTTTAAATGAATTTTGCCTACACATCTTTCATGCGACCGCTAATACTTCTTGAGGTACCAACGACTGATTACAAAATGGGTTTGCACATTAAAGTGTAATTCCTAGTCTTGCAACACCCAAGGCTTTAGCAGTGACTCCCAAACCAGTTGGTTTAAGGCACTAGGTGATGAAGCACCCTCGCTAAATATTTTTCTATTTTTGCAGCCTTAAGTAATCACAAAAACCAGTGTTCATTTTTTCTTTATTCACACTTGTATTTTTATTTATTTTTCCTCATACTAAGGACTTTTAGACAAGAGCATTTCAAGGTCTCTTCTACTATTCCAAATTTCAAGGTGCGTGATTGTGCAATTTGTAGGGTATACATTTTCAGAATCTAGACTTAAGCTAGGAATTATTTTTCAAACTTATACTCTAATAAAAATATTAATACTTTTCCTTTGTTTCGACTTAGCCCAAGAAGTGAACTCAAAATTTGCATATTTCTAAATAAACTATAAAGACATATACTTTCTACCGTTAAACTTTAATAAAGGTTATTTTTAGGGTTTTTAATTTACTAAGTCTAAGATCTAGTTGTTCCTAGCTAGTTAACCTATTTGTCAAACTCAAGTCAAATACGGCCAAAATTGAATACATTAATTTTTATAATTTTTTGAAAATTTTCAATTTTTATGGGTTTTAAAATAAGTATGCAAATGCAAAAATATACACATATGAATGCGAAGGAAGAGGGCTTACCGAGCATACCCCCAAACTTAAACTTGACAGTGTCCTCACTGTCATGCTATACCAAGAGGGTCAAAATGTCGGCACTCCCCTGTTTATTTATTTATAAAATTATATATATATATATATATATATATATATATTTTAAAATTTTTTTTATTGTTAATAGAAAAAGAAAACAAAAAATATATATATACATATATACAACAAGGTCCTCCCCAAACTAAACAAGGCCTTACATAAGCCAAAGGTTAGCACCAACCATTCAAAAATCTTATCGTGGTAATGGTAGAGTTGGTGAAAGAATGGAGTGGAAAGAAGAGAAATGAGAAGCACACGAGACCGTGTGGAGATAGAAACGGTATACGGTCTCGGTGGAGGAGGAGAATGGCGGAAAAGAGAAAGAAGTGTAGTATAAACTTGAGGGTGTAAATCGAGTGAATAAATTAGCGCAATTTGTGATGACCGATGTGTTAAAAACGATTGTGCTAATCTATCAACCCATCGAGAAATGGGGTCAAATCCCTCAAGATTCGCAAGAAAACATGGGTACATCGAACTTGGTATAGGAGATGAGAGCGTAACAGTCTCTTGCAAGGTCGGAATGATAGGAAGGACGAAAGGGAGTGAATTAGGGATAGTCTCATTCTCACCGTAATAAACTGTCTCGAACTTGAAAGATTCCATCAATAGTTCGAAACGACTGTAAGCAACCGAGTCTGATGGTTCAACTAACTCATCTGAAAATTCAAAGGACTCAAACTCGGGCGGTGAGTCTTCAACATCGTCCGAAAAAGTGAAACACTCGTAAGTGTTATCGGCTGTGAGAACTGTGTCAGATTCAAAGGGAAATTTTTCAAGCTCACAGTCTTCAAGCGTGATCTTGTGCGTGGTCGGAATGATGGAATGGAGGGTGGGTGATATAAGAGTTAAAGGTTCAGGAGGATGAATTGGAAAATCCGATACATCAAACAAAAATGGTTCAACCTTAATATTATCCTCAAGACTCTCCACAATACTATCTTCATAATTCTCCTCAATATTTAGCTCATCCATGCCATTATCATCAAAATCAAGACGCATATGAAGTTCGGGAGAAACAATCAATGACTCGGTATGATGAATTGGACATAAAATTTCAATCAAGTCGACGGGTTCATCATCCAAAATATTCCCGGCGCCTATATCCTCAATCAAGTGAAAATCAATTTTTTTCTGACACCTCATCAAAAGCATGGATGTTTACCAATTTAGGTTCTAGATTGGAGGTGTAAAGATTGAAAGGATTAAGTGTGGTTTCACTCGAAAGGGGTTCTTCACAATCTGGCAAATCAAGCACTACAAAATCCACAACTCGTTTTTATTTTCAACTGGTGAACTATTTGGGACAATCGATGGACAACCGGAGTTGTGGGCTTCAATTGGATATGGGTAGATTTGATTTGGAAATCCTCTCAAATTCTCACTCTGTCCAACCGCCCCATCATACATTGTAAAATTTGAAGCAAGTTGAAAACTAGCTACCGGTTCACTGGGTTGTATAAGGACGGCTACGGACGCATCCACATTCCTAATCATTTTGTTTGTTGCTAAGATATAAGCCTCCAACGACTGTTCCAAACTAGACATGGGTTGTAAAGGGGTTTCGGTAAAAGATTCGAAATTGTTTGGATACGTGAAACTCCCAAAAGGCTGTGTAGAAGCAATGTCTAGTGACGGTGGGAAAGTCGGGTAGGTCTTGTAGGAAGTGGATGGTTGGACAGGAGTAGGATCAACATCTGTATAAAAAGGAGAATGAACTTGTTGATCCCTATAACTGGATGTGTGGAGAGGAGTGAAAGATCGGCTACGAGATTGAGCAATATGCTCAGCAATGGACATCGGTTTAGGAGTTACAGCAGGACTTGAAAAAGTGGTATCGACGTATGAAGGTGGTAAAGGTTGACACGGTTGACACAAAGTGGGTTGCAATGTCGAACTATTTCTCCTAGACGCTTCTATTTGATCTTTCAAAGAAATTTTGGGCATGGAAGGATCGTCTTTAAATCGACCGAAACAATTGACGTACGAAGCAAAGTTAGGTTCGGGATACCAAAGTTCGGCAAGAGATTTGTGTTGTGGGGTACTCATGATATAAGAAAGAGAAGAGAAAGAAGGTAGGTGGTGCAAGGATTTCTTAGCGGCAAAAATTTGCAAGTTAAAAAAAATTTCCTTTTTCCGTTTGCTCTTTATTTGGAAATTTTGCAAAAAGATTTTCGAGAAAAGATATGCAAAACAGGAAAAAAAAATCAATTTCAATCAATTATGTATTTTAAGCACGGCGCAAAGAATCCTGCACAAGATTTATTATTTGGAAAGGGGGAGATTTTAAGCGCAAAGAATTCTGCAGGAAATTTTTTACAAAAGATATATCGAGATTCGTAGAGGAGAGAGACAGGAAGCATACAGTGAAAATTTCACACGAAGAGGCAACAGGCCCGCCGTGTTTCCACCGCACTATGGCCCTTCCGATCGCGTTTCCGCGGTCAGGTAGCCTGCGCGGGTCCCAAGAATTTTTCTGACCTTCTGATTTGACGAGACGGCCGCGCTTCCGCGGTCTGAGGTGGGTTTGCGCGGCGGAAGGGCGGCGTTACGTGCGGTTCAGTGCTCCAAATTTTTTCCGCTCCTTGATTATTGTAATCTTCTGTTGTTAGGATCGTCTATTTTCTGTTTTGATCTCTGTAGATTTTCAGATCCGAATTTGTTCATAGATCCTGCAAAATTCACACAAAAATACCCTTCCCAAAAATAACAGATGATAAATTTTTATTTTATTTTTTGATTTTTCAGTTTTTATGAGTTTTAAATTGATATTAACCGGAAATTACAAAAAGGAAATTTTTACGCCATCCTCGGCAACGGCGCCATTTGATTTAGAGAGATTTTATAGATCAAAAATATATGTAACCGCAATCAAGAACGGCGTCGCTTGGTAACTAGCCGATGAATATGGGTCGATCCACAGGGATGTTGTAAATCTCCTAAATGTTCTTACGAGCTAATTCCAAACGGTGTTGGATCTTTTAATTAAATCTAAAATCGAAGTTGAGTTATACCAGGATTAGGAAACTTGCTAGGATTAGGTTTAGGTAAAGTTTGGTAAATAAAGATCTACACCTCTTTGAATGCCTTAAATTAGATATCATATTAGGAGTTATGGTAATTATTAATAAAAAGGATTAGGATGATTGGGAAGATGTTTCTTCCTCTAGATCCTTATTCGTCCTTTCTTAATCCTTACCCTAACCTCTATGGAAAACTTTCAAATCTGGTCTTTTATACTACGGATCACCGTTACCTCATGGGTAGATTTCCGTAGGGAGCGGAAGATGAAAGTATGCATGGAGTCCTAATTGTTCAAAAGAGATTGGCAAAGAAAGAGATGAGAGATCTTCATCTCTCAAACCCTTCCCTATTCCTAACCCTAACAAGCGAGGAAACTACTCGCTCATTGAGGGATCTACGAAAGACATAATTTTTATTTTATTTTGATTTAAGAGATTAAGGATCTACTGCAATTTAATAAAAATTCTAAACTAGATTAAACTAGGGCAAGAAAAGAAATTACCTAGGGCAGAAAAATAAACCTACTTATGAATTGATGCTCTCCAAACTTCAAAAGAAATCTGAAATTTTATTGATGAAAAGAGGTATGACCTAATACAAGGAATTGGGCTTCTATTTATAGGACATAGAAAACCCTAGGTTTACAATTGCCGCATGTCTGCATTTACCAAAATACCCCTAAGTAGACCATTCAACGCCGCCTTGAAATTATGGTAAAAAGATATTCCACAACAGGCTCTAGATGGCCACGGAACCGCGGCCGCAGCAGGGGTTGGGCCGCGGTTCCAGGGCCCAATGATGGACTTGGCCTCTGAAATTTCTGGGCTTTGTTTTGGTTGTCTTGGGCTACTTTGTTCTTCATAATAACTTCTGGTTCTCTTCCAGATTTTCCTGTGAATAATTATGGTGGACTTTAACCATGCTTCGAGACGAAATCTTCGACATTGTGTTGCCTTGTACTTTGTGAACTGATCTTTTATGTAGGCTTGATCAAGATCCTTCTGTTTGTTGGTCGAAGTCTCACTTTTGTATTGTCTTTTCATCGTTTTCACTGTTTTCTGTCCAAGAACCTGTAACATGTACTGTGTAGCAGACATGGGTCAAAAGCACCTGTTTATTTGTAAAATACATAAGAATGTGGAATACAATAATGCAATATTATGGTATGAACACATGTTATGGCGCACTTATCATGAAAAACTGTAGAAACACGGATTTGGCTTAATTGCGATTAGCAGTGCACTAATCGGGTTTTTATCGAAACTGCATATAATAATTTTTAAAAAATCCAAATCATTTAAATATATTATTAAATGAATAAATCATTTTAATTTCCATTTATTTCACAATTACTGGTATATATTTATACCCTTTTTCGAAAACCCCAATTTCGCAATTCGGGCAGTTTTCGGGATAATTATTATTTTAATATTAAATTCCAAAAATAATATTTTATATTTTCTGAAATGTTACAATCTTCCCCCCTTAAAGAAATTCGGTCCCCGAATTTAAATTTAAAACCCCAAAATCTAAAACATTTCAATAATCTGTTCAAATCAACGGGGCTCCAAAATCACGGAAGATGCAGAAACAACACAGCACGTCAAGCGCGTATGAAAACGAGTACAAAACTCAAAATCGAACTCTATCAAGCGTCACGCAAATTATCGGATTTGCATGCATATCCTCGGAGTTACAATAGAGATATAGATCTCGAAATCCACTACTGAAATCCAATACCCACTAGTCAAATATTATAATACGTGTATAGTACGCATCCTTGGAAAACTTTCAAGAAATAAATAAAACTCATGCAAAAATCTTTTCTAAATCGCCGTGTGATGCGTAACTCACGGCCTAAGTGACGGACACTCATTTTAAAATAATAATATATGTCCATATATGTTCTCCTAAATACACGTTCCGTCGTTTTCAAAATATCCCAAAAGGTTTTCCTTTATAAACGTTCGTGTCGCTCACAGACACGTAGGAAATAGCGAGACTATAGCTCTTTTTCAACAACCTCTTGGTAAACTTTTAATGCATGCAAAGTACTCATGTACTGTCCTCGGATCAGTCCTGTTTGGCTACTATATAATATGGTGCCCATCATGAAAACAAGGTGCTCAAAAGCAAAATCAGCCTCAAAAGGCGAATCTAATAATCGTGTGCGTCTGGTGCGCATGGAAATTAAATCCAAATACAAGTACTACGAATGTGCACAAAACCAAAACTAAGTGCCACGGGTGTGCACGAAAGCATCTGTCCAGTGCAACGGGTGTGCACGACAACAATATCAAGTGCTTCTAGAGAGCATCCGGTACAACTAATATGCACGAATCCCAATTGAGTGCATCCGGAGTGCACAAAACCACATCTCATATCATGTGCCTAATATACGCAAAAATCCAAATCAAGTGCATCCATCATGCACGAAAGAAATCTAAATCAAGAGTATCCAACATGCATGAGTAAAATCTCACTCAAGTGCTTCCGATGCACAAAAAAATCCAAAATCAAGCACCTAATATGTGCAAAAATCCAACCAAAACGCGTCAGGTCCATAAAAGAATTGTTAGTGTATATGCCCTAGAGGCCATTACTGTATCATACTAGTATGTATATTACTTGATGGAAGCTTGGGATATTCACAGTTGTACAGACAATCTTGCTCAATATAGTAGTATGCTACTTGGTTTGTCTCTGCTTTAATGTGTACATGTGTGTTTATTTATTATATCACCTATACGCATTAGTAGAGCCCTTAGGATCTTTGCTTGATTACCGGCGTTGTGATGGCGATCACACTCGTGGGGGCTGGGTAATCTATAAGCACATCCTTATACAGGTCCCTGGTCGTTGGACTATCAAGACAGGGCATCGATACTCCGGAGTAGACTAGCGTATGCGCTTCTCATCCCAGTGTGGGAGACGGTCTGTCCCACAGCCGTTAGTACGTTGTACTTGGGATAGTATGCGGGTGCTCGTTAGGTTACGAGTACACTGGACAGGACTCGTCGGGAACTGTTGGTTGGTAATATACCTATCGTCAGTTATCAGTTCCCAGGTGACATGCGTACAGCTTAGTCCGCTGACTTGACACTGTCACTTCGCCTCGAGTGTGTTCCCACTGCACTTTGATTACTACCCTACCACGGCTCAAAGGAGTCGTGCAAACAGGTAGTTTTTGGGTGCAGTCCCGAAGCACATGGAGGCAGTGACGGTTAGACAGGATTCGTCTCTCCCGGTATTGGGGGTTGACATCGCGCTGTGTCTAGGAGAGCCATTACACAAGTAGTCCCTGGCCAGGGCAAGCGAGATCTACTGGTAGGTTCCAGTGTTATCTCAGGGTGTATTGGGCTTCACTCCGACACGACTTGTACCGCTATTAGGGGACTGACGTTTACCGCCCCCCTAGGCCCGCCATGCGATGTATCAGACGAACAGACCGGACTGTACGGAGACTGTCACATACAGGCTCAGTAGGAGTGCAGATGGGGTTCACCTCGTCGGTCTTCTTATCGACATCTACCTGGGGACCGTTACGTACAGCTAGTGCCGCTTGCGGTCTGTGGTTAAACCCACTGCCAGCGTAGTGTCGAGTCTTTAGAGTCCCACACAGAGAGCTATTCGCCTTTAGGCAAAATGAGTAGAGGTCGCATGGTTTTGCGACAGGGTTCGTTCGCATCCGCGCACTTGTGCACGTTTGCTGTCCGGACAGTTTATACTAGCGGGCTTTGGTTTAAGCCGGATCCTAGTATATGATTTGAGATTGGTTTTTCTCAGTGTATTCGTGTTCCTCGGATCACGAATGCGGGTGCGTATGCACAGTTGCTTGAGATTGAGGGAGAGGACCTTGTTTAGGGTTAATGACTATTGTCATTTTATTAACCCTATTGCTTTTGTGTGTATTATTGTTAATTGATAATTAGCTTAATTATTGTGCATGGTTGTTGTTGTTGACCATTTGACTTCATTGACTTGTTGACAACTTGACCATAATCATTTCATTTGGAAGATGCTCTTTGATTGTCACGCCCCGCTTCCCAATGTACGACGAAGTGGTCGTGACGAGGCCCGCTACGTATGTACTCAGAAGTACATACGCTAAGCGTAACTAAGCAATATAAAATAATCACAAGAGACAAATGAGATTGAGATAACAGCAACTTTCATTAATAGCATTCTTTATACAATGCATGAAATGAAAATACAACTGGAATGAAAAAAAGAAAGCAATGCCTAAACAGTGGCATAATAATAAAAGGAAATACTGGAAAGAACAAGTACAAAGTCTAGAGCTCTGGATCTTCTTGGAACTGCTCCAAATCTTCAGTTGTTGGCTCGGTCTCAACTTGGTCCAACGCACCTGACGACATTCAAAGAAGAAAGAAATAGAATGTCGTCAGCGAACAGGTCGCTCGGTAAGTCCCAAATAAAAGTGGAGTGAGAATGGCAGAGTAACAGTATTTTCTAGAGTATTATGTTGTAGAATATTATGGAATATTGTTTAACGCAGTTGTTTGTAGCTTGGTACAGAAGAATGCCAGTGTATACGAGGGGGATCTCTATATGCTAGAGATCAGTGCAAACGGAGAGTACAAGGAACCGTTATGCCACGGTACAACAGCAACAGTATTCATGTTAGGTGTCTTAATCTGACCACCTCATTCCACTTTTAACATCTTCCGTACCAATCTACCCCTTTAAACCCCGTAATGTTTTAACAGTGTTGTAGTAATGGAATATGTAAATTGAGTGACTGACCAAAACCATGATATCAGTAAACATGTTGCAACTGTATAATCAGGTAAATGGAATATCAGGATAATGGAATGAATATCCATGGTTTGATTCAGTCAAAAATGAATATATTGTTAACTGTATTCAGGGATTCATGATTTCAAGTTGTGTTGGAATATGATTGAAATATAGATTGACTTGAATTATATTCAAGTCAGAATTAGTCAGACTCTAACCCGAGTCAGACTAAAAGAAAGATAATTTGAAGTTCAATATTAGCTAGGGGCCTTAATGTAATTTGTGAAACTTGAGGGGGTTTTATGTAAAAAGTACTTTTGTATAGTTTTCAAAATATACCTCAAGTATTTAATAATCGTCTTTATTATTGTAATGGATGTGAATTTTATTTGTTTTATTCTAGTGAATATATCCTAATAAAAGTATTAATTGTTTATTTGAAATTCGTGGTATTTTAATGTAACTTTTAATCTATGATTTTTAGGAAAAAGTGGAAACTTGATATTATAACAAAATAAGTGTTTAAATGATAATTATATATAATAAAACACTTAAATGATTTTTAAATGAATATTTTATTTACAAAAAAAAAAATATTACTTTCCTTAAATATTGTATTTAAACCTTTCGAGACCGAATGCTCCTTGCGGAGGTCTGAATCTCGCACTACTAGCCTGCGGGTGCACGATGAACCGTGCTATCCCGAACAGGTTCCCCACGAATGGGTTGTAATGGCACTTTGCTCAGGTTTTATAAATACTTTTAATTTAGGGAAAAGATTTTCTAAATATAGGGTATTTATTTGTAAAAGTATATAGTTCTCCATATTTTAGTTGTTAGGGTTTCCTAGACCATCTAACCTATCTTCTATGGTCTAAACGATGAATCATTAGAGCCTCAAATCGCCTCTTCACCATCATGCAGCCAGGTAAGTGCCAGGTAAGTGGGAAGGAACCACGTCGTGGGCCTAATTAAAAACCACTAGCCTTAGACACACTTGCCTAGACCAACAAGACAGTTTAGATAAACGATCGATGTCCATGACCAATCGTGCTTTCATTTTATATAAGTTTTATTTAGAAAAGTTTACAATTTAAGGGTTAAACTAAAAGTTATAAAGGTTATGGTATTTTAGTGAAAAAGTCCTATAATATCGTATTCTGTATTTTTGTTATTTATCAATTAGGGTTATAATGAGTGTGTGTAAGGGTAGGTCATTACCCCGTGACTTATATTAAATTTTGGTTAAGTTTCAAGGTGAAATAAGCTATGTTAAACTTAAGGGTATTAAGGTGCAAGAATACGGTATTCATAAACGTTATCATTTCATGTGTGAAATTTCATCCAAATTGAATGAAACAAGTTTTGTTATCAAAATAAACATGATTAGGAGTGGGGTATCAAAATAGAACATTAAAATTTAACTTGATGGTATTTTTATGCAAGAAATACGGTTTTCTAAAGAACTTATCATTTCATGTGGAAAAGTACAATTAAATTTGATTTAAGGGTGATTAATAGTCAACATGCAATAAGGTTGATAATATGTATTAGGTGACAAGTGGAATTTTAAGAAAAACCGAATCGGAAATCGGTTTGTCCGATTTCCGTCGGGTTTCAAAAAGTCGTATTTTGCAAATATAGAAAAGAGAGGTAGAAGGTTGGGACTTACGGGTTTGGACAAGCTAAGCGTTCTAAAAGGTGTGGTGGTTGCCGATTCGTTGGAAACGTCACGTCGGTCTTGATCCGGTCGCCGGAATCCGTCGTCGGTTTCGGCAGCGCTTCGCTTCTCGCTCTTTGCACCAAGTTCTCAAGAGTTTTAGAGAGTATGCTTAGAGTTGTCAGGGGAAAAGGTAGAGGGTAGGGGCCTTTATATAGGGCTAGGCTAGGGTTAGGGTTAGGGTAGATGAAAAGTTAAAAAATAAAAATGTGATAAAATGTAATAAAAATGTATTAAAAGTGGAGTAATTGGGGGTTTTAAAGATCTCTGGAAGTTGGATTGGGCTGAAACTTTGCAGGTGAGTAGGGAATACCAAAAGACACAACTTTCATGTTGTGACCCTTGCCGGAATCGGCCTAATAGGGGGTGACTCGGCCGTGACTCGGTCGGATCACTGAGTCGGCCGAGTCAAGACCGAGTTGGCCGATTCCCGACCGAGTCCGGTGACCTGGATCTCCCCCGACGGTCCATCTACCCTCTGCAAGTGTTACATCTTTGGGTGTAGTGGGGTTTTTGTGAGATATGCACGTGTAAACTCTTGGTATTCTAAAGGTTTTTTTTTAAAATCAATAATAAAAATAATGTGGGGTATGGGATTCGAACTCTGGTGGCTTAGTTCAGAAGTGCAAGGTATTACCAATGAGCTACAAGCTCTTTCTTGTAATTATTGTAAAGAGATAGATACTTAAAGTGTTATCAGCAACATTAATACTCTAAGTATACTTCAATTTTAAATCAAATTTTGGTATACAAAAATTGGAGTTGTTACAATCTACCCTCCTTACAAAAAATTTCGTCCTCGAAATTTACAACTTTTATTTAAGGACTAATTTACAAAAAGGTGCGGATATTTTGCACGCATCTCATCTTCCCTTTCCCACGTGGATTCTCCTGGAGTGTCTTTTCTCCACATTACCCGGACCAAATTAACTTCTTTGTTCCGAAGTGTCTTCACTTTGCTGTCCAGGATCTCCACAGGTTGATGCTCACAAGACAAATCGGGCTGTATCGTGAGCTCTGAATGATCAAGTACATGGCTGGGGTCACTCACATACCTTCTGAGTTGGGATATGTGGAACACGTTATGCACTCCTTCCAATGAGGGTGGAAGCGCTAATCGGTATGCCACTTCACCGACTCGTTCGAGTATATCGAACGGTCCAATGTATCTCGGACTCAACTTTCCCCGTCTTCCAAATCTGATCACTCCGCGGTTCGGAGATATCTTCAAGAATACATGGTCTCCTGGCTGGAACTCCAAGTGTCGTCTCTTTGCATCAGCCCAATGTTTCTGTCTATCTTGGGCTATGCGCATTCTTTCTCTGATAGTACGAACCACATCAACGGTCGCTACTATCATCTCTGGTCCAAGGAGTTCCCTATCTCCGATGTCGTCCCAACTTAATGGCGATCGACACTTCCTTCCGTATAATGCTGCAAAACGTGCCATTCCTATGCTTGCTTGGTAGCTGTTGTTGTACGCGAACTCCACAAGATGCAAGTGATCTTCCCACGATCCTTTGAAGTCGAGCATACATGCTCTGAGCATATCCTCCAAGATCTGAATAGTTCGTTCCGACTGACCATCTGTTTGTGGATGATAAGCCGTGCTGAAGTTCAGACTTGTTCCCAAGCTAGCTTGCAGACTTTGCCAAAATTGTGATCGGAACCTGGTGTCACGATCGGAGACAATGCAGACTGGTACTCCATGCAGTCTCACAATTTCCTGTATTAGTTCATGGGTATCAGAGATAGTACATTGTGAAGAGTTTTTAAATCTAAATTAGATTATTAGCTCCATGTACTTCTTTGCTAATGTCTCAGTTAATTGGCCAACTCGAAATGGGATGAAGTGAGCCGACTTTGTGAGTCGATCCACAATGACCCAAATCGCATCGTTACCTTTTGTGCTGCGAGGAAGAGCAGTTACAAAGTCCATCGTGATGTGCTGCCACTTCTATTCTGGGATTGGTAACGGTTGAAGTAGTCCAGCTGTCCTATGATGTTCAGCCTTTACCTGCTGACACACCAAACATTTTGCGACACTCCTGGCTACTTCACGCTTCATACTATGCCGCCAATAATTCTGACGTAGATCCTTGTACATTTTGGTACCTCCAGGATGTACTGAATAGGGAGAGCTGTGAGCTTCTCTCATTAACTCTTCCCGAACAGGACCCTTTGGTACACACAATCTGCTGCCGTATCTCAAAGATCCGTCTTCGTGGATGATGAAATCTGTTCTGAGTCCATTCTCCACTTGTTCTCTGATCTTTTGCAACTTAGCATCGCTGGCTTGAGCTGCTTTGATCTGATTGACAATGGTTGATTGAACTTGTAGATTCATCAAATTTGAAACATCACCTGGCATGACTAGTTCGATCTCCATCTGATGTAGGTCTTGCTGAAGCTTCCACTGGGCGGTGAGATTCATTGCTAATGGTTGGCGACTAAGAACATCAGGTACTACGTTCACCTTTCCTGGATGATATTGCAAATTGATGTCGAAGTCCGCCATAAGTTCTAACCATCTTCTCTGCCGCATATTCAATACCTTCTGAGTAAACACATACTTCAGACTTTTATGATCTGTGTAGATGTTCACTCGTTCACCAAGTAAGTAGTGGCGCCAAATCTTGAGAGCAAAAATAACGGCTGCCAACTCTAGATCATGCGTCGGATAATTGCGCTCATGAGTCTTCAATTGTCTTGAAGCATAAGCCACAACCTTACCGTGTTGATGTAGAACACATCCTAATCCCTTACCGGATGCATCGCAATGTACTTCGAATCCTCCAGATTGATCCGGTATTACGAGAATAGGTGCAGAAGTCAGCCTCGACTTAAGTTCTACGAAAGCTTGCTCGCATGCTTCTGACCACACAAATTCTTCATCTTTTCGTGTGAGCTTGGTCAGTGGTGTTGCTGTCTTCGAAAAGCCTTCAATGAATCTTCTGTAATATCCAGCTAAACCCAAGAAACTCCGAATATCCTTCACTGATTTTGGTGTAGGCCATTCGCTGACTGCTGAAACTTTTGCTGGATCCACAGAAATCCCTTCTCCTGATACGATATGTCCAAGGAAACCAACTTGTTTTAACCAAAACTCGCACTTGCTGTATTTGGCATAAAACTTATGTTGTCGAAGAGTTTCCAGGACAATTCGTAAGTGCTCCGCATGCTCTTTCCGGTTCTTAGAATATACCAGGATGTCGTCGATGAAGATGACAACGAACCTGTCTAAATACTCCCGGAAGACTTGGTTCATAAGATTCATGAAAATTGCTGGTGCATTGGTCACTCCAAATGGCATTACTAGAAATTCGTAATGTCCATAGCGAGTTCTGAAAGCTGTTTTGTGAATATCAGCTTCCTTGACCTTCACTTGATGATAACCTGAACGAAGATCTAGTTTAGAGAAGACACAAGATCCACTTAGCTGATCGAATAAGTCGTCGATGCGCGGAAGTGGATACTTGTTCTTAATAGTAACTTCGTTCAAGGCTCTATAGTCGATGCACATTCTATATGAACCTTCCTTCTTCTTCACCAGTAGTACAGGTGCTCCCCAACTCGAAGTGCTGGGACGAATCCATCCTTTCGCCAGTAATTCGTCCAACTGTGTTCGTACTTCCTTCAAACCTTCTGGACTTAGTCTATATGGTGCTTTGATTACTGGTTGTGCTCCTGGTACTAAGTCAATACTGAATTCAAGAGCTCGATCAGGAGGCAAACCTGATATATCGTCAGGGAATACGTCATCGAACTCTCGAACTACCTCCGGTCTTGCTTCTTCTTCTGCATGAGCTGCCGCAACTATTGCTTCCCTTGGCTTTGCTTTGTAAATGCTTGGCTCCAATGTACGGTCTCCACTCTTAAAGTAAAAGATCGGATGATCTGGAATCTCAAATACTACCCTCTTTTGGCGACAGTCGATGGTAGCATAAAAGGTTCCAAGCCAGTCCATTCCTAGAACCACATCAAAGTTCGGTATGTCCAGTACTTTGAAGTCAGCGTAAAATTCTCGACTGCAGACGATGACCGGACACATGCTGTATCCCATAGTTGCCTTTAGAACACCATTTCCGGAACTGACGTTCCAGCAGGATACGAGCGGTGAGACTGGAATCGCATGGGTTCGGACAAACCGTTGCGACATAAAGCAGTGGGATGCTCCAGTATCAAACAGTGCAAGTGCAGGTAGTGAAGCTACTAGAATTGTACCTAAGGTATATGGGATAGGTTTTAGGTATAGGGAAAGTGTGTAGGTAACCAAAACTAAAAGATAAATTTGGGAAGAAAATTTACCAGTAATGACTTGGCCAGTGGCCTCAGCTTCTTCAACAGACATCATAAAAGCCTGGCGCTTCGACACATTCCTCCTGGCCTGAGGAGCATTCCTCTGAACGTTTCTTTGTGCTTGATGGAACTGTCGAGGAGGTGGTGCAGCTTGTGGTCCTCTAGGTGGTGCAGGTAGTGCAAGTCTGGTAGCAGGTGCTGGAAGAGCTGGTCGCTGCTGATAGTTGTTAGCTGGCCGGGTTGCAGCAACTGAGTTCTGCCTTTGAGGACAGGATCCAATGTCATGAGTGGCTGAACCGCAGATCAAGCAAAGGCGGTTGGCTCGACGGCAATCCTTCATCATATGTCCCTTTCTCTTACAGTAGGTGCAAAAGGCTGGGCTAGGGTGATGAGTTGGTACTCCGGGACGCCTCGGCACGAAGGATGGTCTGGACGTGGCTCCACCTGCCATCTGGTTGGCAGGACGCTTGACTCCTACAGAGTGAGGTCTTCCCCTCTCTTTTATCACTGCCTCGTAACTGCGGGCAGCTTCCAGGGCTTCCTCGTGAGTCAAAAACTTCCCGGTGGCTAGAGCAGCCTTGATTTCGGTGTCCAAACCTTGCTGAAAACGACGGGCTCTGATCTCGTCCGTCGGTATCAGGTGTGCCGCGAATCTGTTTAAAGGTTGTGTTAGCTGTGTAGTAGGTGATATTAAAAAAATTGAACTACTGTAACAGATCTTACCGGCTCAACATAGTAAACTCAGCATCATACTCATCTACAGATTTCTCCCACATAGATCCTTGTTGTAGGTGAATAAATTGCTGTTCCATAGCGAACCTGGCGGTCACAGGGAAATATTTCGCGTCGAACTTCTCGCGAAATGTTTTCCATTCAATCGGCTGGGCTAGACGGGTCTCTTCCGCCTTCCACCAATTTCGAGCGTTATCCGTGAGCTGTAGCTTCGCTACACGGACCCAGGCATTATCTGGCACTTGAGCTGCTGCCAGATCATCTTCAATACTTTGCGCCCATTCTTCTGCTTCGAGAGGGCTCCCTTTTCCCGAGAATTGCTTCGGGTGCAACGCTCTGAACTGTTTGATTCCCGGTGCATCTGTCTCAGGATGACTTAGAAGTCGTTGCTGTCCCTCTAGCAGACTGCGGATCACATCGAAAAGCATGGTTTGCTCAGTGAATGGTGCGGGAACAACTGGAGTGAGAGGTAGTGCTGAAGGGGTGTTGTTGGCATTGGTGCTGGTGTTGTTCGGGGAATTGTTTGGGGAATCCATAATCCTGAAGAAAAATTTGGATTAGGACAGATTCAAATACATGAAATGATAAGATTCAAGGAATAAAGACTTGTAAGATTCAAATAACATGAATTGTAAAGAATGTTTTAGTTGTTGTTTCTTGTGTTACATTGCTTAGGTTGTTCACGCAGACCAGAACTGCATGATAGGGATTCATACAGCTCTGACCTGCATGGGCCACCAACAAAACCTGTCACGCCCCGCTTCCCAATGTACGGCGAAGTGGTCGTGACGAGGCCCACTACGTATGTACTCAGAAGTACATACGCTAAGCGTAACTAAGCAATATAAAATAATCACAAGAGACAAATGAGATTGAGATAACAGCAACTTTCATTAATAACATTCTTTATACAATGCATGAAATGAAAATACAACTGGAATGAAAAAAAGAAAGCAATGCCTAAACAGTGGCATAATAATAAAAGGAAATACTGGAAAGAACAAGTACAAAGTCTAGAGCTCTGGATCTTCTTGGAACTGCTCCAAATCTTCAGTTGTTGGCTCGGTCTCAACTTGGTCCAACGCACCTGACGACATTCAAAGAAGAAAGAAATAGAATGTCGTCAGCGAACAGGTCGCTCGGTAAGTCCCAAATAAAAGTGGAGTGAGAATGGCAGAGTAACAGTATTTTCTAGAGTATTATGTTGTAGAATATTATGGAATATTGTTTAACGCAGTTGTTTGTAGCTTGGTACAGAAGAATACCAGTGTATACGAGGGGGATCTCTATATGCTAGAGATCAGTGCAAACAGAGAGTACAAGGAACCGTTATGCCACGGTACAACAGCAACAGTATTCATGTTAGGTGTCTTAATCTGACCACCTCATTCCACTTTTAACATCTTCCGTACCAATCTACCCCTTTAAACCCCGTAATGTTTTAACAGTGTTGTAGTAATGGAATATGTAAATTGAGTGACTGACCAAAACCATGATATCAGTAAACATGTTGCAACTGTATAATCAGGTAAATGGAATATCAGGATAATGGAATGAATATCCATGGTTTGATTCAGTCAAAAATGAATATATTGTTAACTGTATTCAGGGATTCATGATTTCAAGTTGTGTTGGAATATGATTGAAATATAGATTGACTTGAATTATATTCAAGTCAGAATTAGTCAGACTCTAACCCGAGTCAGACTAAAAGAAAGATAATTTGAAGTTCAATATTAGCTAGGGGCCTTATTGTAATTTGTGAAACTTGAGGGGGTTTTATGTAAAAAGTACTTTTGTATAGTTTTCAAAATATACCTCAAGTATTTAATAATCGTCTTTATTATTGTAATGGATGTGAATTTTATTTGTGTTATTCTAGTGAATATATCCTAATAAAAGTATTAATTGTTTATTTGAAATTCGTGGTATTTTAATGTAACTTTTAATCTATGATTTTTAGGAAAAAGTGGAAACTTGATATTATAACAAAATAAGTGTTTAAATGATAATTATATATAATAAAACACTTAAATGATTTTTAAATGAATATTTTATTTACAAAAAAAAAAAATATTACTTTCCTTAAATATTGTATTTAAACCTTTCGAGACCGAATGCTCCTTGCGGAGGTCTGAATCTCGCACTACTAGCCTGCGGGTGCACGATGAACCGTGCTATCCCGAACAGGTTCCCCACGAATGGGTTGTAATGGCACTTTGCTCAGGTTTTATAAATACTTTTAATTTAGGGAAAAGATTTTCTAAATATAGGGTATTTATTTGTAAAAGTATATAGTTCTCCATATTTTAGTTGTTAGGGTTTCCTAGACCATCTAACCTATCTTCTATGGTCTAAACGATGAATCATTAGAGCCTCAAATCGCCTCTTCACCATCATGCAGCCAGGTAAGTGCCAGGTAAGTGGGAAGGAACCACGTCGTGGGCCTAATTAAAAACCACTAGCCTTAGACACACTTGCCTAGACCAACAAGACAGTTTAGATAAACGATCGATGTCCATGACCAATCGTGCTTTCATTTTATATAAGTTTTATTTAGAAAAGTTTACAATTTAAGGGTTAAACTAAAAGTTATAAAGGTTATGGTATTTTAGTGAAAAAGTCCTATAATATCGTATTCTGTATTTTTGTTATTTATCAATTAGGGTTATAATGAGTGTGTGTAAGGGTAGGTCATTACCCCGTGACTTATATTAAATTTTGGTGAAGTTTCAAGGTGAAATAAGCTATGTTAAACTTAAGGGTATTAAGGTGCAAGAATACGGTATTCATAAACGTTATCATTTCATGTGTGAAATTTCATCCAAATTGAATGAAACAAGTTTTGTTATCAAAATAAACATGATTAGGAGTGGGGTATCTAAATAGAACATTAAAATTTAACTTGATGGTATTTTTATGCAAGAAATACGGTTTTCTAAAGAACTTATCATTTCATGTGGAAAAGTACAATTAAATTTGATTTAAGGGTGATTAGTAGTCAACATGCAAGAGGGTTGATAATATGTATTAGGTGACAAGTGGAATTTTATGAAAAACCGAATCGGAAATCGGTTTGTCCGATTTCCGTCGGGTTTCAAAAAGTCGTATTTTGCAAATATAGAAAAGAGAGGTAGAAGGTTGGGACTTACGGGTTTGGACAAGCTAAGCGTTCTAAAAGGTGTGGTGGTTGCCGATTCGTTGGAAACGTCACGTCGGTCTTGATCCGGTCGCCGGAATCCGTCGTCGGTTTCGGCAGCGCTTCGTTTCTCGCTCTTTGCACCAAGTTCTCAAGAGTTTTAGAGAGTATGCTTAGAGTTATGAGGGGAAAAGGTAGAGGGTAGGGGCCTTTATATAGGGCTAGGCTAGGGTTAGGGTTAGGGTAGATGAAAAGTTAAAAAATAAAAATGTGATAAAATGTAATAAAAATGTATTAAAAATGGAGTAATTGGGGGTTTTAAAGATCTCTGGAAGTGAGATTGGGCTGAAACTTTGCAGGTGAGTAGGGAATACCAAAAGACACAACTTTCATGTTGTGACCCTTGCCGGAATCGGCCTAAAAGGGGGTGACTCGGCCGTGACTCGGTCGGATCACTGAGTCGGCCGAGTCAAGGCCGAGTTGGCCGATTCCCGACAGAGTCCGGTGACCTGGATCTCCCCCGACGGTCCATCTACCCTCTGCAAGTGTTACATCTTTGGGTGTAGTGGGGTTTTTGTGAGATATGCACGTGTAAACTCTTGGTATTCTAAAGGTTTTTTTTTAAAATCAATAATAAAAATAATGTGGGGTATGGGATTCGAACTCTGGTGGCTTAGTTCAGCAGTGCAAGGTATTACCAATGAGCTACAAGCTCTTTCTTGTAATTATTGTAAAGAGATAGATACTTAAAGTGTTATCAGCAACATTAATACTCCAAGTATACTTCAATTTTAAATCAAATTTTGGTATACAAAAATTGGAGTTGTTACATTGATCCTTGCAATTTGCATTAATATTGAAATGATAATGGTCACCTCTTGATTAAACCATGACAATTTTCTAGCTAATTATGGAATTAAAATATTACACACATATTAGTGAGAATGGCTCACTAATAATTCATTTCTCTCATATCATTTCTCTCTCTTGCTCATCCTCTCCCTCAAGCTCTCTCCCTCTCATGTGTTGAGAAACAAAAAGATTGAGAAAAACCTTCACTTGATCTTCTCTACTCTCTTCTAGGGTTCAAGTCTTAGCATTTCTTGCACTCTAGTTACTCCTAGCTTGGAGTTGAAGCTAAAGGTCGAGGCTTTCGGGTGGATCCTTCTTTGACGGGAGAAGACAAGCAAGGTGACCTCTTTCTACCATTCCAAGGAGCAAGGAGAGAAGGACTTTGAGCTCAAGGTATAACCTTTCTACAACTTAGCTAGTTGTTAGTTTGCTTTAGCTAGTTTTTGTTTAGCAAAGATCCTCACAAGCATGGTCCATGTTGCCTAAGTCGATAAAAATCCGTTTTTTATTATGTTTTCTTCCCCCCCCGTAAGCACCGGGGTGGGCAACGTGGACCCAACAGTGGTATCAGAGCCTAACTAAACTTAAACTAGCTAGGTAGTGAAGTGTAACGAAGTTTCGAAACCGGAAAATCCAAAAACCAAACTTTGTAAAACCCTAGTTTCTGTTATTTTTTTTCTGGTCAAAATGACATTTGTTATACACCAAAAATTATCTCAGGCTTTTGTATAGAAAACCACCAAATACGAACCAGAGAGGCGATCAGAGGAGCGCGGATCCGCGGCAATAGGAAGCTCTTGCCGCGGAAGCGCGGCCGTCTGGTCCCCTCTCTGCTTCGATTTTGGTGCAGAATGTTTCTGTGTTGGTTTTGGGATTTTTAGGATATGTTATATGTGCCCAGATTTTCCAGAACTAAAATTTACTTTTGGGGGCCTATAAATCCGTATTTTTTCGGAACTTCACTACACTTTAACTATATCGGTTATATCTGTGATGCTTGTATGTATTGAACGTCGGCTAATCGCTATAAGTCGATTAGTCGGGGTTATACATCTCTGTGATCTGTGATTGTTATTGGTTTGTGGATATGAATGGATTGGATTGTCGCGGGTGAATAGCCGGGGTGGATGTGAGATGAGCGTTATTTTTTTTTCTTTCATTCATTTGTAACATGTAAATTGATGTAATAATATTATTTGTATGGCCGCACAACCGGGTCGGGGTTGTAGCCGTCATTGTATAATTCTTTTTACAGTTTTTGCTCCTAGGATAGACCCATGGAGGGGGTGCACAAACTACCGGGTATCTCGAAGTGCCGAGTGGCCTACTCACGGTGGTGAGGGAGGTTGCTTCGCTTCGGGTGCTTGGCGGGTAGTTTGCCGCACCCGTAGGGGTCTTGGGTGGGGTATTGGCTATTCACCGCGACCGTGTAATCCGCTTTACGTTGCAGGCTCGAACGCATTGCGGATTCCTAGTATATCCAATGTATTCATCTGTGATCTGTAATGTCTATCATTGCTATATATTTATATATAATAACTATTTAGGCGTTGCTTATGTTTTACAGCCGCGCTAGCCCAGCCCCCGCTCTGTCGTTAGTTAAGTAACCTAACGGGTGATGACGGGGCCCCGTGGCGAATGCGAATGGCATAAGCGTACGTCATATTTTGGTTGTTTTCTGCAATGGTAGGATTAAATGATGGGACGCATTAAAAGAACTAATGCAAGAAAATAAACCTAAAAGACGTTGTTGGAACAATTTTTCAAAAAGCTATTATTGCAAGGACGTTCATTTTTGTTTTGCATCGCGGTATTCGGTTGTGAATGCCGAGCACCTCAGTCGACGAGGCAAGGGCCGAGATCCCTTCACCGGGAGTGACCCCTTGGACAAAAGTTTGCGTCAGGGTAATAACTTCACTATAGTCGATTATGCTTGCTTTGCATCGAGGTATTCAGTTTGGAATATCCTGCACCTCATTCGACGAGGAAAGAGCCGAGATCCCTTCACAGGGAGTGACCTCTTTAGCGGAAGTTTTCGCCACTATATTTTCAAATAGACTACCAGGTTCCTTCAACGATATCAAGTTCATTACGTTAACGGGTTTTTCGCCAAAAACCCAGCCGTAGCCCTCCGTCATTTCTTACAAGTAACACTTAGTATTCGTGCTGCGTTTGTTGACTCCGTCAAGGCGTAGTGTACGGTAGCTAAGTGCTGCTTGTTTGTATCGGTATATGGGATTGATTAGGACAGTCGTATAACCTTGTTGACTCCGTCAAGGGTTATGCGGGTGGGTTTAATGCAATCCAGATAATGACAGGTTGAACTTGACTATGACTCTTTGATTTGTTGACTCCGTCAAGATCACTTAGGTCCTAGGGGCAAAAACCACATCGGGAGTTTCAAAAGTACTGAAACTTGCAGATTTAGCATACCTTCTGGAGTGTGGTGACTAGAGTGGAGTCCATCTAGGTTATCACACAATGAAAGTTGGATCCCGATCCCACTGATGAGTTGGACTACTCTCGGGAGATTATTTCACTTAACGATCAATGCTATAAACCTAGTAGGTGTCTAGAAAGGTGTTAGCGGGGTTACGCCCCCAGGGAAAAGAGGTTCTTTAATTAAGGAACTTCGCGAAAGCGTTGGAAAACCTCCCTCGAAGTACCGACACTAGCCTGGCTGAAAGGTTAAGCAAGTATTGTGACGTGAATTAAGACCCGGCTAGTTCTTCTTTTAAAAGGTTTTAAGAAGGATTTGAGGAAACAGTGGGAGACATCCTGGTTAGATAAATTAATAAACCAATCTAATCTTGCACGAGCATACGCTGAGTGTTTCTTTTCTCTCTCTCCAGGCAGCAACCCTTTCACGCCCTAATCAAGATAATAAAACGTATCGCTTGACCGATTCGAATTCTTATTCGGGACTGGGAAAAGTTGGTTCAGCTCTAACTTGTGACAACAGTCATGAGTATGGGAAAGGGGATTGTATGGATTTCCAGGATACCCAGGCGAAGAAGAAGCATGGTTTTTCATCTACTTCAGGTGTTCTTGTAATTGAGAACTGTTTTACGGTCAGCCCTACCTCCTGGGTACTTGATACCGGATCAGGATCTCATATCTGTAATTTATTACAGGGACTGAGAAAAAGTAGGAAAGTTGCACCGGGTGATATGTCGCTCAGAGTAGCGAACGGAGCACAAGTTTATGCGGCAGCCGTCGGTGAATATCACCTAGTATTGCCAAATGGCAAGACTATGATTTTGAACGATTGCTACTATGTACCCTCCATGGTTTGCAACATCATATCAGTGTCTTTACTCGATAAAGATGGATATAACTTTGTTCTTGAAAAGAATATCATGAACATTTACCTTCATAAGGTACTGGTTGCAGAGGGTACACTGTGTAATGGTATCTACGTTCTAAATCAGAATACAGTTCTCAATATACAAAACACACGCAAGAGGAAGAATTCAGATACGAATTAATCCTACTTGTGGCATTGTAGACTTGGTCATATCGGAGAGAAAATACTGAGTAAGTTGCATAAAGATGGACTCTTGAATGCGTTCGAGTTTTCATCTTATGAAACTTGTCAGTCTTGTCTCAAAGGAAAGATGACCAAATCTCCGTTCACCGGACATGGAGAAAGAGCAAGAGAGCTCTTGGGACTCATACACAGTGATGTGTGTGGTCCGATGTCTATACATGCAAAGGGTGGGTTCTCATACTTCATCACATTCACTGACGATCTCTCTAGGTTCGGATATGTGTATCTGATGAAACACAAATCTGAAGCTTTTGAGAAATTCAAAGAATTCAGAAAGTTAGTAGAGAACCAGATTGGCAAAAGTATCAAGATCCTCCGGTCTGACAGGGGAGGGGAGTACTTAAGCACGGAATTCCTAGATTACTTAAAAGAGAATGGTATTCTCTCTCAACTTACTCCTCCTTATACACCACAGCACAATGGTGTATTGGAGCGGAGGAATCGTACCCTATTGGATATGGTTCGCTCCATGATGAGTAGTGCTGAGTTACCTCTTTCATTCTGGGGACATGCGCTTCAGACAGCGGCGTACCTATTGAACTATGTTCCATCCAAATCAGTGCCTAAGACTCCATATGAAATATGGAATGGAAGAAATCCGTATCTTAAGCGATTTAAGATATGGGGTTGTCCGGCCTATGTGAAAACACAGAAACCAGACAAGTTAGAGGCACGGTCAGTTCTCTGTAAATTTATGGGATATCCTAAAGACTCACTAAGATATCTGTTCTACCACACTGAGGAACAGAAGGTGTTTGTATCTCGCCACGCTACCTTCTTAGAAAGGGAGTTTCTTGCAAAAGAAGCTAGTGGGAGTTCGGTAGAACTGGAAGAAATTCAGCGACCACAAAATGTAACTGAAAATTTGGAGGAACCGCTAGATTCAATGACCCCAAACGAACCTCAGCCACTCCGCAGATCTGGTAGGATTTCTCATCCGCCCGAGAGATACTACGGTTTTCTCATAGACGGGGATCGAGAGGATTGCATCTTGGAAGAAGATGACCCTACTAGTTTCAGACAGGCCATTATCAGTAGGGACTCTGATAAGTGGCAGGAAGCAATGCAATCCGAAATGGAGTCCATGTACGCCAATAAAGTGTGGACCTTGGATATTTCTCCAACTGGGGTAAAACCCGTTGGATGCAAATGGATCTACAAAAAGAAACTTGGTGTAGATGGGCAGGTGGAAACCTATAAAGCTAGACTCGTTGCAAAAGGTTTTCGTCAAAGACCTGGTTTGGACTATGACGAGACTTTTTCTCCGGTGGCTATGCTCAAATCCATTCGGATCCTACTTGCCATTGCTGCCTTCCATGACTATGAAATCTGGCAGATGGATGTTAAGACGGCTTTCCTAAACGGTTGTTTGGAAGAGTGCGTTTACATGGATCAACCAGAAGGTTTCGTAGACAGTGGGAGCAGCGGAAAGGTGTGCAAGTTGCTTAAATCCATTTATGGATTAAAGCAGGCATCGCGGAGCTGGAACATCTGTTTTGATGAGGCAATCAAGGAATTTGATTTCATCAAGAACGAAGATGAACCCTGTGTATATAAGAAGATTGTAGGACGAACTGTCGTGTTCCTAGTCTTGTACGTGGACGACATTCTTTTGATAGGAAATAATATTCCTATGCTACAATCGGTCAAGCTATTTTTGTCACAAAGGTTCTCCATGAAAGACCTGGGTGATGCCTCGTACATTCTGGGGATCAAGATCTATAGAGATAGATCCAAGAGACTATTGGGACTTTCGCAGTCCAGGTACATAGAGACCGTACTAAAGAGATTTAGTATGGAGGGTTCCAAGCGCGGTAACATACCCGCATTGCACGGAATTACCCTCTCCAAGAAGATGTCTCCTAAGACTGACGAGGAGAGGGTTCGCATGAGCACTATACCCTACGCTTCGGCGGTAGGATCTATAATGTATGCGATGCTATGTACAAGACCAGATGTAGCTTACGCGTTGAGCGCGGTAAGCCGGTATCAGTCAGACCCAGGGGAGGACCACTGGACAGCAGTGAAGAACATTCTCAAGTACCTGAGAAGGACTAAGGAGATGTTCCTGGTTTACGGTAATGGAGACCTCAGGATCGAGTCCTTTACCGATTCAAGCTTCCAGAGTGACAAAGATGACAGCAAGTCCGTCTCGGGTTTTGTGTTTACCCTCAACAGAGGGGCGGTATGTTGGAGGAGTTCCAAGCAGGATACCGTCGCAGACTCGACGATGGAAGCTGAATACATTGCTGCAAGCGATGCCGCAAAAGAGGCGGTCTGGATTAAGAAGTTCATTAGTGAACTTCAGGTGGTTCCGTCCATTGTTGACCCAATACCTTTGTATTGCGATAACAATGGGGCTATAGCTTTAGCGAAGGAACCAAGGTCCCATCAGAAATCCAGGCACATCTTAAGGCGGTATGACCTGATCAGGGAGATCATTGATCGACAGGAGATCGAGGTGCGGAGAGTGGACACAAAGGACAACACTGCGGACCCATTCACGAAGGCTTTACCCCAGACTCAGTTCGAGCGGCTGATCGAGATGATAGGTCTTCGATACGCCAGTACATGGCCTTAGTGCAAGTGGGAGATTGTTAGTGTATATGCCCTAGAGGCCATTACTGTATCATACTAGTATGTATATTACTTGATGGAAGCTTGGGATATTCACAGTTGTACAGACAATCTTGCTCAATATAGTAGTATGCTACTTGGTTTGTCTCTTCTTTAATGTGTACATGTGTGTTTATTTATTATATCACCTATACGCATTAGTAGAGCCCTTAGGATCTTTGCTTGATTACCGGCGTTGTGATGGCGATCACACTCGTGGTGGCTGGGTAATCTATAAGCACATCCTTATACAGGTCCCTGGTCGTTGGACTATCGAGACAGGGCATCGATACTCCGGAGTAGACTAGCGTATGCGCTTCTCATCCCAGTGTGGGAGACGGTCTGTCCCACAGCCGTTAGTACGTTGTACTTGGGATAGTATGCGGGTGCTCGTTAGGTTACGAGTACACTGGACAGGACTCGTCGGGAACTGTTGGTTGGTAATATACCTATCGTCAGTTATCAGTTTCCAGGTGACATGAGTACAGCTCAGTCCGCTGACTTGACACTGTCACTTCGCCTCGAGTGTGTTCCCACTGCACTTTGATTACTACCCTACCACGGCTCAAAGGAGTCGTGCAAACAGGTAGTTTTTGGGTGCAGTCCCGAAGCACTTGGAGGCAGTGACGGTTAGACAGGATTCGTCTCTCCCGGTATTGGGGGTTGACATCGCGCTGTGTCTAGGAGAGCCATTACACAAGTAGTCCCTGGCCAGGGCAAGCGAGATCTACTGGTAGGTTCCAGTGTTATCTCAGGGTGTATTGGGCTTCACTCCGACACGACTTGTACCGCTATTAGGGGACTGACGTTTACCGCCCCCCTAGGCCCGCCATGCGATGTATCAGACGAACAGACCGGACTGTACGGAGACTGTCACATACAGGCTCAGTAGGAGTGCAGATGGGGTTCACCTCGTCGGTCTTCTTATCGACATCTACCTGGCGACCGTTACGTACAGCTAGTGCCGCTTGCGGTCTGTGGTTAAACCCACTGCCAGCGTAGTGTCGAGTCTTTAGAGTCCCACACAGAGAGCTATTCGCCTTTAGGCAAAATGAGTAGAGGTCGCATGGTTTTGCGACAGGGTTCGTTCGCATCCGCGCACTTGTGCACGTTTGCTGTCCGGACAGTTTATACTAGCGGGCTTTGGTTTAAGCCGGATCCTAGTATATGATTTGAGATTGGTTTTTCTCAGTGTATTCGTGTTCCTCGGATCACGAATGCGGGTGCGTATGCACAGTTGCTTGAGATTGAGGGAGATGACCTTGTTTAGGGTTAATGACTATTGTCATTTTATTAACCCTATTGCTTTTGTGTGTATTATTGTTAATTGATAATTAGCTTAATTATTGTGCATGGTTGTTGTTGTTGACCATTTGACTTCATTGACTTGTTGACAACTTGACCATAATCATTTCATTTGGAAGATGCTCTTTGATCCTTGCAATTTGCATTAATATTGAAATGATAATGGTCACCTCTTGATTAAACCATGACAATTTTCTAGCTAATTATGGAATTAAAATATTACACACATATTAGTGAGAATGGCTCACTAATAATTCATTTCTCTCATATCATTTCTCTCTCTTGCTCATCCTCTCCCTCAAGCTCTCTCCCTCTCATGTGTTGAGAAACAAAAAGCTTGAGAAAAACCTTCACTTGATCTTCTCTACTCTCTTCTAGGGTTCAAGTCTTAGCATTTCTTGCACTCTAGTTACTCCTAGCTTGGAGTTGAAGCTAAAGGTCGAGGCTTTCGGATGGATCCTTCTTTGACGGGAGAAGACAAGCAAGGTGACCTCTTTCTACCATTCCAAGGAGCAAGGAGAGAAGGACTTTGAGCTCAAGGTATAACCTTTCTACAACTTAGCTAGTTGTTAGTTTGCTTTAGCTAGTTTTTGTTTAGCAAAGATCCTCACAAGCATGGTCCATGTTGCCTAAGTCGATAAAAATCCGTTTTTTATTATGTTTTCCGCCTCCCCGTAAGCACCGGGGTGGGCAACGTGGACCCAACAAGAATATAGTGCAGTAGCATGCACGAAAACGAATGGCAAGTGCCAACGCGCACGAAAATACAAATCTGGTAAAACGAATGCTCGGGGAAATAAATCGGGTGCAACCAAGGTACAGAGTATAAATCCAGTGCGACAAATGCACAAATACCCGTCCGGTGCAACAAATGCAGGAAATGTAAATCTAGTGCAACTAATATACGAAGTACGAATCTAGTGCAGCAAATGCACAAAATATAAATATGGTGCGACAATCGCACGAAATGAAAATGTAGTGCCACAAATGCACGAAGTGTAAAAATGGTGCATCCAGTTCATGAAATACAAATACAGTGCATCCAGTGCACGAAATACAAATACAGTGCATCCAGTGCACGATATACAAATACAGTACATCCAGTGCACGAAATACGAATACATAACTCAAATGCATATAAAAGCAACACTAAGTGCACCAAGGTGAATAAAATCATAAACGTGTGCAATTGGGTGCAAAAATACATATCAATGCACTACAAGCACATATAAGCTATACCGAGTGCAAAATCAAATCGAGTGCGTACCACACGCAAAAAATTGAATCAACTGTATGAAATCCACGAAATCATAAACATGTGCAGCCAAGGTACAAAACCGATATCAAGTGCAATAAATATGCACAAATCAAAAACCAACACAACGGTGTATAAAAACATATCTCAAGTGCAATAACTATGCACAAAATGTAAATTCCCAGTAGGTGCAGCCATGGTGCACGAAATCAATATCAGGAAACTCGTTATCAAAACTCAAATCCAAGTGATATAAGAGTGATATTCAGATCATAAACGCAAATCACAACAAAGGACATTGAGATACACCTCCTACAACATCGAAGAATAAATCGGTGCGCATAAAACCGGCAGAACAAGAACATCCACTTGCCTCTAGTTCACGTTCTGGCGTCCTCGGTCTCTGGGTCCTTATCTTCTCTGTGGATTTACCAATCTCGCAATCCATCGGCTCGTCGGCCCAGTCAGGTGTGCTAACGGGGACGATTCCATTCTGGCACTTCTCTGGTCATCTCTCGGTCAATCATCACGACCACTCGTAAGGCAGCACGTCACTGGAGTCGGCCTCTGGCCCACTGAATACACGTGATACACTGATCCTGGGTGCAAATCTCATTGCGGTAGTGTCCTGGAAGGAATCCTGCTCAAGGTCTGTTCCGATCTCGCCTATGCCGAACTGTACGGAGGCTGGTACTCTCACATAATCTTTTCTCGCTTTCTGGACATCTGCGTTCTCAGCACACATTTCCTCGGAAACTGGCCGTATCCCAACGCCTCTGTATGCATATCAGATCTCTAATCTCGACGGAGAGTAACAACAGCTCGTCAGCGTCTTGCACGAACCTCTGGTTCCACCCGTCTGTATCATCGTCCTCTATGATGTCATGTCTTCCTGTCTGCGTACTGCTACTATTCTCGGCCACGGTCAATCCGAAGTCTCTCACACGGACTCGAAATCACGTACTTTGTATCTTCATCACTCTGTAGAAGATATCTGGTCGAACACGTCCTCGGGAACTCATCCCAACCATCGGAGGAATACTCAATACTCATCCGTTCTCGATCAACTCCCAACGCATCTGGGTGAGGTCCCCTATCCGAAGCTGGTCAGCTTGCTAATCTCTTATCACATGATATCTGGACGACGTCAACTTTCCGATCGAGTCATCGAGGTCCCAAAATTTTCCGAAAGTTCAGTACCTGAGCACAGTCTAAAAATAACTGGTACATACCACAGTACCTCTGGACCAGTCATAGAAGGGCAAACCCAAACCTCACTGATGGCACCGCTAAACTGCTGCAAACCCTAAGGTTCAAAAGCGGTTCCATGGTCATCATGTTGAGTTAGGCTTTCATTCTTCTAGAGGGTCCACAGAATTACCTGCATGTTCCTCCGAACACTTTAAACTTGGGAAAAGGGATTTCTTACACTCGCTCGAACTTTTTAACTCCGCCTAGCCGACATGCGAATACCCTCCGTCCACTCACTAAACAATGCATCAAACCTCCAGGAAAGGCGATACATCGACGGTCATCTCTGGATCGGTCAGCCCTAGATCTGAGTAAGTCTCACTGTCACGCCCCGTTTCCCAGAGTACGCTAAGATGGGCACGTGACATAGCCAACCATGCTACCTGTGGATAGGAAAATCCTTCCACAGTCACATTACGGCTGTAGAGATATAAAGAAAAGGAAAGTAAACTAAACTATCTAGTACATGCCCATGAGCCAGAATAAATGAGTCAAGAAATGATAATAAGCGGAAGCAAAAGATACAATAAATGAAACACCTGGAAAGTAAAACTGCATACCAACAGGATCTTCACCGCTCGGTCTAACAGCGGCAATACTCCTGATCAGTCTGCAACAAAGGTAGAGGATCTGGGCCTTGCAAAACCCAGACGTCAGCTTGTCATAACATCAAGAAATAATATAAACAGGGGTAGCAATACATGCAAGTATGATCATAAATGGTAAAGCAGGCATAACGGAAATATAAATCAGGGCAGTGAAAGGTAGTATGCAGTGAGTAATCTAAACTGGTCTATTGGGTTAACTACTCTCAAGTCTTTGAAATCAATTTGATGAATCATCGATGTAACTCAATAGTATCTCGTGCGTGCCCGGGATCACGGTGAAGATTCTCGGGCTGAAACCGAGACATGCCGCTAGGCACTAAAAGGAAAAGGGTAACGATGAATGATGTCCATGGCATCATCCCAAGGCTGGCCTAGCCTCTAAAAGGTAATGGATAACGATGAATGATGTCAGCAGCATCATCCCAAGGCCGGCCTAGCCTTTAAAACTGATCAGTAAAGGTAGCGAACTGTCGAGTTACAAGTCAGGTTTCATCATTGATTTCCCCATACCCCCAAGTTCTATGTGTTCAAGTCATGTATTAAATAATCTAGAGCTAATGCCAACACAGGATCAGGTAGGTACAGGTTTGTCTGGATAGACAACAGGAACGGTCCGTATGGACAACAGGTCAGGTTTGTTGGCATTAGACATAAGATCAGGTAACAGGTAAAACCATGGTACATCAGGTCAAGCCAGGTAATGTATAAAGGTGTCATGTCATGTCAAGAGTTGCACAGTACTATGTCGAGACAAGTAATATGTATAACAAGTCATGTCAGGGTGCACAAGATATCAAGTGGGTGCTCATAATCAAACTAGCATAAGCATGGGTATACAAAACAAGCATGGGTTATGGGGTTGCGGTTGAGGAGGATGTAGGGGAGACGACGAGGGTGAGGAGGCGACGACGAGATGGCGGAGGCGGTGACGGCGAGCGCAGGCGAGGGGCGCGGGCATATGTTATGGTTTCGTATATAGGTTCGTGAGGAAAGAACGAGGAGGAAGAAAAATATAAAGAGGGGAGAGAGAGAGTTTTTGCGAGAGAGAGAGAGAGAGAGAAATTATGAAAGAAGGAGAGAGATAAAGCCACGAAAGGAGAGAGAGGAAGAGAGAGATCGAGAGGAGAGAGAGGGGAGAGGAGAGATAAATTTGGAGTTATCTGATGAGAGAGGAAGAGAGAAGAAAGATTGAAGAGAGAGAGAGAGAGAGACTCGGTGGTGGGGCCAGCGCAAATAAAAGAGAAAGGATTTAATTTGTTGGGAAGGAGAGAGTGAGACGTGAGAATAAAGTTTAAGTTAAAAAATTATATTTTTAGTTAAAGAAAACGTTAAGAGGAAATAAGATTATAATATTAACCCGTTTTGAGATTTTGGCAAATACAAACTCACTCCAAAACATGCCCGGGTCGGGTCTAAAAATTCAGATTAAAAATATGAAAAATAGATGCGACGTCCAAATTTTAAAACAAGTACTCAGGTAACGAAAATGCGTACCCCATAGAATGGATGCACGTACGTGTACGTAGCCATTCAAACACGTCCGTTTCATTGAACAGGACGAGAACAAGATGCGCGGATGCTACCACGGGGTTAGGGGTATTATGCAGGATATGAAATGTATTTTTAAAATATTTTACAAGACCTAAAATGTTATATGATAAAAGATGCGATACTAGATAAAATACCAGTATGTACTAAACATGAGATGCACGTGTCCATGAAACAAGTCAAGGTAATTTATAGATACGAATCAAACAGGTTCGAGCAAGCGGGTCGGGTCGAATGCAATATAAAGTGTAAAATACCATTCGCACCCAAGATACGTTAAATCAAGAAATATCACGAATAAGGAAATACGAGAACTGGAATTGGTATAAATGAACTCGGGTGTTACACTCACCACACTGGAAATCTTCAACTCAACTGGGCCTGCGTCGGCGCATCAATCTGACAAAACACCTTTGTCTCTCAAATCGAGGTAGACTAGCTATCATCTAATGCATATCCGCCTGTAAGCTCCGGCGATCTCGTCTCGTAAAGTATGGAGGCGACATCCTCTCAATCTCAGCAACAGCTGGGTCATCTGTCTGCACGGTAGACGACATCATAATCTCTGAGGTCGGCTGAACATCAATAGTCCTCTCGCAACTGGCAGCTCTAACCATGGCCCGATCATCCGGTGTAAAACCAAACACTCGCATCATCCTAGAGGTCACAACATAACACTACATCGAGACGTTCCCATGTCTCCAGAAACACAATGGCCAGTCCTCGTACCAGACGAGCTCGCCCTGACCGAAACACCAGCAGCAGCTCAATCTGCGCTCAAACCATGGTGACAGGAACCTCAATCGAGTATCGATGAAAACAGATCAACGGCATGAGAGGAAACGACAGATCCAGAATGGATACAAGATCATAAGATGGAACATCATCAATGGGAGTATGATCATGGAAAAAAGTAGAATCAAGGATCCCAAATGGATGTATAATCATGGGTATGAAGAGAATCATAAGTCTCAAAAATATGTACATCCTAAGATTTCTTAAGTGGAGTATCGTATCGTAAATATGCCGCGGAACATACGTACGGTATGTCACTCTACCCAAGCTACCTACTCCATCAATCAGGGTCAGCCTATGTAACGAAACTTCTTGTCTAATACCCCCTCCCCCGCGTTAAAGTCTAAGTTCCGTAAGGTCAAGCCTAGGTTCTGAAATACATACCCGCCCTAGACTCCGCATAGTCAAACATAGACTCAAACAAAGGTTAAACCTAACGCTCTGATACCAACTTTGGCACGACCCGGAATATTAGCTCGTGACCAGCACTTAAATCACACAACGTCTAAAGGCGTAATGTAATTCAAGTAAGCTAAAACCCAGAAATTTAAACTGTTTTAAGAAAATAAAGGAGGTGATGTTTTGAAATAATGATTTAATGAAATCAAGATTTCTTAGTGCATAAAAAAGGAACGTGGAGATGCAAGTGGATTATGCAAGTTTAAAAACATGTTTCGTATTTTTGAAAATTTGGGCAGCTCCTCCTTTATATATTTTGATCCAAAACCACATATGATAAAGGCATCCCCAAGCGGGAGCTAGCTCTTCGCCATACGGAGGATCACAACCACGCAAGATTATATATATATATATATATATATATATATATATATATATATATAAGTATACGACGCCCAACGGCGAAGCTCACCACAAAAGATAAAGAAATAAGCAAGACATCAAATACAAGTAGCGAAAAACCCCTAGCTCTAAGTCTCGCAACCACAATCTCACTAAGTCTCATTACTTATACAATTTACTAATTTTGATAGATGGAGTTAACTAGATACAATATGAAATATAGATACAAGAGTGGGTACGATACAAATGTCCCACCTATCAATGCAAAACACTCGAATGCAACTGTGTGCCAGTGAAGCCGCTACTGATCCAAGCGGTCAACCTGCAAGAACTGTAGCACAACGGGGTGAGTTGCCAACTCGTGAGTAGAAAAATATCAACAGATAGAAATCGAATAAACAACGATTCCTAGGTCAACTATATCATAAAGGTAATACTATGATATCTAGGATGACCGGGTCGTATATGTGCCAACACTAATACCAATGTCAATCATAAAGTGGATATCATCCAACAATATAATCAATGTATGTTATGGATCTCGTCCAACCATAATCAAGGTATGTATGCATGTGGATCTCGTCCAACCATATAATCAAGGTATGTATGCATGTGGATCTCGTCCAACCATATAATCAATGTATGTATGCGCATAAATATCATAAAAGAGTGTGCATGAAAGTATGAGGATATAAATCAACGGTGTCCCTCGCGACACATCAAAATCATGGAACCTGGGTGTCCAACATCGACACCCGAAAACATCATGAAACCCGTGTCCAGCATCGACACGTAAATCCTCCTATCTCGGGCTCCGTCAGTCCAGATTGGCCCATAGGCTCCGTCAGTCCGGATCGGCCCATATCATCTCTCGACTCCGGTCGGTATCCGCCGAGCTCAAATACTATCACCGGTAGGTAGTGGTCCCTCCGCCAGGCTCATCGTCTACTGCACGACAGATCCGTTCTCCCCCTGGGGTACCATACCGGGTCCACCATGTACCCGCAATCGGCCTCATCCAGCTCCTCGAATCAGGTTTCACATGTCACACGTCTCAGAACCGAGAAAACGCATGGTGGACGCACTGAAATATCATATCAAGAGAAACCGGGTTTTTAAAACAATACATACTTTCTTTTAAAAAGACCACGGTTCTCAAATCCAGAAATCTCATAAAAACAACATTTCTCAATGCGTAAAATCATAAAGCATGATGATGGAAATGTAAGCATATCCGTATATCATGCAACGTGGAACAGTGATGTATCATATTAAGGGAAAACTGCTCCTTTAAATGATTCCAGTTTTCAAAATATGTCTTTTGGTTCCCAATATTTCCAAAGTCAAATGCAACATCATATAAAAGTACACAGGTAATTATAGCAAGTAAATCAAGCAAAGAGTCATATCATGATGCAGCAATCCTCCTGTGTAGTGACATGGCAATTATCGATGATGAAGTGTGTTAGCCGGCAAATCTGTGTACGTGTAACATACACATCATCGATAACGGTGTAAGTATACTAACACAGGTACATGCAATGCAATGATAATAAAATGAATGCAGCATAAGGTAAATCATCAGCTAAAAGCTATGAGGCATACGTAACTATCATATGTTTGAGTCGGTGAATCTATCAATCGGAATCTAGCCTTACAGCATCACATATGTTATAATACATTGTAAGGCATCCTCTAGTCAAGGGTATGGATCAAACCTCAAGTCAAACTCATCACGTATGGAAATCATCGCACGGCGACATTAAGCTAATAAGGATCCTATCAACCTATAAGACAATGAGGGTACGGCCTAATATCACGTACGACCTAATATCACGTACGGCCTATTATCCATGATTCAACATTCTATATATATATATATATCTATATACCTATGTCTCAGGTCATATCCATAACGATCTCATATCAGGGGACCGACAAGGTATCCATCATCTCAATCGACTCGCATCCGTATACCAACATATCATCAGATCATCATATTCTTCTTATATTCTTGTCATCACATTTATATCTTACATCAAGTCGAGTTTACCTAAACATTCTATCTCTACTATGAGTATAAGTATCTAATCTAATATACACACCCGAACCATACAATCAGATTCTTAAAGAAGCGAATCGTAGTTTTGAAAATAGGGGTTACGGTGTTCTTAAGGAAAAGATATCATTTGAAATTCCGTAACGTCCCTCAAGGTATCTGTTTAAAAGATGCATACTTTAGTTTAGAAATATGTATGGTTCGGATGACACATCTACGTCGACTATCTAGTCCTATAGTATCCTAAACGGCAATATCGTCAAACATCATCCTCAAATACCGTCATCACATATTAGACGTATTATATAACTTCTAACTATCCTTAGTTTCTAATATGGTTTCACTAACTATCAGTTAACTCTATCCCTAGTTTCCAAATCTAGGTTTTCTTAACCATAAGCTACAAATCGGTTTCCACCAAAACTTTACGGGGGTGCTATACGCCATCCACCCGACATCCCCCGTGGATATAGATCCATTCACCTTGGTCTTCGCTTGCCGAAGTCGATGATGCTATGATCTGTCGCCTCGGATTCCATGCGAGGGTACTTACAATAACAACACATATCGCAATGCTATTAAAATCAAGTTCTGAAATCCAAAACGGTACGCGCATTGCTCATAGGTCAGAACCTAAGGCCTACGCGTACAAAATCAACCATACACCCCTTGTTGTTGATGTACGAACACCCAACAACCAATGTCAAATTCAAATATCAAAACATAGCATTACAAAATACGGAAAACCATAGCCAAAATCACACTAAAATGCTCCCAGATTTTGACTCAGGCCAAAAGTAGTTACACAAACAAGTCTAGGGTGTTGTATATGATGTATATGACCTACTGGATCAACCCCGACACCAACTTCCACCAAGTGGTCGGCCACATCTCTATGAAATCCGGCATCCTCGGGTCCCCCTGCTCTGAATGGGTTCGTTTTGTCATGGTGGTCTCCTGGTAGTGTATCTAGGTCCCTGGTATTGTTTGCTACTCTCAAAAATCCCCCGGGTTGCTCCAGATTTCTCTGCAAACCCTTTATCCTCACAAAACCGACATGGATCAATTCCTAAATCCGTTTTTTGGGTTTCTAAGCTCTGGTCCAGGTCAAGAATTATCTCAAAAGTCTTATTAACAGCCACAAAACATCACCAATTTCCCAAACCCTTCTCTTGGGATTTCAAAGTTCACACATCCATCACTAAACAACATCTAAACTTAAACAAAAAGCTACGAAATCAAAACTACTCTAAATGAAAAGAGATATATCTCATGGTTACTCGCAAACAAAGCCCTAGAAGTCCCAAAGTTGCCAAAATACCATTTTGCTTGGTTCAATTTGAAGAGCATGAAGAAGGGATCGTTTTTTGTGAAAGGGGTATATGGTTTGGATGGAGTTTTGAAGATTTATTTAGGGTTTGAAGGTGGAGAGATATGAGGGTGAGGAAGATGAAGAATGAGATGCAAAAATGTTGGGGAAAATGTATGAGGCAGCCCCCCCTCTCAATTATTCTCACTCTCTCTCTCTCCAAATCATCATTATGTCTCCTTTCTCTCTCCTCACTCATCATAACACCTTTTTCTTTATCTTTTCTCACCAAAACACATACACCCAAATAAAACAACACCAGGTAATAACATGTAATATTTCATGGCGTACTTACCATGAAAAACTGTAGAAACACGGATTTGGCTTAATCGCGATTAGTAGTGCACTAATTGGGTTTTTATCGAAACTGCATATAATAAATTTTAAAAATGCCAAATCGTTTAAATATATTATTAAATGAATAAATCATTTTAATTTCCATTTATTTCATAATTATTGGTATATATTTATACCCTTTTTGGAAAACCCCATTTTCGCAATTCGGGCAGTTTTCGGGAAAAATATTATTTTAATATTAAATTCCAAAAATAATATTTTATATTTTCTGAAATGTTACAATACTGGTAGATACTCAATAAATATTTGAAGAATCCAGGCATGGAAAATCACCATATTAGGAAATCACCATATACGGTGATTGAAACGATTTTTTCCGATTGTGTGTGTTGGAAAATTGAGTAGAAATCACAACCAAAAATATTTTGACCCCAATCAATAACGGTGTCGGATGTAGCGCGTTAGTAAGTGCGGATCGTCCACAGGGAAAGTGTAATCTTTCGTGTTTCGAATTAGATGAGTCGAAAATTGAAAGAAAAGAAAAGAAAACAATTCATGATTTGTAATTGAATATCAAGAATTAGAAAATTCTAGATCTAGAAAAAACATAAAAATAAAGAATTGAGATGTGTGATAATTTTTCCAACCAAATATCAAGAATCGAAATGAGGCTCGTAGGAATCGATCGGATCTATAGATGTGATGAAATCTAGCGATTACGTATTCTTATCCATCGATGAATTGATACTAGATTGATGATGATCGACGAGAATTAGGGATTTCTAGTGAAACTAGGGTTTCAACATTTATCCCTTGTTTGTTCGTCGATATCATTCACAGTCTAGCCTCTACCAAATTCAAGAATCGATCGTGGATCCCTAATTTCGAGCGATCACAATCAAGAAAGCATCGCAACGAAACTAGGTCGTCGATTCTTCAATTTGCTAGGGTTTACAAAACTCGTAGGACTTAAGAATCGTATTAAGATTTGTTACATCATCATTCTATTGATCGTCTCGACTCCTTTACAAGCGGAGTTTTACTCAAACATCACAACAAGAATCACAATCACAAATTGAAATCGAATCATGATGCAAGAATTTAAAGAAAGCAAGATTAAAGAATTTCACCTTTTATTTATATCAACAATTCCATTTACAATTCGCTCAAGAACTACAAGAGGAAGAACTCGATCATCGATTTGGCTTCGCTCGTCTTCTTGAGTCGCGGATCAGCTTGGATCACTTGCTCGATTGAAGATCGGCTCAACTCCTAAAAGGTTGAAGGCTTCTCGCTTGATTTGGTACTCAGGATCTTGAATTTGGATTGGAATTAGGGTTAGGGTTTCGCACAAGTCGTGTCACTCAACTTGTGGATGGAAGATGAAGAGAGAATGATGAGAAATTGAACAACATTTAACCCTAGATCTAGGCTCCTTTTTATAGATCTCAAAACCCTAGATCTAGGATTTCAAATTTGAATTTTCCCTCCAAAAGTTTGTTAAAGAGAGCCTTCTAGATGAAGTTTGTTAAGCCGAGCCTTCTAGATGAGACACGTGGCATTTCTACAATCTTCTGGAAGCTTTGGCCGTTATTTGAGACATGTGGACAAAAATTGAGGAGCTGAAGCCATATAGTCGCCGCGGTTCCGCGGCGCAAGCTGGCTCCCGCCGTGGAACCGCGGCTCATCTGAAGCCTTGTGGCTTTGGCTCTCTTATACTCGTTTGGGCTTAGACTTGGGCCTTTTCCTGATATGTTTAATTTTATTTTTCCCTGTAAATTGCTACCAGATCTCAAAACTTGGAGTTGGTGTATTTTTGATCAGCTCTTTTCCCAATTTTGGCTTTGCTCCTGCAATTTCCTGCACAATTTCTCGAGACAAGAGTTGCGCTATACAAGAATAATGCGATGCCATGATAAACACACGATTCCCTCAGAAATGTCTGTTTTAGAGTATAACACATGCAATCTGGTATTTCAGGATTGTTTTGCTAATATGTGCAAGATGAATACCGAACACCTCTAGATGAATGCAAAAGATAGGGAAATTACCGTGTTTAAAATGCAGTATTTTCGACTGATCAAATTCCCCCAAACTTTTTTTTGGTTGTCTCGAGCGAACTGTTTTATTAAAAAGAGAAGGAGAAAATAAAGAAAGAGAAAAACTAACTAGCACACTTTCGTAGGCAACACGATTGCACCGTGCACGTGCAACAAGCTTTCAAACCTCTAGGTGTCCCTAGTAGGAGGAGTGTTGTCTCCTGAGGGTTTTCAGCAGATTGCACCCACAAAATCCAATAATAAAAGGAAGATCATGAAATTTACATTTAAAGAAAAGAATTGTAAAAGAAAGGCCTTGAAAATTAGGGTTTCCAACTAAGCTAGCTTTTCGGTTGTCATGAGCCCTATCTTAATAGTCATGAAAAGATATTAGAAATCACGTCCTCCCTCAATAAAATATCTTCTTATTCTTCATTCCTATCATTCTTCCAAACATCGATCATATAACCCTGCGTGTGTGTAAAAGACATCCCTACACCCGAAGAATTCAATTCAAGCTATCATACTATTGCCCATCAGCCTCAGTACTTTTTAATTAATGAATATTTAGATGAGATTGCTCACACACTTTCATGCGACCGTTAATACTTCTTGAGTTACTAACCAACCGATTACTCATGTGCTTTCTTATTTGGTGTATTTCCTCGTCTTGCACCACCTAAGGCTTAGCAGTGACTCCCAAACCAGTTGGCCTTAGGGCACTAGGTGAAGAGGCACCCTCACTATATTTTTTATTGCTGTCTTGGCGATAACAAAACCAGTGTCCATTTTTCTCACCATTTTATATTTTCTTCATTTTTTTTATTTCCTTCATACATCGGCTTTAAGACAAGAGCATTTCAAGGTATCCTCTACTATCCCGGGCTTCAAGACGTGTGCAAGTGCGAATAGCAGGGTATCAACGTTCAAAATGTTTGGCTTCCAGAATAGAAACTATTTTTCAGACTTATTTTTATCCTCAGATTAGTGACTTCCTTCATCTTACTAACCCTTGGGACAACGGCTCATAACTACTTATTACTAGTTCGTATAAGAAAACTTCTAATTTTCTTGGTTTTCTTAAATTTTCTAATCTTGTGGATGTAATTTTTCACTATCTAATCGTTCATTATCTTATTTATGTACAAAAATGTTTTTATTTTTTTTGAAATTTTTAAATTTTTATAGGTTTTCAAAATGTTTTGTGCTTATGCAAAGTCATATGCAAATGATGCAAAAATAAGCACAAACCTCCCCCAAACTTGTTTTCAACAGTGTCCTCACTGTTGCCATCTGCTAAATCTCAAAAACCTGTAAGCTTGGGAGGAATTTATTAGTGGGGGCAAAATATTTAAGTGAAGAACCTCCCCCAAACTTATTCTTGGCTCATCATTTTGTAAAAATTTTCTTTTCAAGAGCCAGAAAAAAATGCCCCCCCAAACTTGAGTTATGCAATGTTAATCTTTGAAAATCACATGAGGGGATCAAAAATCATTGTTCGATGCCAAGCTTTGCAAAGACCGAAAGTTAACACCAACCATTCAAAATTTTTATCAATGCAGTGCTCGGGTTGGTGGAAGAAGAAGTGGGGAAAGGCTAAGTGGTGGAATGGAATGTGGGTGCGTCTCATTTTGGAGAGACGATGCAGTGAATGTGTTGGATTGCTCGCATTCTTTTTACAGTTCAAAAGAATGGGTGGAGGTTCAATTTCATTGTTTGGGAGATGATTCATCTCAACACCCGTGTCATTCAAAAATGCGAGTTCATCAGCGAATATTTCCTCAAAAGTTCCATCAATACCTCGGAGAATAATGTCATCACAAAGAACGGGGTGATCTTCAGATTTTAAAAGAAGTTCATAATCGGTGTTAGTTGTTGACCCGGACATCTCGGTGGAAGAGTCCGTATGTGTATGATACATAGTTGGGTCAAACAATAACGTATGAAAAGAGTCAAGATCAATATCAAGAGGATCATTAAATTCGCTGCTGTCGACATCCATTAAGTCGACAGAACAGACCTGAGCAGTAGGTTCGGAGGGTACACTTCCCAATTTGTAAATGTTCAGCTCTATTGACCTATTCCCGAAAGATAGGGTCATAGAACCATTACGACAGTAGATGATAGCATTGGAAGTGGCCAAAAAGGGGCGACCTAAAATCACCGGAATTTGATTCCGTGGGTTTGCTATAGGCTGTGTATCAATTACAATAAAGTCCACAGGGAATACAAATTCCCCGATTTTTATTAACACATCCTCCAGTTGACCCCTAGGTTTGGTGATTGATCGGTCAGCCATCTGGAGAGTGCAATAGGCTGGTTTCAACTCTCCGATTCCTAACTGCTCATAGACTGAGAAAGGAAGCAGGTTAACACTTGTGCCAAGGTCTAGTAGAGCACGGTTAATGTGTTTTTCCCCAATAGAAATGGAAATAGTAGGATATCCAGGATGCTTACGTTTCCTCGGTAGTTGCTGGGGGAAAGCCGTGTCTACAGTCTTTGCTATGAATATCTTCTTGGGCACTTGTTTCTTCCTCTTTCTAGTGCACAAGTCTTTAAGAACTTTTGCATACGCGGGGACTTGTTGGATAGCATCTAGAAGAGGGATGTTGATGTAAACCTGTTTAAACATTTCAGTGATCTTCTCCATTTGTGGACTCAGTGTGTTTCCCCTTAACCGATTTGGGTAAGGAGCTTGAGCAATAAGATCAGGGTCCAACATTGGAGAAGATCGTGTGGGTGGAAACGATCTAAGAATAGGAGTGGGGATCGTTTTCGGTGGACTAGAAGAGATGGGCTGAGGTGTCGAGTCTTGTGGGAAACGAAGAATAGGCTCGCAAGAAGGTGTTGGGGGTAGAAGAACTGGGGTCGGAATTAGAAGTAGAAGTGGAAGGAAAGGTCTCAGCCGGGGTATCATTGATATATTTTTCAGTGTCATCAATCTCTTCCCCAACGTGATTGTTAAGCACTCTTCCAGATCTCAACGTGATTGCACTCACATGATGTGAATAGCCAGGATTGGGTAAAGGTTGAGCTGGAAGTTTCCCTTTCTCTCTTGCATTCATTTCGGCTTTTAGTTGTGCAATTTGTGCTTCCATCGATTTGATATTCTCATTTTGAGAGACAATGATCTTCATCACATTCTCGACGGAAGATTGCAAACTTGCCGTCCCTTGGATGGATTGTTTCATGAAAGTATCCAAGATTTGTGCTAGTGTAGAGGTATTATCTGTACCGGTCAATTGCAAAGAGTTTTCATGTGGTGCAAAAGTGTTGGCCGGATTTTGGAAGTTTTGTGATTGGAAGGGGTGGTGACTCAATTGAAGTGGTTGCTGTTGTGGTGGAGGGACCCTTTGGAAATTGTTTTGGGTTGGAACCGTGTTTTGAGATTGTGATTGGTTCCAAGAAAAGTTAGGGTGATTCCTCCAACCCTGATTATATGTGGAAGAAAATGGATCGTTTCTAGGTCTTTGAAATGCGGCATTGTTATGCTCGTGACCTTGAAACGGAGAATTTCATGGACATTCTTCCGTCAAATGAGAAGGATCAGAACAGAAGCCACATACAGTTTTGGAGAGTGACATTTGATTTAGGGCGGCAGCTAAAAATTTGTTTTCCATAGCCTTGAGTTTCTTATTGATAGCTGAAATTTCAGCTCTAAATCCTATGGAAATATTAATGCCATCCCTAGACGATTGACTCACACCGTCCCACTGTAAAGATTTTTCAGCGAAATCTTCTAGGGATTTCCAGGCTTCCCCATCATCTTTAGTCATGAAGTTGCCTTGACACATGGATTCAAGGGTCTGTCTTGTGTTAGGATTAATGCCCTCATAAATGATTCTGCACAGTTCCCATCTAGGGATACCGTGATGTGGACAATTGACTAACAGATCCATGAAGCGTTCAAGACATTTTGAAAATGGTTCATTTGGAAGCTGGGTGAATTGATTTATTTCGCTACGGACTCGAGCTGTCTTATGATGTGGGTAGAATTTCTTAAGGAATGCTTTGACGAATTCTTCCCAATTTGAAATGGAACGTGCGGTAGTGTTATACAACCACTTCTCGGCTATATCGCACAAGGTGAATGGGAGAAGATGAAGACGCATAACATCCATAGAAAGCTGTGAGGTACCCATCATTACGCATACATTTTCAAATTTTGTAATAAAGACATATGCGTCCTCAGTCTCGAGACCGTGAAATTTTGATAGAAGGTTGATGTATTGGGATTTAATTTGAAAATTTTCCCCGTTGGCTGGTGGAATGGAAAGAAAGGTGGAAAGGAGACCTCGAATAGGATAGCACCTCTCTTGGAGAGAGATGCGAGGTGAATTTTGCGCACCAACGGACAGCGGCAGAGTAGTGGTAAAGAAGTTCGATGGAGATGGATCCATCGATGTGGGTGTGGTGGTGGGTAAAGAAAAGGTAAATGGAGAAATACCGACTTTAGGGTCGATCGGGGGGAACGCGGACTAAACGGGCACTAGAATCCCGTGTCCAGCTTATCTTGCAATAAAAAGGGTTAGTACAAGTGGCAGCGTGGCTTATAATTAGGGGAATGATGAATGAATGCGGTGTTTATTTTGAAAATTGGACGGATTTTTGAAAATATGATGCAAGCACAACAAATGCAATACACAAAACCCTAATTCTAGGGGTCACGTAGGTCAAATCTCTAGACCGCTCCTAACTGCCAAAAGACAAGTCGCAGGATAAATCCTCCACTGCCTCTTTGTCTCTCCTGTAGCCAAGTAAGTGCCAGGTAAGTGGGAGGTTCTCCACTACGTAAGTAGTGGGCCTAATTAAGTAACCACTAGCCTTCTACACACTTGTCTTAGACACCACAAAAGAAACGCGGATAAGCAATGAATTACCCACGGCCTTCTTCTGTCCTAAATGAGCTCGACGGTCCTTAGAGTTATCTCTAGATATTTTTTAGTTAATGAGGGTCAATGTGGATGCAAATTTTGCGATTTTTGGGGCTTAGGAAGGGTAATGAACTCCCCACCTAATCTGGATTTGGTCTTTGCCCCTTAATGTCCGTATTAATTATGCAAACAACCACAAAATCAAAACACGCACAATTTAATTTTTCTTTTCGTGGCACTGCGATTTATTTGCAAAGAAATCTGCAGCAAATTGTTAATTGGAGCAAATTTAGGAGGAGATAAGAAAGTTAGAGACTCACAGAGCAAAATTGGTATAGTGAAGAGATGGTCCCGCCGCGGAATCGCGGTGTTAGCTGCCTTACGCCGCGGAAATGCTTTCCTGTGAAAAGATCACTGCACTGAATTTTCACACAAGGTCCCTGTTCACTCCCCAAGCTCTCTGGTATATTCTGGAAAAAAAATTCACAGCTCCAATGATTCCATATTTCCTCGCAACAAATCACAACGAATCGGTTAGGGTTTGTGCGAATTTTGATCTAAAAATTGTAATGGTATAAACTTTTCAACTCAAATTTCAAAATACGAACAATTAGCGCACTATTCCCGGCAACGGCGCCATTTGATTGAAACAATTTTTTCCGATTGTGTGTGTTGGAAAATTGAGTAGAAATCACAACCAAAAATATTTTGACCGCAATCAATAACGGTGTCGGATGTAGCACGTTAGTAAGTGCGGATCGTCCACAGGGAAAGTATAATCGTTCGTGTTTCGAATTAGATGATTCGAAAATTTAAAGAAAAGAAAAGAAAACAATTCATGATTTATAATTGAATATCAAGAATTAGAAAAATCTAGATCTAGAAATACATAAAAATCAAGAATTGAGATGTGTGATAATTTTTCCAACCAAATATCAAGAATCGAAATGAGGCCCGTAGAAATCGATCGGATCTATAGATGTGATGAAATCTAGCGATTACGTATTCTTATCCATCGATGAATTGATACTAGATCGATAATGATCGATGAGAATTAGGGATTTCTAGTGAAACAAGGGTTTCAACATTTATACCTTGTTCATTCGTCGATATCATTCATATTCTAGCCTCTACCAAATTCAAGAATCGATCGTGGATCCCTAATTTCGAGCGATCACAATCAAGAAAGCATCGCAACGAAATTAGGTCGTCGATTCTTCAATTTGCTAGGGTTTACAAAACTCGTAGGACTTAAGAATCGTATTAAGATTTGTTACATCATCATTCTATTGATCGTCTCGACTCCTTTACGAGCGGAGTTTTACTCAAACATCACAACAAGAATCACAATCACAAATTGAGATCGAATCATGATGCAAGAATTTAAAGAAAGTAAGATTAAAGAATTTCACCTTTTATTTATATCAACAATTCCGTTTACAATTCGCTCAAGAAATACAAGAGGAAGAACTCGATCGTCGATTTGGCTTCGCTTGTCTCCTTGAGTCGCGGATCGGCTTGGATCACTTGCTCGATTGAAGATCGGCTCCGCTCCTAAAAGGTTGAAGGCTTCTCGCTTGATTTGGTACTCGGGATCTTGAATTTGGATTGGAATTAGGGTTAGGGTTTCGCAAAAGTCATGTCACTCAACTTGTGGATGGAAGATGAAGAGAGAATGATGAGAAATTGAACAACATTTAACCCTAGATCTAGGCTCCTTTTTATAGACCTCAAAACCCTAGATCTTGGATTTCAAATTTGAATTTTCCCTCCAAAATTTTGTTAAAGGGAGCCTTCTAGATGAAGTTTGTTAAGACGAGCCTTCTAGATGAGCCACGTGGCATTTCTACAATGTTCTGGAAGCTTTGGCCGTTGTTTGAGACACGTGGACAAAAATTGAGGAGCTGAAGCCATATAGCAGCCGCGGTTCCGCGGCGCAAGCTGGCTCCCGCCGCGGAACCGCGGCTCTTCTGAAGCCTTATGGCTTTGGCTCTCTGGTACTCGTTTGGGCTTAGACTTGGGCCTTTTCCAGATATGTTTAATTTTATTTTTCCCTCTAGATTGCTACCAGATCTCAAAACTTGGAGTTGGTGTATTTTTGATTAGCTCTTTTCCCAAATTTGGCTTTGCTCCTGCAATTTCCTGCACAATTTCTCGAGACAAGAGTTGCGCTATACAAGAATGATGCGATGCCATGATAAACACACAATTCCCTCAGAAATGTCGGTTTTAGAGTATAACACATGCAATCTGGTATTTCAGGACTGTTTTGCTAATATGTGCAATATGAATACTGAACACCTCTAGATGAATGCAAAAGATAGGGAAATTGCCGTGTTAAAAATGCAGTATTTTCGACTCATCATATGGTAACTAGGTTTTCTTCTTTGAGGGCTATATAAAGGACCGAAGGCTAAAGTTAGAATTCATCACCTTTAACACGAAGCAAAGCACCGTTAAAGAACACGAGATCCACGACAGGTCCACGATTCGATGTGATAGAGCAATGTGAGATTCGACGGAGTATCTACTTCCTACAAGGCAGAGATCGAGAGCAACTTCTTCCTCTTGTAATCTAAACTTGAAGGCTTTGTAATAATGAAGTTGATTAATAAAGGTAGATCATTATTTAGCTTTTATTTTCTGCATTTAGATTATGAATTCTTTCTCTATCTGTTCTTCTTCTATCTCTATCATGCACGAGTAATTCTCCACTTGATAGGGTTCGTAAGAGTAGGATAGATCAATAGATGAAAAATGTTTTAACTTCTTTTAAGTCTTATGAAGTTTATAAACTTTAGAAAAATAAATGTTAACATCCTTATCGAGTGCACTACCAATTTATTGCTAGTCTCGACCACGATTTGAGATCATATTAACAATTGTTTTTGTTAAGAGCTAGATATGAATAGAGATCAATGAAAAGACAAGGGTCAATAGTGGGGAAACTCTAGATTCTTCCAAAAACCCTAATCCTCATTCATCACTATCTATCTAGCATTAAATCTATCAATAGATAAAATGAGTAATCTTTATTAGTCATCCATGACTACTAAATCCGAACGAACCCTACAAGCATTCTTCTTGTAAAATCTATATCCGTATTCAAACTAGATCTGTATTCTACATCTGTATTTTGACGTAGATCTAGAAACTATTTCCACTATTGTTTATTCCTCTATTCTTCTTCTTTTTCAGCACGTCTAAAGTAAGATTGAAAAATTCCACATATCCCTGAGGACGACCCGTACTCATCTCGGTCTAGCTAAACGCGACACTGTTGTTGATTGCGGTTATACTACTACACTCTTCTCTAAAATAGAAATCAATCAAAAGTCGTACTACTTTGTTGGCCTTAGTCAAGGGAATTTATGGATGGGTTCAAATTAACCTGGACAACGACGGGTAGAACTTAACATGTGACTTATGATTTGTTGGACTTAGTCAAGGTCATAAGAGCATGGGTTAAAAATCACATCAGGAGTTTCTAAAGAAACTGAAACTTGCCAGGCATGCGTATAACTTCTGGAGTGTGAAAACTTGAGTGGATTCAATCAAGTTATCATGCGATGATAATTAGATCCCGATTCCCACTAATGAGTTGGGTTACTCCTCGGCTGATTTTAGATGATCCCGACTAATTCTCTTTTGGGTTTGGAGGAGAATTCGAGAAAACAGTGGGAGCCATCTGATTAGATGAAGTGATTAACCATTCTGATCTAGGTTAGAGTGCACGCTGAGTGTTTCTTTTCTCTCTCTCTCTTTGGCAGTGACCATGGCTCGATCCAAGACTATAACTCATAAACCAAGTTAACCGAACCTTCTTAAAAAACACTGGCTTTTGGATTTTCAAAGTTGCATACTTCATTGCCACTCCTACTTTTACCCTTTGCTTTTCTCCGGAACATTCCGTATCAGTACAAAGATCAACATTTATTAGATATGACCATCGTATAGTTACATACGAACTCGAAGAAACTTGTTTCAGATTCGAGAATGGTTTCCGGTTCTGGAGAAATTGAATAGGACTATTCAGTTGTCTTTTCCTTTTACCTACTCTCAGGTTGTGAGGGCTCCGAGGAATAGGAGAGGGTACACCTATTGCGCTTATTGGATAGTCTTCTTCCAAACCTTAGGCTGGTGCCGAAGGATGGGGAAGGAAGTTATCCTAAGTGTGGTGTACAGAAGGTAATAAGTAAAGAAAAATAAAGGGATTAGAAAGAGGGCAAAGTAAAATGCGACTGCTATCATTCATGACGAAACTGCGTATATCATCACCACTCCTACTTCACCTTTGCATTTCTCCGGAACATTCCGTATCACTACAAAGATACACATTTATTGGATACGCCATCGTATAGTAACATACGAAGTTGAAGGAACTTGTTCCAGTTCGAGGATGGTTTCTGGTTTAGGAGAAATAGAATAAGGATTATTCAATTGTCTTTTTCCTTTTACCTTCTCTCTGGTTGCGAGGGCTCCTAAGATTAGGAGGGTAAACCTATTACGCTTATTGGATAGTCTTCTTCTAAACCTTAGGTTGGTACCAAAAGGTAGGAAAGGAAGAAAACCATTTAGCTTAAGTACGGTGTACAGAAGGTAATTAGTAAAGACAAATAAAGGGATTGGAGAGACGGCAAGGAAATATAGGGTTACAGTCATGAATCTGGATAGTGGAAGAGGCATTATTAGGAATACTCAGATACCCCTTTGAAACATTTTCATGTTTCAGTTTCACTGTGAGTTGTTAATTGAAAACTGATTTCCCAATTAGATCCTTGCTCCAGGGTATGTATTTACTAGGTTTGATTCTCACATCTGTATGGTTTTACAGATGATGAGTGGGAGTAAGTTATTGAGAATTAGGTGATTATATCCTCATTATATCGGAATTCGTTGTAATTAGTGATATTTGAGGAAATCACTTGGAGTTTTTCCTGACGGCAAATATTTGGTTTTGAATATCTGTTGTTATGCACAAATTTTAAACTGATATATCTGTACGTTTATTTTATAAAGTGAGATGTAATCTTTTGAAATTATGTCCATGACATTTACCTATATCAGTTGATGATTGGGTAAGGAGCATTAAATAGTGGTGTAATTCTTTTTAACCATAGTACAGTTTTCAACCTACGACGCACAGGGTTTGAGTTATTGAACTCAAGGGCCTTATACAAAGTATTGTATGTTGTCCAGTGTCCATTAGGACAAAGGGGTTGGTACTCGTACTATATTCTGTTTACTTGTGACTTCTTTAGTTTTTAGAAAAGTATTTCATAGAAATACAAGGTCCAAGTATTGAGAAGTTATAGGCACAAGAATAAAGTAGAGAACCGTGTGTTGCAAGTATCGGGATTTTTCAAGGTGATTGAAAATATAGACACTTGTGTTTGGTATTCAGTTGATAGTAATGGTTTTGAGAACTTGCTTCTCTTTCAGGTTAATCATATCTGGATGCACTCCTAGTTGTGTAATGATGATCGGCCTCTCTCCATTTAGTTGACGTGCACTGGAGATAGCTGCATGATTTGAATCTTGTTTCCAATTAAATTAGTGTCTCTGTTTCTATATTGTATATAGAATGGTTCATATCTTAAAAATGTTAAGCTATATGGAGTTGTCCGTTTTATGCTTAAAACCAGACTCTGGATAACTCAAGGTATGTTTCTGTAATAGCAGTTTGTGGGTTATCCCGGGCTATGACGAGGGTTAATGTTTTACCATCTGGAAGATCAATAGTGATATTGTTCTTGACTCGCCACGGTTTTAGTAAAATGGACTTTTTAAGAAAATAGTAGTGGGAGTATGGTAGAACTGGAAGTGATTCCTGAACCATAAACGATTACTGAAAATTTAATAGAACCTAAAGATTCAATCGGGTTTGACATTCCATTAGCCACTCCGCAGATATGGTGGGTAACCTCAGGCACCCAAGAGTACTTCGGTATCCTCAAAGACGGCAACAGGGAGGTTCTTGTTTACCCAGACTTGCCATTATTGTTGTTCTAGAATATGAGACCTGGCAAGAGGATGAGTATAGCATCATTCTAAACTAGCTTTAGAAGTGCACGTGTATATGAATCTGCCAGAGGGTTGTTGTAGTCAGTGGGAGCAGCGAATGCCCAGTTGACAAGTAGCTTATGTCTATTTATAGACTAAAGCAAGTGTAGCGGAGATAGATCATCTATTTTTGATATGACGGTCATAGGATTTGACTTCATCAGAATAGAAGATGGATCTGGTAAGAAGGTAGTAGGGTATGATGTCCTGGTATTTGGATGACATACACTTTGTAGGAAGTGAAATTCCTATACTACGATCTGTTATATTTTTGTTGTCATACAGTTGTTTCTCCACATAGGATATGGATATAATATAAGGCATTCTGTTTACTAGATCTATGGTTTTAGATCTAGATTTGGGTAGTTTCTCAATATAGGTACTTTGACGCTATTCTAAAGGTGTTTTAGAATGTACGACTCCTGGCATGGTAGTGTACCTGCAGGTGATGGAGTCACCCTCTCGAAAGGTGTCTTACAGACTAAAGGGGAGAGGGATGTGCATGATTGGCATATCACTTACTTAGGCAATTGAGTCAATCATGAGATGTCAAGTACCACACCAGATGTTGTTTTTGCACTAGCTGCAATAAATTTATATATTAATCCAATCCTGGAGAAACGTTCGGAAGCAGTTTATGAACATAAGAGGATGTTCTAGGGATTTAGTAACGGCAGTGTCCTTCGGGAGACGGTTATCATTCCAGGTTTAGGCTTCTAAGGTGACCTGGATGATAGAGTGACTGTCATAGTTTTAGTTTACCCTCTTTTGAAGGACGGTATGTTGGAAAGGTTGTCCAAGCGGATACTGAGGATGATATGGTGCAGGATACTGATTAAATTCAGAGGACGATACAGTCACAGATGTTTGCTAGATTTGGAGTTCATTTGTGAACTAGGTCCATCAGATATCCAGACATATTCTAAGACAGGTATTGCTCATTTCGGGAGATGTATTTCTCCGTGAACTTGAGATAAAGAGAGATATAGAAAGAAACATTGGAGCGGATCTACTCACTGAGGCTATTTCTCGAAAGCAATAGTCTTACAAACAAGCTTTGTGAAACTGATTAGTAGAGAAGTTGGGTATTTGGTATCACACAGGCTGTGAGTATGCGACACCGCAATAATCAGCCTTAAGTACAAGTGGGAAATTGTTGGCTAAAGTGCCCTCAAGTCAATTATTGGATCGCAGGCACGTGATTGCAATGATTGAGGGAGGACCTATACCGGTAGAACATTATTACTCGAGATGATAGTATGCTATCTGGTTTGTCTTTATCATCGTGTATTTAGGTGACATTAGAGATCACTATTACATGTTGATAGATCCTATAGGATTCTTTCTTGACTACCAGCAGTATGATGACGATCATATACGTGAGAGTTGGGTGGTCTATAAGCACATCCTTAAAGTGTCCCTAGTCATGGGAGTTTCGAGACTGGGCATCGATACTCCAAGAGTAGACTAGTGTATACGGATCGAGACTTCGACGAGGGGCGGTGGCCGGTCTCACAACCCATTGGTGTTAGTTGGTTCACCTGAGATGTATACAGATACTTATTGGGTTATGAGTAGACCGGACGGACTCGCCGGGAACATGCTAGTTGGTATTATACCTATTTCCAGATAGCAAATCCCTGGTGACATGTGTACAGGTTAGTCTATCGACCTGAGATCGTCATTTGTCTCGTGTGAGTTCCCACTGTGCTTTGATTACTACCCTACCATGGCTCAAAGGAGTCGTGCAAACATGTTTTAGTTGGGTACAGTCCCGACCACATGGAGGCAGTGAGCGAATCGTCAGGGGATTCGTATCTCCCGGTATTGGGGGTTGATGTCGCAGTTGTGCACGGGTGGCCATCACCAGAAATCCATGGCCAAGGTAGTCGAGAATTACTGATTTGGATTAGTAGTTTCTTAGGCGGTGATGGGCTTCATACCGACACAAAATGTCGCGTTATTAAGGGTCTGACTTTATCCACCCCCTAGATCCGATATGCGATACTCATAGACGAATGGACCGGACTGTACGGAGATTGTCACTATCAGGTTCAGTAGGGGCATGGACGAGTTTGCTCATCGATCATCCCTTCGCTCAATACCTGGGTAGCCATTACGTACAGCTAGTGCCGCTAACGTGCTTGTGGTTAAACCCACTGCCAGCGTATCGACGAGTCTTTAGAGTCCCACACAGAGGGTTTTCACGGTTCCGGCGATATGGTGTAGATAACGTATGTTGGTACATACAGGTGTCCGATTAAATTTGTGTACAGGCAACATAGATTTTAATCGGACGGTTGATAATACTAGCGGCTTAGGATTGAGCCGGTTTATTAAATCAGGTTTTGATTTAATAATTTGTATATGTATTTATATATATGTATTCTAGTATTATTGCTCACTATTCATTTTCTCTCTTGGCTATTCGTATTTTAGTACGAATACGCGTATATGTATTTCGATACGTGTACCGGGTTTTATTCCATATTTATACGGAATTACTTCTAGAAGTGGACATCTCATTTGTATGATTTTCTTTTTAGGATATCATTTTTTTTACAAATGAGGTGGAGGGGTGAGTTGGCATAAGCATGGCTTGATGGCATGTAAAGAGGTATGGCACCACATTATTTTATTTGATAAATGAAAAGAGATATTTTTGATTGCATGATTGAAAGAGGCAGCCACCCATTATTCACAGGCCATGCTTTAGTTTTTTCTTCACTTGCTTCATTACATTCTCACTTTCTCACTTGGAGAAACACTTAGCCATTTTTTTAGTTGCTCATGCCACATGTTTTCTCACTTCCTTCATCTTCTACGGTTGCTTTTTGAGCATTTGTGATGAGAGAAAAACAATAGTGAGATAATCCTACACTTCCATTCTCCATTGCTAGCAACCTTGGAGCGTCGGTGTAACATTTCAGAAACATAAAATATTATTTTTTGGAAATTTAATATTAATATAATATATCTCGCGAAAACTACCCGATTTGCGAAATTTAGGATTTTCGTAAAGTTGTATAAGTGTATACCAATATTTGGAAATTTATCGGAGAATAAAATGATTTATTTATTTTAATGATATTTATCGGATTTTTGGGCAAAATCCGTAATTTTACATTTTTCCGTGACTTGTGCATGTTATGCATTGTGTTGTGTTGTGACTTGTGCTTTTTATGAGTTTTGTGAGATAGAGAATGAGAAGGAAAAGAATTGAGTTTGTGTGTGAAAATGATTAATGGATATAAAACAAAAAGGGAGAAGAAACAAGAATAGATATTTTATGAGAGAGGTGAGTGTAGGGAAAGATATTTGTTATAAGAGAGTGAGGCTAAGAGAGGGAGAGAGGGTTAACTTGGCTGCCCCATTTCCTTCACCCCTCCATTATTTACTTCATCTTCATCATCTCCAACACTTCCTCACTACCCCATTGCTACATCTCCAATCCTTCACCAAAACTCTATACCCCCTTCATTAAAAACATGCACCCCTTCATCCTCAACACATTGAACCTTGTAAGTTTGGATTTTGAAGACTTGGGCAACTCAAGAATTTCTTTAGTTGCTAATGAGGTATATCCATACACTTTTAGTTAAGTATTGGCGTTAATATATCCTATTGTAGTTTAGATATTTATTTAGTTAGGGTTGTGATCTTGGAAAATTATAAGTTGCCGTTAAATGATAATTGAGGTGTAGTGAGTGTTCACAAGACTTTAGAGAGTATTTTACTGGCCAAGACCCAAGAATAGAAACCAAAACATGAAAGTTAGAATTGCCCGATATCGTATTTTGTGGGAATTGTGATAGGATTCTGAGATCTGCTATGACCCGGAGGACCTGAAAAATATTTAGCGAACACAGAGAGGCGTGTAGGCAACATAGAAGCACCCCTTGAAACACGAGCCCATTCCACTCATTTCTGGCCGCAAATTTATTCATTGTGGCCGCAAATTGCGGCCACATCAGAGTGGAACTTGGTGATTTTTGGTCTGTGGCATTGTTATCCTATATCTAGAGAAACCCCATGTGCAAAATTGGCTAATTTTACCTGAGTCAAAATCTGGGAGTGTTTTCCCTTGTTGCTGATTTAGTGTTATGCGATTTGTGAAACTTGGTTTTGTATTTGAGTTTGGATTTCCGTCGTTGGACGTTTATAAGTCAACGGATGAGGGTTATTTAGTTGGTTTTGCATGCGTAGGCTATAGGTTCTAACCTATAAGCGCACCGTGTGTCGTATCGATTTTCGGACATTGATTTTGATGGTATTGCGATATGTGTGATATTGTAGGTACCTTTGCATGGATTCCGAGACGACGAAGCACATCGACTACGGCTAAGCGAGGAGTTTAGCAGGTGAGTAGATTTATATCTATGGGGGAAGTCGGGTGGATGGCGTATAGCACCTCCGCAAACATTGATATGGAATATCGTTTGATTATTATATCCTGATAAATGATATGTGACGAACATTATTACAGGATTTAATAACGATAATATGATAAAAGTTGACACTAATGAACATAGTGACATATGAGAAAATGAAATGAGAATTGAATTATGATAGGTACGAATTGAAAGAGAACGAGTATACGATGTGATATGATGACTTAGTGTGATATGTCGTTATATGGATGCGAGTCGATATGAGATAGTTGATACCATTGTCGGTCAACGATATGAGATTGATACAGATGTGACCTGGGATATAGGTATATAGACATATATAATGTTGTGAATTTTGAGTGATATGTCGTACGATGGATTATACCGTATGTGATGTTGTGAGGCTGGATGCCGATTTATAGATTCACTGACTCGGATATATTGTAGAAACGTATACCTGATAGCATTTAGTTGACGATGTACTTTATGCTACATGTTGGCTATAGTGCCCTCAAGGCAATTATCATAGTCGAGGACTTGTGATTATGATGATTGGGTGAGGATCTGTACCGATAAAACAGTCTTACTCAAGATAATAGTGTGCTATCTGGTTTGTCTTTATCATCATATTGATAGAGCCCATAGGATTCTTGCTTGACTGCCAGTATTATGATGGCGATCATATATATGGGAGCTGGGGTCTAGAAGCACATCATTAAATGTCCCTAGTCGTAGGAGTATCGAGACCGGGCATCGATACTCCAGTGTAGACTAGTGTATACTGATCGAGACCCCGACGAGGGGCGGTGGCCAGGTCTCACAAGCCATTGGTGTTAGTTTGTTCACCAAAGATAGTATAGAGGTGCTCATTGGGTTATGAGTACACTGGACGGACTCACCGGGAACCTGCAAGTTGGTATTATACCTATTGTCAGATAGCAGTTCCCAGGTGACATGTGTACAGGTTAGTCTGTCGACCTGAGATCGTCATTTGTCTCGTGTGAGTTCCCACTGTTCTTTGATTACTACCATACCATGGCTCAAAGGAGTCGTACAAACATGTTTTAGTTGGGTACAGTCCCGAGCCACATGGAGGCAGTGATCGGATCGTCGGGGATTCGTCTCTCCCGGTATTGGGGGTTGATGTCGCGTTGTGTATGGATGACCATCACCATAAATCCATAGCCACGGTGGATGATAATTATTGATCCAGGATCGATAGTATCTCAGGTGGTGATGGGTTTCATCCCGACACTAAATGTCGCGTTGTTAGGGGTCTGACTTTATCCACCCCCTTAGACTCGATATGCGATACTCTTAGACGAATAGACTGGACTGTACGGATATTGTCACTGACAGACTCAGTAGGGGTTCAGGATGAGTTTGCTTGTCGGCCTCCCTTTCGCTCAATACCTGGGTAGCCGTTACTTACAGCTAGTGCCGCTAACGTGCTTGTGGTTAAACCCACTGCCAGCGTATCGACGAGTCTTTAGAGTCCCACACAGAGGGTTTTCACGGTTCAGGCGATATGGTGTACATGTCGTATGTTGGTACATACGGGTGTCCGATTAAATATGTGCACTTGCTGCGCATGCTTTAATCGTACTAGCAGCTTAGGATTAAGCCAGATTATTAAATCAGGTTTTTGATTTAATAATTTACATATGTATTTATATATATGTATTCTAGTATTATTGTTCACTATTAATTTTCTCTCTTGGCTATTCGTATTTTTGTACGAATACGCGTATATGTATTTCAGTCCATGTACCGGGAAGTATTCCGTATTTTATACGGAATAGTTTCTAGAAGTTTTGCCACCTCATTATTGATTTTCCATTTATGGAAATTCATTTATATCATAATGAGATGGAGGGTGTGAGGTGGCATGTGCATAGTATTATGCATAGTCTTAAGCATGGAGCAAGGTATGGTTTGTGCTTTGTTTATTCATTAATTGGTGAGGCTTTTTTTGGATAGGAGAGAGAGAGGGCGCCGGCCAATTTCTTAAGGAAATAGGGCTCATTTCATTGAGTTGATGGTTTTTACATTATTACATTAGCTCTCTCTCTCACTCTCTTAAGTTCACCAAAAAGTCTTAGCCATTTTCTTTGTTCTTCATGCCAAAGTTTCCTCACTCCATTCTTCTTCTATGGTTGCTCTCATGAGCACATGAGTTGAGAGAAAAATTGTAGTAACACTTTCATACACCCCCACTCTCCATAGATAGCAACTTTGGGGCATCGGTTGCCTCGTTTGTCGAGGCTGGAGCTTGCACCGTTTCCCTCGGGTGGATCATCGGAGATGAAGGAAGGCCGGCAACCAAACCACATCAAGGAGCCGCTAGGAGATTGAAATGAAGACCGAAGGACACGGATCCACTCGTTATAACAATTCTAACTCTTACTTAGTTTGCTAGTTTTGGGTTTAGGGTCGATCTGTAAATCGGGTAACGGTAGTGCCGGTTTAATAAATTTTTGTTCCGCATTTTGGCCGCGTTTCGATGGCCGGGACGCTGCCGTAACCCTTCACTACATTCAAGTCATTCTCATCGCATTGTATATATACCTGTGCTAGTACACCTACACCATTATCGATGATGCGTATGTTACACATACACATATTGGCCGGCTCACACACCTTTATCATCGATAATTGCTATGTCACTATACAGTAGAATTGCTATATCATGCCATGATATACTTTCTATGCTCACATCACTGTTCCACGTTGCATGAGATATACGGATATACTTACATTCTATTATATGTTGCATAGCTACATGCTTTCACATATACCTTGCTATAGCTACATGTTCACTTTATATGATGTTGCATTGGATTTGGATAATTAGGAACCGCGTGATATATTTAATAACTTGATGCATTAAATAGCGAATTTTCCCTTGATATGCTCATACTGTTGTTCTATGTTGCATACGTCGTATTACATGGATTTACGCATTGAGATATGGATTTCATGTGATTTGCTAGATTTGAGAACCGTGGGGGATATTCCAAGAAATGTATATTGTTTTGGAAACCCGTTGTGATACGTTGGATTGCGAGTGTTGAGATTGGACACTCAGGTTCCGTGAGACGTATAGATACGTTGGATTGCGAATGTCGAGATTGGACACTCAGGTTCCGTGAGACGTATGGATGTGGGGATTGCGAGTGTCGGAGTTGGACACTCAGGTTCCGTGGATTGCGAGTGTCGATATTGGAAACTCAGGTTTCATGAGATGTATAGATAAGATATGTGGATTTACGTGTCGCTGTTGGACACGAGTATTTCATGATGTTTTCGAGTGCCAATGTTGGGCATTCAGGTTCCATGATTTTGATGGCAAGGGACAAACGTTGTTTTATATCCCCATATTTACCTGCATATGCTTTTATGATATTTGAATGCATGGGTTGTGGTGTCAGTGGTTGACACGTGGATGAGATCGACATGCATTCAGGCATTGATTATATGGTTGGATGAGATCCACTTGTGGATAGGCATTTATTATGTTGTTAGTACATATGCACATACGGTCATCCTAGATTTCATAGTATTACTTTTATGATATAGTTGACCTAGGAATCGTTGTTTATTTCGATTTCTACCTGATGATGTTTTCTACTCACGAGTTAGAAACTCACCCCCATTGTGCCACAGTTCTTGCAGGTTGACCGCATGGATCAGTAGCAGCATCGCTGGCATACAGCTGTATTCAGATGATTTTCTTTGGTAGGTGGAACATGTTGGATCGTGCCACTCTTGTATTATTATCCCTACTATATCTAGTCAACTCCATCAAATCAGAAACTAGTATTTGTATAAGTAGTAAGACTTAGAAAGACTTGTAGTTGCGAGACTTGAGCGATGGGTTTTATGTTCGCTTGGTGGGTTTGATGTTTTGCTTTACTTTATTCCTTGTGTGGATCATCACCGTTGGGCGTTGTATACTTATATTCTGTCTTGCGTGGTTGTGACCCCCCCGATTGGCGAAGAGGTAGCTCCCGCTTGGGGATGCCTTTATATATTGTGTATATCTGTTTTGGATCAAAATATACGAGGGAGGTGCTTCCCGAAATTTTAAAAAAAGGGGGGTTTAGATTTCTGGGTTTCGGCTTACTTAATTTACGTTGCGCCTTAGACATTGCGTGATTTAAGTGCCGGTCATGAACTAAATTTGGGTCGTGACAAAGTTGGTATCAGAGCGCTAGGTTTAACCTTAGTTCGAGTTTAAGTTTGACTTTGTGTAGTCTGGGGCGTAATCTATTTTGGAACCTAGGCTTTCCCTTACGAAACTTAGACTTGAACAATGGGTATTAGACCCGAACTTTCGTTACATAGGTTGACCCTGATTGATGGAGTAGTTAGCTTGAGTAGAGTGACGTACCTACGTATGTTCCGCGGCGTATTTACGATACGATACTCCACTTAAGTGACCTTAGGATGTACATATCTTGAGACTGGTGATTCTCTTCGTTCCCTTGATTTTACATCCATTTGAGATCCTTGATTCTATTTGTTTCCATGATCATACTCTCACTGATTTTGTTTCTCCTTATGATCATGTATTCATTTTGGATCTGTTGATTCATTTCATCCCTTTGATATATTTTCATCGATACATGATTGAGTTTCTTTTCACCATGGTCTGAGCACAGTTGAGCTGCTGCTAGTGATGCAGTCAGGGCAAGCTCGCCGTGGACGAGGATTGACCATCGTGTTTTCTGGTGACATGGGAACTTATCGATGTAGTTTTCGGGTTGTGACCTCTCGTTTGAGGCGAGTGTACGGTTTTGTACCGGATGATCGGGCCATTGTTAGAGGCTTCCTGTTGTGAGAGGACTGTTGATGTACAGCATACCTCAGAGATTGTGATGTCGTCTACCGTGCAGACAGATGAACCAGCTGTTGCTGAGATTGACGTGATGTCGCTTCCAGAGCTTATGAGCTGAGATCGCTGGAGCTTTCAGGCAGAGATGCGATAGGAGATAGCTAGTCTATCTTGAGTTGAGAGATGAAAGTGATTCGTCAGATTTGATGCGCCGACGCAGACCCAGTTGAGTTGAAGATTTCCAGTGTGGAGAGTCTTACTCAGATCTAGAGTAGATCGATCCAGAGATGACGTTGTTCGTCGGATGTCCCGTTGTGAGATCAGTAAGCTGACCAGTTTCAGATAGAAGGACCTCACCCAGATGTGTTATGAGTTGATCGAGAACAGACGAGTATTGAGTATTCCTCCGATGGTTGGGACGGGTTCCCGAGGACGTGTTTGGCTAGATATCTTCTAGAGAGTGATGAAGATACCGAGTTCATGATTTTGAGTCCATGCGAGAGATTCCGGATTGACTGTAGCCAAGAACATTTGCCGTACGCAGATAGCATGACGTGATGTCGAAGTGGACGATAATAAAGGCAAGTGGAGCAAGAGGTTCGTGCGAGATGTTAACGAGCTTTTGTTACTCCCCGTTGAGATTAGAGATCTGATATGTATACAGAGGTGTTGGGATACGGCCAGTTTCCGAGGAAATGTTGTGCTGAGAACGCAGATGTCCAGAAAGCGAGAAAAGATTTGTAAGAGTACCAGCCTCCGTACAGTTCGGTATAGGCGAGATCGGGAAAGACCTTGAGCAGGTTCCTTCCAGGACACTGCTGCGATAAGTTTTGCACCGAGGATCAGTGGTGTCACGTGTATTCAGAAGGCCAGAGGCCGAAGCCAGTGACGTGTTTCTTTACGAGTGATCTTACTAATTGGCCGAGAGATGACCAGAGGAGTGCCAGAGCGGAATCGTTTCCGTTAGCACACCTGACCGGGCCGATGAGCCGATAGATTGCGAGGTTGGTAATCCGCAGAGAAATGAGGACCTAGAGACAGAGGACGCCAGACCGTGAGCAGGAGACAAGTGGATGTTCTTGCTCTGCCAGTTTTGGGAGCACCGACTTTTTTCGACATTGTAGGAGGTGTACCTCAATGTCATTTCTTGCGATTTGCGTTTGTGATCCGAGTATCACGCTTATATCACTTGGATTTGAGTTTCATTATATGGTTTTCGTGCACCTTGGCTGCACCTACAGGGTATTTACATTTCGTGAACAGTTATTGCACTTGATATCGGTTTTGTGCCTTGACTGCACGTGGCTATGATTTCGTAGATTTCGTACGGATGATTTGATTTTTATGCATGTGGTACGCACTCGATTTGATTTTTGCACTAGGTATAGCTCATGTATGCTTGCAGTGCATTGATACGTGTTTTGTGCACGCAGTTGCACATGTTCATGATTTTTATACACCTTGGTACACTCGGTGTTGCTATTATACGTATTTGAGTTATTGATGAGTTCCCGTGCATTTGTTGCACTGAATTGGGTATTTCATGCACTAGATGCACTGGATTTGTGTTTCGTGCACTGGATGCACTGGATTTGGTTTTTCGTGCACTGGATGCACCCGATTTGTATTTTGTGCATTTGTTGTACCAGATTCGTATTTCGTGAATTTGTTGCCCTAGATTGTTTTTCCATGCATCGATTGCACCGGATTTATACTCCGTGCCTTGGTTGCACCCGATTTATGTCTTGAGCATTTGTGTTACCAGATTTGTGTTTTCGAGAGCGTTTGCACTTGATGTTCGTATTCGTGCATGCTACCACACCATATGTTTTACGGACCTGACGCGCTTGGGTCAGATTTTTACGCATATTAGGCGCTGGGTACTGAATTTTGTGCGCATCGGATGCACTTGAGTGAGATTTTATACGTGCATGTTGGATGCACTTGACTTAGGTTTTATTCGTTCATGACAGATGCACTTGAATTGGATTTTTGCGTATGATTGGGCGCATGATGTGAGATGTGATTTTGTGCACACCGGTTGCACTCGATCGGGATTTTCTTTCGTGCATGCTAGTTGCACTAGATTAAGATTTTCATGCACTATAGATGCACTAGATGTTGTTGTCGTGAGCACCTGTTGCACTGGACAGAAGTTTTCGTGCACACCGTTGCACTTAGTTTTGCTTTTGTGCATATTGTAGCACTTGTATTGGATTTGATTTCCGTGCAAACCAGACGTAATGTGTTCCCATCAATTAATACCGATCACACCAGAAAAGAACAAAAATAGAATGTACGTATATACCATCCGCATTGGCCACGTCATGTATCGTTAGGTTACTTAACTAACGGCAGAGCGGGAGCAGGGCTAGCATGGATACAAAACATATACAATGTTTATATATATATATATATATATAGTCATCTCATGCATGATATAAGCAACATCGCAGAAAAGCGATATGCAATATGGAATAGCGGATAATCTAGGAGCCCCGGGTTTCATTTGAGCCGCAAATGAAACTCGACGTTCCCCGGTCATGTAGATAGCCCGTGCAATATAGAACCAAGACCCCTGTGAGTGTGACAAGTTACCCGCCAATTCCAGAAGTGAGGCAACCCACACTCTAGGTAATAAGCGGGACACACTGCACTTCACGGAATCTGGTAACTTGAGCACTCCACCGTGGGTCATCCTAAAACCCCTACATGTGCGGCGAATAGCCCGCCAATTCTAGAGCGAGGCGGCACGAACTCGCCACTATGAGATGGCCACCTAACGCACTCTAGAACTCGGCTATTCGAGAACTTCTCTGTGGCTTTATCCTAGTAGAGAAATGAAATAATATACAACGGTGATATCGACCTCAACCCGGACGTGTCCCAATAAAAGAATATACATACTAGCAGAAACGTCAGTCCACATGTTGGAGGCTTACCCCATAATAATGAATATACAAAAGAACTCAAAACTGTACAACATACATTGCACAAAAGGCTATCCAACACGACAATCCGTCGAAACCATCACAGAGATATCTCAAGCAACATTACAAGTAAACAAGATGCGTGTAACCCCTTCTAATCGACGTATAGCGATTAGAAGATATTAAACAACACATATACGCATAACATAAGCACGTATTGAAAGACACGACATTAGAATTCCGCGCACAATAGCAAACACAACAAGTTTTCCCAAAACTGAAAAAACAGTTCACTAAAACCCCAAAATTCCAACGTTTTAAGCCAATCCTTGAGTCGAAAGGAACTCGAAACTCGCCCGAACTTTCACGGGAAGGAAGTAACCAAAATTAACTATCGCTCTAGGGGGCTAGAGGGGGTACCAACTCTGCACCCCCACGGGGCCACCATGAGGTGGCCCTAAAGGGGTGACAGACCTAAGCCTACCCATTGGGGTATGGCTCGGGTCCTTACCCCCAAGGCCACCACATAGTAGTCTTGGGGGGTGGGCTTAACCTTCTTTCCCCCTGAGCCAATCCCCGGGGTACCCACGCATCACCCTGCGGCTTCTAGGTCCAAACCGTGAGCCCGCGGGGAGTGCAAACATGTTAAAACTAGGAATTTCAGGACTGTTTTTGTCGGCAGATTTTGCGCGACGAAAACGGCGGAATTTGAACGTCGTAACTAACTAGTTTATGTTTTTAGGTGGCTCTGATACCATGATAAAGTTCATAGCACCCATGTTGCTACAACCACGACCTATGCGGGATGAAAACAAAAATTTGAGAAGCGCTAGGAACTTAAACCTTAGAATCCTAACTAAAAACTTAAACTAAAAAACTACAAAGAGCTTATCTACTATGAAAAGAGATTATACAAAAAGATTCGTGTCCTTCGGTTTTCAAATTCTCTTATTTTGCTCATTGGGACTCCGGGATCGAGCTTGTCCACCGGTCTTCCTTTTTCAAAGATGATCCACCCGAGAGATATGGTTCAAGGCTCTAGCTCCACACAACAATCAAGTGGGGCAACTAAAGACCCTAGGTTGCTAATCTAGAGTTCTTAGAGATGTAGTGAAGTGTTCAAGTATTTTTCTAGCTCTTCTTCTCTTTGATTCTCAACTCATGAGAGTGTAAGAGAAGAGGAAGAAGGAGGAGGAGTTATGTAAGGAGAGAGAACAAAATGGTGAGAATGAAAAAACTAAGTGAGGGAAAATGTAAGCGATGGTCTTTTGAAAAGATTTTTACAAATATAATATAGCAACCATGCTTGAATAGTTTGCACAAATGAATATACAATTCATTTGTCAATCCTATTCAAGCATGTCTCTCACCATTCTCACCTTACATAACCTTTACACATCATTTCTATTATTAATCAAAATAGAAAATGCAAGATGAGGTTTCCTCCTTCTAGAATCTATACTTGTATAAATACAAGAATACATATCCGTATATACATACCTGTATTCGTATCAAAATACGAATACCCAAAGAGATAGAATAATACAATGAACATAATACTAGAATATACATATCGAAATATTTATATATATATATATGTATATAAATTATTAAATCAATACTTGATTTAATAATCTGGTTTAATCATAAGCCGGCCAGTATTATCATACGCCCTATTAAAGTCCATATAGCTAGTACACATATTTAATCGAAACCCTGCACGTATCAAAATACGACCACTACATCATTTCGCCTGAACTAAGGAAACCCTCTGTGTAGGACTCTGAAGACTCGACAGTACGCTGGAAGTGAGTTACTAGATAAATCCATAACCACAAGCACGTCAGCGACACTAGCTGTACGTAACGGCTACCCGGGTATCTATTGAAAGGAAGGCCGACGTACAAGAACCCTACTGAGCCTATCTATGACAATCTCCATACAGTTTGGTCTTTTCGTCTAAGAGTATCGCATACCGGGTCTAGGGGATAGTGAATGTCAGACCCTAATAACCCGATAATTCGGCTCGATGTGGCTCAGGGACAATCCAAGAAACTACTGATCTAATTATCAGTAAATCTTAACTTCTTTGGCCAAGGACTTATGGTGTTGGCCAACCGAACACAGTGCGACATCGACTCCCTATACCGGGAGAGAAGAATCCCTAGCAATTGCTCACTGCCTCCATATAACTCGGGAATGTACCCAACTAAAACCAGTTTGCATGACTCAGTAGAGCCATGGTAGGGTAGTAATATAAGTATAATGGGAAATCACATAAGAAAACTGATGATCTCAGGTCTAAAGACTAACCTGTACTCATGTCACTTGAGAACTGCTATCAGACGAAAGGTATAAAACCATCTAGAAGTTCTCGGCAAGTCCGTCCAGTGTACTCACCTCCAGTGAACACCTGTATACGATCTTAGGTGCCAAAAACCAATAGTTTTGGGACCAAGCATCGCCCCTCATCGAGGTAGAAATGCATACACCAATCTCTCCGGAATATTGATACCCAGTCTCGATACTCCGATGACTAGGGAAATTTAAGGATGTGCTTATAGACTACGCAGCCCCCACATATATGATCACCATCATAACACTGGTAGTCAAGTAATAATCCTACGAGCTTTATCAAAGTGTATTAGCGATATGTAATAACAAGTAAAACATATACACATGTTAAGACAAAGACAAACCAATTAGCATACTATCATATCAAGTAAGATTGTCCTGTACATACATATGTCCAAGCATCCATTATATATATATATATGCACACACAATAATGGCCTCTAGGACATATATATCAAACAATATATATATATATATATATATATATATATATATCCAACAATATATATATATATATATATATCTGTGATGGTTTAGATGGATTGTCATGTCGGATAGCCCCGTGTACGCTTGCTTGCACAGTTTTGATTTATAAATGTTGTATTCATTTGTTCTGGACGAGCTCCAACTTGTGGCCGCCGTTTCCATAATATGTATATTCTTTTATTGGGGCACAAACATGATGCGATCGATGCCACCCTTGTATATATTTCATTTTTGTACTAGGATTACCTCGCAGAGGAGCGCTCGAGTCATTAGATTCCAGATTTCAGAGGGTGGCCATCTCATGGAGTTGGGATCGTACTGCCTATTTCTGGGATTGGCGGTTGGCTCGCCGCTCCCATAAGGGGTTAGGATCGATGTTGTCTGGGTTGTTAGTGATATATGCCCTAGAGGCCATTATTGTACAGTACCGGATTGTCTATTACATTTTTGAAGCTTGGGATATACACAGATATAATAACAGTCTTGCTCAATATGATAGTATGCTATCTGGTTTGAATCTATCTTAATATGTGTATATGTTTCTTTTAGCATTTTGCTAATACATATTGATAGATCCCTTAGGATCTTTGCTTGACTACCTGCGTTGTGATGGCAGTCGCATTGGTGGGGGCTAGGTAGTTTATAAGCATATCCTTAAGCTTCTCCCTAGTCGTAGGATTATCGAGACAGGGCATCGATACTCCAGAGTAGACTAGTGTATATGCTTCTTAACCCCAGTAAGAGGAGGTGGCCTGTCCCGCAGCCATTGGTATACGGTACCAGAGATAGTATACAGGTGCTCATTGCGCTATGAGTTACACTGGACGGACTCGATGGGAACTGCTGGTTGGTATTATACCTATCTTCAGTTAGCAATTCCCGGGTGACATGAGTACAGGTTAGCTCGTTGACTTGACATCACTATTTGTCTCGAGTGTTCCCACTGTACTTAAATTACTATCCTACCACAGCTCAAATGAGTTGTGCAAACAGGTAGTGGTTGAGTGCGGTCCCGAATCACTTGGGGGCATAGTGGATAGAAATGATTCGTCTCTCCTGGTATTGCGAGTTGATATCGCGTTGTGTTCGGATAGCCAATACACAAAGTCCCTGGCCAGGGCAAGTGCGATTTACTGGTAGGTACATCAGTAGTTTCTCAGGATGTATTGGGCTCCACACCGACATGACTTAATGCGCTATTAGGGATCTAATGTTTACTACCCCTAGGCCCGATATGTGATACTCTTAGATGAATAGACAGGACTGTACGGAGATTGTCACGGATAGGTTCAGTATGGGTTCGGATGAGTTCGCTCGTCGGCTTTCTTTTCGACAGGTACCATGGTAGTCGTTACATACAGCTAGTGCCGCTGACGGACTTATGGTTAAACCCACTGCCAGCGTACTGTCGAGTCTTTAGAGTCCCACACAGAGAGTTTTCCTGGTTCAGGAAAAATGATGTAGAGGCTGTATGCTTTTACATCCAGGGTTCCGATCATATACGTGTACTAGCTACACAGATGTTGTTCGGATGGATAATACTAGTGGGCTTTAGATTAAGCCGGATTCTAGTGTTATATTATTGGATTATTATTATCTCATTGTTTTCTTATTTTTGCAGTACGAATATAGGTATGTATATATGGTGAAGGAATTCTTTTAATTTTACAAGAGATGCTTCTATAAGGGGACACCTCATTATTGGATTTATTTATTTTTGGAAATTAAATTAATGAGGTGGAAAATGGAGATATTTGTGGCATGGGTGAAGCATGGCTAATTCTTTAGTTTATTGGTTTGCCTTTACTATTCAAGCATGGTTTTTATTTGTTTATGGAAAATATTGCATACTTGATCATTGAGAAAGAATGAGCCATTCTTCACTTGGAAAAAGACTTGCTCATTTGTGTTTTCTCTTTCTTTCTCCATTATTCTTCTCCTTCTTCCTCAAGACCCTAACTCTCATATGTGTTGTGAATCCTAGGGTCATTTGAGATAAAATACTCCAATTAATACTTTACGTCTCCTAAGCTATCTAGATTAGTGAACTAGGTACTTTAGTTACCTTGGTTTAGAGGTTGGATCTTGAACCATAGACTCTCGGGTGGATCGTCTTTGACACGAGGAGAACGATGGTCAAATGTGATCCGCATCTTCTAGGAGCTCAAGGAGAGGAGAAGAAGACCCGAAGGACTTGAATCAAGGAGGTATAAAACTCTTTCATAGTAGTTTAGAAGCTCCAAGTGTTTAGCTAGTTAAGGTTTCCGAAAAGATCCTGTAAGATAGGTCGATGTTGCAAGCTTTAAAATATATTTTCGTATATTCCGCCTCCCCACAAGTGTGTGGGGCGTGCGATGTCGACTTACAGTGGTATTATATCCTACTTAAACCTTAACTAGCTTGTTAGCAAGTGTTTAGAACTTCGATCGACGGAAAATATCCAAAATTGCATTTCCAAGTCATGTTTGTTGTTCGATTTTCAAAGTTGTTCAAAAAATTATTTCAGTGACCTTAAAATTACATGCAGGCTTTTATAAGACCAAGAAAAAATTTCGAGCACTTAAGCCTATAACTCGGCCGCTAATCCGCGGCCAAATAAGTCATTTGGCCGCGGATCCGTAGCCGAGTTATGGAAAAAGTGCTACCAATTTTTTATGTGGTTCAGGTTCATGGAAATGTGATTTTTGGTACATTTGGTTTTTGCCTAGATTTGTTTGTGTACTGGTTTGTACATGGGGTAAATGCGGAAAGTTATTATCGATCAAAATTCTAAATTCTTGATTAACTGTGTATTTTGTTTGTATATGTGTTGTCCTCTGAGTCTACTCTCCTAACCTTTATCACCCCGGAGATCAACTATCTCCATGATCAGGTGATGCTTCCTCAGAATTTGTCTGGGTCACTGATGGGACCAGGGTTCCAGGGCCGAAGCCGCACTTCCATTGTCATACAATGGCAGGAACCTAGTTCATCTTATGAACCAATATACACCCAAACTTCCTTTTTGGTAGTATCTTCAATAGCGATGTTACCATCCTTTATCGTCTAGTTTGCCACGGTATCTAGCTTGGAACTCTTCCAACATACCGTCCCTCTACTGAGGGTAAAGACAATGCCCGTGACTGACATTCAGTCGTCTTTATCACCCTGGAACTCTTCCAGTGATTCTCCCCAGGATCGATTGATACCATCTCACTACATCTAGTGAAAATCCTAGCATCCAATTACATCTATCTCATAGATGAAAACTCAGGATTTAGGAGATATCACTTTGATCCTATTTGGAGAATCCTAGTGATAATAGGAGATTGGCCGATCGTATTATAGGAAACTCTCTTCCTATCAAGAGTATGTTGTCTACGTACAATACGAAGATGACCACCTTACTCTCTACTACCCTTTTGTATATACAAGGTTCGTCTACCATTTTGATGAAGTCAAACACTTTGACTATCACATCAAAACAGACGTTCCAACTCCGCGATGCCTGCTTTATTCTGTAAAGCAACTTGCACACGTTTCCGCTGCTCCCACTGTCTACGAGGCCCTCTGGCTGTGCACTTACAGACGTTCTCTTCTAAATCAGTATTTAGAAAAGCAGTCATGGCACCCAATCGCCAGATATCGTAGTCATGGTATGTAGCCGTGGTAAGTAGGATCTGGATAGACTTAAGCATAGCTACTGGAAAAAGGTTTCATCATTATCCACGCCTGGTCGATGACGAAAACCTTTAACAAGTCTAGTTTTGAAAGTCTCAACTTTTCCATTTACACCAAGTCATCTTCTCAAGATATACTTGCTCCTGATGGGGATTTAACCCTTCAGATATAGCAGCCAAAGTCCATACTTTGTTGGTGTCTATGGACATCTCAGATTGCTAAGCATCCAGCCATTCTTACAGAGTCCCTACTCTTGATGGCCTGCTCGAAACTAGTTGGGTCATCATCACATGATGCAATCCTTGCTCCCACTGTCATCGAGAAACCGAAGTATCTCTCAAGCAGGTGAGGAACCCTGCTAGATCGGTGGAGAGGCTGAGGTTCGTCGGGAATTATTGAATCCTTTGGTTCTGTCAAATCATCAGCTGCAGTTTGTATAGCTGGAACATTTCCAGTTCTACATAACTGACCTTGTCTCGATCTTGTCCGGATTTTGCTTTTGACATAGGCCGGACATTCCCAAATCTTAACTTCCTTAAGAGATAGGATCTTCCCACACCATATCTTATATGGAGTGGCAGACATTGATTTGATTCGAACCTAATTCAATAGGTATGCAGCTTCTCAAGTGCACAACCCCAGAAAAGGAAACAGGTAACTCAGTAGTACTCATCATAGAGCACACCTTATCATATAGGGTGTGATTGCCCCGCCCCGATATACCATCGTGCTATGGTGTATACGGAGCAGTAATGCTGAGAGAGAATCTCATTCTCCTTTAGAATAGTCCAGGAATTCTATGCACAAGTATTCTCCTCCCTGATCTCATCATAGGACATAATACTTATACCCGCATTTTGGTTCTCTAGTTCTAACTTATATTCTGTGAATATCTCAAAGGTTCGGACTTATGTTTCAACAGGAACATATGACTGAATCTTGAGAGATTATCAGAGAATATAATGAAGTATAAAGAACCAGTCCTGGCATGTGTAGACAGGAGACTTTACATACATCATCATGTATCAGTTCCAAGAGTTTACTAACTCTTTCTCTGTTTCCAATAAACAGAGCTATGGTCATCTTATCTTTGTGACATGACTGGCAAGTTTCACAAGATGTAAATTCAAACTGATTTAAATATGCATCTAAAATGTAACTTCAGCCAGTCGGGTCGCATTGATGTGACCTAGTCTACAATGCCTCAAGAAGGATTAACTCTTTCTCTTGTGTGTGTTCAGTATACAAGGAACTGTAGTTTGATTTAGAACGTCAATGCTTTTAGATAACGTGCCTGAACCGATCAACTTTTGATATAGGAAATGTTCAAAACATTATCCAACAATACAAAATTATATCCTTCTTTACTAATAAAGAGACAGATATGATTTTGTATATCAGGTTCGGTATCTAATAGCATTTGTTCAAAATCAATGTACTGGTAATACAGGGTGACAGTGACCAACAGACTTGGCTGCAACACTTGCCCTGGTTTCTGTCTCATGAAACTTATCACCCGTTCTCAGTTTTTCTACCTTTTTGTAGCCCTATGTAACTGCTTACATATCTGGGATCCTGATCCGGTATCATATATCGAAGATACAGAGGATACTGAGAAACAGTTCTGTTTAACGAACACACCCGAAGGAGATGCATCATATGCACTTTCTTCGTTTGGGCGGCATAGGAATTCTGGTATTCCCCAATTTCCTGCTCTGTCTTATAACAATTATAAGTTGGAGCGGGACCAACGTTCCCCAGCTCAGTATAACAAGCAGGTTCGGTCAATACATCCATATTATTATCTTGATTAAGGCGTGATATGGTCGCTACCTGGAGAGAGAGAGAAGAAAACACTCAGCGTGCGCTCTTGCAAGATCAGATTGGTTATTTATTTTATCTAATCAGGATGGCTCCCACTGTTTTTATCAAATCTTCCTTCAAACCCTAAAAGGAAAAACTAGCCGGGATTAATTACACTCTACAAGTTCGCCAATCTTTCAGCCTGGCCAGTGTCGGTACTTTGAGGGAGGTTTCCCGTGCTTTCGCACGGACCTAATTACAGTAAACCTCGTTTTCCCAGAGGCGTAACCCCGTTGACACCTTTCTAGACACCTACTTGATCGGCTAATTGTAAAGTGCAAAACTCTCCCCGGAGTAACAATTACTCGCAGTGGGTATCGGGATCCAACTATCATATAGAAGGTATGCAATATCATTGCAAATTTCAACACTTGAAACTCCCGATAAAGGTTTTTACCCCTAGCACCTATGACCTTAACTATGGTCAACAAATCATAAGTACTAGTCAAGTTCTACCCGTCATTTCATGATTAATCAGACCCACCCACATGACCCTTAACTAAGGTCAACAAAGTCACGCGACTGTCCTAACTAATCGCATCATATGCGGTGTAGGAAGACATCACTTAGCTACCGTACACTGTGCCTTAACTAAAGTCAACAAACACAGCACGAATACTAAGTACTCTACTTCCTAAAATGACGGAGGGTTGCGAATGGTTTTTGTGAAAACCTTTAACGCTTTGAACTTGATCTCGTTGCGGAATCAAATGGTTTTTAAATGGAATGTTTTTGAGGCTTTTCTAGTTTTGCTAAAGGGGTCACTCCCGGTGAAGGGATCGTCGGCCCTTTCCTCGTCGAATGAGGTGCGGGATATATCGTATATATCACTGTGCAAAGCAGAAACTATAGAAGCGATCAAAAGACAAACCGAGGGTTGTAGCATCTGCCAGTTATTGCTAAAGGAGTCACTCCCGATGAAGGGATCTCGGTCCTTTCCTTATCGAATAAGGTGCAGGATGTTCTACAAGGAACACCACGATGCAAAGCAAGAACTGTAACTACCTGTTTTTATTTTGAAATTCGATTCCACAACATCAATTAGGTTTATTTTCTTTCATTAATCTCATTAATGAATATCCCATCATTTAAGTCCACCTAATCATCACAGATAAATATAACGTACGCTTATGCCATCCACATTCGCCTCGATGTCCCGTCTGCACCGTTAGGTTAGGTAACTAACGGCAGAACGAGGCAGGGCTAGCGCGGGTGTAAAACATAAGCAACGTCTATATAATATATCATATATACTATATACTATATCTATCTGAACAGAGCACAGAACATCGCATGATCACATCACAGAGAACGCAGCAGAAAGAATCATATGAAATATTGGATATACTAGGACGTCCGTGTTTTCAATACGAGCCAGTATAAAACACGGATTCTACGGTCGTGATGAATAGCCAATCCCACACCCCTAGACCCCTACGAGAGCGGCAAGCAACCCTACCAATTCTAGGGTTAGGAGACCCGGACTCGACTCCTCGAGTTGGTCTCCCACTGGACCCCAGAACCCGGTTACTTGTGCTCCCCTCCTTGGGTCTATCCTAATGCGGAAAAGTAAATAATATACAAATGGTGACAACATCCGCAACTTGGAAGTGCCCCAATAAAAGAATATTACATACAAGTTTTTACATGAATGAAAATGAAAAACACTCATCTCACATAAAAACTCCGGCTATTCAAACACGACGATCCAATATAACATATCCAGCAACACATAACATCACATGTCATCAACGTAAGTAAATATGTCCATCCCAATTGTCGTTGACATATAGCAACGAAACCGGCGATATCACATATTACACTTACTGTCACAGAAAAGAAAGTGTAAAACTACAACAGTTGGAATCCGCAACTCCTTTAGACATCACATGCCTAATCAAATGAATTCTTTAGACATCGCATGCCTAACAATTATAAATCTTGCATTTTAGTCTCATTATCGAAAACTCTTTTCAATATCAAGTCGGGCAATTCAGCAGGATTCCCGACATTCTGATCGAATGCTCATCGCAAACTTCAGTAGACGGCCGCACCCCCGATGCCGTCGACGAAGTGCACCAAGGCGGAACACCGCTACCGCGAGCACCCGAACGGATGCTTTCGGCGACGGGGTTCTCCTACAGTCACTTGGTTGGGGCTATGGAGTGAGGCTGTCTATTAAGTTTACCCGGCGAGTATCTGCGTACGCTACGTGATTGCGACGGACTTTTGATCACATCAAAATTCCGTGGCAACCGATCAAGTGAGACTAAACTGCTATGTTTATAACCTTCATTTAGTTATCTCATAACTACTTGTGAATTCCAAGTATTGTATCCCATTCCGGATAAATAGAAAATGTCAAACTTTTCGATCGAACAATCGAACACCCAAGTTTTCCCGATACAGATCAACACATGAAACAAGTCTAAAAACATTCAGTTCGTGCCTCAGTACCAACGGTCCAGCCGTAGAAGGGTCAAGCCAACGCCTCACATGTGGCACGCCGTACTGCCCCAAACCCGAAGGTTCAAAGGGCAGTTCAAGACGGTCACATAATCGAGTTAAGGTTTGTTGTCTTCTAGAGGGTCCATCGCGTTACTTGCACTACTTAGAACGTCGTTAAACTACGGAAAAATCCAACACTTGGAAATTTCCCAGGGGGGAAATTGGGTATTTATATCCGGTCGAACTTTTTAACATATTCTAAAATTTATCCGGAAAAACACACTAACAAAATTAGACAATCCGATCGATACACTGAGTTCCCAATACAACCCAGAAAATAAAACTCTGGAACAAATATTAAAATATTCCCAGGAAAACCAGCACTACTTACTAAGAATTACTGTTCAAACTTCGATGCACAAAATGACAACACTGCCGCGGAACCGCCGCACGAGCCATGCTCGTGCCGCGGATCCGCGGCTCTTTGATGGAATTAGTCCATCGAAATTCACAGAAACTCTTAGATTATCCTGCTGATTTTTCTGAATATTTTTAATGTGGAAAAATCCCCGAAATTAAAAAATGTACAGAGAGCATGATAAAAGCGGGGTTTCGGGTCGATCGGACTTCTAATTCCGTCTGGACTTCGTCTAAGGCTCTAGCTAGGCTCTGATACCACTGTAGGGTTCCTAGGCACGCTAAGGAGGTCTCACAAGGCATCAACCATGCCATTTTCTAAAAATCTAGGTGCCGAGAAACCCGACTACGGATCGTTGGCTAGAAATCTAGGCGAAAATGAAATCTAGTTAACATCTTAACAAAAAGGAAACGGAAATACAACCTTTGTAGATCCGGTGCTCCACCTCCATAGCTCCGCAACAAAGTCCCCTCGCTGTCCTAGTGAATTCCCGGGTTCTAGCGTCAGCTTTATCGGAGAATAGGCGAGCTAGGTCGTCGATGTCCATGCCGAAGATGATCTACGTCGAGGCATCGCTAGATCAAGCTCCACCTTCACCAAGCCATGAAAACTTGTGAAGGAAACACCCTATACTACTTGGCAAGAGGTAGAGGATGAAGAAATAGGAGTTGGGTTCACTTTAGAATTGGATTTCTCACTCAAATACATCAATCACCATTGATGAAGAAACCTTTCTTCTTGTGAGGAAGAAGAAGAAGAAGATGAAAAGTGTTATGATATCTTATTAAAAATGAAAAGAAAAAAGAATACTTATCATAATTGAACCATGGTTTAGTGTAGAGAATTGATTAGGGTTAAGTGGAATGGTTAGGGTTAAGCATGAGACAAAATGGTTACAAAGTCAAAGTGTTCATGAAACTTCATGAACAAAACAAAACATGCCACCATTTTCTCATTTGCTTTTCTTTTTCAAAAAGAATAAATAAATGAATAAAATGAATAAGCAAATAGTAAACCCTAACCATTTCATTAACCAAGGTTTAATTCTTTACACTTAACCAAAAGGCATGTATCATCAAACATGATACAAGCAAGTGCACAAAATCATATCGCATATGCAATGCGCAGATATCGAGCGAGAAAATCCATTTAAAGTGAACCGATACTAGTTAATGCAACGTAATATATCAAATATATATATAATTATACATTAAACCATTAAATCAACACTTGATTTAACGATCCGGTCATATCGCATATAACCGACTAGTATCCAATGTATCGGCTTATCGAATCAAACCTTGATTCGATGACTAGGTTATATCGCATATAACCATTCGACACATTCATCGCGAGAATGAAATACGGTATCACATACACGCATTATTCTCAGTCCCGCACATATCTCATATGCGCTCCTATTTCGTTTCGCTTGAGCCAGGAAACCTCTTTGTAGGACTCTAAAGACTCGTCAATACGCCGGCAGCGGATGATGATCATATCAAACATCCACAAGCCGCAAGCGGTCTGCTAAACATAACGGCCACCCGGGTATTGAACGATCAGAAGATCGACGAGCAAGCCCGCTCACACTCCTGTGAATCCAACCAGTAACACTTACCGTATAGTCAGGTCTATTCGTCTGATATGTCGCATATCTCGCCTAGGGGTGGTAAACGTCAGACCCCAATAGCTCGATAAGTCATGCCGACGTAAGGTCCATAACATTCGTGAAACTACTGATAACTCTTACCAGTATATCACGGCAACCCTGGCCAGGGATTTCCTGTTATGGCCAGTCGAGCATAGCGCAACATCAACCCCCAATACCGGGAGAGACGAATCCCCTCCTATCGCTCATTGCCTCTATGTGAATCGGGACTGTACCCAAAAACCACCTGTTTGCTCAACTCAGTAGAGCCGTGGTAGGGTGGAAATCAAAGCACAGTGGGAGACACACAAGACTCTATGACGATCTCGGGTCAACAGACTAAGCTGTACCAGTGTCACCAGAGAACTGCCATCTGACGTGAGGTATAATACCATCTGGGAGTTCTCGGCGAGTCCGTTCAGTGTACCCAGTCTCTACTGAGCACCCGCATACCATCTTCGATGTCAAACACCAATGGATATGGGATCATCCATCGCCCATCGCATGGGTCGAGAAGATATGCGCTAGTCTACTCTGGAATATCGATGCCCTGTCTCGATATTCCCTCGACTAGGAACATTTCAAGGATGTACTCATGGACTATCCAGGCCCCACTAGTATGATCTGCATCACAGTCCTGGAAGTCGAGTACACATCCTAAGGGCTTTATCAACATGTAACAGAGAGATAGAAAGTATACACGTTAAGATAAACAGCAACCAGATAGCGTACTATCATGTCGAGCAAGAAAGTCCTATCTATATATGTCCCAGCATCCACTACAATATACATCCAATGTACAGTAATGGCCTCTAGGGCATACATATAACTAACAATTGCACGCGACGAATGGCTATATATATCATATATAATAAACGTTGCTTATGTTTTGCACCCGCGCTAGTCCAGCCCCCGCTCTGCCGTTAATTAAGTAACCTAACGGTGCATGACGGGTCCGCATGCTAGTGAGAATCCTAACATCTAGTGAGAATCCTAACATCCAATTAAGGAACACTTCCAGCGATTCTCCCCAGGATAGATTGATACCATCTCACTACAACTAGTGAGAATCCTAACATCCAATTAGATCTATCTCATAGATCTAAAACCCAGGATTTAGTAGGTATCACATTTTGATCCTATATGGAGAATCATGGTGATAAGTGGAGATTGACCGAGCGTAGCATAGGAAACTCCTTTCTTATCAAGAGTATGTCATCTACGTACTCTACGAGGATCACCACCATACTCCCTACTACCATTTTGTTTATAGAAGGTTCATCTACCATTTTGATGATGTCAAACTCTTTGACTAACACATCAAAACAGACGTTCCAACTCGGCGATGCCTGCTTTATCGTATAAAGCATCTTGCACACGTTTCCGCTGCTCCCACTGTCTACGAGGCCCTCTGGCTGTGTACTTATAGACGCTCTCTTCCAAAACATCATTTAGAAAAGCAGTCATGACACCCAACCACCAGATATCGTAGTCATGGTATGTAGCCGTGACAAGTAGGATCTAGATGGACTTAAGCATAGCTACTTGAAAAGGTTTCATCATTATCCGCACCTGGTCAATGATGCAAACTTTTAACAAGTCTAGCTTTGAAAGTCTCAACTTTTCTAAGTACATCAAGTAATCTTCTCAAGATATACTTGCTCCTGATGGGGATTTAACCCTTCAGATATAGCAACAAAAGTCCATACTTTGTTGGTGTATAAGGATTCCATCTCAGATCGATAAACATCCAGCCATTCTTACAGAGTCTCACTCCTGATGGCCAGCTCGAAACTAGTTGGGTCATCATCTCATGATGTAATCCTCGCTCCCACTGTCATATAGAAACCGAAGTAACTCTCAGGTGGGTGAGGAACCCTACTAGATCGGCGGAGAGGCTGAGGTTCGTTGGAAACTATTGAATCCTTCGTTTCTACCAAATCATTTGCTGCAGTTTGTATAGCTGGAACCTTTCCAGTTCTACATTACAGACCTTGCCTCGAGCTTGTCCGGATTTTGCTTTTAGACATAGGCCGGACAACCCCAAATCTTAACTAACTTAAGATATGGGCTCTTCCCTTTCCATATCACATATGAAGCGGTAGGCAACTGATTTGATTCGAACCTTATTCAATAGGTATGCAGCTTCATAAGTGCATAACCCCCAAAAGGAAATAGGTAACTCAGTAATACTCATCATAGAGCATACCATATCATATAGGGTGTGATTGCTCCGCCCCGATATACCATTGTGCTATGGTGTATTCGGAGGAGTAATGCCGAGAGAGAATCTCATTCTCCTTTAGAAAAGTCCAAGAATTCCGTGCTCAAGTATTCTCTTCCCTGATCTCATCATAGGACATAATACTTATACCCGTATTTTGGTTCTCTACTTCTAACTTATATTCTGTGAATATCTCAAAAGGTTCGGACTTGTGTTTCAACAAGAACATATGTCTGAATCTAAAGAGATCATCAGAGAACGTAATGAAGTAAAAAGAACCAATCCTGGCATGTGTAGACAAGGGACCTTACATACATCAACATGTATCATCCCAAGAGTTCACTAACTCTTTCTCTGTTTCCAATAAACAGAGCTATGGTCATCTTATCTTTGTGACATGACTGGCGAGTTTCACAAGATGTAAATTCAAACTGCTTTAAATATGCATCTAAATATAACTCCAGCTAGTCGGGTCGCATTGATATGACCCAGTCTACAATACCTTAAGAAGGATTCGTTCATTTCTGAACTCTTCCTCTTGTATGTGTTCTGTATACTAAGAACTGTCATTTGATTTAGAACATCAACGCTTTTAGATAACGTGCCTGAACCGATCAACTTTTGATATAGGAAATGTTCAAAACATTATCCAACAATACAAAATTTTATCATTTCTTTACTAATAAAGAGACTGATATGATTTTGTATATCAGGTTCGGTATCTAATAACATTCGTTCAGAATCAATGTATTACAATACAGGGTGACAGTGACCAATAGACTTGGCTGCAACACTTGCCCCGTTTTCTGCCTCATGAAACTTATCACCCGTTCTCAGTTCTCTACCTACCTGTAGCCCTATGTAGCTGATTACATATCTGGGATCCTGATCCTGTATCACATACCCAGGACGTAAAGGACATTGAGAAACAGTTCTTTATAATGAACACACCCGAAGATGATGCATCATCATGCACTCTCTTCGTTTGGGCGGCACGGGAATTCTGGTAATCCCCAATTTCTTGCTCTGTCTTATAACAATTATAAGGTGGAGCGGGACCAACGTTCCCCAGCTCAGTATAACAAGCGGGATCGGTCAATATTTCGTATTATTATCTTGATTAAGGCGTGACATGGTCGCTACCTGGAGAGAGAGAGAGAAGAAAACACTCAGCGTGCGCTCTTGCAAGATCAGATTGGTTATTATTTTATCTAATCAGGATGGCTCCCACTGCTTTTTATCAAATCTTCCTTCAAACCATAAAAGGAAAGACTAGCCGGGATTAATTACACACTATAAGTTCGCCAATCTTTCAGCCAGGCCAGTGTCGGTACTTTGAGGGAGGTCCCCCGTGCTTTCGCACGAACCTAATTAATGTAAACCTCGTTTTCCCAGAGACGTAACCTCGTTAACACCTTTCTAGACACCTACTTGATCGGCTAATTGTAATGTATAAAACTCTCCCAGGAGTAACTCTTACTCGCAGCGGATATCGGGATCCAACTATCTCATAGAAGGTATGCAATCTCATTGCAAATTTCAACACTTGAAATTCCCGATAATATTTTGCCCCTAGCAGCTATATGACCTTAACATAGTCAACAAATCATAAGTGCTAGTCAAGTTCAACCCATCATTTCCCGATTGAATTAAACCCACCCGCACGACCCTTAACATAGTCAACAAAGTCGCACGACTACCCTAATCCAATCACATCATATGCTTATGCAGATAAGCACTAATTAGCTACCGCACACTACGCCTTAACATAGTCAGCAAACGTAGCACGAATACTAACTAGTACTTATCTGAAATGACGAAGGGCTACGACAGGTTTTTCTGAAAACCTATTGCGTAATGAACTTGATATCGTTGTAGGATCGAATGAATTTTAAAATGGAGTGTTTTTGAGGCTTTTCTAGTTCTGCTAAAGGAGTCACTCCCGGTGAAGGGATCGTCGGTCCTTTCCTCGTCGAATGAGGTGCGGGATATATCATATATATCACTATGCAAAGCAAAAACACTTAAAAGCAATCAAAAGACAAACCGAGTGTGTAGCATCGGCCAATTATTGCTAAAGGAGTCACTCCCGGTGAAGGGATCTCGGTCCCTTCCTTATCGAATAAGGTGCAGGATATATCATATATACCGCTGTGCAAAGCAAGAACTGTAGCTACCTTTTTTATTTTTGAAATTCGATTCTACAATATCTTAGATTTCTTTTATTTCATTAATCTCATTAATGAAGTCCCATCATTTAAATTACCTAAACATCACAGATAAATACGACGTACACTTATGCCATCCGCATTCGCCTCGATGTCCCCTCGTGCACCGTTAGGTTAGGTAACTAACGGCAGAGCGGGGCAGGGCTAGCGCGGGTGTAAAACATAAGTAACGCCTATATAATATATCATATATACTGTATACTGTATCTATCACAGAACATCACATGATCACATCACAGATAACGCAGCAGAAGAATCATATGAAATATTGGATATACTAGGACGTTCGTGTTTTCAATACGAGCCCGTATAAAACACGGATTCCACGGTCATGATGAATAGCCAAACCCACACCCCTAGACCCCTACGAGAGCGGAAAGCAACCCTACCAATTCTAGAGTTAGGAGATCCGGACTCGACTCCTCGAGTTGGTCTCCCACTGGACTCCAGAACCCGGTTACTTGTGCCCTCCTCCTTGGGTCTATCCTAGTGCGGAAAAGTAAATAATATACAAAAGGTGACAATTTCCGCAACCTGGAAGTGCCCCAATAAAAGAATATTACATACAAGTTTTTACATGAATGAAAATGAAAAACACTCATCTCACATAAAAACCCCCCGTCTATTCAAACACGACGATCCAATATAACATATCCAGCAACACATAACATCACATGTCATCAAAGTAAGTAAATATGCGCATCCCAATTGTCGTTGATATATAACAACGAAACCGGCGATATCACATATTACACTTACGGTCACAGAAAAGAAAGTGTAAAACTACAACAGTTGGAATCCGCAACCACCTCAGACATCGCATGCCTGACCAAATGAATTACTTAGACATCGCATGCCTAACAATTACAAACCCGGCATTTTAGTCTCAAAATCGAAAACACTTTTCAATATCAAGTCGGGCAATTCAACAAGATTCCCGACATCCTGATCGAATGCTCGTCGCAAACTTTAGTAGATGGCCGCACCCCCGACGCCGTCGACGAAGTGCACCAAGGCGGAACACCGCCACCGCGAGCACCCGAACGGATGCTTTCGGCGATGGGGTTCTCCTACAGTCACTTGGTCGGGGCTATGGGGTGTAGCTGTCTATTAAGTTTACCCGGCGAGTATCCGCGTACGCTACGTGATTGCGACGGACTTTTGATCACATCAAAATTCCGTGGCAACCGATCAAGTGAGACTAAACTGCTATGTTTATAATATTCATTCAGTTATTTCATAACTTCTTGTGAATTCCAATTATTGTATCCCATTCCGGATAAATAGAAAATGTCAAACTTTCCGATCGAACAATCGAACACCCAAGTTTTCCCGATACAGATCAACACATGAAACAAGTCTAAAAACATTCAGTTCGTGCCTCAGTACCAACGGTCCTGCCGTAGAAGGGTCAAGCCAACGCCTCACATGTGGCACGCCGTATTGCCCCAAACCCGAAGGTTCAAAGGGCAGTTCAAGACGGTTACATAATCGAGTTAAGGTTTGTTGTCTTCTAGAGGGTCCATCGCGTTACTTGCACTACTTAGAACGTCTTTAAACCACGGAAAAATCCAACACTTGGAAATTTCCCGACAGGGAAAAATTGGGTATTTATATCCGGTCGAACTTTTTAACATATTCAAAAATTATCCGGAAAGCCACATAGACAAAATCTGATACTTCGATCGAAACACGAATCCCCAAAACAACCCCAGAATATTCAACTCTTGAATAAATATTAAAAATTCCCAGAAAACTCAGCATCTGAAAAATTGAATTATTGTGCAAATTTTAATGTCTGACGTCATCATACTGCCGCGGAACCGCCGCAGAAGCCAGGCTTCTGCCGCGGTTCCGCCGCCGTTTGCACTGTTCATGAATTAAATTTTGCATCGTAATTCTTATAATTCCCTGCTGAATTTTTAAAGCATTTTTAATGTGGAAAAAACCCAGTTTTTAGAAAAAGTCCAGAGAGCATCAAAAAGTTAGGGTTTCGGGTTCGATCGGGTTTCAAACTTCGTCTACGCATCGCCTAAGGCTCTAGCTAGGCTCTGATACCAATGAAAGGTTCCTAGGCATGCTAATGAGGTCTCACAAGGTATCAACCATGCCAATTTCAAAGTTTTAGGTGCCGAGAAATCCTAATACTAGATCGTTGGTTAGAAGTTTAGGCGAAAAAGAAACTAGTTAACAACTTAACTAAATGGTAAACGGAAATACAACCTTTGTAGATCCGGTTCTCTACCTCCATGGCTCCGCGATGAAGTCTCCTCGCTGTACAAATCGGATCATGGGCTCTAGCGTCGGCTTCATCGGAGAAAAAGCGGGCCAGGTCATCGACGACGATGCCGAAGATGATCTACGTCGAGGCATCGCTAGATCAAGCCCCAACTTCACCAAGTCAAGAAAACTTGTGAAGGAAACACCCTATACTACTTGGCAAGAGGTAGAGAATGAATAAATAGGAAGTGGGTTCACTTTAGAATTGGATTTCTCACTCATTTTCACATTCCACCATTGTTGGTAGAAAGCTTTCTTGAATGTTGAAGATGAAGAAGAAGAAGAAAGAATATCATAAGTATTATTGAAAAAGGATAAATAATATGAATACTTATCATATCCTAACCCTAGTTAAGTGTAGAGAATAGACCATGGTTAGTTTAAATGGTTAGGGTTAAGCATGAAGACAAAATGGTTACAAAGTCAAACCTTCATGAAGATTCAACTAAAAACAAATAATGCCACCATTTTCCCTTTATTCTTTCCAAAATAAATAAATACATAAATAAGAAAGAAAAAGCAAAACCCTAATCATCAACTTAACCATGGTTTAATTCTATACACTTAACCAAATAAGCATGTATCATCAAACATGATACAATCATGTGCACAAAAGTATATCACATATACAACTTGCACATCCGAGTGAGAAAATCCATATAAAGTGAACCAATACTAGTTAATGCAAAGTAATATATCAAATATATAATTATACATTAAATCACTAAATCAACACTTGATTTAATGATCCGGTCATATCGCATATAACCGACTAATATCAACAGTAACAACTTATCGAATCAACACTTGATCCGATAACCCGGCTATATCGCATATAACCGATCAATGTCACAAATCGTGAGAATCGAATACAGTATCACATACTGGTATCATTCTCGGTCCCGCACATATCTCATATGCGCTCCTATTTCGTTTTGCTTGAGCCAGGAAACCTCTGTGTAGGACTCTAAAGACTCGTCAATACGCCGGCAGCAGGTGATGATCATATCAAACACCCACAAGCCGCAAGCGGTCTGCTAAACGTAACGGCCACCCAGGTATTGAGCGATCAGAAGATCGACGAGCAAGCCCGCTCACACTCCAGTGAATCCAACCAGTAACACTACCGTACAGTCCGGTCTCGTCGTCTGATATGTCGCATATCTTGCCTAGGGGTGGTAAACGTCAGACCCCAATAGCTCGATAAGTCGTGTCGATATGAGGTCTATAATAGTTCGAGAAACTACAAGTAACACTTACCAGTAAATCTCAGCAACCCTGGCCAGGGATTTCCAGTTATAGCCAATCGAACACAGTGCAACATCAACTCCCTATACCGGGAGAGACGAATCCCCTCCCATCGCTCATTGCCTCCATGTGACTCGGGACTGTACCCAAAAACCACCATTTTGCACGCCCTCTTGGACGTGGTAAGATGGAAATCAAAGCACAGTGGGAACCACACAAGACTCTATGACGATCTCGGGTCAACAGACTACTCTGTATAAGTGTCACCAGAGAACTGCCATCTGACGTAAGGTATAATACCATCTGGGAGTTCTCGGCGAGTCCTGCCAGTGTACCCAGTCTCTACTGAGCACCCGTATATCATCTCTAATGTCAAACACCAATGGATATGGGATCATCCATCGCCCATCTGTATGGGTCGAGAAGGTATACGCTAGTCTACTCTGGTATATCGATGCCCCGTCTCGATATACCCACGACTAGGGACTTTGAAGGATGTACTTATGGACTACCATGTCCCCACTAGTATGATCCGCATCATAATCCCGGTAGTCAAGTACACATCCTGAGGGCTTTACCAACATGTAATAGAGAGACAATCTGTGTACACGTTAAGGTAAAGAGCAACCAGATAGCATACTATCATGTCGAGCAAGAAAGTCCTCCCTATATATGTCCCAGCATCCACTACAATATACAATATACATCCTATGTACAGTAATGGCCTCTAGGGCATACATATAACTAACATTAACGAACCGGTTCCCTTAAGCTACAAAAGGGTCCGCTTAGCGTCTAACGTGTGTAGCGACATCATCAAAACTAGTCCACGACTGCAAGCTACCGGCAACACTTAAACTACGTCGGATCAATCGTATCACACCTTGCCGAAATGCCTAAAATTAGCTAAGTGGTCCCAGATTTTGATACACAAATAATTAGTGAAAGTTGCAAGTTCCACGAGACCACAAACAACCCCAGAGACCCCACGACCAAGACTCGAGACACCAATCCCTAATTTGGCCGCAAATTGTGGCCAGAACCTATTAATTTGCGGCCATGGGTGCAGGGAATGGGCTCAGGTTTTTATGCTGGGTTCTAGGCCTCTAAACTAGGTCTCTGTGATGGCAACTTCTCCAACAAATTTCTGGAACGATAGCAGATTCACCCGAGACACAATACTATACCAAAATACGACATTTGCACAAAAACTGTAATTTTAGTGTTCTAAACAACAATCACTAGGCAACACAACATTATAAACACCTAATTAACAGTTAGAGATCATTACCTTCCCACATTTGCTAAAAAATCCTAGCTTTCCATACTCCAAGTCATCTTAGTGGCTTAATCTTAACTTGTGAAGGGTTTTAGTGGGGTTTAGTGAAGATTTTGCTTGGTTTTGAGATGATTTGGTTCGGGTTCAGTTGAGGGGGAGAGGATAATGAGAAGAGAACAGAATGTCTGAATGAGAGAGTGAAGTGAGAATGAGGGAGTGTATGGGTGAGGGATGAGGGAAATGAGGGTGTGAGATTAGAGAATGAACCATGCCCATTCTCTTTCCTCATTAAATGCTCCCCATGCTTGCCCATAGCTCATCATGCTATTGTCAACTCTCTCTCTCTCAAGTCAACCCTAATCAACCCTTATTTTAAAAACTAAACAGTTTAAATAATTACATAAAACTTAATTGAAATGGGGTTAAGGTGCCATGGCTACTTAAGCATGGTTAACCCTAATTAACTCTAGGTTAACATGCACAAGTGTGTGCAAGCCCGAAATAAATAATAATAAAATATTTATTAAATTTTATAAAATATGCGAAAACTATTTTGGTTAACTTTTTACTAAAAATCCGCATTATCGCTTAATTAACACTAATCGCATTCTAAGGTGTTACAATCTCCCCCCTTAAAGAAATTCGTCCCCGAATTTAAAAATCTTACTATGCGTACCTTCAAAGAGATGAGGGAATTTCTTCCGCATCTCGCTCTCGGCCTCCCAAGCGACCTCTTCACTATTCGGGCCATGCCAAAGAACCTTCACAGATGGCAAGATCTTTGACCGAAGTTTCTTCACCTGCTGATCTAATATAATTATCAGCTGCTCGGTGAACGAAAGATTGCGCTCTAGCTGAACGGTCTGGTGCTGAATCATGTGAGAAAGGTCATGAAGGTACTTGCGAAGCATCGACACATGGAATATAGGGTGAACATCCAGAAAACTGGACGGAAGTGCCAAACGATAGGCAACGGTACCAACTCGCTCAAGGATCTCAAAAGGACCTACAAATCTGGGACTAAGCTTCCCTTTCTTCCCAAATCTCATCACGCCTTTCATCGGAGAAATCCGTAGGAATACATGATCCCCCACTGCGAACTCGAGCCTGCGACGACGACGGTCGGCATAAGACTTCTGTCTGCACTGGGTTGCTCTCATCCTATCCTGGATCAACTGAATTTTCTCCGTAGTCTCTTGAACTAGCTGGGGTCCCAAAATCCTGCTCTCGCTGAGTTCGGTCCAACTGACTGGCGATCGACACTTTCTACCATATAAAGCCTCGAAAGGTGCCATCTGAATCGTCTCCTGGTAACTGTTATTGTAGGAGAACTTTATCAATGGCAAGTGACGATCCCAACTTCCACCAAAATCAAGCACGCACGCATGAAGCACATCCTCCAGAGTCTGTATAGTCCGCTCTGACTGACCATCGGTCTGCGGATGGAAAGCGGTGCTAAAGCTCAAATGGGTACCCAAAGCTTCCTGAAGCTTCTGCCAAAGACGGCTAGTGAACTGGGTGCCCCTTTCGGATAAGATGCATGTGGGAACACCGAATCAATGTACAACCGAGCATACTGAGCATAACCGAAAGTGGTCTTCACTGGAAGGAAGTGAGCCATTTTCGTTAATCGGTCAACAATCACCCAAATGGAGTCATACCCTCGACTGGACCTGGGTAGACCCACAACGAAATCCATGAAGATCTGTTCCCATTTCCACTCCGGAATGGGTAAAGGCTGCAACTCTCCTGCCGGTCTCTGATGCTCAGCCTTGTCTTGCTGAAAAGTCAGGCACCTCGAAACAAAATCTGAAACATCACTCTTCATCCTTGCCCACCAGTAGATATCTCTCAAGTCACGATACATCTTGGTGGAACTTAGGTAAACAATATAAGCTGACTGATGTGCCTGCTCTAGGATTTCGCGTCTGAACCCATCGGTATCAAGTACACACAAACGAGTCCTAAAACGTAGCACACCCTGGTCATCAATCAAGAACTCTGAATCTTTACCCTGCCGAACATGCTCAAGAATCTGAGACAAACGGGCATCGTCGGGATATGCCTCAAGAATACGATCAAGTAGAAGTGGATGGGTGCGGACGTAAGCAAGTTGTCCCCCAGTGGAAGTGAACTCAAACTGTACTCGGCTGTCGCACAAGATCTGCCAATTTGCAGAAGACTGTCTCGAACTGCTGTAACACTTTAAAATGCGGATAGTGTTAATTAAGCGATGATACGGGTTTTTAATGAAATTTATCCAATAAATTTTTTCTTCACATTTTATTTAATTAATTAATATTTTATTTAATTTATTTTTATAACTTGCACACATATGTGCATGTCGAATTAGGTTTAATGAGGTGTTAACCATACTTATGTAGACATGGCACATTTAAACTTTACTCTAAACAAGCATACTACATCTTAACTTGTCTATCTATTTAAAAATTTTAAAACAAAGGTTAATTCCATTTTTAAAGAAAAAGAGAATAGAAGAGAATATAAGTGTCACGACCTGAAAAGTACGGAACATGACCGGCACTTAAATTACGAAACGTCTCGAGGCGTACGTAATCTAAGTAATCTAAAACCCAGAAATCAAAACCAAAGAAGCAGTAGAGTGAAGGAAAAACCAATTTAAAGCAAGTAGTTTTAACAACATAGGCCGAAGAATGTATTTTTAAAATCTCAAGTATTTTCTGAAAATTTCGGCAGAGTCTCCTTTGTAAATACTGGTCCCAAATGGGATACAACATGAACAGTATACGAAATAAATAAAAAGGCATCTCCAAGCGGGAGCTAGCTCTTCGTCAAACGACGGTCACAACCACGTAAGCAATATAATATACAACGTCGAAGGGCAAGGATCAAAACTCAAAAGAAAACCCAAAATCAGCATGAAAACCATAATAATACAACGCGCGACTTTAAGGTCGAAATAATAAGTCTGTCTTCTATCTCTATCAAATATACAATCTGGTAGATGGAGTTTCTAGATACAACTGAAATAATAAATAAACAATGATGGTCCTGATGCAAAGAACCCACCTACCAAAGCAATCACCCGGAAGGAACAGTGTGCCAGCAAAGCCGCAACGAAACCTGTACGGCAAAACCTGCAAGGAACTGTGGCACAACGGGGTGAGTTCCCAACTCGTGAGTAGAAAACATCTACGAGTATAAATCGCATGTATAACGCTATCCTAGGTCATATCAGGTAATATCCTGATCCACCTACATGTAAGTGCAATACTACGTGCTCGTGTCCATGCATCAGATAGCAACATATCAGATATATGACGTATGAATGCAATATGAATGAAATCAGAATACATCATAAATGAAACCACTGTTTTATTTATTTAATGAGATTTCTATATATATATCAATTGAGTGTCATCAACGAAATCAACAGAGAAATCAGTGTCAAGTATCGACACAAAACATAAATCTCAGTATCTCAATATCAAATCTCAATATCTGTGTATCTCAAATCTCAATATCTCAATACCTCGGGCTCCGTCAGTCTGGATCGGCCCATATCATCAAATCCAACAACCACGAACGGTATCCTCCAGATATCCGCCGCGCCAGGTAAAATCACCGGTTGGTAGTCTGCCCCTGCCGGGCTCATCGTCTACTACTCGAGCTTCTTGCCCCGGGGTACCATACCGGGTCTACCATATACCTGAGACGGTTCATCCGGCTCCTTGAATCAGGTCTCGAAATCCAACAGCAATCATGAAACTCATGGTGGACGACTCATACATCACAAGAAAACCGCAACTTGCATTTTTAAAAGGATAATAAGTTTATAAATCCTTGCAGTTTCCCCCCAAATCCAGAAATCTCAAAAAGGATCCGAAATCATCAATATCATGATGTCAATAAACAATGAAAACCGGCAAAAATCCCCATAATACTGCATAACCAATAAATGTATGAATGCATCTGATATCATGCAATGAATGCAATAATTAAACTAGCATATGGAAGCTATAACATATTACAACTATCAGCTAGCAAATTATGTCACTGAAATAGTATTTTCTAAAGTGTATGTGACATGGCAATTACCGATGAAGATGTGTGTGAGCCGGCAAGCGAGTGTACGTGGAGCATACGCATCATCTGTAATAGTGCTGGTGTCCTAACGGCATGGTTTCATAATTACTAAGTACACAATAACATGCAATGAGGCGATAAAAACATAATAAAGGCAATTGAATAGTGCAACAAATAAATGCGGAACATGAATAATAACGTAACCATAAGGGACCTACCTTACTATACATGTGCTATACTGTTTTGCCTTTTGAAATAGTACGAATCGTGGTGTTTTGAAATTAAGGGCTACGGTGTTTTTAAGAAAAGGTACGTCTTTTGAAATATCCGTAGTATCCCTTGGTATGTCCTTAAAATTCCCACGATTCGTTAGTTTTTGGAAATAGGTATGACTCGGTCCAGTCTAATATCTACCGGTAAACTACAGATCTAACTAACAACCAATCGAAAAGGATAGGGAAACCGCCTACATCTAAGTTGATATATATCTATCTATATAATAGTCGGTGATCCCGCCTCAATAGTATCCCATATGATACACCATTTGATAAGACATCCTCGAGTCAAGAGTGCGGATCTATCATCAATATATAGCTCGTACGGTAAATCCATCGTACGGCATCCCAAACTGGGTACGAGTCAATATCACATTATTCATCTGGTATCCACATCATCACATATCATGAGCAGGGGGTACGGACCTACAGTCTAGTACAATCTGATACCATCCACATATATAAATGCGTGTGTATGAAAACACCTCGCCCATCGATCCGCTATCATCACATGTCGTATCTCATAATACGATCCATATCAACTCACCGATCACATGGCATCAAACCAATCTCATCGACTCATCTCCAAATATTATTCACTATCCTCAACATCCAAGCATATGTATATGAATATATATATATATATATATATAGTCCCATACCCATGCGTATATACATATATACACATCCCTATATACGCACAATAAAATAAATGTATACAAGTGTGTATGTGTGTGTGTACGCAAATCCTTACACTAGGGTTCACGACTAAGAACCCGTCTAAATCCCTTCTTCAATTCTCGCTAACACAAATCCATAATCTACGAATGCTTTTCTTGCTAAGGTCCATATCACACTCTAACATATAAAAGTATATCATTACCACATCACCTCATTTCTCATAACTTTGCGGGGGTGCTATACGCCATCCACCCGACTTCCCCCGTAGATATAAATTTACTCACCTCGATCTTCGCTTGCCGATGCCGATGTCGCCATGCGCTTGCTTGTCGTCTTGAAGTCTTCGTGAGAGTACCTACGTATCATAACACATCGTATCGTATTAAAATCCGACTCATGAGTAAAACGATACACGAATCTTACATAGGTCAAAACCTATGGTTTGCTCTCTCAAATCGACCCAAAAACTCTCGACATCGGCATACAAACGCCGAGTGATCGAGAAAATATCAAACGTACCATTCGTAGTTTCACAACATACTAAATAAATATATGAAATAGGGTTTAAATCATCAAAACTTCAAATTCGCTTTAAAAGCTATTTTTCCGAAACCAAGTAAGCAAAATTTACCGTTTTAATACCAAATCTTGACGTTTAAACAAATCTAGCGGCCACAATATTCACTAAATTCCTTAACCAAGTCACACAAACCAAAATCGTATTTTTAATCTCACTAACTTTCATTAACCTGAAATTCTAGTTTGCAATTTTATCCAATTTTAACACTTTTAAAGCAACAATACACAATTCAACAACTAGACTAGCTTTTGCACAACCTAAGGTGTTAAACTACTCATTATAACGTCAATGATGTGATGAAACCCTTACCATATTTTAATTCTCAATTTTTCATAATATTTAAAAAACCTAGTAAGCACCCAAATTTGGAAGTTTTGTGCAAACATTGCGGATTAGCGATCTAATGGTCAAAATCTCAAGTAAACATCCAAACTAAACAAACTAGATAACAACTACACTTAGCTAATCTAGTTGTGATGCTTAAAACCCTAATTCCAACATCAACCCCACTTTCTAGAATTTCATAAACTTGCAATTCCAATCAAGTCTCACACTTGAAATTAACTACATTAGCATAATTTGAAGCCCACATAAACAAAGTAACCTCTTAGATTAGGTTGTATAGGAACTAGATAGCAAAATAAACTTAATTAACCTTATAATGGTGTATTAAAACCATAGTTCAACTCAAGCCATCATCTTTAAAAACCTAGAATGAAATTAGCACTAAAATTAATACTTCTAAGTTCTATTTTAGCACACTTAAACTACAAATTAACCAATTGATTAGAATTATACCTTTTAAGTTTTGAATCCCTAGGTTGCACTTAGCCTCCAAAGATGCCTCCTTTCTCCATGTTTTGAACTAATTTGGGCTTGAGAAGAGATAGCACAAGGATTAGTTTGAGTTTTGTGAAGAATTTTGTGGATTTCGATGGATTTTTGATGGAGTTTTGAAGGAAAAATAGAATGGAAATTTGGAGACAGCAGCAGGAGGAGGGCTCGGCCTGAGGAGATGGGGAGAAAGTGTGGGTGTTGTGGAAATTTATCTCCAAGTCAACTCTCTCCCAAAGTACAATAATACCCATACCTCAAATTACTATATTAAAACCTATACTTTAATCCTATTTCCACACTTATCAAATGAGTTGAAGTGAGATCTTGGAGGGGGGTGCTGCTATGGTGGGGCTAGCCAAGGAAGTGTGAGCATGTGTGTGAGTGATTGCCAAAAAAATTCCATGCAAAAAGACCCCCCACAAGTTCATAATTGCAAGTTTTAGTTTAATTTATTTAAATTTTAATTTTCCCTTGACTAGAATCAACTAGAACTTGGAATAAAATGCTAAAAATTTATATTACTCACTAGATTTTAGTTGTCATGGTTCTAAAGTATGTAATTAGCCCATTCAAATTTGTATTTATCCCTAATTTAATATATTTTTAACAGCTTAAAAAAATAATATTAAAAAAATGATAAATTAGGGAAAAATTTTAAACGACTAGAATTTTATAAGTGACTCGTTAGCTACTAAATACTAGTAATTACCTATCCAAATTAGGTATAATTAGGCCTATATTGAAAAATAGTTATAATGACAATTTACGGAAAAATACCAAATATTTACCGAATTACGGGAAAATACCTAAATGACTTTTCAAGGCGTTATAATTAGAGAATAGAAGAGAATAGAAGAGAAGAAGGGTTGAATTCTAGGGAGACATGGGGGTGGCTGCCATTAATGGCTTTAATGAGAGGGAGAGTGAGTATACACTCACATACACTCATCCCATACATTCACACTCACATACCCTCACCTCACAACACTTGTACTCTCAATTCCTTCACAAAATATCTCATTCTCACCTCACTCTCTCAATTATTAATCCCAACTTAGTTGCTCCTCTCTCTTTCACTACACATCAAGTTCTCCATTTAAATTATATGTTTGCATCACAATCCAAAGCCTAAACCTTCATCAACCTCACTAAAACCTTCACTAATCTTGCCTGTGATGACTTGGAGCTTGGAAAGCTAGGATTTTTCCTATGTTTTGGGTGACGTAGTGATCTTTGACTCTTTATTGGGCTATATGAAGTTTGTATGCTTATTAGTTCAGGTTCTAAACACTAAGTTATAGTTTCGTGCACATATCGTCTTTTTAGGGTCATTTTTGAGTCACTGTGATCTGTTACGACCATGAATTTTTACTGGAAAAACTAGCAGTGTAGTAGTGTTGTACCAGAGGCCCTGAGTGTTCACCTGAAACCCTGACCCAACCATGCACTATTCAACCGGCGACAATTGGGGAAAATCCGGCGAGCTCGGCCAGATGGGGGACTGGGGTGTTAGGTTTTTGTGGGTAGCTGTCTGTGTGCTATTCCAGGTATTTGGTACTGCTAGATTTTTAGATTTTGACTGTGGGTAAAATCTGGTAGCACTTAGCTAAATTTAGGCGTTTCGGCAAAGTGCGATACGATTGATCCAACGCAGTTTTAGTGTTTCGGGTACCTTGCTGTCGTGGACTTGTTTTGATGTTGTCGCTACACACGTTAGCCGCTAAGCGAACCCTTTTGTAGCTTAGGGGAATCGATTCATTAAATAGGCGTTGTGTTCGTTTATTATTGCGTAGTTTCTAAATCCATGCGTTATTGTGTTTTGGTGTTAATAGGATCGCAGGCGGGGACTTCGGACGCTGCGAAGAAAGGAAAGCAAGTGGTTGGATTTACTTAGCTCGAGATCATCGGTGAGTAGATTTAACATCTACGGGGAGATCGCCCGTATGGCGTTATGCATCAGGGCTAGATATGATATTATAGCCGCATGTTTATATGCATATATGTTGATTGTGCATGAGCATCATTGCATACCATTACTTGTTGTGCCTTGACTTAATACCTAGTGGACACCGCACCATTACTGACGGTTCATATTGCACGAGCACTAAATTGTATGCTACACCCACACCGTCAGTAATTGCCATGACACGCATAACCTATGCATATATGTGGTATTGTATTGTTATTGACATTGAGACATTGATTCTTGTTCTATTGCGCTTATGAAATGCATCATGCATACATAGCTACATGTACACCCTTATATGATGTTGCATTTGACTTTGGAGAAATTGGGAACCACATGATGTATTTAAATACTGGATTCATTAAAAGAGCGGTTTTCCCTTGATATGCTCATATTATTATTTTATGTTGCATATATCACATTTCATGGATTTACGCATTGAGATATGGATTTCATGTGATTTATGGATTTGAGAACCGTGGTATTATTTCAAGAAAGTATGCATTGTTTTGAAAACCCGGTTTCTCTTGATATGATATTTTAGTGCGTCCACCATGCGTTTTCTCGGTTATGAGACGTGTGATAGAAACCCGATTCGAGGAGCTGGATGATCCGTTTGCGGGTTCATGGTGGACCCGGTATGGTACCCCGGGGCGAGAATGGAAGGTTGTGCAGTAGACGATGAGCCTGGCAGAGGGACTACTACCTACCGGTGATAGTTTGGACCCGGCGGTTATCCGGAGGATACCGACCGGAGTCGTGAGATGGATATGGGCCAATCCGGACTGACGGAGCCTGTGGGCCGATCAGTGTGACGGCACCTGAGGTATTGGGATTTGGGGTGTCGTTGATGGACACTGGGTTTTTCCACGGTGATGATTCGTGATGATGATATGTTTTATCCCATACTCAGCATCCATTGATATGCATTGCTTCATGTATTTATAGTACTTGATAGAGTATCTTTCATAACTGTTGCATATCCATATTACCATATTGATACTATCAGATTGCATGTGATAGATTATCGCTGTACGTGCATACCTGCGATTATCTGTACGATGTTACTTACTACTCACGAGTTGGCAACTCACCCCCGTTGTGCCACAGTGTTTTGCAGGTTGACCCTCAGAGTAGTTGCGGCAGGGCTCATTCTTATTGTATCTTTTTGCAGCGGATACCGCTACAGTTGGCTGTGAGCCGTTTTGCTATAGGTGGGTTTTGCGGTTATCCGTTTATATTCATTATACATCGTATTGTATCTAGTATTCTCCATCTACCATTTCATGTATTGACTTAGAGACGAGTTGTGAGGACGATATTGTATATTTTGTGACTTTGGGTGTCGAGCTTGTGTCAGCCGGCTTTTATTATACAGTTTTATCTCTTTATGTTGTTTTTCACTTATACCGTCTTTTTCTTCGCTACGACGTCGTATATTATGCTTGTAGTGGTTATTTCCTCCTTTGGGTGTGATTTGCTCCCGTTTGGGGATGCTTTACTTATATCCTGTGTTTATACCCGTTTCGGGGCTAGTTTTTACAAAGGAGGTGCTGCCGAAATTTTTAAGAAATTAAACTTAAGCTTTAAAAACTTTTACTTGAGATTTCCAAATGTTTTTAACAATGTTTTTATCACTTACTACTTTTGATGGTTTAGATTTCTGGGTTTTTGGCTTAATTAAATTGCGTTACGCCTGTTGACGTCACGTGGTTTAAGTGCCGGTCACGTGCCAAATTCTGGGTCGTGACAACTGCGCTCAAATGGAACAAGCTATCCCCGGGCTTACGACTCAAAGCATCGGCTACCACATTCGCCTTTCCTGGGTGATAAAGGATCTCACAATCATTATCCTTCACAAGCTCCATCCAACGGCACTGTCTCAAATTCAGATCCGCTGCTGGAAAATGTACTTTAAGCTCTGGTGGTCTATGAAAATATGACACGACTCCTCGTACAAGTAGTGTCTCCAAATCTTAAGTGGAAAGACCACCGCGGTCATCTCCAGATCATGAGTGGGATAATTCTGCTCGTGCTTCTTCAACCACCGGGAAGCATAAGCGATAACTCTATCATGCTGCATCAACACACAACCGAGCCCCACTCGAGAAGCATCACAGTAAACAACATAGCCGCCCGATCCAGAAGGTAAAGATAAAACTGGTGCGGTCGTCAATCGAGTCTTCAACTGCTGAATACTCAGCTCGCATGCCTCAGTCCAAAGAAAAGGAACCCTCTTCCTGGTCAGTCTGGTCAGCGGTGCAGCGATACTCGAGAAGTCCTGCATGAAACGGCGGTAATAACCGGTTAAGCCCAAAAAGCTGCGGACCTCTATCACTGATACAGGTTTGGGCCAAAACTGTACGGCCTCGATCTTCCTCGGGTCCACACGAATACCGTCTCCCGTAACCACATGACCTAGGATGTCAACACTATCAAGCGAGAAGGCACACTTCGAGAATTTAGCAAACAGCTGGTGCTCTCTCAATGTCTGCAAAGCAATCTTCAAGTGCTGCACATGCTCCTCTCGACTCTTGGAATAAACCAGAATGTCATCAATAAACATAATAATAAACTGGTCGAGGAACGGCCTGAAAATCCGGTTCATCAAATCCATGAACGCTTCTGGGGCATTGGTTAGTCCGAACGACATCACCAAAAACTCATAATGCCCGTAGTGCGTACGGAAAGCAGTTTTCGGAATGTCATCATTCTGAACCCACAACTGATGATAACCCGATCTCAAATCAATCTTGGAAAAATGTCCCGCACTCTGGAGCTGGTCAAACAAATCGTCAATGCGAGGTAAAGGATACCTATTCCGCACCGTAACTCGGTTCAATTGACGATAATCAATGCACAACTGCAAACTGTCGTCCTTCTTCTTGACGAACAGAACAAGAGCTCCCCAAAGCGAAACACTCGGACGTACAAGTCCCCTATCAAGCAACTCTTGCAGCTAATCCTTAAGCTCCGTCGGGGCCATCCGGTAAGGCGGTATAGAAATAGGCCCCGTGCCGGGGATCAAATCAATGCAAAACTCAATCTCACACTTTGGAGGAAATCCAGGTAATTCATCGGGAAAAACGTTGGGAAACTCTCTCATGATAGGAACCTGGTCCAATGAATCTACTGTGGCTCCAGTATCTCGTATGAAAGCTAAGAATCCCCGACATCCTCTCCTCAAAAGCTGACTAGCACAAAGGGCTGAAATCAAACTGTGAGGGGAGGCACTACGGTCCCCCTGCACATCAAGAACTGATTCGCCGGGAAAACAAAACCCGACTGTTTTCTCACGGCAGTCCACAGACGTGTAGCAAGTAGCTAACCAGTCTATGCCCAGGAGAACGTCGAAGTCCAATATCTCAAGAAGGATCAAGTCGACGGACGAATCTCTATCTCCAATACGGACGGCACACGACCGAAACACGTGTCGCGCAACAAAAGACACGCTAACAGGAGTAGTCACGAAAAGCGGCCGATCTAGCAAATACGACTATCGGCCCAACCTCGGCACGAAGTGTGTAGAAACATACGAGTGCATAGATCCTGGATCAAACAATACGTGTGCATCAAAAGAACATACTGAAAGAGTACCTGAAACCACTGCATTGGATGCCTGCGCGTCTTGATGAGTCAAAGAAAATACTCGAGCCTGCCATCTACTGGCAACTGGCTGTCCTCCGCCTCTGCCACCCTGTCCTCTCTGAATGAACCCTCCACGACCATGACCTCTCCGAGCATAAGTCTGACACGGAGCAATAACAGACGCATGAGGCAACGCTATCTGAGGTGGAGAAGGTGGTAAGGTAACATGTGATACGGCTGCCTCATCCTCACGTGGCTCAGTACATTCTCTGACGCGATGATAAAAACTGTCGCACTGGAAACATCTAGACCATGACTGCTGACCCTCCTGGGGATAAGAGCTAAACAACTGGCTTCGTCCCAAGCCTCTGCTACTCGCACGACTTGAACGAAATCTATCGTGGCGTCTAAACATCTGTCTCCGGGCTAATACACCAGTACGAACCCTCTTCGGTTCTGGAACGACCGAAGTCTTAAAAAGACGCTCCTCAACCAATAGGGCTGCGTCCACTGTGGCTGCATATGTGTCACAATGCTAGGCGCTGATAGCGAGGAAGAACTAGGTAAGCAGGCATCACACAAATCTCTTGATCCGCATCTCCTCAGTGTCCACCAAATATAGAGATACACAGATAGCTGGGTAAACTGAATATCGTACTCTGCCACCGTCATACCTGGAGTCTGGCGTAACGACTCAAAACTGCGAGCTCGAGCATCCCTGATGCTCTGCGGAAGAAAATGGTCAAGAAAAACCGTCACGAACTCAGCCCAGGTCATAGGAGAAAGACCTGCGACTCTGCCCCTCTCTAAAGACGCGCACCAAGTCTGGGCAAGACCCTCGAGACGAAAACTCACGAACTCTACCCATCTCGCGTCGGAGCATCTCAGCGAACGACAGATCCTGGCCATTCGATCGATAAAAAACTGGGGATCCTCAGCTGCATCAGTGCCAGTGAAAACCGGAGGCTTCAGCCTCATGAACTCAGATAATGATACGGTGATAACCTCCGTAGCGGTAGGTACGACTGCCTGAACAGTATGCACGATCGCGGTCCCCGTAACAGGTAGGAAAACCTCTTATCTCTGCGCTCGACTGGCCTCAACTAACGACCTCATCATCTGGCATAAATCCTGCATACCGGCCTCTAGCCTAGTAATACGATCTAGCAAAGGTGGATCAACTTGCTCCTGTAGAATAGGCGCACTGCCCTGGGCAGTCCTTGTCTTCGACGAGCCTACCCTGACCTCGGCTCTCGCGGCCGCTCACTGCGCCCTCGTAGTCTTCGGCGGCATAATGGCTGGAAATGAAAATAAGATTCGATAAGAACATAGAAATCGAATCACAAGGATGTATATAATCACAAAAAGAATTTCAACCAACAAGTCCTAAGGTCACTTAGGCGAAGTTCCGTGTCGTAAGTATGCAGCGGAACAAACACACGCTACGTCACTTTGCTTAAGCTACCTACTCCATCATACCAAGGTCATCCTACACTCCGAAAGGTAAAACCTAGCGCTTTGATACCAACTTTGTCATGAGCCAAATTTAGGCACGTGACCGTAACCACGTGACATCAACAGGCGTAATGCAATTTAAGTAAGCCGAAAAGCCAGAAATTTAAACCATCAAAAGAATCAAGTGATAAAAAAATTGTTAAAAATATTTGGAAAATCTCAAGTAAAAATCTTTAAACTTAAGTTTATTTTTTTAAAAATTTCGGCAGCACTTCCTTTGTAAAAACTAGCCCAAAAATGGGTACAAACATAGTATATAAATAAAGCATCCCCAAACGGGAGAAAATAACTCCCAAAGGCGGAAACAACCACCACAAGCATATATACGACGCCGTAGCGAAAAAATAGACAATATAAATGAAAAACAACATAAAGAGATAAAACTACATAATAAAGACCGGCTCACACGAGCACGACACCCAGATGTTAGTGTATATGCCCTAGAGGCCATTACTGTATCATACTAGTTTGTATATTACTTAATGGAAGCTTGGGATATTCACCTTGTATAAACAATCTTGCTCAATATAGTAGTATGCTACTTGGTTTGTTTCTACTTCAATGTGTACATGTGTTTATTTTAGTATATCACCTATACACATTAGTGGAGCCCCTAGGATCTTTGCTTGATTACCAGCGTTGTGATGGCAGTCACACTAGTGGGGGCTGGGTAATCTATAAGCACATCCTTATGCAGGTCCCTAGCCGCAGGACTATCGAGACAGAGCATCGATACTCCGGAGTAGACTAGTGTATGCGCTTCTCATCCCAGTGTGGGAGACGGTCTGTCCTACAGCCGTCAGTACGTCGTACTAGAGATAGTATGCGGGTGCTCGTTAGGTTACGAGTACACTGGACATGACTCGTCGGGAACTGATTGTTTGGTACTATACCTATCGTCAGTTATCAGTTCCCAGGTGACATGAGTACAGCTTAGTCCGCTGACTTGACACTGTCACTTCGCCTCGAGTGTATTCCCACTGTACTTTGATTACTACCCTACCACTGCTCAAAGGAGTCGTGCAAACAGGTAGTTTTTGGGTGCAGTCCCGAAGCACTTGGAGGCAGTGACGGTTAGACAGGATTCGTTTCTCCCGGTATTGGGGGTTGACATCGCGCTGTGTCTAGGAGAGCCATTACACGAGTAGTCCCTGGCCAGGGCAAGCGAGATATACTGGTAGGTTTCCAATGTTATCTCAGGGTGTTTTGGGCTTCACTCCGACACGACTTGTACCGCTATTAGGGGACTGACGTTTACCGCCCCCTAGGCCCACCATGCGATGTATCAGACGAACAGACCGGACTGCATGGAGACTGTCACAGTCAGACTCAGTAGGAGTTCAGATGGGTTTCACCTCGTCAGTCTTCTTGTCGGCATCTACCTGGGGACCGTTACGCACAGCTAGTGCCGCTTGTGGTCTGTGGTTAAACCCACTGCCAGCGTAGTGTCGAGTCTTTAGAGTCTCAAACAGAAAGTTATTCGCCTTTAGGCAAAAGAGTAGAGGTCGCATGGTTTTGCGACAGGGTTCGGTCACATCCGTGCACTTGTGCACGTACAGTGTCCGGACAGTTAACACTAGCGGGCTTTGGTTTAAGCCAGATCCTAGTGTACGTTTTGGGATTGGTTTTTTCTAGTATGTATTCGTGTTTCTCGGAACGCGGATGCAGGTGTGTATGCACAGTTGACGGAGAGACAGAGGCAGAGGATTCTCATTACGGTTGTTGACTGTTGACTGTTGACTATTGACTTTTTGCTCAACCCTAATGAGAATATGATATATGATTAACAATAATATTAATTAAGTATTATAGTGACATGGTTGTTGAGGGGTTGACTTTGTTGACTTGTTGACTTTGTTCATCGGTTGACTAGGTTGGACTAGTTGACCATCATCATGACAATGGCTATCATTTCATGACAAAGACTTTTGCTTGCTTGTTTCTCTTATGCAAAATGAGTGCATGAAATGATATGGCTATTGTAGCTTAAACCATCACATAATACTTGATTGCTATGATTTGTTATGATGGCTTTGGATTATGAGAGCCAAGAGAGAAAAGTCTTGCTCATTCTATCATTTCCATTCTCTCTCTTGGCTTCAGCTCTCTTCCTCTTGCTGTCCCCTCTCTCTAGTCTATGGTTCACTTGTCTCATGTGTTGAGAAGCAAGAACCATAAAGAAAAATCCCAACACACTCTCCTCTACTCATTCTAGTTCATAAGGTTTGGCAAACCGAGTGAACTAGTTTCTTCAAAGCTCGAAGAAGAAGCCAAAGGTAGAAGCTTTCGGGTGGATCGATCTTCGGCGCAAGGAGACGACGGAGTGAAGCCGATTCGTACACCATCGAGAGTCAAAGACGAAGGAGTTCAAGAAAGAAAGGTATAACCCCCTAACCGAGTAGTTAACTACTCCTAGTTAGGTTGTTAGGTAGATAGTTTAACGAAGATCCGGTTTGAGTCCATGTTGCCGCTTCTAGAAAATTGTTTTTCATCAAATTCCGCATGCCCGAAAGTACCGGGAGAGACAGCATGGACTTACAGTGGTATCAGAACCTAGTTAAACTCTATCTAACATGTTAGCAAAGTAACTAGAAGATCGATCAAAGAAAAAGTCGCGAAACGAACCCGATATGTCAAGTTTCTGCCGAATTTTTTTCTGTTCAAAAATTGATAAATTTCATCTTAAAAATCGGCTCAGGCTTTTTATTAAACACCCACAAAATTTGGTCCAACGAACCGGTCAAAGCGCCGTGGAAACGAGGCGGAAGCATGCTCCCGCCGCGGTTCCTCGGCCGAGTTGACTCGGTCGAGGTCCAAATTTTGTGCAGTATGTTTCTGGGGTTGTTTTGGGATTTTTGGAATATGTCTTTTCAGCCCAGATTTTCCAGAAAGAAAATTTGTATTTGGGGCCTAAAAATCCGTATTTTTGATCGAACTTCTAAAGACTAAGGCTAACGGGTTTTTATCTGTGATGTGATATTTGTATTGAACGTCTGCTAATCGCTATATGTCGATTAGTGGGGGTTATACAAATCTATGATCTGTAATGTTATTGGTTTGTGTATATGAATTCATTGGATTGTCGCGGGTGAATAGCCGGGGGTTGTGAGACGAGAGTTTTCTTTTCTTTCAATTCATGTAAATTTGTAAATTGATGTAATAATTATTTATATGGCCGCACAACCGGGTCGGGGTTGTTGCCGTCATTGTATAATTTCTTTTTACTGTTTTTGCTCCTAGGATAGACCCATGGAGGGGGTGAACAAACTACCGGGTATCCCGAAGTGCCGAGTGGCCTACTCACGGGGTTGAGGGAGGTTGCTTCGCTTCGGGTACTTGGCGGGTAGTTTGCCGCACCCGTAGGGGTCTTGGGTGGGGTATTGGCTATTCACCGCGACCGTGTAATCTGCTTTTCGTTACAGGCTCGTACGAATTGCGGGTTCCTAGTATATCCAATGTGTTCATCTGTGATCTGAAATGGCTATCATTTCAATATATCTATATATGATATTATTTAGGCGTTGCTTATGTTTTGCAGCCGCGCTAGCCCACCCCCCACTCTGTCGTTAGTTAAGTAACCTAACGGGTAATGACGGGGCCCCGTGGCTAATGCGAATGGTATAAGCGTACGTCATATTTTGGTTGTTTTCTGCAATGGTAGGATTAAATGATGGGACGCATTAAAATAACTAATGCAAGAATAACACGCATTAAAAGAACTAATGCAAGAAAATAAACCAAGTAAAAGTCGTTGGAACACTTTGAAAAACCACTCGGTTCTTTTCAAAACCAAACTTTTAAATGCGGAGCATGAACCACTCCTTTTGAAAGCTATCTCGTTCCATCGATTATATCAAGTTCACTACGTTCACGGTTTCGCCAAACCCATTCATAGCCCTCCGTCGTTTCACATGGATGGTCAATAGTATTCAAGCTATGTATGTTGGCCAAAGTCAAGGCATAGTGATTGGTAGCTATTGGGTATTCATGTGCAGCATAGATAGATGTGTTGGTTTGGGGCAGTCGTTCTACCATTTTGGCCAAAGTCAAGGGTATGTGCGGATGGGCTCAAATTAACCTGGAGAATGACGGGTAGAACTTGACATGTGACTTATGATATTTTGGCCAAAGTCAAGGTCATAAGAGCATGGGGCAAAAATCCACATCGGGAGTTTCAAAAGAACTTAAACTTGCTAGTGTTGCATACCATTTGTAGTGTGATGATTCTGGTAGGATTCCTTCAGTTTCATCACGCGATGATATTTGGATCCCGATCCTACTGTGAGTATATGCTACTCCTCAGGAAATTTCTCACTTAACGATCAATGCTATAAACCAAGTAGGTGTCTAGAAAGGTGTTAGCGGGGCTACGCCCCCAGGGAAAAGAGTTTCTTAAATTAAGGAACTTCGTGAAAGGGTTGGAAAACCTCCCTCGAAGTACCGACACCAGCCTGGCCGAACGGTTAAGAAAGAATTGTACGGTGAGATTGATCCTGACTAATTCTTCCTTATTGGTTTGAGGAGGGATTCGAGAGACAGTGGGAGCCATCCTGTTTAGACAAATTAAAAACCACTCTAAACTTGCAAGAGCATCATGCTGAGTGTTTCTTCTCTCTCTCCTAATTGCAGCGACCAATCGATATGACTGGACTTAAGTTACTTCTAGATAAAAACATACTGACAGGGCCAAACTACAAAGATTGGCTCAGGAATGTCAAAATGGCAATCACTTACGACAAGCGGGGGTATCTTCTTACCACCAAAGCTCCCCCTGTCCTAGGTCCCACCTCCAGCGTCGCGGATAAGGAAATCCGTAAGACTTGGGAGATCGATTGCGCGAAGGCCAGGTGCCTCGTGCTTGCCTCTATGGACAACGAACATCAGAGGAGGCACGAGAATATGGACCTCGAATCCATATTTCTCCATACAAAAGAATTGTACGGAGAGCAATCTCGCATCGCAAGATACGAAGTGTCGAAGAAGTTATTTTCGGCAAGGTTGGCCATCGGATCATCGGTAGCGGAACACGTGCTTAAGATGATTGGCTAAATAGAGGAGCTTGTGGACCTTGGGACCACGTTGGAGAATGAGCTCTATACGGACTTGATTCTCCAGTCCCTTCCTTCCACTTACGCCCAGTTTATCCTGAACTTCAACTTGCAAGAAAAGGAAGTTGAACTTTCAGAACTCCTCAACATGCTGAGGAGCGCAGAGGGCACCCTACAGAAAGGAAGGGAAACATCCACTTTGTTTGTAGGAGGATCTTCATCTTCTAGGTCCAAGGCGAAAGCCAAGGGAAAGAAGAAGAAAGCCTCCGCCAAACCAAGGGGCGGTGTTAGTAAAGTGGATACGAAGGGAAAGGCAAAGGCAACAAAGAAAGTAGGGAAGTTTGTGGATAAGGAAGAATGCTTCTACTGTCATAAAAGTGGACGCTGGAAGAATGATTGCAGGGCTTGGAAAGCCAGAACACAAGAACTGAATCAAGTTGCGGCTTCAGCTTCAGGTGTGTATGTTATTGAAAACTGTCTATCAATAAACTCTACTTCCTGGGTATTGGATACTGGATCAGGATCTCATATCTGTAATTCTTTGCAGGCGTTGAGAAACCGTAGGGTTTTGAAGGCAGGTGACATGACCCTCAAAGTTGCAAACGGAGCTAGCATGGATGCTAAGGCCGTGGGGGACTATCACCTGGGAATGTCAGATGGACATGTTTTGGTTTTACGTAATTGCTTTTTTGTACCCAACGCAATTTGTAATATCATTTCTGTATCTTTGATTTCTAAAGAAGGTTATGAATTTGTGTTTGTAAGTAATGTTGTAAACATTCACCTTAATCAAGTTCTGATTGGGTCAGGTACATTAAGCAATAGTATATACGTACTAAACCAACCACATATTTTCAATGTCCAGAATACACACAAAAGAAAGTCTCCGGAAATAAATCAGACTTTCTTATGGCATTGTAGACTGGGTCACATCAATGAGAGAAGGTTGACAAAGTTACATACAAAAGGATATTTGAATCCGTTCGAATATCAATCATATGCCACTTGTCAATCCTGTCTCAAAGGAAAGATGACAAAGACTCCGTTCACTGGACACGGAGAAAGAGCGAGCGAGCTCTTGGGACTCGTACACAGCGACATGTGCGGTCCAATGTCTACACCTGCGCGAAGCGGTTATTCTTACTTCATTACTTTTACGGATGACTTTTCAAGGTACGGTTATGTCTTCTTAATGAAACATAAATCCGAAGCCTTTGGAAAGTTCCAGGAATATAAGAATGAAGTATAAAAACAAACCGGCAAAAGTATCAAGATTCTAAGATCGGATCGAGGTGGTGAATACTTGAGTGCCGAGTTCTTGGACTATTTAAAACAGAACGGAATTCTCTCTCAGCTTACTCCTCCATACACTCCGCAACGTAACGGTGTATCGGAGAGACGGAACCGAACCCTATTGGATATGGTACGGTACATGATGAGTAACGCTGAGTTACCGCGATCATTCTGGGGATATGCACTAGAATCAGCTGCATTCCTTTTGAACCGAGTTCCAACTAAGACTGTGCCTACTACACCATATGAGATGTGGTGTAGGAAGAGACCCTATCTTAATCACATTAAGACATGGGGAAGTCCAGCTTTTGTCAAAAAGTAGCATGCAGACAAGCTCAAGGCACACTCAGTAGAGTGCAAGTTTGTGGGATATCCAAAGAACTCCAAGGGATATCTCTTCTATTACGCAGAGGAACAAAAGATCATTGTTTCTCGTAATGCCCATTTTCTAGAACACCAGTTCTTAGAAAAAAAAACAAGTGGGAGCGAAATAGAACTGGAAGAAATTCCAGAACCACAGACTATTACTGAAAGCTTAGTGGAACCAAAGGGTTCAAAAGAAAATGACATTCCTACGCCGCTCCGCAGGAGTAGTAGGCAGTCTCATCCGCCCGAGAGATACTACAGTTTTCTCATAGATGGGGATAGAGAGGATTGCATCATATATTATGATGAGCCGATTAGCTTCCAGTAGGCCATTCAGAGCGTTGACTCGGTAAAATGGCTGGATACAATGCGGACCGAAATGGAGTCCATGTACACCAACAAAGTATGGATGTTGGACGTTGCTCCAGATGGGGTAAAACCCGTAGGATGCAAGTGGATCTTCAAAAGGAAGATTGGTGTAGATGGACAGGTTGAGACCTATAAAGCTAGACTGGTTATAAAGGGTTTTTGTCAAAGACCTGGTTTGGACTATGACGAGACCTTTTCTCCAGTAGCTATGCTGAAATCCATTCGGATCCTTCTTGCCATTGCTGCCTTCCACGATTATGAGATTTAGCAGATGGACGTAAAGACCGTTTTTCTAAACGGAAATTTAGAGGAGTGTGTTTATATGGACCAGCCAGAGGGTTTCACTCAGAGTGGGAGCAGCGGAAAGGTGTGTAAGTTGCTTAAGTCCATCTATGGACTAAAGCAGGCATCGCGGAGTTGGAACATCTGTTTTGATGAGACGGTCAAGGAATTTGGCTTTATCAAAAATCCAGATGAACCGTGCATCTATAGTAGATTTGTAGCGAGAACTGTAGTATTCCTCGTTTTATACATGGATGACATTCTCTTAATAGGAAATGACATTCCTATGCTACAATCTGTCATGGGGTTCTTATCACACAGGTTCACCATGAAAGACCTTTGTGATGCCTCATACATTCTGGGGATCCGGATCTATCGTGACAGATCCAAGAGGATACTGGGACTCTCACAGTCCAGGTACATCGACACCATACTGAAAAGATTCAGTATGGAAGATTCCAAGCGCGGTAATCTACCGGCTTGTCACGGGATCACCCTCTCCAAAGAGATGTCTCCCAAGACTGATTTGGAAAGGGATCGCATGTCTATTATACCCTACGCTTCTGCGGTAGGCTGTATAATGTATGCGATGTTGTGTACCAGACCGGATGTAGCTTATGCACTGAGTATGGTAAACCGGTATCAGTCAAACCCGGGGGAGAAACACTGGATAGCGGTAAAGAACATTCTCAAGTACCTGAGAAGGACTAAGGAGATGTTCTTGGTGTATGGAGGAAAAGACCTACAGATTGAGGCCTTTGCTGACTCCAGCTTTGAAAGTGACAAGGATGATTCCAAGTCCATGTCGGGTTATGTCTTTACCCTCAATGGAGAGGCGGTGTGTTGGAAGAGTTCCAAACAGGAAACCGTTGCTGACTCGATGATGGAAGCAGAATATATCGCTGCTACAGATGCCGCAAAAGAAGCTGTCTGGGTAAGGAAGTTCTTAACTGAACTTCAGGTGGTTCCGTCCATTGTTGATCTAATACCTCTGTATTGCGACAACAACGGGGCTATAGCTTTAGCAAAGGAACCAAGGTCCCATCAGAAGTCCAGAAACATCTTAAGGCGGTATCACTTGATCAGGGAGATCGTGGGTCGCCAGGAGATCGAGGTTCGGAGAGTTTCTACAGAAGACAACACTGCTGATCCACTCACAACGGCCTTGCCCCAGACTCAGTTCGAGCGGCTGATCGAGATGATAGGTCTTCGATACGCCAGTACATGGCCTTAGTGCAAGTGGGAGATTGTTAGTGTATATGCCCTAGAGGCCATTACTGTATCATACTAGTTTGTATATTACTTAATGGAAGCTTGGGATATTCACCTTGTATAAACAATCTTGCTCAATATAGTAGTATGCTACTTGATTTGTTTCTACTTCAATGTGTACATGTGTTTATTTTAGTATATCACCTATACACATTAGTGGAGCCCTTAGGATCTTTGCTTGATTACCAGCGTTGTGATGGCAGTCACACTAGTTGAAGCTGGGTAATCTATAAGCACATCCTTATGCAGGTCCCTAGTCGCAGGACTATCGAGACAGGGCATCGATACTCCGGAGTAGACTAGCGTATGCGCTTCTCATTCCAGTGTGGGAGACGGTCTGTCCCAAAGCCGTTAGTACGTCGTACTGGAGATAGAATGCGGGTGCTCGTTAGGTTACGAGTACACTGGACAGGACTCGTCGGGAACTGATTGGTTGGTACTATACCTATCGTCAGTTATCAGTTCCCAGGTGACATGAGTACATCTTAGTCTGCTGACTTGACACTGTCACTTCGCCTCGAGTGTGTTCCCACTGTACTTTGATTACTACCCTACCACGGCTCAAAGGAGTCGTGCAAACAGGTAGTTTTTGGGTGCAGTCCCGAAGCACTTGGAGGCAGTGACGGTTAGACAGGATTCGTCTCTCCCGGTATTGGGGGTTGACATCGTGCTGTGTCTAGGAGAGCCATTACACGAGTAGTCCCTGGCCAGGGCAAGCGAGATATACTGGTAGGTTTCCTGTGTTATCTCAGGGTGTTCTGGGCTTCACTCCGACACGACTTGTACCGCTATTAGGGGACTGACGTTTACCGCCCCCTAGGCCCGCCATGCGATGTATCAGACGAACAGACCGGACTGTATGGAGACTGTCACAGTCAGACTCAGTAGGAGTTCAGATGGGTTTCACCTCGTCAGTCTTCTTGTCGGCATCTACCTGGGGACCGTTACGCACAGCTAGTGCCGCTTGCGGTCTGTGGTTAAACCCACTGCCAGCGTAGTGTCGAGTCTTTAGAGTCCCACACAGAAAGCTATTCGCCCTTAGGCAAAAGAGTAGAGGTCGCATGGTTTTGCGACAGGTCGCATGGTTTTGCGACAGGGTTCGGTCACATCCGTGCACTTGTGCACGTACAGTGTCCGGACAGTTAACACTAGCGGGCTTTGGTTTAAGCCAGATCCTAGTATACGTTTTGGGATTGGTTTTTTCTAGTATGTATTCGTGTTCCTCGGAACGCGGATGCGGGTGTGTATGCACAGTTGACGGAGAGACAGAGGCAAAGAATTCTCATTAGGGTTGTTGACTGTTGACTGTTGACTATTGACTTTTTGCTCAACCCTAATGAGAATATGATATATGATTAACAATAATATTAATTAAGTATTATAGTGACATGGTTGTTGAGGGGTTGACTTTGTTGACTTGTTGACTTTGTTGACCGGTTGACTAGGTTGGACTAGTTGACCATCATCATGACAATGGATATCATTTCATGGCAAAGACTTTTGCTTACTTGTTTCTCTTGTGCAAAATGAGTGCATGAAATGATATGGCTATTGTAGCTTAAACCATCACATAATACTTGATTGCTATGATTTGTTATGATGGCTTTGGATTATGAGAGCCAAGAGAGAAAAGTCTTGCTCATTCTATCATTTCCATTCTCTCTCTTGGCTTGAGCTCTCTTCCTCGTGCTCTCCCCTCTCTATAGTCTATGGTTCACTTGTCTCATGTGTTGAGAAGCAAGAACCATAGAGAAAAATCCCAACACACTCTCCTCTACTCATTCTAGTTCATAAGGTTTGGCAAACCGAGTGAACTAGTTTCTTCAAAGCTCGAAGAAGAAGCCAAAGGTAGAAGCTTTTGAGTGGATCGATCTTCGGCGCAAGGAGACGACGGAGTGAAGCCGATCCGTACACCATCGAGAGTCAAAGACGAAGGAGTTCAAGAAAGAAAGGTATAACCCCCTAACCGAGTAGTTAACTACTCTTAGTTAGGTTGTTAGGTAGATAGTTTAACAAAGATCCGGTTTGAGTCTATGTTGCCGCCTCTAGAAAATTGTTTTTCATCAAATTCTGCATGCCTGTAAGTACCGGGAGAGGCAGCATGAACTTACACCAGAGTCACAAAATATACAATATCGATCCTCACAACTTGTCTCTAAGTCAATACATGAAAGTGGTAGATAGAGAGTAATAGATACAATGAGATATACAATGGATATAATCGAATAACCGCAACTCACCTACAACAAAAAGGCCTCACAGCCAACCGTAGTGGTATCCGCTAAAAAAGATACAATAAGAAGCCCTGTCGCGACTATTCTGAGGGTCAAGCCTGCAAAACACTGTGGCACAACAGGGGCGAGTTTCCAACTCGTGAATAGTAAGTAACATCATATAGATAATCGCAGGTATGCACGTACAGCGGTAATCTATCACATGCAATCTGATAGCATAAATATGGTAATATGGATATGCAAAAATCATGATCAAGGTACTCCATCAGGTACTACAAATATATGAAGCAATGCATATCAAATAACTACTGAGTATGGGATAAAACATATCATCATCAATGAATCATCATTGTGGAAAAACCGGTGTTCATCAACGACACCCCAAATCCCAATGCCTCAGGCTCCATCACTCTGATCGGCCCTCATATCTGTAAATCTCATGGAACCTGAGTGCCCAACATCGGCACTCGAAACATCATGAAAACCTATGTCCAACATCGATACGTAAATCCACATAACTCGGGCTCCGTCAGTCCGGATCGGCCCACGAGCTCCGTCAGTCTGGATCGGCCCATATCCATCTCACGAATCCGGTCGGTATCCTCCGGATAACCGCCAGGTCCAACCAATCACCGGTAGGTTGTAGTCCCTCTGCCAGGCTCATCGTCCACTGCACAACATCCCTTTCTTGCCCCGGGGTACCATACCGGGTCCACCATAAACCCGTAAACGGATCATCCATCTTCTCGAATCGGGTTTCTAACACAAGTCTCAGAACCGAGAAAACTCATGGTGGACGCATCGAAATATCATATCAAGAGAAACCGGGCTTTCAAAACAATGCATAATTTCTTGAAATATCCCTATGGTTCTCAAATCCATAAATCACATGAAATCCGTACCTCAATGCGTAAATCCATGAAATATGATATATGCAACATAAAACAGTAATATGAGCATATCAAGGGAAAACCTCTCTTTTAAATGAATCCAGTTTTTAAAAATATCATACGGTTCCCAATTCCTCCAAAATCAAATGCAACATCATATAAAGGTTTACATGTAACTATGTATGCACGATGCATTTCATATGCGCAATAGAACAAGAATCAACGTCTCAATGTCAATAACGAATACAATACCAAATATGTGTATAGGTTGTGTGTGTCATGGAAATTACCGACGATGTGGGTGTAGCATACAATTTAGTGCTCGTGCAACATGAACCGTCAGTAATGGTGCAATGTCCACTAGGTACTATGTCAAGGCACAACAAGTAATGGTATGCAATGATACTCATGCACAATCAACATATATGTATATAAACATGCGGCGATAATATCATATCTAGCCCTGACGCTTAACGCCATACGGGCGATTTCCCCGTAGATATTAAATCTACTCACCGATGATCTCGAGCTAGGTAAATCCAACCACCTGCTTTCCTTTCTTCGCAGCGTCCGAAGTCTCCGCTTGCGATCCTATTAACCAAAAACACAATAACGCGTGGATTTAGCAAACTACCCAATAATAAACGAACACAACTCCAATTAACGAACCGGTTCCCATAAGCTATAAAAGGGTTCGCTTAGCGGCTAACGTGTGTAGCGACATCATCAAAACCAGTCCACGATTGCAAGCTACCAGCAATACTTAAACTACGTCGGATCAATCGTATCGCACCTTGCCGAAATGCCTAAAATTAGCTAAGTGGTCCCAGATTTTGATACACAAACAATTAGTGAAAGTTGCAAGTTCCACGAGACCATAAACAACCCCAGAGACCCCACGACCAAGACTCGAGACACTAATCCCTAATTTGGCCGCAAATTTCAGCCAGAGCCTATTAATTTGCGTCCATGGGTGTAGAGAACGGGCTCAGGTTTTTATGCTGGATTCTAGGCCTCTAAACTAGGTCTCTGTGATAGCAACTTCTCCAACAAATTCCTGGTTTGATTGCAGATTCACCCGAGACACAATACTATACCAAAATACGACATTTGCATAAAAACTGTAATTTTAGTGTTCTAAACAACAATCACTAGGCAACACAACATTATAAACACCTAATTAACAGTTAGAGATCATTACCTATCCACACTTGCTCAAAAATCCTAGCTTTCCATGCTCCAAGTCATCTTAGTGGCTTAATCTTAACTTGTGAAGAGTTTTAGTGGGGTTTAGTGAAGATTTTGCTTGGTTTTGAGATGATTTGGTTAGGGTTCAGTTGAGGGGAGAGGAGAATGAGAAGAGAACACAATGTGTGAATGAGAGAGTGAAGTGAGAATGAGGGAGTGTATGGGTGAGGGATAAGAGAAATGAGGGTGCGAGATTAGAGAATGAACCATGCCCATTCTCTCTCCTCATTAAATGCTCCCCATGTTTGCCCATACCTCATCATGCCATTGTCAACTCTCTCTCTCTCTCTCAAGTCAACCCTAATCTACCTTTATTTTAAAAAATAAATAGTTTAAATAATTACATAAAACTTAATTGAAATGGGTTAAGGTGCCATGGCTACTTAAGCATGGTTAACACTAATTAATCCTAGGTTAACATGCACAAGTGTGTGCAAGCCCGAAATAAATAATAATAAAATATTAATTAAATTTTATAAAGTATGCAAAAACTTTGTTGGTTAATTTTTTACTAAAAATACGCATTATCACTTAATCAATACTAATCATATTCTAAGGTGTTACAGCTTTCCTCGACTGCCAAATCGAATCACTCCTCTGGTCGGTGATATCTTCAAGAATACAAGATCACCAACTGCGAACTCCAGAGGTCTTCTTCCAGTATCAGCCCAACTTTTCTGTCGATCCTGTGCCACCTTCATATGATTTCGGATCATGTTAACTTTCTCCACCATTTGCACTATAATATCCGGTCGTAGTAATCTTCTTACTCCAATATCGTCCCAACAGACAGGCGAGCGACACTTACGAACGTATAATGTTTCGAATTGAGCCATCAGTATAGTCGTCTGAAAACTTTTATTGTAAGAAAACTCCACTGAGTGCAAATGATCCTCCCATGAACCCTTGAAGTCTAACATGCATGCTCTCAACATATCTTCAAGAGTTTAGATCTTTCTTTCAGACTGACCATCTATCTGGGGATGATAGGCTGTGCTAAAGTTCAAGCGAGTTCCCAAACTTTCCTGTAAACTCCTCCAAAAGTGTGATAGAAATCGAGTATCACAATCCAAAACGATGCTTACGGGTACTCTATGCAATCTCACAATCTCCTGCATGTACCGCTCTGCCAAAGCCTCCGTCGACTGACCAACTTGAAACGGTATAAAATGAGCTGCATTGGTCAATCGATCGACAATCACCCAAACTGCGTTATTGCCTTTTGGACTACATGGTAATGCTGTCATGAAATCCATAGTTATATGTTCCTACTTCCATTGAAGAATCAGAAGTGGTTGCAACAAACTAGCTATCCTTTGATGTTCAGCTTTGACTTGCTGACACACCAAGCACTTCGATACGTAGGGAGCAATCTCCCTTTTCATTCCTTCCAACCAGAAATGTTGTCGCAGATCTCTATACATCTTTGTGCCTCCCGGGTGTACTGAATACACGGAACTATGAGCCTCCTTCATGACTTCTTCACGAACATCTCCCTTAGGCACACATAAACGGCTCTCATATCGTAAAGAACCATTTTCATGAATCAACAAATCTGTTCGACGTCCCGCTTCTACTTGTTCTCGAAACTTTTGCAATCTTGGATCATGTGACTGTGTTGCTTTAATGTTATCGATCAAGAATGACTGTACTTTCAACAGCATCAACTGCCCCGAAGAATCTGGTAGTACAATCTCTAATTCGAATCTCTGAAGATTGTAAGTCGATGTGCAACACCCCACGAGTTGCGGGGAGGCGTAAATATGAAAAACAATCTTGTTTGGTAGCATACATCGACTAACCGAAGATCTTTTCTAAACAATACTTAACGATAAGCATAGAGTTATAAGCTACTATGTGAAGAGATTATACCAAACGATTCTAGTCCTTCGTCTTTGTGATCTCTATGTCCTCCTCGGCCTCCTATCCATAATAGATGATCCACCCGAGTACCCTAATCCAAGCTACACCTCAAGACTTGAGGTAACTTTGTTTCTCTAGTTGCTAACCAAAGTAACTGAGATGATGTAGAGTTAGATTATGGAGTGTTTAGTCTTTACTAATTCTTGTACTCAACTCATGAGTGGTAGGATTAGGGTTTGGAGAAGGAGTGAGAGCTTGAGGAGAGAGAAGGTGGAAAAGATAATGAGAAGAGAAAAGCTTCTCACTTGAATATATAAAACATAATGAATTATCAAATAATATCAATTAAATGATTACTCACCATGCTTCATTTATTCAAGAAGAGTGATTCATTATGTGAGTCATTAGATCATAAATGAAGCATTAATGATATGATGAATCATATAAATGAGTCACAAAAGCAATTAATGAAAATGCCACCTTAACCTCCTTAGTCACCCTCCTTCTAGAAGCTTCTCGGATAATTACGAGAACGCCCTTCGCATCCGTGAAAACACGAAAAAACTAAAGACTGTATAAATCTAATAACCTGATACTAGAATCTGGCTTAAACCAAAGCCGTCTAGAAAAAACTGTCCGAATGTTGTACGTACGTTTAAACACGTATTCGTCTGAACCCTTGTCGTAAAACCGTACGGCCTCTATATCATTTCGCCTGGAGTTGGGAAAACTCTTTGTGGGACTTTAAAGACTCGACTACTACGCTGGCAGTGGGTTTAACCATAGACCGCAAGCGGCACTAGCTGTACGTAACGGTCCCCAGGTAGATGTCGATAAGAAGGCCGGTGAGGATACCCATCCGAACTCCTACTGAGCCTGTGTGTGACAATATCCGTGCAGTCCGGTCTGTTCGTCTAAGAGTATCGCATGTATGGTCTAGGGAGGTAGTAAACGTCAGACCCCTAATAACCGTACAAGTCGTGTCGGTATGGCTCTATTACCATCCGAGAATCTACTGATCAATCTATCAGTAATTCTCAATAAGCCCTGGCCAGGGACTTATGGTAATGACCAACCGATCACTGTGCGATATCAACTCCCTATACCGGGAGAGACGAATCCCTAACAGTCACTCACTGGCTCCACGTGGCTCGGGACTGTGTCCAACTAAAACCTGTTTGCACGACTCCTTTGAACCGTGGTAGGGTAGTAATCAAAGCACAGTGGGAACTCACACGAGACAAATGACAACTTTAAGTCAATGGACTATCTGTACACATGTCACCTGAGAACTGCTATCTGACGTTAGGTATAAATACCATCCAGTCAGTTCTCGGCGAGTCCTGTCCGGTGTACTTACACCCAGTGAGCATCTGTATACAATCTTAGGTGCACTCCACCAATGGCTGCGGGACCAATCCATCGCCCCTCCTCAGGGTCTAGATATGTATACACCAGTCTACTCTGGAGTATCAATGCCCAGTCTCGATACTCTTGCGACCAGGGACATCTAAGGATGAGCCTATTGACTATCCAGCTCCCACTAGTATGACTGCCATCATAACGCCGAAAGTCATGCAAACATCCTAAGGGCTTTATCAACATGTATATATATATGAATACTATGGAAAATATATCGTATGTTAAGATAAAGACAAACCAAATAGCGTACTATCATATTAAGCAAGACTGTTGTGTACATACATATCCCAGTATCCTATACAATGAAGGCCTTTACGGCATATATATCCAACAATCTCCCACTTGCACTGGGGCCTATAATTGGCGCAATGAGTACCCACTGTCTTCACTATATCCAGTTGCTGGAGTACCGCATGCCCAACATCTTAAACAGCCTCTCGAACTGAACTTGAGGAATGGCCTTTGTGAATGGATCTGCCGTGTTTTCTTTTGTATCCACTCTCCGTACCTCGATCTCCCGACAATCAACGATCTCCCTGATTAGGTGAAAACGCCTTAAGATATGCCTGGATTTCTGATGGGACCTGGGTTCCTTTGCTAGTGCTACGGCCCCATTGTTATCACAATACAAAGGTATTGGATTGGCAATGGACGGAACCACCTGAAGTTCAGAAATGAACTTCCTCATCCAGACAGCCTCTTTTGCGGCTTCACTAGCAGCTATATACTCAGCCTCCATAGTTGAGTCTGCGACGATATCCTGTTTGGAACTCTTCCAACATACCGCCCCTCCATTGAAAGTAAACACAAAACCCGAAATGGATTTAGAATCATCTTTGTCACTTTGGAAGCCGGAGTCGGTAAATGTTGGATATATGTATGCCCTAGAGGCCATTATGTGATGGTGGATGTATCTATACATGTATATATATATATTCAGTATGCATTCTTGCTCGACATGATAGTATGCTATCTGGTTCTTCTTTATCTGACATGTTGATTTGATCATACTTTTATTCATTCATACATGCTGATAAAGCCCTGAGGATATCGGCTTGACTACTTTGATTATGATGGAGATCATACTAGTGGGACATCTGTAGTCTGTAAGCATATCCTGGAATGTCCCTAGTCGTTGGTATATCGAGACGGGGCATTGATATACCAGAGTAGACTAGCGTATATGATACTAGACCCATACGATGGGCGATGAATGTTCCCACATTCATCGATGTTTGACATCAAGATCATATACGGGTGCTCAGTGGTGACTGGGTACACTGGACGGACTCACCGAGAACTCCTATATGGAATTATATCTATCGTCGGATAGCAGTTCTCAGGTGACACTGGTTTAGGTTAGTCTGTAGACCCGAGGTCGTCATAGAGTCTTGTGTGCTCTCCCATTGTACTTTGATTGCCACCCTACCACGGCTCTACTGAGTCATGCAAACAGGTGGCCATTGGGTACAGTCCCGAGACACACGAAGGCAATGAGCGATAGGAGGGGTTTCGTCTCTCCCGGTATTGGGAGTTGATGCTGTGCTGTGCCCGACTGGTTATATCAGTAAGTCCATGGCCAGGGCTGCTGAGAATTGCTGATAAGTGTTATCAGTAGTTTCTCGATCTGTTATAGACCATTCACAAGCGCGACTTATTGAGTTATTGGGGTCGACATGACCATCCCTAGGCTCAATATGCGGCATATCTGACGAAGAGACCGGACTGTACGGTAGTGTTGCCAGATGGCTCGACGGGAGTTGTAACAGGTTCGCTTGTTTTCTTCTGATCGCTCAATACCCGGGTGGCCGTTATGTTTAGCTGACCGCTTGCGGCTTGGGGGTACTTGATGTGATCATCACCCACTGCCGGCGTATTGACGAGTCTTAGAGTCCCACAAAGGAGTTATCTAGTCCAGGCAAAACGTTGTGGTGCGCGTATGCGATATGCACTTGGACCCGATTAAAATGCGCGTATAGGATACCGTATATTAATTGGGTGGCTTGCTTATGGTCGGGTCGTATGTGATATGACCGGATTAGTAAATCAGGTGTTGATTTATCATTAGCTTCTCACTACAAATCCTATCTTGTTTATTTTCGATGTATGCATGCATGTATGCATTCATTCTTGTTCATGCACATATGGATGTGCATGCACACATGCATACATACATCATTATATCATGGTTGCTTATACAATGAGAATGGTGGCAATATAAGAATCACACCATGGTTATTTTTATGGATTATTATTGCTTTTAAATTAAAACAAAAAGGAAATGAAAAAGGGTTAAATCATAAAAGGTTTCTACACTCTTCTTAACCTTACCATGCTCACCTACCTTTTAACCCATGGTTTATTTTCCTTTTGTGCTTTTAACTTTAATCCAATAATATCTTTAGAGTTAACCATGGTTGGATATGAGGAATGAAAAATATATATATGCTTATTTTTCATTTCTCTTTCAATGGTTCATTATTCTCTTCTTCTAAAAAAGGCCATCATCTTCATCAACCTTGATCCTTTGCTTTCTAGTTCTTTCAAGAGAGCAAAATACTCATAAAAATAGGATTTTGAAGTGAGATCCTTAGCCACAACATCATTCTACACAAGTTTAGCCAACTTATTTAGAGTGTTCACTTTGTTTTTCAAAGTTGCGAGCTTGGATGGGAAACTCCGGGTGGATCGTCGTGTTGCGCCACGGCAGCGCCCCGGCCGTCTATCCGAGGCCAAAATGCGGAATCAAAATTTTTCTTATCTTTTAAACTGGCGCTACCGCGGACAATATACCCGGATCGTAACCATTAACCGATACTAGCTAACAAGAGAAAGGGTGAGAGATATACCGAGTGATCCGAGTCCTCCGGTCTTCTCGTCGTCGTCCCGTTCTCCCGCTGAAACTCCGGTCGTCGCATCCTTGCCGGAAGGGCACCACATCGTCTGCATCTTTTACAGGCTCCCACCTCAATACCGAGGTAACTCGGGCACGAAGCTGGCTAGTCGACGTGCCCAAGGTTTGCTGTAGAATGTAGTGTAGATGATGCTTGTCTCATATGGGGTAATGAAGTTGCCATTGGATGGAGGGAAGTGAAGAACAAAATGGAGATGAACTTTTGTGTATCCAAATGAGATGATAAATTTCCTACTCCAAATGAAAAATGAACCTCTCATTTTTCTCTCCTCCTCAAAGTTGTGGCCGGCCTATACCAAATGGGAATGGTGGAGGGATATCAAACAAAATCAAGAGGGAGGTGAGTGTAGGAGAAAGAGAATGGTGACCATACCCCAAAAGTAAACCTCACATCCAAAACACAAATCAACTCTAATCAATCCTTTCTCAAAAAGCAAATGAAAAGACTTAGAAAGCATCTCATGATTATGAACCATCATGAAGCCCCACAAATGCACAAAACCCCTCCTACAAATGTTATTTGCAAACTTGCAAATAACCCCCTCCATCGGAAAAGTCCGGCCGGGAAAGAACAAAGGAAAACCGGCCGGAACGGAATGCAAACTGGAAACTCCAGAAAACTGGTCCCGTAATAAATTACAGGAAAACCCCGACACTGTGCATACACACCCGCATCTGTATTCTGACCGGATACAAATGTAATGAGGCAAAATCTACACTGTGCTAAACTAGGATCCGGCTTAAACCAAAGCCGGCTAGTAATATCCGTCCGATCCTGATCCGTGCAATACCGCACGTATCAGATCGAACCCTGCCATATATCCATACGGCCACTAGTACAAACCGTCCGATCCTGATCCGTGCAATACCACACGTATCTGATCGGACCCTGCCATATCTCCATACGGCCTCTACAGCGTTTCGCCCGAAAGCTTGAGTAACTGAAAGTGTGGTGGACTCTAAAGACTCGTCAATACTATGGCTGTGGATTTAACCACTAACACGTCAGAGGTATAAGCCAATAAGTGACGGGCCACCAGCTATTGACCAAAAGGGACGTCGATGAGCGAACTCATCCTGACACCCTACTGAGCCTGTCAGTGACAATATCCGTACAGTCCGTTCCGTTCGTCTATGAGCATCGCATGTCGGGCCTAGGGGGTTGGTAAAAGTCAGACCCCCAAAAGCGGTACAAGTCGTGTCGGAGTGTAGCCCAGAACACCCTGAGATACTACTGGAATACCTACCAGTAAATCTCCTGCCTCGGCCGAGGGCTTTGTGTAATGGCTCTCCTAGACACAGCGCGACCTCACCCCCAATACCGGGAGAGACGAACCCCTGAAGATCCGCTCACTGCCTCCATGTGGCTCGGGACTGTACCCAACTAAAACCTGTTTGCAGGACTCCTTTGAGCCGTGGTAGGGTAGTAATCAAAGTACAGTGGGAACTCACACGAGACAAATGACGATCCCCAGGTCAATGAACTAACCTGTACACATGTCACCATGGAACTGCTATCTGACGTTTGGTATAATCCCAACTAGCAGGTTCCCGGCGAGTCCTGTCCGGTGTACTCATAACCCAATGAGCACCTGTATACATCTTAGGTGAACCAACTGACACCAGTGGCTTGTGAGACCGGCCACCGCCCCTCGTCGTGGTCTCGACTGTATACACTAGTCTACTCTGGAGAATCGATGCCCTGTCTCGAAACTCCCACGACTAGGGACCTTTTAAGTATGTGCTTATAGACCACCAGCTCTCACGTATATGATCGCCCTCATACTGCTGGCAGTCAAGCAAGAATCCTAGGGGCTCTATCAGCGTGTAATAGCGACCTGTAGGGTCACCTGAAGCAGCACACGATGATAGAGGTAAACCCGATAACATACTATCATCTCGAGTAAGACTGTCCTACCGGGATAGGTCCTCCCTCAATCATTGCAATCACGTGCCTCTGATCCAATAATTGACTCTGAGGGCACTATCTCCAACAATCTCCCACTTGCACTCAAGGCTAATTATTGCGATGTCGCATACTCACAGCCCGTGTGATACCGAACACCCAACTCCTCTACTAGTCAGTCTCTCAAAGCTCGTTTGCGAAACTATTGCGTTCGAGGAATAGCCTCAGTGAGTGGATCCGCTGTGATGTTTCTTTCTATGTCTCTCTATATCTCAAGTTCGCAGAGAAATCCATCTCCCGAAATGAGCAATACCTGTCTTAGAGTATGTCTGGATATCTGATGGGACTTAGCTCATAAATGAACTCCAAATCCAAATTTCTTAGACTGTATCAATAACTGAACTTAATCAGTACCCAGCGCCATGTCTCCCTCAGTATTGCCTTGGACCACCTGTCCAAAATACTGCCCCTCGTCAGAAGGAGAAACTATAACTCTGACAGCCACTCTGCCATCCATGTCACCTTGGAAGCCTGGAATGATAACCGTCTCTTAAAAGAGGCTGTCGTTATCCCATCCCTAGAACATCAACTTATGTTCTAAAACTGCTTCCGACTGTTTCTCCAGGATTGGATTAATATCAACTTATTGCACCTACTGCAAGAACAACATCTGGTGTGGTACTTGACATCACATGATTGATTCAATTGCCTAAGCAAGTGATCTGCCAACCATGCGCATCCCTCTCCCCTTTAGTCTGTAAGACACCTTTAGAGAGGGTGACTCCATTACCTGCAGGTATACTACCGTGCGAGGAGTCGTCAATTCTAAATACTCATAGAATGCTGTCAAAGTACCCAGATTAGGAAACCACCCAAATCTAGATCTAAAACAATAGATCTAGTAACCAGAATGTCTGATATAATATCCATGTCCTGTGTGAAGAAACCACTGTGTGACAACCAAAGTATAACCGATCGTAGTATAGGAATATCACTTCCTACTCTGTATATGTCATCCAAATACCAGGACATCACACTCTACTACCTTCTTAACAGATCTATCCCCTATTTTGATGAAGACAAACCCATGACTGTCACATCAGAAATAGATGATCTATCTCCGCTATATCTGCTTAAGTCTATGAATAGACATAAGCCACCTGTCCACCAATGCTTCCGCTGCTCCCACTGACTACGACAACCCTCTGGCAGAGTCATATACACGTACATTTCTAAAGCTAGTTCAGAACGACGCTATACTCATCCTCCTGCCGGGTCTCGCAGCCTGGAACAACAGCAATGGCAAGTGTTGGTAAACAAGAACTTCCCTGTCACCGTCCTTGAGGCTACCGGAGTACCTCTCGGGTGCCTGAAGTTACCCACCGTATCTGCGGAGTGGCCAATGGAATGTCAAACCAGATTGAATCTTTAGGTTCCTTATCAAATCTTCAGTAATCGTTTGCGGTTCTAGAATCACTTCCAGTTCTACCATACTCCCACTACCGTTTTCTGAAAAATCCATTTTTATTAAAACTGTGGCGAGTCTAGAACAATATTACTATTGATCTCCCAAATGGTAGAAAATCAACCCTCGTCATAGCCTGGGTCAACCCACAAACAGCCATTACAGAAACGTGCCTTGAGTTGTCCAGTGTCTGGTTTTAATCATAAGCCGGACAACTCCCCGTTCCTTAACATCGTTAAGATATGAACTGTTCTATATCCAATATAGAACCAGAGGCACTGAATTAATTGAACCAGATTCAAATCATGCAGCTATCTCCAGTGCATGTCAAATAAATGGAAGGAGGCCGATCAGCGTTACTCAACTTAGGAATGCTTCCAATTATGAGTAACCTGAAAGAGAAGCAATTTCTCTTTATCATTACTCTCAACTGAATACCATACACAAGTATCTACATCTTCGATCACTTTGAAGAATCCCGATACTTGCTACACCTGGTTCTCTACTCTATTCAAATACCTATAACTCCTCAAAACTTAGACCCTGTGTTTCTACGAAACACATGTCTAAGAACTAGAGAAGTTAAAAGTAAACAAAATATAGTATGAGGACCAACCCCTCTGTCCTAATGGACACTGGACAACATACAATGCTCTGTATAAGTCCGCTGAGTCTAATAACTCATTCACTATGCGTCGTAGTTTGAAAACTGTACTTATGGTTAAGAAGAATTACACCGCTGTTCAATGCTCCTTACCTAACCATCCACTGATATAGGTAAATGTCATAGACATAATTTCCAAAAGGTACATCTCACTCTATAAAAATAGACGTACAGATATATCAATTTGAAATTGGTGCATAACAACGGATATTCAAAACCAAATATTTGCCTACCGGCAAACAACCCAGATGATCTCCTCAAACATCACCGATTACAACGAATCCCGATATAATGAGGATGATCACCCTATTCCCAATAACTTACTTCCACTCATCATCTGTAAAACCATACAGATGTGAGAATCAAACCTGGTAAATACAAACCCTGGAGCAAGTGTCTAATCGGGAAATCAGTTTTCTTTTAACAGTACACAGCTGAACTGAAACATTGAAATGTTTCGATGGGGTATCCTGGTATTCCTAGTAATGCCTCTACCATTATCCAGATTCACAACTATAACCGTATAATTCTTTGCCACCTCTCCAAATCCCTTTATATGTCTTTAGTCATTACCTTCTGCACACCCGTTAGGCCAAATGGTTTTCTTCCTTCCCTACCGTTCGGCACCAGCCTATGGTTTGGAAGAAGACTATCCAATAAGCATAATGGGTGTACTGTCCTAGTCCTAGGAGCACTCGTAATGCGAGAGAAGGTGAGGATAAAAGACAACCGAATAAACCTTATTCCTATTTCTCCCGGACCAGAATCCATCCCCGAACTGGAACAAGTTCCTTTCGAGTTCGTATATAACCATACGATGGAGTATCCAATAAACTGTGGATCTTCGTAGTGATATGGAGTGTCCTGGTGAAATACAAAGGTGATTTTAGGATTGGCGAAGAAGTACTTGGTTTGGTCGTGAATAGCAGTCGCAATTTACTTTGCCCTCTTACTAATCCTTTGCTTTGTCTTAATCTTAATACCTTCTGTACACCGTTTAGGCTAATTGGTATTCTTCATTCCCCACCGTTCGGCACCAGCCTAAGGTTTGGAAGAAGACTATCCAATTTGCGTAATAGGTGTACTATCTCCTAAGCCAAGGAGTACTCGCAATCTGAGAGAGAAGGTAAAAGGAAAAGACAACTGAATAGTCCTATTCGTTTTCTCCAGAACCGGAAACCATCCTCAAATTCCTTCGAGTTCGTATCTAACCATACGATGGTTTTGTCCAATGGAAGTGGACGTTCGTAGTAATACAGGGTGTCCTGGAGAAAAGGGTAAACGTAGGAGTGGCAATGAGGTTTGCAACTCTGATAATCCAAAAGCCAGTATTAAGAAGGTTCGGTCAACTTGGTCACTGAGTCATAGTCTAGGGTCGGGTCAATGGTCGCTGCCAAAGAGAGAGAGAAAAGAAACACTCAGCGTGCACTCTAACCTAGATCAGAATGGTTATCACTTTATCTAATCTGGAAACCTCCCACTGTAACCTTAAATTCTTCTCCAAACCTGAAAGAAGAATTAGTCGGGATCACCCGAGGAGTAGACCAACTCATCAGTGGGAATCGGGATCCAACTATCATCGCATGATAACTTGACGGAATCCACTCAAGTCACCACACACCAGAAGGTATGCGCAAGCATGGCAAGTTTCAGTTCTTTTGAAACTCCCGATGTGATTTTTTCCCCTAGGACCCAAGTGACCTTGACGAATAATCAACAAATCAAAAGGTCCTAGTCAAGTTCAACCCGTCATTATCTTGATTGCGTTAAACCCACCCGCACGACCCTTGACGAATAATCAACAAAGTCGTACGACTGTCCTAACCAATCCACATATCCATACGGCAGAAAGCATTACAGAGCTACCGCACACTACGCCTCGGCGAATAGCAACGACAAACGTAGCGCGAATACTAAGCAATACTAATCTGAAATGACGGAGGGCTACGGCTGGTTTTTGGTGAAAAACCTTCAACGTAATGAACTTGATATCGTTGAAGGAACCGGATAACTTTTTATAAAAATATAGTGACGAAAACTTTTGCTAAAGAGGTCACTCCCGGTGAAGGGATCTCGGCTCTTTCCCCGTAGAATGAGGTGCAGGATATCCCAACTGAATACCACGATGCAAAGCAAAAGTAATCGGCTATAGTGAAGTTAATGCCCTGACGCAAACTTCTGTCCAAGGGGTCACTCCCGGTGAAGGGATCTCGGCCCTTGCCTCGTCGACTGAGGAGCAGGATATTCCAAATGAATACCACGATGCAAAACAAAAGTGAACGTCCTTGCAATAACAGCCTTTTGAAAAGTGTTCCAACAACATCAGAATAGGTTTGTTTATCTTGCATTGATCCGAATCAACGCAGTCCCATCAATGGATCACACCACAAAGAACGAAAATATACTGATGTACGTATATGCCATCCGCATTCGCCACTGGGTCCCGTCATTACCCGTTAGGTTAGCTAACTAACGACAGAGCGGGGACGGGGCTAGCGCGGATGCAAAACATATACAACATCTACTAATATATATACCAATATATAATTTTCGCTCAAGGCGTGATAAAATGCAACATCACAGAAATGTACAGCATCACAGAACAATACAGATATCTGGAAGCCCCGGGTTTCACAGAGCCGCTGCTGAAACCCGACGTTCCCCTGGTCGTGTGGATAGCCTGTGCAATGAAATCCTAGACCCCTACGGGCGCGGCAAGTCACCCGCCAAAACCTAAAGCGAGGCAGCCCCCTTCAGCACCGTGAATGGACCACCCAGCACTTCACGGAATCCAGTAACTTGGGCACCCCTCCTGGGTCAACCTGTACCGCCTACGAGTGCGGCGAATAGCCCGCCAATCCTAGAGTGAAGCCCCTTCCGTCTCAATGCCATGAGATGCGGGCCCGTTGCCCTCTAGAACCCGGCTATCCGTGCACCCCTCCGCGGGGTAATCCTAGTACAGAAAGTAAAATATACATACAAGGGGTACATCGACCGCAACCAGGTCGTGCCCCAAAAGAATAATACAAACAGGCAGTGACGGCAGTCCACATGTCGGACGCTCGCCCCGCAATATCAAATGTACATATAAAAAAAACTGTACTAACATTGCATCCAGGCTATCCCCCACGACCGATCCGCAACATCACAGCAATACATAGAACATCAACGTGAAAGTCACGTTCGCAAATCCGTCTAACCGGGCTATAGCAGTTAGACAGGATTTACCGATCAAGTGACATTCACGGTCGCAGATATAATGTAAATACTGTGAACTAGCAAGTTTAAAATATCCAATCGAACAAAATATACCAAGTGGGCCCCAAAGCATTACTGTAGCACTTGCAGAAAATCTGGGCCCAAACAAAATATACCAAAACCTTTATTTCCAGCCCAAAAGCCCACTGTAAAAATATGGCGAAGTGATCACAACTTCCTGCGGCGGAACCGCAGCCAAAGAGGGGTTAAGGCCGCGGTTCCGCGGTCGTACGGAAGAGTTGGGTCACCAAATTTTTCCAGTGTACTTAGGATTCTCTGTACATAATTCTCCAATAACCTGAAAAATTTTTGGACACAAAAAAAATTCGACAGAAACTGATGTGAAGGAAAATACGGGTTTTGGGATTTTGGTTCGTTCGGGTCTTCAAACATACTAGAGCAAGCTAGACTAGGTTAATGGCGTGGCTCTGATACCATGTTGCGCCACGGCAGCGCCCCGGCCGTCTATCCGAGGCCAAAATGCGGAATCAAAATTTTTCTTATCTTTTAAACTGGCGCTACCGCGGACAATATACCCGGATCGTAACCATTAACCGATACTAGCTAACAAGAGAAAGGGTGAGAGATATACCGAGTGATCCGAGTCCTCCGGTCTTCTCGTCGTCGTCCCGATCTCCCGCGGAAACTCCGGTCGTCGCATCCTTGCCGGAAGGGCTCCACATCGTCTGCATCTTTTACGGGCTCCCACCTCAATACCGAGGAAACTCGGGCACGAAGCTGGCTAGTCGACGTGCCCAAGGTTTGCTGTAGAATGTAGTGTAGATGATGCTTGTCTCATATGGGGTAATGAAGTTTCCATTGGATGGAGGGAAGTGAAGAACAAAATGGAGATGAACTTTTGTGTATCCAAATGAGATGATAAATTTCCCACTCCAAATGAAAAATGAACCTCTCATTTTTCTCTCCTCCTCAAAGTTGTGGCCGGCCTATAACAAATGAGAATGGTGGAGGGATATCAAACAAAATCAAGAGGGAGGTGAGTGTAGGAGAAAGAGAATGGTGACCATACCCCAAAAGTAAACCTCACATCCAAAACACAAATCAACTCTAATCAATCCTTTCTCAAAAAGAAAATGAAAAGACTTAGAAAGCATCTCATGAATATGAACCATCATGAAGCCCACAAATGCCCAAAACCCCTCCTACAAATGTTGTTTGCAAACTTGCAAATAACCCCCTCCATCGGAAAAGTCCGGCCGGGAAAGAACAAAGGAAAACCGGCCGGAACGGAATGCAAACTGGCAACTCCAGAAAACTGGTCCCGTAATAAATTACAGGAAAACCCCGACACTGTGCATACACACCCGCATCTGTATTCCGACCGGATACAAATACAATGAGGCAAAATCTACACAGTACTAAACTAGGATCCGGCTTAAACCAAAGCCGGCTAGTAATATCCGTCCGATCCTGATCCGTGCAATACCGCACGTATCAGATCGAACCCTGCCATATATTCATACGGCCACTAGTACAAACCGTCCGATCCTGATCCGTGCAATACCGCACGTATCTGATCGGACCCTGCCATATCTCCATACGGCCTCTACAGCGTTTCGCCCGAAAGCTTGAGTAACTGAAAGTGTGGTGGACTCTAAAGACTCGTTAATACTATGGCTGTGGATTTAACCACTAGCACGTCAAAGGTATAAGCCAATAAGTGACGGGCCACCAGCTATTGACCAAAAGGGACGTCGATGAGCGAACTCATCCTGACACCCTACTGAGCCTGTCAGTGACAATATCCGTACAGTCCATTCCGTTCGTCTATGAGCATCGCATGTCGGGCCTAGGGGGTTGGTAAAAGTCAGACCCCCAAAAGCGGTACAAGTCGTGTCGGAGTGTAGCCCAGAACACCCTGAGATACTACTGGAATACCTACCAGTAAATCTCCTGCCTCGGCCGAGGGCTTTGTGTAATGGCTCTCCTAGACACAGCGCGACCTCACCCCCAATACCGGGAGAGACGAACCCCTGAAGATCCGCTCACTGCCTCCATGTGGCTCGGGACTGTACCCAACTAAAACCTGTTTGCACGACTCCTTTGAGCCGTGGTAGGGTAGTAATCAAAGTACAGTGGGAACTCACACAAGACAAATGACGATCCCCAGGTCAATGAACTAACCTGTACACATGTCACCAGGGAACTGCTATCTGACGTCTGGTATAATCCCAACTAGTAGGTTCCCGGCGAGTCCTGTCCGGTGTACTCATAACCCAATGAGCACCTGTATACATCTTAGGTGAACCAACTGACACCAGTGGCTTGTGAGACCGGCCACCGCCCCTCGTCGGGGTCTCGACTGTATACACTAGTCTACTCTGGAGAATCGATTCCCTGTCTCGAAACTCCCACGACTAGGGACCTTTTAAGGATGTGCTTATAGACCACCAGCTCTCACGTATATGATCGCCCTCATACTGCTGGCAGTCAAGCAAGAATCCTAGGGGCTCTATCAGCGTCTAATAGCGACCTGTAGGGTCACCTGAAGCAGTACACGATGATAGAGGTAAACCCGATAGCATACTATCATCTCGAGTAAGACTGTCCTACCGGGATAGGTCCTCCCTCAATCATTGCAATCACGTGCCTGTGATCCAATAATTGACTCTGAGGGCACTATCTCCAACACGTTGTGGACGTGAGAAGACTACAAGAGGACCTTCTTCCAACAACCAAGAGACTAAGGAGTCAAGAAAAAGGGGAGCTACAAAGGTTGTAGTCTCGAAACCCTTATTTGATTAGGTTTTTGTTTCGTAACCCTAATTTTCTAGGATCGATTCCTTTGCATGTTTGTTTAGCACCATCAAAATCTATACTTTGAGACATGTGATGCTTCAAAACTCATTATAGGGTGCTAGGCAAACCTTTCATTGGTATCAGAGCCGACCTAGAGCATTAGGCGATGCTTGAGCGAAGTAAAAACTCCGATCGAACCAAAATACGAAATTACGGGACACTCTCTGGAAATTTTTTGAATACTGACTTTTTTCAGAATTAAAAATACTCAAAAAATAAAGCAGGTAAATATAAGACAAACTGGAGAATTCGAGCCAATGAACAGTAAGTTTGGCCGCGGAACCGCGGCCTAAGTAGGCTTAGGCCGCGGATCCGCGGCCATACTAGGGGATCTCTCACTCATTTTTGTACAGTGTTTTTCCTTACCTGCTTTTGTATATTTTGAGTATCTTTAATCTGAATCTACTGTTGAAAATTCTGGAGATGGTTTTAGACTCGTCGTTTCGATCGGAATTTTCATTTCGTTTCCTTTTCCGGGTAAACTAGAAAGTATTGAAGTGTTCGAACAACTATCATTTGCTCACTATTCACGGGGTTTAAATACTTTGGAGATACGTGCAAGTCTTATTGTGGTGGACCCTCTAGAAGACAACAAACCTTAACTCGATTATGTGACCGTCTTGAACCGCCCTTTGAACCTTAGGGTTTGGGGCAGTACGGCGTGCCACATGTGAGGCGTTGGCTTGACCCTTCTACGGCTGGACCGCTACTACTGTGTCACACTCCGGATTTTTGAACCCTGCTCAAGTGTTGAGCTTTAGTGAATTTTGGGTTCTTGATCGTTCATTCGAAAACTTTAATACTGTCTGTTTATCTAGAATTTGATACAATATGTGGAATTCATATAGTTTAAGCATGAAATACGAAATATGTGATATTTCGCATTTATGATGTCTAAAGAGAATGTGGATTCCAAATATTGTAGTTTTACACTTTCTTTTCTATGACCGTAAGTGTAGTATGTTCGATATCGTCGGTTTCGTTGCTATACGTCAACGACAATTGGGGTATGCATACTTACTTACGTTGATGATATGTGATATTATGTGTTGCTGAGATATGATGTGCAGGATTGTCACGATTGAATAGCCGGGGTTTTTTTTATGTGAGATGGGAGTTTTATATTTTCATTCATGTAAATTCAAATGTAATGTAATATTCTTTTATTTGGGGCACTTCCGGGTTGAGGTTGCTGCCACCAGTGTTGTATATTATTTACTTTTCCGCATTAGGATAGACCCAAGGTGGGGAGCACAAGTGACCGGGTTCTGGGGTTCAGTGGGAGGCCATCTCGAGGAGTCGAGACCGGGTCTCCTAAACTCCAGGATTGGTAGGGTCGCTTGCCGCTCTCGTAGGGGTCTAGGGGTGTGGGCTTGGCTATTCATCGCGACTGTGGAATCCGTATTTCTATTATTGGCTAAATACTAAATACGGACGTCCTAGTATATCCCACATTATATATGTGTTTCTGCTGCCTGTGTTCTGTGATATCTGAGACGAATGACATATTATATATATGATATATAGTAGACGTTGCTTATGTTTTACACCCGCGCTAGTCCTGTCCCGGTATGCTGTTAGTTAAGTAACCTAACGGTACATAACGGAACATTGCGGTGAATGCGGATGGCATAAGCGTACGCGTTATTTTCGTTTCTTTTCTGTGATTGGCTTAAGGACTTAAATGATGGGATTACATTAATATGATTAATGTAAAGAAAATAAACCTAAAATGATGTTGTAGAATCTGATTTGAAAACCACTCGGCTATTTATGAAAAAGCTATATTTCAAAAACTGCGGAGCTTAAGCCACCCCTTTTGAAAACCATTTGATTCTACAACGATATCAAGCTCAAAGCGTTAAAGATTTTCTTAAAAATCATCCGCAACCCTCCGTCATTTTAGGAAGTAGAGTACTTAGTATTCGTGCTACGTTTGTTGACCTTAGCCAAGGAGTAGTGTACGGTAGCTAAGTGATGTCTTCCTACAAACGCATATGATGCAGATTAATTAGGACGGGCATATGACTTTGTTGACCTTAGCCAAGGGTCATGTGAACGGGTCTAATTAATCAAGAAATGACGGGTCGAGCTTGACTGATATTCGTGATTTGTTGACCTTAGCCAAGGTCACGAGTATTAGGGGTAAAAACCACATCGGGAATTTCAATAGTTGAAATTTGCAATGAGATTGCATACCTTCCATGTGATGGTTGGATCCCGATCCCACTGTGGGCAATAGTTGCTCCTAGGAGAGTTTTGCAGTTTACAATTAGCTAACTCATTAAGTGTCTAGAAAGGTGTTAACGGGGCTCCGCCTCTGGGAAAGCGAGGTTTACTTTAATTAGGTCCGTGCGAAAGCATGGGGAACCTCCCTCAAGTACCGACACTGGCCTGGCTGAACGGTTAGCAAAGTTGTAGACTGTAATTAATCCTGGCTAGTTTTCTTTTTAAGGTTTGAAAGAAAAACTTGATTAAAGCAGTGGGAGACATCGATTAGACAAGATAATAACCAATTTGATCTGTGCAAGAGCTTTTGCTGAGTGTATTCTTTTCTCTCTCTTAATGGCAGATACCCATGACTGGACTCAAGCTTCTACTAGATAAAAACAAACTGAATGGGACCAATTATAAAGACTGGCTGAGGAATCTGAAAATCGCCTTGACTTATGATAAAGTATCATATGTCCTCACGGCTTCAGCCCCGCCCGTCCCAGGTCCAAAATCCTCAGTTGCGGACGTTGAAGTCCGCAAGACATGGGATGCTGACTGTGCCACGGCCAAATGCCTCGCGCTTGCATCGATGGACAATACACATTAAAAGCAGCACGAGAATATGGACATTCAAACCATGTTTCTCCATACAAAGGAGTTGTATGGAGAGCAATCCCGCGTATTACGATACGAAGCATCAAAGAAATTGTTTCAGATGTGAATGGCCCCTGGCACACCAGTAGGAGACCATGTTTTGAAGATGATAGCTCTTATATAAGAGCTTAAGGACCTTGGATGGACAATGGATAATGAACAATATATAGACATTATTCTGCAGTCCCTCCCCTCCACCTTTGCTCAGTTCATAGTGAACTTCAACATGCACGGCATGGAGAAGGAACTCCCTGAACTCCTTAACATGTTAAGGAGTGCAGAGAGCACTATGAAGTCAGCAAAAACTCCCGTTATGACTATTGGACAGTCTTCCTCTTCTCGCCCGAAAGCTAAGGCCAAGGGAAAGAAAAAGAAGAAGCCCACTAATCCTAAGGGTGGAGTTAAAAAGGTGAAGGGAAAGGAATAGTCCAAGGCTAGAGACTCGGGGAAAGGCAAATGTTTTCATTGCCACAAGACAGGACATTGGAAGCGCAACTGCACGAAGTACTTAAGTCTCAAGAAGAAGCATGGTGATGCTTCTGCTTCAGGTGCGTTTGTGACAGAAAACTGTTTTTCAATAAACTCTGCTTCCTGGGTATTAGATACCGGTTCAGGTTCTCACATTTGCAATTCTATGCAGGGGCTGAGAAATAGCAAGGTTTTGAAGACAGGTGACCATACTCTCCGTGTTGGAAATGGTTCCAATGTACATACAGTCGCAGTGGGAGAGTATCACTTGGGGTTGCCATCTGGATGTCTTTTGATTTTGAATCCATGTTATTTTGTACCAAGTATGCTATGTAATATAATATCCGTTTCTTTGTTGGAAAATGAAGGATATAATTTTGTACTGCAGAACAATATTATGAACATTCACCTAAATCAAATGTTGGTTGGGTATGGTACGCTTAATAACGGAATATATGACCTAAATTAACACACCGTTTTCAGTATACAACACACTAATAAAAGAAAACTTTCAGAATTAAATGAAGCTTTTCTTTGGCATTGTAGACTTGGTCATATTAACGAAACAAGACTAAACAAGTTACACAAAGATGGATATTTAAACTCTTTTGAATATAAATCTTATGTGACTTGCCAGTCTTGTATCAAGGGTAAAATGACCAAAACTTCGTTTACCGGACACGGAGAAAGAGCTACTCAGCTCCTAGGCCTCATACATAGTGATGTATGCGGGCCAATGTCTACACAGGCTAGAGGCGGTTTTTCATACTTCATTACATTCACTGACGATTTCTCAAGATTCGGTCATGTATTTTTATTAAAGCACAAGTCCGAAGCTTTCGAGAAATTCATTGAATATAAACAAGAAGTAGAAAAACAAACCGGCTTGAGTATCAAAATGCTTCGATCTGATCGAGGTGGTGAGTATCTCAGTACAGAATTTGCAAACTTCTTAAAAGAGAATGGGATTCTCTCTCAGCTCACTCCTCCTTACACACCACAGCACAACGGTGTGTCAGAATGAAAGAATATGACCCTATTAGATATGGTCCGGTCCATGATGAGTGATGCTGAGTTACCCGTCTCATTTTGGGGGCATGCATTGGAGACTGCAGCGTTTCTACTAAACAGGGTTCCAACCAAAGCCGTGTCTACCACACCATATGAGATATGGCATGGGAAGAGACCATCTCTTAAGAGAATTAAGATTTGGGGTTGCCCGGCCTATGTTAAAATGCAGAATCCGGACAAACTCGAGACACGGTTAGTCATGTGTAGATTTGTGGGATATCCAAAGAATTCTTATGGATATCTATTCTACCACAAAGAGGAACAAAAAGTGTTTGTTTCTCAACATGCCACATTCTTGGAAAAAGAGTTTTTCGCAGATAAAGATGATGGCAAGGTGGTGGATCTAGAAGAGGTTCTAGAGACACAAACTACAAATGACGATTTGGTTGAACCGGCTGTTGCAATAGAAACTCAGGAACCTCGGCCACTCCGTAGGTCTAGTAGGACTTCTCGCCCACCGGAAAGGTACTACGGTTTCCTCATTGATGGTGACAGAGAAGACTGTATCATGGATGATGATGATCCTACCAGTTTTCAGCAAGCTATCACGAGTAGAGACTCTGTGAAGTGGCTGGATGCCTGAGATCCGAAATAGAGTCTATGTACACCAACAAAGTATGGACTTTGGACGTTGTACCCCCTGGGGTAAAACTTGTGGGGTGCAAATGGATCTTTAAAAGAAAGATTGGTGTAGATGGGCAGGTGGAGACCTATAAGGCAAGACTTGTGGCGAAAGGCTTTCGTCAAAGACCGGGTTTGGACTATGACGAGACTTTTTCTCCTGTAGCCATGCTTAAATCTATTCGGATCTTACTTGCTATTGCTGCTCACTACGACTATGAAATCTGGCAGATGGACGTTAAAACCGCATTTCTAAATGGAAATTTAGAAGAATGCGTTTATATGGATCAGCCAGAGGGCTTCATTGACAGTGGGAGCAGCGGGAAAGCATGTAAATTGCTTAAATCCATATATGGGTTAAAGCAGGCATCACGGAGTTGGAACATCTGTTTCGATGATGTCATCAAAGAGTTTGATTTCATCAAAAATCCAGGTGAACCTTGTATTTATAAGAAGGCTGTTGGGAGAGCTATCACATTCCTCGTATTGTACGTGGACGACATTCTTCTGATAGGAAATGATATTCCTATGCTACAGTCGGTCAAATCTTTCTTATCACTAAGGTTCTCCATGAAGGACCTGGGTGATGCCACATACATTCTGGGCATAAGGATCTATAGGGATAGATCCAAAAAGTTATTGGGATTGTCCCAAACCAGGTACATTGACACCATCCTAAAAAGGTTTAGTATGGATGACTCCAAGCGGGGTGCCTTACCCGCTTGCCATGGGGTCACTCTCTCCAAGGATTCTTGTCCAAAGACCGATGAAGAGAGAGCTCGCATGAGCATTATACTTATGCTTCGGCAGTAGGGTCCATAATGTATGCGTTGTTATGTACACGCCCAGATGTAGCTTATGCACTTAGTGTTGTGAGCAGGTATCAATCCAACCCAGGGGAGAACCACTGGACAGCTGTGAAGAACATTCTTAAGTACTTACGAATGACTAAAGAATTGTTCTTAGTGTATGGTAATACAGATCTCCAAATGGAGGCCTTTACCAATTCGAGCTTCCAGAGCGATAAGGATGACAGCAAATCTATCTCAGGGTTTGTATTTACCCTCAATGGAGGGGCGGTAAGTTGGAAGAGTTCCAAATAGGATACCGTTGCAGACTCTACGATGGAGGCTGAGTACATTGCTGCAAATGATGCCGCCAAGGAAGCCGTCTGGATGAAGAAGTTCGTCTCGGAGCTAGGAGTAGTTCCAACCATTATTGATCCAATACCCTTGTATTATGATAATAATGGGGCTATGGCGTTAGCCAAGGAGCCCAGGTCCCATCAGCGGTCCAGACACATCCTGAGGCGTTTTCATTTGATCCGGGAGATTGTAGATCTCCGCGAGATCGAGATTAAGAGAGTAGACACAAAGAATAACGCCGCGGATCCACTCACCAAGGCCCTCCCTCAGCCACAGCATGAGCGACTTTTTGAGATGTTGGGTATGAGATACGGCAATAACTGGCCTTAGTGCAAGTGGGAGATTGTTGGATATATGTATACCCTAGAGGCCATTATGTGATGGTGGATGTATCTATACATGTATATATATATATATTCAGTATGCATTCTTGCTCGACATGATAGTATGCTATCTGGTTCTTCTTTATCTGACATGTTGATTTGATCATGCTTTTATTCATTCATACATGCTGATAAAGCCCTGAGGATATTGGCTTGACTACTTTGATTATGATGGAGATCATACTAGTGGGACATCTGTAGTCTGTAAGCATATCCTGGAATGTCCCTAGTCGTAGGTATATCGAGACGGGGCATTGATATACCAGAGTAGACTAGCGTATATGATACTAGACCCATACGATGGGCGATGAATGTTCCCACATTCATCGATGTTTGACATCAAGATCATATACGGGTGCTCAGTGGTGACTGGGTACACTGGACGGACTCACCGAGAACTCCTATATGGAATTATATCTATCGTCGGATAGCAGTTCTCAGGTGACACTGGTTTAGGTTAGTCTGTAGACCCGAGGTCGTCATAGAGTATTGTGTGCTCTCCCATTGTACTTTGATTGCCACCCTACCACGGCTCTACTGAGTCATGCAAACAGGTGGCCATTGGGTACAGTCCCGAGACACACGAAGGCAATGAGCGATAGGAGGGGTTTCGTCTCTCCCGGTATTGGGAGTTGATGCTGTGCTGTGCCCGACTGGTTATATCAGTAAGTCCATGGCCAGGGCTGCTGAGAATTGCTGATAAGTGTTATCAGTAGTTTCTCGATCTGTTATAGACCATTCACAAGCGCGACTTATTGAGTTATTGGGGTCGACATGACCATCCCTAGGCTCAATATGCGGCATATCTGACGAAGAGACCGGACTGTACGGTAGTGTTGCCAGATGGCTCGACGGGAGTTGTAACAGGTTCGCTTGTTTTCTTCTGATCGCTCAATACCCGGGTGGCCGTTATGTTTAGCTGACCGCTTGCGGCTTGGGGGTACTTGATGTGATCATCACCCACTGCCGGCGTATTGACGAGTCTTAGAGTCCCACAAAGGAGTTATCTAGTCCAGGCAAAACGTTGTGGTGCGCGTATGCGATATGCACTTGGACCCGATTAAAATGCGCGTATAGGATACCGTATATTAATTGGGTGGCTTGCTTATGGTCGGGTCGTATGTGATATGACCGGATTAGTAAATCAGGTGTTGATTTATCATTAGCTTCTCACTACAAATCCTATCTTGTTTATTTTCGATGTATGCATGCATGTATGCATTCATTCTTGTTCATGCACATATGGATGTGCATGCACACATGCATACATACATCATTATATCATGGTTGCTTATACAATGAGAATGGTGGCAATATAAGAATCACACCATGGTTATTTTTATGGATTATTATTGCTTTTAAATTAAAACAAAAAGGAAATGAAAAAGGGTTAAATCATAAAAGGTTTCTACACTCTTCTTAACCTTACCATGCTCACCTACCTTTTAACCCATGGTTTATTTTCTTTTTGTGCTTTTAACTTTAATCCAATAATATCTTTAGAGTTAACCATGGTTGGATATGAGGAATGAAAAATATATATATGCTTATTTTTCATTTCTCTTTCAATGGTTCATTATTCTCTTCTTCTAAAAAAGGCCATCATCTTCATCAACCTTGATCCTTTGCTTTCTAGTTCTTTCAAGAGAGCAAAATACTCATAAAAATAGGATTTTGAAGTGAGATCCTTAGCCACAACATCATTCTACACAAGTTTAGCCAACTTGTTTAGAGTGTTCACTTTGTTTTTCAAAGTTGCGAGCTTGGACGGGAAACTCCGGGTGGATCGTCGTGGACGTGAGAAGACTACAAGAGGACCTTCTTCCAACAACCAAGAGAGTAAGGAGTCAAGCAAAAGGGGAGCTACAAAGGTTGTAGTCTCGATACCCTTATTTGATTATCTTTTAGTTTCGTAACCCTAATTTTCTAGGATCGATTCCTTTGCATGTTTGTTTAGCACCATCAAAATCCATACTTTGAGACATGTGATGCTTCAAAACTCATTATAGGGTGCAAGGCAAATCTTTCATTGGTATCAGAGCCGACCTAGAACATTAGGCGATGCTTGAGCGAAGTAAAAACTCCGATCGAACCAAAATACGAAATTACGGGACACTCTCTGGAAATTTTTTGAAAACTGACTTTTTTCATAATTAAAAATACTCAAGAACATCTCCTTAGTCCTTCTCAGGTACTTGAGAATGTTCTTTACTGCTATCCAATGTTTCTTACTGTAAGTGCACGGCGGCGCCCCGGCCGTCAATCCGACGGCCAAATGCGGAAGCGGTGATAAACTTTAATTTTGCGAACTTAGCAAACCGGCACCACCGCGCACTAAACACCGGATCGAACCATTAACAAGTCTAAGCTAACTACAAGAAGGGGAAGAGATATACCGAGTGATCCGAGTCCTCCGGTCTTCTCGTCATCGTCCCGATCTCCCGCGGAAAGTCCTGTCTCCATATCGTCGCCTCCTCGCCGGAAAGGGCACCACATCGCCTACATCTTTTACGGGCTCTCACCTCAATACCGAGGCAACTCGGGCACGAAGCTGGCAAGTCGACGTGCCCAAGATTTGCTGTAGAAAGTGTAGTGCTTTGTCTCTTTGGGGTTATGTTGCCTTGATGGAGGAATGAGGTTGTGAAATGAACTTTCAAGTGGAGCTAGAATTTGTGTACTATGAAAAAATGAGATGAACAAATTTTCTTTCATCCAAATGAAAATGATCCTCTCTCTCTTTTCAAATGGCCGGCCCCCCTTTATCAAAATGGTGGAAGAAAAATACAAACCATGAAGGGAGGTGATGGTAGGAGATCAAGGGAGGTGACCATATCAAAAGTAAACTTCACATCATACACTAAATCAATCTTAATCACCTTTATGCATGAAATGATTATAGAAAAGAAAGGAATAAAAAGATGCTCTCATCTTACAAATAAACCCTCCATAAAATGTTATTTGCAAACTTGCAAATAACCCCCTCCATCGGAAAAGTCCGGCCGGGAAAGAACAAAGGAAAACCGGCCGGAACGGAATGCAAACTGGCAACTCCAGAAAACTGGTCCCGTAATAAATTACAGGAAAACCCCGATACTGTGCATACACACCCGCATCTGTATTCTGACTGGATACAAATGCAATGAGACAAAATCTACACTGTACTAAACTAGGATCCGGCTTAAACTAAAGCCGGCTAGTAATATCCGTCCGATCCTGATCCGTGCAATACCGCACGTATCTGATCGAACCCTGTCATATAACCATACGGCCACTAGTACTAACCGTCCGATCCTGATCCGTGCAATACCGCACGTATCTGATTGGACCCTGCCATATCTCCATACGGCCTCTACAGCGTTTCGCCCGAAAGCTTGAGTAACTGTAAGTGTGGTGGACTCTAAAGACTCGTCAATACTATGGCTGTGGATTTAACCACTAGCACGTCAGAGGTATAAGCCAATACGTGACGGGCCACCAGCTATTGACCAAAAGGGACGTCGATGAGCAAACTCATCCTGACACAATACTGAGCCTGTCAGTGACAATATCCGTACAGTCCGGTCCGTTCGTCTATGAGCATCGCATGTCGGGCCAAGGGGGTTGGTAAAAGTCAGACCCCCAAAAGCGGTACAAGTCGTGTCGGAGTGTAGCCCAGAACACCCTGAGATACTACTGGAATACCTACCAGTAAATCTCCTGCCTTGGCCAAGGACTTCGTGTAATGGCTCTCCTAGACACAGCGCGACCTCACCCCCAATACCGGGAGAGACGAACCCCTGAAGATCCGCTCACTGCCTCCATGTGGCTCGGGACTGTACCCAACTAAAACCTGTTTGCACGACTCCTTTGAGCCGTGGTAGGGTTGTAATCAAAGCACAGTGGGAACTCACACGAGACAAATGACGATCCCCAGGTCGATGAACTAACTTGTACACATGTCACCTGGGAACTGCTATCTGACGTCAGGTATAAGACCAACTAGCATGTTCCCGGCGAGTCCTGTCCGGTGTACTCATAACCCAATGAGCACCTGTATACATCTAGGTGAACCAACTGACACCAGTGGCTTGTGAGACCGGCCACCGCCCCTCGTCGGGGTCTCGACTGTATACACTAGTCTACTCTGGAGAATCGATGCCCTGTCTCGAAACTCCCACGACTAGGGACCTTTTAAGGATGTGCTTATAGACTCCAGCTCTCACTTATATGATCGCCCTCATACTGCTGGCAGTCAAGCAAGAATCCTATGGGCTCTATCAACGTGCAATAGAGACATGTCAGGTCACCTGAAGCAGTACACGATGATAAAGGTAAACCAGATAGCAAACTATCATCTCGAGTATGACTGTCCTACCGGGATAGGTCCTCCCTCAATCACTGCAATCACGTGCCTGTGATCCAATAATTGACTCTGAGGGCACTATCTCCAACAATCTCCCACTTGCACTCAAGGCTAATTATTGCGATGTCTCATACTCACAGCCCGTGTGATACCGAACACCCAACTCCTCTACTAGTCAGTCTCACAAATCCCGTTTGTGAAACTATTGCGTTCGAGGAATAGCCTCAGTGAGTGGATCCACCTTGATGTTTTTTTCTATGTCTCTCTCTATATCTCAAGTTCGCGGAGAAAGCCATCTCCCGAAATGAGCAATACCTGTCTTAGAATGTCTGGATGTCTGATGGGACCTAGCTCATGAATGAACTCCAAATCCAAACTTCTTAGACTGTATCGTCAACTGAACTTAATCAGTATCCTGCGCCATGCCTCCCTCAGTATTGCCTTGGACCACCTGTCCAAAATACTGCCCCTCGTCAGAAGGAAAACTATAACTCTGACAACCTCCTTGTCGTCCATGTCACCTTGGAAGCCTGGAATGATAATTGTCTCCCGAAAGAGGCTTTCGTTATCATATCCCTAGAACAGTCACTTATGTTCTAAAACCACTTCCGAATGTTTCTCCAGTATTGGATCAATGTCAACTTATTGCATCTAGTGCAAGAACAACATCTGGTGTGGTACTTGACATCTCATGATTGACTCAATTGCCTAAGCAAGTGATCTGCCAATCACGAACATCCCTCTCCCCTTTAGTCTGTAAGACACCTTTAGAGAGGGTGACTCCATTACCTGCAGGTACACTACCATGCCAGGAGTCGTCCATTCTAAATACTCTTAGAATGCTGTCTAAGTACCCAGATTGGGAAACCACCCAAATCTAGATCTAAAACCATAGATCTAGTAACCAGTATGTCTGATATAATGTCCAAGTCCTTTGTGGAGAAACCACTGTGTGACGACCAAAGTATAACCGATCGTAGTATAGGAGTTTCCTTTCCTACTCTGTGTATGTCATCCAAATACCAGGATATCACACCCTACTACCTTCTCAACAGATCCATCCCCTATTCTGATGACGTCAAACCTATGACTGTCACATCAGAAATAGATGATCTATCTCCGCTATATCTGCTTTAGTCTATAAGAAGACATAAGCTACCTGTCCACCAATGCTTCCGCTGCTCCCACTGACTACGACAATCCTCTGGCAGAGTCATATATACGTACATTTCTGAAGCTAGTTCAGAACGACGCTATACTCATCCTCCTGCCGGGTCTCGCAGCCTGGAACAACAGCAATGGCAAGTGTGGGTAAACAAGAACTTCCCTGTCACCGTCCTTGAGGCTACCGGAGTACCTCTCGGGTGCCTGAAGTTACCCACCTTATCTGCGGAGTGGCCAATGGAATGTCAAATCAGATTGAATCTTTAGGTTCCTTATCAAATCTTCAGTAATCGTTTGCGGTTCTGGAATCACTTCCAGTTCTACCATACTCCCACTTCTGTTTTTGAAAAAATCCATTTTTAATAAAACTGTGGCGAGTCTAGAACAATATTTCTATTGATCTGCCAAATGGTAGAAAGTCAACCCTTGTCATAGCCTGGGTCAACCCACAAACAGCCATTACAGAAACGTGCCTTGAGTTGTCCAGTGTCTGGTTTTAATCATAAGCCGGACAACTCCCCGTACCTTAACAACGTTAGGATATGAACTGTTCTACATCCAATATAGAACCAGAGGCACTGATTTAATTGAACCAGATTCAAATCATGCAGCTATCTCTAGTGCATGTCAACTAAATGGAAGGAGGCCGATCAGCGTTTTCCAACTTAGGAATGCTTCCAATTATGAGTAACCTGAAAGAGAAGCAATTTCTCTTTATCATTCTATCAACTGAATACCATACACAAGTATCTACATCTTCGATCACTTTGAAGAATCCCGATACTTTCTACACCTGGTTCTCTACTCTATTCAAATACCTATAACTCCTCAAAACTCAGACCCTGTGTTTCTACGAAACACATGTCTAAGAACTAGAGAAGTTAAAAGTAAACAGAATATAGTATGAGGACCAACCCCTCTGTCCTAATGGACACTGGACAACATACAATACTCTGTATGAGTCCGCTGAGTCTAACAACTCTTTCACTGTATGTCGTAGGTTGAAAACTGTACTTATGGTTAAGAAGAATTACACCGTTGTTTAATGCTCCTTACCTAACCATCCACTGATATAGGTAAATGTCATCGACATAATATCAAAAGGTATATCTCACTCTATGAAAATAGACGTACAGATATATCAATTTGAAATTGGTGCACAACAGCGGATATTCAAAACCAAATATTTGCCGACCGGCGAACAGCCCAGATGATCTCCTCAAATATCACCGATTACAACGAATCCCGATATAATGAGGATGATCACCCTATTCCCAATAACTTACTCCCACTCATCATCTGTAAAACCATACAGATGTGAGAATCAAACCTGGTAAATACATACCCTGGAGCAAGTGTCTAATCGGGAAATCAGTTTTCTTTTAACAGTACACAGTCGAACTGAAACATTGAAATGTTTTGATAGGGTATCCTGGTATTCCTAGTAATGCCTCTACCATTATCCAGATTCATAACTATAACCGTGTAATTCTTTGCCACCTCTCCAAATCCCTTTATATGTCTTTAGTCATTATCTTCTGCACACCCCTTAGGCCAAATGGTTTTCTTCCTTCCCTACCGTTCGACACCAGCCTATGGTTTGGAAGAAGACTATCCAATAAGCATAATGGGTGTACTGTCCTAATCCTAGGAGCACTCTCAATGCGAGAGAAGGTGAAGATAAAAGACAACCGAATAAACCTTATTCCTATTTCTCCTGAACCAGAATCCATCCCCGAACTGGAACAAGTTCCTTTCGAGTTCGTATATAACCATACGATGGAGTATCCAAATAAACTGTGGATCTTCGTAGTGATACAGAGTGTCCTGGAGAAATACAAAGGTGATTTAGGATTGGCGAAGGAATACTTGGTTTGGTCGTGAATATCAGTCGCAATTTACTTTGCCCTCTTACTAATCCCTTGCTTTGTCTTAATCTTAATACCTTCTGCACACCGTTTAGGCTAATTGGTTTTCTTCATTCCCTACCGGTCGTCACCAGCCTAAGGTTTGGAAGAAGACTATCCAATTTGCGTAATAGGTGTACTATCTCCTTAACTAAGGAGTACTCGTAACTTGAGAGAAGGCAAAAAGGAAAAGACAACTGAATAATCCTATCCGTTTTCTCCAGAACCGGAAACCATCCTCGAATTCCTTCGAGTTCGTATCTAACCATACGATGGCTTTGTCCAATGGAAGTGGACGTTCGCAGTAATACGGGGTGTCTTGGAGAAAAGGGTAAAAGTAGGAGTGGCAATGAGGTCTGCAACTCTGACAATCCAAAAGCCAGTGTTAAGAAGGTTCGGTCAACTTGGTCTCTGAGTCGTAGTCTTAGGGTCGGGTCAATGGTCGCTGCCAGAGAGAGAGAAAAGAAACACTCAGCGTGCACTCTATCCTAGATCAGAATGGTTATCACATTTTCTAATCAGGAAACCTCCCACTGTACCTCAAATTCTCCTCCAAACCTGAAAGAAGAATTAGTCGGGGTCACCCGAGGAGTAACCCAACTCATCAGTGGGAATCGGGATCCAACTATCATCGCATGACAACGTGACGGAATCCGCTCACGGTATCACACTCCAGAAGGTATGCGCATATCTGGCAAGTTTCAGTACTTTTGAAACTCCCGATGTGGATTTTTACCCCATGCTCTTATGACCTTGACTTTGGCCAACAAATCATAAGTCACATGTCAAGTTCTGCCCGTCATTCTCCAGGTTAATTTGAGCCCACCCGTACAAGCCCTTGACTTTGGCCAACAAGGCTATACGACTGCCCCAAACCAACGCATCTATCTATGCTGCATATGAATAACCAACAGCTACCAAACACTGTTCCTTGACTTTGGCCAACAAACACAGCTTGAATACTATTGACTACCCATATGAAATGACGGAGGGCTACGAATGGTTTCTGGCGAAAACCTTTAACGTAATGAACTTGATATCGTTGAAGGAACTGATAGCTTTTTAGAAAATATAGTGACGAAAACCTTTACTAAAGAGGTCACTCCCGGTGAAGGGATCTCGGCTCTTTCCCCGTATAATGGGGTGCAGGATATTCCAAATGAATACCACGATGCAAAGCAAAAGTAATCGGCTATAGTGAAGTTAATGCCCTGACGCAAACTTCTGTCCAAGGGGTCACTCCCGGTGAAGGGATCTCGGCCCTTGCCTCGTCGACTGAGGAGCAGGATATTCCAAATGAATACCACGATGCAAAACAAAAGTGAACGTCCTTGCAATAACAGCTTTTTATAAAAGTGTTCCAACAACATCAGAATAGGTTTGTTTTAACTTGCATTGATCCGAATCAACGCAGTCCCATCAATTGATCACACCACAAAGAACGAAAATATACTGATGTACGTATATGCCATCCACATTCGCCACTGGGTCCCGTCATTACCCGTTAGGTTAGCTAACTAACGACAGAGCGGGGACTGGACTAGCGCGGATGTAAAACATATACAACATCTACTAATATATATACCAATATATTATATTCGCTCAAGGCGTGATAAGAAATGCAACATCACAGAAATGTACAGCATCACAGAACAATACAGATATCTGGGATCCCCGGGTTTCACAGAGCCACTACTGAAACCCGACGTTCCCCTGGTCGTGTGGATAGCCTGTGCAATGAAATCCTAGACCCCTACGGGCGCGGCAAGTTACCCGTCAAAACCTGAAGCGAGGCAGCCCCTTTCAGCGCCGTGAATGGACCACCCAGCACTTCACAGAATCCGGTAACTTGGGCACCCCTCATGGGTCAACCTGTACCCCCTACGAGTGCGGCGAATAGCCCGCCAATTCTAGAGTGAAGCCCCCTCCGTCCCAATGCCATGAGATGTGGGCCCGTTGCCCTCTAGAACCCGGCTATCCGTGCACCCCTCCGCGGGGTAATCCTAGTACAGAAAGTAAAATATACATACAACGGGTACATCGACCGCAACCAGGTCGTGCCCCAAAAGAATAATACAATCAGGCAGTGACGGCAGTCCACATGTCGGACGCTCGCTCCGCAATATCAAATGTACATAATACTACAACACTGTACTAGCATTGCATCCAGGCTATCCCCCACGACCGATCCGCAACATCACAGCAAAAACACAAAACATCAACGTGAAAGTCACATTCGCAAATCCGTCTAACCGGGCTATAGCAGTTAGACCGGATTTACCGATCGAGTGACATTCACGGTCGCAGATATAATGTAAATACTGTGAAATAATGTGTTTAAAATATCCGATCAATCAAAACTATAATAAGTGGGCCCCAAGTAATACTGTAGCAGATCAGGAAATTCTGGGCCCAATGTTATTATTCCAAAACCCCTATTTTGATCCCAGAAATAAACTGAAGAAATATGATAACTTAATCTCACTACAGTGCGGCGGAACCGCGGCCCAATGGGGGTTTTGGCCGCGGTTCCGCGCTCTGGCAGACGATTCACTTTATCGTATTTCTGCAGAATTCTTATATCTTCTGGTAGATCACTTTTCTGTAACCTGAAAAATTTTTGGACACCAAAAAAATTTAACAGAAAACTGATGTGAACAAAAATTTGGTTTTTGGAATTTTGGTCGATCGGAACTGAAAAACACATCAAACGAAGCTAGACGAAGTTAATGGCGAGGCTCTGATACCACTATAAGTGCACGGCGGCGCCCCGGCCGTCAATCCGACGGCCAAATGCGGAAGCGGTGATAAACTTTAATTTTGCGAACTTAGCAAACCGGCACCACCGCGCACTAAACACCGGATCGAACCATTAACAAGTCTAAGCTAACTACAAGAAGGGGAAGAGATATACCGAGTGATCCGAGTCCTCCGGTCTTCTCGTCATCGTCCCGATCTCCCGCGGAAAGTCCTGTCTCCATATCGTCGCCTCCTCGCCGGAAAGGGTACCACATCGCCTGCATCTTTTACGGGCTCTCACCTCAATACCGAGGCAACTCGGGCACGAAGCTGGCAAGTCGACGTGCCCAAGATTTGCTGTAGAAAGTGTAGTGCTTTGTCTCTTTGGGGTTATGTTGCCTTGATGGAGGAATGAGGTTGTGAAATGAACTTTCAAGTGGAGCTAGAATTTGTGTAGTATGAAAAAATGAGATGAACAAATTTTCTTTCATCCAAATGAAAATGATCCTCTCTCTCTTTTCAAATGGCCGCCCCCCCCCCTTTATCAAAATGGTGGAAGAAAAATACAAACCATGAAGGGAGGTGATGGTAGGAGATCAAGGGAGGTGACCATATCAAAAGTAAACTTCACATCATACACTAAATCAATCTTAATCACCTTTATGCATGAAATGATTATAGAAAAGAAAGGAATAAAAAGATGCTCTCATCTTACAAATAAACCCTCCACAAAATGTTATTTGCAAACTTGCAAATAACCCCCTCCATCGGAAAAGTCCGGCCGGGAAAGAACAAAGGAAAACCGGCCGGAACGGAATGCAAACTGGCAACTCCAGAAAACTGGTCCCGTAATAAATTACAGGAAAACCTCGATACTGTGCATACACACCCGCATCTGTATTCCGACCGGATACAAATGCAATGAGACAAAATCTACACTGTACTAAACTAGGATCCGGCTTAAACTAAAGCCGGCTAGTAATATCCGTCCGATCCTGATCCGTGCAATACCGCACGTATCTGATCGAACCCTGCCATATAACCATACGGCCACTAGTTCTAACCGTCCGATCCTGATCCGTGCAATACCGCACGTATCTGATCGGACCCTGCCATATCTCCATACGGCCTCTACAGCGTTTCGCCCGAAAGCTTGAGTAACTGTAAGTGTGGTGGACTCTAAAGACTCGTCAATACTATGGCTGTGGATTTAACCACTAGCACGTCAGAGGTATAAGCCAATACGTGACGGGCCACCAGCTATTGACCAAAAGGGACGTCGATGAGCAAACTCATCCTGACACCCTACTGAGCCTGTCAGTGACAATATCCATACAGTCCGGTCTGTTCGTCTATCAGCATCGCATGTCGGGCCTAGGGGGTTGGTAAAAGTCAGACCCCCAAAAGCGGTACAAGTCGTGTCGGAGTGTAGCCCAGAACACCCTGAGATACTACTGGAATACCTACCAGTAAATCTCCTGCCTTGGCCAAGGACTTCGTGTAATGGCTCTCCTAGACACAGCGCGACCTCACCCCCAATACCGGGAGAGACGAACCCCTGAAGATTCGCTCACTGCCTCCATGTGGCTCGGGACTGTACCCAACTAAAACCTATTTGCACGATTCCTTTGAGCCGTGGTAGGGTAATAATCAAAGCACAGTGGGAACTCACACGAGACAAATGATGATCCCCAGGTCGATGAACTAACCTGTACACATGTCACCTGGGAACTGCTATCTGACGTCAGGTATAAGACCAACTAGCATGTTCCCGGCGAGTCCTGTCCGGTGTACTCATAACCCAATGAGCACCTGTATACATCTTAGTTGAACCAACTGACACCAGTGGCTTGTGAGACCGGCCACCGCCCCTCGTCGGGGTCTCGACTGTATACACTAGTCTACTCTGGAGAATCGATGCCCTGTCTCGAAACTCCCATGACTAGGGACCTTTTAAGGATGTGCTTATAGACTCCAGCTCTCACTTATATGATCGCCCTCATACTGCTGGCAGTCAAGCAAGAATCCTAGGGGCTCTATCAACGTGCAATAGAGACATGTCAGGTCACCTGAAGCAGTACACGATGATAAAGGTAAACCAGATAACAGACTATCATCTCGAGTAAGACTGTCCTACCGGGATAGGTCCTCCCTCAATCATTGCAATCACGTGCCTGTGATCCAATAATTGACTCTGAGGGCACTATCTCCAACACTTACCTGGGTCAGACTGATACCTGCTTACTACACCAAGTGCGTAAGCTACATCTGGTCTTGTACATAACATCGCATACATTATAGATCCTACTGCCGAAGCGTAGGGTAAAATGCTCATGCGATCCCTCTCTTCATCAGTCTTTGGAGACATCTCTTTGGAGAGGGTGATCCCGTAACAAGCGGGCATGTTACCACGCTTGGAATCTTCCATACTAAATCTCTTTAGTATAGTGTCAATATACCTGGACTGTGAAAGTCCCAACATTCTATCAGATCTATCACGATAGATCTTAATGCCCAAAATATAGATTGCATCTCCCAAGTCTTTCATGGAGAATTTCAGTGACAAGAAGAGCTTTACTGATTGTAGCATAGGGACATCATTCCCTATCAGTAGTATGCCGTCGACATACAAAACGAGGAAGACTACTGCTCGTTCTACAATCTTCCTATAAATACATGGTTCATCTACATTTTTGATAAAGTCAAACTCTTTGACTGTCTCATCAAAGCAGATGTTCCAACTTCGCGATGCTTGCTTTAATCCATAATTGGATTTAAGCAACCTGCACACTCTTCCGCTGTTCCCACTGTCTAAGAAACCTTCTGGTTGATCCATGTAAACACTCCCTTCTAAATGCCCATTTAGAAAAGCTGTTTTTACGTCCATCTGCCAGATTTCATAGTCATGGAAGGCAGCAATGGCAAGCAGGATCCGAATGTATTTAAGCATAGCTACAGGTGAAAAGGTTTCATCATAGTCCAGTCCTGGTCTTTGACGAAAACCTTTTGCAACGAGTCTAGCTTTGTAGGTTTCCACCAGTCCAAGTGCACCAATCTTCTTTTTGAAGATCCATTTGCATCCAACTGGTTTAACCCCAGGAGGAGCAACTTCTAAAGTCCATACTTTATTAGTGTACATGGATTCCATTTCGGATCTCATAGCATCCAGCCACTTCATCGAGTCAATACTCGTGATAGCCTGCTGAAAACTAGTAGGCTCATCATCGTCGATGATGCAATCCTCTCGATCCCCATCTAGAAGAAAACCATAGTATCTCTCTGGAGGATGAGAAAGCCTACTATATCTGCGGAGTGGCGTTGGTTCGTCATGTTCTATTGAAATCTGAGGTTCTTCTAAGTCCTCGGTAGCAGTTTGAGGTTGTGGAATTTCTTCCAGCTCTACCGCGCTCCCACTAATTTCTTTTGCAAGAAATTCACTCTCTAAGAAGACAATGTGGCGAGCGACAAACACCTTTTGTTTTTCAGTGTGGTAGACCATGTAGCCCCTTGAATGTTTGGGGTATCCTACAAACTTGCACAAAACCGATCGTGACTCGAGCTTGTCCGGTTTATGCTTTTTAACATATGCCGGGCACCCCCATATCTTAATATACTTGAGATATGGTCTCTTCCCGCTCCACATTTCATATGGAGTGGTAGGCACAGACTTAGTTGGAACTCTATTCAATAAGTATGCTGCTGATTCTAGAGCAAATCCCCAGAAGGAAAGTGGTAACTCAGCACTGTTGGAGATAGTGCCCTCAGAGTCAATTATTGGATCACAGGCACGTGATTGCAATGATTGAGGGGAGGACCTATCCCAGTAGGACAGTCTTACTCAAGATGATAGTATGCTATCTGGTTTTATCTTTATCATCGTGTACTGTTTTAGGTGACCTTACGAGTCGCTATTATACGTTGATAGAGCCTCTAGGATTCTTGCTTGACTACCAGCAGTATGAGGGCGATCATATACGTGAGAGCTGGAGTCTATAAGCACATCCTTAAAAGGTCCCTAGTCGTGGGAGTTTCGAGACAGGGCATCGATTCTCCAGAGTAGACTAGTGTATACAGTCGAGACCCCGACGAGGGGCGGTGGCCGGTCTCACAAGCCGCTGGTGTCAGTTGGTCCACCAAAGATGTATACAGGTGCTCATTGGGTTATGAGTATACCGGACAGGACTCGCCGGGAACCTGCTAGTTGGGTTTATACCAGACGTCAGATAGCAGTTCCCTGGTGACATGTGTACAGGTTAGTTCATCGAGCTGAGATCGTCATTTGTCTCGTGTGAGTTCCTACTGTGCTTTGATTACTACCCTACCACGGCTCAAAGGAGTCGTGCAAACAGGTTTTAGTTGGGTACTGTCCCGAGCCACATGGAGGCAGTGAGCGGATCTGCAGGGGTTCGTCTCTCCCGGTATTGGGGGTGAGGTCGCGCTGTGTCGAGGAGAGCCAGAACATGAAAAGTCCTTGGCCAAGGCAGGAGATTTGCTGGTAGGTATTCCAGTAGTATCTCAGGGTGTTCTGGGCTACACTCCGATACGACTTGTACCGCTTTTGGGGGTCTGACTTTTACCAACCCACTAGGCCCGCCATGCGATGCTCATAGACGAACGGACCGGCCTGTACGGATATTGTCACTGACAGGCTCAGTAGGGTGTCAGGATGAGTTCGCTCATCGACGTCCCTTTTGGTCAGTACATGGTAGCCCGTTACGTATTGGCTTATACCTCTGACGTGCTAGTGGTTAAATCCACAGCCATAGTACTGACGATTCTTTAGAGTCCACCACACTCACAGTTACTTGGGTTTCGGGCGAAACGCTGTAGAGGCCGTATGGAGATATGGCAGGGTTCGATCAGATACGTGCGGTATTGCACGGATCGTGATCGGACGGTTTTTACTAGCCGGCTTTGGCTTAAGCCGGATCCTAGTATTAGATAGTGTAGTTTTGTCTCTTTGCATTTGTGTTCAGTGGGAATACAAATGCGGGCATGTATTTGCAGTAGTGGGGTTTTCCTGTAATTTATTATAGGATCAGTTTTCTGAAGTTGCCAGTTTGCATTCCGTTCCGGCCGGTTTTCCTTTGTTCCTTCGCGGCCGGACTTTTCGGTGGAAGGGGTTAATTGCAAGTTTGCAATTAACTTAGTTGTGAGGGGATTTCTTGCATATGTGGCTTTATGATGAGACTAGCTTCATGATGATATTCTATTTTGGTCATTTCCATTGCTTATCTTGTGAGTGGATTTGTGATGAGAGAGATGTGTGACTTTAATCCTTTTATTTTATATCATACATATTCTTTTCTTAGAGATATCATCATCTCATCTCCACCATTTTTTTTGAGGGGTCGGCCACTAGAGAGAGGGAGGGAGATTATTGCGGTTCTCATTTTGTTTATACAATCTCATTATTCCATTCATCCAAAAAATGAGAGTTTCATTTCAAAGCTCACTCTCTTTCTCACCTCCACATCCATGGCAACTAAAACCCCAAAGAGACAACCTACTACACTATTCTATAGCAACCCTTGGACGCGTCGGCTAGCCAACTTCGCGCCCGAGTTGCCTCGGTCAAGAGGTGGGAGCCCGTATACGATTCCGGCTACGTGGTGCTTTTCCGACGAGACGATGATGGACGGAGATTCCGCGGGAGATCGGAGTGGAGATGAAGACCGAAGGACACGGATCGCTCGGTATAACTCTCTACCCGTATTTTACTTTGCTAGTTGCTAGGTTAATGGCCCGATCCGGGTGAAAAGTGCGCGGTGGTGCCGGTTTCTAGTTAGAAAATTTTTGTTTCCGCGTTTCCGGCGTCGGATCGACGGCCGGGGCACCCCCGCGGGTTTACATTGGTATCAGAGCCACGCCATTAACCATGCCTAGCTTGCTCTAGTATGTTTAGAACTCGATCGAACAAAAACCCCAAAAACCGCATTTTCAATACTTCACGTTTCTGTCGAAATTTTTTCAAGCTCCAAAAATTTTTCTGGTCGTTGCAGAAACATGTACTGGGAATTCTAAGAACACTGGAAAAATTTGGTAACCTGATACGTCCATAAGACCGCGGAACCGCGGCCAAACCCATCCTTGGGCCGCGGTTCCGCCGCGCTTTTGACTCCTCATTTGACCAAATTTTTTCAGAGTGCTCCTGAGTTCAGAATGGGGGTTTTGGGATATTCTTTTTGGGCCCAGATTTTCTGTAAGTGCTACAGTACTCCTTGGGGCCCACTTTGATAAATTTGTTCGATCGGATATTTTAAACATGCCAGTTCACAGTATTTACATTATATCTGCGACCGTGAATATCACTCGATCGGTAAATCCAGTCTATCTGCTATAGCCCTTTTAGACGGATTTGCGAACGTGACATTCACGTTGATGTTCTGTGTTGTGCTGTGTTGTTGCAGATTGGTCGTGGGGGATAGCCTGGATGCAATGTTAGTACAGTTCTGTTTTATATGTACATTTGATATTGCGAGGCGAGCGTCCGACATGTGGACTGCCGTCACTGCCTGTTTGTATTATTATTTTGGGGCACGACCTGGTTGCGGTCGATGTACACGATGTATGCATATTTTACTTTCTGTACTAGGATTACCCCACGGAGGGGTGCACGGATAGCCGGGTTCTAGAGGGCAAAAAGCCCGCATCTCATGGCGTTGAGACGGAGGTGGCTTTACTCTAGAATTGGCGGGCTATTCGTCGCACTCGTAGGGGGTATAGGTTGGCCCAGGAGGGGTGCCCAAGTTACCGGATTCCGTGAAGTGCTGGGTGGTCCATTCACGTTGCTGAAGGGGGCTGCCTCGCTTCAGGTTTTGGCGGGTGATTTGCCGCGCCCGTAGGGGTCTAGGATTTTCATTGCACATGCTATCCACACGACCAGGGGAACGTCGGGTTTCAGCAGCGGCTCTGTGAAACCCGGGGATCCCAGATATCTGTATTGATCTGTGTTGCTATACATTTCTGTGTTGCTGCATTTTTATCACGCCTTGAGCGAAAATTGTATATTATATATATATACTAGTAGATGTTGTATATGTTTTTCATCCACGCTAGTCCAGTCCCCGCTCTGTCGTTAGTTAGCTAACCTAAAGAGTGATGACGGGACCCAGTGGCGAATGCGGATGGCATATACGTACGTCAGTATATTTTCGTTCTTTGTGGTGTGATCAATTGATGGGACTGCATTGATTCGGATCAATGCAAGAAAAACAAACCTATTCTGATGTTGTTGGAACATTTTTCAAAAAGCTGTTATTGCAAGGGCGTTCTTTTTTGTTTTGCACAGTAGTATTCAGTTGGAATATCCTGCTCCTCAGTCGACGAGGCAAGGGCCGAGATCCCTTCACCGGGAGTGACCCCTTGGACAAAAGTTTGCGTCAGGGCAGTAACTTCACTATAGCCGATTACTTTTGCTTTGCATCATGGTATTCAGTTGGAATATCCTGCACCTCATTCTACGGGGAAAGAGCCGAGATCCCTTCACCGGGAGTGACCTCTTTAGCAAAGGTTTTCGTCACTATATTTTTATAAAGCTATCAGTTCCTTCAACGATATCAAGTTCATTACGTTAAAGGTTTTCGCCAGAAACCATTCCTAGCCCTCCGTCGTTTCATATGGACAGTCAATAGTATTCAAGCTGTGTATGTTGGCCAAAGTCAAGGCACAGTGTTTGGTAGCTGTTGGCTATTCATATGCAGCATAGATAGATGCGTTGGTTTGGGACAGTCGTACTGCCAGTTTGGCCAAAGTCAAGGGTAGGTACGGGTGGGTGGGTTCAAATTAACCAGGAAAATGACGGGTAGAACTTGACATGTGACTTATGATATGTTGGACAAAGTCAAGGTCATAAGAGCATGGGGTAAAAATCCACATCGGGAGTTTCAAAAGAACTGAAACTTGCCAGATATGCGCATACCTTCTGGAGTGTGATAATGTGAGCGGATTCCGTCACGTTATCATACGATGATAGTTGGATCCCGATTCCCACTGATGAGTTGGTTTACTCCTCGGGTGATCCCGGCTAATTCTTCTTTCAGGTTTGGAGAAGAATTTGAGTTACAGTGGGAGGTTTCCAGATTAGATAGAGTGATAACCATCTGATCTAGGTTAGAGTGCACGCTGAGTGTTTCTTTTCTCTCTCTCTTTGGCAGCGACCATTGACCCGACCCTAGACTATGACTCAGTGACCAAGTTGACCGAACCTTCTTAACACTGGCTTTTGGATTGTCAGAGTTGCAAACCTCTTTGCCACTCCTACTTCTACCCTTTTCTCCAGGACACCCCGTATTACTACGAACGTCCACTTCCATTGGACAAAACCATCGTATGGTTATATACGAACTCTAAGGACTTCGAGGATGGTTTCTGGTTCTGGAGAAAACGAATAGGACTATTCAGTTGTCTTTTCTTTTCACCTTCTCTCAGGTTGCGAGTACTCCTTGGTTTAGGAGTAGTACACCTATTACGCAAATTGATAGTATTCTTCCAAACCTTAGGCTGGTGCCGAACGGTAGGGAATGAAGAAAACCAGTTAGCCTAAACGGTGTACAGAAGGTATTAAGTTCAGACAAAGCAAGGGATTAGTAAGAGGGCAAAGTAAATTGCGACTGCTATTCACGATCAAACCAAGTATTTCTTCGCCAATCCTAAATCACCTTTGTATTTCTCCAGGACACTCCGTATCACTATGAAGATCCCAGGTTATTAGATAATCCATCGTATGGTTATATACAAACTCGAAAGGAACTTGTTCCAGTTCGGGGATGGATCCTGGTTCAGGAGAAATAGGAATAAAGTACATTCAGGTGTCCTTTATCTTCACATTCTCTCACGTTGCGAGTGCTCCTAGGATTAGGACAGTACACCCTTTATGCTTTTTGGATAGTCTTTTTCCAAACCATAGGCCGGTGCCGAACGGTAGGGAAGGAAGAAAACCATTTGGCCTAAAGGGGTATACCGAAGGTAATGACTAAAGACATATAAAGGGATCTGGAGAGGTGGCAAAGAATTATACGGTTACAGTTATGAATCTGGATAATGGAAGAGGCATTACTAGGAATACCAGGATACCCCATCTAAACATTTCAATGTTTCAGTTTCACTGTGTACTGTTAAAAGAAAACCGATTTCCCAATTAGACACTTGCTCCAGAGTATGTATTTACCAGGTATGATCCTCACATCTGTATGGTTTTACAGATAATGAGTGGTGGTAAGTTATTGGGAATTAGGTGACCATCCTCATTATATCGGGATTCGTTGTAATCGGTGATATTTGAGGAAGTCACCTGGGTTGTTTGCCGGTCGGCAAATATATGGTTTTGAATATCCGTTGTTGTGCACCAATTTCAAATTGATATATCTGTACGTCTATTTTAATAGAGTGAGACATACCTTTTTGAAATTATGTCTATGACATTTACCTATACCAGTGGATGGTTAGGTAAGGAGCATTGAACAGCGGTGTAATTCTTCTTAACCATAAGTACAGTTTTCAACCTACAACACACAGTGAATGAGTTGTTAGGCTCAGTGGACTTATACAGAGTATTGTATGTTGTCCAGTGTCCATTAGGACAGAGGGGTTGGTCCTCATATTATATTCTGTTTACTTTTAACTTCTCTAGTTCTTAGACATGTGTTTCGTAGAAACACAGGGTCTAAGTTTTGAGGAGTTATAGGTATAAGAGTAAAGTAGAGAACCAGGTATTGCAAGTATCGGGATTCTTCAAGGTGATCGAAGATGTAGATACTTGTGAATGGTATTCAGTTGATAGTAATGATTAAGAGAACTAGCTTCTCTTTCAGGTTACTCATAATTGGAAGCATTCCTAAGTTGAGTAACGCTGATCGGCCTCCTTCCATTTAGTAGACATGCACTGGTGACAGCTGCATGATTTGAATCTGGTTCAATTAAATCAGTGCCTCTGTTTCTATATTGGATATAGAACAGTTCATATCTTAACAATGTTAAGGTACGGGGAGTTGTCCGGCTTATGCTTAAAACCAGACTCTGGATAACTCAAGGCACGTTTCTGTAATGGCTGTTTGTGGGTTGACCCGGGCTATGACGAGGGTTGATTTTCTACCATCTGGAAGATCAATAACGATATTGTTCTTGACTCGCCACAGTTTTAATTAAAAATGGATTTTTTCAGAAAACAGTAGTGGGAGTATGGTAGAACTGGAAGTGATTCCAGAACCGCAAACGATTACTGAAGATTTGATAAGAACCTAAATATTTAATCTGGTTTGACATGCCATTGGCCACTCCGCAGATATGGTGGGTAACCTCAGGCACCCGAGAGGTACTTCGGTATGCTCAAGGACGGTGGCAGGGAGGTTCTTGTTTACCCAGACTTGCCATTGCTGTCGTTCCAGACTGTGAGACCCGGCAGGAGGATGAGTATAGCGTCGTTCTAAACTAGCTTTAGAAGTGTACGTCTGTATGACTCTGCCAGAGGGTTGTCGTAGTCAGTGGGAGCAGCGGAAGCATTGGTGGACATCAGGCTTATGTCTATTTATAGACTAAAGCAGATATAGCGGAGAGAGATCATCTATTTCTGATGTGATAGTCATAGGTTTGACTTCATCAGAATAAGGGATGGATCTGTTAAGAAGGTAGTAGGGTGTGATGTCCTGGTATTTGGATGACATACACAGAGTAAGAAATGATATTCCTATACTACGATCGGTTATACTTTGGTTGTCACACAGTGGTTTCTCCACATGGGACTTGGATATTATATCGTACATTCTGGTTACTAGATCTATGGTATTAGATCTAGATTTGGGTGGTTTCCCAATTAGGGTACTTAGACAGCATTCTAAGAGTATTTAGAATGGATGGACGACTCCTGGCACGGTAGTATACCTGCAGGTGATGGAGTCACCCTCTCTAAAGGTGTCTTACAGACTATAGGGGAGAGGGATGCGTATGATTGGAAGATCATTTGCTTAGGCAATTGAGTCAATCATAAGATGTCAAGTACCACACCAGATGTTGTTCTTGCACTCGATGCAATAAGTTGATATTGATCCAATCCTGGAGAAGCAGTCGGAAGCAGTTTTAGAACATAAGTGGATGTTCTAGGGATATGATAACGGCAGCCTCCTTCGGGAAACGGTTATCATTCCAGGCTTCCAAGGTGACCTGGATGGCAGAGTGGCTGTCAGAGTTATAGTTTTCCTTCTGACGAGGGGCAGTGTTTTGGACAGATGGTCCAGGTGGGTACTGAGAGAAGGCATAGCGCAGGATACTGATTAAGTTCAGTTGACGATACAGTCTAAGAATTTTGGATTTGGAGTTCATTTATGAGCTAGGTCCCATCAGACATCCAGACACATTCTAAGACAGGTATTGCTCATTTCGGGAGATAGCTTTCTCCGCGAACTTGAGATAAAGAGAGACATAGAAGGAAACACCAGAGCGGATCCACTCACTGAGGCTATTCCTTGAACGCAATGGTTTCGCAAACGAGTTTTGTGAGACTGACAAGTAGAGGAGTTGGGTGTTCGGTATCACACGGGCTGTGAGTATGCGACATCGCAATAATTAGCCTTGAGTGCAAGTGGGAGATTGTTGGAGATAGTGCCCTCAGAGTCAATTATTGGATCACAGGCACGTGATTGCAATGATTGAGGGGAGGACTTATCCCAGTAGGACAGTCTTACTCAAGATGATAGTATGCTATCTGGTTTATCTTTATCATCGTGTACTGTTTTAGGTGACCTTACGAGTCGCTATTACACGTTGATAGAGCCCCTAGGATTAATGCTTGACTACCAGCAGTATGAGGGCGATCATATACGTGAGAGCTGAAGTCTATAAGCACATCCTTAAAAGGTCCCTAGTCGTGGGAGTTTCGAGACAGGGCATCGATTCTCCAGAGTAGACTAGTGTATACAGTCGAGACCCCGACGAGGGGCGGTGGCCGGTCTCACAAGCAGCTGGTGTCAGTTGGTTCACCTAAGATGTATACAGGTGCTCATTGGGTTATGAGTACACCGGACAGGACTCGCCGGGAACCTGCTAGTTGGGTTTATACCAAACGTCAAATAGCAGTTCCCTGGTGACATGTGTACATGTTAGTTCATCGACCTGAGATCGTCATTTGTCTCATGTGAGTTCCCATTGTGCTTTGATTACTACCCTACCACGGCACAAAGGAGTCGTGCAAACAGGTTTTAGTTGGGTACAGTCCCGAGCCACATGGAGGCAGTGAACGGATCTGCAGGTGTTCGTCTCTCCCGGTATTGGGGGTGAGGTCGCGTTGTGTCGAGGAGAGCCAGAACATGAAAAGTCCTTGGCCAAGGCAGGAGATTTGCTGGTAGGTATTCCAGTAGTATCTCAGGGTGTTCTGCGCTGCACTCCGACACGACTTGTACCGTTTTTGGGGGTCTGACTTTTACCAACCCCCTAGGCCCGCCATGCGATGCTCATAGACGAACGGACCGGACTGTATGGATATTGTCACTGATAGGCTCAGTAGGGTGTCAGGATGAGTTCGCTCATCGACGTCCCTTTTGGTCAGTACATTGTAGCCCGTTACGTATTGGCTTATACCTCTGACGTGCTAGTGGTTAAATCCACAGCCATAGTACTGACGATTCTTTAGAGTCCACCACACTCACAGTTACTCAGGTTTCGGGCGAAACACTGTAGAGGCCGTATGGAGATATGGCAGGGTTCGATCAGATACGTGCGGTATTGCACGGATCGTGATCGGACGGTTTTTACTAGCCGGCTCTGGCTTAAGCCGGATCCTAGTATTAGATAGTGTAGTTTTGTCTCTTTGCATTTGTGTTCAGTGGGAATACAAATGCGGGCATGTATTTGCAGTAATGGGGTTTTCCTGTAATTTATTATAGGATCGGTTTTCTGAAGTTGCCAGTTTGCATTCCGTTCCGGCTGGTTTTCCTTTGTTCGTTTGCGGCCGGACTTTTCGGTGGAAGGGGTTAATTGCAAGTTTGCAATTAACTTAGTTGTGAGGGGCTTTCTTGCATATGTGGCTTTATGATGAGACTAGCTTCATGATGATATTCTATTTTGGTCATTTCCATTGCTTATCTTGTGAGTGGATTTGTGATGAGAGAGATGTGTGACTTTAATCCTTTTATTTTATATCATACATATTCTTTTCTTAGAGATATCATCATCTCATCTCCACCATTTTTTTTTGAGGGGCCGGCCACTAGAGAGAGGGAGGGAGATTATTGTGGTTCTCATTTTGTTTATACAATCTCATTATTCCATTCATCCAAAAAATGAGAGTTTCATTTCAAAGCTCACTCTCTTTCTCACCTTCACATCCATGGCAACTAAAACCCCAAAGAGACAACCTACTAAACTATTCTATAGCAAGCCTTGGACGCGTCGAATAGCCAACATCGCGCCCGAGTTGCCTCGGTCAAGAGGTGGGAGCCCGTATACGATTCCGGCTACGTGGTGCTTTTCCGACGAGACGATGATGGACGGAGATTTCGCGGGAGATCTGAGTGGAGATGAAGACCGAAGGACACGGATCGCTCGGTATAACTCTCTACCTGTATTTTACTTTGCTAGTTGCTAGGTTAATTGTCACGACCCGCAGGGTACGGACGTGACTGGCACTTAAGTTTACGAAGCATCTCAAGGCGTCCGTAAAATAAGTAAGCCAAAGCCCAGAACCAAAACCAAATAAGCAGAAGAGTGAAGAAAACCCAATCAATTGAAAGCGAGTTTATCAAATAATTCATATAAAACCCTTTGTAAAAACAATATCAATTTTTCTGAAAATTTCGGCAGAGTCTCCTTTGTAAATACTGGCCCCCCAAAATGGGTATAACAAGAATATAAATGAATCCAACAAATATGGCATCCCCAAGCGGGAGCTAGCTCTTCGCCACATGGCGGTCACAAATCCCACGCAATATAAAGCAACAACATGCGAAATAATCATAATGAAGCATAAGAAAAACAGCATGTCGACTCAAGTAAGCTCGACCCCAAAATACAGCATAAAAGTCCACAAACCTCACAGTCTCATCTCTAGGTCAAAATACAATAATACTAGTAGATACAGTAGATGGAGTGCACTAGATACAAAGAATATACAAGGTGCTACAAAAATAATAATATAACCCACCTAAAAGCAAAACCTCGAGTCCAGGCAAGAGAGCAAAATAAGCAAGTGCGCCCGCCGCTACTGTACTGACGGAGCGGACCTGCAAAAGGCTGTGGCACAACGGGGGTGAGTTGCCAACTCGTGAGTAATAAATAACATCTACACAGGCTATCGTATGCATGCACACAAGTATTCTAGCATCTCTAATACAGGTATGACTGGATGCACTAGCAGGTGTGTATACAACATCAGTGTACTAGCAGGTGTATGCATGCAACATGAATATCTGAGGTCTCAATAGGTATATATAAGAAATATTTTATCTCTTTTTGTTTTTAAAACTCTTTTAGAATGCCAGCATAATACTCAAAGAATCGACAAGAACCTGTGTCCAGCAACGACACCTAAAAGCTGTCTCAAATCTCATAAATCCATGTCATAGTGTCTCTGGCCTCAGCCATCCGGCTGACCCATCTCAATATCAATATCTCATCCTCTCGCGGCCCCAGTCGGTATCCTCTGGATATCCGCCGTGCCCAATGAAGTCACCGGTAGGTAATCCGTCCCCTGCCAGGCTCATCGTCAGCAACACGAGCTTCTTGTCCCGGGATACCTTAACGGGCCCACCATGTACCCGAGACGGTTCATCCAACTCCTCGAAACGGGTCTCGAAAACCACAGCAAACTCATGGTGGACGACACTTACATCACTAGAAAACCGCAATTTACATATTTTAAAAATATAATAAGTTTAGAAATTTTGCGGTTTTCCCCCGAAATCCAAAATATCACCAAATCTCATGAAATCCTCATAAATGCATATGCCAATGATAATGAATGCATATGGTGTCAATAATCAAGTTGCGATGTATGATTGATAGATTAGGCATGAACAATTAATATGATGAAGTACATGCACATGAATAGCAATTCTACGATTTCATTTTAAGGAATTAAAGCAATAGCGCAAGTTTAAGTATCAATTATAGTAAAAGGGTTCAATTTAAAGGTTATCTAGTGTGGTGGCATGGCAATTACCAGGGTGTGTGTGTAAGCATGAATAGTGCTCGTGTTGCATATAAAAACCCTGGCAATAGTGCAGGTGTCCTATAAAATGGGTTCGCATATGTATGTCAATATAAGGCATGGATGCAGCAAATAATCATATAAGTAATACACCCCTAATTACTAACATCACTAAGAATCTTTTAAGTTACTAAAACTATCGGGCGACTTGCGCCATCCAACGATAGTCCCCCGTAGATGTTACATCTACTCACCGGAATCCCTAGCTAGTCACGTCCAATCACCGCTTTTCCCTTTCGTGCCGCGTCTGACATCTCCGCGACCGAACCTGGAATTTATATCAATACCAAACATAAGGTTACATATCAAGAACGACGCAAAACCCAAACGAAAATACTAACGTTCACAAGCTAGGTACAACGTGCACAAAGTCCGCGGAACACACGCGAAAATCGCAAAAATCTACAAAAATATCGATTTGGTCGCCCGGCAAAACTAAAACCCGATTACTCAAAAATCCGCACTCACGCATCCTAAACGTCATAGGATAAGCCAACAATATAATCTAGATACCGCAATTAATTTGCCACAACAATATAATAAAAACCTAGTAAGCTAGAAGTTTGCAAATTTGGTGCAAACATCGACAATTTGCGACAAAGTGCACATATTAACACACAAATATCCAAATTAAACCATTAGAAAGCCACTACAATTAAATTAACCCCTTTACCATGCATCAAAACCCACATTCCATACACAAACCTTTTCTTGATTTTGGTAATTAGCAAAGCAAAGAAAATTTCACACAAGTTAACTTAGATTAGCAATACATCAAGTCACTTAAGCAAAGTAACCATATAGGTTGGTTAAGTAAACCACTAGATTAATTAACTAGATTTAATTAACTAAAACATGGTTTCAAGAAACCCTAGTTAACTCAACCATTAACTTTACACAAAACTAGAATGAAAATAGCACTAAATTAACGCTAAAACAATTTAATTAAAGGATTTTAACCATAAGAAATTAAAAGAGTAGAAAGTACACCTCAAACCTATGGATCTAGCAAGAAGAAATTTGCCTCAATGATGGCCTCCTAGCACCATGATTCCAAGCAAGAGAGGTGAAGGAAAAAGGGATGAAGGATGGAGTTTAATTTGTGAGGTTTAAATTTGGAATTTTTGAAGCAACTTAATGAATTTTTTGAAGAAAATGAAAAGAACCAAGAGATGAAGGGGGGCTGCTGGAATTCGGCCAGAAATGAGGGAGAGGGGATGGTGTGGGGTGTGGGAAAGAAGTCTTGGTCAACTCTTACCAACCACAAAAGACTATACCCAAAAACAAATTCAAACCTTTCTCAAAACAACCATCATTTCCACACAATAAAACAAGCCAAGGAGCATGGAATTTTTCTGGACCTGATGGTGGTGGGGCTGGCCTAGGGCTGAGGGAAGAGAGAGAGAGGGGTTTTACAAAAGAAATTTTATGCAAAAAGACCCCCTACAAGTCAAAAATTGCAAGTTTAAACTTAAATTCAATAAATTTCGTTTCCTATAATAAAAATTAGTTAAAAATCAAAATAAAATACTAAAAATTTATGTTACAACTAGTTTTTAATTAACATAATTTTAAAGATTAAAATTAGCCCAGAAAAATTTGTATTTATCGCTAATTTAATGTATTTTCTTACCGGCTTAAAATAATATTAAAAAAATTGAAAAATTAGGGAAAATTTTTAAACGACCAGAATTTCATAATTAACTCATTTTCTACTAAAAACTAGCAATTACCTATCCAAATTAGGTATAATTAGTTCTAAACTGCAAAATAACAAAAAGGACGGTTTTCGGAAAAATACCGAATTTTCACCGATTTTCAGGAAAACACCAAAACGACTTTTCAAGACGCTACAATCTCCCCCCTTAAAGAAATTCGGTCCCCGAATTTAAAAATATAACTACGCGTACTTTCAAAGAGATGGGGATATTTCTTCCTCATCTCGCCCTCGGTCTCCCAGGTAACCTCCTCGCTGCTCGGGCTACGCCAAAGGACCTTGACGGTTGGTATAATCTTCGATCTCAACTTCTTCACCTGCCGATCCAGGATGTCCACCGGCTGCTCTACAAAAGAAAGGTCGCGCTCTAGCTGGACTGTCGGGTGCTGAATCGCATGCGAAGGGTCGTGAAGGTACTTGCGGAGCATCGAAACATGGAAGACGGGGTGAACATCGGGAAAGCTGGGAGGAAGAGCCAAACGATATGCAACAGCGCCGACACGCTCGAGGATCTCGAAGGGACCTACGAATCTAGGGCTAAGCTTCCCCTTTCGCCCAAAACGCATCACGCCCTTCATCGGAGAGACCCTCAGAAAAACATGATCGCCAACTGCGAACTCTAACCTGCGACGGCGCCTGTCTGCATACAATTTCTGTCTGCTCTTAGCTGCCCTCATCCGGTCTCGGATCAACTGTATCTTCGCTGTCGTCTCCTCCACAAGCTGCGACCCCAAAATGCTGCTCTCGCTGAGCTCTGTCCAACAGACGGGCGATCTGCATCTCCTCCCATACAATGCCTCGAAAGGTGCCATCTGAATAGTATCCTGGAAGCTGTTGTTGTAGGAGAACTCCACTAGAGGTAAATGATGATCCCAGCTACCGCCGAAGTCTAAAACGCACGCTCTGAGCATGTCCTCGAGAGTCTGAATGGTCTGCTCTGACTGTCCGTCGGTCTGCGGATGAAACGCTGTGCTGAAGCTCAAACGAGTGCCCAAAGCCTCCTGAAGTCTCTGCCATAGTCGGCTGGTAAACTGAGTACCTCGATCTGACACGATACAAGTCGGTACGCCATGTAGTCGCACGATCTCGTCAATGTAGAGTTGAGCATACTGAGCGAAGCTGAAAGTGGTCTTCACTGGTAGGAAGTGAGCCGCTTTCGTCAATCTATCTACGATCACCCAGATGGATTCGTACCCTCGACTGGTCCTGGGTAGACCTACAACGAAGTCCATCGAAATCTGCTCCCACTTCCACTCCGGAATGGGTAACGGCTGCAGCTCTCCTGCGGGCCTCTGGTGCTCGGCCTTGACTTGCTGGCAAGTCAGGCATCTCGATACAAACTCCGCAATGTCCCTCTTCATCCCGTCCCACCAGTAGGTCTCTCTCATATCGTGGTACATCTTGGTGGAACCGGGGTGGACACTATACACTGATCGGTGTGCCTCCTCAAGAATGTCGCGCCGCAATCCATCAGCATCTGGTACGCACAGTCTAGATCCATAACGTAAAATCCCCTGATCGTCAATCACGAACTCGGAAAATCTGCCCTGTCCCATCTGTGCCATGATCTCTGAGCAACAGTCGTCACTGCGCTGTGCCTCATGTATACGGTCAAGCAACTGTGGGCGTGCACGAACATGCGCGAGCTGTCCCCCTGTCTGAGTGAACTCGAACTCCACTCGGCTGTCGCATAACATCTGCCAATCTGCTGACGACTGCCTCTGCACTGCGCGCAAAAAGGATAGACTACCCCCGGGCCTCCTAATCAACGCATCTGCCACCACATTCGCCTTGCCTGGGTGATATAGGATCTCGCAGTCGTAGTCTTTCACCAACTCCATCCAACGACGCTGTCTGAGGTTCAGGTCTCGCTGCTGAAATATGTACTTTAAGCTCTTGTGATCAGTGAATATCTGACACGACTCGCCGTATAGGTAATGTCGCCAAATCTTCAGTGTAAAGACCACTGCAGCCATCTCCAAATCGTGAGTGGGGTAGTTCTGTTCATTCTTCTTCAGCTGCCGAGAAGCATATGCGATCACCCGGCCATGCTGCATCAACACGCATCCTAATCCCACTTGCGAAGCATCACAGTAGACCACAAATCCGCCTGATCCTGAAGGCAAAGATAATACCGGCGCCGTAGTCAAACGATTCCGTAGCTGCTGAAAACTGCGCTCGCACTCCTCCGTCCAGATGAAAGTGTTGGAGATAGTGCCCTCAGAGTCAATTATTGGATCACAGGCACGTGATTGCAATGATTGAGGGAGGACCTATCCCGGTAGGACAGTCTTACTCGAGATGATAGTATGCTATCTGGTTTATCTTTATCATCGTGTACTGCTTTAGGTGACCTGACATGTCGCTATTACACGTTGATAGAGCCCCTAGGATTCTTGCTTGACTACCAGCAGTATGATGGCGATCATATACGTGGGAGCTGGTAGTCTATAAGCACATCCTTAAAAGGTCCCTAGTCGTAGGAGTTTCGAGACAGGGCATCGATACTCCATTAGTAGACTAGTATATACAGTCGAGACCCCGACGAGGGGCGGTGGCCGGTCTCACAAGCCACTGGTGTCAGTTGGTTCACCTAAGATGTATACAGGTGCTCATTGGGTTATGAGTACACCGGACAGGACTCGCCGGGAACCTGCTAGTTGGTCTTATACCAGATGTCAGATAGCAGTTCCCTGGTGACATGTGTACAGGTTAGTTCATCGACCTGAGATCGTCATTTGTCTCGTGTGAGTTCCCACTGTGCTTTGATTACTGCCCAACCACGGCTCAAAGGAGTCGTGCAAACAGGTTTTAGTTGGGTACAGTCCCGAGCCACATGGAGGCAGTGGGCGGATCTTCAGGGGTTCGTCTCTCCCGGTATTGGGGGTGAGGTCGCGCTGTGTCTAGGAGAGCCATTACGCAAATCCTTCGGCCGAGGCAGGAGATTTACTGGTAGGTATTCCAGTAGTATCTCAGGGCGTTCTGGGCTACACTCCGACACGACTTGTACCGCTTTTGGGGGTCTGACTTTTACCAACCCCCTAGGCCCGGCATGCGATGCTCATAGACGAACGGACCGGACTGTACGGATATTGTCACTGACAGGCTCAGTAGGGTGTCAGGATGAGTTCGCTCATCGACGTCCCTTTTGGTCAATAGCTGGTGGCCCGTCATGTATTGGCTTATAGCTCTGACGTGCTAGTGGTTAAATCCACAGCCATAGTATTGATGAGTCTTTAGAGTCCACCACACTTTCAGTTACTCAAGCTTTCGGGCGAAACGCTGTAAAGGCCGTATGGAGATATGGCAGGGTCCGATCAGATACGTGCGGTATTGCACGAATCAGGATCGGACAGTTAGTACTAGTGGTCGTATGGTTATATGGCAGGGTTCGATCTGATACGTGCGGTATTGCACGGATCAGGATCGGACGGACATTACTAGCCGGTTTTGGTTTAAGCCGGATCCTAGTTTAGTACAGTGTAGATTTTGTCTCCTTGCATTTATATCCGGACGGAATACAGATGCGGGTGTGTATGCACAGTATCGGGGTTTTCCTGTAATTTATTACGGGACCAGTTTTCTGAGGTTGCCAGTTTGCATTCCATTCCGGCCGGTTTTCCTTTGTTCTTTCCCGGCCGGACTTTTCCGATGGAGGGGGTTATTTGCAATTGTGCAAATAACATTTGTGGAGGGGGTTTCTTACAAATGTATTCATTATGATAGGATAAGCCTCCTTGCTTTTTCATGATGATTTTTGCATTAATGAGATTTGAAAGGGTATGGAGTGATAAGCATGGTTGATGTTTCTTTGCTTTATGGTGTGGTCACCTCTTCTCTTGTCCTACCATCACCTCCCTTCATGCTACACATTCTTTCCTCCACCATTCATATATGAAGAGGCCGGCCACAATTTTAAGGAGAGGGAGAAAAAATGAGAGAGGTTCATTTGGTGTGGGAAATTAATCATCCATCTCATTTTCATTGCTACCAAAAATCCCCAAGTTCATATCTTGTTGATTCCTCCATCAAGGCGACATAACCCCAAAGAGACAAGCATCATCTACACTACATTATACAGCACTTCTTGGGCACGTCGATTTGCCAGCTTCGTGCCCGAGTTGCCTCGGTATTGAAGTGGGAGCCCGTAAAAGACGCAGGCGATGTGGTGCCCTTCCGGCGAGGAGGCGATGATATGGAGACTAGACTTTCCTCGGGAGATTGGGACGATGACGAGAAGACCGGAGGACTCGGATCACTCGGTATACTTCTCTTCCCATCTCTTGTTAGCTAGTATAGGTTAATGGTTAACGATCCGGGTTTTATTGTCCGCGGTAGCGCCAGTTTCCAAGTAAGGAAAATTTTTGATTCCGCATTTTGGCCTCGGTAAGACGGCCGGGGCGCTGCCGTGGCGCAACATGGTATCAGAGCCACGCCATTAACCTTGCCTAGCTTGTTCTAATGCGTTTTGCTTATCCGATCGAACAAAATTCCAAAAACCTCATTTTCCTCACATCAGTTTTCTGTTGAAATTTTTTGATGTCTAAAAATTTTTCAGGTTGTAAAAAACTAATGTACTGGAAATTTTAAGACTTCTGTAAAAATTCGACACAGTCAGTCGATTAGTTAAGCACGGAACCGCGGCCAAACCCCCCCTTGGGCCGCGGTTCCGCCGCACTTCAGTGTCCTCACTGTGTCCAATTTTTCCAGTGGGCTTGTGGGCTGATTTTGGGGGTTTTGGAATATTAAATTTGGGCCCAGAATTTCTATGAGTGCTACAGTATTGCTTGGGGGCCCACTTGTTAATTATTTGATCAATCGAATATTTTAAACACATTATTTCACAGTATTTACATTATATCTGCGACCGTGAATATCACTTGATCGGTAAATCCTGTCTAACTGCTATAGCCCGGTTAGACGGATTTGCGAACGTGACTTTCACGTTGATGTTCTGTGTTTATGCTGTGTTGTTGCGGATCGGTCGTGGGGGATAGCCTGGATGCAATATTAGTACAGTTTTGTTTTATATGTACATTTGATATTGCGGGGCGAGCGTCCGACATGTGGACTGCCGTCACTGCATGTTTGTATTATTCTTTTGGGGCACGACCTGGTTGCGGTCGATGTACCCGTTGTATGTATATTTTACTTTCTGTACTAGGATTACCCCGCGGAGGGATGCACGGATAGCCGGGTTCTAGAGGGCAACGGGCCCGCATCTCATGGCATTGAGACGGAGGGGGCTTCACTCTAGGATTGGCAGGCTATTCGCCGCACTCGTAGGGGGTACAGGTTGACCCAGGAGGGGTGCCCAAGTTATCGGATTCCATGAAGTGCTGGGTGGTCCATTCACGGTGCTGAAGGGGGCTGCCTCGCTTCAGGTTTTGGCGGGTGACTTGCCGCGCCCGTAGGGGTCTAGGATTTCATTGCACAGGCTATCCACACGACCACGGGAACGTCGGGTTTCAGCAGCGGCTCTGTGAAACCCGGGGCTTCCAGATATCTGTATTGTTCTGTGATGCTGTACATTTCTGTGATGTTGCATTTTATCACGCCTTGAGCGAATATAATATATTGGTATATATATTAGTAGATGTTGTATATGTTTTGCATCCGCGCTAGTCCAGTCCCCGCTCTGTCGTTAGTTAAGTAACCTAACGGGTGATGACGGGACCCAGTAGCGAATGCGGATGGCATATACGTACATCAGTATATTTTCGTTCTTTGTGGTGTGATCAATTGATGGGACTGCGTTGATTCGGATCAATGCAAGATAAACAAACCTATTCTGATGTTGTTGGAACATTTTTCAAAAAGCTGTTATTGCAAGGACGTTCACTTTTGTTTTGCATCGTGGTATTCATTTGGAATATCCTGCTCCTCAGTCGACGAGGCAAGGGCCGAGATCCCTTCACCGGGAGTGACCCCTTGGACAGAAGTTTGCGTCAGGGCATTAACTTCACTATAGCCTATTACTTTTGCTTTGCATCGTGATATTCAGTTGGAATATCCCGCACCTCATTCTACGGGGAAAGAGCCGAGATCCCTTCACCGGGAGTGACCTCTTTAGCGAAGGTTTTCGTCACTATATTTTTATAAAAGGCTATGCAGTTCCTTCAACGATATCAAGTTCATTACGTTAAAGGTTTTCGCCAAAAACCAGCCGTAGCCCTCCGTCATTTCCTACAGGTATTATTTATTATTCGTGCTGCGTTTGTTGACCTAGTCAAGACATAGTGTTCGGTAGCTGAGTGGTACTTGTTTGTTGCATAAGTGGGATTGGTTAAGACAGTCGTGCGGCCTTGTTGACCTAGTCAAGGCCACGTACGGGTGGATTTAATGCAATCCAGAATAATGACGGGTTGAACTTGACTGGCGGTTTATGGTTTGTTGACCTAGTCAAGGTCATAAACCGCTTGGGGTAAAAACACACATCGGGAGTTTCAAAAGAACTGAAACTTGCCAGGCATGCGCATACCTTCTGGAGTGTGGTGACTTGAGTGGATTCCGTCAAGTTATCATGCGATGATAGTTGGATCCCGATTCCCGCTGATGAGTTAGTTTACTCCTCGGGTGACCCCGACTAATTCTTCTTTCAGGTTTGGAGGAGAATTTGAGGTACAGTGGGAGGTTTCCTGATTAGATAAATTGGTAACCATTCTGATCTAGGTTAGAGTGCAAGCTGAGTATTTCTTTTCTCTCTCTCTGGCAGCGACCATTGACCCGACCCTAAGACTATGACTCAGTGACCAAGTTGACTGAACCTTCTTAACACTGGCTTTTGGATTGTCAGAGTTGCAGACCTCATTGCCACTCCTACTTTTACCCTTTTCTCCAGGACACCCCGCAGTACTGCGAACGTCCACTTCCATTGGACAAAACCATCGTATGGTTAGATACGAACTCGAAGGACTTCGAGGATGGTTTCTGGTTCTGGAGAAAACGAATAGGATTATTCAGTTGTCTTTTCTTTTCACCTTCTCTCATTGCGAGTACTCCTTGGTTTAGGAGATAGTACACCTATTACGCAAATTGGATAGCCTTATTCCAAACCTTAGGCTGGTGCCGACCGGTAGGGAATGAAGAAAACCAATTAGCATAACGATGGTGTACAGAAGGTATTAAGTTAAGACAAAGCAAGGGATTAGTAAGAGGGCAAAGTAAATTGCGACTGCTATTCACGACGAAACCAAGTATTTCTTCGCCAATCCTAAATCACCTTTGTATTTCTCCAGGACACTCCGTATCACTACGAAGATCCACAGCTTATTGGATACTCCATCGTATGGTTATATACGAACTCGAAAGGAACTTGTTCCAGTTCGGGGATGGATTCTGGTTCAGGAGAAATAGGAATAAGTTTTATTCGGTTGTCTTTTATCTTCACCTTCTCTCGCTTTGCGAGTGCTCCTAGGATTAGGACAGTACACCTTTTATGCATATTGGATAGTCTTCTTCCAAACCATAGGCTGGTGCCGAACGGTAGGGAAGGAAGAAAACCATTTGGCCTAAAGGGGTGGGCAGACGGTAATGACTAAAGACATATAAAGGGATTTAGACAAATGGCAAAGAGATATACGGTTACAGTTGTGAATCTGGATAATGGAAGAGGCATTACTAAGAATACCGGAAAACCCCACCGAAACATTTCAATGTTTCAGTTTCACTGTGTAATGTTAAAAGAAAACTGATTTCTCGATTAGATACTTACTCCAGGGTATGTATTTACCAGGTGTGATTCTCACATCTGTATGGTTTTACAGATGATGAGTGGAAGTAAGTTATTGGGAATAGGGTGATCATCCTCATTACATCGGGATTCGTTGTAATCGGTGATATTTGAGGAGATCATCTGGGTTGTTTGCCGGTCGGCAAATATTTGGTTTTGAATATCCGCTGTTGTGCACCAATTTCAAATTGATATATCTGTACGTCTATTTTCATAGAGTGAGATATACCTTTTGATATTATGTCGATGACATTTACCTATATCAGTGGATGGTTAGGTAAGGAGCATTAAACAGCGGTGTAATTCTTCTTAACCATAAGTACAGTTTTCAACCTACGACGCACAGTGAAAGAGTTGTTAGACTCAGCGGACTTATACAGAGTATTGTATGTTGTCCAGTGTCCATTAGGACAGAGGGGTTGGTCCTCATACTATATTCTGTTTACTTTTAACTTCTCTAGTTCTTAGACATGTGTTTCGTAGGAACACAGGGTCTAAGTTTTGAGGAGTTATAGGTATTTGAATAGAGTAGAGAACCAGGTGTAGCAAGTATCGGGATTCTTCAAAGTGATCGAAGATGTAGATACTTGTGTATGGTGTTCAGTTGATAGTAATGATTAAGAGAACTAGCTTCTCTTTCAGGTTACTCATAATTGGAAACATTCCTAAGTTGAGTAACGCTGATCGGCCTCCTTCCATTTAGTTGACATGCACTGGAGACAGCTGCATGATTTGAATCTGGTTCAATTAAATCAGTGCCTCTGGTTCTATATTGGATATAGAACAGTTCATATCTTAACGATGTTAAGGTACGGGGAGTTGTCCGGCTTATGATTAAAACCAGACACTGGAAAACTCAAGGCACGTTTCTGTAATGGCTGTTTGCGGGTTGACCCAGGCTATGACGAGGGTTGACTTTCTACCATCTGGAAGATCAATAGAGATATTGTTCTTGACTCGCCACATTTTTAAAAGAAATGGATTTTTTTTAGAAAACAGAAGTGGGAGTATGGTAGAACTGGAAGTGATTCCAGAACCGCAAACGATTACTGAAGATATGATAAGGAACCTAAAGATTCAATCTGGTTTGACATTCCATTGGCCACTCCGCAGATACGGTGGGTAACTTCAGGCACCCGAGAGGTACTCCGGTAGCCTCAAGGACGGTGACAGGGAAGTTCTTGTCTACCCACACTTGCCATTGCTGTTGTTCCAGGCTGCGAGACCCGGCAGGAGGATGAGTATAGCGTCATTCTGAACTAGCTTTGGAAGTGCACGTCTATATGACTCTGTCAGAGGGTTGTCGTAGTCAGTGGGAGCAGCGGAAGCATTGGTGGACAGTTGGCTTATGTCTATTTATAGACTAAAGCAGATATAGCGGAGATAGATCATCTATTTCTGATGTGAAGTCATGGGTTTGACTCCATCAGAATAGGGGATAGATCTGTTAAGAAGGTAGTAGGGTGTGATGTCCTGGTATTTGGATGACATACACAGAGTAGGAAAGAAAACTCCTATACTACGATCGGTTATACTTTGGTTGTCACACAGTAGTTTCTCCACACAGGACTTGGATATTATATCAGACATTCTGGTTACTAGATCTATGGTTTTAGATCTAGATTTGGGTGGTTTCCCAATCTAGGAACTTAGACAGCATTCTAAGAGTATTTAGAATGGACGACTCCTGGCATGGTAGTGTACCTGCAGGTAATGGAGTCACCCTCTCTAAAGGTGTCTTACAGACTAAAGGGGAGAGGGATGTGCATGATTGGCAGATCACTTGCTTAGGCAATTGAGTCAATCATGAGATGTCAAGTACCACACCAGATGTTGTTCTTGCACTAGATGTAATAAGTTGATATTAATCCAATCCTGGAGAAACAATCGGAAGCAGTTTTAGGACATAAGTGCGTGTTCTAGGGATGTGATAACGACAGCCTCTTTTAGGAGACGGTTATCATTCCAAGCTTCCAAGGTGACCTGGATGGCAGAGTGGCTGTCAGAGTTATAGTTTTCCCTCTAACGAGGGGCAGTATATTGGACAGGTGGTCCAGGTGGATACTGAGGAAAAGGCCTGGCGCAGGATACTGATTAAGTTCAGTCATCGATACAGTCTAAGAAGTTTGGATTTGGAGTTCATTTATGAGCTAGGTCCCATCAGATATCCAGACATACTCTAAGACAGGTATTGCTCATTTTGGGAGATGGCTTTCTCTACGAACTTGAGATATAGAGAGACATAGAAAGAAACATCACAGCGGATCCACACACTGAGGCTATTCCTCGAACGCAATAGTTTCGCAAGCGAGCTTTGTGAGACTGACTAGTAGAGGAGTTGGGTGTTCGGTATCACGCGGGCTGTGAGTATGCGACATCGCAATAATTAGCCTTGAGTGCAAGTGGGAGATTGTTGGAGATAGTGCCCTCAGAGTCAATTATTGGATCACAGGCACGTGATTGCAATGATTGAGGGAGGACCTATCCCGGTAGGACAGTCTTACTCGAGATGATAGTATGCTATCTGGTTTATCTTTATCATCGTGCACTGCTTTAGGTGACCTGACATATCGCTATTACACGTTGATAGAGCCCCTAGGATTCTTGCTTGACTACCAGCAGTATGATGGCGATCATATACGTGGGAGCTGGTAGTCTATAAGCACATCCTTAAAAGGTCCCTAGTCGTAGGAGTTTCGAGACAGGGCATCGATACTCCATTAGTAGACTAGTGTATACAGTCGAGACCCCGACGAGGGGCGGTGGCCGGTCTCACAAGCCACTGGTGTCAGTTGGTTCACCTAAGATGTATACAGGTGCTCATTGGGTTATAAGTACACCGGACAGGACTCGCCGGGAACCTGCTAGTTGGTCTTATACCAGATGTCAGATAGCAGTTCCCTGGTGACATGTGTACAGGTTAGTTCATCGACCTGAGATCGTCATTTGTCTCGTGTGAGTTCCCACTGTGCTTTGATTACTACCCAACCACGGCTCAAAGGAGTCGTGCAAACAGGTTTTAGTTGGGTACAGTCCCGAGACACATGGAGGCAGTGGGCGGATCTTCAGGGGTTCGTCTCTCCCGATATTGGGGGTGAGGTCGCGCTGTGTCTAGGAAAGCCATTACGCAAAGCCCTCGGCCGAGGCAGGAGATTAACTGGTTGGTATTCCAGTAGTATCTCAGGGCGTTCTGGGTTACACTCCGACACGACTTGTACTGCTTTTGGGGGTCTGACTTTTACCAACCCCCTAGGCCCGGCATGCGATGCTCATAGACGAACGGACCGGACTGTACGGATATTGTCACTGACAGGCTCATTAGGGTGTCAGGATGAGTTCGCTCATCGACGTCCCTTTTGGTCAATAGCTGGTGGCCCGTCATGTATTGGCTTATACCTCTGACGTGCTAGTGGTTAAATCCACAGCCATAGTATTGACGAGTCTTTAGAGTCCACCACACTTTCAGTTACTCAAGCTTTCGGGCGAAACGCTGTAAAGGCCGTATGGAGATATGGCAGGGTCCGATCAGATACGTGCGGTATTGCACGAATCAGGATCGGACCGTTAGTACTAGTGGCCGTATGGTTATATGGCAGGGTTCGATCTGATACGTGTGGTATTGCACGGATCAGGATCGGACGGACATTACTAGCAGGTTTTGGTTTAAGCCGGATCCTAGTTTAGTACAGTGTAGATTTTGTCTCCTTGCATTTGTATCCGAACGGAATACAGATGCGGGTGTGTATGCACAGTATCGGGGTTTTCCTGTAATTTATTACGGGACCAGTTTTCTGAGGTTGCCAGTTTGCATTCCATTCCGGCCGGTTTTCCTTTGTTCTTTCCCGGCCGGACTTTTCCGATGGAGGGGGTTATTTGCAATTGTGCAAATAACATTTGTGGAGGGGGTTTCTTACAAATGTATTCATTATGATAGGATAAGCCTCCTTGCTTTTTCATGATGATTTTTGCATTAATGAGATTTGAAAGGGTATGGAGTGATAAGCATGGTTGCTGTTTCTTTGCTTTATGGTGTGGTCACCTCTTCTCTTCTCCTACCATCACCTCCCTTCATGCTACACATTCTTTCCTCCACCATTCATATATGAAGAGGCCGGCCACAATTTTAAGGAGAGGGAGAAAAAATGAGAGAGGTTCATTTGGTGTGGGAAATTAATCATCCATCTCATTTTCATTGCTACCAAAAATCCCCAAGTTCATATCTTGTTGATTCCTCCATCAAGGCGACATAACCCCAAAGAGACAAGCATCATCTACACTACATTATACAGCACTTCTTGGGCACGTCAATTTGCCAGCTTCGTGCTCGAGTTGCCTCGGTATTGAGGTGGGAGCCCGTAAAAGACGCTGGCGATGTGGTGCCCTTCCGGCGAGGAGGCGACGATATGGAGACTAGACTTTCCGCGGGAGATTGGGACGATGACGAGAAGACCGGAGGACTCGGATCACTCGGTATACTTCTCTTCCCATCTCTTGTTAGCTAGTATAGGTTAATGGTTAACGATCCGGGTTTTATTGTCCGCGGTAGCGCCAGTTTCCAAGTAAGGAAAATTTTTGATTCCGCATTTTGGCCTCGGTAAGACGGCCGGGGCGCTGCCGTGGCGCAACAGAATAGAACTCCCTTCCGGGTCAAACCGGTCAACGGTGCAGCTATACGAGAGAAGTCCTAAACAAAACGCCTGTAGTAGCCCGCCAGGCCTAGAAAACTACGGATCTCAGTAACCGATGTAGGTCGGGGCCACTGGTGAACAGCCTCAATCTTCTTCGGGTCCACACATATGCCGTCTCTCGTAACCACGTGAACCAAGAATCCGACGCTGTCCAGCCAGAATGCACACTTGGCGAACTTTGCGAACAGCTGGTGCTCCCTCAGAGTCTGTAACGTAATCTGCAAGTGCTGCTCGTGCTCCTCTCTGCTCCAGGAGTACACCAAGATATCGTCGATAAACACGATGATGAACAAGTCAAGATACGGCCTGAATGTACGGTTCATCAAATCCATGAATGCTGCTGGGGCATTGGTGAGTCCGAACGACATCACCAAAAACTCGTGGTGGCCGTAGCGCGTGTGGAAAGCTGTCCTCGGTATATCCTCCTGTCGAACTCGCAGCTGATGGTATCCTGATCGCAAGTCGATCCTCGAAAAATATCCCGCACCCTGAAGCTGGTCGAACAAATCATCAATGCGTGGCAGCGGATATCTGTTCCGAACGGTAACTTTGTTCAGCTGGCGGTAGTCGATACATAAGCGCAACTTCCATCCTTCTTCTTGACAAACAGGACCGGAGCACCCCACGGAGAAACACTAGGTCAAACAAGCCCCTTATCTAACAATTCCAGCAACTGATCCTTCAGCTCTCGAAGCTCTGCCGGGGCCATCCGATAAGGCGGTATAGAGATAGGCCCCGAGCCGGGAATCAAATCGATGCAGAACTCAACGTCGCGCTCAGGTGGTAGCCCAGGTAGCTCATCAGGGAAAACATCAGGGAACTCACAAACAACCGGGACCCGGTCCAACGGAACCTCTGCATCTCGAGTATCATAAATAAACGCTAAGAATCCCTGACATCCCTTCCGCAAGAGCTGACCAGCGCGAAGAGATGAAATCAAGCTGGGAAGGGTGACGCTGCGGTCTCCCTGAATAAAAAGGACTGGCTCTCCCAGAAAGCTAAATATGACTGCCTTCTCACGGCAGTCCACCGAAGCATAACAAGTGGCTAGCCAATCCATGCCCAGAAGCACATCAAAGTCCAACATATCGAGGAGAATCAAATCAACCGATGAATCCCTCTCCCCAATACGAACGGAACACAAACGAAATACAAAACGAGCGACAAACGACTCGCCTACCGGAGTACTAACAACAAGCGGATGATCTAACGACGATGACTCACGGCCCAACATCGATGCAAAGTGTGTAGAGACGTACGAATGTGTGGAACCTGGGTCAAATAATACCCGTGCGTCGAAAGAACAAACTGGTAAGGTACCTGTCACAACGGCATTGGATGCCTGCGCATCCTGCGGTGTCAAAGCAAATACTCGGGCCTGTCCTCCACCGATAGCGGGCTGACCTCGACCTCGGCCTCTGCCTCCTCGTCCTCTCTGAACAGGACCGCCGCGTCCACGGCCTCTGGGTGCACCTAACTGGCGTGGAGCATCGCCTGTGGTAGGAAGTAGGGCTCTCTGAGGAGGGGGTGGTGATGGTGGTAGGGTCACATGCGGAACTGTCGCTGCTCCCTGTCGTCTCACCGGACAGTCTCTGACAAGATGGTGCGGACTCCCGCACCCAAAACACCCTGGCGACAGCTGCTGCCCCTGGGGATAAGAACCATATAACTGTCCCCGCCCAAATCCTCTGCCAGGCCTATCTCTCGGAAAGAATCTGGCGCGCTACCTCTGAGACGGTACATCGATGCGAATCCTCTTCGGCCCAGAAACGGCCGAAGTCTGTGATATGCGTGCCTCCATCCGCAATGCCGTATCCATAGCAGCTGAATAAGTGTCGTAGTGCTGGGCACCAATGGCAAGATATAGCTGGGCATCAAGTCCCTGTACGAACCTCTTCACCATCTTCTCTTCGGTATCCACCAAATACTGAGCATATCGGGATAACTGTGTAAACTGGATGTTATACACAGACACCGTCATCCTAGGTGTCTTGACTACGGCCTTGAAGCTACGAGCTCTGGCGTCACGAATGCTCTCTGGAAGGAAACGAGCTAGAAAGACCGCTGTAAACTCGACCCAAGTCATAGGCGGTAGACCTGCAGCTCGACCTCTCAAGACTGACTCCCACCATGTCTGCGCGAGACCCTCTAGTCGGAAACTCGCAAGCTCTACCCATCGATCATCCGAACATCTCATCGAACGGCAGATCCTGGCTAAACTGTCAAGGAACGTCTGGGGATCCTCCGCTGCCTCGGTGCCGGTGAATACTAGAGGTCTCAGCCTCATGATATCCTGTAGTGAAACCGGAATGACCACAGTGGTAGTAGTAGGAGCAGGTATCATGGTCGTCTGTGATGTAGTAGGTACGTCGTCCGGTCTCGGTGTACGACTGGCTGCAACTAGGGATCCTACCATCTGACGTAGCTCCTGCATACCCCCATCATCTGTCGCAACTCCTCCATAGCAGTCTCGAGCCTATCCATACGGCCTGGGGAAGGTGGATCGGTCTGTCCCTGCGGCGTAGGCATACCACCCTGCTCAGTCCTAGTCTCGGACGAGCCAGCTCGAATCTCGTCTCGGGCGGCAACCCTCTGTGCCCTCGTAGCCTTCGGTGGCATAGTGGCTGTTACAGGAAAATGGATAGTAAGAACAGTGCAATAGGATCATAGGATACACGGAACTGAAGAAGGAATTTTCAAGCAAGTATATCCTAAAGTCACTTAGGCGGAGTACCGTATCGCAAGTATGCCGCGGACATACACACGCAACGTTACCCTACTTAAGTCACTTACTCCATCTACCAAGGGTCATCCTACACTCAAAAAGGTAAAACCTATCGCTCTGATACCAACTTTGTCACGACCCGCAGGGTACGGACGTGACTGGCACTTAAGTTTACGAAGCGTCTCAAGGCGTCCGTAAAATAAGTAAGCCAAAGCCCAGAACCAAAACCAAATAAGCAGAAGAGTGAAGAAAACCCAATCAATTGAAAGCGAGTTTATCAAATAAGTCATATAAAACCCTTTTTAAAAACAATATAAATTTTTCCGAAAATTTCGGCAGAGTCTCCTTTGTAAATACTGGCCCCCCAAAATGGGTACAACAAGAATATAAATGAATCCAACAAATATGGCATCCCCAAGCGGGAGCTAGCTCTTCGCCACAAGGCGGTCACAAATACCACGCAATATAAAGCAACAACATGCGAAATAATCATAATGAAGCATAAGAAAAACAGCATGTCGACTCAAGTGAGCTCGACCCCAAAATACAGCATAAAAGTCCACAAACCTCACAGTCTCATCTCTAGGTCAATATACAATAATACTGGTAGATACAGTAGATGGAGTGCACTAGATACAAAGAATATACAAGGTGGTACAAAAATAATAATATAACCCACCTAAGAGCAAAACCTCGAGTCCAGGCAAGAGAGCAAAATAAGCAAGTGCGCCCGCCGCTACTGTACTGACGGAGCGGACCTGCAAAAGGTTGTGGCACAACGGGGGTGAGTTGCCAACTCGTGAGTAATAAATAACATCTACACAGGCTATCGCATGCATGCACACAAGTATTCTAGCATCTCTAAAATAGGTATGACTGGATGCACTAGCAGGTGTGTATACAACATCAGTGTACTAGCAGGTGTATGTATGCAACATGAATATCTGAGGTCTCAATAGGTATATATAGGAAACATTTTATCTCCTTTTGTTTTTGAAACTCTTTTAGAATGCCAGCATAATATTCAAAGAATCGACAAGAACCTGTGTCCAGCAACGACACCTAAAAGCTGTCTCAAATCTCATAAATCCATGTCATAGTGTCTCTGGCCTCAGCCATCCGGCTGACCCATCTCAATATCAATATCTCATCCTCTCGCGGCCCCGGTCGGTATCCTCTGGATATCCGCCGTGCCCAATGAAGTCACCGGTAGGTAATCCGTCCCCTGCCAGGCTCATCGTCAGCTACACGAGCTTCTTGCCCCGGGGTACCTTACCGGGCCCACCATGTACCCGAGACGGTTCATCCAACTCCTCGAAACAGGTCTCGAAAACCACAGCAAACTCATGGTGGACGACACTTACATCACTAGAAAACCGCAATTTACATATTTTAAAAATATAATAAGTTTAGAAATTTTGCGGCTTTCCCCCGAAATCCAGAATATCACCAAATCTCATGAAATCCTCATAAATGCATATGCCAATGATAATGAATGCATATGGTGTCAATAATCAAGTTGCGATGTATGATTGATAGATTAGGCATGAACAATTAATATGATGAAGTACATGCACATGAATAGCAATTCTACGATTTCATTTTAAGAAATTAAAGCAATAGCGCAAGTTTAAGTATCAATTATAGTAAAAGGGTTCAATTTAAAGGTTATCTAGTGTGGTGGCATGGCAATTACCAGGGTGTGTGTGTAAGCATGAATATTGCTCGTGCTGCATATAAAAACCCTGGCAATGGTGCAGGTGTCCTATAAAATGGGTTCGCATATGTATGTCAATATAAGGCATGGATGCAGCAAATAATCATATAAGTAATACACCCCTAATTACTAACATCACTAAGAATCTTTTAAGTTACTAAAACTATCGGGCGACTTGCGCCATCCAACGATAGTCCCCCGTAGATGTTACATCTACTTACCGGAATCCCTAGCTAGTCACGTCCAATCACCGCTTTTCCCTTTCGTGCCGCGTCTGACGTCTCCGCGACCGAACCTGGAATTTACATCAATACCAAACATAAGGTTACATATCAAGAATGACGCAAAACCCAAACGAAAATACTAACGTTCACAAGTTAGGTACAACGTGCACAAAGTCCGCGGAACACACGCGAAAATCGCAAAAATCTACAAAAATGTCGATTTGGTCGCCCAGCAAAACTAAAACCCGATTACTCAAAAATCCGCACTCACGCATCCTAAAAGTCATAGGATAAGCCAACAATATAATCTAGATACCGCAATTAATTTGCCACAACAATATAATAAAAACCTAGTAAGCTAGAAGTTTGCAAATTTGGTGCAAACATCGACAATTTGCGACAAAGTGCACATATTAACACACAAATATCCAAATTAAACCATTAGAAAGCCACTACAATTAAATTAACCCCTTTACCATGCATCAAAACCCACATTCCATACACAAACCTTTTCTTGATTTTGGTAATTAGCAAAGCAAAGAAAATTTCACACAAGTTAACTTAGATTAGCAATACATCAAGTCACTTAAGTAAAGTAACCATATAGGTTGGTTAAGTAAACCACTAGATTAATTAACTAGATTTAATTAACTAAAACATGGTTTCAAGAAACCCTAGTTAACTCAACCATTAACTTTACACAAAACTAGAATGAAAATCTCACTAAATTAACACTAAAACAATTTAATTAAAGGATTTTAACCATAAGAAATTAAAAGAGTAGAAATTATACCTCAAACCTATGGATCTAGCAAGAAGAAATTTGCCTCAATGATGGCCTCCTAGCACCATGATTTCAAGCAAGAGAGGTGAAGGAAAAAGGGATGAAGGATGGAGTTTAATTTGTGAGGTTTAAATTTGGAATTTTTGAAGCAACTTAATGAAATTTTTGAAGAAAATGAAAAGAACCAAGAGATGAAGGGGGGCTGCTGGAATTCGGCCAGAAATGAGGGAGAGGGGATGGTGTGGGGTGTGGGAAAGAAGTCTTGGTCAACTCCTACCAACCATAAAAGACTATACCCAAAAACAAATTCAAACCTTTCTCAAAACAACCGTCATTTCCACACAATAAAACAAGCCAAGGAGCATGGAATTTTTCTGGACCTGATGGTGGTGGGGCTGGCCTAGGGCTGAGGGAAGAGAGAGAGGGGTTTTACAAAAGAAATTTTATGCAAAAAGACCCCCTACAAGTCAAAAATTGCAAGTTTAAGCTTAAATTCAATAAATTTCGTTTCCTATAATAAAAATTAGTTAAAAATCAAAATAAAATACTAAAAATTTATGTTACAACTAGTTTTTAATTAACATAATTTTAAATATTAAAATTAGCCCAGAAAAATTTGTATTTATCGCTAATTTAATGTATTTTCTTACCGGCTTAAAATAATATTAAAAAAATTGAAAAATTAGGGAAAATTTTTAAACGACCAGAATTTCATAATTAACTCATTTGCTACTAAAAACTAGCAATTACCTATCCAAATTAGGTATAATTAGTCCTAAACTGCAAAATAACAAAAAGGACGGTTTTCGGAAAAATACCGAATTTTCACCGATTTTCAGGAAAACACCAAAACGACTTTTCAAGACGCTACATTAATGGCCCGATCCGGGTGAAAAGTGCGTGGTGGTGTCGGTTTCTAGTTGTTAGAAAATTTTTGCTTCCGCGTTTCCGGCGTCGGATCGACGGCCGGGGCACCCCCGCGGGCTTACAAGCACTACTCATCATTGAACGCACCATATCTAATAGCGTGCGATTCCTCGTTTCTGATACACCATTATGCTGAGGTGTATAAGGTGGAGTAAGCTGAGAGAGAATTCCATTCTCTTTTAAGTATTCAAGGAAACTGGTACTTAAGTATTCTCCACCTCGATCAGATCGAAGTGTCTTGATGCTTTTACCAGTTTGTTTCTCTACTTCATTTTTATACTCCTTAAACTTCTCAAAGGTCTCTGATTTATGTTTCATTAAGAACACATGTCCATACCTAGAGAAGTCATCAGTAAATGTGATGAAGTAGGAGTGACCGCTTCTTGCATGCGTAGACATTGGACCACATACATCACTGTGTACAAGTCCCAAGAGTTCAGTAGCTCTTGCTCCGTGTCCGGAGAATGGAGATTTGGTCATTTTTCCTTTGATACATGATTGACAAGTTGCATATGATGAATATTCAAACGGATCTAGATATCCATCTTTATGTAACTTAGTCAACCTTGTTTCATTTATATGACCAAGTCTACAATGCCATAAGAAGGCTTGATTTGAATCTGGAGCCTTTCTTTTAAGTGTGCTTTGAATATTGAAAATTCGAGGTTGATTAAGTATGTATATGCCGTTTTCTAGTGTGCCATACCCAATCAGTTCTTGATTTAGGATAATGTTCATGACATTACTTTCAAGCGCAAAATTATATCCTTCATTAGACAACAAAGATACTGATATAATATTACATAGCATATTGGGAATACAAAAACAGCTGTACAACACCAAAATGTGCCCACTAGTCAACCCTAGGTGATACTCCCCTATTGCAACAGCATCTACATGCATTCCATTGCCCATCCGGAGAGTCATATCACCTTCCCCAGTACTCTACTATTTCTCAGATCCTGCAATGAATTACAGATGTGAGAACCAGAACCGGTATCAAGTACCCATGAAATAGAGTTTACTGAAAGACAATATTCGATTACAAACACACCTGAAGCAGAAGCAACCGCTTGCTTCGTGTCCTTTGCCTTGAAGGCCATACAGTCCTTCTTCCAGTGCCCTTGCTTGTGACAATAATGACATTCGTTTATATCCGCTTTCACCCTTCCTGCCTTGTTCTTTCCCTGCACCTTCTTGACCCCACCCTTTGGTTTGGTGGCTTTCATCTTCTTCTTCCCTTTAGCTTTCGCTTTAGATTTAGAAAAGGATGATTGGCGAACATACAGAACGGGGGTCTTCTCCTTTTTCAAAGAGGTCTCTGCTACCCTCAACATGTTGAGGAGCTTTGGAAGATCAGCTTCCATTTCGTGCATGTTGAAGCTAAGCACGAACTGAGAGAATGTGTAGGGAAGGGACTGCAAAATTAAGTCGATATACAAATCATTCTCTAGCACGCATCCCAGGTTTGCGAGATCCTCAATGAGGCTGATCATTTTGAGGACGTGCTCTCCTACAGGCGATCCCGGAGCTAATCTCATCTGGAAGAGTTTTCTTAAGGTCTCGTACCTTGCGATACGGGAGTGTTCTCCATATAATTCCTTTACATGGAGGAAGATGGATACAATATCCATACTCTCGTGCTGTTTCTGGAGTTCATTGTTCATGGACGCCAGCACGATACACTTAGCTCGCTCACAATCCAGATCCCAAGTTTTGCGAACTTCCTTTTCCACAACTGAGGAATCTGGTCCAGGGATAAGGGGGGGAACAGCGGTGGTAACATATGCTACCTTGTCATAAGTTAGTGCAATGTTGACGTTCCTTAGCCAATCTTTATAGTTCTGTCCGGTCAGTATATTTTTCTCAAGTAATAGTTTTAATCCTGTCAAGGTAGCTGCTAGAGAGAGAGAGAAAAGAAAACACTCAGCATATGCTTCTTGCAAGTTTAGATTGGTTATTAGTTTATCTAAACATGATGGCTCCCACTGTTCCCTCAAATCCTTCTTCAAAACCTAAAAGAAGAACTAGTCAGGATTTAATCACATGTCACAATTCTTGCTTAACCTTTCAGCCAGGCTAGTGTTGGTATTTCGAGGGAGGTTTTCCAACGCTTTAGCGAAGTTCCTTAATTAAATAACCTCTTTTCCCTGGAGGCGTAGCCCCTCTAACACCTTTCTGGACACCTACTTGGTTTATAGCATTGATTGTTAAGTGAGAATGTTTCCCGAGAGTAATCCTACTCATCAGTGGGATCGGGATCCAACTATCATTGCATGATGTACTAGATGGAAGCCACTCTAGTCATCACACTCCAGAAGGTATGCTAAATCTGCAAGTTTTCTTTATGTTTGAAACTCCCGTTGTGATTTTTATACCCCAAGCTCTTATAGACCTTGACGTAGGCCAACAAGTCATAAGACGCAAGTCAAGTTCTACCTGTCGTTGTCCTGATTAATTTAGGTACATCGTACATGCCCTTGACGTAGGCCAACAAGGCTGTACGTCAGTCCTATACTAATGCATCTATCTATGCAACAAATAAGCAAGCCACACTGATACCATCCACTATGCCTTGACGTAGGACAACAAGCATAGCATGAATATGATGTGCCGTCTATTTGAAATGACGGAGGGTTACGGCTGGTTTTTGGCAAAAAAACCGTTAACGTAGTGAACTTGATTTGATCGAAGGAACCAAGATAGCTTTTATTAAAAGTAGTGGTTTAAGCTCCGCATTTAAAATTTTCTTTATCAAGAAAACCGAGTGGTTTTTAGAAATTGTTCCAACGATTCAGTTTAAGTTTTATTTTTCTTTGCATTAAAAATAATGCGTCCCATCTTTAACCTATCATTACAGATAACAACGAAAATACAACGTCCTCTTATGTCATCCGCATTCGCCACGGGGTCCCGTCATCACCGGTTAGGTTACTTAACTAACGGCAGAGCGGTGGCTGGGCTAGCGCGGGTGTAAAACATAAGTGACGTCTAAATAGCTATCATATATAGATATTGTACATTCGTCAGAAGCAATAATAGGCATTCCAGATCACAGATAAACAATATTAGATTTGCAAGCAATCCGCATTTCTTTTGAGCCTGCAACGAAATACGGATTACACAGTTGTGATGAATAGCCATTTACCCCACCCCAGACCCCCACGGTTACGGAAAACTACCCGCCAAGTACTAAAAGTGAAGCGGTCTGCCTCAACACTTCAAAATACTCGGTAGTTTGTGCACCCCACCTTGGGTCTATCCTAGGAGCAAAAACAGCAAAAAGAAATAATACAACGGTGGCTACAACCGCAACCTGGATGTGTCCCGCAAAATAATATTACAACTTATTACAATTACATCGAATGAATTAATACAATAACCCATCACATAACCCGGCTAATCATCACAACAGTCCAATACAGTTTATATACACAAACAGTTATAAATAACATCACAGATATGTGCAACCCCCTGCCAACCGACTTACTAGCAGTTAGAGGAGGTTTACGAACACATAATACAAATCACAGATATAATCAAACAAGCAAACATCGTATAATTTCGATCGATTAAACACTTTAAATTCTACTCCAAATCTTTACTGTAAATTTGAAACCTGAGCAGAAAATAAAAATACCAGAAACTACTAAATATCACTACAGATGCACAGAAGAAAACTGGGATGAATCGGAGCCAACTCGGCCGCGGATTCGCGGCGGATAGGTGGGATCGGCTGCGGTTCCACGGCGCTTTGGGCGATTCAGGAGCCCATATTTCTTGTGTGTTCTTATATGTTCTCACTGGTCATTCTGGAGGTCCCTGAAAAATTTTTGGACCTCATTTTAAAATCGACAGAAACATCATGATATTAGTGTTTTTTCCGATTTGTTTTCCGTTCGAAATTCATACAATTTTGCAAGTGAGTTAACTATTGTTTAGTGAGGCTCTGATACCACTGTAAATCGATGTGCAACACCCCACGAGTTGCGGGGAGGCGGAAATATGAAAAACAATCCTGTTTGGTAGCATACATCGACTAACCGAAGATCTTTTCTAAACAATACTTAACGATAAGCATAGAGTTATAAGCTACTATGTGAAGAGATTATACAAAACGATCCTAGTCCTTCGTCTTTGTGATCTCTATGTCCTCCTCGGCCTCCTATCCGTGATAGATGATCCACCCGAGTACCCTAATCCAAGCTACACCTCAAGACTTAAGGTAACTTTGTTTCTCTAGTTGCTAACCAAAGTAACTAAGATGATGTAGAGTTAGGTTATGGAGTGTTTAGTCTTTACTAATCCTTGTACTCAACTCATGAGTGGTAGGATTAGGGTTTGGAGAAGGAGAGAGAGCTTGAGGAGAGAGAAGGTGGAAAAGATAATGAGAAGAGAAAAGCTTCTCACTTGAATATATAAAACATAATGAATTATCAAATAATATCAATTAAATGATTATTCACCATGCTTCATTTATTCAAGAAGAGTGATTCATTATGTGAGTCATTAGATCATTAATGAAGCATTAATGATATGATGAATCATATAAATGAGTCACAAAAGCAATTAATGAAAATGCCACCTTAACTTCCTTAGTCACCCTCCTTCTAGAAGCTTCTCGGATAATTACGAGAACGCCCTTCGCATCCGTGAAAACATGGAAAAACTAAAGACTGTATAAATCCAATAACCTAATACTAGAATCTGGCTTAAACCAAAGCCGTCAAGTAAAAACTGTCCGAATGTCGTACGTGCGTTTAAACACGTATTCGTCCGAACCCTTGTCGTAAAACCGTACGACCTCTATATCATTTCGCCTGGAGTTGGGAAAACTCTGTGTGGGACTCTAAAGACTCAACTACTACGCTGGCAGAGGGTTTAACCACAGACCGCAAACGGCACTAGCTGTACGTAACGGTCCCCAGGTAGATGTCGATAAGAAGGCCGGTGAGGATACCCATCCGAACTCCTACTGAGCCTGTGTGTGACAATATCCGTGCAGTCCGGTCTGTTCGTCTAAGAGTATCGCATGTATGGTCTAGGGAGGTGGTAAACGTCAGACCCCTAATAACCGTACAAGTCATGTCGGTATGGCTCTATCACCATCCGAGAATCTACTGATCAATCTATCAGTAATTCTCAATCAGCCCTGGCCAGGGACTTATGGTAATGACCAACCGATCACTGTGCGATATCAAGTCCCTATACCAGAAGAGACGAATCCCTAACAGTCACTCACTGCCTCCACGTGGCTCGGGACTGTACCCAACTAAAACCTGTTTGCACGACTCCTTTGAACCATGGTAGGGTAGTAATCAAAGCACAGTGGGTACTCACACGAGACAAATGGCGACTTTAAGTCAACGGACTATCTGCACTCATGTCACCTGAGAACTGCTATCTGACGTTAGGTATAAATACCATCCAGTCAGTTCCCGGCGAGTCCTGTCTGGTGTACTCACACCCAGTCAGCATCTGTATACAATCTTAGGTGCACTCCACCAATGGCTACGGGACCAATCCATCGCCCCTCCTCAGGGTCTAGATATGTATACACCAGTCTACTCTGGAGTATCAATGCCCAGTCTCGATACTCCTGCGACCAGGGACATCTAAGGATGTGCCTATTGACTATCCAGCTCCCACTAGTATGACTGCCATCATAACGCCGAAAGTCAGGCAAACATCCTAAGGGCTTTATCAATATGTATATATATATGAATACTACGCAAAATATATCATATGTTAAGATAAAGACAAACCAAATAGCGTACTATCATATTAAGCAAGACTGTTATGTACATACATATCCCAGTATCTTATACAATGAAGGCCTCTAGGGCATATATATCCAACAAAGATCAGCTATAATCTACTTCTGTGCAGTCAACATCCGTATTGCTGGTGTTAGTGTATATGCCCTAGAGGTCATTACTGTATCATACTAGTATGTATATTACTTGATGGAAGCTTGGGATATTCACAGTTGTATAGACAATCTTCCTCGAAATGGTAGTATGCTACTTGGTTTGTCTCTGCTTTAATGTGTACTTGTGTTTCTTTTATTATATCAGCTTTACGCATTAGTGGAGCCCTTAGGATCTTTACTTGATTACCAGCGTTGTGATGGCAGTCACACTCGTGGGGGCTGGGTAATCTACAAGCACATCCTTATTTACACGTCCCTGGTCGTGGGATTATCGAGACATGGCATCGATACTCCGGAGTAGACTAGCGTATGCGCTTCTCATCCCAGCGTGGGAGACGGTCTGTCCCACAGCCGTCAGTACGTCGTACTTGAGATAGTATGCGGGTGCTCGTTAGGTTACGAGTACACTGGACAGGACTCGTCGGGAACTGTTGGTTGGTATTATACCTATCGTCAGTTATCAGTTCCCAGGTGACATGAGTACAGCTTAGTCCGCGGACTTGACACTGTCACTTCTCCTCGAGTGTGTTCCCACTGTACTTTGATTACTACCCTACCACGGCTCAAAGGAGTCGTGCAAACAGGTAGCAGTTGGATGCAGTCCCGAAGCACTTGGAGGCAGTGACGGTTAGACAGGATTCGTCTCTCCCGGTATTGGGGGTTGACATCGCGCTGTGTCCAGGAGAGCCATTACACAAGTAGTCCCTGGCCAGGGCAAGCGAGATATACTGGTAGGTTTCCAGTGCTATCTCAGGGTGTTCTGGGCTACACTCCGACATGACTTGTACCGCTATTAGAGGACTGACGTTTACCGCCCCCTAGGTCCGCCATGCAATATATCAGACGAACAGACCGGACTGTACGGAGACTGTCACATTCAGGATCAGTAGGAGTTCAGATGGGTTCACCTCGTCAGTCTTCTTATCGGCATCTACCTGGGGATCGTTACGTACAGCTAGTGCCGCTTGCGGTCTGTGGTTAAACCCACTGCTAGCGTAGTGTCGAGTCTTTAGAGTCCCACACAGAGAGTTATTCGCCTTTAGACAAAATGAGTAGAGGTCGCATGGTTTTGCGACAGGGTTCGTTCACATCCACGCACTTGTGCACGTTTTCTGTCCGGACAGCTTATACTAGCGGGCTTTGGTTTAAGCCGGATCCTAGTATATGATTTGGGATTGGTTTTATCTCATTGTATTCGTGTTCCTCGGATCACGGATACGGGTGCGTATGCACAGTTGACTGAGACAGAGGGAGAGGACTTTGATTAGGGTTGATGACTATTGTCATTTTCTTAACCCTAATACTTATGTGTGAAATATGATTAATTGATATTAGTTAAATATAATTGTGCATGGTTAGGGTTGTTGACCATTTGACTATACTTGACTTGTTGACCTAGGTTGACATGTTGACCATCATCATTCTATATGAAAGATGCTCTTTGATCCTTGCAAATTACATTTAATGTGAAATGATAATGGTCAAGTTTTGATTAACCATGACAATTATCTTAGCAAATTATCTAATTTAAATAATTCACATATATGAGAGAAGGATGGTTCATCTCTATTTCATTCTATCATATTAGTTCTCTCTCCTCCTCTTCCTCTCTCTCTAGCTCACCCCTCTCATAAGTTGAGAAACACTTGAGCTTGAGATAAATCACTCTAAAATACTCTCTACTCTTTTCTAAGGTTCTAGGATTAGCACTCTAAGCATCTTAGTTACTTCTAGCTTGAAGTTGAAGCCAAAGGTTGAGGCTCTCGGGTGGATCCTTCTTCGACTAGAGAAGGCGACAAGGAGACTACTTTCTTACACTCCAAGGAGCAAGGAGAGAAGGACATAAAGCCCTAGGTATAACCTCTCTTCCATGTAGCTAAAACTAATTAGCTTTGTTGTTAGTTTTTGTTTAGCAAAGATCCTCCTTTTGATAGTCCATGTTGCCTAGTGCGATAAAAATCCGTTTTTTATACCTTTTCCGCCTCCCTGCAAGCACCGGGGTGGGCAACGTGGACTTACAGTGGTATCAGAGCCTAACTAAACATAAACTATCTAGTTAGTAAAGTGTATAGAAGTTCGATCGGTAAAAATCACAAAACTTTTTTCAAAAAACCCCAAGTTTCTGCCGATTTTTAAATCTGCTTTAAAAATAATAAATCACACCTTAAAAATCGGCTCAGGGTTTTTACAGTACACCCAAGAAAAACGAACCAGCGAACCGACCAACTCACCGCGGTTCCGCGGCCGAGTTGACTCGGCCGCGGCTCGTTTCTCTTGCACTGTTCTTATTTCATGGTTTTGGGATTTTTAAGATATTTTATTTGTGCCCAGATTTTCCAGAATAGAAATTTGTATTTGGGGTGGCTATAAATCCGTATTTTTGATCGAACTTCACTATACTTTGACTAATGGGTTATATCTGTGATGTTTATATGTATTGAACGTCTGCTAATCACTATACGTCAATTAGTGGGGGTTATACATATCTGTGATCTGTAATGCTTGTTGGTTTGTTATATGAACTCGGTGGATTGTCGCGGATGAATAGCCGAGGTGGATGCGAGATGAGAGTTCCTTTTTTCTTTCATTCATGTAATATGTAAATTGATGTAATATTATTTGTTTGGCTGCACAACCGGGTCGGGGTTGTAGCCGTCATTGTATAATTTCTTTTTACTGTTTTTGCTCCTAGGATAGACCTATGGTGGGGTGCACAAACTACCGGGTATCTCGAAGTACCGAGTGGCCTACTCACGTCGTTGAGGGAGGTTGCTTCGCTTCGGGTACTTGGCGGGTAGTTTGCCGCACCCGTTGGGGTCTTGGGTGGGGTATTGGCTATTCATCGCGACCGTGTAATCCGCTTTTCGTTGCAGGCTCGAACGAATCGCGGATTCCTAGTATATCCAAAGTGTTCATCTGTGATCTGGATTGACTATCATTACTATATATCTATATATGATAACTATTTAGGTGTTGCTTATGTTTTGCATCCGCGCTAGTCCAGCCCCCGCTCTGTCGTTAGTTAAGTAACCTAATGGGTGATGACGGGGCTCCGTGGCGAATGCGGATGGCATAAGCGTACACCATATTTTGGTTGTTTTCTGCAATGGTAGGATTAAAAGATGGGACGCATTAAAATTAATGCAAGAAAATAAACCAAGTAAAAGTCGATTGGAACACTTTGAAAACCACTCGGTTCTTTTCAAAACTAAACTTTTAAATGCGGAGCTTGAACCACTCCTTTTAAAAGCTACGTTCACGGTTTCGCCAAAACCATTCTTAGCCCTCCATCATTTTAGTTAAATATTCGGTAGTATTCAAGCTATGCATTTTGACCTCACGCCAAGGCACAGTGATCGGTAGCTGCCGGATATTTATCTGTTGCATAGATATAATGCGTTGGTTTGAGACAGTCGTACTGCCATTTTGGCCTACGTCAAGGGTAGGTACGGGTGGGTTCAAATTAACCTGGATAATGATGGGAAGAACTTGACATGTGACTTATGACATTTTGACCTCACGCCAAGGTCATAAGAGCATGGGGCAAAAATCCATATCGGGGGTTTCATAAGTACTGAAACTTGCTAGCGCTGCATACCATTTGGAATGTGATGATTCTGGTAGGATTCCTTCAGTTTTATCACGCGATGATATTTGGATCCCGATCCTACTGTGAGTATATGCTACTCCTCGGGAAATTTCTCTGTAGGGTTGCTAGGCACGCGCACAAGGGTCTACGAGGCATCAACCATGCCAGATTAAAAATTTAGCCGTGCCGAACAACCCGAATACGGAACTTTAAACTAGAAATTAGGCGAAAACAAGCATGCTAAACACTTTAACACTAAGTGAGAGGGATTACAACCTTTGTAGATCCGGTCCTTCACCTCAAATGCTCCGTGTTGTGGTCCCTTCGCTGCGATCATCGGGATCTGGACTCTCGAGAGGTTCCACGAAGAGAAAGACGCAACCTTTGCTTCCGATCTTCGATACTAAGATGATCTACCTTGAAGTTTCTCTAACACAAGCTAACACTCATGAAATGATGTGAACACCCTCATCTAAATGGCAAGGGAAGATGAGGACGATGAAGTAGGAATTTTGCTTTCTTTATTTATCTTTTTCTCATATTTATTCATCACTTTGCAAAAATCAAGCAAGCTTTTTCATGAAAGAATGAAGGAGGAAGAAGATGAATAATCATTTGTGATGAATAGAAAAAATGTTATCATAATCATTTATGCAACCATGGTTGTAGTAACCATTGTAGAGAGTTTACTAGGGTTAGGGTTTGGGTTAGGTCAAAGGGTGAGTCACAAAGAAATATCTATCATAATATCTTAACAAAGACAAAGTAAAGCTTCTAGAATCAACTAGAAGGTTTAACCCTAATCCAAACCCTAATCATGTTTAAACTCCTCTAAACATGTTGCATTAATAATTATAATATGTTACAATATTATATATCACATATACAATATTTATTGTAACAAAATAAAATAATACATTTAACATATATCGCATATATATCAATGTATTACCCGAGTGAGAAAAAGAATCTTTTAGTGAGCAAATATTAGTTAATGCAATTTAATATATCATATATAATATTATACATTAAATTATCGAATCAACACTTGATCCGACAATCCGGCTATATCGCATATAACCGACTAATATTTATCCGTACCGATTCATCGAATCAACACTTGATCCGATGACCCGGCTGATATCAAACATCACGAGAATATAATGCGGTATCACATATCGCATTATCCTCGGTCCCGCACATATCACATATGTGCTCCTACTCTGTTTTGCCTGAGTCAAGAAACCTCTGTGTAGGACTCTAAAGAATCGTCAATACGCCGGCAGTAGGTGATGATCATATCAAACACCCACAAGCTGCAAGCGGTCAGCTAAACGTAACAGCTACCCAGGTATTGAGCGCTCAGAAGATCAACAAGCAAGCCTGTACATTCTCCTGTGAATCCAAACAGTAACACTCCCGTACAGTCCGGTCTCGTCGTCTGATATGTTGCATATCTCGCCTAGGGGTGGTAAACGTCAGACCCCAGTAGCTCGATAAGTCGTGTCGATACGAGGTCTATAACAGTTCGAGAAACTACTGATAACACTTACCGGTAAATCTCAGCAACCCTGGCCAGGGATTTCTAGTTATAGCCAATCGAACACAGCACAACATCAACTCCCTATACCGGGAGAGACGAATCCCCTCCTATCGCTCATTGCCTCCATATGATTCGGGACTGTACCCAAAAGCCACCTTTTTGCACGCCCTCTTGGACGTGGTATGATGGAAATCAAAGCACAGTGGGAATCACACAAGACTCTATGACGATCTCGGGTCGACAGACTACTCTGTACCAGTGTCACCGGAGAACTGCCATCTGACGTATGGTATAATACCATCTGGGAGTTCTCGGCGAGTCCGTCCAGTGTACCCAGTCTCCACTGAGCACCCGTACACCATCCTTGATGTCAAACACCGATGGATATGGGATCATCCATCGCCCATCATATGGGTCAAGATGCGTATACGCTAGTCTACTCTGGTGCATCGATGCCCTGTCTCGATACACCCACGACTAGGAACAGTTATAGGATGTACTCGTCGACTACCGTGGCCCCACTAGTATGATCTCATCATAGTCCTAGTAGTCGAGTACATATCCTAAGGGCTTTATCAACATGTAACATAGAGACAATCTGAGTACATGTTAAGATAAAGTACAACCAGATAGCATACTATCATGTCGAGCAAGAAAGTCCTCCCTATATATGTCCAAGCATCCACTACAATATACATCGTATGTACAGTAATGGCCTCTAGGGAATACATATAACCAACAATCTCCCACTTGCACTAGGGCCATCTGTTATGGTATCGCATACCCAACAATTAGCTGCGGTTGAAGTATCTCATACTCAACCATCCCATAAAAGTCTCTACTGGGAAAAAGGTCTTTGTGAGTAGATCCGCGCTGTTGTCCTCTGTGTCTACTCTCCTAACCTTGATCTCCCTGGAGATCAACCATCTCTATGATCAAGTGATACTGCCTAAGAATTGTATCTGGATTTCTGATGGGACGGTAGTTTCTTGGCTAAAGCCACAACTCTATTGTCACACAATGGTAGGAACGGAGTTCATCTTATGAACTTATATATATCCAGACTGCCTCTTTGGTAGCATCCTTGGTAACGATGTATCTTGCCTTTAATCTTCTAGTATGTCACGGTATCTAGCTTGGAACTCTACCAACATACCGTCCCTCCACTGAGGGTATAGACAAGCCTGCGACTGACATTCAGTCGTCCTTATCAGCCTAGAACATTTCTAGTGATTCTCCCCAGGATCGATTGATACCATCTCACTACAACTAGTGAGTGTCCTAACATCCAATTAGATCTATCTCATAGATCCAAAACCCAGGATTTACGAGGTATCACTTTGATCCTATATGGAGAATCCTTGTGATAAGCGAAGATTGACCGAGCGTAGCATAGTAAACTCCTTCCCTATCAAGAGTATGCCATCCACGTACTCTACGAGGATCACCACCATACTCTCTACTACCTTTTCGTATATACAAGGTTCATCTACCATTTTGATGAAGTCAAACTCTTTGACTACCACATCAAAATAGATGTTCCAACTCCGCGATGCCTGTTTTATCATATAAAACATCTTGCACACGTTTCCGCTGCTCCCACTGTCTACGAAGCCCTTTGGCTGTGTACTTATAGACGTTCTCTTCTAAAACATCACTTAGAAAAACAGTCATGACACCCAACCACCAGATATCGTAGTTATGGTATGTAGCCGTGGCAAGTAGGATCTGGATGGACTTAAGCATAGATCCTTAGAAAAGGTTTCAACATAATCCATACGTGGTCTATGATGCAAACCTTTAACAAGTCTAGCTTTGAAAGTCTCAACTTTTCCATGTACACCAAGTAATCTTCTCAAGATATACTTGCTCCTGATGGGGATTTAACCCTTCAGATAAAGCAACCAAAGTCCATACTTTGTTGGTGTATAAGGATTCTATCTCAGATCGATAAGCATCCAGCCATTCTTACAGAGTCTCACTCCTGATGGCCAGCTCGAAACTAGTTGGGTCATCATCTCATGATGCAATCCTCGCTCCCACTGTCATAGAGAAACCGAAGTATCTCTCAGGTGGGTGAGGAACCCTACTAGATCGGCGGAGAGGCTGAGGTTCGTTTGAAACTATTTAATCCTTTGGTTCTACCAAATCATCAGCTGTATTTTGTATAGCTGGAACCTTTTCAGTTGTACATAACAGACCATGCCTCGAGCTTGTCCGGATTTTGCCCTTAGACATAGGCCGGACAACCCCAAATCTTAACAAACTTAAGATATGGGCTCTTCCCTTTCCATATCATATATGAAGTGGTAGGCAACTGATTTGATTTGAACCCTATTCAATAGGTATGCAGCTTCTCAAGTGCATAACTCCCCAAAGAAAATAGGAAACTCAGTAGTACTCATCATAGAGCACACCATATCAAATAGGGTGCTATTGCTCCGCCCCGATACACCGACGTGCTGTGGTGTATACGGGGGAGTAATGCTGAGAGAGAATCTCATTCTCCTTTAGAATAGTCCAGGAATTCCGTGCTTAAGTATTCTCCTCCTTCATCACATCATAGGACATAATACTTATACCCGTATTTTGGTTCTCTACTTCTAACTTATATTCTGTGAATATCTCAAAAGGTTCGGACTTGTGTTTCAACTGGAACATTTGTCTGAATCTTGAGAGATCATCAGAGAATGTAATGAAGTACAAAGAACCGGTCTTGGCATGTGTAGACAGGGGACCTTTCATACATCAGCATGTATCAATCCCAAAAGTTCACTAACTCTTTCTCTATTTCCAATAAACAGAGCTGTGATCATCTTATCTTTGTGACATGACCGGCAAGTTTCACAAGATGTAAATTCAAACTAATTTAAATATGCATCTATATGTAATTTCAGCCAGTCGGGTCGCATTGATATGACCTAGTCTACAATACCTCAAGAAGGATTCATTCATTTCTGAACTCTTCCTCTTGTGTGTGTTCCGTATACTAAGAACTATAGTTTGATTTAGAACGTCAATGCTTTTAGATAACGTGCCTGAACCGATCAACTCTTGATATAGGAAATGTTCAAAACATTATCCAACAATACAAAATTATATCCTTTCTTTACTAATAAAGAGACTGACATGATTTTGTATATTAGGTTCGGTATCTAATAACATTTGTTCAGAATCAATATATTCTGGTAATACAGGGTGATAGTGACCAACAGACTTGGCTGCAACACTTGCACCGTTTTCTGTCTCATGAAACTTATCATCCGTTCTCAGTTCTTTACCTATCTGTAGCCCATGTAACAGATTACATATACGTGATCCTGATCCGGTATCACATACCCAGGACGTAAAGGATACTGAGAAACAGTTCTGTGTAATGAACACACCCGAAGATGATGCATCAACATGTACTTTCTTCGTTTGGGCGGCACGGGAAATCTGGAATTCCCCAATTTCCTGCTCTGTCTTATAACAATTATAAGTTAGAGCGGGACCAACGTTCCCCAGCTCAGTATAACGAGCGGGTTCAGTCAATATATCCGTTTTATTATCTTGATTAAGGCGTGATATGGTCGCTATCTGGAGAGAGAGAGAAGAAAGCACTCAGCGTATGCTCTTGCAAGATTAGATTGGTTATATAATATATCTAATCAGGATGTCTCCCACTGTTTTAGTCAAATCTTCCTTCAAACCCTAAAAGGAAAGACTAGCCGGGATTAATTACACGCTACAAGTTCGCCAATCTTTCAGCCAGGCCAGTGTCGGTACTTTGAGGGAGGTCCCCCGTGCTATCGCACGAACCTAATTAAAGTAAACCTCATTTTCCCAGAGGCGTAACCCCGTTAACACCTTTCTAGACACCTACTTGATCGGCTAATTGTAATGTGTAAAACTCTCCCAGGAGTAACTCTTACTCGCAGCGGGTATCGGGATCCAACTATCTAATAGAAGGTATGCAATCTCATTGCAAATTTCAACACTTGAAATTCCCAATAATATTTTACCCCTAGCGTCCTATGACCTTGACGAAGGCCAAACTACCCATAGTCCGCTAGTCAAGTTCAACCCGTTCATTTCTTGATTGAATTAAACCCACCCGCACGACCCTTGACGAAGGCCAAACTACGCCGTACGAATACCCTAATCCAATCGCATCGTATGCAAGCAGATAAGCATTAGTTAGCTACCGTACACTACGCCTTGACGAAGGCCAAACTACCGCAGCACGAATACTAACTAGTACTTATCTGAAATGACGGAGGGCTACGACAGGTTTTTAAGAAAACCCTTTGCGTAATGAACTTGATATCGTTGTAGAATCGAGTGATTTTAAATGGAATGTTTTTTAGGCTTTTCTAGTTTTGCTAAAGGGGTCACTCCCGGTGAAGGGATCGTCGGCCCTTTCCTCATCGAATAAGGTGCAGGATATATCATATATACCGCTGTGCAAAGCAAGAACTATAGAAACAATCAAAAGACAAACCGAGTTTTTAGCATCTACCAGTTATTGCTAAAGGGGTCACTCCCGGTGAAGGGATCTCGGTCCTTTCCTTATTGAATAAGGTGCTGGATGTTCTACAAGGAACACCGCTATGCAAAGCAAGAACTAGAGCTACCAGTTTTTATAAACAAGTTTCTACAACATCTTAGGTTTCTTTTATTTCATTAATCACATTAATGAAGTCCCATTTTATTATGCTTCACAAGCATCTCTTTTGAAACGAAATCTGCAATATAACATATATCTCATATATATAATATAAACATTCGTCTCAGTCAGTAATATGATCTCATCACAGAACATTGCAGCAGAAGAAACATATATGAAATATTGGATATACTAGGACGTCCGTGTTTTCAATACGAGCCTGTATAAAACACGGATTCCACTGTCGCGATGAATAGCCAAACCCACATCCCTAGACCCCTACGAGAGCGGCAAGTAACACTGCCAATTCTAGGGTTAGGAGACCCGGTCTCGACTCCTCGAGATGGTCTCCCACTGGACCCTAGAACCCGGTTACTTTTGTTCCCCGCCTTGGGTCTACCCTAATGCGGAAAAGTAAATAATATACAAAGGTGACATCTTCCGCTACCTGGAAGTGCCCCAATAAAAGAATATTACATACAAATGAGTTTTACATGAATGAAAAAGAAAAACTCTCATCTCACATAAAACCCCCGGCCATTCAAAAGCGACGATCCAATACAACATATCACAGCAACACATAATATCTCATATCATCAACGTAAGTAAGTATGCGTATCCCGATTGTCGTTGATGTATAGCAACGAAGCCGGCGATACACCACATATTACGCTTACGGTCACAGAAAAGAAAGTGTAAAACTACAACAGTTGGAATCCGCAACCTCTTTAGACATCGCATGCCTAACCAAATGAATTCCTTAGACATCACATGCCTAACAATTATAAACCCCGCATTTTAGTCTCATTATCGAAAACTCTTTTCAATGTCAAGTCGGGCAATTCAACAGGATTCCCGACGTCCTGATCGAATGCTCGTCGCAAACTTTAGTAGACGGCCGCACCCCCGATACCGTCGACGAAGTGCACCAAGGCGAAACACCGCTGCCGCGAGCACCCGAACGGATGCTTTCGGCGACGGGGTTCTCCTACAGTCACTTGGTCGGGGCTATGCGGCGTAGCTGTCTATTAAGTTTACCCGGCGAGTATCCGCGTACGCTACGTGATTGCGACGGACTTTTGATCACATCAAAATTCCGTGGCAACCGATCATCTGAGACTAAACTGCTATGTTTATAATATTCAAATTAGTTATCTCATAACTACCTGTGGATTCCAAATATTGTATCACATTCCAGATAAATAGAAAAAGTTAAACTTTCCGATCGAATCATCAAACACCCAAGATTTCCCCAATGTATCTCAACACTTGAAATCAGTTTAAAAACATCCATCACATGCCTCAGTACCAATGGTCCAGCCGTAGAAGGGTCAAGCCAACGCCTCACATGTGGCACGCCGTACTGCCCCAAACCCTAATGTTCAAAAATCAGTTCAAGACGGTCACATAATCGAGTTAAGGTTTGTTGTCTTCTAGAGGGTCCACCGAGTTACTTGCACGACTTAGAACATTCTTAAACACGAGAAAAAATCCAACTTTTGAAAAATTTTCCGACAGGGGAAAAAGTGAGTTATTGATATCCGTTCGAATTTTTTAACAGTTTCTAAAATTTATCCGGAAAAACACATAGACAAAATTAGACATCCCGGTCGAAACACCGAATCCCCAAAACAACCCCAGAAAATTCAACTCTTGAATAAATATTAAAAATTCCCAGAAAATCCAGCATAATAAAATAGGAGTTACTGTGCAAACAGAGAATGATGACGTCATCATTTCGCCGCGGAACCGCCGCAGAAGGCATGCTTCTGCCGCGGTTCCGCCGCGTGTTGTACTGTTCATCAAAAAAAATTTGTACCGTAATTCTTATAATTCTCTGCTGAATTTTTAAAGAATTTTTAATGTGGAAAAATCCCAGTTTTTAGAAAAAGTCCAGAGAGCGGGTTTTATCGGGGTTTCGGGTTTCGATCGGACTTTAAACTTCGTCTAGACTTCGCCTAAAGCTCTAGCTTGGCTCTGATACCACTGTAGGGTTGCTAGGCACGCGCACAAGGGTCTACGAGGCATCAACCATGCCCGATTAAAAATTTAGCCATGCCGAACAACCCGAATACGGAACTTTAAACTAGAGATTAGGAAAAAACAAGCATGCTAAACACTTTAACACTAAGTGAGAGGGATTACAACCTTTGTAGATCCGGTCCTTCACTTCATATGCTCCGTGTTGTGGTCCCTTCGCTGCGATCATCTGGATCCGGACTCTCGAGAGGTTCCATGAAGAGAAAGACGCAACCTTTGCTTCCGATCTTCGATACTAAGATGATCTACCTTGAAGTTTCTTTAACACAAGCTAACACTCATGAAATGATGTGAACACCCTCATCTAAATGGCAAGGGAAGATGAGGATGATGAAGTAGGAATTTTGCTCTCTTTATTTATCTTTTTCTCATATTTATTCATCACTTTGCAAAAATCAAGCAAGCTTTTTCATGAAAGAATGAAGGAGGAAGAAGATGAATAATCATTTATGATGAATAGAAAAAATGTTATCATAATCATTTATGCAACCATGGTTGTAGTAACCATTGTAGAGAGTTTACTAGGGTTAGGGTTTGGGTTAGGTCAAAGGGTGAGTCACAAAGAAATATCTATCATAATATCTTAACAAAGACAAAGTAAAGCTTCTAGAATCAACTAGAAGGTTTAACCCTAATCCAAACCCTAATCATGTTTAAACTCCTCTAAACATGTTGCATTAATAATTATAATATGTTACAATATTATATATCACATATACAATATTTATTGTAACAAAATAAAATAATACATTTAACATATATCGCATATATATCAATGTATTACCCGAGTGAGAAAAAGAATCTTTTAGTGAGAAAATATTAGTTAATGCAATTTAATATTTCATATATATTATTATACATTAAATTATCGAATCAACACTTGATCCGACAATCCGGCTATATCGCATATAACCGACTAATATTTATCCGTACCGATTCATCGAATCAACACTTGATCCGATGACCCGGCTGATATCAAACATCGTGAGAATACAATGCGGTATCACATATCGCATTATCCTCGGTCCCTCACATATCACATATGTGCTCCTACTCCGTTTTGCCTGAGTCAAGAAACCTCTGTGTAGGACTCTAAAGAATCGTCAATACGCCGGCAGTAGGTGATGATCATATCAAACACCCACAAGCTGCAAGCGGTCAGCTAAACGTAACAGCTACCCAGGTATTGAGCGCTCAGAAGATCAACAAGCAAGCCTGTACATTCTCCTGTGAATCCAAACAGTAACACTCCCGTACAGTCCGGTCTCGTCGTCTGATATGTTGCATATCTCGCCTAGGGGTGGTAAACGTCAGACCCCAGTAGCTCGATAAGTCGTGTCGATACGAGGTCTATAACAGTTCGAGAAACTACTGATAACACTTACCAGTAAATCTCAGCAACCATGGCCAGGGATTTCCAGTTATAGCCAATCGAACACAGCACAACATCAACTCCCTATACCGGGAGAGACGAAACCCCTCCTATCGCTCATTGCCTCCATATGATTCGGGACTGTACCCAAAAGCCACCTTTTTGCACGCCCTCTTGGACGTGGTATGATGGAAATCAAAGCACAGTGGGAATCACACAAGACTCTATGACGATCTCGGGTCGACAGACTACTCTGTACCAGTGTCACCGGAGAACTGCCATCTGACGTATGGTATAATACCATCTGGGAGTTCTCGGCGAGTCCGTCCAGTGTACCCAGTCTCCACTGAGCACCCGTACACCATCCTTGATGTCAAACACCGATGGATATGGGATCATCCATCGCCCATCATATGGGTCAAGATGCGTATACGCTAGTCTACTCTGGTGCATCGATGCCCTGTCTCGATACACCCACGACTAGGAACAATTATAGGATGTACTCGTCGACTACCGTGGCCCCACTAGTATGATCTCATCATAGTCCTAGTAGTCGAGTACATATCCTAAGGGCTTTATCAACATGTAACATAGAGACAATCTGAGTACATGTTAAGATAAAGTACAACCAGATAGCATACTATCATGTCGAGCAAGAAAGTCCTCCCTATATATGTCCAAGCATCCACTACAATATACATCGTATGTACAGTAATGGCCTCTAGGGCATACATATAACTAACACTCACTTAACGATCAATGCTATAAACCTAGTAGGTGTCTAGAAAGGTGTTAGCGGGGCTACGCCCCCAGGGAAAAGAGGTTACTTAATTAAGGAACTTCGCGAAAGCATTGGAAAACCTCCCTCGGAGTACCGACACTGTCCTGGCTGAACGGTTAAACAAGTATTGTACGGTGAGATTGATCCCGACTAATTCTTTCTTCATGGTTTGAGAAGGGATTCGAGAGACAGTGGGAGTCATCCTGTTTAGACAAACTAAAAACCACTCTAAACTTGCAAGAGCATCATGCTAAAGTGTTTCTTTTCTCTCTCCTAATTGCAGCGACCAATCAACATGACCAGACTTAAGTTATTACTAGATAAAAATATACTGACAGGGCCAAACTACAAAGATTGGCTCAGGAATATCAAGATGGCAATCACTTATGACAAGTTGGGGTATATCCTTACCACCAAAGCTCCCCCTGTCCCAGGTCCCACCTCCAGCGTCGTGGATATAGAAATCCGTAAGACGTGGGAGATCGATTGCTCGAAGGCTAAATGCCTCGTGCTTGCCTCTATGGACAACGAACATCAGAGGATGCACGACAATATGGACTTAGAATCCATATTTCTTCATACAAAAGAACTGTATGGAGAGCAGTCTCGTATCGCAAGATACGAAGTGTCGAAGAAGCTATTTTCGGCAAGATTGGCCGTCGGATCATCGGTAGCGGAAAACGTGCTTAAGATGATTGGCTACATAGAGGAGCTCGCGGACCTTGGGACCACGTTGGAGAATGAACTCTACACTGACTTGATTCTCCAGTCCCTTCCTTCCACTTACGCCCAGTTTGTCCTGAACTTCAACATGCAAGGAAAGGAGGTTGAACTTTCCGAACTTCTGAACATGTTGAGGAGTACCGAGGGCACCCTACAGAAAGGTAGGGAGACATCCACTTTGTTTGTAGGAGGATCTTCCTCTTCTAGGTCCAGGGCGAAAGCCAAGGGAAAGAAGAAGAAAGCCCCTGCCAAACCAAGGGGCGGTGTCAGTAAAGTGCATACGAAGGGAAAGGGAAAGGAAACAAAGGTAGCGGGAAAGCTGGTGGGAAAGGAAGAATGCTTTTACTGTCATAAGAGTGGACACTGGAAACAGGATTGCAAGGCTTGGAAGGCCAGAACCCAGGATCTGAAGCGAGTTGCGGCTTCAGCTTCAGGTGTGTATGTTATTGAAAACTGTCTATCAATAAACTCTACTTCCTGGGTATTGGATACCGGATCAGGATCTCATATCTGTAATTCTTTGCAGGCGTTGAGAACGCGTAGGGTTTTGAAGGCAGGTGATATGACCGTCAGAGTTGCAAACGGAGCTTGCATGGATGCTGAGGCCGTGGGGGACTATCACCTGGGATTGTCAGATGGACACTTTTTGGTTTTGTGTAGTTGTTATTTTGTACCAAATGCAACTTGTAATATCATTTCTGTATCTTTATTGTCTAAAGAAGGTTATGAATTTGCATTTGTAAGTAATGTTGTGAACATTCACCTTAATCATGTTTTGATTGGGTCAGGTACATTAAACAATGGTATATACGTATTAAACCAACCACAGATTTTCAATGTCCAGAATACACACAAAAGAAAGTCTCCTGAAATCAATCAGGCTTTCTTATGGCATTGTAGACTCGGTCACATTAATGAGAGAAGGTTGACGAAGTTACATACAGAAGGATATTTGGATCCGTTCGAATATCAATTGTATGAAACTTGTCAATCCTGTCTCAAAGGAAAGATGACAAAGACTCCGTTCACTGGACACAGAGTAAGAGCGAGCGAGATCTTGGGACTTGTACACAGCGACGTGTGCGGTCCAATGTCTATGCATGCACGAAGCGGTTATTCTTACTTCATTACTTTTACGGATGACTTTTCAAGGTACGGATATGTCTTCTTAATGAAACACAAATCCGAGGCCTTTGAAAAATTCCAGGAATATAAGAATGAAGTAGAAAAACAAACAGGCAAAAGTATCAAGGCATTGAGATCTGATCGAGGTGGTGAATACTTGAGTGCCAAATTCCTGGATTACTTAAAAGAGAATTGAATTCTCTTTCAGCTTACTCCTCCATACACTCCGCAACATAACGGTGTATCGGAGAGACGAAACCGAACCCTATTGGATATGGTACGGTCCATGATGAGTAACGCTGAGTTACCGCGATCATTCTGGGGATATGCGCTAGAATCAGCTGCATACCTTTTGAACCGAGTTCCAACTAAGACTGTGCCTACTACACCATATCAGATGTGGTGTGGGAAGAGACCCTATCTTAATCACATTAAGACATAGGGATGTCCAGCTTTTGTCAAAAAGCAGCATGCGAACAAGATCAAAGCACGCTCAGTACAGTGCAAGTTTGTGGGATATCCAAAGAACTCCAAGGGATATTTCTTCTATTGCGAAGAGGAACAAAAGGTTTTTGTTTCTCGTCATGCCCACTTTCTAGAACACCAGTTCTTGGAAAAGGAAATTAGTGGGAGCGCAATAGAACTGGAAGAAATTCCAGAACCACGAGTTATTACTGAAAGCTTAGTAGAACCAGAGGGTTCGAAAGATCAGGACATTCCCACGCCACTCCGCAGGAGTAGTAGGCAGTCTCATCCGCCCGAGAGATACTATGGTTTTCTCATAGACGGGGATAGAGAGGATTGCATCATTGATTGTGATGAGCCTACTAGCTTCCAGCAAGCCATTCAGAGCGTTGACTCAGTAAAATGGCTGGATGCAATGCGGACTGAAATGGAGTCCATGTACACCAACAAAGTATGGACGTTGGACATTGCTCCAGATGGGGTAAAACCCGTAGGATGCAAGTGGATCTTCAAAAGCAAGATTGGTGTAGATGGACAGGTCGAGACCTATAAAGTTAGATTGGTTGCAAAGGGTTTTTGTCAGGGACCTGGTTTGGACTAAGACGAAACCTTTTCTCCAGTAGCTATGCTGAAATCCATTCGGATCCTTTTTGCTATTGCTGCCTTCCACGATTATGAGATTTGGAAGATGGATGTGAAGACCGCTTTTCTAAATGGAAATTTAGAGGAGTGTGTTTATATGGAGCAGCCAGAGGGTTTCATTCAGAGTGGGAGCAGCGGAACGGTGTGCAGGTTGCTTAAGTCCATTTATGGACTAAAGTAGGCATCGCGGAGTTGGAACATCTGTTTTGATGAGACGGTCAAGGAATTTGGCTTTATCAAAAATCCAGATGAACTATGCATCTATTGTAGATTTGTAGCGAGAACTGTAGTATTCCTCGTTTTATACGTGGATGGCATTCTCGTAATAGGAAATGACATTCCTATGCTACAATTTGTCAAAGGGTTCTTGTCACACAGGTTCTCCATGAAAGACCTGGGTGATGCCTCATACATTCTGGGGATCTAGATCTACCGTGACAGATCCAAGAGGATATTAGGACTCTCACAGTCGAGGTACATCGACACCATACTGAAAAGATTCAGTATGGATGATTCCAAGCGCGGTAATCTACCGGCTTGTCACGGGATAACCCTCTCCAAAGAGATGTCTCCCAAGACTGATTTGGAGAGGGATCGCATGTCTATTATACCCTACGCTTCTGCGGTAGGCTCTATAATGTATGTGATGTTGTGTACCAGACCAGATGTGGCTTATGCACTGAGTGTGGTAAGCAGGTATCAGTCAAACCCTGGGGAGAAACAATGGATAGCGGTAAAGAACATTCTCAAGTACCTGAGAAGGACTAAGGAGATGTTCTTGGTGTATGGCGGAAAAGACCTCCAGATTGAGGCCTTTGCTGACTCCAGCTTCCAGAGTGACAAGGATGATTTCAAGTCCATGTCGGGTTTTGTCTTTACCTTCAATGGAGGGGCGGTGTGTTGGAAGAGCTCCAAACAGGAAACCGTTGCTGACTCGACTATGGAAGCGGAATACATCGCTGCATCTGATGTCGCAAAAGAAGCTGTCTGGATGAGGAAGTTCTTGAAAGAACTTCAGATGGTTCCGTCCATTGTTGATACAATACCTCTGTATTGCGACAACAACGGGGCTATAGCTTTAGCAAATGAACCCAGGTCCCATCAGAAATCCAGACACATCTTGAGGCGGTATCACCTGATCAGGGAGATCGTGGATCGCCAGGAGATCGAGGTTCAGAGGGTTGCTTTAGAAGATAACACTGCAGATCCATTCACGAAGGCCTAACCCCAGACTCAGTACGAGCGGCTGATCGAGATGATAGTTCTTCGATACGCCAGTACATGGCCTTAGTGCAAGTGGGAGATTGTTAGTGTATATGCCCTAAAGGCCATTACTGTATCATACTAGTATATATATTACTTGTTGGAAGCTTGGGATATTCACAGTTGTATAGGCAATCTTGCTCGAAATGGTAGTATGCTACTTGGTTTGTCTCTGCTTTAATGTGTACTTGTGTTTCTTTTATTATATCACTTATACGCATTAGTGGAGCCCTTAGGATCTTTGCTTGATTACCAGCGTTGTGATGGCAGTCACACTGATGGGGGCTGGGTAATCTACAAGCACATCCTTATTTACACGTCCCTGGTCGTGGGATTATCGAGACATGGCATCGATACTCCGGAGTAAACTAGCGTATGCGCTTCTTATCCCAGCGTGGGAGACGGTCTGTCCCACAGCCGTCAGTACATCGTACTTAAGATAGTATGCGGGTGCTCGTTAGGTTACGAGTACACTGGACAGGACTCGTCGGGAACTGTTGGTTGGTATTATACCTATCGTCAGTTATCAGTTCCCAGGTGACATGAGTACAGCTTAGTCCGCTGACTTGACACTGTCACTTCGCCTTGAGTGTGTTCCCACTGTACTTTGATTACTACCCTACCACGGCTCAAAGGAGTCGTGCAAACAGGTAGCAGTTGGGTGCAGTCTCGAAGCACTTGGAGGCAGTGACGGTTAGACAGGATTTGTCTCTCCCGGTATTGGGGGTTGACATCGCGCTGTGTCCAGGAGAGCCATTACACAAGTAGTCCCTGGCCAGGGCAAGCGAGATATACTGGTAGGTTTCCAGTGTTATCTCAGGGTGTTCTGGGCTACACTCCGACACGACTTGTACCGCTATTAGGGGACTGACGTTTACCGCCCCCTAGGCCCGCTATGCGATGTATCAGACGAACAGACCGGACTGTACGGAGACTGTCACATTCAGGCTCGGTATGTGTTCAGATGGGTTCACCTCGTTAGTCTTCTTATCGGCATCTACCTGGGGACCGTTACGTACAGCTAGTGCCGCTTGCGGTCTGTGGTTAAACCCACTGCCAGCGTAGTGTCGAATCTTTAGAGTCCCACACAGAGAGTTATTCGCCTTTTGGCAAAATGAGTAGAGGTCGCATTGTTTTGCGACAGCGTTCGTTCACATCCACGCACTTGTGCACGTTTGCTGTCCGGACAGCTTATACTAGCGGACTTTGGTTTAAGCCGGATCCTAGTATATGATTTGGGATTGGTTTTATCTCATTGTATTCGTGTTCCTCGGATCACGGATACGGGTGCGTATGCACAGTTGACTGAGACAGAGGGAGAGGACTTTGATTAGGGTTGATGACTATTGTCATTTTCTTAACCCTAATGCTTATGTGTGAATTATGATTAATTGATATTAGTTAAATATAATTGTGCATGGTTAGGGTTGTTAACCATTTGACTATACTTTACTTGTTGACCTAGGTTGACATGTTGACCATCATCATTCCATATGAAAGATGCTTTTTGATCCTTGCAAATTACATTTAATGTGAAATGATAATGGTCAAGTCTTGATTAACCATGACAATTACTTAGCTAATTATCTAATTTAAATAATTCACATATATGAGAGAAGGATGGTTCATTTCTATTTCATTCTATCATATTAGTTCTTTCTCCTCCTCTTCCTCTCTCTCTAGCTCACCCCTCTCATGAGTTGAGAAACACTTGAGCTTGAGATAAATCACTCTAACATACTCTCTACTCTTTTCTAAGGTTCTAAGATTAGCACTCCAAGCATCTTAGTTACTTATAGCTTGATGTTGAAGCCAAAGGTTGAGGCTCTCGGGTGGATCCTTCTTCGACTAGAGATGGCGACAAGGAGACTACTTTCTTTCACTCCAAGGAGCAAGGAGAGAAGGACATAAAGCCCTAGGTATAACCTCTCTTCCATGTAGCTAAAACTAGTTAGCTTTGTAGTTAGTTTTTGTTTAGCAAAGATCCTCCTTTTGATAGTCCATGTTGCCTAGTGCGATAAAAATCCGTTTTTTATACCGTTTCCGCCTTCTCGCAAGCACCGCGGTGGGCAACGTGGACTTACAGCTGGCAACCGACTTAGAGCATCCGGTACTACATTAACTTTCCCCGGATGGTATTTTAGATCAAGATCATAGTCAGCCATCAGCTCTAACCATCTACGCTGCCTCATGTTGAGCTCTTTTTGTATGAACATATACTTTTGGCTTTTGTGATCGGTAAATACTTCTACCCTTTCGCCCAATAAGTATTGTATCCAAATCTTCAAAGAAAAAATCACCGCTCCTAACTCCAGATCATGAGTTGGGTGGTTCTTCTCATAGATCTTCAATTGTCTTAACACATAAGCTATGAACTTCTCATGCTACATTAGAACACATCCTAAGCCTTTCCCAAATGCGTCGTTGTGAATAACCAGCCCTCCGGAACCGTTTGGCACTGTCAAAATAGGAGCGGTGGTCAATTTTTGCTTCAACGTTTCAAAAGCTGACGCACATTTCTTGGTCCATACGAACGGTACCTCCTTTCGTGTTAGCTTGGTCAATGGTTCTGCTATCCGGCAAGCCTAAGTAAACTTCTGATCTCCCATACGTTCTTTGGAATTGGCCAATCGTGAACAACTGCAATTTTTTCAGGGTCAACGGCAATTCCATCTCTGGATACAACATGACCCAAGAACTTCACTTCTTCGAGCCAAAATTCGCACTTGCTCATCTTAGCATAGAACTTTTCTCGTCTCAACATTTGCAGCGCGATCCCCAAGTGTTATGCATGCTTTCTTTACTTCTTGAATAGACCAGAATATCACCAATAAACACCACTACCAACTGGTCCAGATATGGTGAAAAGATTCGGTTCATCAAATCCATAAATATTGCCGCCGCATTAGTAACTCCAAATGGCATCATTAAGTACTCGTAATGCCCATATCGAGTTCGGAACGCCGTCTTGCAAATGTCTTCTGATTTCACTCGAACTTGATGATATCCGGATCGCAAATCCAACTTTGAGAATACCCTTGCGCCACTGAATTGATTGAATAATTTACCTATGCGAGGGATTGGGCACTTGTTCTTAATAGTCACCCGATTTAATTATCGATAGTCAATGCACATCCACCGTGTGCCATCCTTCTTCTTGACTCGAAGAACTTGAGCTCCTCATGTTGAACCGCTGTTGCGAATCCAACCCTTCTCTAGTAATTCGGTAACTTGTTTCTTTTTCTCTTCTAGTTCTATCGGCGCCATTGGATAATAAGCCTTTGAAATCAGCGCCGCTCTAGGAATAAGATCAATCACGAACTCCACATCTTGTTTTTGGCGGTAAACCTGAGATGTCCTCGAATACATCCATAAAATCCCGAACTACAGATGGTGCTTCTTCCTTGTTTACTTCTATCAACGAAAGAACGAAATTAGTCGGCCTAGCCCTAAATTCGACTGGCCCGACATATCTGCTACCTCCCAAAAATATGAATTCCGGATGTCCAGAAATTTGGAAAATCACTTTTTTTCCCTACAATCAATGTGAGCGTGGAAAATGCCAAGAAAATCCATTCCTAAGACAACATCATAACTTCCAGTATCAATCACCAAGAAATCCATGAATAACTCCCGTCCGTAAATAACAATCGAGTAACCCTTGCACTCACTGCTAGATACAATTCTTCTATTCACAGTGTGTATGTCCTAGCAACTAGATAGGGCCGTGTATGGAATAGAGTGTGCATTAATAAACTTGGACGATATGAATCAATGGGATGCACCTGATCTGAATAATGCCAATGCGGGAAAATTATAAACAAGTAGGATATCTGAAACAACATTGTCTGACGCCTTGGCCTCCTCGGCCGTCAAGGTGAACGCCCGAGTTTGATTAGGCCTCTGAGTGATCATCTTCTGCCTATGAATCTTCTTCTACGGTGGTTTCTGAATATCGTCTCTCGATTGTAGTTTCGAAGGGCAAGCACTGATGGTATGGTCAGCCAATCCACAAACTAAACAAAGTCCGAGCCTCCTTCGACAGTCCTTCTGTATGTGTTGAGGTAGATAGAAAAAGTCACAGACCACACTTCTTTTCTGATCGGATACAACAGGCTTCTTCATGGGTACAGTGCTTCGCTTGTTTACCGGAATGCTTCTGCGTATAGGAGCTCTGTTTAGCGTAAACGCCGGCTTCCGCACTACAACCACTTGCTGCAGATTACCCTTCATATTTACCGATAAAATCTGCTGCTCTCTGGCTGCTTTGAGAACTTGGGAGAATATGGTCAATCCCAGAGATATGATGTGTCTCTGAATCTCCACATTCAAGCTACGCATAAACCGCCTTGCCCTATCTGCTTCATTAGCAACCAAGGGCCCCGTAAATTGACTGAGCCGGGGCCACTCAGTTGCATGTGTATCAATGGATCCGCCATTCTGCTTCAAGCTAATGAACTTCTCTTCCATTTCCTCCCGAGTAGACTGCGGAAAGAATTTCTCCAAGAAACATCACTGAAAGGACGCCCAACTGATCGGTTTGGTCAGACGGGTCTCCTCTATGAGCCACTACTTACGAGCATAATCCACCAATTGGATGCATAGTACATCCACCCTTTTATCATCTAGAATCTGCGTGGAAACAAGATGGTTCTCTGTATTAACTAGCCACTGCTCCGCTGGCAATGGCTTCTCTAATCCAGTAAATGTAGACGGACCTGAAAGGTTACGCTAGTGCCCCGGCCAACTACCGTGACGAAATGCGAAACAATTTTTTTTCTAACGATTAGAACATGGCACTAGAATAACTTTTAACCCGGATCTTACCATAAACCTAACTAGCTAAATGAAGAGAGCTATCTACTATGATAAAGAAATCTCACCAAACAAACCAAGTTCATCGGTCTTCTTTCCACATATTTAGCTCCAAGTGGCCACCTTGAACATGCTTGATCTTCTTTGTTGGCCCTTTTGGTTCTCCGGGATCGATCTTGCTCTCCGATCCTCCTTTGTCGTAGATGATCCACCCGAGGGATATGATCCATGGCTCTGGCTCCTCACAATATGTCAAGTGAAGCAACTAGAGAACTTGGGTTGCTAAACGAAGTAATCTAGGATGTAGTGTGAAGATCTAAGTGTTTGCTATCGCTTTCTTTCCTCTTCACTTGTTTCTCAACTCATGAGAAGGGTAGTGAAGAGGAAGATGATGAAGGTGGAGGAGACTCAAGAGGAGGGAGGAGATGAAGAAAAATGGGAGCTCAAGAAAATAATGAAGCATGCATGAAAGAGAAAATCAAAACAAAGGTTTTGTGTATCAATTCTCATGAATAAACAAGTGTAGCCATGCTTCAATAGTAACCACAAATGAATAAAGAATTCATTTGCGAACTATTGAAGCCATATCACCCACCATGCCTCACTCTCCTTAATTTCCACCTCATTTCCATTTATCAATAAATGGAAAAGTCCATGATGAGGTGTCTGTAGGGTTCTTTGGCACAACTACAAGGTTCATAAGGCATCAAGCATGCTAATTTCAAATTTTCTAGTGTGCCAAAGAACCTAATCTAGGACCTAGCTAGAGTTTTAGGAGTGATACTATAAAGTAAACTACTTTATGACTAAGTGATAACGGAATACAACCTTTGTAGACCGGTCCTTCACTTCAATAGTTCCTTATAGTGGTCCTTTCGCAGCGATTATTGTACTCCAGGACTCTTGCATGGCTTCTCAAGGTGAAAGGAACGGTCTTGCTTGAAGTCTTCGAGGCCGAAAATGATCTACGTCAAGGAGACACTAACTCAAGCTACTACTCTAATTGAGAGATTAGTGAAGCTAACATCATATACTAAATTGCTAATCTAGTAGAGGATGATGAAATAGGAAGTGGGCTCACTTTAGTTTTATTTTTCTCACAATATTTTCTCACTTTGCAAAAACCTAGCAAGTTTTTTTCCAAAGGATGAAGAAGATGAAGCAAAGAAATGAGAATGAACTAATGAGGTGAGAGAATCAACCATGGGTGAGTTTGTATCATATACTAACTCATGTAGGGACATAACCATAGCTAAATTATAATGGTTAGGTTAATAAATATCTTAAGTAAAACAAAATGAGTGGACTAAGTCAATGCATCCACAAGCTTCTACAAGCTTCATGCATGTGACTAATTATCCTCTAATTTGGATTTACTTTAAATATTTAAACCCCACATTATAATTAGTATGGTGTAGGTTTCATACACCCATGCAGTGTGTATCAATAACCATGACACAAAAATAATACAATTAATATATATCATATATATATTAAGTGTGCACATGTGAGAAAAATAAATGCTTAAGTGAGCTAATATTAGTTAATGTAAACTAGTATATCAAATATACAATTATACACTAAATTATCAAATCAACACATGATTTAATAATCCGGTACCATCTTATTGAATCAACACTTCATTTGAAAACCCGGCTATATCACATATAACCGACTGATACAAAAATCGCGAGAAAAGAATACGGTATCGCATACTCGTATTATTCTCGGTCTCGCACATATCACATATGTTCTCCTACTTCTTTTTGCCTGGGCCAGTAAAACCTCTATGTAGGACTTTAAAAACTCATCAATACGCCGGCAGTAGGTGATGATCACATCAAACACCTACAAGCCGTCAGCGGTACTAGTTGGACGTAACGGCTACCCGAGTATTGAGCGATCATAAGATCAACAAGCAAGCCCACTCTAGCTCCTTTAAAGCCTGTCAGTAACACTACCATACAGTCCGGTCTTTTCATCTACTATGTCGTATATCCAGTCTAGGTATGGTAAACGTCAGACCCCAATAACCGATAAGACATGCCTATATGAGGCTTATAACGTGTCGAGAAACTACTGATAACACTTACCAGTAAATCTCATCATCAGCCCTGGCCAGGGACTTCCCTGTTATGGCCAATCGAGCACATCGCAACATCAACCCCCAATACCGGGAGAGACGAAACCCCTCCTATCGCTCATTGCCTCCATGTGACACAGGACTGTAACCAAAAACCACTGTTTTGCACGTCCTCTTGAACGTGGTAAGGTGAAAATCAAAGCACAATGGGAATCACACAAGACTCTATGACGATCTCGGGTCTACAGACTAACATGTACCGGTGTCACCAGAGAACAGCTATCTGACGATATGTATAATACCAGCTAGGAGTTCTCGGTGAGTCCGTCCAGTGTACTCAGTCTCCACTGAGCACACGTATACCATCCCTTGTAGGATTCCTAGGCACACTAACAAGGTTCTATAAGGCATCAACCATGCCAAAATCAAAATTTTTATGTGCCGAACAACCCTATGCAAGATCGTTTACTAGAGATAAGGCGAAACTAAAAGCAAGCAAACAACTTTACTACTAAGTGAAAAGGATTACAACCTTTGTAGATCCAGTCCTTCACTTCATTAGCTCCGTGTAGATGTCCCCATCACTGCGATCGTGAACTCCAGACTCTAGAGAAGCTTCACAAGAAGAACGAACGTGCTTGCTTCGATGACTTCGAGGCCGAAGATCATCTACGTCGGGGAGACACTAACTCAAGCTATTCCATCACTAAGTCATGAACTTTGTGAAGAGAACACACTCAACTACATGGCAAGTGGTAGAGGATAAAGAAGTAGGAAGTGGGCTCACTTTAGAATTGATTTTCTCACACTTTTTCTCATGACACCATTAAAGCTAGCAAGCTTTTCATGGAGCTTGATGAAGAAGAAGATGAAAGGATAATTCATCCAAATGAAAACTTATCCATTTAATTATTGCACCATGGTTGAGTTAAGCCTTCATGCTTAACTCATGTAGAGAATTATCCAAAGTATGAGGTTAAGGGTTGGGTTAACTAATATCCTAAGGAATGACAAAAGAGTTGACTTTGTCAATGTTTATCAAGCTTCATGAAGCTTGATAACTTTGACCAAAGTATCATCTCTTTTGTTATTTGTTAGGAAATTAGTAAACCCTAATTTAACCTTGATTTGGTATAAGTCTCATACACCCATCTTGTATGTATCATCAAGCATGATACAAACATGTACACTTGCATATATCACATATAAACAATGTGCACAATCTAGTGAGAAAATAAATCTTAAGTTAGCTAATACTAGTTAATTTAATGTAATATATCAAATATATAATTATACATTAAATTATTAAATCAACTCTTGATTTAATAACCCGGCTATAACCGACTAATATCATGTGTAACAACTTATCGAATCAACACTTGATTCGATAACCCGGCTATATCGCATACAACCGATCAATGTCATGAAACGCGAGAATAGAATACGGTATCTCATATCGTATTAATCTCGGTCCCGCACATATCACATATGTGCTCCTACTCCGTTTCACTTGAGCCAAGAAACCCCTGTGTAGGACTCTAAAGAATCGTCAATACGCCGGTAGTAGGTGATGATCATATCAAACACCCACAAGCCGCAAGCGGTCTGCTAAACGTAACGGCCGCCCGGGTATTAAGCGATCAGAAGATCAACAAGCAAGCCCGCTAGTACTCCTATGAATCCAATCAGTAACACTTACCGTACAGTCCGGTCTGTTCGTCTGATATGTCGCATATCTCACCTAGGGGTGGTAAACGTCAGACCCCAGTAGCTTGATAAGTCATGCCGATGTAAGGTCCATAACAAGCATGAAACTACTGATAACACTTACCAGTAAATCAGTGCAACCCTGGCCAGGGATTTCCAGTTATGGCCAGTCGAGCATAGTGCAACATCAACCCCCAATACCGGGAGAGACGAATCTCCTCCTATCGCTCATTGCCTCTATGTGAATCGGGACTGTACCCAAAAACCACATGTTTGCACGACTCAGTAGAGCCATGGTAGGGTGGAAATCAAAGCACAGTGGGAGACACACAAAACTCTATGACGATCTCGGGTCAACAGACTAAGCTGTACCAGTGTCACCAGAGAACTGCCAACTGACGTAAGGTATAATACCATCTAGGAGTTCTCTGCGAGTCCGTTCAGTGTACCCAGTCTCCAATGAGCACCCGCATACCGTCTCTGATGTCAAACACCAATGGATATGGGATCATCCATCGCCCATCACATGGGTCGAGAAGATATACGCTAGTCTACTCTGGAATATCGATGCCCCGTCTCGATATTCCCACGACTAAGAACATTGAAGGATGTACTCATTGACTACCCAGGACTCAATAGTATGATCTACATCATAGTCCTGGAAGTCGAGTACATATCCTACGGGCTTTATCAACATGTAATAGAGAGACAACAAGTATACATGTTAAGATAAAGAGCAACTATATAGTGTACTATCATGTCGAGCAAGAAAGTCCAACCTATATATGTCCCAGCATCCACTACAATATACATCTCATGTACAGTAATGGCCTTTAGGGCATACATATAACTAACAATCTCCCACTTGCTCTAGGGCCATCTGTAGCAGTGGTTGTAGTATCTCATACTCAACCATCCCTTATAAGTCTCTCTCTGGGAAAAGGCCTTTGTGAGTGGATCCGCCGTGTTGTCCTCTGAGTCCACTCTCCTAACCTTGATCACCCTGGAGATCAACTATCTCCATGATCAGGTGATACTGCCTTGGAATATGTCTGGGTCACTGATGGGACCGGGGTTCATGGGCCAAAGCCACACTTCCATTGTCTCACAATGGTAGGAATCTAGTTCATCTCATGAACTAATATACACCCAAACTACCTCTTTGGTAGTATCTTTGATAGCGATGTCACCGGCCTTTATCATCTGGTTTGCCACGGTATCTCAGCTTGGAACTCTTCTAACATACCGTCCTTCCACTGAGGGTAAAGACAATGCCTGCGACTGACATTCAGTCGTCCTTATCACCCTGGAACTTTTCCAGTGATTCTTCCGAGGATCAATTGATACCATCTCACTACACCTAGTGAGAATCCTAATATCCATTTAGATCTATCTCATAGATATAAAATATAGGATTTAGGAGGTATCACATAGATCCTATATGGAGAATCCTTGTGATAAGAGGAGATTGACCGAGCGTAGCATAGGAAACTCTTTTCCTATCAAGAGTATGTTGTCCATGTACAATACGAGGATAACCGCCTTACTCTCTACTACCTTTTTGTATGTACAAGGTTCATCTACCATTTTGATGAAGTCAAACACTTTGACTACCATATCAAAACAGACGTTCCAACTCCGCGATGCGTGCTTTATTTTGTAAAGCATCTTGCATACGTTTCCGCTGCTCGCACTGTTTACGAAGCTATCTGGCTGTGTTCTTATAGACGCTCTCTTCTAAATCAGTATTTAGAAAAGCAGTCATGACACCCAACCACCAGATATCGTAATCATGGTATGTAGCCGTGGCAAGTAGGATCTGGATGGACTTAAGCATAGCCATTGGAAAAGGTTTCATCATTATCCACGCCTGGTCGATGAAGAAAACCATTAACAAGTCTAGCTTTGAAAGTCTCAACTTTTCCATATACACCAAGTAATATTCTTAAGATATACTTGCTCCTGATGGGGATTTAACCCATCAGATATAGCAACCAAAGTCCATACTCTGTTGGTGTACATGGATTCCATCTCAGATCGTTAAGCATTCAGCCATTCTTACAGAGTCCCCACTCTTGACGGCCTGCTCGAAACTAGTTAGGTCATCATCTCATGATGCAATCCTCGCTCCCACTGTCATCGAGAAACCGAAGTATCTCTCAGATGGATGAGGAACCCTACTAGATCGGCGGAGAGGCTGAGGTTCGTCGGAGGCTATTGAATCCTTTGGTTCTATCAAATCATTAGCTGTAGTTTGTATAGCTGGAAATCCTTCCAGTTCTACAGAACCGACCTTGCCTCGAGCTTGTCCGGATTTTTCTTTTGACATAGGCCGGACAACCCCAAATCTTAACTTGTATAAGAGATGGGCTCTTCCCATACCATATCTCATATGGAGTGGTAGGCAGTGATCTGATTCGAACCTAATTCAATAGGTATGTAGCTTCTTAAGTGCATAACCCCTAAAAGGAAACAGGTAACTCAGCAGTACTCATCATAGAGCGCACCATATCATATAGGGTGTGATTGTTCCGCCCCGATACACCAGCGTGCTGTGGTGTATACAGAGGAGTAATGCTGAGAGAGAATCTCATTCTCCTTTAGAATAGTCCAGGAATCCCGTGCTCAAGTATTCTCCTCCCTGATCACATCAAAGTACATAATACTTATACCCGTTTTTGGTTCTCTACTTCTGACTTATATTCGGTGATTATCTCAAAAGTTTCGGACTTGTGTTTCAACAGGAAACTGTGTCCGAATCTTGAGAGATCATCAGTGAATGTAAGGAAGTACAAAGAATCGGTCCTGGTATATGTAGACTGGGGACCTTCACACATCACTATGTATCAGTCCCAAGAATTCACTAACTCTTTCTCTGTTTCCAGTAAATGGAGCTATGGTCATCTTATCTTTGTGACATGACTGACAAGTTTCATAAGATGTAAATTTAAACTGATTTAAATATGCATCTAAATGTAATTTAGCTAGTCGGGTCGCATTGATATGACCTAGTCTACAATGCCTCAAGAAGAATTCGTTCATTTCTGAACTCTTCCTCTCGTGTGTGTTCTATATACTAAGAACTGTAGTTTGATTTAGATTGTCAATGCTTTTAGATAACGTGCCTGAACCGATCAACTCTTGATATAGGAAATGTTCAAAACATTATCCAACAATACAAAATTATATTCTTTCTTTACTAATAAAGAGATTGATATGATGTTGTATATCAGGTTCGGTATCTAATAACATTCGTTCAGAATCAATGTATTCTTGCAATACAGGGTGATAGTGACCAACAGACTTGGCTGCAACACTTGCACCGTTTTCTGTCTCATTAAACTTATCACCCGCTCTCAGTTCTCTACCTTTCTGTAGCCCATGTAACAGATTACATTTGTGGGATCCTGATCCGGTGTCTAATACCCAGGACGTAGAGGATACAGAGAAACAGTTCTTTGCAATGAACACACCCGAAGAAGATGCATCATCATGCACTTTTTTCGTTTGGGCAGCACGGGAAATCTGGTATTCCCCAATTTCCTGTTCTGTCTTATAACAATTATAAGTTGGAGCGGGACCAACGTTCCCCAGCTCAGTAAAACAAGCGGGTTCGGTCAATACATCTATATTATTATCTTGATTAAGACGTGACATGGTCTCTACCTGGAAGAAAGAGAAGAAAACACTCTGCGTGCGCTCTTGCAAGATTAGATTGGTTATATATTTTATCTAATCAGGATGGCTCCCACTGTTTTTATCAAATCCTCCTTCAAACCCTAAAAGGAAAGACTAGCCGGGATTAATTACACTCTACAAGTTCGCCAATCTTTCAGCCAGGCCAGTGCCGGTACTTTGAGGGAGGTTCCCCGTGCTTTCGCATGGACCTAATTAAAATAAATCTCGTTTTCCCAGGGGCGTAACCCCGTTGACACCTTTCTAGACACCTACTTGATCGGCTAATTGTAAAGTGCAAAACTCTCCCAGGAGTAACAATTACTCGCAGTGGGTATCGGGATCCAACTATCGTATAGAAGGTATGCAATCTCATTGCAAATTTCAACACTTGAAACTCCCGATAATGGTTTTTACCCCTAGCGCTTATGACCTTAACTATGGTCAACAAATCATAAGCATTAGTCAAGCTCTACCCGTCATTTCGTGATTAATTAGACCCACCCACATGACCCTTAACTAAGGTCAACAAAGTCACGCGACTGTCCTAACTAATCGCATCATATGCGGTGTTGGAAGACATCACTTAGCTACCGTACACTGTGCCTTGACTATGGTCAACAAACACATCACGAATACTAAGTACTCTACATCCTAAAATGACGGAGGGTTAAGTACTCTACTTCCTAAAATGACGGAGGGTTGCGGATGGTTTTTAAGAAAACCTTTAACGCTTTGAACTTGATCTCGTTGTGGAATCAAATGGTTTAAAATGGAGTGTTTTTGAGGCTTTTGCTAGTTTCGCTAAAGAGGTCACTCCCGGTGAAGGGATCTCGGCTCTTTCCTCGTCGAATGAGGTGCAGGATATTCACAATACCACTATGCAAAGAAAGAACTATAAAAGCAATCAAAAGACAAACCGAAGGTTGTAGCATTTGCTAATTATTGCTAAAGAGGTCACTCCCGGTGAAGGGATCGTCGGCTCTTTCCTTATCGAATAATGTGCTGGATGTTCTACATGGAACACCGCTATGCAAAGCAACAACTAGAGCTACCTGATTTTTGAAATTCAATTCCACAACATCTTTTAGGTTTATTTTATTTCATTAATCTCATTAATGAATGTCCCATCATTTAAGTCCACCTAAAAATCACAGATAAATACAACACACACTTATGCCATCCGCATTCGCCTCGATGTCCGGTCTGCACCGTTATGTTAGGTAACTAACGGCAGAGCGGGGCAGGGCTAGAGCGGGTGTAAAACATAAGCAACTTCTATATAATATATCATATATACTATATACAATATCTATCTGAACAAATCACATGATCACATCACAGATAACGCAGCAGAAAATATCATATGAAATATTGGATATATTAGGACGTCCGTGTTTTATTTTGAGCCTGTATAAAACACGGATTCCACGGTCGTGATGAATAGCCAATCTCACACCCCTAGACCCCTACGAGAGCGGCAAGCAACCCTACCAATTCTAGAGTTAGGAGACCCGGACTCGACACCTCGAGATGTTCTCCCACTGGACCCTGGAACCCGGTTACTTGTTCTCCCCGCCTTGGGTCTATCCTAATGCGGAAAAGTAAATAATATACAATGGTGACATCATCCTCAACCCGGAAGTGCCCTAATAAAAGAATATTACATACAAGTTTTTACATGAATGAAAATGAAAAACACTCATCTCACATAAAAAACCCCGGCTATTCAAACACGACGATCCAATATAACATATCCAGCAACACATAACATCATATGTCATCAACGTAAGTAAATATGCCCATCCCAATTGTCGTTGACATATAGCAACGAAACCGGCGATATCATATAATACACTTACGGTCGCAGAAAAGAAAGTGTAAAACTACAACAGTTGGAATCCACAACCTCTTTAGACATCGCATGCCTAATCAAATGAATTCCTTAGACATCGCATGCCTAACAATTATAAACCCTGCATTTTAGTCTCATTATCGAAAACTCTTTTCAATATCAAGTCGGGCAATTCAATAAGATTCCCGACATCTTGATCGAATGCTCGTCGCAAACTTTAGTAGATGGCCGCACCCCCGGATGCCGTCGACGAAGTGCACTAAGGCGGAACACCGCTGTCGCGAGCACCCGAACGGATGCTTTTGGCGACGGGGTTCTCCTAAAGTCACTTGGTCGGGGCTATGGGCGTGGCTGTCTATTAAGTTTACCCGGCGAGTATCCGCGTACGCTATGTGATTGCGACGGACTTTTGATCACATCAAAATATCATGACAACCGATCAAATGAGACTAAAGTGCTATGTTTATAATATTCAAATCAGTTATCTCATAACTATTTGTGGATTCCAAATATTGTATCACATTCCAGATAAATAGACAATGTTAAACTTTTCGATTGAATAATCAAACACCCAAGTTTTCCCAAATAGCTCAACACTTGAAACAAGTTTAAAAACATCCATTTCATGCCACAGTACCAATGGTCCAACCGTAGAAGGGTCAAGCCAACGCCTCACATGTGGCACACCGTACTGCCCTAAACCCTAAGGTTCAAAAGGCAGTTCAAGACGGTCACATAATCGAGTTAAGGTTTGTTGTCTTCTAGATGGTCCATTGCGTTACTTGCACGATTTAGACGTTCTTAAACAACGGAAAAAATCCAACACTTGAAAATTTTCCGGGTCGGGAAAAAGTGAGTTATTGATATCCGGTCGAACTTTTTAACACTTTCTAAAATTACCCGGAAAAACAAAAAAACAAATTTAAAATATCCGATCAAATCAACGAGTCCACAATACACCCCAGATAACTCAACTCTTGAGTATAATTAAAAATTCCCAGAAGAATCAAGAATCACATACGGAGGTTACTGTGCAAAATTGATTCCATGAAGCTACTGTTTGGCCGTGGAACCACCGCCAATACCATGGTAAGACCGCGGTTCCGCGGCTCATTAGAGGTATTAGAGGCACGTGTTGCACAGTAACTCCTAGAAAACCCTGCTGATTTTTCTGAGTATTTTTAATTCACAAAAATCACAATTTTGAAAATTTTTCTAGAAAGGGGTAAAGATTAGGGTTTCGGGGTTCGATCAGATTTCTAACTTCGTCTACACTTCACCTAAAGCTCTAGCTAGGCTCTGATACCACTGTAGGGTTCCTAGGCACACTAACAAGGTTCTACAAGGCATCAACCATGCCAAAATCAAAATTTTTATGTGCCGAACAACCCTATGCAAGATCGTTTACTAGAGATAAGGCGAAACTAAAAGAAAGCAAACAACTTTACTACTAAGTGAAAGGGATTAAAACCATTGTAGATTCGGTCCTTCACTTTATTAGCTCCGTTTAGATGTCCCCGTCACTGCGATCGTGAACTCCGGACTCTAGAGAAGCTTCACAAGAAGAACGAACGTGCTTGCTTCGATGACTTCGAGGCCGAAGATGATCTACGTCAGGGAGACACTAACTCAAGCTATTCCTTCACTAGGTCATGAACTTTGTGAAGAGAACACACTCTACTACATGGCAAGCGGTATAGGATGAAGAAGTAGGAAGTGGGCTCACTTTAGAATTGATTTTCTCACACTTTTTCTCATGGCACCATTAAAGCTAGCAAACTTTTCATGGAGCTTGATGAAGAAGAAGATGAAAGGATAATTCATCCAAATGAAAACTTATCCATTTAATTATTGCACCATGGTTGAGTTAAGCCCTCATTCTTAACTCATGTAGAGAATTAACCAAAGTATGAGGTTAAGGGTTGGGTTAACTAATATCCTAAGGAATGACAAAAGAGTTGACTTTGTCAATGTTTATCAAGCTTCATGAAGCTTGATAACTTTGACCAAAGTATCATCTCTTTTGTTATTTGTTAGGAAATTAGTAAACCCTAATTTAACCTTGATTTGGTATAAGTCTCATACACCCATCTTGTATGTATCATCAAGCATGATACAAACATGTACACTTCCATATATCACATATAAACAATGTGCACAATCTAGTGAGAAAATAAATCTTAAGTGAGCTAATACTAGTTAATTTAATGTAATATATCAAATCTATAATTATACATTAAATTATTAAATCAACTCTTGATTTAATAACCCGGCTATAACCGACTAATATCATGTGTAACAACTTATCGAATCAACACTTGATCCGATAACCCGGCTATATCGCATACAACCGATCAATGTCACGAATCGCGAGAATAGAATACGGTATCTCATATCGTATTAATCTCGGTCCCGCACATATCACATATGTGCTCCTACTCCGTTTCGCTTAAGCCAGGAAACCCCTGTGTAGGACTCTAAAGACTCGTCAATACACCGGTAGTAGGTGATGATCATATCAAACACCCACAAGCCGCAAGCGGTCTGCTAAACGTAACGGCAGTAACACTTATCAAATTAGAATCAGAAGATCACAAACAGTAACACTTACCAAACAGTAACACTTATCAAATCAGAAGATCAACAAGCAAGCCCGCTAGTACTCCTGTGAATCCAATCAGTAACACTTACCAAACAGTCCGGTTTGTTCGTCTGATATGTCGCATATCTCGCTTAGGGATGGTAAACATCAGACCGCAGTAGCTTGATAAGTCATGCCGAAGTAAGGTCCATAACAAGCATGAAACTACTGATAACACTTACTAGTAAATCAGTGCAACCCTGGCCAGGGATTTCCAGTTATGGCCAGTCGAGCATAGCGCAACATCAACCCCTAATACCGGGTGAGACGAATCTCCTCCTATCGCTCATTGCCTCCATGTGAATCGGGACTGAACCCAAAAACCACCTGTTTGCATGACTCAATAGAGCCGTGGTAGGGTGGAAATCAAAGCACAGTGGGAGACATACAAGACTCTATGACGATCTCGGGTCAACAGACTAAGATGTACCAGTGTCACCAGAGAACTGCCATCTGACGTAAGGTATAATACCATCTAGGAGTTCTCGGCGAGTCCGTTCGGTGTACCCAGTCTCCACTGAGCACCCGCATACCGTCTCTGATGTTAAACACCAATGGATATGGGATCATCCATCGCCCATCACATGGGTCAAGAAGATATACGCTTGTCTACTCTGGAATATCGATGCCCTGTCTCGATATTCCCACGACCAAGAACATTGAAGGATGTACTCATTGACTACCCAGGCCCCACCAGTATGATCTGCATCATAGTCCTGGAAGTCGAGTACACATCCTAAGGGCTTTATCAACATGTAATAGAGAGACAACAAGTATACATGTTAAGATAAAGAGCAACTAGATAGCGTACTATCATGTCAAGCAAGAAAGTCCTACCTATATATGTCCCAGCATCCACTACAATAAACATCTCATGTACAGTAATGGCCTCTAGGGCATACATATAACTAACATCTCTGATTTCAAACACCAAAGGATATGGGATCATCCATCGCCCATCAAATGGGTCGAGAAGCGTATACGCTAGTCTACTCTGGTATATCGATGCCCCATCTCGATACACCCACGACTAGGAACATTAAAGGATGAACTTATGGACTACCATGGCCCCACTAGTATGATCTGCATCATAATCCTGGTAGTCAAGTACTCATTCTAAGGGCTTTACCAACATGTAACCATAAGACCGTATCAAGAGACAAGTATACATGTTAAGATAAAGAGCAACCAGATAGCATATTATCATGTCGAGCATGAAAGTCATCTCTCTCTATATGTCCAAGAATCCAATATAATATACATCATATGTACAATAATGGCCTCTAGGGCATACATACAACTAACAATCTCCCACTTGCACTAGGGCCAGCTGCTGTAGTATCTCATACCCAACATCCCGAAGAATCTCTCGAACTGTATTTTGGTAATGGCCTTCGTGAGTGGATCCGCTGTGTTGTTCTTCGTGTCAACTCTCCTGACCTCGATCTCCCAGCGATCAAGTATCTCCCGAATCAGGTGATACCGCCTCAGAATATGCCTGGATTGCTGACGGAACCTGGGTTCCTTGGCCAAAGCCACCGCTTCATTGTTATCACAATACAAAGGTATTGGATACTCAATGGATGGAACTACTCCAAGTTCAGTTATGAACTTCTTTATCCAGACAACTTCTTTGCCATCATCGTTGGCAGTGATGTATTCAGCCTCCATCGTCGAGTCTACAACGGTTTCTTGCTTGGAACTCTTCTAGCATACCGCCCCTCCATTGAGGGTAAAGACAAATCCCGAGTGTGACTTAGAGTCGTCCTTATCACTCTGGAAGCTCGAATCGGTAAAGGACTCCACTTGGAGTTCTCCGTTACCATACACCAAGAGCATCTCTTTAGTCCTTCTCAAGTACTTGAGAATGCTTTTCACAGCTCTCTAGTGACTCTCTCTAAGATCTGCTTGATACCTACTCACTATACTTAGTGAGTATGCTACATTGGGTCTGGAACATAGCATCGCGTACACGATAGAGCCTACTGCCGAAGCACAGGGTATCCTTTGCATGCGAGCTCTCTCCAAATCAGTCTTGGGAGATATCTTTTTGGAGAGAGTGAGTCCTGAGATCGTGGGTGAAAACCCACGCTTGGATTCTTCCATACTAAACCGCTTTAGTATGGTGTCAATGTACCTGGATTGGGACAATCCCAGTATCCGTTTAGATCGATCTCTATAGATCTTAATCCCCAAGATGTAGGAGGCATCCCCTAGATCTTTCATTGAGAATCTTTGTGATAATAAGAGCTTGACCGATTACAGCATAGGAATATCATTTCTTATCAAGAGTATGCTATCCACATACAATACGAGGATGACAACCTTACTCTGTGCCACCTTTTTGTATATACAAGGTTCATCTGTGTTTTTGACGAAATCAAACTCTTTGATAACGACATCAAAACAGATGTTCCAACTCTGCGATGCTTGCTTTAACCCGTAAATGGATTTAAGCAGCTTGCACACCTTTCCGCAGCTCCCACTGTCTACGAAGCCCTCTGGCTGAGTCATGTACACGCACTCTTCCAAATCACCATTCAAAAAGGCGGTCTTAACATCCATTTACCAGATTTCGTAGTCATGGTATGCAGCGATGGCAAACATGATCCGGATGGATTTAGGCATAGCCACTGGAGAAAAGGTTTCGTTATAATCCACACCTGGTCGTTGACGAAAACCCTTTGCAACAAGTCTAGCTTTAAAAGTCTCCACTTTCCCAACTACACCAAGTTTTTTCTTGAAGATCCACTTGCTCCCAATGGGTTTTACCCCTTCAAGAGCATCTTCCAAAGTCCATACTTTATTGGTGTACATGGATTCAATCTCAGACCGCATTGCATCCAGACATTTTACAGAGTCTCCACTCGTGATGGCCTGCTCGAAGCTAGTCGGGTCCTCATCCTCCATGATGCAATCCTCGCTTCCACCATCAATGAGAAAATCGTAGTATCTCTCAGGTGGATGAGGAACCCTACTAGATCGGCGGAGAGACTGGGGTTCTTTGGGCACTATCGAATCCTCTGGTTCCACTAAATCTTTAGTTACAGTTTGTGTATCTGGAACTTCTTCCAGTTCTACCTCTTTGCCATTAATTTCTTTTACAAGAAATTCCTTTTCTAAAAAGGTGGCATGCTGAGCAAGAAACACCTTTTGTTCCTCACTTTGGTAGAAAAAATATCCATATGAATTCTTTGGATATCCCACAAACTTGCAAAGAACTGATCGTGCCTCGAGTTTGTCCGGATTTTGCCTTTTGACATAGGCCGGACAACCCCATATCTTAACTCGTTTAAGATATGGTCTCTTCCTACTCCATATCTCATATGGTGTGGTAGGTACAGATTTAGATGGAACTTGATTCAATAGGTATGTTGCTGTCTCAAGCGTATAACCCTAAAAGGAAATAGGCAACTCAGCAGTGCTCATCATAGAGCTCACCATATCTAATAGGGTGCGATTCCTCCGTTCTGATACACCGTTGTGCTGTGGTGTATACGGAGGAGTAAGCTGAGAGAGAATCCCATTCTCTTTTAGGAAGTCTAGGAACCCCGTGCTCAAGTATTCACCTCCTCGATCAGATCGAAGGATTTTAATACTTTTACCCGTTTGGTTCTCAACTTCGGATTTATATTCTTTGAATTTCTCAAAAGCTTCAGACTTGTGTTTCTTCAGGAAGACATGCCCGAATCTTGAGAGATCGTCAGTGAATGTAATGAAGTACGAGGAACCATTTCTGGCATGTGTAGACATGGGACCACATACATCACTATGTATCTGTCCTAAGAGTTCCGTAACTCATTCTTCGTGTCCTGTAAACGGAGTTTTGGTCATCTTTCCTTTGAGACATGACTGGAAAGTGTCATAAGATGAATATTCGAACGGATTCAAATATCCATCCTTATGCAACTTAGCTAGTCGTATTCCTTTGATATAACATAGTCTACAATGCCACAAGAAGGATTGGTTAATTTCTGAACTCTTCCTCTTGTGTGTGTTTTGTACATTAAGGACTGTAGTTTGATCTAGAACGTATATGCCATTATTTAATGATCCTGATCCAATCAACTTTTGATTCAGGAAGACGTTCACAATGTTATTCTGTACCACAAAATTATATCCTTCTTTACTTAATAAAGAAACTGATATAAGATTGCATATCAGCGTCGGAATGTAATATCATTCGTTCAGAATCAATGTATTACCATTTGGTAATACAAGGTGATATTCGCCAACTGCTTTGGCTGCAACATTTGCACCATTCCCTACTCTTACGGAATGATCACCCATTCTCAGTTCTCTACCTTTCCTTAGCCCATGTAACATATTACATATGTGGGATCCTGATCCGGTATCTAATACCCAGGACGTAGAGTGAACTGAGAAACAACTCTCAATAACTAATACACCCGAAGAAGACGCATTAACATGTTTCTTCTTCGTTTGGGCGGCATGGGAATCCGGATATTCCCCTATTTCCTGTTCAGTCTTATAACAATTATAAGAAAGAATGGAACCAACGTTCCCCTGTACAGTATAACATGCGGGTTCGGTCACTACATCCATATTATTATCTTGATTAAGACGTGACATGGTCACTACCTGGAGAGAGAGAGAGAAGAAAACAATTTAGCGTATGCTCTTGCAAGATCAGATTGGTTATTATTTTATGTAGTTAGGATGGCTCCCACCATTTTTATCAAATCTTCCTTCAAACCCTAAAAGGAAAGACTAGCCGGGATTAATTACACCCTACAACTTCGTCAATCTTTCAGCCAGGCCAGTGCCGGTACTTTGAGGGAGGTTTCCCGTGCTTTCGCACGGACCTAATTAAAAAAACCTCGTTTTCCCAGAGGCATAACCTACTTGATCGGATACATGTCTTGTGTAAAACTCTCTCAGGAGTAACTCTTACTCGCAGTGGGTATCGGGATCCAACTATCTCATAGAAGGTATGCAATCTTATTGCAAATTACAACACTTGAAATTCCTGATAATATTTTGCCCCAAGCGATCTATGACCTTGACAAGGTCAACTAACCATAGAACGCAAGTCAAGTTCAACCCGCCATTTCTTGATTGAATTAAACCCACCCGTACGACCCTTGACAAGGTCAACAAGGCCGCACGACTACCCTAATCTAATCGCATTATATGCTTTGCAGATAAACACTAATCATCTACCGTACACTACGCCTCGACAAGGTCAACAAGCGCAGCACGAATACTAAATACTACTTATCTGAAATGACGGAGGGCTACGACAGGTTTTTTAGAAAACCTATTGCGTAATGAACTTGATATCGTTATAGAATCGAGTGAATTTTGAAAAGGAGTGTTTTTGAGGCTTTCACGAGTTTTGCTATAGAGGTCACTCCCGATGAAGGGATCTTGGCTCTTTCCTTATCGAATAAGGTGCAGGATATTTCATGAATATCACTGTGCAAAGCAGAAACTATAAAAAGCAATCAAAAGACAAACCGAGTGTTGTAGCATCTGCTAGCTTTTGCTAAAGAGGTCACTCCCGGTGAAGGGATCTCGGCTCTTTCTTTATCGAATAAGGTGCTGGATATTCTTTAAGGAATACCGCTATACAAAGCAAATACTAGAGCTACCCTTTTTGAAAATTTGATTCTACAACATCTTTTAGGTTTCTTTTCTTTCATTAATCATATTAATGAAGTCCTATCATTTAAGCTTCCTAAGCATCACAGAAGAAACAAAAATATAACGTACGCTTATGCCATCCGCATTCGCCACAGTGTCCCCTTATGCACCATTAGGTTACATAACTAACGGCATTCCGGGATGGGACTAGCGCGGGTGCAAAACATAAGCAACGTCTACTATATATCTCATATATAATGTATATCCATTTGTCTCAGAATCCACTAGGAGGTCCGTGTTTCATTTCGAGCCTATATGAAACACGGATTCCACGGTCGCGATGAATAGCCAAACCCACATACCTAAACCCCTACGAGAGCGGCAAGCAACCCTACCAATTCTAGAGTTGGGAGACCTGGACTCGACTCCTCGAGTTGGTCTCCCACTGGATTCTAGAACCTGGTTACTTGTGCTCTCCTCCTTGGGTCTATCCTAATGCCGAAAAGTAAATAATATACAACAATGGTGACATCATCCTCAACCCGGAAGTGCCCCAATAAAAGAATATTACATACAATTAATTTTACATGAATGAAATGAAAAACTCTCATCTCACATAAAACCCCCAGCTATTCAAAACACGACGATCCAATATAACATATATAGCAACACATAACATCACATGTCATGAAATAGCTAGACGATGTTAAACCTTTCGATCGAATCAACGAATTCCAAAAATTTCCCCAGATAACTCAACACTTGAGCAATATCAAAAATACCCAGAAGCATGCCCCAGTAGCTATGGACCAACCGTAGAAGTATCGAACCAAGCCTCACCCATGGCGTCGTGGAACCGCCGCTAAACCCCTAGCTTGGCTGCGGTTCCGCGGTCATGTTGTCGAGTTAGGGTGTCATTCTTCTAGAGGGTCCATAGTTTTACCTGCACGATTTTCTGAGGATTTTTAATGTGAAAAATTCCAACATTTTGAAAAATTTCCAGAAAGTGGGCTATTTCGGGTTTTCAGAGTTCGTTCGAACTTCTAACTTCGCCTAGACGACTCCTAATGCTCTAGCAAGGCTCTGATACCGCTTTAGGATTCCTTGGCACAACTACAAGGTTTCATAAGGCATCAAGCATGCTAATTTCAAATTTTCTAGTGTGCCAAACAACCTAACCTAGGATCTAGCTAGAGTTTTAGGAGTGATACTATAAAGTAAACTACTTTATGACTAAGTGATAACGGAATACAACCTTTGTAGACCGGTCCTTCACTTTAATAGCTCCTTGTAGTGGTCCCTTCGCTGCGATCATGGTACTCTCGGACTCTTGCATGGCTTCTCAAGGTGAAAGGAACGGTCTTGCTTGAAGTCTTCGAGGCCGAAGATGATCTACATCGAGGAGACACTAACTCAAGCTACTACTTCACTAATTGAGAGAACACCCTATACTAAATTGCAAATCTAGTAGCGGATGATGAAATAGGAAGTGGGCTCACTTTAGTTTTATTTTTCTCACAATATTTTCTCACTTTGCAAAAACCTAGCAAGCTTTTTTCCAAAGGATGAAGAAGATGAAGCAAAGATATGAGAATGAACTAATGAGGTGAGAGAATCAACCATGAGTGAGTTTGTATCATATACTAACTCATGTAGAGACATAACCATAACTAAATTATAATGGTTAGGTTAATAAATATTTTAAGTAAAACAAAATGAGTGGACTAAGTCAATCCATCCACAAGCTTCTACAAGCTTCATGCATTTGACTAATTATCCACTAATTTGGATTTACTTTAAATATTTAAACCCCACATTATAATTAGTATGGTGTTAGTCTCATACATCCATGTATTGTGTATCAACAACCATGACACAAAAATAACACAATTAATATATATCACATATATATTAAGTGTGCACATGTGAGAAAAAAAATGTTTAAGTGAGCTAATATTAGTTAATGTAAACTAGTATATCAAATATATAATTATACACTAAATTATCAAATCAACACTTGATTTAATAATCCGGTTCTATCACATATAACCGACTAATATCATATGTACCATCTTATTGAATCAACACTTGATTCGATAACCCTGCTATATCACATATAACCGACCGATACAAAAATCGTGAGAATAGAATACGGTATCGCATACTCGTATTATTCTCGGTCCTGCAGATATCACTTATGTACTCCTACTTCGTTTTGCCTGAGCCAGTAAAACCTCTATGTAGGACTCTAAAGACTCGTCAATACGCCGGCGGTAGGTGTGATCATATAAAACGCCCATAAGCCCTCAGCGGTACTAGCTGGATGTAACGGCTACCCAGGTATTGAGCGATCAGAAGATCAACAAGCAAGCCCGCTCTAGCTCCTCTAAAGCCTGTCAGTAACACTACCGTACAGTCCGGTCTCTTTATCTAATATGTCGTATATCCAGTCTAGGGGTGGTAAACGTCAGACCCTAATAACCGATAATTCATGCCGACATGAAGCTCATAATAGGTGGAGAAACTACTGATAACACTTACCAGTAAATCTCTAAATCAGCCCTGGCCAGGGACTACCCTGTTATGGCCAATCGAGCACAGCGCAACATCAACCCCCAATACCAGGAGAGACGAAACCCCTCCTATCGCCCATTGCCCCTATGTGACTCGGGACTGTACCCAAAACCCACCGTTTTGCACGTCCTCTTGAACGTGATAAGGTGGAAATCAAAGCACAATAGGAATCACACAAGACTATATGACGATCTCGGGTCTACAGACTAACCTGTACCAGTGTCACCAGAGAATTGCTATCTGACGATAGGTATAATACCGGCTAGGAGTTCTCGGCGAGTCTGTCCAGTGTACTCAGTCTCCACTGAGCACCCATATACCATCTCTGATGTCAAACACCAATGGATATGGGATCATCCATCGCCCATCAAATGGGTCGAGAAGCGTATACGCTAGTCTACTCTGGTATATCGATGCCCCGTCTCGATACACCCACGACTAGGAACATTAAAGGATGAACTTATGGACTACCATGGCCCCACTAGTATGATCTGCATCATAATCCTGGTAGTCAAGTACTCATCCTAAGGGCTTTACCAACATGTAACCATAAGACAGTATCAAGAGACAAGTATACATGTTAAGATAAAGAGCAACCAGATAGTATACTATCATGTTGAGGAAGAAAGTCCTCTCTCTATATATGTCCAAGCATCCAATATAATATACATCATATGTACAATAATGGCCTCTAGGGCATACATACAACTAACAATCTCCTACTTGCACTAGGGCCAGCTACTGTAGTATCTCATACCCAACATCCCGAAGAGTCTCTCGAACTGTATCTGGGGAATGGCCTTCGTGAGTGGATCCGCTGTGTTGTTCTTCGTGTCAACTCTCCTGACCTCGATCTCCCGGTGATCAACTATCCACCGGATTAGGTGATACCGCCTCAGAATATGCCTGGATCGCTGATAGGACCTGGGTTCCTTGGCCAAAGCCACTGCTCCATCGTTATCATAATACAAAGGTATTAAATACTCAATGGATGGAACTACTCCAAGTTGAGTTATGAACTTCTTTATCCAGACAGCCTCTTTGGCAGCTTCATTGGCAGCGATGTATTCAGCCTCCATCGTCCAGTCTGCAACGGTTTCTTGCTTGGAACTCTTCTAGCATACCGCCCCTCCATTGAGGGTAATGACAAATCCCGAGTGCGACTTAGAGTCATCCTTATCACTCTGGAAGCTTGAATCGGTAAAGGACTCCACTTGGAGTTCTCCGCTAACATATGTTGGATATAGTGCCCTCAAAGTCAATTATTGGATTACAGGCACGTGATTGCAATGATTGAGGGAGGACCTATGCCGGCAGGACAGTCTTACTCAAGATGCTAGTATACTATTTGGTTTATCTTTATCATCGTGTACATGCTTTAGGTGACATTACAGGTCACTATTACACATTGATAGAGCCCATAGGATTCTTGCTTGACGACCAGCAGTATGATGGCGATCATATACGTGGGAGCTGGGGTCTGTAAGCACATCCTTAAAGTGGTCCCTAGTCGTGGGAGTTTCGAGACTGGGCATCAATACTCCATTAGTAGACTAGTGTATACAGTCGAGACCCCGACGAGGGGCGGTGGTCGGTCTCACAAGCCATTGGTGTCAGTTGGTTCACCTAAGATGTATACAGGTGCTCATTGGGTTATGAGTACACCGGACAGGACTCGCCGGGAACATGCTAGTTGGTATTATACCTGACGTCAGATAGCAGTTCCCTGGTGACATGTGTACAGGTTAGTTCATCGACATGAGATCGTCATTTGTCTCGTGTGAGTTCTCACTGTGCTTTGATTACTACCCTACCACGGCTCAAAGGAGTCGTGCAAACAGGTTTTAGTTGGGTACAGTACCGCCACATGGAGGCAGTGACCGGATCCGCAGGGGTTTCGTCTCTCCCGGTATTGGGGGTGAGATCGCGCTGTGTCTAGGAGAGCCATTACACGAAATCCTTGGCCAAGGAAGGAGATTTACTGGTAGGTATTCCATTAGTATCTCAGGATGTTCTGGGCTACACTCCAACACGACTTGTACCGCTTTTGAGGGTCTAACTTTTACCAACCCCCTAGACCCGACATGCGATGCTTATAGATGAACGGACCGGACTGTACGGATATTGTCACTGACAAGCTCAGTAGGATGTCAGGATGAGTTCGCTCATCGACCTCCCTTTTGGTCAATACCTGGTAGCCCATTATATACACCTAGTACCACTGACGTGCCAGTGGTTAAATCCACAGCCAAAGAATTGACGAGTCTTTAGAGTGCTCCACAGACAGTTTCTCAATTCGGGCAAAACGTTGTAGAGGCCGTATGGTATTATGGCAGGGTTCGATCATATACGCTCAGTAGTGCACGGATCATGATCGGGCGGATTATACTAGTGGGCTTTGGTTTAAGCCGGATCCTAGTATTAAATTGGTTGGATTACTTTAGTCTCATCACATTCGTATTCAGTCGGAATGCGGATGCTGGTATGTATATACAGGTGAGGGGTTTCGTTGTGATCCGTCACGAGTTTACTTTAGATGATGCCGTATCTTTTTATTGTTGTAAACATTTGGGTTAATGTTTACAAATGGAAATTATGAGCTAGAAATCATCATGAGGTGCATTTAATGTGGCATATGCAAGGGTAGTGACTCATGGTCTTTTTTTTTGTGTGCATATGTCACATTATTGATTGATTAAGGGAGTGAAATGATAAGAGGAGAGAGAGAGGGAAGCCATATGAGAGCTAGCTCTTGTATTTTTTGATAAGGCTCTCTCTCATTTTATCATTGCAACAACACACAAAAGAAAGTTCTTCTTCTTCTTTTTCCTCTAGCTCACAATCTCCATTGATAGCTTCATCTTCAACCTCTATCCATACAATGGATGCAAGAGACAAAGTTGTCACACACATTCTCTACATCGCCTTGGACACGTCGGCTAGCAAACTTCGTGCCCGAGTTGCTTCGGACGAAGCGGGAGCCCGTAAAAAGACTCGAAGATGTGGTGCCCTTTCTGACGAGGAGATCGAGATCGGAGATGCCGCGAGGAGCTTGGGATGGTGGCCAAAGACCGAAGGACACTGATCGATCGGTATAGCTTTTCCAACCCTTTCTCTAGTTGCTAGTTATAGGTTAATGGTTCGATCTGGATTTATAGTATACGATAGCGCCAGTTTCTAGTATCGTAAAAGTTTTCGTTTCCGCATTTTGGCCTCGGACAGATGGCCAGGGCGCTACCGTAGACTTACATGGTATCAGAGCCACGCCATTAACCTTTACTAGCTTGCTCTAACGTGTTTAGAACTTCGATCGAACGAAATTTCCGAAACCGCGATTCCATTTCATGAAGTTTCTTTCGAAAATTTGTATCGTCAAAAAATTATTTTGAGTATTGCAGAAAATCAGGTAGGCTTTTCTTAGAACACTGCAGAAATTTCGTAGCATGAACCCACTGTAGCGCCGCGGAATCGCGGCATTACCCTTGTTTTGGCCGCGGTTCCGCCGCACTCCTGTAGCATCAATGCACCAAACTTTCTGCAGTGGTCTCTGACTTGGAATTGGGGTTTCTGGTATTTTTCGTTTGGGCCAAGATTTGTTTGAGTACTGGGAATTGTGCTTTGGGCCTACTTCGGGAAATTTTGTCGATCGAAAATTTTAAACATGTTAGTTCACAGTACTTATTTTATATCTGTGACCGTGAATGTCATTTGATCGGTAAATCTTGTCTAATTGCTATAGCCCTTTTAGACGGATTTGCAAACGTGACATTCACGTTGATGTTCTGTGTTGTGCTGTGATGTTGCGGATTTGTCGTGCTGGATAGCCTGGATGCAATGGTAGTACAGTTTGGTTGTATTTGTACATTTGATATTGTGGGGCGAGCGTCCGACATGTGGAATTCCGTCACTGCCTGTTTGTATATTATTCTTTTAGGGCACGACCAGGCTGAGGTCGATGTACCCGTTGTATATATTTTACTTTCTGTACTAGGATTACCCCGCGGTGGGGTGCACGGATAGCCGGGTTCTAGAGGGCAACGGGCCCGCATCTCATGGCTTTGAGACGGAGGGGGCTTCACTCTAGAATTGGCGGGCTATTCGCCGCACTCGTAGGGGGTACAGGTTGACCCAATGAGGGGTGCTCAAGTTACCGGATTCCATGAAGTGCTGGGTGGTCCGTTCACTTTGTTGAAGGGGGCTCCCTCGCTTCAGGTTTTGGCGGGTAACTTTCTGCACCCGTAGGGGACTAGGATTTCATTACACAGGCTATCCACATGACCAGGGGAACGTCGGGTTTCAGTAGCGGCTCTATGAAACCCGGGGCTCCCAGATTTTCTATATTGTTCTGTGATGCTTATTATATTTCTGTGATGTTGTATTTTATCACGCCATGAGCGAATATTATATATTGATATATATACTAGTAGATGTTGTATATGTTTTGCATCCATGCTAGTCCAGTCCCCGCTCTGTCGTTAGTTAAGTAACCTAACGGGTGATGACGGGACCCAGTGGCGAATGCGGATGGCATATACGTACATCATATTTTCGTTCTTTTGTGGTGTGATTAATTGATGGGACTGCAATTACTCGGATCAATGCAAGCTAAACAAACCTATTCTGATGTTGTTGGAACATTTTTCAAAAAAAAGTTGTTATTGCAAGGTCGTTCTCTTTTGTTTTGCACAGTGGTATTAGGTTATGAATATCCAGCACCTCAGTCGACGAGGCAAGGGCCGAGATCTCTTCACCGGGAGTGACCTCTTGGACAAAAGTTTGCGTCAGGGTAATAACTTCACTATAGCCGATTGACTTTTTGCTTTGTATCGTGGTATTCAGTTGGAATATCCTGCACTTCATTCTACGGGGAAAGAGCCGAGATCCCTTCACCGAGAGTGACCTCTTTAGCAAAGGTTTTCGCCACTATATTTTCATAAAAAGCTATCCGGTTCCTTCAACGATATCAAGTTCATTACGTTAAAGGTTTTTCGCCAAAAATCATTCGTAGCCCTCCATCATTTCAGAAGGGTAGCACTTAGTATTCTTGCTATATATGTTGGCCTTCGTCAAGGCATAGTGTATGGTAGCTATTTGTTACTTTTCTGTTGCATAGATAGATGCGTTGGTTTGGGACAGTCGTACTACTATTTTGGCCTTCGTCAAGGGTATGTACGGGTGGGTTCAAATTAACCTGGATAATGACGGGTAGAACTTGACATGTGACTTATGATATGTTGGCCTTCGTCAAGGTCATAAGAGCATGGGGTAAAAATCACATCGGGAGTTTCTAAAGAAACTGAAACTTGCCAGATATGCGCATACCTTCTTGAGTGTGATAACGTGAATGGATTCCATCTCGTTATCACGCGATGATAGTTGGATCCCAATTCCTACTGATGAGTTGGTTTACTCCTCGGGTTATCCCGACTAATTCTTCTTTCAGGTTTGGAGGAGAATTTGACGATACAGTGGGAGGTTTCCTGATTAGATAAATTGATAACCATTCTGATCTAGGTTAGAGTGCACGCAGAGTGTTTCTTTTCTCTCTCTCTCTTTGGCAGCGACCATGGCCCGACCCTTGACTATGACTCAGTGACCAAGATTAACCGAACCTTCTTAAAACACTGGCTTTTGGATTGTCTGAGTTGCATACCTCATTGCCACTCTTACTTTTACCCTTTTCTCTAGAACACCCCGTATTACTTTGAACATTCAATTCCATTGGATAAAACCATCGTATGGTTATATACGAACTCGAAGGAACTTATTCGAGGATGGTTTCCGATTTTGGAGAAAACGAATAGGACTATTCAGTTGTCTTTTTCCTTTTACCTTCTCTCAGGTTGCGAGTGTTCCTTGGATTAGGACGGTAGACCTGTTACGCTAATTAGATAGTCTTCATCCAAACCATAGGCAGGTGCCAAAAGGTAGGGCATGAAGAAAACCATTTAGCCTAAAAGGTGTACATAAGGTATTAAGTAAAGACAAATAAAGGGATTAGTAAGAGGGCAAAGTAAATTGCGACTGCTATTCATGACCAAACCAAGTATTTCTTCGTCAATCCTACATCACCTTTGTATTTCTCCAGAACACTCCGTATCACTACGAAGATCCATAGTTTATTGGATACTCCATCGTATGGTTATATACGAACTCGAAGGGACTTGTTCCAGTTCGGGGATGGATTCTGGTTCAGGAGAAATAGGAATAAGGTTTATTAAGTTGTCTTTTATCTTTACCTTCTCTCGGGTTGCGAGTGCTCCTAGGATTAGGACAGTACACCCATTATGCTTATTGGATAGTCTTCTTCCAAACCATAGGCTGGTGCCGAACGGTAGGGAGGGAAGAAAACTATTCAGTTGATAAAACTGCACATTTGTTATTACATTTTTCCTACTATTTCTATACTAGAAAATGTGTTTATTATAATATATGATACATATGAGAGTTTATCTGTAAAAAGACTATATTTCATGTGTTGATATATTATAATTAACATTTGGTAGGAAAATGTATGCAAAAATATCATTGACCAAATCTTAATGTTGAAATTAATATCTCTATAAAAACTCTACTAATATTATTTGTGGAGTTTTTGTGCAGAATTTTCACGGCTAAAATCAAGGGAATCAAAGTTGTTAAGAGCAAACCTGCCTAATTAAGAAAGCAAACTAAAAAATCAAGTCTGGAAGAAACAAAGAAAAGATTTCCAATTTCCAAAGGTTCCAGAGAACTCCACGTGTCATAAAGAGAAAAACTCCAGAAACCAAATCAACGGACCACATCATAAGGCCGCGGATCCGCGGCCAAACCCCCTGTTTGCCGTGGATCCGCCGCGTGCCAGATTGGTTAGGAGCTGTGATTTTTTCTGTTGAATCTTAACTGTTGTCTTCCAAATTTGGAAGCTAAGGTTCTGGCTTTTGGAGTATAAATAAGGACCGAGAGCCTCTTGGAAAAATCATCAAGCTGAAGAGATCACGAAGTCCAAGACGGCTCATGCATCCAGGCTGATCATCAACGGTTCATCTACCTCCTTAGAAGAGATCGAGAAGCAAACTAGTATTTGTAATCATTTTCTAAGGGAACAAATTGTAAATGAGTTTTGTTAATTAATAAAGATAGTTCTTTTTCTTATTCTATTTCTTTGTAGTTTCATTATGAATTCCCTCTCCATCTCTTCTTCTCCCATCATGCACGAGTAATTCTCCGCTTGTTAGGGTTCGTAAGATTAGGGTAGATTAATGGATGATGAAGATCCTTAAACCCTTTTTACGTCCTATAAAGTTTATAAACTTTACCAAAAGAATCATTAACATCTTAATCGGGCGCGCTACCAATTTATTATTAGTCTCGACCGCGATTAGAGATTAGATTAATGATTGTTTTGGTAAAGGCTAGATATGAACGGAGTTCCATGTCGAGATAGGGGTTAAGAGTGGGAACCCTTTTCCCTCTAGAAACCCTAATCTACATGCATCTCTGTCGTTCTGGTTTTAAATCTATTAAAGGATAAAAAGAGTAATCTTTAATTAATCATCCATAACTACTAAATCCTAACGAACCCTACAAGCCCCCTTTCATATAAACTTACCTCCGTAGTTAATCTAGATCTATATTTTGCATCAGTGTTTAACGTAGATCTAGATCCTACAACCATTATTCACCATTCTTTATTCCTCTATTCTTCCTCTTTCTCAACACGCATAAAGTAAGAATAAAAGGTTCCACGTTTCCCAGAGGACGACCCGTACTCATCTCGGTCTAGCTACATGCGACACCGTTATTGATTGCGGTTATTCTACTACACATAAAACATATCAATCAAATGGCGCCGTTGCCGGGGATACGCGCGTAATTTTTTATTCTTACTATTCGTGTTGAATTCTTATTCGATCTATATCATAATTAAAACAAAACTGCGAATCGTATATTTAACGAAGTGTGTGAAATTTTTGCATGGAGATCTGGAGCTTCAGACTTGAGGAAACAGGAGACAGAGATATTTATTGAGATCCAGAGGAGCACAGAAGGCCACAGAAAAAAAAATTCATCAAGTGATCCCTCTTCCCTGCGGCTGATTCGCTGCCGGAACTGCACATCGGCGGCGGAAACGCGGCCGGTTAGGTGATCTAGGGCTTCAGTCTTCTCTGGTAAGATTCTAACCTCTTCCTCTCTCCTTTCAAATCCAATGAAATCTATTTTCTGCAGGATTCTTTGCAAAATATCGCCGCTCAAAAATCTTTTTGGAAAGTTTTGTGATTGGTTTTGTTTTGCATATTTTAATACGGACTTTTAAGGGGCAAAGGCCAAATCCAGATTAGGTGGGGATTTCATCACCCTTCTTAAGCCCCACAAATCATAAACCGAGCATCTGCATCTACCCTACATTAATTTAAAAAATATCTAGACCAGACTCTAAGGACTGTCGCGCTCAATAAGGACAGAGGAAGGTCGTGGGTAATCTATCGCTTATCCGCATTACTTTTGTGGTGTCTAGGCAAGCGTGTCTAAGGTAAGTGGTTACTTAATTAGGACTACTACTTACATAGTGGACAACCTCCCACTTACCTGGCACTTACCTGGCTACAAGAGTAGTAAAGAGGTGGTAGAGGATTGATCCTACGGCTTGTCCTTTGGAAGTCTAGGAGCGGTCTAGAGACTGGACCTAGGTAACCTTCGTTCTAGGGTTTTTTGTGCATTTTTGTGTGATTTTTCTTAAGTCCCACTTTTTTCAGAATAGACCAATTTTAAAGCACACACACGCTGCCACTTGCACTAAACCCGCTTAGTGCATGCTTGACTGGACACGGGATTCTAGTGCCCGTCTTGTCCGCGTTCCTGCTATCGACGCCGAAGTCGGTACTTCTTCATCTTCTTTTCCCCCACCACACACCACCACGACCGAGATGGACGGCGCTCCATCAGATTATAACACCATGCTGCCACCGTCCGTAGGTGCGCAGAATCCACCGCACATCTCTCTCCAAGATAGATGCTATCCTATCTGTGGTCCCCTTCCTACTTGTCTATCCATTCCACCAGCTAACGGGGATAATTTTGAAATTAAACCGCACTACATCAATCTGTTGCCTAAATTTCATAGGCTTGAGACTGAAGACGCATACGTTTTCATCACTAAATTCAAAAACGTATGCGCAATGATGGGTACTTCACAATTGACTGTGGATGCTATGCGCTTGCGTCTTCTCCCATTCACTCTGTGCGACTTGGCAGAAAAATGGCTTTATAATACTGCCGCGCACTCTATCGCTAACTGGGATGAATTCGTAATAGCATTTCTTAAGAAGTTTTACCCAAACCATAAGACTGCCCATATTAGGAGTGAGATCAACCAGTTCACCCAGCTTCCCAATGAACCATTTTGGAGGTGCTTTGAACGTTTCAAGGATCTGCTTATCCAATGTCCTCATCATGGAATACAAATATGGGATTTGTGCCGAATAATATATGAGGGCATTAATCCAGCGACAAAGCAGATGCTTGAAACAATGTGTCAATGCAATTTCATGTCCAAAGACAACGGTGAAGCTTGGAAATATCTGGAAGATCTCGCTGAAAACACTTTACAGTGGGAAAGTGTAAGACCACCTTCATTTAGGGGAGGTATTCACCAGCTCGATGTTTCCATCACAGTAAAAACCGAAATGGCAGCGATGCAGAAGAAACTCGACGCTATTGAGAATAAATTTTCATTAGCCTCCCTAAATCAGGTCACGCTTCCCAAGACAGTCTGTGGTTGCTGTTAGGATCCTTCACACTTGACGGAAGAATGTCCTATGAATGCATCGTTTCAAGGTCACGAGAAAACTAATGCTGCTTTTCAGCAGTGACCTAGAAGCGATCCTTATTCTTCTAGGTACAATCAAGGATGGAAGAATCATCCTAATTTTTCTTGGAACCAAAACCAACTCCAAAATCAAAATCAGTTCCTAAGAAATTATCAAAAACCTCCTCCACAGCAACTACAACCACAAAGTCAGCACCCCTTTCAGTCTTAAAATTTTCAAAATCCGTCCTACACTTCTGCACAACAATTGGCCGGTACTGATAACTCTTCACTCGCACAAACTTTGGATTTGTTCATGAAACATTCCATTCAAATGTCGGCTGATATGAAGTCTTCTATTGATTCCATAAAGAAAGACTCTGCCTCCCACGGTGACGGTATTAAATCAATAGAAAACCAAATTGCACTGTTGAACGCCACTATGAGTGCGAGAGAGAAAGGGAAACTCCTATCTCAACCCTTACCGAATCCTGGCCACTCACAAAGTTATAACGTGAGTGCCGTTACTACATTGAGATCGGGAAAAGTGCGGAATAACCGAGTGGGTGAGCAATGTGATGATGTTAGTGACACCAATGATACCCCAGCTTCTACTTCTTCCCCTAATTCGTCAAGTCGCCCACCTTCATCCGAGCCTATTCTCCGTTTTCCCCAAGGCTCGAACCCTTTGCCCATTTCCTCGAATCTACCTAAAATGATCCCCACTCCAATTCTGGGATCCACTCCATCCCCACAATCCTCTCCAATGTTGGACCAAACCCTTATTGATAAAGCACCGTATCCAAACAGGTTAAGGGGCAACAGACTAAGTCCACAAATGGAGAAGATTGTGTAAATTTTTAAGCAAGTTAACATAAACATTCCTCTCCTAGATGCTATTTAACAAGTTCCGTCATATGCGAAAATCCTAAAGGACTTGTGCACTAGGAAGAGAAAAGTTCAAGTACCTAAAAAAGTTTTCCTTGCGAGTAATGTGAGCACTGCTTTTACACAACAACTACCCAAGAAACGAAAGGACCCCGGAAGTCCTACAATTTCTATTTCTATTGGGGGTAAAAATATCAATCGTGCTCTACTCGATTTAGGTGCTTGTGTTAACTTGCTTCCGTATTCTGTTTATAAGCAATTAGGGATCGTAGAGTTAAAATCGGCGCATTGCACTCTTCAGATGGCCGATCGATCTATCACCCAACCTAGGGGTGAGCTAGAAGATGTGTTAATCAAAGTCGGGGAATTTATATTTCCCCTGGACTTTATCGTTATAGATACACAGCCTGTAGCGAACCCACGGAATCAAATTCCGGTGATCCTTGGTCGACCCTTTTGGCCACTTCCAACGCAGTAATCAATTGTAGAAACGGCTCTATGACCCTATCCTTTGGAAAGAAGTCAATTGAGTTTAACATTTACAAGTTGGGAAGTGAACCCTCTGAACCATATGCTCATGTATGTTCTGTCGAATTAATGGATGTCGACAGCAGCGAATTTGATCAACCTCATGATACTGACTCTTTTCATATGTTGTTGCTGGACCCAACCAAGTATTATACATACACGGACTCTTCCACCGAGTTGTCCGGGTCAACATCTAACGCTGATGAGGAACTTTTTATAGAGTCTGACGATCACCCCATTTTTTCTGATGACATTATTCTTCGGGGTATCGACGAAATCTTTGAGGAAATTTTCGCTGATGAACTCACATTTTTACAAGACACGGGCGTTGAGATGAATCAACTCCAAGACAAAGAAATTGAACCTCCACCCTTTCTTATGGACAATCACGATAATGCGAGTAATCCATCATGACTATCACTGTGTCATCTCTCCAAATTGAGACGCAATCCTTTTCCATTACACCTCTTATCACCTCCCCACTTCTTCACGTCGAAAGGTGACATGTTCTTTCACCAACCTTGGTGCTTCATCGATAAAATATTTGAATGGTTGGTGTTGACCTTCGGTCTTTGCAAAGCTTGGCATTGACCAATAACCTTGATCCCCTCGTGTGATTTTAAAAGATTAACATTGTTTAACTCAAGTTGGGGGGGTATATTTTGGCTCTTAAAAGAAAATGATTTTTACAAAATTGTGAGCCAAAAATAAGTTTGGGGGAGGATTTCACTTTCATTATTTCTTGTCCCCTTTTTCCTCCCAAGTCTATCGGTTTTTGAGCTTAACGGATGACATCAGTGAGGACACTGCTGTAAACAGGTTTGGGGGAGGTTTGTGGTTATTTACACGATACTTTGCATTATACTATATATAAGCACAATTTTTTTTGATAATAAAAGAGTAGAAAGTGAAAAATTATATATGAAAGATAGGAATAGTTTAAGAAAACCAAGAAAATTAGAAGTTTTCTTAAACGAACTGGTAGTTGTTAGTTATATGTATGCCCTAGAGGCCATTACTGTACATACGATGTATATTGTAGTCGATGCTAGGACATATATAGGGAGGACTTTCTTGCTCGACATGATAGTATGCTATCTGGTTGTACTTTATCTTAACATGTACTCTGATTGTCTTTATATTACATGTTGATAAAGCCCTTAGGATATGTACTCGACTACTGGGACTATGATGAGATCATACTAGTGGGGCCACGGTAGTCGACGAGTACATCCTATAACTGTTCCTAGTCGAGGGTGTATCGAGACAGGGCATCGATACACCAGAGTAGACTAGCGTATACGCATCTTGACCCATATGATGGGCGATGGATGATCCTATATCCATCGGTGTTTGACATCAAGGATGGTGTACGGGTGCTCAGTGGAGACTGGGTATACTGGACGGACTCGCCGAGAACTCCCAGACGGTATTATACCATACGTCAGATGGCAGTTCTCCGGTGACACTGGTACAGAGTAGTCTGTAGACCCGAGATCGTCATAGAGTCTTGTGTGGTTCCCACTGTGCTTTGATTTCCATCATACCACGTCCAAGAGGGCGTGCAAAAAGGTGGCTTTTGGGTACAGTCCCGAATCACATGGAGGCAATGAGCGATAGGAGGGGATTCGTCTCTCCCGGTATAGGGAGTTGATGTTGTGCTGTGTTCGATTGGCTATAACCGGAAATCCCTGGCTAGGGTTGCTGAGATTTACTGGTAAGTGTTATCAGTAGTTTCTCGAACTGTTATAGACCTCATATCGACACGACTTATCGAGCTACTGGGGTCTGACGTTTACCACCCCTAGGCGAGATATGCGACATATCAGACGACGAGACTGGACTGTACGGGAGTGTTACTGATTGGATTCACAGGAGAAGTTATAGGCTTGCTTGTTGATCTTCTGAGCGCTCAATACCTGGGTAGCTGTTACGTTTAGCTGACCGCTTGCAGCTTGTGGGTGTTTGATATGATCATCACCTACTGCCGGCGTATTGACGATTCTTTAGAGTCCTACACAGAGGTTTCTTGGCTCAGGCAAAACGGAGTAGGAGCACATATGTGATATGTACGGGACCGAGGATAATACGATATCAGATACCGTATACTATTCTCGCGATATTTGATATCAGCCGGGTCATCGGATCAAGTGTTGATTCGATGAATCGGTACGGATAAATATTAGTCGGTTATATGCGATATAGCCGGATTGTCGGATCAAGTGTTGATTCGATAATTTAACGTATAATAATATATATGATATATTAAATTACATTAACTAATATTTGCTCACTAAAAGATTCTTTTTCTCACTCGGGTAATACATTGATATATATGCGATATATGTTAAATGTATTATTTTATTTTGTTACGATAAATATTATATATGTGATATATAATATTGTAACATGATATGATAACTAATGCAACTTGTTTAGTGGAGTTTAAACATGATTAGGATTTGGATTAGGGTTAAGCTTTCTAGATGTTTCTAGAAGGTTTTCTTTTTGTCATGATAAAGATATTTACAAGTGACTCATGCTTTAACCCAACCCAAACCCTAACCCTAGTTAATTCTCTACAAAGGTTTACATGACCATGGTTACATTATTCATCATATCATTTCATTTCCTATTCGTCGCAAAAGGATTCTTAACATTATTCATCTTCTTCTTCTTTCACTCTTCATGAAAAAGCTTGCTTGATTTTTCCAAAGTGATGAATAAATATGAGAAAAAGATAAATAAAGAGAGCAAAAATCCTACTTCATCATCCTCATCTTCCCTTGACATTTAGATGAGGGTGTTCACATCATTTCATGAGTGTTAGCTTGTGTTAAAGAAACTTCAACGTAGATCATCTTAGTATCGAAGATCGGAAGCAAAGGTTGCATCTTTCTCTTCGTGGAACCTCTCGAGAGACCGGATCCCGATGATCGCAGCGAAGGGACCACAACACGGAGCATATGAAGTGAAGGACCGGATCTACAAAGGTTGTAATCCCTCTCACTTAGTGTTAAAGTGTTTAGCATGCTAGTTTTCGCCTAATCTCTAGTTTAAAGTTCCGCATTCGGGTTGTTCGGCACGGCTAAATTTTAAATCGGGCATGGTTGATGCCTCGTAGACCCTTGTGCGCGTGCCTAGCAACCCTACAGTGGTATCAGAGCCAAGCTAGAGCTTTAGGCGAAGTCTAGACGGAGTTTGAAGTCCGATCGAACCAAAACCCTAACCCGAAACATGCTCTCTGGAAATTTTCTAAAAACTGGGATTTTTCCACATTAAAAATGCTTAAAAAATTCAGCAGGGAATTCTAAGAATTACGGTGCAAAATTTTTCCCATGAACAGTACAAAGAGCGGCGGAACCGCGGCATAAGCATGCCTTATGCGGCGGTTCCGCGGCTAATTGATGACGTCACCCACCCAATTTTGCACAGTAACTTATTTTATTCAGTGCTGAGTTCTCTGGGAATTTTTAATATTTATCCTAGAGTTGAATTTTCTGGGGTTGTTTTGGGGATTCGGTGTTTCGATCGGAGTATCAGATTTTGTCTATGTGGTTTTCCGGATAACTTTTAGAAACTGTTAAAAAGTTCGAACGGATATCAATAACTCACTTTTTCCCCTGTCGGAAAATTTTTCAAAAGTTGGATTTTTTCTCGTGTTTAAGAATGTTCTAAGTCGTGCAAGTAACTCGGTGGACTCTCTAGAAGACAACAAACCTTAACTCGATTATGTGACCGTCTTGAACTGCCTTTTGAACCTTAGGGTTTGGGGCAGTACGGCGTGCCACATGTGAGGCGTTGGCTTGACCCTTCTACGGCTGGACCATTGGTACTGTGGCATGTGATGGATGTTTTTAAACTGATTTCAAGTGTTGAGATACACTGGGGAAATCTTGGGTGTTTGATGATTCGATCGGAAAGTTTAACTTTTTCTATTTATCTGGAATGTGATACAATATTTGGAATCCACAGGTAGTTATGAGATAACTAATTTGAATATTATAAACATAGCAGTTTAGTCTCAGATGATTGGTTGCCACGGAATTTTGATGTGATCAAAAGTCCGTCTCAATCACGTAGCGTACGCGGATACTCGCTGGGTAAACTTAATAGAAAGCTACACCCTATAGCCCCGACCAAGTGACTGTAGGAGAACCCCGTCGCTGAAAGCATCCGTTCGGGTGCTCGCGGCAGCGGTGTTCCGCCTTGGTGCACTTTGTCGACGGCTTTGGGGGTACGGCTGTCTACTAAAGTTTACGACGAGCATTCGATCAGGACGTCGGGAATCTTGTTGAATTGCCCGACTTGATATTGAAAAGAGTTTTCGATAATGAGACTAAAATGCGGAGTTTATAATTGTTAGGCATGAGATGTCTAAGGAATTCATCTGGTTTGGCATGCGATGTCTAAGGAGGTTGCAGATTCCAACTGTTGTAGTTTTACACTTTCTTTTCTGTGACCGTAAGCGTAGTATGTGGTGTATCGCCGGCTTCGTTGCTATACATCAACGACAATCGGGATACGCATACTCTCTTACGTTGATGATATGAGATATTATGTGTTGCTGTGATATGTTATATTGGATCGTCGCGTTCTGAATAGCTGGGGGTTTTATGTGAGATGAGAGTTTTTCCTTTTTCATTCATGTAAAATTCATTTGTATGTAATATTCTTTTATTGGGGCACTTCCAGGTAGCGGAAGATGTCACCGTTGTATATTATTTACTTTTCCGCATTAGGTAGACCCATGGCGGGGAGCACAAGTAACCGGGTTCTAGGGTTCAGTGGGAGACCATCTCGAGGAGTCGAGACCGGGTCTCCTAACCCTAGAATTGGCAGTGTTACTTGCCGCTCTCGTAGGGTTCTAGGGATGTGGGTTTGGCTATTCATCGCGACCGTGGAATCCGTGTTTTATACAGGCTCGTATTGAAAACACGGACGTCCTAGTATATCCAATATTTCATATATGTTCTTCTGCTGCAATGTTCTGTGATGAGATCATATTACTGCCTGAGACGAATGTTTATATTATATATATGAGATATATGTTATATTGCAGATTTCGTTTCAAAAAGAGATGCTTGCGAAGCATAATTAAAATGGGACTTCATTAATGAGATTAATGAAATAAAAGAAACCTAAGATGTTGTAGAAACTTGTTTATAAAAACCGGTAGCTCTAGTTCTTGCTTTGCATAGCGGTGTTCCTTGTAGAACATCCAGCACCTTATTCGATAAGGAAAGGACCGAGATCCCTTCACCGGGAGTGACTCCTTTAGCAATAACTGGCAGATGCTACAAACTCGGTTTGTCTTTTGATTGCTTCTATAGTTTTTTCTTTGCACAGTGGTATATATGATATATCCTGCACCTTATTCGATGAGGAAAGGGCCGACGATCCCTTCACCGGGAGTGACCCCTTTAGCAAAACTAGAAAAGGCCTAAAAAACACTCCATTTAAAATCACTCGATTCTACAACGATATCAGGTTCTTTACGCTCAGGGTTTTCTGAAAAACCTGCGTAGCCCTCCGTCATTTTAGATAGATATTATTTAGTATTCGTGCTATGTTTGTTGACTTAGTTAAGGCATAGTGTACGGTAGCTAAGTAATGTTTATCTGCTAAAACATGAGATGTGATTGGATTAGGGTATTCGTACGGCCTTGTTGACTCAGTTAAGGGTCGTACGGGTGGGTTTAATTCAATCGGGAAATGTACGGGTTGAACTTGACTTGCGATTTATGGTTTGTTGACTTAGTTAAGGTCATAGATCGCTAGGGGCAAAATATTATTGGGAATTTCAAGAGTTGAAATTTGCAATGAGATTGCATACCTTCTATTAGATAGTTGGATCCCGATACCCGCTGCGAGTAAGAGTTACTCCTGGGAGAGTTTTACACATTACAATTAGTCGATCAAGTAGGTGTCTAGAAAGGTGTTAACGGGGTTATGCCTCTGGGAAAACGAGGTTTACTTTAATTAGGTTCGTGCGAAAGCACGGGGGACCTCCCTCAAAGTACCGACACTGGCCTGGCTGAAAGATTGGCGAACTTGTAGCGTGTAATTAATCCCGGCTAGTCTTTCCTTTTAGGGTTTGAAGGAAGATTTGATTAAAACAGTGGGAGACATCCTGATTCGATATATTAGATAACCAATCTAATCTTGCAAGAGCATACGCTGAGTGTTTTCTTCTCTCTCTCTCCAGGTAGCGACCATATCACGCCTTAATCAACATAATAAAACGGATATATTGACCGAACCCGCTTGTTATACTGAGCTGGGGAACGTTGGTCCCGCTCAAACTTATAATTGTTACAGGACAGAGCAGGAAATTGGGGAATACCAGATTTCCCGTGCCACCCAAACGAAGAAAGTGCATGTTGATGCATCATCTTCGGGTGTGTTCATTACACAGAACTGTTTCTCAGTATCCTTTATGTCCTGGATATGTGATACCGGATCAGGATCCCGTATATGTAATTTGTTACATGGGCTACAGATAGGTAGAGAACTGAGAACGGGTGATAAGTTTCATGAGACAGAAAACGGTGCAAGTGTTGCAGCCAAGTCTGTTGGTCACTATCACCCTGTATTACCAGAATACATTGATTCTGAACAAATGTTATTAGATACCGAACCTGATATACAAAATCATGTCAGTCTCTTTATTAGTAAAGAAAGGATATAATTTTGTATTGTTGGATAATGTTTTGAACATTTCCTATATTAAGAGTTGATCGGTTCAGGCACGTTATCTAAAAGCATTGACGTTCTAAATCAAACAACAGTTCTTAGTATATAGAACACACACAAGAGGAAGAGTTCAGAAATGAACGAATCCTTCTTGAGGTATTGTAGACTAGGTCATATCAATGCGACCAGACTGGCTGAAGTTACATATAGATGCATATTTAAATTAGTTTGAATTTACATCTTATGAAACTTGTCGGTCATGTCACAAAGATAAGATGACCATAGCTCTGTTTGTTGGAAACAGAGAAAGAGTTAGTGGACTTTTAGGATTGATACATGCTGATGTTTGAAGGTCCCCTGTCTACACATGCCAAGACTGGTTCTTTGTACTTCATTACATTCTCTGATGATCTCTCAAGATTCAGACATATGTTCCTGCTGAAACACAAGTCTGAACCTTTTGAGATATTCACAGAATATAAGTTAGAAGTAGAGAACCAAAATACGGGTAAAAGTATTATGTCCTATGATGTGATCAAGGAGGAGAATACTTAAGCACGGAATTCCTGGACTATTCTAAAGGAGAATGAGATTCTCTCTCAGCCTTACTCCTTCGTATACACCACAGCACGTCGGTGTATTGGGGTGGAGCATTAGCACTCTATTTGATATGGTGTGCTCTATGATGAGTACTACTGAGTTTCCTATTTCCTTTGGGGAGTTATGCACTTGAGAAGCTGCATACCTATTGAATAGGGTTCAAATCAAATCAGTTGCCTACCACTTCATATGTGATATGGAAAGGAAAGAGCCCATATCTTAAGTTGGTTAAGATTTGGGGTTGTCCGGCCTATGTCTAAAAGCAAAATCCGGACAAGCTCGAGGCAAGGTCTGTTATGTAGAACTGGAAATGGTTCCAGCTATACAAAATGCAGCTGATGATTTGGTAGAACCAAAGGATTCAATAGTTTCCAACGAACCTCGGCCTCTCCGCCGATCTAGTAGGTTTCCTCACCCACATGAGAGATACTTCGGTTTCTCTATGACAGTGGGAGCGAGGATTGCATCATGAGATGATGACCCAACTAGTTTCGAGCTGGCCATCAGGAGTGGGACTCTGTAAGAATGGCTGGGTGCTTATCGATCTGAGATGGAATCCTTATACACCAACAAAGTATGGACTTTGGTTGCTTTATCTGAAGGGTTAAATCCCCATCAGGAGCAAGTATATCTTGAGAAGATTACTTGGTGTACATGGAAAAGTTGAGACTTCCAAAGCTAGACTAGTTAAAGGTTTGCATCATAGACCAGGTATGGATTATGTTGAAACCTTTTCTAAGGATCTATGCTTAAGTCCATCCAGATCCTACTTGCCACGGCTATATACCATGACTACGATATCTGGCGGTTGGGTGTCATGACTGCTTTTCTAAATGATGTTTTAGAAAATAGCGTCTATAAGTACACAGCCAGAGGGCTTCGTAGACAGTGGGAGCAGCGGAAACGTGTGCAAGATGTTTTATATGATAAAACTATTAGTGTATATGCCCTAGAGGCCATTACTGTATCATGCTAGTTTGTATATTACTTAATGGAAGCTTGGGATATTCACCTTGTATATACAATCTTGCTCAAAATAGTAGTATGCTACATGGTTTGTTTCTACTTCAATGTGTACATGAGTTTATTTTAGTATATCGCCTATACACATTAGTGGAGCCCTTAGGATCTTTGCTTGATTACCAGCGATGTGATGGCCGTCACACTAGCGGGGCTGGGTAATCTATAAGCACATCCTTATGCAGGTCCCTGGTCGCAGGACTATCGAGACAGGGCATCGATACTCCGGAGTAGACTAGCGCATGCGCTTCTCATTCCAGTATGGGAGGCGGTCTGTCCCACAGCCGTCAGTACGTCGTACTTGAGATAGTATACGGGTGCTCGTTAGGTTACGGGTACACTGGACAGGACTCGTCGGGAACTGACTAGTTGGTATTATGCCTATCGTTAGTTATCAGTTCCCAGGTGACATGAGTACAGCTTAGTCCGCTGACTTGACACTGTCACTTCGCCTCGAGTGTGTTCCCACTGCACTTTGATTACTATCCTACCACGGCTCAAAGGAGTCATGCAAACAGGTAGTAGTTGGGTGGAGTCCCGAAGCACTTGGAGGCAGTGACGGTTAGACAGGATTCTTCTCTCCCGGTATTGGGGGTTGACATCGCGCTGTGTCTAGGAGAGCCATTACACGAGTAGTCCCTGGACAGGGCAATCGAGATATACTGGTAGGTTTCCAGTGTTATCTCAGGGTGTTTTGGGCTTCACTCCGACACGACTTGTACCGCTATTGGGGGACTGACGTTTACCGCCCCCTAGGCCCGCCATGCGATGTATCAGACGAACAGACCGGACTGTACGGAGAATGTCACATTCAGGCTCAGTAGGAGTTCAGATCGGTTTCGCCTCGTCGGTCTTCTTGTCGGCATTACCTGGGGACCGTTACGCACAGCTAGTGCCGCTTGCGGTCTGTGGTTAAACCCACTGCCAGCGTAGTGTCGAGTCTTTAGAGTCCCACACAGAAAGCTTTTCGCCTTTAGGTAAAAGAGTAGAGGTCGCATGGTTTTGCGACAGGTCGCATGGTTTTGCGACAGGGTTCGGTCACATCCGTGCACTTGGGCACGTACAGTGTCCGGACAGTTTACACTAGCGGGCTTTGGTTTAAGCCAGATCCTAGTGTACCTTTTGGGATTGGATTTATCCAGTTTGTATTCGTGTTCCTCGGAACGCGGATGCAGGTGTGTATGCACAGTTGACGGGGAGACAGAGGCAGAAGATTCTCATTAGGGTTGTTGACCGTTGACTATTGACTTTTTGCTCAACCCTAATGAGAATATGATATGTGATTAACAATTATATTAATTAAGTATTATGGTGACATGGTTGTTGAGGGATTGACTTTGTTGACTTTTGTTGACTTGTTGACTTTGTTGACTTTTGTTGACTTGTTGACTTTGTTGACCGGTTGACTAGGCTTGACTAGTTGACCATCATGATAACCATAGCAATCATTTCATAGCAAAGACTTTTGCTTGCTTGCTCCTTTGTGCAAAATGAGTGCATGAAATGATTTGGCTATGGTTGCTTAAACCATCACATAACACTTGATTGATATGATTTGTTATCATTGTTTTGGAGTATGAGAGGGTGAAAGACAAAAGAGAGGCTCATTCTCACTTGACCATTCTCTCTCTTTGTTTTTGAGCTCTCTTGCTTTTGCTCTCACCCTCTTCCTCTTGCTCCCTCTCTTGACTCTATGGTTCACTTGTCTCATGAGTTGAGAACAAAGAACCATAGATAAAATCCCATACAAACTCTTCTCTACTCACTCTAGTTCATAAGGTTTAGCAAACCGAGTGAACTAGTTTCTTCAAAGATCGAAGAAGGAGCCAAAGGTTGAAGCTTTCAGGTGGATCTATCTTCGGCGTAAGGAGACGACGGGAAGAAGCCGATCCGGACGACCATCGAAGCTTGAAGACGAAGGAGTTCGAGAAAAAGAAAGGTATAACCCTCTAACCGAGTTGTTAGCAACTCGTAGTTAGGTTGTTAGTTAGATGTTTAACAAAGATCCGGGTTATAAGTCCATGTTACCACCTCTAAGAAAATCATTTTTTATCAAATTCCGCATATCCGAAAGTATCCGGAGAGGTAGCATGGACTTACAGTGGTATCAGAGACTGGTTAAACTCTATCTAACATGTTAGCAAAGTAGCTAGAAGATCGATCAAAGAAAAGTCGCAAAACGAACCCAAAACTGTCAAGTTTCTGCCGATTTTTATTCTGTTCAAAAGTTGATTATTTTCATCCTTAAAATCGGCTCAGGCTTTTATTTGAATAACCACCAAATTTGGTCCAACGATCGAGTCAAAGCGCCGCGGAAACGCGGCGGGTGGACGCTCCCGCCGCGGTTCCGCGGCCGAGTTGACTCGGCCGAGGTCCATGTTTGGTGCAGTGTTTTCCTGGGGTTGTTTTAGGATTTTTGAAATATGTATTTTCATCCAAGATTTTCCAGAATGAAAATTTTATTTTTGGGGTCCTAAAAATCCGTATTTTTGATCGAACTTCTAAAAGACTTTAGCTGACGGGTTTTTCTGTAATGTGATATTTGTATTGAACGTCTACTAATCGCTATATGTCGATTAGTGGGGGTTATACAAATCTGTGATCTGTAATGTTGCTGGAATGTGTATATGAATATGTTTGATTGTCGCGGGAGAATAGCCAGGGGTTGTGAGACGAGAGTTTTCTTTTCTTTCAATTCATGTAAATTTGTAAATTGATGTAATAATTATTTATATGGCCGCACAACCGGGTCGGGGTTGTAGCCGTCATTGTATAATTTCTTTTTACTGTTTTTGCTCCTAGGATAGACCCATGGAGGGGGTGCACAAACTACCGGGTATGCCGAAGTGCCGAGTGGCCTACTCACGGAGATGAGGGAGGTTGCTTCGCTTCGGGTACTTGGCGGGTAGTTTGCCGCGCCCGTAGGGGTCTTGGGTGGGGTATTGGCTATTCACCGCGACCGTGTAATCTGCTTTTCGTTACAGGCTCGTACGAATTACAGATTCCTAGTATATCCAATGTATTCATCTGTGATCTGAAATGGCTATCATTGCTATATATCTATATATGATATTATTTAGGCGTTGCTTATGTTTTACAGCCGCGCTAGCCCAGCCCCCGCTCTGTCGTTAGTTAAGTAACCTAACGGGTAATGACGGGGCCCAGTGGCGAATGCGAATGGCATAAGCGTACGTCATATTTTGGTTGTTTTCTGCAATGGTAGGATTAAATGATGGGACGCATTAAAAGAACTAATGCAAGAATATCACGCATTAAAAGAACTAATGCAAGATAATAAACCAAGTTAAAGTCGTTGAAACACTTTCGAAAAACCACTCGGTTCTTTTCAAAACCAACTTTTAAATGCGGAGCTTGAGCCACTCCTTTTAAAAGCTATCTCGTTCCATCGACTATATCAAGTTCACTACGTTCACGATTTTTCCAAAACCATCCGTAGCCCTCCATCATTTCAGTTAAATATTCGGTAGTATTCAAGCTATGTATTTTGACCTCACGCCAAGGCATAGTGATTGGTAGCTGCCGGATATTTATCTGTTGCATAGATAGAATGCGTTGGTTTGAGACAGTCGTACTGCCATTTTGGCCTACGTCAAGGGTATGTACGGGTGGGTTCAAATTAACCTGGATAATGATGGGATGATCTTGACATGTGACTTATGACATTTTGACCTCACGCCAAGGTCATAAGAGCATGGGGCAAAAATCCACATCGGGAGTTTCATAAGTACTGAAACTTGCTAGATTTGCATACCATTTGGAGTGTGATGATTCTGGTAGGATTCCTTCAGTTTCGTCGCATGATGATATTTGGATCCCGATCCTACTGTGAGTATATGCTATTCCTCGGGAAATTTCTCACTAAACGATCAATGCTATAAATCTAGTAGGTGCCTAGAAAGGTGTTAGCGGGGCTACGCCCCCAGGGAAAAGAGGTTCTTGAATTAAGGAACTTCGCGAAAGCGTTGGAAAACCTCCCTCGAAGTACCGACACTGGCCTGGCTGAACGGTTAAGCAAGTATTGTGCGGTGGGATTGATCCCGACTAATTCTTCCTTTATGGTTTGAGGAGGGATTCGAGAAACAGTGGGAGCCATCCTGTTTAGACAAACTAAAAACCACTCTAAACTTGCAAGAGTATCATGCTGAGTGTTTCTTCTTCCCTCTCCTAATTGCAGCGACCAATCGACATGACTGGACTTAAGTTACTTCTAGATAAAAACATACTGACAGGGCCAAACTACAAAAGATTGGCTCAGGAATGTCAAAATGGCAATCACTTACGACAAGCTGGGGTATCTTCTTACCACCAAAGCTCCCCATGTCCCTGGTCCCACTTCCAGCGTCGCGGATAAGGAAATCCGTAAGACTTGGGAGATTGATAGCGCGAAGGCCAAATGCCCCGTGCTTGCCTCTATGGACAATGAACATCAGAGGAGGCACAAGAATATGGACCTGGAATCCATATTTCTTCATACAAAAGAACTGTATGGAGAGCAGTCACGTATCGCAAGATACGAAGAGTCGAAAAAGTTATTTTCGGCAAGGATGGCCGTCGGATCGTCAGTAGCAGAGCACGTGCTTAAGATGATCGGCTACATTGAGGAGCTCGCGGACCAAGGAACCACATTGGAGAGTGAGCTCTATACGGACTTAGTTCCCCAGTCCCTTCCTTCCACTTACGCCCAGTTTATACTGAACTTCAACTTGCAAGAAAAAGAAGTTGAACTTTCAGAGCTCCTCAACATGCTGAGGAGCGCAGAGGGCACCCTACAGAAAGGTAGGGAAACATCTACTTTGTTTGTAGGAGGATCATCTTCTTCTAAGTCCAAGGCGAAAGCCAAGGGAAAGAAGAAGAAAGCCCCCGCCAAACCAAGGGGCGGTGTTAGTAAAGTGGATACGAAGGGGAAGGGAAAAGCAAAAGCAACAAAGAAAGCGGGGAAGCTTGTGGATAAGGAAGAATGCTTCTATTGTCATAAGAAAGGTCACTGGAAGAATGATTGCAGGGCTTGGAAAGCCAGGACACAGGAATTGAAGCAGGTTGCAGCTTCAGCTTCAGGTGTGTATGTTATTGAAAACTATCTTTCAATAAACTCTACTTCCTGGGTATTGGATACCGGATCAGGATCTCATATCTGTAATTCTTTGCAGGCGTTGAGAAATCGTAGGGTTTTGAAGGCAGGTGACATAACCCTCAAAGTTGCGGACGGAGCTAGCATGGATGCTAAAGCCGTGGGGGACTATCACCTGGGAATGTCAGATGGACATGTTTTGGTTTTGCGTAATTGCTTTTTTGTACCCAACGCAACTTGTAATATCATTTCTGTATCTTTAGTTTCTAAAGAAGGTTATGAATTTGCGTTTGTAAGCTATGTTGTAAACATTCACCTTAATCAAGTTCTGATTGGGTCAGGTACATTGAGTAATGGTATATACGTATTAAACCAACCACAGATTTTCAATGTCCAGAATACACACAAAAGAAAGTCTCCGGAAATAAATCAGACTTTCTTATGGCATTGTAGACTGGGTCACATCAATGAGAGAAAGTTGACTAAGTTACATACAGAAGGATATTTGAATCCGTTCGAATATCAATCGTATGCCACTTGTCAATCCCGTCTCAAAGGAAAGATAACAAAGACTCCGTTTACTGGACACGGAGTAAGAGCGAGATAGCTCTTGGGACTCGTACACAGCGACGTGTGCGGTCCATTGTCTACAAATGCGCGAAGCGGTTATTCTTACTTCATTACTTTTACGGATGACTTCTCAAGGTACGGTCATGTCTTCTTAATGAAACATAAGTCCGAAGCCTTTGGAAAATTCCAGGAATATAAGAATGAAGTAGAAAAACAAACCGGCAAAAGTATTAAGATTCTAAGATCGGATCGAGGTGGAGAATACTTAAGTGCCGAGTTCCTGGACTATTTAAAAGAGAATGGAATTCTCTCTCAGCTTACTCCTCCATACACTCCGCAACATAACGGTGTATCGGAGAGACGGAACCGCACCCTATTGGATATGGTACGGTCTATGATGAGTAACGCTGAGTTACCGCGATCATTCTGGGGATATGCGCTAGAATCAGCCGCATACCTTTTGAACTGAGTTCCCACTAAGACTGTGCCTACCACACCATATGAGTTATGGAGTGGGAAGAAACCCTATCTTCAATATCTGAAGATCTGGGGATGTCCAGCTTTTGTCAAAAAGCAGCATGCAGACAAACTCGAAGCACGCTCAGTACTGTGCAAGTTTGTGGGATACCCAAAGAACACCAGGGGGTATCTTTTCTACTACGCAGAGGAACAAAAAGTCCTTGTTTCTCGTAATGCCCACTTTCTAGAACACCGGTTCTTGGAAAAGGAAATAAGTGGGAGCGCAGTAGAACTGGAAGAAATTCCAGAACCACGGACTATTACTGAAAGTTTAGTGGAACCAGAGAGTTTGGAAGAACAGAACATTCCTACGCCGCTCCGTAGGAGTAGTAGGCAGACTCATCCGCCCGAGAGGTACTACGGTTTTCTCATAGACGGGGATAAAGAGGATTGCATCATAGATTATGATGAGCCTACTAGCTTCCAGCAGGCCGTTCAGAGCGTTGACTCAGTGAAATGGCTGGATGCAATGCGGACCGAAATGGAGTCCATGTACACCAACAAAGTATGGACGTTGGACATTGCTCCAGACGGGGTAATACCCGTAGGATGCAAGTGGATCTTCAAAAGGAAGATTGGTCTAGATGGCAGGTTGAGACCTATAAAGCTAGGCTGGTAGCAAAGGGTTTTCGTCAAAGACCTGGCTTGGACTATGACGAAACCTTTTCTTCAGTGGCTATGCTGAAATCCATTCGGATCCTTCTTGCCATTGCTGCCTTCCACGATTATGAGATTTGGCAGAAGGACGTAAAAACAGCTTTTCTAAATGGAAATTTAGAGGAGTGTATCTATATGGACCAGCCAGAGGTTTCATTCAGAGTGGGAGCAGCGGAAAGGTGTGCAAGTTTCTTAAGTCCATCTATGGACTAATGCAGGCATCGCGGAGTTGGAACATCTGTTTTGATGAGACGGTCAAGGAATTTGGCTTTATCAAAAATCCAGATGAACCATGCATCTATAGTAGATTTGTAGCGAGAACTGTAGTATTCCTCGTTTTATACGTGAATGACATTCTCTTAATAAGAAATGACATTCCTATGCTACAATTTGTCAAGGGGTTCTTGTCACACAGGTTCTCCATGAAAGACCTGGGTGATGCCTCATACATCCTGGGGATCCGGATCCATCGTGATAGATCCAAGAGGATATTAGGACTTTCACAGTCTAGGTACATCGACACCATACTGAAGAGATTCAGTATGGAAGATTCCAAGCGCGGTAACCAACCGGCTTGTCACGGGATCACCCTCTCTAAAGAGATGTCTCCCAAGACTGATTTGGAGAGGGATCGCATGTCTATTATACCCTACGCTTCTGCGGTAGGCTCTATAATGTATGCGATGTTGTGTACCAGACCGGATGTAGCTTATGCACTGAGTGTGGTAAGCCGGTATCAGTCAAACCCTGGGGAGAAACACTGGATAGCGGTAAAGAACATTCTCAAGTACCTGAGAAGGACTAAGGAGATGTTCTTAGTGTATGGCGGAAAAGACCTCCAGATCGAGGCCTTTGCTGACTCCAGCTTCCAGAGTGACAAGGATGATTCCAAGTCCATGTCGGGTTTTGTCTTTACCCTCAATGGAGGGGCGGTGTGTTGGAAGAGTTCCAAACAAGAAACCGTTGCAGACTCAACGATGGAAGCGGAATACATCGTTGCATCTGATGCCGCAAAAGAAGCCGTCTGGATGAGGAAGTTCTTGAAAGAACTTCAGGTGGTTCCGTCCATTGTTGATCCAATACCTCTGTATTGTGACAACAACGGGGCTATAGCTTTAGCGAAGGAACCCAGGTCCCATCAGAAATCCAGACACATCTTGAGGCGGTATCACCTGATCAGGGAGATCGTAGATCGCCAGGAGATCGAGGTTCGGAGAGACGCTTCAGAAGATAACACTGCAGATCCATTCACCAAGGCCCTGCCCCAGACTCAGTTCGAGCGGCTGATCGAGATGATAGGTCTTCGATACGCCAGTACATGGCCTTAGTGCAAGTGGGAGATTGTTAGTGTATATGCCCTAGAGGCCATTACTGTATCATACTAGTTTGTATATTACTTAATGGAAGCTTGGGATATTCACCTTGTATATAAAATCTTGCTCAAAATAGTAGTATGCTACTTGGTTTGTTTCTACATCAATGTGTACATGTGTTTATTTTAGTATATCGCCTATACACATTAGTGGAGCACTTAGGATCTTTGCTTGATTACCAGCGATGTGATGGCCGTCACACTAGTGGGGCTGGGTAATCTATAAGCACATCCTTATGCAGGTCCCTAGTCGCAGGACTATCGAGACAGGGCATCGATACTCCGGAGTAGACTAGCGCATGCGCTTCTCATCCCAGTGTGGGAGACGGTCTGTCCCACAGTCGTCAGTACGTCGTACTTGAGATAGTATGCGGGTGCTCGTTAGGTTACGGGTACACTGGACAGGACTCGTCGGGAACTGACTAGTTGGTATTATGCCTATCGTCAGTTATCAGTTCCCAGGTGACATGAGTACAGCTTAGTCCGCTGACTTGACACTGTCACTTCGCCTCGAGTGTATTCCCACTGCACTTTGATTACTACCCTACCACGGCTCAAAGGAGTCGTGCAAACAGGTAGTAGTTGGGTGCAGTCCCGAAGCACTTGGAGGCAGTGACGGTTAGACAGGATTCATCTCTCCCGGTATTGGGGGTTGACATCGCGCTGTGTCTAGGAGAGCCATTACACGAGTAGTCCCTGGCCAGGGCAATCGAGATATACTGGTAGGCTTCCAGTATTATCTCTGGGTGTTTTGGGCTTCACTCCGACACGACTTGTACCGCTATTGGGGGACTGACGTTTACCGCCCCCTAGGCCCGCCATGCGATGTATCAGACGAACAGACCGGACTGTACGGAGAATGTCACATTCAGGCTCAGTAGGAGTTCAGATGGGTTTTGCCTCGTCGGTCTTCTTGTCGGCATTACCTGGGGACCGTTACGCACAGCTTGTGCCGCTTGCGGTCTGTGGTTAAACCCACTACCAGCATAGTGTCGAGTCTTTAGAGTCCCACACAGAAAGCTTTTCGCCTTTAGGCAAAAGAGTAGAGGTCGCATGGTTTTGCGACAGGTCGCATGGTTTTGCGACAGGGTTCGGTCACATCCGTGCACTTGTGCACGTACAGTGTCCGGACAGTTTACACTAGCGGGCTTTGGTTTAAGCCAGATCCTAGTGTACCTTTTGGGATTGGATTTATCCAGTTTGTATTCATGTTCCTCGGAACACGGATGCGGGTGTGTATGCACAGTTGACGGGGAGGCATAGGCAGAGGATTCTCATTAGGGTTGTTGACCGTTGACAGTTGACTATTGACTTTTTGCTCAACCCTAATAAGAATATGATATGTGATTAACAATTATATTAATTAAGTATTATGGTGACATGGTTGTTGAGGGATTGACTTTGTTGACTTTTGTTGACTTGTTGACTTTGTTGACTTTTGTTGACTTTGTTGACCGGTTGACTAGGCTTGACTAGTTGACCATCATGATAACCATGGCAATCATTTCATGGCAAAGACTTTTGCTTGCTTGCTCCTTTGTGCAAAATGAGTGCATGAAATGATTTGGCTATGGTTGCTTAAACCATCACATAACACTTGATTGATATGATTTGTTATCATTGTTCGGATTATGAGAGGGTGAAAGACAAAAGAGAGGTTCATTCTCACTTGACCATTCTCTCTCTTTGTTTTGAGCTCTCTTGCTTTTGCTCTCTCCCTCTTCCTCTTGCTCCCTCTCTTGACTCTATGGTTCACTTGTCTCATGAGTTGAGAACCAAGAACCATAGATAAAATCCTATACAAACTCTTCTCTACTCACTCTAGTTCACAAGGTTTAGCAAACCGAGTGAACTAGTTTCTTCAAAGATCGAAGAAGGAGCCAAAGGTTGAAGCTTTCAGGTGGATCTATTTTCGGCGTAAGGAGACGACGGGAAGAAGCCGATCCGGACGACCATCGAAACTTGAAGACGAAGGAGTTCGAGAAAAAGAAAGGTACAACCCCCTAACCGAGTAGTTAGCAACTCGTAGTTAGGTTGTTAGTTAGATGTTTAACAAAGATCCGGGTTATAAGTCCATGTTACCACCTCTAAGAAAATCGTTTTTTATCAAATTCCGCATACCCGAAAGTATCGAGAGAGGTAGCATGGACTTACAAAAACAGGCATCGCGGAGTTGGAACATCTGTTTTGATGTGGTAGTCAAAGAGTTTGACTTCATCAAAATGGTAGATGAACCTTGTATATACGAAAAGGTTGTGGAGAGTATGGTGGTGATCCTCGTAGAGTACGTGGATGACATACTCTTGATAGGGAAGGAGTTTCCTATGCTACGCTCGGTTAATCTCCGCTTATTACAAGGATTCTCCATATATGATCAAAGTGATACCTCCTAAATCCTGGGTTTTTGGATCTATGAGATAGATCTAATTGGATGTTAGGATACTCACTAGTAGTAGTGAGATGGTATCAATTGATCCTGGGGAGAATCACTGGAAGGGTTCCAGGGTGATAAGGATGACTGAATGTCAGTCGCAGGCTTGTCTATACCCTCAGTGGAGGGACGGTATGTTGGAAGAGTTCCAAGCTAGATACCGTGACATACTAGACGATTAAAGGCAAGATACATCGTTACCAAGGATGCTACCAAAGAGGCAGTCTGGATATATATAAGTTCATAAGATGAACTCCGTTCCTACCATTGTGTGACAATGGAGTTGTGGCTTTAGCCAAGGAACTACCGTCCCATCAGAAATCCAGATATCATTCTTAGGCAGTGTCACCTGATCATGGAGATGGTTGATCTCCAGGGAGATCGAGGTTAGGAGAGTAGACACAGAGGACAACAGTGCGAATCCACTCACAAAGGCCTTTTTCCCAGTAGAGACTTTTATTGGATGGTTGAGTATGAGATACTTCAACCGCAGCTAATTGTTGGGTATGCGATACCATAACAGATGGCCCTAGCGCAAGTGGGAGATTGTTAGTTATAAGTAGGCCCTAGACGCCATTACTGTACATACGATGTATATTGTAGTGGATGCTAGGACATATATAGGGAGGACTTTCTTGCTCGACATGATAGTATGCTATCTGGTTGTACTTTATCTTAACATGTACTCTGATTGTCTCTATATTACATGTTGATAAAGCCCTTAGGATATGTACTCGACTACTGGGACTATGATGAGATCATACTAGTGGGGCCACGGTAGTCGACGAGTACATCCTATAACTGTTCCTAGTCGAGGGTGTATCGAGACAGGGCATCGATACACCAGAGTAGACTAGCGTATACGCATCTTGACCCATATGATGGGCGATGGATGATCCCATATCCATCGGTGTTTGACATCAAGGATGGTGTACGGGTGCTCAGTGGAGACTGGGTACACTGGACGGACTCACCGAGAACTCCCAGATGGTATTATACCATACATCAGGTGGCAGTTCTCCGGTGATACTGGTACAGAGTAGTCTGTTGACCCGAGATCGTCATAGAGTCTTGTGTGGTTCCCACTGTGCTTTGATTTCCATCATACCACGTCCAAGAGGGCATGCAAAAAGGTGGCTTTTGGGTACAGTCCCGAATCACATGGAGGCAATGAGCGATAGGAGGGGATTCGTCTCTCCCGGTATAGGGAGTTGATGTTGTGCTGTGTTCGATTGGCTATAACCGGAAATCCCTGGCCAGGGTTGCTGAGATTTACTGGTAAGTGTTATCAGTAGTTTCTCGAACTGTTATAGATCTCATATCGACACGACTTATCGAGCTACTGGGGTCTGACGTTTACCACCCCTAGGCGAGATATGCGACATATAAGACGACGAGACCGGACTGTACGGGAGTGTTACTGATTGGATTCACAGGAGAAGTTACAGGCTTTCTTGTTGATCTTCTGAGCGCTCAATACCTGGGTAGCTGTTACGTTTAGCTGACCGCTTGCAGCTTGTGGGTGTTTGATATGATCATCACCTACTGCCGGCGTATTGACGATTCTTTAGAGTCCTACACAGAGGTTTCTTGGCTCAGGCAAAACGGAGTAGGAGCACATATGTGATATGTGCGGGACCGAGGATAATACGATATGAGATACCGTATTCTATTCTCGCGATATTTGATATCAGCCGGGTCATCGGATCAAGTGTTGATTCGATGAATCGGTACGGATAAATATTAGTCGGTTATATCCGATATAGCCGGATTGTCGGATCAAGTGTTGATTCGATAATTTAATGTATAATAATATATATGATATATTAGATTACATTAACTAATATTTGCTCACTAAAAGATTCTTTTTCTCACTAGGGTAATACATTGATATATATGCGATATATGTTAAATGTATTATTTTATTTTGTTACGATAAATATTATATATGTGATATATAATATTTTAACATGATATGATAACTAATGCAACTTGTTTAGTGGAGTTTAAACATGATTAGGGTTTGGATTAGGGTTAAGCTTTCTAGATGTTTCTAGAAGGTTTTCTTTTTGTCATGATAAAGATATTTACAAGTGACTCATGCTTTAACCCAACCCAAACCCTAACCCTAGTTAATTCTCTACAAAGGTTTACTTGACCATGGTTACATTATTCATCATATCATTTCATTTCCTATTCATCACAAAAGGATTCTTAACATTATTCATCTTCTTCTTCCTTCACTCTTCATGAAAAAGCTTGCTTGATTTTTCCAAAGTGATGAATAAATATGAGAAAAAGATGAATAAAGAGAGCAAAAATCCTACTTCATCATCCTCATCTTCCCTTGCCATTTAGATGAGGGTGTTCACATCATTTCATGAGTGTTAGCTTGTGTTAAAGAAACTTCAAGGTAGATCATCTTAGTATCGAAGATCGGAAGCAAAGGTTGCATCTTTCTCTTCGTGGAACCTCTCGAGAGTCCGGATCCCGATGATCGCAGCGAAGGGACCACAACACGGAGCATATGAAGTGAAGGACCGGATCTACAAAGGTTGTAATCCCTCTCACTTAGTGTTAAAGTGTTTAGCATGCTAGTTTTCACCTAATCTCTAGTTTAAAGTTCCGCATTCGGGTTGTTCAGCACGGCTAAATTTTAAATCGGGCATGGTTGATGCCTCGTAGACCCTTGTGCGCGTGCCTAGCAACCCTACAGTAGTAAGTAGTTATGAGCTGTTGTCCCAAGGGTTAGTAAGATGAAGGAAGTCTCTAATCTGAGGATAAAAATAAGTCTGAAAATCTATTCTAGAAGCCAAACATTTGAATGTTGATACCCTACTATATGCACTTATACACGTCTTGAAACTCGGGATAGTTGAGGATACCTTGAAATGCTCTTGTCTAAATGCCAAAGTATGAAGGAAATAATAAAAGAAAATGAATAAAATATAAAATGGTGAAGAAAAAAATGAAAACTGGTTTTGTTATCGCCAAGGAAACAATAAAAAAATATAGCGAGGGTGCTTCATCACCTAGTGCCTTAGACCAACTGGTCTGGGAGTCACTGCTAAGCCTTAGGTGGTGCAAGACGAGAAAAACACCTAATAAGCAAGCACATAAGTAATCGGTCGTTTAGTACCTCAAGAAGTATTAACGGTCGCATGAAAATGTGTGAGCAAATCTAAATATTATCAAATTAAAAAGTACTGAGGTAGATGAACAAGAGTATGATAGCTTGAATTGAATTCTCCGAGTGTAGGGATGTCCATTACACACACGTAGGGTTATATGATCGATGTTTGGATGAAAGGTAGGAATGAAGAATAGAGACGATGTTTTATTGAGGGATAATGTGATTCTAACATGTTTTCATAACTATTAAGATAGGGCTCATGACAACTGAAAAGCTAGTATAGTTAGAAACTCTTATTTTTAAAGTCTTTCTTTTATGGTTCTTATCTTTATATGTAAATTTCACCATCTCTCTTTTATTATAGGATTTTGTGGGTGTAATCCGCTGAAAACCCTCAGGAGACAACACTCCTCCTACCAGGGACACCTAGAGGTTTAACGGCTTGTTGCACGTGCTCAGTGCAATCGTGTTTTCCTACGAAAGTGTGCTTAGTTTTCTCCTTTCTTTTTCTCCTTCTCTTGAATAAACTAGTTTGCTCGGGACGATCAAAGATAAGTTTGGGGGTATTTTTTCAGTTGATAAAACTGCACATTTGTTATTACATTTTTCCTACTATTTCTATACTAGAAAAGGTGTTTATTATAATATATGATACATATGAGGGTTTATCTGTAAAAAGACTATTTTTCATATGTTGATATATTATAATTAACATTCGGTAGGAAAATATATGCAAAAATATCATTGACCAAATCTTAATGTTGAAATTAATATCTCTATAAAAACTCTGCTAATATTATTTGTGGAGTTGTTGTGCAGAATTTCACGGCTAAAATCAAGGGAATCAAAGTTGTTAAGAGCAAACCTGCCTAATTAAGAAAGCAAACTAAGAAATCAAGTCTGGCAGAAACAAAGAAAAGATTTCCAATTTCCAAAGGTTCCAGAGAACTCCACGTGTCATAAAGAGAAAAACCCCAGAAACCAAATCAATGGACTACATCATAAGGCCGCGGATCCGCGGCCAAACCCCCTGTTGGCCGCGGATCCGCCGCGTGCTGATGGGTTAGGAGCTATGATTTTTTCTGTTGAATCTTAACTGTTGTCTTCCAAATTTGGAAGCTAGGGTTCTGGCTTTTGGAGTATAAATAAGGACCGAGAGCCTCTTGGAAAAATCATCAAGCTGAAGAGATCACGAAGTCCAAGACGGCTCAGGCATCCTGATCATCAACGGTTCATCTACCTCCTTAGAAGAGATCGAGAAGCAAACTAGTATTTATAATCATTTTCTAAGGGAACAAAGTGTAAATGAGTTTTGTTGATTAATAAAGGTAGTTCTTTTTCTTATTCTATTTCTTTGTAGTTTTATTATGAATTCCCTCTCCATCTCTTCTTCTCCCATCATGCGCGAGTAATTCTCCGCTTGTTAGGGTTCGTAAAAATATGGTAGATTAATGGATGATGAAGATCCTTAAACTCTTTTTACGTCCTATAAAGTTTATGAACTTTACCAAAAGAATCATTAACATCCTAATCGATCATGCTACCAATTTATTGTTAGTCTCAACCACGATTAGTGATTAGATTAATGATTGTTTTGGTAAAGGCTAGATATGAACGGAGTTCCATGTCGAGATAGGGGTTGAGAGTGGGAACATTTTTCCCTCCAGAAACCCTAATCTACATGCATCTCTGTCGTTCTAGTTTTAAATCTATTAAAAGATAAAAAGAGTAATCTTTAATTAATCATCCATAACTACTAAATCCTAACGAACCCTACAAGCCCCCATTCATATAAACTTACCTCCGTAGTTAATCTAGATCTATATTTTGCATCAATGTTTAACGTATATCTAGATCCTACAACCATTCTTCACCATTCTTTATTCCTCTATTCTTTCTCTTTCTCAACACGCATAAAGTAAGAATAAAAGGTTCCACGTTTCCCAGAGGACGACCCGTACTCATCTCGGTCTAGCTACATGCGACACCGTTATTGATTGCGGTTATTCTACTACACATAAAACAGATCAATCAAAAACCATTTAGCCTAAAGGGGTGTTTAGAAGGTAATGACTAAAGACACATAAATGGATTTGGAGGGATGGCAAAGAAATATACGGTTACAGTTGTGAATCTGATAATGGAAGAGGCATTACAAGGAATACCCGGATACCCCTTCGAGACATTTACATGTTTCAGTTTCACTGTGTATTGTTAAAAGAAAACTGATTTCCCAATTAGTCCTTGCTCCAGGGTATGTATTTACCAGGTTTGATTCTCACATATGTATGGTTTTACAGATGATGAGTGGGAGTAAGTTATTGGGAATTAGGTGATCATCCTCATTATATCGGAATTCGTTGTAATTGGTGATATTTGAGGAAATCGCCTGGGCTATTTTCCGGATGGCAGATATTTGGTTTTGAATATCCGTTTTTATGCACCAATTTCAAATTGATATATTTGTACGTTTATTTTTATAAAATGAGATATAACCTTTTGAAATTATGTCCATGACATTTACCTATATCAGTGGATGGTTAGGTAAGAAGCATTAAACAGAGGTGTAATTCTTCTTAACCATAAGTACAGTTTTCAACCTACGACACACAGGATATGAGTTATTAGACTCAAAGGACTTATACAAAGTATTGTATGTTGTCCAGTGTCCATTAGGACAGAGGGGTTGGTCCTCGTACTATATTCGGTTTACGTATGACTTCTCTAGTTTTTATACAAGTATTTCGTAGAAACACAAGGTCTAAGTTTTGAGAAGTTATAGGTATATGAATAAAGTAGAGAACCAGGTATTTCAAGTATCGGGATTCTTCAAGGTGATAGAAAATATAGATACTTGTGTATGGTATTTAGTTGATAGTAATGATTACGAGAACTTGCTTCTCTTTCAGGTTACTCATATCTGGATGTATTCCTAAGTTGAGTAATGCTGATCGGCCTCTCTCCATTTAGTTGACATGCACTGGAGACAGCTGCATGATTTGAATCTGGTTCTAATTAAATCAGTGCCTCTGTTTCTATATTGGATATAGAATAGTTCATATCTTAACAATGTTAAGGTACGGGGAGTTGTCCGGCTTATGCTTAAAACCAGATTCTGGATAACTCAAGACACGTTTCTGTAATGGCTATTTATGGGTTGACCCGGGCTATGACGAGGGTTGACTTTCTACCATCTGGAAGATCAATAGTGATATTGTTCATGACTCGCTACAGTTTTAGTAAAATGGATTTTTCAGAAAACAGTAGTGGGAGTATGGTAGAACTAGAAGTGATTCCAGAACCGCAAACGATTACTGAAAATTTAATAGGACCTAAAGATTCAATCTGGATCGACATTCCATTGGCTACTCCGCAGATATGGTAGGTAACCTTAGGCACTCGAGAGGTACTTCGGTATGCTCAAAGACGGTGACAGGGAGGTTCTTGTTTACCCAGACTTGACACTACTGTTGTTCCAGGCTATGAAACCCGGCAGGAGGATGAGTACAGCGTCGTTCTAAACTAGCTTTAGAAGTGCACGTGTATATGACTCTGCTAGAGGGTTGTCGTAGTCAGTGGGAGCAGCGAAAGCATAGTGGACAAGTGGCTTATGTCTATTTATAGACTAAAGCAGATATAGCTGAGATAAATCATCTATTTCTGATGTGACAGTTATAGGTTTGGCTTCATCAGAATAGGTGATGGATGTGTTAAGAAGGTAGTAGGGTGTGATGTCCCGGTATTTGGATGACATATACATAGTAGGAAGTGATATTCCTGCACTACGATCGGTTATACTTTGTCTGTCACATAGGACTTAGATATTATATCAGACATTCTAGTTACTAGATCTATGGTTTTAGATCTAGATTTGGGAAGAGTCCCAATATGGGTACTTAGACAGCATTCTGAAGGTGTTTTAGAATGGACGACTCCTGGCACGGTAGTGTACCTGCAGGTGATGGAGTCACCCTCTCTAAAGGTGTCTTACAGACTAAAGGGGAGAAGGATGTGCATGATTGGCAGATCACTTGCTTAGGCAATTGAGTCAATCATAAGATGTCAAGTACCACACCAGACGTTGTTTTTGCACTAGATGCAATAGATTGATATTAATCCTATCCTGGAGAAACGTTCGGAAGCAGTTTTAGAACATAAGTGGATGTTCTAGGGATATCATAACAACAGCCTCTTTTAGGAGACAGTTATCATTCCAGGCTTCCAAGGTGACCTGGATGACAGAGTGGCTGTCAGAGTTATAGTTTTCTCTCTGAAGAGGGGCTGTAGTTTGGACAGATGATCCAAGCGGACACTGAGGGAGGCATGACGCAGGATACTGATTAAGTTCAGTTGACGATACAGTCTAAGAAGTTTGGATTTGGAGGTCATTTATGAACTAGGTCCCATCAGATATCCAAACATATTTTAAGACATGTATTGCTTATTTCGGGAGATGGCTTTCTCCGCGGACTTTAGATAAAGAGAGACATAGAAAGAAACATCATGGCGGATCCACTCACTGAGGCTATTCCTCGAACGCAATAGTTTCGCAAACGGGCTTTGTGAGGCTGATTAGCAGAGGAGTTGGGTATTTGGTATCATACGGGCTGTGAGTATGCGACATCGCAATAATTAGCCTTGAGTGCAAGTGGGAGATTGTTGGATATAGTGCCCTCAAAGTCAATTATTAGATCACAGGCACGTGATTGCAATGATTGAGGGAGGACCTATGCCGGTAGGACAGTCTTACTCAAGATGATAGTATTCTTTCTGGTTTATCTTTATCATCGTGTACATGTTTTAGGTGACATTACAGGTCACTATTACACATTGATAGAGCCCATAGGATTCTTGCTTGACGGCCAGCAGTATGATGGCGATCATATACGTGGGAGCTGGGGTCTATAAGCACATCCTTAAAGTGGTCCCTAGTTGTGGGAGTTTCGAGACTGGGCATCGATACTCCATTAGTAGACTAGTGTATACAGTCGAGACTCCGACGAGGGGCGGTGGCCGGTCTCACAAGCCATTGGTGTCAGTTGGTTCACCTAAGATGTATACAGGTGCTCATTGGGTTATGAGTATACCGGACAGGACTCGCCGGGAACATGCTAGTTGGTATTATACCTGACGTCAGATAGCAGTTCCCTGGTGACATGTGTACAGGTTAGTTCATCGACCTGAGATCGTTATTTGTCTCGTGTGAGTTCCCACCGTGCTTTGATTACTACCCTACCACGGCTCAAAGAAGTCGTGCAAACAGGTTTTAGTTGGGTACAGTCCCGAGCCACATGGAGGCAGTGAGCGGATCGGCAAGGGTTTCGTCTCTCCCGGTATTGGGGGTGAGATCGCGATTTGTCTAGAAGAGCCATTACACGAAGTCCTTGGCTAAGGCAGAAGATTTACTGGTAGGTATTCCAGTAGTATCTCAAGGTGTTCTGGGCTACACTCCAACACGACTTGTACCGCTTTTGGGGGTCTGACTTTTACCAACCCCCTAGGCCCAACATGCGATGCTCATAGACGAACGGACCGGACTGTACGGATATTGTCACTGATAGACTCAGTAGGGTGTCAGGATGAGTTTGCTCATCGACCTCCCTTTTGGTCAATACCTGGTAGCCCGTTACATACAGCTAGTACCTCTGACGTGCCAGTAGTTAAATCCACAACCAAAGTATTGACGAGTCTTTAGAGTCCCCCACAGACAGTTTCTCAAGTTTCGGGCGAAACGTTGTACAGACCGTATGGTATTATGGCAGGGTTCGATCATATATGTGCAGTAGTGCAGGGATCGTGATCGGACGGATCATACTAGTGGGCTTTGGTTTAAGCCGGATCCTAGTATTAGATTTGTTGGATTACTTTAGTATCATCGCATTCGCATTCAGTCGGAATGCGGATGCAGGTATGTATATACAGGTGAGGGGTATTCTTGTGATCCATCACGAGTTTACTTTAGATGTTGCCGTATCTTTTTATTGTTGTAAACATTTGGGTTAATGTTTACAAATGGAAATTATGAGCTAGAAATCATCATGAGGTGCATTTAATGTGGCATGTGCAAGGGTAGTGACTCATGGTCTCTTTTTTTGTGCATATGTCACATTATTGATTGATTAAGGGTGTGAAATGATAAGAGGAGAGAGAGAGGGAAGCCATATGAGAGCTAGCTCTTGTATATTTTGATAAGGCTCTCTCTCATTTTATCATTGCAACAACACACAAAAGAAAGTTCCTCTTCTTCTTCTTCCTCTAGCTCACAATCTGCATTGATGGCTTCACCTTCAACCTCCATCCATATAATGGATGCAATAGACAAAGTTGTCACACACATTCTCTACATCGCCTTGGACATGTCGGCTAGCAAATTTCGTGCCCGAGTTGCTTCGGACGAAGCGGGAGCCCGTAAAAAGACTCGAAGATGTGGTGCCCTTTCCGACGAGGAGATCGAGATCGGAGATGCCGCGAGGAGCTTGGGATGATGGCTAAAGACCGAAGGACACGGATCGATTGGTATCGCTTTTCCAACCCTTTCTTTAGTTGCTAGTTATAGGTTAATGGTTCGATCCGGATTTATAGTATACGATAGCGCCAGTTTCTAGTTTCGTAAAAGTTTTCGTTTCCGCATTTTGGCCTCGGACAGACGGCCGGGGCGCTACCGTAGACTTACATGGTATCAGAGCCACGCCATTAACCTTTACTATCTTGCTCTAACGTGTTTATAACTTCGATCGAACGAAATTTCCGAAACCGCGATTCCATTTCATGAAGTTTCTGTCAAATTTTTTTTATCGTCAAAAAATTATTTTGAGTATTGCAGAAAATCAGGAAGGCTTTTCTTAGAACACTGCAGAAATTTCGTAGCATGAACCCACTGTAGCGCCGCGGAACCGCGGCATTACCCTTGTTTTGGCCGCGGTTTCGCCGCACTCCTTTAGCATTAATGCACCAAACTTTCTGCAGTGGTATCTGACTTGGAATTGGGGTTTCGGGTATTTTTTGTTTGGGCTCAGATTTGTTTGATTACTGGGAATTGTTCTTAGGGCCCACTTCGGGAAATTTTGTTGATCGAAAATTTTAAACATGTTAGTTCACAGTACTTACTTTATATCTGTGACCGTGAATGTCATTTGATCGGTAAATCTTGTCTAATTGCTATAGCCCTTTTAGACGGATTTGCGAACATGACATTCACGTTGATGTTCTGTGTTGTGCTGTGATGTTGCGGATTTGTCGTGCTGGATAGCCTGGATGCAATGGTAGTACAGTTTGGTTGTATTTGTACATTTGATATTGCAGGGCGAGCGTCCGACATGTGGACTGCCGTCACTACCTGTTTGTATACTATTCTTTTGGGGCACGACCGGGCTGAGGTCGATGTACCCGTTGTATATATTTTACTTTCTATACTAGGATTACCCCGCGGTGGGGTGCACGGATAGCCGGGTTCTAGAGGGCAACGGGCCCGCTGTTAGTTGTATGTATGCCCTAGAGGCCAGTATTGTACAGATGATGTATATTATATTGGATGCTTGGACATATATAGAGATGATTTTCTTGCTCGCAAGATATGATAGTATGCTATCTGGTTGCACATTATCTTAACATGTACACTAGTCTCTTTAAACTGTCTTATAGTTACATGTTGGTAAAGCCCTTAGGATGTGTACTTGACTACCTGGACTATGATGCAGATCATACTAGAGGGGACATGATAGTCCATAAGTACATCATTCAAGGTCCCTAGTCGTGGGTGTATAGAGACGGGGCATCTATTTACCAGTGTAGACTAGCGTATACGCTTCTCGACCCATGAGATGGGCAATGGATGATCCCATATCCATTGGTGTTTGACATTAGAGATGGTATACGGGTGCTTAGTAGAGACTGGGTACACTGGACGGACTCGCCGAGAACTCCCAGATGGTATTATACCTCACGTCAAATGCCAGTTCTCAGGTGACACTTGTGCAGGTTAGTCTGTAGACCCGAGATCGTCATAGAGTCTTGTGTGATTCCCACTGTACTTTGATCTCCACCTTACCACGTCCATGAGGGCGTGCAAAACGGTGGTTTTTGGGTACAGTCCCGAGTCACATGGAGGCGATGAGCGATAGGAGGGGTTTCGTCTCTCCCGGTATTGGGGGTTGATGTTGCGCTGTGCTCGATTGGCCATAACAGGGAAGTCCCTCGCCAGGGCTGATCAGAGATTTGCCGGTAAGTGTTACCAGTAGTTTCTCGACCCGTTATGAGCCTCACGTCGGCACGACTTATCGATTATTGGGGTCTGACATTTACCACCCCTAGACTTGATATGCGACATATCAGACGAACAGACCGGACTGTACGGTAAGTGTTACTGGTTGGATTCACAGGAGTGTGAGCGGGCTTGCTCGTCGATCTTCTGATCGCTCAATACCCGGGTTGCCGTTACGTTTAGCAGACCGCTTGCGGCTAGTGGATGCTTGATATGATCATCATCTACTGCCGGCGTATTGACGAGTCTTTAGAGTCCTACACAGAGGTAACCTGGCTCAAGCGAAATGAAATAGGAGCGCATATGAGATATGTGCGGGACCGAGAATAATTCTTTTATGTGATACCGTATTTCATTCTCGCGATGAATGTTTCGATTGGTTGTATGCGATATAACCTATATATCGAATCGAAGAATGATTCGATAAGTCGATACATTGAATACTAGTCGGTTATGTGCGACATGACCGGATCATTGAATCAAGTATTGATTTAATGATTTAATGTATAATTATATATTTGATATATTACTTTGCATTAACTAGTTTTGGTTCACTTTAAACGGATTTTCTCACTTGATGTGCACATTGTATATGTGATATATTTTTGTGTGCACTTGTTTGTATCATGTTTGATGATACATGCTAACTTGAGTTTGTGTAAAGATTAAACCATGGTTATATGAATGGTTAAGGTTTTTGTTTATTTATTCATTTATTTATTTTGATTATTTATTTTGGAAAAGAAAATGGAAATGGTGGCTTTCTTTGTCTCTTTCATGAAGCTTCATGAAGAGTTGAAAGCTTGACCATTTTTGTTTTATTCCCTTAACCTAACCATTCACCTAACCCTAGTTTACTCTCTACACTTGACCATGGTTAGTATATGATAAGTATTCATATTATTTTCATTTTAAAAGAGACTCGTCATATTCTATCTTCTTCTTCTTCTTCTTCTTCTTCAAGAAGAAAGCTTGCCACCATTAATGGCATCTTGAGAAAAAGAGTGAGAAATCCAATTCTAAAGTGAACCCACCTCCTATTTCTTCATCCTCTACCTCTTTCCAAGTAGTATAGGGTGTTTTCTTCACAAGTTTCACAACTTGGTGAAGTTGGAGCTTGATCTTGAGTTGCCTCGACGTAGATCTTCTTCGGCATCGAAGTCGACAACCTAGTCCGCCCATTTATCCGATGGAGCCGATGCTAGAGTCCGGGATCCGATATGGACAGCGAGGGGACGTCTACGTGGAGCTAAGGAAGTGGAGAACCGGATCTACAAAGGTTGTAGCTTCTTTATTTTAGTTATGATGTTAACTAGTTTCACTTTTCGCCTAAACTCTAGTCAACGAATCCGTATTAGGGTTTCTCGGCACTTGTAAAATTTAAAATTGGCATGGTTGATGCCTTGTGAGACCTCATTAGTGTGCCTAGGAACCCTACAGTGGTATCAGAGCCTAGCTAGAGCCTTAGGTGAAGTGTAGACGACGTTTGAAACCCGAACGAACATCGAAACCCTAATCCAAAATGCTCTCTGGAAATTTTCAAAAAATTTGTATTTTTGTCAATTAAAAATATGCAAAAAACTAAGCAGGAATTTCTAAGAATTACAGTGAAGTTCAATCACATGATTCCATCAAAGTGCGGCGGAACCGCGGCATTAGCATGCCCAATGCAGCGATTCCACGGCCACTTTGTCTCTTCTTCTATTGATTTCTGCACAGTAATTCTTATATTTGAATGCTATATTTTCTGGGTATTTTTATTATGTCTCAAGAGTTGAGTATTCTGGGGTCGTATTGGGAATCGAAGATTCGATCGGATTATCAAATTTTGTCTGTGTTTTTCCGGATAATTTTAGAATATGTTAAAAAGTTCGACCGGATGTAAATACCCAATTTTTCCTCTGCCGGGAAATTTCCAATTGTTGGACTTTTCCGTAGTTTAATCACGTTCTAAGTAGTGCAAGTAACGCGATGGCACCTCTAGAAGACAACAAACCTTAACTCGATTATGTGACCGTCTTGAACTGCCCTTTGAACCTTAGGGTTTGGGGCAGTACGGCGTGCCACATGTGAGGCGTTGGCTTGACCCTTCTACGGCTGGACCGTTGGTACTGAGGCATGAAGTGAATGTCTCTGAACTTATTTCATGTGTTGAACGGTTTCGGGAAAACTTGGGTGTTCGAATGTTCGATCAGAAAGTTTAATATTTTCTATTTATCCGAAATGGGATACAATAATTGGAATTAACAAACAGTTATGAGATAACTGAATGAATGTTATAAATCTAGCGGTTTAGTCTCACTTAATATTGAAAAGGGTTTTCGATAATGAGACTAAAATGCGGGGTTTATAATTGTTAGGCATGTGATGTCTATGTGTTTCATTTGATTAGGCATGCGATGTCTAAAGAGGTTGCGGATTCCAACTGTTGTAGTTTTACACTTTCTTTTCTGTGACCGTAAGTGTAGTATGTAGTGGTATTGCCGATTGTCGTTGCTATACGTCGACAACAATCGGTGAATGCATACTTACTTACGTTGATGACATATAATGTTATGTGTTGCTGGATATGTTATATTGGATCGTCGTGTTCGAATAGCCGGGGGTTTTTATGTGAGAGGAGTGTTTTTCATTTTTCATTCATGTCAAAACTTGTATGTAATATTCTTTTATTGGGGCACTTCCAGGTTGCGGAAGTTGTCACCTTTTGTATATTATTTACTTTTCCGCATTAGGATAGACCCAAAGAGGGGAGCACAAGTAACCGGTGGGAGACCATCTCGAGGAGTCGAGTCCGGGTCTCCTAACCCTAGAATTGGTAGGGTTGCTTGCCGCTCTCGTAGGGGTCTAGGGGTGTGGGACTGGCTATTCATCACTACCGTGGAATCCGTGTTTTATACTGGCTCGTATTAAAAACACGGACGTCCTAGTATATCCATTATTTCATATGATATTTTCTGCTGCGATATCTGTGATGTGATCATTTGATATGTTCTGATGGATACAGTATATAGTATGTATGATATATTATATAGACGTTACTTATGTTTTGCACCCGTACTAGCCCTGCCCTGCTCTGTCGTTAGTTACCTAACCTAACGGTGCACGAGGGGACATCGAGGCGACTGCGGATGGCAGAAGTGTACGTCGTATTTATCTATGATGTTTAGGTGACTTAAATGATGGGACTTCATTAATGTGATTAATGAAAGAAAAGAAACCTAAAAGATGTTGTAGAATCAAATTTTAAATTAAAGGGGTAGCTACAGTTTTGTTTTGCATAGCGGTATATATGATATACCCTGCACCTTATTCGATGAGGAAAAGGCTGAGATCCCTTCACCGGGAGTGACCCCTTTAGCAATAACTGGCAAATGCTGCACACTCGGTTTGACTTTTGATTGCTTCTATAGTTTCTTCTCTGCACAGTGATATATATGATATATCCCGCACCTCATTCGACGAGGAAAGGGCCGACGATCCCTTCACCGGGAGTGACCCCTTTAGCAAAACTAGAAAAGCCTCAAAATCACTCCATTTCAAAACTTCACTTGTATCCACAACGATATCAATTTCATTACGCAATAGGTTTTCAGAAAAACCTGTCGTAGCCCTCCGTCATTTCAGATAAGTACTAGTTAGTATTCGTGCTACGTTTGTTGACTATGTTAAGGCGTAGTGTGTGGTAGCTAATTAGTGCTTATCTGTATAAGCATATGACGCGATTGGATTAGGGTAGTCATGCGACTTTGTTGACTATGTTAAGGGTCGTGCGAGTGGGTTTAATTCAATCAGGAAATGACGGGTTGAACTTGACTAGCACTTATGATTTGTTGACTATGTTAAGGTCATATAGCTGCTAGGGGCAAAATATTATCGGGAATTTTAAGTGTTGAAATTTGCAATGAGATTGCATACCTTCTATGAGATAGTTGGATCTCGATACCCACTGCGAGTAAGAGTTACTCCTGGAAGAGTTTTACGCATTACAATTAGCCGATCAAGTAGGTGTCTAGAAAGGTGTCAACGGGGTTACGCCTCTGGGAAAACAAGGTTTACTTTAATTAGGTCCGTGCGAAAGCACGGGGAACCTCCCTCAAAGTACCGACACTGGCCTGGCTGAAAGATTGACGAAGTTGTAGGGTGTAATTAATCCCGGCTAGTCTTTTCTTTTAGGGTTTGAAGGAAGATTTGATAAAAACTAGTGGGAGCCATCCTGATTAGATAAGATAATAACCAATCTGATCTTGCAAGAGCATACGCTAAAGTGTTTTCCTCTCTCTCTCTCCAGGTAGCGACCATTTCATGCCCTAATCAAGATAATAATATGGATGTATTGACCGAACCCGCATGTTATACTGTGCTGGGGAACGTTGGTTCCGTTCCTTCTTATAAGAGTTATAGGACTGAACAGGATATAGGGGAATACCAGGATTCCCATGCCACCCGATTGAAGAAAGTACATAGTGATGCATTTTCTACGGGTGTGTTCGTTATAGAGAACTGTTTCTCCATTTGCCCTACATCCTGGGTATTAGATACCGGGTTAGGATCCCATATATGTAATCAGTTACATGGGCTAAGGAAAGGTAGAGAACTTGGAGAAGGTGATAAAGACATAAGAGTTGGAAATGGTGCAATAGTTGCAGCTAAGACTGTCGGGGAATATCACCTTGCATTACCAACTGGTAATACATTGGTTCTGAACGAATGCTATTACATGCCGAACCTAATATGCAACATTATATCGGTTTCTTTGTTGAGTAAAGAGGGATATAATTTTGTATTACAGGACAATGTTATGAACATTTTCCATAACCAAAAGTTGGTTGGATCAGGCACGTTGTGCAATGGCATTTATGTTCTAAATCAATCAACAGTTCTGAGCATAACAAACACACAAAAGAGGAAGAGTTCAGAACTGAACGAATCCTTCTTGTGGCATTGTAGACTGGGTCACATCAATGTGACACGACTGGCTAAGTTGCATAAGGATGGATATTTGAAACCATTCGAATTTTCATCTTATGACACTTGCCAGTCATGTCTCAAAGGTAAGATGACCAAAACTCCGTTTACGGGACACGGAGAAAGAGTTACCGAACTCTTGGGACTGATACATAGTGATGTATGCGGTCCCATGTCTACACATGCCACGGATGGTTCTTCGTACTTCATTACATTCACTGACGATCTCTCTAGATTCGGATATGTGTTCCTGATGAAACAGAAATCAGAAGCTTTTGAGAAATTTAGAGAATATAAACAAGAAGTCGAAAACCAAACCGGAAAAAGTATTAAAATCCTTCGATCTGATCGAGGAGGTGAATACTTAAGCAATGAATTCCTGGACTTCCTAAAAGAGAATGAGATTCTCTCTCAGCTAACTCCTCCATATACACCACAGCACAACGGTGTATCAGAACGGAGGAACCACACCCTATTAGATATGGTGCGCTCTATGACGAGCACAGCTGAGTTACCTATTTCCTTCTGGGGATATGCACTGGAGACAGCAGCATACCTATTGAATCAAGTTCCATCTAAATCTGTACCTACCACACCATATGAGATATGGAGTGTGAAGAGACCATATTTTAAACGAGTTAAGATATGGGGTTGTCCGGCCTATGTCAAAAGACAAAATCCGGACAAACTCGAGGCACGGTCAGTTCTTTGCAAGTTTGTGGGATATCCTAAGAATTCCCAAGGATATCTTTTCTACCATGCTGAAGAACAAAAGGTGTTTGTTTCTCAATATGCCACCTTTTTAGAAAAGGAATTCCTTGAAAAAGAAATTAGTGTCAAAGTGGTAGAGCTGGAAGAAGTTCCAGATACACAAACCGTAACTGAAGATTTAGTGGAACCAGAAGATTCAATACCTCCCAATGAACCTCAGCCTCTCCGCCGATCTAGTAGGGTTCCTCGCCAACCTGAGAGATACTACGGTTTTCTCTTGGATGGTGGGAGCGAGGATTTCATCATGGAAGATGATGACCCAACTAGTTTTGAGCAGGCCATCACAAGTAGGGACTCGGTAAAATGGCTGGATGCTATGCGGTCCGAGATGGAATCCATGTACACCAACAAAGTATGGACTTTGGATGTTGCTCCTGAAGGGGTAAAACCCATTGGGAGCAAGTGGATCTTCAAGAAAAAACTTGGTGTAGATGGGAAAGTAGAGACTTTCAAAGCTAGACTTGTTGCAAAAGGTTTTCGTCAAAGACCAAGTGTGGACTATGACGAAACCTTTTCTCCAGTGGCTATGCTTAAATCCATCCGGATCATGCTTGCCATCGCTGCATATCATGATTACGAAATCTGGCAAATGGATGTTAAGTCCGCCTTTCTAAATGGTGATTTAGAAGAGTGCGTGTACATGACTCAGCCAGAGGGCTTCGTAGATAGTGGGAGCAGCGGGAAGGTGTGCAAGCTGCTTAAATCCATTTATGGATTAAAGCAAGCATCGCGGAGTTGGAACATCTGCTTTGACGTCGTTATCAAAGAGTTTGATTTCGTCAAAAACCCAGATGAACCTTGTATTTACAAGAAGGTGGCAGAGAGTAAGGTTGTCTTCCTCGTATTATACGTGGACGACATACTATTGATAGGAAATGATATTCCTATGCTGCAATCGGTCAAGCTCTTCTTATCACAAAGATTCTCAATGAAAGATCTTGGTGATGCCTCCTGCATATTGGGAATTAGGATCTATAGAGATAGATCCAAACGGATATTGGGATTGTCCCAATCCAGGTACATTGACACCATACTAAAGAGGTTTAGTATGGAAGAATCCAAGCGTGGGAACTTGCCCATGATCTCTGGAGTCACTCTCTCCAAAGAGATGTCTCCCAAGACTAATTTGGAGAGAGCTCGCATGCAAGGGATACCCTATGCTTCGGCTGTAAGCTCTATCATGTATGCGATGCTATGTACCAGACCCGATGCAGCATACTCACTAAGTGTAGTGAGCAGGTATCAAGCTGATCCTGGAGAGAGTCACTGGACAGCTGTGAAGAGCATTCTCAAGTACTTGCGAAGGACTAAAGAGATGCTCTTGGTGTATGGTAACGGAGAAATCCAAGTGGAGTCCTTTACCGATTCGAGCTTCCAAAGTGATAAGGACGACTCTAAGTCGCAGTCGGGATTTGTCTTTACCCTTTACGGAGGGGCGGTTAGCTGGAAGAGTTCCAAGCAGGAAACCGTGGCAGACTCGACTAATGGAGGCTGAATACATCACTGCCAACGATGCTGCTAAAGAGACTGTCTGGATCAAGAAGTTCATTACAGAACTTGGTGTGGTTCCATCCATTGAGCATCCAATACCTTTGTATTGCGATAACAATGGACCGGTGGCTTTGGCTAAGGAACCCAGGTCCCATCAGCGATCCAGGCATATTCTGAGGCGGTATCACCTCATCCGGGAGATAGTTGATCGCCGGGAGATCGAGGTCAGGAGGGTTGACACGAAGAACAACACGGCGGATCCACTCACGAAGGCCATTCCCCAGATACAGTTTGAGAGACTCTTCGGGATGCTCGATATGCGATACTACAGCAGTTGGCCCTAGTGCAAGTGGGAGATTGTTAGTTGTATGTTTGCCCTAGAGGCCAGTATTGTACAGATGATATATATTATATTGGATGCTTGGACATATATAGAGATGATTTTCTTGCTCGATATGATAGTATGCTATCTGGTTGCACTTTATCTTAACATGTACACTAGTCTCTTTAAATTGTCTTATAGTTACATGTTGGTAAAGCCCTTAAGATGTGTACTTGGCTACCTAGACTATGATGCAGATCATACTAGTGGGGACATGATAGTCCATAAGTACATCCTTCAAGGTCCCTATTCGTGGGTGTATCAAGACGGGGCATCGATATACCAGTGTAGACTAGCGTATACGCTTCTCGACCCATGAGATGGGTGATGGATGATCCCATATCCATTGGTGTTTGACATCAGAGATGGTATACGGGTGCTCAGTGGAGACTGGGTACACTGGACGGACTCGCCAAGAACTCCCAGATGGTATTATACCTCACGTCAGATGGCAGTTCTCAGGTGACACTTGTGCAGGTTAGTCTGTAGACCCGAGATCGTCATAGAGTCTTGTGTGATTCCCACTGTGCTTTGATCTCCACCTTACCACGTATATGAGGGTGTACAAAACGGTGGTTTTTGGGTATAGTCCCAAGTCACATGGAGGCGATGATCGATAGAAGGGGTTTCTTCTCTCCCAGTATTGGGGGTTGATGTTGCGCTGTGCTCGATGGGCCGTAACAGGGAAGTCCCTGGCCATGGCTGATCAGAGATTTGCTGGTAAGTGTTACCAGTAGTTTCTCGACCCGTTATGAGCCTCACATCGGCACGACTTATCGGTTATTGGGGTCTGACATTTACCATCCCTAGACTTAATATGCGACATATCAGACGAACAGACCGGACTGTACGGTAAGTGTTACTGGTTGGATTCACAGGAGTGTGAGCGGGCTTGCTCGTCGATCTTCTGATCGCTCAATACCCGGGTGGCCGTTACGTTTAGCAGACCGCTTGCGGCTAGTGGATGCTTGATATGATCATCATCTTCTGCCGGCGTATTGACGAGTCTTTAGAGTCCTACACAGAGGTTTCCTGGCTCAAGCGAAACGAAATAAGAGCTCATATGAGATATGTGCGGGACCGAGAATAATGCGTGTATGTGATACAGTATTTCATTCTCGCGATGAATGTTTCGATTGGTTGTATGCGACATAACCTATTTATCGAATCGAAGAATGATTCGATAATTCGATACATTGAATACTAGTCGGTTATGTGCGACATGACCGGATCATTGAATCAAGTATTGATTTAATGATTTAATTTATAATTATATATTTTATATATTACTTTGCATTAACTAGTATTGGTTCACATTAAAAGGATTTTCTCACTTGATGTGCACATTGTATATGTGATATATTTTTGTGTGCACTTGTTTGTATCATGTTTGATGATACATGCTAACTTGAGTTTGTGTAAAGATTAAACCATGGTTATATGAATGGTTAAGGTTTTTGTTTATTTATTCATTTATTTATTTTGATTATTTATTTTGGAAAAGAAAATGAAAATGGTGGCTTTCTTTGTCTCTTTCATGAAGCTTCATGAAGAGTTGAAAGCTTGACCATTTTTGTTTTATTCCCTTAACCTAACCATTCACCTAACCCTAGTTTACTCTCTACACTTGACCATGGTTAGTATATGATAAGTATTCATATTATTTTCATTTTAAAAGAGACTCATCATATTCTATCTTCTTCTTCTTCTTCTTCAAGAAGAAAGCTTGCCACCATTAATGGCATCTTGAGAAAAAGAGTGAGAAATCCAATTCTAAAGTGAACCCACCTCCTATTTCTTCATCCTGTACCTCTTGCCAAGTAGTATAGGGTGTTTTCTTCACAAGTTTCACAACTTGGTGAAGTTGGAGCTTGATCTTGAGTTGCCTCGACGTAGATCTTCTTCGGCATCGAAGTCGACAACCTAGTCCGCCCATTTCTCCGATGGAGCCGATGCTAGAGTCCGGGATCCGATATGGAAAGCGAGGGGACGTCTACGTGGAGCTAAGGAAGTGGAGAACCGGATCTACAAAGGTTGTAGCTTCTTTCTTTTAGTTAAGATGTTAACTAGTTTCACTTTTCGCCTAAACTCTAGTCAACGAATCCGTATTAGGGTTTCTCGGCACTTGTAAAATTTAAAATTGGCATGGTTGATGCCTTATGAGACCTCATTAGTGTGCCTAGGAACCCTACACCCGCATCTCTTGGCTTTGAGACGGAGGGGGCTTCACTCTAGAATTGGCGGGCTATTCGCCGCACTCGTAGGGGGTACAGGTTGACCCAAGGAGGGGTGCTCAAGTTACTGGATTCCGTGAAGTGCTTGGTGGTCCATTCACTTTGTTGATGGCGGCTGCCTCGCTTCAGGTTTTGGCGGGTAACTTTTCGCGCCTGTAGGGGTTTAGGATTTCATTGCACAGGCTATCCACACGACCAGGGGAACGTCGGGTTTCAGTAGCGGCTCTATGAAACCCGGGGCTCCCAGATTATCTGTATTGTTCTGCGATGCTTATTACGTTGAGAATCTTTGTGATAAGAAGAGCTTGACCGATTGCAGCATAGGAATATCATTTCCTATCAAGAGTATATCATCCACGTACAATACGAGGAAGACAACCTTACTCTCTGCCACCTTTTTGTATTTACAAGGTTCATCTGTGTTTTTGACGAAATCAAACTCTTTGATAACGACATCAAAATAGATGTTCCAACTCCGCGATTCTTGCTTTAACTCGTAAATAGATTTAAGCAGCTTGCACAACTTTCCGCTGCTCCCACTGTCTACGAAGCCCCCTGGCTGAGTTATGTACATGCACTCTTCCAAATCACCATTCAGATAGGCGGTCTTAACATCCATTTGCCAGATTTCGTAGTCATGGTATGCAGCGATGGCAAGCATGATCCGGATGGATTTAAGCATAGCCACTGGAAAAAAGGTTTCGTCATAATCCACACCTGGTCGTTGACGAAAACCCTTTGCAACAAGTCTAGCTTTGAAAGTCTCCACTTTCCCATCTACACCAAGTTTTTTCTTGAAGATCCACTTGCTCCCAATGGGTTTTACCCCTTTAGGAGCATCTTCCAAAGTCCATACTTTGTTGGTGTACATGGATTCCATCTCGGGCCGCATTGCTTCCAGCCATTTCACAGAGTCTCCACTCGAAGCTAGTCTGGTCATCATCCTCCATGATGCAATCCTCGCTTCCACCATCAATGAGAAAATCGTAGTATCTCTCAGGTGGATGAGGAACCCTACTAGATCGGCGAAGAGACTGGGGTTCGTTGGGCACTATCGAATCATCTGGTTCCACTAAATCTTCAGTTACAGTTTGTGTATCTGGAACTTCTTCCAATTCTACCTCTTTGCCACTAATTGCTTTTAGAAGAAATTCCTTTTCTAAAAAGGTGGAATGCTGAGCAACAAACACCTTTTGTTCCTTACTGTTGTAGAAAAAATATCCATACGAATTCTTTGGATATCCCACAAACTTGCAAAGAACTGATCGTGCCTCGAGTTTGTCCGGATTTTGCCTTTTGACATAGGCCGGAAACCCCATATCTTAACTCGTTTAAGATATGGTCTCTTTCCACTCCATATCTCATATGGTATGGTAGGTAAAGATTTAGATGGTACTTGATTCAATAGGTATGCTGTTGTCTCAAACATATAACCCCAAAAGGAAATAGGCAACTCAGTAGTGCTTATCGTAGAGCGCACCATATCTAATACGGTGCGATTCCTCCGTTCCGATACACCGTTGTGCTATGGTGTATACGGAGGAGTAAGCTAAGAGAGAATCCCATTCTCTTTTAGGAAGTCTAGGAACTCTGTGCTCAAGTATTCACCTCCTCGATCAGATCAAAGGATTTTAATACTTTTACACGTTTGGTTATCGACTTCGGATTTATATTCTTTGAATTTCTCAAAAGTTTCAGACTTGTGTTTCATCAGGAAGACATGTCCGAATCTTGAGAGATCGTCAGTGAATGTAATGAAGTATGAGGAACCATTTCTGGCATGTGTAGACATGGGACCACATACATCACTATGTATCAGTCCTAAGAGTTCCGTAACTCTTTCTCTGTGTCCTTTAAACGGAGTTTTGGTCATCTTTCCTTTGAGACATGACTGGCAAGTGTCATAAGATGAAAATTCGAACGGATTCAAATATTCATCCTTATGCAACTTAGCTATTCGTGTCGCATTGATATGACCTAGTCTACAGTGCCACAAGAAGGATTTGTTCATTTCTAAACTCTTCCTCTTGTGTGTGTTTTGTACATTAAGGACTGTAGTTTGATCTAAAACGTATATGCCATTATTTAACGAGCCTGATCCAATCAACTTTTGATTCAGGAAGATGTTCACAATATTATACTGTGCTATAAAATTATATCCTTCTTTACTTAATAACGAAACTGATATAAGATTGCATATTAGGGTCGGAATGTACTAGCATTCTTTCAGAATCAATGCATTACCATTTGGTAATACAAGGTGATATTCGCCAACTGCTTTGGCTGCAATATTTGCACCATTCCCTACTCTTACGGTATGATCACCCATTTCTCTACTTTTCCTTAGCCCATGTAACATATTACATATGTGGGATCCTGATCCGGCATCTAATACCCTGGACGTAGAGTGAACTGAGAAACAGTTCTCAATAACTAACACACCCGAAGAAGAAGCATCAACATGTTTCTTCTTTGTTTGGGCAGCATGGCAATCCGGATATTCCCCTATTCCTTGTTCAGTCTTATAACAATTATAAGAAAGAAAGGAACCAACGTTGCTCTGCACAGTATAATATGCGGGTTCGGTCAATACATCCATATTATTATCTTGATTAAGACGTGACATGGTCGCTATCTGGAGAGAGAGAGAGAGCAGAAAATACTTTAGCGTATGCTCTTGCAAGATCAGATTGGTTATTATTTTATCTAATCAGGATGGCTCCCACTATTTTTATCAAATCTTCCTTCAAACCCTAAAAGGAAGGACTAGCTGGGATTAATTACACCTTACAACTTTGCCAATCTTTCAGCCAGGCCAGTGCCGGTACTTTGAAGGAGGTTTCCCGTGCTTTCGTACGGACCTAATTAAAATAAACCTCATTTTCCCAGAGACATAACCTCGTTGACACCTTTCTAGACACCTACTTGATCGGCTAACTGTCTTGTGTAAAACTCTCCCAGGAGTAACTCTTACTCGCAGTGGGTATCGGGATCCAACTATCTCATAGAAGGTATGCAATCTCATTCCAAATTTCAACACTTGAAATTTCCGGTAATATTTTGCCGCAAGCGATCTATGACCTTGACAAGGTCAACAAAGCATAGACCGCAAGTCAAGTTCAACCCGTCACTTCTTGATTGAATTAAACCCACCCGTACGACCCTTGACAAGGTCAACAAGGCCGCACGACTACCCTAATCCAATCGCATCATATGCTTTGCAGATAAGCACTAATCAGCTATCGTACACTGCGCCTTGACAAGGTCAACAAGCGCAGCATGAATACTAAATACTACTTATTTGAAATGACGGAGGGCTACGACAGGTTTTCCAGAAAACCTATTGCATAATGAACTTGATATCGTTGTAGAATCGAGTGAATTTTGAAAAGGAGTGTTTTTGAGGCTTTCACGAGTTTTGCTAAAGAGGTCACTCCCGGTGAAGGGATCTCGGCTCGTTCCATATCGAATAAGGTGCTGGATATTTCATGAATATCACTGTGCAAAGCAGAAACTATAAAAAGCAATAAAAAGAAAAACGGAGTGTTGTAGCATCTGCTAGCTTTTTCTAAAGAGGTCACTCCCTGTGAAGGGATCTCGGCTCTTTCCTTATCGAATAAGGTGCTGGATATTCTATAAGGAATACCGCTATGCAAAGCAAAAACTAGAGCTACTCTTTCTGAAAATTTGATACTACAACATCTTTTAGGTTTCTTTTCTTTCATTAATCATATTAATGAAGTCCCATCATTTAAGCTTCCTAAGCATCACAGAAGTAACGAAAATACAACGTACACTTATGCCATCCGCATTCGCAACAGTGTCCCGTTATGCACCGTTAGGTTACTTAACTAACGGCATACCGGGATGGGACTAGCGCGGATGCAAAACATAAGCAACGTCTACTATATATCTCATATATAATGTATACCATTCATCTCAGAATCCACAGTGATCACATCACAGAGCAGCAGAAGAAACATATGAAATATTGGATATACTAGGAGGTCCGTGTATCATTTCGAGCCTATATGAAACACGGATTCCACGGTCGCGATGGATAGCCAAACCCACATCCCTAGACCACTACGAGAGCGGCAAGAAACCCTACCAATTCTAGAGTTAGGAGACCTGGACTGGACTCCTCGAGTTGGTCTCCCACTGGATTCTAGAACCCGGTTACTTGTGCTCCCCTCCTTGGGTCTATCCTAATGCGGAAAAGTAAATAATATACAACAATGGTGACATCATCCTCAACTCGGAAGTGCCCCAATAAAAGAATATTACATACAATTAATTTTACATGAATGAAATGAAAAACTCTCATCTCACATAAAACCCCCAGCTATTCAAAACACGACGATCCAATAAAACATATATAGCAACACATAACATCACATGTCATGAAATAGCTAGACGATGTTAAACCATTCGATCGAATCAACGAATTCCAAAAATATCCCTAGATAACTCGACACTTGAGCAATATCAAAAATACCCAGAAGCATGCCCCAGTAGATATAGACCAACCGTAGAAGTATCGAACCAAGCCTCACACATGGCGCCGCGGAACCGCCGCTAAACCCCATGGTTTAGCCGCGGTTCTGGAGTCATGTTGTCGAGTTAGGGTGTCGTTCTTCTAGAGGGTCCATAGTTTTACCTGCACGATTTTTTGAGGATTTTTAATGTGAAAAATTCCAACATTTTGAAAAATTTCCAGAAAGTGGGCTATTTCGGATTTTCGGAGTTCGTTCGAACTTCTTACTTCGTCTAGATGACTCCTAATGCTCTAGCAAGGCTCTGATACCGCTGTAGGGTTCCTTGGCACAACTACAAGGTTACATAAGGCATCAAGCATGCCGATTTCAAATTTTCTAGTGTGCCAAACAACCTAACCTAGGATCTAGCTAGAGTTTTAGGAGTGATACTATAAAGTAAACTACTTTATGACTAAGTGATAACGGAATACAACCTTTGTAGACTGGTCCTTCACTTCAATAGCTCCTTGTAGTGGTCCCTCCGTTGCGATCATAGTACTCCCGGACTCTTCCATGGCTTCTCAAGGTGAAAGGAACGGTCTTGCTTGAAGTCTTCGAGGCCGAAAATGATCTACATCGATGAGACACTAACTCAAGCTACTGCTTCACTAATTGAGAGAACACCCTATACTAAATTGCTAATCTAGTAGAGGATGATGAAATAGGATGTGGGCTCACTTTAGTTTTATTTTTCTCACAATATTTTCTCACTTTGAAAAAACCTAGCAAGCTTTTTTCCAAAGGATGAAGAAGATGAAGCAAAGAAATGAGAATGAACTAATGAGGTGAGAGAATCAACCATGGGTGAGTTTGTATCATATAATATCTCATGTAGAGACATAACTATAGCTAAATTATAATGGTTAGGTTAATAAATATCTTAAGTAAAACAAAATGAGTGGACTAAGTCAATGCATCCACAAGCTTCATGCATGTGACTAATTGTCCACTAATTTGGATTTACTTTAAATATTTAAACTCCATATTATAATTAGTATGGTGTAAGTCTCATACACCCATGTAGTGTGTATCAACAACTATGACACAAAAATAACATAATTAATATATATCATATATATATTAAGTGTGCACATGTGAGAAAAATAAATGCTTATGTGAGCTAATATTAGTTAATGTAAACTAGTATATTAAATATACAATTATACACTAAATTATCAAATCAACACTTGATTTAATAATCCGGTTATATCACATATAACCGACTAATATCATATGTACCATTTTATTGAATCAACACTTGATTCGATAACCCGGCTATATCATATATAACCGACCGATACAAAAATCGCGAGAATAGAATACGGTATCGCATTCTCGTATTATTCTCAGTCCCACACATATCATATATGTGCTCCTACTTTATTTTTCTTGAGCCAGTAAAAGCTCTATGTAGGACTCTAATGACTCGTCAATACGCCGGCAGTAGGTGATGATCACATCAAACACCCACAAGCCATCAGCAGTACTAGCTGGACGTAATGGCTACCTAGGTATTGAGCGATCAGAAGATCAACAAGCAAGCCCGCTCTAGCTCCTGTAAAGCCTGTCAGTAACACTATCGTACAGTCCGGTCTCTTCGTCTAATATGTCGTATATCCAGTCTAGGGGTGGTAAACATCAGACCCCAATAACCGATAAGTCATGACGATATGAGGCTCATAACGGGTCGAGAAACTACTGATAATACTTACCAGTAAATCTCTAAATCATCCCTGGCCAGGGACTTCCCTGTTATGGCCAATCGAGCACAGCGCAATATCAACCCCCAATAACGGGAGAGACGGAACCCCTCCTATCGCTCATTGCCTCCATGTGACCCGGGACTGTACCCAAAAACCACCATTTTGCACGTCCTCTTGAACGCGGTAAGGTGGAAATCAAAGCACAGTGGGAATCACACAAGACTCTATGACGATCTCGGGTCTACAGACTAACCTGTACCAGTGTCACCAGAGAACTGCTATCTGACGATAGGTATAATACCAGCTAGGAGTTCTATGCGAGTCCGTCCAGTGTACTCAGTCTCCACTGAGCACCTGTATACTATCTCTGATGTCAAACACCAATGGATATGGGATCATCCATCGCCCATCAAATGGGTCGAGAGGCGTATACGCTAGTCTACTCTGGTATATCGATGCCCCGTCTCGATACACCCATGACTAGGAACATTAAAGGATGAACTTATGGACTACCATGGCCCTAGCAGTATGATCTGCATCATAATCCTGGTAGTCAAGTACTCATCCTAAGGGCTTTACCAACATGTAACCATAAGATAGTATCAAGAGAAAAGTATACATGTTAAGATAAAGAGCAACCAGAACTATCATATCGAGCAAGAAAGTCCTCTCAATATATGTCCAAGCATCCAATATAATATACATCATATGTACAATAATGGCCTCTAGGGCATACATAAAACTAACAGTGTCCACCTTCTAGAAGGTAATCTGTAATAAAATACGGATTACAGTCTGCTGTATATACATACCTGCATTCGGATAAAAACCCGAATGCCCAAAGAGATAGAATAACACGAAGAACGTAATACTAGAATATACATATCGAAATACATATATGTAAACTATTAAATCAATACCTGATTTAATAATCCGTCTCAAACCCGAGCCGGCTAGTATTACCAACAGTCCGATCGAAAGTCCGAGTAAAAAGTACATTAATCGATCGAGACCCTGCACATATCCAATACGGCTACTACATCATTTTTCCTGAACTAGGGAAATCCTTTGTGTGGGACTCTAAAGACTCGACAGTACGCTGGCAGTGAGTTACTGGATAAATCCATAACCACCAGCACGTCAGCGGCACTAGCTGTACGTAAGGGCTACTCGGGTACTTGTCGAAAAGGAAGGCCGAAGTGCAAACTCATCCGGATCCCTACTGAGCCTATCTGTGACAATCTCCGTACAGTCCGGTCTCTTCATCTGAGAGTATTGTATACCAGTTCTAGGGGTGGTAAACGTCAGAACCTGATAACCTGGTAATTCGTGCTGATACGGCTCAAGACTAATCTGGGAAAATACTGATCAGCCTATCAGTAAATCCTAACTGCCTTGGCCAAGGTCTTATGGTCCTGACCGATCAAACACGGTGCGATATTGACTCCCAATACCAGGAGAGACGAATCCCCGACAATCGCTCATTGCCTCCATGTGGCTCGGGACTGTACCCAACCAAAACCTGTTTGCACGACTCAGTAGAGCCGTATTAGGGTAGTGATCAAAGCATAGTGGGAACTCACACGAGACAAATGATGATCTCAGGTCTAAAGACCACCCTGTACTCATGTCACCTGAGAACTTCCATTTGAAGATAGGTATAGTACCATCTGGAAGTTCTCGGCGAGTCCGTCCGGTGTACTCACCCCTAGTGAGCACCTGTAGGCGATCTTAGGTGAGAAAGACCAATGGTTGTGGGACCATACCATCGCCCCTCGTCGGGGTCTTGAAATGTATACACTAGTCTACTCCGGAATATCGATGCCCAGTCTCGATACTCCCATGACTAGGGACCATTTAAGGATGTGCGTACCGACTACCCAGATCCCACAAGTATGATCGCCATCACAACGCAGGTAGTCTAGCAATGATCCTACAGGCTTTATCAACATGTATAAAAGATATGTAATGGCAAGTAAAACATGCACATGTTAAGATAAAGACAAACCAGATAGCATACTATCATATCGAGCAAGACTGTCCTGTACATATATATGTCCAAGCATCCATATGTATACATATACAATAATGGCTTCTAGGGCATACATGTCCAACAATCTCCCACTTTCACTAGGGCCATATATGTTGGCGTACTGAGTATCCAACATCTGCTCTAGGGCCAGCTGTTGGCGTACAGCATACCCAACATCTCAAAAAGTCTCTCGAACCACGCTTGAGGAAGGGCCTTGGTGAATGGATCTGCACTGTTGTCTTTTGTATCCACTCTCCGGACCTCGATCTCCTGGAGATCTACGATCTCCCTGATCATGTGATACCGCCTTAAGATGTGCCTGGATTTATGATAGGACGTGGTTCCTTCGCTAAAGCTATAGCCCCATTGTTATCGCAATACAAAGGTATTGGGTCAACAATGGACGGAACTACCTGAAGTTCACTAATGAACTTCTTCATCCAGACCGCCTCTTTTGCGGCATCGCTTGCAGCAATGTATTCAGTCTCCATCATCGAGTCTGCGACGGTATCCTGTTTGGAGCTCTTCCAACACACCACCCCTCCGTTGAGGGTAAACACAAAACCCGAGACAGACTTGCTGTCATCCTTGTCACTCTTGAAGCTTGAATCGGTAAAGGACTCGACCTTTAGGTCTCCATTACCGCAAACCAAGAACATCACCTTAGTCATTCTCAGGTATTTGAGAATGTTCTTTACTGTTGTCCAGTGGTCCTCACCTGGGTTCGACTGATACCGGCTCACCACGCTTAGTACATAAGCTACATCTGGCCTTGTACATAGCATCGCATACATTATATATCCTACCGCCGAAGCATTGGGTATAGTGCTCATGCGAACCCTCTTCTCGTTAGTTTTGGGAGACATCTCCTTGGAGAGGGTGATTCCATGCAATGCGGGTATGTTACCGCACTTGGAATATTCCATACTAAATCTCTTTAGTACGGTCTCTATGTACTTGGACTGTGAAAGTCCCAGTAATCTCTTGGATCTATCTCTATAGATCTTAATCCCCAGAATGTACGAGGCATCACCCAGGTCCTTCATGGAGAACCTTTGTGATAAGAATAGCTTGACTGATTATAGCATAGGAATGTCATTTCCTATCAAAAGAATGTCGTCCACGTACTAGACTAGGAACATGACGGTTCATCCTACAATCTTCTTATAAATACAAGGCTCATTCTCGTTCTTGATGAAGTCAAATTCCTTGACTGTTTCATCAAAACAGATGTTCCAGCTCCACGATGCCCGTTTTAATACATAAATGGATTTAAGCAACTTGCACACCTTCCTGCTGCTCCTACTGTTTGCGAAACCTTCTGGCTGATCCATATAAACGCACTCTTCTAAACTTCCATTTAGAAAAGCCGTTTTTACGTCCATCTGCCAGATCTCATAGTCATGGAAGGCAGCGATAGCAAGTAGGATTCAAAAATTTGAGCATAGCCACTGGAGAAAAGGTTTCGTCATAGTCCACACCTGGTCTTTGACGAAAACCTTTTGCAACGAGTCTAGCCTTATAGGTTTCCACCTGCCCATCTACACCAATTTTCTTTTGTAGATCCATTTGCATCCAACGGGCTTTACCCCAGGTGGAGCAATATCTAAGCTCCACACTTTATTAGTGTACATGGACTCCATTTTGATCGCATAACATCCAGCCACTTATCAGAGTCCCTACAGATAATGGCCTGCCTGAAACTAGTAGGATCGTCTTCTTCAAAGATGCAATTTTCTCGATCCCCGTCTATGAGAAAACCGTAGTATCTCTCGGGTGGATAAGAAATCCTACCAGATCTGCGGAGTGGCTGAGGTTCGTCTGGGACTATTGAATCCTATGGTTCTACCAAACCTTCAGTTATAGTACGTCCCTCTAGAATTTCTTCTAGTTCTACCGTTCTACCACTTATTTCTTTTGCAAAAAATTGACACTCTAAAAAGGTGGCATGCTGAGCAACAAACACCTTCTGTTCCTCAGTATGGTAGAACAGATATCTATAACTGTTCTTAGGATATCCTACAAACTTACACAAAATTGACCGTGCCTCCAGTTTATCTGGATTATGCTTTTTAACATAAGACGGACAACCCCATATCTTAAATCTTTTAAGATACGGCATTTTACCATTCTATATCTCGAATGGTGTCTTAGGCACGGATTTGGATGGAACATCATTCAACAGATATGCCGCTGTCAAAAGCGCATGTCGCCAAAATGAAAGAGGCAACTCGGCATTACACATCATGGAGCGAACCATGTCCAATTGGGTACGGTTCCTCCGCTCTGATACACCGTTGTGCTGTGGTGTATACAGAGGAGTAGCTTAGAGAGAATTCCATTCTCTTTTATGTATTCTAGGAATTCCGTGCTTAAGTACTCCCCTCCTCTATCAGATCAGAGGATTTTGATACTTTTGCCAGTCTGGTTTTTTACTTCGTTTCTGAATTCTTTGAAGTTCTTAAAAGCTTCAGATTTGTGTTTCATAAGATACACATATCCGAACTTAGAGAGATTATCAGTGAATGTGAAGAAGTACGAGAACCCACCCCTTGCATGTATAGACATTGGACCACATACATCACTGTGTATGAGTCCCAAGAGCTCTGCTGCTCTTTCTCTGTGTCCGGTGAATGGAGATTTGGACATCTTTCCTTTGAGACAAGATTAACAAGTTTCATAAGATGAAAATTCGAATGTCTCCAAAAGTCCATCTTTATACAACTTACTCAGTCTTTTCTCTCCGATATGACCAAGTCTACAATGCCACAAGTAGGATTCGTTCACATCTAAACTCTTACTCTTGCGTGTGTTTTGTATATTGAGAACTGTGTTTAGATTAAGAACATAGATACCATTACACAGTGTACCTTCTGCAACCAATACCCGATTAAGGTAAATGTTCATGATATTTCTATCAAGAACAAACTTATATCCATCTTTATCAAGTAAAGAAACTGATATGATGTTGCAAACCATGGAAGGTACATAGTAGCAGTTGTTCAAAATCATAGTATTGCCATTTGGCAATGCTAGGTAATATTCACCGACGGCAGAAGTATCAACCAGTGCTCCGTTCCCTACTTTGAGGGACATATCACCAGGTCCAACAATCTTACTTTTTCTCAGTCCCTGCAATAAATTACAGATATGAGATGCTGATATGGTATCTAGTACTCAGGAAGTAGGACTGACCGAAAAACAGTTCTCAATAACAAAAGCTCCTGAAGAAGGCGCAATAGTGTGCTTCTTCTTCGTTGGGGTCATCAAGGAATTCATGCAATCCTCTTTCCTTAGTTCATACTCATGACCGCCATCATAAGTTAGAGCTAAACCGACGTTCCCCAGCCCCGAATAAGAATTCAGATCGGTCAGGCGATACATTTTTTTTATCTTGATTAGGGCGTGAAATGGTTGCTACCTAGAGAGAGAAAAGAAACACTCAGCGTGCGCTCTTGTAAGATTAGATTGGTTATTAGTTTTATCTAATTAGGATGGCTCCCACTATTTCCTCGAATTCTTCTTCAAATCTTAAAAGAAGAATTAATTGGGATTAATCGCACGTAACAATACTTGCTTAACCTTTCGGCCAGGCTGGTGTCGGTACTTCGAGGGAGGTTTTCCAATGCTTTCGCGAAGTTCCTCAATTACATAACCTCTTTTTCCTGGAGGGTTAGCCCCGCTAACACCATTCAAGACGCCTACTTGGTTTATAGCATTGATAGTTGAGTGAGAAAATCTCCCAAGAGTAATCCTACTCATCAGTGGGATCAGGATCCAACTATCATCGCATGATAACCTAGATCGAAGCCACTCTAGTCACCACATTCCAGAAGGAATGCAACACTAGCAAGTTTCCTGTATATTTGAAACTCCCGCTGTGGTTTTTGCCCCTAGCGGTTTATGACCTTGACTAGGTCAACATATCATAAGTCGCTAGTCAAGTTCAACCCGTCATTATCCTAGATTAACCTAGACCCATCCGTATATACCCTTGATGTCACGACCCGAAATAGCACGTGACTGGCACTTGAATCATATGAAGTCTATAGGACCCCATCTAATTCAAGTAAGCCAAAAATCCCAGAAATCTAAACCATTTGAAGGAAGGAAGTGAAGGAAAACTGATTTTAAAGTTTGCATATAATCACTTTGAAAAGTCATAGTAAACCTTTTTAAAACATCAAGTCTTTTCCGAAAATTTCGGCAGAGTCTCCTTTGTAAATACTGGCCCCCAAACGGGTACAACACATGAAATACATAATAATGAATAAAGGCATCCCCAAGCGGGAGCTAGCTCTACGCCAATTGGCGGTCACAACCACGCAAGAAATATAATATACAACGCCGAAGGGCGAGGATTAAAACTCAAAAGGAAAACCAATGTCATCGAGAAAACCATAATAATATAGCGCGCGACTCTAAAGTCAAAAGAATATACAACTAGTCATCTAGGTCTAATAAATATACAAGTCTAGTTGATAGAGTTTACTAGATACAACTGAAATAATAAAGTACAATGGTGGTCACGATGCGAGTGAACCCACTTACTAAAGCAATCACCCGGAATGAAGTAATGTGCCAGCTAAGCCGCCAAGGAAAACCTGTACGGCAAAACCTGCAAGAAACTGTGGCACAACGGGGGTGAGTTGCCAACTCGTGAGTAGAAAACATCACCGAGCAGAAATCGCATGCATGAATCAATTCTAGGTCATACGATAATAATATATCCTCAATAATATATCCTGAACCATCTACACATAAGTGTAATACCACGTGCTCGTGTCAGTGCCTCAGGTAGAAACATATCATATATATGATGCATGAATGCATCGAAATGAAAAAAGAATACATTATAAATGAGAAAACTATTTTCTTATTTAATGAGATTTCTGTATATATAAATCGAGGTATCATCAATGAAATCAACGTAAAATCCATATCAAGTATCGACACAAAACATAAATCCCAATATCTAAAATCTCGGGCTTCGGCTATCCGGACTGGCCTATATCATAATATCTCAATACCTCAAAATCTCAATATCTCGGGCTCCGACTATCTGGACTAGCTCCTGGGCTCCGGCTACCCGGATTGGCCCCAAAAAATCAAATCTTACGACTACGTCGGTATCCTCCGGTTATCCGCCGCGTCATAAATAACCGGTCGGTAGTGCTCCCCTGCCAGGCTCAATGCCATCATCTGCGACCATCTTGCCCCGGGGTACCGCACTGGGTCTACCATGCACCCATAGACGGTTCCTCCTCCTCCTCGAATCGGGTGTATGATATCGCTCAAGAGGCGAGAAAACTCATGGTGGACGTATCTCATATCATATCACGAGAAAACCGCACTTTTTTTTTATCTTTTTGAAAATGATAAATGAGTTTATAAAATCTTGCGGTTTTTCCAAATCCAGAAATCCCATGGAAAATCCGAAATCCAAAAATGAAGAATCAATAATAGTGAATACCGGGCTCCGGCAGTCCGGACTGGCCAAGTCGAACGTTGTTTTCGGGGAGCTGGGCAGAAGAAAAAGAGGCTCCTAGCGAAACTTGTCACGCCCTACTTCAAAGCTACCAAGATAGCTAGTTAGTTCCTAGTAGCTCTATCACTTCGGGTTGAAGCACTAAAAGAAAAGAACCATATTGCATGAAAAATGAATATATAAACATGCATGGGTATATAATAAAGAATGCAATATCTAAACTAGCACAATAATGATATATCGGAACTATCAGCTAACAAGCGATATCAATGAAGTAATATTTCTAAAGAGTACATGTCATGGAAATTACCGATGATGATGTGTGTGAGCCGGCAAGCAAGTGTACGTGGAGCATACACATCATCGGTAATGGTGCTGGTGTCCTGACAGCATAGTTTCATAATAACAATAAAAACACATTTAAGCATGCAATGCGACAATAGCAACATGAATATATGGACAATGAATAGTAAACGCAGCAAATACTAATATACGTTTCTAAATACGAGTCATACCGTTTTGGCATTTGAAATAGCACGAATCGTGGTGTTTAGAAAATAGGGCTACGGTGTTATTAAGAAAAGGTACGTCCTTTGAAATATCCGTAGTATCCCTCGGCCTGTCTATAAAATACTCACGATTCGTTGGTTTTGGAAATAAGTATGACTCGAGTCCATTATAACATCTACTAAGTAACTACATGACAAAACAAAGAGACTAATCTGAAGGGTATGGAAAACCACCTACGTCTGAGTCGATATACATATCTAGAAGTCGGTGATCCCGCCTCAATAGCGTCATATACGATAAAATATATAATACGACATCCTCGAGTCAAGAGTGCTGATCTATTATCATAATTATATCTCATACGGTAAATCCATCGTACGGCATCCAAAAATAGGAGTACGGGTCGCTTATCACATATACCTCAACAACCATATGGTATCATTATCATAATATCATGAACCGGGTACTGATCTAAGTCTAGTACATACCGATACCAACAACATATATCTGCGTGTGTATGAAAACACATCGCTCATCAATCCGCTAATATAATATATCGTTTCTCATATCACGACCCAAAACATATCACCGATCACATGGCAATCGTGCCCAATCACGTCGACTCATCTCCAAGTATCATATACTATCCTCATCATCCGTTTATATGTATACATACACACACAAACACACACACACACACACACACATACACACACACACACACACACACACACATATACCCATATACGCACAAGAAACCCAAGTGTATGCGTGTGTGCAAAACTTTACTCTAGGGTTTCGCGACTAAAATTATCTAGCGACACTATCATCCAAATACACTAAAATTTAACCCATGATCTCCTAAAACCTTTCTAGCTAAAAGTAATGTTTCACATAACACATATTCGTGTGTGTGTGTGTGTGTGTACAAGATATATCATTGGCTACACTACGAACTGCGGGGGTGTTATACGCCATCCACCCGACTTCCCCCGTAGATATATATCTACTAACCTGGACGCCTCGGCGAATCTGATTTGATTTCATCTCCGTCCTTTCCACGCCACACTCGACGCCTCTGCACCCGATCTTAACAACGTACACAAGTAAAAGAGAATAAATATAATATTAGTCGCGGACACAACCAATACAAGTCAACCACGCGCACTAACCAAACGCGCACACTCTAGGTGCATGAAATGCGCCGCAACAACGCCACAAAATACAAATAGGGTCACCATACGTGGCAACACCAAACCAAAAACCCAATCGCGCTAATCACGCGCTCACAACACACTAAATATTATTTGAAATAAGTTGTAACTCATCAAAAGCTTAAAATAAATCAAATCGTTTTATTTCTAAAAACCTAGTGAGCCATAATTTCCCGTTGTAGAACAAATCTAAATGTTTTAAAAATTTTAGTGGCCACAATCCTCACTAAATATCTTAATTAGGTCATATAAATATTAACTAGATTTTTCTCTCAATTATATTCATAATTTCTAAAAACCTAGTTTGCAAAATTAAGCAATTTGGACAAATTAATTGTAACAATTTACAATTTAACAACTAAACTAGGTTTTGCATAATTTAAGATGTTAAACTATACATTGCATCCTTAATGATGTAATAAAAACCCTAACTTGAATTTCACAAACCCTCACTTGAATTCCAAACTTCCACTTAAAACCTAATTAACACTTAAATAATTTAGCTTAAGCAATAAACCAACAATTTACCATAGGATTAAGATCTTATACCACACACTTTGTAAACCTCTCATGCAAACTTAGCCTCCAAACTTGCTTCCATGCTCCAAGATCCATGCTTGAATAGCCAAGGAATAATGGGTAAGGAATGGATTTGGAGTTTGTGTGAGTTTTGATGGATTTTTGTGAGATTTTGAAGAATATTTTTGAAAGGAAAATGAAGTGGGGGAAATGGGCATATGGGGGCTGCTCGAACAAGGGGGCTCAGCCAAATTGGAGAGGGAGAGAGAGAGAGGGGCGTGGGATTTAAAGTCAATACAAGTCCATACCATAAATATCTAAATTCATACTTCTTTCATTATCTTTTCTTTTTTCAATTTCATTTCTTTTTCTCTTTAAGTGTGAGGTGTGTGTCTGTGAGGCTGCTATGGGGCTCGGCCAACAGTTGGTGGAGGTGAGTGTGTGGGCGAGTGAGTGGGAAACAAGAAAACAAACACCACACATCAATCTCTAATTACTTTATTTTCACAATTTAAGCCTGTTCATTTATATTTTCTAAAACCATCCTAACAACTTCTTTTCATTTCAAAAACCACATGTTACACTCTGGTTTAATGTGTCATGATGTACAAAACTTGTATTAACCCATTCCGATTTGTAATCATCACTAATTAAATATATTAGTGAAGGCTTAAAATAATATTTAAAATAATTAATTACGGAAAATATTTAGTAAACTGGAAATTTACAAGGGACCAATTAAATACCAAATACTAGCAATTACATAGCTAGATTATGTATAATTAGTTTTATGTAGAAAGATAATCATATCATGATTTTTACGGAAAACACCAATTATTTTACCGATTATCCGAAATTTCACCTAAACAATTTTCAAAACGTTACAATCTTCCCCCCTTAAAGAAATTCGGTCCCCGAATTTAAATTAAAACTCCACCAATATTAAAACATTTCAGCAAAACACTCAAGTCGCCGGGGCTCCGACATCGTAACTACTTAAAACACATTTTAGCGCAATGCATGCGCATGAAAACTAGTATATAACTCAAAATCAAAACTCCATCAAGCATCACGCAATCATCGGCGTCATGGTGAAGATACCAATGTCAAAGTCGAATACAAAAACCAACATGACATACATCAAAACTATAACATGTACGTAGTACGCATTGTTGTAAACTCGTCAAAACATCTGAAAGCAATGCATGCCAAACCTTTTTCAAGTCGATGTGCGATGCGCGTATCACAGCATAAGTAGCGGACGTTTATTGTAAGAAAAATAACTATATATATATATATATCCTTTGTTTAACATATACGTCCCGCCTTTTTGAAAATAATTTAGAAGGGTTTCCTTTGTAATATGTTTCGTGTCATCTCGGACACATAGGAAAATACTGAGACTATAGCTCCTTTTTGGAAATCCCTTCGAAAACTATCGATGCATGCAAAAACATATTCAGGTACTGTCCTCGGACTAGTCCTGCTCAGCTACTATACCAAATGGTAAATATCATAAAAACGTACTGCTCAAAAGAAATCATACTCAATAGTACATGTAACAAAACCACGTGCGTCTGGTGCACACCGAATCGAAATCAATGAATGTGCCAAACATGTGTACAGAAGCAAAATATAAGTGCAATGGGTGTGCACGAAAACACCTGTCTAGGGCAACGAGTGTGCCTGACAACAAAATCAGGTGCATCAGATATGCACGAAGAAATCCCGATTTAGTGCATCTGGTGTGCACCAAAATCGCATCAAGCGCGTCGAATATGCACAAGAATCCAAATCAAGTGCACAAGGTGCACGGAAACAAATATCGAATACCACAATCGAAATCGACGATATACAACAAACCTCAATCCAAATCAGGTACACCGTTGTATATAATCTCACAACCACGTGCATCAACGTGCACAAAATCAAATCAAAGTACCAAAAGTGCATGAAAATTACACCGAAGGCACAAGTCAAATCACATACATGCCATAGGCATGAAATTAAAATCAACCATCTCGAACGAAATCAAATCGAAGTCGAGCGCAACTGTGGTGCACAAAATCTCAATCATTCAAATAAATCGCCCAACATACCGAAATCCAAAATAACGGACACGTGATATTCGAATCACCAAGTCACAAATTGTAAACACTGTCGTCGATATGTCCTTCCTTCAAAATCGAGAAGGTGTCGGTGCATCCAAAGCTAGCAGAGCAAGATATCCACTTGCCTCCTTTTCATGGCCCGACGCCTTGTGCCCTTAGGCTCTCGTCTCTTACTGCGAATTACCAGTTACATAACTCTTCGGCTCAACAACCCAATATGGAAATGATGACGGAAACAGTTCCACTCTGGCACCTCCTCTAAAGATCTCTGGCCAACTATCATGGTCACTCATAACATGTCTCATCGATGATGCCGAACTTGGGCCTACTGGGTGTGCGTAATAAGACCGATCCTGGGTCCAAGTCTTCTCGTGTAGTATCCCATCATATGATATCCGGACGACGTCGAACTTTTCGATCGATTCATCAAAGTCCCATAATTCCCGAGAGCTAAACACTCGTGCACAGTTTAATAATATCCAGTACATGCCACAGTACCTATGGACCAACCGTAGAAGGGCAAACCCAAGCCTCATTAATGGCACCGCGGGACTGCCGCAAACCCTAAGGTTCAAGGGCGTTCCTATGGTCATTATGTCGAGTTAGGGTTTCATTTTTCTAGAGGGTCCACATAATTACTTGCATGTTTTTCCGAATACTTTAAACATGGAAAAATGGGTTTCTGACATTCGATCTTCTTCTATCGACTCTCAACATACCTGTATGAAGTCTTCTCTAGCTGATATCAATCAATCTGATGATCTCCCATCGGGGTGTGTAATCGATCCACATGTCCGGTCATTCGCCATGGGTGACTAGCGATCTCCTATCATATCTCTAAGTACAACTTGTGCTGCATTAGCTCCAAACATCTGGGGCGATATCTCGTCAGTCGCAGCAACATTTGGCTCATTCGTCCGCAGGCTAAACAGTGCCTCAATCATCAAGAATAACGGTGCACCAACGGTCATCAAATTCTAGCCGGCCTATAGCAGTGGCTCAATCTTCTGGTGCTGATCCGCATGTTCGAGAAATTTCAGTAAAAGCAATCCATCAACGCTCATAGCACGAAAAACACAATAAAACGACACATCTATGAAATCGTGTGTTACCGGAATCACGCCCTAGTCAGTCCTCGTCCAAGACGAGCTCATGCTGACCGCAACTCTAGCCGCAGCTCTCTCTGCCCGTGCAATCGTGGTAACAAAAACCACCAACTGATACCGATGAGGATAGATCATAGGAATGAATATAATACCGTTCAATGAAATATACATCCTAAGTCTTCTTAAGCGGAGTAGCGTATCGTAAATATGCCGCGGAACATACGCACGGTACGTCACTCTCCTCAAGTCACCTACTCCATCAACCAAGGTCAACCTACGCGACGAAAGTTCGTGTCTAATACCCCCTCGACCAAGTCTAAGTTCCGTAAGGTCAAGCCTAGGTTCCGAATATATATATATATATATATATATATATATATATATATATATATATATATATATGCCCTAGACTCGGCATAGTCAAACATAGATTCGAATCAAGGTTAAACCTAGCGCTCTGATACTAATTTTGTCACGACCCAAAATAGCACGTGACTGGCACTTGAATCATATGAAGTCTATAGGACCCCATCTAATTCAAGTAAGCCAAAAATCCCAGAAATCTAAACCATTTGAAAGAAGGAAGTGAAGGAAAACTTGTTTTAAAGTTTGCATATAATCACTTTGAAAAGTCGTAGTAAATCTTTTTAAAACATCAAGTCTTTTCCGAAAATTTTGGCAGAGTCTCCTTTGTGAATACTGGTCCCCAAACGGGTACAACACATGAAATACATAATAATGAATAAAGGCATCCTCAAGCGGGAGCTAGCTCTATGCCAATTGGCGGTCATGACCACACAAACAATATAATATACAACGCCCAAGGGCGAGGATCAAAACTCAAAAGGAAAACCAATGTCATCGAGAAAACCATAATAATACAGCGCGTGACTCTAAGGTTGAAAGAATATACAACTAGTCATCTAGGTCTAATAAATATACAAGTCTGGTTGATGGAGTTTACTAGATACAACTGAAATAATAAAGTACAATGGTGGTTACGATGCGAGTGAACCCACCTATCAAAGCAATCACCCGGAATGAAGTAATGTGCCAGTGAAGCCGCCAAGGAAAACTTGTACGGCAAAACCTGCAAGAAACTGTGGCACAACAGGGGTGAGTTGCCAACTCGTGAGTAGAAAGCATCGCCAAGCAACAAATACTAACATACGTTTCTAAATACGAGTCATACCGTTTTGGCATTTGAGATAGCATGAATCGTGGTGTTTAGAAAATAGGGCTACGGCGTTTTTATGAAAAGGTACATCCTTTGAAATATCCGTAGTATCCCTCGGCCTGTCTATAAAATACTCACGATTCGTTAGTTTTGGAAATAAGAATGACTCGAGTCCAGTCTAACATCTACTAAGTAACTACATGACAAAACAAAGAGACTAATCTGAAGGGTAAGGAAAACCACCTAAGTCTGAGTCGATATACATATCTAGTAGTCGGTGATCCCGCCTCAATAGCGTCACATATGATAAAATATATAATACGACATCTTCGAGTCAAGAGTGCGGATCTATTATCATAATTATATCTCATATGGTAAATCCATCGTACGACATCCAAAAATAGGGGTACGGGTCGCCTATCACATATACCTCAATAACCATATGGTATCTACTCAGTTGATAAAACTGCACATTTTTATTACATTTTTCGTACCATTTTCATATTAAAAAAAGGACTTTATTATAATATATCATACATATGAGGGTTTATGTGTAAAAACACTATTTTCCATGTGTTAATATATTTTAATTAGCATTTGGTAGAAAAATGTATGCAAATAAATTTATTGACCTAATCCTAGTAGAACTAAGTCTACTAAATATTATTTGAGTTGTTGTGCAAAAGATTTTCAAGTGTGCAGAATTTTTCAAAGTCTAGAATCAAGCAAATCAAGTTGTTGAAGAAGACTTGTCTAATTAAGAAGCAAAACTTGGAGACCAAGTCTGGCAGCAACTATGAGAAGATTTCAAAGATCCAAAGGTTCCAGATATCGACACATGTCACAGGGAGCAAGCCCTAAAGTTTTGATCAATTGGTCATGACCCTTGGCCGTGGATCCGCGGCCAAACCCCCCTGTTGGCCGTGGATCCGCGGCAGTATAGAGGACATAGAGTTGGAGATTTTTGGGGATGAATCTCTTCTATATTTTACCAACTTTTGATGCAAATGATTCTGGCTTTGCACTATAAAAAGGGACCGAGACCCTCTTGGAAAATTCATCAAGCATAGATTGTTCAAGTTGATTAATAAAGGTAGTTGTTCAAGCAAATGATTCTGGTTTTGTAATCATTTTCTAAGGAATAAAGTGTAGATTGTTCAAGTTGATTAATAAAGGTAGTTGTTTTATTTAATTCTTTTGCATTTTACATTATGTTTTCCCTCTCTGTCTTTTCATCTTCTTTTCCCAACATGCGCGAGTAATTCTCTGCTTGTTAGGGTTTGTAGGATTAGGGTAGGCTAATAGATGATGAACATCTCTAAACCGTTTTTAAGTCCTATAAAGTTTATGAACTTTATCAAAAGAATCATTAACATCCTAATCGGGCGCGCTAACAATTCTTTGTTAGTTCCGACCGCGATTAGAGATTAGATTAATGATTGTTTTGGTAAAGGCTAGATATGAACGGAGTTCCGTGTCGAGATAAGGGTTAAGAGTGGGATTCCTTTTCCCTCCAGAAACCCTAATCTACACGCATCACCGTCGTTCTAATTTTAAATCTATTAAAGGATAAAAAGGGTAACTTTTAATTAATCATCCATAACTACTAAATCCTAATGAACTCTACAAGCCCTCTTATTATATTAACTACATCTCTAAAATAATCTAGATCTATATATTTTGCATTCTTGCTTAACGTAGATCTAGAAACCATTCACAAAATTCTTTATTCCTCCTCTCTTTTTCAACACATCTAAAGTAAGAGTAAAAGGTTCTATGTTTCCCTGAGGACGACCCGTACTCACCTCGGTCTAGCTACGCGCGGCACCGTTCTGATTGCGGTTAACTACAAACACAATTTTTCGTATCAATCAAAAGGCGCCGTTGTCGGGGATACGTGCGTAATTTTTTATTCTTACTATTTGTGTTGAATTCTTATACGATCAATATCATAAATCAAACAAAACTGCAAATTGTATATTTAACGATTATTGTGTGAATTTTGCAAGGAGATCTGGAGTCACGGATTTGAGGAAACAGGAGATCTAGGGTTTCACACTTCTCTGGTATCTTTCTTAACTCTTTCTCTCTCCTCTAAAATCCAATAAAATCTATTTTCTGCAGGATTCTTTGCAAAATAGCGCCGCTCAAAAATCTTTTTGTAAAAGTTTTTTGATTGGTTTTGTTTTTGCATATTTTAATACGGATTTTTAAGGGGCAAGACCAAAATACAGATTAGGTGGGGATTTCATCACCCTTCCTAAGCTCCACAAATCATAAACCGAGCATCTAGATCAACCCTTCATTAATTTAAAAAATATCTAGACCAGACTCTAAGGACTGTCGCGCTCATTAAGGACAGAGGAAGGTCGTGAGTAATCTATCGTTTATCCGCATTACTTTTGTAGTGCCTAGGCAAGTGTGTCAAAGGCTAGTGGTTTTTAATTAGGCCCACTACTGTGGTTCCTTCCCACTTACCTGGCACTTACCTGGCTACAAGGGTAGTACGGAGGCGGTAGAGGATTGATCCTGCGGCTTGTCCTTTGGAAGTCTAGGAGCGGTCTAGAGACTGGACCTAGGTAACCTTAGTTCTAGGGTTGCTTGTGCATTTTAGGGAGATTTGTCTTGAGTCCCACTTTTTCAAAACAATCTAATTTTAAATCACACACACGCTGCCACTTGCACTAAACCCGCTTAGTGCATGCTCGGCTGGACACGGGATCCTAGTGCCCGTCTTGTCCGCATTCCTGCTATCGACGCCGAAGTCGGTACTTCTTCATCTTCTTTTCCCCCACCACACACCACATCAACCGAGATGGACGGCACTCCATCAGAGTATAACACCACGCTGCCACCGCCCGTAGGTGAGCAGAATCCACCGCGCATCTCTCTCTAAGAGAGATGCTATCCTATCCGTGGTCCTCTTCCCACTTGTCTATCTCTTCCACCACCTAACGGGGATAATTTCGAAATTAAACCCCACTACATCAATCTGCTGCCCAAATTTCACGGGCTTGAGTCGGAAGACGCGTACGTTTTCATTACCAAATTCGAGAACGTATGCGCAATGATGGGTACTTCAAAATTGACTTTAGATGCTATGCGCTTACGTCTTCTCCCATTCACACTGTGCGACTTGGCAGAAAAATGGCTTTACAATACTGCCGCACACTCCATCACCAATTGGGATGAATTTTTCATAGCATTTCTTAAGAAGTTTTACCTAAACCATAAGACTGCCCGTGTGAGAAGCGAGATCAACCTGTTCACTCAGCTTCCCAATGAACCATTTTGGAAGTGCTTTGAACGTTTCAAAGATCTGCTTGTCCAATGTCCTCATCATGGAATCAATAGATGGGATTTATGCCGAATTATTTATGAGGGCATTAATCCAGCGACAAAGCAGATGCTTGAAACAAATTGTCAATGCAATTTCATGTCTAAAGACGACGGTGAAGCTTGGAAATATCTGGAAGACCTTGCTGAACACACTTTGCAGTGGGAAAGCGTAAGACCACCTTCTTCTAAGGGAAGTATTCATCAGCTCGATGTTTCCATCGCAGTAAAAGCCGAAATGGCAGCGATACAGAAGAAACTTGACGCTATTGAGAACAAATTCTCATCATTCTCCCTAAATCAGGTTACGCTTCCTAAGACCATCTATGGTTGTTGTTCGGATCCTTCACACTTAACGGAAGAATGTCCTATGAATGCATCGTTTCAAGCTAATGCTGCTTTTCAGCAGCGACCTAGAAACGACCCTTATTCTTCCACGTACAATCAAGGATGGAGGAATCATCCTAACTTTGCTTGGAGTCAAAACCAACAAAGCAATTATCAAAGACCTCCTCCACAGCAACCACAACCACAGAATCAACCCCCCTTTCAGTCACAGAATTTCCAAAATCCGGCCAACATTTCTACACCACAAGTGGCCGGTACTGACAACTCGCTTGCACAAACTTTGGATATGTTCATGAAACAATCCATGCAAATTTCGGCTGAGATGAGGTCTTCTATTGATTCCATAACGAAAAACTCCGCCTCCCATGGTGAGAGTATTAAATCATTAGAAAACCAAATCGCACAATTAAACGCCGCAATGAGTGCGAGAGAGAAAGGGAAACTCCTATCTCAACCCCTACCGAATCCTGGCCACTCACAAAATTATAATGTGAGTGCTGTTACCATGTTGAGATTTGGAAAAGTGCTGAATAACCGAGTGGGTGAGCATTGTGATGATGTTAGTGACACCAGTGATACCCCAGCTTCTTCTTCTTCCCCTAATTCGTCTAGTCTCCCACCTTCACCCGAGCCTATTCTCCGTTTTCCCCAAGGCTCGAACCCTTCTCCCATTTCTCCAAATCTATCTAAGTCGATTTCCACTCCAGTTTTGGGATCGAATCCGTCCCCACAATCCTCTCCAATGTTGGACCAAACACTTATTGATAAAGCACCTTATCCAAACAGGTTAAGGGGCAACGGACCAAGTCCACAAATTGAAAAGATTGTGGAAATTTTTAAGCAAGTTAACATAAACATTCCTCTCCTAGATGCTATTCTACAAGTTCCGTCATATGCGAAAATCCTAAAGGACTTGTGCACTAGGAAGAGAAAAGTTCAAGTACCTAAAAAAGTTTTCCTTGCGAGTAATGTGAGCACTGCTTTTACACAACAACTACCCAAGAAACGAAAGGATCCCGGAAGTCCTACAATTTCAATTTCTATTGGGGGTAAAAATATCAATCGTGCTCTACTCGATTTAGGTGCTAGTGTTAACTTGCTTCCGTATTCTGTTTATGAGCAATTAGGGATCGGAGAGTTAAAACCTGCGCATTGCACTCTTCAGATGGCCGATCGATCTATCAACCAACCTAGGGTTGAGCTAGAGGATGTGTTAATTAAAGTTCGGGAATTCATATTTCCTGTGGACTTTATCGTTATTGATACACAACCCATGGCAAACCCACACAATCAAATCCCGGTGATACTCGGTCGACCCTTTTTGGCCACTTCCAACGCAGTAATCAATTGTAGAAACGGCTCTATGACCCTATAATTTGGAAAGAAGTCAATTGAGCTTAACATTTACAAGTTGGGAAGTGAACCCTCCGAACCCTATGCTCATGTGTGTTCTGTCGAATTAATGGATGTCGACAGCAGCGAATTTGATCAACCTTATAATTCTGACTCTTTTCATATGTTGTTGCTTGACACAGACTCTTCCACCGAGTTGTCCGGGTCAACATCTAACGCTGATAAGGAACTTTGTATAGAGTCTGACGATCACCCCATTTTTTCTGATGACATTATTTTTCGGGGTATCAATGAGAGCTTTGAGGAAATTTTCGCTGATGAACTCTCATTTTTACAAGACACGGGTGTTGAGATGAATCAATTCCAAAATAAAGAAATTGGACCTCCACCCCTTCTTTTGGACAATCATGATAATGCGAGAAATCCATCATTACTATCACTGTGTCGTCTCTCCAAATTGAGACGCAAGTCTTTTCCATTACACCTCTTATCACCTCCCCACTTCTTCACGTCAAAAAGTGACATGTTCTTCCACCAACCTTGGTGCTTCATCGATAAAATTTTTGAATGGTTGGTGTTGACCTTCGGTCTTTGCAAAGCTTGGCATTGACCAATAACATTACCCCCCTCGTGTGATTTTAAAAGATTAATATTGTTTAACTCAAGTTTGGGGGGTATATTTTGGCTCTTGAAAGAAAAAGAATTTTTATAAAATTGTGAGCCAAATATAAGTTTGGGAGAGGATTTTCACATTCATATATTCTTGCCCCCATTAATAATGTCCTTCCAAGCTTACAGGTTTTTGTGATCCAGCAGATAGCAACAGTGAGGACACTGTTGAAAACAAGTTTGGGGGAGGTTTGTGCTTATTTACACATACTTTGCATTATATTATATATAAGCAAAAAAAAAAAATTTGATAACAAAAGTGTAGAAAGTGAAAAATTACATCCAAAAGATAGGAATAGTTTAAGAAAACCAAGAAAATTAGAAGTTTTCTTAAACGAACTAGTAATAAGTAGTTATGAGCTGTTGTCCCAAGGGTTAGTAAGATAAAGGAAGTCACTAATCTGAGGAAAAAAATAAGTCTGAAAAATAGTCCTTATTCTGGAAGCCAAACATTTGAATGTTGATACCTTACTATATGCACTTACACACGTCTTGAAACTCGTGATAGTAGAGGATACCTTGAAATGCTCTTGTCTAAAAGCCAAAGTATGAAGGAAATAAAAAAATGAAGAAAATATAAAAATGGTGAAAAGGAAAAAATGAACACTGGTTTTGTATCGCCAAGGCAGCAATAAAAAAATATAGCGAGGGTGCCTCTTCACCTAGTGGCCTAAGGCCAACTGGTCTGGGAGTCACTGCTAAGCCTTAGGTGGTGCAAGACGAGGAGAATATTATCACCTAATCAGCAAGCACATGAGTAATCGGTCGGTTAGTACCTCAAGAAGTATTAACGGTCGCACGAAAATGTGTGAGCAAATCTAAATATTCATCAAATTAAAAAGTACTAAGGTAGAGGGACAAGAGTATGATAGCTTGAATTGAATTCTCTGAGTGTAGGGATGTTCTTTATACACACATGGGGTTATATGATCAATGTTTGGATGAAAGGAAGGAATGAAGAATAAAGACAATGTTTTATTGAGGGATGATGTGATTTCTAACATTTTTTCATGACTATTAAGATAGGGCTCATGACAACTGAAATGTTAGTTATATGTATGCCCTAGAGGCCATTACTGTACATAGGATGTATATTGTAGTGGATGCTGGGACATATATAGGGAGGACTTTCTTGCTCGACATGATAGTATGCTATCTGGTTACTCTTTACCTTAACATGTACACTGATTGTCTCTCTGATACATGTTGGTAAAGCCCTTAGGATGTGTGCTTGACTACCTGGACTATGATGCGGATCATACTAGTGGGGACATGGTAGTCCATAAGTACATCCTTGAAGGTCCCTAGTCGTTGGTGTATCGAGACGGGGCATCGATATACCAGAGTAGACTAGCGTATACCTTCTTGACCCATACAGATGGGCGATGGATGATCCCATATCCATTGGTGTTTGACATCAGAGATGATATAAGGGTGCTCAGTAGAGACTGGGTACACTGGACGGACTCGCCGAGAACTCCCAGATGGTATTATACCATACGTCAGATGGCAGTTCTCTGGTGACACTGGTACAGTTTAATCTGTTGACCCAAGATCGTCATAGAGTCTTGTGTGATTCCCACTGTGCTTTGATTTCCACCTTACCACGTCCAAGAGGGCGTGAAAAACGATGGTTTTTGGGTACAGTCCCGAATCACATGGAGGCAATGAGCGATAGGAGGGGATTCGTCTCTCCCGGTATAAGGAGTTGATGTTGCACTGTGTTCGATTGGCTATAACCGGAAATCCCTGGCCAGGGTTGCTGAGATTTACTGCTAAGTGTTACCAGTAGTTTCTCGAACTGTTATATACCTCATATCGACACGACTTATCGAACTACTGGGGTCTGACGTTTACCACCCCTAGGCGAGATATGCGACATATCAGACGAACAGACCGGACTGTACGGTATGTGTTACTGGTAGGATTCACAGGAGTGTGAGCGGGCTTGCTCTTCGATCTTCTGATCGCTCAATACCCGGGTGGCCGTTACGTTTAGCAGACCGTTTGCGGCTTGTGGGTGTTTGATATGATCATCACCTGCTGCCGGCGTATTGACGAGTCTTTAGAGTCCTACACAGAGGTTTCCTGGCTCAAGCGAAACGAAATAGGAGCGCATATCAGATATGTGCGGGACCGAGAATAATGCGTGTATGTGATACCGTATTCTATTCTCGCGATGAATGTATCGATTGGTTGTATGCGATATAACCTAGTTATCGAATCGAGGATTGATTCGATAAATCGATACATTGGATATTAGTCGGTCATATGTGATATGACCGGATCGTTAAATCAAGTGTTGATTTAATGATTTAATGTATAATTATATATTTGATATATTACTTTACATTAACTAGTATTTGTTCACTTAAGATGGATTTTCTCACTTGATGTGCACATTGTATATATGATATAGTATTGTGCACTAGTTTGCATCATGTTTGATGATACATGCAAACTTGGGTGTATGTTTGATTTAAACCATGTTTAGTAAATGGTTAGGGTTTCATTTCATTTGATTTATTTATCTATTCATTTTGGCTAGAAATAAAATGGTGGCTTTGTTTGGATTTTGTTGAAACTTCATGAAGCTTTGAAAATGTTGACCATTTTGTTTCTTTCCTTAACCCTAACCATTCACTTAAACCCTAGTTTATTCTCTACACTTGACCATGGTTGCAATATGATAAGGGTCACTTGATTTTCTATTTAAATTAATTCATTTTTCATTTCCTTCTTCTTCTTCTTCTTCAAGATGAAGAAAGAAAAGCTTTCTACAAAAATGTCAAGTGATGATTCCAAGTGAGAAATCCAAATCCAAAGTGAACCCACTTCCTATTTCTTCATCCTCTACTACTTGCCAAGTAGTATAGGGTGTTTTCTTCACAAGTTTCATGACTTGGTGAAGTTGGAGCTTGATCTTGAGTTTCCTCGACGCAGATCATCTTTGGCATCGAAGTCATCGACCTAGCCCGATCATTTCTTCGATGAAACCACCGCGAGAGTTCGGGATCCGATGATCGCAGCGGAGGGACATCATCACGGAGCTAAGGAAGTGGAGGACCGGATCTACAAAGGTTGTATTTCCATTCAGTTTAGAGTAAAGTTGTTTATTTGCATGTATCGCTTAAACTCTAGTCAACGATCGCATTAGGGTTTCTCGGCGCCGGAAATTTTTTGAATTTGGCATGGTTGATGCCTTGTGGAACCTCCTTAGAGTGCCTAAGAACCCTACAGTGGTATCAGAGCCTAGCTAGAGCCTTAGGTGATGCGTAGACGAAGTTAGAAATCCGATCGAACCCGAAACCCTAATTCTAAATCGTTCTCTGTACAAATTTTAAAAATTGGGATTTTTGTGAATTAAAAATATGCAGAAAAATCAGCAGGGAATTGTAAGAATTACTGTGCAGCATGTGCTCGTGATTCGATCAAAGCGCGGCGAAACCGCGGCACGAGCATGGCTCGTGTGACGGTTCCGCGGCCATATAGTCACTTCAGCATTTGAAATTTGCACAGTAATTCCTATCTGTTAGTGCTGTATTTTCTGGGGATTTTTAACTTCTACTCAAGAGTTGAGTTTTCTGGGTTGTATTAAGGACTCAGTGTTTCGATCGGGAAGTTTAACTTCGTCTGTGTTTTTCCGGATAATTTTAGAAAATCTTGAAAAGTTCGACCGGATATAAATACCCAATTTTTCCCCTGTTGGGAAATTTCCAAGTGTTGGATCTTTCCGTGGTTTAATAACGTTCTAAGTAGTGCAAGTAACGCGACGGACCCTCTAGAAGACAACAAACCTTAACTCGACTATGAGACCGTCTTGAACTGCCCTTTGAACCTTCGGGTTTGGGGCAGTACGGCGAGCCACGTGTGAGGCATTGGCTTGACCCTTCTACGGCTGGACCGTTGGTACTGAGGCATGAACTGGATGTTTTTTTAAACTTGTTTCATGTGTTCAGCTGTTTTGGGAAAACTTGGGTGTTTGAATGTTCGATTGGAAAGTTTAACATTTTCTATTTATCTGGAATGGGATACAATATTTGGAATCCACAAGTAGTTATGAGATAACTGATTTGAATGTTATAAACATAGCACTTTAGTCTCACATGATCGGTTGCCACGGAATTTTGATGTGATCAAAAGTCCGTCGCAATCTCGTAGCGTACGCGGATACTCGCCGGTAAAACTTAATGGATAGCCACGTCCCATAGCCCCGACCAAGTGACTGTAGAAGAACCCCATCGCCGAAAGCATCCGTTCGGGTGCTCGCGGCAGTGGTGTTCCGCCTTGGTGCACTTCGTCGACGGCATCGGGGGTGCGGCTGCCTACTAAAGTTTGCGACGAGCATTCGATCAAAATGCCGGGAATCTTGTTGAATTGCCCGACTTGATATTGAAAAGATTTTTCGATAATGAGACTAAAATGCGTGGTTTATAATTGTTAGGCATGCGATGTCTAAGGAATTCATTTGATTGGGCATGCGATGTCTAAAAAGGTTGCGGATTCCAACTGTTGTAGTTTTACACTTTCTTTTCTGCGACCGTAAGTGTAATATGTGATATCGCCGGTTTCGTTGCTATATGTCAACGACAATTGGGATGCGCACATTTACTTACGTTGATGAGATGTGATGTTATGTGTTGCTGGATATGTTATATTAGATCGTCGTGTTTGAATAGCCGGGTTTTTTTTATGTGAGATGAGTGTTTTTCATTTTCATTCATGTAAAAACTTATATGTAATATTCTTTTATTGGGGAACTTCCAGGTTGCGGAAGTTGTCACCGTTGATGTATATTATTTCCTTTTCCGCACTAGGATAGACCCAAGGAGGAGGGCACAAGTAACCGAGTTCTGGAGTCCAGTGGGAGACCAACTCGAGGAGTCGAGTCCGGGTCTCCTAACTCTAGAATTGGTAGGGTTGCTTGCCGCCCTCATAGGGGTCTTGGGGTGTGGGTTTGGCTATTCATCGCAACCGTGGAATCCGTGTTTTATACTGGCTCGTATTGAAAACACAGACGTCCTAGTATATCCAATGTTTCATATGTTTCGTCTGCTTATCTGTGATGTGATCATTTGATATGTTCTGTGATAAATACTGTATATATGATATATATAATATATTATATAGACGTTACTTATGTTTTACACCCGCTCTAGCCCTGCCCAGCTCTGCCGTTAATTACCTAACCTAACGGTGCATGAGGGGACATCGAGGCGAATGCGGATGGCATAAGTGTACGTCGTATTTATCTGTGATGTTTAGGTGGACTTAAATGATGGGACTTCATTAATGAGATTAATGAAAGTAAAAGAAACCTAAAGATGTTGTGGAATCGAATTTTCAAAAACAGGTAGCTACAGTTCTTGCTTTGCATCGCGGTGTTCCTTATAGAACATCCTGCACCTTATTCGATAAGGAAAGGGCCGAGATCCCTTCACCGGGAGTGACCCCTTTAGCAATAACTAGCAGATGCTACACACTCGGTTTATCTTTTGATTGCTTCTATAGTTTTTTTCTTTGCACAGACGTATATATGATATATCCTGCACCTTATTCGATGAGGAAATGGCCGACGATCCCTTCACCGGGAGTGACCCCTTTAGCAAAACTAGAAAAGCCTAAAAAACACCCCATTTTTAAAATCGTTTGATTCTACAACGATATCAAGTTCATTACGCAAAAGGTTTTCAGAAAAACCCGTCGTAGCCCTCCGTCATTTCAGATAAGTACTTGTTAGTATTCGTGCTACGTTTGTTGACTATGTTAAGGCGTAGCGTGCGGTAGCTAATTAGTGCTTATCTGTATAAGCATATGATGCGATTGGATTAGGGTAGTCGTGCGACTTTGTTGACTATGTTAAGGGTCGTACGGGTGGGTTTAATTCAATCAGGAAATGATAGGTTGAACTTGACTAGCACTTATGATTTGTTTACTAAAGGTCATATAGTCTAGAGGCAAAATTATCGGGAATTTCAAGTGTTGAAATTTGCAATGAGATTGCATACCTTCTATGTAATAGTTGGATCCCGATACCCGCTGCGACTAATTGTTACTCCTGGGAGAGTTTTACACATTACAATTAGCCGATCAAGTAGGTGTCAACGGGGTTATGCCTCTGGGAAAACAAGGTTTACATTAATTAGGTCCGTGCGAAAGCACGGTGCACCTCCCTCAAAGTACCGACACTGGCCTGGCTGAAAGATTGGCGAACTTGTAGTGTGTAATTAATCCCGACTAGTCTTTCCTTTTAGGGTTTGAAGGAAGATTTGATAAAAACAGTGGGAGCCATCCTGATTAGATAAAATATATAACCAATCTGATCTTGCAAGAGCATACGCTGAGTGCTTTCTTCTCTCTCTCTCCAGGTAGCGACCATGTCACGCCTTAATCAAGATAATAATACGTATATTGACCGAACCCGCTTGTTATACTGAGCTAGGGAACGTTGGTCCCGCTCTAACTTATAAATGTTATAAGACCGAGCAGGATTTAGGGGATTACCAGAATTCCCGTGCCGCCCAAACGAAAAAAGTGCATATGATGCATCATCTTCGGGTGTGTTCGTTACATAGAACTGTTTCTCAGTATCCTTTACGTCCTGGGTATGTGATACCGGATCAAGATTCCGCATATGTAATCTGTTACATGGGCTACAGATAGGTAAAGAACTGAGAACGAGTGATAAGTTTCATGAGACAGAAAATTGTGCAAGTGTTGCAGCCAAATCTGTTGGTCACTGTCACCCTGTATTATCAGCACATTGATTCTGAACAAATGCTATTAGATACCGAACCTGATAGACAAAATCATATCTGTATCTTTATTAGTAAAGAAACGATAAAATTTTGTATTGTTGGATAATGTTTTGAACATTTCCTATATCAAAAGTTGATCGGTTCAGGCACGTTATCTAAAAGCATTGATGTTCTAAATCAAACTACAGTTCTTTACTACACGGAACACACACAAGAGGAAGAGTTCAGAAATGAATGGATCCTTCTTGAGGTATTGTAGACTTGGTCATATCAATGCGACCCGACTAGCTAAGTTGCACAAAGATGCATATTTAAATCTGTTTGAATTTACATCTTGTGAAAACTTGCCGGTCATGTCACAAAGATAAGATGACCACAGCTCTGTTTATTGGAAGCAGAGAAAGAGTTAGCAAACTCTTGGGATGATACATGTTGATGTATGCAGGTCCCCTGTCTACACATGCTAAGACCGGTTCTTTATACTTCATTACATTCTCGGATAATCTCTCGAGATTCAGACCTATGATCCTGTTGAAACACAAGTCCGAACTTTTTGAGATATTCACAGAATATAACTTAGAAGTAAAGAACCAAAATACGGGTATAAGTATTATGTCCTTTGATGTGATCAAGGAGGAGAATACTTGTGCATGGAATTCTTGGACTATTCTAAAAGAGAATGAGATTCTCTCTCAGTGTTACTCCTCTGAATACACCACAGCACAACGGTGTATCGGGGCGGAGCAACTGCACCCTATATGATATGGTGTGCTCTATAATGAGTACTACCGAGTTTCCTATTTCCTTTTAGGGAATTATGCACTTATGAAGTTGCATACCTATTGAATAGGGTTCCGATCAAATCAGTTGCCTACCACTTCATATATGATATGGAAAGGGAAGAGCCCATCTCTTAAGTTAGTTAAGATTTGGGGTTGTCCAGCCTATGTTTAAAAGTATAATCCGGACAAGCTCGAGGCAAAGTCAGTTCTGTAGGAGTTTGTTGGATATCCCAACCATACGCAAGGGAATATCTTATACCTAACCGAGGAACAAAAATGTTTTGTTTCTCAACATGCCACCTTTGTGCTAGAGAATTTCTTATGAAGAAATTAGTGGAAATGAGGTAGAACTGGAAAGAGTTCCAGCTATACAAACTGCAGCTGATGATTTGGTAGAACCAAAGGATTTAATAGCAACCAACGAACCCCAAGCTCTCCGCCGATCTAGTAGGGTTTCTCATCCACCTAAGAGATACTTTAGTTTCTCAATGACAGTGGGAGCGAGAATTGCATCATGAGATGATGACCCAACTAGTTTCGAGCTGGCCATCAGGAGTGTGACTCTGTAAGAATGGCTGGATGTTTATCGATCTGAGATGGAATCCTTATACACCAACAAAGTATGGACTTTAGTTGCTATATCTGAAGGGTTAAATCCCCATCAGGAGCAAGTATATCTTGAGAAGATTACTTGGTGTAGATGGAAAAGTTGAGACTTTCAAAGCTAGACATGTTAAAGGTTTTCGTCATCGACCAAGCGTGGATAATGACGAAACCTTTTTCCAGTGGCTATGCTTAAGTCCATCCAGATCCTACTTGCCAGGGCTACATACCATGACTACGATATCTGGCGGTTGGGTGCCATGACTGCTTTTCCAAAAGATGTTTTAGAAGAGTGCGTCTATAAGTACACAGCCAGAGGGCTTCGTAAACAGTGGGAGCAGCGGAAACGTGTGCAAATTGCTTTACAGATTAAAGCAGGCATCGCGGAGTTGGAACGCCTGTTTTGATGTGTTAGTCAAAGAGTTTGACATCATCAAAATGGTAGATTAACCTTGTATATACAAAAAGGGTAGTAGGGAGTATGGTGGTGATCCTCGTAGAATACATGGATGACATACTCTTGATAGGGAAGGGGTTTCCTATGCTACGCTCGGTCAATCTCCGCTTATCACAATGATTCTCCATAAAGGATCAAAATGATACCTACTAAATCCTCGGTTTTGGATCTATGAGATAGATCTAATTGGATATTAGGATACTCACTAGTTGTAGTGAGATGGTATCAATTGATCCTGGGGAGAATCACTGGAAAGGTTCCAGGGTGATAAGGACGACTGAATGTCAGTCACATGCATTGTCTTTACCCTCAGTAAAGGGACAGTATGTTGGAAGAGTTCCAAGCTAGATACTGTGGCATACTAGACGATAAAGGCTGGATACATCGCTACATAAGATGCTACCAAAGAGGCAGTCAAGATGTATATTAGTTCATGAGATGAACTTCGTTCCTCCCATTGTGTGACAATGGAGTTGTGGCTTATGGTAAGGAACGCCGGTCCCATCAGTGACCCAGACGTATTCTGAGACAACATCACCTGATCATAGAGATAGTTGATCTCCAGGGAGATCGAGGTTGGGAGAGTAGACTCAGAGGACAATACGGAGGATCCACTCACAAAGGCCTTTTCCCAGAGAGAGACTTTTATGGGATGGTTGAGTATGAAATACTACAACCACTGCTACAGATGACCCTAGTGCAAGTGGGAGATTGTTAGTTATATGTATGCCCTAGAGGCCATTACTGTACATAGGATCTATATTGTAGTGGATGCTGGGACATATATAGGGAGGACTTTCTTGCTCGACATGATAGTATGCTATCTGGTTACTCTTTACCTTAACATGTACACTGATTGTCTCTCTGATACATGTTGGTAAAGCCCTTAGGATGTGTGCTTGACTACCTGGACTATGATGTGGATCATACCAGTGGGGACATGGTAGTCCATAAGTACATCCTTCAAGGTCCCTAGTCGTGGGTGTATCGAGACGGGGCATCGATATACCAGAGTAGACTAGCGTATACCTTCTCGACCCATACAGATGGGCGATGGATGATCCCATATCCATTGGTGTTTGACATCAGAGATGATATACGGGTGCTCAGTAGAGACTGGGTACACTGGACGGACTCGCCGAGAACTCCCAGATGGTATTACACCTTACGTCAGATGGCTGTTCTCTGGTGACACTGGTACAGGTTAGTCTGTTGACCCGAGATCGTTATAGAGTCTTGTGTGATTTCCACTGTTCTTTGATTTCCACCTTACTACGTCCAAGAGGGCATGCAAAACGGTGGTTTTTGGGTACAGTTCCGAATCACATGGAGGCAATGAGCGATAGGAGGGGATTCGTCTCTCCCGGTATAGGGAGTTGATGTTGCACTGTGTTCGATTGGCTATAACCGGAAATCCCTGGCCAGGGTTGCTGAGATTTACTGCTAAGTGTTACCAGTAGTTTCTCGAACTGTTATAGACCTCATATCGACACGACTTATCGAGCTACTGGGGTCTGACGTTTACCACCCCTAGGCGAGATATGCGACATATCAGACGAACAGACCGGACTGTACGGTAAGTGTTACTGGTTGGATTCACAGGAGTGTGAGCGGGTTTGCTCGTCGATCTTCTGATCGCTCAATACCCGGGTGGCCGTTACGTTTAGCAGACCATTTACGGCTTGTGGGTGTTTGATATGATCATCACCTGCTGCCGGCGTATTGACGAGTCTTTAGAGTCCTACACAGAGGTTTCCTGGCTCAAGCGAAACGAAATAGGAGCGCATATCAGATATGTGCGGGACCGAGAATAATGCGTGTATGTGATACCGTATTCTATTCTCGCGATGAATGTATCGATTGGTTGTATGCGATATAACCTAGTTATCGAATCGAGGATTGATTCGATAAGTCGATACATTGGATATTAGTCGGTCATATGTGATATGACCGGATCGTTAAATCAAGTGTTGATTTAATGATTTAATCTATAATTATATATTTGATATATTACTTTACATTAACTAGTATTTGTTCACTTAAGATGGATTTTCTCACTTGTTGTGCACATTGTATATATGATATAGTATTGTGCACTAGTTTGTATCATGTTTGATGATACATGCAAACTTGGGTGTATGTTTGATTTAAACCATGTTTAGTAAATGGTTAGGGTTTCATTTCATTTGATTTATTTATCTATTCATTTTTGCTAGAAATAAAATGGTGGCTTTGTTTGGATTTTGTTGAAGCTTCATGAAGATTTGAAAAGGTTGACCATTTTGTTTTTTCCTTAACCCTAACCATTCACTTAAACCCTAGTTTATTCTCTACACTTAACCATGGTTGCAATATGATAAGGGTCACTTGATTTTCTTTTTAAATTAATTCATTTTTCATTTCCTTCTTCTTCTTCTCAAGATGAAGAAAGAAAAGCTTTCTACAAAAATGTCAAGTGATGATTCCAAGTGAGAAATCAAAATCCAAAGTGAACCTACTTCCTATTTCTTCATCCTCCTCCACTTGCCAAGTAGTATAGGGTGTTTTCTTCACAAGTTTCATGACTTGGTGAAGTTGGAGCTTGATCTTGAGTTGCCTCGACGTAGATCATCTTCGGCATCCAAGTCATCGACCTAGCCCCATCATTTCTTCGATGAAACCACCGCGAGAGTCCGGGATCCGATGATCGCAGCGGAGGGACATCATCACGGAGCTAAGGAAGTGGAGGACCGGATCTACAAAGGTTGTATTTCCATTCACTTTAGAGTAAAGTTGTTTATTTGCATGTGTCGCATAAACTCCAGTCAACGATCGCATTAGGGTTTTTCGGCACAGGAATTTTTTGAATTTGGCATTGTTGAGGCCTTGTGGAACCTTCTTAGAGTGCCTAGGAACCCTACATGAAAAGCTAGTGTAGTTGGAAACTCTAAATTTTCAAATTATTTCTTTTATGGTTCTTATGTTTATATGAAAATTTCACCATCTCTCTTTTATTATAGGATTTTGTGGGTGTAATCCGCTGAAAACCCTCAGGAGACAACACTCCTCCTACTATGGACACCTAGAGGTTTAACGGCTTGCTCCACGTGCTCAGTGCAATCGTGTCTGCCTACGAAAGTGTGCTTAGTTTTCTCCTTTCTTTTTCTCCTCTTGAATAAACTAGTTTGCTCGGAACGATCAAAGATAAGTTTGGGGGTATTTGTTCAGTTGATAAAACTTCACATTTGTATTACATTTTTCCTACCATTTTCATATTAAGAAAATGACTTTATTATAATATATCATACATATGAGGGTTTATGTGTAAAAACACTATTTTCCATGTGTTAATATATTTTAATTAGCATTTGGTAAAAAAATGTATGCAAATAAATTCATTGACCTAATCCTAGTAGAACTAAGTCTACTAAATATTATTTGAGTTGTTGTGCAAAAGATTTCCAAGTGTGCAGAATTTTTCAAAGACTAGAATCAAGCAAATCAAGTTGTTGAAGAAGACTTGCCTAATTAAGAAGCAAAACTTGGAGACCAAGTCTGGCAGCAACTAGGAGAAGATTTCAAAGATCCAAAGGATCCAGATATCGACACATGTCACTGGGAGCAAGCCCTAAAGTTTTGATCAATTGATCATGACCCTTGGCCGCGGATCCACGGCCAAACCCCCATGTTGGCCACGGATCCGCGGCAGTATAGAGGAGATAGAGTTGGAGATTTTTGGGAATGAATCCCTTCTATATTTTACCAACTTTTGAAGCAAATGATTCTGGCTTTGCACTATGAAAAGGGACCGAGACCCTCTTGGAAAATTCATCAAGCCGACGAGATCACGAAGCCCCAGACGCTCACGCATCCAGGCTGATCATCAACTGTTCGTCTACCTCCTTAGGAAAGATCGAGAAGCAACTAGTTTTGTAATCATTTTCTAAGGAATAAAGTGTAGATTGTTCAAGTTGATTAATAAAGGTAGTTGTTTTATTTAATTCTTTTGCATTTTACATTATGTTTTCCCTCTCTGTCTTTTCATCTTCTTTTCCCAACATGCACGAGTAATTCTCCGCTTGTTAGGGTTCGTAGGATTAGGGTAGGCTAATAGATGATGAACATCTCTAAACCCTTTTTACGTCTTATAAAGTTTATGAACTTTATCAAAAGAATCATTAACATCCTAATCGGGCGTGCTAACAATTCTTTGTTAGTTCAGACCGCGATTAAAGATTAGATTAATGATTGTTTTGGTAAAGGATAGATATGAACAGAGTTCCGTGTCGAGATAAGGCTTAAGAGTGGGATTCCTTTTCCCTCCAGAAACCCTAATCTGCACGTATCACCGTCGTTCTAGTTTTAAATCTATTAAAGGATAAAAAAGGGTAACTTTTAATTAATCATCCATAACTACTAAATCCTAACGAACCCTACAAGCCCTCTTATTATATTAACTACATCCCTAAAATAATCTAGATCTATATATTTTGCATTCTTGCCTAACGTAGATCTAGAAACCATTCACAAAATTCTTTATTCCTCTTCTCTTTTTCAACACATCTAAAGTAAGAGTAAAAGGTTCCACGTTTCCCTGAGGACGACCCATACTCACCTCGGTCTAGCTACGCGCGACACCGTTCTGATTGCGGTTAACTACAAACACAATTTTTCGTATCAATCAGTATCATTATCATAATATCATGAATCGGGTACTGATCTAAGTCTGATATACCGATACTATCAACATATATCTGCGTGTGTATGAAAACACATCGCTCATCAATCCGCTAATATAATATGTTGTATCTCTTAACACGACCCAAAACATATCACATGGCAATCGTGCCGAATCACGTTGACTCATCTCCAAGTATCATATACTATCCTCTTCATCCGTGTATATATATATATATATATATACACATACACACACACATACATACTCACACACACGCACGCACGCGCGCGCGCGCGCACACACACACATATATATCCCCATATAGGCATAAGAAACCCAAGTGTATGTGTGTGTGTATGCGTGTGTGCAAAACTTTATTCTAGGGTTTCGCGACTAATATTATCTAGCGACACTATCATTCAAATACACTAAAATTTAACCCATGATCTCCTAAAACCTTTCTAGCTAAAAGTAATGTTTCACATAACACATATTCGTACACACACACACACATACAAGATATATCATAGGCTACACTACAAACTGCGGGGTGCTATGTGCCATCCACCCGACTTCCACCGTCGATATATATCTACTCACCTGGACGCCTTGGCTAATCTGTTCCAATTTCAGCTTTGTCCTTTCCGCGCCACACCCGATGCCTCTGCACGAGATCCTAATAACGTACACAAGTAAAAGAGAATAAATATAATATTAGTCGCAGACACAACCAATACAAGTCAACCACGCGCACTAACCAAACGCGCACACTCTAGGTGCACTAAACGCGCCGCGACAACGCCATAAACTACAAATAGGGTCACCATACGTGGCAACACCAAACCAAAAACCCAATCGCGCTAATCGCGCATTCACAACACACTTAAATATTATTTGAAATAAGTTTTAACTCATCAAAAGCTTAAAATAAATCAAATCGTTTTATTTCCAAAAACCTAGTAAGCCACAATTTCCCGTTGTAGAACAAATCTAAATGTTTTAACAATTTTAGTGGCCACAATGCTCACTAAATATCTTAATTAGGTCACATAAATATTAACTAGATTTTTCTCTCAATTATATTCATAATTTCTAAAAACCTAGTTTGCAAAATTATGCAATTTGGACAAATTAATTGTAACAATTTACAATTTAACAACTAAACTAGGTTTTGCATAATTTAAGATGTTAAATTATACATTGCATCCTTAATGATGTAATAAAGACCCTAAATTGAATTTCACAAACCCTAACTTGAATTCCAAACTTCCACTTAAAACCTAATTAACACTTAAATAATTTAGCTTAAGCAATAAACCAATAATTAACCATAAGATTAAGATCTGTTGGAGATAGTGCCCTCAGAGTCAATTATTGGATCACAGGCACGTGATTGCAATGATTGAGGGAGGACCTATCCCGGTAGGATAGTCTTACTCGAGATGATAGTATGCTATCTGGTTTACCTTTATCATCGTGTACTGCTTTAGGTGACCTGACATGTCGCTATTACACGTTGATAGAGCCCCTAGGATTCTTGCTTGACTACCAGCAGTATGATGGCGATCATATACGAGGGAGCTGGTAGTCTATAAGCACATCCTTAAAAGGTCCCTAGTCGTAGGAGTTTCGAGACAGGGCATCGATACTCCATTAGTAGACTAGTGTATACAGTCGAGACCCCGACGAGGGGCGGTGGCTGGTCTCACAAGCCACTGGTGTCAGTTGGTTCACCTAAGATGTATACAGGTGCTCATTGGGTTATGAGTACACCGGACAGGACTCGCCGGGAGCCTGCTAGTTGGTCTTATACTAGATGTCAGATAGCAGTTCCCTGGTGACATGTGTACAGGTTAGTTCATCGACCTGAGATCGTCATTTGTCTCGTGTGAGTTCCCACTGTGCTTTGATTACTACCCTACCACGGCTCAAAGGAGTCGTGCAAACAGGTTTTAGTTGGGTACAGTCCCGAGCCACATGGAGGCAGTGAGCGGATCTTCAGGGGTTCGTCTCTCCCGGTATTGGGGGTGAGGTCGCGCTGTGTCTAGGAGAGCCATTACGCAAAGCCCTCGGCCGAGGCAGGAGATTTACTGGTAGGTATTCCAGTAGTATCTCAGGACGTTCTGGGCTACACTCCGACACGACTTGTACCGCTTTTGGGGGTCTGACTTTTACCAACCCCCTAGGCCCGACATGCGATGCTCATAGACGAACGGACCGGACTGTACGGATATTGTCACTGACAGGCTCAGTAGGGTGTCAGGATGAGTTCGCTCATCGACGTCCCATTTGGTCAATAGCTGGTGGCCCGTCACGTATTGGCTAATACCTCTGACGTGCTAGTGGTTAAATCCACAGCCATAGTATTGACGAGTCTTTAGAGTCCACCACACTTTTAGTTACTCAAGCTTTCGGGCGAAACGCTGTAGAGGCCGTATGGAGATATGGCAGGGTCCGATCAGATACGTGCGGTATTGCACGGATCAGGATCGGACAGTTTTGTACTAGTGGCCGTATAGTTATATGGCAGGGTTCGATCTGATACGTGCGGTATTGCACGGATCAGGATCGAACGGATGTTACTAGCCGGCTTTGGCTTAAGCCGGTCTTAGTTTAGTACAGTGTAGATTTTGTCTCATTGCATTTGTATCCGGTAGGAATACAGATGCGGGTGTGTATGCACAGTATTGGGGTTTTCCTGTAATTTATTATGGGACCAGTTTTCTGGAGTTGCCAGTTTGCATTCCGTTCCGGCCGGTTTTCCTTTGTTCTTTCCCGGCCGGACTTTTCCGATGGAGGGGGCTATTTGCAATTGTGCAAATAACTTTTGTGGAGGGGGTTTCTTGCAAATATATTCATTATGATATGTTTAGCATCTTTCATCCATGATGGTGCCTTAAATGAGATTTGAAAGGGTATGGAGTGATAAGCATGGTTGATGTTTCTTTGCTTTATGATGTGGTCACCTCTTTCTATCTCCTACACTCACCTCCTTCTTGTGATATACTTTGTCTCCACCACCATTTCTAGATTGAAGGGGCCGGCCACAATTTTGAGGAGAGGGAAAATGAGAGAGGTTCATTGGGTGTGGGAAATTAATCATCCATCTCATTTTCATTGCTACCAAAAATCCCCAAGTTCATATCTTGTTGATTCCTCCATCAAGGCGACATAACCCCAAAGAGACAAGCATCATCTACACTACATTATACAGCACATCTTGGGCACGTCGACTTGCCAGCTTCGTGCCCGAGTTGCCTCGGTATTGAGGCGGGAGCCCGTAAAAGACGCAGGCGATGTGGTGCCCTTCCGGCGAGGAGGCGACGATATGGAGACAAGACTTTCCGCGGGAGATCGGGACGATGACGAGAAGACCGGAGGACTCGGATCACTCGGTATACTTCTCTTCCCATCTCTTGTTAGCTAGCATTGGTTAATGGTTAATGATCCGGGTTTTATTGTCCGCGGTAGCGCCAGTTTCCAAGTAAGGAAAATTTTTGATTCCGCATTTTGGCCTCGGTAAGACGGCCGGGGCGCTGCCGTGGCGCAACAAGATCTTATACCTTACAATTTGTAAACCTCTCATGCAAACTTAGCCTCCAAACTTGCTTCCATGCTCCAAGTTCCATGCTTGAATGGCCATGGAATAATGGGTAAGGAATGGATTTGGAGTTTGTGTGAGTTTTAATGGATTTTTGTGAGATTTTGAAGAATTTTTTTGAGAGGAAAATGAAGTGGGGGAAATGGGCATATGGGGGCTGTTGGAACAAGGGGGCTCAGCCAAATTGGAGAGGGGGAGAGTGAGAGAGAGGGGTGTGGGTTTTAAAGTCAATACAAGTCCATACCATAAATATCTAAATCCATACTTCTTTCATTATATTTTCTTTTTCCAATTTCATTTCTTTTTCTCTTTAAGTGTGAGGTGTGTGTCTGTGGGGCTGCTATGGGGCTCGGCCAACAGTAGGTGGAGTTGAGTGTGTGGGTGAGTGAGTGGGAAACAAGAAAACAAACACCACACATCAATCTCTAATTACTTTATTTTCACAATTTAAGCCTTTTTCATTTATATTTTCTAAAACCATCTTAACAACTTCTTTTTATTTCAAAAACCACATGTTACACTTTGTTTTAATGTGTCATGATGTACAAAACTTGTATTGACCCATTCCGATTTGTAATCATCACTAATTAAATGTATTAGTGAAGGCTTAAAATAATATTTAAAATAATTAATTACGGAAAATATTTTAGTAAACTGGAAATTTACAAGGGACCAATTAAATACCAAATACTAGCAATTACATAGCTAGAATAGGTATATTTAATTTTATGTAGAAAGATAATCATATCATGATGTTTACGGAAAACACCAGTTATTTTACCGATTATCCGAAATTTCACCTAAATGATTTTCAAAACGTTACACTTGACTCGGTCAAAATGGTTATACGGCTGTCCAAAATAATCGCAATACCTGCAACAAACAAGTATTACTCAGCTACCGAACACTACGTCTTGACTAGGTCAAAATACGCAGCACGAATACCAAGCAACACTTGTAAGAAATGACGGAGGGCTACGGCTGGGTTTTTGGCGAAAACCCGGTTAACGTAATGAACTTGATATCGTTGAAGGAACCTGAGCAGTTTTGAAAAGGAGTGGTTTAGGTTTCGCTTTTGGAAAACTTTTGTTTTTAAAAAAACCGAGTAATGTACAGTATAGACTTTCGCTCAAGAGGTCACTCCCCGTGAAGGGATCTCGGCTCTTGCCTCCTGGAATGAGGTGCCGGATATTCATGACCGAATACCACTGTGCAAAGCGAAAGAATATAACTATAGCTTTTCGAAATTTGTTCCAACAACATCTTTTAGGTTTATTTTCTTGCATTAAAAAATTAATGCTGTCCCATCAATTTAATCCTATCACGCCAGAAAAGAACGAAAATATGATGTACGTATATGCCATCCGCATTCGCAACGGGGCCCCGTCATCACCCGTTAGGTTACATAACTAACGACAGAGCGGGGGCTGGACTAGCGCGGGTGCAAAACATATACAACATCTACTAGTATATATATATATATATATATATATATATATATATATATAACATTCGTCCCAGTCATGATAATAAGCAACGTCACAGAATCTCTGCCAACAATACAGAAAGGTGGATAATCTTGGAGCTCCGGGTTTCATTTGAGCCGCAAATAAAACCCGACGTTCCCGATCGTGTGGATAGCCTGTGCAATGGAATCCTGGATCACTACGAGCGCGGCAAGTTACCCGCTAATCCCAGAAGTGAGGTAACCCCCTTCAACAAAGTGAATAGGCCACCCAGCACTTCACGGAATCCGGTAACTTGGACACCCCTCCCTGGGTCATCCTATACTCCCTACGAGTGCAGCGAATAGCCCGCCAATTCTAGAATGAAGCCCCCTCCGTCTCAACGCCATGAGATGCGGGCTCGTTGCCTTCTAGAACCCGGCTATTCGTGCACTCCACCGCAGGGTAATCCTAGTACAGAAAATGAAAATAATATGTATAAATGGTGACATCGACCTCAACCCGGTTGTTCTCCAAACAAATAATATACAACCCGGCAAAGACGGCAGTCCACATGTCGGACGCTCGCCCCGCAAATGAATATACAAATGAATCTTAAACTGTACTACTAACATTGCACCATATGCTATCCACCACGACTATCCAACTACAATCACTGCACAAGCACAAAACATCAACGCGAATGTCATGTTCGCAAACCCGTCTAAAAGAACATATAGCAATCAGACGAGTTGTACCGATCGAATGACATTTACAGTCGCAGATGCTAATCTAAGTACTGATAACAATTAAACAGTTGTTAAAATATAACGACTTCGAAACACTCCAAATTTCCCCAAACTGACAAACAACAGAACATCAAACTTGGGTAAAAAACAAACAACACCTGAAACCCAAACTCCACGAAATAAGAACCTAGAGAAAAACTCAACCCAATTCTCCACTACAAAACCGATGAGGCCAGATTTTTTGAGGGTGTGGCCGACCATAACATGGTAGAATTGCATCGTTTTTGGTTCTGGGTACATCTCACAGTCTAAGTATCATTCTGCACTTGCTTAAAAATATTTTGAAGCCTTTAAAAATTCGACATAAACTGCAGTTTGGTTTCAATGTTACGGAGTTGTTTCGGTTTCGTTGTTTTAACATTGTTTAAACTTGCTAGTGTAGGGTTTATGGGCTGGCTCTGATATAATGAAAGGTTACACTAGTTCCCTGGCCAATGCGGAACAATTTTTTTCTAACGATTAGAACATGGCACTAGAATAACTTTTAACCCGGATCTTACCATAAATGTAACTAGCTAAATGAAGAGAGCTATCTATATGATGAAGAAATCTCACCATATGAACCAAGTCCTTCGGTCTTCTTTCCTCATCTTTAGCTCCAAGTGGCCACCTTGAACATGCTTGATCTTCTTTGTTGGCTCCTTTGGTTCTCTGCGATTGATCTTGCTCTCTGGTCCTCCTTTGTTGTAGATGATCACCCGAGGGATATGATCTATGGCTTTAGCTCCTCACAATATGTCAAGTGGAGCAACTAGAGAACTTGGGTTGCTAAAGCAAGTAATCTAGGATGTAGTGTGAAGATCTAAGTGTTTGCTATCTCTTTCTTGCCTCTTCACTTGTTTCTCAACTCATGAGAAGGGTAGTGAAGAGGAAGATGATGAATGTGGAGGAAACTCAAGTGGAGGGTGGAGATGCAGAAAAATGGGAGCTCAAGAAAATAATGAAGCATGCATGAAAGAGAAAATCAAAACAAAGGTTTTGTGTATCAATTCTGATGAATAAACAAGTGTAGGCATGCTTCAATAGTAACCACAGATGAATAAAGAATTCATTTGTTAACTATTGAAGCCATGCCACTCACCATGCTTCCCTCTCCTTAATTTCCACCTCATTTCCATTTATCAATAAATGGAAGTCCATGATGAGGGGTCAAGCTTCTAGAAAGTAATCTGTAATAAAATACGGATTACAGCCTGCTGTATATACATACCTGCATTCGGATAAAAACCCAAATGCCTAAAGAGATAGAATAACACGAAGAACACAATACTAGAATATACACATTGAAATATGTAAACTATTAAATCAATACCTGATTTAATAATCCGGCTCAAACCCGAGCCGGTTAGTATTACCAACAGTCCGATCGAAAGTCCGAGTACAAAGTACATCAATCGATCGAGACCCTACACATATCCAATACGGCTACTACATCATTTCGCTTAAACCAGGGAAACCCTCCGTGTGGGACTCTAAAGACTCGACAGTACGCCGGCAGTGAGTTACTGGATAAATCCATAACCACCAGCATGTCAGCGGTACTAGCTGTATGTAACGGCTACCCGGGTACCTGTCGAAAAGGAAGGCCGGCGAGCAAACTCATCTGGATCCCTACTGAGCCTATATGTGACAATCTCCATACAGTCCGGTCTTTTCGTTTGAGGGTATCACATACCGGGTCTAGGGGGTGGTAAACGCCAGACCCTGATAACCTGGTAATTCGTGCTGATGCGGCTCAGGACCAATCCGGGAAAATACTGATCAGCCTATCAGTAAATCCTAACTGCCTTGGCCAAGGTCTTATGGTCCTGACCAATCAAACACGGTGCGATATCGACTCCCAATACCGCGAGAGACGAATCCCCGACAATTGCTCACTACTTCGATGTGGCTCAGGACTATACCTAACCAAAACCTGTTTGCACGACTCAGTAGAGCCGTGGTAGGGTAGTGATCAAAGCACAGTGGGAACTCACACGAGACAAATGACGATCTCAGGTCTAAAGACTACCATGTACTCATGTCACCTGAGAACTTCCATCTGACGATAGGTATAGTACCATATGGAAGTTCTCGGCGAGTCCGTCCGGTGTACTCACCCCCAATGAGCACCTGTATACGATCTTAGGTGCGAAAGACCAATGGTTGTGGGACCATACCATCGCCCCTCGTCGGGGTCTAGAAACGTATGCACTAGTCTACTCCGGAATATCGATGCCCAGTCTCGATGCTCCCACTACTAGGGACCATTTAAGGATGGGCGTACCGACTACCCAGTTCACACAAGTATGATCGCCATCACAACGCAGGTAGTCTAGAAATGATCCTACGGGATTTATCAACATGTATAAAAGATATGTAAGAGCAAGTAAAACATGCATATGTTAAGATAAAGACAAACCAGATAGCATACTATCATATCGAGCAAGACTGTCCTGTACATATATATGTCCAAGCATCTATATGTATACATATACAATAATGGCCTCCAGGGCATACATATCTAACAGGACTGAGCTTTTTAAAGTCTGCCACGGTGCCCTCACACTGTGTTGTCCTGGGTGCTGCTGTAACTACGGACTGTTGTACCGTCCTCAGACCCTCTTGGAAAGCCTTGGCCTGCCGCTGATTTAGCCCAGTTTGTCGCTTCTGGTTTTCAACCATACCACATACAACTCTAAGAAATGCGGCATTATCAACATGCCTCTGGTATGATCGAAAATCTCTATCGTCCATGATTCTGAAGCCAAGACACTGTAGGGGATTAGTAACGGTAAACATGATTCAATAAACAAGATATTGATAGCTATGGATTCAAGACTGGCAAGGTAGTAATGTGGCAGGACATGTTCCTAATTCCGGGTTTCCTGGTCAGTGTATTGGGTTTAATACCCAACTATAAAATAACCAAACCCGACTAACCCTAAATTCTATGTCTCTGATATCAAATAAACCCTGTCACATCGCGCTTCCTAAAATACGTAAATACGGCACGTGAAAGAGCCAACCAAGCTACCTATGGCTAGGAATAATCCCTCCATAGTCACATTACGGCTACCCAGCAGATATCAAGAACAGTAAAATAAAAATCTAGCTTACATATGTCCATCTGCCACAATAAATAAAGGTCAAGAAATGCATATAGCAGAAACGAATCAAGATCCAATAAATAACAATATCCGGATCACGTCCCTTATGGGATCACATCGACAAATAAAACTGCGGAATAAAATAAACTAAGCATCTCTAAAACTAAACATCTAGCTCTTCATTGCTCAGCTTGCTTGCTAAAATACTCCTGATATGCCTGCGATAAAGTCAGAGGAACAGGGCCATGCAAAACCCAGACGTTAGTGCGCCATAATATAAAAATAGTAGTAATAACCAAGATAGGATGCTATAATTAAACATGAGTATAAATAATAAACACATGTATAAAATAGTGAGCTATATGTATGTGATGTGTATCCTAAAGTCTGTGCTTCTATGTTATCTATTTTACAAGTCTTTGAAATAAATTTAATGGAATTGTCGATGTAACTCAATAGTATCCCGTGCGTACCCGGGACCACGGTCAAGATTCTCGGGCTGAATCCGAGACGTACCTCTAAGCAGTAAACAGGCAACATGTACAGATGAATGATGTCGGCATCATCATTCCGGGGCTGGCCGAGCCCGTATAGACTGATCACTATCTGGAAGTATCGAACTGTTGAGTTATAAGTCAGGTTTTATTATTGATTTCTTCTTTTCCCCCAGGTTTGTGTTCAAGTCGGGTATTGATGATATGAATCTGATGCCAATATAGGATCAAGCAGGTACATGTCTTGTCTATATAGACAACAAGTCACGTCGGTCAGGACAACAAGTCAGGATTGTCGGCATTAGTGGATGATCCAAGTAACAGGTCTAGTAATGCGTCCTGAACATGTCATGCAATATATAGTAATCAAAGTAGATACCAAATGTAAAACTGTAACCAATATCGAAACACGGTAAACATAACTAATGCTAGGATGTATATGTATCTATCTGTAATAACCGTTGCACGTCTATTACCATGTATATTGTAACCTAGATAACATACTGAACTGATATAGTAGTATGATAATATTGTGATGATCCGGCATGCAACTAGATAAACCATTATCGGTACGGATATAGACTGATATTATAAAACTGTAAATCGATAATATTTGCTAAATATTAAAACGTATGTACTATAGTCAAGCATATAAATATCGATATAATCAAAATAGCATGTTGCGAATTTAGAACTTTCCTGATCGAATCTCACGTTGAGATACGGATGTCACGTTCCAACGCCGAATAAAGTCACGACGCAAAACTTATATACGCAGGAATTGACTTGGCTGAGAAGCCGCGTGACATGGAAACCGGGTTAGACGACGACGGTGACTGGCTCGTCTGGATCGTCGACGATGTGCACAACTCCGGCGAGACGATCGGGAAAAGAAAAGAAGAAGAAAGAAGTGGGCTGTTGGGGTTGCTGGGGTTATCTAGATTTGGCGAGCATAGAAGAAATGGTGGTGACGAGTTGATGGGGAGGCCGACGGTGAGGCGTCGTGGCCGGTGAGGGTTGATAGTCTTCGGGGATGAGCAGGGGAGAAGAAGAGGGTGTGGTGGTGTGGATGCTCTAGGGTTGCCGACGAGACGAGGAGGGTGACGGGGGTGATCGGGTGGAGGTCGGGTTCCGGCGAGAGGTCGGAGATGAGGGGTGATGGGTTCTTGGTGTCGGGGTTATGGGCTTGGGTGGTCATCGGGAAAGAAGATGAGGTTGGAGGTGGTGACGGCGAGGGGAGGGTGATGGTGAGGAGATAGGAGCGGCGATGAAAGGGGGAACGGTAACGAGGCATGGGTTAGGGTCCGGGGTTGGCGACGAGGAAGTGAGAGAGTTGTTTATAAATTTTTTATATTATATATATTATATCTATATTGGGAGAGAGAGTAGTATGGGGACGGGGGAGAGAGAGACAGAGAGAGAGAGTTAGAGAGAGAGAGAGATAAAGAGAAAGAGAGTTTTCTTTATTTTTATTTAAAATTACTAATTAATATATTATATATATAACTGTTTATATGTTAGTTATATAAAAATATATATATGGTAAGATATTACAGATAATACTAGATTGCTCCGAATATTACCCGTATCCCTTTAAAAATCTAGTTTTTAAATATGAAAAATATACGTAAGAATTTAAACCATGATTCAAATGTCTATAATTAAAAATATATACCACCAAATAAAAATCTACGTAAATATACGTAGCGATCCAAATACGAGTCTGTCTAACCTTTAGGATACGAACACGATATATGGGCGCAACCACTCGATATGGGGTAATATGCCATGCAAGGCTAGATAAGAAAATATATTATATATGTTTTATATATATTAGATTTGCATGGATACACTGTACCAGCAAATATTTGATATAATCTCGAACCATGTTGGGTTTCAACCATGCGGGTCGAGTCAGATAATAACCACAGTTACTAATTGCACCATTCGCAACGATAGTAGAGAATTTTACAGAAAGATTTAAAATACCCCAAATATATAGTATAAAAGTACTAGAGTGTTACAACGCAACCTCACACAACTTAGGTACTATACTAGTAGCCACCCTTCCTACACTCACACTTTTTAACACCGGAGCTTCACATTGTTTTATGTCACAACGGTTCATGAGAACGCACGCGATTCCTGTCAAGCCACTCGTTTCGAGCTGGAATGTCAGTTCCGGGAATGGAGTCTTGAAGGCAACTTTTGGATATGATCAGTGCCCAGTTGTAGTTTTCGGCAGAGAATTCTACGCGAATTTTAAAGTACTGGACATACCAAATTTCGATGTTGTGTTGGGAATAGATTGGATGGGAATATTCTATGCTACCATTGATTGTCGTCAAAAGAGGATAGTATTTGAGTTACCAGATCATCCAGTCTTCTTTTTCAAAAGTGGAGACAGAACCTTGGAACCAAGAAGCTACTGTGCCAAGCCGAAGAATGCAGAAATGTTCTCCCTACCAGCTGAAGAAGAAAAGCCTAAAATAGTTCGAGAGTTCGAGGATGTGTTCCCTGATGACATATCAGGTTTGCCCCCCGATTGAGCTCTTGAATTCAGTATTTATTTATAACCTGGTGCACAACCTGTAATCAAAGCTCGATATCGATTAAGTCCGGAGGGATTAAAGGAGATTCGTATTCAGTTGGACGAGCTACTAAAGAAAGGTTGGATCAGACCTAGTACATCAAGTTGGGGATCATCGATGCTATTAGTGAAGAAGAAGGAAGGTACCTACCGGATGTGCATAGATTATCGAGCTCTAAACGAAGTAACGATTATGAACAAGTGTCCACTACCTCGTATCGATTACCCTTTCGATCAGTTAAGTGGATTTTATGTATTCTCAAAGTTAGATCTTCATTCGGGCTATCATCAGATGAAGGTCAAAGAGTTCGACATTTTGAAGACGGCGTTTAGGTCTCGTTATGGCCATTATGAATATCTCGTAATGCCATTTGGAGTGACCAATGCACCTGCCATCTTTATGAACCTGATGAACCAAGTTTTACTAAAGTATTTAGACATGTTTGTTGTCATCTTCATCGACGACATCCTGGTGTATTCAAAGAATCGGAAAGAGCATGCCGGGCACATATGCGTTGTCATGGAGACACTACGACAGCATCAACTCTACGACAAGTATAGTAAGTGTGCATTTTGGCTAGATTAAGTCGGATTTCTCGGACACATCGTTTTAGGCGAAGGAATCTCGGTAGATCCAGCTAAGGTGTCAGCTATCAGGGAGTGGCCGACACCAATGACAGTGAAAGATATAAGAAACTTCTTGGGCTTAGCAGGATACTACCGACACTTCATCGAACGATTTTCAAAGATCGCAACATCCCTGACCAAGCTCACACGTAAAGATGAAGTGTTCGTGTGGTCAGAAGCATGTGAGAAAGCTTTTGTAGAACTCAAGTTGGAATTAACCTCTGCACCTATTCTTGTAATACTGGATCAATCTGGTGGATTCGATATACATTGTGATGTGTCTAGTAAAGGATTAGGATGTGTTTTACATCATCATGGAAAAGTTGTGGCTTTTGCATCAAGACAGTTAAAAGTATATGAGCGCGACTATCCAACACATGATCTGGAACTAGCAGTCATCATATTCGCACTCAAGATTTGGCGCCACTATCTTTTAGGAGAACGAGTGGATATATATACCGACTACAAAAATCTGAATTATGTATTTACTCAGAAGGAACTCAACATACGGTAGAGAAGATGGCTAGAACTCATGGCGGACTTCGACATCAACCTATAGCATCATCCTGGAAAGGTGAACGTAGTTCTTGATGCCCTTAGTCGCCAGCCATTAGCAATGAACCTCACTGCTCAGTGGAAGCTATAACATGAATTGCACGGATTAGAGATTGAAGTAGTTATGTCATCTAACACCTCATCTTTGATGAACTTACAAGTCCAGTCCACTCTTGTCAATCAGATCAAGGTAGCTCAAGCAAATGATGCCAGGCTACAAAAGATCCGAGAACAAGTAGAAAGCAGACTTCAAACTGACTTCATCATTCATGAAGATGGATCGTTACGGTATGGGAGCCGTTTATGCGTGCCAGTCGGCCCTGTTCGAGAAGAGTTGATGAAACAAGCTCACAACTCTTCTTATTTTGTACATCCCGGTGGCACGAAGATGTATAAGGATCTGCGGCAACACTAATGGTGGCATGGAATGAAGAGAGAAGTAGCAAGGAGCGTAACAAAGTGTTTAGTGTGTCAGCAAGTGAAGGCTGAATATCACAGAACTGCTAGTCTACTTCAGTCATTGCCAATCCCAGAATGGAAATGGCAGCACATTACCATGAACTTCATGACTGTTCTCCCTCGCAGCACTAAGGGTAATGATGCAATTTGGGTTATTATGGATCGACTCACCAAGTCGGTTCACTTTATTCTATTCCGAGTTGGCCAGTCAACCGAGACGTTAGCAAGAAAGTATATAGAGGTGAGTAGAAATCTAAAGTAAGATTTATACCTTCAATATGTACCATACTTGATACCCATAAACTCATGAAGGAGATCGTGAGATTACATAGAGTACCTGTTTGCATCATCTCCGATCGTGATACTAGATTTCGACCACAGTTTTGGCAGAGTCTGCAAGCTAGCCTGGGAACGAGTCTAAATTTCAGCACGACGTACCATCCACAAACAGACGGACAATTCGAGCGAACAATTCAGATCCTAGAAGATATGCTGAGAGCCTGTATGTTAGACTTCAGAAGTTCATGGGAAGATCACTGATCAGTCAAATTTATTGCACATTTGTATGGACATTTTCCCTATTATTATTAATTACTAAAATGTGTTATTTGTAATTTAAGAACATATGTGTCACGACCCGAAATATTAGCTCGTGACCCGCACTTAAATCATGCAACGTCTAAATGCGTGACATAATTCAAGTAAGCTGAAACCCAGAAATCTAAACCTTTTTAAGAAAATAAAGGAAGTGAAGTTTTGAAATAAAGATATAATGAAATCAAGTTTTCTTAATGCATAGAAAAGAAACATGAAAATGCATGTGAAATTGTTAGTTTGAAAACGTGTTTCGTCTTTGAAAAATTTGGGCAGCACCTCCTTTGTATATTTTGATCCAAAACCACAAATGCATAATAATGATAAAGGCATCCCCAAGCGGGATCTAGCTCTTCGCCACACGGCAGATCACAACCACGCAAGACAGTATAAGTATGTATACGACGCCCAACGGCGAAATTCACCACAAAAGATAAAGAAATAAGCAAGACATCAAAACCACAAGTAGCGGAAAACTCCTCGCTCAAAGTCTCGCAACCACAATCTCACTAAGTATCATTACTTATACAATTACTAATTTTGATTGATGGGGTTGACTAGATACAATATGAAATATAAATACAAGAGTGGGTACGATACAAATGCCCCAACTACCAATGCAAAACACCCAAATGAAGCTATGTGCCAGCGATACCGCTACGGATCCATGCGGTCAACCTGTAAGAACTGTGGCACAACGGGAGTGAGTTGCCAACTCATGAGTTAAAAAACATCCACAAGTAGAAATCGAATAAACAACGACTTCTAGATCAACTATATTATAAAGGAAATACTATGATATCTAGGGTGACCGGGTCTGTATATGTGCCAACAAGGTAGTCAATACCTATAAGCATGAGGATAACATCCAACAGTATAATCAATGCATGTATGCATGTGGATCTCGTCCACCCATATAATCAATGTATGTATGCATGTGGATCTCGTCCACGTGTCAACCACTGACACAACAACGTCATGCACGTAAATATCATAAAAGCGTATGCATGAAAATATGAGGATATAAATCAACATGTGTCCCTAGGGACACCTCAAAATCATGGAACCCGAGTGTCCAGCATCGACACTCGAAACATCATGAAACCCATGTTCAGTATCGACACGCAAATCCTCACATCTCTCGGGCTCCGTCAGTACGGAACGGCCCACGGGCTCTGTCAGTCCGGATCAGCCCATATCATCTCTCGACTCCGGTCGGTATCCTCCAGATATCCTCCAGGTTCAACCAATCACCGGTAGGTAGTAGTCCCTCTGTCAGGCTCATCGTCTACTGCACAATAGATTCGTTCTCGTCCCGGGGTACCACACTGGGTCCACCATGTACCCGCAATCGGCCTCATCCACCTCCTCGAATCGGGTTTCACATGTCGCTCTCAGAACCGTGAAAACACATGGTGGAGGCACTGAAATATCATATCAAGAGAAACCGGGTTTTTAAAATAGTACATGCTTTCTTTTGAAATCACCACGGTTCTCAAATCCAGAAATCTCATGAAAACAACATATCTCAATGCGTAAAATCATAAAGCATGATGTATGCGACATATGATAGAAATGTAAGCATATCCGTATATCATGCAACATGGAACAGTGATGCGACAATATCAGGGAAAACTGGTCTTTTAGAGTGCATCCAGTGCAACTAATGTACGAAATACAAATCTGTCCAGTGCAACGGGTGTGCATGAAAGCATCTGTCCAGTGCAACAGGTGTGCAAGACAGTAATATCAAGTGCATCTAGAGTGCATCCGGTGCAACTAATGTACGAAATATGAATCTGATGCAGCAAATGCACAAAATACAAATACAGTGCATCCAGTGCACGAAAAACGAACACAGTGCATCCAGTGCACGAAATACGAATACAGTGCATCCAGTGCACGAAATACACATCCATAACTCAAATGCGTATAAAAGCAACACAGAGTGTACCAATGTGTATAAAATCATAAACGTGTGCAACTGCGTGCACAAAACACATATGAATGCACTACAAGCGCATATAAGCTATATCGAGTACAAAAATCAAATCGAGTGCATACCACACGCACAAAAATCAAACCAACTGTATGAAATCCACGAAATCATAAACATGTGCAACCAAGACACAAAACCGATATCAAGTGGAATAAATATGCACAAATCAAAAACCAACACAATGGTGTATAAAAATATATCTCAAGTGTAACAACTATGCACAAAATGTAAATACCCAGTAGGTGCAGCCATGGTGAACGAAATCAATATCAGGAAACTCATCATCAAAACTCAAATCCAAGCGATATAAGCATGATACTCAGATCACAAACGCAAATCGCAACAAATGATATTGATGTACACCTCCTACAATGTCGAAGAATAAATCGGTAAGCCTAAAACCGGCAGAACAAGAACAACCGCTTGCCTCCTGCTCACGGTCTGGCGTCCTCAGTCTCTGGGTCCTTATCTTCTCTGTGGATTTACCAATCTCGCAATCCATCGGCTCATCGGCCCGGTCAGGTGCGCTAACGGGAACGATTCCGTTCTGGCATTTCTCTGGTCATCTCTCGGCCAATCATCACGACCACTCGTAAAGCAGCATATTACTGGCGTCGGCCTCTGGCCCTCTGAATACACGTCACACATCTGATCCTGGGTGCAGATCTTATTGCAGCAGTGTCCTGGAAAGAATCTGCTCAGGGTCTCTTCCGATCTTGCATATGCCGAACTGTACGGAGGCTGGTGCTCTCACATAATCTTTTCTCGCTTTCTGGACATCTGTGTTCTCACCACAACATTCCCTTAGGAACTGGCCGTATCCCATCGCCTCTGTATGCATATTAGATCTCTAATCTCGATGGGGAGTAACAACAGCTCGTCAGCATCTCGCACGAACCTCTGGTTCCACTCGTCTATATCATCGTCCACTATGACGTCATGTCATGCTATCTGCGTACTGCAACTTTTCTCGGCCACGGTCAATCTGAAGTCTCTCACATAGAATCGAAATCACGAACTCGGTATCTTCATCACTCCGTAGAAAATATCTAGCTGAACACGTCCTCGGGAACTCGTCCCAACCATCGGAGAAATACTCAATACTCACCTGTCCTCGATCAATTCCCAACGCATCTGGGTGAGGTCCTCTATCCGAAGCTGGTCAGCTTACTGGTCTCCTATCACATGATATCCGGACGACATCAAACTTTTCGATCGAGTCATCAAGGTCCCAAAATATCCCGAAAGCTCAACACCTGAGCACAGTCTAAAATATCTGGTACATACCACAGTACCTCTGGACCTGCCGTAGAAGGGCAAACCCAAGCCTCACTGATGGCACCGCTAAATTGCCGCAAACCCTAAGGTTCAAAAGCGGTTTCATGGTCATCATGTCGAGTTAGGGTTTCATTCTTATAGAGGGTCCACAGAATTACCTGCATGTTCTTCCGAATACTTAAACTGGGAAAAATGTGTTCTTGACATTCGTTTGAACTTTTTAACTTCACCTAGGCGACATGCGAATACCCTCCGTCCGCACGCTAAACAATGCCTCAATCCTCCAGGAAAGACGGTACATCAATGGTCATATCTGGATCGGTCTGCTCTAGATCTGAGTAAGACTCTCCACACTGAAAATCTTCAACTCAACTGGGCCTACGTCAGGTAGACTAACTATTATCCGTCGCATCTCTGCCTGGAAGCTCCGGCGATCTCAGCTTGTAAAGTTTGGAAGCGACATCCTAACAATCTCAGCAACAGCTGGGTCATCTGTCTGCACGGTAGGCGACATCCTAATCTCTGAGGTATGCTGTACATCAACAGTCCTCTCACAACTGGCAGCCTCTGTCAATGGCCCGTTCATTCGGTGCAAAACCAAACACTCGCCTCACCCGAGAGGTCACAACATAAACGTTAACTCGAGACGTTCCCATGTCACCAGAAAACAAAATGGTCAGCCCTCGTCCATGACGAGCTCGCCCTGACCGCAACACTACCAGCAGCTCAATCTGCGCTCAAACCATGGTGATAGGAACCTCAATCGTGTATCGAAAAAAACCAGATCAAGGGCATGAAAGTAAACGACGGATCCAGAATGGATACATGATCATAAGAAGAAACAAATCAATGAGAGTCTGATCATGGAAACAAATATAATCAATGATCTCAAATGGATGCATGATCAAGAGAACAAGGAGAATCACAGATTTTCAAAATATATACATCCTAAGGTTTCTTAAGTGGAGTATCGCATTGTAAATATGCCGCGGAACATACGTACGGTACGTCACTCTACTCAACCTACCTACTCCATCAATCAGGGTCAGCCTATGAAACGAAAATTCGGGTCAAATACCCCCCCGTTCAAGTCTAAGTTCCATAAGGTCAAGTCTAGGTTCCGAAATATATACCCGCCCTAGACTCCGCATAGTCAAATATAGACTCGAACCAAGGTTAAACCTAATGCTCTGATACCAACTTTGTCACGACCCGAAATATTAGCTCGTGACCAGCACTTAAATCACGCAACGTTTAAAGGCGTAACATAATTCAAGTAAGCTGAAACCCAGAAATCTAAATCTTTTTAAGAAAATAAAGGAGGTGAAGTTTTGAAATAAAGGTATAATGAAATCAAGTTTTCTTAACGCATAGAAAAGGAACATGAAAATGCAAGTAAAATTGCTAGTTTGAAAACCTGTTTCGTCTTTGAAAAATTTGTGCAGCACCTCCTTTGTATATTTTGATCCAAAACCACAAATGCATAATAATGATAAAGGCATCCCTAAGCGGGATCTAGCTATTCGCCAAACGGCAGATCACAACCACGCAAGACAGTATAAGTATGCATACGACGCCCAACGGCGAAGTTCACCACAAAAGATAAAGAAATAAGCAAGACATCAAAACCACAAGTAGTGGAAAACTCCTCGCTCTATGTCTCGCAACCACAATCTCACTAAGTCTCATTACTTATACAATTACTAATTTTGATTGATGGGGTTGACTAGATACAATATGAAATATAAATACAAGAGTGGGTACGATACAAATGCCCCAACTACCAATGCAAAACACCCAAATGAAGCTATGTGCCAGCGATACTGCTACGGATCCATGCGGTCAACCTGCAAGAACTGTGGCACACCGGGGGTGAGTTGCCAACTCGTGAGTAAAAAAACATCTACAAGTAGAAATCGAATAAATAACAACTTCTAGGTCAACTATATCATAAAGGAAATACTATGATATCTAGGGTGACCGGGTCTGTATATGTGCCAACAAGATAGTCAATGCCTATAAGCATGTGGATAACATCGAACAGTATAATCAATGCATGTATGCATGTGGATCTCGTCCACCCATATAATCAATGTATGTATGCATGTGGATCTCGTCCACGTGTCAACCACTGACACAACAACATCATGCACGTAAATATCATAAAAGTGTATGCATGAAAATATGTGGATATAAATCAACATGTGTCCCTAGGGACATCTCAAAATCATGGAACCTGAGTGTCCATCATCGACACTCAAAATATCATGAAGCCCGTGTTCAGTATCGACACGCAAATCCTCATATCTCTCGGGCTCCGTCAGTCCGGATCGGCCCATGGGCTCCGTCAGTCCGGATCGGCCCATATCATCTCTCGACTCCGGTCGGTATCCTCTGGATATCCTCCATGTCCAACCAATCACCGGTAGGTAGTAGTCCTTCTGTCAGGCTCATCGTCTACTGCACGATAGATCTGTTCTCGCCCCGGGATACCATACTGGGTCCACCATGTACCCGCAATCGGCCTTATCCACCTCCTCGAATCGGGTTTCACATGTCGCTCTCAGAACCGAGAAAACACATGGTGGACGCACTGAAATATCATATCAAGAGAAACCGGGTTTTTAAAATAGTACATGCTTTCTTTTGAAATCGCCACGGTTCTCAAATCCAGAAATCTCATGAAAACAGCATATCTCAATGCGTAAAATCATAAAGCATGATGTATGCGACATATGATAGAAATGTAAGCATATTCGTATATCATGCAACATGGAACAGTGATGCGACAATATCAGGGAAAACTGGTCTTTTAAAATGAATCACGTTTTTAAATATATACTGCGGTTCCTAATTTCTCCCAAGTCAAATGCAACATCGTATAAGGTACATATGTAACTATATCAAGTAAACTATGCAAGGGGTCATATCATGATGCAGCAATCCTACTGTGTAGTGACATGGCAATTATCGATGATGAAGTGTGTGAGCCAGCAAATCCGTGTAAGTGTAACATACGCATCATCGATAATGGTGTAAGTGTGCTAGCACATGTATAAGAAATGCCATGAGAATAACATGAATGCAACATAATGTAAATCATATGCAAATGCCGACGGGTATACGTATCTAACATGATCGAGTCAGTGAATCTATCAATTGGGCATCTAGCCACACAATATCACGTACGGTATAATCCATCATACGGCATCTTCTAGTCAAGGGTATGGATCAAACCTCAAGTCAAACTCATCACGTACGGAAAATCATCGTACGACGGCATTAAGCTATCAGGGATCCTAACAACATATGCGACAATGAGGAGTACGGACCTAACTTCTCGTACGAAATATCACACAAGATTCACGATATTCTATATATATATATATATATATATATTTATATACCTATTTCCCAGGTCACATCCGCAACAATCTCATATCAGGGAACCGACAGAGTATCAGTCATCTCAATCGACTCGCATCCGTATACCAATATATCACCAAATCATCATATCACGTCATATATTCTTTTCATCGCATTTATATCCCTCATCAAGTCAATCCTACAAATACACTCTACCTTTACTATAAGCATAAGTATCTAATCTAACATACACACCCGAACCATACAAACAGTTTTTGAAAGATGCGAATCGTAGTTTTGAAAGTAGGGGCTACGGCGTTTTTAAGGAAAAGATATCATTTGAAAATCCGTAACATCCCTCAAGGTATCTATTTAAAATATGCATACGATTCTTCAGTTTGGAAATAGGTATGGTTCGGATGACATATTTACGTCAGCTATCTAGTCTTATAGTACCCTAAACGGCAATATCGTCAAACATCATCCTCAAGTTCCGTCATCACATATTAGCCGTATCATATCACTTCTAACTATCCTTTAGTTTCTAATATGGTTCTCTAACTATCCTTTAACTCTATTTATAGTTTTCAATAAAAGGTTTCCTTAACCATATTCTATATGTATAAATCGGTTTCCATCAAAGTTTGCGGAGGTGCTATACGCCATCCACCTAACTTCCCCCGTGGATATAGATCCACTCACCTTGATTCTTGCTTACCGAAGTCGATGATGCCACGCTCCATCACCTCGGAATCCACGCGAAGGTACCTACAATAATACATAGTCGCAATCGTTTATTAAAATCGAATCCGGAAACCAAAACGGCACACGTATCGCCTATAGGTTAGAACCTATAGCCTACGCATGCAAAAATAATCAAACAACCCTTGTTGTCGATGTAAAAACATCAAACAACCCAATATAAATCCAAATAGCAAAACCAAACATTTCAAAATACGGAAAACGTAGCCAAAATCACATCAAATTGCTCCTAGATTTTACCCTAGGTCAAATTAGCCAATTTTGCATATGCAAAGGGTCTATTTTACTGGAGATAAAGCCCTGGGACAAACATGTTGCAAACCAACCCTACTCTGGCCACAAATTGCGGCCAGAATGATTAAATCTGCGGCCTATAGGTGGAGTTGGGGTCTCGGGTCTCAGTGGTAGCTTCCTGGGTTCCTGCATGTGTCACTGTGTTCGCTAAATAATTTTCCAGGTCCCCGAGTGTTAGCAGATTCCAAAATACCCTCACAATTCACAAAATTATCCGATGTCGGGGTTTCTAAGTTCGTTTTCCGGGGTTTAAGTCTCAGATTTTGTCCAAAATACTAACATTACAGGGGTTATGTGACCTCTACTAGCCTCAATTACACAATCACAACTCAATAATCCGTCAAACCTTAACTTGAATTTCCAAACCTCACTAAACAACATCTAAACACTTCTAAACATGTATAGGTGCTAAGGTGAATGAAATACAATACAAATGGTGCAGAAATTATCTTATTTGGGCAACCCAAGAAAAACCCTAGCTTCTCCAAGTCATCAAAATCAAACTTTTCTTGGTCCAAAGTGTAGAGGGTGAAGAGGGGATCACTTTTAATGAAAGGGGTTTAGGGTTTTGATGAAGCTTTTTAGATGATACCTTGGGGTGAAGGTGGAGGGAAGGTGAAGATGAAGAAGATGAAAAGAAATGGGGAGGAAAAGAAATGAGGCAGCCCTTCTCTCTCTCCTCACTTATTCTAACCCCTCTTTCAATATTTACCCTTATACCCTTTCTCTTTTTAACCTTTTCTTATTTATTTAAAACCAAACAATATAATACCCCAAAACAACACAAGAGCACAACATGTAATCAAAATATAACATGACATGGTGCACTAGCCACGGAAAACTGTAGAAACATGGATTTGGCTTAATCGCGATTAGCAGTGCACTAATCGGGTTTTTATCCAAACTGCATATAATAAATTTTTAAAAATGCCAAATCCTTTAAATATATTTTTAAATGAATAAATCATTTTAATTTCCATTTATTTCACCATTATCGGTATATTTTTATACCCTTTTTTGAAAACCCCAATTTCGCAAATTGGGCAGTTTTCGGGAAAATATATTATTTTAATATTAAATTCCAAAAATAATATTTTATATTTTCTGAAATGTTACAATATGTGGGTTTATTTGTAAAAAGTTATTATCATATGTTTCTTTATTTATGATTAATATAATTAGGGAAATATATGCATATCATATTTAAATAAAATATCCATTCGATTATTTATTATTAAAATATGCATATCATATCAAATAATCTTAACCAATATTCTTAAGATATCATATCATTTAATTGATTTGAATATTATTTCAAATAAAACAAATGCTACTAACAATATGATTTGAGATATTGTGCAGATATTATAATAGATTAGCTCAGGTCTGAAATCTAAGTAGGAGATCCACAGCAAATCGATTCAAAAAATCAAATCTGCCGAATATTAGGAGCAAATCGAAGAATCTCGCAATGACAGAGACTAAGAGCAATATTTCAAGAATATTTTTATCAAAAAGATCTCCAAATATCGAGAGAAGAAGCCATGAGAAATCCGAGATCACAAACCCATAAAGGGGCGGAGGATCCGTGGTCAAACTAGGCTATAGGCGGCGGTTGCGCGGTCTTCTGGTGGCTGTAGGATTTGAAACTTCAGGGTCTTGATCTTAATTTGACACACTTCAACATGACGTCTAGGGTTTCATATTTCAGAACCTATATAAAGGACCGAGAGCTATCTATCTAAAAATATATATAAAAAAGGATCGAAGAATCGATTAAGATCTAGCGAGCAAACTTGGGTTTTGTAAATTACCTTTTCAGCAAGAAACTTTTGTAATGCACTAGAAAATCAATAAAGGCAGTTCTTTCTTTTAATTTTTTCGCAATTACTTTCCGCATTACTTTTCGCATTTTAATTTCTGCATTACTTTCCACATTTTAATTTCTGCATTACTTTCCGCATTACTTTCTGTATTGTCCTATGGATTCATTCATTTTCCACCTCTCTTCTACTTCGTTAATCTCCATGAGCGAGTAAATTCTTGCTTGTTAGGGTTTGTAGGATATGGTAGAATAATGGATGGACATATCTCTTAAATTATTTTTAAATTTTTAATTTTTATAAACATTAGTAAAATGAATACTAACCCTCTTATCGAGCATGCTATCCATTCAAGATAGTCACGACCACGATTTGAGATTCGTTAATACTTGTTTTGTTAAGGGCTAGAGACAAATAGAGATCAATGGAAGGACCAGGGGCATTAGAGGGAAACCCTAATTCCTATCAAGAACCCTAATCCACATTCATCGCTATTCCTCTAGTATTAAATAATTAAAAGGATAAAAAGAATTATTTTTAAAATTCCACCCATTAACTACTAAGTCCTATAAACCTTACTAGCCATTTTCTTATAAATTTTCAAATCTTCTTAATAATAAACGATCAAAACTCCATCTTTCTTCTATCAACTCGCCTTAAGCAAGAAAAGCATTTCACCGTTTCTCTGTGGATGACCCATACTCACTAGCGTCTAGATATTGCGACACCGTTATTGATTACGGTAATTTACAACACATATAAAGACACATTTTTAACGATCAATCAATCCCCTACACCTTATGGAGTTTTTATATAACAACAGCTACCAGGAAAGAATTGGGATGACACCATTTGCAGCACTCTACGGATGGAAGTGTCATTCCCCACTGAGTTGGGATGACATTGGAGATTGTGAACTCCTTAGACCAGAGATGATCGTCAACTGTGGATGTAGTTCGCACGATTAAGGAAATGATGCGCATAGCCTAAGAACGACAGAAGCGTTGGGCAGATGAAAAGCGTCGACATCTGGAGTTCCAACCTAGAGACCATGTGTTCCTAAATATCTCTCCGAACAGAGGAGTGATACGTTTTTGCAAGAGGGGTAAACTCAGTCCAAGGTAAATCAGATCGTTCGAAATACTCGACGCGTTGGAGAAGTGGCATACCATTTGGCACTACCACCCTCATTGGAAGGAGTGCACAACGTGTTCCACATATCTCAGCTACGAAGATATATGAGCGACCTCAGCCACATACTTGATCACTCAGAGATCATTGTACAGACTGAATTAACTTGCGAACAGTAGCTAGTTGAGATCCTGGACTGAAAGGTGAAGACATTGGGGAACAATGAGGTGAACTTGGTCCAAGTGATGTATGGGGAAGATTCACTAGGAGAATCGGCGTGGGAACGAGAAGACGATATACGTGCACGATTTTGAAAATTAGTCCTTATGTAAATTTCGATGACGAAATTTTTATAAGGAAGGTAGAATGTAACGACTCTAAAATCTCTGTACAAAAATTTACTGTTTAATATATAGAAAGGGGTTTTCAGCCTGATTAGGAGTTATAAGTTATTTTTGTTTAATAAAATTAAGAAACAACTTGTAGCTCACTGGTAAAGCCTCTACACTATTGTAACATAGCCTGTGTGTTCGAATCCCATCAGTCTGTTAGAAATATGTATGCCTTAGAGACCATTATTGTATGATATAGTGGATGCTTGGACATATATATAGAGGACTTTCTTACTCTACAAGATAGTATGCTATCTGGTTGTCTTTATCTTAACATGTTCACTGGTATTATTATATTGTCTCTCATATACATGTTGATAAAGCCCTTAGGATGTTGGCTTGACTACCAGGGCTATGATGCGGATCATACTACTGGGACCTCGGTAGCCCACAGGCACATCCTTCAATTGTTCCTAGTCGAGAGAATATCGAGACAGGGCATCGATATTCCAGAGTAGACTAGTGTGTATGTTTCTTGACCCTATATGGGGGCGATGGTTGATCCCATAGCCATTGGTGTTTGGAATCAAAGATTGTACACAAGTGCTTATTAGAGAATGGGTACATCGAATAGGACTCGTCGATAACTCCTAGAAGGTACTATACCTATCGTCAAATAGCAGTTCTCCGGTGACACTGGTACAGGTTAGCCTGTAGACCCGAGATCGTCATATAGACTTGTGTGATTCCTACTGTGCTTTGATTTCCTCCTAACCACGGCTAAAAGGAGTCATGCAAACAGGTGGATTTTGGGTACAGTCCTGAGTCACATGGAGGCAATGAGCGATAGGAGGGGTTTCGTCTCTCCCGGTATAGGGAGTTGATGTTCCGCTATGCTCGATTGGATATAAATGGAAGTCCCTGGCCAGGGCTGCTGTTGAGATTTACTGATAAGAGTTATCAGTAGTTTCTCGAACCGTTATAGGCCATACATCAGCATGACTTATCAAGTTATTGGGGTCTGACGATTCCACCACCAGACTCGATATGCGACACATCAGACGAAGAGACCGGACTGTACGGTAAGTGTTACCTATATACTTCATGGGAGTTTGGACAAGCTTTCTTGTTGATCTTCTATTAGCTCAATACCTGGGTAGCCGTTGCGTCCAGCTAGTACCGCTGACGGCTTGTGGGTGACTGATGTGATCATTACCTACTGCTAGCGTATTGACGAGTCTTCAGAGTCCCACACAGAAGTTTCCTAGTTCAAGCGAAATGAAGTAGGGCACAAATGTCGATATGTGCAGGGGCCTGATTAAATACGAGTATGAGATACCATATTCTGATCTGACGGTTATTTGTTATCGGTTAGGTTATATGTGATATGACCGGATTATCGAATCAAGTGTTGATTTGATATTGTGATATACATTATGATATACAGATAAATGATATTAGTTGGTTATATATGATATAACCGGATTATTAAATCAAGTGTTGATTTAATAATATGATATATATTTATATTTGATATAATTATATATTAACTAATATTATTGCTCACTAATTATTTGGTTTTCTTTATATATATATATATATTGAAGCATGGTTGATTTTATATTTATTGGAAATGGAAAAAATGAGGTGGAAAATAAGGAATGGGATGAAGCATGGCTTTTATATTTCTTTATTCGTTTGCTTGCACTATTGAAGCATGGTTCAATTTATTTATTGAAACAAATTCCAAGCTTCAATGAATGAGGATATTATGTGAGCTATTGTTCATTTTCTTCATATGAGACTTGTTCTTTTTTTCTTCACATGAGAGTTGGGCTCATGAGATGAGTTCTTGCTCTCTAGCTCTCTCCATCTTCTTCCTCACCTCCCTCAAGCTCAATCCCTCATATGAGTTGTCAAACCTTGAGCTTGTGAGAACCTTAGTGAGCAAAAAAAACCCTACTTCACCATCCTACACTTGATTAGCACTTAGGTGTAGTGTGTTTCCTTCACTAAAGAGTTTAGTGAAGAGGTAGCTTGGATTAGTTGACTTCGGGTGGATCATCTTTGGCACGAAGGTCATCGAAGGAAGTTCATTCAACCTTCAAGTGGAGCCTAGTGGAGTCGCGTGAACTACTACACGGAGCTTTTGAACAGAAGGACACAGTCTACAAAGGTTGTAGGATCATTCTCTTTCTATAGTTTGTGATATCATCATAGTTAAACCCTAATATTCTAGTTAAGATCTTAGTTAGTCTAGCTTAGCACCTAGAAAATTTTAAAATTGCAGGCTTAATGCTCGTTTAAACCTGATGGTGGTGTTAGGGTAGACTTTCATGGTGTATCGGAAAGGCGGAACAGAACCCTATTGGATACGGTTCGTTCCATGATGAGTAAACACTGAGTTACCGCGATTCTTCTAAGGTTATGCACTAGAATAAGCTGCATATCTTTTGAATAAGGTTCATACCAAGACTATGCCTACCACACCATATCAGATGTGGAGTGGGAAGAAACCCTATCTTCAGTATCTAAAGATATGTGGATGTCCAGCTTTTGTCAAAAAACAGTATGCGGATAAGCTCGAGGCACACTCAGTACCGTGTAAGTTTGTGGGATACCCAAAGAACTCCAGAGGGTATCTTTTCTATTACGCAGAGGAACAAAAAGTTTTTTGTATCTCGTCATGCCCACTTTTTTTGAAAATCATTTTTTGAAAAAGGAATTAGTAGGAGCGCAATAGAACTGGAAGAAATTCCAGAACCACAAGCTATTACTGAAAGTGTGGTAGAACCAGAGGTTTCAGAAGAACCGGACATCCCCGTGCCACTCCGCAGGACTAGTAGGAAGTCTCATCCGCCCGAGAGATATTACGGTTTTCTCATAGACGGGGATAGATAGGATTGCATCATTAATAATGATGAGCCAACTAGCTTCCAGCAAGCCATTTAAAGCAAAGACTCGGTAAAATGGCTGGATGCAATGCAGACCGAGATGGAGTCTATGTACACCAACAAAGTATGAACTTTGGATTTTGCTCCAGAAGGGGTAAAACCTGTAGGCTGCAAATGGATCTTCAGAAAGAAGATTGGTGTAGATGGACAGGTTGAAACCTATAAGACTAGACTTGTTGCAAAAGGTTTTCGTCAAAGACCTGGTTTGGACTATGATGAAACCTTTTCTCCAGTGGCTGTTCTCAAATTCATTCGAGTCCTTCTTTCCATTGCTGCCTTCCTAGGATATGAGATCTGGAAGATGGACATAAAGACGACTTTTCTAAATGGATATTTGAAAGAGTGAGTCTATATGGTTCAGCCGGAAGGTTTCATTCAGAGTGGGAGCAGCGGGAAAGTGTGCAAGATACTTAAGTCCATTTGTGGACTAAAGCAGGCATCGCGGAGTTGGAACATCTATTTTGATGAGACGGTCAAAGAATTTAACTTTATCAAAAATCCGGATGAACCATGCATCTATAGTAAGATTGTAGGGACAACTGTGTGATTCCTCGTCTTGAACGTGGATGACATTCACTTGTTAGGAAATGACATTCCAATACTATAATCAGTCAAAGGATTCTTGTCACAAATGTTCTCCATGAAAAACCTGGGTCATGCCAACTACATTCTGGGGATCCAGATCTATCGTGATAGATCAAAAAGGATAGTGGGACTTTCACAATCAAGGTAAAACAATACCATACTGCTGTCTCTTTAGTGTGGAAAATTCAAAGCACAGTAGTTTACCGGCTTCTCATGGAATCACCCTCTCCAAAGAGATGTCTCCCAAGACTGATTTGGAAAGTGCTCGCATCACATCTATACCTTACGCTTCTGTTGTAGGCTCTATAATGTATGCGATGTTGTGTACCAGACTAAATATTGCTTACTTACTTAGCGTGGTAAGTAGGTATCAGTCAAACCCAGGGGAGAAGCACTGGAAAGAAGTAATGAACATTCTCAAGTACCTAAGAAGGACTAAGGAGATGTTCTTGGTGTATGACAGAAACGACCTCCAGATCGAGGACTTTGCTGACTCCAGCTTCCAGAGTGATAATGATGACTCTAAGTCCATGTTAGGTTATTTCTTTACCCTCAATGGAGGGACGGTATGTTGGAAGAGCTCCAAGCAGGACTTACCGTTGCCGACTCGATGATGGAAACGGAGTATTTCGCTGCATGAGATGCCACAAAAGAGGCAGTCTGGAAGAGGAAGTTCTTAACTGAACTTCATGTGGTTCCTTCCATTATTAATCCAATACTTTAGTATTGACAACAAACGATACTATAGCTTTAAGGAAGGAACCCATGTCCCATCAGAGATTCAGACATATCTTAAGGCGGTACCATCTGATCAAGGAAATCGAGGTGAGGAGAGTAGATATGGAGAACAACACTGTAGATCCACTCACAAAAGCCATTTCTCAGACACTGTTTTAGAGGCTATTCGAGATCATAGGTCTGCGATACGCCAATATATGGCTTTAGTGAAAGTGGGAGATTGTTAGTGATATATGCCCTAGAGGCCATTATTGTATCATACTGGTTTGTATATTACTTAATGGAAGCTTAGGATATACACAGATATAGTAAAATTCTTGCTCGAAATGGTAGTATGCTACCTGGTTTGTTTCTATCTCAATATGTGCATGTGTTTCTTTTAGCATATCGCTTAAACATATTGGTAGAGCCCTTGTGATCTTTGCTTGATTACCAGCGTTGTGATGGCAGTCACACTAGTGAGGGCTGGGTAGTCTATAAGCACATCCTTATACAGGTCCCTAGTAATAGGATTATCGAGACGGGGCATCGATACTCCATAGTAGACTGGTGTATACGCTTCTCATCCCAGCAGGGGAGATGGTCTGTCCCATTGCCATAAGTACGTCGTACTGGAGATAGTATGTAGGTGCTCATTTGGTTATGAGTACACTAGACATGACTCATTGGGGACTGCTGGTGGGTATTATACCTAGTGTCGGGTAGCAGTTCCCAGGTGACGTGAGTACAGCTTAGTCCATCGACTTGACACTGCTACTTCGCCTCGAGTGTGTTCCAACAGTTCTTTGATTACTACCCTACCACGGCTGATAGGAGTCGTGCAAACATGTAGAAGTTAGTTGTAGTCCTGAAGCATTTGGAGGCAATAGCGGTTAGATAGGATTCGTCTCTCTCGGTATTGGGGGTTGATATCGCATTGTGTTTGGAAAGCCGTTACATAAAGTCCTTGGCCAAGTAAAGCGAGATTTACTGGTAGGTACTCCAGTAGTTTCTCAGAGTGTTTTGGGCTACTCTCCGACATGACTTATTGCGCTATTAGGGGTCTGACGATTACCGCCACTAGGCCTGATATGCGATACTCTTAGATGAACAGACCGGACTGTACGAAGATTGTCATAGATAGGCTCAGTAGGAGTTCAGATGAGTTTGCTCATCGGCCTTCTTATCAACATATACCTGGGGGCCATTATGTGTGAAAGTCGACCCTAGTACCACCATGAAGTTTTAGCAGCATCAAGCATGCCAAATTTTAATTTTAATTAGGTGCTAAGCTAGATTAACAAAATCTTTAATAGATTATTAGGGTTTGCCTTTGTGATGTGATGAACTAAAGAGAAGAAAAGAGCATACAACCTTTGTAGTTCGAGTCCTTCTCGTCAATAGGTCCGGGTTGAAGACTACGCGACTCTACTAGGCTCCTCTTCGAGTTGAACGAACCTCCTTCGTGATCTTCGCGCCAAAGACAATCCACCCGAAGTCCACTAGCTCAAGATAACCCTTCACTAATCTCATTAGTGAAGGCAACACTCCACATCAAATTGCTAATCTAATATGAGATGGTGAAGTAGGGGTTTATTTTGCTCACTAGGGTTTTCACAAGTTCAATGATTCACATCACATGTGAGGGTTTGAACTTGGAAGTGAGGTGAAGAAAATTGCAGAGAGCAAGAGGAACCAAGAGCTCAAGAAAATGGCAAAGGCATGAAAAATGATGAGAGTAAACTCAAAAGGGCTCTCTTTTTCCTCACTTCTTCAAGCATAGAATAAAATTGCAATTCTAAATTGCAACAATGCTTGAATAGTGAGTCAAGACTAATATACAAATAATAAAACCCATGCCTTGCCCATTCCACAAATATCTCCACAATTTACACCTCATTTTTCTATTTTCTCAAAATAGAAAAACATGCCATGCTTCATATAATAATATATATATTTATATATATCAAATATACATTAATATATATATATATATATAAAGCAATTAGTGAGCTAATGATATTAGTTAATATATAATTATATCAAATATAATTTATATCAAATTATTAAATCAACACTTGATTTAATAATCCGGTTATATCACATATGACCGACTAATATCATTTATTTGTTTATCGCATTATCAAATCAACACTTGATTCGATAATATGGTTATAACACATATAACTTAACCGATACAAGATAACTGCCAGGTTACAATACGGTATCACATACACGTATTTAATCAGGCCCATGCACATATCACATATGTGCCCTACTTCGTTTCGCTCGAACCAGGAAACTTCTGTGTGGCACTCTAAAGACTCGTCAATATGCCAGCAGTAGGTGATGATCACATCAATCACCAACAAGTCGTTAGCGGTAGTAGCTGGATGTAACGGCTACCTGGGTATTGAGCGATATGAAGATCAACAAGTAAGCTCGTCCATACTCTCCATGAAGCCTATCAGTAACACTACCATACAGTCCGATCTCTTGGTCTGATATGTCGCATATCATGTCTAGTGGTGGTAAACGTCAGGCCCCCGTAACGTGATAAGTCAAGCCGATGTTTGGCCTATAACGGTTTGAGAAACTACTGATAACTCTTATCAGTAAATCTCAGCTGTAGCCCTGGCTAGGGACTTCCAGTTATAGGCAATCAAGCATAGTGCAACATCAACCCCCAATACCGGGAGAGACAAAACCCCTCCTATCGCTCATTTCCTTCACGTGAATCGGGATTGTACCCAAAATCCACCTGTTTGCACGACTCCTTTGAGCCATGGTTGGGAGGAAATCAAAGCACAGTAGGAGCCACACAAGATTCTATGACAATCTCGGGTCTACAGACTAACCTGTACCAGTGTCACCAGAGGACTTCTATCTGATGATAGGTATACTACCAACTAGGAGTCCTCGGCGAGTCCTGTTCGGTGTACCCATTTTCCAATGAGCACCTGTGTACAATCTTTGATGTCACACACCAATGGTTATGGGATCAACCATCGCCCTCTAAAGGATAAGAAATGTACACATTAGTCTACATTGGAATATCGATGCCGTGGTCAAGATATTCCCACGACTAGGAACTGATTAAAGGATGTACTTATGGACCACCATGGCCCCACAAGTATGATCTCATCATAATTCTGGAAGTCAAGTACATATCCTAAGGGCTTTATCAACATGTGAGAGCAAAACAGTAAAGGATACCAGTCAACATGTTAATACAAAGAGTAACCAGATAGCATACTATCATGTTGAGCAAGAAAGTTATCTATATATATGTCCAAGCATCCACTATAATATACATCACATGTACAATAATGGCCTATAGGGCATACATATTCCTAACAATCTCCCACTTTCACTAAGGCCATGTGTTATATTATCTCATACCCAACATCCCAAAAAGTCTCTCAAACTGTATCTGGGGGAGGGCCTTCGTGAGTGGATCCGCTACGTTATCCTTCATGTAAACTCTCCTAACCTCGATCTCCCGGCGATCTACTATCTCCCTGATCAGGTGATACCGCCTCAGAATATGTCTGGATCTCTGATGGGACCTGGGTTCCTTGGCCAAAGCCACCGCTCTATTGTTAACACAATACACATGTATTGGATTCTCAATGGATGGAACCACACCAAGCTCAGCAATGAACTTATTCATCCAGACAGCCTCTTTGGCAGCATCGCTGGCAGCGATGTATTCAGCCTCCATCGTCGAGTCTTCTACGGTGTCTGGTTTGGAACTCTTCCAACACACCGCCCCTCCGTTGAGGATAAAGACAAAACCCGAGTCCGACTTACTATCATCCTTATCACTCTGGAAGCTCGAATCGGTAAAGGACTCCACCTAGAGTTCATCGTTACCATACACCAAGAATATTTCTTTAGTCCTTCTCAAGTACTTAAGAATTTTCTTTGTAGCTGTCCAGTGGTTTTCCCCAGGATCTGATTGATACCTGCTCACTACACCTAGTGAGTAAGCTACATCCGGTCTGGTACATAACATCACATACATGATAGAGCCTACTACCGAAGCATAGGGTATCCCTTGCATGCGAGCCGTTTCTAAATCAGTCTTGGGAGACAACTCTTTGGAGAGAGTGATTCCTGAACAAGCGGGTACATTACCTCGCTTGGAATCTTCCATACTAAAACTCTTTAGTATAATATCTATGTACCTGGATTGGGACAATCCCAACAACCGTTTAGATCCATCTCTATATATCTTTATCCCCATGATGTAGGAGGCATCACCAAGATCTTTCATGGAGAACTTGTGTGATAAGAAGAGCTTGACCGAGTGTAGCATAGGAACATCGTTTCCTATCAAGAGTACGTCATCCACGTACAATACGTGGAAGACTACCTTACTCTCTACAGCCTTCTTATATATACAAGGTTCATCTATATTTTTGATGAAACCAAACTCTTTGATAACTTCATCAAAACAGATGTTCCAACTCCGCGACGCCTGCTTTAATCCGTAGATGGATTTAAGCAGCTTGCACACCTTTCCGCTGCTCCGATTGTCTACGAAGCCCTCTGGCCGTGTCATGTATATGCTCTCTTCTAAATCACCATTTAAAAAAGCGGTCTTGACGTCCATCTGCCAGATTTCGTAGTCATGGTATGAAGCAATGGCAAGTAGGATCCTGATGGACTTAAGCATAGCGACAGGAGAAAATGTTTCATCATAGTCGACGCCAGGTCGTTGACGAAAACTTTTTGCCACAAGTACAGCTTTGAAAGTCTCAACTTTTCCATCTACACCAATCTTCTTTTTGAAGATCCACTTGCTCCCAATGGGGTTTACCCCTTCAGGAGCAACATCCAAAGTCTATACTTTGTTGGTGTACATGAATTCCATTTCGGATCGCATAGCATCCAACCATTTCACAGAGTCTCCACTTATGATGGCCTGCTCGAAACTATTAGGGTCATCATCTTTCATGATGCAATCCTCGCTCCCACCGTCTACGAGAAAACTGTAGTATCTCTCAGGTGGATGAGGAACCCTACTAGATCTGCGGAGTGGCTGGGGTTCGTTGGGTACTATTGGATCCTCTGGTTTCACCAAATCGTCAGTTGTAGTTTGTGCTGCTGGAACTTCTTCCAGTTCTACCTCATTACCACTAATTTCTTTTACAAGAAATTCCTTTTCCAAAAAGGTGGCATGTTGAGCAACAAACACCTTTTGTTCCTCACTTTGGTACAAGATATATCCATGTGAATTCTTTGGATATCCTACAAACTTACATAGAATTGATCTTGCCTCAAGCTTGTCCGGATTTTTCCTTTTAACATAGGCCGGACAACTCCATATCTTAACTCGTTTAAGATACGTCATATTTCCACTTCATATCTCATATGGTGTTTTAGGCACATATTTTGATGGAACTTGATTCAATAGATATGCAGCTGTCTCAAGCGCATAACCCCGAAAATAAATAGGCAACTCAACAGTACTCATCATAGAGCGCACTATATCTAATAGGGTGCGATTCCTCCGCTCGGATACACCGTTGTGCTGTGGCGTATACGGAGGAGTAGGCTTAGAGAGAATCCCATTCTCTTTTAGATAATTATGGAATTCCCCGCTCAAGTATTCTCCTTCCCAATCAGATCATAGGATTTTAATACTTTTGCCCGTCTGGTTTTCAACTTCGCATTTATATTCCTTGAATTTCTCAAAAGCTTCAGACTTGTGTTTCAAAAAGAACACATGTCCGAACCTTGAGAGATCATCAGTGAATGTAATAAAGTACGAAAAACCATTCTTGGCATGTGTAGACATAGGACCGCATACATCACTATGTATCAGTCCCAAGAGTTCAGTAGCTCTTTCTCCGTGTCCAGTAAACGGTGTTTTGGTCATCTTCCCTTTGAGACATGATTGGAAAGTTTCATAAGATGAAAATTCCAACTGATTCAAATATCCATCTTTATGAAACTTAGCCAGTCTTGTCGCATTGATATGACCTAGTCTACAGTACCACAAGAAGGCTTCGTTCATTTCTGAACTTTTCCTCTTGTTTGTGTTCTTTACGTTAAGAACTGTACTTTGATTAAGAACGCATATACCGTTACATAACGTACCAAATCCAATCAACACTTGGTTCTAGAAAATGTTCATAACATTATCTTCTAATGTGAGATTATATCCTTCTTTAGTTAGCAAAGAAACCGATATAATGTTGCACATCATCTTTGGTACATAGCAACAGTCGTTCAGAATCAATGTATTACCAGTTAGTAATACAAGGTGATAATCGCCAACTGCCTTGGCTGCAACAATAGCACCATTCCCTACTGTTAATGATTTATCATCCTTTCCCAGTTCTCTACCTTTCTTTAGCCCATGTAAACAATTACATATGTGGGATCCTGATCCGGTATCCAATACCTAGGACGTTGAACAAACTGAGAAACAGTTCTCGGTAATGAACACACCTGAAGAAGATGCATCAACATGTTGTTTATTCGTACGGATGGCACGAGAATCCTGATATTCCCCTATCCCTTGCTCAGACTTACGACATTCATAAGATAGAGCGGGACCAACGATCTCTAGCCTTGTATAAAAAAGGAGGGTTCGGTCAATACATCCCAGTCTAGTTGGGTACAAAACTACGAAATGATATTATCTTGATTAAGGCGTGACATTGGTTGCTTCATGGAGAGAGAGAGAAGGAAACGCGTTAGCGTGCGCTTTTTTCAAGATTAGATTGGTTATTATCTTATCTAATCAGGATGGCTCCCACTGTTTTTATCTAATCTTCCTTCAAACCATAAAAAGGTAAGATTAGCCGGGATTAATTACACCCTATAGGTTCGCCAATTGTTCGGCTAGGCAGGTATCTGTACTCCGAGAGAGGTTCCCCGTGCATTCTTATGGACCTAATTAAAATAAAGCTCGTTTTTCTAGAGGCATAACCCCGTTGACACCTTTCTATACACCTACTAGATTAGCTAATTGTAAAGTGCAAAATTCTCCTAGAAGTAACTCTTACTCGCAGTGGGTTTCAGGATCCAACTATCACATTGAAGGTATGCAATCTCATTGTAAATTTCAACACTTGAAATTCCCAATAATGGTTTTTACCCCTCGCTACTTATGACCTTGACAAGGTCAACAAATCATAAGCGCTAGTCAAGTTCTACCTGTCATTTCTTGATTGAATTAAACCCACCCGCACGACCCTTGACAAGGTCATCAAGGTCGCACGACTACCCTAACCCAATCGCATCTCATACGGGCAGATAAGCACTAATTAGCTACGACACACCACGCCTTGACAAGGTCGACAAACGCAGCACGAATACTAAATAGCACTTATCTAAAATGACGGAGGGCAACGTAGGGTTTTTAAGAAAATCATGAGCGTAATGAACTTGATATCGTTATAGAATCTAGTGATTTAGAAAAGGAGTGTTTTTTTAGGCTTTTACTAATTTCTCTAAAGAGGTCACTCCCGGTGAAGGGATTTCGGCTTTTTCCTCATCGAATGAGGTGCTGGATATTCATGAATACCACTATGCAAAGCAAGAACAAGAGAAGCAGTCAAAAGACTAAACCGAGTGGGTTGTAGCATTTGCTAGTTTTGCTAAAGAGGTCACTCCCAGTGAAGGGATCTCGGCTCTTTCCTCATCGAATGAGGTGCTGGATATTCATCAAGGAATACCACTGTGCAAAGCAAAAACTAGAGCTACCCTTTTTGAAAATTTGATTCTACAACATCTTTTGGTTTCCTTCATTTCATTAATCTCATTAATGAAGTCCCATCAATTAATATTTCCTAAACATACAGAAAAATGAAACGAAAATACAACGTACGCTTATGCCATCCGCATTCGGCACGGGGCCCCGTCATGCACTGTTAGGTTACTTAACTACCGGCAGAGTGGGGGCTGGACTAGCGCGGGTGAAAAATATAAGCAACGTTTATTATATATCATATATATAATAGTACATTCGTCTCACGCATTTATATGATCAACATCATAGAATCAAGCAGCAAAAGGAATATATGAATTATTGGATATACTAGGATGTCCGTGTTTTAAATTTATCCAGTAATGTAAAACACGGATTCCACGGTCATGATGAATAGCCAAACCCACATCCCTAGACCCCTACGAGAGCGGCAAGTAACCCTGCCAATTCTAGAGTTAGGAGACCCGGTCTCAACTCCTTGAGATGGTCTCCCACTGGACTCTAGAACCTGGTTACTTGTGCTCCCCGCCTTGGGTCTATCCTAATGCGGAAAAGTAAATAATATACAACAATGGAGACATCATCCTCAACCCGAAAGTGCCCCAATAAAAGAATATTACATACAGATTTTACATGAATGAAAATAAAAACTCTCATCTCACATAGAACCCCTCGGCTATTCTTTCACGACGATCCAATAAATCATATCAATCAGCAACACATGATATCACATATCATCAACGTAAGCAAATATGCGTATCCTTAAAACTTGTTGACATATAACAACGAGATTGGGATACCACACATATTACACTTAGTGTTGCAGAAAAGATAACAGAAAACTACAATAATTATAATCCGCAATATCTTTAGACATCATAAACCCGAAATATCTCATATTCTGGATTTCATGCCTAACTTATAAAACTTGCATTTTAGTCTAAAATTGAAAACCCTTTTCAATTAGTTGTCTGATAATTCAACAAGTTTCCCGACTTAGTGATCGCGTACAATACGTAATTGCGACGGAGTTTTGATCCAAATCAAAACTTCATGGCAATCGATCAATTGAGACTAAACGGTTAGCTTTACAATATACTAACTAGTTTTCATAAAACTAATTAATATGGATTCTAATAATTGTATCACACATCACAAAGCTTGTAAAGTAACCGCGACATTAGAATTCCTCACGCAATTAGCAAACTAAACAAATTTTTCCAAGACATAAAAAATCCAGTGAGCTAAAGTTCCAAAACCGATCGTTTTAAGCTAATCCGGGAGTCGAAACGAACTCGAAACCCACCCGAATCTTCGTGGAGGCAAAGATCACAAAATTAACTATCAAATAGGGGGCCTCGGGAGGTACCCAACCCCGGGGGCCACCTAGAGGTATCCTCTAGGGGAAGCCAGACTCGAGAGCACCCAGTTGGGGTGCTCTCGGGTCACCCACCCCCAAGGACACCTTGTGGTGGTCTTGGGGTGTGGGTCCAGCCTCTGGTCCCCTTGGGGTGTACCCGGGATGTGCACACTCCACCCTGCGGCTTCTCGGTTCAAACCGTGAGTCCGCGTAGTGTGCAAACAACTCAAAACATCATTTTTGAAACAGTTTTTGTCGGCAGTTTTTACGCGACAAAAACAGCGGATTTTTAATGTCGCTACAAGCTACCCTAATGTTCTAGCTTGGATCTGATACCATGAAAGTCGACCCTAGCACCACCATGAGGTTTTAGTAGTATCAAGCATACCAAATTTTAATTTTTATTAGGTGCTAAGCTAGACTAACAAGATCTTTACTAGATTATTAGGGTTTACCTTTGTGATGTGATGAACTAAAGAGAAGAAAAGAGCATACAAACTTTGTAGTTTGATTCCTTCTCTTCAATAACTCCGGGTTGATGTCCGCGCGACTCTATTAGGCTCCTCTTCGAGTTGAATGAACCTCCTTCGTGATCTTTGCGCCAAAGACGATCCACCCGAAGTCCACTAGCTCAAGTTAACCCTTCACTAATCTCATTAGTGAAGGCAACAATCCACTTCAAATTGCTAATCTAATGTGAGATGGTGAAGTAAGGGTTTATTTTTCTCACTAGGGTTTTCACAAGTTCAATGATTCACATCACATATGAGGGTTTGAACTTAGAAGTGAGGTGAAGAAAAATGTAGAGAGCAAGAGGAAGCAAGAGCTCATGAAAATGGCTAAGGCATGAAGAATCAAAAATGATGAGAGTAAACCCAAAATGGCTATCTCTTCCCTCACTTATTCAAGCATGGAATAAAATTGCAATTCTAAATTGCAACCATGCTTGAATAGTGAGTCAAGACTAATATACAAATAATAAAACCCATGCCTTGCCCATTCCACAAATATCTCCACAATTTACACCTCATTTTTCTATTTTCTCAAAATAGAAAAACATGCCATGCTTCATATAATAATATATATATTTATATATATCAAATATACATTAATATATATATATATATTAATGTATATTTGATTTATATATATATATATATATATATAAAGCAATTAGTGAGCTAATGATATTAGTTAATATATAATTATATCAAATATAATTTATATCAAATTATTAAATCAACACTTGATTTAATAATCCGGTTATATCACATATGACCGACTAATATCATTTATTTGTTTATCACATTATCAAATCAGCACATGATTCGATAATCTGGTTATATCACATATAACCTAACCGATACAAGATAACTGCCATGTTACAATACGGTATCACATACACATATTTAATCAGGCCCAGGCTCATATCACATATGTGCCATACTTCATTTCGCTCGAACCAGGAAACTTCTGTGTGGGACTCTAAAGACTTGTAAATACGCCAGCAGTAGGTGATGATCACGTCAATCGCCTACAAGCCGTCAGCGGTACTAGCTGGACGTAACGGCTACCCGGGTATTGAGCGATATGAAGGTCAACAAGCAAGCTCGTCCATACTCTCCATGAAGCCTATCAGTAACACTACCATACAGTCTGGTCTCTTCGTGTGATATGTTGCATATCATGTCTAGGGGTGGTAAACGTCAGACCCCAGTAACGAGATAAGTCATGCCGATGTCTGGCCTATAACGGTTTGAGAAACTACTGATAACTCTTATTAGTAAATCTCACCAGTAGCCCTGGTCAGGGACTTCCAATTATAGCCAATCGAGCATAGCGCAACATCAACCCCTAATACCGAGAGAGACGAAACCCCTCCTATCGCTCATTGCCTCCATGTGACTCAGGATTGTACCCAAAATCTACCTGTTTGCACGAATCCTTTGAGCCATGGTAGGGAGGAAATCAAAGCACAGCGGGAACCATACAAGACTCTATGATGATCTCGGGTCTACAGACTAACCTATACCAGTGTCACCAGAGGACTTCTATCTGATGATAGGTATACTAATAACTAGCAGTCCTCGACGAGTCCTGTTCGGTGTACTCATTCTCCAATGAGCACCTGTGTACAATCTTTGATGTCACACATCAATAGTTATGGATCAACCATCACCCTCTAAGGGACAAGAAACGTACACACTAGTCTACATTGGAATATCGATGCCCTGGTCTCGATATTCCCACGACTAGGAACTGATTAAAGGATGTACTTATGGACCATCCTGGCCCTACTAGTATGATCTCATCATAATCTTGGCAGTCAAGTACATATCCTAAGGGCTTTATCAACATGCGAGAGCAAGACAGTAAAGAATACCAGTCAACATATTAAGATAAAAAGTAACCAGATAGCATACTATCATGTCGAGCAAGAAAGTCCTCTATATATATGTCCAAGCATCCACTATAATATACATCACATGTACAATAATGGCCTCTAGGGCATACATATTGCTAACAACGTGCAGCTAGTACCGCTTGCGGCATGTGGTTAAACCCACTGCCAGCGTAGTATCGAGTCTTTAGAGTCCCACACAGAGGATTTCCCTGCATCGAGCAAAAGATGTAGAGGTCGTATGGTTTTACGACAAGGTTCGATCGCGTACGTGTACTTGTGCACGGATGATGATTCAGATAGATAATACTAGTGTGCTTTGGGTGATCCTAGTATTATACTGATGGATAGTTTTAGTCTCTTTTGTATTCGTATTTTTCGGAATACGGATACGGGTATATATATACGAATGAGGGGCATTTTTGTAATTTGCTCAAAGTTGTTTCTAGAAGATTAATCCTCATATTATCTATTAATCATTTTAGGTTAAGTGGTTAATCTATTATGAGGTGAAGGAAATGAGGTGGAATTATGCATAATTTTGAGCATGGCTCTTAGTGACACATGGAGTATTTTCAACCCATGACTCTCTAAGGTGATTATTGAACCATTCTTATTTTGTTTATATGTTTATTCTATGAGAAAATGAGAAGGGGTTCATTTAACACCAAGAGCACATTGTCCATTTACATGCTAAGTTCTCACTTGCTTTTCTTCATATAGTTCTTCTTCTACCTCAAGCCATTCTTGTCTCATGATTTGAGAAACCTATGGATATGAGAGATAAACCATTCTATTTATATTCTCTACATCATCTGCATCATCTAGTGTAGTGAACTAGATGGCCTAGTTACTTCAGTTTTGAGGGTGGAGCTCGATATACAGACTTTCGGGTGGATCATTTTCGACTCGAGGAGGCCGATAAGGAAGCACCGATCCGTTAGATCCGTGGAGCCTATGATGAGGTGGAGGACAGCGACAAAAGACCTGAAGGACATGAATTCTTGAGGTATAAATTTCTTCCGAGTAATTAACCTCTTGCATGTTTGCTAGTTAGGGTTTAGCAACGATCCTGGAGTTCAAGTCGGTGTTGCGATCTTTATAAAATCCGTTTTATAAATATTCCGCCTCACACGGACCCGCGGGGTGCGCGCATCGACTTACATCCTAGTCGAGGGAATATCGAGACAGGGAATCAATATTCCAGAGTAGACTAGTGTGTACGTTTCTTGACCCTGTATGGGGCGATGGTTGATCCCATAGCCATTGGTGTTTGGAATCAAAGATTGTACACAAGTGCGTATTAGAGAATGGGTACATCGAATAGGACTCGTCGATAACTCCTAGAAGGTACTATACCTATCGTCAAATAGCAGTTCTCCGGTGACACTGGTACAGGTCAGCCTGTAGACCCAAGATCGTCATATAGACTTGTGTGATTCCTACTTTGCTTTGATTTCCTCCATACCACGGCTCAAAGGAGCCGTGCAAACAGGTGGATTTTGGGTACAGTCCCGAGTCACATGGAAGAAATGAGCGATAGTAGGGGTTTCATCTCTCCCGGTGTAGGGAGTTGATGTTGCACTATGCTCGATTGGCTATAACTGGAAGTCCCTGGCCAGGGCTGTTAGTGCATGTTGCATGTTCCCACAACTCTTTTGAGGCAGCGGAAGTGATAAACGAAAATTTTATTTGCATACAACACGCACTTTCCATTAAATCTTGTCTAAACCACAACTAGAAAACCCTAACTAGAGATCTTATCTACTATGTTTGGGGTTATACCTTGATGATCCGGTCCTTCGGGTCTTCTTTGATGAGCTCCTTGGCTCCTTGGATGTGTCGGTGTGCACGATCTCCGGCCACCCCAAGACCTAGATGATCCACGTGAGAGTTGTCATGCAAGCTAAAACCCTTCTCAAGAGCTAAACCTAGAGATCAAGTTTGCTAAAAATGGTCACTAGGATGATGAGTAGAGATATTGTATTGGATTATCTTTGATCCTTGGCTTTTGATTCACATCTCATGTGAGTGTTAAAGCAAGGAAGAAGAAGGAAGAGAGAAGAGGAGAGAGAAAGAGTTTTGCATAATGAGAAAAATTCAAGCATGAGAAAATGATATATTCAAATGGAAATAATTGAAGCATGGAATATAAAATTAGCACCATACTTCAATAGTAACTCCAAAAGATTAACATATTAAACAACCCATTCTCACAACCATGCTTGGACTTTCTAATTTCCACCTCATTTATTTATTTTCATAAAATAAATAATGTATTATGAGGTGGCATCTTCTAGAAGGTATTCTTGTAACAATTACAAGAATACCCCTCCTCCGTATACCGTATCCCGTATACCGTATACCCGTATCCGAATTCCAAAAAATACGAATACCAATAATCCAATAATATAATACCGGTATCCGTCTTAAACCAAAGACTACCAGTATTATCGTTCCGATTATTATTCTTGTAACAATTACACGAACATAATCGAAACCCTGCCGCAACACCTTATGGCTGCCGTAACAACTTACGGCCTCTACATTTTTCGCCTGAACGAGGGAACCCTCTGTGTGGGACTTTAAAGACTCGACAGTACGCTGGCAGTGGGTTTAACCACAAGCACGTCAGCGGCACTAGCTGTGCGTAACGGCTACCTAGGTACATGACAAAAAGGTGGCCGACGAGCGAACTCATCACAACCCCAACGAGCCTGTAAGCAACACTTACCGTACAGTCCGGTCTCTTCGTCTGATACGTCGCATATGAAGTCTAGGGGTGATTAATGTCAGACCCCAGTACTTTATAAGTCATGCTGATTTACGGCTCATAACAGTTCGAGGAACTACTGATAACACTTATCAGTAAACCTCGAGAACCCTGGCCGGGGATTTGGGTGTTATAGCCGATCAAACATAGCGCGACATCAACTCCCTATACCGGGAGAGACGAAACCCCTCCTATCGCTCACTGTCTCCATGTGATTCGGGACTGTACCCAAAGTCCACCTGTTGCATGACTCAATAGAGCCATGGTAGGGTGGAAAATCAAAGTACAGTGGGAACCACACAAGACTCCATGACGATCTCGGGTCTACAGACTAACCTGTACAAGTGTCACCTGAGAACTGCTATCTGACAATTGGTATATATACCATCTAGGAGTTCTCGGCGAGTCCTGTTCGGTGTACCCATTCTCCAATGAGCACCTGGGTACAATCTTTGATGTCAAACACCAATGGTTGTGGAATCAACCATCGCCCCCAGGGTCAGGAAACGTACACACTAGTCTAACTTGGTAATACCGATGCCTTGTCTCGATATACCCTCGACTAGGAACCATTAAAGGATATGCTTATAGACTATCCAGGCCCCACTAGTATGATCTCATCATAATCCCGGTAGTCAAGCAGAATCCTAAGGGCTTCATCAACATGCATATAAAGATATGAAATATTACACAAGTTGAGATGAAGATAAACCAGATAGCATACTATCATTTTGAGCAAAGATTGTTTCTGTACATATACATGCCTAGTATCCTATACAATACAGGCCTCTAGGGCATACATATCTAATAATCTCCCACTTGCACTAAGGCCTGTAGTTGATGCAATAAGTACCCACTGTCTGCACTAGAACCAGTTGCCGGCGTACCGCATGCCCAACAGCTCGAACAGTTTCTCAAACTGGACTTGAGGGATGACCTTGGTGAATGGATCTACTGTGTTGTCTTTCATGTCTACTCTCCGTACCTCGATATCCTGGCGATCCACTATCTCCCTGATGAGGTGACACCGCCTCGAGATATGTCTGGATTTCTGATGGGATATCGGTTCCTTTGCTAAAGCCATGGCTCCATTGTTATCGCAATATAGAGGTATTGGATTAGCAATGGATGGAACCACCTGAAGTTCAGAAATGAACTTCCTCATCCAGACTGCCTCTTTTGCGGGATCATTAGCAGCAATATACTCAGCTTCCATCATGGAGTCAGCGACGGTATCTTGCTTGAAACTTTTCCAACATACCGCCCCTCCATTTAGGGTAAATACAAACCATGAGATGGACTTACTATCATCCTTGTCGCTCTGGAAGATGGAGTCGGTAAATCCCTCCATCTGTAGATCTCCATTACCATACAACAAGAACATTTCTTTAGTTCTTCTCAAGTACTTTAGAATGTTCTTCACAGCAGCCCAGTGTTTCTCCCCTGGGTTAGATTGATACCTACTTACTGCACTCAGTGCATAAGCTACATCTGGGCGAGTTCATAACATCTCATACATTATAGATCCTACTGCCGAAGTGTAGGGTATAATGCTCATGCGAGCCCTCTCCTCATCAGTCTTTGGAGACATCTCTTTGGAGAGGGTGATCCCGTGACAAGCGGGTAAATTACCCCTCTTGGAATCTTCCATACTAAACCTCTTTAGTATGGTGTCAATGTATCTCGATTGGGACAGTCCCAATAATTTCTTAGATCTATCTCTATAGATCTTAATCCCCAGAATGTACGAGGCATCACCCAGGTCTTTCATGGAGAACTTCTGCGATAAGAATAGTTTGACCGATTGTAGCATAGGAATATCATTTCCTATCAAGAGAATGTCGTCCACGTACAATACGAGGAATGTAACAGTACTCTCTACAATCCTTTTATAAATACATGGTTCATCCACATTTTTGATAAAACCAAACTCTTTGATTGTATCATCAAAGCAGATGTTCCAACTCCGTGATGCCTGCTTTAATCCATAGATGGATTTAAGCTGCCTGCATGCTTTTCCGCTGCTCCCACTATTAATGAAGCCTTCTGGCTGATCCATAAAAACACATTCTTCTAAATCACCATTTAGGAATGTCATTTTAACATCCATTTGCCAGATCTCATAATCATAGTGAGCAGCTATAGCAAGCAGGATCCGAATGGATTTGAGCATTGTGACTGGTGAAAAGGTTTCATCATAGTCCAGTCCCGGTCTTTGACGAAATCCTTTTTCTACCAGCCAGCTTTATAGGTCTCCACCTGACCATTCACACCGATCTTTATTTTAGAGATCCATTTGCACCCTATGGGTTTTACTCCAGAAGGTGCAACCTCCAAAGTCCATACTTTGTTGGTGTGCATGGATTCCATTTCGGATCTCATGGCATCTAGCCACTTCACTGAGTCACTACTCGTGATAGCTTGCTGAAAACTAGTATGGTCATCATCATCCATGATGCAATCTTCCCTATCACCATCAATTAGAAAACCGTAGTATCTATCAGGTGGGCGAGAAGTCCTACTAGATCTACGGAGTGACTGAGGTTCGTCAGGTTCTATTGAAACCTCAGGTTCAACCAAATCATCAAAAATTGTTTGTGTATCTGGAATTTCTTCCAGTTCTACCACATTGCTAACATTATCATTTGTAAAATTTCATTTTCTAAAAATGTGGCATATTGAGAAACAAATACCCTTTGTTCCTCCTTGTGGTAGAAAAGGTAGAAAAAATATCCATACGAGTGTTTTGGATATCCCACAAATCCACACAAAGCCGATCGTATCTCAAGTTTGTCCGGATTCTGCTTTTTCACATAAGCCGGACAACCCCATATCTTAATTCTTTTAAGAGATGGTCTCTTCCCATACCATATCTAATATGGAGTGGTAGACACAGTTTTGGTCGGAACCCTGTTCAATAGATAGATCGCAGTCTCCAATGCGTGCCCCAAGAATGATATTGGTAACTAAACATCACTCATCATAGATCGTACCATATCTAATAGGGTACGATTCCTCCTTTCCGATACACCGTTGTGCTGTGGTATGTACGGAGGAGTGAGCTGAGAGAGAATCCCATTCTCTTTTAGGAAATCTAGAAACTCTGAGCTCATATGTTGGAGATAGTGCCCTCAGAGTAAATTATTGGATCACAGGCATGTGATTGCAATGATTGAGGGAGGACCTATCCCAGTAGGACAGTCTTACTAAAGATGATAGTATGCTATCTGGTTTACCTTTATCATCGTGTACTGCTTTAGGTGACCTTACGAGTCGCTATTGCACGTTGATAGAGCCCCTAGGATTGACTACCAGCAGTATGAGGGTGATCAAGTGAGAGCTGGAGTCTATAACCACATCCTTAATAGGTCCCTAGTCGTGGGAGTTTCGAGACAGGGCATCGATTCTCCAGAGTAGACTAGTGTATACAGTCGAGACCCCGACGAGGGGTGGTGGCCGGTCTCACAAGCCACTGGTGTCAGTTGGTTCACCTAAGATGTATACAGGTGCTCATTGGGTTATGAGTACACCGTACAGGACTTGTTGGAAACCTGCTAGTTGGGATTATACCAGACATCAGATAGCAATTACCTGGTGACATGTGTACAGGTTAGTTCATCGACCTGAGATCGTCATTTGTCTCGTGTGAGTTCCCACTGTACTTTGATTACTACCCTACCACGGCTCAAAGGAGTCATGCAAACAGGTTTTAGTTGGGTACAGTCCCGAGCCACATGGAGGCAGTGAGCAGATCTGCAGGGGTTCGTCTCTCCCGGTATTGGGAGTGAGGTCCCGCTGTGTCTAGGAGAGCCATTACACAAAGCCCTCGGCCGAGGCTGGAGATTTACTGGTAGGTACTCCAGTAGTATCTCAGGGTGTTTTGGGCTACACTCCGACACGACTTGTACCGCTTTTGGGGGTCTGACTTTTACCAACCCCCTAGGCTTGTCATGCGATGCTCATAGACGAACGGACCAGACTGTACGAATATTGTCACTGACAGGCTCAGTAGGGTGTCAGGATGAGTTCGCTCATCGACGTCCCTTTTGGTCAATAGCTGGTGGCCCGTCACGTATGGCTAATACCTCTGACGTGCTAGTGGTTAAATCCACAGCCATATTATTGACGAGTCTTTAGAGTCCACCACACCCAGTTACTCAGGTTTCGGGCGAAACGCTGTAGTGGCCGTATGGAGATATGGCAGGGTTCGATCAGATACGTGCGGTATTGCACGGATCGTGATCGGACGGATTTTACTAGCCGGCTTTGGCTTAAGCCGGATCCTAGTATTAGATAATGTAGTTTTGTCTCTTTGCATTTGTGTTCAGTGGGAGTACAAATGCGGGCATGTATTTCCAGTAGTGGGGTTTTCCTGTAATTTATTACGGGGTCGGTTTTCTGGAGTTGCCAGTTTGTATTCCGTTCCGACCGGTTTTTCTTTGTTCCTTCGCGGCCGGACTTTCCGTTGGAGGGGGTAATTTGCAATTGTGCAAATTACTTTTTGTGGATGGGTGTTATTGGATTATGATATGACCATCATCATGAGATTCTCTTTGCATCATTCTTTTGCATTAATATGAAGAGATTTGTATTTGACTTGAGATAAGAAATGGGTGTGACTTGATTCCTTGTTTATCTTCATATTTCTTATTGTGATTTTTTTTCTCCCCCATTCCATATGACGTCGGCCACATTTCTTGGTCGAAAAAGTGAGGGATCATTTTTGATGTGGCATTTTTATCTTCATCTCATTCTATGGTTGCAAAAAGGATTAGCTCCAAAGCTCATTCTTTTTCTCATACTCTTCTCAATTGCTCAATGGCAACTAAACCCCAAGAGACAAGTTTCATACACTATTCTACAGCAAATCTTAGACGTGTCGGCTAGCCAACTTCGCGCCCGAGTTGCCTTGGTCCAGAGGTGGGAGCCCGTAAAAGACTTTGGCGATGTGGTGCCCGTTTCGACGAGGAGGTGACGGACGAAGTATCCGCGGGAGATCGGAGTGGAGAGGAAGACCGAAGGACACAGATCGCTTGGTATACTTCTCTACCCGTATTTTACTTTGCTAGTTGCTAGGTTAATAGCCCAATCCGGGTGGAAAGTGCGCGGTGGTGCCGGTTTGCTAGTTTGCAAAGTTTTTTTTGTTTCCGCATTTCCGGCGTCGGATCGACGGCCGGGGCGCCCCCGCGGACATACATTGGTATCAGAGCCAGGCCATTAACCTTGCCTAGCTTGTTCTAGTGTGTTTACATGTTCGATCGAACGGATTTTCCGAAAACCCATTTTCATTTGTACAGTTTTCTGTCGATATTTTTTTGACTCCAAAAATTTGTCAGTAATTGCAGTGACATGTGCAGGGAATTCTAAGAATTCTGTGAAAATTTGGTAGCGTGATCTCACTATTTCACCGCGGAACAGCGGCCAAACTCACGTATTTGCGGCGGTTCCGCGGCCATTTTTACTATTCATTGGACCAAATTTTTGCAGTGAGCTCCTGGGTTGAAAATGGGGTTTTTGGAATATTCTTTTTGGGCCTAGACTCTCTTTAAGTGCTACAGTAATGCTTGGGGCCCACTTCGATAAATTTGATCGAACAAAAAGTTTAAACACATTAGTTCATAGTATTTACATTATATCTGCGACCGTGAATGTCACTTGATCGGTAAATCTTGTCTAACTGCTATAGCCCGGTTAGACGGATTTGCGAACGTGACATTCACGTTGATGTTCTGTGATTGTGCTGTGTTGTTGTGGATCGGTCGTGGGGGATAGCCTGGTTGCGGTATTAGTACAGTTTTGTTGTATTATGTACATTTGATATTGCGGGGCGAGCGTCCGACATGTGGTCTGCCGTCACTGCCTGTTTGTATTATTCTTTTGGGGCACGACCAGGTCGAGGTCGATGTGCCTGTTGTATGTATATTTTTACTTTCTGTACTAGGATTACCCCGCTGAGGGGTGCACGGATAGCCGGGTTCTAGAGGGCAACAAGCCCGCATCTCATGGCGTTGAGACGGAGGGGCTTTACTCAAGAATTGGTGGGCTGTTCGCCGCACTCGTAGGGGGTACAGGTTGACCCAGGAGGGGTGCCCAAGTTACCGGATTCCGTGAAGTGCTGGGTGGTCTATTCACGTTGCTGAAGGGGGCTGCCTCGCTTCAGGTTTTGGCGGGTGACTCGCCGCGCCCGTAGGGGTCTAGGATTTTCATTGCACAGGCTATCCACACGACCAGGGGAACGTCGGGTTTCAGTAGCGGCTCTGTGAAACCCGGGGATCCCAGATATCTGTATTATTCTGTGATGCTGTACATTTCTGTGATGTTGCATTTTATCATGCCTTGAGCGAAAATTATATATTATATATATACTAGTAGATGTTGTATATGTTTTGCATCCGCGCTAGTCCAGTCCCCGCTCTATCGTTAGTTAAGTAACCTAAGGGGTGATGACGGGACCCAGTGGCGAATGCGGATGGCATATACGTACATCATTATTTTCGTTCTTTTGTGGTGTGATCAATTGATGGGACTGCGTTGATTTGGATCAATGCAAGCTAAACAAACCTATTTGATGTTGTTGGAACATTTTTCAAAAAGCTGTTATTGCAAGGGCGTTCTCTTTTGTTTTGCACAGTGGTATTCGGTTATGAATATCCAGCTCCTCAGTCGACGAGGCAAGGGCCGAGATCCCTTCACCGGGAGTGACCCCTTGGACAAAAGTTTGCTTCAGGGAAATAACTTCACTATAGCAGATTACTTTTGCTTTGCATCGTGGTATTCAGTTGGAATATCCTACACCTCATTCTACGGGGAAAGAGCCGAGATCCCTTCACTGGGAGTGACCTCTTTAGCAATGGTTTTCGCCACTATATTTTTACAAAGCTATCCGTTCCTTCGACGATATCAAGTTCATTATGTTAAAGGTTTTCGCCAGAAACCATTCGTAGCCCTCCGTCATTTCAGTTAAATATTCGGTAGTATTCAAGCTATGTATTTTGACCTCACGCCAAGGTATAGTGTTTGGTAGCTGCAAGGTATTTATCTGTTGCATAGATAGATGCGTTGGTTTGGGACAGTCGTACTACTATTTTGGCCTACGTCAAGGGTATGTACGGGTGGGTTCAAATTAACCTGGACAATGATGGGTAGAACTTGACATGTGACTTATGATATTTTGACCTTACGCCAAGGTCATAAGAGCATGGGCAAAAATCCACATCGGGAGTTTCAAAAGAACTGAAACTTGCCAGATATGCGCATACCTTCTGGAGTGTGATAGCGTGAGCGGATTCCGTCACGTTATCATGCGATGATAGTTGGATCCCGATTCCCACTGATGAGTTGGTTTACTCCTCGGGTGATCCCGGCTAATTCTTCTTTCAGGTTTGGGGAAGAATTTGACGTTACAGTGGGAGGTTTCCAGATTAGATAAAGTGATAACCATTCTAATCTAGGTTAGAGTGCACGCTGAGTGTTTCTTTTCTCTCTCTCTTTGGCAGCGACCATTGACCTGACCCTAGACTATGACTCAGTGACCAAGTTGACCGAACCTTCTTAACACTGGCTTTTGGATTGTCAGAGTTGCAAACCTCATTGCCACTCCTACTCTTACCTTTTCTCCAGGACACCCCGTATTACTACGAACGTCCACTTCCATTGGACAAAACCATCGTATGGTTATATACGAACTTGAAGGAATTCGAGGATGGTTTCCGGTTCTGGAGAAAATGAATAAGACTATTCAGTTGTCTTTTCCTTTTTACTTTCTCACAGGTTGCGAGTACTCCTTGGTTTAGGAGATAGTACACCTATTACGCAAATTGGATAGTCTTCTTCCAAACCATAGGTTGGTGCCGAACGGTGGGGAATGAAGAAAGCCAATTAGCCTAAACGGTGTACACAAGGTATTAAGTTAAGACAAAGCAAGGGATTAGTAAGAGGGCAAAGTAAATTGCGACTGCTATTCACGACCAAACCAAGTATTTCTTCGCCAATCCTAAATCACCTTTGTATTTCTCCAGGACACTCCGTATCACTACGAAGATCCCAAGTTTATTGGATAATCCATCGTATGGTTATATACGAACTCGAAAGGAACTTGTTCCAGTTCGGGGATGGATCCTGGTTCAGGAGAAATAGGAATAAGGTTCATTCGGTTGTCTTTTATCTTCACCTTCTCTCGCATTGCGAGTGCTCCTAGGATTAGGACAGTACACCCTTTATACTTAATGGATAGTCTTCTTCCAAACCATAGGCTGGTGCCGAACGGTAGGGAAGGAAGAAAACCATTTGGCTTAAATGGGTGTACAGAAGGCAATGACTAAAGACATAAAATAGGGATTTGGAGAAGTGACAAAGAATTATACGGTTACAGTTGTGAATCTGGATAATGGAAGAGGCATTACTAGGAATACCAGGATACCCCATCGAAACAATTTAATGTTTCAGGTTCACTGTGTACTGTTAAAAGAAAACTGATTTCCCGATTAGACACTAGCTCCAGGGTATGTATTTACCAGGTATGATTCTCACATCTGTATGGTTTTACAGATGATGAGTGGGAGTAAGTTATTGGAAATTAGGCGACCATCCTCATTTTATCGGGATTCGTTGTAATTGGTGATATTTGAGGAAGTCACCTGGGTTGTTTGCCGGACGGCAAATATTTGGTTTTGAATATCCGTTGTTATGCGCCAATTTAAAATTGATATATCTGTACGTCTATTTTTATAGAGTGAGATATACCTTTTTGAAATTATGTCTATGACATTTACTTATATCAATGGATGGCTAGGTAAGGGGCATTGAACAGCGGTGTAATTCATCTTAACCATAAGTACAGTTTTCAACCTACGATACACAGTGAATGAGTCACTAGACTCAGAGGACTTATACAGAGTATTGTAGATTGTCCAGTGTCCATTAGGACAGAGGGGTTGGTCCTCGCACTATATTCGGTTTACTTATAACTTCTCTAGTTCTTAGACAGGTGTTTCGTAGAAACACAAGGTCGAAGTTTTGAGAAGTTATAGGTATAAGAGTAAAGTAGAGAACCAGATATTGCAAGTATCAGGATTCTTCAAAGTGATCGAAGATGTAGGTACTTGTATATGGTATTCAGTTGATAGTAATGGTTAAGAGAACTTGCTTGCCTTTCAGGTTACTCATAATTGGAAGTACTCCTAAGATGAGTAACGCTGATCGGCCTCCTTCCATTTAGTTGACATGCACTGGAGACAGGTGCATGTTTTGAATCTGGTTCAATTAAATCAGTGCCTCTGTTTCTATATTGGATATAGAACAGTTCATATCTTGACATTGTTAAGGTACGGGGAGTTGTCCGGCTTATGCTTAAAACCATACACTGGACAACTCAAGGCACGTTTCTGTAATGGTTGTTTGTGGGTTGACCCGGGCTATGACGAGGGTTGACTTTCTACCATCTAGAAGATCAATAGTGATATTGTTCTTGACTCGCCACAGTTTTAATTAAAAATGGGTTTTTCCAGAAAACAGTAGTGGGAGTATGGTAGAACTGGAAGTGATTCCAGAACCGCAAACGATTACTGAAGATTTGATAAGAACCTAAAGATTCAATCTGGTTTGACATTCCATTGGCCACTCCGCAGATATGGTGGGTAACCTCAGGCACCCGAGAGGTACTTCGGTATGCTCAAGGACGGTGGCAGAGAGTTTCTTGTTTACCCAGACTTGCCATTGTTGTTGTTCCAGACTGTGAGACCCGGCAGGAGGATGAGTATAGCGTCGTTCTAAACTAGCTTTAGAAATGTACGCCTATATGACTCTGCCAGAGGGTTTTCGTAATCAGTGGGAGCAGCGGAAGCATTGGTGGACAGTTAGCTTATGTCTATTTGTAGACTAAAGCAGATATAGTGGAGATAGATCATCTATTTCTGATGTGACAGTCATAGGTTTGACTTCATCAGAATAGGGGATGGATCTGTTAAGAAGGTAGTAGGGTGTGATGTCCTGGTAATTGATTACATACACAGAGTAGGAAGTGATATTCCTATACTACGATCGGTTATACTTTGGTTGTCACACAATAGTTTCTCCATAAAGGAATTGGATCTTATATCGTACATTCTGGTTACTGGATCTGTGGTTTTAGATCTAGATTTGGGTGGTTTCCTAATCTGGGTACCTTGACAGCATTCTATGAGTATTTAGAATGGATGACTCCTGGCATGGTGGTGTACCTGCAGGTGATGGAGTCACCCTCTCTAAAGGTGTCTTACAGACTAAAGGGCAGAGGGATACGCATGATTGACAGATCACTTGCTTAGGCAATCTAGTCAATCATGAGATGTCAAGTACCACACCTGATGTTGTTCTTGCAGTAGGTGCAATAAGTTGATATTGATCCAATCCTGGAGAAACAGTCGGAAGCAGTTTTAGAACATAAGTTGATGTTCTAGGGATATGATAGCAGCTTTCTCCTTCGGGAGACAGTTATCATTCCAAGCTTCCAAGGTGACCTGGATGGCAGAGTGGCTGTCAGAGTTATAGTTTTCCTTCTGACGAGGGGCAGTATTTTGGACAGGTGGTCCAGGTGGATACTGAGGGAAGGCATGGCGCAGGATAATGATTAAGTTCAGTTGACGATACAGTCTAAGAAGTTTGGATTTGGAGTTCATTTATGAGCTAGGTCCCATCAGACATCCAGACACATTCTAAGACAGGTATTGCTCATTTCGAGAGAAGGCTTTCTCCGCGAACTTGAGATAAAGAGAGACATAGAAAGAAACACCATAGCGGATCCACTCACTGAGGCTATTTCTCGAACGCAATAGTATCGCAAACGAGCTTTGTGAGACTGACTAGTAGAGGAGTTGGGTGTTCGGTATCACACGGGCTGTGAGTATGCGACATCGCAATAATTAGCCTTGAGTGCAAGTGGGAGATTGTTGGAGATAGTGCCCTCAGAGTAAATTATTGGATCACAGGCATGTGATTGCAATGATTGAGGGAGGACCTATCCCAGTAGGACAATCTTACTAAAGATGATAGTATGCTATCTTGTTTACCTTTATCATCGTGTACTGCTTTAGGTGACCTTACGAGTCGTTATTGCACGTTGATAGAGCCCCTAGGATTCTTGCTTGACTACCAGCAATATGAGGGCGATCATATAAGTGAGAGATGGAGTTTATAAGCACATCCTTAATAGGTCCCTAGTCGTGGGAGTTTCGAGACAGGGCATCGATTCTCCAGAGTAGACTAGTGTATACAGTCGAGACCCCGACGAGGGGCGGTGGCTGGTCTCACAAGCCACTGGTGTCAGTTGGTTCACCTAAGATGTATACAGGTGCTCATTGGGTTATGAGTACACCGGACAGGACTCGCCGGGAACCTGCTAGTTGGGATTATACCAGACGTCAGATAGCAGTTACCTGGTGACATGTGTACAGGTTAGTTCATTGACCTGAGATCGTCATTTGTCTCGTGTGAGTTCCCACTGTACTTTGATTACTACCCTACCACGGCTCAAAGGAGTCGTGCAAACAGGTTTTAGTTGGGTACAGTCCCGAGCCACATGGAGGCAGTGAGCGGATCTGCAGGGGTTCGTCTCTCCCGGTATTGGGGGTGAGGTCGCGCTGTGTCTAGGAGAGCCATTACACAAAGCCCTCGGCCGAGGCAGGAGATTTACTGGTAGGTACTCCAGTAGTATCTCAGGGTGTTTTGGGCTACACTCCGACACGACTTGTACCGCTTTTGGGGGTCTGACTTTTACCAACCCCCTAGGCCCGCCATGCGATGCTCATAGACGAACGGACCAGACTGTACGGATATTGTCACTGACAGGCTCAGTAGGGTGTCAGGATGAGTTCGCTCATCGACGTCCCTTTTGGTCAATAGCTGGTGGCCCGTCACGTATGGCTAATACCTCTGACGTGCTAGTGGTTAAATCCACAGCCATATTATTGACGAGTCTTTAGAGTCCACTACACCCAGTTACTCAGGTTTCGGGCGAAACGCTGTAGTGGTCGTATGGAGATATGGCAGGGTTCGATCAGGTACGTGCGGTATTGCACGGATCGTGATCGGACGGATTTTACTAGCCGGCTTTGGCTTAAGCCGGATCCTAGTATTAGATAGTGTAGTTTTGTCTCTTTGCATTTATGTTCAGTGGGAGTACAAATGCGGGCATGTATTTGCAGTAGCGGGGTTTTCCTGTAATTTATTACGGGATCGGTTTTTTGGAGTTGCCAGTTTGTATTCCGTTCTGACCGGTTTTTCTTTGTTCCTTCGCGGCCGGACTTTCCGTTGGAGGGGGTAATTTGCAATTGTGCAAATTACTTTTTGTGGATGGGTGTTATTGGATTATGATATGACCATCATCATGAGATTCTCTTTGCATCATTCTTTTGCATTAATATGAAGAGATTTGTATTTGACTTGAGATAAGAAATGGGTGTGACTTGATTCCATGTTTATCTTCACATTTCTTATTGTGAATTTTTTTCTCCCCCATTCCATTTGAGGCCGGCCACATTTCTTGGTGGAAAAAGAGAGGGATCATTTTTGATGTGGCATTTTTATCTTCATCTCATTCTATGGTTGCAAAAAGGATTAGCTCCAAAGCTCAGTCTTTTTCTCATACTCTTCTCTATTCCTCCATGGCAACTAAACCCCAAGAGACAAGTTTCATACACTATTCTACAGCAAATCTTGGACGCGTCGGCTAGCCAACTTCGCGCCCGAGTTGCCTCGGTCCAGAGGTGGGAGCCCGTAAAAGACTTTGGCGATGTGGTGCCCGTTTCGACGAGGAGGTGACGGACGAAGTATCCGCGGGAGATCGGAGTGGAGACGAAGACCGAAGGACACGGATCGCTTGGTATACTTCTCTACCCGTAGTTTACTTTGCTAGTTGCTAGGTTAATGGCCCGATCCGGGTGAAAAGTGCGCGGTGGTGCCGGTTTGCTAGTTTGCAAAGTTTTTTTTGTTTCCGCGTTTCCGGCGTCGGATCGACGGCCGGAGCGCCCCCGCGGACTTACATCATATACTCTCCTCCTCGATCTGATCGAAGTTTCTTGATACTTAAGCCTTTTTGTTTTTCTACTTCAGATTTATACTCCTTGAATTTTTCAAAGACTTCGGACTTATGTTTCAACAAGAACACGTGCCCGAATCTCGATAAATCATCAGTGAAGGTTATGAAGTACGAAAAACCATTTCTTGCATGTGTAGACATTGGTCCACATACATCACTATGTATGAGGCCTAAGAGTTTAGTAGCTCTCTCTCCGTGTCCAGTAAATGAAGTTTTGGTCATTTTACCCTTGATACAAGACTGGCAAGTCGCATAAGATTTATATTCAAAAGGGTTCAAATATCCATTTTTATGTAGCTTGGTTAGTCTTGTTTCGTTAATATGACCAAGTCTACAATGCCAAATGAATGCTTCATTTATGTCTGAAACCTTTCTTTTGTTTGTGTGTTGTACGTTAAAAACTGTATGTTGGTTTAGGATGTATATCCCGTTATATAATGTACCGGACCCTATCAACTCTTGATGTAGGTTAATGTTCATAATATTAGATTGCAATACAAAATTATATCCTGCATTGTCCAACACCGATACAGATATAATATTACATAACATAGAGGGTACAAAATAACACGGGTTCAAAACCAATATACAACCCGACGGCAAACCAAGGTGATACTCTCCTACTGTTGTAGCATGTACTGAGAAACCATTCCCAACTCGGAGAGTGTGATCACCTTTCTCCAAAAACTTGCTATTTCTCAACCCCTGCATACAATTGCAGATGTGAGATCCTGACCCAGTATCTAATACCCAGGAAGCAGAGTTAATTGAAAAACAGTTTTCTATTACAAACACACCTGAAGTAGAAGCTTCACCCTACTTCTTCTTCTTGAGGTCGGCCAAGTATCCAACGCAATTTCTCTTCCAGTGCCCAGTCTGGTGGCAGTGGAAACGTCCTATCGCAGCAGCCCTTTTCTTGTCATTTCACGGTGCCTTTTTCACTCCGCCTCTTTGCTTGATGGGATTCTTCTTCTTCTTTCCCTTTCCCTTGAATTTGTCTTTTAGGACGGAGTAAGAAGATGGCACAGCAATAAGAGCGGGAGTTTTGCTACCTTTAGTGTGCTATCTGCACTCCTCAACATATTGAGGAGTTCAGGCAAAGACTTCTCCATGTTGTGCATGTTGAAGTTTACAATGAATTGAGCAAAGGCAGGGGAAAAGAGACTGTAGAACAATATCAACATACTACTCGTTCTCCATTGTCCAACCTAGGTCCTCAAGTTCTTCGATAAGTCCAATCATCTTCAATACATGGTCACTTACAGACGTGCCAGCAGCCATTCGCATCTGAAACAACTTTCGAGATGCCTCGTATCGGAGAGTACGAGATTGCTCTCCATACAACTCCTTTGTATGGAGAAAGATGGATTGAACATCCATCTTCTTGTGCTGCTTCTGATGTTCATTGTTCATAGAAGCAAGCGCGAAGCACTTGGCTGTGGCGCAGTCTATATCCCATATCTTGTGGATTTCTTTATCCGCAACTGAAGAATCAGGGCCAGGGATAGGAGGGGCTGGAGTAGTTAGGACATATCCGACCTTATCATAGGTCAGGGCAATATTCACGTTCCTTAGCCAATCCTTGTAATTCGGTCCCGTGTGTTTATTTTTGTCTAATAAAAGCTTAAGTCCCGTCATAGGTATCTGCCATTAGGAGAGAGAAAAGAAGACACCCAGCGATTGCTCTTGCATAATTAGATAGGTTATTAATCTTATCTAACTGATGTCTCCCACTGCCTTTTATCAAATTTTCCTTCAAATCTTTATAAGGAAAACTAGTCAGGATTAATTGCAATCTACAAGTTCGCTAACCGGTCGGCCAGGCCAGTGTCAGTACTCCGAGGGAGGTTCCCCCTGCTTTCGCACGGACCTAATTAAAGTAAACCTCGTTTTCCTAGAGGCGTAACCCCGTTGATGTAAGTCCACGGTAGCGCCCCGGCTGTCTAACAGACGCCCAATGCGGAACAAAAACTTTTTACAACTGGCGCTATCGTGTACCGTAACCCGGATCTGCCATTAAAGCTAAACTAACAAACTACAAAGTACGTAGAAGAGTTATACCGAACGATCCGTGTCCTTCGGTCTTCAACCATCATCCCACACTTGTTGCGGCTGCTCTGATCTCCTGAATCTCCAATCTTCTCGTCCAGGTGGCACCACATCGACGGATCTTTAAACGGGCTCCCGCCTCTGAACCGAGACAACTCGATCGTCAAGTTTGCCAAAAGAGACGACCAAGATGAAGTAGAGAATGAGTAGAACACTTTGTCTCATTACGTCCAAAGTCACGGACGAACGGTTATGGAAGTTGCCTTTTGGATCGGGTGAAATGAGAAATGAGGCTGTCTAATTTCCGTGAATCCAAATCTATCATAATCCTTTTTCCAATCACTACCATGAGCATCAAGAGGAGGGGAGGGGGCCGGCCACTTATAGAGAGGGAGGGAGGTGAGTGTAGGAGGGGGAAGGTGACCACAAAGGAAAATATCAACAACAAATATCTTAGCACCAAGTATGAACACATTAATGGAACTAATGAATCATCACCCTTAGTCACCTCCACCATTAATGATCATTAAATACAACCATGAGTCACTAACCTTGTCATCACTTCTAGAACCTTCTAGAAGCATGACTCGCCCTCATGACTCACCCAAGAAGAGAAAAGATGAATCTGTATTTAACCGAATGTTAAATACGGCTGATAGAAAACTGGGAACTGGCAACTTCCAAAAGTGATCCTGAAACGAATTTCAGGATAACCCCGTATCAGTATAAACATACCCGCATTTGTATTACGACCGAAGACAAATGCATCTGAGACAAAGATATTATATCTACACAGCATAATACTCGGATCCGGCTTAAACCAAAGCCGACCAGTATTATCTGCCCGAAAAACGACACGTGCGAAAACGCACGTGCATTTTACGAACCTTGCCATAAACCCATATGGCCTCTACAACATTTCGCCCGAACTTGGGAATGTGTCTGTGGGGGACTCTAATGACTCATCAACACACCGGCACTGGGTATAACCTCTAGCACGTCAGAGGTACAAGCTGCACGTAACGTTTTGCCTATGTATTATTTGGAAGGGAAGCTGACGAGCGAACTCATCTATAAACCCTACCGAGCCTGACAGTGACAATGTATATACAGTTCGGTCCGTTCGTCTATGAGTATCGCATATCTGGCCAAGGGGGCTAGTAACGTCAGACCCCCAATAGCGGTATAAGTCGTGTCAGAGAGTAGCCCAGAACACCCTGAGATATTACTGGAGTACCTACCAGTAAATCTCCTACCTCGGCCGAGGGATTTGTGTAATGGCTCTCCTAGACACAGCGCGATCTCACCCCCAATACCGGGAGAGACGAATCCCCTGCCGATCCGCTCACTTGCCTCCAATGTGGCTCGGGACCATACCCAACTAATACCTGTTTGCATAACTTCTTTGAGCATGGTAGGGTAGTAATCTAAGCACAGTAGGAACTCACATGAGACAAATGACGATCTCAGGTCGATGAACTAACCTGTACACATGTCACCAGGGAACTGCTATCTGACGATATGTATAATACCAACTAGCATGTTCCTGGCGAGTCCTGTCCGGTGTACTCATAACCCAATGAGCACCTGCATACATCTTAGGTGATCCTACTGACACCAATGGCTTGTGAGACCGGCCATCGCCCCTCGTCGGGGTCTCGACTGTATACACTAGTCTACTCTGGAGTATCGATGCCCTGTCTCGAAACACCTATGACTAGGGACTCTTTAAGGATGCGCTTACAGACCCCAGCTCCCACGTATATGATCACCATCATACTGCTGGTAGTCAAGCAAGAATCGTATGGGCTCTATCATCATGCAATAGTGAACTAAAGCATGTATACGATGATAAAGACAAACCAGATAGCATACTATCATCTCGAGCAAGACTGTCATATCGGTATAGGTCCTGCCTCAATCATTGCAATCACGTACCTGTGATCCAATAATTGACTTTGAGGGCAATATCTCCAACAATCTCCCACTTGCACTCAAGGCTAATTATTGTGATGTCGCATACTCACAGCCCGTGTGATACCAAACATCCAACTCCTTTACTAATCAGTTTCACAAATCTAGTTTGTAAAACTCTTGTGTTCGAGAAATAGCCTCACTGAGTGGATCTGCCCTGATGTTTCTTTCTATGTCTCTCTTAATCTCAAGTTCGCAGAGAAAGCCATCTTCCGAATCGAGTAATACTTGTCTTAGAATATGTCTGAATGTCTGATGGGACCTAGTTCATAAATGAACTCCATATCCAAACTTCTTAGACTGTATCGATCACTGAACCTAATCAGTATCCAGCACCATGCCTCCCACAGTATCCTCTTGGACCACCTGTCCATAATACTGTCCTTCGTCAGAGGGAAAACTATAACTCTGACAATCACTCTGTCATCCAGGTCACCTTGGAAGTCTGGAATGATAACCGTCTCCCGAAGGAGGCTGCCGTCATCAAATCCGTAGAACATGCATCTTATGTTCTAAAACCGCTTCCTTATGTTTCTTCAGGATTGGATTAATATAAACTTATCGCATCAAGTGCAAAAACTACATCTGGTGTGGTACTTGACATCTCATGATTGACTCAATTGCCTAAGCAAGTGATCTACTAATCATGCACATCCCTCTCACCTTTACTCTCTAAGACACCTTTAGAGAGGGTGACTCCATCACCTGCAGGTACACCACCATGCCAGGAGTCATCTATTCTAAATACCATTAGAATACCGTCAAAGTACCCACATTGGGAAACTACCCAAATCTAGATCTAAAACCATAGATCTAGTAACCAGAATGTCTGATATTATATCCATGTCCTTTGTGAAGAAACAACTGTGTAACAACCATAGTACAACCGATCGTAGTATAGGAATTTTATTTCCTACTCTGTGTATGTCATCCAAATACGAGGACATCACACCCAACTACCTTCTTAACAGATCCATCCCTTATTCTGATGAAGTCAAACCCATGACTGTCACATCAAAATCAGATGATCTTATCTCCGCTATATCTGCTTAAGTCTATAAATAAACATAAGCTACTTGCCCACTATGCTTCCGCTGCTCCCACTGACTACGATAACCCTCTGGCAGAATAATATCCACGTACACTTCTATAGCATGTTTAGAACGACGTTATACTTATCCTCTTGCCGGGTCTCATAGTCTGGAACAACAGTAGTGTCATGTCTGGGTAAACAAGAACCTCCCTGTCACCGTCCTTGAGGCTACTGGAGTACCTCTCGGGTGTCTGAGGTTACCCACCATATCTGCGGAGTGGCTAATGGAATGTCAAACTTGATTGAATATATAGGTCCTATTAAATTTTCTGTAATCGTTTGCGGTTCTGGAATCACTTCTAGTTCTACCATACTCCCACTACTGTTTTCTAAAAAAATCCATTTTACTAAAACTGTGGCGACTCAAGAACAATATCACTATTGATCTTCCAGATGGTAGAAATGTCAACCCTCGTCAAAGCCAGGGTCAACCCACAAATAGCCATTACAGAAACGTGCCTTGAGTTATCCAGTGCCTTGTTTTAAGCATAAGTTGGACAACTCCCCGTATCTTAACAACGTTAAGATATGAACCATTGTATATCCAATATAGAAATAGAGGCACTAATTTAATTGGAACCAGATTCAAATCATACAGCTGTCTCCAGTGCATAACAACTTAATGGAAAAAAGCTAATCATCATTACTCAACTTAGGAATCCATCCAATTATGAGTAACCTGAAAGAGAAACAAGTTTCTCAAAACTATTACTATCATCTAAATACCAATCACAAGAATTTATATCTTCAATCTCTTTGAAGAATCCCGATACTTGTGATACCTGGTTCTCTACTTCATTCTTATACCCACAACTTCTCAAAACTTAGACTTTGTATTTCTACGAAACACTTGTCTAAAAACTAGAGAAGTCATAAGTAAACAGAACACAGTACGAGGACCTACCCCTTTGTCCTGACGGATACTGGACAACATACAATACTCTGTATAAGTCCCCTGAGTTTTAATAACTCAAAACCTGTGCATCGTAGGTTGAAAACTGTACCCAGGCGATTTCCTCAAATATCACCAATTACAACGAATTCCGATATAATGAGGATTATCACCTAATTACCAATAACTTACTCTCACTCATCATTTGTAAAACTATACAGATATGCAAAATGAAAACTGGTAAATACATACCCTGGAGTAAGTATCTAATCGGGAAATCAGTTTATAATTAACAATGCACAGTGAAACTGAAATATGAAAATGTTTCGTAGGGGTATCCTGGTATTCTTAGTAATGCCTCTTCTATAATTCAATTCATGATTTTAACCGTATATTTCTTTGCCATCTCTCCAAATCCCTTTATTTGTCTTTAGTCGTTACCATCTATACACCTTCATTAGGCTAAATGGTTTTCTTCCTTCCCTACCGTTCGGCACCAACCTATGGTTTGGAAGAAGACTATCCAGTAAGCATAATAAGTGTACCCTCCTAATCCTAGGAGTAATCGCAACTTGAGAGAAGGTGATGATAAAAGACAATCTGAATAATACCTTATTCTATTTCTCCCGAACTGGGGAAACAGCAAAGGTGAAAATAGGAGTAGCGATGAAGTACGCGGTTTGGTCGTGAATGATAACAGTCGCAATTTACTTTGCCATCTTTCTAATCCCTTTATTTTGTCTTTAGTTATTACCTTCTGCACACCCTACTTAGGCTAATAGGTTTTCTTCATTCCCTACCTTTCGGCACCTGCCTATGGTTTGGAATAAGACTATCCAATAAGCGTAATAGGTGTACTCTCCTAAACTAAGGAGCTCTTGCAACCTGAGAGAAGGTGATAACAAAAGACAACTGAATAAACTAATTCTATTTCTCCTGAACCTGGATCCATTCTCGAAGAAGTCCCTTCGAGTTCGTATATAACCATACGATGGATCTATCCAATGGAAGTGGATATCCGTAGTAATACGGGGTGTTCTGAGAAATGCAAAGGGTAAAAGAATGAGCGGCAATGACTTATGCAACTAATACAATCCAAAGGCCGGTATTTTAAGAAGGTTCGGTCAACTTTGGTCACTGAGTCATAGTCTAGGGTCGGTCAAAGGTCGCTGCCAAAGAGAGAGAGAAAAGAAACACTCTGTGTGCACTCTAACCTAGATCAGAATGGTTATCACTTTATCTAATCAGGAAACCTCCCACTGTAATCTCAAATTCTCCTCCAAACCTGAAAGAAGAATTAGTCGGGATCACCCGAAGAGTAAACCAACTCATCAGTGAGAATCGGGATCCAACTATCATCGCATGATAACTTGATGGAAGCCACTCAAGTTATCACACTCTAGAAGGTATGCGCATATCTGGAAAGTTTCCTTTATGTTTGAAACTCCCGATATAATTTTTTCCCCATGCTCTTATGATCTTGACTAAGGGCCAACAAATCATAAGTCACATGTCAAGTTCTTCCCTTCATTGTCCTGGTTGATTTGAACCCACCCGTACATACTCTTGACTAAGGGCCAACAAAGTAATACGACTGTCCCAAACCAACGCATTTATCTATGCTACAAATGAATACCCAACAGCTACCAAACACTATGCTTTGACTAAGGGCCAACATGTTAGGTTTACCTAGCACCCTATGAGAGGTTTGGAAGCATCACATGTCACAAAGATCAAATTTTTAGAGTGCTAAGTGAACAAACAAAGAATCAATCCTAAAAAATTAGGGTTTCATAACTTTACAAGTAACAAAGACTAGGGTTTTGAGAGTACAACCTTTGTAGCTCGCTACGCTAGACTCCTTGGCCACTTGACAGTTGGAAAAGGATTTGCTTGAGGTCTTCTAATGTCCACGACGAACCACCCGAAGCTCATTTGTCCAAGCTAACAACTTCACTTTATCAAGAGAAAGAAATGAAGCTAACACTCTAAAAAAGTGGGCAAGACTTGTGTAGAATGGTGTTGTGGTTCTCTTTCTCACTTCAAAATCCTATCTTGTTGAGTATTTTGCTCACTTGAAAGATTTAGAGAGCAAAAGAGTAAGGTTGAAGAAGATGATGGCTTTTTAAAGAAGAAGAGAAAAGATAATCTTATGAAAGAAAATAGAAAATATATGTATATATATTTTCCTCTTCTCATCTCAAACCATGGTTAAATGATAAAGATATTATTTAATTTGAGTTAAAAACTAAAAGGAAAGTTTAATCCATGGTTAAAAGTAGGTGAGCATGGTTAGGTCAAAGAAGAGTGTAAAAACAAACCATGAATTATCCTTTCCTTTTTCATTTTGTTTTAACACAAATAGAAATAATTATCCATATAAATAACCAAGGTGTGAGTCTTATATTGCCACCATTTTCTATGTATAAACAACCATGATAGAATGATGTATGTATGCATGTGTGCAAGCACATCCATATGTGCATGAACAAGAATGAATGCATACATGCATGCATACATCCAAAAAGAACAAGAAAGGATTTCTAGTGAAAAGCTAATGGTTAAATGATAAATCAACACTTGATTTATCAACCCGGTCATATCACATACGACCCGACCAAAAGCAAGCCGCCCGATTAATATACGGTATCTCATACGCGCATTTTAACCGGGTCCATGCGCATATCGCATACGCGCACCACAACGTTTGGCTTGGACTAGGTAACTCCTTTGTGGGACTCTAAGACTCGTCAATACGCCGACAGTGGGTGATGATCAAATCAAGCACCGCCAAGCCGCAAGCGGTCAGCTAAACGTAACGGCCACCCGGGTATTGAGCGATCAGAAGAAAACAAGCGAATCTGCTACAACTCCCGTCGAGCCAACCGGCAACACTACCGTACAGTCCGGTCTCTTCGTCAGATATACTGCATATCGAGCCTAGGGATGGTCACGTCGACCCCAATAACTTAATAAGTCATGCCGGTGAATGGTCTATAACAGATCGAGAAACTACTGATAACACTTATCAGTAAATCTCAGCAGCCCTGGCCAGGGACTTACTGATATAACCTGTCGAGCACAGCACAGCATCAACTCCCAATACCGGGAGAGAAGAAACCCCTCCTATCGTTCATCGCCTTCGTGTGCCTCGGGACTGTACCCAACGGCCACCTGTTTGCACGACTCAGTAGAGCCGTGGTAGGGTGGTAATCAAAGTACAGTGGGAGAGCACACAAGACTCTATGACGATATCGGGTCTACAGACTAACCTGTACCAGTGTCACCTGAGAACTGCTATCCGACGATAGATATAATTCCATATAGGAGTTCTCGGTGAGTCCGTCCAGTGTACCTAGTCACCACTGAGCACCCGTATATGATCTTGATGTCAAACATCGATGAATGTGGGAACATCCATTGCCCATCATATGGGTCTAGTATCATATACGCTAGTCTACTCTAGTATATCGATGCCCCGTCTCGATACACCTACGACTAGGGACATTTCAGGATATGCTTATAAACTACAGATGTCCCACTAGTATGATCTCTATTATAATTACTGTAGTCAAGCAAATATCCTCAGGGCTTTATCAACATGTATGAATGAGTAAAAGCATGATCAAATCAACATATCAGATAAAGAAGAACCAGATAGCATACTATCATGTCGAGCAAGAATATACACTGAGAATATATATATATATATATATACATGTATAAATACATCCACTATCACATAATGGCCTCTAGGGCATACATATATCCAACAATCTCCCACTTGCACTAAGGCCAGTTATTGGCGTATCTCATACCCAACATCTCAAAAAGTCGCTCATGCTGCGGCTGAGGGAGGGCCTTGGTGAGTGGATCCACGGCATTATTCGTTGTGTCTACTCTCTTAATCTCGATCTCGCGGCGAGCTACAATCTCCCGGATCAAATGAAAGCGCCTCAGGATGTGTCTGGACCGCTGATGGGACCTGGGCTCCTTGGCTAACGCCATAGACCGATTATTCTCACAATACAACGGTATTGGATCAATAATGGTTAGAACTACTCCTAGCTCCGAGACAAACTTCCTCATCCAGACGGCTTCCTTGGCGGCATCATTCGCAGCAATGTACTCAGCTTCCATCATAGAGTCTGCAACGGTATCCTGTTTGGAACTCTTCCAACTTACCGTCCCTCCATTGTGGGTAAATACAAACCCTGAGATAGATTTGCTGTTATCCTTATCTCTCTGGAAGCTCGAATCGGTAAAGGCCTCCATTTGGAGATCTACATTACCATACACCAAGAACAATTCTTTAGACCTCCGCAAGTACTTAAGAATGTTCTTCACAGCTGTCCAGTGATTCTCCCCTGGGTTGGATTGATACCTGCTTACAACACTAAGTGCATAAGCTACATCTGGGCGTGTACATAACATCGCATACATTATAGATCCTACTGCCGAAGCATAGGGTATAACGCTCATGCGAGCTCTATCTTCATCGGTCTTTGGACAAGAATCCTTGGAGATAGTGACCCCATGGCAAGCGGGTAAGGCACTCCGCTTGGAGTCTTCCATACTAAACCTTTTTAGGATGGTGTTGATGTTCCTGGTTTGGGACAATCCCAATAACTTTTTGGATCTATCCCTATAGATCCTTATGCCCAGGATGTATATGGCATCACCCAGGTCCTTCATGGAAAACCTTAGTGATAAGAAATATTTGATGGACTGTAGCATAGGAATATCATTTCCTATCAGAAGAATGTCATCCACGTACAATACGAGGAATGTGACATCTCTCCCTACAACCTTCTTATAAACACAAGGTTCATCTGGATTTTTGATGAAATCAAACTCTTTGATAACATCATCGAAACAGATGTTCCAACTCCGTGATGCCTGCTTTAACCCATATATGGATTTAAGCAATCTACATGCTTTCCCGCTGCTCCCACTGTCAATGAAGCCCTCTGGCTGATCCATATAAACGCATTCTTCTAAATCTCCATTTAGAAATGATGTTTTAACGTCCATCTGCCAGATTTCATAGTAATAGTGAGCAGCAATAGCAAGTAGGATCCGAATGGATTTAAGCATGGCTACAGGCGAAAAAGTTTCGCTATAGTCCAAACCTGGTCTTTGACGAAAACCCTTCGCCACAAGTCTTGCCTTATAGGTCTCTACCTGCCCATCTACACCAATCTTTCTTTTAAAGATCCATTTGCATCCTACAGGTTTTACCCCAGGGCGTACAACGTCCAAAGTTCAAACTTTGTTGGTGTACATAGACTCCATTTCGGATGTCATGGCATCCAACCACTTCACAGAGTCACCACTCGTGATAGCTTGCTGAAAACTGGTAGGATCATCATCCTCCATGATGCAGTCTTCTCTATCACCATCAAGGAAGAAACTGTAGTACCTCTCCGGTGGGCGAGAAGTCCTACCAGACCTACAGAGTGGCTGAGGTTCCTCAGTTTCTATTGCAACAGCCGGTTCAACCAAGTCGTCATTTGTAGTTTGTGTCTCTAGAACCACTTCTAGATCCACCACTTTGCCATCATCTTTATCTGTGAAAAACTCTTTTTCTAAGAATGTGGCATACTGAGAAACAAATATCTTTTATTCCTCCTTGTGGTGGAATAGATATCCATAAGAATTCTTTGGAAACCCCACAAAATTACACATGACTGACCGTGTCTCGAGTTTATCTGGATTCTGCTTTTTAACATAGGCCGGGCAACCCCAAATCATAATTCTCTTAAGAGATAGTCTCTTCCAATACTATATCTCATATGGCGTGGTAGACACGGATTTGGTTGGAACCCTGTTCAGTAGAAACGCTGCAGTCTCCAATGCATGCCCCCAAAATGAGACGGGTAACTCATCATCACTCATCATGGAACGGACCATATCCAACAGGGTCCGATTCCGTCGTTCTGACACACCGTTGTGCTATGGTGTGTATGGAGGAGTGAGCTGAGAGAGAATCCCATTCTCTTTTAGGAAGTTTGCAAATTCTGTACTAAGGTATTCCTCACCTCGATCTGATCGAAGCATCTTGATACTCAAGCCGGTTTGTTTTTCTACTTCTTGTTTATATTCAGTGAATTTCTCGAAAGCTTCGGATTTGTGCTTTAATAAAAATACATGACCGAATCTTGAGAAATCGTCAGTGAAAGTAATGAAGTATGAAAAACCGCCTCTAGCCTGTGTAGACATTGGCCCGCATACATCACTATGTATGAGACTTAGGAGCTCAGTAGCTCTTTCTCCGTGTCCGGTAAATGGAGTTTTCGTCATTTTACCCTTGATACAAGACTGGCAAGTCGCATAAGATTTATATTCAAAAGAGTTTAAATATCCATCTTTGTGTAACTTGTTTAGACTTGTTTCGTTAATGTGACCAAGTCTATAGTGCCAAAGAAAAGCTTCATTTAATTCTGAAAGTTTTCTTTTATTAGTGTGTTGTATACTAAAAACTGTGTGTTGATTTAGGACGTATATCCCGTTATTAAGTGTACCATACCCAACCAACATTTGATTTAGGTGAATGTTCATAACAATGTTCTGCAATACAAAATTATATCCTTCATTGTCTAACAAAGAAACAGATATTATATTACATAGCATACTTGGTACAAAATAACATGGGTTCAAAACCAATATACACCCAGATGGCAACCCCAAGTGATACTCTCCCACTGTGACTGTATGTACATTGGAACCATTTCCAACACGGAGAGTATGGTCACTTGTCTTCAAAACTTTGCTATCTCTCAGCCCCTGCATAGAATTGAAAATGTGAGAACCTGAACCGGTATCTAATACCCAGGAAGCAGAGTTTATTGAAAAACAGTTTTCTGTCACAAACACACCTGAAGCGGAAGCATCCCCATGCTTCTTCTTGAGGTTCAAGTACTCCGTACAGTTGCGCTTCCAATGTCATGTCTTGTGGCAATGAAAATATTCACCTTTCCCCGAGTCTCCTGCTTTGGACTTTTCCTTTCCCTTCACCTTTTTAACTCCACCCTTAGGATTCGTGGGCGTCTTCTTTTTCTTTCCCTTGGCCTTAGCCTTTGGGCGAGAAGAAGAAGATTGCCCAATAGTCATAACGGGAGTTTTCATTGATTTCATAGTGCTCTCTGCACTCCTTAACATATTAAGGAGTTCAGGTAATTCCTTCTCCATGCCGTGCATGTTGAAGTTAACTATGAATTGAGCAAAGGTGGAGGGGAGGGACTGCAGAATAATATCCGTATATTGTTCATTGTCCATTGTCCATCTAAGGTCCTCAAGCTCTTCTATAAGAGCTATCATCTTCAGAACATGGTCTCCTACCGGTGTGCCAGGGGCCATTCGCATCTGAAACAATTTCTTTGATGCTTCATATCGTAATACGCGGGATTGCTCTCCATACAACTCCTTTGTATGGTGGAATATGGTTTGAATGTCCATATTCTCGTGCTGCTTTAGATGTGTATTGTCCATCGATGCAAGCGCGAGACATTTGTCCGTGGCACAGTCAGCGTCCCATGTCTTGCGGACTTCAATGTCCGCAACTGAGGATTTTGGACCTGGGGTGGGCGGGGCTGAAGCCGTGAGGACATATGATACTTTATCATAAGTCAAGGCTATTTTCAGATTCCTCAGCCAGTCTTTATAATTGGTCCCATTCAGTTTGTTTTTATCTAGTAAAAGGTTGAGTCCAGTCATTGGTATCTGCCATTAAGAGAGAGAAAAGAATACACTCAGCGAAAGCTCTTGCATAGATCAGATTGGTTATTATCATGTCTAATCGATATCTCCCACTGCTTTAATCAAGTTTTTCTTTCAAACCTTAAAAAGAAAACTAGCCAGGATTAATTACAGTCTACAACTTCGCTAACCGTTCAGCCAGGCCAGTGTCGGTACTTGAGGGAGGTTCCCCGTGCTTTCGCACGGACCTAATTAAAGTAAACCTCGTTTTCCCAGAGGCGTAGCCCCGTTAACACCTTTCTAGACACCTAATGAGTTAGCTAATTGTAAACTGCAAAACTCTCCTAGGATCAACTATTGCCCACAGTGGGATCGGGATCCAACCATCATATGGAAGGTATGCAATCTCATTGCAAATCTCAACACTTGAAATTCCCGATGTGATTTTTACCCCTAGTACTTATGACCTTAACTATGGTCAACAAATTATAAGTACCAGTCAAGTTCTACCCGTCATTTCTTGATCAATTAGACCCATCCATATGACCCTTAACTATGGTCAACAAAGTCGCATGAATGTCCTAATTAATCTGCATCATATGCAGTGTAGGAAGACATCACTTAGCTACCGTACACTACGACTTAACTAAAGTCAACAAACGTAGCACGAATACTAAGTACTCTACTTCCTAAAATGACGGAGGGTTGCGGATGATTTTTAAGAAAATCTTTAACGCTTTGAACATGATATCGTCGTAGAATCAAATGGTTTTCAAAAGGAGTGGCTTGTGCTCCGCAGTTTTGAAGTATAGCTTTTTCATAAAGAGCCGAGTGGTTTTCAAATCCGATTCTACAACATCTTTTTTAGGTTTATTTTCTTTACATTAATCATATTAATGTAATCCCATCATTTACGTCCTTAAGCCAATCACAGAAAAGAAACGAAAATAACACGTACGCTTATGCCATCCGCATTCGCCACAATGTTCCGTTATGCACCGTTAGATTACTTAAGTAACGGCATACCGGGACGGGACTAGCGCGGGTGCAAAACATAAGCAATGTCTACTATATATCTCATATATAATATATCATTCATCTTAGATATCACAGAACACAGGCAGCAGAAATATATATATAATGTGGGATATACTAGGACGTCCGTATTTAGTATTCAGCCAACAATAGAAAATACGGATTCCACAGTCGCGATGAATAGCCAAGCCCACACCCCTAGACCCCTACGAGAGCGGCAAGTGACCCTACTAATCCTAGAGTTTAGGAGACCCGGTCTCGAGTCCTCGAGATGGCCTCCCACTGAACCCCAGAACCCGGTCACTTGTGCTCCCCTCCTTGGGTCTATCCTAATGCGGAAAAGTAAATAATATACAACACTGGTGGCAGCAACCTCAACCCGGAAGTGCCCCAAATAAAAGAATATTACATTACATTTGAATTTTACATGAATGAAAAATAAAACTCTCATCTCACATAAAACCCCCGGCTATTCAATCGCGACAATCCTGCACATCATATCTCAGCAACACATAATATCATATATCATCAATGTAAGTAAGTATGCGTACCCCGATTGTCGTTGATGTATAGCAACGAAACCGGCGGTATCGACATACTACACTTACGGTCACAGAAAAGAAAGTGTAAAACTACAATATTTGGAATCCGCATTCTCTTTAGACATCGTAAATCCGAGATATCACATACCTCGCATTTCATGCCTAACTATGTGAATTCCACATATTGTATCACATTCCAGATAAATAGACAATATTAAATTCTTCGACGAGTAATCAAATACCCAAAAATTCCCTAAAGCTCAACACTTGAGCGGAGTTCAAAAACCCGGAGTGTAACACAGTAGTAGCGGTCCAGCCGTAGAAGGGTCAAGCCAACGCCTCACATGTGGCACGCCGTACTGCCTTAAACCCTAAGGTTCAAAAGGCAGTTCAAGATGGTCACATAATCGAGTTAAAGTTTGTTGTCTTCTAGAGGGTCCACCACAAAAAAACTTGCACGTATCTCTGAAAGATTTAAACCCCACGAAGAATGAGCAAATGACAGTCGTTTGAACAATTCAATATTTTCTAATTATCCGGAATAGACACGAAATCAAAATTCCAATCGAATCATTGAACTCAAAACCACCCCCAGAACATTCAACAGTAGATTCAGATTAAACATACTCAAAATATACAGTAAGAAAATATAAGACAAACAGTATACTTGACCGCGGAACCGCGGCCCAAGTTTGCTTAGGCCGCGGCTCCGCGGCCGTATAGATGAATGTTAGGTTTACCTAGCACCCTATGAGAGGTTTGGAAGCATCACATGTCACAAAGATCAAATTTTTAGAGTGCTAAGTGAACACACAAAGAATCAATCCTAGAAAATTAGGGTTTCATAACTTTACAAGTAACAAAGACTAGGGTTTTGAGAGTACAACCTTTGTAGCTCCCTACGCTGGACTCCTTGGCGACTTGAGAGTTGGAAAAGAGTTTGCTAGAGGCCATTACTGTATCATACTAGCTTGTATATTACTTGATGGAAGCTTGGGATATTCACAGTTTTATAGACAATCTTGCTCAAAATGGTAGTATGCTACTTGGTTTGTCTCTACTTCAATATGTGCATGTGTTTCTTTTAGCATGTCAATTATATACATATTAGTAGAGGCCTTAGGATCGTAGCTTGATTACAAGCGTTGTGATGGCAGTCATACTCGTGGGGGCTGGGTAATCCATAAGCACATCCTTATACAGGTCCCTAATCGTAGGACTATCGAGACAGGGCATCGATACTCCGGAGTAGACTAGCGTATGCGCTTCTTATCCCAGCGGGGGAGACGGACTGTCCGACAGCCGTCAGTACGTCGTACTTGAGATAGTATGCGGGTGCTCGTTAGATTACGAGTACACTGGACAGGACTCGTCGGGAACTGTTGGTTGGTATTATACCAATCGTCAGTTATCAGTTCCCAGGTGACATGAGTACAGCTTAGTCCGCCGACTTGACACTGTCACTTCGCCTCGAGTGTGTTCCCACTGTACTTAGATTACTACCCTACCACGGCTTAAAGGAGTCGTGCAAACAGGTAGTAGTTGGGTGCAGTCCCGAAACTCTTGGAGGCAGTGACGGTTAGATAGGATTCGTCTCTCCCGGTATTGGGGGTTGACATCGCTCTGTGTCTAGGAGAGCCATTACACAAGTAGTCCCTGGCCAGGGCAAGCGAGATATACTGGTAGGTATCCAGTGTTATCTCAGGATGTTCTGGGCTACACTCCGACACGACTTGTACCGCTATTAGGGGACTGACATTCACCACCCCCTAGGCCCGCCATGCGATGTATCAGACGAACAGACCGGACTGTACGCAGATTGTCACATACAGGCTCAGTAGGAGTTCGGATGGGTTTACCTCATCGGCCTTCTTACCGACATCTACCTAGGGACCGTTACGTACAGCTAGTGCCGCTTGCGGTCTGTGGTTAAACCCACTGCCAGTGTAGTGTCGAGTCTTTAAAGTCCCACACAGAGAGTTTCCCTGCACTGAGCGAAACGTGTAGAGGCCGTATGGTTTTACGGCAGGGCCACGATCACTTACGTACACTTTTGTGCGTATGCTATTTGGGCAGGCAATACTAGTGGGCTTTGGTTTAAACCAGATCCTAGTATTGCACAGAGGGATTTGTTTTGTTTTCTGTGCATTCGCATTCTACGGAATGCGGATGCTGGTGTGTATGCACAGTTTTGAGGAGTGATGAAGGAGTAGGTGCCTCATTAGGGTTTTGGCAGTTGGTTCGGCCAAAACCATTATGTGGCAGGCTCATTAGGGTTTTGGCAATTCGTTTGGTCAAAACCGTTATGAGCCGGAGACATTGTTTACTAATCCTTTTAGTGATAGTTTAGTGATGGCTAATTGCATTGACCATTTGACCACCATGACCTCTCTTGACTTTGTTGACCCGTTGACCGTAGTTGACCATTGACCTTCAAGAGAGATCTACACTCTTCTTTGATTTTCTTTTTCTTTCTTGATTATGAAAATGGTCAATTCAATGTAGTATCAACTTTATCATGATAGGATTAGTAATGATGGTTTTGGTGTATTATTGCAACCATGGTTCATTTTCTTTAGTCAATCTTTTCATTATTCTTTTCTCATTCTCTCTCTTGAAGTGAGAAGAAAAGAAAAGCTCCATGGTTGCTAGAGTTTCTCCTTCATCTTCCTCCTCTTGATAAACTCTTTTGATCTCATGTGTTGAGAGAAAAAGAATCCACATAGACAAACACTTCTCTCTTTCTCTTCTACACAACCTAGGGCATCTAGACTAGCGATCTCGTTTCCCTAGTTGCCTCGGCTTGAGGTGGAGCTCGGTGTACAACTCTCGGGTGGATCGTCTTCGACTCAAGAAGGCCGTGGAGGTGACCAAGATCCTGATCGACCCTCGGAGCGTGGATGGACGAGCCGGACAGCGGAGAGAAGACCCGAAGGACCGGTTTCGTAAGGTTTATTTTCTACAGCATAGTAGTTAAAGCCTCTACTTGTTTGCTAGTTTCTAGTTTACCCAAGATCCTTGCTTTTGAGTCCATGTTGCCTTGCGCCAAAATTATTGTTTTTAGCCGTTTCCGCCTCCCCGTAAGAACCGGGTGAGCAACGTTGAGTTACAGTGGTATCAGAGCCTAGCTAAACATAAACTAGCAAGTTAGCAAAGTGTTAAGAATATCGATCGGAAAAAAATCACAAAACAAGTCCGGGAAAAACCATGTTTCTGTCGAATTTTTATACTGCTGAAAAATTAATTTAACATACATGAAAATTCGTCTCAGGGTTTTCTAAAAACACAGCAGAAAAATAGTCCACTGAACTGATCAAACCGCCACGGTTCCGCGGCAAGAACATGCTTCTTGCCGCGGTTCCGCGGCCGATTTGACTCGGTCGTGGACCGGGTTTTCTGCAGTGTTTTTATTTGGCTGTTTTGGGATTTTTAATACATGTTTCTACCCAGATTTTCCAGAGAACAAAATGACTTTTGGGGTGGTTACAAATCCGTATTTTGATCGATATTCCGTACACTTTGGCTAATGAATATTTTCTGTGATGTGATATATGTATTGAACGTCCGCTAATCGCTATACGTCGATTAGTGGGGATTATACAAATCTGTGATCTGTAATGTTGATGGTTTGTGTATATGAACTCGTTGAATTGTCGCGGATGAATAGCCGGGAATGAGTGTGAGATGAGAGTTTCTTTTTTCTTTCATTCATTGTAAAAGTTGTAAATTGATATAATATTATTTGTATGGCCGCACAACCGGGTCGGGGTTGTAGCCGTCATTGTATAATTTCTTTTCACTGTTTTTGCTCCTAGGATAGACCCAAGGTAGGGTGCACAAACTACCGGGTATCTCGAAGTGCCGAGTGGCCTACTCACAGTGTTGAGAGAGTTTGCTTCGCTTCGGGTACTTGGCGGGTAGTTTTCCGCACCCGTAGGGGTCTAGGATGGGGTTTGGCTATTCATCGCGACCGTGCAATCCACTTTTCGTTGCAGGCTCGAACGAATCGTGGATTCCTAGTATATCCAAAGTGTTCATCTGTGATCTGTAATGGCTATCATTGCTATATATCTATATATGATATCTATTTAGGTGTTGCTTATGTTTTGCATCCGCGCTAGTCCAGCCCCCGCTCTGTCGTTAGTTAAGTAACCTAACGGGTGATGACGGGGGCCCGTGGCGAATGCGGATGGCATAAGCGTACACCATATTTTGGTTGTTTTCTGCAATGGTAGGATTAAATGATGGGACGCATTGGAATTAATGCAAGAAAATAAACCAAGTTAAAGTCATTGGAAGACATTCAAAACCACTCGGTTCTTTTCAAAAACCAGCTTTTAAACGCGGAGCTTGAACCACTCCTTTTAAAAAGCTATCTCGTTCCATCAATTATATCAAGTTCACTACGTTCACGGTTTCGCCAAAACCATTCGTAGCCCTCCGTCATTTCGGTTAAATATTCAGTAGTATTCAAGCCATGTATTTTGACCTTCGCCAAGACATAGTGATTGGTAGCTGCTGAATATTTATCTGTAGCATAGATATATGCGTTGGTTTAGGACAGTCGTGCTACTATTTTGGCCTTCGTCAAGGGTATGTACGGGTGGGTTCAAATTAACCTGGATAATGACGGGTAGAACTTGACATGTGACTTATGATATGTTGACCTTCGTCAAGGTCATAAGAGCATGGGGCAAAAATCCACATCGGGAGTTTCAAAAGTACTGAAACTTGCTAGCGCTGCATACCATTTGGAGTGTGATGATTCTGGTAGGATTCCTTCAGTTTTCTCACGCGATGATATTTGGATCCCGATCCTACTATGAGTATATGCTACTCCTCGGGAACTTTCTCACTTAACGATCAATGCTATAAGCCAAGTAGGTGTCTAGAAAGGTGTTAGCGGGGCCACACCCATAGGGAAAAGAGGTTACTTAATTAAGGTTAAGCAAGTATTGTACAGTGAGATTGATCCTGACTAATTCTTCCTTTATAGTTTGAGGAGGAATTCGAGAGATAGTGGGAGCCATCCTGTTTAGATAAATTAAAAACGAATCTAAACTTGCAAGAGCATCATGCTGAGTGTTTTCTTCTTTCTCTCTTAATTGCAGCAACCCAGTGACCGCACCTAGGTTAAATCTAGATAATAATATGACTGAATCTGACTGTTATGACTTGCAAAGGTCTGTCCAGATGTCCATTGCCCATGACAAGCTGGGACACCTCTTGACTGATCCAACCCCTGCCGTCTCAGGTCCAGTTTCTCCTGTCACGGATATTGATATCCGTAGGACATCGGAAGAAGACTGTGCGAAAGCCAAGTGCCTCATGTTAGCCTCAGTTGATGGTACATACCAGAGGCAGCACGAGAAGATGGACTCAGTTTCTATCTTCCTCCATAACAAAGATTTATATGGAGAGCAATCTCGTATCGCAAGATATGAGACCTCGAACGAATTGCTTCCAGCGAGGTTGGCTATCGGGTCATCTGTAAGGGGAAATGTCCTTACAGTGACCAGCTCTTTTGAGCTCTCGGACCTGAAGACCATGTTGAAGAACGGGTCAGATGCTGACTTAGTTCAACAGTCTCTACCTACTACCCTGAAGGAAACCAGGGAAGTAGAAAGAAAGGGAAGGGCAGAAGTTTCGGGAATGGATGTAGTAAAAGAGGGACGTTCCTATTGTTACGGGAATGAACATGGGCAGAAGGATTGCAGGGCTTGCAAAGCCAGTAGCCAGAATTCGAAGCATGTTGTGGCTTCGGCTTCGGGTGTGTTTGTAATAGAGACTGTATGTCAGTTAACCTTACTTCCTGAGTATTGGATACCGAATCAAGATCTCATATCTGTAATTCGTTATAGGCTCTGAGAAACCGTAGGGTTATCTAGAAAGGTGATATGACTCTCAGGGTTGCTAACGGAATGAGCATGTATGCTGAATCCTTAGGGGAATATCATCTAGGACTGACAATTGGGCAGATATTGATTCTGCGTGACTGTTTTTATGTACCAGGTGCGACTTGTAACATCAAATCTGTATCCTTACTTTCTAAGGAAGGATATGATTTTACTTTTGTAAGCGATGTAGTAAACATCCACTTAAATCAAGTTCTGATTGGGTCAGGTACATTGAAAAATGGTATATATATTTTGAATCAAGCTCAGGTCTTCAGTGTCCAGAAGACACTTAAAAGAAAGTCTCCGGAATTAAATCAGGCTTTCTTATGGCATTGTAGACTGGGTCACATCAATGAGACACGGTTGACAAAGTTACATAAAGAAGGATACTTGGATCCGTTCGAGTACAAGTCTTATGCCACTTGTGAATCTTGTCTCATGGGAAAGATGACAAAGACTCCGTTCACTGGACACGGAGAAAGAGCGAGCGAGCTCTTGGGACTCATGCACAGTGACATGTGTGGTCCAATGTCTACACATACGCGAAGTGGTTATTCATACTTCATTACTTTCACAGATGATTTCTCTAGGTATGGGCATGTCTTCTTGATGAAGCACAAATCCGAGGCCTTTGAGAAATTTCAGGAATACAAGAATGAAGTTGAAAAACAAACAGGCAAAAGTATCAAGACACTGAGATCTGATCGAGGTGGTGAATACTTAAGTGCCGAGTTTCTGGGCTACATAAAAGAGAATGGAATTCTCTCTCAGCTTACTCCTCCATACACACCACAACACAACGGTGTATCGGAAAGGAGGAATCGAACCCTATTGGATATGGTTCGATCCATGATGAGTAAGGCTGAGTTGCCGCGATCCTTCTCGGGTTATGCACTAGAATCAGCTGCATATCTTTTGAACAAGGTTCCCTCCAAGACTGTGCCTACCACACCATATCAGATGTGGTATGGGAAGAAACCCTGTCTTAAGTATCTGAAGATATGGGGATGTCCAGCTTTTGTAAAAAAGCAGCATGCAGATAAGCTCGAGGCACACTCAGCACTGTATAAATTTGTGGGATACCCAAAGAACTCCAGGGGGTATTTTTTCTATTACGCAGAGGAACAAAAAGTTTTTGTTTCTCGTCATGCCCACTTTCTGGAACATCAGTTTTTAGAAAAAGAAGCAAGTGGGAGCATAGTAGAACTGGAGGAAATTCCAGAACCACAAGCTATTACTGAAAGCTTGGAAGAGCCAGAAGTTTCAAGAGAACCGAACATCCTAGCGCCACTCCGCAGGAGTAGTAGGCAGTCTCATACGCCCGAGAGATACTACGGTTTTCTCATAGACGGGGATAGAGAGGATTACACTATGGATTATGGTGAGCCTACTAGCTTCCAGCAATCCATTCAGAGCGATGACTCGGTAAAATGGCTGGATGCAATGCGGGCCGAGATGGAGTCCATGTACACCAACAATGTTTGGACTTTGGACTTTGCTCCAGAAGGGGTAAAACCCGTAGGCTGCAAATGGATCTTTAGAAAGAAGATTGGTGTAGATGGGCAGGTTGAGACCTATAAAGCTAGACTTGTTGCAAAGGGTTTTCGTCAAAGACCTGGTTTGGACTATGACGAGACCTTTTCTCCAGTGGCTATGCTGAAATCCATTCGGATCCTTCTTGCCATTGCTTCCTTCCACGATTATGAAATCTGGAAGATGGACGTAAGGATGGATTTCCTAAATGGAAATTTGGAAGAGTGCGTCTATATAGATCACCCAGAAGGATTCATTCAGAGTGGGAGCAACGGTAAAGTATGCAAGTTGCTAAATTCCATCTATGGACTTAAACAGGCATCGCGGAGTTGGAACATCTGCTTTGATGATACTGTTAAAGAATTCGACTTTATCAAAAACCCAGATGAACCATGCATTTACAGTAAGATTGTAGGGAGAACTGTGGTATTCCCCGTCTTGTACGTGGATGACATTCTCCTAATAGGAAATGATATTCCTATGCTACAGTCAGTCAAAGGATTCTTGTCGCAGAGGTTCTCCATGAAGGACCTAGGCGATGCCAACTACATTCTGGGGATCCAGATCTATCATGATATATCTAAGAGGATGTTGGGACTTTCACAGTCAAGGTATATTGACACCATACTGAAAAGATTCAGTATGGAAGATTCCAAGCGCGGTAATTTACCGGCTTGTCACAGGATCACCCTCTCCAAAGAGATGTCTCCTAAGATTGATTTGGAAAGGGATCGCATGTCTATTATACCCTACGCTTCTGTGGTAGGCTCTATAATGTATGCGATGTTATGTACCAGACCAGATGTAGCATCCGCATTGAGCGTTGTAAGCCGGTATCAGTCGAACCCAGGGGAGAAACACTGGATAGCGGTAAAGAACATTCTCAAGTACCTGAGAAGGACTAAGGAGATGTTCTTGGTGTATGGAGGAAAAGACCTCCTGCTCGAGGCCTTTGCTGACTCCCGCTTCCAGAGTGACAAGGATGACTCCAAGTCTATGTCGGGTTATGTCTTTACCCTCAATGGAGGGGCGGTTTGCTGGAAGAGTTCCTAGCAGGAGACCGTTGCTGACTCAACTATGGAAGCGGAGTACATAGCTGCTTGCGATGCCGCAAAGGAAGCTGTCTGGATGAAGAAGTTCCTCACGGAGCTTCAGGTGGTTCCTACCATTGTTGATCCAATACCGCTGTATTGCGACAACAACGGCGCTATAGCTTTAGCGAAGGAACCCAGGTCCCATCAGAAGTCCAGGCACATTTTGAGGTGGTACCACCTGATTAGGGAGATCGTAGATCGCCGGGAGATCGAGGTGAAGAGAGTAAATACGAAGAACAACACTGCAGATCCACTCACGAATGCCCTACCCCAGACTCAGTTCGAGCGGCTGATCGAGATGATAGGTCTTCGATACGCCAGTACATGGCCTTAGTGCAAGTAGGAGATTGTTAGTGTATATGCCCTAGAGGCCATTACTGTATCATACTAGCTTGTATATTACTGGATGGAAGCTTGGGATATTCACAGTTGTATAGAAAATCTTGCTCAAAATGGTAGCATGCTATTTGGTTTGTCTCTATTTCAATATGTGTATGCGTTTCTTTTAGCAAGTCGCTTATATACATATTAGTAGAGCCCTTAGGATCTTTGCTTGATTACCAGCGTTGTGATGGCAGTCATACTCGTGGGGGCTGGGTAATCCATAAGCACATCCTTATACAGGTCCCTAGTCGTAGGACTATCGAGACAGGGAATCGATACTCCGGAGTAGACTAGCGTATGCGCTTCTCATCCCAGCGGGGGAGACGGTCTATCCCACAGCCGTCAGTACGTCGTACTTGAGATAGTATGTGGGTGCTCGTTAGGTTATGAGTACACTGGATAGGACTCGTCGGGATCTGTTGGTTGGTATTATACCTATCATCAGTTATCAGTTTCCAGGTGACATGAGTATAGCTTAGTCCGCCGACTTGACACTGTCACTTCGCCTCGAGTTTGTTCCCACTATACTTAGATTACTACCCTACCACGGCTCAAAGGAGTCGTGCAAACAGTTAGTAGTTGGGTGCAGTCCCGAAGCACTTGGAGGCAGTGACGGTTAGACAGGATTCGTCTCTCCTGGTATTAGGGGTTGACATCGCGCTGTGTCTAGGAGAGCCATTACACAAGTAGTCCCTGGCCAGGGCAAGCCAGATATACTGGTAGGTTTCCAGTGTTATCTCAGGGTGATCTGGGCTACACTCCGACACGACTTGTACCGCTATTAGGGGACTGACATTCACCACACCCCTAGGCCTGCCATGCGATGTATCAGACGAACAGACTGGACTGTACACAGATTGTCACATACAGGCTCAGTAGGAGTTCTGATGGGTTTACCTCATCGGCCTTCTTATCGACATCTACCTGGGGACCGTTACGTGCAGCTAGTGCCGCTTGCGGTCTGTGGTTAAACCCACTGCCAGCGTAGTGTCGAGTCTTTAGAGTCCCACATAGAGAATTTCTCTGCACTGAACGAAACGTGTAGAGGCCGTATGGTTTTACGGCAGGGCTACGATCACTTACGTGCACTTGTGTGCGTATGATGTTCGGGCAGGCAATACTAGTGGGCTTTGGTTTAAGCCAGATCCTAGTATTGCAGAGATGGATTTGTTTTATCTTCTGTGCATTCTCATTCTACGGAATGTGGATGCGGGTGTGTATGCACAGTTTTGAGGAGTGTTGAAGGAGGAGGTGCCTCATTAGGGTTTTGGCAGTTGGTTCGGCCAAAACCATTATGTGGCAGGCTCATTAGGGTTTTGGCAATTCGTTTGTTCAAAACCGTTATGAGCCGGAGACATTGTTTACTAATTCTTTTAGTGATAGTTTAGTGATGGCTAATTGCATTGACCATTTGACCACCATGACCTCTCTTGACTTTGTTGACCCGTTGACCGTAGTTGACCATTGACCTTCAAGAGAGATCTACACTCTTCTTTGATTTTCTTTTTATTTTTTGATTATGAAAATGGTCAATTCAATATAGCATCAACTTTATCATGATAGGATTAGTAATGATGGTTTTGGTGTATTATTGCAACCATGGTTCATTTTCTTTAGTTAATCTTTTCATTATTCTTTTCTCATTCTCTCTCTTGAATTGAGAAGAAAAGAAAAGTTCCATGGTTGCTAGAGTTTCTCCTTCATCTTCCTCCTCTTGATAAACTCTTTTGATCTCATGTGTTGAGGGAAAAAGAATCCACATAGACAAACACTTCTATCTTTCTCTTCTACACAACCTAGGACATCTAGACTAGCGATCTCGTTGCCCAAGTTGCCTCGGCTTGAGGTGGAGCTCGGTGTATAACTCTTGGGTGGATCGTCTTCGACTCAAGAAGGCCGCGGAGGTGACTAAGATCCGGATCGACCCTCGGAGCGTGGATGGACGAGCCGGACAGCGGAGAGAAGACCCGAAGGACCGGTTTCGTGAGGTATATTTTCTAAAGCATAGTAGTTAAAGCCTCTACTTGTTTTCTAGTTTCTAGTTTAGCCAAGATCCTTGCTTTTGAGTTCATGTTGCTTTGCGCCAAAATTATTGTTTTTCGCCGTTTCCGCCTCCCCGTAAGAACCGGGGTGAGCAACGTGGACTTACAAGAATACCATTCTCAATATTACTATGATGGAATACCTAGCATAAGTATCTACATCTTCGATTACCTTGAAGAATCCTGATACTTCCAACGCATTGTTCTCTACTTTATTCTTATACCAATGAACTTCTCAAAATCTTTGGACTTTGCATTCCAACGAAATACGTGTCTAAAACCAGAGAAGCCATAAGTAAATGGATTATAGTACGAGTACTGATAGCACGCTTTTGGCGTGTCGGATGTTCAAAGTTCTAAAGTATAACCGCGATCAGGATGGTGTCGCTATGCAGCTAGCCGGTTGAGCACGGGTCGATCCATAGGGAGATGGTTGTATGTGCGTTCGAGTTTTAGACGAGTCAATAAAGAATGTGTATATGTTTGTTCAGTTCTATCCTAAGTGATATATGCAAGTATAAAGTTGTTAAGAAAAAGATACGAAAGTGTAAGCTAAAGAAATCCGCACTCAAAACCATTGAGCCGAGTCTTGACCAATTGAAGCTAGAGCAATTGGCAACAACGTGGATTAGGGGATTTAAGCACGGTATTCGTGGAATCCGGCTTATTTACCCTTGTCCTCCCATTCTTGTCTCTTGCTTTCGCCTTCCGGCCAAACTGAACGCAACCGGTTACGGTTAGGAATCACCGTTACCTTGGTAGGGTAGGGTGCCTAACGGAGCGCTTGCGTATCGTTTGGACGGAGTTCAATGGAAAATAACGGGAAAAGGAAATGAGCAAAGAAACATTAACTTACAATATCGTATTTATTCTTAACAACAATAATTACAACCATTCACAAAACGAACCAAAAAGAGAGAACAAAAAGATAAACAAAGAAAAGAAAAGATTACAAGCAAGTAATTAAAGTGCATGGTAATAAATTGCAAGTAATAAAAGACAAGAATGAAAAATGCAAGAAAGAGATATGCAAGAAAGTAACACTAAGAACCATAGAACTCAAGACAAGCCATGGGATCAATATCCAACCCTTAAACTTGTAAGCTCAATCAAGAGGTTGCAAGATCAAGAGAAGGGTAAAGAACTCATGTGAAATGAAGCACAAAAGAGAGAACAAAATGATACAATCCCTTGAGATCAATGACCAAAGCTTAAATTTGTAAGCTCACTTAAGAGGTTGCAAGATCAAGTTAAGGTAGAGAGCTCAAGGGGGAAGCTAAGCAAAAAGAATGATACGAAAACCCTCATCTTCATTTAATATCCACTCAATGCTCTCACTACATTTTCATGGAGGAAAGAATGAAGAAGAAGAAGAAGAAGACTAAAAAATAACAAAAAAGAGGCTTAAGAATGAACTCCTTTGGCTTGGCAAGTTCTGGGGTATTTATAGGCAGAAAACTGGAAACCTAGGGCAAGAATCGGGCTCCACATGAATGTACCAATATACCCCCAAAAAACGACACAGAGAGGAGCCTATATGGCCGCGGTTCCGCGGCCTAAGAGCGCTAATGCCGCGGAACCGTGGCCATTTAGAGGAGTTAGGCCATCAAAATTTGTGGTTATCCTTGTATTGTGGTCCTCTTTAGTGTGGTATAGTACTTTTCTCAGAATCTCTTAACAATTCTTCCAGAATTTCAGTAGATCAAAAGGTGATGTGATGTGGATCTTTTGCCATGATTTCCTCGAGCTCCGCGTAGATTTCTTGGATTTGGTTTTGCCATTGTGCTTTGTGCACGAAAATGACATCGATTTTTAATTTTATCCCTTAAACTGGTGTGTGGCAACATACGGATAGAGAGCGGAGACCCGTGTTTTATCAGTGGTTGGCAGTAATCCGGAATTTGTCGTACTTTTCCATGAATTTCACTGTTTAGAGCTGAGAACCAGTATTCTACAAATATGTAGCAAACACTGATCAAAAGCACCTTCCTATAAACAAACGAGCGTAAGAATGGACGGTATAAAATGCAATATTCTGGTATGAACAACTACCAACCCCTTGTCCATATGGAAACTGGTCAACATACATTACTTTGTAGAAGTCCCCTGAGTTTACAAACTCAAACTCTGTGTGTCGTTAGTTGAAAACTGTATTTTGGTCTAGCAGAATTACACCGTCATTAAATGCACCTTACCTAATCATCAACTAATAAAGGCTATAGTTTTAAATATAATTTCAAAAAGTTATATCTAACTTTATAAAATAAACGTACAAATATATTAGTTTGAAATTGGTACACAACAATGGATATTCAAAACCAAATATTTGCCGTCAGGCAAAACACAGGAAATATCACCAATTATAAAGAATTCTGATATTGAGGATCTAATCATCTAATTCCTAATATTCTACTCCTACTCAGCAGCATTTGTAACGCCATACAGATATGAGAATCAAATCCGGTAAATACATACTATGGAGTCAGAATTTAATTGGGAAAGCGATTTTCAATTAACACCGCACAGGAAAACCGAAACATGAAAATGTTTCAACGGGGTTGCCAGGTGTTCCTAGTACTTCCTCTTCCAATACCAGACTCATGATAGTAGTTGCAATTTCCATTGCCCTTACTCCAATCCCTTTATACGTCTTTGTTGGAGATAGTGCCCTCAGAGTCAATTATTGGATCACAGGCACGTGATTGCAATGATTGAGGGGGGGGACATGTCCCAGTAGGACAATCTTACTCGAGATGATAGTATGCTATCTGGTTTATCTTTATCATCGTGTACTGCTTTAGGTGACCTTATGAGTCACTATTACACGTTGATAGAGCCCCTAGGATTCTTGCTTGACTTCCAGCAGTATGAGGGCAATCATATAAGTGAGAGCTGGAGTCTATAAGCACATCCTTAAAAGGTCCCTAGTCGTGGGAGTTTCGAGACAAGGCATCGATTCTCCAGAGTAGACTAGTGTATACAGTCGAGACCTCGACAAGGGGCGGTGGCCGGTCTCACAAGCCACTGGTGTCAGTTGGTTCACCTAAGATGTATACAGGTGCTCATTGGGTTATGAGTACACCGGACAGGACTCGCCGGGAACCTGCTAGTTGGGATTATACCAGACGTCAGATAGCAGTTCCCTGGTGACATGTGTACAGGTTAGTTCATCGACCTGAGATCGTCATTTGTCTCGTGTGAGTTCCTACTGTGCTTTGATTACTACCCTACCACGGCTCAAAGGAGTCGTGCAAACAGGTTTTAGTTGGGTACAGTCCCGAGCCACATGGAGGCAGTGAGCGGATCTGCAGGGGTTCGTCTCTCCCGGTATTGGGGGTGAGGTCACGCAGTGTCGAGGAGAGCCAGAACATGAAAAGTCCTTGGCCAAGGCAGGAGATTTGCTGGTAGGTATTCCAGTAGTATCTCAGGGTGTTCTGCGCTACACTCCGACACGACTTGTACCGCTATTGGGGGTCTGACTTTTACCAACCCCCTAGGCCCGCCATGCGATACTCATAGACGAACGGACCGGACTGTACAGATATTGTCACTGACAGGCTCAGTAGGGTGTCAGGATGAGTTCGCTCATCGACGTCCCTTTTAGTCAGTAGCTGGTGGCCCGTCACGTATGGCTGATACCTTTTGACGTGCTAGTGGTTAAATCCACAGCCATAGTATTGATGAGTCTTTAGAGTCCACCACACACAGTTACTCAGGTTTCGGGCGAAACGCTGTAGAGGCCGTATGGAGATATGGCAGGGTTCGATCAGATACGTGCGGTATTGCACGGATCGTGATCGGACGGATTTTACTAGCCGGCTTTGGCTTAAGCCGGATCCTAGTATTAGATAGTGTAGTTTGGTCTCTTTGCATTTGTGTTCAGTGGGAATACAAATGCGGGCATGTATATGCTGTAGTGGGGTTTTCCAGTAATTTATTACGGGATCAGTTTTCTGAAGTTTCCAGTTTGCATTACGTTCCGGCCGGTTTTCTTTTTTTTTCTTCACGGCCGGACTTTCGATGGAGGGGGTTATTTGCAGTTTGCAATTAACTCTTTTGTGGAGGGGTTTCTTGCATTTGTTCCTTCTTATCATCATGAGATGCCTTTCTTGTCCAATTGATTTGCTTTTCATTGGATGGTTGTTGATTTGGCTTTGGATTTGAAATGGATGTGGTTTTTGATCATTATCTTTTCTTTTTCTTCATGGATTAATTCATTCTATTATAACCACCACCATTCTCATGCTTGAGGGGGGGCCGGCCACTTTGAGGGGTGAGGGAAAAATGAGAGAAGATCATTTTGTGAGGGTGGGATATTATCATTCATCTCATTTTTCATTGACACCAAAAACCCAAGTTCTATCTCTCAACCTCATTCCTCCATCAAGGTATCTAAACCCCAAGAGACAAATTCTACACTTGCCTACAGCAAATCTTGGACGCGTCGGCTAGCCAACTTCGCGCCCGAGTTGCCTCGGTCAAGAGGCGGGAGCCCGCAAAAGATTCCGGCTACGTGGTGCCCTTTCCGACGAGACGATGATGGACGGAGATCCCGCGGAAGATCGGAGTGGAGATGAAGACCGAAGGACACGGATCGCTTGGTATAACTTCTCTACTTTTTTCTTATTTTATAGTTAGCTAGGTTAATGGCCCAATCCGGGTGAAAAGTGCGCGGTGGTGCCGGTTGCAAGTTTTGCAAAGATTTTGTTTCCGCGTTTCCGGCGTCGGATCGACGGCCGGGGCACCGCCGCGGGCTTACATTGGTATCAGAGACACGCCATTAACCATGCCTAGCTTGCTCTAGTATGTTTAGTACTCGATCGAACAAAATTCCCTAAAAACCGTATTTTGTATGCACAAGTTTCTGTCGAAATTTTTTTGGAGTCTAAAAATTTTTCAGGGTATTTCAGAATGTTGTGCAGGGAATTACAAGCAATCTGGGAAAAATTGGTCAAGTGATCTCACCATACGACCGCGGAACCGCGGCCAAAACCATGCTTGGGCTGCGGTTCCGCTGCGCTTTTGACTCCTCATTTGACCAAATTTTTGCAGAGTGCTCCTGAGTTCAAAATAGGGGTTTTGGGATATTCTTTTTGGGCCCAGATTTTCTGTGAGTGCTACAGTATTGCTTGGGGGCCCACTTGATAAGATTTGTTCGATCGGATATTTTAAACATGCTAGTTCACAGTATTTACATTATATCTGCGACCGTGAATGTCACTTGATCGGTAAATCATGTCTAACTGCTATAGCCCGGTTAGACGGATTTGCGAACGTGACCTTCACGTTGATGTTCTGTATGTTGTGCTGTGTGGTTGCGGATCGGTCGGTGGGGATAGCCTGGATGCAATGTTAGTACAGTGTTGTTGTGTTATGTACATTTGATATTGCGGGGCGAGCGTCCGACATGTGGACTGCCGTCGTTGCCTGTCTGTATTATTATTTTGGGGCACGACCAGGTTGCGGTCGATGTACCCGTTGTATGTATATTTTACTTTCTATACTAGGATTACCCCAAGGAGGAGTGCACGAATAGCCGGGTTCTAGAGGGCAACAAGCCCGCATCTCATGGCTTTGAGACGGAGGGGGCTTAACTCTAGAATTGGCAGGGCTATTCGCCGCACTCGTAGGGGGGATAGGTTGACCCAAGAGGGGTGCCCAAGTTACCGGATTCCGTGATGTGCTGGGTGGTCCATTCACATTGCTGAAAGGGGCTGCCTCGCTTCAGGTTTTGGCGGGTGACTTGCCGCGCCCGTACGGGTCTAGGATTTTCATTGCACAGGCTATCCACACGACCAGGGGAACGTCGGGTTTCAGCAGCGGCTCTGTGAAACGCGGGGATCCCAGATATCTGTATTGATCTGTGTTGCTATACATTTCTGTGTTGCTGCATTTTATCACGCCATGAGCGAAAATTATATATTATATATATATTAGTAGATGTTGTATATGTTTTGCAAACGCGCTAGTCCAGTCCCCGCTCTGTCGTTAGTTAGCTAACCTAACGGGTGATGACGGGACCCAGTGGAGAATGCGGATGACATATACGTACATCAGTATATTTTCGTTCTTTGTGGTGTGATCAATTGATAGGACTGCGTTGATTCGGATCAATGCAAGATAAACAAACCTAATCTGATGTTGTTGGAACACTTTTTCAAAAAGCTGTTATTGCAAGGGCGTTCTCTTTTGTTTTGCGTCGTGGTATTCAGTTGGAATATCCTGCTCCTCAGTCGACGAGGCAAGGGCCGAGATCCCTTCACCGGGAGTGACCCCTTGGACAAAAGTTTGCGTCAGGGCAGTAACTTCACTATAGCCGTTTACTTTTGCTTTGCATCGTGGTATTCAGTTGGAATATCCTGCATCTCATTCTACGGGGAAAGAGCCGAGATCCCTTCACCGGGAGTGACCTCTTTAGCAAAGGTTTTCGTCACTATATTTTTAAAAGCTATCAGTTCCTTCAACGATATCAAGTTCATTACGTTAAAGGTTTTCGCCAGAAACCATTCGTAGCCCTCCGTTGTTTCATATGGATAGTCAATAGTATTCAAGCTGTGTATGTTGGCCAAAGTCAAGGCACAGTGTTTGGTAGCTGTTGGGTATTCATATGCAGCATAGATAGATGCGTTGGTTTGGGACAGTCGTACTGCCATTTTGGCCAAAGTCAAGGGTAGGTACGGGTGGGTTCAAATTAACCAGGAGAATGCCGGGTAAAACTTGACATGTGACTTATGATATGTTGGCCAAAGTCAAGGTCATAAGTGTTAGTTATATGTATGCCCTAGAGGCCATTACTGTACATAGGATGTATATTGTAGTAGATGCTGGGACATATATAGGGAGGACTTTCTTACTCGACATGATAGTATGCTATCTGGTTGCTGTTTATCTTAACGTGTATACTTTCTGTCTCTCTGTTACATGTTGATAAAGCCCTTAGGATGTGTACTCGACTTCCAGGACTGTGATGCAGATCATACTAGTGAGGCCTGGATAGTCCATGAGTACATCCTTCAATATTCCTAGTCGTGGGAATATCGAGACGGGGCATCGATATTCCAGAGTAGACTAGCGTATATCTTCTCGACCCATGCGATGGGCGATGGATGATCCCATATCCATTGGTGTTTGACATCAGAGATGGTATACGGGTGCTCAGTGGAGACTGGGTACGCTGAACGGACTCGCCGAGAACTCCCAGATGGTATTATACCTCACGTCAGATGGCAGTTCTCTGGTGACACTGGTACAGCTTAGTCTGTTGACCCGAGATCGTCATAGAGTCTTGTGTCTCTCCCACTGTGCTTTGATTTCCACCCTACCACGGCTCTACTGAGTTGTGCAAACAGGTGGTTTTTGGGTACAGTCCCGATTCATATGGAGGCAATGAGCGATAGGAGGGGATTCGTCTCTTCCGGTATTGGGGGTTGATGTTGCGCTATGCTCGACTGGCCATAACAGGAAATCCCTGGCCAGGGTTGCAGTGACCTACTGGTAAGTGTTATCAGTAGTTTCACACATGTCATGGACTTCACGTCGGCATGACTTATCGAGCTATTGGGGTCTGACGTTTACCACCCCTAGACGAGATATGCGACATATCAGACGAACAGACCGGACTGTACGGTAAGTGTTACTGGTTGGATTCACAGGAGTGTGAGCGGGCTTGCTCGTCGATCTTCTGATCGCTCAATACCCGGATGGCCGTTACGTTTAGCAGACCGCTTGCGGCTTGTGGGTGTTTGATATGATCATCATCTGCTGCCGGCGTATTGACGAGTCTTTAGAGTCCTACACAGAGGTTTCCTGGCTCAAGCGAAACGAAATAGGAGCGCATATGAGATATGTGCGGGACCGAGAATAATGCGTGTATGTGATACCGTATTTCATTCTCACGATGAATGTGTCGAATGGTTGTATGCAATATAACCTAGTTATCGAATCAAGGATTGATTCGATAAGCCGATACATTGGATACTAGCCTGTTATATGCGATATGACCGGATCATTGAATCAAGTGTTGATTTAATGATTTAATGTATAATTATATATTTGATATATTACTTTGCATTAACTAGTATTGGTTCACTTTAAATGGATTTACTCACTTGGTTTGTGCACATTGTATATGTGATATATTTTGTGCATATGATTGTATCATGTTTGATGATACATTCTAGCTTGGGTTTGTGTAAAGAATTTACCATGGTTATATGAATGGTTAGGGTTTCATTTTATTTACTTATTCATTTATATATTCTTTTTGTTTATTTTGGGCAAAAGAAAAAGATAAAGAGAAAAGAATGGTTGCTAGTTTTGTTTTTAGTTGAAAATTCATGAAGCATTGACTTAGTCACCATTCTTGTCTCATGCCTAACCCTAACCACTCATCTAACCTTAGTTAAATCTCTACACTAAACCATGGTTGAAGAAATGATAAGTATTCATTTATTTTCCTTTTTAAAATAACTTGATATATATCATCATCTTCTTCTTCAAAAAAAAAAAAAGAAGAGAAAGCTTGAAAGCTTCAATGGCAACTAGCCAAAATGAGTGAGAAATCCAATTCTAAAGTCTACCCACTTCCTATTCCTTCATCCTCTACTACTTGCCATGTAGTAGAGTGTGTTGTCTTCACAAGTTTCTTGACTTGGCGAAGGCGGAGCTTGAGTTTGAGTTGCCTCGACGTAGATCATCTTCGGCATCGAAGCCGACGATCAAGCCCGCCCATTCTTCGATGACGCCGATGCTAGAGTCATGGGTTCAATTTGGTCAGCGGAGGAAGATCATCGTGGAGCTTAGGAAGTGGTGGACCGGATCTACAAAGGTTGTATTTCCGTTTCTTTTAGTTAAAGTTGTTAACTAGTTTCTTTTGTCGCCTAAAATCTAGCTAACGATCCGTAGTCTAGGGTTTCTCGGCACCGTAATTTTAGAAATTGGCATGGTTGATGCCTTGTGAGACCTCTTGAGAGTGCCTAGGAACCTTTCATTGGTATCAGAGCCTAACTAGAGCCTTAGGCGAAGTCTAGACGGAATTAGAACTCCAATCGAATCAAAACCCAAACCCTAATATTGCTCTCTGGACATTTTCTGTATTTGTGGATTTTTGAGAATTAAAATATGCAGAAAACTCAGTAGAAGATTATAAGAATTACTGTATAAAACGGGGCCCCTGAATCCATCAAAGCGCGGCGGAACCGCGGCATTAGCATGCTAATGCGGCGGTTCCGCGGCCCTTTTGTCTCCTCTTGCAATAAATTTTGCACAGTAATTCCTAGTTTGCAGTGCTGGTTTTCTTGGAAATTTTTAATATTTTTTCAAGAGTTGAATTTTCTGGGTTGTATTGGGGACTCGGTGTATCGATCGGATTGTCTAATTTTGACAGTGTGTTTTTCCGGGTATTTTTAGAATATGTTAAAAGGTTCGACCGGATATAAATACCCACTTTTTCCCCTGCCGGGAAATTTCCAATTGTTGGATTTTTCCGTAGTTTAACGACGTTCTAAGTAGTGCAAGTAACGCGATGGTCCCTCTAGAAAACAACAAACCTTAACTCGATTATGTGACCGTCTTAAACTGCCCTTTGAACCTTCGGGTTTGGGGCAGTACGGCGTGCCACATGTGAGGCGTTGGCTTGACCCTTCTACGGCTGGACCGTTGGTACTGAGGCACGAACTGAATGCGGTTAGACTTATTTCATGTGTTGAGCTGTATCGGGAAAACTTGGGTGTTCGATTGTTCGATCGAAAATTTTAGCGTTTTCTATTTATCCGGAATGTGATACAATAATTGGAATTCACAAGTAGTTATGAGATAACTGAATGAATATTATAAACATAGCAATTTAGTCTCACTTAATTGGTTGCCACGGAATTTTGATGTGATCAAAAGTCCGTCGCAATCACGTAGTGTACGCGGATACTCGCCGGGTAAACTTAATAGACAGCCTCACCCCATAGCCCCGACCAGGTGACTGTAGGAGAACCCCGTTGCCGAAAGCATCCGTTCGGGTGCTCGCGATAGCGGTGTTCCGCCTTGGTGCACTTCGTCGCCGGTATCGGGGGTGCTGCCGTCTACTAAAGTTTGTGACGAGCATTCGATCAAAATGTCGGGAATCCTGTTGAATTGCCCGACTTGATATTGAAAAGAGTTTTCGATAATGAGACTAAAATGCGGGGTTTATAATTGTTAGGCATGTGATGTCTAAGGAATTCATTTGATTAGGCATGCGATGTCTAAAGAGGTTGCGGATTCCAACTCTTGTAGTTTTACACTTTCTTTTCTGTGACCGTAAGTGTAATATGTGATATCGCCGGTTTCGTTGCTATATGTCAACGACAATTGGGATGCGCATATTTACTTACGTTGATGACATGTGATGTTATGTGTTGCTGGATATGTTATATTGGATCGTCGTGTTTGAATAGCCGGGTTTTTTTTATGTGAGATGAGTGTTTTTCATTTTCATTCATGTAAAAACTTGTATGTAATATTCTTTTATTGGGGCACTTCGAGGTTGCGGATGTTGTCACCCATTGTATATTATTTACTTTTCCGCATTAGGATAGACCCAAGGAGGGGAGCACAAGTAACCGGGTTCTGGGGTCCAGAGGGAGACCATCTCGAGGAGTCGAGTCCGGGTCTCCTAACCCTAGAATTGGTAGGGTTGCTTGCCGCTCTCGTAGGGGTCTAGGGGTGTGGGATTGGCTATTCATCACGACCGTGGAATCCGTGTTTTATACTGGCTCGTATTGAAAACACGGACGTCCTAGTATATCCAATATTTCATATGTATTTTCTGCTGCGTTATCTGTGATGTGATCATGTGATGTTCTGTGATAGATATAATATATAGTATATATGATATATTATATAGACGTTGCTTATGTTTTACACCCGCGCTAGCCCTGCCTCGCTCTGCCGTTAGTTACCTAACCTAACGGTGCAGACGGGACATCGAGGCGAATGCGGATGGCATAAGCGTACGTTATATTTATCTGTGATGGTTAGGTGGACTTAAATGATGGGATATTCATTAATGAGATTAATGAAAGAAAATAAACCTAATTGATGTTGTGGAATCGAATTTCAAAATAAAAACAGGTAGCTACAGTTCTTGCTTTGCATCGCGGTGTTCCTTGTAGAACATCCTGCACCTTATTCGATAGGGAAAGGACCGAGATCCCTTCATCGGGAGTGACTCCTTTAGCAATAACTGGCAGATGCAACATCACTCGGTTTGTCTTTTGATAGCTTCTATAGTTTCCGCTTTGCACAGTGATATATATGATATATCCCGCATCTCATTCGACGAGGAAAGGGCCGACGATCCCTTCACCGGGAGTGACCCCTTTAGCAAAACTAGAAAAGCCTCAAAAACATTCCATTTAAAAACCATTTGATTACACAACGAGATCAAGTTCAAAGCGTTAAAGGTTTTCATAAAAACCATTCTCACCCCTCCGTCATTTTAGGAAGTAGAGTACTTAGTATTCGTGCTGTGTTTGTTGACCATAGTCAAGGCACAGTGTACGGTAGCTAAGTGATGTCTTCCTACACCGCATATGATGCGATTAGTTAGGACAGTCGCGTGACTTTGTTGACCTTAGTTAAGGGTCATGTGGGTGGGTCTAATTAATCACGAAATGACGGGTAGAACTTGACTAGTACTTATGATTTGTTGACCATAGTTAAGGTCATAGGTGCTAGGGGTAAAAACCTTTATCGGGAGTTTCAAGTGTTCAAATTTGCAATGAGATTGCATACCTTCTATATGATAGTTGGATCCCGATACCCACTGCGAGTAATTGTTACTCCTGGGAGAGCTTTGCACATTACAATTAGCCGATCAAGTAGGTGTCTAGAAAGGTGTCAACGGGGTTACGCCTCTGGGAAAACGAGGTTTACTGTAATTAGGTCCATGCGAAAGCACGGGGAACCTCCCTCAAAGTACCGACACTGGCCTGGCTGAAAGATTGGCAAACTTGTAGAGTGTAATTAATCCCGGCTACTCTTTCCTTTTAAGGTTTGAAGGAAGATTTGATAAAAACAGTGGGAGCCATCCTGATTAGATAAAATATATAACCAATCTGATCTTGCAAGAGCGCACGCCGAGTGTTTTCTTCTCTCTCTCTCCAGGTAGCGACCATATCACGCCTTAATCAAGATAATAATATGGATGAATTGACCGAACCAGCTTGTTATACTGAGCTGGGGAACGTTGGTCCCGCTCCAACTTATAATTATTATAAGACAGAGCAGGAAATAAGGGGAATACCAGAATTCCTATGCCGCCCAAACGAAGAAAGTGCATATGATGCATCTCCTTCGGTTGTGTTCATTACAAAGAACTGTTTCTCAGTATCCTCTGCATCCTGGGTATATGATACCGGATCAGGATCCCAGATATGTAATATGTTACATAGGGTTACAAAAGGGTAGAAAAACTGAGAACGGGTGATAAGTTTCATGAGACAGAGAACGGGGCAAGTTTGCAGCCAAGTCTGTTGGTCACTGTCACCCTGTATTACCAATACATTGATTCTGAACAAATGCTATTAGATACCGAACCTGATATACAAAATCATATCAGTCTCTTTATTAGTAAAGAAATGATAAAATTTTGTATTGTTGGATAATGTTTTGAACATTTCCAATATCAAAAGTTGATTGGTTTAGGCGCGTTATCTAAAAGCATTAACGTTCTAAATCAAACTACAGTTCTTACTATTCAGAACATACACAAGAAGAAGAGTTCAGAAATGAACGGATCCTTCTTGAGGTATTGTAGACTAGGTCACATCAATGCGACCCGACTGGCTGAAGTTACATTTTAGATGCATATTTAAATTAGTTTGAATTTACATCTTGTGAAACTTGCCAGTCATGTCACGTAGATTAGATGACCATAGCTCCGTTTGCTGGAAACAGAGAAAGAGTTAGTAAACTCTTGGGACTGATGCATGATGATGTATGTAAAGTCTCCTGTCTACACATGCCAGGACTGGTTCTTTATACTTCATTACATTCTCTGATAATCTCTCAAGATTCAGTCATATGTTCATATTGAAACATAAGTCCGAACCTTTTGAGATATTCACGGAATATAAGTTAGAACTAGAGAACCAAAATACGGGTACAAGTATTATGTCCTTTGATGAGATCAAGGAGGAGAATACTTGTGCATGGAATTCCTGGACTATTCTAAAGAAGAATGAGATTCTCTCTCTCAATATTACTCCTCCGTATACACCATAACACGATGGTATATCGGGGCGGAGCAATCACACCCTATATGATAAGGTGTGCTCTATGATGAGTACTACTGAGTTACCTATTTCCCTTTGGGAGTTATTCACTTATGAAGTTGCATAGCTATTGAATAGGGTTCAAATCAAATCAGTTGCCTACCAATTCATATGTGATATAGAAAGGGTAGAGCCCATGTCTTAAGATAGTTAAGATTTGGGGTTGTCCGGCCTATGTCTAAAAGCAAAATCCGGACAAACTAGAGGCAAGGATAGTTCTGTAGAACTGGAAATGTTCTAGCCATACAAACTACAGCAGATGATTTGATAGAACCAAAGGATTCAGTAGATTCCAACGAATCTCAGCCTCTCCGTCGATTTAGTAGGGTTCCTCACCCACCTGAGAGATACTTCTGTTTCTCTGTGACAGTGGGAGCGAGGATTGCATCATGAGATGATGACCCAACCAGTTTCGAGCAGGCCATCGAGAGTAGGGACTCTGTAAGAATGGCTGGATGCTTAGCAATCTGAGATGGAATCCATATACACCAACAAAGTATGGACTTTGGTTGCGATATCTGAAGGGTTAAATCCCCATCAGGAGCAAGTATATCTTGAGAAGATTACTTGGTATAGATGGAAAAGTTGAGACTTTCAAAGCTAGACTTGTTAAAGGTTTTCGTCATCGACCAGGCACAGATAATGATGAAACCTTTTCCAGGGAATATGCTTAAGTCCATCCAGATCCTACTTGCCACGGCTACATACCATGACTACGATATCTGGTGGTTGGGTGCCATGACAACTTTTCTAAATAATGATTTAGAAGAGAACGTCTATAAGAACACAGCCAGAGGGCTTCGTAAACAGTGGGAGCAGCGGAAACGTGTGCAAGTTGCTTTACATAATGAAGCAGGCATCGCGGAGTTGGAACGTCTGTTTTGATAGTCAAAGTGTTTGACTTCATCAAAATGGAAAACGAACCTTGTATATACAAAAGGGTAGTAGAGAGTAAGGTGGTCGTCTTCGTATTGTACGTAGACAACATACTCTTGATAGGAAAAGAGTTTCCTATACTACGATCGGTCAATCTCCTATTATCACAAGGATTCTCCAAATAGGATCAAAGTGATACCTCCTAAATCCTGAGTTTTCATCTATGAGATAGATGTAATTGGATGCTAGGATTCTCACTAGATGTAGTGAGATGGTATCAATCGATCCTGAAGAGAATCACAGGAAGAGTTCCAGGGTGATAAAGACGACTGAATGTCAGTCACAGGCACTGTCTTTACCCTCAGTAAAGGGACGGTATGTTGGAAGAGTTCCAAGCTAGATACCGTGGCAAACTAGACGATAAAGGCTGGTAACATCGCTATTGAAGATACTACCAAAGAGGAAGTTTGGGTGTATATTGGTTCATAAGATGAACTTTGTTCCTCCCATTGTGAGACAATGGAGTTGTGGCTTATCCCAAGGAACGCCGGTCCCATCAGTGATCCAGACAAATTCTAAGGCAGTATCACCTGATCATGGAGATGGTTGATCTCCAGGGTGATCGAGGTAAGGAGAGTAGACTCAGAGGACAACACGGCGGATCCACTCACGAAGGCCTATTCCCAGAGAGAGACTTTTATGGGATGGTTAAGTATGAGATACTACAACCACTGCTATACAGATGGCCCTAGTGCAAGTGGGAGATTGTTAGTTATATGTATGCCCTAGAGGCCATTACTGTACATAGGATGTATATTGTAGTGGATGCTGGGATATATATAGGGAGGACTTTCTTGCTCGACATGATAGTATGCTATCTGGTTGCTGTTTATCTTAACGTGTATACTTTCTGTCTCTCTGTTACATGTTGATAAAGCCCTTAGGATGTGTACTCGACTTCCAGGACTGTGATGCAGATCATACTAGTGGGGCCTGGATAGTCCATCAGTACATCCTTCAATGTTCCTAGTCGAGGGAATATCGAGACGGGGCATCGATATTCCATAGTAGACTGGCGTATATCTTCTCGACCCATGCGATGGGCGATGGATGATCCCATATCCATTGGTGTTTGACATCAGAGATGGTATACGGGTGCTCAGTGGAGACTGGGTACACTGAACGGACTCGCCGAGAACTCCCAGATGGTATTATACCTCACGTCAGATGGCAGTTCTCTGGTGACACTGGTACAGCTTAGTCTGTTGACCCGAGATCGTCATAGAGTCTTGTGTCTCTCCCACTGTGCTTTGATTTCCACCCTACCACGGCTCTACTGAGTTGTGCAAACAGGTGGTTTTTGGGTACAGTCCCGATTCACATGGAGGCAATGAGCGATAGGAGGGGATTCGTCTCTCCCGGTATTGGGGGTTGATGTTGCGCTATGCTCGACTGGCCATAACAGGAAATCCCTGGCCAGGGTTGCAGTGACCTACTGGTAAGTGTTATCAGTAGTTTCACACATGTCATGGACTTCATGTCGGCATGACTTATCGAGCTATTGGGGTCTGACGTTTACCACCACTAGGCGAGATATGCGACATATCAGACGAACAGACCGGACTGTACATTAAGTGTTACTGGTTGGATTCACAGGAGTGTGAGCGGGCTTGCTCGTCGATCTTCTGATCGCTCAATACCCGGGTGGCCGTTACGTTTAGCAGACCGCTTGCGGCTTGTGGGTGTTTGATATGATCATCATCTGCTGCCGGCGTATTGACGAGTCTTTAGAGTCCTACACAGAGGTTTCCTGGCTCAAGCGAAACGAAATAGGAGCGCATATGAGATATGTGCGGGACCGAGAATAATGCGTGTATGTGATACCGTATTTCATTCTCGCGATGAATGTGTCGAATGGTTGTATGCGATATAACCTAGTTATCGAATCAAGGATTGATTCGATAAGCCGATACATTGGATACTGGCCGGTTATATGCGATATGACCGGATCATTGAATCAAGTGTTGATTTAATGATTTAATGTATAATTATATATTTGATATATTACTTTGCATTAACTAGTATTGGTTCACTTTAAATGGATTTACTCACTTGGTTTGTGCACATTGTATATGTGATATATTTTGTGCACATGATTGTATCATGTTGGATGATACATTCTAGCTTGGGTTTGTGTAAAGAATTGACCATGGTTATATGAATGGTTAGGGTTTCATTTTATTTACTTATTCATTTATATATTCTTTTTGTTTATTTTGGGCAAAAGAAAAAGATAAAGAGAAAAGAACGGTTGCTAGTTTTGTTTTTTGTTGAAGATTCATGAAGCATTGACTTAGTCACCATTCTTGTCTCATGCCTAACCCTAAACACTCATCTAACCTTAGTTAAATCTCTACACTAAACCATGGTTGAAGAAATGATAAGTATTCATTTATTTTCCTTTTTAAAATAACTTGATATATATCATCTTCTTCTACTTCTTCCAAAAAAAAAGAAGAGAAAGCTTGAAAGCTTTAATGGCAACTAGCCAAAATGAGTGAGAAATCCAATTCTAAAGTCTACCCACTTCCTATTTCTTCATCCTCTACTACTTGCCATGTAGTAGAGTGTGTTGTCTTCACAAGTTTCTTGACTTGGCGAATGCGGAGCTCGAGTTTGAGTTGCTTCGACGTAGATCATCTTCGGCATCGAAGCCGACGATCAAGCCCGCCCATTCTTCGATGAAGCCGATGCTAGAGTCATGGGTTCAATTTGGACAGCGGAGGGAGATCATCGTGGAGCTTAGGAAGTGGTGGACCGGATCTACAAAGGTTGTATTTCCGTTTCTTTTAGTTAAAGTTGTTAACTAGTTTCTTTTGTCGCCTAAAATCTAGCTAACGATCCGTAGTCTAGGGTTTCTCGGCACCGTAATTTTAGAAATTGGCATGGTTGATGCCTTGTGAGACCTCTTGAGAGTGCCTAGGAACCTTTCAATAAGAGCATGGGGTAAAAATCCACATCGGGAGTTTCAAGAGAACTGAAACTTGCTAGATATGCGCATACCTTCTGGAGTGTGATAGCGTGAGCGGATTCCGTCACGTTATCATGCGATGATAGTTGGATCCCGATTCCCACTGATGAGTTGGTTTACTCCTCGGGTGATCCCGGCTAATTCTTCTTTCAGGTTTAGGGAAGAATTTGATGTTACTGTTGGGGTAAGAATTTACACCCCGGTTGACCAAGTCAAAATCAAAGTCAACCCCAAGCCAAGTGGGCCCAAGCCCAGATCTAGTGAGCCCATGCCCGGGTCGAGCCCGAACATGAAGCTGCCGGCCTCCCCCCATGCCAAGATAAAAATTTTGTAATAAATAATTTTGTTGTATTTCTTTTATTTTATTTTTGGATAAATGTAAGAAAAAATAGGCATAAAGCCAAATTTTTGTAAAGCCCATGGCTTATGTGCAAAAAGAAATGGCACATGAGCCATGGGATAGGCAAAATGCCATTTTGTGAAGCCCAAGGGGCTATGTGTAAAATGTATGGCCTATAAAGGCAAGGATAATGAAATATCCCAAGAACTTTTTCTCTCTCCAAAAAAGTTTCAGATCTGAGATCTTTCTTCCTTCTTCAAGGTTCCAAAACCTTCTTCTTTCTTTTGAATTAAATCAAGAGTTCTACTCTCCTTTTTATAAAACAAATTAGTTTTTCACCACAAAACCCATCAAGGGGAACTCAGATCTTCCATTAGATCTCAAAAAGGAGTGATTTTTAAAATCCCATATCTCTTGATCTTCAAGATCCAGCTAACAGAGGAGGAAGAAGAAGAAGAACCCCTTTCACTAAACCCTAAAAAAGAAAAAAAAACACTCAGGAGTCCAACTCCTCTTTTTTTTCTCTTCAGAGAAATCTTTTTAGGCTAAAAGCCTCTTTTTCTCGCCGGCGCTCAAGCGCAGAGCACCCACGTGCCGACATGTGGCGCGCTTGCGCTCCAGCGCAAGCGCTCGAGCGCAAGTCGCCCTCATGGCGACACGTGGCGCTCTTGCGCTCCGGCGCAAGCGCCCGAGCGCAAGACACCCCGGTGTCGACACGTGGCGCTCTTGCGCTCCAGCGCAAGCGCTCGAGCGCAAGTCGCCCTCGTGCCGACACGTGGCGCTCTTGCGCTCCAGCGCAAGCGCTCGAGCGCAAGTCACCCTCGTGCCGACACGTGGCGCTCTTGCGCTCCAGCGCAAGCGCTCGAGCGCAAGTCGCCTACGTGCCGACACGTGGCGCGTTGCGCTCCAGCACTCTGTGCTCGAGCGCACAGCGCCCACGGACACGTGGCGCGCTCGCGCTCAAGCGCCTAAGCGCTGGCCCCACGCATCCTTTGGATGTCTTTTTCCCCTTTACTTATATATACATGTATATATATACATATGTATACAAATGTACACATACACATACTCCGCGAAACTGTCCCTGTTAGGAAAAAATTTCTAACGGGGCGCTGCCCCGCACCCCGCAAGGGGGCTGCTAGCCCCCTTGACCCCCAGCCCGCTCTCCGGGTAGCAGGACCCCCGTAAAAACTCTGTGTGGCTCCCGATATATTCAAACCCCCCTCCAAAACAACACACACGCACACTACACATTGAGTTCGCATGACCAGTTTAACCCGTTAATCGGAGGTTCCCTCGCCCCAAAGGCGAGGGGTAATTAACGGCAGCTTAGTCCGCGGCTGCCGGAGATTCGGATCCCCACAATCATTAAACTCCAGCCTACCCTAGGCAGGGGTAATGTGTAGTACGCCTGACAAGCGTGCGCGTATTCCCATCTCAATGGGGTGATGAGAAACACCCTACAGATTCTGGCACGCCTGGTGGGACTAATCTCTCCTCCCATATTTCGGGTTAAGCGTTCATGCGAACTCAATCAATATACATATCGATTGCCTATACTGAAATGATGTTTTCTTTTCGTCCAGCAATCAACTTTCGACGACAATGTCTCCCAAGACGAACTCAGCTTCCAACGTGACCCCGATTCCGTACGTGGTCAAGATCAACGCTCGTGTGGTTCTCCCCGCGAGCCTCAGTCGACAGTGGGAGGAACCGCCCCGCCAGTTTGACTCCGTCATCATCTACCCTGCCGGAAGCGCTCATCTGGCGGAGATCCCGGCGGAACAGGTGGCCAAGCCGGTCTCAAGGGGTAAGAGGCCGAATGTCGTGATTGCCAAGGAACCACAACCGAAACTTAAGACGCTGTCTGAACGACTCCCTGGCGCTCTAGCTGGGAGCAAGAACTTCGGTAAAAAGGGCAACATCAAATGTAGCGGACGAGCTCAGACGATGACTCCAACAAATGCACAATCGAGCGTATCTCCAAGGCCCTCCATCGACTGGTATGCGGCGTCTTCCCAAAGAGCCAAAGTCTGCCAGATGCTTAGGACAGAAAAGTTAAGGCAGAAGCGGCTCAGGTATCGAGCCAACAAAAGGGCCAAGGCTTCGGCTAAATGGAACCGTGTGAAGTTCCAAGTGCAGGGTTGTCCCGCGACGACGGCTGAGTCGGACGTAAGAATCAACAATTCCTTCGAGCCTCTGAAGTGGGTTCAGAAAAATGCCATGACCGCCAGAATCAAGAAGACAGCGGTACGAACAGTGCTACAAAGAGACGTGTCCCAGCCCCAACAGAAAAAGTATGACACGGTCTCTTCAAGAGTCTATCAGGCACTCTGTGCCGCACGAAAGCAGCGGGGAAAACCCAGAAAAGAAGCGCCAGCACCATTCAAGAACCTGGTTAGGCCAGCCGACTTCGATCGACTACCAGCTACCGAAGCAAGGGGGTCAAGACAACGATCCGTGAAATCAGCAGCCAATGATAGAAAGACGGCCGGATATATCATCCATACGGTCTATATGGCGGGCGGGCGCCCCAGCGACAACCTTCGCAGCAAAAGCAAGGATGGGGCCGCCACATCCCAAGCCCAATCTAGCCTGAATGTGGTTGCCGCCGCCCAAGAACAGCCGCCCCCGCTAGATGAAGAAAACCCTCTCGATGAGGATGATAGGCAGAAAGACCCCTCGGTCCATGCAGAGTCAAGCTCGGACAGCGAGGAAGAGCCGACTTTCCGCCCCAGGACTGCGGAGCAAGAGCTACTTCAAGAGCTTCGAAAACAGCTCAGGAGCAAAGATAAAGAGATGGCCAAGCTCTATTCGAAGATTGACGACTTAACGAACGTGGTGATGCAGCTTACGGCTCAAATTGCTCGAGCGCCTCCCAATCAGGCACAAGCCGCTACTAATCAGCCGGGTGATGACAATCCAAGGCAACCCATGCCGGTTTCTTTGGGACCGAGACTGGTCGAGCCACATGAAAGCCGGCCACACTCCGCTTCTGGGGACGCCTTGGCCCCAGATAGCACTATCCCGCTAACACAGGATCGGATAATGGATTTGGTAACCAGCAAGGTTAAAACATTGGTGGCCGAAGCTGAAGCTCAGAAAGAAATCGGCAGTAGTGGGCGGCCATATCCCGCGCAGTACGATCTGATTGAGTTCCCAAGCGGCTACGTCATTCCTAAGTTTGGAAGATTTGATGGAACGGGGAATGCAAACCAGCACGTCGCCCACTTCAAAGCATCGTGCGGAAATACAGGGGGCAATGACGCACTCCTTCTTCGTCAATTTGTCAACAGCCTGACCGGTGTCGCTTTCGACTGGTACGCGAGCATACCAGACGGGTCCATCATTACCTTTGCCCAAATAGAGTCTCTGTTCCGGCAAAGGTTCATGAGCATCAGTGATAAAATCTCCATTGCCAACCTTGTGAGGACCAAGCCGGGGAAGAATGAAAGCAACACCGACTTTATCACCCGATGGCGTAATCTCACAGTCAAGTGCGAACCGCCGCTGGAGCAGGACCAGTCCGTCAGCCTTCTCATTGGGAACCTCAGCAATTGGATGGTCCCATTCTTGTGTACAGCGGGCCTCAAAACATTTCAGGAGCTAACCAAGAAAGTCCAAATGCTGGAACGCTCGAAGCAAGAGTCCCCGCCGGATTCTCAGAGAGACAAAATTTGGAAAAGCAAGCGGGACGACAACCGTAGAAGCGGGAGTTCCAGCAGTACCAATGTCTTCAATGCGTCCGACAATGAAGAAAAGCGAAGGGCGGTCGAATCCAAAACTAACCGGTCTCGAAAGCCATTGTTGGGAGGAGATGGGCCTTCCCTAGAGGAGAAAAAGAACAAGGTTTACTCTTTCAGAAGGGACAAGGTCCGCAAGATATTTAAAGATGCCTTGAACAACGGCCTCCAACTGCCGGAGTCGAAAAGACCCCAAGAAGCTAAAATGACCGACAATCCTCTGTATTGCCCGTACCACCGAGTAGTGAGCCATGCGATCGAGGATTGCTATATCTTTAAGGACTGGGTCGAGAAGCAGTACAAGGCTGGAGAGATCGAGCTGTCCAAAAGTGTGTTGGTGAACAATCAAGTTGCAACCACCAACTTTATACAGACGGAAGCTGAAGCCTTCTGGGAGCAGACAGCCGAACCCGCTACCCTGAAAAACGAAACTGACTCATCGCGGCCTCCGTGGAGTACGCACATATCTAATAAGACGAAGAAGATGATAAAGCTACTTCGGAAAGAACCCAGGATGGAATGGGAAGGACAGAAGAAGCCTACCAGTCCAGCTGCTAATGCGGCTCCATCAGGCTCAAAATCCAAGAAGCTTAAGAAGAAGAAAAGTGCAGCTCGGCGCGAAAAAGAGTCTGCAGGGAGATCGACCATTCAAAAATATATCGATTCCCTCGAAGAATATGAACAAAAGGAAAGAACATTGATTCAATTGAAGGAGTTCTTCTCTGTACAAGCGGCTGAAATTCTGGAGGAGTTAGAAGAAGACTCCAATGAAGAGATCCCAGTAGTGACCTGCTTTGCCATCCATCTTGGCAGCGACTCCGAGGATGATCTCTGTTTTCCGGAAGAGGACGAGGAGCTCACCACAAAGGCCAATCAAATCCAGCTCAGAAGCGGCAGGGCTCTATCGCAAAGTCAGGGCAACGCCCCAAAAGGGAAGGAAAAACAAGTCGCTAATGAAGAAGATGGCAAAGAACCGGCTGATGAAAACATAAGTCCTTCCTCGGTGGACTATAATGTCTTGGCGCATCTCCGGAAGCTTCCGTCTCTCCTGAGCATCTACGATGCCTTGGTCCTATCTAAGGAGCTTAGAGATGTTCTCATCCACGCTCTACAAGTCCTCGAGCGGTATCAGGCTCACTTTACGGAAATTAATATGAAAGAAGCCCAGCACGCTTTGCATGCCGCCGCAGTCACATTTAAGGATGAAGACTTGCTACTGGGAACGGCTGAGCATAATCGGCCGCTTTACGTGACCAGGTACAACGACGGAGATCGAATTAATCGTATATTGATTGATCCGGGGTCCTCAGTGAACATCATGAACTTGCGAACTCTGAAGAGTTTGTCAATGGACGTCCGACACCTGTCAAAGGAAAGGATTGTCATTCAAGGCTTCAACCAAAACTGCCAGCAAGTTCTGGGGTCTATACCTTTGCCAATCAAATTCGGGGAGCTGCAAACTGAAGCTAAGATATACGTGATCGACGCCGACACGTCTTATAAGATTCTCTTGGGGCGGCCGTGGCCCCACGATTACGACATCGTTCCGTCAACTCTCCATCAATGCATGAAGTATACTAAAAATGGCGAAGAAAGACGCATTGACGGAGACATCCAGCCGTTCGGTGTGCATGAAGTCCGATATGAAGATTCTCGGTACTTTACGAACCACCAAAATGCTAAGCCACAACTGACTGAGGATAGAACGGCCCCAAGACTCAAAAGCAAATCTGCGCCGGCTATCACTTTCAAAAGCAAAAATACCCAAGTGCGCCCGCATTTCGGCAGCGACACTGATGAGTCCGACGCTAGAAGCCCGTCCTTCCACAAAACTCGCCCTCATTTCGGCAGCGATACGGACGAATCTGTTACTGAAGGCCCATCTAGCAGCAAAGTCCGCCCTCATCTTGGCAGTGACACTGAAGAGTCAGAAGAAGAGGACCTGCCGTGCAACAGCTGTGCAGATCGGCCCCCCATGCAGCAAGTGAAACTACGAGAGACCTTCGAAGTCGCAGAATTGTCCCTGGCCATCACAAGAGTGCCGGAACGGATGTACAAAGAGGTCGACGCATTGTCAGTCTCTACCGTGGACCAGCTGGAAACTTTCTACGTGCCCGGGAGGAAAAATGGACAAAAGGGCATCCTGTTTTACAGGTCAAACCCCGTTGTGCACCCTGACGACCTTTCTGTCGTGTGCCTTCCCTATAAGAGAGGCATAAGAGCCGTCCTCAATCCCAGATACTATGCGCCCGAGATGCGGAAATACTTCAAGAAGTGCGGATGCCGGTTATATCAAACGGAGTCCGAAGCAAAGTTTTACGAAGGGCTATGGTATCCGCCCCAGGTCCGAGCACTCATCGATGGACGAATTCCAGATAGACGGGGCATAGGCTACATTCAACCTGATTCCAAAGTGTGCTACATGATCCATGTTGGTGAGGCCAGCGAAAGATCAAATGATGATGACGAGATAGCCGAGCCAGAAGAAGCTCCTCAAGAGCTCGAAGATGGCGGACAAGCAACCTTTGATGAGCTAACTGAGATTGTCTTAGGAACGCTCGATAATCCAAGGCCGACCTACATCAGCTCACTCTTGTCGGAGGAAATGAAATAGCAGATAATTGCCCTGCTGTGTGAGTTCGTCGACTGCTTCGCGTGGACGTACAAAGAAATGCCTGGCCTTTCCCCTGAGGTAGCCGTGCATAAGATGGCTATATCTCCTGATGCTAAGCCAGTCAAACAAGCTCCTCGAAGAATGAGAAGGGAGTTGGAAGAAAAGGTCATCGAGGAAACCAAGAAACTCATCGATGCCGGCTTCATCAGGGAAGAGAAATATGCAGACTGGATCGCATGCATAGTCCCAGTGAAGAAGAAAAATGGGCAGATCCGAGTTTGTGTCGATTTCAGGGACCTCAACAAGGAATGTCCTAAAGACGACTTCCCGCTACCGGTCATGGAAATGATGGTCGATGACACCTCAAATTATGAACCGTTCACCTTTATGGACGGCTCTTCTGGATATAATCAGATCAAGATGTCGCTTGAGGATGAGAAGCACACAGCATTTCGAACCCCGATCGGAATATATTGCTACAAGGTAATGCCATTCGGACTGAAGAACGCAGGTGCAACATATCAAAGGGCAATGACTAATATCTTCGATGACCTAATTCATAAATTCGTCAAATGCTATGTTGATGATCTGGTCATCGAAACTAAAGCCAAGGCTGACCACATCCAAGATCTTAGGACCTTTCTCATCAGACTGAGGGAATACGATCTGAAGATGAATCCTCTGAAATGTGCTTTTGGAGTGTCATCGGGAAAATTCCTGGGCTTCATAGTCCGACATCGAGGGATCGAAGTTGACCCATCAAAGATAAAGGCCATTATGGAGATGCCCCCTCCGTAGAGTCTGACGCAGTTAAGATCTTTTCAAGAAAAGCTTGCTTATATACGGAGGTTTATCTCAAATTTATCAGGGAGATGTAGGCCCTTCTCAAAGCTCATGAAGAAAGGAGCTCCTTTTATCTGGGATGCCGAATGTCAAGCAGCGTTCGAAAGCATCAAACAATACTTGTTGCACCCTCCAGTGCTGGCCGCTCCCATTCAAAATAAACCGATGATTCTCTACACTGCCGCGCTGGACGAGTCACTCGTTCCTTGCGCAGAATAACGAGGAGGGAAAAGAAAATGCCCTCTACTACCTCAGTCGAACTCTAGTCGGGGCGGAACACAACTACTCTCCAATCGAAAAGCAATGCCTAGCTCTAATATTTGCTGTGAAGAAGCTGAGGCACTACTTGCTCGCTCATCGGGTTATGCTGATCTCCAAGGTCGACCCGCTCAAACACTTTATGACCAAAGCAAGCCTAGCCAGCAGAATGGCAAGATGGGCTGTCATGCTACTTGAGTTTGACATAGTTTATGCCCCTCAGAAAGCAGTAAAGGGGCAAGCTCTTGCAGACTTTCTCGCTGCTCATCCCATACCAGAAGGGTCGCCGCTAAATTGTGAGTTACCCGACGAACAAGTGCTGCACCTCGAGGAAGATGAGCCATGTTGGGAGCTCTACTTCGATGGGGCCTCATCAATAAGGAGCTCCGGCAGATCAAGCGTCCCGGAGGTAAAAGCGGGGATAGGATTGGTGTTCATCACGCCATCAATGGGAACCCTACGGCGTTCTTTCGCTCTCACCGAGCCTCGGACAAACAATGAAGCTGAGTATGAAGCCCTGATAGCTGGTTTGGAGCTTACCGTAGAAATGGAAACCCGTCGGCTACGAGTCTACGGTGACTCCCAGCTTGTCGTTAACCAAGTAAGCGGCGACTATAAGATATACAAACCCGAGTTAGCTCGGTACAGAGGTCGAGTGGTGGAACTCATGAAACGGTTCACTCATATTGAACTAACGAGAGTCCCTACAGCGTTGAACGGAAAGGCTGATGTACTCGCTCGCTTGGCCAAGGAGCTGGCTGATCCTGACATGGACGAAATTCTGATCACAGTCAGGAGTCGGCAAATTCTACCCCCAGTCTCTCTACGAGAAGTGGAAAGCGCGGAACAGAAGAGCAGTCCCGCCGAAGAAGCTTCGATCATCCAAGACGAGCCTGATTGGAGAGAACCCTTCATAGAGTACCTCCGATACGACAAGCTGCCCGAAGAAAAATCTGCGAGGATTCAGCTGAAGAAAAGAGCTCTCCGATACGTGTTTGTAAATGACACGTTATACCGCAGGTCATATGACCAACTCTGGCACAGGTGTCTGTCATTGGCCGAAGCCCAAAAGGTCATAAAAGATGTTCACTCGGGCGTTTGTGGTGCTCACCAATCTGGCCCCAAGATGCGACTTCAAATCAAACGGCTTGGGTATTACTGGCCCACTATGATACGGGATTGCGGAGAACATGCAAAGAAATGTCAGATCTGCCAAATCCATGGTGATTTCATTCACAAGCATCCCAATCTGTTGCATCCTACGGTGGCGTCGTGGACCTTCGAAGTCTGGGGCACCGACATTGTTGGCCCAATTGATCCTCCGTCATCCAAAGGCCATCGGTTTATACTGGCCGCGACAGACTACTTCTCCAGATAGGCTGAAGCTGTCCCGCTAAAAGAAGTCAAGACAAAAGATATTCTGACATTCTTCTAGCATAATATTCTATACCGCTTCGGTAAACCAAGAAGAATCATTTCTGACAATGGGCCTTCTTTCAAGAGCTTCAATGTCTCAAGGTTCGCTACTCAGCACAAGATAGACTGGAGATATTCCTCCATCTATAATCCAAGAGCCAATGGGCTAGCCGAAGCCTTCAATAAGACTCTATGCAAGCTCCTGAGGAAAAATGCTTCAGCCAACAAGAGAGACTGGAATCTCAAACTTCACGAGGCGTTGTGGGCATATCGTACCACACACCGTACTCCAACTCAGTCCACTCCATACTCATTGCTCTTCGGAGTGGAGGCGGTCCCCCCCCTCGAAGTCGAAGTTCCAAGCTTAAGAATGGCCGTTCAGCACGAGTTGACGGAGGAGGAAAACGTGCTCCTTCGACTTGAAGAACTCGATGCCCTCGAAGAAAAGAGGCTCGCGGTGCAGCAAAATCTGGAGCTATACCGAGCCCAAATGTCACGGGCCTATGACAAGATAACCCGTCTCCGCGCTTTCAAGAAAGGTGAATTGGTGTTGGTCCTCAAAAGACCGATTATCCCCAATCGACATGCCAAGGGAAAATTCGAGCCGAACTGGGAAGGACCATACGTCATCGAGAAAGTGTTCGACGGAGGATCCTACCAACTAATAAGTGCCGAGGGAGAAAGGCCCATGCCACCCATCAATGGCCGATATCTCAAGAAATACTACACGTGAATGCTCTAAGTCGCAGGCGAATTGAGCACATCAGCCCTACGGTCTGGATCATACATCCTGCAAAACCGTATACAATCCACGGGCATAAATGACCCCCATCTCTGCCAAATCCTGCCGGTGAGACTACTTTTAAAGTCCCACCAGCGACAAAAAAAAGAAGAAAAAAAAATAAATAATAAAAGAAATAAAAAATAAATAAATAAACGGTATGTCCACAAGCAAAACGGGCACGGATGAAAACCTGAAAGGGCCCCGTGAGTAAAAACAGCAGGACTACCGGCGAGTCTGTGAAAACCCGAAAGGGGCGCGAACTCGTGAAGAGAGATGAAATACACTCGCAAAGTCCTCTCGACCTTGTGAGGAGAAAACCCCTGCGTGAGATCCTTACGACTCACAAAGGAGCAACACACTTAGGAATCCTCACGACCCCTAAGGAGAAAATACACCTGCGGGATCCTTACGACTCGTAGGGAGAAAATGCTTTTATGGGACCCTCACGGCCCATAAAATTGAAAAGCCTTAGGTGATAGGGATCCAAACCTGTCTCCTAAGCCATCGTTCCCCAACGGGCAACGGCAAATGATGATTCGCTCCTGGCATTTCGCTTCAGTGTTAGCGGTGCTGATGCCGACCAAAAACCCAAATCCCAAGTCCTCCCGAGGCAAATGATGAGTTGCTCCTGGCATTATTCCAGTGCAGCAATGCTGATGCCAAACAAGATCCAAATTCTAAGTCCCCAAACGGCGAATGATGAGTCGCTCCTGGTACCATATTCCAGTGCAGCGATGCAGACGCGAACCAAAATCCAATTTCTCAAAATTCTCCCAGTCCTACGGTTGGTCCCCAAGTTGACTACCGTATACAATCCACGGGCTCAAATAATTCTCGTCATACCCATGCCCCACCACAATTACAAGTTACGCGGCTGGTCTCCGCCTTTGGAATTATGCTCCATTGAGAAGACCCACTCATGTGTCCTCACGATACATGAGGAGAATAAACCTTTATGGGATCCTTACGACTCATAAAGGAAAAACACACTTAGGAGTCCTCACGACTCTTAAGGAGAAAATACACCTGCGGGATCCTTACGACTCGTAGGGAGGAAATGCTTTTATGGGACCCTCACGGCCCATAAAATTGAAAAGCCTTAGGCGATAGGGATCTAAACCTATCTCCTAAGCCATCGCTCCCCAATCCCCAAATGGCGAATGATGAGTCGCTCCTGGTACCATATTCCAGTGCAGCGATGCAGACACCAACCAAATTCCAAATCCCATACCCCAACGGCGAATGATGAGTCGCTCCTGGTACCATATTCCAGTGCAGCGATGCAGACGCGGACAAAGTCCCGAAATTTTTCCGGCCCTACGGTCTGGATCATACATCCTGCAAAACCGTATACAATCCACGGGCGTAAAACAATCCCAATCTCTCCTAAGTCCTACCGGTGAGACCACATTCAAGGTCCCACTAAAAAAAATATAATAAAAAAAGGGGTATGTCCACAAGCAAAATGGGCATGGAGGAAAACCCGAAAGGGCTCCATGAGTAAAAGCAGCAGGACTGCCGACGGGTTTGTGAAAACCTGAAAGGGCGCAAACTCGTGAAAAGGAGATGAAATGCACTCTCAAATTCCTCTCGACTTTGAGAGGAGAAAATTCCCGCGTGAGATCCTTACGACTCACAAAGGAGCAACACACTTAGGAGTCCCCACGACTCCTATGGAGAAAATACACCTACGAGATCCTTTCGACTCGTAGGGAGAAAATGCTTTTATGGGACCCTCACGGCCCATAAAATTGAAAAGTCTTAGGTGATAGGGAGCTAAACCTGCCTCCTAAGCCATCAATTCTCAAATTCTCTCGGGGCAAATGATGAGTTGCTCCTGGCATTATTCCAGTGCAGCAATGCAGATGCCAAACAAAAACCAAAATCCCAGAATCCTCGTCGCAAAAAGGGCAGCATCGACCGTCCACGTCGCTAAAAGGGCAGCATCGACCGTCCACGTCGCTAAAAGGGCAGCACCGACCGTCCAAGTCGCAAAAAGGGCAGCACCGACCGTCCAAGTCGCTAAAATGGCAGCACCGACCGTCCAAGTCGCAAAAATGGTAGAACCGACCGTCCGCGTCGCTAAAAGGGAAGTATCGACCATCCACGTCGCTAAAAGGGCAGCATCGACCGTCCACGTCGCTAAAAGGGCAGCACCGACCGTCCAAGTCGCAAAAAGGGCAGCGTCGACCGTCCACGTCGCTAAAAGGGCAGCACCGACCGTCCAAGTCGCAAAAAGGGCAGCGCAGGATTCCTACAAAGCGGGAACCAGATAACTCCGCGCCAGGGAAAATGTCTATCACGGACACTCCGTCTCGGAGACATGTCAAGCAACGACCGTCCGTGTCGTAAAAAGGGCAGTGCCAGCTTCCCAAAAAGCGGGAACCAAATCAAGTCGCCTCCACGTGAAAGAAGATCCAACAATTTCATACACACGACCCACATATGTGGTGTGCATTTATTGATCGGGGGCAATTTGTTGGAGTAAAAATGTACACCACGGTTGACCAAGTCAAAATCAAAGTCAACCCCAAGCCAAGTGGACTCAAGCCCAGATCCAGTGAGCCCATGCCCGGGTCGAGCCCGAACATGAAGCGGCCGGCCTCCCCCCATGCCAAGATAAAAATTTTGTAATAAATAATTTTGTTGTATTACTTTTATTTTATTTTTGGATAAATGTAAGAAAAAATAGGCATAAAGCCAATTTTTTGTAAAGCCCATGGCTTATGTGCAAAAAGAAATGGCACATGAGCCATGGGATAGTCAAAATGCCATTTTGTGAAGCCCAAGGGGCTATGTGTAAAATGTATGGCCTATAAAGACAAGGATAATGAAATATCCCAAGAACTTTTTCTCTCTCCAAAAAAGTTTCAGATCTGAGATCTTTCTTCCTTCTTCAAGGTTCCAAAACCTTCTTCTTTCTTTTGAATTAAATCAAGAGTTCTACTCTCCTTTTTATAAAACAAATTAGTTTTTCACCACAAAACCCATCAAGGGGAACTCAGATCTTCCATTAGATCTCAAAAAGGAGTGATTTTTAAAATCTCATATCTCTTGATCTTCAAGATCCAGCTAACAGAGGAGGAAGAAAAAGAACCCCTTTCACTAAACCCTAAAAAAAAAAAAAAACACTCAGGAGTCCAACTCCTCTTTGATTTCTCTTCAGAGAAATCTTTTTAGGCTAAAAGCCTCTTTTTCTCGCCGGCGCTCAAGCGCAGAGCGCCCACGTGCCGACACGTGGCGCGCTTGCGCTCCAGCGCAAGCGCCCGAGCGCAAGTCGCCCCCATACCGACACGTGGCGCTCTTGCGCTCCGGCGCAAGCGCCCGAGCGCAAGTCACCCCGGTGTCGACACGTGGCGCTCTTGCGCTCCAGCGCAAGCGCTCGAGCGCAAGTCGCCCTCGTGCCGACACGTGGCGCTCTTGCGCTCCAGCGCATGCGCTCGAGGGCAAGTCGCCCTCGTGCCGACACGTGGCGCTCTTGCGCTCGAGCGCAAGCGCTCGAGCGCAAGTCGCCCTCGTGCCGACACGTGGCGCTCTTGCGCTCAAGCGCAAGCGCTCGAGCGCAAATCGCCTACGTGCCGACACGTGGCGCGTTGCGCTCCAGCACTCTGCGCTCGAGCGCAGAGCGCCCACGTGCCGACACGTGGCGCGCTCGCGCTCAAGCGCCTAGGCGCTGGCCCCACGTATCCTTTGGATGTCTTTTCCCCCTTTACTTATATATACATGTATATATATACATATGTATACAAATGTACACATACACATACTCCGCGACGCTGTCCCTATTAGAAAAAAATTTCTAACGGGGCGCTGCCCCGCACCCCGCAAGGGGGCTGCTAGCCTCCTTGATCCCCAGCCCGCTATCCGGGTAGCGGGACCCCCGTAAAAACTCTGCGTGGCTCCCGATATATTCAAACCCCCCCTCCAAAACAACACACACACACACTGCACATTGAGTTCGCATGACCAGTTTAACCGGTTAATCGGAGGTTCCCTCGCCCCAAAGGCGAGGGGTAATTAACGGCAGCTTAGTCCGCGGCTGTCGGAGATTCGGATCCCCAAAATCATTAAACACCAGCCTACCCTAGGCAGGGGGAATCTGTAGTACGCCTGACAAGCGTGCGCGTATTCCCATCTCAATGGGGTGATGAGAAACACCCTACAGTTACAGTGGGAGGTTTCCAGATTAGATAAAGTGATAACCATTCTGATCTTGGTTAGAGTGCACGCTGAGTGTTTCTTTTCTCTCTCTCTTTGGCAGCGACCATTGACCCGACCCTAGACTATGACTCAGTGACCAAGTTGACCGAACCTTCTAAACACTGACTTCTGGATTGTCAGAGTTGCAAACCTCATTGCCACTCCTACTTTTACCCTTTTCTCCAGGACACCCCGTATGACTACGAACGTCCACTTCCATTGGACAAAACCATCGTATGGTTATATACGAACTCGAAGGAATTCGAGGATGGTTTCCGGTTCTGGAGAAAATGAATAGGACTATTCAGTTGTCTTTTCCTTTTACCTTCTCTCTCAGATTGCGAGTACTCCTTGGTTTAGGAGATAGTACACCTATTACGCAAATTGGATAGTCTTCTTCCAAACCATAGGCAGGTGCCAACCGGTAGGGAATGAAGAAAACAACTTAGCCTAAACGGTGTAAAGAAGGTATTAACTTAAGACAAAGCAAGGGATTGGTAAGAGAGCAGAGTAAATTGCGACTGTTATTCACGACCGAACCAAGTATTTCTTCGCCAATCCTAAATCACCTTTGTATTTCTCCAGGACACTCCGTATCACTACGAAGATCCCAGTTTATTGGATAATCCATCGTATGGTTATATACGAACTCGAAAGGAACTTGTTCCAGTTCGGGGATGGATCCTGGTCCAGGAGAAATAGGAATAAAGTACATTCAGGTGTCTTTTATCTTCACCTTCTCTCGCGTTACGAGTGCTCCTAGGATTAGAACAGTACACCCTTTATGCTTATTGGATAGTCTTCTTCCAAACCATAGGTTGGTGCCGAACGGTAGGGAAGGAAGAAAACCATTTGGCCTAAAGGGGTGTGCAGAAGGTAATGACTAAAGACATATAAAGGGATTTGGAGAGGTGGCAAAGAATTATACGGTTACAGTCGTGAATTTGGATAATGGAAGAAGCATTACTAGGAATACCAGGATACCCCATCGAAACATTTTAATGTTTCAGTTTCACTGTGTACTGTTAAAAGAAAACTGATTTCCCGATTGGACACTTGCTCCAGGGTATGTATTTACCAGGTTGGATTCTCACATCTGTATGGTTTTACAGATGATGAGTGGGAGTAAGTTATTGGGAATTAGGTGATCATCCTCATTATATCGGGATTCGTTGTAATTGGTGATATTTGAGGAAGTCACCTGGGTTGTTTGCCGGACGGCAAATATTTGGTTTTGAATATCCGTTGTTATGCACCAATTTCAAATTGATATATCTGTACGTCTATTTTTATAGAATGAGACATACCTTTTGAAATTTTGTCTATAACATTTACCTATATCAGTGGATGGTTAGGTAAGGAGCATTGAACATCGATGTAATTCTTCATAACCATAGTACAGTTTTCAACCTACGACATACAGTGAAAGAGTTGTTAGACTCAGCAGACTTATACAGAGTATTGTATGTTGTCCAGCGTCCATCAGGACAGAGGGGTTGGTTCTCGTACTATATTCGGTTTACTTCTGACTTTTCTAGTTTTTAAACAGGTGTTTCGTAGTAACACAGTGTCCAAATTTTGAGAAGTTATAGGTATATGAATAAAGTAGAGAACCAGGTATTCCACGTATCGGGATTCTTCAAGGTGATTGAAAATGTAGATACTTGTGAATGGTATTCAGTTGATAGTAATGTTTAAGAGAACTTGCTTCTCTTTCAGGTTACTCATAATAGGAAGTACTCCTAAGTTGAGTAACGCTGATTGGCCTTCTTCTATTTAGTTGACATGCACTGGAGACAGCTGCATGATTTGAATCTGGTTCAATTAAATCAGTGCCTCTGTTTCTATATTGGATATAGAACAGTTCATATCTTAACGATGTTAAGATACGTGGAGTTGTCCGGGTTATGCTTAAAAGCAGACTCCGGATAACTCAAGGCACGTTTCAGTAGTGGCTGTTTGTGGGTTGACCCGGGCTATGACGAAGGTTGATTTTCTACCATCTGGAAGATCAATAGTGATATTGTTCTTGACTCGCCACAGTTTTAATTAAAAATGGATTTTTTCAGAAAACAGTAGTGGGAGTATGGTAGAACTGGAAGTGATTCCAGAACCGCAAACGATTACTGAAGATTTGATAAAGAACCTAAAGATTCAATCTGGTTTGACATTCCTTTGGCCACTCCGCAGATAGGGTGGGTAACCTCAGGCACCCGAGAGGTACTTCGGTATGCTCAAGGACGGTGGCAGGGAGGTTCTTGTTTACCCAGACTTGCCATTGCTGTTGTTCCAGACTGTGAGACCCGGCAGGAGGATGAGTATAGCGTCGTTCTAAACTAGCTTTAGAAGTGTACGTCTATATGACTCTGCCAGAGGGTTGTCGTAGTCAGTGGGAGCAGCGGAAGCATTGGTGGACATCAGGCTTATGTCTATTTCTAGACTAAAGCAGATATAGCGGAGATAGATCATCTATTTCTGATGTGACAGTCATGGGTTTGACTTCATCAGAATAGGGGATGGATCTGTTGAGAAGGTAGTAGAGTGTGATGTCCTGGTATTTGATGACATACACAGAGTAGGAAGTGATATTCCTATACTACGATCGGTTATACTTTGGTCGTCACACGTTGTTTTCTCCACATAATAATTGGATATTATATCAGACATTCTGGTTACTAGATCTATGGTTTTAGATCTAGATTTGGGTGGTTTCCCAATCTGGGTACTTTGACAACATTCTATGAGTATTTAGAATGGACGACTCCTGGCACGGTACTATACCTGCAGGTGATGGAGTCACCCACTCTAAAGGTGTCTTACAGACTAAAGGGGAGAGGGATGTGCATGATTGGCAGATCACTTGCTTAGGCAATTGAGTCAATCATGAGATGTCAAGTATCACACCAGATGTTGTTCTTGCAGTAGATGCAATAAGTTGATATTCATCCAATCTTGGAGAAACAATCAGAAGCAGCTTTAGAACATAAGTGGATGTTCTAGGGATATGATAACAGCTTTCTCCTTCGGGAGACAGTTATCATTCCAGCCTTCCAAGGTGACCTGGATGGCAGAGTGGCTGTCAGAGTTATAGTTTTCCCTCTGACGAGGGGCAGTATTTTGGACAGTTGGTCCAGGTGGATACTGAGGGAAGGCATGGCGCAGGATACTGATTAAGTTCGGTTGACGATACAGTCTAAGAAGTTTGGATTTGGAGTTCATTTATGAGCTAGGTCCCATCAGACATCCAGACATATTCTAAGACAGGTATTGCTCATTTCGGGAGATGGCTTTCTCCGCGAACTTGAGATATAGAGAGACATAGAAAGAGACACCAGAGCGGATCCACTCACTGAGGCTATTCCTCGAACGCAATAGTTTCGCAAACGAGCTTTGTGAGACTGACTGGTAGAGGAGTTGGGTGTTCGGTATCACACAGGCTGTGAGTATGCGACATCGCAATAATTAGCCTTGAGTGCAAGTGGGAGATTGTTGGAAATAGTGCCCTCAGAGACAATTATTGGATCACAGGCACGTGATTGCAATGATTGAGGGGGGGACCTGTCCCAGTAGGACAGTCTTACTCGAGATGATAGTATGCTATCTGATTTATCTTTATCATCGTGTACTGCTTTAGGTGACCTTATGAGTCGCTATTACACGTTGATAGAGCCCCTAGGATTCTTGCTTGACTTCCAGCAGTATGAGGGCGATCATATAAGTGAGAGCTGGAGTCTATAAGCACATCCTTAAAAGGTCCCTAGTCGTGGGAGTTTCGAGACAGGGAATCGATTCTCCATAGTAGACTAGTGTATACAGTCGAGACCCCGACGAGGGGCGGTGGCCGGTCTCACTAGCCACTGGTGTCAGTTGGTTCACCTAAGATGTATACAGGTGCTCATTGGGTTATGAGTACACCGGACAGGACTCGCCGGGAACCTGCTAGTTGGGATTATACCAGACGTCAGATAGCAGTTCCTTGGTGACATGTGTACAGGTTAGTTCATCGACCTGAGATCGTCATTTGTCTCATGTGAGTTCCCACTGTGCTTTGATTACTACCCTACCACGGCTCAAAGGAGTTGTGCAAACAAGTTTTAGTTGGGTACAGTCCCGAGCCACATGTAGGCAGTGAGCAGATCTGCAGGGGTTCGTCTCTCCTGGTATTGGGGGTGAGGTCGCGCAGTGTCGAGGAGAGCCAGAACATGAAAAGTCCTTGGCCAAGGCAGGAGATTTGCTGGTAGGTATTCCAGTAGTATCTCAGGGTGTTCTGCGCTACACTCCGACATGACTTGTACCGCTATTGGGGGTCTGACTTTTACCAACCCCCTAGGCCCGCCATGCGATACTCATAGACGAACGAACCGGACTGTACAGATATTGTCACTGACAGGCTCAGTAGGGTGTCAGGATGAGTTCGCTCATCGACGTCCCTTTTAGTCAGTAGCTGGTGGCCCGTCACGTATGGCTGATACCTCTGACGTGCTAGTGGTTAAATCCACAGCCATAGTATTGATGAGTCTTTAGAGTCCACCACACACAGTTACTCAGGTTTCGGGCAAAACGCTGTAGAGGCCGTATGGAGATATGGCAGGGTTCGATCAGATACGTGCGGTATTGCACGGATCGTGATCGGACGGATTTTACTAGCCGGCTTTGGCTTAAGCCGGATCCTAGTATTAGATAGTGTAGTTTGGTCTCTTTGCATTTGTGTTCAGTGGGAATAAAAATGCGGGCATGTATATGCTGTAGTGGGGTTTTCCTGTAATTTATTACGGGATCAGTTTTCTGAAGTTGCCAGTTTGCATTCCGTTCCGGTCGGTTTTCTTTTTTTTTCTTCACGGCCGGACTTTCGATGGAGGGGGTTATTTGCAGTTTGCAATTAACTCTTTTGTGGAGGGGTTTCTTGCATTTGTTCCTTCTTATCATCATGAGATGCCTTTCTTGTCCAATTGATTTGCTTTTCATTGGATGGTTGTTGATTTGGCTTTGGATTTGAAATGGATGTGGTTTTTGATCATTATCTTTTCTTTTTCTTCATGGATTAATTCATTCTATTATAACCACCACCATTCTCATGCTTGAGGGGGGGCCGACCACTTTGAAGGGTGAGGGAAAAATGAGAGAAGATCATTTTGTGAGGGTGGGATATTATCATTCAGCTCATTTTTCATTGACACCAAAAACCCAAGTTCTATCTCTCAACCTCATTCCTCCATCAAGGTATCTAAACCCCAAGAGACAAATTCTACACTTGCCTACAGCAAATCTTGGACGCGTCGGCTAGCCAACTTCGCGCCCGAGTTGCCTCGGTCAAGAGGCGGGAGCCCGCAAAAGATTCCGGCTACGTGGTGCCCTTTCCGACGAGACGATGATGGACGGAGATCCCGCGGAAGATCGGAGTGGAGATGAAGACCGAAGGACACGGATCGCTTGGTATAACTTCTCTACTCTTTTCTTATTTTCTAGTTAGCTAGGTTAATGGCCCGATCCGGGTGAAAAGTGCGCGGTGGTGCCGGTTGCAAGTTTTGCAAAGTTTTTGTTTCCACGTTTCCGGCGTCGGATCGACGGCCGGGGCGCCGCCGCGGGCTTACAGTCTTTACTTCTTACTTTCTGTACACCGTACTTAGGCTAATTGGTATTCTTTCCTCCTTACCTTTCGGCACCAGCCTAATGTTTGGAAGAAGACTATCCAATAAGCATAATAGGTATACTTCCCTAATACAAGGAGCTCGTAACTTAAGAGAAGGTGAAGGAGAAGAGACAATCGAATAGTCCTATTCAATTTCTCCAGAACCGGTAGTCATCCTTAAACTGAGTCAACTTAGTTCGAGTTAGTATGTAACTATACGAGATGGTTTAATCGAAATAAAATGGATCTTCGTAGTGATACAATATGTTTGGGAGAAATGCAAAAGGAAATAGGAGTGGCAGGGGGTATTTGTGACTTTGTCATGAATCTAGACAAACCAAAAGTCGGAGGTAAGAAGTTCGGTTTAACTTGGTTTTGAGTTTTAGTATGAGGCGGGTCATGATCATTGCCAGAGAGAGAGAGAAAAGAAACACTCAGCGTGCTCTCTACCTAGATTAGATTGGTTTTTAGTTTATTCAGGATAGCTCTCACTTTTCCTCAAATTCTCCTTCAAACCATAAAAGGAAAACTAGGCGGGATAACCTAAGGAGTAATACCTACCCATCAGTGGGAGTCGAGATCCAACTATCATTACGTGATAATTTTGATTGAAGCCACTTAAAATCACCATACTCCAGAAGGTATGCACATACTTGGCAAGTTTCCCCTATGTATGAAACTCCCGATATGATTTTTTTCCCTAAGCTCTTATGACCTTGACGAAAGCCAAAATATCATAAGATGCAAGTTAAGTTCAACCTGTCATTGTCCTGATTAATCTAGACCCATTCGTACTAACCCTTGACGAAGGCCAAAATAGTTATACGCCTGTCTTAAATTAATGCATCTATCTATACTATAGATGAATATCACCAAGCTACCAAATACTATGCCTTGGTGAAGGTCAAAATACATAGCTTGAATACTAGATGATACACATCCGAAATGACGGAGAGCTACGGCTGGTTTTGGAAAAAACCTTGAATGTAATGAACATGATATTGTTGAAGGAACCGGATAACTTTGAAAAGGAGTGGTTTAGGCTCCATATTTAAAAGTTTGATTTTGAAGAAAACCGAGTGGATAATTGTCATGCAAACTTTTGCTTAAGAGCGTAACCCCCGTGAAGGGATCAAGGCTCTTCCCTCCTTGAATGAGGTGTTGGATATTCGTAACTGAATACCGCTATGCAAAGCAAAAGATTACGGCTATTAGTTTTTAAATTGTTCCAACAACGTAAAATTAGGTTTGTTTATCTTGCATTTGTTAGTTGTATGTATGCCCTAGAGGCCAGTATTGTACAGATGATGTATATTATATTGGATGCTTGGACATATATAGAGAGGAATTTCTTGCTCGATATGAGAGTATGCTATCTGGTTGCTCTTTATCTTAACATGTATACTTGTCTCTTGATACTGTCTTATAGTTACATGTTGGTAAAGCCCTTAGGATGTGTACTTGACTACATGGACTATGATGCAGATCATACTAGTGGGGACATAGTAGTCCATAAGTACATCCTTTAATGTTCCTAGTCGTAGGTGTATCGAGACAGGGCATCGATATACCAAAGTATACTAGCGTATACGCTTCTCGACCCATGAGATGGGCGATGGATGATCCCATATCCATTGGTGCTTGACATCAGAGATGGTATATGGGTGCTCAGTGGAGACTGGGTACACTGGACGGACTCGCCGAGAACTCCCAGATGGTATTATACCTCACGTCAGATGGCAGTTCTCTGGTGACACTTGTGCAGGTTAGTCTGTAGACCCGAGATCATCATAGAGTCTTGTATGATTCCCACTGTGCTTTGATTTCCACCTAACCACATCTAAGAGGGCGTGCAAAAGGGTGGTTTTTGGGTACAGTCCCGAGTCACATGGAGGCAATGAGCGATAGGAGGGGTTTCGTCTCTCCCGGTTTTGGGGGTTGATGTTATGCTGTGCTCGATTGGCCATAACAGGGAAGTCCCTGGCCAGGGCTGATTTAGAGATTTACTGGTAAGTGTTACCAGTAGTTTCTCGACCCGTTATGAGCCTCACATTGGCACGACATTTCGGTTATTGGGGTCTGACGTTTACAACCCCTAGACTTGATATGCGACATATCAGACGAGGAGACCGGACTGTACGGGAAGTGTTACCGTTAGGCTTTTACAGAAGTTGGAGCGGGCTTGCTTGCTGATCTTTTGATCGCTCAATACCCGGGTAGCCGTTACGTCCAGCTAGTAACGCTGATGGCTTGTGGGTGCTTGATGTGATCATCACCTACTGTCGGCGTATTGACGAGTCTTTAGAGTCCTACATAGAGGTTTTACTGGCTCAGGAAAAACGAAATAGGAGCGCATATATGATATGTACGGGACCGAGAATAATGCGTGTATGTGATACCGTATTCTATTCTCGCGACTGTTGCGCCACGGCAGCGCCCCGGCCGTCTATCCGAGGCCAAAATGCGGAATCAAAATTTTTCTTAACTTTTAAACTGGCGCTACCGCGAACAATAAAACCCGGATCGTAACCATTAACCTATACTCGCTAACAAGAGATGGGAAGAGAGTTATACCAAGCCATCCGTGTCCTCCGGTCTTCGTCTCCACTCCGATCTCCCACGGAATCTCCGTCCGTCACCTCCTCGTCGAAAAGGGCACCACGTAGCCGGATTCTTTTACGGGCTCCTACCTCTGGACCGAGGCAACTCGGGCGCGAAGTTGGCTAGCCGACGCCTCCAAGGGTACTGTAGGTTGTAGTGTAGTGGCTTGTCTCTTTGGGGTTTATGTTGCTATTGGGTGATGGAAGAATCAAAGAACTTTGGAGAGGGGTTTTGATTTTGGAGCATACAAATGAGATGATCTAATTTCCCTCATCCAAAATGAAATCCTCTCTCTTCCTCTCCTAAAGTGGCCGGCCCCCCTCATATCAAAAATGGTGGAAGGAAAAGCAAATGAAACCATGAAAGGAGGTAAGTGTAGGAAACTCCAAGAGGTGACCACATCAAAAGGTTATGATAACTATATCAAATCAACTCAAATCAACTCTAATCACAATAAAGCAAGCCATCATGAAAAAGCAAAGATGCTTAACCTTTCATAATGCTACAAATGCAAGAAACCCCCTCCACAAATGTTATTTGCAAACTTGCAAATAACCCCCTCCATCGGAAAAGTCCGGCCGGGAAGGAACAAAGGAAAAACGGCCGGAACGGAATGCAAACTGGCAACTACAGAAAACAGATCCCGTAATAAATTACAGGAAAACCCCACTACTGCATATACTTGCCCGCATTTGTATTCCCACTGAATACAAATGCAACGAGACAAAATCTACACTGTCTAATACTAGGATCCAGCTTAAACCAAAGCCGGCTAGTAAAATCCGTCCGATCACGATCCGTGCAATACCGCACGTATCTGATTGAACCCTGCCATATCTCCATACGGCCTCTATAGTGTTTCGCCCGAAACTTGAGTAACTGTCTGTGTGGGGGACTCTAAAGACTCGTCAATACTATGGCTGTGGATTTAACCACTAGCACGTCAGAGGTATTAGCCATACATGACGGGCCACCAGCTATTGACTAAAACGGACGTCGATGAGCGAACTCATCCTGACACCCTACTGAGCCTGTCAGTGACAATATCCGTACAGTCTGGTTCGTTCGTCTATGAGTATCGCATGGCGGGCCGAGGGGGTTGGTAAAAGTCAGACCCCCAAAAGCGGTACAAGTCGTGTCGGAGCGAAGCCCAGAACACTCTGAGATACTACTGTAATACCTACCAGTAAATCTCCTGTCTCGGCCGAAGGCTTTGTATAATTGCCCTCCTAGACACAGCGCGACCTCACCCCCAATACCGGGAGAGACGAACCCCTGCAGATCCGCTTACTGCCTCCATGTGGCTCGAGACTGTACCCAACTAAAACCTGTTTGCACGCCTCCTTTGAGCCGTGGTAGGGTAGTAATCAAAGTACAGTGGGAACTCACACGAGACAAATGACGATCTAAGGTCGATGAATTAACCTGTACACATATCACCAGGGAACTGCTATCTGACGTCAAGTATAAGACCAACTAGCATGTTCCCGGCGAGTCCTGTCCGGTGTACTCATAACCTAACGAGCACCTGTATACATCTTAGGTGAACCAACTGACACCAGTGGCTTGTGAGACCGGCCACCGCCCCTCGTAGGGGTCTCGACTGTATACACTAGTCTACTCTGGAGAATCGATGCCCTGTCTCGAAACTCCCACGACTAGGGATCTTTTAAGGATGTGCTTATAGACCACCAGCTCTCACGTATATGATCGCCCTCATACTGCTGGCGGTCAAGCAAGAATCCTAGGGGCTCTATCAGCGTGTAATAGCGACCTGTAAGGTTACCTGAAGCAGTACACGATGATAAAGGTAAACCAGATAGCATACTATCATCTCGAGTAAGACTGTCCTGCCGGGATAGGTCCTCCCTCAATCATTGCAATCACGTGCCTGTGATCCAATAATTGACTCTGAGGGCACTATCTCCAACAATCTCCCACTTGCACTCAAGGTTAATTATTGCGATGTCGCATGATTGGTAAAGAATTCTTGTTTGTGTAGTTGGAAATTGTAAAGAAATCACAACCAAAAATTATTTGACCGCAATCAACTACGGTGTCGGATGTAGATTGTAAGTGAGTGCGGATCGTCAACAGGGACAGTGTAATCGTTCGTCTTTTGAATTAGATGAGTCGAAACTTTAATGAAAAGAAAACAAAACAATTCATGATTTAAAGAATTGAAGTTCAAGAATTAGAAAAATCTAGATCTAATAACAAGAAAAAGATAGAATCAAGAATTGATAGTTTGTTGACTTTTCCAAACAAAATATCAAGAATCGAAATGAGGCTCGTAGGAATCAATCGGATCTATAGATGTGATGTAATCTCATGATGACGTATTCTTATCCTTCGATGAATTGATACTAGATCGATGATAATCGACAAGAATTAGGGATTTCTTATGAAACTAGGGTTTCATCTTATCCCTTGTTCTTTCGTCGATATCATTCACATTCTAGCCTCTAGTAAATTCAAGAAACGATCGTAAATCCCTAATTTCGAGCGATCACAATCAAGAAAGCATCGCGACGAAACTAGGTCATCGATTCTTGAACTTGCTAGGGTTTACAAAACTATTAGGACTTAAAAATCGTATTAAGATTTGTTACATCATCATTCTACAATCATCTCGACTCCTTTACGAGTGGAGTTTTACTCAAACATCACAACAAGAACAACAATTACAAATTGAGATCTAATCATGATGCAAGAATTAAAAGAAAGCAAGATTAAAGAATTTCACCTTTTATTTATATCAACAATTTCATTACAATCGCTCAAGAACTACAAGAGGAAGAACTCGATCGTCGATTTGGCTTCGCTCGGCTCCCTGAGTCGCTGATCGGCTTGGATCACTTGCTCGGTTGGAGATCGGCTCGGCTTCTAAAAGGTTGAAGGGCTTCTTTCTTGATTGGTACTCAAGATCTTGAATTTGGAGTGGAATTAGGGTTAGGGTTTCGCACAAGCCTTGTCACTAGACTTATGGAAGAAGATGAAGAATTAAAGAAGACTAAAGATTAGCTAAAATTGATTACCTAAAGATTGATTAGCCTTTAACCCTAGGTCTAGGCTTCTATTTATAGACATCCCAACCCTAGATCAAGGATTTCAAATTCTAAGTTTCCCTCCAAAAGTTTGTTGAGGAAATTTGAATTTCCCTCCAAAAGCTTGTTAGATGAAATTTGAATTTCCCTCTAAAAGGTTGTTGAGGAGAAGCTTCTAGATGTGATTAGTTAGGAGGGAGCTTCTAGAAATAGTTTGTTAAGAGCTTAATTAAGATTAGCCTTGCTTAATGATCTTTGCTGATCTGGCAGAAGGTTCGAAAGAATTCTGGAATTTGACATATCATTCTGAGCTGTGGCCACTGAGATAAGAATAACGCACTGAAAATGGCATGATGATCTGACCAAACCGCTGCGGAACCGCGGCTCCAGCCGGCTCCCGCCGCGGTTCCGCGGTTCTTTGGGGGCTTCATGGCTTGAAACTTCAATGGTAATTCTTGGGCTGTCTTATAGGCCTTTATATGATATATTGATTTGTATAATTCCTTCTGAATTGCTACCAGATCTGAAATCATTGAGTTGGCGTATTTTTGATCAGCTCTTTTGGCTTTGTTCCTGCATAATTCTCGAAACAAGTGTTGCGCAAATACAGAGATGATGCGATGCCATGAAATGCGGTCAATTTCCCTTAAAGTGCTGGTTTTAATGTCTAACACATGCAATCTGATATTTTACGACTTATTTGTTAATATGTGAAATATGAATACCGAACACTTCTAAATGAGTGCAAAAGATGGGGACATTGATGTGTTAAAAATACATTATTTTCGACTGATCAAATTACCCCAAACTTATTTTCGATCGTCTCGAGCGTATGTTTTATTAAAAAGAGAAGGAGAAAATAAAGAAAGAGAAAATCTAACTAGCACACTTTCGTAGGCAACACGATTGCACTGAGCACGTGCAACAAGCCTTTAAACCTCTAGGTGTCCCTAGTAGGAGGAGTGTTGTCTCCTGAGGGTTTTCAGCGGATTGCACCCAAAAAATCCAATAATAAAAGGAAGATCATGAATATTATATTTACAGACAAGAATTGTAAAAGAAAGACTTTGAAAATTAGGGTTTCCAACTAAGCTAGCTTTTCGGTTGCCATGAGCCCTATCTTAATGGTCATGAAAATATGTTAGAAATCACGTCCTCCCTCAATAAAACATCGTCTTATTCTTCATTCCTATCTTTCTTCCAAACATCGATTATATCACCCTGCGTGTGTGTAAAGGACATCGCTACACCCAGAGAATTCAATTCAAGCTATCGTACTCTTGCCCATCAGCCTCAGTACTTTTTAATTAATGAATATTTAAATAAATTTGCTCACACACTTTCATGCGAACGTTAATACTTCTTGAGGTACTAACCGACCGATTACTCATGTGCTTGCTTATTTGGTGTATTTTCCTCGTCTTGCACCACCTTAGGCATAGCAGTGACTCCCAGACCAGTTGGCCTTAGGGCACTAGGTGAAGAGGCACCCTCGCTATATATTTTTTTATTGCCCTCGGTGATAATAAAACCAGTGTCTATTTTTCTCACCACTTTATATTTTCTTTATTCACTTTTCTTTTATTTCCTTCATACATCGGCTTTAAGACAAGAGCATTTCAAGGTATCCTCTACTATCCCAGGTTTCAAGACGTGTGTAAGTGCGAATAGGAGGGTATCAACGTTCAAAATGTTTGGCTTTCAGAATAGAAACTATTTTTCAGACTTATTTTTATCCTCAGATTAGTGACTTCCTTCATCTTACTAACCCTTGGGACAACGGCTCATAACTACTTATTACTAGTTCGTATAAGAAAACTTCTAATTTTCTTGGTTTTCTTAAATTTTTCTCATCTCATGGATGTAATTTTTCATTATCTAAACTTTTATTATCTTATTTATGTACAAAAAATATTTTTATTTTTCAAATTTTTTAAATTTTTATAGGTTTTTAAAAATGTTTTGTGCTTATGCAAATGATATGCAAATGATGCGAAAATAAGCACAAACCTCCCCCAAACTTGTTTTCAACAGTGTCCTCACTGTTGCCTTCTGCTAAATCTCAAAAACCTGTAAACTTGGGAGGAATTTATTAGTGGGGGCAAAATATTTAAGTGAAGAACCTCCCCCAGACTTATTTTTGGCTCAACATTTTGTAAATTTTTTTTTTTCAAGAGCCAGATAATGTACCTCCCCAAACTTGAGTTATGCAATGTTAATCTTTTGAAAATCATATGAGGAGGTCAAAAATCAGTGGTCGATTCCAAGCTTTGCAAAGACCGAAAGTTAACACCAACCATTCAAAAATTTTATCAATGCAGTGCTCTGGTTGGTGGAAGAAGAAGTAGGGAAAAGGTAAGTGGTGGAATAGAATGTGTGTGCGTCTCATTTTGGAGAGACGATGCAGTGAATGTGATGGATTGCTCGCATTCTTTTTACAATTCAGAGAAAGGGGTGGAGGTTCAATTTCGGTGATTAGATGATTCATCTCAACACCCGTGTCATTCAAAAATGCGAGTTCATCAGCGAAGATCTCCTCAAAAGTTCCATCTATACCCCGATGAATAATGTCATCACAAAGTGCGGGGTGATCTTCAGACTCTAAGAACAGTTCATAATCAGTGTTAGTTGTTGACCCGGATATCTCGGTGGAAGAGTCCGTATGTGTATAATACATAGTTGAGTCAAACAATAACGTATGAAAAGAGTCAAGATCGATATCAGAAGGATCATCAAATTCACTGCTGTCGACATCCATTAAGTCGACAGAACATACCTGAGCAGTAGGTTCGGAGGGTACACTTCCCAACTTGTAAATGTTCAGCTCTATTAACCTATTCCCGAAAGATAAGGTCATAGAACCGTTACGACAGTTGATAATTGCATTGGAAGTGGCCAAAAAGGGGCGACCTAAAATCACCGGAATTTGATTCCGTGGGTTCGCTACAGGCTGTGTATCAATTACAATAAAATCCACAGGAAATATAAATTCCCCGATTTTTATTAACACATCCTCCAGTTCACCCCTAGGTTTGGTGATTGATCGGTCAGCCATCTGGAGAGTTATGCTCGAGGGCTTTAACACTCCGATACCTAGTTGCTCGTAAACCGAATAAGGAAGCAAGTTAACACTAGCGCCAAGGTCTAGTAGAGCACAGTTGATGTGTTTTTCCCCGATAGAAATGGAAATAGTAGGATAGCCAGGGTCCTTACGTTTCCTCGGTAATTGCTGGGGGAAGGCCGTGTCTACTGTTTTTGCCATGAAAATCTTCTTGGGCACTTGAGTCTTCCTCTTCCTAGTGCATAAGTTCTTAAGAGTTTTCGCATAGGACGGAACTTGTTGGATGGCATCTAGGAGAGGGATGTTGATGTTAACTTGCTTAAAAATGTTCATAATCTTCTCCATATGTGGACTCGGTGTGTTAGCCCTTAACCGATTAGGATAAGGTGCTTTAGCAATAAGTGCTGGGTCCATCATAGGAGAAGGAAGTGTGTGTGGAATTGATCCCAGAATAGAACTGGGGATCGTCCATGGAGGGGTAAAAGAGGCGGGCTGAAGTGGCGAGCCTTTTGGGAAACGAAGAATAGGCTCGGAAGAAGGTGGTGGGGTAGAAGAACAAGGATCAGAACTAGAAGTGTGTGTGTGAGGAAAGGTCTCAGCTGGGGTGTTATTGATTGATTTATCAATATCATCAAACTCTTCCCCAAGGTGATTGTCAAGCACTCTTCCAGATCTCAACGTGATTGCATCCACATGATGTGAATAGCTAGAATTGAGTAAAGGTTGAGCTGGAAGTTTCCCTTTCTCTCTTGCACTCATTTCGGCTTTTAGTTGTGCAATTTGTGCTTCCATCGATTTGATGTTCTCATTTTGAGAGATAATGATCTTCATCACATTCTCGACGGAAGATTGCAAACTTGCCGTCCCTTGGATGGATTGTTTCATGAAAGTATCCAAGGTGTGTGCTAGTGCAGAGGTATTATCTGTACCGGTCAATTGTAAAGAGTTTTCATGTGGTGCAAAAGTGTTGGCCGGATTTTGGAAATTTTGTGCTTGAAAGGGGTGCTGACTCAATTGAAGTTGTGGGTGCTGTTGTGGTGAAGGGACCCCTTGGAAATTGTTTTGGGTTGGAACCGTGTTTTGAGATTGTGATTGGTTCCATGCAAAATTTGGCTGATTCCTCCAACCCTGATCATATGTGGAGGAAGATGGATCGTTTCTAGGTCTTTGAAATGTGGCATTGGTATGCTCATGACCTTGAAACAGACATTCTTCCGTCAAGTGAGACGGATCAGAACAGCAGCTACATACAGTTTTGGAGAGTGACATTTGACTTAGGGCGGCAGCTAAAAATTTATTTTCCATAGTCTCAAATTTCTTGTGTAAAGCTGAAATTTCATCTCTAATTCCTATGGAAATATCATTGCCATCCCTAAATGATTGACTCACACCCTCCCACTGTAAAGATTTTTCAGCGAAATTTTCTAGAAAGCTCCAGGCTTCCCCATCATCTTTGGTCATAAAATTGCCTTGACACATGGATTCAAGGGTCTGTCTTGTGTAAGGAGTAATGCCCTCATAAATGATTCGGCACAGTTCCCATCTTGGGATTCCGTGATGTGGACATTGAACTAACAGATCCTTGAAACGTTCAAGACATTTTGAAAATGTTTCATTTGGAAGCTGGGTAAATTGATAGATTTCGCTACGGACTTGAGCTGTTTTGTGATGTGGGTAAAATTTCTTAAGGATGCTTTGACGAATTCGTCCCAATTTAAAATGGAATGTGCGGCAGTGTTATACAACCACTTCTCGGCTATATCGCACAAAGTGAATGGGAGAAGACGAAGACGCATAGCATCCACAGAAAGCTGTGAAGTACCCATCATTGCGCATACATTTTCAAATTTCGTGATAAACACGTATGCGTCTTCAGACTCGAAACCGTGAAATTTTGGTAGAAGGTTGATGTATTGGGGTTTTATTTGAAAATTTTCCCCGTTGGCTGGTGGAGTGGAAAGACAGGTGGAAAGTGGGCCTCGTGTAGGATAGCATCTCTCTTGGAGAGAAATGCGAGGTGGATTCTGCGCACCAACGGACGGCGGCAGAGTAGTGGTAAAGAAGTTCGATGGACACGGATCCATCGATGTGGGTGTGGTGGTGGGTAAAAGAAAAGGGTAAATGTAGAAATACCGACTTTTGGGTCGATGAGGGAAACGCGGACTTAACGGGCACTAGAATCCCGTGTCCAGCCTATCTTGCACTAAAAAGGGTCAGTACAAGTGGCAGCGTGAATTGATAATTAGGGAAGAGAATGAATGTGATTATTGTTTGTTTTGAAAAATGATACGGATTTTTGAAAAAATGATGCGAATCCTAAAATGCAACACACAAAACCCTAATTCTAGTGGTCACCTAGGTCCGGCTCTAGACCGCTCCTAACTGCCAAAAGACAAGCCGCGGGATAAAATCCTCCACTGCCTCTTTGTCCCCCTGTGGCCAGGTAAGTGCCAGGTAAGTGGGAAGGTACTCCACTACGTAAGTAGTGGGCCTAATTAATAACCACTAGCCTTCGACACACTTGCCTTAGACACCATAAGAAAACGCGGATAAGCAATGAATTACCCACGGCCTTCTTCTGTCCTAAGTGAGCGCGACGGTCCTTAGAGTCATCTCTAGATATTTTTTAGTTAATGTGGGTCAATGCGGATGCATGTTTTGCGATTTTCGGGGCCTAGGAAGGGTAATGAACTCCCCACCTAATCTGGATTTGTTCTTTGCCCCTTAATATCCGTATTAATTATGAAAACAACCAAAAATCAAAACACGCACAAATTTTATTTTGCATTTGCGGCGCTGCGATTATTTGCAAAGAAAACAGCACAAAATGTTAGTTGGAGCTAAAAAGAGGAGAGAGGAGAAGGTAAGAAACATACAGAGGAAAATTGGTACAGAGAGGGCTTCAAAAAGTCGCGGAACTGCCGCACTATAGGGGTATTTGCCGCGGAAACGCGGTCTCTTGAAGGGATCTCTGCAAAAAAAATTTATGATAATGCTTCTATTGCTCCCCTTAGCTCTCTGGAATATTTAGAAAAATTTTATCCAAGCTCCAATGATTCCAGATTTTCTCGCAATCAAATCACAACACACGTATTAGTGTTTGTACGAGTTTAGATCTAAAAATTATAATGGAATAAATTTTTCAACTCAAATTTCAAAATACGAACAATTAGCGCACTATCCCCGGCAACGGCGCCATTTGATTGGTAAAGAATTCTTGTCTGTGTAGTTGGAAATTGTAAAGAAATCACAACCAAAAATTATTTGACCGCAATCAACTACGGTGTCGGATGTAGATTGTAAGTGAGTGCGGATCGTCCACAGGGACAGTGTAATCGTTCGTCTTTTGAATTAGATGAGTCGAAACTTTAATGAAAAGAAAACAAAACAATTCATGATTTAAAGAATTGAAGTTCAAGAATTAGAAAAATCTAGATCTAATAACAAGAAAAAGATAGAATCAAGAATTGATAGTTTGTTGATTTTTCCAAACCAAATATCAAGAATCGAAATGAGGCTCATAGGAATCGATCGGATCTATAGATGTGATGTAATCACACAATGACGTATTCTTATCCTTCGATGAATTGATACTAGATCGATGATAATCGACAAGAATTAGGGATTTCTTATGAAACTAGGGTTTCATCTTATCCCTTGTTCTTTCGTCGATATCATTCACATTTAGCCTTTAGTAAATTCAAGAAACGATCGTAAATCCCTAATTTCGAGCGATCACAATCAAGAAAGCATCGCGACGAAACTAGGTCATCGATTCTTGAACTTTCTAGGGTTTACAAAACTCGTAGGACTTAAAAATCGTATTAAGATTTGTTACATCATCATTCTACAATCGTTTCGACTCCTTTACGAGCGGAGTTTTACTCAAACATCACAACAAGAACAACAATTACAAATTGAGATCTAATCATGATGCAAGAATTAAAAGAAAGCAAGATTAAAGAATTTCACCTTTTATTTATATCAACAATTTCATTACAATCGCTCAAGAACTACAAGAGGAAGAACTCGATCGTCGATTTGGCTTCGCTCGGCTCCCTGAGTCGCGGATCGGCTTGGATCACTTGCTCGGTTAGAGATCGGCTCGGCTCCTAAAAGGTTGAAGGGCTTCTTGCTTGATTGGTACTCAAGATCTTGAATTTGGACTGGAATTAAGGTTAGGGTTTCGCACAAGCCTTGTCACTAGACTTGTGGAAGAAGATGAAGAATTGAAGAAGACTAAAAATTAGCTAAAATTGATTACCTAAAAATTGATTAGCCTTTAACCCTAGGTCTAGGCTTCTATTTATAGACATCCCAACCCTAGATCTAGGATTTCAAATTCTAAGTTTCCCTCTAAAAGTTTGTTGAGGAAATTTGAATTTCCCTCTAAAAGGTTGTTAGATGAAATTTGAATTTCCCTCCAAAAGGTTGTTGAGGAGAAGCTTCTAGATGTGATTAGTTAGGAGGGAGCTTCTAGAAATAGTTTGTTAGGAGCTTAATTAAGATTAGCCTTGCTTAATGATCTTTGCTGATCTGGCAGAAGGTTCGAGAGAATTCTGGAATTTGACATATCATTCTGAGCTGTGGCCACTGAGATAAGAATAACGCACTGAAAATGGCATGATGATCTGACCAATCCGCCGCGGAACCGCGGCTCAAGCCGGCTCCCGCCGCGGTTCCGCGGCTCTTTGGGGGCTTCATGGCTTGAAACTTCAATGGTAATTCTTGGGCTGTCTTATGGGCCTTTATATGATATATTGATTTGTATAATTCCATCTGAATTGCTACCAGATCTGAAATCATTGAGTTGGCGTATTTTTGATAAGCTCTTTTGGCTTTGTTCCTACACAATTCTCGAAACAAGTGTTGCGCAAATACAGAGATGATGCGATGCCATGAAATGCGGTCAATTTCCCTTAAAGTGCTGGTTTTAAAGTCTAACACATGCAATCTGATATTTTACGACTGATTTGCTAATATGTGAAATATGAATACCGAACACTTCTAAATGAGTGCAAAAGATGGGGACATTGATGTGTTAAAAATACATTATTTTCGACTGATCATCGCATACTCACAGCCCGTGTGATACCGAACACCCAACTCCTCTACTAGTCAGTCTCACAAAACTCGTTTGCGAAGCTATTGCGTTCGAGGAATAGCCTCAGTGAGTGGATCCGCTTTGATATTTCTTTCTATATCTCTCTATTTCTCAAGTTCGCGGAGAAAACCATCTCCCGAAATGAGCAATACCTGTCTTAGAATGTCTGGATGTCTGATGGGACCTAGTTCATAAATGAACTCCAAATCCAAACTTCTTAGACTGTATCGTTAACTGAACTTAATCAGTATCGTGCGCCATGCCTCCCTCGGTATCCGCCTGGATCACCTGTCCAGAATACCGCCCCTTGTCAGAGGGAAAACTATAACTCTGACGATCACCCTGTCGTCCATGCCACCTTGGAAGCCTGGAATGATAACTGTCTCCTAAACGAGGCTGTCGTTATCATATCCCTAGAACATCCACTTATGCTCTAGAACTGCTTCCGTCTGTTTCTCTAGGATAGGATCAATATCAACTTATTGCATCTACTGCAAGAACAACATCTGGCGTGGTACTTGATATCTCATGATTGACTCAATTGCCTAAGCAAGTGATCTGTCAATCATGCGTATCCCTCTCCCCTTTAGTCTGTAAGACACCTTTAAAGAGGGTGACTCCATTACCTGCAGGTATACTACCGTGCCAGGAGTCGTCCATTCTAAATACTCATAGAATGCTGTCAAGGTACCCAGATTAGGAAACCACTTAAATCTAGATCTAAAGCCATAGATCTAGTAACCAGAATGTCTGATATAAAATTCAAGTCCTATGTGGAGAAACCACCGTGTGACAACCAAAGTATAACCGATCGTAGTATAGGAGTTTCCTTTCCTACTCTGTGTATGTCATCCAAAACCAGGACATCACACCCTACTACCTTCTTAACAGATCCATCCCCTATTCTGATGACGTCAAACCTATGAATATCACATCAGAAATAGATGATCTATCTCCGCTATATCTGCTTTAGTCTATAAATAGACATAAGCCTCTTGCCCACTGTGCTTCCGTTGCTCCCACTGACCACGACAACGCTCTGGCAGAGTCATATATACGTACACTTCTAAAGCTAGTTTAGAACGATGCTATACTCATCCTCCTGCCGGGTCTCACAATCTGGAACAACGGCATTGGAAAGTCTGGGTAAACAAGAACCTCCCTGCCACCGTCCTTGAGCATACCGAAGCACCTCTCGGGTGCCTGAGGTTACCCACTTTATCTGCGGAGTGGCTAATGGAATGTCAAACTAGGATCAATCTTTAGGTTCCTATCAAATTTTCAGTAATCGTTTGCGGTTCTGAAATCACTTCCAGTTCTACCATACTCCCACTTCTGTTTTCTGAAAAAATCCATTTTTGTTAAAACTGTGGCGAGTCAAGAACAATATCATTATTGATCTTCCTGATGGTAGAAAGTCAACCCTCGTCATAGCCTGGGTCAACCCACAAACAGCCATTACAGAAACGTGCCTTAAGTTATCCAGAGTCTGGTTTTAAGTATAAGCCGGACAACTCCCCGTACCTTAACAATGTCAAGATATGAACTGTTCTATATCCAATACAGAAACAGAGGCACTGATTTAATTGGAACCAGATTCAAATCATGCAGCTGTCACCAGTGCATGTCAACTAAATGGAAGGAGGCCGATCAGCGTTACTCAACTTAGGAATGCTTCCAATTATGAGTAACCTGAAAGAGAAGCAAGTTCTCTTAACCATTACTATCAACTGAATACCATACACAAGTATCTACATCTTCGATCACCTTGAAGAATCCTGATACTTGCAACTCCTGGTTCTCTACTTTATTCATACACCTATAACTTCTCAAAACATAGACCCTGCATTTCTACGAAACACATGTCTAAGAACTAGAGAAGTCATAAGTAAACAGAATATAGTACGAGGACCAACCCCTCTGTCCTAATGGATGCTGGACAATATACAATACTCTGTATAAGTCCCCTGAGTCTAATAACTCAATCACTGTGTGTCGTAGGTTGAAAACTGTACTTATGGTTGAGAAGAATTACACCGCTGTTCAATGCTCCTTACCTAACCATCCACTGATATAGATAAATGTCATAGACATAATTTCAAAAATGTATATCTCACTCTATAAAAATAGACGTACAGATATATCAATTTGAAATTGGTGCATAACAACGGATATTCAAAACCAAATATTTGCCGTCCGGCAAACAACCCAGGTGACTTCCTCAAATATCACCAATTACAACGAATTCTGATATAATGAGGATGGTCACCTAATTCCCAATAACTTACTCCCACTCATCATCTGTAAAACCATGCAGATGTAAGATTCATACTTGGTAAATACATACCCTGGATCAAGTGTCTAATTGGGAAATCAGTTTTCTTTTAACAGTACACAGTGAAACTGAAACATTAAAATGTTTCGATGGGGTATCACAGTATTCCTAGTAATGCCTCTTCCATTATCCATATTCACAACTGTAACCGTGTAATTCTTTGCCACTTCTCCAAATCCCTTTATATGTCTTTAGTCATTACCTTCTGTACATCCCTTTAGGCCAAATGGTTTTCTTCCTTCCCTACCGTTCAGCACCAGCCTATGGTTTGGAAGAAAACTATCCAATAAGCATAATGGGTGTACTTTCCTAATCCTAGGAGCACTCGCAAAGCGAGAGAAGGTGAAGATAAAAGACAACCGAATGAACCTTATTCCTATTTCTCCTGAACCAGAATCCATCCCCGAACTGGAACAAGTTCCTTTCGAGTTCGTATATAACCATACGATGGAGTATCCAAATAAACTTGGGATCTTCGTAGTGATACGGAGTGTCCTGGAGAAATACAAAGGTTATTTAGGATTGGCGAAGAAATACTTGGTTTGGTCGTGAATAGTAGTCGCAATTTACTTTGCCCTCTTACTAATCCCTTTCTTTGTCTTAACTTAATCCTTCTGTACACCGTTTAGGCTAATTGGTTTTCTTCATTCCCCGCCGTTCGGCACCAGCCTAAGGTTTGGAAGAAGACTATCCAATTTGCGTAATAGGTGTACTATCTCCTAAACCAAGGAGTACTCGCAACCTGAGAGAAGGTAAAAGGAAAAGACAACTGAATAGTCCTATTCGTTTTCTCCGGAACCGGAAACCATCCTCGAATTCCTTCGAGTTCGTATATAACCATATGATGGTTTTGTCCAATGGAAGTGGACTTTCGTAGTAATACGGGGTGTCCTGGCAAAAAGGGTAAAAGTAGGAGTGGCAATGAGGTTTGCAACTCTGAAAATCCAAAAGCCTGTCTTATAAGAAGGTTCGGTTAACTTGGTCACTGGGTCATAGTCTAGGGTCGGGTCAATGGTCGCTGCCAAAGAGAGAGAGAGAAAAGAAACACTCAGCATGCACTCTAACCTAGATCAGAATGGTTACCAATTTATCTAATCAGGAAACCTCCCACTGTACCGTCAAATTCTCCTCGAAACCTGAAAGAAGAATTAGTCGGGATCACCCGAGGAGTAAACCAACTCATCAGTGGGAATCGGGATCCAACTATCATCGCATGCCAACGTGATGGAATCCACTTACGTTATCACACTCCAGAAGGTATGCGCATATATGGCAAGTTTCAGTTTCTTTAGAAACTCTCGATGTGATTTTTTACCCCTAGGACCCAAGTGACCTTGACTGAGCCAACATATCAAAGGATCCTAGTCAAGTTCAACCCGTCATTATCTTGATTGCATTAGACCCACCCGCACGAGTCCTTGATTGAGCCAAAATGACCGTAAGACTGTCCTAACCAATCACATATCCATAAGGCAGAAAAGCATTACAGAGCTACCGCACACTACGCCTCGGCTGAGCACGACATACGCAGCACGAATACTAAGCAATACTAATCTGAAATGACGGAGGACTACGGCTGGTTTTTGGCGAAAAACCTTTAAGGTAATGAACTTGATATCGTTGAAGGAACTGGATAACTTTTTATAAAAATATAGTGACGAAAACCTTTGCTAAAGAGGTAACTCCCGGTGAAGGGATCTCGGCTCTTTCCCCGTAGAATGAGGTGCAGGATATTCCAACTGAATACCACGATACAAAGCAAAAGTAATCGGCTATAGTGAAGTTATTGCCCTGACGCAAACTTCTATCCAAGGGGTCACTCCCGGTGAAGGGATCTCGGCCCTTGCCTCGTCGACTGAGGTGCTGGATATTCATAACCGAATACCACTGTGCAAAACAAAAGTGAACGTCCTTGCAATAACAGCTTTTGGAAAAATGTTCCAACAACATCAGAATAGGTTTGTTTAGCTTGCATTGATCCGAATCAACGCATTCCCATCAATTGATCACACCAATAAAGAATGAAAATAATGATGTATGTATATGCCATCCACATTCGCCACCGGGTCCCGTCATCACCCGTTAGGTTACTTAACTAACGACAGAGCGGGGACTGGACTAGCGCGGATGCAAAACATATACAACATCTACTAGTATATATACAATATATAATTTTCGCTCAAGGCGTGATAAAATGTAACATCACAAAAAAGTACAGCATCACAGAACAATACAGATATCTGGGATCCCCGGGTTTCACAGAGCCGCTGCTGAAACCCGACGTTCCCCTGGTCGTGTGGATAGCCTGTGCAATGAAAATCCTAGACCCCTACGGGCGCGGTAAGTTACCCGCCAAAACCTGAAGTGAGGTAGCCCCCTTCAGCAACGTGAATGGACCACCCAGCACTTCACGGAATCCGGTAACTTGGGCACCCCTCCTGGGTCATCCTATACCCCCTACGAGTGCAGCGAACAGCCCGCCAATTCTAGAGTAAATCCCCCTCCGTCTCAATGCCATGAGATGCGGGCTCATTGCCCTCTAGAACCCGGCTACCCGTGCACCCCTCCGCGGGGTAATCCTAGTACAGAAAGTAAAATATACATACAACGGGTACATCGACCGCAACCTGGTCGTGCCCCAAAAGAATAATACAAACAGGCAATGACGGTAGTCCACATGTCGGACGCTCGCCCCGCAATATCAAATGTACATATAAAACAACACTGTACTAACATTACATCCAGGCTATCCCCCACGACCGATCCGCAACAACACAGCACAATCACAGAACATCAACGTGAATGTCACGTTCGCAAATCCGTCTAACCGGGCTATAGCAGTTAGACAGGATTTACCGATCGAGTGACATTCACGATCGCAGATATAATATACATACTGTGAACTAGCATGTTTAAAATATCCGATCGAACAAATTTACCCAAGTGGGCCCCAAGCACTACTGTAGCACTCACAGAAAATCTGGGCCCAAAAAGAATGTCCCAAAACCCATATTTTCAAGTCCAAGAGCCTCTGAAAAAATTTGGTGCCACGTAGACATATTATGGCCGCGGAACCGCGGCAAATGCATGGGTTTGGCCGCGGTTCCGCGGTGGAAAAGTGGAATCAGGTCACCAAATTTTTGCAGAATTCTTAGAACACCCTGTACATCATTCTGAAACAACCTGAAAAATTTTTCGCGCCAAAAATATTTCGACAGAAACTGATGTGCACGATATCGGGTTTTCGGAAAATCCATTCGATCGAACTTGTAAACATGTTAGACCAAGCTAGACTAGGTTAATGGCGTGGCTCTGATACCATGTTGCGCCACGGCAGCGCCCCGGCCGTCTATCCGAGGCCAAAATGCGAATCAAAATTTTTCTTAACTTTTAAACTGGCGCTACCGCGGACAATAAAACCCGGATCATAACCATTAACCTATACTAGCTAACAAGAGATAGGAAGAGAGTTATACCAAGCCATCCGTGTCCTCCGGTCTTCGTCTCCACTCCGATCTCCCGCGGAATCTCCGTCCGTCACCTCCTCGTCGAAAAGGGCACCACGTAGCCGGATTCTTTTACGGGCTCCCACCTCTGGACCAAGGCAACTCGGGCGCGAAGTTGGCTAGCCGACACGTCTAAGGGTACTGTAGGTTGTAGTGTAGTGGCTTGTCACTTTGGGGTTTATGTTGCCATTGGGTGATGGAAGAATCAAAGATCTTTGGAGAGGGGTTTTGATTTTGGAGCATACAAATGAGATGATCTAATTTCCCTCATCCAAAATGAAATCCTCTCTCTTCCTCTCCTAAAGTGGCCGGCCCCCCTCATATCAAAAATGGTGGAAGGAAAAACAAATGAAACCATGAAGGGAGGTAAGTGTAGGAAACTCCAAGAGGTGACCACATCAAAAGGTTATGATAACTATATCAAATCAACTCAAATCAACTCTAATCACAATAAAGCAAGCCATCATGAAAAAGCAAAGATGCTTAACCTTTTATAATGCCACAAATGCAAGAAACCCCCTCCACAAATGTTATTGCAAATAACCCCCTCCATCGGAAAAGTTCGGCCGGGAAGGAACAAAGGAAAACCGGCTGGAACGGAATGCAAACTGGCAACTACAGAAAACAGATCCCGTAATAAATTACAGGAAAACCCCACTACTGCATATACATGCCCGCATTTGTATTCCCACTGAATACAAATGCAACGAGACAAAATCTACACTGTCTAATACTAGGATCCGGCTTAAACCAAAGCCGGCTAGTAAAATCCGTCCGATCACGATCCGTGCAATACCGCACGTATCTGATTGAACCCTGCCATATCTCCATACGGCCTCTATAGTGTTTCGCCCGAAACTTGAGTAACTGTCTGTGTGGGGGACTCTAAAGACTCGTTAATACTATGGCTGTGGATTTAACCACTAGCACGTCAGAGGTATTAGCCATACATGACGGGCCACCAGCTATTGACTAAAAGGGACGTCGATGAGCGAACTCATCCTGACACCCTACTGAGCCTGTCAGTGACAATATCCGTACAGTCCGGTCCGTTCGTCTATGAGTATCGCATGGCGGGCCTAGGGGGTTGGTAAAAGTCAGACCCCCAAAAGTGGTACAAGTCGTGTCGGAGCGAAGCCCAGAACACCATGAGAAACTACTGGAATACCTACCAGTAAATCTCCTGCCTCGGCCGAGGGCTTTGTGTAATGGCTCTCCTAGACACAGCGTGACCTCACCCCCTATACCGGGAGAGACGAACCCCTGCAGATCCGCTCACTGCCTCCATGTGGCTCGAGACTGTACCCAACTAAAACCTGTTTGCACGACTCCTTTGAGCCATGGTAGGGTAGTAATCAAAGTACAGTGGGAACTCACACGAGACAAATGACGATCTCAGGTCGATGAACTAACCAGTACACATGTCACCAGGGAACTGCTATCTGACGTCAAGTATAAGACCAACTAGCATGTTCCCGGCGAGTCCTGTCCGGTGTACTCATAACCCAACGAGCACCTGTATACATCTTAGGTGAACCAACTGACACCAGTGGCTTGTGAGACCGGCCACCGCCCCTCGTCGGGGTCTCGACTGTATACACTAGTCTACTCTGGAGAATCGATGCCATGTCTCGAAACTCCCACGATTAGGGACCTTTTAAGGATGTGCTTATAGACCACCAGCTCTCACGTATATGATCGCCCTCATACTGCTGGCAGTCAACCAAGAATCCTAGGGGCTCTATCAGCGTGTAATAGCGACCTGTAAGGTTACCTAAAGCAGTACACGATGATAAAGGTAAACTAGATAGCATACTATTATCTCGAGTAAGACTGTCCTACCGGGATAGGTCCTCCCTCAATCATTGCAATCACGTGCCTGTGATCCAATAATTGACTCTGAGGACACTATCTCCAACAGCGACTTTTTGTATCGGTCGGTTATATGTGATATAGCCGGGTTATCGAATCAAGAGTTGATTTGATAAGTCGATACATTGAATGTTAGTCGGTTATATGAGATATAACCGGATTATTAAGTCAAGTGTGGATTTAATAATTTAGTGTATGATTGTATATTTGATATACTAATTTACATTAACTAACATTTGTTCACTTAAAGATTTTTCTCACATGTGCACAACTTTAATATATATATGATATATATTAAAATGTGTTTTCTTTTTGTATCATGGTTGTTGATACAGCATTCATGGGTGTATGAGACTAACACCATGCTATTTGTTATGTTGGGTTTAATATTTAAAGTAATTACAAAATTAGTGGAAGATTAGAAAAATGCATGAAGCTTGTGGAAGCTTGTGGATGCATTGACTAAGTCCACTAAGTTTGTTTTTACTTTGGATATTTGTTAACCTAACCATCACACTTAGCCATGATTATGTCTCTACATGAGTTAGTATATGATACTCACTCACCCATGGTTAGCTCACTCACTTGATCATTATCTTTCTCTCTATATTTCTTCATCTTCTTCCTTGAGCTAAAAAGCTCTCTAGGGTTTGATCCAAAGTGAGAAACATTGTGAGAAAATAAATTCTAAAGTGAATCCACTTCCTATTTCTCCATCCTCTACTAGACTAGCACTTTAGTTTAGGGTGTTTCCTTCACTAATTATTTAGTTAGTGAAGTAGTAGCTTGAGTTAGTATTCCCTCGACGTAGATCATCTTCGGCCTCGAAGACTTCAAGCAAGGACGCTTCTTTCGCCTCATGAAGCCATGCAAGAGCCCGGGAGAACCACGATCGCAGCGAAGGGACTACAACAAGGAGCTTTAGAAGTGAAGGACCGATCTACAAAGGTTGTATTTCGTATTCACTTAGTGATAAATGTTATTTACTTGCATGTGTAACCCTAATTATCTAGCAAAGATCTTGTTTAGGGTTGTTCGGCACGGCTAAAATTTTAATCGGGCATGCTTGATGCCTTGTAGAACTTTGCTAGAGTGCCTAGTAACCCTACAGCAATAACCAATTAACGCAATCCCATCAATTAATCCTATCACACAGAAGAAACGAAAATAACACACACATATATGCCATCCATATTCGCTACAGGGTCCTGGGTCTTCACTGTAAGATTACTTAACTTATGGCAGGGCGAGGACAGGACTAGCGCGGATGTAAAACATATATAGCATCTAATATATATGTATACATATATATATATATATATATATATATCCATTCGTCTCACACATGATAATATACCAACATCGCAGCAGAAGCAATCAACATGAAATAGAGGGTCATTTAGGAATTCCATGTTTCAAGTTAGCCAAAAAACGAAACATGGATTTCCACGGTCATGTGAATAGCCAAACCTAGCCCCTAGACCCCCACGAGCGCGGCAAGTAGCCCCTCCGATACTAGAATGCGGTGACCCATTCCATCGCCTTAAGATGGACACTCGTTGGGTTATAGCACCCGGCTACTTGAGCACTCCTCCTGGTTCTTTCTTAGGTATAAGAGATGAAAACCTGAATATACAAAAGCGACTACGTCTGCAACCAGGACGAGCCACTAAAAAAATAATATACATAAGCGCAATGACAGCAGTCCAAAATTTGGACGCTCTCCACGCAATAAAAGAATATACATCAATGAATAAATTACTCATCTCCTATAAAACCCTGGCTGTTCACCATGACGACCAACTATTTCAATCCAAATGAACACATAGAAACATCAATGCGAATATCATGTTCATAACCTCGTTTAATTTTCAATATAGCAATTAGGCGTGGTTTTTCTGCGCTATGATATTCACAGTCACAGAAGAAACCAAAACTTAGATTATGACATTCGAATCCCATAACCAATTAGTGAAAACTTCAATTTTGCAATCATCGAAAATAAAGTGCACTAAACATTCCCAATAATTCCAACTTTTTTGACCAATCCGGGAGTCCGAATTTTGTCTGAGTGACCGAGGGGGTACCCGAGATCATACCACGGGGAGCCGAGGGGGTCTAAGGAGGGAGACCTTCCCCAAAGACCATGACAAAATAGCCTTGGAGGTTGGTCTGAACTCGAGACCACCATTAAGGTGGTCTCGGGTTCACCACCCTCCTAAGACCACCTCGGGGTGGTCTTAGGGAGGTGGCCCCTTCCTTTGGTCCCCCGGAACCTCCCCGAGGTACCCAAGATGCTTCCTGCGGATTCTCGGTTCAAACTTTGAATCTGCGGGCATCAAAACAAGAGAAATAGTAGGAATTTAGGGACTGTTTTGGGACAGTTTTTGCGCGTGCAAAAACGGCGGGATTCGGGCATCGTATCTAGCTAGTTTAGGCTATGGGTTAGCTCTGATATCATGTAAGTTGGTCCGGTGCTCTCTACTATAATTTTTGTTAGATATATATGCCCTAGAGGCCATTATAGTGTAGTACAGGATTGCATATTACATTTTGGATGCTTGGGATATATATATGTATAAGACAGTCATGCTCGATATGATAGTATGTTATCTAGTTTGTCTCATCTTAACATATGTATGTGTTCTTTTTATGTATCGCTAATACATGTTGATAGAGCCCGTAGGATCTTTTCTTGACTTCTAGCGTTGTGATGGCAATCATAATTGTGGGGGCTGGGTAGTCTATAAGCACATCTTTAAAATTTTCCCTAGTCATAGAATTATCGAGACTGGGTATCGATACTCTAGAGTAAACTAGTGTATACATTTCTTATCCCCGTCCGAGGAGATGACCGGTCCAGTAGATATTGTTATACGGTACCAAAGTTAGTATACATGTGCTCATTTGGTTATGAGTTATACTGGACGGACTCACTGGGAATTGCTAATTGGTATTATACTTATCGTCGGATAGCAGTTCTGTGGTGACATGAGTACATGTTAGTCCAATGACTTGACATCACTATTAGTCTCGAGTGTGTTCCCACTGTACTTAGATTATTACCCTACCACGGCTTTAAAGAGTCATGCAAACCGGTAGTAGTTGGGTGCAGTCCCGAAGCACTTGAAGGAAGTAGGTGATAGAAGGGATTCGTCTTTCCCGGTATTTGGAGTCGATATCATACTGTATATGGTTGGCCGATACCACAAGTTCCTGGCCAGGGTAAGTGAGATTTATTGATAGATATACCAGTAGTTTCTCGGGTTGTATTGAGTTCCATACCGATACGATTTATCACGCTAATAGGGGTCTGACGTTTACCACCCTTAGGCCCGATATGCGATACTCTCAGACGAACAGACCGGATTGTACGGAGAATTTAACTTATAGGCTCGGTAGGGGTTCAGACGAGTTTTCTTGTCGATCTTCCTTTCGATAGATACCTGCACAGCCGTTACATACAGCTAGTGCCACTGACGTGCTTGTGGTTAAAACCACCGCTAGAGTATTGTCAAGTCTTCAGAGTCCCACACAGAGGGTTTCCCGATTCAGGCGAAACGGTGTAGTATGCGTATTTAGATATGCTCGGATGTTCGATTGAACATGTGTATTTTATACACATGCTTTAATTGGACTTTTTAGTAATACTAAGAGGTTTGAAAGATAGCTAGATGCGGAGTTAGTATTATATTGCTCTCTTTCATATATTTATATTTTAACACGAATATGGTATTTATACGAATATGTGCATTTGTATGAATACATGTATTTGTGTTTTGATACAAATATATGTATTTCTTTCTTAACATGAATACGCATATTTTGTATTTTCGATACAAATACGGTATTCGTATTTTGGTAGAAATACGGGAATACGTATGTATTATAAATACGGGTATACATGGTTGTATATACACTCACGTATGTGTGTGTGTAAGTGAGGTGGCCTCTCTCTTCTTCTATTCTCTTCTAGTTGTGTGTGGGCTTGTGACTCACACTAGTGAGTCACAAACCCACCCATTTATTATTATATTTTATTCATATGAAGAGATAAAGAAGAGAGTGTGGATATTATTATGGTTTTAATAATTATCTTTAGCCATTTCTCTTCTTCTTCTTCTTCTTCTTCCTCATTTTCTCTCTAGAGTTTTTGAGGAAAATAAAGAGAGGATCTTGACACTACTACTATTAGGAATATGTATGCCCTAGAGGCCATTATTTTATAATATAGTGGATGCTTGGACATATATATAGAGGACTTTCTTGCTCGACATGATAGTATGCTATCTGGTTTCTCTTTATCTTAACATGTACACTTGTTTTAGTAAACTGTCTCTCTGATACATGTTGATAAAGCCCTTAGGATGTTGGCTTGACAACCAGGATTATGATGCAGATCATACTGGTGGGGCTTGTGTAGTCCGCAAGCACATCCTTTAATAGTTTCTAGTCGAGGGAATATCATGACACGACATTGATATTCCAGAATAGACTAGTGTGTACGTTTCTTTTGACCTTGTATAGGGCGATGGTTGATCCCACAACCATTGGTGTTTGACCCCACAACCATTGGTGTTTGACATCAGAGATTGTACACAAGTGCTCATTAGAGAATGGGTACACCGAACAGGACTCGCCGAGAACTCTTAGATAGTACCATACCTATCATCAGATAGCAGTTCTCTAGTGACACTTATACAGGTTAGTATGTAGACCCGAGATCGTTATACTATCTTATGTGGTTCCCACTGTGTTTTGATTTCCTCCCTACCACGGCTCAAAGGAGTCGTGCAAACATGTGGATTTTGGATATAGTCTCGAGTCACATGGAGGCAGTGAGCGATAGGAGGGGTTTCTTCTCTCCCGGTATTGGGAGTTGATGTTGCGCTATGCTCGATTGGCTATAACAGCAATTCTTTGGCCAGGACTGATGAAATTTACTGGTAAGTGTTATTAGTAGTTTCTCGAAAGGCTATAGGCTACACATCGGCATGACTTATCAAGTTAATGGGGGTCTGACGATTCCAACCCTAGACTCGATATGCGACATATCAGCCGAAGAAACCGGACTGTATGGTAAGTGTTGCTTATAGGCTCTACAGGAGTTTGGAAAAGTTTGCTTGTTGATCTTCTATTCGTTCAATACTTGGGTAGCCGTTATGTCCAGCTAGTACCGCTGATTGCTTGTGGGTATCTGATGTAATCATTACCTACTGTTAGCGTATTGATGAGAATTTAGAGTCCCACACAGCGGTTTCCTACCTCAAGCGAAATGAAGTAGGGAACATATGGTGATATGTGCGGAAGCTTGATTAAATACGAGTATGTGATACCGTATTCTAATCTAGTGATATTTGATATTGGTTAGGTTATATGTCATATAACCGGATTATTGAATCAAGTGTTGAATCAATGATTTGATTTATGTATATATATTTGATATTGTCCGGTTATATATGATATGACAAGATTATTGAATCAAGTGTTGATTTAATATCTTATATTGAATATTAGTTATTAATATGTGATATAACCGGATAATTGAATCAAGTGTTGATTCAATATTTTGATATACATATAAATGATATTAGTCGGTTATATATGATATAACCGGATTATTGAATCAAGTGTTGATTTAATAATTTGATATATATTTATAATTGATATATTTATAAATATTAACTAATATGTGCTCACTAAAGATTTTCTTCTCTTAATATATATATATATATATATATATATATATATATGGATTTGTATCATGGTTGATGATACAAGGAACATGGATGTATGAGAATCACACTAGAGTATATAAAAGATAAAAGATAAAAGAATGATTTTTATTTTAAGAAAAGATAAAGATGTGGAGGATGAGTCATGGCCTTGGATGATTGGAGAAGCATTAAGAAGCCATGACCCATCTCTATTTCTTGTCATATTCTTAGATATTTAATCAATTCTTATCGCATCTCATAACTCACCTCGTGGCTCTCATTCTCTCATCCATGTTCATCCTCTTCCTCACTTCCTCTCTAGAATTTTCTTCAGTTGAAGAAAAGAGAAAATTATTTCTAGAGAGCAAATCTCTTATTTCATCAACCTGCACTAATCTAGCTCATTAGTTTAGATTGTTTACTTCACTAATACATTGATTAGTGAAGAGTGAGCTTGAGTGAGAGAGACTTCAAGGTGGATCATCTTTAGCATCGAAGACTACAAGCAAGGTCATTCCTTTCACCAAGTGGAGTCTATAAAGAGTTCTAGGGACTAATACTTGGAGCTTTAGAAGTGAAAGACCGGTCTACAAAGGTTGTAAATCTCCATCACTTAGTTTAGAACTTGTATTCTTGCTACAAAACCCTAATTCTCTAGTTCGATTCTTGTATAGTATGCTTTAGACCTCTAGATTTTTCAAACTGCATACTTTATGCTCTTTGAAACCTAGTAGAGGTGCTAAGACATACTTTCATAGCATCAGAGCCAAGCTAGAGACTTAGGCGATGTCTAGACGAAATTAAAGTGTTCGATCGATATTTTAAACCCGTATTTTTCCAAGTTTCTGTCCAATTTTTCAAAAGTTGAAATTTTACAGATTAAAAATTCTCAGAAAATCATGCAGGTAATACTATGGAGCCAAAAGAAGTATGAGAGCTTAACTCTCCCAAGTGGCCATGGAACTGCCGCTTAAACCATGGTTTGGCCGCGGTTCCACCGCCGACTTGAGGAGTTATTGCATCGTTTTTCTCCTAGAGCTTCATATTGATCTTTTGTACTTTTTGGGTATTTTTAGTGAGGCTCAAGTTGTTATGGTCTCTGTGATTTGCTGGTGTTTGAAATATCGATCGAAATGTTTGACATCATCTAGATAGTTTAGATATGTGATACAATTTTTGGAATCCACAATGATTAGTTTTGTGAAAACTAGTTAGCGATTTGTAAATCTCGCATTTTAGTCTCAAGTGATGGATTGCCATGGAGTTTTGATTCGGATCAAAACTCCGTCGTAATCTTGTATCGTATGCGAATAGTCGCCAGGAGACACTAGTAGATAGCCACGCCCCATAACCCCGACCAAGTCATTATAGAAGAACCCCATGGCCAAAAGCTTCCACTCGGGTGCTCGCGGCCTCGGTGTTCCGCCCAAGTGCACTTCGTGATGGCATCTGGGGTGCGGCCATCTACTAAAGTTCCCGACGAGCATTCGATCTTATAATCGGGAATCTTGTTGAATTACCCGACTTGTTCTTTGAAAAGTGTTTTCAATTCGAGACTTGAATGCAAGGTTTATAGGGTTAGGCATGAAATCCGGAATATGTGATAATCCGGGTTTATGATGTCTAAAGATGATGCGAATTCTAATTATTGTAGTTGTCATTTCTTTTCTGCGACCGTAAGTGTAATATGTGGCAGTATACCCGATCTCGTTGCTATACATCAACGACATTAAGGATACGCATATTTACTTACGTTGATGACATGTGATGTTATTGTGTTGCTGGTTGATATGTTATTTTGGATCGTCGTGATTGAATACCCCGGGGGGTTTTGCGTGAGATGAGAGTTTTTCAATTTTCATTCATGTAAAAATTTGTATGTAATATTCTTTTATTGGAACACTTCCGGGTTGAGGTTGCTGTCTCTATTGATGTATATTATTTACTTTTCCGCATTAGGATAAACCCAAGGCGGGGAGCATAAATAACCGGGTTCTGGAGTCCAGTGGAAGGCCATCTCGAGGAGTCGCGATCGGTCGCCTAACTGTAGAATTGGCAGGGTTGCTTGCCACTCTCGTAGAAGATGTGGGCTTGGTTATTCATCACGACCATGGAATCCGTGTTTTTCATTACTGGCTTAATCTAAAACGCGGATCTCCTAGTATATCCTATATTTCATATACTTGCTTCTGCTGATTTCTGATATTATGTGATCATATAACTGCCTGAGACGAATACTACTTATATATATGATATACTAGTAGACACTATATATATTTTGCATCCGTGCTAGTCCTGATCCCGCCCTGCCGTAAGTTAAGTAACCTTACGGTGAAGATCCGGGTCCCTGTGGCAAATGTGGATGGCATATATATGTGTTTTATTTTCGTTTCTTCTGTGATGTTTAGGAAACATAAATGATGGGATGTCATTAATGAGACTAATGAAAAGAAAAGAAACCTAAAGATGTTGTAGAATCAAATTTTTCAAAAAGGTAGCTCTAGTTCTTGCTTTGCATAGCGGTATTCCACTATGAATACCCAGCACCTCATTCGATGAGGAAAGAACCTAGATCCCTTCACCGGAAATGACCTCTTTAGGTAAACTAGCTTATGCTACAACCCACTCAGTTTATTTTGAAAACTACTCGATTTTAAATTGGAGCGTAAACCACTCCTTTTCAAATCACTAGATTTTACAACGATATCAAGTTCATTACGCTAAAGGTTTTCTTCAAAACCAGTAGTAGCCCTCCGTCATTTCAGATAAGTACTATTTATTATCCGTGTTGCGTTTGTTGACCTTGTCAAGGCGTAGTGTATGGTAGCTGATTAGTGCTTATCTGCCGCATATGATGTGATTGGATTAGGATAGTTGTACGGCCTTGTTGACCTTATCAAGGTTCGCGCGGGTGGTTTAATTCAATCGCGAAATGACGGGTTGAACTTGACTTGCGGTTTATGGTTTGTGTCACCTTGTCAAGGTTATAAACCACATGGGGTAAAAATAGATATTGGGAATTTCAAGTGTTGAAATTTGCAATGAGATTGCATACCTTTTATATGATAGTTGGATCCCGATACCCACTGCGAGTAAGTGTTACTCCTAGGAGTGTTTTTCACTTTACAATTAGCTAATCCAGTAGGTGTCTAAGAAAGGTGTTAATGGCGTTATGCCCCTATGAAAACGAGGTTATTTAATTAGTTCCATGCGAAAGCACGGAAAGACTCCCTCGGAGTACTAATACCTGCCTGGCTGACCGATTGGCGAAATTGTAGGGTGCAATTAATCCCGGATAATCTTACCTTTTAGAGTTTGAAGGAAGATTTGATAAAAACAGTAGAAGCCATCCTGATTAGATAAGATAATAACCAATCTAATCTCGCAAGAGCGCACACTAAAGTGTTTTCTTCTCTCTCTCCAGGTAGAGACCATGACACGCCTTAATCAGGATAATAACATTGGTGTATTGACCGAAACCACTTATTATACTGGACTGGGAACGTGGTTCCGCTCTACCTTATGACTGTCATAAGTCTGAGTAAGGGATATGGGAATACAAGGATTTCCACGCAACTCAAACGAAGAAAGAGCATTCTGATGCATCTTCTTCGGGTGTGCTGGTTATTGAGAACTGTTTCACGGTCTGTTACGTCCTGAGTATTAGATACCGGATCAGGATCCGATATTTGTATCAAGGGTTAAAGAGAAGTAGAGAACAAGAAAAGGGTGATATGTCTCTCAGAGTAAGGAACGGAGCAATTGTTGATGCCGAAGCTGTCGGCGAATACGACCCTGTATTGCCAAATTGTAATACATTGATTTTGAACGAATGTTATTACGTACCATCGATGATGTGCAATATAATATTCATTTCTTTATTAGATAAAGAAGGATATAACTTTGCATTAGAGAAAAATGTTATGAACATTTTCCTAAATCAAGTGTTGATTGGGTTTGGTTCGTTTTGTAATGGTATATACGTTCAAAATCAAAATACAGTTCTAAATATACAGAACACACACAAGTGGAAAAGTTAAAAAATGAACGAAGCCTTCTTGTGGCATTGTAGACTTGGTCATATCAATGCGACTAGACTAGCTAAGTTGCATAAAGATGGATATTTGAATCTGTTCGAATTTACATCTTATAAAACTTGTCAGTTATGTCTCAAAGGTAAGATGACCAAAACTCCGTTTACGGGACACAGAGAAAAAGCTACTAAACTCTTGGCACTGATACATAGTGATGTATGCGGTCCTATATCTACACATGCCAGGAATGGTTCTTCATACTTCATTACATTCCCCGATGATCTATCAAGATTCGAACATGTATTTCTGTTGAAACACAAATATGAAGCTTTTGAGAATTCAAGTAATATGAGAACGAAGTAGAGAACCATACAGGTAAAAGTATTAAAATCATTCGATCTGATCGAGGAGGTGAATACTTAAGCACGGAATTCCAAGATTATCTAAAAGAGAATGGGATTCTCTCTCAGCTTACTCCTCCTTATACACCACAGCACAATGGGTTATCGGAGCGGATGAATCTCACCCTATTAGATATGGTGCGCTCTATGATGAGTGTTGCCGAGTTACCTATTTCCTTTTGGAGTTATGCACTTAAGACAGCTGCATACTTATTGAATAGGGTTCCGACCAAATCCGTGCCTACCACTCTATATGAGATATGGTAGGGGAAGGGACCATCTCTTAAACGAGTTAAGATATGGGGTTGTCTGGCATATGTTAAAAAACAAAATCCGGACAAACTCGAAGCACGATCAGTTCTTTGCAAGTTTGTGGGATATCCAAAGAATTCATATGGATATATCTTATACCACACTGAGGAACAAAAAGTCTTTGTTACTCAACATGCCACCTTTTTAGAAAAGGAATTTCTTGTGAAAGAAATTATTGGTAATGAGATAGAGCTGGAAGAAGTTCCAGAAACACAAACTACAACTGATGATTTGGTAGAACCGGAGGATTCAATAGTCCCCGACGAACCTCAGCCACTCCACAGATCTAGTAGGGTTCCTCATTCACCTGAGAGATACAACGGTTTTCTCATAGACGGTGGGAGTGAGTATTGTATCATGGAAGATGATGACCCAACTAGTTTCGAGCAGGCCATCACAAGTGGGGACTCTGTGAAATGGCTGGATGCTATACGATCTGAGATGGAATCCATGTACATCAACAAAGTATGGATTTTGGAAGTTGCTCCTGAAGGGATAAAACCCATTGGGAGCAAGTGGATCATTAAGAAGAAAATTGGTGTAGATGGAAAGGTTGAGACCTTCAAAGCTGGATTTGTAGCGAAAGGATTTCATCAATGACCAGGTGTCGACTATGATGAAACTAAAAGTCTACCTTAACACCACCATGAGATTCTAGAGGTATCAAGCATGCCATATTTTAATTTTTATTAGGTGCTAAGTAAGACTAACAAGATCATTAATAGATTATTAGAGTTTGCCTTTGTGATGTGATTAAACCAAGAGAAGAAAAGAGCATACAACCTTTGTAGTTCGAGTCCTTCTCTTCTAAAGCTCCGGGTTGAAGGCCGCGTGACTCTACAAGGCTCCTCTTCGAGTTGAACGACCCTCCTTCGTAATCTTCACGCCAAAGACGATCCACCCGAAATCTCTCTAGCCCAATCTAACTCTACACTAAACTCCTTTAGTGTAGTAAACACACCACACCAAATTGCTAGTTTGGTGTGGGATGGTGAAGTAGGGAAGTTAAAAGCTCACAAGATTGTGTTCAAGCTTCATGATTCACATCTCATGTGAGGGTTGAAGCTTGAACAATGACATTTGAGGAGGAAGATGAAGCTAGAGAGCAACCATGGGAGCAACTCAAGAAAAATGTCTAAGTGTTGAGAATGAGACTAGAATGAATGGCAACTCTTGACCCCCACTGATTCAAGCATGGAATTTTGCAATATAAAATTGCAACTATGCTTGAATAATGAGTCAAGATGAATAAACAAAAATAAATCCCATGCTTCCAACCATGCTCTCATTTCTATTTTTCTCAAAAATAGAAAATCAAGCCATGCTTCTTTATTATATATATATATATCATATATATATATATATAATAATAATAATAATAAAGAATAATTAGTGAGCTAATGATATTAGTTAATATATAATTATATCACATATAATGTATATCATATTATTAAATCAACACTTGATTCAACAATCTGGTTATATCACATATAACCGAACTAATAACAGATAACTGCCAGATTACAATACGGTATCACATACTCATATTTAATCAGGCCCACACACATATCAACATATGTGCTTCATTTCGCTTGAACCAGGAAACTTCTGTGTGGGGCTCTAAAGACTCGTCAATACACCAACAGTAGGTGATGATCACATCGGTCACCCACAAGCCGTCAGCGGTACTAGATGGACGTAACGTCTACCCGGGTATTGAGCGATATGAAGATTAACAAGCAAGCCCATCCATACTCTCCATGAAGCCTATCAGTAACACTAAAGTACTGTCCGGTCTCTTCGTCTGATATGTCGCATATCATGTCTAGGTATGGTAACGCAAGTCCCCAGTAACGTGAAAAGTCATGCCGATATCTGGCCTATAACGGTTCGAGAAACTACTTGTAACATTTCAGAAAATAAAAAATATTATTTTTGGAATTTAATGTTAAAATAATATTTTTCCCGAAAACTGCCCGATTTGGGAAATTGGGGTTTTCGAAAAAGGGTATAACTATATACCAATAATTGTTAAATAAATGGAAATTAAAATGATGTATTCATTTAATAATATAATTAAAGGATTTGGCAATTTTAAAATTTATTATATGCAGTTTCGATAAAAACCCGATTAGTGCACTGCTAATCGCGATTAAGCCCAATACGCATTTCTACAGTTTTTCGTGGCCAGTGCACCATGACATGTTTCATTTTGTTACATGTTTCATTTCATTTGGGTTATGTATTATGGTTTATTGGTGGAGAGAAAAAAAAAGAAAAAGAAAAGTCAAGGGGACAAAATGATTAGGGTAGGTATATTTGTGTAGGAGAGAGAATGAGAATGAGAAAGAGAGAGAGGGAGAGAGTGCTTCCCCATCCTCATCCCTCCACCATTTTCTTGTTCTACTTCTTCCTCATCTCCCTCCATCTTCTACCCTCTTGATCCACCCCAAAAACCTTGCCAAAACCCTATGCCCTTTCACAAAAAAATGATCACCTCCTCACCCTTATCGTTATGAACCAAGAAAAGCCGGATTTTGACAACTTGGGGATTTCTTGATGGAGATAGTGTCCCCAGAGTCAATTATTGGATCACAGGCACTTGATTCCAACGATTGAGGGAGGACCTATACCGGTAGGACAGTCTTAGTCAAGATGATAGTATGCTATCTGTTTATCTTTAGCATCGTGTACTGCTTTAGGTGACCTTGCATGTCACTATTGCACGTTAATAGAGCCCGTAGGATTCTTACTTGACTGCCAGCTGTATGAGGGCGATCATATTCGTGAGAGCTGGGGTCTATAAGCACATCCTTAAAAGGTCCCTAGTCGTGGGAGTTTCAAGACAGGGCATCGATACTCCAGAGTAGACTAGTGTATACAGTCGAGACCCCGACGAGGGGCGGTGGCCGGTCTCACAAGCCACTGGTGTCAGTTGGTTCACCTAAGATGTATACAGGTGCTCATTGGGTTATGAGTACACCGGACAGGACTCGCCGGAAACATGCTAGTTGGTCTTATACCTGACGTCAAATAGCAGTTCCTTGGTGACATATGTACAGGTTAGTTCATCGACCTGAGATCGTCATTTGTCTCGTGTGAGTTCCCACTGTACTTTGATTATTACCCTACCACGCTCAAAGGAGTTGTGCAAACAGGTTTTAGTTGGGTACAGTCCCGAGCCACATGGAGGCAGTGAGCAGATCTGCAGGGTTCGTCTATCCCGGTATTGGGGGTGAGGTCGCGCTGTGTCTAGGAGAGCCATTACACGAAGTCCTTGGCCAAGGAAGGATATTTACTGGTAGGTATTTCTGTAGTATCTCAGGGTGTTCTGGGCTACACTCCGACACGACTTGTACCGCTTTAGGGGGTCTAACGTTTACCAACCCCCTAGGCCCGCTATGCGATGCTCATAGACGAACGGACCGGACTGTATGGATATTGTCACTGACAGGCTCAGTAGGGTGTCAGGATGAGTTCGCTCATCGACGTCCCTTTTGGTCAATACCTGGTAGCCCGTCACGTATGGCTAATACCTCTGACGTGCAAGTGGTTAAATCCATAGCCAAAGTATTGACGAGTCTTTTGAGTCCCCCACAGACCGTTTTCTCAAGTTTCGGGCGAAACGCTGTAGAGGTCATATGGAGATATGGCAGGGTTCGATCTTATCCGTGCGGTAATGCACGGATCATGATCGGATAGATAATACTAGCGGGCTTTGGTTTAAACCGGATCCTAGTATTGTACAGTGTAGATTTTGTCTCTTTGCATTTGTATTCAGTGGGAATACAAGTGCGGGCATGTATATACAGTCGCGGGGTTTTCCTGTAATTTATTACGGGATCAGTTTTCTGAAGTTGCCAGTTTGCATTCCGTTTCGGCCAGTTTTCCTTTGTTCCTTCACGGCCGGATTTTTCCGATGGAGGAGGTTATTTGCAAGTATGCAAATTAGTTTTGTGGAGGGGGTTATTAGTGATTTATGGTTTCATGATGGTTCTTAGCATTATTAGATTCCTTTTTAATCACTTCCTTTGCATTTATTGTGATGGAAAATGAAGGGATTGATTTGGAAAATGGTGTGACCATTTCTTCTCATTATCATACAAATTCCTTCTTGCATTATTTCTTTTTTCCCACCACCATTTTTTGAAGGGGGGCCGGCCACATTCTCAAGAGAGGAGAGAGGTTCATTTTAGTGAAGGGAAAAATTTCTTCATCTCATTCTTTGCTTGCTAAAAATTTCTAGCCCCTCTCCAAAGTTCAACTCTTCACCTCCATTCTTCATGGAAACTTCATACCCCAATGAGACAAAGCGTTATATACTTAGCCTACAGCATTCTTGGACACGTCGGCTCGCCAACATCGTACCCGAGTTGCTTCGGTCCAGAGGTGGGAGCCCGTAAAAGAACCCGGCGATGTGGTTCCCGTTCCGACGAGGAGATGAAGACCGGAGATTCCGCGAGGAGATCGGAGTGGAGGCCGAAGACCGAAGGACACGGATCGCTCGGTATAGCTTTCTACCCTTTCTCGTGTTTGCTAGCATTAGGTTAATGGCCCGATCCGGGTTTAAAGTGCGCGGTGGTGCCGGTTTACAAGTTTTGTAAAAGTTTCGTTTCCGTATTCCAGCGTCGGATTGACGGCCGGGGCGCTGCCGTGCACTTACACTAGTATCAGAGCCATGCCATTAACCTAGTCTAGCTTGCTCTAACGTATTTACAGGTTCGATTGAACGGATTTTCCAAAAACCGTATTTTCAAGTCCAGTTTCTGTTGAATTTTTTCAGTGGTCAAAAAATTATTTGGTACATTGTAAAAATACTAGCAGGGTTTTTTAAGAATTCTGTGAAAATTTGGTCGAGTGAAGTTACTGTTCCACCACGGAACCGCGGCCAAACCCATGCATTGGCCGCGGTTCCGCCGCTATTTTAACTCTTTTACCAAATTTCTACAGTGCTCTTTGGACATGGAAATAGGGTTTCTGGTATATTCTTTTTGGGCCCAGATTTTCTTTGAGTGTTGCAGTTGTGCTTGGGGCCCACTTCGGTAAATTTAGCCGATCGAAAATTTTAAACATGTTAGTTCATAGTATTTACATTATATCTGTGACCGTGAATGTCATTTGATCGGTAAATCTTGTCTAACTGCTATAACCCTTTTAGACGGATTTGCGAACTTGACATTCACGTTGATGTTCTGTGTTGTGATGTTGCGGATTTGTCGTGGGGATAGCCTGGATGCAATGGTAGTACATTTGATATTGCGGGACGAGCGTCCGACATGTGGACTGCCGTCACTGCCTGTTTGTATATTATTCTTTTGGGGCACGACCGGGCTGAGGTCGATGTACCCATTTTATGTATATTTTACTTTCTGTACTAGGATTACCCCGCGGTGGGGTGCACGGATAGCCGGGTTCTAGAGGGCAACGGGCCCGCATCTCATGGCGTTGAGACGGAGGGGGCTTCACTCTAGAATTGGCGGGCTATTCGCCGCACTCGTAGGGGGTACAGGTTGACCCAAGGAGGGGTGCTCAAGTTACCGGATTCCGTGAAGTGCTGGGTGGTCCATTCAAGATGCTGAAGGGGGCTGCCTCACTTCAGGTTTTGGCGGGTAACTTGCCGCGCCCGTAGGGGTCTAGGATTTCATTGCACAGGCAATCAACACGACCAGGGGAACGTCGTGTTTCAGTAGCGGCTCTATGAAACCCAGGGATCCCAGATATCTATATTGTTTGTTGGATATAGTGCCCTCTAATTCAAATATTGGATCGCAGGTACGTGATTGCAATGATTGAGGGAGGACCTGCACCGATAGAACAGTCTTACTCGAGATGATAGTGTGCTATCTGGTTTTGTCTTTATCATTATATAGATGTTGATAGAGCCCATAGGATTCTTGCTTGACTACTAGCAGTATGATAGCGATCATATATGTGGGATATGGGGTCTATAAGCTCATCCTTAAAGTGTCCCTAGTCATGGGAGTTTCGAGACAGGGCATCGATACTCCAGAGTAGACTAGTGTATACATTCGAGACCCAGACGAGGGGCGGTGGCCAGTCTCACAAGCCATTGGTGTCAGTTGGATCACCTAAGATGTATACAGGTGCTCATTGGGTTATGAGTACACCGGACAAGACTCACCGGGAACTTGCTAGTTAGTATTATACCTAGCGTCAGATAGCAGTTCTCTGGTGACATGTGTACAGGTTAGTTCATCGACCTGAAGTCGTCATTTGTCTCATGTGAGTTCCCACTGTACTTTGATTTATACCCTACCACGGGTCAAAGGAGTCGTGCAAACAGGTATATTTTGGGTACAGTCCCGAGCCACATGGAGGCAGTGAGCAGATCTTTAGGGATTCGTCTCTCCCGGTATTGGGGGTGAGATCGCGCTGTGTTTAGAAGAGCCATTACACGAAATCCCTGGCCAGGGTAATCGAGATTTACTGGAAGGTATTCCAATAGTATCTCAGGGTGTTATGGGCTGCTCTCTGACACGACTTATGCAGCTATTGGGGGTCTGACGTTTACCGGCCCCCTAGGCCTAATATGCGATACTCATAGATGAATGGATCGGACTGTACGGATATTGTCACTATCAGGCTCAGTAGGGTTTATAGATGAGTTCGCTCGTCAGCTTCCCTTCCAATCAATACATAGGCAAACCGTTACGTACAGCTTGTACATCTGACGTACTAGTGGTTATACCCAGTGCCAGTGTCTTGATGAGTCATTAGAGTCCCCCACAGACACTTTCCTAAGTTCGGGCGAAACGTTGTAGAGGCCGTATGGATTTATGGCAGGGTTCGGAAAATGCACGTGCGTTTTCGCACGTGTCATTTTTCGGGCAGATAATACTGGTAGGCTTTGGTTTAAGCCGGATCCCAGTATTATACTGTGTAGATATAATATCTTTGTCTCAGTTGCATTTGTATTCGGTCGTAATAAAAATGTGGGTATGTTTATACTGTTACAGGGTTATCCTGAAATTCGTTTCAGGATCACTTTTGGAAGTTTCCAGTTTCCAGTTATCTATCACCCGTATTTAACATTCGGTTAAATACGGATTTGTCTTTTCTTCTTGAGGGTGAGTCATGTTTCTAGAAGGTTCTAGAAGTGGTGATTAGGCTTGTGACTCATTTGTTCATTAATGGTGCTTTGATTGTGCATTTATTGTGTTCATACTTGGTGTCTTTGGTGAGTCATGCTTTGATGTTATGTTATGATAAGTTCAAAGCTAAAGATCACCCTCCTAGCTCCTACACTCACCTCCCCCCTTTTCCTTTATATGGCCGGCCCCCTCATTGTGAGGAAATGATGGTTGTTCATTTGGTTATTTGCTTGAAAAGATTATGATAGTTTGGTGTATGGAAATTTCTTAGTTTATTCCATCACAATTCCAATTGGCAATTTCATTAACCGTTCGTCCATAGCCTTGGACGTAATGAGACAAAGTGTTCTACTCATTCTCTACATCATCTTGGTCGTCTCTTTTGGAAAACTTGACGATCGAGTTGCCTCGGTTCAGAGGCGGGAGCCCGTTTAAAGATCCGTCGACGTGGTGCCACCTGGACGACGAGACTGGAGTTTCAGAAGATCGAAGCCGCCGCAACAAAGCGTGGGATGATGGTTAAAGACCAAAGGACTCGGATCGTTCGGTATAACAATTCTACCCTCTTTACAATTTTTTAGTTTAGCTTTAATGGCCGATCCGGGTTATAATACGCGATAGCGCTAGTCGTAAAAGTTTTGTTCCGCAAATTGGCGTCTGTTAGACGGTCGGGGCGCTACCGTGGACTTACAGTGGTATCAGAGCCTTACCATTAAGCTATACTAATTTGTGATAACGCGTTTAAAACATAGATCAAATGGATTTTCAAAAATCACAATTTTCAAGGTCAAAGTTTCTGTTGATTTTTAAACTGTTCTAAAAATTATTTTGAGCACTTCAGAAAACAAAGCAGGCTTTTTGAAGCATACTGTACAAATTTGGTCACGTGATCTAATAAAACAGCCACGGATCCGCGGCCGTTTAGTTGGAACAGTGTTTCAAAATTGTACAGGGGCTTCTTTACAGGAAATTGTGGTTTTTGGTATTTTTTTTTAGTCCCATATTTTGTTACTGTATAGCAGATGTTTGTGGGGCCCACTTCGGGAAATTTTGTCAATCGAAATTTAAACGTGGTAGTTTACAGTACTTACTTTATATCTTCGACCGGGAATGTCATTTGATCGGTAAACCGCGTCTGATTGCTATAGTTCTTTTAGACGGGTTTGCGAACGTGACATTCGCGTTGATGTTCTGTGTTGTGCTGTGATGTTGCGGATTTGTCGTGGTGGATAGCAGGATGAAATGATAGTGCAGTTTAGATTTATTTGTACATTTGATATTGCGGGGCGAGCGTCCGACTTGTGGACTGCCGTCACTGCCTGTTGTATAATATTCTTTTAGGGCACGACCGTGTTGAGGTCGATGTACCCTTTGTACATATTTTTATTTCTGTACTAGGTTTATCCCGCGAAGGAGTGCACAGATAGCCGGGTTCTGGAGGGCAACGGGTCCGTATCTCATGGCTTTGAGAGGCAAAGGGACCTCACTCTAGAATTGGCAGACTATTCGCCGCACTCGTAGGGGTACAGGTTGACCCAAGGAGGGGTGCTCAATTTACCGGATTCCGTGAAGTGCCGGGTGTTCCATTCACTATGTTGTGGGGACTACCTCGCATCAGGTTTTGGCGGGTAACTTGCCGCACCTGTAAGGGTCTAGGTTTCATTTCATAAGCTATCCACGCGACCAGGGGAACGTCGGGTTTCAGTAGCGGCTCTGTGAAACCCGGGGATCCCAGATTATCTGTATTGTTCTGTGATGCTTATTACTTTTCTGTAATGTTGCATATTATCACGCCTGGAGCGATTATTGTATATTAGTTTATATACTATTAGATGTTGTATATGTTTTACACCCGCGCTAGTCCAGCCCCCGCTCTGTCGTTAGTTAAGTGACCTAACGGGTGATGAAGGGACCCAGTAACGAATATGGATGGCATATACGTACATTTTATTTTCGTTCTTTTCTGGTGTGATTGATTGATGGGACTGCATTGATTCTTATCAATGCAAGGATAAAACAAACCTATATTTGATATTGTTGGAACAATTTTTAAAAGGGAGTTATTACAAAGACGTTTCCTTTTGTTTTGCATAGCGGTATTTAGTTGGAATATCCTGCACCTCATTCCATGAGGAAAGAGCCGAGATCCCTTCACCGGGAGTGACTTCTTTAGCAAAAGGTTTTCGCTACTATATTTTTTATAAAATTCTATCAGGTTCCTTCGACGAGATCAAGTTCTTTACGTTAAAGGTTTTTCACCAAAAACCAGCCGTAATCCTCCGTCATTTCTTATGGATGGTCAGTAGTATTCAAGCTATGTTTGTTGGCCTACGTCAAGGCATAGTGTTTGGTAGCTGCTGAGGTATTCATTTGTTGCATAGATAGATGCATTAGTTTAGGACAGACGTACAGCCTTGTTGGCCTACGTCAAGGGCATATACGATGACCTAAATTAATCAGGACAACGACGGGTAGAACTTGACATGTGGCTTATGATTTGTTGGCCTACGTCAAGGTCATAAGTGCATGAGATAAAAAGTATATCGGGAGTTTCAAACATACAGGAAACTTTCCAGACTTGCGCATACCTTCTGGAGTGTGTTAACTTGAGTGGCTTCCATCAAGTTATCATGCGATGATAGTTGGATCCCGATTCTCACTGATGAGTTGGTTTACTCTTCGGGTGATCCCGACTAATTCTTCTTTCAGGTTTGGAGGAGAATTTGAGATTACAGTGGGAGGTTTCCTAATTAGATAAAGTGATAACCATTCTGATCTAGGTTAGAGTGCACGCAGAGTGTTTTTTTTCTCTCTCTCTCTTTGGCAGCGACCTTTGACCGACCCTAGACTATAACTCAGTGACCAAATTGACCGAACCTTCTTAATATACTGGCTTTTGGATTTTCTTTAGTTGCATAAGTCATTGCCGCTCCTTCTTTTACCCTTTGTATTTCTCAAAACAACCCGTATTACTACGAACATCCACTTCCATTGGATAGATCCATCGTATGGTTATATACGAACTCGAAGGGACTTCTTCGAGGATGGATCCAGGTTCAGGAGAAATAGAATTGGTTTATTCAGTTGTCTTTTATTATCGCCTTCTCTCAGGTTGCGAGGGCTCCTTGGTTTAGGAGGGTACACCTATTACGCTTATTGGATAATCTTATTCCAAACCATAGGCAGGTGCCGAAAGGTAGGGAATGATGAAAACCAATTAGCATAAGCCGGGTGTACAGAAGGTAATATGTAAAGACAAATAAAGGAATTAGAAAGAGGGCAAAATAAATTGCGACTACTAACATTCACGACCAAACCACGTGTTTTCATCGCCACTCCTACTTCACCTTTGATTTCTCCAGTACAACCCGTATCACTACGAACATCCAATTTCATTGGATAAATCCATCGTATGGTTATATACGAACTTGAAGGATATTTTTTCGAGGATGGATTCTGGTTCAGGAGAAATAAGAATAATGTTTATTCAGTTATCTTTTATCATCACTTTCTCTCAAGTTGTGAGTACTCCTAGGATTAGGAGGGTACACCTATTATTCTTACTGGATATTCTTCTTCCAAACCATAGGCTGGTGCCGAACGGTAGGGAAGGAAGAAAACCTTTTAGCCTAATGATGGTGTAAAGAAGGTAACGACTAAAGACAAATAAAGGGAATTGGGAAGATGGCAGGGAAATATACGGTTAAAGTCATGATTTGGATTATGAAAGAGGCATTACTAAGAATACAAGGACACCCCTTCGAAACATTTTCATGTTTCAGTTACACTGTGCATTGTTAATTGAAAACTGATTTCCCGATTAGATACTTACTCCAGGGTATGTATTTACCAGGTATGATTCTCACATCTGTATGGTTTTACAAATGTTGAGTGGGAGCAAGTTATTGGGAATTAGGTGATCATCCTCATTATATCAGAATTCGTTGTAATTGGTGATATTTGAGGAAATCGCCTGGGGAAAGTTTTCAACCTACGATGCACAGGTTTTGAGTTATTCAACTCAGCGGACTTATACAGAGTATTGTATGTTGTCCAGTGTCCATCAGGAAAAAGGGGTTGGTCCTCGTATTATATTCTATTTACCTGTGACTTCTCTAGTTTATAGACAAGTGTTTCGTAGAAATACAATGTCTAAGTATTGAGAAGTCATGGGTATAGGAATAAAGTAGAGAACCATGTATCGCAAGTATCGGGATTCTTCAAAGAAATCGAAGATGTAGATTCTTGTGATTGGTATTCAGTTGATAGTAATGGTTTTGAGAAACTTGTTTCTCAATCAGGTTACTCGTAATTGGAAGGATTCCTAAGTTGAGTAATGCTGATTAGCCTCTTCCCATTAAGTTGATATGCACTGGAGACAGCTGCATGATTAGAATTTGGTTCCAATTAAATAAGTACCAATGTTTCTATATTGGATATAGAATGCTTCATATATTAACGATGTTAAGGTAAAGGGAGTTGTCTAGCTTACGCTTAAAACCAGACACTGGATAACTCAAGGCACGTTTCTGTAATGGCAGTTTGTGGGTTGGCCCTAGCTTTGACGAGGGTTGATTTTCTACCATTTGGAAGATCAATAGTGACATTGTTCTTGACTCGCCACAGTTTTATTAAAATGGATTTTTTCAGAAAACAGTAGTGGGAGTATGGTAGAACTGGAAGTGATTCCAGAACCGCAAACGATTATGGAATATTTAATAGGACCTATATATTCAATCAGGTTTGACATTCTAATAGCCACTCCGCAGATATGGTGGGTAACCTCAGACACCCGAGAGGTACTCCGGTAGCCTCAAGGACGGTGACAGGGAGGTTCTTGTTTACCCAGACTTGACACTACTGTTGTTCCAGACTATGAGACCCGGCAGGAGGATATGTATAGCGTTGTTCTAAACTAGTTTTAGAAATGTACGTATATATTATTCTGCCAGAGGGTTGTCGTAGTCAGTGGGAGCAGCGGAAGCATAGTGGGCAAGTAGCTAATCTCTATTTATAGACTTGAGAAAATATAGCGGAGATAGATCATCTAATTTTTGATGCGACAATCATGGATTTTGACTTCATCAGAATAGGGGATGGATCTGTTGAGAAGGTAGTAGGGTGTGATGTCCTGGTATTTGGATGACATACACAGAGTAGGAAGTAAAATTCCTATACTACGATCGGTTGTACTGTGGTCATCACACAGTTGTTTCTCCACAAAGGACATGGATATAATATCTGACATTCTGGATACTAGATCTATGGTTTTAGATCTAGATTTGGGTAGTTTCCTAATGTGGGTACTTTGACAGTATTCTAATAGTATTTTAGAATAGTAGACTCCTGGCATGGTGGTGTACCTGCAGGTGATGGAGTCACCCTCTCTAAAAGTGTCTTACAGACTAAAGGGAAGAGGGACGTACATGATTGACAGATCACTTGCTTAGGCAACTGAGTCAATCGTGAGATGTCAAGAACCACACCAGATGTCGTTTTTGCACTAGATGCGATAAGTTTATAATTAATCTAATCCTGACGAAACATACTGAAACAGTTATAGAACATAAGTACATCTTCTACGGATTAGATGACGCCAGCCTCCTTCGGGAGACGGTTATTATTCCAGGCTTCACAGGTGACCTGGATGACAGAGTGATTGTCAGAGTTACAGTTTTCCCTCAGGCTAGGGACAGTATTATAGACAGGTGGTCCAAGAGGATACTGAGGGAGGCATGGTGCTGGACACTGATTAGTTTCAGTGATTGATACAGTCTAAGAAGTTTGGATTTGGAGTTCATTTATGAATTAGGTCCCATCAGATATCCGGACATATTCTAAGACATGTATTACTGAATTCGGCAAATGGTTCTCTCTACGAATTTGAGATTAAGAGAGACATAGAAAGAAACATCGGGGCGGATCCACTCACTGAGGCTATTTCTCGAACACAATAGTTTTGCAAACGAGCTTTGTGAAACTGATTAGTAGAGGAGTTGGATATTCGGTATCACACGAGCTATGAGTACGCGACATCGCAATAATTATCCTTAAGTGCAAGTGGGAGATTGTTGGATATAGTGTCCTCTAAGTCAAATATTGGATCGCAAGTACGTGATTGCAATGATTGCGGGAGGACCTACACCGATAGAACAGTCTTACTCGAGATGATAGTGTGCTATCTGGTTTTGTCTTTATCATCATGTAGATGTTGATAGAGCCCATAGGATTCTTGCTTGACTACCAGCAGTATGATGACGATCATATATATGGGAGATGGGGTCTATAAGCACATCCTTAAAGTGTCCCTAGTCGTGGGAGTTTCGAGACAGGGCATCGATACTCCAGAGTAGACTAGTGTATACATTCGAGACCCCGACGAGGGGCGGTGGCCGGTCTCACAAGCCATTGGTTTCAGTTGGATCACCTAAGATGTATACAGGTGCTCATTGGGTTATGAGTACACCAGACAGGACTCGTCGGGAACTTGCTAGTTGGTATTATACCTAGCGTCAGATAGCAGTTCCCTGGTGACATGTGCAAAGGTTAGTTCATCGACCTGAGGTCGTCATTTGTCTCATGTGAGTTCCCACTGTACTTTGATTTATTCCCTACCACGGGTCAAAGGAGTCGTGCAAACAGGTATATTTTAGGTACAGACCCGAGCCACATGGAGGCAGTGAGCAGATCTTCGGAGAATCGTCTCTCCCGGTATTGGGGGTAAGATCGCGCTGTGTTTAGGAGAGCCATTACACGAAATCCCTGGCCAGGGTAATCGAGATTTACTGGAAGGTATTCCAGTAGTATCTCAGGGTGTTATGGGCTGCTCTCTGACACAACTTATGCATCTATTGGGGGTCTGACGTTTACCGGCCCCCTAGGCCTAATATGCGATACTCATAGACGAATAGACCGGACTGTACAGATATTGTCACTATCAGGCTCAGTAGGGTTTATAGATGAGTTCACTCGTCAGCTTCCCTTCCAATCAATACATAGGCAAACCGTTACGTACAGCTTGTACCTCTGACGTGCTAGTGGTTATACCAGTGCCAGTGTCTTAATGAGTCATTAGAGTCCCCCACAGACACTTTCCCAAGTTCGGGCGAAACGTTGTAGAGGCCGTATGGATTTATGGCAGGGTTCGGAAATTGCACGTGCGTTTTCGCACGTGTCATTTTTCGGGCAGATAATACTGGTAGGGTTTGGTTTAAGCCGGATCCCAGTATTATACTATGTAGATATAATATCTTTGTCCCACTTACATTTGTATTCGGTCGTAATACAAATGCGGGTATGTTTATACTGTTACGGGGTTATCCTGAAATTCGTTTCAGGATCACTTTTGGAAGTTGCCAGTTTCCAGTTTTCTATCACCCGTATTTAACATTCGGTTAAATACGGATTTGTCTTTTCGTCTTGATGGTGAGTCATGTTTCTAGAAGGTTCTAGAAGTGGTGATTAGGCTTGTGACTCATTTGTTCATTAATGGTGCTTTGATTGTGCATTTATTGTGTTCATACTTGGTGTCTTTGGTGAGTCATGCTTTGATGTTATGTTATGATAAGTTCAAAGCTAAAGATCACCCTCCTAGATCCTACACTCACCTCCCCCCTTTTCCTTTATATAGCCGGCCCCCTCATTGTGAGGAGATGATGGTTGTTCATTTGGTTATTTGCTTGAAAATATTATGATAGTTGGGTATATGGAAATTTCTTAGTTCATTCCATCACAATTCCAATTGGCAACTTCATTAACCATTCGTCCATGGCCTTGGACGTAATGAGACAAAGTATTCTAATCATTCTCTACATCATCTTAGTCTTCTCTTTTGGCAAACTTGACGATTGAGTTGTTAGTTATATGTATGCCCTAGAGGCCATTACTGTACATAGGATGTATATTGAAGTGGATGCTGGGACATATATAGGGAGGACTTTCTTGCTCGGCATGATAGTATGCTATCTGGTTACTCTTTACCTTAACGTGTATACTGATTGTCTCTCTGTTACATGTTAGTAAAGCCCTTAGGATGTGTACTTGACTACCTGGGCTATGATGCGGATCATACTAGTGGGGACATGGTAGTCTATAAGTACATCCTTCAAGGTCCCTAGTCGTGGGTGTATCGAGACGGGGCATCGATATACCAGTGTAGACTAGCGTATAACTTCTCGACCCATACAGATGGGCGATGGATGATCCCATATCCATTGGTGTTTGACATCAGAGATGATATACGGGTGCTCAGTGGAGACTGGGTACACTGGACGGACTCACCAAGAACTCCCAGATAGTATTATACCTTACGTCAGATGGCAGTTCTTTGGTGACACTGGTACAGGTTTGTCTGTAGACCCGAGATCGTCATAGAGTCTTGTGTGATTCCCACTGTGCTTTGATTTCCACCTTACCACGTCCATGAGGGCGTGCAAAACGGTGGCTTTTGGGTACAGTCCCGAATTACATGGAGGCAATGAGCGATAGGAGGGGATTCGTCTCTCCCGGTATAAGGAGTTGATGTTGCGCTGTGTTCAATTGGCTATAACCGGAAATCCCTGGCCAAGGTTACTGAGATTTACTGGTAAGTGTTACCAGTAGTTTCTCGAAACGTTATAGACCTCATATTGACACGACTTATCGAGCTACTGGGGTCTGACGTTTACCACCCCTAGGCAAGATATGCGACATATCAGACGAACAAACCGGACTGTACGGTAAGTGTTACTGGTTGGATTCACAGGAGTGTGAGCGGGCTTGCTCGTCGATCTTCTGATCGCTCAATACCCGGATGGCCGTTACGTTTAGCAGACCGCTTGCGGCTTGTGGGTGTTTGATATGATCATCACCTGTTGTCGGCATATTGACGAGTTTTTAGAGTCCTACACAGAGGTTTCCTGGCTCAAGCGAAATGAAATAGGAGCGCATATGAGATATGTGCGGGAACGAGAATAATACCAGTATGTGATACTGAATTCTATTCTCGCGATTTGTATCATCGGTCGGTTGTATATGATATAGCCGGGTTATCGAATCAAGTGTTGATTCGATACGTTGATACACTTAATACTAGTCGGTTATGTGCTACATGACCGGATCATTAAATCAAGTGTTGATTTAATGATTTAATGTATAATTATATATTTGATATATTACTTTACATTAACTAGTATTGGTTCACTCAAGATTGATTTTCTCACTTGAATTGCACAAGTTGTATATGTGATATATTTTTGTGCACTTGTTTGTATCATGTTTGATGATACATGCAAACTTCGGTGTATGTTTGATTAAACCATGGTTAGTTAATAGTTAGGGTTTCATTTGATTTATTTATTTATTTATTTCATTTTGGCTTAAGATAAAATGGTGGCTTTATTTGGATTTTGTTGAAGCTTCATGAAGCTTTGAAAAAGCTTTGACCATTTTGTTTTATTCCTTAAACCTAACCATTAAACCTAATCCTAGTTTATTCTCTACACACTGTAGGGTTCCTAGGAACACTAATGAGATCTCACAAGGCATCAACCATGCCAATTTCAAATTTTTCCGGTGCCGAGAAACCCTAATACGGATCGTTAACTAGGGTTTAGGCGAAACATGCAACTAGTTAACAACTTAACTAAGTGAAAGAGACTACAACCTTTGTAGATCCGGTCCTCCACCTCCATAGCTCCGTGATGAAGTCCCTCCGCTGTATCCATCGGATCCCGGACTCTCACGGTGGTTTCATCGAAGAGATGATCGGGCTAGGTCGTCGACTTCGATGCCGAAGATGATCTACGTCGAGGCAGCACAAGATCAAGCTCCCACTTCACCAAGTCATGAAAATTGTGAAGAAAACACCCTATACTACATGGCAAGTGGTAGAGGATGAAGAAATAGGAAGTGGGTTCACTTTAGAATTGGATTTCTCACTCTTTTTCTCAAATTACCATTGAAGCTTGCAAGCTTTTTCTTCTTGAAGAAGAAGAGGAAGAAGAAAAGGAATATCATAAGAATTAATTGGAAAATAGAAAATAAGTTATTCTTATCATATAGCAACCATGGTCAAGTGTAGAGAATAAACTAGGGTTAGGTTTAATGGTTAGGTTTAAGGAATAAAAAAAAATGGTCAAAGCTTTTTCAAAGCTTCATGAAGCTTCAACAAAATCCAAATAAAGCCACCATTTTATCTTAAGCCAAAATGAAATAAATAAATAAATCAAATGAAACCCTAACCATTAACTAACCATGATTTAATCAAACATACACCCAAGTTTGCATGTATCATCAAACATGATACAGACAAGTGCACAAAAATATATCACATATACAACTTGTGCAATTCAAGTGAGAAAATCAATCTTGAGTAAACCAATACTAGTTAATGTAAAGTAATATATCAAATATATAATTATATATTAAATCATTAAATCAACACTTGATTTAATGATCCGGTCATGTAGCACATAACCGACTAGTATTAAGTGTATCAACGTATCGAATCAACACTTGATTCGATAACCCGGCTATATCATATACAACCGACCGATGATACAAATCGCGAGAATAGAATTCAGTATCACATACTAGTATTATTCTCGGTCCCGCACATATCTCATATGCGCTCCTATTTCATTTCGCTTGATCCAGGAAACCTCTGTATAGGACTCTAAAGACTCGTCAATACGCCGGCAGCAGGTGATGATCATATCAAACACCCACAAGCCGCAAGCGGTCTGCTAAACGTAACGGCCACCCGGGTATTGAGCGATCAGAAGATCGACGAGCAAGCCCGCTCACACTCCTGTGAATCAACCAGTAACACTTACCGTACAGTCCGGTCTATTCGTCTGATATGTCGCATATCTTGCCTAGGGGTGGTAAACGTCAGACCCCAGTAGCTCGATAAGTCGTGTCGATATGAGGTCTATAACGGTTCGAGAAACTACTGGTAACACTCACCAGTAAATCTCAGCAACCCTGGCCAGGGATTTCCGGTTATAGCCAATCGAACACAGCGCAACATCAACTCCCTATACCGGGAGAAACGAATCGCCTCCTATCGCTCATTGCCTCCATGTGATTCGGGACTGTACCCAAAAGCCACCGTTTTGCACGCCCTCTTGGACATGGTAAGGTGGAAATCAAAGCACAGTGGGAATCACACAAGACTCTATGACGATCTCGGGTCTACAGACAACCCTGTACCAGTGTCACCAGAGAACTGCCATCTGACGTAAGGTATAATACCATCTGGGAGTTCTCGGCGAGTCCGTCCAGTGTACCCAGTCTCCACTGAGCACCTGTATATCATCTCTGATGTCAAACACCAATGGATATGGGATCATCCATCGCCCATCTGTATGGGTCGAGAAGGTATACGCTAGTCTACACTGGTATATCGATGCCCCGTCTCGATACACCCACGACTAGGGACCTTAAAGGATGTACTTATAGACTACCATGTCCCCACTAGTATGATCTGCATCATAGTCCAGGTAGTCAAGTACACATCCTAAGGGCTTTACCAACATGTAACAAAGAGACAATCAGTATACACGTTAAGGTAAAGAGTAACCAGATAGCATACTATCATATTGAGCAAGAAAGTCCTCCCTATATATGTCCCAGCATCCACTACAATATACATCTTATGTACAGTAATGGCCTCTAGGGCATACATATAACTAACAATCTCCCACTTGCACTAGGGCCATCTGTAGCAGTGGTTGTAGTATCTCATACTCAACCATCCCATAAAAGTCTCTCGCTGGGAATAGGCCTTCGTGAGTAGATCCGCCGTGTTACCCTCTGAGTCTGCTCTCCTAACCTCGATCACCCTGGAGATCAACTTTCTCCATGATCAGGTGATGCTGCCTCAGAATACGTCTGGGTCACTGATGGGAACGGGGTTCCTGGGCCAAAGCCACACGTCCATTGTCACACAATGGTAGGATCCAAGTTCATCTCATGAACAAATATACACCCAAACTGCCTCTTTGGTAGCATCTTAAGTAGCGATGTATCCAGCCTTTATCGTCTAGAATGTCACGGTATTTAGCTTGGAACTCTTCCAACATACCGTCCCTTTACTGAGGGTAAAGACAATGCCTGTGACTGACATTCAGTCGTCTTTATCACCCTGGAACCCTTCCAGTGATTCTCCCCAAGATCAATTGATACCATCTCACTACAGCTAGTGAGTGTCCTAATATCCAATTAGATCTATCTCATAGATCCAAAATCCAGGATTTAGTAGGTATCACTTTGATCCTATATGGAGAATCATTGTGATAAGAGGAGATTGACCGAGCGTAGCATGGTAAACTCCTTTCTTATCAAGAGTGTGTCATCCACGTACTCTACGAGGATCACCACCATACTCCCTACTACCTTTTTGTTTATACAAGGTTCATCTACCATTTTGATGATGTCAAACTCTTTGACTAACTCATCAAAACAGATGTTCCAACTCCGCGATGCCTGCTTTATCACATAAAACATCTTGCACATGTTTCCACTGCTCCCACTATTTACGAAGCCCTCTGGCTGTGTACTTATAGACGCACTCTTTTAAATCATTATTTAGAAAAGCAGTCATGGCACCCAACCGCCAGATATCGTAGTCATGGTATGCAGCCGTGGCAACTTGGATCTGGATGGACTTAAGCTTGGTTACTTGAAAAAGGTTTCATCATAATCCACGCCTGGTAAATGATGCAAACTTTTAACAAGCCTAGCTTTGAAAGTCTCAACTTTTCCATCGACACCAAGTAATCTTCTCAAGATATACTTGCTCCTGATGGGGATTTAACCCTCAGATATAGCAACCAAAGTCCATACTTTGCTGCTGTACATGGATTCCATCTCAGATTGCTAAGCATCCAGCCATTCTTACAGAGTGCCTACTCTTGATGGCCAGCTCGAAACTAGTTTGGTCATCATCTCATGATGCAATCCTCGCTCCCACTATCATAGAGAAACCCAAGTAACTCTCAGGTGAGTGAGGAACCTTACTAGATCGGCGGAGAGGCTGAGGTTCGTTGGAATCTACTAAATCCTTTGGTTCTGTCAAATCATCAGCTGCAGTTTGTATAGCTGGAACATTTCCAATTCTACATAACAGACCTTGCCTCGAGCTTGTCCGGATTTTGCTTTTAGACATGGCCAGACAACCCCAAACCTTAACTATTTTAAGATATGGGCTCTTCCCTTTCCATATCACATATGAAGTGGTAGGCAACTAATTTGATCGGGACCCTATTCAATAGGTATGCAACTTCATAAGTGCATAACTCCCAAAAGGAAATACGCAACTCAGTAGCACTCATCATAGAGCACACCATATCAAATAGGGTGTATCTGCTCCGCCCCGATATACCATCATGCAATGGTGTATACGGAGGAGTAATGCTGAGAGAGAATCTCATTCTCCTTTAGAACAGTCCAGGATTTCCGTGCACAAGAATTCTCCTCCCTGATCTCATCAATGGACATAATACTTATACTCTTATTTTGATTCTCTACTTCTAACTTATATTCTGTGAATATCTCAAAAGGTTCAGACTCATGTTTCAACAGGAACATATGACTGAATCTTGAGAGATCATCAGAGAATGTAATGAAGTATAAAGAACCGGTCGTGGCATGTGTAGACAGGGGACCTTTATACATCAACATGTATCATCCCAAGAGTTCACTAACTCTTTCTCTGTTTCCAATAAACAGAGCTATAGTCATCTTATCTTCGTGACATGACTGGCGAGTTTCACAAGATGTAAATTCAAACTGATTTAAATATGCATCTACAATGCAACTTAGGCTAGTCGGGTCACATTGATCTGACCTAGTCTACAATGCCTCAAGAAGAATTCGTTCATTTCTGAACTCTTCCTCTTATGTGTGTTCATATACTAAGAACTGTAGTTTTATTTAGAACGTCAAAGCTTTTAGATAACATGCCTGAACCGATCAACTTTTGATATAGGAAATGTTCAAAACATTATCCAACAATACAAAATTTTTTCATTTCTTTACTAATAAAGAGACTGATATGATTTTGTATATCAGGTTCGGCATCTAATAACATCTGTTCAGAATCAATGTATTTGGTAATACAGGGTAACAGTGACCAACAGACTTGGCTGCAACGCTTGCACCGTTTTCTGCCTCATGAAACTTATCACCCGTTCTCAGTTCTCTACCTACCTGTAGCCTTATGTAACAGATTACATATCTGGGATCCTGATCCGGTATCAAATACCCAGGACGTAGAGGATACAGAGAAACAGTTCTTTGTAATGAACACACCCGATGAAGATGCATCATCATGCACTTTCTTTGTTTGGGCGGCACGGGAAATCTGGTATTCCCCAATTTCCTGCTCTGTCTTATAACATTTATAAGTTGGAGCGGGACCAACGTTCCCCAGCTCAGTATAACAAGGGGGTTCGGTCAATATTCCGTATTATTATCTTGATTAAGGCGTGACATGGTCGCTACCAGGAGAGAGAGAGAAGAAAACACTCAGCGTGCGCTCTTGCAAGAATAGATTGGTTATTATTTTATCTAATCAGGATAGCTTCCACTATTTTTATCAAATCTTCCTTCAAACCCTAAAAGGAAAGACTAGCCGGGATTAATTACACGCTACAAGTTCTCCAATCTTTCAGCCAGGCTAGTGTCGGTACTTTGAGGGAAGTCCCCCGTGCTTTCGCACGAACCTAATTAATGTAAACCTCGTTTTCCCAGAGGCGTAACCCCGTTGACACCTTTCTAGACACCTACTTGATCGGCTAATTGTAATGTGTAAAACTCTCCCAGGTGTAACAATTACTCGCAGTGGGTATCGGGATCCAACTATCTCATAGAAGGTATGCAATCTCATTGCAAATTTCAACACTTGAAATTCCCGATAATTTTGCCCCTAGCACCCTATGACCTTGACGGAGGTCAACAAACCATAGGCTACTAGTCAAGTTCAAACCGTCATTTCTTGATTGAATCAAACCCACCCGAACGTCCCTTGACGGAGGTCAACAAAGTCGTACGACTACCCTAATCCAATCTGCATCATATGCATAAGCAGATAAATACTAGTTAGCTACCGCACACTACGCCTTGACGGAGGTCAACAAACGTAGCACGAATACTAAGTAGGACTTATCTGAAATGACGGAGGGCTACGACAGGTTTTTCTGAAAACCTATTGCGTAATGAACTTGATATCATTGTAGGATCGAATGAATTTTGAAATGGAGTGTTTTTGAGGCTTTTCTAGTTTTGCTAAAGGAGTCACTCCCGGTGAAGGGATCGTCGGTCCTTTCCTCGTCGAATGAGGTATGGGATATATCATATATATCACTGTGCAAAGCAGAAACTATAGAAGCAATCAAAAGACAAACCGAGAGTTGTAGAATCTGCCAGTTATTGCTAAAGGAGTCACTCCCGGTGAAGGGATCTCGGTCCTTTCCCTATCGAATAAGGTGCAGGATGTTCTATAAGGAACACCGCGATGCAAAGCAAGAACTGTAGCTACCTATTTTATTTTGAAATTCGATTCCAAAACATCTTAGGTTTGTTTTCTTTAATTAATCATATTAATGAAGTCCAATCATTTAAATACCTAAACATCATAGATAAGTACGACGTACACTTATGCCATTCGCATTCGCCTCGATGTCCCCTCATGCACCGTTAGGTTAGGTAACTAACGGCAGAGCGGGGCAGGGCTAGCGCGGGTGTAAAACATAAGTAACGTCTATATAATATATCATATATACTATATACAGTATTTATCACAGAACATATCAAATGATCACATCACAGATATCGCAGCAGAAAATATCATATGAAATATTGGATATACTAGGACGTCCGTATTTTCAATACGAGCCAGTATAAAACATGGATTCCACGGTCGCGATGAATAACCAAACCCACACCCTAGACCCCTACGAGAGCGGCAAGCAACCCTACCAATTCTAGAGTTAGGAGACCCAAACTCGACTCTTCGAGTTGGTCTCCCACTGGACTCCAGAACCCGGTTACTTATGCCCTCCTCCTTGGGTCTATCCTAGTGCGGAAAAATAAATAATATACAAACGGTGACATCTTCCGCAACCTGGAAGTGCCCCAATAAAAGAATATTACATACAAGTTTTTACATGAATGAAAATGAAAAACACTCATATCACATAAAAAAACCCCGGCTATTCAAACACGACGATCCAATATAACATATCCAGCAATACATAACATCACATGTCATCAACGTAAATAAATATGCGCATCCCAATTGTCGTTGACATATAGCAACGAAACCGACGATATCACATATTACACTTACGGTCACAGAAAAGAAAGTGTAAAACTACAACAGTTGGAATCCGCAACCTTCTTAAACATCGCATGCCTAATCAAATGAATTCCTTAGACATCGCATGCCTAACATTCATTCAGTTATCTCATAACTACTTGTGAATTCCAATTATTGTATCCCATTCCAGATAACTAGAAAATGTTAAACTTTCCGATCGAACATTCAAACACCCAAGTTTTCCCGATACAGCTCAACACATGAAATAGGTTTAAAAACATCCAGTTCATGCCTCAGTACCAACGGTCCAGCCGTAGAAGGGTCAAGCCAACGCCTCACATGTGGCACGCCGTACTGCCCCAAACCCTAAGGTTCAAAGAGCGGTTCAAGACGGTCACATAATCGAGTTAAGTTTTGTTGTCTTCTAGAGGGTCCATCGCATTACTTGCACTACTTAGAATGTCTTTAAACCACGGAAAAATCCAACACTTGGAAATTTCCCGGCAGGGGAAAAATTGGGTTTTTTTATCCGGTCGAACTTTTTAACATATTCAAAAATTATCCGGAAAAAACACAGACAAAATTAGACAGTCCGATCGAATTTCCGAACTCCCAATACAACCCAGAAAACTCAACTTTTGAGTTCAGATTAAAAATTCCCAGGAAAACCAGCACAACAATATAGGAATTACTGTACAAAATTCAATGAAAAAGGAGACCGTACGGCCGTGGAACCGCCGCACATGCCAGCCTCGTGCCGCGGTTCCGCGGTGGTTTAATTGAATTCGGCCCTCATTTTTCATAGTAATTCATATAAGACCCTGCTTGTTTTTCTGCATATTTTTAATTCGAAAAAATCCCCGATTTCAAAAAATGTACAGAGAGCAATTTGGAGTTAGGGTTTCGGGTTCGATCGGGTTTCTAACTTCGTCTACGCATCGCCTAAGGATTTAGCTAGGCTCTGATACCACTGTAGGGTTCCTAGGCACACTAATCGAGTTGCCTCGGTTCAGAGGCGGGAGCCCGTTTAAAGATCCGTCGATGTGGTGCCACCTGGACGATGAGACTGGAGTTTCAGAAGATCGAAGCCGTCGCAACAAAGCGTGGAATGATGGTTAAAGACCGAAGGACTCAGATCGTTCAGTATAACAATTCTACCCTCTTTACAATTTGTTAGTTTAGCTTTAATGGCAGATCCGGGTTATAGTACGCGATAGCGCCAGTCGTAAAAGTTTTGTTCCCACAAATTAGCGTCTATTCGACGGTCGGGGCGCTACCGTGGACTTACATTGTTCTGTGATGCTTATTACATTTCTGTGATGTTGCATTTTATCACGCCTTGAGCGAATATTATATATTGATATATATACTAGTAGATGTTGTATATGTTTTGCATCCGCGCTAGTCCAGTCTCCGCTCTGACGTTAGTTAAGTAACCTAACGGGTGATGACGGGACCCAGTGGCGAATGCGGATGGCATATACGTACATCATTATTTTCGTTCTTTTGTGGTGTGATCAATTGATGGGACTGCGTAGATTCGGATCAATGCAAGCTAAACAAACCTATTCTGATGTTGTTGGAACATTTTTTTAAAAAAAGTTGTTATTGCAAGGACGCTCTCTTTTGTTTTGCACAGTGGTATTCGGTTGGAATATCCTGCACCTCAGTCGACAAGGCAAGGGCCTAGATCCCTTCACCGGGAGAGAACCCTTGGACAGAAGTTTGCGTCAGGGAAATAACTTCACTATAGTCGTTTACTTTTGCTTTGCATCGTGGTATTCAGTTGGAATATCCTGCACCTCATTCTACGGGGAAAGAGCCGAGATCCCATCACCGGGAGTGACCTCTTTTGCAAAGGTTTTCGTCACTATATTTTTATAAAAAGCTATCCGGTTCCTTCAACGATATCAAGTTTATTACGTTAAAGGTTTTCGCCAGAAACCATTCGTAGCCCACCGTCGTTTCATATGGATAGTCAATAGTATTCAATCTGTGTTTGTTGGCCAAAGTCAAGGCACAGTGATTGGTAGCTGTTGGGTATTCATATGCAGCATAGATATATGCGTTGGTTTGGGACAGTCGTACTACCTTGTTGGCCAAAGTCAAGGGTAGGTACGGGTGGGTTCAAATTAACCTGGAGAATGACGGGTAGAACTTGACATGTAACTTATGATTTGTTGGCCAAAGTCAAGGTCATAAGAGCATGGGGTAAAAATCACATCGAGAGTTTCTAAAGAAACTGAAACTTGCCAGATATGCGCATACCTTCTGGAGTGTGATAACATGAGCGGATTCCGTCACGTTATCATGCGATGATAGTTGGATCCCGATTCCCACTGATGAGTTGGTTTACTCCTCGGGTGATCCTGACTAATTCTTCTTTCAGGTTTGGAGGAGAATTTGACGTTACAGTGGGAGATTTCCTGATTAGATAAAGTGATAACCATTCTGATCTAGGTTAGAGTGCACGCTGAGTGTTTCTTTTCTCTCTCTCTTTGGCAGCGACCATGACCCGACCTTTGACTATGACTCAGTGACCAAGATTAACCGAACCTTCTTAAAACACTGACTTTTGGATTGTCAGAGTTGCAAACCTCATTGCCACTCCTACTTTTACCATTTTCTCCAGGACACCCCGTATTACTACGAACGTCTACTTCCATTGGATAAAACCATCGTATGGTTATATACGAACTCGAAGGAATTTATTCGAGGATGGTTTCCGGTTCTGAAGAAAACGAATAGGAATATTCAGTTGTCTTTTCCTTTTACCTTCTCTCAGGTTGCGAGTACTTCTTAGTTTAGGAGATAGTACAACTATTACGCAAATTGGATAGTCTTCTTCTAAACCTTAGGCTGGTGCCGAACGGTGGGGAATGAAGAAAACCAATTAGCCTAACGATGGTGTACAGAAGGTATTATGTAAAGACAAATAAAGGGATTAGAAGGAGGGCAAAGTAAATTGCGACTTCTATTAATGACCAAACCAAGTATTTCATTACCACTGCCACTTCACCTTTGTATTTCTCTAGGACACTCCGTATCACTATGAAGATCTACAGTTATTTGGATATTCCATCGTATGGTTATATGCGAACTCGAAAGGAACTTGTTCCAGTTCGGGGATGGATTCTGGTTCAGGAGAAATAGGAATAAAGTTTATTCAGGTGTCTTTTATCTTTACCTTTTCTCGCGTTGCGAGTGCTCCTAAGATTAGGACAGTACACCCATTATGCTTATTGGATAGTCTTCTTCCAGACCATAGGCTGGTGCCGAACGGTAGGGAAGGAAGAAAACCATTTGGCCTAAAAGGGTGTGCAGAAGGTAATGACTAAAAGACATATAAAAGGATCTGGAGAGATGGAAAAGAAGTATACAGTTACAGTTGTGAATCTGATAATGGAAGAGGCATTACTAGGAATACCCGGATACCCCTACGAAACATTTTAATGTTTCAGTTTCACTGTGTACTATTAAAAGAAAACTGATTTCCCAATTAGCCCTTGCTCCAGGGTATGTATTTACCAGGTATGATTCTCACATCTGTATGGTTTTACAGATGATGGGTGGGAGTAAATTATTGGGAATTAGGTGATCATCCTCATTATATCGGAATTCGTTGTAATTGGTGATATTTGAGGAAATCGCCTGGGTTGTTTGCCGGACGGCAAATATTTGGTTTTGAATATCCGCTGTTATGCACCAATTTCAAATTGATATATTTGTACGTCTATTTTATAGAGTGAGATATACCTTTTTGAAATTATGTCTATGACATTTACCTATATCAGTGGATGGTTAGGTAAGGAGCATTAAACAGCGGTGTAATTCTTTTTAACCATAAGTACAGTTTTCAACCTACGACACACAGGGAATGAGTTATCAGACTCAAGGGACTTATACAGAGTATTGTATGTTGTCCAGTGTCCATTAGGACAGAGGGGTTGGTCTTCGTACTATATTCGGTTTACTTATGACTTCTCCATTTTTTAGACATGTGTTTCGTAGAAATGCAGGGTCTGAGTTTTGAGAAGTTATAGGTATAAGAATAGAGTAGAGAACCAGGTATTGCAAGTATCAGGATTCTTCAAGGTGATCGAAGATGTAGATACTTGTGTGTGGTATTCAGTTGATAGTAATGGTTTTAAGAGATCTTGCTTCTCTTTCAGGTTACTCATAATTGGAAGCACTCCTAGGTTGAGTAATGTTGATCGGCCTCATTCCATTTAGTTGACATGCACTGGAGACAGCTGCATGATTTGAATCTGGTTCAATTAAATCAGTGCCTCTGTTTCTATATTGGATATAGAACAGTTCATATCTTAACATTGTTAAGGTACGGGGAGTTGTCCAGCTTATGCTTAAAACCAGACTCTGGATAACTCAAGGCACGTTTCTGTAATGGCTGTTTGTGGGTTGACCCAGGCTATGACGAGGGTTGACTTTCTACCATCAGGAAGATCAATAGTGATATTGTTCTTGAATCGCTACGGTTTTAATAAAAATGGATTTTTTCAGAAAACAGTAGTGGGAGAATGGTAGAACTGAAAGTGATTCCAGAACCGCAAACGATTACTGAAGATTTGATAAGAACTTAAAGATTCAATCTGGTTTGACATTCCATTAGCCACTACGCAGATATGGTGGGTAACCTCAGGCACTCGAGAGGTACTTCGGTATGCTCAAGGACGGTGGGAGGGAGGTTCTTGTTTACCCAGACTTGCCATTATTGTTGTTCCAGACTGTGAGACCCAGCAGGAGGATGAGTATAGCGTCGTTCTAAACTAGCTTTAGAAGTGCACATGTATGTGACTCTGCCAGAGGGTTGTCGTAGTCAGTGGGAGCAACAGAAGCATTGGTGGACAAGTGGCTTATGTCTATTTATAGACTAAAGCAGATACAGCGGAGATAGATCATCTATTTCTGATGTGACAGTCATATGTTTGACTTCATCAGAATAGGGGAAGGATCTGTTAAGAAGGTAGTAGGGTGTGATGTCCTGGTATTTGGATGACATACACAGATTAGGAAGTGAAATTCCTATACTACGGTCGGTTAAACTTTGGTTGTCACACAGTGGTTTCTCCACATAAGAATTGGATATTATATCAGGCATTCTGGTTACTAGATTTATGGTTTTAGATCTGGATTTGGGAAGTGTCCCAATCTGGGTACTTAGATACCATTCTAAAGGTGTTTTAGAATAGACGGCTCCTGGCACGGTAGTATACCTTCAGGTAATGGAGTCACCCTCTATAAAGGTGTCTTACAGACTAAAAGGGAGAGGGATGTGGATGATTGGCAGATCACTTTCTTAGGCAACTGAGTCAATCATGAGATGTAAAGTACCACACCAGATGCTATTTTTGCACGAAATGCAGTAAGTAGATATGAATCCAATCCTGGAGAAACGATCGGAAGCAGTTTTAGAACATAAGTTGATGTTCTAGGGAAATGATAACGGCAGCCTCCTTTAGGAGACGGTTATCATTCCAGGCTTCCAAGGTGACCTGGATGACAGAGTGACTATCAAAGTTATAGATCTCCCTCTGAAGAGGGGCAGTATTTTGGACAGGTGGTCCAGGCGGATACTGAGGGAGGCATGGCACAGGATACTTATTAAGTTCAGTTGACGATACAGTCTAAGAAGTTTGGATTTGGAGTTCACTTATGAACTAGGTCCCATCAGACATCCAAACATATTCTAAGACAGGTATTGCTCATTTTGGGAGATGGGTTTCTCCGCGAACTTGAGATCAAGAGAGACATAGAAAGAAACATCACAGCGGATCCACTCGCTGAGGCTATTCCTCGAACGCAATAATTTCGCAAACGAGCTTTGTGAGACTGACTAGTAGAGGAGTTGGGTGTTCGGTATCACACGGGCTGTGAGTATACGACATCGCGCAATAATTAGCCTTGTGTGCAAGTGGGAGATTGTTGGAGATAGTGCCCTCAGAGTCAATTATTAGATCACAGGCACGTGATTGCAATGATTGAGGGAGGACCTATACCGGTAGGACAGTCTTACTCAAGATGATAGTATGCTATCTGGTTTATCTTTATCATCGTGTACTTCTTTAGGTGACCTTACAAGTCATTATTGCACGTTGATAGAGCCCCTAGGATTCTTGCTTGACTGCCAGCAGTATGAGGGCGATCATATACTTGGGAGCTTGGGTCTATAAGCACATCCTTAAAAGGTCCCTAGTCGTAGGAGTTTCGAGACAGGGCATCGATACTCCAAAGTAGACTAGTGTATACAGTCGAGACCCCGACGAAGGGCGGTGGCCGGTCTCACAAGCTACTGTTTTCAGTTGGTTCACCTAAGATGTATACAGGTGCTCATTGGGTTATGAGTACACCGGACATGACTCGCCGGGAACATGCTAGTTAGTCTTATACCTGACGTCAGATAGCAGTTCCCTGGTGACATGTGTACAGGTAAGTTCATCGACCTGAGATCGTCATTTGTCCGTGTGAGTTCCCACTGTACTTTGATTACTACCCTACCACGCTCAAAGGAGTTGTGCAAACAGGTTTTAGTTGGGTACTGTCCCGAGCCACATGGAGGCAGTGAGCGGATCTGCAGGGGTTCGTCTCTCCCGGTATTGGGGGTGAGGTCGCGCTATATCTAGGAGAGCCATTACACGATGTCCTTGGCCAAGGCAGGAGATTTACTGGTAGGTATTCCAGTAGTATCTCAGGGTGTTCTGGGCTACACTCCGACACGACTTGTACCGCTTTTGGGGGTCTGACTTTTACCAACCCCGTAGGACCGCCATGCGATGCTCATAGACGAACGGACCGGACTGTACGGATATTGTCACTGACAGGCTCAGTAGGGTGTCAGGATGAGTTCGCTCATCAACGTCCCTTTTGGTCAATACCTGGTATCCCGTCACGTATGACTAATACCTCTGATGTGCTAGTGGTCAAATCCACAACCAAAGTATTGATGAGTCTTTAGAGTCCCCCACAGACCGTTTTCTCAAGTTTTGGGCGAAACGCTGTAGAGGCCGTATGGAGATATGGCAGGGTTCGATCTTATCCATGCGGTATTGCACGGATCATGATCGGACAGATAATACTAGCGGGCTTTGGTTTAAGCCGGATCCTAGTTTGTACAATGTAGATTTTGTCTCTTTGCATTTGTATTCAGTGGGAATACAAGTGCGGGTTTGTATATACAGTCGCAGAGTTTTCCTATAATTTATTACGGGATCAGTTTTCTGAAGTTGCCGGTTTGCATTCCGTTTCGGCCAGTTTTCCTTTGTTCCTTCACGGCCGGATTTTTCCGATGGAGGGGGTTATTTGCAAGTATGCAAATTAGTTTTGTGGAGGGGGTTATTAGTGATTTATGGCTTCATGATGGTTCTTAGCATTATTAGATTCCTTTTTAATCACTTCCTTTGCATTTATTGTGATGGAAAATGAAGGGATTGATTTGGAAAATGGTGTAACCATTTCTTCTCATTATCATACAAATTCCTTCTTGCATTATTTCTTTTTTCCCACCACCATTTTTTGAATGGGGGCCGGCCACATTCTCAAGAGAGGAGAGAGGTTCATTTTAGTGAAGGGAAAAATTTCTTCATCTCATTCTTTGCTTGCTAAAAATTTCTAGCCCCTCTCTAAAGTTCAACTTTTCACCTCCATTCATTATGGCAACTTCAAACCCCAATGAGACAAAGCGTTCTACACTTAGCCTACAGCATTCTTGGACACGTTGGCTCGCCAACTTCGTGCCCGAGTTGCCTCGGTCCAGAGGTGGAAGCCCGTAAAAGAACCCGGCGATGTGGTGCCCGTTCCGATGAGGAGATGAAGAACGGAGATTCCGCGAGGAGATCGGAGTGGAGACCGAAGACCGAAGGACACGGATCGCTCGGTATAGCTTTCTACACTTTCTCGTGTTTTCTAGCATTAGGTTAATGGCCCGATCCAGATTTAAAGTGCACGGTGGTGCCGGTTTACAAGTTTTGTAAAAGTTTCGTTTCCGCATTCCGGCGTCGGATTGACGGCCGGGGCGCTGCCGTGCACTTACATTTCTAGGGCTTTGTTTAGGAGTAACCATGAGGTATATCTCTTTTCTTTTAGAGTAGTTTTGAATTCCTAGCTTTTTGTTAAGTTTAGACATCGTTTAATAATGGATTTTGAACTTGGAAAATCCCAAGAGAAGGGTTTGGGAAATTGGTGATGTTATGGCTGTCAATAGGACTTTTGAGAGGATTCATGACCTGGACCAGAGCTTAGAAACCCCAAAACATGGATTTAGAAACCCCGACATCGGATAAATGTTTGAATTGTGAGGGTATTTTGGAATCTGGAGCAACCCGGGGACACTAGAAATGATTTTGCAATTACTGGAAGTCGTGCAGGCACCTAGGAAGCTACCACCAAGACCTGAGCCCCAACCCCTGCACCTGGGCCGCAGATTTATTCAATCTGGCCGCAATTTGTGGCCAGGGTAGGTTAGAATTGATCTGTATTTGTTCTGGGGTCTCTTTAGATGTAAATTAGGCCCTCCATATATGCAGAATTGACCAATTTAGCTTAGGGTAAAATCTGTGACCGTTTCCATGAGTTGATGCATTGTTTTACGTCTTCGTTTTGACTAGATTTTGGTATTTGGTATTGTGTTTCCGTCATGTAGCGTTTGGACATCCACGACCAGGGTTTCTGGTCGTGTTTTGCACGCAAAGCTATAGGTTTTGACCTATGAGCAAAACGTGTACCGTTTTGGTTTTCCGCCTTGACTTTAATACGCATTGCGATGGTTTATTGTTGTAGGTACCTTCGCGTGGATCCCGAGGCGACGGAGCATGGCGTCATCGACTTCGGCAAGCAAGAAGCAAGGTGAGTGGATCTATATCCACGGGGGAAGTCAGGTGGATGGCGTATAGCACCCCTGCAAAGTTTTGGTGGAAACCGATTATAGAATATGGTTAAGGAAACCTAGATTAGGAAACTACGGTTAGAATGAGATAGCTATGAAACCATATTAGAAACTAGAGGATAGTTAGAAGTGATATATTACTACTATCATAGGATGACGTTTAGCGATATTGCCGTTTAAGGTACTATTGGACTAGATAGTCGATGTAGATGCGTCATCTGAACCATACCTTTTTCTAAACCGAAGAATCGTATGTATCTTTTAAATATATACCTTGAGGAATGTTACGGATTTTCAAATGATATCTTTTTCTTAAAAACACAGTAACCCCTATTATCGAAACTACGATTCGCTTCTTTAAAAATCTGATTGTATGGTTCGGGTGCGTATGTTAGATTAGATACTTTACTTAGTAGAGATAGAATGTTTATGTAAATTCGATTTGATGTGTGATATAAATGCGATGAAAGAAAATAAGACGGATATAATGATATGATGACCTGATGATATGTTGGTATACGGATGCGAGTCAATCGAGATGATTTATACCCTGCAGGTCCCCCGATATGAGATTATTGTGGATGTGACCTGGGACATAGGTATATATATATATATATATATATATATATATATATATATATAGAATGTTATGAATCATGGATGATAGGCCGTATGTGATATTAGGTCGTACCCTCATTTGTCGTATAGGATGATAGGATCCCTATTAGCTTAATGCCGCCGTACGATGATTTTCCGTGCATGATGAGTTTGACTTGATGATTGATCCTTAACCTTGACTAGAGGTTGTCGTACGATGGATTATACCGTACGCGATGTTGTTAGGCCAGATTCCGATTGATGGATTCCACGACTCGGTCATGTTAGATACGTATACCCGTCAGCATTTGCATATGATTTACCTTATCCTGCATTTATATTATTTCCATTGCATTGATTATACCTGTGCGAGTACACTTGCACCATTATCGATGATGTGTATGTTATACGTACACAGATTTGCCGGCTCACACACTTCATCATCAATAATTTCCATGTCACTACAGAGTAGGATTGCTGCATCATGATATGACTCTTCGCATAACATGCTTACATATACATTGCTATATCCATACTTGCGCATATATACATTGCATATCCATATTGGTGCACATATACATTGATACATCTATACTTGCGGATATACCCATTTGTATATCCATATTGGTGTACATATACATTGATACATCTATACTTGTGGATATACCCATTTGTATATCCATATTGGTGCACATATACATTGATACATCTATACTTGCGGATATACCCATTTGTATATCCATATTGGTGCACATATACATTGATATACTCATACTTGCGCACATACACATTGTATATCCACATTGGTGCACACATACATTAATACATCTATACTTGCGCATATACATATTGTACCTACATAGAGAACTGGTTTTTATCGGAAGATTGGGAACCGCCTGATATATTTAAAAACCGGAATCATTTTAAGGAGCGGTTTTCCCTTAATATGTCATATCACTATTCCATGGTGCATGATATATTGATATGCTTACATTTCTGTTATATGTCGCATACATCATGCTCTATGATTTTTACGCATTCAGATATGTTGTTTTCATGTGATTTCTGGATGTGAGAACCGTGGCTATTTCAAAGAAACCATATACTGTTTTAAAATAAAACCCGGTTACTTTTAATATGATATTTCAGCGCGTCCACCATGTGTTTTCTCAGTTATGAGAGCGACATGTGAAACTCGATTCGAGGAGGCGGATGAGGCCGATTGCGGGTACATGGTGGACCCGGTATGCTACCCCGGGGCGAGAACGGATCGCTGTGCAGTAGACGGTGAGCCTGGCAGAGGGACTACTACCTACCGGTGATAGTATTTGGGCTCGGCGGATATCCGGAGGATACCGACCGGAGTCGAGAGATGTTATGGTCCGATCCGGACTGACGGAGCCCGTGGGCCGATCCGGACTGACGGAGCCCGATATATAAGGATTTACGTGCCGATGCTGGGCACGGTTTTCATAATGTTTTCGAGTGTCGCTGCTAGGAACTCAGGTTCCATAATTTTGATGTGTCGTGAGGGACACCGTTGATATATATATCCTCATACTTTCATGCGCACTATTTTATGATATTTACATGCATGATGTTGTTGCGTCAGTGGTTAACGCGTGGACTAGATCCACATACATATATACATTGATTTTACTGTTGGAGGTTATACACATGCTTATAGACATTGATTATGGGTGGACGAGATCCACATATCTACATACATTGATTGTATAGTTGGAATAGATCCATATGCATACATACACTGGTTATATTGTCGGATGATATCTGTATGAATATAGGTATTGACTACCTTGTTGGCACATATACAGACCCAGTTACCCTTGATATCATAGTATTACCTTTATGATATAGTTGACCTAGGAGTCGTTGTTTATTCGATTTCTATCTGTTGATATTTTTCTACTCACGAGTTGTCAACTCACCCCCGTTGTGCCATAGTTCTTGCAGGTTGACCGCTTGGATCAGTACCAGCTTCGCTGGCACACAGTTACATTCGGATATTTTTCATTGGTAGGCGGGACATTCGTATCGTACCCACTCTTGTATCTATATATCTTATTGTATCTAGTTAACTCCATCAATCAAAACACGTAATTGTATAAGTAATGAGTCTTAGTGGGATTGTGGTTGCGAGACTTAGAGCGAGGGGTTTTTCGCTACTTGTGGTTTTTATGTCTTACTTATTTATTTATCTTTTTATGGTGAACTTCACCGTTGGGGCGTCGTATACTTATTTATACTGTATTGCGTGGTTGTGATCAGCCGTTTGGCGAAGAGCTAGCTCCCGCTTGAGGATGCCATTATCATTATTATGTATTTGTGGTTTTGGATCAAAATATACAAAGGAGGTGCTGCCAAAATTTTTAAGAGACGAAACATGTTTCCAAACTTGTAAATTTCACTTGCATCATTCATGTTCATTTTCTATGCATTAAGAAAACTTGATTTCATTATACCTTTATTTCAAAACCCCACCTCCTTTATTTTTCTTAAAAGATTTAGATTTCTGGGTTTCAGCTTACTTGAATTCCATTACGTCTTTAGACGTTGCGTGATTCAAGTGCTGGTCACGAGCTAATATTTTGGGTCGTGACAAAGTTGGTATCAAAGCGCTAGGTTTAACCTTACGGAACTTAGACTTGAACGGGGGAGGGGGTATTAGACCCGAACATTCGTTTCATAGGCTGACCCTGATTGATGGAGTAGGTAGCTTGAGTTGAGTGATGTACCGTACGTATGTTCCACGGCATATTTACGATACGATACTCCACTTAAGAAACCTTTGGATGTACATATTTTTTAGACCGGTGATTCTCTTTGTATCCATGATTATACATCCATTTGAGATCCTTGACTCTATTCGTTTCCATGATCATACTTTCATTGATGCCGTTCCTTCTTATGATCATGTATCCATTCTGGATCTGTCGATTCCTTTCATGTCGTTGGTCTGCTTTCTTCGATACTCGATTGAGGTTCCTGTCACCATGTTTGAGCGCAGATTGAGCTGCTGCTAGTGTTGCGGTCTGGGCGAGCTCGTCTGGTACGAAGGCCGACCGTTGTGTTTTCTGGTGACATGAGAACGTCTCGATGTAGTGTTGTGTTATGGCCTCCTGATGAGGCGAGTGCTTGGTTTTACACCGGATGATCGAACCATTGTTAGAGCTGCCAGTTGCGAGAGGACTATTGATGTACAGCGTACCTCAGAGATTTTGATATCTCCTACCGTGTAGAAAGGTGACCCAGCTGTTGCTGAGATGACAGGATGTTGCTTCCAGAGCTTATGAGCTAAGATCGCCGGAGCTTCCAGGCAGATATACGACAGATGATAGCTAGCCTACCCCGAGTTGGGAGACGAAGGTGATTCGTCGGATTGATGCACCGACGCAGGCCCAGTTGCGTTGAAGATTTCCAGTGTGGAGAGAATCTTACTCAGAGCTAGAGCAGACCGATCCAGAGATGACCGCCGATATATCGCCTTTCTTAGAGGATTGAGGCACTGTTTAGCATGCGGGCGAAGAATATTCACATGTTGTAAAGGCGAAGCTAAAATGTTAAAGCGAGTGTCAGAAACCTATTGTTCCCAAGTTTAAAGTGTTCAGAGGAACATGCAGGTAATTCTGTGGACCCTTTAGAAGAATGAAACCCTAACTCGACATGATGACCATGGAACCGCTTTGAACCTTAGGGTTTGTGGCAGTTTAGCGGTGCCATCAGTGAGGCTTGGGTTTGCCCTTCTACGGCTGGTCCTGTAGGGTTCCTAGGCACACAAATGAGGTCTCACAAGGCATCAACCATGCCAATTTCAAATTTTACAAGTGCCGAGAAACCCTAATACGGATCGTTGACTAGAGTTTAAGCGAAACTAGAAGCTAGTTAACAACTTAACTAAAGGGTAAACGGAAATACAACCTTTGTCGATCATCCACCTCCATAGCTCCGTGACGGTGTACCCTCGCTGCGATCATCGGATCCCGAACTCTAGCGTCGGCTTCATCGGAGAAATGGGCGGGCTAGGTCGTCGACTTCGATGCCGAAGATGATCTACGTCGAGGCAACACAAGATCAAGCTCCCAGTTCACCAAGTCATGAAACTTGTGAAGAAAACACCCTATACTACTTGGCAAGAGGTAGAGGATGAAGAAATAGGAAGTGGGTTCACTTTAGAATTGGATTTCTCACTCTTTTCATGAATTCACCATTGAAAGTTGCAAGCTTTTTCTTCTTCAAGAAGAAGAAGAAGAAGAAAAGAATATGATAAGTATATTTTAGAAAAAGAAAATGAAGTGTCATCTATCATCTTGCAACCATGGTTATGTGTAGAGAGTAAACTAAGGTTAGGTGAATGGTTAGGTTAGGCATGAAACAAAAATGGTGGACTTTTTCAAAGCTTCATGAAGCTTCAACTATAAAACAAAATAAGCCACCATTTTCTTTTCTTTTGCCAAAAATAAATAAATAAATAAATGAATAAATAAATAAAAACCCTAACCATTTACTTAACCAAGATTTAAATCAAACACTAACCCAAGTTTGCATGTATCATCAAACATGATACAATCTTGTGCACAAAAATATATCAAATATACAATGTGCACATTAAGTGAGAAAATCCATCTTGAGTGAAATGATACTAGTTAATGTAAAGTAATATATCAAATATATAATTATACATTAAATCATTAAATCAACACTTGATTTAACGATCTGGTCATATCGCATATAACCGACTAATATCAACTGTATCAATGTATCGAATCAACACTTGATTCGGTAACCCGGCTATATCACATATAACCGACCAATGATACAAATCGCGAGAATAGAATACAGTATCACATACTGGTATAATTCTCGGTCCCGCACATATCTCATATGCGCTCCTATTTCGTTTCGCTTGAGCCAGGAAACCTCTGTGTAGGACTCTAAAGACTCGTCAATACGCCGGCAGCAGGTGATGATCATATCAAACGCCCACAAGCCGCAAGCGGTCTGCTAAACGTAACGGCCACCCGGGTATTGAGCGATCGGAAGATCGACGAGCAAGCCCGCTCACACTCTTGTGAATCCAACCAGTAACACTTGCCGTACAGTCCGGTCTGTTCGTCTGATATGTCGCATATCTCGCCTAGGGGTGGTAAACGTCAGACCCCAGTAGCTTGATAAGTCATGCCGACGTAAGGTCTATAACATTCGTGAAACTACTGATAACTCTTACCAGTATATCACTGCAACCCTGGCCAGGGATTTCCTGTTATGACCAGTCGTGCATAGCGCAACATCAACCCCCAATACCGGGAGAGACGAATCCCCTCCTATCGCTCATTGCCTCCATGTGAATCGGGACTGTACCCAAAAACCACCTGTTTGCATGACTCAGTAGAGCCATGGTAGGGTGGAAATCAAAGCACAGTGGGAGAGACACAAGACTCTATGAGGATCTCGGGTCAACAGACTAAGTTGTACCAGTGTCACCAGAGAACTGCCATCTGACGTGAGGTATAATACCATCTGGGAGTTCTCGGCGAGTCCGTTCAGTGTACCTAGTCTCCATTGAGCACCCGCATACCATCTCCGATGTCAAACACCAATGGATATGGGATCATCCATCGCCCATCACATGGGTCGAGAAGATATACGCTAGTCTACTCTGGAATATCGATGCCCCGTCTCGATATTCCTACGACTAGGAACATTTAAGGCTGTACTCATGGACTACCCAGGCCCTACTAGTATGATCTGCATCATAGTCCTGGAAGTCGAGTGCACATCCTAAGGGCTTTATCAATAAGAAACAGAGAGACTGAAAGTCTACATGTTAAGATAAAGAGCAACCAGATAGCGTACTATCATGTCGAGCAAGAAAGTCTTACCTATATATGTCCCAGCATCCACTACTGTATACATCCAATGTACAGTAATGGCCTCTAGGGCATACATATAACTAACAATCTCCCACTTGCACTAGGGCCATTTGTAGCAGTAGTTGTAGTATCTAATACTCAACCATCCCCTAAAAGTCTCTCTTTGGGAAATGGCCTTCGTGAGTGGATCCGCCGTGTTGTCCTCTGAGTCTACTCTCCTAACCTCGATCATCCTGGAGATCAACTATCTCCATGATCAGGTGATGCTTCCTCAGAATATGTCTGGGTCACTGATGGGATCGGGGTTCCTGGGCCAAAACCACACTTCCATTGTCATACAATGGTAGGAACCTAGTTCATCTTATGAACCAATATATACCCAAACTGCCTCTTTGGTAGTATCTTTAATAGCGATGTTACCAGCCTTTATCGTCTAGTTTGCCACGGTATCTAGCTTGGAACTCTTCCAACATACCGTCCCTCCACTGAGGGTAAAGACAATGCCCGCGACTGACATTCAGTCGTCCTTATCACCCTGGAACCTTTCCAGTGATTCTCCCCAGGATCAATTGATACAATCTTACTACAGCTAGTGAGAATCCTAACATCCATTTAGATCTATCTCATAGATCCAAATCTCAGGATTTAGGAGGTATCATCTTTATCCTATTGGATAATCCATGTGATAAGTGGAGATCGACCGATCATAGTATAGGAAACTCTTTTCCTATCAAGAGTATGTTGTCTACGTATAATACGAAGATGACCACCTTACTCTCTACTACCCTTTTGTATATAAAAGGTTCGTCTACCATTTTGATGAAGTCAAACACTTTGACTATCACATCAAAACAGACGTTCCAACTCCGCGATACCTGCTTCATTATGTAAAGCAACTTGCACACGTTTCCGCTGCTCCCACTGTTTACGAAGCCCTCTGGCTGTGTTCTTATAGATGTTCTCTTCTAAATCAATATTTAGAAAAGTAGTCATGACACCCAACCACCAGATATCATAGTCATGGTATGTAGCAATGGCAAGTAGGATCTGGATGGGCTTAAGCATAGTCCCTGGAAAAGGTTTCATCATTATCCACGCCTGGTTGATGACGAAAAACCTTTAACAAGTCTAGCTTTGAAAGTCTCAACTTTTCCATCTACACCAAGTAATCTTCTCAAGATATACTTGCTCCTGATGGGAATTTAACCCTTCAGATATAGCAGCCAAAGTCCATACTTTGCTGGTGTACATGGATTCCATATCAGATCACTAAGCATCCAGCCATTCTTACAGAGTCCCTACTCTTGATGGCCTGCTCGAAACTAAATAGGTCATCATCTCATGATGCATTCCTCGCTCCCACTGTCATCGAGAAACCGAGGTATCTCTTAGATGGATGAGGAACCCAACTAGATCGGCGGAGAGGCTGAGGTTCGTCGGGGACTATTGAATCCTTTGGTTCTGTCGAATCATCAGCTGCAGTTTTGTATAGCTGGAACCTTTCCAGTTCTACAGAACTGACCTTGCCTCGATTTTGTCCGGATTTTGCTTTAGACATAAGCCGGACAACCCCAAATCTTAACTTACTTAAGAGATAGGTTCTTCCCATACTATATCTCATATGGAGTGGTAGGCACTGATTTGATTCGAACCCTATTCAATAGGTATGCAACTTCTCAAGTGCACAACCCTAAAAGGAAACAGGTAACTCAGTAGAACTCATCATAGAGCACACTATATCTCATATGGTGCGATTGCTCTGCCCTGATACACCGTTGTGCTATGGTGTATTCAGAGGAGTAATACTGAGAGAGAATCTCATTTTATTTTTAGAATAGTCCAGGAATGCCATGCACAAGTATTCTCCTCCCTGATCTTATCATAGGACATAATACTTATACCCGTATTTTGGTTCTCTACTTCCAACTTATATTCTGTGAATACCTCAAAAGCTTCAGACTTATGTTTCAACAGGAACATATGACTGAATCTTGAGAGATTATCAGAGAATATAATGAAGTATAAAGAACCAGTCCTGGCATGTGTAGACAGGAGACCGTACATACATCATCATGTATCAGTCCCAAGAGTTCATTAACTCTTTCTCTGTTTCCAATAAACAGGGCTGTGGTCATCTAATCTTTGTGACATGACTGGAAAGTTTCACAAGATGTAAATTCAAACTGATTTAAATATGCATCTAAAATGTAACTTCAGCCAGTCGGGTCACATTGATATGACCTAGTCTACAATGCCACAAGAAGGATTCGTTTATTTCTGAACTCTTCCTGTGTGGTCGGTATACTAGGAACTGTAGTTTGATTTAGAACGTCAATGCTTTTAGATAACGTGCCTGAACCGATCAACTTTTGATATAGGAAATGTTCAAAACATTATCCAATAATACAAAATTATATCCTTTCTTTACTAATAAAGAGACTGATATGATTTTGTATATCAGGTTCGGTATCTAATAGCATTTGTTCAGAATCAATGTATTGGTAATACAGGGCGACAGTGACCAACGGACTTGGCTGCAACACTTGCCCCGTTTTCTGTCTCATGAAACTTATCACCCGTTCTCAGTTTTCTACCTTTTTGTAGCCCTATATAACAGATTACATATCTGGGATCCTGATCCGGTATCAAAAACCCAGGACGTAGAGGATATTGAGAAACAGTTCTGTGTAACGAACACACCCGAAGATGATGCATCATATGTACTTTCCTCGTTTGGGCGACACAGGAATTCTGGTATTCCCCAATTTCCTGCTCTGTCTTATAACAATTATAAGTTGGAGCGGGACCAACGTTCCCCAGCTCAGTATAACAAGCGGGTTCGGTCAATACATCCATATTATTATCTTGATTAAGGCGTGATATGGTCGCTATCTGGAGAGAGAGAGAAGAAAACACTCTGCGTGCGCTCTTGCAAGATCAGATTGGTTATTATTTAATCTAATCAGGATGGCTCCCACTGTTTTTATCAAATCTTCCTTCAAACCCTAAAAGGAAAGACTAGCCGGGATTAATTACACTCTACAAGTTCGCCAATCTTTCAGCCAGGCCAGTGTCGGTACTTTGAGGGAGGTTCCCCGTGCTTTCGCACGGATCTAATTAATGTAAACCTCATTTTCCCAGAGGCATAACCCCGTTGACACCTTTCTAGACACCTACTTGATCGGATAATTGCAAAGTGCAAAACTCTCCCAGGAGTAACAATTACTCGCAGTGGGTATCGGGATCCAACTATCACATAGAAGGTATGCAATCTCATTGCAAATTTCAACACTTGAAACTCCCGATAGAGGTTTTTACCCCTAGCACCTATGACCTTAACTATGGTCAACAAATCATAAGTACTAGCCAAGTTCTACCCATCATTTCGTGATTAATTAGACCCACCCACATGACCCTTAACTAAGGTCAACAAAGTCACGCGACTGTCCTAACTAATCGCATAATATGCGGTATAGGAAGACATCAATTAGCTACCGTACACTGTGCCTTGACTATGGTCAACAAACACAGCACGAATACTAAGTACTCTACTTCCTAAAATGATGGAGGGTTGCGACTGGTTTTTTTATGAAAACCTTTAATGCTTTGAACCTGATCTCGTTGCGGAATCAAATGGTTTTTAAATGGAATGTTTTTGAAGCTTTTCTAGTTTTGCTAAAGGGGTCACTCCCGGTGAAGGGATCGTCGGCCCTTTCCTCATCGAATAAGGTGCGGGATATATCATATATATCACTGTGCAAAGTAGAAACTGTAGAAGCAATCAAAAGACAAACCGAGTGTGTAGCATCTGCCAGTTATTGCTAAAGGAGTCACTCCCGGTGAAGGGATCTCGGTCCTTTCGTCATCGAATAAGGTGCAGGATGTTCTACAAAGAACACTGCGATGCAAAGCAAGAACTATAGCTACCTGTTTTTATTTTGAAATTTGATTCCACAACATCAATTAGGTTTATTTTCTTTCATTAATCTCATTAATGAATATCCCATCATTTAAGTCCACCTAATCATCACAAATAAATATAACGTATGCTTATGCCATCCGCATTTGCCTCGATGTCCCGTCTGCATCGTTAGGTTAGGTAACTAACGCCAGAGCGGGGCAGGGCTAGCGCGGGTGTAAAACATAAGCAACGTCTATATAATATATAATATATCATATATACTATATATTATATCTATCACAGAACAAATCACATGATCACATCACAGATTACGCAGCAGAAAATATCATATGAAATATTGGATATTCTAGGACGTCCGTGTTTTTAATACGAGCCAGTATAAAACACGGATTCCACGGTCTTGATGAATAGCCAATCCCACCCCCTAGACCCCTACGAGAGCGGCAAGCAACCCTACCAATTCTAGGGTTAGGAGACCCGGAATCGACTCCTCTAGTTGGTCTCCCACTGGACCCCAGAACCCGGTTACTTGTGCTCCCCTCCTTGGGTCTATCCTAATGCGGAAAAGTAAATAATATACAATGGGTGACATCTTCCGCAACCTGGAAGTGCCCCAATAAAAGAATATTACATACAAGTTCTTACATGAATGAAAATGAAAAACACTCATCTCACATAAAAACCCCCGGCTATTCAACCACGACGATCCAATATAACATATCCAACAACACATAACATCACATGTCATCAACATAAGTAAATATGCGCATCCCAATTTTCGTTGACATATAGCAACGAAACCGGCGATATCACATATTACACTTACGGTCACAGGAAAAAAAATTTAAAACTACAACAGTTGGAATCCGCATCCTCTTTAGACATCACATGACTAATCAAATGAAATACTTAGACATCACATGCCTAACAATTATAAGCCCCGTATTTTAGTCTCATTATCGAAAACTCTTTTCAATATCGAGTCGGGCAATTCAACAAGATTCCCAGCGTCCTGATCGAATGCTCGTCGCAAACTTTAGTAGGCAGCCGCACCCCCGACGCCGTCGACGAAGTGCACCAAGGCGGAACACCGCTGCCACGAGCACCCGAACGGATGCTTTTGGCGACGGGGTTCTCCTACAGTCACTTGGTCGGGGCTATGGGGTGAGGCTGTCTATTAAGTTTACCCGGCGAGTATCCGCGTACGCTACGTGATTGCGACGGACTTTTGATCTCATCAAAATTCCGTGGCAACCGATCAAATGAGACTAAACCGCTAGATTTATAACATTCATTCAGTTATCTCATAACTACTTGTGAATTCCAATTGTTGTATCACATTCCGGATAAATAAAAAATGTTAAACTTTCCGATCAAACATTAAAACACCCAAGTTTTCCCGATACAGCTCAACACATGAAATAAGTTTAAAAACATTCACTTCGTGCCTCAGTACCAATGGTCCAGCCGTAGAAGGGTCAAGCCAACGCCTCACATGTGGCACGCCGTACTGCCCCAAACCCTAAGGTTCAAAGGGCAGTTCAAGACGGTCACATAATCGAGTTAAGGTTTGTTGTCTTCTAGAGAGACCATCGCGTTACTTGCACTACTTAGAACGTCTTTAAACTACGGAAAAGTCCAACAATTGGAAATTTCCCGGCAGGGGAAAAAATGGGTATTTATATCCGGTCGAACTTTTTAACATATTCTAAAATTACCCGGAAAAACACACTGACAAAATTAGACAATCCGATCTAAACACCGAGTCCCCAATACAACCCAGAAAACTCAACTCTTGAGTTCAGATTAAAAATTCCCAGGAAAACCAGCACCCAAATATAGAAATTACTGTGCCAAACATAATGGGAGAGGCGACCGTACGGCCGCGGAACCGCGGCGGTTTGATGGATTCAGCCGCTCGAATTTCACAGTAATTCCTAAAAATTCCTGCTGATTTTTCTGAATATTTTTAGTTCTCAAAAATCCCTGATTTCAAAAAATGTACAGAGAACAAATTTGGATTAGGGTTTCGGTTCGATCGGACTTCTAATTCCGTCTACGCATCGCCTAAGGCTCTAGCCAGGCTCTGATACCACTGTAGGGTTCCTAGGCATACTAATGAGGTCTCACAAGGCATCAACCATTCCAATTTCAAATTTTACAAGTGCCGAGAAACCCTAATACGGATCGTTGACTAGAGTTTAAACGAAACTAGAAGCTAGTTAACAACTTAACTAAAGGGTAAACGGAAATACAACCTTTGTAGATCCGGTCCTCCACCTCCATAGCTCCGTGACGGTGTACCCTCGCTGCGATCATCGGATCCCGAACTCTAGCGTCGGCTTCATTGGAGAAATGGGCGGGCTAGGTCGTCGACTTCGATGCCGAAGATGATCTATGTCGAGGCAACACAAGATCAAGCTCCCACTTCACCAAGTCATGAAACTTGTGAAGAAAACACCCTATACTACTTGGCAAGAGGTAGAGGATGAAGAAATAGGAAGTGGGTTCACTTTAGAATTGGATTTCTCACTTTTTTCATGAATTCACCATTGAAGGTTGCAAGCTTTTTCTTCTTCAAGAAGAATAAGAAGAAGAAAAGAATATGATAAGTATATTTTAGAAAAAGAAAATGAAGTGTTATCTATCATCTTGCAACCATGGTTATGTTTAGAGAGTAAACTAAGGTTGGGTGAATGGTTAGGTTAGGCATGAAACAAAAATGGTGGACTTTTTCAAAGCTTCATGAAGCTTCAACTATAAAACAAAATAAGCCACCATTTTCTTTTCTTTTGCCAAAAAGAAATAAATAAATAAATGAATAAATAAATAAAAACCCTAACCATTTACTTAACCAAGGTTTAAATCAAACACTAACCCAAGTTTGCATGTATCATCAAACATGATACAATCTTGTGCACAAAAATATATCAAATATACAATGTGCACATTAAGTGAGAAAATCCATCTTAAGTGAACTGATACTAGTTAATGTAAAGTAATATATCAAATATATAATTATACATTAAATCATTAAATCAACACTTGATTTAACGATCCGGTCATATCGCATATAACCGACTAATATCAAGTGTATCAATGTATCGAATCAACACTTGATTCGGTAACCCGGCTATATCACATATAACCGACCAATGATACAAATCGCGAGAATAGAATACAGTATCACATACTGGTATAATTCTCAGTCCCGCACATATCTCATATGCGCTCCTATTTCGTTTCGCTTGAGCCAGGAAACCTCTGTGTAGGACTCTAAAGACTCGTCAATACGCCGGCAGCAGGTGATGATTATATCAAACGCCCACAAGCCGCAAGCGGTCTGCTAAACGTAACGGCCACCCGGGTATTGAGCGATCAGAAGATCGATGAGCAAGCCCGCTCACACTCCTGTGAATCTAACCAGTAACACTTGTCGTACAGTCCGGTCTGTTCGTCTGATATGTCGCATATCTCGCCTAGGGGTGGTAAACGTCAGACCCCAGTAGCTTGATAAGTCATGCCTACGTAAGGTCCATAACATTCATGAAACTACTGATAACTCTTACCAGTATATCACTGCAACCCTGGCCAGTGATTTCCTGTTATGGCCAGTCGTGCATAGCGCAACATCAACCCCCAATACCGGGAGAGACGAATCCCCTCCTATCGCTCATTGCCTCCATGTGAATCGGGACTGTACCCAAAAACCACCTATTTGCATGACTCAGTAAAACCGTGGTAGGGTGGAAATCAAAGCACAGTGGGAGACACACAAGACTCTATGACGATCTCGGGTCAACAGACTAAGCTGTACCAGTGTCACCAGAGAACTGCCATCTGACGTGAGGTATAATACCATCTGGGAGTTCTCGGCGAGTCCGTTCAGTGTACCCAGTCTCCACTGAGCACCCGCATACCATCTCCGATGTCAAACACCAATGGATATGGGATCATCCATCGCCCATCACATGGGTCGAGAAGATATACGCTAGTCTACTCTGGAATATCGATGCCCCGTCTCGATATTCCCACGACTAGGAATATTGAAGGATGTACTCATGGACTACCCTGGCCCCAGTAGTATGATCTGCATCATAGTCCTGGAAGTCGAGTACACATCCTAAGGTCTTTATCAACAAGTAACAGAGTGACTGAAAGTTTACATGTTAAGATAAAGAGCAACCAGATAGCGTACTATCGTGTCGAGCAAGAAAGTCTTACCTATATATGTCCCAGCATCCACTACTATATACATCCAATGTACAGTAATGGCCTCTAGGGCATACATATAACTAAAAGGTCCAGAGGTGCTGTGGCATGTACCAGATATTTTTAGACTGCGCTCGGGTGCTGAGCTTTCGGGAAATTTTGGGACCTTGATGACTTGATCGAAAAGTTTGACGCCGCTCGGATACCATGTGATAAGAGATCAGCAAGCTGACCAGCTTTAGATAGAGGACCTCACCCAGAGGCGTTGTGTGTTGATCGAGAACGGACGAGTATTGAGTATTCCTCCGATAGTTAGGGCGAGTTCCCGAGGGCGTGTTCGGCCAGATATCTTCTACCGAGTGATGAAGATACCGAGTTCGTGACTTCGAGTCCGTGTGAGAGACTCTGAATTGACCATGGCCGAGAACAGTTGCAGTGCGCAGATAGCATGGCGTGACATCATATTTGACGATGATAAAGACGAATGGAACCAGAGGTTCGTGCGAGACGCTGACAAGCTGTTATTACTCCCCGTCGAGATCAAAGACCTGATCTGCTTACAGAGGCGTTGGGATATAGCCAGTTTCCGAAGAATTGTGTGTAGAACACGCAGATGTCCAGAAAATGAGAAAAGATTATGTAAGAGTACCAGCCTCCATGCAGTTCGGCATAGGCAAGATCGAAAGAGACCTTGAGCAGGATTCCTTCCAGGACACTGCTGCAATGAGATTTGCACCTAGGATCAGATGTGTCACGTGTATTTAGAGGCCCAGAGGTCGACGCCAGTAACGTGCTGCTCTACGAGTGGTCGTGATGATTGACCGAGAGATGATCAGAGAAGTGCCAGAACGGAATCGTCCCCGTTAGCACACCTGACTAGGCCAATGAGCCGATGGATTGAGAGATTGGTAAATCTGCAGAGAAGATAAGGACCCAGAGACAGAGGATGCCAGGCCATGAGCAGGAGGCGAACGGATGTTCTTGCCCAGCCAGTTTTTAGGCGCACCGATTTATTTTCGACATTGTAGGAGGTGTACCTCGATGTCCTTTGTTGCGATTTGCGTTTGCGATCCGAGTATCCCGCTTATATCCCTTGGATTTGAGTTTTGCTGATGAGTTTCCTGATATTGATTTCGTGCACCATGGCTGCACTTACTGAGTACTTACATTTTTGCGCATAGTTATCGCACCTGATATGTATTTCATACACAGTTGTGTTGATTTGCGATCTGTGCATGCCGATTGCGTTTGAGGTCGATTTTGTACCTTCGTAGCATGTGTTTATGATTTCGTGGATTTCATACAGTTGATTCGATTTTGTGAGTGTGGTACGCACTCGATTTGATTTTGCACTCGGTATAGCTTATATGTGCTTGCAGTGCATTGATTTGTATTTTGTGCATGCAGTTGCACACGTTTACGATTTTATACACCTTGGTGTACTCGGTGTTGCTTTTTATGCGTTTGAGTTATTGATTTATATTTCGTGCATTTGCTGCACCAGATTCATATTTCGCACATTGGTTGCACTAGCTTGCATTTCTTGCATTTGTTGCACCGGAAGGGTATTTATGCGTTTGTCGCACTGGATTTATACTCCGTACCTTGGTTGCACCCGATTTATATCCTTTAGCATTCGTTTTACCAGAGTTGTATTTTCGTGCGCGGTGGCACTTGCCGTTCGTTTTCGTGCATGCTACTGCACTACATGCTTTTACGGACCCGACGCGCTTTGGTAGGATTTTTGCGCATATTAGGCGCTTGATTTTGGATTTTATGCGCATCGGGTGCACTTGAGTGAGATTTTACTCGTGCATGTCGGATGCTCTTGATTTAGATTTCTTCCGTGCATATTGGATGCGATTTCATTCGTGCGGGACATATGCACTGATTTGGATTTTCGCGTATGTTGGGCACATGATATGAGATGCGATTCCGTGCACACCGGATACATTGGATTGATATTTTAGTGCATTTTAGATGCACTTGATATTGTTGTCATGCACACCGTTGCAGTGGACAGATGCTTTTGTGCACACCCATTGCACTTAGTTTTGCTTTGTGCGTATTGTGGCACCTGTATTTGGATTTGATTTCTATGCGCACCAGACGCATGTAATTATTGGATACGCCTTTTAAAGCTGATTTGCTCTTGAGCACTTTGTTTTTATGTTGGGCACTATATTGTGTAGTAGCCAAACATGACTGATCTGAGGACAGTACCTGAGTACTATGCATGCATTAAAAGATTACCAAAAGGGTTTTCAAGAGGAGCTATAGTCTCGCTATTTTCCTACATGTCCGTGAGCGACACGAACGTTTATAAAAGAAAACCTTTTGGGATATTTTGAAAATGACGGAACGTGTATTTAAGAAAACGTATATGGACATATATTACTATTTTAAAATGAGCGTCCGTCCATTATGCCTTGAGTTACACATTCCCGCAGCGATTTAGAAAAGATTTTGCATGTATTTTATTCAGATTTTGGAGTTTTCAAAGATGCGTACTATACACGTATTATAGTATTTGACATGGGTATATTGGATTTCAGTAGTGGATTTCGAGATCTGCATCTCCATGTAACTCCAAGGATATGCGTGCAAACTAGATGATTTGAATAACGCTTGACGGAGTTCGATTTTGAGCTTTGTACTCGTTTTCATGCGCACTTGAAGCGCGGTGTTATTTCTGCGTTTTTCATGATTTTGGAGCCCCGTTGTTTTGAGCTGATTATTGAAATATTTTAGATTTTGGAGCCCCGTTGTTTTGAGCTGATTATTGAAATTTAAATTCGGGGACCGAATTTATTTAAGTGGGGAAGACTGTAACATTTCAGAAAATATAAAATATTATTTTTGGAATTTAATATTAAAATAATATTTTTCCCGAAAACTGCCCGATTTGCGAAATTGGGGTTTTCGAAAAAGAGTATAAATATATACCAATAATTGTTAAATAAATGGAAATTAAAATGATGTATTAATTTAATAATATAATTAAAGGATTTGGAAATTTTAAAATTTATTATATGAAGTTTCGATAAAAACTCGATTAGTGTACTGCTAATCGCGATTAAGCCAAATACGCATTTCTACAGTTTTTCGTAGCCAGTGCATCATGACATGTTTCATTTTGTTACATGTTTCATTTCAATTGGGTTATGTATTATGGTTTATTGATGGAGAGAAAAAGAAAAAGAAAAAGAAATGTCAAGGGGACATAATGATTAGGGTAGGTATACTTGTGTAGGAGAGAAAATGAGAGTGAGAAAAAGAGAGAGGGAGAGAGTGCTGCCCCATCCTCATCCCTCCGCCATTTTCTTGTTCTTATTCCTCATCTCCCTCCATCTTCTACCCTCTTGATCCACCCCAAAAACCTTGCCAAAACCCTATGCCCTTTCACAAAAAAATGTTCACCTCCACACCCTCATCGCTATAAACCAAGAAAAGCCGGATTTTGACAACTTGGGGATTTCTAGGGTTTTGTTTGGGAGTGACCATGAGGTATATCTCTTTTATTTTAGAGTAGTTTTGAATTCCTAGCTTTTTGTTAAGTTTAGACATCGTTTAATAATGGATTTTGAACTTGGAAAATCCCAAGAGAAGGGTTTGGGAAATTGGTGATGTTGTGGCTGTCAATAGGACTTTTGAGAGGATTCATGACCAGGACCAGAGCTTAGAAACCCCAAAACACGTATTTAGAAACCCCGAAATCGGATAAATGTGTGAATTGTGAGGGTATTTTGGAATCTGGAGCAACCCGGGGACACTAGAAATGATTTTGCAATTGCTGGGAGTCGTGCAGGCACCTAGGAAGCTACCACCAAGACCTGAGCCCCAACCCCTGCACCTGGGCCGCAGATTTATTCAATCTGGCCGCAATTTGTGGCCAGGGTAGGTTAGAATTGATCCGTATTTGTTCTGGGGTCTCTTTAGATGTAAATTAGGCCCTCTATATATGCAGAATTGACCAATTTTGCTTAGGGTAAAATCTGGGACCGTTTCCATGAGTTGATGCATTGTTTTACGACTTCGTTTTGACTTGATTTTGGTATTTGGTATTGTATTTCCGTCGTGTGGCGTTTGGACATCCACGACCAGGGTTATTGGTCGTGTTTTGCATGCAAAGATATAGGTTTTGACCTATGAGAGAAACGTGTACCGTTTTGGTTTTCTGCCTTGATTTTAATACGCATTGCGATGGTTTATTATTGTAGGTACCTTCGTGTGGATCCCGAGGCGACGGAGCATGGCATCATCGACTTCGGCAAGCAAGAAGCAAGTTGAGTGGATCTGTATCCACGGGGGAAGTCGGGTGGATGGCGTATAGCACCCCCGCAAAGTTTTGGTAGAAACCAATTATAGAATATGGTTAAGGAAACCTAGATTAGGAAACTAGGGTTAGAATGAGATAGCTATGAAACTATATTAGAAACTAGAGGATAGTTAGAAGTGATATGTTACAACTATCATAGGATGACGTTTAGCGATATTGCCGTTTAAGTTACTGTAGGACTAGATAGTCGATGTAGATGCGTCATCCGAACCATACCTTTTTCTAAACCGAAGAATCATATGTATATTTTAAATATATACCTTGAGGAATGTTACGGATTTTCAAATGATATCTTTTTCTTAAAAACACCGTAACCCCTATTATCGAAACTACGATTCGCTTCTTTAAAAATCTGATTGTATGGTTCGGGTGTGTATGTTAGATTAGATACTTTACTTAGTTGAGATAGAATGTTTATGTAAATTCGATTTGATGTGTGATATAAATGCGATGAAAGAAAATAAGACGGATATGATGATATGATGACCTGATGATATGTTGGTATACGGATGCGAGTCGATCGAGATGATTTATACCCTACCAGTCCCCCGATATGAGATTATTGTGGATGTGACCTGGGACATAGGTATATATATATATATATATATATAGAGAGAGAGAGAGAGAATGTTGTGAATCATGGATGATAGGCCGTATGTGATATTAGGTCGCACCCTCATTTGTCGTATAGGATGATAGGATCCCTATTAGCTTAATGCCGCCATACGATGATTTTCCATGCGTAATGAGTTTGATTTGATGATTGATCCTTACCCTTGACTAGAGATTGTCGTACGATGGATTATACCGTACGCGATGTTGTTAGGCTGGATGGCGATTGATGGATTCCCCGACTCGGTCATGTTAAATACGTATACCCGTCAGCATTTGCATATGATTTACCTTATGCTGCATTCATATTATTTCCATTGCATTTCTTATACATGTGCGAGTACACTTGCACCATTATCAATGACGCGTATGTTACACGTACACAGATTTGCCGGCTCACACACTTCATCATCAATAATTGCTATGTCACTACACAGTTGGATTGGTGCATCATGATATGACTCTTCGCAAAACATGCTTACATATACATTGCTATATCCATACTTGCGGATATACCCATTTGTATATCTATATTGGTGCACATATACATTGATACATCTATACTCGCGGTTATACCCATTTGTATATCCATATTGGTGCACATATACATTGATACATCTATACTTGCGGATATACCCATTTGTATATCCATATTGGTGCACATATACATTGATTTACTCATACTTGCGCACATACACATTGTATATCCACATTGGTGCACACATATATTGATACATCTATACTTGCGCATATACATATTGTACCTACATAGAGAACTGGATTTTATCGGATGATTAGGAATCGCCGGATATATTTAAAAACTGGAATTATTTTAAGGAGCGGTTTTCCCTTAATATGTCATATCACTATTCCATGTTGCATGATATATTGATATGCTTACATTTCTATTATATGTCGCATATATCATGCTCTATGATTTTTACGCATTGAGATATGCTGTTTTCATGAGATTTCTGGATTTGAGAACCGTGGCTATTTCAATGAAAGCATATACTATTTTAAAATAAAACACGGTTTCTCTTGGTATGATATTTCAGTGCGTCCACCATGTGTTTTCTCTGTTCTGAGAGCGACATGTGAAACCCGATTCGAGGAGGCGGATGAGGCCGATTGTGGGTACATGGTGGACCCGGTATGGTACCCCGGGGCAAGAACGGATTGCTGTGCAGTAGACGGTGAGCCTAGAAAAGGGACTACTACCTACCGGTGATAGTATTTGGGCTCGGCGGATATCCAGAGGATACCGACCGGAGTCGAGAGATGTTATGGGCCGATCCGGACTGATGGATCCCGTGGGCCGATCCGGACTGACGGAGCCCGATATATGAGGATTTACGTGCCGATGCTGGGCACGGTTTTCATGATGTTATCGAGTGTCGCTGCTAGGCACTCAGGTTCCATGATTTTGATGTGTCATGAGGGACACCGTTGATATATATATTCTCATACTTTCATTCACACTCTTTTATGATATTTACATGCATAATGTTGTTGCGTCATTGGTTGACGCATGGACTAGATCCACATACATACATACATACAATTATTTTACTGTTGGAGGTTATACACATGCTTATAGACATTGATTATGGGTGGACGAGATCCACAATCAACATACATTGATTATATAGTTGGACGAGATCCATATGCATACATACACTGGTCATATTGTCGGATGATATCCGCATGCATATAGGTATTGACTACCTTGTTGGCACATATACAGACCCGGTCACCTTAGATATCATAGTATTACCTTTATGATATAGTTGACCTAGGATTCGTTGTTTATTCGATTTCTATCTATTGATATTTTTCTACTCATGAGTTGGCAACTCACCCCCGTTGTGCCACAGTTCTTGCAGGTTGAACGCTTGGATCAGTAGAGGCTTCACTGGCATACAGTTACATTCGGGTGTTTTGCATTGGTAGGTGGGACATTCGTTTCGTACCCACTCTTGTATCTTTATTTCATATTGTATCTAGTTAACTTCATCAATCAAAACTTGTAATTGTATAAGTAATGAGACTTAGTGGGATTGTGGTTGGGAGAGTTAGAGCGAGGGGTTTTCCGATACTTATGGTTTTTATGTCTTGCTTATTTATTTATCTTTTTTTGGTGAACTTCGCCACTGGGGCGTTGTATACTTATTTATACTGTATTGCGTGGTTGTGATCCACTGTTTGGCGAAGAGCTAGCTCCCGCTAGGGGATGCCATTATCATTATTATGTATTTATGGTTTTGGATCAAAATATACAAAGGAGGTGCTGCCAAAATGTTACGACCCGAAAGTACGGAACATGACCGGCACTTAAACTACGAACGTCTCGAGGCGTACGTAATCTAAGTAAACCGAAAACCCAGAAATCCAAACCAAGAAAAGTAGTAGAGTGAAGGAAAACCAATTTAAAATCAAGTAGTTTTAATAGCATAAGCCGAGTTATGCGGTTTTAAAAACATCAAGTATTTCCTGAAAATTTCGGCAGAGTCTCCTTTGTAAATACTGGCTCCCAAACGGGATACAACAAGAATAGTATATGATATCAATAAAAAGGCATCCCCAAGCGGGAGCTAGCTCTTCGTCAATCGACGGTCACAACCACACAATCAATATAATATAAAACGCCAACGGCGAGGATCAAAACACAAAAGGAACTCAAAACAACAAGAAAACCACAGAAATACAACGCGCGACTCTAAGGTCGAAAGAATAAACATCACTGGTCTCTATCTCAAATAAATACATGTTTGGTTGATGGAACTTCTAGATACAACAGAATAATGATATACAAGATATATAATGGGGTACGATACAAGTAAACCGACCTACTAGCAAATCACCCGAAGGAAACTATACCCGCAAAGCCATAATGAAACCTGTACGGCAAACCTGCAAGAAACTGGGGCACAACGGGGGTGAGTTGCCAACTCGTGACTAGAAAAACATCTACGGAAAGAAATCGCATAAATAACGCAACCTAGGTCAAAGATCATAATATATCCTCAATTATATATATATATATATATATATATATATATATATATATATATATCATGCAACCTATAACAAGGCTAGGGTAAATATCTAATCCGAGTGTAATCTCATATGCCCGTGTCAGTGTCTCAGGTAGCAATATATCATATGAATGAGGTATGAATGCATGAAAACAGAATACATGTAAATGAAGAACTGTTTTCATAATTTAGTGAGATTTCCTTTGTATTTTTAAAATGAGGTATCATAATGAAATCAGCATAAAACAGTGCCTAGCATCGGCACAAAACGTAATCCCAATATCTCGATATCTCTGTATCACAGTCTCTGTACCTCAGTATCTCGAAATCTCAATGTCTCAATCACAATATCTAGGACGCCGTCAGTCTAGACCGGCCCCTACCATCCATTTCAAGACCACGACGATATCCTCCGGATATCCGACGCGTCGGGTAAAATCACCGGTAGGTAGTGCTCCCCTGCCAGGCTCGCATCGTCATCATCACGCGCTTCTTGCCCCGGGGTACCTTACCGGGTCCACCATGTACCCGAAACGGTTCATCCGTCTCTTCGAATCGGGTCTCGAAATCCATCAGCAAACTCATGGTGGACGACTCATACATCATGGGAAAAACCGCACTTTTTATTTAAAAAGAGAGAAATCAGTTTATATAAGTTTTGCGGTTTTCCCCCCAAATCCAGAAAATTTCATGGAAATCCGAATCCAAATCATCAATAGCATGTAAAACCATGAATATAGGCATAACAATGAATAACAGTATGCATGAAGTGACAAGTAATAACTATAATGTTAAGCTGGCATATAAGGCAGGTACACTAATATCATGTCAAATTACTAACTAACAAGCTAAGTCAAGCAATAATATTTTCTAAAGTGTACGTGACATGGAAATTACCGATGAAGATGTGTGTGAGCCGGCAAGTAAGTGTACGTGGTACATACTCATCATCGGTAATGGTGCTGGTGTCCTAACAATATAATATCAACATTGCAATAAGAAATTATAACATAAGTATGCGATGCGAAGCGAACCACAATAACAAGCGGGAGCTGAAAACTAGACGCAACTGTAACTAAGCTGCATTAATCTAATATAAGTCCTACAAATGGTGCATTTTGAAATAACACGAATCATGGGGTTTTGAAAATAGGGGCTACGGTGTTTTTATGAAAAGATACGTCTTTTGAAATATCCGTAGGATCCCTTGGGCTGTCATTTAAAATACCCACGATTCGTTAGTTTTTGAAATAGATAAGAATCGAATCTAATCTAACAACTAAACTAAACTAAAGGGCTAAGCTAACAAGCTGGACTATAGGTAAGGAAACCGCCTAACATCTGAGTCGATACATATACATACCTGTATATATATTAGTCGGTGATCCTGCCTCAATAATATCATATCGGATACCATATCTATAATCAGACATCCCAAGTCAAAAGTGCGGATCAATCATCAATATATAGCTCGTACGTAAATCCATCGTACGGCATCCCAAATCGGGGAACGGGTCAATATCAAATTCCTCACACCATTCCTCTGGTATCCTCTTTATTCAAGTTCAAAGTCTAGGATACAGACCTATGTCTAGTACAACACTAATATCCTCAATATACTCATGATCTGACTACAGATCGACAATCTCGTACAAACCGATACCGTCAGCACATAGCATCATCAAGGGTATACATCGCCCGATACGGCCTAATATCAATATCCTAGCATATCATGCCTCATATCATGATTACATGTCGACCATTTTATTTATAACACTATTCACCCGTATCGCCGCCCCAAGATCCGCTATAACACCAGGACGTGCCTCAAGTACGAATCCTGCCATCTCACCGATATCACAACCACAAAACAAATCTCATCGACTCAGCTCAATCCCAAGTATCATCCTCAAATCCGTATGTGATTTGACGATGATACTTGGGATTGAGCTGAGTCGATGAGATTTGTTTTGTGGTTGTGATATCGGTGAGATGGCAGGATTCGTACTTGAGGTACGTCCTGGTGTTATAGCGGATCTTGGGGCGGCGATACGGGTGAATAGTGTTATAAATAAAATGGTCGACATGTGATCGTGATATGAGGCATGATATGCTAGGATATTGATATTAGGCCGTATCGAGCGATGTATACCCTTGATGATGCTATGTGCTGACGGTATCGGTTTGTACGAGATTGTCGATCTGTAGTCAGATCATGAGAATATTGAGGATATTAGTGTTGTACTAGACATAGGTCTGTATCCTAGACTTTGATCTTGAATAAAGAGGATACCAGAGGAATGGTGTGAGGAATTTGATATTGACCAGTACCCCGATTTGGGATGCCGTACGACAGATTTACGTACGAGCTATATATTGATAATTGATCCGCACTCTTGACTTGGGATATCTGATTATAGATATGGTATCGGATATGATATTATTGAGGCAGGATCACCGACTAATATATATACAGGTATGTATATGTACGACTCAGATGTTAGGCAGTTTCCTTACCTGTAGTCCAGCTTGTTAGCTTAGCCCTTTAGTTTAGTTTAGTTGTTAGATTAGATTCGATTCTTACCTATTTCAAAAATTAACGAATCGTGGGTATTTTAAATGACAGCCCAAGGGATCCTACGGATATTTCAAAAGACGTATCTTTTCATAAAAATACCGTAGCCCCTATTTTCAAAACCCCATGATTCATGTTATTTCAAAAGGCACCATTTGTAGGACTTATATTAGATTAATGCAGGTTAGTTACAGTTGCGTCCAGTTTTCATCTCCCGCTTGTTATTGTGGTTCGCTTCGCATCGCATACTTATGTTATAATTTCTTATTGCAATGTTGATATAATATTGTTAGGACACCAGCACCATTACCGATGATGAGTATGTACCACGTACACTTACTTGCCGGCTCACACATATCTTCATCGGTAATTGCCATGTCGCGTACACCTTAGAAAATATTATTGCTTGACTTAGCTTGTTAGTTAGTAATTTGACATGATATTAGTGTACCTGCCTTATATGCCAGCTTAACATTAGAGTTATTACTTGTCACTTCATGCATACTGTTATTCATTGTTATGCCTATATTCATGGTTTTACATGCTATTGATGATTTGGATTCGGATTTCCATGAAATTTTCTGGATTTGGGGGGAAAACCGCAAAACTTATATAAACCGATTTCTCTCTTTTTAAATAAAAAGTGCGGTTTTTCCCATGATGTATGAGTCGTCCACCATGAGTTTGCTGATGGATTTCGAGACCCGATTCGAGGAGATGGATGAACCGTTTCGGGTACATGGTGGACCCGGTAAGGTAACCCGGGGCAAGAAGCGCGTGATGATGACGATGTGAGCCTGGCAGGGGAGCACTACCTACTGGTGATTTTACCCGACGCGTCGGATATCCGGAGGATACCGTCGTGGTCTTGAGATGGATGGTAGGGGCCGGTCTAGACTGACGGCGCCCTAGATATTGTGATTGAGACATTGAGATTTCAAGATACTGAGGTACAGAGACTGTGATACAGAGATATCGAGATATTGGGATTACGTTTTGTGCCGATGCTAGGCACTGTTTTATGCTGATTTCATTATGATACCTCATTTTAAAAATACAAAGGAAATCTCACTAAATTATGAAAACAGTTCTTCATTACATGTATTCTGTTTTCATGCATTCATACCTCATTCATATGATATATTGCTACCTGAGGCACTGACACGGGCATATGAGATTACACTCGGGTTAGATATTTACCCTAGCCGTGTTATAGGTTGCATGATATATATATATATATATATATATATATATATATAATTGAGGATATATTATGATCTTTGACCTAGGTTGCGTTATTTATGCGATTTCTTTCCGTAGATGTTTTTCTATTCACGAGTTGGCAACTCACCCCCGTTGTGCCCCAGTTTCTTGCAGGTTTGCCGTACAGGTTTCATTATGGCTTTGCGGGCATAGTTTCCTTCGGGTGATTCGCTAGTAGGTGGGTTTACTTGTATCGTACCCCATTATATATCTTGTATATCATTATTCTGTTGTATCTAGAAGTTCCATCAACCAAACATGTATTTATTTGAGATAGAGACCGGTGATGTTTATTCTTTCGACCTTAGAGTCGCGCGTTGTATTTCTGTGGTTTTCTTGTTGTTTTGAGTTCCTTTTGAGTTTTGATCCTCGCCGTTGGCGTTGTATATTATATTGCTTGTGTGGTTGTGACCTTCGATTGACGAAGAGCTAGCTCCCGCTTGGGGATGCTTTTTTATTGATTTCGTATACTATTCTTGTTGTATCCCGTTTGGGAGCCAGTATTTACAAAGGAGACTCTGCCGAAATTTTCAGGAAATACTTGATGTTTTTAAAACCGCATAACTCGGCTTATGCTATTAAAACTACTTGATTTTAAATTGGTTTTCCTTCACTCTACTACTTTTCTTGGTTTGGATTTCTGGGTTTTCGGTTTACTTAGATTACGTACGCCTCGAGACGTTCATAGTTTAAGTGCCGGTCATGTTCCGTACTTTCGGGTCGTAACAAAGTTGGTATCAGAGCGTTAGGTTTTACCTTCGGAGCATAGGATGACCCTTGGTTGATGGAATAGTTGACTAAATTAGAGTGACGTACCGTAGGTATGTTCCGCGGTATATTTACGATACGCTACTCCACTTAAGAAGCCTTAGGATGTACATTTCTTTGCTCAGTATTATATTCATTCCGATCTAGCCTCATCAGTACCAGTTATGGTTTTGCTGCCACGATTACGGGCTGGGAGAGCTACAGCTAGAGTTGCGGTCAGCACGAGCTCGTCAAGAACGAGGACTGACCAGGGCATGATTCCGGTGACACACGATTGCAGAGATGTGTCTTTTCATTGTGTCTTCGCGCCACGAGCGTTGGGTGGATTGCTGTATGAGATTACTCGGACGTTCCGATTTGCACTAGAGGATTGAGCCACTGATAGAGGCCAGTCAGATTTTTATGACCATTGAAGTATTGCTTACTCCTAATGATTGAGGCACCATTCAGCGTGCAGACGAGCGAGCCAGTTATTGCTGCGAACGATGAGATATTTCCCCAGATGCTGGAGTTAGTGCAGAATGAGTTGTACTAAGAGATGATAGAAGGTCGCTAGTCATCGAGGATGAATGACTAGGACATGTGGATCGTTCGCCTACCCCGATGCGAGGTCATCAGATAAATTGATTCCAGCTAGAGATGACTTCATGCGGAGACGTTGGGAGTCGACAGAGACGATCGAATGTCAGAAATCTATTATTCCAAGTTTAAAGTAGTCGGAAAGACAGGCAGACAATTCTATGGTCCCTCTAGAAGAATGAAACCCTAACTCGACTTAATGACCGTGTGAAAGCCTTTGAACCTTCGGGTTCGCGGCACTTCTACGGCGCCATTAGTGAGGCTTGGGTTTGCCCTTCTACGGCTGGACCACCGTTGCTGTGGTATGTACTCGATACTATTAAACTGTGCCCAAGAGGTTGAGCTCTTGGGGGATTATGAGGTTTTGACGACTCGATCGGATGGCTCGACTTAATTCGGATGCTAGGTAGTGAGATGCATTTCTTGGAAGACTCCCGATACGAGGATAGCCGTTGGAGCTCAGTCCATGTAGCCACGATGAGATGAGTCCGAAGCAGTCGACATTAGAGAAAGTGGAGTAAAGAGGTCCGTACAAGATCTGGATAAGACGACGTTCCACTCCGCCGACATCAGAGATGCGATACGTATACCGAGGCAGAGTACTGGATATACCTTCCAGAAGGAGTCGCGATGGATATGCAGCCGTTCCGGAGCAAGATGCAGATATAGGAAAGGACGATGACTTCCGGACAGTTGGTAGGGACGAGACATGGAAGAGACCGTGAGCAGGATTCCTTCCAGGACACTGCTGCAATGATACTTGCACCCAGGATCAGATGTGTCACGTACATTCAGAGAGCCAGAGGCCAACGCCAGTGATATGCTGTCTTACGAGTGGTCATGATGATTAACCGGGAGATGACAAGAGACGTGCCAGAACGGGATCATCCCCGTTAGCACACCTGACAAGGCCGATGAGCCGATGGACCGAGAGATTGGTAATTCCCAGTGAAGACCTTGACCCAGGAGTGGTCATTGTTACGCACACCAGCAACCCAGAGTTCATGATCATCGACGAGACGTCCCACTAGTGACCGCGACAGTTGGCCCGAGATTCTTAGAGGATGCGCTTGAGTGGTACTATGCCGCCATTATTGATTTCGATATTTTGGGTGATTTATTCGAATGATTTGATTTTGATGATTGAGGATTTACGATCCTTGCACAGTGTTGCACTTGATATCGTTTTCGTGCTTGGGTTTCACATGTTTGTGATTTTACGGTTTTATACATTTGAGTTGATTTTGTGCGTATGCACGCACACGATTTGGTTCCTGCACTCTGTATAGTTTATATATGCTTGAAGTGCAGTGATACGCCTTTTGTGCACTTAGATGCATTGGACTTTGATTTCGATGGTGATGCTCGATATTTGTTTTGTGCACCTTGTGCACCTGATTTGATTTTACGTATGTTCGGCACTTGATATTGGATTTCATGATTTCGTGCACGATGGATGCACCTGATTTGGATTTTCGCGCATGTTGGGCGCATGTTTTGAAGTGTGATTTTGGTGCACACCAGATGCACTAAATCGAGATTTTTCGTGCATGTCAGATGCACCTGATTTTGATGTCAGGCACACATGTTACCTACGACAGATGCACTAAATCGAGATGTTTCGTGCACACCCGATGCACTTAGATGTTGTTTCTGTGCATATGTATGGCACATATTTGGATTTTGAGTTCCATGCGCACAAGACGCGCGTAGTATTCATACGCGTATTTTGGGATTGATTTTTCTTATAGAGCAGTACGTTTTTATGATATTGCTATGTGTTTTCGTACTGAGCAGGACTAGTCAGAGGACAGTACCTGAATATATTTTACATGTATAGTTTCGAGTTATATCATATTGGTTTTGCTTTGGATTTGGTATTGATGTCTTCCCCATGACTCCGATGATTGCGGGATGCTTGACGGAGTTCTGATTTGAGTTATATGCTTATTTTTCATGCGCATGCGTTGCGCTACGATTTGTTTTATGTATTTATGATTTCGGAGCCCCGACGATTTGATGGTTTTGGCTGAAATATTTTAGTATTTGGGGGAAGTTTTAATTTAAATTCGGGGACCGAATTTCTTTAAGGGGGGAAGATTGTAACGTTTTGAAAATCGTTTCGGTGAAATTTCGGAAAATCGGTAAAATAAGGGTGTTTTCTGTAAAAAAGTCAAAATGCAAATATCTTATTATAAAAATTAAATATATATATTCTAGCTATGTAATTGCTAGTATTTGGTGTTCATTGAGCCACTGGTGAAATTTCAAATTTTCTGAAAAAAATTTATTTTATTATTATTTTAAGCCGTCACTAATACATTTAATTAGGGAAAGTTACAAATTGGAATGAGTTGAAACAAATTTTGTGCATCATAACACATTAAACAAAATTTTATCATGTGGGTTTTGAAATGAAATGGTTTGCCAAAACGGTTTAGAAAATATCGAAGAAAAAGGCTTTTTTCGGTGAAATTAGTGTCGATGGAAGAGGGGTACAACATTTATCTTTTTTTCTCACCCAAACAAAACCCACACCCCCTCCCCTATAGATCTGGCCGGCCCCTTTACAGCCCACCATTCTTGGGCCTCTCATCTCACAAAAAAAAAACAAAGAAAAGAGAACAAAGGAATGAAAGAAATTGGGCAAAAGGAGTTTGGGCTTTGACTTTTGGGTATTACCTTGACCTTTTCCCCTCCTCCCTCTCTCTCCCCCCTCCCCATTCAGCCGACCCTCTCTCTCTCCTTTCCCACAACAGCAGCCCCTCTCTCTTTTCCTCTCATTTCTCATCAAAATTTCATCACAAAATGCCCAAAAATCAACACAAAAATCCCACAAAATAAAAATCCAATCCCCACCCATTTTCCCTTATCTCTTTTAGCATGGATCTTGATGCAAAGATTTCAATTTGGAGGCCATGTTCTATGTATGTTCCATTGTTCTTGAGGTATAATAAATCTTGGCTTTTTGTTAAATTGTTTGATTATTTCTTCAATTAAGTTAATGAGTGGTTTAAATTAAGTTTTGAATTGCTAGTTAGAATTTTAAAGTTAGGGTTTGGAAATTCTAGAATTGGGTTTTTAAAATCAAGTGAGGGTTTTTAACATTATTTATGATTGTATAGCGTAGTTATCATGCTAAGTCATGCAAAGTGAAATCTAAGTGCCAAATTTGCTAATTTCTACATCTAAATTATCATAATTAAGCTAATTGCAAACTAGTTTTTTTAGATCTATTATAATTAGTGAGTTTAAAATTTAGTTTGGGTTTGGGTGACTTAATTAAGTTATTTAGTGGGCAGTTTAGCCACTAGAATTGTTAAAATAGTTAAATTTGATTAAAACACCAAGTTTTGAGCTAAACTGGAAAATTGTGCTAGTTTTGTTAACTAGGTTTTGTAAATATATATATTTTGATGAGAATAAATTATTGTAATGGTTTATATGACTTGGTTATGATATTGAGTGGATATTGTGACCGCTAGATTCGTTTATACATCGAGTTTTGTACTAAAACGGTGATTTGTGCTTGCCAGATTTTCGGAAAAATGACTTTTTAAGTGAAATTGAGGTTTTTATGAGTTTTAACCTATTTTATATTAAAATTAGTGTTCGTGAATGTGCAAATGAGTGTATTTGGGTTTTTTCTCGATGGTCTGGCGTTTGTACACTGACGTCGAGAGTTTTTGGGTTGATTTGTGGGCATTTTGTAATGAAATTTTGATGAGAAATGAGAGGAAAAGAGAGAGGGGCTGCTGTTGTGGGAAAGGAGAGAGAGAGGGTCGGCTGAATGGGGAGGGGGGAGAGAGAGGGGGGAGAGAGAGGGGGGAGGGGAAAAATTCAAGGTAATACCCAAAAGTCAAAGCCCAAACTCCTTTTGCCCAATTTCTTTCATTCCTTTGTTCTCTTTTTTTTTTTGTGAGATGAGAGGCCCAAGAATGGTGGGCTGTAAAGGGGCCGGTCAGATCTATAGGGGAGGGGGTGTGGGTTTTGTTTGGGTGAGAAAAAAAGATAAATGTTGTACCCCTCTTCCATCGACACTAATTTCACCGAAAAAAGCCTTTTTCTTCGATATTTTCTAAACCGTTTTGGCAAACCATTTCATTTCAAAACCCACATGATAAAATTTTGTTTAATGTGTTATGATGTACAAAATTTGTTTAAACTCATTCCAATTTGTAACTTTCCCTAATTAAATGTATTAGTGACGGCTTAAAATAATAATAAAATAAATTTTTTTCAGAAAATTTGAAATTTCACCAGTGGCTCAATAAACACCAAATAGTAGCAATTACATAACTAGAATATGTATATTTAATTTTTATAATAAGATATTTGCATTTTGACTTTTTTACAGAAAACCCCCTTATTTTACCGATTTTCCGAAATTTCACCGAAACGATTTTCAAAACGTTACACAAAATTTTTAAAAGACGAAACATTTTTTCAAACTAGTAAATTTCACTTGCATCATTCATGTTCCTTTTCTATGCATTAAGAAAACTTGATTTCATTATTCCTTTATTTCAAAACCTCACCTCCTTTATTTTTCTTAAAAGGTTTAGATTTCTGGGTTTCAGCTTACTTGAATTCCGTTACGCCTTTAAACGTTGCGTGATTCAAGTGCTGGTCATGAGCTAATATTTTGGGTCGTGACACTACTGATAACACTTATCAGTAAATCTCGGCAGCCGCCCTGGCCAGGGACTTCCAGTTATAGCCAATCGAGCATAGCGCAACATCAACCCCCAATACCGGGAGAGGCGAAACCCCTCCTATCGCTCATTGCCTCCATGCGAATAAGGTTTGTACCAAAAATCCACCTGTTTGCACGTCACCTTTGAGTGTGGTAGAGAGGAAATCAAAGCACAGTGGGAGCCGCACAAGACTCTATGACGATCTCGGGTCTACAGACTAACCTGTACCAGTGTCACCAGAGGAATGCTATCTGACGATAGGTATACTACCACATAGGATTCCTCGGCGAGTCCTGTTCAGTGTACCCAGTCTCGACTGAGCACTTGTATACCATCTTTGATGTCAAACACCAATGGATGTGGGATCATCCATCGCCCATCATATGGGTCAAGAAGCGTATACGCGAGTCTACTCTAGAATATCGATGCCCTGGTCTCGATATTCCCACGACTAGAAACTAATTAAAGGATGTACCTGTGGACCACCTTGGCCCCACAAGTATGATCTCATCATAGTCTTGGTAGTCAAGTATGTCACGCCCCGCTTCCCGGTGTACGGGCAGAGGGCGCGACTAGCCGCTACGTATTTACTTTGAAGTAAATACGCTAAGCCTATCTAAGCAATATAAATATAAATGCACAAGACATAATAAAACAACAACTTTATTTATTCACATTCTTTTACAGTACATGGAAAAGTAAATACAACTGAATGAAAGCAATGCCTAAACAGTAGCATAACAGAAATGAAAAGTATTGAAATAAAAATGTGTACAATGAAGCTAGAGCTCTCGGTCGTAGGCGAGCTGATCCAAGTCCTCACCAGTAGGCTCGATCTCCTGAGTGTCCAGATCACCTGACAACATTCCAAAGAAGAAAGAGAAGGAATGTCTTCTGCGAACAATCGCTCGGTAAGTCCCAAAGATAACGGAGAAATAGAATAGACAGAGAGAGGAAGTAGCTTTTAAAGTTGTATTATATGAGTATTTGGTGTTAACGCTGTTGTTTGTAGCTTGGTACAGAAGGATGCCAGTGTATACGAGAGGAGTCTTTATATGCCAGAGACTAGAGGCACGTAGAGTACAAGGAACCGTTTATGCCACGGTACAACAGCAATGGAAATACAGTTTAGGTGTCATAAATCTTACAGTCCCGTGCCACTTCTAACACCTTCCGCACCAATCTACCCCTTAAACCCCGTGATGTCTTGATTGTATTGTTTGTGTTGTATTGTAACTTGTATTGTCTTGTATAGATGAATGACTTGCCGAAACCATGATATCAGTAAATTGATGTAACTGGAGAATCATGTAAATGGAAGTATATCCATGGTTCGGTTCAGTCAATACAGGTTGAATAGATTGAATATATGTATTCATGGATTCATGTTGAATTGTTATATATTGTAAATTGTATGTAACCCTTCGAAAACCGTTTAGGCAGTTTTTCGGTAATCGGCTAATTTTTCGGTTTTTTCCGTAAAAATTCAAAATAGCTATTTTTCATTGTAGACCTAATTATACAAAATTTAGATAAGATATTACTATAATTTTGTCACTAAAATGTCACTTATTTTCTAGTTAAATAAAAAAAATTCGTAATTAATTAATTTTTTTTATTATTTTAAGCTTTTAAAAATACATTAAATTAGTGATAAATACAAATTTAATTAGGTAAATTTCATAATTAGGAACCATTATAAATTAAAATTTAGTGTTAATAAAATTGTATCAAGAATTTTCTAGAATATAGTTCTATGGTTTGAAATTTAAAGCAAAAATGAATTGAAAAACGGGTTTTTTTGTAAAAATTGTTATGTTAAGCATTAAATACATTTGTGAGTGACTTTTTCTTAGAACTTTCTACATTTTTCCCTCACTCTCCCTCACCCTCTAGCTCTGGCCGAGCTTCACCCTACATCCCCATTTTTTCCACTCACTTTCTTTCTAAAAATTTCATGCAAAACTCCACAAAAATTCACATTTTTCTTCTCTAATTCAAACCATAATCCTATTCCACCTCTTCTCAAACCATAAATTGTTTAAAAAAAGGATAAATAAGACCTTTTTGGAGGCTAAGTGCAAGAGGTTCACCACTTGTGAGGTGAAGATTCTAATCTATTTGTTAACTTGTAGTTTAAATGTGCTAAAATTGAATTTTTAAGTGTTAATTTAGTAGTAATTGTTTGTTTAGGAAATTCAAGAATGGGATTTGATTTTTGAATTAGGGTTTGTAGCATGGTTGATGGAGTTAAGTTAGGGTTTGGTTACCTAATTGGTTAGAGTGGTTAATTGTGAAATGTTACGCTCGCTAAATCGATAAATTGCGATATTTGCATCGAATCGGTATGCTTTTTGCTTACTAGATTTTTATTAAAATTAGAATGTGATCTAATTGCATTATATTAGCGATATAATTAGCTTCGTAAATGACTACTAGAGTGCACGAACGCGGGATTTTGTCTAGTCGGGTTTTAGTTTTGTCGATTTCCCCGAAATAACGATTCTAGTTAAGATTTAGCGATTTTCGTGTGTTTTCCCGTGCACCGAGTGCACGTTATGTTTAATTCGAGAGCGTCGATATTTGTATATTGTGACTTGCATCGTTTTAGGATATGTAATCTTATACTTGGTGTTGTGCAAATATAGGATCGGTCGGGGAAACATCGGACACGGCGCGTAAAGGCAAGGTGGTGCGATTGGATTAGCGAGGCATTCAGGTGAGTAGATGTATTCATCTATGGGGGAATCGCCTGGATAGCGCAAGACGCCCCCTAGTTAGGATTACCCTATTTCTTGCATGATTTATATTGTTAGTTAGCTTACCCCTTCATTTACACAGCATACCCTATAGTTAATAGTATGCTAGATTGCATGGATATTCATATGCACATATGCGATAACACTTCGTAGGACACGAACACCATTACCATTGGCATCTGTTGCATGCGCACTATTCATGTGACACACACGCCTTTGGTAATTGCCATGCCACGTGCAGTATAGAACCTGTTTAGCTTAGTATCGCCCTGCATCGTGCATGATATATGAAATTGCATAGCATGTATATACCTCGCATTATCATCATATTTACATAGATTTCTAGCCAGAATTCACATCGTATACATTGATATCATAGACATTTATCATATATAACATGTGATCATTATGATTTTCTTGAGGATTTCAGTATTGTTGCGATTTCTGGATTTTTAGGGAAAACCGCAAGACTTTAACAAAAGCTTATACTTATTATTTTTAAAACAAAGTTGCGGTTTTCTCGTGATGTATGTGTCGTCCACCATGAGTTTTCATGTTTTATGTTGGATTTTGAGACCCGATTCGAGGAGTGGATGAACCGTCTTGGGTACATGGTGGGCCCGGTATGGTACCCCGGGGCAAGAAGATCGAGTTGTAGACGATGAGCCTGGCAGGGGAAGACTACCTACCGGTGATGTCTGGCGCGGCGGATATTCGAAGGATACCGATCGTTGTCGTGAGATTTGATGATATGGGCCGATCCGGACTGACGGAGCCCGATATTTTGAGACATTGATACAGTGAGACATTGAGATAGATGTGATTTCATATTTGGTGTCGATGCTTGACACAGGTTTTCAGATGATTTCTTGATGGTACTTAGCTATTATACAGATATTCATTTTATAAAGTTAAGAATGCGGTACCCTTAGTATTTAAAACACTTAAAGATTTAGTAATTACATTGCATACATGTGCATGCATACTAGAGATATTATATCACATATGGACATACATGTTGTGACGCATTGCGTGCATTCTTACAATTGCCTTACTAGATGTTATATTCTACTCAAGAGCTGGCAACTTACCCCCGTTGTGCTACAGTGTCTTGCAGGTCGGACTCATCAGTCTTGTAGCGGCGGCTATCTTATCATCAGCTCCTTTTGCTCAGACTCGCGACATCGCCCGTAGGTGGGTTGCGAGCACACTTTATTTCTTTTTGCTCCATCATTGTATCTAGTATTCTCCATCTACCACTTTATATTGTATATGCGACCTAGTGATGAGACTGAGAGATTTGTATATTTGTGGTTTCTTTTGGGTCGAGCTCACTTGAGCCGACGTTGTGTTTATGATATTTTGCATTTCTTCTATGCTCTTTTCTTGATATTACTTATATATTGCGTGTGGTCGTGATCCGCCTTGGGCGAAGACCTAGCTCCCGCTTGGGGATGCCATTTGTTTATTACAGGTTATATATATCTTGTTGTACCCATTTTGGGGGATAGAAAATACAGGGAAGACTCTGCCGAAATTTTCGGGAATTTTTGACGTTTTTTTCAAAGGGGATTCTATGCAACTTAATTGATTTAAAAACCATTTTTATTAAAGGTTTTCCTTCACTCTCTTTTGTTTTCAGTTTAGATTCTTCTGGTCTTTGGCTGACTTAGGTTACGGTACACCTTTAGACGTCTCGTAATCTAAGTGTCAGTCACGTTCCGTATCTTCGGCTCATGACAAAGTTGGTATCAGAGCGTAGGTTTACCTTTCTGAGTGGAGGACAACCTTGGTAGATGGAGTAGGTGACTTAAGCAGAGTGGCGTAGCGTGGGTATGATCCGCGGCATACTTACGAGACGGTACTCCGCCTAAGTGACCTTAGGACATAATTGCTTGTATTTCCTTTCTTGATTCCTTGCATTCCTTGATTCAATTGCAATGCTCTTATCAGTCCTGTTTCTTATTCCTGCTTCGATGCCGCCAAAGACTACGAGAGCTCAGCGGGTTGCCACTAGGGATGAGATTCGAGCGGGCTCGTCTGAGGTGAGGATTGAGTGGGAGGATACGCCTACCCCTCAGGGTCATACTGATCTGCCTTATCCTGACCGTATTGCCAGACTAGAGGCCAGCGTGCAAGAGTTGCGACAGATGATGGGATCTTTAGTTGAGTCCAGCCGGGCACAGAGATCCGAGGACGTTCCTTCCACCGCACAGACCACGATTGTACCTGCTGCACAGATGGTCGCTCCTGCTACTACGGAGACTATCCCTGTTTCACTACAGGAGTTCATGAGATTGAGACCTCCAGCTTTTACCGGTACAGATGCGACAGAGGACCCACAGGCATTTCTCGATAGGATGGCTCGAATTTGCCGTTCGTTGAGGTGTTCTGATGATAGATTGGTGGAGTTTGCGAGTTTTCGTCTGGAGGGTCTTGCCCAGACATGGTACGATTCAGTAGAGAGAGGCCGAGCTGCAGGTCTACCTTCTATGACCTGGGATGAGTTTACAGCTGCATTTCTTGCCCATTTTCTTCCGGAGAGTGTCCGAGAGGCTCGAGCCCGTAGTTTTGAGTCTTTGCGCAAGACTACTGGGATGACGGTGTCGGAGTATGATATACAGTTTACCCAGTTGTCTCGATATGCTCCGTACCTAGTAGACATAGAAGAGAAGAGAATAAAGAGGTTCGTGCGAGGGCTTGATACACAGCTATTCCTTGCCATCGGCACCCAGCACTTTGATACATACGCAGCCGCGATGGATGCAGCCTTACTTTTGGAGGAGCGTATTTCTGAGACTCCGGTCGTTTCTGGGCCGAATAGGATCCGTACTGATGCACCAGCTCAGCGGCAGATGGGTAGACATCGTGATAGATTATTTCCGGGAGATGGTAGAGGCAGAGGATTGAGACGAGGTCAGTTATTTGGTTCATATCCACAGACCCAGCAGTCGTCTCTAGGATGTTTTCGGTGTGGGAGTCAGTACCACCGTGTCAGAGACTGTACCATGGGACGCCAGGGCGTGGGGACAGTCCCACATGTGACCTTACCACCCTCACCACCTCCTCAGAGAGCTCTACTTCCTACTCCTGATGATGCTCCACGCCAGCCAGATGCTTCTAGAGGCCGTGGGCGTGGCGGTCCGGTTCAGATTGGACGAGGCGACAGAGGCAGAGGCAGAGGCCGAGGTAGAGGCAGAGGACAGCCAGCTATTAGTGGTGGACAGGCCCGAGTGTTCTCGTTGACTCCTCAGGATGCACAGGCATCCAATGTCGTCGTGACAGGTACTCTGCCAGTATGTTCTTTTGATACACGGGTATTATTTGATCCTGGCTCCACACATTCCTATTTATCCATGTACTTTGCACCGAGGTTGGGCCGAGAGTCTTCTCCGTTAGATCAGCCGCTTGTCGTTATTACACCGGTAGGCGAGTCTTTTGTTGCCCGTTTTGTGTACCGATCGTGTTCCGTTCGTATCGGGGAGAGAGATTCTTCAGTTGATTTGATTCTCCTCGATATGCTAGAATTTGACGTTCTTGTTGGTATGGACTGGCTAGCCACCTGTTATGCATCCGTAGACTGCCGTGAGAAATCAGTCAGATTCAGTTTTCCTAGTGAGCCGGTTCTTATTATTCAGGGAGATCGTAGCACTACCCTTCCCAGCTTGATTTCTTCTCTTCGCGCTGGTCAGCTCTTAAGAAAAGGGTGTCAGGGATTCTTAGCCTATGTTTGTGATACTAGCTCCACAGAGGTTCTGTTGGACCAGGTTCCTGTTGTGAGAGAGTTCCCTGATGTATTTCCCGACGAGCTGCCTGGTCTGTCACCAGAGCGCGAGATTGAGTTCTGTATTGACTTGATCCCCGGCACGGGGCCTATCTCTATACCGCCTTATCGGATTGCCCCGGCAGAGCTGAGAGAGCTAAAGGATCAGTTACAAGACTTGCTGGACAAAGGGCTTATCAGACCGAGTGTGTCACCTTGGGGTGCTCCCGTCTTGTTTGTTAAGAAGAAGGACGGAAGTTTGCGTTTATGCATTGATTATCGTCAGCTGAACCGGGTTACTGTGCGGAACAGGTATCCCCTACCCCGCATTGATGACTTATTCGATCAGCTCCAGGGAGCAGGGTTTTTCTCGAAGGTTGATTTACAGTCAGGTTATCACCAGTTGCGGGTTCGGAAGGAGGATATTCCGAAGATCGCCTTCCGTACTCGATATGGTCATTATGAGTTCTTGGTGATGTCATTCGGGCTCACTAATGCCCCGACAGCATTTATGGACTTGATGAACCGTGTATTCAGGCCGTATCTTGATCAGTTCATTATTGTGTTCATTGACGACATCTTGGTTTATTCTCGGAGCCGGGAGGAGCATGAGCAGCACTTACGTTTCACATTGCAGACTTTGAGGGAGCATCAGCTGTTCGCCAAATTCTCCAAGTGCGCATTTTGGCTAGACAGTGTCGACTTCTTGGGTCATGTGGTGACGAGAGATGGTATTTTTTTGGACCCGAAGAAGATCGAGGCAGTTCAGTGTTGGCCTAGACCAGTATCAGTTACAGAGGTTCGCAGTTTTCTAGGTCTGGCCGGCTACTATCGACGTTTTGTCCAGGATTTCTCCCGCATTGCTGCACCGTTGACCGGATTGACCCGTAAGGGGGTTCCTTTTGATTGGACCTAGGCATGTGAGGATAGTTTCCAGCAGTTGAAGACTCGTCTGACTACTGCACCAGTGTTAGCATTGCCTTCAGGATCAGGCGGGTTCGTGGTATATTGTGATGCTTCTCGAGCGGGGCTGGGGTGTGTATTGATGCAGCACGACAGAGTTATCGCGTATGCTTCTCGGCAGTTGAGGAAACACGAACAGAACTACCCCACCCATGATTTAGAGATGGCTGCAGTGGTATTTGCACTTAAGATCTGGAGACATTACCTATACGGTGAGTCGTGCCAGATATTCACTGACCACAAGAGTTTGAAGTATATCTTCCAGCAGCGAGATCTGAACCTGAGACAGCGCTGTTGGATGGAGTTGGTGAAGGATTATGACTGCGAGATTCTATACCATCCGGGCAAGGCGAATGTGGTGGCAAATGCTTTGAGTAGGAGGCCCGGAGGTAGCTTATCTTGCTTGAGTGCAGTACTGATGCAGTCGACGGCGGATTGGCTGGTGTTATGTGACAGCAGAGTGCAGTTCGAGTTTACTCCTACAGGGGGACAGCTGGCCCATTTCAGAGCACTCCTACAGTTACTTGACCGTATCCGCAAGGCACAGTCCGGCGATGCCCGTATTTTAGAGATTATTGAGCAGATTCGGCAGGGCAGAGTTTCTGAGTTCGTGATTGATGATCAGGGGATACTTCGATTTAGGACTCGACTGTGCGTGCCAGATTCAGAGGGACTGAGGCGTGATATTCTCGAGGAGGCACATAGATCAGTATACAGTGTGCATCCAGGTTCCACCAAGATGTACCATGATTTGAGAGAGGTCTACTGGTGGGACGGGATGAAGAAGGATATTACAGACTTTGTGTTGAGATGCCTGACTTGTCAGCAAGTTAAGGCCGAGCACCAGAGGCCAGCCGGCGAGTTACAGCCTTTGCCCATCCCTGAGTGGAAGTGGGAGCAGGTCTCCATGGACTTCATTGTGGGTCTACCCAGGACCAGTCGAGGGTATGACTCTATTTGGGTGATTGTGGATCGACTGACGAAAGCGGCTCACTTTCTGCCAGTGAAGACCACTTTTGGATTTTCTCAGTACGCCCAGGTTTATATTGATGAGATCGTGCGACTGCATGGTCTTCTTACTTGCATCGTGTCCGACCGGGGCACCCTGTTTACCAGCCGACTGTGGCAGAAACTCCAGGAAGCATTGGGCACCCGATTGAGTTTTAGCACAGCCTTTCATCCACAGACTGACGGTCAGTCGGAGCGTATTATTCAGACTCTTGAGGACATGCTCAGAGCTTGTGTTTTAGATTTCGGTAGTAGCTGGGATCGTCATTTTCCTTTGATCGAGTTTTCCTACAATAATAGCTTCCGAGAGACGATTCAGATGGCACCTTTCGAGGCTTTATATAGGAGGAGATGTCGATCGTCTGTGTGTTGGACAGAGCTCAGGGAGAGCAGTGTTTTGGGGCCGCAGATCGTACATGAGACGACCGAGAAGATACAGCTGATTCGGGACAGGATGAGGTCAGCACAGAGTAGGCAGAAATCATATGCTGACAGGCGCCGTCGCCGACTCGAGTTCGCTGTTGGCGATCATGTTTTCCTGAAGGTCTCTCCGATGAAAGGTGTGATGAGATTTGGGCTGAAAGGGAAGCTGAGTCCTAGATATGTTAGTCCTTTCGAGATCCTAGAGCGTGTTGGTCTTGTCACTTATCGGTTATCTCTTCCGCCCAGCTTCCCCGATGTTCACCCCGTATTCCATGTCTCGATGCCCCGCAAGTACCTTCATGATCCTTCCCATGCGATTCAGCACCAGACGATCCAGGTAGAGCGTGATCTTTCATTCACCGAGCAGCCGGTGGTCATTTTGGATCGGCAGGTGAAGAAACTGAGGTCGAAGGTTATACCGTCCGTCAAGGTCCTTTGGCGTGACCCGAACAGCGAGGAGGTCACCTGGGAGACCGAGGTTGAGATGAGGAAGAGATATCCCCATCATTCTGAAGGTACGCGTAGTGAAATTCTAAATTCGGGGACCGAATTTTCTTAAGGGGGGAAGATTGTAACCCTTCGAAAACCGTTTAGGCAGTTTTTCGGTAATCGGCTAATTTTTCGGATTTTTCCGTAAAAAGTCAAAATAGGTATTTTTCATTGTAAACCTAATTATACAAAATTTAGATAAGATATTACTATAATTATGTCACTAAAATGTCACTTAAAATTTTCTAGTTAAATAAAAAAATTTCATAATTTATTATTTTTTTATTATTTTAAGCTTTTAAAAATGCATTAAATTAGTGATAAATACAAATTTAATTAGGTAAATTTCATAATTAGGAACCATTATAAACTAAAATTTAGTGTTAATAAAATTTTATCAAGAATTTTCTAGAATATAGTTCTATGGTTTGAAATTTAAAGCAAAAATGAATTGAAAAAGGGGTTTTTTTGTAAAAATTGTTATGTTAAGCATTAAATACATTTGTGAGTGACTTTTTCTTAGAACTTTCTACATTTTTCCCTCACTCTCCCTCACCCTCTAGCTCTGGCCGAGCTTCACCCTACAGCCCCATTTTTTCCACTCACTTTCTTTCTTAAAATTTCATGCAAAAATCCAAAAAAATGCACATTTTTCTTCTCTTATTCAAACCATAATCCTATTCCACCTCTTCTCAAACCATAAATTGTTTAAAACAAAGAGAAAGAAGAACTTTTTGGAGGCTAAGTGCAAGAGGTTCACCGCTTGTGAGGTGAAGATTCTAATCTATTTGTTAACTTGTAGTTTAAATGTGCTAAAATTGAATTTTAAAGTGTTAATTTAGTAGTAATTGTTTGTTTAGGAAATTCAAGAATGGGATTTGATTTTTGAATTAGGGTTTGTAGCATGGTTGATGGAGTTAAGTTAGGGTTTGGTTACCTAAATGGTTAGAGTGGTTAATTGTGCAATGTTACGCTCGCTAAATCGATAAATTGCGATATTTGCATCGAATCAGTATGCATTTTTCTTACTAGATTTTTATTAAAATTAGAATGTGATCTAATTGCGTTATATTAGCGATATAATTAGCTTTGTAAACGACTACTAGAGTGCACGAACGCGGGGTTTTGTCTAGTCGGGTTTTAGTTTTTTCGATTTCCCCGAAATAACGATTCTAGTTAAGATTTAGCGATTTTCGTGTGTTTTCCCGCACACCGAGTGCTCATTATGTTTAATTCAAGAGAGTCGATATTTATATATTGTGACTTGCATTGTTTTAGGATATGTAATCTTATGCTTGGTGTTGTGCAAATATAGGATCGGTCGGGAAAACATCAGACACGGCACGTAAAGGCAAGGCGGTGGTCGGATCGGATTAGCGAGGCATTCAGGTGAGTAGATGTATTCATCTATGGGGGAATCGTCTGGATGACGCGAGACGCCACCTAGTTATGATCACCCTATTTCTTGCAAGATTTATATTGTTAGTTAGCTTACCCCTTCATTTACACAGCATACCTTATAGTTAATAGTATGCTAGATTGCATGGATATTCATATGCACATATGCGATAACACTTCGTAGGACACGAACACCATTACCATTGGCATCTGTTGCACGCGCACTATTCATGTGACACACACGTCTTTGGTAATTGCCAGGTCACGTGCACTATAGAACCTGTTTAGCTTAGTATCGCCCTGCATCGTGCATGATATATGAAATTGCATAGCATGTTTATACCTCGCATTATCATCATATTTACATAGATTTCTAGCCAAAATTCACATCGTATACATTGATATCATAGACATTTATCATATATAACATGTGGACATTATGATTTTCTTGAGGATTTCAGTATTGCTGCGATTTCTGGATTTTTAGGGAAAACCGCAAGACTCTAACAAAAGCTTATACTTATCATTTTTAAAACAAAGTTGCGGTTTTCTCGTGATGTATGTGTCGTCCACCATGAGTTTTCATGTTTTATGTTGGATTTCGAGACCCGATTCGAGGAGTGGATGAACCGTCTCGCGTACATGGTGGGCCCGGTATGGTACCCCGGGGCAAGAAGATCGAGTTGTAGACGATGAGCCTGGCAGGGGAAGACTACCTACCGGTGATGTCTGGCGCGGCGGATATCCGGAGGATACCGATCGTTGTCATGAGATTTGATGATATGGGCCGATCCGGACTGACGGAGCCCGATATTTTGAGACATTGATATAGTGAGACATTAAGATAGATGTGATTTCATATTTGGTGTCGATGCTTGACACAGGTTTTCAGATGATTTCTTGATGGTACTTAGCTATTATACAGATATTCATTTTCTAAAGTTAAGAATGCAGTACCCTTAGCATTTAAAACCCTTAAACATTTAGTAATGACATTGCATACATGTGCATGCATATTAGAGATATTATATCACATATGTACATACATGTTGTGACGCATTGCGTGCATTCTTACGATTGCCTTACTAGATATTATATTCTACTCACGAGCTGGCAACTCACCCCCGTTGTGCCACAGTGTCTTGCAGGTTGGACTCATCAGTCTTGTAGCGGCGGCTATCTTATCATCAGCTCCTTTTGCTCAGACTCGCGACATCGCCCGTAGGTGGGTTGCGAGCACACTTTATTTCTTTTTGCTCCATCATTGTATCTAGTATTCTCCATCTACCACTTTATATTGTATATGCGACCTTGTGATGAGACTGAGAGATTTGTATATTTGTGGTTTCTTCTGGGTCGAGCTCACTTGAGCCGACGTTGTGTTTCTGATATTTTGCATTTCTTCTATGCTCTTTTCTTGATATTACTTATATATTGCGTGTGGTTGTGATCCGCCTTGGGCGAAGAGCTAGCTCCCGCTTGGGGATGCCATTTGTTTATTATAGGTTATATATATCTTGTTGTACCCATTTTGGGGGATAGAAAATACAGGGGAGACTCTGCCGAAATTTTCGGGAATTTTTGACGTTTTTTAAGGGGATTCTATGAAACTTAATTGATTTAAAAACCGTTTTTATTAAAGGTTTTCCTTCACTCTCTTTTGTTTTTGGTTTAGATTCTTCTGGGCTTTGGCTGACTTAGGTTACGGTATGCCTTTAGACGTCTCGTAATCTAAGTGCCAGTCATGTTCCGTACCTTCGGGTCGTGACATTGTACTTGAATCACATTCAAGTCAGACTGATCATAATGAGACTCAGTCTGAGTCAGAACAATTAGAAAAGAAATTGAAGTCCTGATTGTTTTGATGTTATCGGAAACCGCTGCACATGAGCGGCAGGATTTGTGTCTTTTTCAAAGACGATTCCTGTAATGATAACACCGTTTGTTAAGTTTGTTGGGGTAAAAATTTGCACACCGGTTGACCGAGTCAAATTCAAGGTCAACCTCCAAGCCAAATGGGCCCAAGCCCAGGTCAAGCGGGCCCATGCCCAAGTCGAACCCGTGGCCAGTCTCCCCCATGCCAAAATATAGATCATGTAATAAATAAATTTTTATGTAATTTTTTACGCATGAATGTATGTGAAATGGGCATAAAGCCAAATTTTTGTAAGCCCATGGCTTATGTGCAAAAAGAAATGGCACATGAGCCATGGGATGACTAAAATGCTATTTTTGTAAAGCCTAAGGGGCTATGTGTAAAGTGTATAGCCTATAAAGGCAAGGATAATGAAAATATCCCGAGAACTTTTTCTCTCTCCAAAGAAAAATCTAGATCTGTGGTCTTCTCCTTCCTCAAGGTTCTAAACCTTCCACTTTTTTTTAATTAAATCAAGAGTTTTACTCTTCCTTTTCCAAAACTAAATAGTTTTTCACCACAAAATCCACAAAGGGGAAGTTAGATCTGCCATCAGATCTCAGAAGGGAGAGATTTTTAGAATCTCATATTTCTTGATCTTCAAGATCAAGATCCGGCCAACAAAGGAAGAAGAAGGAGACCCATCTCCAGAAACCCCACTTTGGGGAAGAACTAGGGCTCAAGGGGAGAAGCCCTTCATTAGCTTCAAAATATCTTAGGAGTTTAACTCCTCATTCATTCATATATATATATATATATATACACACACACACAGAATAATAAGTGCTCCTTTCTTGGAGTACAACTCCCATTGCAGGGACCAAGTCCCTTTTGCTGCTCGAGCGCCCACGTGCTGACACGTGGTGCCCTAGCGCTCTTGCGCCCATAGTGCTAGCGCTCGAGCGCCCATGTGCTGACACGTGGCACGCTAGCGCCCAGAGCGCTAGCACTCAAGCTCCCACGTGATGACACGTGGCGCGCTAGCTCTCTTGCGCTCAGAGCACTAGTGCCCAAAGCACTAGCGCCCGAGCGCCTACGTGCTGACACGTGGCGCGTTAGCGCTCAGTGCGCTAGCGCTCTTACGCTCAGAGCGCTAGAACCCGAGCGTCCACGTGCTGACATGTGGCGCGCTAGCACTCAAGGCGCTCGCGCCCGAGCGCCCACGTGCTGACACGTGGTGCGCTAGCGCTCAAAGCGCTAGTGCTCTTGCGCTCAAAGCGCTGGCGCTGGCCCCACGCATCCTTTAGATGTCTTTTCCCCCTTTTATATATATATATATATATATATATATATATATATATATATATATACACACATATGTATACATTTATACACACACATACTCTACGACACTGTCCTTGTTAGAAAAAAATTTCTAACGGGGCGCTGTCCCGCACCCCGCAAGGGGGCTGCTAGCCCCCTTGACCCCCAGCCCGCTATCCGGATAGCGGGAACCCCGTAAAAACTCTGCGGGCCCCCCGATATATCCAAAACCCCTTTAAAACACAAAACTGAACATTGAGTTCGCATGACCAGTTTAACCCGTCAATCGGAGGTTCTCTCGCTCCAAAGGCGAGGGATAATTAACGGCAGCTTAGTCCGTGGCTGCCGGAGATTCGGATCCCCACAATCATTAAACCCCCGCCTACCCTATACTGGGGGAATCTGTAATGTGCCTGACAAGCGTGCGCGTATTCCCATCTCAATGGGGTGACGAAAAATACCTTACAGATTCTGGCACGTCCGGTGGGACTAATCTCTCCTCCCATATTTCGGGTTAAACGTTCATGCGAACTCAATCAATATGCATACCCATATCTATACTAAAGTAATGCTTTTTGATGCAGGTTTCAAGCAATCACTTTTCAACAATGTCTTTTATGATGAACTCAGCTCTCAGTACGGCTCCTATCTCATACACGATGAAGATGGACGCCAGGACGGTCCTTCCGGCCAGTCTCGAGCGACAATAGGAAGAGCCGACGCTACCATTCGGCTCTATCTTGTTCGTGTCAGCTAACGCCATCCCAGCTTCTCAAGCCTCGGTGGCAGACAAACCGGTCTCGAAAGGCAAGAGGCCAAATGTGGTGGTCTCGAAGGCGCCCCAACTCAAACGCAAGTCGGTGTTCGAACAACTCTCCTTGGCCCCAGCTAGGGGCAAGGCCATCAACACCAACAATGCAACAAGGCATCTTGAGCAAGCTCCGGCGGTGCGCCTGACAACTGCTCGATCGGGTGTCTTCTCTAAGCTCCCCGCTAATCGATTCACGGTGGTTTCCCAGGACAAAGATGCCCGCCAAGCTCTTAAAATTGAGAAGCTAAGGCAGAAAAGGCTCAGATATAGAGCCAACAAAAGGGCTAGGGCTCCTGCTAGGCTGAACCTCATGGGGTTCGAAGAACAGGGTTACCCCTCCAAAGATGGGGAAATGGCTGCATATGTTGTCTACACTATCTACACGGTGGGCACGCGCAGCAAGAGCATGGACGGGGCCACTACATCCCAGATCCCATCTGGCTTGAATGTGGTTGCCGCTTCCCAAGAACAACCGCCTCCGCTGGATGATGAAAACCCTCTCGATGAGGATGATAGGCAGAAAGACCCTTCGTTCCATGAGGAGTCGGGCTCGGAAAGCGAAGGTGAGCCAATCTTCCGTCCCAAGAACGCAGAGCAGCAACTTCTCCAAGTGCTCCGAAAGCAGCTCAGAAGCAAAGACAAGGAGATGGACAAGCTCTACTCAAAAATTAACGACTTGACAAATGTCGTCTTACAGCTCACGGCCCAACTTGCCTCTCAGCCGCCCAATCAGGTGCAAGGCTCTCATGAACCGGGAAACAGTGTCCCAAAACAGCCGATGCTCATTCCCTAAAATCCAAAAGTGGGCGGACCGCATGAAAATCAGTAGCATCCTATCTCGGGAAATGTCTTGGCTGCCGATGACAGTAGCCCGCTAACTCAGGATCAAATCATGGATTTGGTTGCCAGCAAAGTCAAAACATTGGTGGCCGAAGCCGAAGCGTAAAAAGATATCAGCAGTAGTGGAAGACCATATCCTGCTCAATATAATCCGGTAGAATTTCCTAGCGGCTATGTCATCCCCAAATTCGGAAGATTCGATAGGACGAGAAATGCGAATCATCACATCGCCCACTTTAAAGCCTCATGCAGGAATACTGGGGGCAATGACGCGCTTCTCCTCCGCCAGGTCGTTAATAGATTGACCGATGTTGCTTTCGACTGGTAGGCGAGCATACCGGATGGCTCCGTTACTACTTTCGTCCAAATGGAATCTTTGTTTCGACAAAGGTTCATGAGCGTCAGCGATAAGATCACCATTGCCAAGCTCGTAAGGACCAAGCCCAAGAACAACGAAAACAACATGGATTTTATAAGCCGATGGCGCAATCTCTCCGTCAAATGCGAACCGCCGATAGAGCAATACCAATCTGTCAGTCTCCTCGTCGGAAATCTCAACAATTGGATGGCCCCATTTCTATGCACCGTGGGTCTCAAAACATTCCATGAGCTGACCAGGAAAGTTCAGATGCTGGAGCGCTCAAAGCAGGAGTCCTCCTATGACTCCCAAAATAACAATAGGTTCTAGAGAAACCGAAAGGACGAAAATCGCAAAGGCGGAAATTCCGACGATACTAAATCTTTCAACGCCTCGGCTAACCGAAATAAGCAAGGGTCGAGCGGGCCTATTGCCAACCAGCTTCGGAAGCCAATGTTCGGAGAGGGAGGAGAATCTCCACTGAAAGAGAAGCTGGACAAGGTCTATTCCTTCAGAAGGGACAAAATCCATAAAATATTCAAAGACGCCGTGAGGAACGGTCTACAACTGCCAGAGTCAAAAAGACCGCAGGAAGCGAATAGGACCGAAGACCCCCAATACTGCCCCTATCACAGAGTGATAGGTCATGCTATTGACGACTGCTTCGTCTTCAAAGATTGGGTCGAAAAGCAATACAAGGCAGGAGAGATAGAACTGTCCAAAGGCGTGTTAACAAACAGTCAAGCTGCAACTGCCAATTTCATACAAACGGAGACCGAAGTTCTTCGCAAAAATAATTCTCTCAGATGTTTGCCTTTCTCTGAAAACAATCGACCACCAGGTCATTAAACTGGGAACAGTCCGAAAACCTCGAGTGGGCATCAAGATACCACGTCATTAAACTGGGAACAATTGACCACTAAGTCGTTAAACTAGAAGCAGCTGACCACCATGTCATTAAACTAGGAACAGTCGACCTCTAAGTCGTTAAACTGGGAATGTAAAAAAAATATATGTAAATAAACAAAAAATGTGTAAATAAAAGAGAAATAAAGAAAAACCGAAATGATGGGGCAACCGTGAATAAAAGCCGAAATGATAGGGCAATCGCGATCTTCGCGATAAGAAAAGCTGAAATGATGGAGCAATCGCAGTAAAACAAAAAAAAACAACAAAAACAAAAAAACGACGGATTATGAGTCGCTCCTGGTAACATGTTCAAGTGTAGCGATGCAGACTCCAACCAAAATCCAATTTCTCAAAATTCTCATGGCCCTACGGTTGGTCCCCAAGTTGACCATCGTATACAATCTACGGGCTCAAATAATTCTCATCATACTCATGCCCACTGCAATCACCAGTCCAATGGTTGTCTCCGCATTTGGAATTATGCTCCATTGGGAAGACCCACTCATGTATCCTCACGATACATGAGGAGAACAAACCTTCATGGGATCCTTACGACTCATAAAGGAAAAACACACTTAGGAGTCCTCACGACTCCTAAGGAGAAAATACACCTACAGGATCCTTACGACTCGTAGGGAGAAAATTCTTTTATGGGACCCTCACGGCCAATAAAATTGAAAAGCCTTAGGTGATAGGGATCTAAACCTGTCTCCAAATCCATCGCTTCCCTAATCCCCAAGTGGCAAATGATGAGTCGTTCTGTTAGTGTATATGCCCTAGAGGCCATTACTGTATCATACTAGTTTGCATATTATTTGATGGAAGCTTGGGATATTCACAGTTGTATAGACAATCTTGCTCGAAATGGTAGTATGCTACTTGGTTTATTTCTACTTTAATGTGTGCATGTGTTTCTTTTAGCATATCGCCTATACACATTAGTGGAACCCTTAGGATCTTTGCTTGATTACCAGCGTTGTGATGGCAGTCACACTAGTGGGGGCTGGGTAATCTACAAGCACATCCTTATACAGGTCCCTAGTCGTAGGATTATCGAGACGGGGCATCGATAATCTGGAGTAGACTAGCGTATGCGCTTCTCATCCCAGCAGGGGAGATGGTCTGTCCCACAGCCGTCAGTACGTCGTACTTGAGATAGTATGCGGGTGCTCGTTAGGTTACGAGTACACTGGACAGGACTCGTCGGGAACTGTTGGTTGGTACTATACCTATCGTCAGTTATCAGTTCCCAGGTGACATGAGTACAGCTTAGTCCGCTGACTTGACACTGTCACTTTGCCTCGAGTGTGTTCCCACTGTTCTTAGATTGCTACCCTACCACAGCTCAAATGATCGTGCAAACAGGTAGCAGTTAGGTGCAGTCCCGAAGCACATGGAGGCAGTGACGGTTAGACAGGATTCGTCTCTCCCGGTATTGGGGGTTGATATCATGCTGTGTCTAGGAGAGCCATTACACATAGTCGTCCCTGGACAGGGCAAGCGAGATATACTGGTAGGTTTTCCAGTGTTATCTCAGGGTGTTCTGGGCTACACACCGACATGACTTGTACCGCTATTAGGGGAATGACGTTTACTGCCTCCTAGGCCCGACATGCGATATTCTCAAACCAACAGACCAGACTGTACAGAGATTGTTACATTCAGGATCAGTAGGAGTTCGGATGGGTTCACCTCATCAGTCTTCTTATCGGCATCTACCTGGGGACCGTTACGTACAGCTAGTACCGCTTGAGGCCTGTGGTTAAACCCACTTCCAGCGTAGTGTCGAGTCTTTAGAGTCCCACACAGAGAGCTATTCGCCTTTGGGCAAAACAGAGTAGAGGTCGCATGGTTTTGCGACAGGGTTCGTTCACATCCGCGCACTTGTGGACGTTTGGTGTCCGGGAAGTCATTACTAGTGGGCTTTGGTTTAAGCCAGATCCTAGTATACGTTTTGGTATTGGTTTTATCTCATTGTATTCGTGTTCCTCGGAACACGGATGCGGGTGTGTATGCACAGTTGACAGAAGCAGAGGCAGAGGATTCTCATTAGGGTTGTTGACTGTTGACTTTTTCTAAACCCTAATGAGAATAAGAAATATGATTAATAATATTAATTAAGTATTATTGTGCCATGGTTGAGTTGAAAGTTTGACTTTTGTTGACTTGTTGACTTTGTTGACCAGTTTACTATTTTGGGCTTGTTGACCATCATCATTTCATTACTATGACTTTTGTTTACTTGTTGTTCTTTACAAAATGCATTAAATGCATGAAATGATAATGGCCATTGAAACTAACGATCACAATACTGAATTATTATTATTTTCATGATTATTTTCTCTTTTGTGAGCATGGTTGCAAATTATTGAGCTCATTCTATCATTCTCATTCTCTCTCATCCAAATCTCACCCTCTTCCTCTCTCTTAAGGCTTTCATGTCTCATGTGTTGAGAAGCATGAGCCATTGAGATAAAACCCTCAAAACTCTTCTCTACTCACTCTAGAGTACAAGGTCTAGCAAGCCAAGCACTTTAGTTTCCTCTCGGTTGAGGTAGGAGCTCAAAGTAAAGGCTTTCGGGTGGATCCTTCTTCGACAACAAGGAGACTACGAGGTGGAGCCGATCCAACCACTCCAAGGAGCAAGAAGAGAATGAGTTCAAGACCAAGGTATAACCCTCTAACATAGTAGTTAAACTTCTAGTTAGTTTGCTAGGTTTTTGTTTAGCAAAGATCCTATTTTCTAGTCCATGTTACCTTACCATAAAAATCGTTTTTTACCGTTTCCGCATCCCCGTAAGAACCGGGACGGGTAACGTGGACTTACACTCTCCTGGTACCATATTCCAATGCAGTGATGCAGATGCCAACCAAAACTCAAATCCCCAAGTAGCGAATGATGAGTCGCTCCTGGTACCATATTCCAGTGCAGCGATGCAGACGCCAACCAAATTCCAAATCCCATACCCCAACGGCGAATGATGAGTCGCTCCTGGTACCATATTCCAGTGCAGCGATGCAGACACCAACAAAGGCCCGAAATGTTTCCGGCCCTACGGTCTGGACCATACATCCTGCAAAACCGTATACAATCCACGGGCGTAAAACAATCCCAATCTCTCCCAAGTCCTACCGGTGAGACCACATTCAATGTCCCACCAAAAATAATAAATTAAAAATAAAAAAATAAATAAAAGGGTATGTCCACAAGCAAAATGGGCACGGATGAAAACCCGAAAGGGCTCCGTGAGTAAAAACAGAAGGACTGCCGGCGAGTTTGTGAAAATCCGAAAGGGCACAAACTCGTGAAAAAGAGATGAAATGCACTCGCAAAGTCCTCTCGACTTTGTGAGGAGAAAATTCCCGCGTGAGATCCTTACGACTCACAAAGGAGCAACACACTTAGGAGTTCCCACGACTCCTGATCAGTCGAAAATATTGCATTTTTAACACGTCAATTTCCCTACTATTTGCAATCATCAAGAGGTGTTCGGTATTAATATAGCACATATTAGCAAAATTGACTGTAAATACCAAATTACTTGTGTTATACCTTAAAACCGACATTTTGAGGGAAATTGAGTGTTTATCATGGCATCGCATAATCTTTGTATAGCGCAACACTTGTCTCGAGAATCTGTACAGGAAATTGCAGGAGAAAAGCCAAAACAGTTAAAAGTGTTGATAAAAATAAGCCAACTCCAAGACTTGAGATATGGCAATGAACTAGAGGAAATTATAAGATTCCACATATCAGAAATATATAAAGAAGTCAGAAGAAAGCAGTGCAAAGATTTTCATGCACTAAGGCTCCTAAACGGCCGCGGATCCACGGCCGGAGCATAGCATGCGCGGCGGATCCGCGGCCACGTGTCAATAACATCAGCACATCTCATCTCCAGTATTCTTCTCTCAATACCCACACCTCATCAAGCCACTGCAAATTCCAGAAAACTCCAGAATCTTCTGCCAGATCAGCAAGGCTCCTTGTTCAAGCTAAACACCCTCAAGCTTCCAAAGCAAGCTACTTAACAACCTAAGCCTAGAAGCTTCTCCCTAACCTCCAAGCTTATGAAAGAAGCTAAGCCTAACTAACTACCTCTAGAAGCTTCTACCTAACTACCTAGCTTACAAGAGAAGCTAAACTAAACCTAGATTTTAAAGGAAGCTAATCCTAATCAAGACTATAAAAAGGACCCTAAAGCTTCTTCTCAAAGGTTGTTGATTCCTACATCAATTCCCAACACAAGTTGAGTGACACAACTTGTAAACCCTAATCCCCAATTCAAAATCCAAAGCCAAAAATCAAGAACTCTGAGTACCAAATCAAGCATGAAGCCTTCGATCCTTTAGAAAGCGACGCCGGGCTTCATCGGTGTAAGTGCACGGCGGCGCCCCGGCCGTCAATCCGACGGCCAAATGCGGAAGCGGTGATAAACTTTAATTTTGCAAACTTAGCAAACCGGCACCACCGCGCACTAAACACCCGGATCGGACCATTAAACTAGTTCTAGCTAACTACAAGATGGGGAAAAGATATACCGAGTGATCCGAGTCCTCCGGTCTTCTCGTCGTCGTCCCGATCTCCTGCGGAAACTCCGATCATTGCCTCCTCGCCGGAAGGGCACCACATCACCTGCATCTTTTACGGGCTCCCACCTCAATACCGAGGCAATTCGGGCGCGAAGTTGGCTGGCCGACGCGTCCAAGATTTGCTGTAGAATGTGTAGTGTAGAGGCTATGTCTCATTTGGGGTTTTGTTGCTATTTGAAGATGATGGAGGAAACAAGATAAGAAAAATGGTGCTTGCATTTTTCCTAGCATGAAAAATGAGATCAAGAAAAATCCCACAAGCTCAAGATGAAACTCTCTCTTCTTCTTCTCTCAAGTGTGGCCAACCTCTTCTTCTTAGAATGGTGGAGGAATGAAATATCAATCCATAACAAGAAGGGAGGTGAGTGTAGGAAAAGAGAAAGGGTGACCATATCCAAACATCATCATAACAATCTCACATCAAACTATAATCACCTTTTAGTGATGTAAAGAGAATCAAATGATGGTTGAAAAGAATAGATGCCATCATAATCAATACATATGCAAGAAACCCCACCACAATGTGTTATTTGCAAACTTGCAAATAACCCCCTCCATCGGAAAAGTCCGGCCGGGAAAGAACAAAGGAAAACCGGCCGGAACGGAATGCAAACTGGCAACTCCAGAAAACTGGTCCCATAATAAATTACAGGAAATCCCCGATACTGTGCATACACACCCGCATCTGTATTCCGATCGGATACAAATGCAATGAGACAAAATCTACACTGTACTATACTAGGATCCGGCTTAAACCAAAGCCGGCTAGTAATATCCGTTCGATCCTGATCCGTGCAATACCGCACGTATCCAATCGAACCCTGCCATATATCCATACGGCCTCTAGTACTAACCGTCCGATCCTGATCCGTGCAATACCGCACGTATCTGACCGGACCCTGCCATATCTCTATACGGCCTCTACAGCGTTTCGCCCGAAAGCTTGAGTAACTGTAAGTGTGGTGGACTCTAAAGACTCGTCAATACTATGGCTGTGGATTTAACCACTAGCGCATCAGAGGTATAAGCCAATACGTGACGGGCCACCAGCTATTGACCAAAAGGGACGTCGATGAGCGAACTCATCCTGACACCCTACTGAACCTGTCAGTGACAATATCCGTACAGTCCGGTCCGTTCGTCTATGAGCATCGAATGTCGGGCCTAGGGGGTTGGTAAAAGTCAGACCTCCAAAAGCGGTACAAGTCGTGTCGGAGTGTAGCCTAGAACACCCTGAGATACTACTGGAATACCTACCAGTAAATCTCCTTTCTTGGACAAGGACTTCGTGTAATGGCTCTCCTAGACACAGCGCGACCTCACCCCCAATACCGGGAGAGACGAACCCCTGAAGATCCGCTCACTGCCTCCATGTGGCTCGGGACTGTACCCAACTAAAACCTGTTTGCACGACTCCTTTGAGCCGTGGTAGGGTAGTAATCAAAGCACAGTGGGAACTCATACGAGACAAATGACGATCCCCAGGTCGATGAACTAACCTGTACACATGTCACCTGGGAACTGCTATCTGACGTCAGGTATAAGACCAACTAGCATGTTCCCGGCGAATCCTGTCAGGTGTACTCATAACCCAATGAGCACCTGTATACATCTTAGGTGAACCAACTGACACCAGTGGCTTGTGAGAACGGCCACCGCCCCTCGTCGGGGTCTCGACTGTATACACTAGTCTACTCTGGAGAATCGATGCCCTGTCTCGAAACTCCCACGACTAGGGACCTTTTAAGGATGTGCTTATAGACTCCAGCTCTCACTTATATGATCGCCCTCATACTGCTGGCAGTCAAGCAAGAATCCTAGGGGCTCTATCAACGTGTAATAGCGACCTGTCAGGTCGCCTAAAGCAGTACACGATGATAAAGATAAACCAGATAGCATACTATCATCTCGAGTAAGACTGTCCTACCGGGATAGGTCCTCCCTCAATCATTGCAATCACGTGCCTGTGATCCAATAATTGACTCTGAGGGCACTATCTCCAACAATCGGAGCAAGTGATCCAAGGAGATCCGCGACTCAAGGAGACGAGCGAAGTCGAAATCGACGATCAAGTTCTTTCGTCTTATAGATCTTGAGAGAATTGTAACAAAATTGTTGATAAATAAAGGTGAAATTTCTATATCTTGCTTTCTTTACATTCTTGCATCATGATTCGATCTCAATTCTTGATTGAGTATTTTGTTATGATGTTTTAGTAAAACTCCGCTCGTGAAGGAGTCGAGAGAATCAATAGATGATGATGTGACAAATCATGAAACGATTCTTAATTCCTATAAGTTTTGTAAACTCTAGTAAATTGAAGAATCGGCAACCTAGTTTCGAGCGATAGTTTCTTGATTGTGTTCGCTCTTAATTAGTGATCCACGATCGATTCTTGAATTTACTCGAGGCTAGAATTCGAATGAGATTCATCGAAAGGACAAAGGATGAGATGAAGAAACCCTAGTTTCTTCGAAAGATCCTTAAACCTCGATTAATCGTCATCGATCTAGTATCAAATCATTAATGGATAAGAATACGTAATCAATAGATTTCATCACATCTATTGATTCAATCGATTCCTACGAGCCACACTTCGATTCTTGATTATTTGATTGGAAATCATCAATTCTTAATTCTTGATTTTAAATGTTTTCTAGATTTTAGATTTAGATCTAGATAATTCTTGAATTCACTTTTAAATCTTGAATTGAATTGTATTTTCTTTTCTTTTTAATCTTCAATTCATCTAATTCAAATTCGAACGAATCTCACTTTCCCTGTGGACGATCCGCACTAGCTAACGCGCTACATCCGACACCGTTATTGATTACGGTCAAAATATTTTTGGTTGTCATTTCTATACATTTCCTACCGAGACGAACAAAGATATCATATCAATCAAATGGCGCCGTTGCCGGGGATAGTGTGCTAATTTGTTCGTTTTTGAAATTTGAGTTGAAAAATTTATTCCATCAAAAATTTTAGATCTAAATTCGCGCAAACACTAAATGATTCGTTGTGATTTGTTGCGAGGAAATCTGGAATCTGTGGAGCTTGAGGAAAAATATTTTGAATATTCCAGAGAGCTAAGGAGGTGAACAGGAACAGTTTCTGAGAATTTTGTTCTGAGATCACACAAGACGACCGCGTTTCCGCGGCATTAAGGAGCATCCGCGGCGGATCCGCCGCGTGTCAAAGGCTACAGTGCACTAAAATTCTCAGGTGACTTCTTGACTTTTTTATTTCCTTCTCTGTCAGCTTCAATAACAAATTTTCTGCAGGTTTCTTTGCAAAATTCGCAGCGCCGCAAAAATAAAAAAAATTGTGCGTGTTTGATCTTGGTTGTTTGCATTTTTAATACAGAAATTAAGGGGCAAAGACCAAATTTAGATTAGGTGGGGAGTTCATTACCCTTCCTAGGCCCCGAAAATCACAAAACTGCATCCGCATTACCCTCATTAATTAAAAAGAAATCTAGACATGACTCTAAGGACCGTCGCGCTCACTTAGGACAGAAGAAGGTCGTGGGTAATCTATTGCTTATCCGTGTTTCTTTTGTGGTGTCTAAGGCAAGTGTGTCTAAGGCAAGTGGTTACTTAATTAGGCCCACTACATACATAGCGGAGAACCTCCCACTTACCTGGCACTTACCTGACCACAGTAGAGACAAAGAGGCAGTGGGGGATTGATCCTGCGACTTGTCTTTTGGCATTTAGGAGCGGTCTAGAGCCTTGACCTAGGTGACCACTAGACTTAGGGTTTTGCTTGTTGCATTTGTTGTGATTTGCATCATTTTTTCAAAAATCCGTATATTTTTCAAAACAAGCACCACTTCATTCATTTCCCCTTATTATATTAACGCTGCCACTTATACTAAACCCATTTAGTGCAAGATAGGTTGGACATGGGATTCTAGTGCCCGTTTAGTCCACGTTCCCCCGATCGACTCTGAAGTCGATATTTCTACATTTACTTCTTCTTTACCCACCACCACACCCACATCGATGGATCCTTCTCCATCGAACTTCTTTACCACTAATCTGCCGCCGTCCGCAGGTACGCAGAATCCACCCTGCATCTCTCTCCAAGAGAGGTGCTATCCTATGCGAGGTCCTCTTTCGACCTGCTTATCCATTCCACCAGCCAACGGGGATAATTTTGAGATTAAACCCCAATACATCAACCTTCTACCAAAATTTCACGGTCTTGAGTCTGAAGATGCATATGTCTTTATTACAAAATTTGAAAATGTATGCGCAATGATGGGTACCTTACAGCTTTCTGTAGATGCTATGCGTCTTCCTCTTCTCCCAATTACCTTGTGAGATATAGCCGAGAAGTGGCTGTATAATACAACCGTACATTCCATTTCAAACTGGGGAGAATTCGTAAAATCATTCCTAAAGAAATTTTACCCCTATTATAAAACAGCTCGAGCCCGTAGCGAAATCAATCAATTCACCCAGCTCCCAAATGAAACATTCTCAAAATGTCTTGAACGCTTTAAGGATCTGTTAGTTCAATGTCCACATCACGGAATCCCCAGATGGGATCTGTGCCGAATTATATATGAGGGCATTAATCCAAACACAAAACAGACCCTTGAATCCATGTGTCAAGGCAATTTCATGACCAAAGATGATGGGGAAGCCTGGAAATTCCTAGAAGATTTCGCTGAAAAATCTTTACAGTGGGAGGGTGGGAATCAATCGTCTAGGGGTGGCAATAACCAATCGGAAGTTTCCATAGGAGTTAGAGCTGATATTTCAGCTATGCAAAAGAAACTCGAGACTATGGAAAACAAATTTTTACCCGCCGCCCTAAATCAAATGTCATTCTCCAAAACTGTATGTGGATGCTATTCTGATCCTTCTCATTTAACGGAAGAATGTCCACTAAATTCTCCGTTTCAAGGTCACGAGCATACCAATGCTCCTTTTCAAAGACCTAGAAACGATCCTTTTTCTTCCACATATAATCAGGGTTGGAGGAATCACCCTAAGTTTGCTTGGAACCAATCACAATCTCAAATCACGGTTCCAATCCAAAGCAATTTACAAAGGGTCCCTCCACCATAACAGCAACCACTTCAATTGAGTCAGCACCCCTTCCAAGCACAAAACTTCCAAAATCCGGTCAACGCACCTGCACCGTCTAATCCTTTGCAGTTGACCGGTACTGATGAATCCTCTTCATTCATGAACTTGCTTTTGACAATAAAGACTTCCGTCGATAAAATTGATAAAAACTCTGCGTCCCAAAGCGAGACTATTAAATAGATGGAAGAAGAAATTGCACGATTAAAAGCTGAAATGAGTGCAAGAGAGAAAGGGAAACTTCCAGCTCAACCTTTGCCCAATCCTGGCTATTCACATCAATGCAATCACGTTGAGATCTGGAAGAGTGCTTGACAATCACGTTGGGGAAGAGATTGATGACACTGAAAAATCTATCAATGATACCCCGGCTGAGACCTTTCCTTTCACTTCTACTTCTGACCCCAGTTCTTCTACCCCACCACCTTCTTCCGAGCCTATTCTCCGTTTTCCCCAAGGCTCAACACCTCAGCCCACACAGAAAACGATCCCCACTCCTATTCTTATATCGTTCCCACTCACACGATCTTCTCCAATGTTGGACCCTGATCTTATTGCTCAAGCTCCTTATCCGAATCGGTTAAGGGGAAACACACTGAGTCCACAAATGGAGAAGATCACAGAAATGTTTAAACATGTTAACATCAACATCCCTCTTCTAGATGCAATACAACAAGTCCCTGCTTATGCGAAAGTTCTTAAAGACTTGTGCACTAGAAAGAGGAAGACTCAAGTGCCCAAGAAGGTATACATGTCAAAAACTGTAGACACGGCTTTCCCCCAACAATTACCGAGGAAACGTAAGGATCCTGGCTATCCTACGATTTCCATTTCTATTGGGGAAAAACACATTAACCGTGCTCTACTTGACCTTGGCGCAAGTATTAACCTGATTCCATACTCGGTTTACGAGCAGTTAGGTATCGGAGTGTTAAAGCCCTCGAGCATAACTCTCCAGATGGCTGACCAATCAAGCACCAAACCTAGGGGTGAACTGGAGGATGTGTTGATAAAAATCGGGGAATTTGTATTCCCTGTGGACTTTATTATAATTAATACATAGCCTGTAGCAAACTCACGGAATCAAATTCCGGTGATTTTAGGTCGTCCCTTTTTGGCCACTTCCAATGCTATAATCAACTGTCGTAATGGCTCTGTGACCCTATCTTTCGGGAATAGGTCAATTGAGCTGAGCATTTACAAGTTGGGAAGTGTACCCTCCGAACCTACTGCCCAGGTTTGTTCTGTCGAATTAATGGATGTCGACAGCAGCGAATTTGACGATCCTCATGATACCGATCTAGACTTTTTTCATATGTTGTTGTTTGACCCAACTATGTATCATACACATACGGACTCTTCCACCAAGTTGTCCGGGTCAACAACTAACACTGATTATGAACTATTTTTGGAGTCTGAAGATCACCCCGCGCTTTGTGATGACATTATTCTTCGGGTTATTGATGAAACTTTTGAGGAGATCTTCGCTGATGAACTCGCATTTTTGAAAAGCACGGGTGTTGAGATGAATCCACCTCAATACAAAGAAATTGAACCTCCACCCCTTCTTCTGAACTGTAAAAAGAATGCGAGTAATCCATCACAATCACTGCATCGTCTCTCCAAAACGAGACGCAAACACATTCTATTCCACCACTTATTTTTTCCCCACTTCTTCTTCCACCAACCGATGCACTATATTGATAAAATTTTCGAATGGTTGGTGTTAACTTTCGGTCTTTGCAAAGCTTGGCATCGACCAATAATTTTTACCCCCTCTTATGATTTTCAAAGCTTAACATGTTTTAACTCAAGTTTGGGGGTGTGATCTGGCTTCTGAAAAGAAAATTTTTACACAAAATGATGAGCCAAAAATAAGTTTGGGGGAGGATTTTCATGATCATATTTATTGCCCCCGTTAATAAATTTCCTCCCAAGCTTACAGGTTTTCGAGATTTAGCGGATGGCAACAGTGAGGACACTATTGAAAACAAGTTTGGGGGAGGTTTGTGTTTATATAAGCATCATTTGCATCATACTTTGCATAAGCACAAAAAAATTTTAAAACCTACAAAAATTTAAAAATTTTCAAAAAACTAAAATTTTTGTACATAAATAAGATAATAAAAGATTAGATAGTGAAAAATTACATCTAAAAGATTAGAAAAATTTAAGAAAACCAAGAAAATTAGAAGTTTTCTTAAACGAACTAGTAATAAGTAGTTATGAGCCGTTGTCCCAAGGGTTAGTAAGATGAAAGAAGTCACTAATCTGAGTATAAAAATAAATATGAAAAATAGTTTCTATTCTGGAAGCCAAACATTTTGAACGTTGATACCCTACTATACGCACTTACACACATCTTGAAGTTCGGGATAGTAGAGGATACCTTGAAATGCTCTTGTCTAAAAGCCAAAGTATGAAGGAAATAAAAAAAATATATCAAGAAAATATAAAATGGTGAGAAAAAATAAACACTGGTTTTGTTATCGCCAAGGAAGCAATAAAAAAATATAGCGAGGGTGCCTCTTCACCAAGTGCCTTAGACCAACTGGTCTGGGAGTCACTGCTAAGCTTTAGATGGTGCAAGACGAGGAAAAACACTAAATAAGCAAGCACATGAGTAATCGGTTGGTTAGTACCTTAAGAAGTATTAACGGTCGCATTAAAGTGTGTGAGAAAATTCATCTAAATATTCATTAATTAAAAAGTACTGAGACAGATGGACAAGAGTATGATAGCTTGAATTGAATTCTCCGAGTGTTGGAATGTTCTTTACACACACGTAGGGTTATATGATCGATGTTTGGAAGAAAGATAGGAATGAAGAATAAAGACGATGTTTTATTGAGGGATGATGTGATTTCTAACATCTTTTCATGACTATTAAGATATGGCTCATGACAACCGAAAAGCTAGCATAGTTGGAAACTCTAATTTTCAAAGTCTTTCTTTTACAATTCTTATCTTTATATGTAATATTCACGGTCTTCGTTTTATTATTGGATTTTATGGGTGCAATCCGCTGAAAACCCTAAGGAGACAACACTCCTCCTACTAGGGATACCTAGAGATTTAAAGGCTTGTTGCACATGCTCAGTGCAATCGTGTTGCCTACGAAAGTGTGCTAGTTAGATTTTCTCTTTCTTTATTATCTCCTTCTCTTTTTAATAAAACAGTTCGCTCGAGAAGACCGAAAATAAGTTTGGGAGAATTTGATCAGTCGAAAATATTGCATTTTTAACACGTCAATTTCCCTACTATTTGCAATCATCTAGAGGTGTTCGGTATTAATATAGCACATATTAGCAAAATTGACTGTAAAATACCAAATAACTTGTGTTATACCTTAAAACCGACATTTTGAGGGATATTGAGTGTTTATCATGGCATCGCATAATCTTTGTATAGCGCGACACTTGTCTCGAGAATCTGTGCAGGAAATTGCAGGAGAAAAGACGAAACGGTTAAAAGTGCTGATAAAAATACGCCAACCCCAAGACTTGAGATATGGCAATGAACTAGAGGGAATTATAAGATTCCACATATCAGAAATATATAAAGAAGTCAGAAGAAAGCAGTGCAAATATTTTCATGCACTAAGGCTCCCAAACGGCCGCGGATCCGCGGCCGGAGCATGGCATGCACGGCGGATCCGCGGCCACGTGTCAGTAACGTCAGCACATCTCTTCTCCAGTATTCTTCTCTCAATTCCCACACCTCATCAAGACACTGCAAATTCCAGAAAACTCCAGAATCTTCTGCCAGATCAGCAAAGCTCCTTGTTCAAGCTAAACACCCTCAAGCTTCCAAAGCAAGCTACTTAACAACCTAAGTCTAAAAGCTTATCCCTAACCTCAAAGCTTATGAAGGAAGCTAAGCCTAACTAACTACCTCTAGAAGCTTCTACCTAACTACCTAGCTTACAAGGGAAGCTAAACTAAACCTAGCTTCTAAAGGAAGCTAATCCTAATCAAGAATATAAAAAGGACACTAAAGCTTCTTCTCAAAGGTTGTTGATTCCTACATCAATTCCCAACACAAGTTGAGTGACACAACTTATAAACCCTAATCCCCAATTCAAAATCCAAAGCCAAAAATCAAGAACTCCGAGTACCAAATCAAGCATGAAGCCTTCGATCCTTTATAAAGCGACGCCGGACTTCATCGGAGCAAGTGATCCAAGGAGATCCACGACTCAAGGAGACGCACGAAGCCGAAATCGACGATCAAGTTCTTTCCTCTTGTAGATCTTGAGTGAATTGTAATAAAATTGTTGATAAATAAAGGTGAAATTTCTATATCATGCTTTCTTTACATTCTTGCATCATGATTCGATCTCAATTCTTGATTGAGTATTTTGGTATGATGTTTGAGTAAAACTCCGCTCGTGAAGAAGTCGAGAGAATCAATAGATGATGATGTGACAAATCTTGAAACGATTCTTAATTCCTATAAGTTTTGTAAACTCTAGTAAATTGAAGAATCGGCAACCTAGTTTCGAGCGATGCTTTCTTGATTGTGTTCGCTCTTAATTAGTGATCCACAATCGATTTTTGAATTTACTCGAGGCTAGAATTTGAATGAGATTCATCGAAAGGACAAAGGATGAGATGAAGAAACCCTAGTTTCTTCGAAAGATCCTTAAATCTCGATTAATCGTCATCGATCTAGTATCAAATCATTAATGGATAAGAATACGTAATCAATAGATTTCATCACATCTATAGATTCGATCGATTCCTACGAGCCTCACTTTGATTCTTGATTATTGGATTGGAAATCATCAATTCTTAATTCTTGATTTTAAATGTTTTCTTGATTTTAGATTTAGATCTAGATAATTCTTGAATTCACTTTTAAATCTTGAATTGAATTGTCTTTTCTTTTCTTTTAACCTTCAATTCATCTAATTCAAATTCGAACGAATCTCACTTTCTTTGTGGTCGATCCGCACTCGCTAACGCGCTACATCCGACACCGTTATTGATTGCGGTCAAAATATTTTTGGTTGTGATTTCTATACATTTTCTACCGAGACGAACAAAGATATCGTATCAATCAACTCCTAAGGAGAAAATGCACCTACGGGATCCTTACGACTCGTAGGGAGAAAATGCTTTTATGGGACCCTCACGGCCAATAAAATTGAAAAGCCTTAGGTGATAGGGATCTAAACCTGTCTCCAAAGCCATCGCTTCCTGATAAGCAAGCGCGGATGATGATTCGCTCTTGGTACCATATTCCAGTATAGCGATACTGATGCCAAGCAAAAACCAATTCCCAAATCCTCCCGAGGCAAATGATGAGTTGCTCCTGGCATTATTCTAGTGTAGCAATACAGATACCAAACCAAAACCAATTCTCAAATACTCTCATGACAAATGATGATTCGCTTCTGGTACCATATTCCAGTATAGCGATGCTGATGTCAACCCGAATCAAATCAAACCAGCAAGCTCTGCGTCGAAATCATGCTTCGTCTCAGAATGTACCCCGTATCGGAATCATACTTCGCCTCGGAGTACCTGCCTGTCGGAATTATACTTCGCCTGGGAATCAACCTCTGCATCGAAATTATGCTTCGGTCAGAATGTCTGCCGCTCATCGGAATGATGCTCCGATCCCCTGAAATCATGATCTGCTCTTCGGAATGATGCTCCGATCCTTGGAATCATTCTCCACCATTCAGAATGATGCTCCGAATCCTGGAATTATGCTCCGCTCTTCGGAATGATGCTCCGATCCTTCGAATCTTGCTCCACCCTTCGGAATGATGCTCCGAATCCTGGAATCATGCTCCGCTCTTCGGAATGATGCTCCGATCCTTGGAATCATGCTCCACCCTTCGGAATGATGCTCCGAATCCTGGAATTATGCTCCGCTCTTCGGAATGATGCTCCGAATCCTGGAATTATGCTCCGCTCTTTAGAATGATGCTCCGAATCCTGAAATTATGCTCCGCTCTTCGGAATGATGCTCCGATCCTTGGAATCATGCCCCGCCCATCGGAATAATGCTCCGATCCCTGGAATCATGCTCCGCTCATCGGAATGATGCTCCGATCCCCGGAATCATGCTCCGCCCTTCGGAATGATGCTCCGATCCCCGGAATCATGCTCCGCCCTTCGGAATGATGCTCCGATCTCTGGAATCATGCCCCGCCCTTCGGAATGATGCTCCGATATCTGGAATCATGCTCCACTCTTCGGAATGATGCTCCGATCCCCGGAATCATGCTCCGCCCTTCGGAATGATGCTTCGATCCCTGGAATCATGATCCGCCCTTCGTAATGATGCTCCGATCTATGGAATCATGCTCCGCCCTTCGGAATGATGTTTCGATCTCTGGAATCATACTCCACCCTTCAGAATGATGTTCCGATCGTTGGAATTATGCTCCGTGCTTCGGAATGATGTTCCGATCCTTGGAATTACGCTCCGCGCTTCGGAATGATGCTCTGATCCCTGGAATTATGCTCCGCGCTTCGGAATGATACTCTGATCCCTGGAATCATGTTCCACCTTTCGGAATGATGCTCCGATCTCTGGAATCATGCTCCGCCCTTCGGAATGATGCTCCGATCTTGGAATTATGCTCTGCACTTCGGAATGATGCTCCGATCTCCTCCGATCCCCGGGAATCATGCTCCCTGGGATGATGCTCCGCCCCCGGAATGATGTTCCACCTTGAAGTTCAACTTCAAGATCCATCAATTTCATGCACACAACTCAAATATGCTGTGTTCATTTATTGATGGGGGCAATTTGTTGGGGTAAAAATTTGCACACCGGTTGACCGAGTCAAAGTCAAGGTCAACCTCCAAGCCAGGTGGGCCCAAGCCCAGGTCAAGCGGGCCCATGCCCAAGTCGAGCCTGCGGCCAGCCTCCTCCATGCCAAAATATTGATCATGTAATAAATAATTTTTTATGTAATTTTTTATTCATGAATGTATGTGAAATGGGCATAAAGCCAAATTTTTGTAAGCCAATAGCTTATGTGCAAAAAGAAATGGCACATGAGCCATGGGATGGCTAAAATGATATTTTTGTAAAGCCCAATGGGCTATGTGTAAAGTGTATAGCCTATAAAGGTATGGATAATGAAAATATCCCGAGAACTTTTTCACTCTCCAAAGAAAAATCTAGATTTGTGATATTCTCCTTCCTCAAGGTTCTAAACCTTTCTCTTGTTTTTAATTAAATCAAGAGTTTTGCTCATCCTTTTCCAAAACTAAATAGTTTTTCACCACAAAATCCACAAAGGGGAAGTTAGATCTGCCATCAGATCTCAGAAAGGAGAGATTTTTAGAATCTCATATTTCTTGATCTTCAAGATCCGGCCAACAAAGGAAGAAGAAGGAGAACAATCTCCAGAAACCCCACTTTGGGGAAGAACTAGGGCTCAAGGGGATAAGCCCTTCATCAGCTTCAAAACATCTTAGGAGTTTAACTCCTTATATATATATATATATATATATATATATATATATATATATATATATATATATATATACAGAATAATAAGTGCTCCTTTCTTGGAGTACAACTCCCATTGCAGGGACCAAGTCCCTTTTGCTGCTCGAGCGCCCACGTTCTAACACGTGATGTGCTAGCGCTCTTGCACCTAGAGCGCTAGCGCTCGAGCGCCCACATGCTGACACGTGGCGCGCTAGCGCTTATAGCGCTAGTGCGCTTGCGTTCAGAGAGCTAGCGCTCGAGCGCCCACGTGTGGACACGTGGCGCGCTAGCGCTCTTGCGCCCAAAGCGCTAGCGCCCAAGCATCCACGTGCGCTCAGTACGCTAACGCTCTTGCGCTAGAGCGCTAACGTCCAAAGCGCTAGCGCCCGAGCATCCATGTGCTGACACGTGGCGCGCTAGCGCTCAGTGCGCTCGCGCCCGAGCGCCCACGTGCTGACATGTTGTGCGCTAGCTCTCAAAGCGCTACCACTCTTGCGCTCAAAGCGCTGGCGATGGCCCCACGCATCCTTTGGATGTCTTTTCCCCCTTATATATATATATACATATATATACATATGTATACCTATGTACACACACACATACTCCACGACACTGTCCATGTTAGAAAAAAATTTCTAACGGGGCGCTTCCCCACACCCCGCAAGGGGGATGCTAGCCCCCTTGACCCCCAGCCCGCTATCCGGGTAGCGGGAACCCCGTAAAAACTCTGCGGGCCCCCCGATATATCCAAAACCCCTTCAAAACACAACACTGCACATCGAGTTCGCCTGACCAGTTTAACCCGTCAATCGAAGGTTCCCTCGCTCCAAAGGCGAGGGGTAATTAACGACAGCTTAGTCCGCGCCTGCCGGAGATTCGGATCCCCACAATCATTAAAACCCCGCCTACTCTAGGCAGGGGGAATCTGTAATGCGCCTGTCAAGCGTGCGTGTATTCCCATCTCAATGGGGTGACGAAAAACACCCTACAAAGTTGTCTACCTTAGATAGGAAAGCACCCATATCTCCGGCTCCCCGAGGCTCAAGAGACTGGTCCCGCTTAAACCAATATTTACTAGGGTCCTTCGGGTAATTTATAGCACTTGAGGGGGTTTTATGTAAAAATACTTTTGTATAATTTTCAAAATACATCCCAAGTATTTAATTATCGTCTTTAGAGTTGTCATAGATGTAGATTTTATATTTGTGATATTTCTAGTGAAAATAACCTAATTTTCCTAATAAATGGTATTTAATTGTAATATTAAATTTGTATGGAATTCATGGTATTTTAATGTAAAGTGATTCTTGTGATTTTAGGAAAAGTTGGAATATTTATATTACCACAAAAATAGATATTTTAATGATACATATATATATATTTATATAAAAATAATTTTAATATATATTATATTTCTAGAAATCTCATTTTCTTAAGATATTTGTATTTTAAATCACTCGAGACCGTATGCTCCTTTCGGAGGTCTGCATCTCGCACTACTAAGCACAGGGATGTGCGATAATCCGCACCATCCGAGTTGGGTTCCCCAAAATGGGATGTAGCGGCGCTTTTCAAAGATTTATAAAATAAGTAATCTTATAGAAAAGGTTTTAATAGTTAGTGGTATTTATATGTAAAGTTTTGTTTTCCCGTATTCTATGTTCCCGAAAAGTATTGTGCTATGTTGCATATGAGTGTTGTGAGGAGATTGGTCATTACCTCGTGTTCTATCTAAAGGTATAGCAAGATTGTGATGTTTTAATGTCTCAAATTAAACTACATGGTATTTTACTAAAAAAGTACGATAAAAATTGAAATAGAAATACTTTTGATATGGAACTTGTTCAATATGACTTGTTAATGTTTAATAGTCAACATGAAATGGTTTAGTATGATTGTATTTAAGAAAAGTAAGGTTTTTAGGAAGAACCGAACCGGAAATCGAATTAACTCCAATTCCATCGGGTTTTACAAATACGTGTTTTAGAATAGCAAGGAGAAGAGGGAGAAGGGACTTACGGGTTTGTAGTATAAAGAAGAGGGGGAGAAGGACATCGGAGGTGCCGGTGCGTCGTTTCGTCACCGGAAGCTCCTAGAATCGTCGTCGGGAAATCACCGGAGTTTTGCCCTTCGCTAACTCCACTTGTACACAAAATTTTTAAAGGAATTTCTTGAGAGTTTGGACAGAATTATGAGTGAGGGGGATATGTTTAGGGGTGGTATTTATAGGTTAAAGCTAGGGTTAGGGTAGGTGAAAGGTTGTATTGAAAATTGTATTAAAAATATATTAAAAATGGAGTAAATAGGGTTTTAAAAGGGCTCTGTTACTGTGAGAGACAGAAGTTTTGTGTTGGGGAATCGGCGGTCCGGCAGAGTCCGGCCGGCGGCGGCGGCCGAGTCGTCAGCCGATTCGAGCCGAGTTAGGTCGGTCGCCGTTAGTTCGTCGTCGTTTGGTCTCCCCCTTGGTCCATTTTGTTTTACATGAGTGGGGTTTTACAGGTTTAGCACGTGTAGACTCTTGGACTTCTAAAATTTTAAAAAGAAATCAATATTAAAAATAATGTAGGGGATGTGATTTGAACTCTGGTGCTTTGGTTCAGCAGTGCAAGGTCTTACCAATGAGCTACAAGCTCTTGCTTGCTATTAAAAAGCAAAACAAATACTTATAGTACTCACAGGAAATGCAAATACCCCAAGTATAAATTAACTTTTAAACAAATTTTTTGTACACTAAAATTGGAGTTGTTACAGTCTTCCCACCTTACAAAAATTTCGTCCTCAAAATTTACTACTTTTATTTTAAGGACTAGTTTACAAAGAGGTGAGGATATCTTGCATGCATCTCATCTTCCCTTTCCCATGTCGATTCTCCTGGAGTGTCTTTTCTCCACATCACTCGAATCAAGTTGACTTCCTTGTTCCGAAGTGACTTCACTTTCCTGTCCAGGATCTCCACAGGTTGTTGCTCACAAGATAAGTCAGGTTGTACAGTGTGCTCAGAATGATCAAGTGTAGGGTTACTAGGCATTGTCACAAGAGTCTATAACGCATCAACCATGCCCGATTTAAATTTTAGACGTGCCGAACAACCCTAACCAAGATCTTAGACTAGAGATTAAGCGAAACAAAGCATGTAAACAACTTTACATCAAAGAGTTGGGGATTACAACCTTTGTAGTCCGTTCCTTCACTTCTAAAGCTCCGTGTTGAGGTCCCTTCGCTGCGATCATCGAGTACCCGGACTGAAGAGAGGTTCCATGAAGAGAAAGATGCAATCTTGCTTCCGATCTTCAATAATAAAGATGATCTACCTTGAAAAAACTCAAACCCAAGCTCTTACTTTGCTAATCAAGTATTAGCAAAGCAAACACCCTAATCTAAGTGTCAAGAATAGATGAGGATAATGAAGAAGGAATTTATCTCTCATTTATTTTCTATATCTCACCCATTATCATCACTTCACAAAAAGCTATAAAGTTTTTCATGCAAGGAAGAAGAAGAAAGAAGATGATCAATCCTTTTGTGATGAATAATGAAATCTTGTTATAATTACAAATGCAACCATGGTTAAGTCAAGAAGGACTTAACCATTGTAAATATTTGACTAGGGTTAAAGGGTGTGGGTTGGATTAGGAAATATCAAGCAAAATATCTAAACAAAATATCTTTGCAAGAAACAAAATAAAAACTTCTAGAAGTTTCTAGAAAGAGCTAACCCAAATCAAACCCTAACCATGTTTAATCTCCACTAATCATGTTGCATTAGTAATCATAACTTGTTACAATATTATATATCACATATATAATATATTTTTGTAACAAAAGAAAATAATACAATTAACATATATCGCATATATATCAATGTATTACCCGAGTGAGAAAAAGAATCTTTTAATGAGCTTATATTAGTTAATGTAATTTAATATATCAAATATATCATTATACATTAAATTATCGAATCAACACTTGAACCGATAATCCGGCTATTTCACAAATAACCGACTAATATAATCTGTATCTGTTCATCGAATCAACACTTGATCCGATGACCCCGCTATATCACATATACCCGGCCGATATCACATATCGCGAGAATCTAATACGGTATCGCATACACGTATTATTCTCGGTCCCGTACATATCATATATGTGCTCCTACTCCGTTTTGCCTGAGCCAGGAAACCTCTGTGTAGGACTCTAAAGAATCGTCAATACGCCGGCAGTAGGTGATGATCATATCAAACACACACAAGCTGCAAGTGTTAGTTATGTATATGCCCTAGAGGAATTGTTGTACATATGATGTATATTATAATTGATGCTTGGATATATATATAGAGGACTTTCTTGGTCGTCATGATAGTATGCTATTTGGTTTCCCTTTATCTTAACATATTGACTTATATTAGTTTATTGTCTTACTCTCACATGTTGATAAAGCCCTTAGGATCTGTACTCGACTACTGGGACTATGATGAGATCATACTAGTAGGGCCATGGTAGTCGATGAGTACATCCTATAACTGTTCCTAGTCGAGGGTGTGTCGAGACAGGGCATCGATACACCAGAGTAGACTAGCGTATACGCATCTTGACCCATATGATGGGCGATGGATGATCCCATATCCATTGGTGTTTTGACATCAGAGATGGTGTACGGGTGCTCAGTGGAGACTGGGTACACTGGACGGACTCGCCGAGAACTCCCAGATGGTGATATACCATACGTCAGATGGCAGTTCTCCGGTGACACTGGTACAGGGTAGTCTGTAGACCCGAGATCGTCATAGAGTCTAGTGTGATTCCCACTGTGCTTTGATTTTCACCTTACCACGTCCAAGAGGGTGTGCAAAATGGTGGATTTTGGGTGCAGTCCCGAATCACATGGAGGCAATGAGCGATAGGAGGGGATTCGTCTCTCCCGGTATAGGGAGTTGATGTTGTGCTGTGTTCGATTGGCTATAACTGGAAGTCCCTGGCCAGGGCTGATATAGAGATTTACTGGTAAGTGTTACCAGTAGTTTCTTGACCCATTATGAGCCTCACATCGACACGACTTATCAGTTACTGGGGTCTGACGTATACCACCCCTATACTAGATATGCAACATATCAGACGAAGAGACCGGACTGTACGGGAGTGTTACTGATTGGATTCACAGGAGAATGTACAGGCTTGCTTGTTGATCTTCTGATTGCTCAATACCTGGGTGGCTGTTACGTTTAGCTGACCGCTTGCATCTTGTGGGTGTTTGATATGATCATCACCTACTGTCGGCGTATTGACGATTCTTTAGAGTCATACATAGAGGTTTCTTGACTCAGGAAAAACGGAGTAGGAGCACATATGTGATATGTGCAGGACCGAGGATAATGCGATATGATATACCGTATTATATTCTCGCGATATTTTGATATGAGCCGGGTCATCGGATCAAGTGTTGATTCGATGAATCGGTACATGATATATTAGTCGGTTATATTCGATATAGCCGGATTGTCGGATCAAGTGTTGATTCGATAATTTAATGTATAATAATATATATGATATATTGCATTACATTATTTAATATTGGCTCGCTTGATTATTTCATTTTCTCACCGGGTAATACATTGATATATATGTGATATATGTTAATTGTATTATTTTCTGTTGTTACAAATATATATTATATATGTGATATATAATATAGTAACATGATATGATTACTAATGCAACATGTTTAGTGGAGATTAAACAAGGTTAGGGTTTGATTTGGGTTAGTTCTTTCTTGATGCATCTAGAAGGATTTCTTTTGTCATGAGTTAAGATATTATGGTTGATATTTTCTAGTGACTCATTCTTTAACCCAACCCAAACCCTAGCCCTAGTTAATTCTTTACATATCTTAGCCTTATCATAGTTGACCATGGTTACATTATTAATCATATATCATTTCATTATTCATCACAAAAGGATTTATTCATTATTTCTTCTTCTTCTTCAACCTTGAGCTTTGAGAAAGCTTTCTAGGTTTTCATTTTGTGATGATTAAGAGTGAGAATTTGATAAGAAAAGAGAGCACAAATACTACTCTATCATTCTCATCTAATCTAGCCAATTAGATTAGGGTGTTCACCTCATTAGAGAGAGATAGCTTGAGTTATAGAAATTTCGAGGTAGATCATCGGAGAAAAGGAAGACTACAAGCTAGCATGGATCGTTCGAGTTGTGGAGCCTCTCTTGAGTCCGGGCGATCGTGGATCACGGCGAAGAGACTTCTACTCGGAGCTTATGAAGCAAAGGAGTGGACTACAAAGGTTGTAATCCCTCACACTTAGTTGTAAAGATGTATACTTGCATGTTAAATCCTAATTATCTAGCAAAGATCCTGGTTTTGGGTTGTTCGGTATGTCTAAAATTTTATCCGGGCATGGTTGATGCCTTATAGACCCTTGTATGAGTGCCTAGCAACCCTACAGTGGTATCAGAGCCTAGCTAGAGCATTAGAAGACGTGTATACGAAGTTAAAAGTCCGATCGAACCCCGATACGTCGAAAATGACCCCTTTCTGGAAATTTTGTGAAAATGTGATTTTTTCTGCATTAAAAATACTTAAAAAAAATCAGCAGGGAGTTTTAAGGGTTACCATAAAATACGAGCCCCCAAGGCTCTCATATTGCCGCGGAACCGCGGCAAGAACCTACTTGTCGTGGCGGTTCCGCAGCAGGAATAGTGAATTGGGGACAGGTTTTTAAACAGTAATATCCGTATCCAATCCTTCATATTTCTAAATATTTTTAATCTGACTCAAGTGTTGAGTATTCTGGGGATTATTTTGAATTCGTTGATTCGATCGGAAAGTTTAATTTCGTTATGTTTTCCAGATAATTTAGAAACTGTTAAAATGTTCGAACGGATATCATTAACTCATTTTTTCCCGGCACGAAAAACATTCAAGTGTTGAATTTTTCTTGAGTTTAAATCTTTCGGAAAAACGTGCAAGTAACGCGGTGGTCCTTCTAGAAGAAAACAAACCTTAACACGATTATGTGACCGTCAGAACCGCCTATAAACCTTAGGGTTTGGGGCAGTACGACGTGCCATATGTGAGGCGTTGGCTTGACCCTTCTACGGCTGGACCATTGGTACTGTGACGTATTCTGGGACTTTTTGAACTCCGGTCAAGTGTTGAGCTATTTAGGAAATCTTGGGTATTTGATTATTCGATCGGAAAGTTTAATATTGTCTATTTATCTGGAATGTGATACAATATGTGGAATTCATATAGTTAGGCATGAAATGCGAAGTATGTGATATTTCGGATTTACGATGTCTAAAGTGATTGTGGATTCCAAATGTTGTAGTTTTACAATTTCTTTTCTGTGACCGTAAGTGTAGTATGTAGTTGTATTGCCGGTTTTCGTTGCTATACATCAACGACGATCGGTGTATGCATACTTACTTACATTGATGATATGAGATATTATGTGTTGTTGTGATATGTTATATTGGATCGTCGTGTTCTGAATAGCCGGGGGTTTTATGTGAGATGAGAGATTTTATTTTCATTCATGTAAAATTCATTTGTATGTAATATTCTTTTATTGGGGCACTTCCGGGATGAAGTTGATGTCACCAGTGTATATTATTTACTTTTCCGCATTAGGTAGACCCAAGGAGGGGAGCACAAGCAACCGGGTTCTAGGGTATAGTGGGAGGCCATCTCGAGGAGTCGAGACCGGGTCTCCTAACCCTAGAATTGGCAGTGTTACTTGCCGCTCTCGTAGGGGTCTAAGGATGTGGGTTTGGCTATTCATCGCGACCGTGGAATCCGTGTTTTATACAGGCTCGTATTAAAACACGGGCATCCTAGTATATCCAATATTTCATATATGTTCTTCTGCTGCAATGTTCTGTGATGAGATCATATTACTGCCTGAGACGAATGCTTATACTATATATATATGCTGATATATAAATACTACTGCTTTCGTTTCTTCTGTGATGCTTAGGAAGCATAAGCTGATGGGTTTTATTAATGAGATTAATAAAAGAAAAGAAACCTAAAAGATGTTGTAGAATCAAAACTTTATAAAAAGGGTAGCTACAGTTTTGCTTTGCATAGCGGTATATATGATATACCCTACACCTTATTCGATGAGGAAAGAGCCGAGATCCCTTCACCGGGAGTGACCTCTTTAGCGAAATTGGCAGATGCTACAAACTCATGGTTTAGTTTTTGACAGCTCCTATAGTTCTTGCTTTGCACAGCGGTATATATGATATATCCTGCACCTTATTCGATGGGGAAAGAGCCGAGACCCCTTCACCGGGAGTGACCTCTTTAGCGAAACTAGAAAAGCCTAAAAAACACTCCTTTTCAAAATCACTTGTTTTCTACAACGATATTAAGTTCATTACGCAATAGGTTTTCTGAAAAACCTGTCGTAGCCCTCCGTCATTTCATATAATTCCTACTTAGTATTCGTGCTGCGTTTGTTGACCTTGTCAAGGCACAGTGTACGGTAGCTAATTAGTGTTTATCTGCTAAAACATAAGATGTGATTAGATTAGGGTATTCGTACGCCCTTGTTGACTTTGTCAAGGGTCATGCGGGTGGGTTTAATTCAATCGGGAAATGACGGGTTGAACTTGACTTGCGATTTATGGTGCTAGGGGCAAAATACCATCGGGAATTTCAAGTGTTGAAATTTGCAATGAAATTGCATACCTCCTATGGGATAGTTGGATCCCGATACCCACTGCAAGTAAGAGTTACTCCTAGGAGAATTTTACGTAGGACAATTAGCCGATCAAGTAGGTGTCTAGAAAGGTGTTAACGGGGTTGCCTCTGGGAAAACGAGGATTATTTTAATTAGGTCCGTGCGAAAGCACGAGGAACCTCCTTCAAGTACCGACACTGATCTGGCTGAAAGATTGACAAAATTGTAGGGTGTAATTAATCCCGGCTAATCTTACCTTTTAGGGTTTGAAGGAAGATTTGATAAAAATAGTGGGAGATATCCTGATTAGATAAGATAATAACCAATCTAATCTTGCAAGAGCATACGCTAAAGTGTTTTCTTCTCTCTCTCCAGGTAGCGACCATGTCAGGCCATAATCAAGATAATAATATAGATGTATTGACTGAACCCGCTTATTATACTGAGCAAGGGAACGTTGGTCCCGTTCTTTCTTATAAGAGTTATAAGACTAAACAGGAAACAGGAGAATATCTGGATTCTCATACCGCCCAAACCAAGAACATGCATGTTGATGCATCTTCTTCGGGTGTATTAGTTATTGAGAACTGTTTCTCAGTTCACCCTACGTCCTGGGTATTAGATACTGGATCAGGATCCCACATATGTAATTTGTTACATGGGCTACGTAATGGTAGAGAACTGGGAAAGGGTGATCATTCCGTAACAGTAGGGAATAGTACATATATTGCATCCAAAGCAGTTGGCGAATATCACCTTGTATTACCAAGTAGGAATACATTGATTATGAATGAGTGCTATTATATACCGAACATGATGTGCAACATTATATCAGTTTCTTTATTAAGTAAAGAAGAATATAATTTTGTAATACAGGATAATGTTATGAACATCTTCATAGATGAAAAGTTGATTGGATCAGGCTCTCTACATAATGGCATATTCATTTTCAATCAAAATACAGTACATAATATACAAAACACACACAAGAGGGAAAGTTCAGAAATGAACGAATCCTTCTTGTGGCATTGTAGACTTGGTCATATCAATGCGACATGGCTAGCTAAGTTACATAAGGATGGATATTTGAATACATTCAAATTATCATCTTATGATACTTGCCATTCATGTCTCAAAGGAAAAATGGTCAAAACTTCGTTTAGTGGACACGGAGAAAGAGTTACGGAACTCTTACGACTGGTACATAGTGATGTATGTGGTCTTATGTCTACGCATGCCAGGAACGGTTCTTCTTACTTCATTACATTCACTGACGATCTCTCTAGATACGGACATGTGTTCCTGATGAAACACAAGTTTGAAGCTTTTGAGAAATTCAGAGAATATAAGCACGAAGTAGAGAACCAAACGGGCAAAAGTATTAAGATCCTTCGATCTGATCGAGGAGGAGAATACTTGAGCAATGAGTTTCTAGATTATCTAAAAGAGAATGAGATTCTCTCCCAGCTTACTCCTCCTTATACACCACAGCATAACGGTGTATCGGAGTGGAGGAATCGCACCATATTAGATATAGTGCGCTCTATGATGAGCACTGCTGAGTTGCCTATTTCCTTCTGGGGGTATGCACTGGAGACAGCAGCATACCTATTGAATCAAGTTCCGTCTAAATCTGTACCTACCACACCATATGAGATATGGAGTGGGAAGAGACCGTATCTTAAACGAGTTAAGATATCGGGTTGTCCGGCCTATTTCAAAAGGCAAAATCCGGACAAACTCGAGGCACGATTAGTTCTTTGCAAGTTTGTAGGATATCCGAAGAATTCTTATGGATATTTTTTCTACCACAGTGAGGAGCAAAAGGTGTTTGTTGCTCAACATGCCATCTTTTTAGAAAAGGAATTTCTTGCAAAAGAGATTAGTGGCTCTGAGGTAGAACTGGAAGAAGTTCCAGCAACACAAACTGCAACTGATGATTTAGTGGAATCAGAGGATTTAGTAGTACCCGAAAAACCCCAGCCTCTCCGCCGATCTAGTAGGGTTTCTCATCCACCTGAGAGATACTACGGTTTTCTCATTGATGGTGGGAGCGAGGATTGCATCATGGAAGATAATGACCCGACTAGTTTCGAGCAGGCCATCACGAGTAGTGACTCTGTGAAATGGCTGGATGCAATGCGATCTGAGATGGAATCCATGTACACCAACAAAGTATGGATTTTGGAAAATGCTCGTGAAGGGGTAAAACCAATTGGGAGCAAGTGGATCTTTAAAAAGAAAATTGGTGTAGATGGAAAAGTTGAGACTTTCAAAGCTAGACTTGTTGCAAAGGGTTTTCGTCAACGACCAGGTGTGGATTATGAAGAAACCTTTTCTCCAGTGGTTATGCTTAAGTCAATCCGAATCTTACTTGCCATTGCTGCATACCATGACTACGAAATCTGGCAAATGGATGTTAAGACCGCCTTTCTAAATGGTGATTTAGAAGAGTGCGTGTACATGACTCAGCCAGAGGGCTTCGTAGATAGTGGGAGCAACGGAAATGTGTGCAAGCTGCTTAAATCCATTTATGGATTAAAGCAAGCATCACGGAGTTGGAACATCTGTTTTGATGTTGTAGTCAAAGAGTTTGACTTCATCAAAAATATAGATGAACCTTGTATTTATAAGAAGGTTGCAGAGAGTAAGGTTGTATTCCTCGTATTGTACGTGGATGACATACTCTTGATAGGAAATGATGTTCCTATGCTGCAATCAGTCAAGCTCTTCTTATCACAAAGATTCTCAATGAAAGATCTAGGTGATGCCTCCTGCATATTGGGAATTATGATCTATATAGATAGATCTAAATGGATACTGGGATTGTCCCAATCCAGGTACATTGACACCATACTAATGAGGTTTAGTATGGAAGAATCCAAGCGTGGGAACCAACCCACGATCTCTGGACTCACTCTCTCCCAAGAGATGTCTCCTAAGACTGATTTGGAGAGAGCTCGCATGCAAGGGATACCCTATGCTTCGGCAGTAGGCTCTATCATGTATGCGATGCTATGTACCAGACCTGATGTAGCATACTCACTAAGTGTAGTGAGTCGGTATCAAGCAGATCATGGAGAGAGTCACTGGATAGCTATGAAGAACATTCTCAAGTACTTGCGAAGGACTAAGGAGATGTTCTTGATGTATGGTAATGGAGAACACCAGGTGGAGTCCTTTACCGATTCCAGCTTCCAAAGTGATAAGGACGACTCTAAGTCGCACTCGGGATTTGTCTTTACCCTCAATGGAGGGGCAGTATGTTGGAAGAGTTCCAAATAGGATACCGTTGCAGACTCGACGATGGAGGCTGAATACATCGCTGCCAACGATGCTGCCAAAGAGGCTGTCTGGATAAAGAAGTTTATTAGTGAACTTGGCGTGGTTCCATCCATTGAACATCCAATACCTCTGTATTGTGATAACAATGGAGCTGTGGCTTTAGCCAAGGAACCCAGGTCCCATCAAAAGTCCAGACATATTCTGAGGCGGTATCACCTGATCAGGGAGATAGTTGATCGCCGGGAGATCGAGGTCAGGAGAGTAGATACTAAGGACAACACAGCGGATCCACTCAGGAAGGCCATTCCCCAGATACAGTTTGAGAGATTTGATTGTTGATATTTTCCGATTGTGTAAGTAAATCAAATGATCTCCGGCAACGGCGCCATTTGATTGTATGAATTTTGGATGTGTAGTATGAAAATTGTAAAGAAATCACAACCAAAAATATTTTGACCGCAATCAATAACGGTGTCGAATGTAGCGCGTTAGTAAGTGCGGATCGTCCACAGGGAAAGTGTGATCATTCGTGTTTCAATTTAGATGAATTGAAACTTTAAAGAAAAGAAAAAAAAAATTCATAATTTGTAAGATGAAGTTCAAGAATTAGAAAATCTAGATCTAATAACAAGAAAACGATAAAATCAAGAATTGAGAATTTGATGATTTTCCAAACCAAATATCAAGAATCGAAGTGAGGCTCGTAGGAATCGATCGGATCTATAGATGTGATGAAATCTAGCGATTACGTATTCTTATCCATCGATGAATTGATACTAGATCGATGATGATCGATGGGAATTAGGGATTTCTTGTGAAACTAGGGTTTCATCATTTATCCCTTGTTCCTTCGTCGATATCATTCATATTCTAGCCTCTAGTAAATTCAAGAATCGATCGTGGATCCCTAATTTTGAGCGATCAAAATCAAGAAAGCATCGCAATGAAACTAGGTCGTCGATTCTTCAATTTGCTAGGGTTTACAAAACTCGTAGGACTTAAGAATCGTTTTAAGATTTCTAACATAGTCTCGACTCCTTTACGAGCGGAGTTCTACTCAAACATCACAACAAGAACCACAATCACAAATTGAGATCGAATCATGATGCAAGAATTTAAAGAAAACAAGATTAAAGAATTTCACCTTTTATTTATATCAACAATTCCGTTACAAATCGCTCAAGAACTACAAGAGGAAGAACTCGATCGTCGATTTGGCTTCGCTCGTCTTCTTGAGTCGCGGATCGGCTTGGATCACTTGCTCGGTTGAAGATCGGCTCCGCTCCTTAATGGTTGAAGGTTTCTTGCTTGAATGGTACTCGGGATCTTGAATTTGGTTTTGGATTTTGAATTAGGGTTTGGCACAAGTCGTGTCACTCAACTTGTGGGTGGAAGATGAAGAGATGGGAGATTAATGAACAACCATGAACCCTAGATCTAGGCTTCTTTTTATAGAATTTCAAAACCCTAGATCTAGTATTTCAAATTTGAATTTCCCTCCAAAAGTTGGTTAAAGAGAGTCTTCTAGAAATAGTTTGTTAAGCTGAGCCTTCTAGATGAAGCCACATGGAGAATCGGGAGTCTTCTGGAAGCTTAGGCTGTTAGAGGAGACACGTGGAGAAATTTTGGAAACTTGATGACGTCACCGCGCCGCGGATCCGCGGATCCTCGGCGCAAGCCGGCTCCCGCCGCGGATCCGCGGCTCTTTATGGGCTTTGGTGCTTGTGTCTTCTGGTATTTGTTTGGGCTAACATTTGGGCCTTTTTCTGATATGTTGAATTTAATATTTCCCTCTAGATTGCTACCGGCTCTCAAGTCTTTGAGTTGGCGTAATTTTTGATCAGCACAATGACAATTTTGGCCTTTCTTCGGGATTTTCCTGCACAGACTCCAAAACAAGTGTTGCGCTACACAAGAAAGATGCGATGCCATGATAAACAGTTAATTTCTCTTAAAGTGCCGGTTTTAGAGCATAACACATGCAATCTGGTGTTTTATAGCTGTTTTGCTAATATGTTCAATATGAATACCGAACACTTCTAGATGAGTGCAAATGATAAGGAAATTGACGTGTTAAAAATGCAGTATTTTCGACTAATCAAATTCCCCCAAACTTATTTTCGGTCGTCTCGAGCGAACTGTTTTATTAAAAAGAGAAGGAGAAAATAAAGAAAGAGAAAAACTAACTAGCACACTTTCGTAGGCAACACGATTGCACTGAGCACGTGCAACAAGCCTTTAAACCTCTAGGTGTCGCTAGTAGGAGGAGTGTTGTCTCGTGAGGGTTTTCAGCGGATTGCACCCACAAAATCCAATAATAAAAGGAAGATCATGAAATTTACATTTAAAGAAAAGAACTGCAAAAGAAAAGCCTTGAAAATTAGGGTTTCCAACTAAGCTAGCTTTTCGGTTGTTATGAGCCCCATCTTAATAGTCATGAAAAGATGTTAGAAATCACGTCCTCCCTCAATAAAACATCGTCTTATTCTTCATTCCTATCTTTCTTCCAAACATCGATCATATAACCCTACGTGTGTATAAAGAACATCCCTACACCCGGAGAATTCAATTCAAGCTATCATACTCTTTTCCATCCACCTCAGTACTTTTTAATTAATGAATATTTAGATGAATTTGCTCACACACTTTCATGCGACCGTTAATATTTCTTGAGGTACTAATCGACCGATTACTTATGTGCTTGCTTATTTGGTGTTTTTCCTCGTCTTGCACCACCTAAGCCTTAGCAGTGACTCCCAGACCAGTTGGCCTTAGGGCACTAGGTGAAGAGGCACCCTCGCTATATTTTTTTATTGCTGCCTTGGCGATAACAAAACCAGTGTCCATTTTTCTCACCATTTTATATTTTCTTCATTTTTTTTATTTTATTTCCTTCATACATCCACTTTTAGACAAGAGCATTTCAAGGTATCCTCTACTATCCCAGGCTTCAGGACGTGTGTAAGTGCGAATAGCAGGGTATTAATGTTCAAAATGTTTGGTTTCCAGAAAAGAAACTATTTTTCAGACTTATTTTTATCCTCAGATTAGTGACTTCCTTCATCTTACTAACCCTTTGGACAACGACTCATAACTACTTATTATTAGTTCGTATAAGAAAACTTCTAATTTTCTTGGTTTTCTTAAATTTTTCTAATCTCATGGATGTAATTTTTCACTATCTAATCTTTTATTATCTTATTTATGCACAAAATTTTTTTTGGAATTTTTTTAAATTTTTATAGGTTTTGAAAAATGTTTTGTGCTTATGCAAAATGATATGTAAATGATGCGAAAATAAGCACAAAACTCCCCCAAACTTGTTTTCAACAGGGTCCTCACTATTGCCATCCACTGGATCACAAAAACCTGTAAGCTTGGGAGGAAATTTATTAATGGGGGCAATAAATATGATCGTGAAAATCCTTCCCCCAAACTTATTTTTAGCTAATAAATTTGTGTAAAAATTTTATTTTCAAGAGCCCGATTATACCCCCCCCCCCCAAACTTGAGTTAAACAATGTTAAGCTTTGAAAATCACATGAGGGGGTCAAAAATCAGTGGTCGATGCCAAGCTTTGCAAAGACCGAAAGTTAACACCAACCATTCAAAATTTTTATCAATGCAGTGCTCTGGTTGGTGGAAGAAGAAGTGGGGAAAGGGTAAGTGGTGGAATAGAATGTGTGTGCGTCTCATTTTGGAGAGACGATACTGTGAATGTGATGGATTACTCGCATTCTTTTTACAGTTCAGAAGAAGGGGTGGAGGTTCAATTTCATTGATTGGGACATGATTCATCTCAACACCCGTGTCATTCAAAAATGCGAGTTCATCAGCGAAGATCTCCTCAAAAGTTCCATCAATACCCCGATGAATAATGTCTTCACAAAGTGCGGAGTGATCTTCAGACTCTAAAAATAGTTCATAATCAGTGTTAGTTCTTGACCCGGAAATCTCGGTGGAAGAGTCCGTATGTGTATGATACATAGTTGGGTCAAACAACAACATATGAAAAGAGTCTAGATCAGTATCATAAGGATCATCAAATTCGCTGCTGTCGACATCCATTAAGTCGACAGAACAGACCTGAGCAGTGGGTTCGGAGGGTACACTTCCCAACTTGTAAATGTTCAGTTCAATTGACCTATTCCCGAAGGATAGGGTGATAGAACCGTTACGACAGTTGATGATAGCGTTGGAAGTGGCCAAAAAGGGGCGACCTAAAATCACCGGAATTTGATTCCATGGGATCGCTACAGGCTGTGTATTAATTACAATAAAGTCCACATGGAATAAAAATTCCCCGATTTTTATTAATACATCCTCCAGTTCACCCCTGGGTTTGGTGATTGATCGGTCAGCCATATGGAAAGTTATGCTAGAGGGCTTTAACACTCCGATACGTAGTTGCTCATAAACCGAATATGGAAGCAAGTTAACACTAGCGCCAAGGTCTAGTAGAGCACGGTTGATGTGTTTCTCCCCAATAGAAATAGAAATAGTAGGACAGCCAGTCCTTACGTTTCCTCGGTACTTGTTGGGGGAAAGCCGTGTCTACAGTCTTTGCCATGAATATCTTCTTGGGCACTTGAGTCTTCCTCTTCCTAGTGCACAAGTTCTTAAGAGTTTTCGCATAGGACGGAACTTGTTGGATGGAATCTAGGAGAGGGATGTTGATGTTAACTTGCTTAAATATGTCCATAATCTTCTCCATAGGTGGACTCGATTTGTTAGCCCTTAACCGATTAGGATAAGGTGCTTTAGCAATAAGCGCTGGGTCCATCATAGGAGAAGGCAGTGTGTGTGGACCTGATCCCAGAATAGAAGTGGGGATCGTCTGTGAAGAACTAGAAGAAATGGGCTGAGGTGGCGAGCCTTGTGGGAAACGAGGAATAGGCTCGCAAGAAGGTGGTGGGGTAGAAGAACTGGGGTCAGAATTAGAAGCAGAAGTGGAAGGAAAGGTCTCAGCCGGGGTATCATCGATATATTTTTCAGTGTCATCAATCTCTTCCCCAACGTGTTTGTCAAGAACTCTTCCAGATCTCAACGTGATTGCATTCACATGATGTGAATAGCCAGGATTGGGTAGAGGTTGAGCTGGAAGTTTCCCTTTCTCTCTTGCACTCATTTCGGCTTTTAATCGTGCAATTTCTGCATCCATCGATTTAATACTCTCGCTTTGGGACGCAGAGTTTTTCTCAATTTTATCAACAGAAGACTTCATTTCAGCCGAAACTTGCATGATATTTGTTAAGACCAAATTCATGTATTGTGCAAATGAAGAGGATTCATCAGTCCCGGTCAACTGCAAAGGATTAGATTGTGTAGGTGTGTTGACCGGATTTTGGAAGTTTTATGCATGGAAGGGGTGCTGACTCAATTGTGGTGGTTGCTGTTGTGGTGGAGGGACCTTTTGAAAATTGTTTTGGGTTGGAACCGTGTTTTGAGATTGTGATTAGTTCCAAACAAGGTTAGGGTGATTGCTACAACCCTGATTATATGTGGAAGAAAATGGATCGTTCCTAGGTTTTTGAAATGTGGCATTGGTATGCTCGTGACCTTGAAACGGAGAATTTCGTAGATATTCTTCCGTCAAATGAGAAGGATCAGAACTGCATCCACATACAGTTTTGGAGAGTGACATTTGATTTAGGGCGGCGGCTAAAAATTTGGTTTCCATAGTCTCGAGTTTCTTATTGATAGCTGAAATTTCAGCTCTAACTCCTATGGAAACATCATTGCCATCCCTAGACGATTGACTCACACCCTCCCACTGTAAAGATTTTTCAGCGAAATCTTCTAGGAATTTCCAGGCTTCCCCATCATCTTTGGTCATGAAGTTGCCTTGACACATGGATTCAAGGGTCTGTCTTGTGTTAGGATTAATGCCCTCATAAATGATTCTGCACAGTTCCCATCTAGGAATTCCGTGATGTGGACATTGGACTAACAGATCCTTGAAGCGTTCAAGACATTTTGAAAATGGTTCATTTGGAAGCTGGGTGAATTGATTTATTTCGCTACGGACTCGAGCTATTTTATGATGTGGGTAGAATTTCTTAAGGAATGCTTTGACGAATTCTTCGCAGTTTGAGATGGAATGTGCGGTAGTGTTATACAACCACTTCTCGACTATATCGCACAAGGTGAATGGGAGAAGACGTAGACGCATAGCATCCATAGAAAGCTGTGGGGTACCCATCATTGCGCATACATTTTCAAATTCGGTGATAAAGGCATATACGTCTTCAGACTCGAGACCATGAAATTTTGGTAGAAGGTTGATGTATTGGGGTTTAATCTGAAAATTTTCGCCGTTGGCTGGTGGAATGGAAAGACAGGTGGAAAGGGGACCTCGAATAGGATAGCACCTCTCTTGGAGAGTGATGCGGGGTGGATTCTGCGCACCAACGGACAGCGGCAGAGTAGTGGTAAAGATATTCGATGGAGAATCGTCCATCGAAGTGGGTGTGATGGTGGGTAAAGAAAAGGTAAATGTAGAAATACCGACTTTTGGGTCGATCAGGGGAACGCGGACTAAACGGGCACTAGAATCCCGTGTCCAGCCTATCTTGCACTAAAATGGGTTAGTACAAGTAGCAGTGTGACTTATAATTAGGGGAAATGATATGATTGGTGTTTGTTTTTGAAAAATGATACGGATTTTTGAAAATATGATGCAATCACAACAAATGCAACAAGCAACCCTAAAATCTAGTGGTCACCTAGGTCAAAGCTCTAGACCGCTCCTAACAGCCAAAAGACAAGTCGCAAGATCAATCCTCCACTGCCTCTTTGTCTCTCCTGTGGCCAGGTAAGTGCCCGGTAAGTGGGAGGTTCTCCACTACGTAAGTAGTGGGCCTAATTAAGTAACCACTAGCCTTCGACACACTTGCTTTAGACACCACAAAAGAAACACGGATAAGCAATGAATTACCCACAGCCTTCTTTTGTCTTAAGTGAGCGCGACGGTCCTTAGAGTCATCTCTAGATCTTTTTTTAGTTAATGAGGGTAAATGCGGATGCAAGTTTGTGATTTTTGGGGCTTAGGAAGGGTAATGAACTCTCCACCTAATCTGGATTTGGCCATGCCCCTTAAATTTCGTATTAATATGCAAACAACCACAAAAATTAAAAACACGCACAATTTATTTATTTTGCGGCACTGCGATTTATTTGCAAAGTAGCCTGCAGAAAATTGTTAATTAGAGCAGATGATGGAACAGATAAGAAAGTAAGAAGTTTACAAAGAAATTTTGGTGCAGGGATGACGTCAGCACACCGCGAAACCGCCGCGGGAGGTTGCAAATGCCGCGGAAACACGGTCACATGAATAGTTCTCTACATAAATTTTTTTAGGTAAATGCTTCTGTTGCTCCCCTTAGCTCTCTGGAATATTCAAAAAAAAAATTTCACGGCTCCACTAGTTCCATATTTCCTCGCAACAAATCACAACAACACGTTTAGAGTGTGCGCGAATTTTGATCTCAAAAATGATAGATGGAATAAACTTTTCAACTCAAATTTCAAAATACGAACAATTAGCGCACAATCCCCGGTAACGGCGCCATTTGATTGTTGATATTTTCCTATTGTGTAAGTAAATCAAATGTTCCCCGGCAACGGCGCCATTTGATTGTATGAATTTCGGATGTGTAGTATGAAAATTGTAAAGAAATCACAACCAAAAATATTTTGACCGCAATCAATAACGGTGTCGAATGTAGCGCGTTAGTAAGTGCGGATCGTCTACAGGGAAAATGTAATCGTTCGTGTTTCGATTTAGATGAGTTGAAACTTTAAACAAAAGAAAACAAACAATTCATGATTTGTAAGATGAAGTTCAAGAATTAGAAAATCTAGATATAATAACAAGAAAACGATAAAATCAAGAATTGAGAATTTGATGACTTTCCAAACCAAATATCAAGAATCGAAGTGAGGCTCGTAGGAATCGATCGAATCTATAGATGTGATGAAATCTAACGATTACGTATTCTTATCCATCGATGAATTGATACTAGATCGATGATGATCGACGAGAATTAGGGATTTCTTGTGAAACTAGGGTTTCATCATTTATCCCTTGTTCCTTCGTCGATATCATTCATATTCTAGCCTCTAGTAAATTCAAGAATTGATCGTGGATCCATAATTTCGAGCGATCACAATCAAGAAAGCATCGCAACGAAACTAGGTCGTCGATTCTTCAATTTGCTAGGGTTTACAAAACTCGCAGGACTTAAGAATCGTTTTAAGATTTGTTACATCATCATTCTATTGATCGTCTCGACTCCTTTACGAGCGGAGTTCTACTCAAACATCACAACAAGAAGCACAATCACAAATTGAAATCGAATCATGATGCAAGAATTTAAAAAAAGCAAGATTAAAGAATTTCACCTTTTATTTATATCAACAATTCCATTACAAATCGCTCAAGAACTACAAGAGGAAGAACTCGATCGTCGATTTGGCTTCGCTCGTCTCCTTGAGTCGCGGATCGGCATGGATCACTTGCTCGGTTGAAGATCGGCTCCGCTCCTAAAAGTTTGAAGGCTTCTTGCTTGAATGGTACTCAGGATCTTGAATTTGGTTTTGGATTTTGAATTAGGGTTTGGCACAAGTCGTGTCACTCAACTTGTGGGTGGAAGATGAAGAGATGGGAGATTAATGGACAAACATGAACCCTAGATCTAGGCTCCTTTTTATAGACTTTCAAAACCCTAGATCTAGAATTTCAAATTTGAATTTCCCTCCAAAAGTTTGTTAAAGAGAGCCTTCTAGAAATAGTTTGTTAAGCTGAGCCTTCTAGATGATGCCACGTGAAGAATCGGGAGTCTTTTGGAAGCTTGGGCCATTAGAGGAGACACGTAGAGAAATTTTGGAAACTTGATGACGTCACCGCGCCGCGGATCCTCGGCGCAAGCCGGCTCCCGCCGCGGATCCGCGGCTCTTTATGGGCTTTGGTGCTTGTGTCTTCTGGTATTTGTTTGGGCTAACATTTGGGCCTTTTTCTGATATGTTGAATTTAATATTTCCCTCTAGATTGCTACCAGCTCTCAAGTCTTTGAGTTGGCGTAATTTTTTATCAGCACAATGACAATTTTGGCATTTCTTCTGGATTTTCCTGCACAGACTCCAAAACAAGTGTTGCGCTACACAAGAATGATGCGATGCCATGATAAACAGTCAATTTCCCTTAAAGTGCCGGTTTTAGAGCATAACACATGCAATCTGGTATTTTACAGCTATTTTGCTAATATGTGCAATATGAATTCCGAACACTTCTAGATGAGTGCAAATGATAGGGAAATTGACGTGTTAAAAATGTAGTATTTTCGACTGATCAAGATTATTCGGGATGCTAGGTATGAGATACTACAGCAGCTGGCCTTAGTGCAAGTGTGAAATTGTTAGTTATGTATATGCCCTAGAGGCCATTGTTGTACATATGATGTATATTATAATGGATGCTTGGATATATATAGAGAGGACTTTCTTGCTCGTCATGATAGTATGCTATTTGGTTTCCATTTATCTTAACATGTTGACTTATATTAGTTTACTGTCTTACTCTCACATGTTGATAAAGCCCTTAGGATCTGTACTCGTCTACTGGGACTATGATGAGATCATACTAGTGGGGCCATGGTAGTCGATGAGTACATCCTATAACTGTTTCTACTCGAGGGTGTGTCGAGACAGGGGATCGATATACCAGAGTAGACTAGCGTATACGCATCTTAACCCATATAATGGGCGATGGATGATCCCATATCCATCGGTGTTTTGACATCAGAGATGGTGTATGGGTGCTCAGTGGAGACTGGGTACACTGGACGGACTCGCCGAGAACTCCCAGATGGTGATATACCACACGTCAGATGGCAGTTCTCCGGTGACACTGGTGCAGGGTAGTCTGTAGACCCGAGATCATCATAAAGTCTTGTGTGATTCCCACCGTGCTTTGATTTCCACCTCACCACGTCCAAGAGGGCGTGCCAAACGGTGGCTTTTGGGTGCAGTCCCGAATCACATGGAGGCAATGTGCGATAGGAGGGGATTCGTCTCTCCCGGTATAGGGAGTTGATGTTGTGCCGTGTTCGATTGGCTATAACTGGAAGTCCCTGGACAGGGCTGATATGGAGATTTACTCGTAAGTGTTACCAGTAGTTTCTCGACCCGGTATGAGCCTCACATCGACACGAGTTTTCGGTTACTGGGGTCTGACGTATACCACCCCTAGACTAGATATGCAACATATCAGACGAAGAGACCGGACTGTACGGGAGTGTTACTGATTGGATTCACAGGAGAATGTACAGTCTTGCTTGTTGATCTTCTGATTGCTCAATAACTGGATGGCTGTTATGTTTAGCTGACCGCTTGCAGCTTGTGGGTGTTTGATATGATCATCACCTACTGCCAGCGTATTGACGATTCTTTAGAGTCCTACATAGAGGTTTCTTGACTCAGGTAAAATGGAGTAGGAGCACATATGTGATATGTGCAGGACCGAGGATAATGCGATATGATATACCGTATTATATTCTCGGGATATTTTGATATGAGCCGGGTCATCGGATCAAGTGTTGATTCGATGAATCAGTACATGATATATTAGTCGGTTATATTCGATATAGCCGGATTGTCAGATCAAGTGTTAATTCGATAATTTAATGTATAATAATATATATGATATATTGCTTTACATTATCTAATATTGGCTCGCTTGATTATTTCATTTTCTCACCGGGTAATACATTGATATATATGCGATATATGTTAATTGTATTATTTTCTTTTGTTACAAATATATATTATATATGTGATATATAATATAGTAACTTGATATGATTACTAATGCAACATGTTTAGTGGAGATTAAACAAGGTTAGGGTTTGATTTGGGTTAGTTCTTTCTTGATGCATCTAGAAGGATTTCTTTTGTCATGAGTTAAGATATTATGGTTAATATTTTCCAGTGACTCATTCTTTAACCCAACCCAAACCCTAGCCCTAGTTAATGCTCTACATATGTTAGCCTTGTCATAGTTGACCATGGTTACATTATTAATCATATATCATTTCATTATTCATCACAAAAGGATTTATCCATTATTTCTTCTTCTTCTTCAACCTTGAGCTTTGAGAAAGCTTTCTAGGTTTTCATTTTGTGATGATTAAGAGTGAGAATTTGATAAGAAAAAAGAGCACAAATACTACTCCGTCATCCTCATCTAATTTAGCCAATTAGATTTTGGTGTTCACCTCATTAGAGAGAGATAGCTTGAGTTATAGAAATTTCGAGGTAGATCATCGAAGAAAAGGATGACTATAAGCTAGCATGGATCGTTCGAGTTGTGGAGCCTCTCTTGAGTCCGGGAGATCGTGGATCGCGGCGAAAGGACTTCTACTCGGAGCTTATGAAGCGAAGGTGCGGACTACAAAGGTTGTAATCCCTCACACTTAGTTGTAAAGATGTTTACTTGCATGTTAAACCCTAATTATCTAGCAAAGATCCCGGCTTTGGGTTGTTCGGCACGTCTAAAATTTTATCCGGGCATGGTTGCCTTATAGACCCTTGTATGAGTGCCTAGGAACCCTACAACAAGTGGTCAGCTAAACGTAACAGCCACCCACGTATTGAGCGATCAGAAGATCAACAAACAATCCTGTACATTCTCCCGTGAATCCAACCAGTAACATTCCCATACAGTTCGGTCTCTTCGTCTGATATGTCGCATATCTCGCCTAGGGGTGGTAAGCGTCAAACCCCAGTAGCTTGATAAGTCGTGTCGATATGAGGTCTATAACAGTTCGAGAAACTACTGATAACACTTACCAGTAAATCTCAGCAACCTTGGCCAGGGATTTCCAGTTATAGCCAATCGAACACAACGCAACATCAACTCCCTATACCGGGAGAGACGAAACCCCTCCTATCGCTCATTGCCTCCATGTGATTCAGGACTGTACCCAAAAGCCACCTTTTTGCACGCCCTATGGGACGTGGTATGATGGAAATCAAAGCACAGTGGGAATCTCGCAAGACACTATGACGATCTTGGGTCTACAGACTAACTTGTACCAGTGTCACTAGAGAACTTCCATCTGACGTGAGGTATAGTACCATCTGGGAGTTCTCGGCGAGTCCGTCCAGTATACCCAGTCTCTACTGAGCACCCGTATACCTTCTCTGATGTCAAACACCAATGGATATAGGATCATCCATCACCCATCATATGGGTCAAGAAGCGCATACGCTAGTCTACTCTGGTATATAGATGCCCTGTCTCGATACACCTACGATTAGGAACATTTGAAGGATGTACTTGGCAATTACACTGTCCCTACTAGTATGATCCGCATCATAATCCTGATAATCAAGTACTCATCCTAAGGGCTTTATCAACATGTGACATAGAGACAATTAGAGTACATGTTAAGGTAAAGTGTAACCAGATAGCATACTATCATGTCGAGCAAGAAAGTCCTCCCTATATATGTCAAAGCATCCACTACAATATACAACGCATGTACAGTAATGGCCTCTAGGGCATACATATAACTAACAATCTCCCACTTGCACTAGGGCCATCTGTTGTAGTATCTCATAACCAACAATAAGCTGTAGTTGAAATATCTCATACTCAACCATCCCATAAAAGTCTCTACTGGGAAACAGGCCTTTGTGAGTGGATCCGCGCTGTTGTCTTCTGTGTCTACTCTCCTAACCTTGATCACCCCGAAGATCAACCATCTCCAAGATCAGGTGATACTGCCTTAGAATATGTCTGGATCTCTGATGGGACGGGGGTTCCTAGGCATAAGCCACAACTCCATTGTTACACAATGACAGGAACGAAGTTCATATCATGAACTAGTGTACATCCAGACTATTTCTTTGGTAGCAGCCTTGGTAGCGATTTATCCTGCCTTTATCGTCTAGTGTGTCACGGTATCTAGCTTGGAACTCTTCCAACATACCGTCCCTCCACTGAGGGTAAAGACAATGCCTGTGACTGACATTCAGTCGTCCATATCACCCTGGAACTTTTCCGGTGATTCTCCCCAGGATCTTTTGATACCAGCTCACTATAATTAGTGAGAATCCTAACATCCAATTAGATCTATCTCATAGATATAAAACCTAGGATTTAGGAGGTATCACTTTGATCCTATATAGAGAATCTATGTGATAAGAGGAGATTGACCGAGCGTAGCATAGGAAACTCTTTCCCTATCAAGAGTATGTCATCCACGTACTCTACGAGGATCACCACCATACTCCCTACTACCTTTTTGTATATACAAGGTTCATCTACCATTTTGATGAAGTCAAACTCTTTGACTACTACATCAAAACAGACGTTCCAACTCCGCGATGCCTGATTTATCACATAAAACAACTTGCACACGTTTCTGCTGCTCCCACTATCTACGAATCCCTCTGGCTGCGTACTTATAGATGCTCTCTTCCAAATCATCATTTAGAAAAGCAGTCATGACACCCAACCGCCAGATATCGTAGTCATGGTATGTAGCAGTGGCAAGTAGGATCTGGATGGACTTAAGCATAGCTTTGAAAGTCTCAACTTTTCCATGTACACCAAGTAATCTTCTCAAGATATACTTGCTCCTGATAGGGATTTAACCTTTCAGATAAAGTAACTAAAGTCCATACTTTATTGGTGTATAAGGATTCCATCTCAGATCGCTAAGCATCCAGCCATTCTCACAGAGTCCCACTCCTGATGGCCTGCTGGAAACAAGTTGGGTCATCATCTCATGATGCAATGCTCACTCCCACTGTCATAGAGAAAACCGAAGTATCTCTCAGGTGGGTGAGGAACCCTACTAGATCGGCGGAGAGGCTGAGGTTCGTTGAAAAATATTGAATCCTTCGGTTCTACCAAATCATCAGCTGCAGTTTGTATAGCTGGAACTCTTTCCAGTTCTATCTCATGACCACTAATTTCTTCACAAGAAATTCCCCTACACAAAGGTGGCATGCTGAGAAACAAAAACACCTTTTGTTCCCCAGTTTGGTAGAAGATATTCCCTTGCGAATGCTTGGGATATCCAACAAACTTCCACAGAACTGACCTTGCCTCGAGCTTGTCCGGATTTTGCTTTTAGACATAGGCCGGACAACCCCAAATCTTAAACGCTTTAAGAGATGGGCTCGTCTTATACCATATCACATATGGAGTGGTAGGCATCTGATTTAGTTGGAACCTTATTCAATAGGTATGCAACTTCTCAAGTGCATAACCCCAAAAGAAAACAGGCAACTCAGTAGTACTCATCATAGAGCACACCATATCACATAGGGTGCAACTGCTCCGCCCCGATACACCGACGTGCTGTGGTGCATGCGGAGGAGTGATGCTGAGAGAGAATCTCATTCTCCTTTAGAATAGTTCAGGAATTCCGTTCTCAAGTATTCTCCTCCTTGATCTCATCAAAGGACATAATACTTATACCGGTTTTTGGTTCTCTACTTCTAACTTATATTCATTGAATTTCCCAAAAGTTCCAGACTTGTGTTTCAACAGGAACATATGTCCGGATCTTGAGAGATAATCAGTGAATATAATGAAGTACAAAGAACCGGTCTTGGCATGTGTAGACAGGGGACCTTCATACATCATCATGTATCAATCCCAAGAGTTCAGTAACTCTTTCTCTGTTTCCAATAAACGGAGCTATGGTCATCTTATCTTTGTGACATGACCAGCAAGTTTCACAAGATGTAAATTCAAACTTATTTAAATATGCATCTCTATGTAACTTCAGCTAGTCGGGTCGCATTGATATGACCTAGTCTACAATACCTCAAGAAGGATTCGTTCATTTCTGAACTCTTCCTCTTGTGTGTGTTCTGTACGTTAAGAACCGTAGTTTGATTTAGAATGTCTATGCTTTTAGATAACGTGCCTGAACCGATCAACTCTTGATATAGGAAATGTTCAAAACATTATCCAACAATAAAAAATTATATCCTTGTTTACTAATAAAGAGACTGATATGATGTTGTATATCAGGTTCGGTATCTAATAATATTCATTCAGAATCAATGTATTCTGGTAATACAGGGTGATAACTGCCAACAGACTTAGCTGCAACACTTGCATCTTTTCCAACTCTTGAAACTTATCACCCGTTCTCAGTTCTCTACCTATCTGTAGCCCATGTAACAAATTGCATTTGCGGGATCCTGATCCGGTATCTCATACCCAGGACGTAAAGGATACTGAGAAACAGTTCTCGGTAATGAACACACCCGAAGAAGATGCATCAACATGTACTTTCTTCGTTTGGGCGGCACGGGAATTCTGGTAATCCCCTATTTCCTGCTGTGTCTTATAACAATTATAAGTTGGAGCGGGACCAACGTTCCTTAGCGCGGTATAACAAGCGGGTTCGGTCAATACATCCGTATTATTATCTTGATTAAGGCGTGACATAGTCGCAACCAGGAGAAAGAGAGAGAAGAAAACACTCAGCGTATGCTCTTGCAAGATTAGATTGGTTATTAATATATCTAATCAGGATGTCTCCCACTATTTTAGTCAAATCTTCCTTCAAACCCTAAAAGGAAAGACTAGCCGGGATTAATTATACTCTACAAGTTCGCCAATCTTTCAGCTAGGCCAATGCCGGTACTTTGAGGGAGGTTCCCCGTGCTATCGCACGAACCTAATTAAAATAAACCTCGTTTTCCCAGAGGCATAACCCCGTTAATACCTTTCTAGACATCTACTTGATCGGCTAATTGTAATGTGTAAAACTCTCCCAGGAGTAACTCTTACTCACAGCGGGTATCGGGATCCAACTATCTCATAGAAGGTATGCAATCTCATTGAAAATTTCAACTCTTGAAATTCCCAATAATATTTTACCCCTAGTGACTTATGATCTTAACTATGGTCAACAAATCATAAGCACTAGTCAAGTTCTACCCGTCATTTCTTGATTAATTAGACCCACTCACATGACCCTTAACTATGGTCAACAAAGTCATATAACTGTCCTAATTAATCACATCATATGTATTATAGGAAAACATTACTAAGCTACCGTACACCGCGCCTTAACTATGGTCAACAAACACAGCACGAATACTAAGTACTCTATTTCCTAAAATGACGGAGGGTTACGACAGGTTTTTAAGAAAACCCTCTGCGTAAGGAACTTGATATCGTTGTAGAATCGAGTAATTTTGAATGGAATGTTTTTTAGGCCTTTTGTAGTTTTGCTAAAGAGGTCACTCCCGGTGAAGGAATCTCGGCTCTTTCCTCATCGAATAAGGTGCAGGATATTTCACAAATATCACTATGCAAAGCAAAAACTATAATAACAATTAAAAGACAAACCGAGTTTATAGCATCTGCTAGTTTAGCTAAAGAGGTCACTCCCGGTGAAGTGATCTCGGCTCTTTCCTTATCGAATAAGGTGCTGGATATTCTACAAGGAATACCGCTATGCAAAGCAAGAACTAGAGCTACCAGTTTTTAAACAAGTTTCTACAACATCCTTAGGTTTCTTTTAGTTTCATTAATCTCATTAATGAAGTCCCATTTTTATTATGCTTCACAAGCATCACATTTGAAACGAAATCAAAAATATAACATATATCTTATATATATAATATTAAACATTCGTCTCAGGCAATAATATGATCTCATCACAGAACTTTGCAGCAGAAGAACACATATGAAATATTGGATATACTAGGCCCTTGTTTTAATACGAGCCTGTATAAAACACGGATTCCACGGTCGTAATGAATAGCGAAACCCACATCCCCAGACCCCTATGAGAGCGGCAAGTAAGCCTGCCAGTTCTAGAGTTAGGAGACCCGGTCCCGACTCCTCGAGATGGTCTCCTACTGGACCCTAGAACCTGGTTACTTATGCTCCTCGCCTTAGGTCTACCTAATGGGGAAAAGTAAATAATATAAAATGGTGAAATCATCCTCAGCCTGGAAGTGCCCCAATAAAAGAATATTACATACAATTGAATTTTACATGAATGAAAAAGAAAAACTTTCATCTCTCATAAAACCCCCGGCTATTCAAAACACGACGATCCAATACAACATATCACAGCAACACATAATATCACATATAATCAACGTAAGTAAATATGCGTATCCCAATTGTCGTTGATGTATAGCAACAAAACCGGCGATACACCATATATTACACTTACGGTCACAGAAAAGAAAGTGTAAAACTACAACAGTTAGAATTCGCAACCTCCTTAGACATCGCATGCCTAACCAAATGAATTCCTTAGACATCTCATGCCAAACAATTATAAACCCCGCATTTTAGTCTCATTATCGAAAACTCTTTTCAATATCAAGTCGGGAAATTCAACAAGATTCCCGACATCCTGATCGAATGCTCGTCGCAAACTTTAGTAGAAGGCGGCACTACCGGATGCCGTCGACGAAGTGCACTAAGGCGGAACACCGCTGCCGCGAGCACCCGAACGGATGCTTTTGGCGACGGGGTTCTCCTATGGTTACTTGGTCGGGGCTATGGGGCGTGGCTGTCTATTAAGTTTACCCGATGAGTATCCGCGTACGCTATGTGATTGCGACGGACTTTTGATCGCATCAAAATCCCGTGGCAACCGATCATCTGAGACTGAACTGCTAGATTTATAACATTCAAATTAGTTATCTTATAACTACTTTTGGATTCCAAATATTGTATCACATTCCAGATAAATAGACAATTTTAAACTTTCCGATCGAATAAACAAACACCCAAGATTTTCCAAATAGCTCAATACTTGAGCGGAGTTCAAAAAGTATCCATCACATGCCACAGTACCAATGGTCCAGCCGTAGAAGGGTCAAACCAACGCCTCACATGTGGCAACGCCGTACTGCCCCAAACCTTAAGGTTTAGAGGCGGTTCAGACGGTCACATAATCGAGTTAAGGTTTGTGTTCTTCTAGAGGGTCCACCGTGTTACTTGCATTATTTTCCGGAAGTTTCAAACTCGAGGAAAAATCCACACTTGCAAATTTTCCGACAGGGGAAAAAGTGAGTTATTGATATCCGGTCGAACATTTTAATACATTCTAAATAATTCGGAAAAACATTAAACGAAGTTAAACATTTTGATCAAATCAACGAATACACAAGATCTCCAGAAAACTCAACACTTGAGTAAAATTAAAAATTCCCAGAAGCATGAAAAAGTACCCAAGAATCTATACCTGAAGTAGTGGGCCCCATCTTCACTGTTTGGCCGCGGAACCGCCACCAAACGCGTGGTTTGGCCGCGGTTCCGCGGTCATATTGGTGAGTTGGTGGTCCATACTTCACAGTAATTCTTAGATTTTTCTGAGTATTTTTAATACGAAAAAATCAACATTTTAAAAAATTTCCAGAGAAGGGGTTCGTGGCGGGGTTTTGGGGTTCGATCGGACATTAAACTTCGTCTAGACTTCACCTAAATCTCAAGCTTTGCTCTGATACCACTATAGGGTTACTAGGCACTGTCACAAGGGTCTATAAGGCATCAACAATGCCCGATTTAAATTTTAGACGTGCCGAACAATCCTAACCAAGATCTTAGACTAAAGATTAGGCTAAACAAAGCATGTAAACAACTTTACATCTAAGAGTTAGGGATTACAACCTTTGTAGTCCGTTCCTTCACTTCTAAAGCTCCGTGTTGAGGTCCCTTCGCTACGATCATCGATTACCCGGACTCAAGAGAGGCTCCATGAAGAGAAAGATGCAATCTTGCTTCCGATCTTTAATAACAAAGATGATCTACCTTGAAGAAACTCAAACCCAAGCTCTTACTTTGCTAATCAAGTATTAGCAAAGCAAAACCCTAATCTAAGTGGCAAGAATAGATGAGGATGATGAAGTAGGAATTTAGCTCTCATTTATTTTCTATATCTCACTCATTATCATCACTTCACATAAAGCTAGAAAGCTTTCATGCAAGGAAGAAGAAGAAAGAAGATGATCAATCCTTTTGTGATGAATAATGAAATCTTGTTATAATTACAAATGCAACCATGGTTAAGTCAAGAAGGACTTAAACATTGTAGAGATTTGACTAGGGTTAAAGGGTATGGGTTGGGTTAGGAAATATCAAGCAAAATATCTAAACAAAATATCTTTGCAAGAAACAAAATAAAAACTTCTAGAAGCTTCTAGAAAGAGCTAACCCAAATCAAACCCTAACCATGTTTAATCTCCACTAATCATATTGCATTAGTAATCATAACTTGTTACAATATTATATATCACATATATAATATATTTTTGTAACAAAAGAAAATAATACATTTAACATATATCGCATATATATCAATGTATTACCCGAGTGAGAAAAAGAATCTTTTAGTGAGCTTATATTAGTTAATGTAATTTAATATATCAAATATATCATTATACATTAAATTATTGAATCAACACTTGATCCGATAATCCGGCTATTTCACAAATAACCGACTAATATAATCTGTATCAGTTCATCGAATCAACACTTGATCAGATGACCCGGTTATATCACATCTACTCGGCCGAAATCACATATCGCGAGAATCTAATACGGTATCGCATACACGTATTATTCTCGGTCCCGCACATATCATATATGTGCTCCTACTCCGTTTTGCCTGAGCCAGGAAACCTCTATGTAGGACTCTAAAGGATCGTCAATACGCCGGCAGTAGGTGATGATCATATCAAACACCCACAAGCTGCAAGCGGTCAGCTAAACGTAACAGCTACCCAGGTATTTAGCGATCAGAAGATCAACAAACAAGCCTGTACATTCTCCCGTGAATCCAACCAGTAACACTCCCGTACAGTCCGGTCTCTTCGTCTGATATGTCGCATATCTCGCCTAGGGGTGGTAAACGTCAGACCCCAGTAGCTTGATAAGTCGTGTCGATATGAGGTCCATAACAGTTCGAGAAACTACTGATAACACTTACCAGTAAATCTCAGCAACCCAGGCCAGGGTTTCCAGTTATAGCCAATCGAACACAGCGCAACATCAACTCCCTATACCGGGAGAGACGAAACCCCTCCTATCGCTCATTGCCTCCATGTGATTCGGGACTGTACCCAAAAGCCACCTTTTTGCACGCCCTCTTGGACGTGGTATGATGGAAATCAAAGCACAGTGGGAATCACACAAGACTCTATGACGATCTCGGGTCTACAGACTAACCTGTACCAGTGTCACCAGAGAACTGCCATCTGACGTGAGGTATAGTAACATCTGGGAGTTCTCGGCGTGTCCGTCCAGTGTACCCAGTCTCCACTGAGCACCCGTATACCTTCTCTGAAGTCAAACACCAATGGATATGGGATCATCCATCGCCCATCATATGGGTCAAGAAGCGCATACGCTATTCTACTTTGGTATATCGATGCCCTGTCTCGGTACACCTACGACTAGGAACATTTGAAGGATGTACTTGGCGACTACACTGTCCCCACTAGTATGATCCGCATCATAGTCCTGGTAGTCAAGTACTCATCCTAAGGGCTTTATCAACATGTGACATAGAGACAATCAGAGTACATGTTAAGATAAAGTGTAACTAGATAGCATACTATCATGTCGAGCAAGAAAGTCCTCCCTATATATGTCCAGGCATCCACTACAATATACAACGCATGTACAGTAATGGCCTCTAGGGCATACATATAACTAACATCAAGAACATAGCTGGGGTCACTCACATACCTTCTGAGTTGGGATATGCGGAACACATTATGCACTCCTTCCAATGAAAGTGGAAGTGCTAAGCGGTATGCCACTTCACCGACTCATTCGAGTATGTCGAACGGTCCAATGTATCTCGGACTTAGCTTACCCCGTCTTCCAAAACGGATCACTCCGCGGTTCGGAGATATCTTTCAGAATACGTGATCTCCTGTCTGGAACTCCAAGTGATGTCGCTTTGGATCATCCCAGTGCTTCTGTCGATCTTAGATTATGCGCATTCTTTCTTTGATAGTATGAACCACATCAACAGTTGCTACTATCATCTCACGTCCAAGAAGTTCCCTATCTCCGATGTCGTCCCAACTTAATGGTGATCGACACTTCCTTCCATATACTATCTTGCAAAAGGTGTCATTCCTATGCTTGCTTGGTAGCTGTTGTTGTATGAAAACTCTACAAGATGTAGGTGATCTTCCCACGATCCTTTGACGTCCAACATACATGCTCTGAGCATATCCTCCAAGATCTAAATAGTTCGCTCAGACTAACCATCTATTTGTGGATTATAAGTCGTGCTGAAGTTCAGACTTGTTCCCAAGCTTGCTTGCAGACTCTGCAAAAATTGCAATCGGAACCTGGTGCCACGATCAGAGATAATGTAGACCGGTACTCCAAGAAGTCTCACAATTTCCTGTATGAGTTCATGGGTATCAGAGATAGTACATATTTAAAGAGATTATATCTTAAGTATATTATTACCTCCATGTACTTCTTTGCTAATGTCTCAGTTGATTGGACAACTCGAAATGGGATGAAGTGAGCCGACTTTGTGAGTCGATCCATAATGACCCATACCGCATCGTTACCCTTTGTGCTGTGACGGAGTGCAGTCATAAAATCCATCCTGATGTGTTGCCACTTCCATTCTGGTATTGGTAACGGTTGAAGTAATCCAGTAGTCCTGTTATGTTCGGCCTTTACTTACTGACACACCAAGCATTTAGCGACGCTTCTGGCTACTTCACGCATCATTCTATGCCACCAGTAATTCTGACGTACATCTTTGTAAATCTTTGTACCTCCAAGGTGTACTGAGTAGGGAGAGTTGTGAGCTTCTTTCATTAACTCCTCCCGAACAGGACCTTTTGGTATACATAATCTGCTGCCGTATCTCAAAGATCCGTCTTCAAGAATGATGAAATCTGTTCTGAGTCTATTCTTTACTTGTTCTCTGATCTTTTGCAACTTAGTGATCAGTCGAAAATACTGCATCTTTTAACCGGCAATTTTCCTATCATTTGCATTCATTTAGAAATATACGGTATTCATATTTCACATATTAGCAAATCAGTCGTTAAATATCAGATTGCATGTGTTAGACTCTAAAACCGGCACTATAAAGGAAATTGACCGCATTTCATGGCATCGCATCATCCCTATATTGCGCAACAATTGTTTTGAGATCTGTGCAGGAAAATGCAGAAGAAAAGCCAAAAATTTACATGGTGCTGATCAAACATTACGCCAACTCAATGATTTCAGTTCTGGTAGCAATCCAAAAGGCAAAACACAAATCAACACATCAGATAAAAGCCCCCAATGTTAGCCCAAGACCACACCAGGAGTTACAACCCCTGAAGCCACTACTTGGCCGCGGAACCGCGGCCGGAGCCGGCTTGAGCCACGGTTCCGCGGTGGCCTTGCCACATCATCACCTCAAATTCAGTGCATAACTCCTACCTCACTTCCAGAAGCTCTTCAAGACACTTCAAGTTCCAGAAGAATCCAAAGGCTTCTGCCTGTTCAGCAAACTAGGGTTTCTAAGCTTAAATAACCCTAGCTTAAATCCTAAGCTAAACTCCTAACAAACTATTTCTAGAAGCTCTTCAACAAACTTTTGGAGGGAATTGTAATTTCAAACCTAGACCTAGGGTTTGGGAAGTTTATTAATAGAAGCCTAGACCTAGGGTTGAGAGGGACTTGAATTCCAATCTATGATCTAGAATCTAGATCCATTCAATCTCTAATCTTTACCTCTTTCTTCATCTTCTTCCACAAGTCTAGTTACAAGACTTGTGTGAAACCCTAACCCTAATTCCAATAAAAATTCAAGATCCCGAGTACCAAATCAAGCAAGATGCCCTTCAATCTTTTATGAGCGGAGCCGATCTTCAACAGAGCAAGTGGTCCAAGCCGATCCACGACTCACGGAGACAAGCGAAGCCAATTCAACAATCGAGTTCTTCCTCTTATAGTTCTTGAGCGACTGTAATGAAATTATTGATATAAATAAAAGGTGAAATTCTTTTATCTTGTTTTCTTTAAATTCTTGCATCATGATTCGATCTCAATTTGTAATTGTAGTTCTTGTTGTGATGTTTGAGTAATACTCCGCTCGTCGAGGAGTCGAGACGATCAACAGAATGAAGATGTAACATATCTTAAAACGATTCTTGATTTCTACGGGTTTTGTAAACCCTAGCAAGTTCAAGAATCGACGACCTAGTTTTGTTGTGATGCTTTCTTGATTGTTATCGCTCGAAATTGGGGAGTTACGATCGTTTCTTGAATTTACTAGAGGCTAGAATGTGAATGATATCGACGAAAGATCAAGGGATAAATGATGAAACCCTAGTTTCACGAGAAATCCCTAACTCTCGTCGATCATCATCGATCTAGTATCAACTCTTCGAAGGACAAGAATACGATATCTTGAGATTACATCACATCTATAGATCCGATCGATTCCTACGAGCCTCATTTTGATTCTTGATATTTGGTTGGAAAAATCATCGAAACTCGATTCTCGATTGTTTATCATTTTCTTGATTCTTGATTAGATTAGTGACACTTGAATCCATCGATAAAATCTTGAATCATGTTTTCTTTTCTTTTCAATTAACTTTTCAATTCAAACAAATCAAACAAACAAACGAATCGCACAATCCCTGTAGACGATCCGCACTCGCTTACGATCTACAACTGACACCGTAGTTGATTGCGGTCAAATAATACTTTGATTGTGAATTTTATTCATTTTCTAAATACCGACACATAAAGAAACGATCAATCAAATGGCGCCGTTGCCGGGGATCATTTGAATTGATTTACATAAACAAGAATTTCATTCAATCAAATGGCGCCGTTGCCGGGGATAGCGCGCTAATTCATTTTATATTGAAATTTGAATTGAAAGATTTATTCCATTGTAATTTTGAGATCAAAATTCGCGCAAAAATCTAAACAATTTGTTGTGGTTTATTGCAAGGAGATCTGGAGCTTGCTGTGAAATTGTAAAAATTTTTGGAGAGTTCCAAAGGACTCAGGGAGTACACAGAAGCTCTCTGTGAAAATTGTGTGCAGGGATCATTACCTACGACCGCGGAAGCGCGGTGGGAGCCAGCATTTGCGGCGGTTCCGCGGCTAGCTGATGGGTTCTCTGTGCAAAATTTGGCAGGTAACCTCTTACTTTCTTATCTCCTTCTAAAATCTTCTCCAATTAACAGTTTGTGCAGGTTTCTTTGCAAATAATCCCAGCGCGCAAATTGCAAAATTTAATTGTGCGTGTTTTTTGTTTCTTGGTTGTTTGCATTCTAAATACGGATATTAAGGGGCACGGCCAAATCCAATTTAGGTGGGGAGTTCATTACCATTCCTTGGCCCCGAAAATCACAAAACTTGCATCCGCATTGACCCCAATTAACTAAAAAAGATCTATAGATGACTCTAAGGACCGTCGCGCTCACTTAGGACAGAAGAAGGCCGTGGGTAATTCATTGCTTATCCGCGTTTCTCTTGTGGTGTCATGGCAAGTGTGTCGAAGGCTAGTGGTTACTTAATTAGGCCCACTACTTACGTAGTGGAGAACCTCCCACTTACCTGGCACTTACCTGGCCACAGGAGAGACAAAAGAGGCAGTGGAGGATTTTATCCTGCTTCTTGTCTTCTGGCAGTTAGGAGCGGTCTAGAGATCTGACCTAGGCGACCCCTAGAATTAGGGTTTTGTGTTGTTGCATTTGTTGTGTCGCATCATTTTTTCAAAAATCCGTCCCTTTTTTCTCAAAAGCAAACACCGCATTCATTCATTACCCCTAATTATAAGTCAACGCTGCCACTTATACTAACCCTTTTTAGTACAAGATAGGCTGGACACGGGATTCTGGTGCCCGTTTAGTCCGCGTACCCTTTATCGACTCCGAAGTCGATATTTCTCCATTTACCTTTCCTTTACCCACTACCACACCCACTTCGATGGATCCACCCCCATCAAACTTCTTTAACCCTAATCTGCTGCCGTCCGTTGGTGCGCAGAATTTACCCCGCATCTCTCTCCAGGAGAGATGCTACCCTATTCGAGGTCCTCTTTCGACCTGCTTATCCACACCACCAGCCAACGGGGATAATCTTGAAATTAAACTCCAATAAATCAACCTTTTACCCAAATTCGACGGACTCGAGACTGAGGACGCTTACGTTTTCATTACCAAATTTGAAAACGTATGCGCAATGATGGGTACGTCACAACTTTCAGTGGATACTATGCGTCTACGTCTTCTTCCATTTACTTTGTGCGATATAGCCGAGAAGTGGATATATAACACTACCGCACACTCTATCACGAATTGGGAAGAATTCGTAGCGGCATTCCTTAAGAAATTTTACCCAATACAAAAGACAGCTCGAATCCGTAGCGAACTGAATCAATTTGCCCAGCTCCCTACTGAACCATTTTCAAAATGCTTTGAACGTTTCAAGGATCTATTGGTTCAATGTCCTCATCACGGCATCCCGAGATGGGATCTCTGTCGAATCATATATGAGGGCATTAACCCAAACACTAAACAGAACCTTGAAAACATGTGTCAAGATACTTTTATGACTAAGGATGATGGGGAAGCTTGGAAGTATTTAGAAGAGTTCGCTGAAAAATCACTACAGTGGGAGAGTGGAACCCAACCATTGAATAGGGGTGGCGTACACCAAATAGATGTGTCCATAGATGTTCGAGCTGAGATGGCAGCAATGCAAAAGAAGCTCGACGCTATGGAAAACAAATTTGCAGCAGCCTCCCTAAACCCAATGTCGCTCCCCAAAACTGTTTTTGGGTGCTGTTCTGATCCGTCTCATTTAACGGAAGAATGTCTATTAAACTCTGCGTTTCAAGGTCACGAGCATTCTAATGCCGCATTTCAAAGACCTAGAAACGATCCATATTCTTCCACGTACAATCAGGGTTGGAGGAATCACCCGAATTTTTCTTGGAACCAACAACAATCTCAAAACACGGTTCCAAGCCAAAATAATTTTCAAAGAGCTCTTCCTCCACAATAGCAACCCCTTCAACTCACTCAGCACCCCTACCAGTTACATAATTTTCAAAACCAAGGCAACACACCTGCACAGTCAAATCCTATGCAGTTGTCCTGTTCTGACGAATTCTCTCAATTCACTCAAACCATGAAATCACTCTTGTCAAATTTCATAGAGGTTTCAGCTGAGGTTAGATCTTTCGTCAGTGAGATAAAGAAAAACTCAGCGTCCCAAGCTGACAGTATCAGATCGATGGAAGCTGAAATCGCACGACTTAAAGCCGAAATGAGTGCGAGAGAAAAAGGAAAACTTCCCTCTCAACCCCTACAAAATCCTGGGCATTACAATGTAAATGCCATCACAACGTTGAGATCGGGAAGAGTGCTGAACAATCAAGTCGGGGAAGGAATTGATGATATTGAAAATCTTATCAATAACACCCCGGCTGAGACCTTTCCTCACACACACACTTCTACTTCCGATCCTTGTTCTTCTACCACACCACCTTCTCGCGAGCCTATTCTCCATTTCCCACTAGGCTCGACACCTCAGTATAGCCCTTCTAGTTCTCCACAGACGATCCCCACACCTCTTTTGGGATCTCGTCTATCCCCTCTTCCTTCTCCTATGATGGACCCGACGCTTATTGAGAAAGCTCCTTACCCAAATCGGTTAAGGGGTAACAGAACAAGTCTTCATATGGAGAAAATTATGGAAATGTTTAAACAGGTTAACATCAACATCCCTCTCGTAGATGTGATTCAACAAGTCCCCGCTTATGCAAAAATTCTTAAGGACTTGTGCACTAGGAAGAGGAAGACTCAAGTGCCGAAGAAGGTCTTTATGTCTAATAATATTAGCACTGCTTTTATTCCCCAGCTACCAAAGAAAATAAAGGACCCAGGATGTCCTACAATATCGATTTCTATTGTGGGTAAAAACATAAATCGTGCTCTTTTAGACCTTGGCGCAAGTGTTAACCTACTTCCATATTCTGTCTATGAGCAATTAGGGATTGGAGAGCTGAAACCTGCTCACTGCACTCTCCAAATGGCAGACCATTCAATCACCAAACCAGGGGGTGAACTAGAAGATGTGTTGATAAAGGTCGGGGAATTTGTTTTCCCTGTAGACTTCATTGTGCTCGACACACAACCTGTAGCAAACCCCCGGGGCCAAATTCCGGTGATTCTGGGTCGTCCTTTCCTTGCCACTTCTAACGCTGTTATAAACTGTAGAAATGGTTCAATGAACTTATCATTTGGAAATATGACCGTTGAACTAAATATCTACAAAGTTGGAAGTCAGCCATCAAAACCCTTTGCTCATATTCTAGATCTGTGCTCTGTCCACGAGATCGCTCCCGATAGTTGTGGAGCTGAAGAACTTTGCTTTACTAATCTCGACGACATTACCACATCTCTGTTTGAATTCACACAAGATCTTAGTGAGGACACTTTTTCTACACTTGAGTCCTGCACTCCTGACTTTTCTCCACCCGAGTCTGCATCTTTCACAAGCTCTCTGCTTCTTTGTAAATCCAAAAATCACTCAATGATCCCTCCTTCTATCATTTCTCCGCCTGAATTAGATCTCAAAATTTTACCTTCTCATCTTAAATATGCTTATTTAGGTGAGAAGGAGTCTTTACCGGTTATAATATCCGCTTCTCTAGCATTAAAGCAAGAGAATGCACTTTTATCGGTATTGAGATCTAACAAAGAGGCGTTTGGTTGGAGTATAGCGGACATCAAAGGGATTAGTCTCTTGATAGTTTAACATCATATAAATGTGATGGATGATGCCAGACCAGCCCGAGAACCACAGAGACGGTTGAATCCCGTCATGAAGGAAGCGGTAATGAAAGAGATCGTCAAATGCTTAGATAATGGTATTATATACCCCATCTCCGATAGCCAATGGGTGAGTCCTATACATGTCATTCCTAAGAAATCCGGCATCACTGTTATAACCAATGAGGCAAATGAGTTGATTCAGATACGCACCCAAACTGGGTGGCGTGTATGTATTGATTACAGAAAACTCAATGCTGCCACGAGGAAAGACCACTTTCCTCTACCATTCATTGATCAAATGCTGGAACGCTTAGCAGGACGAGAATATTATTGTTTTATGGACGGATACTCAAGCTATAATCAGGACCCCTCGCCAAAAAGGATCAAGATAAAACCACTTTTACTTGTCCTTTTGGTACATTTGCTTACAGTCGCATGCCCTTCGGGTTATGCAATGCTCCCGCTACCTTTCAGCGGTGTATGATGGGGATATTCTCTGATATGGTAGAGAATTTTCTGGAGATCTTTATGGACGATTTCTCGATTTTTAGAGACTCTTTTTCCGATTGCCTATCGAATCTTGATGCTGTTCTTACTCGTTGCAAAGAGAAGAACTTAAGTTTGAACTGGGGAAAATGCCACTTCATGGTCCAAGAAGGAATTGTTCTTGGACATGTCATTTCACAGAAAGGCATTGAGGTTGACAGAGCTAAGATAGATGTCATTCAAAACCTCCCTCGTCCCAAAAGCGTCAAAGATATTCGATCTTTCCTTGGCCATACGGGCTTTTATAGGAGATTCATTAAGGATTTTAGCAAAATTGCTAAACCTTTAACTCTTCTCCTGGCCAAGGATACTACCTACCATTTTGACTCGGACTGTGAGAAGGCTTTTGACTCACTTAAACACTCACTCACTTCAGCCCCCATGCTATCATCGCCAAATTGGAACTACCCCTTTGAGCGGATGTGTGATGCATCCGACTTTGCAGTAGGTGCAGTCTTAGGACAGCATATCGAAAAGCTGCCACACGTGATATACTATGCTAGTAAGACTCTGAATGATGCGCAAATCAATTATACAACCACCGAAAAAGAACTTTTAGCGGTTGTATTTGCATTGGAAAAATTTAGGCCTAACTTAATTGGCTCACCTATAGTTGTGTATACTGACCATTCCGCCTTAAAACATCTTCTGGCGAAGAAAGGTGCAAAAGGTCGACTAATAGGTTGGATCCTTCTGTTACAAGAATTTGATCTTGTTATCAAAGATAAGAAAGGATGTGAAAATGTAGTATCCGACCATCTTTCACGCATCTCTTCTTCCCTTGTGACCCTGCCGATCAATGATTCGTTTCCTGACGAACAACTCTTGAACGTATCCAATGAACCATGGTTCAGGGATATTGTGAACTATCTTGTCACAGGACTTATACCGAGCGATTGGTCAAAATAGGACAAATACCGCTTTTTATCCCAAGTAAAACACTTTTACTGGGATGATCCATACTTGTTTAAGTATTGTCCTGATCAGATCATTCGCCGGTGTGTCCCGAAAGAAGAGTTCAAGAGTGTTCTTTCTTTTTGTCATGATCAGGCCTGTGGGGGTCACTTTGGTCCTAAAAAGACGGCGGGGAAGGTTTTGCAATGTGGATTTTATTGGCCGACCTTATTCAAGGACGCATTTGACTATTGCAAAACCTGTGCACAATGTCAGTACACGGGTAGAATATCCTGGAGAAATGAAATGCCTCAACAACCCATATTGGTTGTTGAAATCTTCGATGTTTAGGGCATTGACTTTATGGGTCCCTTTCCCAACTCCTTTGGGAATTTGTACATACTGCTGGCGGTTGATTATGTCTCAAAGTGGGTTGAAGCCATTCCATGTTGCACTAATGACAAGAAAGTTGTCATTAAGTTCTTGAAAGAGAATATCGTTTCGCGATTTGGACAGCCACGCGCTATTATTAGCGATAATGGGACACATTTCTGCAACAGGTCTTTCGAGACTTTGATGCGGAAATACTCAATCAACCACCGACTTTCTACACCCTATCATCCCCAAACAAGCGGGCAGGCTGAAATCTCAAACAGACAAATCAAACTTATCCTGGAGAAGACTGTTGCTAAAAATAGAAAAGACTGGTCGACCAAACTGACGGATGCTCTTTGGGTATTCCGAACTGCATTTAAAACTGACCTAGGAATGTCTCCATATAGGATAGTGTTTGGGAAAGCATGTCACTTACCTGTCGAGAAAGAGCATAAAGCATTATGGGCTATTAAGGAAATAAATTTTGATCTAAACCAAGCCTGCAACTTTCGAAAGCTGCAACTTAATGAGCTAAGCGAACTCTGCGATGAAGCTTATGATAACGCTGTAATCATAAAGAATAGGACTAAGGTTTTTCACGATAAAAACATTTCGAGGAAAACATTTTCATCTGGTCAACAAATCCTTCTTTATGATTCACGATTACACCTTCACGCAGGTAAGCTCCGATCTCGGTGGAAGGGGCCTTTTGTTGTGCGGACTATATACCGGCACGGGGGTAGAAAATGTTAAAAACGACACATTTTTCAAAGTGAATGGACATAGACTAAAGCCGTATTTTTCCACTGACCCCACGGAGGAGCTCCTGTTCTTACAGGAGCCAGTTTATTTGGATTAAAATTCCTCCGTCTCACCTTCATGTCCAGTATATCATTGCATCATCTTTTGAATGGAGGTGAGTGAAAAGAGTAAGTTTGGGGGAAGTTCTTCACTTACATATTTTGCCCCCACTAATAATTCCTTCCAGACTTACAGGTTTTGTAGATATAGCTGTTGGCAACAGTGAGGACACTGTTGAAAACAAGTTTGTGGGAGGTTTGTGCTTATTTTTGCATCATTTGCATATCATTTGCATAAGCACAAAACATTTCTTTAAAAACTTAAAAAAATTTAAAAATTTTCAAAATCCATAAAAATTTAAAATCTTCAAAATATAAATAATTTTAACATTTAAACATTTTCTTGTACATAAATAAGATAATGAAAGTTTACATAGTGAATAATTACATCCATGAGATTAGAAAAATTTAAGAAAACCAAGAAAATTAGAAGTTTTCTTATACGAACTAGTAATAAGTAGTTATGAGCCGTTGTCCCAAGGGTTAGTAAGATGAAAGACGTCGCTAATTTGAGGATAAAACTAAGTCTGAAAAATAGTTTCTATTTTGGAAGCCAAACATTTTGAACGTTGATACCCTGCTATTCACACTTACACACGTCTTAAAGCCTGGGATAGTAGAGGATACCTTGAAATGCTCTTGTCTTAAAGCCAAAAGTATGAAGGAAATAAAAAAATGAAACGAAGAAAATATAAAGTGGTGAGAAAAATGGACACTGGTTTTGTTATCACCGAGGGCAATAAAAAAATGTATAGCGAGGGTGCCTTTTCACCTAGTGTCCTAAGGCCAATTGGTCTGGGAGTCACTGCTATACCTGAGGTGGTGCAAGACGAGGAAAATACACAAAGTAAGCAAGCACAGGAGTAATTGGTCGGTTAGTACCTTAAAAAGTATTAACGTTCGCATGAAAGTGTGTGAGCAATCTCATCTAAATATTCATTAGTTAAAAAGTACCGAGGCTGATGGGCAAGAGTATGATAGCTTGAATTGAATTCTCCGGGTGTAGGGATGTCCTTTACACACACGCAGGGTGTTATAATCGATGTTTGGAAGAAAGATAGGAATGAAAAATAAGACGATGTTTTATTGAGGGAGGACGTGATTTCCGACATCTTTTCATGACCATTAAGATAGGGCTCATGACAACCGAAAAGATAGCTTAGTTGGAAACCCTAATTTTCAAGGCTTTTCTTTTACAATTCTTGTCTTTAAATTTAAATTTCATGGTCTTCCTTTTATTATTGGATTTTGTGGGTGCAATCCGCTGAAAACCCTCAGGAGACAACACTCCTCCTACTAGGGACACCTAGAGGTTTAAAGGCTTGTTGCACGTGCTCAGTGCAATCGTGTTGCCTACGAAAGTGTGCTAGTTAGTTTTTTCTCTTTCTTTATTTTCTCCTTCTCTTTTTAATAAAACAGTTTGCTCGAGACGATCGAAAATAAGTTTGGGGGAATTTGATCAGTCGAAAATACTGCATCTTTTAACCAGCAATTTTCTTATCATTTGCATTCATTTAGAAATATACGGTATTCATATTTCACATATTAGCAAATCAGTCGTTAAATATCAGATTGCATGTGTTAGACTCTAAAACCGGCACTATAAAGGAAATTGACGGCATTTCATGGCATCGCATCATCCCTATATTGCGCAACACTTGTTTTGCGATCTGTGCAGGAAAACCCAGAAGAAAAGCCAAAAATTTACATGGTGGTGATCAAACATTACGCCAACTCAATGATTTCAGTTCTGGTAGCAATCCAAAAGGCAAAACACAAATCAACACATCAGATAAAGCCCCCAATGTTAGCCCAAGACCACACCAGGAGTTACAACCCCTGAAGCCACTACTTGGCCGCGGAACCGCGGCCGGAGCCGGCTTGAGCCGCGGTTCCGCGGCGGCCTTGCCACGTCATCACATCAAATTCAGTGCATAAATCCTACCTCACTTCCAGAAGCTCTTCAAGACACTTCAAGTTCCAGAAGAATCCAGAGGCTTCTGCCAGTTCAGCAAACTAGGGTTTCTAAGCTTAAACAACCCTAGCTTAAAGCCTAAGCTAAACTCCTAACAAACTATTTCTAGAAGCTCCTCAACAAACTTTTGGAGGGAATTGTAATTTCAAACCTAGACCTAGGGTTTGGGAAGTCTATAAATAGAAGCCTAGACCTAGGGTTGAGAGGGACTTGAACACCAATCTATGATCTAGAATCTAGATCCATTCAATCTCTAATCTTTACCTCTTTCTTCAACTTCTTCCACAAGTCTAGTGACAAGACTTGTGTGAAACCCTAACCCTAATTCCAATCAAAATTCAAGATCCTGAGTACCAAATCAAGCAAAAAGCCCTTCAATCTTTTATGAGCGGAGCCGATCTTCAACAGAGCAAGTGGTCCAAGCCGATCCACGACTCACGAGACAAGCGAAGCCAATTCAACAATCGAGTTCTTCCTCTTGTAGTTCTTGAGCGACTGTAATGAAATTGTTGATATAAATAAAAGGTGAAATTCTTTTATCTTGTTTTCTTTAAATTCTTGCATCATGATTCGATCTCAATTTGTAATTGTAGTTCTTGTTGTGATGTTTGAGTAATACTCCGCTCGTCGAGGAGTCGAGACGATCAATAGAATGATGATGTAACATATCTTAAAACGATTCTTGATTCCTACGGGATTTGTAAACCCTAGCAAGTTCAAGAATCGACGACCTAGTTTCGTTGCGATGCTTTCTTGATTGTTATCGCTCGAAATTGGGGAGTTACGATCGTTTCTTGAATTTACTAGAGGCTAGAATGTGAATGATATCGACGAAAGAAGAAGGGATAAATGATGAAACCCTAGTTTCACGAGAAATCCCTAACTCTCGTCGATCATCATCGATCTAGTATCAACTCTTCGAAGGACAAGAATACGATATCTTGAGATTACATCACATCTATAGATCCGATCGATTCCTACGAGCCTCATTTAGATTCTTGATATTTGGTAGGAAAAATCATCGAAAATCGATTCTCGATTGTTTATCATTTTATTGATTCTTGATTAGATTAGTAACACTTGAATCCATCGATAAAATCTTGAATCATGTTTTCTTTTCTTTTCAATTAACTTTTTAATTCAAACAAATCAAACATACAAACGAATCGCACAATCCCTGTGGACGATCCGCACTCGCTTACGATCTACAACTGACACCGTAGTTGATTGCGGTCAAATAATTCTTTGATTGTGAATTTTATTCATTTTCTAAATACCGACACACAAAGAAACGATCAATCAAATGGCGCCGTTGCCGGGGATCATTTGAATTGATTTACACAAACAAGAATTTCATTCAATCACTTAGCATCACTTGTTTGAGATGCTTTGATCTAATTGACAATGGTACATTGAACTTGCAAATTCATCAAACTTGAAGTGTTACCTGGTATGACTACTTCAATCTCTATCTGATGCAAGTCTTGTTGAAGTTTCCACTGAGCGGTGAGACACATTGCTAATGGTTGGCGACTAAGAGCATCTGGAACCACATTCACCATCCCTGGGTGATATTGCAGGTTGATGTCAAAGTCCGCCATGAGTTCTAACCATCGTCTCTGTCGCATATTCAACTCCTTCTAAGTAAACACATATTTCAGGCTCTTTTGATCTGTGTATATGTTCACTCGTTCGCCAAGTAGATAATGGCGCCAAATCTTGATAGCAAAGATGACGGCTGCCAATTCCAAATCATGCGTCGGATAATTGCGCTCATAATTCTTCAGCTGTCTTGAAGCATAAGCCACAATCTTACCGTGCTGATGTAGAACACATCCTAATCTTTTACCGGATCCATCACAATGCACTTCAGAACCTCTAGACTGGTCTGGTATAACGAGAATATGCGCTGATGTCAACCTTGACTTGAGTTCTACAAAAGCTTGTTCGCATGCTTCTGACCACACAAATTCCTCATCTTTACGTGTGAGATTGGTCAGGGGTGTTGCTATCTTTGGAAAACCTTCAATGAACCTTCTGTAATATCCAGCTAGACCCAAGAAACTTCGAATGTCCTTCACTTACTTTGGTGTCGGCCATTCGCTTACTGCTGAAACTTTTGCTGGGTCCACAGAGATTTCTTCGCCTGATACGATATGTCCAAGAAAACCAACTTGATTTAGCCAAAAATCGCACTTGCTATACTTGGCATATAATTGATGTTGTCGCAGAGTTTCCAGGACAATTCGTAGGTCCTCAACATGTTCTTTCCGACTCTTTGAATACACCAGGATGTCGTCGATGAAGATGAAAACAAACCTGTCTAAGTACTACCGGAAAAATTGATTCATCAGGTTCATGAATATTGCCGGTACGTTGGTCACTCCAAATAGCATCACTAGAAATTCGTAATGACCACAGCGAGTTCAGAAAGCCGTTTTATGAATATCAGCTTCCTTGACCTTCACCTGATGATAATCTGAACGAAGATCTAATTTAGAGAAAACACAAGATCCACTTAACTGATCGAATAAATCGTTGATGCACGGGAGTGGATGCTTGTTCTTTATCGTGACTTCGTTCAAGGCTCTATAATCGATGCACATTCTATATGAACCTTCTTTCTTCTTCACAAGTAGTACAGGTGATCCTCAACTTGAAGTGCTGCGACGAATCCATCCTTTCGCCAATAATTCATCCAACTGAGTTCGGCCTTCCTTCAAACCTTCCAGACTTAATCGATAAGGGCTTTGATCACCGGTTGTGCTCCTGGTACTAAATCAATGCTGAATTCAAGAGCTCGATCGGAAGGTAAACCTGATATATCATCAGGAAACACATCGTCGAACTCTCGAACCACTTCTGGCTTTGATTCTTCCTCTGTTTGAGTTGCTGCAATCACTGCTATTGGATATAGTGCCCTTAAAGTCAATTATTGGATCGCAGGCACGTGATTGCAATGATTGAGGGATGACCTATACCAGTAGGACAGTGTTACTCGAGATGATAGTATGCTATCTGGTTTGTCTTTATCATCATGTACATGCATTAGGTGACATTACAGATCACTATTACATGTTGATAGAGCCCATAGGATTCTTACTTGACTACCAGCAGTATGATGGCGATCATATACGTGAGAGTTGGGTAGTCTATAAGCACATCCTTAAAGTGTCCCTAGTCGTGGGAGTTTCGAGACTGGGCATCGATACTCCGAGAGTAGACTAGTATATACGTATCGAGACCCCGATGAGGGGCGATGGCCGGTCTCACCAGCCATTGGTATCAGTTGGTTCACCTAAGATAGTATACAGGTGCTCATTGGGTTATGAGTACACCGGACAGACTCCCCAGGAAAATGCTAGTTGGTATTATAGCTATCGTTAGATAGCAGTTCCATGGTGACTTGTGTATAGGTTAGTCTATCGACTTGAGATCATAATTTGTCTCGTGTGAGTTCCCACTATGCTTTGATTACTACCCTACCACGGCTCAAAGGAGTCGTGCAAACATGTTTTAGTTGGGTACAGTCCCGAGCCACATGGAGGCAGTGAGCAGATCGACAGGGGATTCGTCTCTCCCGGTATTGGGGGTGAGATCATGCCGTGTTTAGGATAGCCATTACACAAAGTCTCTAGCCAGGGCAAGCGAGATTTACTGGTAGGTATTCCAGTAGTTTCTCAGGGTGTTCTGGGCTACACTCCGACACGACTTATACCGCTATTAGGGGTCTAACATTTACCATCCCCTAGGCCCGATATTCGATACTCATAGACGAACGTATCGGACTGTACGGATATTGTCACTGACAGGCTCAGTAGGGTTTCAGGATGAGTTCACTCGTCAGCTTCCCTTTCGCTCAATACATGGGCAGCCGTTACGTACAGCTAGTGCCACTGACGTGCTTGTGGTTAAACCCACTGCTAGCGTATTGACGAGTCTTTAGAGTCCCCCACAGAATGTTTTCCCAAGTTTGGGCGAAACGTTGTAGAGGCCGTATGGTTTTATGGCAGGGTTCGATCATATACGTGCACTCGTGCCCGGATCATGATCGGACGGATCATACTAGTGGGCTTTGGATTAAGCCGGATCCTATTATTAGATTGTTGGAATATTTTCGTCTCGTTGTATTCGTATTCAATCAGAATACGGATGCAGGTATGTTTATACGGATGGGGGATAATCTTGTAATTCGTTACGAGGTCACTTGTGAAGTTGCCAATTTCTTTTCTCGACTTAAACATTTTGATTAATGTTTAATTATTGTGATATTGTGAGCTTTTTTTTGGCCCATTTCCTTGCCAAAATTTTGTGAGCATTTCATTGGGCAGTGGCTTTTTGTGTGAGGTGGCTAGGAGTGGGTGAGTTTTTAATTTGGCATTGAATGGCTTTTGTATTGTGTAGGATATTTTTCATGAGATATTTTTTGGTGAGGTTAAAATTCAGTGTGCTGGCAATTTTTGGCTGAGGTTTAATTTTCTAGTGTTGCGTTAATCATTCTTTCCACACCACCACTTAAAAGATATCCCCAGAGAACCATTTCCTTTATGGCCGAGCCAAATTCCCAACAAGCATTTTTTCTCCAAGCCAAAAATCATATGCTCACTTCATCACATCACCAAGTGGCAACTTCATTTACCTCCACCAAAATCCTTGGGTGCCTTGAGACAAAGTATTCAGACACTATCTCTACTTCACCTTGGGTATCTAGGCTACCAAACTGGATGCCTGAGTTGCCTCGGTTTTGAGGCAGGAGCCCGTATAAAGAATCCTCGACGTGGAGCCACTTCGAAGAGCGAGATCGGAGAGCGAACTTCGTTAGGACAGCCGCAACTAGCAAGGGGCAGAGATTGAAGATCGAAGGGCACGGATCGATCGATATGATCTCTCCAAACTTTTTTACAGTTTACTAGTATAGTGCTAATGGCACGATCCGGGTTTTAGGGTTACGTTAGCGCCAGTTTGAAAATTTTTTGTTCCGCATTTGGCCTCGGATAGACGGCTGGGGCGCTGCCGTAGCCTTACATGGTATTAGAGACAACCCATTAACCGTATACTAGTTTTTTTAAATGATGTTAAAGTATCAAAACCGAAACAGACCCGAAACACCACTCGATGCATTGCAGTTTCTGTCGAATTTCAAAGTGTCTTCTAAAATTATTTAAACATCTGCAGAAGAATACTCAAGTGACCACTAACACACACACCAAATACGAGCCCCTGATTCAAAATTTAGACCGACCACATTAGGCAAAATTCTAAGGAGGCCGGCTTGATTTTGTGCTTTGGGCTTGAATTTTGTTGTGTAATTTAATCTCTGGAATGTTGGTGCAGTGGTGTTGTTTGTTCGGCCCAGTTTGGATATGGTTTTATCTAGTTGTTTGGGGCTGTTCGGGGGTTATTTCGAAGTCGATATTTTCAAACATTGTTTAAAGTTTACAGTACTTACATTCTATCTGTGACCGTGAATGTCATTCGAGCGGTACAACTTGTCTAATAGCTATAGTTCTTTTAAACGGGTTTGGGAAGGTGACATTCACGTTGATGTCTGTGCTGTGTCATATTGTTGCGGATTCGTCGTGGTGGATAGCTTGCGTGCAATGGTAGTGCAGTTTAGTTTTATTTGTACATTTGATATCGCGGGGCGAGCGTCCGACATGTTGATTGCCGTCACTGCTTGTTTGTATTTTATTCTTTTGGGGCACGACCGGGTTGAGGTTGATGTCACCGTTGTACATATTTTCTTTTCTGTACTAGGATTACCCCGCGGTGGAGTGAACGGATAGCCAGTTTCCGGAGGGCAACGGTGTAGGGTTCCTAGGCACTCTAACAAGGTTCTACAAGGCATCAACCATGCCAAAATCAAAATTTTCAAGTGCCGAACAACCCTAGGCAAGATCGTGGACTAGAGATTAGGAGAAAACTAGCAAGCAAACAACTTTAACAATAAGTGAAAGGGATTACAACCTTTGTAGATCCGATCCTTCACTTCTTTAGCACCGTGTAGATGTCCCCATCGCTACGATCGTGAACTCCGGACTCTAGAGAAGCTTCACGAGAAGAACGAACGTTCTTGCTTCGATGACTTCGAGGCCGAAGATGATCTACGTCGGGGAGACACTAACTCAAGCTATTCCTTCACTAGGTCATGAACTTTGTGAAGAGAACACACTCTATTACATAGCAAGTGGTAGAGGATGAAGAAGTAGGAAGTGGGCTCACTTTAGAATTGATTTTCTCACACTTTTTCTCATGGCACCATTAAAGCTAGCAAGCTTTTCATGGAGCTTGATGAAGAAGAAGTAGAAGAAAAGATAATTCATCCAAATGAAAACTTATCCTTTTAATTATTGCACCATAGTTGAGTTAAGCCCTCATGCTTAACTAATGTAGAGAATTAACCGAAGTATGAGGTTAAGGGTTGGGTTAACTAATATCCTAAGGAATGACAAAAGAGTTGACTTTGTCAATGTTGCATACAAGCTTCTACAAGCTTGATAACATTGACTAAAGTCTCCTCTCTTTTGTTATTCTTAAGGAAATAAGTAAACCCTAATTTAACCTAAACTTGATATAAATCTCATATACCCATCTTGTATGTATCATCAAGCGTGATACAAACATGTACACATGCATATATCACATATAAACAATGTGCACAATCTAGTGAGAAAATAAATCATAAGTGAGCTAATACTAGTTAATGTAATGTAATATATCAAATATATAATTATACATTAAATTATTAAATAACCTCTTGGTTTAATAATCCGGCTATAACCGACTAATATCAAAAGTAACAACTTATCGAATCAACACTTGATCTGATAACCCGGCTATATCGCATACAACCGATCAATCTCACAAATCGCGAGAATAGAATACGGTATCTCATATCGTATTAATCTCGGTCCCGCACATATCACATATGTGCTCCTACTCCGTTTTACTTGAGCCAGGAAACCCCTGTGTAGGACTTTAAAGACTCGTCAATACGCCGGCAGTAGGTGATGATCATATCAAACACCCACAAGCCGCAAGCGGTCTGCTAAACGTAACGGCCACCCGGGTATTGAGCGATCAGAAGATCAACAATCAAGCCCGCTAGTACTCTTGCGAATCCAATCGGTAACACTACCGCACAGTCCAGTCTGTTGGTCCGATATGTCGCATATCTCGCCTAAGGGTGGTAAACGTCAGACCCCAGTAGCTTGATAAGTCATGCCGATGTAAGGTCCATAACAAGCATGAAACTACTGATAACACTTACCAGTAAATCAGCGCAACCCTGGCCAGGGATTTCCAGTTATGGCCAGTCGAGCATAGCGCAACATCAACCTCCAATACTGGGAGAGACGAATCCCCTCCGATCGCTCATTGCCTCCATGTGAATCGGGACTGTACCCAAAAACCACCTGTTTGCACGACTCGGTAGAGCCGTGGTAGGGTGGAAATCAAAGCACAGTGGGAGACACACAAGACTCTATGACGATCTCGGGTCAACAGACTAAGCTGTACCAGTGTCACCAGAGAACTGCCATCTGACGTGAGGTATAATACCATCTGGGAGTTCTCGGCGAGTCCGTTCAGTGTACCCAGTCGCCACTGAGCACCCGCATACCATCTCTGATGTCAAACACCAATGGATCTGGGATCATCCATCGCCCATCACATGGGTCGAGAAGATATACGCTAGTCTACTCTGGAATATCGATGCCCCGTCTCGATATTCCCATGACTAGGAATATTGAAGGATGTACTCATTGACTACCCAGGCCCCACTAGTATGATCTACATCATAGTCCTGGAAGTCGAGTACACATTCTAAGGGCTTTATCAACATGTAATAGAGAGACAACAAGTATACATGTTAAGATAAAGAGCAACCAGATAGCGTACTATCATGTCGAGCAAGAAAGTCCTACCTATATATGTCCCATCATCCACTACTATATACATCTCATGTACAGTAATGGCCTCTAGGGCATACATATAACTAACAATATCCCACTTGCACTAGGGCCATATGTAGCAGTGGTTGTAGTATCTCATACTCAACCATCCCATAAAAGACTCTCTCTGAGAAAAAGCCTTTGTGAGTGGATCCGCCGTGTTGTCCTCTGAGTCTACTCTCCTAACCTCGATCACCCTGGATATCAATTATCTCCATGATCAGGTGATACTGCCTTGGAATATGTCTGGGTCACTGATAGGACCGTGGTTCCTGGGCCAAAGCCCCACTTCCATTGTCAAACAATGGTAGGAACCTAGTTCATCTCATGAACTAAGATACACCCAAACTGCCTCTTTGGTAGTATCTTTGATAGCGATGTCACCAGCCTTTATCGTCTAGTTTGCCACGGTATCTTAGCTTGGAACTCTTCCAACATACTATCCCTCCACTGAGGGTAAAGACAATGCCTGCGACTGATATTCATTCGTCCTTATCACCCTGGAACTTTTCCAGTGATTCTCCCCAGGATCAACTGATACCATCTCAATACAACTAGTGAGAATCCTAACATCCAATTAGATCTATCTTATAGATCCAAAATCCAAGATTTAGGAGGTATCACTTTGATCTTATTTGGAGAATCCTTGTGATAAGCGGAGATTGACCGAGCGTAGCATAGGAAACTCTTTTCCTATCAACAGTATGTTGTCTACGTATAATACGAGGATGACCACCTTACTCTCTACTACCTTTTTGTATATACAAGGTTCATCTACTATTTTGATGAAGTCAAACTCTTTGACTACCACATCAAAACAGACGTTCCAACTCCGTGATGCCTGCTTTATCCTGTAAAGCAACTTGCACACGTTTTCGCTGCTCCGACTGTCTACGAAGCCCCCTGGCTGTGTACTTATAGACGCTCTCTTCTAAATCATTATTTAGAAAAGCAGCCATGACACCCAACCGCCAGATATCGTAGTCATGGTATGTAGCCGTGGCAAGTAGGATATGAATGGACTTAAGCATAGCCACCGGAAAAGGTTTCATCATTATCCACGCCTGGTCGATGACGAAAACCATTAACAAGTCTAGCTTTGAAAGTCTCAACTTTTCCATCTACACCAAGTAATCTTCTCAAGATATACTTGCTTCTGATGGGGATTTAACCCTTCAGATATAGCATCCAAAGTCCATACTTTGTTGGTGTACATGGATTCCATCTCAGATCGCTAAGCATCCAGCCATTCTTATAGAGTCTCCACTCTTGATGGCCTGCTCGAAACTAGTTGGGTCATCATCTCATGATGCAACCCTTGCTCCCACTGTCATTTAGAAATCGAAGTATCTCTCAGGCGGATGAGGAACCCTGCTAGATCGGCGGAGAGGCTGAGGTTTGTCGGAATCTATTGAATCCTTTGGTTCTGCCAAATCTTCTGCTGTAGTTTGTATAGCTGGAACTCCTTCCAGTTCTACCTCATGAACATTAATTTCTTCATAAGAAATTCCTTTTCACAAAGGTGGTATGTTGAGAAACAAAACACATTTTGCTCCTCTGTTAGGTAAAAGATATTCCCTTATGAATGCTTGGGATATCCAACAAACTTCTACAGAACTGACTTTGCCTTGAGCTTGTCCGGATTTTTTTTTAGACATAGGCCGGAAAACTCCAAATCTTAACAAACATAAGATATGGGCTCTTCCCATTCCATATCACATATGAAGTGGTAGGCAATGGATTTGATTGGAACCCTATTCAATAGGTATGCAGCTTCTCAAGTGCATAACTCCTAAAAGGAAATAGGAAACTCAGTAGTACTCATCATAGAGCGCACCATATCACATAGGGTGTGATTGCTCCGCCCCGATACACCGACATGCTGTGGTGTATACGGAGGAGTATGCTGAGAGAGAATCTCCTTCTCCTTTAGAATAGTCCAGGAATCCCATGCTCAAGTATTCTCCTCCCTGATCACATCAAAGGACATAATACTTATACCCGTTTTTGGTTCTCTACTTCTAACTTATATTCGGTGATTATCTCAAAAGTTTCGGACTTGTGTTTCAACAGGAACATGTGTCTGAATCTAGAGAGATTATCAGTGAACATAATGAAGTACAAGGAACCAGTCCTGGCATATGTAGACTGGGGACCTTCATACATCAGCATGTATCAATCCCAAGAGTTCACTAACTCTTTCTCTGTTTCCAGTAAACGGAGCTATGGTCATATTATCTTTGTGACATGACTGGCAAGTTTCATAAGATGTAAATTTAAAATGATTTAAATATGCATCTAAATGTAACTTAGCTAGTCGGGTCGCATTGATATGTCCTAGTCTACAATGCCTCAAGAAGAATTCGTTCATTTCTGAACTCTTCCTCTCGTGTGTGTTCTATATACTAAGAACTGTAGTTTGATTTAGAACGTCAATGCTTTTAGATAACGTGCCTGAACCGATCAACTCTTAATATACGAAATGTTCAAAACATTATCCAACAATACAAAATTATATCCTTTCTTTACTAATAAAGAGACTGATATGATGTTGTATATCAGGTTCGGTATCTAATAACATTCGTTCAGAATCAATGTTTTCTGGTAATACAGAGTGATAGTGACCAACATACTTGGCTGCAACACTTGCACCGTTTTCTGTCTCATGAAACTTATCACCCGTTCTCAGTTCTCTACCTTTCTGTAGCCCATGTAACAGATTACATAAGCGGGACCCTGATCTGGTATCTCATATCCAGGACGTAAAGGATACTGAGAAACAGTTCTCTGTAATGAACATACCTGAAGAAGATGCATCATCAAGCACTTTCTTCGTTTGGACGGCACGGGAAATCTGGTATTCCCCAATTTCCTGATCGGTCTTATAACAATTATAAGTTGGAGCGGGACCAACGTTCCCCAGCACAGTATAACAAGCGGGTTTGGTCAATACATCCATATTATTATCTTGATTAAGGCGTGACATGGTCACTACCTGGAGAGAGAGAGAAGAAAACACTCTGCCTGCGCTCTTGCAAGATTAGATTGGTTATATATATTTTATCTAATCAGGATGGCTCTCACTGTTTTTATCAAATCTTCCTTCAAACCCTAAAAGGAAAGGCTAGCCGGGATTCATTACACTTTACAAGTTCGCCAATCTTTCAGCCAGGCCAGTGCCGGTACTTTGAGGGAGGTTCCCCGTGCTTTCGCACGGACCTAATTAAAATAAACCTCATTTTCCCAGGCGCCTAACCTCATTGACATCTTTCTAGACACCTACTTGATCGGCTAATTGTAAAGTGCAAAACTCTCCCAGGAGTAACAATTACTCGAAGTGGGTATCGGGATCCAACTATCTCATAGAAGGTATGCAATCTCATTGCAAATTTCAACACTTGAAACTCCCGATAATGGTTTTTACCCCTAGCACTTATGACCTTAACTATGGTCAACAAATCATAAGCACTAGTCAAGCTCTACCCGTCATTTCGTGATTAATTAGACCCACCGACATGACCCTTAACTAAGGTCAATAAAGTCACGCGACTGTCCTAACTAATCCCATCATATGCGGTGTAGGAAGACATCACTTAGCTACCGTACACTGTGCCTTGACTATGGTCAACAAACATAGCACGAATACTAAGTACTCTACTTCCTAAAATGACTGAGGGTTGCGGATGGTTTTTAAGAAAACCTTTAACCCTTTGAACTTGATCTCGCTGCAGAATCAAATGGTTTTAAATGGAGTGATTTTGAGGCTTTTACTAGTTTTGCTAAAGAGGTCACTCCCGGTGAAGGGATCTCGGCTCTTTCCTCGTCGAATGAAGTGCAGGATATTCACAATACCACTATGCAAAGCAAGAACTATAAAAGCAATCAAAAGAAATACCGAAGGTTGTAGCATCTGCTAGTTATTGCTAAAGAGGTCACTCCCGGTGAAGGGATCTCGACTCTTTCCTTATCGAATAAGGTGCTGGATGTTCTGCAAGGAACACCGCTATGCAAAGCAACAACTAGAGCTACCTAATTTTTGAAATTCGATTATACAACGTCTTTTAGATTTATTTTCTTTCTTTAATCTCATTAATGAATATCCCATCATTTAAGTCCACCTAAACATCACAGATAAATACAACGTACACTTATGCCATCCGCATTTGCCTCGATGTCCCGTCTGCACCGTTAGGTTAGGTAACTAACGGCAGAGCGGGGCAGGGCTAGCGCGGGTATAAAATATAAGCAACGTCTATATAATATATCATATATACTATATACAATATCTATCTGAACAAATCACATGATCACATCACAGATAACGCAGCAGAAAATATCATATGAAATATTGGATATACTAGGACGTCCGTGTTTTATTTTGAGCCTGTATAAAACACGGATTCCATGGTCGTGATGAATAGCCAATCCCACACCCCTAGACCCCTACGAGAGCGGCAAGCAACCCTACCAATTCTAGAGTTAGGAGACCCGGACTCGACTCCTCGAGATGGTCTCCTACTGGACCCTAGAACCCGGTTACTTGTGCTCCCCGCCTTGGGTCTATCCTAATGCGGAAAAGTAAATAATATACAATGGTGACATCATCCTCAACCCGGAAGTGCCCCAATAACAGAATATTACATACAAATTTTTTACATGAATGAAAATGAAAAAGACTCGTCTCATATAAAAACCCCCGGCTATTCAAAAACGACGATCCAATATAACATATCCAGCAACACATAACATCACATGTCTTCAACGTAAGTAAATATGCCCATCCCAATTGTCGTTGACATATAGCAACGAAACCGGCGATATCACATATTACACTTACGGTCGCAGAAAAGAAAGTGTAAAACTACAACAGTTGGAATCCGCAATTTCCTTAGACATCGCATGCCTAACCAAATGAATTCCTTAGACATCGCATGCCTAACAATTATAAACCCCGCATTTTAGTCTCATTATCGAAAACTCCTTTCAATATCAAGTCCAGCAATTCAACAAGATTCCCGACATCCTGATCGAATGCTCGTCGCAAATTTTAGTAGACGGCCGCACCCCCGAATGCCGTCGACGAAGTGCACTAAGGCGGAACACCGCTGCCGTGAGCACCCGAACGGATGCCTCTGGCGACGGGGTTCTCCTACAGTCACTTGGTCGGGGCTATGGGGCGTGGCTATCTATTAAGTTTACCCGGCGAGTATCCGCGTACGCTACGTGATTGCGACGGACTTTTGATCACATCAAAATCCTGTGGCAACCGATCAAATGAGAATAAACTGCTATGTTTATAACATTCAAATTAGTTATCTCATAACTACTTGTGGATTCCAAATATTGTATCACATTCCAGATAAATAGACAATGTTAAACTTTCCGATCGAATAATCAAACACCCAAGTTTTCCCAAATCTTTCTCAACACTTGAGGGGAGTTTAAAAACATCCATCACATGCCACAGTACCAATGGTCCAGCCGTAGAAGGGTCAAGCCAACGCCTCACATGTGGCACGCCGTACTGCCCCAAACCCTAAGATTCAAAAGGCAGTTCAAGACGGTCACATAATCGAGTTAAGGTTTGTTGTCTTCTAGAGGGTCCATCAAGTTACTTCACGATTTAGACGTTCTTAAACAACGGAAAAATCAAACACTTGGAAATTTTCCGGGTCGGGAAAAAGTGAGTTATTGATATCCGGTCGAACTTTTTAACACTTTCTAAAATTACCCGGAAAAACTAAATAAAGATAAATTATCCGATCGAATCAATGAGTCCCCAATACAACCCTAAGAAAACTCAACACTTGAGTAGAATTAAAAAATTCCCAGAAAAAATTGACAAGAAGGGACCTAAGAATAAATATATGAAGTATGAGAGACTAAGTCATAATTTGGGGAGCGGAACCGCCGCCAAACCCTTGGTTTGGCGGCGGTTCCACGGTCATATAGAAGAATCAGTGGGCCGTACTTCACAATAATTCTTAGTTTTTCCTGCTTAATTTTCTAAGCATTTTTAATTCATAAAAAATCACGATTTCAAAAAATGTCCAGAGAAGGGTATTCGTCGGGGTTTACGGGTTCGATCGGACTTTAAACTTCGCCTAGACTTCGCGTAAAGCTCTAGCTTGGCTCAGATACCACTGTAGGGTTCCTAGGCACTCTAACAAGGTTTTACAAGGCATCAACAATGCCAAAATCAAAACTTTCAAGTGCTGAACAACCCTAGGCAAGATCGTGGACTAGAGATTAGGCAAAAACTAGCAAGCAAACAACTTTAACAATAAGTCAAAGGGATTACAACCTTTGTAGATCCGTTCCTTCACTTCATTAGCTCCATGTAGATGTCCCCATCGCTGCGATCGTGAACTCCGGACTCTAGAGAAGCTTCACGAGAAGAACGAACGTTCTTGCTTCGATGACTTCGAGACCGAAGATGATCTACGTCGGGGAGACACTAACTCAAGCTATTCCTTCACTAGGTCATGAACTTTGTGAAGAGAACACACTCTACGACATCGCAAGTGGTAGAGGATGAAGAAGTAGGAAGTAGGCTCACTTTAGAATTGATTTTCTCACACTTTTTCTCATGGCACCATTAAAGCTAGCAAGCTTTTCATGGAGCTTGATGAAGAAGAAGAAGAAAGGATAATTCATCCAAATGAAAACTTAACCTTTTAATTATTGTACCATGGTTGAGTTAAGCCCTCATGCTTAACTCATGTAGAGAATTAACCAAAGTATGAGGTTAAGGGTTGGGTTAACTAATATCCTAAGGAATGACAAAAGAGTTGACTTTGTCAATGTTGTATACAAGCTTCTACAAGCTTAATAACATTGACTAAAGTCTCCTCTCTTTTGTTATTCTTAGGGAAATAATTAAACCCTAATTTAACCTAAACTTGATATAAGTCTCATACACCCATTTGTATGCATCATCAAGCATGATACAAACATGTACACTTGCATATATCACATATAAACAATGAGCACAATCCAGTGAGAAAATAAATCATAAGTGAGATAATACTAGTTAATGTAATGTAATATATCAAATTTATAATTATACATTAAATTATTAAATCAGCTCTTGATTTAATAATCCGGCTATAACCGACTAATATCAAAAGTAACAACTTATCGAATCAACACTTGATCCGATAACCCGGCTATATCGCATACAACCGATCAATGTCACAAATCGTGAGAATAGAATACGATATCTAATATCTTATTAATCTTGGTCCCGCACATATCACATATGTGCTCCTACTCCGTTTCGCTTGAGCTAGGAAACCCCTGTGTAGGACTCTAAAGAGTTGTCAATAAGCCGGCAGTAGGTGATGATCATATCAAACACTCACAAGCCGCAAGCGGTCTTCTAAACGTAATGGCCACCCGGATATTGAGCAATCAGAAGATCAACAAGCAAGCCAGCTAGTACTCCTGCGAATCCAATCAGTAACACTACCGCACAGTCCGGTCTGTTCGTCTGGTATGTCGCATATCTCGCCTAGGGGTGGTAAACGTCAGACCCCAGTAGCTTGATAAGTAATGCCGATGTAAGGTCCATAACAAGCATGAAACCACTGATAATACTTACCAGTAAATCAGTGCAACCCTGGCCAGGGATTTTCAGTTATGGCTAGTCGAGCATAGCGCAACATCAACCCCCAATACCGGGAGAGACGAATCCCCTCCTATCTTTCATTGCCTCCATGTGAATCGGGACTGTACCAAAAAACCACCTGTTTGCACGACTCAGTGGAGCCGTGGTAGGGTGGAAATCAAAGCACAGTGGGAGACACACAAGACTCTATAAGGATCTCGGGTCAACAGACTAAGCTGTACCAGAGTCACCAGAGAACTGCCATCTGACGTGAGGTATAATACCATCTGGGAGTTCTTGGCGAGTCCGTTCAGTGTACCCAGTCACCACTGAGCACCCGCATACCATCTCTAATGTCAAACACCAATGGATATGGGATCATCCATCGCCCATCACATGGGTCGAGAAGATATACGCTAGTCTACTATGGAATATCGATGCCCCGTCTCGATATTCCCACGACTAGGAACATTGAAGGATATACTCATTGACTACCCAGGCCCCACTAGTATGATCTATATCATAGTCCTGGAAGTCAAGTACGCATCCTAAGGGCTTTATCAACATGTAATAGAGAGACAGCAAGTATACACGTTAAGATAAAGAGCAACCAGATAGCGTACTATCATGTCGAGCAAGAATGTCCTACCTATATATGTCCCAGCATCCACAACTATATACATCTCATGTACAGTAATGGCCTCTAGAGCATACATATAACTAACAAACGGGGTCGTGTCTCATGGCTTTGAGACGGAGGGGGATTCACTCTAGAATTGGCGGGCTATTTGCCGCACTCGTAGGGGGTACATGTTGACCCAAGGAGGGATGCTCAAGTTACCAGATTCCGTGAAGTGTTGGGTGGTCCATTCACTTTGCTGAAGGGGCTGCCTCACTTATAGTTTTGGCGGGTAACTTGCCGCACTCGTAGGGGTCTAGGTTTTTATTGCACAGGCTATCCACACGAACAGGGGAACGTCGGGTTTCACTTGCGGCTCAAAGAAAACCCGGGGCTCCCAGATTATCTGTATTGTTCTGTGATGCTTATTGGTTTTCTATGATGTTGCATTTATTACGCCTGGAGCGATTATTATATATTGTTATATACATACTAGTAGATGTTGTATATGTTTTACACCCATTCTATGAAAGGTTTGTCTAGCACCCTATGTAGAGTTTTGAAGCATCACATGTCCCAAAGTTTAAATTTTTATGGTGCTAAACAAGCATACAAAGGAATCGATCCTAGAAAATTAGGGTTTCGAAAGTTAAAGCGAATAAAAACTAGCGTTTCGAGACTACAACCTTTGTAGGTCCCTTTCGCTGGACTCTTTGGTCTCTTGGGTGTTGGGAGAAGGTCCTGTTGAAGTCCTCTCACGTCCACGACGATCCACCCGGAGTTCCTCGTCCAAGCTCGCAACTTCGATTATCTCGATGAGAAACGAAGAGAACACTCTAAACAAGTTGGCTAAACACGTGTAGAATGATGTTGTGGTTTAGATTCTCACTTCAAAAACCTTTCTTTGGTTGTGTTTTAACTCACTAGAAAAGACTAGAGAGCAAAAGGAAGAAGAAGGAGGAAGATGATGGCCTTTTGTTTTAACAAGAGTAGAAAAAAGGATAACTCTCATGATGGAAAAAGAAAATATATGTATATATATTTTTTAATCCTCATCTCAAACCATGGTTAGATGATGGAGACATTATTTAACTTGAGTTTAAAATATAAAGAGAAGGATAACTCATGGTTAGAAGTAGGTGAGTATGGTTAGGTTTAATGAAGAATGTAGAAGCAAGCAAGAATTATCCTTATCTTTTCTATTTTGTTTTAAACAATAAATCAAATAATAATCCATATATTCAACCATGGTGTGATTCTTATATTGCCATCATATTCCATATATAAACAACCATGATAGATGGGTGTATGTATGTATGTATGCACATCCATATGTGCATGAAACTAGAAAGAAAGAAAGAAACACATACACGCATGCATACATCCATCATATTCAAGAAAGGTTTCAAGTGAGAAAACTAATGGTTAAATGATAAATCAACACTTGATTTATCAATCCGGCCATATCACATATGACCCCACCAAAAGCAAGCCGCCCGATCAATGTTCGGTATCCTATACGTGTATTTCAATCGGGTCCATGCGCATATCGCATACGCGCACCCCAACGTTTCTCCTGGACTAGGTAACTCCTGTGTGGGACTCTAAGACTCGTCAATACGCCAGCAGAGGGTGATGATCATATCAAGCACCCCCAAGCCGCAAGCGGTCAGCTAAACGTAACGGCCACCTGGGTATTGAGCGATCAGAAGAAAACAAGCGAACCTGCTACAACTCCCATCGAGCCAACCGGCAACACTACCGTACAGTCCGGTCTCTTCGTCAGATATGCTGCATATCGAGCCTAGGGATGGTCACGTCGACCCTAATAACTCAGTAAGTCATGCCGGTGAATGGTCTATAACAGATCGAGAAAATACTGATAACACTTATCAGCAAATCCCAGCAGCCCTGGACAGGGACTTACTGATATAACCAGTCGGGCACAGCACAGCATCAACTCCCAATACCGGGAGAGACGAAACCCCTCCTATCGCTCATTGCTTTCGTGTGTCTCGGGACTGTACCCAACGGCCACCTGTTTGCACGACTCAGTAGAGCCGTGGTAGGGTGGCAATCAAAGTACAGTGGGAGAACACACAAGACTCTATGACGATCTCGGGTCTACAGACCAACCTGTACCAGTGTCACCTGAGAACTGCTATCAGACGATAGATATAATTCCATATAGGAGTTCTCGGTGAGTCCGTCCAGTGTACCCAGTCACCACTGAGCACCCGTATATGATCTTGATGTCAGACATCGATGAATGTGGGAGCATTCATCGCCCATCGTATGGGTCTAGTATCATATACGCTAGTCTACTCTTGTATATCAATGCCCCGTTTCGATATACCTACGACTAGGGACTTTCCAGGATATGCTTATAGACTACAGATATCCCACTAGTATGATCTCCATCATAATCAGAGTAGTCAAGCCGATATCCTAAGGGCTTTATCAGCATGCATGAATGAATAAAAGCATGATCAAATCAACATGTCAGATAAAGAAGAACCAGATAGCATACTATCATGTCGAGCAAGAATGCATACTGAACATATATACGTGTACAAATACATCCACTATCATATAATGGCCTCTTGGACATACATATATCCAACAATCTCCCACTTGCACTAAGGCCAGTTATTGGCGTGTCTTATACCCAACGTCTCAAAAAGTCGCTCATGCTGCGGCAGAGGGAGGGCCTTGGTGAATGGATCCGCGGCGTTATTCTTTGTGTCTACTCTCCTAATCTCGATCTCGCGGCGATCTACAATCTCCCGGATCAAATGAAAACGCCTCAGGATGTGTCTGGACCGCTGATGGGATCTGGGCTCCTTGGCTAGCGCCATAGCCCCATTATTATCACAATACAAAGGTATTGGATCAATAATGGATGGAACTACTCCTAGCTCCGAGACGAACTTCTTCATCCAGACGGCTTCCTTGGCGGCATCATTTGCAGCAATATACTCAGCTTCCATCGTGGAGTCTGCAACGGTATCTTGTTTGGAACTCTTCCAACTCACCGCCCCTTCATTGAGGGTAAATACAAACCCAGAGATAGATTTGTTGTCGTCCTTATCGCTCTGGAAGCTCGAATTGGTAAAGGCCTCCAGTTGGAGATTTCCATTACCATACACCAAGAACAATTCTTTAGTCCTTCGCAAGTACTTAAGAATATTCTTCACAGCTGTCCAGTGATTCTCCCCTGGGTTAGATTGATACCTGCTTACAACACTAAGTGCATAAGCTACATCTGGGCGTGTACATAACATCGCATACATTATAGATCCTACTGCCGAAGCATAGGGTATAATACTCATGCGAGCTCTCTCTTCATCGGTCTTTGGACAAGTGCCCTTAGAGAGAGTGACCCCATGGCAAGCGGGTAAGGCACCCCGCTTGGAGTCTTCCATACTAAACCTTTTTAGGATGGTGTCAATGTACCTGGTTTGGGACAATCCCAATAACCTTTTGGATCTATCCCTATAGATCCTTATGCCCAGGATGTATGTGGCATCACCCAGGTCCTTCATGGAGAACCTTAGTGATAAGAATGATTTGACCGACTGTAGCATAGGAATATCATTTCCTATCAGACGAATGTCATCCACGTACAATACGAGGAATGTGACAGCTCTTCCTACAGCCTTCTTATAAACACAAGGTTCATCTGGATTTTTGATGAAATCAAGCTCTTTGATGACATCATCGAAACAGATGTTCCAACTCTGTGATGCCTGCTTTAACCCATATATGGATTTAAGCAATTTACATGCTTTCCCGCTGCTCCCACTGTCAATGAAGCCCTCTGGCTGATCCATATAAACGCATTCTTCTAAATTTCCATTTAGAAATGCGGTTTTAACGTCCATCTGCCAGATTTCATAGTCGTAGTGAGCAGCAATAGCAAGTAGGATCCGAATGGATTTAAGCATGGCTACGGGAGAAAAAGTCTCGTCATAGTCCAAACCTGGTCTTTGACGAAAACCCTTCGCCACAAGTCTTGCCTTATAGGTCTCCACCTGCCCATCTACACCAATCTTTCTTTTAAAGATCCATTTGCAGCCCATAGGTTTTACCCCAGGGGGTACAACGTCCAAAGTCCATACTTTGTCAGTGTACATAGACTCCATTTCGAATCTCATGGCATCCAGCCACTTCACAGAGTCTCTACTCGTGATAGCTTGCTGAAAACTAGTAGGATCATCATCATCCATGATGCAGTCTTCTCCGTCACCATCAATAAGGAAACCGTAGTACCTCTCCGGTGGGCGAGAAGTCCTACCAGACCTACGGAGTGGCTGAGGTTCTTCAGTTTCTGTTGCAACAGCCGGTTCAACCAAATCGTCATTTGTAGTTTGTGTCTCTAGAACCTCTTCTAGATCTACCACCTTGCCATCATCTTTATCTGTGAAAAACTCTTTTTCCAAGAATGTGGCATGTTGAGAAACAAATACTTTTTGTTCCTCTTTGTGGTAGAATAGATATCCATAAGAATTCTTTGGATATCCCACAAAGTTACACATGACTGACCCTGTCTCGAGTTTGTCCGGATTCTGCTTTTTAACATAGACCGGGCAACCCCAAATCTTAATTCTCTTAAGAGATGGTCTCTTCCCATGCCATATCTCATATGGCGTGGTAGACACGGTTTTGGTTGGAACCCTGTTTAGCAAAAACGCTGCAGTCTCCAATGCATGCCCCCAAAACGAGACGGGTAACTCAGCGTCACTCATCATGGACCAGACTATATCTAATAGGGTCCTATTTCGTCGTTCTGAAACACCGTTGTGCTGTGGTGTGTAAGGAGGAGTGAGCAGAGAGAGAATCCCATTCTCTTTTAGGAAGTTTGCAAATTCTGTACTGAGATACTCACCACCTCGATCTGATCGAAGCATCTTGATACTCAAGCCGGTTTGTTTTTCTACTTCTTGTTTATATTCAATGAATTTCTCGAAAGCTTCGGACTTGTGCTTTAATAAAAATACATGACCGAATCTTGAGAAATCGTCAATGAATGTAATGAAGTACGAAAAACCGCCTCTAGCCTGTGTAGACATTGGCCCACATACATCACTATGTATGAGGCCTAGGAGCTGAGTAGCTCTTTCTCCGTGTCCGGTAAACGGAGTTTTGGTCATTTTACCCTTGATACAAGACTAGCAAGTCGCATAAGATTTATATTCAAAAGAGTTTAAATATCCATCTTTGTGTAACTTGTTTAGTCTTGTTTCGTTAATATGACAAAGTCTACAGTGCCAAAGAAAAGCTTCATTTAATTCTGAAAGTTTTCTTTTATTAGTGTGTTGTATACTGAAAACTGTATGTTGATTTAGGACATATATTCCGTTATTAAGCGTACCATACGCAACCAACATTTGATTCAGGTGAATGTTCATAACATTGTTCTGCAATACAAAATTATATCCTTCATTGTCCAACAAAGAAACGGATATTATATTACATAGCATACTTGGTACAAAATAACATGGATTCAAAACCAAAATACATCCAGGTGGCAACCCCAAGTGATACTCTCCCACTGCGACTGTATGTACATTGGAACCATTTCCAACGCGGAGAGTATAGTCACCTGTCTTCAAAACCTTGCTATTTCTCAGCCCCTGAAGCAGAAGCATCACCATGCTTCTTCTTGAGACTTAAGTACTCTGTGCAGTTGCGCTTTCAATGTCCTGTCTTGTGGCAATGAAAACATTCACCCTTCCCCGAGTCTCCAGCCTTGGACTTTTCCTTTCCCTTCACCTTTTTAACTCCACCATTAGGATTGGTGGGCTTCTTCTTTTTCTTTCCCTTGGCCTTAGCTTTCAGGCGAGAAGAAGAAGATTTTCCAACAGTCATAACGGGAGTTCTTGCTGACTGCATAGTGCGCTCTGCACTCCTTAACATGTTAAGAAGTTCAGGGAGTTCCTTCTCCATGCTATGCATGTTGAAGTTCACTATGAACTGAGCAAAGGTGGAAGGAAGGGACTGCAGAATAATATCTATATATTGTTCATTGTCCATCGTCCATCCAAGGTCCTCAAGATCTTCTATAAGAGCTATCATCTTCAGAACATGGTCTCCTACTGGTGTGCCAGGGGTCATTCGCATCTGAAACAATTTCTTTGATACTTCGTATCGTAATACGCGGGATTGCTCTCCATACAACTCCTTTGTATGGAGCAATATACCGTGAATCTCCATATCCTCGTGCTGCTTTTGATGTGTGTTATCCATCGATGCAAGCGCGAGGCATTTTGCCATGGCACAGTCAGCGTCCCATGTCTTGCGGACTTCAATGTCCGCAACTGAGGATTTTGGACCTGGGACGGGCGGGGCTGAAGCCGTGAGGACATATGATACTTTATCATAAGTCAAGGCAATTTTTAGATTCTTCAGCCAGTCTTTATAGTTGGTCCCGTTCAGTTTGTTTTTATCTAGTAAAAGCTTGAGTCCAGTCATGGGTATCTGCCATTAAGAGAGAGAAAAGAATACACCCAGCGAAAGCTCTTGCATAGATCATATTGGTTATTATCTTGTCTGATCGATGTTTCCCACTGCTTTTATCGAGTTTTTCTTTCAAACCTTAAAAAGAAAAACTAGCCAGGATTAATTACAGTCTACAACTTAGCTAACCATTCAGCCAGGACAGTGTCGGTACTTGAGGGAGGTTCCCCATGCTTTCGCACGGACCTAATTAAAGTAAACCTCGTTTTCCCAAAGGCGGAGCCCCGTTAACACCTTTCTAGACACCTAATGAGTTAGCTAATTGTAAACTGTAAAACTCTCCTAGGAGCAACTATTGCCCACAGTGGGATCGGGACCCAACCATCACATGGAAGGTATGAAATCTCATTGCAAATTTCAACTATTGAAATTCCCGATGTGGTTTTTACCCCTAATACTCGTGACCTTGGCTAAGGTCAACAAATCACGAGTACTAGTCAAGCTCAACCCGTCATTTCTTGATTAATTAGACCCGTTCATATGACCCTTGGCTAAAGTCAACAAAGTCATATGCCCATCCTAATTAATCTGCATCATATGCATTTGTAGGAAGACATCACTTAGCTACCGTACACTATGCCTTGGCTAAGGTCAACAAACGTAGCACGAATACTAAGTACTCTACTTCCTAAAATGACGGAGGGTTGCGGATGATTTTTAAGAAAATCTTTAACGCTTTGAGCTTGATATCGTTGTAGAATCAAATGGTTTTGAAAAGGAGTGGCTTAAGCACCGCAGTTTTGAAATATAGCTTTTTCATAAATAGCCGAGTGGTTTTCAAATCCGATTCTACAACATCTTTTTAGGTTTATTTTCTTTACATTAATCACATTAATGTAATCCCATCATTTAAATCCTTAAGCCAATCACAGAAAAGAAACAAAAATAACACGTACGCTTATGCCATCCGCATTCACCGCAATGTTCCGTTATGCACCGTTAGGTTACTTAACTAACGGCATACCGGGACGGGACTAGCGCGGGTGTAAAACATAAGCAACGTCTACTATATATCATATATATAATATGTCATTCGTCTCAGATATCACAAAACACAGGCAGCAGAAACATAGATATAAAGTGAGATATACTAAGACGTCCGTATTTAGTATTTAGCCAGAATAGAAAATACGGATTCCACATTCGCGATGAATAGCCAAGCCCACACCCTGGACCCCTACGAGAGCGGCAAGTGACCCTACCAATTCTGGAGTTTAGGAGACTCGGTCTCGACTCCTCGAGATGGACTCCCACTGAACCCCAGAACCCGGTCATCTGTGCTCCCCTCCTTGGGTCCATCCTAATGCGGAAAAGTAAATAATATACAACACTGGTGACACAACCTCAACCCGGAAGTGCCACAAATAAAAGAATATTACATTACATTTGAATTTACATGAATGAAAATATAAAACTCTCATCTCACATAAAAAAAACCCGGCTATTCAATCGCGACAATCCTGCACATCATATCTCAGCAACACATAATATCTCATATCATCAACGTAAGTAAGTATGCATACCCCAATTGTCGTTGATGTATAGCAACGAAACCGGCGATATCGTACATACTACACTTATGGTCACAGAAAAGAAAGTGTAAAACTACAATATTTGGAATCCACATTTTCTTTAGACATCATAAATGCGAAATATCACATATTTCGTATTTCATGCCTAAACTATATGAATTCCACATATTGTATCACATTCCAGATAAACAGACAGTATTAAAGTTTTCGAACGAACGATCAATTACCCAAGATTCACTAAAGCTCAACACTTAAGTAGGGTTCAAAAATCCGGAGTGTGACACAGTAGTAGCGGTCCAGCCGTAGAAGGGTCAAGCCAACACCTCACATGTGGCACGCCGTACTGCCCCAAACCCTAAGGTTCAAAGGGCAGTTCAAGACGGTCACATAATCGAGTTAAGGTTTGTTGTCTTCTAGAGGGTCCACCATAAAAGACTTGCACGTATCTCCAAAGTATTTAAACCCCGTGAATAGTGAGCAAATGATACTCGTTCAAACACTTCAATACTTTCTAATTACCCGGAAAAGCAACGAAATGAAAATTCCGATCGAATCTACGCATCCAAAACATCTCCAGAATTTTCAGTACTAAATTCAGATTAAAAATATTCCAAAAACATAAACAACCATAGTCATGAATTACTGTACAAAAACCAGACCATGACCGAACAGAATGGCCGCGGAACCTCGGCCTAAGCAGGCTATCGCCGCGGTTCCGTGGTCGTTTTAACTGTTCATGCTCTCGTTTTTTACAGTAACTCTTATATTTACCTGCTGAAATTTTTGCATATATTTAATTCTGAAAATAACCAGATTTTAAAAAATGTCCAGAGAGCACTCAAAAACCCGTGTTTTCGGTTCGATCGGAGTTTTAACTTCGTAAAAAGTCGCCTAATATTCTAGGTCGGCTATGATACCAATGAAAGGTTTATCTAGCACCCTATGTAGAGTTTTGAAGCATCACATGTCCCAAAGTTTAAATTTTTATGGTGCTAAACAAGCATACAAAGGAATCGATCCTAGAAAATTAGGGTTTCGAAAGTTAAAGCGAATAAAAATAAGGGTTTCGAGACTACAACCTTTGTAGCTCCCTTTCGCTGGACTCTTTGGTCTCTTGGGTGTTGGAAGAAGGTCCTGTTGAAGTCCTTTCATGTCCATGATGATCCATCCGGAGTTCCTCGTCCAAGCTCGCAACTTCGATTATCCCGATGAGAAACGAAGAGAACACTCTAAACAAGTTGGCTAAACTTGTGTAGAATGATGTTGTGGTTTAGATTCTCACTTCAAAAACCTTTCTTTGGTTGTGTTTTATCTCACTAGAAAAAACTAGAGAGCAAAAGGAAGAAGAAGGAGGAAGATGATGGCCTTTTGTTTTAAAAAGAGTAGAAAAAAGGATAACTCTCATGAAGGAAAAAGAAAATATATGTATATATATTTTTTAACCCTCATCTCAAACCATGGTTAGATGATGGAGACATTATTTAACTTGAGTTTAAAACATAAAGAGAAGGATAACTCATGGTTAGAAGTAGGTGAGCATGGTTAGGTTTAAAGAAGAATGTAGAAGCAAGCAAGAATTATCCTTATCTTTTCTATTTTGTTTTAAACAATAAATCAAATAATAATCCATATATTCAACCATGGTGTGAGTCTTATATTTCCATCATATTCCATATATAAACAACCATGATAGATGGGTGTATGTATGTATGTATGTATGTATGCACATCCATATGTGCATGAAACTAGAAAGAAAGGAAGAAACACATACATGCATGCATACATCCATCATATTCAAGAAAGGTTTTAAGTGAGAAAACTAATGGTTAAATGATAAATCAACACTTGATTTATCAATCCGGCCATATCACATATGACCCTACCAAAAGCAAGCCGCCCGATCAATGTTCAGTATCCTATACGCGCATTTCAATCGGGTCCATGCGCATATCGCATACGCGCACCACAATGTTTCGCCTGGACTAGGTAACTCCTGTGTGGGACTCTAAGACTCGTCAATCCGCCAGCAGAGGGTGATGATCATATCAAGCACCCCCAAGCCGCAAGCGGTCAGCTAAACGTAACGGCCACCCAGGTATTGAGCGATCAGAAAAAAACAAGCGAACCTGCTACAACTCCCGTCGAGCCAACCGGCAACACTAACGTACAGTCCGGTCTCTTCGTCAGATATGCTACATATCGAGCCTAGGGATGGTCACGTCGACCCTAATAACTCAATAAGTCGTGCCGGTGAATGGTCTATAACAGATCGAGAAACTACTGATAACACTTATCAGCAAATCTCAGCAGCCCTGGTCAGGGACTTACTGATATAACCAGTCGGGCACAGCACAGCATCAACTCCCAATACCGGGAGAGACGAAACCCCTCCTATCGCTCATTGCCTTCGTGTGTCTTGGGACTGTACCCAACGGCCACCTGTTTGCACGACTCAGCAGAGCCGTGGTAGGGTGGCAATTAAAGTACAGTGGGAGAACACATAAGACTCTATGACGATCTCGGGTCTACAGACTAACCTGTACTAGTGTCACCTGAGAACTGCTATCCGACGATAGATATAATTCCATATAGGAGTTCTCGGTGAGTCCGTCCAGTGTACCCAGTAACCACTGAGCACCCGTATATGATCTTGATGTCAGACATCGATGAATGTGGGAACATTCATCACCCATCGTATGGGTCTAGTATCATATACGCTAGTCTACTCTGGTATATCAATGCCCCGTCTCGATATACCTACGACTAGGGACTTTCCAGGATATGCTTATAGACTACAGATGTCCCACTAGTATGATCTCCATCATAATCAGAGTAGTCAAGCCGATATCCTAAGGGCTTTATCAGCATGTATGAATGAATAAAACCATGATCAAATCAACATGTCGGATAAAGAAGAACCAGATAGCATACTATCATGTCGAGCAAGAATGCATACTGAATATATATACATGTACAAATACATCCACTATCATATAATGGCCTCTAGGGAATACATATATCCAACATTCTAGTCCAGTCCCCGCTCTGTCGTTATTTAAGTAACCTAACGGGTGATGACGGGACCGAGTGGCGAATGCGGATGGCATATACGTACATCATATTTTCGTTCTTTTCTGGTGTGATTAATTAGTGGGACTGCATTGATTCTGATCAATGCAAGGAAAACAAACCTATACGATGTTGTTGGAACAATTTTCAAAAAGCTGTTATTACAAGGACATTTTCTTTTGTTTTGCACAGTGGTATTCGGCTATGAATATCCAGCACCTCATTCGACGAGGCAAGGGCCGAGATCCCTTCATCGGGAGTAACCCTTTGGGCAGAGGTTTGCGTCAGGGTAATAACTTCACTATAGTCGATTACTTTTTTCTTTGCATCATGGTATTCAGTTGGAATATCCTGCACCTCATCTACGGGGAAAGAGCCGAGATCCCTTCACCAAGAGTGACATCTTTAGCTAAGGTTTTCGCCACTATATATTTGTAAAAAGCTATCTGGTTCCTTCAACGATATCAAGTTCATTATGTTAAAGGTTTTTCGCCAAAAACCATTCGTAGCCCTCCTCCATTTCAGACGGGTAGCACTTAGTATTCATGCTATGTTTGTTAGCCTTAGTCAAGGCATAGTGTATGGTTGCTATTTGTTACTCTTCTATTGCATAGATAGATGCGTTGGTTTGGGACAGTCGTATAGCCATGTTGGCCCTTAGTCAAGGGCGAGTGCAGATGGGTTCAAATTAACCTGGACAATGACGGGTAGAACTTGACATGTGACTTATGATTTGTTGGCCTTAGTCAAGGTCATAAGAGCATGGGGTAGAAATCACATCGGGAGCCTCAAACATACAGAAAACTTACCAGGCTTGCGCATACCTTCTTGAGTGTGATAACGTGAGTGGATTCCATCACTTTATCATGCGATGATAGTTGGATCCCTTTTCCCACTGATGAGTTGGTTTACTCCTCGGGTGATCTCGACTAATTCTTCTTTCAGGTTTGGAGGAGAATTTGAGGATACAGTGAGAGACATCCTGATTAGATAAAGTGATTAACCATTCTGATCTAAGTTAGAGTGCACGCAGAGTGTTTCTTTTCTCTCTCTTTTTGTTAGCGACCATGTCCCGACCCTAGACTATGACTCAGTGACCAAGTTAACCGAACTTTCTTAAAACACTGGCTTTTGGATTGTCTAAGTTGCATACATCATTGCCACTCCTTCTTTTACCCTTTGCATTTCTCTTGAACACCCTGTATCACTACGAACATCCACTTCCATTGGATAAATCTATCGTATAGTTACATACGAACTTGAAGGAACTTCTTCCAGATTCGTGGATGGATTCTGGTTCTGGAGAGATTGAATAGGACTATTCAGTTGTCTTTTCCTTTTACCTTCTCTTAAGTTGTGAGTACTCCTAGGATTAGCAGAGTACACATATTCTGCTTATTGGATAGTCTTCTTCCAAACCATGGGCTGGTGCTGAACGGTAGGGAAGGAAGAAAACCATTTAGCCTAAGGATGGTGTACAGAAGGTAATGAGTAAAAACAAATAAAGGGATTAGAAAGAGGGCAAAGTAAAATGCGACTGCTATCATTCACGACCAAACCGTGAAATATACAGTTACAATCATGAATCTGGATCGTGAAAGAGGCATTACTAGGAACACCTGGATACCCCTACGAAACATTTTAATGTTTTAGTTTCACTGTGCGTTGTTAATAGAAAACTGATTTCCCAATTAGATCCTTACTCCAGGGTATGTATTTACCAGGTATGATTCTCATATCTGTATGGTTTTACAGATGATGAGTGGGAGTAAGTTATTGGGAATTAGGTGATCATCCTCATTATATCGGAATTCGTTGTAATTGGTGATATTTGAGAAAATCACCTGGGGTTTTGCCGGACGGCAAATATTTAGTTTTGAATATCCGTTGTTATGCACCAATTTCAAACTGATATATTTGTACGTTTATTTTATAAAGTGAGATATAACTTTTTGAGATTATGTCCATGGCATTTACTTATATCAATTGATGGTTAGGTAAGGAGCATTAAACAGCGGTGTAATTCTTCATAACCATAATACAGTTTTCAACCTACGACGCACATGGTTTGAGTTATTCAACTCAGGGGACTTATACAGAGTATTGTATGTTGTCCGATGTCCATTAGAACAGAGGGGTTGGTACTCGTACTAAATTCTAATTACTTATGACTTCTCAAGTTTTAGACACGTGTTTCGTAGAAATACAAGGTCTAAGTTTTGAGAAGTTATAGGTACAAGAATAAAGTAGAGAACCACGTGATGCAAGTATCAGGATTCTTCAAGGTGATCAAAGATGTAGATACTTATATTTGGTATTCAGTCGATAGTAATGATTTTGAGAACTTACTTCTCTTTCAAGTTACTCATAATTGGATGCACTCCTAAGTTGAGTAATGTTGATCGGTCTCTCTCCATTTAGTTGACATGCACTGGAGACAGCTGGATGATTTGAATCTGGTTCCAATTAAATCAGTGCCTCTGTTTCTATATTGTATATAGAATGGATCATATCTTAACGATGTTAAGGTATATGGAGTTGTCCGGCTTATGCTTAACTCAAGGCACGTTTCTGTAATGGTAGTTTGTGGGTTAACCCGGGCTATGATGAGGGTTAACTTTCTACCATCTGGAAGATCAATAGTGATATTGTTCTTAACTCGCCACAGTTTTAGTAAAATGGACTTTTCAGAAAACAGTAGTGGGAGTATAGTAGAACTGGAAGTGATTCCAGAACCGCAAACGATTACTGAAAATTTAATAGAACCTAAAGATTCAATCTGGATAGACATTCCATTAGCCACTCCACAGATATGGTGGGTAACCTCAGGCACCCGAGAGGTACTCCGGTAGCCTCAAAGACGGTGACAAGGAGGTTCTTGTTTACCCAGACTTGATATTACTGTTGTTTTAAACTATGAGACCCGGCAGAAGGATGAGTATAGCGTCATTCTATACTAGCTTTAGAAGTGCACGTGTATATGACTCTGCCAGAGGGTTGTTGTGGTCAGTGGGAGCAGCAGAAGCATAGTGGACAAGTAGCTTGTGTCTATTTATAAACTAAAGCAGATATAGCGGAGAAAGATCATCTATTTTTGATGTGATAGTCATGAGTTTTTGACTTCATCAGAATAGGGGATGGATCTTTTAAGAAGGTAGTAGGGTGTGATGTCCTGGTATTCGGATGACATACACATAGTAGGAAGTGAAATTCCTGTACTACGATCGGTTATATTGTGGTTGTCACACAGTGGTTTCTCTACATAGAATATGGATATAATATCAGGCATTCTGGTTACTAGATCTATGGTTTTAGATCTAGATTTGGGAAGTGTCCTAATCTGGGTACTTAGACAGTATTCTAAAGGTATATTAGAATGGACGACTCCTGGCATGGTGGTGTACCTGCAGCTGATGGAGTCAACCTCTCTAAAGGTGTCTTACAGACTAAATGGGAGAAGGATGTGCATGATTGGCAGATCACTTGCTTCGGCAATTGAGTCAATTATGAATGTCAAGTACCACACCAGATGTTGGTTTTGCACTAGATGCAATAAATTGATATTAATCCAATCATGGAGAAACGTTTGGAAGCAGTTTTAGAACATAAGTGGATGTTCTAGGGATTTGATAATGACAGCCTCCTTCTGGAGACAGTTATCATTCCAGGCTTCCAAGGTGACCTGGATGACAGAGCGACTGTCAGAGTTATAGTTTTCCCTCCAACGAGGGGCAGTAGTTTTGACAGGTGGTCCAAGCGGATACTGAGGAAGGCATGGCGCAGGATACTGATTAAATTCAGTTGATAATACAGTCTAAGAAGTTTGCTGGATTTGGAGTTCACTTGTGAACTTGGTCCCATCAGATATCCAAATATATTCTAAGACAGGTATTACTCAATTCGGGAGATGGCTTTCTCCGCGAACTTGAGATAAAGAGAGACATAGAAAAAAACATCAGAGCGGATCCACTCACTGAGGCTATTTCTCGAACGCAATAGTTTCACAAACAAGCTTTGTGAGATTGATCAGTAGAGAAGTTGGGTGTTCGGTATCACACGGGATGTGAGTATGCGACATCGTAATAATTAGCCTTAAGTGCAAGTGGGAGATTGTTGGATATAGTGCCCTCAAAATCTATTATTGGATCGCAGACACGTGATTGCAATGATTGAGGGAGGACTTATACCGGTAGGACGGTGTTACTCGAGATGATAGTATGCTATCTGGTTTGTCTTTATCATCATGTACATGCATTAGGTGACATTACAAATCACTATTACATGTTGATAGAGCCCATAGGATTCTTTCTTGACTACCAGCAGTATGATGGTGATCATATACGTGAGAGTTGGGCAGTCTATAAGCACATCCATAAAGTGTCCCTAGCCGTGGGAGTTTCAAGACTTGGTATCGATACTCCGAGAGTAGACCAGTGTATACGGATCGAGACCCCGACGAGGGGCGATGGCCGGTCTCACAAGCCATTGGTGTCAGTTGATTCACCTAAGATAGTATACAGGTGCTCATTGGGTTATGAGTACACCGGACAGACACGCCGGGGAACATGTTAGTTGGTATTATACCTATTGTCAGATAGCAGTTCTCTGGTGACATGTGTACAGTTTAGTCTATCGACCTGAGATCATCATTTGTCTCGTGTGAGTTCCCACTGTGCTTTGATTACTACCATACCATGGCTCAAAGGAGTCGTGCAAACAGGTTTTACTTGGGTACGGTCCCGAGCCACATGGAGGCAGTGAGCGGATCGACAGGGGATTCGTCTCTCCCAGTATTGAGGATGACATCGCGCAGTGTTTAGGAGAGCCATTACACAAAGTCCCTGGCCAGGGCAAGCGAGATTTACTGGTAGGTATTCCGGTAATTTCTCAGGGTGTTCTGGGCTATACTCCGACACGACTTATACCGCTATTGGGGGTTTGACATTTACCATCCCCGTAAGCCCGATATGCGATACTCATAGACGAACGGACCGGACTGTATGGATATTGTCACTGACAGGCTCAGTAGAGTTTCAGGATGAGCTCGCTCGTCAACTTCCCTTTTGCTCAATACATGGGCAGCTATTACGTACAGCTAGCGCCACTGACGTGCTTGTGGTTAAACCCACTGCCAGCATATTGACGAGTCTTTAGAGTCCCCCACAGAAAGTTTTTCCAAGTTCGGGCGAAACGTTGTAGAGGCCGTATGGTTTTATGGCAGGGTTCGATCATATACGTGCACTCGTGCACGGATCATAATAGGACAGATCATACTAGTAGGCTTTCGTTTAAGCCGGATCTTAGTATTAGATTGTTGGAATATTTTCGTCTCGTTGTATTCGTATTCAGTCGGAATACGGATGCAGGTATGTATATAAGAATGAGGAGTAATCTTGTAATTCGTTACGAGGTTACTTTTGAAGTTGCCAATTTCTTTTCTCGACTAAAACATTTTGATTAATGTTTAATTATTGTGATATTGTAAGCTTTGTTTTTGGCCTATTTCCTTGCCAAAATTTCATCAGCATTTCATTGGGCAGTGGGCTTTTTATGTGAAGTGGCTTGGAGTGGGTGAGATTTTAATTTGGCATTGAATGGCTTTTGTATTGTGTAGGATATTTTTCATGAGATATTTTTTGGTGAGGTTAAAATTGAGTGTGCTGGCAAGTTTTGGGTGAGGTGTAATTTTTTAGTGTTGCATTAATCATTCTTTCCACACCACCACTTAAAAGATATCCCTAGAGAACCATTTCCTTCATAGCCGAGCCAAATTCCCAGCAAACATTTTTTCTCCAAGCCAAAAATCCTATGCTCACTTCATCACATCACCAAGTGGAAACTTCATTTACCTCCACACAAATCCTTCGGTGTCTTGAGACAAAGTATTCACACACTATCTGTACTTCACCTAGGGTATCTAGGCTAGAAAACTGGATGCCCGAGTTGCCTCGGTTTTGAGGCTGGAGCCCGTATAAAGAATCCTCGACTTGGAGCCACTTCGACAAGCGAGATCGGAGAGCGAACTTTGTTGGGGCAGCCGCAACTAGCAAGGGGCAGAGATTGAAGACCGAAGGACACTGATTGATCGGTATAATCTCTCCAAACTCTTTTACAGTTTACTAGTATATAGTTAATGGCACGATTCGGGTTTTAGGGTTACGTTAGTTCCAGTTTGAAAAGTTTTTGTTCCGCATTTGGCCTCGGATTGACGGCTGGGGCACTGCCGTAGCCTTACAACTGCTTCCCTTGGCTTCGCTTTGTATGTATTTGGCTCCAGGGTATGGTCTCCGCTTTTGAAATAGAAGACCGGATGGTCTAAAATCTCGAATACTACCCTCCTTTGATGACAGTCGATGGTAGCATAGAAGGTTCCGAGCCAATCCATACCTACAACCACATCGAAGTTCAGTGTCACGACCCGAAATAGCACGTGACTGGCACTTGAATCATATGAAGTCTATAGGACCCCATCTAATTCAAGTAAGCCAAAAAAATTCCCAGAAATCTAAACCATTTTAAAGAAGAAGTGAAGAAAACTTATCTTTAAAGCAAGTGGTTTTAATAACATAAGCCAAATATGCATTTTTAAATCTCAAGTCTTTTCTAAAAATTTCGGTAGAGTTTCCTTTGTAAATACTGGCCCCAAAAGGGTACAACATGCTTAATATGAATAAAAGCATCCCTAAGCGGGAGCTAGCTCTTCGTCAATTGACTGTAACATATTGTTATGCGAATTTTTCCGTTTTAGGGTAAAATAGTCGGTATTTTCCGTTTTAAACCGATTGTGATCAAATTTCCGTATAAACATGCCGGCACCTACTTTAGCTAGAATAAATATAGTGCGTGGGCTTTGGGAGTCAATGGAAAGTTTTAGTTCACATACAATTTTTCCCTAATTAAATATTATTTTAATGTGTTATTTATACACTTAATTAGTGGAAATTACATTTTTGTGTGAGTTAATTAGTTCTAATGGGGATCATTGCTAATCTAATCACTAGAATTAGTTTAGAACCTTCTCTCCTAAAATCTAGATATTTTGTGAGCAAAAGGATTTAAGTTTAAAAAGAAAAGAGAAGAAGAAAAGGTGGCAATTTTCATTAAATGAGCATTTATTATCAATCCTTGCTAGAAAATTCCACAAAAAATTCACAAAACAACCCCCCTTCACCTTTTTGGCCGAGCCCTCTCCATTTCTGCCCAAAACTTTTTCTAAGCTTATTTCATCTTCTTCAAGTTCACAAAATCCTTCAAAAATCCCAAAATAAATCCACAAATTCCTAAATAAAAATTAAACCATCAATTTCACTTCACTAATCTAGCTTGGATCATCATTAAAAACATGGTTTTTGGAGGATAAGGTGATGGATCAAGTTGATCTTCTGTGTTCTTGAGAGGTATAATTTCTAATCCAAATCTTTAATTTTGTTGTATTAAATCATTAAGTTAGCTAATTAAATGGTTATTATAGCTTTAAACTCTTGATTAATTCATTCATCATAATTTTTAGGAAATTCAAGTTAGGGTTTAAACTTGTTGAAGTGTTGAATGTTAATTGAAGTTTGAGAAAACTTATCCTAGTGGTGGAATATGTTAATTGTGGTTAATTCCTACTTTGTCTAATTTAAAGTTTTAGCTTACTAGATTTTTAATAAAGCTTAATTAAGCAAGTTTAAAATATGGAGGTGGTTTCGATAACTTAGTTAAGCTGTTTTAAGATATTTGGAATCACTAGAATTGTATTAATTTTAGACTTGCGCGAATTGTGCGATAAGTTGCTTACTAGGTTTCGGTGTATTTTGGACGTGGGTTCAATTGGTCGTTGCTAGGTTATACGTATTATATTTCTCGTATTTAATTGTGTTGTGTTTGCGCGATCGGGACGATCGGAGTCTAGACTTGGTGTTGCGTAGATTAGCGACCCTAGTTAGGGTTTTTGCCGATGTCGTGCGCGTTTAGTGCGCTAGGTGCGCAGTGTAATTTTCTGGGCGTTATCCTTGCGTTTCATTATCTTTGCGTCGGTGTAGGATATTTAGCTTATGTGAGGTGTTTGTGAAATTTTAGGATCGCAAGCGGGGACTTCGGACGCTGCGAACAAGGGGAAGCAGGTGGTCGGATTTTCATAGCTCGAGACCATCGGTGAGTAGATTTAACATCTTCAAGGAAATCTCCCGTATGGCGTTATACGTCGGGGCTGATATGATATGATAGCTGCATGTTATTGCATATTAGTTGATTTCATATGAACGTCATTGCATAGTATTACCAGTTGTACCTTGACTTGTACCTATTGGACATAACACATTACTGACGGTTCATGCTGCACGAGCACTAATTTGTATGCTACACCCACACCGTCAGTAATTGACATGACACGTACAACCCATATACATACGTGATATTGTAGTGGATAGGGATAATTGAGGTAGCGACTCTTATTCCATTGTGCATATGAAATACTGTTGACACATACCAACGTGATATTGTATTGGACAGTAATAATTGAGATAGTAACTCTTATTCCATTTCACGTATACCTTACTATAGCTACTTGTACATCATGCATACATATTGACATGTACACCCACATACTCAGTTATAGCTACATATACATCATGCATACATACTGACATGTACACCTACATATTTTGCTATAGTTGCATATACCTTAAGTGGTATTGATTTGACATGGGATATTGAGACGTTGACTATTGCACTTATGAAATGCATCATACATACTTGCTTACATGTAGATACTTAAACCTTGCTACAATTACATGTACACCTTATATGATGCTGCACTTGTTTTCGGAGGATTTGGGAACCACATAATATATTTTAAAGCTGGATTCATTTAAAAGAGCGGCTTTCCCTTAATATGCTCATATTATTGTTTTATGTTGCATATATCAGTTTTTATAGATTTACGCATTGAGATATGCTTTTCATGTGATTTTTGGATTTGGGAACCGTGGGGGTATTTCAGGAAAACTATGTATTGTTTGAAAACCTGGTTTCTCTTGATATGATATTTCAGTGCGTCCACCATATGATTTCTTGTTTCTGAGATTTGGCTTGTGATACCCGATTCGAGGAGCGGGAGGCGCCGTCTGCAGGTACATGGTGGACCAGGTATGGTACCCCGAGGCGAGTGGTGATTTCGTGGTGTAGACGATAAGCCTGACAGAGGGACCACTACCTACCGGTGATTGTATTTGGACTCGACGGTTATCGTGGAGATACCGACCGGAGTGTTGTGTTACATATCGTCAGGGCCAGTCGTGGTGACAGCGCCTGAGTTATGTGTATTTGCGTGTCGATACTAGACACGGGTTTCATGATGTTTCGAGTGTCAGTGTTTAACACTCAGGTTTCCATGATTTTTACGTATCGTCGGTGGACATACGTAGTTGATATCCTCATACACACACACACACACACACACACACACACACACACACATATATATATATATACATAGAGGTATATGTTTTCATGAGGTTTGGGGTGTCGATATTTGACACTCAGGTTCCATGAGACATACAGGATGTGAGGGCCGATCTGAGGATGCGGTGCCTGAGGATGTTGGGATTTGATGTGTCAGTGAGGGACACTGGGGGTTTTCCATGCTGATGATTTTGCATGAGGTTTTATATTATATCATCCTACACTTAGGATTATGCTGATATGCATTGCATCATGTAGATATAGTACCCTGATGATTTACCTTTACATGATTGTTGTATATTCATATTACCATACTCATGCTATCAGATTACATGTGATATGTTTATCGCTATTCGTGCATACTTGTGATTATAATATGATGTTATGTATTATTCACGAGTTAGCAACTCACCCCCGTTGTGCCACAGTGTTTTGCAGGGCTTACCCTCAGCGTAGTCGCGGCAGGGCGTCTTATCATCTCTACTTTTGCGGATACCGCTACGGTTGGCTGTGAGGCCTTCGCTTTTAGGTGGGTTTGCGGTTATCCATTTGTACATTGTATATCTTTTTGTTGGATCTAGTATTCTCCATCTACCACTTCTTGTATTTAACTTAGAGATGAGTGTGAGGATCCGGTGTTGTATTATAGTTTTGGTGATTTTGGGTGTCGTGCTCGTGGGAGCCGGTCTTGTTGTAAAGTTTTACTTCTTTATGCAGTTTTTCTTTATATTTCTTTGCTTCGGCGTCGTATATATGCTTGTGGTGGTTGTCTCCGCCGTTGGGCGTGGTTTCTCCCATTTGGGATGCTTTATATATTTCTATGTTTTACCTGATTTCGGGGCTAGATTTTACAAAGGAGGCACTGCCAAAATTTTCAAGAAAGAAAACTAAAGTTAAAGATTTTACTTGAGATTTTCCGAATGATTTAAACAATGTTTTACTCCGCTTATCCAGTTTTGGGTGGTTTAGATTTTTGGGTTTCGACTTACTTAAGTTGCGTACGCCTGTAGACGTTATGCAGTTTAAGTGCCAGTTACGGGCCTAATTTTTGGGTCATGACAAAGTTGGTATCTGAGCACTAGGTTTTACCTTTCAGAGTGTAGGATGACCTAGGTATGATGGAGTAGGTAGCTTAAGCAGAGTAGCGTTGCGTGTGTATGTTCCGCGGCATACTTACGACACGGTACTCTGCCTAAGTGACCTTAGGACTTATTGATTGAAATTCTTCCGTGATTTATATACATCCTGTGATTCGATTTCCGTGTCCTTATTGAATCTTGTTTCAATTTCCAGCCTATATGCCGCCGAAGACTACGATGGCACAGAGAGCGGCTGCGAGGGCCGAGGTCAGAGTTGACTCGTCCGAGGCAAGGACTGACCAGGGCGGTATGCCTGTTGTACCGGAGCACATTGCTATGTTTGGGGATGGTATGCAGGACCTGCGCCAGATGATGGGGACTTTAGTTGAGGCCATTCGAGCGCAGGGGCAGGCAATTGTTCCACCCGTTGCAGGGACCATGATGGTACCTACTGCTCCGGCAGTCACAGTTACAGCTCCGGAGGTTATTAACATGTCACTGAGAGAGTTCATAAAGCTGAGGCCTCCGGTGTTCACTAGCACAAATGCAGCTGAGGATCCACAGTCGTTTATCAACCGGATGGCCAGGATTTGTCATTCGCTCTGGTGCTCCAACGAGAGATGGGTGGAGTTCGCGAGTTTCTGTTTGAAGGGTCTGGCCCAGAAGTGGTGTGAGTCTTTAGAGAGGGGCAGAGCTGCAGGTCTTCCTCCTATGACCTGGGCTGAGTTTCTGACGGTGTTTCTTGCCTGTTTTCTTCCACCGAGCGTCAAGGATTCGCGAGCGCGCAGATTTGAGTCATTACGCCAGACTCCGAGGATGGCGGTGTCTGAGTACGATGTACTGTTTACTGAGTTTTCTGTGTATGCTCCGTACTTGGTAGCGACTGAGGAGATGAGGGTGAAGAGGTTTGTTCGCGGCCTGCTTACCTAGTTGTTCCTAGCCATCAGCATTCAGCATTATGACACGTATGCGGCAGCGGTGGATATATCCCCTTTGGTGGAGTAGCGTCTTTCTGAGTCGTCGGTTGTTCTGGAACCGAAGAGGACTCGTACGGATGTATCAGCACAGAGACGGAGGTTTGCACGCCGAGGCAGAGTTCCTTCAGACTCGGGGAGTAGCAGAGACGTTGGACGGGGACCGTTATTCAGCTCTTATTCCCAGGAGGGTCAGCGGCCGTCTTATGGGTGCTTTGGGTGTGGCAGTCTACATCACCTTGTTCGGGATTGTACCGTAGTACGTCAGAGGGGGCAGCCGTACCCCAGGTTACCTTACCACCTTCTCCGCCTCAGAGAGTGTTGCCTCTTATGCATGTTGTTGCGACGCGTCAGACTCCTGCTCAGAGAGGTCGTGGTCGTGGTAGTTTTGTGCCGAGAGGACGATGTGGCAGAGGCAGATGGCAACCAGTTGCCGGTAGAGGGCAGGCTCGGGTGTTTGCCTTAACTCATCAGGACGCACAGGCGTCCAATGCCGTGGTTTCAGGTACCCTTTCTATATGTTCTTATGATGTACATGTTCTTTTCGATCCGGGATCTACGCATTCATATGTTTTTACGCACTTCATGCCGAGGTTAGGCCGAGTCTCGTGTTTGCTTGATCAGCCGCTTGTCATGACTACTCCTGTTGGAGAGTCATTTGTTGCACAATACGTGTTCCGGTCGTGTGCTGTCCGTATAGGAGATAGAGATTTGTCCGTCGACTTGATCCTTCTTGAGATGTTGGACTTTGATGTTCTCCTGGGCATGGACTGGTTAGCTACTTGCTACGCATCTGTGGACTGCTGCGAGAAGACTGTTAGGTTTTGTTTTCCCGGCGAGTCAGTTTTGTTGTGCAGGGGGACTGTGGTGCCGCCCCTCACAGTTTGATTTCTGTCCTTTGAGCTAGTCGGCTTTTGAGGAGGGGATGTCAGGGATTCTTGGCTTTCATTCTTGATACTGGAGCCACAGTGGAGTCGTTGGGCTAGGTTCCTACCGTGCGAGAGTTTCCCGACGTTTTTCCAGATGAGTTACCTGGGATGCCGCCAGAGCGCGATATTGAGTTATGCATTGATCTGATTCCTGGCACGGAGCCAATTTCTATACCGCCTTATTGGATGGCCCGGGCAGAGCTTAAAGGGCTTAAAGATCAATTGCAAGAATTGCTTGATAGGGGACTTGTGCGTCCGAGTGTTTCGCCGTGGGCACCTCCTGTTCTGTTCGTCAAGAAGAAGGACGACAATTTGAGGTTGTGTGTGGATTATCGACAATTAAACCGAGTTATGGTGCAGAATAGGTATCCTTTACCTCGCATTGATGATTTATTTGATCAGCTCTAGGGTGCGAAACATTTTTCTAAGATTGATTTGCGTTCGGGTTATCATCAGTTGCGTGTTCGGAATGATGACATTCCGAAGACTGCTTTTCGTACGCGCTATGGGCATTATGAGTTTCTGGTTATGTCGTTCGGACTCACTAATGCGCTAGCAGCGTTCATGGATCTGATGAACCGTATTTTCAGTCCGTTCCTCGACCAGTTTATTATTGTGTTTATTGATGACATACTGGTCTACTCTAGGAGTCGTGAGGAGCATGAGCAGTACTTGAGGATTGTCTTGCAGATTTTGAAAGAGCACCAGCTGTATGCTAAATTCTCAAAGTGCGCGTTTTGTCTTGATAGAGTTGACTTCCTGGGTCATGTGGTGACTGGTGATGGTATTCTTGTGGACCCGAGGAAGATCGAGGCTGTGCAGCTTTGGCCCAGACCTGTATCGGTGACTGAGGTCTGCAGTATTTTGGGCTTAGCTAGTTATTATCGCCGTTTTGTGCAGGATATCTCGAGTATCGCTGCACCGCTGACCGGACTGACCCGGAAAGGAGTTCCTTTTCTTTAGACTGATGCGTGCGAGCAGAGTTTTCAGCAGTTGAAGACTCGGTTGACGACAGCACCAGTTCAATCTTTGCCTTCTGGATCGGGCGGCTATGTTGTTTACTGTGATGCTTCTCGAGTGGGGAGTTGTGTACTGATGCAGCATGATAGAGTGATTGCTTTTGCTTCTAGGCAGCTGAGGAAGCTTGAGCAGAATTACCCCACTCACGATCTTGAGATGGCCGCGGTGGTCTTTGCGTTGAAGATTTGGAGACACTACTTATACGGGGAGTCATGTCAGATCTTCATGGATCATAAGAGCTTTAAGTACATCTTCCAGCAGCGGGATCTGAATCTGCGACAGCGCCGTTCGATGGAGCTTATGAAGGATTATGATTGTGAGATCCTTTATCACCCGGGCAAGGCGAATGTGGTAGCTGATGCTTTGAGTCGTAGGCCCGGGGGTAGTTTGTCCCAGTTGAGCTCAGTTTAGCAACAGACTTCTGCAGATTGGCAGCTCTTGTGTGATGGTAGAGTGCAGTTTGAGTTCACTTCCGCTGGGGTAAATCTTGCTCATGTCCGCGCCTGTCCACTACTACTTGATCGTATCCGTGAGGCGTAGCCCAGTGATGCCTGTTTGTCTGAGATTCTTGAGCTTGTTCGGCAGGGTACAATTTTGGAGCTCATGATTGATGACCAGGGTGTGCTACGATGCGGAACTCGCTTGTGTGTACCAGATGCTGATGGGTTAAGACGGGAGATCCTAGAGCAGGCACATCAGTCGGCCTTTAGTGTTCATCCAGGTTCCACCAAGATGTACAGTGACTTGAGAGACTTTTACTGCTGGGAAAGGATGAAGCGCGATATTTCGGACTTCGTTTCGAGGTTCCTGACTTGTCAGCAAGTCAAGGCTGAGCATCAGAGACCGGCTGGAGAGTTGCAGCCTTTACCCGTTCCAGAGTGGAAATGGGAGCAGTTTTCCATGGACTTCATTATGGGTTTACCCAGGACCAGTCGAGGCTATGACTCCATTTGGGTGATTGTTGATCGGTTGACGAAAGCGGCTCACTTTCTTCCAGTGAAGACCACTTTCGGTTATGCTCAGTATGCTCAGTTGTACATGGATGAGATTGTGCGTTTGCACGGTGTTCCCACATGCATAGTATCCGACAGAGGCACCCAGTTTACTAGCCGTCTTTGGCAGAAGCTTCAGGAACTTTGGGTACCCAGTTGAGTTTTAGCACCGCTTTTCATCCACAGACCGATAGTCAGTCGGAGCGGACTATACAGACTGTGAAGGATATGCTCCGTGCGTGTGTGCTTGATTTTGGTGGCAGATGGGATCGTTACTTGCCGTTGATTGAGTTCTCCTATAACAACAGCTTTCAGGAGAATATTCAGATGGCACTTTTTGAGGCTCTATATGGTAGGAAGTGTCGATCGCCATTCTATTGGACCGAACTCAGCGAGAGTAGAGTTTCGGGACCCCAGCTAGTTCAGGAGACTGCAGAGAAGATCCAGCTGATTCAGGACAGGATGAGGGCAGCCCAGTGCAGGCAAAAGTCTTATGCCGACCGTCGTCGTCACAGACTTGAGTTTGCAGTGGGGGATGATGTATTCTTGAGGATTTTATCGATGAAGGGCGTTATGCGATTAGGAAGGAAGGGGAAGCTGAGTCCCAGATTTGTAGGTCTTTTCGAGATTCTTGAGCGAGTGGGTTCTGTTATTTATCGTTTGGCGCTCCCGCCTAGCTTTCCGGATGTTTACCCCGTTTTCCATGTGTCGATGCTTCGTAGATACCTTCATGACCCGTCTCACATGATTCAGCACCAGACCGTTCAGCTTAAGCATGATCTTTCATTCATCGAGCTGCCGGTAGTTATTTTAGATCGGAAGGTGAAGAAACTTTGGTCAAAGGTCTTTCCATCTGTGAAGGTTCTTTGGCATAGCCCTACTAGTGTGGAGATCACTTGGGAGGCCGGGAGCGAGATACGGAAGAAATTCCCTCATCTTTTTGAAGGTACGGATAGTTAAATTTTAATTCGGGGACCGAATTTATATAAGGGGGAGATTGTAACGTTATAGAAATCGTTATGCAAATTTTTCCGTTTTAGGGTAAAATAGTCGGTATTTTCCGTTTTAACCCGATTGTGATCAAACTTCCGTATAAACTTGCCGGCACCTAGTTTAGCTAGAATAAAGCAAGTGCGCGGGCTTTGGGGGTCAATGGGAAGTTTTGGTTCACATAGAATTTTTCCCTAATTAAATATTATTTTAATGTGTTATTTATGCACTTAATTAGTGGAAATTACATTTTTGTGTGGGTTAATTAGTTCTAATGAGGATCATTGCAAATCTAATCACTAGAATTAGTTTAGAACCTTCTCACCTAAAATCTAGATATTTTGTGAGCAAAAAAGTATTTAATTTTAAAAAGAAGAGTGAAGAAGAAAATGTGGCACTTTTCATTAAATGAGCATTTATTATCAATTCTTGCTAGAAAATTCAACAAAAAATTCACAAAACTACCCCCCTTCACCCTTTTGGCCAAGCCCTCTCCATTTCTGCCCAAAACTTTTTCTAAGCTCATTTCATCTTCTTCAAGTTCACAAGATCTTTCAAAAATCTCAAAATAAATCCACAAATTCCTAAATAAAAATTAAACCATCAATTTCCCTTCAACAATCTAGCTTGGATCATCATTAAAAACATGGCTTTTAGAGGCTAAGGTGATGGATCAAGTTGATCTTTTATGTTCTTGAGAGGTATAATTTCTAATCCAAATCTTTAATTTTGTTGTATTAAATCATTAAGTTAGCTAATTAAATGGTTATTATAGCTTTAATCTCATGATTAATTCATTCATCATAATTTTTAGGAAATTCAAGTTAGGGTTTAAACTTGTTGAAGTGTTGAAAGTTAATTGATGTTTAAGAAAACTTATCCTAGTGGTGGAATATGTTAATTGTGGTTAATTCCTACTTTGTCTTTAGCTTACTAGATTTTTACTAAAGCTTAATTAAGCAAGTTTAAAAATATGGAGGTGGTTTCGATAACTTGGTTAAGCTGTTTTAAGATATTTGGAATCGCTAGAATTGTGTTAATTTTAGACTTGCGCGAACTATGCGATAAGTTGCTTATTAGGTTTCGGTGTATTTTGGACGTGAGTTCAATTGGTCGTTGCGAGGTTATATCTATTATATTCCTCGTATTTAATTGTGTTATGTTTGAGCGATCGGGACGATCGGAGTCTAGACTTGGTGTTGCGTAGATTAGCAACCCTAGTTAGGGTTTTTGTCGATGTCGTGTGCGTTTAGTGCGCTAGATGCGCAGTGTAATTTTCTGAGCGTTATCCTTGGGTTTCATTATCTTTGCGTCCGTGTAGGATATTTAGCTTATGTGAGGTGTTTATGAAATTTTACGATCGCAAGCGGGGACTTCGGACGCTGCGAATAAGGGGAAGCAGGTGGTCAGATTTTCATAGCTCGAAACCATCGGTGAGTAGATTTAACATCTACGGAGAATTCGCCCGTATGACGTTATGCGCCGTGGCTGATATGATATGATTTTCATGGCCCGAAAGTACGGAACATGACCGGCACTTAAACTACGAAACATCTTGAGGCGTACATCATCGAAGTAAGCCAAAACCCAGAAATCAAAACCAAGTAAAGTAGTAGAGTGAAGGAAAAACCAATTTAAATCAAGTAATTTAGCAACATAATCCGAAATATGCATTTTTAAAATCATAAGTCTCTTCTGAAAATTTCGGCAGAGTATCCTTTGTAAATACTGGCCCCGAACGGGGTGCAACATGATAAATATATACATAATGATAAACGGCATCCCCAAGCGGGAGCTAGCTCTTCATCAATTGACGGTCACAACCACGCAAGCAATATAATATACAACGCCGAAGGGCGAGGATCAAATTCAGGATAAAAATCCAACATCATCAAGAAAACTAGAGGAAAACCATATAATACAGCGCGCGACTCTAAGGTCGAAAGAATATACACTGGTCTTCTATGTCTATCAAATAATACAAGTCTGGTCGATGAAGTTTTACTAGATACAACTGAAATAACAAATGTACAATGGTGGTCCCGATGCAAAAAGACCCACCTACCAAAGCAATCACCCGGAAGGAACAGTGTGCCAGCAAAACCGCAACGAAACCTGTGCGTCAAAACCTACAAGAAACTGTGGCACAACGGGGGTGAGTTGCCAACTCGTGAGTAGAAAACATCTACGAGTAGAAATCGCATGCATGACGCTATCCTAGGTCATATCAAGTAACATCCTCAAATAAATATCCTGGTCCATCTATGTATAAGTGTAATACTACATGTTCGAGTCAGTAGCTCAGATAACAACATATCAGATATATGATGTATGAATGCATTACTAATGGAAACAGAATACATCATGAATGAGACAACTGTTTTCTTTCTTTGATAAGATTTCTGTATGTATATAAGTTGAGTATCATCAATGAAATCAACAAAGAAATCAGTGTCAAGCATCGACACAAAACATAAATCTCAATATCTCAGGCTCCGGCTATCCGGACCGGCCTGTATCATCAAATCTCAATATCTCAGTGTCTCAACTCTCAATACCTCGGGCTCCGTCAGTCCAGATTGGCCCATATCATCAATCACACGACCACGAACGGTACCTCCGGATATCCGCCGCGCCAGGTAAAATCACCAGTAGGCAGTCTGCCCCAGCCGGGCTCATCGTCTACACCTCGAGCTTCTTGCCCCGGGGTACCTTACCAGGTCCACCATGTATCCAAGACGGTTCATCCAACTCCTCGAACCGGGTCTCGAAAACATCTCAGAACCGAGAAAACATCATGGTGGACAATACTCAACATATAAAGGAAAACCACATTTTTCTCTTTAAAATAATTCATCAGTTTTACAAAACTTTCACATGCGGTTTCCAAATCCAGAAAATATCAAGAATAATCCGAAATCATCAAGTCACCATGTCAATAACAATGAAAACCGGCATAAATCTCCATAATACTGCATAAGCAATGAATATATGGATGCATCTGATATCATGCAATGAATGCAATAGTTAAACTAGCATCTGAAAGCTATAACATATTGCAACTATCAACTTAGCAAGCTATGTCAAGGAATAGTATTTTCTAAAATGTACGTGACATGGCAATTACCGATGAAGATGTGTGTGAGCCGGCAAGCAAGTGTACGTGGAACATACGCATCATCGGTAATGGTGCAGGGGTCCTGACAGCAGGGTTTCATGATAATTACATATAACATATGTACAAGCATGCAATGAGATGAAACATCATGAAATGTACAGAAAGTGATGTAGTAACAGCAGCACTGAAAATATACCTACCCAATATATGAGTCATACAGTTTGGTATATAAACATACACACGACTCCCCACTTTTGAAAAAGAGTATGACTCGAGCCCAGTCAAAAGGGTAAGGGAATCCGCCTAAGTCTGAGTCGATCTATACATATATACCTAGTAGTCGGTGATCTCGCCTCAACAGTATCACGTACGATACAATAAATAATATGAAATCGTCAAGTCAAGAGTGCGGATCTATCCTCATAACTATATCACGTACGGTAAATCTATCATACAGCATCCCAAATCTGGGTACGGGTCAAATATCATATTTATCTCATTATTCATCTGATATCCACAGCATCACGTATCGTGAGCAGGGGGTACTGATCTAAGTCTAGTACACTACTAATATCATCAACGATATCATGATCTGGCTACTGATCTAAAGTTTCAAACAATCCGATGTTATCAACACAATTTATCATATAGAAGTATATATCGCCCAAGCGATCACTTATAAATACCATAGCATATCTCATCTCATATCTCGATCATATGTCAACTATCATATATACATCATCATCCACATGGTATCGTCATCCAACGATCCGCTATAACATCATGACATATCTTGGTCACACATTAAATATCTCACGACATTATGCCCGATCATATTGAATAATTCCCAAGTATCATATAACATCCTCATCATCCAAACATAAGAATACCAATATATATGTCCCCAATATGCACTAGGAAGTCAATGTATGCGAGTATGTGTATGTGCGTGTATGCAAATCTTTACGCTATGGTTTCGTGACTAAGAAATCGACTAAAGTCCTTTCCTCAATTCTCGCTAACACCAAACCCATAATTTCCTAACCTTTTATTGCTATGGGTTCAACCTCTCCATAACATATAACTGCATATCTATATCATGTCACATCATTTCTTACGACTTTGCGGGGGTGCTATACGCCATCCACCCGATTTCTCCCCGTAGATATAATCTACTCACCTCCTCTTGCTTGCCGACGTCGAAGTCGCCATAATCTCCTTTATCTTCTCGAATCCAAGTGAGGGTACCTACATATATACACAATCGCAAATGCGTATTAAAATCACTTCGGAAAACCAAAACGACACTCTAAAAGCCTATAGGTTAGAACCTATGGGCCACGCCTTCAAAATCACCAACAATCCTCGATATCGTCGTACAAACGTGAAGTGATCGAGGTAAAACACAGATACAAAAATCCAGAATTCGAAATACGAGAAACGAAACCCCGAATCAAAATAGCAACTCTTGAAAATGGTCCCAGATTTTAACCTAGGTCAAATCAGCCAATTTTGCATATGCCAAGGGTCTAGTTTACTTGAGATGGAGCCATAGAAGAAACACGAATCAAAATGGTGGGACCCAGGCCGCAAATTGCGTCCTCCTGGATTAAATCTGCGGCCAGATAGAAGGTATAGGGGCTGGGGTCTTGGGTGATGCTTCCTAGGTTCCTGCATGTATCACTGTCTTAGCTAATTAGTTTTTCAGGTCCCCGAGTATTAGCAGATTTTCAATTAGCATCAAAATTTCACAGTTTTTTTCCGATATCGGGTTTTCTAAGATCGCGTTCCGGGGTTCTAGTCTCTGGTTTAGGTCTCCAATCAATCACCACAGGGGTTTTAAGGTCACTACTACACTCAATTTTACCTTTGGATTAAATTCAAAACCCTAACCTCATCTAGGAATTTTCTAAGTTCACTAAATATCGATATATCGGTTCTAACTAACAATAGAAGGTAAGGTGAATGAAAAATAATACCAATGGTGTAGAAATTATCTCAATTGGCAACTCAAGAATCTTCTTGAGTTTCCCAAAGTCCTCAAAATTTGATTTTTCTCGGTCCAATGCGCTTCCCTTGAGCTTGTGAACATTTTTAATGAAATAGAGATGGGGTTTTGGGTTTTTTGGGGAGGTGTTTTGATGCTTGAAGTGGAGGAGGGAGATGGGGGCTTCCATGGTGAAGAGGGAGAAGAAATGGTGAAGAGATGAAGAGAGAAAGAATGGGACATGCCTATGGTTTGACCTCTCACCCCTCTCTCTTATGCCCATCCCCCTTGTCATCATTATGTCTCTTTGACTTTTCTTTTTTCTATTTTTCTTTTGTTCTCTCATAATAAAACCCAAACTATGCATGATAAAATGAAGAAAGACCATGATGAAAATGCAACAAGTGCTAAAAATGACATGTGCATGACATATGCACAAAACACGCTTAGTGCCTGATTAGCGATATTTAATCGCGATTAGCACAAGATTAGTGTTAAATAAATCATAAATTTTCATAATTCGCATAAATCAAATAAAGCACTCTCTTTTTAGTAATTTCCATAATTCTCCAAATTCCCCCCCCCCCCCATTTATCGGTATTTAATTATACCATAATATTAAAATATTCAATATAATATTATTTAATTATAAAAATTCCCAAAAATAATATTTTATTTTCCTGAAATGTTACAATCTTCCCCCCTTAAAGAAATTCGGTCCCCGAATTTAAATTTAAACTCCTCAAATACTAAAATATTTCAGTAAAAAGTCCAAGTCGTTGGGGCTCCGAAATCATCAATACATAAAATGAATCATAGCGCAATGCACGCGCATGAACAATGAGCAGATAACTCCAAATCAAAACTCCATCAAGCATCCCGCAATCATCGGAGTCATGGCGAAGACATCAATGTCAAAGCCCAAAACGAAACCAATCTTGATATACATCAAAACCATACATGTAAATATCAAAACTATACATGTAAACATCAGGAGGAAATGCATGCCAACCCTTTCATGTTGCTGTGCGATGCGCGTATCGCGGCACAGTGGCAGACGTCTATTGTAAGAAAATAACTACATATATTTATCCTTTGTTTAATATTTACGTTCCGCCGTTTTTGAAAATAATTTAGAAGGGTTCCCTTGTTTTAAACGTTTCGTGTCATATCAGACACGTAGGTAAATATTGAGACTATAGCTCCCTGTTGGGAAATCCCTTCGATAACTCTCAATGCATGCAAAACATATCCAGGTACTGCCCTCTAACTAGTCCTGCTCAGTACGAAAACAAATAGCAATATCATAAAAACGTACTGCTCCATAAGGAATTAATCCCAAAACGTGCATATGAAAGCTACGTGCGTCTGGTGCGCACGGAAATCAAAATCCATGATTGTGCCATACATGTGCACAGAAACAACATCTATGTGCAACGGGTGTGCACGAAATACCTGTCAGAGGCAACATGGGTGCCTGACAGCAAAAACAGGTGCATCTGATATACACGAAGAATCTCGATTTAGTGCATCTGGCGTGCACCAAAATCGCATCAAGCGCCCAAGTATGCGCAAGAATCCAAATCCAGTGTACAAGGTGCATGAAAACAATACCAAATATCATAATCTAAATAGATGGTATATAATAAACCTCAATCCAATCAGGTATACCACAGTATAAAATCTCACAACCATGTGCATTAGCGTGCACAAAATCGAATCAAAATACTAAAATTATATGAAAACTATACCGAAAGCATAAGTCAAATCACATGCATACCATAGGCATGAAATCAAAATCAACATCAAGTGCAATAAATCTGCACAAATCATAACTCAACACAACGGTGTATAAAGCATATCTCAAGTGTAATAACTATGCACAAAATATAAATACCCAGTAAGTGCAACCATGGTGCACGAAAACAAATATCATGAAACTCGGTCATCGACACTCAATCATGCGAATAGACCACCCAAAATACCGAAATCAAGTATGGAAGAATAGTCCTACACAAGCACATCCTTTGTGAATCTCTGGCCAACTTCATGGTCACTCATAACATGTCTCGTCGACGATGCCGAACTCTGGCCTACTGGTGTGCGTAAAATGACCACTCCTGGGTCCAAGTCTTCTCGTGCATTATTCCAGAAAGGTCCTGTCGAGGTCTCTCCCAAATCTCATCTCTGTCGAACTGTCGGGAAGTTACCACCCTTCACTAAATCTGTTTCTTGTTCGGAACGGCTGCATACTCATCGCGACTCCTTCTGGAAGATATATCCATATACAACGCCTCTGCATGCGTATCACATCTCTGATGTTGGCGGAGTGGAACGTCGTCTCATCAAGATCTCGTACGAACCTCTTACTCCACCTTTCTCTACTGTCGAAGGCTTCGGAATCGTCTCATCGTGGCTGCATGGACTGCGCTCCAACGGCTATTCTCGTATCTGGAGTCTCCCAAGCAATGCATCCCACCACATAGTATCCGAATGAAGTCGGCCCATTCGATCGATTCGTCAAAACCTCATAATCCCCTAAGAGCTCAACACCATGGGTACGGTTTAATAGTATCGAGTACATACCACAGCATCGGTGGACTAGCCGTAGAAGGGCAAACCCAAGCCTCACTAATGGCACCACGGAACTACCACAAACCCTAAGGTTCAAAGGCTTTCACACGGTCATTATGTCGAGTTAGGGTTTCATTCTTCTAGAGGGTCCATAGAATTGCTTGCATGTCTTTCCGAATACTTTAAACTTGGAATATGGGTTTCTGACATTCGATCGCCTCTATCGACTCTCAACGTATCCGCGTGAAGTCGTCTCTAGCTGGAATCAATCTATCTGATGACCTCGCATCGAGGTAAGCGAACGAACCACGTGTCCTAGTCATTCATCCTCGAGTGACTAGCGACCTTCTATCATATCTCTAAGTACAACTTGTACTGCAATAGCTCCAACATCTAGCGCAATATCTCGTCGTTCGCAGCAGCAACTGGCTCATTCGTCTGCACGCTGAACAGTGCCTCCATCATCATGAATAAGCGATACATCAGTAGTCATCATATTCTTGTTGGCCTCTATCAGCGGCTCAATCCTCTGGTGCAAATCTGCACGTCCGAGAAATCTTATAACAGCGATCCATCAAACGCTCATGTCGTGAAAACATAATAACACGGCACATCTATGCAAATCGTATGTTCCTGGAATCACGCCCTGGTCAGTCCTCTTCCGTGACGAGCTCGTGCTGACCGCAACTCTAGCCGTAGCTCTCTCTGCCCATAATCATGGCAGCAAAACCATAAACCAATATCGATGAGGATAGATCATGAATGAATATAATGCTTTGCAAGGAAATGTACATCCTAAGGATTCTTAAGCGGAGTATCATATCGTAAATATGCCGCAGAACATACGTATGGTACGTCACTTTACTCAAGCTACCTACTCCATCAACCAAGGGTCATCCTACACTCCGAAGGTAAAACCTAACGCTCTGATACCAACTTTGTCACGGCCCGAAAGTACGGAACATGACCGACACATAAACTACGAAACGTCTCGAGGCGTACGTAATCGAAGTAATCCAAAACCCAGAAATCAAAACCAAGTAAAGCAGTAGATTGAAGGAAAAACCAATTCAATTCAAGTAGTTTAGCAACATAATCCGAAATATGCATTTTTAAAATCACAAGTCTCTTCTGAAAATTTCGGCAGAGTTTCCTTTGTAAATACTGGCCCCGAACGGGGTACAACATGATAAATATATACATAATGATAAACGGCATCCCCAAGCGGGAGGCAGCTCTTCGTCAATTGACGGTCACAACCACGCAAGCAATATAATATACAATGCCGAAGGGCGAGGATCAAACTCAGGATAAAAATCCAACATCATCAAGAAAACCAGAGGAAATCCATATAATACAGCGCGCGACTCTAAGGTTGAAAGAATATACACTTGTCTTCTATGTCTATCAAATAATACAAGTCTGGTTGATGGAGTTTTACTAGATACAACTGAAATAACAAATATACAAAGGTGGTCCTGATGCAAAAAGACCCACCTACCAAAGCAATCACCCGGAAGGAACAGTATGCCAGCAAAACCGCAACGAAACCTGTGCGGTAAAACCAGCAAGAAACTGTGGCACAACGGGGGTAAGTTGCCAACTCGTGAGTAGAAAACTTCTATGAGTAGAAATCGCATGCATGACGCTATCCTAGGTCATATCAAGAAATATTCTCAAATAAATATCCTGGTCCATCTATGTACAAGTGTAATACTACATCCTCGTGTCAGTATCTCAGATAACAACATATAAGATATATGATTTATGGATGCATTACTAATGGAACCAAAATACATCATGAATGAGACAACTGTTTTCTTTCTTTAATGAGATTTCTGTATGTATATAAATCGAGTATCATCAATGAAATCAACAGAGAAATCAGTGTCAAGTATCGACACAAAACATAAATCTCAATATCTCAATATCTCAGGCTCCTTCTATCCAGACTGTCCTGTATCATCAAATCTCAAAATCTCAGTGTCTCGACTCTCAATATCTCAATGCTTCGGGATCCGTCAGTCCGGATCGGCCCATATCATCAATCACACGACCACGAAAGGTATCCTCCGGATATCCGCCGCGCCAGGTAAAATCACCGGTAGGCAGTCTGCCCTTGCCGGGCTCATCGTCTACACCTCAAGCTTCTTGCCCTGGGGTAACTTAACGGGTCCACCATGTACCCGAGACGGTTTATCCAACTCCTCGAATCGGGTCTCAAAAATATCTCAGAACCGAGAAAACATCATGGTAGACAATACTCAACATATCAAGGAAAACCATATTTTTCTCTTTAAAATAATTCATCAGTTTTACAAAACTTTCACATGCGGTTTCCAAATCCAGAAAATATCAAGAATAATCCGAAATCATCAAGTCACCATGTCAATAACAATGAAAACCGGCATAAATCTCCATAATACTGTATAACCAATGAATATATGGATGCATCTGATATCATGCAATGAATGCAATAGTTAAAATAGCATTTGAAAGCTATAACATATTGCACTATCAACTTAGCAAGCTATGTCAAGCAATAGTATTTTCTAAAGTGTACGTGCCATGTCAATTACCGGAAGATGTGTGTGAGCCGGCAAGCAAGTGTACGTGGAACATACGCATCATCGGTAATGGTGCTGGTGTCCTGACAGCAGGGTTTCAAGACAATTACAGATAACATATGTACAAGCATGCAATGCGGTGAAACATCATGAAATGTACAGAAAGTGATGCAGTAACAGCAACACTGAAAATATACCTACCCAATACACGAGTCATACAGTTTGGTATATAAACATACTCATGACTCCCCACTTTTGATAAAGAGTATGACTCGAGCCCAGTCAAAAGGGTAAGGGAATCCTCCTAAGTCTGAGTCGATCTATACATATATACCTAGTAGTCGGTGATCTCGCCTCAACAGTATCACTTACGATACAATAAATAATATGACATCCTCGAGTGAAGAGTGCGGATCTATCCTCATAACTATGTCACGTATGGTAAATCTATCGTACAGCATCCCAAATCTGGGTACGGGTCAAATATCATATTTATCTCATTATTTATCTGAAATCCACATCATCACGTATCGTGAGCAGGGGGTACTGATCTAAGTCTAGTACACTACTAATATCATCAACGATATCATGATCTGGCTACTGATCTAAAGTCTCATACAATCCGATGTCATCAACACAATTTATCATATAGAAGTATACATTGCCCAAGCGATCCATTATAAATACCAAAACATATCTCATCTCATATCTCGATCATATTTCAACTATCATATATACATCATCATCCACATGGTATCGTTGTCCAACGATCCGCTATAACATCATGGCATATCTTGGTCACACATTAAATATCTCACGGCATCATGCCCAATCATATCGACTCATTCCCAAGTATCATATAACATTCTCTTCATCCAAATATATGAATACCAATATATATGTCCCTGATCAGTCGAAAATACTGCATCTTTTAACCGGCAATTTCCCTATCATTTGCACTCATTTAGAAGTGTACGGTATTCATATTTCACATATTAGCAAATCAGCCATTAAATATCAGATTGCATGTGTTAGACTCTAAAACCGACACTATAAAGAAAATTGACTGCATTTCATGGCATCATATCTGTTAGTTATATGTATGCCCTAGAGGCCATTACTGTACATTGGATGTATATTGTAGTGGATGCTGGGACATATATAGGTAGGACTTTCTTGCTCGACATGATAGTACGCTATCTGGTTGTACTTTATCTTAACATGTATACTCTATGTCTCTCTGATTACATGTTGATAAAGCCCTTAGGATGTGTACTCGACTTCCAGGACTATGATGCAGATCATACTAGTGGGGCCTGGGTAGTCAATGAGTACATCCTTCATTGTTCCTAGTCGTGGGAATATCGAGACGGGGCATCGATATTCCAGAGTAGACTAGCGCATATCTTCTCGACCCATGCGATGGGCGATGGATGATCCCATATCCATTGGTGTTTGACATCGAAGATGGTATGCGGGTGCTCAGTGGAGACTGGGTACACTGAACGGACTCGCCGAGAACTCCCAGATGGTATTATACCTCACGTCAGATGGCAGTTCTCTGGTGACACTGGTACAGCTTAGTCTGTTGACCCGAGATCGTCATAGAGTCTTGTGTGTCTCCCACTGTGCTTTGATTTCCACCCTACCACGGCTCTACTGAGTTGTGCAAACAGGTGGTTTTTGGGTACAGTCCCGATTCACATGGAGGCAATGAGCGATAGGAGGGGATTCGTCTCTCCCGGTATTGGGGGTTGATGTTGTACTATGCTCGACTGGCCATAACAGGAAATCCCTGGCCAGGGTTGCTGTGACCTACTGGTAAGTGTTATCGGTAGTTTCACGAATGTTATGGACCTCACGTCGGCATGACTTATCAAGCTATTGGGGTCTGACGTTTACCACCCCTAGGCGAGATATGCGACATATCAGACGAACAGACCGGACTGTACGGTAAGTGTTACTGGTTGGATTCACAGGAGTGTGAGCGGGCTTGCTCATCGATCTTCTGATCGCTCAATACCCGGGTGGCCGTTACGTTTAGCAGACCGCTTGCGGCTTGTGGGTGCTTGATATGATCATCATCTGCTGCCGGCGTATTGACGAGTCTTTAGAGTCCTACACAGAGGTTTCCTGGCTCAAGCGAAACGAAATAGGAGCGCATATGAGATATGTGCGGGACCGAGAATAATTCGAGTATGCGATACCGTATTACATTCTCGCGATCTATGTATCGATTGGTTATATGCGATATAACCTAGTTATCGAATCAAGGATTGATTCGATAAGGCGATACATATGATACTAGTCAGTTATATCCGATATGACCGGATCGTTAAATCAAGTGTTGATTTAATGATTTAGTGCATATTTATATATTTGATATATTACTTTGCGTTAACTAGTATTGGTTCACTTTAAATGGATTTTCTCACTTGAATTATGCAAGTTGTATATGTGATATACTTTTGTGCACATGTTTGTATCATGTTTGATGATACATGCTTACTTGGTTAAGTGTAAAGAATCAAACCATGGTTTAAGTTAATGATTAGGATTTTGATTATTTATTCATTTATCTTTCTTATTTATTCATTTTGGAAAAAGAAAAAGATAAATGAATGGTTGAATGTTTTGTTTTTAGTTGAAGTTTCTTGAAACTTTGACTAAGTCACTCTTTTGTTCTTATGCTTAACCCTAACCATCCTTTTAACCATGGTCTTTTCTCTACACTTAACTATAGTTGAAAGTATGATAAGTATTGATTTATTTTATCTAATTATTAAGACTTATCATAACTTCTTCTTCTTCTTCATCTTCTTCAACATGAAGAAAAAGCTTGTTACTCTAATGGCAAGTGATGAAAACTAGTGAGAAATCCAAAACTAAAGTCTACCCACTTCCTATTTCTTCATCCTCTACCTCTTGCCAAGTAGTAGAGTGTGTTTCCTTCACAAGTTTTCATGGCTTGGTGAAGGTAGAGCTTGATCTAGCGATGCCTCGACGTAGATCATCTTCGGCATGGACATCGACGACCTAGCTCGCCATTTCTCCGACGAAGCCGACGCTAGAGCCCGAGAATTCATTTGGACAGCGAGGGGACTTCGTTGCGGAGCTACTAGGCATTGGATGTCGACCTATGGGGGGTTCTCACTGTGTGACAGTGTGGCGAAGCATAGGCTCTTACCCCTAGGGTGTCCCGAGACCGGAAGGTGTTCCGGCGGGTTGTAGTCCTCGCGAGGGGGCATGCGTAAAAAGTTTGCTTTTTCGCCTATATATATCTAGTCAACGATCCGTTCTAGGGTTTCTCGGCACCGTATTTTTAGAAATTTGCATGTTTGATCACTTGTGAGACCTCACTAGGGTGCCCAGGAACCTTTCAGTGGTATCAGAGCCTAGCTAGAGCCTTAGGCGAAGTCCTGATGGAATTTGAAGTCCGAACGACCCGAAAACCCAACCCTAAATATGCTCTCTGTACATTTTTTAATTTCGGGGATTTTTCCATATTAAAAATATGCAGAAATATCAGCAGGAAAATCTAAGAGTAACTTTGCAATTCGTAACCCTAATTCCATCAAACTGCCGCGGTTCCGCGGCACGAGCGTGGCTCGTGCGGCGGTTCCGCGGCTATTTTGTCCTATCTTGCATTGAATTTGGCGCAGTAACTCATATTTGGCAGTGCTGGTTTCCCTGGGAATTTTTAATATTTATTAGAGAGTTGAAATTTCTGGGTTGATTTGGGAACTCGGTGTTTCGATCGGATTGTCAAATTTTGTCAGTGTGGCTTTCCGGATAAATTTGTTGAATATGTTAGAAAGTTCGACCGGATATAAATACCCACTTTTTCCCCTGCCGGGAAATTTCTAATTGTTGGATTTTTCCGTAGTTTAACGACGTTCTAAGTAGTGCAAGTAACTCGATGGACCCTCTAGAAGACAACAAACCTTAACTCGATTATGTGACCGTCTTGAACGGCCCTTTGAACCTTCGGGTTTGGGGCAGTACGGCGTGCCACATGTGAGGCGTTGGCTTGACCCTTCTACGGCTGGACCGTTGGTACTGAGGCACGAACTGAATGTTGTTAGACTTATTTCATGTGTTGAGTAGTATCGGGAAAACTTGGGTGTTCGATTGTTCGATCGAAAAGTTTAGCATTTTCTATTTATCCGGAATGTGATACAATACTTGGAATTCGCAAAAAGTTATGAGATAACGGAATGAATGTTATAAACATAGCACTTTAGTCTCACTTGATCGGTTGCCACGGAATTTTGATGTGATCAAAAGTCCGTTGCAATCACGTAGTGTACGCGGATACTCGCCGGGTAAACTTAATAGACAGCCACACTCCATAGCCCCGACCAAGTGACTGTAGGAGAACCCCATCGCCGAAAGCATCCGTTCGGGTGCTCGCGGAAGCGGTGTTCCGCCTCGGTGCACTTTGTCGACGGCGTCGGGGGTGCGGCCGTCTACTGAAGTTTGCGACGAGCATTCGATCAGAATGTCGGGAATCCTGTTGAATTGCTCGACTTGATATTGAAAAGACTTTTCGATAATGAGACTAAAATGCGGGGTTTATAATTGTTAGGCATGTGATGTCTAAGGAATTCATTTGGTCAGGCATGCGATGTCTGAGGTGGTTGCGGATTCCAACTGTTGTAGTTTTACACTTTCTTTTCTGTGACCGTAAGTGTAATATGTGATATCGCCGGTTTTGTTGCTATATGTCAACGACAATTGGGATGCGCATATTTACTTACGTTGATGACATGTGATGTTATGTGTTGCTGGATATGTTATATTGGATCGTCGTGTTTGAATAGCCGGGGGTTTTTATGTGAGATGAGTGTTTTTCGTTTTCATTCATGTAAAAACTTGTATGTAATATTCTTTTATTGGGGCACTTCCAGGTTGCGGAAGTCGTCACCCGTTGTATATTATTTACTTTTCTGCACTAGGATAGACCCAAGGAGGGGAGCACAAGTAACCGGGTTCTGGGGTCCAGTGGGAGACCAACTCGAGGAGTCGAGTCCGGGTCTCCTAACCCTAGAATTAGTAGGGTTGCTTGCCTCTCTCGTAGGGGTCTAGGGGTGTGGGATTGGCTATTCATCACGACCGTGGAATCCGTGTTTTATACTGGCTCGTATTGAAAACACGGACGTCCTAGTATATCCAATATTTCATATGATTCTTTCTGCTGCGTTATCTGTGATGTGATCATGCGATGTTCTCTGCTCTGTTGAGATAGATGTAGTATATAGTATATATGATATATTATATAGACGTTACTTATGCTTTACACCCACGCTAGCCCTGCCCCGCTCTGCCGTTAGTTACCTAACCTAACGGTGCACGAGGGGACATCGAGGCGAATGCGGATGGCATAAGTGTACGTCATATTTATCTGTGATATTTAGGTAATTTAAATGATGGGATATTCATTAATGAGATTAATGAAAGAAAATAAACATAATTGATGTTGTGGAATCGAATTTCAAAATAAAACAGGTAGCTACAGTTCTTGCTTTGCATCGTGGTGTTCCTTGTAGAACATCCTGCACCTTATTCGATAGGGAAAGGACCGAGATCCCTTCACCGGGAGTGACTCCTTTAGCAATAACTGGCAGATGCTACATCACTCGGTTTGTCTTTTGATCGCTTCTATAGTTTCCGCTTTGCACAGTGATATATATGATATATCCAGCACCTCATTCGACGAGGAAAGGGCCGACGATCCCTTCACCGAGAGTGACCCCTTTAGCAAAACTAGAAAAGCTTCAAAAATATTCCATTTAAAAAACCATTTGATTCCGCAACGAGATCAAGTTCAAAGCGTTAAAGGTTTTCACAAAAACCAGCCGCAACCCTCCGTCATTTTAGGAAGTAGAGTACTTAGTATTCATGCTGTGTTTGTTGACCATAGTCAAGGCACAGTGTACGGTAGCTAAGTGATGTCTTCCTACACCGCATATGATGCGATTAGTTAGGACAGTCGCGTGACTTTGTTGACCTTAGTTAAGGGTCATGTGGGTGGGTCTAATTAATCACGAAATGACGGGTAGAACTTGACTAGTACTTATGATTTGTTGACCATAGTTAAGGTCATAGGTGCTAAGGGTAAAAACCTTTATCGGGAGTTTCAAGTGTTGAAATTTGCAATGAGATTGCATACCTTCTATATGATAGTTGGATCCCGATACCCACTGCGAGTAATTGTTACTCCTGGGAGAGTTTTGCACTTTACAATTAGCCGATCAAGTAGGTGTCTAGAAAGGTGTCAACGAGGTTACGCCTCTGGGAAAACGAGGTTTACAGTAATTAGGTCCGTGCGAAAGCACGGGGAACCTCCCTCAAAGTACCGACACTGGCCTGGCTGAAAGATTGGCGAACTTGTAGAGTGTAATTAATCCCGGCTAGTCTTTCCTTTTAGGGTTTGAAGGAAGATTTGATAAAAAACAGTGGGAGCCATCCTGATTAGATAAAATATATAACCAATCTGATCTTGCAAGAGCGCATGCAGAGTGTTTTCTTCTCTCTCTCTCCAGGTAGCGACCATATCACGCCTTAATCAAGATAATAATATGGATGTATTGACCGAACCTGCTTGTTATACTGAGCTGGGGAACGTTGGTCCCACTCCAACTTATAATTGTTATAAGACAGAGCAGGAAATAGGGAATACCAAGATTCCTATGCCGCCCAAACGAAGAGAGTGCATGCTGATGCATCATCTTCGGGTGTGTTCATTACAAAGAACTGTTTCTCAGTATCCTCTGAATCCTGGGTATTTGATACCGGATCGGGATCCCAGATATGTAATATGTTACATAGGGCTACAAAAGGGTAGAAAAACTGAGAACGGGTGATAAGTTTCATGAGACAGAAAACGGGGCAAGTGTTGCAGCCAAGTCTGTTGGTCACTGTCACCCTGTATTATGAATACATTGATTCTGAACAAATGCTGTCTTTATTACTAAAGAAAGGATATAATTTTGTATTGATGGATAATGTTTTGAACATTTCTTATATCAAAAGTTGATCGGTTCAGGCACGTTATCTAAAAGCATTGAAGTTCTAAATCAAACTCCAGATCCTAGTATACAGAACACACACAAGAGGAAGAGTTCAGAAATGAACGAATCCTTCTTGGGGCATTGTAGACTAGGTCACATCAATGCGACCCGACTGGCTGAAGTTACATTTTAGATGCATATTTAAATCAGTTTGAATTTACATCTTGTGAAACTTGTCAGTCATGTCACAAAGATTAGATGACCATAGCTCTGTTTATTAGAAACAGAGAAAGAGTCAGTAAACTCTTGGGACTGTTACATAATGATGTATGTAAAGTCTCCTGTCTACACATGCCAGGACTGGTTCTTTATACTTCATTATATTCTCTGATAATCTCTCAAGATTTAGTCATATGTTCCTGTTGAAACATAAGTCCGAACCTTTTGAGATATTCACAGAATATAAGTTAGAAGTAGAGAACCAAAATACGGGTATAAGTATTATGTCCTATGATAAGATCAGGGAGGAGAATACTTGTGCATAGAATTCCTGGACTATTCTAAAGGAGAATGAGATTTTCTCTCAGTGTTACTCCTCTGAATACACCACAGCACAACGGTGTATCAGGGCGGAGCAATTGCACAATATTAGATATGGTGTGCTCTATGATGAGTATTACTGAGTAACCTATTTCCTTTTGGGGTTATGCACTTGAGAAGCTGCATACCTATTGAATTAGGTTTGAATCAAATCAGTGCCTACCACTCCATATGAGATATGGTATGGGAAGAACCCATCTCTTAAGCTAGTTAAGATTTGGGGTTGTCCGGCCTATGTTTAAAGCAAAATCCGGACAAGATCGAGGCAGGATCAGTTCTGTAGAACTGGAAAGGTTCCAGCTATACAAAACTGCAGTTGATAATTTGACAGAACCATAAGATTCTATAGTTCCCGACGAACCTCAGCCTCTCCGCCGATCTAGTAGGGTTCCTCATCCGCCTGAGAGATACCTCGGTTTCTCGATGACAGTGGGAGCAAGGAATGCATCATGAGATGATGACCCAACTAGTTTCGAGCAGGCCATCAAGAGTAGGGACTCTGTAAGAATGGCTGGATGCTTAGCGATCTGAGATGGAATCCATGTACACCAGCAAAGTATGGACTTTGGCTGCTATATCTGAAGGGTTAAATCCCCATCAGGAGCAAGTATATCTTGAGAAGATTACTTGGTGTAGATAGAAAAGTTGAGACTTTCAAAGCTAGGCTTATTAAAGGTTTTGGTCATCAACCAGGCATGGATAATGATGAAACTTTTTCCAAGTGACTATGCTTAAGTCCATCCGGAACCTACTTAACATTTCTACATACCATGACTACGATATCTGGTGGTTGGGTGCCTTGACTGCTTTTCTAAATACTGATTTAGAAGAGAACTTCTATAAGAACACAGCCAGAGGTCTTCGTAAACAGTGGGAGCAGCGGAAAAGTGTGTGAGTTACTTTACATAATGAAGCAGGCATCGCGGAGTTGGAACGCCTGTTTTGATGTGATAGTCAAAGTGTTTGACTTCATCAAAATGGTAGACAAACCTTGTATATACAAAAGGGTGGTAGAGAGTAAGGTGGTCATCTTCGTATTGTACGTAGACAACATACTCTTGATAGGAAAAGAGTTTCCTATACTATAATCGGTCAATCTCCTATTATCACTAGGATTCTCCAAATAGGATCAAAGTGATACCTCCTAAATCCTGAGTTTTCATCTATGAGATAGATGTAATTGGATGCTAGGATTCTCACTAGATGTAGTGAGATGGTATCAATCGATCCTGGGGAGAATCACTGGAAGAGTTCCAGGGTGATAAAGACGACTGAATGTCAGTTACAGGCACTGTCTTTACCCTCAGTAAAGGGACGGTATGTTGGAAGAGTTCCAAGCTCGATACCGTGGCAAACTAGACGATAAAGGCTGGTAACATCTCTATTAATGATACTACCAAAGAGGCAGTTTGGGTGTATATTGGTTCATAAGATGAACTAGGTTCCTGCCATTGTATGACAATGGAAGTGTGGCTTCGGCCCTGGAACCCTGGTCCCATCAGTGACCCAGACAAATTCTGAGGCAGCATCACCTGATCATAGAGATAGTTGATCTCCAGGGTGATCGAGGTTAGGAGAGAAGATTCAGAGGACAACACGGCGGATCCACTCACGAAGGCCTTTTCCCAGATAGAGACTCATATGGGATGGTTGAGTATTAGATACTGCGACCACTGCTACAGATGGCCCTAGTGCAAGTGGGAGATTGTTAGTCATATGTATGCCCTAGAGGCCATTACTGTACATTGGATGTATATTGTAGTGGATGCTGGGACATATATAGGTAGGACTTTCTTGCTCGACATGATAGTACGCTATCTGGTTGTACTTTATCTTAACATGTATACTCTCTGTCTCTCTGATTACATGTTGATAAAGCCCTTAGGATGTGTACTCAACTTCCAGGACTATGATGCAGATCATACTAGTGGGGCCTGGGTAGTCAATGAGTACATCCTTCATTGTTCCTAGTCGTGGGAATATCGAGACGGGGCATCGATATTCCAGAGTAGACTAGCGCATATCTTCTCGACCCATGCGATGGGCGATGGATGATCCCATATCCATTGGTGTTTGACATCGAAGATGGTATGCGGGTGCTCAGTGGAGACTGGGTACACTGAACGGACTCGCCGAGAACTCCCAGATGGTATTATACCTCACGTCAGATGGCAGTTCTCTGGTGACACTGGTACAGCTTAGTCTGTTGACCCGAGATCGTCATAGAGTCTTGTGTGTCTCCCACTGTGCTTTGATTTCCACCCTACCACGGCTCTACTGAGTTGTGCAAACAGGTGGTTTTTGGGTACAGTCCCGATTCACATGGAGGCAATGAGCGATAGGAGGGGATTCGTCTCTCCCGGAATTGGGGGTTGATGTTGTGCTATGCTCGACTGGCCATAACAGGAAATCCCTGGCCAGGGTTGCTGTGACCTACTGGTAAGTGTTATCAGTAGTTTCACGAATGTTATGGACCTCACGTCGGCATGACTTATCAAGCTATTGGGGTCTGACGTTTACCACCCCTAGGCGAGATATGCGACATATCAGACGAACAGACCGGACTGTACGGTAAGTGTTACTGGTTGGATTCACAGGAGTGTGAGCGGGCTTGCTCATCGATCTTCTGATCGCTCAATACCCGGGTGGCCGTTACGTTTAGCAGACCGCTTGCGGCTTGTGGGTGCTTGATATGATCATCATCTGCTGCCGGCGTATTGACGAGTCTTTAGAGTCCTACACAGAGGTTTCCTGGCTCAAGCGAAACGAAATAGGAGCGCATATGAGATATGTGCGGGACCGAGAATAATTCGAGTATGCGATACCGTATTACATTCTCGCGATCTATGTATCGATTGGTTATATGCGATATAACCTAGTTATCGAATCAAGGATTAATTCGATAAGGCGATACATATGATACTAGTCGGTTATATCCGATATGACCGGATCGTTAAATCAAGTGTTGATTTAATGATTTAGTGCATATTTATATATTTGATATATTACTTTGCGTTAACTAGTATTGGTTCACTTTAAATGGATTTTCTCACTTGAATTGTGCAAGTTGTATATGTGATATACTTTTGTGCACATGTTTGTATCATGTTTGATGATACATGCTTACTTGGTTAAGTGTAAAGAATCAAACCATGGTTTAAGTTAATGATTAGGGTTTTGATTATTTATTCATTTATCTTTCTTATTTATTCATTTTGGAAAAAGAAAAAGATAAATGAATGGTTGAATGTTTTGTTTTTAGTTGAAGTTTCTTGAAACTTTGACTAAGTCACTCTTTTGTTCTTATGCTTAACCCTAACCATCCTTTTAACCATGGTCTTTTCTCTACACTTAACTATAGTTGAAAGTATGATGAGTATTGATTTATTTTATCTAATTATTAAGACTTATCATAACTTCTTCTTCTTCATCATCTTCTTCAACATGAAGAAAAAGCTTGCTACTCTAATGGCAAGTGATGAAAACTAGTGAGAAATCCAAAACTAAAGTCTACCCACTTCCTATTTCTTCATCCTCTACCTGTTGCCAAGTAGTAGAGTGTGTTTCCTTCACAAGTTTTCATGGCTTGGTGAAGGTGGAGCTTGATCTAGAGATGCCTCGACGTAGATCATCTTCGGCATGGACATCGACGACCTAGCTCGCCATTTCTCCGATGAAGCCGACGCTAGAGCCCGAGAATTCATTTGGACAGCGAGGGGACTTCGTTGCGGAGCTAAGGAGGTAGACAAACGGATCTACAAAGGTTGTATTTCCGTATTCTAGTAGTTAAGTGTTAACTAGTTTGCTTTTTCGCCTATATATATCTAGTCAACGATCCGTTCTAGGGTTTCTCGGCACCGTATTTTTAGAACTTTGCATATTTGATCACTTGTGAGACCTCACTAGGGTGCCCAGGAACCTTTCAGTATCATCTCTATATTATGCAACACTTGTTTCAAGATTTGTGCAGGAAAATGCAGGATCAAAAGAGGCTGATAAAATGCACCAGCTCCATGTTTTGAGATCCGGTAGCAATCTAGAAGGAAAAATACAATTCAACATGTCAGATAAAGCCCCAAACATCATCCCAAGACCACTACAAAGAGCCCAAGCCCCAAGGAGCCCACATGGCCGCGGAACCGCAGCTGGAGCCGGCTTGCGCCGCGGTTCCGCGGCGGTTTGTCGACTTCACCTCCTCAAATTTGGTGCATTATTCAACTCTCAGCTCCTACAATTCAGCAAGACATGTCAAATTCCAGAATATTCCAGAGGCTTCTGCCAGTTCAGCAAACTAGGGTTTCTAAGCTTAAACAACCCTAGCTTAAAGCCTATGCTAAACTCCTAACAAACTCTTTCGAGAAGCTCCTCAACAAACTTTTGGAGGGAATTGTAATTTCAAACCTAGACCCAGGGTTTGATTGTCTATAAATAGGAACCTAGACCTAGGGTTGAGATTATCCATTCATTGAATCTAGAATCTAGAATCTAGAACCATTCAATCTTTACTTTTTCATTTTACCCCTTTCTTCTTCTTCCACCACAAGTCTAGTGACAAGACTTGTGTGAAACCCTAAGCCTAATTCCAATCAAAAGCCAAGATCCCGAGTACCACATCAAGCAAGAAGCCCTTCAACCTTATATGAGCGGAGCCGATCTTCAACAGAGCAAGTGGTCCAAGCCGATCCACGACTCACGGAGAAAAGCGAAGCCAAATCGACAATCTAGTTCTTCCTCTTGTAGTTCTTGAGCGACTGTAATGAAATTGTTGATATAAATAAAAGGTGATATTCTTTTATCTTGTTTTCTTTAAATTCTTGCATCATGATTCGATCTCAATTTGTAGTTGTAGTTCTTGTTGTAATGTTTGAGTAATACTCCGCTTGTCGAGGAGTCGAGACGATCAATAGAATGATGATGTAACATATTTTAAATCGATTCTCGAGTCCTACGAGTTTTGTAAACCATAGCAATTTCAAGAACCGACGACCCAGTTTCGTGCGATGCTTTCTTGATTGATATCGCTCGAAATTGGGGAGTGACGATCGTTTCTTGAAAATGCTAGAGGCTAGAATGTGAATGATATCGACGAAAGAACAAGGGTTAAATGATGAAACCCTAGTTTCATGAGAAAGCCCTAACTCTCATCGATCATCATCGATCTAGTATCAATTCTTCGAAGGACAAGAATACGATATCTTGATATTACATCACGTCTATAGATCCGATCGATTCCTGTGAGCCTCATTTAGATTCTTGACATTTGGTTGGAAATATCATCGAAACCCAATTCTCGATTGTTTATCATTTTCTTGATTCTTGATTAGACTAGTGACACCTGAATCAATCGATAAAATCTTGAATCATGTTTTCTTTTCTTTTCGATTAACTTTTCAATTCAAACAAATCAAACATAGAAACGAATCGCACAATCCCTGTGGACGATCCGCACTCGCTTACGATCTACAACCGACACCGTAATTGATTGCGGTCAAAAATAATTCTTTGATTGTCAATTTTATTCAATTTTCTAAATACCGACACAAAGAAATTCATTCGATTTACACACGACACAGTCTTGAAAAATAGAATCAATCAAATGGCGCCGTTACCGGGGATCATTTGAATTGATTTACACAAACAAGAATTCATTAGAACAATCAAATGGTGTCGTTGCCGGGGATCGCGCGCTAATTCGTTTTATATTGAAGTTTGAATTGAAAGATTTATTCCATTGTAATTTTGTGATCAAAATTCGCGCAAAAAATCTAAACAATTTGTTGTGGTTCATTGCAAGGAGATCTGGAGCTTGCTGTGAAATTGGAAAATTTTTTGGAATATACCAGAGAGCTGAGGGAGTCTACAGAGCCTCTCTACTGAAATTTGGTGTAGTGTTCCTCTCATTCGACCGTGGAAGGGCGGCATTAAGCAGCTATTGCGGCGGAACCGCGGCCTGTTCAAGGCATCTCTGCACCAATTTCTCTCAGGTAACTCCTTACTTTCTTATCTCTTACCTCATCTGCTCCAATTAACGGTTTGTGCAGGCTTCTTTGCAAATAATCGCAGCACGCAAATTGAAAAATTAAAATTTGTGCGTGTTTTTGTTTCTTGGTTGTTTGCATTCTAAATACGGATATTAAGTGGCACGGCCAAATCCAAATTAGGTGGGGAGTTCATTACCCTTCCTAGGCCCCGAAAATCACAAAACTTGCATCCGCATTTACCCCAATTAACTAAAAAAGATCTAGAGATGACTTTAAGGACCGTCGCGCTCACTTAGGACAGAAGAAGGCCATGGGTAATTCATTGCTTATCCGCGTTTCTCTTGTGGTGTCTAGGCAAGTGTGTAATTAGGCCCACTACTTACGTAGTGGAGAACCTCCTACTTACCTGGCACTTACCTGGCCACAGGAGAGACAAAGAGGCAGTGGAGGATTTTATCCTGCGTCTTGCCTTCTGGCAGTTAGGAGCGGTCTAGAGATCTGACATAGGCGACCTCTAGAATTAGGGTTTTGTTGCTGCATTTGTTGTGTCGCATCATTTTTTCAAAAATCCGTCCCTTTTTCAAAAGCAAACACCGCATTCATTCATTACCCCAAATTATAAGCCACGCTGCCACTTGTACTAACCCATTTTAGTGCAAGATAGGCTGGACACGGGATTTTAGTGCCCGTTTAGTCCGCGTACCCTTTATCGACTCCGAAGTCGATATTTCTCCATTTACCTTTCCTTTATCCACTACCACACCCACTTCGATGGATCCACCCCCATCGAACATCTTTAACCCTAATCTGCCGCCGTCCGTTGGTGCGCAGAATCCACCCCGCATCTCTCCAAGAGAGGTGCTATCCACTGCGAAGTCCTCTTTCGACCTGCTTATCCACACCACCAGCCAACGGGGATAATTTTGAAATTAAACCCCAATACATCAACCTTTTACCCAAATTCCACGGACTCGAGACTGAGGACGCTTACGTTTTCATTACCAAATTTGAAAACGTATGCGCAATGATGGGTACGTCACAACTTTCATTGGATGCTATGCGTCTACGTCTTCTTCCATTTACTTTGTGCGATATAGCCGAGAAGTGGCTATCTAATATTACCACACACTCTATCACGAATTGGGAAGAATTCGTAGCGGCATTCCTTAAGAAATTTTACCCAATACAAATGACAGCTCGAATCCGTAGCGAACTGAATCAATTTGCCCAGCTCCCTACTGAACCATTTTCAAAATTCTTTGAACGTTTCAAGGATCTATTGGTTCAATGTCCTCATCACGGCATCCCGAGATGGGATCTTTGCTGAATCATATATGAGGGCATTAACCCAAACACTAAACAGAACCTTGAAAACACGTGTCAAGGTACTTTTATGACTAAGGATGATGGGAAAGCTTGGAAATATTTAGAAGAGTTTGCTGAAAAATCACTACAGTGGGAGAGTGGAACCCAACCATTGAATAGGGATGGCGTAGACCAAATAGATGTGTCCATAGGTGTTCGAGCTGAGATGGCAGCAATGCAAAAGAAGCTCGATTCTATGGAACACAAATTTGCAGCAGCCTCCCTAAACCAAATGTCGCTCCCCAAAACTGTTTGTGGGTGCTGTTCTGATCCGTCTCATTTAACGGAAGAATGTCTATTAAACTCTCCGTTTCAAGGTCACGAGCATTCTAATGCCGCATTCCAATGACCCAGAAACGATCCATATTCTTCCACGTAAAATCAGGGTTGGAGGAATCACCCGAATTTTGCTTGGAACCAACAACAATCTCAAAACACGGTTCCAATCCAAAATAATTTTCAAAGGGCTCTTCCTCCACAACAGCAACCACTTCAACTCACTCAACACCCCTACCAGTCACAAAATTTCCACAACCAGGTCAACACTCCTGCACAGTCTAATCCTATGCAGTTGTCCTGTTCTGACGAATTCTCTCAATTCACTCAAACCATGAAATCACTTTTGTCAAATTTCATAGAGGTTTCGACTGAGATTAGATCTTCCGTCAGTGAGATAAAGAAAAACTCAGCGTCTCAAGCTGAGAGTATCAGATCGATGGAAGCTGAAATCGCACGTCTTAAAGCCGAAATGAGTGCGAGAGAAAAAGGGAAACTTCCTTCTCAACCCCTACAGAACCCTGGGCATTACAATGTAAATGTCGTCACAACATTGAGATCGGGAAGAGTGCTGAACAATCATGTCGGGGAAGGAGTTGATGATATTGGAAATCATATCAACACTCCGGCTGAGACCTTTCCTCACACACACACTTCTACTTCTGATCCTTGTTCTTCTACCACACCACCTTCTCGCGAGCCTATTCTCCATTTCCCACTAGGATCGACACCTCAGTATAGCCCTTCTAGTTCTCCACAGACGGTCCCCACACCTCTTTTGGGATCTCGTCTACCCCCTCTTCCTTCTCCTATGATGGACCCGATGCTTATTGCGAAAGCTCCTTACCCGAATCGGTTAAGGGGTAATAGAACGAGTCCTCATATGGAGAAAATTATGGAAATGTTTAAACAGGTTAACATCAACATCCCTCTCCTAGATGCGATTCAACAAGTCCCCGCTTATACGAAAATTCTTAAGGACTTGTGCACTAGGAAGAGGAAGACTCAAGTGCCGAAGAAGGTCTTTATGTCTAATAATATTAGCACTGCTTTTATTCCCCAGCTACCAAAGAAACGAAAGGACCCAGGATGTCCTACAATATCGATTTCTATTGGGGGTAAAAATATAAATCGTGCTCTTTTAGACCTTAGCGCAAGTGTAAACCTACTTCCATATTCTGTCTATGAGCAATTAGGGATTGGAGAGCTGAAACCTGCTCACTGCACTCTCCAAATGGCAGACCGTTCAATCACCAAACCAAGGGGTGAACTAGAGGATGTGTTGATAAAGGTCGGGGAATTTGTTTTCCCTGTAGACTTCATTGTGCTTGAAACACAGCCTATAGTAAACCCCCGGGGCCAAATTCCGGTGATTCTGGCTCGTCCTTTCCTTGCCACTTCCAACGCTGTTATAAACTGTAGAAATGGTTCAATGAACTTATCATTTGGAAATATGACCGTTGAACTAAATATCTACAAAGTTGGAAGTCAGCCATCAGAACCCTCTATATTCTTGATGTGTGCTTTGTCCACGAGATCGCTCCCGATAGTTGTGGAGTTGAGGAACTATGTTTTACTGATCTCGACGACATTACCACATCTCTGTTTGACTTTACACAAGATCTTAGTGAGGACACTTTACCTACACTTGAGTCCTGCACCCCTGACTTTTCTCCACCCGAGTCTGTATCTTTCACAGGCTCTGAGCTTCTTTGTAAATCCAAAAATCACTCAATGATCCCTCCTTCTATCATTTCTCCGCATGAATTAGATCTCAAAATTATACCTTCTCATCTTAAATATGTTTATTTAGGTGAGAAGGAGTCTTTACCAGTTATAATATCCGCTTCTCTAGTATTAGAGTAAGAGAATGCACTTTTATCGGTATTGAGATATAACAAAGAGGCGTTTGGTTGGAGTATGGCAGACATCAAAGGTATTAGTCTCTTGATAGTTGAACATCATATACATGTGATGGGTGATGCCAGACCAACCCGAGAACCACAGAGACGGTTGAATCCCGTCATGAAGTAAGCGGTAATGAAAGAGATCGTCAAATGCTTAGATAATGGTATTATATACCCCATCTCCGGTAGCCAATGGGTGAGTCCTATACATGTCGTTCCTAAGAAATCCGGCATCACTGTTATAACCAATGAGGCAAATGAGTTGATTCAGACACGCGCCCAAACTGGGTGGCATGTATGTATTGATTATAGAAAACTCAATGCTGCCACGAGGAAAGACCACTTTCCTTTACCATTCATTGATCAAATGCTGGAACGCTTAGCGGGACGAGAGTATTATTGTTTTATGGACGGATACTCAGGCTATAATCAGGTCCCCATCGCCAAAAAGGATCAAGATAAAACCACTTTTACTTGTCCTTTTGGTACCTTTGCTTACAGTCGCATGCCCTTTGGGTTATGCAATGCTCCCGCTACCTTTCAGCGGTGTATGATGGGGATATTCTCTGGTATGGTAGAGAATTTTCTGGAGATCTTTATGGACGATTTCTCGATTTTTGGAGACTCTTTTTCCGATTGCCTATCGAATCTTGAAGCTGTTCTTACTCGTTGCAAAGAGAAGAACTTAACTTTGAACTGGGAAAAATGCCACTTCATGGTCCAAGAAGGAATTGTTTTTGGACATGTCATTTTCACAGAAAGGCATTGAGGTTGGCAGAGCTAAGATAGATGTCATTCAAAACCTCTCTCATCCCAAAAGCGTCAAAGATATTCGATCTTTCCTTGGCCATGCGGGCTTTTATAGGAGATTCATTAAGGACTTTAGCAAAATTGCTTGACCTTTAACTCTTCTCCTGGCCAAGGATACGACCTTCCATTTTGACTCGGACTGTAAGACAGCTTTTGACTCACTTAAACACTCACTCACTTTAGCCCCCATGCTATCATCGCCAAATTGGGACTACCCCTTTGAGCTAATGTGTGACGCATCCGATTTTGCAGTAGGGGCAGTCTTAGGACAGCACATCGAAAAGATGCCACACGTGATATACTATGCTAGTAAGACCCTGAATGATGCGCAAATCAATTATACAACCACCGAAAAAGAACTTTTAGCGGTTGTATTTGCATTAGAAAAATTCAGGCCTTACTTAATTGGCTCACCTATAGTTGTGTATACTGACCATTCCGCCTTAAAACATCTTCTGGCGAAGAAAGATGCAAAAGGTCGACTAATACGTTGGATCCTTCTGTTACAAGAATTTGATCTTGTTATCAAAGATAAGAAAGGATGTGAAAATGTAGTAGCTGACCATCTTTCACGCATCGCTTCATCCCTTGTGACCCTGCCGATCAATGATTCGTTTCCTGACGAACAACTCTTGAACGTATCCAATGAACCATGGTTCAGGGATATTGTGAACTATCTTGTCACGGGACTTATACCGAGTGATTGGTCAAAACAGGACAAATACCGCTTTTATCCCAAGTAAAACACTTTTACTGGGATGATCCATACTTGTTTAAGTATTGTCCTGATCAGATCATTCGCCGGTGTGTCCCGAAAGAAGAGTTCAAGAGTGTTCTTTCTTTTTGTCATGATCAGGCTTGCGGGGGTCACTTTGGTCCTAAAAAGACGGCGTAGAAGGTTTTGCAATGTGGATTTTATTGGCCGACCTTATTCAAGGACGCATTTGAGCATTGCAAAACCTGTACACAATGTCAGTACAGGGGTAGAATATCCCGGAGAAATGAAATGCCTCAACAACCCATCTTGGTTGTTGAAATCTTCGATGTTTGGGGCATTGACTTTATGGGTCCCTTTCCCAACTCCTTTGGGAATTTGTACATACTGCTAGCGGTTGATTATGTCTCAAAGTGGGTTGAAGCCATTCTATGTCGCACTAATGACAAGAAAGTTATCATTAAGTTCTTGAAAGAGAATATCTTTTCGCGATTTGGACACCCACGCGCTATTATTAGCGATAATGGGACACATTTCTGCAACAGGTCTTTCGAGACTTTAATGCGGAAATACTCAATCAACCACCGACTTTCTACACCCTATCATCCCCAAACAAGCGGGCTGGCTGAAATCTCAAACAGACAAATCAAACTTATCCTGGAGAAGACTGTTGCTAAAAATAGAAAAGACTGGTCGACCAAACTGACGGATGCTCTTTGGGCATTCCGAACTGCATTTAAAACTGACCTAGGAATGTCTCCATATAGGATAGTGTTTGGGAAAGCATGTCACTTACCTGTCGAGATAGAGCATAAAGCATTGTGGGATATTAAGGAAATAAATTTTGATCTAAACCAAGCCTGCAACTTTCGGAAGCTGCAAATTAATGAGCTAAGGGATCTCCACGATGAAGCTTATGATAACGCTGTAATCATAAAGAATAGGACTAAAGTTTTTCACGATAAAAACATTTTGAGGAAAACATTTTCACCTGGTCAACAAGTCCTTCTTTATAATTCACGATTACACCTTCACGCGGGTAAGCTCCGATCTCGGTGGAAGGGACCTTTTGTTGTGCGGACTATATGCCCGCACGAGGCAGTAGAAGTAGAAAATGTTAAAAATGGCACCTTTTTCAAAGTGAATGGACATAGACTAAAGCCGTATTTTTCCACTGACCCCACGGAGGAGCTCCTATTCTTACAGGAGCCAGTTTATTTGGATTAAAATTCCTTCGTCTCACCTTCATGTCCAGTATATCTTTGCATCATCTTTTGAATGGAGGTGAGTGAAAAGAGTAAGTTTGGGGGAAGTTCTTCACTTATATATTTTTCCCCCACTAATAATTCCTCCCAGACGTACAGGTTTTGTAGATATAGCTGTTGGCAACAGTGAGAACACTGTTGAAAACAAGTTTGGGGGAGGTTTGTGCTTATTTTTGCATCATTTGCATAAGCACAAAACATTTCTTTAAAAACTTATAAAAATTTAAAAATTTTCAAAATCCATAAAAATTTAAAATCTTCAAAATATAAATAATTTTAACATTTAAACATTTTTTGTACATAAATAAGATAATGAAAGTTTAGATAGTGAAAAATTACATCCATGAGATTAGAAAAATTTAAGAAAACCAAGAAAATTAGAAGTTTTCTTATACGAACTAGTAATAAGCAGTTATGAGCCGTTGTCCCAAGGGTTAGTAAGATGAAAGACGTCACTAATCTGAGGATAAAAATAAGTCTGAAAAATAGTTTCTATTCTGGAAGCCAAACATTTTGAATGTTGATACCCTGCTATTCGCACTTACACACGTCTTAAAGCCTGGGATAGTAGAGGATACCTTGAAATGCTCTTGTCTTAAAGCCAAAAGTATGAAAGAAATAAAAAATGAAATGAAGAAAATATAAATTGGTGATAAAAATGGACACTGGTTTTGTTATCTCCGAGGGCAATAAAAAAAATGTATACCGAGGGTGCCTTTTCACCTAGTGCCCTAAGGCCAACTGGTCTGGGAGTCACTGCTATGCCTGAGGTGGTGCAAGACGAGGAAAATACACCAAGTAAGCAAGCACAGGAGTAATCGATCGGTTAGTACCTCAAGAAGTATTAACGGTCGCATGAAAGTGTGTGAGCAATCTCATCTAAATATTCATTAATTAAAAAGTACTGAGGCTGATGGGCAAGAGTATTATAGCTTGAATTGAATTCTCCGGGTGTAGGGATGTCTTTACACACACGCAGGGTGATATGATCGATGTTTGGAAGAAAGATAGGAATGAAAAATAAGACGATGTTTTATTGGAGGAGGACGTGATTTCTGACATCTTTTCATGACCATTAAGATAGGGCTCATGACAACCGAAAAGCTAGCTTAGTTGGAAACCCTAATTTTCAAGGCTTTTCTTTTACAATTCTTGTCTTTAAATGTAATATTCATGATCTTCCTTTTATTATTGGATTTTGTGGGTGCAATCCGCTGAAAACCCTCAGGAGACAACACTCCTCGTACTAGGGACACCTAGAGCTTTAAAGGCTTGTTGCACGTGCTCAGTGCAATCGTGTTGCCTACGAAAGTGTGCTAGTTAGTTTTTCTTTTTCTTTATTTTCTCCTTCTCTTTTTAATAAAACAGTTCACTCGAGACGATCGAAAATAAGTTTGGGGGAATTTGATCAGTCGAAAATACTGCATCTTTTAACCGGCAATTTCCCTATCATTTGCACTCATTTAGAAGTGTACGGTATTCATATTTCATATATTAGCAAATCAGCCGTTAAATATCTGATTGCATGTGTTAGACTCTAAAACCGGCACTATAAAGAAAATTGACTGCATTTCATGGCATTGTATCATCCCTATATTGTGCAACACTTGTTTCAAGATTTGTAAAGGAAAATGCAGGATCAAAAGAGTCTGATAAAATGCACCAACTCCAAGTTTTGAGATCTGGTAGCAATCTAGAAGGAAAAATACAATTCAACATGTCAGATAAAGCCCCAAACATCATCCCAAGACCACTACAAAGAGCCCAATCCCCACGGAGCCCACATGGCCGCGGAACCGCGGCCGGAGCCGGCCTGCGCCGTGGTTCCGCGGCGGTTTGTCGACTTCACCTCCTCAAATTTGGTGCATTATTCATCTCTCAGCTCCTACACTTCAGCAAGACATGTCAAATTCCAGAATATTCCAGATGCTTCTGCCAGTTCAGCAAACTAGGGTTTCTAAGCTTAAACAACCCTAGCTTAAAGCCTAAGCTAAACTCCTAACAAACTCTTTCTAGAAGCTCCTCAACAAACTTTTGGAGGGAATTGTAATTTCAAACCTAGACCTAGGGTTTGGTTGTCTATAAATAGGAACCTAGACCTAGGGTTGAGATTATCCATTCATTGAATCTAGAATCTAGAACCATTCAATCTTTACTTTTTCATTTTACCCCTTTCTTCATCTTCTTCCACAAGTCTAGTGACAAGACTTGAGTGAAACCCTAACCCTAATTCCAATCAAAAGCCAAGATCCCGAGTACCACATCAAGCAAGAAGCCCTTCAACCTTTTATGAGCGGAGCCGATCTTCAACAGAGCAAGTGGTCCAAGCCGATCCACGACTCACGGAGAAAAGCGAAGCCAAATCGACAATCTAGTTCTTCCTCTTATAGTTCTTGAGCGACTGTAATGAAATTGTTGATATAAATAAAAGGTGATATTCTTTTATCTTGTTTTCTTTAAATTCTTGCATCATGATTCGATCTCAATTTGTAGTTGTAGTTCTTGTTGTGATGTTTGAGTAATACTCCGCTCGTCGAGGAGTCGAGACGATCAATAGAATGATGATGTAACATATTTTAAATCGATTCTCGAGTCCTACGAGTTTTGTAAACCCTAGCAATTTCAAGAACCGACGACCCAGTTCGTGCGATGCTTTCTTAATTGATATCGCTCGAAATTGGGGAGTGACGATCGTTTCTTGAAATTGCTAGAGGCTAGAATGTGAATGATATCGACGAAACAACAAGGGTTAAATGATGAAACCCTAGTTTCACGAGAAAGCCCTAACTCTCATCGATCATCATCGATCTAGTATCAATTCTTCGAAGGACAAGAATACGATATCTTGATATTACATCACATCTATAGATCCGATCGATTCCTGCGAGCCTCATTTAGATTCTTGACATTTGGTTGGAAATATCATCGAAACCCAATTCTCGATTGTTTATCATTTTCTTGATTCTTGATTAGACTAGTGACACCTGAATCAATCGATAAAATCTTGAATCATGTTTTCTTTTCTTTTCGATTAACTTTTCAATTCAAACAAATCAAACATAGAAACGAATCGCACAATCCCTGTGGACGATCCGCATTCGCTTACGATCTACAACCGACACCGTAATTGATTGCGGTCAAATATAATTCTTTGATTGTGAATTTTATTCAATTTTATAAATACCGACACAAAGAAATTCATTCGATTTACACACGACACAGTCTTGAAAAATAGAATCAATCAGTCCCCAATACGCACACGGAAGTCAATGTATGCGAGTATGTGTATGTGCGTATATGCAAATCTTTACTCTAGGGTTTCGTGACTAAGAAACCGACTAAAGTCCTTTCCTCAACTCTCGCTAACACTAAACCCATAATTTCCTAACCTTTTCTAGATAAGGGTTCAACCTTTCCATAACATATAATTGCATATCTATATCATGTCACATCATTTCTTACGACTTTGCGGGAGTGCTATACGCCATCCACTCGACTTCTCCCCGTAGATATAATCTACTCACCTCCTCTTGCTTGCCGACGTCGATGTCGCCATAATCTCCTTTATCTTCTCGAATCCAAGTGGGGGTACCTACATATATACACATTCTCAAATGCGTATTAAAATCACATCGGAAACCAAAACGACACGCTAAAGGCCTATAGGTTAAAACCTATGGGCCACGCCTTCAAAACCACCAACAATCTTCGAGATCGTCGTACAAACGTCAAGTGATCGAGGTAAAACACAGATACAAAAATCCCGAATTCAAAATACGAGAAACGAAATCCTGAATCAAAACAGCAACTCTTGAAAATGGTCCCAGATTTTACCCTAGGTCAAATCAGCCAATTTTGCATATGCCAAGGGTCTAGTTTACTGGAGATGGAGCCATGGAAGAAACACGAATCAAAATGGTGGGACCCAGGCCGCAAATTGCGGCCTCCTGGATTAAATCTGCGGCTAGATAGAGGGTATAGGGGCTGGGGTCTTGGGTGATGCATCCTAGGTGTCTGCATGTATCACTGTCTTTGCTAATTAGTTTTTTAGGTCCCCGAGTATTAGCACATTTCCAATTACCATCAAAATTTCACAGTTTTTTTTTCCGATATCGGGTTTTCTAAGTTCGCGTTCCGGGGTTCTAGTCTCTGGTTTAGGTCTCCAATCAATCACCACAGGGGTTTTAAGGTCACTACTACACTCAATTTTACCTTTGGATTAAATTCAAAACCCTAACCTCATCTAGGAATTTTCTAAGTTCACTAAACATCGATATATCGGTTCTAACTAATAATAGAAGTTAAGGTGAATGAAATACAATACCAATGGTGCAGAAATTACCTCAATTGGCAACTCAAGAATCTTCTTGAGTTGCCCAAAGTCCTCAAAATTTTATTTTTCTTGGTCTAATGCGCTTCCCTTGAGCTTGTGAACATTTTTAATGAAATGGAGATGGGGTTTTGGGTTTGTTTTAGGGGTGTTTTGAGGCTTGAAGTGGAGGAGGGAGATGGAGGTAGTGACTCTTATTCCATTGTGCATATGAAATACTGTTGACACATACCTACGTGATATTGTATTGGATAGGGATAGTTGAGATAGTAACTCTTATTCCATTTCATGTATACCTTGCTATAGCTACTTGTACATCATGCATACATATTGATATGTACACCCACATACTCGGTTAAAGCTACATGTACATCATGCATATATACTGACTTGTACACCCACATATTTTGCTATAGTTGCATATACCCTAAGTGGTATTGATTTGACATGTGATATTGAGACGTTGACTATTGCGCTTATGAAATGCATCATACACACTTGCTTACATGTAGATACTTAAACCTTGCTACAATTACATGTACACCTCATATGATGCTGCACTTGTTTTCGGAGGATTTGGGAACCGCATTATATATTTTAAAGCTGGATTCATTTAAAAGAACGGCTTTCCCTTAATATGCTCATATTGTTGTTTTATGTTACATAAATCAGTTTTCATGGATTTACGCATTGAGTTATAGTTTTCATGTGATTTATGGATTTGGGAACCGTGGGGGTATTTCAGGAAAACTATGTATTGTTTGAAAACCCAGTTTCTTTTGATATGATATTTCAGTGCGTCCACCATGTGATTTCTTATTTCTGAGATTTGGCTTGTGATTCCCAATTCGAGGAGCAGGAGGCACCGTCTGCGGGTACATGATGGGCCCGGTATGGTACCCCGGGACGAGTGGTGATTTCCTGGTGTAGATGATAAGCCTAACAGAGAGACCACTACCTACCGGGGATTGTATTTAGACTCGGCGGTTATTTTGGGGATACCGACCTGAGTGTTGTGCGACATATTTTCAGGGCCAGTCGTGGTGATAGAGCCTGAGTTATAAGGATTTGCGTGTCGATGCTAGACACGGGTTTCATGATATTTCGAGTATCGGTGTTTGACACTCAGGTTTCCATGATTTTTACATATCGTCGGTGGACATACGTAGTTATATCCTCATACATACACACACACACACATACATAAAGGTATATGTTTTCATGAGGATTTGGGGTGTCGATGTTTGACACTCAGGTTCCATCAGACTTACAGGATGTGAGGGCCGATCTGAGGATGCAGTGCCTGAGGATGTTAGGATTTGATGTGTCAGTGAGGGACACTGGGGGTTTTCCATGCTGATGATTTTGCATGAGGTTTTATATTATATCATCCCACACTCAGGATTATGTTGATATGCATTGCTTCATGTAGATGTAGTACCATGATGATGTACCTTTACATGATTGTTGTATATTCATATTACCATACTCGTGCTATCAGATTGCATGTGATAGGTTTATCGTTGTTCGTGCATACTTGCGATTACAGTATGATGTTATGTACTATTCACGAGTTGGCAACTCACCCCCGTTGTGCCACATTGTTTTGCAGGGCTTATGGTCAGCGTAGTCGCGGCAGAGCGACTTATCATCTCTACTTTTGCGGATACCGCTACGGTTGGCTATGAGGCTATCGCTTTTAGGTGGGTTTGCGGTTATTCGTTTGTACATTGTACATCTTTTTATTGGATCTAGTATTCTCCATCTACCACTTCTTGTATTTGACTTAGAGACGAGTGTGAGGATTTGGTGTTGTATTATTATTTTGGTAATTTTGGGTGTCGTGCTCATGGGAGCCGGTCTTGTTGTAAAGTTTTACTTCTTTATGCAGTTTTTCCTTTATATTTCTTCGCTTCGGCATCGTATATATGCTTGTGGTGGTTGTCTCCGCCGTAGGGCGTGAGTTTCTCCCATTTGGGATGCTTTATATATTTCTATGTTGTACCCGTTTTCGGGGCTAGTTTTTATAAAGGAGGTGCTGCCGAAATTTTCAAGTAAGAAAACTAAAGTTATAAATTTTACTTGAGATTTTCCAAATGATTTACTATGTTTTTCTCCGCTTATCCAGTTTTAGGTGGTTTAGATTTTTGGGTTTCGGCTTACTTAAGTTGCGTACGCCTGTAAACGTTAAGTAGTTTAAGTGCCGGTTACGCGCCTAATTTTTAGGTCGTGACAAAGTTGGTATCAGAGCGCTAGATTTTACCTTTCGGAGTGTAGGATGACCTTGGTATGATGGATTAGGTAGCTTAAGAAGTGTAACGTACCGTGTGTATGTTCCGAGGCATACTTACGACACGGTACTCCGCCTAAGTGACCTTAGGACTTATTGATTGAAATTCTTCCGTGATTTTTATATATCCTTGTGATTCGATTTTCGTGTCCTTATCGAATCTTGTTTCAATTGCCAGCCTATATGCCGCCGAAGACTACGAAGGCACAGAGAGTGGCCACGAGGGCCGAGGTCAGAGATGACTCGTCCGAGGCGAGGACTGACCAGGGCGGTTTGCCTGGTGTACCGGAACACATTGCTATATTTGGGGATGGTATGCAGGACCTGCGCCAGATGATGGGGACTTTAGTTGAGGCCATTCGAGCGCAGGGGCAGGAAATTGTTCCACCCGTTGCAGGGACCACGATGGTACCTACTGCTCCGATAGTCACAGTTACAGCTCCAGAGGTTATTACCGTGTCACTGAAAGAGTTCATGAGGCTGAGGCCTCTGGTGTTCACTAGCACAGATGCAGCTGAGGATCCGCAGTCGTTTATCGACCGGATGGCCAGGATTTGTCGTTTGCTCCGATGCTCCGACAAGAGATGGGTGGAGTTCATGAGTTTCTGTTTGGAGGGTCTGGCCCAGAAGTGGTGTGAGTCCTTGGAGAGGGGTAGAGCCGCAGGTCTTGCTCCTATGACCCGGGCTAAGTTTGTGACGGTGTTTCTCGCCCGTTTTCTTCCACCGAGCGTCAGGAATGCCCGAGCGCGCAGATTTGAGTCCTTATGCCAAACTCCGGGGATGAAGGTGTCTGAGTACGATGTACTATTTACTGAGCTGTCTGTGTATGCTCCGTACTTGGTAGCGACCGAGGAGATGAGGGTGAAGAGGTTTTTCCGTGGCCTGCTTACCTAGTTATTCCTAGCCATCAGCATTCAGCATTGTGACATGTATGCGGCAGCGGTGGATGCAGCCCTTTTGGTGGAGGAGCGTCTTTCTGAGTCGTCGGTTGTTCCGGAACCGAAGAGGACTCGTACGAATGTATCAGCACAGAGACGGAGATTTGCACGCCGATGCAGAGTTCCTTCAGACTCGAGGAGTAGCAGAGATGTTGGACGGGGACAGTTATTCAGCTCTTATTACCAGGAGGGTCAGCAGCCGTCTTATGGGTGCTTTGGGTGTGGCAGCCTATATCACCTTATTCGGGATTGTACCGTAGTACGTCAGAGAGGGGCAGTCGTACCCCAGATTACCTTACCACCTTCTCCGCCTCAGAGAGTGTTGCCTCTTAGGCCTGTTTTTGCGCCGCATCAGACTCCTGCTCAGAGAGGTCGTGGTCGTGGTAGTTTTGTGCCGAGAGGACAAGGTGGCCGAGGCAGAGGGCAGCCAGTTGCTGGAAGAGGGCAGGCTCGGGTGTTTGCCTTGACTCATCAGGACGCGCAGGCGTCCAATGCCGTGGTTTCAGGTACCCTTTTGGTATATTCTTATGATGCACATGTTCTTTTCGATCCAGGATCTACGCATTCATATGTTTCTATGCACTTCGTGCTGAGGTCAGGCCGAGAGTCGTGTTTGCTTGATCAGCCGCTTGTCGTAACTACTCCTATTGGTGATTCGTTTGTTGCACGACACGTGTTCCGGTCGTATGCCGTCCATATAGGAGATAGAGATTTGTCCGTCGACTTGATCCTTCTTGAGATGTTGGACTTCGACGTTCTCCTGGGCATGGACTGGATAGCTACTTGCTACGCGTCTATGGACTGCTGTGAGAAGACTGTTAGGTTTTGTTTTCCTGGCGAGTCAGTGTTTGTTGTGCATGGGGACCGTGGTGCCGCCCCTCACAGTTTGATTTCTGTCCTTTGAGCTAGTCGGCTTTTGAGGAGGGGATGTCGGGGATTCTTGGCTTTCATTCTTGATACTGGAGCCACAGTGGAGTCGTTGGACTAGGTTCCTACCGTGCGAGAGTTTCCTGACGTTTTTCCAGATGAGTTACCTGGGATGCCGCCAGAGCGCGATATTGAGTTCTGCATTGATCCGATTCCTGGCACGGAACCTATTTCTATACCTCCTTATCGGATGGCTCTGGCAGAGCTTAGAGAGCTTAAATATCAGTTGCTAGAATTTCTTGATAGGGGACTTGTGCGTCCGAGTGTCTCGTCTTGGGGAGCTCCTGTTCTGTTCGTCAAAAAGAAGGACGGCAGTTTGAGGTTGTGTGTGGATTATCGTCAATTGAACCGAGTTACGGTGCGGAATAGGTATCCTTTACCTCGCATTAACGATTTATTTGATCAGCTCCAAGGTGCGAAAAATTTTTCTAAGATTGATTTGCGTTCGGGTTATCATAAGTTGCCGGTTCGGAATGATGACATTCCGAAGATTGCTTTTCGTACGCGCTATGGGCATTATGAGTTTCTGGTGATGTCGTTCGGACTCACCAATGCGCTAGCAGCGTTCATGGATCTGATGAACTGGATTTTCAGGACGTTCCTCGACCAGTTTATTATTGTGTTTATTGATGACATACTAGTCTACTTTAGGAGTCGTGAGGAGCATGAGCAGCACATGAGGATTGCCTTGCAGATTTTGAGAGAGCACCAGCTGTATGCTAAATTCTCAAAGTGCGTGTTTTGGTTTTGATAGAGTTGAATTCCTGGGTCATGTGGTGACTGGTGATGGTATTCTTGTAGACCCGAGGAAGATCGAGGCTGTGCAGCTTTGGCCCAGACCTGTATCGGTAACCGAAGTCCGTAGCTTTTTGGGCTTAGCTGGTTATTATCGCCGTTATGTGCAGGATTTTTCGAGTATCGCTGCACCGCTGACTGGACTGACCCGGAAGGGAGTTATTTTTCTTTAGATTGATGCGTGCGAGCAGTGTTTTCAGCAGTTGAAGACTCGGTTGACGACAGCACCCGTTCTATTTTTGCCTTCTGGATCGGGCGGCTATGTTAATTACTGTGATGCTTCTCGAGTGGGGCTCGGTTGTGAACTGATGCAGCATGATAGAGTGATTGCTTATGCTTCTAAGTAGCTGAAGAAGCACAAGTAGAATTACCCCACTCACGATCTTGAGATGGCCGCGGTGGTCTTTGCGTTGAAGATTTGGAGACACTACTTGTACGGGAAGTCGTGTCAGATCTTCACGGATCATAAGAGCTTGAAGTACATCTTCCAGTAGCGGGATCTGAATCTGCGACAGCGCCGTTCGATGGAGCTTGTGAAGGATTATGATTGTGAGATCCTTTATCACCCGGGCAAGGCGAATGTTGTAGTTGATGCTTTGAGTCGTAGGCCAGGGGGTAGCTTGTCCCAGTTGAGCGCAGTTCTGCGACAGTCTTCTGCAGATTGGCGGCTCTTGTGTGATGGTAGAGTGCAGTTTGAGTTCACTTCCACTAGGGGATAGCTTGCTCATGTCCGTGCCCATTCACTACTACTTGATTGTATCCGTGAGGCGCAGCCCAGTGATGCCCGTTTGTCTGAGATTCTTGAGCTTGTTCGGCAGGGTACAGTTTCGGAGTTCATGATTGATGACTAGGGTGTGCTACGATGCGGGACTCGCTTGTGTGTACCAGATGCTGATGGGTTAAGACGTGAGATCGTAGAGCAGGCACATCAGTTGGCCTTTAGCATTCATCCAGGTTTCACCAAGATGTACCATGACTTAAGAGACTTTTACTGGTGGGAAGTGATGAAGCGCGATATTTTGGACTTCGTTTCGAAGTGCCTGACTTGTCAGCAAGTCAAGGCTGAGCATCAGAGACCGGCTGGAGAGTTGCAGCCTTTACCCATTCCGGAGTGGAAATGGGAGCAGATTTCCATGGATTTCATTATGAGTCTACCCAGGACCAGTCGAGGGTATAACTCCATTTGGGTGATTGTTGATCGGTTGACGAAAGCGGCTCACTTCCTTCCAGTAAAGACCACTTTCGGTTATGCTCGGTATGCTCAGTTGTACATGGATGAGATTGTGCATTTGCACGGTGTTCTCACATGCATAGTATCCGACAGAGGCACCCAGTTTACTAGCCGTCTTTGGCAGAAGCTTCAGGAAGCTATGGATACCCGGTTAAGTTTTAGCACCGCTTTTCATCCACAGACCGATGGTCAGTCGGAGCGGACTATACAGACTCTGGAGGATATGCTCCGTGCATGTGTGCTTGATTTTTGTGGCAGTTGGGATCGTCACTTGCCGTTGATTGAGTTCTTCTACAATAACAGCTTTCAGGAGACTATTCAGATGGCACCTTTTGAGGCTCTATATGGTAGGAAGTGTCGATCGCCAGTCTGTTGGACCGAACTCAGCGAGAGTAGTGTTTTGGGACCCCAGCTTGTTCAGGAGACTATGGAGAAGATCCAGCTGATTCAGGACAGGATGAAAGCAGCCCAGTGCAGGAAGAAGTCTTATGCCGACCGCCGTCGTCGCAGACTTGAGTTCGCAGTGGGGGATCATGTATTCCTAAGGATTTCTCTGATGAAGGGCGTTATGTGATTTGGGAGGAAGTGGAAGCCGAGTCCCAGATTTGTAGGTCCTTTCGAGATCCTTGAGCGAGTGGGTTCTGTTGCTTATTGTTTGGCGCTCCCGCCTAGTTTTCCAGATGTTCACCCCGTTTTCTATGTGTCGATGCTTCGTAGATACCTTCATGATCCGTCTCACATGATTCAGCACCAGACTGTTCAGCTTGAGCGTGATCTTTCGTTCACTGAGCAGCTGATTGTTATTTTGGATCGGCAGGTGAAGAAATTTCGGTCAAAGGTCTTTTCATTTGTGAAGGTTCTTTAGCATAGCCCTACTAGTGAGGAGATCACTTGGGAGGCCGAGAGCGAAATGCTGAAGAAATTCCCTCATCTCTTCGAAGGTACGCATAGTTAAATTTTAATTCGGAGACCGAATTTCTACAAGGGGGGAGATTGTAACGTTTTAGAAATTGTTATGCGAATTTTTCCGTTTTAGGGTAAAATAGTCGGTATTTTCCGTTTTAACCCGATTGTGATCAAACCTCAATATAAACTTGTCGGCACCTAGTTTAGTAAAAATAAAACTAGTGCGCGGGTTTTGGGGGTCAATGGGAAGTTTTGGTTCACATAGAATTTTTTCCTAATTAAATATTATTTTAATGTGTTATTTATGCACTTAATTAGTGGAAATTATATTTTTGTGTCGGTTAATTAGTTCTAATGGGGATCATTGCTAATCTAATCACTAGAATTAGTTTAGAACCTTATCTCCTAAAATCTAGATATTTTGTGAGCTAAAGGATTTAATTTTAAAAAGAAAATAGAAGAAGAAAAGGTGGCACTTTTCATTAAATGAGCATTTATTATCAATTCTTGCTAGAAAATTCCACAAAAAATTCACAAAACAGCTCTCCTTCATCTTTTTGGCCGAGCCCTCTCCATTTCTGCCCAAAACGTTTTCTAACCTCATTTCATTTTCTTCAAGTTCACAAAATCCTTCAAAAATCCCAAAATAAATCCACAAATTCCTAAATAAAAATTAAACCATCAATTTCTCTTCACTAATCTAGCTTGGATCATCATTAAAAACATGGTTTTGGAGGCTAAGGTGATGGATCAAGTTGATCTTTTGTGTTCTTGAGAGGTATAATTTCTAATCCAAATCTTTAATTTTTTGTATTAAATCATTAAGTTAGCTAATTAAATGGTTATTATAGCTTTAAACTCTTGATCAATTCATTCATCATAATTTTTAGGAAATTCAAGTTAGGGTTTAAACTTGTTGAAGTGTTGAATGTTAATTGAAGTTTAAGAAAACTTATCCTAGTGGTGGAATATGTTAATTGTGGTTAATTCCTAGTTTGTCTAATTAAAAGTTTTAGCTTACTAAATTTTTACTAAAGCTTAATTAAGCAAGTTTAAAATATGGAGGTGGTTTCGATAACTTAGTTAAGCTGTTTTAAGATGTTTGGAATTACTAGAATTGTGTTAATTTTAGACTTGCGTGAATTATGCGATAAGTTGCTTACTAGGTTTCGGTGTATTTTGGACGTGGGTTCAATTGGTCGTTGCGAGATTATATCTATTATATTCTTCGTATTTAATTGTGTTTTGTTTGCGCGATCGGGACGATCGGAGTCTAGACTTGGTGTTGCGTAGATTAGCGACCCTAGTTAGGGTTTTTGCCGATATCGTGCGCGTTTAGTGCGCTAGGTGCGCAGTGTAATTTTATGGGCGTTATTCTTGCGTTTTGTTATCTTTGCGTCGGTGTAGGATATTTAGCTTATATGAGGTGTTTGTGAAATTTTAGGATCGCAAGCGGGGACTTCGGACCCTGCGAACAAGGGGAAGCAGGTGGTCAGATTTTCATAGCTCGAGACAATCGGTGAGTAGATTTAACATCTACGGGGAAATCGCCCGTATGGCGTTATGCGTCGGGGCAGATATGATTTGATAGCTGCATATTATTGCATATTAGTTGATTTCATATGAACGTCATTGCATAGTATTACCTGTTGTACCTTGACTTATACCTATTGGACATAACACATTACTGACGGTTCATATTGCACGAGCACTAATTTGTATGCTACACCCACACCGTCAGTAATTGTCATGACACGCACAACCCACATACATACATGATATTTTAGTGGATAGGGATAATCGAGGTAGTGACTCTTATTCTATTATGCATATGAAATACTGTTGACACATACCTATGTGATATTGTATTGGACAGGGATAGTTGAGATAGTAACTCTTATTCCATTTCATGTTGACACATACCTACATGATATTGTATTGGACAGGGATAGTTGAGATAGTAACTCTTATTCCATTTCAAGTATATCTTGCTATAGCTACTTGGATATCATGCATACATATTGACATGTACACGCACATACTTGGTTACAGCTACATGTATATCACGCATACATACTGACATGTACACCCACATATTTTGCTATAGTTGCATATACCCTAAGTGGTATTGATTTGACATGTGATATTGAGACGTTGACTATTGAGCTTATGAAATGCATCATACTGTAAAGTTTTGAAAATCGTTTCGGTGAAATTTCGGAAAATCGGTAAAATAAAGGGGTTTTCTGTAAAAAGTCAAAATATAAATATCTTTATTATAAAATTAAATATTCATATTCTAGCTATGTAATTGCTAGTATTTGGTGTTTATTGAGCCACTGGTGAAATTTCAAATTTTCTGAAAATTTTTCCGAAATTAATTATTTTAATATTATTTTAAGCCGTCCCTAATACATTTAATTAGGGAAATTACAAATTGGAATCGGTTGAAACAAATTTTGTGCATCATAACACATTAAACAAAATTTTAACATGTGATTTTTGAATTGAAATAAAGTTGTTAAACGGTGTTAGAAAATATCGAAGAAAAATCCTTAAATAGTGAATTTAGTGTAAATGGATATTTGGGATATAGTATTTATCATTTTCCATCACCCCACACCCATACCCACACTCACACAACCTCATTTTTCCTTCCCCTTGTCTGAATTCAGTAGCCGCCCCCTCAATTTTCCTCACTTTTCAAAAGAAAAGAAAAGAAAAGAAAAGAAAAGAAAAGAAAGTCAAAAGGGGGTGTGGACTTTGCCTTTTTCTCCCCACTTTCTCCACCTCACTCTCTCTCTCTTCCCCCACTCCCCTATGCTGGCTGAAAATTCCTGCTCCAACAGCCCCTCTTTTTCCCCCATTTTCCCATCTCTTTTGCTTCCAAAAATTCATCAAATACACAAAAAAAAAATCCCAAAACCTAAATCAAGTTCTTACCCATTTTAGTGTAGCCTTAGATGCATGATTGTGGTGAAAGGAGAGCATTTTGAGAGGCTAGATTTCAAGTTTGATCCATGGTTTATGAGGTACCCCATGTGGACTTTGAGACGACAAGCAAGCGCATGGCGACGTCGGCACCGGCGAGCAAGGACCAGGTGAGTAGATTTATATCTACGGGGAGAAGTCGGGTGGAGGGCGTATAGTACCCCCGCAGTCCGTGGTAATGTATACGAATACGTATACACATATATATATTGATTATATATTGTTGAGTCTATTGATGATAGAGATAGATTTTACGTTTGATTGGATAGGTTTAGTGTTGCGAGACCCTAGAGTAGAGGTTGCACCACATTTACACACACACACATCCATACTGGCATACATTCTTCTTTCATATGTGCTTATATAGGGTTATATTGTTATGTGTTCACATGGGTATGGGACTATGTGTTCACATACTGGATTTGAGGATAGTATTTGGGATTTGAAATGAGTCGATAAGATTTGATTGAGACCGCGAGAACGGTGATATGGCAGGATTCGTACTTCAGATACGTCCTGATATTATAGCGGATCTTGGGACGACGATACCTGTGAATAGATACATTGAATGGTTGACATGTGATCGTGATATGAGATAAGATATATTAAGATTTTCATAATAGGTCGCATTAGACGATGTATACCTCTTTATGACGATATATGATGATGATATCGGTTTGTATGAGGCTGTAGATCAGCAGTCAGATCATGACTATGTTGATGATATTAATATTGTACTAGACGTAGATCAGTGCCCAGATTATGATCTTAGATAAAGAGGATACCAGATGAATAATTTGATGAATGAGATATTGACCCGTACCCAGATTTGGGGATGCCGTACGACGGATTTACGTACGAGCTATATATTGATGTTTGATCCACACTCTTGACTGGGAATAACTGATTATAGATATGGTATCGGATGTGATATTATCGAGGCGGGATCACCGACTATCTATCTATATATATATATATATATATATATATATATACACATATGTATCGACCCAAATGTTAGGTGGTTTCCTTACCTTCAGTTAGCCTGTTAGCTCAACCCTATAGTTTAGTATAGCTGTATGACTCATATTACATTAAATGTAGATTTGTTATCATTGTGTCTAGTATTTAGCTCCCGCTCATTATTGCTGTTCGCTCCGAATCGCATGCTTATATTATGATTCATATCCTATTGTTGATATCATGCTGTTAGGACACCAGCACCATTACCGATGACGCGTATGTACCATGTACACTTACTTGCCGGCTCATACACATCTTTATCGGTAATTGGCATGTCACGAACACTTTAGAAATACTATTTCATTGACATAGGTTGTTAGCTAATAGTTTAGACATAATATTAGTGTACTTGCCTTATATGCTAGTTTAGACATTGTAGTTATTGCCTGCTACTTCATTCATGTTATTATTCACTGTTGTGCCGCATTCATCGGTTTTCATGCCTATATTCACTGTTTACATGCTATTGATGATTTGGATTTGGATTTCATGAGATTTCTTGGATTTGGAGGAAAACCGCAAAAACATAAATAAACCTTTTTTCTCTCTTTTAAATAAAAAGTGCGGTTTTCCCATGATGTATGAGTCGTCCACCATGAGTTTGCTGATGGATTTCGAGACCCGAGTTCGAGGAGTGGAGGAACCGTTTCGGGTACATGGTGGACCCGGTGCGGTACCCGGGGCAAGAGGATCGCAGATGATGGCGTTAAGCCTGGCATGGGAGCACTACCGACCGGTGATTTTACCCGACGCGTCGGATATCCAGAGGATACCGTCGTGGTCTTGAGATGGATGGTAGGGACCGGTCTGGACTGACGGCGCCCTAGATATTGAGATTGAGATATTGAGATTTCGAGATATTGAGGTACTGAGATTTGATGATACAGGCCAGTCCGGATAGCCGGAGCCTGAGATTTTGAGATATTGAGATTTATGTTTTGTGTCGATGCTAGACACTGTTTATGTTGATTTCATTAATGATATCTCATTTTAAGAATACAAAGGAAATCTCACTAAATTATCAAAGCTGTTTCTTTAGTACATGTATTCTATTTTCATGCATTCATACATCATCCATATGATATATTGCTACCTTAGGCACTGACACGGGCATATAGGATTACACTTGGGTTAGATATTTACCCTAACCATTGTTTAGGCTGCTGGTTATATTTGAGGATATATTATGATCGTATGACCTAGGATTGCGTTGTTCATGCGATTTCTGTTCGTAGATGTTTTTCTACTCACGAGTTGGCAACTCACCCCCGTTGTGCCACAGTTCTTGCAGGTTTTGCCGTACATGTTTCATTACGGATTTGCTGGCACTGCTTTTTTCGGGTGACTTGGTAGTAGGTGGGTTTATTGATATGGTACCCATCATATTACTTTGTATAATATTATTCAGTTGTATCTAGTAAATTCCATCAACCAAACATGTATTTATTTTGAGATAGAGACCAGTGATGTTATTCTTTCGACCTTAGAGTCACGCGTTATATTTCTGTGGATTTCTTATGGTTTTGAGTTTCCTTTTGAGTTTTGATCCTCTCCCTTGGCGTTGTATATTATATTGCTTGTATGGTTGTGACCGTCGATTGACGAAAAGCTAGCTCCTGCTTGGGGTTGTCTTTTATTGATTTTGTATACTATTCATGTTGTATCCCGTTTGGGGGCCAGTATTTACAAAGGAGACTCTGCCGAAATTTTTGGGAAATATTTGATGTTTTTTTTAAAAAACGCATAATTCGGCTTATGCTATTAAAACTACTTGTTTTAAGTTGGTTTTCCTTCACTCTACTACTTTTCTTGGTTTGGATTTCTGGGTTTTCGGCTTACTTAGAGTACGTACGCCTCGAGACGTTTGTAGTCTAAGTGCCGGTCATGTTCCGTACTTTCGAGACGTGACAAAGTTGGTATCAGAGTGTTAGGTTTTACCTTCAGAGCGTAGGATGACCCTTGGTTGATGGAATAGGTGACTAAAGTAGAGTGACGTACCGTGGGTATGTTCCGCGGCATACTTACGATACGCTACTCCACTTAAGAAGCATTAGGATGTACATTTCCTTGTTCAGTATTATATTCCTTCCTATGATCTAGCCTCATCGGTACCAGTTATGGTTTTGCTGCCACGATTACGGGCAGGGAGAGCTACGGCTAGAGTTGCGTCAGCACGAGCTCGTAACGGAAGAGGACTGACCAGGGCGTAATTCCGGGACACACGATTGTAGAGACGTGTCTTTTTATTATGTTTTCGCGCCACGGGTGTTTGATGGATCGCTGTATGAGATTACTCAGACGTGCAGATCAGCACCAGAGGGTCGAGCCAATGATAGAGGCCAGCCAGATTTTGATGACCGTTGGCGTATTGTTTGTTCATGATGATTGAGGCACTGTTCAGCGTGCAGACGAGCGAGTGGGAAGAAACCCTATCTTCAATATCTGAAAATTTGGGGATGTCCGGCTTTTGTTAAAAAGCAGCATGCGGACAAACTCGAGGCGCGCTTAGTACTGTGCAAGTTTGTGGGATACCCAAAGAACTCCAGGGGGTATCTCTTCTATTACGCAGAGGAACAAAAGATCATTGTGTAACAACCCTAATTTTTGATACACTTTTTCCTATACAAAATTTTTCAAATATTTTTTTTTTCAAAATCCACAAAGGGGTATTTTAGCCTGAGCACAAGATTTAGGTAATTATTTTTGTTTTTAATTACAAGCTACAAGAATGAAATAACTCCATTTTTACTGTACAAGAAATTACTTTAAATTTAATGTATACTAGGAGTATTTATTCTTGCTGCTATCAGTTTAAGTAATTAAAAACCACAATAATTACAAGAAGGAGCTTGTAGCTCATTGGTAATACCTTGCACTGTTGAACCAAGCCACCGGAGTTCAAATCCCATGCCCCACATTATTTTTGTATTTATTTTGTTTTATTTTTTTTTTGGAAGTCAACGGTAAATAGGCCATAACTCCCAAAATATGTACTGGACAACAAAAAGTAAAAATACCAAGTTGTTCCTCAGGAAAACCCCCGGCCATTGGACCCTTGACTCGGCCCGACTCGGCGCCGCCGGCCGGCGACTCGGCCGACTCGGTCCGGCGCCGCCTGCCGGACTTGGCCGGACGGCCGAGTCACCAACTGAGAAAAGTTGGCTCTTGACTTGGTCAACCCTCTTGCACACTTATTATACCTGGATCGGTTTTGATTTGGCCAATAAATCCCTTTTACTCCTAGGTTTAATGATTTTTAATGAATTTTTAATGTTTTTTATATATTTTTTAAATATTTTTTAATCCAAACCCTAACCCTAGCCTAGCCCTATATAAAGACCCCTATCCTCTACCTTTTCCCCTCACAACTCTAAGTCCACTCTCTCAAATTCTCGAGAACTCGGTACGAAGAGCGAGAAGCGAAGCGCTGCCGAAATCGACAACGGATTCCGGCGACCGGATCAGAACCTTCGCGACGTTTTCGACGAATCGACAACCACCACATCCCTTAGCTTCCTTAGCTTGTCCAAACCGTAAGTCCCACCTTCTTCTATCTCTCTTTTCTTTAAGATAAAAATACGACTTTTTGGAACCCGACGGAAATCGGACAAACCGATTTCCGATTCGGTTTTTCTCTAAATTTCCACTTGTCACCTAATACATATTATCTACCCATATGCTTGTTGACTATTAATCACCCATAAACTAATTTAATCAAACTTTTTCACATGAAATGATAACTTCTTTGCAAAACCGTATTCTTTTCATAAAAATACCATGAAGTTCATTTTTCTTAGTTTAATTAATTCCCTCACTCCTAAATAGGTTTATCTTGATCACTAAACTTGTAGAACCCACTTTGAATGAAATTTCACACATAAAATGATAACGTTTCCGAATACCGTATTCTTGCACTATAATACCTTTAAGTTTAACATAGCATGTTTTACCTTTAAACTTCACCAAAACTTAATATAAGTCACGGGGTAATGACCTACCCCTACACACACTCAATATAACCCTAATTGATAAATGTCAAAATACAGAATACGAAATAACAGGACTTTTTCACTAAAATACCATAATCTTTATAACTTTTATTTAAAGCTTTAAGTTGTAAACTTTTTAGATAAAATATTTTAATAAAATGAAAACACGATTGGTCATGGACATCGATCGTTTATCTAAACTGTCTTGTAGTGTCTAGGCTAGGCAAGTGAGCTTGGGTAACTTTAAAAGGCCCGTTTCACGATTCGTGAGCGGATCCCTCCCTCCTCACTTGTACTTACCTGGCCGCAATTGACGGTGAAGAGGCGATTTGAGGCTTCTAATGATTCATCGTTTAGACCTTAGAAATTGGCTAGTTGGTTTAGGAAACCCTAATAACTAAAAATACGGAAAACTATACTTTTTGCAAATAAATACCCTATATTAATAAAACCGTTTTCCCAAATGAAAAGTATTTATAAACCTAAGAAAAGCGCCGCTACAACCCACTTTTGGGGAACCTGTTAGGGAAAGTACGGTTCATCGTGCACCCGCAGGCTAGTAGTGCGAGATTCAGACCTCCGCAAGGAGCATTCGGTCTCGAAAGGTTTAAAATACGATATTTAAGGAAAATGAGATTTTTAAAGATAAAATACTCATTTAAAAATTATTCATGTGTTAATATATATATAATTATCATTTTAACACCTATTTTATCCTAATATAAAGTTTCCACATTTTTCTAAAAATTACAAGATTAAAAGTTACACTAAAATACCATGAACTTCAGATAAAACAAATAATACTTTTATTAGGATATATTCACTAGAATAACACAAATAAAATTCACATTCATTATAACAATTAAAGACGAATATTAAATACTTGAGGTGTATTTTGAAAACTATACAAAAGTATTTTTACATAAAACCCCCTCAAGTTTCACAAATTACAATAAGGCCCCTAGCTAATATTGAACTTCAAATTCTTTTCTTTTAGTCTGACTCGGGTTAGAGTCTGACTATTCTTGACTCGAATATGATTCAAGTCAATCTATATGCTTTTATATTCCAATACAATTTGAATACATGAATCCATGAACCCAGTTAACAATATATTCCTTTTTGACTGAATCAAACCATGGATATTCATCCATTATCTTGATATTCCATTTACCTGATTATACAGTTGCAACATGTCTACTGATATCATGGTTTTGGTCAGTCAACCAACTTACATATTCCAATACTACAATACTGTTAAAACATTACGGGGTTTAAGGGGTAGATTGGTACGGAAGATGTTAAAGGTGGCACGAGGTGGTCAAATTAAGACACCTAACCTGAATCCTGTTGCTGTTGTACCATGGCATAACGGTTCCTTGTACTTTCCATTTGCCCTGATCTCTAGCATATAGAGATCCCCCTCGTATACACTGGCATCCTTCTGTACCAAGCTACAAACAACAACGTTGCACAATGTTCCATAATATTCAACATTATAATACTTTAGAAAATACTGTTACTCTATCATTCTCATTCTTCTTATTCTTTGGGACTTACCGAGCGATCTGTTCGCTGACGACATTCTATTTCTTTCTTCTTTGAATGTCATCAGGTGCGTTGGACCAAACTGAGATCGAGCCCACCGGTGAAGATTTGGAGCAGTTCCAGGAAGATCCTGAGCTCTAGATATTGTACCTTGTTCTTTCCAGTTTATTTCATTTTCTGTTATGCCACTGTTTAGGCATTGCTTTTCATTCCAGTTGTATTTTCTTTTCATGCATTGTACAAAGAATGTTATTAATAAAAGTTGCTGTTATTTCAATATCATTTGTCTCTTGTGATTATTTTATATTGCTTAGCTACGCTTAGCGTATGTACTTCTGAGTACATACGTAGCGGACCTCATCGCGTCCACTTCGCCGTACACTGGGATGCGGGGCGTGACAGGTTTTGTTGGTGGCCCATGCAGGTCAGAGCTGTATGAATCCCTGTCATGCAGTTCTGGTCTGCGTGAACAACCTAAGCAATATAACACAAGAAACAGCAACTAAAACATTCTTTACAATCGTGTTCCTTGAATCCCATCATTTCTTTGAATCATATACCTTGAATCTGTCCTAATCCAAAATGCCCTCACCTCTTTTAAAATTTTACCAAAACCTTCGCATTCTTTCATTCCTTCACACATTCTTCACGTTTTTAAAACCCTTGCACTACCTTGTTATTTTTCACATACTGTCAGCACATCAAAAAAAAACTTCCTTGAAACTGTTACACTTTCATTTTACAAATTTCGAGGACGAAATTTTTATAAGGAGGGTAGAATGTAACAACCCTAATTTTTGATACACTTTTTCCTATACAAAATTTTTCAAATATTTTTTAATCCAAACCCTAACCCTAGCCTAGCCTTATATAAAGACCCCTATCCTTTACCTTTTTCCCTCACAACTCTAAGTCCACTCTCTCAAATTCTCGAGAACTCGGTATGAAGAGCGAGAAGCGAAGCGTTGCCGAAATCGACGACGGATTCCGGCGACCGGATCAGAACCTTCGCGACGTTTTCGACGAATCGACAACCACCACATCCCTTAGCTTCCTTAACTTTTCCAAACCGTAAGTCCCACCTTCTTCTATCTCTCTTTTCTTTAAGAAAAAAATATGACTTTTTGGAACCCGACGGAAATCGGACAAATCGATTTCCGATTCGGTTTTTCTCTAAATTTCCACTTGTCACCTAATACATATTATCTACCCATATGCTTGTTGACTATTAATCACCCATAAACCAATTTAATCAAACTTTTTCACATGAAATGATAACTTCTTTGCAAAACCGTATTCTTTTCATAAAAATACCATGAAGTTAATTTTTCTTAGTTTAATTAATTCCCTCACTCCTAAATAGGTTTATCTTGATCACTAAACTTGTATAACCCACTTTGAATGAAATTTCACACATAAAATGATAACGTTTCCGAATACCGTATTCTTGCGCTATAATACCTTTAAGTTTAACATAGCATGTTTTACCTTTAAACTTCACCAAAACTTAATATAAGTCATGGGGTAATGACCTACCCCTACACACACTCAATATAACTCTAATTGATAAATGTCAAAATACAGAATACGAAATTACAGGACTTTTTCACTAAAATACCATAATCTTTACAACTTTTATTTAAAACTTTAAGTTGTAAACTTTTTAGATAAAATATTTTAATAAAATGAAAACACGATTGGTCATGGACATCGATCGTTTATCTAAACTGTCTTGTGGTATCTAGGCTAGGAAAGTGAGCTTGGGTAACTTTAAAAGGCCCGTTTCACGATTCGTGAGCGGATCCCTCCCTCCTCACTTGTACTTACCTGGCCGCAATTGACGGTGAAGAGGCGATTTGAGGCTTACCTTAGAAATCGGCTAGTTAGTTTAGGAAACCCTAATAACTAAAAATACGGAAAACTATACTTTTTGCAAATAAATACCCTATATTAATAAAACCGTTTCCCAAATGAAAAGTATTTATAAACCTAAGCAAAGCGCCGCTACAACCCACTTTTGGGGAACCTGTTAGGGAAAGTACGGTTCATCGTGCATCCGCAGGCTAATACTGTGAGATTCAGACCTCCGCAAGGAGCATTCGGTCTCGAAAGGTTTAAAATACGATATTTAAGGAAAATGAGATTTTTAAAGATAAAATACTCATTTAAAAATTATTCATGTGTTAATATATATATAATTATCATTTTAACACCTATTTTATCCTAATATAAAGTTTCCACATTTTTCTAAAAATTACAAGATTAAAAGTTACACTAAAATACCATGAACTTCAGATAAAACAAATAATACTTTTATTAGGATATATTCACTAGAATAACACAAATAAAATTCGCATTCATTATAATAATTAAAGACGAATATTAAATACTTGAGGTGTATTTTGAAAACTATACAAAAGTATTTTTGCATAAAACCCTCTCAAGTTTCACAAATTACAATAAGGCCCCTAACTAATATTGAACTTCAAATTCTTTTCTTTTAGTCTGACTCGGGTTAGAGTCTGACTATTCTTGACTCGAATATGATTCAAGTCAATCTATATGCTTTTATATTCCAATACAATTTGAATACATGAATCCATGAACCCGTTAACAATATATTCCTTTTTGACTGAATCAAACCATGGATATTCATCCATTATCCTGATATTCCATTTACCTGATTATACAGTTGCAACATGTTTACTGATATCATGGTTTTGGTCAGTCAACCAACTTACATATTCCAATACTACAATACTGTTAAAACATTACAGGGTTTAAGGGGTAGATTGGTACGGAAGATGTTAAAGGTGGCACGAGGTGGTCAGATTAAGACACCTAACCTGAATCCTGTTACTGTTGTACCATGGCATAACGGTTCCTTGTACTTTCCATTTGCCCTGATCTCTAGCATATAGAGATCCCCCTCGTATACACCGGCATCCTTCTGTACCAAGCTACAAACAACAACGTTGCACAATGTTCCATAATATTCAACATTATAATACTTTAGAAAATATTGTTACTCTATCATTCTCATTCTTCTTATTCTTTGGGACTTACTGAGCGATCTGTTCGCTGACGACATTCTATTTCTTTCTTCTTTGAATGTCATCAGGTGCGTTGGACCAAGCTGAGATCGAGCCCACCGGTGAAGATTTGGAGCAGTTCCAGGAAGATCCAGAACTCTAGATACTGTACCTTGTTCTTTCCAGTTTATTTCATTTTCTGTTATGCCACTGTTTAGGCATTGCTTTTCATTCCAGTTGTATTTTCTTTTCATGCATTGTACAAAGAATGTTATTAATAAAAGTTGTTGTTATTTCAATATCATTTGTCTCTTGTGATTATTTTATATTGCTTAGCTACGCTTAGCGTATGTACTTCTGAGTACATACGTAGCGGACCTCATCGCGTCCACTTCGCCGTACACTGGGATGCGGGGCGTGACACATTGTTTCTCGTAATGCCCATTTTCTGGAACACCAGTTCTTAGAAAAGGAAACAAGTGGGAGCAAAATAGAACTGGAAGAAATTCCAGAACCACAGACTATTACAGAAAGCTTAGTAGAACTAGAGGGTTCAAAAGATCATGACAATCCTACGCCGTTCCGCAGGAGTAGTAGGCAGTCTCATCCGCCTGAGAGATACTACGGTTTTCTCATAAACGGGGATAGAGAAGATTGCATCATTGATTATGATGAGCCGACTAGCTTCCAGCAGACCATTCAGAGCGTTGACTCGGTAAAATGGCTGGATGCAATGCGGACCAAAATGGAGTCCATGTACATCAACAAAGTATGGATGTTGGACGTTGCTCCAGATGGGGTAAAACCAGTAGGATGCAAGTGGATCTTCAAAAGGAAGATTGGTATAGATGGACAGGTTGAGACCTATAAAGTTAGACTGGTTGCAAAGGGTTTTCGTCAAAGACCTGGTTTGGACTATGACGAGACCTTTTCTCCAGTAGCTATGCTGAAATCCATTCGGATCCTTCTTGCTATTGCTGCCTTCTACGATTACGAGATTTAGCAGATGGACGTAAAAAACGCTTTTCTAAATGGAAATTTAGAGGAGTGTGTTTATATGGGCCAGCCAGAGGGTTTCATTCAGAGTAGGAGCAGCGGAAAGTTTTCAAAATCGTTTCGGTGAAATTTCGGAAAATCGGTAAAATAAGGGGGTTTTCTGTAAAAAGTCAAAATACAAATATCTTTATTATAAAATTAAATATTCATAATCTAGCTATATAATTTCTAGTATTTGGTGTTTATTGAGCCACTGGTGAAATTTCAAATTTTCTGAAATTTTTTCCGAAATTAATTATTTTAATATTATTTTAAGCCGTCCCTAATACATTTAATTAGGGAAAATTACAAATTGGAATGGGTTGAAACAAATTTTGTGCATCATAACACATTAAACAAAATTTTAACATATGGTTTTTGAATTGAAATAAAGTTGTTAAACGGTGTTAGAAAATATCGAAAAAAAGGCTTGAATAGTGAATTTAGTGTAAAAGGATATTTGGGGTATAGTATTTATCATTTTCCATCACCCCACACCTATACCCACACTCACACACCCCCATTTTTCCTTCCCCTTGGCTGAATTCAGCAGCCCCCCCCCTCCTCAATTTTCCTCACTTTTCAAAAGAAAAGAAAAGAAAAGAAAAGAAAATGAAAGAAAGTCAAAAGGGGTGTGGACTTTGCCTTTTTCTCCCCACTTTCTCCACCTCACTCTCTCTCCTCCCCCGCTCCCTATGCTGGCCAAAAATTCCTGCACCAACAGCCCCTCTTTTTCCCTCATTTCCCATCTCTTTTGCTTCCAAAAATTCATCAAATACCCATAAAAAAAATCCCAAAACCTAAATCAAGTTCTTACCCATTTTAGTGTAGCCTTAGATGCATGGATTATGGTGAAAAGAGAGCATTTTGAGAGGCTAGATTGCAAGTTTGATCCATGGTTTATGAGGTACCCCATGTGGACTTCGAGACGACAAGCAAGCGGGTGGCAACGTCGGCACCGGCGAGCAAGGACCAGGTGAGTAGATTTATATCTACGGGGAGAAGTCGGGTGGATGGCGTATATCACCCCCGCAGTCCGTGGTAATGTATACGAATACGTATACACATATATATTGATTATATATTATTGAGTCTATTGATGATAGAGATAGATTTTAGGTGTGATTGGATAGGTTTAATGTTGCGAGACCCTAGAGTAGAGGTTGCACAACATTTACACATACACACCCATACTGGCATACATTCTTCTTTCATATGTGCTTATATGGCGTTATATTGTTATGTGTTCACATGAGTATGGGACTATGTGTTCACATACTGGATTTGAGGATAGTATTTGGGATTTGAGATGAGTCGATAAGATTTGATTGAGACCGCGAGAACGGTGATATGGCAGGATTCGTACTTGAGATACGTCTTGATATTATAGCGGATCTTGGGACGACGATACCTGTGAATAGTGTTATACATTGAATGGTTGACATGTGATCGTGATATGAGATAAGATATATTAAGATTTTCATAATAGGTCGCATTAGACGATGTATACCTCTTTATGACGATATATGATGATGATATCGGTTTGTATGAGGCTATAGATCAGCAGTCAGATCATGACTATGTTGATGATATTAGTATCGTACTAGACGTAGATCAGTACCCAGATTATGATATTGGATAAAGAGGATACCAGATGAATAATTTGATGAATGAGATATTGACCCGTACCCAGATTTAGGGATGCCGTACGACGGATTTACATACGAGCTATATATTGATGTTTGATCCGCACTCTTGACTGGGAATAACTGATTATATATTTGGTATCGGATGTGATATTATTGAGGCGGGATCACCGACTATCTATATATATATACATATGTATCGACTCAGATGTTAGGCGGTTTCCTTACCTTCAGTTAGCCTGTTAGCTCAGCCCTATAGTTTAGTGTAGCTGTATGACTCATATTACATTAAATGTAGATTTGTTATCATTGTGTCTAGTATTTAGCTCCCGCTCATTATTGCCGTTCGCTCCGCATCGCATGCTTATATTATGATTCATATCCTATTGTTGATATCAGCTGTTAGGACACCAGCACCATTACCGATGACGCGTATGTACCACGTACACGCGTATGTACCACGTACACTTACTTGCCGGCTCACGCACATCTTCATCGGTAATTGCCATGTCACGAACACTTTAGAAATACTATTTCATTGACATAGGTTGTTAGCTAATAGTTTAGACACAATATTAGTGTACTTGCCTTGTATGCTAGTTTAGATATTGTAATTATTTCCTGCTACTTCATGCATGTTATTATTCACTGTTGTGCCACATTCATGGGTTTTCATGCCTATATTCACTGTTTACATGCTATTGATGATTTGGATTTGGATTTCATGAGATTTCTTGGATTTGGAGAAAAACCGCAAAAACATAAATAAACCTTTTTTCTCTCCTTTAAATAAAAAGTGCGGTTTTCCCATCATGTATGAGTTGTCTACCATGAGTTTGTTGATGGATTTCGATACCCGAGTTCGAGGAGTGGAGGAACCGTTTCGGGTACATGGTGGACCCGGTGTGGTACCCCGGGGCAAGAGGATCGCAGATGATGGCGTTGAGCCTGGCAGGGGAGCACTACCAACCGGTGATTTTACCCGACGCGTCGGATATCCGGAGGATACCGTCGTGGTCTTGAGATGGATGGAAGGGGCTGGTCTGGACTGATGACGCCCTAGATATTGAGATTGAGATATTGAGATTTTGAGATATTGAGGTACTGAGATTTGATGATACAGGCCAGTCCGGATAGCCGGAGCCTGAGATTTTGAGACATTGAGATTTATGTTTTGTGTCGATGCTAGACATTGTTTATGTGATTTCATTTATGATACCTCATTTTAAGAATACAAAGAAAATCTCACTAAATTATGAAAGCAGTTTCTTTAGTACATGTATTCTGTTTTCATGCATTCATAAATCATCCATATGATATATTGCTACCTGAGGCACTGACACGAGCATATGGGATTACACTTGGGTTAGATATTTACCCTAGCCATTGTTTAGGCTGCTGGTTATATTTGAGAATATATTATGATCGTATGACCTAGGATTGTGTTGTTCATGCGATTTCTGTTCGTAAATGTTTTTCTACTCACGAGTTGGCAACTCACCCCCGTTGTGCCACAGTTCTTGCAGGTTTTGCCGTACAGGTTTCATTACGGCTTTGCTGGCACTGCTTCTTTCGAGTGACTTGCTAGTAGGTGGGTTTATTGGTATCGTACCCATCATATTACTTTGTATAATATTATTCAGTTGTATCTACTAAATTCCATCAACCAAACATGTATTTATTTTGAGATAAAGACCAGTGATGTTATTCTTTCGACCTTAGAGTCGCGCGTTATATTTCTGTGGCTTTCTTGTGGTTTTGAGTTTCCTTTTGAGTTTTGATCCTCGCCCTTGGCGTTGTATATTATATTGCTTTTGTGGTTGTGACCGTCGATTGACGAAGAGCTAGCTCCCGCTTGGGGATGCCTTTTATTGATTTCGTATACTATTCATGTTGTATCCCGTTTGGGGGCCAGTATTTACAAAGGAGACTCTGCCGAAATTTTCGGGAAATATTTGATGTTTTTTTTAAAAACGCATAATTCGGCTTATGCTATTAAAAATACTTGTTTTAAGTTGGTTTTCCTTCATTCTACTACTTTTCTTGGTTTGGATTTCTGGGTTTTCGGCTTACTTAGAGTTCGTACGCCTCGAGACGTTCGTAGTCTATGAGTTGGTCATGTTTCGTACTTTCAAGACGTGACACATACATACTTGCTTACATGTAGATATTTAAACCTAGCTACAATTACATGTACACCTCATATGATGCTGCACTTATTTTCGGAGGATTTAGGAACCACGTGATATATTTTAAAGCTGGATTCATTTAAAAGAGCGACTTTCCCTTAATATGCTCATATTGTTGTTTTATGTTGCATATATCAGTTTTCATGGATTTACGCATTAAGATATGGTTTTCATGTGATTTAAGGATTTGGGAACCGTGGGGGTATTTCAGGAAAACTATGTATTGTTTGAAAACCTGGTTTCTCTTGATATGATATTTCAGTACGTCCAACATATGATTTCTCGGTTCTGAGATTTGGCTTGTGATACCCAATTCGAGGAGCGGGAGGCACTGTCTGCGGGTACATGGTGGACCCTGTATGGTACCTCGGGGCGAGTGGTTATTTCGTGGTGTAGACGATAAGCCTGACAGAGGGACCACTACCTACCGGTGATTGTATTTGGACTCGACGGTTATCGTGGGGATACCGACCGGAGTGTTGTGCGACATATCGTCAGGGCCAGTCGTGGTAAAAGCGCCTGAGTTATGAGGATTTGTGTGTCGATTCTAGACATGGGTTTCATGATGTTTCGAATGTCGGTGTTTGACACTCAGGTTTCCATGAATTTTACGTATCAACGGTGGACATACGTAGTTAATATCCTCATACATACATACATGCATACATACATACATACATACATATATATATATATAGATACATACAGGTATATGTTTTCATGAGGTTTTGGGGTGTCGATGTTTGACACTCAGGTTCCATGAGACTTACAGGATGTGATGGCCGATCTGAGGATGCGGTGCCTGAGGATGTTGGGATTTGATGTGTCAGTAAGGGACACTGGGGGTTTTTCATGCTGATGATTTTGCATGAGGTTTTGTAGTATATCATCCCACACTCAGGATTATGTTGATATGCATTGCTTCATGTAGATGTAGTACCCTGATGATGTACCTTTACATGATTGTTGCATATTCATATTACCATACTCATGCTATCAGATTACATGTGATAGGTTTATCGTTGTTCGTGCATAATTGCGATTAAAGTATGATGTTATGTACTATTCACGAGTTGACAACTCACCCCCGTTGTGCCACAGTGTTTTGCAGGGCTTACCCTCAGCGTAGACGTGGCAGGGCGTCTGATCATCTCTACTTTTGCGGATACCGCTACGGTTGGCTGTGAGGCCTTCGCTTTTAGGTGGGTTTGCGGTTATCCGTTTGTACATTGTATATCTTATTGTTTGATCTAGTATTCTCTATCTACCACTTCTTGTATTTGACATAAAGACGAGTGTGAGGATTCGGTGTTGTATTATTATTTTGTTGATTTTGGGTGCCGGGCTTGTTGTAAATCTTTATTTCTTTATGCAGTTTTTCCTTTATATTTCTTCACTTCGGCGTCGTATATATGATTGTGGTGGTTGTCTCCGCCGTTGGGTGAGAGTTGCTCCTATTTGGGATGCTTTTTATATTTCTATGTTGTACCCGTTTTCGGGGCTAGTTTTTACAAAGGAGGTGCTGCCGAAATTTTCAAGAAAGAAAACTAAAGTTAAAGATTTTTCATGAGATTTTCCGAATGATTTAAACTATGTTTTTCTCCGCTTATCTAGTTTTGGGTGGTTTAGATTTCTGGGTTTCTACTTACTTAAGTTGCGTACGCCTGTAGACGTTACGTAGTTTAAGTGCCGGTTACGAGCCTAATTTTTGGGTCGTCACATTGACGGTCACAACCATGCAAGCAATATAATATACAACGCCGAAGGGCGAGGATCAAAACTCAAAAGGAAGCTCAAAAACAACATGAAAACCATAATAATACAACGCGCGACTCTAATGTCAAAATAATATACAACTGGTCTTCTGATTAGTAGAGATTCTGCGTGTTTAAGTTTAGTTAATTACCGCAATCAAGACGGTTTCACTTGTAGCTAGCCGGTTGAGTACGGGTCGTCCGTAGGGAGATGGGAGTCTTTTTCTATGTGCTTTAACGAGTTAAGTCCGATTTTCCTAGTTTGTTTGTGATTAACTAAGTGTTAAAATGATATGTAAAGAGAGCTTGTTAGGGTTAGGATTAGGTTAGTTTGAGTTAGGAGTCGCTCACTTCTTTCGTTGCCACTCTTAATATCGGTGTCACGGTAATCGGCAACAACGGGGATTAGCACGACTAGGAAGGAACTTGCGAGTATAAGCTAGGCTTTCCAATGCTTAAGTTCTTCCTTTTGGTGCTTGTCCGTCTGTTCTTGGCTCTTAGCCATAATCTCCGGTTAATTCAACCACAACCGGTCTCACTACGGAATCACCGCTATCATGTAGGATAGGGTGGTGTAAGGAGCGGATTGTGGTTCAATTAACGGGAGTCGATTTAAGATGTTGGGCAAAGAAAGAGTGAGAGAGATTTCCTTCTCTCAAACTTCCCTTATCCTACCCTAACAAGTATGAAACTACTCACACATCATAATGAAAAGAAAACAAAACAAAAGAGGAAGATAGAAAGAAGGAGATTAGAATATAACAACTAGCTATTTGCGACCTCACCTTGGCAAGGATCAAGCGTAAGCGTCATGGTTGTTTAAGGATAAAGGAAAAGAGAAAAGAAAGAAACAACAAGAAATAACAACAACTAAGTTAACAAATGAAAATTACAAGCAATAATAATTTAACTAAAGAACAAGACAAGATATAATAACAAAAGGAACTTCTTTATTCATCATTCTTCATTCACAAAAGCTCACTACAAGTTTTTCAATGGAAAAGAGATGAGAAGAGGAAGAAGAAACAAGTATTTTAAACCCTAAAAAAATACAAGATTAATCACCCTTGGCTTCACAAGGTTCTGGGCTATTTATAGGCAGGAAACAGAAATTCTAGGGCAACATTCTGGACCCTTATGAAAAGACCAAACACCCCCTGAAAAATAGTCAACTGTCGCCACCATATGGCTGCGGAACCGCGGCCTAGACCCCCTATTGGCCGCGGTTCCGCGGCCATTTAGAGGAGTTGGCTCCTCGGGTTTTGTTGGTTGTCTTGGTTTGCTTTTCTCTGCAGTTTGGCATATGATTTTTCTGATAAACTTTCCATATTTCTTCCAGAATTTCTGTTGATCAAAAGGTGATTGAAAGTGGATCTTTTGCCATGATTTCCTCGAGCTCCGCGTAGATTTCTTGGATCTTGTGTTGCCATTGAGCCTTGTGCATGAAAGTGACATCGATTTGCCATTTTGTCTTTTAAACTGGTGTGCGGCAACAGACGGATAAAGAGCGGAGATCCGTGTTTTATCTGTGGTTGGCAGGAACCCGGGTTTTATCGTGTTTTTCCATGAATTTCACCGTTTACAGCCGAGAACATGTATCCTGCAATTGACTAGCAAACACGGCTCAAGATTACGTACCGATAAGCAATGTGATAAAAATTGGGTGTTATAAAAATGCAAAAATCTGATATGAGCAAATACCCCAAACTTATCATTTGCTCGTCTCGTGCAAAGCCAATTTATTCACAAAAAATTTCCTAACCTCACTTTCGTAGGGAACGCGATTGCACTGAGCATGTGCAATAAGACGTTAAACCTCTAGGTGTCCCTAGTAGGAGGAGTGTTGTCTCCTGAGGGTTTTCAGCGGATACTACCCATAAAATCCGGTCAAGTTGGTTTTGTAAAATAACTAAGATTCAAACCCTAAAGTTTTGTTTCAGAAAATAACAATTCTATTATCCTAAGTCTAGACTATCGAACCTTTATTTTTCACACCCCGCTTCTTATTTAACTACAGATTTTATATGTCTTTACGTGCAGTGCAAATAGTGTCGTTAAGTTTCCAGAAGGAATGATTTACGTCATCATGTCATACAATAACCCCCAGATAAAAATTTTGAAAGGATCACATAAGTTTTATAAAGAGTTAAGCATTTTTCAAGTTTCGTTTTCCAATAAAGTTTCAACTTCAGAATTTCTATCTTCCCTAACAGGAAACTAGGTCTTATTTTTCACTCCACCTTTTTCTTGTTTTTATTTCATACACACCTTTGTGAACGTGCAATAGTCGTTATCATAGAGTAAAACCTTCATATCTCCGCTAATTTTTTTTTATAAAAGCCTGTCTTTTATCAAGATTATTCTCACACAAAGAACCGTTAGGAATTTTAACTCGGAGAGAACACTTGCTTGACTTTGTTTTAATCTGGACTTTCTAGGCTTCTTAGCGAGCTTTGGGCCAATGCACCCAAACCAGTTGGTTTTAGGGCATTAGGTGTAAAAACACCCCAGCGGACATAATTACTCAAGTTACCTAGGTCCAAAAACAAAAGACAGTTTGGCGAATGGAGATATAACCGGCAGTTCAATATTTTTTGGATAAAAGACATGTTTAGTGGGTTCGGTGTGTAATCATTCCAATCAAGTTCCAGATGGGTTATTTTTCAGACTTAGTCAAATTAAGGTATCAATAACATTCCTTCATATTCACTTACTTCATAAACTATTCTTGATATTACTTATTTCAGAACAAATCTATTTGATCCTCAGAAAATCATTTATCTATTTAAAAGTTTTTAAACATAAAAGACTTGTCATCTAATTTCCAAAACTCACGACACGTGTAGTGTGATGTAAAGACGTATATTAGCTATAGTTAACTTTAAAGGAGAGTTATTTTTCAGGTTTTCAAAATCTAATCATAAGATTTAGTTATTCTTATTTTATCAAACAAAACCGTTGAAATGTTGAATCAGAGTCCTCCCACTAGCTAACTTGACAGAAAAGTTTTTATGTTTTTAGAAAATTTTCAGATTTTTATGGATTTTATGGATTTAAATATGCAGATGCAAAATATACATATGAATGCGAAGGTTAGAAATGCGTACCAAGCGTACCCCCAGACTTAAACTGGACAGTGTCCTCACTGTCATTGCATGAAGAGATCATTTGAAGGGTCAAAATTGTCGGTTAGCGACACACAATTTTTTTTTGTTTTTAAAGAAAAGAAAAACAATATCCACAAATATATACAAAATGGTATATACATACCCCCAAACTTATTTGGAACAGTGTCCACTGTTCTTGGCTGGATAACCGAAGTTTGGTGGTAGGCAGAGGAAGATTATGCAGGGTAAATCGGCTCCTGTAAGACCAGGAGCTCCTCTGTTGGTTCGGCGCTAAGGTACGGTTTTAGTCGGTGTCCGTTCACTTTGAAAAATGAACCGTCCTTTGGATTTTCTAAATCCACAACGCCCTGCGGATACACATTCCGCACAAAATACGGCCCTTTGCAGCGAGATCTGAGCTTTCCTGGATGGAAGTGTAGCCGGGTGTCATAAAGTAGTACCTGCTGACCAGGTACGAAGGTTTTTCGCAAAAGGTGTTTATCGTGAAACACCTTCGTTCGATTCTTAACAACAACCGCGTTATCGTAAGCCTCATCCCTAAGCTCGCTTAATTCGTTCAACTGCAGCTTCCGATGGCTGCACGCATCTTCGAGAGACAGATTCAGCTCCTTTATCGCCCAAAATGCGCGATGCTCTATTTCGACAGGTAGGTGGCAAGCTTTTCCGTACACAAGCCGATAGGGAGACATGCCAAGGTCGGTCTTATAAGAGGTTCGAAAGGCCCAAAGGGCATCAGTGAGTTTCAGCGACCAATCCTTACGGTTCTTGGAAACCGTCTTCTCCAGTATCTGCTTGATTTGCCGATTTGAAACTTCGGCCTGCCCGCAGGTTTGGGGGTGGTAGGGCATAGAGAGCTTATGATTAATGGAATATTTCCGCATCAAGGCCTCGAAAGTCTTATTGCAGAAATGAGTTCCATTGTCGCTAATGATCGCTCGGGGGTGCCCAAACCGGGAGAAAATGTTTTTTTTAAAAATCCTAACGACAACCTTGTTGTCGTTAGTCCGGCTGGGCACAACCTCGACCCACTTAGAGACGTAATCAACAGCGAGAAGGATGTACAAGTTCCCGAAAGAGCTGGGAAACGGCCCCATGAAATCTATCCCCCAAACATCGAAAATCTCTACAACCAAGATCGGTTGGAGCGGCATCTCGTTCCTCCGGGATATCCGGCCCATGTGTTGGCACCGGGAGCAAGTCTTGCAATAGTCATGAGCGTCTTTGAAGATTTGTGGCCAGTAGAAATCACATTACAAGATCTTCTTAGCTTTCTTTCTGGGGCCAAAATGCCCGCCACACGCTTGATCGTGGAAAAATGACAGCTCACTCTTGAATTCATTGTCAGGGACACACCGACGAATAATCTGGTCGGGACAGTACTTGAACAAATAGGGTTCGTCCCAGTAAAAGTGTTTTACTTGGGATAAGAAACGAAGTCTGTCCTGACTTGACCATTCAGTTGGTAGTAATCCTGTGGCCAAATAGTTCACAATATCTGCGAACCAGGGTTCGCAAGATACTGTCAAGAGCTGTTCATCCGGAAAATCGTCGTTGATCGGAATTGGAAGCGAAGGCGAAGAAGGAAGTCGTGAGAGATGGTCGGCAACTACGTTTTCACATCCTCGTTTGTCCTTAATGACAAGGTCAAACTCTTGAAGCAAGAGGATCCAACGTATTAGCCGAGATTTTGCATCTTTCTTCGCAAAAAGATGGCGCAGAGCAGAATGGTCAGTGTAGACAATGACTGGAGAGCCGATGAGGTAGGGTCTGAACTTTTCTAAAGTAAATACAACAGCCAAGAATTCTTTCTCAGTTGTTGTATAATTGAGTTGGGCGTCGTTCAGGGTTCGGCTCGCATAATAGATTACGTGCGGCATCTTGTTGATGTGTTGTCTAAGGACAGCACCAATGGCAAAGTCGGATGCATCGCACATAATTTCAAATGAGTGCGTCCAGTCAGGCGAAGAAAGAACGGGAGCAGAAGTGAGTGAGCTTTTCAATGACTCGAATGCAGTGACACAGCTCGAGTTGAAGTCGAATGGCGTATCCTTGGCCAGCAAAAGAGTCAAGGGCCTAGCAATCTTGCTAATGTCCTTGATGAACCGTCTATAGAAACTGGCATGGCCAAGGAAGACTCGGATATCTCTGACGCATCGGGAAGGAGGTAAATTGGAAATGACCTCAATCTTTGCTTTGTCAACCTCTATGCCATTTTGCGAGATGATATGTCCTAAGACAATACCCTCGCGCACCATGAAGTGGCACTTCTCCCAATTCAAAGTGAGATTCTTGTCTTTACATCGGGTGAGGACAGTGTCAAGATGAAGCAAGCACTCGTTGAAGGAATCGCCGAAGATGGAGAAATCGTCCATGAAGATCTCCAGAAATTTTTCCACCATGTCTGAGAAGATTCCCATCATACACTGCTGGAAGGTAGCGAGCGCATTGCATAACCCAAAGGGCATGCGACGATATGCAAACGTGCCGAAAGGACAAGTGAATGTGGTCTTGTCCTGGTCTTTTTCGGCGATGGGAATCTGATTATAGCCGGAGTAGCCATCAAGAAAGCGGTAGTACTCGTGTCCGGCCAATCGTTCAAGCATTTGGTCAATGAAAGGTAGCGTAAAGTGGTCTTTCCGCGTTGCGGCGTTGAGTTTTCTGTAATCGATGCATACTCGCCACCCAGTTTGGTTGCGAGTAGGGATTAACTCGTTCGCCTCATTAGTGATGACCGTTATACCTGATTTCTTGGGGACAACGTGAATGGGGCTAACCCACTGGCTATCAGAGATAGGGTAAATGATACCATTATCCAGACATTTTACGATCTCCTTCTTCACAGCCTCTTTCATGACTGGATTGAGCCGTCTTTGTGGATCCCGGGCTGGTTTGGCATCATCCATCAGATGAATGTGATGCTTAACGATCAGGGGACTATCCCCTTGATGTTCGCCATGGACCAGCCAAAAGCTTGCCTGTTGCTGTGCAAGACCGCGAGAAGGGCTTTCTCTTGCTCTGGAGCTAGAGAAGCCGAGATGATGACAGGGAGGGTCTTGTTCTCACCTAAGTAAGCGTACTTAAGGTGAGATGGCAAAGGCTTGAGTTCGAGCAATGGAGGTGAAACGATTGAAGGCAAGATTGGTGCAGAGGTCTCGAACTCAAAGGACTCCAGCAAAGGTTCAAAACGAGTGTAAGCGACCGAGTTGGATGGTTCAGGTAACTCATCCGGAAATTCGAAGGATTGAAACTCGGGTTGTGAGCGGCTAAGATCGTTCGAGAACGTGAAACACTCGTAGTCGTTGTTGGGCGCAGAAATAGCAGCAGGTTCGAAGAGGAACGCACTAGTGGCGTTAAGGTTATCGTGATCAAACAGAAACTCCTCGAATTCACATTCTTCTGGGGTGATCTCCTGGATCGAGCAGGCGTCCAGTATATGAGCATTAGGTTCGGAGGGCTGATTCCCCAACCTAAAAATGTTGAGTTCAATCGTCATATTTCCAAAAGAGAGGTTCATCGAACCATTGCGACAATTGATCACAGCATTTGAGGTTGCAAGGAATGGGCGACCGAGTATCACCGGAATTTGATTCCGTGGTTAGCTACAGGCTGTGTGTCTAATACAATGATGTCAATGGGGAATATGAAGTCCCCGACTTTTATTAACACATCCTCTAGCTCACCCCTAGGATGGGTGATCGATCGGTCGACCATTTGGAGAGTACAGTGTGTGGGCTTCAGCTCTCCTACGCCTAATTGCTCGTATACTGAGTACGGAAGCAGGTTAACACTGGCACCAAGATCTAATAGTGCGCGGTTGATGTTCTTATCCCCAATGGTAATAGAAATCGTAGGACAGCCACGGTCTTTCCGTTTTTATGGTAAAGATTGGGTAAGAGCATCACTCACAGCACTAGCCAAGAAAACTTTCTTGGGTACCTGAGACTTCCTCTTTTTCGTGCATAAGTCCTTTAAGATTTTCGCGTAGGACGGGACTTGTTAGAAAGCATCTAAAAGAGGAATGTTATTGTTAACCTGCTTAAATAACTCCAGAAACTTCTCCATTTGAGGATTTTGTTTATTAGACCTCAACCGGTTTGGAAATGGGACGTTTTTAAAATTGGTTGAGTCTAATGCTTGTGGAGGAGATTGTGGAGTTGGAACGGATCCCAAAACAGGTGTTTTCGTGGAGTGAGAAGTGGGTCCATTCAGAGCAGAAGAAGAGGAAGGAGTGCCTGTTGAAGAGCGGAGAATAGGCTCAGAAGACGAAGAAGAAGAAGAAGCGGCCGGGATGTCATCGTTGATCCGTATGCCAATGTTGTTTTGCAGCATCCTTCCCGATCTCAATGTGGTCACGGCACTCACATTATGGTTCTGTTGTTCAAGAGCAACATGTACATTATGTGGGTGACCGGGATTTGGGAGTGGCTGGGACGGGAGCTTCCCCTTTTCTCGCTCGCTTAAGGCCGCATTCAGCTGTGCAATCTGGACCTCGATGGTCTTGATGCTTTGCCCGTGTGCGGCAGTGTGTTGCACTAAGGACTGAATAGAAGACTGGATGTTGGCAGTGGATTGTGTCGATTGTTTAACGAACGCCTACAGACTTCGTTCGAGCGAGGAAACCTTATCGTTGTTTGACGGAACAACGTTGTTTGACGGAACAAAGTTGTTTGGTGGAAAAGAATTTTTGGGTGCAAAGTTGTTCGTCTGATTTTGAAAAGGTTGGGGTTGGAAGGGCTACTGAAACTGCTGTTGAGTTTGTTGTTGCGCTTGTTGTTGCGGAGGAGGGGCCCTCTAGAAATTGTTGCCTTGGAATTGATTCTGATTCTGATTCCAGGCGAAATTGGGGTGGTTCCTCCAACCGGGATTGTAGGTGGAAGAGTATGGATCATTCCTCGGTCTTTGCTGGAATGCAGCATTAACCTGATCCTGTCCTTACGATGGTGGATTGTAAGGACACTCTTCGGTTAAGTGAGAAGGATCGGAACAACAAGCGCAAATGGTATGAAGGGGAAGAACAGGGGTAGGAGAAGAAAATTTGCTCTCTATTGCTTCAAGCTTTCTCGTTATTGCAGCCATTTCAGCTTTCATCGCAATAGAGACATCAAGTTGGTGAATTCCTACCCTAGACTGACCGGTAGAAGTGGAGGTAGAAGAAGAAGAAGTCGGTCTGGTGCTCTCCCATTATAGCGTTTGCTCCGCAAGGTCATCGAAGAATTGCCACGCTTCCTCGTCAGATTTCGATAGGAAGTGGCCCTGACAGATGGTTTCCAACAACTGCTTCGTTGCTGGGTTCAGGCCCTTGTATAAAGTTTGGCAAAGTTGCCATTTCTCTATACCATGGTGAGGACACTGAACAAGAAGGTCTTTGTACCGATCAAAGCACTTCCAGAAAGGTTCAGAAGGAAGCTGAGAGAATTGGTTGATTTCATTGCGGATCCTTGCGGTTTTATGATTCGGATAAAATTTCTTTAGAAACGCTTTTACAAACTCGTCCTAACTGGTTATGGAGTGGGAAGCGGTGCTATACAGCCATTTTTCAGCAAGATCGCATAAAGTGAACGGAATGACCCGTAGACGTATAGCATCGTCCGATAGTTGGGTAGTTTTCATCATGGCACAAACGTTTTGAAATTTATTGATGAAGATATAGGCATCTTCAGATTCTGGCCCATGAAATCGTGGAAGCATGTTGATGAAGTGGGGCTTAATTTCAAAATTATCCCCATTGGCCGGTGGAAGAGAAAGGCAGGTGGGAAGTGCAGAACGGGTGGGATAAAAACGATCCTGGAGCGCGATTCGCTGCGGCGCTACAACAGGCGGTGGTGGTGGGTTATTGGTCTCCGTAGGAGGTGGAGCCAATCCAGGGGTAGTCAAAGAGATGTTCGGATTAAATCCTGACATCACGGAAGAAGAGGTTGGTGAAGGTAAAGCTGAGGATGTATGAACAGAATTCCGGTCAACGTCGGAGTTGGCCGGCAAAGGTAAGGGAGAAAGAGGCATGGACAGAGTTTCGACGTCTGAGTCGATCGCGTAGTCGGTCGCGACTAACGTAACACGGACTAGGCAGGCGCTAGTGTCCCGAGTCCAAGCGGACATACACTAAACGAGTTTAGTATAGTCAAAGCGGAGAAGGTGAGGGTAAGAAAACGTCAATGGAGAAATACGATGGGTGGTGGGTGAAAAATGGATTTGGTGACAAAGGGCAAGTTTTTATAAAAGTTTTTGATTTTTTTCTTTTTTTGTTTTTTTTAAAAAGAGCTTTACAGAAATATGTACGGACTTACGGCTTTAAGCAATCACAAACAAGATATGCACAATTTCACCTAGATCTAGGGTCACCTAGGTCTGCTAGACAGCTCCTAACTGTTCCAGAGGGCTAGAAATAGGACCTCAAACCGCCTCTTCTCCGTCAAATGCGGCCAGATAAGTGCCAGGTAAGTAGGAGGTTGTCCAACGCTTTTGCAAAGTTCCTTAATTATAAACCACTTGCCTTCGTCACACTTGCCTAGGCACCGCAAAAGTCAGATAGGATAAACGGCCGATGCCTGTAACTAGTCCTCTGTCCTATTGAGCGCGAAGTCCTTAGGGCTGAGTCTAGTATTTTTTAAATTTAACAATGGTCAATGCATATGCTTTTTGTGATTTCTGGGGTCCTGGGAAGGGTGATGAAATCCCCACCCAATCTGAATTGGTTTCAAGCCCCTTAAGTCCGTATTAATGAATACAAAGCGGTAACAAATCAACTGCAAACAATTTTTATTTTTCGCGCGGCACAAAGAATCCTGCACAAGAACAGTTTATTGGAAGCGGGAAGAGAGTTTGTGCAAAGAATGCTGCAAAAAACACAGTTTATTGGAAGGGGGAAGAGAGTTTGCGCAAAGAATGCCGCAGAAAACACAGTTTATTGGAGTCCAGAGGAGTGAGGGAGAGAAAAGTAGGACTTACAGAAATTTTGGAAGCCTGAAGGCACCAAACGGCCGCGGTTCCGCGGCCTAAGCCTCCTTATGCCGCGGTTCCGCGGCGTTAAGGTGGAGTTGGGCTTCTGGAATTTTTGGGTGTGCTCTGTTGGGTGTCCTCTGCTTGTCTGGATGTGCAGAATTTTGACTTGCTTACTGTATCTGCTCCAGATTTTTACAGTAGACCGTTTGCTTCGTTTTGATCTGTCGTGGTGTAGCCGCGAAATATGGGTCTATCTTCCCATGTCTTTGGCACTGAACTTGAACTCCGTATTATCCTGCACACTTGCATAAAAACTAATCAAAAATAACAAGATGATTTTTTTTTTACAAAGTATATTTTTTTGTTTTGTTTTTTGGTTATATTTATATTCACAAGTTAACCCGAAATTACACAAAGAAACAAACTACCGTCTCCCCGGCAACGGCGCCATTTGATTGGTAGAGATTCTGCGTGTTTAAGTTTAGTTAATTACCGCAATCAAGACGGTTTCGCTTGTAGCTAGCCGGTTGAGTACAAGTCGTCCGCAGGGAGATGGGAGTCTTTTTCTATGTGCTTTAACGAGTTAAGTCCGATTTTCCTAGTTTGTTTGTGATTAACTAAGTGTTAAAATAATATGTAAAGAGAGCTTGTTAGAGTTAGGATTAGGTTATTTTGAGTTAGGAGTCGCTCACTTCTTTCGTTGCCACTCTTAATATCGGTGTCACGGTAATCGGCAACAACGGGGATTAGCACGACTAGGAAGGAACTTGCGAGTATAAGCTAGGCTTTCCAACGCTTAAGTTCTTCCTTTTGGTGCTTGTCCGTCCGTTCTTGGCTCTTAGCCATAACCTCCAGTTAATTCAACCACAACCGGTCTCACTACGGAATCACCGCTATCATGTAGGATACCGTAAGGAGCGGATTGTGGTTCAATTAACGGGAGTCGATTTAAGATGTTGGGCAAGGAAAGAGTGAGAGAGATTTCCTTCTCTCAAACTTCCCATATCCTACCCTAACAAGTATGAAACTACTCACACATCATAATGAAAAGAAAACAAAACAAAAGAGGAAGATAGAAAGAAGGAGATTAGAAGATAACAACTAGCTATTTGCGACCTCACCTTGGCAAGGATCAAGCGTAAGCGTCATGGTTGTTTAAGGATAAAGGAAAAGAGAAAAGAAAGAAATAATAAGAAATAACAACAACTAAGTTAACAAATGAAAATTACAAGCAATAATAATTTAACTAAAGAACAAGACAAGATATAATAACAAAAGGAACTTCTTTATTCATCATTCTTCACTCACAAAATCTCACTACAAGTTTTTCAATGGAGAAGAGATGAGAAGAGGAAGAAGAAACAAGTATTCTAAACCCTAAAAAAATACAAGATTAAGAACCCTTGGCTTCACAAGGTTCTGGGCTATTTATAGGCAGGAAACAGAAATTCTAGGGCAACATTCTGGACCCTTATGAAAAGACCAAACACCCCCTGAAAAATAGTCAACTGTCGCCACCATATGGCCGCGGAACCGCGGCCTAGACCCCCTATTGGCCGCGGTTCCGTGGCCATTTAGAGGAGTTGGCTCCTCGGGTTTTGTGGGTTGTCCTGGTTTGCTTTTCTCTACAGTTTGGCACATGATTTTTCTGATAAACTTTCCATATTTCTTCCAGAATTTCTGTTGATCAAAAGGTGATTGAAAGTGGATCTTTTGCCACGATTTCCTCGAGCTCCGCGTAGATTTCTTGGATCTTGTGTTGCCATTGAGCCTTGTGCATGAAAGCGACATCGATTTGGCATTTTGTCTTTTAAGCTGGTGTGCGGCAACAGACGGATAAAGAGCGGAGATCCGTGTTTTATCTGTGGTTGGCAGGAACCCGGGTTTTGTCGTGTTTTTCCATGAATTTCACCGTTTAGAGCCGAGAACCTGTATCCTGCAATTGACTAGCAAACACGGCTCAAGAGTACCTACCGATAAGCAATGTGATAAAAATTGGGTGGTATAAAAATGCAAAAATCTGATATAAACATCTTCTAAGGTTATAAAATATACAAGTCTGGTTGATGGAGTTTACAAGATATAACTGAATAAAATAAATGTACAATGGCGGTCACGATGCATGTGAACCCACCTACCAAAGCAACAACCCGGAATGAAGCAGTGTGCCAAAAAGCCGCAATGAAACCTGTACGACAAAACCTGCAGGAACTGTGGCACAACGGGGGTGAGTTGCCAATTCGTGAGTAGAAAACATCACATAGCAGAAATCATATGTATGACTCAATCCTAGGTCAATACGATCAATAATATATATAACCTCAATATGATTAAGTCTGAAGCATGATAAGGCGGCAAGGGTAAACATGTATACATAAGTGTAATACCAAGAGCTCGTGTCGGTGCCTCAGGTAGCAATATATCATAAATATGAGGTATGAATGCGTTATAATGAAAACAAAATACATCATGAATAAGAAAACTGTTTTCTTAATATAGTGAGATTTCTGTATAAACATTTAAATATCATTAATGAAATCATCAAAAAGTCAGTGTCAAGCATCGACACAAAATATATATCTCTATATCTCAATATCTCAGGCTCCGGCTATCCAGACTGGCCAGTATCATCAAATTTCAATATCTCAGGCTCCGACTATCCAGACTGGCCTGTATCGTAAATCTCAATAAAATCACCGGTCAGCAATGTTCCCCTGTCACAGGCTCAAACGCTATTCTCTGCGATCTTATCGTCCCGGGGTACCGCACCGGGTCAACCATGCACCCGCAGACGGTTCATCTCCTCCTGGAATCGGGTGTATGATATCGCTCAAGAGCCGAGAAAACTCATGGTGGACATATCACAATCATAACATGAGAAAACCGCACTTTTATCTTTTAAAATGATAAATGAGTTTATTAAATCTTTCGGTTTCTCCAAATCCAGAAATCTTATGGAAAATCCGAAATCCAATATAAAAGTCAATAATAATGAATACTGGGCTCCGGCAATCCGGACGGGCCCTTTTAATATTGCATGACTAATGAATATAAAAATATACAGGAAATATCAAGCAATGAATACAATAATGAACTAACATATGAAACAATAACATATATGAACTATCAGCTAGCAAGATATGTCAATGAAATAATATTCTCTAAAATGTGCATGACATGGCAATTACCGATGATGATGTGTGTGAGCCGGCAAGTAGGTATACGTGGAGCATACGCATCATCGGTAATGGTGTTGGTGTCCCGACAGCATGATTTTTGATAATAACTACGAAACACAATATAAGCATGCAATGCGATGCGAACATCATGAATATGCAGAACATGAATAATAACGCAACAATAAGGAATCTGCATTTATATAAATATGAGTCGTACAGTTTTGCCATTTGAAATAACACGAATCGTGATATTTAGTAAATAGGGACTACGGTGTTTTGAAGAAAACATACGTCCTTTGAAATATCCGTAGAATCCCATATACTGTCTTTAAAATACTCATGATTCGTTAGTTTTGAAATAGGTTTGACTTGAGTCTAGTCTAACATCTACAAGTAATCTATAGGACTAAACTAGCAGCCTAATTGAAAAGGTAAGGAAACCGCCTAAATCTGAGTCGATATATATATATATATATATATATATATATATATATATATATATATAATAGTCGGTGACCCCGTCGCAATAGTATAGCGTACGATACAAAATATCATATGACATCCTCGAGTCAAGAGTGCGGATCTATCCTCAATATAAAACTCGTACGGTAAATCCATCGTACTGCATCCCAATCTGGGTACGGGTCAATATCACATTTATCTCATTATTCAACTGGTATCCTTATCATCATTTCATGATCTGGGTACTGATCTAACGTCTAGTACATACTGATACCATCTACATATATATATATATATATATATATATATATATATATATATATATATGCGTGTGTATGAAACACAACGCCCAAGGACCCGCTATAATATCGTGCCGTATCTCATAGTACGAACCAAATCATACTACCGATCTCATTGCACCCTGCCCAATCTCATCGACTCATCTCCAAATACCATATACTATCCTCATCATCCATGTATATGTATACGCATATATACATAGTCCCATACCTATGTGTATTTATATATACATACATATCTCCATATACACACAAGTAATAAAATGTATGCAAGTGTGTGTGTGTGTGTGTGCGTGTATGCAATTCATTAATCTAGGGTTCGCGTCTAAAACTAACTATCATCACTATCCTCCAATTACACTAAAATTAACTTATGATCTTCTAAGATCCTACTTTCTAACTATCCATGTTCATATAACGTGTAAACATATATATATATATCATATATAAAGTATACTACTCTTCGAACTGCAGGGATGTTATACGCCATCCACCCGACTTCCCCCGTAGATATATATCTACTCACCAGATTCTCGCTTGCTGGAGTCTATGACGCCACGCTCTTCTCGTCGTCTCGAAATCCACATGGGGGTACCTACATATATAACACAATCGCAATGCATATTAAAATCCAGGCGGAAAACCAAAACGGTACACGTTTCACTCATAGGTTAAAACCTATAGCCTCGCATGCAAACACGACCAAAAACCCTGGTCGTTGATATTCAAATGCCACACGATGGAAACACAATACCAAATACCAAATTCAAATTCATTAAAAGACGCAAAACGAATTCAGAAACTTCGTAAAACACCTCCATATTTTACCCTAGTTAAAATTAGTCAATTTTGCACATATAAAGGGTCTAGTTTACTGAATAAAAAGCCCTGGACCAAACATGTAGGAATTCTTCCTTAGCCTGGCAGCAATTTGCGGCCAGGAAGAATAAAACTGCGGCCAGAGTGAGGGGGTTTGGGCTCGGGTCTCCGTGGTATCTTCCTGAGTGCCTGCATGACTCACAGTGTTTGCTAAATAAATTTTAGAGTCCCCGGGTGTTAGCTGATATCAATTTCCCTAAACAAAATCCACAATTTCCCGATATCGTGGTTTCTAGGTTTATGAGTTGGGGGTTTACCCTTAGGTTTAGTCTAATAAACAATCACTACAAGGGTTGCAAGGCCTCTACTAACCTCAATTACACTTCACAACTCAATATTTCATCAAAACCCTAACTTAGAATTTTCAAAGTTCACGAAACAACACTATATCGATAGTAAACATGTGTAGGTGCTAAGGTGAATGAAATACAATACAAATGGTGAAAGAATTACCTTATTTGGCAACTGAAAAATTTTCTTGAGTTGCCCCAAGTGTCCAAAATCCTTACTTTCATGGTCCAAAGTGTTTGTGAGGGTCTTGTGCATGTTTTTATTGAAGTGGGGAAGAGGTTTTAAGGTGTTTTTGATGATGAAGTGAGGTGTTTGAGGAGGGAGGATGTGGAGGGCAGCAGCCATGGAGGAAGAAAGAAGAGAGAATGATGAAGATGGTGAGATGAGGGAATGGCTAAGGTCAAAGGAACCCCTCACCTCTCTCTCTTGCCCATGCCTATTTGTTTAATCCCATTTACTCTTTTCTTTTCTCTACTCAATTAAAAACAACCATGCATGATAAAAAGAACAGACCATGTAGGAAAATGTAACAAAATGTAATATGACATGGTGCATATCATGTGCACAAATCCGGATTAATGCAAGATTAGCGATATTTAATCGCGATTAGCATTAAAATGGAATACACTTAATCATCTAGATTTAAAGTTTGCTTAAATCACATAAAGCACCCTCATTTCAATAATTTCTATAATTTTTCAAATATTTCCCGATTTATCGGTATTTAATTATATCGCATTATTAAAATATTCATAATATTTATTATTTATATATAAAAATTCCCAAAAATAATATTTTATTTTTTTGAAATGTTACAGTCTTCCCCCCTTAAAGAAATTCGGTCCCCGAATTTAAATTTAAACCCATCAATACTAAAACATTTTAGTAAAATGGCCATGTCGTTGGGGCTCCGAAATCATAAATATATAAAACATATCGTAGCGCAATGCATGCGCATGAAAAATGAGCAGATAACTCAAAATCAAAACTCCGTCAAGCATCCCGCAATTATCGGAGTTATGGTGAAGACACCAATGTCAAAATCGAATACGAAAACCAATATGATATACATCAAAACTATCATGTAAACATCAATACTATACATGTAAACATCTGAAAGGAATGCATGCCAAACCTTTTTAAGTCGCTGTGCGATGCGCGTATCACCGCACAGTGGCGGACGTCCATTGTAAGAAAATAACTATAACTATATATAACTATATATATATATATATATATATATATATATATCCTTTGTTTAACATACACGTCCCGCCGTTTTTGAAAATCATTTAGAAGGGTTCCCCTTGTAAAATGTTTCGTGTCATCTCGGACACATAGGTAAATACTAAGACTACAGCTCCTTTTAGGAAATCCCTTCGATAGCTATCAATGCATGCAAAAATATATTTAGGTACTGTCCTCTGCCTAGTCCTGCTCATCTACTATATCAAATAGTAAATATCATAAAATATGTTGCTCAAGGGAAATCAATCCCAAAAATGTATATAATAATGCCACGTGCGTCTGGTGCACACGGAAATCGAAATCAGCAAATGTGCCCTACATGTGCACAGAAACCAAAATTAAGTGCAACAAGTGTGCACAAAAACACCTGCCAAGGGCCACGTGCGTGCCTGACAGCAATATCAGGTGCATCTGATATCCACGAAAAATCTCGATTTAGTGCATCTGGTGTGCACCAAAATCGCATCAAGCGCGTCAAGTCTGCGCAAAATCCAACTCAAGTGCACATGGTGCACGAAAACAAATGTCGAGTATCACAATCGAAATCGATGGTATACAACACATTTCAGTCCAAATCCAAATCAAGTATACCGTGGTATATATAATCTCATAACCATGTGCATCAGCGTGCAAAAAATCGAATCAAAATACTTAAAGTGCATGAAAACTATGCCGAAAGCATAAGTCAAATCACATGCATACCATATGTATGAAATCAAAATTAGCATCTCGAATGACATCACATCGAGGTCAAGTGCAACTGTGGTGCATAAAATTTCAATCATGCAAATAAATCGCCCAAAATACCGAAATCAAGATAGCAGAAACAGTCCCGCTCTAGCACATCCTCTAAAGATCTCTGTCCAACTGTCATGGTCACTCATAACACGTCTCGTCGACGATGCCGAACTCTAGCCTGCTGGGTGTGTGTAAAATGACCGATCCTAGGTCCAAGTCCTCTCGTATAATATTCCAGAAAGGTTCTGTCGATATCTCTCCCAAATCTCGTTTCTACCGAACTGCCCAGAAGTTATCATCTTTTACTAAATCTATATCTTGTTTCGGAACGGCTGCATACTCATCGCGACTCCTTCTGGAAGATATATCCATATTCAACGCCTCTGCATGCGTATCACATCTCTGATGTCAGCAAAGTGGAACGTCATTTCATCAAGATCTCGTACGAACCTCTTACTCCACTTTTCTCTAATGTCGACTGATTCGGACTCGTCTCCTCGTGGCTGCATGGACTGCGCTCCAACGGCTATACTTGTATCTGGAGTCTCGCAAGCAATGTATCCTATCACATGATATCCGAATGACGTCGAACCTTTCGATCGACTCGTCAAAGATCCATAATCCCCCAAGAGCTCAACATTTTGGGTACAGTTTAATAATATTCCAGTACATGCCACAGTACCTATGGACCAGCCGTAGAAGGGCAAACCCAAGCCTCATTAATGGCACCGCTGAACTGCTGTAAACCCTAAGGTTTCAGAGCATTCTCATGGTCATTATATCGAGTTAGGGTTTCATTCTTCTAGAGGGTCCACGGAAATACTTGCATGTTTTTCCGAATACTTTAAACTTGGAAAAATGGATTTCTGACATTCGATCGCTTTCTTTCGACTCTCAACATACCTGCGCGAAGTCGTCTCTAGCTAGAATCAATCAATCTGATGACCTTGCATCGGGGTAGGCAACGAATCACATGTCCAAGTCATTCCTCCTTGGGTGACTAGCGATCTCCTATCATATCTCTAAGTACAACTCGTGCAGCAATAGCTCCAAACATCTGGGGCGACATCTCATCATTCGCAGCAACAAATGGCTCATTCGTCCGCATGCTTAACTGTGCCTCAATCATCAAAATAATTGGTGCATTGTCGGTCAACACATTCTGGCTGGCCTCTAGCAGTGGCCCAATTCTCTGGTGTTGATCTGCACGTCCGAGAAATCTCGTAAAAGCGATATATCAAATGCTCATGGCGCGAAAACATAATAGGACGATACATCTATGCAATCGTGTGTCCCTGGAATCACGCCCCAATCAGTCCTCGTCCGTGACGAGCTCGTGCTGACGAAACTCTAGCCGTAGCTCTCTCTCTGCCCGTGTAATCGTGGCAGCAAAACCATAAAACGATATCGATGAGGATAGATCATAAATGAATATAATGATGTGTAAGGAAATGTACATCGTAAGGCTTCTTAAGCGGAGTAGCGTATCGTAAGTATGCCGCGGAACATACACACGGTACGTCACTCTCTTTAAGTCACTTACTCCATCAACTAAGGTCAACCTACGCGACGAAAGTTCGGGTCTAATACCCCCTCGACTAAGTCTAAGTTCCGTATGGTCAAGCCTAGATTCCATATATATACAAACGCCCTAGGCTCCGTATAGTCAAACATATACTCGAACCAAAGTTAACCTAGCGCTCTGATACCAACTTTGTCACGACCCGAAATAGCACGTGACTGGCACTTAAATCATATGAAGTCTACAGGACCCTATCTAATTCAAGTAAGCCAAAAAAATTCTCAGAAATCTAAACCATTTTAAAGAAGAAGTGAAGAAAACTTATCTTTAAAGCAAGTGGTTTGTAACACTTTGAAAACTTGTTTAGGGTTATTTCGCGTTAGATAATATTGATGCGTGTTTTCATGAAAACCCGTAAAATCTTAATTTCCTTTTTATCTAGTCCAATTGAGATGAATTTGGGTTTCATATACTTAAACGGGGTTTATTATCTTTAATTAATTTTAATTTAGCAATGTGTTCTTTTAATTAGAATTATTTTCCTTAATTATTTTCACTACTACAAATAAAGGTTGCCCCTAGGGATTTACCCGTAGGGGCAACCCACTGTCCCTACGGATATATGCGTAGGGGCGAAAAAATATCCCGTAGGTGCAAAGGCCGCAGGTGCAAGTTGAGGCCCTGAACTTGCCCCTACGGATTTCTGTGTAGGTCCTGTTGCCCCTACGGACTACGCCGTAGGGTAAAAAAATTTATATTATTTACGGGTTTTTTTAATATATTAATTGTACCTACGGACATGTCCGTAGGTCCAAGTTATATCCCCTACGGATAGCTACGTAGGTATTTATCCGTAGGGGCAAAATATCAGGATTCCTGATATTATGCCCCTACGGATATCTCCGTAGGGGCTAAGCAATGGCCCTACGGATATGTCCGTAGGGGCACTTCCAACCCCTGGTACTGAGATCAGGGGGCAAATGTCAGTTACTGCTGACATTTTGCCCCTACGGATATATCTGTAGGGGCAACATGTGTGCCTACGGATTAATCCGTAGGTACATATTGTCTGTATTTTTTTAAAAAAAAAGTGCTGCCTGATTTTTTCCCGCCCTGTGCAAAATAATATATACATCAATCAAATATAAAAATAATCATCACACAACATATATCGCAGTATTCATAATCACATCTCACGCATATAATATACAAAAGAAATCCAAAAACTGAATATGATATAAATATAAACCAATATCGATATCGTTTCAAAATGTAGTACAATGTGTATGATATAAATAAATACATGTTTCAAAAAATAAGAACCAAAAATCTACCCTAGTTCGGTCCAGCTCCACCTCTGAATAACGATAGAATAACGGGCGCCTGCTCCTCGGTCAATAAACTCTGCAATTCGGTACGAGCGAGAGTCTGAGCGGCCTATGGAGCTGGCGATGTGGTCTGCGCAGCCGCCGTCGAGGTATTCGCTTGCGGAGCCGCGGCTGCGGGAGTCTGAGTGGGCGGTGGAGCTACAGGAGCTGTCTGCGGAAGCGCAGCCGATGTAGTGGCTTGCGGAGCCGCAGCCGAAGGAGATGCATGTGGAGGCTCGGCCGATGTACCCTGTCGCGTCTGGACCTAACGTGTATAATAAGCGTGTAAGAACTGTGTATTATTCGAATTCGTATCATTATTAAGTTATTTCGAAACCCCGTTTGGATATCTAGTTTGTTGTTTATTTTAATTACATCTGTATGTATGATTAATCAAACTTAAGTCTAAAACCAAATAAGCTCAAGCTACGTACTAATTATGGATATGTTGATATCTATATAATATGACATGATATTTTACTATAAAGCAGTATACATACCAGCTTCTCCTTCAACTCCTGAACGTTGGCCCTCAAACTCTCCAGTTCCTGATGGACACGTCGGTCACCGGAGACGGAGGAAGTAACCGCCGGGGTGGAGTCCAACCTCATATGGGCCGTGCTAGGGCCCAGTCCCCGGCCTCTCTCCCAACCTCCGTGGTGCCCTCCGTGTGCGGCGTCCAGAACTGGGGTCAGCAGCCTCGGATCGCTCCGTCCGGTAAAATCGATCCCCGAGGCCTGGGCCTGCTCAACCACCCGCTCCTACACCCACATTAAGCAGTAAAGTATAAGTATAAGATTTAAACTTGAACCTTCCAAAACTAAAATTTCAAATTTGAGTAAAAAAAATATTAACACTTACGCAGTACTCCTGGGTAGCGACGTCGGGATATCGAACCTCGCCCGTGGCGGGATCTGTCGAGGTGCCGTGGACGGCAAGATATGCGGACAGCACGCTCGGTGTACCATCTGACGCCACGGTCCGAGATGTCTGCAATATTAGAAAGTAACTCTTAATATTAGAAATATTAGAAAATAACTCTTAATATTGCAGAATATCACAAACGTCGGTCTATTGTAATTTACCGATAACTCCATGGCTCGAGTAATGTTCCTCGAGCCACCTGTGTAAGTGGGGCGACCCCTCTTCGCCGACTTCCTGTTCTCTGTATTCTGAGCGGCCTGTTTCTGCACAACGCATTAACATTTAGTTTTCTAATTAAGAAACACAAAGAAATAAATTATATCATAAATAATGAATTACATTAAAATACATACCTGTTTGCGTTGGGAGTCGAAATAAGCGCACAATAAAGGCCATGTCTCTACGTCGACTCTCGCAAACGCCGAAGTAGATAGGAGGGCCGCTCTCTCTGCCTCGGGATTCGCCATCCACAGGGAGTAGCAGTCGGCCTTCAGCTCATTCCTGTTGTATCGGATCTTGGCCTGCATGTTCTTCATCAGGCCATTGTACAGAGCATGAAGGTCGAGCACCCTCCCCGGATGATCAGGGTCGGCTACAGGCTGAAAATCATAATCCAACTGAAAATACAAAAAAACATTGTTATTAGATTGCAAGTGTTAATAATAAATATATTGGATAGATCAAATGAAAATATATATTAATACATACCCGAGCCTGATCAAAGAAGAGGGCGAATGAGCACTGGTGCTGCTTGCTCCACTCAACGTGAAGTGGATAGTTCTTCACGAGCCGGCTCTCGTCCCCCAAATACCGGTCGAACCTCTCGGCATGAGGACCGGTATAGCGATAGTCAAGGGTAAAAAAAAGGGGGAATGCTGCCTCCCCCTAGCTCTGTCAGGCCTCAGCCTATGGGACTGATTCGGGTCTCGAGCCCCCCTCTGGGGATGGGGAGGCCCTGCGTCTGCACGAAATATCAAGACAATCAATAATAAGACAAAGTTGTATTAAGAAATCAAGGTTAAACAAAAATTCAAGTGTTATATATACCTCCGGTAACTATCGCACGAGCCTGGGCCCGGGCAGCAGCACGAACGGGACGATAGTTCCTCCGGTGAGGAACAACCGGGGTCCCGGATGTGGACGCATCCCCTCCAACTAGAAAATAAACATCGACGCTAAATTTCCATGAAGTTCATATTTATTCTATAGAGCATATGTAGAATGAGTAAATATTTTAAATTTATTCATACCAACCTGCAGACGATGCGGAGGGTATGGAAGCGGCAGGAGTGGCCCCTGTGGAAGGTGTGGACGCACCACCTATAATTAGACAATTAAAAATAGATTATATAAGTAATTGCAAAAAGAATGTGTAGATCAATAATACAACGTTCTAAATCAATATGCATGCACTATAGGATATATAAACATACCCGCAGGTGCGGTGGTGTCACCACCTACAGCTAGACAATAATAAAAATTGCTAAGTAAGAGCAAAAGGAATGTGTGTATTTATGATATAGCATTCTAAATCAATATACATACACTATATGATATATAAACATACCTGGAGGAGCGGGGGTGGCCTCTGTCCCAGATGTGGACGCATCACCAACAACTAGACAATCAAATATTGACAATATAAGTAATTTTGACATAAACAGGCATGAATATCTGTAATATTACATTCAAAATGGATATGCGTGCAGTATACCTGGAGATGTGGCAAAATCCACACGGAAGGAGGCATCCGAAGCGGTCTCCGATCTGGGTGCAAGACCGGCCCTCTGAAGTTCCCTACGGAGCTCTCCGGGCGCCAGAACCGCCCTGCCTCTGCCTCTGCCTCTGCCTCTGCCGCCCCTCACTGCTCCCGACATCGTCATCAAATCTAGATAAACGGTTCGTGGACACATTAGACAATCATTAAAAGTATTGACTATATATGTATAGAGCGTAAAATGTGAAGTAATAATATAACATTACTGATAACCTTTTTCGTTTCGTGGGCGCATCATACATATCTACTTGGATTTCATCGTCGATGTCATTTCTAACCCACGTAACTTCATGATCTGTCGAAGACAACCCGTCCTTCGAAACAGACGGTCGGAGCACTTTAAGTCTTCTCTCTTCTTCGTCCTCATCGCTGTCCTCATATTCTGGGACATCGTAGACATCTCTGGGTTTCCATCGGTATACAACACTCCACCCCGGATGCTTCAAACACTGTGAATAGTATACTTGGAACGCTTGGTTCGGAAAGATAAACGGATCGTCCTGACCGTAAAATCGAAGTGTGTTCACACTGGTCAATCCATATTCATCTTTCCAAGTCCCAAGACTGCTTCTCCACCTGTCCGTATCGGTTCGCGGATCGTACCAAGTACACTGGAATATATAAAAGGGTTCTGATCGTCCGGGATAGTGGATGCCGAGTATACAATTTATGTACCCATAGTAAATCACACCGTCCGATCCTACCGTCGCAATCCTACTATTCTGAGTGGTTCTAGATGTTTCTATGTCCTTGACTTCGAATTTGTATCCAAGGACACCAAATCCTTTGTAATATGCAACCTCCATACTAGGAAATTGAGCTAAACATCTTGAATCACTCTCAAATGATGCTGACAAGTTCGGATCGTGGATCTAACAAAACAAATTTTACGACAAATACATAACGATACAAGTTTAGATTAAAACTGATAGCAATAAAATGTAATTCGAATAACTTACATGCTCTGTGACCCAATCACAAAAATTATCCTGATGGTATTTTTCCAAACGTTCTTCGTTCCAATCAGGATGCCCCTCACGTACCTCATTAAAATGAGTTCTGTTTTTGACAAATAATTGTGACATTAATATTATGTCATTTCATACACACACAAACACAGATATAACAATTAATCTAAAAGAACTTACTCTCTAATTTGTTCAATAAATGCGCAATTAAGCAAGATAAACTGGTATATCTTGTTGATAAACATAGTGTCTACCCTCTTATACTCGGCTTTACCATATGGCCCGTCTTGAATTCTTCGTGGTCGGTTAAGCCTTGTCTCAATGTTCTCGTCCAGATAGCGGGAACAAAATATGGTTGATTCATCAAGAAGATAACCTTGCATGATAGAACCCTCTGGTCGATTTTTATTGCTTATATACTTCTTAAGAGTGTAAAGGTACCTAATGAGAATATGTTGAATAAATAAATACGGGCATACAGGACAACAATAAATTTATAAATTACGCGAAACGAAAAATTACACGTACCTCTCGACGGGATACATCCATCGATATTGTACCGGTCCGGCTAGCTTCGCCTCAGTTGCAAGATGAACCGTCAAGTGTATTATGATATCGAAGAATGACGGTGGGAAAATATGCTTAAACTTGCAAAGTATCAACGCAATAGAATTTTCTAGTTTATCCAGCGTCGCAACTTCCAGTGTTTTAGCACACAACTCCCTGAAAAAACAACATAAGTCGTTGATTACTAGACCAACCGAGTCGGGGAGAGAAGTCCTGAGGGCTAATGGAAGAAGGTGCTCCACGACAACATGGTGATCATGACTTTTCAGCCCATCGATCTTGCCCTTCGCAATTTTTATTTTCTTACTGAATGATCCTGAGAAACCTGTGGGGACTTTCAAATCATGCAACACCTGCAGGAATCTTTTCTTCTCCGGTTGTGACATATGATAAGCGGCATTGGGAAGTACAAACTTGCCCGGTTTACCCGCTACCGGTTTAGGGTGCAGTTCACTTCTTATTCCCCACTCTTGTAGATCCATCCGAGCATTCATGTTGTCTTTCGATTTTCCGTCTTTACACAGAAGCAAGTTAAGTATGTGCTCTGATACTCCCTTCTCTATATGCATGACGTCCAGAAAATGACGCACTGAATTTGTAGACCAGTACGGAAGCTTGAAGAAAATGCTTAACTTGTTCTAATATTGTGGTTTGACCTGTTTCGTCAGATCCATCCCGAAGGTCACGTTATTGTAACCATCCTATTTAGCAGCCACGTCCTCTCCGGAAAATGGGGATGGAGGTCCAAGAAGCTCCTGATGACCATCAAAGTAAACCGTGTCTAACCTATAAGGGTGGTCTGGAGGCAGAAAACGTCGATGGCCGCAATAACAAACCTTCCTGCTAAAATTCAAAAATTTTGATGTTGTGTGTTCATGGCAATGAGGACATGCTTTGTGACCATGTACGGACCAACCTGATAGCATTCCATACGCAGGAAAGTCATTAATTGTCCACATTAAAGCCGCACGCAGTATGAAGGTTGTATTTGTGTTTGAATCATATGTCTCTACACCATCAATGAACAAAGTTTTCAGCTCCTCGATCAGAGGTCGGAGATAGACGTCGATATTGTTCCCCGGTGAGTTTGGTCCGTCGATAAGAAGAGGCATCATAAAGTATGATTAGTCCATAGACAACCAAGGCGACAGATTATAAATTATCATTACAACGGGCCATGTACTGTGACTTCCAGCCATATAGTTGAATGGGCAGAAGCCATCGGTAGCCAGTCCGAGCCGGACATTGCGAGGATCGCTACTGAATATTGCGTGCCTCCTATCGAAATCCTTCCATGCCGGTGAATCTCTTGGATGGCTCATTTTTCCATTTTCACTTGGAGGAGCACGGTAATGCCAAATCATTGCCTCGGCTGTTTTCTTGCACCTGAATAGCCTCTGTAGCCTCTGTGTTATGGGAAAGTATCGTGCTATCTGTTAGTGTATATGCCCTAGAGGCCATTACTGTATCATACTAGTATGTATATTACTTAATGGAAGCTTGGGATATTCACCTTGTATATACAATCTTGCTCAAAATGGTAGTATGCTACTTGGTTTATTTCTACTTCAATGTGTACATGTGTTTATCTTTGTATATTGCTTATACACATTAGTGGAGCCCTTAGGATCTTTGCTTGATTACCAGCGATGTGATGGCCGTCACACTAGTGGGGCTGGGTAATCTAGAAGCACATCCTTATGCAGGTCCCTGGTCGCAGGACTATCGAGACAGGGCATCGATACTCCGGAGTAGACCAGCGCATGCGCTTCTCATCCCAGTGTGGGAGACGGTCTGTCCCACAGCCGTCAGTACATCGTACTTGAGATAGTATGCGGGTGCTCGTTAGGTTACGGGTACACTGGACAGGACTCGTCGGGAACTGACCAGTTGGTATTATACCTATCGTCAGTTATCAGTTCCCAGGTGACATGAGTACAGCTTAGTCCGCTGACTTGACACTGTCACTTCGCCTCGGGTGTGTTCCCACTGTACTTTGATCACTACCCTACCACGGCTCAAAGGAGTCGTGCAAACAGGTGGTGGTTGGGTGCAGTCCCGAAGCACTTGGAGGCAGTGACGGTTAGACAGGATTCGTCTCTCCCGGTATTGGGGGTTGACATCGCGCTGTGTCTAGGAGAGCCATTACACGAGTAGTCCCTGGCCAGGGCAAACGAGATATACTGGTAGGTTTCCAGTGTTATCTCAGGGTGTTTTGGGCTTCGCTCCGGCACGACTTGTACCGCTATTGGGGGACTGACGTTTACCGCCCCCTAGGCCCGCCATGCGATGTATCAGACGAACAGACCGGACTGTACGGAGAATGTCACACTCAGGCTCAGTAGGAGTTCAGATGGGTTTCGCCTCGTCGGTCTTCTTGTCGGCATTACCTGGGGACCGTTACGCACAGCTAGTGCCGCTTGCGGTCTGTGGTTAAACCCACTGCCAGCGTAGTGTCGAGTCTTTAGAGTCCCACAAAGAAAGCTTTTCGCCTTTAGGCAAAAGAGTAGAGGTCGCATGGTATTGCGACAGGTCGCATGGTTTTGCGACAGGGTTCGGTCACATCCGTGCACTTGTGCACGTACAGTGTCCGGACAGTTTACACTAGCGGGCTTTGGTTTAAGCCAGATCCGAGTGTACCTTATGGGATTGGATTTATCCAGTTTGCATTCGTGTTCCTCGGAACGCGGATGCGGGTGTGTATGCACAGTTGACAGGGAGGCACAGACAGCGGATTCTCATTAGGGTTGTTGACAGTTGACCGTTGACTTTTTGACTTTTTGCTCAACCCTAATGAGAATATGATATGTGATTAAGTATTATATTAATTAAGTATTATGGTGACTTGGTTGTTGACTTTGTTGACTTTTGTTGACTTGTTGACTTTGTTGACCGGTTGACTAGGCTTGACTAGTTGACCATCATGATAACCATGGCTATCATTTCATGCCAAAGACTTTTACTTGCTTGTTCATTTAAGTAAAATGAGTGCATGACATGATAAGGTTATGGTTGCTTCTACCATCACATAAGACTTTTGTTAATATGATGAGTTATCATTGCTTTGGATTATGAGAGGGTGAGAGACAAAAGAGTTGCTCAATTCTTTCTTGCTCATTCTCTCTCTTGTTCTTGAGCTCTCACCCTCATCCTCTTGCTCCCTCTCTTTGATCTATGGTTCTCTTGTCTCATGAGTTGAGAATCAAGAACCATAGATAAAATCCCATTCTATTTCTTCTCTACTCATTCTAGTTCACTAGGTTTAGCAAACCAAGTGAACTAGTTTCTTCAAAGAACGAAGAAGGAGCTAAAGGTTGGAGCTTTCAAGTGGATCTATCTTCGACGTACGGAGACGACGAGAAGGAGCCATCGGACCACCACCGGAGCTTGAAGAGAAGGAGTTCAAGACAAGCTAGGTATAACCATCTTCATCCGAGTAGCTAAATATCTTTAGCTTAGTATGCTAGTTTTAGTTTAGGTAAAGATCCCGACCTAGTTTAGTCCATGTTGCCTCTTGCGATAAAAATTTGATTTTATACCGTTTCCGCCTCCCCGTAAGCACCGGGGGTCGCAACGTGGACTTACAGTGGTATCAGAGCCTAACTAAACTTAAACTAGCTTGGTAGTAAAGTGTAACGAAGTTCGGAACCGGAAAAATCCAAAAACCAAACTTTTACAAAAACTGAGTTTCTGTTGAAATTTTTTCTGGTCAAAATGAAAAACTTTATACTCCTAAATTCGGCTCAGGGTTTTGTTAGAACACCCATGAAAAACGGCCCACTAATTCGTTCAAACCGCCGTGCTTCCGCCGCACGAGGTAGGCATGTGCCGCGGAAGCGCCGCGGTTTGTCGTCTTCTGTGCGTCATTTTTCGTGCAGTGTGTGTCTGTGTTGGTTTTGGGATTTTTGAGATATATTATATGTGCCCAGATTTTCCAGAAAAGAAATTTCCTTTTGGGGTCCTATAATTCCGTATTTTTTCCGAACTTCACTGCACTTTGACTATGATGGTTATATCTGTATTGTTTGCATGTATTGAACGTCGGCTAATCGCTATAAGTCGATTAGTCGGGGTTATACATGATCTGTAATGTGCTGGAATGTGTATATAAATATGTTGGATTGTCGCGGGTGAATAGCCGGGGGTTGTGAGACGAGAGTTTTCTTTTCTTGCAATTCATGTAAATTTGTAAATTGATGTAATAATTATTTGTATGGCCGCACAACCGGGTCGGGGTTGTAGCCGTCATTGTATAATTTCTTTTTACTGTTTTTGCTCCTAGGATAGACCCATGGAGGGGTGCACAAACTACCGGGTATGCCGAAGTGTCGAGTGGCCTACTCATGGTGATGAGGGAGGTTGCTACGCTTCGGGTACTTGGCGGGTAGTTTGCCGCACCCGTAGGGGTCTTGGGTGGGGTATTGGCTATTCACCGTGACCGTGTAATCTGTTTTTGTTACAGGCTCGTACAAATTACAGATTCCTAGTATATCCAATGTATTTATCTGTGATCTGAAATGTCTATCATTGCTTTCTATTTAGGCGTTGCTTATGTTTTACAGACGCGCTAGCCCAGCCCCCGCTCTGTCGTTAGTTAAGTAACCTAACGGGTAATGACGGGGCCCAGTGGCGAATGCGAATGGCATAAGCGTACGTCATATTTTGGTTGTTTTCTGCAATGGTAGGATTAAATGATGGGACGCATTAAAAGAACTAATGCAAGAATATCACGCATTAAAAGAACTAATGCAAGATAATAAACCAAGTTAAAGTCGTTGGAACACTTTCGAAAAACCACTCGGTTCTTTTCAAAACAAACTTTTAAAATACGGAGTTTGAGCCACTCCATTTAAAAGCTATCTCGTTCCATCGACTAAATCAAGTTCACTACGTTCACGGTTTTGCCAAAACCATCCGTAGCCTCCATCATTTCAGTTAAATATTCGGTAGTATTCAAGCTATGTATTTTGACCTCACGCCAAGGCATAGTGATTGGTAGCTGCCGGATATTTATCTGTTGCATAAATAGAATGCGTTGGTTTGAGACAGTCGTACTGCCATTTTGGCCTACGTCAAGGGTATGTACGGGTGGATTCAAATTAACCTGGATAATGATGGGACGAACTTGACATGTGACTTATGACATTTTGACCTCACGCCAAGGTCATAAGAGCATGGGGCAAAAATCCACATCGGGAGTTTCATAAGTACTGAAACTTGCTAGATTTGCATACCATTTGGAGTGTGATGATTCTGGTAGGATTCCTTCAGTTTCGTCACGCGGTGATATTTGGATCCCGATCCTACTGTGAGTATATGCTACTCCTCGGGAAATTTCTCACTTAACGATCAATGCTATAAACCTAGTAGGTGCCTAGAAAGGTGTTAGCGGGGCTACGCCCCCAGGGAAAAGAGGTTCTCTAATTAAGGAACTTCGCGAAAGCGTTGGAAAACCTCCCTCGAAGTACCGACACCAGCCTGGCCGAACGGTTAAGCAAGTATTGTACGGTGGGATTGATCCTGACTAATTCTTCCTTTATGGTTTGAGGAGGGATTCGAGAAACAGTGGGAGCCATCCTGTTTAGACAAACTAAAAACCACTCTAAACTTGCAAGAGCATCATGCTGAGTGTTTCTTCTTCTCTCCAAATTGCAGCGACCAATCAACATGACTGGACTTAAGTTACTCCTAGATAAAAACAAGCTGACAGGGCCAAACTACAAAGATTGGCTCAGGAATGTCAAGATAGCAATCACTTATGACAAGCTGGGGTATCTTCTTACCACCAAAGCTCCCCCTGTCCCTGGTCCAACTTCCAGCGTCGCGGATAAGGAAATCCGCAAGACTTGGGAGATTGATAGCGCGAAGGCCAAGTGCCTCTTGCTTGCCTCGATGGACAACGAACATCAGAGGAGGCATGAGAATATGGACATGGAATCCATATTGCTCCATACAAAAGAACTGTATGGAGAGCAATCTCGTATCGCAAGATACGAAGCGTCGAAAAAGTTATTTTCGACAAGAATGGCCGTCGGATCATCAGTAGCCGAGCACGTGCTAAAGATGATCGGCTACATTGAGGAGCTCGCTGACCTAGGGATCACATTGGAGAGTGAGCTATATACGGATATAGTTCTCCAGTCCCTTCCTTCCACTTACGCCCAGTTTATACTGAACTTCAACCTACAAGAAAAAGAGGTTGAACTATCAGAGCTCCTCAACATGCTGAGGAGCGCAGAGGGCACCCTACAGAAAGGTAGGGATACATCCACTTTGTTTGTAGGAGGATCATCTTCTTCTAGGTCCAAGGCGAAAGCCAAGGGAAAGAAGAAGAAGGCCCCCGCCAAACCAAGGGGCGGTGTAAGTAAAGTGGATACGAAGGGAAAAGGTAAAGCAACAAAGATAGCGGGGAAGCTTGTGGATAAGGAAGAATGCTTCTATTATCATAAGAAAGGACACTGGAAGAATGATTGCAGGGCCTGGAAGGCCAGAACACAGGAATTGAAGCAGGTTGCAGCTTCAGCTTCAGGTGTGTATGTTATTGAAAACTGTCTTTCAATAAACTCTACTTCCTGGGTATTGGATACCGGATCAGGATCTCATATCTGTAATTCTTTGCAGGCGTTGAGAAACCGTAGGGTTTTGAAGGCAGGTGACATGACCCTCAGAGTTGCGAACGGAGCTAGCATGGATGCTAAAGCCGTGGGGGACTATCACCTGGGAATGTCAGATGGACATGTTTTGGTTTTGCGTAATTGCTTTTTTGTACCCAACGCAACTTGTAATATCATTTCTGTATCTTTAGTTTCTAAAGAAGGTTATGAATTTGCGTTTGTAAGTAATGTTGTAAACATTCACCTTAATCAAGTTTTGATTGGGTCAGGTACTTTGAGTAATGGTATATACGTGTTAAACCAACCACAGATTTTTAATGTCCAGAATACACACAAAAGAAAGTCTCCAGAAATAAATCAGACTTTCTTGTGGCATTGTAGACTGGGTCACATCAATGAGAGAAGATTGACTAAGTTACATACAGAAGGGTATTTGAATGCGTTCGAATATCAGTCGTATGCCACTTGTCAATCCTGTCTCAAAGGAAAGATGACAAAGACTCCGTTTACTGGACATGGAGTAAGAGCGAGCGAGCTCTTGGGACTCGTACACAGTGACGTGTGCGGTCCAATGTCTACACATGCCCGAAGCGGACATTCTTACTTCATTACTTTTACGGATGACTTCTCAAGGTACGGTTATGTCTTCTTAATGAAACATAAGTCCGAAGCCTTTGGAAAATTCCAGGAGTATAAGAATGAAGTAGAGAAACAGACCGGCAAAAGTATTAAGATTCTAAGATCGGATCGAGGTGGAGAATACTTAAGTGCCGAGTTCCTGGACTATTTAAAAGAGAACGGAATTCTCTCTCAGCTTACTCCTCCTTACACCCCGCAACATAACGGTGTATCGGAGAGACGGAACCGCACCCTATTGGATATGGTGCGGTCCATGATGGGTAACGCTGAGTTACCGCGATCATTCTGGGGGTATGCGCTAGAATCAGCTGCGTACCTTTTGAACCGAGTTCCGACTAAAACTGTGCCTTCCACACCATATGAAATGTGGAGTGGGAAGAAACCCTATCTTCAAAATCTGAAGATCTGGGGATGTCCGGCTTTTGTCAAAAAGCAGCATGCGGACAAGCTCGAGGCACGTTCAGTACTGTGCAAGTTTGTGGGATACCCAAAGAACACCAGGGGGTATCTTTTCTACTACGCAGAGGAACAAAAAGTCCTTGTTTCTCGTAATGCCCACTTTCTAGAACACCAGTTCTTGGAAAAGGAAATTAGTGGGAGCGTAGTAGAACTGGAAGAAATTCCAGAACCACAGACTATTACTGAAAGGTTAGTGGAACCAGAGGGTTCAACAGAACAGGACATTCCTACGCCGCTCCGCAGGAGTAGTAGGCAGTCTCATCAGCCCGAGAGATACTGCGGTTTTCTCATAGACGGGGATAGAGAGGATTGCATCATAGATTATGATGAGCCTACTAGCTTCCAGCAGGCCGTTCAGAGCGTTGACTCAGTGAAATGGCTGGATGCAATGCGGACCGAAATGGAGTCCATGTACACCAACAAGGTATGGACGTTGGACATTGCTCCAGACGGGGTAGAACCCGTAGGATGCAAGTGGATCTTCAAAAGGAAGATTGGTGTAGATGGACAGGTTGAGACCTATAAAGCTAGGCTGGTAGCAAAGGGTTTTCGTCAAAGACCTGGCTTGGACTATGACGAAACCTTCTCTCCAGTAGCCATGCTGAAATCCATTCGGATCCTTCTTGCCATTGCTGCCTTCCACGATTATGAGATTTGGCAAATGGACGTAAAGACAGCTTTTCTAAATGGAAATTTAGAGGAGTGTGTCTATATGGACCAGCCAGAGGGTTTCATTCAGAGTGGGAGCAGCGGAAAGGTGTGCAAGTTGCTTAAGTCCATCTATGGACTAAAGCAGGCATCGCGGAGTTGGAACATCTGCTTTGATGAGACGGTCAAAGAATTTGGCTTTATCAAAAATCCAGATGAACCATGCATCTATAGTAGATTTGTAGCGAGAACTGCAGTATTCCTCGTTTTATACGTGGATGACATTCTCTTAATAGGAAATGACATTCCTATGCTACAATCTGTCAAGGGGTTCTTGTCACACAGGTTCTCCATGAAAGACCTGGGTGATGCCTCATACATTCTGGGTATCCGGATCTACCGTGACAGATCCAAGAGGATATTAGGACTTTCACAGTCCAGGTACATCGACACCATACTGAAGAGATTCAGTATGGAAGATTCCAAGCGCGGTAACCTACCGGCTTGTCACGGGATCACCCTCTCTAAAGAGATGTCTCCCAAGACTGATTTAGAGAGGGATCGCATGTCTATTATACCCTACGCTTCTGCGGTAGGCTCTATAATGTATGCGATGTTGTGTACCAGACCGGATGTAGCTTATGCACTAAGTGTGGTAAGCCGGTATCAGTCAAACCCTGGGGAGAAATATTGGATAGCGGTAAAGAACATTCTCAAGTACCTGAGAAGGACTAAGGAGATGTTCTTGGTGTATGGCGGAAAAGACCTCCAGATCGAGGCCTTTGCTGACTCCAGCTTCCAGAGTGACAAGGATGATTCCAAGTCCATGTCGGGTTTTGTCTTCACCCTCAATGGAGGGGCGGTGTGTTGGAAGAGTTCCAAACAAGAAACCGTTGCAGACTCGACGATGGAAGCGGAATACATCGCTGCATCTGATGCCGCAAAAGATGCTGTCTGGATAAGGAAGTTCTTGAAAGAACTTCAGGTGGTTCCGTCCATTGTTGATCCAATACCTCTGTATTGCGACAACAACGGGGCTATAGCTTTAGCAAAGGAACCCAGGTCCCATCAGAAATCCAGGCACATCTTGAGGCGGTATCACCTGATCAGGGAGATCGTGGATCGCCAGGAGATCGAGGTTCGGAGAGTCGCTTCGGAAGACAACACTGCAGATCCATTCACCAAGGCCCTACCCCAGACTCAGTTCGAGCGGCTGATCGAGATGATAGGTCTTCGATATGCCAGTACATGGCCTTAGTGCAAGTGGGAGATTGTTAGTGTATATGCCTTAGAGGCCATTACTGTATCATACTAGTATGTATATTACTTAATGGAAGCTTGGGATATTCACCTTGTATATACAATCTTGCTCAAAATGGTAGTATGCTACTTGGTTTATTTCTACTTCAATGTGTACATGTGTTTATCTTTGTATATTGCTTATACACATTAGTGGAGCCCTTAGGATCTTTGCTTGATTACCAGCGATGTGATGGCCGTCACACTAGTGGGGCTGGGTAATCTAGAAGCACATCCTTATGCAGGTCCCTGGTCGCAGGACTATCGAGACAGGGCATCGATACTCCGGAGTAGACCAGCGCATGCGCTTCTCATCCCAGTGTGGGAGACGGTCTTTCCCACAGCCGTCAGTACGTCGTACTTGAGATAGCATGCCGGTGCTCGTTAGGTTACGGGTACACTGGACAGGACTCGTCGGGAACTGACCAGTTGGTATTATACCTATCGTCAGTTATCAGTTCCCAGGTGACATGAGTACAGCTTAGTCCGCTGACTTGACACTGTCACTTCGCCTCGGGTGTGTTCCCACTGTACTTTGATCACTACCCTACCACGGCTCAAAGGAGTCGTGCAAACAGGTGGTGGTTGGGTGCAGTCCCGAAGCACTTGGAGGCAGTGACGGTTAGACAGGATTCGTCTCTCCCGGTATTGGGGGTTGACATCGCGCTGTGTCTAGGAGAGCCATTACACGAGTAGTCCCTGGCCAGGGCAAACGAGATATACTGGTAGGTTTCCAGTGTTATCTCAGGGTGTTTTGGGCTTCGCTCCGGCACGACTTGTACCGCTATTGGGGGACTGACGTTTACCGCCCCCTAGGCCCGCCATGCGATGTATCAGACGAACAGACCGGACTGTACGGAGAATGTCACACTCAGGCTCAGTAGGAGTTCAGATGGGTTTCGCCTCGTCGGTCTTCTTGTCGGCATTACCTGGGGACCGTTACGCACAGCTAGTGCCGCTTGCGGTCTGTGGTTAAACCCACTGCCAGCGTAGTGTCGAGTCTTTAGAGTCCCACAAAGAAAGCTTTTCGCCTTTAGGCAAAAGAGTAGAGGTCGCATGGTATTGCGACAGGTCGCATGGTTTTGCGACAGGGTTCGGTCACATCCGTGCACTTGTGCACGTACAGTGTCCGGACAGTTTACACTAGCGGGCTTTGGTTTAAGCCAGATCCGAGTGTACCTTATGGGATTGGATTTATCCAGTTTGCATTCGTGTTCCTCGGAACGCGGATGCGGGTGTGTATGCACAGTTGACAGGGAGGCACAGACAACGGATTCTCATTAGGGTTGTTGACAGTTGACCGTTGACTTTTTGACTTTTTGCTCAACCCTAATGAGAATATGATATGTGATTAACTATTATATTAATTAAGTATTATGGTGACTTGGTTGTTGACTTTGTTGACTTTTGTTGACTTGTTGACTTTGTTGACCGGTTGACTAGGCTTGACTAGTTGACCATCATGATAACCATGGCTATCATTTCATGCCAAAGACTTTTACTTGCTTGTTCATTTAAGTAAAATGAGTGCATGACATGATAAGGTTATGGTTGCTTCTACCATCACATAAGACTTTTGTTAATATGATGAGTTATCATTGCTTTGGATTATGAGAGGGTGAGAGACAAAAGAGTTGCTCAATTCTTTCTTGCTCATTCTCTCTCTTGTTCTTGAGCTTTCACCCTCATCCTCTTACTCCCTCTCTTTGATCTATGGTTCTCTTGTCTCATGAGTTGAGAATCAAGAACCATAGATAAAATCCCATTCTATTTCTTCTCTACTCATTCTAGTTCACTAGGTTTAGCAAACCAAGTGAACTAGTTTCTTCAAAGAACGAAGAAGGAGCTAAAGGTTGGAGCTTTCAAGTGGATCTATCTTCGGCGTACGGAGACGACGAGAAGGAGCCATCGGACCACCACCGGAGCTTGAAGAGAAGGAGTTCAAGACAAGCTAGGTATAACCATCTTCATCCGAGTAGCTAAATATCTTTAGCTTAGTATGCTAGTTTTAGTTTAGGTAAAGATCCCGACCTAGTTTAGTCCATGTTGCCTCTTGCGATAAAAATTTGATTTTATACCGTTTCCGCCTCCCCGTAAGCACCGGGGGTCGCAACGTGGACTTACACTATCTTTACAGGTATATCAGGCTTCTTATCAGAATCTTTCGGCTTATACCTGGCCTCTCCGCATGTTGGACACTCTTTCAAATCTGAATTCTCTTTCCGGTACAACACGCAATTTTTAGGACATGCTTGAATCTTCTCGCACTTTAGACCCAAATCAGACATCATCTTCTGGGCTTCGTACCAGCTTTCGGGCACATTATTTCCCGGAGGCATAGAATCTTTCAAGAACGAAAGAAGCATTGTGAATGACTTGTTGCTCCATCCATTTAGGCACTTAATCTGGAAAAGTTGGACGAACCATGAGAGGGTGGAATACTTCGCATTCTCATAAATTGGTTTCCTAGCATCATTCATGAAATTTTCATATTTATCCACACGCGGTCCTTGACCGAAAGGAATGTCATCTTCGGTACGAATAGATTCACCTAGGGCAGCCTCTACCATATCCTCCATTTCTTCTGATGGAAATAAATTTCCGTCTCCTGCCGTATTACCGAATTCTTCTTCTTCTCCTGCCACATTATCGTGTTCTCCTTCTTCTTCTACCGCAGTACTGCATTCTTCTCCTTCCCCGTGATATTTCCAAGTTGAATAAAATCTATTAAACCCATGTTTTACAATATGAAGCTCTACCAATTCTACCTTCTTCCAGTACTTATTGCCAAATCTATCGCACGGACAGAGAATCTTCTCTATTATGATCTTATTATGTGCGCGTGCAAATTCAAGGAAAGCAGCAACTCCTGCGATAAACTTAGGTTGCATACGTTGTTTCCAATCCACATACATCCAGTCCTTAACTCTGACGTACTCATGGGCCATGTTAGACTGAATACCATATAAATTGTAGGTGATGCTGACTATATTGAGAAATATAAGAACGGGATAGTTACTGACAAAGGAGAAAATCCATGTATATGCTTTGTGTATGCGTTTGTCGTTGAAAAGAATAAATTATCGCACGTATGTTAACCGATAGACGGGGACTAAGTGGCGCTTTTAGTTTCATATATGAGTATCGATGGGAATATGAAGGTTTCATATTATCATCGAGTATCATATATTGGTTTTAACCCGAACATCTCGAATCACTCTATAATTATGCGTTTGTATGTGTGTGTTCCGGCTGTCGGGGGTAGGCTTCTATCCTATTAAGAATGTATAGAGCGAACGCCCATCACTTGTGCTTTCAACCGTTTCGAGTAAATTTCGGCAGCACCTCCCCGCTGTTCTCCGAGTACACTATAATAGAATAGATAATCATTTCAAAGCTGTGAAACAACGTTGAAATGAATATCTAATCTATCTTTGTACACGGAGAACCAGCGGAAAGGTACCGACGAAATATCTCGAAATGGATGAAAACACAAGTGAATGAAGGCGTTTGCTTTATACATTCTTAACTTGTCCACACGGGACAAATCTATGGGTTACCATACGATTGAATTTTCCCATCGCGTAGACTATACGACGGTTGTTAGTATCGAGCTATACTGTCCGATATTTAACAACCTTCGTATAGTTCTAGGTCACGACGAGCATCGCACGTATGTTAACCGATAGACGGGGACTAAGAGGCGCTTTTAGTTTCATATATGAGTATCGATGGGAATATGAAGGTTTCATATTATCATCGAGTATCATATATTGGTTTCATATTATTTATAGTTTACTTTATTTTATTTAATATTTATAATTAAATATATTGATAAATAATATTTGCAACAGAGAATCAAATTATCGAAATGCCCCATTTCATCTCCAAAGCTATTTATTTCCCCCAAATTAAAACCCCTCCAAAATCCCAAAAGAACCTTATCTATCTATATCAAAAAATTGAAGCAGCAAGCAGTGTCATTTCCTTCTCTTCTCCCAAAACCCAGCTCGCCTTCAATCTCTCCAACTCATCCTAACCCCAACCCAGCCCCAGCCGAACCCCAACCCAACACCAAACCCTAACCCGGCCTAACCCTAACCCCAACCCAGCCCCAGCCGAACCCCAACCCCAACACCAAACCCCAACCGAACCCTAACCCTAACCCCAACACCAGTCGTCAAACCCCAACCGCCGATCGAACCCGTACCCTAACCCTAATCCTAACCCTAACCACAACCGATACCTAATCCTAACCCTCATCGATCGCTACCCTAACATCATTATAATAATGTTTAACTAATTACCTGTAGGCGACGACGGAGACGCAATCGGCGATGACGAGGGCGGTGGCGACAACGAGAACGGAGCACAGTGGCGACCACAAGATCACTGCGCAGGCGTGGCGACGACGATTCGGCTTGGATTCAGCGACGAAGAGATCACTGCAGCGTGGCGGCGACGACGATCTCGATTTGGGAAAATTTGGTTTCGCGCGAGAATAAGAAAAAGAAATAATCAGTGTAGGGATCGATCTCTTAAATCCCTATTTATATGCCCCAACGGATATACCCGTAGGTGATTGGTTTGCGCCTCCGTAGGGGCAAAAAACACTTTAAGATTTAATAAATTTTAAATAAATATTGAACGACCGTAGGGGCAACCGTTTTGCCCTACGGATTAATCCGTAGGGCCAAACTTTTACTGCCCCTACGGATGTTATTATCCGTAGGGGCAACCCCTTATTTTACTAGTGTTTCCTAATGAGGATTAGTGTGCTTGCTTGCACACTTAGCATTTTAGTGGCACATACTTATTCCTTCTCACCCTTTTCAAATTTTCTTTTTCTTTTTCCATTTAAAACAAAAGAAAATTGATTTGAGAGAAAAGAAAGAGGTATGGTGTGCATTTAGTGAGGTATGGTGAGCATTTATTGAAGCATCTCTCTCTCTCTCTTTCTTTTCTTTTCCCTCTCTTTTCTTTCTTGCTGAAAATTCAGCAGAAGAAACAGCAGCTCTAGCAGCAACAATACCCCATTTTCATCACCTTGTTCTTGATCTTTCACTTCTCTTTTGATTCTTGTTCAAAACCTACACAAGAACCATTCATTCTTGCACTCAAAACCTTAGAAAAATGGCTTTTGGGGGAAGTTTGGAGGCAAGTCTGTATACTTGAGGATAGAGCTCGATGTTTGGGTTTTACTAAGGCTTTTGGGAGGTATTAAACTCACACTTAACACCCTTTCTCATAATTTGTAGCATTTTAGCTAAAAATCATGTTTTTATGTGCTTTTTATGATATTGAAAGGAATTTTGTGAAGTATATGATAAGTTATGAATTTTATGGCTTGGTTAACTCATTTAAGTGCTATTAGAGCTGTTCAAACCAAGTTTTCTTTTCAGATTACATAAAAATACCCTAAAGTATCAATTTAGTGCTAAATATTGTTTTTTAACTGGTTTTGGGGCTCTGTTGAAATCTGCTTGCACTCTGATTATTTCAGAATAAAATTGTAATTACTGGAGCACGTACACTAGGAGTAGAAAACACACACGAAGCATAGGCAGGCTCCCAACCTGGGCTGCCGAAATATTACTTCTGGCCGCAAATTGCGGCCAGATTGGTGATCTGGGGGTTGAGGTTTTGGTGATAGGTGTCTGCTACTATGTAGGGTTTTATGGTATGTTTAGTTTTGCAAAACTCTTTCTGTATCAAAATCTGGAGCTAATTACCTGTTTCTCGTATTTTAAATCTTCGCGACACACGTGATACCTGTGTGGGTTTGGGGTGTTCTGCGTATAGCGACGCGTCGAGGTAGTTTCAGACGCTTAATCACACGTTTTAGCGTATCGCACACACGCGCGCTTGGTTTGCGACGCGGGTTTCTAGTTTGACCTAAATATCACGTTTTTGTGGATTTGAGCTTATGTGTGATATATTGTGTAATTATAGGCTCGCAGGCGAGTGAGACGGACACTGCGAAGAAGGGGAAGCAAGTCGTCCGCTACACTTAGCGCGAGACTTCGGTGAGTAGATTTAACATCTATGGGGATATCGCCTGCATGGTGTTATGCGTCAGGGCTGATAGGACCTTATAAGCTATATGTTGCATTTACCCCATTAACTGTCATGGATACTGTTTTTGCATACTGCATTCCCTGCTATATGTATGTAAACTTAGAATTGATAGAGCACCGCACTATTACTAACGGTTCATGTTGCACGAGCACTAATCTGCATGTTACACACACACCATTAGTAATTGCCATGACATACTCACTGTAGAATTGCCATGATTATATTGCTGTAGTTTATTTCACATATGATTCGATATGATCTTCATAGAAATTGGGAGCCGCATGATGTCTTTAAAAACTGAAACTATTTTAAAAAGCGGTTTCCCCTTGTACCTATATTATGGCTTGATGTACATAGCACATCGCATTTGATTTACTTATTGGTGTTGGATTTTCATGTGATTTCTGGTTTTGAGGACCGTGGGATTATTTAAGAAAAGATGCACTATTTGAAAAGACCGGTTCCTCGTGATATGATATTTTGGTGTGTCCACCACGCGTTTTCTCGGTGCTGAGATGTGTGCTTGATGTTGGAGATAGTGCCCTCAGAGTCAATTATTGGATCACAGGCACGTGATTGCAATGATTGAGGGAGGACCTATCCCGGTAGGACAGTCTTACTCGAGATGATAGTATGCTATCTGGTTTACCTTTATCATCGTGTACTGCTTTAGGTGACCTGACATATCGCTATTGCACGTTGATAGAGCCCCTAGGATTCTTGCTTGACTGCCAGCAGTATGAGGGCGATCATATAAGTGAGAGCTGGAGTTTATAAGCACATCCTTAAAAGGTCCCTAGTCGTAGGAGTCTCGAGACAGGGCATCGATTCTCCAGAGTAGACTAGTGTATACAGTCGAGACCCCGACGAGGGGCGGTGGCCGGTCTCACAAGCCACTGGTGTCAGTTGGTTCACCTAAGATGTATACAGGTGCTCATTGGGTTATGAGTACACCGGACAGGACTCGCCGGGAACATGCTAGTTGGTCTTATACCTGACGTCAGATAGCAGTTCCCAGGTGACATGTGTACAGGTTAGTTCATCGACCTGGGGATCGTCATTTGTCTCGTGTGAGTTCCCACTGTGCTTTGATTACTACCCTACCACGGCTCAAAGGAGTCGTGCAAACAGGTTTTAGTTGGGTACAGTCCCGAGCCACATGGAGGCAGTGAGCGGATCTTCGGGGGTTCGTCTCTCTCGGTATTGGGGGTGAGGTCGCGCTGTGTCTAGGAGAGCCATTACACGAAGTCCTTGGCCAAGGCAGGAGATTTACTGGTAGGTATTCCAGTAGTATCTCAGGGTGTTCTGGGCTACACTCCGACACGACTTGTACCGCTTTTGGGGGTCTGACTTTTACCAACCCCCTAGGCCCGACATGCGATGCTCATAGACGAACGGACCGGACTGTACGGATATTGTCACTGACAGGCTCAGTAGGGTGTCAGGATGAGTTCGCTCATCGACGTCCCTTTTAGTCAATAGCTGGTGGCCCGTCACGTATTGGCTTATACCTATGACGTGCTGGTGGTTAAATCCACAGCCATAGTATTGACAAGTTTTTAGAGTCCACCACACTTTCAGTTACTCAAGCTTTCGGGTGAAACGCTGTAGAGGCCGTATGGAGATATGGCAGGGTTCGATCAGATACGTGCGGTATTGCACGGATCGTGATCGGACGGTTTTTACTAGCCGGCTTTGGCTTAAGCCGGATCTTAGTATTTGATTGTGTAGTTTTGTCTCTTTGCATTTGTATTTCGGTCGGAATACAAATGCGGGTGTGTATGCACAGTATCGGGGTTTTCCTGTAATTTATTATGGGACCAGTTTTCTGGGGTTGCCAGTTTGCATTCCGTTCCGGCCGGTTTTTTCATTGTTCCTTGACGGCCGGACTTTTCGTTGGAGGGTGTTATTTGCAGTTTGCGAATAACATTTTGTGGAGGGTTTATTTGTGAGATGAGAGATTTTCATGGCATCTTATCTTTTCCACCATCACTTGCATTAATTGTGATTTGAGAGGGTATGGGTTTGATGTGAATTTGTGACCTTATCTTTATTAATTCATTATCCTACACCCACTTGAATGGGGGGGGCGGCCACTGTTTGGGATTGGAGTGTGGTTTTAATTTGTATGTGGATTATTTCTTTCATGATTATTTTTGGTGGACCCCTTCCATTTTATGTGAGTATGGATTAATTAATATATAAGGTTACATTGACCTTTGATGAGTGTGCTGGAATGATTATGATGAAGGATTAATTTATTAGTGTGTTTGCATTGAGCATATAATGAGGGTGCAGGGGCTGTTTTTTAAGAGGAAGAGCCAAAAACATTGTAAATGGCCGAGCTCATTATACATGCTCCATTTTTCTTCCAGCAACTCTCCATGGCTTCCTTTTGCACCAATTCCTCCATCACGGCAACCATCCTAAACCCCAAAAAGACAACTTCACTACACATTCTACAGCAAATCTTGGGCACATCGACTAGCCAGCTTCGTGCCCGAGTTGCCTCGGCATTGAGGTGGGAGCCCGTAAAAGATACAGGCGATGTGGTGCCCTTCCGGTGAGGAGGCGACGACCGGAGTTTCCGCAGGAGATCGGGACGACGAGGAGAAGACCGGAGGACTCGGATCATTCGGTATATCTCTAACCCGTCTTGTTACTTTGCTAGATCTAGTTTAATGGCCCGATCCGGGGTTTAGTGCGCGGTGGTGCCGGTTTGCTAAGTTCGCAAAATTAAAGTTTATCACCGCTTCCGCATTTGGCCGTCGGATTGACGGCCGGGGCGCCGCCGTGCACTTACAGTGCTAAACCGTTACTAGCAAACTATGAGAGGTTTAACTACTCGGATTCGAAGTTATACCTCACGTTAATTGTCCTTCGGGTCTTCATCGCTATCATCCACTCCTCGTAGGCTCCTTGGAACATCGACACCTCAACGGCCTCCTCGAGTCAAAGACGATCCACCCGAGAGCTCCTATGCTAAGCTTGATCTCTAACCTGAGATAACTAGGTTGCTCAAAGTGCTAATCTAAGCTACCTAGGGGATATAGAGTGAGGTTATGGATGTATTAGTCTAGCTAACTCTTGATCTCAACACATGAGAGGTTAGGGTTAGGGTTTCAAGAATGAGAGAGCTTGAAGAGAGAGAAGGTGATGATAAGAATCCTTTTGGATGAATGAAGTCATATGTGTATATATGGAACATATCATATAATTAAATGAATAACAAATAATGATATATCATCATGTTTCATTAATACACTAAGTGATTCATCACATGAGTCATATAAAACATTAAATGAATCATTAACTCAATGTATGAATCACTACATGACTCATTAATCCAATTAATGCATATGCCACCTTAACCCCCAAGTCACCATGCTTGTAGAAGCTTCCCGGAAAATTACGAGAACGCCCCTCCAATCCGTGAAAACACGGAAAAACTTTAGACTGTATAAATCCAATAACCTGATACTAGAATCTGGCTTAAACCAAAGCCGGCTAGTAAAAACTGTCCGAACACCGTACGTGCGTTTAAACACGTATGCGTCCGAACCCTTGTCGTAAAACCATACGACCTCTATATCATTTCTCCTGGAGCAGGGAAACGCTCTGTGTGGGACTCTAAAGACTCGACACTACGCTGGCAGTGGGTTTAACCACAGACCGCAAGCGGCATTAGTTGTACGTAACGTTCCCCAGGTAGATGTCGATAAGAAGGCCGATGAGGAAACCCATCCGAACTCTTACTGAGCCTGATGTGACAATCTCCGTACAGTCCGGTCTGTTCGTCTAAGACTATCGCATATCGAGCCTAGGGGGAGGCAAGCGCCAGTCCCCTAATAGCGGTATAAGTCGTGTCGGAGCGTAGCCCATTACACCCTGAGAAACTACTGGAACCTACCAGTAAATCTCGCTTGCCCTAGCCAGGGACTTTGCGTAATGGCTCTCTGACACAGTGCGATATCAACTCCCAATACCGAGAGAGACGAATCCTTTCTAACCGCCACTGCCTCCAAGTGCTCGGGACTGCACCCAACTGCTACCTGTTTGCACGACTCCTTTGAGCCGTGGTAGGATAGCAATCTAAGAACAGTGGGACACAATCGAGGCGAAGTAGCAGTGTCAAGTCTGCGGACTATGCTGTACTCATGTCACCTGGGAACTGTTAACTGACGATTGGTGTAATACCAACCAACAGTTCCCCTACGAGTCCTGTCCGGTGTATCCGTAACCTAACGAGCACCTGTATACTATCTCCAGTACGACGTACTGATGGCTGTGGGACACACCATCTCCCCAACTGGGATGAGAAGCGTACACACTAGTCTACTCTGGAGTATCGATGCACAATCTCGATAATCCTACGACTAGGGACAAGTATAGGATGTTGCTTATAGACAACCCAGCCCCCACTAGTGTGACTGCCATCACAACGCTGGTAATCAAGCAAAGATCCTATGGGCTCTACTAATATGTATGAATGATACGTTATAAGAAACATATGCACATATTAAAGTAGACACAAACCAAGTAGCATACTACCATTTTTAGCAAGACTGTATATACAACTGTGAATATTCCAAGCTTCCATTAAGTAATATACATACAAGTATGATACAATAATGACCCCTAGGGTGTAATGTTTTGAAAATCGTTTCGGTGAAATTTCGAAAAAACGGTAAAATAAGGGGGGTTTTCAGTAAAAAGTCAAAATGCAAATATCTTTATTATAAAATTAAATATACATATTCTAGCTATGTAATTGCTAGTATTTGGTGTTTATTGAGCCACTGGTGAAATTTCAAATTTTCTGAAAATTTTTCCGAAATTAATTATTTTAATATTATTTTAAGCCGTCAATAATATATTTAATTTGGGGAAATTACAAATTGGAATGAGTTGAAATAAATTTTGTGCATCATAAAACATTAAATAAAATTTTATCATGTGATTTTTGAAATGAAATCATTTGCCAAAACGGTTTAGAAAATATCAAAGAAAAAGGCTTTTTTCGGTGAAATTAGTGTTATTGGAAATTGGGGCATAACCTTTATCTTTTTCCTAGCCCACACACCCACACCTCACCCTCTCTTTCCCATCCCAAGTGCCCCCCCCCTTGATCAGCCCAACATCTTGGGCCTCTTATCTCACTAAAGCAAGGAAAAGAAATGAATTAAGGAATTTAAAATGAAATGAGGTGGGTGCCTTATTTCCCTAGTTGACTTGGAGTTTTCCCCACTTCAATCTCTCTCCTCCCTCACCCCCCATACCTGGCCGAGCCCCCTTATTCCTGCAACAGCAGCCCCCTCCATAAAACTCTTCAAAATCCATCTAAAATGCCTCCAAATCCACAAAAAAATCAAGCTAAAATCAAAATCTAATCACTACCCATTTTTACTTGACCATTCTAGTATGGATCTAGGGGACAATATGCCAAATTGGGGGGCTAGATTTCAAGTTGGATCAATGGGTGGTGAGGTATAAAAATCTTAACTTTTTTGTTAAATTGTTGGTTATTGCTTTAATCTAACTTATTTAGGAAATGAATTATGGTTCTAATTGAAAGATTGGGTTTTCAAGAGAAGGATTAAATTATAGTTAGAGTTTTTGTTGTGTGATTATGGTTGCAAGGTGAAATTCATCATTTTGTGAAATGTGAAACATAACCAAGATTGTTAGTTGCAAATTGTTAAGTTGGAATTGTAATAATTATGCTAATTTGCTAACTAGTTTTTCTAAAATTGGTTTAATAATTGAGATTAAAAAATGTAATTAGGTTTTTATGACTTCATTAGAATTAATAAGTGTAGTTTAATATTTTAGTTCATGAAAATCCAAGCTAGATTGTAGTTTGTGCATTTTTGCTATAAAATTGTTAAAATTGGTTATGTTTGCAAACTAGATTTTTGAGAGTGATGTTAAGAGTTAAGTTTAAAATCTAATTGACATTGGTATGACTTAATTAAGATATTTAATAAGTATTATGGCCGCTAGATTTGTTTAAATGTCGAGTTTTTTACTAAAACGGGTAATTTGTGCTTGCTAGATTCTCGGAAAAATGGCTTTTAAAGTGAATTTGGGGTTTTTGTGAATTTTAATGCTATTTTATATTATAATTAGTGCTTGTGATTGTAAAAGTGAGTATATTTTGGTTTTTCTCGATGGGTTGGCGTTTGTACGCCGACATCGAGGGTTTTTGGGTCGATTTGTGAAAGCAACCATAGGTTTTGACCTATGTGGGATTCGTGCGTCGTTTTGGTCATGAGTCGGATTTTAATGCGATATGGTGCGTTATTATATGTAGGTACCCTATGTGGACTTCGAGATGACAAGCAAGCGCGTGGCGACGTCGGCACCGGCGAGCGAGGACCAGGTGAGTAGATTTATATCTACGAGGAGAAGTCGGGTGGATGACGTATAGCACCCCTGCAGTTCGTGGTGATGTATACGAATACGTATACACACATATATATATTGATTATATTTTGTTTGAATATATTGATGATAATATGGATATTTGGTGTTCTTGGATGATTTAGTGTCGCTAAACCCTAGAGTAGTGGTCGCACCACACATGCACACAACCACTCATACTTGCATGCTTTCTTTCATTTGTGCTTATTCGGGAATATATAGTTATGTGTTCACATGGGTATGGGACTATGTGTTCACATACGGATTTGAGGAGGATACTTGGGTTTGAGAGGAGTCGATGAGATTTAGGTTGAGGTTGTGATATCGGTGATATGACAGGATTCGTATTTGAGATACGTCCTGATGTTATAGCGGATCTTGGGGCGGCGATACGGGTGAATAGTGTTATAAATAAAATGGTCGTCATGTGATCGTGATATGAGGCATGATATGCTAGGATATTGATACTAGGCCGTATTGGGCGATGTATACCCCTTGATGATGATATGTGCTAACGATATCGGTTGGTACGAGATTGTCGATCAGTAGTCAGATCATGAGTATATTGAGGATATTAGTATTGTACTAGACATAGGTCAGTACCCTAGACTATGATCTTGAATAAAGAGGATACCAGAGGAATGGTGTGAGGAATATGATATTGACCCGTACCCAGATTTGGGGATGCCGTACGACGGATTTACGTACGAGCTATATCTTGATGATTGATCCGCACTCTTGACTTGGGATGTCTAATTATAGATATGGTATCAGATATGATATTACTGAGACGGGATCACCGACTAATATATATACAGGTATGTATATGTATCGACTCAGATGTTAGGTGGTTTCCTTACCTGTAGTCTAGCTTGTAGCTTAGCCTTTTAGTTTAGTTAGTTGTTAGATTAGATTCGGTTCCTACCTATTTCAAAGCTTACGAATCGTGCGTATTTTAAAAAGACAGGTCAAGGGATGCTACGGATATTTCAAAAACGTGTCTTTTCTTAAAAACACTGTAGCCCCTATTTTCAAAACCCCACGATTCGTGTTATTTCAAAAGGCACCATTGTAGGACTTATATTAGGGTAATGCAGATTAGTTATCGTTGTGTCTAGTATTCAGCTCCCGCACATTATTGCTGTTGCTCCGCATCGCATACATATTGTGATTCATATGCCATTATTGATATCATGCTGTTAGGACACCAGCACCATTACCGATGAAGCGTATGTACCACGTACACTTACTTGCCGGCTCACACACATCTTCATCGGTAATTGCCATGTCACGTACACTTTAGAAAAGACTATTTGCATGACTTAGCTTGTTAGCTAGTTGTTTCGATATGATATTAGTGTACTTGCCTTATATGCCAGTTTAGACATTGTAGTTATTACTTGTCGCTTCATGCATACTGTTATTCATTGTTATGCCGCATTCATGAATTCTTATGCCTATATTCACTAGTTTATGTGCTATTGAGGTTTTGGATTCGGATTTCCATGATATTTCTGGATTTGGGAACCGTGGGGATTTCAAAAGAGAGTATGTAATTGTTTTAAAAACCCGGTTACCCTTGATATGATATTTCAGTGCGTCCACCATGTGTTTTCTCGGTGCTGAGAGCGACATGTGAGACCCGAGTTCGAGGAGTGGAGGAACCGTTTCGGGTACATGGTGGACCCGGTAAGGTACCCCGGGGCAAGAAGCTCGTGGTGATGATGATGAGCCTGGCAGGGGGAGACTACCTACCGGTGATTTTACCCGACGCGTCGGATATCCGGAGGATACCGTCGTAGTCTTGAGATGGATGGTAGGGGCCGGTCTGGGCTGATGGCGCCCTAGAGATTGAGATTTAGACATTGAGATTTCGAGATATTGAGGTACTGAGATTTGATGATACTGGCCAGTCCGGATAGATGGAGCCTGAGACTTTGAGATATTGGGATTACGTTTTGTGCTGATGCTAGGCACCGTTTTATGCTGATTTCATCATGATACCTCATTTTAAAAATACAGAAATCTCACTGAATTATGAAAGCAGTTTTATTCAGTACATGCATTCTGTTTCATGCATTCATACATCATCCATCTGTTACATTGCTACCTGAGGCACTGACACGAGCACATGAGATCACACTCGGGTTAGATATCACCCTAGCCATTATTATAGGCTGCATGTTATTATATATAATTGAGGATATATTATGATCTTTGATCTAGGTTGCGTTATTTATGCAATTTCTATTCGTAGATGTTTTTCTATTCACGAGTTGGCAACTCACCCCCGTTGTGCCCCAGTTTCTTGCAGGTTTGCCGTACAGGGTTCTTTACGGCTTTGCGGGCATAGTTTCGTTCGGGTGATTTGCTAGTAGGTGGGTTTACTTGTATCGTACCCCCATTATATATCTTGTATATTATTATTCTGTTGTATCTAGAAGTTCCATCAACCAAACATGTGTTATTTTTGAGATAGAGACCAGTGATGTTATTCATTCGACCTTAGAGTCGCGCGTTATATTTCTGCAGATTTCTTGTGGTTTTGAGTTTCCTTTTGAGTTTTGATCCTCGCCGTTGGCGTTGTATATTATATTGCTTGTGTGGTTGTGACCGTCGATTGACGAAGAGCTAGCTCCCGCTTGGGGATGCATTTTTATTGATTTCGTATACTATTCATGTTGTATCCCGTTTGGGGGCCAGTATTTACAAAGGAGACTCTGCCGAAATTTTCAGGAATTTTTTGATGTTTTTAGAAAACCGCATAATTCGGCTTATGCTTTTAAAACTACTTATTTAAATTGGTTTTCCTTCACTCTACTACTTTTCTTGGTTTGCATTTCTGGGTTTTCGGCTTACTTGGATTACGTACGCTTCGAGACGTTTCGTAGTTTAAGTGCCGGTCATGTTCTGTACTTTCGGGACGTGACATAGGGCATATACACTAACAGTATATGATCGCCATCATAATGCTGGTAGTCATGTAAGAATCCTACGGGCTTTATCAATGATGAAGATAAGCCAGGTAGCATACTATCATTTCGAGCAAAATTGTTCTACATGTATAGGTCCTCCCTCAATTATCATAATCGCCTACTTTCAATCATAATAATTTCCTTGAGCGTACACTCTATAAGGATTTGATTGGTTATTACTTTATCTAATCAGGATGGCTCCTACTATTTCCTCGAATTCTCCTTCTAACCTTAAATGGAGAACTAGTCGGGATCATGTACCCCTTAAAAGTTCACTAACCGTTCAGTCAAATCAGTGTTGGTACTCCGAGGGAGATCCCCCATGCTTTCGCTCGGACCCAATTTCATAAACCTGTTTCTGCAGAGGCGTAACCCCGTTAACACTTTCTAGACACCTAATAGGTTAGCTAATTGTTAGGTGAAAACTCTCGAGGAGTAATACATACTCATCAGTTGGAATCGGGACTTAATTATCATTGTGTGATAACTTTAACGGAAGCCGGCCAAAATTACCACACTCCAAAAGGTATGCACAAACTTGGCATGTTTCTCGTATATTTGAAACTCCCAATATGGTTTTTGCCCCAAGTGTCTTATGACCTTGATGAAGCCCAACAAATCATAAGTCGCAAGTCAAGTTATACCCGTCATTTTCCTGATTAATCTAAACCCATCCGTACTCGCCCTTGACGAAGGCCAACAAGGTTGTATGACTACCCTAGATTAATGCATCTCTATGCTACGGAAATATAACACATAACTACCATACATTATGCCTTGACGAAGGTCAATAAACATAGCATGAATTCTAGGCGCTACCTGTCTGAAATGACGGAGGACTACGACTGGTTTTTGGCGAAAAACCGTTAACGTAATGAACTTGATATTGGTGAGGGAACATGAGTGGCATTGAAATGAAGTGGTTTAGGCTCCGCTTTTAAAACTAGTAACATAAACTTGTGGTGGTCTTGGGGATGGGTCCCGGCCCTCCGGTCTCTTCGGGTTTCTCCCCGGGGTCTGTACACAGCACCCTGCTGCTTCTCAGACCAAACCGTGAGACCGCAGGGTGCGCGAACACTACAAAACATGAAATTTAGCCAATGATTTTTCGACAGATTTTGAGGCCCGGAAAAATGTGAATTCTAATGTCATAACAAGCTCGTTTAAAGTGTTTGGGAGGCTCTGATACCAATGTAATTCCCTAGTGCCCTCGCTGCGGAGGCCACGGCCGATGCAGAAGCGGAAAACAAAAATTATCTAGGGGGCAACTGGAGACTAAAACCTAGAATCGATCCAAACACCTAAAACTAGAAGCTAACATGCAAGGGTTTAGAAAATACAACCTTCAACGTGTGTCCGCCTAATTGTGGAACACCCCTCCAAGCTCGTAGATACCGGGAATGGGCTTGAGAGGCGACCGTCCTTGCCGAAGAAGATCCACCCGAGGGAAACCTATCCAGGCTCCGACCGACGCTCCCAACTCGCGAGGAATGGATTGTGGGTGATGTAGGAATATTTTCACTAAGTTTTTCTCTCAATTTTCATGCTGTAGAGAGAAAGAAGTACAAGGAAGAGGAGGTTGAAGGAGGCTAAGCCATGACTTGAGAAAATGGCTAAGTCATTTTTTTGTGGGAAAAAACCTAGTAGAAAAGAATGGCTCACTTTATTTTTACAAGCATACTACAATAGTATACCCAAATGATTTTATGAATATAAAATCATAGCCATCCCTTTCTACCATGCTCCTTGCTACCTCATTAAGCCACCTCATTATTTGAATTTCTAAAAACGAAAATCAATTATAAGGCGTCCTTCTTCTAGATATATTCCCGTATAAATACGGAATACTTCACCAAGAAAATGTATCGCTAAATATACGCGTATCCGTATAAAAATACGGAAAGCACCAAAAAGAGAAAATGAATAGTGAACAATAGTACTAATATATATATATATATATCAATATATATATATATCAATATATATATATATATCAATATATATATATATAAATTATTAAATCAAAACCTGATTTAATAATCCGGCTTAATCCTAAGCCGGCTAGTATTATCAACCGTCCAATTAAACTCCATGTATCACATACACGTATTTAATCGGACCCCTGCACATACCAACGTACGGCCTCTACATCTATCGCCTAAACCGAGAAAACCCTCTTTGTGGGACTCTAAAGACTCGACAATACGCTAGTAGTGAGTTTAACCATAAGCACGTCAGCGGCACTAGCTGTACGTAACTGCTATCTAGGTACTTGCCGAAAAAGAATCGACAATCAAGTGCGTCCTTACCTTACTGAGCTTGAATGTCACAATCTCCGTACAGTCTGTTCTCTTCGTCTAAGAGTATCGCATACCTGGTCTAGGGGGTGGAAACGTCAGACCCCAAACAACCCGATAAGTCGTGTCGGAGTAAAGCTTATCACCAACAAAGAAACTACTGAACAACTATCAGTAAATCTCATCCACCAAGGCCACAGATTTAGGGTGATGCTAACCGAACAGCACGGCATTGACTCCAAATACCAGGAGAGATGAATTCCCGACAATCGATCCCTGCCTCCATGTGGCTCGGGACTGTATCCAACTAAAACCAATTTGCATGACTCCTTTGAGCCGTGTTAGGGTAGTAATCAAAGTATAGTAGGAACTCACACGAGACAAATGACGATATCAGGTCAAAAGACTAACCTGTACTTATGCCACCTGAGAACTTCCATCTGACGATAGATATAATACCATCTAGAAGTTCTCGGGTGTACTCAAGTCCAGTGAGCACCTGTATACTATCTTAGGTGACACAACACCAGTGGCTTGTGAGACTGGCCACCGCCCATCATCGGGGTCTAAAAACGTACACACTAGTCTATTCCGGAATATCGATGCCCGATCTTGATACTTCCATGACTATGGACATTTAAGGATGTGCTTATGGACTACTCAGCTCCCATATATATGACTGTCATCATAATACTGGTAGTCAAGCAAGAATCCTACGGGCTTCATCATTGATGAAGACAAACCAGATAGCATACTATCATTTCGAGCAAGACTGTTCTACCTGTATTGGTCCTCCCTCAATTATCATAATTTCCTACTTGAAATCATAATAATTTCCTTGAGGGCACTATATCCAACAGGATATATGAGACTTTGTCATGAATCACGACAATCCAAAAGCCAGATTATAAGAAGGTTCGGTCAACTTGGTTAATGAGTTTTAGTTTAAGGTAAGTCATGGGTCGTTGTAACTAGAGAGAGAAAAGAAACACTAAGAGTGCACTCTATCAAGATTAGATTGGTTATTCACTTTATCTAATCAGGATGGCTCCCACTGTTTTCTCGAATTCTCCTTCAATCCCTAAAAGGAGAACTAGTCAAGATCATATACACCTTACAAATTTGCTAACCGTTCAGCCATTCCAGTGTTGGTACTCCAAGGGAGGTCCCCCGTGCTTCGGCACGGACCCAATTAAATAACCCTGTTTCCGTAGAGGCGTAACCTTGTTAACACTTTCTAGACACCTAATAGGTTAGCTAATTGTGAAGTGAAAATTTCCTGAGGAGTAATACCTACTCATTAGTGGGAATCGGAAGCCAACTATCATTGTGTGATAACTTTGACGGAAACCGACCAAAATTACCACACTCCAGAAGGTATGCACAAACATGGCAATTTTCCTTTATATTTGAAACTTTCGATATGGTTTTTACCCCTAAAAACCTATGACCTTGACACTTTCCAACAAATCATAGGCACTAGTCAAGTTCAACCCGTCATTATCTTGATTAACTAGAACCTACCCGCACTAGCCTTGAAGCCTGCAAACATAACAGTGCGACTGTCCCGATCAATCGCATCTCTATACAACAGATAAGTATCACTCAGCTACCGTACACTATGCCTTGATGCTTGCCAACAAATATAGCATGAATACTCGGCGCTACCTATCTGAAATGAAGGAGGGCTACGACTGGTTTTTAGCGAAAAACTTTTAACGTAATGAACTTGATATCGTTGATGGAACTCAAGTGGCTTTGAAAAAGAGTGGTTTAGGCTCTGCTTTTTAAAACTAGTAACATAAACTTTTTCTTAAGAGCAAACTCCCCGTGTGAGGGATCAAGGCTCTTTCCTCATAGAATGAGGTGCAGGAAATTCCTAACTGAATACCTCTATGCAAAGAAAAAGAATACGACTTTAGTTTTGAAGAAAACAGAGTAGTTTTAAAAATTGCTTCTGACAACATCAAATAGGTTTGTTTTTCTTGCATTAAAGATATATGCAGTCTCATCAAAACAAGTTTCTAAGCCACACAAGAAACAACCAAAATAGCATGCATTTATATGCCATTCGTATTTGCCAGGGGTCCCGGGTCTTCACCCTAAGGTTACTTAACTTACGACAGAGCGGGGACAGAGCTAGCGTGGATGCAAAACATATAGAAGCATCAACTAAAAATATAATATATATATATATATATCATCACAAGCATGTAATAGCATCACAGGCAGATAAAAACCATCACAGGCATGCGAACAAAAATATGGAATAGCAGATAAACTAGAAGCCATGTGTTTCATTTGAGCCGTAAATAAAACGCAACTTTCCCCGGTCGTGTGGATAGCCCATGTAAGTCTATGTCGCACACCCACACACTTATGGGGAGGCAGAATATATGAAAAACGATTTTAAAACTTGCAACATCGACCTATTATACAGGATCTTTTCGAAAACCCTAACAAGCTAAACACTTGGTGCTTCTAAACTATTATGAAATAGTTTAATACCTCCTTGATTCAATTCCTTCAGGTCTTCTTCTCCTCTCCTTGAGCTCCTAGAAGATGCGGAATGCGCTTGATCGTCGGTCTCCTCGTGTCAAAGACGAACCACCCGAGAGTCTATGGTTCAAAATCCAACCTCTAAACCGAGGTAACTAAAGTACCTAGTTGGCTAATCTAGGTAGCTTACGATATGTAGAGTATTAATTGGAGTATTTTATCTCAAATGACCTTAGGATTCACAACACATGTGAGGGTTAGGGTCTTGAGGAAGAAGGAGAAGAACAATGGAGAGAGAAAGAGAAAACACAAATGAGCAAGTCTTTTTCCAAGTGAAGAATGGCTCATTCTTTCTCAATGATCAAGCATGCAATATTTTCCATAAACAAATAACAACCATGCTTGAATAGTAAAGGCAAACCAATAAACTAAAAAATTATTCATGCTTCACCCATGCCACAAATATGTCCATTTTCCACCTTATTAATCTATTTTCCAAAAATAGATAAATCCAATAATGAGGTGTCCCCTTCTAGAAGCATCTCTTATAAAATTACAAGAATACCATCACCGTATATACATACCTGTATTCGTACTGCAAAAATACGAAAACAATGAGATAATAATAATCCAATAATATAATACTAGAATCCGGCATAATCCGTAGCCCACTAGTATTATCCATCCAAACAACATCCGTGTAGCCAGCACACGTATATGATCGGACCCTGCACGTAAAACTATATGGCCTCTATATTGTTTCGCCTGAACCAGAGAAACCCTTTGTGTGGGACTCTAAAGACTCGACAGTACGCTGGCAGTGGATTTAACCACAAGTTCGTCAGCGGCACTAGCTGTACGTAACGGCTACCCAGGTACTTGTTGAAAAGAAGGCCGACGAGCGAACTCATCCGAACCCCTACTGAGCATATCCGTGATAATATCCGTACAGCCCGATCTGTTCATCTAAGAGTATCACATATCGGGCCTAGGGGGTGGTAAATGTCAGACCCCTAATATCAAAATAAGTCGTGTCGGTGTAGAGCCTAATACACCCTGAGAAACTACTAATATACCTACCAGTAAATATCACTTGCCGTGGCCAGGGACTTTATGTATTGGCTATCCGAACATAGTGCGATATCAAATCCCAATACCGGGAGAGACGAATACTTTCTATCCACTACTGCCTCCAAGTGCTTCGGGACTGCACCCAACCACTACCTGTTTGCATGACTCATTTGAGCCATGGTAGGGTAATAATCTAAGTACAGTAGGAACACACTCGAGACGAACAGTGATGTCAAGTCAACGGACTAACCTGTACTCATGTCACCCGGGAACTGCTAACTAACGATGGGTATAATACCAACCAGCAGTTCCCATCGAGTCCATCCAGTGTAACTCATTACCCAATGAGCACCTGTATGCTATCTTTGGTACCGTATACCAATGGCTGCAGGACAGGCCACCTCCCCTGACTGGGGATAAGAAGCGTATACACTAATTAACTCTGGAGTATCGATGCCCTGTTTCGATAATCCTACGACTAGGGACAAGTTTAAGGATGTGCTTATAGACTACCTAGCCCCTACTAGTGTGACTGCCATCACAACGCAGGTAGCCATGCAAATATCCTAAGGGCTCAATTAATATGTATTAGCGATATGCTAAAAGAAACATATACACATATTAAGATAGAATCAAACCAGATAGCATACTATCATATTGAGCAATACTTTTATTATATCTGTGTATATCCTAAGCTTCCAAAATATAATATACAATCCAGTACTATACAATAATGGCCTCTAGGGCATATATCACTAACAATCTCCCACTTGCACTAAGGCCATGTATTGGCATATCGCAGACCTACCATCTCGAATAGCCTCTCGAACTTCGTCTGAGGGGTGGCTTTTGTGAGTGGATCTGCAGTATTGTTCTCTTTGTCTACTCTCTGCACCTTGATCTCCCGACGATCCATGATCTCCCTGATCTGGTGATACCGCCTCAAGATATGTTTGGACTTCTGATGGGACCTTGGTTCCTTCACTAAAGCTATAACCCCGTTTTTGTGATAATACAAAGGTATTGGATCAACAATGGACAGAACCACCTGAAGTTCTGTAATGATCTTCTTATCCAGATTGCTTCTTTCACGGCGTCACATGCGGCGATATACTTTGCCTCCATCGTCGAGTCAGCAACGGTATCCTTGTTGGAGCTCTTCCAATAGACTGCCCCTCTATTGAGGGTGAAGACATAACCCGACATGGATTTGGAGTCATCCTTGTCACTCTGGAAGTTGAAGTCGGCGAAGGCCTTGATCTGGAGGTCTTTACTCCCGTACACCAAGAACATCTCCTTATTCTTTCTCAGGTATTTGAGAATGTTCTTAACCTCTATCCAGTGCTTCTCCCCAGGGTTTGACTGATACCTGCTTACTACGCTCAGTGTGTAAGCAACATCTGGTCTGGTACACAACATCGCATACATTATAGATCCTACCGCAGAAGCGTAGGGTATAATACTCATGCGATCCCTTTCCAAATTAGTCTTGGGAGACATCTCTTTAGAGAGGGTGATCCCGTGAAAAGCTGGTAAATTGCTGCGCTTCGAACCTTCCATACTAAATCTTTTCAGTGTGGTGTCGATGTACCTGGACTGTGAAAGTCTCAACATCCTCTTCGATCTATCACGATAGATCTGGATCCCCAGAATGTAGGAGGCATCACCTAGGTCTTTCATGGAGAAATTCTGTGACAAGAACCCTTTGACTGATTGTAGCATAAGAATGTCATTTCCTATCAGAAGAATGTAATCCACGTACAATACGAGGAATACTACAGTTCTTGCTACAATCTTACTATAGATTCATGGTTCATCTGGATTTTTGATAAAGTCAAATTCTTTGACCGTCTTATCAAAGCAAATGTTCCAACTCCGCGATGCCTGCTTTAATCCATAAATTGATTTAAGCAACTTGCACACTCTTCCGCTGCTCCTACTCTCTATGAAACCCTCTGGCTAATTCATATAAACACTCTCTTCTAAATTTCCATTCAAAAAAGTGGTCTTTACGTCCATCTGCCAAATTTCATAATCATGGAAGGCAGCAATGGCAAGTAGGATCCGAATGGATTTAAGCATAGCCACTGGAGAAAAGGTTTCATCATAGTCCAAGCCAGGTCTTTGACGAAAACTTTTTGCTATAAGTCTAGCCTTATAGGTTTCAACCTGTCCATCTGCACCAATCTTTTTTCGGAAGATCCATTTGCAGCCTACGGGTTTTACCCCTTGAGGTGCAATGTCCAAAGTCCAAACTTTGTTGGTGTACATGGATTCCATTTCGATCCGCATTGCATCCAACCATTTCACTGAGTCTCTTCTCGTAATGGCCTGCTAGAAACTGGTTGGCTCATCATCATTGATGATGCAATCCTCTCTATCCCCGTCTATGAGAAAACCGTAGTATCTCTCGAGCGTATGAGACTGCCTACTAGATCTGCGGAGTGGCACCGGGACGTTCGGTTCTTTTGAAACTTCTGGTTCTACCATACTTTCAGTAACAGTATGTAGTTCTGTAATTTCTTCCAGTTCTACCGTGTTCCTATTTATTTCTTTTTCAATAAATTGAGTCTCCAGAAAGTGGGCATGTCGAGAAACAAAAACCTTTTGTTCCTCTGTGTAATAGAAAAGATACCCTGTGGAGTTTCTTGGGTATCCCACAAACTTACAGAGTACTGATCGTGCATCGAGCTTGTCCATATGCTGCTTTTTGACAAAAGCTAGACATCCCGATATCTTAAGATACTTAAGATAGGGTTTCTTCCCACTCCATATTTCATATGGTATGGTAGGCACAGACTTAGCAGGAACTTTGTTCAAAAGATATGCAGCAGATTCTAGTGCATAACCTCAGAAGGATTGCGGTAACTTAGCATTACTCATCATGGAACGCACTGTATCTAATAAGGTGTGGTTCCATCTTTCCGATACACCGTTATGTTGAGGTGTGTATGGAGGAGTAAGCTGAGAGAGAATTCCATTCTCTTTAAAATAATCCAGGAACCCGGCACTTAAGTATTCACCACCTCGATCAGATCTAAGTGTCTTGGTAGTTTTGCCTGTTTGTTTTTCTACTCCATTCTTGTATTCTTGGAATTTCTCAAAGGCCTCGGATTTATGTTTCATCAAGAATATATGTCCATACCTTGAGAAATCATCCATAAAAGTAATGAAGTAAGAATAACCACTTCTTGCATGTGTAGATATTGGACCACACACGTCGCTGTGTATGAGTCCCAAGAGCTCGGTGGCTCTTACTCCGTGTCAAGTGAACGGAGTCTTTGTCATCTTTCCTTTGAAACATGATTGACAAGTTGCATAAGACAGATATTCAAACGGATCCAAATATCTCTTTTTATGTAACTCCGTCAACCGTGTTTCATTGATGTGACCTAATCTACAATGCCATAAGAAAGCTTGATTTAATTCTGGAGACATTCTTTTAAGTGTGTTCTGGACATTGAAAACATGGTTTTGATTTAATATGTATAAACCGTTGTGTAGTGTACCTGACCCAATCAGACTATGATTAAGATGAATGTTTGCAACATCGCTTACAAATGTAAAATCATAGGTGATATTAAAGATACAGAGATGATATTACATGTCAAACTAGGTACACAAAAGCAAAATGTGTCCACTTGTCAATCCTAGGTGATATTCCCCTAAGGACACAGCATCCACGCTCGCTCCAGTAGCAACCCTGAGGGTCATATTACCTGCCTTTATAACTCTACGGTTTCTAAGTGCCTGTAATGAATTACAGATATGAGATCCTGATCCGGTATCCAATACCCAGGAAGTAGAGTTGATTGAAAGACGGTTTTCAATCATAAACACACCTGAAGCCGAAGCCACAACTTGCTTCGGATCCTGGTTCTTGGCTTTCCAAGATCTGCAGTCCTTCTTCCAATGGCCTTTCCTGTGATAATAGAAGCATTCCCCTTTCCCTACTGTCGGCCCCCCAACTTTTGCCCTGCCCTTTCCCTCTACCTTACTGACACCGTCTTTTGGCTTGGTGGGGGCTTTCTTCTTCTTCCCCATGGCTTTCGCCTTGGATCTAAAGAAGGAAGATTTCCCAAAAAGCAGAGTGGGTGTCTCTCTGGTTTTCTTTAGGGTGCCCTCTGCACTCTTCAACATGTTGAGGAGTTTTGGAAGTGTAACTTTCTTACCTTGAATATTGAAATTCAAGATAAACTGGGGATAGGTAGAGAGGAGGGACTGTAGAATCAAGTCTGTATACAACTCGTTCTCCAACGTGGTCCCAAGGTCCGCGAGCTCTTCAATATAGTTAATCATCTTTAGGATGTGGTCCCCTACAGATGACCCGATAGCCATCCTCTCCTGAAATAATTTTTTCGATATCTCGTACCTTGCGATACGAGATTGCTCTCCATATAAATCCTTGGTATGGGGGAAGATGGAGCTAAGTCCATCTTCTCGTGCCGCCTTTGGTGTTCATTATCCATTGAGGCCAGCACGAGACACTTGGCTTTCGCACAGTCTATTTTTCATGTCTTACGGATCTCTATATCCGCGACGGTGGAACCTGGACCAAGGACGGCGGGGGCTTTGGTAGTAAGGAAGTAGCACAGCTAGTCATAAGTAATGGTGATGTAACATTTCAGAAATTATAAAATATTTTTTTGGAATTTAATATTAAAATAATATTAAAGGATTTGGCATTTTTAAAATTTATTATATGCAGTTTGGATAAAAACCCGATTAGTGCAATGCTAATCACGATAAAGCCAAATCCGGGTTTTTACAGTTTTTCATGCTTAGTGCACCATGACTTGTTCATTTGTGTTGTTTTATGTTATTGTTGGTTTTTGGGTGAGAAAAGAAAAGAAAAGAGGAATGATTGAGGAGAGAGAGGGGGGGCCATAATGATGTTATGAGAGTATGCTAGGAGAGAGAATGAGAGTGAGAAAGAGAGAGAGGGGGAGAGTGCTGATCCTTTCATTTTCCCCCACCATTTTCTTCTCCTTATTCACCTCAAGCTCCCTCCTCTACCCTCATGACCCATCTCAAACCCTTCCTCAGAACCCTAAACCCCTTTCACAAAAAATGTTCACCTCCTCACCCTCATCGCAATGGACCAAACAATGTAGGATTTTGATGACTTTGGTCGAGCTAGGGTTTTCTTGAGTTGCCTAAAGGAGGTACAAATTCTTCCCTTTAGTTTAGTTTTAGTTTCCTTGCATTCTTGTGTAGTTTAGAGGTTGATTGTGTGTGGAATTGTGATCTTAGAAATCCCAAGAGAAGGGTTTGAGTGTTTGTTTGGAATTGGTGATGTGTAGTGGCTGCCTACAGACCTTAGGGTGGATTTGTATGGCCTAGGATAAGGAACACGAACTTAGAACCTTTCCGACATCGGTTAAATTGACAGTTTGAGGTAGTATTATGGAATCTGGAGTAACCCGGGGGTACTAAAAATAATATAGCAAAGACAGGGTGGTAAGCAGGTGATTATGAGTGTACCAATGAAACCCTAGCCACAACCCCCAAACCCAGGCCGCAGATTTATTCTTCCTGTCCACAATTTGAGGCCAGAGTGGGGTGGAACCCCTTCATGTTTGGTCCATGTCTTGTTCTCCAGTAAACTAGACCATGTATATGTGCAACTTTGGCTAGTTTGACCTGAGTCAAAATCTGGGGCACATTAGTGTGATTTTGGATATGTTTTCCATATTTTGAGATGCTCATTTTTTATATTTGGATTCGTTTTTGGTTGTTGGATGTCTGTACATCAACAACAAGGGTTGTATGGTTGATTTTGTACGCGTAAGCTATAGGTTCTAACCTATGAGAAATGCGGGTGCCTTATTGGATTTTAGAACTTGATTTTAATAGCGTTGCGATATGTGTTGTTAGTGTAGGTACCTTCGCGTGGATTCCGAGGCGACGGAGCGTGGCGTCATCGACTTCGGCAAGCGAAGACCAAGGTGAGTGGATCTATATCCACGGGGGAAGTCGGGTGGATGGCGTATATCACCCCCACAAACTTTGATGGAAACTAATTTATACATACAGAATATGGTTAAGGGAACCTTATATAGAAAACTATAAATAGAGTTAAAAGATAGTTAAAGAACCATATTAGAATCTAATGGATAGTTAGAAGTGATATGATACGGCTAATATGTGATGACGGAATTTGAGGATGATGTTTGACGATATTGCCGTTTAGGGTACAATAAGACTAGATAGCCGACGTAAATGTGTCATCCGAACCATATCTATTTCCAAACTGAAGAATCGTTTGCATCTTTTAAACAGATACCTTGAGGGACTTTACGGATTTGCAAATAATATCTTTTCCTTAAAAACACCGTAGCCCCGACTTTCAAAACTACGATTCGCATATTTTAAAAACTGATTGTATGGTTCGGGTGTGTATGTGAGATTTAGATGAGATGAAAAGATAATACGATTTAGCATGTGATATGATGATATGTTGGTATACGGATGTGAGTTGACTAAGATGATTGATACCTTTACCGGTCCTCTGGTATGAGTTTGTTTTGGATGTGACCTGGGACGTAGGTATATAGATATATAAATGTTGTGAATCATGTGTGATATGTCATACGAGACCTTATGTCCGTACCCCTCTTTGTCATATAGGATGATAGGATCCCTGATGGTTTAGTGACGCCGTACGATGATTTTCTATACGTGATGAGTTTTATGACGATTGATCCTTACCCTTGAATAGGGGTTGCCGTACGATGGATTATACCGTACGTAGTGTTGTGGATGGGTGCCGATTGATTGATTCACCGACTCGATCATGTAGATATGTATACCTTATAGCTTTAGCCAATGATTTACATTATGCTGCATTCATGTTAGTCTCATGGCATTGCTTATACCTGTGCTAGTACACTTACACCATTATCGATGATGCGTATGTTACACTTACACAGATTTGCCGGCTCACACACTTCATCATCGATAATTGCCATGTCACTACATAGTAGGATTGCTGCATCATGATATGACCCCTTGCATAGTTTACTTGCTATAGTTACATATGCACCTTATACAATGTTGCTTTTGACTTGGGAGAAATTGGGAACCGCAGTATATATTTAAAAACGCGATTCATTTTAAAAGAGCGGTTTTCCCTGATATTGTCGCATCACTATTCCATGCTGCATGATATACGGATATGCTTACATTCTTTTAGATGTCACATATATCATGCTTTATGTTCATACGCATTGAGATATGTTGTTTTCATGAGATTTCTGGATTTGAGAACCGTGGTTATTTCAAAAGAAAGTATGTATTGTTTTAAAAATACGGTTTCTCTTGATATGATATTTCAGTGCGTCCACCATGTGTTTTCTCGGTTCTGAGAGCAGTATGTGAAATCCGATTCGAGGAGCGGTAAGCACCGTCTGCGGGTATATGGTGGATCCGGTGAGGTACCCCGGGGTGAGAAGAATCGTATTGTTAGACGGTGAGCCTGGCAGGGGAGCACTACCCATCGCTGATAGTATTTGGGCTCGGTGGATATCCGGAGTCGAGTGATGATATGGGCCGATCCGGACTGACGGAGCTCGAGAGATATGAGGATTTGCGTGTCGATGATGGACACGGGTTTCATGATGTTTCGAGTGTCGATGCTCGACACTCAGGTTCCATGATTTTGAGGTGTCGCGAGGGACACAAGTTGATTTATATTCTCATATTTTCATGCATATGCTTTTATGATATTTACATGCATGATGTTTTTGTGTCAGTGGTTGACACGTGGACGAGATCCACATGCATACATACATTGATTATACGGGGGACCAGATCCACATGCATACATACATTGATTATATGGGTGGACGAGATCCACATGCATACATGCGTTGATTATACTGTTGGATGTTATCCACATGCATATAAACATTGACTACCTTGTTAGCATATATACAGACCCGGTCACCCTACATATCATAGTATTACCTTTATGATATAGTTGACCTAGGAGTCGTTGTTTATTCGATTTCTACTTGTATATGTTTTTCTACTCATGAGTTGGCAACTCACCCCCGTTGTGCCACAGTTCTTGCAGGTTGCCCGTATGGATCAGTAGAGGCATCGCTGGCACACAGTTGCATTCGGGTGTTTTGCTTTGGTAGGTGGGTAATTTGTATCGTACCCATTCTTGTATTTATATTTCATATTATATCTAGTCAACTCCATCAATAAAAATTAGTATTTGTATAAGTAATGAGACTTAATGGGATTTGTGGTTGCGAGACTTAGAGCGAGGGTATTTCCGCTACTTGTGGTTTTGATGTCTTGCTTATTTCTGTACCTTTTGTGGTGAACTTCGCCGTTGGGCATCGTATACATACTTATACTGCTTTGCGTGGTTGTGATCCGCCGGTTGGCGAAGAGCTAGCTCCTGCTTGGGGATGCCATTATTCTTGTTATGTATTTGTGGTTTTGGATCAAAATATACAAAGGAGGTGCTGCCCAAATTTTTAAAAGACGAAACACGTTTTCAAACTAGTAAATTTCACTTGCATTTTCATGTTCCTTTTCTATGCATTAAAATAACTTGATTTCATTATACCCTTATTTTAAAACTTCACCTCCTTTATTTTTCTTAAAAGGTTTAGATTTCTGGGTTTCAGCTTACTTGAATTACGTTACGCCTTTAGACGTTAAGTGATTTAAGTGCTGGTCATGAGCTAATATTTCGGGTCGTGACAAAGTTGGTATCAGAGCGCTAGGTTTAACCTTGGTTCGAGTCTATGTTTGACTATGTGGAGTCTAGGACAGGTGTGTATTTCGGAACCTAGGCTTGACCTTACAGGACTTAGACTTGAACGCGGGGGGAGGGGGGTATTAGACCCGAATTTTCATTTCATAGGCTGACCCTGATTGATGGTGAACTTTCATTTCATAGGCTGACTCTGATTAATGGAGTAAGTAGCTTGAGTAGAGTGACGTACCGTACGTATGTTCCGCGGCATATTTACGATACGATACTCCACTTAAGAAACCTTAGGATGTACATATTTTGAGATCTATGATTCTCTTCGTACCCATGATTATGCATCCATTTGAGATCCTCGATTCTGTTTGTTCCATGATCAGACTCTCATTGATGCTGTTCTTTCTTATGATCATATATCCATGCTGGACCTGTCGTTTCCTTTCATGCCGTTGATCTGATTTCTTCGATACTCGATTGAGGTTCCTGTCACCATATTTGAGCGCAGATTGAGCTGCCGCTAGTGTATGATCAGGGAAGGCTCATCTGGTATGATGGCTGACCATTGTGTTGTCTGGTGACTTGGGAACGTCTCGATGTAGTGTTTGTGTTGTGACCTCTTGTTGATGCGAGTGTTTGGTTTTACGCAGGATGATCGGGCCATTGTTAGAACTGCCAGTTGCGAGAGGACTGTTGATGTACAGCCTACCTGAGAGATTGTGATGTCATCTACGGTGCAGACAGACGACCCAGCTGTTGCTGAAATTGACAGGATGTCGCTTCCAGAGCTTATAAGCCAAGATCGCTGGAACTTCCAGGCAGAGATGCGATAGGTGATAGCTAGTCCATCTTGAGTTGAGAGACGAAGGTGATTCGTCAGATCTGATGCGCCGACGCAGGCCCGGTTGAATTGAAGATTTTCAGAGTGGAGAGTCTTACTCAGATCTAGAGCAGACCGATCCAGAGATAACCGTTGATGTATCTCCTTTCCTGGAGGATTGAGGCATCGTTTAGGATGTGGACGAAGGGTATTCGCATGTTGCCTAGGCGAAGTTAAAAAGTTCGAACGAATATCAGAAAACCTATTTTTTTCCAAGTTTAAAGTGTTCAGAGGAACATGCAAGTGATTCTGTGGACCCTCTAGAAGAATGAAACCCTAACTCGACATGATGACTATAGAACCGCTTTTGAACCTTAGGGTTTGTGGCAGTTTAGCGGTGCCATCAGTGAGGCTTAGGTTTGCCCTTCTACGGCTGGTCCAGAGGTACTGTGGTATGTACCAGATATTTTAGACGGTGCTCAGGTGTTGAGCTTTCGGGAAATTTTGGGACTTTGATGACTCGATCGGAAGGTTTAACGTCATCCGGATATCATGTGATAAGAGATCAGCAAGCTAACCAGCTTCGGATGGAGGACCTCACCCAGATGCGTTGTGAGTTGATAGAGAATGGACGAGTATTGAGTATTTCTCCGATGGTTGGGACAAGTTCCTGAGGACGTGTTCGGCCAGATATCTTCTACAGAGTGATGAAGATACAGAGTACGCGATTTCGAGTCTGTGTGAGAGATTTCGGATTGACCGTGGCCGAGAACAGATACAGTGCGCAGATAGTATGACGTGACGTCGAAGGGGACGATGATACAGACGAGTGTAACCAGAGGTTCGTGCGAGACGCTAACGGGCTGTTGTTACTCCCCGTCAAGATTAGAGATCTGATATGCATACAAAGGCGTTGGGATACGACCAGTTCCCGAGGAAATGTTGTGCTGGGGACGCAGATGTCCAGAAGGCGAGATCGGAAGAGACTTTGAGAAGGATTCCTTCTAGGACACTGTTGCAATGAGATTTTCACCGAGGGTCGGTTATGTCACGTGTATTCAGAGGACCAGAGGCCGACGCCAGTAACGTGCTGCTTTACGAGTGGTCATGATGATTGGCTGAGAGATGACCAGAGAAGTGCTAGAGCGGAATCGTTACCGTTAGCACACCTGACCGGGCCGATGAGCCGATGGATTGAGAGATTGGTAATCCGTAGAGAAAATGAGGACCCAGAGACAGAGGACACCAGACCGTGAGCAGGAGGCAAACAGATGTTCTTGCTCTGCCAGTTTTAGGCGCACCAGTACTTTTTCGACATCGTAAGAGGTGTACCTCAATGTCATTTGCTGCAATTTGTGTTGTGATCCGAGTATCACGCTTATATCGCTTAGATTTGAGTTTTGCTAATTGAGTTTCATGATATTGTTTTTGTGCACCATGGCTGCACCTACAGGGTATTTATATTTTTGCGCATAGTGATATATATTTTATACACCGTTGTTTTGATTTGCGATTTGTGAATATCCATTGCATTTGATGTCGATTGTGTACCTTCGTAGCACGTATTTATGATTTCGTGGATTTCATTCGGATGATGTGATTTTTGCGCTCGGTATATCTCACATGTGCTTGTAGTGTATTGATACGGATTTTGAGCACATAGTTGCACACGTTTTTGATTTATACACCTTGGTACACTCGGTGTCGTTCTTATACGCATTTGAGTTATTAATGTGATTTTCGTGCATTGGTTGCACCGTATTTTTATTTCGCGCATTTGATGCACCAGATTTGAGATTTTCGTGCATAATAGATGCACCAGATATTGTTGTCATGCACACCCGTTGCAGTGGACAGATGCTTTTGTTCACACCCGTTGAGCTTAGTTTTTCTTTATGTGTATAGTGGCACCTGTGTTTGGATTTGATTTCCGTGCGCACCAGATGCATGTGATTTTTTGATATGCCTTTTGAGGCTAATTTTGCTTTTGAGCACTTTGTTTTCATGATAGGTACTATATATTATATAGTAGCCGAACATGACTGATCCGAGGACAGTACCTGAGTACTTTGCATGCATTAAAAGCTTACCAAGAGGTTTCCAAAAGAGCTATAGTCTCGCTATTTCCTACGTGTCCATGAGCAACGCGAACGTTTTTAAAGGAAAACCTTTTGGGATATTTTGAAACGACGGAACGTATATTTAGCAAAACATATATAGACATATATTATTATCTTACAAATGAGTGTCCGTCGCTTATGCCGTGAGTTACACATCACGCGGAGATTCAGAAAAGATTTTGCATGTATTTTATTCAGATTTTGGAGTTGTCAAGGATGCATACTATACACGTATTATAGTATTTGACTAGTGTATATTGGGTTTCAGTAGTGGATTTCGATATATGTATCTCTATTGTAACTTCGAGGATATGCGAGCAAATCAGATGATTTGCGTAACGCTTGACGGAGTTCGATTTGAGTCTTGAATTCGTTTTCAGGCGCACGCGATGCACTGTAGTATTTCTGCATTTTCCATAATTTCGGAGCCCCGTTGATAAGAGCAGATTATTGAAATGTTTTAGATTTTAGGGGTTTAAATTTCAATTCGGGGACCGAATTTATTTAAGGGGGGAAGATTGTAACATTTTAGAAAATATAAAATATTGTTTTTGGAATTTAATATTAAAATAATATATTTCCCGAAAACTGCCCGAATTGCGAAATTGGGGTTTTCCAAAAAGGGTATAAATATATACCGATAATTGTGAAATAAATGGAAATTAAAATGATTTATTCATTTAAAAAATAAATTTAAAGGATTTGACATTTTTAAAATTTATTATATGTAGTTTGGATAAAAACCCGATTAGTGCACTGCTAATCGCGATTAGGACAAATCCGTGTTTTTACAGTTTTTCATGGTTAGTGCACCATGATATGTTCATTTGTGTTGTTTAATGTTATGGTTGGTTTTTGGGTGACAAAAGAGAAGAAAAGAAAAGCGGAATGATTGAGGAGAGAGAGAGCGGACATAATGATGTTATGAGAGCATGCTAGCAGAGAGAATGAGAGTGAGAAAGAGAGAGAGAGGGAGAGTGCTGCCCGTTTCATTTTCCCCCACCATTTTATTCTCCTTCTTCATATCAAGCACCCTCCTCTACCCTCATGACCCATCTCAAACCCTACCTCAAAACTCTAAACCCCTTTCACAAAAAATGGTTACATCCTCACCCTCATCGCAATGGACCAAGCAAAGTAGGATTTTGATGAATTTGGTCGAGCTAGGGTTTTCTTGAGTTTCCTAAAGGAGGTATAAATTCTTCCTTTTAGTTTAATTTTAGTTTCCTTGCATTCTTGTGTAGTTTAAAGGTTGATTGTGTGTGGAATTTTGATCTTAGAAATCCTAAGAGAAGGGTTTGAGTGTTTGTTTGGAATTGGTGATGTGTAGTGGCTGCCTACAGACCTTAGGGTGGATTTGTATGGCCTAGGATAGGGAACATGAACTTACAACCTTTCCGACATCGGTTAAATTGACAGTTTGAGGTAGTATTATGGAATCTGGAGTAACCCGGGGGCACTGAAAATAATTTAGCAAAGACAGGGAGATAAGCAGGTGATTGTGAGTGTACCAATGAAACCATAGCCCCAACCCCCAAACACAGGCCGTAGATTTATTCTTCCTGGCCGCAATTCACGGCCAGGGTGGGGTGGAACCCCTTCGTGTTTGGTCCATGTCTTGTTCTCCAGTAAACTAGACCATGTATTTGTGCAACTTTGGCTAGTTTGACCTGAGTCAAAATCTGGGGCACATTAGTGTGATTTTAGATATGTTTTCCGTATTTTGAGATGCTCATTTTTGATATTTGGATTCGTATTTGGTTTTTGGATGTCTGTACATCAACAACAAGGGTTGTTTGGTTAATTTTGTACGCGTAAGCTATAGGTTCTAACCTATGAGAAATGCGCATGCCGTATTGGATTTTAGAACTTGATTTTAATAGCGTTGCGATATGTTTTGTTATTGTAGGTACCCTCGCGCAGATTCTGAGGCGACGGAGTGTGGCGTCATCGACTTTGGCAAGCGAAGACCAAGGTGAGTGGATCTATATCCACGGGGGAAGTCGGGTGGATGGCGTATAGCACCCCCGCAAACTTTGATGGAAACCGATTTATACATATAGTATATAGTTAAGGGAACCTTATATAGAAAACTATAAATAGAGTTAAAAGATAGTTAGAGAACCATATTAGAATCTAAAGGATAGTTAGAAGTGATATGATACGGCTAATATGTGATGACGGAATTTGATGATGATGTTTGACGATATTGCCGTTTAAGGTACTATATGACTAGATAGCCGACGTAAATGTGTTATCCGAACCATTCCTATTTCCAAACTGAAGAATCGTATGCATCTTTTAAACAGATACCTTAAGGGACGTTATGTATTTGCAAATGATATCTTTTCCATAAAAACACCGTAGCCCCGACTTTCAAAACTACGATTCGCATCTTTTAAAAACTGATTGTATGGTTCGGGTGTGTATGTGAGATTTAGAAGAGATGAAAAGAGAATACGATTTGGCATGTGATATGATGATATGTTGGTATACGGATGCGAGTTGACTGAGATGATTGATACCTTTACCGGTCCCCTGATATGAATTTGTTTTGGATGTGACCTGGGACTTAGGTATATAGATATATAAATGTTGTGAATCATGTGTGAAATGCCGTACGAGACTTTAGGTCCGTACTCCTCTTTGTCATATAGGATGATAGGATCCCTAATGGTTTAGTGACGTCGTGCGATGATTTTCCGTACGTGATGAGTTTTATGACGATTGATCCTTACCCTCGACTAGGGGTTGCCGTACGATGGATTATACCATACGTGGTGTTGTGGCTGGGTGCCCATTGATTGATTCACCAACTCGATCATGTAGATACGTATACCTTATAGCTTTTAGCCGATGATTTATATTATGCTGCATTCATGTAATTCTTATGGCATTGCTTATACCTGTGCTAGTACACTCACACCATTATCGATGATGCGTATGTTACACTTACACAGATTTGCCGGCTCACACACTTCATTATCGATAATTGCCATGTCACTACAAAGTAGGATTGCTGCATCATGATATGACCCCTTTCATAGTTTACTTGCTATAGTTACATATGCACCTTATACGATGTTGCATTTGACTAAGGAGAAATTGGCAACCGCACTATATATTTAAAAACGTGATTCATTTTAGAAGAGCGGTTTTCCCTTATATTGTCGCATCACTGTTCCATGCTGCATGATATACGAATATGCTTACATTCTTTTAGATGTCGCATACATCATGCTTTATATTGCAAAACGAGGGGTCCGATTTTTTTCTCGCTGACCGGAAGTACGCATTGAGATATGTTGTTTTCATAAGATTTCTGTATTTGAGAGCCGTGGTTATTTTAAAAGAAATTATGTATTGTTTTAAAAACCCTATTTCTCTTGATATGATATTTCAGTGCGTCCACCATTTGTTTTCTCGGTTCTAAGAATGGTATGTGAAACCCGATTCGAGGTGCGGTAGGCACCGTCTGCGGGTACATGGTAGACCCGATGAGGTACCCCGTGGCGAGAAGACTTTTATCGTTAGACGGTGAGCCTGGCAGGAGAGCACTACCCATCGGTGATAGTATTTGGGCTCGGCGGATATCCGGAGGATACCGACCGGAGTCGAGAGATGATATGGGCCGATCCGGACTGACGGAGCTCGTGGGCCGATCCGGACCGACGGAGCCTGAGGGATATGAGGATTTGCGTGTCGATGCTGGACACAAGTTTCATGATGTTTCGAGTGTCGATGCTGGACACTCAGGTTCCATGATTTTGAGGTGTCGCGAGGGACACACGTTGATTTATATCCTCATATTTTCATGCATATGCTTTTATGATATTTACATGCATGATGTTGTTGTGTCAGTGGTTGACACGTGGACGAGATCCACATGCATACATACATTGATTATATGGGTGGACGAGATCCACATGCATACATGCATTGATTATATTGTTGGATGTTATCCTCATGCTTATTGGCATTGACTACCTTGTAGGCACATATACAGACCCGGTCACCCTAGATATCATAGTATTACCTTTATGATATAGTTGACCTAGGAATCGTTGTTTATTCGATTTCTATTTGTTGATGTTTTTCTACTCACGAGTTAGCAACTCACCCCCGTTGTGCCACAGTTCTTGCAGGTTTCCCGCATGGATCAGTAGCGGCATCGCTGGCACACAGTTGCATTCGGGTGTTTTGCTTTGGTAGGTGGGACATTTGTATCGTACACATTCTTGTATTTATATTTCATATTGTATCTAGTCAACTCGATCAATCAAAAATTAGTATTTGTATAAGTAATGAGACTTGGTGAGATTTGTGGTTGCGAGACTTAGAGCGAGGGTATTTCCACTACTTGTGGTTTTGATGTCTTGCTTATTTCTTTACCTTTTGTGGTGAACTTCGCCGTTGGGCGTCGTATACATACTTATATTGATTTGCGTGGTTGTGATCCGCCGGTTAGCGAAGAGCTAGCTCCCGCTTAGGGATTCCATTATTCTTGTTATGTATTTCTGGTTTTGGATCAAAATATACAAAGGAGGTGCTGCCCAAATTTTTAAAAGAAGAAACACGTTTTCAAACTAGTAAATTTCACTTGCATTTTCATGTTCTTTTTCTATGAATTAAGAAAACTTGATTTCATTATACCCTTATTTCAAAACATCACCTCCTTTATTTTTCTTAAAAGATTTAGATTTCTGGGTTTCAGCTTACTTGAATTACATTACGCCTTTAGACGTTGCGCGATTTAAGTGCTGGTCACGAGCTAATATTTCGGGTCGTGACAGGTCATCTGGACATTCCTTAGTCAATCTTTATAGTTTGGCCCCGTCAGTATATTTTTATCTAGTAGTAACTTAAGCCCGATCATTTTGGTCGCTGCAATTAGGAGAGAGAGAAGAAATACTCAGCATGATACTCTTGCAAGTTTAGATTGGTTATTAGTTTATCTAAACAGGATGGCTCCCACTATTTCCTCAAATTCTCCTTCAAACCATAAATGAAGAATTAGGCGGGATTAATTGCACCCTACAATTCTTGCTTAACCTTTCGGCCAGGTTAGTGTTGGTATTTCGAGGTAGGTTTTCCAACGCTTTCGCGAATTTCTTAATTACATAATCTCTTTTCCCTGGAGGCGTAGCCCTGCTAACACCGTTCTAGACACCTACTTGTTTTATAACATTGATTGTAAAGTGAAAAACTCTCCCGAGGAGTAATAAAACTCACGGTGGGATCAGGATTCAACTATTATTATGTGACAAGTTTGAAGGAATCCACCAAAATCATCACACCCCAGATCTTATGCAAAACTAGCAAGTTTTCTTTTCCTTTGAAACTCCCGATGTGGATTTTTTCCCCTGGCGCTTATGACCTTGACGAAGGCCAAAATATCATAAGACGCAAGTCAAGTTCTACCCGTCATTGTCCAGGTTAATTTGAACCCATTCGTACAAACTCTTGACAAAGGGCAAAATAGTTGTACGCCTGTCCCAAATTAACGCATTTATCTATGCTACAGATGAATACCCAGCAACTACCAATCACTATGCCATGGCGAAGGTCAAAATACATAGCTTGAATACTACTGAATACCCATCTGAAATGACGGAGGGCAACGGATGGTTTTGGTAAAAACCGTGAACGTAATGAACTTGATATAGTCGAAGGAACCATGATAGCTTTTAAAAGGAGTGGTTTAGGCTCCGCATTTAAAAGTTGTTTTTAAAGAAAACCGAGTGGTTTTGAAATTGTTCCAACGATTTAACTTTGGTTTGTTTTCTTTGTATTAAACAATATTAATGTTTTCCCATCATTTAACCCTTTCATTGCAGAAAGAAACGAAAATAGAACGTACGCTTATGCTATCCGCATTCGCCATGCGGCCCCGTCATGCACCGTTAGGTTACTTAATTAACGGCAGAGCGGGGGCTGGACTAGCGTGGGTGCAAAACATAAGCAACGTTTATTATATATGATATATATAGCCATTCATCGCATGCAATTGTTAGTTATATGTATGCCCTAGAGGCCATTACTGTACATTGGATGTATATTGTAGTGGATGCTGGGACATATATAGATAGGACTTTCTTGCTCGACATGATAGTACGCTATCTGGTTGCTGTTTATCTTAACGTGTATACTTTCTGTCTCTCTGTTACATGTTGATAAAGCCCTTAGGATGTGTACTCGACTTCCAGGACTGTGATGCAGATCATACTAGTGGGGCCTGGATAGTCCATGAGTACATCCTTGAAATGTTCCTAGTCGAGGGAATATCGAGACAGGGCATCGATATTCCAGAGTAGACTAGCGCATATCTTCTCGACCCATGCGATGGGCGATGGATGATCCCATATCCATTGGTGTTTGACATCGAAGATGGTATGCGGGTGCTCAGTGGAGACTGGGTACATTGAACGGACTCGCCGAGAACTCTCAGATGGTATTATACCTCACGTCAGATGGCAGTTCTCTGGTGACACTGGTACAGCTTAGTCTGTTGACCCGAGATCGTCATAGAGTCTTGTGTGTCTCCCACTGTGCTTTGATTTCCACCCTACCACGGCTCTACTGAGTTGTGCAAACAGGTGGTTTTTGGGTACAGTCCCGATTCACATGGAGGCAATGAGCGATAGGAGGGGATCCGTCTCTCCCGGTATTGGGGGTTGATGTTGCGCTATGCTCGACTGGCCATAACAGGAAATCCCTGGCCAGGGTTGCCGTGATATACTGGTAAGAGTTATCAGTAGTTTCACGAATGTTATGGACCTTATGTCGGCATGACTTATCGAGCTATTGGGGTCTGACGTTTACCACCCCTAGGCGAGATATGCGACATATCAGACGAACAGACCGGACTATACGGTAAGTGTTACTGGTTGGATTCACAGGAGTGTGAGCGGGCTTGCTCGTCGATCTTCTGATCGTTCAATACCCGGGTGGCCGTTACGTTTAGCAGACCACTTGCGGCTTGTGGATGTTTGATATGATCATCATCCGCTGTCGGCGTATTGACGAATCTTTAGAGTCCTACACAGAGGTTTCCTGGCTCAAGCGAAACGAAATAGGAGCGCATATGAGATTTGTGCGGGACCGAGAATAATGCGTGTATGTGATACCGTATTTCATTCTCGCGATGAATGTGTCGAATGGTTATATGCGATATAACCTAGTCATCGAATCAAGGTTTGATTCGATAAGCCGATACATTGGATACTAGTCGGTTATATGCGATATGACCGGATCGTTAAATCAAGTGTTGATTTAATGGTTTAATGTATAATTATATATATATTTGATATATTACTTTGCATTAACTAGTATCGGTTCACTTTAAATGGATTTTCTCGCTCGATATGTGCGCATTGCATATGCGATATGATTTTGTGCACTTGCTTGTATCATGTTTGATGATACATGCCTTTTGGTTAAGTGTAAAGAATTAAACCTTGGTTAATGAAATGGTTAGGGTTTACTATTTGCTTATTCATTTTATTCATTTATTTATTCTTTTGAAAAAGAAAAGCAAATGAGAAAATGGTGGCATGTTTTGTTTTGTTCATGAAGTTTCATGAACACTTTGACTTTGTAACCATTTTGTCTCATGCTTAACCCTAACCATTCCACTTAACCCTAATCAATTCTCTACACTAAACCATGGTTCAATTATGATAAGTATTCTTTTTTCTTTTCATTTTTAATAAGATATCATAACACTTTTCATCTTCTTCTTCTTCTTCCTCACAAGAAGAAAGGTTTCTTCATCAATGGTGATTGATGTATTTGAGTGAGAAATCCAATTCTAAAGTGAACCCAACTCCTATTTCTTCATCCTCTACCTCTTGCCAAGTAGTATAGGGTGTTTCCTTCATAAGTTTTCATGGCTTGGTGAAGGTGGAGCTTGATCTAGCGATGCCTCGACGTAGATCATCTTCGGCATGGACATCGACGACCTAGCTCGCCTATTCTCCGATGAAGCCGATGCTAGAGCCCGGGAATTCACTAGGACAGCGGGGGGACTTCGTTGCGGAGCTATGGAGGTGGAGCACCGGATCTACAAAGGGTGTATTTCTGTTTCCTTTTTGTTAAGTTGTTAACTAGATTTCATTTTCGCCTAGATTTCTAGCCAACGATCCGTAGTCGGGTTTCTCGGCACCTAGATTTTTAGAAAATGGCATGGTTGATGCCTTGTGAGACCTCCTTAGCGTGCCTAGGAACCCTACAGTGGTATCAGAGCCTAACTAGAGCCTTAGACGAAGTCCAGACGGAATTAGAAGTCCGATCGACCCGAAACCCCGCTTTTATCATGCTCTCTGTACATTTTTTAATTTCGGGGATTTTTCCACATTAAAAATATTCAGAAAAATCAGCAGGATAATCTAAGAGTTACTGTGAATTTTGATGGACTAATTCCATCAAAGAGCCGCGGATCCGCGGCACGAGCATGGCTCGTGCGGCGGTTCCGCGGCAGTGTTGTCGTTTTGTGCATCGAAGTTTGAACAGTAATTCTTAGTAAGTAGTGCTGGTTTTCCTGGGAATATTTTAATATTTGTTCCAGAGTTTTATTTTCTGGGTTGTATTGGGAACTCAGTGCATCGATCGGATTGTCTAATTTTGTCAGTGTGTTTTTCCGGATAAATTTTAGAATATGTTAAAAAGTTCGACCGGATATAAATACCCAATTCCCCCCCCCCCCCCCCGTCGGGAAATTTCCAAGTGTTGGATTTTTCCGTAGTTTAACGACGTTCTAAGTAGTGCAAGTAACGCGATGGACCCTCTAGAAGACAACAAACCTTAACTCGATTATGTGACCGTCTTGAACTGCCCTTTGAACCTTCGGGTTTGGGGCAGTACGGCGTGCCACATGTGAGGTGTTGGCTTGACCCTTCTACGGCTGGACCGTTGGTACTGAGGCACGAACTGAATGTTTTTAGACTTGTTTCATGTGTTGATCTGTATCGGGAAAACTTGGGTGTTCTATTGTTCGATCGGAAAGTTTGACATTTTCTATTTATCCGGAATGGGATACAATAATTGGAATTCACAAGAAGTTATGAGATAACTGAATGAATGTTATAAACATAGCAGTTTAGTCTCACTTGATCGGTTGCCACGGAATTTTGATGTGATCAAAAGTCCGTCGCAATCATGTAGCGTACGCGGATACTCGCCGGGTAAACTTAATAGACAGCTACACCCCATAGCCCCGACCAAGTGACTGTAGGAGAACCCCGTCGCCGAAAGCATCCGTTCGGGTGCTCGCGGTGGCGGTGTTCCGCCTTGGTGCACTTCGTCGACGGCGTCGGGGGTGCGGCCGTCTACTAAAGTTTGCGACGAGCATTCGATCAGGATGTCGGGAATCTTGTTGAATTGCCCGACTTGATATTGAAAAGAGTTTTCGATTTTGAGACTAAAATGCGGGGTTTATAATTGTTAGTCATGCAATGTCTAAGTAATTCATTTGGTCAGGCATGCGATGTCTGAGGTGGTTGCGGATTCCAACTGTTGTAGTTTTACACTTTCTTTTCTGTGACCGTAAGTGTAATATGTGATATCGCCGGTTTCGTTGCTATATATCAACGACAATTGGGATGCGCATATTTACTTACGTTGATGACATGTGATGTTATGTGTTGCTGGATATGTTATATTGGATCGTCGTGTTTGAATAGCCGGGGGGTTTTTATGTGAAATGAGTGTTTTTCATTTTCATTCATGTAAAAACTTGTATGTAATATTCTTTTATTGGGGCACTTCCAGGTTGCGGAAATTGTCACCTTTTGTATATTATTTACTTTTCCGCACTAGGATAGACCCAAGGAGGAGGGCACAAGTAACCGGGTTCTGGAGTCCAGTGGGAGACCAACTCGAGGAGTCGAGTCCGGATCTCCTAACTCTAGAATTGGTAGGGTTGCTTGCCGCTCTCGTAGGGGGTCTAGGGGTGTGGGTTTGGCTATTCATCATGACCGTGGAATCCGTGTTTTATACTGGCTCGTATTGAAAACACGAACGTCCTAGTATATCCAATATTTCATATGATTCTTCTGCTGCGTTATCTGTGATGTGATCATGTGATGTTCTGTGATAGATACAGTATATAGTATATATGATATATTATATAGGCGTTACTTATGTTTTACACCCGCGCTAGCCCTGCCCCGCTCTGCCGTTAGTTACCTAACCTAACGGTGCACGAGGGGACATCGAGGCGAATGCGGATGGCATAAGTGTACGTCGTATTTATCTGTGATGTTTAGGTAATTTAAATGATGGGACTTCATTAATGAGATTAATGAAATAAAAGAAACCTAAGATATTGTAGAATCGAATTTCAAAAATAAAAAAGGTAGCTACAGTTCTTGCTTTGCACAGCGGTATATATGATATATCCTGCACCTTATTCGATAAGGAAAGGACCGAGATCCCTTCACCGGGAGTGACTCCTTTAGCAATAATTGGCCGATGCTACACACTCGGTTTGTCTTTTGATTGCTTTTAAGTGTTTTTGCTTTGCATAGTGATATATATGATATATCCCGCACCTCATTCGACGAGGAAAGGACCGACGATCCCTTCACCGGGAGTGTCTCCTTTAGCAGAACTAGAAAAGCCTCAAAAACACTCCATTTTAAAATTCATTCGATCCTACAACGATATCAAGTTCATTATGCAATAGGTTTTCAGAAAAACCTGTCGTAGCCCTCCGTCATTTCAGATAAGTACTAGTTAGTATTCGTGCTACGTTTGTTGACTATGTTAAGGCGTAGTGTGCGGTAGCTAATTAGTGCTTATCTGCATAAGCATATGATGTGATTGGATTAGGGTAGTCGTGCGACTTTGTTGACTATGTTAAGGGTCGTGCGGGTGGGTTTAATTCAATCGGGAAATGATGGGTTGAACTTGACTAGCACTTATGATTTGTTGACTATGTTAAGGTCATATAGCTGCTAGGGGCAAAATATTATCGGGAATTTCAAGTGTTGAAATTTGCAATGAGATTGCATACCTTCTATGAGATAGTTGGATCCCGATACCCGCTGCGAGTAAGAGTTACTCCTGGGAGAGTTTTATACATTACAATTAGCCGATCAAGTAGGTGTCTAGAAAGGTGTTAACGAGGTTACGCCTCTGGGAAAACGAGGTTTACATTAATTAGGTTCGTGCGAAAGCACGGGGGACCTCCCTCAAAGTACCGACACTGGCCTGGTTGAAAGATTGGCGAACTTGTAGTGTGTAATTAATCCCGGCTAGTCTTTCCTTTTAGGGTTTGAAGGAAGATTTGATAAAAAGCAGTGGAAGCCATCCTGATTAGATAAAATAATAACCAATCTGATCTTGCAAGAGCGCACGCTGAGTGTTTTCTTCTCTCTCTCTCTCCAGGTAGCGACCATGTCACGCCTTAATCAAGATAATAATACGAAATATTGACCGAACCCGCTTGTTATACTGAGCTGGGGAACGTTGGTCCCGCTCCACCTTATAATTATTATAAGACAGAGCAGGAAATTGGGGATTACCAGAATTCCCGTGCCGCCCAAACGAAGGGAGTGCATGATGATGCATCATCTTCGGGTGTGTTCATTATAAAGAACTGTTTCTCAATGTCCTTTACATCTTGGGTATGTGATACCGGATCAGGATCCCAGATATGTAATCAGCTACATAGGGCTACAGGTAGGTAGAGAACTGAGAACGGGTGATAAGTTTCATGAGGCAGAAAACAGGGCAAGTGTTGCAGCCAAGTCTATTGGTCACTGTCACCCTGTATTGTAATACATTGATTCTGAACGAATGTTATTAGATACCGAACCTGATATACAAAATCATATCAGTCTCTTTATTAGTAAAGAAATGATAAAATTTTGTATTGTTGGATAATGTTTTGAACATTTCCTATATCAAAAGTTGATCGGTTCAGGCACGTTATCTAAAAGCGTTGATGTTCTAAATCAAATGACAGTTCTTAGTATGCAGAACACACACAAGAGGAAGAGTTCAGAAATGAACGAATCCTTCTTAAGGTATTGTAGACTGGGTCATATCAATGCGACCTGACTAGCTGGAGTTATATTTAGATGCATATTGAAAGCAGTTTGAATTTACATCTTGTGAAACTCGCCAGTCATGTCACAAAGATAAGATGACCATAGCTCTGTTTATTGGAAACAGAGAAAGAGTTAGTGAACTCTTGGGATGATACATGTTGATGTATGTAAGGTCCCTTGTCTACACATGCCAGGATTGGTTCTTTTTACTTCATTACGTTCTCTGATGATCTCTTTAGATTCAGACATATGTTCTTGTTGAAACACAAGTCCGAACCTTTTGAGATATTCACAGAATATAAGTTAAAAGTAGAGAACCAAAATACGGGTATAAGTATTATGTCCTATGATGAGATCAGGGAGGAGAATACTTGAGCACGGAATTCTTGGACTTTTCTAAAGGAGAATGAGATTCTCTCTCGGCATTACTCCTCCGAATACACCATAGCACGATGGTATATCGGGGCGGAGCAATCACACCCTATATGATATGGTGTGCTCTATGATGAGTATTACTGAGTTACCTATTTCCTTTTGGGGGTTATACACTTATGAAGCTGCATACCTATTGAATAGGGTTCGAATCAAATCAGTTGCCTACCGCTTCATATGTGATATGGAAAGGGAAGAGCCCATATCTTAAGTTAGTTAAGATTTGGGGTTGTCCGGCCTATGTCTAAAAGCAAAATCCGGACAAGCTCGAGGCAAGGTCTGTAATGTAGAACTGGAAAGGTTCCATCTATACAAACTGCAACAGATAATTTGGTAGAACCGAAGGATTCAATAGTTTCCAACGAATCTCAGCCTCTCCGCCGATCTAGTAGGGTTCCTCACCCACCTGAGAGTTACTTCGGTTTCTCTATGACAGTGGGAGCGAGGATTACATCATGAGATGATGACCCAACTAGTTTCGAGCTGGCCATCAGGAGTGAGACTCTGTAAGAATGGCTGGATGTTTATCGATCTGAGATGGAATCCTTATACACCAACAAAGTATGGACTTTTGTTGCTATATCTGAAGGGTTAAATCCCCATCAGGAGCAAGTATATCTTGAGAAGATTACTTGATGTACTTAGAAAAGTTGAGACTTTCAAAGCTAGACTTGTTAAAAGTTTGCATCATTGACCAGGTGCGGATAATGATGAAACCTTTTCAAGTAGCTATGCTTAAGTCCATCCAGATCCTACTTGTCACGGCTACATACCATGACTACGATATCTGGTGGTTGGGTGTCATGACTGCTTTTCTAAATGATGTTTTAGAAGAGAGCGTCTATAAGTACACAGCCAGAGGGCCTCATAGACAGTGGGAGCAGCGGAAACGTGTGCAAGATGCTTTATACGATAAAGCAGGCATCGCCGAGTTGGAACGTCTGTTTTGATGTGTTAGTCAAAGAGTTTGACATCATCAAAATGGTAGATGAACCTTGTATAAACAAAAAGGTAGTAGGGAGTATGGTGGTGATCCTCGTAGAGTACGTGGATGACATACTCTTGATAAGAAAGGAGTTTCCTATGCTACGCTAGGTCAATCTCCACTTATCACCATGATTCTCCATATAGGATCAAAATGTGATACCTACTAAATCCTGGGTTTTAGATCTATGAGATAGATCTAATTGGATGTTAGGATTCTCACTAGTTGTAGTGAGATGGTATCAATCGATCCTGGGGAGAATCGCTGGAAGTGTTCCAGGGTGATAAAGACGACTGAATGTCAGTCACAGGCATTGTCTTAATCCTCAGTAGAGGGACGGTATGTTGGAAGAGTTTCAAGCTAGATACCGTGACATACTAGACGATAAAGGCAGGATACATCGCTACTTAAGATGCTACCAAAGAGGTTGTTTGGGTGTATATTGGTTCATGAGATGAACTATGTTCCTCCCATTGTGTGACAATGGAGTTGTGGCTTATGCCAAGGAACGTCCGTCCCATCAGTGATCCAGACATAATCTATAGCAGTATCACCTGATCATGGAGATGTTTAATCTCCAGGATGATCGAGGTAAGGAGAGTAGACTCAGAGGACAACACGGCGGATCCACTCACGAAGGCCTATTCCCAGAGAGAGACTTTTATGGGATGGTTGAGTATGGGATACTACAACCACTGCTTCAGATGGCCCTAGTGCAAGTGGGAGATTGTTAGTTATATGTATACCCTAGAGGCCATTACTGTACATAGGATGTATATTGTAGTGGATGCTGGGACATATATAGGGAGGACTTTCTTGCTCGACATGATAGTATGCTATCTGGTTGCTCTTTACCTTAACGTGTACACGGATTGTCTCTCTATTACATGTTGGTAAAGCCCTTAGGATGTGTACTTGACTACCGGGACTATGATGTGGATCATACTAGTGGGGACATGGTAGTCCATAAGTACATCCTTCAAAGTCCCTAGTCGTGGGTATATCGAGACGGGGCATCGATATACCAGAGTAGACTAGCGTATACCTTCTCGACCCATACAGATGGGCGATGGATGATCCCATATCCATTGGTGTTTAACATTAGAGATGATATACGGGTGCTCAGTAGAGACTGGGTACACTGGCAGGACTCGCCGAGAACTCCCAGATGGTATTATACCTTACGTCAGATGGCAGTTCTCTGGTGACACTGGTACAGAGTAGTCTGTTGACCCGAGATCGTCATAGAGTCTTGTGTGGTTCCCACTGTAATTTGATTTCTATCTTACCACATCCAAGAGGGCGTGCAAAACGGTGGTTTTTGGGTACAGTCCCGAGTCACATGGAGGCAATGAGCGATAGGAGGGGATTCGTCTCTCCCGGTATAGGGAGTTGATGTTGCACTGTGTTCGATTGGCTATAACCGGAAATCTCTGGCCAGGGTTGCTGAGATTTACTGGTAAGTGTTACCTGTAGTTTCTCGAACTGTTATAGACCTCATATCAACACGACTTATCGAGCTATTGGGGTCTGACGTTTACCACCCCTAGGCAAGATATGCGACATATCAGACGACGAGACCGGACTGTACGGTAGTGTTACTGGTTGGATTCACTGGAGTGTGAGCGGGCTTGCTCGTCGATCTTCTGATCGCTCAATACCCGGGTGGCCGTTACGTTTAGCAGACCGCTTGCGGTTTGTGGGTGTTTGATATGATCATCACCTGCTGACGGCGTATTGACGAGTCTTTAGAGTCCTACACAGAGGTTTCCTGGCTCAAGCAAAACGAAATAGGAGCGCATATGAGATATGTGCGGGACCGAGAATGATACTAGTATGTGATACTGTATTCGATTCTCGCGATTTGTGACATTGATCGGTTATATGCGATATAGCCGGGTTATCGGATCAAGTGTTGATTCGATAAGTTGTTACTGTTGATATTAGTCGGTTATATGCGATATGACCGGATCATTAAATCAAGTGTTGATTTAATGATTTAATGTATAATTATATATTTGATATATTACTTTGCATTAACTAGTATTGGTTCACTTTATATGGATTTTCTCACTTGGATGTGCAAGTTGTATATGTGATATACTTTTGTGCACATGATTGTATCATGTTTGATGATAAATGCCTATTTGGTTAAGTGTATAGAATTAAACCATGGTTAAGTTGATGATTAGGGTTTTGCTTTTTCTTTCTTATTTATGTATTTATTTATTTTTGAAAGAATAAAGGGAAAATGGTGGCATTATTTGTTTTTAGTTGAATCTTCATGAAGGTTTGACTTTGTAACCATTTTGTCATCATGCTTAACCCTAACCATTTAAACTAACCATGGTCTATTCTCTACACTTAACTAGGGTTAGGATATGATAAGTATTCATATTATTTATCCTTTTTCAATAATACTTATGATATTCTTTCTTCTTCTTCATCTTCAACATTGAAGAAAGCTTTCTACCAACAATGGTGGAATGTGAAAATGAATGAGAAATCCAATTCTAAAGTGAACCCACTTCCTATTTCTTCATCCTCTACCTCTTACCAAGTAGTATAGGGTGTTTCCTTTACAAGTTTTCTTGACTTGGTGAAGTTGGAGCTTGATCTAGCGATGCCTCGACATAGATCATCTTCGGCATCGTCGTCGATGACCTAGCCCGCTTTTTCTCCGATGAAGCCGACGCTAGAGCCCATGATCCGATTTGTACAGCGAGGAGACTTCATCGTGGAGCCATGGAGGTGGAGAACCGGATCTACAAAGGTTGTATTTCCGTTTACCATTTAGTTAAGTTGTTAACTAGTTTCTTTTTCGCCTAAACTTCTAGCCAACGATCTAGTATTAGGGTTTCTCAGCACCTAAAACTTTGAAATTGGCATGGTCGATGCCTTGTGAGACCTCATTAGCGTGCCTAGGAACCTTTAAGTTAATTGGCATTACGTTCATTTATTATTGGGTAGTTTGCTAAATCTACGCGTTATTGTGTTTTGTGTTAATAGGATCGCATGCGGGGACTTCGGACGCTACGAACAAAGGAAAGCAGGTGGTTGAATTTACCTAGGTCGAGATCATCGGTGAGTATATTTAACATCTACGGGGAAATCGCCCGTATGGCGTTAAGCGTCAGGGCTAGATATGATATTATCGCCGCATGTTTATATGCATATATGTTGATTGTGCATGAGTATCATTGCATACCATTACTTGTTGTGCCTTGATTTAGTACCTAGTGGACACTGCACCATTACTGACGGTTCATGTTGCACGAGCACTAAATTGTATGCTACACCCACACCGTCGGTAATTGCCATGACACGCACAACCTATACACATATGTGGTATTGTATTCGTTATGGCCATTGAGACGTTGATTCTTATTCTATTGCGCATATGAAATGCATCGTGCATACATAGCTACATGTACACCTTTATATAATGTTGTATTTGATTTTGAAGGAATTGGGAACCGCATGATATATTTAAAAACTGGATTCATTTAAAAGAGCGGTTTTCCCTTGATATGCTCATATTACTGTTTTATATTGTATATATCATATTTTGTGGATTTATGCATTGAGATACGGATTTCATGTGATTTATGGATTTGAGAACCGTGGGGATATTTCAAGAAATTATGCATTGTTTTGAAAGCCCGGTTTCTCTTGATATGATATTTCGATGCGTCCACCATGTGTTTTCTCGGTTCTGAGACTTGTGTTAGAAACCCGATTTGAGGAGATGGATGATCGGTTTGCGGGTTCATGGTGGACCCGGTATGGTACCCCAGGGCAAGAAAGGGATGTTGTGCAGTAGACGATGAGCCTGGCAGAGGGACTACTACCTACCGGTGATTGGTTGGACCTGGCGGTTATCCGGAGGATATCGACCGGAGTCATGAGATAGATATGGGCCGATCTGGACTGACGGAGCCCGAGTTATGTGGATTTACGTGTCGATGTTGAACACGGGTTTCATGATGTTTCAAGTGCCGATATTGGGCACTTAGATTCCATGAGATTTACAGATATGATGGCCGATCAGAGTGACGACGCCTGAGGTATTGGGATTTGAGGTGTCGCTGATGGACACTGGTTTTTCCACAATGACGATTCATTGATGATGATATGTTTTATCCTATACTCAGTAGTTATTTGATATACATTGCTTCATGTATTTGTAGTACCTGATGGAGTACCTTGATCATGATTTTTGAATATCCACATTACCATATTTATGCTATCAGATTAAATGTGATAGATTATCGTTGTACGTGCATACCTGTAATTATATGTATGATGTTACTTACTATTCATGAGTTGGCATCTCACCCCGTTGTGCCATAGTGTTTTGCAGGCTTGACCCTCAGAGTAGTCGCGGCAGGGCTTCTTATTGTATCTTTTACAGCGGATACCGCTACGGTTGGCTGTGAGGCCTTTTAGCTGTAGGTGGGTTGCGGTTATCCGATTATATCCATTGTATATCTCATTGCATCTAGTACTCCCCATCTACCGCTTTCATGTATTGACTTAGAGACGAGTTGTGAGGATCGATATTGTATATTTTATGACTCTGGGTGTCGTACTCGTGTGAGCCGGCCTTTATTATGTAGTTTTACCTCTTTATGTTGTTTTTCATTTATATTGTCTATTTCTTCGCTACGGCGTCGTATATATGCTTGTGGTGGTTGTTTCCGCCTTTGGGCGTGATTTGCTCCAGTTTGGGGAAGCTTTATTTATATACTATGTTTGTACCCGTTTCGGGGCTAGTTTTTACAAAGGAGGTGCTGCCGAAAATTTTAAGAAAATAAACTTAAGTTTAAAGATTTTTACTTGAGATTTCCAAATGTTTTTAACAATGTTTTTATCACTTACTTCTTTTGATGGTTTAGATTTCTGGGTTTTCGGCTTACTTAAATTGCGTTATGCCTATTGACGTCACGTGGTTTAAGTGTCGGTCACGTGCCTAAATTTTGGTCGTGACAAAAGCTTAGTTCTCGATTCATGAGGCCTTTCGATATCATCGAGCGTGTTGGAGATGTTTCTTCTCGATTGGCTTTACACCATCCTTGGCGGGTGTTCATGACGTGTTTCATGTATCTCAACTCCGCAAGTATGTTCGAGATGAGACGCACGTCCTAGATCACTCGGAACTGACAGTAAGGGAAGATTTAACGTATGAAGAGCGACCAATGGCAATTGTGGATCGACGAGAAACAGTCCTCAAGAATAAAGTTATCCCACTAGTACTCGTTTCATGGGGGAATCGTCCGCACGGAGAACCTACTTGGGAATGTGAAGACGAGATCTGACAGAAGTTTGCACACCTTTTTTCTTAAAAATCCGTGTCTTCTTGTCTTTTGTTCCGTGAATTTCGAGAACGAAATTCTTTTGCGTTTTGGTATCATGTAATACCCTAGTACTTTTATACTATATATTTGGGGTATTTCAAATCTTGCTGTAAAATTCTCTACTATTGTTGCGAATGGTGCAATTAGTAGCTGTGGTTATTATCCGACCCGATCCGCATGGTTGAAACCCAACATAGTTCGAGATTATATCAAATATTTGCTGGTACAGTGTATCCATGCAAATCTAATATATATAAAAAATATATAATATATTTCATTATGCAGCCTTGCATGGCATATTACCCTATATTGGGTGGTTGCGCCCATATATCGTGTTCGTATCCTAAGGGTTAAACAGACTAGTATTTGGATCGCGCTACGTATATATACGTAGATTTTTATTTGGGGGTATATATTTTTAATTATAAACATTTGCTTCATGTTTTAAATTCTTATGTATATACTTCATATTTAAAAACTAGATTTTTAAAGGGATACGGGTAATATTCGGAGCAATCTGGTTTTATCTGTAATACCATATATATAATTTTATATAACTAATATATAAATAGTTATATATATATATATAATATTAATTATTAATTATTAATTTTAAATAAAAATAAAGAAAACTCTCTTTCTGTCTCTCTCTAACTCTCTTTCTTCCCCCCCCCCCCCCCCCCGTCCCCACACACTCTCTCTCTCTCCATATATATATATACATATAATAAAAAAATTTATAAACAACTCTCTCTCTCCCCCTCGTCGCCAACCCCGAACCCTAACCCACGCCTCGTCGTCGTTCCCTATCTCATCGCCGCCCCTATCTCCTCACCATCACCATCCCCTTGCCGTCAGCACCTCCATCCTCATCTTCTTTCCCAACGACCACCTAAGCCCATAACCCCGACACCAAGAACCCATCACCCCTCATCTCCGACCTCTCGCCGGAACCCGACCACCACCCGATCACCCCCGTCACCCTCCTCATTTTGTCGGCAACCCCAGAGCATCTACACCACCACCACACCCTCTTCTTCTTCCCCTGCTCATCCCCGAACACCATCAACCCTCACCGGCCACGACGCCTCGCCGTCAGCCTCCCCATCACCTCGTGGCTACCATTTCTTCTATGCTCGCCAAATCTAGAGAACCCCAGCAACCCCCAACATCCCATTTGTTTCTTCTTCTTTTCTTCTTCTCTTTTCCTGATCGTCTCACCGAAGTTACGCACGTCGCCGACGATCCAGACGACCCAGTCACCATCGTCGTCTAACCCAGTTACCACGTCACGCAGCTACTCAGCCAAGTCAAGTCCTGCGTGCGAAAGTTTTGCATCGTGACTTTATTCGGCGTCGGAACATGACATCCGTATCTCGACGTGAGATTCGATCAGGCAAGTTCTAAACTTGCAACATGCTATTTTGATTATATCAATATTTATATGCTTGACTATAGTACATACATTTTAATATTCAGTAAATATTATCAATTTACAGTTTTATAATATCAGTATGTATCCGTACCGATAATGGTTTACCTAGTTGCATGCCGGATCATCACAATGTTATCATACTACTATATCAGTTCAGTATATTATCTAGGTTACAATATACATGGTAATGGACATGAAACGGTTATTACAGATAGATACATATACATCCTGGCATTAGTTGTGTTTACCGTGTTTCGATATTAGTTACAGTTTTACATTTGGTATCTACTTTGGTTATTATATATTGCATGACATGTTCACGACGCATTACCAGACCTGTCACTTGGATCATCCGCTAATGCCAACAATCCTGACTTGTTATCCTGACCGACGTGACTTGTTGTCTATATAGACAAGACATGTACCTGCTTGATCATGTGTTGGCATTAGATTCATATCATCAATACCCGACTTGAACACAAACCTGGGGGAAAAGGGGAAATCAATAATGAAACCTGACTTGTAACTCAATAGTTCGATACTTCCAGATACTGATCAGTCTATACGGGCTCGGCCAACCCCGGAATGATGATGCTGACATCATTCATCTGTACATGTTACATGTTTAGTGCTTAGTGGAACGTCTCGGATTCAACCCGAGAATCTTGACCGTGGTCCCGAGCACGCATGGGATACTATTGAGTTACATCAACGATTCCATTAAATTGATTTCAAAGACTTGTAGAATAGATAACCTAGCAGCACAGACTTTAGGATACACATCACTTACATATAGCTCACTGTTTTATACCTGTGTTTATTATTTATACTCAGGTTTAATTATACCATCATATCCTGATTATTACTATTATTTTGATATTATGACGCACTAACGTTTGGGTTTTGTATGGTCCAGTTTCTCTGACTTTATCGCAAGCAGATTGGGAGTATTTTAGCAAGCAAGCCGAGCAATGAGGAGCTAGATGTTTAGTTTTAGAGATACTTAGTTTATTTTATTCCACAATTTTATTTGTCGATGTGATCCCATAAGGGACGTGATCCAGATATTGTTATTTATTGGATCTTGATTCGTTTCCACTATATGCATTTCTTGACCTTTATTTATTGTGGCAGATGGACATGTGTTATCTAGATTTGTATTTTACTGTTCTTGATATCTGCTGGACAACCGTAATAAGACTATGGAAGGATTATTCCTAGCCATAGGTAGAATGGTTGGCTCTGTCACGTGCCGTATTTACGTATTTTGGGAAGCGGGGAGTGACATGCATTTAGGTCTAAGGAAAAGTATAATGATGCACAAGAATTGAAAGGTGAAAGGATGGGAGAATTTACCGGTGATGACTTGTCATGTAGCTCCGGCCTCCTCGACTATCATGCCCCGAAATGGCACGTGACTGGCACTTGAATCATATGAAGTCTATAGGACCCCATCTAATTCAAATAAGCCAAAAATCCCAGAAATCTAAACCATTTTAAAAGAAGAAAGTGAAGAAAATATATTTTAAAGTAAGTGGTTTTCAATAACATAAGCCGAATATGCATTTTTGAAATCCCAAGTCTTTCCTGAAAATTTCGGCAGAGTTTCCTTTATAAATACTAGCCCTAAAAAGGGTACAACATGCATAATATGAATAAAGGCATCCCCAAGCGGGAGATAGCTCTTCGTCAATTGACGATCACAACCACGCAAGCAATATAATATACAACGCCGAAGGGCAAGGATCAAAACTCAAAAGGAAACTCAAAATCATCAAGAAAACCATAATAATACAACGCGTGACTCTAAGGTCGAAAGAATATACACTGGTCTTCTAAGTCTATCAAATAAATATACAAGTCTGGTTGATGGAGTTTACTAGATACAACTGAATAAATAAAGTACAATGGTGGTCACGATACAAGTGAACCCACATACCAAAGCAATCACCCGGAATGAAAGCAGTGTGCCAGAAAAGCCGCAATGGAACCTGTACGGCAAAACCTGCAAGAATTGTGGCACAATGGGGGTGAGTTGCCAACTCGTGAGTAGAAAACATCACAGTGCAGAAATCGTATGTATGACTTAATCCTAGATCAATACGATAAGTAATATATATCCTCAATATGATAAAGTCTGAAGCATGATAAGGTGGCAAGGGTAAACATCTATACATAAGTGTAATACCATGTGCTCGTGTCAGTGCCTCAGATAGCAACATATCATAAATATGAGATTTGAATGCAATATAATGAAAACAGAATGCATCATGAATGTGAAACGGTTTTCTTAATTTAGTGAGATTTCTGTACATTTATAAACCGAGGTATCATCAATGAAATCAACATGAAATCAGTGTCAAGCATCGACACAAAACATAAATCCCAATATCTCAATATCTCAATATCTCGGGCTCCGGAAATCCGGACTGGCATGTAACCTCGAATCTCAATATCTAGGGCTCCGGCTATCCGGACTGGCCTATATCATCAAATCTCAAAATCTCAGGCTCCGGCTATCCGGACTGGCCTGTGCTCCGATCGGTATCCTCCGGATATCTGTCGAGTCACAATACAATCACCAGTCAGTAGTGCTCCCCTGTCACAGGCTCAATGCCATCATCTGCGACCTTCTCGCCCCGGGGTACCGCACCGGGTCCACCATGCACCCACAGACGGTTCCTCCTCCTTCTCGAATCAGGTGTATGATATCGCTCAAGAGCCGAGAAAACTCATGGTGGACATATCTCATATCATATCATGAGAAAACCGCAAATTTCATTTTAAAATGATAATCGGTTTATAAAATCCTTGCGGTTTCTCCAAATCCAGAAATCTCATAGAAATCCGAAATCCAAATCTCAAGGATAAATAACCAATGAATTTCATAATATTGGGCTCCGGCAATCCGGACTGGCCCATAATGTCATGGCAAATGAATATATAAATATGCATGAAAATCACAGTAATAAATGCAATGTCTCAGCTATCATATAAAAGCAAGCTCACTAGTACCATGTCGAAACTATCAGCTAACATTTTATACTAATGAAGTAGTATTTTCTAATGTGTACGTGACATAGCAATTACCGATGATGATGTGTGTGAGCCGGCAAGCAGGTGTGCGTGGAGTATACTCATCATCGGTAATGATGTTGGTGTCCTGACAGCATTATTTTAATAATAACTAATGAAAACCCAATATAAGCAAGCAATGCGATGCGAACAGTAAGAATATGCAGAACATGAATAGTAAATGCAACAATAAGGAATCTACATTAATACATATGGGCCATACAGTTTTGTCGTTTGAAATAACACGAATCGTGGTGTTTAGAAAATAGGGCTACGGTGTTTTTAAGAAAAGGTACGTCCTTTGAAATATCTGTAGAATTCCTTGGCCTGTCTTTAAAATACTCACGATTCGTCAGTTTTGAAATAGGTATGACCCGATTCTAGTCTAATATCTACAAGTAAACTACTAGACTAAACTAACAGACTGATCGAAAGTGTAAGGAAAACCACCTAAGTCTGAGTCGATATATATATATATATAATAGTCGGTGATCCCGCCTCAATAGTATCACATATGATACAATATATATAATATGACATCCTCAAGTCAAGAGTGTGTATCTATCATCAATATAGCTCGTATGGTAAATCCATCGTATGGCATCCCAAATCTGGGTACGGGTCAATATCACATTATCTCATAAATCAACTGGTATCCTTATCATCACATATCGTGAACAGGGGATACTGATCTAAGTCTAGTACAATACTGATATTATCTATATATATATGTGTGTGTGTGTATGATACACATCGCCCAAGGACCCGCTATAATATCGTGTCGTATCTCATAATACGAACCACGCTATATCACTGATCTCATGGCACCATGCTCAATCTCATCGACTCATCTCCAAATACCATGTACTATCCTCATCATCCAAGTATATGTATACGTATATATATACATAGTCCCATAGCTGTGTGTGTGTGTGTATACATATCCCCAAATACGCACAAGTAAATAAAATGCATGCGAGTGTGTATGTGTGCGTGTATGCAAATCACTAATCTAGGGTTTCGCGACTAAGAAGCTAAACTAAGTTACTTCGAATTACATTAAACTAACCCTATCAAGATAATCATGGTCTCACAATAAACATACATATTTATAGGTATACGTATTCATATACAACACTACGAAACTGCGGGGGTGTCATACGCCATCCACCCGACTTCCACCGTAGATATATTTCTACTCACCTTGATCTTACTTGCCAAAGTCGATGTCGACATGCCCTTGCTTGTCATCCCGAAGCTCACACGGAGGTACCTACATATACACAATCGCAAATGCGTATAAAAATCAAGTCGGAAAACCAAAACGGCACACGTTTCGCTCATAGGTTAAAACCTATAGCCTCGTATGTAGAACACGACCAAAACCCTAGTCGTTGACGTTCATACGCCACACGACGGAATACAATATCAAATACCAAAACTAAAGTTAAAACGAAGTCGTAAAACAATGCAGCAACTCAAGATAATGGTCCCAGATTTTACCCTAAGCCAAATTAGCCAATTTTGCATATGTGTAGGGTCTAGTTTACTGATATAAGAGACACAGAGCAAGAATGAAGCCCAGACATCATACCCTGGCCGCAAATTGGGGCCAGAAGGGTTTTATTTATGGCCGTAGTTGGGTGTTTGGGGCCCGGGTCTTTAGGGTACACTCCAGGTTGCCTGCACACTCCTTTGTAATCGCTATAAAATTTTCAGGTCACCCGGGTTATAGCAGATCACCAAAACACATCACAATTTCCACAAAATCTGCCGATGTCGGGGTTTCTAAGTTTATGACTTGGGGTTTAATTCTCTGGTTTGTCCAGAATTCTAGCACTAGAGGGGTTTTAAGGTCACTACTAAACTCAATTACACTTCACAACTGAAGATTACCTCAAAACCCTAACTTGGAAATTTCAAACCTCACTAAATATCACTTAATCACTTCCAAACATGCAAGGATACTAAAGTGAATGAAATACTACACAAATGATGAAGAATATATGTCACGACCCAAAGTTTGGCCCGTGACCGGCACTTAACCACATAACGTCTACAGGCGTAACGCGACTAAGTGAACCGAAAACCCAAAAATCAAACCAGTAAAAGTATAGAGTGTTTTAAGCATTAAATGGAAGAATTTATTAAATGTTAAGTGATCCAAGTAAACAATCACCAAGATAGCAATATACGACGCCGTAGCGAAGAAAATGAGCAACAAGTGGGAACATCACTGATAGAATAAACTGCATAAGTAAAGTCAGCTCACAACGAGCTCGACACCAGAATACAAATAATATATATCATCGTCCTCACATTGTTTCTAAGTCAAGTACATATATGGTAGATGGAGAGTACTAGATACAACAATGTACATAACTGAAAGATAAACAGATACCGCACAAAACCGACCTATCAGCAAAAGAGCTAGTACACCAACTGTGGGGGTATCTGTGTCAAAAGATGCAAGAACGCAGCCTGCCGCGACTACTCCGAAGGGCAACCTGCAAATACTGTGGCACAACGGGGGTAAGTTGCCAACTCGTGAATAGAGATAACATATAAAGGTAATCGCGAGCATGCACGTACTGCGCTACTCTATCATATACCAGCAGATGATATCAATGCGTGATAAGCAGTATGTGCAATAATCATGCAAGTGCTCTATCAGGTAATATAACTACAGGATGAGATACAATAATGAATGCTGAGCATGGGAACATAATATCTACACGGAATGTCAATGTGGAATATATAATCGGTGTCCATCAATGCACCCAGATCCCCCAAATAGCTCAGGCGCCGGCACTCTCATCAGCCCTCCAATCCTGTAAATCTCTGAGAATCACGGGTGCCCAACATCGGCACCCAAATATCATGAATACTCGTGTCCAGCATCGACACGCAAATCTTCCTATATCAGGCATCCGTCAGTCCGGGTCAGCCCCCTCTCTCTCACATATCGGGCATCCGTCAGTCCGGGTCAGCCCTCTCTCTCTCATATATCGGGCATCCGTCAGTCCGGGTCAGCTCCCTCTCTCTCATATATCGGGCTCTAGCACCGAGAAAACACATGGTGGACGCACTGAAATATCATATCAAGGGAAACCGGATTTTTAAATAATTACCTATTCTCTTTTGAAATATCCACGGTTCCTAAATCCAGAAATAACATGGAAACAACATATCTCAATGCGTAAATCTATGCAGGTATGAGGATATCAATATATACATGGCATATGTATGAATATGTGATGTAGATGTGTCCAAGTATGAATATAACATCTGCTGATATGCGGCAATTCATGGCAAACATCAATAATGCGGAAACAATCTGACGTATGATGTATAGCAATCCTATAATGTGAGTGTCATGGCAATCACTAACGGTGTGAGTGTAGCATGTAAATCGTGCTCGTGCAACTTGAACCGTTAGTAATAGTGCGGTGTTCTATCAATTCTAGTTTCTATACGCATAGCAGGAAATGCGGTATGCAATAAACAGTAGTCATGTAAGTGAATGCAAAACATATCGCTATAAGGTCCTATCAGCCCTGACGCATAACGCCATGCGGGCGATATCCCCGTAGATGTTAAATCTACTCACCGTAGTCTCTCACTAGGTATAGCCGACGACTTGTTCCCCTTCTTCGCGGCATCCGTCGCACTCGCCTGCGAACCTAGAATTTCACAATATATCACACATAAGCTCAAAACCATACAAACACGACATTTAAAGTCAAACTAGTAACTCGCGTCGTGAACCAATCGCGCGTGTGCGCGATACGCTAAAACGTGTGACTACGCGCCTGAAGCCACTCCGACGTGTCGCGATACGCAGAAACCCTAAACCCACACACACGTATCACGCGTGTCGCGAAAGTTTAAAATACGAAAATAGGGTATTAGATCCCAGATTTTTATACAGGAAAGATATTACAAAACTATATATACCACAATACTACACATAGCAGCAGACTCCTGTGCCCCAAGCCCCAACCCCCAACTCACCGATCTAGCCGCAAATTGCGGCCAGAATGCATTTTTCGGCGGCCTGGGTAGGGAGATGGGCTCCCAGGTTTTGTGTATGCACTCTATACCCCCTATACATGCTACGGTAAATCCAATTTTATTCTGAAACACGCCGGGTAGAAGCAGATTCCACAGAGCCCTAATTTTAGTTTAAAACCACATTTTTACACTAAAATGATACTTTAGGGTATTTTTATGAAACCTGAAGCAAAACCCAGTTTAAAACCACCCTAACAACTCATCACCATGCTAATCAAGCCATAAAAAATGTAAATTTTAACACAACTTCAGTAAAACCCTTCCTTAGCACTAAAAATGCACAAAATGTGATATTTTGCTAGAAATACTACAAGTTATGGAGAAAGGGTGCTAAACATGAATCAATACCTTCAAAAGACCCTAAGAACACCAAAAAGTTCCAGCTCCCTCCTCAAGTATGCAGATTTGCTCCCAAACACCTCAAAAAGCCCCTTTTCCCATGGTTTTGTGAAGAAAAGGTGTTGTTTTGTGTAGGGTTTTGAATAGAGATCAAAGGGAAGTGAAAAGAGAAGAGGAGAAGAAGAAGAAGCTGTGGTTTTGCTGGAATTTCTGCAGGAAATTCAGAATGAGAGAAAGAGAGAGAAGAGAGGAAGAAAAGGGGTCAAAAAGTCAAACTTCCCTACCTAACACCATGCATCATTTGTTTATTTGGATTTTTGAATTCTAAAAAGGGTTTAGTTTGATAAAAGGATGGGGAATTAAGAAGGAATCATGCAAGGAAAGAAATGAATAACAATTTAACCTAGGTCAAGGAAAATTGTGCTAAGTGTGCATGTGTGCACTAACACAAGAAATTTCCGAATTTGGGTAAACCCGACTAGAAATAATTAATAACCCTAAGATTTTATATAAACATATATATATATATATATATATATATATATATATATATATCACTTCACAACACAATTATCCCTAGCCAAGAAGGAAAATACGATACTCGGGCTTTTATGAAAAACACGCCAAATTACTAATTATCGCGAAAACATCCTAAACGAATTTCAAAGTGTTACAATATACCTCATTTGGCAACTCAAGAATTTTCTTGAGTTGCCCCAAGTGCTCAAAATCCGATTTTTCTTGGTCCAAAGTGCTTGTAGGGAGCTTGTGCATGTTTTTTGTGGAGAGGAGATGGAGTTTTGATGAATTTTGGTGGTATTTTTGTGGGGATGAAGTGGGGGTGGGAAATGAGGCAGCCATAGTGAAAGGGAGAGGGAAAAATGGTGAAGAGAAAATGAGAGAGGAATGAGACCAAGTCAAAACAACCCCTCACCTCACTCTCTCTCATGCCCATCCCTCTTTCTTTATCATTTTCTTATTGTTTTCTTTTCTTTTCTTTTGCTTATCTTTTCTTTTCTTTAAAAACAAAACCATGCATGAATAAAGAAAAGACCATGTAGGAAAATGTAACAAGGTGTAATATGACATGGTGCATGTCATGTGCACAAAACCGGATTAATGCAAGATTAGCGATATTTAATCGCGATTAGCATTAAAATGGAATATAATTAATTATAAAAATTCATAATTTACCTAAATCACATAAAGAACCCTCATTTCAGTAATTTCTATTTTTTCCAATTTATCGGTATTTAATTATACCTCATTAATAAAATATTCATAATATTTATTGTTAGTGTTTATGCCCTAGAAGGCCATTACTGTATCATACTAGCTTGTATATTACTTAATGGAAGCTTGGGATATTCACATGTATATAACAGTCTTGCTAAACATGGTAGTATACTACTTGGTTTTTCTATCTTAATATGTGAGTGTACGTATTGATAGAGCTCTTAGGATCTTGCTTGTCTACCAGCGTTGTGATGGCAGTCACACTAGTGGGGGCTGGGTAGTCTACAAGCACATCCTTGTTCAGGTCCCTGGTCGTTGGATTATCGAGACAGAGCATCGATACTCCGGAGTAGACTGGTGTGTACGCTTCTCATCCCAGTTGGGGAGATGGTCTGTCCCACAGCCGTCAGTACGTCGTACTGGAGATAGTATACAGGTGCTCGTTAGGTTACGAGTACACCGGACAGGACTCACAGGGAACTGTTGGTTGGTTTGATACCAGTCGTCAGTGAACAGTTCCCAGGTGACATGAGTACAGCGTAGTCCGCAGACTTGACACTGCTACTTCGCCTCGAGTGTGTCCCACTGTTCTTAGATTGCTACCCTACCACGGCTCAAAGGAGTCGTGCAAACAGGTAGCAGTTGGGTGCAGTCCCGAGCACTTGGAGGCAGTGGCGGTTAGACAGGATTCGTCCCTCCCGGTATTGGGAGTAGATATCGTGCTGTGTCAGAGAGCCATTACGCAAAGTCCCTGGCCAGGGCAAGCGAGATTTGCTGGTAGGTTCCAGTAGTTTCTCAGGGTGTAATGGGCTTTACTCCGACACGACTTATACCGCTATTAGGGGACTGACGCTTGCCGCCCCCCTAGGCCCGATATGCGATAGTCTTGGACGAACGGACCGAACTGTATGGAGATTGTCACATCAGACTCAGTAGGAGTACGGATGGGTTTACTCATCGGCCTTCTTATCGACAGCTACTGGGGACCGTTACGTACAGCTAGTGCCGCTTGCGGTCTGTGGTTTAACCCACTGCCAGCGTAGTAGTCGAGTCTCTAGAGTACCACACAGAGAGTTTCCTACTCCAGGCGAAACGATATAGAGGTTGCATGGTTTTGCGACAAAGGGTTCGGACGCATACGTGCTTTTACGCGCGTACGACTTTCGGACAGTTTTTACCAGTCGGCTTTGGTTTAAGCCAGTTACTGGTATCCGGTTATTGGATTTTTACAGTCTAAAGTTTTTCCGTATTTTTACGGATCGGAGGGGCGTTCTCGTAATTACTCGAGAAGCTTCTAGAAGATGTGACTAAGGAGGTTTCTTTTGGATAAGAGAGTGAGTCATGATGGTGATTCATTCACTTCATTAATGCACATTTATTGCTTAATGACTCATGCTAATGAATCACCACAAGATATTTTATGAAGCATGCTTATTCATTTCCTTTATTGATTATTCTAAAATAAGAATGCTTCATAATATTATGATACACTCTCTCTCTTCTCTCATGATCTTATCTCACATTCTCTCTCCTCAAGCTCTCATCTTCAAACCCTAATCCTTAATCCTCATGTGTTGAGATCAAAGGATTAGTTAGACTAAACAATCCATAACCTACACTCTACATCATCCTTTCATCTTTGATTAGCAATCAAAGTTGATTAGTTACCTCAAGTTAGAGGTTTAGCTTGGAGTTTCGCTCTCGGGTGGATCGTCTACTACCTAGAGAAGGTCGAGGAGAACAAAGGAGGACGTAAAGAAGAAGGACCGGTTTCATTAGGTATAATCCCTAATCACTTGTGAAAAGAAACTCATAAGATACGGTTATTTATAGTTTAGCTTCGATTCAAGCGGTTAGTCGATGTTCGTTGTTTAAACTTGATTGTTTATGAAAATTCCGCCTCCCCATAAGTACTGGGGTGAAGTACATCGACTTACAGTGGTATCAGAGCCTCGCTAAATACTAAATAACTTAATCGCAAATTTGTACGAATTTCGAACGGAAAAACGAAACCGGAAAACCCTAAAAAATACTAGTTTCTGTCGAATTTAAAACGATGTCAGAAAATTTTTCAGGTGTGTTCAGAGAGCTAGAAAGGAGTCCAGGAGAACACCCAAGAAATTCGAGCCCATGAATCGGCAACTCGGCCGCGGAAGCGCGGCGGATCAGTGGGATCCGCCGCCCTTCCGCGGCGCTTTGGCCGAGTCATGGACTCGTCTTTCTTGTGTGGGTCCCCTGTGACATTTGGGGTTTTCTGGAATATTTAATTATTGCTCAGGTTACTGTTTAACAGAGCAGATTTTGGAGCAATATTGATGTTGTTTATTCGATCGAAAAGTACAGTATTTGCGTATTGGATTATATCTGTGATTGTTTAATGTGTTCGTAAACCTCCCCTAACTGCTAGTATGTCGGTTGGCAGGGGGTTGCACATTTCTGAAATGGTTATATCTGTTTGTGCATATAAACTGTATTGGACTGTTGTGGTGTATAGCCGGGGTTCGCAATGGGTTATTGGTTAATTCATTTGTTGTAAATGTAATTTGTTGTAATATTATTTTCGCGGGGCACTTCCAGGTTGCGGTTGTAGCCACCGTTGTATTATTTCATTTTACTGTTTATGCTCCTAGGACTGACCCAAGGTGGGGTACACAGACTGCCGGGTGGGTAGTTTGCCGTACCCGTAGGGGTCGAGGGTGGGGTAACGGCTATTCATCACAACTGTGTAATCTGTCTTTTCTTGCAGGCTCAAAAGAAATACAGATTGCTTGCAAATCCAATATTGTTTATCTGTGTTCTGGAATGAATATCATTGCGTCAGACGAATGTAAAATATCTATATTATGATAGCTATTTAGACGCCACTTATGTTTTACACCCGCGCTAGCCCAGCCCCCGCTCTGTCGTTAGTTAAGTAACCTAACGGGTGATGACGGGACCCCGTGGCGAATGCGGATGGCATAAGAGGACGTTGTATTTTCGTTGTTTTCTGCAATGATAGGTTAATGATGGGACGCATTATCTATAATGCAAAGTAAAACAAACCAAAGTTTAAATCGTTGGAACAATTTAAAAGAAACCACTCGGTTATTTTTAAAAACAGATATTTTTAAATGCGGAGATTTAACCACTCCTTTTAAAAGCTATCAGGTTCCTTCGGTTATATCAAGTTCACTACGTTCACGGTTTCGCCAAAACCAGTCGTAGCCCTCCGTCATTTCATTTGGGTATTCGGTAGTATTCAAGCTATGCACTTTTGGCCAACGTCATGGCATAGTGTTTGGTAGCTGCTGGGTATTCATTTGTTGCATAGATAGATGAGTTGGTTTGGGACAGTCGTATTATCATTTGGCCAACGTCAGGGATATATACGGATGGGTTCAAATTAACAAGATAATGATGGGTAGAACTTGACATGTGACTTATGACATTTTGACCAACGCCAAGGTCATAAGAGCATGGGGTAAAAACTTATATCGGGAATTTCTAAAGAAACTGAAATTTGCAAAGAACCAAGTGCATACCATTTTGAGTTTGATGAATGTTGGTAGCATTCCTACAACATTATCAGACGATGATATTTGGATCCCGATCCTACTGTGAGTATATGCTACTTATCAGGATATTCGTCACTTAACGATCAATGCTATAAACCTAGTAGGTGTCCAGAAAAGTGTCAGCGGGGTTACGCCCCCAGAGAAAAGAGGTTACTTAATTAAGGAACTTCGCGAAAGCGTTGGAAAACCTCCCTCGAAGTATCGACACCGGCCTGGCTGAACGGTTAAGCAAGTATTGTACGGTGAGAATAGTCTTGGCTAATTCTTCTTTTATGGTTTGAGGAAGGATTCGAGAAACAGTGGGAGCCATCCAGTTTAGATAAACTAAAAACCACTCTAAACTTGCAAGAGCATCATGCTAAAGAGTTTTCTTCTCTCTCTCCTAATTGCAGCGACCCTGAAAATGACTGGACTTAAGTTACTTTTAGAGAAAAATATACTGACGGGGCCAAACTATAAAGATTGGCTGCGGAATGTCAAGATGGCTTTGACCTATGACAAACTGGGGTACGTCCTCACCGCTACGGCACCTGCTGTCCCTGGTCCCAAATCCAGCAGTGCGGATAAGGAAATCCGCAAAACCTAGGATTTAGATTGCGCGAGAGCCAAGTGCATCGTGCTTGCCTCGATGAACAATGAACATCAGAGGAGGCACGAGGATATGTCCCTAGATGGCATATTTCTCCATACAAAGGAACTTTATGGAGAGCAATCTCGTATAGCAAGATACGAGACCTCTAAGAAATTATTTCGAGCGAGGTTGGCTGTCGGATCATCGGTAGGTGAACATGTCCTACAGATGATTGGCTATATAGAAGAGCTCGCAGACCTTGGGACGACTTTGGATAATGAGCTCTATACAGACCTTGTTCTCCAGTCCCTTCCTCCCACCTACGCCCAGTTTATCCTCAACTTCAATCTTCAAGGAAAAGAAGTTGAACTTGCGGAACTCCTGAACATGTTAAGGAGTGCAGAGGGCACCTTGCAGAAGGCAAGGGAAACACCCGCTATGTTTGTTGGCGGTGCATCTTCTTCCGGGTCCAAGGCTAGGGCCAAAGGAAGGAAGAAGAAGGCCGCACCCAAACCTAGAGGAGGTGTTAGTAAGGTGAGAGGGAAGGGAAAGCAAAAGAAAGCAGTACCGATAGTTGGCCAGGATGAGTGCTTCCATTGTCACAGGAAAGGGCACTGGAAGAAGGATTGCAAGGCGTGGAACGCCAAGAACCAGGAACCGAAGCAGGCTGTGGCTTCGACTTCAGGTGTGTTTGTAATTGAGAATTGTCTGTCAATCAACTCTACTTCCTGGGTATTGGATACCGGGTCAGGATCTCATATTTGCAATTCATTGCAGGCACTGAGAAACCGTAGAGTGCTGAAGGAAGGTGATATGATCCTCAGGGTTGCTAACGGAGCTAGCGTGGGAGCTGCGTCCGTCGGGGATTATCACCTAGGATTGACGAGTGGACACATTTTGGTTTTACATAACTGTTATTTTGTACCCAGCTTAACGTGTAATATCATATCAGTTTCCTTGTTATCAAATAAAGGTTATGATTTCACGTTTGTAAGAGATGTTGTCAACATCCACCTTAATCATGGTTTGATTGGGTCCGGTACTCTAAATAACGGCATATATGTGTTAAACCAACTCCAAATTTTCAATGTCCAGAACACACTAAAAAGAAAGTCTCCAGATTTGAATAAAGCTTTCTTATGGCATTGTAGACTGGGTCACATCAATGAGAGAAGGTTGACTAAGTTGCATAGAGAAGGATATTTGGACACGTTCGAATATCAAACTTATGACACTTGTCAATCTTGTCTCAAAGGAAAGATGACAAAGACTCCATTCACTGGACAAGGAGTAAGAGCGAGCGAGCTCTTAGGACTCATACACAGTGATGTATGCGGTCCAAATGTCTACACATGCGAGAGGTGGTTATTCCTATTTCATTACTTTTACAGATGATTTCTCTAGGTATGGATATGTTTTCTTAATGAAGCATAAATCAGAGGCCTTTGAGAAATTCCTGGAATTCAAGAATGAAGCGGAAAACCAAACAGGCAAAAGTATTAAGACACTGAGATCTGATCGAGGTGGAGAATACTTAAGTGCCGAGTTCCTAGGTTACCTAAAAGAGAAAGGAATTCTCTCTCAGCTTACTCCTCCATACACTCCACAGCACAACGGTGTATCGGAGAGACGGAATCGAACCCTATTAGATATGGTACGATCCATGATGAGTAATGCTGAGTTACCGCGATCTTTCTGGGGATATGCGCTAGAATCAGCGGCATATATTTTGAACAGAGTTCCTACCAAAACTGTGCCTACCACACCATATCAGATGTGGAGTGGGAAGAAACCCTATCTTCAGTATATAAGGATTTGGGGATGTCCAGCTTTTGTCAAAAAGCAGTTTGTGGACAAGCTCGAGGCACGATCAGTAAAATGTATGCTTGTAGGATATCCAAAGAACTCCAAGGGATATTGCTTCTATTACGCAGAAGAACAAAAGGTTTTTGTTTCTCGTAATGCCCATTTTCTAGAACAACAAGTTTTAGAAAAGGATACAAATGGGAGCGAAATAGAACTGGAAGAAATTCCAGAACCACAAGCTGCTACTGAAAGTTTGGTAGAACCAGAGGTTCAAGAAGAACAGAACATTCCCGCACCCCTCCGCAGGAGTAGTAGGTCGTCTCATCCGCCTGAGAGATACTATGGTTTTCTCATAGACGGGGATAGAGAGGATTGCATCATAGATGATGATGAACCTACTGACTTCCAGCAGGCCATCCAGAGCGGCGACTCGGTACGATGGCTAGATGCAATGCGAACCGAAATGGAGTCCATGTACACCAACAAAGTATGGACTTTGGACTTTGCTCCAGATGGGGTAAAACCCATAGGATGCAAATGGATCTTCAAGAAAAAGATTGGTGTAGATGGACAGGTGGAAACCTATAAGGCTAGACTTGTTGCAAAGGGTTTTCGTCAAAGACCTGGTTTGGACTATGACGAAACTTTTTCTCCAGTGGCTATGCTCAAATCCATTCGGGTCCTTCTTGCTATTGCTGCCTTCCATGATTATGAAATCTGGCAGATGAACGTAAAGACGGCTTTTCTGAATGGCAATTTAGAAGAGAGCGTCTATATGGATCAGCCAGAGGGTTTCAATCAGAGTGGGAGCAGCGGGAAAGTATGCAAGCTGCTTAAGTCTATTTATGGACTAAAGCAGGCATCGCGGAGTTGGAACATCTGTTTTGATGAGACAGTCAAAGAATATGACTTTATCAAAAATCCAGATGAACCGTGCATATATAGTAAAATTGTGGCCAGAAGTGTCGTATTCCTCGTCTTGTACGTGGATGACATTCTATTGATAGGAAATGACATTCCTATGCTACAATCTGTCAAAGGATTCTTGTCACACAGGTTCTCCATGAAAGACCTGCGTGATGCCTCTTACATTCTGGGGATCCGGATCTATCGTGATAGATCCAAGAGGATGTTGGGACTTTCACAGTCCAGGTATATCGACACTGTACTGAAAAGATTCAGTATGGAAGATTCTAAGCGCGGTAATCTACCGGCTTGTCACGGAATCACCCTCTCCAAAGAGATGTCTCCCAAGACTGATTTGGAAAGGGAACGCATGTCTATTATACCCTACGCTTCTGCGGTAGGCTCTATAATGTATGCGATGTTGTGTACCAGACCAGATGTAGCTTACGCACTAAGCGTGGTAAGCCGGTATCAGTCAGACCCAGGGGAGAAACACTGGATAGCAGTAAAGAACATTCTCAAGTACCTGAGGAGGACTAAGGAGATGTTCTTGGTTTACGGCGGAAAAGACCTCAGGTTGGAGGCCTTTGCTGATTCCGGCTTCCAGAGTGATAAGGACGATTCCAAGTCCATGTCGGGTTATGTCTTTACCCTCAATGGAGGGGCGGTGTGCTGGAAGAGCTCCAAGCAGGACACCGTTGCTGACTCGACGATGGAAGCGGAGTATATAGCTGCTTGCGATGCCGCAAAAGAAGCAGTCTGGATGAAGAAGTTCCTAACAGAACTTCAGGTGGTTCCTACCATAGTTGATCCAATACCTCTGTATTGCGACAACAACGGAGCTATAGCTTTAGCGAAAGAACCAAGGTCCCATCAGAAGTCCAGACACATCTTGAGGCGGTATCACCTGATCAGGGAGATCATTGATCGTCAGGAGATCGAGGTTCGGAGAGTTGCTTCAGAAGAGAACATTGCTGATCCATTCACGAAGGCCCTTCCTCAGATTCAGTTCGAGAGGCTGCTCGAGATCATTGGTCTGCGATATGCCAGTACATGGCCCTAGTGCAAGTGGGAGATTGTTAGTGTTTATGCCCTAGAAGGCCATTACTGTATCATACTAGCTTGTATATTACTTAATGGAAGCTTGGGATATTCACATGTATATAACAGTCTTGCTAAACATGGTAGTATGCTACTTGGTTTTTCTATCTTAATATGTGAGTGTACGTATTGATAGAGCTCTTAGGATCTTGCTTGTCTACCAGCGTTGTGATGGCAGTCACACTAGTGGGGGCTGGGTAGTCTACAAGCACATCCTTGTTCAGGTCCCTGGTCGTTGGATTATCGAGACAGAGCATCGATACTCCGGAGTAGACTGGTGTGTACGCTTCTCATCCCAGTTGGGGAGATGGTCTGTCCCACAGCCGTCAGTACGTCGTACTGGAGATAGTATACAGGTGCTCGTTAGGTTACGAGTACACCGGACAGGACTCACAGGGAACTGTTGGTTGGTTTGATACCAGTCGTCAGTGAACAGTTCCCAGGTGACATGAGTACAGCGTAGTCCGCAGACTTGACACTGCTACTTCGCCTCGAGTGTGTCCCACTGTTCTTAGATTGCTACCCTACCACGGCTCAAAGGAGTCGTGCAAACAGGTAGCAGTTGGGTGCAGTCCCGAGCACTTGGAGGCAGTGGCGGTTAGACAGGATTCGTCCCTCCCGGTATTGGGAGTAGATATCGTGCTGTGTCAGAGAGCCATTACGCAAAGTCCCTGGCCAGGGCAAGCGAGATTTGCTGGTAGGTTCCAGTAGTTTCTCAGGGTGTAATGGGCTTTACTCCGACACGACTTATACCGCTATTAGGGGACTGACGCTTGCCGCCCCCCTAGGCCCGATATGCGATAGTCTTGGACGAACGGACCGGACTGTATGGAGATTGTCACATCAGACTCAGTAGGAGTTCGGATGGGTTTACTCATCGGCCTTCTTATCGACAGCTACCTGGGGACCGTTACGTACAACTAGTGCCGCTTGCGGTCTGTGGTTTAACCCACTGCCAGCGTAGTAGTCGAGTCTCTAGAGTCCCACACAGAGAGTTTCCTACTCCAGGCGAAACGATATAGAGGTTGCATGGTTTTGCGACAAAGGGTTCGGACGCATACGTGCGTTTACGCGCGTACGACTTTCGGACAGTTTTTACCAGTCGGCTTTGGTTTAAGCCAGTTACTGGTATCCGGTTATTGGATTTTTACAGTCTAAAGTTTTTCCGTATTTTTACGGATCGGAGGGGCGTTCTCGTAATTACTCGAGAAGCTTCTAGAAGATGTGACTAAGGAGGTTTCTTTTGGATAAGAGAGTGAGTCATGATGGTGATTCATTCACTTCATTAATGCACATTTATTGCTTAATGACTCATGCTAATGAATCACCACAAGATATTTTATGAAGCATGCTTATTCATTTCCTTTATTGATTATTCTAAAATAAGAATGCTTCATAATATTATGATACACTCTCTCTCTTCTCTCATGATCTTATCTCACATTCTCTCTCCTCAAGCTCTCATCTTCAAACCCTAATCCTTAATCCTCATGTGTTGAGATCAAAGGATTAGTTAGACTAAACAATCCATAACCTACACTCTACATCATCCTTTCATCTTTGATTAGCAATCAAAGTTGATTAGTTACCTCAAGTTAGAGGTTTAGCTTGGAGTTTCGCTCTCGGGTGGATCGTCTACTACCTAGAGAAGGTCGAGGAGAACAAAGGAGGACGTAAAGAAGAAGGACCGGTTTCATTAGGTATAATCCCTAATCACTTGTGAAAAGAAACTCATAAGATACGGTTATTTATAGTTTAGCTTCGATTCAAGCGGTTAGTCGATGTTCGTTGTTTAAACTTGATTGTTTATGAAAATTCCGCCTCCCCATAAGTACTGGGGTGAAGTACATCGACTTACATTTATTATTTAATTATAATAATTCCCAAAAATAATATTTTATTTTTCTGAAATGTTACAGTCTTCCCCCCTTAAAGAAATTCGGTCCCCGAATTTAAATTTAAACCCCTCAAATACTAAAATATTTCAGTAAAATGATCCAGTCGTCGGGGCTCCGAAATCATAAATACATAAAACATATCGTAGCGCAATGCATGCGTATGAAAAACGAGTATATAAACCAAAATCAAAACTCCGTCAAGCGTCCCGCAATCATCGGAGTTATGGCGAATACACCAATGTCAAAGCCCAAAACGAAAACCAACAAGATATACTCGAGACTATAATATGTATATAGTACGCATCGTTGAAATATCTGAAGGAAATGCATGCTAAACTCTTTTCAAATCGCTGTGCGATGCGCGTATCACTTCACAGTGGCGGACGTCTATTGTAAGAAAATAACCATATATATATATATATATACCCTTTGTTTGATATACACACCCCGCCGTTTTGAAAACAATTTTAGAAGGGTTTCCTTTATAAAATGTTTCGTGTCATCTCGGACACGTAGGTAAATACTGAGACTATAGCTCTTCTTTCGAAATCCCTTCGATAACTATCAATGCATGCAAAAATATGTCCAGGTACTGTTCTCGGACTAGTCCTGCTCAGCTACTATACTAAATAGTAAATATCATAAAACATACTGCTCAAGGAAATCAATCCCAAAATGTGCGTAAGAATGCCACGTGCGTCTGGTGCACACGGAAATCAAAATCTATGAATGTGCCATACATGTGCACAGAAACCAAATCTAAGTGCAACGGGTGTGCACGAAAACACCTGCCAAGGGCAACGTGTGTGCTTGACAGCAATATCAGGTGCATCTGATATGCACGAAGAATCTCGATTTAGGGCATCTGGTGGTGTGCACCAAAATCGTATCAAGCGCGTCAAGTCTGCGCAAAATCCAACTCAAGTGCACGGAAACAAATATCGAGTATCACAACCGAAATCGACGGTATACAACACATCTCAATCCAAATCCAAATTAGGTATACCGTGGTATATAATCTCATAACCATGTACATCAGTGTGCACAAATCGAATCAAAATACTAAAAGTGCATGAAAACTATGCCGAAAGCACAAGTCAAATCACTTGCATACCATAGGTATGAAATCAAAATCAGCATCTCGAATGACATCTAATCGAAGTCAAGTGCAACTGTGGTGCACAAAATCTCAATCATGCACATAAATCGCCCAAAATACCGAAATCAAAGATGGCGGAAACAGTTCCGCTCAAGCACATCCTCTACAGATCTCTGGCTAACTGTCATGGTCACTCGTAACATGTCTCGTCGACGATTCCGAACTCTGGCCTACTGGGTGTGCGTAATATGACCGATCCTGGGTCCACGTCTTCTCGTATAGTATTCTAGAAAGGTTCTGTCGAAGTCTCTCCCAAATCTCGTTTCTGCCGAACTGCCCGGAAGTTATCACCATTTAATAAATCTATTTCTTGTTCCGGAACGGCTGCATACTCATCATGACTCCTTCTGGAAGATAAATCCATATACAACGCCTCTGCATGCGTATCACATCTCTGATGTCAGCGGAATGGAACGTCATCTCGTCAAGATCTCGTACGAATCTTTTACTCCACTTTTCTCTGATGTCGGCTGATTTGGACTCGTCTCCTCATGGCTGCGTGGACTGCGCTCCAACGGCTATACTCGTATCTGGAGTCTCCCAAGCAATGTATCCCATCACATGATATCCGAATGACGTCGAACCTTCCGATCAATTTTCAAGGTTCCATAATCCCCCAAGAGTTCAACATCTTGAGTACAGTTTAATAGTATTCCAGTACATGCCACAGTACCTATGGACCAACCGTAGAAGGGCAAACCCAAGCCTCACTAATGGCACCGCGGAACTGCCGCCAACCCTAGGGTTCAAAAGAATTCCCATGGTCATTATGTCTAGTTAGGGTTTCATTCTTCTAGAGGGTCCACGGAATTACTTGCATGTTTCTCCGAATACTTTAAACTTGGAAAAATGGGTTTCTGACATTCGATCGTCTTCTATCGACTCCCAACATACCTGCATGAAGTCATCTCTAGCTGGAATCAATCAATATGATGACCTCGCATCGGGGTAGGCAACGAATCACATGTCCTAGTCATTCCTCCCTGGGTGACTAGCGATCTTCTATCATATCTCTAAGTACAACTCGTGTGGCATTAGCTTCAAACATCTGGGTGACCTCTCGTCAGTCGCAGCATCAACTGAATCATTCGTCCACACGCTGAACAGTGCCTCAATCATCAAGAATAATCGGTGCATCAATGGTCATCACATTCTGACTGGCCTCTAGCGGTAGCCCAATCCTCTGGTGCTGATCTGCACGTCCGAAAAATCTCGTAAAAGCGATCCATCAACCGCTCATGGCGCGAAAACACAAAAAAACGACGCATCTATGCAAATTGTATGTCCCTGGAATCACGCCCTGGTCAGCCCTCGTCCGTGACGAGCTCGTACTGACCGCAACTCTAGCCGTAGCTCTCTCTTCCCATGTAATCATGACAGCAAAACCCATAAACCAATATCGATGAGGATAGATCATAGGAATGAATATAATGATGTGCAAGGAAATGTACATCCTAAGGCTTCTTAAGTGGAGTAGCGTATCGTTAGTATGCCGCGGAACATACACACGGTACGTCACTCTCCTTAAGTCACCTACTCCATCAACCAAGGAAAACCTACGCGACGAAAGTTCGGGACTAATACCCCCTCGACTAAGTCTAACTTCCGTAAGGTCAAGCCTAGGTTCCGAATATATACAAATGCCCTAGGCTCCGCATAGTCAAACATAGACTCGAACCAAGGTAAACCTAACGCTCTGATACCAACTTTGTCATGACCCGAAATGGCACGTGACTAGCACTTGAATCATATGAAGTCTATAGGACCCCATCTAATTCAAGTAAGCCAAAAATCCCAGAAATCAAAACCATTTTAAAAGAAGAAGGTGAAGAAAACATATTTTAAAGCAAGTGGTTTTCAATAACATAAGCCGAATATGCATTTTTGAAATCCCAAGTCTTTCCTGAAAATTTCGGCAGAGTTTCCTTTGTAAATACTGGCCCCAAAAGGGGTACAACATGCATAATATGAATAAAGGCATCCCCAAGCGGGAGCTAGCTCTTCGTCAATTGACGGTCACAACCACGCAAGCAATATAATATACAACGCCGAAGGGCGAGGATCAAAACTCAAAAGGAAACTCAAAATCATCAAGAAAACTATAATAATACAACGCGCGACTCTAAGGTCGAAAGAATATACACTGGTCTTCTAAGTCTATCAAATAAATATACAAGTCTGGTTGATGGAGTTTAATAGATACAACTGAATAAATAAAGTACAATGGTGGTCACGATATAAGTGAACCCACCTACCAAAGCACTCACCCGGAATGAAAGCAGTGTGCCAGCAAAGCCGCAATAGAACCTATACGGCAAAACCTGCAAGAACTGTGGCACAACGGGGGTGAGTTGCCAACTCGTGAGTAGAAAACATCACAGAGCAGAAATCGTATGTATGACTCAATCGTAGGTCAATACGATCAGTAATATATATCCTCAATATGATAAAGTCTGAAGCATGATAAGGTGGCAAGGGTAAACATCTATACATAAGTGTAATACCATGTGCTTGTGTCAGTGTCTCAGATAGCAATATATCATAAATATGAGGTATGAATGCAATATAATGAAAACAGAATGCATCATGAATGTGAAACTGTTTTCTTAATTTAGTGAGATTTCTGTACATTTATAAATCGAGGTATCATCAATGAAATCAACATGAAATCAGTGTCACGTATCAACACAAAACATAAATCCCAATATCTCAATATCTCAATATCTCAAGCTCCGGAAATCCGGACTGGCCTGTAACCTCGAATCTCAATATCTAGGGCTCCGGCTATCCGGACTGGCCCATATCATCAAATCTCAAAACCTCAGGCTCCGGCTATCTGGACTGGCCTGTACTCCGATCGGTATCCTCCGGATATCCGTCGAGTCACAATAAAATCACCGGTCAATAGTGCTCCCCTGTCACAGGATCAATGCCATCATCTGCGACCTTCTCGCCCCGGGGTACCGCACCGAGTCCACCATACACCCACAGACGGTTCCTCCTCCTTCTCGAATCGAATGTATGATATCGCTCAAGAGCCGAGAAAACTCATGGTGGACATATCTCATATCATATCATGAGAAAACCGCAAATTTCATTTTAAAATGATAATCAGTTTATAAAATCCTTGCGGTTTCTCTAAATCCAGAAATCTCATGGAAATCCGAAATCCAAATCTCAAGGATAAATAACCAATGAATTTCATAATATTGGGTTGCGTCAATCCGAACTGGCCCATAATGTCATGGCAAATGAATATATAAATATGCATGAAAATCACAGTAATAAATGCAATGTCTAAGCTACATATAAAAGCAAGCTCACTAATACCATGTCGAAACTATCAGCTAACATTTTATACTAATGAAGTAGTATTTTCTAATGTGTACGTGATATGACAATTACCGATGATGATGTGTGTGAGCCGGCAAGCAGGTGTGCGTGGAGCATACGCATCATCGGTAATGGAACTGGTGTCCTGACAGCATGATTTTAATAATAACTAATGAAAACCCAATATAAATATGTAATGCGATGCGAACAGTAAGAATATGCAGAACATGAATAATAAATGCAACAATAAGGAATCTACATTAATACATATGGGCCATAAAGTTTTGCCGTTTGAAATAACATGAATCGTGGTGTTTAGAAAATAGGGCTACGGTGTTTTTAAGAAAATGTACGTCCTTTGAAATATCCGTAGAATCCCTTGGCCTGTCTTTAAAATACTCACGATTCGTCAGTTTTGAAATAGGTATGACCCGAATCTAGTCTAACATCTACAAGTAAACTACTGGACTAAACTAATAGACTGATCGAAAGGGTAAGGAAAACCACCTAAGTCTGAGTCGATATATATATATATATATATATATATATATATATATGTATATATATATATATATGTATATATATATATAATAGTCGGTGATCCCGCCACAATAGTATCACATACGATACAATATATATAATATGACATCCTCAAGTCAAGAGTGTGTATTTATCATCAATATAGCTTATACGGTAAATCCATCGTACGGCATCCCAAATCTGGGTACGGGTCAATATCATGTTTATCTCATAAATCAACTGGTATCCTTATCATCACATATCGTGAACATGGGGTACTGATCTAAGTCTAGTACAATACTGATACCATCTACATATATATATATATATATATATGCGTGTGTATGATACACATCGCCTAAGAACCCTCTATAATATCGTGTCGTATCTCATAATACGAACCACGCTATATCACCGATCTCATGGCACCATGCCTAATCTCATCGACTCATCTCCAAATACCATATACTATCCTCATCATCCAAGTATATGTATACGTATATATATATATATATATATATACATAGTCCCATAGCTATGCGTGTGTGTGTATACATATCCCCATATACGCACAAGTAAATAAAATGCATGCGAGTGTGTATGTATGCGTGTATGCAAATCACTAATCTAGGATTTCACGACTAAGAAGCTAAACTAAGTTACTTCTAATTACACTAATTTAACCCTATCAAGATAATCATGGTCTCACAATAAACATACATATATATAGGTATACATATTCGTATACAACATTACGAAACTGCGGGGGTGCTATACGCCATCCACCCGACTTCCCCTGTAGATATATATCTACTCACCTTGATCTTGCTTGCCGAAGTCAATGTCGACACGCCCTTGCTTGTCATCCCGAAGCTGACACGGAGGTACCTACATATACACAATCGCAAATGCGTATAAAAATCAAGTCGGAAAACCAAAACGGCACACGTTTCGCTCATAGGTTAAAACCTATAGCCTCGCATGCAGAACACGACCAAAACCCTAGTCGTTGACGTTCAAACGCCATACGACGGAATACAATATCAAATACCAAAACCAAAGTTAAAACGAAGTCGTAAAACAATGCAACAACTCAAGAAAATGGTCCCAGATTTTACCCTAGGCCAAATTAGCCAATTTTGCATATGTGTAGGGTCTAGTTTACTGATATAAGAGACACGGAGCAAGCATGAAGCCCAGACATCATGCCCTGGCCACAATTTGCGGCCAGAAGGTTTTATTTGCGGCCTTAGTTGGGTGTTTAGGGCTCGGGTCTTTAGGGTACACTCCAGGTTGCCTGCACACTCCTCTGTAATCGCTATAAAATTTTCAGGTCACCCGGGTTATAGCAGATCACCAAAACACATCACAATTTCCAAAAAATCTGTCGATGTCGGGGTTTCTAAGTTTATGACTTGGGGTTTAATTCTCTGGTTTGTCCAGAATTCTAGCACTAGAGGGGTTTTAAGGTCACTACTAAACTCAATTACACTTCACAACTCAAGATTACCTCAAAACCCTAACTTGGAAATTTCAAACCTCACTAAATATCACTTAATCACTTCCAAACATGCAAGGATACTAAAGTGAATGAAATACTATACAAATGATGAAGAATATACCTCATTTGGCAACTCAAGAATTTTCTTGAGTTGCCCCAAGTGCTCAAAATCCGATTTTTCTTGGTCCAAAGTGCTTATTGCTTATGCATGTTTTTTGTGGAGAGGAGATGGAGTTTTGATGAATTTTTTGTGGTGTTTTGTGGGGTTGAAGTAGAGGTGGGAGATGAAGCAGCCATGGTGAGAGGGAGAGGGAAAAATGGTGAAGAGAAAATGAGAGAGGAATGAGACCAAGTCAAAACAACCCCTCACCTCACTCTCTCTCATGCCCATCCCTCTTTCTTTATCATTTTCTTTTTGTTTTCTTTTCTTTTCTTTTGCTTACCTTTTCTTTTCTTTAAAAACAAAACCATGCATGAATAAAGAAAAGACCATGTAGGAAAATGTAACAAGGTGTAATATGACATGGTGCATGTCATGTGCACAAAACCGGATTAATGCAAGATTAGCGATATTTAATCGCGATTAGGATTAAAATGGAATATAATTAATTATAAAAATTCTTAATTTGCCTAAATCACATGAAGCATCCTCATTTCAGTAATTTCTATAATTTCCAAATATTTTCCAATTTATCGGTATTTTATTATACCGCATTAATAAAATATTCATAATATTTATTATTTAATTATAAAAATTCCCAAAAATAACATTTTATTTTTCTAAAATGTTACATCGACCGTCATTGTAAAAGCCTGTCGTCTCGGTACATTCCTCCTTTCCTGAGGCGCATTCTTCTGCCCTTGAGGCACGTTTCTCTGTGCCTGATGGAATTAATGCTGAGGCTGTGCTGGAGGTCCTCGTGGAGCTGGTGCCGGAAGAGCTAGGCATGGTGCAGATGCCTGAATGGCTGGCCTCTGCAGAGCTGAAATTGCGGGTCTAGGTACTGGTGCTATTACTACGATATGGGCATGCTCCTATAGCATGAATGGATGCGCCACAAATCAAACACATGCTATTTTCATGCTTGCAGTCCTTCGCCAAGTGTCCAGTTCTCTTGCAGTAGAAACAGAAATCTGGACTGGACCGGTTAAACGATCCTCCTGGCCTCTTGGGTGCAAAAGTCGGCCTAGAAGAGGCTCCTCGTATCATCTAGGTTGTAGAGTGTTTGATTCTGGATGCTTGAGGCTTATCCTTCTTTTTGACCACAGCTTCATAACGGCGCGCTGCCTTCAAGGCGAGTTCATGAGTTGGATAGCCACCGGTGGCTAATACCTCCTGAATCTCCGGGTCTAAGCCCTGTTGGAATCGTCTAGTCCGAATCTTATCGGTCGGGATCAAGTGTACCGCGAATCTGATAAGATGTTGATATCAGGATAGTTACGTGTTTTACGGAACAGAATTTGAGACGAATTCTTTACCTGCTAAGCATGATGAATTCGGCATCGTATTCATCCACTGATTTTACCTACATGGAGCCTTATTGCAGGTGGATGAACTGTTGTTCCATCTCAAAACGAGAAGTCTCGGGGAAAAACTTCGCATTGAACAGATCGCGGAACATCTTCCACTCTATTAGTTGTGTAAGACGGCTTTTCTTGGCTTTCCACCAGACTCTTGCATTGTCGGTGAGCTAGAGTTTGGTCACACGAACCCAAGATATGTCTGGTACCTGCGCTGCTGCAAGGTCGTCCTCAATACTTTGGGCCCATTCTTCAGCCTCAAGAGAACTCTCTTTCCCTGAAAAGTTCCTTAGATACAACGCACAGAATTGCTTTACTCTAGGTGTTTCGTCTTCGGGATAGTTTATAAGGATAGCAGTCTGCTGCTGCTGACCCTCCAGAATGCTTTTGATGGCTTCTAGAAGTACCGTATGTTCGTTGATCAGAGCAGCAACGGTAGGCGGAGGTGGTAAGGTAGGCGGTAGTGTATTTCCATTGACGTTGGTGCTGGTGTTGTTTGGAGAATCCATCACCTTGATAGAAAAGACAGGTTAAGATAGATTCAAGGAGTTTGAAAATGCAAGGAATGTATAATTGTTGATTCTTATAATTCTTGTGATATACTGCTTAAAACTTCATGCAGAACTAACCTTCATGGGTCGCCAACAAAACCTGTCATGCCCCGCTTCCCAGTAGACGCAAACGGTGACGTGGCAAGCCCGCAATGTATTTACTTTGAAAATACGTTAAGCGTAAGTAAGCAATATAACAATGTGCAAGAATAACAAGAGTAATAAAAATGAAATAACAACTTTATTTACATTCAACTTTACATACAATTGCCTGAAAATAAAAGATACAATAATAAAAACAAATGCCTAAACAATGACATACTGTAAGTAAGTGCAGGAAGGAAGAAACTAGTAGTCTGGTTGAGTAGCAAACTGGTCCAAGTCTTCCTGGCTCGGCTCTACGTCCTCAGAGTCTGGCCCTCCTGACGAACATTCCAAAGAAAGAAAACAGGGAGGAATGTCGCCAGCGAACTAGCGCTCAGTAAGTCCTAAAAGAAGTAAGAGAAGATAGTATATAAGGTGAATAGAAACCAAATGAACAGTAGACAGGTAAAGTTGTATATGATCATTCACAGGTATAAGATAGTTATTCTAACATGGTTATTTGTACTTTGATAAAGAATGTATTCATTTATATGAGAGGAGTTCATCTTACCCCGTGGACTATGGTAACATGTAGTACAAGGCCCCGTCATAACCCACGTGATAACAACACGCGAATTCATGTAGGTGTCTTTTAAAGTGAGCTCTCGTGCCACGATATACGTTCCATACCAATCTACCCCTTTATCCCCGTATATTGTATTGTATGGTTTTAAGATCACAGGTCTTGGCCGAATCCATGAATATAAAAAAAAGTACAAGTGCATGTTCAAGATGTAATCATGTGTTCAATTATTCATGTATAGTTCATGTCAAGTTATATCCATGGTTTGGTCAAATCGAGCCAAGTATTAGAGTTTGAGTTTGAAATTTGAAATTCGAGTGTTCGGCTTCATGATCAAGTATTCAAGTTTGTGTTTGCTTTTTTTTGGATTCTGGTTTTAGTTTTGGATTCAGGTTGGAGTCAGTATCTTATGAAAGGATTTCGCTTTTGAATTTCTTAAGTTCGGGAGAAATCGGCAACTGCTGCACATGGACGGCAGGATTTGTGTATTTTTCCAAGACAATTGTCATTGATAACTCCGTTAAGTTGTTTAATCTGAATAGGAAAGCACTCACTTTCTCCGGCTCCCCGGGGCTCAAGATAATTGATACTGTTTAAACCTATATTAATCTAGAGTTCTTAAACATTTATTATTATTGTTTACATTGTATTTATGTTGCTTGCATTTCTGTCACGCCCCGAAAGAGCACGTAACTGGCCCTTGAACCGTATGAAGTCTATAGGACCCCATCTGATCCAAGTAAGCCAAAAGCCCAGAAATCTAAAATCATTTTAAGGAGTAAATAAGGAAAACTGGTTTGAAGAAGTAAAGAAATCATGTTTTGAAAATCAAGTTTTTAAATAACTAAGCCGAATATGCATTTTTAAAATGTGTAACCTTTCCTGAAAATTTCGACAGAATTTCCTTTGTAAAAACTGGCCCCGAACGGGGTACAACAAGAGTAATATATATGAAATGATAAAAGGCATCCCCATGCTGGAGCTAGCTCTTTGTCAATCAACGGTCACAACCACGCAAGCAATAATAATATACAACGCTAAAGGGAGAGGATCAAAACCCAAAAAGAAACTCAAAACAGCCAGAAAACCATAATACTACAAGCGCAACTCTAAGGTCGAAATAATGCATCACTGTCTCTAAGTCTGAAACAATATACAAGTTTTGGTTGATGGGATTTCTAGATACAAAGAATAATACATGAACAATGGCGGTTCTGATACAAAAGAACCCACCTACCAAAGCAAGTCATCCGTATGGAAGCAGTGTGCCAGAAAAGCCGCTATGGAATCTGTACGGCAAAAACCTGCAAGAACTGTGGCACAACGGGGGTCAGTTGCCAACTCGTGAATAGAAAATATCTACAAGCAGAGATCGAATGTATGACCCATCCTAGGTCAATACGATCAGATATAAATATAAACCTCAATGTGAATAAGTCTTTAGCATGCTAAACTAGCAATGTAATCTCTATACATGAGTGTAGTGCCAAGTGCTCGTGCCAGTGCCTCAGGTAATAGCATATCATAAATATGAGGTACGATCAATGTCTCTGCATGTACGTGGATCCCGTCCACTCGTCACCCAATGACAATAACCATCATGCATGTAAATATCATCAGCATATGCATGGAAATATGAGGATATAAACCACCTGTGTCCCTCGCAACATGTCAAAATCATGGAACCGGAGTGTCCAGCATCGACACTCGAAAACATCATGAAAACTGTGCCCAGCATCGGCACGTAAATCCTCATATATAGGGCCCCGTCTGCGGAATCGGCCCTCGGCCCCAGCAGTACGCCCATATCCATCTATCGACTCTGGTCGGTATCCTCCGGATAACTGCCAGGTCCAACCAATCACTGGTAGGTACTTGCCCACCTGCAGGCTCAATCGGCAAAATCCTTCGATCATCTTGTGTTCATCACAGAATACTGCATTTTATACCGCCCATTCTTACGCTCGGTTGTTTATAGGTAGGTGCTTTTAATCCGTGTTTGTTATATATTTGCAGGATACAGGTTCTCGGTTCTAAAACGGTGAAATTCATGGAAAACACGACAAAATCCGGGTTCCTGCCAACCACTGAGAAAACACGGTCTCCGCTCGTCATCCGTATGTTGCCAGATACCAGTTTAGGAAGACAAAATGTCAAATCAATGTCACCTTCATGCACAAGGCTCAATGGCAACAACAAGTTCCAAGAAATCTACGCGGAGCTCGAGGCAATCATGACAAAAACATCCATAAAAAGTCCACCTTTCCTCAACAGAAATTCTGGAAGAATTGTGAAAGTATTTTCAGAAAATAGGTGTACCAGACAACAGGGGACTGCAGATCAGGGCCGTACAAGAAAACACAGCCCCTAATCCCACTATAGGGCCGCGGATCCGCGGCCAATAGGGGGTATTGGCCGCGGATCCGCGGCCATGTGGAGTCCTCACCTTGTCGTCTTTTGGGGGTATTTTGGGTACTTCCCATGTGCTCTGGTGGTTGCCCTAGATCTTCAACTCCCTGCCTATAAATACAGCAGAGCTTGCCAAAGCCAAGGGTCATTCTTTTGTTCATTCTTTAGCCTCTTTTGTAGGATTTAGTTCTTTTTCTTCTTCTTCTTCATTCCTCTTCCATGAAATTGTAAGTGAGAAGCTTTTTTGTGGATGTGAATAAAGATGAAGGTTTTTTGTATTATCCTTTTTGTTTAGCTTCCCCTTTGAGCTCTCTACCTTAACTTGATCTTGCAACCTCTTAAGTGAGCTTGCAAGTTTAAGTTTTGGTCATTGGTCTCAAGGGGTTGTATCATTTCGTTCTCGCCTCAGTACTTCAATTCACATGCGTTCTCTACCCTTCCCTTGATCTTGCAACCTCTTGATTGAGCTTGCAAGTTTAAGGGTTGGGTATTGATCCCATGCTTGTCTTGAGTTCTATGGTTCTTGTAATTACTTTCTTGCATTTTTCATTCTTGCACTTTAATTACTTGGAATTTACATTCATGCACTTAATTTCTTGTAATCTTTTCTTTTCTTTGTTCTTTTCTTTTTGTTCTCTCTTTTTGGTTCTCTTTTGTGAATGAATATAATTATTGTTGTTAAGATAAAATACGGTATTATAAGTTAAGTTTTCTTTGCCCATTTCCTTTTCCCGTATTTTCCATTGAACTCCGCCCAAACCATACGCAAGCGCTCCGTTAGGCACCGTACCCTGACAAGGTAACAGTGATTCCTAACCGCGACCGGTTGCGTTCGGTTTGGCCGGAGGCGAAAGCAAGAGACAAGAACGGAAGGACAAGGGTGAATAAGCCGGATTCCACGAATACCGCGCTTAAATCCCCTAATCCACGTTGTTGCCAATTGCTTAGCTTCAATTGGTCAAGACTCGGCTCAAAGGCTTTGAGTACGGATTTCTTTAGCTTATAATCTCGTATCTTTTTCTTAACAACTTTATACTTGCAGATAAAACACATAGGTTAGAATCGAACAAACATACAATTCTTTATTGACTCGTCTAAGACAAGAAGGTAAGATAACACCATCTCCCTGTGGACCGACCCGTGCTCAACCGGCTAGCTGCAAAGCGACACCGTCCTGATCGCGGTTACACTTTAATTCTTTGAACATCCGACACGCCAAAAGCGTGCGATCATCTTGCCGAGGGGAACCATACCGGGTCCACCATGTACCCGCAATCGGCTCGTCCACTCCTCGAATCGGGTTTCACATGTCTCTCTCAGCACCAATAAAACACATGGTGGACGTACTGAAATATCATATCAAGGGTAACCGGGTTTTTAAAGCAATGACATATTCTCTTTTGAAATACCCACGGTTCCCAAAATCCAGAAATATCATGGAAACAGCAACTCCCGATGCGTATAATCAGAAAGCATGATGTATGCGACATGTAAAAGAAATGTAAGCATATCAGTCTGTCATGCAAGATCATATCCTGAATACAACAGTACTACAGTGTAGTGACATGGCAATTATCGATGATGAAGTGTGTGAGCGGGCAAACAAGTGTACGTAGAACATACGCATCATCGATAATGGTGCTGGTGTCCTAGCAGCATAACTATAATATATCAATAAACACAAGCAATGCAATGCAAATAGCATGAGTATGCGGAATCGAATAATCAACGCAACAGTAAAGAATCTACCCCAATAACTATATCATGCAGCCTTGCCTTTTGAAATAAGACGAATCGGGGTTTTTGGTAAAATAAGGGCTACGGTGTTTTAAGAAAAGATGCGTCGTTTGAAAATATCCGTAGATTCCCTTTTTGCCTATCTTTAAAATATCCCCGATTCGTTAGTTTTGAGATAGGTATGACTCGGGTCTAGTCTAACGCCTACTATGCGAACTACGGACCCACAATCAAGTCAATCGGGAGAGGTATGAAAACCACCTAAATCTGAGTCAATATAAATATATATATACAATAGTCGGTGATTCCGCCTTAATAGTATTACATACGATACAGTATATCATATAACATCCTCGAGTCATGAGTGCGGATCTAACATCAATATAAAGCTCGTACGGTAAATCGTCGCACGGCATCCCAATAGCTGGGTACGGGTCAATATCACATAATCTCATCACATATCAGGTATCACTGCCATCATATCACATAATCTAGGGTACAACTCTAAGTCTAGTACCATCGATACCATCTATGTAAATATGAAAGCGGGGTAAAACACATAGCCAAAGGCCCGCTAAAGCCATCATGTCGCATCTCAAATGCGAACTCTGTCATATCGCCGAATCTCACGGCCTCAAATCCCGTATATGAACACATAGTCCCATACCCATGTGTAGATATACACCTCCATGTGCGCACAGATAAAGGAAAGAATGTTTGCAAGTATATGTGTTCGTGTATGTGTAGGTGTGCAACTACTACTCTAGGGTTTCACACTATACTAAACCAATACATCCTTATCATCAATAATCCATTATTACCATCAATAAACTTAAACAACACATAATAAATATACGTGTGTATACGTATTCGTATACATCACCACGGACTGCGGGGGTGTATACGCCATCCACCCGACTTCTCCCCGTAAATATAAATTTACTCACCTTGCTTCTCATGGGCCGATGCCGATGTCGCTATCTTCATCTTCTTCGCCTCAACATCACGTAGGGTACCTATAAGTATATCACAACGCTAAAGCATATGAAAATCGTATCGGAAACCAAAATAGCGCACGCTACTCGCATAGGTAAAAACCTATCGTCTCGCATGTAAACACGATCAATATCCACTTATCGTTGACGTCCAAACGCCACCCGACAGAAACGAATCACCAAATACCAAAATCCATGCTAAAACAAGTCGTAAATCATGCGCTAACTCATGAAAATCAACCCAGATTTTACCCTAAATTGAATCGGACAAAATTGCACATACCATGGGTCAAGTATACTGGAGATAGGCCCCGCACCAAAAACGAGGCAAAACCCTCCTGCTCTGGCCGCAAATTGCGGCCAGAAGGGTTAAATCTGCGGCCTGGGGAAAGAGATAGGGGCTAGGGTTTTGGGTGTTGGTTCCAGGGTGCCTGCACATCTCTCTGTCAAGTCAATTTTATTTTCAGGTGTCTCGGGTTAAAGAAGATCAATAAAAACAGTGACAGATTTCCAGTTTTTCCCGATATCGATTCTATAAATCCGTATTCTGGTTCTAGTTCTAGGTTTGGGTCTAAAATAACATCACACCAGGGGTTCTAAGGTCACAACAAGTCTCAATTTCACCTTTGATTTCAGATCCACCCTGAACCCTAACTTGGAATTTCCAAAATCCACAAAACTACGCAATATCGACATGAAACGAGTATTGATGCGCAAGGAATGAAATACTACTCTAATAGGTGTAGAAATTACCTCCTTTGGCAAATCAAGAAAATTCTTGAGTTGCTCAAAGTCCTCCAAATCCATTCTTGCTAGGTTTAATGCGTTCCTCTCGAGCTCGTGTACCCTTTTTGTGAAGGGAAGATGGGGTTTTAATGAGGGAAATGGGATGTTTGTGAGGGTTTGATGAAGAGGGGAATGAGGTTCAGCCATGAGCTGAAGAGGAGAGGAAATTGAAGAGGAAAATAATGAAGGAGAGAAGCTATGACCAAGGTTGACCCCCCCTCACCTTTCTCTCGCGTCACCATACCTACTACTATACCATTTTCTATTCAAAATCCTTTTCTTTTCTTTTCCAAAACCTTCTCATTCAAATAGTAGACACAAAGTAAAAGCCATGGTAAGAATAATGTAACACAAGTCCAAAATGATATGTGTATGTTTTGCACAAAAATGCCAGAAATCCGATTAGCGATTTTTAATCGCGATTAGCACTAAATTAGTGCCAAACTAATCATAAAAACTTTAAAATGGCATAATTCCATAAAATACCCTATTTTATAATTTTCCATAATTTTTCCCCATTTATTTGTATTTAATTATACCGGAATATTAAAATATTCATTAAAATAATATTAAATTATAAAAATTCCCAAAAATAATATTTTATTATTTTGAAACATCACAATCTACCCCCCTTAAAGAAATTCGGTCTCCGAATTTAAATTAAAACCCCCAAATACTAAAACATTTCGATACAAATTCCAAGTCGTCGGGGCTCCGAAATCATCAATACATAAAATATCATAGCGCAATGCATGCGCATGAGTACTGAGCAGATAACTCAAAAGCAAAACTCCGTCAAGCATCCCGCAATCATCGGAGTCATGGTAATGACACAAATGTCAAATCCAATACAAAACCAATATGATATAGATCAGAACTATACATGTAGACATCCAATCTATACATGTGAATAGCTAATGTAAATGCATGCCAAATCTTTTTAAGTCGCCATTTTGAAACAATTTAGAAGGGTTTCCTTGTTTGTAAAACGTTCCATGTCATATCGGACACGTAGGTATGTATATACTGAGACTATAGCTCGCTTTTTGGAAATCCCTTCGATAACTATCAATGCATGCAAAAATATATCCAGGTACTGTCCTCTGACTAGTCCTGCTCAGTACAAAACGAATATCAAATATCATAAAAATGTACTGCTCCAAAAGGAATAAATCCCAAAAATGCATATATATAAGAATATCCTGTGCGTCTGGTACGCAAGGAATCAAAATCCATATATGTGTCATACATGTGCACAAATCAACATCTAGGTGCAACTGGTGTGCACGAAACATCTGTCATAGGCAACGTGTATACCTGATAGCAAAATCAGGTGCATCTGACATGCACGAAGAATCCCGATTTAGTGCATCTGGTGTGCACCAAAATCGTATCTCAAAACACGCGCCCAACATGCGCGAAAGACCAAATCGGTGCATCCATCGTGCACGAATGAAAATCTAAACCCTGCGCACTCAACATGCATGAAATCACGAAATCCAATAGCCAACGCCGAACATACATAAGTCCAATCAAAAGCACGGAGTGCAAGAATCAATTATCAATATCAGGGTCAAAATCGACGATATACAATGCGGCTCAATCAAAATCAAGTGTACCATGATGGAAAATCTCACAACCGTGTGCATCAGCATGCACAAAACAGATCAAAACACTGGAAGTGCTGGAAAATGATGCTGGAAGCGTAAATCAAATCACAGGCATAAAATAGGCAGGAAATCACAATCAATACCTCAAACGTAATAACTCTGCACAAAATATGAATACCTAGTAAGTGCAACCATGGTGCACAAAATCAAATATCATGGAACTCAGTCATCAAGACTAAATCATGCGAATAAATCGCCCAAAATACCGAAATCCAAAGTGACCAATACGTGATAACCGAATCACAAAATCACAAATCATAAATACCGTCGTCGGTAGTTCCTCCTTCAAAGTCGAGAAGGTGTCGGTGCATCCAATGCTAGCGGCGCAAGATATCTACTTGCCTCTTGCTCGCGGCTGGCGTCCTCTGCCTCTGGTTCCTTATCTTCCCTGTGGATTACCAATCTCGCAATCCATCGGCTCATCGGCCCATCAGGTGTGCTAACGGGAACGATTCCGTTCTGGCACTTCTCTGGTAATCTCTCGGTCAATCCTCACGACCACTCATAAAGCAGCATGTCACTGGCGTCGGCCTCTGGCTCTCTGAATGCACATCACACATCTGATCCTAGGTGCAAACATCATTGCAGTAGTGTCCTGGAAGGAATCCCGCTCAAGGTCTCTTCCGATCTTGCCTATGCCGAACTGTACGGAGGCTGGTACTCTTGCATAATCTTCTCTCGCTCAATGGACATCTGTGTCCTCAGCACAACATTTCTCGGAAACTGGTCGCATCCCAACGCCTCTGTAAGCATATCCGACCTTTAATCTTAACGAGGAGTAGTAACAGCTCGTCTGCATCTCGCACGAACTTCTTGTCCCGCTTGTCTGTATCATCGTCCATTTCGATGTCGTGTCTCTATCTGCGCACTGCAATGTCCTCGGCTACGGTCCATCCGAAGTCTCTCACACGGACTCGAAATCACGAACTCGGTATCTTCATCACTCAGTATAAGATATCTAGCCAAACACGTCCTCAGCGTGCATATCGCGTCTCTGATGTCAGTAGAGTATAACGTCATCTCGTCAAAATCTCGTGTGAACTCTTTACCCCACTTGTTCCAATGTCGACTGATTCGGACTCGTCTACTCGTGGCTGCATGGACTACGCTCCAGCGGCTATGCTCATATCTGGAGTCTCCCAAGCAGTGTCCCATCACAATATCCGAAAGATGTCGAACCATCCGATCGACTTGTCAGAACCTCATAATCCTTCAAGAGGTCAACATCTTGAGTACAGTTTAATAGTATCGAGTGTATACCACAGCATCGGTGGTCCAGCCGTAGAAGGGCAAACCCAAGCCTCACTAATGGCGCCGTAGAACTACCGCAAACCCTAAGGTTCAAAGGCTTTCACACGGTCATTATGTCTAGTTAGGGTTTCATTCTGCTAGAGGGTCCATAGAATCGCTTGCATGTCTTTCCGAATACTTTAAACTTGGAAAATGGGTTCCTGACATTCGATCGTCTCAATCGACTCTCAATGAATCTGCGTGAAGTCGTCCCTAGCTGGAATCAATCTATCTGATGACCTCGCATCGGGATAAGCGAACGAACCACATGTCCTAGTCATTCATTCTCGGGTGACTAGCGACTCGCCATTATATCTCTAAGTATATGCTCAAGCTGCAGTAGCTCCAACATCTGGGTGACATCTCGTCATTTGCAGCAACAATGGGCCCATTCGTCTGTACGCTGAACAGCGCCTCAATCATCATGAATAAGCGATAAATCAATGGTCGTCACATCCTGGCTGGCCTCTATCAGTGGCTCAATCCTCTGGTACCGATCGGTACATCCGGAAAATTTCGTAAAAGCGATCTGTCAAACGCTCATGGCGCGAAAGCACAAAAATACGAAGCCTCTTTGCAACCGTATGTCTCTGGAATCACTCCCTGGTCAGTCCTCGTCCTCGACGAGCTCATGCTGATGCAACTCGAGCCGTAGCTCACTTTGCCCGTGCAATCGTGGCAGCAAAACCATAACCAGTCTCGATAATGATAGATCATAGGAAGGAATATAATACTGTGCAAGGAAATGTACATCCTAAGGTTTCTTAAGCGGAGTGGCGTGTCGTAAGTATGCCGCGAAACATACGTACGGTACGTCCCTCTACTCAAGCTACCTACTCCATCAACCAAGGGCCATCCTATGCGACGAAAGTTCGGGTATAATACCCCCTCGACTAAGTCTAAGTTCCGTAAGGTCAAGCCTAAGTTCCGTATATATATAAACGCCCTAGGCTCCACATAGTCAAACTTAGACTTGAACCAAGGTCAATCTAGTGCTCTGATACCAACTTTGTCACGCCCCGAAAGAGCACGTGACTGGCCCTTGAACCGCATGAAGTCTAAAGGACCCCATCTGATCCAAATAAGCCAAAAGCCCAGAAATCTAAAACCATTTTAAGGAGTAAATAAGGAAAACTGGTTTGAAGAAGTAAAGAAATCATGTTTTGAAAATCAAGTTTTTAAATAACTAAGCCGAATATGCATTTTTAAAATGTGTAACCTTTCCTGAAAATTTCGGCAGAGTTTCCTTTGTAAAAACTGGCCCCGAACGGGGTACAACAAGAGTAATATATATGAAATGATAAAAGGCATCCCCAAGCGGGAGCTAGCTCTTCGTCAATCGACGGTCACAACTATGCAAGCAATAATAATATACGACGCCAAAGGGCAAGGATCAAAACCCAAAAAGAAACTCAAAACAGCTAGAAAACCATAATACTACAAGCGCGACTCTAAGGTCGAAATAATACATCACTGTCTCTAAGTCTGAAACAATATACAAGTATTGGTTGATGGAATTTCTAGATACAAAGAATAATAAATGAACAATGGCGGTTCTGATACAAAAGAACCCACCTACCAAAGCAAGTCACCCGTATGGAAGCAGTGTGCCAGAAAAGCCGCTATGGAATCTGTACGGCAAAAACCTACAAGAACTGTGGCACAACGGGGGTGAGTTGCCAACTCATGAATAGAAAATATCTACAAGCAGAGATCGAATGTATGACCCATCCTAGGTCAATACGATCGGATATAAATATAAACCTCAATGTGAATAAGTCTGCAGCATGCTAAACTGGCAATGTAATCTCTATACATGAGTGTAGTGCCAAGTGCTCGTGCCAGTGCCTCAGGTAATAGCATATCATAAATATGAGGTATGATCAATATCTCTGCAAGTACGTGGATCCCGTCCACTCGTCACCTAATGACAATAACCATCATGCATGTAAATATCATCAGCATATGCATGGAAATATGAGGATATAAACCACCTGTGTCCCTCGCAACATGTCAAAATCATGTAACCGGAGTGTCCAGCATCGACACTCGAAAACATCATGAAAACTGTGCCCAGCATCGGCACGTAAATCCTCATATATCGGGCCCCGTCTGCGGAATCGACCCTCGGCCCCAGCAGTACGCCCATATCCATCTATCGACTCTGGTCGGTATCCCCCGGATAACCGCCAGGTCCAACCAATCACCGGTAGGTACTCGCCCACCTCCAGGCTCAACCGGCAAAATCCTTCGATCATCTTGCCGAGGGGAACCATACCGGGTCCACCATGTACCCGCAATCGACTCGTCCACTCCTCGAATCGGGTTTCACATGTCGCTCTCAGCACCGAGAAAACACATGGTGGACGCACTGAAATATCATATCAAGGGTAACCTGGTTTTTAAAGCAATGACATATTCTCTTTTAAAATACCCATAGTTCCCAAAATCCAGAAATATCATGGAAACAACAACTCTCAATGCATATAATCAGAAAGCATGATGTATGCGACATGTAAAAGAAATGTAAGCATATCAGTCTGTCATGCAAGAATCATATCCTGAATACAACAGTACTACAGTGTAGTGACATGGCAATTATCGATGATGAAGTGTGTGAGCCGGCAAACAAGTGTACGTGGAACATATGCATCATCGATAATGGTGCTGGTGTCCTAGCAGCATGACTGTAATATATCAATAAACACAAGCAATGCAATGCAAATAGCATGAGTATGCGGAATCGAATAATCAACGCAACAGTAAAGAATCTACCCCAATAACTATATCATGCAGTCTTGCCTTTTGAAATAAGACGAATCGGGGTTTTTGGTAAAATAAGAGCTACGGTGTTTTAAGAAAAGATGCGTCGTTTGAAAATATCTGTAGAATCCCTTTTTGCCTATCTTTAAAATATCCCCGATTCGTTAGTTTTGAGATAGGTATAACTCGGGTCTAGTCTAACGCCTACTATGCAAACTATGGACCCACAACCAAGTCAATCGGGAGGGGTATGAAAACCACCTAAATCTGAGTCAATATAAACATATATATACAATAGTCGGTGATTCCGCCTCAATAGTATCACGTACGATACAGTATATCATATAACATCCTCGAGTCATGAATGCGGATCTAACATCAATATAAAGCTCGTACGGTAACTCGTCGCGCGGCATCCCAATAGCTGGGTACGGGTCAATATCACATAATCTCATCACATATCAGGTATCACTACCATCATATCACATAATCTAGGGTACAACTCTAAGTCTAGTACCATCGATACCATCTATGTAAATATGAAAGCGGGGTAAAATGCATGCCCAAAGGCCCGCTAAAGCCATCATGTCACATCTCAAATACGAACTCTGTCATATCGCCGAATCTCACGGCCTCAAATCCCGTATATGAACACATAGTCCCATACCCATGTGTAGATATACACCTCCATGTGCGCACAGATAAAAGAAAGAATGTATGCAAGTATATGTGTTCGTGTATGTGTAGGTGTGCAACCACTACTCTAGGGTTTCACACTATACTAAACCAATTCATCCTTATCATCAATAATCCATTATTACCATCAATAAACTTAAACAATACATAATAAATATACGTGTGTATACGTATTCGTATACATCACCACGGACTGCGGGGGTGCTATACGCCATCCACCCGACTTCTCCCCGTAGATATAAATCTACTCACCTTACTTCTCATGTACCGATGCCGATGTCGCCATCTTCATCTTCTTCGCCTCAACATCACGTAGGGTACCTACAAGTATATCACAACGCTAAAGCACATGAAAATCGCATCGAAACCAAAATAGCACACGCTACTCGCATAGGTAAAAACCTATCGTCTCGCATGTAAACACGATCAATATCCATTTGTCGTTGACGTCCAAACGCCACCCGACAGAAACGAATCACCAAATACCAAAATCCATGCTAAAACAAGTCGTAAATCATGCGCCAACTCATGAAAATCAACCCAGATTTTACGCTAAATGGAATCAGACAAAATTGCACATACCATGGGTCAAGTATACTGGAGATAGGCCCTGCACCAAAAACGAGGCAAAACCCTCCTGCTCTGGCCACAAATTGCGACCAGAAGGGTTAAATCTGCGGCCTGGGGAAAGAGATAGGGGCTAGGGTTTTGGATGTTGGTTCCAGGGTGCCTGCACATCTCTCTGTCAAGTCAATTTTATTTTCAGGTGTCTCGAGTTAAAGAAGATCAATAAAAACAGTGACAGATTTCCAGTTTTTCCCGATATCGATTCTATAAATCCGTATTCTGGTTCTAGTTCCACGTTTGGGTCTAAAATAACATCACACCAGGGGGTCTAAGGTCACAACAAGTCTCAATTTCACCTTTGATTTCAGATCCACCCTAAACCCTAACTTGGAATTTCCAACATCCATAAAACTACGCAATATCGACATGAAACGAGTATTAATGCACAAGGAATGAAATACTACTCTAATAGGTGCAGAAATTATTTTCTTTGGCAACTCAAGAAAATTCTTGAGTTGCTCAAAGTCCTCCAAATCCATTCTTGCTAGGTTCAATGCGTTCCTCTCGAGCTCGTGCACCCTTTTTGTGAAGGGAAGATGGGGTTTTAATGAGGGAAATGAGATGTTTGTGAGGGTTTGATGAAGAGGGGAATGAGATTCAGCCATGAGCTGAAGAGGAGAGGAAATTGAAGAGGAAAATAATGAAGGAGAGAAGCTATGACCAAGGTTGACTCCCCCTCACCTTTCTCTCTATCACCATACCTACTACTATACCATTTTCTATTCAAAATCCTTTTCTTTTCTTTTCCAAAACCTTCTCATTCAAATAATAGACACAAAGTAAAAGCCATGGTAAGAATAATGTAACACAAGTCCAAAATGATATGTGTATGTTTTGCACAAAAATGCCAGAAAATCCGATTAGCGATTTTTAATCGCGATTAGCACTAAATTAGTGTCTAACTAATCATAAAAACTTTAAAATGGCATAATTCCATAAAATACCCTATTTTATAATTTTCCATAATTTTCCCTATTTATTTGTCTTTAATTATACCGGAATATTAAAATATTCATTAAAATAATATTAAATTATAAAAATTCCCAAAAATAATATTTTATTATTTTGAAACGTTGCAATTTCTCGAAGGGGTTTTATGAAAAATATTTTAATATTGTTTAAAAATAAATCTCGAGGGTGATTTATAATATATAGAGTTTTTATGAAGATGTATTTTAATTTTTAATGGTATTTTGGTGGTAAAACCTAGCTTTTAAAAGTTTATGGTGTTTTAATGAAACTATTTCTTTTGGAAACTTGGTGGTATTTTATTAAAATTTTAATCTTTCGTTTTAAAAATATAATTTCACAATTTGTTTTTATTAAAAATACGGATTCATAGTTTTATATAATTTTCCAAAGTTTAGTTTTGTTTAGAAAAAATAGTATTTCTTAAAAACCGTATTTTTATTTTCTTTCGAGACCGAATACTCCGTGAAGAGTTCTGCATCTCGCTCTACTATCCTAAGAATAAGCGATAATCCGCACCATCCATTAGCGGGTCTCCTAACGAGGGTTGTAGCGACGCAATTGTCAAGGATTCAAAAATATCGATTAAAAAAAACCTTTTTGTAAAACTATGGTATTTTAATGAAAAATCCTATTCTTTGAACCAACCATATATATTTTAGAATATCGTGCTATGAAACCATAGTGTGCGTGTGAGGTAATTCGTTATCCTGTGAAGGTTTTAGAGGTAGATATACTAGTTATCAAAATAAGGGTTACACCAAAGTTAATGGTACTTTAATGAAAAAGTTCGTTATATGAGTATTTCATATGGAATTTTCATTAGGCTAAAAGCTAAATGATATGAATAAGGTTAAGAGCGGTTTTATAGTGTTGTTGTGATTTATTTTGCTTAACAAGTGGATGAAAAGGTTTGAAATGAAGGTATTATCGGATCTAACTCCATTTTATTGATATGATTTACGAATGCGATTTTAGTTGAAAAGAAGGAGAGGGGAAGGAGACTTATGGTTTTAAAACATCGAGAAAGGAGTAAGGAAAAGTGAGGGGGCTCCATGGCGTCGTGGTAGCTCCGGGAACGATTTCGATCTTGAACGAAAAAAGTTTGGTTGCTAACCCACTTGCACTTAGAAATTTTTAGGAGAATTTTGATAGAATTTTCAGAACAGGGGAGAGCTAAAGGGTGGAGTGGTATTTATAGTGAAGAATTTAGGGTATGACAATTAAAAATTTGAAATAAAAGAATTAAAATGAGGTTAATGAGAGATTTGAAGAGTCTCTGTTTTATTGTAGGAAAATCAAACAATGCAGGCGAGTTGAAGGGAGCTGAAGGGGTGTGTGTGCAAAATACGGAGACGATTGGAGCTATATCAATTGTCGGCGGCGTGAAATTGACAAAACGGGCGGTCGGATCTTGATGGGTTGCCTCGAGATTCGTGCCACATGTTTAACTCTGTGTTTACTCCTCATTTATCCCGTTTGAATTTTCTGAAACTTTTCGATTCTCCGTGTATTGCACGTGCAACTCTTAGGCTTCCGAAAAGTTAAAAGGAAAAAATATTAAAAATAATTGGGACTGATGGAATTCGAACACACGGGCTATGTCACAGAAGTATAGAGACTTTACCAGTGAGCTATAAGTTGTTTCTTACTTTTATTGAACAAAAACAACTTATAACTCCTAATCAGGCTGGAAAAAATCCTTTCTATATTTTAAACCGTAATTTTTTGTACAGGGATTTCAGAGTTGTTACAATAGTATTAGGGGATATCTTTCTGCTAAGTTTACTACTATCGCATATAGTATTCTAATAACCCTAAAAGTTAGGTATACATATCTAATATATCTATATATAACTATATATCTAGTATCCTAGTACTACGGTTGCGGGGGTGCTATACGCCATCCACCCGACTTCCCTCATAGATATATATCTACTCACCTACTATCCTTGCTCTAGCCGATTCTGACGAATGCCTTACCCTCCTTCATCGTCCCGAAAGTCCACGCAGTTGTACCTATAAATCAAAACATATCGTATCGCATAAAATTCTAAATCAAAAGCCGATACGACGAGCGAAGCGTACATAAGTTAGAACCTATGGTTAACGCGTGCTAAAACAACAAAATACTCTGTGACGTCGATGTACGAACGTCAAACGACCAAGTCATATCAAGAAAATCCAAAAACCAAGTTTCAAATGCCGGAAAACATTAACAGAAATCAAGTAAAACGACTCCAGATTTTTCTTAAGGTGAAATTAGACTTTTTAGCGTATAGGGTAGTCTTAGTTATCTAATGAGTGAGCTACAGACCAAGTTTCAGAGCCAAATTCCAAAATCGACCCGATAATTGCGGTCAAAATGAATAAAATTGCAGCCAGAACTTGGGGGATTGGGCTCGGGGTTCTAGGGTGGCTTTTATAGGTCTGCACATCTCAATATATCCGTTATTTAATTTTCAGAGTCTCCAAGTCATCCCAGATTCTAATTGATCACCAAAACTCAATGAAAACCGATATCGGGAAAATTCTAAACACGTGTTTGAAACTTCTAAACTCATTTAGGTCAAGAATTTTGTCACTAATCAGGGTTGTAATCATTAACTAAATCTCTACTTCACCACTTTTACTCATTTGATCCACTAAACCTCACTATAGAATTTTCCAAGTTCACCAAACATGAATATACCAACTCTAAACTAGATGTAAATGTAAAGAAACTTAAAAACTTGATTAAAAGTGAATGTTTTACCTCATGGAGCAACTCAAGAAAATTCCTAGATGGATAAAAGAGCTCAAAATCTAAACTTGATAATGCCTTGCTGCTTAGGTTGAGCTTAGGAACATTTTTTGTGAAGGTTTAATGAGATTTTGATGGGCTTTTGGGGGTGGAGGATGGGAGAGGAGGTGGAGGAGTTGAAGAAGAAGGAGATGAAGAAAATGAAGGGATGAACAAATAATGAGAAGGAGAAATGGATGGCTATGCCACCATATCACCCCCTCTCTCTCTCATCTCTCAAGCCCATACCTTCGTGTCCCTCTTGTCCCCCCATTGTCTCCCTCTCTCGTTATTTTCCTTTTTCTTTTATCTTTTCTTTTCTTATCTTTTTCTCTTTTAAAACAAATAAAACCAAATAAAATGAAACCATCGTATAAATCATGAACCAAATGTTACATGTCATGCACACAAAGCATGTTTAACAAAATAAATTTGGTTTAATGCATAATTAGTGAAATACTAATCAAGTTTAACATTAAACTTATATGTAAATAATTATATATTAATTTATAAAAAGCCCAATCAAATGAATTCTCTCATAAATAATAATTTATTTAAATTCCAATTATTTTCGAAAATATAGGTTTATAATATACCATTCTACTAAAACTTATTTCCATACTTGTATAATATTTATAAAATTTATTATTTTATTATTTAAATTCCAAAAATAATATTTTCTATTTTCTGAAATGTTACAAAATCCCTTCAGATCCTTAAGAGAGGAGCCTTCTCCAACTAGCCTGTGACGAGAAACGGGAACTAACCATAGTCGTTCATCATGATCAAGTCACTGCTGCCAAATGCGTTTTACCCATGATTGGTTCATTAGAAGCCAAGATCTTCAACCCATGCCACATGAGCGAAGAGGCAACTTTGGAAACATGATACAGACGTGAGAGGAACTATATGTGTGCATGGACGTAAATCGTAGATGACGTGCTCCTTATGCTTCGAGCACCCACTCGATCGTGAAGAGATTCAAGGTGGGTATTGATATAGCATAAATAGCTCACGCCCGAGCTATCCTGCAACCAACCCCAGAAGCAAGGCCTTCTACGGTCCAATCTGAGAAAAGGGGACTTGTGCCTGCTCAAGCCTGACCAAGGACCTAAAATCTAGCATGTACACACCCGGATCCAAACTAGTAGCCGATCTAAGACTCATGTCCGATAAGCAAAAATCTTCTTGATATATGAAGATACGTGGGAAACCTTCATATCTTCTATCGGCTAATCAGGGCCCCTCCCAAGCAAGCATTTTCATGCCCCTCTTCCCAAAATAAATATACAATAGGGGGATATGATGAGGCCCGCGACGTATCTATACCGAGAAACACTCCTTCCCGATATAGACACGCTAAGCGTCTGCCTCACAGTAGTAATTTCACCAAGAAAAATACCGCGTCTCAAAACCAACAACCAAAAGACATGATAGATACATAAAAGATGATATAAGTTTTACAACGACCTAAGATAAGGTTATATTACACCATAAGTTTCTATGCAAAACAAACAAGCTGAAACAGAACTAAGGATGAGATGGGTCGAGCTCCACTTGAGTCTGTGCATGCGCCAAAATCCTCCGCAAATAGTTTCTGCTCCACCATTGTGGGTTCATCTTTCACAAAATCCATTGCCAACGGGCATTTCAATCAAAAGAAATATCCGTCAGCGAGCTGCGCTCTTGGGTAAGTTTACCAGGATAAATAGTAATAAGAGTATATGAAGAAAAGTTATCATGTGAACGGGAAAGGATGCAAGATTTGTAGGGTTCCTAGGCACACTAATGAGGTCTCACAAGTGATCAAACATGGCCAATTAAAATTTTACAAGTGCCGAGAAACCCTAATACGGATCGTTAACTAGATGTATAGGCGATGCAATGCAAATAAACGAATTTATAGCTAAAAGGAAGGGGCTACAACCTTTGTAGATCCGGTCCTCCACCTCCATGGCTCCGTGATGAAGTCCCCTCGCTGTCCATATCGGATCTCGGACTCTGGCATCGGCTTCATCGGAGAAATGGGCGGGCTAGGTCGTCGGCTTCGATGCCGAAGATGATCTACGTCGAGGCAACACAAGATCAAGCTCCAACTTCACCAAGCCATGAAACTTGTGAAGAAAACACCCTATACTACTTGGCAAGAGGTAGAGGATGAAGAAATAGGAAGTGGGTTCACTTTAGAATTGGATTTCTCACTCATTTTCACAAGTTGCCATTGATGGAGGCAAGCTTTCTTCATTATTGAAGATGAAGAAGAAGAAGAAAGAATATGATAAGTTATTCTCAAAATAGAAAATAATATCAATACTTATCATATGGCAACCATGATTAGGTGTAGAGAATAGACTATGGTTAGTGGGAATGATTAGGGTTAAGCATGAGACAAATATGGTGGACTTGTTCAAAGCTTCATGAAGCTTCAACAAGCAAACAAAGAAAGCCACCATATCATTTTCTTTTCCAAAATAAATAAATAAATAAGTAAATAATCAAAACCCTAACCATTCATATAACCATGGTTTAATTCTTTACACAAACCCAAGTGAGCTTGTATCATCAAACATGATACAAACAAGTGCACAAAAGTATATCACATATACAATGTGCATTTCAAGTGAGAAAATCCATTTAAAGTGAACAAATACTGGTTAATGCAAAGTAATATATCAAATATATAATTATGCATTAAATCATTAAATCAATACTTGATTTAACGATCTGGTCATATCGCATATAACCGACTAATATCCAATGTATCGGCTTATCGAATCAATCCTTGATTCGATAACTAGGTTATATCACATACAACCAGTCGATACATTCATCGCGAGAATAGAATACGGTATCACATACACGCATTATTCTCGGTCCCGCACATATCTCATATGCGCTCCTATTTCGTTTTTCTTGAGCCAGGAAACCTCTGTGTAGGACTCTAAAGACTCGTCAATACGCCGGCAGCAGATGATGATCATATCAAACATCCACAAGCCGCAAGCGGTCTGCTAAACGTAACGGCCACCCGGGTATTGAGCGATCAAAAGATCGACGAGCAAGCCCGCTCACACTCCTGTGAATCCAACCAGTAACACTTACCGTACGGTCCGGTCTGTTCTTCTGATATGCCGCATATCTCGTCTAGGGGTGGTAAACGTCAGACCCCAGTAGCTTGATAAGTCATGCCGACGTAAGGTCCATAACATTCATGAAACTACTGATAACTCTTACCAGTATGTCATTGCAACCCTGGCCAGGGATTTCCTGTTATGGCCAGTCGAGCATAGCGCAACATCCACCCCCAATACCGGGAGAGACGAATCCCCTCCTATCGCTCATTGCCTCCATGTGAATCGGGACTGTACCCAAAAACCATCTGTTTGCACGACTCAGTAGAGCCGTGGTAGGGTGGAAATCAAAGCACAGTGGGAGACACACAAGACTCTATGACGATCTCGGGTCAACAGACTAAGCTGTACCAGTGTCACCAGAGAACTGCCATATGACGTGAGGTATAATACCATCTGGGAGTTCTCGGCGAGTCCGTTCAGTGTACCCAGTCTCCACTGAGCACCCGCATACCATCTCTGATGTTAAACACCAATGGATATGGGATCATCCATCGCCCATCACATTGGTCGAGAAGATATACGCTAGTCTACTCTGGAATATCGATGCCCCGTCTCGATATTCCCACGACTAGGAACAATGAAGGATGTATTCATTGACTACCCAGGCCCCACTAGTATGATCTTCATCATATTCCTGGAAGTCGAGTACACATCCTAAGGACTTTATTAACATGTAATCAGAGAGACAGAAAGTATATATGTTAAGATAAAGAGCAACCAGATAGCGTACTATCATGTCGAGCAAGAAAGTCCTACCTATATATGTCCCAGCATCCACTACAATATACATCCAATGTACAGTAATGGCCTCTAGGGCATACATATAACTAACAATCTCCCACTTGCACTAGGTCCATCTGTAGCAGTAATTGTAGTATCTAATACTCAACCATCCCACATAAGTCTCTCTATGGGAAAAGGCCTTCGTGAGTGGATCCGCCGTGTTATCCTCTGTGTCTACTCTCCTAACCTCGATCACCCTGTAGATCAACTATCTCCACGATCAGGTGATGCTGCCTCAGAATATGTCTGGGTCACTGATGGGACCAGGGTTCCAGGGCCAAAGCCACACTTCCATTGTCACACAATGGTAGGAACCTAGTTCATCTTATGAACCAATATACACCCAAACTTCCTCTTTAGTAGTATCTTTAATAGCGATGTTACCAGCCTTTATCGTCTAGTTTGCCACGGTATCTAGCTTGGAACTCTTCCAACATACCGTCCCTCCACTGAAGGTAAAGACAATGCCCGTGACTGACATTCAGTCGTCTTTATCACTCTGGAACACTTCCAGTGATTCTTCCCAGGATCGATTGATACTATCTCACTATACCTAGTGAGAATCCTAACATCCCTTTAGATCTATCTCATAGACCCAAATCCCAGGATTCAGGAGGTATCACTTTGATCCTATTGGAGAATCCTTGTGATAAGAGGAGATCGACCGATCGTAGTATAGGAAACTCTTTTCCTATCAAGAGTATGTTGTCCACGTACAATACGAGGATGACCACCTTACTCTCTACTACCTTTTTGTATATACAAGGTTCATCTACCATTTTGATGAAGTCAAACACTTTGACTATCACATCAAAACAGACGTTCCAACTCCGCGATGCCTGCTTTATTATATAAAGCAACTTGCACATGTTTCCGCTGCTCCCACTGTTTACGAAGCCCTCTGGCTGTGTACTTATAGACTTTCTATTCTAAATCAGTATTTAGAAAAGCAGTCATGTCACCCAAGCACCAGATATCGCAGTCATGGTATGTAGCAATGGTAAGTAGGATCTGGATGGACTTAAGTATAGTCCCTGGAAAAAGGTTTCATCATTATCCATGCTTGGTTGATGACGAAAACCTTTAACAAGTCTAGCTTTGAAAGTCTCAACTTTTCCATCTACACCAAGTAATCTTCTCAAGATATACTTGCTCCTGATGGGGATTTAACCCTTCAGATATAGGAACCAAAGTCCATACTTTGTTGGTGTATATGGATTCCATCTCAGATCGCTAAGCATCCAGCCATTCTTACAGAGTCCCTACTCTCGATGGCCTGCTCGATACTAGTTGGGTCATCATCTCATGATGCAATCCTCGCTCCCACTGTCATCGAGAAATCGAGGTATCTCTCAGGCAGGTGAGGAACCCTACCAGATCAGCGGAGAGGCTGAGGTTCGTCGGGGACTATAGAATCCTTTGGTTCTGTCAAATCATCAACGGCAGTTTTTTTTATAGCTAGAACCTTTCCAGTTCTACAGAACTTACCTTGCCTCGATCTTGTCTGGATTTTTCTTTTAGACATAGGCCGGACAACCCCAAATCTTAACTGACTTAAGAGATGGGCTCTTCCCTTACCATATCTCATATGGAGTGGTAGGCAACTGATTTGATTGGAACCCTATTCAATAGGTATGCAACTTCATAAGTGCATAACCCCAAAAAGAAATAGGTAACTCAGTAATACTCATCATAGAGCACACCATATCTAATATTGTGCGATTGCTCCGTCCTGATACACCTTTGTGCTGTGGTGTATTCAGAGGAGTAACACTGAGAGAGAATCCCATTCTCCTTTAGAATAGTCCAGGAATTCTATGCACAAGTATTCTCCTCCCTGATCTCATCATAGGACATAATACTTATACACGGTTATTGGTTCTCTAATTCTGACTTATATTCTGTGAATACCTCAAAAGCTTCGGACTTATGTTTCAACAGAAACATATGACTGAATCTTGAGAGATTATCAGAGAATGTAATGAAATACAAAGAACCAGTCTTAGCATGTGTAGACAGGAGACCTTACATACATCATCATGTATCAGTCCCAAGAGTTTACTAACTCTTTCTCTGTTTTCAGTAAACGGAGCTATGGTCATCTAATCTTTGTGACATGACTGGCAAGTTTCACAAGATGTGAATTCAAACTGATTTAAATATGCATCTAAAATGTAACTTCAGCCAGTCGGGTCGCATTGATATGACCTAGTCTACAATGCCTCAAGAAGGATTCGTTCATTTCTGAACTCTTCCTGTGTGGTCTGTATACTAGGAATTGTAGTTTGATTTAGAACGTCAATGCTTTTAGATAACGTGCCTGAACCGATCAACTTTTGATATAGGAAATGTTCAAAACATTATCCAACAATACAAAATTATATCCTTTCTTTACTAATAAAGAGACTGATATGATTTTTTATATCAGGTTCGGTATCTAATAGCATTTGTTCAGAATCAATGTATTGGTAATACAGGGCGACAGTGACCAACAGACTTGGCTGCAACACTTGCCCCATTTTCTGTCTCATGAAACTTATCACCCGTTCTCAGTTTTCTACCTTTTTGTAGCCCTATGTAACAGATTACATATCTGGGATCCTGATCCGGTATCAAATACGCAGGATGCAGAGGATACTGAGAAACAGTTCTTTGTAATGAACACACCCGAAGGAGATGCATCATATGCACTTTCTTCGTTTGGGCGGCATGGGAATTCTGGTATTCCCCTATCTCCTGCTCTGTCTTATAACAATTATAAGTTGGAGCGGGACCAACTTACCCCAGCTCAGTATAACAAGCGGGTTCGGTCAATACATCTATATTATTATCTTGATTAAAGCGTGATATGGTCGCTACCTGGAGAGAGAGAGAAGAAAACACTCTGCGTGCGCTCTTGCAAGATCAGATTGGTTATATATTTTATCTAATCAGGATGGCTCCCACTGTTTTTATCAAATCTTCCTTCAAACCTTAAAAGGAAAGACTAGCCAGGATTAATTACACTCTACAAGTTCGCCAATCTTTCATCCAGGCCAGTGTCGGTACTTTGAGGGAGGTTCCCCGTGTTTTCGCACGGACCTAATTACAGTAAACCTCATTTTTCCAGAGGCGTAACCCCGTTGACACCTTTCTAGACACCTACTTGATCGACTAATTGTAAAGTGCAAAACTCTCCCAGGAGTTACAATCACTCGCAGTGGGTATCGGGATCCAACTATCACATAGAAGGTATGCAATCTCATTGCAAGTTTCAACACTTGAAACTCCCGATAAAGATTTTTACCCCTAGCACCTATGACCTTAACTATGGTCAACAAATCATAAGTACTAGTCAAGTTCTACCCGTCATTTCGTGATCAATTAGACCCACCCACATGACCCTTAACTAAGGTCAACAAAGTCACGCGACTGTCCTAACTAATCGCATCATATGCGGTGTAGGAAGACATCACTTAGCTACCGTACACTGTGCCTTAACTAAGGTCAACAAACACAGCACGAATACTAAGTACTCTACTTCCTAAAATGACGGAGGGTTGTGGCTGGTTTTTATGAAAACCTTTAACGCTTTGAACTTAATCTCGTTGCGGAATCAAATGGTTTTTAAATGGAATGTTTTTGAGGCTTTTCTAGTTTTTCTAAAGGGGTCACTCCCGGTGAAGAGATCGTCGGCCCTTTTCTCGTCGAATGAGGTGCGGGATATATCATATATATCACTGTGCAAAGCAGAAACTATAGAAGCAATCAAAAGACAAACCGAGTGTTGTAGCATCTGCCAGTTGTTGCTAAAGGAGTCACTCTCGGTGAAGGGATCTCGGTCCTTTCCTCATCGAATAAGGTGCAGGATGTTCTATAAGGAACACCGCGATGCAGAGCAAGAACTGTAGCTACCTGTTTTATTTTGAAATTCGATTCCACAACATCAATTAGGTTTATTTTCTTTCATTAATCTCATTAATGAATATCCCATTATTTAAGTCCACCTAATCATCACAGATAAATATAACGTACGCTTATGCCATCTGCATTCGCCTCGATGTCCCGTCTGCACCGTTAGGTTAGGTAACTAACGGCAGAGCGAGGCAGGGCTAGCGCGGGTGTAAAACCTAAGCAACGTCTATATAACATATCATATATACTATATACTATCTATCTGAACAAATCACATGATCACATCACAGATAACGCAGCAGAAAATATCATATGAAATATTGGATATACTAGGACGTCCGTGTTTTCAATACGAGCCAGTATAAAACACAGATTCCACGGTCGTGATGAATAGCCAATCCCACACCCCTAGACCCCTACGAGAGCGGCAAGCAACCCTACCAATTCTAGGGTTAGGAGACCCGGACTCGACTCCTCGAGATGGTCTCCCACTAGACCCTAGAACCCGGTTACTTGTGCTCCCCTCCTTGGGTCTATCCTAATGCGGAAAAGTAAATAATATACAATGTTGACATCTTCCGCAACCTGGAAGTGCCCCAATAAAAGAATATTACATACAAGTTTTTACATGAATGAAAATGAAAAACACTCATCTCACATAAAAAACCCCGACCATTCAAACACGACAATCCAATATAACATATCCAGCAACACATAACATCACATGTCATCAACGTATGTAAATATGTGCATCCCAATTATCGTTGACATATAGCAACGAAACCGGCGATATCACATATTACACTTACGGTCACAGAAAAGAAAGTGTAAAACTACAACAGTTGGAATCCGCAAACTCTTTAGACATCGCATGCCCAGCCAAATGAATTCCTTAGACATCACATGCCTAACAATTATAAACCCCGCATTTTAGTCTCATTATCGAAAACACTTTTCAATATAAAGTCGGGTAATTCAACAGGATTCCCGGCAACCAGAACGAATGTTCGTCGCAAACTTCAGTAGACGGCCGCACCTCCGATACTGTCGACGAAGTGTACCAAGGCGGAACACCGCTGCCGCGAGCACCTGAACGGATGCTTTCGGCGACGGGGTTCTCCTATAGTCACTTGGTCGGGGCTATGGGGTGTAGCTGTCTATTAAGTTTACCCGGCGAGTATCCGCGTACGCTACCTGATTGCGACGGACTTTTGATCACATCAAAATTCCGTGGCAACCGATCAAGTGAGACTAAACCGCTAGATTTATAACATTCATTCAGTTATCTCATAACTACTTGTGAATTCCAATTGTTGTATCACATTCCGGATAAATAGAAAATGTTAAACTTTTCGATCGAACAATCGAACACCCAAGTTTTCCCTAAACAGCTCAACACATGAAATAAGTTTAAAAACATTCACTTCGTGCCTCAGTATCAACGGTCCAGCCGTAGAAGGGTCAAGCCAACGCCTCACATGTGGCACGCCGTACTGCCCTAAACCCTAAGGTTCAAAGGGCAGTTCAAGACGGTCACATAATCGAGTTAAGGTTTGTTGTCTTCTAGAGGGTCCACCACGTTACTTGCACTACTTAGAACGTCTTTAAACTACGGAAAATTCCAACAATTGGAAATTTCCCGGCAGGGGAAAAAATGGGTATTTATATCCGGTCGAACTTTTCAACATATTCTAAAATTACCCGGAAAAACACACTGACAAAATTAGACAATCCGATCGAAACACCGAGTCCCCAATACAACCCAGAAAACTCAACTCTAGAGTAAATATTAAAAATTCCCATAAAATTCAGCATTTAAATAAAGAAGTTACTGTGCAAAAATGGTTGACTGAAGAGACTAAATGGGCGCGGAACCACCGCAATAGCAGGCTAATGCCACAGTTCCGCCGCGCTTTAGACACATCATTAGGTAATTTTTGCACCGTAATTCTTAGAATTTCTTGCTGAATTTTTTAAGCATTTTTAATTTACAAAATTCCACGAATTTCAAAAATATACAGAGAGCATATTGGAGTTAGGGTTTCGGTTCGATCGGACTTCTAACTCCGTCTACGCATCGCCTAAGGCTCTAGCTAGGCTCTGATACCACTGTAGGGTTCCTAGGCACACTAATGAGGTCTCACAAGTGATCAAACATGGCCAATTAAAATTTTATAAGTGCCGAGAAACCCTAATACGGATCGTTAACTAGATGTATAGGCGATGCAATGCAAATAAACGAATTTATAGCTAAAAGGAAGGGGCTACAACCTTTGTAGATCCGGTCCTCCACCTCCATGGCTCCGTGATGAAGTCCCCTCGCTGTCCATATCGGATCCCGGACTCTAGCATCGGCTTCATCGGAGAAATGGGCGGGCTAGGTCGTCGGCTTCGATGCCGAAGATGATCTACGTCGAGGCAACACAAGATCAAGCTCCAACATCACCAAGCCATGAAACTTGTGAAGAAAACACCCTATACTACTTGGCAAGAGGTAGAGGATGAAGAAATAGGAAGTGGGTTCACTTTAGAATTGGATTTCTCACTCATTTTCACAAGTTGCCATTGATGGAGGCAAGCTTTCTTCATTGTTGAAGATGAAGAAGAAGAAGAAAGAATATGATAAGTTATTCTCAAAATAGAAAATTATATCAATACTTATCATATGGCAACCATGATTAGGTGTAGAGAATAGACTATGGTTAGTGGGAATGATTAGGGTTAAGTATGAGATAAATATGGTGGACTTGTTCAAAGCTTCATGAAGCTTCAACAAGCAAACAAAGAAAGACACCATATCATTTTCTTTTCCAAAATAAATAAATAAATAAGTAAGTAAATAATCAAAACCCTAACCATTCATATAACCATGGTTTAATTCTTTACACAAACCCAAGTGAGCTTGTATCATGAAACATGATACAAACAAGTGCACAAAAGTATATCACATATACAATGTGCATTTCAAGTGAGAAAATCCATTTAAAGTGAACAAATACTAGTTAATGCAAAGTAATATATCAAATATATAATTATGCATTAAATCATTAAATCAATACTTGATTTAACGATCTGGTCATATCGCATATAATCGACTAATATCCAATGTATCGGCTTATCGAATCAATCCTTGATTCGATAACTAGGTTATATCGCATACAACCAGTCGATACATTCATCGCGAGAATAGAATACGGTATCACATACACGCATTATTCTCGGTCCCGCACATATCTCATATGCGCTCCTATTTCGTTTTGCTTGAGCCAGGAAACCTCTGTGTAGGACTCTAAAGACTCGTCAATACGCCGGCAGCAGATGATGATCATATCAAACATCCACAAGCCGCAAACGGTCTGCTAAACGTAACGGCCACCCGGGTATTGAGCGATCAGAAGATCGACGAACAAGTCCGCTCACACTCCTGTGAATCCAACCAGTAACACTTACCGTACAGTCCGGTCTGTTCGTATGATATGCCGCATATTTCGTCTAGGGGTGGTAAACGTCAGACCCCAGTAGCTTGATAAGTCATGCCGACGTAAGGTCCATAACATTCGTGAAACTACTGATAACTCTTACCAGTATGTCACTGCAACTCTGGCCAGGGATTTCCTGTTATGGCCAGTCGAGCATAGCGCAACATCCACCCCCAATACCGGGAGAGACGAATCCCCTCCTATCGCTCATTGCCTCCATGTGAATTGGGACTGTACCCAAAAACCACCTGTTTGCACGACTCGGTAGAGCCGTGGTAGGGTGGAAATCAAAGCACAGTGGGAGACACACAAGACTCTATGACGATCTCGGGTCAACAGACTAAGCTGTACCAGTGTCACCAGAGAACTGCCATCTGACGTGAGGTATAATACCATCTGGGAGTTCTCGGCGAGTCCGTTCAGTGTATCCAGTCTCCACTGAGCACCCGCATACCATCTCTGATGTCAAACACCAATGGATATGGGATCATCCATCGCCCATCACATGGGTCGAGAAGATATACGCTAGTCTACTCTGGAATATCGATGCCCCGTCTCGATATTCCCACGATTAGGAACAATGAAGGATGTACTCATTGACTACCCAGGCCCCACTAGTATGATCTTCATCATATTCCTGGAAGTCGAGTACACATCCTAAGGGCTTTATCAACATGTAATCAGAGAGACAGAAAGTATACATGTTAAGATAAAGAGCAACCAGATAGCGTACTATCATGTCGAGCAAGAAAGTCCTACCTATATATGTCCCAGCATCCACTACAATATACATCCAATGTACAGTAATGGCCTCTAGGGCATACATATAACTAACAAGATTAATTTAGCGATCGTGTAATCATGGTGAACAATCATTTCATTTCATGTCAATACTTGTCATGGTAAACATGGTAAACAATCATTTCATATCATGGATGCATGTCAATACTTGTCATGGTAAACAATCATTTCATGCCATGGATGGATGTCAATACTTGTCACATCAAGATACTGTGTGCACATACGGACGTTTCCCGATGAGTACCCGCACCGATTCAGATTCAAGAGGCAACCCCTACGAATTCAAGAGATGGCCTCGACATGGATTCAAGAGGTATACGTCATCGTCATGACTATCCTTTGCTCTCAGTGCCATTTTTCTGCTGGTGTACTTCGTTCCGTATACGTTTGTAACCATCTTCAATATATACATGATCAGGACTCTAGTGATGCAATGCAAATGCAAATTCATGAACTAGAGAGCGTAACATCATGAATATTTTTTCACAATGTCAGAACATCATATGGGGTTTCTAAAGGTAAACAATGTGGATTCAAGAGGTAACCTCCCCAGATTCAAGAGGTACACCGTGCATATACTTTGCTCTGGTTCGCATTTTGCTCCACGTCTTACTTAGCTCCGTCATACAATAGCTTATTGGTGCATATACTTTGCTCGGGTTTAGGGTTTTGGGCTGGGTTTTGTTTAAAATTCGAAATTTTAAATTCTTTTTATACTAAAATAATTCTAATAAATCCAAATTAAATCCGAAAAATCCCAAATAAATTTAAAAAACATTCTTCTTCATTTCAAAAAATACAAATCACAACTTTACTTCACTTAAAAATTCTTTCCCCCATCCCACCCCTTTCTTTCTTGAAAAATAAGGACCTCCTTTTTTAAAATAAATATCCGAAAAATATTTAAATTTTGAGCGAAAATATATTCATTTTAAAAACAACGTGGTGGTAGTTAAAACATATATAAACAAAACAACCTTCAATCTTAAGGTACACACCATTTTCCACTGAAATACCTTAATTGTTAAAAATGAAAACCGATTTATGCATGGAAGGAGGTCCACGGAGAACCATCTATGAGCGTCCTTTATTTTGCAAGTCCCAAATATGAGGAGTTTACCTCCTTGTTCAACGCCCCACCAAACAAATACTATTGGTGCTTGTATGTACACCATATTTTGTGCAGCATCACATACCATTTCGATTTGATGTATTAAAACGAAGTAGAAGGACACCCCGCGACACACATAGGTTCCCCCAAACCCGAGAATGCTATAGGGAGGCATCCACCGAAACACAAAATGGTCGGTCCTTGTGCCAAATATGCTAGTCCTCTGTTCTTCTCGTTAATCGAGCAAGATCAAACGACGCCCTTGCTGGACAAGCACCTGGGCCCCTTTTAATCAAAATTATTTTTCTATACTTCCATTTATGCCAAAGACATAACTTTTACCAAAAAAAGCTTTGTGGTTTTTTTGTTCAAATAACAATTAAGAAAAAGCAATGACAGGAACCATGAATTTCTTTATGATAAAAAGTTCCTTTTTAAGTTTGTTATCAGTACACTACATTTTTGATCCATCTCTAGAGAGGTATGAATTTCTTGGAATGTAGACAGACCCAAAAGGGAAATTCGAAGGATTATAAACTATAATGCCATTAGAAGAAGGGACCACTGAAGTCATTTGCCCAATTTGATGATTTTCTTGTTGTCATGTAGAAAAAATTGAAAAATTGTTCACTCGATATCTTTTTTTCCCCTATTTTTTTCTTGAATTTTTTTTAACCGAACAAAAAGAGAAAATATAAATAATTTTTATGTTAACTCAACACAACTGCTTTACACATCTCACATGACAAATAATATTATGGATTTTATCTGAACGTAATAAATGACATCATTTAGTGTGCTATAAGGGTTGACAAACAATCTTAACCGAAACTGAGTCACAGTGTACCCGCAATCTTGATTTTCGTTACTTAGAACTGGCTTGTATATTGTATTTGGATCCAAATAAAAATATGAACAGGATATTGGCTTTTAATAAATTGTTGGGTTGGAAAGCAAAATTTCCCAGTTTATGGTCAGAGAAAGGGAAATCAAGAGAAAAGTGGAAAGAGAGAGCCAACCGTTTTGAATAAAATACTGGTTACTTACTTGTAAACTCATTGTTTTTATTAATGTTACTTCTTTTTTAAGCCTCGTGCAGTCTCAGGTTCATGCACCTTCCCTTTTCTCTCTCTTCCCTCATTTGATGTCTCTTCTCTCTCTCTCTCTCTCCAAAAAAAATAAAATTAAGCCTCCCTTTCTCAATCACAAATCAATCCACACCCATCTTCTCAAATTTGGGTTTTGATCAACAAGTTGAATCTGTTGCTCACCAGACAAAGATTGCTCATCTGGGTCCAAAGGTTTAGCTCTTTTCATCATCTACTTAGATTAGCACAGCTTAAATTTTTTTTATCTTTGTTCATTTCACTCTAAGTTTTTCTACTGATTGAAAAATATTCAAGTTGACTGATTTGCAAGAAGAGTGAATCAGTCAAATCTGATTATCGCGGCTTTGTTAATTAATTTGTTTCCTAATGTAGAAATAGATGTTAAGTGATGTGAACTTGGATTGTTTTTCTTTTATTGGATCTGAATTTTTTTTTGTGAAATTAGCATGCCCTATTTTGAATCTGAACCGTGATTTGAGAGTAGATAATCTGTTAAACCCCCATCTTTTGATTATAGTGACAAATCAGGAGTCTAATTCACATCAGAATTGCATAATGGATTCTAAATGCCAAGAAATATGTATGCATGGTTTCTTGGAGGCTTAGAGTTTGTCAAGATTTATGGGGTCTTATTGGAGTTGTAAAGCCTCACATTGGAGTGATTTAATGGATGGAAGATGCTCACATCAGGATACTTACATGGATTCTAAATCAAAGAGAACCATCTCAATATTTGAATCAATAGTTATAAATCAGTAAAATTTTGAAGATAATGTAAGCATAAGACACAAAGAATCCAAACTAATTTATTACTACAAGTACAAAAGCGATGAATGACAATACTTGAAGCATGTATTGCCGCAACATTCTTTACCAATGCACCAAACTCCAAGGTTATCATGAGGATTGAGAGGTATTGACGCTGGACAGGAACGATAGGGCTGCTAGCCATATGCGTGCGGATGCAAAATGATTAAATCAAGCAATTGATGCAATTTATAATAAAAGACTCTATACGATGCAATGCAAACTAATTCAAGATACCAACACATGAAAAAGAGATCCGAGATCAATAGTCAAGGTAAATAAATAAAATAAAAATATAAGCCAAATATCTGCAATTTGAGCTTCCAATACAAGGAAATCGATTTTACGATGATATAAGGTTGATCCTGGAGATTAATTAACTAGACGCTTTTGGTAAAAATCACAATTATATACCTCAGAAAATTTAAATGCAAATACACTAGATTTGGATTTTTAATTAGTGGTTAGCTAATTGCAAACTTAACCTTAATCAATAAACCAAACTATTCATTTAATACCTTGGTCTCTTGCAATTGCCTTTATTTCTCACCTATGTGCCTTAATATCTTGGAATGAATTAACCAAGCCTTCAAAAATAATTCTCACAGATGACAATTATTGGATGATGCATCATGGCCACATCACATGGAGCAGCAAACCATGCAAATACTTCGGTTCGACTTGGCTCTTATCTATAGTTTGAGGAAAGCTTTGATCAAATCGTTGAATTGGATCCCACAGACCCTATATAGATGGCATCGATCGGCATGCTACGAGTTGACTTTGCTAGATCTGGATATACGATTGGTTAATGCTAGACGAACTATTGGATTTGTTAAGATATGTGGATAACATAGTCTCATATTGGAAAAACTATCAAAGATACATGGGTAAAAGATATAAGATGAGACAAACCTCCATAAGGCTCAAGTCTTATTGGATGGACCTGTCTATATTGAAAGCCGTATATACCCTCATATAAGTAAATATGTAACAGACCCTCTCGTTCGTGTATAATTAAAATTTAATATGGTATCAGGGCTAGGTTGAGCATTCGTGGATTTGTACTCAATAGCACCTCTGAGAGTCGTGTACATGCTTTCGATAGACTAGTCTCTTTGTGCCGCTGATGCACAGTCGTCTACATGCTTTTGGTAGACTAGCATCTTTGTGTCGTTGCACAGCTTTTTACTTGCCTATAAGAGATTAAGCTCTACATTGTACGATCCACAGAATGTTGAGATACGTGGATAACATAGTCCCACGTTGGAAAAATTATGAGAGGTACATGGATATAAAATATAAGATGGGACAAATTTCCGTAAGGCTTAAGTCTTATTGGATGAACCCGTCTATATTGCAAGCACGTATGTACCCTCGTATAAATAAATATGTAACCGATCTCCTTGTTCGTGTATAATTAAAAATCAATAGGATCTATGATGGCTGATTTTTATGGTTGATGTTGGGTATGGTGGCGTGATGATGGTGAATAAATAGAGGATCGACCATAGCCGATTTGATGTCTCAATGTCTCGATCACGGTTGAAGAAAAAGATCAACCATAGATGATGAACGAGCAACCTCCGCAGAGATCTCAAACAAAATTTTAATAATAGAAAATTTCAATCATTTAATTACTAAATCTCAAACAATTGATTCTAGGTTTTCTTATAAAGCAAAACCCTAATTACATTTATTCAATAAAGCCTGTGATTTTTTCTAAAATCACGAAGATGATAAAAAACATCTTAAAACATCTACTCCTATGATATGTTCCCACATAACGTATATTATATTCTAAAGCGTCATCGCGGGCTGTGTCCTTTTTAGTGCTTTTGTGCAGCATTGATTTTTCAATAGTAATATGCTTTTAATACGTGTTTTGTGGGATTTGAATCTGGGTTACTTCCATACCATTTTAAAGTTCTTTTATAGATATTCATTGCTTATTTATGAATCTCAAGTGTTTTGTGCAGCACGCCTTTGCCATTTCATGGACTGCATCAAGCATTGCTTGCTTTGTCATTAGAATTGTTTTATCTCATTCTTTGTATCATTTCGTAGATGATGAAGCTGAATTTGTTATTTCAATGCAGATTTACTCGTATAATATAAACCGTTTGTAAAACAAGTGTAAATGATGGAGCTTAGACCCGCTGCTGATTTGGAATCTGATCAGAGAGAATGTGACAGATTGTGGCCACTCGATGATATTGACCCAAAGAAAGCAAAATTTCCTTGCTGCATAGTTTGGACACCGCTTCCTATTGTTTCTTGGCTGGCACCTTACATCGGTCATGTTGGGGTATGTCGCGAGGACGGCACGGTCTTGGATTTTGCAGGTTCGAATTTTGTGGGCGTAGATAATTTTGCTTATGGAGCCGTTGCTCGATATCTTCAACTAGACCGGGAACAGGTACAACTATGTACAATGGCTTTTTATTTTTTGATAAAATTTTTATGATAAAAACGGGACTTTCTTTTGTATTTAGAGTCTTATTATAGTGAAAAATATAAATGAAATGAGAAGAAACATGAGACAATAATTTAATGTGATTCGGCAAAGCAGGTGTCGAACCATTGTGAGTTTTATTCATGGGGATTCCTTTGGGTTACTTAACCTAATATGACATCTGGGACGCTCATTCATACACATGACAAAATACAAAATAGAAGTATTTTGAAATTGTGTATATCGTGTAGGAGGCAACGCTACCTTAAATAGGCAAGATAAAATATTTCCCTATCAATTTCAAATACTTTCCAACATCAAGCTTGTAAGGGATTATTGGGATCGGTAGTTGAATATTGCCTTACTTCAGTTGCATATATCATAAATTACATGACCTGTTGAGATTTGTCATACATTCAAATCTTGTCATGCCCTGCTTTCCAATATACAATAAAATACGAGATATGATTCGGCCAGTTATGCTACCTACGGTAAGAAAATATCCTTCCATAGTCATATTAAGACTGTCAATCAGTAATCAAGGACAATATAATAAAGTCACTATCACGTGTCCAATATTCCACAATAACGATAATCGATAATCAAGAGTCAATAATATCGGAAGCAATAAATAACGGTCAAGTCTCAAGATCCAAGGAAATAAGAAACAATAAATAGTTGTCCCTTATGGGCTCATACAAGATCCAGTAAAAATTCCATATGAGAAAATAATTAGACCATAAAATAACTAAATAAATAAGACACCTCACTGTTCGGCAATCTTCTCGAAGTACTCACGATCCTCCGATGCTAATGTCAAAAAATCTGGGTTATGCAAAACTCAGACGTCAGAGCGTCATATATAATAATATAATAAATATAGCCGAATTGGAGTACAACATATCATTATTTAGGAATCAATAGCAAGTGAGCAAGCAATAGCATTAATAAAACAAATGATATATATCATGGCAAGGTAAACAAGTAATCGTGTCATATACATCATATAGGTTTATGTCGCTGCGTTATCTATCCTGCAGTTATTTGAAACCAATTAATGTAATTCTTATCGTAACTCAATAGTATATTCTGTCCGCGTCCGGGACAATGGTACAAGTATATCCTGTCCACGTCCGGGAACACGGTACATGTCAATCAGCAATATTATTCCGTCCACGCCTGAAATCACGGTACAAGTCAATAACGTCTTGAGTTACAATTTTGTTCCATTCTTGATTTGCCTTTTCTCCAGGTTTCAAGTTCCATGTCAATTTATCAATATATTGTTTATCTAATCCCAACATAAGAACAATCCAGTACATATACATGTCGTGTCAATCAAGATAATCACGTTAATCAAGTCAATATCAAGAGTTTTTGGTATTTGAGTAAACATTATATTACATGTAATTTGACATAATACAATAGCAAGACAATATTAATAACAATGAATAAGTTGGATTTATTGGGCATGCACATGAAAGTTCAGTTTAAATTATGACCATTACCATAGATTATTATAGGTTAAAACAACATGATAATATTCTCCATTCATTTGTGTTTATTGCATATAGAATATGAGATTATAGTTGATATGCAAACAAATGATTTCAAGCAAAGAAAACCAGGGACATCAAAGGCAATGACAAGCAGGTGAACTAGCAACGAATTTCAATGAGATGGATACTAACTCCTGAATATTTTTATAAAAACCAAAGTAATCTAAAATCAAGGCAAATAGGACAGCTTAGAAATTTTTTCCATCAAAATTCAAGACAAACAGGATAGCTTAGACATGAACTCTGCGAACCCCATTTCTACAATACCGTGTGCAAATCACAGTTCCATTTTAAGTGAAACAAAATTGCGGTTTTGGATACCTTGTTACCAAACTAGGTCTTTACTAATATGCAACAATCTTGAATGATATGCTAGTGTTTCTGATAAAACAAAATAAATAAATATGCAATCATCTAAACAGAATATGAATATAAATTAGTGCTCATTTAGTTTAAATGACTTGAATGATACTGAAATTTCATTCATATGCTTAAATTGGGAACTTGTCATCAAGTTGGCAGTCTTTCCAAATTTAGCTCAAATCTTTTCTTCTTAACATGTTTGAATTGAGGTTAATACAAAGAAAACAATGGTAAAGTTGGGGATTTGAAAGCTAAGTGAAATGACTCAAGACGAAAATAGGACCAGTGCTATCACATCCAAAATCCTTACAGATCCAAACATCGCATGAATAAATTTTCCCTTCTAAAGAGTGTAGCAACAAATATAATCATAGAAATTAAATTATATATCCTATGGCTTTGAAGCAGCCCAGGACATAATAATATTTTCATAGTCAGAATAAACTAATTGTTTACAATTCTATATCTAATTTAGACTCTATGTTCTTAGATAGTCAGACCTAGAATTCAAAATATATTGTTTAAGGAAAATAAACTTGGAACGATTTCTATTAATAATTACAGCAAGTTTAAATCTTTCCATATAGCATGTAGAACAAGTACACGATACTTGCATCGATTCGACGATTTCGCGATAACGGAACAACGATGGAAACGATATTAAGATCTTGGCTTTGGATCTCGATTTGGGTGTAGGCGAGGAAGGAGAAGCAGAAGACGACATTGATGACTGGATCGACGGCAACGACGATGTGGAAATCAACGCTAACGGGGTTCGCTCGGCGTTGGAAATGATGCAACACGGCGATCGTGGTTGGTGGCTGGAGAAAGGGTTCGGTTTTGGATCGCTTGGTCGAAGGTGAAGGTGACGGAGGGATGAAGGGTCCTAGGATTTTGATGATTTGGGATGGGTTAAATTTTGAGAGAGGGATTGTTTTTTTTTAATGCTGTGTAAGAGATGGTGTGGGTTTAATTAAATATGGTAGAGGAAATTGTAAGATTTTGCACTTAAGTCCCAAAACAAAATCTGCTAAGAAGATTTTTCAAAGATTTTGCTATATCTCTTAACCATAAATCTTTTATTTTCCTTTATCCTTTTAACTAATAAATGTTAAGTCTTATCTAACCATAATAATAAAATAATAGGATAGAAAAAAATACGTGCATGCGGGTTGGATATCTTATAAGTACTATATCAATTAGGTATAAGAAAGAGATAAAGCCAAATATCTTTCCTATCTCAAAACCATACATCTTTTATCAATTAAATATTTACCAATCCAATAAATTACCATGGCTCCATAATAACCCAATAACAATAATAATACCAAAATGCAATAACCAAAATAACTCAAACCACCCAGCATATTTATTAATATTACTTTATTCAAGAAATACCGTATGATTGTTTTAGGGTGTTGCAAATCTTCTAGAAGAGAAAGTTACGGATTTAGATTTAGATTTAGATTAGGTCTAAATTTAAATTTAAACTGTTAGTTGAATAAGATAAATTAAAAATCATATTTAAATTTTGTAATGATTTGAGAAAATCTTATTTAATTTAAATGGATTCCTAATTGGATTAAGATTAGAGAAAATATTAATGTGTTTAAATCTTATTCATCTATAAAATGGATGTACTAGAGAGGGTTTGTATGTGAGCCTCAAAAGTTGTAAATTTCTTTTTTTTTCTCAAATTAATAAAATTCTCCATCTATAAAATGGATGTACTAGAGAGGGTTTGTATGTGAGCCTCAAAAGTTATAAATTTCCATTTTTCTCAAATTAATAAAATTCTTTCATCCCGTGGATTTGTGATTTCGATAAACCACGTAAATCATCGTGTTTGATTTATTGTTGTTGTGTGATTATCTTTATCATCAAAGAGGAATTCTAGTTGCTGCGATTCCGCAGAACTGCGCATACAAGGAGAATTTCTAACAATTGGTATCAGGACACTGACAGATTGCCCGAGCAAAGGATGTCGAAGAAGATGTCGAAAGATGACAACCAAGTTCATGGTGGAGAAGTTTGATAGAAAAGGGAATTTTCCTTTATGGCAGAGGGAGGTTCAGAATCTATTGAAAAAAGAGGGAACTCCTTTGGAATTGCGAGACAAGGCGAAGAAATCGACATACATGTCAGATTCAGATTGGGAAGATATTAATTCGAACGCATTACCATCTATCGAGTTTTGCCTTGCGGATGAAGTTGTGCATAATATTATGCAAGAGATCACGACAACCGGAGTTTGGTTAAAATTGGAGCAAGTTTATATGACGAAGAGTCATGTGAACAAGCTTATTGTCAAACAAAGGCTTTACAAGCTTCGGATAAAGGAAGGTGCTTCCTTTTCAAGTCATCTCAATATTTTCAATGAATTGATCAACGATTTGCTGGCACTTGACATCAAAATAGAAGGGTAGGATAAGGATTTGCTGCTTCTTATGTTTCTTCTGGATTCTTATGATAACTTGGTGAATACAATCATGTATGGGAAGGAAGAACTTGAGTTCGACGATATTGTCTCATCACTTTTAAGTCATGAGACAAGGCACAGGATAAAGTTGACTCGGATTCAAGTTCGTCAGGATTGATAGCTAAGGAAAGGGGAAGATAGAAAAGCAGAGAATCGGATGAAAGAAATCGGTCCAAGTCCAACTCTAAAGGTACAGAAGATGGATGTTATTTTTATAAGAAACCGGGTCACTTCAAAAGAAATTGTATATCATACATAAAGTATATTGAGAAAAAGGAAGGAAAGGTGTCTATAAAAGACAATGATTCGGCTAGTGTTGTCACGGAATCGGAGAATCATCAATGCGAGATTTTGTCTAGTATTGTTCAGGAGTCATGTGACTTATTGACAGTACACGACGACTAGGCGGATTCTTCCGATAATTGGATCTTGAATTCTGGTTGTTCATATCATGTGTCTCAATAAGGAGATGTTAAGCACCTACAAATATTATAGCGGAGGTAGAGTTTTGATGGGGAATAATTCAGAATGCAAGACCGTAGGGATCGGTAAAATCAAGGTAAAGATGTACGATAGAATGGTGCGAACTTTAACAAACGTCAACATGTTCCGGATTTAAGGAAGAACTTGATCTCTCTCGGAGCTTTAGAAGTAGCGGGATGCAAACTAACGGCGCAAGGTGGAGTATTGAAGGTCTCCAAAGGGGTTTTGGTATTACTCAAAGATGAGCGGCTTGCAAATTTGTATTGGATGATAGGCAGCACCGTGACTGGTGGTGCAGCTATTGAAGAGATGAAAGATGAAGTTCAAGAAAGGAAGAACAAGAAGGATATTTCAAGAGTTTTGCATATGTGTCTAGACCATATGAGTGAAAAGGGATTAAGAGAGTTGCATGCTAAAGGGTTGATGAATGGTGTAAAGGAGTGGCGTTTGGACTTCTGCAAATTTTGCACTGTGTGAAAGCAGCAAAAAGTGAGTTTCAAGGAGGCAATATACAAGACTCAAGGCGTTCTAGATTACATCCATTCGGATGTATGAGGGCCATCTCCGACTCGATCAAAGGGAGGTGCAATGCATTTTGTGACATTCATCGATGAATTCTCTCGTAAAGTATGGGTCTACTTTATGAAACACAAGTCAGAGGTGTTTAATCATTTCAAGGAGTGGAAGCAGCGGTAGAAAAAGAGAAAGGTTGACGGATAAAGTTCTTAAGGTCAAATAATGGTGGAGAGTTTACCTCTATAGAGTTCCTATAATTCTGCAAGGATCAGGGTATACAAAGACAGTTTACGGTGTCGGATAAGCCCGAACAGAATGGGTTGGCAGAGCGTATGAACATGACAATATTGGAGGGCCCGTAGTATGAGATTACAATCCGGATTGTAAGATAAGTTTTGGGCAGAGGCAGTTTATTATGCGTGCTATTTGGTGAATCGATCGCCGTCTACGACCATAGATCTTCAGACCCCAGAAGGGTTATGGACAGGAAATCCTGTATGTTATGATTCGTTGAGAGTGTTTGGGTGCCCTGCATATTCACTTGTGGATGCGAATCGGAGAAATAAATTGGAGTTGAAATCGAAGTCCTACATCTTTATTGTGTTCCAAAAGGGAGTTAAAGGCTGCAAACTATGGCCCCCAGAGAATAGAAGATCGTTCGTTTCGTGAGACGTCATTTTTTATGAAGGGTCTATGTTAAAAAGATGTAGACAAGTATATGAATGCAAAAAAGAACGGTAGACAGTTATACATCAAGGAGACTTTAATTGATGTGGATTTGCAGGTTTCTCAGAGACAAGATGAGAACATCGATACGTGGAGTTCCAGGATTCTCATTGACAAGATGAGAACACCGATACACCTACAATGCCTGTGGGTGTTGAGGTGAACCATGAGCCCAAGATAGAAGATCACCACCAAACCCATGAGACCTAAGAGCATGATACTATAGCGCTTCGCAGATCACAGAGGACATGTTGTGCACCAGTCAGATATGGATGGGATGAGAATGAAGTTTCTTTCGCATTAGTCACTGAGAGTGGCGATCTAGATGACTACGAAGAAGTCATGCATCAGGATAACAATAGTAGTTAGCTAGTGGCTATGACGGAGGAGATGGAATCTCTCAGGAATAACGAGACGTGAAGATTGGTAGAGCTACCATAAGGAAAGAAAGCTATAGGTTGCAAATAGGTATTTCGAAAGAAAGGACGACAATATAATGCCTGGTTAGTGGCCAAAGGTTAGTGGCTAAATGCCTAGAAGGAGGGGTTGACTATAATGAGATATTTTCTCCTGTAATCAGGCATACTTCAATCATAGTGTTACTGGTAATGGTAGCGTAGCACAACCTTGAGTTGGAGAAGATGGATGTGAAAACGTTTCTGCATGGAGAGTTAGAGGAAACCTTATATATGAATCAACCAGAAGGATTCGTCGAGCCGGGAAGGGAGTCATATGTATGCGATATCAGAAAGTCATTCTATAGGTTAAAACAATCTCCAAGGCAGTTGTATAAAAGGTTTGATACATTCATGATTGGAGTCGGTTACATGAGATGTGAAGCTGATCAATGTGTATACTTCTAGCGCTATGAGGATTCGTCAATATATCGTTTGCTATACATCGATGATATGTTGATAGTGGCAAGAAGTATGTAACAGATTGTAGAGTTCAAATCGCAACTCAGAATGTAATTCGACAAGAAGGATCTCGGTGCAGCAAAGAAGATCCTCGGGATGGAGATAAAGTGGGACAGGAAAGCAGGCACTTTATGATTATCTCAGAGGAAGTATATTGAGAAGATTCTGAAATGATTCAGAATGGATGAAGCGGGTTCGGTGAGCACTCCTATCGTCAGCCACTTCAAACTCTCATCCGAGCAGTGTCCGTCAAAAGAGGAATAGAAGAAAAAATGCCCCGGATACCATATGCAAGTGTGGTGGGATCTCTCATATATGCTATGGTATGTACGAGGCTAGATATAGCAATTGTTGTGGGCTTGGTAAGTTGTTACATGTCAAATCCAGGAAAAGTGCGTTGAGAAGTGGTAAAGTGGATTTTACGATATCTTAAAGACACTCCAGATATAGGTCTGCTATTCCAAAAGAGAAAGGAAAGTGGATCGAAAGTTTTGGTTGGGTATGTGGATGCCGACTATGCGGAGGTCGACTACTGGATATACATTCACTATGATGGATGGACCCAGTAGTTGGAGATTGTTACATGATATAGTAGCGTTATCAACAACAGAGGCAGAATATGTAGCAATGGTTGATGCATCTAAAAAGCTCGATAGTTAGGAGGATTAGTCAATGAGTACGAGTTTGATTATTTGTGTACTCTAATCTTTTGTGACAACCAAAGTGCTATTCATTTGGCAGAAGGTCAGACTTTTCATAGTCGAACCAAGCATATAGAGGTTTGTTACCATAAGATTCGGGAGTGGAGGACAGACAAGCAGGTGGAGTTGATCAAGATCAACACCAAAGAAAATCTGGCAAATATAATGACTAAGACGGTTCCCATAGCGAAGTTCAAGGAAGCCTTGACCTTCGCACAAATTCTTCGTCATTAAGGCAAAGGGCTACCCCGATGGAGGGAGTCACGGATGGAAAAGAAAATGGATTTTAGATAGAAGATGTTGAAAACACGTGAAGGCTTATGCAAACAATTTCAAGATTCGGCATGTTGAATGCATACCAAGGTGGCGATTGTTGAGATTTGTCATGCATTCAAATTTTATAGGAGAGAAAGTTACGGATTTAAATTTAGATTTGATCTAAATTTAAATTATTAGTTGAATAAGATAAATTAGAAATCATATTTAAATTTAGTAATGATTTGAGAAAATTTTATTTAATTTAAATGGATTCCTAATTAGATTAAGATTAGGGAAAATCTAATGAGTTTAAATCTTATTTATCTATAAAAGGGATGAAATAGAGAGGGTTTGTATGAGAGTCTCAAAAGTTGTAAATTTCCTTCTTCCTCAAAATAATAAAATTCTTTCTCTTCTCGTGGATTAGGCGATTTCGCTAATCCACGTAAATCATCGTGTTTGATTTATTGCTGTTGTGTGATTATCTTTATCATCAAAGAGGAATTCTAGTTGCTGCGCCTCCGCAAAGCTGTGCATACAAGGAGAATTCCTAACATGACCTTGAGAGAAGAAAACTTTATTCTTGATCTTGCAAAACTTCCTTCTGATTGTATTAAATATCATCTGGGATTCGGGCTGCATTTATCTTACAACAATATTGTAAAGCGTTTCTATCTTTGAAATTATAATTGCTTAAGATCTAACCGCTCCTAATGACAAGGTTTGGCTGAAGATAACCACATATTAATTTTTAATTTTTTTGGGTATTTCTTCTTTATATCTTTGGAAAGAAAAAGGAACGGAAATAGTGTACCATCTTACTCAAAAAAAAAAAGTTTAAAGTGTGAGATTTAGATTTTACCAACAAAAATTGGCTGGACGATTCAATACACTGGCACAACGGCACATCGTGTTCATATGTTGCAGTGAGCAATTCATATTTAATATCGACATTTTCTTTCTTGGCAGTGCTGCTTCCCTCCAAATCTATCCGGGCACATGTGCGGACGGTCATACATGCACTTAGAACGTGGGACGGGGATCTCTTGGGACGATTCTCTAAAATCAAGCACACAACATTTTCAACACAAGTCCTACAACCTGTTCACATGCAACTGCCACTCGTTTGTGGCCAACTGCCTCAATCGGTTAGCATACAAGGGATCGTTAAAATGGAATGTGATAAATGTTGCGGGACTTATTCTGTGGAAAGGGAAATGGGTCGATGGCATGGCAGTCATCAGGTCATTCTTCCCGTTTTTTGCGGTGACATGCATTGGAATTTTCATGGCTGGTTGGGCTTTTCTTATTGGGCTTGCTTCGTTCTCGTTTCTTCTCATCGGGTGGTTTGTTTTCGGCACATTTTGTATGAAGAACTTAATAGATACTTAATTTCTTTTATCTTTTTCGATTTTAAAAGAAATTCTATCAAGATGTTACTCATCTTGTAGCCAATGTATGTTGTACTATGGTTCTAAGCTGGCAAAATAAAGACCAACAAGCTTTCTGGATTTAAATGTGTTGATCATTATTCATTGTTACTTATAATTGCCTGAAATATTTGAATCTGTTTGTGGTTTATGAAAACTCTTGATCATGTTTTTATAGTTTTGTGTGTTGTGTACTTTTTATTTTGACAAATTGAAAATCAAGGAACTGTGATTTTGTTCCATTCATAGCCTCTGGTGAGAATTATTTGGACTAGTCATATTTTGAGTTAGCTCGGGATATTTCGAAATATGATCATGATAGAAATCTCTTCTCCCAACTGTGATATAATGGAATATGTGTAGAATTTCAGCGGATTATTCAATACCAAAAAACTCTAATTATCCTTGTAAATATATAGTTGGAGAAGCGCGTCTTTAACTGCAGTAGTTGAAGCTACATGCAACTAGAGTCGATAGAGATACTAACAAATCCTCAATTCTTAGTGGACCCCCATGTTGAATTCAGCCACAGATCCACAGTAAACAATATCCTTTCTCTAAAATCTTTGAGGCCCTCCTCCAATGAAATCCCATTTGCATTTTCCACCATTCTCTAAGCTAACAACTTCAAACTAGCCATTTTTATTTTTATTTTCTCTCTTCCTCAGAACCCAACTCCAATGCCTGGCACAATCCAAGTCTCTGGTATTAACTACCAACTCATATCTTTCACTCAAATTATTTTAGCAATGAAGTCCTAACTCAAATTTTTAGTTGTAGGCTTGATGGATTCCCCAAAAGCAGAAGTAGGGAACAGTTGTTTCAGTTTGAAGGGTAGGTTGAATACTCTCTTTCCATTTGTTTTATGTATTTTTACGCTTTTTTTTAGCATTTGGATACTATTGTTGCAGTTGCTATGGGGAGGAGAGAGTACCAGAGCATGGGCCATGGAGACTGCTCAATGTGAGTTACCTGCTCTATTTTTTGTTTTCATCTCTCCAATTGAATGAGAGAAGAATACCTATGAAGAGAATTGTATTTCTCTTACTAGGGATCACTGGGGAAGTAAATTACTTAAATTTTGTTGAATGAAAGGTAATCACTTGAACAGAATTCCATTTTTCTTCTTGTTGTTTGTATTATAGTCCCCTCCTCTGCATGAAAACTCTGAAATTGTGATGAGGGGGTGAGGAATATAATTTTTATTTTTTAATCCACCCTCTGCGGGCCGACCCTTTCGGCCGAAACCTGGACTTTTGCACTGCGGTATCTTTCCTTTTCCTTGTTCTTTATAAATCCGTGTGTTGGGGTCAAAATTTGCACCCCGGTTGACCAAATCAAAGTCAAGGTCAACCTTAAGCCAGGCGGGCCCAAGCCCAAGCAAGTGGGCCAATCCCCGGGTCGAGCCCGAACACGAAGCGTCCGGCCTTCCGCCATGCCAAAATATAGATCATGTAATAAATAATTTTTATGTAATTTTTTATGCATGAATATATGCAAAATGGGCATAAAACCAAATTTTTGTAAAGTCCATGGCTTATGTGCAAAAAGAAATGACACATGAGCCATGGGATGGCCAACATGCCATTTTTGTAAAGCCCAAGGGGCTATATGTAAAGTGTATAGCCTATAAAGGCAAGAATAATAAAAATATCCCAACAACTTTTTCTCTCTCCAAAAAATCCAGATCTGTGATCTTCTTCTTCCTCAAGATTCTAAAACCTTCTTTTTTCTTTTGAATTAAATCAAGAGTTTTACTCTTCCTTTTATAAAACAAAATAATTTTTCACCACAAAACCCACAAAGGGGAACTCAGATCTGCCATCAGATCTCAGAAAAGAGAGATTTTTAAAATCTTATACTTCTTGATCTTTAAGATCCGGCCAACAAAGGAAGAAGAAGGAGACATCTCCAAAAACCTCATTTTGGGAAAGAACTAGGGCTAAAGGGGAGAAGCCCTTCATCAGCTTCAAAACATTCTAAGAGTTTAACTCCTCATATATATATATATATATATATATATATATATATATATATATATATATAGAGAGAGAGAGAGAGAGAGAGAACAATAAGTGCTCCTTTCTGGGAGTACAACTCCCATTGCAGGGACCAAGTCTTTTTTGCGCTCAGAGCGCCAGCGCCCAAAGCGCTAGCGTCCGATCGCCCACGTGCTGACACGTGGTGTGCTAACGCTCAAAAAGCTAGCGCCCATATGCTGACACATGGTGCGCCAGCGCTTAAGCGCTGGCGCACCATGTGTCAGCACGTGGGCGTTCGGACGCTAGCGCTTTGGGCGCTAGCACTCTGAGAGCAAGAGCGCCAACGCTCTGAGACACGTGGTGTGCTAGCGCCCAAAGAGCTAGCGCCCAAAGCGCTGGCGCTTTTCCCACACATCCTTTGGATGCCCTTTCCTTTTTTATATATATACATGTATACACACACACATACTCTACAACACTGTCCCTCTCAAAAAAATTTTGGGCCGGGACGCTGCCCCGCATCCCGTAAGGGGGCTGCTAGCCCCCTTGACCCTTAGCCCGCTATCCGGATAGCGGAAACCCCGTAAAAACTCCGCGTGGCTCCCGATATACCCAAGCCCCCTCCAAAACTAAACACATGTACACTGCACATTGAGTTCGCATGACCAGTTTAACCCTTTAATCGGAGGTTCCCTCGCTCCAAAGGCAAGGGGTAATTAACGACAGCTTAGTTCACGGCTGCCGGAGATTCGGATCCCCACAATCAATAAATCCCAGCCTACCCTAGGCAGGGGGAATCTGTACTGTGCCTGACAAGCACGCGCGTATTTCCATCTCAATGGGGTGACGAAAAACACCCTACACCGTGTTTAATGCATGCCTGGTGGGATTTGAACATGGGTTGCTCGGATACCATCTTAAAGTTAACTCCAAATTGCGCATAGATACCAGGGACAATAAATTAATATAGCAATCATTTTTATACAAGTGATGCCTGTGGGTGCAGCCCTTTGGTGTCAATCCGTGAGAACTTGATTGTCGTGATCGAGGATGTTGAGGGGAACGAAATATTCAAATCAGGTTAGACATTTATCTCAACAAATCTTTCATATGAATATTTCTTTTATTTATAACATATGATAAAAAGGTTTACAAATTGTTGACAGAATTTAGAACCATGTCAGTTGTGGAGAAAGGTCTTCTTGAGGATTCTTTTCCTCTCAAATCTGACGGGTTTGTCCGCATGAAGCTACAATTCTCACTAAGCCAAGAAGAACTCATGCGAATTCGAGAAATGGTATTTTATTATATTTTAATTTTTTTTTATGGAAACCGTTGAAAGTAAAAACCAAATGATGGGACTTTAAAGATAGTCCCACATATACAACAAAAAAACACACACATAGATATAAGATATAAGATGAGTCAAATCTTAACAAGGCTTGAATCTTATTATTGGAACCCACTTATATTAAATGCTCATGTTATAAAAAGCCCATCACTCGCTCAACTCTAAATAAACTTTTAACTTTTACAAAAACCTTCAAGCTTGATCCAGTTATGAAATTTGCAAAATAAGGCACCATTTTTCTGTTTTCAATTTGATAATTGTGGCAGAGGGAGTCCGCTCAAAAAAGGAAGCGCAGGGAGCAGCTTGAGACTGAAACCAAGGCTTCTGTTTCAGGTAACATTACAAGCTACAACAATACCATTAGCGCCGGTTTTAATGAATTTTGCAACTTAGTTATTGTAGCTTGAAATATTTCAGGAAAGAGAGATGAAAATTGGATCACATACTCCACTGATGAAAGAGCACCCTTTGATCAAATTCAGAAAAGAAACCCAGTTAAGGATTCTTTACGACTTTATGAAGGAAAGCTAGCAGGATCTTTCAGTTTAAATGCTATAAAAGCGTGATTTGATCATATATACATCGAATGCTTACAGTCGTGCTAAGTTCTACGAAAATAGCATTCCTCTTCATGAATCATCGATATGCCAGAAAATGTTTTCGATAGCATTTTGGTTTAACTTGTAACCGTCTTTTACCTGTTTTCTATTTTGTGTGCATAGCTTTTTCTTCTTAAGACTATAAGCATAGTTTATTTGAAGATCAGGAAAGTTAAAGATTTCAATTACACCGTGTCAATTTTCGTAAATGCAGATCCAAGTGGATCATCTCGCCATGAACCATTGCAAGCTTCTGAACAACCATCAGAACGCTCTTTCGAAAATGATTTGGTTCAGCACATTGAAGCACATCAAGAGAAAACACTAAATTCTGAACCACCTCTGGAAGTTCCTAATAAGTTTCAAATTTCCTCGGAAGCTGGTTTAGATCGTAAAATGTCAGTAAATGCTGCTGAACATAGCTGTTGTAATTCTGCTCAACCGAAAGAAAAGCAAAATCGACGCGATGTGAAAAAAATGGTAACTGCTTTTGAAAATAATCTATTTCAGGTACTTATTTTATTTCAATATATAGTTTTTATTCGCTTATAAGCAGATAGAGGAACGTGAAAATGACAATCAAAATGCAGGCACCAGATCATCACTTTGACCCAAGAATTAAATCTTCGCTACTCAAGGTTGAGGCAAATTCAGAAGAAAGTTGTAAAAATAAAATTAAAGTTCCTCGAAAGTCATTTTCTTCAGGGATGCTGTCTGATTTGGTGTCGCAACCAAATCCAAAGTCTTCACGATCAATTTTTCTGAAGAAAAAAGAAGAAATAGAGAATGTTGGTTCTGGCCAAAGATTAGAATTTACGAATGAACATAAACTCAAAAGCCAAAATTCATTGGAACTGATATCTGCTAAAGAATCAACACTTGTTACAAAGACGGTCATATCTGATAGATTTAATGCGCCTGTAAAAGAAAGGGGTGATCATGGGTCTATTGAGTTTAATAAAGTTTCTGCTTTTTCCTTGAAGAGAGATTTTAAAGAAGCCGAAGGAACTACAAAGGGAAATGGAATTCTGAATAGGGACTCAATTACGTTGTCCCTTAGTGGTGAAGGACCAAAGACTAGTGATAGCAGAGGTGATGGTAATCGAATCATTGAACATAGTGCCACCGATCATCTTCAACTCCTGGAAAATGTAAAAATTGAAACTCTGCACACAGAGGAAACACATGTATCGAGGAAAGTTATTACTGATTCTGTGAATATAGGTGAGCCTAGTAGTCTGAGCAATGCAACTCCGATTGAAACCGCCGAATTCTTAAGATATGATGTCAATGATGCTGCAATGACAAAGGACCGTGAATTTCCGGATATGTCGACTGTAAGTAAAACTGCAGATTCAATTTCCAACAATGTAAAAATCGAACGTGTGAAGGAAACTCGAGTTACAGGAAAAGATTTAGGCAGGTCAGAAAGAAAAGATTCTTTTAGGGATCTGAGCACATGCATAACAAAGGAAAATGAAAGTGAATGTTTTGGAAGTCGTTCAGTGAGTGAATTTATAGCTGCAACTCCAAATGACGCAGTGGAAGTTGTAACATATTTTGATAACGATGGATGCCCTTGTGGAAACCACGATGTTTGGAGCAACCGACGACCATGTATCACCACTGGGAGCAGACAACTAAGAGATCTTGTAGGATGCTGCACTAAATGCGGAGAAATTAATCCGATAGAGGAAAATTCATCAATAGAATACAGTGATCAGGTCAACAATCCTATATTTTCTAGCCACACCGGAGTATTCTTTTGATATGTTATGATGCACCGTGTTTAGAATATAATTATGTCTCGACCCTCGTCATAACTTTGGAGTTCTGGTGAAGTGGCGGTGACATTTAAAGAAACTCTCAAGGAAGGGGATGCACACACAAAAGTCTAACTCTCGAGACTCTTCCTTCTAATAATGGATCCCTTGTATCTAAATATTCATGTTTTCTTTTATCAATTTATACATGCAATATTTGTAAAATCTAAAATGAAATGCAGGATACGATGCCTGAGGACGAATCTATCGAAGTGAACAAGAATGGGAAGAGTTGTTCATCTGCAAAACCAAACCGTGAAAGTTCAGTGGGTATTTCAAAATCCAATGGAGGTTTGATCGAACAGGTTTGCTTCTCTTCTCAATATATTAGCGGTATGATTTGTACTATTACCTATATATCTGTTATAATTTTGTGAAACTACTTTTTCTTTTTGGGGATTTGCTCGTTCATGAAATTTGGGGTTGAACTGCTAATTAAAAGAAAAGCCGAATTCTCATAATCTAGTTTTTTCCCAGAACTCTCAAGTATGCTCACATTGTAACATATAGTTTTCCCCTGTAGTATTTGTTTTCTTTTTCCTTGAAACCCTAACAATTCTTTCTACAATCAATGAAAGTTTTTGCCACATAATTTTTATAACTCCTGGTGTTGTTTACTTTGCAACTAATTGAACCCTTCAAAACGAATATGGTATGTCAATAATATTTATATCCTGCAGGGAGTAAGAATTGCTGTTATTCTAGTTGCCGGGGCACTTATTTTCAATACAAGACAACATAAGCAGAAGTAAATTCTAGCGCCCTTCGTCTCAATTCTATGTAAGTTCAAAGATCCATGCTGCATTATCAGGAATGCAACAAACGTTTTCCGTTAGCAGAAAGCACACCGGATTCATCGAAGTTTGCATTTCTGTCTTGTTTCAGATTTATTTTTTGTATGCAGCCATTGATGTATACGAAGATATGTAAAAACTTGCCGTCAGTCGATTCTTGTGTCGAATTCTTTTCTGTGCTGCTATATATAATTGATCTACCATTCTTGTATTTCGAAGATCTCTTATTATTTTTCAAATCTATAGAGTAAACTTTAAACCATTTTTACCAGATTATTGAATTTAGAAAGGAATAAATGTCCTTGAAGAGGCCAGCATTTTGTTTCTTGAAAGGACACAATCATGGGGATGAAATGAGGAAACCAAATTTTTATTACATGTAATGAGCGAACATTTATTTACTTTTGCATTCTTTATGAAGAATTACAAGCTTAGTACTTTTGTCGAGAAATATATTTGGGTACTTTACTGTTCTCATATTATTATTGTTCTTTGGTTTTTTGGACGTCGCAGAAACCATGCATAAATTGGTTTCTTATGAACCTGAAAATAGTTTCTTCACTACTTATAGCTTGTGTTTTCATATATCGCATGATCAAATTCTATTGAAAAATCGCATTTTAAAAAATAGGGAAACTTGCAATTATAAATTCGGGATAATTTTTATTTGTATGTACCCCTGCAATCTTTTTCTTTAATCTATGTATACCCTCCTCTTATTATTTGTGTATTCTCCCCTCAAATTTTAAATCTGACGTGTTTCATAAACCCCATTAGTTGTCAAAGTGGATGTATATAAAGATGATATTAAGTTTTTGTTAATTCTAAGTTAATTGCATTTTTCTTATAATTTTTAATTTAACCTTTTATTTTCATTGCTAAATTTGTTGTTTACCTTTTACTAAACTTAATCTTTATAATAACCGCTAAAACCTTCATGATTAGGGTCATATTTAAGAGAAATGATTACAATGTAATGAAATAGATTATAAAATGATAAATTAGTATAAACTAAGAACAATTCAATAAAAGTTTGAAAAAATTATTATTATTATTATTATATAATAAATAAAAATGATTAAAACTTAAAATATTGGAAATAATATTCATTTTTTTTATTTTGTACTAAATAGACCAAGAAAGGTTTATTTTTACTACTTGAAAATTGTGAAGTTTAGAGCAACCGATAATGAAAAGATTTTTTTTAATGACAGTTGGATTCAAAGGGGTATATCTATCTATTATATAGTGCAAAAGGTAGGGGGTCTTCAATTTTAAAATTGATTTGGACCTTTGCCTATCTAATTGGCAAGAGAAATTCCTTAAAAAATATAAAAAATCAAAACTTAAATTATAACTGCAACTTACTCCACACATCTTTTTTAATAACTCCACAAATCTCTCTCTCTTTCAATAGGGAGAACGTGCATCGCACGTGCAAAACATTAGTAATATATATCTATATCTATCTATTATATCATGTATAAGGCAGGGAGTTTCCAATTTTGAAATTGATTTGACATTTGGCTATCTAACTGGCAAAGAGAAATTCCTTAAAAAAATTTAAGAAATCAAAATTCAAATTGTAACCGCAACTAACTCTGCTCGTCTTGTCCAATAACCAACTCCATGAATCTCCCTCCCTCCCCCCCTCCCTCTCTCTCTCAATAATATAGAAATAACGTGTATCGTACGTGCAAAACATTAGTAATATATAAATATAATAGAGAGGGCATATATAAATACTAAAGTTTACCAGGAGGTATTTTCAAAATATCCTATAAATTTAAAATAAAAAAAGAGTGGTGGTCAGGAGGTATTTTCAAAATATCCTATAAATTTAAAATAAAAAAAGAGTGGTGGTCTTTTCGCATTATTTTAATCTAGCATACCATTGATTCTGCATTATCAAATCAAAATTGTTACCGGCTCAATTAGTCAACTTGACTTGTATTCATGGTGAAAAAAAAGAAGAAAATTGACTTGTGATTGTGAAAAAGAAAAAGTAAAGTAGGTAACCACTTAATGGAAAAAAGAAAAAAACCAACACTTGACTCCATATGCTTGGCAAACCATTAAGAGCTAAAGTTCAAAAATAAAAAGGAGGCATCCATATACAATCCCTAAGAAATATTGGGTAAAATGCATGGTAATACAATAATGTTTCCATTTTCTACAGAATAATACCATATAGTTTTTTTTCCAGCACTTAAATAACACAATGTTTTGCACCGTTAGCAATAAGCTACCCTCCGTTAACTGGCCGTTAGAAACGTTGCTCACGTAACTTGCACGTGTGCATTTTTGGACAACTTTTCCCTTGGTTATATCAAATTATAAAATGAAAAAAATGAAGAGAAAAATCCTAATCCTGACCTAAGCCCTAACCCAACCCATCTTCTTCCTCTGACTTTTTTAGATTCTCGAAAGTGTCACGCCCCGCTTCCCAAATTATAGGGGCGAAAACACAATAAGGCCCGCGACGTATTTATACTGATAAGCACACCTTATCGGTTTAAATATGCTAAGCGTATGGACCAGATAATAAATGCAAGAATTGAAATCACACAAACATTATCTTATTACAAAGCAAATTCAAAATTTATTACGAATTCTACATGTTCCAAACTGCAATAAATAAAAGAGTTGAAAGCAAAAGCCATTACAGTCGGCTATGAAACTAGAAATCTGCGTGTCTAGTGAAGTCTTATATGTCCTCCCCGTCGGGTTCCAGCTTAAAGGTCGTTTCTTCAGTGCTACCTAAATCACCTAACGAACAGTTCAAGAAAAAAAGTGGAGAAATGCCCGTCAACGATCTTGAACTCGGTAAGCCCCCCACATAAGCAATAATATGCGAACAATAAGGGAACATATCAATAATCATAAAATGAACATGCAGGGAAATAACATAACTGATGAGCAATATGGTGTGAAGCATATAATGCAGCTGCTAAGTTAACGTAGAGTTTAGGTACCGAGCGTCCGACTTACTTTGAAAGTATTCCATTTGTACCACGGAACAACGGATTCATGAAATTCACGAGATTTAGGAGTTAGCGTATCGTTCCGGCTTGGTATCACAACAACACGAGGTCCATATATAGTTAGTAAGTGGACTTCGAAGCAATTCGCACAACCCATTTTCAATCTACCCCAAATTCCGTCAATAACCAGCATGCAATGATAATTTTTTTGCAATTCAAACAGGCGTCACGAGATACATGTATCCATTGTAAGTGTAAGTCAAGTCCATGGTTTCACGGGTTCATGAGATTCACGTCTGAGGACCATTGTGCACGGAATCGTGAGATTCACGTCTGAGGACCATTGTGCACGGAATCATATCATAACATGGATATAGGTATAGGTGTCACGACCCGAAATTGGCACATGACGACCCTAATACCACGCAACGTCTACAGGCGTAACGCGGTAAAAGAAAGCCCAAAACCCAGAAATCTAAACCATTAAAAGACAAGAAAAGATAATAGAAGTTTTGAAACATTTGAAATCTCAATCCAAATTCTTTTAAAAGTCCAACTTTTCTTCCTTTAAAATTTTGACAGCACCTCTTTTGTAAAAACCTGCCCCAAAAATAGGTACAACATAAATATAAATAAAGAATTTCCAAACAGGAGCAAATACACGCCCAAAGGCGGAAAACAACCACCACAACAGATATACGACGCAGTAGCGAAGAAATAAAGACGATATAAATAAAACTGCATAAAAAACCTCCAAGTCACAAAATAATATACAATATCGTTCTCACATCAAGTCTCTACGTCAACATGAAAGTAGTAAATAGAGAGTACAAAGATACAACGAATATACAATACAACAACGAATAACCACAAAACCCACCTAAAGATAAACTGCACACTGTGAGCCGATGCGGTATCCGTAGCAAAAGATGATAAGATAGATGAATAGCCTACCTCGACTACTCTGCGGAACAACCTGCAAAACAACTGTGGCACAACGGGAGTGAGTTGCCAACTCGTGAATAGTAAATAACATATACAGGTAATCGCAAGTATGCACGTACAACGCGAATCTAACATATGCAATTAATAGCAATAAAAGTCATATGAATGCAATAATCATGAAAGGTACACTAGCAGGTACAACTAATACATGAAGCAATAATATATGACAATCGGTATGCAATAATCAAGCAATAATGATATGAAAATGTATATATGCAACAGTCATGAAAGGTACTCTAATAGGTACAACTAACACATGAAGCAATGCATATAAAATGAAGTATGTAAATGCAACAGTCATGAAAGGTACACTAACAGGTACTACTAATACATGAAGCAGTGCATAAACAATAAATGTGAAGTATGGAATGAAATATGTCATTTTCACGGAATCCTGATATCGTGGTAGGATCAAAATCCATCAAGACAATCTAAATCCCAATTTCTCAAATCAGCCCCCAAATTGGCTCTCATATCATTAAAGTCTCACAAATCCTGAATGTACAACATCAAGTAAATATCATATATCCTGAATGTACAAAATCAAGTGAATCTCATATATCCTTTATGTACAGTATCAAGTAATCTCAAATGTCCTAAATCCAATATAAAGTGAATCTCTTATATCCTAGGTATGTTTGCATGAATAAATATGATGAAGTATATGAATTTATATGTATACATATATATTAGCGTCCCATTCTACTAATATATATATATATATATCAGCGTCCCATTCCACTGTTATATATACTTAGAAGTAAAAATATCATGAAAACAATGTGTCAAGTATCGACACAGAAATACTCAAATCTATACGTTCCTCGAATCGTAAGTGTCCGGTATCGACACCCGTGATCCACGTATCAGTCTTTCTCATATTTATACGTTCCTCGAATCGTAAGTGTCCGAAGTCCCCACCTGCGAACTTACAACATTAAAACAATATAACAGAAATATATTAGCAATAGACTCAAAACACGTACAAACTACATTTGACCGACGCAACAACACAAAACATACTCTCAAGTGTTCGTATTGTGGCTAACGTGCATAGCGACACGACGAAAACAACTTAAGCGCAAAACCACACAAAGTGCACGATCCGTGTCGTATAACGTATCGCGCTTAAACGAAACACAAGAAACTACCCATGTGATCTCATATTTTGTATACAGAGAAAACTCAACAACCAAACAAGACCAAAAACACCTAAACCACTGCAGACACCTACCCAGAAAAACCCAAACCCTAACTCTAACCCCAAGCCGAGGTCGCCGGAATTTCTCTTCTCGTCGCCGGCCGAGTCCAAGCTCCAGGGGTCTGTGCTCCAGGTGATGTCCTATGGTCTCAGGTACAACACAACTACTTTGTTTGGTTTTCTAGTAAAAACTTCGGGTAACAGCAAATCACAGATGTCATATACGACACTAAAAATATGATATTATGCACAAAACTTAATTTTAAACATTCTAAACTAAATCTAAAAATCTACACAACACAAAATCTATATAAAGAACAGATAGAGATCATTACCTACACAAAAGAACTCAAATATCCAATCTTTGCACACTCCATGGCATCCAAGAGGCAAATCCAAGAAAAAGGTGTGATTTTTGTGAGATTTGTGAAGAATTTGATGAATTTGTGATGGAAAAAATGAAAGTGTTCAGTTGTAATGAAAGGAATGAATAAAATGAGAAGGGAAAATGAGTAGGAGAGAGAGAGTGAGAGAGAGTGTATGAAGAAATGAGAGAGAGAGAGGTGAGGTTAAGGGCGAGATAAGTGCACCAATGCAATTAATGCACCATTAAAGCTTTCACACACACCTCATCACTCTCAAAAACAATATCTTCTCACTTGTCACAAAATATCAAGGAGTGGTTAAGGATTAGGGTTAAGCAAAGATTTGGATAAAGCAAAGGGATTAGATTAGGTTAAGTGTCATGGTTGCTAAGAACTAAATTACAAAAACAAACCTTCACATTTACGTGCACACGTGCGTGCATGTCCATAACAAATAATAATAAATTATTAATTAAATGTTATAAAATGTGAGAAATCCGAATTAGTAAACTTTTTACAGTAAACCCGCATTAACGTCTAAACTAACACTAACCGAAATCTAAGGCGTTACAATAGGTTTGAGGTTTTCAAGGTCCTAAGGTATTCCTTCAATCAACTGGAAAAATGTATAGCATATGGCGATGTCATGATGTCACTTCTGTTATATGATATTAGGTTAGTTAAATACGGTCCTAACGCATCAGAGTTTTCCTCGATCCTAATTCGGACGAGAGAGATGTCGGATACGGTGTCAAGGCGTAAATCAATCCAGAATGTTTTTTAGAAAACACCCTCGATTTGATATGCGGTTTTAAGGCTTATTGGTGAAGAATTAGTGTTGAGACTTCACTCACGCACGCCTTGAGTTTGAAAGAACGGGTTGAGTTTAGAAATGCGGCACACACGAACTCGGTCATGTTTTAAAATATTTATAACCGCAAGTGCACGGCTCGTTGTAGCTAGCCAGCAAATATAGGTCGATCCACAGGGAATTGATGATTAAGAGTTGTTACCAAGTTCAAAGAAAAGAATATGCTTTGTTGGTTTGTCACAAAATTAAGAAATACAAAAATATAAGCAAAAGTTAAAGCGATCATGGCTCCGGTTTGGATGAATGAATCATGGCGATATTTTCGACTCTCTCTTGATCATGAGCGTTTCCTTCTCTTGCTATGGTTCCGATTATGAAGCATGGATTATCAAGCGGACCTCGAGCATAAACCATCAAGACAAAGAATTCACAACATGGGGAATGGAACAAATCCATTATGTTCTCACTTACCGATTGTATGTCAAAGCATGTAGTATCGAAGCAAATCACTAGGTATGACAATGCATACAACATTAATAAACAACAATTAGCACATAAGAAGTAAAGTAACATAGCATTTTGCTAGGAACTTAGGCACACCAGCAAACTAATTTTGCAAGATGGCAACATGGATTTCAAAAATTTCTAGTTTGCTAAAGTTCCGAAACCAAGAATCGAACTAAAGAGCTAGGACTTGTATATAAAACCTAGTGAGCTAAACTAATCTACTATGTGTATAATACTCATATCCTCAAGCTTTATTCAAGTGCTCCGGATCGCGCTTGCAAGCCGGTCCTCCTTTGCCGAAGATGATCCACCTGAGGGAAACGATCCAAGCTCCAGCTTCGCCTAGCGAAGCAACCGATACTCTAAGGTCGCTAGCAGTGGAGAGTGGGGATGTAGGAATTTTCCACTATCTTTTCTTCTCATTTCCAAAGCTCAAGTGAGCAACTAAAAAAGAAGGAGGAGGTGAAGAAACATGGGTATGAGCAAAAATGAGCAAGCATAGAAGAGCTATCAAGAATGATAGAATGAAGAGTGTAGTATATAGAATAGAACGGCTTCCAATTATTTTTACAACCATAGAATATATCTCACAATATTTTACAATAAACAAATAATGTCTCATTCCTCTCTACATACCTCCAACCATGCTCATGCCACCTCACCCTTCACCTCATTTGCAAATGATTTTCTAAAAAGAAAATCATATAATGAGGTGTCCATCTTCTAGAAAATATTCCGTATAAATACGGAATACAACCCGGTATACGTATCGAAATACATATACGCGTATTCGTATAAAAATACTAATAGCTAAGAGAGAAAATGAATGGTGAACAATAATACTAGAATACATATAAAAATTATTAAATCAAAACTTGATTTAATAATCCGGCTTAATCCTAAACCGCTAGTATTATCAACCGTCCGATTAAAGTCTGTGTAGCCTGCATGTACCAACATACGTCATTTACATCATATCGCCTGAATCATGAAAACTCTCTGTGTAGGACTCTAAAGACTTGTCAATACGCTGGCAGTGAGTTTAACCACAAGCACGCCAGCGACACTAGCTGTACGTAACGACTGTCCAGGTATTGAGTGAACGGAAAGCCGACGAGCAAACTCATCCGTATCTCTACTGAGCCTGTCTGTGGCAATCTCCATACAGTCTGGTCTGTTCGTCTAAGAGTATCGCATATCGGGTATAGGGGGTGGATAAAGTCAGACTACTAATAACGCGATATTTCGTGTTGGTGTGAAGCCTATCACCCATTGAGAAACTACCGATCCAAATCAGTAATTCTCGTCCATCTTGGCCAAGGATTTCTGGTGATGGCTACGTCTGCACAGCGCGACATTTACCCTTAATACAGGGAGAGACGAATCCCTGGCGATCTGCTTATTAGTGATATATACCCTAGAGGCCATTATTGTATCATACTGGATTGTATATTACTTAATGGGAGCTTGGGATATACACGGATATAGTAACAGTCTTGCTCAAAATGGTAGTATGTTACCTGGTTTGTTTCTATCTCAATATGTGCATGTGTTTTCTTAGCATATCGCTTATATATATTGGTAGAGCCCTTAGGATCTTTGTTTGATTACCAGCGTTGTGATGGCAGTCACACTAGTGGGGGCTGGGTAGTCTATAAGCACATCCTATACATGTCCTAGTCGTAGGATTTGTTAGTGTATATGCCCTAGAGGCCATTACTGTATCATACTAGTTTGTATATTACTTAATGGAAGCTTGGGATATTCATCTTGTATAGACAATCTTGCTCAATATAGTAGTATGCTACTTGGTTTGTTTCTGCTTTAATGTGTACATGTGTTTATTTTACTATATCACCTATACACATTAGTGGAGCCCTTAGGATCTTTGCTTGATTACCAGCGTTGTGATGGCAGTCACACTAGTGGGGGCTGGGTAATCCACAAGCACATCCTTATGCAGGTCCCTAATCGTAGGACTATTGAGATAGGGCATCGATACTCCGGAGTAGACTAGCGTATGCGCTTCTCATCCCAGTATGGGAGACGGTCTGTCCCACAGCCGTCAGTACGTCGTACTTGAGATAGTATGCGGGTGCTCGTTAGGTTACGAGTACACTGGACAGGACTCGTCGGGAACTGTTGGTTGGTACTATACCTATCGTCAGTTATCAGTTCCCAGGTGACATGAGTACAACTTAGTCCGCTGACTTGACACTGTCACTTCGCCTCGAGTGTGTTCCCACTGTGCTTAGATTACTACCCTACCACGGCTCAAAGGAGTCGTGCAAACAGGTAGTAGTTGGGTGCAGTCCCGAAGCACTTGGAGGCAGTGACGGTTAGACATGATTCGTCTCTCCCAGTATTGGGGGTTGACATCGCGCTGTGTATAGGAGAGCCATTACACAAGTCGTCCCTGGCCAGGGCAAGCGAGATATACTGGTAGGTTTCCAGTGTTATCTCAGGGTGTTCTGGGCTACACTCCGACACGACTTGTACCGCTATTAGGGGACTGACGTTTACCGCCCCCTAGGCCCTCCATGCGATGTTATCAGGCGAACAGACCGGACTGTATGGAGATTGTCACATTCAGGCTCAGTAGGAGTTCAGATGGGTTTCACCTCGTCAGTCTTCCTGTCGGCATCTACCTGGGGACCGTTACGCACAGCTAGTGCCACTTGCGGTCTGTGGTTAAACCCACTGTCAGCGTAGTGTCGAGTCTTTAGAGTCCCACACAAAAAGCTATTCGCCTTTAGGCAAAAGAGTAGAGGTCGCATGGTTTTACGACAGGTCGCATGGTTTTGTGACAGGGTTCGGTCACATCCGTGCACTTGTGCACGTTTAGTGTCCGGACAGTTAACACTAGCGGGCTTTGGTTTAAGCCAGATCCTAGTGTACTTTTTGGGATTGGTTTTATCTCGTTTGCATTCGTGTTCCTCGGAACGCGGATGCGGGTGTGTATGCACAGTTGACAGAGAGACATAGGCAGAGGATTCTCATTGGGGTTGTTGACTGTTGACTATTGACTTTTGCAAAACCCTAATGAGAATAAGAAATATGATTAATGATAATATTAATTAAGTATTATTGTGTCATGGTTGAGATGAAGAGTTGACTTTGTTGACTTGTTGACTTTGTTGACCGGTTGACTAGGTTGGACTAGTTGACCACCATCATTACAATGGCTATCATTTCATGGCAAAGACTTTTGCTTGCTTGTTTCTTTTTGCAAAATGAGTGCATGAAATGATATGGCCATTTTGACTTGAACCATCACATAATACTCAATTACTATTATGAGTTATCATGATTTTGGATTATGAGAGCATGGGAGCCAAAAGTCTTGCTCATTCTTTCTTTTGTTTTCTCTCTCTTGAGCTCTCTCATCCTCAAGCTCTCTTCCTCTTCCTCTTGCTCTCTCTAGCTCAAGGCAACTCCCTCTCATGTGTTGAGAAACATTGCCTTAGAGATAAAAGAAAACACATATCACTTCTCTACTCATCCTAGTTCACAAGGTTTGGCAAACCAAGTGTTCTAGTTTCTTCTAGTTTGAAGAGAAGCCAAAGGTAGAAGCTTTCAGGTGGATCCATCTTCCGCGCAAGGAGACGACGAGGTGAGGCCGATCCGACCACCGCAAGGAGTTGAAGATGAAGGAGTTCAAGATAAGGTATAACCACCTAACCGAGTAGGTAAAACTCTTGTTAGGTTTGTTAGATAGTGGCTTAACAAAGATCCGTATTTTGAGTCCATGTTACCACCTCTAGAAAAATCGTTTTTCATCATTTCCGCAAGCCTGTAAGTACCGGGAAAGGTAACGTGGACTTACAGTGGTATCAGAGCCTAGTTAAACACTATCTAACATGTTAGCAAAGTAACTAGAATTTCGATCGGAGAAAAAGTCACGAAACACGCCCGTAAAATCAACTTTCTGCCGAATTTGTTTTCTGTTCCAAAAATGATAAATCTTATCTTAAAATTCGGCTCAGGGTTTTTAGAAGAAACTGTAGAAAAATGGTCCACTGAATCGATCAACGCGCCGCGGAACCGCGGCGGGAGCCTGCTCCCGCCGCGGATCTACGGCCGAGTTGACTCGGTCGTGGGCGATTTTTCATGCAGTTTATTCAGTTTGGTGTTTTGGGATTTTTACAGTATGTGTTTTCAGCCCAGATTTTCCAGAAAGCAAAATTTGTTTTTGGGGCCTAAAAATCCGTATTTTGATCGAACTTCTAAAGACTTAAGCTAACGGGTTATATCTGTGATGTGATATATGTATTGAACGTCTGCTAATCGCTATACGTCAATTAGTGGGGGTTATACATATCTGTGATCTGTAATGTTGATGGTATGTGTATATGAATTCATTAGATTGTCGCGGATGAATAGCCGGGGGGTTGTGAGATGAGAGTTTTCTTTTTCTTTCAATTCATGTAAATTTGTAATTGATGTAATATTATTTATATGGCCGCACAACCGGGATGGGGTTGTAGCCGTCATTGTATAATTTCTTTTACTGTTTTTGCTCCTAGGATAGACCCATGGTGGGGTGCACAAACTACCGGGTATCTTGAAGTGCCGAGTGGCCTACTCACGGTGTTGAGGGAGGTTGCTTCGCTTCGGGTACTTGGCGAGTAGTTTGCCGCACCCGTAGGGGTCTAGGGTGGGGTCTTGGCTATTCATCGCGACCGTGTAATCCGCTCTTCGTTACAGGCTCGTACGGATTGCAGATTCCTAGTATATCCAATGTGTTTATCTGTGATCTGGAATGACTATCATTGCATGTGACGAATGTGTATATCTATATATGATATCTATTTAGGCGTTGCTTATGTTTTGCATCAGCGCTAGTCCAGCCCCCGCTCTGTCGTTAGTTAAGTAACCTAACGGGTAATGACGGGGCCCCGTGGCGAATGCGGATGGCATAAGCGTACGTCATATTTTCGTTGTTTTCTGCAATGGTAGGATTAAATGATGGGACGCATTAAAATTAATGCAAGAAAAATAAACCAAGTAAAAGTCGTTGGAACACTTTCAAAACCACTCGGTTCTTTTCAAAACCAAATTTTAAATGCGGAGCATGAACCACTCCTTTTTGAAAGCTATCTCGTTCCTTCGATTATATCAAGTTCACTACGTTCACGGTTTCGCCAAAACCATTCGTAGCCCTCCGTCATTTCACATGAATGGTCAATAAGTATTCAAGCTATGTATGTTGGCCGAAGTCAAGGCATAGTGATTGGTAGCTATTGGGTATTCATGTGCAGCATAGATAGATGTGTTGGTTTGGGACAGTCGTACTGCCATGTTGTCCAAAGTCAAGGGTAGGTACGGGTGGGTTCAAATTAACCTGGAGAATAACGGGTAGAACTTGACATGTGACTTATGATATTTTGGCCAAAGTCAAGGTCATAAGAGCATGGGGCAAAAATCCACATCGGGAGTTTCAAAAGAACTGAAACTTGCTAGCACTGCATACCATTTGGAGTGTGACGATTCTGGTAGGATTCCTTCAGTTTTGTCACGCGATGATATTTGGATCCCGATCCTACTGTGAGTATATGCTACTCCTCGGAAAATTTCTCACTTAACGATCAATGCTATAAACCAAGTAGGTGTCTAGAAAGGTGTTAGCGGGGCTACGCCCCTAGGGAAAAGAGGTTATTTAATTAAGGAACTTCGCGAAAGCGTTGGAAAACCTCCCTCGAAGTACCGACACTAGCCTGGCTGAACGGTTAAGCAAGTATTGTACGGTGAGATTGATCCTGACTAATTCTTCCTTTTTGGTTTGAGGAGGGATTCGAGAGACAGTGGGAGCTATCCTGTTTAGACAAATTAAAAACCACTCTAAACTTGCAAGAGCATTATGCTAAAGTGTTTCTTCTCTCTCTCCTAATTGCAGCGACCAAACATCATGACCGGACTTAAGTTACTACTAGATAAAAACATACTGACAGGGCCAAACTACAAAGATTGGCTCAGGAATGTCAAAATGGCAATCACTTATGACAAGTTGGGGTATCTCCTTACCACTAAAGCTCCCCCTATCCCAGGTCCCAAAACCAGCGTCGCGGATAGGGAAATCCGTAAGACCTGGGAAATCGATTGCGCGAAGGCCAAGTGCCTCGTGCTTGCCTCTATGGACAATGAACATTAGAGGAAGCACGAGAATATGGACATTGAATCAATATTTCTCCATACAAAAGAACTGTATGGAGAGCAATCTCGTATCGCCAGATACGAAGTCTCGAAAAAGCTGTTTTCGACGAGATTGGTCGTCGGATCATCGGTAGCGGAACACGTGCTTAAGATGATTGGCTTCATTGAGGAGCTCGCGGACCTAGGGACCACGTTAGAGAACGAGCTCTACACGGACTTGATTCTCCAGTCCCTTCCTTCCACTTACGCCCAGTTTATCCTGAACTTCAACTTGCAAGAAAATGAAGTTGAACTTTCAGAACTCCTCAACATGCTGAGGAGTGCAGAGGGCACCCTACAGAAAGGTAGGGAAACATCCACTTTGTTTGTAGGAGGATCTTCCTTTTCTAGGTCCAAGGCGAAAGCCAAGGGAAAGAAGAAGAAAGCCCCCGCCAAACCAAGGGGCGGTGTTAGTAAAGTGGATACGAAGGGAAAGGCAAAAGCAACAAAGATAGCGGGGAAGCTTGTGGGGAAGGAAGAGTGCTTTTACTGTCATAAGAGCGGACACTGGAAGAAAGATTGCAGGGCTTGGAAGGCCAGAACACAGGATCTGAAGCAAGTTACGGCTTCAGCTTCAGGTGTGTATGTTATTGAAAACTGTCTATCAATAAACTCTACTTCCTGGGTATTGGATACCGGATCAGGATCTCATATCTGTAATTCTTTGCAGGCGTTGAGAAAGCGTAGGTTTTTGAAGGAAGGTGACATGACCCTCAAAGTTGCAAACGGAGCTAGCATGGATGCTAAGGCCGTGGGGGACTATCACCTGGGAATGTCAGATGGACATGTTTTGGTTTTACGTAATTGCTTTTTTTGTACCCAACGCAACTTGTAATATCATTTCTGTATCTTTAATATCTAAAGAAGGTTATGAATTTGCGTTTGTAAGTAATGTTGTAAACATTCACCTTAATCAAGTTCTGATTGGGTCAGGTACATTAAGCAATGGTATATACGTATTAAACCAACCACAGTTTTTCAATGTCCAGAATACACACAAAAGAAATTCTCCAGAAACAAATCAGGCTTTCTTATGGCATTGTAGACTGGGTCACATCAATGAGAGAAGGTTGACGAAGTTACATACAGAAGGATATTTGGATCCGTTCGAATGTCAATCATATGCAACCTGTCAATCCTGTCTCAAAGGAAAGATGACAAAGACTCCGTTCGCTGGACACGGAGTAAGTGCGAGCTCGCTCTTGGGACTCATACACAGCGACATGTGCGGTCCAATGTCTACGCATGCACGAAGCGGTTATTCTTACTTCATTACTTTCACCGATGACTTTTCAAGGTACTGACATTTCTTCTTAATGAAACATAAATCCGAAGCCTTTGGAAAATTCCAGGATTATAAGAATGAAGTAGAAAAACAAACCGGCAAAAGTATCAAGCCACTGAGATCTGATCGAGGTGGTGAATACTTGAGTGCCGAGTTCCTGGATTACTTAAAAGAGAATGGAATTCTCTCTCAGCTTACTCCTCCATACACTCCGCAACATAACGGTGTATCGGAGAGACGGAACTGAATCCTATTGGATATGGTACGGTCCATGATGAGTAACGCTGAGTTACCGCGATCATTCTGGGGATATGCACTAGAATCAGCTGCATACCTTTTGAACCGAGTTCCAACTAAGACTGTGCCTACTACACCATATCAGATGTGGTGTGGGAAGAGACCCTATCTTAATCACATTAAGACATGGGGATGTCCAGCTTTTGTCAAAAAGCAGCATGCGGACAAACTCGAGGCACGCTCAGTACAATGCAAGTTTGTGGGATATCCAAAGAACTCCAAGGGATATTTCTTCTATTGCGAAGAGGAACAAAAGGTTTTTGTTTCTCGTCATGCCCACTTCTTGGAAACTCAGTTTTTGGAAAAACAGACAAGTGGGAGCGCAATAGAACTGGAAGAAATTCCAGAACCACGAGCTATTACTGAAAGCTTAGTAGAACCATAGGGTTGAAAAGAACATGCCATTCCTACGCCGCTCCGCAGGAGTAGTAGGCAGTCTCATCCGCCCGAGAGATACTACGGTTTTCTCATAGACGGGGATAGAGAGGATTGCGTCATTGATAGTGATGAGCCGACTAGCTTCCAACAGGCCATTCAGAGCGTTGACTCGGTAAAATGGCTGGATGCAATGCGGACCGAAATAGAGTCCATGTACACCAACAAAGTATGGACGTTGGACGTTGCTCCAGATGGGATAAAACCCGTAGGATGCAAGTGGATCTTCAAAAGGAAGATTGGTGTAGATGGACAGGTTGAGACCTATAAAGCTAGACTTGTTGCAAAGGGTTTTCGTCAAAGACCTGGTTTGGACTATGACAAGACCTTTTCTCCAGTAGCTATGCTGAAATCCATTCGGATCCTTCTTGCTATTGTTGCCTTCCACGACTATGAGATTTGGTAGATGGACGTAAAGACCGCTTTTCTGAATGGAAATTTAGAGGAGTGTGTCTATATGGACCAGCCAGAGGGTTTCATTCAGAGTGGGAGCAGCAGAAAGGTGTGCAAGTTGCTTAAGTCCATCTATGGACTAAAGCAGGCATCGCGGAGTTGGAACATCTGTTTTGATGAGACGGTCAAAGATTTTGGTTTTATCAAAAATCCAGATGAACCATGCATCTATAGTAGATTTGTAGCAAGAACTGTCGCATTCCTCGTATTGTACGTGGATGACATTCTTTTGATAGGAAATAACATTCCTATGCTACAATCTGTCAAGGGGTTCTTGTCGCACAGGTTCTCCATGAAAGACCTGGGTGATGCCTCGTACATTCTAGGGATCCGGATCTTTCGTGACAGATCCAAGAGGATATAAGGAATTTCACAGTCCAGGTACATCGACACCATACTGAAAAGATTCAGTATGGAAGATTCCAAGCGCGGTAATCTACCGGCTTGTCACGGGATCACCCTCTCCAAAGAGATGTCTCCCAAGACTGATTTGGAAAGGGATCGCATGTCTATTATACCCTACGCTTCTGCGGTAGGCTCTATAATATATGCGATGTTGTGTACCAGACCAGATGTAGCTTATGCACTGAGTGTGGTAAGCCAGTATCAGTCAAACCCCGGGGAGAAGCACTGGATAGCGGTAAAGAACATTCTTAAGTACCTGAGAAGGACTAAGGAGATGTTCTTGGTGTATGGCGGAAAAGACCTCCAGATCGAGGCCTTTGCTGACTCCAGCTTCCAGAGTGACAAGGATGATTCCAAGTCCATGTCGGGTTATGTCTTTACCCTCAATGGAGGGGCGGTGTGTTGGAAGAGTTCCAAACAGGAAACCATTGCTGACTCAACGATGGAAGCGGAATATATCGCTGTTGCAGATGCCGCAAAAGAAGCCGTCTGGATAAGGAAATTCTTAACTGAACTTCAGGTGGTTCCGTCCATTGTTGATCCAATACCTCTGTATTGCGACAACAACGGGGCTATAGCTTTAGCGAAGGAACCCAAGTCCCATCAGAAGTCCAGACACATCTTGAGGCGATATCACCTGATCAGGGAGATCATGGGTCGCCAGGAGATCGAGGTTCGGAGAGTTTCTACGGAAGATAACACCGCTGATCCACTCACGAAGGCCTTACCCCAGACTCAGTTCGAGCGGCTGATCGAGATGATAGGTCTTCGATACGCCAGTACATGGCCTTAGTGCAAGTAGGAGATTGTCAGTGTATATGCCCTAGAGGCCATTACTGTATCATACTAGTTTGTATATTACTTAATGGAAGCTTGGGATATTCACCTTGTATAGACAATCTTGCTCAATATAGTAGTATGCTACTTGGTTTGTTTCTGCTTTAATGTGTACATGTGTTTATTTTACTATATCACCTATACACATTAGTGGAGCCCTTAGGATCTTTTCTTGATTACCAGCGTTGTGATGACAGTCACACTAGTGGGGGCTGGGTAATCCACAAGCACATTCTTATGCAGGTCCCTAGTTATAGGACTATCGAGACAGGGCATCGATACTCCGGAGTAGACTAGCGTATGCGCTTCTCATCCCAGTGTAGGAGACGGTCTGTCCTACAGCCGTCAGTACGTCGTACTTGAGATAGTATGCGGGTGCTCGTTAGGTTACGAGTACACTGGACAGGACTCGTCGGGAACTGTTGGTTGGTACTATACCTATCGTCAGTTATCAGTTCCCAGGTGACATGAGTACAGCTTAGTCCGCTGACTTGATACTGTCACTTCGCCTCGAGTGTGTTCCCACTGTGCTTAGATTACTACCCTACCACGGCTCAAAGAAGTCGTGCAAACAGGTAGTAGTTGGGTGCAGTCCCGAAGCACTTGGAGGCAGTGACGGTTAGACAGGATTCGTCTCTCCCGGTATTGGGGGTTGACATCGCGCTGTGTCTAGGAGAGCCATTACACAAGTCGTCCCTGGCCAGGGCAAGCGAGATATACTGGTAGGTTTCCAGTGTTATCTCAGGGTGTTCTGGGCTACACTCCGACACGACTTGTACCGCTATTAGGGGACTGACGTTTACCGCCCCCTAGGCCCGCCATGCGATGTTATCAGGCGAACAGACCGGACTGTACGGAGATTGTCACATTCAGGCTCAGTAGGAGTTCAGATGGGTTTCACCTCGTCAGTCTTCGTGTCGGCATCTACCTGGGGACCGTTACGCACAGCTAGTGCTGCTTGCGGTCTGTGGTTAAACCCACTGCCAGCGTAGTGTCGAGTCTTTAGAGTCCCACACAGAAAGCTATTCGCCTTCAGGCAAAAGAGTAGAGGTCGCATGGTTTTCCGACAGGTCGCATGGTTTTGCGACAGGGTTCGGTCACATCCGTGCACTTGTGCACGTTTAGTGTCCGGACAGTTAACACTAGCGGGCTTTGGTTTAAGCCAGATCCTAGTGTACGTTTTGGGATTGGTTTTATCTCGTTTGCATTCGTGTTCCTCGGAACGCGGATGCGGGTGTGTATGCACAGTTGACAGAGAGACACAGGCAGAGGATTCTTTTTGGGGTTGTTGATCGTTGACTATTGACTTTTGCAAAACCCTAATGAGAATAAGAAATATGATTAATGATAATATTAATTAAGTATTATTGTGTCATGGTTGAGATGAAGAGTTGACTTTGTTGACTTGTTGACTTTGTTGACCGGTTGACTAGGTTGGACTAGTTGACCACCATCATTACAATGGCTATCATTTCATGGCAAAGACTTTTGCTTGCTTGTTTCTTTTTGCAAAATGAGTGCATGAAATGATATGGCCATTTTGACTTGAACCATCACATAATACTCAATTACTGTTATGAGTTATCATGATTTTGAATTATGAGAGCATGGGAGCCAAAAGTCTTGCTCATTCTTTCTTTTGTTTTCTCTCTCTTGAGCTCTCTCATCCTCAAGCTCTCTTCCTCTTCCTCTTGCTCTCTATCTAGCTCAAGGCAACTCCCTCTCATGTGTTGAGAAACATTGCCTTAGAGATAAAAGAAAATACATATCACTTCTCTACTCATCCTAGTTCACAAGGTTTGGCAAACCAAGTGTTCTAGTTTCTTCTAGTTTGAAGAGAAGCCAAAGGTAGAAGCTTTCAGGTGGATCCATCTTCGGCGCAAGGAGACGACGAGGTGAGGCCGATCCGACCACCGCAAGAAGTTGAAGACGAAGGAGTTCAAGATAAGGTATAACCACCTAACCGAGTAGGTAAAACTCTTGTTAGGTTTGTCAGATAGTGGCTTAACAAAGATCCGTATTTTGAGTCCATGTTACCACCTCTAGAAAAATCGTTTTTCATCATTTCCGCAAGCCCGTAAGTACCGGGAGAGGTAACGTGGACTTACTGGATTATCAAGACAGGGCATCGATACTCCACAGTAGACTAGTGTATACGCTTCTCATCCCAGCAGAGGAGATGGTCTGTCCCACAGCCATCAGTACGTCGTACTAGAGATAGTATGCATGTGCTCATTAGGTTATGAGTACACTGGACAGGACCCATCGTGAACTGTTGGTGGGTATTATACCTATCGTCGGGTAGCAGTTCTCAGGTGACATGAGTACGGCTTAGTCCGTCGACTTGACACTGCTGCTTCGCCTCAAGTGTGTTCCTACTGTACTTTGATTACTACCCTACCACGGCTCAAAGGAGTCGTGCAAACAGGTAGTAGTTGGGTGCAGTCCCGAAGCACATAGAGACAGTGGCGGTTAGATATGATTCGTCTCTCCCGGTATTGGGGGTTGATATCGCACTGTGTTCGGAAGGCCATTACACAAAGTCCTTGGCCAAGGCAAGCGAGATTTACTGGTAGGTATTCCAGTAGTTTCTCAGGGTGTTTTGGGCTACTCTCCGACACGATTTATTGTGCTATTAAGGGTCTTACGATTACCGCCCCTAGGCCCGATATGCGATACTCTTAGACAAACAGACCGGTCTGTACAGAGATTATCACATTCAGGCTCAGTAGGAGTTCGGATGGGTTTCCTCATCGGCCTTCTTATCGATAGATACCTGGGTAGCCATTACGTACAGCTAGTACCGCTTGCGGCTTATGGTTAAACCTACTTCCAGCGTACTGTCGAGTCTTTAGAGTCCCACACAGAGAGTTTCCCTGCATCGGGCGAAAGATGTAGAGGCCGTATGGTTTTACGGCAGGGCTTCGATCACGTACGTGCACTTGTGCGCATATGATATTCGGGTGGATAATACTAGTGGGCTTTGGTTTAAGCCGGATCCTAGTATTATATTGATGGATCGGTTTAATCTCTTTGTATTCGTGTTTCTCGGAACACGGATGCGGGTATGTATATACGGATGAGAGGGGCATAGAAGGAGACACCTTATTAGGGTTTTGACCATTGAATTGATTAAAACAATTATGAGGTGGAGGAAAGTATTTGTTATATTTGTAAATGATAATTGTGGCATGGCTACTTGTTTTTACTAGACTTGGTGTCACGACCCGAAAGAGCACGTGACTGGCCCTTGAACCATATGAAGTCTATAGGACCCCATCTGATCCAAGTAAGCCAAAAGCCCAGCAATCTAAAACCATTTAAAGAGTAAATAAGGAAAACTGGTTTTGAAAAGTAAGGAAATCATGTTTCGAAAATCAAAGTTTTTAAATAACTAAGCCGAATGTGTATTTTTAAATTGTGTAACCTTTCCTGAAAATTTCGGCAGAGTTTCCTTTGTAAAAACTGGCCCCGAACGGGGTACAACAAGAATAATATAAGAAATGATAAAAGGCATCCCCAAGCGGGAGCTAGCTCTTCGTCAATCGACGGTCACAACCACGCAAGCAATAATAATATGCAACGCCAAAGGGCGAGGATCAAAACCCAAAAAGAAACTCAAAACAGCCAGAAAACCGTAATACTACAAGCGCGACTCTAAGGTCGAAATAATACAACACTGTTTTCTAAGTCTGAAACAATATACAAGTTTTGGTTGATGGAAATTCTAGATACAATGAATAATATAAGTACAATGGTGGCTCTTGATGCAAAGGAACCCACCTATCCAAGCAAGTCACCCTTAAAGAAGCAGTGTGCCAGAAATGCCGCTACGGAACCTGTACGGCAAAACCTGCAAGAACTGTGGCACAACGGGGGTGAGTTGCCAACTCGTGAATAGAAATATCTACAAGCAGAAACCGAATGCAAGACATAAACTTAGGTCAACAATCAGTAATATAAACCACAAGAGTACGTCTGAAGCATGATAAAGTGGCAACGTAACATCTAAGCATATATGTAGTGCCAAGTACTCAGGTAATAACATGTCATCAGTATAAGGTATGTCTGCATGAAGTAAATATGATGAAGTATCAAAAGGATATCAATACACATATATTAGCGTCCCATACCACTAATATTGGTGTAAGGGTATATATAACAGCGCCCTCATACCCTGTTATATATACAAATGAAGTATGATCAGTGTAAATCCAGTCTGTATATGATCCATGTCTGTAAAAACGTGGAACCCGTCCACCCGTCACCCAATGACAATAAGTATCATGCATGTAAATGTCATAAAGCATATGCATGGAAAATATGAGGATATAACCAAAAGCATGGAACCTGAGTGCCTAGCATCGACACTCGAAAACATCATGAAAACCTGTGCCTAGCATCGGCACATAAATCCTCACATACCAGGCATCCGTCAGTCCGGGTCAGCCCACTCTTAATATATATCGGGCATCCGTCAGTCCGGGTCAGCCCTCTCTCAATATATCGGGCATCCGTCAGTCCGGGTCAGCCCTCTCTCAATATATCGGGCATCCGTCAGTCCGGGTCAGCCCTCTCTCAATATATCGGGCATCCGTCAGTCCGGGTCAGCCCTCTCTCAAAACCAGAAATATCATAGAAATAAACTATCTCAATGCGCAAATCGGAAAGCAAGATGAATGTGACAATATAACTGAAATGCAAGTAACAATATATCCTGCAGCATGGAATAATAGTATGCGCATATAAACATATGCAAGCAATGCAAATAGCATGAATATGCGGAAATCAATTAATCAACACCACAGTGAAGAATCTACTATGCAAACTACAGATCTAAGTATCAAGTAAAACGGGAGGGGTATGGAAACCACCTAAATCTGAGTCGATATATATAGATATACTAGTCGGTGATCCCGCCTCAATAATATCGCGTACGATACAGTATATCGTAAGACATCCTCGAGTCATGAGCGCGGATCTATCATCAATATAGGCTCGTACGGTAAATCATCGTACGGCATCCCAATAGCTGGGTACGGGTTAATATCACACTATCTCATCACATCTCAGGTATCACTAACATCATATCATATAATCTGGGGTACTGATCTAAGTCTAGTACAACTGATACCATCAATATACTGCGTGTGCAAGCACACGTCCCAAGGCCCGCTAAAGATCACGTATCGTATCCCAAATACGAATCACATCAAATCACCGATCTCTCGGCACAAGGCCCAACATCATCGACTCATCTCCAAAGTCATCCAATATCATCAACACAGTGCAAGTATAAGGAATATGCAAGGGTGTGCGTGTAGGTGTAATTCTATTCTAGGGTTCGCGACTATGAGCTACACTAGTCACTTCTAACCCTACATTATCCATAATACACCTAACTATCATATATAATATAACAACTACGGACTGCGGGGGTGCTATACGCCATCCACCCGACTTCCCCCTGTAGATATAATCTACTCGCATTGCTTTTCGTGTATCGGTGCCGATGTCGCCATCTTCATCTTCCTTGCCTCAACATCTTGTAGGGTACCTACAAGTATATCACAACGCTAAAGCACATGAAAATCACATCGGAAACCAAAATAGCACACGCTACCCGCATAGGTAAAAACCTATCGACTCGCATGTAAACACGATCAATATCTACTTGTCGTTGACGTCCAAACGCCACCCGACAGGAAAGAATCACCAAATACCAAAATCCATACTAAAACAAGTCGTAAATCATACACCAACTCAAGCAAATCAACCTAGATTTCACCCTAGATGGAATCAGTCAAAACTAGACATACCCAGGGTCAAGACTAGAGGAAATAGGGCCATGCACGAAAATCGAGGCAATTCCCTCCTGCTCTAGCCGCAATTTGCGGCCAGAAGGGAATAATTGGCGGCCTCACTTTGGAGTTGGGGGCTAGGGTTTGGTGTGGTGGTTCTATGGTGCCTGCACATCTCACTGTCAACTCAGTTTCATTTTTGGGGTCTCGGGGTGATAGCAAATTCCACAAAACACTTCCAGATTTACAGTTTTCCCCGATATCGATTCCGTAATTCCGTATTCTGGTTTCAAGTTCAGGTTCGGGTTCAAATTAGCATCACATAAGGGGTTCTAAGGTCACAACAAGCTTCAATTCCACTTTGATTTCAGGTCTAACCCTAAACCCTAACTTGAATTCTCCAAATTCCTCAAAACGACACAATATCGATATGAAACTAGAATTGATGCACAAGAAATGAGATACTACTCTAATAGGTGCAGAAATTACCTCCTTTGGCAACTTAAGAAAATTCTTGAGTTGCTCAAAGTCCTCCAAATCCAATCTTGCTAGGTTCAATGTGTAGCTAGTGAGCTTGGGAGTAAGTTTTGTGAAGTGGGAATGGGGTTTTGACTTTGTTTTCATGGTGGATCTAAGGTTTCATGAAGAGGGAGAGAGAGGGGAAGAGGGAGCAGCAGCAGCTCAGCTCAATGGCAGAGGGGAGAGAAATGAGAAGGGAAATGATGGAGGAAAGGGTCAAAAGTCAAAGCAACCTACTCTCTCTCTCTCTCATCATCACTTACTTTTTCCTTTTCTTTTCTCTTCCTTCTCACTCCAATAGTGAACCCAAAAGAACAACCATGGCAAAAGAAATGTAACACAAGTGTAACAAGTGTGGAAAATGATATGTGCACATTTTTGCACAAAAAAGCTAAAAATCCAATTAGCGATTCTTAATCGCGATTAGCACTAAATTAGCATATAACTAATCTTAAAAACTTTAAAATGGCATAATTCCATAAAATACCTTATTTTAGAATTTTCCATAATTTTTCCCCATTTATTTGTATTTAATTATACCAGAATATTAAAATATTCATTAAAATAATATTAAATTATAAAATTTCCCAAAAATCATATTTTATTATTTTGAAAACGTTACAATCTACCCCCCTTAAAGAAATTCGGTCCCCGAATTTAAATTTAAACCCCCAAATACTAAAATATTGCAATACAAATTCCAAGTCATCGGGGCTCCGAAATCATCTATACCTAAAACATCATAGCGCAATGCATGCGCATGAGTACTGAGCAGATAACTCAAAAGCAACACTCCATCAAGTGTCCCGCAATCATCGGAGTCATGGTAAAGACACGAATGTCAAATCCAATACAAAATCAATATGATATAAATCAGAACTATACATGTAGACATCCAATCTATACATGTGAATAGCTGATGTAAATGCATGCCAAATCTTTTTAAGTCGCTGTGCGATGCGCGTAACACTGCACAGTGGCGGACGTTTTTCACAAGAAAATAACTATATACGTATATATATATCCTTTGTTTAATAGGTGCGTTCCGCCGTTTTGAAAACAATTTAGAAAGGTTTCCTGTTTTTAAACGTTTCGTGTCATATCGGACACGTAGGTATATATATATCGAGACCATAGCTCGCTCTTGGAAATCCTTTCGAACTATCAATGCATGCAAAATATATCCAGGTACTGTCCTCTGACTAGTCCTGCTCAGTATGAAAACAAATATCCAATATCATAAAAATGTACTGCTCCAAAAGGAATAAATCCCAAAAATGCACATAACACCACCCTGTGCGTCTGGTGCGCACGGAAATCAAAATCCATATATGTGCCATACAGGTGCACAAAACAACATCTAGGTGCAACGAGTGTGCACGAAACATCTGTCATAGGCAACGTGTGTGCCTGACAGCCAAAACAGGTGCATCTGACATGCACGAAGAATCTCGATTTAGTGCATCGGGTGTGCACCAAAATCGTATCTCAAAGCCTGCGCCCAACATGCGCGAAAATCCAAATCGGTGCATCCATCGTGCACGAATGAAAATCTAGACCCTGCGCACTCAACATGCACGGAATCACAAAATCCAATAGCAACGCCGAACATGCGTAAGTCCAGTCAAAAGCACGGAGTGCAAGAATCCACATCAATATCACAATCAAAATCGACATACCGAAAGGCATCAAATCGAAGTCAGGTGCAACCGAAATGCACAAAATATAAATCCGGTGCAACAAAGGCACGAAATATAAATCTGATGCGATAAACGCAAGAAACATAAAACTGGTGCGACAAACGCACGAAGTATAGAACTTGTGCATCTGACATGCACAAATACCAGCAATAACTCAAATGCGTAAGCAGCAACACTAAGTGTACCCAGATATAAAGAAAATCATAAACGTGTGCAGCTGCGTGCACAAAACACATATCAATGCACTACAAGCACATATAAGCTATACCGAGTGCAAAAATCAAATCGTGTGCGTAACATATGCACAACATCAAATCAACTGGCATAAAATAGGCATGAAATCGCAATCAACACCTCAAGAGTAATAACTATGTGCAAGGTATAAATACCCAGTAGGTGCAACCATGGTGCACAAAATCAAATATCATGAAACTCAGTCATCAAGACTAAATCATGCGAATAGATCGCCCAAAATACCGAAATCCAAAGCGACGGATACGTGATAATCAAATCAAAAAATCACAAATCATAAATACCGTCGTCGGTATATCCTTCTTCAGGGTCGAGAAGGTACCGGTACATCCGATTCTAGCGGCGCAAGATATCTACTTGCCTCTTGCTCGCGGCTGGCGTCCTCTGCCTCTGGTTCCTTATCTTTCCCGTGGATTACCAATCTTGCAATCCATCGGCTCATCGGCCCGGTCAGGTGTGCTGACAGGAACGATTCCGTTCTGGCACTTCCCTGTTCATCTCTCGGTCAATCCTCACGACCGCTCGTAAAGCAGCACATCTCTGGCGTCGACCTCGGGTCCTCTGAATACCCATCACACATCCGATCCTGGGTGCAACTCTTATTGTAGCAGTATACTGGAAGGAATCCTACTCAAGGTCTCTTCTGATCTTGCCTAAGCCAAACTGTACGGAGGCTGGTACTCTGGCGTAATCTTTCCTCGCTTTCTGAACATCTGCGCCCTTAGTACAACATCTCCTCGGAAGCTGGTCGCATCCCTGTGCCTCTGTATGCATGTCCGGCCTTTAATCTTAACGGGGTGTAGTAACAGCTCGTCTGCCTCTCGCACGAACTTTTTGTCCCGCTTGTCTGTATCATCGACCATTCGACGTCGCGTCTTTATCTGCGCACTGCAATGTCCTCGGCTACGGTCCATCCAAAGTCTCTAACACGGACTCGAAATCACGAACTCGGTATCTTCATCACTCAGTAGAAGATATCTAGCCGAACACGCCCTCAGCGTGCATATCGCATCTCTGATGTCAGCGGAGTGAAACGTCATCTCGTCGAAATCTCGTGCAAACTCTTTACTCCACCTTGCTCCAATATCGACTGATTCGGACTCACCTCATCGTGGCTACACGGACTGCGCTCCGACGGCTATGCTCGTATCTGGAGTCTCCCAAGAAGTGTCCCATCACATGATATCCGAATGATGTCGAATCGTCCGATCGACTCGTCAGAACCTCACAATCCCCCAAGAGCTCAACATCTCGGGTACAGTTTAATAGTATCGAGTACATACCACAGCATCGGTGGTCCAGCCGTAGAAGGGCAAACCCAAGCCTCACTAATGGCGCCGAGGAACTGCCGCAAACCCTAAGGTTCAAAGGCTTTCACACGGTCATTATGTCGAGTTAGGGTTTCATTCTTCTAGAGGGTCCATAGAATCGCTTTCATGTCTTTCCGAATACTTTAAACTTGGAAAATGGGTTCCTGACATTCGATCGTCTCAATCGACTCTCAACGAACCTGCGTGAAGTCGTCTCTAGCTGGAATCAATCTACCTGATGACCTCGCATCGGGGTAAGCGAACGAACCACATGTCCTAGTCATTAATCCTCGGTGACTAGCGACTCACCGTCATATATCTAAGTATATGCTCATGCTGCAGTAGCTCCAATCATCTGGGCGATATCTCATCATTCGCAGCAACAACTGGCTTATTCGTCTATACGCTAAACAACGCCTCAATCGTCCTGAATAAGCGATATATCAATGGTCATCACATCCTGGCTGGCCTCTATCAGTGGCTCAATCCTCTGGTACCGACCGGTACATCCGAGAAATCTCGCAAAAGCGATCAATCCAACGCTCATGGCGTGAAAACACAAAATACGAAGCCTCAATGCAACCGTATGTCTCTGGAATCTCGCCCCGGTCAGCCCTCGTCTACGACGAGCTCATGCTGACGCAACTCGAGCCGTAGCTCACTCTGCCCGTGCAATCGTGGCAGCAAAACCATAACCAGTATCGATGAAGGTAGATCATAGGAAGGAATATAATACTGTGCAAGGAAATGTACAACCTAAGGTTTCTTAAGCGGAGTGGCGTGTCGTAAGTATGCCGCGGAACATACCCACGGTACGTCACTCTACTTTAGTCACCCATTCCATCAACCAAGGGTCATCGTACACGACGAAAGTTCGGGTCTAATACCCCCTCGACTAAGTCTAAGTTCCGTAAGGTCAAGCCTAAGTTCCGTATATAAATAACGCCCTAGGCTCCACATAGTCAAACTCAGACTCGAACCAAGGTCAACCTAGCGCTCTGATACCAACTTTGTCACGACCCGAAAGAGCACGTGACTGGCCCTTGAACCATATGAAGTCTATAGGACCCTATCTGATCCAAGTAAGCCAAAAGCCCAGCAATCTAAAACCATTTAAAGAGTAAATAAGGAAAACTGGTTTTGAAAAGTAAGGAAATCATGTTTCGAAAATCAAAGTTTTTAAATAACTAAGCCGAATGTGTATTTTTAAATTGTGTAACCTTTCCTGAAAATTTCGGCAGAGTTTCCTTTGTAAAAACTGGCCCCGAACGGGGTACAACAAGAATAATATAAGAAATGATAAAAGGCATCCCCAAGCGGGAGCTAGCTCTTCGTCAATCGACGGTCACAACCACACAAGCAATAATAATATGCAACGCCAAAGGGCGAGGATCAAAACCCAAAAAGAAACTCAAAACAGCCAGAAAACCGTAATACTACAAGCGCGACTCTAAGGTCGAAATAATACAACACTGTTTTCTAAGTCTGAAACAATATACAAGTTTTGGTTGATGGAAATTCTAGATACAATGAATAATATAAGTACAATGGTGGCTCTTGATGCAAAGGAACCCACCTATCCAAGCAAGTCACCCTTAAAGAAGCAGTGTGCCAGAAATGCCGCTACGGAACCTGTACGGCAAAACCTGCAAGAACTGTGGCACAACGGGGGTGAGTTTCCAACTCGTGAATAGAAATATCTACAAGCAGAAACCGAATGCAAGACATAAACCTAGGTCAACAATCAGTAATATAAACCACAAGAGTATGTCTGAAGCATGATAAAGTGGCAACGTAACATCTAAGCATGTATGTAGTGCCAAGTACTCAGGTAATAACATGTCATCAGTATAAGGTATGTCTGCATGAAGTAAATATGATGAAGTATCAAAAGGATATCAATACACATATATTAGCGTCCCATACCACTAATATTGGTGTAAGGGTATATATAACAGCGCCCTCATACCCTGTTATATATACAAATGAAGTATGATCGGTGTAAATCCAGTCTGTATATGATCCATGTCTGTAAAAACGTGGAACCCGTCCACCCGTCACCCAATGACAATAAGTATCATGCATGTAAATGTCATAAAGCATATGCATGGAAAATATGAGGATATAACCAAAAGCATGGAACCTGAGTGCCTAGCATCGACACTCGAAAACATCATGAAAACCTGTGCCTAGCATCGGCACGTAAATCCTCACATACCGGGCATCCGTCATTCCGGGTCAGCCCACTCTCAATATATATCGGGCATCCGTCAGTCCGGGTCAGCCCTCTCTCAATATATCGGGCATCCGTCAGTCCGGGTCAGCCCTCTCTCAATATATCGGGCATCCGTCAGTCCGGGTCAGCCCTCTCTCAATATATCGGGCATCCGTCAGTCCGGGTCAGCCCTCTCTCAATATATCGGGCATCCGTCAGTCCGGGTCAGCCCTCTCTCAAAACCAGAAATATCATAGAAACAAACTATCTCAATGCGCAAATCGGAAAGCAAGATGAATGTGACAATATAAGTGAAATGCAAGTAACAATATATCCTGCAGCATGGAATAATAGTATGCGCATATAAACATATGCAAGCAATGCGAATAGCATGAATATGCGGAAATCAATTAATCAACACCACAGTGAAGAATCTACTATGCAAACTACAGATCTAAGTATCAAGTAAAACGGGAGGGGTATGGAAACCACCTAAATCTGAGTCGATATATATAGATATACTAGTCGGTGATCCCGCCTCAATAATATCGCGTACGATACAGTATATCGTAAGACATCCTCGAGTCATGAGCGTGGATCTATCATCAATATAGGCTCGTACGGTAAATCATCGTACGGCATCCCAATAGCTGGGTACGGGTCAATATCACACTATCTCATCACATCTCAGGTATCACTAACATCATATCACATAATCTGGGGTACTGATCTAAGTCTAGTACAACTGATACCATCAATATACTGCGTGTGCAAGCACACGTCCCAAGGCCCGCTAAAGATCACGTATCGTATCCCAAATACGAATCACATCAAATCACCGATCTCGCAGCACAAGGCCCAACATCATCGACTCATCTCCAAAGTCATCCAATATCATCAACACAGTGCAAGTATAAGGAATATGCAAGGGTGTGCGTGTAGGTGTAATTCTATTCTAGGGTTCGCGACTATGAGCTACACTAGTCACTTCTAACCCTACACTATCCATAATACACCTAACTATCATATATAATATAACAACTACGGACTGCGGGGGTGCTATACGCCATCCACCCGACTTCCCCCTGTAGATATAATCTACTCACATTGCTTTTCGTGTATCGGTGCCGATGTCGCCATCTTCATCTTCCTTGCCTCAACATCTCGTAGGGTACCTACAAGTATATCACAACGCTAAAGCACATGAAAATCACATCGGAAACAAAAATAGCACACGCTACCCGCATAGGTAAAAACCTATCGACTCGCATGTAAACACGATCAATATCCACTTGTCGTTGACGTCCAAACGCCACCCGACAGGAAAGAATCACCAAATACCAAAATCCATACTAAAACAAGTCGTAAATCATACACCAACTCAAGCAAATCAACCTAGATTTCACCCTAGATGGAATCAGTCAAAACTAGACATACCCAGGGTCAAGACTAGAGGAAATAGGGCCATGCACGAAAATCGAGGCAATTCCCTCCTGCTCTGGCCGCAATTTGCGGCCAGAAGGGAATAATTGGCGGCCTCACCTTGGAGTTGGGGGCTAGGGTTTGGTGTGGTGGTTCTATGGTGCCTGCACATCTCACTGTCAACTCAGTTTCATTTTTGGGGTCTCGGGGTGATAGCAGATTCCACAAAACACTTCCAGATTTACAGTTTTCCCCGATATCGATTCCGTAATTCCGTATTCTGGTTTCAAGTTCAGGTTCGGGTTCAAATTAGCATCACACAAGGGGTTCTAAGGTCACAACAAGCTGCAATTCCACTTTGATTTCAGGTCTAACCCTAAACCCTAACTTGAATTCTCCAAATTCCTCAAAACGACACAATATCGATATGAAACTAGAATTGATGCACAAGTAATGAGATACTACTCTAATAGGTGCAGAAATTACCTCCTTTGGCAACTCAAGAAAATTCTTGAGTTGCTCAAAGTCCTCCAAATCCAATCTTGCTAGGTTCAATGTGTAGCTAGTGAGCTTGGGAGTAAGTTTTGTGAAGTGGGAATGGGGTTTTGACTTTGTTTTCATGGTGGATCTAAGGTTTCATGAAGAGGGAGAGAGAGGGGAAGAGGGAGCAGCAGCAGCTCAGCTCAATGGGAGAGGGGAGAAATGAGAAGGGAAATGATGGAGGAAAGGGTCAAAAGTCAAAGCAACCTACTCTCTCTCTCTCATCATCACTTACTTTTTCCTTTTCTTTTATCTTCCTTCTCACTCCAATAGTGAACCCAAAAGAACAACCATGGCAAAAGAAATGTAACACAAGTGTAACAAGTGTGGAAAATGATATGTGCACATTTTTGCACAAAAAAGCTAAAAATCCAATTAGCAATTCTTAATCGCGATTAGCACTAAATTAACATATAACTAATCTTAAAAACTTTAAAATGGCATAATTCCATAAAATACCTTATTTTAGAATTTTCCATAATTTCCCCCATTTATTTGTATTTAATTATACCAGAATATTAAAATATTCATTAAAATAATATTAAATTATAAAATTTCCCAAAAATCATATTTTATTATTTTGAAAACGTTACACTTGGTTTGACCACTTAACTTGGTTTGACTTTTTGACTATATATTTCTTGTGAGATATTTTGTGGCACTAGATATTTTTGGGTGAGATATTTTCTTGCCATGCTTGTAGTCATATCAAGTGAGCCATCTCATTTATCAATTATCATTATCACAAACCATTTCTCTTTTCTCAAGTTAGCTCTCTTCTTCTTCCTCACAACTAAAACCCTTAACGTCTCATGAGTTGAGTAAACTAGGGTTCCAAGAGACAAATAAATCCATCTTCATTCTCTACATCACCTAGGCCATCTAGTTTAGCAAGCTAGTTGCCCTAGTTACCTCGGATTTGAGGTTGGAGCTCGGACTATAGACTCTCGGGTGGATCGTCTTTGACTCGAGGAAGCCGACGAGGAAGCTACGATCCGGATCGATCCTCGGAGCCTACGATGACGAGGAGGACAGTGGAGAAGACCCGAAGGACTTGTATCATGAGGTATAACATTCTTTCCGAGTAGTTAAATCTCATGTTGTTTGCTAGCTAGGGTTTATGGACGATCCTTGGTTCTAGTCGGTGTTGTGAAGCTCGTAAAATCATTTTTTGCAAATTCCGCCTCCCCACGAACACGTGTGGTGCGCGACATTGACTTACAGTGGTATCAAAGCCTCTCATAAACCTTAGATAGCTTGTAGCGACGTTAGAAATCCTCCATTTTTGTCGCGCAAAAACTGCCGAAAAAACAGTTTCCAAAATTGATGTTTTGAGTTGTTTGCATACCCCGCGGGCTCACGGTTTGAACCGAGAAGCCGCGGGGTGGAGCATGCGTACCCCGGGGACCCTCCGGGGAGGGGGGAGGGGGGGCAAATGGCTGGGCCCACTCCCTAAGACCACCACAAGGTGGTCTTGGCGGTGGGGACCCGAAACTGCCCCACCTTGGGCAGTTTCGGGTCTGCCTCACCCCCTGGCCACCTCGTGGTGGCCTAGGGGGTGGGGTAGCGCCTCTAGGCCCCCCGACTCGAAGTTAATTTCGTGCTCTAACTTCCCGCGTGTAGAATGGTTATACCTTGGTCTTGAACTCCTTCTCTTCTTGTTGTTGTTCTTCCTCTTGCTTGCTCCTTGTAGTTGCTTGAACGAATCCTCCTTGTCGTCTCCTTTTTGCCATAGATGGATCCACCCGAGGGTCTCGAAATTGATCTCCAATCTCAACCTAGAGATGACTACGGTGTTTGGTTTGCTAAACCTAATACCTTAGATTGAGTAGAGAAGAGTGATGGTGGTTTTGTCTCAAAGGTTCATGATTTCCAACTCATGAAACACTTGAACCTTGAGAGAGGAAGAGGAAGAGGGAGAGCTTTCTTTCTAGGAGAGAGAAAGAGAATGATAGAATGAGCTCTCATAATCCAACCCTTCTCCCAAAAGTGAGAATAATGATAATAATAATAATTGAGTATATGGTGATGGTTAGTTTCAATGACCATTATCATTTCATGCTATTATTGCATTTTGCAAACAACAAGCAATCAAAAGTCATACCCATGAAATGATAGCCATGAAATGATGATGGTCAACAAGTCCAAAATGGTCAACCGGTCAACAAAGTTAACAAGTCAACAAAAGTCAAACTTTCAACTCAACCATGGCACAATAATACTTAATTAATATTATTAATCATATATCATATTCTCATTAGGGTTTAAAGAAAAGTCAATGGTCAACAAGTCAACCAAAGCCAAATGGTCAACAACCCTAATGAGAATCCTCTGCCTTTGTCTCTGTCAACTGTGCATACACACCCGCATCCGTGCTCCAAGGAACACGAATACACTGAGACAAAACCAATCCCAAAACAATTACTAGGATCTGGCTTAAACCAAATCCCGCTAGTAACTACTGTCCGGACACCAAACGTGCACAAGTGCGCGGATGTGAAGGAACCCCGTCGCAAAACCATGCAACCTCTACTCTGTTTTGCCCAAAGGCGAGTAACCCTCTGTGTGGGACTCTAAAGGCTCGACACTACGCTGGCAGTAGGTTTAACCACAGGCCGCAAGCGGTACTAATTGTACGTAACGGTCCCCAGGTAGATGCCGATAAGAAGACTGATGAGGTGAACCCATCGAACTCCTACTGAGCCTGAATGTGACAATCTCCGTACAGTCCGGTTTGTTCGTCTGAGAATATCGTATGGCGGGCCTAGGGGGCGGTAAACGTCAGTCCCCTAATAGCGGTACAAGTCATGTCGGAGTGTAGCCCAGAACACCCTGAGATAACACTGGAAACCTACCAGTATATCTCGCTTGCCCTGGCCAGGGACTTTGTGTAATGGCTCTCCTAGACACAGCGCGATATCAACCCCCAATACCGGGAGAGACGAATCCTGTCTAACCGTCACTGCCTCCAAGTGCTTCGGGACTGCACCCAACTACTACCTGTTTGCACGACTCAGTAGAGCCGTGGTAGGGTAGTAATCTAAGAACAGTGGGAACACACTCGAGGCGAAGTGACAGTGTCAAGTCAGCGGACTAAGCTGTACTCATGTCACCTGGGAACTGTTAACTGACGATAGGTATAATACCAACCAACAGTTCCCGACGAGTCCTGTCCAGTGTACTCGTAACCTAACGAGCACCTGCATACTATCTCCAGTACGACGTACTGATGGCTGTGGGACATACCATCTCCCCTGCTGGGAAGAGAAGCGTATGCACCAGTCTACTCCGGAGTATCGATGCCCTGTCTCGATAATCCTACGACTAGGGACCAAAATAAGGATGTGCTTATAGACTACCCAGCCCCCACTAGTGCGATCGCCATCACAACGCCGGTAGTCAAGAAAAAAAATCCTAAGGGCTCTACCTATATGTTTTTAGCGATATGTTAAAAGAAACATATACACATATTAAGATAGAAACAAACCAAGTAGCATACTACTATATCGAGCAAGATTGTCGAAAAACCATATATATATCCCAAGCCTCCAAAATGTATTATACAAACTAGTACTATACAATAATGGCCTCTAGAGCATACATATCTAACACCGCGAAGGTTCGGGCGCATTTCATTTTGATTCGGACTTCCGAATTGGCTCAAAACGATCGGTTTTGGAACTTTAGCTCACTGGATTTTCATGTCTTGGAAAATTGGTTAAGTTTGCTAATTGCGTGCGGAATGCTATTGTCGTAGTTACTTTACAAACTTTGTGTTGTATATATGTGTTTGAAAACGTCTACTAATTTCTATATGTCGATTAGTCGGGGTTGCACATATCTGTGATGATGTTATGTTGGTTTGTGTATATAAACTTGTTGGATCGTCGTGGATGAATAGCCGGGGATGTGAGATGGGGGTTTTCATTCTTTCATTCGATATAAATTTGTAAAGTGATGTAATATTATTTTTGTGGGGCACATCCGGGTTGAGGTTGTAGTCACCGTTGTATTATTTCTTTTACTGTTTTCTGCTCTTAGGATAGACCCAAGGCGGGGTGCACAAACTACCGGGTACTTTGAAGTGCCGAGTGTCCTACTTACTTTATTGAGGGAGGTTTCTTCACTTCGGGTATTTGGCGGGTAGTTTGCTGCACCCGTAGGGGTCTAGGGTGGGGTTTGGCTATTCATCACGACCGTGGAATCTGTCTTTCGTTACAGGCTCAAACGAAACGCGGAATTCCTAGTATATACAATGTATTCATCTGTGATCTGGAATTCTTATCATTGCGTCTGACGAATGGATATTATTATATATATATATTATATAATAGACGTTGCTTATGTTTTGCATCCACACTAGTCTAGCCCCCGCTCTGTCGTTAGTTAAGTAACCTAACGGGTGATGACGGGGCCCCATGGAGAATGCGGATGGAATAAGCGTACGTTGTATTTTCGTTGTTTTCTGCAATGGTAGGTTAATTGATGGGATTGCATTAAATTAATGCAAAGTAAATAAACCAAAGCTGAATCGTTAGAACAATTTTAAAACCACTCGGTTTTTTCAAAACAGCAAAACTTTTAAAATGCGGAGCTTAAACCACTCCTTTTAAAAGCTATCGGGTTCCATCGATTATATCAAGTTCACTACGTTCACGGTTTTGCCAAAACCATTCGTAGCCCTCTATCATTTCATATGAATATTCAATAGTATTCAAGCTATGTTTGTTGGCCTTAGTCAAGGCATAGTGATTGGTAGCTGCTGGGTATTCATATGTTGCATAGATAGATGCGTTGGTTTGGGACAGTCGTACTATTTTGTTGGCCATAGTCAAGGGTATGTACGGGTGGGTTCAAATTAACCTGAACAATGATGGGTAGAACTTGACATGTGACTTATGATTTGTTGGCCTTAGTCAAGGTCATAAGAGCATGGGGAAAAAATCCACATCGGGAGTTTCTAAAGAAACTGAAACTTGCTAGTGCTGCATACCATTTGGAGTTTGATAATGTTGGTAGGATTCCTTCAGTATTATCACACAATGATATTTGGGTCGCGATCCTATTGTGAGTATCCGCTACTCCTCGGGAGATTCTTCACTTAACGATCAATGCTATAAATCAAGTAGGTGTCTAGAACAGTGTTAGCGGGGCTACGCCTCCAAGGAAAAGAGGCTATTTTATTAAAGAACTTCGCGAAAGTATCGTAAAACCTCCCTCGAAGTACCGACACTAGCCTGGCCGAACGGTTAAGCAAGTATTGTATGGTAAGATTAATCCTGACTAATTCTTCTTTTATGGTTTGAGGAAGGATTCGAGAAACAGTGGGAGCTATCCTGTTTAGATAAATTAAAAACCAATCTAAACTTGCAAGAGCATCATGCTGAGTGTATTCTTCTCTCTCTCCTAATTGCAGCGACCAGGTGACCAGATTAGGTTACAGATAGATAATAAAATGACTGAGTTATACTATAGTGACTGGCAAAGGTTTGTCCAGATGTCCATTACCTATGACAAGCTGGACCACCTCATTACTACTCATAGCCCCCGCCGTCCCAGGTTCAGTTTCCACCGTCGCGGATGTTGATATCCATAAGACAAGGGAAAAAGACAGTGCGAATGCCAAGTGCCTCATGTTGGCCTCAGTTGATGGTGTATACAAGAGGCAGCACGAGGATATGGACTTAGTTTCCATCTTCCTCAATAACAATGTTTTATATGGAGAGCAATCTCGTATCGCAAGATATGATATCTCGAAGGAATTGCTTCAAGCGAGGTTGGCTGTCGGATCATCTGCAGGGGACCATGTCCCTACAATGATTAGCTATATTAAAAAGCTCACGGACCTGGAGACCACGTTGGAGAACGAGTTATATGCTGGCTTGATTTTACAGTCCCTACCTCCTACTTACGCCCAGGGGAAGAAAGTTATACTTCCAGTTGAGGACACCCTGAAGGAAACCAGGAAGACACCCACTCTGCTTATTGGGGAATCTTCCTCTTCTGGATCTATGGCGGATGCCAAGGGTGAGAAGAAGAATACCTCCACAAAGCCGACAGGCGGTGTCGGTAAGGTAGAAGAAAAGGGAAGGGAAAAAGTTTCGGGGTTAACAGTAGGGAATGATGGATGTTCCTATTGTTATGGGAAAGGGTATTGGCAGAAGGGATGCAGGGCTTGGAAAGCCAGAATCCAGGATCCGAAGCGTGTTGCGGCTTCGACTTCGGGTGTGTTTGTAATTGAAAACAGTTTATCAATTAACTCTACTTCCTGGGTACTAGATACCGGATCAGGATCTCATATCTATAATTCATTACAGGCTTTGAGAATCCGTAGAGTTATCAGGGCAGGTGATATGATTCTCCGGGTTGCTAACGGAATGAGCGTGGACGCTGTATCCGTAGGGTATATCACCTAGAATTGACAGTTGGACAGATATTGATTCTACGTAACTGTTTGTGTGTACCAAATCTAGTATGTAAGCGATGCAGTTCACATCCACCTAAATCAAAGTTTGATTGGGTCAGGTACACTAGAGGACAATATATATTGAATCAAGCTCATGTTTTCAAACGTCCAGAACACACTTAAAAGAAAGTCTCCAGAATTAAATAAAACTTTCTTATGGCATTGTAGATAGGGTCACATCAATGAAACACGGTTGTCGAAGTTACATAGAGAGGGATATTTGGATCTGTTCGAATATCAGTCTTATGCAACTTGTCAATCTTGTCTCATAGGAAAGATGACAATGACTCCGTTCACTGGACACAGAGTAAGAGCGAGCGAGCTCTTGCGACTCATACACAGCGACGTGTGTAGTCCAATATCTATATATGCACGAAATGGTTATTCATATTTCATTACTTTTACGGATAATTTCTCTAGGTTAGGACATGTCTTCTTGTGAAAGCATTAATCCGAACCCTTTGAAAAATACCGGGAATATAAGAATGAAGTAGAAAAACAAACAGGCAAAAGTATCAAGACACTGAGATCTAATCGACGTGGTGAATACTTAGATTGCCGAGTTCCCGGATTACCTAAAAGAGAATAAAATTTTCTCTCAGCTTACTCCTCCATACACACCACACCATAATGGTGTATAGGAAAGGAGGAATGAAACCCTATTGGATATTGTTCGTTCCATGATGAGTAACGCTGAGTTGCCGCGATCCTTCTGAAGTTATGCACTAGAATAAGCTGCATATCTTTTGAATAAGGTTCCTACCAAGACTGTGCCTACCACACCATATCAGATGTGGAGTGGGAAGAAACCCTATCTTCAGTATCTGAAGATATAGGGATGTCCAGCTTTTGTTGAAAAGCAATATGCGGACAAGCTCGAGGCACGCTCAGTACTGTATAAGTTTGTGAGATACCCAAAGAACTCCAGGGGGTATCTTTCCTATTACACAGAGGAACAAAAGGTTTTTGTTTCTCGTCATGCCTATTTTTTTGGAAAATCAATTTTTTGTAAAAGAAAATAGTGGGAGCGTGTAGGGTTCCTAGGCACTCTTGTGAAGGTTCATAAGGCATCAAACATGCCCGGATAAAAATTTAGACGTACCGAACAACCCAAAGCCGGGATCTTTGCTAGATTATTAGGGTTTAATATGCAAGATGATAACTTTTATCTAAGTGTGAGGGATTACAACCTTTGTAGTCCGCTCCTTCACTTCACAAGCTCCGAGTAGAAGTCCCTTTGCCGCGATCCACGATCTCCCGGACTCATGAGAGGCTCCACGACTCGAACGATCCATTCTAGCTTGTCGTATTCCAAATCTCCGATGATCTACCTTGAAGTTGCTTCGACTCAAGCTTTCTCACTCAAAAGAGAAGAACACACTAATCCCATGGGCTAGATGAGATGAGGATGAGAGAGTAGTAATTTTGCTTTCTTTTAATATCATTTTCTCATATTTTATCATCACTTTAGGATTTTCAAGAGAGCTTCTTCAAGAGAGAAGAAGAAGAAGATAATGATAATTTTATGATAATGATAATCTCAAATCCTTTTGTGATGAATAGAAATAAAACATATGATTGATATATAACCATGGTCAAGGATGAATGGCTAAGAATGAGTAGAGAAACAACTAGAGTTAGGGTTTGGTTAAGTTAAAAATGTGTCATCACAAAATATCACAACCATGACAAAAAGAAAAATGCTTCTAGAAGGAACTTGAAGCATCTAACCCTAATCAAACCCTAACCTCAATTAATCATCCTTAAACATGTTTAACAATTAATCATATCATGTCACAATAATATATATCACATATATATTATATATTTGCAACAAAAGAAAATAATACAATTAACATATATCGCATATATATCAATGTATCATCCACTGAGAAAATGAAATAATAAAGCGAGCGAATATTAGATAATGTAATACAATATATCATATATATTATTATACATTAAATCATCGAATCAACACTTGATTCGACGATCCGGCTATATCGAATATTACCGACTAATATATCATGTACCGATTCATCGAATCAACACTTGATCCGATGACCCGGTTCATATCCATATATCGTGAGAATATAATACGGTATCCCATATCGCATTATTCTCGTTCCTGCGCATATCACATATACGCCACTACTCCATTTCTCCTGAGCCAATAACCTCTGTGTAGGACTCTAAAGAATCGTCAATACGCCGGTAGCAGGTGATGATCATATCAAACACCCACAAGCTGCAAGCGGTCAGCTAAACGTAACAGCCACCCAGGTATTGAGCGATCAGAAGATCAACAAGCTAGCCTGTGCGTTCTCCTGTGAATCCAACCAGTAACACTCCCGTACAGTCCGGTCTGTTCGTCTGATATGTCGCATATCAAGTCTAGGGGTGGTATATGTCAGACCCCAGTAACCGATAAGTCGTGTCGATGTGTGGCTCATAACGGGTCGAGAAACTACTAGTAACACTTACCAGTAAATCTCCATATCAGCCCTGGCCAGGGACTTCCAGTTATAGCCAATCGAACACAGCACAACATCAACTCCCTATACCGGGAGAGACGAATCCCCTCCTATCGCTCATTGCCTCCATGTGATTCGGGACTGTACCCAAAAGCCACCATTTTGCACGCCCTCTTGGACGTGGTAAGGTAGAAATCAAAGCACAGTGGGAATCACACAAGACTCTATGACGATCTCGGGTCTTCAGACTACCCTGTACCTGTGTCACCGGAGAACTGCCATCTGACGTGTGGTATATCACCATCTGGGAGTTCTCGGCGAGTCCGTCCAGTGTACCCAGTCTCCACTGAGCACCCGTACACCATCTCTGATGTCTAACACCGATGGATATGGGATCATCCATCGCCCATCATATGGGTCAAGATGCGTATACGCTAGTCTACTCTGGTGTATCGATGCCCTGTCTCGATATACCCTCGACTAGGAACAGTTATAGGATGTACTCATCGACTACCGCGGCCCCACTAGTATGATCTCATCATAGTCCCAGTAGTCGAGTACAAGTCCTAAGGGCTTTATCAACATGTGAGAGTAAAACAGTAAACCAATACAAGTCAACATGTTAAGATAAAGTGAAACCAAATAGCATACTATCATGACGAGCAAGAAAGTCATCTCTATATATAACCAAGCATCCATTATAATATACATCATATGTACAACAATGGCCTCTAGGGCATATACATAACTAACAATCTCCCACTTGCACTAAGGCCAGCTGCTGTAGTATCGCATACCTAGCATCCCGAATAATCTCTCAAACTGTATCTGGGGAATAGCCTTCGTGAATGGATCCGCAGTGTTGTCCTTCGTATCTACTCTCCTGACCTCGATCTCCCGGCGATCAACTATCTCCCTGATCAGGTGATACCGCCTCAGAATATGTCTGGATTTTTGATGGGATCTGGGTTCCTTGGCTAACGCCACAGCTCCATTGTTATCGCAATACAGAGGTATTGGATGCTCAATGGATGGAACCACACCAAGTTCATTAATGAACTTCTTGATCCAGACAGCCTCTTTGGCAGCATCGTTGGCAGCGATGTATTCAGCCTCCATCGTTGAGTCTGCAACGGTATCCTGTTTGGAACTCTTCCAACATACCTCCCCTCCATTGAGGGTGAAGACAAAACCCGAATGCGACTTAGAGTCGTCCTTATCACTTTGGAAGCAGGAATCGGTAAAGGACTCCACCTGGAGTTCTCCGTTACCATACACCAAGAACATCTCCTTAGTCCTTCGCAAGTACTTGAGAATGTTCTTCACTGCTGTCCAATGACTCTCTCCTGGATCTGCTTGATACCGACTTACTACACTTAGTGAGTATGCTACATCGGGTCTGGTACACAGCATCGCATACATGATAGAGCCTACTGCCGAAGCATAGGGTATCCCTTGCATGCGAGCTCTCTCCAAATCAGTCTTGGGAGACATCTCTTTGGAGAGAGTGAGTCCAGAGATCGTGGGTTGGTTCCCACGCTTGGATTCTTCCATACTAAACCTCTTTAGTATGGTGTCAATGTACCTGGATTGGGACAATCCCAGTATCCGTTTAGATCTATCTCTATAGATCATGATTCCCAGTATGCAGGAGGCATCACCTAGATCTTTCATTGAGAATCTCTGTGATAAGAAGAGCTTGACTGATTGCAGCATAGGAATATCATTTCCTATCAAGAGTATATCATCCACGTATAATACGAGGAAGACAACCTTACCCTCTGCTACCTTCTTATAGATACAAGGTTCATCTATATTTTTGATGAAGTCAAACTCTTTGACTACAACATCAAAACAGATGTTCTAACTCCGCGATGCTTGTTTTAACCCATAAATGGATTTAAGCAGCTTGCACACCTTTCCGCTGCTCCCACTATCTACGAAGCCCTCTGGCTGAGTCATGTATACGCACTCTTCTAAATCACCGTTTAGAAAGGCGGTCTTAACATCCATTTGCCAGATTTCGTAGTCATGGTATGCAGCAATGGAAAGTAAGATCCGGATGGACTTAAGCATAGCTACTGGAGAAAAGGTCTCGTCATAATCCACACCTGGTCGTTGACGAAATCCCTTCGCTACCAGTCTAGCTTTGAAAGTCTCAACTTTTCCATCTACACCAAATTTCCTTTTAAAAATCCACTTGCTCCCAATGGGTTTTACCCCTTCAGGAGCATTTTCCAAAATCCATACTTTATTGGTGTACATGGATTCCATCTCAGATCGCATTGCATCCAGCCATTTCACAGAGTCACCACTCGTGATGGCCTGCTCGAAACTAGTCGGTTCATCATCATCCATGATGCAATCCTCGCTTCCACCATCAATGAGAAAACCGTAGTATCTCTCAGGTGGACGAGAAACCCTGCTAGATCGGCGGAGAGGCTGGGGTTCGTCGGGTATTACTGAATCCTCTGGTTCCACTAAATCATCTGTTGTAGTTTGTTCTGCTGGAACTTCTTCCAGTTCTACCTCAGAGCCACTAATCTCTTTTTCAAGAAATTCCTTTTCTAAAAAGGTGGCATGTTGAGCAATAAATACCTTTTGTTGTTCACTGTTGTAGAAAAAATATCCATTTGAATGTTTAGGATATCCCACAAACTTACATAGAACTGACCGTGCCTCGAGTTTGTCTGGATTTTGCCTTTTGACATAGGCCAGACAACCCCATATCTTAACTCGTTTAAGACATGGTCTCTTTCCACTCCATATCTCATATGGTGTAGTAGGTACAGATTTAGTTAGAACTTGATTCAATAGGTATGCTGCTGTCTCAAGTGCATACCCCCAGAAGGAAATAGGTAACTCAGCTGTACTCATCATAGAGCGCACCATATCTAATAGGGTGCGATTCCTCCGCTCCGATACACCGTTGTGCTGTGGTGTATAAGGAGGAGTAAGCTGAGAGAGAATCCCATTCTCTTTTAGATAATCCAGAAAATCATTGCTCAAGTATTCTCCTCCTCGATCAGATCGAAGGATTTTAATACTTTTGCCCGTTTGTTTTTCTACTTCTTGTTTATATTCTCTGAATTTCTCAAAAGCTTCAGACTTGTGTTTCATCAAGAATACATGTCCGAATCTAGAGAGATCGTCAGTGAATGTAATGAAGTAGGAAGAAAAGTTCCTGTAGGGTTGCTAGGCACTCGCACAAGGGTCTACGAGGCATCAACCATGCCCGATTAAAAATTTAGCCGTGCCGAACAACCCGAATACGGAACTTTAAACTAGAGATTAGGCGAAAACTAACATGCTAAACATTTTAACACTAAGTGAGAGGGATTACAACCTTTGTAGATCCGGTCCTTCACTTCATATGCTCTGTGTTGTGGTCCCTTCGCTGTGATCATCGGGATCCGGACTCTCGAGAGGTTCCACGAAGAGAAAGACGCAACCTTTGCTTCCGATCTTCGATACTAAGATGATCTACCTTGAAGTTTCTTTAACACAAGCTAACACTCATGAAATGATGTGAACACCCTCATCTAAATGGCAAGGGAAGATGAGGATGATGAAGTAGGATTTTTTGATCTCTTTATTTATATTTTTCTCACAATTATTCATCACTTGGAAAAATCAAGAAAGCTTTTTCCATGAAAGAAAATGAAGGAAGAAGATGAACAATAATAGAATTATCCTTTTGTGATGAATAGGAAAAGGAGATAATGATCAATTATGCAACCATGGTTCACTTAACCAATGTAGAGAATTAACCAAGGGTTAGGGTTTGGGTTGAGTTAAGAATGAGTCACACACAAATATCTTTCACAAAACAAAAAGAAAACCTTCTAGAAACATCTAGAAAGTTTAACCTTAATCCAAACCCTAATCAAGTTTAAACTCCACTAAACATGTTGCATTATTTATCATATCATGTTACAATATTATATATCACATATATAATATTTATTGTAACAAAATAAAATAATACAATTAACATATATCGCATATATATCAATGTATTACCCGAGTGAGAAAAAGAATCTTTTAGTGAGAAAATATTAGTTAATATAATTTAATATATCATATATATTATTATACATTAAATTATGGAATCAACACTTGATCCGACAATCCGGCTATATCGCATATAACCGACTAATATTTATCCGTACCGATTCACCGAATCAACACTTGATCCGATGACCCGGCTGATATCAAATATCGCGAGAATAGAATACGGTATCATATATCGCATTATCCTCGGTCCCGCACATATCACATATGTGCTCCTACTCCGTTTTGCCTGAGTCAAGAAACCTCTGTGTAGGACTCTAAAGAATCGTTAATACGCCGGCAGTAGGTGATGATCATATCAAACACCCACAAGCTGCAAGCGGTCAGCTAAACGTAACAGCTACCCAGGTATTGAGCGCTCAGAAGATCAACAAGCAAGCCTGTACATTCTCCTGTGGATCCAAACAGTAACACTCCCGTACAGTCCGGTCTCGTCGTCTGATATGTTGCATATCTCGCCTAGGGGTGGTAAACGTCAGACCCCAGTAGCTCGATAAGTCGTGTCGATATGAGGTCTATAACAGTTCGAGAAACTACTGATAACACTTACCAGTAAATCTCAGCAACCCTGGCCAGGGATTTCCGGTTATAGCCAATCGAACACAGCACAACATCAACTCCCTATACCGGGAGAGACGAATCCCCTCCTATCGCTCATTGCCTCCATGTGATTCGGGACTGTACCCAAAAGCCACCTTTTTGCACGCCCTCTTGGACGTGGTATGATGGAAATCAAAGCCCAGTGGGAACCACACAAGACTCTATGACGATCTCGGGTCAACAGACTACTCTGTACCAGTGTCACCGGAGAACTGCCATCTGACGTATGGTATAATACCATCTGGGAGTTCTCGGCGAGTCCGTCCAGTGTACCCAGTCTCTACTGAGCACCCGTACACCATCCTTGATGTCAAACACCGACGGATATGGGATCATCCATCGCCCATCATATGGGTCAAGATGCGTATACGCTAGTCTACACTGGTGCATCGATGTCCTGTCTCGATATACCCACGACTAGGAACAATTATAGGATGTACTCGTCGACTACCGTGGCCCCACTAGTATGATCTCATCATAGTCCCAGTAGTCGAGTACATATCCTAAGGGCTTTATCAACATGTAATATAGAGACAATCAGAGTACATGTTAAGATAAAGTACAACCAGATAGCATACTATCATGTCGAGTAAGAAATTCCTCCCTATATATGTCCTAGCATCCACTACAATATACATCGTATGTACAGTAATGGCCTCTAGGGCATACATATAACTAACAATCTCCCACTTGCACTAGGGCCATCTGTTATGGTATCGCATACCCAACAATTAGCTGCGGTTGTAGTATCTCATACTCAACCATCCCATAAAAATCTCTACTGGGAAAAAGGCCTTTGTGAGTGGATTCGCGCTGTTGTCCTCTGTGTCTACTCTCCTAACCTCGATCTCCCTGGAGATCAACCATCTCCATGATCAGGTGATACTGCCTAAGAATTATATCTGGATTTCTTATGGGACGGTAGTTCCTTGGCTAAAGCCACAACTCCATTGTCACACAATGGTAGGAACGAAGTTCATCTTATGAACTTATATATATCCAGACTGCCTCTTTTGGTAGCTTCCTTGGTAACGATGTATCTTGCCTTTAATCGTCTAGTATGTCACGGTATCTAGCTTGGAACTCTTCCAACATACCGTCCCTCCACTGAGGGTATAGACAAGCCTGCGACTGACATTCAGTCGTCTTTATCACCCTGGAACCCTTCCAGTGATTCTCCCCAGGATCGATTGATACCATCTCACTACTACTAGTGAGTTTCCTAACATCCAATCAGATCTATCTCATAGATCCAAAACCCAGGATTTAGGAGGTATCATTTTGATCCTATATGGAGAATCCTTGTGATATGTGGAGATTGACCGATCGTAGCATAGGAAACTCCTTCCCTATCAAGAGTATGTCATCCACGTACTCTACGAGGATCACCACCATACTCTCTACTACCTTTTTGTATATACAAGGTTCATCTACAATTTTGATGAAGTCAAACTCTTTGACTACCACATCAAAACAGATGTTCCAACTCCACGATGCCTTCTTTATCATATAAAACATCTTGCACACGTTTCCGCTGCTCCCACTGTCTACGAAGCCCTCTGGCTGTGTACTTATAGACGCTATCTTTTCTAAATCTTCATTTAGAAAAGCAGTCATGACACCCAACCACCAGATATCGTAGTCATGGTATGTAGCCGTGGCAAGTAGGATCTGAATGGACTTAAGCATAGATCCTTAGAAAAGGTTTCAACATAATCCATACCTGGTCTATGATGCAAACCTTTAACAAGTCCAGCTTTGAAAGTCTCAACTTTTCCATGTACACCAAGTAATCTTCTCAAGATATACTTGCTCCTGATGGGGATTTAACCCTTCAGATAAAGCAACCAAAGTCCATACTTTGTTGGTGTATAAGGATTCCATCTCAGATCGATAAGCATCCAGCCATTCTTACAGAGTCCCACTCCTGATGGCCTGCACGAAACTAGTTGGGTCATCATCTCATGATGCAATCCTCGCTCCCACTGTCATAGAGGAACCGAAGTATCTCTCAGGTGGGTGAGGAACCCTACTGGATCGGCGGAGAGGCTGAGGTTCGTTGGTAACTATTGAATCCTTTGGTTCTACCAAATCATCAGCTACAGTTTGTATAGCTGGAACCTTTCCAGTTCTACATAACAGACCTTGCCTCGAGCTTGTCCGGATTTTGCTTTTAGACATAGCCCGGACAACCCCAAATCTTAACAAACTTAAGATATGGGCTCTTCCCTTTCCATATCACATATGAAATGGTAGGCAACTGATTTGATTTGAACCCTATTCAATAGATATGCAGCTTCTCAAGTGCATAACTCCCTAAAGGAAATAGGAAACTCAGTAGTACTCATCATAGAGCACACCATATCACATAGGGTGCTATTGCTCCGCCCCGATATACCATCGTGCTATGGTGTGTACGGAGGAGTAATTCTGAGAGAGAATATCATTCTTCTTTAGAACAGTCCAGGAATTCCGTGCTCAAGTATTCTCCTCCTTGATCTCATCAAAGGACATAATACTTATACCCGTATTTTGGTTCTCTACTTCTAACTTGTATTATGTGAATATCTCAAAAGCTTCGGACTTGTGTTTCAGCAGGAACATATGTCTGAATCTTGAGAGATTATCAGAGAATGTAATGAAATACAAAGAACCGATCTTGGCATATGTAGACAGGGGACTTTCATACATCAGCATGTATCAATCCCAAAAGTTCACTAACTCTTTCTCTGTTTCCAATAAACAGAGCTGTGGTCATCTTATCTTTGTGACATGACCGGCAAGTTTCACAAGATGTAAATTCAAACTAATTTAAATATGCATCTATATGTAACTTCAGCCAGTCGTGTCGCATTGATATGACCTAGTCTACAATACCTCAAGAAGGATTCATTCATTTCTGAACTCTTCTTCTTGTGTGTGTTCCGTATACTAAGAACTGTAGTTTGATTTAGAACATCAATGCTTTTAGATAACGTGCCTGAACCGATCAACTCTTGATATAGGAAATGTTCAAAAACATTATCCATACTATACAAAATTATATCCTTTCTTTACTAATAAAGAAAAAGATATGATGTTGTATATCAGGTTCGGTATCTAATAACATTCGTTCAGAATCATTGTATTCTAGTAATACAGGGTGATAGTGACCAACAGACTTGGCTGCAACACTTGCACCGTTTTCTGTCTCATGAAACTTATCAACCGTTCTCAGTTCTCTACCTATTTGTAGCCCATGTAACAGGTTACATATACGGGATCCTAATCCGGTATCACATACCCAGGACGTAAAGGATACTGAGAAACAGTTCTGTGTAATGAACACACCCGAAGATGATGCATCAACATGCACTTTCTTCGTTTGGGCGGCACGGGAAATCTGGTATTCCCCAATTTTCTTGCTCTGTCTTATAACAATTATAAGTTGGAGCGGGACCAATGTTCCCCAGCTCAGTATAACAAGCGGGTTCAGTCAATATATCCGTTTTGTTATCTTGATTAAGGCGTGATATGTTCGCTATCTGGAGAGAGAGAGAAGAAAACACTCAGCGTATGCTCTTGCAAGATTAGATTGGTTATCTAATATATCTAATCAGGATGTCTCCCACTGTTTTAGTCAAATCTTCCTTCAAACCCTAAAAGGAAAGACTAGCCGGGATTAATTACACGCTACAAGTTCGCCAATCTTTCAGCCAGGCCAGTGTCGGTACTTTGAGGGAGGTCCCCCGTGCTTTCGCACGAACCTAATTAAAGTAAACCTCGTTTTCCCAGAGGCGTAACCCCGTTAACACCTTTCTAGACACCTACTTGATCGGCTAATTGTAATGTGTAAAACTCTCCCAGGAGTAACTCTTACTCGCAGCGGGTATCGGGATCCAACTATCTTATAGAAGGTATGCAATCTCATTTCAAATTTCAACACTTGAAATTCCCAATAATATTTTACCCCTAGCAGCTATATGACCTTAACATGGTCAACAAATCATAAGTGCTAGTCAAGTTCAACCCGTCATTTCCCGATTGAATTAAACCCACCCGCACGACCCTTAACATGGTCAACAAAGTCGCACGACTACCCTAATCCAATCGCATCATATGCTTATACAGATAAGCACTAATCAGCTACCGCACACTACGCCTGAACATAGTCAACAAACGTAGCACGAATACTAACTAGTACTTATCTGAAATGACGGAGGGCTACGACGGGTTTTTCAGAAAACCCTTTGCGTAAAGAACTTGATATCGTCGTAGAATCGAGTGATTTTAAATGGAGTGTTTTCGAAGCTTTTCTAGTTTTGCTAAAGGGGTCACTCCCGGTGAAGGGATCGTCGGCCCTTTCCTCATCGAATAAGGTGCAGGATATATCATATATACCGCTGTGCAAAGCAAGAACTATAGAAGCAATCAAAAGACAAACCGAGTTTGTAGCATCTGCCAGTTATTGCTAAAGGAGTCACTCCCGGTGAAGGGATCTCGGTCCTTTCCTTATCGAATAAGGTGCTGGATGTTCTACAAGGAACACCGCTATGCAAAGCAACAACTAGAGCTACCAGTTTTATAAACAAGTTTCTACAACATCTTAGGTTTCTTTTAGTTTCATTAATCTCATTAATGAAGTCCCATTTTAATTATGCTTCACAAGCATCTCTTTTGAAACGAAATCTGCAATATAACATATATCTCATATATATAATATAAACATTCGTCTCAGGCAGTAATATGATCTCATCACAGAACATTGCAGCAGAAGAAACATATATGAAATATTGGATATACTAGGACGTCCGTGTTTTCAATACGAGCCTGTATAAAACACGGATTCCACGGTCGCGATGAATAGCCAAACCCACATCCCTAGACCCCTACGAGAGCGGCAAGTAACACTGCCAATTCTAGGGTTAGGAGACCCGGTCTCGACTCCTCGAGATGGTCTCCCACTGGACCCTAGAACCCGGTTACTTGTGCTCCTCGCCTTGGGTCTACTTAATGCGGAAAAGTAAATAATATACAACGGTGACATCTTCCGCTACCTGGAAGTGCCCCAATAAAAGAATATTACATACAAATGAATTTTACATGAAAGAAAAAGAAAAACTCTCATCTGACATAAAACCACCGGCTATTCAAACGCGACGATCCAATAGAACATATCACAGCAACACATAATATCACATATAATCAACGTAAGCAAGTATGCGTATCCCGATTGTCGTTGATGTATAGCAACGAAGCCGGCGATACCCCACATACTACGCTTACGGTCACAGAAAAGAAAGTGTAAAACTATAACAGTTGGAATCTGCAATCTCCTTAGACATCGCATGCCTAACCAAATGAATTCCTTAGACATCACATGCCTAACAATTATAAACCCCGCATTTTAGTCTCATTATCGAAAACTCTTTTCAATATCAAGTCGGGCAATTCAACAAGATTCCCGACGTCCTGATCGAATGCTCGTCGCAAACTTTAGTAGACGGCCGCACCCCCGATACCGTCGACGAAGTGCACCAAGGCGGAACACCGCTACCGGGAGCACCCGAATGGATGCTTTCGGCGACGGGGTTCTCCTACAGTCACTTGGTCGGGGTTATGGAGTGAGGCTGTCTATTAAGTTTGCCCGGCGAGTATCCGCGTACGCTACGTGATTGCGACGGACTTTTGATCGCATCAAAATTCCGTGGCAACCGATCATCTGAGACTAAAGTGCTATGTTTATAATATTCAAATCAGTTATCTCATAACTACCTGTGGATTCCAATTATTGTATCACATTCCAGATAAATAGAAAAAGTTAAACTTTCCGATCGAATCATCAAGCACCCAAGATTTCCCCAATATATTTCAACACTTGAAATCAGTTCAAAAACGTCCATCACATGCCACAGTACCAATGGTCCAGCCGTAGAAGGGTCAAGCCAACGCCTCACATGTGGCACGCCGTACTGCCCCAAACCCTAAGGTTCAAAGGGCAGTTCAAGACGGTCACATAATCGAGTTAAGGTTTGTTGTCTTCTAGAGGGTCCACCGAGTTACTTGCATGACTTAGAACATTCTTAAACACGAGAAAAAATCCTACCTTTGAAAAATTTTCCGATAGGGGAAAAAGTGAATTATTGATATCCGTTCGAACTTTTTAACAGTTTCTAAAAGTTATCCGGACAAAACACATAGACAAAATTAGACAATCCGATCGAATAATCGAATCCCCAAAACAACCCCAGAAAAACTCAACTGTTGAGTAAAAATAAAAATTTCCAGAAGACTCAGCACATAAAGTTACTAATTACTGTGCAAAGCACGTGCAGTGATTCATCACTTTGGCCGCGGAACCGCCGCACATGCCTAGGGTGGCGCCGCGGTTCCGCGCCTCTTCTGTGGAATCAATAGCACGCGCTTCACAGTAATTCATCAAATTCCCTGCTGAATTTTTTGGCAATTTTTAATTCACAAAAATCCAAATTTTCAGAAAATTTCCAGAGAAGGGGTTTGTTCGGGTTTTCCGGGTTTGATCGGACTTCAAACTTCGTCTAGAGTTCGCCTAAAGCTCTAGCTTGGCTCTGATACCACTGTAGGGTTGCTAGGCACTCGCACAAGGGTCTACGAGGCATCAACCATGCCCGATTAAAAATTTAGCTGTGCCGAACAACCCGAATACGGAACTTTAAACTAGAGATTAGGCGAAAACTAACATGCTAAACATTTTAACACTAAGTGAGAGGGATTACAACCTTTGTAGATTCGGTCCTTCACTTCATATGCTCCGTGTTGTGGTCCCTTCGCTGTGATCATCGGGATCCGGACTCTCGAGAGGTTCCACGAAGAGAAAGACGCAACCTTTGCTTCCGATCTTCGATACTAAGATGATCTATCTTGAAGTTTCTTTAACACAAGCTAACACTCATGAAATGATGTGAACACCCTCATCTAAATGGCAAGGGAAGATGAGGATGATGAAGTAGGATTTTTTGCTCTCTTTATTTATATTTTTCTCACAATTATTCATCACTTGGAAAAATCAAGAAAGCTTTTTCCATGAAAGAAAATGAAGGAAGAAGATGAACAATAATAGAATTATCCTTTTGTGATGAATAGGAAAAGGAGATAATGATCAATTATGCAACCATGGTTCACTTAACCAATGTAGAGAATTAACCAAGGGTTAGGGTTTGGGTTGAGTTAAGAATGAGTCACACACAAATATATTTCACAAAATAAAAAGAAAACCTTCTAGAAACATCTAGAAAGTTTAACCCTAATCCAAACCCTAATCAAGTTTAAACTCCACTAAACATGTTGCATTATTTATCATATCATGTTACAATATTATATATCACATATATAATATTTATTGTAACAAAATAAAATAATACAATTAACATATATCGCATATATATCAATGTATTACCCGAGTGAGAAAAAGAATCTTTTAGTGAGCAAATATTAGTTAATGTAATTTAATATATCATATATATTATTATACATTAAATTATCGAATCAACACTTGATCCGACAATCCGGCTATATCGCATATAACCGACTAATATTTATCCGTACCGATTCACCGAATCAACACTTGTTCCGATGACCCGGCTGATATCAAATATCGCGAGAATAGAATACGGTATCATATATCGCATTATCCTCGGTCCCGCACATATCACATATGTGCTCCTACTCCGTTTTGCCTGAGTCAAGAAACCTCTGTGTAGGACTCTAAAGAATCGTCAATACGCCGGAAGTAGGTGATGATCATATCAAACACCCACAAGCTGCAAGCGGTCAGCTAAACGTAACAGCTACCCAGGTATTGAGCGCTCAGAAGATCAACAAGCAAGCCTGTACATTCTCCTGTGGATCCAAACAGTAACACTCCCGTACAGTCCGGTCTCGTCGTCTGATATGTTGCATATCTCGCCTAGGGGTGGTAAACGTCAGACCCCAGTAGCTCGATAAGTCGTGTCGATATGAGGTCTATAACAGTTCGAGAAACTACTGATAACACTTACCAGTAAATCTCAGCAACCCTGGCCAGGGATTTCCGGTTATAGCCAATCGAACACAGCACAACATCAACTCCCTATACCGGGAGAGACGAATCCCCTCCTATCGCTCATTGCCTCCATGTGATTCGGGACTGTACCCAAAAGCCACCTTTTTGCACGCCCTCTTGGACGTGGTATGATGGAAATCAAAGCACAGTGGGAACCACACAAGACTCTATGACGATCTCGGGTCAACAGACTACTCTGTACCAGTGTCACCGGAGAACTGCCATCTGACGTATGGTATAATACCATCTGGGAGTTCTCGGCGAGTCCGTCCAGTGTACCCAGTCTCTACTGAGCACCCGTACACCATCCTTGATGTCAAACACCGACGGATATGGGATAATCCATCGCCCATCATATGGGTCAAGATGCGTATACGCTAGTCTACACTGGTGCATCGATGCCCTGTCTCGATACACCCACGACTAGGAACAATTATAGGATGTACTCGTCGACTACCGTGGCCCCACTAGTATGATCTCATCATAGTCCCAGTAGTCGAGTACATATCCTAAGGGCTTTATCAACATGTAATATAGAGACAATCAGAGTACATGTTAAGATAAAGTACAACCAGATAGCATACTATCATGTCGAGTAAGAAAGTCCTCCCTATATATATCCTAGCATCCACTACAATATACATCGTATGTACAGTAATGGCCTCTAGGGCATACATATAACTAACAGTTCCTGGCATGCGTAGACATGGGACCACAAACATCACTATGTATTAGTCCTAAGAGTTTAGTAACTCTTTCTCCGTGTCCACTAAACGGAGCTTTGGTCATTTTTCCTTTGAGACATGAATGGCAAGTATCATAAGATGATAATTCGAACGGATTCAAATAACCATCCTTATGCAACTTTGCCAGTCGTGTCGCATTGATATGACCAAGTCTACAATGCCACAAGTAGGATTCGTTCATATCTGAACTTTTCCTCTTGTGTGTGTTTTGTATATTCAGGACTGTATTCTGATTTAGAATGAATATGCCATTATGTAACGAGCCTGATGCAATCAACTTTTGATCTAGGAATATGTTCATAACATTATCCTTTACTACAAAATTATATCCTTCTTTACTTAATAAAGAAACTGATATAATGTTGCACATCATGTTCGGTATATAATAGCACTCATTTAGAATCAGTGTATTACGACTCGGCAATACAAGGTGATATTCGCCAACTGCTTTGGCTGCAACATTTGCACCGTTCCCTACTAGAACGGAATGATCATCTTTTCCCAGTTCTCTACCTTTACGTAGCCCATGCAACTGTTTGCATATGTGGGATCCGGATCCGGTATCTAATACCCAGGACGTAGGGTGAACTGAGAAACAGTTTTCAATAACAAACACACCCGAAGAAGATGCATCAACATGCATGTTCTTTTGGGCAGCGTGAGAATCCAGATATTCTCCTGTTTCCTGTTCAGTCTTATAACTCTTATAAGAAAGATTGGGTCTAACGTTCCCTTGCTCAGTACAATAATCAGGTTCAGTCAATACATCCGTATTATTATCATGATTATGGCATGACATGGTCGCTACCTGGAGAGAGAGAGAAGAAAACACTTTAGCGTATGCTCTTGCAAGATTAGATTGGTTATTATCTTATCTAATCAGGATGTCTCCCACTGTTTTTATCAAATCTACCTTAAAACCCTAAAATGTAAGATTAGCCGGGATTAATTACACCCTACAATTTCGTCAATCTTTCAGCCAGATCAGTGCGGTACTTTGAGGGAGGTTCCCCGTGCTTTCGCACGGACCTAATTAAAGTAAACCTCGTTTTCCCAGAGGCGTAACCCCATTAACACTTTTCTAGACACTTACTTGAATGACTAATTGTCCTGTGTAAAACTCTCCCAAGAGTAACTCTTACTCGCAGTGGGTATCAGGATCCAACTATCTCATAGGAGGTATGCAATCTCATTGCAAATTTCAACGCTTGAAATTCCCGATAATATTTTGCCCCTAGCGTTCCATGACCTTGACAGAGGTCAACAAACCATAGTGCACTAGTCAAGTTCAACCCGTCATTTCTTGATTGAATCAAACCCACTCGCCCGACCCTTGACAGAGGTCAACAAGGTCGTACGACTACCCTAATCCAATCACATCACATGCTATACAAATAATTACTAGTTAGCTACCGCACACTACGCCTTGACAGAGGTCAACAAACGCAGCACGAATACTAAATAGTCTTTATCTGAAATGACGGAGGGCTACGCAGGTTTTTCAGAAAACCCTGAGCGTAATGAACTTGATATCGTCGTAGAATCAAGTGAAGTTTTGAAAAGGAGTGTTTTTGAGGCTTTTCTTAGTTTCGCTAAAGGGGTCACTCCCGGTAAAGGGATCGTCGGCCCTTTCCTCATCGAATAAGGTGCAGGATATATCATATATATACCGCTGTGCAAAGCAAAACACTAAAAGCAATCAAAAGACAAACCACGTTTTGTAGCATCTGCCAGTTTTACTAAAGGGGTCACTCCCGGTGAAGGGATTGTCGGCCCTTTCCTCATCGAATAAGGTGCATGATATATCATATATATCACTGTGCAAAGCAAAACTGTAGCTACCCCTTTTATAAAGTTTTTGATTCTACAACATCTTTAGGTTTCTTTTCTTTTATTAATCTCATTAATAAAAATCCCATCAGCTTATGCTTCCTAAGCATCACAGAAGAAACGAAAGCAGTAATATTTATATATCAGCATATATATATAGTATAAGCATTCGTCTCAGGCAGTAATATGATCTCATCACAGAACATTGCAGCAGAAGAACATATATGAAATATTGGATATACTAGGACGTCCGTGTTTTCAATACGAGCCTGTATAAAACACGGATTCCACGGTCGCGACGAATAGCCAAACTCACATCCCAAGACCCCTATGAGAGCGGCAAGTAACACTGCCAATTCTAGGGTTAGGAGACCCGGTCTCGACTCCTCGAGATGGCCTCCCACTGGACCCTAGAACCCGGTTACTTGTGCTCCCCTTCTTGGGTCTACCTAATGCGGAAAAGTAAATAATATACACTGGTGACATCAACCGCAACCTGGAAGTGCCCCAAATAAAAGAATATTACATTACAAATGAATTTTACATGAATGAAAATAAAAACCCTCATCTCACATAAAACCCCCGGCTATTCTGAACGCGACGATCCAATATAACATATCACAGCAACACATAATATCTCATATCATCAACGTAAGTAAATATGCGCATCCCAATTGTCGTTGACATATAGCAACGAAACCGGCGATATCACATATTACACTTACGGTCACAGAAAAGAAAGTGTAAAACTACAATATTTGGAATCCACAATCACTTTAGACATCGTAAATCCGAAATATCACATACTTCGTATTTCATGCCTAACTCTATGAATTCCACATATTGTATCACATTCCAGATAAATAAACAGTATTAAACTTTTCGAACAGATAATCAAACACCCAAAATTTCCTAAACTGCTCAACACTTGAGCGGGGTTCAAATAATCCCAGAATATGTCACAGTACCGGTGATCCAGCCGTAGAAGGGTCAAGCCAACGCCTCACATGTGGCACGCCGTACTGACCCAAACCCGAAGGTTTAAAAGGCAGTTCAAGACGGTCACATAATCGAGTTAAGGTTTGTTGTCTTCTAGAGGGTCCACCGCTTAACTTGTACAATTTTTCAGAAAGATTTAAACCCGAATAAATTTCAACACTTGAAAATTTGCCGTACCGGGAAACAGTAAGTTAATGATATCCGTTCAAATAGTTTAACAGTTTCTAAATATCCGGAAAGAAATACGAATTTAAATATTCCGATCGAGTCTACTATTACAAAACAAACCCCAGAATTTTAAACACCTGAAACAGATTAAAAATACCCAGAATAGTCAGCAAGTACCTACGGTCTATACCATGAAGCCACGTGTCACAATCCTACAATTCGGCCGCGGAACCGCCGCGAGAACCATGTTCCTGCCGCGGTTCCGCGCTGAGTTGGTGGAATTGTGGGCACGTGTTTCATGGTAATTCTTAGAATTCCCTGCTGATTTTTTTACATATTTTTAATTCAGAAAAATCCCAAAATTTAAAAAATTTCCAGAGAGGGGTCAAGTTTCGTCGTTTCGGATTCGATCGGAGTTTTAACTTCGTAAACACATCGCCTAATGCTCTAGCTAGGCTCTGATACCACTGTAAGGTTCCTAGGCACTCTTGTGAAGGTTCATAAGGTATCAAACATGCCCGGATAAAAATTTAGACGTGCCGAACAACCCAAAGCCGGGATCTTTGCTAGATTATTAGGGTTTAATATGCAAGATGATAACTTTTATCTAAGTGTGAGGGATTACAACCTTTGTAGTCCGCTCCTTCACTTCACAAGCTCCGAGTAGAAGTCCCTTTGCCGCGATCCACGATCTCCCGGACTCATGAGAGGCTCCACGACTCGAACGATCCATTCTAGCTTGTCGTATTCCAAATCTCCGATGATCTACCTTGAAGTTGCTTCGACTCAAGCTTTCTCACTCAAAAGAGAAGAACACACTAATCCCATGGGCTAGATGAGATGAGGATGAGAGAGTAGTAATTTTTCTTTCTTTTAATATCATTTTCTCATATTTTATCATCACTTTAGGATTTTCAAGAGAGCTTCTTCAAGAGAGAAGAAGAAGAAGATAATGATAATTTTATGATAATGATAATCTCAAATCCTTTTGTGATGAATAGAAATAAAACATATGATTGATATATAACCATGGTCAAGGATGAATGGCTAAGAATGAGTAGAGAAACAACTAGAGTTAGGGTTTGGTTAAGTTAAAAATGTGTCATCACAAAATATCACAACCATGACAAAAAGAAAAATGCTTCTAGAAGGAACTTGAAGCATCTAACCCTAATCAAACCCTAACCTCAATTAATCATCCTTAAACATGTTTAACAATTAATCATATCATGTCACAATAATATATATCACATATATATTATATATTTGCAACAAAAGAAAATAATACAATTAACATATATCGCATATATATCAATGTATCATCCACTGAGAAAATGAAATAATAAAGCGAGCGAATATTAGATAATGTAATACAATATATCATATATATTATTATACATTAAATCATCGAATCAACACTTGATTCGACGATCCGGCTATATCGAATATTACCGACTAATATATCATGTACCGATTCATCGAATCAACACTTGATCCGATGACCCGGTTCATATCCATATATCGCGAGAATATAATACGGTATCCCATATCGCATTATTCTCGTTCCTGCGCATATCACATATGCGCCACTACTCCGTTTCGCCTGAGCCAAGAAACCTCTGTGTAGGACTCTAAAGAATCGTCAATACGCCGGTAGCAGGTGATGATCATATCAAACACCCACAAGCTGCAAGCGGTCAGCTAAACGTAACAGCCACCCAGGTATTGAGCGATCAGAAGATCAACAAGCTAGCCTGTGCGTTCTCCTGTGAATCCAACCAGTAACACTCCCGTACAGTCCGGTCTGTTCGTCTGATATGTCGCATATCAAGTCTAGGGGTGGTATACGTCAGACCCCAGTAACCGATAAGTCGTGTCGATGTGTGGCTCATAACGGGTCGAGAAACTACTAGTAACACTTACCAGTAAATCTCCATATCAGCCCTGGCCAGGGACTTCCAGTTATAGCCAATCGAACACAGCACAACATCAACTCCCTATACCGGGAGAGACGAATCCCCTCCTATCGCTCATTGCCTCCATGTGATTCGGGACTGTACCCAAAAGCCACCGTTTTGCATGCCCTCTTGGACGTGGTAAGGTGGAAATCAAAGCACAGTGGGAATCACACAAGACTCTATGACGATCTCGGGTCTTCAGACTACCCTGTACCTGTGTCACCGGAGAACTGCCATCTGACGTGTGGTATATCACCATCTGGGAGTTCTCGGCGAGTCCGTCCAGTGTACCCAGTCTCCACTGAGCACCCGTACACCATCTCTGATGTCTAACACCGATGGATATGGGATCATCCATCGCCCATCATATGGGTCAAGATGCGTATACGCTAGTCTACTCTGGTGTATCGATGCCCTGTCTCGATATACCCTCGACTAGGAACAGTTATAGGATGTACTCATCGACTACCACGGCCCCACTAGTATGATCTCATCATAGTCCCAGTAGTCGAGTACAAGTCCTAAGGGCTTTATCAACATGTGAGAGTAAAACAGTAAACCAATACAAGTCAACATGTTAAGATAAAGTGAAACCAAATAGCATACTATCATGACGAGCAAGAAAGTCATCTCTATATATAACCAAGCATCCATTATAATATACATCATATGTACAACAATGGCCTCTAGGGCATATACATAACTAACAGAGCGCAATAGAACTGGATGAAATTCCAGAACCACAAAATGTTACTGAAAGTATGGTAGAACCAGAGCTTTAAAAAGAACCAGACATCCCTACGCCAATCCGCAGGACTAGTAGGCAGTCTCATCCTCCCGAGAGATACTACGGTTTTCTCATAGACGGGGATCAAGAGGATTGCATCATTAGAGCCAACTAGCTTCCAGTAAGCCATTCAGAGCGGCGACTCGGTAAAATGGATGGATGCAATGAGGACCGAAATGGAGTCCATGTACACCAACAAAGTATGCACTTTGAACATTTCTCTAGAAGGGGTAAAACCCGAAGGCTGCAAATGGATCTTCAGAAAGAAGATTGGTTTAGATGGATAGGTTGAAACCTATAAGGCTAGACTTGTTGCAAAAGGTTTTCATCAAAGACCTGGTTTGGACCATGATGAAAACTTTTCTCTGGTGTCTATGCTTAAATCCATTCGGATCCTTCTTACCATTGCTGCTTTCCAAGATTTTGAGATCCGACAGATGGACGTAGAGGCAACTTTTCTAAATGGTAATTTGGAAGAGTGCATCTATATGGATTAGCCAGAGGGTTTCAATCAGAGTGGGAGCAGCGGGACAATGTGCAAGTTGCTTAAGTCCATTTATGGACTAAAGCAGGCATCGCGGAGTTGGAACATATGTTTTTATTGAGACAGTCAAAGAATTCGACTTTATCAAAAATCCAGATGAACCATGCATTTATAATAAAATTGTAGCAAGAACTGTGGAATTCCTCGTTGAGTACGTAGATGATATTCTCTTGATAGGAAATGATATTCCTATGCTATAATCAGTCAAAGGATTCTTGTCATAGAGGTTCTCCATGAATGACCTGGGTGATACCAACTACATTCTGGGGATCCAGATCTATCGTGATAGATTAAAGAGGATGGTGGGACTTTTACAGTCAAGGTACAACAACACCATACTGCAAATATTTAGTATGGACGATTCTAAGCGCGGTAGTCTACCGGCTTGTCACGGAATCACCCTCTCCAAAGAGATGTCTTCCAATACTGATTTGGAAAGGGCTTGCATGTCAATTATACTCTACGCTTTTGCGGTAGGCTCTATAATGAATGCTATGTTGTGTAACAGACTAGATGTAGCTTACGCGCTGAGCGTGGTAAGCCGGTATCAGTCAAACCCAGGGGAGAAGCACTGGGAAGCAGTAAAGAACATTCTCAAGTACCTGAGAAGGACTAAGGAGATGTTCTTGGTGTATGGCGGAAAAAGAACTCCATATCGAGACCTTTGCTAACTCCAGCTTCCAGAGTGATAAGAATGACTCCAAGTCCATGTCAGGTTATGGCTTTACCTTCAATGCAGGGACGGTCTGTTGGAAGAGCTCTAAGCAGGACACCGTTGCAAACTCGACGATGGAAACGGAGTAGTGCGCTGCATGAGACGCCGCAAAAGAGGCAGTCTGGATGAGGAAGTTCTTAATTGAACTTCAGGTGGTTCCTTCCATTGTTGGTCCAATACTTTAGTATTGTGACATCATACGGCGCTATAGTTTTATGGGAGGAACCTAGGTCACATTAGAGATCCAGACATATCTTGAGGCGGCACCACCTGATCAGGGAGATCGTTGATCCCAGGAGATCGAGGTGAGGAGAGTAGATACGGAGAACAACACTGCAGATCCACTCACAGAGGACATCCCTTAGACAGTGTTCGAGAAGGCTATTAGAGATCTTCGGTCTGCGATATGCCAGTATATGGCCTTAGTGCAAGTGGGAGATTGTTAGTAATATATGCCCTAGAGGCCATTATTGTATCATACTGGATTGTATATTACTTAATGGGAGCTTGGGGTATACACGGATATAGTAACAGTCTTGCTCAAAATGGTAGTATGCTACCTGGTTTGTCTCTACCTCAATATGTGCATGTGTTTTCTTAGCCTATCGCTTATACATATTGGTAGAGCCCTTAGGATCTTTGCTTGATTACCAGCGTTGTGATGGCAGTCACACTAGTGGGGGCTGGGTAGTCAATAAGCACATCCTATACAGGTCCCTAGTCGTAGGATTATCGAGACAGAGCATCGATACTCCAAAGTAGACTAGTGTATATGCTTCTCATTCCAGCAGGGGAGATGGCCTGTCCTACAGCCATCAGTACGTCGTACTAGAGATAGTATGCAGGTGCTCATTAGGTTATGAGTACACTGGACATGACTCGTCGGGAACTGTTGGTGGGTATTATACCTGTCGTCGGGTAATAGTTCCCAGGTGACATGAGTACAGCTTTGTCCGTCGACTTGATACTGCTGCTTCGCCTCAAGTGTGTTCCTACTGTACTTTGATTACTACCCTAGCACGGCTCAAAGGAGTCGTACAAACAGGTAGTAGCTGGGTGCAGTCTCGAAGCACTTGGAGCCAGTGGCGGTTAGATAGGATTCGTCTCTCCCGGTATTGGTGGTTGATATCGCGCTGTGTTCGGAAGGCCATTACACAAAGTCCTTGGCTAAGGCAAGCGAGATTTACTGGTAGGTATTCTAGTAGTTTCTCACGGTGTATTGGGCTACTCTCCGACACGACTTAATGCACTATTAGGGGTCTGACGATTACCGCCCCCTAGGCCCGATATGCGATACTCTTAGACGAACAGACCGGACTGTACAGAGATTGTCACATTCAGGCTCAGTAGGAGTTTGGATGGGTTTCCTCATCGGCCTTCTTATTGACAGATACCTGGGTAGCCGTTACGTGCAGCTAGTACCACTTGTGGCTTGTGGTTAAACCCACTGCTAGCGTACTGTCGAGTCTTTAGAGTCCCACATAGAGAGTTTCCCTGCATTGGGCGAAAGATGTAGAGGCTGTATGGTTTTACGGCAGGGCTTCGATCACGTACGTGCACTTGTGCGCGTACGATGTTCGGGCGGATAATACTAGTGGGCTTTGGTTTAAGCCGGATCCTAGTATTATATTGATGGATCAATTTAGTCTCTTTGTATTTGTGTTTCTCGGAACACGGATGCGGGTATGTATATACGGATGAGAGGGGCATAGAAGCAGACACCTCATTAGGGTTTTGACCCTTGACTTGATTAAAACAATTATGAGGTGGAGGAAAGTATTTGTTATATTTGTAAATGATAATTGTGGCATGGCTACTTGTTTTAACTACTTGACTTGGTTTGACCACTTGACTTGGTTTGACTCTTTGACTAGATATTTCTTGTGAGATATTTTATGGCACTAGATATTTTTGGGTGAGATATTTTCTTGCCATTCTTGTAGTCATATCAAGTGAGCCATCTCATTTATCAATTATCATTATCAAAAACGATTTCTCTTTCCTTAAGTTAGCTCTCTTCTTCTTCCTCACAACTAAAATCCTTAACATCTAATGAGTTGAGTAAACAAGGGTTCCAAGAGACAAATAAATCCATATTCATTCTCTACATCACCTAAGCAATCTAGTTTAGCAAGCTAATTGCCCTAGTTAACTCGGATTTGAGATTGGAGCTCGGACTATAGACTCTCGGGTGGATCGTCTTTGACTCGAGGAAGCCAACGAGGAAGCTACGATCCGGATCGATCCTCGGAGCCTATGATGATGAGGAGGACAGCGGAGAAGACCTGAAGGACTTGTATCATGAGGTATAACATTCTTTCTGAGTAGTTAATGTAAGTCCACGTTACCTCTCCCGGTACTTACAGGCTTGCGGAAATGGAAAAACGATTTTTTCTAGGGTGGTAACATGGACTCAAAATACGGATCTTTGTTAAACAACTATCTAACAGTCCTAACAAGAGTTTTACCTACTCGGTTAGGGGTTATACCTTAACTTGAACTCCTTCTCTTGTTCTCCTTGTGGTGGTCGGACGGTTCTCTCCTCGTCGTCTCTTTATGCCGAAGATGGATCCACCTGAAAGCTTCTACCTTTGGCTTCACTTCAAACTAGAAGAAACTAGAACACTTGGCTTGCTAGACCTTGTGAACTAGGATGAGTAGAGAAGTGTAATGGGTTTTGATCTCTATGGTTCTTGCTTCTCAACACATGAGACAATAGAACCAAGAACTAGAGAGAGAGCAAGAGGAAGAGGGAGAGCTCAAGCATGAGAGAGAAAGGAAATGAATGAATGAGCAAGACTTTTGCCATCCAAGCTCTCATAATTCAAAATCATCATAACACATAATAATAATTGAGTATTATGTGATGGTTGTTATCATATCAAGTGGCCATATCATTTCTTGCATTAAATGCAACGTGTGAACAAATAAGCAAGCCAAGGTCAATGCCAAGAAATGATAGCCATTGTCATGATGATGGTCAACAAGTCCAACCTAGTCAACCGGTCAACTAAGTCAACAAGTCAACAAAGTCAACCATCAACAACCATGTCACAATAATACTTAATTAATATTATTGTTAATCATATTTCTTATTCTCATTAGGGTTTAGTAAAAGTCAACAGTCAACAACCCTAATGAGAATCCTCTGCCTCTGTCTCTCTGTCAACTGTGCATACACACCCGCATCCGCGTCCCGAGGAACACGAATACAAACGAGATAAAACCAATCCCAAAACGTACACTAGGATCTGGCTTAAACCAAAGCCCGCTAGTGTTAACTGTCCGGACACTGAACGTGCACAAGTGCATGGATGTGACCGAACCCTGTCGCAAAACCATGCGACCTCTACTCTTTTGGCTAAAGGCAAATAGCTCTCTGTGTGGGACTCTAAAGACTCGACACTACGCTGGCAGTGGGTTTAACCACAGACCTCAAGCGGCACTAGCTGTGCGTAACGGCCCCCAGGTAGATGCCGATAAGAAGGCGGACGAGGTGAAACCCATCTGAACTCCTATTGAGCCTGAATGTGACAATCTGCGTACAGTCCGGTCTGTTCATCTTAGAATATCGCATGGCGTGCCTAGTGGGGCGGTAAACGTCAGTCCCCTAATAGCGGTACAAGTCGTGTCGGAGTGTAGCCCAGAACACCTTGAGATAACACTGGAAACCTACCAGTATATCTCTCTTGCCCTGGCCAGGGACTTTGTGTAATGGCTCTCCTAGACACATCACGATATCAACCCCCAATACCGGGAGAGACGAATCCTGTCTAACCGTCACTGCCTCCAAGTGCTTCGGGACTACACCCAACTACTACCTGTTTGCATGACTCCTTTGAGCCGTGGTAGGGTAGTAATCTAAGTACAGTGGGAACACACTCGAGGCGAAGTGACAGTGTCAAGTTAGTGGACTAAGCTGTACTCATGTCACCTGGGAACTGATAACTGACGATAGGTATAGTACCAACCAACAGTTCCCGACGAGTCCTGTCCAGTGTACTCGTAACCTAACGAGCACCCGCATACTATCTCAAGTACGACGTACTGACGGCTGTGGGACAGACCGTCTCCCCTGCTGGGTTGAGAAGCGCATACGATAGTCTACTTCGGAGTATCGATGCCCTGTCTCGATAGTCCAACGACTAGGGACCTGCATAAGGATGTGCTTGTGGATTACCCAGCCCCCACGAGTGTGACTGCCATCACAACGCTGGTAATCAAGAAAAGATCCTAAGGGCTCCACTAATGTGTATAGGTGTTATACTAAAATAAACACATGTACACATTAAAGTAGAAACAAACCAAATAGCATACTACTATTTTGAGCAAGATTGTCTATACAAGGTGAATATCCCAAGCTTCCATTAAGTAATATACAAACTAGTATGATATAGTAATGGCCTCTAGGGCATATACAATAACAATCTCCCACTTGCACTAAGGCCATGTACTGGCGTATCGAAGACCTATCATCTCGATCAGCCGCTCGAACTGAGTCTGGGGTAAGGCCTTCGTGAGTGGATCAGCAGTGTTATCTTCCGTAGCAACTCTCCGAACCTCGATCTCCTGGTGACCCACGATCTCCCTGATCAGGTGATACTGCCTCAAGATGTGTCTGGACTTCTGATAGGACCTGGGTTCCTTCGCTAAAGCTATAGCCCCGTTGTTGTCGCAATACAGAGGTATTGGATCAACAATGGATGGAACCACCTGAAGTTCTGTCAAGAACTTCCTTATCCAGATGGCTTCTTTTACGGCATCTGCAGCAGCGATATATTCCGCTTCCATCGTCGATTCAGCAACGGTTTCCTGTTTGGAACTCTTCCAACACACCGCCCCTCCATTGAGGGTAAAGGCATAACCCGACATGGACTTGGAATCATCCTTGTCACTCTGGAAGCTGGAGTCAGCAAAGGCCTCGATCTATAGGTCTTTTCCGCCATACACCAAGAACATCTCCTTAGTCCTTCTCAGGTACTTGAGAATGTTCTTTACCGCTATCCAGTGTTTCTCCCCAGGGTTTGACTGATACCGGCTTACCACACTCAGTGCATAAGCTACATCTGGTCTGGTACACAACATCGCATACATTATAGAGCCTACCGCAGAAGCGTAGGGTATAATAGACATGCGATCCCTTTCCAAATCAGTCTTGGGAGACATTTCCTTGGAGAGGGTGATCCCGTGACAAGCCGGTAGATTACCGCGCTTGGAATCTTCCATACTGAATCTTCTCAGTATGGTGTCGATGTACCTGGACTGTGAAAGTCCTAATATCCTCTTGGATCTGTCACGATAGATCCGGATCCTCAGAATGTAAGAGGCATCACCCAGGTCTTTCATGGAGAACCTGTGTGACAAGAATCCCTTGACAGATTGTAGCATAGGAATGTCATTTCCTATCAAAAGAATGTCATCCACGTACAATATGAGGAATACGACAGTTCTTGCTACAAATCTACTATAGATGCATGGTTCATCTGGATTTTTGATAAAGCCAAATTCTTTGACCGTCTCATCAAAACAGATGTTCCAACTCCGCGATGCCTGCTTTAGTCCATAGATGGACTTAAGCAACTTGCACACCTTTCCGCTGCTCCCACTTTGAATGAAACCCTTTGGCCGGTCCATATAGACACACTCCTCTAAATTTCCATTTAGAAAAGCGGTCTTTACGTCCATCTGCCAAATCTCATAATCGTGGAAGGCAGCAATGGCAAGAAGGATCCGAATGGATTTCAGCATAGCCACTGGAGAAAAGGTTTCGTCATAGTCCAAACCAGGTCTTTGACGAAAACCCTTTGCAACAAGTTTAGCTTTATAGGTCTCAACCTGTCCATCTATACCAATCTTCCTTTTGAAGATCCACTTGCATCCTACGGGTTTTACCCCATCTGGAGCAACGTCCAACGTCCATACTTTGTTGGTGTACATTGACTCTATTTCGGTCCGCATTGCATCCAGCCATTTTACCGAGTCAACGCTCTGAATGGCCTGCTGGAAGCTAGTCGGCTCATCACTATCAATGATGCAATCCTCTCTATCCCCGTCTATGAGAAAACCGTAGTATCTCTCGAACGGATGAGACTGCCTACTACTCCTGCGGAGCGGCGCAGGAATGTCCTGATCTTTCGAACCCTCTGGTTCTACTAAGCTTTCAGTAATAGCTCATGGTTCTGGAATTTCTTCCAGTTCTATTGCGCTCCCACTTATCTGATTTTCCAAAAACTCAGTTTCCAAGAAGTGAACATGATGAGAAAGAAAAACCTTTTGTTCCTCTTCACAATAGAAGAAATATCCCTTGGAGTTCTTTGGATATCCCACAAACTTGCACTGTACTGAGCGTGCCTCGAGTTTGTCCGCATGCTGCTTTTTGACAAAAGCTGAACATCCCCATGTCTTAATGTGCTTAAGATAGGGTTTCTTCCCACACCACATCTGATATGGTATGGTAGGAACAGTCTTAGTTGGAACTCGGTTCAAAAGGTATGCAGCTGATTCTAGTGCATATCCCCAGAATGATCGCGGTAACTCAACGTTACTCATCATGGAACGTACCATATCCAATAGGGCCCGGTTCCGTCTCTCCGATACACCGTTATGTTGCGGAGTGTATGGAGGAGTAAGCTGAGAGAGAATTCCATTCTCTTTTAAGTAATCCAGGAACTCGGCACTTAAGTATTCACCACCTCGATCAGATCTTAGTGTCTTGATACTTTTTCCTATTTGTTTTTCTACTTCATTCTTATATTCCTGGAATTTTCCAAAGGCTTCGGATTTATGTTTCATTAAGAAGACATATCCGTACCTTGAAAAGTCATCCGTAAAGTAATGAAGTAAGAATAACCGCTTCGTGCATGCGTAGACATTGGACCGCACACGTCGTTGTGTACGAGTCCCAAGAGCTCGCTCGCTCTTACTCCGTGTCCAGCGAACGGAGTCTTTGTCATCTTTTCTTTGAGACAGGATTGACAAGTTGCATATGATTGATATTCGAACGGATCCAAATATCCTTCTGTATGTAACTTCGTCAACCTTCTCTTATTGATGTGACCCAGTCTACAATGCCATAAGAAACCCTGATTTGTTTCCGGAGACTTTCTTTTGTGTGTATTCTGGACATTGAAAATCTGTGGTTGGTTTAATACGTATATACTATTTCTTAATGTACCTGACCCAATCAAAACTTGATTAAGGTGAATGTTCACAACATTACTTACAAATGCAAATTCATAACCTTCTTTAGATAATAATGATACAGATATGATATTACAGGTTGCATTGGGTACAAAATAACAATCACGCAAAACCAAAACGTGTCCATCTGACAACCCCAGGTGATAGTCCCCCACGGACTCAGCATCCATGCCAGCTCCGTTTGCAACTCTAAGGGTCATGTCACTTGCCTTCAAAACCCTACGCCTTCTCAGTGCCTGTAAAGAATTACAGATATGAGATCCTGATCCGGTATCCAATACCCAGGATGTAGAGTTTATTGATAGACAGTTTTCAATAACATACACACCTGAAGCTGAAGCCGCAACTTGCTTCAGATCCTGGGTTCTGGCCTTCCAAGCCCTGCAATCCTTTTTCCAGTGTCCACTCTTGTGACAGTAAAAGCATTCTTCCTTTCCCACAAGCTTTCCCGCTACCTTTGTTGCCTTTGTCTTTCCTTTCGTATCCACTTTACTAACACCGCCCCTTAGTTTGGCGGGGGCTTTCTTCTTCTTTCCCTTGGCTTTCGCCTTGGACCTAGAAGAGGAAGATCCTCCTACAAACAAAGTGGATGTTTCCCTACCTTTCTGTAGGGTGCCCTCTGCACTCCTCAGCATGTTGAGGAGTTCTGAAAGTTCAACTTCTTTTTCTTGTAAGTTGAAGTTCAGGATAAACTGGGCGTAAGTGGAAGGAAGGGACTGGAGAATCAAGTCCGTGTAGAGCTCGTTCTCTAACGTGGTCCCAAGGTCCGCGAGCTCCTCAATGAAGCCAATCATCTTAAGCACGTGTTCCTCTACCGATGATTCGACGGCCAATCTCGCCGGAAACAGCTTTTTCGAGACTTCGTATGTGGCGATACGGGATTGCTCTCCATCAGTTCTTTTGTATGGAGAAATATGGATTCAAGGTCCATATTCTCGTGCCTCCTCTGATGTTCATTGTCCATAGAGGAAAGCACGAGGCACTTGGCCTTCGCGCAATCGATTTCCCAGGTTTTATGGATTTCCCTATCCGCGACGCTGGTTTTGGGACCTGGGACAGGGGGAGCTTTGGTGGTGAGGAGATACCCCAACTTGTCATAAGTGATTGCCATTTTGACATTCCTGAGCCAATCTTTGTAGTTTGACCCTGTCAGTATGTTTTTATCTAGTAGTAACTTAAGTCCAGTCATGATGTTTGGTCGCTGCAATTAGGAGAGAGAGAAGAAACACTTTAGCATGATGCTCTTGCAAGTTTAGAGTGGTTTTTAATTTGTCTAAACAGGATGGCTCCCACTGTCTCTCGAATCCCTCCTCAAACCAAAAAGGAAGAATTAGTCAGGATCAATCTCACCGTACAATACTTGCTTAATCGTTCAGCCAGGCTAGTGTCGGTACTTCGAGGGAGGTTTTCCAACGCTTTCGCGAAGTTCCTTAATTAAATAACCTCTTTTCCCTGTGGGCGTAGCCCCGCTAACACCTTTCTAGACACCTACTTGGTTTATAGCATTGATCGTTAAGTGAGAAATTTCCCGAGGAGTAGCATATACTCACAGTAGGATCGGGATCCAAATATCATTGCGTGACAAAATTGAAGGAATCCTACCAGAATCATCACACTCCAAATGGTATGCAGCGCTAGAAAGTTTTAGTTCTTTTGAAACTCCCGATGTGGATTTTTGCCCCATGCTCTTATGACCTTGACTTTCGCCAACAAATCATAAGTCACATGTCAAGTTCTACCCGTCATTCTCCAGGTTAATTTGAACCCACCCGTACCTACCCTTGACTTTGGCCAATAAGGCAGTACGACTGTCCCAAACCAATACATCTATCTATGCTCCACATGAATACCCAATATCTACCAATCACTATACCTTGACTTTGGCCAACAAACATAGCTTGAATACTATTGACTATCCATGTGAAACGACGGAGGGCTACGAATGGTTTTGGCGAAACCGTGAACGTAGTGAACTTGATATAATCGATGGAACGAGATAGCTTTTAAAAGGAGTGGCTTAAGCTCCGCGTTTAAAAGTTATTTTTGAAAAGAAACCGAGTGGTTTTGAAAGTGTTCCAACGACTCAACTTTGGTTTATTTTCTTGCATTAATTTAATGCGTCCTATCATTTAATCCTACCATTGCAGAAAACAACGAAAATATGACGTACGCTTATGCCATCCGCATTCGCTACGGGGCCCCGTCATTTCTCGTTAGGTTACTTAACTAACGACAGAGCGGGGGCTGGACTAACGCGGATGCAAAACATAAGCAATGCCTAAATAGATATCATATATAGATATACACATTCGTCACATGCAATGATAGTCATTCCAGATCACAGATGAACAAATTGGATATACTAGGAATCTGCAATCCGTACGAGCCTGTAACGAAGAGCGGATTACACGGTCGCGATGAATAGCCAAGACCCCACCCTAGACCCCTACGGGTGCGGCAAACTACCCGCCAAGTACCCGAAGCGAAGCAACCTCTCTCAACACCGTGAGTAGGCCACTCGGCACTTCAAGATACCCGGTAGTTTGTGCACCCCACCATGGGTCTATCCTAGGAGCAAAAACAGTAAAAGAAATTATACAATGACGGCTACAACCCCATCCCGGTTGTGCGGCCATATAAATAATATTACATCAATTACAAATTTACATGAATTGAAAGAAAAAGAAAACTCTCATCTCACAACCCCCGGCTATTCATCCGCGACAATCTAATGAATTCATATACACATATCATCAACATTACAGATCACAGATATGTATAACCCCCACTAATTGACGTATAGCGATTAGCAGACGTTCAATACATATATCACATCATAGATATAACCCGTTAGCTTAAGTCTTTAGAAGTTCGATCAAAATACGGATTTTTAAGCACCAAAAACAAATTTTGCTTTCTGGAAAATCTGGGCAGGAAAAACATATTGTAAAAATCCTAAAACACCCCACTGAACACACTGCAAGAAAATTCGCCCACGGCCGAGTCAACTCGGCCGCTAATCCGCGGCGGTTTGACCGATTCCCTGGACAAATTTTCTACAGTGTGTTATAAAAAGCCTGAGCCGATTTTTAGTGTAAGATTTATTACTTTTTGAACAAGAAAAAAAATCGGCAGAAACTATACTTTTCGGGCGTGTTTCGTGACTTTTTCTCCGATCGAACTTCTAGTTACTTTGCTAACATGTTAGATAGTGTTTAACCTGGCTCTGATACCACTGTAAGTCCACGTTACCTCTCCTGGTACTTACGGGCTTGCGGAAATGATGAAAAACGATTTTTTCTAGGGTGGTAACATGGACTCAAAATACGGATCTTTGTTAAACAACTATCTAACAATCCTAACAAGAGTTTTACCTACTCGGTTAGGGGTTATACCTTAACTTGAACTCCTTCTCTTGGTCTCCTTGTGGTGGTCGGATGGTTCTCTCCTCGTCGTCTCTTTGTGCCGAAGATGGATCCACCTGAAAGCTTCTACCTTTGGCTTCACTTCAAACTAGAAGAAACTAGAACACTTGGCTTGCTAGATCTTGTGAACTAGGATGAGTAGAGAAGTGTAATGGGTTTTGATCTCTATGGTTCTTGCTTCTCAACACATGAGACAATAGAACCATGAACTAGAGAGAGAGAGAGCAAGAGGAAGAGGGAGAGCTCAAGCATGAGAGAGAAAGGAAATGAAAGAATAAGCAAGACTTTTTTCCATCCAAGCTCTCATAATCCAAAATCATCATAACACATAATAATAATTGAGTATTATGTGATGGTTGTTATCATATCAAGTGGCCATATCATTTCTTGCATTAAATGCAATGTTTGAACAAATAAGCAAGCCAAGGTCAATGCCAAGAAATGATAGCCATTGTTATGATGATTGTCAACAAGTCCAACCTAGTCAACCGGTCAACTAAGTCAACAAGTCAACAAAGTCAACCATCAACAACCATGTCACAATAATACTTAATTAATATTATTGTTAATCATATTTCTTATTCTCATTAGGGTTTAGCAAAAGTCAACAGTCAACAACCCTAATGAGAATCCTCTGCCTCTGTCTCTCTGTCAACTGTGCATACACACCCGCATCCGCGTTCCGAGGAACACGAATACAAACGAGATAAAACCAATCACAAAACGTACACTAGGATCTGGCTTAAACCAAAGCCCGCTAGTGTTAACTGCCCGGACACTAAACGTGCACAAGTGCATGGATGTAACCGAACCCTGTCGCAAAACCATGCGACCTCTACTCTTTTGCCTAAAGGCGAATAGCTCTCTGTATGGGACTCTAAAGACTCGACACTACGCTGGTAGTGGGTTTAACCACAGACCGCAAGCGGCACTGGCTATGCGTAACGGCCCCCAGGTAGATGCCGATAAGAAGACGGACGAGGTGAAACCCATCTGAACTCCTACTGAGCCTGAATGTGACAATCTGCGTACAGTCCGGTCTGTTCGTCTGAGAATATCGCATGGCGGGCCTAGGGGGGCGGTAAACGTCAGTCCCCTAATAGCGGTACAAGTCGTGTCGGAGTGTAGCCCATAACACCCTGAGATAACACTGGAAACCTACCGGTATATCTCTCTTGCCCTGGCCAGGGACTTTGTGTAATGGCTCTCCTAGACACAGCGCGATATCAACCCCCAATACCGGGAGAGACGAATCCCGTCTAACCGTCATTGCCTCCAAGTGCTTCGGGACTGCACCCAACTACTACCTGTTTGCACGACTCCTTTGAGCCGTGGTAGGATAGTAATCTAAGTATAGTGGGAACACACTCGAGGCGAAGTGACAGTGTCAAGTCAGCGGACTAAGCTGTACTCATGTCACCTGGGAACTGATAACTGACGATAGGTATAGTACCAACCAACAGTTCCCGACGAGTCCTTTCCAGTGTACTCGTAACCTAACGAGCACCCGCATACTATCTCAAGTACGACGTACTGACGGCTGTGGGACAGACCGTCTCCCCTGCTGGGATGAGAAGCGCATACGCTAGTCTACTCCGGAGTATCGATGCCCTGTCTCGATAGTCCTACGACTAGGGACCTGCATAAGGATGTGCTTGTGGATTACCCAGCCCCCACGAGTGTGACTGCCATCACAACGCTGGTAATCAAGCAAAGATCCTAAGGGCTCCACTAATGTGTATAGGTGATATACTAAAATAAACACATGTACACATTAAAGTAGAAACAAACCAAGTAGCATACTACTATTTTGAGTAAGATTGTCTATACAAGGTGAATATCCCAAACTTCCATTAAGTAATATACAAACTAGTATGATACAGTAATGGCCTCTAGGGCATATACACTAACAGTTAAATCTCATGTTGTTTGCTAGCTAGGGTTTATGGACGATCCTTGGTTCTAGTCGGTGTTGCGAAGCCCGTAAAAATCATTTTTTGCAAATTCTGCCTCCCCACGAACATGTGGGGTGCGCGACATCGACTTACAGTGGTATCAAAGCCTCTCATAAACCTTATATAGCTTGTAGCGACGTTAGAAATCCTCCGTTTTTGTTGTGCAAAAACTGCCGAGAAAACAGTTTCCAAAATTGATGTTTTGAGTTGTTTGCACACCCCGCGGGCTCACGTTTGAACCGAGAAGCCGCGGGGTGGAGCGTGCGCACCTTGGGGACCCTCCGGGGGGGAACGTCTTGGCCCACTCCCCAAGACCACCAAAAGGTGGTCTTGGCGGTGGGGACCCGAAACTGCCTCACCTTGGGCAGTTTCGGGTTTACCTCACCCCCTAGCACCTCGTGGTGGCCTCGTGGGTAGGGTACCCCCTCTGAGCCCTAGAATTGAAGTTAATTTCGTGTTCTAACTTTCCGCAAAGGTTCGGGCACTTTTCGTTTTGATTCGGACTTCCGAATTGGCTCAAAACGATCGGTTTTGGAACTTTAGCTCACTGGATTTTCATGTCTTGGAAAATTGGTTAAGTTTGCTAATTGCGTGCGGAATTCTAATGTCGTAGTTACTTTACAATCTTTGTGTTGTATATATGTGTTTGGAAATGTCGACTAATTGCTATACGTCGATTAGTCGGGGTTGCACATATCTGTGATGATGTTATGTTAGTTTGTGTATATGAACTTGTTGGATCGTCGTGGATGAATAGCCGAGGATGTGAGACGAGGGTTTTCATTATTTCATTCGATGTAAATTTGTAAAGTGACGTAATATTATTTTTGCGGGGAACATCCGGGTTGAGGTTATAGCCACCGTTGTATTATTTTTTTTTACTATTTTCTGCTCCTAGAATAGACCCAAGGCGGGGTGCACAAACTACCGGGTACTTTGACGTGCTGAGTGGCCTACTCACTTTATTATGGGAGGTTGCTTCACTTCGGGTATTTTGCGGGTAGTTTGCTTCACCCGTAGGGGTATAGGGTGGGGTTTGGCTATTCATCACGACCGTGGAATCTGAGTTTCGTTACAGGCTCAAATGAAACGCGGAATTCCTAGTATATCCAATGTGTTCATCTGTGATCTGGAATGCCTATCATTGCGTCTGACGAATGGATATTATTATATATATATATATTATAATAGACGTTGCTTATGTTTTGCATCCGCTCTAGTTGATCAGTCGAAAATATTGCATTCTCAACACGACAATTTCCTTACTCTTTCTAATCACCTAAATGTGTTTGGTATAAATATAGCACATATTAGCAATTTGTATGCAAAATATCAAATAACATGTGTTATACATTATAACCGGCATTATGAGAGAAATTGAATGTGTATTATTACATGCATGATTTTGTATATCTCAACACTTTTATCAAGATTGTGTGCAGGAAATTCTTCAGGTCAAAGAACTGGAATCGTAAAATTTGCCGATAAAATACAGCAAGTCAAAGAATTCAAATCTGGCCGAGATTCAGAAGGGATAAAAATATTCTAGATATCAAGAGAACACCCAAAGACCAACATCAAACTACCCCAGAAACATGAAGCAGCGAACTCATCAAATGGCCGCAGAACCGCGGACGAGTTGGCCGAGTTGCCGCGGATCCGTGGCCGAGTCAGGGTCAGAGAACGAGAATTCTCCAGAAGCTTTTTCTCAACAACCTTGCTTCCTCAAGATGCTTAATTACCACGTGGCTTCTTCTGGAAGGCCCTGCATAACAACCTTCTTCTAGAAGACTCCTTGTAACAATCTCATTCTAGAAGGCTCTCTCTAACAAGCTAGCTTTGGAGGGAATATTCATTTGAATTTATAAAGGGGATCTAGATCTACAATTTGGGGGGGGGTGTTCAATTAGTGGTGAGTTAGTTACACAATTGGAGCCACAATTCAAAATTCAAATTCAAGTTGAGTGATACAACTTGAGATCCAAAATCAAGATCCATTAAGAAGCAAATCAAGCGAGCAATCAACGATCCTTTATTGCAACGCCGATCATTATCCGAGCAAGAGATCCACGACGATCCGTGACTCACGGCGATCGAGCCACGCAAAGATCGACGATAAATTCACTCTTCAAAGAAGCGATCGAGAGTTTAATCTTGTATCTCGAATTGAGGAGTTGTGTAATTTGAAGGAGATTTAAATAAAGGTGATAATTGTAATTCTTGCTTTCTTTACATTCTTGCATTATGAAACTTCTTGATTCTTGATTCATTAATTTTCATGATGTGTGAGTGAAATCTCCGCTTGTAACGGAATTGAGAGAATCGGTAGATCTAATGATGATGAAATCCTTTTACCAATCTTAAGTCTTATGAGAATTGTAAAATCTAGGAAAAAGAATCGTCAATAACCTAATTTGGAGCGAGATCAATGTTCTTGATTATTTCGTTGCAAACTAGGGATCAAATGATTGATGATCCTCTTTGCTAGAGGCTAGAATTGAACGAGGATCAATGAAAAGAAAAGGGATAGTGAAGGAGAAACCCTAGTTTCTTCAGTAGATCCCTAATCTTCATTCATGCATCATTGATCTAGCTACAATCCATCAATAGATAAGATTCGTTATAATTAGTATTCATCATAGCTACTAATTCAATCGATTCCTACAATCTATTCTATAAATCTTGATAACTAAATTGATTTGGACATCTTCTTGATTCTTGATCTATTTCTTTATGTTTCTTAAAATCAAATCTCACAAATATTGAATTAACTTTCTTGAATTTTCTTTTATATTTTCAATTTGACTCATCTAATGCAAAATCGAACAAGTACTCGCATCTCAGTGGACGATCCGTATTCATTAACGCGCAACATTGACACCGTTAATTGATTGTGGTATAAATTTCTTTGGTTGTGAAACATTTTACTTAACACGTCAAGAAAGATCAATCACTAGTCCAACCCCCGCTCTGTCGTTAGTTAAGTAACCTAACGGGTGATGACGGGGCCCCGTGGCGAATGCGGATAGCATAAGCGTACGTTGTATTTTCGTTGTTTTCTGCAATGGTAGGTTAATTGATGGGACTGCATTAAATTAATGCAAAGCAAACAAACCAAAGTTGAATCGTTGGAATTTTTTTAAAAACCACTCAGTTTTTTCAAAACAGCAAAACTTTTAAAATGCGGAGCTTAAACCACTCCTTTTAAAAGCTATCGGGTTCCATCGATTATATCAAGTTCACTACGTTCATGGTTTCGCCAAAACCATTTGTATCCCTCCGTCTTTTCATATGAATATTCAATAGTATTCAAGCTATGTTTCTTGGCTTTAGTCAAGGCATAGTGATTGGTAGCTGCTGGGTATTCATATGTTGCATAGATAGATGCGTTGGTTTGGGACAGTCATACTACTTTGTTGGCCTTAGTCAAGGGTATGTATGGGTGTGTTCAAATTAACCTGGACAATGACGGGTAGAACTTGACATGTGACTTATGATTTGTTGGCTTTAGTCAAGGTCATAAGAGCATGGGGAAAAAACCACATCGGGAGTTTCTAAAGAAACTGAAACTTTCTAGTGCTGCATACCATTTGGAGTTTGATAATGTTGGTAGGATTCCTTCAGCATTATCACACAATGATATTTGGGTCCCGATCCTACTGTGAGTATCCGCTACTCCTCAGGAGATTCTTCACTTAACGATCAATGCTATAAACCAAGTAGGTGTCTAGAACAGTGTTAGCGGGGCTATGCCTCCAGGGAAAAGATGTTATTTAATTAAAGAACTTCGTGAAAGCGTCGTAAAACCTCCCTCAAAGTACCGATACTAGCCTGGCCGAACGGTTAAGGAAGTATTGTACGGTAAGATTAATCCTGACTAATTCTTCTTTTATGGTTTGAGGAAGGATTCGAGAAACAGTGGGAGCCATCCTGTTTAGATAAATTAAAAACCAATCTAAACTTGCAAGAGTATCATGCTGAGTGTATTCTTCTCTGTTCTAATTGCAGCGACCAGGTGACCAGATTAGATTACAGATAGATAAATTAAAAACCAATCTATCCAGATTCATGACAGTAGTCGCAATTTCTTTGCCCTCACTCCAATCCTTTTACATGTCTTTACTTCTTATCTTCTGTACACCATACTTAGGCTAATTGGTTTTCTTCCTTCCCTACCTTTCGGCACCAGCCCAAGGTTTGGAAGAAGACTATCCAATAAGCGTAATAGGAGTACTCTCCTTATACTATGAGCCCTCGCAATCCGAGAGAAGGGAAAAAGAAAAGACAACCGAATAATCCTATTTAATTTCTCCAGAACCGGAATCCATTCTCGAACAGAAACAAGTTTCTTTGAGTTTGTATGTGACTATACGATGGCATACCCAAGCAATATGGATCTTCGTAGTGATACGGAGTGTTGTGGAGAAATACAAAGGGGAAGTAGGAGTGGCAGGGATATATGCGGCTTTGTCGTGAATCATGACAGTAGTCGCAATTTCCTTTGCCCTCACTCTAATCTCTTTATATGTATTTACATCTTACTTTCTGTACACCACACTTCGGCTAATTGGTTTTCTACTTTCCCTACCTTTCGACACCAGCCTAAGGTTTGGAAGAAGACTATCCAATAAGCGTAATAGGTGTACTCTTCTAATACTAGGAGCTTTCACAACCTGAGAGAAGGTAAAGAGAAAAGACAACCGAATAATCCTATTCAATTTTTCCAGAACCGGAATCCATCCTCGAACAGAAACAAGTTTTTTCGAGTTCGTATGTAACTATACAATGGAATACCCAAGCAATATAGATCTTTGTAGTGATACGGAGTGTTCTGGAGAAATGCAAAAAGGATGTAGGAGTAGCAAGGATATATGTGATTTTGTCGTGAATCATGACAATCCAAAATCAAAGTGTGTAAGAAGGTTCGGTTAACTTAGTTCATGAGTTTTAGTTTAAGGTCATGTCATGGTCGCTACCAAAAAGAGAGAGAGAGAAAAGAAACACTCAGCATGCACTCTAATCTAGATTAGATTGGTTAATCACTTTATCTAATTGGCTCCCACTATTTTCTTGAATTCTCCTTCAAACCTTAAAAGGAGAATTAGTCGGGATCATCTGAAAATCACCCGAGGAACACCTACTCATCAGTAGGAATCGGGATCCAACTATCATCGCATGATCACTTGATGGAAGCCACTCAAGTTACCACACTCCAGAAGGTATGCGCATGTCTAGCAAGTTTCCTTTATGTTTGAAACTCCCAATATAGTTTTTATCCCTAGGACCCCAGTGATCTTGACAATGCCAACATATCAAAGGGTCTTAGTCAAGTTCAACCTGTCATTATCTTGATTGTGTTAAACCCACCTGTACGAGTCTTTGACAATGCCAACATGATCGTACGACTGTCCTAACCAATCACACCTAATGCTACAAACAAGCAATACTCAGCTACCGCACACTACGTCTTGACAATGCCAACATACGCAGCACGAATACTGAGCACTACTCGTAGGAAACGACGGAGGGCTACGACTGGTTTTTGGCGAAAAACCTTTAACGTAATGAACTTGATATCGTTGAAGGAACTCAAGCAGTTTTTGAAAAGGAGTGGTTTAAGTTCCGCATTTTTTAAAACGAGTGGTTTTATAGAAAACCATGGTTTTGAAGAAAACCGAGTAGTTTACAGTCCCGTAAACTTTTGCCAAAGAGGTCACTCCCTATGAAGGGATCTAGGCTCTTTCCTCATCGAATGAGGTGCAGGATATTCCTAACCTAATACCTCGATGAAAAGCAAAAGAATCGACTATAGTGAAGTTATTATAATGACACAAAATTTTTCCCATGAGGTCACTCCCCATAAAGGGATCTAGGCACTTGCCTCGTCGATTGAGGTGCTGGATATTCATAACCGAATACCGCTGTGCAAAGCAAAAGGAAACACCTGTAATGTAAGTTTTCAAAAATTGGTTTCAACAACATCATTTAGGTTTGTTTTCCTTGTATTAATCAGAATTAATGCAGTCCCATCAGTTAATCATGTCATGCCAAAAAAAAAACGAAAATATTCACGCACATATATTCCATCCGCATTCGCCACAGGGTCCCGGGTCTTCACCGTAAGATTACTTAACTTACGACAGGGCGGAGACAGGACTAGCGCGGATGCAAAACATATATAGCATCTACTATATATATATATATATATATATATATATATATATATATATATATATATATATATATATATATATATATATGAACATTCGTCTCATGCATGATATCAAGTAACATAATAGAAGCATCATAACAGAATCACAGCGGAAGCGAAACCAATATGGAAATGTGGATAAACTAGGAAAAGTACATTTCAATGGAGCCAAATATAAAATGCAATTTTTCCGGTCGTGTGGATAGCCCGTAGTATCAGACCCTAGACCCCTACGAGTGCGGCAAGCCACCCGCTAATCCCAGAAGTGAGGCAACCCCAATCAACGAAGTGATTGGGCTATCCAGCACTTCCGAAATTCGCTGACTTGGGCACCCCTCCACGGGTCAATCCTATACCCCCTACGAGTGCGGCGGATAGTCAGCCACTTCTAGAGTAAAGCACCCCGGTCTCAACGCCATGAGATAGAGACCCGTTGCTCTCTAGAACCCGGCTACTCGAGCACCCCGTCGTGGGGTAATCCTAGTGTATATAATGAAAAGCAGAATATACAACGGTGACTACGTCCGCAACCTGGACGCGCCCCAAAAAATAATACAAGCCGCGATGACGGCAGTCCACATATTAGACGCTCGCCACACAATTTGAATATACATTACATCATAGAGAACTATATCTAATACTATGTACACCGGGCTATCCATCACAACAAATCCAACATAACCATAATCACAGAGCAACACAGAATATCAACGTGAATATCATGTTTGTAAACCTATCTGATTGTGCATATAGCAACCAGTCGGATTATACCGTGCTATGATATTCACAGTCGCAGAAACAAATGCTCAGAAAAAAATAATTTAAAATTTCGATCGATTAAAACTTTCCGCATTGGACCCCAAAGTACAAACCGGTACACAAACAAATTTAGACCAAAACCAAATATTCCAAAAATCATATTTCCATGTATTAGAGCCCCAGAAAAAATTTGGGGCACTGTAGCCAAAATTGGACCGCGGTTTAGCAGTCAAATGGCGCATTTGACTTCTGTTCCACGGTCGAATTTTGGGTTTAGGTGCCCATATTTTTTTTAGCTCTAAATTTTCATGCACATAATTTTAATGCAACCAGAATTTTTTTGAACAACTTTGAAATTTGAACAGCATGCAAGAAATATGGAAATGTGAATCGGAAAATTCCGTCGATCGAAACTCTAAATTAGTGCAAATAATCCTAGCCTTTAGCTTGGCTTTGATCCACTGCTGGGAACTTAGGCATACTAGCAAACTAATTTTGCAAGATGGCAACATGGATTTCAAAAATTTCTAGTTTGCTAAAGTTCCGAAACCAAGAATCGAACTAAAGAGCTAGGACTTGTATACAAAACCTAGTGAGCTAAACGAATCTACTATGTGTAGAATACTCACATCCTTAGGCTTTCTTCAAGTGCTCCGGATCGCACTTGCAAGCCGGTCCTCCTTTGCCGAAGATGATCCACCTGAGAGAAACGATCCAGGCTCCAGCTTCGTCTAGCGAAGCAATTGACACTCCAAGGTCGCTAACAATGGAGAGTGGGAATGTAGGAATTTTCCACTATCTTTTCCTCTCATTTCCAAAGCTCAAGTGAGCAACTAAAGAAGAAAGAGAAGGAGGAGAAGAAACATAGGCATGAGCAAAAATGAGCAAGCATAGAAGAGCTATCAAGAATGATAGAATGAAGAGTGTAGTATATAGAATAGAATGGCTTCCAATTATTTTTACAACCATGGAAAATATCTCACAACATTTTACAATAAACAAATAATGGCTCATTCCTCTCTACATACCTCCAACCATGCTCATGCTGTTAGTTATATGTATGCCCTAGAGGCCATTATTATACATGTGATGTATATTATAGTGGATGCTTGGACATATATAGGGAGGACTTTCTTGCTCGACATGATAGTATGCTATTTTGGTTGCTCTTTATCTTAACATGTATACTTATTGTCTCTCTATTACATGTTGATAAAGCCCTTAGGATGAGTACTTGACTACCAGGATTATGATGCAGATCATACTAGTGGGGCAGAGGTAGTCGGTAAGTACATCCTTCAAATGTTCCTAGTCATGGGAATATCGAGACGGGGAATCGATATTCCAGAGTAGACTAGCGTATACGCTTCTCGACCCATATGATGGGCGATGGATGATCCCATATCCATTGGTGTTTGACATAAGAGATGGTATATGGGTGCTCAGTGGAGACTGGGTACACTGAACGAACTCTCCGAGAACTCCTAGATGGTATTATACCTATCGTCAGATAGCAGTTCTCTGGTGACACTGGTACAGGTTAGTCTGTCGACCCAAGATCGTCATAGAGTCTTGTGTGATTCCCACTGTGCTTTGATTTCCACCTTACCATGTTCAAGAGATCGTTCAAAATGGTGGTTTTTGGGTACAGTCCCGAGTCACATGGAGACAATGAGCGATAGGAAGGGATTTCGTCTCTCCCAGTATTAGGGGTTGATGTTGCGCTTTGCTCGATTGGCCATAACAGGAAATCCCTGGCCAGGGTTGCCGAGATCTTCTGGTAAGTGTTATCAGTAGTTTCTCGAACCGTTATGAGCCTCACATCGGCATGACTTATCAGGGCTATTGGGGTCTGACGTTTACCACCCCCAGGCTGAGATATGCGACATATCTGACGAAGGGACCGGACTGTACGGTACTGTTACTGATTGGACTCGTAGGAGTATGAGCATGCTTGCTTGTTGATCTTCTGATCGCTCAATACCCGGGTGGCCGTTACGTTTAGCAGACCACTTGCGGCTTGTGGGTGACTGATATGATCACCACATACTGCCGGTGTATTGACGAGTCTTTAGAGTCCTACACAGAGATTTCCTGGCTCAGGCGAAACGAAGTAGGAGCACATATGTGATATGTGCGGGACCGAGCTGAATAGGTGTATGTGATACCGTATTCTATTCTCGCGATATGTGATATCGGTCGGTTATATGTGATATAACCGGGCTGTCGAATCAAGTATTGATTCGATAAGTTGATACATTTGATATTAGTCGGTTGTATGTGATATAGCCGGATTATTAAATTAAGTGTTGATTTAATAATTTAATGTATAATTATATATTTGATATATTATCTTACATTAACTAATATTAGCCCACTTAAGGTTTCTTTTTCTCACTAGTGTACACTTAATATATATGTGATATATATTAATGTACATCTTTTGTGTCATGCTTGATGCCACATGCTACATGGGTTTATGAGACTCACACCATGCAAATAATAATGAAGGGTTTTATTTATTTAAAGTAAATCAAAATTAGTTGGTGATTTGTCACATAGTTGATGCTTAGTGGAAGCTTGTAAAACCCATTGACTTAGTCCACTAATTTTGTCTCACTCTAGATATTTATTAACCTGACCATTATTGTTAGTCATGGTTTAGTTTCTTCATGAGTTAGTATATGATACTAACTCACCCATGGTTTCTATTCTCACCACTTGATTCATTCTTCACTTGCTTCATTCCATGAGAGCTTTCTTCATCTCCTTCCTCAAGCTTTCTAGCTTCATGAGAGGTGGAGAAAAATAGTGAGAAAATAATTTCTAAAGTGAGCAAAATTCCTAATTCATCATCCTCTACTAGATTAGCCATTTAGTTTAGGGTGTTTGCTTCACTAATTCCATATTAGTGAAGAGGTAGCTTGAGTTGGTGTCTCCTCGACGTAGATCATCTTCGGCCTCGAAAACTTCAAGCAAGCTTGTTCCGTTCATCTTGTGGAGCCTTTCTGGAGTCTGGGAGTTCACTACTTGGAGCGAAGGGACTACTATATGAAGCTATTGATGTGAAGGACCGGTCTACAAAGGTTGTATTCCTTGTTCACTTAGATGTAAAGTTTTTTACATGCTTGTTCGTCTAATTCTCTAGTTTAGATTCTAGCGTTAGGGTTCTTTAGCGCGCCAATTTTTATAAAATGGCATGGTCGATGCCTCCCGAAACCCAGCGGCAACACTAGGGAACCCAACAGTGGTATCAGAGCCATGCTAGAGAATTAGAAGATGTTTTAGTATTACGAAACCGAAACAACTCCGAAACACTTGAAACATAAACCGAGTTTCTGTCGAAATTTCAGAGTGTCTAAATTTTTTTAAGCAACTGCAGAATGTTACATGTGATGTGGCATGAACACAGAAGAAAATTGAACCCCTCTCGCCGGAAAATGGCCGGCCACATGGCATGAAATTCCGGCCTGGCCGGTCCTACTGGGTAGTTTTGGGTTCAATTTTTTCCTGTGTTCCAGTCTCTAGGTTTTGGTATTTCAGGTGTTGCTTGTTTTTGCTAAGATTGCATGTGATGTTATCTTTCTGTAAAGGAAATTCGGAGTGTTTCGTAGTCGTAATTCTAACATCATTTCGGGTTATTTAGACAACGTTAAAAAGTTCGAACGGATATCAATAACCCAATTTTTCCCTCCCTGGAAATTTTCCAATAGTTGGATTTTTCCAAGTTTAAAATCTTTAGAAAATCGTGAAAGTGTTTTCTATGGACCCTCTAGAAGAACGAAACCCTAACTCGATTCTGTGACCGTCGGAACCGCCACCAAACCCTAGGGTTTATGGTAGTTCCACGGCGCCATAGGTGAGCAAGGTTGACCCTTCTACGGTTGGTCCATAGGCGCTGTTGCATGTTCTGGGTACTTTTTAAATTCTGCTCAAGTGTTGAGCTCTTTGGGAAATTTTGGGTGTTTGTTGATTCGATCGAAAAGTTTAACATCGTCTAGCTATATGTGACTGTGATACAATACTTGGAATCCACAATATTTAATTTTATGAAAACTAATTTGAATTTTATAAATCTAGCAAGTTAGTCTCATGTGATCGGTTGCCACGGGATTTTGATGTGGATCAAAAGTCCGTCGCAATCACGTAGCGTACGCGGATACTCATCGGGTAACCTTACTAAATTGCCACGCTCTATAGCCCCGACCAAGTGACTGTAGGAGAACCCCGTCGCCAAAAGCATCCGTTCGGGTGCTCGCGGCCGTGGTGTTTCGCCTAAGTGCACTTCGTCGATGGCATTAGGGGTGCGGACGTCTACTAAATTTTCCGACGAGCATTCGATCAGGTTGTTGGGAATCTTGTTGAATTACCCGACTGGTTATTGAAAAGTGTTTTCAATATAGATAATAAAATACGGGGTTTATAATTGTTAGGCATGAAATGTCTAAGGAATTCATTTGGTTAGGCATGAAATCCAAAGTATGTGATACATTGGGTTTATGATGTCTAAGGTGGTTGCGGATTCCAATTGTTGTAGTTTTTCACTTTCTTTTCTGCGACCGTAAGTGTAATATGTGGTGTATCGCCGGTTTCGTTGTTATATGTTAACGACAATTGGGATACGCATATTTACTTACATTGATGACATGTGATGTTATGTGTTGCCGTGATATGTTATATTGGATCGTCGTGTTTTGAATAGCCGGTTTTTTTTTATGTGAGATTAGAGTTTTTCATTTTCATTCATGTAAAAACTTGTATGTAATATTCTTTTATTGGGGCACTTCCGGGTTGAGGATGATGTCACCATTGATGTATATTATTTACTTTTCCGCATTAGGATAGACCCATGGTGGGGAGCACAAGTAACCGGGTTCTAGCGTCCAGTGGGAGACCATCTCGAGGAGTCAAGACCGGGTTTCCTAACTCTAGAATTGGTAGGGTTGCTTACCGCTCTCATAGGGGTCTAGGGATGTGGGTTTGGATATTCATCGCGACCGTGGAATCCGTGTTTTTTACTGGCTTAATTTAAAACACGGAATTCCTAGTATATCCAATATTTCATATGTGTTCTTCTGCTGCTGATATTCTGTGATGTGATCACTTGATATGTTGAGACGAATGCTTATATTATATATATGATATATAATAAATAATGCTGCTTTCGTTTCTTCTGTGATGCTTAGGAAGCATAAATGATGGGACTTCATTAATGAGATTAATGAAATAAAAGAAATCTAAAGATGTTGTAGAATCTTGTTTTAAAAACTGGTAGCTCTAGTTCTTGCTTTGCATAGCGGTATTCCTTGTAGAATATCCAGCACCTTATTCAATAAGGAAAGAGCCGAGATCTCTTCACCGGGATTGACCTCTTTAGCGAAACTAGCAGATGCTACAACCCACTCGGTTTTGTCTTTTGATTGATTTTTTAGTTCTTGTTTTGCATAGTGGTATTTGTGAAATATCCAGCACCTCATTCGATGAGGAAAGAGCCAAGATCTCTTCACCGAGAGTGACCTCTTTACCAAAACTAGCAAATGCCTCAAAACACTGCTTTTCAAAATCACTCGATTCTACAATGATATCAAGTTCATTACTCAAAGGGTTTTCTTAAAAACTTGTCGTAAGCCTCCGTCATTTCAGATAAGTAGTATTTAGTATTTGTGCTGCGTTTGTTGACCTTGTCAAGGTGTAGTGTGCGGTAGCAGATTAGTGCTTATCTGCAAAGCATATGATGCGATTGGATTAGGGTAGTCGTGCGACCTTGTTTACCTTGTTAAGGGTCGTGCGGGTGGGTTTAATTCAATCATGAAATGTACGGGTTGAACTTGACTTGCGATTTATGGTTTGTTGACCTTTTCAAGGTCATAGATCGCTTGGGGAAAAATATTATCGGGAATTTCAAGTGTTGAAATTTGCAATGAGATTGCATACCTTCTATGAGATAGTTGGATCCCGATACCCACTGCGAGTAAGAGTTACTCCTGGGAGAGTTTTGCATATTACAATTAGCCGATCAAAGTAGGCGTCTAGAAAGGTGTTAATGGGGTTATGCCCCTGGGAAAACGAGGTTTATTTTAATTAGGTCCGTGCGAAAGCACGGGGAACCTCCCTTAAAGTACCGAAACTGGCCAGCCCGAAAGATTGGCGAACTTATAGGGTGTAATTAATCCCGGCTAGTCTTACCTTTTAGGGTTTGAAGGAAGATTTGATAAAAACAGTGGGAACCATCCTGATTAGATAAAATAATAACCAATTTTATCTTGCAAGAGCATACACAGAGTGTTTTCTTCTCTCTCTCCTGGTAGCGACCGTAACATGCCTTAATCAAGATAATAATATGGATGTATTGACCGAACCTGCTTATTATACTGAGCTGGGGAACGTTGGTTCCGCTCTATCTTATAATTGTTATAAGTCCGAGCAGGAAATAGGGGAATATCCGGATTTCCACGCGACCCAATCGAGGAAAAAGCATTTTGATGCATATTCTTCCGGTGTGTTCGTTACCAAGAACTGTTTCTCAGTATCCTCTATGTCCTAGGTATGAGATACCGGATTAGGATCCAACATATGTAATCTGTTACATGGGCTACAGAAAGGTAGAGAACTGGATTGGGTGATATATCTTTAAGTGTTAGAAAATGGTGCAATTGTTGTAGCCAAACTAGTTGGCAAATATCACCCTGTATTACCAAATGGTAAATACATTGATTCTGAACAAATGTTATTAGATACCGAACCTGATATACAACATTACATCAGATTTTTTATTAAGTTAAAGAAGGATATAATTATGTATTGGAGGATAATGTTGTAAACATTTTCCTGAATCAAGAGTTAATTAGATCAGGCACGTTATGTAATAGCATATACGTTCTAAATCAAACCACAGTTCCAAGTATATAAAACACACACAAGAGGAGTAGTTCAGAAATGAACGAATCCTTCTTGTGGCATTGTAGACTGGGTCATATCAATGCGACACAACTAGGTAAGTTACATAAGAATGGATATTTGAATCCGTTCGAATTTTCATCTTATGATACTTGCCAGTCTTGTCTCAAAGGTAAAATGACCAATACTCCTTTTACTGGAAACGGAGAAAGAGTTAGTGAACTCTTGGGACAGATACATGATAATGTATATGTTAGTGTATATGCCTTAGAGGCCATTACTGTATCATACTAGCTTGTATATTACTTAATGGAAGCTTGGGATATTCACAGTTGTATAGATAATCTTGCTCAAAATGGTAGTATGCTACTTGGTTTGTTTCTACTTCAATATGTGCATGTGTTTCTTTTAGCATATCGCTTATACATATTAGTAGAGCCCTTAGGATCTTTGCTTTATTACCAGCGTTGTGATGGCAGTCACACTAGTGGGGGCTGGGTAATCTACAAGCACATCCTTATACAGGTCCCTAGTCGTAGGACAATCGAGACGGGGCATCGATACTCCGGAGTAGACTAGCGTATATGCTTCTCATCCCAGCACGGGAGGTGGTCTGTCCCACAGCCATCGGTACGTCGTACTGGAGATAGTATGCGGGTGCTCGTTAGGATACGAGTACACTGGACAGGACTCGTCGGGAACTGTTGGATGGTATTATACCTATCGTCAGTTATCAGTTCCCAGGTGACATGAGTACAGCTTAGTCTGCTGACTTGACACTGTCACTTCGCCTCGAGTGTGTTCCTACTGTACTTAGATTACTACCCTACCACGGCTCAAAGGAGTCATGCAAACAGGTAGTAGTTCGGTGCAGTCCCGAAGCACTTGGAGGCAGTGACGGTTAGACAGGATTCGTCTCTCCCGGTATTGGGGGTTGACATCGCGCTGTGTCTAGGAAAGCTATTACACGAGTAGTCCCTGGCCAGGGCAAGCGAGATATACTGGTAGGTTTCCAGTGTTATCTCAGGGTGTTCTGGGCTACACTCCGACACGACTTGTACCGCTATTAGGGGACTGGCGTTCACCACTCCCTAGGCCCGCCATGCGATGTATCGGACGAACAGACCGGACTGTACGGAGATTGTCACATACAGGCTCAGTAGGAGTTCGGATGGGTTTACCTCATCGGCCTTCTTATCGACATCTACCTGGGGACCGTTACGTACAGCTAGTGCCTCTTGCGGTCTGTGGTTAAACCCACTGCCAGCGTAGTGTCGAGTCTTTAGAGTCCCATACAGAGAGTTTCCCTGCACTGAGCGAAACGTGTAGAGGCCGTATGGTTTTTCGGCAGGGCCGCGATCACTTACGTGCACTTGTGTGCGTATGCTGTTCGGGCAGGCAATACTAGTGGGCTTTGGTTTAAACCGGATCCTAGTATTGCACATATGGATTTGTTTTGTCTTCTGTGCATTCGCATTCTACGGAATGCGGGTGCGGGTGTGTATGCACAGTTTTGAGGAACGATAAAGGAGGAGGTGCCTCATTAGGGTTTTGGCAGATGGTTCGGCCAAAACCGCTATGTGGCAGGCTCATTAAGGTTTTGGCAATTCGTTCGGTCAAAACCATTATGAGCTGGAGACATTATTTACTAATCCTTTTAGTGATAATTTTGTGATGGCTAATTGCTTTGACCATTTGACCACCTTGACCGCTCTTGACTTTGTTGACCCGTTGACCAAAGTTGACCTTGACCTTCATGAGAGGTCTATACTCTTCTTTGGTTTTCTTTTTCATTTTGGATTATGAAAATGGTCATGTCAATGTAGCCATCAACTTTATCATGATAGGATTTGTAATGATGATGTTTAGTATTATTGCAACCATGGTGCCTTTTTTCTTTAGTTGATAATTTCATTTCTCTTTTCTCATTCTTTCTCTTGAAAGTGAGAAGAAAAGAAAAGCTCCATAGTTTCTAGTGCTCCTTCTTCTTCCTCCTCTTTATTCTTTCTTTTGATCTCATGTGTTGAGAGAAAAAGAATCCACATAGACAAACACTTCCATCAACCTCCTCTACATAACCGAGGACTTCAAGACTAGCGATCTTATTGCCCTAGTTGCCTCGGCTTGAGGTGGAGCTCGGTGTACATCTCTCGGGTGGATCGTCTTCGACTCAAGAAGGACGCGGAGGTGACTAAGATCCGGATCGACCCTCGGAGCGTGGATGGGTGAGCCGGACAGCGGAGAGAAGACCCGAAGGACCGGTTTCGTAAGGTATAATTTCTACGGCATAGTAGTTAACGCCTCTAGTAGTTTGCTAGTTTCTAGTTTAGCAAAGATCCGGGTTTTAGTCCATGTTGCCTTTGTGCCAAAAAATTGTTTTTCGCCGTTTCCGCCTCCCCGTAAGAACCGGGGCGAGCAACGTGGACTTACAGTGGTATCAGAGCCTAGCTAAACATAAACTAGCAAGTTAGCAAAGTATTTAGAATATCGATCGGAAAAAATTCGCAAAACAAGTCCGGAAAATTTAACTTTCTGCCGATTTTTTATACTGTTCAAAAAGTAATTTAAAATATATGAAAAATCGGCTCAGGGTTTTCTAAAGACACAGACCAAAAATGGTCCACTGAACCGGTCAAAGCGCCGCGGTTCCGCGGCAAGAACATGCTTCTTGCCACGGATCCGCGGCCGAGTTGACTCGGCCGTAGACCGAGTTTGGTGCAGTGTGTTTAGTTGGCTGTTTTGGGATTTTTAGTACATGTTGTTTCTACCCAGATTTTCCAGAGAACAAATTGATTTTTGGGGTGGTTACAAATCCGTATTTTTATCGATATTCCGTAGACTTTGGCTAATGGATATTATCTGTGATGTGATATATGTATTGAACGTCTGCTAATCGCTATACGCCGATTAGTGGGGGTTATACATATCTGTGATCTGTAATGTTGATGGTTTGTGTATATGAATTCGTTGGATTGTCGCGGATGAATAGCCGGGGGTTGTGAGATGAGAGTTTTCTTATTCTTTCAATTCTTGTAATATGTAAATTGATGTAATATTATTTGTTTGGCCGCACAACCGGGTCGGGGTTGTAGCCGTCATTGTATAATTTCTTTTTACTGTTTTTTGCTCCTAGGATAGACCCAAGGTGGGGTGCACAAACTACCGGGTATCTCGAAGTGCCGAGTAGCCTACTCACCGTTTTGAGGGATGTTGCTTCGCTTCGGGTACTTGGTGGGTAGTTTGCCGCACCCGTAGGGGTCTAGGGTGGGGTTTGGCTATTCATCACGACCGTGTAATCCGTTCTTCGTTACAGGCTCGTACGAATTGCGGATTCCTAGTATATCCATTGTATTCATCTGTGATCTGGAATGGCTATCATTGCATGTGACGAATGTTTATATATATCTATATGATATCTATTTAGGCGTTGCTTATGTTTTGCATCCGCGCTAGTCCAGCCCTCGCTCTGTCGTTAGTTAAGTAACCTAACGGGTGATGACGGGACCCCGTGGCGAATGCGGATGGCATAAGCGTACGTCATATTTTCGTTGTTTTCTGCAATGGTAGGATTAAATGATGGGACGCATTGGAATTAATGCAAGAAAATAAACCAAGTAAAAGTCGTTGGAACACTTTCAAAACCACTCAGTTCTTTTCAAAAGACAGCTTTTAAACGCGGAGCTTGAACCACTCCTTTTAAAAGCTATCAGGTTCCTTCGATTATATCAAGTTCACTACGTTCACGGTTTCGCCAAAACCATTCGTAGCCCTCCGTCATTTCAGTTAAATAGTCAGTAGTATTCAAGCTATGTATTTTGACCTTCGCCAAGGCATAGTGATTGGTAGCTGCTGAATATTTATCTGTAGCATAGGTAGATGCGTTGGTTTGGGACAGTCGTACTACTATTTTGGCCTTCGTCAAGGGTATGTACGGGTGGGTTCAAAGTAACCTGGACAATGACGGGTGGAACTTGACATGTGACTTATGATATGTTGGCCTTCGTCAAGGTCATAAGTGCATGGGGCAAAAATCCACATCGGGAGTTTCAAAAGAACTGAAACTTGCTAGCACTGCATACCATTTGGAGTGTGATGATTCTGGTAGGATTCCTTCAGTTTTGTCACGCGATGATATTTGGATCCCGATCCTACTGTGAGTATATGCTACTCCTCCGGAACTTTCTCACTTAACTATCAATGCTATAAACCAAGTAGGTGTCAAGAAAGGTGTTAGCGGGGCTACACCCACAGGGAAAAGAGGTTACTTAATTAAGGAACTTTGCGAAAGCGTTGGAAAACCTCCCTCGAAGTACCGACACCAGCCTGGTTGAACGGTTAAGCAAGTATTGTACGGTGAGATTGATCCCGACTAATTCTTCCTTTATGGTTTGAGGAGGGATTCGAGAGACAGTGGGAGCCATCCTGTTTAGATAAATTAAAAACCAATCTAAACTTGCAAGTGCATCATGCTAAAGTATTTTCTTCTCTCTCTCTTAATTGCAGCGACCTAGTGACCAGACATAGGTTGCATCTAGATAATAAAATGACTGAATCTGACTGTTTTGACTGGCAAAGGTCTGTCCAGATGTCCATTGCCCATGACAAGCTGGGACACCTCTTGAATGATCCAACCCTTGCCGTCTCAGGTCCAGTTTCCCCTGTCACGAATATTTATATCCGCAAGACATCGGAAAAAGACTGTGCGAAAGCCAAGTGCCTCATGTTAGCCTCAGTTGATGGTGCATACCAGAGGCAGCACGAGAAGATGGACTTAGTTTCTATCTTCCTGCATAACAAAGATTTATATGGAGAGCAATCTCGTATCGCAAGATATGAAACCTCGAACGAATTGCTTCCAGCGAGGTTGGCTATCGGGTCATCTGTAAGGGGCAACGTCCTTACAGAGACCAGCTCTTTTGAGCTCACGGACCTGAAGACCACGTTGAAGAACGGGTCAGACGCTGACTTAGTTCAACAGTCTCTACCTACTACCCTGAAGGAAACCAGGGAAGTAGAAAGAAAGGGAAGGGCAGAAGTTTTAGGACTGGATGTAGTAAAAGAGGGATGTTCCTATTGTTACAGGAATGAACATTGGCAGAAGGATTGTAGGGCTTGTATAGCCAGTAGCCAGAATTCGAAGCATGTTGTGGCTTCGGCTTCGGGTGTGTTTGTAATAGAGAACTGTATGTCAGTTAACCCTACTTCGTGGGTATTGGATACCGGATCAGGATCTCATATCTGTAATTCATTGCAGACTCTGAGAAACTGTAGGGTTATCAATAAAGGTGATATGACTCTCAGGGTTGCTAACGGAATGAGCATGTATGTTGAATCCATAGGGGAATATCATCTAGGACTGACAACTGGGCAGATATTGATTCTGCGTGACTGTTTTTATGTACCAGGTGCGACTTGTAATATCATATCTGTATCCTTACTTTCTAAGGAAGGATATGATTTTACTTTTGTAAGCGATGTAGTCAACATCCACCTAAATCAAGTTCTGATTGGGTCAGGTACATTACAAAACGGGATATACGTATTGAATCAAGCTCAGATCTTCAGTGTCCAGAACACACTTAAAAGAAAATCTCCGGAATTAAATCAGGCTTTCTTATGGCATTGTAGACTGGGTCACATTAATGAGACACGGTTGACAAAGTTACATATAGAAGTATACTTGGATCCGTTCGAGTACCAGTCTTATGCCACTTGTGAATCTTGTCTCATGGGAAAGATGACAAAGACTCCGTTCGCTGGACACGGAGTAAGAGCAAGTGAGCTCTTGGGACTCATACACAGTGATGTGTGTGGTCCAATGTCTACACATGCACGAAGTGGTTATTCATACTTCATTACTTTCACAGATGATTTCTCTAGGTATGGGCATGTCTTCTTGATGAAGCACAAATCTGAGGCCTTTGAGAAATTTCGAGAATACAAGAAAGAAGTTGAAAAAAAAACAGGCAAAAGTATCAAGACACTGAAATCTGATCGAGGTGGTGAATACTTGAGTGCCGAGTTTCTGGGCTACTTAAAAGAGAATGGAATTCTCTCTCAGCTTACTCCTCCATACACACCACAATACAACGGTGTATCGGAAAGGAGGAATCGAACCCTATTGGATATGGTTCGTTCCATGATGAGTAAGGCTGAGTTGCCGCGATCCTTCTGGGGTTATGCACTAGAATCAGCTGCATATCTCTTGAACAAGGTTCCCTCCAAGACTGTGCCTACCACACCATATTAGATGTGGTGTGGGAAGAAACCCCATCTTCAATATCTGAAGATATGGGGATGTCCAGCTTTTGTAAAAAAGCAGCATGCGGAGAAGCTCGAGGCACGCTCAGTACTGTGTAAGTCTGTGAGATACCCAAAGAACTCCAGGGGATATTTTTTCTATTACGCAGAGGAACAAAAGGTTTTTGTTTCTCGTCATGCCCACTTTCTGGAACATCAGTTTTTAGAAAAAGGTGAAAGTGGGAGCGTAGTAGAACTGGAAGAAATTCCAGAACCACAGGCTATTACTGAAAGCTTGGAAGAACCAGAAGGTTCAGAAGAACCGGACATCCCAGCGCCACTCCGCAGGAGTAGTAGGCAGTCTCATCCGCCCGAGAGATACTACGGTTTTCTCATAGACGGGGATAGAGAGGATTGCACCATTGACTATGGTGAGCCTACTAGTTTCCAGCAAGACATTCAGAGCGGTGACTCGGTAAAATGGCTGGATGCAATGCGGACCGAGATGGAGTCCATGTACACCAACAAAGTTTGGACTTTGGACTTTGCTCCAGAAGGGGTAACACCCGTAGGCTGCAAATGGATCTTCAGAAAGAAGATTGGTGTAGATGGGCAGGTTGAAACCTATAAAGCTAGACTTGTAGCTAAGGGTTTTCGTCAAAGACCAGGTTTGGACTATGACGAGACCTTTTCTCCAGTGGCTATGCTCAAATCCATTCGGATCCTTCTTGCCATTGTTACCTTCCACGATTATGAGATCTGGAAGATGGACGTAAAGACGGCTTTCCTAAATGGAAATTTGGAAGAGTGCGTCTTTATGGATCAGCCGGAGGGATTCATTTAGAGTGGGAGCAGCGGTAACGTGTGCAAGTTGCTCAAGTCCATCTATGGACTGAAGCAGGCATCGCGGAGTTGGAACATCTGCTTTGATGATACTGTCAAGGAATTCGACTTTATCAAAAACCCAGATGAACCATGCATTTACAGTAAGATTGTAGGGAGAACTGTGGTATTCCTCGTCTTGTACGTGGATGGCATTCTCCTAATAGGAAATGATATTCCTATGCTACAATCAGTCAAGGGATTCTTGTCACAGAGGTTCTCCATGAAGGTCCTGGGCGATGCCAACTACATTCTGGGGATCCAGATCTATCGTGATAGATCTAAGAGGATGTTGGGACTTTCACAGTCGAGGTACATAGACACCATACTAAAACGATTTAGTATGGAAGATTCCAAGCGCGGTAATCTGCCGGCTTATCACGGAATCACCCTCTCCAAAGAGATGTCTCCCAAGACTGATTTGGAAAGGGCTCGCATGTCATCTATACCCTACGCATCTGCGGTAGGCTCTATAATTTATGCGATGTTATGTACCAGACCAGATGTAGCATACGCATTGAGCGTTGTAAGCCGGTATCAGTCGGACCCAGGGGAGAAACACTGGATAGCAGTAAAGAACATTCTCAAGTACCTGAGAAGGACTAAGGAGATGTTCTTGGTGTATGGCGGATAAGACCTCCAGATCGAGGCCTTTGCTGACTCCAGCTTCCAGAGTGATAAGGATGACTCCAAGTCCATGTCGGGTTATGTCTTTACCCTCAATGGAGAGGCGGTTTGCTGGAAGAGCTCCAAGCAGGAAACCGTTGCTGACTCAACTATGGAAGCGGAGTACATAGCTGCTTGCGATGCCGCAAAGGAAGCTGTCTGGATGAAGAAGTTCCTCATAGAGCTTCAGGTGGTTCCTACCAGTGTTGATCCAATACCACTATATTGTGACAACAACGGAGCTATAGCTTTATCAAAGGAACCCAGGTCCCATCAGAAGTCCAGGCACATTTTGAGGCGGTACCACCTGATCAGGGAGATCGCTGATTGCCGGGAGATCGAGGTGAAGAGAGTAAATTCCGAAGATAACACTGCAGATCAATTCATGAAGGCCATTCCCCAGACTCAGTTCGAGCGGCTGATCGAGATGATAGGTCTTCGATACGCCAGTACATGGACCTAGCGCAAGTGGGAGATTATTAGGGTATATGCCCTAGAGGCCATTACTATATCATACTAGCTTGTATATTACTTAATGGAAGCTTGGGATATTCACAGCTGTATACACAATCTTGCTCAAAATGGTAGTATGCTACTTGGTTTGTTTCTACTTCAATATGTGCATGTGTTTCTTTTAGCATATCGCTTATACATATTAGTAGAGCCCTTAGGATCTTTGCTTGATTACCAGCGTTATGATGGCAGTCACACTAGTGGGGGCTGGGTAATCTACAAGCACATCCTTATACAGGTCCCTAGTCGTAGGACTATCGAGACGGGGCATCGATACTCCGGAGTAGACTAGCGTATACACTTCTCATCCCAGCACGGGAGGTGGTCTGTCCCACAGCCATCAGTACGTCGTACGGGAGATAGTATGCGGGTGCTCGTTAGGTTACGAGTACACCGGACAGGACTCGTCGGGAACTGTTGGATGGTATTATACCTATCGTCAGTTATCAGTTCCCAGGTGACATGAGTACAGCTTAGTCCGCTGACTTGACACTGTCACTTTGCCTCGAGTGTGTTCCCACTGTACTTAAATTACTATCCTACCACGGCTCAAAGGAGTCGTGCAAACAGGTAGTAGTTGGGTGCAGTCCCGAAGCACTTGGAGGCAGTGACGGTTAGACAGGATTCGTCTCCCGGTATTGGGGGTTGACATCGCGCTGTGTCTAGGAGAGCCATTACACGAGTAGTTGTTAGTTATATGTATGCCCTAGAGGCCATTACTATACATAGGATGTATATTGTAGTGGATGCTTGGACATATATAGGGATGACTTTCTTGCTCGATATGATAGTATGCTATATGGTTACTCTTTAACTTAACGTGTACACTGATTGTCTCTCTGTTACATGTTGGTAAAGCCCTTAGGATGTGTACTTGACTACCTGGACTATGATGCGGATCATACTAGTGGGGACATGGTAGTCCATAAGTACATCCTTCAAAGTCCCTAGTCGTGGGTGTATCGAGACGGGGCATCGATATACCAGAGTAGACTAGCGTGTAGCTTCTCGACCCATACAGATGGGCGATGGATGATCCCATATCCATTGGTGTTTGACATCATAGATGATATACGGGTGCTCAGTAGAGATTGGGTACACTGGACGGACTCGCCGAGAACTCCCAGATCGTATTATACCTTACGTCAGATGGCAGTTCTCTGGTGACACTGGTGCAGGTTAGTCTGTAGACCCGAGATCGTCATAGAGTCTTGTGTGATTCCCACTGTGCTTTGATTTCCATCATACCACGTCCAAGAGGGCGTGCAAAAAGGTGGCTTTTGGGGACAGTCCCGAATCACATGGAGGCAATGAGCGATAGGAGGGGTTTCGTCTCTCCCGGTATAGGGAGTTGATGTTGCGCAGTGCTCGATTGGCTATAACAGGAAGTCCTTGGCCAAGGCTGTTTTAGGAATTTACTGGTAAGTGTTACCAGTAGTTTCTCGACCCGTTATGAGCCTCATATCGACACGACTTATCGAGTTATTGGGGTCTGACGTTTACCACCCCTAGACGAGATATGGGACATATCAGACGAACAGACCGGACTATACGGTAGTGTTACTCGTTGGATTCACTGGAGTGTGAACGGGCTTGCTCGTTGATCTTCTGATCGCTCAATACCCGGGTGGCCGTTACGTTTAGCAGACCGCTTGCGGCTTGTGGGTGTTTGATATGATCATCACCTGCTGTCGGCGTATTGACGAGTCTTTAGAGTCCTACACAGGGGTTTCCTGACTCAAGCGAAACGAAATAGGAGCGCATATGAGATATGTGCGGGACCGAGGATAATAACAGTATGTGATACTGTATTCTATTCTCGCGATTTGTAACATTGATCGGTTGTATGCGATATAGCCGGGTTATCGGATCAAGTGTTGATTCGATAAGTTGTTACTATTGATATTAGTCGGTTATATGCGATATGACCGGATCGTTAAATCAAGTGTTGATTTAATGATTTAATGTATAATTATATATTTTATATATTACTTTACATTAACTAGTATTGGTTCACTTAAGATTGATTTTCTCACTTGAATGTGCACATTGTTTATATGTGATATATGCAAGTGTACATGTTTGTATCATGCTTGATGATACAAACAAGTTGTGTATGAGACTTGAACCATATCAAGGTTGGATTAGGGTTTACTATTTTTCTAAACAAATAACAAAAGAGAGTGACTTTGGTCAAAGTTATCAAGCTTCATGAAGCTTGATGAACATTGACAAAGTCAACTCTTTTGTCATTTGTTCAAGATATTAGGTAACCCAACCCTTAACCTTATGTTATGGTTAATTCTCTACATGAGTTAAGCATGAGGGCTTAACTCAACCATGGTGCCATGATTAAAAGGATAAGTGTTCATATTATTCTTTTAATGGATATGATTCTTTTCTTCTTCTTCATCTTCATCAAGCTTGAAAAAGCTTGCTAGCTCCAATGGCATCATGAGAAAAAGAGTGAGAAATACAATTCTAAAGTGAACCCACTTCCTATTTCTTCATCCTCTACCACTTGCCATGTAGTATAGGGTGTTCTTTTCACAAAGTTTTCGACCAAGTGAAAGAATTGCTTGAGTTTGAGTCTCCCCGACGTAGATCATCTTCGGCCTCGAAGTCAATGACCTAGCCCGATCATTTCTCCGATGAAACCATCGCAAGAGTCCAGGATCCGATGATCGCAGCGGAGGGACTTCAACACGGAGCTAAAGAAGTGGTGGACCGGATCTACAAAGGTTGTAATCCCTTTCACTTAGTAGCAAAGCAATTTGCTTGCTTGCTTTTCGCCTTAACTTCTAGTTAATGATCTTCATTAGGGTTTCTCGGCACCGGAAATTTTTTGTTTGGCATGGTTGATGCCTTGTGGAACCTCTTGAGTGTGCCTAGGAACCCTACAGTGGTATCAGATCCTAGCTAGAGCCTTAGGCGATGCGTAGACGATGTTAGAAACCCGATCGAACCCGAAACCCTAATCCGAAACCCTTCTCTGTACATTTTTTAAAAACTGGGATTTTTGTGAATTAAAAATATGCAGAAAAATCAGCAGGCTTTTTTATGAATTACTGTGAAGCAGGTGCGCCTGATTCAACCAAAGCGCGGCGGAACCGCGGCACAAGCATGGCTTTAGCGGCGGTTCCGCGGCCATATAGTCACTTCAGCACTTGAAATTTGCACAGTAATTCCTATATTTTAATGCTGTATTTTCTGAAAATTTTTAATTTGCACTCAAGAGTTGAGTTTTCTGGGTTGCTTTGGGGAATCGGTGATTCGATCGGATTGTTTAGCTTTGTCTATAAGTTTTTCCAGATAACTTTTGAATATGTTAAAAAGTTCGACCGGATATAAAAACCCAAATTTTCCCCTGTTGGAAAATTTCCAAGTGTTGGATTTTTCCGTGGTTTAATAACGTTCTATGTAGTGCAAGTAACACGATGGTCCCTCCAGAAGACAACAAACCTTAACTCGATTATGTGACCGTCTTGAACTGCCCTTTGAACCTTAGGGTTTGGGGCAGTACGGCGTGCCACATGTGAGGCATTGGCTTGACCCTTCTACGGCTGGACCGTTGGTACTGAGGCATGAACTGGATGTTTTTAAACCTATTTCATGTGTTGATTTGTTTCGGGAAAACTTGGGTGTTTGAATGTTCGATCGGAAAGTTTAACATTTTCTATTTATCTGGAATGGGATACAATACTTGGAATCCACAAGCAGTTATGAGATAACTGATTTGGATGTTATAAACATAGCACTTTAGTCTCACTTGATCGGTTGCCACGGAGTTTTGATGTGATCAAAAGTCCGTCGCAATCACGTAGCATACGCGGATACTCGCCGGATAAACTTAATAGACAGCTACACCCCTTAGCCCCGACCAAGTGACTGTAGGAGAACCCCGTCACCAAAAGCATCCGTTCGGGTGCTCGCGGTAGCGGTGTTCCGCCTTGGTACACTTCGTCGACGGTATCGGGGGTGCGGCCGTCTACTAAAGTTTGCGATGAGCATTCGATCAAAATGCCGGGAATCTTGTTGAATTGCCCGACTTGATATTGAAAAGTGTTTTCGATATAGAGTCTAAAATGCGGGGTTTATACTTGTTAGGCATGTGATGTCTAAGGAATTCATTTGATTAGACATGCGATGTCTAAAGAGGTTGCAGATTCCAACTGTTGTAGTTTTACACTTTCTTTTCTGCGACCGTAAGTGTAATATGTGATATCGCCGGTTTCGTTGCTATATGTCAACGACAATTGGGATGCGCACATTTACTTACGTTGATGACATGTGATGTTATGTGTTGCTGGATATGTTGTATTGGATCGTCGCGTTTTGAATAGCCGGGGGTTTTTATGTGAGATGAGAGTTTTTCATTTTCATTCATGTAAAATTAACTTGTATGTAATATTCTTTTATTGGAGCACTTCCAGGTAGCGGAAGATGTCATCCATTGTATATTATTTACTTTTCCGCACTAGGATAGACCCAAGGAGGAGGGCACAAGTAACCGGGTTCTGGAGTCCAGTGGGAGACCAACTCGAGGAGTCGAGTCCGGGTCTCCTAACTCTAGAATTGGTAGGGTTGCTTGCCGCTCTCGTAGGGGTCTAGGGGTGTGGGATTGGCTATTCATCACGACCGTAGAATCCGTATTTTATATAGGCTCAAAATAAAACACTGTAACATTTTCAAAAATATAAAATATTAATTTTGGGAATTTTTATAATTTAATATTATTTTATTGATTATTTTAATATTAAATCTATAATTAAATGCAAATAAATAGGAAAAATGTTAGAAAAATTATTAAAAATTATGGAAAATTCTAAAATAGGGTAAATTAGTGAATTATGACATTTTTAAGTTTTTGTGATTAGTTTGACACTAATTTAGTGCTAATCGCGATTAAAAATCGCTAATCGGACTTTTTGGGTTTTTGTGCAAAATTGTGCACATATCATTTTGGACTTGTGTTACATTTTCTAGCCATGATTTATCTTTTGGGTTTACTATTTAGATGAGAAGGATTATGGTTTTAAAAAGAAAAGGAAAAGAAAAGAAAAAGAAAAGAAAATGGTGTTGGTGAGAGAGAGGTATGGGTGCACATTGACTTAACCTTAGCCATTTTCCTCCTCATTTCTCTCCCTCATCCTTGTGCTGCTGCTGCTGCTCCCTTCTTCCTCTTCCTCCACCTTCAATCCCTCAAGTCACCATTAAATCTAGCTCAAAACCTCACACTCATTTCACAAAACATGCACACAAGCTCACAAGCTAGAGGATGGACCAAGAAAGATGGTGTTTTGGTGCTGTTGAAGATTCATGAGTCTCTTGTGAGGTAATTTCTTTGCATTTAGAGTGTTTAATCTTGTGTTTAGGCTTTAATTGAAGTTTCATATCGATATCGGGTGAATTGGTGCACTTTGAGCAAGATTAGAGGAAATTAGGGTAATGTTGAGCTTTGACCTTGCAATTGAGTTTAAAAAGTGACCTTAGACACTATATTGATTAGAAAACCAGACCAAGTCCACTGGAAAACTAAAAATACGGAATTACGGGACTTTCATGTCGGTTTGTGAGTGTTTAGAGTGTGCAGGGAAATCTGGAATGTACTGGGACTGTTTCAGGCAAATTCAACAATACCAGGGACCAAATTGAGACCATAGGAGGCCACCCTGACCAAACGGACCCCATTGGGCGTAGGGGGGCCGGCGAGGCCGGTTTTTATGGGGGTGTGGCCGGCCACACTGTGGAGTTAGGTGCCCATGTTGATTCTATACCTCATATACACCCTGCATAGCACCCTAGAGTTGTTTATTTGCCCTGATTTGGCCTGAGACGAAATCTGGGATCGTTTTCTAGGGTTGCTGCTTTGAGTTTAGTTTTGGTTCTGCGTATTTTGATTTGGTGATTTTGGTATTTGTGTGTTATCTCGATCGTGTGACGTTTATACGTCTATATCGAGTGATTTCGAGTTGTTTTGCGAAGGCTAACCGTAGGTTCTCACCTATAAGCCTTTTAGCGTATCGTGTTGGTTTTAGCGTGTCGTTTTGGATTTAGTGTGTCGTTTCAAGTGTTGATTTGGTTTTGATGCGATGCGTTACGTGTGATATGTGTAGGTACACCGCGACGATCCGAGGCGATGCGGAAGATGACGGTGACATCGACACCGACACGCAGGATACATGTGAGTAGATTATATCTACAGGGGGAAGTCGGGTGGATGGCGTATAGCACCCCCGCAGTCCGTAATTAGTACTATGTAGTATAGTTATATGTGTGATAGCTTTAGTGTGTTTTGGTTAATTAGGGGTAGAAATAACTAGCGTAGTTCCTAGTTGCGAACCATAGGATAGATTTGCACCCACACGCATACACTTGTGTGTTTCTTATACTTGCACTGTACTTGTTGATATGGGATGACTTTGGAGATGAGTCGATGATGTGGGCTTTATGCCGCGAGATCGGTGATTTGATATGATTCGTTTTTGAGATACGAAATGTGATTCTTGCGGGCTTGGGATATGTGTTTACCCCCGCATGCATACTTCATTGATGGTATCGATTTGTACTAGAAATAGAGTAGTACCCCAGACTTTATGATCTGATGATAGTGATACCTGTTATGTGACGAGATAATGAGATGTTGATCCGTACCCAGCTATTGGGATGCCGTACGACGATTTACCGTACGAGCCTATATTGATGATAGATCCGCGCTCATGACTCGAGGATGTCAGATGATATACTGTATCGTACGCGATACTATTGAGGCGGGATCACCGACTTATATATATTTATATATATCGACTCAGATGTTAGGCGGTTTCCTTACCTGTAGTTCAGCTTGCTAGTTCAGCCGTATAGTTTAGTGTAGTTGTTAGAGTAGCTTAGACTTCTTACCTATTTCAAAAACGACGTATCTTTTCATAAAAACACCGTAGCCCCTATTTTCAAAACCCCATGATTCGTGTTATTTCAAAAGGCACCATTCGTAGGACTTATATTAGATTTATGCAGATAAGTTTTGGTTACGTCTAGTTTCAGCTCCCACTCTCTTTTTGTTGTTCGGTTTGCATCGCATTCTTATTTTATGCTTCATACTCCATTTTTAATATCATGCTGATAGGACACCAGCACTATTACCGATGATGCGTATGTACCACGTACACTTACTCGCCGGCTCACACACATCTTCATCGGTAATTGCCATGTCACGTACACCTTAGAAAATATACTATTGCATTGATATAGGTTGTTAGCTAATAATTTAGACAGGTTGTAAGTGTACTCGCCTTATATGCTAGATTAGACATTGTAGTTATTACCTGCTACTTCCTGCACACTGTTATTCATTGTTATGCTGCATTCATGGATTCTCATGCATATATTCATTATTTTACGTGCTATTGAGGTTTGGATTTGGATTTCTATGAGATTTTCTGGATTTGGGGGAAAACCGCAAAGGCACAAATAATCTTATTCTCTCTTTTAAAATAAAAAGTGCGGTTTTCCCATGATGTATGAGTCGTCCACCATGAGTTTGCTGATGGATTTGGAAACCCGATTCGAGGAGACGGATGAACCGTTTCGGGTACATGGTGGACCCGGTAAGGTACCCCGGGGCAAGAAGCGCGTGGTGATGACGATGTGAGCCTGGCAGGGGAGCACTACCTACCGGTGATTTTACCCGACGCGTCGGATATCCGGAGGATACCGTCGTGGTCTTGAGATGGATGGTAGGGGCCGGTCTGGACTGACGGCGCCCTAGATATTGTGGTTGAGACTTGAGATATCGAGATATTGGGATTTCGTTTGTGCTGATGCTAGGCACAGTTTTATGCTGATTTCATTATGGTACTTCATTTTAAAAATACAAGGGAAATCTCACTAAAGTATGAAAACAGTTGCTTCATGTAAATGTATTCTGTTTTCTCGTATTCATATCTCATTCATATGCTATATTGTTATCTGAGGCACTGACACAGACACATGAGATTGCACTCGGGTTAGATATTTACCCTAGCCTTGCTATAGGCTGCATGTTTTATATTGAGGATTTTCTATACTGATCGTATTGACCTAGGATTATGTCTTGCATTCGGTTTCTGCTTGTAGATGTTTCTATTCACGAGTTGGCAACTCACCCCCGTTGTGCCGCAGTTCTTGCAGGTCCTGCCGTACAGGTTTCTTTGCGGCATTTCTGGCACACTACCTTCTTGCGGTTGATTTGCCTTGGTAGGTGGATTCTTTCGCATCAAGAACCACCATTGTATTTATTTTATTCATTGTATCTAGTATTTCCATCAACCAAAACTTGTATATTGTTTCAGACCTAGACTTTAGTGTTGTATATTTCGACCTTAGAGTCGCGCTTAGTAGTATTGCGGTTTCTTGTTGCTTTTGAGCTTTCTTTTGGATTTGATCCTCGTCACTTGGCGTTGTATATTATTGTTGCATGTGTGGTTGTGACCGTCTATTGACGAAGAGCTAGCTCCCGCTTGGGGATGCCTTTATCATTGCATATATATTGTTATTTTTGTTGTACCCCATTCGGGGCCAGTTTTACAAAAGAAACTCTGCCGAAATTTTTAGAAAAGACTTACTGTTTTTAAAACGCACCTTCGGCTTAGTTATTTAAAAACCTTGATTTCAAACATGTTTTCTTCACTTCTTTAAACCAGTACTTATTCTTAAAAATGGTTTTAGATTTCTGGGCTTTTGGATTACTTGGATCAGATGGAGTCCTATAGGCTTCATATGGTTCAAGGGCCAGTCACGTGCTCTTTTGGGTCGTGACAAAGTTGGTATCAGAGCGCTAGGTTTACCTTGGTTCGAGTCTGAGTTTGACTATGTGGAGCCTAGGGCGTTGTTTATATATGGAACTTAGGCTTGACTTTACGGAACTTAGACTTGGTCGAGGGGGTGTTAGACCCGAACTTTCGTCGCGTAGGATGACCCTTGGTTGATGGAATAGGTGACTAAAGTAGAGTGACGTACCGTTGGTATGTTCCGCGGCATACTTACGACACGCCACTCCGCTTAAGGAACCTTAGGATGTGCCTATTTTCGAGATCAGTGATTCTCTTTATATCCTGGATTATACATCCATTTGAGATTTCCGATTCTATTAGTTTCATGATCATACCTTCATTGATGCTGTTCCTTCCTATGATCATGTATCCACTCTGGATCTGTTGTTTCCTTTCTTGCCATTGATGTGCTCTTTTTGATACTCGATTGAGGTTCCTGTCACCGTGTTTGAGCGCAGTTTGGGCTGCTGCTAGGGTTACGGCCGGTGTGAGCTCGTTTGGTACGAGAGCCGACCATTGTGTTTTCTGGTGACATGGGAACGTCTCGAGTTAGTATTGGTGATTGTGACCTCTATTGGAGGCGAGTGCTTAGTCTTGCACCGGATGATCGGGCCATTGTTAGAGCTGCCAGTTGAGAGAGAACTGTTGATGTACGGCATACCTCAGAGATTGTGATGTCGCCTACCGTGCAGACAGATGGACCAGCTGTTGCTGAGATTGACAGGATGTCGCTTCCGAAGTTTACGAGCTGAGATTGCCGGAGCTTTCACGCAGATATGAGACAGATGATAGCTAGTCTACCCGATTTGAGAGACGAAGGTGATTCGTCCGATTTTGTGCCGGAGCGGACCCAGTTGAGTTGGAGATTTCCAGTGTGGAGAGTCTTACTCAGATCTAGAGCAGACCGATTCAGAGATGACCGCCAATGCGTTGCCTTTCCTGGAGGATTGAGGCGTTGTTCGGCGTACAGGCGTATGAGCCAGTTGTTGCTGCAAATGATGAGTTATCGCCCAGATGATTGGAGCTGCTGCAGCATGAGCATATACTTAGAGAGATGATAGCGAGTCGCTAGTCACCTGAGGATAAATGACTAGGACATGTGGTTCGTTCGTTTACCAATGCGAGGTCATCAGATAGATTGTTTCCAGCTAGAGACGACTTCACGCAGATTCGTTGAGAGTCGATTGAGACGATCGAATGTCAGGAGCCTATTTTCCAAGTTTAAAGTATACGGAAAGACATGCAGGTGATTCTATGGACCCTCTAGAAGAATGAAACCCTAACTCGACTTAATGACCGTGTGAAAGCCTTTGAACCTTCGGGTTTGCGGCGGTTCCTCGGCGCCATTAGTGAGGCTTGGGTTTGCCCTTCTACGGCTGGACCACCGACGCTGTGGCATGTACTTGATACTATTAAACTATACCCGAGATGTGAGCTCTTGGGGGATTATGGGGATCTGACGAGTCGATCGGATGGTTCGACATCTTTCGGATATCGTGATGGGACACTGCTTGGGAGACTCCAGATGCGAGCGTAGCCGTCGGAGCGCAGTTCGTGTAGCCACGATGAGTTAGGTCCGAATCAGTCGACATTTGAGCAGAATGAAGAAAAGAGCTCGTACGAGATTTCGACGAGATGACGTCCCACTCCGCTGACATCAGAGATGTGACACGCACCCAGAGGCGTGGTATATGGATATATCTTCCAGAAAGAAGCGCGATAAGTATGCAGCCGTTCCGGAATAAGCTTTAGCTTCAGCATTGGATGACGACTTCCGGGCAATTCGGCAGGATTGAGAATTGAGAAAGAAACCTCGACAGGACCTTTCCGGAATACGATACGAGAAGACCTAGACCCAGGAGTGGTCATGGTTGCGCACACCCAGTAGGACAGAGTTCGGCATTGTCGACGAGGTAGTTGACCAGGTTCAGATAAAGGAACTTATCCAGATGCAGTGCGAATTGATCAGGAATGGACAAGTATTGTGAATTCCTCCGATGGTTGGGACGCGTTCCCGAGGACCTGTTCGGCCTGACATCTTCTACAGAATGATGAAGCTACAGAGTGCGCGATTTTGAGTCCGTGCGAGAGACTTCAGATTGACCGTGGCCGAGGACAGTGCAGTGCGTAGTAGCTTGGCGTGACACCATAGTGGACGACGATAGAGACAAGTGGAACCAGAGGTTCGAGCGAGACGCTGACGAGCTGTCATTACTTTCCGTCGAGACTAGAGACCTGATGTGCTTACAGAGGCGTTGGGATGCGACCAATTTCCGAGAAAATGTTGTGCTGAGGACACAGATGTCCATTGAGCGAAAAGAGAGTATGCAAGAGTACCAGCCTTCGTACAGTTCGGCTTAGGCATGATTGGAAGAGACCCTGAGCAGGATTCCTTTCAGGACATTGCTGCAATGATGTTTGCACCCAGGATCAGATGTGTGACGTGCTTTCAGAGAGCCAGAGGCCGACGCCAGTGATATGCTGCCTTACGAGTGGTCGTGAGGTTTGACCGAGAGGTGACCAGAGAAGTGCCAGAACGGAATCGTCCCCGTTAGCACACCTGACAGGGCCGATGAGCCGATTGACCGCGTGATAGGTAATCCGCAGAGAAGATAAGGACCCAGGGTCAGAGGACGCCAGACCGTGAGCAAGAGGCACGTGGATATCCAGCGCCGCTAGCAGTGGATGCATCGACTCCTTCTCGACCTCGAAGGAGGAACTACCGACGACGGTATTTATGATTTGTGATTTTGTGATTCGATTATCACGTATCCGTCATTTTGGATTTCGGTATTTTGGGCGTTCTGTTTGCATGATTTAGTTTTGATGATTGAGTTTCATGATATTTGTTTCATGCACCCACTGGATATTTATATATTTTGCGCAGAGTTATTACATTTGAGATATTGATTGAGATTTCATGCCTACCGTATGCAGTGATTTGATTTGCACTTCCAGCATGATTTTCATGCACCTTTAGTGTTTTGATATACGATTTTGGTGCACGCCAGATGCACTAAATCGGGATTCTTCGTGCATGTCACATGCACCTGATTTTTCTGTCAGGCACATACGTTGCCTACGACAGATGTTTTGTGCACACCCGTTGCACCTAGATGTTGTTTGTACACATGTTTGACACCTATATGGATTTTGATTCCTTGCGCACCAAACGCATAGGATATTCTTATATATGCATTTTGGGGATTGATTTCAAGTAGAGCAGTACATTTTTATGATATTCTCTGTGTGTTGATGTTTTCGGAGCCCCGACAAATTGGATTATTACTGAAATGGTTTTAGTAGTGGGGGTTTAAATTTAAATTCGGGGACCGAATTTCTTTAAGGGGGGTAGATTGTAACATTTTCAAAAATATAAAATATTAATTTTGGGAATTTTTATAATTTAATATTATTTTATTGATTATTTTAATATTAAATCTATAATTAAATGCAAATAAATAGGAAAAATGTTAGAAAAATTATTAAAAATTATGGAAAATTCTAAAATAGGGTAAATTAGTGAATTATGACATTTTTAAGTTTTTGTGATTAGTTTGACACTAATTTAGTGCTAATCGCGATTAAAAATCGCTAATCGGACTTTTTGGGTTTTTGTGCAAAATTGTGCACATATCATTTTGGACTTGTGTTACATTTTCTAGCCATGATTTATCTTTTGGGTTTACTATTTAGATGAGAAGGATTATGGTTTTAAAAAGAAAAGGAAAAGAAAAGAAAAAGAAAAGAAAATGGTGTTGGTGAGAGAGAGGTATGGGTGCACATTGACTTAACCTTAGCCATTTTCCTCCTCATTTCTCTCCCTCATCCTTGTGCTGCTGCTGCTGCTCCCTTCTTCCTCTTCCTCCACCTTCAATCCCTCAAGTCACCATTAAATCTAGCTCAAAACCTCACACTCATTTCACAAAACATGCACACAAGCTCACAAGCTAGAGGATGGACCAAGAAAGATGGTGTTTTGGTGCTGTTGAAGATTCATGAGTCTCTTGTGAGGTAATTTCTTTGCATTTAGAGTGTTTAATCTTGTGTTTAGGCTTTAATTGAAGTTTCATATCGATATCGGGTGAATTGGTGCACTTTGAGCAAGATTAGAGGAAATTAGGGTAATGTTGAGCTTTGACCTTGCAATTGAGTTTAAAAAGTGACCTTAGACACTATATTGATTAGAAAACCAGACCAAGTCCACTGGAAAACTAAAAATACGGAATTACGGGACTTTCATGTCGGTTTGTGAGTGTTTAGAGTGTGCAGGGAAATCTGGAATGTACTGGGACTGTTTCAGGCAAATTCAACAATACCAGGGACCAAATTGAGACCATAGGAGGCCACCCTGACCAAACGGACCCCATTGGGCGTAGGGGGGCCGGCGAGGCCGGTTTTTATGGGGGTGTGGCTGGCCACACTGTGGAGTTAGGTGCCCATGTTGATTCTATACCTCATATACACCCTGCATAGCACCCTAGAGTTGTTTATTTGCCCTGATTTGGCCTGAGACGAAATCTGGGATCGTTTTCTAGGGTTGCTGCTTTGAGTTTAGTTTTGGTTCTGCGTATTTTGATTTGGTGATTTTGGTATTTGTGTGTTATCTCGATCGTGTGACGTTTATACGTCTATATCGAGTGATTTCGAGTTGTTTTGCGAAGGCTAACCGTAGGTTCTCACCTATAAGCCTTTTAGCGTATCGTGTTGGTTTTAGCGTGTCGTTTTGGATTTAGTGTGTCGTTTCAAGTGTTGATTTGGTTTTGATGCGATGCGTTACGTGTGATATGTGTAGGTACACCGCGACGATCCGAGGCGATGCGGAAGATGACGGTGACATCGACACCGACACGCAGGATACATGTGAGTAGATTATATCTACAGGGGGAAGTCGGGTGGATGGCGTATAGCACCCCCGCAGTCCGTAATTAGTACTATGTAGTATAGTTATATGTGTGATAGCTTTAGTGTGTTTTGGTTAATTAGGGGTAGAAATAACTAGCGTAGTTCCTAGTTGCGAACCATAGGATAGATTTGCACCCACACGCATACACTTGTGTGTTTCTTATACTTGCACTGTACTTGTTGATATGGGATGACTTTGGAGATGAGTCGATGATGTGGGCTTTATGCCGCGAGATCGGTGATTTGATATGATTCGTTTTTGAGATACGAAATGTGATTCTTGCGGGCTTGGGATATGTGTTTACCCCCGCATGCATACTTCATTGATGGTATCGATTTGTACTAGAAATAGAGTAGTACCCCAGACTTTATGATCTGATGATAGTGATACCTGTTATGTGACGAGATAATGAGATGTTGATCCGTACCCAGCTATTGGGATGCCGTACGACGATTTACCGTACGAGCCTATATTGATGATAGATCCGCGCTCATGACTCGAGGATGTCAGATGATATACTGTATCGTACGCGATACTATTGAGGCGGGATCACCGACTTATATATATTTATATATATCGACTCAGATGTTAGGCGGTTTCCTTACCTGTAGTTCAGCTTGCTAGTTCAGCCGTATAGTTTAGTGTAGTTGTTAGAGTAGCTTAGACTTCTTACCTATTTCAAAAACGACGTATCTTTTCATAAAAACACCGTAGCCCCTATTTTCAAAACCCCATGATTCGTGTTATTTCAAAAGGCACCATTCGTAGGACTTATATTAGATTTATGCAGATAAGTTTTGGTTACGTCTAGTTTCAGCTCCCACTCTCTTTTTGTTGTTCGGTTTGCATCGCATTCTTATTTTATGCTTCATACTCCATTTTTAATATCATGCTGATAGGACACCAGCACTATTACCGATGATGCGTATGTACCACGTACACTTACTCGCCGGCTCACACACATCTTCATCGGTAATTGCCATGTCACGTACACCTTAGAAAATATACTATTGCATTGATATAGGTTGTTAGCTAATAATTTAGACAGGTTGTAAGTGTACTCGCCTTATATGCTAGATTAGACATTGTAGTTATTACCTGCTACTTCCTGCACACTGTTATTCATTGTTATGCTGCATTCATGGATTCTCATGCATATATTCATTATTTTACGTGCTATTGAGGTTTGGATTTGGATTTCTATGAGATTTTCTGGATTTGGGGGAAAACCGCAAAGGCACAAATAATCTTATTCTCTCTTTTAAAATAAAAAGTGCGGTTTTCCCATGATGTATGAGTCGTCCACCATGAGTTTGCTGATGGATTTGGAAACCCGATTCGAGGAGACGGATGAACCGTTTCGGGTACATGGTGGACCCGGTAAGGTACCCCGGGGCAAGAAGCGCGTGGTGATGACGATGTGAGCCTGGCAGGGGAGCACTACCTACCGGTGATTTTACCCGACGCGTCGGATATCCGGAGGATACCGTCGTGGTCTTGAGATGGATGGTAGGGGCCGGTCTGGACTGACGGCGCCCTAGATATTGTGGTTGAGACTTGAGATATCGAGATATTGGGATTTCGTTTGTGCTGATGCTAGGCACAGTTTTATGCTGATTTCATTATGGTACTTCATTTTAAAAATACAAGGGAAATCTCACTAAAGTATGAAAACAGTTGCTTCATGTAAATGTATTCTGTTTTCTCGTATTCATATCTCATTCATATGCTATATTGTTATCTGAGGCACTGACACAGACACATGAGATTGCACTCGGGTTAGATATTTACCCTAGCCTTGCTATAGGCTGCATGTTTTATATTGAGGATTTTCTATACTGATCGTATTGACCTAGGATTATGTCTTGCATTCGGTTTCTGCTTGTAGATGTTTCTATTCACGAGTTGGCAACTCACCCCCGTTGTGCCGCAGTTCTTGCAGGTCCTGCCGTACAGGTTTCTTTGCGGCATTTCTGGCACACTACCTTCTTGCGGTTGATTTGCCTTGGTAGGTGGATTCTTTCGCATCAAGAACCACCATTGTATTTATTTTATTCATTGTATCTAGTATTTCCATCAACCAAAACTTGTATATTGTTTCAGACCTAGACTTTAGTGTTGTATATTTCGACCTTAGAGTCGCGCTTAGTAGTATTGCGGTTTCTTGTTGCTTTTGAGCTTTCTTTTGGATTTGATCCTCGTCACTTGGCGTTGTATATTATTGTTGCATGTGTGGTTGTGACCGTCTATTGACGAAGAGCTAGCTCCCGCTTGGGGATGCCTTTATCATTGCATATATATTGTTATTTTTGTTGTACCCCATTCGGGGCCAGTTTTACAAAAGAAACTCTGCCGAAATTTTTAGAAAAGGCTTACTGTTTTTAAAACGCACCTTCGGCTTAGTTATTTAAAAACCTTGATTTCAAACATGTTTTCTTCACTTCTTTAAACCAGTACTTATTCTTAAAAATGGTTTTAGATTTCTGGGCTTTTGGATTACTTGGATCAGATGGAGTCCTATAGGCTTCATATGGTTCAAGGGCCAGTCACGTGCTCTTTTGGGTCGTGACAAAGTTGGTATCAGAGCGCTAGGTTTACCTTGGTTCGAGTCTGAGTTTGACTATGTGGAGCCTAGGGCGTTGTTTATATATGGAACTTAGGCTTGACTTTACGGAACTTAGACTTGGTCGAGGGGGTGTTAGACCCGAACTTTCGTCGCGTAGGATGACCCTTGGTTGATGGAATAGGTGACTAAAGTAGAGTGACGTACCGTTGGTATGTTCCGCGGCATACTTACGACACGCCACTCCGCTTAAGGAACCTTAGGATGTGCCTATTTTCGAGATCAGTGATTCTCTTTATATCCTGGATTATACATCCATTTGAGATTTCCGATTCTATTAGTTTCATGATCATACCTTCATTGATGCTGTTCCTTCCTATGATCATGTATCCACTCTGGATCTGTTGTTTCCTTTCTTGCCATTGATGTGCTCTTTTTGATACTCGATTGAGGTTCCTGTCACCGTGTTTGAGCGCAGTTTGGGCTGCTGCTAGGGTTACGGCCGGTGTGAGCTCGTTTGGTACGAGAGCCGACCATTGTGTTTTCTGGTGACATGGGAACGTCTCGAGTTAGTATTGGTGATTGTGACCTCTATTGGAGGCGAGTGCTTAGTCTTGCACCGGATGATCGGGCCATTGTTAGAGCTGCCAGTTGAGAGAGAACTGTTGATGTACGGCATACCTCAGAGATTGTGATGTCGCCTACCGTGCAGACAGATGGACCAGCTGTTGCTGAGATTGACAGGATGTCGCTTCCGAAGTTTACGAGCTGAGATTGCCGGAGCTTTCACGCAGATATGAGACAGATGATAGCTAGTCTACCCGATTTGAGAGACGAAGGTGATTCGTCCGATTTTGTGCCGGAGCGGACCCAGTTGAGTTGGAGATTTCCAGTGTGGAGAGTCTTACTCAGATCTAGAGCAGACCGATTCAGAGATGACCGCCAATGCGTTGCCTTTCCTGGAGGATTGAGGCGTTGTTCGGCGTACAGGCGTATGAGCCAGTTGTTGCTGCAAATGATGAGTTATCGCCCAGATGATTGGAGCTGCTGCAGCATGAGCATATACTTAGAGAGATGATAGCGAGTCGCTAGTCACCTGAGGATAAATGACTAGGACATGTGGTTCGTTCGTTTACCAATGCGAGGTCATCAGATAGATTGTTTCCAGCTAGAGACGACTTCACGCAGATTCGTTGAGAGTCGATTGAGACGATCGAATGTCAGGAGCCTATTTTCCAAGTTTAAAGTATACGGAAAGACATGCAGGTGATTCTATGGACCCTCTAGAAGAATGAAACCCTAACTCGACTTAATGACCGTGTGAAAGCCTTTGAACCTTCGGGTTTGCGGCGGTTCCTCGGCGCCATTAGTGAGGCTTGGGTTTGCCCTTCTACGGCTGGACCACCGACGCTGTGGCATGTACTTGATACTATTAAACTATACCCGAGATGTGAGCTCTTGGGGGATTATGGGGATCTGACGAGTCGATCGGATGGTTCGACATCTTTCGGATATCGTGATGGGACACTGCTTGGGAGACTCCAGATGCGAGCGTAGCCATCGGAGCGCAGTTCGTGTAGCCACGATGAGTTAGGTCCGAATCAGTCGACATTTGAGCAGAATGAAGAAAAGAGCTCGTACGAGATTTCGACGAGATGACGTCCCACTCCGCTGACATCAGAGATGTGACACGCACCCAGAGGCGTGGTATATGGATATATCTTCCAGAAAGAAGCGCGATAAGTATGCAGCCGTTCCGGAATAAGCTTTAGCTTCAGCATTGGATGACGACTTCCGGGCAATTCGGCAGGATTGAGAATTGAGAAAGAAACCTCGACAGGACCTTTCCGGAATACGATACGAGAAGACCTAGACCCAGGAGTGGTCATGGTTGCGCACACCCAGTAGGACAGAGTTCGGCATTGTCGACGAGGTAGTTGACCAGGTTCGGATAAAGGAACTTATCCAGATGCAGTGCGAATTGATCAGGAATGGACAAGTATTGTGAATTCCTCCGATGGTTGGGACGCGTTCCCGAGGACCTGTTCGGCCTGACATCTTCTACAGAATGATGAAGCTACAGAGTGCGCGATTTTGAGTCCGTGCGAGAGACTTCAGATTGACCGTGGCCGAGGACAGTGCAGTGCGTAGTAGCTTGGCGTGACACCATAGTGGACGACGATAGAGACAAGTGGAACCAGAGGTTCGAGCGAGACGCTGACGAGCTGTCATTACTTTCCGTCGAGACTAGAGACCTGATGTGCTTACAGAGGCGTTGGGATGCGACCAATTTCCGAGAAAATGTTGTGCTGAGGACTTGCTCGTTGATCTTCTGATCGCTCAATAGGAGTTACCAGTAGTTTTTGGCCAAGGCTGTTTTAGGGATTTACTGGTAAGTGTTACCAGTAGTTTCTCGACCCGTTATGAGCCTCATATCGACACGACTTATCGAGTTATTGGGGTCTGACGTTTACCACCCCTAGACGAGATATGCAACATATCAGACGAACAGACCGTACTGTACGGTAGTGTTACTCGTTGGATTCACTGGAGTGTGAGCGGGCTTGCTCGTTGATCTTCTGATCGCTCAATACCCGGGTGGCCGTTACGTTTAGCAGACCGCTTGCGGCTTGTGGGTGTTTGATATGATCATCACCTGCTGCCGGCGTATTGACGAGTCTTTAGAGTCCAACACAGGGGTTTCCTGGCTCAAGCGAAACGAAATAGGAGCGCATATGAGATATGTGCGGGACCGAGGATAATACCAGTATGTGATACTGTATTCTATTCTCGCGATTTGTAACATTGATCGGTTGTATGCGATATAGCCGGGTTATCGGATCAAGTGTTGATTCGATAAGTTGTTACTATTGATATTAGTCGGTTATATGCGATATGACCGGATCGTTAAATCAAGTGTTGATTTAATGATTTAATGTATAATTATATATTTTATATATTACTTTACATTAACTAGTATTGGTTCACTTAAGATTGATTTTCTCACTTGAATGTGCACATTGTTTATATGCGATATATGCAAGTGTACATGTTTGTATCATGCTTGATGATACAAACAAGTTGTGTATAAGACTTGAACCATATCAAGGTTGGATTAGGGTTTACTATTTTCCTAAACAAATAACAAAAGAGAGTGACTTTGGTCAAAGTTATCAAGCTTCATGAAGCTTGATGAACATTGACAAAGTCAACTCTTTTGTCATTTGTTCAAGATATTAGCTAACCCAACCCTTAACCTTATGCTATGGTTAATTCTCTACATGAGTTAAGCATGAGGGCTTAACTCAACCATGGTGCCATGATTAAAAGGATAAGTGTTCATATTATTCTTTTAATGGATATGATTCTTTTCTTCTTCTTCATCTTCATCAAGCTTGAAAAAGCTTGCTAGCTCCAATGGCATCATGAGAAAAAGAGTGAGAAATCCAATTCTAAAGTGAACCCACTTCCTATTTCTTCATCCTCTACCACTTGCCATGTAGTATAGGGTGTTCTTTTCACAAAGTTTTCGACCAAGTGAAAGAATAGCTTGAGTTTGAGTGTCCCCGACGTAGATCATCTTCGGCCTCGAAGTCAATGACCTAGCCCGATCATTTCTCCGATGAAACCATCGCAAGAGTCCAGGATCCGATGATCGCAGTGGAGGGACGTCAACACGGAGCTAAAGAAGTGGTGGACCGGATCTACAAAGGTTGTAATCCCTTTCACTTAGTAGCAAAGCCGTTTGCTTGCTTGCTTTTCTCCTTAACTTCTAGTTAACGATCTTCATTAGGGTTTCTCGGCACCGGAAAATTTTTGTTTGGCATGGTTGATGCCTTGTGGAACCTCTTAAGTGTGCCTAGGAACCCTACAGTAGTCCCTCGCCAGGACAAGCGAGATATACTGGTAGGTTTCCAGTGTTATCTCAAGGTGTTCAGGGCTACACTACGACATGACTTGTACCGTTATTAGGGGATTGACGTTCACCACCCCCTAGGCCCGCCATGCGATGTATCAGACGAACAGACCGGACTGTACGGAGATTGTCACATACAGGCTCAGTAGGAGTTCGGATGGGTTTACCTCATCGGCCTTCTTATCGACATCTACCTGGGGACCGTTACGTACAGCTAGTGCTGCTTGCGGTCTGTGGTTAAACCCACTGCCAGCGTAGTGTCGAGTCTTTAGAGTCCCACACAGAGAGTTTCCCTGCACTGAGCGAAACGTGTAGAGGCCGTATGGTTTTACGGCAGGGCTGCGATCACTTACGTGCACTTGTGTGCATATGCTGTTCGGGCAGGCAATACTAGTGGGCTTTGGTTTAAGCCGGATCCTAGTATTGCACAGATGGATTTGTTTTGTCTTCTGTGCATTCGCATTCTACGGAATGCGGGTGCGGGTGTGTATGCACAGTTTTGAGGAACGATAAAGGAGGAGGTGCCTCATTAGGGTTTTGGCAGATGGTTCGGCCAAAACCGCTATGTGGCAGGCTCACTAGGGTTTTGGCAATTCGTCCGGTCAAAACCATTATGAGCCGAAGACATTATTTACTAATCCTTTTAGTGATAATTTTGTGATGGCTAATTGCTTTGACCATTTGACCACCTTGACCACTCTTGACTTTGTTGACCCGTTGACCAAAGTTGACCTTGACCTTCATGAGAGGTCTACACTCTTCTTTGGTTTTCTTTTTCATTTTGGATTATGAAAATGGTCATGTCAATGTAGCCATCAACTTTATCATGATAGGATTTGTAATGATGATGTTTAGTATTATTGCAACCATGGTGCATTTTTTCTTTAGTTGATAATTTCATTTCTCTTTTCTCATTCTCTCTCTTGAAAGTGAGAAGAAAAGAAAAGCTCCATGGTTGCTAGTGCTCCTTCTCCTCTTGATTCTTTCTTTTGATCTCATGTGTTGAGAGAAAAAGAATCCACATAGACAAACACTTCCATCAACCTCCTCTACATAACCTAGGACTTAAAGACTAGCGATCTTATTGCCCTAGTTGCCTCGGCTCGAGGTGGAGCTCGGTGTACATCTCTCGGGTGGATCGTCTTCGACTCAAGAAGGCCGCGGAGGTGACCAAGATCCGGATCGACCCTCGGAGCGTGGATGGGTGAGCTGGACAGCGGAGAGAAGACCCGAAGGACCGGTTTCGTGAGGTATAATTTCTACGGCATAGTAGTTAACGCCTCTAGTAGTTTGCTAGTTTCTAGTTTAGCAAAGATCCGGCTTTTAGTCCATGTTGCCTTTGCGCCAAAAAATTGTTTTTCGCCGTTTCCGCCTCCCCGTAAGAACCGGGGTGAGCAACGTGGACTTACAGTATATGGTCTTATGTCTATAAATGCCAGGGACGGTTCTTTGTACTTCATTACATTCATCGACGATCTCTCAAGATTCGGACATATGTTCCTGTTGAAACACAAGTCTGAAACTTTTGAGAAATTCAAGGAATATATGCTTGAAGTTGAGGACCAGACGGGTAGAAGTATTAAAGTCCTTCGATGAGATCGAGGAGGCGAATACTTGCGCATGGAGTTCCTGGATTTTCTAAACGGAGAATGAGATTCTCTCTCAGCTTACTCCTTCGAATAAACCATAGCATAAAGGTGTATCGGGGCGGAGGCATCGCACCCTATGAGATATGGTGCGCTCTATGATGAGTACTGCTGAGTTACCTGTTTCCTTTTTGGTGTTATGCACTTGAGAACCTGCATATCTATTGAATGGGGTTCCATCCAAATCAATGCCTACCACTCCATATGAGATATGGAATGGGAAGAGACCATGTCTTAAACGAGTTAAGATATGAGGTTGTTCGGCTTATATTGAAAAGAAAAATCCGGACAAGTTTGTGGCAAGGTCAGTTCTGTATAAGTTTGTTAGGATATCCCAAACATTTGCGAGGGAATATCTTCTACCACACTGAGGAGCAAAAGGTGTTTTGTTTCTCAGCATGCCACCTTTTTTAGAAAAAGGAATTTGTTCTGAAGAAATTAGTGGTCATGAGGTAGAACTGGAAGGAGTTCCAGATGGACAAACTAACAGCTGATGATTTGGTGAAACAAAAGGATTCAATAGTCTCCAACGATCCCCAGCCTCTCCGCGAATCTGGTAGGGTTCCTCATCCACCTGAGAGATACTACTGTTTCCTCGGTGACGGTGGAAGCGAGGAATGCATCATGGTAGATGATGACCCAACTAGGTTCAGGCAGGCCATCACGAGTGGGGACTCTGTGAAATGTCTGGATGCTATGCGATCAAAAATGGAATCCATGCACACCAACAAAGTATGACTTTGATTGTTGCACCTGAAGGGGGTAAAACCCATTGGGAGAAAATGGATCTTGAGAAGATTCTTGGTGTGAATGGAAAAGTTGAGACTTTCAAAGATAGACTTGTAGTAAAAGGTTCTCATCATGCAACCAAGTGTGGATTATGATGAAACCTTTTCTCCATTGTCTATGCTTAAGTCCATCGGGATTAAAGCAGGCATTACGGAGTTGGAACATCTGTTTTGATGTGGTAGTTAAAGAGTTTGACTTGATTAGAAAGGTAGATGAACCTTGTATATACAAGAAGGTAGTAGAGAGTAAGGTTGTCTTCCACGTATTGTACGTAGATGACATACTCTTGATAGGAAATGGTTTCCGATGCTACACTAAGTCAAGCTCCTCTTATTACGAGGATTCTCCAAAGAAGATCTGGATGATACCTACTACATCTTGTCGATTATGATCTATGGTGATAGATCTAAGTGGATGTTGGGAGTGTCCCAAATCCAGATACATTAACACCATACTAAAGGGCTTTAGTATGGAAGATTCTAAGCGTGGTGGTTCGCCCACTTACTCAGCAATCACTCTCTCTACAAGGATGTCTTCCAAGACTGATTTGGAGAGAGCTCGGGGGCAAGGGATACCCTATGCTTCGGCAGTAGGCTCTATCATGCATGCGATATTATGTACCAGACCAGATGTAGCTAACACACTAGGTGTAGTGATTAGGAATCAATCGGATCTTGGGAGAATCACTGGATAGCTGTGTAGGACATTCTTAAGTACTTGAGAAGCACTAAAGAAATATTCTTGGTGTTTGGTAACGGTGAACTCCAGTAGGAGTCCTTTACCAATTTGAGCTTCTAGAGTGATAAGGTCGACTGAAAGTCAGTCTCGGGCTTTGTCTTTACCCTCAGAGGAGGGACGGTATGTTGGAAGAGTTCCAAGCTATATTGTTAGTTATATGTATGCCCCAGAGGCCATTATTGTACATGATTGTATATTATAGTAGATGCTTGGACATATATACAAAGGAATTTTCTTGCTCGATATGATAGTATGCTATCTGGTTGCTCTTTATCTTAACATGTATGCTTATGTATCATTAAACTGTCTCTCTGTTACATGTTGATAAAGCCCTTAGGATGTGGACTTGACTACCAGGCCTATGATGCAGATCATACTAATGGGGCCAGGGTAGTCCACATGTACATCCTTTAATTGTTCCTAGTCGAGGGAGTATCGAAACGGGGCATCGATATTCCAGTGTAAACTAGTGTGTACGATTCTTGACCCTGTATGGGGGGATGGTTGATCCCAAAACCATTGGTGTTTGACATCAGAGGATGTGCACAGGTGCTCATTAGAGAATGGGTACATCGAACAAGACTCGCCAAGAACTCCCAGATGGTATTATATCTAACGTCAGATAGCAGTTCTCTGGTGACACTGGTATAGGTTACTCTGTAGACCCGAGATCGTCATAGAGTCTTGTGTGATTCCTACTGTGCTTTGATTTCCATCATACCACGTTCAAGACAACGTGCAAACCGGTGTCTTTTGGGTACAGTCCCGAATCACATGGAGGCAATGAGCGATAGGAGGGGTTTCGTCTCTCCCGGTATTGGGGGTTGATGTTGCACTGTGCTCGATTGGCCATAACAGGAAATCCCTGGCTAGGGTTGCTGAGATTTACTGGTAAGTGTTATCAGTAGTTTCTCGAACCGTTATGGACCTCACATCGGCATGACTTATCAAGTTACTGGGGTCTGACGTTTACCACTCCTAGACTCGATATACGACATATCATACGAAGAGACCGGACTATATGGTAGTGTTACTTGTTGGATTCACAAGAGTATGAGCATGCATGCTTGTTGATCTTCTGATCGCTCAATACTCGGGTGGCCATTACGTTTAGCAGACCGCTGACGGCTTATGGGTGACTGATATGATCATCACCTACTGTTGGCGTATTGATGAGTCTTTAGAGTCATACACAGAGATTTCCTAGCTCAAGCGAAATGAAGTAGGGCACACATGTGATATGTGCGGGACCGATATAGATACGTATATATGATACCGTATTCTGATTTCGCGATATACGTTATATGTGATATAACCGGATTATTGGATCAAGTGTTGATTCGATGATTTGATATTAGTCGGGTATATGTGATATAACCGGATTATTGAATCAAGTAATGATTTAATAATTTAATATATATATTTGATATATTAATATATATATATATATTAACTAATATAAATTAGCTCACTTAAGAATTTTCTTTTCTACATTTACATTTAACACATATGTATATATATGATATATATATATATATATTTAAATGTATTTAGAATATTGTATCATGCTTGATGATACATGGAACTTGGGTGTATGAGACTAACACTTAAGTTAAGATAGTGTATGGTTTTAATTATTTAGATAAAACCAAAATGAGGTGGAAATTAGCCATGGTTATGAAGCTTGGAGAAGCTTGTGGAAATCTTGACCTAACTCCATTGACTTTTGTTTTACTCTAGATATTATTTAACCTAACCATTATCTTAGCCTTAGTTAAGTCTCTACAAGAGTTTATATTAGATATTTTCTCATCCTTGGTTCATGAGATGGTTCATCTTCTTCATATCTTTTTCTTTACTTGATTTTCTTGAGGTAAAAAAGAATGAGTGGAAAAATATTCTAAAGTGAGCTAAATTCCCACTTCATCAATCTATACCCTATTATCCATTTTGTATTGGTTGTTTGCTTCACTTATTCATACATTAGTGAAGAGGTAGCTTGAGTTGAGTCTCCTCAAAGTAGATCATCTTCGGCCTTGAAGATCATTGAGCAAGCTCGTTCATTTCGACTAGTGGAGCCTACGGAGAGTCTGAAACACCACTGTGTGGAGCGAAGGGACTTCTACATGGAGCATTTGAAGTGATGGACCGGTCTACAAAGGTTGTATTCCATAATCACTTAGGTTTTTGCTTGCTTACTTGTTGTTAAACCCTAACTCTCTAGTTCGATTCTAAGTTTGAGTTCATTAGCACACTATATTTTTAAAATTGTATACTTGATACACCATGAAACCCTAGTAGACGTGCTAAGAAACTCTAATAATGGTATCAGAGCCAAGCTAGAGCATTAGGCGTCGTCTAGATGAAGTTAAAGTTTCCGAATGAACATCGAAAACCCTAATTTCCTATGCTCTCAGGAAATTTTTCTAAACGTTGGAATTTTTGAGATTAAAAATATTCAAAAAATCATGCAGGTAATTATATGGACCCTCTTGAAAAACGAAACCCTAACTCGATCACTTGACCGCGGAACCGCGGCCAAATAGTGGTATTTGCGGCGGTTCCACGGCGCCAAGTATGAGTCTTGAGTTGGCACTTCAACGGTTGGTCCATAGGTACAGTGACATTGTCACGGCCCAAATGTGGATGTGACCGGCACTTAGATTGTATCATATCTAAAGATATGCACACAGTCCAAGTAAGCCGAAAACCAAGATCACAATACCTTTTTGCTGAATTCTTTATATGGAAAATTTAGTTTTAGTAAAAATCACAGTTTATGAAGTTAAGTATTACACAAGTATAAAGTGTTAAGTTTGGTTGTATCCCTGGTTGGGATCAACAATATCAACAGCGAAAAACAGTTCTCAATGTATAAGACATCAACATGAATCTCAGACATAAAAAGAAGAAATCACAATTTATAGAACTAAACGATCTCAACTGTCAAATAATATATATAACATCTCTCAATCTAAGTCATATACAGGTCTGATAGAGATTTTCTAGATACAAAATATAATACCAAAAGGGAAGGTTACTACATATGTAACCCACCTAGCAAAAGATATGAAAAAGCTGCAACGTAGATCGGCACCGCAGCTAATCGTCCACTCTACCCCTGCAAGGAACTGTGGCACAATGGGGGTGAGTTGCCAACTCAGTGAATATAACTAACATATAACGGTTAATAATGTAAATATGATGATCATACTAACTGAAATGTGAACGAGTATGACGTATGATTATATATGGAAAATCATGAATCTATATTACGAATCTCATAGCCAAAACTGAAATCTCATCATTTATCCCCAATAAAATTCATTTCTCCGTGTCCATCATCGACACAAAACTTCCATTTCTCACAGGCATCATTCCTCGAATGATTCTGAAATCAACAAAGTCCACTATATATCCCACTGTATTCCCCACTGACTCAGTCTGGATAAAACTGTAAATCCGTAACCGTATATCCACCGACTCGGTTCGGAATAATACTATAAGTCCATAACCGTATATCCACCGACTCGGTTCGGAATAAAACCAATTCATAAAAACATCTCAGGGTGTGCATGTCACATCAATCATGAAAATCACTGGATTTATGTAATAGTATTTAACTCAAAACCATAAATCCTCAATACTGCCATTACCTCTTACATCAACATAGAATACTCAGATATTAAACATGATGTTGATGATGCAATTTACCACTATTATTGGGGGTGTAAGATACGGTATTAATCATTTTAACCATAAGTTTGCTAAGTGTAAAAGTGACATGGTAATATCGACAAGGTGTGTGTAACATATAGATGTGCACGTGGCATGACTCGTCGATACTTGTGTAGTGTTCTAGCAACTAAACAAGTATATATGAATGAGGAATGCATGTGGTCAATTTGGTATAACAAAATAACGCATTGATTTAAATAAAACTACGGGCGTATCACGCCATCTTTACACAATTCCCCGGTAGATGTTTAGTCTAATCACCGAAAATGTCGAAACTATTCAGGAATTGCTAATCCTTTCCCTTTCCTCGCTGCCTCCGTAATTCCCGTATTCGAATCTAATATCACAATTTAACGTATATAAGAAAACGGCCATTCCGACATGACGGAAATGAAAAACACCCATTCCCACGTACTAATTATATAATATACGACTATATCGAGCTATTAAAACACTTAAACTTACTGGATTTTAACCTTAACCCGCATCGCTACAGAATTTAAATCGCGACGTATTTTAACCGTGTCGTATTTGGTGTTTTAAGATATCCTTTCCGATATACGTTTCCAGATTCTATTTACAGTGAAACTAATTTAATTAAACAACACCAAAATAGCCAAAATTTTACACTGAAAACTACCCAACAAGACAAACCCACATAGCTCCCCCTATAGCCGGCGACGCCGGAATTTCAAGTTTTGCCGCCGGCCAAAAACCGGCCCCCTGGGTTCGTGGTCCTATGGTTTGTTCTAGGTGTTTCCTACATCATTTTAACACTTTTTTGTTAAGTTAATTATCTTAAAAGCAGATTTCAACAGAGCTTAATATTAACCAAAATACGATATTATGTGACTTGGTTCAATTCAAAATAATTAATCTACAGAACTTAAAATTTCCTACTGTGTTTAAGAATTTTACCCTCCAATTAGCTGTTGGAATAACCCTCCAAGATGCTAAGTTCCTCCTAGCTTGATGGTGATGAAAAACCAAGAATATAGCTTCCTTCTTCCTCTTCTTCCTCTTGTTCTTTCTTTTCTCTTTTAAAATTTTCTTTTCCTTTAAATCTTTTGAGTTTTAAATCTGAGCTTGTGAATTGAATATGAGCTATATATATGTGAGGAGGAAGGGATAAGGTGAAGGAGGAGGTGGAAGCAAGCTAGAGGTAAGGGTTTCATGCAAGTATGAGGTGTAATGTGAGTGTGTGCATGCAAGCATGAGGTGTTCATGCCTTATCTTTAAATTTTATTTTAATTTGAAATTGAATTCTGAACTAAATTGATTTCTATCCCACTTTCATTTATATCCTCAACAATTTCCTATTTGCATAAAAATTTAAAACTTTACTTATAAACCCTTCACAACCTAGCTCATTGTAAAACACCCATTTTATTAAAATGAAGCTAAATTTGTCATTAAAACCCTTATAACTTATTTATGTTTCATACTAAAATTTTAACTTAAATTGTTTTACATATAACTTATGAAAATTGACTTATTTGATTTTAACAACTTTGTGATTTATCATATTATTCTTAAATTAATTTTTTATTTATTTCTAAATTTTCAAAATGCTACAATTTCCCCCCCTTAAGAAAATTCGGTCCCCGAATTTAAAATAATTACTAGACATACCTTCGAAAAGATGTGGAACTTTCTTCCGCATCGCATCCTCGGTCTCCCAAGTAATTTCCTCACGATTATTTCCCTGCCAAAGAACCTTCACAGACGGAAGTACCCTTGATCGTAATTTCTTTGCTTGCCTGTCAAGAATAGCGACTGGTTGTACTGTGTAGGATAAATCCGGCTCAAGCTGTAAGGTCTGATGCTGGATCGCGTGAGAAGGATCGTGAAGATACTTGCAAAGCATGGAAACGTGAAACACCGGATGCACATCGAAAAAACTCGGTGGAAGTGCTAAGCGATAAGCTATAGCACCCACTCTTTCCAGAATCTCGTAAGGTCCGACATATCTGGGGCTAAGCTTCCCCTTCTTCCCGAAACGCATCACACCTTTCATTGGAGATACCCGAAGGAACACATGATCTCCCACTCCAAACTCGAGTCTACGACGCCGTCGATCTGCATACAATTTCTGTCTGCATTGGGCCGCCTTCATTCTATCCCGTATCAACTGAATCTTCTCTGTAGTCTCCTGTACGATCTGCGGTCCCAAAATGCAACTCTCGCTCACTTCCGTCCAGCAAACGGGCGATTGACATTTCCTCCCATACAAAGCTTCAAAGGGTGCCATCTGGATCATCTCCTGAAAACTGTTGTTGTACGAGAATTCTACCAAAGGTAGGCGACGATCCCAACTACCACCGAAATCAAGGCTACAAGCCCGAAGCATATCCTCTAGAATCTGAATGGTCCGCTCCGAATGACCATTTGTCTGTGGGTGGAAAGCTGTACTAAAACTCAGTCGTGTACCAAGAGCGTCTTGAAGTTTCTGCCATAGCCTGCTAGTAAACTGGGTACCTCGATCTGATACTATGCATGTCGGAACTCCATGTAGATGTACAATCTCATCGATATAAACATGTGCATACTGTGCAAACCCATACGTCGTCTTCACTGGAAGAAAATGAGCGGCCTTTGTCAATCTATCTACAATCACCCAAATGGAATCATACCCTCTGCTAGTCCTGGGTAGACCCACCACAAAATCTATAGAAATCTGTTCCCATTTCCACTCTGGAATGGGTAAGGGCTGCAACTCTCCGGCTTGCCTCTGGTGTTCTGCTTTGACTTGATGACAAGTCAAGCATCTTGAAACATATTCTGCAATATCCCTCTTCATTCCTTCCCACCAGTAAACATCCTTCAAATCATGATACATCTTGGTGGAACCAGGATGAATACTGTATGCTGCTCTATGGGCCTCCTCTAAAATCTCACGCCTCAATCCGTCAGAATCTGGCACGCAGAGACGAGTCCTAAAACGTAATACTCCATGATCATCAATCATAAACTCCGTCTCCCTGCCCTGCCTAACCTGATCCATAATCTCCATTATGCGAGTATCTGTGGGCTGCGCCTCTCGAATGCGATCCAATAACTGAGGTCTTGTGCGAACATGTGCTAGCTGGCCTCCTGCCGATGTGAACTCAAACTGTATACGACTATCACATAAGATCTTCTAGTCTGTAGAAGACTGTCTCTGCAAAATGCTCAAATGAGATAAGCTGCCTCCAGGTCTCCGACTCAAGGCATCTGCTACAACATTCGCCTTTCCTGGATGGTACAAGATCTCACAATCGTAATCTTTCACCAGTTCCATCCATCTACGCTGCCTTAGGTTCAGATCTCTCTGCTGAAAAATATACTTTAAGCTCTTATGATCTGTGAAGATTTGATATGACTCTCCATACAAGTAATGTCTCCAAATCTTCAATGCGAACACCACAGCAGCCATCTCTAGATCATGAGTGGGGTAGTTTTGTTCGTGCCTCTTCAACCGTCGAGAAGCATAAGCTACAACCCTGCCGTGTTGCATCAATACACAGCCTAAACCCACTCTAGAAGTATCTCAATATACCACAAAACCTCCTGACCCAGAAGGTAACGATAATATAGGTGCAGTCGTTAAGCGCGTCTTCAACTGCTGGAAACTCTGTTCACACGCATCTGTCCACTGAAATGGAACCTCCTTCCTAGTCAATTCGGTCAAAGGTGCAGCTATCCGTGAAAAGTCCTGTATGAAGCGTCTGTAATAACCTGCCAGACCTAAGAAACTCCGAACCTCCGTAACTGACACAGGTCTGGGCCAGTGCTGTACCGCTTCAATCTTCTTTGGGTCTACACATATACCCTCTCTCGTAACTATGTGACCCAAGAACTCCACACTATCGAGCCAAAAAGCACACTTAGAGAATTTTGCAAACAGCTGATGCTCCTTCAAGGTCTGCAACGTAATACGCAAATGCTGCTCGTGCTCCGTCTGACTCCGAGAATAAACAAGGATGTCATCTATGAACACTATGATAAACCGATCAATGAAGGGTCTAAAGATACGGTTCATCATGTCCATAAAAGCTGCTGGAGCATTGGTGAGTCCGAACGACATCACCAGAAATTCATAGTGCCCATATCTTGTACGAAACGCCGTCTTCGGAATATCGTCTTTCCGAACCTTCAACTGGTGATACCCCGACCTCAAATAAATCTTCAAGAAATAACCAGCTCCCTACAACTGATCGAATAAGTCATCTATACGTGGTAGTGGATACCTGTTTCGCACAGTGACGCGATTCAGCTGTCGGTAGTCGATACACAGTCTCATACTACCGTCCTTCTTTACAAATAAGACAGGAGCTCCCCACGGTGATACACTGGGACGAACAAGCCCTTTATCTAACAACTCTTGCAACTGGCTTTTGAGTTCCTTCAACTCCGTCGGTGCCATTCGATAGGGTGGTATAGAAATAGGCCCCGCACCCGGAATCAAGTCGATGCAAAATTCACTGTCACGATCGGGTGGCAATCCTGGTAACTCAGTAGGAAACACCTCAGGAAATTCTCGTGCGATCGGAACTTGGTCCAATGGAATCTCAGCGACCCTTAAGTCCTGAACGAATGCCAAGAACCCATGACAACCCTTCTTCAAGAGTCGCCCCGCACAAAGAGCAGAAATCATGTTGGCAGGAGTTAATTTACAATCCCCCTGCACAACAAACACCGGTTCACCTGGAAAACAAAATCTAACCGCCTTCCCTCGACAATCTACATAGGCATGACAGGCGGCCAACCAATCCATACCAATGAGTATATCAAAATCTAACATATCCAGGAGAATCAGATCAACTAGTGAATCTCTATCACCAATACGCACAGAACACGATCTGAATACGTGCCGAGCTATAAAAGAATCTCCCACCGGGGTAATCACTACTAATGGTAACTCTAATAATGACGACTCTTTCCCCAAAGAAAGTGCAAATCGTGACGATACATAAGAATGTGTAGAACCGGGATCAAATAAAACATGTGCTCTAACAAGCATACTGTAAGAGTACCTGTCACGACTGCATTTGATGCCTGGGCATCCTGTGGAGTCAGCGCAAATACCCGTGCCTGGCCCCTGCCCGCATCCTGTCGTCCTCTACCTCTATCTCCTCGACCTCTCTGAGAACGTCCCGCAATGCCTCGACCTCGTTGTGCAACTGCCTGGCGTGTAGTGCCAACTGGGGGAGGAAGTAAAGCCATCGGCGTAGAAGGTGGAAGGGGTAAAGTAGCCTGTGGAGTAACAGTCCCACTATCACGTGTACATCCTCTAGCCGTATACCCTGGACGCCCGCAATTATAACATATAAGTGGGGTCCTCTGATCGGGGTATGAACTGAACATCTGGCTCTGAGTCCAACCTCGCTCGAAACTGCGGCCTGGAGTATATCTTCCTCTTCCTCTACCTCTACCAAACTGTCTAGCCAGTGGCCCGGTCGGCCTACTCCTCTTTGGCTCCGGAACAACTACTGCCTCTCTCAACCGCTCCTCTACTCGTATTGCTGCATCCATGGCCTGCGCATACGTATCAAAATGCTGGGAGCCGATCGCCAGATATAACTGTGTATCCAGACTCCTTAGGAACCTCTTCACCCGAAGCTCCTCCGTAGGTACTAAATATGGAGCATAGAGCGATAATTGGGTGAATCGTAAATCATAATCCGCCACCGACATACTTTCCGATTTCCGCAATGCTTCAGAACTGCTAGCTCTAGCATCTCTCACACTCTGGGGAAGAAATCTGGCAAGAAAGACCGTGGAAAACTCGGTCCACGACATCGGAGGAAGACTCATGGCTCGCCCTCTCTCCATCGACTCACACCACTCCTGTGCAAGTCCCTCCAAACGAAAGCTAGTCAGCTCAACTGACCTCGCATCAGAATATCGCAATGATCTGCCAATCCTCGCCATCCTATCAAGAAAGGACTGAGGATCTTCCGCTACATCGGTCCCCGTAAACACTGGAGGTCTCAATCTCATAAACTCTGCAAGTGATACCTCCATCACTCTCGTATCTACAAGTGCTACCGTCTGCGTAGGCTGTAGCTCGGACTCTACTACGGTCGGTGCTGGATCCTGTCTCAGTACTCGAGTGGCCTCAGCTAACTGTTCCACCACTTGCTGCAACCCCAACATGCCCTCCTCAATCCTAGTCATGCGATCTGAAGGAGGAGGATCAACATGCTCATGCACCGCCGGAACGTCCGGTGTACCAGTCGTCGTAATAGGCGGACTCTCCCTAGCTGCATCTCTAGCTGCGGCTCGCCTAGCCCGCGTAGCCATAGCAACTGCAATAAGAAACGAGAGTTGATAAGATGTAGGAATAGGAACAATCAATAACGGAGAATCAACGGAAGAATAGATCAAGATATACATCCTAAGGTTGGTTAGGCTGAATACGATAACGTAAATATGCCGCGGAATATACGTACGGTACTGCATTCATCCTACTTCACCTACTCGATCAAACCAAATGTCATCCTAACTCACGGACTCACGTCAACCTATTGAAATCTCCTACTCAATTCCGTAAGGTTATTCCTAGGCTCTGATACCAACTTTGTCACGACCCAAATGTGGATGCGACCGGCACTTAGATTGTATCATATCTAAATCTACCGTATCTTTTGTTTCATTTCTTCTGGAGCAATCACAAAAAAAATATGCACACAGTCCAAGTAAGCCAAAAACCAAGATCACAATACCTTTTTGCGGAATTCTTTATATAGAAAATTTAGTTTTAGTAAAAATCACAGTTTATGAAGTTAAGTATTAAACAAGTATAAAGTGTTAAGTTTGGTTGTATCCCTGGTTGGGATCAACAATATCAAAAGCGAAAAACAGTTCTCAATGTATAGGACATCAACATGAATCTTAGACATAAAAAGAAGAAATCACAATTTATAGAACTAAACGATCTCAACTTTCAAATAATATATATAACATCTCTCAATCTAAGTCATATACAGGTCTGATGGAGATTTTCTAGATACAAAATACAATACAAAAAAGGAAGGTTACTACATATGTAACCCACCTAGCAAAAGATATGAAAAAGCTGCAACGTAGATCTGCACCGCAACTAATCGTCCACTCTACCCCTGCAAAGAACTGTGGCACAATGGGGGTGAGTTTCCAACTCAGTGAATATAACTAACATATAACGATTAATAATGTAAATATGACGATCATACTAACTGAAATGTGAACGAGTATGACGTATGATTATATATGGAAAATCATGAATCTATATTACGAATCTCATAGTCAAAACTGAAATCTCATCATTTATCACCAATAAAATTCATTTCTCCATGTCCATCATCGACACAAAACTTCCATTTCTCACAGGCATCATTCCTCGAATGATCCTGAAATCAACAAAGTCCACTATATATCCGACTGTATTCCCCACCGACTCAGTCTGGATAAAACTGTAAATCCGTAACCGTATATCCACCGACTCGGTTCGGAATAATACTATAAGTCTGTAACCGTATATCCACCGAATCGGTTCGGAATAAAATCAATTCATAAAAACATCTCAGGGTGTACACGTCACATCAATCATGAAAATCACCGGATTTATGTAATAGTATCCAAAAACTCAAAACCATAAATCCTCAATACTGCCATTACCTCTTACATCAACATAGAATACTCAGATATTAAACATGATGTTGATGATGCAATTTACCACTATTATTGGGGTGTAAGCTACGGTATGAATCATTTTAACCATAAGTTTGCTAAGTGTAAAAGTGACATGGTAATATCGACAAGGTGTGTGTAACATATAGATGTGCACGTGGCATGACTCGTCGATACTTGTGTAGTGTTCTAGCAACTAAACAAGTATATATGAATGAGGAATGCATGTGGTCAATTTGGTATAACAAAATAACGCATTGATTTAAATAAAACTACGGGCGTATCACGCCATCTTTACACAATTCCCCGGTAGATGTTTAGTCTAGTCACCGGAAACGTCGAAACTATTCAGGAATTGCTAATCCTTTCCCTTTCCTCGCTGCCTCCGTAATTCCCGTATTCGAATCTAATATCACAATTTAACGTATATAAGAAAACGGCCATTCCGACATGACGGAAATGAAAAACACCCATTCCCACGTACTAATTATATAATATACGACTATATCGAGCTATTAAACACTTAAACTTACTGGATTTTAACCTTAACCCGCATCGCTACAGAATTTAAATCGCGACGTATTTTAACCGTGTCGTATTTGGTGTTTTAAGATATCCTTTCCGATATACGTTTCCAGATTCTATTTACAGTGAAACTAATTTAATTAAACAACACCAAAATAGCCAAAATTTTACACTGAAAACTACCCAACAAGACAAACCCACATAGCTCCCCCTATAGCCGGCGACGCCGGAATTTCAAGTTTTGCCGCCGGCCAAAAACCGGCCCCCTGGGTTCGTGGTCCTATGGTTTGTTCTAGGTGTTTCCTACATCATTTTAACACTGTTTTGTTAAGTTAATTATCTTCTAATTAAAAGCAGATTTCAAAAGAGCTTAATATTAACCAAAATACGATATTATGTGACTTGGTTCAATTCAAAATAACTAATCTACAGAACTTAAAATTTTCTACTGTGTTTAAGAATTTTACCCTCCAATTAGCTATTGGAATAACCTTCCAAGATGCTAAGTTCCTCCTAGCTTGATGGTGATGAAAAACCAAGAATATAGCTTCCTTCTTCATCTTCTTCCTCTTGTTCTTTCTTTTCTCTTTTAAAATTTTCTTTTCCTTTAAATCTTTTGAGTTTTAAATCTGAGCTTGTGAACTGACTATGTGCTATAAATATGTGAGGAGGAAAGGATAAGGTGAAGGAGGAGGTGGAAGCAAGCTAGAGGTAAGGGTTTCATGCAAGTAGGAGGTGTAAGGTGAGTGTGTGCATGCAAGCATGAGGTGTTCATGCCTTATCTTTAAATTTTGTTTTAATTTGAAATTGAATTCTGAACTAAATTGATTTCTATCCCACTTTCATTTATATCCTCAACAATTTCCTATTTGCATAAAATTTTTAAACTTTACCTATAAACCCTTCACAACCTAGCTTATTATAAAACACCCATTTTATTAAAACGAAGCTAAATTTGTCATTAAAACCCTTATAACTTATTTATGTTGCATACTAAAATTTTAACTTAAATTGTTTTACATATAACTTATGAAAATTGACTTATTTGATTTTAACAACTTTGTGATTTATCATATTATTCTTAAATTAATTTTTTATTTATTTCTAAATTTTCAAAATGCTACAGAGATGTTCTGGGTAATTTTTTAACTGTGCTCAAGTGTTGAGTTTTCTGGGAATTTTGGGAATTCGATGATTTGATCGAAATGTTTAATGTCGCCTAGCTATATGTGATTTGTGATACAATATTTGGAATCCACAATTATAAGTTTTGTGAAAACTGGATTATATCTTATAAGTCTAGCAATTTAGTCTCGAATCATCAGTTACCACAAAGTTTCGATTTGGATCAAAACTTCATCGCAATCGCGTAGTGTACGCGAATACTCGCCGGATAACATTACTAGATAGCCACGCCCCATAGCCCCGACCAACTGACTGTAGGAGAACCTCGTTGCCAAAAGCATCCGCTCGGGTGCTCGCGGCCACGGTGTTCCACCTATGTGCACTTCGTCGACGGCATCGGAGGTGCGGCCGTTTACTAATGTTTCCGATGCGCATTCGATCATGTTGTCGGGAATCCCGTTAGATTACCCGACTAATTATTGAATAGTGTTTTCAAGACGAGACTAAAATGCGGGGTTTATATTGTTAGGCATTAAATTCGGAATATGTGATATTCCGGGTTTATGATGTCTAAGGAATTTACCGTGTTAGGCATGAAATCCGAAGTATGTGATATTTCCGGTTTATGATGTCTAAAGATGATTGCGGATTCTAATTATTGTATTTCACATTTCTATTCTGCGACTATAAGTGTAATATGTTGTGTGTCGCCGGTTTCGTTGCTATACGACAACGATAATTGGGATACGCATATTTACTTACGTTAATGACATGTGTTGCTGTGATATGATATATTGGATCGTCGTGATTGAATGGCCGGGGGTTTTATGTGAGATGAGAGTTTTTCTTTTCATTTATGTAAATTCATTATATGTAATATTCTTTTATTGGGGCACTTCCGGGTTGAGGATGATGTCATCATTGATGTATATTATTTATTTATCCGCATTAGGATAGACCCAAGGAGGGGAGCACAAGTAACTGGGTTCTAGGGTTCAGTGGGAGACCATCTCGAGGAGTCGAGACCGGGTCTCCTAACCTTAGAATTGGCAGGGTTGCTTGCCGCTCTTGTATGAGTCTAGGGATGTGGGTTTGGCTATTCATCACGATCGTGGAATCCGTGTTTTTTACTGGCTTAATTTAGAACGCGGAAATCCTAGTATATCCAATATTTCATATATTGACTTCTGCTGCAATGTTCTGTGATGAGAACATATTTCTGCCTGAGACGAATGTTTTATTATTATTATATATAATATATAATAGACGTTGCTTATGTTTTGCATCCGCACTAGTCCCGCCCTCCCGCTATGCCGTTAGTTAAGTAACCTAACGGTGCATAACGGAACAAAGTGGCGAATGCGGATGACATAAGCGTACGTTGTATTTTCGTTTCTTTATCTGTGATGCTTAGGAAGCATAATTGATGTGACTTCATTAATGAGATTAATGAAAAAGAAAGAAACCTAAAAAGATGTTGTGGAATCAAATTTTCAAAAAGGGTAGCTTTACTTCTTGCTTTGCATAGCGGTATTCCTTGTAGAATATCCAACACCTTATTCGATGAGGAAAGAGCTGAGATCCCTGTTCCCCACCGAATACAGAGACGCGACCGCGTAGGTTCGTCTTGCCTGAATTTCAGGGCAGATGCTAATTGGTCCTATCCGTCTACCTCTCCGAAGATGCCAAGTTGATTTATAACAACGTATATCGAAGGTTTAAACGGATGCGGCCGATGTAGCAAACTTCGTCAGATTCCCCTTCATTTGAGGGGTTTTTTGATTGTGGGGACGCTCTTCCCTGCAGAGGCAAGCCCCTGCAGTTAATTACGCTACCGCATCGCGGTAACAACTTTCTCCTTCTCCAGATGGTCACTTCGTGTCGTGTGTGTTTGTTTTGTTTTTGGTTGCCCGTGGATTGTATACGGAGACAAATTTATGTTGTCGCCCGTAGGGCGTGGATTAGTCCAAATCCGTATTTTCTTAGATTTGGGTTTTGGTTTGGGTTTAAGGATACGTTAGCCTCATTTGAGACTAAGATCAACTTAAACGTTAGTTAATGATACGTTAGTCTAATTTCTAGACTAAGATCAACTTAACAGGATCGTTTAGATCCAACAAGAAAGCATTTGGCCTCTATTGTTTAGTTTAGGGACATTGCGGTCGATTACCAGTTTAAGGACATGGTGGTCCAAGGTTAAGGACATCATAGTCCGTGGGTTTAAAGGGGCCCCACAGTCCAAGGTTAAAGACATCATAGTCCATTGGCTTAAGGACCCCACAGTCCAGGTTAAGGACATCGTAGTCCATGGGCTTAAGGACCCCACAATCCAGGTTAAGGATATCGTAGTCCGTGAGTTTAAGGACCCCACAGTCCAGTTTAAAGACGTCATAGTCTATAAAGTTTAAGGACATCGTAGTCCATGAGTTTAAGGACCCCACAGTCCGTGAAATGTGTGGTTGTCGGGACCCGTCACCTCTCTGAAGACGTTGAAGGATTACAACGACATATATCAGAGGAGTAAAAAGATGTACCCTTGAACCGGTGTGAGTTGGTTGAAAGATCTGTAGTCCAGTTTGGGACTGAGATCTGTTAAATATTCGTGAGCAGATGGGCTCAGTTCAATATAAGTTGAGGACTTATGGCCAATATTGGGCTAAGTCCAATAGGATTAAAATGTGTAACATTTTATTTTTCTGGGCTGTTGAGCCTTTATTTTGGCTTGGCCCTTTTAATAATGCTGAGCATTAGATCCTGACATTTTTTTTGTCTTGTATTGAATGCATAGCATTCATCAGAACAATGTGTGTTCTGATAGCGCGCCACGTGGCGCGCCAGGTGCTTTACGCCAATTAAAGAGCGCATTGCGCTTCTGCCAAGTAGCGCACACGAAAAGGACACGTGTCGCGCTTGGCGCTAAGCGCCAGATGATGGGCGCATTGCGCCAGTTTATGAGCGCATTGCGCTTTCAATTTATGAGCGCGTTGTTCTAGTTTAGTAGCGCACAAGTGAGTGACACGTGGCGTGCTTGGCGCTGAGCGCCAGTCCATGAGCGCAGTGTGCTGTTTCAGAAGCGCAAAGCACAAGTTGCATACGTGGTTGACACATGGCACGTTTTGGCATCGAGCGCCGGTCCAAGGAGTGCAGAAGCGCAGTTAAAGAGTGCAAGGCACTTTTCAATAGCGCAAAGCGTATTTGATCAAATTTATGATCTGTGAACAAATTTATGTTCTTTTTAAAGGAGGCTTTGCCTCAAGATTCAAGAACAACTGTTCTTATTTTTGAAAGGGCTTTGCCTTTGTAGATCAATGATCTGTGAATGAAGTAAATACTTCTTTTGTTTTTATGATGAGATCTTTTGATCTCTTTTTATAAAAGACCTTGGTCTTTTGTAGATCTATGATTTTTTAAGAAGATAATTCTTCTGTTTTAATGAGATGATTTCATCTCTTTGTTCAAGAATTATTCTTTTTACCTTGAAGAAATGATCTTCTTTCAAGAGCATGCTCTTTTTTTTTGAGTTTTCTCAAAGTTTGTAGGGGGGTTTCTCTATATCAGACTTGAAGTCTCGGGGCCTTTTTATAGGGCAAGTTGATTTGTTAAATCAGTTAAAGAGATCTTTCTCTGATTGATTTGGGGATGTTTCCCCACCGTTGGATCTTTGATCCTAGGGTTTCTGTTTTACAGAAGGCAATCTTTTTGTTTTTAACAAGATTGGAAAAATCTTTCCGTAACAGAATTTTAATTCTGATTAATTAATGATTTATCATTATTAGATCTTTTGATCTAACGATGGGGAATTTTTAATTCCAGCGCCGGCGCACCCGTGCTTTACACGTGGTGCGCTGCTCAGAGCGCAGCGCACTTTATGCTTGCGCACCTACGTTTGACACGTGGCGCACAGCGCAGCCTGCGCTAACGCACTCGTGTTTGACACGTGGCGTGCAGCGCGCCTAGCGCTAGCGCACACATGGTGCACTGCCTAGGACGCAGCGCACCTGGCGCTAGCGCATCCGTGTTTAACACGTGGCGCGCATCGCGCATAGTGCTGGATCTAAAGCGTTGCTTCAATTTTTGAATTTTAAATTTCAAAACAGAGCTTTGCTCTGATCGGGGGAAACACATTCCCCCCATCGTTGCGCTCACGTGGGGCAGCGGTGGCAGCATCTGCGCTCTTGGATCAACTCAGAAGTTGAAGAGGCGGTTCAATGCCTATAAATAGGACCTTTGGTCCCTTAGATGATTTTCATCTTCTTTCTTGAGAATTTTTATTCAGAGCATTGCTCTTCAGTTTAAGAACTTTTCAAGAGTCAGAACTCTTTCAAAACTTAGGTAAAGTTTATTTTTTTTAATAAATTAGGGTTTTACCCATTAACAGAGCCTTGCTCTTCATAGATCTTTGATCTAAAGAAAACCCATTTAGGGATTCATTAACAGAGCTTTGCTCTCATGAACCCATAGATCTAAAGAGATCTTTTCTTGGGGTTTCTTAGCCCATGGATCAGAGCTCTGCTCTTTGATAACATGTAGATTTCTTAATCTTTGATGAAGAACTCTTAAGAGTTTTTTCATGGATCTTGAAGATCCCAGAATTTTTAATTCATAAAAAATAATTTTAATTAATTCTTTTCTGATGGATTTTTCCACCATCATTACAGAGCCTGGCTTTCAAGGAATTTTATTCCTTCATGATCAGAGTTTGACAAGTGTCACTCTGTCATAGAGCATTGCTCTCAAAGGGAGATTTTCTCCTTTTCCCGAGAGATCTCTCATTTAATGAGAATTTTCCTGAGGATTTCCTCATTTAATTAACAGTTTCATCCAATGAAGAGGCTGTTTTATTAATTGATGCATTGTCATCTAGATTTCGTGGGTCCCTTTTGGTCCCTCTTTCCGCTGCATTACAGTGCAGTACAAATTTTAAAGTACCAAATGTCAGAATTTAGAACTAAATTATAGCACTGACAGTTGACTTCTTTCCCCTTTTTTTGTAGGCGACATGTCTTTCGATCCCTTTTTCCCGTTTGTTCGTTCAGAAGGAGGATTCCCTGGACCACCTGTAGACCGGATAGTCCTAGCTTTGATCAAGGATCATGACCCGGAACATAAGAATCTTCACTTCTGGGGGACATGGTATAACCACATTATTAAGGGTCGGCAGAGCCTTTCGTGTGCTGAACCCTCAGAGCCCATCATGGAGATCTATTACGCCGACCCACCCCGGTGAACTATGCCGTGGAGATGGTTAATTGGACTTCAGAAGGTCTTCTTCAGCTTGCTATGGCTTTAATACCCGTTAAGCCCCCAGTGGCTTTGGACACCTTGGGGCGACGTATTTTCCAAGGCGAGGCGCGGCCGTGGGAACAACCATATATGATTGGCCTAATTCCTCGTCATCCGACTGGTTATCTGCAGTGGGCTCGCTACATTCTGTCAGCGAAGAAGTCGCAGTTGTTGAGGCTTGGGTTGTATCCCGCCATTTACTCTTCTCTCTTCCAGTATCCTACGCTTCCCGCCTGGTGGGTTAAGGCTTTTCTGGAGCAATGGAATATCCCTACCCATACCTTCCTTTCACTGGACCGAGAAGTATCAATCCCCTTAGAGGAATTTACAGAATTTTCTGGCTTACCGGTCATAGGGGAGCATTATGAGGAGCTGCTTCCTATGGATGAATACGTTTTTGGTGCCAAGCCAGTAATGACAGGCCTTACCCCGAAGAATACCGTTCAACACCAGTTTCCTAGTTTGATCAAAGTGTTGAATATTTACGAGGGCCTTTTTCTCGAATCTGGGAGTCGCGGGGTTAATTTTGAGGATTTCATCGCTCGTTTTCTTCATCCAGAAGTCCTCTCGAAGGAAGCTGCTAAATTTGCCACGCTTGACGACCCTTTCGGCTTAGGTCTAGACAACCTGCCAACGGTGGAGGTAGATCAGAAAAGTTTCTTCCTTCCCAATACTCCAGTTATTCCTTTTGCGGAGATCGCAGTCCCTGGGATTGATGAGGAAACATTCTTCTTGGGATTTCTTAGGCTATGGTTGAGCTGGTTTGTGCTCCCGATTCACCTTCGCCGTATGAGGCCATATGTCTTCTATCCGGCTCACCGAATGACTATTGGGGTAAAAGTGGCTGTCGGGGTCGCTGGTTTAGCCCATTCGTATTACGGACTTAGTCAAGCGGCGGATACTACTGAACCCGGAGTGCAGCATGTGAACTTCTCGACACATTACTTTATGTCATGGCTCGAGCTACATGCACTTGGCGATTTTGGTATCCATAAAAGGTCTTCATTTTATGACAGGTGCAGCTTCCCCCGGATTATGCGATTAGTTGGCACATCTATTGTAAATCCGTCACCCCGGGAAGCTAGAGGTTTGCTCCTTCGTACTCACACGGTTGGAGATGGCATGACCTTCACCGACAAGATTTTGACCATCGGAAAAGAGTCTGCAACAACAGTGCAGCCATTACGGGACATTTTCAAGGATGGAACCTCTGTGTTGAAAGCCCGGGAAATCCTCCATTTATATTCTATCAGTCCGGGCTTCCTAGTGTTTAGGCAAAATGATGCGGCGTTATTCATGAGATACAATCCGCATCGTTTTGCCCAACAATTGAGCTATAATCAGGGAGTTCCGCTGGAGGCTTTCTTGCTAGAACCCACTGCCAATGAAGAGGGGATGCGAAACGCGCTGCATCATTTCATGCACTTGAACACGGGGTCCAATTTCTTTATCAGCGAACCAAGCTGTGTCCCGAAGGCCCTTAGTGTGTACGCGGCGTGGTACCGGCATTCAATGGGCGCCGTTATCAACGTAGAGAAGCGGTTGCTGCTCGATCGCAAAGGTGCACCCCCTGCCGGCGATCGTAACGTCTCTTTGAAGCGATGGACCACTGTCCCCCCTCCGCTAAGAGAGGCAACCGTGATCGAAGTCCTGCACGACAGGCCTGAGCTACCGCTGCCCCGTGCTCCCGTGGAGACAGTGAATGTGCTACTGTCGCCCCGTGCTCGCGTGGATACGGTGAATGTAGCTTCCCCAGAGTCTGGCGTGGGTTCAGATATCGGGACTCGTCGTCCCAAAGTGCCCACCAAGCGTAAGCTTGTGCTGGCTGCGACTGGAGCTCGCTCACAGAAGAGGAAGAAGAAGCCACTCTTCTCTGCCGACGTTGTATTTGGTCAGGAGCCTCATGCTCCTTATGGCGAGGGCCTGAGCGAGTATAGGACAAATGAGGGTCTATTCATGCCGCCAGATGATACTGATCTCGAGGCCGCCATTGCAGCTTCGGTGTGATCCGCAAGCCACAAAGCGGAAATGGCCATCCTCGCGCAATCAAGTGAGTATAAGCCGTAACTTCTGTTATTGCATTATATTTTTATTTTTATTATCATGTCTTGACTGACATTTTTCCTTCTGTAACAGGTTTTACCACTGAAGAGGCTCTGGCGGCTTCCCTCAGGACCTTCGAGGAGGAGGAGAGGAATTGCGCTTTGTTGGGCATTGGTATGTCTCGGCTCATTGCATCTTCATTCTCCTTTCTTATGGACAATCTGACCCCTTCTTTATCTTATCGCAGGGACTACAATGCCAATCCCGCAAGGTGATGCGGAGATTCTTCCCCGGCCAACCATCGAAGTCCCGGCCTCCTCAGGACTGCCGAAGGAGGCCTTACTTAAACGACTGATGACGGATGCCATAACGGCTCCAAAGGTAACCCTTGGCGCGGACGATGATGTCCTGTTGATGGAGGCTTCTAGAAGATCCGCTCTAACGGCCCGAGTGGAAAGGAAGCGCAGGATGCGCACGGTAAGGGGGCGTAGCGTTGCCTTGGCCGCAGGCGCAGGTTCGAGCACTGCTGCCCCTGCCCCTACTCCTTCAGAGGAATCTCCGTCTGCCTTGTCCACTGCCTACAGACGGGCAGCACGTGCGGCTCGGGAAGCAATCGGAAGACCAACTCAAGGTAATATGACATTGGGTTCTGTTGTCAAAGTTTTAACTTTCAGTTCTTATATATCTTATCTTGCAGGGCCGAGTCTTACTGAAGAAGTGGCGGCGACCGCTGAGCCTGGGGTAGCGGTAGAGGAGGTAGCTATGATCGCCGAACCCGAGGCAGCGATGGGCGAGACAGTCATGATCGCTGAGCCCGAGATGGCGGTAGGTGAGATGGTTACCATTGTCGAGCTCGAGGTAGCGGCGGGTGAGATGGCTACAATTGCCGAGCCTGATGTGGCGATGGGTGAGATGGATACAGCCGCCGAGCCCAAGGTAGTCACTCTTTCGCAAGAGTCGGGCATTGCCCCGATCGTCGCTTTTTCCCCTTGCGGCTTCCTGCCACTGCCGGGCGCTGCGAGTATCACGATGATTCTCGTGGAGTCGGGGGATGAAGCCACGGGCGGCGAAACCATTCCGATGGAGGAGGGTGAAGCAGTTGCCGTATCAAGTGACGCCCTCATCGCGGTTCCGACCGACGACTCACCAGGTATATTTTGGGTCATTGCTTTTCTTTTTATTCTGCAATCCTTTTCAATCTTTCCTGACAGTATTTATCTCGTTTCTAATGCAGGCGTGGCGAGCGTTGAGGTTGCGCTACCCGAGGCAGCGCCATCAGCTATCGCTTTGACGGTGACCCCTCCTCTACCTTCTCTCGTACAATCTCGGATGTTGGAAGGTGCGGATTTGTGATCCATCAGTTTTATTTCTAGGCTGTATAATTTATATACTGACATTGCATTACTGCGTCCTTGCAGGAGTCCTTTTCGATCACCTGTATCAGGTGTTGCACCCACACTTCTCTTTCCAGTCAGAGATTAGTCCGCTTGCTGGTGTCGGTGAGTATCTTTTCTAAACGACGTCCTTTCTTTAACGGGCAGTCACATTATTGCTAATTCTTCTTTGTATTGCTTGTATCCTTACAAATTGAAGGAAGGGACGAGGTTATCATTGCGCCACCAGTACTCCTAGCTCTGCCCCTGTTGCAGCCGGTATTGTAGACTTTATTGTTCGTGTATTTTCCTTATTTCTTGAGCCGACATCTGACTATGATTTATTTTGCAGCAATTACATCGACTCTAACTCCTTTCGAGTCTCGAATCATAATGCCAGCCGGTCCTTTCTCTCGACGTGCATCCTCGAAAGGCGCCGCGAATAGTCTGCGCATGTTGAGCGACTAAATTGAGGAGCTTGACATGGAGACTCCCACATCTGCTGCGTATTATGCCGCGGAGGTTAACCCTATGCTAGCGATGCTCGTGAATTTTCATAGTGAGGGCGTCGTTGAGTCTTGGGTTAATCACTGCAGGGAAATTGAAGCTTGCCTGCATGAGCTCGAGGTTGGACGTCCTGCTCCAGAGGTCCTAGCTGTGAACATCCAGCGGGCTGCGTGGGTTGAGTAGAGCACTCCCTACTTCCGTCATCTTGAACAAGATGCGGCCTTAAAATGTAAGGAGTGCGGAGAGACTTCGAGCGAATCTGCCCGACTGCATGCACAGGTTGATGTGAATGCTGCACAGTTGAAAGTTATCTTTGAAGGCCTTCTGCGGTGCATCTCCGACGGGTTAACACTGAGGCAGAATCTCGACGCCGTCGAGCGGAATGCACAAAATCGTGAGGTAGCTCAGCGGGCCGTCGAAGAACAACTTTCGTCTTACTTGCAGCAACGAGCCCAAGTCGAAGCAGAGTTGGCCGCGGCAGCTGATCAAGAGAAGGGGCTGAGGGAAGTGCGCGAGCGGCTGATCGGACTATTGAAAGTGCTTCCCTCTCAATAATTGTTTTTTTTGTACCTTTTGCAACTTTGAATAAAATGTATTCATTTTTTTATTCTTTCATACGATGTGTTTTGTACCCAATTGTATTCGTGAATAAAAGATACATTTTTTTCGCAATGTCTTGTGTCATCTCTCTGCTTTCTTCTTTCTTTTGTTTTCAGCATGTCACCTTAGCAAGCATAGCCGGCAGATGATAGAGTGAGCATCTTGTTTTGGCTTCTTCGAGGGGTAGTGATGGCTTAGGAAGCAGGTTCAGATCTGCTACCTAAGACTTTTCAACTTTATGAGCCGTGAGGGTCTCATAAAGACTTTTTTCTCCCTACGAGTCGAGAGGATCTCGTAGGTGTATTTTCTCCTTAGGAATCGTGAGGATTCCTAAGCGTGTTTTCTTTTGAGAGTCGTAAGGATCTCACAAGTGAATTTTCCCTCTTACAGGTCGAGAGGACCCGTAAGTGGTTGTTTCCCTCCTTGTCGAGATTCGACTTTGGAGAGTGTAGCTCGTGAATAGTATGCAAGAGTCTATTTTAGACTGACTTGCAGAGGCCCAGTGCTTAGGAAACAGGTCCTTATCCTCATTGCCTAAGGCTTTTTCCTACGAGTCGAGACGAGTCGAGAAGTTCTCGCAGGAACATTATTTTCCCCATGAGTCGAGACGAATCGAGAAGTTCTCGAAAGGATTTCCTAACGTCACAGTTAACTCCTGCTAATAGAAGTTCATTAGGGCTTGTGGTACTAGGGTTTTATACCCGTCGCACCGTCGCATTGGCTGGTGTATTCCTCGATGCATAATCTTGCTGTTCGAGTAACCCCGCGACTGCCGTGTCTCTGATCCTTTCGGGGGCTGGACAAGACATCTTCAAGCAATATTCCAGGTGATATTATCGTCGAAAGAGCAAGCGTTAGGGATATTCCATGTCGCTTTTTTACTTGAGGTTAGGCTCAGTTTGGGAGCCCCGATGAGTTATAACCACTCCGCGCTGGTATGGGATGATCTCCGATAGTCTTTCAGGCTTTATATGAGTTGCCATCAAGACCCTGAAGTTAGGAATTTTGCCTTTGCTTCGTTTACTGGCATTGCGTCTGCTGTATCGAGACGAATGTTGCAGTTTGTCTCTAGGTTGTTGGTGAACCGTCGGGACCTGGAACTAGGGACTTTGACATGGCTCCGTTTTGCTGATGTCGTATATTCCTGCAGAGACACTGATTTCTCTACGGGTCAGCGCGAATTGAGATGCTCTCATCAAGGACGCTGATTTCCCTGAATCGAGGTTTTTACCAAGGACACTGATTTCCTCGGAGTTGAAACGCATCGAGAGATTCCTGCAAAGACACTGATTTCCTTGCAGGTCGACGCGAATCGAAAGGTTCTCGCCATGGATGCTGATTTCCCTGAATCGAGAGGTTTTACCAAGGACACTGATTTCCTCGGAGTTGAAACGAATCGAGAGATTCCTGCAAAGACACTGATTTCTCTGTGGGTCGACGTGAATCGAGAGGTTCTCTCCAAGGATGCTAATTTCCCTGAGTCGAGAGGTTTTGCCAAGGACACTGATTTCCCTGGGGTTGGTTGACTTGTTTTCGAAACGGAGCGTTGATCCGGTGGGGAAGTCATTGGTTGACTCTAGGTCGTCTGTGGACTTTAGAGTTTTGGAACTAGGACATTGCCGTGGCTCCGCTGTTGGATTATCGCGTCTGAATCCTGCTAGATGAAGAACGCTGTGGTGACATCTCGTCTGCTGTATTGAGACGAATGCTGAGGTGGAACTGGGATTATGCCGTCACTCCGCTTTGTTTTGACCATTGGGTCTTTTGTTGACGTCACGTCTGCATCCTACTGGAGTAAAGAGAAACGCCGTTGTGATATCTAAGTTGTCGATGTTGACGTCGAGACCCTGAAGCTAGGGATCTTCATTCACTTCGTTTGTTGACATTGCGTTTTCAATATTGCGATGAATGTCGAGATTGTCTCTGGGTTATCTGTGAACCGTTGAGGTTTGGAACTAGGGGACTTTACCGTGGCTCCATTTATTGATGTCGCGTCTGCATCCTGCTGGAGGAAGAACGCTGTTGTTGATCTCTAGGCTGTAGATGTTGCCACTGAGATCTGGCTTCCTTTGACGGAGCCGGGTGGGACGATTTGATTCCCTTCTTGTTTGTGCCCATGAATTGTATATAGGGGTCAATGTGACCTCACCTGCAGGGCAAAAAGTTTCATTTCAGTTCATCATTTTTTTTTCTTTCCGCGATGCTCTATCATTTCAGCTTATATATCGCGAAGGTCGCGATTGCCCAATCATTTCGGCTATTTTTCGCGGTGCCCAATCATTTCGGCTATTTATTTTATTTTTACTCGCTGCATTTTATTGCGAGTTACCCAATCATTTCGGCTATTTTGCATGCATACATTTTTGCTTCTTTTGTTGCAAGTTTCCACATCTTTTCGGCTATTTTGTATGCATGTGTGGCTTGCTGGCTTTTCGCTGCAAGCCTGGAATTCAGACACCGATTTCGGCATCAGCACCGCTACAACTGGGATATTGCCAGGAGCAAATCATCATTTGCCTCTGTCGATGTCGAACAAATGTGGCTTAGCGAACAGAGTTAGGATCCTGTCGACTAAGGCTTTTGACTTCATGAGCCGTAAGAGTCTCATAAAGGTATTTCTCCCCACAAGTCGTGAGGATCTCGTAGGTGCATTTTCTCCCTAGGAATCGTGAATATTCCTAAGTGCATGTTCTCTTATAAGTCGTAAGGATCTTACAAGAGTGTTTTCTCCTTATAAGTCGAGAGGACTTACAAGGGTTGTTCACCGTGTAGACATATCCCTAGTCACGGATGGGACTTTGTTAGGGAAATGTTTATTCGCGCCCGTGGATTTTATACAAGGGTCAGCATTGAGCCGCCTGTAATGCAAAATCGGAGGTTGTGGTGGCCGCTTAAGAACAAGTTCAGATCCATGTAGCTTAAGACTTTTGAATCTTATGAGCCGTGAGGGTCTCATAAGAGGGTTCTCCTTACGAGTCGTGAGGATCTCGCAAGTGTAATTTCTCCCTAGGAATCGTGGGGATCCCTAAGTGTGTTGCTCCCTTGTGAGTCGTAAGGATCTCACACAGGTGGTTTCTCCTTACAAGGTCGAGAGGACCTTGCAAGTGTCTTTTAACGAGATTGCGCCCTTTCGGGTTTTCACAAAACTCGCCGGTAGCCTTGCTGTTTTTACTCACGGAGCCCTTTCGGGTTTTCATCCGTGCCCTTTTCGCTTGTGGACATACCGTTTTTTTTGTGTCGGCCTTGGGATGCTGCAGTCTACAGTAGTTTATCGACGTCTCGGTCAGCAGCTAGTTTTAGGACATAGTGATCCATTGTTAGTTTAAGGACGTTTCGGTCCGTTATTAGTTTAAAGACGTTTCGGTCCGTTGTTCGTAGGTCGGACATGTTTGAAGATCTTTCAGTATTCTTTTAGTTTTTGCCGAACGAACAATTTCTCATGGAGCTTCCCCTATAAAAGAGCATGATGCCCCTAGCGTGTCCATCTTTTTCTGAGCATGTGGTTGTGGTGGGTTCACCTTCCAGTTGTCAGACAACGCAAATTTGCCCTGTTGGTATTCATCTTCAATCCAGCCTTTGAAGACGTAGCAATCTTCGAGTGGGTGACCCATTACTCTGTGGTATGGACAATAGTTAGGATGGTTAACGTCACCCGGTTGTGACAGATGTTTTGGATCTGGCAGAGTGATGATCTCGTTGCGCACTGCCAGTTCGAACAGTCTCCTTGTTTTATCCCTGGAAAATGAGTAAGGACGTTTCAATTTCTCATCGAGGGATCATGACTTGTTGCTTTGACGAACAGACGGTCTCGGGTTACTCGGCTGTCGCTGAGCGTTGGCGACAAAGGTCGCTTTCCCGTTGCCTTTTTCGTTCCGAAAACCCACTTTTGAAGGGAAGTGCCTATGGCCCATCTGGTCCATTTGGGCCAGCTTGTCGATCACAGCCTGAAAGGTGGTCGGCTTGAAGAACATCATGAATTGGGAGATAGTCGACTGAGGGTCAAGGGTCCACATGAACATGCCCATGGCAGGAGCTTCTTCTATGCGTTGTTCGCACCTCGACCATAGGTTCTGCCACCGGATTGCATACTGCACCCATGTCTCTCCCGGCTTTACTGTGGCGTTGATCAATGCTGTGATTGGGGTGCGTTCGCTGGCGCTTGCGAACCGCTGAGTGAATAGCAACTCCATTTCTATAAACGTTTTGACGGAGTCGTCGGGAAGCTCCAAGTACCATTCAAAAGCTGTCTCTGCTAAGCTACCGACGAACTGGCGAAGTAGCAATTTGTCATCACCTCCGGTGTTGCCACATAGAGCCCTGAACTGGGTGACATGCTGGTGGGGATTGCCCGTCCCCTTGTATACATGAAATTTGGGGATCGTATATCCCGACGGGTACTTTATTTGGTCATACCATCCTGGATATGGTCGTCCAGTTTTAACAACTTGGCCGGCTGCTTCATTCACCTGTTGAGCTCGTATTTGTTGAGCTATATAATCATCGAGCGTGGCTTTTGAGATAGTTTCCTCCTTGGCTGCTGACAGAGCCGGAAGAGGATTTGACGCTTCTCCTTTATCATCTTCAATAATGATCGGAGGGTCTTCAGCTGGAGGTTCTGGCTGTAACATCATCCCGACCATGTCTTGGAAGAGAAGCGCCATTCATTTTATATTAGCCGCTTGTTCTGCTGCTTCTCTGTCCTTATTTTTGAGGACTCTGCGGAGGAAGTCAGCATCGGTTTCTTGTTCATGACGCTGCTCTGATGACGCCTCCGGGCTTTCTTTTGGCCCGGTGAGCACGGCCATTTGCGTTAGCATTTCCTGAAGTTTCTGTTGCTGCTCCTGAGCTTTTGTCATGGATCGGGTGAGCGATCGGTGACCCGTAGAAGCGCGGCTTTCCTCTTTTCCAGAAGCCATATAAACAGTATGCACCATTATGCCCCCAGACTTGGGGTGTTTAGGCTCAGTGTCTTTGTGGTCTACTGTAGTCACAGGGGCTTTCTTTAGCCTCCTTCTCTTTTGAGCAGTTGACGTTGAGGGAGCCGTTGCAGTGGGCACCCAGACGGATGACATTTTCTGTGGTACCTCAAGATGGCTCTTTTCTTGCTGAGCTTTGAGCTTTTTGGGTCGGCGAGAGTAATCTACCGAGTCTTGAACCTATCGCCAGACCTTGTAAATTTAGGAGGATAGCCACTGAGGGGACCGCCCTGGTTTCGTTTCTGTAAAATTCTCTACGGGTGGAGGAGATCTTTTTAGTACGGCGGTAGGAGAGTTCCTGCGCACCTTGTTCAGCAATTCAAAACTGTTCCCAGTTGGAACAGCAGCATTGACTTCCACCGTTGTGTCTGGTGGAGTAAATCCAGATGGAGAGCTGCCCCCAGCCTTCCGTACTCGGCGCCAGTGATGACGGCGAGCATGTCGCGCAGATGGTGTTGGTTCGTCTATGGGGATGGCTTTGTCATGCCCCCTGTTTTGAGGAGAGGCTGTTATTGGCGCTAGCCGGTCGAAGACTGACATCCATTGAGAGGGGATAGTCAGTCTTGTGAAGGCCGACTTTCGAACAGGGGAAGCAGCCTCCATGACTTCGCATGGAGTAGGATCTGAAACGGACAGTCTTGTGAAGACCGACCCTTCAGCAGGGGAATATGCCTTAACGACTTTAGGAGCAGAAATGGCTATCCGCTTCGGGATGGCCGCTTCAGGTATCGCGAGCTTCTTCATGGGCCTACTTGAGCTTTGGCCCAGTTTGCTGAAAACCGAGGCATTGGAATTGGGCGACCCGTTGAGAAGGGCCGCGGTAGTTGTAAGCCGATCGAAGATCGACTTCTTTGGAGCTTCTTGCGACGACATTGGGGCATTGAAGCTCATCGGTGGGAGCATAGTCCCGAAGAATAGCCCAGTGGTTGCCTGAGTCACCTGTTCCACTGGCATCTTGAAAAGGGAGGCCGCTTGAGGCCCGTAGGTCACTCCTCCGGCGAGGATGGAGTGGGAGTTGTTGTAATGAATGCAGTTAGAGGCCATTGATGCTCTTTTTTCTGCACGGAACAAGACACCAAATCTTAGTACCTCGAATCCACAGGCAACCATAGCAAACCGCGATTCGTTCGCGAACACGACACACGAAGTGTGGAGTGGAAAGAGGAAAAGTTCCCACTGGGTGTGCCAGAATCTGTTCCCCACTGAATACAGAGACACGACCACGTAGGTGCGTCTTGCCTGAATTTCGGGGCAGATGCTAATTGGTGCTATCCGTCAACCTCTCCGAAGATGCCAAGTTGATTTATGACACCGTATATCGAAGGTTTAAACGGATGCGGTCAATGTAGCAGACTTCGTTAGATTCCCCCTCATTTGAGGGGTTTTTTGATTGTGGGGACGCTCTTCCCTGCAGGCGCAAGCCCTTGCAGTTAATTACGCTACCGCATCGCGGTAACAACTTTCTCCTTCTCCAGATGGTCACTTCGTGTTGTGTGTGTTTGTTTTGTTTTTGGTTGCCCGTGGATTGTATACGGAGACTAATTTATGTTGTCGCCCGTAGGGCGTGGATTAGTCCAAATCCGTATTTTCTTAGATTTGGGTTTTGGTTTGGGTTTAAGGATACGTTAGCCTCATTTGAGACTAAGATCAACTTAAACGTTAGTTAAGGATACGTTAGTCTAATTTCTAGACTAAGATCATCTTAACAGGATTGTTTAGATCCAACAAGAAAGCATTTGGCCTCTATTGTTTAGTTTAGGGACATTGCGGTCGATTACCAGTTTAAGGACATGGTGGTCCAAGGTTAAGGACATCATAGTCCGTGGGTTTAAAGGGGCCCCACAGTCCAAGGTTAAGGACATCATAGTCCATGGGCTTAAGGACCCCACGGTCCAGGTTAAGGACATCGTAGTCCATGGGCTTAAGGACCCCACAGTCCAGGTTAAGGACATCGTAGTCCGTGAGTTTAAGGACCCCACAGTCCAGTTTAAAGACGTCATAGTCTATAAAGTTTAAGGACATCGTAGTCCATGAGTTTAAGGACCCCACAATCCATGAAATGTGTGGTTGTCGGGACCCGTCACCTCTCCGAAGACGTTGAAGGATTACAACGACAGATATCAGAGGAGTAAAGAGATGTACCCTTGAACCGGTGTGAGTTGGTTGAAAGATCTGTAATCCAGTTTGGGACTGAGATCTGTTAAATATTCGTGAGCAGATGGGCTCAGTTAAATATAAGTTGAGGACTTATGGCCAATATTGGGCTAAGTCTAATAAGGTTAAAATGTTTAAAATTTATTGTTCTGGGCTGTTGAGCCTTTATTTGGGCTTGGCCCTTTTAATAATGCTGAGCATTAGATCCTGACATTTTTTTTGTCTTGTATTGAATGCATAGCATTCATCAGAACAATGTGTGTTCTGACAGCGCGCCACATGGCGCGCCAGGCATTTTGCGCCAATTAAAGAGCGCATTACGCTTCTGCCAAGTAGCGCACACGAAAAGGACACGTGTCGTGCTTGGCGCTAAGCGCCAGATGATGGGCGCATTGCGCTTTCAATTTATGAGCGCGTTGCGCTAGTTTAGTGGCGCACAAGTGATTGACACGTGGCGCGCTTGGCGCTGAGTGCCAGCCAATGAGCGCAGTGCGCTGTTTCAGAAGCGCAAAGCGCAAGTTGCATACGTGGTTGACACGTGGCACGTTTTGGCACTGAGTGCCGGTCTAAGGAGCGCAGAAGCGCAGTTAAAGAGTGCAAGGCACTTTTCAATAGCGCAAAGCGCATTTGATCAAATTTATGATCTGTGAACAAATTTATGTTCTTTTTAAAGGAGGCTTTGCCTCAAGATTCAAGAACAACAATTCTTATTTTTGAAAGGGCTTTGCCTTTGTAGATTAATGATCTGTGAATGAAGTAAATACTTCTTTTGTTTTTATGATGAGATCTTTTGATCTCTTTTTATAAAAGACCTTGGTCTTTTGTAGATCTATGATCTTTTAAGAAGATAATTCTTCTGTTTTAATGAGATGATTTCATCTCTTTGTTCAAGAATAATTCTTTTTACCTTGAAGAAATGATCTTTCAAGAGCTTGCTCTCTTTCTTTTGAGTTTTCTCAAAGTTTGAATGGGGGTTTCTCTATATCAGACTTGAAGTCTCAGGGCCTTTTTATAGGGCAAGTTGATTTGTTAAATCAGTTAAAGAGATCTTTCTCTGATTGATTTGGGGATGTTTCCCCACCGTTGGATCTTTGATCCTAGGGTTTCTATTTTACAGAAGGCAATCTTCTTGTTTTTAACAAGATTGGAAAATCTTTCCATAACAGAATTTTAATTCTGATTAATTAATGATTTATCATTATTAGATCTTTTGATCTAACGGTGGGGAATTTTTAATTCCAGCGCTGGCGCACCCATGCTTTGCACGTGGTGCGCTGCTCAAAACGCAGCGCACTTTGCGCTAGCGCACCTACGTTTGACATGTGGCGTGCAGCGCAGCCTATGCTAGCGCACCCGTGTTTGACACGTGGCGCGCAACGCGCCTAGCGCTAGCGCACACATGGTGCACTGCCTAGGGCGCAGCGCACCTGGCGCTAGCGCATCCGTGTTTGACACGTGGCGCGCGACGCGCCTAGTGCTGGATCTGAAGCGTTGCTTCAATTTTTGAATTTTAAATTTCAAAACAGAGCTTTTCTCTGATTGGGGGAAACAATCCCTTCACCGGGAGTGACTTCTTTAGCGAAACTAGCAGATGCTACAACCCACTCGGTTTTGTCTTTTGATCACTTCTCTAGTTCTTACTTTGCATAGTGGTATTTGTGAAATATCCTGCACCTTATTCGATAAGAAAAGAGCCGAGATCCTTTCACCGGGAGTGACCTCTTTAGCGGAACTAGCATAAGCCTACAAAACACTCATTTTCAAAATCACTCGATTCTACAACGATATCAATTTCATTACGCAAAAGTTTTTCTTAAAAACCTGTCGCAGCCCTCCGTCATTTTAGATAAGTATTACTTAGTATTCGTGCTGCGTTTGTTGACTATGTTAAGGCGTAGTGTACGATAGCTAATTAGTGCTTATCTGCTAAAGCATGAGATGCGATTGGTTTAGGGTAGTCGTACGACTTTGTTGACTATGTTAAGGGTTGTACGGGTGGGTTTAATTCAATTAGGAAATGACGGGTTGAAATTGGCTAGCACTTATGATTTGTTGACTATGTTACGATCATAAGTTGCTAGGGGTGAAAATATTATCTGGAATTTCAAGTGTTGAAATTTGCTATGAGATTTCATACCTTCTATGAGATAGTTGGATCCCGATACCCACTGCGAGTAAGAGTTACTCCTGGGAGAGTTTTGCACTATACAATTAGCTAACCCATTAGGTGTCTAGAATGGTGTCAATGGGGTTATGCCTCTGGGAAAACGAGGTTTATTTTAATTAGGTCCGTACAAAAGCCCGGGGAACCTCCCTCAGAGTACCGACACTGGCCTGGCTGACCGGTTAGCGAATTTATACGGTGTAATTAATCCCGGCTAGTCTTACCTTTTAGGGTTTGAAGGAAGATTTGATAAAAAGCAGTAGGAGCCATCCTGATTAGATAAGATAATAACCAAATCTAATCTTGCAAGAGCATACGCTAAAGTGTTTTTCTTCTCTCTCTCTCCAAGTAGCGACCTTGACATGTCTTAATCAAGATAATAATATGGATGTATTGACCGAACCTGCTTATTATACTGAGCCGGGGGATGTTGGTTCCGCTCTTTCTTATAATCGTTATAAGATGAAGCAGGAAATAGGGGAATATCAGAATTCCCATACCACTCAAACGAGGAATGAGCATACTGATGCGTCTTCTTCAGGTGTGTTCGTTACTGAGAACTGTTTCTCAGTACACTCTACGTCCTGGGTATTAGATACCGGATCAGGATCCCATATATGTAATGTATTACAAGGGCTTAGAAGAGGTAGAGAACTGGGAAAATGTGAACATTCCATAAAAGTTGGGAATGGTGCAACTGTTGCAGCCAAAGCAGTTGGCGAATATCACCTTGTATTGCCAAACGGTAATACACTGATCTTAAATGACTGTTACTATGTACCATCTATGATGTGCAATTTAATATCAATTTTTTTATTAGATAAAGAAGGATATAACTTTGTAGTAGAGAAAAATGTTATGAACATTTTCCTAAATCAAGTGTTGATTGGGTTTGGTGCGTTATGTAACGGTTTGTACGTTTTGAATCAGAATACAGTTCTTAATGTACAGAACACACACAAGAGGAAAAGTTCAGAAATGAACGAATCCTTCTTGTAGCGTTGTAGACTAGGTCATATCAATGCGACACGGCTACCTAAGTTACATAAGGATGGATATTTAAATCCGTTTGAACTTTCATCTTATGAAACTTTCCAGCCTTGTCTCAAAGGCAAAATGATCAAAACTCCGTTTACTGGACACGGAGAAAGAGTTACAGAACTCTTGGGACTGATACATAGTGATGTATGCGGTCCCATGTCTACACATGCCAGGAATAGTTTCTCGTACTTCATTACATTCACTGATGATCTCTCAAGATACGGACATGTGTTACTGTTGAAACACAAGTCTGAAGCTTTTGAGAAATTCAAAGAATATAAGCATGAAGTCGAGAACCAGATGGGTAAAAGTATTAAAATCCTTCGATCTGATCAGGGAGGAGAATACTTGAGCAATGAGTTCCTGGACTATTTAAAAGAGAATGAGATTCTCTCTCAGCTAACTTCTCCGTATACACCATAGCACAACGGTGTATCGGAACGGAGGAATCACACCCTATTAGATATGGTGCGCTCTATGATGAGCACCGCAAAGTTGCCTATTTCCTTTTAGGGTTATGCGCTTGAGACAGCAGCATACCTATTGAATTAAGTTCCATCTAAATGTGTACCTACCACACCATATGAGATATCGAGTAGGAAGAGATCATATCTTAAACGAGTTAAGATATGGGGTTGTCCGGCCTATGTCAAAAGGAAAAATCCGGACAAACTCGAGGCACGATCAGTTCTTTGCAATTTTGTAGGATATCCAAGGAATTCACAAGGATATATTTTCTACCATGCTGAGGAGCAAAAGGTGTTTGTTTCTCAATACGACACCTTTTTAGAAAAGAAATTTCTTGTAAAAGAAATTAGTGGCAAAGAGGTAGAGCTAGAAGAAGTTCTAGCAGCACAAATTACAACTGATGATTTAGTGGAACCAGAGGATTCGATAGCTCCCAACGAACCTCAGTCTCTCCGCCGATCTAGTAGGGTTCCTCATCCACCTGAGAGATACTACGGTTTTCTCATTGATGGTGGGAGCGAGGATTGCATCATGGAAGATGATGACCCAACTAGCTTCGAGTAGGCCATCACAAGTGGGGACTCTGTGAAATGGCTGGATGCAATGCAATCTGAGATGGAATCGATGTACACCAACAAAGTATGGACTTTGGAAGATGCTCCTGAAAGGGTAAAACCCATCGGGAGCAAGTGGATCTTCAAGAAGAAAATTGGTGTAGATGGAAAAGTGTAGACTTTCAAAGCTAGACTTGTAGCAAAAGGTTTTCGTCAATGACGAGGTGTGGATTATGAAGAAACCTTTCCTCCAGTGGCTATGCTTAAGTCCATATGGATCCTACTTGCCATTGCTGCATACTATGACTACGAAATCTGGAAAATGGATGTCAAGACCGCTTTTCTAAATGGTGATTAGAAGAGAGCGTGTACATGACTCAGCCAGAGGGCTTCGTAGATAGTGGGAGCAGCGGAAATGTGTGCAAGCTGCTTAAATCAATCTACGGGTTGAAGCAAGTGTCGCGGAGTTGGAACATCTGTTTTGATGTTACAGTCAAAGAGTTTTACTTCATCAAAAACGTAGATGAACCTTGTATATACAAGAAGGTTGCAGAAAGTAAGATTGTCTTCCTCGTATTGTATGTGGATGACATACTATTTATAGGAAATGATGTTCCTATGCTGCACTCGGTCAAGATCTTCTTATCACATAGATTCTCCATGAAAGATCTGGGAGATGCCTCCTGCATTCTGGGGATTAAGATCTATAGAGATAGATATAAACGGATATTGGGATTGTCCCAATCTAGGTACATTGACACCATACTAAAAAGGTTTAGTATGGAAGATTCCAAGCGTGGTGGTTTAACCACAATCTCTGGAATCACTCTCTCCAAAGCTATGTCTCCCAAGACTGATTTGGAGAGGGCTCGCATGCAAGGGATACCCTATGCTTCGGCAGTAGGCTCTATCATGTATGCGATGCTATGTACTAGACCAGATGTAGCTTATTCACTAGGTGTAGTGAGCAGGTATCAATCAGATCCTGGGGAGAATCACTGGACAACTGTGAAGAACATTCTTAAGTACTTAAGAAGGACTAAAGAAATGTTCTTGGTGTATGGTAATGGTGAACTCCAGGTGGAGTCCTTTACCGATTCGAGCTTCAAGAGTGATAAGGATGACAGTAAGTCGGTCTCGGGCTTTGTCTTCATCCTCAATGGAGGGGCGTATGTTGGAAGAGTTCCAAGCAAGATACCGTGGCAGACTCGACGATGGAGGCTGAATACATCGCTGCAAACGATGCCGCCAAGGAGGCTGTCTGGATAAAGAAGTTCATAACTGAACTTAGTGTGGTTCTGTCCATTGAGCATCCAATACCTTTGTATTGCGATAACAATGGAGCAGTGGCTTTGGCCAAGGAACCCAGGTCCCATCAGAAGTCCAGACATATTCTTAGACGATCACCTGATCCGGGAGATAGTTGATCGCCGGGAGATCGAGGTCAGGAGAGTTGACACGAAGAATAACACAGCGGATCCACTCACGAAGGCCATACCCCAGATACAGTTTGAGAGACTCTTCGAGATGTTGGGTATGAGATACTACAACAGCTGGTTTTAGTGCAAGTGGGAGATTGTTAGTTATATGTATTCCCTAGAGGCTATTATTGTACATGATTGTATATTATAGTGGATGCTTGGACATATATACATAGGACTTTTCTTGCTCGACATGATAATATGCTATCTGGTTGCTCTTTATCTTAACATGTACGGTTATGTATCTTTATACCGTCTCTGTGTTACATATTGATAAAGCCCATAGGATGTGGACTTGACTACCAGGACTATGATGCAGATCATACTAGTGGGGCCAGGGTAGTTCACAAGTACATCCTTTAATTGTTCCTAGTCGAGGGAGTATCGAAACGGGGCATCAATATTTCAGTGTAGACTGGTGTGTACGATTCTTGACCCTGTATGGGGGATGGTTGATACAACAACCATTGGTGTTTGACATCAGAGGATGTGCACAGGTGCTCATTAGAGAATGGGTACACAGAACATGACTCGCCGAGAACTCCGAGATGGTATTATACCTAATGTCAGATAGCAGTTCTTTGGTGACACTGGTACAGGTTAGTCTATAGACCCGAGATCGTCATAGAGTTTTGTGTGATTCCCACTGATGGAGGGTGGAATCTCCTTCAGATGTTGCTTCCCGTTGATCTGCTGATGGCCGCGATGGGTGGCTGAGATTGGATCTTGGGTCTGTCGCTCCTGAAGCGTGTGGATCTCAATGGGTTATGGTTGTAATTGCCAAGTTACCTGCAAGGAAGTCCCGGGAAGGTTGTACCACCAGGGACCCTCCGACGATCAAGTTAGTCTAGAGATCCGAGCAAAGTAACGGCTTAGAGGAGTAAAAATGGCTTACCTTGACCGTCTGAAAGAGGGGTTTAATTAGTGATGGCAGCAGGTGCAGCAGGCGCGAGAATTACGCCGGCCGTTATGCTCCCGACATCACGCCCGCGTGATGAGAGGGACCTCCCATTAATGGCGAGACAGGCTCGCTAATAGGGGATCGTGGTGGAATGGAACGTGGGATGCGGCCGGCGGAGATCTCGCGCATGGCGAGATTCGCGGGATGGAGGTTATGCCTGCAAGCGGTGTTGTTGGTCGGTCGATGACACTGAGGATGATGACCTCGGCGAGAGAGCTCGCGGACCAGCGGAAGAGCCGATGTATCTTGGTTCTGTGGTAGCTCGGAGACAAGCTGTGAGGCCGAGGAGGCCGGTTATGCAGGGGGACTCGTAGGTGAACTAGCGTTCGCTCGGTAAGACGAGCTTAGGTGTGGCCTGGTCGGCCATTGTAGGCCCTTTCTTGCATGCTCTGGGACACTTAATCTGCCACGTGTCATGATCTGGGAGATCGACGATATCGAGCATCATCATTAGCCCCCCACTCTCGTCCCGACCAGCTGATGGGTCGGGTCGAGAGTGGTCTGCCGAGTCACCCGAGGCGAGCCCTATTTTCGAAGATATTGTTGGGAGTGTTCCCGGGCCATCCGTTGTATCTTATGGATGATGTCAGCGAATCGGGGCAAGATCTTCTGCATTAAAGTGGGTGCGCCGGATTGTGTGCTCTTTGGTGAAGCGACGGGCCACGTGTCGGGTGCCGGTTGGCTGATGTGACATGCCGCAGGCTTCTGACGTCCGATGGGATGCTGCCAATGCGCTCACGACAGGTGGTGCGATCGTGGCCGTCGAGTGCACTGAAACGTTTTGGCGGGAGTCGACTGATTGAATGAAATTCTTGATGTGTAGTATGAAATTGTAAAGAAATCACAACCAAAAATTATTTGACCGCAATCAACTACGGTGTCGGATGTAGATTGTTAGTGAGTGCGGATCGTCCACAGGGAAAGTGTAATCGTTCGTCTTTTGAATTAGATGAGTCGAAACTTTAAAGAAAACAAAACAAAACAATTCATGATTTATATTTGAAGTTCAAGAATTAGAAAATATAGATCTAATAACAAGAAAAAGATAGAATCAAGAATTGATAGTTTGATGATTTTTCCAAACCAAATATCAAGAATCGAAATGAGGCTCGTAGGAATCGATCGGATCTATAGATGTGATGTAATCTTACAATTACGTATTCTTATCCTTCGATGAATTGATACTAGATCGATGATGATCGGCAAGAATTAGGGATTTCTAGTGAAACTAGGGTTTCATCTTATCCCTTGTTCCTTCGTCGATATCATTCATATTCTAGCCTCTAGTAAATTCAAGAAACGATCGTAGATCCCTAATTTCGAGCGATAACAATCAAGAAAGCATCGCAACGAAACTAGGTCATCGATTCTTGACTTGCTAGGGTTTACAAAACTCGTAGGACTTAAAAATCGTTTTAAGATTTGTTACATCATCATTCTATTGATCTTCTCGGCTCCTTAACGAGCGGAGTTTTACTCAAACATCACAACAAGAACAACAATTACAAATTGAGATCTAATCATGATGCAAGAATTAAAAGAAAGCAAGATAAAAGAATTTCACCTTTTATTTATATCAACAATTTCGTTACATTCGCTCAAGAACTACAAGAGGAAGAACTCGATCGTCGATTTGGCTTCGCTCGTCTCCGTGAGTCGCGGATCGGCTTGGATCACTTGCCCGATTGAAGATCGGCTCGGCTCCTAAAAGGTTGAATGCTTCTTGCTTGATTTGTACTCAAGATCTTGAATTTGGAGTGGAATTAGGGTTAGGGTTTCGCACAAGCCTTGTCACTAGACTTGTGGAAGAAGATAGAGAATTGAAGAAGACTAAAGATTAATTTCCTAATGAAGAACCAATGATGAACCACCTAAAGATTGATTAGCCTTTAACCCTAGGTCTAGGTTCCTATTTATAGACATCTAAACTCTAGATCTAGGATTTCAAATTCTAAGTTTCCCTCCAAAAGTTTGTTGAGGAAATTTGAATTTCCCTCCAAAAGTTAGTTAGAGGAGAAGCTTCTAGATGTGATTAGTTAGGAGGGAGCTTCTAGAAGAGGTTAGTTAGGAGCTTAATTAGGATTAGCCTTGCTTAATAATCTTTGCTGATCTGGCAGTAGCTTCGCGAGAATTCTGGAATTTGACATATCAGAAATGAATGTGGGCCCTGAAATAGGAATAGTGCAGCAAAATTTGAGAGCTGACGTGGCAATACCACCGCGGTTCCGCGGCGCAAGCTGGCTCCCGCCGCGGAACCGCGGGGCTTTGGTGGCTTTATGGCTTGGGTCTTCTGTGTTGAACTTGGGCTGACTTTTAGGCTTTTGTTTGATATATTGAATTTTGTTTTGTCTTCTGTGTCACTACCAGATCTGAAATCATTGAGTTGGCATATTTTTTGATCAGCTCTTTGGTTTTTCTTCCGTATTTTCCTGCACAGACTCAAGACAAGTGTTGCGCAAATACAGAAATGATGCGATGCCATGATAAACACATAATTTCCTCAGAAATGTCGGTTTTAGAGTCTAACACATGCAATCTGATATTTCAGGACTGATTTGCTAATATGTGAAATATGAATACCGAACACTTCTAAATGAGTGCAAATGATAGGGAAATTGCCGTGTTAAAAATACATTATTTTCGACTGATCAAATACCCCCAAACTTAATTTCGATCGTCTCGAGCGAATGTTTTATTAAAAAGAGAAGGAGAAAATAAAGAAAGAGAAAAACTTGTTAGGTCCACGTTACCTCTCCCGGTACTTTCGGGGTTGCGGAAACGGTAAATTTTTTTTTTTCTGGACTTGGCAACATGGACCGTAAAAGCCGGATCTTTGCTAAACAATACACTAGCATCCTAACTAGAGATTTATCTACTCGGTTAGGGGTTATACCTCAACTTGAAATCCTTCTCTTCTTCTTGTTCTTCTCCTTGCTAGCTCCAAGAGTTGATCCGGACTTTGGTCACTCAACTTGAACTCCTTCTCTTCTTGTTGTTCTTCTCCTTGCTTGCTCCGAGGGTTGATCCGGACTTTGGTCATCTCCGCGGCCTCCTTGAGTCGAAGACGATCCACCCGAGAGATGTGCACCAAGCTCCACCTCGAGCCGAGATAACTAGGGCAAAGAGATTGCTAATCTAGAAGCCCTAGGTTGTGTAGAAGTGATGAAGGGATGGTTTTGTCTTTGTGGGATCTTTATCTCTCAACACATGAGATCAAAAGATTAATCAAAAGGAGGAAGAAGGAGGAGCTAGCTAACAACCATGGAGCTTCTCATTTCAAGAGAGAGAATGGGAATGAGCAAATGAAAAGCTTAACCAAGAGAAAACCCAACCATGGTTGCAATAATGCAAAAAACATTATCATAACTAATCCCATCAAGATAAAGGTGATGGCTACAAATGACATGACCATTATCATAACAAAAAGAAAAAGAAAACCAAAGAATACTTTAGATCTTTCAAGAAGATCTTAGTCAACTTTGGTCAAATGGTCAACAAAGTCAAGATGGTCAAATGGTCAATGTAATTAGCCATAACAAAATTATCAATGAAAGGATTAGTAAATAATGTCCCCGTCTCATAATGGTTTTGACCAAACGAACTGTCAAAACCCTAATGAGTCCGCCTCAAAATGGTTTTGACCGAATCAACTGTCAAAACCCTAATGAGCCTGCCACATAACGGTTTTGGCCGAACCAACTGCCAAAACCCTAATGAGGCACCTCCTCCTTCACTGCTCCGGAAAACTGTGCATACACACCTGCATCCGTATTCCGTAGAATGCGGATGCACAGAAGACAAAACAAAACCATCCGTGCAATACTAGGATCTGGCTTAAACCAAAGCCCACTAGTATTGCCTGCCCGAACACCACACGCACACAAGTGTACGTAAGTGATCGCAGCCCTGCCGTAAAACTATACGGCCTCTACACGTTTCGCTCAGTGCAGGAAAACTCTCTGTATGGGACTCTAAAGACTCGACACTACGCTGGCAGTGGGTTTAACCATTGACCGCTAGCGGCACTAGCTGTACGTAACGGTCCCCAGGTAGATGTCGATAAGAAGGCCGATGAGGTAAACCCATCCGAACTCCTACTGAGTCTGTATGTGACAATCTCCGTACAGTCCGGTCTGTTCGTCTGATACATCGCATGGCGGGCCTAGGGGGCGGTAAACGTCAGTCCCCTAATAGCGGTACAAATCGTGTCGGAGTGAAGCCCAATACACCCTGAGATAACACTGGAAACCTACCAGTATATCTCGCTTGCCCTGGCCAGGAACTACTCGTGTAATGGCTCTCCTAGACACAGCGCGATGTCAACCCCCAATACCGGGAGAGACGAATCCTGTCTAACCGTCACTGCCTCCAAGTGCTTCGGGACTGCTCCCAACTACTACCTGTTTGCACGACTCAGTAGAGCCGTGGTAGGGTAGTAATCAAAGAACAGTGGGAACACACTCGAGGCGAAGTGACAGTGTCAAGTCAGCGGACTAAGCTGTACTCATGTCACCTGGGAACTGATAACTGACGATAGGTATAATACCAACCATCAGTTCCCGACGAGTCCTGTCCAGTGTACTCGTAACCCAACGAGCACCCGCATACTATCTCAAGTACGACGTACTGACGGCTGTGGGACAGACCGTCTCCCGTGCTGGGATGAGAAGCGCATACGCTAGTCTACTCCGGAGTATCGATGCCCTATCTCGATACTCCCATGACTAGGGACGTGTATAAGGATGTGCTTGTAGATTACCCAGCCCCACGAGTGTGATCGCCATCACAACGCCGGTAATCAAGCAAAGATCCTAAGGGCTCTACTAATGCGTATAGGTGATATAATAAATAAACACACATGTACACATTAAAGCAGAGACAAACCAAGTAGCATACTACTATATTGAGCAAGATTGTCTGTACAACTGTGAATATCCCAAGCTTCCATCAAGTAATATACATACTAGTATGATACAGTAATGGCCTCTAGGGCATATACACTAACAAAACTCCCACTTGCACTAAGGCCATGTACTGGCGTATCGAAGACCTATCATCTCGATCAGCCACTCGAACTGAGTCTGGGGTAAAGCCTTCGTGAATGGGTCTGTAGTGTTGTCCTTTGTGTCCACTCTCCGCACCTCGATCTCCTGACGATCAATGATCTCCCTGATCAGGTGATACCGCCTTAAGATGTGCCTGGATTTCTGATGGGACCTTGGTTCCTTCGCTAAAGCTATAGCCCCATTGTTATCGCAATACAAAGGTATTGGGTCAACAATGGACGGAACCACCTGAAGTTCACTAATGAACTTATTTATCCAGACTGCCTCTTTTGCGGCATCGCTTGCAGCAATGTATTCAGCCTCCATCGTCGAGTCTGCGACGGTATCCTGCTTGGAACTCCTCCAACATACCGCCCCTCCGTTGAGGGTAAACACAAAACCCGAGACGGACTTGCTGTCATCTTTGTCACTCTGGAAGCTTGAATCGGTAAAGGACTCGACCCTGAGGTCTCCATTACCGTAAACCAGGAACATCTCCTTAGTCCTTCTCAGGTACTTGAGAATGTTCTTCACTGCTGTCCAGTGGTCCTCCCCTGGGTCTGACTGATACCGGCTTACCGCGCTCAGCGTGTAAGCTACATCTGGTCTTGTACATAGCATCGCATACATTATAGATCCTACCGCCGAAGCGTAGGGTTTAGTGCTCATGCGAACCCTCTCCTCGTCAGTCTTAGGAGACATCTTCTTGGAGAGGGTAATTCCGTGCAATGCGGGTATGTTACCGCGCTTGGAATCCTCCATACTAAATCTCTTTAGTACGGTCTCTATGTACCTGGACTGCAAAAGTCCCAGTAGTCTCTTGGATCTATCTCTATAGATCTTGATCCCCAGAATGTACGAGGCATCACCCAGGTCCTTCATGGAGAACCTTCGTGACAAAAATAGCTTGACCGATTGTAGCATAGGAATATCATTTCCTATCAAAAGAATGTCGTCCACGTACAAGACTAGGAATACGACAGTTCGTCCTATAATCTTCTTATAGACACAGGGTTCATCTTCGTTCTTGATGAAATCAAATTCCTTGATTACCTCATCAAAACAGATTTTCCAGCTCCGCGATGCCTGCTTTAATCCATAAATGGATTTAAGCAACTTGCACACCTTCCCGCTGCTCCCACTGTCTACGAAACCTTCTGGTTGATCCATGTAAATGCACTCTTCCAAACAACCGTTTAAGAAAGCCGTTTTAACATCCATCTGCCAGATTTCATAGTCATGGAAGGCAGCAATGGCAAGTAGGATCCGAATGGATTTGAGCATAGCCACCGGAGAAAAAGTTTCATCATAGTCCAAACCAGGTCTTTGACGAAAACCTTTTGTAACGAGTCTAGCTTTACAGGTTTCCACCTGCCCATCTACACCAAGTTTCCTTTTGTAGATCCATTTGCATCCAACGGGTTTTACCCCAGGTGGAGCAATATCCAAGGTCCACACTTTATTGGCGTACATGGACTCCATTTCGGATTGCATTGCTTCCTGCCACTTATCAGAGTCCCTACTGATAATAGCCTGCCTGAAACTGGTAGGGTCATCTTCTTCCAAGATGCAATCCTCTCGATCCCCGTCTATGAGAAAACCGTAGTATCTCTCGGGCGGATGAGAAATCCTACCAGATCTGCGGAGTGGCTGAGGTTCGTTTGGGGTTATTAAATGTTCTGGTTCTGATAAATCCTCAGTTTGAGTTTGTGGATCAGATATTTCATCCAGTTCTACCGTGCTCCTGTTAGTTATATGTATGCCCTAGAGGCCATTACTGTACATAGGATGTATATTGTAGTGGATGCTGGGACATATATAGGGAGGACTTTCTTGCTCGACATGATAGTATGCTATCTGGTTGCTCTTTACCTTAACGTGTATACTGATTGTCTCTCTGTTACATGTTGGTAAAGCCCTTAGGATGTGTACTTGACTATCTGGACTATGATGTGGATCATACTAGTGGGGACATGGTAGTCCATAAGTACATCCTTCAAATTCCCTGTCGTGGGTGTATCGAGACGGGGCATCGATATACAAGAGTAGACTAGCGTATACCTTCTCGACCCATACAGATGGGCAATGGATGATCCCATATCCATTGGTGTTTGACATCGGAGATGATATACGGGTGCTCAGTAGAGACCGGGTACACTGGACGGACTCACCGAGAACTCCCAGATGGTATTATACCTTACGTCAGATGGCAGTTCTCTGGTGACACTGGTACAGAGTAGTCTGTTGACCCGAGATCGTCATAGAGTCTTGTGTGGTTCCCACTGTGCTTTGATTTCCATCTTACCACGTCCAAGAGGGCGTGCAAAACGGTGGTTTTTGGGTACAGTCCCGAGTCACATGGAGGCAATGAGCGATAGGAGGGGATTCGTCTCTCCCGGTATAGGGAGTTGATGTTGCACTGTTTTCGATTGGCTATAACAGGAAGTCCCTGGCCAGGGCTGATCTGAGAATTGCTGGTAAGTGTTACCAGTAGTTTCTCGACCCGTTATGAGCCTCATATCGACAAGACTTATCGAGCTAATGAGGTCTGACGTTTACCACCCCTAGGAAAGATATGCGACATATTAGACGATCAGACCGGACTGTACGGTAGTGTTACTGGTTGGATTCACTGGAGTGTGAGCGGGCTTGCTCGTCGATCTTCTGATCGCTCAATACCCGGGTGGCCGTTACGTTTAGCAGACCGCTTGTGGCTTGTGGGTGTTTGATATGATCATCATCTGCTGCCGGCGTATTGACGAGTCTTTAGAGTCCTACACAGAGGTTTCCTGGCTCAAGCGAAACGAAATAGGAGCGCATATGAGATATGTGCGGGACCGAGAATAATGCGTGTATGTGATACCGTATTCCATTCTCGCGATGAATGTATCGAATGGTTGTATGCGATATAACCTAGTTATCAATTCAAGCGTTGATTCGATAAGCCGATACATTGTATACTAGTCGGTTGTGTGCGACATGACCGAATCATTGAATCAAGTGTTGATTTAATGATTTAATGCATATTTATATATTTGATATATTACTTTGCATTAACTAGTATCGGTTCACTTTAAATGGATATTCTCACTCGGGTGTGCGCATTGCATATGCGATATGATTTTGTGCACATGATTGTATCATGTTTGATGATACATGCTTTTTGGTTAAGTGTAAAGTATTAAACTATGGTTAAGTGGATGATTAGGGTTTTTACTTATTCATTTATTTGTTTATTTATTCATTTTTAGAAAATGATAAGCATAATGCAAAATGGTGGCTTTCTTTGTATTCTAGTTGAAGCTTCTTGAAGACTTTGACCAAGTGACCATTTTGTCTCATGCTTAACCCTAACCATTCCATTCAACCATGATTAACTCTCTACACTTTACCATGGTTAGATTATGATAAGTTTTGATTTTTCTTTTCTTTTTTAATAACTTATCATAACAATATTCTTCTTCTTCTTCCTTTCTTCAAGTGAAGAAAGCAAGCTCCATCAATGGTGATTGATGGAAATGAGTGAGAAATCCAATTCTAAAGTCTACCCACTTCCTATTTCATCATCCTCTACCTCTTGCCAAGTAGTAGAGTGTGTTTTCTTCACAAGTTTCTTGACTTGGTGAAGTCGGAGCTTGATCTAGCGATGCTTCGACGTAGATCATCTTCGGCACGTCGTCGATGACCTAGCCCGTCCATTCTCCGACGAAGCCGACGCTAGAGCCCGGGAACTCAAATGGACAGCGAGGGGACTTCGTTGCGGAGCTATGGAGGTGGAGCACCGGATCTACAAAGGTTGTATTTCCGTATTCTCATTAGTTAAGTGTTAACTAGTTATCTTTTCGCCTAGAAATCTAGCCGACGATCCGTAGTCGGGTCTCTCGGCACCCGTAAATTTTTATATTGGCATGTTCGATGCCTTGTGAGGCCACTATAGGGTGCCTAGAAACCTTTCACTGGTATCAGAGCCTAGCTAGAGCCTTAGGCGAAGTCTAGACGGAATTTGAAACCCGAACGAACCCGAAACCCAATATCAAAATGGCTCTCTGTCCTTTTTTCAAAAACTGGGATTTTTCCAAATTAAAAATATGCAGAAAATCAAGCAGGGTTTTCAAAGAATTACTGTAAATTTCGTGGGCCTAAGTCAACTTTTCCACCGCGAAACCGCGGCACGTGCTATGCATGCCGCAGCGGTTCAGCGGCGGTTTTGTCGTTTTGCGTATTTTGTTTTTCACAGTAATTCTCAGATTTCTATTCTGGTTTTCCTGGGATATTTTAATATTTATTATACAGATGAGTTTTCAGGGGTTGTTTTGGGTTTTCATGAGTTCGATCGGATTATCAAATTTTGTCTGTGTGGCTTTCCGGATAAATTTTAGAATATGTTAAAAAGTTCGACCGGATATATATACCCAATTTTTCCCTTGTCGGGAAATTTCCAAGTGTTGGATTTTTCCGTAGTTTAACGACGTTCTAAGTAGTGCAAGTAACGCGATGGACCCTCTAGAAGACAACAAACCTTAACTCGATTATGTGACCGTCTTGAACTGCCCTTTGAACTTTTGGGTTTGGGGCAGTACGGCGTGCCACATGTGAGGCGTTGGCTTGACCCTTCTACGGCTGGACCGTTGGTACTGAGGCACGAACTGAATGTTGTTAGACTTATTTCATGTGTTGATCTGTATCGGGAAAACTTGGGTGTTCGAATGTTCAATTGGAAAGTTTAACATTTTCTGTTTATCCGGAATGGGATACAATAATTGGAATTCACAAGTAGTTATGTGATAACTGAATGAATATTATAAACATAGCAGTTTAGTCTCACTTGATCGATTGCCACGGAATTTTGATGTGATCAAAAGTCCGTCGCAATCACGTAGCGTACGCGGATACTCGCCGGACAAACTTAATAGACAACTACACCCCATAGCCCCGACCAAGTGACTGTAGGAGAACCCCGTCGCCGAAAGCATCCGTTCGGGTGCTCGCGGTAGCGGTGTTCCGCCTTGGTGCACTTCGTCGACGGCGTCGGGGGTGCGGCCGCCTACTAAAGTTTGCGACGAGCATTCGATCAGGATGTCGGGAATCTTGTTGAATTACCCGACTTGATATTGAAAAGTGTTTTCGATAATGAGACTAAAATGCGGGGTTTATAATTGTTAGGCATGCGATGTCTAAGTAATTCATTTGGTCAGGCATGTGATGTCTGAGATGGTTGCGGATTCCAACTGTTGTAGTTTTACACTTTCTTTTCTGTGACCGTAAGTGTAATATGTGATATCGCCGGTTTCGTTGCTATATGTCAACGACAATTGGGATGCGCATATTTACTTACGTTGATGACATGTGATGTTATGTGTTGCTGGATATGTTATATTGGATCGTCGTGTTTGAATAGCCGGGGTTTTTTTAATGTGAGATGAGTGTTTTTCATTTTCATTCATGTAAAAACTTGTATGTAATATTCTTTTATTGGGGAGCTTCCAGGTTGCGGAAGTTGTCACCGTTTGTATATCATTTACTTTTCCGCACTAGGATAGACCCAAGGAGGAGGGCACAAGTAACCGGGTTCTGGAGTCCAGTGGGAGACCAACTCGAGGAGTCGAGTCCGGGTCTCCTAACTCCAGAATTGGTAGGGTTGCTTGCCGCTCTCGTAGGGGTCTTGGGGTGTGGGTTTGGCTATTCATCACGACCGTGGAATCCGTGTTTTATACTGGCTCGTATTGAAAACACGGACGTCCTAGTATATCCAATATTTCATATGATTCTTCTGCTGCGATATCTGTGATGTGATCATGTGATGTTCTGTGATAGATACTTTATATAGTATATATGATATATTATATAGCCGTTACTTATGTTTTACACCCGCGCTAGCCCTGCCCCGCTCTGTCGTTAGTTACCTAACCTAACGGTGCACGAGGGGACATCGAGGCGAATGCGGATGGCATAAGTATACGTCGTATTTATCTGTGATGTTTAGGTACTTAAAATGATGGGACTTCATTAATGAGATTAATGAAATAAAAGAAACCTAAGATGTTGTAGAATCGAATTTCAAATAAAACAGGTAGCTACAGTTTTTGCTTTGCACAGTGGTATATATGATATATCCTGCATCTTATTCGATAAGGAAAGGACCGAGATCCCTTCACCGGGAGTGACACCTTTAGCGATAACTGGCAGATGCTACACCCTCGGTTTGTCTTTTGATTGCTTTTAACTGTTTTTGCTTTGCACAGTGATATATATGATATATCCCGCACCTCATTCGACGAGGAAAGGACCGACGATCCCTTCACCGGGAGTGACTCCTTTAGCAAAACTACAAAAGCCTCAAAAGCACTCCATTTTTAAAATCATTTGATTCTACAACGATATCGAGTTCATTACGCAATAGGTTTTCAGAAAAACCTGTCGTAGCCCTCCGTCATTTGAGATATGTACTGGTTAGTATTCATGCTGCGTTTGTTGACCTCTGTCAAGGCGCAGTGTGCGGTAGCTAACTGGTGCTTATCTGCTTATGCATATGATGCAGATTGGGTTAGGGTAGTCGTGCGACCTTGTTGGCCTTTGTCAAGGGCCGTGCGGGTGGGTTTAATTCAATCAGGAAATGACGGGTTGAACTTGACTAGCATCCTATGGTTTGTTGGCCTTTGTCAAGGTCATAGGAGGTTAGGGGCAAAATATTATGGGGAATTTCAAGTGTTGAAATTTGCAATGAGATTGCATACCTTCTATGAGATAGTTGGATCCCGATACCCGCTGCGAGTAAGAGTTACTCCTGGGAGAGTTTTATACATTACAACTAGCCGATCAAGTAGGTGTCTAGAAAGGTGTCAACGGGGTTACGCCTCTGGGAAAACGAGGTTTACATTAATTAGGTTCGTGCGAAAGCACGGGGGACCTCCCTCAAAGTACCGACACTGGCCTGGCTGAAAGATTGGCGAACTTGTAGTGTGTAATTAATCCCCGCTAGTCTTTCCTTTTAGGGTTTGAAGGAAGATTTGATAAAAAGAAGTGGGAGCCATCCTGATTAGATAAAATAATAACCAATCTATTCTTGCCAGAGCGCACGCTGAGTGTTTTCTTCTCTCTCTCTCCTGGTAGCGACCATATCACGCCTTAATCAAGATAATAAAACGGATATTTGACCGAACCCTCTTGTTATACTGAGCTGGGGAACGTTGGTCCCGCTCCTACTTATAATTGTTATAAGACAGAGCAGGAAATTGGGGAATACCAGATTTCCCGTGCCGCCCAAACGAAGAGAGTGCATGTTGATGCATCATCTTCGGGTGTGTTCATTACAAAGAACTGTTTCTCAGTATCCTCCGCATCCTGGGTATATGATACCAGATCAGGATCCCAGATATGTAATCTGTTACATAGGGCTACAAAAGGGTAGAAAAACTGAGAACGGGTGATAAGTTTTATGATGCAGAAAACGGGGCAAGTGTTGCAGCCAAGTCTGTCGGTCACTGTCACCCTGTATTACCAATACATTGATTCTGAACAAATTCTATTAGATACCGAACCTGATATACAAAATCATATCAGTCTCTTTAAAAGTAAAGAAATGATATAATTTTGTATTGATGGATAATGTTTTGAACATTTCCTATATCAAAAGTTGATCGGTACAGGCACGTTATCTAAAAGCATTAACGTTCTAAATCAAACTACAGTTCTTAGTATACAGAACACACACAAGAGGAAGAGTTCAGGGTTGAACGATTCCTTCTTAAGGTATTGTAGACTAGGTCAGATCAATGTGACCCGACTAGCTAGAGTTACATATAGATGCATATTTAAATTAGTTTGAATTTACATCTTGTGAAACTCGCCAGTCATGTCACAAAGATAAGATGACCATAGCTCCGTTTACTGGAAACAGAGAAAGAGTTAATAAACTCTTGGGATGATACATGTTGATGTATGTAGGTCCCCTGTCTACACATACCAGGACTGGTTCTTTATACTTCATTACGTTCTCTGATGATCTTTCGAGATTCAGACCTATGTTCCTGTTGAAACACAAGTCCGAACCTTTTGAGATATTCACAGAATATAAGTTAGAAGTAGAGAACTAAAATACGGGTATAAGTATTATGTCCTACGATGAGTTCAGGGAGGAGAATACTTGTGCGTGGAATTCCTGGACTATTCTAAAGGAGAATGAGATTCTCTCTCAGCATTACTCCTCCGTATACACCATAGCACGATGGTATATCGGGGCGGAGCAATCACACCCTATTTGATATGGTGTGCTCTATGATGAGTACTACTGAGTTACCTTTTTCCTTAGGGGGTTATACACTTGAGAAGTCGCATACCTATTGAATAGGGTTCCAATCAAATCAGTTGCCTACCATTTCATATGTGATATGGAAGGGGAAGAGCCCATATCTTAAGTTAGTTAAGATTTGGGGATTGTCCGGCCTATGTCTAAAAACAAAATCCGGACAAGCTCGAGGCAAGGTCTGTTATGTAGAACTGGAAATGTTCCAGCCATACAAACTGCAGCAGATGATTTGATAGAGCCAAAGGATTCAGTAGATTCCAACGAACCTCAGCCTCTCCGCCGATCTAGTAGGGTTCCTCACCCACCTGAGAGATAATTCTGTTTCTCTATGACAGTGGGAGCGAGGATTGCATCATAAGATGATGACCCAACTAGTTTCGAGCTGGCCATCAGGAGTGTGACTCTGTAAGAATGGCTGGATGCTTAGCGATCTGAGATGGAATCCTTATACACCGACAAAGTATGGACTTTGGTTGCTATATCTGAAGGGTTAAATCCCCATCAGGAGCAAGTATATCTTGAGAAGATTACTTGGTGTACATGGAAAAGTTGCGACTTTCAAAGCTAGACTTGTTAAAGGTCTTCGTCATCGACCAGGCGTGGATAATGATGAAACCTTTTCCAGTACCTATGCTTAAGTCCATCCAGATCCTACTTGCCACGGCTACATACCATGACTACGATATCTGGTGGTTGGGTGTCATGACTGCTTTTCTAAATGTTGTTTTAGAAGAGTGCGTCTATAAGTACACAGCCAGAGGGCCTCGTAGACAGTGGGAGCAGCGGAAACGTGTGCAAGATGTTTTATAAGATAAAGCAGGCATCGCGGAGTTGGAACGTCTGTTTTGATACGTTAGTCAAAGAAGTTGACATCATCAAAATGGTAGATGAACCTTGTATAAACAAAAAGGTAGTAGGGAGTATGGTGACGATCCTCGTAGAGTACGTGGATGACATACTCTTGATAGGGAAGGAGTTTCCTATGCTACGCTCGATCAATCTCCGCTTATCACTAGGATTCTCCATATAGGATCAAAGTGATACCTACTAAATCCTGTGTTTTGGATCTATGAGATAGATCTAAATGGATGTTAGAATACTCACTAGCTGTAGTGAGATGGTATCAATCGATCCTGGGGAGAATCACTGGAAGTGTTCCAGGGTGATAAAGACGACTGAATGTCAGTCGCAGGCATTGTCTTTACCCTCAGTAAAGGGTCGGTTTGTAGGAAGAGTTCCAAGCTAGATACCGTGACATACTAGACGATAAAGGCAGGATACATCGCTACTTATGATGCTACCAAAGAGACTGTTTGGGTGTATATTAGTTCATGAGATGAACTACGTTCCTACCATTGTGAGACAATGGAGTTGTGGCTTATGCCATGGAACGCCGGTCCCATCAGTGATCCAGACTTATTCTAAGGCAGTATCACCTGATCATGGAGATGGTTGATCTCCAGGGTGATCGAGGTAAGGAGAGCAGACTCAGAGGATAACACGGCGGATCCACTCACGAAGGCCTATTCCCAGAGAGAGACTTTTATGGGATGGTTGAGTATGAGATACTACAACCACTGCTACAGATGGCCCTAGTGCAAGTGGGAGATTGTTAGTTATATGTATGCCCTAGAGGCCATTACTGTACATAGGATTTCTATTGTAGTGGATGCTGGGACATATATAGGGAGGACTTTCTTGCTCGACATGATAGTATGCTATCTGGTTGCTCTTTACCTTAACTTGTGTACTGATTGTCTCTCTGTTACATGTTGGTAAAGCCATTAGGATGTGTACTTGACTATCTGGACTATGATGCGGATCATACTAGTGGGGACATGGTAGTCCATAAGTACATCCTTCAAAGTCCCTAGTCGTGGGTGTATCGAGACGGGGCATCGATATACAAGAGTAGACTAGCGTATACCTTCTCGACCCATACAGATGGGCGATGGATGATCCCATATCCATTGGTGTTTGACATCGGAGATGATATACGTGTGCTCAGTAGAGACTGGGTACACTGGACGGACTCGCCGAGAACTCCCAGATGGTATTATACCTTACGTCAGATGGCAGTTCTCTGGTGACACTGGTACAGAGTAGTCTGTTGACCCGAGATCGTCATAGAGTCTTGTGTGGTTCCCACTGTGCTTTGATTTCCATCTTACCACGTCCAAGAGGGCGTGCAAAACGGTGGTTTTTGGGTACAGTCCCGAGTCACATGGAGGCAATGAGCGATAGGAGGGGATTCGTCTCTCCCGGTATAGGGAGTTGATGTTGCACTGTTTTCGATTGGCTATAACAGGAAGTCCCTGGCCAGGGCTGATCTGAGAATTGCTGGTAAGTGTTACCAGTAGTTTCTCGACCCGTTATGAGCCTCATATCGACACGACTTATCGAGCTAATGGGGTCTGACGTTTACCACCCCTAGGCAAGATATGCGACATATCAGACGATCAGACCGGACTGTACGGTAGTGTTACTGGTTGGATTCACTGGAGTGTGAGCGGGCTTGCTCGTCGATCTTCTGATCGCTCAATACCCGGGTGGCCGTTACATTTAGCAGACCGCTTGCGGCTTGTGGGTGATTGATATGATCATCATCTGCTGCCGGCGTATTGACGAGTCTTTAGAGTCCTACACAGAGGTTTCCTGGCTCAAGAGAAACGAAATAGGAGCGCATATGAGATATGTGCGGGACCGAGAATAATGCGTGTATGTGATACCTTATTCCATTCTCGCGATGAATGTATCGAATGGTTGTATGCGATATAACCTAGTTATCAATTCAAGCGTTGATTCGATAAGCCGATACATTGTATACTAGTCGGTTGTGTGCGACATGACCGAATCATTGAATCAAGTGTTGATTTAATGATTTAATGCATATTTATATATTTGATATATTACTTTGCATTAACTAGTATCGGTTCACTTTAAATGGATATTCTCACTCGGGTGTGCGCATTGCATATGCGATATGATTTTGTGCACATGATTGTATCATGTTTGATGATACATGTTTTTTGGTTAAGTGTAAAGTATTAAACTATGGTTAAGTGGATGATTAGGGTTTTTACTTATTCATTTATTTGTTTATTTATTCATTTTTAGAAAATGATAAGCATAATGCAAAATGGTGGCTTTCTTTGTATTCTAGTTGAAGCTTCTTGAAGACTTTGACCAAGTGACCATTTTGTCTCATGCTTAACCCTAACCATTCCATTCAACCATGATTAACTCTCTACACTTTACCATGGTTAGATTATGATAAGTTTTGATTTTTCTTTTCATTTTTAATAACTTATCATTACAATATTCTTCTTCTTCTTCCTTTCTTCAAGTGAAGAAAGCAAGCTCCATCAATGGTGATTGATGGAAATGAGTGAGAAATCCAATTCTAAAGTCTACCCACTTCCTATTTCTTCATCCTCTACCTCTTGCCAAGTAGTAGAGTGTGTTTTCTTCACAAGTTTCTTGACTTGGTGAAGTCGGAGCTTGATCTAGCGATGCTTCGACGTAGATCATCTTCGGCACGTCGTCGATGACCTAGCCCGTCCATTCTCCGACGAAGCCGACGCTAGAGCCCGGGAACTCAAATGGACAGCGAGGGGACTTCGTTGCGGAGCTATGGAGGTGGAGCACCGGATCTACAAAGGTTGTATTTCCGTATTCTCATTAGTTAAGTGTTAACTAGTTATCTTTTCGCCTAGAAATCTAGCCGACGATCCGTAGTCGGGTCTCTCGGCACTCGTAAATTTTTATATTGGCATGTTCAATGCCTTGTGAGACCACTATAGGGTGCCTAGGAACCTTTCAGCTCCCACTTATTTCTTTTGCAAGAAATTGCCACTCTAAAAAGGTGGCGCGGCGAGCAACGAACACCTTCTGTTCCTCTGTGTGGTAGAATAGATATCCCAGAGAATTTCTAGGATATCCCACAAACTTGCATAAAACTGACCGTGCCTCAAGCTTGTCCGGTTTTTGTACTTTTACATAGGCCGGACAACCCCATATCTTAATTCGTCCGAGATATGGTTTCTTACCACTCCATATTTCATATGGAGTCTTAGGTACAGATTTAGATGGAACCTGATTTAGTAAGTATGCCGCTGTATCTAGCGCAAGTCCCCAGAATGAAAGAGGTAACTCAGCATTACTCATCATGGATCGAACCATATCCAATAGGGTACGATTCCTTCTCTCCGATACACCGTTGTGCTGTGGTGTATAAGGAGGAGTAAGCTGAGAGAGAATACCATTCTCTTTTAAGTAATCTCGGAATTCCTTGCTTAAGTACTCCCCTCCTCTATCAGACCGGAGGATCTTGATACTTTTGCCAATCTGGTTCTCTACTTCCTTTCTGAATTCCTTGAATTTCTCAAAAGCTTCAGATTTGTGTTTCATCAGATACATATATCCGAACCTAGAGAGATCGTCAGTGAATGTGATGAAGTACGAGAACCCACCCCTTGCATGTATAGATATCGGACCACACACATCACTGTGTATGAGTCCCAAGAGCTCTGCTGCTCTTTCTCCATGTCCGGTGAATGGAGATTTGGTCATCTTCCCTTTGAGACAAGACTGACAAGTTTCATAAGATGAAAACTCGAACGCATTCAAGAGTCCATCTTTATGCAACTTACTCAGTCTTTTCTCTCCGATATGACCAAGTCTACAATGCCACAAGTAGGATTCATTCGTATCTGAATTCTTCCTCTTGCGTGTGTTTTGTATATTGAGAACTGTATTCTGATTTAGAACGTAGATACCATTACACAGTGTACCCTCTGCAACCAGTACCTTATGAAGGTAAATGTTCATGATATTCTTTTCAAGAACAAAGTTATATCCATCTTTATCGAGTAAAGAAACTGACATGATGTTGCAAACCATGGAGGGCACATAGTAGCAATCGTTCAAAATCATAGTCTTGCCATTTGGCAATACTAGGTGATATTCACCGACGGCTGCCGCATTAACTTGTGCTCCGTTCGCTACTCTGAGCGACATATCACCCGGTGCAACTTTCCTACTTTTTCTCAGTCCCTGTAATAAATTACAGATATGAGATCCTGATCCGGTATCAAGTACCCAGGAGGTAGGGCTGACCGTAAAACAGTTCTCAATTACAAGAACACCTGAAGTAGATGCAAAGCCATGCTTCTTCTTCAACTGGGTATCCTGGAAATCCATACAATCCCCTTTCCCTTTCTCATACTCATGACTGTTGTCACAAGTTAGAGCTGAACCAACTTTCCCCAGTCCCGAATAAGAATTCAGATCGGTCAAGCGATACATTTTATTATCTTGATTAGGGCGTGAAAAGGTTGCTGCCTGGAGAGAGAGAAAAGAAACACTCAGCGTATGCTCTTGCAAGATTAGATTGGTTTATTAATTTATCTAACCAGGATGTCTCCCACTGTTTACTCAAATTCTTCTTAAAACCTTTTTAAAAGAAGAACTAGCCGGGTATTAATTCACGTCACAATACTTGCTTAACCTTTCAGCCAGGCTAGTGTCGGTACTTCGAGGGAGGTTTTCCAACGCTTTCGCGAAGTTCCTTAATTAAAGAACCTCTTTTCCCTGGGGGCGTAGCCCCGCTAACACCTTTCTAGACACCTACTAGGTTTATAGCATTGATCGTTAAGTGAAATAATCTCCCGAGAGTAATCCAACTCATCAGTGGGATCGGGATCCAACTATCATAGTGTGATGACCTAGATGGAATCCATTCTAGTCACTACACTCCAGAAGGTATGCTAAATCTGCAAGTTTCAGTACTTTTGAAACTCCCGATGTGGTTTTTGCCCCTAACGATTCATGACCTTGACAATGCCAACATATCATGAACCGTTAGTCAAGTTCGGCCCGTCATTTTCTTGATTAACTTAGACCCACCCGCACAACTCTTGACAATGCCAACATAGCTATGCGACTGTCCTAAATAATCCGAAAAAAATAAGGCTGCAAACAAGCAATACTTAGCTACCGATCACTACGCCTTGACAATGCCAAAATACGTAGCTCGAATACTAAGTAGTACTTGTAGGAAATGACGGAGGGCTACGGCTGGGTTTTTGGCGAAAAACCCGTTAACGTAATGAACTTGATATCGTTGAAGGAACATGGTTGCCTTTTTGAAAATATAGTGGCGAAAACTTTTGCTAAAGAGGTCACTCCCTGTGAAGGGATCTCGGCTCTTTCCTCGTCGAATGAGGTGCAGGATATTCCAAACTGAATACCTCGATGCAAAGCAAGAATAATCGACTATAGTGAAGTTATTACCCTGACGCAAAATTTTGTCCAAGGGGTCACTCCCGATGAAGGGATCTCGGCCCTTGCCTCATCGACTGAGGTGCTGGGCATTCATAACCGAATACCTCGATGCAAAACAAAAGTGAACGTCCTTTTAATAACAGCTTTTGAAAAACTTGTTCCAACAACGTCTTTTAGGTTTATTTTCTTGCATTAGTTCTTTTAATGCGTCCCATCTTTTAAATCCTACCATTGCAGAAAACAACCAAAATATGACGTACGCTTATGCCATTCGCATTCGCCACGGGGCCCCGTCATCACCCGTTAGGTTACTTAACTAACGACAGAGCGGGGGCTGGGCTAGCGCGGCTGTAAAACATAAGCAACGCCTAAATAGTTATTATATATAACAATATATCAATGATAGCCAATCCAGATCACAGATGAACACTTTTGATATACTAGGAACCCGCGATTCGTTCGAGCCTGCAACGAAAAGCGGATTACACGGTCGCGATGAACAACCAATACCCCACCCAAGACCCCTACGGGTGCGGCAAACTACCCGCCAAGTACCCGAAGCGAAGCAACCTCCCTCAACGCCATGAGTAGGCCACTCGGCACTTCGAGATACCCGGTACTTTGTGCACCCCCTCCATGGGTCTATCCTAGGAGAAAAAACAGTAAAAAGAATTATACAATGACGGCTACAACCCCGACCCGGTTGTGCGGCCATACAAATAATATTACATCAATTTACAAATTTATTACATGAATGAAAGAAAAAGAAACTTTCATCTCACATCCATCCCGGCTATTCATTCGCGACAATCCAACGAGTTCATATACACATACCATCAACAACACAGATCACAGATGTGTATAACCCCCACTAATCGGCGTATAGCGATTAGTAGACGTTCAATACACATATAACATTACAGATATAACCATTAGCCAAAGTCTACAGAACATCGACCAAAAATACGGATTTTTGAGCCCCAAAAACAAATTTTGCTTTCTGGAAAATCTGGGCAGAAAAGTCATATACCAAAAATCCCAAAATACCCCTCTAAGAAAACTGCAAGAAAAATATTCCCCAACGGAGCCAACGCCGCCGCGGTTCCGCGGCATAAGCAAGCTTATGCCGCGGAAACGCGGCGCTTTGGACGAGTTGGGGGATGAAATTTCTCCAGTTTTCTAACAAAAGCCTGAGCCGATTTTTAGTGTATGATTTATTGATTTTGGAACAGTTCTAAAATTCGGCAGAAACTGAATTTTCCGGGGTAATTTTGCGGGTTTTTGTCCGGTCGATATTCTTAATACTTTTCTAACATGCTAGGGTGTGTTTAGTTAGGCTCTGATACCACTGTTAGGTCCACGTTACCTCTCCCGGTACTTTCGGGGTTGCGGAAAAGGTAAAACAAAAAATTTTCTGGACTTGGCAACATGGACCGTAAAAGCCGGATCTTTGCTAAACAATACACTAGCATCCTAACTAGAGATTTATCTACTCGGTTAGGGGTTATACCTCAACTTGAAATCCTTCTCTTCTTCTTGTTCTTCTCCTTGCTTGCTCCAAGAGTTGATCCGGACTTTGGTCACTCAACTTGAACTCCTTCTCTTCTTGTTGTTCTTCTCCTTGCTTGCTCCGAGGGTTGATCCGGACTTTGGTCACCTCCGCGGCCTCCTTGAGTCGAAGACGATCCACCCGAGAGATGTGCACCAAGCTCCATCTCGAGCCGAGATAACTAGGGCAAAGAGATTGCTAATCTAGAAGCCCTAGGTTGTGTAGAAGTGATGAAGGGATGGTTTTGTCTTTGTGGGATCTTTATCTCTCAACACATGAGATCAAAAGATTAATCAAAAGGAGGAAGAAGGAGGAGCTAGCTAACAACCATGGAGCTTCTCATTTCAAGAGAGAGAATTAGAATGAGCAAATGAAAAGCTTAACCAAGAGAAAACCCAACCATGGTTGCAATAATGCAAAAAACATTATCATTACTAATCCCATCAAGATAAAGGTGATGGCTACAAATGACATGACCATTATCATAACAAAAAGAAAAAGAAAACCAAAGAATACTTTAGATCTTTCAAGAAGATCTTAGTCAACTTTAGTCAAATGGTCAACAAAGTCAAGATGGTCAATGTAATTAGCCATAACAAAATTATCAATGAAAGGATTAGTAAATAATGTCCCCGGCTCATAATGGTTTTGATCAAACGAACTGTCAAAACCCTAATGAGTCCGCCTCAAAATGGTTTTGACCGAATCAACTGTCAAAACCCTAATGAGCCTGCCACATAACGGTTTTGGCCGAACCAACTGCCAAAACCCTAATGAGGCACCTCCTCGTTCACTGCTCCGGAAAACTGTGCATACACACCTGCATCCGTATTCCGTAGAATGCGGATGCACAGAAGACAAAACAAAACCATCCGTACAATACTAGGCTCTGGCTTAAACCAAAGCCCACTAGTATTGCCTTCCCGAACACCACACGCACACAAGTGTACGTAAGTGATCGCAGCCCTGCCGTAAAACCATACGGCCTCTACACGTTTCGCTCAGTGCAGGGAAACTCTCTGTGTGGGACTCTAAAGACTCGACACTACGCTGGCAGTGGGTTTAACCACAGACCGCAAGCGGCACTAGCTGTACGTAACGGTCCCCAGGTAGATGTCGATAAGAAGACCGATGAGGTAAACCCATCCGAACTCCTACTGAGACTGTATGTGACAATCTCCGTACAGTCCGGTCTGTTCGTCTGATACATCGCATGGCGGGCCTAGGGGGCGGTAAACGTCAGTCCCCTAATAGCGGTACAAGTCGTGTCGGAGTGAAGCCCAATACACCCTGAGATAACACTGGAAACCTACCAGTATATCTAGCTTGCCCTGACCAGGGACTACTCGTGTAATGGCTCTCCTAGACACAGCGCGATGTCAACCCCCAATACCGGGAGAGACGAATCCTGTCTAACCGTCACTGCCTCCAAGTGCTTCGGGACTGCTCCCAACTACTACCTGTTTGCACGACTCAGTAGAGCCGTGGTAGGGTAGTAATCAAAGAACAGTGGGAACACACTCGAGGCGAAGTGACAGTGTCAAGTCAGCGGACTAAGCTGTACTCATGTCACCTGGGAACTGATAACTGACGATAGGTATAATACCAACCATCAGTTCCCGACGAGTCCTGTCCAGTGTACTCGTAACCCAACGAGCACCCGCATACTATCTCAAGTACGACGTACTGACGGCTATGGGACAGACCGTCTCCCGTGCTGGGATGAGAAGCGCATACGCTAGTCTACTCCGGAGTATCGATGCCCTATCTCGATACTCCCATGACTAGGGACGTGTATAAGGATGTGCTTGTAGATTACCCAGCCCCCACGAGTGTGATCGCCATCACAACGCCGGTAATCAACCAAAGATCCTAAGGGCTCTACTAATGCGTATAGGTGATATAATAAATAAACACACATGTACACATTAAAGCAGAGACAAACCAAGTAGCATACTACTATATTGAGCAAGATTGTCTGTACAACTGTGAATATCCCAAGCTTCCATCAAGTAATATACATACTAGTATGATACAGTAATGGCCTCTAGGGCATATACGCTAACAAAACTAACTAGCACACTTTCGTAGGCAACACAATTGCACTAAGCACGTGCAACAAGCCTTTAAACCTCTAGGTGTCCCTAGTAGGAGGAGTGTTGTCTCCTGAGGGTTTTCAGCAGATTGCACCCACAAAATCCAATAATAAAAGGAAGATCATGAATATTACATTTAAAGAAAAGAATTGTAAAAGAAAGACTTTGAAAATTAGGGTTTCCAACTAAGCTAGCTTTTCGGTTGTCATGAGCCCTATCTTAATGGTCATGAAAAGATGTCGGAAAATCACGTCCTCCCTCAATAAAACATCGTCTATTTTTCATTCCTATCTTTCTTCCAAAACATCGATCATATAACCCTGCGTGTGTGTAAAGGACATCCCTACACCCGGAGAATTCAATTCAAGCTATCATACTCTTGCCCATCAGCCTCAGTACTTTTTGATTAATGAATATTTAAACGAGATTGCTCACACTTTCATGCGACCCTTAATACTTCTTGAGGTACTAACCGACCGATTACTCCTGTGTTTGCTTACTTGGTGTATTTTCCTCGTCTTGCACCACCTCAGGCATAGCAGTGTCTCCCAGACCAGTTGGCCTTAGGGCACTAGGTGAAGAAGCACCCTCGCTATATATTTTTTTATTGCCCTTGGTGATAACAAAACCAGTGTCCATTTTTCTCACCACTTTATATTTTATTCATATTTTTTTTTATTTCCTTCATACTTTTGGCTTTAAGACAAGAGCATTTCAAGGTATCCTCTACTATCCCAGGCTTTAAGACGTGTGTAAGTGCGAATAGCAGGGTATCAACGTTCAAAATGTTTGTCTTCCAGAATAGAAACTATTTTTCAGACTTATTTTTATCCTCAGATTAGTGACTTCTTTTATCTTACTAACCCTTGGGACAACGGCTCATAACTACTTATTACTAGTTTGTATAAGAAAACTTCTAATTTTCTTGGTTTTCTAAAATTTTTCTAATCTCATGGATGTAATTGTTCACTATCTAAACTTTTATTATCTTATTTATGTACAAAAATATTTTTATATTTTGAATTTTTTTTAAAATTTTTATAGTTTTTCGAAAATGTTTTGTGCTTATGCAAAGTGATATGCAAATGATGCGAAAATAAGCACAAACCTCCCCCAAACTTGTTTTCAACAGTGTCCTCACTGTTGCCTTCTGCTAAATCTCGAAAACCTGTAAGCTTGGAAGGAATTTATTAGTGGGGGCAAAATATTTAAGTGAAGATCCTCCCCCAAACTTATTTTTGGCTCATCATTTTGTAAAAATTCTTTTTAGGAGCCAGAAAAACATACCCCCCAAACTTGAGTTATGCAATGTTAAGCTTTGAAAATCACAAGTGGGGGTCAAAAATCAGTAGTCGATGCCAATCTTTGCAAAGACCGAATGTTAACACCAACCATTCAAAATTTTTATCAATGCAGTGCTCAGGTTGGTGGAAGAAGAAGTGGGGAAAGGTTAAGTAGTGGAAAAGAATGTGTGTGCGTCTCATTTTGGAGAGACGATGCAGTGTATGTGATGGATTACTCGCATTCTTTTTACAGTTCAGAAGAAGGGGTGGAGGTTCAATTTCATTGATTGGGAGATGATTCATCTCAACACCCGTGTCATTCAAAAATACGAGTTCATCAGCGAAGATTTCCTCAAAAGTTCCATCAATGCCCCGATGAATAATGTCATCACAAAGTGCGGGGTGATCTTCAGACTCTAAAATCAGTTCATAATCAGTGTTAGTTGTTGACCCGGACATCTTGGTGGAAGAGTCCGTATGTGTATGATACATAGTTGGGTTAAACAATAACGTATGAAACGAGTCAAGATCGATATCAGGAGGATCATCAAATTCGCTGCTGTCGACATCCATTAAGTCGACAGAACATACCTGAGCAATAGGTTCGGAGTGTACACTTCCCAACTTGTAAATGTTCAGCTCTATTGACCTATTCCCGAAAGATAGGGTCATAGAACCATTACGACAGTTGATGATAGCATTGGAAGTGGCCAAAAAGGGGCGACCTAAAATCACCGGAATTTGATTCCGTGGGTTCGCTACAGGCTGTGTATCAATTACAATAAAGTCCACAGGGAATATAAATTCCCCAATTTTTATTAACACATCCTCCAGTTCACCCCTAGGTTTGGTGATAGATCGGTCAGCCATCTGGAGAGTGCAATTGGTTGGCTTCAACTCTCCAATCCCTAGTTGCTCATATACCGAGTATGGAAGCAAGTTAACACTAGCGCCAAGGTCTAGTAGAGCACGGTTGATGTGTTTTCCCCCAATAGAAACGGAAATAGTAGGATATCCAGGATCCTTACGTTTCCTCGGTAATTGTTGGGGGAAAGCCGTGTCTATTGTTTTTTCTATGAAAATCTTCTTGGGCACTTGAGTCTTCCTCTTCCTAGTGCACAAGTTCTTAAGAGTTTTCGCATAGGACGGAACTTGTTGGATGGCATCTAGAAGAGGGATGTTGGTGTTTACTTGCTTAAAAATGTTCATAATCTTCTCCATATGTGGACTCGGTGTGTTAGCCCTTAACCGATTAGGATAAGGTGCTTTAGCAATAAGCGCTGGGTCCATCATAGGAGAAGGAAGTGTGTGTGGAACCGATCCCAAAATAGAAGTGGGGATTGTCCGTGGAGGGGTAAAAGAGGTGGGCTGTAGTGGCGAGCCATTTGGGAAATGAAGAATAGGCTCGGAAGAAGGTGGTGGGGTAGAAGAACTGGGGTCAGAATTAGAAGTGTGTGTGTGAGGAAAGGTCTCAGCCGGGGTGTTATTGATTGATTTATCAGTATCATCAAACTCTTCCCCAAGGTGATGGTCAAGCACTCTTCCAGATCTCAACGTGATCTCATCCACATGATGTGAATAGCCAGGATTGGGTAAAGGTTGAGCTGGAATTTTCCCTTTCTCTCGTGCACTCATTTCGGCTTTTAGTTGTGCAATTTGTTCTTCCATCGATTTGATGTTCTCATTTTGAGAGATAATGATCTTCATCACATTCTCAACGGAAGATTGCAAACTTGCCGTCCCTTGGAAGGATTGTTTCATGAAAGTATCCAAGGTTTGTGCTAGTGCAGAGGTATTATTTGTACCAGTCAATTGCAAAGGACTAGACAGTGCAAAAGTGTTGACCGGATTTTGGAAGTTTTGTGATTGGAAGGGGTGCTGACTCAATTGAAGTTGTGGGTGCTGTTGTGGTGGAGGGACTCTTTGGAAATTGTTTTGGGTTGGAACCGTGTTTTGAAATTGCGATTGGTTCCAAGCAAAATTTGGGTGATTCCTCCAACCCTGATCATATGTGGAGGAATATGGATCGTTTCTAGGTCTTTGAAATGCGGCATTGGTATGCTCATGACCTTGAAACGGACATTCTTCCGTCAAGTGAGACGGATCAGAACAGCAGCCACATACAGTTTTGGAGAGTGACATTTGACTTAGGGCGGCAGCTAAAAATTTATTTTCCATAGTCTCGAGTTTCTTGTGTATAGCTGCAATGTCAGCTCTAACTCCTATGGAAATATCATTGCCATCCCTAGACGATTGACTCACACCCTCCCACTATAAAGATTTTTCAGCGAAATCTTCTAGAAAGTTCCAGGCTTCCCCATCATCTTTGGTCATAAAATTGCCTTGACACATAGATTCAAGGGTCTGTCTTGTGTAAGGAGTAATGCCCTCATAAATGATTCGGCACAATTCCCATCTCGGGATGCCGTAATGTGGACATTGGATTAACAGATCCTTGAAACGTTCAAGACATTTTGAAAATGTTTCATTTGGAAGCTGGGTGAATTGATAGATTTCGCTACGGACTCGAGCTGTCTTTTGATGTGGGTAGAATTTCTTAAGGAATGCTTTGACGAATTCATCCCAATTTGAAATGGAATGTGCGGTAGTGTTATATAGCCACTTCTCGGCTAAATCGCACAAAGTGAATGGGAGAAGACGTAGACGGAAAGCATCCACAGAAAGCTGTGAAGTACCCATCATTGCGCATACATTTTCAAATTTCGTGATAAACACGTATGCGTCCTTAGACTCGAGACCGTGAAATTTTGGTAGAAGGTTGATGTATTGGGGTTTTATTTGAAAATTTTCCCCGTTGGCTGGTGGAATGGAAAGACAAGTGGAAAGTGGACCTCGTGTAGGATAGCATCTCTCTTGGAGAGAGATGCGAGGTGGATTCTGCGCACCAACGGACGGCGGCAGAGTAGTGGAAAAGAAGTTCGATGGAGGTGGATCCATCGATGTGGGTGTGGTGGTGGGTAAAAGAGAGGGTAAATGTAGAAATACCGACTTTTGGGTCGATAAGGGAAACGCGGACTAACGGGCATTAGAAACCCGTGTCCAGCATATCTTGCACTAAAAAGGGTTAGTACAAGTGGCAGCGTGAATTTATAATTAGGGGAATGATATGAATGCGGTGTTTGTTTTGAAAATTGGACGGATTTTTGAAAATATGATGCAACACACAAAATGCAACACGCAAAACCCTAATTCTAGTGGTCACCTAGGTCAAACTCTAGACCGCTCCTAACTGCCAAAAGACAAGTCGCAGGATAAATCCTCCACTGCCTCTTTGTGCCCCTGTGGCCAGGTAAGTGCCAGGTAAGTGGGAAGGTACTCCACTACGTAAGTAGTGGGCCTAATTAATAACCACTAGCCTTCGACACACTTTCTTAGGCACCACAAGAAAACACGGATAAGCAATGAATTACCCACGGCCTTCTCTTGTCCTAAGTGAGCGCGACGGTCCTTAGAGTCATCTCTAGATATTTTTTAGTTAACGTGGGTCAATGCGGATGCAAGTTTTGCGATTTTCGGGGCCTAGGAAGGGTAATGAACTCCCCACCTAATTTGGATTTGGTCGTGCCCCTTAATTTCCGTATTAATATGCAAACAACCAAAAGAATCAAAAACACGCACAAATTTTATTTTGCTTTTGCGGCGCTGCGATTATTTAGCAAAGAAACCTGCACAAAATGTTAATTGGAGCAGATTTAGGAGAAGATAAGAAAGATAGAGACTTACAGAGCAAAATTGGTGCAGTGAAGCAACAAGGGGGCCGCGGAACCGCCGCGGTTGGTAGGTGTTTGCCGCGGAATCGCCGCACTGTAGCAAGATCACAGCATCAACTTTTTACAGAGAGCTTATGTTGGCTCTCTCAGCTCTCTGGAATTTTCACAAAAATTTAATCCACGCTCCAGTGATTCCAGATTTCCTCGCAATCAAATCACAACACACGTATTAGTGTTTGCACGAATTTTGATCACAAAATTTAGATGGAATAAAATTTTCAACTCAAATTTTAAAATACGAACAACTAGCGCACTTTCCCCGGCAACAGCGCCATTTGATTGAATGAAATTCTTGATGTGTAGTATGAAATTGTAAAGAAATCACAACCAAAAATTATTTGACCGCAATCAACTACGGTGTCGGATGTAGATTGTTAGTGAGTGCGGATCTTCCACAGGGAAAGTGTAATCGTTCGTTTTTTGAATTAGATGAGTCGAAACTTTAAAGAAAACAAAACAAAACAATTCATGATTTATATTTGAAGTTCAAGAATTAGAAAATATAGATCTAATAACAAGAAAAAGATAGAATCAAGAATTGATAGTTTGATGATTTTTCCAAACCAAATATCAAGAATCGAAATGAGGCTCGTAGGAATCGATCGGATCTATAGATGTGATGTAATCTTACAATTACGTATTCTTATCCTTCGATGAATTGATACTAGATCGATGATGATCGACAAGAATTAGGGATTTCTAGTGAAACTAGGGTTTCATCTTATCCCTTGTTCCTTCGTCGATATCATTCATATTCTAGCCTCTAGTAAATTCAAGAAACGATCGTAGATCCCTAATTTCGAGCGATAACAATCAAGAAAGCATCGCAACGAAACTAGGTCATCGATTCTTGAACTTGCCAGGGTTTACAAAACTCGTAGGACTTAAAAATCGTTTTAAGATTTGTTACATCATCATTCTATTGATCGTCTCGGCTCCTTAACGAGCGGAGTTTTACTCAAACATCACAACAAGAACAACAACTACAAATTGAGATCTAATCATGATGCAAGAATTAAAAGAAAGCAAGATAAAAGAATTTCACATTTTATTTATATCAACAATTTCGTTACATTCGCTCAAGAACTACAAGAGGAAGAACTCGATCGTCGATTTGGCTTCGCTCGTCTCCGTGAGTCGCGGATCGGCTTGGATCACTTGCCCGATTGAAGATCGGCTCGACTCCTAAAAGGTTGAAGGCTTCTTGCTTGATTTGTACTCAAGATCTTGAATTTGGAGTGGAATTAGGGTTAGGGTTTCGCACAAGCCTTGTCACTAGACTTGTGGAAGAAGATGGAGAATTGAAGAAGACTAAAGATTAATTTCCTAATGAAGAACCAATGATGAACCACCTAAGGAGTGATTAGCCTTTAACCCTAGGTCTAGGTTCCTATTTATAGACATCTAAACCCTAGATCTAGGATTTCAAATTCTAAATTTCCCTCCAAAAGTTTGTTGAGGAAATTTGAATTTCCCTCCAAAAGTTAGTTAGAGGAGAAGCTTCTAGATGTGATTAGTTAGGAGGGAGCTTCTAGAAGAGGTTAGTTAGAAGCTTAATTAGGATTAGCCTTGCTTAATAATCTTTGCTGATCTGGCAGTAGCTTCGCGAGAATTCTGGAATTTGACATATCAGAAATGAATGTGGGCCTTGAAATAGGAATAGTGCAGCAAAATTTGAGAGCTGACGTGGCAATACCGCCGCGGTTCCGCGGCGCAAGCTGGCTCCCGCCGCTGAACCGCGGCGCTTTGGTGGCTTCATGGCTTGGGTCTTCTGTGTTGAACTTGGGCTGACTTTTGGGCTTTTGTTTGATATATTGAATTTTGTTTTGTCTTCTGTGTCACTACCAGATCTGAAATCATTGAGTTGGCGTATTTTTTGATCAGCTCTTTGGTTTTTCTTCCGTATTTTCCTGCACAGACTCAAGACAAGTGTTGCGCAAATACAGAAATGATGCGATGCCATGATAAACACATAATTTCCTCAGAAATGTCGGTTTTAGAGTCTAACACATGCAATCTGATATTTCAGGACTGATTTGCTAATATGTGAAATATGAATACCGAACACTTCTAAATGAGTGCAAATGATAGGGAAATTGCCGTGTTAAAAATACATTATTTTCGACAGATCATCGACCGTCGCCGTTGGATGAGGACGCCGGCTATATAAATCAAGGGGAGGCCTGTTTAAGGATCTCTCTCTCTTCCCATTTTCCTGATTCTGAGTCTTGTTAGCTCGGTGCTCTCTCATTTAGGTCGGATCTCAGCGTTTTCTCTTCTCGAGGATTTCTTCTCATCAGGTTAGATGTCTTGGTTTGAAGAGTTTGTAGGTGTCGTAGGGGTAGATGTTAGGGATTCTTCCCCTGAGTTGGAGCCCCTTCGGGAAGTTGGGGTCAGATCCTCTTCCCGGGGTCGCGCGTTTGGGGCGGTTCCCGGAGTGGTGGCGGCGGACGCTCCTGGTGCGTCGTCCTCAGTAAGATATGAGGACGAGCTTGTCACCACTCGGACCCATTTCCATATTCCCTCCGGCTATACGCTATGATTATCCGAGGAAGGAGAGAGGGCAAATCAGGTGAGGGGTAGAGAGATCGCCTTGTATCTGGAAGCCCTTTGGGCTGGAATGCGCCTGCCTTTCTCTACTGAGGTTGTAGCTGCGTTAAATTATTTTGGGTTAGCCCCGGGCCATCTAGTGCCGAACTCCTGGAGAATTCTCCTTCGGTTCCTGATCCGGCTAAAGTTGCAGTCGATCCCCTTTAGTCTGTCCATTCTTGCCTCCTCCCTTGTTTACAAGAGTCACCCCAGGACTCACGCGGGCGACTCGAGGTGGGTTTACCTCTCCTTTAGGAAGCATCGGGGGAGTGTAGCCGGGTCAGGAGTTGTCGTCCTGCCTTCTTCCATCCATAATTGGAAGAAGAAGTTTTTCTTCATCGGGCCGCCAGAGGGTGAGGACTGGCCCATACCCGTCCAGTGGTCTAGGGATAAGTACTGGCAGGGAAACCCGTCCAATGACCCCGACGCGGTGAGAGTGACGGCGTGGAAGCCCATTCCTCGGGCCGATGTGTTGCTTTCTGAGCGGGACCTCAGTTGGGCCGGGCTCAGCCCCGCCCAATTCATCGGTAAGTTAGGAGCTTGTATTTGTTTTTACTTTATTTGTGTCGCTGATTCCACTATATCTTGTCTCTTGCAGAAACCATGGATACGGGCATCCTCCGAGTAGCTATGCGCAAGCCGAAGAAGGGGTCAAAACTGGAGGGGCCAGCTCTTCCCGTAAGGCGCCGGTCCCAGCTTCCTCTGCAGCCGTCCCACCCCAGCGCTTGAGTGCGGATCGCTCCCCGGAGCCCACCCAGGCATCGAGCAGAAAAAGGGCTCGGGGAGAGGACGCCCGAGCTTCGGAGGCAGAGACGAGCTGTCCGCCATCGTCTCTCAAGAGGTTCCCCCGGACCGTTCCGCGGGCCCCGGCCTCTCCGATCTTGGTGGATGAGGGGGAGCTCCGCTTTGAAGTGCCCTCGGGGCTTTCTGTCGCTGACAGCTTGCTGCATGACATGGAGAGGTCGGCCGGTGGCCGGGTCGCTGGGGGGACACTGAAGGGACAACTGGCGTCTATCGTCCAAGAGGCCCTACAGGTGAGCGCTCGTACATCGTCTCATTGTTTGTGAGATTTGGTGCCCCGTTTCCTTTCTGACCCCCCCTCCGATTTCTTCAGGTCCTCCAGCACGTCGCCATCGTTGCCCGGATGGAGGTGGAGGAGATAGCCCCGGCGATGCGAGTCGCGGGCGAGTTCTCCTCATCGGGGGAGAGCTCGAAGCGGGAGAAGGAGGCGGCGATGGTGAGGTTCGCTGCCCTTGAGGGCGAGGTGGCCACCGGGAGGCAGGAGGCGGCGGCCGCAAAGAAGGAGGCGGCGACAGCAACGCAGGAGGTGGTGGCCTCGAAGCAAGAGGTGGCCAGGCTTCGCGAGGCCGCCCAGGCCGCTGAGGCCAAGTTTCAGGGCTCCGAGGTGCTCGTCGGCACCATGAAGAAATCGGTGAGCACCCTCCGAAAGGAGTTGGGGGCTGCGGTAGAAGCGGTGAAGAGAGCCGACCTCAGGACGGCGCAGGCGGTGGAGAACTTCCAGAAGTCAGAGCAGTTCTACACCGTCCTAGCCTCGGCCACCACCCTCATCTGGCATGAGGCTCTCGACGCCGTCAAAGCCCGGGTGCCGGAGTTCGTTGATTAGGAGCTCCGTGCAGAATATCCCCGCAAGGATGATGAGCAGGGGGATGCCCCCGGGAGTACTGCCGGAGAAAGGACTCTTGGCGAGGGTGACGCCGAGACTCCTGCGACGGACGCGTTCCCAGTCGCTGTGGACGTCAAGCTCGTCGACATCACACTCGGCCCTGAGGCCTGAAGCCCCTCATCTTCACTTTGTCTTTTCTTTTGTCGTGTCGGGTATTCCGTAGGCCTTCGGGCATTTTTGTAAGGATGGGGAGCCCACAGTACCCTTGTAAAAGCTTTGACTTTTGAATAAAAACTTTTTGTTTTTGCAATGGTGTTTGTGCTTGCACTTCATTTTGTTGGTAGACACTTGTATCTGCACAGTACTGCTTTATGGTTGGCATGTTCCTCGTCTAGCGATTACTCGTCGACTTGACTCTGATCATTTGCCGAGTGTGCGAGGACCGACGGGAAGACGGTGTCTCCATGGCCCCGAATTCGAAGTGTAGATCACTAAGACGTTGATAGACTGGATGCCTCTTGTTGAGTTCACAATCCTTAGTTGTTGGAGGGGCCGTAATTGACCAAATGAGGATGGAGACGAGTAGGGTAGCTGCTCGGTGCCTCTTGGCGAGGGCTTTGATCCTTAGCACGGGAGGGGCCGTGAGAGGCCTGCGAAGGATGGCCGAGCAGGGTAGCTGCTCGGTGCCTCTTGGCGAGTGCTTTGATCCTTAGCGCGGTAGGGGCCGTGAGAGGCCTGCTAAGCATGGCCGAGCTGGGTAGCTTCTCGGTGCCTCTTGGCAAGGGCTTTGATCCTTAGCGCGGGAGGGGCCGTGAGAGGCCTGCTAAGGATGGCTGAGCAAGGTAGCTGCTCGGTGCCTCTTGGCGAGGGCTTTGATCCTTAAGGATGCCCGAGCGGGGTTGCCAACCCCGTCTCGAAATCCTCGGATCGCACCTATATTCGTATTTAAATCGCATAGAAGTAAATATCATATTGAAAACCAAAAAAACAAGTTAAACACCCGTAGGTTAGAACCTACAGCACACTTAACCCAAAACGACAATATAATTCTGTCGTTAACGTATAAACGTTAACATTTCATCTGCAACATCAGAATACGAAATTCCATATCGCAAATGTCTGAAATTTGATAAAACCATTACTAAAACATTTCCAGATTTTACTGTGTAAATATTTAGACAACATAAACAATACAGAGACTTGTAAAATACCAACTCAAAGCTACAGAAGATGAATCAATACCGAAAGCCATAGGATGGCCGGCATCGCCGGAATTTTGGGGTGGGTCGCCGGATTTTGTGGCGAGTTTGGGGATCACGTTTTAAATGTAATCTTTTAGTTTGCTTATTATACTTTTGGTCTTGTTAGTTTTTCTAGTGATTATACGTATTAGTTCCAGATTCAATTACAGTGAACTAGATAACACAGACTCCTAGTTTATGATACTGCACAAACTAAAACATGCTATGCGATGATATCGTGAGTTACAGAACTTAGGTTAATCTGATCTAACCCTTTCCTGGTCATGACATATAAAAACAGAACTCATGGTACGATATATCCGTGTCGTATCTAAGAATCTTAACCCCAAAACTCATATTAGCTTCCAGATTTCACATACTGATAAAATAATTTAAACTAACAATACCAAACATACTAATATAGATATATGGAGCTACCCTAAAATTTCCAACACCCAAATCCCTAGGAAAACCGGCGAGATCGGATTTGTCCTTATTGTCGCCGGCCAAAATCCGAGCAAAGGGGCTCGTCTTCCTATGGGTTATTCTAAGTCCAGATTACAATATAATGGCACTGTTTGGTTAGGTTAATTTCCATCTAAACTAAAGCAGATTCCAGACAGAGCCTAAACTTGTAAAAATACGATATTACGATATTCAATTTCTAATGTAAAACAGTTTCAGAACTAAAATCATACAGGGTTCAAGGATTATACCTACAACAAGATCACTGGAAAAGCTTCCTCTAAGATGCACAAGCTCAAGGTCCTAGCTAGAGGGTGATGGTGAAAATCCTTAGCACTTGTTCTTCTTCTTTTCTCTCTTTTCTTATTTTCTTTTGTGTGTTCTAATGTTTTTCTTTTCTTTTCCTTCTCTTTAATCTTCTGATCTTATGAACTGAACAATGTGGTGAGATAAGGAAAAGAATGATGGTTTGTTGTAGAGAAAGGAGGAGGTGAAAAGTACAAGGTGGTGGTGTAAAGGGAAGGAGGAGGAGGTGTCACACTTGAAGTGAGGTGGGGTTTCATGCAAGTAGGTGGTGTTGCAAGGAAAAAGGTGGGATTTTCATGCAAGAATGAGGTGGACATATGAAGTGTCATCTAGAATATGCTATGCCATGGTTACAACTTAAGCTTAACATGACCTTACCCTTTTTGCATAACAACCCTTAACAAATTCTAATTTGCATAAGGAACTAACCTTATCACATAACCCCTCCATACTATATCACATTACACATGAAGCTAATCTTTTCACTAAAACCCTTGTGGTTCATTAATATTACAACTAAACTTCAAATTTAATTTGTTTCACATACCACTTATGAAATATCCTATTTTGTTTCAATAACCTTGTAAATTAACATTTTATTATTTAATTAACTAAATTAATTTATTATCTAAATTTTCGAAATGTTACAAAACCCCAATAGATATGGGATCATCCATCGCTCATCTACATGGGTCGAGAAGCTATACGCTTGTCTACTCTGGTATATCGATGCCCTGTCTCGATACACCTACGACTAGGAACATTTGAAGGATGTACTTAAGGACTACTCTGACCACAGTAGTATGATCTGCATCATAATCCTAGTAGTCAAGTACTCATCCTAAGGGATTTATCAACATGTAACATAGAGACAATCAGTGTACATGTTAAGATAAAGAGCAACCAGATAACATACTATCATGTCGAGCAAGAAAGTCCACCCTATATGTGTCCAAGCATCCACTACAATATACATCGTATGTACAGTAATGGCCTCTAGGGCATACATATAACTAACAGATCTTTGGTATTTGTGTTTTATCTCGATCACTTGACGTTTGTACGTCGATATCGGGTGATGTTTGGTTCTTTAACATGCGTAGGCTATAGGTTCTAACCTATAGGCATCTCGCGTGTCGTTTTGGTTTTGAATCGGATATTAATGCGATACGATACGCTGTGACATGTAGGTACCTCCGCGTGAACTTCGGGATGACAAGTAAGGGCGTGGCGACATCGAATTCGGCAAGCAAGGATCAAGGTGAGTAGATATATATTTACGGGGGAAGTCGGGTGGATGGCGTATAGCACCCCCGCAGTTTCGTAGCGTAGCACGCCAATGCGTTATGTTATATATTATATGTGTTTTTGTGAAATATGGATATATAGTAATAAGGGCCTTAGGAGATCATGGGATAGTGTTAGAATATTAGAAGTTTGTGTTTTTAGTTAAATTCTTAGTTACGAAACCTAGAGTAAAGTTTGGCACACACGCGCACACACACACACACATTTGATTTTCTTGTGCGTATATGGGGATATATATATACATAGACGTATGTGAGTATGTATATATATATATATATATATATGTATACATATACTCGGGTGTTGAGGATAGTGTATGATACTTGGAGATGAGTCGATATGATTGGGCATGATGCCATGAGATCAGTGACGTGATTTAGGTCGTTCTATGAGACACGACATGATTTTATAGCGGATCGTTGAGCGATGTGTTTTCATACACACGCGATATATTGTGATGGTATCGGAATGTACTAGACGTTAGATTAGTATCACTAATTCATGATATGATGATAATGATACCAGTTAGATAATGAGGTATATGTAATATTAACCCATACCCCGATTTCGGGATGCCGTAAGATGGATTTTACCGTACGATATATAATAATGATGATTGATCCGCACTCTTGACTCGAGGATGTCGCATTATATATACATTTTATTGTACGTGACGCTATTGAGGCGGGATCACCGATTACTAGATATATCGACTCGGACTTAGGTAGATTTCCTTACCTTTTCGTTTAGTCTTTTAGTTTAGTCCTGTAGTTACTTAGTAGATATCAAACTGGGCTCGAGTCATACCTAATTTCAGAAACTAACGAATCGCGAGTATTTTCAAAAGGCAACCAGGGGGACATTATGGATTTTCAAAGGACGTACCTTTTCTTAAAAACACCGTAACCCTTATTTCCTAAAAACCACGATTCTTGCTATTTGAAATGCCAAACTGTATGACTCATATATACACATGTATATTCTTCATTATTGTGATTACTATTCATTCTCCGTTTTTTTCATGTTGTTCATATCGCACTGCATGCTTATAACTGCGTTTTCTTTAGTATTATAAACCCATGTTGTCTGGACACTAACACCATTACCGATGATGCATATGACTACGAACAGTTGCTTGACGGCTCACACATATCATCATCGGTAATTGCCATGTCACGTAGACTTTAAAGAATATTATTTCATTGAGACAACTTGCTAGCTGATAGTTCTAATATATTATTAATGTGCTGGTTTAGATATTGTATTCTCTATTTAGACACCCATGCATATATATATATATATATTTATATATATATATATATATATTCCTTGTCATGCAATATTATGGAGCTTTATGCCAGTATTCACTGTTTATTGACATCGTGATTTTGAGATTTCGGATTCCATAAGATTTCTGGATTTGGAGAAACCGCAAGGATTTTATAAACTGATTATCATTTCTAAAAATAGAAATTGCGGTTTTCTCGTGATATGATATGAGATATGTCTACCATGAGTTTTCTCGGCACTTGAACGGTATCATACACCCGATTCGAGGAGGAGGAGGAACCGTCTGCGGGTGCATGGTGGATCCAGTGCGGTACCCCGGGGCAAAATGGTCGCAGATGCTGGCGTTGAGCCTGGAAGGGGAGCACTACCGACCGGTTATTTGTGACGCGGCGGATATCCGGAGGATACCGACGTAGTCGTGAGATTGATTTTGGGCCAGTCCAGATTGCCGGAGCCCAAGGGCCAGTCCGGATTGCCGGAGCCTGAGATATTGAGACTTTGAGGTATTGAGATTATATGATATGGGTCAGTCCGGATTGCCGAAACCCGAGATATTGTGTAACGTTTTGAAAATCGTTTCGGTGAAATTTCGGAAAAATCGGTAAAATAAGGGGGGGTTTTGTAAAAAGTCAAAATATAAATGACTTTTAATATAAATTTAAATATACATATTCTAGATATATAATTGTTAGTATTTGGTGTTTATTGATCCACTGATAAAATTTCTAATTTTTTGAATTTTTTTCCGAAATTAATTATTTTTATATTATTTTAAGCCGTCACTAATACATTTAATTAGGGAAAATTACAAATTGGAATGAGTTGAAACAAATTTTGTGTATCATAACACATTAAACAATATTTTAACATGTTGTTTTTGAAATGAACTGAAGCTGTCAAACGGTTTTAGAAAATATCGAAGAAAAAAGGCTTAAATAGTGAAATTAGTGTAAATAGATATTGGGGTATAACATTTATCATTTTTCTCTCACCCACACTCACCCACACCCTCTCTCCTCTCCCCAAATCAGCAGCCCAAGCTACCCCTACTCCCATTTTTCCCCACTTGATGATTTGAAAATAAAAGAAAACAAAGGAATGAAAGAAATTAGATAAATGAGGTATGGGCTTTTGTTTCTTTAGTTGACTTGGACTTTTTCCCACCTCACTCTCTCTCCTCCCTCACCCACATGCTGGCCGAGACCCCCTCCTCTCCAAACTGCAGCAGCCCCCTTGTTCCCTCCTCTCATTTCTCATCAAAATTTCAAAAAAAAATGCTTCAAAATCCACAAAAATATTCAAGCTAAAACTCAAATCCAACTCCTACCCATTTTCCCTTATCCTATCAAGCATGGATCTAAGTGAAAAGTTTGCATTTTGGAGGTCATGTTGCATGCTAAATCTCATGGTTTGTGAAGGTATAACTCTAACCCATTTTCTTAATGTGATGTTAAATACTTTAATCAAACATAATTAGTTGATAATATGGGTTTAAGTGAATGTTTGGAAAATCTAGTAAGGGTTTGTGTTTTCAATTAGGGTTTTTTATTATATCATTAGGGATGCAATGTTTAGTTTAACATCTTAATGTATTTAAAACCTAGTTTGGTTGATTAAATTGCACTTGTTATATGTAATTTGTCCAAATCACATATAGTTGTAAACTAGATTTTGGTAATTAATTCAAAATTGAGAATTTAAAATATGGTTAGGGTTTTTATCACCTCATTAGCAATATAATGTGTAGTTTAACACTTTAGGGCTATGCAAAACCTAGTCTAGTTGTTGAATTGAGAATTTTTTTTAAAAATATTAAAAGAATTGATATCTTTGCAAACTAGAAATTTTGTTTAAATACAAATTGATGAGATTAAAATATGAAAGTGATTTGTATGAATTAATTAAGATGTTTAATGAGCATTCTGACCATTAGAATCGTTAAAATATGTAGATTGGTTAAAACATCAAGTTTTGAACCGAAATGGGAATTCGTGCTAACTAGGTTTTTGGGAAATAAAACGATTTGTTTAATTTTATGGTTTTGATGAATTAAACCCTATTTCTTATATAATTAATGAGTTTTGAAATCACGATTGGTGTGTTTGGGTTTTTCTCGATGGTTTGACGTTTGTACATCGATATCGAGGGTTGGTTTGGCTATTCTTGCATGCATAGGCGATAGGTTTTGACCTATGCGTGATACGCGTGTCGATTTGGTTTTCATATGCCGTTTCGGTTTCGAATTGGGTTTTTATGCGATACGATATCTTGTGACTTGTAGGTACCCCCATGTGGACTTCGAGATGACGAGCAAGCGTGTGGCGACGCCGGCACCTACGAGCGAAGATCAGGTGAGTAGATTTATATCTACGGGGGAAGTCGGGTGGATGGCGTATAGCACCCCCACAAAGTTATGAGGGATGAGGTGATGTGGTAACGATATACTTTTATATGTTATTATGAGATATGAACACCCAGTAAAAGAAGTCTTAGGAGCTTATGAGTTTAGGGTGAACGAAAATTGAAGAAAGGACTTTAGCGGATTTCTTAGTCACGAAACCCTAGAGTAAGGATTTGCATACACGCACACATATACACTTGCACATATCATTTTCTTGTGCGTATATGGGAATGTGTATATGTGTATATACGCATGGGTATGGGACTATGCATATATAAATTCATATACACATGCATGAATGTTGAGGATATTGTATGATGTTTGGAGATGAGTCGATGAGATTGGGCTTGAGGCCATGAGATCGATGATGTGATATGGTCCGTATTTGAGATACGACTTGATATTTTAGCGGGTTCTTTAGGCGTGGTGTTTTCATACACACGCATGCATTTCATAGATGGTATCAGTATTGTACTAGACGTAGATCAATACCCCGATCATGATATTTGATAAAGAGGATACCAGATGATTAATGTGATAGATGTGACATTTGACCGTACCCAGATTTGGGAGGCCGTACGATGGATTTACCGTACGAGCTATATATTGACGATAGATCCACACTCTTGATTCGAGGATGTCATATGATATGTTGTTTCGTACATGATATTATTGAGGCGGGATCCCCGACTATAATGCATGTATATATATATCGACTCAGATTTAGGTGGTTTCCATACCCCTTTCGATTGGTTGTTAGTTAGACCCATAGTTTACCTAGTAGATGTTAGACTGGACCCGAGTCATACCTATTTCCAAAACTAACGAATCGTGAGGATTTTAAAGACATGTCAAGGGATACTACAGATATTTCAAAAGACATACCTTTTCTTAAAAACACTGTAACCCTTATTTTCAAAACTCCACGATTCGTACTATTTCAAACGACAAATCAGCATAACAAGGGTGTAGCGATGTAGATTCCTTATTGTTACGTTATCATTCATGTTCCGCATATTATTGTTGCAATTACTACTCATTCCCATTTATCATGTTGTTATCGTCTCATTGCATGTTTATTGTGTACTTAGTGTTTATGAATCATGCTGTCAGGACACCATCACCTTTACCGATGATGCGTATGCTCCGCATACACTTACTTGCCGGCTCACACACATCATCATCGGTAATTGCCCTGTCACATACACTTTAGAAAATACCATTTCATTAACATAGCTTGATAGCTGATGTTGCAATATGTTATAATTTTCATATGCTAGTTAAACTATTGCATTCATTGCATGATATCAGATGCATTCATATATTCATTGGTTATACAGTATTATGGACATTATGTCGGTTTTCACTTTCATTGACATGGTGATTTGATGTTTTCGGATCCGTCTTGAGATTTTCTGGATTTGGAAACTGCATGTGAAAGTTTTATAACTGATGATTTATTTTAAAGAGAAAAATGCGGTTTTCCTTGATATGATGAGTAGTGTCCACCATGATGTTTTCTCGGTTCTGAGATAGTTTTCGAGACCCGATTCGAGGAGTTGGATGAACCATCTGCGGGTACATGGTGGACCCGGTATGGTACCCCGGGGCAAGAAGTTCGAGTAGTAGACGATGAGCCCGGCAGGGGCAAACTGCCTACTGGTGATTTTATCTGGCACGGCGGATATCCGGAGGATACCGTTCGTGGCCGTGAGATTGATGATATGGGCTGATCCGTTCTGCCGGAGCCCGCGGGACGATCCCGTAGATGATACGGATGCCTGAGATATTGATATTTGAGATTTGAGATATTGAGATTTGATACTGTGATACTGAGACTTATGTTTTGTGTCAATGCTTGACACTGATTTCTCTGTTGCATTCATTGATGATACTTGATTGAAATAAATATAGAAATCTCATTGATAAAAGAAAACAGTTGTTTCATTCATGATATATTCTGTTTACATTCGTAATGCATTCATATATCATATATCTGATATGTTGCTATCTGAGGCACTGACACGAGCATGTAGTATTACACTATACATAGCTGGACCAGGATTTTTTTTGAGGATATTACCTGATATGACCTAGGATAGCGTTATGCATACGATTTCTACTAGTAGATGTTTTCTACTCACGAGTTGGCAACTCACCCCCGTTGTGCCACAGTTCCTTGCAGGTTTTGCCGTACAGGTTTCGTTGCGGCTTTTTTGGCACACTGTTCCTTCCGGGTGATTGCTTTGGTATGTGGGTTCTTTGCATCAGGACCACCATTGTTATTTATTATTTCAGTTGTATCTAGAAACTCCATCAACCAGATTGTATATTTTAGAGAGTTAGAAGACTATATTTGTTATTCTTTCGACCTTAGAGTCGCGCGTTGTATTATTCTTGGGTTTTCTTGATGTTTTGAGTTTCTTTGAGTTTTGATCCTCTCCCTTGGCGTTGTATATTATATTGCTTGCGTGGTTGTGGCCGTTGATTGACGAAGAGCTAGCTCCCGCTTGGGGATGCCTTTTTGTTGCATTTTGTATACTATTCATGTTGTATCCCGTTTGGGGCCAGTTTTTACAAAGGAGACTCTACCGAAATTTTCAGAAAATACTTGCTTTAAATTGGTATTTCCTTCAATCTACTCTTCCTTGGTTTTTATTTCTGGGTTTTGGCTTACTAAGAATACGTACGCCTCGAGACGTTTCATAATTTAAGTGCCGGTCATGTTCCGTACTTTTCGTGTCGTGACAAAGTTGGTATCAAAGCATTAGGTTTTACCTTCGGAGTGTAGGATGACCCTTGGTTGATGGAGTAGGTGACTCGGGTGGAGTGACGTACCGTGTGTATGTTCCGCGGCATACTTACGACACGCTACTCCGCTTAAGAAGCCTTAGGATGTACATTTCCTTGCACAGCATTATATTCATTCCTATGATCTAGCCTCATCTGTACCAGTTTATGGTTTTGTTATCACGGTGGTACGGGCGTAGAGAGCTACGGCTAGAGTTCCGGTCAACATGAGCTCGTCATGGACGAGGACTGACCTGTCACGACCCGAAATATTAGCTCGTGACCAGCACTTGAATCACGCCACGTCTAAAGGCGTAACGGAATTCAAGTAAGCTGAGACCCAGAAATCTAAACCTTTTATGAAAAATAAATGAGGTGAGGATTTGAAATAAAGGTATAATGAAATCAAGTTTTCTTAATGCATAGGAAAGAAACATGAATGATGCAAATGAAATTTTCTAGTTTGAAACATGTTTCGTCTTTTGAAAATTTTTGGCAGCACCTCCTTTGTATATTTTGATCCAAAACCACAAATACATAGCAAGAATAATGGCATCCCCAAGCGGGAGCTAGCACTTCGCCAAACGGCGGATCACAACCACGCAATACAGTATAAATAAGTATACGACGCCCAACGGCGAGTTTCACCACAAAAAGATAAAGAAATGAGCAAATCTAACCCCAAAAGTGAATATAAAACCCATCTCTCAAATCTCACAACTACAAGTCTCACTAAGTCTCATCACTTATACAATTACAACTTTTGATTGATTGATGGAGTTAACTAGATACAATATGAAATATAATACAAGAGTGGGTACGATACAATGCCCCACCTACCAATGCAAAACACCCGAATGGAATGCCAACGAAGCCGCTACTGATCCAAGCGGTCAACCTGCAAGAACTGTGGCACAACGGGGGTGAGTTGCCAACTCGTGAATAGAAATATATCTACAAGTAGAAATCGAATAAACAACGACTCCTAGGTCAACTATATCATACAGGTAATACTATGATATCTAAGGTGACAGGGTCGTATATGTGCCAACAAGGTAGTCAATATCTATATGCATGTGGATCTCGTCCACCCATAAAATCAATGTCTATATACACGTAAATGTCATAAAAGGGCATGCATGAAAGTATGAGGATATATATATCAACGGCGTCCCTCCCGACACATCAAAATCATGGAACCTGAGTGCCTAGCATCGACACTCGGAAACATCATGAAAACAGTGCCCAGCATCGGCACGTAAATCCTCATATATCGGGCATCCGTCAGTCCGGGTTAGCCCCCTCTCATATATCGGGCATTCGTCAGTCCGGGTCAGCCCCCTCTCATATATCGGGCATCCGTCAGTCCGGGTCAGCCCTCTCTCATATATCGGGCATCCGTCAGTCCGGGTCAGCCCTCTCTCATATATCGGGCATCCGTCAGTCCGGGTCAGCCCTCTCTCATATATCGGGCATCCGTCAGTCCGGGTCAGCCCTCTCTCATATATCGCTCTAGCACCGAGAAAATACATGGTGGACGCACTGAAATATCATATCAAGAGAAACCGGGTTTTTAAAACAACACATAATCTCTTTTTGAAATATCCACGGTTCTCAAATTCAGAAATCTCATGAAAACAGCATATCTCCATGCGTAAAATAATATAGCATGATGTATGCGACATGTAAAAAGAAATGCGAGCATATCCGTGTATCATGCAATATGGAATAGTGATATGACATATTAAGGGGAAAACCGTTCTTTTTAAATGATTCCAGTTTTTAAAGTATAGCTGGCGGTTCCCAATTTTACAATAAAACCGGTTATCTATGTATGTACAATATGTATATGTCATGATGCAACAACCCTACTGTGTAGTGACATGGAAATTATCGATGATGAAGTGTGTGAGCCGGCAGATATGTGTACGTGTAACATACGCATCATCGATAATGGTGCAGGTGTACTATCACAGGTATATGCGATGCAATAATAATATCATGAATGCAGCACAAGGTAAATCATCGGCTAACAGCTATAAGGTATACGTAACTATCATATGTCCGAGTCAGTGAATCTATCAATTGGCATCTAGCCCAATAACATCACGTACGGTATAATCCATCGTACGGAAACCTCTAGTCAAGGGTAAGGATCAATCATCAAGTCAAACCCATCACGCACGGAATATCATCGTGCGGCGGCATTATACTTAAAGGGATCCTATCATCCTATACGACCAATGAGGGTACGGCCTAATATCACATACGGCCTATCATCCATGATTCGCAACATTCTATATATATATATATATATATATATATATATAACCCTATAGACCTATGTCCCAGGCCGCATCTGCAATAATCTCATATCAGGGGACCGGCAGGGTATAAATCATTACGATCGACTCGCATCCGTATACCATCATATCATATCATCATCTCATCATTTCATCAAATTCGTCTTGTATTCTTCCATCTCATTTATGTCTCATATCATGTCAAGTTTACATAAACATGCTATCTCTACTAAGTATAAGTATCTAATCTAACAAACACACCCGAACCATACAATCAGATTTTTAATGAAGTGAATCGTAGTTTTGAAAACAGAGGTTACGGTGCTTTTAAAGAAAAGATATCATTTGAAAATCCGTAACATCCCTCAAGATATACATTTAAAAGATACTTACGATTCTTTGGTTTAGAAAAAGGTATGGTTCGGATGACGCATCTACATCGACTATCTAGTCCTACAGAACCCTAAGCGGTAATATCGCTAAACATCAACCTAGGGTAGTTGTAGTAGCATATCACACTTAACTATCCTCTAGTTTCTAATATGACTACATAGTTATCTATGTTCTAACCCTAGTTTCATAATCTAGGTTCCCTAACCATACTCTATAAATCGGTTTTTCCCTCAAAAGTTGCGGGGGTGCTATACGCCATCCACCCGACTTCCCCGGTAGATATAGATCTACTCACCTGTCTTCGCTCGCCCAAATCGATGACGCCACGCTTCTTCGCCTCGGAATCCATGCGAGGGTACCAACAATAATAACCAATCGCAATACGTATTAAAATCGACGCAGAAAACCGATACAGCGCACAGTGTGCTCACAGGTTAGAACCTATGGCCTAAACGTGCAAATCAATCAAACAACCCCTGTTGTCGATGTGCGAACACCCGACAACCAAATACAAATCCAAATATCAAGAAAGTGCATTTAAAAATACGGAAAACATCGCCTAAAACACACCAAAATGCTCCCAGATTTTTCCCAGATTAAATTTAGCCAAAACGGCTTATAGGAGGGGTCTAATTTAGTGCAAAATGAGCCCTGGAACAAAAATGAACCCATTCCCTTCTACTCTGGCCGCAAATTGTGGCCAGAATGATTAAATCTACGGCCGGGGATTTGAATTAGGGGCTCGGGTCTTGGTGGTAGCTTCCTAGGTGCCTGCACGACTCACTGTCGGCTCAATTTTATTTTAGGGGTCTCGGGGTGATAACAGATTCCTAAATACACTCCCAGATTTGCAGTTCTCCCCGATATCGATTCACTAAATCCGTAATCTGGGTTTAACTCTTAGGTCTGGTCCAAAATAACATCCCCCAAGGGGTTCTAAGGTCACCACAATCCTCAATTTCATCTTTGATTTCAAATCTAACCTAAACCCTAACTTGAAGTTTCAAAAGTCTATCAAACGACACTATATCGACATGAAACTAGAATGGATGCAATAAGAATTGAAATACTAAAATAGGGGTGCAGAAATTACCTTCTTTGGCAACTCAAGAAAATTCTTGAGTTGCTCAAAGTCCTCAAGATCCTCTTTTTCTAGGTCCAATGCGATCCCCTCGAGCTTGTGAGCAAGTTTTGTGAAGTCGAAATGGGGTTTTGGCTTTTGATTTCATGTAGATTTGGGGATTGAAGATGAAGGAGGGGAAAGGGAAGGGCAGGAGCAGCAGCAGCTCATATGGAAGGGGGAGAGAGAAATGAGATCATGAAATGAGGAGGATGGTTCAAAAAAGAGAAGGGTTGACTCTCACTTTCTCTCTCATCATCATACCTTCACTTTATCTCTTTTCTTTTCTTTTCTTTATTTCCTCTCACCCTATGGTAAACCCTAAGCAACCATGCACCCAAAACATGTAACAAGTGTAACAAGTGTGGAAAATGATATGTGCACATTTTTGCACCAAAAATGCTAAAAATCCAATTAGCGATTTTTAATCGCGATTAACACTAAAATAGCATATAATTAACCATAAAAGCTTAAAAATGACTTAATTCCACAAAATACCCTATTTTAGAATTTTCCAAAATTTTTCTAAAATCTTCCCCATTTATCGGTATTTAATTATACCGAAATATTAAAATATTCATTAAAATAATATTAAATTATAGAAAAAATAAAATAATATTTTTTTTGAAATGTTACATGACCAGAGCGTGATTCCAGGGGCATATGATTGCATAGAGGCGTTGTTTTATTGTTTCTTCACGCCACGAGCGTTTGATGGATCGCTTTTACAAGATTTCTCGAACGTGCGGATCAGCACCAGAGGATTGGGCCACTTCAAGAGGCCAGCCAGGTTGTGATGACCGTCAGAGCACAGATTATTTTAATGATGGAGGCACTATTCAGCATGCGGACGAATGAGCCAGTGATTTTGGCGAATGAAAAGATATCGCCCCAGATGTTTGAAGCTAACGCCGCACGATTTATACTTCGAGATATGATAGGAGATTGCTAGTCACCAGAGATGAAAGACTATGACATGTAATTCATTGCCTACCCCGATGCGAGGTCATCAGATTAATTGATTCCAGCTAGAGACGACTTCACGCAGATACGTTGAGAGTCGATAGAGACGATCGAATGTCAGGAACCCACTTTCCAAGTTTAAAGTATTCGGAAAACAATGAAAGCAATTCTACGGACCCTCTAGAAGAATGAAACCCTAACTCGATTTAATGTCCATGGAACACCAGTGAACCTTAGGGTTTGCGGCAGTTTAGCGGTGCCATTAGTGAGGCTTGGGTCTGCCCTTCTACGGTTGGTCCATAGGTGCTGTGGCATATATTCGATACTATTAAACTGTACCCAAGGTGTTGAGCTCTTGGGGGATTATGAGGTTTTGACAAATCGATCAGATGATTCGACTTCATTCGGATATCAGGTGATGAGATGCATTGCTTGGGAAACTCCAGATACGAGTATAGCCGTTGGAGCGCAGTCCATGCACCCACGAAGAGACCTGTCCGAAGCAGTCGACATTAGAGAAAAGTCGAGTAAGAGGTTCGTACGAGATTTTGATGAGATGACGTTCCACTCTACCGACATCAGAGATGTGATACAACAGCAAAAGCGTTGACTATGGATATATCTTCCAAGCGGAGTTGTGATGAGTATGCAGCCATTCCGGAACAAGAAACAGATACAGATTTAGTAAGAGATGATAACTTCCGGGTAGTTCAGCAGAAACGAGGTTTGGGGAGAGATCTCGACAGGACCTTTCTGGAATGCTATACGAGAAGATTTGGACCCAGGATCGGTCATATTGCACACACCCAGCAGGCCAGAGTTCACCATCTTCAACGAGACATGTTATGAGTAACCATGATAGTTGACCAGAGATCTTTAGACGATGTGTCAGAGCGGACTGCTTCCGTTATCATTTCTATATTGGACCGTTGAGCCGAGGAGCTATGTACTTAGAAATTCGCAGTGAGAGACGAGAGCCTGAGGGCACTTGGCGATAGGCCATGATCAGGAAGCAAGTAGATACCTTGCTCTGCTAGCATTGGGTGCACCGACACCTTCTCGACCTTGAAGGAAGGACATCGACGATAGTATTTATGATTTGTGATTTCGTGAGTTGACGATCATGTATCCGTCACTTTGGATTTTAGTATATTTGGACGATTTATTTGCATGATTGAGATTTTGTGCACCACAGTTGCACTTGACTTCGATTTGGTGTCATTCGAGATGCTGATTTTGATTTCATACCTATGGTATGCATATGATTTGACTTATGCTTTCGGCATAGTTTTCATGCACTTTTAGTATTTTGATTTGCTTTTGTGCACGCCGATACACAGGATGGTGAGATTTTATACCACGGTATACCTGATTGGGATTTTGATTGAAATGTGTTGTAAACCGTCGATTTCGATTGTGATAGTCGATATTCGTTTTTATGCACATTGTGCACTTGATTTGGATTTGCGCATACTTAAGGCGCTTGATGCGATTTAGGTGCACAGTAGATGCACTAAATTAAGATTCTATGTGCATATCAGATACACCTGGTTTTGCTGTCAGGCACACACGTTGCCTTTGACAGGTGTTTTCGTGCACACCTATTGCACTCAGATTTTGTTTCCGTGCACATAATTGGCGCATTCATGGATTTCGATTTCCGTGCGCACCAGACGCACGTGGCATTCATATATATATTTGGGATTGATTCTTTTGGAGAAGTATATTTTATGATACTTAATATTTGGTTTAATACTGAGCAGGACTAGTCAGAGGACAGTACCTGAGTATATTTTTGCATGCATTGATAGTTATCGAAGGGATTTCCAAAGAGGAGCTATAGTCTCAGTATTTACCTACGTGTCCGAGATGACACGAAACATTTTATAAAAGAAACCCTTCTAAAATTGCTTTCAAAACGGCGGGACGTGCATATTAAACAAAGAATGTATATATATAGTTATTTTCTTACAATAGACGTCCGCCACTGTGCAGTGTTGCGAACATCGCACGGCGATTTGAAAAATGTTTGGCATGCATTGCTTCCAGATGTTTTAATGATGTATATCATGTTGGTTTTCGTATTAGATCTTGACATTTATGTCTTCCCTTAACTCCGATGATTGCGGGATGCTTGACGGAATTTTGATTTTTGTTTATATATCCGTTTTCCATATGCATGCGTTGCGCTACGATTTGTTTTATGTATTTATGATTTCGGAGCCCCGACGACTTGATGGTTTCGCAGAAATGTTTTAGTATTTGCGGGGAGTTTTAATTTAAATTCGGAGACCGAATTTCTTTAAGGGGGGAAGATTGTAACGTTTTGAAAATCGTTTCGGTGAAATTTCGGAAAAATCGGTAAAATAAGGGGGTTTTCCGTAAAAAGTCAAAATATAAATATCTTTTAATATAAATTTAAATATATATATTCTAGCTATATAATTGCTAGTATTTGGTGTTTATTGAGCCACTGGTAAAATTTCTAATTTTCTGAATTTTTTTCCGAAATTAATTATTTTTATATTATTTTAAACCGTCACTAATACATTTAATTAGGGAAAATTACAAATTGGAATGAGTTGAAACAAATTTTGTGCATCATAACACATTAAAAAAAAAATTTAACATGTTGTTTTTGAATGAAATGAAGCTGTCAAACGGTTTTAGAAAATATCGAAGAAAAAAAGGCGTAAATAGTGAAATTAATGTAAATAGATATTGGGGTATAACATTTATCATTTTTCCCTCACCCACACTCACCCACACCCTCTCTCCTCTCCCCAAATCAGCAGCCCAAGCTGCCCCCACTCCCATTTTCCCCACTTGAAGATTTGAAAAGAAAAGAAAACAAAGGAATGAAAGAAATTAGATAAATGAGGTATGGGCATTTGTTTCTTTAGTTGACTTGGACTTTTCCCCACCCCACTCTCTCTCCTCCCTTACCCACATGTTGGGCGAGCCCCCTTCCTCCCCAAACTGTAGCAGCCCCCTTGTTCCCTCCTCTCATTTCTCATCAAAAATTCACAAAAAAATGCTTCAAAATCCACAAAAAAATTCAAGCAAAAACTCAAATCCAACTTCTACCCATTTTCCCTTATCCTATCAAGCATGGATCTTAGTGAAAAGTTTGCATTTTGGAGGTCATGTTGCATGCTAAATCTCATGGTTTGTGAAGGTATAACTCTAACCCTTTTTCTTAATGTGATGTTAAATACTTTAATCAAACATAATTAGTTGATAATATGGGTTTAAGTGAATGTTTGTAAAATCTAGTAAGGGTTTGTGTTTTCAATTAGGTTTTTTTATTACATCATTAGGGATGCAATGTTTAGCTTAACATCTTAATGTATGTAAAACCTAGTTTGGTTGATTAAATTGCACTTGTTATATGTAATTTGTCCAAATCACATATAGTTGTAAACTAGGTTTTGGTAATTAATTCAAAATTAAGAATTTAAAATATGGTTAGGGTTTTTATCATCTCATTAGCAATATAATGTGTAGTTTAACACTTTAGGGCTATACAAAACCTAGTCTAGTTGTTGAATTGAGAATTTTGTTTTAAAAATGTTAAAAGAATTGATATTTTTGCAAACTAGAAATTTTGTTTAAATACAAATTGATGAGATTAAAATATGAAAGTGATTTGTATGACTTAATTAAGATGTTTAATGAGCATTCTGGCCATTAGAATCGTTAAAATGTGTAGATTGGTTAAAACATCAAGTTTTGAACCGAAATGGGAATTCGTGCTAACTAGGTTTTGTTGGATATATGTATGCCCTAGAGGCCATTATATGATAGTGGATGTATTTATACATGTATGTATATATATATATATATATATATATATATATATATATATTCGGTGTATATTCTTGCTCGACATGATAGTATGCTATCGGGTTCTTCTTTATCTGATATGTTGACTTGATCATGTTTTTATTCATCCATGCATGTTGATAAAGCCCTGAGGATATAGGCTTGACTACTGTGATTATGATGGAGATCATACTAGTGGGACATCTGTAGTTTATAAGCATATCCTGAAAAGTCCCTAGTCGTAGGTGTATCGATATACTAGAGTAGACTAGCGTATATGATACTAGACCCATATGATGGGCGATGGATGTTCCCACATTAATCGATGTTTGACATCGAGATCATATACGGGTGCTCAGTGGTGACTGGGTACACTGGACGGACTCACCGAGAACTCCTATATGGAATTATATCTATCGTTGGATAGCAGTTCTCAGGTGACACTGGTACAGGTTAGTCTGTAGACCCGAGATCGTCATAGAGTCTTGTGTGTTCTCTCACTGTACTTTGATTACCACCCTACCACGGCTCTACTGAGTCGTGCAAACAGGTAGCCGTTGGGTACAGTCCCGAGACACACGAAGGCGATGAGCGATAGGAGGGGTTTCGTCTCTCCCGGTATTGGGAGTTGATGCTGTGCTGTGCTCGATTGGCTATATCAGTAAGTCCATGGCCAGGGCTATTGAGATTTACTGATAAGTGTTATCAGTAGTTTCTCGATCTGTTATAGACCATTCATCGGCACGACTTATTAAGTTATTGGGGTCGACGTTACCATCCCTAGACTAGATATGCAGCATATCTGACGAAGAGACCGGACTGTACGGTAGTGTTGCCGGTTGGCTCGATGGGAGTTGTGACAGGTTCGCTTGTTTTCTTCTGATCGCTCAATACCCGGGTGGCCGTTACGTTTGGCTGACCGCTTGCGGCTTGCTGGTGTTTGATATGATCATCACCCACTGCCGGCGTATTGACGAGTCTTAGAGTCCCACAATGGAGTTGCCTAGTCCAGGCGAAACGATGTGGTGCGCATATGAGATATGCGCCTGGACCCCGTTAAAATGCGCGTATGAGATACCGTATATTAATCGGGCGGTTTGCTTTTGGTCGGGTCATATGTGATATGACCGGTTTGCTAAATCAAGTGTTGATTTATCATTAACCATTAGTTTCTCACTTTAAACCCTTTCTTGTCTTTTTGTTGTATGCATGCATGTATGCATTTATTCTCATTCATGCACATATTGATGTGCATGCACACATACATGCATACATAATTCTATCATGGTTGTTGATATAGTGGATGGTGGCAATATAAGACTCACACCATATATATATAAATATATAGATATTATTTATTTGGAAAAAAATGGAAATGGAAATTGTTATCATGGTTTATTATTTTATTCATTCACTAACCCTTTGGTTTAACCATGATTCATTTTCTATGGCCATTTTTGTTCCAAAACAAATATCTAGATATTTTATAACTATGGTTAAGAATGAGAAAGAGAAAATATATATATTTTCATTTCTCATTTTTATTCTTATGATTATCATTATCTTGAGTTTTTACAAGCCATCATCTTCTTCCTCCTTTCTCACTTGCTCTCTAGTTTCCTCAAGTGAGCAAAAGAGTCATCAAGTTAGGGTTTTGAAGTGAGAAAACAAACCACATCACCATTCTACACTAGTCTTGCCCATTAGTCTAGAGTGTTAGCTTCTACTTCTTCTCTTGATCTAGTGGAGCTTCAAGCTTGGACAAAGAAGACTCCGGGTGGATCGTCGTGGACCTAGAGGATCTCAAGTGAACCTTTTTCCAACTCTCAAATAGACAAGGAGTCTAGCGTAGAGAGCTACAAAGGTTGTACTCTCAAAAACCCTAGCTTTTACTACTTGTGTTATTGTTAAAGTTATGTTACCCTATATTTTCTAGCATGATCCTTAAGATAGTTTCTCTAGCACCATATAAAATTTAAATATGGCATGTGTGTTGCCTCCAAACCTTTGTAGTGGTGCTGTAGGAAACCCTTCAGGTTTCTGGGAAATAAAACGATTTGTTTAATTTTATGGTTTTGATGAATTAAACCCTATTTCTTATATAATTAATGAGTTTTGAACTCATGATTGGTGTGTTTGGGTTTTTTTCGATGGTTTGACGTTTGTACATCGACATCGAGAGTTGGTTTGGCTATTCTTGCATGCGTAGGCGATAGGTTTTGACCTATGCGTGATACGCGTGCCGATTTGGTTTTCGTATGCCGTTTCGGTTTCGAATTGGGTTTTTATGCGATACGATACGTTGTGACTTGTAGGTACCCCATGTGGACTTCGAGACGACGAGCAAGCGCGTGGCGACGTCGGCACCTGCGAGCGAAGATCAGGTGAGTAGATTTATATCTACGGGGGGAGTCGGGTGGATGGCGTATAGCACCCCCGCAAAGTTATGAGGGATGAGGTGATGTGGTAACGATATACTTTTATATGTTATTGTGAGATATGAACACCCAGTAAGAGAAGTCTTAGGAGCTTATGAGTTTAGGGTTAGCGAGAATTGAAGAAAGAACTTTAGCGGATTTCTTAGTCACGAAACCAAAGAGTAAGGATTTGCATACACGCGCACATATACACTTGCATATATCATTTTCTTGTGCGTATATGGGAATGTGTATATGTGTATATACGCATGGGTATGGGACTATGCATATATACATTCATATACACATGCATGAATGTTGAGGATATTGTATGATATTTGGAGATGAGTCGATGAGATTGGGCTTGAGGCCATGAGATCGGTGATATGATATGGTCCGTATTTGAGATACGACATGATATTTTAGCGGGTTCTTTAGGAGTGGTGTTTTCATACACACGCATGCATTTCATAGATGGTATCAGTATTGTACTAGATGTAGATTAGTGCCCCGATCATGATATTTGATAAAGAGGATACCAGATGATTAATGTGATAGATGTGACATTTGACACGTACCCAGATTTGGGAGGCCGTACGACGGATTTACCGTACGAGCTATATATTGACGATAGATCCGCACTCTTGATTCGAGGATGTCATATGATATGTTGTTTCGTACATGATATTATTAAGACGGGATCACCGACTATAATGCATGTATATATATATCGACTCAGATTTAGGTGGTTTCCATACCCCTTTCGATTGGTTGTTAGTTAGACCTGCAGTTTACCTAGTAGATGTTAGACTGGACCCGAGTCATACCTATTTCCAAAACTAACGAATCGTGAGGATTTTAAAGACATGTCAAGGGATACTACGGATATTTCAAAAGATGTACCTTTTCTTAAAAACATCGTAGCCCTTATTTTCAAAACGCCACGATTCGTACTATTTCAAACGACAAATCAGTATAACACGGGTGTAGCGATGTAGATTCCTTATTGTTACGTTATCATTCATGTTCCGCATTTTATTGTTGCAATTACTACTCATTCCCATTTATCATGTTGTTATCGTCACATTGCATGTTTATTGTGTACTTAGTGTTTATGAATCATGCTGTCAGGACACCAGCACCATTATCAATGATGCGTATGCTCCACATACACTTATTTGCCGGCTCACACACATCATCATCGGTAATTACCATGTCACGTACACTTTAGAAAATACCATTTCATTGACAAAGCTTGATAGCTGATGTTGCAATATGTTATAGTTTTCATATGCTAGTTAAACTATTGCATTCATTGCATGATATCAGATGCATTCATATATTCATTGGTTATACAGTATTATGGACATTATGTCGGTTTTCACTTTCATTGACATGGTTATTTGATGTTTTCGGATCTGTCTTGAGATTTTCTGGATTTGGGAACCGCATGTGAAAGTTTTATAACTGATGATGTATTTTAAAGAGAAAAATGCGGTTTTTCTTTGATATGATGAGTAGTGTCCACCATGATGTTTTCTCGGTTCTGAGATAGTTTTCGAGACCCGATTCGAGGAGTTGGATGAACCATCTCCGGGTACATGGTGGACCCGGTATGGTACCCCAGGGAAAGAAGTTCGAGTAGTAGACGATGAGCCCGGCAGGGGCAGACTGCCTACCGGTGATTTTACCTGGCGCGGCGGATATCCGGAGAATACCGTTCGTGGCCGTGAGATTGATGATATGGGCTGATCCGTTCTGCCGGAGCCCGCAGGCCGATCCCGTATATGATACGGATGCCTGAGATATTGATATTTGAGATTGAGATTTGAGATATTGTGATTTGATACTGTGATACTGAGACTTATGTTTTGTGTCGATGCTTGAAACTGATTTCTCTGTTGCATTCATTGATGATACTTGATTGATATAAATATAGAAATCTCATTGATAAAAGAAAACAGTTGTTTCATTCATGATATATTCTGTTTACATTCGTAATGCATTCATATATCATATATCTGATATGTTGCTATCTGAGGCACTGACATGAGCATGTAGTATTACACTATACATAGCTGGACCAGGATTTTTTTATGGATATTACCTGATATGACCTAGGATAGCGTTATGCATTCGATTTCTACTCGTAGATGTTTTCTACTCACGAGTTGGAAACTCACCCCCGTTGTGCCACAGTTTCTTGCAGGTTTTGCCGTACAGGTTTCGTTGCGGCTTTGTTGGCACACTGTTCCTTCCGGGTGATTGCTTTGGTAGGTGGGTTCTTTGCATCAGGACCACCATTGTTATTTATTATTTCAGTTGTATCTAGAAACTCCATCAACCAGATTGTATATTTGAGAGTTAGAAGACCATATTTGTTATTCTTTCGACCTTAGAGTCGCGCGTTGTATTATTCTTGGGTTTTCTTGATGTTTTGAGTTTTTTTGAGTTTTGATCCTCGCCCTTGGCGTTGTATATTATATTGCTTGCGTGGTTGTGGGCATTGATTGACGAAGAGCTAGCTCCCGCTTGGGGATGCCTTTTTGTTGCATTTCGTATACTATTCATGTTGTATCCCGTTTGGGGCCAGTTTTTACAAAGGAGACTCTGCCGAAATTTTCAGAAAATACTTGCTTTAAATTGGTTTTTCCTTCAATCTACTCTTCCTTGGTTTTGATTTCTGGGTTTTGGCTTACTTAGATTACGTACGCCTCGAGACGTTTCGTAATTTAAGTGCCGGTCATGTTCCGTACTTTTCGGGTCGTGACATATTGGATACTGGGATTTATGTTTTGTGTCGATGCTTGACACGGATTCTATGATGATTTCATTGATGATACATCAATTTTTATATACAGAAATCTCACTAAATAAAGAAAACAGTTTTCTCATTCATGATATATTATGTTTTCATTTTAATGCATTCATACATTATATATGTATTATGTTGCTACCTGAGGCACTGACACGAGCACTTGATATTACACTTATGTGTAGATGTTTCAGGGTTTTATTATATTGAGAATATATTATTGTATGACTTAGGATAGAGTCATACATGCGATTTCTGCTCGGTGATGTTTTCTACTCACGAGTTGACAACCCACCCCCGTTGTGCCAAAGTTTCGTGCAGGTTTTGTCGTACAGATTCCTTGGCGGCTTTGCTGGCACACTGCTTCATTCCGGATGATTGCTTTGGTAGGTGGGATCACTTTCATCGTGACCACCATTGTACTTTATTTACATTCAGTTGTATCTAGTAAACTCCATCAACCAGACTTGTATATTTAGTAGACTTAGAAGACCAGTGTGTTTATTTTTTGACCTTAGAGTCGCGCTTGTATTATTATGATTTTCTGGTGGATATTGCTTTTCTTGATGAGTTTTGATCCTAGTCCTTCGGCGTTGTATATTATATTGCTTGCGTGGTTGTGACCGACAATTGGCGACGAGCTAGTTCCCGCTTGGGGATGCCTTTATATTATGTATGTTTGTACCCGTTTGGGACCAATATTTACAAAGGAAACTCTGCCGAAATTTTCGGAAAAGATTTGACGTTTTAAAAATGCTTATTACGACTTTTAAAGTAAATTTATATGTTAACTTTTAAATGAACTTTTCCTGCACTCTCTTTTAAATGGTTTAGATTTTTGGGCTTTTTGCTTACTTGAATTAGATGGGGTCCTATAGACTCATATGATTCAAGTGCCAGTCACGTGCCATTTTGGGTCATGACAAAGTTGGTATCAGAGCGCTAGGTTTAACCTTGGTTCGAGTCTATGTTTGACTATGCGGAGTCTAGGGTGTGTATATTTATATTCGGAACCTAGGCTTGACCTTACGGAACTTAGACTTGGTCGAGGGGGTATTAGACCCGAACTTTCGTCGCATAGGTTGACCTTGGTTGATGGAGTAGGTGATTTAAGTAGAGTGACATACCGTTTGTATGTTCCGCGGCATACTTATGATACACTACTCCACTTAAGGAACCTTAGGATGTACATTTCTTTGCACCGTATTATATTCATTCCTATGATCTATCCTCTTCGATATCGGTTTATGGTTTGTGTTACCACGATTCCACGGGCAGAAAGAGCTGCGGCTAGAGTTGCGGTCTGCATGAGCTCGTCTTGGACGAGGACTGACCATGCCGTAATTCCGGTGACACACGATCGCATAGATGTGTCGTTTTATTGCGTTTTTCATACCATGAGCGTTTGATGAATTGCTTTTACAAAATTTCTCGAACGTGCAGATCAGCACCAGAGGATTGGGCCACTGCTAGAGGCCGGCTAGAATGTGATGACCGTCAGCGCACCGTTATTCTTGATGATTGAGGCACTGCTTAGCGTGCGGAAGAATGAGCCAAATGTTGCTGCGACTAACAAGATACCTCCCCAGATGTTTGAAGCTATTGCAGCATGAGTTTATACTTAGAGATATGATAGAAGATCGCTAGTCACCCAATGATGAATGATTAGTACATGTGGTTCGTTGCATACCCCGATGAGAGGTCATCAGATTGATTGATTCCATCTTGAGAAGACTTCACGCAGGTACGTTGAGAGTCGATAGAAGGCGATCGAATGTCAGAAACCCATTTTTCCAAGTTTAAGGTATTCGGAAAAACATGCAAGTAATTCTGTGGACCCTCTAGAAGAATGAAACCCTAATTCGATATAATGACCATGGGAACGCTTTTGAACCTTAGGGTTTGCGGCAGTTCCGTGGTGCCATTAATGAGGCTTGAGTTTGCACTTCTACGGCTGGTCTATATGTACTATGGCATGTACTAGATATTATTAAACTGTACTCAAGAGTTGAGCTCTTGGGGAATTATGGGATTTTGACGAATCGATCGAAAAGTTCGACGACGTCCGGATATCATGTGATGGGATACATTACTTTGGAGACTCCAGATATGAGTGTCGCCATTGGTAGCGCAGTCCATACAGCTACGAAAAGACGAGTCTGAATCAGTCGACGTTAGAGAAAAGTGGAGTAAGAGGTTCGTACGAGATTTTAACGAGATGGCGTTCCACTCCGTTGACATCAGAGATGTGATACGCATGTGATTGATTCGAAAGAGTGTTTGTTTGTAGTTAAAGTAACCGCAATCAGAACAGTGTCGCGTGTAGCTAGACCGAGGTGAGTACGGGTCGTCCTCAGGAAAACGTGGAACCTTTTACTCTTACTTTAGATGTGTTGAAAGAGAGGAGGAAATAAGAATTTTGTGAAAAGTTTCTAGATCTACGTTAAGCAAGAATGCAAAAATATATATCTAGATTATTTTAGAGATTTAGATAATATAATAAGAGGGGTTGTAGGGTTCGTTAGGATTTAGTAGTCATGGACGATTAATTAAAAGTTACCCTTTTTATCCATTAATAGATTTAAAACTAGAACGACGGTGATGCGTGTAGATTAGGGTTTCTGGAGGGAAAAGGAATCCCACTCTTAACCCTTATCTCGACACGGAACTCCGTTCAAATCTAGCCTTTACCAAAACAATCATTAATCTAATCTCTAATCGCGGTCGGAACTAGCAAAGAATTGCTAGCGCGCCCGATTAGGATGTTAATAATTCTTTTGATAAAGTTCATAAACTTTATAGGACTTAAACAGGGTTTAGGGATGTTCATCATTCATTAGCCTACCCTAATCCTACGAACCCTAACAAGCGGAGAATTACTCGTGCATGTTGGGATAAGAAGATGAAAAGACAGAGAGGGGAAACATAATGTAAAATGCAAAAGAATTGAATAAAATAACTACCTTTATTAATCACTTGAACAATCTACACTTTATTCCGTAGAAAATGATTACAAACTAGTTGCTTCTTGATCTTTCCTAAGGAGGTAGACGAACAGTTGATGATCAGCCTGGATGCGTGAGCGTCTGGGGCTTCGTGATCGCGTCGGCTTGATAACTTTTCCAAGAGGCTCTCGGTGCCCTTTTATAGTGCAAAGCCAGAATCTTATTGTTGAAAACTTGGTAAAATATAGTTTTGATTCACCCCAAAAAATCTTGTGCTCTGAATCTCTAAATTTGCGGCGGATCCGCGGCCCACGGGGGGAGGGGGGGGGGTTGGCCGCGGATCCGCGCTCAAGGGGTGAGATCTCTTGATGAGTTTTCTTGGGCTTGCATCTTGTGACATGTGGCAATCCTAGGCACCTTCAGAATTCATAAATCTTCTCTCGGTTGCTTCCAGACTTGGTCTCCAAGTTTTGCTTCTTAATTTGGCAAGATTTCTTCAACAACTTGATTTGTTTGATAAATTCTACATAACAACTTGGAAAATTCTGCACAATAATCTCAAATAATATTTAGTAGGCTTATTTCTACTAGGATTTGGTCAATAGATTTATTTGCATACATTTTCCTACCAAATACTAATTAAAATATATTAACACATGGAAAATAGTGTTTTTACACATAAACCCTCATATGTATAATATATTATAATAAAGTCCTTTTTTAATATGAAAATGGTAGGAAAAATGTAATACAAATGTGCAGTTTTATCAACTGAACAAATACCCCCAAACTTATCTTTGATCGTCCCGAGCAAACTAGTTTATTCAAGAGGAGAAAAAGAAAGGAGAAAACTAAGCACACTTTCGTAGGCAGACACGATTGCACTGAGCACGTGCAACAAGCTGTTAAACCTCTAGGTGTCCCTAGTAGGAGGAGTGTTGTCTCCTGAGGGTTTTCAGCGGATTACACCCAAAAAATCCTATAATAAAAGAGAGATGGTGAAATTTACATATAAAGATAAGAACCATAAAAGAAAGACTTTGAAAATAAGAGTTTCCAACTATACTAGCTTTTCAGTTGTCATGAGCCCTATCTTAATAGTCATGAAAAAATGTTAGAAATCACATCATCCCTCAATAAAACATCGTCTTTATTCTTCATTCCTACCTTTCATCCAAACATTGATCATATAACCCCACATGTGTGTAAAGAACATCCCTACACTCGGAGAATTCAATTCAAGCTATCATACTCTTGTCCATCTACCTTAGTACTTTTTAATTTGATGAATATTAAGATTTGCTCACACATTTTCATGCGACCGTTAATATTTCTTAAGGTACTAACCGACCGATTACTCATGTGCTTGCTGATTAGGTGATAATATTTTCCTCGTCTTGCACCACCTAAGGCTTAGCAGTGACTCCCAGACCAGTTGGCCTTAGGGCACTAGGTGAAGAGGCACCCTCGCTATATTTTTTTATTGCTGCCTTGGCGATACAAAACCAGTGTTCATTTTTTTCTTTTCACCATTTTTTTCTTTTCTTCATTTTTTTATTTCCTTCATACTTTGGCTTTTAGACAAGAGCATTTCAAGGTATCCTCTACTATCCCGAGTTTCAAGACGTGTGTAAGTGCATATAGTAGGGTATCAACATTCAAATGTTTGGCTTCCAGAATAGAAACTATTTTTTAGACTTATTTTTATCCTCAGATTAGTGACTTCCTTCATCTTACTAACCCTTGGGACAACAGCTCATAACTACTTATTACTAGTTCGTTTAAGAAACTTCTAATTTTCTTGGTTTTCTTAAACTATTCCCATCTTTTGGATGTAATTTTTCACTTTCTACTCTTTTGTTATAAAAGATTTTTTTTTTAAAATTTTTGAAAACGTTGTGCTTATGCAAAGTATGATGCAAATTGATGTGTAAATAAGCACAAACCTCCCCCAAACCTGTTTACAGCAGTGTCCTCACTGATGTCATCCGTTAAGCTCAAAAAACCTGTAGACTTGGGAGGAAATTATTAATGGGGGCAAGAATATATGAAAGTGAAAATCCTCCCCCAAACTTATTTTAGGCTCACAATTTTGTAAAAATCATTTTCTTTCAAGAGCCAAAATATACCACCCCTCCCCCAAACTTGAGTTAAACATTTTTAATCTTTTAAAATCACATGAGGGGGTCAAGGTTATTGGTCAATGCCAAGCTTTGCAAAGACCGAAGGTCAACACCAACCATTCAAAAATTTTATCGATGAAGCACCAAGGTTGGTGGAAGAACATGTCACCTATTGACGTGAAGAAGTGGGGAGGTGACAAGAGGTGTATTGGAAAAGGATTGCGTCTCAATTTGGAAAGACGACACAGTGATAGTAATGATGGATTACTCGCATTGTCATGATTGTCCAAAAGAGGGGGTGGAGGTCCAATTTCTTCATCTTGGAGTTGATTTATCTCAACACCCGTGTCTTGTAAAAATGCGAGTTCATCAGCGAAAATTTCCTCAAAGCTTTCATCGATACCCCGAAAAATAATGTCATCAGAAAAAATGGGGTGATCGTCAGACTCAATATAAAGTTCCTCATTAGATGTTGACCCGGACAACTCGGTAGAAGAGTAAATGGTTGGGTCAAACAACAACATATGAAAAGAGTCTGTATCATGAGGTTGATCAAATTCGCTGCTGTCGACATCCATTAATTCGACAGAACACACATGAGCATAGGGTTCGGAGGGTTCACTTCCCAACTTGTAAATGTTAAGCTCAATTGACTTCTTTCCAAAGGATAGGGTCATAGAGCCGTTTCTACAATTAATTACTGCGTTGGAAGTGGCCAAAAAGGGTCGACCGAGTATCACCGGAATTTGATTGCGTGGGTTTGCTACAGGTTGTGTATCTATAACGATAAAGTCCACAGGGAATATGAATTCCCCGACTTTGATTAACACATCCTCTAGCTCACCCCTTGGTTGGGTGATAGATCGATCGGACATCTGAAGAGTGCAATGCGCAGGTTTTAACTCTCCGATCCCTAATTGCTCATACACAGAATACGGAAGCAAGTTAACACTAGCACCAAGATCGAGTAGAGCACGATTGATATTTTTACCCCCAATAGAAATTGAAATTGTAGGACTTCCGGGGTCCTTTCGTTTCTTGGGAAGTTGTTGTGTAAAAGCTGTGCTCACATTACTCGTAAGGAAAACTTTTTTAGGTACTTGAACTTTTCTCTTCCTAGTGCACAAGTCCTTTAGGATTTTCGCATATGACGGAACTTGTTGAATAGCATCTAGGAGAGGAATGTTTATGTTAACTTGCTTAAAAATTTCCACAATCTTCTCCATTTGTGGACTTGGTCTGTTGCCCCTTAACCTGTTTGGATAAGGTGCTTGATCAATAAGTTTTGGGTCCATCGTTTGTGGAGAAGACTGTGGGGATGGATTCGATCCCAAAATTGGAGTGGGAATCGACTTAGATAGATTTGGTGAAATGTTCGAGCCTTGGGGAAAACGGAGAATAGGCTCGGATGAAGGTGGGGGACTAGACGAATTAGGGGAAGAAGAAGATGAAGATGGGGTATCAAATGTGTCACTAACATCAAACTGCTCACCCACACGATTATTCAGCTCTCTCCCCGATCTCAACGTGGTAACAACACTCACATTATAACTTTGTGAGTGGCCAGGATTAGGTATGGGTTGAGATGGGAGTTTCCCTTTCTCTCTCGCACTCATTGCGGCGTTTAACTGTGTGATTTGGTTTTCTATTGATTTGATACTCTCACCATGGGAGGAGGAGTTTTTCGTTAGGGTATCAATAGAAGACCTCATCTCAGCCGAAATTTGCATGGATTGTTTCATGAACATATCCAAAGTTTGTGCAAGTGAGTTGTCAGTACCGGCCACTTGTAGTGTAGAAATGTTGGCCGGATTTTGGAAATTCTGTGACTGAAAGGGGGGCTGATTCTGTGGTTGTGGTTGTTGTGGAGGAGGTCTTTGATAATTGCTTTGTTGGTTTTGATTCCAAGCAAAGTTAGGATGATTCCTCCATCCTTGATTATATGTGGAAGAATAAGGATCGTTTCTAGGTCGCTGCTGAAAAGCAGCATTAGCTTGAAACGATGCATTCATAGGACATTCTTCCGTTAAGTGTGAAGGATCCGAACAGCAACCACAGACGGTCTTAGGAAGCGTGACCTGATTTAGGGAGAAAGATGAGAACTTATTTTCAATAGCGTCGAGTTTCTTCTGTATCGCTGCCATTTCGGCTTTTACTGCAATAGAAATGTCGAGCTGGTGAATACCTCCCTTAGTTGAAGGTGGTCATACGCTTTCCCACTGCAACGTGTGTTCAGCAAGGTCTTCCAGATATTTCCATGCTTCACCGCCATCTTTAGACATGAAATTGCATTGACACATTGTTTCAAGCATCTGCTTTGTCGCTGGATTAATGCCCTCATATATAATCCGACATAAATCCCATCTATTGATTCCATGATGAGGACATTGGACAAGCAAATCCTTGAAACGTTCAAAGCACTTCCAAAATGGTTCGTTGGGAAGCTGGGTGAACTGGTTGATCTCGCTTCTAACACGGGCAGTCTTATGGTTTGGGTAAAACTTCTTAAGAAATGCTATGACGAATTCATCCCAATTAGTGATAGAGTGTGCGGCAGTATTATAAAGCCATTTTTCTGCCAAGTCGCACAGTGTGAATGGGAGAAGACGTAAGCGCATAGCATCTAAAGTCAATTGTGAAGTACCCATCATTGCGCATACGTTCTCAAATTTGGTGATGAAAACGTACGCGTCTTCCGATTCAAGCCCGTGAAATTTGGGCAGCAGATTGATGTGGTGGGGTTTAATCTCGAAATTATCCCCGTTAGGTGGTGGAAAAGATAGACAGGTAGGAAGAGGACCACGAATAGGATAGCATCTCTCTTGGAGAGAGATGCGCGGTGGATTCTGCTCACCTGCGGGCGGTGGCAGCGTGGTGTTATAATTAGATGGAGTGCCGTCCATCACGGTCGATGTGGTGTGTGGTGGGGGAAAAGAAGATGAAGAAGTACGGACTTCGGCGTCGATAGCAGGAACGCGGACAAGACGGGCACTAGGATCCCGTGTCCAGCCGAGCATGCACTAAGCGGGTTTAGTGCAAGTGGCAGCGTGTGTGTGGTTTAAAAATTGGTTTGTTTTTGAAAAAGTGGGACTCAAGACAAATCTCCCTAAGATGCACAAGCAACCCTATGTAAGTCGATGTAGTACACCCCAGTACTTATGGGGAGGCGGAATTTTCAAAAACGATCAAGTTTAAACAATGAACATCGACTAACCGCTTGAATCGAAGCTAAACAAATAATAACCAAACACATAGCTATACTAAACTATAGTGTTAAGGGATTATACCGATCGAAACTAGTCCTTCGTCTTTGTGTCCTCCTTAGTTCTCCTCGACCTTCTCTAGGTAGTAGACGATCCACCCGAGAGCGAAACTCCAAGCTAAACCTCTAACTTGAGGTAACTAATCAACTTTGATTGCTAATCAAAGATGAAAGGATGATGTAGAGTGAAGGTTATGGATTGTTTAGTCTAGCTAATCCTTTGATCTCAACACATGAGGATTAAGGATTAGGGTTTGAAGATGAGAGCTTGAGGAGAGAGAATGTGAGATGAGATAATGAGAGAAGAGAGAGAGTGTATCATAATATTATGAAGCATTCTTATTTTTCAATAATGAATAAAGGAAATGAATAAGCATGCTTCATAAAATATCTAGTGGTGATTCATTAGCATGAGTCATTAAGCAATAAATGTGCATTAATGAAATGAATGAATCACCACCATGACTCACTTTCTTTCCAAAAGAAACCTCCTTAGTCACATCTTCTAGAAGCTTCTCGAGTAATTACGAGAACGCCCCTCCGATCCGTAAAAATACGGAAAAACTTTAGACTGTATAAATCCAATAACCAGATACCAGTAACTGGCTTAAACCAAAGCCGACTGGTAAAAACTGTCCGAAAGTCGTACGCGCGTAAACGCACGTATGCGTCCGAACCCTTTGTCGCAAAACCATGCAACCTCTATATCGTTTCGCCTGGAGTAGGAAACTCTCTGTGTGGGACTCTAGAGACTCGACTACTACGCTGGCAGTGGGTTTAACCACAGACCGCAAGCGGCACTAGCTGTACGTAACGGTCCCCAGGTAGTTGTCGATAAGAAGGCCGATGAGTAAACCCATCCGAACTCCTACTGAGTCTGATGTGACAATCTCCATACAGTCCGGTCCGTTCGTCCAAGACTATCGCATATCGGGCCTAGGGGGGCGGCAAGCGTCAGTCCCCTAATAGCGGTATAAGTCGTGTCGGAGTAAAACCCATTACACCCTGAGAAACTACTGGAACCTACCAGCAAATCTCGCTTGCCCTGGCCAGGGACTTTGCGTAATGGCTCTCTGACACAGCACGATATCTACTCCCAATACCGGGAGGGACAAATCCTGTCTAACCGCCACTGCCTCCAAGTGCTCGGGACTGCACCCAACTGCCACCTGTTTGCACGACTCCTTTGAGCCATGGTAGGGTAGCAATCTAAGAACAGTGGGACACACTCGAGGCGAAGTAGCAGTGTCAAGTCTGCGGACTACGCTGTACTCATGTCACCTGGGAACTGTTTACTGACGACTGGTATCAAACCAACCAACAGTTCCCTGTGAGTCCTGTCCGGTGTACCCGTAACCTAACGAGCACCTGTATACTATCTCCAGTACGACGTACTGACGGCTGTGGGACAGACCATCTCCCCAACTGGGATGAGAAGCGTACACACCAGTCTACTCCGGAGTATCGATGCTCTGTCTCGATAATCCAACGACCGGGGACCTGAATAAGGATGTGCTTGTAGACTACCCAGCCCCCACTAGTGTGACTGCCATCACAACGCTGGTAGACAAGCAAGATCCTAAGAGCTCTATCAATACGTACACTCACATATTAAGATAGAAGAACCAAGTAGCATACTACCATGTTTAGCAAGACTGTTATATACATGTGAATATCCCAAGCTTCCATTAAGTAATATACAAGCTAGTATGATACAGTAATGGCCTTCTAGGGCATAAACACTAACAATCTCCCACTTGCACTAGGGCCATGTACTGGCATATCGCAGACCAATGATCTCGAGCAGCCTCTCGAACTGAATCTGAGGAAGGGCCTTCGTGAATGGATCAGCAATGTTCTCTTCTGAAGCAACTCTCCGAACCTCGATCTCCTGACGATCAATGATCTCCCTGATCAGGTGATACCGCCTCAAGATGTGTCTGGACTTTTGATGGGACCTTGGTTCCTTCGCTAGAGCTATAGCTCCGTTGTTGTCGCAATACAGAGGTATTGGATCAACTATGGTAGGAACCACCTGAAGTTCTGTTAGGAACTTCTTCATCCAGACTGCTTCTTTTGCGGCATCGCAAGCAGCTATATACTCCGCTTCCATCGTCGAGTCAGCAACGGTGTCCTGCTTGGAGCTCTTCCAGCACACCGCCCCTCCATTGAGGGTAAAGACATAACCCGACATGGACTTGGAATCGTCCTTATCACTCTGGAAGCCGGAATCAGCAAAGGCCTCCAACCTGAGGTCTTTTCCGCCGTAAACCAAGAACATCTCCTTAGTCCTCCTCAGGTACTTGAGAATGTTCTTTACTGCTATCCAGTGTTTCTCCCCTGGGTCTGACTGATACCGGCTTACCACGCTTAGTGCGTAAGCTACATCTGGTCTGGTACACAACATCGCATACATTATAGAGCCTACCGCAGAAGCGTAGGGTATAATAGACATGCGTTCCCTTTCCAAATCAGTCTTGGGAGACATCTCTTTGGAGAGGGTGATTCCGTGACAAGCCGGTAGATTACCACGCTTAGAATCTTCCATACTGAATCTTTTCAGTACAGTGTCGATATACCTGGACTGCGAAAGTCCCAACATCCTCTTGGATCTATCACGATAGATCCGGATCCCCAGAATGTAAGAGGCATCACCCAGGTCTTTCATGGAGAACCTGTGTGACAAGAATCCTTTGACAGATTGTAGCATAGGAATGTCATTTCCTATCAATAGAATGTCATCCACGTACAAGACGAGGAATACGACACTTCTGGCCACAACTTTACTATATATGCACGGTTCATCTGGATTTTTGATAAAGTCATATTCTTTGACTGTCTCATCAAAACAGATGTTCCAACTCCGCGATGCCTGCTTTAGTCCGTAAATGGACTTAAGCAGCTTGCATACTTTCCCGCTGCTCCCACTCTGATTGAAACCCTCTGGCTGATCCATATAGACGCTCTCTTCTAAATTTCCATTCAGAAAAGCCGTCTTTACGTCCATCTGCCAGATTTCATAATCATGGAAGGCAGCAATAGCAAGAAGGACCCGAATGGATTTGAGCATAGCCACTGGAGAAAAAGTTTCGTCATAGTCCAAACCAGGTCTTTGACGAAAACCCTTTGCAACAAGTCTAGCCTTATAGGTTTCCACCTGTCCATCTACACCAATCTTTTTCTTGAAGATCCATTTGCATCCTATGGGTTTTACCCCATCTGGAGCAAAGTCCAAAGTCCATACTTTGTTGGTGTACATGGACTCCATTTCGGTCCGCATTGCATCTAGCCATCGTACCGAGTCGCCGCTCTGGATGGCCTGCTGGAAGTCAGTAGGTTCATCATCATCTATGATGCAATCCTCTCTATCCCCGTCTATGAGAAAACCGTAGTATCTCTCAGGCGGATGAGACGGCCTACTACTCCTGCGGAGGGGTGCGGGAATATTCTGTTCTTCTCGAACCTCTGGTTCTACCAAAATTTCAGTAGCTGTTTGTGGTTCTGGAATTTCTTCCAGTTCTATTTCGCTCCCACTCTTCTGATTTTCCAAAAATTCAGTTTCTAAGAAGCGGGCATGACGAGAAACAAAAACCTTTTGTTCCTCTGCGTAATAGAAGCAATATCCATGAGAGTTCTTTGGATATCCCACAAACTTACACTCTACTGAGCGTGCCTCGAGTTTGTCCGGATGCTGCTTTTTTACAAAAGCTGGACATCCCCACATCTTCAGGTACTGAAGATAGGGTTTCTTCCCACTCCACATCTGATATGGTGTGGTAGGCACAGTTTTGGTTGGAACTCTGTTCAAAAGATGTATCGCTGATTCTAGCGCATACCCCCAGAAAGATCGCGGTAACTCAGCATTACTCATCATGGATCGTACCATATCTAATAGGGTTCGATTCCGTCTCTCCGATACACCGTTGTGCTGTGGAGTGTACGGAGGAGTAAGCTGAGAGAGAATTCCTTTCTCTTTTAGGTAACCTAGGAACTCGGCACTTAAGTATTCTCCACCTCGATCAGATCTTAGTGTTTTAATACTTTTGCCTGTTTGGTTTTCTGCTTCATTCTTGAATTCCAGGAATTTCTCAAAGGCCTCTGATTTATGCTTCATTAAGAAAACATATCCATACCTAGAGAAATCATCTGTAAAAGTAATGAAGTAGGAATAACCACCTCTCGCATGTGTAGACATTGGACCGCATACATCACTGTGTATGAGTCCTAAGAGCTCGCTCGCTCTTACTCCTTGTCCAGTGAATGGAGTCTTTGTCATCTTTCCTTTGAGACAAGATTGACAAGTGTCATAAGTTTGATATTCGAACGTGTCCAAATATCCTTCTCTATGCAACTTAGTCAACCTTCTCTCATTGATGTGACCCAGTCTACAATGCCATAAGAAAGCTTTATTCAAATCTGGAGACTTTCTTTTTAGTGTGTTCTGGACATTGAAAATTTGGAGTTGGTTTAAAACATATATGCCGTTATTTAATGTACCGGACCCAATCAAACCATGATTAAGGTGGATGTTGACAACATCTCTTACAAACGTGAAATCATAACCTTTATTTGATAACAAGGAAACTGATATGATATTACACGTTAAGCTGGGTACAAAATAACAGTTATGTAAAACCAAAATATGTCCACTCGTCAATCCTAGGTGATAATCCCCGACGGACGCAGCTCCCACGCTAGCTCCGTTAGCAACCCTGAGGATCATATCACCTTCCTTCAGCACTCTACGGTTTCTCAGTGCCTGCAATGAATTGCAAATATGAGATCCTGACCCGGTATCCAATACCCAGGAAGTAGAGTTGATCGACAGACAATTCTCAATTACAAACACACCTGAAGTCGAAGCCACAGCCTGCTTCGGTTCCTGGTTCTTGGCGTTCCACGCCTTGCAATCCTTCTTCCAGTGCCCTTTCCTGTGACAATGGAAGCACTCATCCAGGCCAACTACCGGTGCTGCTTTCTTTTTCTTTCCCTTCCCTCCCACCTTACTAACACCTCCTCTAGGTCTGGGTGCGGCCTTCTTCTTCCTTCCTTTGGCCCTAGCCTTGGACCCGGAAGAAGATGAACCGCCAACAAACATAGCGGGTGTTTCCCTTGCCTTCTGCAAGGTGCCCTCTGCACTCCTTAACATGTTCAGGAGTTCCGCAAGTTCAACTTCTTTTCCTTGAAGATTGAAGTTGAGGATAAACTGGGCGTAGGTGGGAGGAAGGGACTGGAGAACAAGGTCTGTATAGAGCTCATTATCCAAAGTCGTCCCAAGGTCTGCGAGCTCTTCTATATAGCCAATCATCTGTAGGACATGTTCACCTACCGATGATCCGACAGCCAACCTCGCTCGAAATAATTTCTTAGAGGTCTCGTATCTTGCTATACGAGATTGCTCTCCATAAAGTTCCTTTGTATGGAGAAATATGCCATCAAGGGACATATCCTCGTGCCTCCTCTGATGTTCATTGTTCATCGAGGCAAGCACGATGCACTTGGCTCTCGCGCAATCTAAATCCCAGGTTTTGCGGATTTCCTTATCCGCATTACTGGATTTGGGACCAGGGACAGCAGGTGCCGTAGCGGTGAGGACGTACCCCAGTTTGTCATAGGTCAAAGCCATCTTGACATTCCGCAGCCAATCTTTATAGTTTGGCCCCGTCAGTATATTTTTCTCTAAAAGTAACTTAAGTCCAGTCATTTTCAGGGTCGCTGCAATTAGGAGAGAGAGAAGAAAACTCTTTAGCATGATGCTCTTGCAAGTTTAGAGTGGTTTTTAGTTTATCTAAACTGGATGGCTCCCACTGTTTCTCGAATCCTTCCTCAAACCATAAAAGAAGAATTAGCCAAGACTATTCTCACCGTACAATACTTGCTTAACCGTTCAGCCAGGCCGGTGTCGATACTTCGAGGGAGGTTTTCCAACGCTTTCGCGAAGTTCCTTAATTAAATAACCTCTTTTCTCTGGGGGCGTAACCCCGCTGACACTTTTCTGGACACCTACTAGGTTTATAGCATTGATCGTTAAGCGACGAATATCCTGATAAGTAGCATATACTCACAGTAGGATCGGGATCCAAATATCATCGTATGATAATGTTGAAGGAATCCTACCAACATTCATCAAACTCCAAATGGTATGCATCTCTTTGCAAATTTCAGTTTCTTTAGAAATTCCCGATATAAATTTTTGCCCCATGCTCTTATGACCTTGACGTATGCCAACAAATCATAAGTCACATGTCAAGTTCTGCCCATCATTATCTTGTTAATTTGAACCCACCCGTATATACCCTTGACGTATGCCAACAAGGTAATGCGACTGTCCCAAACCAACACATCTATCTATGCAACAAATGAATACCCCAGCAGCTACCAAACACTATGCCTTGACGTATGCCAACAAGCATAGCTTGAATACTACTGACCATCCATAAGAAATGACGGAGGGCTACGACTGGTTTTGGCGAAACCGTGAACGTAGTGAACTTGATATAACCGAAGGAACCTGATAGCTTTTAAAAGGAGTGGTTAAGTCTCCGCATTTAAAAATATCTGTTTTTAAAAATAACCGAGTGGTTTCTTTTAAATTGTTCCAACGATTTAAACTTTGGTTTGTTTTACTTTGCATTATAGATAATGCGTCCCATCATTAACCTATCATTGCAGAAAACAACGAAAATACAACGTCCTCTTATGCCATCCGCATTCGCCACGGGGTCCCGTCATCACCCGTTAGGTTACTTAACTAACGACAGAGCGGGGGCTGGGCTAGCGCGGGTGTAAAACATAAGTGGCGTCTAAATAGCTATCATAAATATAGATATTTAACATTCGTCTGACGCAATGATATTCATTCCAGAACACAGATAAACAATATTGGATTTGCAAGCAATCTGTATTTCTTTTGAGCCTGCAAGAAAAGACAGATTACACAGTTGTGATGAATAGCCGTTACCCCACCCTCGACCCCTACGGGTACGGCAAACTACCCACCCGGCAGTCTGTGTACCCCACCTTGGGTCAGTCCTAGGAGCAAAAACAGTAAAATGAAATAATACAACGGTGGCTACGACCGCAACCTGGAAGTGCCCCGCGAAAATAATATTACAACAAATTACATTTACAACAAATGAATTAAACGATAACCCATTGCTAACCCCGGCTATACACCACAACAGTCCAATACAGTTTATATGCACAAACAGATATAACCATTTCAGAAATGTACAACCCCCTGCCAACCGACATACTAGCAGTTAGGGGAGGTTTACGAACACATTAAACAATCACAGATATAATCCAATACGCAAATACTGTACAATTCGATCGAATAAACAACATCAATATTGCTCCAAAATCTGCTCTGTTAAACAGTAACCTGAGCAATAATTAAATATTCCAGAAAACCCAAAACACCACAGGGGACCCACCCAAAAAAAACGAGTTCCTGACTCGTCAACTCGGCCGCGGTTGCGCGGCGGATCGGTGGGATCCGCCGCCCTTCCGCGGCACTGTAGACGAATCAGAAGCCCAAATTTTTTGGGTGTTCTCCTGTGGTCATGTCAAGCTCTCTGAACACACCTGAAAAATTTTCTGACTTGATTTTAACTTCGACAGAAACTTGGCAGAATTAGGGTTTTGCGGCTTTGTTTTTCCGTTCGAAATTCGTACAAATTTGCAATTAAGTTATTTATTGTTTAGCGAGGCTCTGATACCACTGTAAGTCGATGTAGTACACCCCAGTACTTATGGGGAGGCGGAATTTTCAAAAACGATCAAGTTTAAACAACGAACATCGACTAACCGCTTGAATCGAAGCTAAACAAATAATAACCAAACACATAGCTATACTAAACTATAGTGTTAAGGGATTATACCGATCGAAACTAGTCTTCGTCTTTGTGTCCTCCTTAGTTCTCCTCGACCTTCTCTAGGTAGTAGACGATCCACCCGAGAGCGAAACTCCAAGCTAAACCTCTAACTTGAGGTAACTAATCAACTTTGATTGCTAATCAAAGATGAAAGGATGATGTAGAGTGAAGGTTATGGATTGTTTAGTCTAGCTAATCCTTTGATCTCAACACATGAGGATTAAGGATTAGGGTTTGAAGATGAGAGCTTGAGGAGAGAGAATGTGAGATGAGATAATGAGAGAAGAGAGAGAGTGTATCATAATATTATGAAGCATTCTTATTTTTCAATAATGAATAAAGGAAATGAATAAGCATGCTTCATAAAATATCTAGTGGTGATTCATTAGCATGAGTCATTAAGCAATAAATGTGCATTAATGAAATGAATGAATCACCACCATGACTCACTTTCTTTCCAAAAGAAACCTCCTTAGTCACATCTTCTAGAAGCTTCTCGAGTAATTATGAGAACGCCCCTCCGATCCGTAAAAATACGGAAAAACTTTAGACTGTATAAATCCAATAACCAGATACCAGTAACTGGCTTAAACCAAAGCCGACTGGTAAAAACTGTCCGAAAGTCGTACGCGCGTAAACGCACGTATGCGTCCGAACCCTTTGTCGCAAAACCATGCAACCTCTATATCGTTTCGCCTGGAGTAGGAAACTCTCTGTGTGGGACTCTAGAGACTCGACTACTACGCTGGCAGTGGGTTTAACCACAGACCGCAAGCGGCACTAGCTGTACGTAACGGTCCCCAGGTAGTTGTCGATAAGAAGGCCGATGAGTAAACCCATCCGAACTCCTACTGAGTCTGATGTGACAATCTCCATACAGTCCGGTCCGTTCGTCCAAGACTATCGCATATCGGGCCTAGGGGGGCGGCAAGCGTCAGTCCCCTAATAGCGGTATAAGTCGTGTCGGAGTAAAACCCATTACACCCTGAGAAACTACTGGAACCTACCAGCAAATCTCGCTTGCCCTGGCCAGGGACTTTGCGTAATGGCTCTCTGACACAACACGATATCTACTCCCAATACCGGGAGGGACAAATCCTGTCTAACCGCCACTGCCTCCAAGTGCTCGGGACTGCACCCAACTGCCACCTGTTTGCACGACTCCTTTGAGCCGTGGTAGGGTAGCAATCTAAGAACAGTGGGACACACTCGAGGCGAAATAGCAGTGTCAAGTCTGCGGACTACGCTGTACTCATGTCACCTGGGAACTGTTTACTGACGACTGGTATCAAACCAACCAACAGTTCCCTGTGAGTCCTGTCCGGTGTACCCGTAACCTAACGAGCACCTGTATACTATCTCCAGTACGACGTACTGACGGCTGTGGGACAGACCATCTCCCCAACTGGGATGAGAAGCGTACACACCAGTCTACTCCGGAGTATCGATGCTCTGTCTCGATAATCCAACGACCGGGGACCTGAATAAGGATGTGCTTGTAGACTACCCAGTCCCCACTAGTGTGACTGCCATCACAACGCTGGTAGACAAGCAAGATCCTAAGAGCTCTATCAATACGTACACTCACATATTAAGATAGAAAAACCAAGTAGCATACTACCATGTTTAGCAAGACTGTTATATACATGTGAATATCCCAAGCTTCCATTAAGTAATATACAAGCTAGTATGATACAGTAATGGCCTTCTAGGGCATAAACACTAACACCCTAGAACTAAGGTTACCTAGGTCCAGTCTCTAGACCGCTCCTAGACTTCCAAAGGACAAGCCGCGTGATCAATCCTCTACCGCCTCCGTACTATCCTTGTAGCTAGGTAAGTGCCAGGTAAGTGGGAAGGAACCACAGTAGTGGGCCTAATTAAAAACCACTAGCCTTTGACACACTTGCCTAGGCACTACAAAAGTAATGCGGATAAACGATAGATTACCCACGACCTTCCTCTGTCCTTAATGAGCGCGACAGTCCTTAGAGTCTGGTCTAGATATTTTTTAAATTATTGTAGGGTTGATGCAGATGCTCGGTTTATGATTTGTGGGGCTTAGGAAGGGTGATGAAATCTCCACCTAATCTTGATTTGGCCTTTGCCCCTTAGAGTCCGTATTAAAACATGCAAAACAAAACCAATCATAAAACTTTTGCAAAAAGATTTTTGAGCGGCGCGATTTTGCAAAGAATCCTGCAGAAGATAGATTTTATTGGATTTGAGAGGAGAGAGAAGGAGTTGAGAAAGATACCAGAGAAGACTTAAGCCCTAATTCCTCTGTTGTACCGCGTTTCCGCCGCACCAAGGGTACTTTTGCTGCGGTTCCGCCACGTGGCAGAGGGATTGCTTGATGAAATTTTTTGTATATCATTATATGCTCCTCTGGATCTCTAAAAATGTCTCTGTTTCCTGTTTTCCTTAATTCTGTGACTCCAGATTTCCTTGCAAAAATTCACGCACAAATCGTTAAATATGCAATTTGCAGTTTTGTGTTAATAATGATATGACTCGTCTAAGAATCCAACACAAATAGTAAAAATAAAAAATTACGCACGTATCCCCGGCAACGGCGCCATTTGATTGATTCGAAAGAGTGTTTGTTTGTAGTTAAAGTAAACGCAATCAGAACGGTGTCGCGTGTAGCTAGACCGAGGTGAGTACGGGTCGTCCTCAGGAAAACGTGGAACCTTTTACTCTTACTTTAGATGTGTTGAAAGAGAGGAGGAAATAAGAATTTTGTGAAAAGTTTCTAGATCTACGTTAAGCAAGAATGCAAAAATATATATCTAGATTATTTTAGAGATTTAGATAATATAATAAGAGGGGTTGTAGGGTTCGTTAGGATTTAGTAGTCATGGACGATTAATTAAAAGTTACCCTTTTTATCCATTAATAGATTTAAAACTAGAACGACGGTGATGCGTGTAGATTAGGGTTTCTGGAGGGAAAAGGAATCCCACTCTTAACCCTTATCTCGACACGGAACTCCGTTCAAATCTAGCCTTTACCAAAACAATCATTAATCTAATCTCTAATCGCGGTCGGAACTAGCAAAGAATTGCTAGCGCGCCCGATTAGGATGTTAATAATTCTTTTGATAAAGTTCATAAACTTTATAGGACTTAAAAAGGGTTTAGGGATGTTCATCATCCATTAGCCTACCTTAATCCTACGAACCCTAACAAGCGGAGAATTACTCACGCTTGTTGGGATAAGAAGATGAAAAGACAGAGAGGGGAAACATAATGTAAAATGCAAAAGAATTGAATAAAATAACTACCTTTATTAATCACTTGAACAATCTACACTTTATTCCGTAGAAAATGATTACAAACTAGTTGCTTCTCGATCTTTCCTAAGGAGGTAGACGAACAGTTGATGATCAGCCTGGATGCGTGAGCGTCTGGGGTTTCGTGATCGCGTCGGCTTGATAACTTTTCCAAGAGGCTCTCGGTGCCCTTTTATAGTGCAAAGCCAGAATCTTCTTGTTGAAAACTTGGTAAAATATAGTTTTGATTCACCCCAAAAAATCTTGTGCTCTGAATCTCTAAATTTGCGGCGGATCCGCGGCCCAAGGGGGGTTTGGACGCGGATCCGCGCTCAAGAGGTGAGATCTCTTGATGAGTTTTCTTGGGCTTGCATCTTGTGACATGTGGCAATCCTAGGCACCTTCAGAATTCATAAATCTTCTCTCGGTTGCTTCCAGACTTGGTCTCCAAGTTTTGCTTCTTAATTTGGCAATATTTCTTCAACAACTTGATTTGTTTCATAAATTCTGCATAACAACTTGGAAAATTCTGCACAATAATCTCAAATAATATTTAGTAGGCTTATTTCTACTAGGATTTGGTCAATAGATTTATTTGCATACATTTTCCTACCAAATACTAATTAAAATATATTAACACATGGAAAATAGTGTTTTTACACATAAACCCTCATATGTATAATATATTATAATAAAGTCCTTTTTTAATATGAAAATGGTAGGAAAAATGTAATACAAATGTGCAGTTTTATCAACTGAACAGCATGCAAAGGCGTTAAATATGGAAATATCTTCCAGAAGGAGTCGCGATGAGTATGCAGTCGTTCCAGAACAAGAAATAGTTTTAGTAAAGGGTGATAACATCTGGGCAGTTTGGCAGAAACGAGATTGGGAGAGACCCCGATAGAATCTTTCTGGAAATACTAAACGAGAAGACTTGGATCCAGGATCGGTCGTATTATGCACACCCAGTAGGCCAGAGTTCGACATCGTCGACGGGACATGTTATGAGTGACCATGATAGTTAGCCAGAGATCTTTGGAGGATGTACCAGAGCGGGACTGTTTTCGTCATTTTGGATTTCGGTAATTCAGGCGATTTATTTGCATAATTGAGTTTTCGTGCACCACAGTTGCACTCGGTTTCGATTTGATATCATTCGAGATGTTGATTTTGATTTCATGCCTAGGGTATGTATGTGATTTGAATTGTGCCTTCGGTATAGTTTTCATGCACTTTCAGTATTTGGATTCGATTTTGTGCACGTTGATGCACGTAGTTATGAGATGATATACTATGGTATACCTGATTTGGATTAAGATGTGTTGTATACCGTCGATTTTGATTGTGATACTCGATATTTGTTTTCGTGCACCTTGTGCACTTGATTTGAATTCTTGCGCATACTTGACACGCTTGATGCGATTTTGGTATGCGCTTGATGCGATTTTGGTGCACGCCAGATGCACTAAATCGGGATTCTTCGTGCATATCAGATGCACATGATATTGTCGTCAGGCACACCGTTGCCTTTGACAGGTGTTTTCATGCACACCAGTTGCACTTAGATTTTTTTTCTGTGCACATGTATGCCATTCATGGATTTCGATTTCCATGCGCACCAGACGCACGTGGCATTCTTATACACATTTTGGGATTGATTTCTTTTGGAGCAGTATGTTTTATGATATTTACTATTTGGTATAGTAGCTGAGCAGGACTAGTCCGAGGACAGTACCTGAATATATTTTTGCATGCATTGATAGTTATCGAAGGGATTTCCAAAAAGGAGCTATAGTCTCAGTATTTACCTACGTGTCCGAGATGACACGAGACATTTAACAAGGGAGACCCTTCTAAATTAATTTCAAAACGGCGGGACGTGTATGTTAAACAAAGGATATATATATATATATATATATATATATATATATATATATATATATATTTCTTATAATAAACATCCGCTATTGTGTCGTGATATGCACATCGCACAGCGACTTGAAAAAGGTTTGGCATGCATTTTTTTCCAGATGTTTTGACGAGTTTACAATGATGCGTACTGTGTATATGTTTTAGTTTTGATGTATATCATGCTGGTTTTCATATTGGATTTTGTCATTGGTATCTTCCCCATAACTCCGATGATTGTGTGATGCTTGACGGAGTTTTGATTTTGGTTTATATACTCGTTTTTCATGCACATGCATTGCGCTATGATGTGTTTTATGTATTTATGATTTCGGAGCCCCGACGATTTGATCATTTTACTAAAATGTTTTAGTGTTTGAGGGTTTAAATTTAAATTCGGGGACCGAATTTATTTATGGGGGGAAGACTGAAACATTTCAGAAAAATAAAATATTATTTTTGGGAATTTATATAATTAATATAATAAATATTATGAATATTTTAATGTGTGGAGATTAGTTTTTATGATACGGTATAATTAAATACGGATAAATTGGGAAATATTTGGAAATTTATATCAATTATTGATTTTTAATGAATTTATGAAAATTGGGAATTTTTGCAATGTAGTATACAATGATTTGTATATATGTAAGTATTACTAAACACGATTAGTATCTAATCACACATTGATGGTGTTTTGTGCATGTGACATACACCATGTCATATTACACATTTGTTACATTTTCTACCATGGCTTTTTCTTAATTTTTCATGCATGGCTTTGTTTTAAATGAGATGAGAAGAAAAGAGAAGAAAAGAAAAAGGAAAAAAGAAAAGAAAAGGGAATAAACAAAAGAGTATGGGCATGAGAGATAAGAGAGAGAGAAGTGAGGGGTCATTTGACCAAGGTTCCCATTTGTTTCTTCCTTCATTCTTCATCATTTTCTCCTCCCTCTTCAACTCATGGCTGCCCTCCTCCCTCCACCACCTCAACCCCTCACAACACCACCAAAAATACATCAAAACTCTTCATTCGCTTCATTAAAAACATGCACAAGCTCACTACAAGCATGGGAGATCAAGAAAAAAATTGATTTTGAGCACTTAGGGCAACTCAAGAAAATTCTTGAGTTGCCAAATGAAGTATTTTCTTCACCATTAGTGTAGTAATCCATTTCCTTTAGCATATATACATGTTTAGAAGTGTTTTAGTGAGATTTAGTGAACTTAGAAAATTCCAAGTTGTGGTTAGGGTTTGATTTGAGTTGAGATGGTGCAATTGAGGTTTAGTAGTGACCTTAAACCCATGTAGTGTTAGTTTTATGGAATGAAACCAGGGATTTAACCCCAAGACATGAACTTAGAATCTCCGACGTCGGGTTTTGTGAGGAATTGTGGTGTAGTTTTGAGATCTGCTTTCACCCGGGGGTCCTGAAAATTATTTAGCAATTACTGAGATGTGTGCAGGCAACCTAGAACCTATACCCAAGACCCGAGACCCTAATTCCTTTTCCTGGACGCAAATTAACTCCTTTTGGCCACAAATTGCGGCCTTGGTGCGATGGAATCGCCTCGTGTTTGGTCCATAGCTCCATTTTCAGTAAACTAGACCCTCCACATATGCAAAATTGGCTAATTTCACCTGGGGTAAAATCTGGAAGTGTTTTTCATAGTTTCTGATTTCGATTTGTGAATTCTGTGAACTTGAACTTTGGTGTTTGTGTTTTATCTCGATCACTTGACGTTTGTACGCCGATATCGGGTGATGTTTGGTTCTTTAACATGCGTAGCTATAGGTTCTAACCTATAGGTATCTCACGTGTCGTTTTGGTTTTGAATAAGATATTAATGCGATACGATACGCTGTGACATGTAGGTACCTCTACGTGAACTTCTGGACAACAAGCAAGGGCGTGGCAATATCGACTTCGGCAAGCAAGGATCAAGGTGAGTAGATATATATCTACGGGGGAAGTCAGGTGGATGGCATATAGCATCCCCGCAGTTTCGTAGTGTAGCACGCGAATGCGTTATGTTATATATTATATGTGTTTTTGTGAAATATGGATATATAGTAATAGGGGCCTTAGGAGATCATGGGATAGTGTTAGAATATTAGAAGTTTGTGTTTTTAGTTAAATTCTTAGTTACGAAACCTAGAGTAAAGTTTGGCACACACGCGCACACACACGCATACATTTGATTTTCTTATGCGTATATGGGGATATATATACATATACGTATGTGAGTATGTATATATATATATATATATGTACGTATGTATGTATACATATACTCGGGTGATGAGGATAGTGTATGATACTTGGAGATGAGTCGATATGATTGGGCATGATGCCGTGAGATCGGTGACGTGATTTAGGTCGTGCTATGAGACACGACATGATTTTATAGCAGATCGTTGAGCGATGTGTTTTCATACACACGTGATATATGTTGATGGTATCGGAATGTACTAGACGTTAGATCAGTACCACTAATTCATGATATGATGATAATGATACCAGTTAGATAATGAGGTATATGTGATATTGACCCATACCCCAATTTTAGGATGCTGTACGATGGATTTTACCGTACGATGTATAATTATGATGATTGATTCGCACTCTTGACTCGAGGATGTCGCATTATATATACATTTTATTGTATGTGACGCTATTGAGGCGGGATCACCGACTACAAGATATATCGACTCGGACTTGTAAGTGCACGGCGGCGCCCCGGCCGTCGATCCGACGCCGGAAATGCGGAAACGAAAAACTTTGCAAACTAGCAAACCGGCACCACCGCGCACTTTTAACCCGGATCGGGCCATTAACCTAGCAACTAGCAAACAAGAAAAGGAGTAGAGAAGTATACCAAGCGATCCGTGTCCTTCGGTCTTCGTCTCTACTCCGATCTCCCGCGGAATCTCCGTCCGTCACCTCCTCGTCGGAAAGGGCACCACGCAGCCGGATTCTTTTACGGGCTCCCACCTCTGGACCGAGGCAACTCGGGCCCGAAGTTGGCTAGCCGACGCGTCCAAGATTTGCTGTAGATGAGTGTATTAGGCTATGTCTCTTTGGGGTTTGAAGTTACCTTGATGGAGGTGGAGTAGAGAATGACTTAGGGAAAATGGTGATATCAATTTTTGGCAAGCAAAATGAGATGATCAATATCCCTCACTCAAAATGAAAACCTCTCTCACTCTCTTGCAATGTGGCCGGCCCCCTAATAGGAATGAGGAGGGAAAAAACAAAGGGGGATGAGTGTAGGAGATCAAGGGTGGTGACCACATCAAAAAGAAAGCTTCACATCATACACTAAATCAACTCTAATCTCATTAATGCATGTAATGATGCATGAAAAGAAAAGATGCCATCATAATCTATGCATATGCAAGATACCCCTCCACAATGAGTTATTTGCAAACTTGCAAATAACCCCCTCCATCAAAAAATCCGGCCGTGAAGGAACAAAGGAAAACCGGCCGGAATAGAAGGAAAACTGGCAACTTCAAAAAACTGATCCCGTAATCAATTACAGGAAAACCCCGCTGCTGCATATACATGCCCGCATTTGTATTCCCACTGAATACAAATGCAAAGAGACAAAACTACACTGTCTAATACTAGGATCCGGCTTAAACCAAAGCCGGCAAGTAAAATCCGTCCGATCACGATCCGTGTAATACCGCACGTATCTGATCGAACCCTGCCATATATCCATACGGCCTCTAGTATTAACCATCCGATCCTGATGCGTGCAATACCGCACGTATCTGATCGAACCCTGCCATATCTCCATACGGCCTCTACAGCGTTTCGCCCGAAACCTGAGTAACTGAGTGTGGTGGACTCTAAAGACTTGTTAATACTATGGATGTGGATTTAACCACTAGCACGTCAGAGGTATTAGCCATACGTGACGGGCTACCAGCTATTGACTAAAAGGGACGTCGATGAGCGAACTCATCCTGACACCCTACTGAGCCTGTCAGTGACAATATCCGTAAAGTCCGGTCCGTTCGTCTATGAGCATCGCATGGTGGGCCCAGGGGGTTGGTAAAAGTCAGACCCCCAAAAGCGGTACAAGTCGTATCAGAGTGTAGCCAGGAACACCCTGAGATACTACTGGAATACCTACCAGTAAATCTCCTGCCTTGGCCAAGGACTTCGTGTAATGGCTCTCCTAGACACAGCGCGACCTCACCCCTAATACCGGGAGAGAGGAACCCCTGAAGATCCGCTCACTGCCTTCATGTCTCCTTTGAGCGTGGTAGGGTAGTAATCAAAGTACAGTGGGAACTCACACGAGACAAATGACGATCCTCAGGTCGATGAACTAACCTGTACACATGTCACCAGAGAACTGCTATCTGACGTCAGGTATAAGACCAACTAGCATGTTCCCGGCGAGTCCTGTCCGGTGTACTCATAACCCAATGAGCACCTGTATACATCTTAGGTGAACCAACTAACACCAGTGGCTTGTGAGACCGGCCACCGCCCCTCGTCGGGGTCTCGACTGTATACACTAGTCTACTCTGGAGTATCGATGCCCTGTCTCGAAACTCCCACGACTAGGGACCTTTTAAGGATGTGCTTATAGACTACCAGCTCCCACGTATATGATCGCCCTCATACTGCTGGCAGTCAAGCATGAATCCTAGGGGCTCTATCAACGTGCAATAGTGACCTGTCAGGTCACCTAAAGCAGTACATGATGATAAAGATATACCAGATAGCATACTATCATCTTGAGTAAGAATGTCCTACCGGGATAGGTCCTCCCTCAATCATTGCAATCACGTGCCTGTGATCCAATAATTGACTCTGAGGGCACTGTCTCCAATAATCTCCCACTTGCACTCAAGGCTAATTATTGCGATGTCGCATACTCACGGCCCGTGTGTTACCGAACACCCAACTCCTCTACTAGTCAGTCTCACAAAGCTCGTTTGCGAAACTATTGCGTTCGAGGAATAGCCTTAGTGAGTGGATCCGCTTTGATGTTTCTTTCTATGTCTCTCTATATCTCAAGTTCGCGGAGAAAGCCATCTCCCGAAATGAGCAATACCTGTCTTAGAATGTGTCTGGATGTCTGATGGGACCTAGCTCATAAATGAACTCCAAATCCAAACTTCTTAGACTATATCGTCAACTGAACTTTGTCAGTATCCTGCGCCATGCCTCCCTCAGTATTGCCTTGAACCACCTGTCCAAAATACTGCCCCTCATCAGAAGGAAAAACTATAACTCTGACAACCTCCTTGTCGTCCAGGTCACCTTGGAAGCCTGGAATGATAACTGTCTCCCGAATGAGGCTGTCATTATCATATCCATAGAACATCCACTTATGTTCTAAAACTGCTTCCGACTGTTTCTCCAGGATTGGATCAATGTCAACTTATTGCATCTAGTGCAAAAGCAACATCTGGTGTGGTACTTGACATCTCATGATTGACTCAATTGCCTGAGCAAGTGATCTGCCAATCATGCACATCCCTCTCCCCTTTAGTCTGTAAGACACCTTTAGAGAGGGTGACTCCATTACCTGCAGGTACACTATCGTGCCAGGAGTCGTCCATTCTAAATACTCTTAGAATGCTGTCTTAGTACCCTTAATTGGGAAACCACCCAAATCTAGATCTAATACCATAGATCCAGTAACCAGAATGTCTGATATAATATCCAAGTCCCATGTGGAGAAACCACTGTGTGACGACCAAAGTATAACCGATCGTAGTATACGAATATCACTTCCTACTCTGTGTATGTCACCCAAATACCATGACATCACACCCTACTACCTTCTCAACAGATCCATCCCCTATTCTGATGAAGTCAAACCTATGACTGTCACATCAGAAATTGATGATCTATCTCCGCTATATCTGCTTTAGTCTATAAATAGACATAAGCCACCTGTCCACAAATGCTTCCGCTGCTCCCACTGACTACGATAACCCTCTGGCAGAGTCATATAGACGTACACTTCTAAAGCCAGTTTAGAACGACGCTATACTCATCCTCCTGCCGGGTCTCACAGTCTGGAACAACAGCAATGGCAAGTCTGGGTAAACAAGAACTTCCCTGTCACCGTCCTTGAGGCTACCGGAGTACCTCTCGGGTGCCTGAGGTTACCCACCTTATCGGCGGAGTGGCCAATGGAATGTCAAACCAGATTGAATCTTTAGGTTCCTATCAAATCTTCAGTAATCGTTTGTGGTTCTGGAATCACTTCCAGTTCTACCATACTCCCACTACTGTTTTCTGAAAAAATCCATTTTTAATAAAACTGTGGCGAGTCTAGAACAATATCGCTATTGATCTTTCAGATGGTAGAAAGTCAACCCTCGTCATAGCCTGGGTCAACCCACAAACAGCCATTACAGAAACGTGCCTTGAGTTATCCAGAGTCTGGTTTTAAGCATAAGCCAGACAACTCCCCGTACCTTAACATCGTTAAGATATGAACTGTTCTATATCCAATATAGAACCAGAGACACTGATTTAATTGAACAAGATTCAAATCATGCAGCTGTCTTCAGTGCATGTTTACAAAATGGCAGGAGGCTGATCAGCGTTACTCAACTTAGGAATGCTTCCAATTATGAGTAACCTGAAAGAGAAGCAAGTTCTCTTAACCATTACTATCAACTGAATACCATCCATAAGTATCTACATCTTCGATCACCTTGAAGAATCCTGATACTTGCAATACCTGGTTCTCTACTTTATTCAAATACCTATAACTTCTCAAAATTCGGACCCTGTGTTTCCACGAAACACTTGTCTAAAAACTAGAGAAGTCATAAGTAAACTGAATATAGTACGAGGACCAACCCCTCTGTCCTGATGGACCCTGGACAACATACAATACTCTGTATAAGTCCCTTGAGTCTGATAACTCATTCACTGTGTGTCGTAGGTTGAAAACTGTACTTATGGTTAAGAAGAATTACACCGCTGTTTAATGCTCCTTACCTAACCATCCACTGATATAGGTAAATGTCACAGACATAATTTCAAAAAAGGTATATCTCACTCTATGAAAATAGACGTACAGATATATCAATTTGAAATTGGTGCACAACAACGGATATTCAAAACCAAATATTTTCCGACCGGCAAACAACCCAGGCGATTTCCTCAAATATCACTGATTACAACGAATCCCGATATAATGAGGATGATCACCCAATTCCCAATAACTTACTCCCGCTCATCATCTGTAAAACCATACAGATGTGAGAATCATACCTGGTAAATACATACCCTGGAGTAAGTATCTAATCGGGAAATCAGTTTTCTTTTAACATTACACAGTGAAACTGAAATATTGAAATGTTTCGATGGGGTATCCTGGTATTCCTAGTAATGCCTCTTCCATAATCCATATTCATAACTGTAACCGTGTAATTCTTTGCCACCTCTCCAAATCCCTTTATATGTCTTTAGTCATTACCTTCTGCACACCCCTTTAGGCCAAATGGTTTTCTTCCTTCCCTACCGTTCGGCACCAGCCTATGGTTTGGAAGAAGACTATCCAAGAAGCATAATGGGTGTACTGTCCTAATCCTAGGAGCACTCGCAATGCGAGAGAAAGTAAAGATAAAAGACAACCGAATAAAGCTTATTCCTATTTCTCCTGAACCAGAATCCATCCCCGAACTGGAACAAGTTCCTTTCAAGTTCGTATATAACCATACGATGGAGTATCCAATAAACTGTGGATCTTCGTAGTGATACGGAGTGTTCTGGAGAAATACAAAGGTGATTTAGGATTGGCGAATAAATACTTGGTTTGGTCGTGAATAGCAGTCGCAATTTACTTTGCCCTCTTACTAATCCCTTATTATGTCTTTACTTAATACCTTCTGTACACCATCGTTATGCTAATTGGTTTTCTTCATTCCCTACCGGTCGGCACCAGCCTGAGGTTTGGAAGAAGACTATCCAATTTGCGTAATAGGTATACTATCTCCTAAACCAAGGAGTACTCGCAACCTGAGAGAAGGTAAAATGAAAAGACAACTGAATAGTCCTATCCGTTTTCTTCAGAACCGGAAACCATCCTCGAATTCCTTCGAGTTCGTATCTAACCATACGATGGTTTTGTCCAATGGAAGTGGACGTTCGTAGTAATACGGGGTGTCCTGGAGAAAAGGGTAAAAGTAGGAGTGGCAATGAGGTTTGCAACTCTGACAATCCAAAAGCCAGTGTTTAAGAAGGTTTGGTCAACTTGGTCACTGAGTCATAGTCTTAGGGTCGGGTCAATGGTCGCTGCCAAAGAGAGAAAGAAAAGAAACACTCAGCGTGCACTCTATCCTAGATCAGAATGGTTACCAATTTATCTAATCTGGAAACCTCCCACTGTACCGTCAAATTCTCCTCCAAACCTGAAAGAAGAATTAGTCGGGATCACCCGAGGAGTAAACCAACTCATCAGTGGGAATCGGGATCCAACTATCATCGCATGATAACGTGAGGGAATCCGCTCACGTCATCACACTCCAGAAGGTATGCGCATATCTGGCAAGTTTCAGTTTCTTTAGAAACTCCCGATGTGGATTTTTGCCCCATGGTCTTATGACCTTGACGAAGGCCAACATATCATAAGTCACATGTCAAGTTCTACCCGTCATTATCCAGGTTAATTTGAACCCACCCGTACATACCCTTGACGAAGGACAAAATAGTAGTACGACTGTCCCAAACCAACGCATCTATCTATGCTGCAGAAAAGTAACAAATAGCTACCATACACTATGCCTTGACGAAGGCCAACATACATAGCATGAATACTATGTGCTACCTTTCTGAAACGACGGAGGGCTATGAATGGTTTTTGGCGAAAAACCTTTAACGTAATGAACTTGATATCGTTGAAGGAACCGGATAGATTTTTAGAAAAAATATAGTGACGAAAATCTTTGCTAAAGAGGTCACTCCCGGTGAAGGGATCTCGGCTCTTTCCCCGTAGAATGAGGTGCAGGATATTCCAACTGAATACCACGATGCAAAGCAAAAGTAATCGGCTATAGTGAAGTTATTGCCCTGACGCAAACTTCTGTCCAAGGGGTCACTCCCGGTGAAGGGATCTCGGCCCTTGCCTCGTCGACTGAGGAGCGGGATATTCCAACTGAATACCACGATGCAAAACAAAAGAGAACGCCCTTGCAATAACAGCTTTTTGAAAAAGTGTTCCAACAACATCAGAATAGGTTTGTTTAACTTGCATTGATCCGAATCAACGCAGCCCCATCAATTGATCACACCACAAAAGAACGAAAATAATGATGTACGTATATGCCATCCGCATTCGCCACTGGGTCCCGTCATCACCTGTTAGGTTACTTAACTAACGACGGAGCGGGGACTGGACTAGCGCGGATGCAAAACATATACAACATCTACTAGTATATATATAATATATAATTTTCGCTCAAGGCGTGATAAAAATGCAACAACTCAGAAATGTACAGCATCACAGAACAATACAGATATCTGGGATCCCCGGGTTTCACAGAGCCTCTGCTGAAACCCGACGTTCCCCTGGTTGTGTGGATAGCCTGTGCAATGAAATCCTAGACCCCTACGGGCGCGGCAAGTTACCCGCCAAAACCTGAAGCGAGGCAGCCCCCTCCAGCAACGTGAATGGACCACCCAGCACTTCACGGAATCCGATAACTTGGGCACCCCTCCTGGGTCAACCTGTACCCCCTACGAGTGCGGCGAATAGCCCGCCAATTCTAGAGTAAAGCCCCCTCCGTCTCAATGCCATGAGATGAGGGCTTGTTGCCCTCTAGAACCCGGCTATCCATGCACCCCACCTTGGGGTAATCCTAGTACAGAAAGTAAAATATACATACAACGGGTACATCGACCGCAACCTGGTCGTGCCCCAAAAGAATAATATACAAACAGACAGTGACGGCAGTCCACATGTCGGACGCTCGCCCCGCAATATCAAATGTACATAATACAACCAAAACTGTACTAGCATTGCATCCAGGCTATCCCCCACGACCAATTCGCAACATCACAGCATAACACAGAACATCAACGTGAATGTCATGTTCGCAAATCCGTCTAACCGGGCTATAGCAGTTAGACAGGATTTACCGATCGAGTGAAATTCACGGTCGCGGATATAATGTAAATAATGTGAACTAATGTGTTTAAAATATCCGATCGATTAAATTTTACAAAGTGGGCCCCCAAGCAATACTGTAGCACTCACATAAATTCTGGGCCCAAACAAAGTATACCAAAACCCCTATTTTCAGCCCAAAAGCCCACTGCAAAGAATTGGTGAAGTGAAGCCAAATTCCTGCGGCGGAACCGCGGCCAAAGAGGGGTTATGGCCGCGGTTCCGCGGTCGTATGGAATGATCAGGTCACCAAAATTTTACAGTGTTCTTAGGATTCCCTGCACATCATTCTGCAAAAACCTGAAAAAATTTTGGAGCCAAAAAAATTTCGACAGAAAACTGATATGCATGAAAATGCGGTTTTGGGATTTTTGTTCGATCGAAAATGTAAACACGTTAGACCAAGCTAGACTAGGTTAATGGCCTGGCTCTGATACCACTGTAAGTGCACGGCGGCGCCCCGGCCGTCGATCCGACGCCGGAAATGCGGAAACGAAAAACTTTGCAAACTAGCAAACCGGCACCACCGCGCACTTTTAACCTGGATCGGGCCATTAACCTAGCTACTAGCAAACAAGAAAAGGAGTAGAGAAGTATACCAAGCGATCCGTGTCCTTCGGTCTTCGTCTCCACTCCGATCTCCCGCGGAATCTCCATCCGTCACCTCCTCGTCGGAAAGGGCACCACGTAGCCGGATTCTTTTACGGGCTCCCACCTCTGGACCGAGCCAACTCGGGCGCGAAGTTGGCTAGCCGACGCGTCCAAGATTTGCTGTAGATGAGTGTAGTAGGCTATGTCTCTTTGGGGTTTGAAGTTACCTTGATGGAGGTGGAGTAGAGAATGACTTAGGGAAAAATGGTGATATCAATTTTTGGCAAGCAAAATGAGATGATCAATATCCCTCACTTAAAATGAAAACCTCTCTCACTCTCTTGCAATGTGGCCGGCCCCCTAATAGGAATGAGGAGGGAAAAAACAAACGGGGGTGAGTGTAGGAGATCAAGGGTGGTGACCACATCAAAAAGAAAGCTTCACATCATACACTAAATCAACTGTAATCTCATTAATGCATGTAATGATGCATGAAAAGAAAAGATGCCATCATAATCTATGCATATGCAAGATACCCCTCCACAATGAGTTATTTGCAAACTTGCAAATAACACCCTCCATCAGAAAATCCGGCCGTGAAGGAACAAAGGAAAACCGGCCGGAACGGAATGCAAACTGGCAACTTCAAAAAACCGATCCCGTAATAAATTACAGGAAAACCCCGCTACTGCATATACATGCCCGCATTTGTATTCCCACTGAATATAAATGCAAAGAGACAAAACTACACTGTCTAATACTAGGATCCGGCTTAAACCAAAGCCGGCAAGTAAAATCCGTCCGATCACGATCCGTGTAATACCGCACGTATCTGATCGACCCTGCCATATATCCATACGGCCTCTAGTATTAACCATCCGATCCTGATGCGTGCAATACCGCACGTATCTGATCGAACCCTGCCATATCTCCATACGGCCTCTACAGCGTTTCGCCCGAAACCTGAGTAACTGAGTGTGGTGGACTCTAAAGACTCGTCAATACTATGGCTGTGGATTTAACCACTAGCACGTCAGAGGTATTAGCCATACGTGACGGGCTACCAGCTATTGACTAAAAGGTACGTCGATGAGCGAACTCATCCTGACACCCTACTGAGCCTGTCAGTGACAATATCCGTACAGTCCGGTCCGTTCGTCTATGAGCATCGCATGGCGGGCCTAGGGGGTTGGTAAAAGTCAGACCCCCAAAAGCGGTACAAGTCGTGTCGGAGTGTAACCAGGAACACCCTGAGATACTACTGGAATACCTACCAGTAAATCTCCTGCCTTGGCTAAGGACTTCGTGTAATGGCTCTCCTAGACACAGCGCGACCTCACCCCCAATACCAAGAGAGACGAACCCCTGAAGATCCGCTCACTGCCTCCATGTGGCTCGGGACTGTACCCAACTAAAACCTGTTTGCACGTCTCCTTTGAGCGTGGTAGGGTAGTAATCAAAGTACAGTGGGAACTCACATGAGACAAATGACGATCCTCAGGTCGATGAACTAACCTGTACACATGTCACCAGGGAACTGCTATCTGACGTCAGGTATAAGACCAACTAGCATGTTCCCGGCGAGTCCTGTCCGGTGTACTCATAACCCAATGAGCACATGTATACATCTTAGGTGAACCAACTAACACCAGTGGCTTGTGAGACCGGCCACCGCCCCTCGTCGGGGTCTCGACTGTATACACTATTCTACTCTGGAGTATCGATGCCCTGTCTCGAAACTCCCACGACTAGGGACCTTTTAAGGATGTGCTTATAGACTACCAGCTCCCACGTATATGATCGCCCTCATACTGCTGGCAGTCAAGCATGAATCCTAAGGGCTCTATCAACGTGCAATAGAGACCTGTTAGGTCACCTAAAGCAGTACACGATGATAAAGATAAACCTGATAGCATACTATCATCTTGAGTAAGACTGTCCTACCGGGATAGGTCCTCCCTCAATCATTGCAATCACGTGCCTGTGATCCAATAATTGACTCTAAGGGCACTATCTCCAACAGGACTTAGGAGGATTTCTTTACCTTTTCGTTTAGTCTTTTAGTTTAGTCCTGTAGTTACTTAGTAGATGTTAGACTGGGCTCGAGTCATACCTATTTTCAGAAACTAATGAATCGCGAGTATTTTCAAAAAGAAACCAGGGGGACATTACGGATTTTCAAAGGACGTACCTTTTCTTAAAAACACCGTAACCCTTATTTCTTAAAAACCATGATTCGTGCTATTTCAAATGCCAAACTGTATGACTCGTATATACACATGTATATTCTTCATTATTGAGATTACTATTCATTCTCCATTTTTTCATGTTGTTCTTATCGCATTGCATGCTTATACCTGCGTTTTCTTTAGTATTATAAACCCATGTTGTCAGGACACCAGCACTATTACCGATGATGCGTATGACTACGAACACTTGCTTGCCGGCTCACACACATCATCATCGGTAATTTCCATGTCACGTACACTTTAGAGAATATTATTTCATTGACACAACTTGCTAGCTGATAGTTCTAATATATTATTACTGTGCTGGTTTAGATATTGTATTCTGTATTTAGATACCCATGCATATATATATATATATATATATATATATATATATATAGATATATATATTCCTTGTCATGCAATATTATAGAGCTTTCTGCCAGTATTCACTGTTTATTGACATCGTGATTTTGAGATTTCGGATTCCATGAGATTTCTGGATTTGGAGAAACCGCAAGGATTTTATAAACTGATTATCATTTCTAAAAATAGAAATTGTGGTTTTCTCGTGATATGATATGAGATATGTCCATCATGAGTTTTCTCGGCTCTTGAGCAGTATCATACACCCGATTCGAGGAGGAGGAGGAACCATCTGCAGGTGCATAGTGGACCCGGCGCGGTACCCCGGGGCAAGGTGGTCGCAGATGATGGCGTTGAGCCTGGCAGGGGAGCACTACCGACTGGTTATTTATAACGCGGCGGATATCTGGAGGATACCGACGTAGTCGTGAGATTGATTTTGGGCCAGTCCGGATTGCCAGAGCCCAGGGGCAGTCCGGATTGCCCGAGCTCGAGATATTGAGACTTTGAGGTATTGAGATTATATGATATGGGCAAATCCGGATTGCCGGAGCCCGAGATATTGGATACTGGGATTTATGTTTTGTGTCGATGCTTGATACGGATTCTATGATGATTCATTGACGATACCTCGATTTTTATATACAGAAATCTCACTAAATAAAGAAAACACTTTTCTCATTCATGATGTATTCTGTTTTCATTTTAATGCATTCATACATCATATATGTATTATGTTGCTACCTGAGGCACTGACACGAGCACTTGATATTACACTTATGTGTAGATGTTTCAGGGTTTTATTATATTGAGGATATATTATTGTATGACCTAGGATAGAGTCATACATGCGATTTCTGCTCGGTGATGTTTTCTACTCACGAGTTGGCAACTCACCCCCGTTGTGCCACATTTTTTGCAGGTTTTTCCGTACAGATTCCTTGGTGGCTTTGCTGGCACACTACTTCATTCCGGGTGATTGCTTTGGTAGGTGGGTTCACTTGCATCGTGATCACTATTGTACTTTATTTACATTCACTTGTATCTAGTAAACTCTATCAACCAGACTTGTATATTTAGTAAACTTAGATGACCAATGTGTTTATTTTTTGACCTTAGAGTCGCGCTTGTATTATTATGATTTTCTGGTGTATATTGTTTTTCTTGATGAGTTTTGATCCTCGCCCTTCGGCGTTGTATATTATATTGCTTGCGTGGTTGTGACCGCCAATTGGTGACAAGCTAGCTCCCACTTGGGGATGCCTTTATATTATGTATGTTTGTACCATTTTGGGACCAGCATTTACAAAGGAAACTCTGCCGAAATTTTCGGAAAAGATTTGACGTTTTAAAAATGCTTACTACGACTTTCAAAGTCAATTTATATGTTAACTTTTAAATGAACTTTTCCTTCACTCTCTTTTAAATGGTTTAGATTTCTGGGCTTTTGCTTACTTAAATTAGATGGGGTCCTATAGACATCATATGATTCAAGTGCCAGTCACGTGCCATTTCGGGTCGTGACAGAGGATTGTATCATGGTAGATGATGACCCAACCAGGTTCAGGCAGGCCATCACGAGTGGGGACTCTGTGAAATGGCTGGATGCTATGCGATCAAAGATGGAATCCATGTACACCAACAAAGTATGACTTTGAATGTTGCACCTGAAGGGGTAAAACCCATTGGGAGAAAATGGATCTTGAGAAGATTCTTGGAGTAGATGAAAAAGTTGAGACTTTCAAAGCTAGACTTGTAGTAAAAGGTTTTCTACAATAACCAGCCGTGGTTTATGATGAAACCTTTTCTCCAGTGGCTATGCTTAAGTCCATCAGGATTAACGCACGCATCGCGGAGTTGGAACATCTGTTTTGATGTGGTAGTCAGAGTGTTTGACTTCATCAAAATGGTAGATGAACCTTGTATATACAAAAAGGCTGTAGAGAGTAAAGTTGTCTTCCACGTATTGTACGTAGATGACAAACTCTTGATAGCAAATGGTTTCCTATGCTACACTCGGTCAAGCTCCTCTTATCACGAGGATTCTCCAAAGAAGATCTAGATGATACCTACAACATCTTGTGGATTATGATCTATGGTTAGAGAATTAAGTGGATGTTGGGAGTGTAACATTTTAGAAAAATAAAATATTATTTTTGGGAATTTTTATAATTTAATAATAAATATTATGAATATTGTAATGGCGCGATATAATTAAATACAGATAAATTGGGAAAAATTTGGAAAATTATAAGAATTACAAAAATGAAGGTGTATATATGATTTAAGCAAATTATGAATTTTTATGATATATTATATTCACTTTTAATGCTAATCGCGATTAAATATCGCTAATCTCGCATTAATCCAGTTTTGTGCACATGACATTAACCATGTCACATTTTAGCACTTGTTACATTTTGTCATGGCTTTTCTTCATTTCTTTTTTATGCAAGGCCTTGTTTTAATATGAGAGAAGAAAAGAAAAGAAAAACAAAAGAAAAGAAAAGAAAAGAGTAAACAAATGGGTATGAACATGAGAGAGAGTGGGGTGGGGGTTCTTTTGACTTGGTCTCACTTCATCATCTTCTTCATTTCATCTCCTCTCCCTCTCACATGGCAGCACTTCATCTCCCCCTCCTCTTCAACCCACAAAACACCATAAATAACACACCAAAAGTCCATCCCCACTTCATTAAAAACATGCACAAGCTCACTAGATGCACTTTGGACTAAGAAAGTTAAGATTTTGAGCTCTAGGGGGGATTCAAGAGAGACCAATTGAGGTAAGTCTTTCACATTAAGTGTAGTATTTCATTTGATTTAGCACCTATATTAGTTTAGATGTGATTTAGTGAGGTTTAGAGGTGTTTGGAAATTCCTAGAGAGGGTTAGGGTTTTCTTTGAGTTGTGTTGGTGAACTTGAGTGTAATTGGTGACTACAAACCCCCATAATGCTAAAAACCTGGACCAAACAGAACCTAGACCTTGCAATGAGATATAAATATCGATATGTCGGTTTGTGAATGTTTAGTGGGTGCAGGGAAATCTGGAGTGACCTGAGACCAATACTAGGAAAGCAAACACCACCAATACCCTAGATAGACCACCACGAGACCACCCTGCCAAAACGAACCCCATCCAAGACACCCAAACCGAGGAGGCCAGATCTGGGAGGCTTGTGGCTAGACACTCTGAAAATTTTGGTGTCCAGGTTCCTTCAGTAGCTCATATACACCCTGTATAGCACCCCGGTACTGTTTGTGTACCCCTTTTTCACCTGAACCAAAATCTGGGAGTGAATTCTTGAGTTACTGTTTTGATTCGGGGTTATGTTTTACGTATTTTGAATTCTTGGTTTTAGTATTTTTGTTTTGTATCGGTCACTTGACGTCTGTACGTCTATATCGAGTGTTTTTTGGTTGATTTGCATTGGTAGACCATAGGTTTTAACCTAAGAGTGATTCGTGTGTCGTTTCGATTGCGAATTTGATTTTAATGCGATACGATGTGTTACGACATTGTAGGTACCCCCATATGGACTTCGAGACGACGAGGATGAGCGTGGCGTCATCGACTCCAGCAAGCGAGGATTGATGTGAGTAGATATATATCTACGGGGGAAGTCGGGTGGATGGCGTATAGCACCCCCGCAGTTCGTAGTGTAGTGTATGGTATATATTATATGGATATATTTATATGTTATTGTGAGATTATGATTATCTAGATAGACTTTGGGAGTCATGGATAATTTTAGTATAATTGGAAGATAGTGTCGTTAGTTAGTTTAGTCGTGAACCCTAGAATAAGGTTTACACCCACAGGCACACACATGCTTACTTTGTTTTACTTGTGCGTATATGGGGATACGTATATACACACACACATAGGTATGTGACTATTTATATATATATATATATATATATATATATATATATACGTATGCCTATTCATGGATGATAAGGATTGTACATGGTACTTAGAGATGTGTCGATTAGTTTAGGCATGATGCCATGAGATCGGTGATATGTTTTAATTCGTATTATGAGATACGACATAAGATTATAGCTGGCCTTTAGGCGTGTGTTTCATACACGCATATATATGCTCATGGTATCAGTTTGTACTAGACTTAGATCAGTACCCCTAATACAGGATATGATGATAAGGATACTAGATAAATGATGAGATAAATGTGAGATTCGACCCGTAACTAGATTTAGGATGTCGTACGATGGATTTACAGTACGAGCTTTATATTGATGATAGATCCGCACTCTTGACTCGAGGATGTCATGTTATATATATTGTATCGTATGTGATGCTATTGGGGCGGGATCACTGACTATTATATTTATATGCATCGACTCAGATTTAGGTTGTTTCCGTACCTTTTCGATTATCCTGTTAGTTTAGTCCTGTAGTTACTTGTAGATGTTAGACTAGACTCGAGTCATAACTATTTCAAAACTAACGAATCGTGAGTATTTTAAAGACATGCCAATGGATTCTACGGATATTTCAAATGACGTACCTTTTTTCTTAAAAACACCGTAGCCCCTATTTTTCTAAAACACCACGATTTGTGTGATTTCAAATGACAAACTGTATGACTCGTATAACTAATGTAGATTCCTTATTGTTGCACTTACTTTTCCATTTCCATATATTCATGTTATTATTAGCGCATTGCATGCTTATATACTTGTGATTTATGTTATATTAAACCCATTCTGTCAGGACACCAGCACCATTACCGATGATGCGTATGCTCCACGTACACTTGTTTGCCGGCTCACACACTTCATCATCGATAATTGCCCTGTCACTACACAGTAGAATTGATGCATCATGATATGACTCCTTGCATAGTTTACTTGCTATAGTTACATATGCACATTATACGATGTTGCATTTGACATGGACAATTTGGGAACCGCAAGATATATTTTAAAACTGGATTCATTTAAAAGAGCGGTCTTCCCTCGACATGTGCATATTACCGTTCCATGTTTCATGATAAACGAATATGCTTACATTGTTGTCATATGTCGCATACATCATGCTTTATGATGTTACGCATTGGGATATGCTGTTTTCATGAGATTTCTGGATTTGAGAACCGTGGTGATTTCAAAAGAAAGTATGTATTGTTTTAAAAACCCGGTTTCTCTTGATATGATATTTCGAGACGTCCACCATGTGTTTTCTCGGTTCTGAGATTGGCATGTGAAACCCAATTCGAGGAGTGGGAGGCACCGTCTGCGGGTACATGGTGGACCCGGTATGGTTCCCCGGGGCGAGAGATGATTATCGTGGTGTAGACGATGAGCCTGGCAGAGGGAGTAGTACCTACCGGTGATAGTATTTGGACTCGGCGGTTATCCGGAGGATACCGACCGGAGTAGTGAGATGGATATGAGGGCCGACCAGATTATGCGGCGCCTTAGGGCCGATCTGAGGATTCGGCACCTGAGCTATATGAGGATTTACGTGTCGATGCTGGACACGGGTTTCATAATATTTTCGAGTGTCGATGCTGGAAACTCAGGTTCCATGATTTTGATGTGTCGCGAGGGACACACGTTGATTTACATACTTTCATGCATATGCTTTTATGATATGATGCTACCTGAGGCACTGACACGAGCACTTGGTATTACACTTATGTATAGATGTTTATCCTTGCCACCTTATCATGCTTCAGACTTTATCATATTGAGAATATATATATATTACTGATCGTATTGACCTAGGATTGAGTCATTCATACGATTTCTGCTCTGTGATGTTTTCTGCTCACGAGTTGGCAACTCACCCGCGTTGTGCCACGGTTTCTTGCAGGTTTTTGCCGTACAGGTTTTCCTTGGCGGCTTTGCTGGCACATTACTTCATTTCGGGTGATTGTTTTGGTAGGTGGGTTCACTCGTATCGTGACCACCATTGTACTTTTATTATTTCAGTTGTATCTAGAAACTCCACCAACCAGACTTGTATATTATTTCAGACTTAGAAAACCAGTTGTTATTCTTTCGACCTTAGAGTCGTGCGTTGTATTATTATGGTTTTCTTGATGATTTGGGTTTCCTTTTGAGTTTTGATCCTCGCCCTTCGGCGTTGTATATTATATTGCTTGCGTGGTTGTGACCGCCAATTGGCGAAGAGCTAGCTCCCTCTTGGGGATGCCTTTATATATATTTCATGTGTTGCACCCTTTTGGGGCCAGTTTTTACAAAGGAAACTCTGCCGAAATTTTCAGAAAAGACTTGAGATTTTAAAAATGCATACTTCGGCTTATGTTATTAAAACCACTTGTTTTAAAACATGTTTTCTTCACTTCTTCCTTAAAATGGTTTAGATTTCTGGGATTTTTGGCTTACTTGAATTAGATGGGGTCCTATAAACTTCATATGATTCAAGTGCGAGTCACGTGCCATTTCGGGTCGTGATAGGGAGTGTCCCAAATCCAAGTAAATTAACACCATACTAAAGGGGTTTAGTATGGAAGATTCTATGCGTGGTGGTTCTCCTACTTACTCATGAATCACTCTCTCCAAAAAGATATCTTCCGAGGCTGATTTGGAGAGAGCTCACGTGCAAGAGATACCCTATGCTTCGGCGGCAGGCTCTATCATGTATGCGATGTTATATACCAGACCAGATGTAGCTAACTCACTAGGTGCAGTGATTAGGAATCAATCGGATCTTGGGAGAATCACTGGATAGCTATGTAGGACATTCTTAAGTACTTGAGAAGCACTAAAGAAATGTTCTTGGTGTTTGGTAACGGTGAACTCCGGTGGGATTCCTTTACCAATTCGAGCTCCCAGAGTGATAAGGTCGACTGAAAGTCTATCTCGGGCTTTGTCTTTACCCTCATTGGAGGGACGGTATGTTGGAAGAGTTCCAAGCTATATACCATTGCAAACTTGCCGATAAAGGCTGAATACATCGCTACCAACGATGCTACCAAAGTGGATATCTGGATAATTCTTTTTCATGAGATGAACATGGTTCCTACCATTGAGCGTCCAAGAACTGTTATTATGACAACAATGGAGTTGTGGCTTTGGCCAAGGAACGCCGGTCCCATCAGTGATCCAGACATATTCTGAGGACAGTATCACCTGATCAGAGAGATGGTTGATCTCCAGAGGATCGAGGTACGGAGAATTGACGTGAAGGATAAAACAGCGGATCCACTCACATAGGCCTTTCTTTAGAGAGACTTTTATGGGGCGTTGAGTATGAGATACTGCAACAAATGGCCTTATAGAAAATGGGAGATTGTTAGTTATATGTATGCCCTAGAGGCCATTATTATGCATATGATGTATATTATAGTGGATGCTTGGACATATATAGGGAGGACTATCACGACCCAAAATTTAGCGCGTGACCGGCACTTAAATTACGCAATGTCCAAAGGCGTAATGTAAATCAAGTAAGCCGAAGCCCAGAAAATCTAAATCTTTTTGCGGAAAATAGTGGGGGTGCAGTTTTGAAATAAAGGTATAATGAAGTCAAGTTTTTTTTAAATGCATAGCTAATGAAACATGAAAATGCAAGTAGATTATACTACAGTTGAAAACATGTTTCGTCTTTAAAAATTTTGAAAGCACCTCCCTTGTATATTTTGATCCAAAACCATATACACAACAATAAAGGCATCCCCAAGCGGGAGCTAGCTCTTCGCCAACCGGCGGAATCACAACCACGCAATAACATATATACGATGTCCAACGACGAAGATCAACCCAGAAAGAACAAACAAAGAAGCAAGACATCAAAACTTAAGAAAGCGATCATAAACCCATTGCTCTAAGTCTCGCACAATAACCAAGTCTGACTAGGCCTATCAATATACAACTTCTAGTCTCTGATTTGATTTGATCTGATGGAGTTTATCTAGATACAATGGAAATAAAGGTACGAGAGTGGGCACGATCTAACATGTGTCCCACCTACCAAAGAAAAACACCCTGGATGAAGCTGTGTACCAGCGATACCGCAACTGATCCCAAGTGGTCAAACCTGCAAAAACTATGGCACAACAGGGGTGAGTTACCAACTCGTGAGTAGAAAACATCAGCAAGTAGAAATCGAATAAAACAACGATTTCCTAGGTCACTATATCCTGAATGTAATACTATGATATCTAGGGTGACCACAAATGCATATATGTCAACAATCGAGTCAATGCAATGACATATATAAATAACATCCGACATCATATGCCTATATGCCCGTGGATATCATCCACGTGTCCATCAACGACACAAACAATATCATGGAACCTGAGTGTTCCACACCGACACTCGAACATAATGAAAACATATGCCTGTATATATATATATGAGGATATCTACCTCGTGTGTCCATCAATGACACAAACAATCATGGAACCCGAGTGTCCAACATCGACACTCGAAACATCATGAAAACATATGCCTGTACATATATGAGGATATCTATCTCGTGTGTCCATCAACGATACATCAAAATCATGGAACTTGAGTGTCCAAAATCGACACTCGAAACATCTTGAAATCCGTGTCCAGTATCGACACGTAAATCCTCATATCTCAGGCTCCGCATACTCAGATCGGCCCTCATATCTATCTCATCTCAGGCGCCGCATACTCAGATTGGCCCTCATATCCATCTCATATCATAAATCCAAAACGGTATCCTCCAGATATCCACCGAGTTCTATACAATCACCAGTAGGTACTACCAGGCTCATCGTCTACTGCACAACATACCTTTCTTGACCTAGGGTACCATACCGGGTCCACCATGTACCTGCAGACGGCTCATCCTGCTCCTCAAATCGGGTATCACATGGCTCAGAACCGAGAAAACTCATGGTGGATGCCTCAAAATATCATATCAAGATAAACCGCGTTTTAAAGCAATACATAATTCCCTTGAAATATAACTGCGGTTCTCAAATCCAGAGATCTCACGAAAACAGCATCTCAAGCATATAACCATAAAGTACGATTTATGCAACATAGAGTAGTAGTATGAGCATATCGAGTATATCATTTAAGCATGTCAAGTGATAGTACTGAACAATGAATGTACTTTTACTTTTAAGATTAATCTCATAATAAGGAAGTTCTACTATGTAAATGGCACGACAATTCTATTGTGTAAGTGACATGGCAATTCTACTGTGTAGCATGGCAATTATCGATGAAGAATGTGTATGAGCCGGCAAATCTGTGTATGTGTAACATGCGCATCAACGGTAATTGTGCAGGAGTACTAGCAAATAATATCATATAGCATTAAATACCGGCACGTGGTATGCGCATCACGAGGGGTAACATCTTACACAACATGAACAATAAATAGGTATATCTATCTACAAAAGAATCATACGGTCACTTTCTAAACGATACACATCGTCATTTTGAAAATAGGTATGGTTCAGGTGGCAATCTTTATATCGGCGATCCCGCCTCATAACATCCGATATGATAATAATCCTCGATCATCAACCTCAAATCACTAGCGCGGATCAATCATCCGGTACATCTAATCGCGTACGGTAATCCATCGTACGGGGTCATCAAACAGAATAGGGAATCTATCGACCTATACAATAATGAGAGTACGGGTCTAAAGTCCCGTACGACATATTACTCTATATACACATATATCTCAAATCACATTTGTATAAACGCCATATCTTATTAATTTCACAACATCTCAATCTCAATCTCGTGTCGTGCTTATCGATCTCGATCTCATATCATACCATTATCAACTCAGACTTGTTCTATTTCAATTCATACTTATCATGATTCACTTATCATTTCATATTCTCAAGCAATATATCCATTAGCGTCAACTTTATCATATTTATAACTCATAACATAATCTTCCATATTAATGGTTGCGGGGGTGCTATACGCCATCCACCCGACTTCCCCCGTAAATATAATCTACTCACTTGCTAAACTCCTTGCTTAGCCGAAGTCGATGTGTTTCGTCATCTCGGAAGTCTACGCGAAGGTACCTACAATCAATACACATCGAAATGCCATTAAAACCAATATCCGAAAACCGATACGGCACACGAATCTCTTATAGGTTAGAACCTATAGCCTACGCATGCAAATCAACCAAATAACCCTCGTCCATTGACGTATAAACGTCCAACGACGGAATCCAAATCAAATATCAAAACCAAGTTTTCAGAATCGGAAAACACAAATCAACAACTAAGGAAAACACCTCCAGATTTCGCCTCAGGTACAATTAGCCAATTTTGCATATAAGGTTGGTCTAGATATAGGATAAGAAAGCCACAGAACAAAAACCAACACTTTCCACCCTGATGTGGCCGCAATTTGCGGCCTCCATGATTAAATCTGCGGCCAGAATAGGAGGGGAGGGGCTCGGATTTCTAGGGTAGGTTCCTGGTTGCCTGCACGACTCTCTGTGTTCGCTAAATAATTTTTAGGGTCTCCGGATTATAGAAGATCTCAATAACACATCACAATTCTCACAAAATACGATATCGGGGAAATTCTAACTCCGTGTTTTGGTTTATATTCTCTGTTCTTGGGCAATAAAGTGATCTCTAAGGTCTTGCAAGCACTCACTATACCTCAAATTAACACTTAACACTTGTAAATTTCCAAAATCACAAAACCTAATCTAAATCAAATTCTAAACTAAATTAGGATATATAACATAACACTAATCTAAAGTGAAGGGATTACCTCAATTTGGCAACTTAGGAAAATCCTTGAGTTGCCCATAGTCTTCAAAATCCACACTTGAATGGTTCTAAGGGTTTAGGATAGGCTTGTGCATGTTTTTAATGAAGGTGACATGGGGTTTTGGAAATGATTATGAGATGATACATGGAGGTAGAGAGAATGAAGGAGATGAAGAAAGACTTGAAGAAAACAATGGGGAAAGAATTAGCTTTCAAGTCTCCCCTCTCTCTCTTATGCTCACTCTCTCACTCTAAAATATATCCTACACTCACTCTCTCAAATATCTCTTTTGCTTCTTTCTCTTTTGTCTCTCACTCTTAACTCTCTTCTTTTTTCTTTTCTTTTCTTTTCTAAATCTCACAACTCACAAGTCACAAACACAATGCATAACATGCACATGATATGGTGCACTAGCCATGAAAAAAATGTAAAAATACAGATTTGGCCAAATCGCGATTAGTAGTGCACTAATCGATTTTAATCGAAATTTGCATATAATTAATTTATAAAAATGCCAAAATCCGATAAATATCATTATAATAAAATAAATCATTTTAATCTCCGATTATTTGCCAAATATTGGTATATACTTATACCAATTTACGAAAAACACCTATTCGCAAATCAAATAGTTTTTGCGAAATATATTATTTTAATATTAAATTTCCCAAAATAATATTTTTATATTTCTGAAATGTTACAATCTTCCCCCCTTAAACAAATTCGGTCCCCGAATTTAAATTTAAATCCCCAACTATTAAAATATTTCAATAATCAGCTCAAATCAACGGGGCTCCGAAATCACGGAAGATACCGAAATACCACAGTATATCGTGTGCGTCTGAAAACGAGTACGAAACTCAAAATCAAACTCCGTCAAGCATCATGCAATCCTCGGAGTTATAAAGGAAATACGAATATCGAATTCCACTACTGGAATCCAAATGCACTATAGTCAAATCATAATACGTATATAGCACACATCTTTGTAAAACCATTTTAAAAGATGAATAACTCATGCCAAATATTTTCCAAATCTCCGTGCTATGCGTAGCTCAAGGCACAAGTGGCGGACGATCATTTGTAAAGTAGTAAATATATATTTATATATGGTTTGCTCAAATTACACGTCCTGCCTTTTTGAAATATCCCAGATGGTTCTCTTTGTAAAATTTTGTGTCACTCGCGGACACGTAAGAAATAGCGAGGCTATAGCTCCTTTTTGAAAAACTCTCGATAACTTTTTATGCATGCAAAAGTACTCAGGCACTGTTCTCAGACAAGTCCTGATCGGCTACTATACAATATAGTATGCATCATCAGAATGCGATACTCAAATAAAATCGGCCTCAAAAGGAGTATCCAACATCGTGTGCGTCTGGTGCGCACGGAAATCAAATCCAATACAAGTGCCACAATATGCACAAAAGCAAAACTAAGTGCAGCAGGTGTGCATGAAAGCATTTGTCCATTGCAACGGATGTGCACGACAACAATATCAAGTGCATCTATAGTGCACGAAAATCTCAACCCAGTGCAACTAACATGCACAAATGAAAATACCAATGAAGTGCATCCAACATGCACGAATAAAAATTTCTATCGAGTGCACCCGGTGTGCACAAAATCTCTTATCATGCGCCCAACATGCGCGAAAATCCAAAAAAAGTGCTTCAGGTCCGCACAAAACATCTAGTGCAGTAGAGTGTACGATAACGAACCCCAAGTGTAGACGCTCACGAAAACATAAATCTGGTCCAACAAATGCACGAAATACAAAACTGGTGCAACCAATGCATGAAATACAAATCCGGTGCAACCAATGCACGAAAACCCATCAATATCTCAAATGCTTACAAAACAACACCGAGTATACCAAGATATATAGAATCATAAACGTGTGCAAATGCGTGCACAAATTCCATCCCAATGCACTGCAAGCACATATAAGTTATACCGAGTGCATAAGTAAAGGAAAGTGCATACACATGCACGAAATCAAATCAAAAGTATCGAATCCATGAAACCATAAATATGTGCAACGAAAGCACAAATCGATACCAAGTGCAATAGATAAGCACAAATCATAAACCAATGTAGCGGTGTATATAATATAAATCGAGTGCAATAACTGTGCACAAATATAAATATCCAGTAGGTGCAGTCATGGCGCACGAATACATAAATCACGAAACCCAATCATCGAAACTCAAGTCCAAGAGATAAAAGTGTGATACTCGGATCACAAAACGCAATCGCAATAACTGAAATTGAGGTACACCTCCTACAATGTCGAAAAATATGGCGGTGCGCCCAAAGCTGGCAGAGCAAGATCATCTACTTGCCTCTTGCTCAAGATCTGGCTTCTTCGGTCTCTGGGTTCCCTATTTGCTCTATGGATTACCAATCTCGCGATCTTTCTTCTCTTCGGCCCGGTCAGGTGTAGTAACGGAACAGTCCCACTCTGGAACTCCTTTGATCACCATTTGGCCAATCAACATGACCACTCTCAAACGACACATTACTGACGGCGTCATATGGCCCTCTAAATACGCACGATATAACTGATCCTGGATAAAAGTCTCTATCGCCGCGGTGTCCTGGAAAGAACCTGCTCATGGCTTCTTCCGATATTACCTATGCCGAACTATACGAAGGTTGGTACTCTTGCTTAACTCTTTCCTCATAACCGGACAGCTGTGTCCTCAGCACGTCTTTCATCTGGAATTTGGCCGTATCTAACGCCTCTGCACACATATCTGTTAGGTCCACGTTACCTACCCCGGTTCTTTCTGTTAGTTATATGTATGCCCTAGAGGCCATTACTGTGCATATGATGTATATTGTAATGGATGCTTGGACATATATAGGGAGGACATTCTTGCTCGACATGATAGTACGCAATCTGGTTGTACTTTATCTTAACATGTACTCAGATTGTCTCTATATTACATGTTGATAAAGCCCTTAGGATATGTACTCGACTACTGGGACTATGATGAGATCATACTAGTGGGGCCACGGTAGTCGATGAGTACATCCTATAACTGTTCCTAGTCGAGGGTGTATCGAGACAGGGCATCGATACACCAGAGTAGACTAGCGTATACGCATCATGACCCATATGATGGGCGATAGATGATCCCATATCCATCGGTGTATGACATCAAAGATGGTGTACGGGTTCTCAGTGGAGACTGGGTACACTGGACGGACTCGCTGAGAACTCCCAGATGGTATTATACCTCATGTCAGATGGCAGTTCTCTGGTGACACTGGTACAGAGTAATCTGTTGACCCGAGATCGTCATAGAGTCTTGTATGATTCCCACTGTGCTTTGATTTCCATCATACCACGTCCAAGTGGGCGTGAAAAAAGATGGCTTTTGGGTACAGCCCCGAATCACATGGAGGCAATGAGCGATAGGAGGGGATTCGTCTCTCCCGGTATAGGGAGTTGATGTTGTGCTGTGTTCGATTGGCTATAACCGGAAATCCCTGGCCAGGGTTGTTGAGATTTACTGGTAAGTGTTATCAGTAGTTTCTCGAACTGTTATAGACCTCAAATCGACAAGACTTATCGAGCTACTGGGGTCTGACGTTTACCACCCCTATTCGAGATATGCGACATATCAGACGACGAGACCGGACTGTACGGGAGTGTTACTGATTGGATTCACTGGAGAATGTACAGGCTTGCTTGTTGATCTTCTGAGCGCTCAATACTTGGGTGGCTGTTACGTTTAGCTGACCGCTTGCAGCTTGTGAATGTTTGATATGATCACCACCTACTGCCGACGTATTGACGATTCTTTAGAGTCCTACACAGAGGTTTCTTGGCTCAGGCAAAACGAAGTAGGAGCACATATGTGATATGTGCGGGACCGAGGATAATACGATATGAGATACCGTATTCTATTCTCGCGATATTTGATATCAGCCGGGTTATCGGATCAAGTGTTGATTCGATGAATCGGTACGGATAAATATTAGTCGGTTATATGCGATATAGCCGGATTGTCGGATCAAGTGTTGATTAGATAATTTAATGTATAATAATATATATAATATATTAAATTACATTAACTAATATTAGCTCACTAAAAGATTCTTTTTCTCACTCGGGTAATACATTGATATATATGCGATATATGTTAATTGTATTATTTTATTTTGTTACAATAAATATTATATATGTGATATATAATATTGTAACATAATATGATAACTAATGCAACATGTTTAGTAGAGATTAAACAAGATTAGGGTTTGATTTGGGTTAATGCTTTCTAGATGATTCTAGAAGGTTTTGTTTTGTTTTGTGAAAGATATTTTGTTATGACTCATGCTTTAACCCAACCCAAACCCTAACCCTAGTTAATTCTCTACATGGGTTTAGTTGACCATGGTTGCATTAGTCATCATCTTTATCTTTTCATTATTCATCACAAAAGGATTCTTATGTTGATTGTTCATCTTCTTCCTTCTTTCTTTCTTAGAAAAAGCTTTCTAGCTTTTTCAAGGTGATGAAAAATGAGTGAGTAAATGAAAATAAAAGAGAGCAAAAATCCTACTTCATCATCCTCATCTATCCTTGCCATTTAGATGAGGGTGTTCACTTCATATTATGAGTGTTAGCTTGTGTTAACGAAACTTCAAGGTAGATCATCTTTGTATCGAAGATCGGAAGCAAGACTGCATCTTTCTCTTCGTGGAATCTCTCGAGAGTCCGGAACACGATGATCGCAGCGAAGGGACTTCAACACGGAGCTTAAGAAGTGAAGGACCGGATCTACAAAGGTTCTAATCCCTCTCACTTAGTGTTAAAATGTTTAACATGCTTGTTTTCGTCTAAACTCTAGTTTAAAGATCCGGCTTTGGGTTGTTCGGCACGGCTAAAATTTTAATCGGGCATGGTTGATGCCTCGTAGACCCTTGTGGCAGTGCCCAGCAACCCTACAGTGGTATCAGAGCCAAGCTAGAGCTTTAGGCGATGTCTAGACGAAGTTTAAAGTTCGATCGAACTCGAGAACCCCGATAAAACCCCTTCTCTGCAATTTTTTCAAAACTGTGATTTTTTTCATATTAAAAATACTCAAAAAAATCAGCAGGGAATTACATGAGTTACTGTGAAGCACGTGCCTCCAATTCCTCTAAAGCTCCGCGGAACCGCGGCCGTACTATGGTATTGGCGGCGGCTCCGCGGCCGTATGTGGAGATTAGGGAATCGTTTTTATACAGTTATCTCCGTCGGTGATTCCTGATTCTTCTGGGAATTTTTATTTTCACTCAAGTGTTGAGTTTTCTGGGTTGTATTGGGGACTTAATGATTCGATCGGATAATTTAACTTCGTTTAGTATTTTCCGGATAATTTTAGAAACTGTTAAAAAGTTCGAACGGATATCAATAACTCACTTTTTCCCCTGTCGGAAATTTTTTCAAAAGTTGGATTTTTTCTCGAGTTTAAGAACGTTCTAAGTCGTGCAAGTAACGCGGTGGACCCTCTAGAAGACAACAAACCTTAACTCGATTATGTGACCGTCTTGAACTGCCTCTGAACCTTAGGGTTTGTGGCAGTACGGCGTGCCACATATGAGGCGTTGGCTTGACCCTTCTACGGCTGGACCATTGGTACTGTGGCATGTGATGGATGGTTTTAAACTGATTTCAAGTGTTGAGATATATTGGGGAAATCTTGGGTGTTTGATTATTCGATCGGAAAGTTTGACATTGTCTAATTATCTGGATTGTGATACAATATTTGGAATCCACAGGTAGTTATGAGATAACTAATTTGAATGTTATAAACATAGCAGTTTAGTCTCAATTGATCGGTTGCCACGGAATTTTGATGTGATCAAAAGTCCGTCGCAATCATGTAGCGTACGCGGATACTCGCCGGATAAACTTAATAGACAGCCACGCCCCATAGCCCCGACCAAGTGACTGTAGGAGAACCCCGTCGCCAAAAGCATCCATTCGGGTGCTCGCGGCAGCGGTGTTCTGCCTTAGTGCACTTCGTCGACGGCATCCGGAGGTGCGGCCGTCTACTAAAGTTTGCGACGAGCATTCGATCAGGATGTCGGGAATCTTGTTGAATTGCCCGACTTGATATTGAAAAGAGTTTTCGATAATGAGACTAAAATGCGGGGTTTATAATTGTTAGGCATGCGATGTCTAAGAAATTCATTTGGTTAGGCATGCGATGTCTAAGAAGGTTGCGGATTCCAACTGTTGTAGTTTTACACTTTCTTTTCTGTGACCGTAAGCGTAGTATGTGGTGTATCGCCGGCTTCGTTTCTATACATCAACGACAATCGGGATACGCATACTTGCTTACGTTGATGATATGAGATATTATGTGTTGCTGTGATATGTTATATTGGATCGTCGTGTTCTGAATAGCCGGGGGTTTTATGTGAGATGAGAGTTTTTCTTTTTCATTCATGTAAAATTCATTTGTATGTAATATTCTTTTATTGGGGCACTTCCGGGCTGAGGTTGATGTCACCATTGTATATTATTTACTTTTCCGCATTAGGTAGACCCAAGGCGGGGAGCACAAGTAACCGGGTTCTAAGGTCCAGTGGGAGACCATCTCGAGGAGTCGAGACCGGGTCTCCTAACCCTAGAATTGGCAGAGTTGCTTGCCGCTCTCGTAGGGGTCTAGGGATGTGGGTTTGGCTATTCATCGCGACCGTGGAATCCGTGTTTTATACAGGCTCGTATTGAAAACACGGAGGTCCTAGTATATCCAATATTTCATATATGTTCTTCTGCTGCAATGTTCTGTGATGAGATCATATTACTGCATGAGATGAATGTTTATATTATATATATGCGATATATATTATACATTGTTGATTTCGTTTCAAATGTAATGCTTGTGAAGCATAATAAAATGGGACTTCATTAATGAGATTAATGAAATAAAAGAAACCTAAGATGTTGTAGAAACTTGTTTAAAAACTGGTAGCTCTAGTTCTTGCTTTGCATAGCGGTGTTCCTTGTAGAACATCCAGCACCTTATTCGATAAGGAAAGAGCCGAGATCCCTTCACCGGGAGTGACCTCTTTAGTGAAACTAGCAAATGCAACAAACTCGGTTTGTCTTTTGATTGCTTCTATAGTTCTTGCTTTGCATAGTGATATTTATGAAATATCCTGCACCTTATTCGATGAGGAAAGGGCCGACGATCCTTTCACCGGGAGTGACCCCTTTAGCAAAACTAGAAAAGCCTAAAAAACACTCCATTTAAAACCACTCGATTCTACAACGATATCAAGTTCATTACGCAAAGGGTTTTCTTAAAAACCTGTCGTAACCCTCCGTCATTTCAGATAAGTAGTATTTAGTATTCGTGCTGCATTTGTTGACCTCTGTCAAGGCGTAGTGTGTGGTAGCTGATTAGTGCTTATCTGTATCAACATATGATGTGATTGATTTAGGGTAGTCGTGCGACCTTGTTGACCTCTGTCAAGGGTCGTGCGGGTGGGTTTACTTCAATCAGGAAATGACGGGTTGAACTTGACTAGTAGCCTATGGTTTGTTGACCTCTGTCAAGGTCATAGGACGCTAGGGGTAAAATATTATTGGGAATTTCAAGTGTTGAAATTTGCAATGAGATTGCATACCTTCTATGAGATAGTTGGATCCCGATACCCGCTGCGAGTAAGAGTTACTCCCGGGAGAGTTTTACACAATACAATTAGCCGATCAAGTAGGTGTATAGAAAGGTGTTAACGGGGTTACGCCTTTGGGAAAATGAGGTTTACTTTAATTAGGTTCGTGCGAAAGCACGGGGAACCTCCCTCAAAGTACCGGCACTGGCCTGGCTGAAAGATTGACGAAATTGTAGCGTGTAATTAATCCCGGCTAGTCTTTCCTTTTAGGGTTTGAAGGAAAATTTGATTAAAATAGTGGGAGACATCCTGATTAGATATATTAGATAACCAATCTAATCTTGCAAGAGCATACACTGAGTGTTTTCTTCTCTCTCTCTCCAGGTAGCGACCATATCACGCCATAATCGAGATAATAAAACGGATATATTGACCGAACCCGCTTGTTATACTGAGCTGGAGAACGTTGGTCCCGCTCCAACTTATAATTGTTATAAGACAGAGCAGGAAATTGGGGAATACCAGATTTCCCGTGCCGCCCAAACGAAGAAAGTGCATGCTGATGCATCATCTTCGGGTGTGTTCATTACATAGAACTGTTTCTTAGTATCCTTTACGTTCTGGGTATGAGATACCGGATCAGGATCCCGCATATGTAATCTGTTACATAGGCTACAGATAGGTAGAGAACTGAGAACAGGTGATAAGTTTCATGAGATAGAAACGGTGCAAGTGTTGCAGCCAAGTCTGTTGGTCACTATCACCCTATATTACCAGAATACATTGATTCTGAACAAATGTTATTAGATACCGAACCTGATATAAAACATCATATCAGTCTCTTTATTAGTAAAGAAATGATATAATTTTGTATTGTTGGAAAATGTTTTGAACATTTCCTATATCAAGAGTTGATCGGTTCAGGCACGTTATCTAAAAGCATTGACGTTCTCAATCAAACCATAGTTCTTAGTATACAGAACACACACAAGAGGAAGAGTTCAGAAATGATCGAATCCTTCTTGAGGCATTGTAGACTAGGTCATATCAATTCGACCCGACTAGCTGAAGTTACATAAAGATGCATATTTAAATTAGTTTGAATTTACATCTTGTGAAACTTGCCGGTCATGTCACAGAGATAAGATGACCATAGATCTTTTTATTGCAAACAGAGAAAGAGTTAGTGAACTCTTGGGATTGATACATGTTGATGTATGATGGTCCCCTGTCTACACATGCCAAGACTAGTTCTTTGTACTTCATTACATTCACTGATGATCTCTCAAGATTCAGACATATGTTCCTGTTGAAACACAAGTCCGAACCTTTTGAGATATTCACAGAATGTAAGTTAGAAGTAGAGAACCAAAAACGGGTATAAGTATTATGTCCTTTGATGAGATCAAGGAGAAGAATACTTGAGCACGGAATTCCTGGACTATTCTAAAGGAGAATGAGATTCTCTCTCGGCATTACTCCTCCGTATACACCACAGCACGTCGGTGTATCGGGGCGGAGCAATAGCACCCTATGTGATATGGTGTGCTCTATGATGAGTACTACTGAGTTTCCTATTTCCTTTTGGGTGTTATGCGCTTGAGAAGCTGCATACCTATTGAATAGGGTTCAAATCAAATCAGTTGTCTACCACTTCATATGTGATATGGAAAGGGAAGAGCCCATATCTTAAGTATGTTAAGATTTGGGGTTGTCCGGACTATGTCTAAAAGCAAAATCCGGACAAGCTCGAGGCAAGGACTGTTATGTAGAACTGGAAAGGTTCCAGCTATACAAACTGCAGATGATGATTTGGTAGAACCAAAGGATTCAATAGTAACCAACGAACCTCAGCCTCTCCGCCGATCTAGTAGGGTTCTTCACCCACCAGAGAGATACTTCGGTTTCTCTATGATAGTGGGAGCGAGGATTGCATCATGAGATGATGACCCAACTAGTTTCGAGCAGGCCATCAGGAGTGGGACTCTATAAGAATGGCTGGATGCTTATCGATCTGAGATGGAATCCTTATACACCAACAAAGTATGGAATTTGGTTGCTTTATCTGAAGGGTTAAATCCCCATCAGGAGCAAGTATATCTTGAGAAGATTACTTGGTGTACATGGAAAAGTTGAGACTTTCAAAGCTATGATTAAGTCCATCCAGATCCTACTTGCCACGGCTACATACCATGACTACGATATCTGGAGGTTGGGTGTCATGACTGCTTTTCTAAATGATGTTTTAGAAAAGAGCGTCTATAAGTACACAGCCAGAGGGCTTCGTAAACAGTGGGAGCAGCGGAAACGTGTGCAAGATGTTTTATGTGATAAATTAGGCATCGCGGAGTTGGAACGTCTGTTTTGATGTGATAGTCAAAGAGTTTGACTTCATCAAAATGGTATATGAACCTTGTATATACAAAAAGGTAGTAGGGAGTATGGTGGTGATCCTCGTAGAGTACGTGGATGACATACTGTTCAGTTGATAAAACTGCACATTTGTATTACATTTTTCCTACCATTTTCATATTAAAAAAGGACTTTATTATAATATATTATACATATGAGGGTTTATGTGTAAAAGCACCATTTTCCATGTGTTAATATATTTTAATTATCATTTGGTAGGAAAATGTATGCAAATAATATTATTGGTCTAATCCTAGTAGAACAAAGTCTACTAAAATCTTATTTGAGTTGTTGTGCAGAATATTTCCAAGTTGTTATGAAGGATTTAACAAACAAATCAATTTGTTGAAGAAAACTTGCCAAATTAAGAAGCAAACTTGGAGACCAAGTCTGGAAGCAACCGAGAGAATATTTCTGAAATATGAAGATGCCTAGGATTGCCAAATGTCACCAGATGAAAGCACAAGAAAAATTATCAATTAATCTTGTCCCTTGAGCGCGGATCCGCGGCCAAACCCACCCTGGGGCCGCGGATCCGCCGCAATCTTATGGAATTGGAGTGCAAGATTTTGGGGAATTATTCTATGCTGAATTTTACCAAGTTCTCAACAATAAGATTCTGGGTTTTCACTATATAAAGGCACCGAGGGCCTCTTGGAAAAAGCTATCAAGCCGAAGAGATCACGAAGTCCAAGACGGCTCACGCATCCAGGCTGATCATCAACTGTTCATCTACCTCCTTAGAAGAGATCGAGAAGCAAACTAGGTTTTTGTAATCATTTTCTAAGGAATAAAAGTGTACTTGATCTTGTTGATTAATAAAGGTAGTTCTTTTTCTTATTCTATTTCTTCATGCATTTTCTTTCCATCTCTTTTTCTCCCAACATGCGCGAGTAATTCTCCGCTTGTTAGGGTTCGTAGGATTAGGGTAGGTTAATGGGTGATGAAAATAATTAAACCCTTTTTAAGTCCTATAAAGTTTAGGAACTTTATCAAAATAATCATTAACATCCTAATCGGGCGCGCTAGCAATTTTTTGCTAGTTCCGACCGCGATTAGAGATTAGATTAATGATTGTTTTGGTAAAGGCTAGATATGAACGGAGTTCCGTGTCAAGATAAGGGTTACGAGTGGGTTTCCTTTTCCCTCCAGAAACCCTAATCTACACGCATCACCGTCGTTCTAGTTCTAAATCTATTAATGGATAAAAAGGGTAACTTTTAATTAATCTTTCATAACTACTAAATCCTAACGAACCCTACAAGCCCCTATTATTATATTATTTAAATCTCTAAAATAATCTAGATCTATATTTTACATTAAAGCAGATCTAGAAACTTTTCACAAAATTCTTTATTCCTCCTCTCTTTCTCAACACATCTAAAGTAAAAATAAAAGGTTCCACGTTTCCCAGAGGACGACCCGTACTCACCTCGGTCTAGCTACGCGCGACACCGTTCTGATTGCGGTTAACTAAACACACTCTTTCGTATCAATCAAATGGCGCCGTTGCCGGGGATACGTGCGTAATTTTTTATTCTTACTATTTGTGTTGAATTCTTAGATGATTCATATCATTATTAAAACAAAACTGCAAATTGCATATTTAACGATTTGTGTGTGAATTTTGCGAGGGAATCTGGAGACACGGACTCGAGGAAACAGGAGATCTAGGGTTTCACATTTCTCGGGTATCTTTCTTAACTCTCTCTCTCCTCAAATCCAATAAAATCTATTTTCTGCAGGATTCTTTGCAAAATTGCGCCGCTCAAAAAATTTTTTGCAAAAAGTTTTGTGTTTGGTTTTGTTTTGCATATTTAATACGGATTTTAAGGGGCAAAGACCAAATCAAGATTAGGTGGGGATTTTCATCACCCTTCCTAAGCCCCACAAATCACAAACCGAGCATATAGAACAACCCTTCATTAATTTAAAAAATATCTAGACCAGACTCTAAGGACTGTCGAGCTCAATAGGAAAAAGACTAGTATAGGTATCGGCCGTTTATCCTAACTGACATTGCGGTGTCTAGGCTAGTGGTTTTTAATTAGGCCCACTGTAGTGGTGGTTCCTTCCCACTTACCTGGCCGTACTTGTCCGTGAAGAGACGGTTTGAGGTCTATTTCTAGCCTTAGTTAGGAGCTGTCTAGAGACTGACCTAGGTAACCTTAGTTCTAGGGTTGCTTGTGCATCTTAGGGAGATTTGTCTTGAGTCCCACTTTTTCAAAACAAGCCAATTTTTAAAATCACACACACGCTGCCACTTGCACTAAACCCGCTTAGTGCATGCTCGTCTGGACACGGGATCCTAGTGCCCGTCTTGTCCGCGTTCCTGCTATCGACACCGAAGTCGGTACTTCTGCATCTTCTTTTCCCCCACCACACACCACATCAACCGAGATGGACGGCACTCCATCAGAGTATAACACCACGCCGCCACCGCCCGCAGGTGCGCAGAATCCACCGCGCATCTCTCTCCAAGAGAGATGCTATCCTATTCGTGGTCCCCTTCCTACTTGTCTATCTCTTCCACCACCTAACGGAGATAATTTCGAAATTAAACCCCACTACATCAATCTGCTGCCCAAATTTCACGGGCTTGAGTCAGAAGACGCGTACGTTTTCATCACCAAATTCGAAAACGTATGCGCAATGATGGGTACTTCACAATTGACTTTAGATGCTATGCGCTTACGTCTTCTCCCATTCACACTGTGCGACTTGGCAGAAAAATGGCTTTATAATACTGCCGCACACTCTATCGCTAATTGGGATGAATTCGTCATAGCATTTCTTAAGAAGTTTTACCCAAATCATAAGACTGCACATGTTAGGAGCGAGATTAACCAGTTCACCCAGCTTCCCAATGAACCATTTTGGAAGTGCTTTGAACGTTTCAAAGATCTGCTTGTCCAATGCCCCCATCACGGGATACAAAGATGGGATTTATGTCGGATTATATATGAGGGCATTAATCCAGCGACAAAGCAGATGCTTGAAACAATGTGTCAATGCAATTTCATGTCTAAAGATGACGGTGAAGCATGGAAATATCTGGAAGATCTCGCTGAACACACGTTGCAGTGGGAAAGCGTAAGACCACCTACAACTAAGGGAGGTATTCACCAGCTCGACGTTTCCATCGCAGTAAAAGCCGAAATGGCAGCGATGCAGAAGAAACTCGACGCTATTGAGAACAGATTCTCATCAGTCTCCCTAAATCAGGTTACGCTTCCCAAGACTGTCTGTGGTTACTGTTCGGATCCTTCACACTTAACGGAAGAATGTCCTATGAATGCATCGTTTCAAGCTAATGCTGCTTTTCAGCAGCGACCTAGAAATGATCCTTATTCTTCCACATATAATCAAGGATGGAGGAATCATCCTAACTTTGCTTGGAATCAAAACCAACAAAGTAATTATCAAAGACCTCCTCCACAGCAACCACAACCACAGAATCAGCCCCCCTTTCAGTCACAGAATTTCCAAAATCCGGCCAACATTTCTACACCACAAGTGGCCGGTATTGACAACTCACTTGCACAAACTTTGGATATGTTCATGAAACAATCCATGCAAAATTCGGCTGATATGAGGTCTTCTATTGATGCCCTAACGAAAAACTCCTCCTCCCATGGTGAGAGTATTAAATCAATAGAAAACCAAATCGCACAGTTAAACGCCGCAATGAGTGCGAGAGAGAAAGGGAAACTCCCATCTCAACCCCTACCAAATCCTGGCCATTCACAAAGTCATAATGTGAATGCCATTACTACGTTGAGATCGGGGAGAGTGCTGAACAACCAAGTGGGTGAGCAAGTTGATGATAGTGACACATTTGATACCCCTTCTTCTTCTTCTTCTTCCCCTAATTCGTCTAGTCTTCCACCTTCATCCGAGCCTATTCTCCGTTTTCCCCAAGGCTCGAACATTTCGCCAAATCTATCTAAGTCGATCCCCACTCCAATTTTGGGATCGAATCCATCCCCACGGTCTTCTCCACAAACGTTGGACCCAAAACTTATTGATCAAGCACCTTATCCAAACAGGTTAAGGGGCAACAGATCAAGTCCACAAATGGAGAAGATCGTGGAAATTTTTAAGCAAGTTAACATAAACATTCCTCTCCTAGATGCTATTCAACAAGTTCCGTCATATGCGAAAATCCTAAAGGACTTGTGCACTAGGAAGAGAAAAGTTCAAGTACCTAAAAAAGTTTTCCTTACGAGTAATGTGAGCACAGCTTTTACACAACAACTTCCCAAGAAACGAAAGGACCCCGGAAGTCCTACAATTTCAATCTCTATTGGGGGTAAAAATATCAATCGTGCTCTACTCGATCTAGGTGCTAGTGTTAACTTGCTCCCGTATTCTGTGTATGAGCAATTAGGGATCGGAGAGTTAAAGCCGGCGCATTACACTCTTCAGATGGCCGATCGATCTATCACCCAACCTAGGGGTGAGCTAGAGGATGTGTTAATCAAAGTCGGGGAATTCATATTCCCTGTGGACTTTATCGTTATAGATACACAACCTGTAGCAAACCCACGCAATCAAATCCCGGTGATACTCGGTCGACCCTTTTTGGCCACTTCCAACGCAGTAATTAATTGTAGAAACGGATCTATGACCCTATCCTTTGGAAAGAAGTCAATTAAGCTTAATATTTACAAGTTGGGAAGTGAACCCTCCGAACCCTATGCTCATGTGTGTTCTGTCGAATTAATGGATGTCGACAGCAGCGAATTTGATCAACCTCATGATACAGACTCTTTTCATATGTTGTTGTTTGACCCAACCATTTACTCTTCCACCGAGTTGTCCGGGTCAACATCTAATGAGAAACCTTTTATAGAGTCTGACGATCACCCCATTTTTTCTGATGACATTATTTTTCGGGGTATCAACGAAAGCTTTGAGGAAATTTTCGCTGATGAACTCGCATTTTTACAAGACACGGGTGTTGAGATGAATCAACTCCAAGATGAAGAAATTGGAACTCCACCCCTTCTTTTGGACAATCATGACAATGCGAGTAATCCATCATTACTATCACTGTGTCGTCTCTCCAAATTGAGACGCAATCCTTTTCCATTACACCTCTTGTCACCTCCCCACTTCTTCACATCAAAAGGTGACATGTTCTTCCACCAACCTTGGTACTTCATTGATAAAATTTTTGAATGGTTGGTGTTGACCTTCGGTCTTTGCAAAGCTTGGCATTGACCAATAACCTTAACCCCCTCATGTGATTTTAAAAGATTAAAAATGTTTAACTCAAGTTTGGGGGAGGGGTGGTATATTTTGGCTCTTGAAAGAAAATGATTTTTACAAAATTGTGAGCCTAAAATAAGTTTGGGGGAACATTTTCACTTTCATATATTCTTGCCCCCATTAATAATTTCCTCCCAAGTCTACAGGTTTTTTTGAGCTTAACGGATGACATCAGTGAGGACACTGCTGTAAACAGGTTTGGGGGAGGTTTGTGCTTATTTACACATCAATTTGCATCATATTTTGCATAAGCACAACATTTTCAAAAATTAAAATTTTTTTATAACAAAAGAGTAGAAAGTGAAAAATTACATCCAAAAGATAGGAATAGTTTAAGAAAACCAAGAAAATTAGAAGTTTTCTTACACGAACTGGTAATAAGTAGTTATGAGCTGTTGTCCCAAGGGTTAGTAAGATGAAGGAAGTCACTAATCTGAGGATAAAAATAAGTCTGAAAAATAGTTTCTATTCTGGAAGCCGAACATTTGAATGTTGATACCCTACTATATGCACATACACACGTCTTGAAACTCGGGATAGTAGAGGATACCTTGAAATGCTCTTGTCTAAAAGCCAAAGTATGAAGGAAATGATGAAGAAAATATAAAATGGTGAAAAGAAAAAAAAAATGAACACTGGTTTTGTATCGCCAAGGTAGCAATAAAAAAATATAGCGAGGGTGCTTCTTCACCTAGTGCCCTAAGGCCAACTGGTCTGGGAGTCACTGCTAAGCCTTAGGTGGTGCAAGACAAAGAAAATACTATCACCAAATCAGCAAGCACTTGAGTAATCGGTCGGTTAGTACCTCAAGAAGTATTAGCGGTCGCATGAAAAGGTGTGAGCAAACCTAAGTATTCATAAAGTACTGAGGTAGATGGACAAGAGTATGATAGCTTGAATTGAATTCTCCGAATGTAGGGATGTTATTTACACACACGTGGGGTTATATGATCAATGTTTGGATGAAAGGTAGGAATGAAGAATAATGACGATGTTTTATTGAGAGATGATGTGATTTCTAACATTTTTTATGACTATTAAGATAGGGCTCATAACAACTGAAAAGCTAGTATAGTTGGAAACTCTTCTTTTCAAAGTATTTCTTTTATGGTTCTTGTCTTTATATGTAAATTTCACCATCTTTCTTTTGTTATTGGATTTTGTGGGTGTAATCCGCTGAAAACCCTCAGGAGACAACACTCCTCCTACTAGGGACACCTAGAGGTTTAACGGCTTGTTGCACGTGCTCAGTGCAATCGTGTCTGCCTACAAAAGTGTGCTTAGTTTTCTTATTTCTTTTTCTCCTCTTGAATAAACTAGTTTGCTCGGGACGATCAAAGATAAGTTTGGGAGTATTTGTTCAGTTGATAAAACTGCACATTTGTATTACATTTTTCCTACCATTTTCATATTAAAAAAGGACTTTATTATAATATATTATACATATGAGGGTTTATGTGTAAAAGCACCATTTTCCATGTGTTAATATATTTTAATTATCATTTGGTAGGAAAATGTATGCAAATAATATTATTGGTCTAATCCTAGTAGAACAAAGTCTACTAAAATCTTATTTGAGTTGTTGTGCAGAATATTTCCAAGTTGTTATGAAGGATTTAACAAACAAATCAATTTGTTGAAGAAAACTTGCCAAATTAAGAAGCAAACTTGGAGACCAAGTCTGGAAGCAACCGAGAGAATATTTCTGAAATATGAAGATGCCTAGGATTGCCAAATGTCACCAGATGAAAGCACAAGAAAAATTATCAATTAATCTTGTCCCTTGAGCGCGGATCCGCGGCCAAACCCACCCTGGGGCCGCGGATCCGCCGCAATCTTATGGAATTGGAGTGCAAGATTTTGGGGAATTATTCTATGCTGAATTTTACCAAGTTCTCAACAATAAGATTCTGGGTTTTCACTATATAAAGGCACCGAGGGCCTCTTGGAAAAAGCTATCAAGCCGAAGAGATCACGAAGTCCAAGACGGCTCACGCATCCAGGCTGATCATCAACTGTTCATCTACCTCCTTAGAAGAGATCGAGAAGCAAACTAGGTTTTTGTAATCATTTTCTAAGGAATAAAAGTGTACTTGATCTTGTTGATTAATAAAGGTAGTTCTTTTTCTTATTCTATTTCTTCATGCATTTTCTCTCCATCTCTTTTTCTCCCAACATGCGCGAGTAATTCTCCGCTTGTTAGGGTTCGTAGGATTAGGGTAGGTTAATGGGTGATGAAAATAATTAAACCCTTTTTAAGTCCTATAAAGTTTAGGAACTTTATCAAAATAATCATTAACATCCTAATCGGGCGCGCTAGCAATTCTTTGCTAGTTCCGACCGCGATTAGAGATTAGATTAATGATTGTTTTGGTAAAGGCTAGATATGAACGGAGTTCCGTGTCAAGATAAGGGTTACGAGTGGGTTTCCTTTTCCCTCCAGAAACCCTAATCTACACGCATCACCGTCGTTCTAGTTCTAAATCTATTAATGGATAAAAAGGGTAACTTTTAATTAATCTTCCATAACTACTAAATCCTAACGAACCCTACAAGCCCCTATTATTATATTATTTAAATCTCTAAAATAATCTAGATCTATATTTTACATTAAAGCAGATCTAGAAACTTTTCACAAAATTCTTTATTCCTCCTCACTTTCTCAACACATCTAAAGTAAAAATAAAAGGTTCCACGTTTCCCAGAGGACGACCCGTACTCACCTCGGTCTAGCTACGCGCGACACCGTTCTGATTGCGGTTAACTAAACACACTCTTTCGTATCAATCACATACTCTTGATAGGGAAGGAGTTTCCTATGCTACGCTCGGTCAATCTCCGCTTATCACAAAGATTCTCCATATAGGATCAAAGTGATACCTCCTAAATCCTGGGTTTTGGATCTATGAGATAGATCTAATTGGATGTTAGGATACTCACTAGTTGTAGTGAGATGGTATCAATCGATCCTGGGGAGAACCACTGGAAAGGTTCCAGGGTGATAAGGACGACTGAATGTCAGTCGAATGCATTGTTTTTACCCTCAGTGGAGGGACGGTATGTTGGAAGAGTTCCAAGCTAGATACCATGACTTACTAGACGATTAAAGGCAAGATACATTATTACCAAGGATGCTACCAAAGAGGCAGTCTGGATATATTTTAAGTTCATGAGATGAACTTCGTTCCTACCATTGTGTGACAATGGAGTTATGGCTTCAGCCAAGGAACTACCGTCCCATCAGAAATCCAGATATAATTCTTAAGCAGTATCACCTGATCATGGAGATGGTTGATCTCCAGGGAGATCGAGGTTAGGAGAGTAGACACAGAGGACAACAGCGCGGATCCACTCACAAAGGCCTTTTTCCTAGTAGATACTTTTATGGGATGGTTGAGTATGAGATACTTCAACCACAGCTAATTGTTGGGTATGTGATACCACAACAGATGGCCCTAGTGCAAGTGGGAGATTGTTAGTTATATGTATGCCCTAGAGGCCATTACTGTGCATATGATGTATATTGTAATGGATGCTTGGACATATATAGGGAGGACATTCTTGCTCGACATGATAGTACGCTATCTGGTTGTACTTTATCTTAACATGTACTCAGATTGTCTCTATATTACATGTTGATAAAGCCCTTAGGATATGTGCTCGACTACTGGGACTATGATGAGATCATACTAGTGGGGCCACGGTAGTCGATGAGTACATCCTATAACTGTTCCTAGTCGAGGGTGTATCGAGACAGGGCATCGATACACCAGAGTAGACTAGCGTATACGCATCTTGACCCATATGATGGGCGATGGATGATCCCATATCCATCGGTGTTTGACATCAAAGATGGTGTACGGGTGCTCAGTGGAGACTGGGTACACTGGACGGACTCGCCGAGAACTCCCAGATGGTATTATACCTCACGTCAGATGGCAGTTCTCCGGTGACACTGGTACAGAGTAGTCTGTTGACCCGAGATCGTCATAGAGTCTTGTGTGATTCCCACTGTGCTTTGATTTCCATCATACCACGTCCAAGAAGGCGTGCAAAAAGGTGGCTTTTGGGTACAGTCCCGAATCACATGGAGGCAATGAGCGATAGGAGGGGATTCGTCTCTCCCGGTATAAGGAGTTGATGTTGTGCTGTGTTCGATTGGCTATAACCGGAAATCCCTAGCCAGGGTTGTTGAGATTTACTGGTAAGTGTTATCAGTAGTTTCTCGAACTGTTATAGACCTCAAATCGACACGACTTATCGAGCTACTGGGGTCTGACGTTTACCACCCCTAGGCGAGATATGCGACATATCAGACGACGAGACCGGACTGTACGGGGGTGTTACTGATTGGATTCACAGGAGAATGTACAGGCTTGCTTGTTGATCTTCTGAGCGCTTAATACCTAGGTGGCTGTTACGTTTAGCTGACCGCTTGCAGCTTGTGGGTGTTAGATATGATCATCACCTACTGCCGGCGTACTGACGATTCTTTAGAGTCCTACACAGAGGTTTCTTGGCTCAGGCAAAACAAAGTAGGAGCACATATGTGATATGTGCGGGACCGAGGATAATACGATATGAGATACCGTATTCTATTCTCGCGATATTTGATATCAGCCGGGTCATCGGATCAAGTGTTGATTCGATGAATCGGTACGGATAAATATTAGTCGGTTATATGCGATATAGCCGGATTGTCAGATCAAGTGTTGATTCGATAATTTAATGTATAATAATATATATAATATATTAAATTACATTAACTAATATTAGCTGACTAAAAGATTCTTTTTCTCACTCGGGTAATACATTGATATATATATGCGATATATGTTAATTGTATTATTTTATTTTGTTACAATAAATATTATATATGTGATATATAATATTGTAACATGATATGATAACTAATGCAACATGTTTAGTAGAGATTAAACAAGATTAGGGTTTGATTTGGGTTAATGCTTTCTAGATGATTCTAGAAGGTTTTGTTTTGTTTTGTGAAAGATATTTTGTTATGACTCATGCTTTAACCCAACCCAAACCCTAACCCTAGTTAATTCTCTACATGGGTTTAGTTGACCATGGTTGCATTAGTCATCATCTTTATCTTTTCATTATTCATCACAAAAGGATTCTTATGTTGATTGTTCATCTTCTTCCTTCTTTCTTTCTTAGAAAAAGCTTTCTAGCTTTTTCAAGGTGATGAAAAATGAGTGAGTAAATGAAAATAAAAGAGTGCAAAAATCCTACTTCATCATCCTCATCTATCCTTGCCATTTAGATGAGGGTGTTCACTTCATATTATGAGTGTTAGCTTGTGTTAACGAAACTTCAAGGTAGATCATCTTTGTATCGAAGATCGGAAGCAAGACTGCATCTTTCTCTTCGTGGAACCTCTCGAGAGTCCGGAACACGATGATCGTAGCGAAGGGACTTCAACACGGAGCTCAAGAAGTGAAGGACCGGATCTACAAAGGTTGTAATCCCTCTCACTTAGTGTTAAAATGTTTAACATGCTTGTTTTCGCCTAAACTCTAGTTTAAAGATCCGGCTTTGGGTTGTTCGGCACGGCTAAAATTTTAATCGGGCATGGTTGATGCCTCGTAGACCCTTGTGGCAGTGCCCAGCAACCCTACACTTTCGGGGAGGCGGAATAGGTAAAAATCAAATTCTTCCTCACTAGGTAACATGGACCATCCATGAAGGATCGTTGCTAAACAAAAACTAACAAATAAACTACAAGTTTTAGCTACTATGTAGAATGGTAATACCTAGGTCTTGAACTCCTTCTCTTCTTTTTGTGGTTCTCCTCCTTGCTTGCTTCTTGTAGTGGTTTGAACGGCTCCTCCTCGTTGTCTCCTCTTTGCCGTAGATGGATCCATCCGAGGGCCTCGAACTTGAGCTCCTATCTCAACCTAGAGATAACTAAGGTGCTTGGTTTGCTAAACCTAGAACCTTAGAATGAGTAGAGAAGAGTTATGGTGGTTTTGTCTCAAAAGTTCATGATTTCCAACTCATGGAACACTTGAACTTTGAGAGAGGAAGAGGGAGAGCTTTCTTTCAAGAGAGAGAAAGAATATGATAGAATGAGCTCTCATAATGCAACCATGCTCACATCTTTTGGAATAATGATGATAATAATAATAATTAAGAATTGTGATGGTTAGTTTATGAATGACCACTATCATTACCTTCATTTAATGCATTTTTCAAAGAACAAGAAGCATCATTGAAATGAAATGATGATGGTCAACAAGACCACAATGGTCAACTGGTCAACAAAATCAACAAGTCAACAAAAGTCAAATTGTCAACAACCCTAACCATGGCACAATTATCCTTAATTAATATTATTAACCATATTCCTCATTCTCATTAGGGTTTGGAAAAAGTCAACGTTCAACAAGTCAACCAAAATCAAATGGTCAACAACCCTAATGAGAATCCTCTGCCTCTGCCTCTGTCAACTGTGCATACACACCCGCATCCGTGTTCCGAGGAACACGAATACACTGAGAAAAAACCAATCCCAAAACAAATACTAGGATCTGGCTTAAACCAAAGCCCGCTAGTAATAACTGCCCGGACACCAAACGTGCACAAGTGCGCGGATGTGAGCGAACCCCGTCGCAAAACCATGCGACCTCTACTCTGTTTTGCCCAAAGGCGAGTAACCCTCTGTGTGGGACTCTAAAGGCTCGACACTACGCTGGCAGTGAGTTTAACCACAGGCCGCAAGCGGTACTAGCTGTACGTAACGGTCCCCAGGTAGATGCCGACAAGAAGACTGATGAGGTGAACCCATCCGAACTCCTACTGAGCCTGAATGTGACAATCTTCGTACAGTCCGGTCTGTTCGTCTAAGAGTATCACATGGCGGGCCTAGGGGGGCGGTAAACGTCAGTTCCCTAATAGCGGTACAAGTCGTGTCGGAGTGTAGCCCAAAACACCCTGAGAATCTACTGGTAACACTACCAGCAAGTCTCGCTTGCCCTGGCCAGGGACGACTATGTGTAATGGCTATCCTAGACACAACGCGATATCAACTCCTAATACCGGGAGAGACGAATCCTGTCTAACCGTCACTGCCTCCAAGTGCTTCGGGACTGCACCCAACTACTACCTGTTTGCATGACTCAATAGAGCCGTGGTAGGGTAGTAATCTAAGAACAGTGGGAACACACTTGAGGCGAAGTGACAGTGTCAAGTCAACGGACTAAGCTGTACTCATTTCACCTGGGAACTGTTAACTGACGATAGGTATAATACCAACCAACAGTTCCTGATGAGTCCTGTCCAGTGTACTCGTAACCTAACGAGCACCTGCATACTATCTCCAATACGACGTACTGATGGCTGTGGGACAGACCATCTCCCCTGCTGGGACGAGAAGCGTATGCACCAGTCTACTCTGGAGTATCGATGCCCTGTCTCGATAATCTTACGACCAGGGACCAAAATAAGGATGTGCTTATAGACTACCCACCCCCACTAGTGTGATCGCCATTACAACGCCGGTAGTCAAGCAAAGATCCTAAGGGCTCTATCAATATGTTTTTAGCGATATGTTAAAAGAAACATATACACATATTAAGATAGATACAAACCAAGTAGCATAGTACTATATCGAGAAAGAATGTCGTAAACCCGTGTTATATCCCAAGCTTCCAAAATGTATTATACATACTAGTACTATACAATAATGGCCTTTAGGGCATACATATCCAACAATCTCCCACTTGCACTAATGACCAGTAATTGGTGTACCGCATACCCAACATCTGCTCTAAGGCCAGCTGCTGGCGTACCGCATACCCAATAGCTCAAAAAGTCGCTCGAACCGTGTTTGAGGAAAGGCCTTTGTGAATGGATCCGCCGTGTTGTCTTTTGTGTCCACTCTCCGTACCTGGATATCCTGGCGATCAATGATCTCCTTGATCAGGTGATACCGCCTTAAGATGTGTCTGGATTTCTGATGGGACCTTGGTTCCTTCGCTAAAGCTATAGCCCCATTATTATCACAATACAAAGGTATTGGGTCAACAATGGACGGAACCACCTGAAGTTCACTAATGAACTTCTTCATCCAGACCGCCTCTTTTGCGGCATCGCTTGTAACAATGTATTCAGCCTCCATCGTCGAGTCTGCGAAGGTATCCTTTTTGGAACTCTTCTAACACACCGCCCCTCCGTTGAGGGTAAACACAAAACCCGAGACAGACTTGCTGTCATCTTTGTCACTCTGGAAGCTTGAATCGGTAAAGGACTCGACCCTGAGGTCTCCATTACCGTAAACCAGGAACATCTCCTTAGTCCTTCTCAGGTACTTGAGAATGTTCTTCACTGCCGTCCAGTGGTCCTCACCTGGGTCTGACTGATACCGGCTCACCACGCTCAGCGCGTAAGCTACATCTGGTCTTGTACATAGCATCGCGTACATTATAGATCCTACCGCCGAAGCGTAGGGTATAGTGCTCATGCGAACCCTCTCCTCGTCAGTCTTAGGAGACAACTTCTTAGAGAGGGTGATTCCGTGCAATGCGGGTATATTATCGCGCTTGGAATCTTCCATACTAAATCTCTTTAGTACGGTCTCTATGTACCTGGACTGCGAAAGTCCCAGTAGTCTCTTGGATCTATCTCTGTAGATCTTGATCCCCAGAATGTACGAGGCATCACACAGATGCTTCATGGAGAACCGTTGTGACAAGAATAGCTTGACCGATTGTAGCATAGGAATGTCATTTCCTATCAAAAGAATGTCGTCCACGTACAAGACTAGGAACACGAAAGTTCGTCCTACAATCTACTTATAGATACAAGGTTCATCTTTGTTCTTGTTGAAATCAAATTCCTTGATTGCCTCATCAAAACAGATGTTCCAGCTCCGTGATGCCTGCTTTAATCCATAAATGGATTTAAGCAACTTGCAAACCTTCCCGCTACTCCCACTGTCTACAAAACCCTCTGGCTGATCCATGTAAACGCACTCTTCCAAACAGCCGTTTAGGAAAGCTGTTTTTACGTCCATCTGCCAGATTTCAAAGTCATGGAATGCAGCAATGGCAAGTAGGATCCGAATGGATTTGAGCATAGCCACTGGAGAAAAAGTTTCGTCATAGTCCACACCAGGTCTTTGATGAAAACCTTTTGCAACGAGTCTAGCCTTATAGGTTTCCACCTGCCTATCTACACCAAGTTTCCTTTTGTAGATCCATTTGCATCCAACGGGTTTTACCCCAGGTGGAGCAATATACAAGGTCCACACTTTATTGGTGTACATGGACTCCATTTCGGATTGCATAGCTTGCAGCCACTTATCAGAGTCCCTACTGATAATGTCCTGCCTGAAACAGGTAGGGTCATCTTCTTCCAAGATGCAATCCTCTCGATCCCCGTCTATGAGAAAACCGTAGTATCTCTCGGGTCGATGAGAAATCCTACCAGATCTGCGGAGTGGCTGAGGTTCATTCGGGGTTATTGAATCCTGAGGTTCTGTCAAATCTTCAGTTTCATTCTGTGGTCGCTGAATTTCTTCCAGTTCTACCGTGCTCCCACTAATTTCTTTTTCAAGAAACTCGGTTTCTAAGAAAACGGCATGCTGAGCAACAAACACCTTCTGTTTCTCGGTGTGGTAGAACATATATCCATAACCATTCTTTGGATATCCCACAAACTTACATAAAACTGACTGTGCCTCTAGTTTATCTGGTTTATGCGTTTTAACATAAGCCGGACAACCCCATATCTTAAATCATTTAAGATATGGCATTTTTCCATTCCATATCTCGAAGGGAGTCTTAGGCACTGATTTAGACCGAACATCATTCAATAGATATGCTGCTGTCAAAAGCGCATGTTGATTGAAAACGATTTCGGATTGTGTATGTTGGAAAATGTGTATAGAAATCACAACCAAAAATTATTTGACCGCAATCAACTACGGTGTTGGATGTAGATCGTTAGCGAGTGCGGATCGTCCACAGGGAAAGTGTAATCGTTCGTGTTTCGAATTAGATGAATTGAAACTTTAAGGAAAAGAAAAGAAAAGAAAACAATTCATGATTTGTAATTGCAATTCAAGAAAGAGAAAAATATAGATCTAAGAAAGCATTAAAATCAAGAAGTGGTAATTTGTGATGATTTTTCCAACCAAATATCAAGAATCGAAATGAGGCTCGTAGGAATCGATCGGATCTATAGATGTGATGCAATCTCACGATGACGCGATCTTATCCTTCGATGAATTGATACTAGATCGATGATGATCGACGAGAATTAGGGATTTCTAGTGAAACTAGGGTTTCATCATTTATCCCTTGTTCCTTCGTCGATATCATTCACATTCTAGCCTCTAGTAAATTCAAGAAACGATCGTAGATCCCTAATTTCGAGCGATCATAATCAAGAAAGCATCGCAACGAAACTAGGTCATCGATTCTTGAACTTGCTAGGGTTTACAAAACTCGTAGGACTTAAGAATCTTATTAAGATTTGTTACATCATCATTCTATTGATCGTCATGACTCCTTTACGAGCGGAGTTTTACTCAAACATCACAACAAGAACTATAATTACAAATTGAGATCGAATCATGATGCAAGAATTTAAAGAAAGCGAGATTAAAGAATTTCACCTTTTATTTATATCAACAATTTCATTACAATCGCTCAAGAACTACAAGAGGAAGAACTCGATCGTCTATTTGGCTTCACTCGTCTCCATGAGTCGCGGATCGGCTTGGATCACTTGCTCGATAGGAGATCGGCTCCGCTCCTAAAAGGTTGAAGGCTTCTCGCTTGATTTGGTACTCGGGATCTTGAATTTGATTGGAATTAGGGTTAGGGTTTCGCACAAGTCTTGTCACTAGACTTGTGGAAGAAGATGAAGATAGATGTTGAAGAATGAGGAACTAATGAACTATTAAAGATTGAAGAATATCCAAGATTAGACAAGAAGGAAGAAGTTTAACCCTAGGTCTAGGCTTCTATTTGTAGACTTTCCAAAACCCTAGATCTAGGATTTGAATTTTAAGTTTCCCTCCAAAAGTTTGTTGATGAGATTTGAATTTCCCTCCAAAAGTTTGTTAAGGAGAACCTTCTAGAAATAGTTTGTTAGGAGGTTAATTAAGATTAGCTTTGCTCAATGATCTTTGCTAATCTGGCAGAATCTTCGAGAGAATTCTGGAAATTGACATAGATTTCTGAGCTTTAGGCACTGAAATAGGAATAATGCAGCAAATTTTGACGGATGACGTGGCAGAAGCGCGGCGGATCCGCGGCGCAAGCAGGCTCCCGCCGTGGGTCCGCGGCGCTCTGTGGGCCATAGTGCTTGGAATTTCTGGTGCTGCTTTAGGCTGATTAATGTGCCTTTCTCTGATATGTTGAAATTAATATTTCCCTCTAGATTGCTACCAGATTTCAGGTCTTTGAGTTGGCGTAATGTTTGATCAGCAAAAATGACAATTTTGGCTTTGTTCCTGTAATTTCCTGCACAAATCTCGACACAAGTGTTGCGTGATACAGGGATGATGCGATGCCTTAAAATACAGTCAATTTCCCTAGAAATGCCGGTTTTAAAGGCTAACACATGCAATCTGATATTTAACGACTGATTTGCTAATATGTGCTATATGAATGCCGAACGCTTCTAGATGAGTGCAAATGATAGGAAAATTGCCGCGTTAAAAATGCAGTATTTTCGACTGATCAAATTCCCCCAAACTTATTTTCGATCGTCTCGAGCGAACTGTTTTATTAAAAAGAGAAGGAGAAAATAAAGAAAGAGAAAAACTAACTAGCAAACTTTCGTAGGCAACACGATTGCACTTAGCACGTGCAACTAGCCTTTAAACCTCTAGGTGTCCCTAGTAGGAGGAGTGTTGTCTCCTGAGGGTTTTTAGCGGATTGCACCCACAAAATCCAATAATAAAAGGAAGATCATGAATATTACATTTAAAGAAAAGAATTGTAAAAGAAAAGCTTAGAAAATTAGGGTTTCCAACTAAGCTAGCTTTTCGGTTTTCATGAGCCCTATCTTAATGGTCATGAAAAGATGTCAGAAATCACGTCCTCCCTCAATAAAACATCGTCTTATTCTTCATTCCTATCTTTCTTCCAAACATCGATCATATAACCCTGCGTGTGTGTAAAGAATATCCCTACACCCGGAGAATTCAATTCAAGCTATCATACTCTTGCCCATCAGCCTCAGTACTTTTTAATTAATGAATATTTAGATGAGATTGCTTACACACTTTCATGCGACCGTTAATACTTCTTGAGGTACTAACCGACCGATTACTCCTGTGCTTGCTTACTTGGTGTATTTTCCTCGTCTTGCACCACCTAAGGCTTAGCAGTGACTCCGAGACCAGTTGGCCTAGGGCACTAGGTGAAGAGGCACCCTCGCTATATTTTTTTATTGCTGCCTTGGTGATAACAAAACCAGTGTTCATTTTTTCTCACCACTTTATATTTTCTTCATATTTTTATTTCCTTCATACTTTTGGCTTTAAGACAAGAGCATTTCAAGGTATCCTCTACTATCCCAGGCTTCAAGACGTGTTTAAGTGCGAATAGTAGGGTATCAACGTTCAAAATGTTTGGCTTCCAGAATAGAAACTATTTTTCAGACTTATTTTTATCCTCAGATTAGTGACGTCTTTCATCTTACTAACCCTTGGGACAACGGCTCAAAACTACTTATTACTAGTTCGTATAAGAAAACTTCTAATTTTCTTGGTTTTCTTAAATTTTTCTAATCTCATGGATGTAATTTTTCACTATCTAATCTTTTATTATCTTATTTATGTACAAAAAATATTTTTATCTTTTGAAATTTTTTAAATTTTTATAGGTTTTCAAAAATGTTTTGTGCTTATGAAAAGTGATATGCAAATGATGCGAAAATAAGCACAAACCTCCCCCAAACTTGTTTTCAACAGTGTCCTCACTGTTGCCTTCTGCTAAATCTCGAAAAACCTGTAAGCTTGGGAGAAATTTATTAGTGGGGGCAAAATATTTAAGTGAAGATCCTCCCCCAAACTTATTTTTGGCTCATCATTTTGTAAAAAAATTTCTTTTCAAGAGCCAGAAAAAATGCCCCCCCAAACTTGAGTTATACAATATTAATCTTTGAAAATCACATGAGGGGGTCAAAAATCATTGGTCGATGCCAAACTTTGTAAAGACCGAAAGTTAACACCAACCATTCAAAATTTTTATCAATGCAGTGCTCTGGTTGGTGGAAGAAGAAGTGGGGAAAGGGTAAGTGGTGGAATAGAATGTGGGTGCATCTCATTTTGGAGAGACGATGCAGTGTATGTGATGGATTACTCGCATTCTTTTTACAGTTCAAAAGAAGGGGTAGAGGTCCAATTTCATTGATTTGGAGATGATTCATCTCAACACCCGTGTTATTCAAAAATGCGAGTTCATCAGCGAAGATCTCCTCAAAAGTTCCATTTATACCCCGATGAATAATGTCATCACAAAGTGCGGGGTGATCTTCAGACTCTAAAAACAGTTCATAATCAGTGTTAATTGTTGACCCGGACATCTCGGTGGAAGAGTCCGTATGTATATGATACATAGTTGGGTCAAACAATAACGTATGAAAAGAGTCAAGATCGATATCAGGAGGATCATCAAATTCGCTGCTGTTGACATCCATTAAGTCGACAGAACAGACATGAGCAGTAGGTTCGGAGGGTACACTTACCATCTTGTAAATGTTCAGCTCAATTGACCTATTCCCGAAGGATAGGGTCATAGAACCGTTACGACAGTTGATAATAGCATTGGAAGTGGCCAAAAAGGGGCGACCTAAAATCACCGGAATTTGATTCCGTGGGTTCGCTACAGGCTGTGTATCAATTACAATAAAGTCCACAGGGAAGATAAATTCCCCGATTTTTATTAACACATCCTCCAGTTCACCCCTAGGTTTGGTGATTGATCGGTCAGCCATCTGGAGAGTGCAATGGGCTGGTTTCAACTCTCCGATCCCTAGTTGCTCATAAACAGAGTATGGAAGCAAGTTAACACTAGCGCCAAGGTCTAGTAGAGCACGGTTGATGTGTTTTTCCCCAATAGAAATGGAAATAGTAGGACAACCAGGGTCCTTACGTTTCCTCGGTACTTGTTGGGGGAATGCCGTATCTACTGTCTTTGCCATGAAAATCTTCTTGGGCACTTGAGTCTTCCTCTTCCTAGTGCACAAGTTCTTAAGAGTTTTCGCATAGGACGAAACTTGTTGGATAGCATCTAGGAGAGGGATGTTGATGTTAACTTGCTTAAAAATATCCATAATCTTCTCCATATGTGGACTCAATGTGTTAGCCCTTAACCGATTCGGATAAGGTGCTTTAGCAATAAGCGCTAGGTCCATCATAGGAGAAGGAAGTGTGTGTGGACCCGATCCCAAAATAGAAGTGGGGATCGTCGGTGGAGGAGTAGAAGAGGTGGGCTGAAGTGGCGAGCCTTTTGGGAAACGAAGAATAGGCTCGCAAGAAGGTGGTGGGGTAGAAGAACTGGGGTCAGAATTAGAAGTGTGTGTGGAAGGAAAGGTCTCAGCCGGGGTGTTATTGATAGATTTTTCAGTATCATCAAACTCTTCCCCAACATGATTGTCAAGCACTCTTCCAGATCTCAACGTGATTGCACTCACATGATGTGAATAGCCAGGATTGAGCTGGAAGTTTCCCTTTCTCTCTTGCACTCATTTCGGCTTTTAGTTGTGCAATTTGTTCTTCCATCGATTTGATGTTCTCATTTTGAGAGATAATGATCTTCATCACATTCTCGACGGAAGATTGCAAACTTGCCGTCCCTTGGGTGGATTGTTTCATGAAAGTATCCAAGGTTTGTGCTCGTGCAGAGGTATTATCTGTACCGGTCAATTGCAAAAAGTTTTCATGTGGTGCATAAATGTTGGCCGGATTATGGAATTTTTGTGATTGGAAGGGGTGCTGACTCAATTGAAGTGGTTGTTGTTGTGGTGGAGGGACCCTTTGGAAATTGTTTTGGGTTGGAACCGTGTTTTGAAATTGTGATTGGTTCCAAGCAAAGTTTGGGTGATTCCTCCAACCCTGATTATATGTGGAAGAATATGGACCGTTCCTAGGTCTTTGAAATGCGGCATTGGTATACTCATGACCTTGAAACGGACATTCTTCCGTCAAGTGAGAAGGATCAGAACAACATCCACATACAGTTTTGGAGAGTGACATTTGATTTAGGGAGGCGGCTAAAAATTTGTTTTCCATAGTCTCGAGTTTCTTGTATATAGCTGAAATGCCAGCTCTAAATCCTATGGAAATATCATTGCCATCCCTAGACGATTGACTCACACCCTCCCACTGTAAAGATTTTTCAGCGAAATTTTCTAGAAAATTCGAGGCTTCCCCATTATCTTTAGTCATGAAGTTACCTTGATACATAGATTCAAGGGTCTGTCTTGTGTTAGGATTAATGCCCTCATAAATGATTCGGCACAGTTCCCATCTCGGGATGCCGTGATGTGGACATTGGACTAACAGATCCTTGAAGCGTTCAAGACATTTTGAAAATGGTTCATATGGAAGCTGGGTGAATTGATTGATTTCGCTGCGGACTCGAGCTGTCTTGTGATGTGGGTAGAATTTCTTAAGGAATGCTTTGACGAATTCTTCCCAATTTGAGATGGAATGTGTTGTAGTGTTATACAGCCACTTCTCGGCTATATCGCACAAGGTAAATGGGAGAAGACGAAGACGCATAGCATCCATAGAAAGCTGTGAGGTACCCATCATTGCGCATACATTTTCAAATTTCGTGATAAATGCATATGCGTCTTCAGACTCGAGACCGTGAAATTTTGGTAGAAGGTTAATGTATTGGGGTTTTATTTGAAAATTTTCCCCGTTGGATGGTGGAATGGAAAGACAGGTGGAAAGGGGACCTCATGTAGGATAGCACCTCTCTTGGAGAGAGATGCGAGGTGGATTCTGCGCAGCAACGGACGGCGGCAGAGTAGTGGAAAAGAAATTCGATGGAGGTGGATCCATCGATGTGGGTGTGGTGGAGGTGGGTAAAAGAAAGGGTAAATGTAGAAATACCGACTTTAGGTCGATCAAGGAAACGCGGACTTAACGGGCACTAGAATCCCGTGTCCAGCCTATCTTGCACTAAAATGGGTTAGTACAAGTGGCAGCGTGAATTTATAATTAGGGGAAATGATATGAATGCGGTGTTTGTTTTGAAAATTGATACGGATTTTTTTAAAAAATGATGCAAATCACAAAAAATGCAACAAGCAAAACCCTAATTCTATGGGTCGCCTAGGTCAGATCTCTAGACCGCTCCTAACTGCCAGAAGACAAGACGCGGGATAAATCCTCCACTGCCTCTTTGTCTCTCCTGTGGCCAGGTAAGTGCCAGGTAAGTGGGAGGTTCTCCACTACGTAAGTAGTGGGCCTAATTAAGTAACCACTTGCCTTCGACACACTTGCCTTAGACACCACAAAAGAAACGCGGATAAGCAATGAATTACCCATGACCTTCTCTTGTCCTAAGTGAGCGCGACGGTCCTTAGAGTCATCTCTAGATATTTTTTAGTTAATTAGGGTAAATGCGGATGCAAATTTTGCGATTTTCGGGGCTTAGGAAGGGTAATGAACTCCCCACCTAATCTGGATTTGGTCATGCCCCTTAATTTCCGTATTAATTATGCAAACAACCACAAAAATCAAAACAAGCACAATTTAATTTTGCTTTTTGCGCGGCGCTGCGAGTTTTTGCAAAGAAACCTGCACAAATGTTAATTGGAGCAGATTTTGGGAAGGAGATCAGAAAGATTGAAATTACCTGAGAATTTTTGCCCAGAGAGGAAGCAACCCCACCGCGGATCCGCGGAAAATGCACAGTAATGCCGCGGAAACGCGGTCTAATAAGAAGATCCCTGCACAAAATTTCAGGAGATTGCTTCTATTGCTCCTCTTAGCTCTCTGGAATATTCACAAAATTTTTATCCAAGCTCCAATGATTCTATATTTCCTCGCAATCAAATCACAACACACGTATTAGGGTTTGTGCGAGTTTAGATCTAAAAATTATAATGGAATAAATTTTTCAACTCAAATTTCAAAATACGAACAATTAGCGCACTATCCCCGGCAACGGTGCCATTTGATTGAAAACGATTTCGGATTGTGTATGTTGGAAAATGTGTATAGAAATCACAACAAAAAATTATTTGACCGCAATCAACTACGGTGTCGGATGTAGATCGTTAGCGAGTGCGGATCGTACACAGGGAAAGTGTAATCATTCGTGTTTCGAATTAGATGAATTGAAACTTTAAGGAAAAGAAAAGAAAACAATTCATGATTTGTAATTGCAATTCAAGAAAGAGAAAAATCTAGATCTAAGAAAGCATTAAAATCAAGAAGTGGTAATTTGTGATGATTTTTCCAACCAAATATCAAGAATCGAAATGAGGCTCGTAGGAATCGATCGAATCTATAGATGTGATGCAATCTCACGATGACGTATTCTTATCCTTCGATGAATTGATACTAGATCGATGATGATCGACGAGAATTAGGGATTTCTAGTGAAACTAGGGTTTCATCATTTATCCCTTGTTCCTTCGTCGATATCATTCACATTCTAGCCTCTAGTAAATTCAAGAAACGATCGTAGATCCCTAATTTCGAGCGATCACAATCAAGAAAGCATCGCAACGAAACTAGGTCATCGATTCTTGAACTTGCTAGGGTTTACAAAACTCGTAGGACTTAAGAATCGTATTAAGATTTGTTACATCATCATTCTATTGATCGTCACGACTCCTTTACGAGCGGAGTTTTACTCAAACATTAAAACAAGAACTACAATTAAAAATTGAGATCGAATCATGATGCAAGAATTTAAAGAAAGCGAGATTAAAGAATTTCACCTTTTATTTATATCAACAATTTCATTACAATCGCTCAAGAACTATAAGAGGAAGAACTCGATCATCGATTTGGCTTCGCTCGTCTCCGTGAGTCGCGGATCGGCTTGGATCACTTACTCGATTGGAGATCGGCTCCGCTCTTAAAAGGTTGAAGGCTTCTCGCTTGATTTGGTACTCGGGATCTTGAATTTGATTGGAATTAGGGTTAGGGTTTCGCACAAGTCTTGTCACTAGACTTGTGGAAGAAGATGAAGATAGATGTTGAAGAATGAGGAACTAATGAACTATTAAAGATTGAAGAATATCCAAGATTAGACAAGAAGGAAGAAGTTTAACCCTAGGTCTAGGCTTCTATTTATAGACTTCCCAAAACCCTAGATCTAGGATTTGAATTTTAAGTTTCCCTCCAAAAGTTTGTTGAGGAGAACCTTCTAGAAATAGTTTGTTAGGAGGTTAATTAAGATTAGCTTTGCTTAATGATCTTTGCTAATCTGGCAGAATCTTCGAGAGAATTCTGGAAATTGACATGGATTTCTGAGCTTTAGGCAATGAAATAGGAATAATGCAGCAAATTTTGGACGGATGACGTGGCAGAAGCGCGGCGGATCCGCGGCGCAAGAAGGCTCCCACCGCGGGTCCGCGGCGCTCTGTAGGCCATAGTGCTTGGAATTTCTGGTGCTGTTTTAGGCTGATTTATGGGCCTTTCTCTGATATGTTGAAATTAATGTTTCCCTCTAGATTGCTACCAGATTTTAGGTCTTTGAGTTGGCGTAATGTTTGATCAGCAAAAATGACAATTTTGGCTTTGTTCCTGTAATTTCCTGCACAAATCTCGACACAAGTGTTGTGCAATACAGGGATGATGCGATGCCATAAAATACAGTCAATTTCCCTAGAAATGTCGGTTTTAAAGTCTAACACATGCAATCTGATATTTAACGACTGATTTGCTAATATGTGCTATATGAATGCCGAACACTTCTAGATGAGCGCAAATGATAGGGAAATTGCCGTGTTAAAAATGCAGTATTTTCGACTGATCACATGTCCCCAAAATGAAAGAGGCAACTCGGCACTACTCATCATGGAGTGAACCATATCCAATAGGGTACGATTCCTCCGCTCCGATACACCGTTGTGCTGTGGTGTATAAGGAGGAGTAAGCTGAGAGAGAATACCATTCTCTTTTAAGTAATCTAGGAATTCCGTGCTTAAGTACTCCCCACCCCTATCCGATCGGAGGATCTTGATACTTTTGCTAGTCTGGTTCTCTACTTCATTTTTGAATTCCTTGAATTTCTCAAAAGCTTCGGATTTATGTTTCATCAGATACACGTATCCGAACCTAGAGAGATCGTCAGTGAATGTGATGAAGTACGAGAACCCACCCCTTGCATGTATAGACATCGGACCACATACATCACTGTGTATGAGTCCAAGAGTTCTGCTGCCCTTTCTCCATGTCCGGTGAACGGAGATTTGGTCATCTTTCCTTTGAGACAAGACTGACAAGTTTCATAAGATGAAAACTCGAACGTATTCAAGAGTCCATCTTTATGCAACTTACTTAGTCTTTTCTCTCCGATATGACCAAGTCTACAATACCACAAGTAGGATTCATTCGTATCTGAATTCTTCCTCTTGCGTGTGTTTTGTATATTGAGAACTGTATTCTGATTTAGAAAGTATATACCATTACACAGTGTACCTTCTGCAACCAGTACCTTATGAAGGTAAATGTTCATGATATTTCTATCAAGAACAAAGTTATATCCATCTTTATCGAGTAAAGAATCTGATATGATGTTGCAAACTATGGAAGGTACATAGTAGCAATCGTTCAAAATCATAGTATTGCCATTTGGCAACACTAGGTGATATTCACCGACGGCTGCAGCATTAACTTGTGCTTCATTCGCTACCCTGAGCGACATATCACCAGGTGCAACTCTCCTACTTTTTCTCAGTCCCTGCAATGTATTACAGATATGAGATCCTGATCCGGTATCAAGTACCCAGGAGGTAGTGCTGACCGTAAAGCAGTTCTCAATTACAAGAACACCTGAAGTAGATGCAAAACTATGCTTCTTCTTCAACTGTCGGAATCCATACAATCCTCTTTCCCTTGCTCATACTTATGACTGTTGTCACAAGTTAGAGCCGAACCGACGTTCCCCAGCCCCGAATAAGAATTCGGATTGGTCAAGCGATACATTTTATTATCTTGATTATGGGGTGAAATGGTTGCTACCTGGAGAGAGAGAAAAGAAACACTCAGCGTGCGCTCTTGCAAGATTAGATTGGTTTATTAATTTATCTAACCAGGATGTCTCCCACTGTTTCCTCAAATTCTTCTTCAAACCCTAAAAGAAGAACTAGTCAGGATTAATCGCATGTCACAATACTTGCTTAACCTTTCAGCCAGGCTGGTGTTGGTACTTCGAGGGAGGTTTTCCAACGCTTTCGCGAAGTTCCTTAATTAAACAACCTCTTTTCCCTGGAGGCGTAGCCCCGCTAACACCGTTCTAGACACCTACTTGGTTTATAATATTGATTGTTAAGTGAAATAATCTCCCGAGAGTAATCCAACTCACCAGTGGGATCGGGATCCAACTATCATTGTGCGATGACTTAGATGGAATCCACTCTAGTCACAACACTCTAGAAGGTATGCTAAATCTGCAAGTTTCAGTTTCTTTAGAAACGCATGGTTTTGCCGCGGTTCCGCGGCGAGTTGGCCGAGTCGTGGGCTCAAATTTCTTGACAATTCCTAGAAAACCCTGCACCGATTTTTAAGGCATGTGGAATAATTTTTGGAGCAGTTTTAAAAATCGGCAGAAAGTATGGTTTTTGACATGTTTTCGGGATTTTTTCCGGATCGAAGTTCTAAACACTTTGCTAACAGTTAGTTGTTGTTTAGCTAGGCTCTGATACCACTGTTAGGTCCACGTTACCTACCCCGGTTCTTTCGGGGAGGCGGAATAGGTAAAAATCAAAATTTTCCTCACTAGGTAACATGGACCATCCATAAAGGATCGTTGCTAAACAAAAACTAAAAAATAAACTACAAGCTTTAGCTACTATGTAGTGTAAGTCCACGTTGCCCACCCCGGTGTTTGCGGGGAGATGGAAACGTTATGAAAAATTCAATTTTTACAACTCTAGGCAACACGGACTATGTAAAGTAGGGATCTTTGCTAAACAAAACTAACAAAAAAGCTAAAAAGTTTAGCTACTCGGAAAGTGGGTTATACCTAGGGCTTCAAGTCCTTCTCTCCTTGCTCCTTGGAGTGAAAGAAAGGGTTCTCCTAGTCGCTTCTCTTGCCGAAGAAAGATCCACCCGAGGGCCTCAACCTTTGGCTCCAACCTCAAACTAGAAGTAACTAAGGTGCTTGGTGTGCTAGACCTAGGACCCTTAGAAAGAGTAGAGAGTGTTTTTGGAGGGATTATCTCAAGCTCAAATGGTTCTCAACACATGAGAGGGGAGAGCTAGAGAGAGAGGAAGAGGAGGAGAGAGAATGGAAATGATAAAGTGAGAAGAATATCTCAACCTTCTCATATATATGTGATTTATGAATAATTAGATAATTAGTCAAGATAATTGTCATGGTTAATCAAGAAATGACCATTATCATTTCACATTAAATGCTTTTGCAAGGATCAAAGAGCATCTTTCATATAGAATGATGATGGTCAACTTGTCAACCTAGGTCAACAAGTCAAGTATAGTCAAATGGTCAACAACCCTAACCATGCACAATTATAATTAACTAATATCAATAAATCATAATTCACACATAAACATTAGGGTTAAGAAAATGACAATAGTCATCAACCCTAATCAAAGTCCTCTGCCTCTGTCTCAGTCAACTGTGCATACACACCCGTATCCGTGTTCCAAGGAACATGAATACAATGAGATAAAACCAATCCCAAATCATATACTAGGATCCGGCTTAAACCAAAGCCCGCTAGTATAAGCTGTCCGGACACCAAACGTGCACAAGTGCGCGGATGTGAACGAACCCTGTCGCAATACCATGTGACCTCTACTCATTTTGCCTAAAGGCGAATAACCCTCTGTGTGGGACTCTAAAGATTCGACACTACGCTGGCAGTGGGTTTAACCACAGACCGCAAGTGGCACTAGCTGTACGTAACGGTCCCCAGGTAGATGCCGATAAGAAGACTGACGAGGTAAACCCTATCTGAACTCCTACTGAGCCTGAATGTGACAGTCTCCATACAGTCCGGTCTGTTCATCTAAGAACATCGCATGGCGGGCCTAGGGGGCGGTAAACGTCAGTCCTTTACTAGAGGTACAAGTCGTGCCGGAGTGTAGCCCAGAACACCTGAGATAACACTGGGAACCTACCAGTCTATCTCGCTTGCCCTGGCCAGGGACTTTGTGTAATGGCTCTCCTAGACACAGCGCGATATCAAACCCTAATACCGGGAGAGACGAATCCAGTCTAACCGTCACTGCCTCTAAGTGCTTCGGGACTGCACCCAAAAACTACCTGTTTGCACGACTCCTTTGAGCCGTGGTGGGGTAGTAATCAAAGTACAGTGGGAACACACTCGAGGCGAAGTGACAGTGTCAAGTCAACGGACTAAGCTGTACTCATGTCACCTGGGAACTGATAACTGACGATAGGTATAATACCAACCAACAGTTCCCGACGAGTCCTGTCCAGTGTACTCGTAACCTAACGAGCACCCGCATACTATCCCAAGTACAACGTACTGACGGCTGTGGGACAGGCCGTCTCCCAAGCTGGGATGAGAAGCGCATACGCTAGTCTACTTCGGAGTATCGATGCCCTGTCTCGATAGTCCTGCGACTAGGGACCTGCATAAGGATGTGCTTATAGATTACCCAGCCCCCATGAGTTGTGACTGCCATCACAATGCTGGTAATCAAGCAAAGATCCTAAGGGCTCCACTAATGTGTAAAGGCGATATGCTAAAAGAAACACATGCACACATTAAAGCAGAAACAAACCAAGTAGCATACTACCATTTTGAGCAAGAATGTCAATACAAGGTGAATATCCCAAGCTTCCATCAAGTAATATACAATCCAGTATGATGCAGTAATGGCCTCCAGGGCATATACACTAACAATCTCCCACTTGCACTAAGGCCATGTACTGGCGTATCGAAGAGCTATCATCTCGATCAGCCGCTCGAACTGAGTCTGGGGTAAGGCCTTCATGAATGGATCAGCAGTGTTATCTTCCGTAGAAACTCTCCGAACCTCGATCTCCTGGCGACCCATGATCTCCCTGATCAGGTGATACCACCTCAAGATGTGCCTGGACTTCTGATGGGACCTGGGTCCTTCGCTAAAGCTATAGCTCCGTTGTTGTCGCAATACAGCGGTATTGGATCAACAATGGTAGGAACCACCTGAAGCTCCATGAGGAACTTCTTTATCCAGACAGCTTCCTTTGCGGCATCTGCAACAGCGATATATTCCGCTTCCATCGTCGAGTCAGCAACGGTTTCCTGTTTGGAACTCTTCAAACACACCGCCCCTCCATAGAGGGTAAAGACATAACCCGACATGGACTTGGAATCATCCTTGTCACTCTGGAAGCTGGAGTCAGCAAAGGCCTTGATCTGGAGGTCTTTTCCGCCATACACCAAGAACATCTCCTTAGTCCTTCTTAGGTACTTGAGAATGTTCTTTACCGCTATCCAGTGTTTCTCTCCAGGGTTTGACTGATACCGGCTTACCACACTCAGTGCATAAGCTACATCTGGTCTGGTACACAACATCGCATACATTATAGAGCCTACCACAGAAGCGTAGGGTATAATAGACATGCGATCCCTTTCCAAATCAGTCTTGGGAGACATCTCTTTGGAGAGGGTGATCCCGTAACAAGCCGGTAAATTACCGCGCTTGGAATCTTCTATACTGAATCTTTTCAGTATGGTGTCGATGTACCTGGACTGTGAGAGTCCTAATATCCTCTTGGATCTGTCACGGTAGATCCGGATCCCCAGAATGTAAGAGGCATCACCCAGGTCTTTCATGGAGAACCTGTTTGACAAGAACCCTTTGATAGATTGTAGCATAGGAATGTCATTTCCTATCAAGAGAATGTCATCCACGTATAAAACGAGGAATACTACAGTTCTCTCTACAAATCTACTGTAGATGCATGGTTCATCTGGATTTTTGATAAAGCCAAATTCCTTGACCGTCTCATCAAAACAGATGGTCCAACTCCGCGATGCCTGCTTTAGTCCATAGATGGACTTAAGCAACTTGCACACCTTTCCGCTGCTCCCACTCTGAATGAAACCCTCTGGCTGGTCCATATAGACACACTCCTCTAAACTTCCATTTAGAAAAGCGGTCTTTACTGTTCCCCCAATCAGAGCAAGGCTCTGTTTGAATTTTGAAAATTCAAATTTTGGAAGCAACGCTTCAAATTCCGAGAATTGTGCGCAACGCGCCGCGTGTCAGAAGTTGATACGTCAACGCAACGCCCGAGGCAGTGTGTCCAATCAGAGCAAGGCTCTCTTTAAAAATAAAAGTATGCAACGTTCAGATTGCGCAAGCGCTGCATTGCGCGACACGTGTCTGCGCAGTTGCGCAAACGCTGCTGCGCAAGCGCTGCGCTGCGCGACACGTGTCTGCGCAGTTGCGCAAGCACAATTGCACAAGCGCCGCACGGCGCGACACGTGTCTGCGCAGTTGCGCAAACGCTGCTGCGCAAGCGCTGCGCTGCGCGACACGTGTCTGCGCAGTTGCGCAGGCATAATTGCGCAAGCGCCGCACGGCGCGACACGTGTCTGCGCAGTTGTGCAAACGCTGTTGCGCAAGCGCTGCGCTGGGCGACACGTGTCTGCGCAGTTGCGCAGGCACAATTGCGCAAGTGCCGCACTGCGCGACACGTGTCTGCGCAGTTGCGCAAGCACAGCTGCGCGACACGTGTCACGCGCTGGGAGAGTTGCGCAAAACAGAATAAATCTTTTCTGTTCTTGTTAAAACAAGAAGATTTTCTTCTGTAAAACAGGGGCCTTTGGATCAAAGATCCAACGGTGGGGAAAATTCCCCAAATCACTCAGAGAAAGATCTCTTTAACAAATTTAACTAATTTGTGAGCACTATAAAAAGGAGCCCAGACCTCATTTCAAAATGATAAACATCTTGCTAAAAGAAAAAGGAGAGAAAGAGAACTCTTGAGAATTCTGGAAGAACACAAAAAAAAGGTAAAACCTTTAAAAGAGAAAATTCTCTTGGGAACAGATCATTGATCTAAGAACAAGATCATGAATCTTCAATAAATAAATAAATAAGTAAATAAAATAAAAAAGAAGTAGTGCCTTGCACTTGTTATGAACCCCTGGTTCTCTGAAATAAGGAAAAACAAGAAAAGAAGAAAAAACTTGTTTTTCTTTAGATCAAAGGATTAAAAAGTGCTCTGCACTTCTGTTTCTTGAAGATTCTCATGCAATGCATTGCTTGAAGGGCCAGGCCCAAATTAAATTGCAGAGCAATAAAAGGGAGGGCCCAAATGAAATTGATGCTCTGCATCATTTTATAGAGGGCAGAGCCCAAACAAAATTGATGCTCTGCATCATTTATAAATGGGCAGAGCCCAAACAAAATAATAAATAATGCAATGCATTATCTTAAAAGGGGCAGAGCCTAAATAAAGGTCCAACAGAGACCAAGATTTAATGCTATGCATTATTAAAAATGGGCCAAGCCCTAGCACAGGCCTAATAGGCCAAAAAACAAATAAAAGTGTTGAATATTCTGAACTGGACTTAGCCCAATCGTGGCCGTAAGTCCTCAAATTAAATTGACTGAGCAAAATTGCTCTCTCTCTCTCTCAAATCAATTTATATCTGGTTCGAGGGTACATCTCCGAGCTCCTCTGACACATGTCGTTGTAATCATTCATCGACGTCAGAGAGGTGACGGGTCCCGACGACCACATACGTCAATATGGACTGCGGGGTCCTTAAACTCGTGGACCGAAACGTCCTTAAACTAATGATGGACCGAAACGTCCTTAAACTAATATCGGACCGAGACGTCCCTAAACTAATATCGGACCGAGACGTCCCTAAACTAATATTGGACCGAAACGTCCTTAAACTAATGATGGACCGAGACGTCTTTAAACTAATATCGGACCGAGACGTCCCTAAACTAATATTGGACCGAAACGTCCTTAAACTAATGATGGACCGAAACGTCCTTAAACTAATATGGGACCGAGACGTCCCTAAACTAATATCGGACCGAGACGTCCCTAAACTAATATCGGACCGGAACGTCCTTAAACTAATGATGGACCGAAACGTCCTTAAACTAATATGGGACCGAAACGTCCTTAAACTAATATCGGACCGAGACGTCCTTAAACTAATATCGGACCGAGATGTCCTTAAACTAATCATGGACCCCCACGTCCCTAAACTGGAATATGGACCACCACGTCCCTAAACTGGCGATGGACCACGACGTCCCTAAACTGGAAAATGGACCACTGCGTCCCTAAACTAGAACAATAGAGCCTCCAAATGCTCTTTTGTTGGATCTAAACGGTCCCGTTTAAGTCGATCTTAGCCCCAAACACGGCTAACGTATCCTTAAACATTCAAGTGGACTACAAAATTCCAAATCAACTATGGTTCGAGGGAACATCTCCGAGCTCCTCTGACACCTGTCGTTGTAATCCTTCAACGACGTCAGAGAGGTGACAAGTCCTGACGGCCATATATTAAATGAATCACTACGTTAAGTTGATCTTAGTCTAAAACAAGACTAACGTATCCTTAACGAACGTTTAAGTTGATCTTAGCCGCAACGCGACTAATGCATCCTTAAACTAAAAACACCAAACCCAAATCTAAGTAAATACGGATTTGGACTAATCCACGTCCTACGGGCGACGGCATTACTCAGTCTCCGTATACAATCCACGGGCAACCACAAACAAAACAAACACACACGACATGAAGTGAAATTCTGGAGAAGGAGAAAGTTGTTACCGCGATGCGGTAGCGTAATTAACTGCAGGGGCTTGCGCCTGCAGGGAAGAGCGTCCCCACAATCAAAAACACCTCAAGCGAGGGGGAATCTGACGAAGTCTGCTACATCGGCCGCATCCGTCTAAACCTCCGATACACGGTGCCATAAATCAACTTGGCATCTTCGGAGAGGTGGACGGATAAAACCAAATAGCATCTGCCCCAAACCCCAGCGTCAGTACATCGCGGTCCTGTGCGCCGTCTTTCGGAGGGGAACAGATTCTGGCACGCCCGGTGGGACTTCTTTTCCTCTTTCCACTCCACACTTCGCGTGTCGTCTTCGCAAACCAATCGCGGTTTGTTAACGGTTGCCTTTGGATTTCCAAGTTACTAAGATTTGGTCTTTGTCTGGCGCAGAACTCAAGCATCCATGGATTCTAACTGCACCAACTGCGCGAAGTGCCACTGCAACGGACGCTCCACCTCACCTAGAGGTGTAGCATATGGGCCCCAAGCGGCCTCTTTCCTCGCTCTGCCGGTAAAACAGGTAACCCAGGCCACCACCGGCCTATTTTTCGGGACCATGGTCCTACCTACAAGCTTCTCTATGCCGATACCTGCACCGGAAGTGAACAAGAAGTCGGTGTTCGACCGGCCCACTGCTACCACGACCCCTGTCAACGGGTCGCCCATCACCAAGCCAACAGCCTCTGTCTTTGCGAGGCTGGATCAAAACTCTGAAGGGCCCGCTAAGAAGCCCAGGAACTCTAAAATGGTTGTCCCAAGGAGGGCAACGGCCGCTGCTCCGGAAGACGTTAAGGCGGCTTCTCCCGTCAAAGAGTCAGTCTTTTCAAGACTGACGATTCCCGTTCCTGCCCCTACACGAAAATCTGTCTTTGACAGATTGGATATTTCCCCGCAAGGAACAACCTCAGTTTTTAAAAGGTTAACACCGGCGGTGCCTCATTCAGACAGGGGGCAAAAAGAAGCTATCTCTATCTCTGAGCCAGTCCCAATGGCTCGTCGTGCTCGACGTCGCCATTGGCAACGAGTGAGGAAGGCAGGGGGCAACTCCCCCTCAGGGCTAACTCCACCGGCTCCAGTGGTGGAAGTCAACGCTGCTGTCCCGACTGGGAACAGCTTTGAACTGCTGAGGAGGGTACGAAAGAACTCTCCAACCGCTACACTGAAAAGATCCCCTCCACCTATGGAGAGAGATCCGGAAACAAAGCAAGAACAGCCCCCTCAACGGCTGTCTTCAAAAATTTATAAAGTTTGGCGGAGGGTTCAAGACTCCGTGATTGACCCAGGTCACTCTCATCGCCAGAAAAAGGCGAAGGTGGAAAAAGACAAAGACCGTCCCATTAAACAGCAGGGGACAGCAGCTGCTAGGATGCCTACTTCAACGGTTCCTTCAACCTCAACGGCCCACAAAAGAAGGAGGCCAGAGAAAACTCCCGCGTCAGCGGAAAAATTTAAAAATGATGAACCTAAACGCCCCAAGTCAGGGGGCATAACAGTCCATACGGTTTACATGGCATCGGGAAAAGAAGATAGCCGCATATCAACAGGTCATAGACCGCACACGAGGTCAGTGACCAAAGCTCAGGAGCAGCAGCAGAAGCTCCAAGAGATGATGAACGCTATGGCCGCACTTACATGGCCGAAAGAAACCCCGGAAACATCCTCAGAAGAACGTCAAGAACAAGAAACGGACGCCGAATTCCTTCGGCGCGTGCTAGAGAAGAAAGATAAAGAAGCTGCGGAGCAGGCAACCAACATAAAGAAAATGGCCCTCATGTTCCAGGATATGGTGGGCATGATGATTCAACAAGATCTGCCTGCTGGAGATCCCCCGATCATTCTTGAAGACGATAGGGGAGAGGCATCGAATCCTCCACCGGCTCTATCCGCAGCTAAAGAGGATACCATATCAAAAGCTGAATTGAATGAATACATCGCCCAGCAAATACGGGTGCTTCAGGCGACTGAAGCAGCCGGTCAGGTCGTAAAGACGGGGCGGCCATATCCGGGTTGGTACGATCAGATTAAGTACCCGCCAGGTTATACAATTCCTAAGTTCTATGTCTACAAGGGGACGGGCAATCCTCATCAGCATGTTGCCCAGTTCAGGGCGCTCTGCGGCAACACCGGCGGTGACGACAAGCTGTTGCTTCGCCAGTTTGTTGGAAGCTTATCAGATACGGCGTTCGAGTGGTATTCTGAACTCCCAAATGACTCTATTAAAACCTTCGCGGAGATGGAGCTGCTGTTCACTCAGCGTTTTGCAAGTGCCAGTGAGCGTACCCCGATGACGGCACTGATTAACGCCAGGGTAAAACCCGGCGAGACGTGGGTTCAGTACGCTATACGATGGCGGAATTTATGGTCAAAATGTGAGCAGCGCATTGAAGAAGCTCCCGCAGTGGGTATGTTTGTAGGAACCCTCGATCCACAAGCAACCATCTCACAGTTTATGATGTTTTTCAAGCCAACTACCTTCCAGGCGTTGATTGACAAACTAGCACAGATGGATCAGATGGGCCATAAACCTCCTCTTCCAAGGCCGGACTCCCGAAATGACAAAGGGAAGGGAAAAGCGATCGTCGTCGCTAATGCTCAACAACAACCAAGCGACCCGAAGCCAGTGACTCGTCAAAATAATATGCGCCCTTACATACCCCTTGAGGATAGGATGGGACGTCCTTATTCCTTTCCCCGCGATAAAACGAAGAAGTTATTCGAGCTGGCGTTGCGCAACAGACTCATAAATCTGCCGAATCCAAAACGTCCGTTGCAACCAAGTGACGTCAACGAGCCCAACTACTGTCCTTATCATCGAGTACTAGGCCATCCGATCGAAGATTGCTACATTTTCAAGAATTGGCTTGAAAACCAGTACCGACAGGGCAAGTTCGCGTTATCTGACAAATGGAAGGTGAATCCCCCGCAGCCCCACACCTCTAAGGGGACGAATACGCCGGGGGCAACATGCTCCATCATTGAAGAAACTCCTTGGGAGGTCGTATTATCGGCCAAGACAAAGAGAATGTTAAACGATCTTCAGGCATGTCCAGCAATCAAGTGGAAGAACCCGTTGGAACCGCAGGTCATTGAAGGGATGTTGAAACTGCGTACAACTCCAAAGACTGATGGTGGTGGCTCAAACACTCGCAACCAGCCGTCAAAATCTTCGAAAAAGAAGAGGAAGAAATCTAAGAAACCCGTGAAGCCTGGCGACAAGCGCACGGACTTACAAAAGCAAATTGACGCGCTGGATGAATACAACCAAAAGGCCCAGACTCCCATCACGCTCCAAGAGTTCCTCGATCACGTCTTTCAAGAAGAAGATGAGGGAGAAAGTTCATCAGATGAATCCGAGGAATATGTAGCGAGCTGTCATATGATCTCCCATTCGATCACGAACGATGAAGAGACTTCTGGCACTAAAACGCTGGGGGCAGATACTGAATCAAAAATTCCGGAGCTATCAGTCGAAATGATTGACGCGTTCCTTAACGAAGCTCGACTGAAAAGCAAAGCTGATCGAGAACGCGAGATGGCTATATTTGAAAGGGCCAAGCGCCAGCGACTTGATGAAAGAGCTGAGGCGATCCCGCTGGAGCAAAACACCTTCGCTACCGACAAAAGCCAATTCAAGATAAAGAAAAGGTTCGCTAAGGCCACATCAATGGGCATGAAGCTACCATCCTCTGAAGGAAAAATTACTGGTGAAATAGAAATGCACCCCTCCTTTTGCTTATATCATCAGAAGGTTTCGCACCCCACTCAAGAATGCAAAGCTTTCGATAAATGGTGGCAAGGATATGTTGCTCGTCAACAACGCTTCAAGCGGGAAAAGCGTAAAACTCGTCGAGAGCAAAGAGATACGACCGAAGAGCTTAAAAGAACTACCGGCGATTGTCGCATGGTTAACACTGCCGGGTCACAAGTGCCTACATTCGGGAGCGATTCTGATGAAGAGCTGGAACTCGCCCCTCTCTTTAAAGAGTCAACTTCGGGAAAAGAAGAAGAGCCAAAGTTTTGCGAAAATATCCAGCTACGCAATCGGACGTTACCTGAAAAGAATCTCGGACCCTTAAACAAGAAAGATAAAGGGAAAGAAAAGGTTTCTGAGGATATTACTCTAGATGACCAAGTTGCGGAAGAGCTAACCGCCAAGAATCCGCCGAAAAGAAATAAGGTGGATTACAATGTCTTGGCGCATCTGAGGAAGCTGCCCTCACAACTCAGCGTTCTTGATGCCCTGTTACTATCAAAAGAGGCGAGGGATTCTTTGATTAAAGCGCTATAAGATCCGGACCAGTTCCAAGCCTTCCTGGCCGAAGAAAAGATGAAGGATGAGTTGGAAGAGGTGCACACGGCCGACGTTGCTTTTGGCGATGAAGACCTTCTCCTTGGGACGCGCGAACACAATCGCCCTCTCTATGTCTCAGGATACTGCCATGATATAAAGATAGGCAAAATCCTGATCGATAACGGGTCGTCTGTTAACCTACTCAACGTGCGGGTGTTGAAGGAAATCTGCATGAGCGTCCAGCACCTTGCGCGGGACAAGATCACCATCTCCGGGTTCGACTCCCAATCGTCAAAGACTCTTGGATCTGTGATATTGACGTTACGCTTCGGGTTGCTCGTCACAGATATTAAATTCCATGTCATAGACGCCAAGACATGTTACAATGCTCTGCTCGGCAGACCATGGTTACACGAGTACAACATCATCCCTTCTACACAACATCAGTGTATGAAGTATTTTAAGGATGGTTTCGAGTATACCGTGACGGGAGAACTGAACCCGTTCTTTGTGAACGAGGTCCGCAAATACGAAGACGCCAAATACTTCTTACCGGATTTCGAAGAAACGGAGAAGTGTCATAAGCCGGAGAACAAAACTAACGCAACCATCCCTGTCTTCGGCAGCGATACCGAGGAGGAGGAGGATATAGTTTATTCGGGTCCACCCCAATACACCGAGCCGGGACCATCCGCCCCTTCACTGATCTTTGGTAGTGATTTAGAGGAAGAAGTCCATGCTGTATTCCCTGCTCGGCTTTCAATACGAGCTTCTGCTGATGAAGAGCGAAGTCTGCAGATAGCCATGGTGCCGCTTGAACATTATAAAGAACTGGATGCACTCGACACCGACAGCGTGGAAGAATTGCAGACATTTTATATCCCTCCCAGACGAAAAGGCGAGAGGGCAATCCTATTCTACTGTTCCGAAGAAACCAAGGTAGAAAAAGAAATCTGGCATGGCGCGGATTCTACGCTCGACAGGCTTCAGCCTATCCGTCTCCCCAGATATTATACGGAAGGTTTGAAAAAGCTGCTGAAAACGCCAGGGGATATCCTTCAAGCAGACCGTTCGAAAAGCCAAATTCTATGACAGGGTCTGGAATGTTCCCGGGACTCAACGCAAGCTGCCTAACGGGAGAATGGAAACAAAAGGGCTTGGATACATCCGGTCAAAGAAGCGAGAGTTACTACCTGGCTGTTACGTCGTGTATGACCTTGACGAAGAAGCGGATGCTCAATGGGAGGACGTTAATCCTAAGCCAGTGAAAGTTCCAGATGCAAAGGAGCCCAGTCCGTCGTTCGAGGAACAAATGGGCAAACTCATAAGGGAAGCGGGTCAAAAAGTCCGAGATGATCACAATCGTGAAATGGCAATCTATGAGAAAGCCAAAACGCAGCGCCTCCTTCAACAGGCAGTAAAAGACGAAGATGCCGCCCCATGTCAACCTGATACAAAAAGGGCTCGACGCGGAGGCAGGAACAAGTCGAAAGGCCAAAGAGGCGCTCAACAGCAACAAAGCAGGGCTAAGAAGCCGTGCAAACGGGAATCAAGCATTATTGATCTATTCCTCATGAAGAAAATGGGTCGAGCATACTCGTTTCCTCGGGAAAAGACGAAGAAGATACTCGATCTTGCCCTAAAGCACCAAATGCTTACATTGCCGGAGTCTAAACACCCCGAACAAGCGGGCGAAACCTCACACCCGGACTATTGCTCTTACCATCGAGTGATAGGTCATTCTCTTGAAGATTGCTTCACCTTCAAGAATTGGGTCGAAGATCAGTACCGGCTTGGTAAATTCGCTCTGTCCGACAACTGGAGGGTAGCACCACCACAAAAGCACGAACCCAAGGCCACGAAAGAAAAATCAGTTCCGCATTGGGACTGGAAGCGAATTCGTACCTGTCACATGATAACAATACTAAAAGGAGAACCCGAGAACATGGACAGCCTTCCTTGGTGCCTCGAAAACAGCAATGATGAGGTAATCTCAGAATTTCCCCTAGCTCCGAAAGAACTGGAGGATGGAATACATACCACTGCAGATAACCTCAAGAAAATCGAGTTGGGGACGATAAACGATCCGCGACCGACATTCGTCAGCGAGCTGCTGTCTGAAGAGAGGGCGGTTGCGTTAAAGGACGTCCTTGTGCAGCATAAAGATTGCTTCGCATGGAACTATTCCGAGATGCCGGGATTAGATCCAAAAGTTGCTTTACATAGACTAGCAATATCCCCGAACATCAAGCCAGTCAAACAGACGCCGAGAAGAATGCGACTCGAGCTTGAGATGAGCATCAATACCGAGGTCAAAAAGTTAATCGACTCTGGCTTCATCCAGGAAGTTCAATACCCTGAATGGATCGCCAACATCGTCCCAGTGATGAAGAAAAATGGGACAGTGCGCATATGCGTAGACTTTCGGGATCTTAATAAAGCTTGCCCGAAGGATGATTTCCCAGTGCCAGTCACCGAACTGATGATAGACAATACATCCACTCATGAGGTTTTCTCCTTCATGGATGGCTCATCAGGGTATAATCAGATAAAGATGCATCCCGAAGACCAGAAACACACCGCCTTCACGACCCCTCTAGGTATATTCTGTTATGAAGTGATGCCCTTCGGTTTAAAGAATGCTGATGCCACTTATCAAAGGGCCATGACAAAGATCTTCGATGACCTTATACACGAAATCGTCGAATGCTATATCGACGATCTCGTGGTTAAAAGAAAATCATACGAAGAACATCTCGAGTATTTGAAGACCGTATTTCAACGCCTTCGGCAATACAATTTGAAGATGAATCCTCTTAAATGTGCGTTCGGGGTTTCCTCGGGCAAATTCCTGGGATTCATCGTCCGACACCGAGGTATTGAGATAGATCCGTCTAAAATCAAGGCGATCATGGAAATGCCTCCGCCGAGAACTCTTAAACAGCTGCGATCTCTCCAAGGAAAGCTCGCATACATTCGGCGGTTTATCGCTAATCTTTCAGGAAAGTGCCGTCCTTACAGTCACCTGATGAAGCAGGGAACCCCATTCGTTTGGGATCACAAATGCCAAGGCGCACTGGACGAGATCAAGCAGTATCTGCAAAACCCTCCAGTGTTGGCTGCTCCAGTTAAGGGAAAGCCTCTCATTCTTTACACGGCCGCCCTTGAAGGTTCTTTAGGCGCATTATGGGCACAAGAGAATGACCAGGGGAAAGAAAGAGCACTCTACTACTTAAGTCGGGTTCTGCTGGGGGCAGAAAGCAATTACTCCCCCATTGAAAAACACTGCCCGGCGTTGATCTTCGCAATAACAAAGCTTAGACATTACGCATTAGCGCATGAAGTCCATCTCATTTCAAAGGTGGACCCTCTCAAATATCTAATATCAAAGGCCATATTGACGGGACGACTCGCTAAATGGGCCCTGCTCTTAATGGAGTTCTCGATAACGTATCGACCCCTCAAGGCAGTGAAGGGTCAGGCCATAGCCAACTTCCTTGCTGAGCACCTGATACCTGCCGATTCTCCCCTGAATTGCGATTTTCCAGACAAGCATGCGTTTGACGCAATCGACGGTGGTGATACCCGTTAGGAGCTTTATTTCGATGGAGCATCTTCCATGAAAAAGCACAAATAAAGTACGTCAATGATCAAATCGGGAGTAAGCCTTATCTTCGTGACCCCACAAGGAGGAATAATGCGCTTCGCCTTCTCCTTAACAAAGCCGAGAATGAATAATGAAGCTGAGTATGAAGCTTTGATCGCAGGCCTCGAGATCGCCATTGACATGGGAATTGAAAGCCTCCTCATATATGGGGACTCCCAGCTAGTCGTCAGTCAAGTGAACGGCGATTACCAAACATGCAAACCGGAATTGGTAAAATACGGTGAAAAAGTGCAACAACTGCTAACCCAAATTCCCTCCTATACTTTGGAGAGCATACCGCGCGCGGAAAACAGCAAAGCGGACGCACTGGCTAAACTTGCTAAAGAATTGGCTGACGAGAACCTCGATGACGTTAGAATCGTGGTACAAAGCCGTCGAGTGCTTGCCCCAGCAGAAATATCTCTGGAATCATCCGAAGAAAAAGGAGCGAACGAGCAGACAACCCTGCAAGTAAAAGATTGGGAAAATACCAAGGATTGGAGAGAAATCTTCATAGATTACTTCAAGTCCCACCGAATGCCTGAAGAAGCATCCACAAGACATCAGCTCGTGAAACGAGCCCTGTCTTTCGCCTTCGTCAACGATACTCTGTACAAGAGGTCATTTTATTCTTTGTGGCTGAGATGCTTAGGACCTGACGAAGCGAAAAGAGTCGTCCAGGAAGTTCACGACGGACTCTGCGGTTCTCATCAAGCAGGCCCTAAGATGAAGTTGAAGATAAAACGGATGGGCTACTACTGGCCCACGATGATTCAGGACTGCATCGAATATGCGAAGCAATGCCACTCATGCCAAATTCATGGGGACTTCATCCACCAGCACCCAAATCCACTACATCCAACGGTGGTTAGCTGGCCATTCGAAATGTGGGGGACTGACATAGTTGGCCCTATCGAACCAGCATCGTCTAGAGGACATCGTTTCATCTTGGCGACGACTGACTACTTCTCTAAATGGGCAGAAGCAATACCGTTAAGAGAGGTGAAGACGGAAAATATCCTCCACTTCTTCAAGACGCATGTCATATATCGATTTGGAACTCCGCGACGGATCATCTCCGATAACGGGCCAGCTTACAGAAGCCACAAGATCAGTCGCTTTGCGTAACAGCATAATATAGACTGGAGATATTCTTCGGTTTATAACCCGCGAGCCAATGGACTAGCTGAAGCCTTTAATAAGACATTGACAAAAATCATAAAGAAAACGGTGTCCCGAAATAAGAAAGATTGGCACGAAAGACTGCAAGAAGCTCTTTGGGCATATCGAACTACATTCAAGACGGCCACGAACACAACGCCGTACGCGTTGGTGTTCGGTACAGAAGCAGTACTCCCCCTCGAGATAGAGTTACCCTCTCTACGAGTGGCAGTCCACTACGAGCTGACGGACGAAGAAAATGCTCACCTTCGACTTGAGGAGCTTGACGCCCTTGATGAAACCCGGCTCATAGCGCAGCAAAATCTAGAATCTTATAAAGCAAAGATGACGCGCTCATACGAAAGATTGACCCGACCGAGGACATTCCGCCAAGGCAAACTCGTGCTAGTGGTCAAAAGGCCTATGATCCCCAATCGCGCCAAGCGAGGAAAATTCGAGCCAAACTATGAAGGCCCGTACATCATAGATAAAGTTTACCAGGGTGGGGCCTATCTACTCATGGACATGCACGGTGAAAGGCCTTTCAGGACAATAAATGGTCGCTTCCTAAAGAAATACTACGCTTAATGAGCCACAGCCTAGGTCAATGATAGATGACGACGACTATGTCCGCTCGCTATCTTCCTAAGCTCAGGCTTTATAAAAAGTAGCCGGCCTTCTCCATGACGGACCGAAACGTCCTTAAACTAACGACGGACCGAAATGTCCTTAAACTAATAGCAGACCGAAACTTCTTTAAACTACTACCGCAGCATCTTTTAGGCTGACGAAATATTAAAAAAACTTATAAAAAAAAACGGTATGTCCATAAGCAAAAAGGGCACGGATGAAAACCCGAAAGTGCTCCGTGAGTAAAAACAGCAGGGCTACCAGCGAGTGTTCGTGAAAACCCGAAAGGGCGCGACCTCGTAAAAAAAAAGAGAAGAAGAAAATAAATTAAAAAAAAACTATATAAAATAAAAACGGTATGTCCATAAGAAAAATGGGCACGGATGAAAACCCGAAAGGGCTCCGTGAGTAAAAACAGCAGGACTACCGGCGAGTGTTTGTGAAAACCCGAAAGGGCACAACCTCGTTAAAAGACACTTATAGGGTCCTTTCGACCTTGTAAGGAGAAACCACCCGCGTGAGATCCTTACGACTCACAAGGGAGCAACACACTTAGGGATCCCCACGATTCCTAAGGAGAAAATACACTTACGAGATCCTCACGACTCGTAAGGAGAACTCTCTTATGGGACCCTCACGGCTCATAAGAGTTGAAAGTCTTAAGTTACAGAGATCTAAACATGTGCTTAAGCAACCCCCACAACTTCCGATATTGCCCTACAAGTGGCTCAATACTGACCCTTGTATACAATCCACGGGCGCGAATAAACATTTTCCTAACCAAGTCTCATCCGTGACTGGGGATATGTTCGCATGATAAACAACCCTTGTAAATCCTCTCGATTTATGAGGAGAAAACCCTCCTGTAGGATCCTTACGACTTACAGAGGAAACGAACACTTAGGAATCCTCACGATTCCTAAGGAGAAAATACACCTAAAAGATCCTCACGACTTGTAGGAAGAAATACCTTTGTGGGACCCTTACGGCTCATGAAGTCAAAAGCCTTAGTCGGCGGGACCTTAACCCTGGTCACTAGGCCACCTTTGTTCGACATCGACAGAGGCAAATGATGATTCGCTCCTGGCAATATCCCAGTTGTAGCGGTGCTGATGCCGAAATCGGTGTCTAATTTCAGGTTTACGGCGAAAAGCCGATAGGCCGCACATGCATACGAAATGGCCGAAATGATAGGGCAACTTGCAATAAAAAGCAGCAAGTAAAAATGTATGCATGCAAAATAGCCGAAATGATAGGGCAGCTCGCAATAAAAAGCAGCGAGTAAAATTAAAATAAATAGCCGAAATGATTGGGCACCGCGAAAAATAGCCGAAATGATTGGGCAGTCGCGACCTTCGCGATATAAAAGCTGAAATGATAGAGCATCGCGGAAATAAAATAAAATAAAAAGAAGAAATGATAAAACCTTGGCCCTACAGTTAAGATCACATCGATCCCTGTATACAATCCAAGGGCGTAAACAAAGAGGGAACCATACTTTCCCAACAGGCTCCGCCAGAAGACGAAGCCAAATCTCGACGGTTCAGTCCAACTCCGAAGAAACCAGTATCTTCATCAAATTCCTCGACTCACGGATACAAACACTCCTTGACGAGAGCCTCCTGATCCGCGTCGACTCACAGAGCCACCAGTGCCTCCGTGGGAATCCTCGACTCGTTTCAAACCCCAAGAAAACAAATAATCCTTGGCGCTCGGGAAACAAATAATCCCTAGCAAACTCCTCGACTCACGGATACAAACACTCCTTGACGAGAGCCTCCTGATCCGCGTCGACTCGCAGAGCCACCAGCGTCTCCGTGGGAATCCTCGACTCGTTTCAAACCCCAAGGAAACAAATAATCCTTGGTGCTTGGGAAAAAAATAATCCCTAGCAAACTCCTCGACTCACGGATACAAACACTCCTTGACGAGATCCTCCTGATCCGCGTCGAGTCGCAGAGCCACCAGCGTCTCCATGGGAATCCTCGACTCGTTTCAAACCCCAAGGAAACAAATAATCCTTGGCGCTCGGGAAACAAATAATCCCTAGCAAACTCCTCGACTCACGGATACAAACACTCCTTGACGAGAGCCTCCTGATCCACGTCGACTCGCAGAGCCACCAGCGTCTCCGTGGGAATCCTCGACTCGTTTCAAACCCCAAGGAAACAAATAATCCTTGGTGCTTGGGAAACAAATAATCCCTAGCAAACTCCTCGACTCACGGATACAAACACTCCTTGACGAGAGCCTCCTGATCCGCGTCGACTCGCAGAGCCACCAGCGTCTCCGTGGGAATCCTCGACTCATTTCAACCCCCAAGGAAACAAATAATCCTTGGCGCTTGGGAAACAAATAATCCCTAGCAAACTCCTCAACTCACGGATACAAACACTCCTTGACGAGAGCCTTCTGATTCGCGTTGACTCGCAGAGCCACCAGTGCCTCCGTGGGAACCCTCGACTCATTTCAAACCCCAAGGAAACAAATAATCCTTGGCGCTTGGGAAACAAATAATCCCTAGCAAACTCCTCGACTCACGGATACAAACACTCCTTGACGAGAGCCTTCTGATTCGCGTCGACTCGCAGAACCACCAGTGCCTCCGTGGGAACCCTCGACTCGTTTCAAACCCCAAGGAAACAAATAATCCTTGGCGCTTGGGAAACAAATAATCCCTAGCAAATTCCTCGACTCACGGATACAAACACTCTGTGACGAGAGCCTCCCGACCTACGTCAACTCGCAGAGCCACCACTGTCTCCACGGGAGAATTCCCGGTTCGTCCCACCTTGCAAGATGAAGTCTCGGGCAGCAAAGATTGAAAAACTTGCTTCCTGAACAATGGGGCCCTGCAAGTCAATCCAAAATGGTCTCTTGCATACTATTCACGGGTCTCACTCTCCGAAGTCGATTTTCGACAAGGAGGGAAACAACCGCTTACCGGTCCTCTCGACTCATAAGAGGGAAAAATTCTCTTATAGGATCCTTATGACTTATAAGAGAAAACCACACTTAGGAATCCTCACGATTACTAAGGAGAAAATCCACCTATGAGATCCTCTCGATCCGTAGGGAGAAAAGTCTCTGTGAGACCCTCACGGCTCATAGAACAGAAAAGTCTTAGGCTGCAGATCTGAACCTGCGGCCTAAGACATCACTATCTCTCGGAGAAGTTAAATTATCCGCCAATCAAGTTCATCGAAAACATCATAATGAAAAGGGAGAAAGCAAAGAAATAGTACCAGACATCACAAGAAGGAATGTGTACCTTTATTCATAAATTCAATCAAAGTACAAGGCGGATCGTATAAAAAAAACAGGGAATGTGTATACATTATATACAAATTACAAATGTGTAAATGATACAAGATATTCAGGGAGAAGGAAGTTTTTTGAACAGCTCTATCAACTGCCCGCATACTTCCTTCCACGCCTTCTCCTGATCAGCTGCCACCGCCAGTTCGGCCTCTACTTGAGCCCGCTGCTGCGTGAAGGATGCGAGCTGTTCCTCAACAACCTGCTGAGCTGCTTCTTGGCCTCGAGCATCACGCTCAGCGGCATCAAGCTTCCGCCTCAGTGCTAGCCCATTAGAGATACGCTCCACAAGGCCTTCAAAGACGGCTTTCACTTCAGCAGCATTCGTCCTAACTTCAGCGCGCAGGCGAGCGGTTGCGCTTGAAGATTCCCGACGCTCCTTCAACCGTAAAGCTGCTTCCTGCTCCAAATGGAGGAGATAAGAAGCGCTTTGCTCGAACCAGGCTGTCCGTTCGGTGCTCATGGCCAAAACTTTGGGAGAAGGGCGCGTCGTCTCCAACCGATGCAAGCAGGCCTCAATCTCTCTGCAGTGGTTAACCCAAGATTCGACGACGCCTTCATTGTGAAAGTTTACGAGCGCCGCCAACATCGGGTTAACCTCCATTTTGAAATCCACGGCAGAAGGGAGAGCGTCCATGTTAAGCTCTTCGATATACCCGCTCAGCATGCCCAAACTCATCACGGCACCTTTTGAAGATGGACGTTTCAAGAAAGGGCCCGCTGGTGAAAGAACACGAGACTCAAGAGGGATCGGAGCTGGAACAATAGCTGCAAAACGAAACATGGTTAAACAATGATTCGAAAAGATGTTGAAGGATCATATAAAAAGGGGGGAGGAATATACTATACCAGCTGCAACGGACGGCAAAGCCGGAAGGGCCGGTGGCGTGGCAGGTCTTGCCTCCCCTCCTTCGATTTGTGGCACTGCAATAAGGAAGAGGAAAAGTCAGAAATCATCCCATTGCTAAAAAAGGGAGTAAACAAATACATCAAAATGAAAATGTACTCACCGGCACCACTAGAGGGAGAAGCGAGTTCGGACGGGAAGGAGAAGTGTGGGAGCAACACTTGGTATAGATGATCAAAGAGCACTCCTGAAAGGACACAGTGGTATGACGTTAGTCCATAAGCTACACGTTTAAAAGATTAACTTGTGAGTCGCAAATCCATACCTTCCAATATCCGCGATGGCACAAGGGAAGGCGGGGAAGTGATCACCGCCAAAGCAGTAGTTGACGGTGCTCCTTGAAGCAGTGGAGCATCGGCACTGGCCGCACCTGCATTAAAAACAGAAGCAAACTTGTTAGAAAAGATTGCAAGATAAAAAAGGAAGAGAGAAAATGATAAGTAACTCGAAATTTACCTGACGAACTGCCAGCCGAGACTGAGGCAATTCCTTCCTCCATTGACATCATGCCACCGCCCGTGGCCTCGTCACCCGACTCAATGGGAACCATTGTTGCACTCGCAAGCCCTGGAGAAGGTGGGGGAATATAGGCGGGGAGGGCTATGATTGGAGCATTGCCAGATTCCTGAGAAAGAGCAGCTGGCTCGTCCTCAGGAATTGTGGCCACCTCACCCGCTACTCCTTCGGGTCCTGCGGTCACGATTGTCTCGTCCACCGTCGCCGTGAGGTCTCCAGCCTCAAACGCCTCACCTATCATTACCCTCGGCTCGCTTATGACGATCATTTCATCTGCCGCCACTTCAGGGGCGACATCCATGACCCTCTCGGCTGCAGATCCCCCAACCTCTGCTTCGGGTCCCGTGGCCCCAACGACACGCCTCACCGTCGGCTCGGGTTCGGCAGGCACCGCTTCCGCCGTTTCCCTGGGTTCAACGGTCTCCGCCTTCCCCTCAGTCGGACTAGGCCCTGCAAGATGGAATGCATATGAGCCAATGGCTTTATAATTCTTACAACAAGGCTCTGAAAGAAATGCTACCTGAAGAGGATTTATCGTTTGCACTTCGGGCCGCGCGCGCCACTTGCCTATAAGCAGTAGATAGGGCGACAGGGGCCTCTTCAGAAGGAGTGTCAGCGCGAGGAATAGTGCTAGGGCCCGCTCCCGTGGCCAAAGCAGCTCGGCGCGCCTTTGCTTCGCGTCTCAGCCGCTTCCGCTTCTCCCGAGCTGTTGAGACGGATGCCACTAGGGCTTCTCTAATTAAGGCGTCTTCATCCGTGAATAGGGATGCCTCCAGATTTTTCAGGGCATCCCTCGTCGTCTTGTCAAGTCGAAGCCCCTCCAGCAACCTCGACGAGACCGGGACTTCAGCAACAGGCCCAGGAAGGATCCCCGCATCAACTGATATAACCCCTGGAAAGAAACAAAAGAAGGTTAGGGTGACCATCAGAAAAGATGACAAACTTTCCTTATAAAAGAGAAAGGGATGGGACATACCAACGCCTGCTAGAGTGCGCTTCTCCTCCTCCTCTTGGAAGGTTTTCAAAGAGGCAGCAATAGCTTCTTCGGAAGAGACACCTGTTGAAAATCGGGGGAATATTAGTTAAAGACAATAATAAAAAGTGTAATAAAATGACGAAGAAAGTGGCTGATGAATACCTGACTCAGCGAGTTTACTTAACATCGCTTCGAGCCTCGCCGATCGCTCCGAAGCTGCAATGGCGGCAGCCAAATTAGTGTCTGAAGGGTCTACCAAGAAGCCCTCGTTGCTGCCATATTCACTTATGCCTTCGTTGGGAAGAGCCGCAGGCTCTAGGCTAAGGATCGCATCAAGGGAAAGGGCGGACTTTTTCTTCTTCTGTCCGCCAGCTTTAGATCCACCCGGAATAGATTTGCGCTTGGCAGTTATTTTAAGGCGGCGGGTCCCAATATCTGCTCCTACGCCAGACTCTGGCGATACTACATTAGCCGCCTTCGTGGGAGCACGGGGCGCCAGTGGTGCATCCACCGTAATGGCAGCGACAATCCCCGTGGAGGGCTCAACACGCGTGGTCGATCGACTCCAGCATCTTTTAGCGGAGGGACGACCTGGAGCCTTGGCTGCAAGGGAGCCTTGCGATCACCACCGGGAGGCGCACCCCTACGGTCAACCAGCATATGCTTCTCCGTTAAGATGATTGGGCCCATAGCATGCGCATACCAGGCTACATATGAATGGAGTATCTTAGGGGCACAGCTGGGTTCGCTAATGAAGAAATAGGAACCTGTGTTAAGCCGTGTAAAATGATGCATCGCATTCTTTATCCCCTCTGGGCCGACCACGGGCGTTTCCAAGAAAGCTTCCAGCGGGATCCCTTGGTTGTAGCTTGACTGCCGGGCAAATCGGTGTGGGTTATATCTCATAAACAAGGCTGTTTCATTCTGCCTGAACACTAGATAGCCCGGCCGGATGGAGTAGAGATGGAGGATTTCCCGAGCTTTCAATGCAGAAGCTCCATCTTTGAAGTCATCACGCCGGGGCACCACTGACTTGGTGGTCTCTGAGCCTATGGTTATGACCTTATCCACAAAGGAAACCTTCGCTCCGACCAGATGTGGACGAAGGAGCAGCCCTCTAGACTCCCGTGGGGCTGGAACCACAATTGAAGCCCCGACCAACCGCATGACTCTCGGGAATCTGTATTTCTCGAAGAACGGAGGAGTCTTGTGGGCACCAAACACCCCTCGCACATGCATCTCCATCCAAGAAGTGAAGTAATGCGTCGGGAAGTTAGCAGGCTGTACCCCAGGCTCACTGGCGTCCGCCGCTACGCTAAGTCCATGATAAAGGTAAGCCAGCCCGGCGATTCCTACCGATAACTGCAAACCAGCCACCATCCGATGCGCTGGGTAAAAAACAGAGGGCCGCATGAGGCGGGGGTGCATGGGGAGTGCAAAGTTGCATAGCCACAAGCCCAAGAATCCAATAAAAAAGGTTTCCTCATCCATGCCTGGGATGGCAATTTCCGAGAAAGCAGCAATGGCAGCGTTGGGAAGAAAGAAATCCTTCTGATCATTTTCCGATACGGGACGGCGGTCCAAGCCGAAACCAAAAGGGTCACCAAGCTGAGCGAACTTCTCGCTCTCCTCTGATAGGAACTCTGGGCGAATAAAGCGAGCAATAAAATCTGCGAAACTGACGCCCCGCTCGCCTGATCCCAAATGGAGTTCCTCATAGATCTCCAACACCTTCACCAAGCCCGGGTACTGATGCTGAATGGCATTTTCCGGAGTTAAGTCAAACACCAGCTGCTTGGTGGCAAAGATGTACTCATCAGGAGGAAGCAGCTCCTCGTAGTGCTCTCCCCTCATTGGTAGACCCGAAATCTCAGCGAATTCCTCCAAGGAGATAGAGACTTCCCTATCCGTCATCAGGAAAGTGTGAGTGGGGATATTCCATTGTTCAATAAAGGCCTTGACCCACCATGTTGGAGGAGAGGGATACTCGAAAAGCGAAACGTAGATGGCTGAATATAAACCAATCCTCGTTAGATGAGTCCTTTTCGCCGATAAGATGTACCGGGCCCATTGCAAATATCCGGCCGGGGGTCGCGGGATCAGTCCAATATTGTAAGCCTGTCCCCAAGGGCGTGCTTCACCCTGACAGATTCGCCTTCCCAGAATATCTATTGCCGGCGGCGGCTGCACGGGGATGGCACCGATCGCAGGCTGGAGGAGGTCATCAGAATTCCAGTTTTTAACCTCCACGGCATACTTCACCGGGGGTTCGTCTGCATAGGGGATCGGGACTGTAGGCTCAGACGGCGAGTCGGAACTGAAGCTGCGACGGCCTTGGATGATCTGGCTGTACCACCTTCCCCACAGGTGGAGCTTTTTGCACTTAGGGTCATGATCTTTAATGAGAGTGAACGCCACCTGGTCCACCGGCGAATGGGGGAACCCTCCTTCCGAGCGAACAAAGGGGAAAGACAAGTCGCCGGACATGTTTCCTGTAGAAAGAAAAAAAATAACCGTTAGCGTTCTGACACTTGGCATTTTGAAATCCTACTCCACACTGTGATGTAATGGGTAGGGGATAAAAAGGGGGACCCACAAAATCTGGATGACGGTACATCATTTAATAAAACAACCCCATCATTAGATGAGACTGTCAATTAATGAAAAGGTCCCCAAAAGAATATCCTCACTGATGGGAAATCCCTAGAGACAAGGAGAAATATTCTCTTTCAGAGCAAAGCTCTGTCACAGAGTGACATTTGTCAAACTCTGGTCTCAGGGGAACAAGATTCCTTAAAAGAGCATAGCTCTATGGTAATGGTGGAAAGATCCATCAATTTTATCTAGAAGAATTAGAGTTTTGGAATCTTGAAAAATCCATGAAAACTTATAAAACAAAAATTTTCTCCGTTTCTCAGATCTAAAAAGATCAACATTTGATCTAAGAGCAATGCTCTGTTCATGGGTTAAAACCCATGGATCAGATCTCTGTAAATCTGTAAATGTTTGAGAGCAAGGCTCTGTTGAAGAAACCCCAAAGGGGTTTTTCTTTAGATCAGAGATCTATAAGAGCAAGGCTCTGTTAATTAAATTTAATTTAAATTAATTTAATTTAATTAATTTTACCTAGAGTGATTCTAAGACTGGAACTTTGAAGTTCTTGGGGAAATCACAAGAGCAAGGATCTGGAAGTTCTTAAGCAAGAGCAAGGATCTGAAATTCAAATTCTTGAAAATGGTAAAGAATTACCAAGGACCAAGGGTCCTATTTATAAGCGCCTGCGCCTTCTCACCTGACTCCTTTGATCCGACGGTCAGGATCTCGCCACCGCTGCACTCACGTGCGCGCCACGTGAGCGCAACAGTGGGGGGGCATTTATTCCCCCAATCAGAGCAAGACTCTGTTTGAATTTTGAAAATTCAAATTTTGGAAGCAACGCTTCAAATTCCAAGCATTGTGCACAACGCGCCGCGTGTCAGAAGTTGATACGTCAACGCAACGCCCGAGGCAGTGTGTCCAATCAGAGCAAGGCTCTCTTTAAAAATAAAAGTATGCAACGTTCAGATTGCGCAAGCGCTGCTGCGTAAGCGCTGCGCGACACGTGTCTGCGCAGTTGCGCAAGCACAATTGGGCAAGTGCCGCACGGCGTGACACGTGTCTGCGCAGTTGCGCAAACGCTGCTGCGCAAGCGCCGCGCCGCGCGACACGTGTCTGCGCGGTTGCGCAAGCACAATTACGCAAGTGCCGCACGGCGCGACACGTGTCTGCGCAGTTGCGCAAGCGCTGCTGCGCAAACGCCGCGCTGCGCGACACGTGTCTGCGCAGATGCGCAAGCGCAGCTGCGCAAACGCCGCGCTGCGCGACACGTGTCACGCACTGGGAGAGTTGCGCAAAACAGAATAAATATTTTCTGTTCTTGTTAAAACAAGAAGATTTTCTTCTGTAAAACAGGGGCCTTTGGATCAAAGATCCAACGGTGGGGAAAATTCCCCAAATCACTCAGAGAAAGATCTCTTTAACAAATTTAACTAATTTGTGAGCACTATAAAAAGGAGCCCAGACCTCATTTCAAAATGATCAACATCTTGCTAAAAAGAAAAAGAGAAGAGAACTCTTGAGAACTCTTGAAGAATAAAAAAAAAGGTAAAAACCTTTAAAAGAAGAGAAAATTCTCTTATGAACAAGATCATGGATCTTCAACAATAAATAAATAAATAAAATAGCGCCTTGCACTTGTTTTATGAACCATCGGTTCTTGAACCTAAAAGGTTCTTAAATTAATAGTGCTTTGCACTTTCATGAACCTTTGGTTCTCTGAGATAAGAAAAACAAGAAAAAAACTTGTTTTTTTTTCTTAGATCTAAATCCAATAGTGCCTTGCACTTGTTTTATGAACCATCGGTTCTTGAACCTAAAAGGTTCTTAAATTAATAGTGCTTTGCACTTTTATGAACTTTTGGTTCTCTGAGATAAGAAAAACAAGAAAAAACTTATTTTTTCTTAGATCTAAATCAAATAGTGCTTTGCACTTCTTTTATGAACCATCGGTTCTTGAATCTAAAAGATTCTCAAATTAACAGTGCTTTGCACAAATGCAATGCATTACTTAAAGGGCCAAGCCCAAATCAAAATGACCTGACAGGCCAAAATAAATTGCAAGGCAATAAATGGGCAGAGCCCGAATAAATTGATGATTTGCATCCTTTATACAAGGGCAGAGCCCAAATGAAATTGATACTCTGCATCATTTATAAAGGGCAGAGCCCAAAACAAATTGATGCCCTGCATCTTTTCTGGGCAAAATCCAAATAAAAATAAAAACAAATGCAAATAAAATATTGGACATTTTTAATTGGACTTAGCCCAATCGTGGCCATAAGTCCTTAAACTAAATTAACTGAGCAAAACGGCTCTCCTAAACCAATCCACATCCGGTTCAAGGGTACATCTCCGAACTCCTTTGATATCCATCGTTGTAATTCCTCAACGACGTCAAAGAGGTGACGGGTCCCAACGACCACACACCCATATGGACTGCGGGGTCCTTAAACTCGTGGACCGGAACGTCCTTAAACTAATACTGGACCGGAACGTCCATAAACTAATATTGGACCGGAACGTCCTTAAACTAATACTGGACCGGAACGTCCTTAAACTAATATCGGACCGGAACGTCCCTAAACTAATACTGGACCGGAACGTCCTTAAACTAATATCGGACCGGAACGTCCCTAAACTAATATTGGACCGGAACGTCCTTAAACTAATATCGGACCGAGACGTCCCTAAACTAATATCGGACCGAGACGTCCCTAAACTAATATCGGACCACCACGTCCCTAAACTGGAATATGGACCACTACATCCCTAAACTGGCGATGGACCACCACGTCCCTAAACTGGAAAATGGACCACTACGTCCTTAAACTGGAACAACAGAGCCTCCAAATGCTCTTTTGCCGGATCTAAACGGTCCCGTTTAAGTTGATCTTAGCCCCAGATACGGCTAACGCATCCTTAGACATTTAAATGAATGGTAAAACCCCAAATCAACTTTGGTTCAAGGGTACATCTCTGAACTCCTCTGACACCTGTCGTTGTAATCCTTCAACGACGTCAGAGAGGTGACGAGTCCCGACGGCCAGATATTAAATCAATCATCAAGTCAAGTTGATCTTAGCCCAAAACAGGACTAACGTATCCTTGACGAACGTTTAAGTTGATCTTAGACGCAACGCGACTAATGCATCCTTAAACTAAAAACACCAAACCCAAATCTAAGTAAATACGGATTTGGACTAATCCACATCCTACGGGCGACGGCATTACTCAGTCTCCGTATACAATCCACGGGCAACCACAAACAAAACAAACACACACGACACGAAGTGAAATTCTGGAGAAGGAGAAAGTTGTTACCGCGATGCGGTAGCGTAATTAACTGCAGGGGCTTGCGCCTGCAGGGAAGAGCGTCCCCACAATCAAAAACCCCTCACCCTGAGGGGGAATCTGACGAAGTCTGCTACATCGGCCGCATCCGTCTAAACCTCCGACACACGGTGCCATAAATCAACTTGGCATCTTCGGAGAGGTAGACGGATAAAACCACATAGCATCTGCCCCGAATCTCAGGCAGGACGCCGAGTCCGCGCCGCCTTTCGGAGGGGAACAATACGTCCATTTTCCAAATTTCATAATCGTGGAAGGCGGCAATGGCAAGAAGGATCCGAATGGATTTCAGCATATCCACTGGAGAAAAGGTTTCGTCATAGTCCAAGCCAGGTCTTTGACGGAAACCCTTTGCAACAAGTCTAGCTTTATAGGTCTCAACCTGTCCATCTACACCAATCTTCCTTTTGAAGATCCACTTGCATCCTACGGGTTTTACCCCATCTGGAGCAATGTCCAACGTCCATACTTTGTTGGTGTACATGGACTCCATTTCGGTCCGCATTGTATCCAGCCATTTTACCGAGTCAACGCTCTGAATGGCCTGCTGGAAGCTAGTAGGCTCATCACTATCAATGATGCAATCCTCTCTATCCCCGTCTATGAGAAAACCGTAGTATCTCTCGGGAGGATGAGACTGCCTACTACTTCTGCGGAGCGGCGTAGGAATGTCCTGATCTTTCGAACCCTCTGGTTCTACTAAGCTTTCAGTAATAGCTCATGGTTCTGAAATTTCTTCCAGTTCTATTGCGCTCCCACTTATCTGATTTTCCAAAAACTCGGTTTCCAAGAAGTAGGCATGACGAGAAACAAAGACCTTTTGTTCCTCTTCGCAATAGAAGAAATATCCCTTGGAGTTCTTTGGATATCCTACGAACTTGCACTGTACTGAGCGTGCCTCGAGCTTGTCCGCATGTTGCTTTTTGACAAAAGTGTTAGTTATGTATATGCCCTAGAGGCCATTGTTGTACATATGATGTATATTATAATGGATGCTTGGTTATATATAGAGATGACTTTCTTTCTCGTCATGATAGTATGCTATTTGGTTTCACTTTATCTTAACATGTTGACTTGTATTGGTTTACTGTTTTACTCTCACATGTTGATAAAGCCCTTAGGATTTGTACTCGACTACTGGGACTATGATGAGATCATACTAGTGGGGCCGCGGTAGTCGATGAGTACATCCTATAGCTGTTTCTAGTCGAGGGTATATCGAGACAGGGCATCGATACACCAGAGTAGACTAGCGTATACGCATCTTGACCCATATGATGGGCGATGGATGATCCCATATCCATCGGTGTTAGACATCAGAGATGGTGTACGGGTGCTCAGTGGAGACTGGGTACACTGGACGGACTCACCGAGAACTCCCAGATGGTGATATGCCACACGTCAGATGGCAGTTCTCCGGTGACACTGGTACAGGGTAGTCTGTAGACCCGAGATCGTCATAGAGTCTTGTGTGATTCCCACTGTGCTTTGATTTCCACCTTACCACGTCCAAGAGGGCGTGCAAAACGGTGGCTTTTCGGTACAGTCCCGAATCACATGGAGGCAATGAGCGATAGGAGGGGATTCGTCTCTCCCGGTATAGGGAGTTGATGTTGTGCTGTGTTCGATTGGCTATAACTGGAAGTCCCTGGCCAGGGCTGATATGGAGATTTACTGGTAAGTGTTACTAGTAGTTTCTCGCCCCGTTATGAGCCACACATCGACACGACTTATCGGTTACTGGGGTCTGACGTATACCACCCCTAGACTTGATATGCGACATATCAGACGAACAGACCGGACTGTACGGGAGTGTTACTGGTTGGATTCACAGGAGAACGCACAGGCCAGCTTGTTGATCTTCTGATCGCTCAATACCTGGGTGGCTGTTACGTTTAGCTGACCGCTTGCAGCTTGTGGGTGTTTGATATGATCATCACCTGCTACCGGCGTATTGATGATTCTTTAGAGTCCTACACAGAGGTTTCTTGGCTCAGGCGAAACGGAGTAGTGGCGCATATGTGATATGCGTAGGAACGAGAATAATGCGATATGGGATACCGTATTATATTCTCGCGATATATGGATATGAACCGGGTCATCGGATCAAGTGTTGATTCGATGAATCGGTACATGATATATTAGTCGGTAATATTCGATATAGCCGGATCGTCGAATCAAGTGTTGATTCGATGATTTAATGTATAATAATACATATGATATATTGTATTACATTATCTAATATTCGCTCGCTTTATTATTTCATTTTCTCAGTGGATGATACATTGATATATATGCGATATATGTTAATTGTATTATTTTCTTTTGTTGCAAATATATAATATATATGTGATATATATTATTGTGACATGATATGATTAATTGTTAAACATGTTTAAGGATGATTAATTGAGGTTAGGGTTTGATTAGGGTTAGATGCTTCAAGTTCCTTCTAGAAGCATTTTTCTTTTTGACATGGTTGTGATATTTTGTGATGACACATTTTTAACTTAACCAAACCCTAACTCTAGTTGTTTCTCTACTCATTCTTAGCCATTCATCCTTGACCATGGTTATATATCAATCATATGTTTTATTTCTATTCATCACAAAAAGGATTTTGAGATTATCATTATCATACAATTTCCATTATCTTCTTCTTCTTCTCTCTTGAAGAAGCTCTCTTGAAAATCCTAAAGTGATGATAAAATATGAGAAAAATGATATTAAAAGAAAGCAAAATTACTACTCTCTCATCCTCATCTCATCTAGCCCATGGGATTAGTGTGTTCTTCTCTTTTGAGTGAGAAAGCTTGAGTCGAAGCAACTTCAAGGTAGATCATCGGAGATTTGGATTACGACAAGCTAGAATGGATCGTTCGAGTCGTGGAGCCTCTCATGAGTCCGGGAGATCGTGGATCGCGGCAAAGGGACTTCTACTCGAAGCTTGTGAAGTGAAGGAGCGGACTACAAAGGTTGTAATCCCTCACACTTAGATAAAAGTTATCTTATTGCATGTTAAACCCTAATAATCTAGCAAAGATCCCGGCTTTGGGTTGTTCGGCACGTCTAAAATTTAATCCGGGCATGTTTGATGCCTTATGAACCTTCACAAGAGTGCCTAGGAACCTTACAGTGGTATCAGAGCCTAGCTAGAGCATTAGGCGATGTGTTTACGAAGTTAAAACTCCGATCGAACCCGAAACGAAGAAACTTGACCCCTCTCTGGAAATTTTTTAAATTTTGGGATTTTTCTGAATTAAAAATATGTAAAAAAATCAGCAGGGAATTCTAAGAATTACCATGAAACACGTGCCCACATTTCCACCAACTCAGCGCGGAACCGCGGCAGGAACATGGTTCTCGCGGCGGTTCTGCGGCTGAATTGTAGGATTGTGACACGTGGCTTCATGGTATAGACCGTAGGTACTTGCTGACTATTCTGGGTATTTTTAATCTGTTTCAGGTGTTTAAAATTCTGGGGTTTGTTTTGTAATAGTAGACTCGATCGGAATATTTAAATTCGTATTTCTTTCCGAATATTTAGAAACTGTTAAACTATTTGAACGGATATCATTAACTTACTGTTTCCCGGTACGGCAAATTTTCAAGTGTTGAAATTTATTTGGGTTTAAATCCTTCAGAAAAATTGTACAAGTTAAGCGGTGGACCCTCTAGAAGACAACAAACCTTAACTCGATTATGTGACCGTCTTGAACTGCCTTTTGAACCTTCGGGTTTGGGGCAGTACGGTGTGCCACATGTGAGGCGTTGGCTTGACCCTTCTACGGCTGGATCACCGGTACTGTGACATATTCTGGGATTATTTGAACCCCGCTCAAGTGTTGAGCAGTTTAGGAAATTTTGGGTGTTTGATTATCTGTTCGAAAAGTTTAATACTGTTTATTTATCTGGAATGTGATACAATATGTGGAATTCATAGAGTTAGGCATGAAATACGAAGTATGTGATATTTCGGATTTACGATGTCTAAAGTGATTGTGGATTCCAAATATTGTAGTTTTACACTTTCTTTTCTGTGACCGTAAGTGTAATATGTGATATCGCCGGTTTCGTTGCTATATGTCAACGACAATTGGGATGTGCATATTTACTTACGTTGATGATATGAGATATTATGTGTTGCTGTGATATGCTATATTGGATCGTCGCGTTCTGAATAGCCGGGGGTTTTATGTGAGATGAGGGTTTTTATTTTCATTCATGTAAAATTCATTTGTAATGTAATATTCTTTTATTTGGGGTACTTCCAGGTTGCGGTTGCTGTCACCAGTGTATATTATTTACTTTTCCGCATTAGGTAGACCCAAGGTGGGGAGCACAAGTAACCGGGTTCTAGGGTCCAGTGGGAGGCCATCTCGAGGAGTCGAGACCGGGTCTTCTAACCCTAGAATTGGCAGTGTTACTTGCCGCTCTCGTAGGGGTCTTGGGATGTGGGTTTGGCTATTCGTCGCGACCGTGGAATCCGTGTTTTATACAGGCTCGTATTGAAAACACGGACGTCCTAGTATATCCAATATTTCATATATGTTCTTCTGCTGCAATGTTCTGTGATGAGATCATATTACTGCCTGAGACGAATGCTTATACTATATATATATATGCTGATATATAAATATTACTGCTTTCGTTTCTTCTGTGATGCTTAGGAAGCATAAGCTGATGGGATTTTTATTAATAAGATTAATAAAAGAAAAGAAACCTAATGATGTTGTAGAATCAAAACTTTATAAAAGGGGTAGCTACAGTTTTGCTTTGCACAGTGATATATACGATATATCCTGCACCTTATTCGATGAGGAAAGGACCGAGATCCCTTCACCGGGAGTGACTCCTTTAGCAAAACTGGCAGATGCTACAAAACGCGGTTTGTCTTTTGATTGCTTTAAGTGTTTTGCTTTGCACAGCGGTATATGTGATATATCCTGCACCTTATTCGATGAGGAAAGGGCCGACGATCCCTTCACCGGGAGTGACCCCTTTAGTGAAATTAAGTAAAGCCTCAAAAACACTCCTTTTCAAAAATACATGATTCTACAACGATATCAAGTTCATTACGCTCGGGGTTTTCTGAAAAACCTGCGTAGCCCTCCGTCATTTCAGATAGATATTATTTAGTATTCGTGCTGTGTTTGTTGACCTCCGTCAAGGCGTAGTGTACGGTAGCTGACTAGTTTTTTATCTGTTTATGCATTTGATGCAGATTGGATTAGGGCAGTCGTACGGCCTTGTTGACCTCCGTCAAGGGTCGTGCGGGTGGATTTAATTCAATCAAGAAATGACAGGTTGAACTTGAATAGTAGCCTATGGTTTGTTGACCTCCGTCAAGGTCATAGGACACTAGGGGCAAAATATTATCGGGAATTTCAAGTGTTGAAATTTGCAATGAGATTGCATACCTCCTATGACATAGTTGGATCCTGATACCCACTGCGAGTAAGAGTTACTCCTGGGAGAGTTTTACACAAGACAATTAGCCGATCAAGTAGGTGTCTAGAAAAGTGTTAACGGGGTTACGCCTCTGGGAAAACGAGGTTTACTTTAATTAGGTCCGTGCGAAAGCACGGGGAACCTCCCTCAAAGTACCGACACTGATCTGGCTGAAAGAATGACGAAATTGTAGGGTGTAATTAATCCCGGCTAATATTACCTTTTAGGGTTTTAAGGTAGATTTGATAAAAACAGTGGGAGACATCCTGATTAGATAAGATAATAACCAATCTAATCTTGCAAGAGCATACGCTAAAGTGTTTTCTTCTCTCTCTCTCCAGGTAGCGACCATGTCATGCCATAATCAAGATAATAATATGGATGTATTGACTGAACCTGATTATTATACTGAGCAAGGGAACGTTAGACCCAATCTTTCTTATAAGAGTTATAAGACTGAACAGGAAACAGAAGAATATCTGGATTCTCACGCCGCCCAAAAGAACATGCATGTTGATGCATCTTCTTCAGGTGTGTTTGTTATTGAGAACTGTTTCTCAGTTCACCCTACGTCCTGGGTATTAGATACCGGATCAGGATCCCATATATACAAACAGTTGCATGGGCTACGTAAAGGTATAGAACTGGAAAAGGATGATCATTCCGTTCTAGTAGGGAACGGTGCAAATGTTGCAGCCAAAGCAGTTGGCGAATATCACCTTGTATTGCCGAGTCGTAATACACTGATTCTAAATGAGTGCTATTATATACCGAACATGATGTGCAACATTATATCAGTTTCTTTATTAAGTAAAGAAGGATATAATTTTGTAGTAAAGGATAATGTTATGAACATATTCCTAGATCAAAAGTTGATTGCATCAGGCTCGTTACATAATGGCATATTCATTCTAAATCAGAATACAGTCCTGAATATACAAAACACACACAAGAGGAAAAGTTCAGATATGAACGAATCCAACTTGTGGCATTGTAGACTTGGTCATATCAATACGACACGACTGGCTAAGTTACATAGAGATGGTTATTTGAATTCGTTCGAATTATCATCTTATGATACTTGTCATTCATGTCTCAAAGGAAAAATGACCAAAGCTCCGTTAAGTGGACACGGAGAAAGAGTTACCGAACTCTTAGGACTAGTACATAGTGATGTATGCGGTCCCATGTCTACGCATGCCAGGAACGGTTCTTCCTACTTCATTACATTCACTGACGATCTCTCAAGATTCGGATATGTATTCCTGATGAAACACAAGTCTGAAGCTTTTGAGAAATTCAGAGAATATAAGCATGAAGTAGATAACCAAACGGGCAAAAATATTAAGATTCTTCGATCTGATCGAGGAAGTGAATACGTAAGCGGTGAGTTTTTAGATTATCTAAAAGAGAATGGGATTCTCTCTCAGCTTACTCCTCCTTATACACCACAGCACAACGGTGTATCGGAACGAAGGAATCGCACCCTATTAGATATGGTGCGCTCTATGATGAGTACAGCTGAGTTACCTATTTCCTTCTGGGGGTATGCACTTGAGACAGCGGCATACATACTGAATAAAGTTCCTACCAAATCAGTGCCTACCACCCCATATAAGATATGGGAAGGGAAGAGACCATATCTTAATTTTGTTAAGATATGGGGTTGCCCGGCTTATGTCAAAAGACGAAACCCGGACAAACTCGAGGCAAGATCTGTTTTATGTAAGTTTATTGGATATCCCAAGCATTCGTGAGGGTATATTTTCTACCACAGTGAGGAACAAAGGGTGTTTGTTGCTCAACACGCCACCTTTTTAGAAAAGGAATTTCTTGCAAAAGAGATTAGTGGCTCTGAGGTAGAACTGGAAGAAGTTCCAGCAGAACAAACTACAACAGATGATTTAGTGGAACCAGAGGATTCAGTAGTACCCGACGAACCCCAGCCTCTCCGCCGATCTAATAGGGTTTCTCGTCCACCTGAGAGATACTACGGTTTTCTCATTGATGGTGGAAGTGAGGATTGCATCATGGATGATGATGACCCCACTAGTTTCGAGCAGGCCATCACGAGTGGTGACTCTGTGAAATGGCTGGATGCAATGCGATCTGAGATGGAATCCATGTACACCAATAAAGTATGGATTTTGGAAAATGCTCCTGAAGGGGTAAAACCCATTGGGAGCAAGTGGATTTTTAAAAGGAAATTTGGTGTAGATGGAAAAGTTGAGACTTTCAAAGCTAGACTGGTAGCGAAGGGATTTCGTCAACGACCAGGTGTGGATTATGACGAAACCTTTTCTCCAGTAGCTATGCTTAAGTCCATCCGGATCTTACTTGCCATTACTGCATACCATGACTACGAAATCTGGCAAATGGATGTTAAGACCGCCTTTCTAAACGGTGATTTAGAAGAGTGCGTGTACATGACTCAGCCAGAGGCTTCGTAGATAGTGGGAGCAGCGGAAAGGTGTGCAAGCTGCTTAAATCCATTTATGGGTTAAAACAAGCATCGCGGAGTTGGAACATCTGTTTTGATGTTGTAGTCAAAGAGTTTGACTTCATCAAAAATATAGATGAACCTTGTATCTATAAAAAGGTAGCAGAAGGTAAGGTTGTCTTCCTCGTATTGTACGTGGATGAAATACTCTTGATAGGAAATGATATTCCTATGCTGCAATCAGTCAAGCTCTTCTTATCACAGAGATTCTCAATGAAAGATCTAGGTGATGCCTCCTGCATACTGGGAATCATGATCTATAGAGATAGATCTAAAAGGATACTGGGATTGTCCCAATCCAGGTACATTGACACCATACTAAAGAGGTTTAGTATGGAAAAATCCAAGCGTGGGAACCAACCCACGATCTCTGGACTCACTCTCTCCAAAGAGATGTCTCCCAAGACTGATTTGGAGAGAGCTCGCATGTAAGGGATACCCTATGCTTCGGCAGTAGGCTCTATCATGTATGCGATGCTATGTACCAGACCCGATGTAGCATACTCACTAAGTGTAGTGAGTCGGTATCAAGCAGATCCAGGAGAGAGTCATTGGACAGCAGTGAAGAACATTCTCAAGTACTTGCGAAGGACTAAGGAGATGTTCTTGGTGTATGGTAATGGAGAACTCCAGGTCGAGTCCTTTACCGATTCCAGCTTCCAAAGTGATAAGGATGACTCTAAGTCGCATTCGGGTTTTGTCTTCACCCTCAATGGAGGGGCGGTATGTTGGAAGAGTTCCAAACAGGATACCGTTGCAGACTCAACGATGGAGGCTGAATACATCGCTGCCAACGATGCTGCCAAAGAGGCTGTCTGGATCAAGAAGTTCATTAGTGAACTTGGTGTGGTTCCATCCATTGAGCATCCAATACCTCTGTATTGCGATAACAATGGAGCTGTGGCGTTAGCCAAGGAACCCAGGTCCCATCAAAAGTCCAGACATATTCTGAGGCGGTATCACCTGATCAGGGAGATAGTTGATCGCCGGGAGATCGAGGTCAGGAGAGTAGATACGAAGGACAACACTGCGGATCCATTCACGAAGGCTATTCCCCAGATACAGTTTGAGAGATTATTCAGGATGCTAGGTATGAGATACTACAGCAGCTGGCCTTAGTGCAAGTGGGAGATTGTTAGTTATGTATATGCCCTAGAGGCCATTGTTGTACATATGATGTATATTATAATGGATGCTTGGTTATATATAGAGATGACTTTCTTGCTCGTCATGATAGTATGCTATTTGGTTTCACTTTATCTTAACATGTTGACTTGTATTGGTTTACTGTTTTACTCTCACATGTTGATAAAGACCTTAGGATTTGTACTCGACTACTGGGACTATGATGAGATCATACTAGTGGGACCGCGGTAGTCGATGAGTACATCCTATAGCTGTTCCTAGTCGAGGGTATATCGAGACAGGGCATCGATACACCAGAGTAGACTAGCGTATACGCATCTTGACCCATATGATGGGCGATGGATGATCCCATATCCATCGGTGTTAGACATCAGAGATGGTGTACGGGTGCTCAGTGGAGACTGGGTACACTGGACGGACTCGCCGAGAACTCCCAGATGGTGATATACCACACGTCAGATGGCAGTTCTCCGATGACACTGGTACAGGGTAGTCTGTAGACCCGAGATCGTCATAGAGTCTTGTGTGATTCCCACTGTGCTTTGATTTCCACCTTACCACGTCCAAGAGGGCGTGCAAAACGGTGGCTTTTGGGTACAGTCCCGAATCACATGGAGGCAATGAGCGATAGGAGGGGATTCGTCTCTCCCGGTATAGGGAGTTGATGTTGTGCTGTGTTCGATTGGCTATAACTGGAAGTCCCTGGCCAGGGCTGATATGGAGATTTACTGGTAAGTGTTACTAGTAGTTTCTCGACCCGTTATGAGCCACACATCGACACGACTTATCGGTTACTGGGGTCTGACGTATACCACCCCTAGACTTGATATGCGACATATCAGACGAACAGACCGGACTGTACGGGAGTGTTACTGGTTGGATTCACAGGAGAACGCACAGGCTAGCTTGTTGATCTTCTGATCGCTCAATACCTGGGTGGCTGTTACGTTTAGCTGACCGCTTGCAGCTTGTGGGTGTTTGATATGATCATCACCTGCTACCGGCGTATTGACGATTCTTTAGAGTCCTACACAGAGGTTTCTTGGCTCAGGCGAAACGGAGTAGTGGCGCATATGTGATATGCGCAGGAACGAGAATAATGTGATATGGGATACCGTATTATATTCTCGCGATATATGGATATGAACCGGGTCATCGGATCAAGTGTTGATTCGATGAATCGGTACATGATATATTAGTCGGTAATATTCGATATAGCCGGATCGTCGAATCAAGTGTTGATTCGATGATTTAATGTATAATAATATATATGATATATTGTATTACATTATCTAATATTCGCTCGCTTTATTATTTCATTTTCTCAGTGGATGATACATTGATATATATGCGATATATGTTAATTGTATTATTTTCTTTTGTTGCAAGTATATAATATATATGTGATATATATTATTGTGACATGATATGATTAATTGTTAAACATGTTTAAGGATGATTAATTGAGGTTAGGGTTTGATTAGGGTTAGATGCTTCAAGTTCCTTCTAGAAGCATTTTTCTTTTTGTCATGGTTGCGATATTTTTTGATGACACATTTTTAACTTAACCAAACCCTAACTCTAGTTGTTTCTCTACTCATTCTTAGCCATTCATCCTTGACCATGGTTATATATCAATCATATGTTTTATTTCTATTCATCACAAAAAGGATTTTGAGATTATCATTATCATACAATTTCCATTATCTTCTTCTTCTTCTCTCTTGAAGAAGCTCTCTTGAAAATCCTAAAGTGATGATAAAATATGAGAAAAATGATATTAAAAGAAAGCAAAATTACTACTCTCTCATCCTCATCTCATCTAGCCCATGGGATTAGTGTGTTCTTCTCTTTTGAGTGAGAAAGCTTGAGTCGAAGCAACTTCAAGGTAGATCATCGGAGATTTGGATTACGACAAGCTAGAATGGATCGTTCGAGTCGTGGAGCCTCTCATGAGTCCGGGAGATCGTGGATCGCGGCAAAGGGACTTCTACTCGGAGCTTGTGAAGTGAAGGAGCGGACTACAAAGGTTGTAATCCCTCACACTTAGATAAAAGTTATCTTATTGCATGTTAAACCATAATAATCTAGCAAAGATCCCGGCTTTGGGTTGTTCGGCACGTCTAAAATTTAATCCGGGCATGTTTGATGCCTTATGAACCTTCACAAGAGTGCCTAGGAACCCTACAAAAAGCTGGACATCCCTATGTCTTAATGTGATTAAGATAGGGTCTCTTCCCACACCACATCTGATATGGTGTGGTAGGCACAGTCTTAGTTGGAACTCGGTTCAAAAGGTATGCAGCTGATTCTAGCGCATATCCCCAGAATGATAGCGGTAACTCAGTGTTACTCATCATGGACCGTACCATATCCAATAGGGTTCGGTTCCGTCTCTCCGTTACACCGTTATGTTGCGGAGTGTATGGAGGAGTAAGCTGAGAGAGAATTCCATTCTTTTTTAAGTAATCCAGGAACTCGGCACTCAAGTATTCACCACCTCGATCAGATCTCAGTGTCTTGATACTTTTGCCTGTTTGTTTTTCTACTTCATTCTTATATTCCTGGAATTTTCCAAAGGCTTCGGATTTATGTTTCATTAAGAAGACATAACCGTACCTTGAAAAGTCATCCGTAAAAGTAATGAAGTATGAATAACCGCTTCGTGCATGTGTAGACATTGGACCGCACACGTCGCTGTGTACGAGTCCCAAGAGCTCGCTCGCTCTCACTCCGTGTCCAGTGAACAGAGTCTTTGTCATCTTTCCTTTGAGACAGAATTGACAAGTTGCATATGATTGATATTCGAACGGATCCAAATATCCTTCTGTATGTAACTTCGTCAACCTTCTCTCATTGATGTGACCCAGTCTACAATGCCATAAGAAAGTCTGATTTGTTTCCGGGGACTTTCTTTTGTGTGTATTCTGGACATTGAAAATCTGTAGTTGGTTTAATACGTATATACCATTACTCAATGTACCTGACCCAATCAGAACTTGATTAAGGTGAATGTTTACAACATTACTTACAAACGCAAATTCATAACCTTCTTTAGAAATCAAAGATACAGAAATGATATTTCAAGTTGCGTTGGGTACAAAAAAGCAATTACGTAGAACCAAAACATGTCCATCTGACATTCCCAGGTGATAGTCCCCCACGGCCTCAGCATCCATTCTAGCTCAGTTTGCAACTTTGAGGGTCATGTCACCTGCTTTCAAAAACCTACGCTTTCTCAACGCCTGCAAAGAATTACAGATATGAGATCCTGATCCGGTATCCAATACCCAGGACGTAGAGTTTATTGATAGACAGTTTTCAATAACATACACACCTGAAGCTGAAGCCGCAACCTGCTTCAGATCCTGTGTTCTGGCTTTCCAAGCCCTGCAATCTTTCTTCCAGTGTCCACTCTTGTGACAGTAAAAGCATTTTTCCTTATCCACAAGCTTCCCCGCTACCTTTGTTACTTTTGCCTTTCCCTTCGTATCCACCTTACTAACACCGCCCCTTGGTTTGGCGGGGGTTTTCTTCTTCTTTCCCTTGGCTTTCGCCCTGGACCTAGAAGAGGAAGATCCTCCTACAAACAAAGTGGATGTTTCCCTACCTTTCTGTAGGGTACCCTCCGCACTCCTCAGCAAGTTGAGGAGCTCTGAAAGTTCAACTTCCTTTTCTTGCAAGTTGAAATTCAGGATGAACTGGGCATAAGTGGAAGGAAGGGACTGAAGAATCAAGTCCGTATAGAGCTCATTCTCCAACGTGGTCCCAAGGTCCGCGAGCTCCTCTATGTAGCCAATCATCTTAAGCACGTGTTCCTCTACCGATGATCCGACGGCTAATCTTGCCGAAAATAACTTCTTCGACACTTCGTATCTTGCGATACGAGATTGCTCTCCATACAGTTCTTTTGTATGGAGAAATATGGATTCGAGGTCCATATTCTCGTGCATCCTCTGATGTTCGTTGTCCATAGAGGCAAGCACGAGGCACTTGGCCTTCGCGCAGTCGATCTCCTAAGTCTTACGGATTTCCTTATCAGCGACGCTGGAGGTGGGACCTGGGACAGGGGGAGCCTTGGAGGTAAGAAGATACCCCAACTTGTCATAAGTGATTGCCATTTTGACATTCCTGAGCCAATCTTTGTAGTTTGGCCCTGTCAGTATGTTTTTATCTAGAAGTAACTTAAGTCCAGTCATGATAAATGGTCGCTGCAATTAGGAGAGAGAGAAGAAACACTTTAGCATGATGCTCTTGCAAGTTTAGAGTGGTTTTTAATTTGTCTAAACAGGATGGCTCCCACTGTCTCTCGAATCCCTCCTCAAACCATAAAGGAAGAACTAGTCGGGATCAATCTCACCGTACAATACTTGCATAACCGTTCAGCCAGGCCAGTGTCAGTACTTCGAGGGAGGTTTTCCAACGCTTTCGCGAAGTTCCTTAATTAAGTAACCTCTTTTCCCTGTGGGTGTAGCCCCGCTAACACCTTTCTAGACACCTACTTGGTTTATAGCATTGATCGTTAAGTGAGAAAGTTCCGGAGGAGTAGCATATACTCACAGTAGGATCGGGATCCAAATATCATTGCGTGACAAAACTGAAGGAATCCTACCAGAATCATCACACTCCAAATGGTATGCAGCGCTAGCAAGTTTCAGTTCTTTTGAAACTCCCGATGTGGATTTTTACCTCATGCTCTTATGACCTTGACTTTGGCCAACAAATCATAAGTCACATGTCAAGTTCTACCCGTCATTCTCCAGGTTAATTTAAGCCCACCCGCACATACCCTTGACTTTGGCCAACAAGGTAGAACGACTGCCCCAAACCAACACATCTATCTATGCTGCACACGAATACCCAATAGCTACCAATCACTATGCCTTGACTTTGGCCAACAAACATAGCTTGAATACTTATTGACCATTCATGTGAAACGACGAAGGGCTACGAATGGTTTTGGCAAAACCGTGAACGTAGTGAACTTGATATAATCGAAGGAACGAGATAGCTTTCAAAAAGGAGTGGTTCAAGCTCCGCATTTAAAAGTTTGGTTTTGAAAAGAACCGAGTGGTTTTCAAAGTGTTCCAACGACCGTTACTTGGTTTATTTTATCTTGCATTAATTCCTATGCGTCCCATCGTTTAATCCTACCATTGCAGAAAACAACGAAAATATGACGTACGCTTATGCCATCCGCATTCACCACGGGGTCCCATCATCATCCGTTAGGTTACTTAACTAACGACAGAGCGGGGGCTGGACTAGCGCGGATGTAAAACATAAGCAACGCCTAAATAGATATCATATAGATATATATAAACATTCGTCACATGCAATGATAGCCATTCCAGATCACAGATGAATACATTGGATATACTAGGAATCCGTAATTCGTACGAGCCTGTAACGAAGAACGGATTACACGGTCGCGATGAATAGCCAAACCCCACCCTAGACCCCTACGGGTGCGGCAAACTACCCGCCAAGTACCCGAAGCGAAGCAACCTCCCTCAACACCATGAGTAGGCCACTCGGCACTTCGAGATACCCGGTAGTTTGTGCACCCCACCTTGGGTCTATCTTAGGAGCAAAAACAGTAAAAAGAAATTATACAATGACGGCAACAACCCCGACCCGGTTGTGCGGCCATACAAATAATATTACATCAATTTACATATTACAAGAATTGAAAGAATAAGAAAACTCTCTTCTCACAACCCCCCGGCTAACCATCAACATTACAGATCACAGATATGTATAACCCCCACTAATTGACGTATAGCGATTAGCGGACGTTCAATACATATAACACATTACAGATATAACCCATTAGCCAAAGTGTAAAGAAGTTCGATCAAAAATACGGATTTGTGACCACCCCAAAAACCAACTTGTTCTCTGGAAAATCTGGATGGAAACAAACTATCTCAAAAATCCCAAAACCTCAACAGAAGAACACTGCACCAAACTCGGTCCACGGCCGAGTCAACTCGGCCGCGTATCCGCGGCAAGAAGCATGTTCTTGCCGCGGAACCGCGGCGCTTTGACCGGTTCAGTGGACCGTTTTTGGTGTGTTTTTTAATAAAACCCTGAGCCGATTTTTGAATTATGATTTATTATTTTTAAAGCAGAAATAAAAATCGACAGAAACTTAGGGTTTTGAAAAATAGTTTTGCGATTTTTTTCCGATCGAAGTTCTATATACTTTGCTAACTAGTTAGTTTGTGTTTAGCTAGGCTCTGATACCACTGTAAGTCCACGTTGCCTACCCCGGTGCTTGCGGGGAGGCGGAAACGTTATGAAAAATTTGATTTTTACAACTCTAGGCAACATGGACTATGTAAAGGAGGGATCTTTGCTAAACAAAACTAACAACAAAGCTAAAAAGTTTAGCTACTCGGAAAGTGGGTTATACCTATGGCTTCAAGTCCTTCTCTCCTTGCTCCTTGGAGTGAAAGAAAGGGTTCTCCTAGTCGCTTCTCTTGCCGAAGAAAGATCCACCCGAGGGCCTCAACCTTTGGCTCCAACCTCAAACTAGAAGTAACTAAGGTGCTTGGTGTGCTAGACCTAGGACCTTAGAAAGAGTAGAGAGTGTTTTTGGAGGGATTATCTCAAGCTCAAATGGTTCTCAACACATGAGAGGGGAGAGCTAGAGAGAGAGGAAGAGGAGAAGAGACAATGGTGTTAGTGTATATGCCTTAGGGGCCATTATTGTATCATACTAGCATGTATATTACTTAATGGAAGCTTGGGATATTCACAGTTATATATATATAGTCTTGCTTAAAATGGTAGTATGCTACTTGGTTTGAGTCTACTTTAATATGTGAATATGTTTCTTGTAACGTATCACTTATACATATTAGTAGAGCTCATAGGATCTTTGCTTGATTACCAGCGTCGTGATGGCAGTCACACTAGTGGGGGCTGGGTAGTCTGCAAGCAACATCCTATGCAGGTCCCTGGTCGTTGGATTATCGAGATAGGGCATCGATATTCCGGAGTAGACTAAGTGTGTACGCTTCTCATCCCAGTTGGGGAGATGGTCTGTCCCACAGCCATCAGTACGTCGTACTGGAGATAGTATACAGGTGCTCGTTAGGTTACGGGTACACCGGACAGGACTCGCCAGGGAACTGATTGGTGGGTATTATACCCATCGTCAGTTAACAGTTCCCAGGTGACATGAGTACAGCATATTCCGCAGACTTGACACTGCTACTTCGCCTCGAGTGTGTCCCACTGTTCTTAGATTACTACCCTACCACGGCTCAAAGGAGTCATGCAAACAGGTAGCAGTTGGGTGCAGTCCCGAGCACTTGGAGGCAGTGGCGGTTAGATAGGATTCATCTCTCCCGGTATTGGGAGTTGATATCGTACTGTGTCAGAGAACCATTACGCAAAGTCCCTGGCCAGGGCAAGCGAGATATACTGGTAGGTTCCAGTAGCTTCTCAGGATGTAATGGGCTTCGCTCCGACACGACTTATACAGCTATTAGGGGACCGACGCTTGCCGCCCCCTAGGCTTGATATGCGATAGTCTTAGACGAACAGACCGAACTGTACGGAGATTGTCACATCAGGCTCAGTAGGGGATCGGATGGTTTTTCCTCATCGGCCTTCTTATCGACATCTACCTGGGGACCATTACGTACAGCTAGTGCCGCTTGCGGTCTGTGGTTAAACCCACTGCCAGCGTATTGTCGAGTCTTTAAAGTCCCACACAGAGAGTTTCCCTGCTCCAGGAGAAACGATATAGAAGTCGTATGGTTTTACGACAAGCGTTCGGATGCGTACGTGTGTTTACGCACGTACGACTTTTCGGACAGTTTTTACTAGCCGGTTTTGGTTTAAGCCAGATTCTAGTATCGGGTTATTGGATTTATACAGTCTAAAGTTTTTCCGTGTTTTCACGGATTGGAGGGGCGTTCTCGTAATTTGTCGGGAAGGTTCTAGAAGAGTGGTGACTAACGGGTTAAGGTGGCATGAGCATTAATTGCTTAATGACTCATTTCTGTGATTCATCCTTTACATTAATTGATTCATTAATGGATTAATGAGTCATATGATGAATCACACTAGATGAATGAATCTAACCATGATGATAAATCATTTATATTATTTATTTGATTAATTGTTATGGTTGATATATTCATATGAGTTCATTATTCTTATCATTATCATTCTCACCTTCTCTCTCCTCAAGCCCACTCTCTCTTCAAACCCAAACCCTAATCTCTCATGAGTTGAGATCAAGGGTTAGCTAGACTAATACATCCATAACCCCACTCTATATCCCCTAGGTAGCTTAGATTAGCACTTTAAGCAACCTAGTTATCTCAAGTTTGAGATTAAGCTTGGCGTAAGAGCTTTCAGGTGGATCGTCTTTGATTCGAGGAGACCGTTGAGATGCCGATGTTCCAAGGAGCCTACGAGGAGTGGAGGACCGCGATGAAGACCCGAAAGACAAGTAACGTGAGGTATAACTTCGTATCCGAGTAGTTAAACCTCTAGTACTTTGTTAGCAATGGTTTAGAAACATTCATGCGCTCAAGTCCGTGTTACGAAGCTTTGATAATTGTTTTTCATATATTCCGCCTCCCCGCAAGTTTGTGGGGTGCGTGACATGGACTTACAAATGGAAATGATAAAGTGAGAAGAATATCTCAACCTTCTCACATATATGTGATTTATGAATAATTAAATAATTAGTCAAGATAATTGTCATGGTTAATCAAGAAATGACCATTATCATTTCACATTAAATGCTTTTGCAAGGATCAAAGAGCATCTTTCATATGGAATGATGATGGTCAACTTGTCAACCTAGGTCAACAAGTCAAGTATAGTCAAATGGTCAACAACCCTAACCATGCACAATTATAATTAACTAATATCAATAAATCATAATTCACACATAAACATTAGGGTTAAGAAAATGACAATAGTCATCAACCCTAATCAAAGTCCTCTGCCTCTGTCTCAGTCAACTGTGCATACACACCCGTATCCGTGTTCCAAGGAACATGAATACAAGGAGATAAAACCAATCCCAAATCATATACTAGGATCCGGCTTAAACCAAAGCCCGCTAGTATAAGCTGTCCGGACACCAAACGTGCACAAGTGCGCGGATGTGAACGAACCCTGTCGCAATACCATGCGACCTCTACTCATTTTACCTAAAGGCGAATAACCCTATGTGTGGGACTCTAAAGACGCGACACTACGCTGGCAGTGGGTTTAACCACAGACCGCAAGCGGCACTAGCTGTACGTAACTGTCCCCAGGTAGATGCCGATAAGAAGACTGACGAGGTAAACCCCATCTGAACTCCTACTGAGCCTGAATGTGACAGTCTCCATACAGTCCGGTCTGTTCGTCTAAGAACATCGCATGGCGGGCCTAGGGGGCGGTAAACGTCAGTCCCTTACTAGCGGTACAAGTCGTGCCGGAGTGTAGCCCAGACACCTGAGATAACACTGGGAACCTACCAGTCTATCTCGCTTGCCCTGGCCAGGGACTTTGTGTAATGGCTCTCCTAGACACAGCGCGATATCAACCCCCAATACCGGGAGAGACGAATCCAGTCTAACCGTCACTGCCTCCAAGTGCTTCGGGACTGCACCCAAAAACTACCTGTTTGCACGACTCCTTTGAGCCGTGGTAGGGTAGTAATCAAAGTACAGTGGGAACACACTCGAGGCGAAGTGACAGTGTCAAGTCAACGTACTAAGCTGTACTCATGTCACTTGGGAACTGATAACTGACGATAGGTATAATACCAACCAACAGTTCCCGACGAGTCCTGTCCAGTGTACTTGTAACCTAACGAGCACCCGCATACTATCCCAAGTACGACGTACTGACGGCTGTGGGACAGGCCCTCTCCCAAGCTGGGATGAGAAGCGCATACGCTAGTCTACTCCGGAGTATCGATGCCCTGTCTCGATAGTCCTGCGACTAGGGACCTGCATAAGGATGTGCTTATAGATTACCCAGCCCCCACGAGTGTGACTGCCATCACAACGTTGGTAATCAAGCAAAGATCCTAAGGGCTCCACTAATGTGTAAAGGCGATATGCTAAAAGAAACACATGCACACATTAAAGAAGAAACAAACCAAGTAGCATACTACCATTTTGAGCAAGAATGTCAATACAAGGTGAATATCCCAAGCTTCCATCAAGTAATATACAATCCAGTATGATACAGTAATGGCCTCTAGGGCATATACACTAACATGTAGAATGGTTATTCCTAGGTCTTGAACTCCTTCTCTTATTTTTGTGGTTCTCCTCCTTGCTTGCTTCTTGTAGTGGTTTGAACGGCTCCTCCTCGTCGTCTCCTCTTTGCCGTAGATGGATCCACCCGAGGGCCTCGAACTTGAGCTCCTATCTCAACCTAGAGATAACTAAGGTGCTTGGTTTGCTAAACCTAGAACCTTAGAATGAGTAGAGAAGAGTTATGGTGGTTTTGTCTCAAAAGTTCATGATTTCCAACTCATGGAACACTTGAACTTTGAGAGAGGAAGAGGGAGAGCTTTCTTTCAAGAGAGAGAAAGAATATGATAGAATGAGCTCTCATAATGCAACCATGCTCACATCTTTTGGAATAATGATGATAATGATAATAATTAATTGTGATGGTTAGTTTATGAATGACCACTATCATTACCTTCATTTAATGCATTTTGCAAAGAACAAGAAGCATCATTGAAATGAAATGATGATGGTCAACAAGACCACAATGGTCAACCGGTCAACAAAGTCAACAAGTCAACAAAAGTCAAATTGTCAACAACCCTAACCATGGCACAATTATCCTTAATTAATATTATTAACCATATTCCTCATTCTCATTAGGGTTTGGAAAAAGTCAACGGTGAACAAGTCAACCAAAATCAAATGGTCAACAAATCAACCAAAGTCAAATGGTTAACAACCCTAATGAGAATCCTCTGCCTCTGCCTCTGCCTCTGTCAACTGTGCATACACACCCGCATCCGTGTTCCGAGGAACACGAATACACTGAGACAAAACCAATCCCAAAATAAATACTAGGATCTGGCTTAAACCAAAGCCCGCTAGTAATAACTGCCCGGACACCAAACGTGCACAAGTGCGCGGATGTGAACGAACCCCATCGCAAAACCATGCGACCTCTACTCTGTTTTGCCATAAGGCGAGTAACCCTCTATGTGGGGCTCTAAAGGCTCGACACTACGCTGGCAGTGGGTTTAACCACAGGCCGCAAGCGGTACTAGCTGTACGTAACGGTCCCCACGTAGATGCCGACAAGAAGATTGATGAGGTGAACCCATCCGAACTCCTACTGAGCCTGAATGTGACAATCTCCGTACAGTCCGGTCTGTTTGTCTAAGAGTATCGCTTGGCGGGCCTAGGGGGCGGTAAACTTCAGTCCTCTAATAGCGGTACAAGTCGTGTCGGTGTGTAGCCCAAAACACCAAGAGAATCTACTGGTAACACTACCAGCAAGTCTCGCTTGCCCCGGCCAGGGACGACTATGTGTAATGGCTCTCTTAGACACAGCGCGATATCAACTCCCAATACCGGGAGAGACGAATCCTGTCTAACCGTCACTGCCTCCAAGTGGGACTGCACCTAACTACTACCTGTTTGCACGACTCAATAGAGCCGTGGTAGGGTAGTAATCTAAGAACAGTGGGAACACACTTAAGGCGAAGTGACAGTGTCAAGTCAACGGACTAAGCTGTACTCATGTCACCTGGGAACTGTTAACTGACGATAGGTATAATACCAACCAACAGTTCCCGATGAGTCCTGTCCAGTGTACTCGAAAACCTAACGAGCACCTGCATACTATCTCCAGTACGACGTACTAATGGCTGTAGGACATACCATCTCCCCTGCTGGGACGAGAAGCGTATGCACTAGTCTACTCTAGAGTATCGATGCCCTGTCTCGATAATCTTACGACCAGGGACCAAAATAAGGATGTGCTTATAGACTACCCAGCCCCCACTAGTGTGATCGACATCACAACGCCGGTAGTCAAGCAAAGATCCTAAGGGCTCTATCAATATGTTTTTAGCGATATGTTAAAAGAAACATATACACATATTAAGATATATACAAACCAAGTAGTATACTACTATATCGAGCAAGACTGTCGTAAACCCGTGTATATATCCCAAGCTTCCAAAATGTATTATACATACTAGTACTATACAATAATGGCCTCTAGGGCATACATATCCAACAATATCAATCCCTTGGCATCAATGGAGAGTAACAACCGCTCGCTAACATCTCTCATGAACCTCTTGTTCCACTCGTCTTTATTATCGTCCACATTGACGTCATATCTTGCTGTCTGCATAATGCAATTCGTCCTCGGCTACGGTCAATCCGGGGTCTCTCACTCGGACTCGAAATTACGAACTCGGTATCTTCATCACTCTGTGGAACATATCTAGCCGAACACGTCCTCGGAAACTCGTCCAATTCATCGGAGGAATACACTTTATTTGTCTGTTCTCGATCAACTCACAATGCATCTGGGTGAGGTCCTTCTATCCAAAACTGGTCAACTTACTGATCTCACATCGGAGCATCCAACGAACAACGTCCTTTGTTGCTCGATTTACTCTAGATCCAAGTAAGATCCTTCAATGGAATTCTTCAACTCAACCGAGTCTGCATCGGCACATCAAATTTGATGAATCATATCAGCCGCTCAACTCAAGATAGGCTAGCTATCTCCTGTCACATCTCTGCCTGAAAGTTCCAGTGGTTTCAGCTCATAAACTCTGGAATCGACATCCCATCAATCTCAGCAACAGCGGGGTCATCTTCCTGCACGGTAGAAAACATTACGATCTCTGAGGTAAGTTGTACATCAACAATCCTCTTAATCCAGCAGCCTCTATCAATGGCCCGATCATCCAGCGAAAAACAGAACACTCGCCTCAAACGAGAGATCACAACACAATACTATACTTACACGTTCCCATGTCACCAGAAAACAACATGGTCAGTCCTCATCCATGACGAGCTCGCCCTGACCGCAACACTAGCAGCAGCTCAATCTGCGCTAAAACCATGGTGACAGGAACCTCAAGCAGATATCGATAAAGATAGATCAAATGAATGAAAGAAATCAACAGATCCTAAATGGATATATGATCAAAGGAACAAATAGTATCACATATCTCAAGATAAGTACATCCTAAGGTTTCTTAAGTGGAGTATCGTATCGTAAATATGCCGCGGAACATACGTATGGTACGTCACTCTACTCAAGCTACCTACTCCATCAATCAAGGTCAACCTAGGAAACGAAAGTTCGGGTCTAATACCCCCCGTTAAGTCTAATTTCCGTAAGGTCAAGACTAGCTTCCGAAATATAAATGCCCTAGACTCCGCATAGTCAAACCCTGACTCAAACCAAGATTAAACCTAACGCTTTGGTACCAACTTTGTCACGACCTAAAATTTAGCGCGTGACCGGCACTTAAATTATGCAACGTCCAAAGGCGTAACGTAAATCAAGTAAGCCGAAGCCTAGAAAATCTAAACCTTTTTGCGGAAAATAGTGGTGGTGCAGTTTTGAAATAAAGGTATAATGAAGTCAAGTTTTTTTTAAATGCATAGCTAATGAAACATGAAAATGCAAGTGGATTATACTACAGTTGAAAACACGTTTCGTCTTTAAAAATTTGGGCAGCACCTCCCTTGTATATTTTGATCCAAAACCATATACACAACAATAAAGGCATCCCTAAGCGGGAGCTAGCTCTTCGCCAACCGGCGGAATCACAACCACGCAATAACGTATATACGACGCCCAACGGCGAAGATCAACCTAGAAAAAACAAATAAAGAAGCAAGACATCAAAAATCAAGAAAGCGATCATAAACCCATCGCTCTAAGTCTCGCACAATACCCAAGTCTGACTAGATCTACCAATATACAACTTCTAGTCTCTGATTTGATTTGATCTAGATACAACGGAAATAAAGGTATGAGAGTGGGCACGATCCAACATGTGTCCCACCTACCAAAGCAAAACACCCTGGATGAAGCTGTGTGCCAGCAATACCGCAACTGATCCCAAGCGGTCAAACCTGCAAGAACCGTGGCACAACGCGGGTGAGTTGCCAACTCGTGAGTAGAAAACATCAGCAAGTAGAAATTGAATAAAACAACGATTTCCTAGGTCACTATATCCCGAAGGTAATACTATGATATCTAGGGTGCCACAAATGCATATATGTCAACAATCGAGTCAATGCAATGACATATATAAATAACATCAAACATCATATGCCTATATGCCCGTGGATATTATCCACGTGTCCATCAACGACACAAACAATATCATGGAACCTGAGTGTCCCACACCGACACTCGAACATCATGAAAATATATGCTTGTATATATATAAGGATATCTACCTTATGTGTCCATCAACGACACAAACAATCATCGAACCTGAGTGTCCAACATCGACACTCGAAACATCATGAAAACATATGCCTTTATATGTATGAGGAAATCTATCTCGTGTGTCTATCAACGACACATCAAAATCATGGAACCTGAGTGTCCAACATCGACACTCGAAACATCATGAAACCCGTGTCCAGCATCGACACGTAAATCTTCATATCTCAGGTGCCGCATACTCAGATTGGCCCTCATATCTATCTCATCTCAGGCGCTGCAAACTCAGATCGTCCCTCATATCCATCTCATATCATAACTCCAAAACATTATCCTCCGGATATCCGCCGAGTTCTATACAATCACCGGTAGGTAGTAGCCCCTCTGCCAGGCTCATCGTCTACTGCACAACATACATTTCTTGCCCCGGGGTACCATACCGGGTCCACCATGTACCCACAGACGGCTCATCCAGCTCCTCGAATCGTGTATCACATAGCTCAGAACCGAGAAAACTCATGGTGGACGCCTCGAAATATCATATCAAAAAAACCGCGTTTTTAAAGCAATACATAATTCCCTTGAAATATAACTGCAGTTCTCAAATCCAGAGATCTCATGAAAACAGTATCTCAAGCATATAACCATAAAGTACGATGTATGCAACATAGAGTAGTACTATAAGCATATCGAGTATATCATGTAAGCATGTCAAGTGATTGTACTGAACAATGAATGTACTTTTACTTTTAAGATTAATCTCATAATAAGGAAGTTCTACTGTGTAAGTGACATGGCAATTCTACTGTGTAAGTGACATGGAAATTACCGATGAAGAATGTGTTAGTTATATGTATGCCGTAGAGGCCATTACTGTACATGGGATGTATATTGTAGTGGATGCTTGGACATATATAGGGAGGACTTTCTTGCTCGATATGATAGTATGCTATCTGGTTTCTCATTGTCTTAACATGTTGACTTGTATACGTGATACTGTCTTGCTCTCACATGTTAACAAAGCCCTTAGGATGTGTACTTAACTACCAGGACTATGATGGAGATCATACTAGTGGGGCCAAGGGTAGTCCACAAGTACACCCTATAATTGTTCCTAGTCGTGGGAGTATTGATACAGGGCAATGATACTCCAGAGTAGACTAGCGTATACACTTCTTGACCTATGTGATGGGCGATGGATGATCCCATATCCATTGGTGTTTGACATCAGAGAAAGTATATGGGTGCTCAGTGGAGACTGGGTACACTGGACTGACTCACCGAGAGCTCCTAGATGGTATTATACCTATCGTCGGATAGCAGTTCTCTGGTGACACTGGTACATGTTAGTCTGTAGACCCGAGATCATCATAGAGTCTTGTGTGATTCCCACTATGCTTTGATTTCCACCATACCACGGTCAAGAGATCATGCAAAAAGGTTGTTTTTGGGTACAGTCCCGAGTCATATGAAGGTAATGAGCGATAGGAGGGGTTTCGTCTCTCCAGGTATTGGGAGTTGATGTTGCGCTATGCTCGATTGGCCATAACAGGAAATCCTTGGCCAGGGTTGCAGAGATTTACTGGTAAGTATTATCAGTAGTTTCTTGAACCGTTATGGACCTTGCATCGGCATGACTTATCAGGCTATTAGGTTCTGACATTATACCACCCCCAGGCTGTGATATGCGACATATCAGACGAAGAGACCGGACTGTACGATAGTGTTACTGATTGGATTTGCAGGAGTATGAGAATGCTTGCTTTTTTATCTTCTAATCGCTCAATACCCTGGTGGCCGTTACGTTTAGCAGACCGCTTGCGGCTTGTGGGTGTTTGATATGATCATCACCTACTGCGGGCGTATTGACGAGTCTTTAGAGTCCAACACAGAGGTTTCCTAGTTCATGCGAAACGGAGTAGGAGCACATATGTGATATGCACGGGATCGAGATTAATGCGTGTATGTGATACCGCATTCTATTCTCGCGATATATGTATCGATTGGTTATATGTGATATAACCGGCTTATCGGATCAAGTGTTGATTCAATAAAATGATACATTTGATATTAGTCGGTTATATGTGATATAGCCCGATTATTAAATCAAGTGTTGATTTAATAATTTAATGTATAATTATATATTTGATATATTACATTACATTAACTAGTATTAGCTCACTTAAGATTTCTTTTCTCACTTTTGATACATTGATATATATGTGATATATGTTAAATGTATTGTTTTATTTTTGCACACAATATATATATATATATATATATATATATATATATATATATGATATATATTGTTGTGTCATGCTAGGTTACACATGCAACATGTATGTATGAGACTAACACCATGCTAGGTTAAATATGGATTAATATTTATTATTAAGTAATTTAAAAGGTTTGGAATTAGTCATGGTGGAGCTTGGAAGAAGCAAATAGAACCATTGACTTAGTCCTCATCTTTTGTCTTGCTTAAGATATTTGTTAACTCAACTTTAACCCTACACCATGGTTTAGTCTCTACAATGGTTTTCTTATGATAAGAACTCACCATGGTTGCATTTCTAACCTCATTTTATTGTTCATCACTTCATCTTCTTTCTCATGAATTTTGCTCTCTAGGTTTTGTTCATGTGATGAAAAAGTTTGAGAAAAATAAATCTAAAGTGAGCTCACTTCCTACTTCATCATCCTCTACTATTAGCCATTTAGTTTTGGGTGTTTGGTTCACTAATCTCACCATTAGTGAAGAGTTAGCATGAGCTCGAGTCTCCTCGACATAGATCATCTTCGGCCTCGAAGACATTGAGCAAGCTTGTTCGTTTCTTCAAGTGAACCTTCTCTAGAGTACGGGAGTTCACCATTCGCAGCGAAGGGGCTACAACATGGAGCTTTAGAAGTGAAGGACCGGTCTACAAAGTGTTTACATATCATTTCGTCGGATTTTCTAGTTTCGATTCTAGGGTTAGGGTTAGCTAGAATGGCAATTTTTAAATATGGCATGGATGATGCCTCCCGATACCTTGCTGCCGTGCTAGACAACCCTAAAGTGGTATCAGAGCCATGCTAGAAAATTAGACGATGTTTGCTAGGATTACGAAATCGAAACTACTCCGAAACAACCGATACAAAATCTAGTTTCTGTCGAATTTTTAGAGGTGTCAAAATTTTTTTAAACAACCGCAGAGTGTTATATGTGATATAACATGAACATCACCAAAATTTTGAGCCTTATTGCCTAATTTTGGCCGGCCACAATGGTGTTAAAACTGAGCTCACCGGGTCAATTTTGGATTTTGGGCTTCAAATTTTCATGGTGTTCCAGTCTTTGGGTTTTGGTGTTTCAGGTGTTGTTTGTTTTTGCTAAATTTGCATGTGATGTTAACTTTCTGCAAAGGCAACTCGGAGTGTTTCGTAATCGTAATTCTAACATGTATTCGGATTATTTAGAGAATGTTAAAAAGTTTGAACGGATATCAATAGCCCAATTTTTCCCCGCTGGAAATTTTCCAACTGTTGGATATTTTCAAGTTTAAAATTTTCAGAAAATCTTGCAAGCAGTTCTGTGGACCCTCTAGAAGAACGGTACCCAAACTTAACTTTTTAGATCGCGGAACCGCGGGGATACCCTAGGGTTTGCCGCAGTTCCGTGGCGACATGAGTGAGGCATGGGTCGGCCCTTCTACGGATGGTTCATAGGAGTTGTGGCATGTTCTGGGTACTTTTTGAACTCCGCTCAAGTGTTGAGCTCATTGGGAAAGTTTGGGTGTTTAATTATTCGATCGAAAAGTTTAACTACGTCTAGCTATCTATGATTGTGATACAATATTTGGAATCCAAATAATAAGTTATGAGATAACTAGTTTGAATTTTATAAATCTAGTAGTTTAGTATAATTTGATCGGTTGCCACGGGATTTTGATGTTGATCAAAAGTCCGTCGCAATTACATAGTATACGCGGATACTCGCCTGGTAACCTTACTATATAGCCACGCTCCATAGCCCGGACCAAGTGACTGTAGGAGAACCTAGTCCCCAAAAGCATCCGTTCGGGTGCTCGCGGCAGCGGTGTTCCGCCTTAGTGCATGTAACATTTTCAAAATCTAGAAATAAATAAAATTAATTAATTAAATAATAAAATGTTAAATTAAAAAGTTTTAAAACCAAATAAGACATTTTCATAAGTATTATGTGAAACTAATTAAATTGAAATTTTAGTATGTAACATTAATCAATTGCAAGGGTTTTAGTGATAAATTTAGCTTCATTTTAATAAAATGGTATTTATATAATAACATAGGTAGCGAAGGGTCTTTTTATAAAATGTAGGAAAATTGTTTGGAATTATGAGGGTGTAAGTGGAAAAGGGGTAGATAATGTTTTAGCTCAGAATTATATCACAAATTAACATAAAAATGAAAAGATAATGCAAGGCCACATCCTACTTGCATGCACAATACCTACACAACACATCTTCCATGCATGAGAGTGGCACACCCTTGTTGGTGACACCTCCTCCTATATCTCACTCTTCCCTCTATCATATATATTGTGTTCAGATCATTTAAATCAAACTAAAACTCTGAAAATGTCAAAACAAAAAGAAGAAAACACTTAGAACTCATAAAAGAGAGATAAAAGAAAAGAGAAGAGAAGAAGAAGTCTAGGCTAAGGAATTCCACCTTCAAGCTAGGAGCTAAGGATTTGGGTGTCTTGGAGGAAGCTTTTCAACCATTCTCAGTAGGTAAAATCCTTAACTCTGTAGATTTTAGTTCTGTAAATGTAAAACTTAGGAATCGAAATATCGTATTTTAGGAAAACTTAGCTCTGTAGTAATCTACTATTATTCAGAGTAAAATCAACTTAACCAAACAATGCCTAAATATTGTATGTTGGACCTAGAGCAAACCATAGGAACACGAACCATATGGCTCGGATTTTGGCCGGCGACCAAAAGAGAAATTTCGGCGTCGCCGGACTTTTGTGGGAGTTTGGTGTTTTGGGTTGTTGGGTAGGTTTCTGTGTAGAATTTTGGTCATTTTGGTATTGTTTAATCAAATTAGTTTAACCGTATATAAAATCTGAAAGCTAATATCGGAAAAGGTATCTAAAAACCCAAAATACGACACGGTTAAAACGTATCGCGATCTGTTTTCTGTCGCAATGCAGAGTTGGGTTAAATTTCAGTAAGGTTGAGTGTTAGATTATTTGCTATAGTCGTACGTAGTGTAGTTAGCACGTACAACTTGTGTTCTTGATTTTACCGTATCGGAATGTAGCCGTTTTCTTATACCAGTTAAATTTAATATTAGATTTGAGTTCGGGAGTTTCGGAGACCGCGAGGAAAGGAAAAGGATTGGAGATTCCTGAGTAGATACGACGTATTTCCGGTGAGTAGACTAAACATCTACCGGGGGATTTTGTAAAGATGGCGTGCTACGCCCGTAGTTAGATTTAAATTCAAGTTTGCTTTTGTATGTTAATTTTATCATATGTATGTTAAAATCTACATATATATATCTCCAGGATTAATAATTGTTAGAACACTGCACCATTATCGACGAGTTATGCTGCACATGCATATATTTACATGTTACACTACACCTCGTCGGTATTAACATGTCACTTCACACTTAGAATTATTCTGTTAAAATGATTCTTATCATATCTTAAGTATCCATAGTCGTAGTAATTAGCATATATGACATCATATCTCGTATTTAAGTATTAGTAGTTGATATAAGAGGCATTTATATTATTGAGGATTTTTGGTTTTAAGTTTTCATATACTATTACGAAAAATCAGTGATTTTCATGATTATGTGTCACGTCCACCATGAGGTGTCGTTTTTATGATTTGGTTTTATTCCGAACCGAGTTGGGGGTCATACGGTTACTGATTTACAATTTTATCCAAACTGAGTCGGTGGGCATACAGTTGGATACATGGTGGACCCGGTCGAGCCCGAGGGGAAGGATAGTCGCACTTTAGGCGGGGAGCCTAACGAGGGTACTCGATTCCGGAGACAGTTATGAACAAGGCGGATATCTAGATGATACCGACCGGTGTTATTGATTACAGGATCGTTCGATGAATGATGCCTGATGAAATACCGAAGATTTGTGTCGATGTTAGGCACGGAGAAAAATGAATATGATTTGGAAAATAATTGATGAGATTTCAGTTTTGATTCATATATGGAGTATTACATATTCATTCTTCCACTTGTTATCATGTATCACATTCACTATTGTTGGAATAAATTCTAGTTCGTCATATTTACATTATCAGCCGTTATATATTAGTTATATTCACTGAGTTGGAAACTCACCCCCGTTGTGCCACAGTTCCTTGCAGGTGTAGAGTGGACGGTTAGTGATCAGTCGAAAATATTGCATTTTTAACACGACAATTTCCCTACCATTTGCACTTATCTAGAGGTGTTCGGTATTAATATAGCACATATTAGCAAAACAGCCGTAAAATACCAAATAACATGTGTTGTATACTAAAACCAGCATTTCTGAGGGAAATTGAGTGTTTATCATTGCATCGCATAATCTTTGTGTAGCACAACACTTGTCTCGAGAATCTGTGCAGGAAATTCCAGGAACATAGCCAAAATTGTCAAAAGTGCTGATAAAAATACGCCAAGTCCAAGACTGGTGATCTGGCAGTGAACAATAGGTTGTAAAAATATTCCATACAAAAAATAAAGGCCCATGGATCAGCACCAACATCAGACAGAAGTTTCATCCACCAAGCATCCTATTGGGCCGCGGATCCACGGCCGGAGCAGGGCATGCGCGGCGGATCCGTGGCCATGTGGGGGTGATGTCAGCATCTATTCGTCTCAGTATTCTTATCTCAAGGCCTACTCTCATTTAAGCTACTCCAAACTCCAGAGAACTCCAGAATCTTCTGACAGAACAGCAAGGCTTTGGGATCAAGCTAAAAATGTCCAAGCTTCTCAAGCAAGCTTCTCACTTAACTACCTAAAGCCTAGAAGTTTCTTCCTAACCTCCAAGCTTATGAAGGAAGCTAAGCCTAACTAACTACCCCTAGAAGCTTCTACCTAACTACCAAGCTTACAAGGGAAGCTAAACTAAACCTAGCTTCTAAAGGAAGCTAATCCTAATCAAGGCTCTAAAAGGGACCCTAAGGCTTCACTTCTAAGGTTGTTCTCCAATTCCCCAACACAAGTTGAGTGACACAACTTGTAACCCTAACCTAATCCAATCAAATCCAAGCCAAAAATCAAGAACACCGAGTACAAATCAAGCGAGAAATCAACATCCTTTTGGAGCGAAGCCGATCTTCATCCGAGCAAGTGATCCAAGACGATCCGCGACTCACGGAGACGATGCGACGCTAAATTCGACGATCTCGTTCTCTCCTCAATTTCTTGTAGTGTTTGAGCAAAGTGTAACGAATTATTGAATAATAAAGGTGAAAATTCTTTAATCGTTCTTTCTTTACATTCTTGCATCATGATTCGATCTCAATTCTTGATTGTGTTTCTTGTTATGATGTTTGAGTAAAACTCTGCTCGTGAAGGAGTCGAGAGAATCAATAGATGATGATGTTACAAATCTTGAAACGATTCTTAATTCGTATAAGTTTTGTAAACTTTAGTAAATTGAAGAATCGGCAATCTAGTTTCGAGCGATGCTTTCTTGATTGTGTTCACTCTTAATTAGTGATCCACGATCGATTCTTGAATTTACTAGAGGCTAGCTTTTGAATGAGATTCATCGAAAGGACAAAGGATGAGATGAAGAAACCCTAGTTTCTTCGAAAGATCCTTAAACCTCGATTAATCGTCATCGATCTAGTATCAAATCATTAATGGATAAGAAAACGTAATCAATAGATTTCATCACGTCTATAGATTCGATCGATTCCTACGAGCCTCACTTCGATTCTTGATTACTATTTGGATTGGATATCATCAATTCTTGATTCTTGATTTTTAATGTTTTCTTGATTTTAGATTTAGATCTAGATAATTCTTGAACTTCAATTTTATAAATCTTGAATTGAATTGTCTTTTCTTTTCTTTTTAATTTTCAATTCATCTGATTCAAATTCGAACGGATCTTACTTTCCCTGTGGACGATCCGCACTCGCTAACGCGCTACATACGACACCGTTATTGATTGCGGTCAAAAATTTCTTTGATTGTGAAACATCATTTCCAAATACACACGAAGAAATGATCAATCAAATGGCGCCGTTGCCGGGGATAGTGCGCTAATTCGTTTGTTTTTTAAATTTGAGTTGAAAAATTTATTCCATTAGAATTTTTGGATCTAAACTCGTACAAACACTAAACGATTCGTTGTGATTTGTTGCAAGGAAATCTAGAGTCTGCTGTGCAATTGGAAAAATATTTGGAATATTCCAGAGGACTCAGGGGGTGAACAGAGGCATTCTGTAAAAATTTTGTGCAGTGATCTTGTAGAACCGCGGCGGAAGCGCGGCATTAGGCGATCATTGCGGCGGAACCTCGGTGATCCTGTTGCTTCTCTGTACGGAAATTCTCAGGTGACTTCTTGACTTTCTTATCTCCTTCTCAATCTGTTCCAATAACAAATTTGCTGCAGGTTTCTTTGCAAATAATTCGCAGCGCCGCAAAATGCAAAAATTGTGCGTGTTTGATCTTGGTTGTTTGCATATTAATACGGAATTTAAGGGGCACGACCAAATTCAGATTAGGTGGGGAGTTCATTACCCTTCCTAAGCCCCGAAAATCACAAAAATGCATCCGCATCACCCTCATTAACTAATAGAAATCTAGACTTGACTCTAAGGACCGTCGCGCTCACTTAGGACAGGAGAAGGCCGTGGGTAATCTATTGCTTATCCGCGTTTCTTTTGTGGTGTCTAAGGCAAGTGTGTCTAAGGCAAGTGGTTACTTAATTAGGCCCACTACTTACGTAGTGGAGAACCTCCCACTTACCTGGTACTTACCTGGCCACAGGAGTGACAAAGAGGCAGTAGAGGATTGATCCTGCGACTTGTCTTTTGGCAGTTAGGAGCGGTCTTGAGCCTTGACCTAGGTGACCACTAGACTTAGGGTTTCTTGTTGCATTTGTTGTGATTTGCATCATTTTTTCAAAAATTCGTATATTTTTCAAAACAAACACCACTTCATTCATTTCCCCTAATTATATTAACGCTGCCACTTGTACTAAACCCTTTAGTGCAAGATAGGCTGGACACGGGATTCTAGTGCCCGTTTAGTCCGCGTTCCCCCGATCGACTCCGAAGTCGGTATTTCTACGTCTACTTCTTCTTTACCCACCACCACACCCACATCGATGGATGCTTCTCCATCGAACTTCTTTACCACTAATCTGCCGCCGTCCGCAGGTGCGCAGAATCCACCCCGCATTTCTCTCCAGGAGAGGTGCTATCCTATGCGAGGTCTTCTTTCGACCTGTCTATCCATTCCACCAGCCAACGGGGACAGTTTTGAGATTAAACCCCAATACATCAACCTTCTACCCAAATATCACGGTCTCGAGTCTGAAGACGCATATGTCTTTATCACCAAATTTGAAAATGTATGCGCAATGATGGTTACCTCACAACTTTCTATGGATGCTATGCGTCTACGTCTTCTTCTATTTACCTTGTGCGATATAGCCGAGAAGTGGCTGTATAACACTACCGCACATTCCATTACGAATTGGGAAGAATTCGTTGCAGCATTCCTTAAGAAATTCCACCCTAATCACAAGACAGCTCGAGTCCGTAGCGAAATAAACCAATTCACCCAGCTTCCGAATGAACCATTTTCAAAGTGTTTTGAACGCTTCAAGGATCTGTTGGTTCAATGTCCACATTACGGAATCCCTAGATGGGATTTGTGCCGAATCATATATGAGGGCATTAACCCTACCACTAAACAGAACCTTGAAGCCATGTGTCAAGGCAATTTTATGACCAAAGATGATGGGGAAGCTTGGAAATACTTAGAAGGTTTCGCTGAAAAATCTTTACAGTGGGAGGGTGTGAGTCCATCGTCTAGGGGGGTTATAACCAATCAGATGTTTCCATAGGAGTTAGAGCTAAAATTTCAGCTATACATAAGAAACTCGAGACTATGGAAAACAAATTTTTAGCTGCCGCCCTAAATCAAATGTCACTCTCCAAAACTTTATGTGGATGCTGTTCTGATCCTTCTCATTTGACGGAAGAATGTCCATTGAATTCTCCGTTTCAAGGTCATGAGCATACTAATGCTGCTTTTCAAAGACCTAGAAAAGATCCATTTTCTTCCACTTATAATCAGGGTTGGAGGATTCACCCTAATTTTGCTTGGAACCAATCACAAAATCAAAACACGGTTCCAAACCAAAACAATTTCCAAAGGGCTCTTCCACCACAACAACAACCATTTCACCTGACTCAGCACCCCTACCAATCACAAAACTTTCAAGATCCAGTCAACACACATGCACCGTATAATCCTGCACAGTTGACCGGTACTGATCTCTCCGCTTCACTCGAACGGACTTTTGAAATGTACATGAAACGAATGTCGGCTGAATTTAGGTCTTCCCTCGATAAATTTGAGAAAAACTCTAACCTCCATGCTGAGAGTTTAAAATCGATGGAAGCAGAAATTGGCCGACTAAAAGCCGAAATGAGTGCGAGAGAAAAAGGGAAACTTCCGTCTCAACCCCTGCCGAATCCTGGGCATTACAATGTAAATGCCATCACAACGTTGAGATCAGGAAGAGTGATGAATAATCATGTTGGGGAAGAGATTGATGATACTGAAAGATCTATCAATAATACCCCGGCTGAGACCTTTCCTTATACACACACTTCTACCTCTGATCCTTGTTCTTCTACCCCACCGCCTTCTCACGAGCCTATTCTCCGCTTCCCTCTAGGCTCGACACCTCAGCCCACCTCTTCTAGTCCACCAAAGACGATCTCCACTCCTATTCTGGGATCACGTCTACACACACCACCTTCTCCTATATTGGACCCAGCGCTTATTGCTAAAGCTCCTTATCCGAATCGGTTAAGGGGTAACAAATCGAATCCATATATGGAGAAGATTATGGAAATGTTCAAACAGGTTAACATCAACATCCCTCTCCTAGATGCTATTCAACAAGTCCCCGCTTATGCGAAAATTCTTAAAGACTTGTGCACTAGGTGTAAGTCCATGCTACCTCTCCCGGTACTTTCGGGCATGCAGAATTTGATTAAAAACGATTTTCTTAGAGGTGGTAACATGGACTTAAAACCCGGATCTTTGTTAAACATCTAACTAACAACCTAACTAGGAGTTGTTAACTACTCGGTTAGGGGGTTATACCTTACTTTCTTGAACTCCTTCTTCTTTGACTCTTGATGGTAGTCCGGATTGGCTTCACTCCGTTGTCTCCTTGCGCCAAAGATAGATCCACCTCGAAAGCTTCTACCTTTGGCTTCTTCTTCGGTCTTTGAAGAAACTAGTTCACTTGGTTTGCAAAACCTTGTGAACTAGAGTGAGTAGAGAAGAGTTTGTATGGGATTTTATCTATGGTTCTTGGTTCTCAACTCATGAGACAAGTGAACCATAGATTCAAGAGGAGGAAGATGAGAGCTCAAGAACAAGAGAGAGAATGAGTATGAAAGAATGGCAGAAGACTTTTCTCATTAGGCTCTCATAATCCAAAACAATCATAACACATCATATCAATCAAGTATTATATGATGGTTTAAGCAACCATAGCCATATCATTTCATGCACTCATTTTGCACAAAAGAGCAAGCAAGCAAAAGTCTTTGCCATGAAATGATAGCTATAGTTATCATGATGGTCAACTAGTCAAGCCTCGTCAAGCCTAGTCAACTAGTCAAGCCTAGTCAAGCAAAAGTCTTCGAGGGAGGTTTTCCAACGCTTTCGCGATGTTCCTTAATTTAAGAACCTCTTTTCCCTGGGAGCGTAGCCCCGCTAACACCTTTCTAGACACCTACTTGGTTTATAGCATTGATCGTTAAGTGAGAAATTTCCTGAGGAGTAGCATATACTCACAGTAGGATCGGGATCCAAATATCATTGCGTGACGAAACTGAAGGAATCCTACCAGAATCATCACACTCCAAATGGTATGCAATACTAGCAAGTTTCAGTTCTTTTGAAACTCCCGATGTGGATTTTTGCCCCATGCTCTTATGACCTTGACTTTGGCCAACAAATCATAAGTCACATGTCAAGTTCTACCCGTCGTTCTCCAGGTTAATTTGAATCCACCCGCACCTACCCTTGACTTTGGCCAACAAGGCAGTACGACTGTTCCAAACCAACGCATCTATCAATGCTGCACATGAATACCCAATAGCTACCAATCACTATGCCTTGACTTTGGCCAACAAACACAGCTTGAATACTATTGACTATTCATGTGAAACGACGGAGGGCTACGAATGGTTTTGGCGAAACCGTGAACGTAGTGAACTTGATTTAGTCGATGAAACGAGATAGCTTTTAAATGGAGTGGCTCAAACTCCGTATTTTAAAAGTTTGTTTTAAAAAGAACCGAGTGGTTTTTCGAAAGTGTTCCAACGACTTTTACATGGTTTATTTTCTTGCATTAGTTCTTTTAATGCGTGATATTCTTGCATTAGTTCTTTTAATGCGTCCCATCATTTAAACCTACCATTGCAGAAAACAACCAAAATATGACGTACGCTTATGCCCTTCGCATTCGCCACGGGGCCCCGTCATTACCCGTTAGGTTACTTAACTAACGACAGAGCGGGGGCTGGGCTAGCGCGGCTGTAAAACATAAGCAACGCCTAAATAATATCATATATAGATATATTGCAATGATAGACATTTCAGATCACAGATGAACACATTAGATATACTAGGAAGCTGCAATTCGTACGAGCCTGTAACGAAAAGCAGATTACACGGTCGCGGTGAGTAGCCAATACCCCACCCAAGACCCCTATGGGTGCGGCAAACTACCCGCCAAGTACCCGAAGCGAAGCAACCTCTCTCATCCCCGTGAGTAGGCCACTCGGCACTTCGGCATACCCGGTAGTTTGTGCACCCCCTCCATGGGTCTATCCTAGGAGCAAAAAAAGTAAAAAAAAATTATACAATGACGGCTACAACCCCGACCCGGTTGTGCGGCCATACAAATAATTATTACATCAATTTACAAATTTACATGAATTGAATGAAAAGAAAGCTCTCGTCTCACAACCCCCGGCTATTCACCCGCGACAATCCAATGAATTCATATACACATTCCAGCAATATTATAGATCACAAATTTGTATAACCCCCACTAATCGACATATAGCGATTAGCAGACGTTCAATACAAATATCACATTACAGAAAAACCCGTCAGCTAAAGTCTTTTAGAAGTTCGATCAAAAATACGGATTTATAGGCCCCAAACACAAAATTTTCGTTCTGGAAAATCTGGGCAGAAAACACATATTCCAAAAATCCCAAAATACCCCTATGAGCAAACTGCAAAAAAGAAAACCCATGACCGAGTCAATTCAGCCGCGGTTCCACGGCGGGAGAAAGCTCCCGCCGCGGAACCGCGGCGCTTTGATCGAGTTAGGGTGTCAAATTTTTGCAGTTTCTTCAGAAAACCCTGAGTCGATTTTTGGTGTATTTCAAAAAAGTTTTCCAGCACTTTTAAAATCGACAGAAAGTTTAAAAACGGGGTTCGTTTTGCGACTTTTTCTTTGATCGATCATCTAGCTACTTTGCTAACATGTTAGATAGAGTTTAACTAGGCTCTGATACCACTGTAAGTCCATGCTACCTCTCCCGGTACTTTCGGGCATGCGGAATTTGATAAAAAACGATTTTCTTAGAGGTAGTAACATGGACTTAAAACCCGGATCTTTGTTAAACATCTAACTAACAACCTAACTAGGAGTTGTTAACTACTCGGTTAGGGGGTTATACCTTACTTTCTTGAACTCCTTCTTCTTTGACTCTTGATGGTAGTCCGGATTGGCTTCACTCCGTCGTCTCCTTGCGCCAAAGATAGATCCACCTCGAAAGCTTCTACCTTTGGCTTCTTCTTCGGTCTTTGAAGAAACTAGTTCACTTGGTTTGCTAACCCTTGTGAACTAGAGTGACTAGAGAAGAGTTTGTATGGGATTTTATCTATGGTTCTTGCTTCTCAACTCATGAGACAAGTGAACCATAGATTCAAGAGGAGGAAGATGAGAGCTCAAGAACAAGAGAGAGAATGAGCATGAAAGAATGAGAGAAGACTTTTCTCATTAGGCTCTCATAATCCAAAACAATCATAACACATCATATCAATCAAGTATTATGTGATGGTTTAAGCAACCATAGCCATATCATTTCATGCACTCATTTTGCATAAAAGAGCAAGCAAGCAAAAGTCTTTGCCATGAAATGATAGCTATAGTTATCATGATGGTCAACTAGTCAAGCCTAGTCAACCGGTCAACAAGTCAACAAAAGTCAACAAGTCAACAAAGTCAACAACTCAACAACCATGTCACCATGATACCTAATTAATATAATTGTTAATCACATATCATATTCTCATTAGGGTTGAGCAAAAAGTCAATAGTCAACTATCAACGGTCAACAACCCGAATGAGAATCCTCCGCCTCTGTCGCTCCGTCAACTGTGCATACACACCCGCATCCGCGTTTCGAGGAACACGAATACAAACTGGATAAATCCAATCCCAATACATACACTAGGATCTGGCTTAAACCAAAGCCCGCTAGTGTTTACTGTCCGGACACTGTACGTGCAGAAGTGCACGGATGTGACCGAACACTGTCGCAAAACCATGCGACCTGCCGCAAAACCATGCGACCTCTACTCTTTTTCCTAAAGGAGAATAGCTTTCTGTGTGGGACTCTAAAGACTCGACACTACGCTGGCAGTGGGTTTAACCACAGACCGCAAGCGGCACTAGCTGTGCGTAACGGTCCCCAGGTAGATGCAGACAAGAAGACTGACGAGGTGAAACCCATCTGAACTCCTACTGAGCCTGAATGTGACAATCTCCGTACAGTCCGGTCTGTTCGTCTGATACATCGCATGGCGGGCCTAGGGGGGCGGTAAACGTCAGTCCCCTAATAGCGGTACAAGTCGTGTCGAAGTGAAGCCCAAAACACCCTGAGATAACACTGGAAGCCTACCAGTATATCTCGATTGCCCTGGCCTGGGACTACTCGTGTAATGGCTCTCCTAGACACAGCGCGATGTCAACCCCCAATACCGGGAGAGATGAATCCTGTCTAACCGTCACTGCCTCCAAGTGCTTCGGGACTGCACCCAACTACCACCTGTTTGCACGACTCCTTTGAGCCGTGGTAGGGTAGTAATCAAAGTACAGTGGGAACACACTCGAGACGAAGTGACAGTGTCAAGTCAGCGGACTAAGCTGTACTCATGTCACCTGGGAACTGATAACTGACGATAGGTATAATACCAACCGGTCAGTTCCCGACGAGTCCTGTCCAGTGTACTCGTAACCTAACGAGCACCCGTATACTATCTCCAGTACGACGTACTGATGGCTGTGGGACAGACCATCTCCCACACTGGGATGAGAAGCGCATACGCTAGTCTACTCCGGAGTATCGATGCCCTGTCTCGATAGTCCTGCGACCAGGGACCTGTATAAGGATGTGCTTATAGATTACCCAGCCCCCACTAGTGTGACTGCCATCACAACGCTGGTAATCAAGCAAAGATCCTAAGGGCTCCACTAATATGTATAGGTGATATACTAAAATAAACACATGTACACATTGAATTAGAAACAAACCAAGTAGCATACTACTATATTGAGCAAGATTGTTTATACAAGGTGAATATCCCAAGCTTCCATTAAGTAATATACAAACTAGTATGATACAGTAATGGCCTCTAGGGCATATACACTAACAATCTCCCACTTGCACTAAGGCCATGTACTGGCGTATCGAAGACCTATCATCTCGATCAGCCGCTCGAACTGAGTCTGGGGCAAGGCCTTGGTGAATAGATCTGCAGTGTTATCTTCTGAAGCGACCCTCCGAACCTCGATCTCCTGGCGATCCACGATCTCCCTGATCAGGTGATACCGCCTCAAGATGTGTCTGGATCTCTGATGGGACCTGGGTTCCTTCGCTAAAGCTATAGCCCCGTTGTTGTCGCAATACAGAGGTGTTGGATCAACAATGGACGGAACCACCTGAAGTTCTTTCAAGAACTTCCTTATCCAGACAGCTTCTTTTGCGGCATCAGATGCAGCGATGTATTCCGCTTCCATCGTCGAGTCTGCAACGGTTTCCTGTTTGGAACTCTTCCAACACACCGCCCCTCCATTGAGGGTAAAGACAAAACCCGACATGGACTTGGAATCATCCTTGTCACTCTGGAAGCTGGAGTCAGCAAAGGCCTTGATCTGGAGGTCTTTTCCGCCATACACCAAGAACATCTCCTTAGTCCTTCTCAGGTACTTGAGAATGTTCTTTACCGCTATCCAGTGTTTCTCCCCAGGGTTTGACTGATACCGGCTTACCACACTCAGTGCGTAAGCTACATCCGGTCTGGTACACAACATCGCATACATTATAGAGCCTACCGCAGAAGCGTAGGGTATAATAGACATGCGATCCCTCTCCAAATCAGTCTTGGGAGACATCTCTTTAGAGAGGGTGATCCCGTGACAAGCCGGTAGGTTACCGCGCTTGGAATCTTCCATACTGAATCTTTTCAGTATGGTGTCGATGTACATGGACTGCGAAAGTCCTAATATCCTCTTGGATCTATCACGATGGATCCGGATCCCCAGGATGTATGAGGTATCACCCAGGTCTTTCATGGAGAACCTGTGTGACAAGAACCCCTTGACAGATTGTAGCATAGGAATGTCATTTCCTATTAAGAGAATGTCATCCACGCATATAACGAGGAATACTACAGTTCTCGCTACAAATCTACTATAGATGCATGGTTCATCTGGATTTTTGATAAAGCCAAATTCCTTGACCGTCTCATCAAAACAGATGTTCCAACTCCGCGATGCCTGCTTCAGTCCGTATATGGACTTAAGCAACTTGCACACCTTTCCGCTGCTCCCACTCTGAATGAAACCCTCTGGCTGATCCATATAGACACACTCCTCTAAATTTCCATTTAGAAAAGCTGTCTTTACGTCTATCTGCCAAATCTCATAATCGTGGAAGGCAGCAATGGCAAGAAGGATCCGAATGGATTTCAGCATAGCTACTGGAGAAAAGGTCTCGTCATAGTCCAAACCAGGTCTTTGACGAAAACCCTTTGCTACCAGTCTAGCTTTATAGGTCTCAACCTGTCCATTTACACCAATCTTCCTTTTGAAGATCCACTTGCATCCTACGGGTTTTACCCCGTCTGGAGCAATGTCCAACGTCCATGCTTTGTTGGTGTACATGGACTCCATTTCGGTCCGCATTGCATCCAGCCATTTTACTGAGTCAACGCTCTGAACGGCCTGCTGGAAGCTAGTAGGCTCATCATAATCTATGATGCAATCCTCTCTATCCCCGTCTATGAGAAAACCGTAGTATCTCTCGGGCGGATGAGACTGCCTACTACTCCTGCGGAGCGGCGTAGGAATGTCCTGTTCTTTTGAACCCTCTGGTTCCACTAAGCTTTCAGTAATAGCTCGTGGTTCTGGAATTTCTTCCAGTTCTACTGTGCTCCCACTTATCTGGGTTTCCAAAAACTCAGTTTCCAAGAAGTAGGCATGACGAGAAACAAGAACTTTTTGTTCCTCTTCGCAGTAGAAGAAATATCCCTTGGAGTTCTTTGGATATCCCACGAACTTACACTGTACTGAGCGTGCCTCGAGCTTGTCCGCATGCTGCTTTTTAACAAAAGCTGGACATCCCCATGTCTTAATGTGCTTAAAATAGGGTTTCTTCCCACACCACATCTCATATGGTGTAGTAGGCACAGTCTTAGTTGGAACTCGGTTCAAAAGGTATGCAGCTGATTCTAGCGCATATCCCCAGAATGATTGCGGTAACTCAGCGTTACTCATCATGGACCGTACCATATCCAATAGGGTTCGGTTCCGTCTCTCCGATACACCGTTATGTTGCGGAGTGTATGGAGGAGTAAGCTGAGAGAGAATTCCGTTCTCTTTTAAATAGTCCAGGAACTCGGCACTCAAGTATTCTCCACCTCGATCCGATCTTAGAATCTTAATACTTTTGCCGGTTTGTTTTTCTACTTCATTCTTAAATTCCTGGAACTTTCCAAAGGCTTCGGACTTATGTTTCATTAAGAAGACATGACCGTACCTTGAGAAGTCATCCGTAAAAGTAACGAAGTAAGAATAACCGCTTCGCGCATATGTAGAAATTGGACCGCACACGTCGCTGTGTACGAGTCCCAAGAGCTCGCTCGCTCTTACTCTGTGTCCAGTAAACGGAGTCTTTGTCATCTTTCCTTTGAGACAGGATTGACAAGTGGCATACGATTGATATTCGAACGGATTCAAATATCCTTCTGTATGTAACTTCGTCAACCTTCTCTCATTGATGTGACCCAGTCTACAATGCCATAAGAAAGTCTGATTTATTTCCGGAGACTTTCTTTTGTGTGTATTCTGGACATTGAAAATCTGTGGTTGGTTTAATACGTATATACCATTGCTCAATGTACCTGACCCAATCAAAACTTGATTAAGGTGAATGTTTACAACATTACTTACAAACGCAAATTCATAACCTTCTTTAGAAACTAAAGATTCAGAAATGATATTACATGTTGCGTTGGGTACAAAAAAGCAATTACGCAAAACCAAAACATGTCCATCTGACATTCCCAGGTGATAGTCCCCCACGGCTTTAGCATCCATGCTAGCTCCTTTCGCAACTCTGAGGGTCATGTCACCTGCTTTCAAAACACTACGGTTTCTCAACGCCTGCAAAGAATTACAGATATGAGATCCTGATCCGGTATCCAATACCCAGGAAGTAGAGTTTATTGAAAGACAGTTTTCAATAACATACACACCTGAAGCTGAAGCTGCAACCTGCTTCAATTCCTGTGTCCTGGCTTTCCAAGCCCTACAATCATTCTTCCAGTGACCTTTCTTATGACAATAGAAGCATTCTTCCTTATCCACAAGCTTCCCCGCTATCTTTGTTGCTTTAGCTTTTCCCTTCGTATCCACTTTACTAACACCGCCTCTTGGTTTGGCGGGGGCTTTCTTCTTCTTTCCCTTGGCTTTCGCCTTGGACCTAGAAGAAGATGATCCTCCTTCAAACAAAGTGGATGTTTCCCTACCTTTCTGTAGGGTGCCCTCTGCACTCCTCAGCATGTTGAGGAGTTCTGAAAGTTCAACTTCTTTTTCTTGTAAGTTGAAGTTCAGTATGAACTGGGCGTAAGTGGAAGGAAGGGACTGGAGAATCAAGTCCGTATAGAGCTCGTTCTCTAACGTAGTTCCAAGTTCCGCGAGCTCCTCAATGAAGCCAATCATCTTAAGCACGTGTTCCGCTACCGATGATCCGATGGCCAACCTTGCCGAAAATAACTTTTTCGACACTTCGTATCTTGCGATACGAGATTGCTCTCCATACAGTTCTTTTGTATGGAGAAATATGGATTCAAGGTCCATATTCTCGTGCCTCCTCTGATGTTCGTTGTCCATCGAGGAAAGTACGAGGCACTTGGCCTTCGCGCTATCAATCTCCCAAGTCTTACGGATTTCCTTATCCGCGACGCTGGAGGTGGGACTTGGGACAGGGGGAGCTTTGGTGGTAAGAAGATACCCCACCTTGTCGTAAGTGATTGCTATTTTGACATTCCTGAGCCAATCTTTGTAGTTTGGCCCTGTCAGTATATTTTTATCTAGAAGTAACTTAAGTCCTGTCATTTCGATTGGTCGCTGCAATTAGGAGAGAGAAGAAGAAACGCTTAGCATGATGCTCTTGCAAGTTTAGAGTGGTTTTTAATTTGTCTAAACAGGATGGCTCCCACTGTTTCTCGAATCCCTCCTCAAACCAAAAAGGAAGAATTAGTCAGGATCAATCTCACCGTACAATACTTGCCTAACCGTTTGGCCAGGCAGGTGTCGGTACTTCGAGGGAGGTTTTCCAACGCTTTCGCGAAGTTCCTTAATTTAAGAACCTCTTTTCCCTAGGAGCGTAGCCCCGCTAACACCTTTCTAGACACCTACTTGGTTTATAGCATTGATCGTTAAGTGAGAAATTTCCCGAAGAGTAGCATATACTCACAGTAGGATCGGGATCCAAATATCATTGCGTGACGAAACTAAAGGAATCCTACCAGAATCATCACACTCCAAATGGTATGCAATACTAGCAAGTTTCAGTTCTTTTGAAACTCCCGATGTGGATTTTTGCCCCATGCTCTTATGACCTTGACTTTGGCCAACAAATCATAAGTCACATGTCAAGTTCTACCCGTCGTTCTCCAGGTTAATTTGAATCCACCCGCACCTACCCTTGACTTTGGCCAACAAGGCAGTATGACTGTTCCAAACCAACGCATCTATCTATGCTGCACATGAATACCCAATAGCTACCAATCACTATGCCTTGACTTTGGCCAACAAACACAGCTTGAATACTATTGACTATTCATGTGAAACTACGGAGGGCTACGAATGGTTTTGGCGAAACCGTGAACGTAGTGAACTTGATTTAGTCGATGGAACGGGATAGCTTTTAAATGGAGTGGCTCAAACTCCGCATTTTAAAAGTTTGTTTTGAAAAGAACCGAGTGGTTTTTCGAAAGTGTTCCAACGACTTTTACATGGTTTATTTTCTTGCATTAGTTCTTTTAATGCGTGATATTCTTGCATTAGTTCTTTTAATGCGTCCCATCATTTAAACCTACCATTGCAGAAAACAACCAAAATATGACATACGCTTATGCCATTCGCATTCGCCACGGGGCCCCGTCATTACCCGTTAGGTTACTTAACTAACGACAGAGCGGGGGCTGGGCTAGCGCGGCTGCAAAACATAAGCAACGCCTAAATAATATCATATATAGATATATTGCAATGATAGACATTTCAGATCACAGACGAACACATTGGATATACTAGGAAGCTGCAATTCGTACGAGCCTGTAACGAAAAGCAGATTACACGGTCGCGGTGAATAGCCAATACCCCACCCAAGACCCCTACGGGTGCGGCAAACTACCCGCCAAGTACCCGAAGCGAAGCAACCTCCCTCATCCCCGTGAGTAGGCCACTCGGCACTTCGGCATACCCGGTAGTTTGTGCACCCCCTTCATGGGTCTATCCTAGGAGCAAAAAAAGTAAAAAGAAATTATACAATGACGGCTACAACCCCGACCCGGTTGTGCGGCCATACAAATAATTATTACATCAATTTACAAATTTACATGAATTGAAAGAAAAGAAAACTCTCGTCTCACAACCCCCGGCTATTCACCCGCGACAATCTAATGAATTCATATACACTTTCCAGCAACATTACAGATCACAGATTTGTATAACCCCCACTAATCGACATATAGCGATTAGCAGACGTTCAATACAAATATCACATTACAGAAAAACCAGTCAGCTAAAGTCTTTTAGAAGTTCGATCAAAAATACGGATTTATAGGCCCCAAACACAAAATTTTCGTTCTGGAAAATCTGGGCAGAAAACACATATTCCAAAAATCCCAAAATACCTCTATGAGCAAACTGCATAAAAGAAAACCCTTGACCGAGTCAACTCAGCCGCGGAACCGCGGCGCTTTGATCGAGTTAGGGTGTCAAATTTTTGCAGTTTCTTCAGAAAACCCTGAGTCGATTTTTGGTGTATTTCAAAAAAGTTTTCCAGCACTTTTAAAATCGACAGAAAGTTTAAAAACGGGGTTCGTTTTGCTACTTTTTCTTTGATCGATCTTCTAGCTACTTTGCTAACATGTTAGATAGAGTTTAACTAGGCTCTGATACCACTGTAAGTCCATGCTACCTCTCCCGGTACTTTCGGGCATACGGAATTTGATAAAAAACGATTTTCTTAGAGGTAGTAACATGGACTTAAAACCCGGATCTTTGTTAAATATCTAACTAACAACCTAACTAGGAGTTGTTAACTACTCGGTTAGGGAGTTATACCTTACTTTCTTGAACTCCTTCTTCTTTGACTCTTGATGGTAGTCCGGATTGGCTTCACTCCGTCGTCTCCTTGCGCCAAAGATAGATCCACCTCGAAAGCTTCTACCTTTGGCTTCTTCTTCGGTCTTTGAAGAAACTAGTTCACTTGGTTTGCTAAACCTTGTGAACTATAGTGAGTAGAGAAGAGTTTGTATGTGATTTTATCTATGGTTCTTGGTTCTCAATTCATGAGATAAGTGAACCATAGATTCAAGAGGAGGAAGATGAGAGCTCAAGAACAAGAGAGAGAATGAGCATGAAAGAATGAGAGAAGACTTTTCTCATTAGGCTCTCATAATCCAAAACAATCATAACACATCATATCAATCAAGTATTATGTGATGGTTTAAGCAACCATAGCCATATCATTTCATGCACTCATTTTGCACAAAAGAGCAAGCAAGTAAAAGTCTTTGCCATGAAATGATAGCTATAGTTATCATAATGGTCAACTAGTCAAGCCTAGTCAACAAGTCAACAAAAGTCAACAAGTCAACAAAGTCAACAACTCAACAACCATGTCACCATGATACCTAATTAATATAATTGTTAATCACATATCATATTCTCATTAGGGTTGAGCAAAAAGTCAATAGCCAACTGTCAACGGTCAACAACCCTAATGAGAATCCTCCGCCTCTGTCGCTCCGTCAACTGTGCATACACACCCGCATCCGCGTTCCGAGGAACACGAATACAAACTGGATAAATCCAATCCCAATACATACACTAGGATCTGGCTTAAACCAAAGCCCGCTAGTGTTTACTGTCCGGACACTGTACGTGCATAAGTGCACGGATGTGACCGAACCCTGTCGCAAAACCATGCGACCTGCCGCAAAACCATGCGAACTCTACTCTTTTGCCTAAAGGCGAATAGCTTTCTGTGTGGGACTCTAAAGACTCGACACTACGCTGGCAGTGGGTTTAACCACAGACCGCAAGCGGCACTAGCTGTGCGTAACGGTCCCCAGGTAGATGCCGACAAGAAGACTGACGAGGTGAAACCCATCTGAACTCCTACTGAGCCTGAATGTGACAATCTCCATACAGTCCGGTCTGTTCGTCTGATACATCGCATGGCGGGCCTAGGGGGCGGTAAACGTTAGTCCCCTAATAGCGGTACAAGTTGTGTCGGAGTGAAGCCCAAAACACCCTGAGATAACACTGGAAGCCTACCAGTATATCTCGATTGCCCTGGCCAGGGACTACTCGTGTAATGGCTCTCCTAGACACAGCGCGATGTCAACCCCCAATACCGGGAGAGACAAATCCTGTCTAACCGTCACTGCCTCCAAGTGCTTTGGGACTGCACCCAACTACCACCTGTTTGCACGACTTCTTTGAGCCGTGGTAGGGTAGTAATCAAAGTACAGTGGGAACACACTCGAGACGAAGTGACAGTGTCAAGTCAGCGGACTAAGCTGTACTCATGTCACATGGGAACTGATAACTGACGATAGGTATAATACCAACCGGTCAGTTCCCGACGAGTCCTGTCCAGTGTACTCGTAACCTAACGAGCACCCGTATACTATCTCCAGCACGACGTACTGATGGCTGTGGGACAGACCATCTCCCACAATGGGATGAGAAGCGCATACACTAGTCTACTCTAGAGTATCAATGCCCTGTCTCGATAGTCCTGCGACCAGGGACCTGTATAAGGATGTGCTTATAGATTACCCAGCCCCCACTAGTGTGACTGCCATCACAACGCTGGTAATCAAGCAAAGATCCTAAGGGCTCCACTAATGTGTATAGGTGATATACTAAAATAAACACATGTACACATTGAAGTAGAAACAAACCAAGTAGCATACTACTATATTGAGCAAGATTGTTTATACAAGGTGAATATCCCAAGCTTCCATTAAGTAATTTACAAACTAGTATGATACAGTAATGGCCTCTAGGGCATATACACTAACACTAGGAAGAGGATGACTCAAGTGCCAAAGAAGGTCTTCATGACAAATAATGTTAGCACTGCTTTTACCCCACAGCGACCAAAGAAACGTAAGGACCCAGGATGTCCTACGATATCGATTTCTATTGGGGGTAAAAATATCAACCGTGCTCTTCTTGACCTTGGCCCAAGTGTTAACCTGCTTCCATATTCTGTTTATGAGCAGCTAGGGATTGTAGAGTTGAAACCAGCTCACTGCACTCTCCAAATGGCAGACCGTTCAATCACCAAACCTAGGGGTGAACTAGAGGATGTGTTGATAAAAGTCGGGGAATTTGTATTCCCTGTGGACTTCATTGTTCTCGATACACAACCTGTAGCAAACCCACAGAGTCAAATTCCGGTGATTTTGGGTCGACCATTCCTTACCACTTCCAATGCTGTCATTAACTGTAGAAACGGTTCAATGAACTTATCTTTTGGAAAAATGACAATTGAACTGAACATCTACAAAATTGGAAGTCAGCCATCTGAACCCTCTTCTCATATATTTGATGTGTGCTCTGTCCACAAGATTGCTCCCGAAAGTTGCGGAGTTGATGAACTTTGCTTTGAAGATCTCGACGACACTACCACATCAATGTTTGATCGTGCACATCTTAGTGATGACACATTTTCCACGCTTGAGTCCGACACTCTTGACTCATCACCATCCGAGTCGGTATCTTTCACAGGTTATGAGCTTCTTTGTGACTCCGAAAATCATTCGATGATCCCACCTTCTATTATTTCTCCGCTAGCATTAGATCTCAAACTTTTACCTTCTCATCTTAAATATGCATATTTAGGTGAGAATGAGTCTTTACCGATCATCATATCCGCTTCTCTAGCATCAGAGCAAGAGAAAGCGCTTTTGACAGTATTGAGATCTAATAGGCAGGCGTTTGGTTGGACCATGGCGGACATCAAAGGGATTAGTCCCTTGATTGTAGAACATCATATACACTTGATGGATGATGCCAAACCAACCCGAGAACCACAAAGATGGTTGAACCCCGTCATGAAGGATGCGGTGAAGAAATAAATCGTCAAATGCCTTGACAATGGTATTATTTACCCAATCTGCGATAGCCAATGGGTGAGTCCGATTCATGTCGTCCCTAAGAAATCTGGCATCACAGTCATTACCAATGAGACAAATGAGTTAATTCAGACACGCGCCCAAACTGGGTGGCGTGTATGTATTGATTACAGAAAACTCAATGCCGCTACGAGGAAAGACCATTTTCCTCTACCTTTCATTGACCAGATGCTGGAACGCTTAGCTGGACGTGAGTATTATTGCTTTATGGACGGATACTCTGGCTATAATCAGGTCCCCATTGCCAAAAAGGATCAAGATAAAACCACATTTACTTGTCCTTTTGGTATCCTTGCTTATAGACGCATGCCCTTTGGGTTATGCAATGCTCCCGCTACATTTCAGCGGTGTATGATGGGGATATTCTCAGACATGGTCGAGAATTTTTTGGAGATTTTCATGGACGATTTCTCGATTTTCGGAGACTCTTTTTCTGACTGCCTATCGAATCTTGACGCAGTTCTTACTCGTTGCAAAGAGAAGAACTTAACCTTGAATTGGGAAAAATGCTATTTCATGGTTCCAAGAGGGAATTGTGCTTGGACATGTTATTTCACGAAAAGGGATTGAGCTTGACAGAGCTAAGATAGATGTCATTCAAGACCTTCCTCATCCCAAAAGCGTCAAGGATATCCGATCTTTTCTTGGCCATGCAGGCTTTTACAGGAGATTCATTAAGGATTTTAGCAAAATTGCTAGACCTTTAACTCTTCTCTTGGCCAAGGATACTACCTTCCACTTTGACTCGGATTGTGAGGCAGCATTCAACTCACTCAAACACTCCCTCACTACAACCCTCGTTCTATCGTCTCCAGATTGGGACCACCCTTTTGAGCTTATGTGTGATGCATCGGATTTTCCAGTTGGTGCAGTCTTAGGACAACACATTGAAAAGATGCCACACGTGATCTATTATGCAAGTAAGACCCTGAATGATGCTCAAATTAACTATACAACTACCGAAAAAGAACTTATGGCGGTTTTATTTGCGGTAGAAAAATTCAGGCCTTATTTGATTGGCTCACTTATTGTGGTGTACACTGACCACTCCGCCTTGAAACATCTTTTGGCGAAGAAGGATGCTAATGGTAGGCTAATACGTTGGATCCTTCTATTACAAGAATTTGATCATGTTATCAAAGATAAGAAAGGATGTGAAAACGTTGTAGCCGACCATCTTTCACGCATCTCTTCTTCACCTATGACCCTTCCGATCAATGATTCTTTTCCGGACGAACAACTCTTGAACGTATCCAATGAACCTTGGTTCAGGGATATTGTGAACTATCTTGCTATGGGACTGATACCCAGCGATTGGTCAAAATAGGACAAACACCGTTTTCTATCCCAAGTAAAACACTTTTACTGGGATGAACCATATATGTTTAAATATTGTCCTGACCAAATCATTCGCCAGTGTGTCCCGAATGAGGAATTCAAGAGTGTTCTATTTTTTAGTCATGATCAGGCATGCGGGGGTCACTTCGGTCCTAGAAAGACGGCGGAGAAGGTTTTGCAATATGGTTTTTATTGGCCGACCTTGTTCAAAGAAACATTTGATCATTGCAAAACCTGTGCACAGTGTCAACACACGGGTAGGATTTCCCGGAGAAATGAGATGCCACAGCAACCTATCCTAGTGGTTGAATTTTTTGACGTTTGGGGCATTGACTTTATGGGTCCCTTTCCCAACTCCTTTGGGAATCTGTACATACTGCTTGCAGTTGATTACGTCTCAAAGTGGGTTGAAGCTATTCCATGTCGCACTAATGACAAAAAGGTTGTCATTAAGTTCTTAAAATAAAATATCTTTTTCGCGATTTGGACACCCACGCGCTATCATTAGCGATAACGGGACACACTTCTGCAACAGGTCTTTCGAGACTTTGATGCGGAAATATGCAATCAACCACAAACTTTCCACACCCTATCATCCCCAAACGAGCGGGCAGGCTGAGATTTCAAATAGACAGATTAAACAAATTCTGGAGAAGACTGTTGCTAAGAATAGAAAAGATTGGTCGACCAAATTGACGGATGCTCTTTAGGCATTCCGAACTGCATATAAAACCGATCTAGGGATGTCTCCTTATAGGTTAGTGTTTGGGAAGGCTTGTCACTTACCGGTCAAGATTGAGCACAAAGCAATGTGGGCTATTAAAGAAATCAACTTTGATTTGAACCAAGCCAGCAACTTTCGGAAGCTGCAATTAAATGAGCTAAGCGAACTCCGCGATGAAGCTTATGATAACGCTGTAATTGTAAAGAATCGGACTAAGGTATTTCACGATAAAAACATTTTGAGGAAAACATTTACATCTGGTCAACAAGTCCATCTTTATGATTCACGACTACACCTTCAAGCGGGTAAGCTACGATCTCGGTGGAATGGACCTTTTGTTGTGCGGTCTGTATACCCGCACGGGGCAGTTGAGGTAGAAAATGTTAAAAACGATACATTTTCCAAAGTGAATGGACATAGATTAAAGCCGTATTTTTCCACTGACCCCACGGAGGAGCTCCTGTTCTTACAGGAGCCATTTTATCTTGATTAAAATTCCTCCGTCTCACCTCCATGTCCTGTAAATTACTGTATCATCTTTTGAATGGAGGTGAGTTAATAGAATAAGTTTGGGGGAGGATCTTCACTTAAATATTTTGCCCCCATTAATAAATTTCCTCCCAGGCTTACAGGTTTTTGAGATTTAGCAGATGGCAACAGTGAGGACACTGTTGAAAACAAGTTTAGGGAAGGTTTGTGCTTATTTTCGCATCATTTGCATCATACTTTTCATAAGCACAAAACATTTTCAAAACCTATAAAAATTTAAAAATTTTCAAAAATAAAAATAAAATTTTTGTACATAAATAAGATAATAAAAGATTAGATAGTGAACAATTACATCCAAAAGATTAGAAAAATTTAAGAAAACCAAGAAAATTAGAAGTTTTCTTAAACGAACTAGTAATAAGTAGTTATGAGCCGTTGTCCCAAGGGTTAGTAAGATGAAAGAAGTCACTAATCTGAGGATAAAAATAAGTCAGAAATATAATTTCTATTCTGGAAGCTAAACATTTTGAACGTTGATACCCTACTATACGCACTTATACATGTCTTGAAGCTCGGGATAGTAGAGGATACCTTGAAATGCTCTTGTCTGAAAGCCAAAGTATGAAGGAAATAAAAAATGAATAAAATATAAAATGGTGAAGAAAAATGAACACTGGTTTTGTTATCGCCAAGGCAGCAATAAAAAAATATAGCGAGGGTGCCTCTTCACCTAGTGCCTTAGACCAACTTGTCTGGGAGTCACTGCTAAGCCTTAGGTGGTGCAAGACGAGGAAAATATACCGTATAAGCAAGCACATGAGTAATCGGTAGGTTAGTACCTCAAGAAGTATTAACGGTCGCATGAAAGTGTGTGAGCAAATTCATCTAAATATTCATTAATTAAAAAGTACTGAGGCAGATGGACAAGAGTATGATAGCTTGAATTGAATTCTCCGGGTGTAAGGATGTCTATTACACACACGTAGGGTTATATGATCGATGTTTGGAAGAAAGATAGGAATGAAGAATAAAGACGATGTTTTATTGAGGGATGATATGATTTCTGACATCTTTTCATGACTATTAAGATAGGGCACATGACAACTGGAAAGCTAACATAGTTGGAAACTCTAATTTTCATAGCTTTCCTTTTACAATTCTTATCTTTAAATGTTACTTTCATGGTCTTCCTTTTATTATTGGATTTTGTGGGTGTAATCCGCTAAAAACCCTCAGGAGACAACACTCCTCCTACTAGGGACACCTAGAGGTTTAAAGGCTTGTTCCACGTGCTCAGTGCAATCGTGTTGCCTACGAAAGTGTGCTAGTTAGTTTTTTCTCTTTTTTTATTTTCTCCTTCTCTTTTTAATAAAACAGTTCGCTCGAGACGACCGAAAATAAGTTTGGGGGAATTTGATCAGTCGAAAATATTGCATTTTTAACACGACAATTTCCCTACCATTTGCACTCATCTAGAGGTGTTCGGTATTAATATAGCACATATTAGGAAAACAGCCGTAAAATACCAAATAACATGTGTTGTATACTAAAACCGACATTTATGAGAGAAATTGAGTATTTATCATTGCATCGCATAATCTTTGTGTAGCGCAACACTTGTCTCGAGAATCTGTGCAGGAAATTCCAGGAACAGAGCCAAATTTGTCAAAAGTGCTGATAAAAATACGCCAAGTCCAAGACTGGTGATCTGGCTGTGAATAATAGGGAGTAAAAATATTCCATACATAAAATAAAGGCCCATGGATCAGCACCAATATCAGACAGAAGTTTCATCCACCAAGCATCCTATTGGGCCGCAGATCCGCGGCCGGAGCAGGGCATGCGCGGCGGATCCGCGGCCACGTGGGGGTGATGTCAGCATCTCTTCGTCTCAGTATTCTTTTCTCAAGGCTTACACTCATTTAAGCTACTCCAAACTCCAGAGAACTCCAGAATCTTCTGACAGAACAACAAGGCTTTGGGATCAAGCTAAAAATGTCCAAGCTTCTCAAGCAAGCTTCTCACTTAACTACCTAAAACCTAGAAGTTTCTTCCTAACTTCCAAGCTTATGAAGGAAGCTAAGCCTAACTAACTACCCCTAGAAGCTTCTACCTAACTACCAAGCTTACAAGGGAAGCTAAACTAAACCTAGCTTCTAAAGGAAGCTAATCCTAATCAAGGCTATAAAAGGGACCCTAAGGCTTCACTTCTAAGGTTGTTCTCCAATTCCCCAACACAAGTTGAGTGACACAACTTGTAACCCTAACCCTAATTCAATCAAATCCAAGCCAAAAATCAAGAACACCGAGTACAAATCAAGCGATAAATCAACATCCTTTTGGAGCGAAGCCGATCTTCATCCGAGCAAGTGAGCCAAGACGATTCGCGACTCACGGAGACGATGCGACGCTAAATTCGAAGATCTCGTTCTCTCCTCAATTTCTTGTAGTGTTTGAGCGAAGTGTAACGAATTGTTGAATAATAAAGGTGAAAATTCTTTAATCTTCCTTTCTTTACATTCTTGCATCATGATTCGATCTCAATTCTTGATTGTATTTCTTGTTATGATGTTTGAGTAAAACTCCGCTTGTGAAGGAGTCGAGAGAATCAATAGATGATGATGTTACAAATGTTGAAACGATTCTTAATTCCTATAAGTTTTGTAAACTTTGGTAAATTGAAGAATCGACAACCTAGTTTCGAACGATGCTTTCTTGATTGTGTTCGCTCTTAATTAGTGATCCACGATCGATTCTTGAATTTACTAGAGGCTAGTTTTTGAATGAGATTCATCGAAAGGACAAAGGATGAGATGAAGAAACGCTAGTTTCTTCGAAAGATCCTTAAACCTCGATTAATCGTCATCGATCTAGTATCAAATCATTAATGGATAAGAAAACATAATCAATAGATTTCATCACGTCTCTAGATTCGATCGATTCCTACGAGCCTCACTTCGACTCTTGATTACTATTTGGATTGGATATCATCAATTCTTGATTCTTGATTTTTAATGTTTTCTTGATTTTAGATTTAGATCTAGATAATTCTTGAACTTCAATTTTATAAATCTTGAATTGAATTGTCTTTTCTTTTCTTTTTAATTTTCAATTCATCTGATTCAAATTCGAACGGATCTCACTTTCCCTGTGGACGATCCGCACTCGCTAACGCGCTACATACGACACCGTTATTGATTGCGGTCAAAAATTTCTTTGATTGTGAAACATCATTTCCAAATACACACGAAGAAATGATCAATCAAATGGCGCCGTTGCCGGGGATAGCGCTCTAATTTGTTTGTTTTTTAAATTTGAGTTGAAAAATTTATTCCATTAGAATTTTTGGATCTAAACTCGCACAAACACTAAACGATTCGTTGTGATTTGTTGCAAGGAAATCTGGAGTCTGCTGTGCAATTGGAAAAATATTTGGAATATTCCAGAGGACTCAGGGGGTGAACAGAGGCATTCTGTAAAATTTTTATGCAGTGATCTTGTAGAACCGCGGCGGAAGCACGGCATTAGGCGATCATTTAGGCTGTGTGTTGATGCAGCACGGCAGGGTTGTAGCTTATGCTTCTCGACAGTTGAAGAGGCACAAGCAGAACTACCCCACTCATGATTTGGAGATGGCTGCTGTAGTTTTCGCATTGATGATTTGGAGTCATTACTTGTATGGAGAGTCGTGCTAGATTTTTACAGATCATAAGAGCTTGAAGTATATTTTTCAGCAGAGGGATCTAAATCTAAGGCAGCGTTGATAGATGGAACTTGTGAAGGATTACGATTGTGAGATTTCGTATCATCCAGGCAAAGCGAATGTTGTAGCAGATGCTTTGAGTCGGAGGCCTGGAGGTAGCTTATCTCATTTACACGTCTTGCAGAGACGGTCTTCTACAGACTGGAAGATTTTATGTGATGGTCGTGTATAGTTTGAGTTCTCATCTACATGAGGACAGTTAGCACATGTTCGCACTGTCCTCAGCTATTGGATCGTATTCGAGAGACACAGCCCGCAGATGCTCATATATCGGAGATTATGGATCAGGTTAGGCAGGGTGGGGAGTCGGAGTTCGTGATTGATGACCGCGGAGTATTACGTTTTGGGACTTGTATTTGTGTACCAGGTTCAGATGGGTTGAGGCGTGGGATCTTAGAGGAAGCCCACCGATCAGCATATAGTATTCATCCTGGTTTCACCAAGATGTATCATGACTTAAGGGATGTTTATTGGTGGGAAGGAATGAAGAGGGATGTTGCGGAGTTGGTATCGAGATGCCTAACTTGTCAGCAAGTCAAAGCTGAGCACCAGAGGCCGGCAGGAGATTTGCATCCCTTGCCTATTCCGGAGTGGAAATGGGAACGGATTTCCATGGATTTCGTTGTGGGTCTACCCAGGACTAGCAGAGGGTATGATTCCATTTGGGTGATTGTAGGTAAATTGACAAAGGCAACTCACTTTCTAACGGTGAAGACGACGTACGGGTTTGCGTGGTATGCTCAGATTTATATCGACGAGATTGTATGATTGCATGGAGTTCCGAAGTGCATAGTGTCAGGTAGGGGTACACAGTTTACTAGCAGGCTATGGCAGAAACTTCAAGAAGCTCTTGGTACACGATTGAGTTTTAGTACAGCTTTTTACCCACAGACAGATGGTCAGTCGGAGCGGACATTTCAGAAACTAGAGGATATGCTTTGGGCTTGTAGCCTAGATTTCGGTGGTAGTTGGGATCGTCACTTACCTTTGATAGAATTCTCGTACAACAACAGTTTTTAGGAGACGATCCAAATGGCACCCTTTGAAGCTTTGTATGGGAGGAAATGTCGATCACCCGTTTGCTGGACGGAACTGAACGAGAGTAGCATCTTGGGACCGCAGATAGTACAGGAGACTACAGAGAAGATTCAATTGATACGGGATAGAATGAGGGCGGTCCAGTGCAGACAGAAATCATATGTAGATCGACGACGTCGTAGACTTGAGTTTCAGGTGGGAGATCGTGTATTCCTTCGTGTATCTCCGATGAAAGGTGTGATGCGTTTCAGGAAAAAGGGGAAGCTCAACCCCAGATATGTCGGACCTTACGAGATTCTGGAGAGAGTGGTTGCTGTAGCTTATCGATTAGCACTTCCACCGAGTTTTCCCGATATGATCCGGTGTTTCACGATTCAATGCTTCGCAAGTATCTTCACGATCCTTCTCACGCGGTTCATCATCAGACCTTACAGCTTAACCGGATTTATCCTACACAGTGCAGCCAGTCGCTATTCTAGGCAGGCAGGCAAAGAAACTAAGATCGAGGGTACTTCCATCTGTAAAGGTTCTCTGGCGAGGAACGAATTGCGAGGAGATTACTGAGGAGACCGAGGATGCGATGCGAAGGAAATTTCCACATATTTTTGAGGGTACGTCTAGTTAAGTTTTAAATTCGAGGACCGAATTTTCTTAAGGGGGGAATATTGTAATATTTTGAAAATCTAGAAATAAATAAAAATTAATTAATTAAATAATAAAATGTTAAATTAAAAAGTTTCAAAACCAAATAAGACATTTTCATAAGTATTATGTGAAACTAATTAAATTGAAATTTTAGTATGTAACATTAATCAATTACAAGGGTTTTAGTGATAAATTTAGCTTCATTTTAATAAAATGGTATTTATATAATAACATAGGTAGCGAAGGGTCTTTTTGTAAAATGTAGGAAAATTATGCAAATTTGGAATTATGAGGGTGTAAGTGGAAAAGGGGTAGATAATGTTTTAGCTCAGAATTATATCACAAATTAACACAAAATTGAAGAGATAATGCAAGGCCACATCCTACTTGCATGCACAATATCTACACAACACCTCCTCCTTACATGAGAGTGGCACACCCTTGTTGGTGACACCTTCTCTTACACCTCACTCTTCCCTCTATCATATATATTGTGTTCAGATCATTTAAATCAAACTAAAACTCTGAAAATGTCAAAACAAAAAGAAGAAAACACTTAGAACTCACAAAATAGAGATAAAAGAAAAGAGAAGTGAAGAAGAAGTCTAGGCTAAGGAATTCCATCTTTAAGCTAGGAGCTAAGGATTTGGGTGTCTTGGAGGAAGTTTTTCAACCATCCTCGGTAGGTAAAATCCTTAACTCTGTAGATTTTAGTTCTGTAAATGTAAAACTTAGGAATCGAAATATCATATTTTAGGAAAACTTAGCTCTATAGTAATCTGCTATTATTCAGAGTAAAATCAACTTAACCAAACAATGACTAAATATTGTATGTTGGACCTAGAGCAAACCATAGGAACACGAACCATAGGGCTCGGATTTTGGCCGGCGACCAAAAGAGAAATTCTGGCGTCGCCGGACTTTTGTGGGAGTTTGGTGTTTTGGGTTGTTGGGTAGGTTTCTATGTAGAATTTTGGTCATTTTGGTATTGTTTAATCAAGTTAGTTTAACTGTATATAAAATCTGAAAGCTAATATCGGAAAAGGTATCTAAAAACCCAAAATACGACACGGTTAAAACGTATCGTGATCTGTTTTCTTTCGCAATGTAGAGTTGGGTTAAATTTCAGTAAGGTTGAGTGTTAGATTGTTTGCTATAGTCGTACGTAGTGTAGTTAGCACATACAACTTGTGTTCTTGATTTTACCGTATTGGAATGTAGCCGTTTTCTTATACCAGTTAAATTTAATATTAGATTTGAGTTCGGGAGTTTCGGAGACCACGAGGAAAGGAAAAGGATTGGAGATTCCTAAGTAGACACGACGTATTTCCAGTGAGTAGACTAAACATCTACCGGGGGATTTTATAAAGATGGCGTGCTACGCCCGTAGTTAGATTTAAATTCAAGTTTTCTTTTGTATGTTAATTTTATCATATGCATGTTAAAATCTACATATATATATATTTATATATATCTCCAGGATTAATAATTTTTAGAACACTGCACCATTATCGACGAGTTATGTTGCACATGCACATATTTACATGTTACACTACACCTCGTCGGTATTAACATGTCACTTCACACTTAGAATTATTCTATTAAAATGATTCTTATCATACCTTAAGTATCAATAGTCATAGTAATTAGCATATATGACATCATATCTCGTATTTAAGTATTAGTAGTTGATATAAGAGGCATTTGTATTATTGAGGATTTTTGGTTTTAAGTTTTCATATACTATTACGAAAAATCAGTGATTTTCATGATTATGTGTCACGTCCACCATGAGATGTCGTTTTTATGGTTTGGTTTTATTCCGAACCGAGTTGGGGGTCATACGGTTACGAATTTACAATTTTATCCAGACTGAGTCGGGGGGCATACAGTTGGATACATGGTGGACCCGGTCGAGCCCGAGGGGCAGGATAGCCGCACTTTAAGCGGGGAGCCTAACGAGAGTACTCGATTCCGGAGACAGTTATGAACACGGCGGATATATAGATGATACCGACCGGTGTTATTGATTACAGGATCGTTCGAGGAATGATGCCTGATGAAATACCGAAGATTTGTGTCGATGTTTGGCATGGAGAAAAATGAATATGATTTGGAAAATAATTGATGAGATTTTAGTTTTGGTTCATATATGGAGTATTACATATTCATTCTTCCACTTGTTATCATGTATCGCATTCACTATTGTTGGAATAAATTCTAGTTCGTCATATTTACATTATCAGCCGTTATATGTTAGTTATATTCACTGAGTTGGCAACTCACCCCCGTTGTGCCACAGTTCCTTGCAGGAGTAGAGCGGACGGTTAGCCGCAGTGCAGATTCACTTGTCAGCTTTTATCGTATCGTTTGCTAGGTGGGTTACCTATATAGTAACCTTCTCTTTTGGTATTGTATATTGAATCTAGAATATCTCCATCAGACCCTGTATTTTGACTTAGAATGAGAGATGGTTGTATGTATATTATTTGGTAGCTGAGATCGTTTAGTTATGTTAAATGTTATTTCTTTTACTTTTGTCTGAGACTCTTATTTATGTCACAAAGTTGTATATTTAATTCCGCTGTTGATATTGTTGATCCCAACTGGGGATACAACCAAACTTAATACTTTATACTGGCTTTTATTATTATTATTTCACTAGGATGTTACGGTTAAAATCTTAAATACCTAACACTGCAATTTCTACTTGAAAACTAAATTTTTCTTAAAGTTCCGCAAAAAGGGTTGTTGATCTTGGTTTTTGGCTTACTCGGGTTGTGTAGATATCTTTAGATATTTATATAATCTAAGTGCCGGTCACATCCAAACTTGGGTCGTGACAGTGCACTTCGTCGACGGCATCGGGGGGTGCGGCCGTCTAATAATGTTTCCAACGAGCATTCGATCAGGTTATCGGGAATCTTGTTGAATTACCCGACGGGTTATTGGGATGTGTTTTCAATATCGAGACTAAAATGCGAGGTTTATAATTGTTAGGCATGTGATGTCTAAGGAATTCATTTTGTTGGGCATCAAATCCAAAGTATGTGATACATTGGGTTTATGATGTCTAAGATGGTTGCGGATTCCAACTGTTGTAGTTTTTCACTTTCTTTTCTGCGACCGTAAGTGTAATATGTGGTGTATCGCCGGTTTCGTTGCTATATGTCAACGACAACTGGGATACCCATATTTACTTACGTTGATGACATGTGATGTTATGTGTTGCTGTGATATGTTATATTGGATCGTCGTGTTCTGAATAGCTGGGTTTTTTTTTATGTGAGATGAGAGTTTTTCATTTTCATTCATGTAAAAGCTTGTATGTAATATTCTTTTATTAGGGCACTTCCGGGTTGAGGATGATGTCACCATTGATGTATATTATTTACTTTTTCGTATTAGGATAGACTGAAGACGGGGAGCACAAGTAACCGGGTTCTAGGGTCCAGTGCGAGACCATCTCGAGGAGTCGAGTCCGGGTCTCCTAACTCTAGAATTGGAAGGGTTGCTTGCCGCTCTTGTAGGGGTCTAGGGATGTGGGTTTGGCTATTCATCACGACCGTGGAACCCACGTTTTTACTGGCTTAAATAAAACACGGAATTCCTAGTATATCCAATATTTCCTATGTTATCTTCTGCTGCGCTGTGATGTGATCACTGTGATATGTTCAGACGAATGCCTATATTATATATATGAGATATAATAAATATTTCTGCTTTCGTTTCTTCTGTGATGCTTAGGAAGCATAATTTGATGGGACTTCATTAATGAGATTAATGAAATAAAAGAAACCTAAAGATGTTGTAGAAACTTGTTTAAAAAAACTGGTAGCTCTAGTTCTTGCTTTGCATAGCGGTATTCCTTATAGAATATCCAGCACCTTATTCGATAAGGAAAGACTCGAGATCCCTTCACCGGGAGTGACCTCTTTAGCAAAACTAGCAGATGCTACAAACTCGGTTTGTCTTTTGATTGCTTTTATAGGTTTTGCTTTGCACAGTAGTATTTGTGAAATATCCTGCACCTTATTCGATAAGGAAAGAGACGAGATCCCTTTACCGGGAGTGACCTCTTTAGCGAAACTAGTAAAAGCCTAAAAAACACTCCTTTTAAAACTCACTTGATTCTACAACGATATCAAGTTCATTACGCAAAAGGTTTTCATAAAAACCTGTCGTAGCCCTCCGTCATTTCAGATAAGTACTACTTAGTATTCATGCTGCGTTTGTTGACCTTATCCAAGGCGTAGTGTGCGGTAGCTAATTAGTGCTTATCTGCAGCATATGATGCGATTGAGTTAGGGTAGTCGTGCGGCTTTGTTGATCTTAGCCAAGGGTCGTGCGGGTGGGTTTAATTCAATCAAAAAATGACGGGTTGAACTTGGCTAGCGCTTATGATTTGTTGACCTTAGCCAAGGTCATAAGTTGCTAGGGGAAAAATATTATCGGGAATTTCAAGTGTTGAAATTTGCAATGAGATTGCATACATTCTATGAGATAGTTGGATCCCGATACCCACTGCGCGTAAGAGTTACTCCTGAGAGAGTTTTACACATTACAATTAGCCGATCAAGTAGTGTTACAACCCTGGGAAAATGAGGTTTATTTTAATTAGGTCCGTGCGAAAACACGGGGAACCTCCCTCAAAGTACCGACACTGGCCTGGCCGAAAGATTGGCGAACTTATAGGGTGTAATTAATCCCGGCTAGTCTTACCTTTTAGAATTTGAAGGTAGATTTGACTAAAACAGTGGAAGCCATCCGGATTAGATAAACTAATAACCAATCCAATCCTTCAAGAGCGCACGCAGAGTGTTTTCTTCTCTCTCTCTCTTTCTCCCCTGGTAGCGACCATGTCACACCTTAATCAAGATAATAATATGGATGCATTGACCGAACTTGCTTATTATACTGTGCTAGGGAACGTTGGTTCCGCTCTATTTTATAAATTTTATACATCTGAGAAGGAAATAGGGGAATATCCGGATTCCCATGCCACCCAATCAAGGATTAAGCATGTTGATGCATATTCTTCGGGTGTGTTTCGTTACCGAGAACTGTTTCTCAGTATCCTCTACGTCCTAGGTATGTTGTACCGGATCAGGATCCCGCATATGTAAAATGTTACATGGGCTACAGAAAGGTAGAGAACTGAGAATGGGTGATATGTCTCTAAGTGTAGAGAATGGTGCAAGTGTTGCAACCAAATCAGTTGGCAAATATCACCTTGTATTTAGATAGTTTGATTCTGAACAAATGTTATTAGATACCGAACCTTATATACAACATTACATCAGTTTCATTAATGAGTTAAAGAAGGATATAATTCTGTATTGCGGGATAATGTTGTGAACCTGAATCAAGAGTTGATTCGATCAGGCACGTTATATAATAGCATAAACATTCTAAATCAAACCACAGTTCAAAGTATATTGAACACACACAAGAGGAGTAGTTCAGAAATGAACGAATCCTTCTTGTGGCGTTGTAGACTAGGTCATATCAACGCGACACGACCAGCTAAGTTACATAAGGATGAATATGAGAATCTGTTCGAATTTTCATCTTATGATACTTGCCAGTCTTGTCTCAAGGGTAAAATGACTAAAACACCATTTACAGAAACAGAGAAAAAGTTATTGAACTCTTGGGACGGATACATGATGATGTATACGGTCCAATGTCTACAAATGCCAAGGTTGGTTCTTCATACTTCATTATATTCACCGATCTTCTCTCAGGATTCGGACATGTGTTCCTGTTGAAACACGAGTCTGAAATTTTTGAGAAATTCAAGGAATATAAGCTTGAAGTTAAAGAACCAGACGGGTAAAAGTATTAAGTCCTTCTATTTGATCGAGGAGGAGAATACTTGCGCATGGAGTTTCTAAAAGAAGAATGTGATTCTCTCTCAGCTTACTCCTTCGATTACATCACAGTACAACGGTGTATCGGGGCGGAGGTATCGCACCCTATGAGATATGTCGCGCTCTATGATGAGTATTGCTGAGTTACCTGTTTCCTTTAGGAGTTATGCACTTGAGAAGCTGCATACCTATTGAATGGGGTTCCAACCAAATCAGTGCCTACCACTACATATGAGATATGGAATGGGAAGAGACCGTGTCTTAAACGAGTTAAGATATGGGTTGTCCGGCCTATGTTGAAAAGCAGAATCCAGACAAGCTCGAGGCAAGGTCAGTTCTGTAAGTTTGTTAGGATATCCCAAACATTTGCGAGGAAATATCTTCTACCACTCTGAGGAGCAAAAGGTGTTTTGTTTCTTAGCATGCCACCTTTTTAGAAAAGGTATTTCTTGTGAAGAAATTTATGGTCATGAGTAGAACTGGAAGGTGTTCCATCTAGACAAACTAACAACTGATGATTTGGTGAAACCAAAGGATTCAATAGTCTCCAACGAACCTCGGCCTCTACGCGAATCTGGTAGGGTTTCTCATCCACATGAGAGATACTACGGTCTTCTCGGTGACAGTGGGAGCGAGGATTGCATCATGGTAGATGATGGCCCAACTAGGTTCAGCCTGGCCATCACAAGTAGAGACTTTGTGAAATGGTTGGATGCTAGATGATCAAAGATGGAATCCATGTACACCAACAAAGTATGACTTTGAATGTTGCACCTGAAGTGGTAAAACCCATTGGGAGCAAATGGATCTTGAGAAGATTCTTGATGTAGATGGAAAAGTTGATACTTTCAAAGCTATGCTTAAGTCCATCAGGATCATTGCAAGCATCGCGGAGTTGGAACATCTGTTTTGATGTGGTAGTCAAAGAGTTTGACTTCATCAAAAAAGTAGATGAACCTTGTATATATAAGAAGTTAGTAGAGAGTAAGGTTGTCTTCCACGTATTGTACGTAGATAACATACTCTTGATAGGAAATGGTTACCTATGCTACACTCGGTCAAGCTCCTCTTCTCAGAGGATTCTCAATAAAAGATCTGGATGACACCTACTACATATTGTGGATTATGATCTATGGTTATAGATCTAAAGTGGATGTTGGGAGTGTCCCAAATCTAGGTACATAAACACCATACTAAAGGGGTTTAGTATGGACGATTCTAAGCGTGGTGGTTCGCCCACTTACTCATGGATCACTCTCTCCAAAAAGATGTCACCCAAGACTAATTTGGAGAGATCTCGCGTGCAAGGGATACCCTATACTTCTGAAGTAGGCTCTATCTTGTATGCGATGTTATGTACCAGACCGGATGTAGCTGACTCACTAGGTGTAGTGATCAAGAATCAATCGGATCTTGGGATAATCAATGGAAGCTGTGGAGTAAATTCTTAAAGTACTTGAGAAGCACTTAAAAGAAAGTTCTTGGTTCCAGCTTCAAGAGTGATAAGTTCGACCGAGAGTCAGTCACAGACATTGTCTTTACCCTCAGTGGAGGGAGGGTATGTTGGAAGAGTTCCAAGCAAGATACCGTGACCTACTACTGATGGAGATCATATAAGTGGGGCCAAGGATATTCCACAAGTACACCCTATAATTGTTCCTAGTCGTGGAAGTATCGAGACAGGGCAACGATACTCCAGAGTAGACTAGCGTATACGCTTCTTGACCTATGTGATGGGCGATGGATGATCCCATATCCATAGGTGTTTGACATCAGAGAAGGTATACAGGTGCTCAGTAGAGACTGGGTACACTGGGCGTACTCGCCGAGAACTCCTAAATGGTATTATACCTATCGTCGGATAGCAGTTCTCTGGTGACACTGGTACAGGTTAGTCTGTAGACCCGAGATCGTCATAGAGTCTTGTGTGATTCCCACTGTGCTTTGATTTTCACCATACCATGGTCAAGAGATCATGCAAAAAGGTGGTTTTTGGGTACAGTCCCGAGTCATATGGAGGCAATGAGCGATAGAAGGGGTTTCGTCTTTCCCAGTATTGGGAGTTGATGTTGCACTATGCTCGATTGGCCATAGCAGGAAATCCCTGGCCAGGTTGCAGAGATTTACTGGTAAGTGTTATCATTAGTTTCTTGAACCGTTATGGACTTCGCATCGGCATGAATTATCAGGCCATTGGGGTCTAACATTATGCCACCCCCAGGTTGTGATATGCGACATAACAGACGAAGAGACTAGACTGTACGGTAGTGTTACTGATTGGATTCACAGGAGTACGAGCATGCTTGCTTTTTGATCTTCTGGTCGCTCAATACTCGGGTGGCCGTTACGTTTAGCAGACCGCTTGCGGCTTGTGGGTGTTTGATATGATCATCACCTACTGCCGGCGTATTGACGAGTCTTTAGAGTCCTACACAGAGGTTTCCTGGTTCATGCGAAACGGAGTAGGAGCACATATGTGATATGTGCGGGACCGAGATTAATGCGTGTATGTGATACTGCATTCTATTCTTGCGATATATGTATCGATTGGTTATATGTGATATAGCCGGGTTATCGGATCAAGTGTTGATTCGATAAAATGATACATTTGATATTAGTCGGTTATATGTGATATAGCCGGATTATTAAATCAAGTGTTGATTTAATAATTTAATGTATAATTATATATTTGATATATTACATTTCATTAACTAGTATTAGCTCACTTAAGATTTCTTTTCTCACTTTTGATACATTGATATATATATGATATATGTTAAATGTATTGTTTTCTTTTTGCACACAAAATATATATATGATATATATTGTTGTGTCATGCTAGGTTACCCATGCAACATGTATGTATGAGACTAACACCATGCTAGGTTAAATGTGGATTAATATTTATTATTAAGTAATTTAAAAGGTTTGGAATTAGTCATGGTGGAGCTTGGAAGAAGCTAATAGAACCATTGACTTAGTCCTCATCTTTTGTCTTGCTTAAGATATTTGTTAACCCAACTTTAATCCTACACCATGGTTTAGTCTCTACAATGGTTTGTTTATGATAAGAACTTACCATGGATGCATTTCTAACCTCATGTTATTGTTCATCACTTCATCTTCTTCCCCATGATTTTTGCTCTCTAGCTTTTGTTCATGTGATGAAAAAGTATGAGAAAAATAAATCTAAAGTGAGCCCACTTCCTACTGCATCATCCTATACTATTAGCCATTTAGTTTAGGGTGTTTTCTTCACTAATCTCACCATTAGTGAAAAGGTAGCATGAGCTCGAGTCTCCTCGACGTAGATCATCTTCGGCCTCGAAGACATTGAGCAAGCTTGTTCGTTTCTTCAAGTGAACCCTCCCTAGAGTCCGGGAGTTCACCATTCGCACTGAAGGGACTACAACATGGAGCTTTAGAAGTGAAGGACCGGTATACAAAGGTTGTATTCCCTCATTCACTTAGTTGTAAAGTGTTTACATATCGTTTCGTCGGATTTTCTAGTTTCGATTCTAGGGTTAGGGTTAGCTAGAATGGCAATTTTTAAATATGGCATGGATGATGCATCCCGAAACCTTGCTGCCGTGCTAGACAACCCTACAGAATGTGTGTGATCTGGCAAATCTGTGTATGTGTAACATGCGCATCAACGGTAATTGTGTAGGTGTACTAGCAAATGATATCATATAGCATTAAATACCGGCACATGGTATGTACATCACGAGGGGTAATATCCTACACAACATGAACAATAAATGGGTATATCTATCTACAAAAGAATCATACGGTCACTTTCTAAATGATACACGTCGTCATTTTGAAAATAGGTATGGTTTAGGTGGCAATCTTTATATCGACGATCCCGCCTCATTACATCCGATATGACAATAATCCTCGATCATCATCCTCAAATAACTAGCGCGGATCAATCATCCAGTATATCTCATCACGTACGGTAATCCATCGTACGGGGTCATCAAACAGAATAGGGAATCTATCGACCTATACAATAATGATGGTACAGATCTAAAGTCTCGTACGACATATTACTCATTATACTCATAAATATATATACACATATATCTCAAATCACATTTGTATAAACGTCATATCTTATTAATTTCACAACACCTATATCTCAATCTCGTGTCGTTTTTATCGATCTCGATCTCATATCATACCATTATCAACTCATACTTGTTCTCTTTCAATTCATACTTATCATGATTCACTTCTCATTTCATATTCTCAAGCAATATATCCATTAGCGTCAACTTAATCATATTTATAACTCATAACATAATCTTCCATATTAATGATTGCGGGGGTGCTTTACAACATCCACCCGACTTCCCCCGTAGATATAATCTACTCATTTGCTAAACTCCTCGCTTAGCCGAAGTCAATGTGCTTCATCGTCTCGGAAGTCCACGCGAAGGTACCTACAATCAATACACATCGAAATGCTATTAAAACAAATATCCGAAAACCGATACGGCACATGAATCGCTTATAGGTTAGAACCTATAGCCTACGCATGCAAAACAACCAAATAACCCTCGTCCGTTAACGTACAAACGGCCAACGACGGAATCCAAATCAAATATAAAAACAGTTTTCAGAATCGGAAAACACAAATCAGCAACTAAGGAAAACACCTCCAGATTTCGCCTCAGGTACAATTAGCAAATTTTGCATATAAGGTTGGTCTAGATATAGGATAAGGAAGCCACATAACAAAAATCGACACTTTCCACCCTGATGTGGCCGCAATTTAAGGCCACCATGATTAAATCTGCGGCCAGAATAGGAGGGGAGGGGCTCGAATTTCTAGGGTAGGTTCCTGGTTGCCTGCACGACTTTCTGTGTTCGCTAAATAATTTTTAGGGTCTCCGGGTTATAGCAGATCTCAATAACACATCACAATTCTCACAAAATACGATATCAGGGAAATTCTAACTCCGTGTTTTTGTTTCTATTCTCTGTTCTTAGCCAATAAAGCGATCTCTAAGGTCTTGCAAACACTCACTACACCTCAAATTAACACTTAACAACAACTTGTAAATTTCCAAAATCACAAAACCTAATCTAAATCAAATTCTAAACTAAACTAGGATATATAACATAACACTAATATAAAGTGAAGGGATTACCTCAATTTGGCAACTTAAGAAAATCCTTGAGTTGCCCATAGTCTTCAAAATCCACACTTGAATGGTTCTAAGGGTTTATGATAGGCTTGTGCATGTTTTTAATGAAGGTGGCATGGGGTTTTGGAAATGATTATGAGATGATACATGGAGGTAAAGAGAATGAAGGAGATGAAGAAAGACTTGAAGAAAACAATGGGGAAAGAATGAGCAGCTAAGTCTCTCCCTCACTTTCTTATGCTCAGTCTCTCACTCTAAAATATCTCCTACACTCACTCTCTTAAATATCTCTTTTTTTCTTTCTCTTTTGTCTCTCACTCTTAACTCTCTTCTTTTTTCTTTTCTTTTCTTTTCTAAATCTCACAACTCACAAGTCACAAACACAATGCATAACATGCACATGACATGGTGCACTAGCCATGGAAAAATGTAAAAATACAGATTTGGTCAAATCGCGATTAGTAGTGCACTAATCGATTTTAATCGAAATTTGCATATTATTAATTTATAAAAATGACAAAATCCAATAAATATCATTGTAATAAAATAAATCATTTTAATCTCCGATTATTTTCCAAATATTGGTATATACTTATAACAATTTACAAAAAACACCTATTCGCAAATCGAATAGTTTTCGCGAAATATATTATTTTAATATTAAATTTCCAAAAATAATATTTTTATATTTTTGAAATGTTACAAGGACTTTCTTGCTCGACATGATAGTATGCTATCTGGTTGCTTTTTATCTTAACATGTACACTTATTGTCTCTCTATTACATGTTGATAAAGCCCTCAGGATGAGTACTTGACTATCAGGATTATGATGCAGATCATACAAGTAGGGCAGAGGTAGTCGGTAAGTACATCCTTCAAATGTTCCTAGTCGTGGGAGTATCGAGACGGGACATCGATATTCCAGAGTAGACTAGAGTATACGCTTCTCGACCCATATGTTGGGCGATGGATGATCCCATATCCATTGGTGTTTGTGATCAGAGAAGGTATATGGGTGCTCAGTGGAGACTTGGTACACTGAATGGACTCGCCGAGAACTCCTAGATGGTATAATACCTATCGTCAGATAGCAGTTCTCTAGTGACACTGGTACAGGTTAGTCTGTCGACCCGAGATCGTCATAGAGTCTTGTGTGATTCCCACTGTGCTTTGATTTCCACCTTACCACGTTCAAGAGATCGTGCAAAATAGTGGTTTTTGGGTACAGTCCCGAGTCACATGGAGGCAATGAGCGATATGAGGGGATTTTGTTTATCCCGGTATTGGGGGTTGATGTTGCGCTATGCTCGATTGGCCATAACAGGAAATCCCTGGCCAGGGTTGCTGAGATCTACTGGTAAGTGTTATCGGTAGTTTCTCATACCGTTATGGACCTTGTATCGGCATGACTTATCAGGCTATTAGGGTCTGACGTTATACGACCCTCCAGGCTGTGATATGCGACCAGATAGCATACTATCATGTCGAGCAAGAAAGTCCTCTTTATATATGTCCAAGCATCCACTATAATATACATCACATGTATAATAATGGCCTCTATGGCATACATATAACTGAAAGAGGTTTCCTAGCTCAAGCAAAACGAAGTAGGGGACATATGTGATATGTGCGGGACCGAGATTAATACGTGTATATGATACAGTATTCTAATCTCACGATATAGGTTATATCTGATATAACCGGATTATTGAATCAAGTGTTGATTCAATAATTTGTTATATGTATTTTTGATATACATATAAATGATATTAGTCGGTTGTATGTGATATAGCTGGATTATTAAATCAAGTGTTGATTTAATAATTTAATATATAATTATATATTTGATATATTAATATATATTAACTAATATTAGCTCACTTAAGAATTTCTTTTCTATAAATATATAAAAATATATATGAGATATATATTAATGTATTTACTATTGTGTCATGCTAGATGATACATTGGATATGGGTGTATGAGACATACCAAACTAAAGATAATTTGGGTGATTAATTATGAAGAGAAAAATCAAAATTAGGTGGAAATTAGCATGGCTAAAGATGCTTGTGGAAGCATGTAGAAGCCTTGACTTAGTCCACTAATTTTGTTTTACTCTAGATATTTATTAACCCAACCATTATCTTAAGCCATGGTTAAGTCTAAACAAATATCTCTTGAGATATTTTTTCACCATGGTTCATCACTTGATCATCTTCTTCATCTCATTTTATTTTTCTAGCTTTTGATGAGGTGAAGAAAGAAAGAGAAAAAAATAATTCTAAAGTGAGCGAAATTCCTACTTCATCAATCTATACCAAACTAGCCATTTAGTATAGATTGTTTACTTCACTATTTCCTCAATTAGTGAAGAGATAGCTTGAGTTAGAGATTCCTCAAGGTAGATCATTTTCGGCCTTGAAGATCCTTAAGAAAGCTCGTTCGTTTTGCCAGGTGGAGCCTAAGAAGAGTTCGGGGACCACTACTTGAAGCTAATGGACTACTACATGGAGCTTTAGAAGTGAAGGCCCGGTCTACAAATGTAACGTTTTGAAAATCGTTTCGGTGAAATTTCGGAAAAATCGGTAAAATAAGGGGATTTTCTGTAAAAAGTCAAAATACAAATATATTTATTATAAAATTAAATATACATATTCTAGCTATGTAATTGCTAGTATTTGGTGTTTATTGAGCTACTGATAAAATTTCTAATTTTCTGAAATTTTTTCCGAAATTAATTATTTTAATATTATTTTAAGCCGTCACCAATACATTTAATTAGGGAAAATTACAAATTTGAATGGGTTGAAACAAATTTTGTGCATCATAGCACATTAAACGAAATTTATCATGTTGTTTTTGAAATGAAAAGAAATTCCATGATGGTTCTAAAATTTAAAGGAAAAGGCTAAATGGAAAAGGGAAAATTAAAGGTTATTATAAGGAATATGAAACATGGGCTTGTTGTTTGAGCTTTGGGCTTTGTTTACTTGAAATTTCCCACACACACACACACACTCACTCCCCAACATGGGCTGGCCGAAATCAGCAGAATTCCCTCCCCCCCCCCCCCCCAAGTTTTCCCCAAATGCAAGTCTAAAAGTAAAGAAAACAATGAATTAAAATAAAAGAATAACTTGTAAGTATGGGCCTTGTTGCCTTTGACTTTCAACACCTCATTCCCTCTCTCATCACCCCCCTCCCCCCCAAATTGGCCGAAACCCCTCACTCTCACTACAGCAGCCCCTCCTCCCCTCTTCTCCTCTCATTTTCCATCAAAAATTCACCAATTTCCATCGAAAATCAAAGCTAAAATTCAAATCAAAGCCCTACCCATTTTCCCTAATCTCTTTTAGCATGGATCTTGGTGCAAAGATTTCAATTTGTAGGGTAAGTTTCATGTTGATCTCAAGATGGTTGTGAGGTATAAATCTTGTCCTTTTTTTTGTGTTGTTTGTTATTACTTCAAATTAAGTTAACGAAGGGTTTAGTTTAGGTTTTAAATTTCAAGTCCAAATTCAAAATTTGGGTTTGTGAAATTTAAGTGAGGGTTTTGTTCTGGAGTTGAATGGTGATCAATTGTGAATGGTTATGTGATGTATTTTTGTATCTTAGGACGTGCAAAATGTAATCTTCTTGCTTCGTGCTAATTGTAACACTAAAATATCCAATTTAGTTTATTTAAGCAAACTAGGTTTTAGCTTGTAGTTGCAAATGGATGATTTAAAATCTAATTAAGATTTTGATGACTTTATTAACATTTTAATTTATTGTTTAGCAACTTAGATTATGAAAAACCAAGCTTAATTGTAAAATTGTGAATTTTACTTTAAAAAGAGTTAAAATCGATATTTGTTGCAAACTTGAATTTTGAGTTAATGATATTTAGTGAGATTAAAAATATAGAGGTGATTTGTATGACCTAATTATGATATTAAGTGAGCATTTTGGCCATTAGAATCGTTAAAATATTTAGTTTGGGTAAAACATCAAGTTTTGAATCGAAATAGGAATTTGTGCTAACTAGGTTTTTGGAAAATAAAACGATTTGTTTAATTTTATGGTTTTGATGAATTAAACCCTATTTCTTATATAATTAGTGAGTTTTGAAATCACGATTGGTGTGTTTGGGTTTTCTCGATGGTTTGACGTTTGTACATCGACATCGAGGGTTGGTTTGGATATTCTTGCATGCGTAGACGATAGGTTTTGACCTATGCGTGATACGCGTGCGGAATTGGTTTTCGTATACCGTTTCGACTTCGGATTTCATTTTTATGCGTTATGATACGTGGTGACATGTAGGTGCCCCAGGTGGACTTCGAGACGACAAGCAAGCGTGTAGCGACGTCGGAACCGGCGAGCGCAGATCAGGTGAGTAGATTTATATCTACGGGGAGAAGTCGGGTGGATGGCGTATAGCACCCCCGCAGTTCGTGGTGACGTATACGAATACGTATGCACACATATATTTATTATATGTTGTTTGAGTAGATTGATGAAGATGGATTTTGGTGTTCTTGGATTGGTTTAGTGTAGTTGTGAAACCCTAGAGTAGGGGTTGCACCCATACACGCACGCACGCACATACTTTCATACATTCTTTCTTTTACATGTGCGTATATGGGAATATATATTTATGTGTTCACATGGGTATGGAACTATGTGTTCATATACTGAATTTGAGGATAGTACTTGGGATTTGAGATGAGTCGATGAGATTTGATTTGAGGCTGTGAGATCGGTGATATGGCAGGGTTTGTATTTGAGATACGACATGATGTTGTAGCGGGTCCTTTGACGTAGTGTTTCACACACGTGCATGCATACTTAGGCGGTATCAGTATTGTACTAGACATAGATCAGTACCCTGGATTATGATCTTTGATAAAGAGGATACCAGATGAATAATGTAATGAATGTGATATTGACCGTACCCAGATTTGGGATGTCGTACGACGGATTTACGTAAGAACTATATATTGATGTTTGATCCGCACTCTTGACTTGGGAATATCTGATTATAGATATGGTATCGGATGTGATATTATCGAGGAGGGATCACCGACTAATATATATATATATATATATATATATATATATGTATCGACTCAGATGTTAGGCGGTTTCCTTACCTTCAGTTAGCTTGTTAGTTCAGCCGTATAGTTTAGTGTAGTTGTTAGACTAGGATAGATTTCTACCTATTTCAAAACTAACGGATCGTGGGTATTTTAAAAGACAGGTCAAGAGATTCTACGGATATTTCAAAAGACGTATCTTTTCTTAAAAACACCGTAGCCCTTATTTTCAAAACCCCACGATTCGTGTTATTTCAAATGGCACCACTGTGGAACTCGTATTTTATTAAATGCAGATTAGTTATCATTGTGTTTAGTATTCAGCTTCTGCATATTATTGTTGTTCGCTCAGCATCGCATACTTATTTTGTGATTCATATACCGTTATTAATATCATGCTGCTAGGACACCAGAACCATTACCGATGACGCGTATGTACCACGTACACTTACTTACCGGCTCACACACATCTTCATCGGTAATTTCCATGTCACGAACACTTTAGAAAATACTATTTCATTGACATAGTTTGTTAGCTAATAGTTTAGACATGATATTAGTGTACTTGCCTTATATGCTAGTTTAGACATTGTAGGTATTACTTGCTACTTCATGCATGTTATTATTCACTGTTATGCCGCATTCATGGATTTTTATGCCTATATTCACTGTTTACATGCTATTGAGGATTTGGATTCGGATTTTCATGAGATTTCTTGGATTTGGGGGAAAACCGCAAAAACATTTATAAACTTCTTTTCTCTCTCTTTTTAAATGAAAAGTGCGGTTTTCCCATGATGTATAAGTCGTCCACCATGAGTTTACTGATGGATTTCGAGACCCGATTCGAGGAGTTGGATGAACCGTTTCGGGTACATGGTGGGCCCGGTAAGGTACCCCCGGACAAGAAGTTCGAGTAGTAGACGATGAGCCTGGCTGAGGAAGACTACCTACCGGTGATTTTACCCAACGTATCGGATATCCGGAGGATACCGTCGTGGTCTTGAGATTGATGGTAGGGGCCTGTCCGGACTGACGGCGTCCTAGATAGTGAGATTGAGACATTGAGATTTTGAGACATCGAGGTACTGAGATTGATGATCCAGGCCAGTCCGGATAGCCGGAGCCTGAGATATTGAGATATTGGGATTTATGTTTTGTGTCGATGCTAGACACTATTTATGCTGATTTCATTTATAATACCTCATTTGGAAAATACAGAAATCTCACTAAATTATGAAAGCAGTTTCTTCATTTACATGTATTCTGTTTTCATGCATTCATACCTCATCCATAAGATATATTGCTACCTGAGGCACTGACACGAGCACTCGGTATTACCGTTGTTTAGAAGTATACCCTAGCCATTGTTATAGGCTGCAGATTATATATTTGGGGATATATTATGATCGTATGACTTAGGATTGCGTGGTTCATGCGATTTTTGATCGTAGATGTTTTCTACTCATGAGTTGGCAACTCATCCCCGTTGTACCACAGTTTCTTGCAGGTTTTGCCGTACAGGTTTCATTACGGCTTTGCTAGCACTGCTTCTTTTTCGGGTGACTTGCTAGTAGGTGGGTTTACTTATATCGTACCCATCATTATACCTTGTATATTATTATTCTGTTGTATCTAGAAGTTCCATCAACCAAACATGTATTTATTTCAGAGATAGAGACCAGTGATGTTTATTCTTTCGACCTTAGAGTCGGGCGTTGTATTTCTATGGATTTCTTGCTGTTTTGAGTTTCGTTTTGAGTTTTGATCCTCGCCCTTGGCATTGTATATTATATTGCGTGCGTGGTTATGACCGTCGATTGACGAAGAGCTAGCTCCCGCTTGGGGATGCCTTTTTATTTATTTCGTATACTATTCATGTTGTATCCCGTTTGGGGGCCAGTATTTATAAAGGAGACTCTGCCGAAATTTTCAGGAAATATTTGATGTTTTTAAAAATGCATAATTCGGCTTATGCTATTAAAACTACTTGCTTTAAGTTGGTTTTTCCTTCACTCTACTACTTTCTTAGTTTGGATTTCTGGGTTTTCGGCTTACTTAGATTACGTACGCCTCGAGACGTTTCGTAATTTATGTACCGGTCATGTTCTGTACTTTCGGGTCGTGACAAAGTTGGTATCAGAGCGTTAGGTTTTACCTTCGGAGTGTAGGATGACCCTTGGTTGATGGAGTAGGTGAGTAAAGTAGAGTGACGTACCGTCGGTATGTTCCGCGGCATACTTACGATACGCTACTCCGCTTAAGGAGCCTTATGATATACATTTCCTTGCACAGTATTATATTCCTTCTTATGATATAGCCTCATCGGTACCAGTTATGGTTTTGCTGCCACGATTACGGGCAGGGAGAGCTACGACTGGATTGCGGTCAGCGCGAGCTCGTCACGAACGAGGACTGACCAGGGCGTAATTCCGGCGACACACGATTGCAGAGATGTGTCTTTTTATTGTGTTTTTGCGCCACGAGCGTTTGATGGATCGCGGTATGAGATTACTCGGACGTGCAGATCAGCACCAGAGGATTGAGCCACTGATAGAGGCCAGCCAGATTTTGATGACCGTTGATGTATTGCTTATTCATGATGATTGAGGCACTGTTCAGTGTGTAGACGAGTGAGCCAGATGTTGCTGCGAACGACGAGATATCGCCCTAGATGTTGGAGCTATTGCAGTACGAGTTGTACTTAGAGATGATAGCAAGTCGGTAGTCATCGAGGGTGAATGACTAGGACATGTAGTTCGTTCGCTACCCCGATGCGAGGTCATCAGATAGATTGATTCCAGCTAGAGACGACTTCACGCGGATACGTTGAGAGTCGATAGAGACGATCGAATGTCAGAAACCTATTATTCCAAGTTTAAAGTATTCGGAAAGACATGCATGCAATTCTATGGACCCTGTAGAAGAATGAAACCCTAACTCGACATAATGATTGTGTGAAAGCCTTTGAACCTTAGGGTTTGCGGCAGTTCCGCGGCGCCATTAGTGTGGCTTTGGTTTGCCCTTCTACGGCTGGACCACCGATGCTGTGGTATGTACTCGATACTATTGAACTGTACCCAAGATGTTGAGCTCTTGGGGGATTATGAGGTTTTGACGAATCGATCAGAGGGTTCGACTTCCTTCGGATGCTAGATGGTGAGATGCATTTCTTGGGAGACTCCAGATACGAGGATAGCCGTTGGGAGCTTAGTCCATGCAGCCACAACGAGACGAGTCCGAAGCAGTCGACATTGGAGGAAAGTGGAGTAAGAGGTTCGTACGAGATCTTGATGAGATGACGTTCCACTCCGCCGACATCAGAGATGCGATACGCATGCCGAGGCATTGTACTTGGATGTACCTTCCAGAAGGAGTCGCGATGAGTATGCAGCCATTACGGAACAAGAAACAGATATAGTAAAGGACGATGACTTCCGGACAGTTCGGCAGAGACGAGATTTGGGATAGACCTCGACGGGACTTTTCTGGAATAAATTACGAGAAGACTCGGACCCAGGAGTGGTCATGTTACGCACAACGGCAGGCCATAGTTCATGATCGTCGACGAGACATGCTATGAGTGACCATGACAGTTTGCCAGAGATTCTTAAAGGATGTGCTTGAGCGAGACTATTCCGCCATATTTGATTTCGGTATTTTGGGCGGTTTATTTGCATGATTGATTTTGATGATGGAGTTTCATGATATTTGTTTTCATGCACTATGGTTGCACCTACTGAGTATTTACGATTTTTGCACAGTTGTTCCACCTGATATCGTTTTCGTGCCTTGGTTTCATATGTTTATGATTTTATGTGTTCATACAGTGAGTTGATTTTGTGCATATGTACGCACACGATTTGGTTTTTGCACTCGGTATAGTTCACATATGCTTGCAGTGCAGTGATACGCATTTTGTGCACTACAGTTGCACTGGACTTCGATTTCGATGGTGATGTTCGATATTTGTTTTGTGCACCTTGTGCACCTGATTGGATTTTACGCATGTTCGGCGCTTGATATTGTATTTCATGATTTCGTGCATGATGGATGCACCTGGTTTGGGTTTTCGCGCATATTGGGCACATGTTATGAGATACGATTTTTGTGCATACCAGATGCATTAAATCGAGATTCTTCGTGCATGTCAGATGCACCTGTTTTTGCTGTCAGGCACACCTGTTGCCCTTAACAGATGTTTCGTGCACACCCGATGCACTTAGATGTTGTTTCTGTGCATATGTATGGCATATTCATGGATTTCGATTTCCGTGGGCACCAGACGCACTTGGCATTCATATATATATTTGTGACTGATTTATGTTGGAGCAGTATATTTTATGATGTTTGCTATTTGGTTTAGTACTGAGCAGGACTAGTCACAGGACAGTATCTGAGTATTTTTTTTGCATGCTTTGATAGTTATCGAGGGGATTTTCAAAGAAGAGCTATAGTCTCAGTATTTACCTGTGTGTCCGAGATGACACGAAACATTTATAAAGGAAACGCTTCTGAAATTGTTTTCAAAATGGCGGGACGTGTATGTTAAACAATGGATATATATATATATAGTTATTTTCTCACAATGGACGTCCACCACTGTGCAGTGATATACACATCGCACAACGATTTGAAAAAGGTTTGGCATGCATTGGTTCCAGATGTTTTAATGATGTATATCATAATGATTTTCATTTTGGATTTAGACATTGTGTCTTCACCATTACTCCGATGATTGCGGGGTGCTGGATGGAGTTTTGATTTTGAGTTATATGCTCATTTTTCATGCGCATGCGCTGCGCTACGATTTGTTTTATGTATTTATGATTTCGGAGCCCCGACGACTTGATGGTTTTGCTTACATGTTTTAGTATTTGGGGGGAGTTTTGATTTAAATCCGGGGACCGAATTTCTTTAAGTGGGAAAGATTGTAACGTTTTGAAAATCGTTGCGGTGAAATTTCGGAAAAATCGGTAAAATAAGGGGGTTTTCTGTAAAAAGTCAAAATACAAATATCTTTATTATAAAATTAAATATACATATTCTAGCTATGTAATTGCTAGTATTTGGTGTTTATTGATCCACTGATAAAATTTCTAATTTTCTGAAAAAATTTCCGAAATTAATTATTTTAATATTATTTTAAGCCGTCACTAATACATTTAATTAGGGAAAATTACAAATTTGAATGGGTTGAAACAAATTTGGTGCATCATAGCACATTAAACAAAATTTATCATGTTGTTTTTGAAATGAAAAGAAATTCCATGACGTTTCTAAAATTTAAAGGAAAAGGCTAAATGGAAAAAGGAAAACTAAAGGTTATTATAAGGAATATGAAACATGGACTTGTTGTTTGAGCTTTGGGCTTTGTTTACTTGAAATTTCCCACACCCACACCCACACTCACCCTTCCCCCCCCTACCATGGGCTGGCCGAAATCTGCAGAATTCCCCCCCCCCCCAAAGTTTTCCCCAAATGCAAGTTTAAAAGTAAAGAAAACAATGAATTAAAATAAAAGAATAACTTGTAAGTATGGGCCTTGTTGCCTTTGACCTTAAACACCTCATTCCCTCTCTCCTCACACACCCCCCCAAATTGGCCAAAAACCCTCACTCTCACTGCAGCAGCCCCTCCTCCCCTCTTCTCCTCTCATTTTCCATCAAAAATTCACCAATTTCCATCTAAAATCAAAGCTAAAATTCAAATCAAAGCCCTACCCATTTTCCCTTATCTCTTTTAGCATGGATCTTGGTGCAAAGATTTCAATTTGGAGGGCAAGTTTCATGTTGATCTCAAGATGGTTGTGAGGTATAAATCTTGTTCTTTTTTTTGTGTTGTTTGTTATTACTTCAAATTAAGTTAACGAAGGGTTTAGTTTAGGTTTTAAATTTCAAGTCCAAATTCAAAATTTAGGTTTGTGAAATTTAAGTGAGGGTTTTGTTTTGGAGTTGAATGATGATCAATTGTGAATGGTTATGTGATGTATTTTTGTATCTTAGGACGTGCAAAATGTAATCTTGTTGCTTCGTGCTAATTGTAACACTAAAATATCCAATTTAGTTTATTTAAGCAAACTAGGTTTTAGCTTGTAGTTGCAAATGGGTGATTTAAAATCTAATTAAGATTTTGATGACTTTATTAACATTTTAATTTTTTGTTTAGCAACTTAGATTATGAAAAACCAAGCTTAATTGTAAAATTGTGAATTTTACTTTAAAAAGAGTTAAAATCGATATTTGTTGCAAACTTGAATTTTGAGTTAATGATATTTAGTGAGATTAAAAATATGGAGGAGATTTGTATGACCTAATTATGATATATAGTGAGAATTTTGGCCATTAGAATCGTTAAAATATTTAGCTTGGGTAAAACATCAAGTTTTGAATCGAAATGGGAATTTGTGCTAACTAGGTTTTTGGAAACTAAAACGATTTGTTTAATTTTATGGTTTTGATGAATTAAACCCTATTTCTTATATAATTAGTGAGTTTTGAAATCACGATTGGTGTGTTTGGGTTTTCTCGATGGTTTGACGTTTGTACATCGACATCGAGGGTTGGTTTGGATATTCTTGCATGCGTAGACGATATGTTTTGACCTATGCGTGATACGCGTGCCGAATTGGTTTTCGTATATCGTTTCGACATCGGATTTGGTTTTTATACGTTATGATACGTGGTGACATGTAGGTACCCCGGTGGACTTCGAGACAACAAGCAAGTGCGTAGCGACGTCGGCACCGGTGAGCGCAGATCAGGTGAGTAAATTTATATCTACGGGGAGAAGTCGGGTGGATGGCGTATAGTACCCCTGCAGTTCGTGGTGACGTATACGAATACGTATACATACATATATTTATTATATGTTGTTTGAGTAGATAGATGAAGATGGATTTTGGTGTTCTTGGATTGGTTTAGTGTAGTTGTGAAACCCTAGAGTGGGGGTTGCACCCATACACACACGCACACACCTACTTTCATACATTCTTTCTTTTACATGTGCGTATATGGGAATATATATTTATGTGTTCACATGGGTATGGGACTATGTGTTCATATACTGGATTTGAGGATAGTACTTGGGATTTGAGATGAGTCGATGAGATTTGATTTGAAGCCGTGAGATCGGTGATATGGCAGGGTTCGTATTTGAGATACGACATGCCGTTGTTGCGGGTCCTTTGATGTAGTGTTTCACACACGTGCATGCATACTTAGGCGGTATCAATATTGTACTAGACGTAGATCAGTACCCCGGATTATGATCTTTGATAAAGAGGATACCAGATGAATAATGTAATGAATGTGATATTGACCGTACCCAGATTTGGGATGCCGTACGACGAATTTACGTACGTGCTATATATTGATGTTTGACCCGCACTCTTGACTTGGGAATATCTGATTATAGATATGGTATCGGATGTGATATTATCGAGGCGGGATCACCGACTAATATATATATATATATATATATTTATATATATGTATGTATGTATGTATCGACTCAGATGTTAGACGGTTTCCTTACCTTCAGCCAGCTTGTTAGTTCAGCCGTATAGTTTAGTGTAGTTGTTAGACTAGGTTAGATTTCTACCTATTTCAAAACTAACGGATCGTGGGTATTTTAAAAGACAGGTAAAGGGATTCTACGGATATTTCAAAAGACGTATCTTTTCTTAAAACCACCGTAGCCCTTATTTTCAAAACCCCACGATTCGTGTTATTTCAAATGGCACCACTGTGGAACTCGTATTTTATTAAATGCAGATTAGTTATCATTGTGTTTAGTATTCAGCTTCCGCACATTATTGCTGTTCGCTCCGCATCGCATACTTATTTTGTGATTCATATACCGTTATATATCATGCTGCTAGGACACCAGCACCATTACCAATGACGCGTATATACCACGTACACTTACTTGCCGGCTCACACACATCTTCATCGGTAATTGCCATGTCATGAACACTTTAGAAAATACTATTTCATTGGCATAGTTTGTTAGCTAATAGTTTAGACATGATATTAGTGTACTTGCCTTATATGCTAGTTTAGACATTGTAGTTATTACTTGCTATTTCATGCATGTTATTATTCACTGTTATGCCGCATTCATGGATTTTTATGCCTATATTCACTGTTTACATGCTATTGAGGATTTGGATTCGGATTTTCATGAGATTTCCTGGATTTGGGGGAAAACCGCAAAAACATTTATAAACTTCTTTTCTCTCTCTTTTTAAATGAAAAGTGTGGTTTTCCCATGATGTATGAGTCGTCCACCATGAGTTTGCTGATGGATTTAGAGACCCGATTCGAGGAGTTGGATGAACCGTTTCGGGTACATGGTGGGCCCGGTAAGGTACCCCGGGGCAAGAAGTTCGAGTAGTAGACGATGATCCTGGCAGGGGAAGACTACCTACCGGTGATTTTACCCGACGTGTCGGATATCTGCAGGATACCGTCGTAGTCTTGAAATTGATGGCAGGGGCCGGTCCGGACTGACGGCGCCCTAGATAGTGAGATTGAGACATTGAGATTTTGAGACATCGAGGTACTGAGATTGATGATCTAGGCCGGTCCGGATAGCCGGAGCCTGAGATATTGAGATATTGGGATTTATGTTTTGTGTCGATGCTAGACACTGTTTATGCTAATTTCATTTATGATACCTCGTTTGGAAAATACAGAAATCTCACTAAATTATGAAAGCAGTTTCTTCATTTACTTGTATTCTGTTTTCATGCATTCATACCTCATCCATATGATATATTGCTACCTGAGGCACTGACACGAGCACTCGGTATTACCATTGTTTAGAGGTATACCCTAGCCATTGTTATAGGCTGCAGATTATATATTTGGGGATATATTATGATCGTATGACTTAGGATTGTGTGGTTCATGCGATTTTTGTTCGTAGATGTTTTCTACTCACGAGTTGGCAACCCACCCCCGTTGTGCCACAGTTACTTGCAGGTTTTGCCGTACAGGTTTCATTACGGCTTTGCTGGCACTGCTTCTTTTTCGGATGACTTGCTAGTAGGTGGGTTTACTTGTATCGTACCCATCATTATACCTTGTATATTATTATTCTGTTGTATCTAGAAGTTCCATCAACCAAACATGTATTTAGTTCAGAGATAGAGACCAGTGATGTTTATTCTTTCGACCTTAGAGTCGCGCGTTGTATTTCTATGGATTTCTTGCTGTTTTGAGTTTCCTTTTGAGTTTTGATCCTCGCCCTTGGCGTTGTATATTATATTGCTTGCGTGGTTGTGACTGTCGATTGACGAAGAGCTAGCTCCCGCTTGGGGATGCCTTTTTATTCATTTCGTATACTATTCATGTTGTATCCCGTTTGGGGGCCAGTATTTGTTGGATATATATGCCCTAGAGGCCTTCATTGTATAAGATGCTGGGGATATGTATGTACATGACAGTCTTGCTTAATATGATAGTATGCTATTTGGTTTGTCTTTATCTTAACATATGATATATTTTGCGTAGTATTCATATATATATACATGTTGATAAAGCCCATAGGGTGTTTTGCCTGACTACCGGCGTTGTGATGGCAGTCATACTTGTGGGAGCTGGATAGTCAATAAGCACATCCTTAGATGTCCCTGGTCGCAGGAGTATCGAGACTAGGCATCGATACTCCGGAGTAGACTAGTGTATACATATCTAGACCCTGAGGAGGGGCGATGGATTGGTCCCACAGCCATTGGTGGAGTGCACCTAAGATTGTATACAGATGCTCACTGGGTGTGAGTACACCGGACAGGACTCGCCGAGAACTGACTGGATGGTATTTATACCTAACGTCAGATAGCAGTTCTCAGGTGACATGTGTGCAGATAGTCCGTTGACTTAAAGTCGTCACTTGTCTCGTGTGAGTTCCCACTATGCTTTGATTACTACCCTACCACGGTTCAAAGGAGTCGTGCAAACAGGTTTTAGTTGGGCACAGTCCCGAGCCACGTGGAGGCAGTGAGTGACTGTTATGGATTCGTCTCTCCCGGTATAGGGAGTTGATATCGCACGGTGATCGGTTGGTCATTACCATAAGTCCCTGGCCAGGGCTGATTGAGAATTACTGATAGACTGATCAGTAGATTCTCGGATGGTAATTGAGCCATGCTGACCCGACTTGTACGGTTATTAGGGGTCTGACGTTTACCACCTCCCTAGACCATACATGCGATACTCTTAGACGAACAGACCAGACTACACGGATATTGTCACGGACTGGCTCAGTAGGAGTTCGGATGAGTATCCTCATCGGCCTTTTTATCGACATCTACCTGGGGACCGTTACGTACAGCTAGTGCCGCTTGCGGTCTGTGGTTAAACCCACTGCCCGCGTAGTCGTCGAGTCTTTAGAGTCCCACACAGAGTTTTCCTAACTCCAGGCGAAACGATATAGAGGTCGTACGGTTTTACGACAAGGGTTCGGACGAATACGTGTTTAAACGCACGTACGACATTCGGACAGTTTTTACTAGACGGCTTTGGTTTAAGCCAGATTCTAGTATCAGGTTATTGGATTTATACAGTCTAAAGTTTTTCCGTGTTTTCACGGATGGGAGGGGCGTTCTCGTAATTTCCGGGAAGCTTCTAGAAGCTTGGTGACTTGAGGGGTTTAGGTGGCATTGTCATTAAATGATATTGTGACTCATAATGTGTGATTCATTATGTCATTAATGCATTATTAAATGCTTAATGACTCACATAGTGAATCACTCATAATACATTTATGTAGCATGATGAATAATCTCTTTTTATTCATTTATTGATTTATTCATTATGCTTTATATATCAAGTGAGAAACAATTTCATATATATAATTCTAGTTCACCTTCTCTCTCCTCAAGCTCACTCTTTCTTCAAGCTCTAATCCTACCACTCATGAGTTGAGAACAAGGATTAGAAAAGACTAAACATCCCATAACCTAACTGTATATGATCTAAGTTCCTTTGATTTGCAACTAGAGAAACTTAGTTACCTCAAGTTTTGAGGTGAAGCTTGGATTAGGGTTCTCGGGTGGATCATCTATCACTTAGAGGAGGTCGAGGAGGACGAAGAGATCGTAAAGAAGAAGGACACGATTCATTAGGTATAATCTCTTTACATAGTAGCTAAGAACTTCTATGGTAGTTGTTAATTATCGTTTAGCAAAGATCTTCGGTTAGTCGATGTATGCTTCAAGAACAAGATCGTTTTTCATATTTCCGCCTCCCCGCAACTCGTGGGGTGTTGCACATCGACTTACAGTGGTATCATAGCCTCACTAAACAATAATTAACTCACTTGCAAAGTCGTATGAATTTCGAACGCAAAACAAACCGGAAAAAATATCGTATTCACATAGTTTCTGTCGATTTTAAATCGAGGTCCAAAAATTTTTCAGGGACCTCCAGAATAACCTACATGGAAACCTAAGAACACTGGAGAAATTTGGGTGCATGAATCGGCCAACACACCGCGGAACCGCGGCCGATCCCACCGATCCGCCGTGGATCCGCGGCCGAGTTCAACCCGATTCACCCCAAATCTCCCCAGTTATTCTTCTGTGAATATTTTGTCTTTTCTGAAATGTTTATTTTTTGCTCAGGGCTCAAGTTTACAGAGAAGTTTTGGAGCAGAATCTAATGGGTTTGATCGATCGAAATTATACGATGTTTGCTTGTTTGATTATATCTGTGAACTGTATTATGTGTTCGTAAACCTCCCCTAACTGCTAGTAAGTCGGTTGGCAGGGGGTTGCACATATCTGTAATGTTTTAACTGTTTGTGATTATGAATTGTATTGGATTGTTGTGATAATTAGCCAGGGTTTTGTGATGGGTTATTGTATTAATTCATTCGATGTAATTGTAATAAGTTATAATATTATTTTGTGGGGCACATCCAGCTTGCGGTTGTAGCCACCGTTGTATTATTTCTTTTTACTGTTTTTGCTCCTAGGATAGACCCAAGGTGGGGTGCACAAACTACCGGGTATTTCGAAGTGTTTAGTGGCCTACTCACGTTGTTGAGGGAGACCGCTTCACTTCGGGTGCTTGACGGGTAGTTTGCCGTACCCGTAGGGGTCTGGGGTGGGGTAATGGCTATTCATCACAACTGTGTAATCCGTCTTTTCTTACAGGCTCAAAAGAAACGCGGATTGCTTACATATCCAATAAAGTTAATCTGTGATCTGGAATGCCTATTATTGCGTCTGACGAATATACAATATCTATATATGATAGCTATTTAGACGTCACTTATGTTTTACACCCGCACTAGCCAAGCCCTCGCTCTGCTGTTAGTTAAGTAACCTAACGGGTGATGACGGGACCCCGTGGCGAATGCGGATGGCATAAGAGGACGTTGTATTTTCGTTGTTATCTGTAATGATAGGTTAAAGATGGGACGCATTATTTTTTAATGCAAAGAAAAATAAAATCTAAACTGAATCGTTGGAACAATTTCAAAACCACTCGGTTTTCATCAAAAGCAAATTTTAAATGCGGAGCTTAAACCACTCCTTTTAATAAAGGCTATCATAGTTCCTTCGATCATATCAAGTTCACCACGTTAACGGTTTTTTGTCAAAAAACCATCCGTAACCCTCCGTCGTTTCAAATAGACAACACATCATATTCATGCTATGCTTGTTCGCGTACGTCAAGGCATAGTGGATGGTAGCAGTGTGTTTGCTTATTTGTTGAAAAGATAGATGCATTAGTATAGGACAGACGTACAGCCTTGTTGGCCTACGTCAAGGGCATGTATGATGTACCTAAATTAATCAAGACAACGACGGGTAGAACTTGACTTGCGTCTTATGATTTGTTGGCCTACGTCAAGGTCATAAGAGCTTGGGGTAAAAACTCACATCGGGAGTTTCAAACATAAAGGAAACTTGCAGATTTAGCATACCTTCTAGAGTGTGGTGACTAGAGTGGCTTCCATCTAGTACATCATGCAATGATAGTTGGATCCCGATCCCACTGATGAGTAGGATTACTCTCGGGAAATTTTCTCACTTAACAATCAATGCTATAAACCAAGTAGGTGTCCAGAAAGGTGTTAGAGGGACTACGCCTCCAGGTAAAAGAGGTTATTTAATTAAGGAACTTCGCGAAAGCGTTGGAAAACCTCCCTCGAAGTACCAACACCGGCCTGGCTGAAAGGTTAAGCAAGTATTGTGACGTGTGATTAAATCTTGACTAGTTCTTCTTTTAGGTTTTGAAGAAGGATTTGAGGGAACAGTGGGAGCCATCCTGTTTAGATAAACTAATAACCAATCTAAACTTGCAAGAAGCATATGCTGAGTGTTTTCTTTTTTCTCTCTCTAGCAGCTACCATGACAGGACTAAAACTATTACTTGAAAAAAATATGCTGACCGGGCAGAACTATAAAGATTGGCTAAGGAATGTCAACATTGCACCGACTTATGACAAAGAAGCATATGTTACCACCGCTGTTCCTCCCCTTATCCCAGGACCAGATTCCTCAGTTGTGGACAAGGAAGTTCACAAAAACTGGGATCTAGATTGTGAGCAAGCTAAGTGTATCGTGCTGGCGTCCATGAACAATGAACTCCAGAAACAGCACGAGAGTATGGATATTATATCCATCTTTCTCCATGTCAAGGAATTATATGGAGAGCACTCCCGTATCGCGATGTACGAGACCTCAAGGAAACTCTTCCAGATGAGGTTAGCTCCAGGATCGCCTGTAGGAGAGCACGTCCTCAAAATGATCAACCTCATTGAGGAACTCGCAAACCTGGGATGCGTGCTAGAGAATGATTTGTATATCGACTTGATTTTGCAGTCCCTTCCCTATACCTTCTCTCAGTTCGTGCTTAGCTTCAACATGCACGAAATGGAAGCTGATCTTCCAAAGCTCCTCAACATGTTGAGGGTAGCAGAGACCTCCTTGAAAAAGGAGAAGACCCCCGTTCTGTATGTTGGCCAATCATCCTCTTCTAAATCTAAAGCGAAAGCTAAAGGGAAGAAGAAGATGAAAGCCACCAAACCGAAGGGTGGGGTCAAGAAGGTGCAGGGAACGAACAAGGCAGGAAGGGTGAAAGCGGATATAAACGAATGCTTTTATTGTCACAAGCAAGGGCACTGGAAGAAGGACTGTATAGCCTTCAAAGCCAAGGACAAGAAGCAAGCTGTTGCTTCCGCTTCAGGTGTGTTCGTAATCGAAAATTGTCTTTCAGTAAACTCTACATCATGGGCACTTGATACCGGTTCTGGTTCTCACATCTGTAATTCATTGTAGGATCTGAGAAATAGTAGAGTAGTGGGAACAGGTGATATGACTCTCCGGATGGGCAATGGAATGCATGTAGATGCTATTGCAATAGGGGAATATCACCTAGGGTTGACTAGTGGGCACATTTTGGTGTTGTACAGCTATTTTTGTATTCCCAGTATGTTGTGTAATATTATATCAGTATCTTTGTTATCTAATGAAGGATATAATTTTGCGCTTGAAAGAAATGTCATGAACATTCTCCTAAATCAAGAACTGATTGGGTATGACACACTGGAAAACGGAATATACATACTTAATCAACCTCGAATTTTCAATATTCAAAACACACTTAAAAGAAAGGCTCCAGATTCAAATCAAGCCTTCCTATGGAATTGTAGACTTGGTCATATAAACGAAACAAGATTGACTAAATTACATAAAGATGGATATCTAGATCCGTTTGAATATTCATCATATGCAACTTGTCAATCATGTATCAAAGGAAAAATGACCAAAATCTCCGTTCACCGGACACGGAGCAAGAGCCACAGAACTCTTGGGACTTGTACACAGTGATGTATGTGGTCCAATGTCTACACATGCGAGAAGCGGTCACTCCTACTTCATCACTTTTACTGATGACTTCTCTAGATATGGACATGTGTTCTTAATGAAACATAAATCCGAGGCCTTTGAGAATTTTAAGGAGTATAAAAATGAAGTAGAGAAACAAACTGGTAAAAGCATCAAGACACTTCGATCTGATCGAGGTGGAGAATACTTAAGTACCGGTTTCCTTGAATACTTAAAAGAGAATGGAATTCTCTCTCAGATTACTCCGCCTTATACACCTCAGCATAATGGTGTATCAGAAAGGAGGAATCGCACGCTATTAGATATGGTGCGTTCAATGATGAGTAGTGCGGAGTTGCCACTTTCCTTCTGGTGATTTGCTCTAGAATCAGCAGCATACTTATTGAATAGAGTTCCAACTAAGTCTGTTCCTACCACTCCATATGAAATGTGGAGCGGGAAGAGACCATATCTCAAGTATATCAAGATATGGGGGTGTCCGGCATATGTTAAAAAGCATAGACCGGACAAGCTCGAGGCACGATCGGTTTTGTGCAAGTTTGTAGGATATCCCAAACATTCAAGGGGGCACATGGTCTACCACACTGAAGAACAAAAGGTGTTTGTCGCTCGCCACATTGTCTTCTTAGAAAGCGAATTTCTTGCAAAAGAAATTAGTGGGAGCGCGGTAGAGCTGGAAGAAATTCCAGAACCTCAAACTGCTACCGAGGACTTAGTAGAACCTCAGATTTCAATAGAACATGACGAACAAACGCCACTCCGCAGATCTAGTAGGCTTTCTCATCCTCCTGAGAGATACTATGGTTTTCTTCTAGATGGGGATCGAGAGAATTGCATCATCGATGATGATGAGCCTACTAGTTTTCAGCAGGCTATCACGAGTAGTGACTCGGTGAAGTGGCTGGATGCTATGAGATCCGAAATGGAATCCATGTACACCAATAAAGTATGGACTTTAGAAGTTGCTCCTCCTGGGGTGAAACCAGTTGGATGCAAATGGATCTTCAAAAAGAAGATTGGTGCACTTGGACAAGTGGAAACCTACAAAGCTAGACTCGTTGAAAAAGATTTTCGTCAAAGACCAGGATTGGACTATGATGAAACCTTTTCACTGTAGCTATGCTTAAATCCATTCGGATCCTGCTTGCCATTGCTGCCTTCCATGACTATGAAATCTGGCAGATGGACGTAAAAACAGCTTTTCTAAATGGACATTTAGAAGAGAGTGTTTACATGGATCAACCAGAAGGTTTCTTAGACAGTGGGAGCAGCGGAAGAGTGTGCAGGTTGCTTAAATCCATCTATGGATTAAAGCAAGCATCGCGAAGTTGGAACATCTGCTTTGATGAGACAGTCAAAGAATTTGATTTTATCAAAAATGTAGATGAACCATGTATTTATAGGAAGATTGTAGAAGGAGCAGTAGTCTTCCTCGTTTTGTACGTCGACGACATACTACTGATAGGGAATGATGTCCCTATGCTACAATCAGTAAAGCTCTTCTTGTCACGGAAATTCTCCATGAAAGACTTGGGTGATGCAACCTACATTTTGGGCATTAAGATCTATCGTGATAGATCTAATAGAATGTTGGGACTTTCACAGTCCAGGTATATTGACACTATACTAAAGAGATTTAGTATGGAAGATTCCAAGCACGATAATATGCCCGCTTGTCACGGGATCACCCTCTCAAAAGAGATGTCTCCAAAGACTGATGAAGAGAGGGCTCGCATGGGCATTATACCCTATGCTTCGGCAGTAGGATCTATAATGTATACGATGTTATGTACAAGACCAGATGTAGCTTACGCACTTGGTGTGGTAAGCAGGTATCAGTCTGACCCAGGTGAGAAGCATTGGATAGCGGTAAAGAACATTCTCAAGTACCTGAGAAGGACTAAGGAGATGTTCTTGATTTACGGTAATGGGGACCTCCAGGTAGAGGCTTTTACCGACTCCGGCTTCCAAAGTGACAAAGATGATTCTAAATTCATTTCGGGTTTTGTGTTTACCCTTAATGGAGGGACGGTATGTTGGAAGAGTTCCAAACAGGATACCGTCGCAGACTCAACTATGGAGGCTGAGTATATAGCTGCTAGTGAAGCCGCAAAAGAGGCTGTCTGGATGAGGAAGTTCATCTCTGAACTTCAGGTAGTTCCGTCCATTGCCAATCCAATACCTTTGTATTGTGATAACAATGGGGCTGTAGCATTAGCGAAGGAACCGAGGTCCCATCAGAAATCCAGGCATATCTTAAGGCGGTTTCACCTGATCAGGGAGATCGTAGATCGTCGGGAGATCGAGGTACGGAGAGTGGACAAAAGACAACACGGCAGATCCATTCACCAAGGCCATCCCTCAAGTCCAGTTCGAGAGGTTGTTTGAGATGTTGGGCATGCGGTACGCCAACAACTGGATCTAGTGCAGACAGTGGGTACTCATTGCGCCAATTATAGGCCTTAGTGCAAGTGAGAGATTATTGGATATATATGCCCTAGAGGCCTTAATTGTATAAGATGTTGGGGATATGTATGTACATGACAGTCTTGCTTAATATGATAGTACGCTATTTGGTTTGTCTTTATCTTAACATATGATATATTTTGCGTAGTATTCATATATATACACATGTTGATAAAGCCCATAGGGTGTTTTGCCTGACTATCGGCGTTGTGATGGCAATCATACTTGTGGGAGCTGGATAGTCAATAGGCACATCCTTAGATGTCCCTGGTCGCAGAAGTATCGAGATTGGGCATCGATACTCCGGAGTAGACTAGTGTATACATATCTAGACCCTGAGGAGGGGCGATGGATTGGTCACACAGCCATTGGTGGAGCGCACCTAAGATTGTATACAGATGCTCACTGGGTGTGAGTGCACCGGATAGGACTCGCCGAGAACTGACTGGATGGTATTTATACCTAACGCCAGATAGCAGTTCTCAGGTGACATGTGTGCAGATAGTCCGTTGACTTAAAGTCATCATTTGTCTCGTGTGAGTTCCCACCGTGCTTTGATTACTACCCTACCACGGTTCAAAGGAGTCGTGCAAACAGGTTTTAGATGGGCACAGTCCCAAGCCACGTGGAGGCAGTGAGTGACTGTTTGGGATTCGTCGCTCCCGGTATAGGGAGTTGATATCGCACGGTGATCGGTTGGTCATTACCATAAGTCCCTTGCCAGGACTGATTGAGAATTACTGATAGACTGATCAGTAGATTCGCGGATGGTAATTGAGCCATGCCGATACGACATGTACGGTTATTAGGGGTCTAACGTTTACCACCTCCCTAGACCATACATGCGATACTCTTAGACGAACAGACCGGACTGCACGGATATTGTCACGGACAGGCTAAGTAGGAGTTCGGATGGGTATCCTCATCGGCCTTCTTATCAACATCTACCTGGGGACCGTTACGTACAGCTAGTGCCGCTTGCGGTCTGTGGTTAAACCCACTGCCAGCGTAGTAGTCGAGTCTTTAGAGTCCCACACAGAGTTTTCCCAACTCCAGGCGAAACGATATAGAGGTCGTACGGTTTTACGACAAAGGTTCGGACGAATACGTGTTTAAACGCACGTACGACATTCGGACAGTTTTTACTAGACGGCTTTGGTTTAAGCCAGATTCTAGTATCAGGTTATTGGATTTATACAGTCTAAAGTTTTTCTGTGTTTCCAAGGATGGGAGGGGCATTCTCGTAATTTCCGGGAAGCTTCTAGAAGCTTGGTGACTTGAGGGGTTTAGGTGGCATTGTCATTAAATGATATTGTGACTCATATTGTGTGATTCATTATGTCATTAATACATTATTAAATGCTTAATGACTCACATAGTGAATCACTCATAATACATTTATGTAGCATGATGAATAATCTCTTTTTATTCATTTATTGATTTATTCATTATGCTTTATATATCAAGTGAGAAACAATTTCATATATATAATTCTAGTTCACCTTCTCTCTCCTCAAGCTCACTCTTTCTTCAAGCTCTAATCCTACCACTCATGAGTTGAGAACAAGGATTAGAAAAGACTAAACATCCCATAACCTAACTCTATATGATCTAAGTTCCTTTGATTAGCAACTAGAGAAACTTAGTTACCTCAAGTTTTGAGGTGAAGCTTGGATTAGGGTTCTCGGGTGGATCATCTATCACTTAGAGGAGGCCAAGGAGGATGAAGAGATCGTAAAGAAGAAGGACACGATTCATTAGGTATAATCTATTTACATAGTAGCTAAGAACTTCTATGGTAGTTGTTAATTATCGTTTAGCAAAGATCTTCGGTTAGTCGATGTATGCTTCAAGAACAAGATCGTTTTTCATATTTTCGCCTCCCCGCAACTCATGGGGTGTTGCACATCGACTTACAGTATTTACAAAGGAGACTCTGCCGAAATTTTCAGGAAATATTTGATGTTTTTAAAAACGCATAATTCGGCTTATGCTATTAAAACTACTTGCTTTAAGTTGGTTTTTCCTTCACTCTACTACTTTCTTGGTTTGGATTTCTGGGTTTTCGGCTTACTTAGATTTCGTACGCCTCGAGACATTTCGTAGTTTAAGTGCCGGTCATGTTCCGTACTTTCGGGTCGCGACAAAATTGGTATCAGAGCGTTAGGTTTTACCTTCGGAGTGTAGGATGACCCTTGGTTGATGGAGTAGGTGACTAAAGTAGAGTGACGTACCGTGGGTATGTTCCGCGGCATACTGACGATACGCTACTCCGCTTAAGGAGCCTTAGGATGTACATTTCCTTGCACAGTATTATATTCCTTCCTATGATCTAGCCTCATCGGTACCAGTTATGGTTTTGCTGCCACGATTACGGGCAGGGAGAGCTACGACTGGAGTTGCGGTCAGCGCGAGCTCATCACGAACGAGGACTGACCAGGGCGTAATTCCGGCGACACACGATTGCAGAGATGTGTCTTTTTATTTTGTTTTTGCGCCACGAGCGTTTGACGGATCGCTGTATGAGATTACTCAGACATGAAGATCCGCACCAGAGGATTGAGCCACTGATAGAGGCCAGCCAGATTTTGATGACCGTTGATGTATTGCTTATTCATGATGATTGAGGCACTATTCAGCATGCAGACGAGTGAGCCAGATGTTGCTGCGAACGACGATATATCACCCCAGATGTTGGAGCTATTGCAGTACGAGTTGTACTTAGAGATGATAACAGGTCGCTAGTCATCGAGGGTGAATGACTAGGACATGTAGTTCGTTCGCTACCCCGATGCGATGTCATCAGATAGATTGATTCTAGCTAGAGACGACTTCACGCGGATACGTTGAGAGTCGATAGAGGCGATCGAATGTCAGAAACCTATTATTCCAAGTTTAAAGTATTCGGAAAGACATGCAGGCAATTCTATGGACCCTCTAGAAGAATGAAACCCTAACTTGACATAATGACCGTGTGAAAGCCTTTGAACCTTAGGGTTTGCGTCAGTTCCGCGGCGCCATTAGTGTGGCTTGGGTTTGCCCTTCTACGGCTGGACCACCGATGTTGTGGTATGTACTCGATACTATTGAACCGTACCCAAGATGTTGAGCTCTTGGGGGATTATGAGGTTTTGACGAATCGATCAGAGGGTTCGACTTCCTTCGGATGCTAGATGGTGAGATGCATTTCTTGGGAGACTCCAGATACGAGGATAGCCGTTGGAGCTCAGTCCATGCAGCCACGAAGAGACGAGTCTGAAGCAGTCGACATTGGAGGAATGTGGAGTAAGAGATTCGTACGAGATCTTGATGAGACGACGTTCCACTCCACCGACATCAGAGATGCGATACGCATGCCGAGGTATTGTACTGGGATGTACCTTCCAGAAGGAGTCACGATGAGTATGCAGCCGTTCCGGAACAAGAAACAGATATAGTAAAGGACGATGACTTCCGGAAAGTTCGGCAGAGACGAGATTTGGGATAGACCTCGAGGGGACTTTTTTGGAATAAATTACGAGAAGACTCGGACCCAGGAGTGGTCATGTTACACATACCGGCAGGCCAGAGTTCATGATCGTCGATGAGACATGCTATGAGTGACCACGACAGTTGGCCAGAGATTCTTAGAGGATGTGCTTGAGCGAGACTATTCCGCCATATTTGAGTTCGGTATTTTGGGCGGTCTATTTGCATGATTGATTTGGATGATGGAGTTTCATGATATTTGTTTTCATGCACTATGGTTGCACCTACTGAGTATTTACGATTTTTGCACAGTTGTTGCACCTGATATCGTTTTCATGCCTTGGTTTCACATGTTTATGATTTTATGGGTTTCATACAGTGAGTTGATTTTGTGCATATATACGCACACGATTTGGTTTTTGCACTCGGTATAGTTCACATATGCTTGCAGTGCAGTGATACGCATTTTGTGCACTACAGTTGCACTGGACTTCGATTTCGATGGTGATGTTCGATATTTGTTTTGTGCACCTTGTGCACCTGATTGGATTTTGCGCATGTTCGGCGCTTGATATTGGATTTCATGATTTCATGCATGATGGATGCACCTGGTTTGGGTTTTCGCGCATGTTCGGCGCATGTTATGAGATAAGATTTTGGTGCACACTAGATGCACTAAATCGAGATTCTTCGTGCATGTCAGATGCACCTGTTTTTGCTGTCAGGCACACCTGTTGCCCTTGACAGAAGTTTCGTGCACACCTGATTCACTTAGATGTTGTTTCTGTGCATATGTATGGCATATTCATGGATTTCGATTTCCGTGCGCACCAGACGCACATGGCATTCATATATATATTTGGGACTAATTTATGTTGGAGCAGTATATTTTATGATGTTTGCTATTTAGTTTAGTACTGAGCAGGACGAGTCACAGGACAGTACCTGAGTATTTTTTTGCATGCATTGATAGTTATCGAGGGGATTTCCAAAGAAGAGCTATAGTCTCAGTATTTACCCGCGTGTCCGAGATGACACGAAACATTTATAAAGGAAACCCTTCTGAAATTGTTTTCAAAATGGCGGGACGTGTATGTTAAACAAAGGATATATATATATATAGTTATTTTCTCACAATGGACGTCCACCACTGTGCAGTGATATACACATCGCACGGCGATTTGAAAAAGGTTTGGCATGCATTGCTTCCAGATGTTTTAATGATGTATATCATATTGATTTTCATTTTGGATTTAGACATTGTGTCTTCATCATGACTTCGATGATTGCGGGATGCTGGATGGAGTTTTGATTTTGAGTTATATGCTCATTTTTCATGCGCATGCGCTGCGCTACGATTTGTTTTATGTATTTATGATTTCGGAGCCCCGACGACTTGATGGTTTGGCTTAGATGTTTTAGTATTTGGAAGGAGTTTTGATTTAATTTCGGGGACCGAATTTCTTTAAGGGGGAAAGATTGTAACGTTTTGAAAATCGTTTCGGTGAAATTTCGGAAAAAATCGGTAAAATAAGGGGGTTTCTGTAAAAAGTCAAAATACAAATATTTTTATTATAAAATTAAATATACATATTCTAGCTATGTAATTGCTAGTATTTGGTGTTTATTGAGCCACTGATAAAATTTCTAATTTTCTGAAAAATTTTCCGAAATTAATTATTTTAATATTTTTTTAAGCCGTCACTAATACATTTAATTAGGGAAAATTACAAATTTGAATGGGTTGAAACAAATTTACCAAAACAGTTAAAAGTGTTCGGTATGAATATAGCACATATTAGCAAAACAGCCGTAAAATACCAAATTACTTGTGTTATTTATTAAAACCGACATTTTTAGGGAAATTGAGCGTTTATCATTGCATCACATAATCTTTGTATAGCGCAACACTTATCTCGAGAATCTGTGCAGGAAATTCCAGGAGAAGAGCCGAAACAGTTAAAAGTGCTGTTAAAAATACGCCAAGTCCAAGACTTGAGATCTGGCAGTGATCAAGGAAGAATTATGAGATTCAACATATCAGAAAATGTACCTAAAGCCAGAACAAAGCAACCCTAGAAATTCCATGCTACAGGACCACTATTTGGCCGCGGATCTGCGGCCACGTGGGTGTGATGTCAGCGCAGTTCAGCTTCAGTTTTCTTGGTTCAAGGCCTACACCTATTCAAGCCACTTCAAAGTCCAGAATTCTCCAGAATCTTCTGACAGAACAGCAAGGCCCTTTGTACAAGCTAAACACCCTCAAGCTTCCAAAGCAAGCTACTTAACTACCTAAGCCTAGAAGCTTCTCCCTAAGCTCCAAGCTTATGAAGGAAGCTAAGCCTAACTAAATACCTCTAGAAGCTTCTATCTAACTACCAAGCTTACAAGGGAAGCTAAACTAAACCTATCTTCTAAAGGAAGCTAATCCTAATCAAGGCTATAAAAGGGACCCTAAGGTTTCACTTCTAAGGTTGTTCTCCAATTCCCCAACACAAGTTGAGTGACACAACTTGTAACCCTAACCCTAATCCAATCAAATCCAAGCCAAAAATCAAGAACACCGAGTACAAATCAAGCGAGAAATCAACATCCTTTTGGAGCGAAGCCGATCTTCATCCGAGCAAGTGATCCAAGACGATCCGCGACTCACGGAGACGATGCGACGCTAAATTCGACGATCTCGTTCTCTCCTCAATTTCTTGTAGTGTTTGAGCGAAGTGTAACGAATTGTTGAATAATAAAGGTGAAAATTCTTTAATCTTGCTTTCTTTACATTCTTGCGTAATGATTCGATCTCAATTCTTGATTGTGTTTCTTGTTATAATGTTTGAGTAAAACTCCGCTCGTGAGGAGTCGAGAGAATCAATAGATGATGATGTTACAAATCTTGAAACGATTCTTAAGTCCTATGAGTTTTGTAAACTTTAGCAAATTGAAGAATCGACGACCTAGTTTCGAGCGATGATTTCTTGATTGTGTTCGCTCTTAAATAGGGATCCACGATCGATTCTTGAATTTACTAGATGCTAGAATGTGAATGAAATCAACGAAAGGACAAGGGATAGATGATGAAACCCTAGTTTCCGCAAGAAATCCCTAATTCTCGTTGATCATCATCGATCTAGTATCAAATCATCGATGGATAAGAAAATGTAATCAATAGATTTCATCACGTCTATAGATTCGATCGATTCCTACGAGCCTCACTTTGATTCTTGATTACTATTTGGATTAGATATCATCAATTCTTAATTATTGACTTTTAATGTTTTCTTGATTTTAGATTTAGATCTAGATAATTCTTGAACTTCAATTTTATAAATCTTGAATTGAATTGTCTTTTCTTTTCTCTTTAATTTTCAATTCATCTAATTCAAATTCGAACGGATCTCACTTTCCCTGTGGACGATCCGCACTCGCTAACGCACTACAATCGACATCGTTATTGATTGCGGTCAAAAAAAATTCTTTGGTTGTGATTTCTATACATTTTCTTATATACACACCGGAAACGTATCAATCAAATGGCGCCGTTGCCGGGGATAGTGCGCTAATTCGTTTGTTTTTAAAATTTGAGTTGAAAAGTTTATTCCATCATAATTTTGAGATCAAAATTCGCACAAACCCTAAACGATTCATTGTGATTTGTTGCAAGGAAATCTGGAAACTGTGGAGCTTGAGGAAAAATATTTTGAATTTTCCAGAGAGCTCAGAAGGTGAACAGGAGCTGCTGTAATAATTTCTGTGCAGTGATCTTGATATAAGACCGCGGATCCGTGGTTTAAGAGGCTCATTGCGGCGGTTCCGCGGCGGGTTGAGGGCATCTCTGTAACAAATTTTCTCAGGTCCTTTCTGACTTTCTTATCTCTTTCTCAATCTGCTCCAATAACAAATTTGCTGCAAGTTTCTTTGCAAATAAATCCGCAGCGCCGCAAAAAGCAATAAAAAGTGTGCTTGTTTTGATTCTTGGTTGTTTGCATATTAATACGGAATTTAAGGGGCATGGACAAATTCAGATTAGGTGGGGAGTTCATTACCCTTCCTAAGCCCCGAAAATCATAAAATTTGCATCCGCATTACCCTCATTAACTAAAAAATATCTAGACATGACTCTAAGGACCGTCGCGCTCACTTAGGACAGGAGAAGGTCGTGGGTAATCTATTGCTTATCTGCGTTTCTTTTGTGGTGTCTAAGGCAAGTGTGTCTAAGACAAGTGGTTACTTAATTAGGCTCACTACTTACGTAGTGGAGAACCTCCCACTTACCTGGCACTTACCTGGCCACAGGAGGGACAAAGAGGTAGTAGAGGATTGATCATGCGACTTGTCTTCTGGCAGTTAGGAGCGGTCTAGAGCATTGACCTAGTTGACCATTAGACTTAGGGTTTTGTTTGTGCATTTGTTGTGATTTGCATCTTTTTTTCAAAAATCCATCTTCTTTTTCAAAACAAACACCACTTCATTCTTTCCCCTAATTATCTTAACGCTGCCACTTGTACTAAACCCTTTTAGTGCAAGATAGGCTAGACATGGGATTCTAGTGCCCGTTTAGTCCGCGTTCCCCCGATCGACTCCGAAGTTGGTATTTCTACATTTACTTCTTCTTTACCCACCACCACACCCACATCGATGGATGCTTCTCCATCGAACTTCTTTACCACTACTCTGCCGCCGTCCGCAGGTGCGCAGAATCCACCCCGTATCTCTCTTCAGGAAAGATGTTATCCTATGCGAGGTCCTCTTTCGACCTGTCTATCCATTCCACCAGCCAACGAGGATAATTTTGAGATTAAACCCCAATACATCAACCTTCTACCCAAATATCACGGTCTCAAGTCTGAAGACACATATGTCTTTATTACAAAATTTGAAAATGTATGCGCAATGATGGGTAACTCACAGCTTTCTGTGGATGCTATGCGTCTACATCTTCTTCCATTTACCTTGTGCGATATAGCCGAGAAGTGGTTGTATAACACAACCGCACATTCCACTTCAAATTGGGAAGAATTCGTAAAAGCATTCCTAAAGAAATTCTACCATAATCACAAGACGGAGGGAGTCCGTAGCGAAATAAATCAATTCACCCAGCTTCCAAATGAACCATTTTCAAAGTGTTTTGAACGCTTCAAGGATCTGTTGGTTCAATGTCCACATCACGGAATCCCTAGATGGGATTTGTGCCGAATCATATATGAGGGCATTAACCCTACCACTAAACAGAACCTTGAAGCCATGTGTCAAGGCAATTTTATGACCAAAGATGATGGGGAAGCTTGGAAATACTTAGAAGATTTCGCTGAAAAATCTTTACAGTGGGAGGGTGTGAGTCCATCGTCTAGGGGTGGCAATAACCAATCAGATGTTTCCATAGGAGTTAAAGCTGAAATTTCAGCTATACATAAGGAACTCGAGACTATGGAAAACAAATTTTTAGCTGCCGCCCTAAATCAAATGCCACTCTCCAAAACTGTATGTGGATGTTGTTCTGATCCTTCTCATTTGACGGAAGAATGTCCATTGAATTCTCCGTTTCATGGTCATGAGCATACCAATGCTGCTTTTCAAAGACCTAGAAACGATCCATTTTCTTCTACTTATAAACAGGGTTGGAGGAATCACCCTAATTTTGCTTGAAACCAATCACAAAATCAAAACACGGTTCCAAACCAAAACAATTTCCAAAGGGCTCTTCTACTACAATAGCAACCATTTCAACTGACTCAGCACCCTACCAATTACAAAACTTTCAAGATCCAGTCAACACACATGCACCGTATAATCCTGCACAGTTGACTGGTACTGATCTCTCCGCTTTACTCGAACGGACTTTTGAAATGTACATGAAACGAATGTCAGCTGAATTTAGGTCTTCCCTAATAAATTTGAGAAAAACTCTGACCTCCAAGCTGAGAGTTTAAAATCAATGGAAGCAGAAATTGGCCGGCTAATAGCCGAAATGAGTGCGAGAGAAAAAGGGAAACTTCCGTCTCAACCCCTACTGAATCTTGGGCATTACAATGTAAATGCCATCACAACGTTGAGATCAGGAAGAGTGCTGAATAATCATGTTGGGGAAGAGATTGATAATACTGAAAGATCTATCAATAACACCCCGGCTAAGACCTTTCCTTACACACACACTTCTACTTCTGATCCTTGTTCTTCTACCCCACCGCCTTCTCACGAGCCTATTCTCCGCTTTCCTCTAGGCTCGACACCTCAGCCCACCTCTTCTATTCCTCCACAGACGATCCCCACTCCTATTCTGGGATCACGTCTACACACACCACCTTCTCCTATGATGGACCCAGCGCTTATTGCTAAAGCTCCTTATCCGAATCGGTTAAGGGGTAACAAATCGAGTCCACATATGGAGAAGATTATGGAAATATTCAAACAGGTTAACATCAGCATCCCTCTCGTAGATACTATTCAACAAGTCCCCGCTTATGCGAAAATTCTTAAAGACTTGTGCACTAGGAAGAGGAAGACTCAAGTGCCAAAGAAGGTCTTCATGACAAATAATGTTAGCACTGCTTTTACCCCACAGCTACCAAAAAAACGTAAGGACCCAGGATGTCCTACAATCTCGATTTCTATTGGGGGTAAAAACATCAACCGTGCTCTTTTAGACCTTGGCGCAAGTGTTAACCTGCTTCCATATTCTGTCTACGAGCAGCTAGGGATTGGAGAGTTGAAACCAGCTCACCACACTCTCCAAATGGCAGACCGTTCAATCACCAAACCTAGGGGTAAACTAGAGGATGTGTTGATAAAAGTCGGGGAATTTGTATTCCCTGTGGACTTCATTGTTCTAGATACACAACCTGTAGCAAACCCACAGAGTCAAATTCCGGTGATTTTGGGTCGACCATTCCTTGCCACTTCCAATGCTGTCATTAACAGTAGAAACGGTTCAATGAACTTATCTTTTGGAAAAATGACAATTGAACTGAACATCTACAAAATTGGAAGTCAGCCATCTGAACCCTCTGCTCATATATTTGATGTGTGCTCTGTCCACGAGATTGCTCCCGAAAGTTGCGGAGTTGATGAACTTTGCTTTGAAGATCTAGACGATACTACCACATCAATGTTTGATCTTGCACATCTTAGTGAGGACACATTTTCCACGCTTGAGTCCGACACTCCTGACTCATCACCATCCGAGTCTGTATCTTTCACAGGCTATGAGCTTCTTTGTGACTCCAAAAATCATTCGATGATCCCACCTTCTATTATTTCTCCGCCAGCATTAGATCTCAAACTTTTACCTTCTCATCTTAAATATGCATATTTAGGTGAGAATGAGTCTTTACCAGTTATCATATCCGCTTCTTTAGCATCAGAGCAAGAGAATGCACTTTTGACGGTATTGAGATCTAATAGGCAGGCGTTTGGTTGGACTATGGCGGACATCAAAGGGATTAATCCCTTGATTGTAGAACATCATATACACTTGATGGATAATGCCAAACCAACCCGAGAACCACAGAGACGGTTGAACCCCAACATGAAGGATGCGGTGAAGAAAGAAATCGTCAAATGCCTTGACAATGGTATCATTTACCCAATCTCCGATAGCCAATGGGTAAGTCCAATTCATGTCGTCCCTAAGAAATCTGGCATCACAGTTATTACCAATGAGGCAAATGAGTTAATTCAGACACTCACTCAAACTGGGTGTCGTGTATGTATTGATTATAGAAAACTCAATGCCGCTACGAGGAAAGACCACTTTCCTCTACCTTTCATTGACCAGATGCTGGAACGCTTAGCTGGACGTGAGTATTATTGCTTTATGGACGGATACTCTGGCTATAATCAGGTCCCCATTTCCAAAAAGGATCAAGATAAAACCACATTTACTTTTCCTTTTGGTACCTTTGCTTATAGACGTATGCCCTTTGGGTTATGCAATGCTCCCGCTACATTTCAGCGGTGTATTATGGGGATATTCTTAGACATGGTCGAGAATTTTTTGGAGATTTTCATGGACGATTTCTCAATTTTCGGAGACTCTTTTTCTGACTTCCTATCGAATCTTGACGCAGTTCTTACTCGTTGCAAAGAGAAGAACTTAACCTTGAATTGGGAAAAATGCCATTTCATGATCCAAGAGGGAATTGTGCTTGGACATGTTATTTCACGAAAAGGCATTGAGGTTGATAGAGCTAAGATAGATTTCATTCAAAACCTTCCTCATACCAAAAGCGTCAAGGATATCCGATCTTTTCTTGGCCATGCAGGCTTTTACAGGAGATTCATTAAGGATTTTAGCAAAATTGCTAGACCCTTAACTCTTCTCTTGGCCAAGGATACGACCTTCCACTTTGACTCGGATTGTGAGGCAGCATTCGACTCACTCAAACACTCCCTCACTACAGCCCCCGTTCTATCGTCTCCAGATTGGGACCACCCTTTTGAGCTTATGTGTGATGCATCGGATTTTGCAGTTGGTACAGTCTTAGGACAGCACATTGAAAAGATGCCACACGTGATCTATTATGCAAGTAAGACCCTGAACGATGCTCAAATTAACTATACAACTACCGAAAAAGAACTTTTGGCGGTTGTATTTGCATTAGAAAAATTCAGGCCTTACTTGATTGGCTCACCAATTGTTGTGTACACTGACCACTCTGCCTCGAAACATCTTTTAGCAAAGAAGGATGCTAAAGGTAGGCTAATACGTTGGATCCTTCTATTACAAGAATTTGATCTTGTTATCAAAGATAAGAAAGGATGTGAAAACGTTGTAGCCGACCATCTTTCACACATCTCTTCTTCACCTGTGACCCTGCCGATCAATGATTCTTTTCCGGACGAACAACTCTTGAACGTATCCGATGAACATTGGTTCAGGGATATTGTGAACTATCTTGCTATGGGACTGATACCCAGCGATTGGTCAAAACAGGAAAAACATCATTTTCTATCCCAAGTAAAACGCTTTTACTAGGATGAACCCTATCTGTTTAAGTATTGTCCTGATCAGATCATTCGCCGGTGTGTCCCGAATGAGGAATTCAAGAGTGTTCTATCTTTTAGTCATGATCAAGCATGTGGGGGTCACTTCGGTCCTAAAAAGACGGCGGAGAAGGTTTTGCAATGCGGTTTTTATTGGCCGACCTTGTTCAAAGACGCATTTGATCATTGCAAGACCTGTACACGGTGTCAACACACGGGTAGGATTTCCCGGAGAAATGAGATGCCACAGCAACCCATTTTAGTGGTTGAAATTTTCGATGTTTGGGGCATTGACTTTATGGGTTCCTTTCCCAACTCCTTTGGGAATCTGTACATACTGCTTGCGATTGATTACGTCTCAAAGTGGGTTGAAGCTATTCCCTGTCGCACTAATGATAAGAAGGTTGTCATTAGGTTCTTAAAAGAAAACATCTTTTCGCGATTTGGACACCCACGCGCTATCATTAGCGATAACGGGACACATTTCTGCAACGGGTCTTTCGAGACTTTGATGCGGAAATATGCAATCAACCACAAACTTTCCACACCCTATCATCCCCAAACGAGCGGGCAGGCTGAGAATTCAAATAGACAGATCAAAAAAATCCTGGAGAAGATTGTTGCGAAGAATAGAAAAGATTGGTCGACCAAATTGACGGATGCTCTTTGGGCATTCCGAACTGCATATAAAACCTATCTAGGGATGTCTCCTTATAGGTTAGTGTTTGGGAAGTCTTGTCACTTGCCAGTCGAGATTGAGCACAAAGCAATGTGGGCTATTAAAGAAATCAACTTTGACTTGAATCAAGCCTGCAACTTTCGGAAGCTGTAATTAAATGAGCTAAGCGAACTCCGCGATGAAGCTTATGATAATGCTGTAATTGTAAAGAATCGGACTAAGATATTTCACGATAAAAACGTTTTGAGGAAAACTTTTACACTTGGTCAACAAGTCCTTCTTTATAATTCACGACTACACCTTCACGCGGGTAAGCTACGATCTCGGTGGAAGCGACCTTTTATTGTGCGGTCTGTATACCCGCACGGGGCAGTTGAGGTAGAAAATGTTAAAAACGGTACATTTTTCAAAGTAAATGGACATAGATTAAAGCCGTATTTTTCCACTGCCCCACGAAGGAGCTCCTGTTCTTACAGGAGCCATTTTATTGTGATTAGAATTCCTCCGTCTCACCTCCATGTCCTGTAAATTACTGCATCATCTTTTGAATCGAGGTGACTGAAAAGAATAAGTTTGGGGGAGGATCTTCACTTAAATATTTTTCCCCCATTAATAAATTTCCTCCCAGGCTTACAGGTTTTTGAGATTTAGCAGATGGCAACAGTGAGGACACTAATGAAAACAAGTTTGGGGGTGGTTTGTGCTTATTTTTCGCATCATTTGCATCATACTTTGCATAAGCACAAAATATTTTGAAAAATCTATAAAAATTTAAAAAATTTCAAAAAAAAAATATAAAAATTTTGTACATAAATAAGATAATAAAAGATTAGATAGTGAAAAATTACATCCAAAAGATTAGAAAAATTTTAGAAAACCAAGAAAATTAGAAGTTTTCTTAAACGAACTAGTAATAAGTAGTTATTAGCCGTTGTCCCAAGGGTTAGTAAGATGAAGGAAGTCACTAATCTGAGGATAAAAATAAGTCTGAAAAATAGTTCATATTCTGGAAGCCAAACATTTTGAACGTTGATACCCTGCTATTCGCACTTACACACGTCTTGAAGCTCGGGATAGTAGAGGATACCTTGAAATGCTCTTGTCTAAAAGCCAAAAGTATGAAGGAAATTAAAAAAAATGAATAAAATATAAAAATGGTGCAGAAAAATGAACATTGGTTTTGTTATCGCCAAGGCAGCAATAAAAAAATATAGCAAGGGTGCCTCTTCACCTAGTGCCTTAGACCAACTGGTCTGGGAGTCACTACTAAGCCTTAGGTGGTGCAAGACGAGGAAAATACACCTAATAAGCAAGAACATGAGTAATCGGTCGGTTAGTACCTCTAGAAGTATTAACGGTCGCATGAAAGTGTGTGAGCAAATTAATCTAAATATTCATTAATTAAAAAGTACTGAGGCAGATGGACAAGAGTATGATAGCTTGAATTGAATTCTCCGGGTGTAGGGATGTTCTTTACACACACGTAGGGTTATATGATCGATGTTTGGAAGAAAGATATGAATGAAAAATAAAAACGATATTTTATTGAGGGGTGATGTGATTTCTGACATTTTTTCATGACTATTAAGATTGGGCTCATGAAAACCGAAAAGCTAGCATAGTTGGAAACTCTAATTTTCAAAGTCTTTCTTTTACAATTCTTATCTTTAAATGTAACTTTCACTGTCTTCCTTTTATTATTGGATTTTGTGGGTGTAATCCGCTGAAAACCCTCAGGAGACAACACTCCTCCTACTAGGGACACCTAGAGGTTTAAAGGCTTTTTGCACGTGCTCAGTGTAATCGTGTTGCCTACGAAAGTGTGCAAGTTAGTTTTTCTCTTTCTTTATTTTCTCCTTCTCTTTTTAATAAAACAGTTCGCTCGAGACGACCGTAAATAAGTTTGGGGGAATTTGATCAGTCGAAAATATTGCATTTTTAACATATCAATTTCCCTACCATTTGCACTCATCTATAAGTGTTCGGTATGAATATAGCACATATTAGAAAAACAGCCGTAAAATACCAAATTACTTGTGTTATATATTAAAACCGACATTTTTAGTGAAATTGAGCGTTTATCATTGCATCGCATAATTTTTTTATAGCGCAATACTTGTCTCGAGAATCTGTGCAGGAAATTCCAGGAGAAGAGCCGAAACAGTTAAAAGTGCTGTTAAAAATACGCCAAGTCCAAGACTTGAGATCTGGCAGTGATCAAGGAAGAATTATGAGATTCAACATATCAGAAAATGTACCTAAAGCCAGAACAAAGCAGCCCTAGAAATTCCATGCTCCAAGACCACTATTTGGCCGCGGATCCGCGGCCAAAAGGCCCTTGGCGCCGCGGATCCACGGCCACGTGGGTGTGATGTTAGCGCAGTTCAGCTTCAGGTTTCTTGGTTCAAGGCCTACACCTATTCAAGCCACTTCAAAGTCCAGAATTCTCCAGAATCTTCTAACAGAACAGCAAGGCCCTTTGTACAAGCTAAACACCCTCAAGCTTCCAAAGCAAGCTACTTAACTACCTAAGCCTAGAAGCTTCTCCCTAACCTCCAAGCTTATGAAGGAAGCTAAGCCTAACTAACTACCTCTAGAAGCTTCTACCTAACTACCAAGCTTATAAGGGAAGCTAAACTAAACCTAGCTTCTAAAGGAAGCTAATCCTAATCAAGGATACTCGCGGACCTCGGGACCACATTGGAGAACGAGCTCTACACTGACTTGATTCTCCAGTCCCTTCCTTCCACTTACGCCCAGTTTATCCTGAACTTCAACTTGCAAGGAAAAGAAGTTGAACTTTTGGAACTCCTCAACATGTTGAGGAGTGCAGAGGGCACCCTACAGAAAGTCAGGGAAACACCCGCTTTGTCTGTTGTAGGAGCTTCCTCTTCTAGGTCCAAGGCGAAAGCCAAAGAAAAGAAGAAGAAGGCCCCCACCAAACCAAGGGGCGGTGTTAGTAAAGTGGAAGCCAAGGGAAATGCAAAGGTAGCAAAGGTTGTGGGATAACTTGTAGGGAAGGAAGAGTGCTTTTATTGTCACAAGAAAGGACACTGGAAGAAAAATTGCAGGGCTTGGAAGGCCAAGAACCAGGACCCGAAGCAAGTTGTGGCTTCGGCTTCAGGTGTGTATGTTATTGAAAACTGCCTATCAATCAACTCTACTTCCTGGGTATTGGATACCGGATTGGGATCTCATATCTGTAATTCTTTGCAGGCACTGAGAAGGCATAGAGTTTTGAAGGCAGGTGATATGACCCTCAGAGTTGCAAACGGAGAAGGCATGGATGCCGAGTCCGTGGGGGACTATCACTTGGGACTGACAGATGGACATGTTTTAGTTTTACGCGACTGTTATTTTGTACCCAGTACGACTTGTAATATCATATCTGTATATTTAATGTCTAAAGAAGGTTATGATTTTGCATTTGTAAGCAATGTTGTAAACATTCACCTTAATCATATTTTGATTGGGTCGGATACATTAAGCAACGGTATATACGTATTGAACCAACCACAGATTTTCAATATCTAAAATACACACAAAAGAAAGTCTCCAGAAATAAATCATGCTTTCTTATGGCATTGTAGACTAGGTCACATCAATGAGACAAGGTTAACTAAGTTGCATAAAGAAGGATATTTGGACCCGTTCGAATATCAATCATATGCAACTTGTCAATCATGTCTCAAAGGAAAGCTGACAAAGACTCCGTTCACTGGACACGGAGTAAGAGCGAGCGAGCTCTTGGGACTCGTACACAGCGATGTATGTGGTCCAATGTCTACACATGCGCAAAGTGGTTATTCTTACTTCATTACTTTTACGGATGATTTTTCAAGGTATGGACATGTCTTCTTAATGAAGCATAAATCTTAAGCCTTTGAAAAATTCCAGGAATACAAGAATGAAGTAGAAAAACAAACAGTCAAATGTATCAAAACACTGAGATCTGATCGAGGTGGTGAATACTTAAGTGCCGAGTTCCTGGATTACTTAAAAGAGAATGGAATTCTCTCTCAGCTTACTCCTCCATACACTCCACAACATAACGGTGTATCGGAGAGACGGAACCGAACCCTATTGGATATGTTACGTTCCATGATGAGTAACGCTGAGTTACCGCGATCTTTCTGGGGATACGCACTAGAATCAGGTGCATATCTTTTGAACCGAGTTCCAACTAAGTCAGTGCCTACCACACCATATCAGATATGGAGTGGGAAGAAACCCTATCTTAAGCACATTAAGACATGGGGATGTCCAGCTTTTGTCAAAAAGCAGCATGCGGACAAACTCGAGGCACTCTCAGTATAGTGCAAGTTTGTGGGATATCCAAAGAACTCCAAGGGCTATTTCTTCTATTACGCAGAGGAACAAAAGGTATTTGTTTCTCGTCATGCCTGCTTCTTGGAAACTGAATTTTTAGAAAATCAGATAAGTGGGAGTGCAATAGAACTGGAAGAAATTCCAGAACCACGAGCTATTACTGAAAGCTCAGTAGAACCAGAAGGTTCGAAAGGACAGGACATTCCTGCGCCACTCCGCAGGAGTAGTAGGCAGTCTCATCCGCCCGAGAGATACTACGGCTTTCTCATAGACGGGAATAGAGAGGATTGCATCATTGATAATGATGAGCCGACTAGCTTCCAGCAGGCCATTCAAAGCACTGACTCGGTAAAATGGCTGAATGCAATGTGGACCGAGATGGAGTCCATGTACACCAACAAAGTGTGGACTTTGGACGTTGCACCAGAAGGGGTAAAACCCGGAGGCTGCAAATGGATCTTCAAAAAGAAGATTGGTGTAGATGGATAGGTTGAGACCTATAAGGCTAGACTTGTTGCAAAGGGTTTTCGTCAAAGACCTGGTTTAGACTATGACGAGACCTTTTCTCCAGTGGCTATGCTCAAATCCATTCGGATCCTTCTTGCCATTGCTGCCTTCCACGATTATGAGATTTGGCAGATGGACGTAAAAACCACTTTTCTAAATGGTAATTTAGAGGAGTGTGTCTATATGGACCAGCCAGAGGGTTTCATTCAGAGTGGGAGCAGCGAGAAGGTGTGCAAGTTGCTTAAGTCCATTTATGGACTGAAGCGGGCATCGCAGAGTTGGAACATCTGTTTTGATGAGACAGTCAAAGAATTTGGATTTATCAAAAATCCAGATGAACCATGTATTTATAGTAAAATTGTAGCACGAACTGTTGTATTCCTCGTTTTATACGTGGATGACATTCTCTTGATAGGAAATGACATTCTTATGCCACAATCTGTCAAAGGGTTCTTGTCACACAGGTTCTCCATGAAAGACCTGGGTGATGCCTCTTACATTCTAGGGATCCGGATCTATCGTGATAGGTCCAAGAGAATATTAGGACTTTCACAGTCCAGGTACATCGACACCATACTGAAAAGATTTAGTACGGAAGATTCCAAGCGCGGTAATTTACCGGCTTGTCACGGGATCACCCTCTCCAAAGAGATGTCTCCCAAGACTGATTTGGAAAGGGATCGCATGTCTATTATACCCTACGCCTTTGCGTTAGGCTCTATAATGTATGCGATATTATGTACCAGACCAGATGTAGCTTATGCACTGAGTGTAGTAAGCCGGTATCAGTCAAACCCTGGGGAGAAGCACTGGATAGCGGTAAAGAACATTCTGAAGTACCTGAAAAGGACTAAGGATATGTTTTTGGTTTACAGTGGAAAAGACCTCCAGATCGAGGCCTTTGCTGACTCCAGCTTCCAGAGTGACAAGGATGACTCCAAATCCATGTCGGGTTATGTCTTTACTCTCAATGGAGGGGCGGTGTGTTGGAAGAGTTCCAAACAGGAAATCGTTGATGACTCGATGATGGAAGCGGAATATATCGCAGCATCTGATGCCGCAAAAGAAGCAGTCTGGATAAAGAAGTTCCTCACGGAGCTTTAGGTGGTTCCAACCATTGTTGATCCAATACCGCTGTATTGCGACAACAACGGTGCTATAGCTTTAGCGAAGGAACCCAGGTCCCATCAGAAGTCCAGACACATCTTGAGGCGGTATCACCTGATCAGGGAGATCTTGGATCGCTGGGAGATCGAGGTTCGGAGGGTTGCTACAGAAGATAACACTGCAGATCCATTCACGAAGGCCATACCCCAGACTCAGTTCGAGCGGCTGATCGAGATGATAGGTCTTCGATACGCCAGTATATGTCCCTAGTGCAAGTGGGAGATTGTTAGTGTATATTCCCTAGAGGCCATTACTGTATCATACTAGTTTGTATATTACTTAATGGAAGCTTGGGATATTCACAGTTGTATAGACAATCTTGCTCAAAATGGTAGTGTGCTACTTGGTTTGTTTTCTACTTTAATATGTGCATGTGTTTCTTTTAGCATATCGCTTGTACATATTAGTGGAGCCCTTAGGATCTTTGCTTGATTACCAGCGTTGTAATGGCAGTCACACTAGTGGGGGCTGGGTTATCTACAAGCACATCCTTATACAGGTCCCTAGTCGTAGGATTATCGAGACGGGGCATCGATACTCCGGAGTAGACTAGCGTATGCGCTTCTCATCCCAGCAGGGGAGATGGTATGTTCTACAGCCATTAGTACGTCGTACTGGAGATAGTATGCGGGTGCTCGTTAGGTTACGAGTACACTGGACAGGACTCGCTGGGAACTGTTGGTTGGTATTATACCTATCGTCGGTTAGCAGTTCCCAGGTGACATGAGTACAGCTTAGTCCGTTGACTTGACACTGTCACTTTGCCTCGAGTGTGTTCCCACTGTTCTTAGATTACTACCCTACCACGGCTCAAATGAGTCGTGCAAACAGGTAGTAGTTAGGTGAAGTCCCGAAGCACTTGGAGGCAGTGACGGTTAGACAAGATTCGTCTCTCCCGGTATTGGGAGTTGATATCGTGCTGTGTCTAGGAGAGCCATTACACAAAGTCCCTGGCCAGGGAAAGCGAGATTTTCTGGTAGTGTTTCCAGTAGTTTCTCAGGGTGTTCTGGGCTACACTCCGACATGACTTGTACCGCTATTAAGGGACCGACGTTTACCGCCCCCTAGGCCCTACATGCTATACTCTCAGACGAACAGACCGGACTGTACGGAGATTGTCACATTCAGGCTCGGTAGGAGTTCGGATGGGTTCACCTCATCGGTCTTCTTATCGGCATCTACCTGGGGACCGTTGCGTACAGCTAGTACTGCTTATGGCCTGTAGTTAAACCCACTGCCAGTGTAGTGTCGAGTCTTTAGAGTCCCACACAGAAGGTTGTTCGCTTTTAGGCAAAACAGAGTAGAGGTCGCATGGTTTTGCGGCAGGGTTCATTCACATACGCGCACTTGTGCACGTTTGGTGTCCGAGCAGTTTTTACTAGCGGGCTTTGGTTTAAGCCAGATCCTAATATTTGTTTTGGGATTGGTTTTGTCTCATTGTATTCATGTTCCTCGAAACACGGATGCGGGTGTGTATGCACAGTTGACAGAGGAAGAGGAATCTCATTAGGGTTTTTGACCGTTGACTTTTTCTAAACCCTAATGAGAATGAGAAATATGATTAATAATATTAATTAAGGATAATTGTGCCATGGTTAGGGTTGGGTTGACCATTTGACTTGTTGACTTTTGTTGACCATGATGATTTCTTTTGCAAAGATGCTTCTTGAAGCTTGCATTTGCATTTAATGTGAAATGATAATGGTCAAATCAACTAACCATCACAATTTTCCTAATTATTATTATTATTCTCATATTTTCTCATATGAGAGCAAGGTTGGGATATTATTCTCTCATTCTCTCTTGCTCATTCTCTCTCTTGCATTGCTCTCCCTCTTCCTCTCTCTCAAAAGCTTAAGTGTTTCATGTGTTGAAAATCCAAGCTTTGTGAGATAAAACCATCAAAACACCTCTCTACTCATTCTAGGGTTCTTAGCCTAGCAAGCCAAGCACTCTAGTTACTTCTTAGTTGAGGTAGGAGCTCAAGGTAGAGGCCTTCGGGTGGATCTTTCTTCGGCAAAAAGAAGACGACGAGGAGAAGCCGTCTACACCACTCCAAGGAGCTAGCAACAAAGAGGACCACAACAAGAAGAGAAGGAGTTCAAGAACTAGGTATAACCATCTTACCTAGTAGCTAGAACTTGTAGTTAGTTTGTTAGTTTTTGTTTAGCAAAGATCCTTCATGGTTAGTCTATGTACCCTTATGATAAAAATTTGATTTTTACCTTTTCCGCCTCCCCGTAAGTACCGGGGTGGGTTACATAGACTTACATTGCGAGCTTTGAAAAATCGTTTTTTGAAATTCCGCCTCCCCGCGGACACGCGGGGTACGTGACATGGACTTACAGTGGTATCAGAGCCTACTAAACCATAGCTAACAGTTTAGATGAAGTGTAAAAGGACAGTCGTGTTTCGAAGTCATAGTTTTAACGTCGTTTAAAGTCTTAAGTTATGATATATGTGTTTGGAAAGGTCGGCTAATTGCTATACGCCGATTAGTCGGGGTTGCACATATCTGTGTTGCTGTTCTTATGGTTTGTGTATATGAATTTGTTAGATCGTCGTGGATGAATAGCCGGGGGATGTGAGATGAGGGTTTTTCATTCTTTCATTCAATGTAATATTATAAAGTGATGTAATATTATTTTGCGGGGCACATCCGGGTTCAGGTTGTAGCCACTGTTGTATATTATTTCTTTTACTGTTTTTTGCTTCTAGGATAGACCCAAGGTGGGGTGCACAAACTACCGGGTACTTTAAAGTGCCGAGTGGCCTACTCACTTTGATGAGGGAGGTTGCTTCACTTTGGGTATTTGGCGGGTAGTTTGCCTCACCCGTAGGGGTCTGGGGTGGGGTTTGGCTATTCATCACGACCGCGGAATCCGTCTTTCATTACAGGCTTAAACGAAACGTGGAATTCCTAGTATATCTAATATGTTCATCTGTGATCAGGAATGTCTATTATTGTGTGAGACGAATGGTTATAATATATATATTATATATTAGACGTTGCTTATGTTTTGCATCCGCGCTAGTTCAGCCCCCGCTCTGGCGTTAGTTAAGTAACCTAACGGTGTTAAACGGGCCCAGTAGCGAATGCGGATGGCATAAACGTACGTCATATTTTCGTTTCTTTCTGTGATGATAGGTGTAAATGATGGGACTTCATTACATTAATGCAAAGCAAATACACCAAAGTTGAATCGTCGGAACAATTTTAAAACCACACGTTTTTTTTCAAAACAGCCGACTTTTAAATGCGGAGCTTAAACCGCTCATTTTAAAAGCTATCAGGTTCCTTCGATTATATCAAGTTCACCATGTTCACGGTTTCGCCAAAACCAGTCGTAGCCCTCCATCATTTCATATGAATATTCAATAGTATTCAAGCTATATTTGTTGACCTTCGTCAAGGCATAGTGATTGGTAGCTGCTGGGTGTTCATATGTAGCATAAATAGATGCGTTGGTTTGGGACAGTCGTATTACCTTGTTGACCTTCGTCAAGGGTATATACGGGTGGGTTCAAATTAACCTGGACAATGATGGGTAAAACTTGATATGTGACTTATGATTTGTTGACCTTCGTCAAGGTCATAAGAGCATGGGGCAAAAATCCACATCGGGAGTTTCTAAAGAAACTGAAACTTGCCAGTGCTGCATACCATTTTGAGTTTGATAATGTTGGTAGGATTCTTTTAGCATTATCACACAATGATATTTGGATCCCGATCCTACTGTGAGTATCCGCTACTCCTCGGGAGAATTTTCACTTAACAATCAATGCTATAAACCAAGTAGGTGTCTAGAACAATGTTAGCGGCGCTACGCCTCCAGGGAAAAGAGGTTATTTAATTAAGGAACTTCGTGAAGGCGTCGTAAAACCTCCCTCGAAGTACCGACACAAGCCTGGCTGAACGGTTAAGCAAGAATTGTACGGTGAGATTAATCCTGACTAATTCTTCTTTTATGGTTTGAGGAAGGATTCGAGAGACAGTGTGAGCCATCCTGTTTAGATAAATTAAAAACCAATCTAAACTTGCAAGAGCATCATGCTAAAGTGTTTTCTTCTCTCTCTTAATTGCAGCGACCCTGTGACCGGACATAGGTTACATCTAGATAATAAAATGATTGAATCTGACTATAATGACTGGCAAAGGTCTGTCCAGATGTCCATTACCTATGAAAAGCTGGACCACCTCTTTACTACTAAAACCCCCGTCATCCTAGGTCCAATTTCCAACGTCGCGGATATTGATATCCGTAAGACATCAGAAAAGGATAGTGCGAATGCCAAGTGCCTCGTGTTGGCCTCAGTAAATGGTGTATACCAGATGCAGCACGAGAAGATGGACTCAAATTCCATCTTCCTCCATAACAAAGATTTATATGGAGAGAAATCTCGTATCGCAAGATATGAGACCTCGAAGGAATTGCTTCAAGCGAGGTTGGCTGTCGGGTCATCTGTAGGGGACAACGTCCATACGATGACTAGCTATATTGATGAGCTCACGGACCTGGAGACCATGTTGGAGAATGAGTCACATACTGACTTGATTCTACAGTCCCTACCATCTAATTATGTCCAGGGGAAGAAAGTTATACTTCCAGTTGAGGGCACCCTGAAGGAAACCAGGGTGGCACCCACTCAGCTTATTGCGGAATCTTCCTCTTCTTCATCCAAGGAGAAAGCACTGAGTGAGAAGAAGAAGACCTCCACAAAGACGATATGCGGTGTCAGTAAGGTAGAAGGACAAGGAAGGGCAAAAGTTTCTGGGCTAACAGTAGGGAAGGAGGGATGTTCCTATTGTTACGGGAAAGGACATTGGCAGAGGGATTGCAGGGCTTGGAAAGCCAGTAGCCAGGATTCGAAGCACGTTGTGGCTTCGACTTCGGGTGTGTTTGTAATTGAAAAATGTCTATCAATTAACTCTACTTCCTGTATACTAGATACCGGATCAGGATCTCATATCTGTAATTCATTACAGGCTTTGAGAAACCGTAGAGTTATCAGGGAAGGTGATATGACTCTCAGGGTTGCTAACGGAATGAGTGTGGACGCTGTATCCGTAGGGGAATATCACCTAGGATTGACAAGTGGGCAGATATTGATTCTACGTAACTGTTTGTATGTACCTAGTCTAGCTTGTAATATCATATCTGTATCCTTACTTTCTAAGGAAGGATATGATTTTACATTTGTAACCGATGTGGTCCACATTTATCTAAATCAAACTCTGATTAGGTCAGGTACATTAGATAACGGTATATACGTATTAAATCAAGCTCAGGTTTTCAGTGTCCAGAACACACTTAAAAGAAAGTCTCCGGAAACAAATCAGGCTTTCTTATGGCATTGTAGACCGGGTCACATCAATGAAACACGATTGACGAAGCTACATAGAGATGGATATTTGGATCCGTTCAAATATCATTCTTATGCAACTTGTCAATCTTGTCTCATGGGAAAGATAACAAAGACTCCGTTCACTGGACATGGAGTAAGAACGTGCGAGCTCTTGAGACGCATACACAGCGATGTGTGTGGTCCAATGTCTACGCATGCACGAATTGGTTATTCCTATTTCATTACTTTTACGGATGATTTCTCTAGGTATGGACATGTCTTCTTGATGAAGCACAAATCCGAGGCCTTTGAGAAATTCTGGGAATACAAGAATGAAGTGGAAAAACAAACAAGAAAAAGTATCAAGACACTGAGATCTGATCGAGGTGGTGAATACTAAAGTGCCGAGTACCTGGACTACCTAAAAGAGAATGGAATTCTCTCTCAGCTTACTCCTCCATACACACCTCAACACAACGGTGTATCGGAAAGGCGGAATCGAACCCTATTGGATATGGTTCGTTCTATGATGAGTAAGGCTGAGTTACCGCAATCTTTCTGGGGTTATGCACTAGAATCAGCTGCATATCTTTTGAACAAGGTTCCTACTAAGTCAGTGCCTACCACACTATATCAGATGTGGAGTGGGAAGAGACCCTGTCTTAAGTACCTTAATACATGGGGATGTCCAGCTTTTGTAAAAAAGCAGCATGCGGACAAGCTTGAGGAACGCTTAGTACTGTGTAAGTTTGTGGGATACCCTAAGAACTCCAAGGGGTATCTTTTCTATTACGCAGAGGAACAAAAGATTTTTGTTTCTCAACATCCCCACTTCTTAGAAGCTGAATTTTTAGAAAATCAGAAGAGTGGGAGCGCAATAAAACTGGAAGAAATTCCCAAACCACAAGCTATTACTGAAAGCTTGGAAGATCCAAAGGTTTCAGAAGAACCGGACATCCCAGCGCCACTCCGTAGAAGTAGTAGGCAGTCTCATCCGCCCGAGAGATACTACGGTTTTCTCATAGATGGGGATCGAGAGGATTGCATCATTGACAATGATGAGCCTACCAGCTTCCAACAAGCCATTCAGAGCGGCGACTCGGTAAAATGGCTAGATGCAATGCAGACCGAAATGGAGTCCATGTACACCAATAAAGTATGGACTTTGGACATTGCTCCAAAAGGGGTAAAACCCATAAGCTGCAAATGGATCTTCAGAAAGAAGATTGGTGTAGATGGACAGGTTGAAACCTATAAGGCTAGACTTGTTTCAAATGGTTTTCGTCAAAGACCTGGTTTGGACTATGATGAAACCTTTTCTCCAGTAGCTATGCTCAAATCCATTCGGATCCTTCTTTCCATTGCTGCCTTCCACGGTTATGAGATATGGCAGATGGACGTAAAGACTACTTTTCTAAATAGAAATTCGGAAGAGTGCGTCTATATGGAACAGCCAGAGGGTTTCATTCAGAGTGGGAGCAGCGGTAAAGTGTGCAAGTTGCTTAAGTCCATTTATGGACTAAAGAAGGCATCGCGGAGTTGAAACATTTGTTTTGATGAAAGAAGGCCAGTCTTAATAAGAATTCGACTTTATCAAAAATCCAGATGAACCATGCATTTACAGTAAGATTGTAGAGAGAACTATGGTATTCCTCGTCTTGTACGTGGATGACATTCTCTTAGTAGGAAATGACATTCCTATGCTTCGGTCAGTCAAAGGATTCTTGTCACAGAGGTTCTCCATGAAGGACCTGGGTGATGCCTCCTACATTCTGAAGATCCAGATCTATCATAATAGATCTAAATAGATAGTTGGACTTTCACAGTTAAAGTACATCGACACCATACTGAAAAGATCCAGTATGGAAGATTCAAAGCGCGGTAATCTACCGGCTTATCACGGAATTACCCTCTCCAAAGACTGATTTGGAAAGGGCTCGCATGTCAACTATACCATACGCATCGGCGGTAGCCTCTATAATGTATGCGATGTTGTGTACCAAACCAGATGTAGCATACGCATTGAGCATTGTAAGCCGGTATTAGTCAAACCCAGGGGAGAAGCACTGGATAGCGATAAAGAACATTCTCAAGTACCTGAGAAGGATCGAGGCCTTTGCTGACTCTAGCTTCCAGAGTGACAAGGATGACTCCAAGTCCATGTCGGGTTATGTCTTTACCCTCAATGGAGGGGCGGTCTGTTAGAAGAGCTCCAAGCAGGACATCGTTGCTGACTTGACAATGGAAGCGGAGTACATAGCTTCTTGCGATGCCGCAAAAGAAGCAGTCTGGATGAGGAAGTTCTTAACTGAACTTCAGGTGGTTCCAACCATTGTTGATCCAATACCGCTGTATTGCGATAACAATGGCGCTATAGAATTAGCGAAGGAACCCAGGTCCCATCAGAAGTCCAGACACATTTTGAGGCGGTACCACCTAATCAGGGAGACTATAGTGTTGGGTTTCCCTTGCACCTAGTCTAGTGTATAAAAGCATCACACATGCCATATTAAAAATTAGAGAGGTGCAAAGCAAACTAACCATGAATCTTAACTAGAATAATTAGGGTAACAACTAAATTGTATCGCATACAAAGAACTCTTGTAACACTAAGTGAAGACATTACAACCTTTGTAGTCTTCCCTTGGTGACTCTTTGGAGCTTTGAGAGTTTGGAACGGATCGCTAGCAATCTTCCTTGTCCACGATGATCCACCCGAAGTCCCTTTGCCCAAAACTCCTTACTTTGCTTAGTTTGTGAAAGAAGTATAGCAAACACCCTACACAAATGGGCTAGATATGTGTTGAATGATGAGGTGGTTTGTATTCTCTAATCAAAACCCTTTCTTTTTATCACCCTCACTCAAGAGAAAACTCAAGAGAGCTTGGAGAAAGAAGAAGATGATGGCAAAAGCTTTTGTCAAAAAGATAATGATAAGCTTAATGAATAAATGAGAAAAGAAAGTATATATATTTTCTTTCTCTCATTTCAAACCATGGTTCAATAATATCTAGATATTTTCCATTTGGGTTAAAGTCTAAATGAAAAGTAAACCATGGGTTTAAGCTAGGTCAAAGTCAAGAAAAGGGTAGAAAAACCCATTAAATATTTAATTTCCATTTTCCTTTTATAATCCAAATAGAAAATATATATATATATATATTGAACCATGTAAGTCTTATATTGCCACCAATTGTGTATCATCAACCATGACACTATGCATGTATGTGTCCATGCACATCAACATGTGCATACATGCATGCATACATCTTCAACAAAGAAAAGGGTTTAAATAAAGAATTAAACTAAAAGTCAAATGTTAAATCAACACTTGATTTAACAAACCGGTCATGTCACATACGACCCGACCAATAGAAAAACGCCCGATTAACATACGGTATCACATACTCGCATTCAATCGAGTCCCCGCACATATCTCATATGCACACCACATCGTTTCTCCTGAGCTAGAAAACTCCTTTGTGGGACTCTAAGACCTGTCAATACACCGGCAGTTGGTGATGATCATATCAAACACCTACAAGCCGCAAGCGGTCAGCTAAACGTAACGGCCATCCGGGTATTGAGCGATCAGATGAAAACCAGCGAAGCTGTCAAAACTCCCGTCGAGCCAATCAGTAATGCTACCCGTACAGTCCGGTCTCTTTGTCTGATATGTCGTATATCCAGTCTAGGGGTGGTGAACGTCATACCCCAGTAACCGATAATTCATATCGATGTGAGGCACATAACAGGTCGAGAAACTACTGATAACTCTTACCAGTAAATCTCCATAACCGCCCTGGCCAGGGACTTCCAGTTATAGCTAATCAAACACAGCGCAACATCAACTCCCAATACCTGGAGAGACGAAACCCCTCCTATCGCTCATTGCCTCCATGTGATTCGGGACTGTACCCAAAAGCCAACGTTTTGCATGTTCTCTTGAACGTGGTAAGGTGGAAATCAAAGCATGGTGGGAATCACACAAGACTCTATGACGATTTCGGGTCTACAGACTAACCTGTACCAGTATCACCAGAGAACTGCTATCTGACGATAGGTATAATACCATCAGGAGTTCTCGGCAAGTCCGTTCAGTGTACCCAGACTCCACTGAGCACCCGTACACCATCTTTGATGTCAAACACCGATGGATATGGGATCATCCATCGCCCATCATATGGGTCAAGATGCGTATACGCTAGTCTACTCTAGTGTATTGATGCCCTATCTCGATACACTCTCGACTAGGAATGGTTATAGGATGTACTCTTGGACTACCCTGGCCCCACTAGTATGTTCTGCATCATAGTCCTAGTAGTCTAGTACATATCCTAAAGGTTTTATCAACATGTGAGAGCAAGACAGTAAACCAATACAAGTCAACATGTTTAGACAAATTGAAACCAGATAGCATACTATCATATCGAGCAAGAAAGTCCTCTTTATATATATCCAAGTATCCACTATCATATTTACAACAATGGCCTCTATGGCATTTATACAACTAACAATCTCCCACTTGCACTAAGGCCAGCTGTTGTAGTATCTCATACCCAACATCCCGAAAAGTCTCTCAAATTGTATCTGGGGTATGGCCTTCGTGAGTGGATCCGCAGTGTTGTCCTTCGTGTCAACTCTCCTGACCTCGATCTCGCGGCGATCAACTATCTCCCGGATCAGGTGATACCGCCTCAGAATATGTCTGGACTTCTGATGGGACGTGTGTTCCTTGGCAAAAGCCACAGCTCCATTTTTATCACAATACAAAGGTATTGGATGCTCAATGGACGGAACCACACCAAGTTCAGTGATGAACTTCTTCATCCAGACACCCTCTTTGGCAGTATCATTGGCAGCGATGTATTCAGCCTCCATCGTCGAGTCTGCCGCGGTTTCTTGCTTGGAACTCTTCCAACAAACCGCCCTTCCATTTAGGGTAAAGACAAATCCCAAGTGTGACTTAAAGTCGTCCTTATCACTTTGGAAGATTGAATCGGTAAAGGACTCCACCTGGAGTTCTCCGTTACCATATACCAAGAATATCTCCTTAGTCCATCTTAAGTACTTGAGAATGTTCTTCACAGCTGTCCAGTGACTCTCTCCTGGATCTGCTTGATACCTACTCACTACACTTAGTGAGTATGCAACATCGGGTCTGGTACATAGCATCGCGTAAATGATAGATCCTACTTCCGAAGCATAGGGTATCCCTTGCATGCGAGCTCTCTCCAAATCAGTCTTGGGAGACATCTCTTTGGAGAGAGTGAGTCCAGAGATCGTGGGTTGGTTCCCATGCTTGGATTCATCCATACTAAACTTCTTCAGTATGGTGTCAATGTACCTGGATTGGGACAATCCCAGTATCCGGCTAATCTATCTCTATAGATCTTAATCCCAAAAATGCAGGAGGCATCACCTAGATCTTTCATTGAGAATCTATGTGATAAGAAGAGCTTGACCGAGTGCAGCATAGGAACATCATTTTCTATCAAGAGTATGTCATCCACGTACAATACGAGGAAGACAACCTTACTCTCTGCCACCTTCTTGTAGATACAAGGTTCATCTACGTTCTTGATAAAGTCAAACTCTTTGACTACCACATCAAAACAGATGTTCCAACTCCGCGATTCATGCTTTAACCCGTAGATGGATTTAAGCAGGTTGCACACCTTTCCGCTGCTCCCACTATCTACGAAGCCCTCTAGCTGAGTCATGTACACGCACTCCTCTAAATCACCATTTAGAAAGGCGGTCTTAACATCCATCTGCCAGATTTCGTAGTCATGGTATGCAGCAATGGCAAGCAGGATCTGGATGGACTTAAGCATAGCCACTGGAGAAAAGGTTTCGTCATAATCCACACCTGGTCGTTGATGAAAACCCTTTGCAACAAGTCTAGCTTTGAAAGTCTCAACTTTTCCATATACACCAAGTTTCTTCTTAAAGATCCATTTGCTCCTAATGGGTTTTACCCCTTCAGGAGCAACTTCCAAAGTCCATACTTTGTTGGTGTACATGGATTCCATCTCAGATCGCATTGCATCCAGCCATTTCACAGAGTCCCCACTCGAAGCTAGTCGGGTCATCATCTTCCAGGATGCAATCCTCGCTCCCACCATCGATGAGAAAACCGTAGTATCTCTCTGGTGGATGAGGAACCCTACTAGATCGGCGGAGCGGCTGAGGTTCGTCGGGAACTACTGAATCCTCTGGTTCAACCAAATCTTCTGTCATAGTTTGTATAGCTGGAACCTCTTCCAATTCTACCTCCTTGCCACTAATTTCTTTTTCAAGAAATTCCTTTTATAAAAAGGTGGCATGTCGAGAAACAAACACCTTTTGTTCATCGGTGTGGTAGAAGATATACCCAGGCGAATGTTTGGGATGTCCAATAAACTTACACAGAAAAGACCTTGCGCCTAGCTTGTCCGGATTCTGTGTTTTCACATATGCCGGACAACCCCATATCTTAACATAATTAAGATATGGTCTCTTTTCTTTCCATATCTCATATGGAGTGGTTGGCACAGATTTGGCGGGAACCATATTCAATAGGTCTGCAGCTGTTTCCAGTGTATATCCCCAAAAGGAAATAGGCAACTCAGCAGTGATCATCATAGAGCGCACCATATCTAATAGGGTGCGATTCTTCCGCTCCAATACACCGTTGTGTTGTGGTGTATATGGAGGAGTAAGCTGATAGAGAATCCCATTCTCTTTTAGATAGTCCAGGAACTTATTGCTTAAGTATTCTCCTCTTCGATCTGATCGAAGGATCTTAATACTTTTGCCCGTTTGGTTCTCTACTTCGTTCTTATATTCTCTGAATTTCTCAAAAGCTTCAGACTTGTGTTTCAATAGGAACACATGTCCATATCTTGAAAGATCGTCAGTGAATGTATGAAGTATGAGGAACCATTCCTGGCATGTGTAGACATGGGACCACATACATCACTATGTATCGGTCCCAAGAGTTCCGTAGCTCTTTCTCCGTGTCCACTAAACGGAGTTTTGGTCATCTTGCCTTTGAGACATGACTGGCAAGTATCATAAGATGAAAATTCGAACGGATTCAAATATCCATCCTTATGCAACTTAGCTAGTCATGTCGCATTGATATGACCTAGTCTACAATGCCACAAGAAGGATTTGTTCATTTCTGAACTCTTCCTCTTGTGTGTGTTTTGCACATTAAGTATTGTAGTTTGATTGAGAACATATATACCATTATTTAATGAGCATGATCCAATTAACATTTTATTTAGGAAGATATTCATAACATTATCCTGTACTACAAAATTATATCCTTCCTTACTCAATAAAGAAACTGATATAAGATTGCATATCAGGGTCGGAATGTAATAGCATTCGTTCAGAATCATTGTATTACCATTTGGTAACACAGGGTGATATTCGCCAACAGCCTTGGCTGCAATATTTGCACCATTCCTTACTCTTATGGAATGATCACCCTCTCCCAGTTCCCTACCTTTCCGTAACCCATGTAACATATTACATATGTGGGATCCCGATCCAGTATCTAATACCTAGGACGTAGAGTGAACTGAGAAACAGTTCTCGATAACTAACACACCTGAAGAAGATGCATCAGCATGCTTATTCTTCTTTTGGGCGGTGTGAGAATCCAGATATTCTCCTATTTCCTGCTCGGACTTATAATAATTATAAGTTGGAGCGGGACCAACGTTCCCCTGCTCAGTATAATAAGCGGGTTCAGTCAATACATCAATTTTATTATCTTGATTAAGGCCTGACATGGTCTTTACCTGGAGAGAGAGAGAAGAAAACACTTTAGCATATGCTCTTGCAAGATTAGATTGGTTATTATCTTATCTAATCAGGATGGCTCCCACTGTTTTCATCAAATCTTCCTTCAAATCCTAAAAGGTAAGATTAGCCGAGATTAATTACACCTTACAAGTCTGCCAATCTTTCAGCCAGGCCAATGTTGGTAGTTTGAGGGAGGTTCCTCGTGCTTTCGCACGGACCTAATTAGAATAAACCTTGTTTTCCCATAGGTATAACCCCGTTAACACCTTTCTAGACACCTACTTGATCGACTAATTGTCATGTGTAAAACTCTCTCAGGAGTAACTCTTACTCGCAGTGGGTATCAGGATCCAACTATCTCATAGAAGGTTTGCAATCTCATTGAAAATTTCAACTCTTGAAACACCCGATAATGCTTTTGCCCCTAGCGTGCTATGACCTTGATGCAGGCCAACAAACCATAGTCTGCTAGTCAAGTTCATCCCGTCATTTCATGATTGAATTAAACCCACCCATACGACCCTTGACGCAGGCTAACAAAGTCGTACGACTACCCTAATCCAATCTCATCTTATGTTGCAGATAAGCACTAGTTAGCTACCGCACACTACGCCTTGACGCATGCCAACAAACGTAGCACGAATACTAAGTAGTACCTATCTGAAATGACGGAGGGCTACGCAGGTTTTTCAGAAACCATGAGCGTAAAGAACTCGATATCGTTGTAGAAACAAGTGATTTTGAAAAGGAGTGTTTTTTAGGCTTTTTCTAGTTTCTCTAAAGAGGTCACTCCCGGTGAAGGGATCTCGGCTCTTTCCTTATCGAATAAAGTGCAGGATATTTCAAAAATACCGCTATGCAAAGCAAGAACTATAGAAGCAATCAAAAACTAAACCGTGAGTTTGTACCATCTTCTAGTTTCGCTAAAGAGGTCACTCCCGGTGAAGGGATCCCGGCTCTTTCCTTATCGAATAAGGTACTGGATATTCTTCAAGGAATGCCGCTATGCAAAGCAAAAACTAGAGCTACCCTTTTTATAAATTTGATTCTACAACATCTTTTAGGTTTCTTTTTCTTTCATTAATCTCATTAATGAATCCCATCATTTAAGCTTCCTGAGCATCATAGAAGAAACGAAAATACAACGTACGCTTATGCCATCTGCATTCGCCACAGTGTCCCGTTATGCACCGTTAGGTTACTTAACTAACGGCATAGCAGAACCGGACTAGCGCGGGTGTAAAACATAAGCAACGTTTATTATATATCATATAAACAATAATAAAGCATTCGTCCCATGCATATAATATGATCACATCACAATATATCAGCAGCAGAAGAATCATATGAAATATTGGATATACTAGGAGATCCGTATTTTATTTTTGAGCCTGTATAAAACACGGATTCCACGGTCGCGATGAATAGCCAAACCCACACCCCTAGACCCCTACGAGAGCGGCAAGTGACCCTGCCAATTCTAGAGTTTAGGAGACCCGGTCTCGACTCCTCGAGATGGCCTCCCACTGAACCCTAGAACTCGGTCACTTGTGCTCCCCTCCTTGGATCTATCCTAATGCGGAAAAGTAAATAATATACAATGGTGACATCATCTTCAACCCGGAAGTGCCCCAATAAAAGAATATTACATGCAATGAATTTTACATGAATGAAAATAAAAACCCTCATCTCACATAAAACCCCCGGCTATTCAAAACACGACGATCCAATATAACATATCACAGCAACATATAATATCTCATATCATCAACGTAAGCAAGTATGCGTATCCCGATTGTCGTTAATTTATAACAACGAAGCCGGAGATACACCACATACTACACTTACGGTCGCAGTAAAGAAAAGTGAAAAACTACAACATTTGGAATCCACAATCACCTTAGACATCGTAAACCCGAAATACCACATATTACGGATTTCATGCCTAACAATATGAATTCCACATATTGTATCACATTCTTATATATCAAGACGATGTTTAACGTTTCGATCGAATCAACATACACTCACAAATTACCCCGAAAGCTCACTTGAGCAAAATCAAAATACTCAAAAACCGTGCCACAGTGTCTATGGACCGGCCGTAGAAGGGGTTAACCAATGCCTCACCTATGACACCATGGAACTACGGCAAACCACAGGGTTCGATTGTGGTTCCGTGGGCATAGAATTGAGTTAAGGTTATTATTTATTCTAGAGGGGCCATAGGGATACTTGCACGATTTTATGAATACAATCAACTTGGGAAAATTGCAACACTTGGAAATTTCAGCGGGGTACAAAATATGGTGTTCGAAGTTCGTTCGAACTGCTAAACATTGTCAAGGTTACCTTTACAGTGTTAAAATATACGAATACGAAACACTACAAATTAGCCCCTGAACAAAACAATCATCACATGAAAAACTGGGCTAAGCAAACAATACCTAAAACCCCAAATTCTAGACAACAGAGCACTGGAGAAATACGGGGGGAATTGGGGTTAGGGGGCCGAGCAGGACGGTTTAGGGAGCATAGTGCTCGGCCAAAATCTGAGCACTGGTCCCCGTATTTCACCAGTGTTCATTATTTGTCCCATACAGTGTTCTGCAGCTGTTTAAAAAATTTTAAAACGACTTTTTAAAAAATTTCCAGAGAGCAAAATCAAGGGTTTCAAATATCGTATTTCGGAGTCGATTTCGTTTTCGTAATTGTATTAACGCCGTGTCTAAAATTCTAGCTAGGCTCTGATACAACTGTTGGGTTTCCCTTCCACCTAGTCTAGGGTATAGAAGCATCACACATGCCATCTTAAAAATTAGAGACGTGCAAAGCAAACTAACCATGAATCTTAACTAGAATAATTAGGGTAACAACTAAATTGTATCACATATAAAGAACTCTTGTAACACTAAGTGAAGAAATTACAACCTTTGTAGTCTTCCCTTGTTGACTCCTTGGAGCTTTGAGAGTTTGGAACGGATCGCTAGCAACCTTCCTTGTCCACGATGATCCACCCGAAGTCCCTTTGCCCAAAGCTCCTTGCTTTGCTTGGTTTGTGAAAAAAGTATAGCAAACACTCTACACAAATGGGCTAGATATGTGTTGAATGATGAGGTGGTCTATATTCTCTAATCAAAACCCTTTCTTTTTATCACCCTCACTCAAGAGAACACTCAAGAGAGCTTGGAGGAAGAAGAAGATGATGGCAAAAGCTTTTGTCAAAAAGATAATGATAAGCTTAATGAATAAATGAGAAAAGAAAGTATATATATTTTCTTTCTCTCATTTCAAACCATGGTTCAATAATATCTAGATATTTTTCATTTGGCTTAAAGTCCAAATGAAAAGTAAACCATGGGTTTAAGCTAGGTCAAAATCAAGAAGAGTGTAGAAAAACCCATTAAAGATTTAATTTCCATTTGCCTTTTATAATCCAAATAGAATATATATATATATATATATATATATATATATATATATATTGAACCATGCAAGTCTTATATTGCCACCAATTGTATATCATCAACCATAACACTATGCATGTATGTGTCCATGCACATCAACATGTGCATACATGCATGCATACATATTCAACAAAGAAAAGGGTTTAAATAAAGAATTAAACTAAAAGTCAAATGTTAAATCAACACTTGGTTTAATAAACCGGTCATGTCACATACGACCCGACCAATAGAAAAACGCCCGATTAACATACGGTATCACATACTCGCATTCAATCTGGTCCCCGCGCATATCCCATATGCACACCACATCGTTTCACCTGAGCTAGGAAACTCCTGTGTGGGACTCTAAGACTCGTAAATACGCCGCCAGTTGGTGATGATCATATCAAACACCTACAAGCCGCAAGCGGTCAGGTAAACGTAACGGCCATCCGGGTATTGAGCGATCAGAAGAAAACCAGCGAAGCTGTCAAACTCCCATCAAGCCAATCAGTAACACTACCCGTACAGTCCGGTCTCTTCGTTTGATATGTCGCATATCCAGTCTAGGGTGGTGAACGTCAGACCCCAGTAACCGATAACTCATGTTGATGTAAGGCTCATAACAGGTCGAGAAACTACTGATAACTCTTACCAGTAAATCTCCATAACATCCCTGGCCAGGGACTTCCAGTTATAGCCAATCGAACACAGCGCAACATCAACTCCCAATACCGGGAGAGACGAAACCCCTCCTATCGCTCATTGCCTCCATGTGATTCGGGACTGTACCCAAAAGCCACCGTTTTGCACATTCTCTTGAACGTGGTAAAGTGGAAATCAAAGCACAGTGGGAATCATACAAGACTCAATGACGATCTCGGGTCTACAGACTAACCTGTACCAGTGTCATCAGAGAACTGCTTTCTGACGATAGGTATAATACCATCTAGGAGTTCTCGGCGAGTCCGTTCAGTGTACCCAGTCTCCACTGATCACCCGTACACCATCTTTGATGTCAAACACCGATGGATATGGGATCATCCATTGCCCATCATATGGGTCAAGATGCGTATACGCTAGTCTACTCTGGTGTATCGATGCCCTGTCTCGATACACCCTCGACTAGGAAAAGTTATAGGATGTACTCTTGGACTACCCTGGCCTCACTAGTATGATCTGTATCATAGTCCTAGTAGTCGAGTACATATCCTAATGGCTTTATCAACATGTGAGAGCAAGACAGTAAACCAATACAAGTCAACATATTTAGACAAAGTGAAACCAGATAGCATACTATCATATCGAGTAAGAAAGTCCTCTCTATATATATCCAAGCATCCACTATCATATGTACAACAATGGCCTCCAACAATGGCATCCAGGGCATATATACAACTAACTCGTAGATTGTCGGGAGATCATGGTGAGGAGAGTAGATACGGAGAATAACACTGCAGATCCACTCACAAAGGCCATCCATCATACACAGTTCGAGCGACTGATCGAGATGATAGGACTGCGATACGCCAGTACATGGCCTTAGTGCAAGTGAGAGATTGTTAGTGATGTATGCCCTAGAGACCATTATTGTATCATACTGGTTTGTATATTATTTAATGGAAGCTTGGGATATTCACAGTTGTATTGACAGTCTTGCTCGAAATGGTAGTATGCTACTTGGTTTTTTTTTACTTCAATATGTGCATGTGTTTCTCTTAGCATATCGCTTATACATATTAGTAGAGCCCTTAGGATCTTTGCTTGATTATCAGCATTGTGATGGCAGTCACACTAGTGGGGGCTGGGTAATCTACAAGCACGTCCTTATACAGGTCCCTAGTCGTAGGATTATCGAGACGGGGCATCGATACTCCGGAGTAGACTAGTGTATACACTTCTCATCCCAACAAGGGAGATGGTCTGTCCCACAGCCATTAGTACGTCGTACTGAAGATAGTATGCAGGTGCTCATTAGGTTATGAGTACACTGAACAGGACTCGTCGGGAACTGTTGGTGGGTATTATACCTTTCATCGGGTAGCAGTTCCTAGGTGACATGAGTACAGCTTAGTCCGTCGACTTGACACTGATACTTCGCCTCGAGTGTGTTCCCACTGTACTTTGATTACTACCCTACCACGGCTCAAAGGAGTCGTGCAAACAGGTAGTAGTTGGGTGCAGTCCCGAAGCACTTGGAGGCAGTGGTGGTTAGATAAGATTCGTCTCTCCTGGTATTGGGGGTTGATATTGCGCAGTGTTTGGGGAGCCATTACACAAAGTCCCTGGCCAGGGCAAGAGAGATTTACTAGTAAGTATTCCAGTAGATTCTCAACGTGTTCTGGGCTACACTCCGACATGACTTATTGCGCTATTAAGGGTCTGATGTTTACCGCCCCCTAGGCCCGATATGCGATACTCTTAGACGAACAGATCGGACTGTACGGAGACTGTCACATACAGGCTCAGTAGGAGTTCGGATGAGTTTTCTCATCGGCCTTCTCATCAACAGATACCTGGGTAGCCGTTATGTGCAGCTAGTACCGCTTGTGGCTTGTTGTTAAACCCATTACCAGCGTACTGTCGAGTCTTTAAAGTCCCACATAGAGGGTTCCCTGCATCTGTCGATGAGAAGGCCGATGAGCAAACTCATCTGAACTCCAACTGAGCCTGCATGTGACTGTCTCCGTACAGTCCGGTATGTTCGTCTAAGAGTATCGCATATCGGGCCTAGGGGCGGTAAACGTCAGACCCCTAATAGCGCAATAAATCGTGTCGGGGTGTAGCCCAGAACACCTTATTTCTTGGATCTTTTTCTCGATGTTTCGGAGTTATTTCGGTTTCGTAGTGTTACACTTTGTCTAAACTGTTAGCTATGGTTTAGTAGGCTCTGATACCACTGTAAGTCCATGTCACGCACCTCGCGTGTCCGCGGGGAGGCGGAATTTCAAAAAAAATGATTTTTCGAAGCTCGCAACATGGACTTAAACTCTAGGATCGATGCTAAACCCTAGCTAACATAATACTGTGTGAGGTTTAACTACTCGGTTAAGAGTTTATACCTCACGATAAAAGTCCTTCGGGTCTTCTTTGATGTCCTCCTCGTCATCGTAGGATCCAAGGATCATAACGGATCGTGGCTTCCTCGTCGGCTTCCTCGAGTCAAAGACGATCCATCCGAGAGTCTATAGTCCGAGCTCCAACCTCAACTCCGAGATAACTAGGGAAAGTAGCTTGCTAAACTAGATGTCCTAGGTGATGTAGAGAGTGAATATGGAATACTTTGACTCTTAGAACCTTATGTTTCTCAACTCATGAGACAATTAGGGTTTATGAGAAAAGAAGAAGACTTGAGAAATGAGAATGAACTTGTGAACCTTGAGAGAGAGCTTGGTTGCACCAAAGATAAAAAAAATGAAGCAAATATGATATTTTGGAGATAGATATCTCCCAAAAAAATATCTCACAAGCTTCACAAAATATCTATTTTGTCAAGAGTGAGTCATCTAGTAGCCATGCTTGATTCAATGTCCAAAATCAACCTCATTTCTCCACCCATTTTGTTTTAATCCATAATAGAATTAAAACCCTAATAGGTGTCCCCTCCTAGAAGCTTTCCCGAACTAATTACGAGAATGCCCATCATCTGTATATACATACCCGCATCCGCATTCCGAAGAATAAGAATACAAAGAGACAAAACAAATCCATCAGTACAATACTAGGATCCGGCTTAAACCAAAGCCCACTAGTATCATCCGCCTGAACATCATACGCGCACAAGTGCATGTAAGTGTTCGAAGCCCTGTCGTAAAACCATACGACCTCTGCATCTTTTGCCCAATGCAGGGAACCCTCTGTGTAGGACTCTAAAGACTCGACAGTACGCTGGCAGTGGGTTTAACCATAAGCCGTAAGTGGTACTAGCTGCCCATAACGACTACCCAGGTTTCTGTCGATGAGAAGGACGATGAGCAAACTCATCTGAACTCCTACTGAGCCTGCATGTGACAGTCTCCGTACAGTCTGGTCTGTTCGTCTAAGAGTATCGCATATCGGGCCTAGGGGTGGTAAACGTAAGACCCTTAATAGAGCAATAAGTCATGTCGGAGTGTAGCCCAGAACACCTTGAGAAACTACTAGAATACCTACTAGTAAATCTCGCTTGCCCTGGCTAGGGACTTTGTGTAATGGCTCCCTTAACACAGTACGATATCAACCCCCAATACCGGGAGAGACGAATCCTATCTAACCACCGCTGCCTCCAAGTGCTTCGGGACTGCACCCAGCTACTACATGTTTGCATGACTCCTTTGAGCCATGGTAGGGTAGTAATCAAAGTACAGTGGGACCACACTCGAGGCGAAGTAGCAGTGTAAAGTCGACGGACTAAGCTGTACTCATGTCACCTGGGAACTGCTACCCGAGGATAGGTATAATACCCACTAACAGATCCCGACGAGTCTTGTCCAGTGTACTCATAACCTAATGAGCACCTGCATACTATCTCCAGTACGACGTACTAATGGCTGTGGGACAGACCATCTCCCCTGCTGGGATGAGAAGCGTATACACTAGTCTACTCCGGAGTATCGATGCTCCGTCTCGATAATCCTACGACTAGGGACCTGTATAAGGACGTGCTTGTAGATTACACAGCCCCCACTAGTGTGACTACCATCACAATGCTGGTAATCAAGCAAAGATCCTAAGGGCTCTACTAATATGTATAAGTGATATGCTAAAAGAAACACATGCACATATTGAAGTAGAAACAAACCAAGTAGAATACTACCATTTTGAGCTAAACTGTCAATACAACTGTGAATATCCCAAGCTTCCATTAAGTAATATACAAACCAGTATGATACAATAATGGCCTCTAGGGCATACATCACTAACAAAGTCTATAGGACCCCACTGTAACCCAAGTAAGCCAAAAGCCCAGAAATCTAAACCTTGTTAGGAAAATAGTGGAGGTGAAGTTTTGAAATAAAGGTATAATGAAATCAAGTTCTTTTTTTAGATGAATAAGTAATGTTATATGAAAATACAAAGGGATTGTGTACTATAGTTGAAAATATTTTCGTCATTTGAAATTTGGGCAGCACCTCCTTTGGAAATTTTGATCCAAAAACAAAACATAACAACAATAGTATAGGCATCCCTAAGTGAGAGCTAGCACTTCACCAATAAGCAGAAACAACCACACCAATACAAATATACGATGCCCAAGGCGAAGATCAAACACAGAAAGAAAATAAAGAAAACCGAAACATTATCAAATCCAATAAAGGAATATATACAAGTCTCGACTCGAGATATAAAGAATATACAAACCGGTCTCTAGGGATACCAAATATGTTAGTGTATATGCCCTAGGGGCCATTATTGTATCATACTAGTTTGTATATTACTTAATGGAAGCTTCGAATATTCACAGTTCTATTAACAGTCTTGCTCAACATAGTAGTATGCTACTTGGTTTATATCTATCTTAATATGTGTATATGTTTCTTTTAAGCATATCGCAAATACATATTGATAGAGCCCATAGGATCTTGCTTGACTACCAGCGTTGTGATGGCAGTCACACTAGTGGGGGCTGGATAGTCTAAAAGCACATCCTTTTTCAGGTCCCTAGTCGTAGGATTATCGAGACAGGGCATCGATACTCCGGAGTAGACTAGTGTATACGCTTCTCGTCCCAGCAAGGGAAATGGTCTGTCCCACAGCCATTAGTACGTTGTACTGGAGATAGTATGCAGGTGCTCGTTGGGTTATGGGTACACCAGACAGGACTCGCAGGGAACTGTTGGTTGGTATTATACCCGTCGTCAGTTAATAGTTCCCAAGTGACATGAGTACAGCATAGTCCGTAGATTTGACACTGCTGCTTCGCCTCGAGTATGTTCTCACTGTTCTTAGATTGCTATCCTACCACGGCTCAAAGGAGTCGTGCAAACTGGTAGCAGTTGGGTGCAGTCCCGAAGCACTTGGAGGCAGTGGCGGTTAGATAGGATTCGTCTCTCCCGGTATTGGGAGTTGATATCGCACTGTGTTTGGAAAGCCATTACGCAAAGTCCCTGGCCAGGGCAAGCGAGATTTACTGGTAGGTTTTCCAGTAGCTTCTCAAGGTGTAATGGGCTTCACTCCAACACGACTTATACCGCTTTTAGGGGACTGACGCTTGCCGCCCCCTAGGCCCGATATGTGATAGTCTTAGATGAAAAGACCGGACTGTACGGAGGTTGTCACATCAGGCTCAGTAGGAGTTCGGATGGGTTTCTTCATCGACCTTCTTATCGACATCTACCTGGGGACCGTTACGTACAGCTAGTACCGCTTGCGGCCTGTGGTTAAACCCACTGCCAGCGTAGTGTCGAATCTTTAGAGTCCCACACAGAGAGTTTTCCTGCTTCAGGCGAAACGATATAGAGGTCGTATGGTTTTACGACAGGGTTCGGACATATACATGTACTTGTGCACGTATGATGTTCGGACAGATTATACTAGCGGGCTTTAGTTTAAGCCAGATTCTAGTATTCGATTATTGGATTTATGCAGTCTCAGTATATCCGTGTTTTTCGTAAATACGGATGGGAGGGGCATTCTCGTAATTAGTCGAGAAGCTTCTAGAAGAAAGGTGACTCATTTAGTTTTAATTCATTTATGAATTAAACTAAATGAGGTGGAGAGATGATATGTTATTTGCATTAAATGTTTTAATGACTCATGAGATGATTCATCCAAAGTGAGTTAATGAAGCATGGTTGTTGTTATTGTATATTATTATTTGGATAATTATCATGCTTCATATATTCACAAATGAGTAATAATTCATTTCATTCTCACATACACACTCTCTCTCCTCAAGCTCTCCTCTTCTTCAACCTAACCCTAATCCTCTCATGTGTTGAGATCCCAAGTGTTAGAAAGACTAATAGATCCTTAATCCATCTCTATATCCTCTAGATCACTTAGATTAGAAATCCTAACTACTTAGTTACCTCAAGTTAGAGGTTAAAACTTGAAGGAGGAACTCTCGAGTGGATCTTCTATTACATCGAGGAGGCCGACGAGGAGGTGAACAACAAGAACAAGAAGGACTAGTATCTTGAGGTATAATCATCTATCATAGCAGTTTAGCACTTCTAGATAGTTTGTTAGTTAGGGTTTATCAAAGATCCGTAAAGTTAGTCGATGCTACCTTGAAAAAAATGATTGTTTTACCTATTCCGCCTCGCCGCATCTAGTGGGGTATGTAACGTTGACTTACAGTGGTATCAGAGCTTGGCTAAACCATAACTAACATGTTAGCAAAGTCTTTAGAAATTCGATCACAAAATAATCCTGAAAAAACGACGTTTTCACCTAGTTTCTGCCGATTTTAAATTGGGGTCTAAAATTTTTTCAGGAACCCTTAAAAATACAGGCAGGGTTTTTAAAGAATTGTGAAGAAATTTGGGATCGTGACTCGTCCAAACCACCGCGGAACCGCGGCCGATCCAAGCGATCCGCCGTGGATCCGTGGCCGAGTTGACACCGAGTCAACCCAAATTTGCTCAGTTATTCTTCTGTGTTGATGTTATGTTTTCTGGGATGTTTTGTTTCTGCTCAGGTTTTATGTGCACAGAGAATTGTTTGGAGTAGATTCATATGTGTTGCTTGATCGAAATTCTAAGAATTTTGGCTAACTGGATTATATCTGTGTTATTTTTAATGTGTTCGTAAACCTCCCCTAATTGCTAGTATGTCGGTTAGCAGGGGGTTGCACATTTTTGTAATGGTTACTTTATGTTTGTGGATATGAACTTGTTAGATTGTCGTGAATGGATAGCCGGGGATGTGAGACGAGTGTTTCTTTCATTCAAATGTAAATTGTAATTAGTTGTAATATTCTTTTGCGGGGCACATCCGAGTTGAGGTTGTAGCCACCGTTGTATTATTTCATTAACTGTTTTCTGCTCCTAGGATAGACCCAAGGAGGGGTGCACAAACTACCGGGTACTTTGAAGTGCTTAGTGGCCTACTCACGTCGTTGAGGGAGACCGCTTCATTTCTGGTACTTGGCGGGTAGTTTGCTGTACCCGTAGGGGTCTAGGGTGGGGTTTGGCTATTCATCGCGACTGTGTAATCCGTCTTTCATTGCAGGCTCAAAAGAAATGCGGATTGCTTGTATATCCAATATGTTCATCTGTGATCTAGAATGCCTATTATTGCGTCTGACGAATGCACAATATCTATATATGATATCTAGTAGGCGTTGCTTATGTTTTGCATCCGCGCTAGCCCAGCCCCCGCTCTGTCGTTAGTTAAGTAACCTAACGGGTGAATGACGGGGCCCAGTGGCGAATGCGGATGGCATAAGCGGACGTTGTATTTTCATTGTTTTCTGCAATGATAGGATAATTGATGGGACGCATTATTTTAATGCAAAGAAAATAAACCAAAGTTGAATCGTTGGAACAGTTTAAAAGAAACTACTCGGTTATTTTAAAACAGAAGATTTTTTAATTGCGGAGCTTAAACCACTCCTTTTAAAAGCTATCAGATTCCTTCGATCATATCAAGTTCACTACGTTCACGGTTTCTCCAAAACCATTTGTATCCCTCCGTCATTTCATTTGGGTATTCAGTGGTATTCAAGCTATGTATTTTGACCAACGTCAAAGCATAGTGTTTGGTAGCTGCTGGGTTTTCATCTGTTGCATAGATAGATGAGTTGGTTTGGGACAGTCGTACTGCCATTTGGCCAACGTCAGGGGTATGTACGGGTGGGTTCAAATTAACAAGATAATGATGGGTAGAACTTGACATGTGACTTATGACATTTTGACCAACGCCAAGGTCATAAGAGCATGGGGCAAAATTCCACATCGGGGGTTTCTAAAGAAACTGAAACTTGCTAGAGTTGCATACCATTTGGAGTGTGATAATTTTGGTAGGATTCCTTCAGCTTTATCACACGATGATATTTGGATCCCGATCCTACTGTGAGTATATGCTACTCATCGGGAGATTCTTTCACTCAACGATCAATGCTATAAACCAAGTAGGTGTCAAGAAAGGTGTCAGCAGGGATACGCCCCCAGGGAAAAGAGGTTATTTAATTAAGAAACTTCGCGAAACCATAGTAAAACCTCCCTCGAAGTACCGACACCGACCTGGCTGAACGGTTAAGCAAGTATTGTACGGTAAGAATAGTCCTGACTAGTTCTTCTTTTTTGGTTTGAGGAAGGATTCGAGAAACAGCGGGAGCCATCCTGTTTAGATAAACTAAAAACCACTCTAAACTTGCAAGAGCATCATGCTAAAGTGTTTCCTCTCTCTCTCCTAATTGCAGCGACCCAGAACATGACAGGCCTTAAGTTATTTTTAGATAAAAATATTTTGACAGGGCCAAACTATAAAGATTGGTTCTGGAATGTCAAGATGGCAATTACCTATGACAAAATGGGGTATGTCCTTACTACTAAGGCCCCTGCCGTCCCAGGTCCTGAATCCAGTGTCGCAGATAAGGAAATCCGCAAGACCTGGGAGTTAGACTGCGCGAAGGCCAAATGCATCGTGCTTGCCTCTATGAATAATGAACATCAGAGGAGGTACGAGAATATGGATCTAGAATCCATATTTCTCCACACCAAGGAAATGTATGGAGAGTAATCTCGTATAGCTAGATACGAGACCTCGAAGAACTTGTTTCAGTCGAGGATGGCCGTCGGATCATCTGTAGGGGAACATGTCCTTAAGATGATTAGCTATATTGAAGAGCTCGCAGACCTCGGGACAACATTAGAGAACGAGCTGTATACAGACTTGATTCTCCAGTCCCTTCCTTCCACCTATGCCCGGTTTATCTTGAATTTCAACATTCAAGGTAAAGAAGTTGAACTTCCAGAACTCCTTAACATGTTGAGGAGTGCAGAGGGCACCTTGCAGAAGGCAAGGGAAACACCCGCTATATTTGTTCGTGGTGCTTTCTCTTCCAGGTCCAAGGAAAGGGCCAAAGGATGGAAGAAGAAGGCCGCTACCAAACCAAGAGGTGGTGTTGTAAGGTGGAAGCCAAGGGAAAGGCAAAGGCAAAGGTTGCGGTGCCGGTAGTGGCAAAGGACGCGTGCTTCCACTGTCGTAGGAAAGGCCATTGGAAGAAAGATTGCAAAGCTTGGATTGCCAAGAACCAGGACCTGAGGCAAGTTGTGGCTTTGGCTTCGGCTTCAGGTGTGTTTGTAATTGAAAATTGTCTGTCAATCAACTCTACTTCCTGGGTATTGGATACCGGATCAGGAACTCATATATGCAATTCATTGCAGGCGCTGAGAAATCGTAGAGTGCTGAAAGTTGGTGATATGACCCTCCAGGTTGCTAACGGAGCTAGCGTGAATGCTGTGTCCGTAGGGGATTATCACCTTGGATTGACGAGTGGATATATTTTGGTTTTGCGCAACTGTTTTTGTGTACTTAGTTTAACGTGTAATATCATATCAGTATCGTTGTTATCAAAAGAAGGTTATGATTTCACGTTTATAAGCGATGTTATTAACATCCACCTTAATCATGGTTTGATTGGGTCCGATACACTAGATAACGGTATATACGTGTTAAACCAATTACAGATTTTCAATGTCCAGAACACACTAAAAAGAAAGTCTCCAGATATAAATCAGGCTTTCTTATGGCATTGTAGACTGGTTCACATCAATGAGACAAGGTTAACTAAGTTACATAGAGAAGGATATTTGGATCCGTTCGAATATCAATCTTATGCCACTTGTCAATCATGTCTCAAAGGAAAGATGACAAAGACTCCATTCACTAGACATGGAGTAAGAGCGAGCGAGCTCTTAGGACTCATACACAGCGATGTATGTAGTCCAATGTCTACACATGCAAGAGGCGGTTTTTTCATATTTCATTACTTTTACGGATGATTACTCTAGGTATGGATTCATTTTCTTGATGAAACATAAATCCGAGGCCTTTGAGAAATTCCGAGAATATAAGAATGAAGTAGAAAACCAAACCGGCAAAAGTATCAAGACACTGAGATCTGATCGAGGTAGTGAATACTTAAGTGCCGAGTTCCTGGGTTACATAAAAGAGAATGGAATTCTCTCTCAACTTACTCCTCCATACACTCCACAACACAACGGTGTATTGGAAAGACGGAACTGAACCCTATTGGATATGGTACGTTCCATGATGAGTAATGCTGAGTTACCGCGATCTTTCTGGGGCTATGCACTAGAATCAGCTGCATATCTTTTGAACAGGGTTCCTACCAAGCCTGTGCCTACCACACCATATCAGATGTGGAGTGGGAAGAAACCCTATCTTCAGTATCAGAAGATATGGGGATGTCCAGTTTTTGTTAAAAAGCAGCATGCGGACAAACTCGAGGCACGATCAATACAGTGTAAGTTTGTGGGATATCCAAAGAACTCCAAGGGGTATTTTTCTATTACGTGGAGGAACAAAAGGTTTTTGTTTCTCGTAATGCCCATTTTCTAGAACAGCAGTTTTTAGAAAAGGAAACAAGTTGGGGCGCAATAGAACTGGAAGAAATTCCAGAACCACAAACTACTACTGAAAGTTTGGTAGAGCCAAAAGTTCCAGAAGAACAGGACATTCCCGCACCCCTCCGCAGGAGTAATAGGCTGTCTCATTCGCCTGAGAGATACTACGGTTTTCTCATAGACGGGGATAGAGAGGATTGTGTCATTGATAATGATGAACCTACTAGCTTCCAACAGGCCATCCAGAGCGGCGACTCAGTAAGATGGCTAGATGCAATGCGGACCGAGATGGAGCCATGCACACCAACAAAGTATGGACATTAGACTTTGCTCCAGATGGGGTAAAACCCATAGGATGCAAGTGGATCTTCAGGAAGAAGATTGGTGTAGATGGACAGGTGGAAACCTATAAGGCTAGACTTGTTGCAAAGAGTTTTCGTCAAAGACCTGGTTTGGGCTATGCTCAAATCCATTCGGATCCTTATTGCCGTTACCGCCTTCCATGATTATGAGATCTGACAGATGGACGTAAAGACGGCTTTTCTCAATGGTAATTTAGAAGAGTACGTCTGTATGGATCAGCCAGAAGGTTTCAATCAGAGTGGGAGCAGCGGGAAAGTGTGCAAGTTGCTTAAGTCCATTTATGGACTAAAGCAGGCATCGCGGAGTTAGAACATCTATTTTGATGAAACGGTCAAAGAATATGACTTTATCAAAAATCCAGATGAAACATGTATATATAGTAAAATTGTAGCACGAACTGTCGTATTCCTGGTCTTGTACGTGGATGACATTCTCTTGATAGGAAATGGCATTCCTATGCTACAATCTGTCAAAAAATTCTTGTCACACAGGTTTTCCATGAAAGACCTGGTGATGCCTCTTACATTCTGGGGATCCAGATCTATCGTGATAGATCTAAGAGGATGTTGGGACTTTCGCAGTCCAGGTATATCAACACTATACTGAAAAGATTCAGTATGGAATATTCTAAGCGCGGTAATTTACCGGCTTGTCACGAAATCACCCTCTCCAAAGAGATGTCTCCCAAGACTGATTTGGAAAGAGATCGCATGTCAGTTATACCCTACGCTTCTGCGCTAGGCTCTATAATGTATGCGATGTTGTGTACCAGAGCAGATGTAGCTTACGCACTGAGCGTGGTAAGCCGGTATCAGTCAGACCCAGGGGAGAAGCACTGGTTAGCAGTAAAGAACATTCTCAAATACCTGAGAAGGACTAAGGATATGTTCTTGGTTTACGGTGGAAAAGACCTCCAGATCGAGGCTTTTGCTGACTCCAGCTTCCAGAGTGACAAGGATGACTCCAAGTCTATGTCAGGTTATGTCTTCACCCTCAATGGAGGGGCGGTGTGCTGGAAGAGTTCCAAGCAGGACACCGTTGCTGACTCGACGATGGAAGCGGAGTATATAGCTGCTTGCGATGCCGCAAAAGAAGCAGTCTGGATGAAGAAGTTCCTAACAGAACTTCAGGTGGTTCCTACCATTGTTGATCCAATACCGCTGTATTGTGACAACAACGGTGCTAAAGCTTTAGCGAAGGAACCCAGGTCCCATCAGAAGTCCAGACACATCTTAAGGCGGTATCACCTGATCAGGGAGATCATAGATCGCCGGGAGATCGAGGTCCGGAGAGTTGCTATAGAGGAGAACACTACAGATCCATTCACAAAGGCCATACCTCAGACACAGTTTGAGAGGCTATTCGAGATGATAGGTCTTCGATACGCCAATACATGGCCCTAGTGCAAGTGGGAGATTGTTAGTGTATATGCCCTAGGGGCCATTATTGTATCATACTAGTTTGTATATTACTTAATGGAAGCTTCGAATATTCACAGTTCTATTAACAGTCTTGCTCAACATAGTAGTATGCTACTTGGTTTATATCTATCTTAATATGTGTATATGTTTCTTTTAAGCATATCGCAAATACGTATTGATAGAGCCCATAGGATCTTGCTTGACTACCAGCGTTGTGATGGCAGTCACACTAGTGGGGGCTGGGTAGTCTACAAGCACATCCTTTTTCAGGTCCCTAGTCGTAGGATTATCGAGACAGAGCATCGATACTCCGAAGTAGACTAGTGTATACGCTTCTCGTCCCAGCAGGGGAAATGATCTGTTCCACAGCCATTAGTACGTTGTACTGGAGATAGTATGCAGGTGTTCGTTGGGTTACGGGTACACCAGACAGGACTCGCAGGGAACTGTTGGTTGGTATTATACCCATCGTCAGTTAACAGTTCCCAGGTAACATGAGTACAGCATAGTCCGTAGACTTGACACTGCTGCTTCGCTTCGAGTGTGTTCCCACTGTTCTTAGATTGCTACCCTACCACGGCTCAAAGGAGTCGTGCAAATAGGTAGAAGTTGGGTGCAGTCCCGAAGCACTTGGAGGCAGTGGCGGTTAGATAGGATTCGTCTCTCCCGGTATTGGGAGTTGATATCACACTGTGTTTGGAGAGCCATTACGCAAAGTCCCTGGCCAGGGCAAGCGAGATTTACTGGTAGGTTTTCCAGTAGCTTCTCAAGGTGTAATAGGCTTCACTCCGACATGACTTATACCACTTTTAGGGGACTGACACTTGCCGCCCCTAGGCCCGATATGCGATATTCTTAGACAAACAGACCGGACTGTACGGAGATTGTCACATCAGGATCAGTAGGAGTTCGGATGGGTTTCATCATCGACCTTCTTATCGACATTGTTGGAGATAGTGCCCTCATAGTCAATTATTGGATCGCAGGTACGTGATTGCAATGATTGCGGAGGACCTATACCGGTAGAACAGTCTTACTCAAGATGATAGTATGCTATCTGGTTTGCCTTTATCAGTCGTGTACATGTTCAGGTGACTGATTGCATGTTACACTTTGATAGAGCCCTTAGGATCTTGCTTTACTACCAACAGTATGATAGCGATCATATACGTGAGAGTTGGGTAGTTTATATGCATATCCTTAATTGTGGTCCCTAGTCGTGGGAGTTTCGAGACAGGGCATCGATACACCGGAGTAGACTAGTGTATACAGTCGAGACCCCGACGAGGGGCGGTGGCCGGTCTCACAAGCCACTGGTGTCAGTTGGATCACCTAAGATGTATACAGGTGCCCATTGGGTTATGAGTACACCGGACAGGACTCGCCGGGAATCTGCTAGTTAGTATTATATCTATCGTCAGATAGCAGTTCCCTGGTGACATGTGTACAGGTTAGTTCATCGACCTGAGGTCGTCATTTGTCTCGTGTGAGTTCCCACTGTGCTTTGATTTCTACCCTACCACGGCTCAAAGGAGTCGTGCAAACAGGTAGCTTTTGGGTACAGTCCCGAGCCATATGGAGGCACGTGAGCGGATCGGCAGGGGATTCGTCTCTCCCGGTATTGGGGGCGAGGTCGTGCTGTGTCTAGGAGAGCCATTACACAAAGCCCACGGCCGTGGCAGGAGATTTACTGGTAGGTACTCCAGTAGTATCTCAGGGTGTTATTGGGCTACACTCCGACACGACTTATACTGCTATTGGGGGTCTGACGTTACTAGCCCCCTAGGCAGATATGCGATACTCATTGACGAACGGACCGGACTGTATATACATTGTCACTGTTAGGCTCAGTAGGGTTTCTGGATGAGTTCACTCATCGGCCACCCTTGAGTTCGCTCATCAGCTTCCCTTGAGGTCAGTCCATGGGCAGCCGTTACGCATAGCTGGTGCCGCTGACGGTTTGTGGTTAAACCCACTGCCAGGGTACTGACGAGTCATTAGAGTCCCCCACAGACAGTTTCCAAAGTTCGGGCAAAACGTTGTAGAGGCCGTATGGTTTTATGGCAGGGTTCGGAAAATGCACGTGCGCTTACGCACGTGTTATTTTTCGGGCAGATGATACTGGTCGGCTTTGGTTTAAGCCGGATCCGAGTATTATATTGAGTAGGTATAATATCTTTGTCTCAGTTGCATTTGTATTCGGTCGTAATACAAATGCGGGTATATTTATACAGTTTCGGGGTTATCCTGAAAGTCGTTTCAGGATCACTTTTGGAAGTTGCCAGTTTCCAGTTTTCTATCAGCCGTCTTTTACCATTTGGTTAAAGACGGATTTATCTTTTCTTGGATGAGAGTGAGTCGTGCTTCTAGAAGGTTCTAGAAGGTTCTAGATTTGGTGAGGTGTCTTGTGACTCATGCTTTGATTTCTTATCATTCTTGTTTTGATTAAGATCTTTATGCTTTGATATTAATGCTTCTTGTTTTCCTTAGGATATTTAGTGAGAAGCTTTTTGCTTGTAATCACCCCCCCTCTCCTACGGTCACCCCCCTCTTACTATAAGTGGCCGGCCCCCTCCTCTCTCTCTCTCACTTGATGATTTTTCATTGGAAAAAAGATTATGATAGATTTGGGGTGTATGGAATCCACAGCTCATTTCATTCCATCACCCAATTCCCTCGGCAACTTCATTAACCGATCGTCCACGGACTTGGACGAAGTGAGACAAAGTCATCTACTCATTCTCTAAATCATTCTTGGTCGTCTCTTTTAGCAAACTTGAGGATCGAGTTGCCTCAAGTCAGAGGCGGGAGCCCGTTTAAAGAACCGATCATGTGGTGCCACCTCGACGAGGAGATCGGAGATCGACGAGATCGGAGCAGCCGCAACGGAGCGTGGGATGATGGTTAAAGAACGAAGGACTCGGATCGTTCGGTATAACCTTTCTACACTTTTTACAGTTTGTTAGTTTAGCAATAATGGCAGATCCGGGTTAAAGTATACAATAGCGCCAGTTTAAAAGTTTTTGTTCTGCATTTGGCGTCTGTAGACTGCCGCGGCGCTAGCGTAGACTTACAGTGGTATCAGAGCCTAACCATTTTGCTATACTAACTTGTGCTAACGCGTTCAAAACATCGATCGAACCGAAAATAAAAAACGGCAAAATCCTTGCTTGACAGTTTCTGTTGTTTTTAAACGGTTTCAAAAATTATTTCTGTATATCTTAAAAATCTGTGCAGGCGTTTTTAAGAGCCACGACAAAATTTGGGGTCGTGATTCCTCCAAGATGCCGCGGAAACGCGGCCAAACCCATGGTTTGGCCGCGCATCCGCGGCCATGTGGTGAGCACGTGCTCCCAAATTTGGTCAGTGGGTTCTGTGATGGATTTTGGGGTTTTTGGTAAATATCGTTTTGGCCCAGGTTTTGTTACTGTTCACCAGTAAGCAGTGGGGCCCACTTTTGATATTTGGTCTTTGGTCGATCGAAATTTAAACACGTTAGTTTACAGTGCTTACATTATATCTCCGACCGGGAATGTCATTTGATCGGTAAACCGCGTCCGATTGCTATAGTTCTTTTAGACGGGTTTGCGAACGTGACATTCGCATTGATGTACTGTGTTGTGCTGTGATGTTGCGGATTTGTCGTGGTGGATAGCAGTGTGCAATGATAGTACAGTTTGTGTTTATTTGTACATTTGATATTGCGGGGCGAGCGTCCAACTTGTGGACTGTCGTCACTGCCTGTTGTATAATATTCTTTTGGGGCACGACCAGGTTGCGGTCGATGTACCTGTTGTACTATTTTTCATTACTGTACTAGGTTTTGCCCCGCGACGGAGTGCATGGATAGCCGGGTTTTGGGGGGCAATGGGTCCGCATCTCATGGCTTTGAGAGGCAGAGGGGTCCCACTTCAGAATTGGCAGACTATTCGCCGCACTCGTAGGGGGTATAGGTTGACCCAAGGAGGGGTGCCCAAGATTACCGGATTCCGTGGAGTGCCGGATGGTCCATTCACTATGCTGTAGGGGGCTGCCTCGCTTCAGGTTTTGGCGAGTAACTTGCCGCACCCGTAGGGGTCTAGGTTTCATTGCACAGGCTATCCACACGACAGGGGAACGTCGAGTTTCAGCAGCGGCTCTGTGAAACTCGGGGATCCCAGATATCTGTATTGTTCTGTGATGCTTATTACTTTTCTGTAATGTTGCATATTATCACGCCTGGAGCGATTATTGTATATTGGTTTATATACTATTAGATGTTGTATATGTTTTACACCCGCGCTAGTCCAGCCCCCGCTCTGTCGTTAGTTAAGTAACCTAACGAGTGATGACGGGACCCAGTGACGAATGCGGATGGCATATACGTACATTTTATTTTCGTTCTTTTCTGGTGTGATCGAATGATGGGACTGCGTTGATTCTGATCAATGCAAAGTATAACAAACCTGTTTGATGTTGTTGGAACAAATTTAAAAAGTGTTGTTACAAAGACGTTTCCTTTTGTTATGCATAGCGGTATTCAGTGGAATATCCTGCACCTCATTCGACGGGGCAAGGGCCGATATCCCTTTACCGGGACCGACCCCTTGGACAGAAGTTTGCGTCAGAGTAATAACTTCACTATAGTCGATTACATGTTGCTTTGCATAGCGGTATTCAGTGGAATATCCTGCACCTCATTCCACGAGGAAAGAGCCGAGATCCCTTTACCGGGAGTGACCTCTTTAGCAAAAGGTTTTCGCTGCTATATTTTAAAAAGCTATCAGGTTCCTTCAACGAGATCAAGTTCATTACGTTAAGGGTTTTTCGCCAAAAACCAGCCGTAGCCCTCCGTCGTTTCTTATGGATGGTCAGTAATATTCAAGCTATGTTTGTTGGCTTTCGTCAAGGCATAGTGTTTGGTAGTTGCTGGGGTATTCATTTGTTGCATAGATAGATGTGTTGGTTTGGGACAGTCGTATTACCTTGTTGGCTTTCGTCAAGGGTATGTACGGGTGGATTCAAAGTAACAAGATAATGACGGGCAGAACTTGACATGTGACTTATGATTTGTTGACTTTCGCCAAGGTCATAAGAGCATGGGGCAAAAATCTTATCGGGAGTTTCTAAAGAAACTGAAACTTGCCAGGCATGCGCATACCTTCTGGAGTGTGATAACGCGAGTGGATTCCGTCACGTTATCATACGATGAGAGTTGGATCCCGATTCCCACTGATGAGTTGGTTTACTCTTCGGGTGATCCCGATTGATTCTTCTTTAGGTTTGGAGGAGAATTTGACAGGACAGTGGGAGGTTTCCGGATTAGATAAAATGATGACCATTCTGATCTAGGTTAGAGTGCACGCAGAGTGTTTCTTTTCTCTCTCTCTTTGGCAGCGACCTTTGACCGACCCTAGACTATGACTCAGTGACCAGGTTTACCGAACCTTCTTAAAATACTGGCATTTGGATTGTCTGAGTTGCATAAGTCATTGCCACTCCTTCTTTTACCCTTTGAATTTCTCAGAACACCCGTATTACTACGGATATCCACTTCCATTGGATAGAGCCATCGTATGGTTAAATACGAACTCGAAGGGACTTCTTCGAGGATGGATCCAGGTTCAGGAGAAATAGAATTGGTTTATTCAGTTGTCTTTTATCATCACCTTCTCTCAGGTTACGAGAGCTCCTTGGTTTAGGAGAGTACACCTATTACGCTTATTGGAAAGTCTTATTCCAAACCATAGGCTGGTGCCGAAAGGTAGGGAATGAAGAAAACCAATTAGCCTAAGTAGGGTGTGCAGAAGGTAATATGTAAAGACAAAATAAAGGGATTAGAAAGAGGGCAAAGTAAATTGCGACTGATATCATTCACGACCAAAACCGCGTACTTCATCGCCACTCCTATTTCACCTTTAAAGGAATAAGGTATTATTCAGTTGTCTTTTATCGTCACCTTCTCTCAGTTGCGAGTACTCCTTGGTTTAGGAGGGTACACCTATTATGCTTACTGGATAGTCTTCTTCCAAACCATAGGCTGGTGCCGAACGATAGGGAAGGAAGAAAACCATTTAGCCTAACGATGGTGTACAGAAGGTAACGACTAAAGACAAATAAAGGGATTTGGAGAGATGGAAATAAAATATACGGTTGAAGTCATGAATTGGATTATGGAAGAGGCATTGCTATGAATACCAAGATACCCCTACGAAACATTTTCATGTTTCAGTGCATTGTTAAAGGAAAAACTGTTTTCCCGATTAGACACTTACTCCAAGGGTATGTATTTACCAGGTTTCATTCTCATATCTGTATGGTTTTACAGATGATGAGTGGGAGTAAGATATTGGGAATTAGGTGATTATCCTCATTATATCGGAATTCGTTGTAATTGGTGATATTTGAGGAAATCGCCAGGGTACAGTTTTCCACCTACAACGCACAGGTTTTGAGTTGTTCAACTCAGCGGACTTATACAAAGTATTGTATGTTGTCCAAGTGTCTATCAGGACAAAGGGGTAGGTCCTCGTACTATGTTCTGTTTACTTATAACTTCTCTAGTATTTAGATGAGTGTTTCGTAGAAATACAAGGTCTAAGTTTTGAGAAGTTGTGGGTATAAGAATAAAGTAGAGAACCAGGTATCACAAGTATCGGGATTCTTCAAAGAGATCGAAGATGTAGATTCTTGTGATTGGTATTCAGATGATAGTGATGGTTTTGAGAAACGTGTTTCTCTTTCAGGTTACTCATAATTGGATGGATTCCTAAGTTGAGTAATGCTGATTAGCATTTTTCCATTAAGTTGATATGCACTGGAGACAGCTGCATGGATTGAATCTTGGTTCCAATTAAATAAGTGCCAAAGTTTCTATATTGGATATAGAATGGATCGTACCTTAAAAGATGTTAAGGTACGGGGAGTTGTCCAGCTTATGCTTAAAACCAGACACTGGATAACTCAGGGCACGTTTCTGTAGTGGCTGTTTGTGGGTTGACCCTGGCTATGACGAGGGTTGATATTCTACCATTTGGAAGATCAATAGTGATATTGTTCTTGACTCGCCACAGTTTTAGTAAAAATGGATCTTTTTCAGAAAACAGTAGTGGGAGTATGGTAGAACTGGAAGTGATTCCAGAACCGCGAACGATTACGGAAAATTTAATAGGACCTATACATTCAATCAGGTTTGACATTCCAATAGCCACTCCGCAGATATGGTAGGTAACCTCAGACACCCGAGAGGTACTTCGGTAGCCTCAAGGACGGTGACAGGGAGGTTCTTATCTACCCAGACTTGACACTACTGTTGTTCCAGGATATGAGACCCGGTAGGAGGGTTTTCGTAGTCAGTGGGAGCAGCGGAAGTATAGTGGGCAAGATGCTTATATCTATTTATAGACTTGAGCAATTATAGCGGAGATAGATCATCTAATTTTGATGTGACAGTCATGGGTTTGACTTCAATCAGAATAGGGGATGGATCAGTTAAGAAGGTAGTAGGGTGTGATGTCATGGTATCTGGATGACATACACAGAGTAGGAAGTAAAATTCCTATACTACGATCAGTTGTACTGTGGTCGTCACACAGTTGTTTCTCCAGACGGGATATGGATATAATATTTGACATTCTGGTTTCTATATCTATGGCTTTAGATCTGGATTTGGGTAGTTTCCCAATATGGGTACTTTGACAGATATTCTAATGGTTTTTGGAATAGTTGACTCCTAGCATGGTGGTGTACCTGCAGGTGATGGAGTCACCCTCTCTAAAGGTGTCTTACAGACTAAAGGGGAGAGGGATGTGCATGATTGGCAGATCACTTGCTTAGGCAATTGAGTCAATCATGAGATGTCAAGTACCACACCAGATGTTGTTTTTGCACTAGATGCAATAAGTTTGTATTAATCCAATCCTGGAGAAATATAAGGAAGCAGTTTTAGAACATAAGTACATGTTCTACGGATTTGATGACGGCAGCCTCCTTCGGGAGACGGTTATCATTCTAGGCTTCAAAGGTGACATGGATGACAGAGTGATTGTCAGAGTTATAGTTTTCCCTCTGACGAAGAGGGACAATATTATGGACAGGTGGTTCAAGAGGATACTGTGGGTGGCAAGGTGCCGGATACTGATTAGGTTCAGTGATCCATACAGTCTAAGAAGTTTGGATATGGAGTTCATTTATGAACTAAGGTCCCATCAGATATCCAGACATATTCTAAGACAGGTATTACTCAATTCGGGAGACGGCTTTCTCCGCGAACTTGAGATTAAGAGAGATTCAGAAAGAAACTTCTAGGCGGATCCACTCACCGAGGCTATTTCTCGAACACAATAGTTTTACAAACGGGCTTTGTGAACTGATTAGTAGAGGAGTTGGATGTTCGGTTTCACACGGGCTGTGAGTAGTCGACATCGCAATATTAGCCTTGAGTGCAAGTGGGAGATTGTTGGAGATAGTGCCCTCATAGTCAATTATTGGATCGCAGGTACGTGATTGCAATGATTGCGGAGGACCTATACCGGTAGAACAGTCTTACTCAAGATGATAGTATGCTATCTGGTTTGCCTTTATCAGTCGTGTACATGTTCAGGTGACTGATTGCATGTTACACTTTGATAGAGCCCTTAGGATCTTGCTTTACTACCAACAGTATGATGGCGTTCATATACGTGAGAGTTGGGTAGTTTATATGCATATCCTTAATTGTGGTCCCTAGTCGTGGGAGTTTCGAGACAGGGCATCGATACTCCGGAGTAGACTAGTGTATACAGTCGAGACCCCGACGAGGGGCGGTGGCCGGTCTCACAAGCCACTGGTGTCAGTTGGATCACCTAAGATGTATACAGGTGCTCATTGGGTTATGAGTACACCGGACATGACTCGCCGGGAATCTGCTAGTTAGTATTATATCTATCGTCAGATAGCAGTTCCCTGGTGACATGTGTACAGGTTAGTTCATCGACCTGAGGTCGTCATTTGTCTCGTGTGAGTTCCCACTGTGCTTTGATTTCTACCCTACCACGGCTCAAAGGAGTCGTGCAAACAGGTAGCTTTTGGGTACAGTCCCGAGCCATATGGAGGCACGTGAGCGGATCGGCAGGGGATTCGTCTCTCCCGGTATTGGGGGCGAGGTCGTGCTGTGTCTAGGAGAGCCATTACACAAAGCCCACGGCCGTGGCAGGAGATTTACTGGTAGGTACTCCAGTAGTATCTCAGGGTGTTATTGGGCTACACTCCGACACGACTTATACTGCTATTGGGGGTCTGACGTTACTAGCCCCCTAGGCAGATATGCGATACTCATTGACGAACGGACCGGACTGTATATACATTGTCACTGTTAGGCTCAGTAGGGTTTCTGGATGAGTTCACTCATCGGCCTCCCTTGAGTTCGCTCATCAGCTTCCCTTGAGGTCAGTCCATGGGCAGCCGTTACGCATAGCTAGTGCCGCTGACGGTTTGTGGTTAAACCCACTGCCAGGGTACTGACGAGTCATTAGAGTCCCCCACAGACAGTTTCCCAAGTTCGGGCGAAACGTTGTAGAGGCCGTATGGTTTTATGGCAGGGTTCGGAAAATGCACGCGCGTTTACGCACGTGTTATTTTTCGGGCAGATGATACTGGTCGGCTTTGGTTTAAGCCGGATCCGAGTATTATATTGAGTAGGTATAATATCTTTGTCTCAGTTGCATTTGTATTCGGTCGTAATACAAATGCGGGTATATTTATACAGTTTCGGGGTTATCCTGAAAGTCGTTTCAGGATCACTTTTGGAAGTTGCCAGTTTCCAGTTTTCTATCAGCCGTCTTTTAACATTTGGTTAAAGACGGATTTATCTTTTCTTGGATGAGAGTGAGTCATGCTTCTAGAAGGTTCTAAAAGGTTCTAGATTTGGTGAGGTGTCTTGTGACTCATGCTTTGATTTCTTATCATTCTTGTTTTGATTAAGATCTTTATGCTTTGATATTAATGCTTCTTGTTTTCCTTAGGATATTTAGTGAGAAGCTTTTTGCTTGTAGTCACCCCCCCTCTCCTACGGTCACCCCCCTCTTACTATAAGTGGCCGGCCCCCTCCTCTCTCTCTCTCACTTGATGATTTTTCATTGGAAAAAAGATTATGATAGATTTGGGGTGTATGGAATCCACAGCTCATTTCATTCCATCACCCAATTCCCTCGGCAACTTCATTAACCGATCGTCCACGGACTTGGACGATGTGAGACAAAGTCATCTACTCATTCTCTACATCATTCTTGGTCGTCTCTTTTAGCAAACTTGACGATCGAGTTGCCTCAAGTCAGAGGCGGGAGCCCGTTTAAAGAACCGATCATGTGGTGCCACCTCGACGAGGAGATCGGAGATCGACGAGATCGGAGCAGCCGCAACGGAGCGTGGGATGATGGTTAAAGAACGAAGGACTCGGATCGTTCGGTATAACCTTTCTACACTCTTTACAGTTTGTTAGTTTAGCAATAATGGCAGATCCGGGTTAAAGTATACGATAGCGCCAGTTTAAAAGTTTTTGTTCCGCATTTGGCGTCTGTAGACTGCCGGGGCGCTAGCGTAGACTTACAGACATCTACCTGGGGACCGTTACGTACAGCTAGTACCGCTTGCGGCCTGTGGTTAAACCTACTGTCAGCGTAGTGTCGAGTCTTTAGAGTCCCACACAGAGAGTTTCCCTGCTTCAGGCGAAACGATATAGAGGTCGTATGGTTTTACGACAGGGTTCGGACATATACGTGTACTTGTGCACGTATGATGTTCGGACAGATTATACTAGCGGGCTTTAGTTTAACCCGTATTCTAGTATTCGATTATTGGATTTATGCAGTCTCAGTATATCCGTGTTTTTCGTAAATACGGATGGGAGGGGCATTCTCGTAATTAGTCGAGAAGCTTCTAGAAGAAAGGTGACTCATTTAGTTTTAATTCATTTATGAATTAAACTAAATGAGGTGGAGAGATAATGTGTTATTGGCATTAAATGTTTTAATGACTCATGAGATGATTCATCCAAAGTGAGTTAATGAAGCATGGTTGTTGTTATTGTATATTATTATTTGGATAATTATCATGCTTCATATATTCATAAATGAGTAATAATTCATTTCATTCTTACATACACACTCTCTCTCCTCAAGCTCTCCTCTTCTTCAACCTAACCCTAATCCTATCATGTGTTGAGATCCCAAGGGTTAGAAAGACTAATAGATCCTTAATCCATCTCTATATCCTCTAGGTCACTTGGATTAGAAATCCTAACCACTTAGTTACCTCAAGTTAGTGGTTAAAGCTTGAAGGAGGAACTCTCGGGTGGATCTTCTATTACATCGAGCAGGCCGACGAGGAGGTGAACAACAAGAACAAGAAGGACTAGTATCTTGAGGTATAATCATCTATCATAGCAGTTTAGCACTTCTAGATAGTTTGTTGGTTAGGGTTTATCAAAGATCTGTAAAGTTAGTCGATGTTACCTTGAACAAAATGATTGTTTTACCTATTCCGCCTCCCCGCATCTAGTGGGGTGTGTAACGTTGACTTACAAAATATACATAGTCTGGTTGATGGAGCTTTTAACTAGATACAAATGAATAAGCAATATACAGCAGTGGTTATGCTCTGTAGTGTAACCCACCTACCAATGCAAATCATCCAGAAAAGAGCAATGCGCCAGCAAGCCGCTACTGAATCCGAGCAGTCGATCCTGCAAGAAAATTATGGCACAACAGGGGTGAGTTGCCAACTCGTGAGTAGAAGACATTACCAGGTAGAAATCGAATGTATGACGATCTCTTAGGTCATACAGTAATATTGTCGCGACCCGAAGGTACGGAACGTGACTGGCACTTAAATTACGAAATGTCTAAAGGCGTAACATAATCTAAGTAAGCCAAAGCCCAGAAATCTAAACCGTTAAAAGAAAAAGAGTGAGGAAAACTTGTTTAAAGAAAACGATTTTAACAAAATAAGTCGCATTAAACATTTTTAAAACATCAAATTTTCCCGAAAATTTCGGCCGTTTCCCTTGTAAATACTGGCCCCAAAATGGGTACAACACAAAATATGCATAAATAATGAATAAAGGCATCCCCAAGCGGGAGCTAGCTCTTCGCCAATGGCGGAATCACAACCACATTCAATATATATCATAGTAGTGCAAAAATAAGCATATAAAAGCACGAAAATAAGAAAACATCACGTCGGCCCCAAGTGAGCTCGAAACCAAAAAAACAACACATATACTAATCTCACTGTCACACCTCTAGGTCACACATACAATGGTAGAAACGGTAGATAAGGTAGATGGAGTGTACTAGATACAATAATAATACACATGGTGGGATCCAAAAATATCCTCACAACCCACCTACGAGCAAAGCCGCAAATCCAAGCAAAAGAAGTAAGAGAACAAGTTCGCCCGCCACTTCTATGTTGACAGGCCGGACCTGCAAGATACTGTGGCACAACGGGGGTGAGTTGCCAACTCGTGAGTATTAAGTAACATATAACAAGGCTATCGTAAGCATGCACGCAAATGCGTCACAGCCTACATATACAAATATACTACGATGCACTAGTATGTATGCAACATGAATGCATAACCAAACACAAAAACCTGAATATATCTGGTATGAGAAAATCTGCATTCTTATCTTAGTAAAACTTATGTGCAATAACTGAAGTATCATCAATGAAATCAACTGAAAATCCGTGTCAAGCATCGACACAATATATGTATATCTCAATATCTCAATGTCTCAATATCTCAATATCTCAATGTCTCAATATCTCGGGCTTCGTCAGTCCGGATCGGCCCATATCATCAAATCTCATGACTACGGTCGGTATCCTCCGGATATCCTCTGCGCCAAAAATCACCGGTAGATATGCTCCCCTGTCGGGCTCAACGCCTTCTCAATACGTCCATCTTCCCCCGGGGTACCTCACCGGGTCCACCATGTACCCGCAGACGGTGCATCCCCCTCCTCAAATCAGGGTATATGATACAGCACAAGAACCGAGAAAACACATGGTGGACGCCACACACATTATATCACGAGAAAACTGCAAGTTTCTATTTTTAAAATGATATTAGGTATATAAAATTCTTGCGGTTTTCCCCAAAAATCCAGAAATCTCATCAATACTGAAATCTCCAAAAAGAATCACAATATATGAATATGTTGGAAATGATGGATGTCTATGATATCGATAGTATATACCATGCGAAGTACGGCCAGAAGCTATTCATGAATCATGATGTAATGAGGTATGTATATATGACTAACAATCCTACATATCTATCCTGATGAAATGACTATACAAGTACAAGTCTACTTATCATATACGATGCAATGCACAGATACCGATTCTAAGAAAGTTTTATAGTGTTTGTGACATAGCAATTACTAAAGGTGTGTGTGTTCGCATGAATAGTGCACGTGCGGCATGGACCAATGGTAATGGTGCAAGTGTCCTATGAGATAATATCATATATATATATACAAGATGATGCAATGCAATGAGATGAATGACTAGGAGACTACGCATATAAATACAAGCACAACTGGTAATCCTAACTATCGGGCGCCTCGCGCCATCCAGACGATTCCCCCATAGATGTGTACATCTACTCACCGAGACGCCTCGGCTAAACTGATCCGATCACAGCCTTGCCCTTCCACGCCGCGTCCGACGTCTCTGCACCCGATCCTAGAAACGCACACAAGTAAATAAGAAAATAGATATATAAATAATCGTGGACATAAACGATACAAAACAACCAACGCGCACTAACTAGACACGCACGCACTTGGTATACAAAACGCGCTCGCGATAACGCCACAAACCACAACTAGGGGTTGCTATACGGAGCAATCCCCTAACCTAGAACCCAATCGTACCAATCGCGCATTCGCAACACACTAAGGATTTTAGGTAATAGGTTATAAATCATTCCAACCTCAAACTTACTTAAAATCGATTTATTCCAAAAACCTAGTAAACAACAATTAACCATTTTAGTGCAAATCTAGATGTTTTATCAAATCTAGTGGCCACAATGTTCACTTAATATCTTAATTAGGCTGCACAATTATTAACTAATTTTTAATCTCACCTATTTACATTAATCATGAAATTAGTTTGCAAGAATATTTAATTAAGACAATTTAAAAGTAACAATTATCAAATTGACAACCAAATTAGATTTTGCAAGTCTTAAGATGTTAAACTACACATTACAACCATAATCAAGTGATAAAACCCTAACTCTAATTCAAACCCTTTTCTTAAAAATTCAAACTTGCAATTAGAACCAAATTAATACCTAAATAAGTTAGCTTAAAGCAATTTACCAACAAATTAACCATTGGGTTAAGATTTATACCTCAAAGATTTGTAGATCTAACTTGCAAACTTGCCTCCAAAAAAATGGTTTCTTGCTTCAAGATCCAAGCTAGATTAGGTCAATAACTTTTGGGTGAAGGTTTAACTATGAATTAGTGAGATTTTGTATGGATTTTTTATGGAATTTTGAGGATTTTTGAGATGGAATGAAGTGGGGAAAATAGGGATGAGCTGCAGGGAGGCTCGGCCAGCAGGTGAAGAAAGAATGAGTGGGTGTGTTTGTGTGGTGTCAAGTCAAGAAAACCCCCCATTAACTAACCTATTAACTCATTTCCAATTAGTTTATTTATTTATTTTTTCTAATTAAACCTTTTTCCCTAGAATAGTCTAGAACCATGGAGACAATTGTAGAAATAAAGAACATGTTATAAACTAGGTTTTAAGTTGTCATGGTTCACTAATGTATACTTAACCCATTCTAACTTGTAATAATCACTAATTAAATGTATAAGTGAAAAATTAAAATAATATTTAAAAAAATAATTAATTAAGAAAAATATTTAAGTAAACTAGCAATTTATAAGTGACTAATTAAATACCAATTACTAGCAATTACATAGCTAAAATATGTATAATTAAGTCTATGTTGAAAAATAATTATAATTAAGTTTTACGGAAAACACGAGTTATATTACAGATTATCGGACGATTAACCTAAACGATTTCTAAAACGTTACAATCTTCCCCCTTAAAGAAATTCGGTCCCCGAATTTTAAAACTTAACTACGCGTACCTTCGAAGAGATGAGAATATTTCTTTCTCATCTCGTCCTCGGCTTCCCACGTGACATCTTCGTTATTCGGGCCACGCCAAAGAACCTTTACGGACGGGATGACCTCGGACCTCAGTTTCTTCATCTGCCGATCTATAATGACTATCGACTGCTTGGTGAACGAAAGATTGCGCTCCAGCCGGATCGTCTGATGTTGTATCACGTGAGAAGGGTCATGAAGGTACTTGCGGAGCATCGATACATGGAACACAGGGTGAACATCTGGAAGGCTGGTTGGAAGAGCTAAACGATAGGCAACTACGCCGATACGCTCGAGAATCTCAAAGGGACCCACCTATCTAGGACTAAGCTTCTCTTTCTTTCCGAATCTCAACACACCCTTCATCGGTGAAGCCCTCAAGAAAACATGATTTCCCACGGTAAACTCGAGTCTGCGCCGACGTCGGTCTACATAAGATTTCTTCCTGCTCTGGGCCGCTCTCATCCTATCCCGAATCAACTGAATCTTTTCGGTCGTCTCCTACACAACCTGCGGTCCCAAAATACTTCTCTCGCTGAGCTTTGTCCAACAAACGGACGATCGACATCTCCTCCCATATAATGCCTCAAAGGGTTCCATCTGAATCTCCTCCTGGAAGTTGTTATTATAGGAAAACACTATCAAGGGTAAGTAACAATCCCAACTACCACCCAAAATCAAGAACGCAAGCTCGGAGCATGCCCTCAAGAGTCTGTATGGTCTGCTCTGATTGACCGTCGGTCTGCGGATAGAAAATTGCACTAAACTCAATTGGTGCCCAAAATCTCCTAAAGTTTCTACAATAGTCGGCTGGTGAACTGGGTGCCTCTATCGATCACAATCTCATCAACATATGTATGAGAAAACTGAACGAATCTGAAAGTGATCTTCACTGGCAGAAAGTGAGCTGCTTTCATCAATCGGTCTACGATCACTCAAATAGAGCCATACTCTCGACTGGTCCTAGGTTGTCCCACGATAAAATCCATAGAAATCTGTTCCCATTTCCACTCCGGAATGGGCAAAGGTTGTAACTCTCCTGCTGGCCTCTGATGCTCGGCTTTGACTTGCTGACAAGTCAGCATCTCGAAACAAAATCTGTAACATCTCTCTTCATCCCTTCACATTAGTAGACATCTCTTAAGTCATGATATATCTTGGTGGAACCCGGATGAACACTATATGCTGACTGAAGCGCCTCCTCAAAAATCTTGCGTCTCAATCCCTCAGAATCTGGTACACATAGTCGAGTCCCAAATCATAGTACTCTCTGATCATCAATCACGAACTCTGAATCTCTGCCCTGTCGAACCTGCTTCATGATCTCTGGCAAACGAACTTCATCGAACTATGCCTCACGGATATGATCAAATAACTGTGGATTTGCACGGACACGGGCAAGCTGTCACCTGGTCGACGTAAACTCGAACTGTACTCGGCTGTCACATAGAATTTGCCCATCTGCCGTCGACTGTCTCTGAACTGTGCTCAAACAAGAAAAGCTTGTTGTCTATAGTGCCCTCAAGTCAATTATTGGATCGCAGGCACGTGATTACAATGATTGAGGGAGGACCTATACAGGTAGAACAGTCTTACTCGAGATGATAGTATGCTATCTGGTTTGTCTTTATCATCGTGTACATGCTTCAGGTGACATTACAGATCACTATTACATGTTGATAGAGCCCATTGGATTCATGCTTGACTACCAGCAGTATGTTGGCGATCATATACGTGAGAGTTGGGTGGTCTATAAGCACATCCTTAAAATGTCCCTAGTCATGGGAGTTTCGAGACTGGGCATCGATATTCCAAGAGTAGACTAGTGTATACGGATCAAGACCCCAACGAGGGGCGGTGACCGGTCTCACAAGCCATTAGTGTTAGTTGGTTCACCTAAGATGTATACAGGTGCTCATTGGGTTATGAGTACACCATACGGACTCGCCAAGAACATGCTAGTTGGTATTATACCTATTGTCAGATAGCAGTTCCCTGGTGACATGTGTACAAGTTAGTCTATCGACCTGATAGCGTCATTTGTCTCATGTGAGTTCCCACTGTGCTTTGATTACTACCTTACCACGGCTCAAAGGAGTCGTGCAAACAGGTTTTAGTTGGGTACAGTCCTGAGCCACATGGAGGCAGTGAGCGGATCGTCAGGGGATTCGTCTCTCCCGGTATTGGGGGTTGATGTTGCGGTGTGCACTGGTGGCCATCACCAGAAATCTCGGCCGGGGTAGACGAGAATTACCGATCTAGGATCGGTAGTTTCTAAGTTGGTGATAGGTTTCATGCCGACACTAAATGTCAAGTTATTAGTGGTCTGACTTTACCCACCCCCCTAGACTCGATATGCAATACTCATAGACGAACGGACCAGACTGTACGGATATTGTCACTGTCAGGCTCAGTAGGGTTTCAGGATGAGTTTGCTCGTCGGCCTCCCTTTCGCTCAATACCTAGGTAGCCGTTACGTACAGCTAGTGCCACTGACGTGCTTGTGGTTAAACCCGCTGCCAGAGTATTGATAAGTCTTTAGAGTCCCACACACAGGGTTTCTCTGATTTGGGCAAAACGTTGTAGAGGCCGTATGGTTTTATGGTAGGGTTCGATCATATTCGTGCGCTTTTGCACGGATCATGATTGGATGGATAATACTAGTGGGTTTTGGTTTAAGCCTGATCCTAGTATTATATTGTTGGATTATTTTCGTCTCGTTGTATTCGTATTCAGTCGGAATACGGATGTAGGTATATATATACGGATGAGGGGTATTCTTGTAATTCGTTACGAGATTACTTTAGTAGATGGCATTCTCTTTTTTTTAATAAACATTTTAGTTTAAATGTTTATTTATGTGGAAGTGTGAATCATTGTTAGCATTGAATCATGCATGACTCATTGTGGTGACTCATGAGTTGAGTCATGGTGTGATTCACTGCGACATGAATATTTTTGTTTTGGTTAGAATATTTTGTGTGAGATATTTTTGTGAGTGGCTGCTCATTTTTTGGTAAGGGTTTTTCTTTAAGTGCTCAAAAATATCACACACAAAACATTAAGCCAAAGCAACAGAAGAAAAGGAAGATGCATTTCTTCACCTCCTTTTTTTCTTTTGCTTCACACTTTCACCTCACGGCTTCTTCTTCAACCTCCACCCAATCCCTCTCATGAGTTAAGAATCCTTGGGTGTTTTGAGACAAAGTAATCACACACACTCTCTACTTCATCTTGGCTATCTAGGTTAGCAAACTAGATACCCGAGTTGCTTCGGTTTCGAGACGGGAGTCCGTATTACGAATCCTCGACGTGGATCGTCTTCGAAGAGGGAGACCGGAGATCGAACTTGATCGAGGAAGCCGCGAGGAGCTTGGGACAGAGGTTGAAGACCGAAGGACACAGATCGATCGGTATAACCTCTCTAAACTCTTTTTATAGAACTAGTATAGGGTTAATGGTACGATCTGTCGATTAGGGTTCCGTTAGCGCCGGTTTTTAAAAGTTTTTGTTCCGCGTTTGGCCATGGATTGATGGTCGGGACGCTGTCGTAACCCTACATGGTATCAGAGCCAACCCATTAACCCTACAAACTAGTTTGCATAAGGTTAAAATCTCGATTGACCAATTTTTCCGAATCATGAATTTATGTTCATGTGCTTGCTGTCGAATTTCAAAGTTGTTCCAAAAAATTTTTGCGTATCTTAAAATTATATGCAGGCAAAAGTAGAGCTACAGAAAAAATTTGGAGACCTAACTCCAAAATTCCGCCGCGGAACCGGAGCACAATGTCACATTTTGCGGCGCTTCCGCCGCTCTTTTTGGGATACAGTACCCCAAATTTTTTCTGGGGCTCTAGTTCATGGAAATATGATTTTTGTGATATATTGTTTTGGCCTAGATTTGTTTGAGTGTTGGATTTGCATTTGGGGCCAATTTGGAAAAATTTAGTCGATCGAAATTTTAAATGTGTATTTTTCAGTACTTGTATTACTATCTACGACCGTGAATGTCATTAGAGCTGTACAACCTGTCTAATTGCTATAGTTCTTTTTGACGGGTTTGCGAACGTGGCATTCATGTTCATCTCAGAAAACTGCATTTTAATACCGCTCATTCATTATCTATTTTGTTATATATCGGTGCTATTAACCAGTGTCTGCTAAGTAATTACAGATTACAGGTGTTCGTGATTAAATACTGGAAACAAACTCAATATCACGGATATAGCGTTTGGGAGCCGACACTGCAAACAGAACAGAAAACCGACCGATATTTAAAGAGCTTTTGCAAAATAAATGTGTGCGCAAAATTTTGGTCCAACACATACAAGTGTGCACATGACTCTTTGATGGCTTGGATCATGATGGGGCTGCCTTGGCACCACAATTTTAGCAAGTGGGCACATGTGGGTATGATGTACAATAAATGCAAAAAAAAAATGATGTGATATTGGCATCAAGTTTCCCTCCATATCTCTGAATGCAAACCAGGCTTAAACTGATAAATCAAACAGTATAAGAGTGATTGTGGAGAGCACACATGACCACCATGACAAGACGAGCCTATGTGCTCGGATTTGGAACGGCAACACACCCCAGAAATCCGAGCTCGCCGGCACCCCTTGCCCCGTTTGTCCCCATCTTTTCTCTGTCCCTCCCTTGCAGTCACATCACCTTATTTTTATTACTTGTTTAATCTTTTTTGGTGCGTATAAAAGCTAAATCAGTGAGCAAGGGAAGGGGTCTCACATAGTGCATAGCATAATATATACCCATTTTCATGTTTTCTTTTGTTTTTTTGTTTAGGCTTGAGAGTGAGTGGGCTTTAACTTGGTCTTTTCTTCTTCCCTCTTGAAGCTTTCTCTTGAGAGCTTCATTATGGAGGTTGAACAAGTTACCAATATCTTGTACCTCAACTTCAAGTGTTAATATATTGCTTTGTTATTTGCTTTCTTTTCTCTACTTGCTTTGCTTTTCTTTTCATTATTATGTGTAACTAATCTTCTTTGGTTGTGGTAATGGTGAGAAAATGAGATGAAAGGCTATGCCTCCTCCTCCTCTTGTGATTGTTTAAAGTGCTTAATTTTGATTGTAAGCTTAAGATTGCTAAATGGAAGTGTTCGATATGATATGATAATTTTGATGGTTATTTGTAACCTTTATCTCATATCCTATTCCTTCATATCACCATTTGCAAGGTTAAGTTTAGAATCAATTGTGTGTTAAACTTACTAGGTAGTTGAGATATGATATGTTGCTTATGTTTCTTGACACCTTTCATTCAAGCATATACTATATACTCTCACCAACCTACTTAGCAAGTGTAATACCTACTTTTACTTCTTATTTGCAAATTGATGTGTATTGATGTTGTATGCTTGCTAACCCGTGTGCTTAGTATTGATACATCATGCCTGGACATAAAGATGGTAAGTAAAAACGTAACGGAATCGTTTCGTATTTGCATCGAATATCGGAATTTGATGATTTATGCTTCGCAACCGCGTTGACAAGTCATGCTTCATGCCGGAATCGATGTAAGAACGGACAACTCATGATCAAGGGAGCGTCAAAGGAATCATCGCGATTCGACCTTCCGAGCCAAAGCCACAACCATTTCCTTGTTTGCTTGCTTTTCTTTGTTTTCGTATTCTTTCATTTTTTGTGACAAACCAAACCATTCATTATTTATTGAACCATAAACAACAAGACCTAATACATAATTCCCTGCAGATCGACCCGTACTTTCCGGCTTTCTACAACGCGTCGTGAACTTGCGGTTTATAAATTTTAAAATGAGAACGATCTCGCGTGCGCATCCATTTCCTTAAAACATTTCCATTTCCAAAACATACGCATTTGCGCACGCGGGTGAATTCCCAACAAGTTTTTGGCGCCGTTGCTGGGGAATTGGTAGTTATTAGGAATTGTTATTTCTGGTTCATACTAACTCACTAATTTCTAACTAAAAATTCTTTCAAAACTAACAAAACACGGTTTTTATAACTTGTTCTCTGTTGTTATAACCTGCTAATATCCTGTGGTTCAATTTAAAAATCAAGTTATACCAGTAGAATAATAATATAGCCTAGGGAAGTCACACAAAATTTCAGCACCATTGATGTTCATATGGCCAGCGACATTTAAGAAAAATCCGGTGTCGCCGGATATATGGTGGGATTTTTGGTTTTTTCTTTTTGTTTGATCTTCAGGGCAGTGTTGGTATTCTAGTGGTATTGTTTGTTTTTTATAATTTTTAGTGTGCAGGAATTGAAGCATATATATCGCTTTTTGACACTAAATATCGTATTTTTCTGACATTTCAGTTTCTAAGGAATTACGACCAGCGGTCGTGTGGAGCGAGGCTCAAATTCAATAGCAGAACGTTAGTGAAGTATAGTGCCAAAGATCCAGGTAGTTTGACCCGCGCAAGCGAACGTTCAAATACCCGTAATCACTTCAAAGGGGTTTCTTAACCCAAATCGCATCGGTATGTATTTCCTAACAAATTCTTCTCGAATCCGACGCATTCCAATATTTCTATCTTTTGCAGGATTTTTCGCACAAACTTGCCACCAATTGCACAGAGAACTAACCAATATTTGTTGCAGCGCTTAAGCCTAAACAAAAAAGAACTGCTTTATTGATTGAAATCTTGAATTCTTTTATTAATTGCTAATACGGAAATTAAAGGCAAAAAGACCAAACAAGATACGGTAAAGGATTTCATCACCTTTATCCATGGCCCACAAATCACAAAACGGCATTCTTGCATACCCACAGTAATTTAAAATCAACTAGAACTTTGACTTTAAGGACTTCGTGCTCATTAGGAGAAGTTGACTTTGTTTAGAACACCACTTAACGGTATATCGTTCACGGGGTGTCTAGGCAAGTGTTCAAGATAAAGGGTTATCTAATTAAGGAACCTCGCGAAAGTGTTGGAAAACCTCCCCTTATCTCTGCACTTACCTGGCTTCGTGATCTGTATATCTTGAACCCGTTTCTCGACACAGTTTTACTTCGACAATCAGGTTCTTAAGCAGGTCTAGTTGACTTAGCATAACATAAACCGCTAGGGGTATGATATTCTTTATTTTTGTGACATTTTTGAATTCTTGTTGATATGGGTGATACACGATTCAATTCAATTTTTCATAATTCTTATTCCTCTGTCTATACTCAGTCCCAATTCGTTTGTACAAATTGCCACAATTCTTCCCACATTCACAAAAATTGTCATTTTCTAGGGGGTGGCCAACCGTCCCAGAGTTTTGATAATGGTCACCCACCTAACACTCTTGAACCCAGTCCCACTTCAACCATAAACCAAATTATTGAACATTTAGAGAAAGATGTCGACAGATTGACAGTTTTAGCATCACCACCATCACAACCCTCTCTTCCTGAAACATCTCAGAAAACTGCATTTTAATACCGCTCATTCATTATCTATTTTGTTATATATCGGTGCTATTAACCAGTGTCTGCTCAGTAATTACAGATTACATGTGTTTGTGATTAAATACTGGAAATAAACTCAATATCATAGATATAGCGTTTGGGAGCCGACACTGCAAACAGAAAAGAAAACCGACCGATATTTAAAGAGCTTTTGCAAAATAAATGTGTGCACACAATTTTGGTCCAACACATACAAGTGTGCACAGGACTCTTTGATGGCTTGGACCATGATGGGGCTGCCTTAGAACCACAATTTAAGCAAGTGGGCACATGTAGGTGTGATGGGCAATAAATGCAAAAAAAAAAGTTTTGATGTGATATGGGCATCAAGTTTCCCTCCATATCTCTGAATGCAAATCAGGCTTAAACTGATAAATCAAACATCATAAGAGTGATTGTGGAGAGCACACATGACCACCATGACAAGAAGAGCCCATGTGCTCGGATTTGGACCGGCGACACACCCCAGAAATCCGAGATTGTCGGGCCCCCTTCCCCGTTTGTCTCCATCTTTTCTCTGTCCCTCCCTTGCAGTCACATCACCTTATTTTTATTACTTGTTTAATCTTTTTTGGTGCCTATAAAAGCCAGATCAGTGAGCAAGGGAAGGGATCTCACATAGTGCATAGCATAATATATACCCATTTTCTTGTTTTCTTTTGTTTTTGGTTTAGGCTTGAGAGTGAGTGGGCTTTAACTTGGTCTCTTCTTCTTCTTCCCACTTGAAACTTTCTCTTGAGAGCTTCATTATAGAGATTGAACAAGTTACCAATATCTTGTACCTCAATTTCAAGTGTTAATATATTGCTTTGTTATTTGCTTTCTTTTCTTTACTTGCTTTGCTTTTCTTTTCATTATTATGTGTAACTAATCTTCTTTGGTTGTGGTAATGGTGAGAAAATGAGATGAAAGGCTTTGCCTCCTCCTCCTCTTATGATTGTTTAAAGTGCTTAATTTTGATTGTAAGCTTAAGATTGCTAAATGGAAGTGTTCGATATGATATAATGATTTTGATGGTTATTTGTAACCTTTATCTCATATCCTATTCCTTCATATCACCATTTGCAAGGTTAGGTTTAGAATCAATTGTGTGTTAAACTTACTAGGTAGTTGAGATATGATATGTTGCTTATGTTTCTTGACACCTTTCATTCAAGCATATACTATATACTCTCACCAACCTACTTGGAAAGTGTAATACCTACTTTTACTTCTTATTTGCAAATTGATGTGTATTGATGTTGTATGCTTCCTAACCCATGTGCTTAGTATTGATACATCATGCCTGGACATAAAGATGGTAAGTAAGAACGTAACAGATTCATTTCATATTTGCATCGAATATCGGAATTTCATGATTTGTGTTTCGCAACCGCGTTGACAAGTCATGCTTTATGCCGGGATCGACCTAAGGACGGACAACTCATGATCAAGGGAGCGTCGAAGGAATCGTCGCGATTCGACCTTCCGAGCCAAAGCCACAACCACTTCCTTCTTTGCTTGCTTTTCTTTGTTTTCGTATTCTTTCATTTTTTGTGACAAACCAAACCATTCATTATTTGTTGAACCTTAAACAACAAGACCTAATACACAATTCCCTGCGGATCGACCCGTACTTGTCGGTTTGCTACAACGCGTCGTGCACTTGCGGTTTATAAATTTTAAAACGAGAACGATCTCGCGTGCTCATCCATTTCCTTAAAACATTTCCATTTCCAAAACATACGCGTTTGCGCGCGCGGATGAATTCCCAACAATTCACGTTGATGTTTTGTGTTGTGTTGTGTTGAGGCGGAATCGTCTTGGTGGATAGCTTGGGTGCAATGTTAGTATAGTTTAGTTTCATTTGTACATTTGATATCGCGGGGCGAGCGTCCGACATGTGGACTGCCGTCACTGCCTGTTTGTATATTATTTGTTTAGGGCACGACCGGGTTGAGGTCGATGTCACCGTTGTACATATTTTCTTTTCTGTACTAGGATTACCCCGCGATGGAGTGCACGGATAGCCAGGTTCTAGAGGGCAACGGGCCCGCATCTCATGGTGTTGAGATGGAGGGGGGCCTCACTCTAGAATTGGCGGGCTATTCGCCGCACTCGTAGGGGGTACAGGTTGACCCAAGGAGGGGTGCTCAAGTTACCGGATTCCGTGAAGTTTCGAGTGGCCCATTCACTTTGATGAAAGGGGCTGCCTCGCTTCTGGTTTTGGGGGGTAGCTTGCCACACTTGTAGGGGTCTAGGTTTTCATTGCACGAGTTATCCACACGACCAGGGGAATGTCGGGTTTCACTTGCGGCTCAAAGGAAACCTGGGGCTTCCAGATTATCTATATTGTTCTGTGATGCTTATCGCTATTCTGTGATGTTGCATTTATCACGCCTGGAGCGATTATTATATATTGTTATATATATACTGGTAGATGTTGTATATGTTTTACACCCACGCTAGTCCAGCCCCCGCTCTATCGTCAGTTAAGTAACCTAACGGGTGATGATGGGGCCCAGTGGCGAATGCGGATGGCATATACGTACATCATATTTTCGTTCTTTTGTGGTGTGATTAATTGATGGGACTGCGTTGATTCTGATCAATGCAAAGAAAACAGACATATTCGATGTTGTTGGAACAAATTTTCAAAAGCTGTTATTAAAAGGATGTTTTCTTTTGTTTTGCACAGAGGTATTTGGTTATGAATATCCAGCACCTCATTCCATGAGGCAAGAGCCGAGATCCCCTCACCGGGAGTGACCTCTTGGGCAGAAGTTTGCGTCAAGGTAATAACTTCACTATAGTTGATTACCTTTTTTCTTTGCGTCGAAGTATTCAGTGGGAATACCCTGCACCTCATTCGATGAGGAAAGAGCCGAGATCCTTTCACCGAGAGTGACCTCTTTAACAATGGTTTTCGCCACTATATATTTATAAAAAGCTATCCGATTCCTCCAACGATATCAAGGTCATTACGTTAAAGGTTTTTCGCCAAAAACCATTTGTAGCCCTCCGTCATTTCAGACGGGCAGCACTTAGTATTCATGCTATGTTTGTTGGCCTTTGTCATGGCATAGTGTATGGTACCTATTTGTTACTTTTTTGTTGCATAGATAGATGTGTTGGTTTGGGACAGTCGTACTACTATTTTGGCCTCATCAAGGGTATGTACGGGTGGGTTCAAATTAACCTGGACAATGACGGGTAGAACTTGACATGTGACTTATGATATGTTGGCCTTCGTCGAGGCCATAAGAGCATGGGGTAGAAATTACATCGGGAGTTTCAAACATACAGGAAACTTGCCAGGAATGCAAATACCTTCTGGAGTGTGATAACTTGAGTGGATTCCATCAAGTTATCATGCGATGATAGTTGGATCCCGATTCCCACTGATGAGTTGGTTTACTCCTTGGGTGATTTTAGATGATCCCGACTAATTCTTCTTTTGGGTTTGGAGGAGAATTTGAGGATATAGTGGGAGACATCCTGATTAGATAAAGTGATTAACCATTCTGATCTAGGTTAGAGTGCATGCTGAGTGTTTCTTTTCTCTCTCTCTCTTTGGCAGCGACCATGTCCTGACCCTAGACTAGAACTCAGGAACCAAGTTAACCGAACCTTCTTAAAACACATTGACTTTTGGATTGTCAGAGTTGCATACTTCATTGTCACTCCTACTTTTACCCTTTGCTTTTCTCCGAAACATTCCGTATCACTATGAAGATCCACATTTATTGGATATGACCATCGTATAGTTAAATACGAACTCGAAGAAACTTGTTTCAGATTCGAGAATGGTTTCCGGTTCTGGAGAAATTGAATAGGACTATTCAGTTTTCTTTTCCTTTTACCTTCTCTCAGGTTGTGAGGGATCCAAGGATTAGGAGAGGGCAGACCTATTGTGCTTATTGGATAGTCTTCTTCCAAACCATAGGCAGGTGTTGAATGGTGTGGAAGGAAGAAAACCAATTAGCCTAAGTGTGGTATACATAAGGTAATAAGTAAAGACAAATAAAGGGATTAGAAAGAGGGCAAAGTAAATTGCGACTGCTATCATTCACGACCAAAGCGCGTATCTCATCGCCACTCCTACTTCACCTTTGCATTTCTCCAGAACACCCCGTATCACTACGAAGAACCACATTTATTGGATAATCCATCATATAGTTATAAACGAACTCGAAGGAACTTGTTCCAGTTCGAGGGTGGATTCTGGTTCAGGAGAAATAGAATAAGGATTATTCAGTTGTCTTTTATCTTTACCTTCTCTCAAGTTGTGAGTACTCCTAGGATTAGGAGAGTACACCTATTACGCTTATTGGATAGTTTTCTTCCAAACCATAGGCCGGTGCCGAACGTTAGAGAAGGAAGAATACCATTTAGCCTAAGGGTGGTGTACAGAAGGTAATGAGTAAAGACAAATAAAGGGGTTTGGAGAGATGAAAAGAAATATACGGTTACAGTCATGAATCCGGATAATTGAAGAGGCATTACTAAGAATACCCGGCTACCCCTTCGAAACATTTTCATGTTTCATTTTCACTATGCGTTGTTAATTGAAAACTAATTTCCTAATTAGATCCTTACTCCAGGGTATGTATTTACCTGGTTTGATTCTCACATCTGTATGGTTTTACAGATGATGAGTGGGAGTAAGTTATTGGGAATTAGGTGAATATATTCTCATTATATCGGAATTCGTTGCAATTGGTGATATTTGAGGAAATTGCCTGGGTTTTGCCTGACGGCAAATATTTAGTTTTGAATATCCGTTGTTATGCACCAATTTCAAAATGATATATCTATACGTTTATTTCATAAAGTGAGATATAAATTTTTGAAATTATGTCCATGACATTTACCTATATCATTTGATGATTGGGTAAGGAGCATTAAACAGCGGTGTAATTCTTCTTAACCATAGTACAGTTTTCAACCTACGACGGACAGGATCTGAGTTATTCAACTCAGGAGACTTATACAAAGTATTGTATGTTGTCCAGTGACCATTAGGACAAAGGGGTTGGTCCTCATACTATATTCTGTTTACTTGTGACTTCTCCAGTTTTAGACAAGTATTTCGTAGAAATACAAGGTCCAAGTTTTGAGAAGTTATAGGTACAAGAATAAAGTAGAGAACCAGGTGTTGGAAGTATCAGGATTCTTCAAGGTGATCGAAGATGAAGATACTTGTGCTTGGTATTCAGTTGATAGTAATGGTTTTGAGAACTTGCTTCTCTTTCAGGTTACTCATATCTGGATGCACTCCTAAGGTGAGTAATGTTGATCGGCCTCTCTCCATTTAGTTGACATGCTCTAGAGACAGCTGCATGATTTGAATCTGGTTCTAATTAAATCGGTGCCTCTGTTTCTATATTGTATATAGAATGGTCCATATCTTAACGATGTTAAGGTATATGGAGTTGTCCGATTTAAGCTTAAAACCAGACTCTGGATAACTCAAGGCACGTTTCTGTAATGGCAGTTTGTGGGTTATCCCGGGATATGATGAGGGTTAACTTTCTACCATCTGGAAGATCAATAGTGATATTGTTCTTGACTCGCCACAGTTTTAGCAAAATGGACATTTTCAGAAAACAGTAGTGGGAGTATGGTAGAACTGGAAGTGATTCCAGAACCACAAACGATTACTGAAAATTTAATAGAACCTAAAGATTCAATCGGGTTTGACATTCCATTAGCCACTCCGCAGATATGGTGGGTAACCTCAGGCGCCCGAGAGGTACTTCGGTATCCTCAAAGACGGTGACAGGGAGGTTCTTGTTTACCCAGACTTGCCATTACTGCTGTTCTAGACAATGAGACCCGGCATGAGGATGAGTATAGCGTCATTCTAAACTGGCTTTAGAAGTGCACGTGTATATGACTCCTCCAGAGGGTTGATGTAGTCAGTGGGAGCAGCGGAAGCATAGTGGACAAGTAGCTTATATCTATTTATAGAATAAAGCAAGTATAGCGGAGATTGTAAGTCTATGTCGCTCACCCCGCAAGGTAGCGAGGAGGCAGAACAAGAAAAAATCAAAACTTTCTTACATAGCAACATAGACTAACACTAAAAGATCATTGCCAAACCATTACTAACGAGCTACAAGAGGTTTAATCTACTGTGTTGTAAAGATTATACCTCACGAAAACGGTCCTTCGGTTCTTTTCTCCGCTGTCCTCCTCGTCCATGTGAGCTCCGAGGATCGATCCGGATCTTGGTCACCTCCGCGGCCTCCTAGAGTCGAAGACGATCCACCCGAGAGTCTATAGTCCGAGCCCCACCTCAAGCCGAGGTAACTAAGGCAACAAGTTTGCTATTCTTGATGTCCTAGGTGATGTAGAGGAAGAAGATGGATTTGTTTGTTTATTTAGAACCTAATTTGCTCAACACATGAGACTATTAGGAATTTGTAGTAAGGAGGAAGAAGAAGCAAACCATGGGAGCTCTCATTTGATGAGAGAGAATGAGAAAAAGATAATGATCCATAAGAAAAATAATTATCAATCTTTTATCATGATAAATTGTGATGGAAACCTTGATTTGACCATTATCATGTCAAGTTAAATCCAAAGCCAAAGAAGCATCTAGTGCTCACAAAAATATCTAAGTCAACAATGGTCAACTAGGTCAAATGGTCAACATGGTCAAATGGTCAAAGCAATTATCCATAACACAATTATCATTAAAAAGATTAGTAAATATTTTCCTCCACCTCATAATGGTTTTGACCAAGTCAATAGTCAAAACCCTAATGAGGCACCTCCTTCTTCGCTCCTCACAACCGTGCATACACACCCGCATCCCATTCCATAGAATACGAATGCACAGAAGACAAAACTAATCCATCCATACAATACTAGGATCCGGCTTAAACCAAAGCCCACTAGTATTGTCTGCCCGAACATCATACGTACACAAGTGCACGTAAGTGATCGTAGCCCTGCCATAAAACCATATGGCCTCTACACCTTTTGCCCAGTGCAGGGAAACTCTCTGTGTGGGACTCTAAAGACTCGACACTACGCTGGCAGTGGGTTTAACCACAGACCGTAAGCGGCACTAGCTGTACATAATGGTCCCCAGGTAGATGTCGATAAGAAGGCCGATGAGGTAAACCCATCCGAACTCCTACTAAGTCTGAATGTGACAATCTCCGTACAGTCCGGTCTGTTCGTCTAAGAGTATTGCATGTCGGGCCTAGGGGGAGGCAAACGTCAGACCCCTAATAGCGGTACAAGTTATGCCGGAGTGTAGCCCAGAACACCCTGAGAAACTACTGGAAACACTACCAGTAAATCTCGCTTACCCTGGCCAGGGACTTTGTGTAATGGCTCTCCTAGACACAACGCGATATCAACCCCTAATATCGGGAGAGACGAATCCTGTCTAACCGCTACTGCCTCCAAGTGCTTCGGGACTGCACCCAACTACTACCTGTTTGCACGACTCCTTTGAGCCGTGGTAGGGTAGTAATCAAAGTACAGTGGGAACACACTCGAGGCGAAGTAGCAGTGTCAAGTCAACGGACTAAGCTGTACTCCTGTCACCTAGGAACTGTTATCTGACGATAGGTATAGTACCAACTAACAGTTCCCTACGAGTCATGTCCAGTGTACTCGTAACCTAACGAGCACCCACATACTATCTCCAGTACGACATACTAATGGCTGTAGGACAGACCATCTCCCATGCTGGGATGAGAAGCGTATACACTAGTCTACACCGGAGTATCGATGCCCCGCCTCGATAATCCTACGACTAGGGACTTATATAAGGATGTGCTTGTAGATTACCCAGCCCCTACTAGTGTGACTGCCATCACAACGCTGGTAATCAAGCAAAGATCCAAAGGGCTCCATTAATATGTTTAAGCGATATGCTAAAAGAAACACATGCACATATTGAAGTAGAAACAAACCAAGTAGTATACTACCATTTTGAGCAAGACTGTCTATACAACTGTGAATATCCTAAGCTTCCATTTAGTAATATACAAACTAGTATGATACAGTAATGGCCTCTAGGGCATATACACTAACAGAGATAAATCATCTATTTTAATGTGACGGTCATAGGCTTTGACTTCATCAGGATAAAAGATCGATTTGTTAAGAAGATAGTAGGGTGGTATGTCCTGGTATTTGGATGACATACACTTTGTAGGAAGTGAAATTCCTACACTGCGATCGGTTATACTGTGGTTGTCACACAGTGGTTTCTCCATATAGGATATGAATATTATATCTGGCATTCTGGTTACTAGATCTATGGTTTTAGATCTAGATTTGGGTAGTTTCCCAATCTGAGTATTTAGAAAGTATTCTAAAGGTGTTTTAGAATAGACGACTCCTGGCATAGTGGTATACCTGCAGATGATGGAGTCACCCTCTCTAAAGGTGTCTTACATACTAAAGGGGAGAGGGATATACATGATTGGCATATCACTTGCTTAGGCAATTGAGTCAATCATGAGATGTCAAGTACCACACAAGATATTGTTTTTGCACTAGATGCAATAAGTTTATATATTAATCCCATCCCGGAGAAACGTTCGGAAGCAGTTTATGAACATAAGTGGATGTTCTAGGGATTTGGTGATGACAGCCTCCTTCGGGAGACAGTTATCATTCCAGGCTTCCAAAATGACCTGGATGACAGAGTGACTGTCAGAGTTATAGTTTTCCCTCTTTTGAGGTACAGTAGTTTGGACAGGTGGTCCAAGCGGATACTGAGGGAGGCATGGCGCAGGATACTGATTAAATTCAGTTAACGATACAGTCTAAGAAGTTTACTAGATTTGGAGTTCATTTGTGAACTGGTCCCATCAGATATCCAGGCATATTCTAAGACGGGTATTGCTCATTTCGGGAGATGGCTTTCTCCACGAACTTGAGATAAAGAGAGACATAGAAAGAAACATTGGAGCGGATCCACTCACTGAGGCTATTTCTCGAACGCAATAGTTTTACAAACGAGCTTTGTGAAACTGATTAGTAGAGAAGTTAGGTGTTCGGTATCACACGGGCTGTGAGTATGCGACACCGCAATAATTAGCCTTAAGTGCAAGTGGGAGATTGTTGACTATAGTGCCCTCAAGTCAATTATTGGATCGCAGGCACGTGATTGCAATGATTGAGGGAGGACCTATACCGGTAGAACAGTCTTACTCGAGATGATAGTATGCTATCTGGTTTGTATTTATCATCGTGTACATGCTTCAGGTGACATTACAGATCAATATTATATATTGATAGAGCCCATAGGATACATGCTTGACAACCAGCAATATGATGGCGATCATATACGTGAGAGTTGGGTGGTCTATAAGCACATCCTTAAAATGTCCCTAGTCGTGGGAGTTTCGAAACTGGGCATCGATACTCCAAGAGTAAACTAGTGTATACGGATCGAGACCCCGATGAGGGGCGGTGGCCGATCTCACAAGCCATTGGTGTTAGTTGGTTCAGCTAAGATGTATACAGGTGCTCATTGGGTTATGAGTACACCGGACGGACTCGCCGGGAACATGCTAGTTGGTATTATACCTATTGTTAGATAGCAGTTCCCTGGTGACATGTGTACAGGTTAGTCTATCGACCTGAGAGCGTCATTTGTCTCGTATGAGTTCCCACTGTGCTTTGATTACTACCCTACCACGGCTCAAAGGAGTCATGCAAACAGGTTTTAGTTGGGTACAGTCCCGAGCTACATGGAGGCAATGAGCGGATCGTCGGGGGATTCGTCTCTCCCGGTATTGGTGGTTGATGTCGGGGTGTGCACGGGTGGCCATCACCAAAAATCCTCGGCCAGGATAGACGAGAATTATCGATCTAGGATCGGTAGTTTCTCAGTTGGTGATAGGTTTCATGCCGACACTAAATTTCCAGTTATTAGGGGTCTGACTTTATTCACCCCCCTAAACTCGATATGCGATACTCATAGACGAACGGACCAGACTGTACGAATATTGTCACTGTTAGGCTCAGTAGGGTTTCAGGATGAGTTTGCTCGTCGGCCTCCCTTTCGCTCAATACCTGGGTAGCCGATACGTACAACTAGTGCCACTGACGTGCTTGTGGTTAAACCCACTACCAGAGTATTGACGAGTCTTTAGAGTCCCGCACAGAGGGTTTCCCTGATTCGGGCGAAACGTTGTGGAGGCCGTATGGTTTTATGGCAGGGTTCGATCATATTCGTGCACTTTTGCACGGATCATGATCGGACAGGTAATATTAGTGGTCTTTGGTTTAAACCGGATCCTAGTATTATATTATTGGATTATTTTCGTCTCGTTGTATTCGTATTCAGTCGGAATACGGATGCAGGTATGTATATACGAATGAGGGGTATTCTTGTAATTCATTACGAGATTACTTTAGTAGATGCCATTCTCTTTTTGTTAATAAACATTTTAGTTTAAATGTTTATTTATGTGGAAGTGTGAATCATTGTTAGCATTGAATCATGCAAGACTCATTGTGGTAACTCATGAGTTGAGTCATGGTGTGATTCATTGCGACATGAATATTTTTGTTTTGGTTAGGATATTTTGTGTGAGATATTTTGGTGAGTGGCTGCTCATTTTTTGGTAAGGGTTTTTCTTTAAGTGCTCAAAAATATCACACACAAAACATTAAGCCAAAGCAACACAAGAAAAGGCAGATGCATTTCTTTACCTCCTTTTTTTCTTTTGCTTCACACTTTCACCTCATGTCTTCTTCTTCAACCTCCACCCAATCCCTCTCATGAGTTGAGAATCCTTTGGTGTTTTGAGACAAAGTAATCACACACACTCTCTATTTCATGTTGGCTATGTAGGTTAGCGAACTAGATACCCGAGTTGCTTCGGTTTTGAGGCAGGAGCCCGTATTACGAATCCTCGACGTGGATCGTCTTCAACGAGGGAGACCGGAGATCAAACTTGATCGAGGAAGCCGCGAGGAGCTTGGGACAGAGGTTGAAGACCGAAGGACACGGATCGATCGGTATAACCTCTCTAAACTCTTTTCATAGAACTAGTATAGGGTTAATGGTACGATCCGTCGATTAGGGTTCCGTTAGTGCCGGTTTTTTAAAGTTTTTGTTCCGCGTTTGGCCATGGATTGATGGCCGGGGCGCTGCCGTAACCCTACAAAGCTACATTCGGTCCTCCGACCCAAAGCATCTGCCACAACATTCGCCTTACCCGGATGGTAAAGAGTCTCGCAGTCATAATCCTTTTCTAGCTCTATCCAACGACACTGTCTCAATTTCAAATCTCGCTGCTGAAGGTTGTAGTGTCTCCAGATCATAAGTGCAAAAACCATCACAGCCATCTCTAAGTCATGCGTCGGATAGTTCTGCTCGTGATTTTTCAACTGCCGAGAAGCATCGCAATAACCAACAACACCGCCTGATCCTGAATCCAAAGATAATACTGGCGCCGTAGTCAAATGAGTCTTCAGCTACTGAAAGCTCTGCTCGTATTCCTCGGTCCAAAGAAAAAGGAACTCCCTTCCGGGTCAACCCAGTCAACGTTGCAGCTATATGAGAAAAATCCCATAATAAACGTCGATAGTATCCGTCCAATCCCAAAATGCTGCGAAACTTCGTCACTGATACAGGTCTGGGCCAGTGCTGAACAGCCTCGATCTTCTTCGGTTCCATACTTACCATCTCTCGTAACTACGTGACCCAAGAAGTCAACACCATCCAACCAGAAAACACACTTGGATAATTTAGCGAACAGCTGGCGCTCCCTCAAAGTCTGCAACGAAATCCTCAATTACTGCCCAGGCTCCACTCGGCTTCCAAAGGTATACTATGATGTTCTCAATGAACACGATGATAGACTGATCAAGAAACGACCTGAATATATGGTTCATTAAATCCGTAAACGTTGCTGGGGCATTGGTGAGCTCGAACGAAATCACCAAGACTCATAATTCCCGTAACGTGTGCGAAAAGCAGTCTTCGGAATATCATCCTCTCGAACCCGCAACTGATGGTAGCCTGATCGCAAGTCAATCTTTGAGAAATGTCCTGCACCCTGGAACGAATCAAATAAATCGTCGATGCGAGGTAAGGAATATTTTTTCCGCACAGTAAACTGATTCAACTGACGATAATCGATGCACAAACGCAAAATACCGTATTTCCTCTTGACGAACAGGACAGGAGCTCCCCAAGGTGACGCACTCGGACGAACAAGCCCTTTATCCAACAAATCTTGCAACTGATCCTTCAGCTCTTTAAGCTCCGCCAGGGCCATCCGATAAGGCGGTATAGAAATAGGCCCCGTGCCGGGAATCAAATCAAAGCAGAACTCAAAATTACGCTCTGGCAGCAAACCAGGCAGCTCGTCAGGAAAGACATCGGAAATCTCGCTCACAATCGGGACCTAGTCCAACGGGATCTCTATGGCTCCAACATCTCGAACAAACGCTAAGAATCCCTGACATCCTTTCCTCTAGAACGGAGCAGCGCAAAGAGAAGAATTCAAACTGGGGAAGGTGACGCTATGGTCCCCCTGAATAACAAGAACTGGCTCACCCGGAAAAACTAAATCTGACCGCTTTCTCATGGCAGTCCACGGACGCATAGCACGTGGTTAACCAATCCATGCCCAGAAGAACGTCAAGGTCTAACATATCGAGAAGAATCAAATTGATAGAAGAATCCCTACCTCAGATACGAACAAAACAAACACGAACGAAAAACGTATCGAGCGACCAAAAGACTCGCCTACGGGAGAAATCGCAACAAGCGGCAGCTCAAACAAGGATGACTCTCAGTCCAATCTCAGTACAAGTGCGTAGATACAAGTTCAAACACAAATGAAATACGCGCATCGAAAGAAAATTCTGAAATAATACCTGTCACGACGTCTACCTAACTGCCTCTGAGCTGACATACCGGTACAAGTCCGCTTCGGTCCAGAAACGACCGAAATCTCATAAATGCGCTCCTCCAACAGTAATGTCGCATCCATAGCAGCGGCATAAGTGTCAAAATGCTGGGCACCAATAGCAAGAAATAACTGCGTGTCTAGTCCCCGCATGACCCTCTTTATGAGTTTCTCTTCAGTGCCCACCAGGTAAGAAGCATATCGGACCACTAAGTAAACTGAATGTCGTACTCGGACACTGTCATCCCTGAAGTCTTGCGCAAAGACTCAAAACTACGAGCTCGGGCATCTCGAATGCTCTTAGAAAGGAAACGAGCAAGAAATAAAGCTATGAACTCATCCCAAGTCATAGGAAGTAGATCTACAGCTTGGCCTCTCTCAACCGACTCGCACCACGTCTGAGCAGGACCCCCTAGACGAAAACACACAAGCTCAACCCATATCTCGTCAGAACATCTCTGTGAACGACAAATCCTAGCCATCCTGTCGAGGATTGTCTACAGATCCTCCGCTGCATCTGTGCCGGTAAAAACTGGAGGCTTCAGCCTCATAAACTCCTGTAAGGATACGGAAATAATCTCGGTAATAATAGAAACAGCTTCCTGAGCAGCAGGTAAAATCACAGTCCCCGCAGTAAGAGGGACATCATCGGCTCTCGGAGCTCGACTAGCCTCAACTAACAATCCAATCATCTTTCATAAGTCCTAAATACTCGACCCCAGCCTAACTATCCGGCCTGGAAAAAGGTGGATCACTCTGTCCCTGAGGGGTTGGCGTACCACCCTGATCGGTCCTCGTCTCATACGAAACCGCTCTAATCTCACCTCTGGCGGCAGCCCTCTGGCCCTCATAGTCTCCGGTGGAATAGTGACTGGAGCAAGAACAGGATTGATAGGAACATTGCGATCGAAACAAGAGGACATATGGAATCAAGGAAGGAGGTATAAGCAATCATATATCCTAAGGTCACTTAAGCAGAGTACTGTATCGTAAGTATGCTGCGGAACATACACACGCTATGTCACTCTGCTTAAGTCGCCAACTCCATCTACCAAGGGTCATCCTACACTCAGAAAGGTAAAACCTGGCTCTGATACCAACTTTGTCATGACCCGAAGGTACGGAACTGTTGGAGATAGTGCCCTCAGAGTAAATTATTGGATCACAGGCACGTGATTGCAATGATTGAGAGAGGACCTATACCGTTAGAACAGTCTTACTCAAGACGATAGTATGCTATCTGGTTTAGCTTTATCATCGTGTACTGTTTTATGTGACCTTACAAGTCGCTATTACATGTTGATAGAGCCCTTTGGATTCTTGCTTGACTACCAGCAGTATGATGGCGATCATATATGTGAGAGCTGGGGTCTATAAGCACATCCTTAAAAGGTCCCTAGTCGTGGGAGTTTTCGAGACAGGGCATCGATACTCCAGAGTAGACTAGTGTATACAGTCGAGACCCCGACGAGGGACGGTGGCCGGTCTCACAAACCACTGGTGTCAGTTGGTTCACCTAAGATGTATACAGGTGCTCATTGGGTTATGAGTACACCGGACAGGACTCGCCGGGAACATGCTAGTTGGTCTTATACCTGACATCAGATAGCAGTTCCCTGGTGACATGTGTGCAGGTTAGTTCATCGACCTGAGATCGTCATTTGTCTCGTGTGAGTTCCCACTGTACTTTGATTACTACCCTACCACGGCTCAAAGGAGTCGTGCAAACAGGTTTTAGTTGGGTACAGTCCCGAGCCACATGGATGCAGTGAGCGGATCTGCATGGATTCGTCTCTCCCGGTATTGAGGGTGAGGTCGCGTTGTGTCTAGGAGAGCCATTACACGAAGTCCTTGGCCAAGGCAGGAGATTTACTGGTAGGTATTCCAGTAGTATCTCAGGGTGTTCTGGGTTACACTCCGACACGACTAGTACCGCTATTGGGGGTCCGACTTTTACCAACCCCCTAGGCCCGCCATGCGATGCTCATAGACGAACGGACCGGACTGTACGGATATTGTCACTGACAAGCTCAGTAGGGTGTCAGGATGAGTTCGCTCATCGACGTCCCTTTTGGTCAATACCTGGTAGCCCGTTACGTATGGCTAATACCTCTGACGTGCTAGTGGTTAAATCCACAGCCAAAGTATTGACGAGTCTTTAGAGTCCCCCACAGACAGTTTCTCAATTTTCGGGCGAAACGCTGTAGAGGGCGTATGGAGATATGGCAGGGTTCGATCTTATACATGCGGTATTGCACGGATGATGATCGGACGGATAATACTAGCGGACTTTGGTTTAAGCCGGATCCTAGTATTGTACAGTGTAAATTTTGTCTCGTTGCATTTGTATTCGGTCGAAATACAAATGCGGGTATGTATATACAGTCGCGGGGTTTTCCTGTAATTTATTACGGGATCAGTTTTTTGAAGTTGCCAGTTTGCATTCCGTTTCGGTCAGTTTTCTTTGTTCCTTCATGGCCGAACTTTTGTGATGAGAGGGGCTTATTTGCAAGTGTGCAAATTATCTAAGTGGAGGGGTTTATTTGTAAATGAGGGATTATGATAGATATTGCATCTTTGATTCCATTTTTCTCATCATGGCTTGCATTAAATGAGATGGAAATTGATATGGCTTTGATGTGATATAATTTCCTAATTATCATCACATTTTCCTTACACTCACCCTTGCCTTTTCTTGTGCTCACCTCCCTTGTATATTTCCCCTCCTCCCTTTTTTGAGGTCGGCCACACATTTGAGGGAATGAAAGGAATTCATTTTTGTGAGTCGGAAATTTCTTCATCTCATTTTCTATGCTTGTATCAAAAATCCCAAAAGCTCATTTCCTCTTGCTCATTATTCTTCACCTCCATTATTATGGCAACTTCACAACCGCCAGAGACAAGTGATTCTACACTTTGCCTACAGCATTTCTTGGACACGTCAGTTCGCCAACTTCGTGCCCGAGTTGCCTCGGTCCAGAGGTGGGAGCCCGTAAAAGAACCCAACAATGTAGTGCCGGTTCCGAGAGAAAATGAAGAACGGAGATTCCGCGAGGAGACCGGGATGGAGGCCGAAGACCGAAGGACACGGATCGCTTGGTATAGCTTTCTACCCTTTCTCGTATTTTCTAGGAGTAGGTTAATGGCCCGATCCGGGTTTATAGTGCGCGGTAGTGCCGGTTTTAAAGTAAAAGAAAAGTTTCGTTTCCGCATTCCGACGTCGTATTGACGGCCGGGGCGCTGCCGTGCACTTACACTGGTATCAGAGCCACGCCATTAACCTAGTCTAGCTTGCTCTAACGTGTTTACAAGTTCGATCGAACGGATTTTCCGAAAAGCCGATTTCTAAAGTACAGTTTCTGTCGATTTTATTTTATGCTCCAAAAATTTTTCTGGGCATGTTAAAAATCGTGTAGGGTTTTTTGTGAATACTGTAAAAATTTGGTACCCTGATCCTACTGTAGAGCCGCGGAACCGCGGCCATAACCCCATTTTGGCTGCGGTTCCGCTGCCGAAATGTAGCTTCATTGCACCAAATTTATACAGTAGCTATCTGACATGGAAATAAGGTTTTTGGTATATTCTGTTTGGGCCCAGATTATTTTGAGTGCTGCAGTTGTACTTGGGGCCCACTTCGGGAAATTTTGTTTATCGAAAATTTTAAACATGTTAGTTCACAGTATTTATATTATATCTGCGACCGTGATGTAGGGTTCCTAGGTACCCTAATGGAGTCTCACAAGTGATCAAACATGCCAATTTCTAAAAATACGGTGCCGAGAAAACCTAGAACGGATCGTTGGCTAGAAGTATAGGCAAAGCAAGCAAGTAAACGGAAATATAGCTAAAGGAAAGTGACTACAACCTTTGTAGATCCGGTCCACCACTTCCTAAGCTCCACGATGATCTCCCTCCGCTGTCCAAATCGAACTCATGACTCTAGCATTGGCATCATCGAAGAATGGGCGGGCTTGATCGTCGGTTCGATGCCGAAGATGATCTACGTCGAGGTATCACAAGAACAAGCTCCAACTTCACCAAGTCAAGAAAACTTGTGAAGTAAACACCCTATACAACTTGGCAAGAGGTAGAGGATGAAGAAATAGGAAGTGGGTAGACTTTAGAATTGGATTTCTCACTTGATATCACTAGTTGCCATTGATGGTCACTAGCTTTTCTTCATGGAAGAAGAAGATGAAGAAGAAGAAGAAATGATAAGTTATCCATTTAAAATAAAAAACCATATGATACTTATCATGTCAACAACCATGGTTTAGTGTAGAGAATCAACTAAGGTTAATAGAATGGTTAGGTTTAGGAGATGAAGACAAAATGGTCATTAGGTCAAAGATGCTTGAAGCATCCAAAAGAAACCATTTTGTTTTCTTTACTTTTTAAAAATAAATAGATAAATAAGTAAATGGAAAAACAAAACCCTAACCATTAGTTTAACCATGGTACATTCTTTACACTAACCCTAGCTTGCATGTATCATCAAACATGATACAATCTTGTGCACAAAAGTATATCTCATATACAACTTGTGCAAATCAAGTGAGTAAATCCATTTAAAGTGAACCAATACTAGTTAATGCAAAGTAATATATCAAATATATAATTATACATTAAATCATTAAATCAACACTTGATTCAATGATCCGGTCATATCGCATATAACCGGCTAGTATCCAATGTATCGGCTTATCGAATCAATCCTTGATTCGATAACTAGGTTATATCGCATACAACCATTCGACACATTCATCGCGAGAATGAAATACGGTATCACATACACGCATTATTCTCGGTCCCGCATATATCTCATATGCGCTCCTATTTCGTTTCGCTTGAGCCAGGAAACCTCTGTGTAGGACTCTAAAGACTCGTCAATACGCCGGCAGCGGATGATGATCATATCAAGCACCCACAAGCCGCAAGCGGTCTGCTAAACGTAACGGCCACCCGGGTATTGAGCGATCAGAAGATCGACGAGCAAGCCCGCTCATACTCCTGTGAATCCAACCAGTAACACTTACCGTACAGTCCGGTATGTTCGTCTGATATGTCACATATCTCGCCTAGGGGTGGTAAACGTCAGACCCCCAATAGCTTGATAATTCATGCCGACGTGAAGTCCATGACATGTGTGAAACTACTGATAACACTTACCAGTAGGTCACTGCAACCCTGGCCAGGGATTTCCTGTTATAGCCAGTCGAGCATAGCGCAACATCAACCCCCAATACCGGGAGAGACGAATCCCCTCCTATCGCTCATTGCCTCCATGTGAATCGGGACTGTACCCAAAAACCACCTGTTTGCACAACTCAGTACAGCCGTGGGAGGGTGGAAATCAAAGCACAGTGGGAGACACACAAGACTCTATGACGATCTCGGGTCAACAGACTAAGCTGTACCAGTGTCACCAGAGAACTGCCATCTGACGTGAGGTATAATACCATCTGGGAGTTCTCGGCGAGTCCGTTCAGTGTACCCAGTCTCCACTGAGCACCCGCATACCATCTTCGATGTCAAACACCAATGGATATGGGATCATCCATCGCCCATCGCATGGGTCGAGAAGATATACGCTAGTCTACTCTGGAATATCGATGCCCCGTCTCAATATTCCCTCGACTAGGAACATTTCAAGGATGTACTCATGGACTATCCAGGCCCCACTAGTATGATCTGCATCACAGTCCTGGAAGTCGAGTACACATCCTAAGGGCTTTATCAACATGTAACAGAGAGACAAAAAGTATACACGTTAAGATAAAGAGCAACCAGATAGCGTACTATCATGTCGAGCAAGAAAGTCCTACCTATATATGTCCCAGCATCCACTACAATATACATCCAATGTACAGTAATGGCCTCTAGGGCATACATATAACTAACAATCTCCCACTTGCACTAGGGCCATCTGTAGCAGTGGTCGCAGTATCTAATACTCAACCATCCCATATGAGTCTCTCTCTGGGAAAAGGCCTTCGTGAGTGGATCCGCCGTGTTGTCCTCTGAGTCTTCTCTCCTAACCTCGATCACCCTGGAGATCAACTATCTCCATGATCAGGTGATGCTGCCACATAATTTGTCTGGGTCACTGATGGGACCAGGGTTCCAGGGCCGAAGCCACACTTCCATTGTCATACAATGGCAGGAACCTAGTTCATCTTATGAACCAATATACACCCAAACTTCCTCTTTGGTAGTATCTTCAATAGCGATGTTACCAGCCTTTATCGTCTAATTTGCCACGGTATCTAGCTTGGAACTCTTCCAACATACCGTCCCTTTACTAAGGGTAAAGACAATGCCTGTAACTGACATTCAGTCATCTTTATCACCCTGGAACTCTTCCAATGATTCTCCTCAGGATCGTTTGATACCATCTTACTACATCTAGTGAGAATCCTAGCATCCAATTACATCTATCTCATAGATGAAAAACTCAGGATTTAGGAGGTAACACTTTGATCCTTTTTGGAGAATCCTTGTGATAATAGGAGATTGACCGATCGTAGCATAGGAAACTCCTTTCCTATCAAGAGTATGTCATCCACGTACTCTACGAGGATCATCATCATACTCCATACTACCCTTTTGTATATACAAGGTTCATCTACCATTTTGATTAAGTCAAACTCTTTGACTACTACATCAAAATAGATGTTCCAACTCCGCGATGCCTGCTTTATCTTGTAAAGCAACTTGCACATGTTTCCGCTGCTCCCACTGTCATCGAGAAACCGAGGTATCTCTCAGGCGGATGAGGAACCCTACTAGATCGGCGGAGAGGCCGAGGTTCGTCGGGAACTTTAGAATCCTTTGGTTCTGTCAAATCATCAACTGCAGTTTTGTATAGCTGGAACCTTTCCAGTTCTACAGAACTGATCCTGCCTCGATCTTGTCCGGATTTTGCTTTAAACATAGGCCGGACAACCCCAAATCTTAACTAGCTTAAGACATGGGCTCTTCCCATACCATGTCTCATATGGAGTGGTAGGCACTGATTTGATTCAAACCTAATTCAATATGTATGCAGCTTCTCAAGTGCATAACACCCAAAAAGAAACAGGTAACTCAGTAATACTCATCATAGAGCACACGATATCTAATATTGTGTGATTGCTCCGCCCCGATACACCGTTGTGCTGTGGTGTATTCAGAGGAGTAACAGTGAGAGAAAATCTCATTCTCCTTTAGAATAGTCCAGGAATTCTATGCACAAGTATTCTCCTCCCTGATCTTATCATAGGACATAATACTTATACCCATATTTTGGTTCTCTACTTCTAACTTATATTCTGTGAATATCTCAAAAGGTTCGGACTCATGTTTCAACAGGAACATATGAATGAATCTTGAGAGATTATCAGAAAACGTAATGAAGTACAAAGAACCAGTCCTGGCATGTGTAGACAGGAGACCTTACATACATCATAATGTATCAGTCCCAAGAGTTTACTAACTCTTTCTCTGTTTCTAATAAACAGAGCTATGGTCATCTAATCTTTGTGACATGACTGGCAAGTTTCACAAGATGTAAATTCAAACTGATTTAAATATGCATCTAAAATGTAACTTCAGCCAGTCGGGTCGCATTGATGTGACCTAGTCTACAATGCCTCAAGAAGGATTCGTTCATTTCTGAACTCTTCCTCTTGTGTGTGTTCTGTATACAAGGAACTGTAGTTTGATTTAGAACGTCAATGCTTTTAGATAACGTGCCTGAACCGATCAACTTTTGATATAGGAAATGTTCAAAACATTATCCAACAATACAAAATTATATCATTTCTTTACTAATAAAGAGACTGATATGATTTTGTATATCAGGTTCGGTATCTAATAGCATTTGTTCAGAATCAATGTACTGGTAATATAGGGTGACAGTGACCAACAGACTTGGCTGCAACACTTGCCCCGGTTTCTGTCTCATGAAACTTATCTCCCGTTCTCAGTTTTTCTACCTTTTTGTAGCCCTATGTAACAACTTACATATCTGGGATCCTGATCCGGTATCATATACCCAGGATTCAGAGGATACTGAGAAACAGTTCTTTGTAATGAACATACCCGAAGGAGATGCATCATATGCACTTTCTTCGTTTGGGCGGCATAGGAAATCTGGTATTCCCCTATTTCCTGCTCGGTCTTATAACAATTATAAGTCGGAGCGGGACCAACGTTCCCCAGCACAGTATAACAAGCGGGTTCGGTCAATACATCCATATTATTATCTTGATTAAGGCGTAATATGGTCGCTACCTGGAGAGAGAGAGAAGAAAACACTCAGCGTGCGCTCTTGCAAGATCAGATTGGTTATATATTTTATCTAATCAGGATGACTCCCACTGTTTTTATCAAATCTTCCTTCAAACCCTAAAAGGAAAGACTAGCCGGGATTAATTACACTCTACAAGTTCGCCAATCTTTCAGCCAGGCCAGTGTCGGGGACTTTGAGGGAGGTTCCCCGTGCTTTCGCACGGACCTAATTACTGTAAACCTCGTTTTCCCAGAGGCGTAACCCCATTGACACCTTTCTAGACACCTACTTGATCGGCTAATTGCAAAGTGTAAAACTCTCCCAGGAGTAACAATTACTCGCAGTGGGTATCGGGATCCAACCATCATATAGAAGGTATGCAATCTCATTGCAAATTTTAACACTTGAAACTCCCGATAAAGGTTTTTACCCCTAGCATCTATGACCTTAACTATGGTCAACAAATCATAAGTACTAGTCAAGTTCTACCCGTCATTTCGTGATTAATTAGACCCACCCACATGATCCTTAACTAAGGTCAACAAAGTCATGCGACTGTCCTAACTAATCGCATCATATGCGGTGTAGGAAGACATCACTTAGCTACCATACACTGTGCCTTAACTAAAGTCAACAAACACAGCACGAATACTAAGTACTCTACTTCCTAAAATGACGGAGGGTTGCGAATGGTTTTTGTGAAAACCTTTAACTCTTTGAACTTGATCTCGTTGCGGAATCAAATGGTTTTTAAATGTAATGTTTTTGAGGCTTTTCTAGTTTTGCTAAAGGGGTCACTCCCGGTGAAGGGATCGTCGGCCATTTCCTCGTCGAATTAGGTGCGGGATATATCATATATATCACTGTGCAAAGCAGAAACTATAGAAGCGATCAAAAGACAAACCGAGGGTTGTAGCATCTGCCAGTTATTGCTAAAGGAGTCACTCCTGGTGAAGGGATCTCGGTCCTTTACTTATCGAATAAGGTGCAGGATGTTCTACAAGGAACACCGCGATGCAAAGCAAGAACTGTAGCTACCTGTTTTCATTTTGAAATTCGATTCCACAACATCAATTAGGTTTATTTTCTTTCATTAATCTCATTAATGAATATCCCATCATTTAAGTCCACCTAACCATCACAAATAAATATAACGTACGCTTATGCCATCCGCATTCGCCTCGATGTCCCGTCTGCACCGTTAGGTTAGGTAACTAACGCCAGAGCGAGGCAGGGCTAGAGCGGGTGTAAAACATAAGCAACGTCTATATAATATATCATATATACTATATACTACATCTATCTGAACAGAGCACAGAACATCGCATGATCACATCACAGATAACGCAGCAGAAAGAATCATATGAAATATTGGATATACAAGGACGTCCGTGTTTTCAATACGAGCCAGTATAAAATACGGATTCCACGGTCGTGATGAATAGCCAATCCCACAACCCTAGACCCCTACGAGAGCGGCAAGCAACCCTACCAATTCTAAGGTTAGGAGACCCGGACTTGACTCCTCGAGTTGGTCTCCCACTGGACCCCAGAACCCGGTTACTTGTGCTCCCCTCCTTGGGTCTATCCTAGTGCAGAAAAGTAAATAATATACAAATGGTGACAACATCCGCAACCTGGAAGTGCCCCAATAAAAGAATATTACATACAAGTTTTTTACATGAATGAAAATGAAAAAACACTTATCTCACATAAAAAAAACCCCTCGGCTATTCAAACACGACGATCCAATATAACATATCCAGCAACACATAACATCACATGTCATCAACGTAAGTAAATATGTCCATCCCAATTGCCGTTGACATATAGCAACGAAACCGGCGATATCACATATTACACTTACGGTCACAGAAAAGAAAGTGTAAAACTACAACAGTTGGAATCCGCAACCTCTTTAGACATCGCATGCCCAATCAAATGAATTCCTTAGACATCACATGCCTAACAATTATAAACCCCGCATTTCAGTCTCATTATCGAAAACACTTTTCAACACCAAGTCGGGCAATTCAACAGGATTCCCGAAATTTTGATCGAATGCTCGTCGCAAACTTTAGTAGGCGGCCGCACCCCCAACGCCGTCGACAAAGTGCACCAAGGCGGAACACCGCTACCGCGAGCATCCGAACGGATGCTTTCGGCGACGGGGTTCTCCTACAGTCACTTGGTCGGGGCTATGGGGTGTAGCTGTCTATTAAGTTTACCCGGCGAGTATCCGCGTACGCTACGTGATTGCAACGGACTTTTGATCGCATCAAAATTCCGTGGCAACCGATCAAGTGAGACTAAACTTCTGTGTTTATAACATTCATCCAGTCATCTCATAACTATTTGCGAATTCCAAGTATTGTATCACATTCCGGATAAACAGAAAATGTTAAACTTTCCGATCGAACATTCGAACACCAACACATGAAATAAGTCTAACAACATTCAGTTCGTGCCTCAGTACCAACGGTCCAGCCGTAGAAGGGTCAAGCCAACGCCTCACATGTGGCACGCCGTACTGCCCCAAACCCGAAGGTTCAAAGGGCAGTTCAAGACGGTCACATAATCGAGTTAAGGTTTGTTGTCTTCTAGAGGGTCCATCGAGTTACTTGCACTACTTAGAACGTCGTTAAACTACGGAAAAATCCAACAATTGGAAATTTCCCGGCAGGGAAAAAAGTGGGTATTTATATCCGGTCGAACTTTTTAACATATTCTAAAAATACCCGGAAAAAGCACACCGACAAAAATTAGACAGTCCGATCGAATACACCGAGTCCCCAATACAACCCAGAAAATACAACTCTGGAATAAATATTAAAATATTCCCAGGAAAACCAGCACCAGAAAACATGAATTACTGTGCAAAGTTTGAAGTCCAATCAAGTCACGTGACCGCGGAACCGCCGCAAAATCCAGGCTTCTGCCGCGGTTCCGCCGCGCAATAGAGGTATCAATGAAAAATTTTAGCATCGTAATTCCTAGAATTCCCTGCTGGATTTTCTGCATATTTTTAATTTTGAAGAAACCACGATTTCAGAAAAAGTCCAGAGAGCAATATTAGGGTTTGGGTTTTGATTCGATCGGAGTTCTAATTCCGTCAGGACTTCGCCTAAGGCTCTAGCTAGGTTCTGATACCACTGTAGGGTTCCTAGGCACCCTAATGGAGTCTCACAAGTGATCAAACATGCCAATTTCTAAAAATACAGTGCCGAGAAAACCTAGAACGGATCGTTGGCTAGAAGTATAGGCAAAGCAAGCAAGTAAACGGAAATATAGCTAAAGGAAAGTGACTACAACCTTTGTAGATCCGGTCCACCACTTCCTAAGCTCCGCGATGATCTCCCTCCACTGTCCAAATCGAACTCATGACTCTAGCATTGGCATCATCGAAGAATGGGCGGGCTTGATCGTCGGTTCGATGCCGAAGATGATCTACGTCGAGGTATCACAAGAACAAGCTCCAACTTCACCAAGTCAAGAAAACTTGTGAAGGAAACACCCTATACAACTTGGCAAGAGGTAGAGGATGAAGAAATAGGAAGTGGGTAGACTTTAGAATTGGATTTCTCACTTGATATCACTAGTTGCCATTGATGGTCACTAGCTTTTCTTCATGGAAGAAGAAGATGAAGAAGAAGAAGAAATGATAAGTTATCCATTTAAAATAAAAAACCATATGATACTTATCATGTCAACAACCATGGTTTAGTGTATAGAATCAACTAAGGTTAATAGAATGGTTAGGTTTAGGAGATGAAGACAAAATGGTCATTAGGTCAAAGATGCTTGAAGCATCCAAAAGAAACTATTTTGTTTTCTTTACTTTTTAAAAATAAATAGATAAATAAGTAAATAGAAAAACAAAACCCTAACCATTAGTTTAACCATGGTACATTCTTTACACTAACCCTAGCTTGCATGTATCATCAAACATGATACAATCTTGTGCACAAAAGTATATCTCATATACAACTTGTGCAAATCAAGTGAGTAAATCCATTTAAAGTGAACCAATACTAGTTAATGCAAAGTAATATATCAAATATATAATTATACATTAAATCATTAAATCAACACTTGATTCAATGATCCGGTCATATCGCATATAACCGGCTAGTATCCAATGTATCGGCTTATCGAATCAATCCTTGATTCGATAACTAGGTTATATCGCATACAACCATTCGACACATTCATCGCGAGAATGAAATACGGTATCACATACACGCACTATTCTCGGTCCCGCACATATCTCATATGCGCTCCTATTTCGTTTCGCTTGAGCCAGGAAACCTCTGTGTAGGACTCTAAAGACTCGTCAATACGCCGGCAGCGGATGATGATCATATCAAGCACCCACAAGCCGCAAGCGGTCTGCTAAACGTAACGGCCACCCGGGTATTGAGCGATCAGAAGATCGACGAGCAAGCCCGCTCATACTCCTGTGAATCCAAACAGTAACACTTACCGTACAGTCCGGTATGTTCGTCTGATATGTCGCATATCTCGCCTAGGGGTGGTAAACGTCAGACCCCAATAGCTTGATAATTCATGCCGACGTGAAGTCCATGACATGTGTGAAACTACTGATAACACTTACCAGTAGGTCACTGCAACCCTGGCCAGGGATTTCCTGTTATGGCCAGTCGAGCATAGCGCAATATCAACCCCCAATACCGGGAGAGACGAATCCCCTCCTATCGCTCATTGCCTCCATGTGAATCAGGACTGTACCCAAAAACCACCTGTTTGCACAACTCAGTAGAGCCGTGGTAGGGTGGAAATCAAAGCACAGTGGGAGACACATAAGACTCTATGACGATCTCGGGTCAACAGACTAAGCTGTACCAGTGTCACCAGAGAACTGCCATCTGACGTGAGGTATAATACCATCTGGGAGTTCTCGGCGAGTCCGTTCAGTGTACCCAGTCTCCACTGAGCACCCGCATACCATCTTCGATGTCAAACACCAATGGATATGAGATCATCCATCGCCCATCGCATGAGTCGAGAAGATATACGCTAGTCTACTCTGGAATATCGATGCCCCGTCTCGATATTCCCTCGACTAGGAATATTTCAAGGATGTACTCATGGACTATCCAGGCCCCACTAGTATGATCTGCATCACAGTCCTGGAAGTAGAGTACACATCCTAAGGGCTTTATCAACATGTAACAGAGAGACAGAAAGTATACACGTTAAGATAAAGAGCAACCAGATAGCGTACTATCATGTCGAACAAGAAAGTCCTACCTATATATGTCCCAGCATCCACTACAATATACATCCAATGTACAGTAATGGCCTCTAGGGCATACATATAACTAACACGTGAATGTCACTTGATCGGTAAATCCTGTCTAACTGTTATAGCCCTTTTAGACGGATTTGCAAACGTGACATTCACGTTGATGTTCTGTGTTGTGCTGTGATGTTGCGGATTTGTCGTGGTGGATAGCCTGGATGCAATGGTAGTACAGTTTGGTTTATTATGTACATTTGATATTGCGGGGCGAGAGTCCGACATGTGGACTGCCGTTACTGCCGGTTTGTATATTATTCTTTTAGGGCACGACCGGGCTGAGGTCGATGTACCCGTTGTATGTATATATTTTACTTTCTGTACTAGGATTACCCCGCGGAGGGGTACACGGGTAGCCGGGTTCTAGAAGGCAACGGGCCCGCATCTCATGGCGTTGAGACGGAGGGGGCTTTACTCTAGAATTGGCGGGCAATTCGCCGCACTCGTAGGGGGTATAGGTTGACCCAAAGAGGGGTGCCCAAGTTACCGGATTCCGTGAAATGCTGGGTGGTCCATTCACGTTGCTGAAGGGGGCTGCCTCGCTTCAGGTTTTGGCGGGTAACTTGCCGCGCCCGTAGGGGTCTAGGATTTCATTGCACAGGCTATTCACACGACCAGGGAAACGTCGGGTTTCAGTAGCGGCTCTATGAAACCCGGGGATCCCAGATATCTGTATTGTTCTGTGATGCTTATTACATTTCTGTAATGTTGCATTTTATCACGCCTTGAGCGAATATTATATATTGATATATATATACTAGTAGATGTTGTATATGTTTTGCATCCGCGCTAGTCCAGTCCCCGCTCTGTCGTTAATTAAGTAACCTAACGGGTGATGACGGGACCCAGTGGCGAATGCGGATGGCATATACGTACATCATTATTTTCGTTCTTTATTGGTGTGATTAATTGATGGGACTGCATTGATTCGGATAAATGCAAGCTAAACAAACCTATTCTGATGTTGTTGGAACATTTTTCAAAAAGTTGTTATTGCAAGGACGTTCTCTTTTGTTTTGCACAGTGGTATTCGGTTATGAATATCCAGCACCTCAGTCGACGAGGCAAGGGCCGAGATCCCTTCACCGGGAGTGACCCCTTGGACAGAAGTTTGCGTCAGGGTAATAACTTCACTATATTCGATTACTTTTGCTTTGCATCGTGGTATTCAGTTGGAATATCCTGCACCTCATTCTACGGGGAAAGAGCCGAGATCCCTTCACCGGGAGTGACCTTTTTAGCAAAGGTTTTCGTCACTATATTTTTATAAAAAGCTATCCGGTTCTTTCAACGATATCAAGTTCATTACGTTAAAGGTTTTTCGCCAAAAACCATTCATAGCCCTCCGTCGTTTCAGACGGGTAGCACGTAGTATTCATGCTATGTTTGTTGACCTTCGTCAAGGCATAGTGAATGGTGGCTGCTTGTTACCTTTCTGCAGCATAGATAGATGCGTTGGTTTGGGACAGTCGTATAGCCTTATTGACCTTCATCAAGAGCTTGTGCGGGTGGGTTCAAATTAACCTGGACAATGACGGGTAGAACTTAACATGTGACTTATGATTTGGTGACCTTCGTCAAGGTCATAAGAGCATGGGGTAAAAATCACATCGGGAGTTTCTAAAGAAACTGAAACTTGCCAGATATGCGCATACCTTCTGGAGTGTGATAACGTGAGCGGATTCCGTCACGTTATCATGTGATGATAGTTGGATCCCGATTCCCACTGATGAGTTGGTTTACTCCTCGGGTGATCCCGACTAATTCTTCTTTCAGGTTTGGAGGAGAATTTGAGGTTACAGTGGGAGGTTTCCTGATTAGATAAATTGATAACCATTCTGATCTAGGTTAGAGTGCACGCTGAGTGTTTCTTTTCTCTCTCTCTTTGGCAGCGACCATGACCCGACCCTTGACTATGACTCAGTGACCAAATTAACCGAACCTTCTTAAACACTGGCTTTTGGATTGTCAGAGTTGCAAACCTCTTTGCCACTCCTACTTTTACCCTTTTCCCAGAACACCCTGTATTACTACGAACGTCCACTTCCATTGGATAAAACCATCGTATGGTTATATACGAACTCGAAGGAATTTATTCGAGGATGGTTTCTGGTTCTGGAGAAAACGAATAAGACTATTCAGTTGTCTTTTCCTTTTTTCCTTCTCTCAGGTTGCGAGTGCTCCTTGGATTAGGGCAGTACACCCATTACGCAAATTGGATAGTCTTCTTCCAAACCATAGGCAGGTGCCGACCGGTAGGGAATGAAGAAAACCAATTAGCCTAACGATGGTATACAGAAGGTATTAAGTAAAGACAAATAAAGGGATTAGAAGAAGGGCAAAGTAAATTGCGACTGCTATTCACGACCAAGCCAAGTATTTCATTACCACTCCCACTTCACCTTTGTATTTCTCCAGGACACTCCGTATCACTACGAAGATCCACAGTTATTTGGATACTCCATCGTATGGTTATATACGAACTCGAAAGGAACTTGTTCCAGTTCGGGGATGGATTCTGGTTCAGGAGAAATAGGAATAAGGTTTATTCGGTTGTCTTTTATCTTCACCTTCTCTCGCATTGCGAGTGCTCCTAAGATTAGGACAGTACACCCATTATGCTTATTGGATAGTCTTCTTCCAAACCATAGGCTGGTGCCAAACGGTAGGGAAGGAAGAAAACCATTTGGCCTAAAGGGGTGTACAGAAGGTAATGACTAAAGACATATGAAGGGATTTGGAGAGATGGCAAAGAAATATACGGTTACAGTTGTGAATCTGGATAATGGAAGAGGCATTACTAGGAATACCCGGATACCCCTTCGAAACATTTCAATGTTTCAGTTTCACTGTGTATTGTTAAAAGAAAAGTGATTTCCTAATTAGACACTTGCTCCAGGGTATGTATTTACCAGATATGATTCTCACATCTGTATGGTTTTACAGATAATGAGTGGGAGTAAGTTATTGGGAATTAGGTGGTCTTCCTCATTATATCGGAATTCGTTGTAATTGGTGATATTTGAGGAAGTCACCTGGGTTGTTTGCCGGACGGCAAATATTTGGTTTTGAATATCCGCTGTTATGCACCAATTTCAAATTGATATATCTGTACGTCTATTTTTATAGAGTGAGATATACCTTTTTGAAATTATGTCTATGATATTTACCTATATCAGTGGATGGTTAGGTAAGGAGCATTAAGCAGCGGTGTAATTCTTCTTAACCATAAGTATAGTTTTCAACCTACGACACACAGGGAATGAGTTATTAGACTCAGGGGACTTATACAGAGTATTGTATGTTGTCCAGTGTCCATGAGGACAGAGGGGTTGGTGCTCGGACTGTATTCTGTTTACTTGTGATTTCTCTAGTTCTTAGACATGTATTTCGTAGAAATACAAGGTCCAAGTTTTGAGAAGTTATAGGTATAAGAATAGAGTAGAGAACCAGGTGTTGCAAGTATCGGGATTCTTTAAGGTGATCGAAGATGTAGATACTTGTGTATGGTGTTCAATTGATAGTAATGATTGAGAGAACTTGCTTCTCTTTCAGGTTACTCATAATTGGAAGCACTCCTAAGTTGAGTAATATTGATCGGCCTCTTTCCATTTAGTTGACATGCACTGGAAACAGCTGCATGATTTGAATCTGGTTCAATTAAATCAGTGCTTCTGTTTCTGTATTGGATATAGAACAGTTCATATCTTAACGATGTTAAGGTACGGGAAGTTGTCCAGCTTATGCTTAAAACCAGACTCTGGATAACTCAAGGCACGTTTCTGTAATGGCTGTTTGTGGGCTGACCCGGGCTATGACGAGGGTTGACTTTCTACCATCTGGAAGATCAATAGTGATATTGTTCTTGACTCGCCACAGTTATAATAAAAATGGATTTTTTCAGAAAACAGTAGTGGGAGTATGGTAGAACTGGAAGTGATTCCAGAACAGCAAACGATTACTGAAAATTTGATAAGAACCTAAAGATTCAATCTGGTTTGACATTCCATTGGCCACTCCGCAGATATGGTGGGTAACCTCAGGCACCCGAGAGGTACTCCGGCAGACTCAAGGACGGTGGCAAGGAGGTTCTTGTTTACCCAGACTTGCCATTGCTGTTGTTCCAGACTATGAGACCCGGCAGGAGGATGAGTATAGCGTCGTTCTGAACTAGCTTTAGAAGTGCACGTCTATATGACTTTGCCAGAGGGTTGTCGTAGTCAGTGGGAGCAGCGGAAGTATAGTGGACAAGTAGCTTATGTCTATTTATAGACTAAAGCAGATATAGCGGAGATAGATCATCTATTTCTGATGTCACGGTCATAGGTTTGACTTCATCAGAATAGGGGATGGATCTGTTAAGAAGGTAGTAGGGTGTGATGTCCTGGTATTTGGATGACATACACAGAGTAGGAAGTGAAATTCCTATACTACGATCGGTTATACTTTGGTTGTCACACAGTAGTTTCTCCACATAGGAATTGGATATTATATCAGATATTCTGGTTACTAGATCTATGGTTTTAGATCTAGATTTGGGTAGTTTCCCAATCTGGGTACTTAGACAGCATTCTAAAGGTGTTTTAGAATGGACGACTCCTGGCACGGTAGTGTACCTGCAGGTGATGGAGTCACCCTCTCTAAAGGTGTCTTACAGACTAAAGGGGAGAGGGATGTGCATGATTGGCAGATCACTTGCTTAGGCAGTTGAGTCAATCATGAGATGTCAAGTACCACACCAGATGTTGTTTTTGCACGAGATGCAATATGTTGATATTGATCCAATCCTGGAGAAACATTCGGAAGCCGTTTTAGAACATAAGTGGATGTTCTAGGGATATGATAACATCAGCCTCATTCAGGAGACGGTTATCATTCCAGGGTTCCAGGATGACCTAGATGACAGAGTGACTGTCAGAGTTTTAGTTTTCCCTCTGACGAGGGGCAGTATTTTGGACAGATGGTCCAAGTGGATACTGAGGGAGGCATGGCGCAGGATACTGATTAAGTTCAGTTGACAATACAGTCTAAGAAGTTTGGATTTGGAGTTCATTTATGAACTAGGTCCCATCAGATATCCAGACATATTCTAAGACAGGTATTGCTCATTTCGGGAGATGGTTTTCTCCGCGAACTTGAGATAAAGAGAGACAAAGAAAGAAACATTTGAGCGGATCCACTCACTGAGGCTATTCCTCGAATGCATTAGTTTCGCAAGCGGGTTTTGTGAGACTGATTAGTAGAGGAGTTAGGAGTTCGGTATCACACGGGCTGTGAGTATGCGACATCGCAATAATTAGCCTTGAGTGCAAGTGGGAGATTGTTGGAGATAGTGCCCTCAGAGTCAATTATTGGATCACAGGCACGTGATTGCAATGATTGAGAGAGGACCTATACCGTTAGAACAGTCTTACTCAAGATGATAATATGCTATCTGGTTTATCTTTATCATCGTGTACTGTCTTAGGTGACCTTACAAGTCGCTATTACACGTTGATAGAGCCCTTAGGATTCTTGCTTGACTACCAGCAGTATGATGGCGATCATATACGTGAGAGCTGGGGTCTATAAGCACATCCTTAAAAGATCCCTAGTCGTGGGAGTTTTCGAGACAGGGCGTCGATACGCCAGAGTAGACTAGTGTATACAGTCGAGACCCCGACGAGGGGCGGTGGCTGGTCTCACAAGCCACTGGTGTCAGTTGGTTCAACTAAGATGTATACAGGTGCTCATTGGGTTATGAGTACACCGGACAGGACTCGCCGGGAACATGCTAGTTGGTCTTATACCTGACGTCAGATAGCAGTTCCCTGGTGACATGTGTACAGGTTAGTTCATCGACCTGAGATCGTCATTTGTCTCGTGTGAGTTCCCACTTACTTTGATTACTACCCTACTACGGTTCAAAGGAGTCATGCAAACAGGTTTCAGTTGGGTACAGTCCCGAGCCACATGGAGGCAGTGAGCGGATCTGCAGGGGTTCGTCTCTCTCGGTATTGGGGGTGAGGTCGCGCTGTGTCTAGGAGAGCCATTACACGAAGTCCTTGGCCAAGGCAGGAGATTTACTGGTAGGTATTCCAGTAGTATCTCAGGGTGTTCTGGGCTACACTCCGACACGACTTGTACCGCTTTTGAGGGTCTGACTTTTACCAACCCCCTAGGCCCGCCATACGATGCTCATAGACGAACGGACCGGACTGTACGGATATTGTCACTGACAGTCTCAGTAGGGTGTCAGGATGAGTTCGCTCATCGACGTCCCTTTTGGTCAATACCTGGTAGCCCGTTACATATGGCTAATACCTCTAACGTGCCAGTGGTTAAATCCACAGCCAAAGTATTGACGAGTTTTTAGAGTCCCCCACAGACAGTTTCTCAAGTTTCGGGCGAAACACTGTAGAGGCCATATGGAGATATGGCAGGGTTCGATCTTATACGTGCGGTATTGCACGGATCATGATCGGACGGATAATACTAGCGGGCTTTGGTTAAAGCCGGATCCTAGTATTGTACAGTATAGATTTTGTCTCGTTGCATTTGTATTCGGTCGAAATACAAATGCAGGTATGTATATACAGTCGCGGGGTTTTCCTGTAATTTATTACGGGATCAGTTTTTTGAAGTTGCCAGTTTGCATTCCGTTTCGGCCAGTTTTTCTTTGTTCCTTCATGGCCGAACTTTTGTGATGAGAGGGACTTATTTGCAAGTGTGCAAATTATCTAAGTGGAGGGGTTTATTTGTAAATGAGGGATTATGATAGATATTGCATCTTTGATTCCATTTTTCTCATCATGGCTTGCATTAAATGAGATGTGAATTGATATGGCTTTGATGTGATATAATTTCCTAATTATCATCACATTTTCCTTACACTCACCCTTGCCTTTTCTTGTGCTCACCTCCCTTGTATATTTCCCCTCCTCCCTTTTTTGAGGCCGGCCACACATTTGAGGGAATGAGAGGAATTCACTTTTGTGAGTGGGAAATTTCTTCATCTCATTTTCTATGCTAGTATCAAAAATCCCAAAAGCTCATTTCCTCTTGCTCATTATTCTTCACCTCCATTATTATGGCAACTTCACACCCACTAGAGACAAGTGATTCTACACTTAGCCTACAGCATTTCTTGGACACGTCGGTTCGCCAACTTCGTGTCCGAGTTGCCTCGGTCCAGAGGTGGGAGCCCGTAAAAGAACCCGGCGATGTGGTGCCCGTTCCGACGAGAAGATGAAGACCGGAGATTCCGCGAGGAGATCGGGATGGAGGCCGAAGACCGAAGGACACGGATCGCTCGGTATAGCTTTCTACCCTTTCTCGTATTTGCTAGGAGTTGGTTAATGGCCCGATCCGGGTTTATAGTGCGCGGTAGTGCCGGTTTTAAAGTAAAAGAAAAGTTTCGTTTCCGCATTCCGGCGTCGGATTGACGGCCGGGGCGCTGTCGTGCACTTAAAGGAACGTAACTGGCACTTAAATTACGAAACGTCTAAAGGCGTAATGTAATCTAAGTAAGCCAAAGCCCAGAAATCTAAACCGTTAAAAGAAAAAGAGTGAGGAAAACTTGTTTAAAGAAAACGATTTTAACAAAATAAGTCGCATTAAACATTTTTAAAACATCAAATTTTCCCAAAATTTTCGGCAGTCTCCTCTGTAAATACTGGCCCCGAAACGGGTACAACACAAAATATGCATAAATAATGAATAAAGGCATCCCCAAGCGGGAGCTAGCGCTTCGCCAATGGCGGAATCACAACCACACGCAATATATATATATATATATATATATATATATATATATATATATATCATAGTAGTGCATAAATAAGCATATAAAAGCATGAAAATAAGAAAACATCACGTCGGCCCCAAGTGAGCTCGACACCAGAAAAACAACACATATACTAATCTCACTGTCACACCTCTAGGTCACACATACAATGGTAGAAACGGTAGATAAGGTAGATGGAGTGTACTATATACAATAATAATACACAAGGTGGGATCCAAAAATATCCTCGCAACCCACCTACGAGCAAAGCCGCAAGTCCAAGCAAGAGAACAAGTTCGCCCGCCGCTTCTATGCTGACGGGTCGGACCTGCAAGAAACCGTGGCACAATAGGGGTGAGTTGCCAACTCGTGGGTAGTAAGTAACATCTAACAAGGTTATCGTAAGCATGCACGCAAATGCATCACAGCCTACATATACAAATATACTACGATGCACTAGTATGTATGCAACATGAATGCATAACCAAACACGATAACCTGAATATATCTGGTATGAGAAAATCTGCATTCTTATCTTAGTAAATCTTCTGTGAAATAACTGAAATATCATCAATGAAATCAACTGAAAATCCATGTCAAGCATTGACACAATATATGTATATCCCAATATCTCAATATCTCAATGTCTCAATATCTCGGGCTCCGTCAGTCCGGATTGGCCCATATTATCAAATCACACGACTACGGTTGGTATCCTCCGGATATCCGCCGCACCAAAAATCACCGGTAGGTAATGCTCCCCTGCCAGGCTCAACGCTTTCTTAATACGTCCATCTTGCCCCGGGGTACCTCACCGGGTCCACCATGTACCCGCAGACGGTGCATCCCCCTCCTCGAATCAGGGTATATGATACAGCTCAAGAACCGAGAAAACACGTGGTGGACGCCACACACATCATATCACGAGAAAACCGCAAATTTCTATTTTTAAAATGATAATAGGTATATAAAATTCTTGCGGTTTTCCCCAAAAATCCAGAAATCTCATCAATACTGAAATCTCCAAAAAGAATCACAATATATGAATATGTTGGAAATGATGGATGTCTATGATATCGATAGTATATACCATGCGAAGTACGGCTAGAGGCTATGCATGAATCATGATGCAATGAGGTATGTATATATGACAAACAATCCTACGTATCCATCCTGATGAAATGACTATACAAGTACAAGTCTACATATCATATACGATGCAATGCACAGATACCGATTCTAAGCAAGTTCTATAGTGTTCGTGACATAGAAATTACCAAAGGCGTGTGTGTTCGCATGAATAGTGCAAGTGCGGCATGGACCAGTGGTAATGGTGCAAGTGTCCTATGAGATAATATCATATATATATACAAGATGATGCAATGCAATGAGATGAATGACTAGAAGACTACGCATATAAATACAAGCACTACTAGTAATCCTAACTATCGGGCGCCTCGCACCATCCAGACGATTCCCCCATAGATGTGTACATCTACTCACCGGGACGCCTCGGCTAAACTGATCTGATCACAGACTTGCCCTTCCGTGCCGTGTTCGACGTCTCTGCACCCGATCATAGAATCGCACACAAGTAAATAAGAGAATAGATATATAAATAATCGCGGACACAAACGATACAAAACAACCAACGCGCACTAACTAGACGTGCACGCACTTGGTACACAAAACGCGCTCGCGACAACGCCACAAACCACAACTAAGGGTCGCTATGCGGAGCAATCCCCTAACCTAGAACCCAATCGTACCAATCGCGCATTCGCAACACACTAAAGATTTTAGGGAATAGGTTATCGATCATTCCAACCTCAAACTTACTTAAAATCGATTTATTCCAAAAACCTAGTAAACAACAATTAACCATTTTAGTGCAAATCTAGATATTTTAGCAAATCTAGTGGCCACAATGTTCACTTAATATCTTAATTAGGCTACACAATCATTAACTAATTTTTAATCTCACCTATTTACATTAATCATGAAATTAGTTTGCAAGAATAGTTAATTAAGACAGTTTAAAAGTAACAATTATCAAATTGACAACCAAATTAGATTTTGCAAGTCTTAAGATATTAAACTACACATTGCAACCATAATCAAGTTATAAAACCCTAACTCTAATTCAAACCCTTTTCTTAAAAATTCAAACTTGCAATTAGAACCAAAATAATACCTAAATAAGTTAGCTTAAAGCAATTTACCAACAAATTAACCATTGGGTTAAGATTTATACCTCAAAAATTTGTAGATCTAACTTGCAAACTTGCCTCCAAAAAAATGGTTTCTTGCTTCAAGATCCAAGCTAGATTAGGTCAAGAACTTTTGGGTGAAGGTTTAACTATGAATTAGAGAGATTTTTTGTGGATTTTTGATGGAATTTTGAGGATTTTTTAGATGGAATGAAGTGGGGGGAAATGGGAATGAGCTGCAGGGAGGCTCGGCCAGCAGGTGAAGAAAGAATGAGTGTGTGTGTTTGTGTGGTGTCAAGTCAAGAAAACCCCCCATTAACTCATCTATTAACTCATTTCCAATTTTTTTTCTAATTAAACCCTTTTCCCTAGAATAGTCTAGAACCATGGAGACAATTGTAGAAAGAAAGAACATGTTATAAACTAGGTTTTAAGTTGTCATGGTTCACTAATGTATACCTAACCCATTCTAACTTGTAATAATCACTAATTAAATGTATAAGTGAAAGCTTAAAATAATATTTAAAAAAATAATTAATTAAGAAAAATATTTAAGTAAACTAGCAATTTATAAGTGGCTAATTAAATACCAAATACTAGCAATTACATAGCTAAAATAGGTATAATTAAGTCTATATTGAAAAATAATTATAATTAAGTTTTACGGAAAACACGAGTTATATTACTGATTATCGGTCGATTAACCTAAACGATTTCTAAAACGTTACAAATATAATAATAATAATATCGAGTGGTAACAAGGGTGATAGAGTAAATATAAGTATAATAATACTAATATAATCGTGCACGTGTCATAATCCGGTACCATGTCATCTGTATCATATATGTGTGTATAGGTGTATCATCCAACGTGTGTCCATCAACGACACACCAAATCATCATAAAAAAACTGATTGCCCAACATCGACACTCGAAAACATCATAAAACCCGTGTCCAGCATCGACACATAAATCCTCATATCTCGGGCGCCGCCTCATCGGATCGGACCTCAAATCCATCTGATCACACTGACTCCGGTCGGTATCCTCCGGATATCCATCGAGCCCGGTACTGTCACCGGTCGGTAGTGCTCCCCTGTCGGGCTTAACGTCTCTCTATACGATCTTCTTGCCCCGGGGTGCCGTACAAGGTCCACCATGTACCTGCAGACGGTGCCTCTTCTCTCCTCGAATCGGGTATATGCATAACTTAGAACTGAGAAAACTCATGGTAGACGCCACACATCATATCAAGAGAAACTGCGTTTTTAAAACAATCATAAGTTTTCAAGATGTATCTGCGGTTTCTCAAATCCAGAAATCTCATGAAAACCGAAATCTCATAAGCATGAACCAATAATGAAACAATGAGTACAGGCATAATGCATAACCAGTGTGTTTATATGAGCATGGCATCTAACTAGGTAAGAAAATGTGCGGTATGGATACTAAACAATAACTAAACAGCTACAGGTTACTAAGTTATATGGTGAAGTAATGATTTCTAATGTGTACATGGAATGGCAATTACCGATGATGAGTGTATGAGCCGGCGAGTATGTGTACGTGCAACATGTGTATCATCGGTAATGGTGCGTGTTTCCTAGCAGACAATGTCATACAAGATAAGGAAAAGAACGTGTATGTATACCGCAAAATGAGAATAATATGAGCATAGCAGAAAAAGGAAATTGTAAACGCAATAATATAAAATACATAACTACATATGAGCCATACAGTTATAGTTTAAAATAGTACGAATTGTTATGTTTAGAAAAATAGGGGCTACGGTGTTTTTGAGAAAAAGATACCATTTGAAAAATCCGTAGCGTCCCTTGAAGTTGTTATTTAAAAATGCATAATAATTTGTTAGTTTTGAAAATATGTATGGCTCTAATTATATCCTAATATCTACTTAAGTGATTATAAAGCAATAATTTTCCGAGTCGATACATCCATAAGTCGGCGATCCAGCCTCATAGTATCACGTACGGTATAATCCATCGTACGGCATCATCAAGTCAAGAGTGCGGATCATCATGTACATCATATCACGTATGGTATAATCCATCGTACGATATCATCAATCAAGAGTACAGATCAATCGCCATATACATCATATCACGTACGGTATAATCCGTCGTCCGGCATCATCAATTCAAGAGTACGGATTTATGGTCACGTACATCCTATCATCTCATCTAGTCACATAACGTCACATGTTATATCATCTCGTATCGTATTATGAACATATATATCGCCTAATCTTTATATAATATAATATATCATATCGTATCATGCCATTTCATCTCATATCATACAACATAGCCCCGTGACATCATTTCCGATCATATATGTAACATTTCAGAAAAATAAAATATTATTTTTGGGAATTTTTATAATTAAATAATAAAATATGAATATTTTAATAGGGTGGTATAATTAAATACCGATAAATTGGGGGGAAAATTTAAAATTATGGAAATTACTGAAATGAGGGTACTTTATATGATTCATGCAAATTATAAGTTTTTATGATTTATTTATATTCTATTTAGTGCTAATCGCGATTAAATATCGCTAATCGCGCATTAAGCGTGTTTTGTGCACATGACATGCACCGTGTCATTTTTTCACACTTGTTACATTTCTTTCATGGTTCTTTCTCTTTATCATGCTTGGTTTTAATTTTTAAAGAGAAGAGAAGAGAATAGAAAAGAATAGAAAAGAAAAGAAAAGAAAGAGAAATGATAGAATATTGAGGGATGAGCAAGAGAGAGAGGGTGAGGGGTCAAACCTTGGACCAAGGCTCCCATTCCTTCTTCATTCTTTCATCATTTCCTCCCCTCATTCTCTCAAGAGTTGCTGCCCCATCTCCACCTCCACTTCACACATCACAAACAACCTCAAAACAACACCGAAACATCATCCCCACTTCACAAAAAGCATGCACAAGCTCACAAGCTACACTATGGACCAAGAAAATTTTGATTTTCGTGCCCTAGGGGATTCATGAGTGCAAAATGAAGTAGTTATTCCATTATTAGTGTAGAATTTCCATTCCTTTAGCATCCATGTTAATTTAGAATCGATATTGTATGGTTTTGGGAACTTTGAAAACTTTAAGTTGAGGATTAGGGTTTGAGTTGAACCCAAGGGTGAAATTGAGGTTAGTAGAGGCTATACAACCCCTGTGGTGATTGATTGGAGACCCAAACCAGAGACTAGAGCCCCAATTAGGGAACTTAGAAATCCCCGACATAGTATTTTGTGATTTCTGTGAAGGTATTTTGACATCTTCTATCACCCGGGATACCTGTAAATTATTTAGCATATACAGAGATACCAGCAGGCACCTAGGAAGCATCACCCAAGACCCCAGCCCCTGACTCCACCCTATGGCCGTAGATTTAATCTTTCTGGCCGTAATTTGCAACCACGGTAGGTTGGAACAGGTTCGTGTTTGGTTCTTAGCTCCATCTCAAGTAAACTAGACCCTTGGCATATGCAAAATTGGCTAATTTGACCTAGGGTAAAATCTGGGACTAAATTCATGAGTTGTTGTTTTGATTTAGGGTTATATTTTCTGTATTTTGGATTCTGGATTTTAGCATTTGTGTTTTACCTCGATCACTTGACGTTTGTACGACGATATCGAGGATTGTTTAGTGGTTTGAAAGGCGTAGTCCATAGGTTCTAACCTATAGGCTTTTAGCGTGTCGTTTTGGTTTTGAATTGGGTTTTAATGCGACACGATACGTTATGATGTGTAGGTACCCTACAAGGACTTCGAGACGACAAGCAAGCGCGTAGTGACGTCGGCAACGGCAAGCGAAGAGCAAGGTTAGTAGATTATATCTACGGGGGAAGTCGGGTGGATGGCGTTTAGCACCCCCGCAGTTCGTAGTATAGTGTATGGTATATATATTATATGGATGTATTTATATGTTATAGTGAGGTTATGATTATCTAGACGGACTTTGGGAGTTATGGATAAGTTTAGTATCATTGGATGATGGTGTCACTAGTTAGTTTAGTCGCGAGCCCTAGAATAAGGTTTACACCCACACGCACACACATGCTTACCTTGTTTTACTGGTGCGTATTTAGGGATATGTATATATATATACACACTTAGGTATGGGACTATGTGTGTGTGTGTGTGTTAGTGTATATGCCCTAGGGGCCATTATTGTATCATACTAGTTTGTATATTACTTAATAGAAGCTTGGGATATTCACATGTATATAACAGTCTTGCTAAACATGGTAGTATGGTACTTGGTTTTTCTATCTTAATATGTGAGTATATGTATTGATAGAGCTCTTAGGATCTTACTTGACTACCAGCGTTGTGATGGCAGTCACACTAGTGGGGGCTGGGTAGTCTACAAGCACATCCTTATTCAGGTCCCTAGTCGTAGGATTATCGAGACAGGGCATCGATACTCCGGAGTAGACTAGTGTGTACGCTTCTCATCCCAGTTAGGGAGATGGTCTGTCCCACAGCCGTCAGTACGTCGTACTGGAGATAGTATGCAGGTGCTCGTTAGGTTACGGGTACACCGGACAGGACTCACAGGGAACTGTTGGTTGGTTTTATACCAGTCGTCAGTGAACAGTTCCCAGGTGACATGAGTACAGCATAGTCCGCAGACTTGACACTGCTACTTCGCCTCGAGTGTGTCCCACTGTTCTTAGATTGCTACCCTACCACGGCTCAAAGGAGTCGTGCAAACAGGTAGCAGTTGGGTGCAGTCCTGAGCACTTGGAGGCAGTGGCGGTTAGAAAGGATTCGTCTCTCTCGGTATTGGGGGTTGATATCGCGCTGTGTCAGAGAGCCATTACGCAAAGTCCCTGGCCAGGGCAAGCGAGATTTGCTGGTAGGTTCCAGTAGTTTCTCAGGGTGTAATGGGCTTCGCTCCGACACGACTTATACCGCTATTAGGGGATTGACGCTTGCCGCCCCCCTAGGCCCGATATGCGATAGTCTTAGACGAATAAACCGGACTGTACGGAGATTGTCACATCAGACTCAATAGGAGTTCGGATGGGTTTCATCATCGGCCTTCTTATCGACATCTACCTGGGGACCGTTACGTATAGCTAGTGCCGCTTGCGGTCTGTGGTTAAACATACTGCCAGCGTGGTTGTCGAGTCTCTAGAGTCCCACACAGAGAGTTTCCCTACTCCAGGCGAAACGATATAGAGGTCGTATGGTTTTACAACAAGGGTTCGGACGCATACGTGTGTTTACGCACGTACGACATCCGGACAGTTTTTACTAGTCGGCTTTGGTTTAAGCCAGTTTCTAGTATCCGGTTATTGGATTTATACAGTCTAAAGTTTTTCCGTGTTTTCACGGATAGGAGGGGCATTCTCGTAATTGCGCGAGAAGCTTCTAGAAGATGGTGACTTGGGGGTTAAGGTGGCATATGCATTAAATGAGATTAGTGAGTCATTTGAGTGATTCATCCAAGTCATTAATGCATCATAAATGCTTAATGACTCATGGAGATGAATCACCCTCTTATATTTATTAAGCATGATGATTAATCATTCATTTTCTTTTGTTGGATAAATCATAATGCTTGATATATATTATGATAGCTTATTATCTCATCTCATTCTCTTGCTCACTTTCTCTCTCCTCAAGCTCTCCCTCTTCAAACCCTAATCCTCCCCTCTCATGTGTTGAGTACAAGGATTAGATTAGACTACTTAATCCTTAACCATTCTCTATATCACCTAGGTTGCTTAGATTAGCGATTTAAGAAACCTAGTTACCTCTAGTTTGAGGTGAAGCTTGTAGTAAAGCTCTCGGGTGGATCTTCTACTACTTAGAGAAGGCCGGAGAGGACGTGGAGAACGACCAGACGAAGGACTCGGTTCTTTAGGTATAATCACTTATCATAGTAGTTAACTCTTCTATGGTTTCTTGTTAGTTATTGTTTATGCAAAGATTCTCGGTTAGTCGATGTTTACGCCTAAAACAAGATCATTTTTCATTATTCCGCCTCCCCGCAAGTCGTGGGGTGTTGTACATCGAATTACAGTGGTATCAGAGCCTCGCTAAATAATAATTAACTCATTAGCAAAGTCGTAAGAATTTCGAACGCAAAAAGAAGAACTTCCGCGAGGACTTCACCGATGCGGAATTTCATCGACAGCACGGGCTTGCCTAGTCATGGAAGGGGACGGAAACATCATCGAATTATCACAGTTTCTGTCGAATTTAAAACTGGCTCTAAAAATTTTTCAGGGAGCTTCAGAATAACATGCAGGAAAAACTAGGGCTACTGCAGAAATTTAGACCTGTGACTCGGCTAACTCACCGCGGAACCGCGGTGGATCCATGCGATCCGCCGCGGATCCGCAGCCGAGTTAGGCCCGAGTCAGCCCAAATTTCTCAGTAACTCCTAAGTGTTAATAATGATGTTTCTGGGATATTTTATTTTCTGCTAAGATCTCAGGTGCATAGAGAAGTTTTGGAGTAGAATCTAAAGTGTTTTGCTCGATCGAAATTTTACGGTGTTTGCTAATATGATTATATCTGTGTTTGTATAATATGTTCGTAAACCTCCCCTAACTGCTGGTATGTCGATTGGCAGAGGGTTGCACATTTCTGTAATGGTTTTTACTGTTTGTGGTTGTGAACTGTATTGGACTGTTATGATGATTAGCCGGGGTTTGAGATGGGTTGTTATATTCATTCGTTCGTTGTAATTGTAATATGTTGTAATATTATTTTGCGGGGCACATCCAGGTTGCGGTTGTTGCCACCGTTGTATTATTTCATTTTACTGTTTTTTGCTCCTAAGATAGACCCAAGATGGGGTGCACAAACTACCGGGTACTTTGAAGTGTTTAGTGGCCTACTCACTTTGTTGAGGGAGACCGCTTCACTTCGGGTATTTGACGGGTAGTTTGCCGTACCCGTAGGGGTCTAGAGTGGGGTAATGGCTATTCATCACAACTGTGTAATCCGTCTTTTGTTGCAGGTTCTAAACAAATGCGGATTGCTTGCAAATCCAATAAAGTTCATATGAGATCTGGAATGCCTATTATTGCGTCTGACGAATGTACAATATCTATATATGGTAGCTATTTAGACGTCACTTATGTTTTACACCCGCGCTAGCCCAGCCCCCGCTCTGTCGTTAGTTAAGTAACCTAACGGGTGATGACGGGACCCAGTGGCGAATGCGGATGGAATAAGAGGACGTTGTATTTTCGTTGTTTTCTGCAATGATAGGTTAATGATGGGACGCATTATTTATAATGCAAAGGAAATAAACCAAAAGATGAATCGTTGGAACAATTTAAAAGAAACCACTCGGTTATTTTAAACCAGATGATATTTTTAAATTGCGGAGCTTTAACCACTCCTTTTAAAAGCTATCAGGTTCCTTCGGTCATATCAAGTTCACTACGTTCACGGTTTCGCCAAAACCATTCGTAGCCCTCCGTCATTTCATTTGGGTATTCAGTAGTATTCAAGCTATGTATTTTGACCTAACGCCAAGGCATAATGTTTGGTAGCTGCTGGGTATTCATTTGTCGCATTGATAGATGAGTTAGTTTGGGACAGTCGTATTATCATTTTGGTCGAACGTCAAGGATATATACGGATGGGTTCAAATTAACAAGATAATGATGGGTAGAACTTGACATGTGACTTATGACATTTTGACCTAACGCCAAGGTCATAAGAGCATGGGGCAAAAATATATATCGGGAATATCTAAAGAAACTGAAATTTGCATAGAGTTGCATACCATTTGGAGTTTGATGAATGTTGGTAGGATTCCTTCAACATTATCATACGATAATATTTGGATCCCGATCCTACTGTGAGTATAAGCTACTCATCAGGATATTCGTCACTTAACGATCAATGCTATAAACCAAGTAGGTGTCAAGAAAGGTGTCAGCGGGGTTACGCCCCCAGAGAAAAGAGGTTATTTAATTAAGGAACTTCGCGAAAGCGTTGGAAAACCTCCCTCGAAGTACCGACACCAGCCTGGCTGAACGGTTAAGCAAGTATTGTACAGTGAGAATAGTCCTGGCTAATTCTTCTTTTATGGTTTGAGGAAGGATTCGAGAAACAGTGGGAGCCATCCAGTTTAGATAAATTAAAAACCATTCTAAACTTGCAAGAGCATCATGCTAAAGAGTTTTCTTCTCTCTCTCCTAATTGCAGCGACCCTGAAAATGACTGGACTTAAGTTACTTTTAGAGAAAAATATACTGACAGGGCCAAACTATAAAGATTGGCTGCGGAATGTCAAAATGGCCTTGACTTATGACAAATTGGGGTATGTCCTCACCACTAAGGCACCTGAAGTCCCAGGTCCCAAATCCAGTAATGCGGATAAGAAAATCCGCAAAACCTAGGATTTAGATTGCGCGAAAGCCAAGTGCATCGTGCTTGCCTCGATGAACAATGAACATCAGAGGAGGCACGACGATATGGATCTTGAATCCATATTTCTCCATACAAAAGATCTGTATGGGGAGCAATCTCGTATAGCAAGATACGAGACCTCAAAGAAGCTGTTTCAAGCGAGGTTGGCCGTCGGATCATCGGTAGGAGAACATGTCCTAAAGATGATTGGCTATATAGAAGAGCTCGCAAACCTTGGGACGACTTTGGATAATGGGCTCTATACAGACCTTATTCTCCAGTCCCTCCCTCCCACCTACGCCCAGTTTATTCTGAACTTCAACATTCAAAGAAAAGAAGTTGAACTTTCAGAACTCCTTAACATGTTGAGGAGTGCAGAGGGCACCTTGCAGAAGGCAAGGGAAACACCCGCTGTGTTTGTTCGCGGTACTTCTTCTTCCGGGTCCAAGGCTAAAACCAAAGGAAGGAAGAATAAGGCCGCCAACAGACCTAGAGGAGGTGTTAGTAAGGTGGCAGGGAAGGGAAAGAAAAAGTTTGCGGTACCGGTAGTGGCCCAGGATGAGTGCTTCCATTGTCACAGGAAAGGGCACTGGAAAAAGGATTGCAAGGCGTGGAACGCCAAGAACCAGGAACCGAAGCAAGCTGTGGCTTCGACTTCAGGTGTGTTTGTAATTGAGAATTGTCTGTTAATCAACTCTACTTCCTGGGTATTGGATACCGGATCAGGATCTCATATTTGCAATTCATTGCAGGCACTGAGAAACCGTAGAGTGCTGAAGGAAGGTGATATGACCCTGATGGTTGCTAACGGAGCTAGCGTGAGAGCTGTGTCCGTAGGGGATTATCACCTGGGATTGACGAGTGGACACATTTTGGTTTTACATAACTGTTTTTATGTACCCAGCTTAACGTGTAATATCATATATGTTTTCTTGTTATCAAATAAAGGTTATGATTTCACGTTTGTAAGTGATGATGTCAACATCCACCTTAATCATGGTTTGATTGGGTCCGGTACACTGGATAACGGTATATATGTGTTAAACCAACTCCAAATTTTCAATGTCCAGAACACACTAAAAAGAAAGTCTCCAGATTTAAATAAAGCTTTCTTATGGCATTGTAGACTGGGTCACATCAATGAGAGAAGGTTGACTAAGTTACATAGAGAAGGATATTTAGACTAGTTCGAATATCAAACTTATGCCACTTGTCAATCTTGTCCCAAAGGAAAGATGACAAAGACTCCATTTACTGGACATGGAGTAAGAGCGAGCGAGCTCTTAGGACTCATACACAGCGATGTATGTGGTCCGATGTCTATACATGCAAGAGGTGGTTTTTCCTATTTCATTACTTTCACGGATGATTACTCAAGGTACGGATTCATTTATCTGATGAAACATAAATCCGAGGCTTTTGAGAAATTCCAAAAGTATAAGAATGAAGTAGAAAACCAAACCAGCAAAAGTATCAAGACACTAAGATCTGATTGAGGTGGTGAATACTTGAGTGCCGAGTTCCTAAGGTTACTTAAAAGAGAAAGGAATTCTCTCTCAGCTTACTCCTCCATACACTCCACAGCATAACGGTGTATCGGAGAGACGGAATCGAACCCTATTGGATATGGTACGATCCATGATGAGTAATGCTGAGTTACCGCGATCTTTTTGGGGTTATGCGATAGAATCAACGGCATATCTTTTGAACATGGTACCTACCAAGACTGTGCCTACCACTCCATATCAGATGTGGAGTGGGAAGAAACCCCATCTACAGTATATAAAGATTTGGGGATGTCCAGCTTTTGTTAAAAAGCAGCATGTGGACAAGCTCGAGGCACGATCAGTAAAATATAAGTTTCTGGGATATCCAAAGAACTCCAAGGGATATTATTTCTATTACGCAGAGGAACAAAAGGTTTTTGTTTCTCGTAATGCCCATTTTCTGGAACAGCGGTTTTTAGAAAAGGAAATAAGTGGGAGCGAAATAGAACTGGAAGAAATTCCAGAACCACAAACTAATACTGAAAGCTTGGTAGAACAAGTAGTTCAAGAAGAACAGGACATTCCCGCACCCCTCCGCAGGAGTAGTAGGCCGTCTCATCCGCCTGAGAGATACTACGGTTTTATCATAGATAGGGATAGAGAGGATTGCATCATAGATGATGATGAACCTACTGGCTTCTAGCAGGCCATCCAGAGCGGCGACTCGGTACGATGGCTAGATGCAATACGGACCGAAATGGAGTCCATGTACACCAACAAAGTATGGACTTTGGACTTTGCTCCAGATGGGGTAAAACCCATAGCATGCAAATGGATCTTTAAGAAAAAGATTGGTGTAGATGGACAGGTGGAAACCTATAAGGCTAGACTTGTTGCAAAGGGTTTTCGTCAAAGACCTGGTTTGGACTATGACGAAACTTTTTCTCCAGTGGCTATGCTCAAATCCATTCGGGTCCTTTTTGCTATTGCTGCCTTCCATGATTATGAAATCTGGCAGATGGACGTAAAGACGGCTTTTCTGAATGGTAATTTAGAAGAGTGCGTCTATATGGATCAGCCAGAGGGTTTCAATCAGAGTGGGAGCAGCGGGAAAGTATGCAAGTTGCTTAAGTCCATTTATGGACTAAAGCAGGCATCGCGGAATTAAAACATCTGTTTTGATGAAACAGTCAAAGAATATGAATTTATCAAAAATCCAGATGAACCGTGTATATATAGTAAAGTTGTAGCAAGAACTGTCTTATTTCTCGTCTTGTACGTGGATGACATTCTTTTGATAGGAAATGACATTCCTTTGCTACAATCTGTCAAAGGATTCTTGTCACACAGATTCTCCATTAAAGACATGGGTGATGCCTCTTACATTCTGGGGATCCGGATCTATCGTGATAGATCCAAGAGGATGTTGGGACTTTCGCAGTCCAGGTATATCGACACTGTTCTGAAAAGATTCAGTATGGAAGATTCTAAGCGCGGTAATCTACCGGCTTGTCACGGAATCACCCTATCAAAAAAGATGTCTCCCAAGACTAATTTAGAAAGGGAACGCATGTCTATTATACCCTACGCTTCTGCGGTAGGCTCTATAATGTATGCGATGTTGTGCACCAGACCAGATGTAGCTTACGCACTGAGCGTGGTAAGCCGGTATCAGTCAGACCCAGGGGAGAAGCACTGGATAGCAGTAAAGAACATTCTCAAGTACCAGAGGAGGACTAAGGAGATGTTCTTGGTTTACAGCGGAAAAGACCTCAGGATGGAGGCTTATGCTGATTCCGGCTTCCAGAGTGATAAGGACGATTCCAAGTCCATGTCAGGTTATGTCTTTAACCTCAATGGAGAGGCGGTGTGCTGGAAGAGCTCCAAGCAGGACACCGTTGCTGACTCGACGATGGAAGCGGAGTATATAGATGCTTGCGATGCCGCAAAAGAAGCAGTCTGGATGAAGAAGTTCCTAACAGAACTTCAGGTGGTTCCTACCATTGTTGATCCAATACCTCTGTATTGCGACAACAACGGAGCTATAGCTTTAGCGAAGGAACCAAGGTCCCATCAGAAGTCCAGACACATCTTAAGGCGGTATCACCTGATCAGGAAGATCATTGATCGTCGGGAGATCGAGGTTCGGAGAGTTGCTACTGAAGAGAACATTGCTGATCCATTCACAAAGGCCCTACCTCAGATTCAGTTCGAGAGGCTACTCGAGATCATCGGTCTTCGATATGCCAGTACATGGCCCTAGTGCAAGTGGGAGATTGTTAGTGTATATGCCCTAGGGGCCATTATTGTATCATACTGGTTTGTATATTACTTAATGGAAGCTTGGGATATTCATATGTATATAACAGTCTTGCTAAACATGGTAGTATGCTACTTGGTTTTTCTATCTTAATATGTGAATATACGTATTGATAGAGCTCTTAGGATCCTGCTTGACTACCAGCGTTGTGATGGCAGTTACGCTAGTGGGGGCTGGGTAGTCTACAAGCACATCCTTATTCAGGTCCCTAGTCGTAGGATTATCGAGACAGGGCATCGATACTCCGGAGTAGACTAGTGTGTACGCTTCTCATCCCAGTTGGGGAGATGGTCTGTCCCACAGCCGTCAGTACGTCGTACTGGAGATAGTATGCAGGTGCTCGTTGGGTTACGGGTACACCGGACAGGACTCACAGGGAACTGTTGGTTGGTTTTATACCAGTCATCAGTGAACAGTTCCCAGGTGACATGAGTACAGCATAGTCCGCAGACTTGACACTGCTACTTCGCCTCGAGTGTGTCCCACTGTTCTTAGATTGCTACCCTACCACGGCTCAAAGGAGTCGTGCAAACAGGTAGCAATTGGGTGCAGTCCAGAGCACTTGGTGGCAGTGGCGGTTAGACAGGATTCGTCTCTCCCGGTATTAGGGGTTGATATCGCGCTGTGTCAGAGAGCCATTACGCAAAGTCCCTGGCTAGGGCAAGCGAGATTTGCCGGTAGGTTCCAGTAGTTTCTAAGGGTGTAATGGGCTTCGCTCCGACACGACTTATACCGCTATTAGGGGACTGACGCTTGCCGCCCCCTAGGCCCGATATGCGATAGTCTTAGACGAACAGACCGGACTGTACGGAGATTGTCACATCAGACTCGGTAGGAGTTCGGATGGGTTTCCTCATCGGCCTTCTTATCGACATCTACCTGGGGACCGTTACGTACAGCTAGTGCCGCTTGCGGTCTGTGGTTAAACCCACTGCCAGCGTGGTAGTCGAGTCTATAGAATCCCACACAGAGAGTTTCCCTACTCCAGGTGAAAAGATATAGAGGTCGTATGGTTTTACGACAAGGGTTCGGACGCATACGTGTGTTTACGCACGTACGACATCCGGACAGTTTTTACTAGTCGGCTTTGGTTTAAGCCAGTTTCTAGTATCCGGTTATTGGATTTATACAGTCTAAAGTTTTTTCGTGTTTTCATGGATAGGAGGGGTGTTCTCGTAATTGCGCGAGAAGCTTCTAGAAGATGGTGACTTGGGGGTTAAGGTGGCATATGCATTAAATGAGATTAGTGAGTCATTTGAGTGATTCATCCAAGTCATTAATGCATCATAAATGCTTAATGACTCATGGAGATGAATCACCCTCTTATATTTATTAAGCATGATGATTAATCATTCATTTTATTTTGTTGGATAAATCATAATGCTTGATATATATTATGATAGCTTATTATCTCATCTCATTCTCTTCCTCACTTTCTCTCTCCTCAAGCTCTCCCTCTTCAAACTCTAATCCTCCCCTCTCATGTGTTGAGTACAAGGATTAGATTAGACTACTTAATCCTTAACCATTCTCTATATCACCTAGGTTGCTTAGATTAGCGATTTAAGAAACCTAGTTACCTCTAGTTTGAGGTGAAGCTTGTAGTAGAGCTCTCGGGTGGATCTTCTACTACTTAGAGAAGGCCGGAGAGGACGTGGAGAACGACCAGACGAAGGACTCGGTTCTACAGGTATAATCACTTTTCATAGTAGTTGTTAACTCCTATCTTTGTTGTTAGTTATTGTTTATGCAAAGATTCTCGGGCGGTCGATGTTTACGCTTTAAACAAGATCGTTTTTCATTATTCCGCCTCCCCGCAAGTCGTGGGGTGTTGTACATCGACTTACAGTGTGTGTGTGTGTGTGTACGTATACCTACACATGGATGATGAGGATTGTATATGGTATTTGGAGATGAGTCGATGAGATTAGGCATGATACCACGAGATCGGTGATATGTTTTGATTCGTATTAGGAGATCGACATGAGATTATAGCGGTCCTTTAGGCGTGTGTTTTCATACACGCATATATATATATATATATATATATATATATATATATATATATATGGTATCAGTTGGTATTAGACTTGGATCAGTACCCCAGTTCATGAGATATGATGATAATAGATACCAGATGCATGATGAGATGAATGTGATATTTCGACCCGTACCCAGATTTGGGATGTCGTACGACGGATTTACGTACGAGCTATATATTGGTGATAGATCTGCACTCTTGACTCGAGGATGCCATATTGTATATTGTATCGTATGTGATACTATTGAGACGGGATTACCGACTATTATATTTATATATATCGACTCGGATTTAGGTGGTTTCCCTTTCCCTTTCGGTTAGACTGTTCGTTTAGCCCTGTAGTTTACTTATAAATGTTAGACTAGACTTGAGTCATACCTATTTCAAAACTAACGAATCGTGAGTATTTTAAAAGCAGGCCAAGCGATTCTACGGATATTTTCAAAAGACGCATCTTTTCCTAAAAACACAGTAGCCCTTATTTTTCTAAACACCACGATTCGTGTTATTTCAAATGGCAAAACTGTATGACATATATATATTGATGTAGATTCTACACTGTTGTGTTTATTATGCATTTTCCGCACATTCTTGTTATTCGCATCGCATTGCATATTTAAATGTGTTTATTGTTATATTAAACCCATCCCATCATGACACCAGCACCATTATCGATGATGCGTATGTTCCACGTACACCTGCTTGCCGGCTCACACACTTCATTATCGATAATTGTCATGTCACTACATAGTAGGATTGTTGCATCAGGATATGACTCCTTGTATGACATACTGGCACACAGGCATATTGTACACTCATACTTGCGTATATACCTACTTGTACATCCATATTGGCGCACAGGCATATTGTACACTCATACTTGCGTATATACCTACTTGTACATCCATATTGGCGCACAGGCGTATTGTACACTCATACTTGCGTATATACCGACTTGTACATCTATTGGCGCACAGACATATTGTACACTCAAACTTGCGTACACACATATTGTACACCCATACTTGCATACATACGTATTTGCACATACATAGATGATTCTGGCTTGATTTTGATGATTTGGGAACCGCAAAATATATTTTAAAACTGGATTCATTTAAAAGAGTGGTTTTCCCTCGATGTGTGCATATTACTGTTCCATGTTTCATGATATACGGATATGATTACATTTCTGTTATATGTCGCATACATCATGCTTTATGATTATACTCATTGAGATATGTTGTTTCCATGATATTTCTGGATTTGAGAACCGTGGGTATTTCAAAAAAAAGTATGTACTGTTTTAAAAACCCGGTTTCTCTTGATATGATATTCGGTGCGCCCACCATGAGTTTTCTCGGTTCTGAGATTTGGTTTTTGAGACCCCATGCGAGGAGCGTCGTGGGTCGTGTGTGGGTACATGGTGAGGCCCGGTATGGTACCCCGGTGCAAGAAAGGGATGCTGTGTATACAGACAGTGAGCCTGGCAAAGGGACTACTACCTACCGGTGATTGTATTTGAGCTCAGCGGATATCCGGAGGATACCAACCGGAGTCGAGAGATGATATGGGCCGATCCAGACTGACGGAGCCCGATATATATGAGGATTTACGGGCCGATCCGGACTTACGGAGCCCGAGAGATATATGAGGATTTACGTGCCGACGCTAGGCACAGGTTTCATGATGTTTTCGAGTGTCGATGCTAGACACTCAGGTTCCATGATTTGATGTGTCACGAGGGACACACGTTGATTTATATCATCATACCTTCATGCATATGCTTTATGATATTTACATGCATAATGTTTTGTGTCATTGGTTGACACGTGGACGGGATCCACATGCATACAGACATTGATTTCATAGTTGGATGATATCCATATACTTAGACTTCATGATATAGTTGACAATGATTTCATGATGATTACATTGATCATACCTCATATTTATGATATGTTGCTACCTGAGGCACTGTCACGAGCACTTGGTATTACACTGATGTATAGATGTTTACCCTTGCCACCTTATCATGCTTCAGACTTTATCATATTGAGGATATATATATTACTGATCGTATTGACCTAGGATTGAGTCATACATACGATTTCTGCTCTGTGATGTTTTCTACTCACGAGTTGGCAACTCACCCCCGTTGTGCCACAGTTTCTTGCAGGTTTTGCCGTACAGGTTCTTGCGGCTTTCTGGCACACTGTTTCCTTTCTGGGTGATTACTTTGGTAGGTGGGTTCACTCGCATCGTGACCACCATTGTACTTATTTATTTTCAGTTGTATCTAGAAAAATTCCATCAACCAAACTTGTATATTATTTCAGACTTAGCAGACCAGTGATGTTATTCTTTCGACCTTAGAGTCGCGCGTTGTATTATTATGGTTTTCTTGTTGATTTGAGTTTCCTTTTGAGTTTTGATCCTCGTCCTTCGGCGTTGTATATTATATTGCTTGCGTGGTTATGACCGTCGATTGACGAATAGCTAGCTCCTGCTTGGGGATGTAAGTCCACGTTACCTCTTCGGTACTTACGGGCTTGCGGAAATGATGAAAAACGATTTTTCTAGAGGTGGTAACATGGACTCAAAATACGGATCTTTGTTAAGCCGCTATCTAACAAACCTACCAAGAGTTTTACCTACTCGGTTAGGTGGTTATACCTTATCTTGAACTCCTTCGTCTTCAACTCCTTGCGGTGGTCGGATCGGCCTCACCTCGTCGTCTCCTTGCGCCGAAGATGGATCCACCTGAAAGCTTCTGCCTTTGGCTTCTCTTCAAACTAGAAGAAACTAGAACACTTGGTTTGCCAAACCTTGTGAACTAGGATGAGTAGAGAAGTGATATGTGTTTTCTTTTATCTCTAAGGCAATGTTTCTCAACACATGAGAGGGAGTTGCCTTGAGCTAGAGAGAGAGCAAGAGGAAGAGGAAGAGAGCTTGAGGATGAGAGAGCTCAAGAGAGAGAAAACAAAAGAAAAGAATTGAGCAAGACTTTTGGCTCCCATGCTCTCATAATCCAAAATCATGATAACTCATAATAGTAATTGAGTATTATGTGATGGTTCAAGTCAAAATGGCCATATCATTTCATGCACTCATTTTGCAAAAAGAAACAAGCAAGCAAAAGTCTTTGCCATGAAATGATAGCCATTGTAATGATGGTGGTCAACTAGTCCAACCTAGTCAACCGGTCAACAAAGTCAACTCTTCATCTCAACAATGACACAATAATACTTAATTAATATTATCATTAATCATATTTCTTATTCTCATTAGGGTTTTGCAAAAGTCAATAGTCAACAGTCAACAACCCCAATGAGAATCCTCTGCCTCTGTCTCTCTGTCAACTGTGCATACACACCCGCATCCGCGTTCCGAGGAACACGAATGAAAACGAGATAAAACCAATCCCAAAACGTACACTAGGATCTGGCTTAAACCAAAGCCCGCTAGTGTTAACTGTCCGGACACTAAACGTGCACAAGTGCACGGATGTGACCGAACCCTGTCACAAAACCATGCGACCTGTCGTAAAACCATGCGACCTCAACTCTTTTGCCTAAAGGCGAATAGCTTTCTGTGTGGGACTCTAAAGACTCGACACTACGCTGGCAGTGGGTTTAACCACAGACCGCAAGCGGCACTAGCTGTGCGTAACGGTCCCCAGGTAGATGCCGACAAGAAGACTGACGAGGTGAAACCCATCTGAACTCCTACTAAGCCTGAATGTGACAATCTCCGTACAGTCCGATCTGTTCGTCTGATAACATCGCATGGCGGGCCTAGGGGGCGGTACACGTCAGTCCCCTAATAGCGGTACAAGTCGTGTCGGACTGTAGCCCAGAACACCCTGAGATAACACTGGAAACCTACCAGTATATCTCGCTTGCCCTGGCCAGGGACAACTTGTGTGATGGCTCTCCTAGACACAGCGTGATGTCAACCCCCAATACCGGGAGAGACGAATCATGTCTAACCATCACTGCCTCCAAGTGCTTCGGGACTGCACCCAACTACTACCTGTTTGCACGACTCCTTTGAGCCATGGTAGGGTAGTAATCTAAGCACAGTGGGAACACACTCGAGGCGAAGTGACAGTGTCAAGTCAGCGGACTAAGCTGTACTCATGTCACCTGGGAACTGATAACTGACGATAGGTATAGTACCAACCAACAGTTCCCGACGAGTCATGTCCAGTGTACTCGTAACCTAACGAGCACCCGCATACTATCTCAAGTACGACGTACTGACGGCTGTGGGACAGACCGTCTCCCACACTGGGATGAGAAGCGCATACGCTAGTCTACTCCGGAGTATCGATGCCCTGTCTCGATAGTCCTACGACTAGGGACCCGCATAAGGATGTGCTTGTGGATTACCCAGCCCCCACTAGTGTGACTGCCATCACAACGCTGGTAATCAAGCAAAGATCCTAAGGGCTCCACTAATGTGTATAGGTGATATACTAAAATAAACACATGTACACATTAAAGCAGAAACAAACCAAGTAGCATACTACTATATTGAGCAAGATTGTCTATACAAGGTGAATATCCCAAGCTTCCATTAAGTAATATACAAACTAGTATGATACAGTAATGGCCTCTAGGGCATATACACTAACAATCTCCCACTTGCACTAAGGCCATGTACTGGCGTATCGAAGACCTATCATCTCGATCAACCGCTCGAACTGAGTCTGGGGTAAGGCATTCGTGAGTGGATCAGCAGTGTTATCTTCCATAGAAACTCTCCAAACCTCGATCTCCTGGCGACCCACGATCTCCCTGATCAGGTGATACCGCCTCAAGATGTGTCTGGACTTCTGATGGGACCTGGGTTCCTTCACTAAAGCTATAGCCCCGTTGTTGTCGCAATACAGAGGTATTAGATCAACAATGGACAGAACCACCTGAAGTTCAGTTAAGAACTTCCTTATCCAGACGGCTTCTTTTGCGGCATCTGCAGCAGCGATATATTCCGCTTCCATCGTTGAGTCAGCAATGGTTTCCTGTTTGGAACTCTTCCAACACACCGCCCCTCCATTGAGGGTAAAGACATAACCCGACATGGACTTGGAATCATCCTTGTCACTCTGGAAGCTGGAGTCAGCAAAGGCCTCGATATGGAGGTCTTTTCCGCCATACACCAAGAACATCTCCTTAGTCCTTCTCAGGTACTTGAGAATGTTCTTTACCACTATCCAGTGCTTCTCCCCAGGGTTTGACTGATACCGGCTTACCACACTCAGTGCATAAGCTACATCTGGTCTGGTACACAATATCGCATACATTATTGAGCCTACCGCAGAAGCGTAGGGTATAATAGACATGCGATCCCTTTCCAAATCAGTCTTGGGAGACATCTCTTTGGAGAGGGTGATCCCGTGACAAGCCGGTAGATTACGGCGCTTGTAATCTTCTATACTGAATCTTTTCAGTATGGTGTTGATGTACCTGGACTGTGAAAGTCCTAATATCCTCTTGGATCTGTCACGAAAAATCCGGATCCCCAAAATGTACGAGGCATCACCCAGGTCTTTCATGGAGAACCTGTGCGACAAGAACCCCTTGACAGATTATAGCATAGGAATGTCATTTCCTATCAAAAGAATGTCATCCACGTACAATAGGAGGAATATGACAGTTCTTGCTACAAATCTACTATAGATGCATAGTTCATCTGGATTTTTGATAAAGCCAAAATCTTTGACCGTCTCATCAAAACAGATGTTCCAACTCCGCGATGCCTGCTTTAGTCCATAGATGGACTTAAGCAACTTGCACACCTTTCCGCTGCTCCCACTATGAATGAAACCCTCTGGCTGGTCCATATAGACACACTCCTCTAAATTTCCATTCAGAAAAGCGGACTTTACGTCCATCTGCCAAATCTCATAGTCGTGGAAGGCAGCAATGTCAAGAAGGATCCGAATGGATTTCAGCATAGCTACTGGAGAAAAGGTCTCGTCATAGTCCAAACCAGGTCTTTGACGAAAACCCTTTGCAACAAATCTAGCTTTATAGGTCTCAACCTGTCCATCTACACCAATCTTCCTTTTGAAGATCCACTTGCATCCTACGGGTTTTACCCCATCTGGAGCAACGTCCAACTTCCATACTTTGTTGGTGTACATGGACTCCATTTCGGTCCGCATTGCATCCAGCCATTTTACCGAGTCAACGCTCTGAATGGCCTGTTGGAAGCTAGTCGGCTCATCACTATCAATGATGCAATCCTCTCTATCCCCGTCTATGAGAAAACCGTAGTATCTCTCGGGCGGATGAGACTGCCTACTACTCCTGTGGAGCGGCGTAGGAATGTCATGTTCTTTTGAACCCTCTGGTTCTACTAAGCTTTCAGTAATAGCTCGTGGTTCTGGAATTTCTTCCAGTTCTATTGCGCTCCAACTTGTCTGTTTTTCCAAAAACTGAGTTTCCAAGAAGTGGGCATGACGAGAAACAAACTCCTTTTGTTCCTCTTCGCAATAGAAGAAATATCCCTTGGAGTTTTTTGGATATCCCACAAACTTGCACTGTACTGAGCGTGCATCGAGTTTGTCTGCATGCTGCTTTTTGACAAAAGCTGGACATCCCCATGTCTTAATGTGATTAAGATAGGGTCTCTTCCCACACCACATCTGATATGGTGTAGTAGGCACAGTCTTAGTTGGAACTCGGTTAAAAAGGTATGCAGCTGATTCTAGTGCATATCCCCAGAATGATCGCGGTAACTCAGCGTTACTCATCATGGACCGTACCATATCCAATAGGGTTCGGTTCCGTCTCTCCGATACACCGTTATGTTGCGGAGTGTATGGAGGAGTAAGCTGAGAGAGAATTCCATTCTCTTTTAAGTAATCCAGGAACTCGGCACTCAAGTATTCACCACCTCGATCAGATTTCAGTATCTTGATACTTTTGCCGGTTTGTTTTTCTACTTCATTCTTATAATCCTGGAATTTTCCAAAGGCTTCGGATTTATGTTTCATTAAGAAGACATATCCGTACCTTGAAAAGTCATCCGTGAAAGTAATGAAGTAAGAATAACCGCTTCGTGCATGCGTAGACATTGGACCGCACACGTCGCTGTGTACGAGTCCCAAGAGCTCGCTCGCTCTTACTCCGTGTCCAGTGAACGGAGTCTTTGTCATCTTTCTTTTGAGACAGGATTGACAATTTGCATATGATTGACATTCGAACGGATCCAAATATCCTTCTGTATGTAACTTCGTCAACCTTCTCTCATTGATGTGACCAAGTCTACAATGCCATAAGAAAGCCTGATTTGTTTCCGGAGACTTTCTTTTGTGTGTATTCTGGACATTGAAAATATGTGGTTGGTTTAATACGTATATACCATTGCTTAATGTACTTGACCCAATCAGAACTTGATTAAGGTGAATGTTTACAACATTAATTACAAACGCAAATTCATAACCTTCTTTAGATATTAAAGATGCAGAAATGATATTACAAGTTGCGTTGCGTATAAAAAAGCAATTACGTAAAACCAAAACATGTCCATCTGACATTCCCAGGTGATAGTCCCCCACGGCCTTAGCATCCATGCTAGCTCCGTTTGCAACTTTGAGGGTCATGTCACCTGCCTTCAAAAACCTACGCTTTCTCAACGCCTGCAAAGAATTACAGATATGAGATCCTGATCCGGTATCCAATACCCAGGAAGTAGAGTTTATTGATAGACAGTTTTCAATAACATACACACCTGAAGCTGAAGCCGCAACTTGCTTCAGATCCTGTGTTCTGGCCTTCCAAGCCCTGCAATCTTTCTTCCAGTGTCCACTCTTATGACATTAAAAGCACTCTTTTTTCCCCACAAGCTTCCCCGCTATCTTTGTTACTTTTGCCTTTCCCTTCGTATCCACTTTACTAACACCGCCCCTTGGTTTGGCGGGGGCTTTCTTCTTCTTTCCCTTGGCTTTCGCCTTGGACCTAGAAGAGGAAGATCCTCCTACAAACAAAGTGGATGTTTCCCTATCTTTCTGTAGGGTGCCCTCTGCACTCCTCAGCATGTTGAGGAGTTCTGAAAGTTCAACTTCCTTTTCTTGCAAGTTGAAGTTCAGGATAAACTGGGCGTAAGTGGAAGGAAGGGACTGGAGAATCAAGTCCGTGTAGAGCTCGTTCTCTAACGTGGTCCCTATGTCCGCGAGCTCCTCAATGAAGCCAATCATCTTAAGCACGTGTTCCGCTACCGATGATCCGACGGCCAATCTCGCCGAAAACAGCTTTTTCGAGACTTCGTATCTAGCGATACGAGATTGCTCTCCATACAGTTCTTTTGTATGGAGAAATATGGATTCAAGGTCCATATTCTCGTGCCTCCTATGATGTTCATTGTCCATAGAGGCAAGCACGAGGCACTTGGACTTCGCGCAATCGATTTCCCATGTCTTACGGATTTCCCTATCCGCGACGCTGGTTTTGGGACCTGGGATAAGGGGAGCTTTGGTGGTAAGGAGATACCCCAACTTGTCATAAGTGATTGCCATTTTGACATTCCTGAGCCAATCTTTGTAGTTTGGCCCTGTCAGTATATTTTTATCTAGTAGTAACTTAAGTCCGGTCATGATGTTTGGTCGCTGCAATTAGGAGAGAGAGAAGAAACACTTTAGCATGATGCTCTTGCAAGTTTAGAGTGGTTTTTAATTTGTCTAAACAGGATGGCTCCCACTGTCTCTCGAATCCCTCCTCAAACCAAAAAGGAAGAATTAGTCAGGATCAATCTCACCGTACAATACTTGCTTAACCGTTCAGCCAGGCTAGTGTCGGTACTTCGAGGGAGGTTTTCCAACGCTTTCGCGAAGTTCCTTAATTAAATAACCTCTTTTCCCTGGGGGCGTAGCCCCGCTAACACCTTTCTAGACACCTACTTGGTTTATAGCATTGATCGTTAAGTGAGAAATTTCCCAAGGAGTAGCATATACTCACAGTAGGATCGGGATCCAAATATCATCACGTGACAAAACTGAAGGAATCCTACCAGAATCGTCACACTCCAAATGGTATGCAGTGCTAGCAAGTTTCAGTTCTTTTGAAACTCCCGATGTGGATTTTTGCCCCATGCTCTTATGACCTTGACTTTGGCCAAAATATCATAAGTCGCATGTCAAGTTCTACCCGTCATTCTCCAGGTTAATTTGAACCCACCCGTACCTACCCTTGACTTTGGCCAACATGGCAGTACGACTGTCCCAAACCAACACATCTATCTATGCTGCACATGAATACCCAATAGCTACCAATCACTATGCCTTGACTTCGGCCAACATACATAGCTTGAATACTTATTGACCATGAATGTGAAACGACGGTGGGCTACGAATGGTTTTGGCGAAACCGTGAACGTAGTGAACTTGATATAATCGAAGGAACGAGATAGCTTTCAAAAAGGAGTGGTTCATGCTCCGCATTTAAAATTTGGTTTTGAAAAGAACCGAGTGGTTTTGAAAGTGTTCCAACGACTTTTACTTGGTTTATTTTTCTTGCATTAATTTTAATGTGTCCCATCATTTAATCCTACCATTGCAGAAAAGAACGAAAATATGACGTACGCTTATGCCATCCGCATTCGCCACGGAGCCCCGTCATTACCCGTTAGGTTACTTAACTAACGACAGAGCGGGGGCTGGACTAGCGCGGATGCAAAACATAAGCAACGCCTAAATAGATATCATATATAGATATACACATTCGTCACATGCAATGATAGCCATTCCAGATCATAGATGAATACATTGGATATACTAGGAATTCGCAATCCGTACGAGCCTGTAACGAAGAGCGGATTACACGGTCGCGATGAATAGCCAAGACCCCACCCTAGACCCCTACGGGTGCGGCAAACTACCCGCCAAGTATCCGAAGCGAAGCAACCTCCCTCAACACCGTGAGTAGGCCACTCGGCACTTTGAGATACCCGGTAGTTTGTGCACCCCACCATGGGACTATCCTAGGAGCAAAAACACTAAAAGAAATTATACAATGACGGCTACAACCCCATCCCGGTTGTGCGGCCATATAAATAATATTATATCAATTACAAATTTACATGAATTGAAAGAAAAACAAAACTCTCATCTCACAACCCCCCGGCTATTCATCCGCGACAATCCAATGAATTCATATACACATACCATCAACATTACAGATCATAGATATGTATAACCCCCACTAATCGACGTATAGCGATTAGCAGACGTTCAATACATATATCACATCACAGATATAACCCGTTAGCTTAAGTCTTTAGAAGTTCGATCAAAATACGGATTTTTAGGCCCCAAAAACAAATTTTGCTTTCTGGAAAATCTGGGCTGAAACACATACTGTAAAAATCCCAAAACACCCAACTGAATAAACTGCATGAAAAATTGCCCACGACCGAGTCAACTCGGTCGCGGTTCCGCGGCGCGTTGATCGGTTCAGTGGACCATTTTTCTACAGTTTCTTCTAAAAACCCTGAGCCGAATTTTAAGATAAGATTTATCATTTTTGGAATAGAAAACAAATTCGGCAAAAAGTTGATTTTAAGGGCGTGTTTCGTGACTTTTTCTCCGATCGAACTTCTAGTTATTTTGCTAACATGTTAGATAGTGTTTAACTAGGCTCTGATACCACTGTAAGTCCACGTTACCTCTCCTGGTACTTACGGGCTTGCGGAAATGATGAAAAACGATTTTTCTAGAGGTGGTCACATGGACTCAAAATACGGATCTTTGTTAAGCCGCTATCTAACAAACCTAACAAGAGTTTTACCTACTCGGTTAGGTGGTTATACCTTATCTTGAACTCCTTCGCCTTCAACTCCTTGCGGTGGTCGGATTGGCCTCACCTCGTCGTCTCCTTGCGCCGAAGATGGATCCACCTGAAATCTTCTACCTTTGGCTTCTCTTCAAACTAGAAGAAACTAGAACACTTGGTTTGCCAAACCTTGTGAACTAGGATGAGTAGAGAAGTGATATGTGTTTTCTTTTATCTCTAAGGCAATGTTTCTCAACACATGAGAGGGAGTTGCCTTGAGCTAGAGAGAGAGCAAGAGGAAGAGGAAGAGAGCTTGAGGATGAGAGAGCTCAAGAGAGAGAAAACAAAAGAAAAGAATTGAGCAAGACTTTTGGCTCCCATGCTCTCATAATCCAAAATCATGATAACTCATAATAGTAATTGAGTATTATGTGATGGTTCAATTCAAAATGGCCACATCATTTCATGCACTCATTTTGCAAAAAGAAACAAGCAAGCAAAAGTCTTTGCCATGAAATGATAGCCATTGTAATGATGGTGGTCAACTAGTCCAACCTAGTCAACAAAGTCAACTCTTCATCTCAACCATGACACAATAATACTTAATTAATATTATCATTAATCATATTTCTTATTCTCATTAGGGTTTTGCAAAAGTCAATAGTCAACAGTCAACAACCCCAATGAGAATCCTCTGCCTCTGTCTCTCTGTCAACTGTGCATACACACCCGCATCCGCGTTCCGAGGAACACGAATGCAAACGAGATAAAACCAATCCCAAAACGTACACAAGGATCTGGCTTAAACCAAAGCCCACTACTGTTAACTGTCCGGACACTAAACGTGCACAAGTGCACGGATGTGACCGAACCCTGTCACAAAACCATGCGACCTGTCGCAAAACCATGCGACCTCTACTCTTTTGCCTAAAGGCGAATAGCTTTCTGTGTGGGAATCTAAAGACTCGACACTACGCTGGCAGTGGGTTTAACCATAGACCGCAAGCGGCACTAGCTGTGCGTAACGGTCCCCAGGTAGATGCCGACAAGAAGACTGACGAGGTGAAACCCATCTGAACTCCTACTGAGCCTGAATGTGACAATCTCCGTACAGTCCGGTCGTCTGATAACATCGCATGGCGGGCCTAGGGGCGGTAAACGCCAGTCCCCTAATAGCGGTACAAGTCGTGTCGGACTGTAGCCCAGAACACCCTGAGATAACACTGGAAACCTACCAGTATATCTCGCTTGCCCTGGCCAGGGACTACTTGTGTAATGGCTCTCCTAGACACAGCGCGATGTCAACCCCTAATACCGGGAGAGACGAATCCTGTCTAACCGTCACTGCCTCCAAGTGCTTCGGGACTGCACCCAACTACTACCTGTTTGCACGACTCCTTTGAGCCGTGGTAGGGTAGTAATCTAAGCACAGTGGGAACACACTCGAGGCGAAGTGACAGTATCAAGTCAGCGGACTAAGCTGTACTCATGTCACCTGGGAACTGATAACTGACGATAGGTATAGTACCAACCAACAGTTCCCGATGAGTCCTGTCCAGTGTACTCGTAACCTAACGAGCACCCGCATACTATCTCAAGTACGACGTACTGACGGCTGTGGGACAGACCGTCTCCCATACTGGGATGAGAAGCGCATACGCTAGTCTACTCCGGAGTATCGATGCCCTGTCTCGATAGTCCTACGACTAGGGACCTGCATAAGGATGTGCTTGTGGATTACCCAGCCCCCACTAGTGTGACTGCCATCACAACGCTGGTAATCAAGCAAAGATCCTAAGGGCTCCACTAATGTGTATAGGTGATATAATAAAATAAACACATGTACACATTAAAGCAGAAACAAACTAAGTAGCATACTACTATATTGAGCAAGATTGTCTATACAAGGTGAATATCCCAAGCTTCCATTAAGTAATATACAAACTAGTATGATACAGTAATGGCCTCTAGGGCATATACACTAGCAGGGGATGCATTTTATCATTATGCATATATTATTCATGTTGTATCCCATTTGGGGCCAGTATTTACAAAGGAAACTCTGCCGAAATTTTCAGAAATGACTTGATGTTTTAAAAACGCATAATTCGGCTTATGCTATTAAAACCACTTGCTTTTAAACAAGTTTTCCTTTATTTATTATTTAAAATGGTTTTAGATTTTTGGGCTTTCGGCTTACTTGAATTAGATGCGGTCCTATAGACTTCATATGATTCAAGGGCCAGTCACGTGCCATTTCGAGTCGTGACAATATCGACTCATATCATTCCAACATGTCATATCCTCATCTCGTGATGTTATATCGAAGTTATCCTCAAACTTACATGTGTGTCTACATATACATATATATATACATATATAAATATATATATATACATATATCTGTGTGTGTAACAACATATATACTAATGGCTCGAAGCTAAGAGAATAAGAACTATGGATATTCCTTCCTACGAGTACGCTTACTATCGCCTATAGTCTCGTAGAACCCTATTATCTAAGTATACATATCTGATATTTATATATATAACTATATACCTATTACCCTAATACTATGGTTGCGGGGGTGCTATACGCCAACCATCCGACTTCCTACGTAGATATACATTTACTTACCTACTATCCTCGCTCTAGCCGAAGTAGATGAATGCCTTGCTCTCCTTCGTCGTCCCGGAAGTCCACGCAAATGTACCTACAAATCAAATCATATTGTATCGAAATCAAAATTAAATTCGAAAACCGATACGGCAAGCGAAACGTACATAGGTTAGAACCTATGGTCCACGCATGCAAGAACAACCAAACAACCCCCGATGTTGACGTACAAACGTCAAACGGCCGAGTCAAAACTCAAATATCAAAAACCAAGTTCCAAATATCATAAAACATCGCCAGAAATCATGTAAAACGACTCTAGATTTTTATTAATGTAAAATTAGATATTTTTGCATACAGGGTAGGTCTAGTTATCTAAAAAGTGAGTTACAGACCAAGTTTCAGACTCTAACTCCAAAATTAGACTGCAAATTGTGGCCAAATCGAATAAAATGGCGGCCAAAAGATGAAGAGTTGGGCTCGGGTTTCTATGGTAGCTTCCTACTGGGCTGCATATCTTACTGTATCTGGTATAAAATTTTCAGAGTTCTAGACTCATCCCAGATTCTATTTGAACATCAAAAGTCAAGGAAAAACCGATATCGAAAATTTCTAAGTTCGTCTTTGAACATTCTAAACTCATTTTAATCAAGACTATCACCACTACTAGGCCAGTAGACACTTACTAAATCTCCACTAACCTCTACTACAAGTTTTATCCACTAATTCTCATCCTAGAATTTTCCAAGTTCACTAAATATTAACTTTTAAACTCTAAACTAATGTAGGAGGTTAGGAAATTTAAATACTTAACTAAAAGTGAAAGGATTACCTTAAAAGAGCAACTCAAGAAAATTCTAAGATGGCAAAATGAACTCAAGACTAGAAATTGATCCCACCATGATACTTGTAGTGATGTGAGGAACATTATTTATGAAGGGAACATGGGATTTTGATGAAGTTTTGGAAGGGTTGTATGGTGGTAGAAAGGGTGGTGGAGGAGTTAAAGAAAATGAAGGAGGAGATGAAAAAGAGAAAGAAGATGAAGAAATGAAGAAGAGGGAAGATGGTTGTAGAATCTTCCTCTCTCTCTCTCTCTCAACCATGCTCTCTTGTCCCCCTCATCATTAATATATCTTTTCTTTTTCCTTTTCTCATTTTTCCTTTTTAAAACAATTTAAAAACAGAAGTAAAAATGCAATCATACATGAAATACAATAAAATGTGTCATGGCACATTAACACATGGTTAACAAAAACAAGCGTGGTTTAAACGCATAATTAGTGAAATACTAATCAAGTTTAACATAACTTGTATATAAATAATTGTATATTAATTTATAAAATGCCCAAATCCAATAAATGCCTTCATAATTAATAATTCATATTAATATTTCAATTATTTTCAAAATTTATATATATATATATAATTATTCCATTCCATTAAAACTAATTTCCATACTTTTATAATATTTATAAAATTTATTATTTTATTATTTAAATCCCAAAAATAATATTTTGTATTTCAGAAATATTACACCTACGAGTGCAGCAAGCTACCAGGCAACCCAAGAAAAGAGACAACCCAACATCGTCATCATAAAGGGGCCACCCGACACGTTCTTGAATCTGGTGACTTGAGCACTCCTCCGTGGGTCTATCCTATACCCCATATAAGCACGGCAAGCAACCTGCCAATCCTAGACTCGAGCGACCCGATCTCATCTCCTTAAGATGGTCACCCGCTACAATCTAGAATTCGGTTGCTCTTGCGCTTCTCCGCGGGGTAATTCTAAACCTGTATTATACAATGGCGACAGCGATCACAACATGATCATGTCCTGATTGATCGTTCGAATTGTGTTTTGAAAAGTAATCATAATCAAAGAATTTTATAAACCGCAATCAATTAACGGTGTCGGAATAGCTTCGTCAATGAATACAGATCGTCCACTGAGATGTGTGTACTTGCTCGAATTTGTTTTAGTTGAGTCGAAAAGAAAATGATTCAAGATTTGTGAGATTTACTTTCAAGAAAACATTAAGAAATAGATCAAGAATCAAGAATCAAGAAAATGTCCAAATCAATTTGATTATCAAGATTATGAAGAATAGCTTGTAGGAATCGATCAAATTGGTAGCAATGATGAATACTAGTAATTATGAATCTTATCTATTGATGAATTGTAGCTAGATCGATGACGATCAATGAAGATTAGGGATCTATTTAAGAAACTAGGGTTTCTCCTTCACTATCCCATATCTTTTCATTTATCATCATTCAATTCTAACCTTTAGCAAAGAAAACCATCAATTATTTGCTCCCTAATTTGCAACGAAATAATCAAGAACATGATCTCGCTCCGATTTAGGTCGTCGATGATTATTTTTCCTAAAGTTCACAATCCTCATAAGACTTAAGATTAGTATAAGAATTTCATCATCATTTGATCTACCGATTCTCTCGATTCCTTTACAAGCGGAGATTACACACACATTATGAAAATTGATGAATCAAGCACGAGAAATTTCATAATGCAAGGATGTAAAGAAAGCAGGAATTACAATTATCACCTTTATTAAATCTCCTTCAAATTACACCTCTCAATTGAGTTTACAAGACTAGCTCTCGAATCGCTCCTTGAAAGGGAATTTGTCGTCGAAACTCGCTTCGCTCGATTGCCGTGAGTCACAGATCGGATGAGGATCACTTGCTCTTGATGACGACCGACATTGCGATAAATGATCGTTGATTTCTTGCTTGATTTGTTCTCAATGGATATTGATTTGGATTTGGATTTGGATTTGGGTTAGGGTTTGGATTGGATCACAAGTTGTGTCACTCAACTTGTGTGTGAAATTATTGAACAACCTTTTGAATGAAGCCCTAGGTCTCCATTTATAGTTTTCCTCTATCTTCCACTAGAAGCTAGGTTTATCTTCCTTAGGAAGCTAGGTAGTTATAGGGAAGTTTCTAGATTAAGCTAGTTATCTAGCTTGCATGAGAAGCTTGACTATTGGAGGGAAGCTTCTGGAGAAAGCTAGGGAGTTCGAAGCGTCTTGAAGAATCTTGGAGGTTACAATGAAGCATCGGGAAAAGTATCAACCACTGACGAGCCGACTCGGCCGCGGAACCGCGGCGGATCGTCCTGGATCAGCCGCGGATCCGCGGCCATTTAATGAGTTCTCTTTCTCATTTTTCTGGGGCTGTTTGGTTTTGACTTTAGGGTCTTCTTCTGATGTCTGGAATCTTATTATCCTTTCTGAATCTCTGCCCGATTTTATTTCTTTGACTTGCTGCGTTTTATCGGCAATTTTGCGATTCAAGTTCTTTGACCTGAAGAATTTTCTGCACACAATCTCAATGAAAAGTGTTGAGAGATACAATATCATGCGTATAATAATAAACACACAATTTCCCTCATAATGCCGTTTATAATGTATAACACATGTTATATGATATTTTGCAGACGAATTGCTAATATGTGCTGTATTTATACCAAACACCTTTAGATGATTAGAAATGGTAAGGAAATGATGTGTTAAGAATGAAATATTTTCGACTGATCAAATTCCCCCAAACTTAATTTTGGTCGTCTCGAGTAAACATCTTTTATTCAAGAGAAGGAGAAATTATAAGAAAAAGAAAAACTAACTAGCACACTTTCGTAGGCAACACTATTGCACTGAGCACGTGCAACAAGCCTTTAAACCTCTAGGTGTCCCTAGTAGGAGGAGTGTTGTCTCCTGAGGGTTTTCAGCGGATTGCACCCACAAAATCCTACAATAAAAGGAAGACTATGAAAGTTACATATAAAGACAAGAATTATAAAATGAAGACTTTGAAAATCAGAGTTTCCAACTACACTAGTTTTTCAGTTGTCATGAGCCCTATCTTAACAGTCATGAAAAGATGTTAGAAATCACGTCATCCCTCAATAAAATATCGTTTTTATTCTTCATTCCTACCTTTCTTCCAAACATTGATCATATACCCCTACATGTGTGTAAAGAACATCCCTACACTTGGAGAATTCAATTCAAGCTATCATACTCTTGTCCATCTACCTCGGTACTTTTTAGTCCGTGAATATTTTAGATGGAATTGCTCACACATTTTTCATGCGATCGTTAATACTTCTTGAACTACTAACCGACCGATTACTCATGTGCTTGCAGATGAGGCGTAAATAGCAATTTCCTCATCTTGCAACACCTGAGGCTTAGCAGTGACTCCCAAACCAGTTGGTCTAAGGCACTAGGTGATGAAGCACCCTCGCTATATTTTTTTTATGCTGCCTTGGTGATTACAAAACCAGTGTTCATTTTTCTTCACCATTTTATCTTTTATTCTTCATTTTTTTATTTTCTTCGAACTTTGGCTTTTAAACAGGAGCATTTCAAGGTATCCTCTACTATCCCGAGTTTCAAGATGTCTATAAGTGCACATAGTAAGGTATCAACATTCAAATGTTTGGCTTCCATAATAGGAACTATTTTTTAGACTTATTTTTATTCTCATATTAGTGACTTCTTTCATCTTACTTACCCTTAGGACAACGGCTCATAACTACTTATTACTAGTTCGTTTAAGAAAACTTCTAATTTTCTAGGTTTTCTTAAATTTTTCTAATCTTTTGGATGTAATTTTTCACTTTCTAATCTTTTATTATAAAATTAAATATTAAATTTTTTTTATGTTTTGTGCTTATTCAAAGTAATATGCAAAGTGATGCGCAAATAAGCACAAACCTCCCCCAAACCTGTTTACAACAGTGTCCTCACTGTTGTCATCTGTTAAATCTCAGAAACCTGTAGACTTGGGAGGAAATTTATTAACGGGGGCAATAATATATGAACATGAAAATCTCCCCCAAACTTATTCTTTTCACTCACCTCCATTCTAAAGATGATATAGTATTTTTCAAGACATGGAGGTGAGACGGAGGAATTTTAGTCAAGATAAAGTGGCTCCTATAAAAACAAGAGCTCCTCCGTGGGGTCAGTGGAAAAATACGGTTTTAATCTATGTCCATTTACTTTGAAAATTGTACCGTTTTGAACATTTTCAACCTCAACTGCCCCGTGCGGGTATACATACCGTGCAACAAATGGTCCTTTCCACCGAGATCGTAGCTTACCCGCATGAAGATGGAGACGTAAATCATAAAGAAGAACTTGTTGACTAGGTGTAACAGCTTTTCTCAAAATGTTTTTATCGTGAAATACCTTATTCCGGTTCTTTACAATTACAGTATTATCGTAAGCTTCATCACGGAGTTCTCTTAGCTCGTTTAATTGCAGCTTCCGAAAGTAGCAGGCTTGATTTAAGTCAAAGTTAAGTTCTTTAATGGCCCACATTGTTTTGTGTTCAATCTCGACCGGAAGGTGGCAAGCCTTACCAAACACTAGACGATAAGGAGACATACCGAGATTAGTTTTATATGCGATACGGAATGCCCAAAGAGCATCTGTCAATTTGGTTGACCAATCTTTTCGATTTTTAGAAACTGTTTTCTCCAAAATTTGTTTGATTTGTCTGTTTGAAAGCTCAGCTTGCCCGCTCGTTTGGGGATGATAGGGTGTCGAAAGTTTGTGGTTGATTGCATATTTCCGCATCAAAGTCTCGAAAGACCGATTACATAAATGCGTCCCGTTATCGCTAATGATAGCGTGGGGTGTCCAAATCGCGAAAAGATATTTTCTTTAAGGAACTTAATGACAAACTTGTTGTCATTAGTGCGACAAGGAATAGCTTCCACCCATTTCGAGACATAATCAACCGCAAGCAATATGTACAAATTCCCAAAGGAGTTGGGAAAAGGACCCATAAAATCAATACCCCAAACGTCGAAAATTTCAACCACCAAGATCAGTTGAAGTGGCATCTCATTTCTCCGAGAAACCCTACCCATGTATTGACACTGTGGACAGATTTTGCAATGATCAAATGCATCTTTGAATAATTTCGGCCAGTAAAAACCGCATTGCAAAACCTTCTCCGCCGTCTTTCGAGGACCAAAGTGACCTCCACATACCTGATTATGACAGAAAGATAGAACACTCTTGAACTCATCATTGGGGACACATCTGCGAATGATTTGGTCAGGACAATACTTAAACAAATAGTTCATCCCAGTAAAAGTGTTTTACTTGGGATAGAAATCGATGTTTGTCATGTTTCGACCATTCCTAGGGAATAAGTCCCGTAGCAAGATAATTCACAATATCCCCTAACCAAGGTTCGTCAGATGCGTTCAAGAGTTGTTCGTCCGGAAAAGAGTCATTAATTGGCAGGGTCACAGGTGAAGAAGAGATGCGCGAAAGATGGTCGGCTACTACGTTTTCACATCCTTTCTTATCTCGAATAACAAGATCAAATTCTTGTAATAGAAGGATCCAACGTATTAACCTACCTTTAGCATCCTTCTTCGCCAAAAGATGTTTTAAGGCGGAGTGGTCAGTGTACACAACAATTGGTGAGCCAATCAAGTAAGGCCTGAATTTTTCTAATGCAAATAAAACTGCCAAAAGTTCTTTTTCGGTAGTTGTATAATTAATTTGAGCATCATTCAGGGTCTTACTTGCATAATAGATCACATGTGGCATCTTTTCAATGTGTTGTCCTAAGACTGCACCAACTGCAAAATCTGATGCATCACACATAAGCTCAAACGGGTAGTTCCAATCTGAAGATGATAAAACGGGGCTATAGTGAGAGAGTTTTTAAGTGAGTCAAATGCATCCTCACAATCCGGGTCAAAATGAAAGGTTGTGTCCTTGGCCAAGAGAAGAGTTAAGGGTCTAGCAATTTTGCTAAAATCCTTAATGAATCTCCGACAAAAGCCTTCATGGCCAAGAAAAGATCGTATATTTTTGACGCATTTGGGATGAGGAAGGTTATGAATGACATCTATTTTAGCTCTTTCAACCTCAATGCCTTTCCATGAAATAACATGTCCAAGCACAATTCCCTCTTGGACCATGAAATGGCATTTTTCCCAATTCAAGGTTAAGTTCTTCTCCTTACATCGAGTAAGAACTGCGTCAAGATGTGATAGGCAGTCATCAAAAGAGTCTCCGAATATCGAGAAATCGTCCATGAAAATCTCCAAAAAATTCTCGACCATGTCCGAGAATATCCCCATCATACATCGTTGAAATGTAGCCGGAGCATTGCATAACTTAAAGGGCATGCGACTGTAAGCAAAAGTACCAAAAGGACAAGTAAATGTGGTTTTGTCTTGATCCTTTTAGGCAATAGGGACCTGGTTATAGCCAGAGTATCCGTCCATGAAGCAATAATATTCCCGTCCAGCTAAGCGTTCTAATATCTGGTCAATGAAAGGTAGAGGAAAGTGGTCTTTCCTCGTTGCGGCATTGAGTTTTCTATAATCAATACATACAAGCCACCCGGTTTGAGCGCGTATTTGGAGTAACTCATTTGCCTCATTTGTTATGACCGTGATGCCAAATTTCTGAGGGACTACCTGAATTGGACTTACCCATTGGCTATTAGAGATTAGGTAAATGATACCACTGTCAAAGCATTTGATGATTTCTTTCTTTACCGCCTCCTTCATTATGGGGTTTAACCGTCTCTGTGGTTATCAGGTTGGCTTGGCTTCATCCATCAGATTTATATGATGTTCAATAATCAAGGGACTAATCCTTTTGATGTCAGCCATAGTCCAACCAAAAGCCTGCCTATTAGATCTCAAGACCGTCAAAAGCGCATTCTCTTGCTCTGAGGCTAGAGAAGCGGATATGATCACGGGTAAAGACTCATTCTCACCTAAATATTCATATTTAAGATGAGAAGGTAACAATTTGAGATCTAATGTTGGCGGAGAAACAATAGAAGGTGGAGTAAAAGAATGACATTCAGATTCACGAAGAAGCCCATAGCCTGCAAAGGATACAGACTCGGAAAGTGATGAGTCCAAAGTTTCAGACTCAGGAGTGGACTCATCAAAAGTGTCCTCACTAAGATGTGCAAGATCAAACATTGATGTGCTAATGTCGTTAAGATTATCAAAGCAAAGTTTATCAACTTCGTAGCTTTCAGGAGCTATCTCGTGGACAGAACAGACATCAAGTATGTGAGCAGAGGGTTCAGACGGCTGACTACCAATTTTGTAAATGTTCAGTTCAATTGTCATTTTTCCAAAAGATAGGTTCATTGAACCGTTTCGACAATTAATGACAGCATTGGAAGTGGCAAGGAATGGTCGACCCAGAATCACCGGAATTTGGTTCCTTGGGTTTGCTACAGGTTGTGTATCAAGAACAATAAAGTCCACAGGGAATATAAATTCCCCGACTTTTATTAACACATCCTCCAGTTCACCCCAGGTTTGGTGATTGATCAGTCTGCCATTTGGAGAGTGCAATGAGTTGGTTTCAACTCTCCAATCCCTAACTGCTCATAAACAGAATATGGAAGCATATTAACACGTACGCCAAGGTCAAGTAAACCACGGTTAATATTTTTACCCCAAATAGAAATCGAGATTGTAGGACACCCAGGGTCCTTACGTTTCTTTGGTAACTGTAGGGTAAAAGCAGTGCTAACATTATTTGTCATGAAGACCTTTTTAGGCGCTTGAGTCTTCATCTTCCTAGTGCACAAGTCCTTTAAAATTTTCGCATAAGCCGGGACTTGTTGAATAGCATCTAGGAGAGGGATGTTGATGTTAACCTGCTTAAACATTTCCATAATCTTCTCCATATGTGGACTTGATTTGTTCCCCTTAACCGATTCGGATAAGGAGCTTTAGCAATAATAGCTTGGTCCAATATTGGAGAAGGTGGTGTGTGTGGAACAGATCCCAGAATAGGAGTGGGGATCGTCTTTGGTAGACTAGAAGAGGTATGCTAAAGGTTCGAGCCTTGGGGAAAACGAAGAATAGGCTCGCAAGAAGGTAGTGGGGTAGACGAAGTAGGGTCAGAATTAGAATTAGATGTGGAAGGAAAAGTGGAAGTGCAAGCCGGGGTATCGTTGATAGATTTATCATTATCATCAATCTCATCACCGACTTGATTATCCAGCACTCTTCCAGATCTCAACGTTGTAATGGCATTCACATTGTAGTGTTGTGAATGCCCAGGATTCGGTAGAGGTTGAGACGGAAGTTTCCCTTTCTCTCTAGCACTCATTTCGGCATTTATTCATGCAATTTGTGCTTTCATCGATTTTATACTCTCAGCTTGGGAGGCGGAGTTTTTCTTTATATCATCGATAGAAGTCCTTATATCAGCCGACACTTGGATGGATTGTTTCATAAACATTTCCAAGGTTCGTTCGAGTGAAGAGGAGTTATCAGTACCGGTCAATTGCAACGAGTTATTAAATGGTGGAGAAGTATTGACCGGATTTTGAAAATTTTGTGAGTGATAGGGGTGCTGACTCAGTTGTAGTGGTTGCTGTTGTGGTGGAGGGACCCTTTAAAAGTTGTTTTGGTTTGGAACCGTGTTTTGAGTTTGGTGTTGGTTCCAAGAAAAGTTAGGGTGGTTCCTCCAACTCTGATTATAAGTGGAAGAATACGGATCGTTTCTAGGTCTTTGTTGGAAAGCAGCATTGGTATGCTCTTCACCTTGAAACGGAGAATTCAATGGACATTCTTCTGTCAGATGTGATGGATCAGAATAGCATCCACAGACAGTTTTGGGGAGTGTCATCTGATTTAGGGAGGCTAATAAAAATTTGTGTTCTATAGCTTCGAGTTTCTTTTGCATTGCTGCCATTTCAGCTCTAACTCCTATGGAAACATCCAGTTGATGGATACCACCCCTAGACGATGGTTGACTTACACTTTCCCACTGTAAAGATTTTCCACGAAATCTTCTAAAAATTTCTAAGCTTCACCATCGTCTTTAGACATGAAGTTGCCTTGACACATGGATTCAAGATTCTGTTTTGTTGTAGGATTAATGCCCTCATATATGATTCTGCATAGATCCCATCAGTGGATTCCGTGATGAGGACATTGAACTAACAGATCCTTGAACCGTTCAAAACACATCGAAAATGGTTCATTGGGAAGCTGGGTAAATTGATTTATTTCGCTACGGACTCGAGCTGTCTTATGATTGGGGTAGAATTTCTTTAGAAAAGCTACGGCGAATTCATCCCAGTTTGAAATAGAATGTGTGGTTGTGTTATAAAGCCACTTCTCGACTAAATCACACAAAGTAAACGGGAGAAGACGCAATCTCATAGCATCCACAAAAAGCTGTGAAGTACACATCATAGCGCATACATTTTCAAATTTTGGTAATAAAAACGTATGCGTCCTCAGACTCGAGACCGTGATATTTGGGTAAAAGATTGATGTATAGAGGTTTGATTTCGAAGTTGTCCCCATTGGCTGGTGGAATGGTAAGACAGGTCGAAAGAGGACCTCGAATAGGGTAGCATCTCTCTGAGGTGCGGGGTGTGCACCTGCGGACGATGGCAGAGTGGTATTAAAGAAGTTCGATGGAGATCCATCCATCGAAGTGGATGTGGTGTGTGGTGAGGAAAAAGAAGATGTAGAAATACCGACTTCGGAGTCAATAGAAGGAACGCGGACAAGACGGGCACTAGAATCCCGTGTCCAGCCGAGCACGCACTTAATGGTTTAGCACAAGTGGCAGCGTAAGTGATAATTAGAGAAAAGATGGATTTGGTTTGGTGTTTTTTTTTTTGAAAAAGACGGATTTTTGAAAAATCACACAACAATGCACAAGCAACCCTAAATCTAATGGTCACCTAGGTCAAGTCTCTAGACCGCTCCTAGACTTCCAAAAGACAATTCGCAAGATAGATCCTCTACTGCCTCTTTATCCCTTCTGTGGCCAGGTAAGTGCTAGGTAAGTGAGAGGTTCTCCGCTACGTAAGTAGCGGCCTAATTAAGTAACCACTTATCTTAGACACCACAAAAGAAACGCGGATAAGCAATAGATTACCCACGACCTTCTTCTGTCCTAATTGAGTGCGACGGTCCTTAGAGTCTTGTCTAGATATTTTTTAGTTAATGAGGGTGATGTGGATGCAAGTTTTGTGATTTTTGGGGCTTGGGAAGGGTAATGAAATCCCCACCTAATCTGAATTTGGTCTTTGCCCCTTAATTTCCGTGTTAAAATATGCAAACAACCAAGATCAAACACGCAACAATTTTTCTTTTAGCGGCGCTGCGAATTTTGCAAAGAATCCTACAGAAAATGGTTATTGGACAAGCAGAGAGGAGATAAGAAAGTCAGAGATATACCTGAGAAATTTGGAGCACTGAATCGACAAGAACGCCGCGGTTCCGCCACGAATTCAAGGTAAATGCCGCAGTTCCGCGGTTCAGTTGCAAGATCTCTAAACAAAATTTGGTACAGATGCTCCTATTGCTTCACTGGACTTCCTGAGATGATCTGAATATTTTTTCCTTTGCTCCAATGATTCCAGATTCCCTTGCAAAAATTCACAACTAATCGTTAAGTGCTTGATGCGATTTTAATCTAAAAATTCTGATGGAATAATAAAATTTCAACTCAAATAACAAAAAACGAACAAAATAGCACACATCCCCGGTAACGGCACCATTTGATTGATCGTTCGAATTGTGTTTTGAATCGTAATCACAATCAAAGAATTTTATAAACCGCAATCAATTAATGGTGTCGTAATAGCTTCGTCAATGAATACGGATCGTCCACTGAGATGTGTGTACTTGCTCGAATTTGTTTTAGTTGAGTCGAAAAAAATATATAAAAGAAAATGATTCAAGATTTGTGAGATTTACTTTCAAGAAAACATTAAGAAATAGATCAAGAATCAAGAAAATGTCCAAATCAATTTGATTATCAAGATTATGAAGAATAACTTGTAGGAATCGATCAAATTGGCAACAATGATGAATACTAGTAATTACGAATCTTATCTATTGATGAATTGTAGCTAGATCGATGATTATCAACGAAGATTAGGGATCTATTGAAGAAACTAGGGTTTCTCCTTCACTATCCCTTGTCTTTTCATTTATCATCATTCAATTCTAACCTTTAACAAAGAAAATCATCAATTATGTGATCCCTAATTTGCAACGAAATAATAAAAAACATGATCTCGCTCCGATTTAGGTCGTCGATGATTATTTTTCCTAAAGTTAACAATCCTCATAAGACTTAAGATTAGTATATGAATTTCATCATCATTTGATCTACCGATTCTCTCGATTCCTTTACAAGCGGAGATTACTCACACATTATGAAAATTGATGAATCAAGAACGAGAAATTTCATAATTCAAGAATGTAAAGAAAGCAAGAATTACAATTATCACCTTTATTAAATCTCCTTCAAATTACACCTCTCAATTGAGTTTACAAGACTAGCTTTCGAATCGCTCCTTGAAAGGGAATTTGTCGTCGAAACTCGCTTCGCTCGATTGCCGTGAGTCACAGATCGGATGCGGATCACTTGCTCTTGATGACGACCGACATTGCCATAAATGATCGTTGATTGCTTGCTTGATTTGTTCTCAATGGATATTGATTTGGCTTTGGATTTGGATTTGGGTTAGGGTTTGGATTGGATCACAAGTTGTGTCACTCAACTTGTGTGTGAAATTATTGAACAACCTTTTGAATGAAGCCCTAGGTCTCCTTTTATAGTTTTCCTCTATCTTCCACTAGAAGCTAGGTTTATCTTCCTTAGGAAGCTAGGTAGTTATAGGGAAGTTTCTAGATTAAGCTAGTTATCTAGCTTGCATGAGAAGCTTGACTGTTGGAGGGAAGCATCTGGAGAAAGCTAGGGAGTTCGAAGCGTCTTGAAGAATCTTGGAGGTTACAGTGAAGCATCGGGAAAAGTATCAACCGCTGACGAGCCGACTCGGCCGCTGAACCGCGGCGGATCGGCCACGGATCCGCGGCCATTTGATGAGTTCTCTGTCTCATTTTTCTAGGGCTGTTTGGTTTTGACTTTAGCGTCTTCTTCTAATGTTTGGAATCTTATTATCCTTTCTAAATCTCTGCCGGATTTTATTTCTATGACTTGCTGCGTTTTATCGGCAATTTTGTGATTCCAGTTCTTTGACCTGAAGACTTTTCTGCACACAATCTCAATGAAAAGTGTTGAGAGATACAATATCATGCGTGTAGTAATAAACACACAATTTTCCTCATAATGCTGGTTATAATGTATAACACATGTTATATGATATTTTGCAGACGAATTGCTAATATGTGCTATATTTATACCAAACACCTTTAGATGATTAGAAAGAGTAGGGAAATTGATGTGTTAAGAATGCAATATTTTCAATTGATCATGTCCCAATAAATAATAATACATCACGGTGACGACAACCATAAGTCGGCCGCTCGCCCCGAAAATGAATATACATATAGCGGAAACGGCGGCCACAAGTTGGAGATCGTCTCGAACAAATGAATATACTAGATGGCTACAAGCATGAATGAAAATAACACTTATCACAATATCACACTTCCGCACGGGGCTATTCATTTCGTGACAATCTAACACATTCCAACAATACTATATATCAACAACGATCACAATAACAAATACGCAATCTCGTCTAATTGATCACATAGCAATTAGGCGACGTTTACCAACGCATATCCTTATTGTATCCGTGTTCGAGCCGACTAAATCAAACACTTTGATTTAGTTGATTCGAACCATGACATTAGAATTCATAAACCGCGAGATCACTAACTTGAAATTCTAAAAACTGAATTTCAAGTTCATCCCGGCAACGAAAATCCCCTCATTTTTGCGCAAAATTGAACCCTGATAACCTTATAAAACCCCACACTATATAAGCCTTAATTCGGCCCCGAAACGGGGCTAAATCAGGGGTGGGATTAGCCCACATCAGGGCTGAATCAGCCTTGGAACAGCCCCAAATCGGGGCTGATCCAGATTCAGCCCCCGATGCGGGGATGAATCGGCTTCGATTCGGCCCAAAATCGAGGCCGAATCGAACTCAAATTGGGTGGGTTCGGGTTATCGTGAGCCTACTCTAAACTCTTGGTCCGAACCAAGAATCCGGTAGCTCCGGCACAAGCAAAAATGAGAGCTTTTCATGCAAATATTTAAAACTAGTTTTGAAAATTTTGGGTTTCATGAATTCCAATGTCACCAAAACAAGTTGTAGTCTTTTGGTATGGCTTTGATACCACTGTTGGGATGCTAGGCACCTCTATTAGGGTTTTAAATCATGGCAAAAGCGGTAATTTAAAAAATCTAGAGAGCAATAGCACCCCAACCCAAGATCAAACCAAAATGCTAAACTTGTAAATAAACTAATAAGCTAATAACAAGAGTTTAGCGGGATACAACCTTTATAGCGCGTTATCTATCTCTCCTTAGACTCCGGTTAGTCTCCACGAAGCCCAGAACAAGCTTGCTCGATGATCTCCTCGCCGAAAATGATCCACCTTGAGATAATTCCAACACAACCTCTAGTTTCAAATTGATCTCATCAAAATGAAGCAACCCACTAATTAAATTTGCTAAGGATGATTAGTAAGAGATGTAGAATAATTAGCTCACTTAATTTTCCTCTTTTCTTTTTCCATTCCTCACTTGAAGAAAATCAAGAGAGTAAGCCATGGTGGAGATGATGATGATATGAAGAAGAGATGAAGATGAGAATAATGCATATATGAAAATAAGTCATCACTTAATGACTCACTAAAATGAGTCATACAACCATCTTAAATCTATGACTCATTCTCATATAAAAAATGTTCATATCTTCCATATAAGTCCCATACAACCATCTCCTATATATCAGCATACATGACACAATATTTATATCAAATATAAATATAATTAAAGAGAAGAAAATAATAAAGTGAGCATGATATTAGTTAATATATCAATATATAAATATACATTTAATTATTAAATCAACACTTGATTTAATAATCCATCTATATCATATATATACCGGTTAATATCAATAAACACCCGATTAAAATACGTGTTTAACCAAACACTTGCACGTATCCTTATACGTGCCCTACATCGTTTCGCATATGTTGGGAAATCTCTGTGTGGGACTCTAAAGACTCGACAATACGCTGGCGGTAGATTAGGATCACATCCATAGCCTATAAGTACGTCAACGGTACTAGCTGCATGTAATAGCTACTTAGGTATTGAACGAAAGAAGGTCAACGAGCAAGCTTATATGAACCCTGCAAAGTCTATCAATGACATCACCGTACAATCCAGTCTCTTCATCTAAGAGTATTGCATATCAGGTCTAGGGTTTGAAATCTATCAGACCCCGATAACTCGATAAGTCGTGTGACAGAGGACTCATAATCAACCAGAGATATAACTGATAACACTTATTAGTTTATCTCCACTACGATGGCCATCGACTTATGGTTATAGTCATGTCCTGCACAGCGTGACATCAACTCTCTATATCGGAAGAGACGAATCCCCTTGACCGCTCACTGCCTCCACGTGCTTCGGGACTATACCTAAAAACACATGTTTGCACGTCTCCTTTGAGCCGTGGTAGGATAGAGTGTAAGTATAGTGGGAACACACATGAGACAGTATGGCGATCTCAGGTCCTAGGAACTATCCTATACATATGTCTCAAGAGAACCGCTACCTAACATTAGTATATTACCAATTAGGAGTTCTCGGTGAGTCCGTCCAGTGTAACTCATCCAATGAGTACCTGTATATAATCCTTAATGTCAAACACCAATAGTTGCAGGATCAGCTATCGCCCTCCAACCGGGTCAGGAAACGTACACGTTAGTCTAAACTGGAGTACCGATGTCCAGTCTTGATACTCCTACGATTAGAGAAATTTAAGGATATGCTTATCGACTACCTAGGCCCCACTAGTATGATCTCCATCATCGTCCTGGTAGCCAAGCAAAATCCTAGGGCTTTATCTCATGTCTAAACGATACGTGATAGTGAATAAAATGCAGCACATGAAAGATAAAGACAAACCAGATAGCTTACTATCATCTTGAGTAAGATTGCTATCTCGTATAGGTCCTCCTTCAATTACAATAATTGACTTGAAGGCACCTATATCCAACACCTTTAAATCATTCATAGTTATTTTAGATAAAATATCTATTGACGCATGACCTAGCCTTCTATGCCAAAACCATGAGTCGCCGTTGTTATTTACAACTAAGCATTTTAAATCTTTATTGTTAAAGTTATGTGTGTACATTATATATATATATATATATATATATATATATATATACTGTAACGTTTTTCCGTTAAAATAGTTATATTATTATAAATTATTTTACATAAGTCTTTTTCAAATACAACGTTATAATCCTTATCGTAGAATTGACTAACACTAAATAAATTGTGTTTTAAATTATCTACTAACAAAACATCATGTATTATAATAATATTATAATTATACTTAAATGAAATGGTATTTTTACCGATGATGTTTGCCTTTTTATTATTGCCAAATGTCATGGTACCACCATATTCTCTTGATAGCGTTTGGAAGCAGTTGATATTTCCTTTCATGTGTGTCACAACCCGGAAATGGCATGTGACTGGCACTTGAATCACGTGAAGTCTATAGGACCCCACCTAATCCAAGTAAGCCGAAAGCCCAGAAATCTAAACCTTTTAGGAAAATAATGGAGGTGAAGTTTTGAAATAAAGGTATAAAGAAATCAAGTTCTTTCCTTAAATGCATAAGTAATGCTATATGAAAATATAAGTGAGTTATATACTATAGTTGAAAACAATTTCGTCATTTTAAATTTGGGCAGCACCTCCTTTGTAAATTTTGAACCAAAACCAATGTATAGCAATAATAATGGCATCCCCAAGAGGGAGCTAGCTCTTCGCCAATTGGCGGAAACAACCACACGAATTCAAATATACGATGCCCAAGGTGAAGATCAACACAGAAAGAAAGTAAAGAAACCAAAACATCATCAAGGAAAACCAGAAATAAAGAATAAATACATATCCGTGACTCTAGGTCCGAAAGAATATGCAATCTGTGGTTTCTAAGTCTACCAAATATACATAGTCTGGTTGATGGAGCTTTTAACTAGATACAACTGAATAAATATAAAAATACAAATGGTGGTCACGATCCAAATGTACCCCACCTAACAAAGCAAATCACCCAAAAGGAAACTGTGTGCCAGCAAGCCGCTACAGAATCCATGCGGTCAAATCTGCAAGAAAAACTATGACACAACGGGGGTGAGTTGCCAACTCGTGAGTAGAAGACATCCTTGGGTAGAAATCGAATATAAGACAATCTCCTAGGTCATACAGTAATATAATAATATATAATAATATCAAGTGGTAACAAGGGTAATTGTGTAAACATAAGCATAATAATACTAACATAATCGTGTTCGTGTCATAATGTGGTACCATGTCATCTGTGTCATATATATGTGTAAAGGTGTATCATCCCACGTGTGTCTATCAACGACACACCAAATCATCATAGAAACCTGAGTGCCCAGTATCGACACTCGAAAACATCATAAAAACCGTGTCCGGCAGCGACACATAAATCCTCATATCTCGGATGCAGTCTCATCGCATCGGCCCTCAAATCCATCTGATTACACGACTCCGGTCGGTATCCTTCAGATATCCGCCGAGCCAAAACTATCACCGGTCGGTAGTGCTCCTCTGCCGGGCTCAACGTCTCTCTATGTGATCCTCTTGCCTCGGGGTACCATACCGGATCCATCATATACCTGCAGACGGTGCCTCCTCTCTCCTCGAATCGGGTATACACATAACTCAGAACCGACAAAACTCATGGTAGACGCCACACATCATATCAAGAGAAACCGCGTTTTTAAAACAATTATAAGTTTTCAAAAAAAGTATCTGCGGTTTCTCAAATCTAGAAATCTCATTAAAACTGAAATCTCATAAGCATGAATCAATAATGAGACAATGAGTACAGGCACAGAACAAATTCGTAATGCAAAAATAGTGTGTTCATATGAGCATGGCATCTAACTAGGTATGAAAATAAAATAACTGAACTAATGAGTGTGATATGAATACTAAACAATAACTAAAAAGCTACAGGTTACTAGATTATATGGCGAAGTAATGATTTCTAATGTGTACGTGGCATGGCAATTACCGATGATGAGTATGTGAGCCGGCTAGTATATGTGCGTGTAACATGCACATCATCGGTAATGATGCGTGTGTCCTAGCAGACGATGCCATATAAGATATAAAAAAAAGAGGGTATATGTACACCGCAAAAAGAGAATAATACGAGCATAACACAAAAAGGAAAAAGTAAACACAATAGTATAAAATACATAGCTACTTATGATCCATACAGCTATAAATTAAAACAGTACGGATCATTATTGTTGTTGTTTTTGAAAATTAGGGGCTACGGTGTTTTTGAGAAAAAAGATAGCATTTGAAAATCCTTAGCGTCCTTTTGGGGTTGTCATTTAGAAATGCATAACGATTCGCTAGTTTTGAAAATAGGTATGGCTCTAATTATATCCTAATATCTACTTAAGCGAATATAAAACAATAATTTTCCGAGTCGATACATCCATAAGTCGGTGATCCAGCCTCATAGTATCACGTGCGGTATAATCCATCGTACGGCATCATCACGTTAAGAGTGCAAATCAATCATCATGTATATCATATCACGTACGGTATAATCCATCGTACGGCATCATCAAATCAAGTGTGTGTGGCTCAATCATCATATACATCAAATCACGCACGGTATAATCCATCGTACAATATCATCAAATCAAGTGTGTGTGGCTCAATCATCTATACATCAAATCACGTACGGTATAATCCATCGTACGATATCATCAAATCAAGTGTACGGGTCTATGATCACATACATCCTATCGTCTCATCTAGTCACATAACGTCACACGTTATATCATCTCAAATCGTATTACGAACATATATATCACATAATCCTTATATAATATAATATATCATATCGTATCATGCCATTTCACCTCATGTCATACAACATAGCCTCGTGACATCATGTCCAGTCTTATCGACTCATATCATTATAACATGTCATATCCTCATCTCGTGATGTTATATCGAAGTTATCCTCAAACTTACATGTGTATACACACACACATACATATCAGTGTGTGTATACAACATATATACCAATGGCTCAAGGCTAAGAATATAAGAACTAAGGACAGACCTCCCTACGAGTACGCTTACTATCGCCTATAATCTCCTAGAACCCTATTAGCTAAGTATGCATATCTAATATTTATATATTTAACTATATATAGGTACCTTAATACTACGGTTGCGGAGTTGCTATACGCCATCCACCCGACTTCCCCCATAGATATACATCTACTCACCTACTATTCTTTCTCTAACCGAAGTCGATGAACGCCTTGTCCTCCTTCGTCGCCCCAGAAGTCCACGCGAATGCACCTATAAATCAAAGCATATCGTATCGAAATCAAAATCAAATCCGAAAATCGATACGGCAAGCGAAACGCACATAGGTTAAAATCTATGGTCCACGCATGCAAGAACAGCCAAACAACTCCCAACGTTAACGTACAATCGTCAAACGACCGAGTAAAAACTCAATATCAAAAATCTAGTTTTCAAAAGTCTCAAAACGAAATCAGCAACTTGGAAAAACATTCCCAGATTTTACCCTAGGTGAAATTAGAATATTCTGCACAGTGATTGGCCTAGTTATAAGATGTTTGAGCTATGGACCAAACCTGGGACCCACACCCCTAGATCAGGCCATAAATTGCGGCGAATAAGGTTATTTCGTCGGCCAAGAATAGGATGGGGGCTCGGGCTTCAGGGGTAGCTTCCTAAGTGCATGCACGTCTCTTTGTATATGTAATTTATTTTTCAGAGCTCTCGAGTTATACCAGATTCTTTTTGATAATCACAATTTAACAAAACCCGATATCGGAAAATTCCAAGTTCATTTTTGAAACTTCTAAACTCCTATTTGGCCAAGGATTCTATCACTAATAGGTTTGTGGTCACTAACTAAGACTCAATTACATCTTCACAACTCAAAACATCCATTAAATATCATCCTAGAATTTTCCAAGATCACTAAGCATAATTTGTTTAACCCTAAACTAGCATAGAAGGTTAGAAAACTTAAACACTTAACTAAATGTGAAGGAATTACCTTCCAAGAGCAACTCAAGAAAACTTTAAGATGGCCAAATGAGCTCAAGAATAGAAATTGATCACACCATGATGCTTGTAGTGATGTGAGAAACATTATTTGTTAAGGGAATATGAGATTTTGATGAAGTTTTGGAAGGGTTGTATGGTGGTAGAAAAGATGGTGGAGTTAAAGAAAATGGAGGAGTAGATGAGGAAGTGGGAGATGAAGAAATGGAGAAGAGGTGAAGAAAAGCTAAGGAGAGTGTAGAACATTCCTACTCTCTCTCTCTCTCTCTCACTCTCAACCATGCTTCCTTGTTCCTACATATTTTTATTTCATTCCTTTTAAAAAAAAAACAAAACAATTAAAAGCAAACTAGAAAAAATGAAACCATGGCAATAAATGGGGACCAATGTCATAATATGAAATGTTGCATGTCATGATACATAAATAAGGTTAATACATAATTAGTAAATTATCAATCAAGTTTATCATAAACTTGTATGTAAATAATTGTATAAAAATTTATAAAATTCCAAATCCAATAAGTGCTTCCATAATTAATAATTTATTTTAAAATTCCAATTATTTTTCAAAATTGTATGTATATAATTATATTATTTCATTAAAACTAATTTTCCATACTTTTATAATATTCATAAAATTTATTATTTTATTATTTAACTTCCAAAAATAATATTTTATATTTCTGAAATGTTACAATCTTTTCCCTTAAATAAATTCGATCCCCTAATTTAAATTTAAATCCCCCAAATATTAAAACATTTCGGTAATTCAATCAAATCAGCAGGGCTCCGAAAGCATGAATACTTAAGATATATCATGGCGCATTGTATGCGCATGAAAACAGGTGCAAAACTTAAAAATCGAAACTCTGTCAAGCGTCGTGCAATCATGGGAGTTATTATGAAGATGCAAGCTTCAAAATCTACTATTAAAATCAAATATACTATAATCAAGGCTATAATGTATATATAGTACGCATCCTTGGGAAATCGTCTAAACAACTGAATAAAATGAATGCCAAATCCTTTTCAAATCGTCGTGCGATGCGTATATCATGGCACAAGTAGCGGACGTTCATTTTGTAAAGAAATAGATATATATCTATATAAATTTACTTAAGATATATGTCCCGCCTTTTGAAAATGATTTGGAAGGGTTTTCCTCGTAAAAGTTCATGCCACTCATGGACACGTAGGAAAATATTGAGACTATAGCTCTTTTTGAAAATCCCATCGGTAAATATCAATGCATGCAAAAATACTCAGGTACTGTCACGACCCGAAATATTAGCTAGTGACCAGCACTTGAATCACGCAACGTCTAAAGGCGTAACGGAATTCAAGTAAGCTGAAACCTAGAAATCTAAACCTTTTAGAAAAATAAAGGAGGTGAGGTTTTGAAATAAAGGTATATGAAATCAAGTTTTCTTAATGCATAGAAAAGGAACATGAATGATGCAAGTGAAATTTACTAGTTTGAAAACATGTTTCGTCTTTTAAAAATTTTGGCAGAACCTCCTTTGTATATTTTGATCCAAAACCACAAATACATCATAAGAATAATGGCATCCCCAAGCAGGAGCTAGCTCTTCGCCAAACGGTGGATCACAACCAAGCAAGACAATATATAAAAGTATACGACGCCCAACGGCGAAGTTCACCACAAAAAGATAAAGAAAAGCAAGACATATAACTCACAGGTAGCGGAAAACCCCTCGCTCTAAGTCTCGCAACCACAATCCCACTAGTCTCATTACTTATACAATTTACAAGTTTTGATTGATGGAATTAACTAGATACAATATGAAATGTAGATACAAGAGTGGGTACGATACAAATGTCCCACCTACCAATGAAAAATACCCGAATGCAACTGTGTGCCAGCGAAGCTGCTACTGATCCAAGCGGTCAACCTGCAAGAACTGTGGCACAACGGGGGTGAGTTGCCAACTCGTGAGTAGAAAAATATCAACAGATAGAAATCGAATAAACAATGAATCCTAGGTCAACATATCATAAAGGTAATACTATGATATCTAGGGTGACCGGGTCTGTATGTGCCAACAAGGTGGTCAATACCTATATGCATGCGGATAATATCCAACAGTAATAATCAATGCATATATATGGATCTCGTCCAACCATAATCAGGGCATGTATGCATGTGGATCTCGTCCACCCAAAATCAAGGTATGTATGCATGTGGATCTCGTCCACCCATAAAATCAATGTCTGTATGCATGTAAATATCATAAAAGAGTGTGTATGAAAGTATAAGGATATATATCAACGGTGTCCCTCACGACACATCAAAATCATGGAACCTGAGTGCCTAGCATCGACACTCGAAAACATCATGAAAACCGTGCCCAGCATTGGCACGTAAATCCTCATATATCGGGCTCCGTCAGTCCGGATCGGCCTACGGGCTCCGTCAGTCAGGATCGGCCCATATCATCTCTCGACTCCGGTCGGTATCCTCCGGATATCCACCGATCCCAAATACTATCACCGGTAGGTAGTAGTCCCTCTACCAGGCTCACCGTCTACTTCACAGCGATCCGTTCTCGCCCCGGGGTACCATACCGGGTCCACCATATACCCGCAATCGGCCTCATCCGCCTCCTCGAATCGGGTTTCACATGTCACACGTCTCAGAACCGAGAAAACGCATGGTGGACGCACTGAAATATCATATCAAAAGAAACCAGGTTTTTAAAACAACACATAATCTCTTTTGAAATATCTACGGTTCTCAAATCCAGAAATCTCATGAAAACAGTATATCTCAATGCGTAATGTAATAGAGCATGATGTATGCGACATATAAAAGAAATGCGAGCATATCCGTGTATCATGCAACATGGAATAGTGATATGACATATTAAGGGAAAATCGCTCCTTAAAATGATTCCAGTTTTTAAATATATCCGGCGGTTCCCAATCATCCGATAAAAACCAGTTCTCTATGTAGGTACAATATGTTTATGGGCAAGTATAGATGTACCAATGTATGTGTGCACCAATATGGATATACAAAGTGTATGTGCGCAAATATGGATATATCAATGTATATGTGCACCAATATGGATATACAATGTGTATATCCGCAAGAATGGATGTATCAATGTATATGTGCACCAATATGGATATACAAATGTGTATATGCGCAAGTATGGATGTATCAATGTATATGTGCACCAATATGGATATACAAATGTGTATATCCGCAAGTATGGATGTATCAATGTATATGTGCACCAATATGGATATACAAATGTGTATATGCGCAAGTATGGATGTATCAATGTATATGTGCACCAATATGGATATACAAATGTGTATATCCGCAAGTATAGATGTATCAATGTATATGTGCAAGCAGGTTATGCGAAGAGTCATGTCATGATGCAGCAATCCTACTGTGTAGTGACATGGCAATTATCGATGATGAAGTGTGTGAGCCTACAATCAGTGTACGTGTAACATACGCATCATAGATAATGGTGCAGGTGTACTATCACAGGTATGAGCAATGCAATGCGAATAATATGAATCCAGCATAAGGTAAATCATATGCCAATGCTGACGGGTATACGTATCTAACATGATCGAGTCGGTGAATCAATCAATCGGCATCCAGCCACACAATGTCACGTACGGTATAATCCATCGTACGGCATCCTCTAATCAAGGGTATGGATCAATCATCAAGTCAAACTCATCACGCACGGAAAATCATCGTACGGTGGCACTAAGCTAATAGTGATCCTAACATCCTATACGACAAATGAGGATACGGCCTAATGTCACATACGGCCTATCATCCAAGATTCACAACATTCTATATATATATATATATATATATATATATATATATATATATATATATAGATAGATAGATAGATAGATAGATAGATAGATATACCTATGTCCCGGTTCACATCCGCAATAATCTCATATCAGGGGACCGGCAGGGTATAAATCATCTCGATCGACTCGCATCCGTATACCAACATATCATCATATCATCATATCATCATATCCGTCTTATATTCTTTTCATCGCATTTATAATTCATATCAAGCCGAGTTTACCTAAACATTCTATCTCTACTATAAGTATAGGTATCTAATCTAGCATACACACCCGAACCATACAAGCAGATTTTAAAAGAAGCGAATCGTAGTTTTGAAAATAGGGGTTACGGTGTTTTAAGGAAAAGATATCATTTGAAAATCCGTAACATCCCTCAAGGTACATATTTAAAAGATACTTACGATTCTTCGGTTTAGAAAAAGGTATGGTTCGGATGACGCATCTACATCGACTATCTAGTCCTACAGTACCTTAAACGGCAATATCGACAAACGTCGTCCTCGAATTTCGTCATCACATAATAGTCGTATTATATGATTTCTAACTATCCTTAGATTCTAATATAGTATCACTAACTATCCTTTACTATAACCCTAGTTTCCTAATCTAGGTTTCCTTAACCATATTCTATAAATCAGTTTTCCATCAAACTATGCGGGGGTGCTATACGCCATCCACCCGACTTCCTCCGTGGATATAGATCCACTCACCTTCCTTCTTGCTTGCCGAAGTCGATAACACCATGCTCCGTCGCCTCGGAATCCACGCGAAGGTACCTACAATAGTAAACCATCGCAATGCGTATTAAAATCACGGCGGAAAACCAAAACAGTACACGTTTCGCTCATAGGTCAAAACCTATAGTTTTGCGTGCAAAACACGACCAAAAACCCTGGTCGTGGACGTCCAAACGCCACACGACGGAAGCACAACACCAAATACCAAAATCAAGTCAAAACAAAGTCGTAAAACAATGCATCAACTCATGGAAATGGTCCCAGATTTTACTCTAAACCAAATTGGTCAATTCTGCATATATGGAGGGCCTAATTTACATCTAAAGGGACCCCAGAACAAATACGGATCAATTCTATCCTACCCTGGCCGCAAATTGCGGCCAGATTGAATAAATCTGTGGCCCTGGTGCAGGGGTTGGCACTCAGGTCTTGGTAGTAGCTTCCTAGGTGCCTGCACGACTCACAGTAATTGCAAAATCATTTCTAGTGTCCCCGGGTTGCTCCAGATTCCAAAATACCCTCACAATTCACACATTTATCCGATGTCGGGGTTTCTAAATCCATGTTATGGGTTTCTAAGCTCTGGTCCAGGTCAGTAAAACACCACTAAGGTCTGTAGGCAGCCACTACACATCACCAATTTCAACAAACACTCAAACCCTTTACTAGGGTTTCCCAAGGTTCACTAAACATCACAATTTCACCTCTAAACTTGCATGAAAGGTAAAGTGAATGAAATACTAGGCTAAGGGTGATGAAATTACCTCACTTGGGCAACCCAAGAAAAGCCCTAGCTCCTCAAGGTGGTCGAAATCTCACTTTTCTTGGTCCAATGTGTAGAGGGTGTTGAGGGGATCAATTTTTGTGAAAGGGAATTAGGGTTTTGATCAAGGATTTGAGATGATATCATGGGGTGAAGGTGGAGGGAAGAGAGGAAGAAGAAGAAGAAGAAGAAAATGATGGGGGAGGATAAAATGAGGCAGCCCCTCTCTCTCTCCTCTCTTATTTCCACACACTCTCTCTCAATATTACCTTTTTACCCTTTTCTTTTTATTAAAAACCCAAGTCACAGAATACCCAAAATAACACAAGAACACAACATGTAATCACCACATAACATGACATGGTGCACTAGCCACGAAAAACTGTAGAAATGAGGATTTGGCTTAATCGCGATTAGCAGTGCACTAATCGGGTTTTTATCAAAATTGCATATAATAAATTTTTAAAATGCCAAATGCTTTAAATATATTTTTAAATGAATAAATCATTTTAATTTCTATTTATTTCACAATTATTGGTATATATTTATACCCTTTTTCGAAAACCCCAAATAGTATATACAAAAATACTATGTGCGTTTGGTGCGCACGGAAATCAAAATCAAATATAAGTGCCACGAATGTGCATAGAAGCAAAACTAAGTGCAAAGGATGTGCACGAAAGCATCTGTCAAGTTCAACGGGTGTACACGACAACAATACTAGGTGCATCTAATATGCACGAAGAATCTCGATTAAGTGCGTCTGGTGTGCACGAAATCACATCAAGTGCGCCAAGTGTGCGCAAGAATCTAAATCAAGTGCATCAGGTCCGCACAAAAGCATCTAGTGCAGTAGGGTGCAGGAAAACTCGTCAATGCATCAAAAGCGCATAAGAATAACATCGAGTGTATGAATCAAAATCCGCGGTATACAACATGCAAGAAATCAAAATCAAGTATACCGAGGTGTATGAAATCATAAACATGTGCAACTGCGTGCACAAAACCCATATCAATGCACTGAAAGCGCATGTGAACTACACCGAGTGCATAAGTCAAAATCAAATGCAATGGATATTCATAAAATATAAATCAAATGTAATGGATGTAATAAACACAAGTCAAGTGCAACTACAGTGCATAAAAATATCAATCATGAAACTAAATCATCAGAACTCAAAAGTCTAAAACAATTAATATAAGTGTGATACTCGGATCACCAAAACGCAATTCACAAACAAATGACATTGAGATACTCCTCCTTCAATGTCGAAAGGTGTCGGTGCACCCAAGATGGCAGAGCAAGAATATCTACTTGCCTCCCGCCTACGGTCTAGCGTCCTCTATCTCTGGGTCCTTATTTTCTCTGTAGATCTCTAATTCCACAATCTCTCGGCTCGATGGCCCGGTTAGGACTAATGACGGAAGCAGTCCCGCCTGACGCTTCTATGAACATCTCCTAGCCAATTAACATGGCCACTCGTAATGTAGCACGTCAATGATGGCAGCCTCTGGCCCACTGAGTATGTGCGATACAACCGATCCTAGGTCCAAGTCTTATCGCTGAAATAATCCGGAAAGAATCTGCCATGGTCTCTTCCACTATCATCCCTGCCGAACTGCCCGAAAGTTGGCACTCTTTAATTAATCTGTTTCTCGTTCCGGAACAACTACATTCTTCTCATGACTCCCCTCTGGAAATGCGGTAGTATCCAATGCCTCTGCGTACGTATCAATACTCTGGCCCCAACGAAGAAGGACGACTCATTAAGAGTTCACACGAATCTCTTATCCACTTTTCTTCAATATCGACCAATTCGGAATAATCTCTTGGTAGATGCGTAGACCGCAATCCAATTTGGCTATAGTCAAATCCAGAGTCTCTTGTAAGGACTCGAAGTTACGAACTCGGGCATCTTCACCACTCTGTGGAAGACAGCTGGATAATTACGTCCTCTGGAAACCGTCCAAGTCATCGGAGGAATACGCTTTGCTTGTCCTCTCTTGATCGACTTACACCAGGTCTAAGTAAGACCCTTCAAACTGGAATTATTCGACTTAACTGATCCTGCATCGTGGTACTCGAACAAATGAATCATCTTATTCACTTTATCCAAGAATGGTTAGCGATCTTCTGTCACATCCTTGCCTGTAAACTCATGTGTCTTCAGCTATATAAACTCTGGGGGCGACATCCGGTCAATCTCAGCAATAGCCGGTTCATCTGTCTGCACGGTAGACAACACATCGATTTCTGGAGTAGGCTGTACATCAACAGTCCTCTCAATCTGGATGGCCTCAAGCGATGGCCCGATCGTCCAGTGCAAATCCCGAACGCTCGTGTCAAATGAGAAATCCTAGTAAAACAATAAATCAATACGTTCCTACGTCACCAGAAGAATATCATAGTCAGTCTTCATCCCTGACGAGCTCGCTCTAACCGCATCTCTAGCCGCAGCTCTCTCTGCTTGTGTAGCCAAGGTAACAGAAACCGCAATCAAATATCGATGAGGATAGATCATAGGAAAGAATAGAAATATGGTGCCTAAGAAATGTACAACCTAAGGCTACTTAAGCGGAGCAGCGTATCGTAAATATATCGCAGAACATATACACGTACGTCACTCTACTTAAGCTACCTACTCCATCAACCTAGGTCAACCTACGTGACGAAAGTTCGGGTCTAATACCCTCTCAGCCAAGTCTAAGTTCCGTAAGGTCAAGCCTAGGTTCCGAAATATATATACGCCATAGACTCCGCATAGTCAAACCTAGAATCGAACCAAGGTTAAACGTAACGCTCTGATACCAAATTTGTCACGACCCGGAAATGGTACCTGACTGGCAATTGAATCACGTGAAGTCTATAGGACTCCACCATAATCCAAGTAAGCCGAAAGCCCAGAAATCTAAACATTTTAGGAAAATAATGGAGGTGATGTTTTGAAATAAATGTATAATGAAATCAAGTTCTTTCCTTAAATGCATAAGTAATGTTATATGAAAATACAAGTAGGTTATATACTATAGTTTAAAACATTTTCGTCGTTTGAAATTTGGACAGCACCTCCTTTGTAAATTTTGAACCAAAACCAATACATAGCAATAATAATAGACATCCCTAAGCGGGAGCTAGCTCTTCGCCAATTGGCGAAAACAACCACACGAATACAAATATACGACACCCAAATAGAAGATCAACACAGAAAGAAAGTAAAGAAACCAAAACATCATTAAGGAAAACCAGAAATAAAGAATAAATACATATCTGTAACTCTAGGTCCGAAAGAATATACAATCTGTGGTTTCTAAGTCTACCAAATATACATAGTCTGGTTGATAGAGTTTTTAACTAGATACAACTGAATAAATATACAAATACAAATGGTAGTCACGATCCAAATGTACCCCGCTTACCAAATCAAATCATCCAAAAGGAAACTGTGTGCCAGCAAGCCGCTTCTGAATCTGTGCGGTCAAACCTACAAGAAAAACTATGGCACAACGGGGGTGAGTTTCCAACTCGTGAGTAGAAGACATCCACGTATAGAAATCGAATGTATGACGATCCTCTAGGTCATACAGTAATATAATAATAATATAATAGTATAGAGTGGTAACAATGGTAATAGTGTAAACATAAGCATAATAATACTAACACAATCGTGCTCGTGTCATAATGTGGTACCATGTCATCTGTGTCATATATATGTGTAAAGGTGTATCATCCCACGTGTGTCCATCAACGACACACCAAATCATCATAGAAACCTGAGTGCCCAGTATCGACACTCGAAAACATCATAAAACTGTGTCCGGCAGCGACACATAAATCCTCATATCTCGGGCGCCGTCTCATCGGATCGGCCATCAAATCCATCTGATCACACGACTCCGGTCGGTATCCTCCAGATATCCGCCGAGCCAAAACTATCACCGGTCGGTAGTGCTCCTATACCGGGCTCAACGTCTCTCTATACGATCTTCTTGCCCCTGGATACCGTGTCGGGTCCACCATTTACCCGCAGACGGTGCCTCCTTTCTCCTCGAATCGGGTATACACATAACTCAGAACCGAGAAAACTCATGGTGGACGCCACACAACATATCAAGAGAAACCGCATTTTTAAAAAAATTATAAGTTTTCAAAAATGTATCTGCAGTTTCTCAAATCCAAAAATCACATGAAAACCGAAATCTCATAAGCATGAATCAATAATGAGACAATGAGTACAGGCACAGAACAAATCCGTAATGCATAACCGGTGTGTTTATATGAGCGTGGCATCTAACTAGGTATGAAAATGAAATAAATGAACTAATGAGTGTGATATGACTACTAAACAATAACTAAAAAGCTACAGGTTACTAGATTGTATGGCTAAGTAATGATTTCTAATGTGTACGTGGCATGGCAATTACCGATGATGAGTGTGTGAGCTGGCGAGTATGTGTGCGTGCAACATACGCATCATCGGTAATGATGCGTGTGTCCTAGCAGACGATGTCATATAAGATAAAGAAAAGAGGGTATATGTACGCAAAAAGAGAATAATACGAGCGTAACACAAAAAGGAAAAAGTAAACACAACAGTATAAAATACATAGCTACTTATAAGCTATACAATTATAGTTTAAAATAGTAGGAATCATTGTTTTTATTTTTAAATTAGGGGCTACGGTGTTTTTCAGAAAAAGATAGCATTTGAAAATCCGTAGCGTCCTTTTGGGGTTTTCATTTAGAAATGCATAACGATTCGCTGGTTTTGAAAATAGGTATAGCTCTAATTATATCCTAATATCTACTTAAGCGAATATAAAACAATAATTTTCCGAGTCGATACATCCATAAGTCGGCGATCCAGCCTCATAGGATCACGTGCGGTATAATCCATTGTACGGCATCATCACATCAAGAGGGAGGATCAATCATCATGTATATCATATCACGTACGGTATAATCCATCATACGGAATCATCAAATCAAGTGTGTGTGGCTCAATCATCATATACATCAAATCACGTACGGTATAATCCATCGTACGATATCATAAAATCAAGTGTGTATGGCTCAATCATCATATACATCAAATCACGTACGGTATAATCCATCATACGATATCATCAAATCAAGTGTACCGGTCTATGGTCACATACATCCTATCGTCTCATCTAGTCACATATCGTCACATGTTATATCATCTCAAATCGTATTATGAACATATATATCACCTAATCCTTATATAATATAATATATCATATCGTATCATGCCATTTCACCTCATGTCATACAACATAGCCTCGTGACATCATTTCCGGTCTTATCGACTCATATCATTCTAACATATCATATCCTCATCTCGTGATATTATATCGAAGTTATCCTCATACTTACATGTATATATATACACACACATGTACGTATCAGTGTGTGTATAGAACATATATACCAATCACTCAAGGCTAAGAATATAAGAACTAAGGACAGACCTCCCTACGAGTATGCTTATTATCGCCTATAGTCTTCTAGAACCCTATTAGATAAGTATACATATCTAATATTTATATATTTAACTATATATAGGTACCCTAATACTACGGTTGCGGGGGTGCTATACGCCATCCACCCAACTTCCCCCGTAGATATCATCTACTTACCTACTATCCTTAGCCGAAATCGATGAACGCCTTGTCCTCCTTCGTCGCCCCGGAAGTACACGCGAATGCACCTACAAATCAAAGAATATAGTATCGAAATCAAAATCAAATCCGAAAACCGATATGGCAAGCGAAACGCACATAGGCTAAAACATATGGTCCACGCATGCAAGAACAGCCAAACAACTCCCGACGTTGACGTACAAACGTCAAACGACCGAGTCAAAACTCAATATCAAAAATCTAGTTTTCAAAAGTCGCAAAATGAAATCAGCAACTTGGAAAAACAATCCCAGATTTTACCCTAGGTGAAATTAGAACATTCTGCACATTGATTGGCCTAATTATAAGATGTTTGAGCTATGGACCAAACTTGGGACCCACACCCCTAGATCAGGCCGCAAATTGCGGCCAATAAGGTTATTTTGGCGGCCAAGAATAGGAGATGGGAGCTCGGGCATCAGGGGTAGCTTCCTAAGTGCCTGCACATCTCTCTGTATATGCAATTTATTTTTCAGAGCTCTCGAGTTATACCAGATTCTATTTGATCATCACAATTTAACAAAACCCGATATCGGAAAATTCCAAGTTCATTTTTAAAACTTCTAAACTCCAATTTGGCCAAGGATTCTATCACTAATAGGTTTGTGGTCACTAACTAAGCCTCAATTACATCTCCACAACTCAAAACATCCACTAAATATCATCCTAGAATTTTCCAAGATCACTAAACATAACTTGTTTAACTCTAAACTAGCATAGGAGGTTAGGAAACTTAAACACTTAACTAAAAGTGAAGGAATAACCTTCCAAGAGCAACTCAAGAAAATTCTAAGATGGCCAAATGAGCTCAAGACTAGAAATTGATCCCACCATGATACTTGTAGTGATGTGAGGAACATTATTTGTGAAGAGAATATGAGATTTTGTTGAAGTTTTGGGAGGGTTTTATGGTGGTAGAAAGGGTGGTGGAGTTAAAGAAAATGGAGGAGGAGATGAGGAAGTAGGAGATGAAGAAATGGAGAAGAGGCGAAGAGAAGCCAAGGAGAGTGTAGAACATTCCCACTCTCTCTCTCTCTCTTAACTATGCTTCCTTGTCCCCACACATTTTTATTTCTTTCCCTTTAAAAAAAACAAAAAAATTAAAAGAAAACTAGAAAAAATGAAACCATGGCAATAAATAGGGACCAATGTCACAATATGAAATGTTGCATGTCATGATACATAAATAAGGTTAATACATAATTAGTAAATTATCAATCAAGTTTAGCATAAACTTGTATGTAAATAATTGTATAAAAATTTATAAAAGTCCAAATCCAATAAATGCTTTCATAATTAATAATTCATTTTAAAATTCCAATTATTTTTCCAAATTGTATGTATATAATTATACCATTTCATTAAAACTAATTTTCCATACTTTTATAATATTCATAAAAGTTATTATTTTATTATTTAAATTCCAAAAATAATATTTTATATTTTTGAAATGTTACATTGTGCCTCGAGTAACCGCTATCAAGAATCCACTTCTCTTTACGTGATCTGGGATTATCGTTGTCGTCAATCGCCATGAAGCACATGTTGGCGACTTCTTCGTTTTCTGATTCACTTGAATCGGAATCATCCCAGATGGCTTGGAATGCACGTTTCTTTGAACCTTTCTTCCACTTTGGTTTGTCTTTCTTGAACTTGAGTTTCGGACAATCTGCCTTGAAATGTCCTTCTTTGTTGTATTCAAAACATCACATGGTTTTGGAAGTGTTAGCCCGTTTCTTAAAAGAGTTGCCTCTTGCCTTAAGAAACCTTTTGAAATATCTTGCAATGTTTGCCATTTCTTCATTGTCGCTCTCATCATCGTTTGATGGAATTAGCTCTTTAACTTTACTGATTGACGCTTTGAGTGAAATATTCTTTCTTTGATTGTCCTCCTTTTTCTTGATGTCATGAAGTTGCATCTCATAAGTTTTCAACTTACCAATGAGAGTGTTAACACTCATGGTGCTCATGTCGTTTGCCTCTTCTATAGTGATAATCTTAGGTTGCCAAGACAAGGTTAGTGATCGAAGAATCTTATAATTCTTTTCTTTATCTACAAACTTTTTATCTAAATAAAATAACTCTGTTACTATATTGTTAAACCTAGACTACAATGAATCTATTGATTCGTCTTCTTTCATAGAAAACATTTCATACTTGTGCATTAATCTATTAATTTTACTTTCTTTTACTTAGCTCGTACTCTCATGTGCAGTCTCGAGAGTTCTCCATATATCATATGCCGTTTGACACATGGAAATTTTATTGAATTCCTCTGGAACCAACGAGAAGTGAAAGGCATTCATAGCCTTGATATTTAATCTCATAGATTGTTTTTATGCATCAGAATATAGTTTTGTGGTAATAATAACAAAGGCTTCAACTATAATATCTAAAATATCTAAGTCTATACATTATAAAAAGATTCTCATTTTAGTTTTCCAAAAATGAAAATTAGTGCCACTGAAATGGGGGGTGTGGTAGATTGGCCCTTTAGTTGGTTTGTCATTAGGATCTAATGAACTCAAGATGTTAATTTAAAACTAAGCAACCTGCTCTGATACCAATTGAAAATACCTTAGAGAGGGGTGAATATGGTAATTATAATATCCTATGGCAAATTTAAAACTTAAATACTATTTCTAAAGTGATTATCGAGTTTCTGCGGAAAATATTCAAAAGAAGTTTTAAACAAGAAATTTATACGATAATTAATACAAAACAAAGAAAAGTAAAAGAGTAAGAGGAATGCAAAAACAGCGAAATGTTGACTAGGGTTCACCGCCTACTATGGCTAGTCCTCGCCTGAGTCTCCTACTCAGGATTTTTCCACTATATGTGTGAAGTACATAAATCTCACTTAGCAGGGATGTGAAGAAACAAGATATCTCTTTTCACAAAGATCAATCACTTAAACTGCAATTCCCTAGAAAATAAGTCTTCTTCCTCTCTATACCGTGATTCTCTAGGAAAACCGCACTTTCCTCTCTAATCCACATCTTTCTAAGAAGATCACTTTTTCCACTACGAATCTACAATTCAAGTGAAAGGAGTAGCACCTCTTCTCTTGGGTTACAAATCACTTTTATTACAAACAATTTCACTCACTCACAATTCTATTGATCTCAAAGGTTATTTCCGGTTAGGCACAAAAATTGATTTAAGAGAGATGGACAAGTTTAAGACTCTTAAGGAAATGAAAAAAATCTGAACAAGTTAAAGCGCGAAGAACACAAAGATTTTCAGAAAGATTCGCAATGAACTTCCTTGTATTGAATTATGAGATCTCAAAGATATTTATAGAGAATTGAATGGTAAGTTATTGTAATTGCCAATAACTGCCAAAAACTGCTATAAAACAATTAATGACCGTTTAGAGGAAGTTAGAAGTAAATTTGGCGCAAGTGTCTATTCATTTCAAAATTTGAAATTCAATTTTTTTTATTCAAACTAACTGTGCTGACGTCAGGGGTAGACGTCAGCTATACAAAATTTGTTCTCGTGACATCAGGGTAGCCGTCACTGAGAACTTAAACAGAAATATGAAAATCAGATATTTTGTTCTACCGACGTCTGGACTGACGTTAATTGTTTAAACTTTTCTTATACTGATGTCAAGAGCCGAAGTCAGTATTCAAACTTTTCTGATAGTGACGTCAAGGGCTAACGTCAGTGTTCTGACATGAATAATACATTTGGTTTGAATTTTGGCAGATTTGAATTCCAACGAATAGCTATAACGTCTCTAAAAAAGATGAAGACGTCATGGACATTAAGAATGAGTTGGAATGAGCTTTCTAATCTTATGAGATCATTACAAATTACATGTATATTGCTCGTATCTTCGATCTTAGTCTTGGTTCTTGTCACGACCCGAAATGGCACGTGACTGGCACTTGAATCATATGAAGTCTATAGGACACCATCTAATTCAAGTAAGCCAAAAGCCCAGAAATCTAAACCATTTTAAATAAGAAGTGAAGGACAACCTGTTTAAAGCAAGTGGTTTAAAATAACATAAATGGCATTAAACATTTAAAAGCAACATCATATTTTCCCGAAAATTTCGGCAGAGTCTCCTTTGTAAATACTGGCCCCAAACGGGTACAAACATGAATAATATAGATAATGATAAAAGGCATCCCCAAGCGGGAGCTAGCTCTTCGCCAATTGGAGATCACAACCACGCAAACAATATAATATACAACGCCGAAGGGCAAGGATCAAAAACTCATCAAGAAAAGCAATATCCACCAGAAAACCAAAGGAAAACCATAACAATACAGCGCGCGACTCTAAGGTCGAAAAAATATACAACTGGTCTTCTAAGTCTATCAAAATACTGTAGGGTTCCTAGGCACACTAAGGAGGTTCCACAAGGCATCAACCATGCCAAACAAAAATTTTCCGGTGCCGAGAAACCCTAATGAAGATCGTTAACTAGAAGATAAGGCGAAAAGCAAGCAAGCAAACGACTTTGCTACTAAGTGAAAGGGATTACAACCTTTGTAGATCCGGTCCACCACTTCTTTAGCTCCATGTTGACGTCCCTCCGCTGCGATCATCGAATCCCGGACTTTAGAAATGGTTTCGTCGGAGAAATGATCGGGCTAGGTCATTGACTTCGAGGCCGAAGATGATCTACGTCGGGGAGACTCAAACTCAAGCTATTCCTTCACTCGGTCGAAAACTTTGTGAAGAGAACACCCTATACTACATGGCAAGTGGTAGAGGATGAATAAATAGGAAGTGGGTTCACTTTAGAATTGGATTTCTCACTCTTTTTCTCATGATGCCATTGGAGCTAGCAAGCTTTTTCAAGCTTGATGAAGATGAAGAAGAAGAAAAGAATGATATCCATTAAAAGAATAATATGAACACTTATCCTTTTAATCATGGCACCATGGTTGAGTTAAGCCCTCATGCTTAACTCATGTAGATAATTAACCATAGCATAAGGTTAAGGGTTGGGTTAGCTAATATCTTGAACAAATGATAAAAGAGTTGACTTTGTCAATGTTCATCAAGCTTCATGAAGCTTGATAACTTTGACCAAAGTCATTCTCTTTTGTTATTTGTTTAGGAAAATAATAAACCCTAATCCAACCTTGATATGGTTCAAGTCTCATACACTCAATCTTGTTTGTATCATCAAGCATGATACAAACATGTACACTTGCATATATCACATATAAACAATGTACACTTTCAAGTGAGAAAACAAATCTTAAGTGAACCAATACTAGTTAATGTAAAGTAATATATCAAATATATAATTATACATTAAATCTTAAATCAACACTTGATTTAACGATCCGGTCATATCGCATATAACCGACTAATATCTATAGTAACAACTTATCGAATCAACACTTGATCCGATAACCCGGCTATATCACATACAACCGATCAATGTCACAAATCGCGAGAATAGAATACAGTATCACATACTGGTATTATCCTCGGTCCCGCACATATCTCATATGCGCTCCTATTTCGTTTCGCTTGAGCAAGGAAACCCCTGTGTAGGACTCTAAAGACTCGTCAATACGCCGGCAGCAGGTGATGATCATATCAAACACCCACAAGCCGCAAGCGGTCTGCTAAACGTAACGGCCACCCGGGTATTGAGCGATCAGAAGATCAACGAGCAAGCCTGCTCACACTCCGGTGAATCCAACGAGTAACACTACCGTACAGTCCGGTCTGTTCGTCTGATATGTCGCATATCTCGTCTAGGAGTGGTAAACGTCAGACCCCAATAACTCGATAAGTCGTGTCGATATGAGGCTCATAATGGGTTGAGAAACTACTGGTAACACTTACCAGTAAATCCCAAAAGCTGCCTTGGCCAAGGACTTCCTGTTATAGCCAATCGAGCACTGCGCAACATCAACTCCCTATACCGGGAGAGACGACCTATCGCTCATTGCCTCCATGTGATTTGGGACTGTACCCAAAAGCCACCTTTTTGCACGCCCTCTTGGACGTGGTATGATGGAAATCAAAGCACAGTGGGAATCACACAAGACTCTATGACGATCTCGGGTCTACAGACTAACCTGTACCAGTGTCACCAGAGAATTGCCATCTGACGTAAGGTATAATACCATCTAGGAGTTCTCGGCGAGTCCGTCCAGTGTACCCAGTCTCTACTGAGCACCCGTATATCATCTCCGATGTCAAACACCAATGGATATGGGATCATCCATTGCCCATCTGTATGGGTCGAGAAGCTACACGCTAGTCTACTCTGGTATATCGATGCCCCGTCTCGATACACCCACGACTAGGGACTTTGAAGGATGTACTTATGGACTACCATGTCCCCACTAGTATGATCCGCATCATAGTCCAGGTAGTCAAGTACACATCCTAAGGGCTTTACCAACATGTAACAGAGAGACAATCAGTGTACACGTCAAGGTAAAGAGTAACCAGATAGCATACTATCATATCGAGCAAGAAAGTCATCCCTATATATGTCCAAGCATCCACTACAATATACATCCTATGTATAGTAATGGCCTCTAGGGCATACATATAACTAACAAATACAAGTCGGGTTGATGGAGTTTACTAGATACAACTGGAATATAAATAAGTACAATGGTGGTCACGATACAAGTGAACCCACCTACCAAAGCAATCACCCGGAATGAAATCAATGTGCCAGCAAGCCGCAAAGAAACATGTACGGCAAAACCTGCAAGGATTGTGGTACAACGGGGGTGAGTTGCCAACTCGTGAGTAGAAAACATCACAGAGCAAAAATCGCATGTATGACTCAATCCTAGGTTATACGATCATAATATCCTCAAATAATAATAATATGGCCTGAAGCATAATATAATGGCGAGGGTAAACATTTATGCATAAGTGTAATCTCATGTGCTCGTGTCAGCGCCTCAGGTAGCGGTAAATCATATGTATGATGTATGAATGCATGAAAACAGAATGCATCTAAATGTGGAAACTATTTACCTATCTCAGTGAGATTTCTGTATAAAATCGAGTATTATCATGAAATCGACAGAAAATCAGTGTCAAGCATCGACACAAAATATAAATCTCAATATCTCGATATCTCAGGCTCCGGCTATTCGAACTGGCCTGTATCATCAAATATAAATATCTAGGGATCCGGCTATCCGGACTGGCCCAAATCCTCAAATCTCAAGACCACGTCAGTATCCTCCGGATATCCGGCGCGCCGCAATAAAATCATCGGTCAGCAATGTTCCTCTGTCTCAAGCTCAACGCCATCATCTGTGACCATCTTGCCATGGGGTACCGCACCGGATCTACCATGCACCCATAGACGGTTCCCATCCTCCTCGAATCGGGTGTATGATATCGCTCAAGAGCCAAGAAAACTCATGGTGGACATATCTCAAATCATATCAGGAAAAAACCGCAATTTCTATCTTTTGAAAATGATAATCAGTTTATAAATTCTTGCGGTTTCTCCAAATCCAGAAATCTCATGGAAATCCGAAATAACAATCTCAAGAGTAATTAATAGTGAATATTGGGCTCCGACAATCCGGACTAGCCCCATAATATTGCATGACAATTGAATATATAAACATGCACGGGTATCTAAATAAAGAATGCATATACATGCCCGCATTTGTATTCCCACTGAACACAAATGCAAAGAGACAAAATCTACACTGTCTAATACTAGGATCCGGCTTAAGCCAAAGCCGGCTAGTAAAATCCGTCTGATCACGATCCGTGCAATACCGCACGTATCTGATTGAACCCTGCCATATCTCCATACGGCCTCTACAGTGTTTCGCCCGAAACTTGAGTAACTGTCTGTGTGGTGGACTCTAAAGACTCGTCAATACTATGGCTGTGGATTTAACCACAAGCACGTCAGAGGTATTAGCCATACGTGACGGGCTACCAGCTATTGACCAAAAGGGACGTCGATGAGCGAACTCATCCTGACACCCTACTGAGCCTGTCAGTGACAATATCCGTACAGTCCGGTCCGTTCGTCTATGAGCATCACATGGCGGGCCTAGGAGGTTGGTAAAAGTCAGACCCCCAAAAGCGGTACAAGTCGTGTCGGAGTGTAGCCCAGAACACCCTGAGATACTACTGGAATACCTACCAGTAAATCTCTTGCCTCGGCCGAGGGCTTTGTGTAATGGCTCTCCTAGACACAGCGCGACCTCACCCCCAGTACCGGGAGAGACGAACCCCTGCAGATCCGCTCACTGCCTCCATGTGGCTCGGGACTGTACCCAACTAAAACCTGTTTGCACGACTCCTTTGAGCCGTGGTAGGGTAGTAATCAAAGTACAGTGGGAACTCACACGAGACAAATGAAGATCTCAGGTCGATGAACTAACCTGTACACATGTCACCAGGGAACTGCTATCTGACGTCTGGTATAATCCCAACTAGCAGGTTCCCGGCGAGTCCTGTCCGGTGTACTCATAACCCAATGAGCACCTGTATACATCTTAGGTGAACCAACTGACACCAGTGGCTTGTGAGACCGGCCACCGCCCCTCGTCGGGGTCTCGAATGTACACACTAGTCTACTCTGGAGTATCGATGCCCTGTCTCGAAACTCCCACGACTAGGGACTTTTTAAGGATGTGGTTATAGACCCCAGCTCCCACTTATATGATCGCCCTCATACTGCTGGTGGTCAAGCAAGAATCCTAGGGGCTCTATCAACGTGTAATAGCGACATGTAATGTCACCTAAAGCAGCACACGATGATAAAGATAAACCTGATAGCATACTATCATCTTGAGTAAGACTGTCCTACTGGGACAGGTCCTCCCTCAATCATTGCAATCACGTGTCTGTGATCCAATAATTGACTCTGAGGGCACTATCTCCAACAATCTCCCACTTGCACTCAAGGCTAATTATTGCGATGTCGCATACTCACAGCCCGTGTGATACCTGAACACCCAACTCCTCTACTAGTCAGTCTCACAAAGCTCGTTTGCGAAACTATTGCGTTCGAGGAATAGCCTCAGTGAGTGGATCCGCTTTGATGTCTCTTTCTATGTCTCTCTATATCTCAAGTTCGCGGAGAAAACCATCTCCCGAAAAGAGCAATACTTGTCTTAGAATGTGTCTGGAGGTCTGATGGGACCTGGCTCATAAATGAACTCCAAATCCAAACTTCTTAGACTGTATCGTCAACTGAACTTAATCAGTATCCTGCGCCATGCCTTCCCTCAGTATCCACCTGGACCACCTGTCCAAAATACTGCCCCTCGTCAGAGGGAAAACTATAACTCTGACAGCCACTCTGCCATCCAGGTCACCTTGGATGCCTGGAATGATAACCATCTCCTAAAGGAGGCCGCCGTTATCAATTCCCTAGAACATCAACTTATGTTCTAAAACTGCTTCCGATTGTTTCTCCAGGATTGGATGAATATCAACTTATTACACCTACTGCAAGAACAACATCTGGTGTGGTACTTGACATCTCATGATTGACTCAATTGCCTGAGCAAGTGATCTGCCAATCATGCACATCCCTCTCTATTTTAGTCTGTAAGACACCTTCAGAGAGGGTGACTCCATCAACTGCAGGTACACTACCGTGCCAGGAGTCATCCATTTTAAATACTCATAGAATGCTGTCTAAGTACCCAGATTGGGAAACTACCCAAATCTAGATCTAAAACCATAGATCTAGTAACCAGAATGTCTGATATAATATCCAAGTCATGTGTGGAGAAACCACTGTGTGACAACCAAAGTATAACCGATCGTAGTATAGGAGTTTCTTTTCCTATTCTATGTGTGTCATCCAAATACCATGACATCACACCCTACTACCTTCTCAATAGATCCATCCCCTATTCTGATGAAGTCAAACCTATGACTGTCACATCAGAAATTGATGATCTATCTCCGCTATATCTGCTTTAGTCTATAAATAGACATAAGCCACTTGTCCACCAATGCTTCCGCTGCTCCCACTGACTACGACAACCCTGTGGCAGAGTCATATAGATGTACACTTCTAAAGCCAGTTTAGAACGACGCTATACTCATCCTCCTGCCGGGTCTCGCAGCCTGGAACAACAGCAATGGTAAGTCTGGGTAAACAAGAACCTCCTTGTCACCGTCCTTGAGGCTACCGTAGTACCTCTCGGGTGCCTGAGATTACCCACCAAATCTGCGGAGTGGCCAATGGAATGTCAAACCAGATTGAATCTTTAGGTTCTTATCAAATCTTCAGTAATCGTTTACGGTTCTGGAATCACTTCCAGTTCTACCATACTCCCACTACTGTTTTCTGAAAAAATCCACTTTTGTTAAAACTGTGGCGAGTCTAGAACAATATCACTATTGATCTTCCAGATGGTAGAAAGTCAACCCTCGTCATAGCCTGGGTCAACCCACAAACAGCCATTACAGAAACGTGCCTTGAGTTATCCGGAGTCTGGTTTTAAGCATAAGCCGGTCAACTCCCCGTACCTTAACAATGTCAAGATATGAACTGTTCTATATCCAATACAGAAACAGAGGCACAGATTTAATTGGAACCAGATTCAAATCATGCAGCTGTCTCCAGTGCATGTCAATAAAATGGAAAGAGGCCGATCAGTGTTACTCAACTTAGGAATGCTTCCAATTATGAGTAACCTGAAAGAGAAGCAAGTTCTCTTAATCATTACTATCAACTGAATACCATATACAAGTATCTACATCTTCGAACACCTTGAAGAATCCCGATACTTGCAATACCTGGTTCTATACTTTATTCATATACCTATAACTTTTCAAAATTCGGACCCTGTGTTTCTACGAAACACCTGTCTAAAAACTAGAGAAGTCATAAGTAAACAGAATATAGTACGAGGACCAACCCCTCTGTCCTAATGGACACTGGACAATATACAATACTCTGTATAAGTCTTCTGAGTCTGATAACTCATTCACTGTGTGTCGTAGGTTGAAAACTGTACTTATGGTTAAGAAGAATTACACTGCTGTTCAATACTCCTTACCTAACCATCCACTGATATAGGTAAATGGCATAGACATAATTTCAAAAAGGTATATCTCACTCTATGAAAATAGACGTACAGATATATCAATTTGAAATTGGTGCATAACAATGGATATTCAAAACCAAATATTTGCCGTCCGGCAAACAACCCAGGTGATTTTCTCAAATATCACCAATTACAACGAATCGCGATATAATGAGGATGATCACCTAATTCCCAATAACTTACTCCCACTCATCATCTGTAAAACCATACAGATGTGAGAATCAAACCTGGTAAATACATACCCTGGAGCAAGTGTCTAATTGGGAAATCAGTTTTCTTTTAATAGTATACAGTGAAACTGAAACATTGAAATGTTTCGATGGGGTATCCCGGTATTCCTAGTAATGCCTCTTCCATTATCCAGATTCACAACTGTAACCGTATAATTCTTTGCCATCTCTCCAAATCCCTTTATATGACTTTAGTCATTACCTTCTGCACACCCCTTTAGGCCAAATGGTTTTCTTCCTTCCCTACCGTTCGGCACCAGCCTATGGTTTGGAAGAAGACTATCCAATAAGCATAATGGGTGTACTGTCCTAATCCTAGGAGCACTCGCAATGCGAGAGAAGGTGAAAATAAAAAACAACCGAATAAACCTTATTCCTATTTCTCTTGAACCAGAATCCATCCCCAAACTGGAACAAGTTCATTTCGAGTTCGTATATAACCATACGATGGAGTATCCAATAAACTGTGGATCTTCGTAGTGATACGGAGTGTCCTGGAGAAATACAAAGGTGATTCAGGATTGGCGAAGAAGTACTTGGTTTGGTCGTGAATAGCAGTCGCAATTTACTTTGCCCTCTTACTAATCCCTTCCTTTGTCTTTACTTAATACCTTTTGTACACCGTTTAGGCTAATTGGTTTTCTTCATTCCCCACCGTTCGGCACCAGCCTAAGGTTTGGAAGAAGACTATCCAATTTGCGTAACAGGTGTACCACTCCTAAACCAAGGAGTACTCGCAACCTGAGAGAAGGTAAAAGGAAAAGACAACTGAATAGTCATATTCGTTTTCTCCAGAACCAGAAACCATCCTCGAATTCCTTCGAGTTCGTATATAACCATACGATGGTTTTGTCCAATGGAAGTGGACGTTCGTAGTAATACGGGGTGTCCTGGAGAAAGGGTAATGGTAGGAGTGGCAAAGAGGTTTGCAACTCTGACAATCCAAAAGCCAGTCTTGTAAGAAGGTTCGGTTAATCTTGGTCACTGAGTCATAGTCTAGGGTCGGGTCAATGGTCGCTGCCAAAGAGAGAGAGAAAAGAAACACTCGGCGTGCACTCTAACCTAGATCAGAATGGTTATCACTTTATCTAATCTGGAAACCTCCCACTGTAACCTCAAATTCTTCTCCAAACCTAAAAGAAGAATTAGTCGGGATCACCCGAGGAGTAAACCAACTCATCAGTGGGAATCGGGATCCAACTATCATCGCATGATAACGTGACGGAATCCACTCACGTCACCACACTCCAGAAGGTATGCGCATGCCTGGCAAGTTTCAGTTTCTTTAGAAACTCCCGATGTGTGTTTTTACCCCAAGCGGCTTATGACCTTGACTAGGTCAACAAACCATAAACCGCCAGTCAAGTTCAACCCGTCATTATTCTGGATTGCATTAAACCCACCCGTACGTGCCCTTGACTAGGTCAACAAGGCCGCACACGACTGTCCTAACCAATCCCATTTATGCAACAAACAAGTACCACTTAGCTACCGAACACTACGTCTTGACTAGGTCAACAAACGCAGCACGAATACTAAATAATACCCATAGGAAATGACGGAGGGCTACGGCTGGTTTTTGGCGAAAAACCTTTAACGTAATGAACTTGATATCGTTGAAGGAACTGCATAGTTTTTTTATAAAAATATAGTGACGAAAACCCTTTGCTAAAGAGGTCACTCCCGGTGAAGGGATCTCGGCTCTTTCCCCGTAGAATGAGGTGCAGGATATTCCAACTGAATACCACGATGCAAAGCAAAAGGAAATCGGCTATAATGAATTTATTGCCCTGACGCAAACTTCTGTCCAAGGGGTCACTCCCGGTGAAGGGATCTCGGCCCTTGCCTCGTCGACTGAGGAGCTGGATATTCCAACTGAATACCACGATGCAAAACAAAAGAGAACGCCCTTGCAATAACAGCTTTTTGAAAAATGTTCCAACAACATCAGAATAGGTTTGTTTAGCTTGCATTGATCCGAATCAACGCAGTCCCATCAATTAATCACACCAATAAAGAACGAAAATAATGATGTACGTATATGCCATCCGCATTCACCACTGGGTCCCGTCATCACCCGTTAGGTTACTTAACTAACGACAGAGCGGGGACTGGACTAGAGCGGATGCAAAACATATACAAAATCTACTAGTATATATACAATATATAATTTTCGCTCAAGGCGTGATAAAATGCAACATCACAGAACAATACAGATATCTGGAAGCCCCGGGTTTCACAGAGCCGCTGCTGAAACCCGACGTTCCCCTGGTCGTGTGGATAGCCTGTGCAATGAGATCCTGGACCCTTACGGGCGCGACAAGTTACCCGCCAAAACCTGAAGCGAGGCAGCCCCCTTCAGCAACGTGAATGGACCACCCAGCACTTCACGGAATCCGGTAACTTGGGCACCCCTCCTGGGTCAACCTGTATCCCCTACGAGTGCGGCGAATAGCCCGCCAATTCTAGAGTAAAGCCCCCTCCATCTCAATGCCATGAGATGCAGGCCCGTTTCCCTCTAGAACCCGGCTATTCGTGCACCCCTCCGCGGGGTAATCCTAGTACAGAAAGTAAAATATACATACAACGGGTACATCGACCGCAACCTGGTCGTGCCCCAAAAGAATAATACAAACAGGCAGTGATGGCAGTCCACATGTCGGACGCTCACCCCGCAATATCAAATGTACATAATACAACAAAACTATACTAATACTGCAACCAGGCTATCCCCCACGACCGATCCGCAACAACACAGCACAATCACAGAACATCAACGTGAATGTCACGTTCGCAAATCCGTCTAACCGGGCTATAGCAGTTAGACAGGATTTACCAATCAAGTGACATTCACGGTCGCAGATATAATATAAATACTGTGAACTGATGTGTTTAAACTTTTCGATCGATCAAATTTATCAAAGTGGGCCCCAAGCATTACTGTAGCACTTAAAGAGAGTCTATGCCCAAAAAGAATATTCCAAAAACCCCATTTTCAACCCAGGAGCTCACTGCAAAAATTTGGTCCAATGAATAGTAAAAATGGCCGCGGAACCGCGGCAAATACGTGGGTTTGGCCGCGGTTCCGCGGTGGAATAGTGAGATCACGAGACCAAATTTTCACAGAATACTTAGAATTCCCTGCACATGTCACTGCAATGTACTGAAAAAATTTTGGAGCCAAAAAAATCTCGACAGAAAACTGTGCAAATGAAAATGGGTTTTCGGAAAATCCGTTCGATCGAAGCTTTAAACACGTTAGAGCAAGCTAGACTAGGTTAATGGCGTGGCTCTGATACCATGTTGCGCCACGGCAGCGCCCCGGCCGTCTATCCGAGGCCAAAATGCGGAATCAAAATTTTTCTTAACTTTTAAACTGGCGCTACCGCGGACAATAAAACCCGGATCGTAACCATTAACCTATACTAGCTAACAAGAGATGGGAAGAGAGTTATACCAAGCGATCCATGTCCTCCGGTCTTCGTCTCCACTCCGATCTCCCGCGGAATCTCCGTCTGTCACCTCCTCGTTGAAAAGGGCACCACGTAGCCGGATTCTTTTACGGGCTCCCACCTATGGACCGAGGCAACTCGGGCGCGAAGTTGGCTAGCCGACGCGTCCAAGGGTACTGTATGTTGTAGTGTAGTGGCTTGTCTCTTTGGGGTTTATGTTGCCATTGGGTGATGGAAGAATCAAAGAACTTTGGAGAGGGGTTTATGATTTTGGAGCATACAAATGAGATGATCTAATTTCCCTCATCCAAAATGAAATCCTCTCTCTCCCTCATCTAAAGTGGCCGGCCCCCCTCATATGAAAATGGTGGAAGGAAAAACAAATGAAAACCATGAAGGGAGGTAAGTGTAGGAAACTCCAAGAGATGACCACATCAAAAGGTTATGATAACTATATCCAATCAACTCTAATCACAAAAAGCAAGCCATCATGAAAAAGCAAAGATGCTTAACCTTTCATAATGCCACAAATTTACAAAGGACCCCCTCCACAAAAACTAATTTGCACAATTGCAAATTAGTCCCTCCATCGGAAAAGTCCGGCCGCGAAGCAACAATGGAAAACCGGCCGGAACGGAATGCAAACTGGCAACTTCAGAAAACTGATCCCGTAATAAATTACAGGAAAACCCCGCGACTACATATACATGCCCGCATTTGTATTCCCACTGAACACAAATGCAACGAGACAAAATCTACACTGTCTAATACTAGGATCCGGCTTAAGCCAAAGCCGGCTAGTAAAATCCGTCCAATCACGATCCGTGCAATACCGCACGTATCTAATTGAACCCTGCCATATCTCCATACGGCCTCTACAGTGTTTCGCCCGAAACTTGAGTAACTGTCTGTGTGGTGGACTCTAAAGACTCGTCAATACTATGGCTGTGGATTTAACCACTAGCACGTCAGAGGTATTAGCCATACGTGACGGGCTACCAGCTATTGACCAAAAGGGACGTCGATGAGCGAACTCATCCTGACACCCTACTGAGCCTGTCAGTGACAATATCCGTACAGTCCGGTCCGTTCGTCTATAAGCATCACATGACGGGCCTAGGGGGTTGGTAAAAGTCAGACCCCCAAAAGCGGTACAAGTCGTGTCGCAGTGTAGCCCAGAACACCCTGAGATACTACTGGAATACCTACCAGTAAATCTCCTGCCTCGGCCAAGGGTTTTGTGTAATGGCTCTCCTAGACACAGCGCGACCTCACCCTAAGTACCGGGAGAGACGAACCCCTGCAGATCCGCTCACTGCCTCCATGTGGCTCGGGACTGTACCCAACTAAAACCTGTTTGCACGACTCCTTTGAGCCGTGGTAGGGTAGTAATCAAAGTACAGTGGGAACTCACATGAGACAAATGAAGATCTCAGGTCGATGAACTAACCTGTACACATGTCACCAGGGAACTGCTATCTGACGTCTGGTATAATCCCAACTAGCAGGTTCCCGGCGAGTCCTGTCCGGTGTACTCATAACCCAATGAGCACCTGTATACATCTTAGGTGAACCAACTGACACCAGTGGCTTGTGAGACCGGCCACCGCCCCTCGTCGGGGTCTCGAATGTACACACTATTCTACTCTGGAGTATCGATGCCCTGTCTCGAAACTCTCACGACTAGGGACCTTTTAAGGATGTGCTTATAGACCCCAGCTCCCACTTATATGATCGCCCTCATACTGCAGGTGGTCAAGCAAGAATCCTAGGGGCTCTATCAACGTGTAATAGCGACATGTAATGTCACCTAAAGCAGCACACGATGATAAAGATAAACCTGATAGCATACTATCATCTTGAGTAAGACTGTCCTACTGGGACAGGTCCTCCCTCAATCATTGCAATCACGTGTCTGTGATCCAATAATTGACTCTGAGGGCACTATCGCCAACAAGCCTTCTATGGCTGCAATACCCGTACAGCCTCCAATGGCTTTGGATACCTTGGGGCGACGTATATGTCAAGGCGAGTTACGCCCTTGGGGACAACCATACATGATAGGCTTGATTCCCCTCCATCCAGCTGGGTACTTACAATGGGATCGGTACAATTTGTCTGCCAAGAGATCGCAGCTGCTGAAGCTCGGGTTGTATCTCGCGATTTATGTTTCTCTCTTCCAGTATTCTACACCCCCTGTATGGTGGGTCAAAACCTTTTTAGAACAATGGAACGTTCCAACTCACACCTTCCTTTTATTAGACCGGGAAGTCTCAATCTCTTTAGAGGAGTTCGCGGAGATCTCTGGCTTGCCTGTCATAGGGGAGCATTATGAGGAGCTACTTCCTCCTGATGAGTACGTCTTTGCTTCCAAGTCAGTTATGACGGGCCTTACCCAGGAGAACGCCATTCAACATCAATTCCCAAGTTTGATTAAGGTGTTGAATATCTATGAGAGTCTTTTTCTTGAATCCGGAAGCCATGGGGTTAATTTCACAGATTTCTTCGCCCGTTTTCTCCGCTCAGAAGTCCTGTCGAAGGAAGCCGTGAAATTCGCCAAACTCGACGATCCTTTTGGCTTTGGTTTGGACAACCAGCCGGCAGCGGAGGCGGATCAGAGGAGTTTCTTTCTCCCCAACACCCCGGTCATCTCTTCGCAGAGCCTGCAGCTCCTGAGATCGACGAAGAAGCGTTCTTTTTGGGGTTCCTCGGGCTATGGCTAAGCTGGTTTGTGCTTCCGATGCATCCTCGCCATATGAGGCCATCCGTTTTCTACCCAGCTCACCGAATGGTTGTTGGGATGCAAGTGGCCGTCGGGGTCACTGGGTTAGCCCATTTGTATCACGGCCTCAGCTTGGCGGCAGACACTACTCAACCAGGGGTGCAGCCCGTAAACTTCCCGATGCATTATCTCACTTCGTGGCTCGAGCTGCATATACTCGGCGCCTTTGGAATCAATAAAAGGCCCCACTTCTTCGAAAGTTATAGCTTTCCTCGGGTTATGCGGTTGGTTGATGCTTCCGCTTTGGAGCCGACCCAGCGAGAGGCTGGGGGTCTGATTCTTCGCCCGCGTATGGTCGGGGATGGCATGACCTTCATCGATAAGGTCATGACTATCGGCAAGGAATCCGCTAAGACGGTGCAGCTGCTGCGGGACACCTTTAAAGATGGGGTTTCTACCTTGAAGGCTCGGGAGATTCTTCACTTATATTCTATCAGGCCGGGCTTTTTGGTGTTTAGGCAGAATGATGCAGCTATGTTCATGAGATACAACCCACATCGTTTCGCTCAACAATCAAGCTATAATCAGGCTGTTCTGCTCGAGGCCTTCCTAGCTGAGCCGGTTGTGATGGAAATCCGTAATGCGCTACACCATTTCATGCGGCTTAACATCGGGTCTAATTTCTTTATCAGCGAGCCGAGCTGCGTCCCGAAGATCTTGAACGTCTATATGGCGTGGTACCAGCACGCGATGGGTGTAGTTATCAGGGAAGAAAAGCGGTTATTGCTTGATCGCAAGGGCGATGTCCCAGCTGGTAATCCAACCGTTCCCTTGAAGCGACGGACCATCGTTCGTCCTCCCCTAAGAGGAGCCGATGCGGTTGTGGTCCCGCGCGCTATACCTGAGATGCCCCTACCCCGCATGCCTGTAGAAGCGGTAGTTGTAGCGTCTCCCGAGTCTGGCGTAGGTACGGAGATCGGGACTCGTCGCCCGAATTTTCCCGCCAAGCGCAAGCTCCTGTTGCCGGCTACCGGCGGCCGCTCACAGAAGAAGAAGAAGTCGCTATTTTATGTGGACGTTGCATTCGGCCAGGAGCCTCATGCTCCTTACAGCGAAGGGTTGAGTGAGTACGGGACCAACGAGGGTTTATTCATTTCGCCGGATGATACCGATCTAGAGGCTGCCATCGCGATTTCCGAGCAACTAGCTCGCGATGAAGCAGCACTGGTCACCATTGCACAGTCAGGTAGACTTCAGTTGTATTTTTCTGCGGTTATATATATTATTTTGCTTTGACTGACGCTTTCTTCTTCAACAGGTATCTCCGCCGAAGAGGCTCTTGCGGCTTCACTCAAGACTTTCGAAGAGGAAAAGAGGCTTCACGCTTTCTTGGGCCTTGGTATACTTCGGCTCATTGTGCCTTCATTCCCTTTTTCTTTATTCGTGGCTTAACCCTTCCTTTTCATCTTATTGCAGGTACTACCTCGACTCAGTTTATCCCAAGTGCAGCGCCGATCCCGAGCGGTGATGCGGCGACACTTCCACAGCCGGCTATTGTGGCCCGAGCTCTCCCGTCAGTATCGCAGGAGGCTTCACTTAAGCAGCCGATGACGGACGCCGTAACGGCTCCAAAGGCAGCTCCTGATTCGAACGATGGCGTCTCTTTGACGGAGGTTTTGAGGAGATCACTTCTCACTGCTAAGGCCGACAAGAAGCTTGGAAAGCGTGCTGTGGGAGAACGTGATGTCAGCTTGGCTGTGGGTGCAGGTTCAAGCACCACCCCATCTATCGCTATTCCTCCAGAGGATGCTCTAGCTGCCTTGTCTACCGCTCATAGACAGGTCTGCGCATGGCTTGGGAGGCAACTGAGAATCCATTGCCAGGTAATGTAATGCCCGGTCTTTTCATTTTTACTCGATCCGCAAATTCTGATATACTATGCCTTGCAGGGCCAAGCATTGGCGATGAGGCGGCAGGTGAGAAAACGGCGACCACAGAGCCCAAAACGGCTACTCTCGAGAGAGAGTCCGGGACTGCCCAAACCGTCGCTCTTTCCCCTTGCGGTTCCCTGTTATCGGCTGGCATTGCGAGTGTCATGACGGCCGTAGTCGAATCAGGGGACAAAGCCACGGGCGCATAAACTATTCCAGTGGAGGAGATCAAAGAAGCCGTTGCGCCTAGCGATGCTCTCGTCGCGGTTTCGATCGACGACCTATCAGGTAGATCTTGGTTCATTGTTTTCTTTTTATCCTTCGATCACATTCAGCCCCATCTGATGACGTTTTGTTCGTTTTGAGTGTAGGTGCAGTGAATGCGGAGATTGCGCCTTCTGAAGCGCCTCTAGTTGCCGCCGTGATGGCTGTTGTTCCGTTGCCTTCTCCCATGTCATCTGGAATGTTGGAAGGTATATGTTTGCGACTTATCGGTTTCATTGTAGGTAATATACTCTTTGTACTGACATCGTATTGTTACAACCTTGCAGGAGTCCTTTTTGACCATCTGTATCAGGTGTTGAATCCACATTTCTCCTTCCAGTCGGAAGTCACTTTACCTGCTGGTGTCGGTGAGTATAGTTTTTTTAACCGACATCCTTTCCTTTCTTTTACGGATGACCATGTCGTTGTTAATTTTGAATTGATTGCAGCACAATAAATTGAAGGAGGGGACGAGAGAATCGTCGCGCCACCAGTACTCACAACTCTACCATTTGTCGTAGCCGTTATAGTAGCCTTCATCGCTCTTGCATCTTCTTTATCTCTTGAGCCGATATCTGACTATGATTTGTTTTGCAGCGATCGCACCGACTCCAGCTCCCTTCGAGTCTCAGATTCCCATGCCGGCAGGGCCTTTTGCTAAATGCCCATCTTCCAGGGGTGCTGCGAATAGCCTGCGGATGTTAAGCGAGTTCGTCGAGGACCTTAACCCCGAGGCCTTTGCATCTGCTGCAGATTTTGCTGCTGAAGTTAATCTCATTTTGGCGATGCTCGTGAACTTCCACAGCGAGGGCGTCGTCGAGTCTTGGGTTAACTACTGTAGAAAGATCGAGGCCTGTCTGCATAAGATTGAGCTCAGGATGTTGGATGTATATGCCCTAGAGGCCAGTATTGTATATGTATATATATGGATACTAGGGATATGTATGTACAGAACAATCTTGCTCAGTTTTATAGTATATTATTTGACTTGTCTTTATCGGGATATGTGTATTTATTGTTATCTGGTTTGCACATATTGATAAAGACTCGATACGGTAGTATACTATTGTGGTTTGTCTTTATCTTAACATGGCATATGTCATACTCGTTGTTACATATTGAGGTTACATGTTGATAAAGCCCCTAGGATCTTGCTTGACTACCTGCGTTGTGAGGGCGATCATACTTGTGGGAGTAGGGTAGTCCATAAGCACATCCTTAAATGGTCCCTAGTCGTGTGAGTATCGAGACTGGGCACTGATACTCCAGAGTAGACTGGTGTGTACATTTCTACCCCCGTCAGGGGATGGTTGGTCCCGCAGCCATTGGTCTGATGCACCTAAGATCGTATGCAGGTGCTCACTGGGTGTGAGTACACTGGACGGACTCGCCGAGAACTTCCATATGGTACTATACCTATCGTCAGATGGAAGTTCTCAGGTGACATGTGTACAAGTTAGTCTTTGGACTCGAGATCGGCATTTGTCTCGTGTGAGTTCCCATTGAACTTTGATCACTACCCTACCACGGCTCTACTGAGTCGTGCAAACAGGTTTTGGTTGGGTTCAGTCCCGAGCCACATGGAGGCAGTGAGCGATTGTCGGGTATTCGTCTCTCCCGGTATAGGGAGTTAATATCGCACTGTGATTCGATTGGTCAGGACCATAAGACCTTGGCCAAGGCACTTGGGATTTACTTATAGGTTGATCAGTAGTTTCCCGGATTGGTCCTGAGACACATCGGCACAACTTATCAGGTTGTTAGGGTCTGACGTTCACCATCCCCTAGACCCGGTATGTGATACTCTTTGACGAAGAGACCGGACTGTACGGATATTGTCACAGATAGGCTCAGTAGGAGATCCGGATGAGTTTGCTCATCGGCCTTCCTTTTCGACAGGTACCTGGGCAGCCGTTACGTACAGCTAGTACCGCTGACGTGCTTGTGGTTAAACACACTGCCAGAGTACTGTCGAGTCTTTAGAATCCCACACAGAGGGTTTCCCTGATCCAGGCAAAACGATGTAGTGGCCGTATTGGATACGTGCAGGGTTCGATCGATTGATGTACTTGGTACTCGGATTTTCGATCGAACAGTTTGTAATACTAGCCGGCTCGGTTTTGAGCCGGATTATTAAATCAGGTATTGATTTAATAATTTACATATATGTATTTCGATATATATATTCTAGTATTATGTTCTTCGTGTTATTCTATCTCTTTTGGGCGTTCGGATTTTTATCCGATTGCCGGTATATTTGTGCAGTAGTTGGAAATCCGTATTTATTACAGTTTTCCTTCTAGAAGGTGGCCACCTCATTTTGTATTTTCCATTTATTTCATAAATGGAAATGAGGTGTAAAGTAAGAGTATGGGAGGAAAAGAGGTGACCATGCTTCAATAGTATTCAAATGAATTTATAATTCATTTTGGGTTTACTATTGAAGCATGGTTGCTAATTGTTTAATGAAAGAATTGATATACAAAACCATTGTGTATATTTTCTCTTTCATGGTTGATTCATTTTTTCCTTGAGCTCTCTTTTGCTCTCATCTCCTCCCTCCTCTTGCTTTGATCCACCTTCATCTTCTTCCTCTTCACTAACATTCTCATGAGTTGAGAAACAAATGAAGAGGTTAGAAAAGAGATAAAAAATACTTAGACACCCTCACTACATCCTAGACTACTTGGTTTAGCAAACCAAGTTTTCTAGTTTCTCCTTTTGTTACATAGTTAGGAGCTAGAGCCATGGATCATACTCCCCGGGTGGATCATCAAGGACCAAGGAAGACCGGAGAACAAGCTCGATCCCGGAGAACCGACGGAGCAAAGAAAGAAGATCAAGCAAGTTCAAGGTGGCTAGTAGGAGCTAAGGATGAAGAACGAAGTCCGAAGGACTTGGTTCGTTCGAAAAGAATTCCTCATCATAGTAGATAGCTCTCCTTGTTAGCTAGTTAGTTTTATGGAAAGATCCGGTTTTAGGGTTTAGTCTAGCGCCAAGTTTTTGTTTGCAAGAAAATTTTTGTTCTAAATTTGGCCACTTGAGTTGGCCAGGGCGCTAGGGTAACCCTTCACAGGCGTCCCGCTCCGGAAATGTTAGCTTTGAACTCCCAACGGGCTGCATGGGTTGAGCAGAGCGTTCCCTTCCTCCGCCATTTTGAACAAGAAGCGACTTTGAGGCGGAAGGAATGCGAGGAGGCTTCAGGTGAATCCGCCCGGCTGCGCGCCCGGGTTGAAGCAAACGCGGCGCAACTGAGAGCCGTCTTTGACAATTTGCAACGATGCATTTCGGACGGGCTAGCGCTAAGGCAGAAGCTCGACTTGTTGGATGTACATGCCCTAGAGGTCAGTATTGTATATGTATATATATGGATACTAGGGATATGTATGTACAGAACAATCTTGCTCAGTTTTATAGTATATTATTTGATTTGTCTTTGTCAGGATATGTGTATTTATTTCTATCGTGTTTATATCTAGCTTGCACATATTGATGAAGACTCGATACGGTAGTATACTATTGTGGTTTGCCTTTATCTTAACATGGCATATGTCATACTCGTTATTATATATTGCGGTTACATGTTGATAAAGCCCCTAGGATCTTGCTTGACTACCTGCGTTATGATGGCGATCATACTTATGGGAGCAGGGTAGTCCATAAGCACATCCTTAAATGGTCCCTAGTCGCGTGAGTATCGAGACTGGGCATTGATACTCCAGAGTAGACTGGTGTATACGTTTCTAGCCCCATCGGGGGATGGTTGGTCCCGCAGCCATTGGTCTGACGCACCTAAGATCGTATACAGGTGCTCACTGGGTGTGAGTATACTGGACGGACTCACCGAGAACTTCCATGTGGTACTATATCTATCGTCAGATGGAAGTTCTCAGGTGACATATGTACAGGTTAGTCTTTGGACCCGAGATCGGCATTTGTCTCGTGTGAGTTCCCACTGAGCTTTGATCACTACCCTACCACAGCTCTACTGAGTCGTGCAAACAGGTTTTGGTTGGGTTCAGTCCCGAGCCACATGGAGGCAGTGAGCGATTGTTGGGGATTCGTCTCTCCCGGTATAGGGAGTCGATATCGCACTGTGATTCGACTGGTCAGGACCATAAGACCTTGGCCAAGGCACTTGGGATTTACTGATAGGTTGATCGGTAGTTTCCCGGATTGGTCCTGAGCCACATCGGCACGACTTATCAGGTTGTTAGGGTCTGACGTTCACCATCCCCTAGACCCGGTATGCGATACTCTTTGACGAAGAGACCGGACTGTACGGATATTGTCACGGATAGGCTCAGTAGGAGATCCGGATGAGTTTGCTCGTCGGCCTTCCTTTTCGACAGGTACCTGGGCAGCCGTTACGTACAGCTAGTGCCGCTGACGTGCTTGTGGTTAAACCCACTGCCATAGTACTGTCGAGTCTTTAGAGTCCCACACAAAGGGTTTCCCTGATTCAGGCGAAATGATGTAGTAGCCGTATTGGATAGGTGCAGGGTTCGATCGATTGATGTACTTTGTACTCGGACTTTCGATCGAACAGTTGGTAATACTAGCTGGCTCGGATTTGAGCCGAATTATTAAATCAGGTATTGATTTAATAATTTACGTATATGTATTTTGATACATATATTCTAGTATTACGTTCTTCGTGTTATTCTATCTCTTTGGGCGTTCGGATTTTTATCTGATTGCCGGTATATATGTTCAGTAAACTGAAATCCGTATTTATTACAGATTTCCTTCTAGAAGGTGGCCACCTCATTTTGGATTTTCCTTTTAGTTGATAATTGGAAATGAGGTGTAAAGTGAGAGGTGAGAGAGGAATGGGAGGTGACCATTCTTCAATAGTGAGCAAATGAATTTATAATTCATTTTGGAGTTACTATTGAAGCATGGTTGCTAATTGATTAATGGAAGAAATCATACACAATACCAAGGTGTGTATTTTCTCTTTCATCCATGCTTCATTATTTTCTTGAGCTCTCATTTTGCTCTTCATCTTCTCCCTCCTCTAGCTTTCCTCCACCTTCATCTTCTTCCTCTTCACTAACATTCTCATGAGTTGAAAAACAAGTGAAGAGGTTATAAAAGAGATAGCAAACACTTAGACACCCTCACTACATCCTAGACTACTTGGTTTAGAAACCCAAGTTCTCTAGTTGCTCCTTATAGCTATTTGGTTAGGAGCTAGAGCCATGGATCATATTCCCCGGGTGGATCATCTACGACAAAGCAAGGCCGGAGAACAAGCTCGATCACGGAGGACCGATGGAGCCGGAAAAGAGGATCAAGCAAGTTCAAGGCGGCTACGAGGAGCTAAGGATGAAGAACGAAGACCGAAGGACTTGATCCGTTTGGTATAACTTCCTTTAGTAGATAGAACTCCTTTTAGCTAACTAGGTTTATGGTTAAAGATCCGGTTAAGTTTTATTCTAGTGCCAAGTTTTCGATCGTCTTAAAATTTTTGTTCCGCATTTGGCCACGGAAGTTGGCCGGGGCACTAGGGTAACCCTTTATGGTATCAGAGCCAGCCCATAAACCCTAGCTTAGTAGTTTAAATAATGTTAAAACAACGAAACCGAAATGATGCCACAAAACCAAAAATCAAAACTTCAGTTTCTATTGGATTTTAAAAGGTTTCAGAAATTTTTTCAAACAAGTAAGAGTGATCCTTACACTATGAGAAGTACCCAGAACAAAAACGAGGCAGTTCTACCTAACTTTGGCCGGCCATAGACCCCCATTTTCCGGCCTGCTCGGTTTTCCTTGGGAATTGTGCAGTGGTTTTTGTTCTGGGCACTTGTCTCTGGTATTTTGGTATTTTGGTGTTGTTTAAATTTTTCCCAAATTTGATTCTCTGTAGTTTTGAGTATGGGGAAACTTGACGTGTTTCGAATTCGTTATATTTAACATTGTTTAAAAATTTTCATTACATTCACTTTTATCTGCGACCGGGAATGTCGCTCGATCGGTAAAACTCATCTGATTGCTATATGTTCCTTTAGACGGGTTTTGTGAACGTGACATTCGCGTTGATGTTTTGTGCTTGTGATGTGTTTGTGGTTGGATTGTCGTGGTGGATAGCATGTGATGCGATGTTAGAAATACAGTTTATAATTTCATTTGTACATTTGTTATTGCGGGGCGAGCGTCCGACATGTGGACTGCCGTCTTGCCAGGTTGTATATTATTTTAGGGCACGACCGGGTTGAGGTCGATGTCACCGCTTGTATATATTATTTTATTTTTCTGTATTAGGATTACCCCGCAGTGGAGTGCACGAATAGCCGGGTTCTAGAAGGCAACAAGCCCGCATCTCATGGCGCTGAGACGGAAGGGGCTTCATTCTAGAATTGACAGGCTATTCGCCGCACTCGTAGGGGGTACAGTTTTTCATTGCACGGGCTATCCACACAACCGGGAACGTTGGGTTTTATTTGCGGCTCAAATGAAACCCCGGGTTCCAAGATTATCCACCATTCTGTATTGTTGACTGTGATTCTGTGATGTTGTTTATTATCATGCCTGAGACGAATGTTATATATACTTATATATATACTAGTATATGTTGTATATGTTTTGCACCCGCGCTAGTCCAGCCCCCGCTCTATCGTTAGTTAAGTTACCTAACGGGTGATGACGGGGCCCAGTGGCGAATGCGGATGGCATATACGTATATCATATTTTCGTTCTTTTTTGGTGTGATAGGTATCAAATTGATGGGACCGCATTAATTTTGATTAATGCAAGATAATAAACCTAAAAGATGTTGTTGGAACCAAGCTTTAAAAACTGACATTACGGACGTTCTCTTTTGCTTTGCATAGTGATATTCAGTTTGGAATATCCAGCACCTCATTCGACGAGGCAAGGGCCGAGATCCCTTCACCGGGAGTGACCCCTTGAGTAAAAGTTTGCGTCAGGGTAATAACTTCACTATAGTCGATTATTTTTGCTTTGCATCATGGTATTCAGTTTGGAATATCCTGCACCTCATTCGACGAGGAAAGAGACGAGATCCCTTCACAGGGAGTGACCTCTTTAGCAAAAGTTTTCGCCACTATATATTTACAAAACTACTCAGGTTCCTTAAACGATATCAAGTTCATTACGTTAACGGGTTTTCACCAAAAACCCAGCCGTAGCCCTCCGTCGTTTCGGATTGGTATTGCTTAGTATTCGTGCTACGTATTTCGTGCTCAGCCGAGGCGTAGTGTTCGGTAGCTATGTAATATTTTTCTGTAGCAAATAAAGCGATTGGATAGGACAGTCGTGCTGTCATTTTGGCCCAATCAAGGACTCGTACGGGTGGGTCTAATGCAATCAAGATAATGACGGGTTGAACTTGACTAGGATCCTTTGATATGTTGGCTCAGTCAAGGTCACTTGGGTCCTAGGGGTAAAAACCACATCGGGAGTTTCAAACATACAGGAAACTTGCAGATTTAGCATACCTTCTGGAGTGTGGTGACTAGAGTGGATTCCTACTAGTGCATCACACAATGATAGTTGGATCCCGATCCCATTGATGAGTAGGATTACTCTTGGGAGATTTTTTCACTTAACAATTAATGCTATAAACCAAGTAGTTGTCTAGAACGGTGTTAGAGGGGCTACGCCTCTAGGGAAAAGAGGTTATGTAATTAAGGAACTTCGCGAAAGCGTTGGAAAACCTCCCTCGAAGTACCAACACCAGCCTGGCTGAAAGGTTAAGCAAGTATTGTGACGTGCGATTAATCCTGGCTAGTTCTTCTTTTAGGGTTTGAAGAAGAATTTGAGGAAACAGTGGGAGCCATCCTGATTAGATAAATTAATAAACCAATCTAATCTTGCAAGAGCGCACGCTGAGTGTTTTCCCTCTTTCTCTCCAGGTAGCAACCATTTCACGCCCTAATAAAGATAATAAAATGTATCGCTTGACCGATCCGAATTCTTATTCGGGGATGGGGAACGTCGGTTCGGCTCTAACTTACGACATCTGTCATAAGTATGAGCAAGGGAAAGGGGAAAGTTTGAATTCCTTGATAGCCCCATCGAAGAAGAAACATACTGTTGCATCTTCTTCAGGTGTTCTTGTTATTGAAAACTGTTTTTCGATCAGTCCTACCGCCCGGGTACTCGATATCGGATCAGGATCTCATATCTGTAATTTATTGCAGCGACTGAGAAAAAGTAGGATATTTGGACCTAGTGATATGTCCCTCTGCAGCCGTCGGTGAATATCACCTAGTATTGCCAAATGGCAATGCTATGATTTTGAACAATTGCTACTATATACCTACCATGCTTTGCAACATCCTATCAGTTTCTTTACTTGATAAAGACGGATATAACTTTGTTCTTGATAGAAATATCATGAACATTTACCTTGATAAGGTACTGGTTGCAGAAGGTACACTGTGTAATGGTATCTATGTTCTAAATCAAAACACAGTTCTCAATGTACAAAACACACGCAAGAGGAAGAGTTCAGATACGAACGAATCCTACTTGTGGCATTGTAGACTTAGTCATATCGGAGAGAAAAGACTAAGTAAGTTGCATAAAGATGGACTATTGAATACGTTTGAATTTTCATCTTATGAAACTTGTCAGTCTTGTCTTAAAGGAAAGATGACAAAATCTCCATTCACCGGGCATGGCGAAAGAGCAGCAGAGCTCTTGGGACTCATATACAGTGATGTATGTGGTCCGATGTCTATACATGCAAGGGTGAGTTCTCGTACTTCATCACATTCACTGATGATCTCTTTAGATTCGGGTATGTGTATCTTATGAAACATAAATCTGAAGCTTTTGAGAAATTCAAAGAATATAGAAACGAAGTAGAGAACCGGACTTGAAAGAGTATTAAAATCCCCCGATCTAACAGAGGAGGGGAGTACTTAAGCACAGGATTCCTAGATTACCTAAAAGAGAATGGAATTCTCTCTCAGCTTACTCCTCCGTATACACCACAGCACAACGGTGTATCGGAGCGGAGGATTCGTACCCTATTGGATATGGTTCGCTCCATGATGAGTAGTGCTGAGTTGCCTCTTTCATTTTGGAGACATGCACTTTTGACAGCAGCATATCTATTGAATGATGTTCCGTCCAAATCCGTGCCTAAGACACCATTCGAGATATGGAATGGCAAAAGGCCATATCTTAAACGTATTAAGATATGGGGTTGTCTGGCCTATGTAAAAGTACAAAATCCGGACAAATTAGAGGCACGTTCAATTTTATGCAAGTTTGTGGGATATCCTAAAAATTCAATAGGATATTTGTTCTACCACACCAAGGAACAGAAGGTGTTTATATCTCGCGACGCCAACTTTTTAAAGTGGCAATTTCTTACAAAAGAAACAAGTGGGAGTTCGGTAGAACTGGAAGAAATTCAGCGACCACAAACTGAAACTGAAGATTTGACAGAACCTCAAGATTCAATAACACCGGACGAACCTCAGCCACTCCGCAAATCTAGTAGGATTTCTCATCTTCCCGAGAGATACTACGGTTTTCTCATAGATGGGAATCGACAGGATTGCATCTTGGAAGAAGATGATCCTACTAGTTTCACGCAGGTCATTATCAGTAGGGACTCTGATAAGTGGTTGGATGCTATGCAATCTGAAATGGAGTCCATGTACACCAATAAAGTGTGGACCCTGGAAGATGCTCCACCTGGGGTAAAACCCGTTGGATGCAAATGGATCTACAAGAAGAAGTTTGGTGTAGATGGGCAAGTGGAAACCTATAAAGCTAGACTTGTTGTAAAAGGTTTTCGTCAAAGACCAGGAGTGGACTATGACGAAACCTTTTCTCCAGTGGCTATGCTCAAATCCATTCGGATCCTGCTTGCCATTGCTGCCTTCCATGACTATGAGATCTGGCAGATGGACGTAAAAACGGCTTTTTTAAACGGAAGTTTATAAGAGTGTGTTTCTATGGATCAGCCGGAAGGTTTTATGGACAGTGGGAGCAGCGGGAAGGTGTGCAAGTTGCTCAAATCCATTTATGGATTAAAGCAGGCATCGCAGAGCTGGAACATCTGTTTTGATGAAACAGTCAAGGAATTTGACTTCATCAAGAATGAGGATGAGCCTTGTATTTATAAGAAGATTGTAGGACGAACTATCATGTTCCTAGTCTAGTACGTGGACGACTTTCTTTTGATAAGAAATGATATTCCTATGCTATAATCGGTCAAGCTATTCTTATCACAAAGGTTCTCTATGAAAGACCTAGGTGATGCCTCGTACATTCTGGGGATCAAAATCTACAGAGATAGATCCAAGAGATTACTGGGACTTTTGCAGTCCAGGTACATAGAGACCGTACTAAAGAGATTTAGTATGGAAGATTCCAAGCGCGGTAACATACCCGCATTGCACGGAATCACCCTCTCCAAGGAGATGTCTTCCAAGACTGACGAGGAGAGTGTTCGCATGAGCACTATACCCTACGCTTTGGCGGTAGGATCTATAATGTATGCGATGCTATGTACAAGACCAGATGTAGCTTACGCACTAAGCGTGGTGAGCCGGTATCAGTCAGACCCAGGTGAGAACCACTGGACAGCAGTAAAGAACATTCTCAAGTACCTAAGAAGGACTAAGGAGATGTTCCTGGTTTACGGTAATGGAGACCTCAGGGTCGAGTTCTTTACCAACTCAAGCTTCCAGAGTGACAAAGATGACAGCAGGTCTGTCTCGGGTTTTATGTTTACCCTCAACAGAGGGACGGTGTGTTGGAAGAGTTCCAAACAGGATACCGTCGCAGACTCGACGATGGAGGTTGAATACATTGCTGCAAGCGATGCCGCAAAAGAGGCGGTCTGGATAAAGAAGTTCATAGCTGAACTTCAGGTAGTTCCGTCCATTGTTGATCCGATACCAGTGTATTGTGATAACAATGGGGCTATAGCTTTAGCGAAGGAACCACTGTCTCATCAGAAATCCAGGAACATCTTAAGGCGGTATCACCTGGTCAGGGATATCGTAGATCGCCAGGAGATCGAGGTCCGGAGAGTGGATACGAAAGACAACACGGCGGATCCATTTACAAAGGCCCTCCCTCAAGCACAGTTCGAGCGACTTTTTGGGATGTTGGGTATGCGGTATGCCAGCAGCTGGCCTTAGAGCAGACGTTGGGTATTCGGTACGCCTATCACTTACCTTTCGTGCAAGTGGGAGATTGTTGGATGTATATGCCCTAGAGGCCAGTATTGTATGTGTATACATATGGATACTAGGGATATGTATGTACAGAACAATCTTGCTCAGTTTTATAGTATATTATTTGACTTGTCTTTGTCAGGATATATGTATTTATTTCTATTGTTGTTATATCTAGCTTGCACATATTGATGAAGACTCGATACGGTAGTATATTATTGTGGTTTGCCTTTATCTTAACATGGCATATGTCATACTCGTTATTACATATTGTGGTTACATGTTGATAAAGCCCCTGGGATCTTGCTTGACTACCTGCGTTGTGATGGCGATCATACTTGTGGGAGCAGGGTAGTCCATAAGCACATCCTTAAATGGTCCCTAGTCGCGTGAGTATCGAGACTGGGCATTGATACTCCGGAGTAGACTGGTATATACATTTCTAGCCCCGTCGGGGGATGGTTGGTCCCGCAGCCATTGGTCTGATGCACCTAAGATCGTATACAGGTGCTCACTGGGTGTGAGTACACTGGACGAACTCGCCGAGAACTTCCATGTGGTACTATACTTATCGTCAAATGGAAGTTCTCGGGTGATATATGTACAGGTTAGTCTTTGGACCCGAGATCGGCATTTGTCTCGTGTGAGTTCCCACTGAGCTTTGATCACTACCCTACCACAGCTCTACTGAGTCGTGCAAACAGGTTTTGGTTGGGTTCAGTCCCGAGCCACATGGAGGCAGTGAGCGATTGTCGGGGATTCGTCTCTCCCGGTATAGGGAGTCGATATCGCACTGTGATTCGACTGGTCAGGACCATAAGACCTTAGCCAAGGCAGTTGGGATTTACTGATAGGTTGATCGGTAGTTTCCCGAATTGGTCCTGAGCCACATCGGCATGACTTATCAGGTTATTAGGGTCTGACGTTCACCACCGCCCTAGACCCGGTATGCGATACTCTTTGACGAAGAGACCGGATTGTACGGATATTATCACAGATAGGCTCAGTAGGAGATCCGGATGAGTTTGCTCATCGGCCTTCCTTTCGACATGTACCTGGGTAGCCGTTACGTAAAGCTAGTGCCGCTGACATGCTTGTGGTTAAACCCACTGCCAGAGTACTGTCGATTCTTTAGAGTCCCACGCAGAGGGTTTCCCTGATTCAGGCGAAATGATGTAGTAGCAGTATTGGATACGTGCAGGGTTCGATCGATTGATGTACTTTGTACTCGGACTTTCGATCGGACAGTTGGTAATACTAGCCGGCTCGGGTTTGAGCCGAATTATTAAATCAGGTATTGATTTAATAATTTACGTATATGTCTTTTGATATATATATTCTAGTATTATATTCTTCGTGTTATTCTATCTCTTTAGGCATTCGGATTTTTATCTGATTGCCGGTATATATGTTCAGTAGACTGAAATCCGTATTTATTACAGATTTCCTTCTAGAAGGTGGCCACCTCATTTTGGATTTTCCTTTTAGTTGATAATTGGAAATGAGTTGTAAAGTGAGATGTGAGAGAGGAATGGGAGGTGACCATGCTTCAATAGTGAGCAAATGAATTTATAATTCATTCTGGAGTTACTATTGAAGCATGGTTGCTAATTGTTTAATGGAAGAAATCATACACAAAACCAAGGTGTGTATTTTCTCTTTCATCCACGCTTCATTATTTTCTTGAGCTCTCCTCCCTCCTCTAGCTTTCCTCCCTCCTCTAGCTTTCCTCCACCTTCATCTTCTTCCTCTTCACTAACATTCTCATGAGTTGAGAAACAAGTGAAGAGGTTATAAAAGAGATAGCAAACACTTAGACACCCTCACTACATCCTAGACTACTTGGTTTAGCAACCCAAGTTCTCTAGTTGCTCCTTATAGCTATTTGGTTAGGAGCTAGAGCCATGGATCATATTCCCCGGGTGGATCATCTACAACAAAGCAAGGCCGGAGAACAAGCTCGATCACGGAGGACCGATGGAGCCGGAAAAGAAGATCAAGCAAGTTCAAGGCGGCTATGACGAGCTAAGGATGAAGAACGAAGACCGAAGGACTTGATCCGTTTGGTATAACTTCCTTCATAGTAGATAGAACTCCTTTTAGCTAACTAGGTTATGGTTAAAGATCCGGTTAAGTTTTATTCTAGTGCCAAGTTTTCGATCGTCTTAAAATTTTTGTTCCGTATTTGGCCACGGAAGTTGGCCGTGGCATTAGGGTAACCCTTCACGACTTCCTAGAGCGGGTTACGCAGAATCGCGAAGTTGCTCAACGGGGGATCGATGAGAAACTTTCATCTTGCTTGCAGCAACAGGCTCAAGTCGAAGAAGAGCTGGCCGCAGCGGCCGACCATGAAAAGGAGTTGAGAGGAGTACGCGAGCAACTGGCTGATTTATTGAAAATGCCTCCTTCTCAGTTGCTGCCTTTGTATCAATTAAACATTTGTAATCTTTGAATAACATGTATTCATTTTTTTATTCTTTTATATGATTCATCTTGTACTCAATTGAATTCATGAATAAAAGATACTCATTTTTTTATACTATCGCCTTCTTTTCTTTGCTGTGTTATTGTCATGTTACTCCAGTAATTGTAACTTGTAGACGATTGATAACAGTTCATCTTGAACACTTCGTATGGTAGTGATGGCTTAGGAAATAGGTTCAGATCTGCTGCTTAAGACTTTTCAATTTTATGAGCCGTGAGGGTCTCATAAAGATTTTTCTCTCTACGAGTCGTGAGGATCTCGTAGGTGTATTTTCTCCTTAGGAGTCGTGAGGACTCCTAAGTGCGTTTTCTCTTGAAAGTCGTAAGGATCTCCCAAGAGAATTTTTCTCCCTTACAAGCCGAGAGGACTCGCAAGTGATTGTTTCCCTCCTTGTCGATGTTCGACTTTGGAGAGTATGGCCCGTGAATAGTATGCAATATTCCATTTTAGACTGAATTGCACGGCCCTAGTGCTTAGGAAATAGGTCCTTATCTCCATTACCTAAGGCTTTTCCCTACGAGTCGAGACGAGTTGCGAAGTTCTCGCAAGGACACTAATTTCCTCACGAGTCGAGACGAATCGAGAAGTTCTCGCAAGGGTTTTCTAACGTCATAGTTAACTCCTACTAATAGAAGTCCGTTAGGGTCTGTGGTACTTAGGTTTTTTTACCCGTCGCACCGTCGCGTTGGCCGATACATTCCCCGATACGCAATCTTGTTGTTCGAGTAGCCCCGCGACTGTCGTGTCTCTGATCCCTTCGGGGGATGTACAAGACGTCTTCAAGCAATCTTCCAGGTGGTATTACCGTCGAAAGAGCAAGTGTTAGGGATATTCCATGTCGCTTTTTACTTAAGGTTAGGCCCAGTTTGGGAGCCCCGATGAGTCATGACCACTCCGCGCTGGTGTGGGATGATCTCCGATAGCCTTTTCAGGTCTCATTTAAGTTGCCGTCAAGACCCTGAAGCGAGGGATTTTCCTTGGCTTCGTTTGTTGACATTGTGTCTGCAATATTGCGACAAATGTCGAGGTTGTCTCTGGGTTGTCTATGAACCGTCGAGATTTGGAACTAGGGGACTTTGCCGTGGTTCCTTTTGTTGATGTCGCGTCTGCATCCTGCTGGAGGAAGAACGCTGTTGTTGATCTCTAGGCTGTAGATGTTGCCGTCGAGACTTGGAACTAGGGACTCTGTCATGGCTCCGAGGTAGTCTCTAGGTTGTTTGTTAACCGTCAAGATTTGGAACTAGGGGTCTTTGCCATGGTTCCATTTGTTGATGTCGCGTCTGCATCCTGCTGGAGGAAGAACGCCACTGTTGGTCTTCTGGGATGTAGATGTTGCTATCAAGATCTGACTTTCTCTTTTGACAGAGTTTGTTTGGGACATGTGATTCCCTTTTCGTTTATGCCCATGGATTGTATACAGGGGTCAGTATGGACTTACCTGCAGGGCAAATGTTTCATTCTTTTATATTTTTTATTTCTTTCCACGATGCTCTATCATTTCAGCTTTTCGTATCGCGAAAGTCGCGATTGCCTAATATTTTCGACTATTTTTCGCGGTGCCCAATCATTTCGGATATTTTTCTTTTTACTCGCCATTTTTTATTGCGAGTCGCCAATCATTTCGGCTATTTTGTATGCATATATTTTACTTGCTGATTTTGTTGCAAGTTGCCCCAGCATTTCGGCTATTTCATATGAATTTTTGGCTCGCCGATTTTTATCGCGAGTTTAAACTTGGAATTTGATACCGATTTAGGCACCAGCATCGCTACAACTGGGATATGTCCAGGAGAGAATCATCATTTGTCTTTTGTTGGTTCAAACAAAGGTGGCTATTCAGTTGATAAAACTGCACATTTGTATTACATTTTTCCTACCATTTTCATATTAAAAAAGGATTTTATTATAATATACTATACATATGAGGGTTTATGTGTAAAAACACTATTTTCCATGTGTTAATATATTTTAATTAGAATTTGGTAGAAAAATGTATGCAAATAAATCTATTGACCAAATCCTAGTAGAACTAAGTCTACTAAATATTATTTGAGATTATTGTGCAGAATTTTCCAAGTTGTTATGCAGAATCTATCAAACAAATCAAGTGGTTGAAGAAAACTTGCCAAATTAAGAAGCAAAACTTGGAGACCAAGTCTGGAAGCAACCGAGAAAAGATTTTTGAATTCTAAAGGTGCCTAGGATTGCCACATGTCACAAGATGCAAGCACAAGAAATTTCATCAAGAGATCCCTACCATTAAGCGCGGATCCGCGGCCAAACCCCCCCTTGGGCCGCGGATCCGCCGCAATTCCAGGGAGTTAGAGAATGAGATTTTTTGGCATAAATATATGATAAATTTTACCAAGTTTTCAACAAGAAGATTCTGGCTTTGCACTATAAAAGAGCACCGAGAGCCTCTTGGAAAAGTTATCAAGCGGAAGAGATCACGAAGTCCAAGACGGCTCACGCATCCAGGCTGATCATCAACTGTTCATCTACCTCCTTCGGAAGAGTTCGAGAAGCAAACCAAGTTTTTGTAATCATTTTCTAAGGAATAAAGTGTAGATTGTTCAAGTTGATTAATAAAGGTAGTTGTTTTATTTAATTCTTTTGCATTTTACATTATGTTTCCCTCTTTGTCTTTTCATCTTCTTCTCCCAACATGCGCGAGTAATTCTCCGCTTGTTAGGGTTCGTAGGATTAGGGTAGGCTAATGGACGATGAAAATAATTAAACCCTTTTTAAGTCCTATAAAGTTTAGGAACTTTATCAAAAGAATCATTAACATCCTAATCGGGCGCGCTAGCAATTCTTTGCTAGTTCCGACCGCGATTAGAGATTAGATTAATGATTATTTTGGTAAAGGCTAGATATGAACGGAGTTCCGTGTCGAGATAAGGGTTAAAAGTGGGATTCCTTTTCCCTCCAGAAACCCTAATCTACACGCATCACCGTCGTTCTAGTTCTAAATCTATTAATGGATAAAAATGGTAACTTTTAATTAATCGTCCATAACTACTAAATCCTAACGAACCCTACAAGCCTTCTTATTATATTTACTACATCTTTAAAATAATCTAGATCTATATTTTACATTCTTGTTTAACGTAGATCTAGAAACCATTCTATAAAATTCTTTATCCCTCCTCTCTTTCTCAACACATCTAAAGTAAAAGTAAAAGGTTCCACGTTTCCCAGAGGACGACCCGTACTCATCTCGGTCTAGCTACACGCGACACCGTTCTGATTGCGGTTACACTACAAACAAACACTTTTTCGAATCAATCAAATGGCGCCGTTGCCGGGGATACGTGCGTAATTTTTTATTCTTATTATTTGTGTTGAATTCTTAGACGATTCATATTATCATTAAAACAAAACTGCAAATTGCATATTTAACGATTTGTGTGTGAATTTTGCAAGGGAATCTGGAGTCACGGACTTGAGGAAACAGGAGATCTAGGGTTCGCAATTCTCTGGTATCTTTTTCAACTCCTTCTCTCTCCTCTCAAATCCAATAAAATCTATCTTCTGCAGGATTCTTTGCAAAATCACGCCGCTAAAAAATCTTTTTGCAAAATTTTGTGATTGGTTTTGTTTTGCATATTTTAATACGGACTTTAAGGGGCAAAGACCAAATCAAGATTAGGTGGGGATTTCATCACCCTTCCTAAGCCCCACAAATTACAAACCGAGCATATAGATCAACCCTTCATTAATTTAAAAAATATCTAGACCAGACTCTAAGGACTGTCGCGCTCATTAAGGACAGAGGAAGGTCGTGGGTAATCTATCGTTTATCCGCATTACTTTTGTAGTGCCTAGGCAAGTGTGTCAAAGGCTAGTGGTTTTTAATTAGGCCCACTACCGTGGTTCCTTCCCACTTACCTGGCACTTACCTGGATACAAGGGTAGTACGGAGGCGGTAGAGGATTTATCCTGCGGCTTGTCCTTTGGAAGTCTAGGAGCGGTCTAGAGACTGGACCTAGGTGACCTTAGTTCTGGAGTTGCTTGTGCATCTTAGGGTGATTTGTCTTGAGTCCCACTTTTTCAAAACAAGCCAATTTTAAATCACACACGCTGCCACTTGCACTAAACCCGCTTAGTGCATGCTCGGCTGGACATGGGATCCTAGTGCCCATCTCGTCCGCGTTCCTGCTATCGACGCCGAAGTCGGTACTTCTTCATCTTCTTTTCCCCCACCACACACCACATCAACCGAGATGGATGGCACTCCATCAGAGTATAACACCACGCTGCCACCGCCCGTAGGTGCGCAGAATCCACCGCGCATTTCTCTCCAAGAGAGATGCTATCCTATCCATGGTCCTCTTCCCACTTGTCTATCTCTTCCACCACCTAATGGGGATAATTTCGAAATTAAACCCCACTACATCAATCTGCTGCCCAAATTTCACGGGCTTGAGTCGGAAGAAGCGTACGTTTTCATCACCAAATTCGAAAACGTATGCGCAATGATGGGTACTTCACAATTGACTTTAGATGCTATGCGCCTACGTCTTCTCCCTTTCACACTGTGCAACTTGGCAGAAAAATGGCTTTATAATACTGCCGCACACTCTATCACTAATTGGGATGAATTTGTCATAGCATTTCTTAAGAAGTTTTACCCAAATCATAAGACTGCCCACATTAGGAGCGAGATCAACCAGTTCACCCAGCTTCCCAATGAACCATTTTGGAAGTGCTTTGAATGTTTCAAAGTTGTCCAATGCCCCCATCACGGAATACAAAGATGGGATTTATGTCGGATTATATATGAGGGCATTAATCCAGCGACAAAGCAGATGCTTGAAACAATGTGTCAATGCAATTTCATGTCTAAAGATGACAGTGAAGCATGGAAATATCTGGAAGACCTTGCTGAACACACGTTGTAGTGGGAAAGCGTAAGACCACCTTCAACTAAGGGAGGTATTCACCAGCTCGACGTTTCTATTGCAGTAAAAGCCGAAATGGCAGCGATACAAAAGAAACTCGACGCTATTGAAAACAAGTTCTCATCTTTCTCCCTAAATCAGGCCACGCTTCCTAAGACCGTCTGTGGTTGCTGTTCGGATCCTTCACACTTAACGGAAGAATGTCCTATGAATGCATCGTTTCAAGCTAATACTGCTTTTCAGCAGCGACCTAGAAACGATCCTTATTCTTCCACATATAATCAAGGATGGAGAAATCATCCTAATTTTGCTTGGAATCAAAACCAACAAAGCAATTATCAAAGACCTCCTCCACAGCAACCACAACTACAGAATTAGCCCCCCTTTCAGTCACAGAATTTCTAAAATCCGGCCAACATTTCTACACCACAAGTGGCCGGTACTGACAACTCACTTGCACAAACTTTGGATATGTTCATGAAACAATCCATGCAAATTTCGGATGAGATGAGGTCTTCTATTGATACCCTAACGAAAAACTCCTCCTCCCATGGTGAGAGTATCAAATCAATAGAAAACCAAATCGCACAGTTAAACGCCGCAATGAGTGCGAGAGAGAAAGGGAAACTCCCATCTCAACCCATACGTAATCCTGGCCACTCACAAAGTTATAATGTGAGTGCTGTTACCACGTTGAGATCGGGAAAAGTGCTGAATGAACGAGTGGGTGAGCAGTGTGATGATAGTGACACCAATAATACCCCAGCTTCTTCTTCTTCCCCTAATTCGTCTAGTCTCCCACCTTCATCCGAGCCTATTCTCCGTTTTCCCCAAGGCTCGAACCCTTCGCCCATTTCGCCAAATCTATCTAAGTCGATTCCCACTCCAGTTTTGGGATCGAATCCATCCCCACAGTCTTCTCCACAAACGTTGGACCCAAAACTTATTGATCAAGCACCTTATCCAAACAGGTTGAGGGGCAACAGACCAAGTCCACAAATGGAGAAGATTGTGGAAATTTTTAAGCAAGTTAACATAAACATTCCTCTCCTAGATGCTATTCAACAAGTTCCGTCATATGCGAAAATCTTAAAGGACTTGTGCACTAGGAAGCGAAAAGTTCAAGTACCTAAAAGAGTTTTCCTTGCGAGTAATGTGAGCACTGCTTTTACACAACAACTACCCAAGAAACGAAAGGACCCCGGAAGTCCTATAATTTCTATTTCTATTGGGGGTAAAAATATCAATCGTGCTCTACTCGATCTTGGTACTAGTGTTAACTTGCTTCCGTATTCTGTGTATGAGCAATTAGGGATCGGAGAGTTAAAACCTGCGCATTGCACTCTTCAGATGGCCGATCGATCTATCACCCAACCAAGGGGTGAGCTAGAGGATGTGTTAATCAAAGTCGGGGAATTCATATTCCCTGTGGACTTTATCGTTATAGATACACAACCTGTAGCAAACCCACACAATCAAATCCCGGTGATACTCGGTCGACCCTTTTTGGCCACTTCCAACGCAGTAATCAATTGTAGAAACGGCTCTATGACCCTATCCTTTGGAAAGAAGTCAATTGAGCTTAACATTTACAAGTTGGGAAGTGAACCCTCCGAACCCTATGCTCATGTGTGTTCTGTCAAATTAATGGATGTCGACAGCAGCGAATATGATCAACCTCATGATATTGACTCTTTTCATATGTTGTTGTTTGACCAAACCATGTATTCTTCTGGGTCAACATCTAACGCTGATGAAGAACTTTTTATAGATTCTGACGATCACCCCATTTTTTCTGATGACATTATTTTTCGGGGTATCGATGAAAGCTTTGAGGAAATTTTCGCTGATGAACTCGCATTTTTACAAGACACGGGTGTTTAGATGAATCAACTCCAAGATGAAGAAATTGGACCTCCACCCCTTTTTTTGGACAATCATGATAATGCGAGTAATCCATCATTACTATCACTGTGTCGTCTCTCCAAATTGAGACGCTATCCTTTTCCATTACACCTCTTATCACCTCCCTACTTCTTCTTGTCGAAAGGTGACATGTTCTTCCACCAACCTTGGTGCTTCATCGATAAAATTTTTGAATGGTTGGTGTTGACCTTCGGTCTTTGCAAAGCTTGGCATTGACCAATAACCTTGACCCCCTCGTGTGATTTTAAAAGATTAAAATTGTTTAAGTTTGGGGGTGGTATGTTTTGGCTCTTGAAAGAAAATGATTTTTACAAAATTGTGAGCCTAAAATAAGTTTGGGGGAGGATTTTCACTTTCATATATTCTTGCCCCCATTAATAATTTCCTCCCAAGTCTACAGGTTTTTGAGCTTAACGGATGACATCAATGAGGGCACTGCTGTAAACAGGTTTGGGGGAGGTTTGTGCTTATTTACACATCAATCTGCATCATATTTTGCATAAGCACAACATTTTCAAAAACTAAAAAAAAATTGAAAAAAAAAATCTTTTATAACAAAAGAGTAGAAAGTGAAAAATTACATCCAAAAGATAGGAATAGTTTAAGAAAACCAAGAAAATTAGAAGTTTTCTTAAACGAACTAGTAATAAGTAGTTATGAGCTGTTGTCCCAAGGGTTAGTAAGATGAAGGAAGTCACTAATCTGAGGATAAAAATAAGTCTGAAAAATAGTTTCTATTCTGGAAGCCAAACATTTGAATGTTGATACCCTACTATTTGCACTTACACACGTCGTGAAACTCGGGATAGTAGAAAATACCTTGAAATGCTCTTGTCTAAAAGCCAAAGTATGAAGGAAATAAAAAAAATGAAGAAAATATAAAAATGGTGAAAAGAAAAAAAATGAACACTGGTTTTGTATCGCCAAGGCAGCAATAAAAAAATATAGCGAGGGTGCCTCTTCACCTAGTGCCCTAAGGCCAACTGGTCTGGGAGTCACTGCTAAGCCTTAGGTGGTGCAAGACGAGGAAAATATTATCACCTAATCAGCAAGCACATGAGTAATCGGTTGGTTAGTACCTCAAGAAGTATTAACGGTCGCATGAAAATGTATGAGCAAATCTAAATATTCATCAAGTTAAAAAGTACTAAGGTAGATGGACAAGAGTATGATAGCTTGAATTGAATTCTCCGAGTGTAGGGATGTTCTTTACACACACGTGGGGTTATATGATCAATGTTTGGATGAAAGGTAGGAATGAAAAATAAAGACGATGTTTTCTTGAGGGATGATGTGATTTCTAACATTTTTTCATGACTATTAAGATAGGGCTCATGATAACTGAAAAGCTAGTATAGTTGGAAACTCTTATTTTCAAAGTCTTTCTTTTATGGTTCTTATCTTTATATGTAAATTTCACTATCTCTCTTTTGTTATGGGATTTTGTGGGTGTAATCCGCTGAAAACCCTCAGGAGACAACACTCCTCCTACTAGGGACACCTAGAGGTTTAACGGCTTGTTGCACGTACTCAGTGCAATCGTGTCTGCCTACGAAAGTGTGCTTAGTTTTCTACTTTCTTTTTCTCCTCTTAAATAAACTAGTTTGCTCGGGACGATCAAAGATAAGTTTGGGGGTATTTGTTCAGTTGATAAAACTGCACATTTGTATTACATTTTTCCTACCATTTTCATATTAAAAAAGGATTTTATTATAATATACTATACATATGAGGGTTTATGTGTAAAAACACTATTTTCCATGTGTTAATATATTTTAATTAGAATTTGGTAGAAAAATGTATGCAAATAAATCTATTGACCAAATCCTAGTAGAACTAAGTCTACTAAATATTATTTGAGATTATTGTGTAGAATTTTCCAAGTTGTTATGCATAATCTATCAAACAAATCAAGTGGTTGAAGAAAACTTGCCAAATTAAGAAGCAAAACTTGGAGACCAAGTCTGGAAGCAACCGAGAAAAGATTTTTGAATTCTAAAGGTGCCTAGGATTGCCACATGTCACAAGATGCAAGCACAAGAAATTTCATCAAGAGATCCCTACCATTAAGCGCGGATCCGCGGCCAAACCCCTCCTTGGGCCGCGGATCCGTCGCAATTCCAGGGAGTTAGAGAATGAGATTTTTTGGCATAAATATATGATAAATTTTACCAAGTTTTCAACAAGAAGATTCTGGCTTTGTACTATAAAAGAGCACCGAGAGCCTCTTAGAAAAGTTATCAAGCGGAAGAGATCACGAAGTCCAAGACGGCTCACGCATCCAGGCTGATCATCAACTGTTCATCTACCTCCTTCGGAAGAGTTCGAGAAGCAAACCAAGTTTTTGTAATCATTTTCTAAGGAATAAAGTGTAGATTGTTCAAGTTGATTAATAAAGGTAGTTGTTTTATTTAATTCTTTTGCATTTTACATTATGTTTTCCCTCTCTGTCTTTTCATCTTCTTCTCCCAACATGCGCGAGTAATTCTCCGCTTGTTAGGGTTTGTAGGATTAGGGTAGGCTAATGGAAGATGAAAATAATTAAACCCTTTTTAAGTCCTATAAAGTTTAGGAACTTTATCAAAAGAATCATTAACATCCTAATCGGGCGCGCTAGCAATTCTTTGCTAGTTCCGACCGCGATTAGAGATTAGATTAATGATTATTTTGGTAAAGGCTAGATATGAACGGAGTTCCGTGTCGAGATAAGGGTTAAGAGTGGGATTCCTTTTCCCTCCAGAAACCCTAATCTACACGCATCACCGTCGTTCTAGTTCTAAATCTATTAATGGATAAAAAGGGTAACTTTTAATTAATCGTCCATAACTACTAAATCCTAACGAACCCTACAAGCCTTCTTATTATATTTACTACATCTTTAAAATAATCTAGATCTATATTTTACATTCTTGTTTAACGTAGATCTAGAAACCATTCTATAAAATTCTTTATCCCTCCTCTCTTTCTCAACACATCTAAAGTAAAAGTAAAAGGTTCCACGTTTCCCAGAGGACGACCCGTACTCATCTCGGTCTAGCTACACGCGACACCGTTCTGATTGCGGTTACACTACAAACAAACATTTTTTCGAATCAATCAGTGGCTTAGCAAACCGGGTTAAGATCTTGTTGACTAAGGCTTTTGACTTCATGAGCCGTAAGGGTCTCATAAAGGTATTTCTCCCTACAAGTCGTGAGGATCTTGTAGGTGCGTTTTCTCCTTAGGGGTCGTCAGGACCCCTAAGTGCGTTTTTTCTTATAAGTCGTAAGGATCTTACAAGAGTGTTTTCTTCTTATAAAGTCGAGAGGACTTACAAGTGTTGTTCACCATACGATGATATCCCTCGTTGCTGGTGGGACTCTGTTGGGGAGATGTTTGTTTGTGCCCGTGAATTATATACAAGGGCCGGAATTGGACCACCTGTAGGGCAATCTGGAGAATGTGATGGCTTAAGAACATGTTCAGATCCCTGTAGCTTAAGGCTTTTGAATCCAATGAGCCGTGAGGGTCTCATAAGGGAATTATCCTTACGAGTCGTGAGGATCTCGTAAGTGTAACTTCTCCTTAGGAGTCATGATTCCTAAGTGTGTTGCTCCTTTGTGAGTCATAAGGATCTCACGAGGGTAATTTTTCCTTTACAAAGTCAAGAGGACCTTGCAAGTGTTTTTTAACGAGATTGCGCCCTTTCGGGTTTTCACAAACTCGCCGATAGCCCTGCTGTTTTTACTCACGGAGCCCTGATTGAATGATTTCGGATTGTGTAGTTGGAAAAAAATATGTAGAAATCACAACCAAAAATATTTTGACCGCAATCAATAACGGTGTCGGATGTAGCGCGTTAGTAAGTGTGGATCGTCCACAGGGAAAGTGTAATCGTTCGTGTTTCGATTTAGATGAGTTGAAACTTTAAAGAAAAGAGAAACAAATAATTCATGATTTGTAAATTGAATTTCAAGAATTAGAAAAATCTAGATCTAAGAAAACATTAAAATCAAGAATTGAGATGTGATGATTTCCAATCCAAATATCAAGAATCGAAGTGAGGCTCGTAGGAATCGATCGGATCTATAGATATGATGAAATCTAGCGATTACGTATTCTTATCCATCGATGAATTGATACTAGATCGATGATGGTCAACGAGAATTAGGGATTTCTTGTGAGACTAGGGTTTCAACATCTATCCCTTGTTCCTTCGTCGATATCATTCACATTCTAGCCTCTAGTAAATTCAAGAATCGATCGTGGATCCCTAATTTCGAGCGATCACAATCAAGAAAGCAGCGCAACGAAACTAGGTCGTCGATTCTTTAATTTGCTAGGGTTTAAAAAACTCGTAGGACTTAAGAATCGTTTTAAGATTTGTTACATCATCATTCTATTGATCGTCTCGACTCCTTTACGAGCGGAGTTTTACTCAAACATCACAACAAGAACCACAATCACAAATTGAGATCGAATCATGATGCAAGAATTTAAAGAAAGCAAGATTAATGAATTTCACCTTTTATTTATCAACAATTCTGTTACAAATCGCTCAAGAACTACAAGAGGAAGAACTCGATCGTCGATTTGGCTTCGCTCGTCTCCGTGAGTCGCGGATCGGCTTGGATCACTTGCTCGATTGAAGATCGGCTCCGCTCCTAAAAGGTTGAAGGATTCTTGCTTGAATGGTACTCGAGATCTTGAATTTGGCTTGGATTTTGGATTAGGGTTTGAGGCACAAGTTGTGTCACTCAACTTGTGTTAGAAATGGGGGAGATGAGAGATTAATGAACAACCTTTAACCCTAGATCTAGGCTCCCTTTTATAGACCTCACAACCCTACATCTAGAATTCAAAATTTGAATTTCCCTCCAAAAGTTTGTTATAGGGAGAGGCTTCTAGAAGAAGTTAGTTGGAGGGATGCTTCTAGAAATGGTTTGTTAGGCCGAGCCTTCTAGATGAAGCCACGTGTAGAATCTGGAGTCTTCTGGAAGCTTGGCCACTGAATATAAGCACAAGGGGAAAAATTGAGCCGCTGACGTCATCATATTGCCGCGGATCCACGGCACGTGCCTGCTCCGGCCGCGGATCCGCAGTCACGTGAGGGAGGTACTGTGCAAGTTTTCTTCTGGTGCTTTGGGCTGACTTTGGGGTATTTATCTGATATGTTGAATTGTGTAATTCCCTCTGTATTAATTCCAGATCAAACATCTTAGACTTGGCGTAATTTTGATCAGCTCTTTTTCCAATTTTGGCTTTGTTCCTGCAATTTCCTGCATAATTTCTCGAGACAAGAGTTGCACTATACAAGAATGATGCGATGCAATGATAAACAGTCAATTTCCCTTAAAGTACCGGTTTTAAAGTATAACACATGCAATCTGGTATTTTACGAATATTTTGCTAATATGTGCTATATGAATGCCGAACATCTCTAGATGAATGCAATTGATAGGGAAATTGACGTGTTAAAAATACATTATTTTCGACTGATCAAATTCCCCCAAACTTATTTTCGGTCTTCTCGAGCGAATTATTTTATTAAAAAGAGAAGGAGAAAATAAAGAAAAAGAAAAACTAACTAGCACACTTTCGTAGGCAACACGATTGCACTGAGCACGTGCAACAAGCCTTTATACCTCTAGGTGTCCCTAGTAGGAGGAGTGTTGTCTCCTGAGGGTTTTCAGCGGATTGCACCCACAAAATCCAATAATAAAAGGAAAATCATGAATATTACATTTAAAGAAAAGAATTGTAAAAGAAAAGCCTTGAAAATTAGGGTTTCCAACTAAGCTAGCTTTTCGGTTGTCATGAGCCCTATCTTAATAGTCATGAAAAGATGTTAGAAATCACATAACCCCTCAATAAAACATCGTCTTATTCTTCATTCCTATCTTTCTTCCAAACATCGATCATATAACCCTACGTGTGTGTAAAGAACATCCCTACACCCGGAGAATTCAATTCAAGCTATCATACTCTTGTCCATCAGCCTCAGTACTTTTTAATTAATGAATATTTAGATAAATTTGCTCACACACTTTCATGCGACCGTTAATACTTCTTGAGGTACTAATCGACCGATTACTCATATGCTTGCTTATTAGGTGTATTTTCCTCGTCTTGCACCACCTAAGGCTTAGCAGTAACTCCCAGACCAGTTGGCCTTAGGGCACTAGGTGAAGAGGCACCCTCGCTATATTTTTTTATTGCTGCCTTGGCGATAACAAAACCGGTGTTTATTTTTCTCACCATTTTTATATTTTATTCAATTTTTATTTCCTTCATACTTTGGCTTTTAGACAAGAGCATTTCAAGGTATCCTCTACTATCCCGAGTTTCAAGACGTGTGTAAGTACGAATAGCAGGGTATCAACGTTCAAAATGTTTGGCTTCCAGAATAGGAACTATTTTTCAGACTTATTTTTATCCTCAGATTAGTGACTTCCTTCATCTTACTAACCCTTGGGACAACGGCTCATAACTACTTATTACTAGTTCGTTTAAGAAAACTTCTAATTTTCTTGGTTTTCTTAAATTTTTCTAATCTTTTGGATGTAATTTTTCACTATCTAATCTTTTATTATCTTATTTATGTACAAAAATATTTTTATTTTATTTTATTTTTTTGAAAATTTTTAAATTTTTATAGGTTTTTCAAAATGTTTTGTGCTTATGCAAAGTGATATGCAAATGATGCGAAAATAAGCACAAACCTCCCCCAAACTTGTTTTCAACAGTGTCCTCACTGTTGCCAACCGCTATATCTCGAAAAACCTGTAAGCTTGGGAGGAAATTTATTAACGGGGGCAAAATATTTAAGTGAAGAACCTCCCCCAAACTTATATTTGGCTCAAAATTTTGTAAATTTTTTTCTTTTCAAGAGCTCGAAAAAATGACCCCCCCAAACTTGAGTTATGCAATGTTAATCTTTTGAAAATCACATGAGGGGGTCAAAAATCATTGGTCGATGCCAAGCTTTGCAAAGACCGAAAATCAACACCAACCATTCGAAAATTTTATCAATGCAGTGCTCGGGTTGGTGGAAGAAGAAGTGGGGAAAGGGTAAGTGGTGGAATAGAATGTGTGTGCGTCTCATTTTGGAGAGACGATACAGTGAATGTGACGGATTACTCGCATTCTTTTTACAGTCCAGAAGAAGGGGTAGAGGTTCAATTTCAATGTTTGGGAGATGATTCATCTCAACACCCGTGTCATTCAAAAATGCGAGTTCATCAGCGAAGATTTCCTCAAAAGTTCCATCAATACCCCGAGAAATAATGTCATCACAAAGCACGGGGTGATCTTCAGACTCTAAAAGCAGTTCATAATCGGTGTTAGTTGTTGACCCGGACATCTCGGTGGAAGAGTCCGTATGTGTATGATACATAGTTGGGTCAAACAACAACGTATGAAAAGAGTCAAGATCGGTATCATGAGGATCATCAAATTCGCTGCTGTCGACATCCATTAAGTCGACAGAACAGACCTGAGCAGTAGGTTCGGAGGGTACACTTCCCAATTTGTAAATGTTCAGTTCAATTGACCTATTCCCGAAGGATAGGGTCATAGAATCATTTCTACAGTTGATGATAGCATTGGAAGTGGCCAAAAAGGGGCGACCTAAAATCACCGGAATTTGATTCCGTGGGTTTGCTACAGGCTGTGTATCAATTACAATAAAGTCCACAGGGAGTACGAATTCCCCGATTTTTATTAACACATCCTCCAGTTCACCCCTATGTTTGGTGATAGATCGGTCAGCCATCTGGAGAGTTATGCTCGAGGGCTTTAACACTCCGATACCTAGTTACTCATAAACCGAATATGGAAGCAAGTTAACACTAGCGCCAAGGTCTAATAGAGCACGGTTGATGTGTTTTTCCCCAATAGAAATAGAAATAGTAGGACAGCCAGGGTCCTTACGTTTCCTCGGTACTTGTTGGGGGAAAGCCGTGTCTACAGTCTTTGCCATGAATATCTTCTTGGGCACTTGAGTCTTCCTCTTCCTAGTGCACAAGTTCTTAAGGGTTTTCGCATAGGACGGAACTTGTTGGATAGCATCTAGGAGAGGGATGTTGATGTTAACTTGCTTAAACATGTCCATAATCTTCTCCATATGTGGACTCGATTTGTTAGCCCTTAACCGATTAGGATAAGGTGCTTTAGCAATAAGCGTTGGGTCCATCATAGGAGAAGGAAGTGTGTGTGGACCCGATCCCAGAATAGAAGGGGGGATCGTCTGAGGAGAACTAGAAGAGATGGGCTGAGGTGGCAAGCCTTGAGGGAAACGGAGAATAGGCTCGCAAGAAGGTGGTGGGGTAGAAGAACTGGGGTTAGAATTAGAAGTAGAAGTGGAAGGAAAGGTCTCAGCCGGGGTATCTTCGATATATTTTTCAGTGTCATCAATCTCTTCCCCAACGTGTTTGTCAAGCACTCTTCCAGATCTCAACGTGATTGCATTCACATGAGGTGAATAGCCAGGATTGGGCAAAGGTTGAGCTGGAAGTTTCCCTTTCTCTCTTGCACTCATTTCGGCTTTTAGTTGTGCAATTTGTGCTTCCATCGATTTGATATTCTCATTTTGAGAGAAAATGATCTTCATCACATTCTCGACGGAAGATTGCAAACTTATCGTCCCTTGGATGGATTTTTTCATGAAAGTATCCAAGGTTTGTGCTAGTGCAGATGTATTATCAGTACCGGTCAATTGCAAAGAGTTTTCATATGGTGCAAAAGTGTTGGCCGGATTTTGGAAGTTTTGTGATTGGAAGGAGTGCTGACTCAATTGAAGTGGTGGTTGTTGTTGTGGTGGAGGGACCCTTTGGAAATTGTTCTGGGTTGGAACCGTGTTTTGAGATTGTGATTGGTTCCAAGCAAAGTTAGGGTGATTCCTCCAACCCTGATTATATGTGGAAGAATATGGATCGTTTCTAGGTCTTTGAAATGCGGCATTGGTATGCTCGTGACCTTGAAACGGAGAATTTCGTGGACATTCTTCCGTCAAATGAGAAGGATCAGAACAGCATCCACATACAGTTTTGGAGAGTGACATTTGATTTATGGCGGCGGCTAAAAATTTGTTTTCCATAGCGTCGAATTTCTTGTGTAAAGCTGAAATTTCCGCTCTAACTCCTATGGAAATATCATTGTCATCCCTAGACGATTGACTCACACCCTCCCACTGTAAAGATTTTTCAGCGAAATCTTCTAGAAATTTCCAGGCTTCCCCATCATCTTTAGTCATGAAGTTGCCTTGACACATGGATTCAAGAGTCTGTCTTGTGTTAGGATTAATGCCCTCATAAATGATTCTGCACAGTTCCCATCTAGGGATTCCGTGATGTGTACATTGGACTAACAGATCCTTGAAGCGTTCAAGACATTTTGAAAATGGTTCATTTGGAAGCTGGGTGAATTGATTTATTTCGCTACGGACTCGAGCTGTCTTATGATGTGGGTAGAATTTCTTAAGGAATTCTTTGACGAATTCTTCCCAATTTGAAATGGAATGTGCGGTAGTGTTATACAGCCACTTCTCGGCTATATCGTACAAGGTAAAAAGGAGAAGACGTGGACGCATAGCATCCATAGAAAGCTGTGAGGTACCCATCATTGTGCATACATTTTCAAATTTGGTGATAAAGGCATATGCGTCTTCAGTCTCGAGACCGTGAAATTTTGGTAGAAGGTTGATGTATTGGGGTTTAATTTCAAAATTTTCCCCGTTGGCTGGTGGAATGGAAAGACAGGTCGAAAGAGGACCTCGTGTAGGATAGCACCTCTCTTGGAGAGAGATGCGGGGTGGATTCTGCGCACCAACGGACGGCGGCAGAGTAGTGGTAAAGAAGTTCGATGGAGATGGATCCATCGATGTGGGTGTGGTGGTGGGTAAAGAAGAGGTAAATGTAGAAATACCGACTTTTGGGTCGATGGGGGAAACGCGGACTAAACGGGCACTAGAATCCCGTGTCCAGCCTATCTTGCACTAAAAAGGGTTAGTACAAGTGGCAGCGTGACTTATAATTAGGAAAATGAATGAATGTGATTGGTGTTTGTTTTGAAAAATGATACGGATTTTTGAAAATATGATGCGATCACAACAAATGCAACAAGCAACCCTAAAATCTAGTGGTCACCTAAGTCAAAGCTCTAGACCGCTCTTAACTGCCAAAAGACAAGTCGCAGGATCAATCCTCCACTGCCTCTTTGTCTCTCCTGTGGCCAGGTAAGTGGGAGGTTCTCCACTACGTAAGTAGTGAGCCTAATTAAGTAACCACTAGCCTTCGACACACTTGCCTTAGACACCACAAAAGAAACGCGGATAAGCAATGAATTACCCACGGCCTTCTCTTGTCCTAAGTGAGCGCGACGGTCCTTAGAGTCATCTCTAGATCTTTTTTAGTTAATGAGGGTAAATGCGGATGCAAGTTTGTGATTTTGGGGGCTTAGGAAGGGTAATGAACTCCCCACCTAATCTAAATTTGGCCGTGCCCCTTAATGTCCGTATTAATATGCAAACAACCAAAAACCAAAAACACGCACAATTTATTTTGCTTTTTGCGGCGCTGCGATTTTTGCAAAGAAGCCTGCAGAAATTTGTTAATTGAGCAGATGAGGGAAGATAAGAAAGTAAGAAGTTTACAGAGAAATTTTGGTGCAGGGATGATGTCAGCACGCGGAGGATCCGCCGCGGGAGCTTGCAAATGCTGCGGAAACGCGGTCGAATGAACCGTTCTCTGCACAAATTTTTAGTCAAATGCTTCTGGTGTTCCCCTTAGCTCTCTGGAGTATTCAGAAAAAAATTTCCACAGCTCTACAAGTTCCAGATTTCCTCGCAACAAATCACAACAACACGTTTAGGGTTTGCGCAATTTTTAATCTCAAAAAAATGATAGATGGAATAAACTTTTCAACTCAAATTTCAAAAACGAACAATTAGCGCACTATCCCCGGCAACGGCGCCATTTGATTGAATGATTTCAGATTGTGTAGTTGGAAAAAAATATGTAGAAATCACTACCAAAAATATTTTGACCGCAATCAATAACGGTGTCGGATGTAGCGCGTTAGTAAGTGCGGATCGTCCATAGGGAAAGTGTAATCGTTCGTGTTTCGATTTAGATGAGTTGAAACTTTAAAGAAAAGAGAAACAAACAATTCATGCTTTGTAAATTGAATTTAAAGAATTAGAAAAATCTAGATCTAAGAAAACATTAAAATCAAGAATTGAGATGTGATGATTTCCAATCCAAATATCAAGAATCGAAGTGAGGCTCGTAGGAATCGATCGGATCTATAGATGTAATGAAATCTAGCGATTACGTATTCTTATCCATCGATGAATTGATACTAGATCGATGATGATCAACGAGAATTAGGGATTTCTTGTGAGACTAGGGTTTCAACATCTATCCCTTGTTCCTTCGTCGATATCATTCACATTCTAGCCTCTAGTAAATTCAAGAATCGATCGTGGATCCCTAATTTCGAGCGATCACAATCAAGAAAGCATCGCAACGAAACTAGGTCGTCGATTCTTTAATTTGCTAGGGTTTACAAAACTCGTAGGACTTAAGAATCGTTTCAAGATTTGTTACATCATCATTCTATTGATCGTCTCGACTCCTTTACGAGCGGAGTTTTACTCAAACATCACAACAAGAACCACAATCACAAATTGAGATCGAATCATGATGCAAAAATTTAAAGAAAGCAAGATTAAAGAATTTCACCTTTTATTTATCAACAATTCCGTTACAAATCGCTCAAGAACTACAAGAGGAAGAACTCGATCGTCGATTTGGCTTCGCTCGTCTCCGTGAGTCGCGGATCGGCTTGGATCACTTGCTCGATTGAAGATCGGCTCCGCTCCTAAAAGGTTGAAGGCTTCTCGCTTGAATGGTACTCGGGATCTTGAATTTGGCTTGGATTTTGGATTAGGGTTTGAGGCACAAGTTGTGTCACTCAACTTGTGTTAGAAATAGGGGAGATGAGAGATTAATGAACAACCTTTAACCCTAGATCTAGGCTCCCTTTTATAGACCTCACAACCCTACATCTAGAATTCAAAATTTGAATTTCCCTCCAAAAGTTTGTTATAGGGAGAGGCTTCTAGAAGAAGTTAGTTGGAGGGATGCTTCTAGAAATGGTTTGTTAGGCCGAGCCTTCTAGATGAAGCCACGTGTAGAATCTGGAGTCTTCTGGAAGCTTGGCCACTGAATATAAGCACAAGGGGAAAAATTGAGCCGCTGACGTCATCATATTGCCGCGGATCCGCGGCACATGCCTGCTCCGGCCGCGGATCCGCGGTCACGTGAGGGAGGTACTGTGCAAGTTTTCTTCTGGTGCTTTGGGCTGACTTTGGGGTATTTATCTGATATGTTGAATTGTGTAATTCCATCTGTATTAATGCCAGATCAAACATCTTAGACTTGGTGTAATTTTGATCAGCTCTTTTTCCAATTTTGGCTTTGTTCCTGCACAATTTCTCGAGACAAGAGTTGCGCTATACAAGAATGATGCGATGCCATGATAAACAGTCAATTTCCCTTAAAGTGTCGGTTTTAAAGTATAACACATGCAGTCTGGTATTTTACAACTGTTTTGCTAATATGTGCTATATGAATGCTGAACAGCTCTAGATGAATGCAATTGATAGGGAAATTGACGTGTTAAAAATACATTATTTTCGACTGATCAAGCCCTTTCCAGTTTTATCCATACCCATTGTTAGTGTATATGCCCTAGAGGCCATTTCTGTATCATACTAGTTTGTATATTACTTAATGGAAGCTTGGGATATTCACCTTGTATAGACAATCTTGCTCAAAATAGTAGTATGCTACTTGGTTTGTTTCTACTTTAATGTGTACATGTGTTTATTTTAGTATATCACCTATACACATTAGTGGAGCCCTTAGGATCTTTGCTTGATTACCAGCGTTGTGATGGCAGTCACACTCGTGGGGGCTGGGTAATCCACAAGCACATCCTTATGCAGGTCCCTAGTCGTAGGACTATCGAGACAGGGCATCGATACTCCGGAGTAGACTAGCATATGCGCTTCTCATCCCAGCAGGGGAGACGGTCTGTCCCACAGCCGTCAGTACGTCGTACTTGAGATAGTATGCGGGTGCTCGTTAGGTTACGAGTACACTGGACAGGACTCATCGGGAACTGTTGGTTGGTACTATACCTATCGTCAGTTATCAGTTCCCAGGTGACATGAGTACAACTTAGTCCGCTGACTTGATACGGTCACTTCGCCTCGAGTGTGTTCCCACTGTACTTAGATTACTACCCTACCACGGCTCAAAGGAGTCGTGCAAACAGGTAGTAGTTGGGTGCAGTCCCGAAGCACTTAGAGGCAGTGACGGTTAGACAGGATTCGTCTCTCCCGGTATTGGGGGTTGATATCGCGCTGTGTCTAGGAGAGCCATTACACAAAGTCCCTGGCCAGGGCAAGAGAGATATACTGGTAGGTTTCCAGTGTTATCTCAGGGTGTTATGGGCTACACTCTGACACGACTTGTACCGCTATTAGGGGACTGATGTTTACCGCCCTCCTAGTCCCGCCATGCGATATTCTCAGACGAACAGACCGGACTGTACGCAGATTGTCACATTCAGGCTCAATAGGAGTTCAGATGGGTTTCACCTCGTCCGTCTTCTTATCGGCATCTAACTGGGGGCCGTTACACACAACCAGTGCCGCTTGCGGTCTGTGGTTAAACCCACTGCCAGCATAGTGTCGAGTCTTTAGAGTCCCACACAGAGAGCTATTTGCCTTTAGGCAAAAGAGTAGAGATCGCATGGTTTTGCGACAGGGTTCGGTCACATCCATGCACTTGTGCACGTTTAGTGTCCGGGAAGTTAACAATAGCGGGCTTTGGTTTAAGCCAGATCCTAGTGTATGTTTTGGGATTGGTTTTATCTCGTTTGTATTCGTGTTCCTCGGGACGCAGATGCGGGTGTGTATGCACAGTTAACAGAGAGACAAAGGCAGAGGATTCTCATTAGGGTTGTTGACTGTTGACTTTTGCTAAACCCTAATGAGAATAAGAAATATGATTAACAATAATATTAATTAAGTATTATTGTGACATGGTTGTTGATGGTTGACTTTGTTGACTTGTTGACTTAGTTGACCGGTTGACTAGGTTGGACTTGTTGACCATCATCATGACAATGGCTATCATTTCTTGGCATTGACATTGGCTTGCTTATTTCTTCACACATTGCATTTAATGCAAGAAATGATATGGCCACTTGATATGATAACAACCATCACATAATACTCAATTATTATTATGTGTTATGATGATTTTGGATTATGAGAGCTTGGATGGCAAAAGTCTTGCTCATTCTTTCATTTCATTTCTCTCTCATGCTTGAGCTCTCCCTCTTCCTCTTGCTCTCTCTCTAGTTCATGGTTCACTTGTCTCATGTGTTGAGAAGCAAGAACCATAGAGATAAAAACCCAACACACTCCTCTACTCATCCTAGCACACAAAGTCTAGCAAGCCAAGTGTTCTAGTTTCCTCTTGTTTGAGGTTGAAGCCAAAGGTAGAAGCTTTCAGGTGGATCCATCTTCGGCATAAAGAGACGACGAGGAGAGAACCTTCCGACCACCGCAAGGAGTTGAAGACGAAGGAGTTAAAGTTAAGGTATAACCCCCTAACCGAGTAGGTAAAACTCTTGTTAGGATTGTTAGATAGTTGTTTAACAAAGATCCGTATTTTGAGTCCATGTTACCACCCTAGAAAAAATCGTTTTTCATCATTTCCGCAAGCCCGTAAGTACCGGGAGAGGTAACGTGGACTTACAGTGGTATCAGAGACAGGTTAAACACTATCTAACATGTTAGCAAAGTAACTAGAAGTTCGATCGGAGAAAAATTCACGAAACACGCCCGAAAAGTATAGTTTCTGCCGATTTTTTTTCTTGTTCAAAAAATAATAAATCTTACACTAAAAATCGGCTCAGGCTTTTTATAACACACTGTAGAAAACTGGTCTAGGGACTCGGTCAAACCGCCGCGGAACCGCGGCAGGAGCATGCTCCCGCCGCGGATCCGCGGCCAAGTTGACTCGGCCGTGGGCGAATTTTCTTGCAGTGTGGTCAGTGGGGTGTTTTGGGATTTTACAATATGTTTTTTCTGCCCAGATTTTCCAGAAAGCAAAATTTGTTTTTGGGGCTTAAAAATCCGTATTTTGATCGAACTTCTAAAGACTTAAGCTAACGGGTTATATCTGTGATGTGATATATGTATTGAACGTCTGCTAATCGCTATACTTCGATTAGTGGGGGTTATACATATCTGTGATCTGTAATGTTGATGGTATGTGTATAGGAATTCATTGGATTGTCGCGGATGAATAGCCGGGGGGTTGTGAGATGAGAGTTTTCTTTTTCTTTCAATTCATGTAAATTTCTAATTGATGTAATATTATTTATATGGCCGCACAACCGGGATGGGGTTGTAGCCGTCATTGTATAATTTCTTTTACTGTTTTTGCTCCTAGGATAGACCCAAGGTGGGGTGCACAAACTACCGAGTATCTCGAAGTGCCGAGTGGCCTACTCACAGTGTTGAGGGAGGTTGCTTCGCTTCGGGTGCTTGGCGGGTAGTTTGCCGCACCCGTAGGGGTCTAGGGTGGGGTCTTAGCTATTCATCGCGACCGTGTAATCCGCTCTTCGTTACAGGCTCGTACGGATTGCGGATTCCTAGTATATCCAATGTGTTCATCTGTGATCTGGAATGGCTATCATTGCATGTGACGAATGTGTATATCTATATATGATATCTATTTAGGCGTTGCTTATGTTTTGCATCCGCGCTAGTCCAGCCCCCTCTCTGTCGTTAGTTAAGTTACCTAACGGGTAATGACGGGGCCCCGTAGCCAATACGGATGGCATAAGCGTACGTCAAATTTTCGTTGTTTTTTGCAATGGTAGGATTAAATGATGGGACGCATTAAATTAATGCAAGAAAATAAACCAAAGTTGAGTCGTTGGAACACTTTCAAAACCACTCGGTTTCTTTTCAAAAACAACTTTTAAACGCGGAGCTTAAGCCACTCCTTTTAAAAGCTATCTCGTTCCATCGATTATATCAAGTTCACTACGTTCACGGTTTCGCCAAAACCATTCGTAGCCCTCCGTCGTTTCGCATGGATAGTCAATAGTATTCAAGCTATGTTTGTTTTCCAAAGTCAAGGCATAGTGATTGGTAGCTATTGGGTATTCATGTGCAGCATAGATAGATGTGTTGGTTTGGGACAGTCGTACTGCCTTGTTGGCCAAAGTCAAGGGTAGGTACGGGTGGGTTCAAATTAACCTGGAGAATGACGGGTAGAACTTGACATGTGACTTATGATTTGTTGGCCAAAGTCAAGGTCATAAGATCAGGGGGCAAAAATCCACATCGGGAGTTTCAAAAGAACTGAAACTTGCTAGCGCTGCATACCATTTGGAGTGTGATGATTCTGGTAGGATTCCTTCAGTTTTGTCACGCAATGATATTTGGATCCCGATCCTACTGTGAGTATATGCTACTCCTCGGGAAATTTCTCACTTAACGATCAATGCTATAAACCAAGTAGGTGTCTAGAAAGGTGTTAGCGGGGATACTCCCACAGGGAAAAGAGGTTTTTTAATTAAGGAACTTCCCGAAAGCGTTGGAAAACCTCCCTCGAAGTAACACTAGCCTGGCTGAACGGTTAAGCAAGTATTGTACGATGAGATTGATCCTGACTAATTCTTCCTTTTTGGTTTGAGGAGGGATTCGAGAGACAGTGGGAGCCATCCTGTTTAGACAAATTAAAAACCACTCTAAACTTGCAAGAGCATCATGCTAAAGTGTTTCTTCTCTCTCTCCTAATTTCAGCGACCAAACATCATGACTGGACTTAAGTTACTACTAGATAAAAACATACTGACAGGGCCAAACTACAAAAATTGGCTCAGGAATGTCAAAATGGCAATCACTTATGACAAGTTGGGGTATCTCCTTACCACCAAAGCTCCCCCTGTCCCAGGTCCCAAAACCAGCGTCGCGGATAGGGAAATCCGTAAGACCTGGGAAATCGATTGCGTGAAGGCCAAGTGCCTCGTGCTTGCCTCTATGGACAATGAACATCAGAGGAGGCACGAGAATATGGACCTTGAATCCATATTTCTCCATACAAAAGAACTGTATGGAGAGCAATCCCGTATTGCCAGATACGAAGTCTCGAAAAAGCTGTTTTCGGCGAGATTGGCCATCGGATCATCGGTAGCGGAACACGTGTTTAAGATGATTGGCTTCATTGAGGAGCTCGCGGACCTTGGGACCACGTTAGAGAATGAGCTCTACACGGACTTGATTCTCCAGTCCCTTCATTCCACTTACGCCCAGTTTATCCTGAACTTCAACTTACAAGAAAAAGAAGTTGAACTTTCAGAACTCCTCAACATGCTGAGGAGTGCAGAGGGCACCCTATAGAAAGGTAGGGAAACATCCACTTTGTTTGTAGGAGGATCTTCCTCTTCTAGGTCCAAGGCGAAAGCCAAGGGAAAGAAGAAGAAAGCCCCCGCCAAACCAAGGGGTGGTGTTAGTAAAGTGGATACGAAGGGAAAGACAAAGGCAACAAAGGTAGCAGGAAAGCTTGTGGGAAAGGAAGAATGCTTTTACTGTCATAAGAGTTGACACTGGAAAAAGGATTGCAGGGCTTAGAAGGCCAGAACCCAGGATCTGAAGCAAGTTGCGGCTTCAGCTTCAGGTGTGTATGTTATTGAAAACTGTCTATCAATAAACTCTACATCCTGGGTATTGGATACCGGATCAGGATCTCATTTCTGTAATTCTTTACAGGCACTGAGAAGGCGTAGGGTTTTGAAGGCAGGTGACATGACCCTAAGAGTTGCAAACGGAGCTGGCATGGATGCTGAGTCCGTGGGGGACTATCACCTGGGGTTGTCAGATGGACACGTTTTGGTTTTGCGTGATTGTTATTTTGTACCCAATGCAACCTGTAATATCATATCTGTATCTTTATTATCTAAAGAAGGTTATGAATTAGCATTTGTAAGTAATGTTGTGAACATTCACCTTAATCAAGTTTTGATTGGGTCAGGTACATTAAGCAATGGTATATACGTATTAAACCAACCACAAATTTTCAATGTCCAGAATACACACAAAAGAAAGTCTCCGGAAACAAATCAGGCTTTCTTATGGCATTGTAGACTGGGTCACATCAATGAGAGAAGGTTGACGAAGTTACATACAGAAGGTTATTTAGATCCATTCGAATATCAATCATATGCAACTTCTCAATCCTGTCTCGAAGGAAAGATGACAAAGACTCCGTTCACTGGACACGGAGTAAGAGCGAGCGAGCTCATGGGACTCGTACACAGCGACGTGTGCGGTCCAATGCCTACGCATGCACGAAGCAGTTATTCTTACTTCATTACTTTTACGGATGACTTTTCAAGGTATGGATATGTCTTCTTAATGAAACATAAATCCGAAGCCTTTGGAAAATTCCAGGAATATAAGAATGAAGTAGAAAAACAAACAGGCAAAAGTATCAAGACACTAAGATCTGATCGAGGTGGTGAATACTTAAGTGCCGAGTTCCTGGATTACTTAAAAGAGAATGGAATTCTCTCTCAGCTTACACCTCCATACACTCCGCAACATAACGGTGTATCAGAGAGACGGAACCGGACCCTATTGGATATGGTACGTTCTATGATGAGTAACGCTGAGTTACCGTGATCATTCTGGGGATATGCACTAGAATCAGCTGCATACCTTTTGAACCGAGTTCCAACTAAGACTGTGCCTACCACACCATATTAGATGTGGTGTGGGAAGAAACCCTATCTTAAGCACATTAAGACATGGGGATGTCCAGCTTTTGTCAAAAAGCAGCATGCGGACAAACTCGAGACACGCTCAGTACAGTGCAAGTTTGTGGGATATCCAAAGAACTCCAAGGGATATTTCTTCTATTACGAAGAGGAACAAAAGGTTTTTGTTTCTCGTCATGCCCACTTCTTGGAAACTGAGTTTTTGGAAAATCGGATAAGTGGGAGCGCAATAGAACTGGAAGAAATTCCAGAACCACGAGCTATTACTGAAAGCTTAGTAGAACCAGAGGGTTCGAAAGATCAGGACATTCCTGTGCCGCTCCGCAAGAGTAGTAGGCAGTCTCATCCGCCCGAGAGATACTACGGTTTTCTCATAGACGGGGATAGAGAGGATTGCATCATTGATAGTGATGAGCCGATTAGCTTCCAGCAGGCCATTCAGAGCGTTGACTCGGTAAAATGGCTGGATGCAATGCGGACCGAAATGGAGTCCATGTACACCAACAAAGTATGGACGTTGGACGTTGCTCCATATGGGGTAAAACCCGTAGGATGCAAGTGGATCTTCAAAAGGAAGATTGGTGTAGATGGACAGGTTGAGACCTATAAAGCTAGACTTGTTGCAAAGGGTTTTTGTCAAAGACCTGGTTTGGACTATGACGAAACCTTTTCTCCAGTGGCTATGCTGAAATCCATTCGGATCCTTCTTGCTATTGCTGCCTTCCACGATTATGAGATTTGGCAGATGGACATAAAGACCGCTTTTCTAAATGGAAATTTAGAGGAGTGTGTCTATATGGACCAGCCAGAGGGTTTCATTCAGAGTGGGAGCAGCGGAAAGATGTGCAAGTTGCTTAAGTCCATCTATGGACTAAAGCAGGCATCGCGGAGTTGGAACATCTGTTTTGATGAGACGGCCAAAGAATTTGACTTTATCAAAAATCTAGATGAACCATGCATCTATAGTAGATTTGTAGCAAGAACTGTCGTATTCCTCGTATTGTACGTGGATGACATTCTTTTGATAGGAAATGACATTCCTATGCTACAATTTGTCAAGGGATTCTTGTCACACAGGTTCTCCATGAAAGACCTGGGTGATGCCTCTTACATTCTGGGGATCCGGATCTATAGTGACAGATCCAAGAGGATATTAGGACTTTCACAGTCCAGGTACATCGACACCATACTGAGAAGATTCAGTATGGAAGATTCCAAGCGCGGTAATCTACCGGCTTGTCACGGGATCACCCTCTCCAAGGAGATGTCTCCCAAGACTGATTTGGAAAGGGATCACATGTCTATTATACCCTATGCTTATGCGGTAGGTGTAGGGTTACTAGGCACACTAACGAGGCTCTACAAGGCATCGACCATGCCAAAATTAAATTTTTATGTGCCGAATAACACTAAGCAAGATCGTTAACTAGAGTTTAGGCGAAACTATTAGCAAGTAAACATCTTTACTCTAAAGGGAATACGAAATACAACCTTTGTAGATCGGTCCTTCGCTTCTAAAGCTCCTTGATGAAGTCCCTTCGCTGCGATCAAGGTTCTCCCGGGCTCTTGCATGGCTTCACGACGCGTGGGATGCGACTTTGCTTGAAGTCTCCGAGGCCGAAGATGATCTACGTCGAGAGAATTCCGACTCAAGCTCCTACATCACTAATTTGAGAATTAGTGAAGGAAACACCCTATACAAGAGTGCTAGTCTTGATGAGGATGGAGAAATAGGAAGTGGGTTCTCTTTATAATTTTGTTTCTCACTTTGTTTCTCACTTTGGATCAAACCCTAGTTTTCTTTTCTTTCTTTTCACAAATGAAGAAGAAGAAGAAAAGAAAGAGATGAGGATAATGATCAGGTGAGAAAAGTAACCATGGTGAGTGAGTATCATATACTAACCCTTGTAGAGCCATAACCATAGCTAATTCATTATGGTTGGGTTAAAAGGAATCTAAGGTAAAGACAAACCTGGTAGACTTTGTCAAAGCAAGTTAAGCTTCTACAAGCTTCATGCTCATTCCAAAACTCCACTAATTTTGTAATTATCTTAAATAATCTTAACCCATCATAATTCATAGAATGGTGTATGTCTCATACACACAAGTCATGTGTATCATCAACCATGATACAATATGATAACAAATTTTAACATATATCATATACATGTTAAAATAGTGTGCATGTGAGAAAAACCCTAAAGTGAACAAGTGTTAGCAAATGTAAATTAGTATATCTAATATACAATTATACACTTAATTATTAAATCAACACTTGACTTAATAATCCGGTCATATCTCATATAACCGGCTAACATCCATCGTATCGACTTATCGAATCAACACTTGATTCGATAACCCGGTCATATCATATATAACCTGACCGATACAAAAAGTCGCGAGAATAGAATACGGTATCACATACACGCATTTATTCTTGGTCTCGCACATATCACATACGTGCTCCTATTTCGTTTCGCCTGAGCCAGTAAAACCTCTGTGTAGGACTCTAAAGACTCGTCAATACGCCGGCAGTAGGTGATGATCACATCACGCACCCACAAGCCATCAGCGGTACTAGCTGGACGTAACGGCTACCCGGGTATTGAGCGATCAGAAGATCAGCAAGCAAGCCCGCTCCAACTCCTGTGAAAGCCTATCTGTAACACTTTCCGTACAGTCCGGTCTCCTCGTCTGATTTGTCGCATATCAAGTCTAGGGGTGGTAAACGTCAGACCCCAATAACCGATAAGTCGTGCCGATGTGAGGCTCATGACGGGTCAAGAAACTACTGGTAACACTTACCAGTAAATCTCTGAACAGCCCTGGCCAGGGACTTCCCTGTTACGGCCAATCGAGCACAGCGCAACATCAACCCCCAATACCGGGAAACACGAAACCCCTCCTATCGCTCATTGCCTCCATGTGACTCGGGACTGTACCCAAAAACCACCGTTTTGCATGCCCTCATGGACGTGGTAAGATGGAAATCAAAGCACAGTAGGAATCACACAAGACTCTATGACGATCTCGGGTCTACAGACTAACCTGCACAAGTGTCACCAGAGAACTGCCATCTGACGTGAGGTATAATACCATCTAGGAGTTCTCGGCGAGTCCGTCCAGTGTACCCAGTCTCCACTGAGCACCCGTATACCATCTCTGATGTCAAACACCAATGGATATGGATCATCCATCGCCCATCTCATGGGTCGAGAAGCGTATACGCTAGTCTACTCTAGTATATCGATGCCCCGTCTCGATACACCTATGACTAGGGACCTTGAAGGATGTACTTATGGACTACCATGTCCCCACTAGTATGATCCACATCATAGTCCAGGTAGTCAAGTACACATCCTAAGGGCTTTACCAACACGTAACTATAAGACAGTATAAAGAGACAAGTATACATGTTAAAGTAAAGAGCAACCAGATAGCATACTATCATGACGAGCAAGAAAGTCCTCTCTATATATGTCCAAGCATCCAATATAATATACATCATCTGTACAATACTGGCCTCTAGGGCATACATACAACTAACAGTAGGCTCTATAATGTATGCGATGTTGTGTACCAGACCAGATGTAGCTTATGCACTGAGTGTGGTAAGCCGGTATCAGTCAAACCCTGGGGAGAAACACTGGATAGCGGTAAAGAACATTCTCAAGTACCTGAGAAGGACTAAGGAGATGTTCTTGGTGTATGGCGGAAAAGACCTCCAGATCGAGGCCTTTGCTGACTCCAGCTTCCAGAGTGACAAGGATGATTCCAAGTCTTTGTCGGGTTATGTCTTTACCCTCAATGGAGGGGCGGTGTCTTAGAAGAGTTCCAAACAGGAAACCTGTTAGTGTTTATGCCCTAGAAGGCCATTATTGTATCATACTAGCTTGTATATTACTTAATGGAAGCTTGGGATATTCACATGTATATAACAGTCTTGCTAAACATGGTAGTATGCTACTTGGTTTTTCTATCTTAATATGTGAGTATACGTATTGATAGAGCTCTTAGGATCTTGCTTGTCTACCAGCGTTGTGATGGCAGTCACACTAGTGGGGGCTGGGTAGTCTACAAGCACATCCTTATTGAGGTCCCTGGTCGTTGGATTATCGAGACAGAGCATCGATACTCCAGAGTAGACTGGTGTGTACGCTTCTCATCCCAGTTGGGGAGATGGTCTGTCCCACAGCCGTCAGTACGTCGTACTGGAGATAGTATACAGGTGCTCGTTAGGTTACGGGTACACCGGACAGGACTCACAGGGAACTGTTGGTTGGTTTGATACCAGTCGTCAGTGAACAGTTCCCAGGTGACATGAGTACAGCGTAGTCCGCAGACTTGACACTGCTACTTCGCCTCGAGTGTGTCCCACTGTTCTTAGATTGCTACCCTACCACGGCTCAAAGGAGTCGTGCAAACAGGTAGCAGTTGGGTGCAGTCCCGAGCACTTGGAGGCAGTGGCGGTTAGACAGGATTCGTCCCTCCCGGTATTGGGAGTAGATATCGTGCTGTGTCAGAGAGCCATTACGCAAAGTCCCTGGCCAGGGCAAGCGAGATTTGCTGGTAGGTTCCAGCAGTTTCTCAGGGTGTAATGGGCTTTACTCCGACACGACTTATACCGCTATTAGGGGACTGACGCTTGCCGCCCCCCTAGGCCCGATATGCGATAGTCTTGGACGAACGGACCGGACTGTATGGAGATTGTCACATCAGACTCAGTAGGAGTTCGGATGGGTTTACTCATCGGCCTTCTTATCGACAACTACCTGGGGACCGTTACGTACAGCTAGTGCCGCTTGCGGTCTGTGGTTAAACCCACTGCCAGCGTAGTAGTCGAGTCTCTAGAGTCCCACACAGAGAGTTTCCTACTCCAGGCGAAACGATATAGAGGTCGCATGGTTTTGCGACAAAGGGTTCGGACGCATACGTGCGTTTACGCACGTACGACTTTCGGACAGTTTTTACCAGTCGGCTTTGGTTTAAGCCAGTTACTGGTATCCGGTTATTGGATTTTTATAGTCTAAAGTTTTTCCGTATTTTTGCGGATCGGAGGGGCGTTCTCGTAATTTTGCGAGAAGCTTCTAGAAGTGGTGACTAAGGAGGTTTAGGTGTCATTTGCATTTAATGAGTTTAGTGAGTCATGAGGGTGATTCATGCATATCATTAATGCATGATAAATGCTTAATGAGTCATGGTTATGAATCACCACTTGATATTTATGAAACTTCATTATTCATCATTTTAGTTTTTCTTTAATGGATGAATTTTAAAGGTTCATATATATTATGATAGATTTACTATTCTCATAATTCTCATTCTCACCTTCTCTCTCCTCAAGCTCTCTCTCTTCAAAAGACTAATCCTCACCCTCATGTGTTGAGATCTAGGATTAGTAAGACTAATCAATCCATAACCATCTCTATATTACACCTAGCTTCTTTGATTAGCAATCCAAGAAGGTTAGTTGCCTCAAGCTTAGAGGTTTAGCTTGGAGTTTTGCTCTCGGGTGGATCGTCTACTACCTAGAGAAGGCCGAGGAGAACAAGGAGATCGTAAAGACGAAGGACTAGTATCGATAGGTATAATCCCTTAACACTATAGTTTAGTATAGCTATGTGATCGGTTATTAGTTGTTTAGCTTCGATTTAAGCGGTTAGTCGATGTTCGTTCCTTAAACTTGATCGTTTTTGTAAATTCCGCCTCCCCATAAGTACTGGGGTGTACTACATCGACTTACAGTGGTATCAGAGCCTCGCTAAACACTAAATAACTTAATCGCAAATTTGTACGAATTTCGAACGGAAAAACGAAACCGGAAAACCCTAAAAAAATGTAAGTTTCTGTCGAATTTAAAACGATGTCAGAAAATTTTTCAGGTGAGTTCAGAGAGCTTGACATGACACCAGTAGAACACCCAAGAAAAACAGTCGACTGAATCGACCAACGCGCCGCGGAACCGCGGCCTCAACCACTGAGTTGCCGCGCTTCCGCCGCCGAGTTGGCGAGTCAGCGGCCGAGTTTTCTTCTGTTGCTTCTCTGTGATATTTGGGGTTTTCTGGAATATTTAATTATTGCTCAGGTTACTGTTTAACAGAGCAGATTTTGGAGCAATATTGATGTTGTTTATTCGATCGAATTGTACAGTATTTGCGTATTGGATTATATCTGTGATTGTTTAATGTGTTCGTAAACCTCCCCCAACTGCTAGTATGTCGGTTGGCAGGGGGTTGCACATTTCTGAAATGGTTATATCTGTTTGTGCATATAAACTGTATTGGACTGTTGTGGTGTATAGCCGGGGTTAGCAATGGGTTATTGATTAATTCATTTGTTGTAAATGTAATTTGTTGTAATATTATTTTCGCGGGGCACTTCCAGGTTGCGGTTGTAGCCACCGTTGTATTATTTCATTTTACTGTTTTTGCTCCTAGGACTGACCCAAGGTGGGGTACACAGACTGCCGGGTGGGTAGTTTGCCGTACCCGTAGGGGTCGAGGGTGGGGTAAACGGCTATTCATCACAACTGTGTAATCTGTCTTTTCTTGCAGGCTCAAAAGAAATACAGATTGCTTGCAAATCCAATATTGTTTATCTGTGTTCTGGAATGAATATCATTGCGTCAGACGAATGTAAAATATCTATATTTATTATAGCTATTTAGACGTCACTTATGTTTTACACCCGCGCTAGCCCAGCCCCCGCTCTGTCGTTAGTTAAGTAACCTAACGGGTGATGACGGGACCCCGTGGCGAATGCGGATGGCATAAGAGGACGTTGTATTTTCGTTGTTTTCTGCAATGATAGGTTAATGATGGGACGCATTATCTATAATGCAAAGTAAAACAAACCATAGTTTAAATCGTTGGAACAATTAAAAGAAACCACTCGGTTAATTTTAAAAACAGATATTTTTAAATGCGGAGATTTAACCACTCCTTTTAAAAGCTATCAGGTTCCTTCGGTTATATCAAGTTCACTACGTTCACGGTTTCGCCAAAACCAGTCGTAGCCCTCCGTCATTTCTTATGAATGGTCAGTAGTATTCAAGCTATGTTTGTTTGGCCCTTAGTCAAGACATAGTGTTTGGTAGCTGCTGGGGTATTCATTTGTTGCATAGATAGATGAGTTGGTTTGGGACAGTCGTATTACTTTGTTTGGCCCTTAGTCAAGAGTATACGGATGGGTTCAAATCAACAGGATAATGATGGGCAAAACTTGACATGTGACTTATGATTTGTTGGCCCTTAGTCAAGATCATAAGAGCATGGGGCAAAAACTTATATCGGGAATTTCTAAAGAAACTGAAATTTGCAAAGAAATGCATACCATTTGGAGTTTGATGAATGTTGGTAGGATTCCTTCAACATTATCATACGATGATATTTGGATCCCGATCCTACTGTGAGTATATGCTACTTATCAGGATATTCGTCGCTTAACGATCAATGCTATAAACCTAGTAGGTGTCCAGAAAAGTGTCAGCGGGGTTACGCCCCCAGAGAAAAGAGGTTATTTAATTAAGGAACTTCGCGAAAGCGTTGGAAAACCTCCCTCGAAGTATCGACACCGGCCTGGCTGAACGGTTAAGCAAGTATTGTACGGTGAGAATAGTCTTGGCTAATTCTTCTTTTATGGTTTGAGGAAGGATTCGAGAAACAGTGGGAGCCATCCAGTTTAGATAAACTAAAAACCACTCTAAACTTGCAAGAGCATCATGCTAAAGAGTTTTCTTCTCTCTCTCCTAATTGCAGCGACCCTGAAAATGACTGGACTTAAGTTACTTTTAGAGAAAAATATACTGACGGGGCCAAACTATTAAGATTGGCTGCGGAATGTCAAGATGGCTTTGACCTATGACAAACTGGGGTACGTCCTCACCGCTACAGCACCTGCTGTCCTTGGTCCCAAATCCAGCAATGCGGATAAGGAAATCCGCAAAACCTGGGATTTAGATTGCGCGAGAGCCAAGTGCATCGTGCTTGCCTCGATGAACAATGAACATCAGAGGAGGCACGAGGATATGTCCCTAGATGGCATATTTCTCCATACAAAGGAACTTTATGGAGAGCAATCTCGTATAGCAAGATACGAGACCTCTAAGAAATTGTTTCGAGCGAGGTTGGCTGTCGGGTCATCGGTAGGTGAACATGTCCTACAGATGATCGGCTATATTGAAGAGCTCGCGGACCTTGGGACGACTTTGGATAATGAGCTCTATACAGACCTTGTTCTCCAGTCCCTTCCTCCCACCTACGCCCAGTTTATCCTCAACTTCAATCTTCAAGGAAAAGAAGTTGAACTTGCGGAACTCCTGAACATGTTAAGGAGTGCAGAGGGCACCTTGCAGAAGGCAAGGGAAACACCCGCTATGTTTGTTGGCGGTTCATCTTCTTCCGGGTCCAAGGCTAGGGCCAAAGGAAGGAAGAAGAAGGCCGCACCCAGACCTAGAGGAGGTGTTAGTAAGGTGGGAAAGAAGGGAAAGAAAAAGTTTACAGCACCGGTAGTTGGCCTGGATGAGTGCTTCCATTGTCACAGGAAAGGGCACTGGAAGAAGGATTGCAAGGCGTGGAACGCCAAGAACCAGGAACCGAAGCAAGCTGTGGCTTCGACTTCAGGTGTGTTTGTAATTGAGAATTGTCTGTCAATCAACTCTGCTTCCTGGGTATTGGATACCGGATCAGGATCTCATATTTGCAATTCATTGCAGGCACTGAGAAACCGTAGAGTGCTGAAAGAAGGTGATATGATCCTCAGGGTTGCTAACGGAGCTAGCGTGGGAGCTGCGTCCGTCAGGGATTATCACCTAGGATTGACGAGAGGACACATTTTGGTTTTACATAACTGTTATTTTGTACCCAGCTTAACGTGTAATATCATATCAGTTTCCTTGTTATCAAATAAAGGTTATGATTTCATGTTTGTAAGAGATGTTGTCAACATCCACCTTAATCATGGTTTGATTGGGTCCGGTACTCTAAATAACGGCATATATGTGTTAAACCAACTCCAAATTTTCAATGTCCAGAACACACTAAAAAGAAAGTCTCCAGATTTAAATAAAGCTTTCTTATGGCATTGTAGACTGGGTCACATCAATGAGAGAAGGTTGACTAAGTTGCATAGAGAAGGATATTTGGACACGTTCGAATATCAAACTTATGACACTTGTCAATCTTGTCTCAAAGGAAAGATGACAAAGACTCCATTTACTGGACAAGGAGTAAGAGCGAGCGAGCTCTTAGGACTCATACACAGTGATGTATGTGGTCCAATGTCTACACATGCAAGAGGTGGTTATTCCTACTTCATTACTTTTACAGATGATTTCTCTAGGTATGGATATGTTTTCTTAATGAAGCATAAATCAGAGGCCTTTGAGAAATTCCTGGAATTTAAGAGTGAAGCGGAAAACCAAACAGGCAAAAGTATTAAGACACTAAGATCTGATCGAGGTGGAGAATACTTAAGTGCCGAGTTCCTAGGTTACCTAAAAGAGAAAGGAATTCTCTCTCAGCTTACTCCTCCATACACTCCACAGCACAACGGTGTATCGGAGAGACGGAATCGAACCCTATTGGATATGGTACGATCCATGATGAGTAATACTGAGTTACCGCGATCTTTCTGGGGTTATGCGCTAGAATCAGCGGCATATCTTTTGAACCAGGTTCCAACCAAGACTGTGCCTACCACACCATATCAGATGTGGAGTGGGAAGAAACCCTGTCTAAAACATTTTAGGACATGGGGGTGTCCAGCTTTTGTAAAAAAGCAGCATGTGGACAAGCTCGAGGCACGCTCAGTACTGTGTAAGCTTGTGGGATATCCAAAGAACTCCAAGGGATATTATTTCTATTACGCAGAGGAACAAAAGGTTTTTGTTTCTCGTCATGCCCACTTCTTAGAAACTGAATTTTTAGAAAATCAGAAGAGTGGGAGCGAAGTAGAACTGGAAGAAATTCCAGAACCACAAGCTGTTACTGAAAGTTTGGTAGAACCAGAGGTTCAAGAAGAACAGAACATTCCCGCACCCCTCCGCAAGAGTAGTAGGCCGTCTCATCCGCCTGAGAGATACTACGGTTTTCTCATAGACGGGGATAGAGAGGATTGCATCATAGATGATGATGAACCTACTGACTTCCAGCAGGCCATCCAGAGCGGCGACTCGGTACGATGGCTAGATGCAATGCGGACCGAGATGGAGTCCATGTACACTAACAAAGTATGGACTTTGGACTTTGCTCCAGATGGGGTAAAACCCATAGGATGCAAATGGATCTTCAAGAAAAAGATTGGTGTAGATGGACAGGTGGAAACCTATAAAGCTAGACTTGTTGCAAAGGGTTTTCGTCAAAGACCTGGTTTAGACTATGACGAAACTTTTTCTCCAGTGGCTATGCTCAAATCCATTCGGGTCCTTCTTGCTATTGCTGCCTTCCATGATTATGAAATCTGGCAGATGGACGTAAAGACGGCTTTTCTGAATGGAAATTTAGAAGAGGGCGTCTATATGGATCAGCCAGAGGGTTTCAATCAGAGTGGGAGCAGCGGGAAAGTATGCAAGCTGCTTAAGTCCATTTACGGACTAAAGCAGGCATCGCGGAGTTGGAACATCTGTTTTGATGAGACAGTCAAAGAATATGACTTTATCAAAAATCCAGATGAACCGTGCATATATAGTAAAGTAGTGGCCAGAAGTGTCGTATTCCTCGTCTTGTACGTGGATGACATTCTATTGATAGGAAATGACATTCCTATGCTACAATCTGTCAAAGGATTCTTGTCACACAGGTTCTCCATGAAAGACCTGGGTGATGCCTCTTACATTCTGGGGATCCGGATCTATCGTGATAGATCCAAGAGGATGTTGGGACTTTCGCAGTCCAGGTATATCGACACTGTACTGAAAAGATTCAGTATGGAAGATTCTAAGCGCGGTAATCTACCGGCTTGTCACGGAATCACCCTCTCCAAAGAGATGTCTCCCAAGACTGATTTGGAAAGGGAACGCATGTCTATTATGCCCTACGCTTCTGCGGTAGGCTCTATAATGTATGCGATGTTTTGTACCAGACCAGATGTAGCTTATGCACTGAGCGTGGTAAGCCGGTATCAGTCAGACCCAGGGGAGAAACACTGGATAGCAGTAAAGAACATTCTCAAGTACCTGAGGAGGACTAAGGAGATGTTCTTGGTTTACGGCGGAAAAGACCTCAGGTTGGAGGCCTTTGCTGATTCCGGCTTCCAGAGTGATAAGGACGATTCCAAGTCCATGTCGGGTTATGTCTTTACCCTCAATGGAGGGGCGGTGTGCTGGAAGAGCTCCAAGCAGGACACCGTTGCTGACTCGACGATGGAAGCGGAGTATATAGCTGCTTGCGATGCCGCAAAAGAAGCAGTCTGGATGAAGAAGTTCCTAACAGAACTTCAGGTGGTTCCTACCATAGTTAATCCAATACCTCTGTATTGCGACAACAACGGAGCTATAGCTTTAGCAAAGGAACCAAGGTCCCATCAGAAGTCCAGACACATCTTGAGGCGGTATCACCTGATCAGGGAGATCATTGATCGTCAGGAGATCGAGGTTCGGAGAGTCGCTTCAGAAGAGAACATTGCTGATCCATTCACGAAGGCCCTTCCTCAGATTCAGTTCGAGAGGCTGCTCGAGATCATTGGTCTGCGATATGCCAGTACATGGCCCTAGTGCAAGTGGGAGATTGTTAGTGTTTATGCCCTAGAAGGCCATTACTGTATCATACTAGCTTGTATATTACTTAATGGAAGCTTGGGATATTCACATGTATATAACAGTCTTGCTAAACATGGTAGTATGCTACTTGGTTTTTCTATCTTAATATGTGAGTATACGTATTGATAGAGCTCTTAGGATCTTGCTTGTCTACCAGCGTTGTGATGGCAGTCACACTAGTGGGGGCTGGGTAGTCTACAAGCACATCCTTATTGAGGTCCCTGGTCGTTGGATTATCGAGACAGAGCATCGATACTCCGGAGTAGACTGGTGTGTACGCTTCTCATCCCAGTTGGGGAGATGGTCTGTCCCACAGCCGTCAGTACGTCGTACTGGAGATAGTATACAGGTGCTCGTTAGGTTACGGGTACACCGGACAGGACTCACAGGGAACTGTTGGTTGGTTTGATACCAGTCGTCAGTGAACAGTTCCCAGGTGACATGAGTACAGCGTAGTCCGCAGACTTGACACTGCTACTTCGCCTCGAGTGTGTCCCACTGTTCTTAGATTGCTACCCTACCACGGCTCAAAGGAGTCGTGCAAACAGGTAGCAGTTGGGTGCAGTCCCGAGCACTTGGAGGCAGTGGCGGTTAGACAGGATTCGTCCCTCCCGGTATTGGGAGTAGATATCGTGCTGTGTCAGAGAGCCATTACGCAAAGTCCCTGGCCAGGGCAAGCGAGATTTGCTGGTAGGTTCCAGCAGTTTCTCAGGGTGTAATGGGCTTTACTCCGACACGACTTATACCGCTATTAGGGGACTGACGCTTGCCGCCCCCCTAGGCCCGATATGCGATAGTCTTGGACGAACGGACCGGACTGTATGGAGATTGTCACATCAGACTCAGTAGGAGTTCGGATGGGTTTACTCATCGGCCTTCTTATCGACAACTACCTGGGGACCGTTACGTACAGCTAGTGCCGCTTGCGGTCTGTGGTTAAACCCACTGCCAGCGTAGTAGTCGAGTCTCTAGAGTCCCACACAGAGAGTTTCCTACTCCAGGCGAAACGATATAGAGGTCGCATGGTTTTGCGACAAAGGGTTCGGACGCATACGTGCGTTTACGCACGTACGACTTTCGGACAGTTTTTACCAGTCGGCTTTGGTTTAAGCCAGTTACTGGTATCCGGTTATTGGATTTTTACAGTCTAAAGTTTTTCCGTATTTTTGCGGATCGGAGGGGCGTTCTCGTAATTTTGCGAGAAGCTTCTAGAAGTGGTGACTAAGGAGGTTTAGGTGTCATTTGCATTTAATGAGTTTAGTGAGTCATGAGGGTGATTCATGCATATCATTAATGCATGATAAATGCTTAATGAGTCATGGTTATGAATCACCACTTGATATTTATGAAACTTCATTATTCATCATTTTAGTTTTTCTTTAATGGATGAATTTTAAAGGTTCATATATATTATGATAGATTTACTATTCTCATAATTCTCATTCTCACCTTCTCTCTCCTCAAGCTCTCTCTCTTCAAAAGACTAATCCTCACCCTCATGTGTTGAGATCTAGGATTAGTAAGACTAATCAATCCATAACCATCTCTATATTACACCTAGCTTCTTTGATTAGCAATCCAAGAAGGTTAGTTGCCTCAAGCTTAGAGGTTTAGCTTGGAGTTTTGCTCTCGGGTGGATCGTCTACTACCTAGAGAAGGCCGAGGAGAACAAGGAGATCGTAAAGACGAAGGACTAGTATCGATAGGTATAATCCCTTAACACTATAGTTTAGTATAGCTATGTGATCGGTTATTAGTTGTTTAGCTTCGATTTAAGCGGTTAGTCGATGTTCGTTCCTTAAACTTGATCGTTTTTGTAAATTCCGCCTCCCCATAAGTACTGGGGTGTACTACATCGACTTACAGTGGTATCAGAGCCTCGCTAAACACTAAATAACTTAATCGCAAATTTGTACGAATTTCGAACGGAAAAACGAAACCGGAAAACCCTAAAAAAATGTAAGTTTCTGTCGAATTTAAAACGATGTCAGAAAATTTTTCAGGTGAGTTCAGAGAGCTTGACATGACACCAGTAGAACACCCAAGAAAAACAGTCGACTGAATCGACCAACGCGCCGCGGAACCGCGGCCTCAACTACTGAGTTTTATCCATACCCATTGTTAGTGTATATGCCCTAGTGGCCATTTCTGTATCATACTAGTTTGTATATTACTTAATGGAAGCTTGGGATATTCACCTTGTATAGACAATCTTGCTCAAAATAGTAGTATGCTACTTGGTTTGTTTCTACTTTAATGTGTACATGTGTTTATTTTAGTATATCACCTATACACATTAGTGGAGCCCTTAGGATCTTTGCTTGATTACCAGTGTTGTGATGGCAGTCACACTCGTGGGGGCTGGGTAATCCACAAGCACATCCTTATGCAGGTCCCTAGTCGTAGGACTATCGAGACAGGGCATCGATACTCCGGAGTAGACTAGCGTATGCGCTTCTCATCCCAGCAGGGGAGACGGTCTGTCCCACAGCCGTCAGTACGTCGTACTTGAGATAGTATGCGGGTGCTCGTTAGGTTACGAGTACACTGGACAGGACTCGTCGGGAACTGTTGGTTGGTACTATACCTATCGTCAGTTATCAGTTCCCAGGTGACATGAGTACAGCTTAGTCCACTGACTTGACACTGTCACTTCGCCTCGAGTGTGTTCCCACTGTACTTAGATTACTACCCTACCACGGCTCAAAGGAGTCGTGCAAACAGGTAGTAGTTGGGTGCAGTCCTGAAGCACTTGGAGGCAGTGACGGTTAGACAGGATTCGTCTCTCCCGGTATTGGGGGTTGATATCGTGCTGTGTCTAGGAAAGCCATTAAACAAAGTCCCTGGCCAGGGCAAGAGAGATATACTGGTAGGTTTCCAGTGTTATCTCAGGGTGTTATGGGCTACACTCCGACACGACTTGTACCGCTATTAGGGGACTGACGTTTACCGCCCCCCTAGGCCCGCCATGCGATATTCTTAGACGAACAGACCAGACTGTACGCAGATTGTCACATTCAGGCTCAGTAGGAGTTCAGATGGGTTTCACCTCGTCCGTCTTCTTATCGGCATCTACCTGGGGGCCGTTACGCACAGCCAGTGCCGCTTGCGGTCTGTGGTTAAACCCACTGCCAGCGTAGTGTCGAGTCTTTAGAGTCCCACACAGAGAGCTATTCGTCTTTAGGAAAAAGTGTAGAGGTCGCATGGTTTTGCGACAGGGTTCGGTCACATCCATGCACTTGTGCACGTTTAGTGTCCGGGCAGTTAACACTAGCGGGCTTTGGTTTAAGCCAGATCCTAGTGTACGTTTTGGGATTGGTTTTATCTCGTTTGTATTCGTGTTCCTCGGGACGCGGATGCGGGTGTGTATGCACAGTTGACAGAGAGACAGAGGCAGAGGATTCTCATTAGGGTTGTTGACTGTTGACTTTTGCTAAACCCTAATGAGAATAAGAAATATGATTAACAATAATATTAATTAAGTATTATTATGACATGGTTGTTGATGGTTGACTTTTTTGACTTGTTGACTTAGTTGACCGGTTGACTAGGTTGGACTTGTTGACCATCATCATGACAATGGCTATCATTTCTTGGCATTGACCTTGGCTTGCTTATTTGTTCACACATTGCATTTAATGCAAGAAATGATATGGCCACTTGATATGATAACAACCATCACATAATACTCAATTATTATGTGTTATGATGATTTTGGATTATGAGAGCTTGGATGGCAAAAGTCTTGCTCATTCTTTCATTTCATTTCTCTCTCATGCTTGAGCTCTCCCTCTTCCTCTTGCTCTCTCTCTAGTTCATGGTTCACTTGTCTCATGTGTTAAGAAGCAAGAACCATAGAGATAAAAACCCAACACACTCCTCTACTCATCCTAGCACACAAAGTCTAGCAAGCCAAGTGTTCTAGTTTCCTCTAGTTTGAGGTTGAAGCCAAAGGTAGAAGCTTTCAGGTGGATCCATCTTCGACACAAAGAGACGACGAGGAGAGAACCTTCCGACCACCGCAAGGAGTTGAAGACGAAGGAGTTCAAGTTAAGGTATAACCCCCTAACCGAGTAGGTAAAACTCTTGTTAGGATTGTTAGATAGTTGTTTAACAAAGATCCGTATTTTGAGTCCATGTTACCACCCTAGAAAAAATTGTTTTTCATCATTTCCGCAAGCCCGTAAGTACCGGGAGAGGTAACGTGGACTTACACCCATTTCGCTTATGGATGTACCTTTTTTTTTGCGTCAGCCTTGGGATGCTGCGGTTCGTAGTTTTCTATTTTTAGAGTCTGGACTCAAGAAGATAGCGAGCGGACATAGTCATCGTCATCTATCGTTAACCTGGTTCGTGACTTGTCAGGCGTAGTACTTCTTAAAGAATCGGTCGTTTATTGGTCGAAAGGGTCTTTCGCCATGCATATCCATGAGCAAGTAAGCCCCACCCTGGTAGACTTTGTCTATGATGTACGGGCCTTCATAGTTCGGCTCGAATTTCCCCCGTTTGGCACGATTGGGGATCATAGGTCTCTTGACCACTAGCACGAGTTCGCCTTGGCGGAATGTTCTCAGCCTAGTCAATCTCTCGTATGAGTGCGACATCTTTGCTTTGTAAGTCTCCAAGTTTTGCCGCGCCATGAGCAGGGTTTCGTCAAGGGCGTCGAGCTCCTCAAGCCGAAGATGAGCATTCTCTTCGTCCGTTAGCTCATAATAAACCGCCACTCGTAAGGAGGGTAACTCTATCTCCAAGGGAGTACTGCTTCAGTGCCGAATACCAACGCATACGGCGTTGTGTTTGTGGCCGTTTTGAACGTGATCCGATACGCCCAGAGAGCTTCCTGCAGTCTCTCGTGCCAGTCCTTCTTATTTTTTAACACCGTCTTTTTCACGATCTTCGTCAAGGTCTTGTTGAAAGCCTCAGCCAGACCGTTAGCTCCGGGATTGTAGACCGAAGAGTATCTCCCGTCTATATTATGCTGTTGTGCAAAACTGCTGATTTTATGACTTCTGTAAGCCAGTCCGTTATCGGATATAATTCGTCGCGGAGTGCCGAACCGAAAGAACTGCTTCCTTGTCTTGAACCTGCTTTTGCTGGCGACAGAAGTGCTTATATCCGGTTGGGGTATTTCAATCCTTTCATTCAGTCGCCGACATTTGGCTTTTTCGTATATGGCGATTTCACGCTCTCGGTCAGCTTTGCTTTTCTGAAGAGCTTCGTTCATGAATAAGTCAATCATCTCGTCTGACGGTTCTAGGAGTTCCGGTTCGGGATCTGCCCCCAGTATCTCTGCATTAGGAGCTTCTTCACCATTTATTGACGAGTGAGAGATCGCGTGGCAGCTTGCCACATAGTTCTCAGGTTCATTTGACGAGTTTTCTCCACCATCATTATCATCATCCCTGTCCTCAGGGATATGGTTGAGAAACTCTTAGGGTGTGACCGGGATTCGCGCCTTCTGGTTATATTCTTCCAACGCGTCAATATGTTTTTGGAGGTCCGTGTGCTTGTCATCAGACTTCACGGGTTTTTTGGTCTTCTTATTCTTCTTTGAAGACTTTGACGGCCGGGCATGGGCGTTTTGACTATCACTGTCAATTCTTGGCGTCGGGTGCGGCTTCAGCATTCCCTCGATGATCTCGGGTTCTAGCGGAGTTTTCCACCTGATCGCCGGGCATGTTTGAAGATCCTTCAGCATTCTTTTCATTTTTGCCGAAAGAACTACCTCCCATGGAGCTTCCTTTATGAATGAGCATGATGCTCCATGCGTGTCCATCTTTTTAGGAGCGTGCGATCATGGAGGGTTTACCTTCCAGTTTTCAGACAACGTGAACTTACCCTGTTGGTACTAGTCTTCAACCCAGTTTTTGAAGACGTAGCAATCTTCGATTGGGTGACCCATTACTCGATGGTAGAGACAATAATTAGGATGGTTGGTGTCACTGGGTTGCGATGAGTGTCTCGGCTCCGGCAAAGTGATGAGCCCATTGCACATTGCCAGTTTGAACAGTCTCCTTGTTTTATCTCAGGAAAACGAGTAAGGACGTCTCGGTTTCTCCTCGAAGGATTGGCGTGGGCGCACGTTGCTTTAGCGAACAACCGGTTTTAAGTTGCTCAGCTATTGTTGAGTATTGGCGACAAAGGTCGCTTTCCCTTTGCCCTTTTCATTCCGCGACCCTGACTTTGAAAAGGAAGGCTTATGACCCATCTGGTCCATTTGGGCCAGCTTGTCAATCAAGGCCTGGAAAGTGGTTGGCGTGAAAAACATTATGAGCTGGGATATGGTCGCCTGCGGATCGAGGGTTCCTACAAACATGCCCACTGCAGGAGCCTCTTCTATTCATTGTTCGCATCTTGACCATAGGTTCCGCCACCGGATTGCATACTGCACCCATGTCTCTCCTGGTTTCACTCTGGCGTTGATCAATGCTGTGATCGGGGTGCGTTCGCTGGCGCTTGCGAACCGCTGAGTGAATAGCAACTCCATCTCTCTAAATGTTTTGACAGAGTCATTCGGCAGCTCTGAATACCATTCAAAGGCTGTCTCAGCCAACCTGCTGACGAATTGGCGAAGCAGTAGCTTATCGTCACCTCCAGTGTTGCCGCAGAGAGCCCTGAACTGAGCGACATGCTGATGTGGATTACCCGTCCCCTTATACACATGGAATTTGGGGATCGTATATCCTGGCGGGTACTTTATTTGATCGTACCAACCCGGATAGGGTCGTCCAGTCTTAACAATTTGGCTGGTTTCTTCATTCGCTTGATGAGCTCGTATCTGTTGAGCTATATAATCATCGAGCGCAGCTTTCGAGATTGTTTCCTCCTTTGCCGCTGAAGAGGCTGGAAGGGGGTTTGATGTCTCCCCTCTATCGTCTCCAAGGATTATTGGGGGGTCTTCAGCTGGAGGATCTGGCTGTATCATCATTCCGACCATATCTTGGAATAGTAGCGCTATTTGTTTTATATTGGCCGCTTGTTCCGCGGCCTCTTTGTCTTTCCTCTCGAGCATTCTTCGGAGGAATTCGGCATCAGTTTCCTGTTCTTGTCGCTGCTCCGACGACGTCTCTAGGCTTTCTTTTGGCCCAGTGAGTGCGGACATCTTCGTTAGCATCTCCTGGAGCTTGTACTATTGCTCTTGAGCCTTTGTCACAGACCGTGTAAGTGGTGGATGACCCGTGGAGGTACGGCTATCCTCTTTTCCGGAAGCCATATAGACGGTGTGCACTATCATGCCCCCAGACTTGGGACGTTTGGATTCAGTGCCTGTGCGATTCGTCGCAGGCGCAGGGATCTTCTCTGGCCTTCTCCTTTTGTGAGCGGTCGAAGTTGAGGGTGGCGTTGCTGCGGGCACCCAAGTAGACGACACCTTATGTTGTACGACAGGGTGGTCCTTCTCTTGCCGAACTTTCATCTTCTTCGGTCGGAGGGAGTAGTCTTGGTTGATCACTGAGTCTTGGACTTGTCGCCAGACCTTATGAATTTTAGAGGACAGCCGCTGAGGGGGCTGATCTAGCTTCGCCTTTGTAACGTTCTCCACAGGCGGAGGAGATCCATTTAGCACGGTGGTCGGAGAATTCTTGCGCACCCTCCTAAGTGGTTCAAAATTGTTCTCAGTTGGAATAGCAGCGTCAATTTCCACCGTTGGAGCTGGTGGAGTAAGTCTGGAAGGGGAACTATCCCTAGCTTTCCTCACTCGGCGCCAGTGACGACGTCGAGCATGCCTTGCAAACGGTATTGTTTCAGCTATAGGGGTGGCTTCATCATGCTCCCTGCTCTGGTAGAGGGTTGCTGCCGGTGTCAGCCTTTTGAAGACTGATGTCCGCTGAGAAGAAATGTCCAACCTATCGAAGACTGATTTTTGAGAAGGGAAAGCAGCCTTGGTGATCTCGCCCGAAGCGGGAGTTGGAGCGGACAGTCTAGCGAAGACCGACCCCATAGCAGGAGAAGTCTCTCTGATGATTTCATTAGTTGGAACAGGGATGGCTATCCGTTTCGGGATAACCCCCTCAGGTATCTTGGGCTTCTTCACGAGCCCATTGGAGTTTCGGCCCAGTCTGTTAAAGACTGAGGTGTTGGATTTGGGCGACCCGTTGAGAGGGGCTGCGGTAGTCGTAAGCCGAATAAGGCCAACTTCTTCGGAGTTTCTTGCGATGGAACTGGGGCGTTAAAGTTCATTAGTGGGAGCATGGTCCCAAAGAACAACCCAATGGTGGCTTGCGTCACCTGGTCCACTGGCATCGTGAAAATGGAGGTCGCTTGAGGCCCATAGGTCACTCCTCCAGCAAGGACGGAATGGGAGTTGTTGCGGTTGAAAGCCATTGATCTTCTATTTTATGCACAGAGTAAGACACCAAATCTTAGTACCTCGAATCCAGGGGAAACCATATCAAACCGCGATTCGTTCGTGAAACACGACACACGAAGTGTGGAGTGTAAAGAGGAAAAGGTCCCACCGGGCATGCCAGAATCTATTTACCGCCGAAAACAGAGACGGAACCGCATAGGTCGTCTTGCCTGAATTTGAGGGAAGATGCTATTTGGTTTTATCCGTCCACCTTTCCGAAGATACCAAGTTAATTTATGGCACCATGTATTGAAGGTTTAGACAGATGCGGCCGATGTAACAGACTTCGTCAGATTCCCCCTCATTGTGAGAGTTTTTGATTGTGGGGATGCTCTTCCCTGCAGGCGCAAGCCCCTGCAGTTAATTACGCTACCGCATCACAGTAACCACTTTCTCCTTCTCCAGATGGTCACTTCGTGTCGTGTATATTTGTTTTATTTTTGGTTGCCCGTGGATTGTATATGGAGACTAATTTATGTTGTCGCCCGTAGGGCGTGGATTAGTCCAAATCCGTATTTTCTTAGATTTGGTTTTGGGTTGGGTTTAAGGATCGTTAATCTCATTTGAGACTAAGATCAACTTAAACGTTTGTTAAGGATACGTTAGTCTAATTTTAGACTAAGATCTACTTAACAGGATCCTTTAGATCTAACAAAAGAGCATTTGGACTCTATTGTTTTAGTTTAGGGACATTGCGGTCCATTGGGTTTAAGGACATCATAGTCCGTGACAGTTTAAAGACGTCATAGTCTATAAAGTTTAAAGACATCATAGTTTATGAGTTTAAGGACCTCACAGTCCATAAAGTTTAAGGACATCATAGTCCATGAGTTTAAGGCCCCCACAGTCCGTAAAGTTTAAGGACATCATAGTCCAGTTTAAAGACGTCATAGTCTGTGTGGTTTTGGTTCAACCATTTGGGGATGCACCAAAAGTTATTGGTTATTGGGACCCTCCATCTCTCTTAAAACGTTGAAGAATTACAACGACATATATCAGAGGTATGAAGAGATGTACCCTTGAACCAATGTTGGTTGGGAGATCTGTAGTCATGTTTGGGACTAAGATCAGTTAAAAAGATTTATGAGCATATGAGCTCAATTAATCTAAATTAGGGATCTGTGGCCAACTTGGGCTCGGCCCACTCGGTTAAAATGTTGGACATTTAATTAGGCTCAGTCCTTTTTCATTTAACAATGCTGAGCATTGGTTTGGGTTCTGACAACCTTTTTGTCTTTTATTGAGTGTTGAGCCCTCATTATGGCTCTGGGGCTTTATTTAGAGAACAGTTTATGTTCCCTCAATGTCCACGTGAGGAGCACGTGGCGTGCTTGACGCTGAGCGCCAGACTTAAAGCGCTAAGGCGCTTCCTGTGAGATAGCGCACACGTGAGGAGCACGTGGCGCGCTTGACACTGAGCGCCAATCAATGAGTGCAGAGTGCTCTTTATAAAATAGCGCCCACGTGAGGAGCATGTGGTGCGCTTGGCGCTGAGCGCCAACCTTGAAGCGCTGGACGCTTCTTTTAAAATAGCGCTTGGAGCGCTGGGCACTGAGCGCCAGACTTGGAGCGCTTAGGCTCTTCTTTTTAATAGGAGCGCTAAGGCTCTTTTTAGGCAGCTTTGATCAGTTCTGCGCTCTGAGAATTAAACTCTCGTTTATAAGAGACTTTGTCTCGTGGCTTTTATGAACAAGGTTCTTATTTTTATAGGAGATGTTACAATCTCTTATGTTTTTTTGTGAATGACTTTGTCTTTATGGATCTGTGATCTGAAGAGAATTAAGTTCTTCTCCCCCCCTCCCCTTTTATGATGAGATGCTATGATCACTTTTTGTGAAAGACCTCTGTCTTATAGATCTATGATCTAGAAAAAGAACTAGGTTCTTCTTCTTTTGATGAGATGCTTTGATCTCTCTGTTTTATTTACCTTGAAGAAATTCTTCTTCCGAGAGCTTGCTCTTCTCTTTGAAATTTCTCAAAGTTTGGGGGGGTTCCTCTGTGCAAAACTTGAAGTCTTGAGTCCTTTATATAGTGGAGGCTGATTTGTTGAATTAGTTGAAGAGATTTTTTCTCTAATTGATTTGGGGATTTCCCCACCGTTGGGTCTTTGATCCTAGGATTTCTGTTTTACAGAAAACAATCTTCTTGTTTTTAACAAGATTGGGAAATATTTCCCCATACAAAGCTTGTTCTGTATCTTAGTGATTTTTAATCACCATTGGATCATTGATCCAACGGTGCTCTGATTTACAGAGCACAATCTTTTCTGTTTGGAAAGATTTGAGGAGTATTTCCTTAACATAATTTTATTCTGGTAATTTGATAATTTATCATCTTCATTGGATCTTTGATCCAACGGTGAAGAACATTTAGTTCTAGCGCTGGTGCTCTCGTGCTTTGCACGTGAGCGTGCCTCAGAGTCTTTGACTCTTAGTGCTAGCGCACTTGGCGCGAGCGCTCTCGTGCTCTGCACGTGAGCGCTGCCTTAGAGTCTTTGACTCTTAGCGCTGGCACACTTGGCGCAGCACTCTCATGCTTTGCACGTGAGCGCTGTCTCAGAGTCTTTGATTCTTAGCGCTGGCGCTCTTGGCACGAGCGATTTTTTGAAGCGCCGCTTCATTTCAAATTTCAAAATTTGAACAGAGATTTGCTCTGATTTGGGGAAATTGCCGAATACCGGTATTATATTATTGGATTATTTGTATTCGTATTTTTTGGAATTCGGATACGGGTATACTTATACGGTATACGGTGGAGGGGTATTCTTGTAATTGTTACAAGAATACCTTCTAGAAGGAGACACCTCATAATTACATATTTATTCTGTGAAAATAAATAAATGAGGTGGAATTTGGAAAAAGTCTAAGCATGGATGAAGGAATGGCTAAATTCATTTTATATTCATTTGGAGTTACTATTGAAGCATGGTGCAATTTTTTATTGCATGCTTCAATTATTTTCATTTTGAGCCATATCATTTTTCCACGCTTGATTTTTTCACTCATCACTTTGACATTCTCTCTCCTCATTATCTCATTCTTCCTCCTATTTGCTTTAACCTTCACATGAGTTGTGAATCAAAAGCTTAGAGCAAAAAGATAATCCAATACTTGATCTCTACATCATCTAAGTGATCACTTCTAGCAAACTTGATCTTTTAGTTAAACTCTTGTGAAGAGTTTGTAGCTTGTTCGATAGCTCTTGGGTGGATCGTATTGGATCTTGAGGTAGCCGAAGACCGAGCTCTTTGCGACCACAAGGAGCCTAGGAGTCACATCCAAACAAAGACCCAAAGGACCGGTTCCTAGGTATAACACTATCATAGTAGATTAGATCTCTAGACAGTTTTGCTAGTTAAGGTTTAAGCACAAGATCTAGGGTTATGTGGGTGTTGCATGCAAGAAATTTTTTGTTTATCGCTTCCGCCTCCTCACAAGTGTTGTGAGAGTGTGCAACATCCACTAACATGGTATCAGAGCCTATCTTAAAGCTTAAATACCTTGTAGCAACGTTAGAATTCCGCCGTTTTTTGTCGCGCATAAACTGCCGAAAAAACGGTTTTGAAAATCGAAGTTTTGAGTTGTTTGCACACCCCGCGGGCTCACGGTTTGAACTGAGAAGCTGGGAGGTGGAGCGCGCGCACCCCGGGGACACCCCGGAGGGGACCAGAGGCCGGACCCACACCGTAAGACCACCTCGAGGTGGCCTTGGTGTTGGGTGACCCGAGAGCACCCCCATAGGGTGCTCTCGGGTCTGCCAACCCCTTGGGGCCACCTCGAGGTGGCCTTGGTGTTGGGTGACCCGAGAGCACCCCCATAGGGTGCTCTCGGGTCTGCCAACCCCTTGGGGCCACCTCGAGGTGGCCCCCGGGGGTAGGTACCCCCCCTCGAAGCCCCCCATTCGACCGTTAATATTATGTTCTTCGCCTCCGCGAAGTTCGGGCGGGTTTCGAGTTCGTTTCGACTCCCGGATTGGCTCAAAAGATCGATTTTTAAAATGTAGCTCACTGGATTTTTTCAAGAGTTGGAAATTGAATAGTCAGCTAATCTCGTGCGGAATTCTAATGTCGCGGTTGCTTTACAAGCTTAGTGATGTGTATGTGTGTTTGGAAACGTCGACTAATTGCTATATGTCGATTAGTCGGGGTTGCAGACGTCTGTATTGATATCATGTAATGGTATGTGTATATGAATATGTTAGATCGTCGTGATGAATAGCCGGGGATGTGAGAAGAGCGTTTTTCTTTCATTCATGTAATTTGAAAAAAGCAATGTTGTCACGTCCCGAAAGATGGAACATGACCGGCACTTAAACTACGAAGCGTCTCGAGGCGTACGTAATCTAAGTAAGCCGAAAACCCAGAAATCCAAACCAAAAAAAGTAGTAGAGTGAAGGAAAACCAATTTAAAACAAGTAGTTTTAATAGCATAAGCCGAATTATGCGGTTTTTAAGAACATCAAAATTTACTGAAAATTTCGGCAAAGTCTCCTTTGAAAATACTGGCCCCCAAACGGGATACAACATGAATAGTATACGAAATCAATAAAAAGGCATCCCCAAGCGGGAGCTAGCTCTTCGTCAATCGACGGTCACAACCACACAAGCAATATAATATACAACGCCAACTGCGAGGATCAAAATTCAAAAGGAAACTCAAAACCACAAGAAAACCGCAGAAATATAACGCGCGACTCTAAGGTCGAAGGAATAACATCACTGGTCTCTATCTCAAAATAAATACATGTTTGGTTGATGGAACTTCTAGATACAACAAAATAATGATATACAAGATATATAATGGGGGTACGATACAAGTAAACCCACCTACTAGCAAATCACCCGAAGGAAACTATGCCCGCAAAGCCGTAATGAAACCTGTACGGCAAACCTGCAAGAAACTGGGGCACAACGGGGGTGAGTTGCCAACTCGTGAATAGAAAAACATCTACGAATAGAAATCGCATAAATAACGCAACCTAGTTCAATGATCATAATATATCCTCAATTATATATATAACATGCAACCTATAACAAGGCTAGGGTAAATATCTAACCCCGAGTGTAATCTCATGTGCCCGCGTCAGTGCCTCAGGTAGCAATATATCATATGAATGAGGTATGAATGCATGAAAACAAAATACATGTAAATGAAGAACTGTTTTCATAATTTAGTGAGATTTCCTTGTATTTTTAAAATGAGGTATCATAATGAAATCAGCATAAAACAGTGCCTAGCATCGGCACAAAACGTAATCCCAATATCCCGATATCTCTGTATCGCGGTCTCTGTACCTCAATATCTCAAAATCTCAATGTCTCAATCACAATATCTAGGGCGCCGTCAGTCCAGACCGGCCCCTACCATCCATCTCAAGACCACGACGGTATCCTCCGGATATCCGACGCGTCGGGTAAAATCACCGGTAGGTGGTGCTCCCCTGCCAGGCTCACATCGTCATCATCACACGCTTCTTGCCCCGGTGTACCTTACCGGGTCCACCATGTACCCGAAACGGTTCATCCGTCTCCTCGAATCGGGTCTCGAAATCCATCAGCAAACTCATGGTGGACGACTCATACATCATGGGAAAACCGCACTTTTTATTTTAAAAGAGAGAAAAGGTTTATTTATGTTTTTGCGGTTTTCCTCCAAATCCAGAAAATCTCATGGAAATCCGAATCCAAAACCTCAATAACCCGTAAAATAGTGAATATATGCATGAGAATCCATGAATGCGGCATAACAATGAATAACAGTATGCATGAAGTAGCAGGTAATAACTACAATGTCTAAACTAACATATGAGGCAAGTATACTAATATCATGTCTAAACTATTAGCTAACAGGCTATGTCAAGCAATAATATTTTCTAAGGTGTACGTGACATGGCAATTACCGATGAAGATGTGTGTGAGCCGGCAAGTAAGTGTATGTGGTACATACGCATCATCGGTAATGGTGCTGGTGTCCTAACAGCATGATATCAATAATGGAGTATGAAACATAATATAAGCATGCGATGCGAAGCGAACCACAATAATGAGCGGGAGCTGAATACTAGACGCAATTATAACTAATCTGCATTAATCTAATATAAGTCCTACAAATGGTGTCTTTTGAAATAACACGAATCATGGGGTTTTGAAAATAGGGGCTACGGTGTTTTTATGAAAAGATACGTCTTTTGAAATATCCGTAGGATCCCTTGGGCTGTCTTTTAAAATACCCACGATTCTTTAGTTTTTGAAATAGGTAAGAATCGAATCTAATCTAACAACTAAACTAAACTAAAGGGCTAAGCTAACAAGCTGGACTACAGGTAAGGAAACCGCCTAACATCTGAGTCGATCCATATACATACCTGTATATATATTAGTCGGTGATCCCGCCTCAATAATATCATATCCGATACCATATCTACAATCAGACATCCCAAGTCAAGAGTGCGGATCAATCATCAAGATATAGCTCGTACGTAAATCCGTCGTACGGCATCCCCAGATCTGGGTACGGGTCAAAATCATATTCATCGCACTATTCATCTGGTATCCTCTTTATCAAAGATCATAGTCTAGGGTACTGACCTATGTCTAGTATAATACTAATATTCTCAATATACTCATGATCTGACTGCTGATCGACAATCTCGTACAAACCGATATCGTCAGCACATATCATCATCAAGGGGTATACATCGCCCAATACGGTCTAGTATCAATATCCTAGCATATCATATCTTATATCATGATCACATGTCGACCATTTTATTTATAACACTATTCACCCGTATCGCCGCCCCAAGATCCGCTATAACACCAGGACGTACCTCAAGTACGAATCCTTCCATATCACCGATATCACAACCACAAAACAAATCTCATCGACTCAGCTCAATCCCAAGTATCATCCTCAAATCCGTATGTGAACACATAGTCCCATACCCATGTGAACATATAACTATAAAGAATCCCATGAGCGCATATAAATAGGAATGTATGCAAGTATGTATGTGTGTATGTGTAGTGCAACACTACCCTAGGGTTCGCAACACTAAAATAATCCAACACACCAATATCCATCATAAACATCGTTATTAATCCCAAATAACATATAATTGTTGGTGTGTATACGCATCCGTATACACCACCACGGACTGCGGGGGTGCTATACGCCATCCACCCGACTTCTCCCCGTAGATATAAATCTACTCACCTGGTCCTCGCTCGCCGGTGCCGACGTCGCCACGCGCTTGCTTGTCGTCTCGAAGTCCACATGGGGTACCTACATATCATAACGCATCGTATCGCATTAAAATCCGACTCATGACCAAAACGACTCACGAATCCCACATAGGTCAAAACCTATGGTTGCTTCCACAAATCAACCCAAAAACCCTCGACATCGGCGTACAAACGCCAGACCATCGAGAAAAACCCAAATACACTCATTTGCACATTCACGAACACTAATTTTAATATAAAATAGGTTAAAACTCACAAAAACCCCAAATTCACTTTAAAAGCCGTTTTTCCGAAAAACTAGCAAGCAAAATTTCCCGTTTTAGTACAAAACTCGACGTTTAAACAATTCTAGCTGCCATAATACTTATTAAATAACTTAAATAAGCCATATAACCCATAACCACAATTTAATCTCATCAAACTATATACGTTCAAAAAAACTAGTTTGCAATTTTACCCAAATTTCAACCATTTTAGCAAAAATGCATAAACAACAATTTAGTTTGGATTTGCATGATCTAAAATATTAAAATACAATTTAAAATGTTAATAATACCATGGATACCCTAATTAGATTTTTATCCCAATTGATTAATTAAATTCCCAAAACCTAGTTAACCAAATTAACACAATTAGCAAAATTTTAGACTAACAAATAGCAACTAGTAACCAATTTGGGTTTTGCATTCAATTAACATGCTAATCTACCCATTAAAACCATGATCAAACACTACAAACCCTAACTTGATCACAACCCACTCTCTTGAATTTTCAAACACACAATAAAACCATAAATAAACTTATAATTAAGCTAGACTAAAGTATTTAGCAACAATTTAACAAAAGGTCAAGGTTTATACCTCACAATTTCAAGAGATCTATCATGAACCTAGCACCAAAATCTTGGCCTCCAAAATGAAAAATTTTCACCAAAATCCATGCTAAAGGAGATGAGAGAAAATGGGTAGGAGTCGGATTTGGATTTTAGCTTGATTTTTGAGGTATTTTGATGAATTTTTGATGCAAAATGAGAGAGGGAGAGAGAGGGGCTGTTGGTGGTGCAGGAAATGGGAGGGCTCGGCTGAAATTGAGGGAAGAGGAGAGAGAGTGTGGTGGGGAAAGATAACATCTAGTCAACCTAGTCAAAGTCCACTCTCATTTCTACATTTCCTCTTTTCTTTTCTTTTCTTTTCTTTTGCAAAACAAATAGGGACAAGAGAGGGGGGCTGCTGAATTCAGCCAAGGGAGAGGGAAAATAGGGGTGTGTGAGTGTGGGTATGGGTGTGGGGTGATGGAAAATGATAAATACAATACCCCAAACATCCATTTACACTAAAAAAAAGCCTTTTTTCTTCAATAATTTCTAAACCGTTTTGGCAAACGATTTCGTTTCAAGAACCACATGATAAAATTTTATTTAAAGTTTTATGGTGCACAAAATTTGTTTCAACTCATTCCAATTTGTAATTTTCCCTAATTAAATGTATTACTGACGGCTTAAAATAATATTAAAATAATTAATTTCGGAAAAAATTTCAGAAAATTTGAAATTTCACCAGTGGCTCAATAAACACCAAATACTAGCAATTTCATAGCTAGAATATGTATATTTAATTTTATAATAAAGATATTTGTATTTTGACTTTTTACAGAAAACCCCCTTATTTTACCGTTTTTTTCGAAATTTCACCGAAACGATTTTCAAAACGTTACAATCTTCCCCCCTTAAAGAAATTTGGTCCCCGAATTTAAATTAAAACTTCCCCCAAATACTAAAATATTTCAGCCAAAACCATCAAATCGCCGGGGCTCCGAAATCATAAATACATAAAACAAATCGTAGCGCAACGCATGCGCATGAAAAATGAGCATATAACTCAAATCAGAACTCCGTCAAGCATCCCGCAATCATCGGAGTCATGGGGAAGACATCAATACCAAATCCAAAGCAAAACCAATATGATATAACTCGAAACTATACATGTAAAATATATTCAGGTACTGTCCTCTGACTAGTCCTGCTCAGTACGAAAACACATAGCAATATCATAAAAACGTACTGATCTATAAAAAAAATCAATCCCAAAATACGCGTATGCATACTACGTGCGTCTTGTGCGCACGGAAATCAAAATCCAAATATGTCCCATACATATGCACAGAAACAACATCTAAGTGCATCGGGTGTGCACGAAACATCTGTCGTAGGCAACATGTGTGCCTGACAGCAAAATCAGGTGCATCTGACATGCACGAAAAATCTCGATTTAGTGAATCTGGTGTGCACCAAAATCACACTTCAAAACATGCGCCCAACATGCGCGAAAATCCAAATCAGGTGCATCCATCGTGCACGAACAAATATCGAACATCACCATCGAAATCAAAGTCCAATGCATCTAAGTGCACAAAAGGCGTATCACTGCACTGCAAGCATATATAAACTATACAGAGTGCAGGAACCAAATCGTGTGCGTGCATACGCACAAAATCAACTCAAATGTCTAAAACCGTAAAATCACAAACATGTGAAACCCAAGCACGAAAACGATATCAAGTGCAACACTGTGCATAGATCGTAAATCCTCATCATCAAAATCAAATCATTCGAATAAATCACCCAAAACATCGAAATCAATAATGGCGGAATAGTACCGCTCAAGCGCATCCTCTAAGAATCTCAGGCCAACTGTCGCGGTCACTAGTGGGACGTCTCGTCGATGATCATGAACTCTGGCCTGCTGGTGTGCGTAACAATGACCACTCCTGGGTCCAAGTCTTCTCCGTGGATTACCAATCTCACGATCCATCGGCTCATTGGCCCTGTCAAGGCAGCGTATCACTGGCGTCGGCCTCTGGCTCTCTGAATGCACGTGACACATCTGATCCTGGGTGCAAATATCATTGCATCAGTGGCCTGGAAGGATTCCTGCTCAAGGTCTCATCCAAGTCTCGTCTCTGCCTAACTGCCCGGAAGTCATCGCCCTTTACTACATCTGCTTCTTGCTCCGGAACGGCTGCATACTCATCACGACTGCTTCTGGAAGGTATATCCAAGTACAATGCCTCGGCATGTGCATCGCATCTCTGATATCGGCGGAGTGGAACGTCATCATATCCAGATCTTGTACGAACCTCTTACTCCACTTTTCTCTAATGTCGACTGCTTCGGACTCGTCTCATCGCGGCTGCATGGACTGAGCTCCAACGGCTATCCTCGTACCTGGAGTCTCCCAAGAAATGCATCTCACCACCTAGCATCCGAATTAAGTCGAGCCATCCGATCGAGTCGTCAAAACCTCATAATTCCCCAAGAGCTCAACATCTTGGGCACAGTTTAATAGTATCGAGTACATACCACAGCATCGGTGGTCCAGCCATAGAAGGGCAAACCCAAGCCTCACTAATGGCGCCGTAGAACTGCCGCAAACCCGAAGGTTCAAAGGCTTTCACACGGTCATTAAGTCGAGTTAGGGTTTCATTCTTCTAGAGGGACCATAGAATTGCCTACATGTCTTTCCGACTACTTTAAACTTGGAATAATAGGTTTCTGACATTCGATCGCCTCTGTCGACTCCCAACGTCTCCGCGTGAAGTCGTCTCTAGCTGGAATCAATCTATCTGATGACCTCGCATCGGGGTAGGCGAACGATCCACATGTCCTAGTCATTCGTCCTCAATGACTAGCGACCTTCTATCATCTCTTAGTACAACTCGTTCTGCACTAACGCCAGCATCTGGGGCAATATCTCGTCGTTCGCAGCAATAACTGGCTCGCTTGTCTGCACGCTGAACAGTGCCTTGACCATCATGAATAAGCAACACACCAACGGTCATCAAAATCTGGCTGTCCTCTGTCAGTGGCCCAATCCTCTGATACTGATCGGCACGTCCGAGAAATCTCATAAAGGCGATCCGCCAAATGCTCGTGGCGCGGAAACACAATAAAAAGACACATCTCCGCAATCGTGTGTCGCCGGAATTTCGCCCTGGTCGGTCCTTGTTCGTGACGAGCTCGTGCTGACCGCAACTCTAGCTATAGCTCTCCCTGCCCGTAATCGTGGCAGTAAAACCAAAACTGGTATTGATGAGGCTAGATCGGAATGAATATAATACTGAGCAAAGAAATGTACATCCTAAGGCTTCATAAGTGGAGTAGCGTATCGTAAGTATGCCGCGGAACATACCCACGGTACGTCACTCTACTTTAGTCATCTATTCCATCAACCAAGGGTCATCCTACGCTCCGAAGGTAAAACCTAACGCTCTGATACCAACTTTGTCACGTCCCGAAAGATGGAACATGACCGGCACTTAAACTACGAAGCGTCTCGAGGCGTACGTAATCTAAGTAAGCCGAAAACCCAGAAATCCAAACCAAAAAAAGTAGTAGAGTGAAGGAAAACCAATTTAAAACAAGTAGTTTTAATAGCATAAGCCGAATTATGCGGTTTTTAAGAACATCAAAATTTACTGAAAATTTCGGCAGAGTCTCCTTTGAAAATACTGGCCCCCAAACGGGATACAACATGAATAGTATACGAAATCAATAAAAAGGCATCCCCAAGCGGGAGCTAGCTCTTCGTCAATCGACGGTCACAACCATACAAGCAATATAATATACAACACCAACTGCGAGGATCAAAATTCAAAAGGAAACTCAAAACCACAAGAAAACCGCAGAAATATAACGCGCGACTCTAAGGTCGAAGGAATAACATCACTGGTCTCTATCTAAAAATAAATACATGTTTGGTTGATGGAACTTCTAGATACAACAGAATAATGATATACAAGATATATGATGGGGGTACGATACAAGTAAACCCACCTACTAGCAAATCACCCGAAGGAAACTATGCCCGCAAAGCCGTAATGAAACCTGTACGGCAAACCTGCAAGAAACTGGGGCACAACGGGGGTGAGTTGCCAACTCGTGAATAGAAAAACATCTACGAATAGAAATCGCATAAATAACGCAACCTAGGTCAATGATCATAATATATCCTCAATTATATATATAACATGCAACTTATAACAAGGCTAGGGTAAATATCTAACCCGAGTGTAATCTCATGTACCCGCGTCAGTGCCTCAGGTAGCAATATATCATATGAATGAGGTATGAATGCATGAAAACAGAATACATGTAAATGAAGAACTGTTTTCATAATTTAGTGAGATTTCCTTGTATTTTTAAAATGAGGTATCATAATGAAATCAGCATAAAACAGTGCCTAGCATCGGCACAAAACGTAATCCCAATATCTCGATATCTCTGTATCGCAGTCTCTGTACCTCAATATCTCGAAATCTCAATATCTCAATCACAATATCTAGGACGCCGTCAGTCCAGACCGGCCCCTACCATCCATCTCAAGACCACGACGGTATCCTCCGGATATCCGACGCATCGGGTAAAATCACCGGTAGGTAGTGCTCCCCTGCCAGGCTCACATCGTCATCATCACGCGCTTCTTGCCCCGGGGTACCTTACCGGGTCCACCATGTACCCGAAACGGTTCATCCGTCTCCTCGAATCGGGTCTCGAAATCCATCAGCAAACTCATGGTGGACGACTCATACATCATGGGAAAACCGCACTTTTTATTTTAAAAGAGAGAAAAGGTTTATTTATGTTTTTGCGGTTTTCCTCCAAATCCAGAAAATCTCATGGAAATCCGAATCCAAAACCTCAATAACCCGTAAAATAGTGAATATATGCATGAGAATCCATGAATGCGGCATAACAATGAATAACAGTATGCATGAAGTAGCAGGTAATTTCTACAATGTCTAAACTAACATATGAGGCAAGTATACTAATATCATGTCTAAACTATTAGCTAACAGGCTATGTCAAGCAATAATATTTTCTAAGGTGTACGTGACATGGCAATTACCGATGAAGATGTGTGTGAGCCGGCAAGTAAGTGTATGTGGTACATACGCATCATCGGTAATGGTGCTGGTGTCCTAACAGCATGATATCAATAATGGAGTATGAAACATAATATAAGCATGCGATGCGAAGCGAACCACAATAATGAGCGGGAGCTGAATACTAGACGCAATTATAACTAATCTGCATTAATCTAATATAAGTCCTACAAATGGTGCCTTTTGAAATAACACGAATCATGGGGTTTTGAAAATAGGGGCTACGGTGTTTTTATGAAAAGATACGTCTTTTGAAATATCCGTAGGATCCCTTGGGCTGTCTTTTAAAATACCCACGATTCTTTAGTTTTTGAAATAGGTAAGAATCGAATCTAATCTAACAACTAAACTAAACTAAAGGGCTAAGCTAACAAGCTGGACTACAGGTAAGGAAACCGCCTAACATCTGAGTCGATCCATATACATACCTGTATATATATTAGTCGGTGATCCCGCCTCAATAATATCATATCTGATACCATATCTACAATCAGACATCCCAAGTCAAGAGTGCGGATCAATCATCAAGATATAGCTCGTACGTAAATCCGTCGTACGGCATCCCCAGATCTGGGTACGGGTCAAAATCATATTCATCGCACTATTCATCCGGTATCCTCTTTATCAAAGATCATAGTCTAGGGTACTGACCTATGTCTAGTATAATACTAATATCCTCAATATACTCATGATCTGACTGCTGATCGACAATCTCGTACAAACCGATATCGTCAGCACATATCATCATCAAGGGGTATACATCGCCCAATACGGTCTAGTATCAATATCCTAGCATATCATATCTTATATCATGATCACATGTCGACCATTTTATTTATAACACTATTCACCCGTATCGCCGCCCCAAGATCCGCTATAACACCAGGACGTACCTCAAGTACGAATCCTGCCATATCACCGATATCACAACCACAAAACAAATCTCATCGACTCAGCTCAATCCCAAGTATCATCCTCAAATCCGTATGTGAACACATAGTCCCATACCCGTGTGAACACATAACTATAAAGAATCCCATGAGCGCATATAAATAGGAATGTATGCAAGTATGTATGTGTGTATGTGTAGTGCAACACTACCCTAGGGTTCGCAACACTAAAATAATCCAACACACCAATATCCATCATAAACATCGTTATTAATCCCAAATAACATATAATTGTTGGTGTGTATACGCATCCGTATACACCACCACGGACTGCGAGGGTGCTATACGCCATCCACCCGACTTCTCCCCGTAGATATAAATCTACTCACCTGGTCCTCGCTCGCCGGTGCCGACGTCGCCACGCGCTTGCTTGTCGTCTCGAAGTCCACATGGGGTACCTACATATCATAATGCATCGTATCGCATTAAAATCCGACTCATGACCAAAACGACTCACGAATCCCACATAGGTCAAAACCTATGGTTGCTTCCACAAATCAACCCAAAAACCCTCGACATTGGCGTACAAACGCCAGACCATCGAGAAAAACCCAAATACACTCATTTGCACATTCACAAACACTAATTTTAATATAAAATAGGTTAAAACTCACAAAAACCCCAAATTCACTTTAAAAGCCGTTTTTCCGAAAAACTAGCAAGCAAAATTTCCCGTTTTAGTACAAAACTCGACGTTTAAACAATTCTAGCGGCCATAATACTTATTAAATAACTTAAATAAGCCATATAACCCATAACCACAATTTAATCTCATCAAACTATATACGTTCAAAAAACCTAGTTTGCAATTTTACCCAAATTTCAACCATTTTAGCAAAAATGCATAAACAACAATTTAGTTTGGATTTGCATGATCTAAAATATTAAAATACAATTTAAAATGTTAATAATACCATGGATACCCTAATTAGATTTTTATCCCAATTGATTAATTAAATTCCCAAAACCTAGTTAACCAAATTAACACAATTAGCAAAATTTTAGACTAACAAATAGCAACTAGTAACCAATTTGGGTTTTGCATTCAATTAACATGCTAATCTACCCATTAAAACCATGATCAAACACTACAAACCCTAACTTGATCACAACCCACTCTCTTGAATTTTCAAACACACAATAAAACCATAAATAAACTTATAATTAAGCTAGACTAAAGTATTTAGCAACAATTTAACAAAAGGTCAAGGTGTATACCTCACAATTTCAAGAGATCTATCATGAACCTAGCACCAAAATCTTGGCCTCCAAAATGAAAACTTTTCACCAAAATCCATGCTAAAGGAGATGAGAGAAAATGGGTAGGAGTCGGATTTGGATTTTAGCTTGATTTTTGAGGTATTTTGATGAATTTTTGATGCAAAATGAGAGAGGGAGAGAGATGGGCTGTTGGTGGTGCAGGAAATGGGAGGGCTCGGCTGAAATTGAGGGAAGAGGAGAGAGAGTGAGGTGGGGAAAGATAACATCTAGTCAACCTAGTCAAAGTCCACTCTCATTTCTACATTTCCTCTTTTCTTTTCTTTTCTTTTCTTTTGCAAAACAAATGGGGACAAGAGAGGGCGGGCTGCTGAATTCAGCCAAGGGAGAGGGAAAATAGGGGTGTGTGAGTGTGGGTATGGGTGTGGGGTGATGGAAAATGATAAATACAATACCACAAACATCCATTTACACTAAAAAAAAAGCCTTTTTTCTTCAATAATTTCTAAACCGTTTTGGGAAACGATTTCATTTCAAGAACCACATGATAAAATTTTATTTAAAGTTTTATGATGCACAAAATTTGTTTCAACTCATTCCAATTTGTAATTTTCCCTAATTAAATGTATTACTGACGGCTTAAAATAATATTAAAATAATTAATTTCGGAAAAAAAATTAGAAAATTTGAAATTTCACCAGTGGCTCAATAAACACCAAATACTAGCAATTTCATAGCTAGAATATGTATATTTAATTTTATAATAAAGATATTTGTATTTTGACTTTTTACAGAAAACCCTCTTATTTTACCGTTTTTTTCGAAATTTCACCAAAACGATTTTCAAAACGTTACAAATGTAATATTATTTTGCGGGGAAAATCCGGGTTAAGCTTGTAGCCACCGTTGTATATTTTCTTTTTACTGTTTTTGCTCCTAGGATAGACCCAAGGTGGGGTGCACAAACTACCGGGTTCTCGAAGTGACGAGTGGCCTACTCACTTTGTACAGGGAGGTTGCTTCAATTCTAGAATTTGGCGGGTAGTTTTCCGCACCCGTAGGGGTCTAGGGTGGGGTTTGGCTATTCATCACGACCGTGGAATCCGTCTTTCATTAAGGGCTTAAATGAAATACGGAATTCCTGGTATATCCAATGTATTCATCTGTGATTTGGAATGTTTATAAATGCGTGCGACGAATGGCTATTTATATATGAGATATATAATAAACGTTGTTTATGTTTTTCACCCGCGCTAGTCCAGCCCCCGCTCTGCCGTTAGTTATGTAACCTAACGGTGCATGACGGGGCCCCGTGGCGAATGCGGATGGCATAAGCGTACGTTCTATTTTCGTTTCTTTTCTGTGATGTTCAGGAAACGTAAATCATAGGACACCATTAATGTGATTAATGTTAAGAAAAAGAAACCTAAAGATGTTGTAGAATCAAACTTTTTAAAATGGGTAACTCTAGATTTTGCTTTGCATGGTGGTATTCCTTGATGAATATCCAGCACCTCATTCGATAAGGAAAGGGCCGAGATCCCTTCACCGGGAGTGGCCCCTTTAGCGAAACCAGCAAATGTTACAAAGCAATCGATTGTTTTTATAGTTGATCTAACTATTGCTTTGCATCGTGGTATTCATGAATATCTAGCACCTCATTCGATGAGGAAAGAGCCGAGATCCTTTCACCGGGAGTGACCTCTTTAGCCAAATTAGAAAGATACTACAAAACCATTCGAATTTTTAAATTGGATCTTAAACCACTCCTTTCACTAGATTCTACAACGATATCAAGTTCGAAACGTTAAGAGTTTTCATAAAAACCATATGTTGCCCTCCGCCATTATAGGAGCAGAGTACATAGTATTTGTGCCACGTTTGTTGACTATAGTTAAGGCGTGGTGAACGGTAGCTAAGTGATGTCTTCCTATAAAGCATTTGATGCGATCGATTAGGACATTCGTATGACTTTGTTGACCATAGTTAAAGGTCATGCGGGTGGGTCTAAATCAATCACGAAATGGCGGGTAGAACTTGACTAGTGCTTATGAATTGTTGACCATAGTTAAGGTCATAAGACACTAGGGGTAAAAATCATATCGGGAATTTCAAGAGTTGAAATTTGCAATGAGATTGCATACCTTCTATTTGATAGTTAGATCCCGATCCCACTGTGAGTAAAAGTTACTCCCGGGAGAGTTTTGCACTTTACAATTAGCTAATCCAGTAGGTGTCTAGAAAGGTGTCAACGGGGTTATGCCTCTAGGAAAACGAGATTTATTTTAATTAGGTTCGTGCGAAAGCACGAGGAACCTCCCTCGGAGTACCGACACTGGCCTGGCCGACCGGTTAGCGAACTTGTAGATTGCGATTAATCCTGGCTAATTTTCTTTTTAAGGTTTGAAGGAAAATTTGATAAAAAGCAGTGGGAGACATCGATTAGATAAGATTAATAACCAATCAAATTATGCAAGAGCAATCGCTGAGTGTCTTCTTTTCTCTCTCCTAATGGCAGATACCTATGACGGGACTTAAGCTTTTATTAGACAAGAATAAACTCACGGGACCGAATTACAAAGATTGGCTAAGGAACATAAATATTTCCTTTACCTATGATAAGGTCGAATATGTCCTGACTACTCCAGCCCCTCATAGCCCAAGCCCTGATTCTTCAGTTGCGGATAAAGAAATCCGCAAGACATGGGATATAGACTGTGCAACAGCCAAGTGCCTCGCACTTGCTTCTATGAACAATGAACATCAGAAGCAGCATGAGAAGTTGGATGTACAATCCATCTTTCTCCATACAAAGGAGTTGTATGGAGAGCAATCTCATACTCTCCGATACGAGGCATCTCGAAAGTTTTTTCAGATGCGGATGGCTGCCGGCACGTCTGTAGGTGACCATGTATTGAAGATGATTGGACTTATCGAAGAACTAGAGGACCTGGGTTGGACCATGGAGAATGAACAATATGTTGATATTGTTCTTCAGTCCCTTCCCCCTGCCTTTGCTCAGTTCATTGTAAACTTCAACATGCACAACATGGAGAAGTCATTACCTGAACTCCTCAATATGTTAAGGAGTGCAGAAATCACGCTAAAGGTAGCGAAAACTTCCGCTCTAATTGCTGGGCCATCTTCCTCTTCCGCCCCGAAAGCCAAAGCCAAGGGAAAGAAGAAGAAGAATCTCATCATGCCGAGAGGAGGAGTGAAAAAGGCACCGGGAAAAGACAGGATAGGGGCTGCTGTGACAGGACGAGGGGAATGCTTCCACTGCCACCAGACTGGGCACTGGAAGAGAAACTGCGTTGGATACCTGGTTGGCCTCAAGAAGAAGAAGCATGGTGATGCTTCCACTTCAGGTGTGTTTGTAACAGAAAACTGTTTTTCAATTTACTCTGCTTCCTGGGTATTAGATACCGGGTCAGGATCTCACATCTGCAATTGTGTGCAGGGGCTGAGAAATAGCAGGTTTTTGAAGAAAGGTGATCACACTCTTCGAGTTGGGAATGGTTCCTCTGTACATGCTATAGCAGTGGGAGAGTATCACCTTGGTTTGCCCTCGGGTTGTATATTGGTTTTGAACCCATGTTATTTTGTACCTTCGATGTTATGTAATATTATATCTGTATCGTTGTTGGACAATGCTGGATATAATTTTGTATTACAATCTAATGTTATGAACATTAACCTTAATCAAGAGTTGATTGGGTGTGATACATTAAATAACGGGATATACGTCCTAAACCAGCACACAGTTTTCAATATACAACACACAAACAAAAGAAAGGTTTTAGACATAAATGAAGCTTTCATTTAGCATTGTATACTTGGTCATATTAACGAAACAAGACTAACCAAGCTACATAAAGATAGATATTTAAACCCATTTGAATATAAATCTTATGCGACTTGCCAGTCTTGTATCAAAGGTAAAATGACCAAAACTCCGTTTACTGAACACGGAGAGAGAGCTACTGAACTCTTAGGCCTCATACATAGTGATGTATGTGGACCAATGTCTACACATGCGACAGGTGGTTTTTCGTACTTCATAACTTTCACTGATGATTTCTCGAGATTCGGGCACGTGTTCTTATTGAAACATAAGTCCGAAGCCTTTGAAAAATTCAAGGAGTATAAATCTGAAGTAGAAAAACAAACAGGCTTGAGTATCAAGAAACTTTGATCAGATCGAGGAGGTGAGTACCTATGCTCAGAGTTTCTAGATTTTCTAAAAGAGAATGGGATTCTCTCTCAGCTCACTCCTCCGGACACACCACAACACAACGGTGTGTCGGAATGGAGAAATCGTACCCTATTAGATATGGTACGATCTATGATGAGTGATGCTGAGTTACCGATATCATTCTGGGGGCACGCATTGGAGACTGCGATTTATCTATTGAATAAGGTTCCGACCAAAACCGTGTCAACCCCTCCATATGAGATATGGTATGGGAAGAGACCATCTCCTAAACGAGTTAGGATATGGGGTTGTCCGGCTCATGTGAAAAAGCAGAATCCGGACAAACTCGAGACACGATCGGTTTTGTGTAAATTTATGGGATATCCAAAACACTCGTATGGATATCTTTTCTACCAAAAGGAGGAACAAAAGGTGTTTGTTTCTCAGTATGCCACATTTTTAGAAAATGAATTTTTTACAAATGATACTGTTGGCAATGTGGTAGAACTGGAAGAAATTCCAGATACACAAACAATTACCGATGATTTGGTTGAACCTGAGGTTTCAATAGAACCTGACAAACCTCAGCCACTCCGTAGATCTAGTAGGACTTTTCGCCCACCTGATAGTGTAACACCCGAGCCCAATAATACTATGTATATTACTAGTTGAGGGTTATTTATTGCTCATTCCAATTTTCTTGATTTTCTGGTGTTTATTGCTAAATTTTACCCGGTTAAGTCATTTTGGCACATAACAAATTTTAACTCCGAAAATGAAATTTAAGATGTCCATGTTAGCCTACTCGTCGCCACTAGTCGCGTGGTAGCGTCCGCGTGTCGAGATTCCGTTCCGTTTGGCTAAACGGGCAAGTTTGGGCGACTACGCGCGCGTGCAAGTGTCCGACTTGGGGGCATGCATTTTAATCACTAAACACCTCTTCTCAAAATTTGGAACCCGCTTAAAATCCTATAATTTGAATTTGGAACATTTGGGCGCGACCCGGGCTCGATTTGGAAATGTTTCATTTCGCGCCAAAATGGCCCATTTAAATTTAATATCTATATATTTATATTCTAATCTATATTTTTTTTCCTAACAGCAATCTACGCATTTTCCCTTCAAATCTTTCTCAAAATTTCCTCTATCTTCTCGTGGCCAATCACGAGCTCCTATGGAGCTCGTGGGCCCCGCCTCCTGTTTCCTCATCTCTCTCTCTCATCCTCTTTCTCTCTCTCTCTCCTCCCTCAATCTCTCTCAAATCCCTCTCTCTCTCTTCCTCTATTTAATCTCTCGCATGCAGCCGCCTTCATCTCCACGCGACCACGAGAAACCCCACGCAAACCCTAACCCTAGCTCACGCAGTCTCACCGCCGGTCTCCTCGCGACCTCGCCGTCGCCGCCCTCACCACCACGACCTCCACCACACCCACCTACCCTCTTTTCCCCGTTCTCCCGCTCCTCCCCGTGCCTGCGACCCATTCCCGACCTCGCCTCCACACGCGCAAACCTCGCCGTCGACGCCACCCGTCGTCGTCGACGACCCCGCGACCCCCTTTCACCCTTCTCGTCGAGACCTCGTCGTCGTTTCCTTCCTCCCCTCGCCGGAACAGTAAACCCGAGCCCTAACGCATCGCCTACCCCGCTGTTCGCCGGAGAAACGTGCCGGCGACCTTGTCGACGCCACCTCCGACCACCTCTCTCTCTCCCACGACCACCAGAGCCGACCACACTCTTCCCCACTCGCCGCAGCACCCTATTCCGCGCATCCCGAAGCCTCCACCCTTGCTGCAGCCGCCGCCGTCGCTTTGCCGGCGATCCGGTGCCGTCGAGCCATCGTGTTTGCACCCTGTTTCTTCGCGGTGAGTTTCCTTGTGCTTCCTCTTGGTACAATTCCTTCGCTGGTCGTATTTGGCGTATATCGTATCTTTGTTGCTAACTTTGCTACTTTGTTGTTGCCGGAACCCGACCGTGCCGTCTTGACGAACCCGACGCTCCAGCGAAGTCCCCTGGTCCGTGTGATCCCGTTGACCTCTGTTGGGACTCGATCCGTGGCCCGTGCTCCCGTACCGTGGTTTCTACCGACATCGCATCCGTGTCTCGGTTTGCGGAACCGCCGAGGCAAGTATCCGAATACTTGCTTTAACATGCTACAAACTTAATAATCATGTTATCTGTTATAATCACACGACTTGGTGACAATCACAATCATCCGTAACGATAAATCATTATAGTGGTTACTTGTAGTTAATCGGTACGCTATCAATTTCACACTTTAACTAATTAACCAATTGGCACGTCATTGCTTAAATTGCAAGCTCATTCTTGTAACTATTATTATGCTGTAATTTTAATGGTTTCATTGCTTCGTGTTAATAATACTGTTTCACCCTGGAATTGTTGCACCCGAAAGATGATTGAACCTGTTAATAAGAGAATACAAACATCACTGTCGTTATATGGAATATTGTGGTTAATTATTGTTTCATGATGCTGTTCATTATTGATTGTATACCTGTTGCGAGCACTTACCCGATTGCACGACATATTGGCCTGACCCTGCTACACCTGACATATACATACATACCGACTCATCCTGTTGTACCATGACATTACTTGTTTCCTGATTTCATGCCTAGTGCCGACGAACCTAACCATTCCTGCTGTCGACCCAGACAGACCTACTGTTACTTGACCTTGCGTTGGCATTAGTCCTTGACTACTGAATACCTGACTTGACATACATAGTTTGGGGGTATGGGGAAATCAAAGGTGAAACCGACTTGTAACTCAACAGTTCGATACATTGTTTTGATCAGTCTTACGGGCTTGGCCGGTCCGGGAGTGATGATGCTGACATCACTCGTCCATCCTACTACCTTTTACTGCTTAGCGGCACGTCTCGGACTCAGCCCCGAGGATCATGACCGTGGTCCCGGGCACGCACGGGATACTATTGAGTTACATCGACGATTCATCAATTGGTTTCAAAGACTATAGAGTAGAAAACCTGATAGGACAGTTTAGCCACCATTGCACATTCCCTGCTTGTTATTACTGCTTTATTCATATTCATACTTGCACTGCTTTTTACCATGTTTATGCTATATACTTGATATCATGACGCGCTGACGTCTGGGTTTTGCATGGCCCAGATTCCGTACCTTTGTCGTCGACCGAGCAGGAGTACTTCAGCCAGCAGGCTGAACTGTGAGTTCCTTAGAGTTTAGTTTATTTATGTCATTTCATTTCCAGATGTGAGCCCGCATTATGGGACATACTGTTTATTCATTGTATTGGATCATTAGCTTCCGCACTTATTGTTTACTGATTCTTGTTATTATGGATTTGGACATGTATTAGATTAGTTTTATCTTGTTCTTGATATCCTTACAACCGTAATGTGACTGTGGATGGATACTTCCTACCCACAGGTAGCATGGTTGGCTATGTCACGTGCCCAAATCTTGCGTACTCTGGGAAGCGGGGCGTGACATGGTTTTATGGTATCAGAGCATAGGTTAATTGGGTTGATTCTTTGTAGTTGGGTATCGCACCCGATACACGAATCAGAATACCCGTGATTAGGAAACATGTCCTGCCACCTTGACCGTTTTACCGTCCTTGAATCATTCTTCCAGATCATGTCGACATGCAAACTTACTTTGCATTGTCAAACTTGAAAACCTAACTTCTTGTTATCTCTAGGACTTAGGCGACTTGGGTGGAGTTAAGTAATTGCGGCTATGATACCGCGGCATAGCTACAATGCAGCACTCTATTTAAGTATCTTGGAGTTCTAGCCTTGATTTATATATATTGAATCTATCATCATGCTAATGTTGTTTGTTTTGATTTCAGGACCATGGCAGATAAGAATTTCAAGACGTATCAGAGGCGTGTGGATGAAGCCGCCATGTTAGGAGTGATACGTGGGATGTTGGAAAACCAGAAGAGGCAAACTGAGCTGATCCAGCAGCAAGCAGATTCATTTCAGGAGGGTTTGCAGGCTATGCGGCAGTCTGTAAACACCGCCGTAGCGAAGCCAGTCGACCGAGTAGGGACCGTGGCAGATTTCAGACGGTTGGGTCCTACTACTTTCACTGGCTTGGAGGAGCCGTTGCCAGCCGAGCAGTGGCTTGTGGACACAGAGAATTTATTGATTGCGGCACAGATCCCAGAAGACAAGAGAGTTGATGTGGTGCGCATTCAGCTGGTGGATTACGCCCGAGAGTGGTGGCTTGTGGAGGAGACCCGCTTGTCCAAGCCAATCAGTTGGGCGGATTTCTCCAAAAGTTTCTTGGAAAAGTTCTTCCCGCGGACTGCACGGGAGGAAATGGAGGAGAGATTTATTGGGCTGAAACAAAATGGAGCAGCTGTGGATGTGCATGCAGCGGAGTGGACGAGACTTAGCCGTTTCGCTGGACCCTTAGTCGCCAAGGAGGCAGACAGGGCGCGAAGGTTCTTGCGCAGTTTGGATGTGGACATCCAGAGGCAGATTGTCTCCCTGGGTTTGACCACTTTCTCGCAGGTTCTTACGGCAGCCAGAGAGCAACAGAGTTTATCAGGATCGAAAGGGAACCTTCACCAGACAGCAGCTGGGGCCAGGAAGCCTGCATTTGTACCTAACCGAGGTCATGGGCGCAGAGGTATTCCAGTGGACCGTCGAGGTGTGGCGCCAATGAAGAAGCCTGTGATCGCTGATCGAAGGAAGAGCGTGACCTGTGCCTACTGCCACTTACCTGGGCACGTGCATAAGGAGTGTAGAAGAAGACTGGGACTTTGCTTGGTTTGTGGAGCAGCCGATCACGCAGTCAGTGCTTGTCCGTCGAAGCTTCGCACGAGAGATGATATACAGAAGCCTCCGCAGAGACCGTTCCAGGGGCAGAAGCAGCTGACACAAGGACCCAACCAGGGTCGAGCTTTCACTTTGACAGCTGAGGAAGCCAAGGCATCAGGAGAAGTGGTTTCAGGTACTGTACTCGTTCGTGGTTTTCCCGCTTTGGCATTATTTGATTCCGGAGCATCCCACTGTTTTATGTCATCAAATTTTATAACTACACACTCGATCACCTGCACGACCCTGTCTAGTTTTTGGGACATACACACTGGGAATGGGAAAATCATAGCTAGTAAGGAATGTAGAGATTGTACTGTTGTTGTTTGTGGACGGGAGCTTTTTGCAGATTTCTTGGTGATTGATACGGGCAGTTATGAAGTAGTCTTGGGAATGGATTTTCTTGGCACTTTCCACGCACACATTGATTGTAGGGCAAGGAAAGTAATTTTCCAGATTCCCGGACACCCTGAGTTTACTTTCATCGGAGGAAGCAGTTCTGTCGGGCCAGTCGAGTTTAGGGCTAGGCCGACGAACAATGTTCTTGCGGCTATGGTTGTGGATAGTAATGAAGAGCCGGCAGTTGTTCGCGACTTTATGGATGTGTTTGAAGATATTTCAGGCCTACCGCCGAAGCGAGATGTGGAGTTTGCGATCGACCTTATTCCTGGTGCAGCGTCAGTATCAAAATCTTATTATCCGATGGCACCGGTGGAATTGGAAGAGGTTAAGAAACAGGTGGGTGAATTACTCGAGAAGGGATGGATTCGAAGCAGCAACTCACCTTGGGGAGCTCCAGTTCTTTTAGTGAAGAAGAAGGATGGCACGAGAAGGATGTGCATCGATTACCGAGAATTAAACCGGGTGACTATTAAGAACAAGTACCCGATCCCTCGCATTGGAGAACTTTTTGAGCAGCTTAGTGGCGCGAGGGTATTCTCGAAACTGGACTTGCGATCAGGATATCATCAGGTCCGAGTGAAGGCAGAAGACATTTGCAAGACGGCGTTTCGAACTCGGTATGGGCATTTCGAGTATTTAGTGATGCCCTTCGGAGTGACTAATGCGCCGGCAATATTTATGGACTTGATGAACAGGATCTTTTCACCGTTCTTGGACCAGTTTATTGTGGTATTCATTGACGACATTCTGGTGTACTCGAAGAGTCCGGAGGAGCATGCTGAGCACTTAAGGATCGCACTGCAAACGCTGAGACAGGAGAAATTATTCGCGAAGATGAGTAAGTGCGAATTCTGGCTGGAAGAAGTGAAGTTTCTGGGGCATGTCGTGTCGGGCGATGGAATCGCCGTTGATCCCGAGAAGATTACAGCAGTTCGAGATTGGCCTGTTCCAAAGAATGTTGCAGAGATAAGAAGTTTTCTTGGACTCGCCGGTTACTACAGAAGATTTGTGGAGAACTTCGCTCGTTTAGCTGAGCCGTTAACCAAGCTTACGCGTAAGGAGGTACCGTTTGTTTGGACAGATGGATGTGCATTGGCCTTCGAGACGTTGAAGCAGAAGTTGATAACCGCCCCTATCCTAACCGTACCGGATGATTCAGGAGGACTGGTAATTCACAGCGACGCATCTGGAAAAGGATTGGGATGTGTTTTGATGCAGAATGGGAAAGTCGTCGCTTACGCATCGAGACAGCTGAAGACTCATGAGCAGAACTATCCGACTCATGACTTAGAGCTTGCAGCCGTGATCTTCGCCCTGAAGATTTGGAGACACTACCTTTTGGGCGAGAGAGTTGAAGTCTTTACGGATCATAAGAGTTTGAAGTATGTGTTCACTCAGAAGGAGTTGAACATGAGGCGACGCAGATGGTTGGAGCTGATGGCCGACTACGACCTTGATCTTAAGTACCATCCGGGAAAAGTTAATGTCGTGCCAGATGCACTAAGTCGGTTACCAGCAATTCAGTTATTGACTGCACAGAGAGAGATCATTGAGGAGTTTCGGAGATTTGACTTGGAGGTTGTGCTACCGCGTGCTACAGGACAGTTGATGCAGTTGCAAGTACAATCGTCCTTAGTTGAGAAGATTAAAGTGGCGCAATCGCAGGATCCTAGACTGCAAAAGTTTCGAGAGCAGGTTAGAGCTGGACTACGAACTGATTTACTGATCCATGAAGATGGTTCGTTGAGATACGGTAGCCGTGTGTGTGTGCCAAAAGGAGATGTGCGTGAAGAGCTGATGAAGGAGGCACACAGTTCAGCTTACTCTGTACATCTAGAAGGGACAAAGATGTACCGAGATATTCGACAGCATTTCTGGTGGGAAGGTATGAAACGGGAAATTGCTCGCTTTGTGGCTAAGTGCTTAGTGTGTCAGCAAGTCAAGGCTGAACATCAAAGGGTTGCTGGTTTGTTGCAACCACTTCCGATTCCTCAATGGAAGTGGGAACATGTAACCATGGATTTCGTGACGGCTTTACCGCGGAGTCCAAAGGGCAACAATGTTGTATGGGTGATTGTCGATCGGTTGACCAAGGCAGCTCACTTTATTCCTTTTCGGGTTGGTCAATCGACGGAGACTTTGGCAGAGCGGTACATGCAGGAGATTGTCAGATTGCATGGAGTACCGGTAAGCATCGTGTCCGATCGGGACACTCGGTTCTTGTCACACTTTTGGAGGAGTTTACAAGAAAGTTTGGGGACTCGATTGAAGTTTAGCACAGCTTATCATCCCCAGACTGATGGACAATCAGAGAGGACGATCCAGACCCTTGAAGATATGTTGAGGGCTTGCATGTTAGACTTCAAAGGTTCTTGGGAGGATCATCTACACCTGGTGGAGTTTTCGTACAACAATAGCTTCCAAGCGACAATTCAGATGGCTCCGTTTGAAGCGTTGTATGGTCGTAAGTGCCGTTCACCTGTTTGTTGGGATGATGTTGGTGAACGAAGGTTATTAGGACCAGATTTGGTGGTACAGACAGTCGAGAAGGTGAATACAATCAGGAAGCATATGAAGGCAGCTCAAGACAGACAGAAGAGTTGGGCCGACACGTCAAGAAGACCTCTAGAGTTCGCCGTGGGCGATTTGGTATTCCTGAAGATATCACCGACTAGAGGGGTGATTCGCTTTGGAAGTCGGGGAAAGCTTAGTCCCCGATTCGTTGGACCCTTCGAGATATTGGAGCGTGTTGGAGAGGTATCGTACCGGTTGGCGTTACCACCGTCATTAGCAGGAGTCCACGATGTATTTCATGTGTCTCAACTACGGAGGTATGTTCGTGATGAGACTCATGTCTTGGATCATTCGGAGTTGACCGTTCGGGAGGACCTGACTTTTGAGGAGCGACCAGTCGAGATCAAGGATCGAAGAGAAAAGGTTCTTAAGAACAAGGTTATCCCTCTTGTGCTAGTTTCTTGGGGAAACCGATCGCATGGAGAATCTACTTGGGAGCGAGAAGACGAGATCCGGCAGAAATTCCCTCATCTTTTCCAGTAGTTAGTTATCTTGTATTCTTGGAATTTCGAGGACGAAATTCTTTTGTAGTTGGGTATGATGTAACACCCGAGCCCAATAATACTATGTATATTACTAGTTGAGGGTTATTTATTGCTCATTCCAATTTTCCTGATTTTCTGGTGTTTATTGCTAAATTTTACCCGGTTAAGTCATTTTGGCACATAACAAATTTTAACTCCGAAAATGAAATTTAAGATGTCCATGTTAGCCTACTCGTCGCCACTAGTCGCGTGGTAGCGTCCGCGTGTCGAGATTCCGTTCCGTTTGGCTAAACGGGCAAGTTTGGACGACTACGCGCGCGTGCAAGTGTCCGACTTGGGGGCATGCATTTTAATCACTAAACACCTCTTCTCAAAATTTGGAACCCGCTTAAAATCCTATAATTTAAATTTGGAACATTTGGGCGCGACCCGGGCTCGATTTGGAAATGTTTCATTTCGCGCCAAAATGGCCCATTTAAATTTAATATCTATATATTTATATTCTAATCTATATTTTTTTCCTAACAGCAATCTACGCATTTTCCCTTCAAATCTTTCTCAAAATTTCCTCTATCTTCTCGTGGCCAATCACGAGCTCCTATGGAGCTCGTGGGCCCCGCCTCCTGTTTCCTCATCTCTCTCTCTCTCATCCTCTTTCTCTCTCTCTCTCCTCCCTCAATCTCTCTCAAATCCCTCTCTCTCTCTTCCTCTATTTAATCTCTCGCATGCAGCCGCCTTCATCTCCACGCGACCACGAGAAACCCCACGCAAACCCTAACCCTAGCTCACGCAGTCTCACCGCCGGTCTCCTCGCGACCTCGCCGTCGCCGCCCTCACCACCACGACCTCCACCACACCCACCTACCCTCTTTTCCCCGTTCTCCCGCTCCTCCCCGCGCCTGCGACCCATTCCCGACCTCGCCTCCACACGCGCAAACCTCGCCGTCGACGCCACCCGTCGTCGTCGACGACCCCGCGACCCCCTTTCACCCTTCTCGTCGAGACCTCGTCGTCGTTTCCTTCCTCCCCTCGCCGGAACAGTAAACCCGAGCCCTAACCCATCGCCTACCCCGCTGTTCGCCGGAGAAACGTGCCGGCGACCTTGTCGACGCCACCTCCGACTACCTCTCTCTCTCCCACGACCACCAGAGCCGACCACACTCTTCCCCACTCGCCGCAGCACCCTATTCCGCGCATCCCGAAGCCTCCACCCTTGCTGCAGCCGCCGCCGTCGCTTCGCCGGCGATCCGGTGCCGTCGAGCCATCGTGTTTGCACCCTGTTTCTTCGCGGTGAGTTTCCTTGTGCTTCCTCTTGGTACAATTCCTTCGCTGGTCGTATTTGGCGTATATCGTATCTTTGTTGCTAACTTTGCTACTTTATTGTTGCCGGAACCCGACCGTGCCGTCTTGACGAACCCGACGCTCCAGCGAAGTCCCCTGGTCCGTGTGATCCCGTTGACCTCTGTTGGGACTCGATCCGTGGCCCGTGCTCCCGTACCGTGGTTTCTACCGACATCGCATCCGTGTCTCGGTTTGCGGAACCGCCGAGGCAAGTATCCGAATACTTGCTTTAACATGCTACAAACTTAATAATCATGTTATCTGTTATAATCACACGACTTGGTGACAATCACAATCATCCGTAACGATAAATCATTATAGTGGTTACTTGTAGTTAATCGGTACGCTATCAATTTCACACTTTAACTAATTAACCAATTGGCACGTCATTGCTTAAATTGCAAGCTCATTCTTGTAACTATTATTATGCTGTAATTTTAATGGTTTCATTGCTTCGTGTTAATAATACTGTTTCACCCTGGAATTGTTGCACCCGAAAGATGATTGAACCTGTTAATAAGAGAATACAAACATCACTGTCGTTATATGGAATATTGTGGTTAATTATTGTTTCATGATGTTGTTCATTATTGATTGTATACCTGTTGCGAGCACTTACCCGATTGCACGACATATTGGCCTGACCCTGCTACACCTGACATATACATACATACCGACTCATCCTGTTGTACCATGACATTACTTGTTTCCTGATTTCATGCCTAGTGCCGACGAACCTAACCATTCCTGCTGTCGACCCAGACAGACCTACTGTTACTTGACCTTGCGTTGGCATTAGTCCTTGACTACTGAATACCTGACTTGACATACATAGTTTGGGGGTATGGGGAAATCAAAGGTGAAACCGACTTGTAACTCAACAGTTCGATACATTGTTTTGATCAGTCTTACGGGCTTGGCCGGTCCGGGAGTGATGATGCTGACATCACTCGTCCATCCTACTACCTTTTACTGCTTAGCGGCACGTCTCGGACTCAGCCCCGAGGATCATGACCGTGGTCCCGGGCACGCACGGGATACTATTGAGTTACATCGACGATTCATCAATTGGTTTCAAAGACTATAGAGTAGAAAACCTGATAGGACAGTTTAGCCACCATTGCACATTCCCTGCTTGTTATTACTACTTTATTCATATTCATACTTGCACTGCTTTTTACCATGTTTATGCTATATACTTGATATCATGACGCGCTGACGTCTGGGTTTTGCATGGCCCAGATTCCGTACCTTTGTCGTCAACCGAGCAGGAGTACTTCAGCCAGAAGGCTGAACTGTGAGTTCCTTAGAGTTTAGTTTATTTATGTCATTTCATTTCCAGATGTGAGCCCGCATTATGGGACATACTGTTTATTCATTGTTTTGGATCATTAGCTTCCGCACTTATTGTTTATTGATTCTTGTTATTATGGATTTGGACATGTATTAGATTAGTTTTATCTTGTTCTTGATATCCTTACAAACGTAATGTGACTGTGGATGGATACTTCCTACCCACAGGTAGCATGGTTGGCTATGTCACGTGCCCAAATCTTGCGTACTCTGGGAAGCGGGGCGTGACAGATAGATACTACGGTTTTCTAATTGATGGTGATAAAGAAGATTACATCATGGATAATGATGATCCTACTAGTTTTCAGCAAACTATCACGAGTGGTGACTCAGTGAAGTGGCTGGATGCCATGAGATCCGAAATGGAATCCATGCACACCAACAAAGTATGGACTTTGGAGGTTGCACCTCCTGGAGTAAAATCCATAGGGTGCAAATGGATCTTTAAGAGAAAGATCGGTGTGGATGGTCAGGTGGAGACCTATAAAGCTAGGCTGATCGCAAAAGGATTTCATCAAAGACCAGGCTTGGACTATGATGAAACCTTTTCACCAGTCGCGATGCTCAAATCCATTCGGATCCTACTTGCTATAGCTGCTCACTATGACTATAAGATCTGGCAGATGGATGTGAAAACGACATTTCTAAATGGTGATTTAGAAGAATGCGTTTTTATGGATCAGCCAGAAGGCTTCATTGATAGTAGGAGCAGCGGAAAAGCATGCAGGTTGCTTAAATCCATCTATGGATTAAAACAGGCATCACGGAGTTGGAACATTTGCTTTGATGATACAATCAAAGAGTTTGGTTTTATCAAAAATGTAGATGAACCATGTATTTATAAAAGGATTGTAGAGAGTACTGTTACATTCCTCGTATTGTGTATTGTACGTGGACGACATTCTCTTGATATGAAATGATGTTCCTATGCTACAATCGGTCAAACTATTCTTATCGCGGAGGTTCTCCATGAAAGACCTGGGTGATGCCTCGTACATTCTGGGGATTAAGATCTATAGAGATAGATCTAAGAAATTATTGGGATTGTCCCAATCGAGATACATTGACACCATACTAAAGAGATTCAGTATGGAAGATTCCAAGCGAGGTAATTTACCCGCTTATCACGGGATCACCCTCTCCAAAGAGATGTCTCCAAAGACTGATGAGGAGAGGGGTCGCATGAGCATTATACCCTATGCTTCGGCGATAGGATCTATAATGTATGCAATGTTGTGTACTCGCCCAGATATAGCTTATGCACTGAGTGCAGTAAGCAGGTATCAATCCAATCCAGGGGAGAAACACTGGACTGCTGTAAAGAACATTCTGAAGTACTTGAGAAGAACTAAAGAAATGTTCTTGGTGTATGGTAACGGAGATCTCCAAATGGAGGGATTTACCGACTCCAGCTTCTAGAGCGACAAGGATGATAGTAAGTCCATCTCAGGGTTTGTATTTACCCTAAATGGAGGGGCGGTATGTTGGAAGAGTTCCAAGCAAGATACCGTCGCTGACTCCACGATAGAAGCTGAGTTTATTGCTGCTAATGATGCCGCAAAGGAGGCAGTCTGGATAAGGAAGTTCATTTCTGAACTTCAGGTGGTTCCATCCATTGCTAATCCAATACCTCTGTATTGCGATAACAATGGAGTCATGGCTTTGGCAAAGGAACCAAGGTCCCATCAGAAATCCAGACATATCTTGAGGCGGTATCACCTCATTAGGGAGATAGTAGATCGCCAGGACATCGAAGTACGGAGAGTAGACACGAAAGACAACACAGCAGATCCATTCACCAAGGCCACCCCTCAAGTCCAGTTTGAGAAACTGTTCGAGCTGTTGGGCATGCGGTACGCCGGCAACTGGTTCTAGTGTAGACAGTTGGTACTTATTGTACCAACTACAGGCCTTAGTGCAAGTGGGAGATTGTTAGATATGTATGCCCTAGAGGCATGTATTGTATAGGATGCTAGGCATGTGTATGTACAGAAACAATCTTTGCTCGAAATGATAGTATGCTATTTGGTTTATCTTCATCTTAACGTGTGATGTGTTGTATTTCATATCTTTATATATATGTTGATGAAGCCCTTAGGATTATGCTTGACTGCCGTGATTATGATGTAGATCATACTAGTGGGGCCTGGGCAGTCTATAAGCATATCCTTTAATAGTTCCTAGTCGATGGTATATCGAGACAGAGCATCGATATTACCAGAGTAGACTAGTGTGTACGTTTCTTGACCCTGGGGGCGATGGTTGATCCCACAACCATTGGTGTTTGACATCAAAGATTGTACACAGGTGCTCATTGGAGAATGGGTACACCGAACAGGACTCTCCGAGAACTCCTAGATGGTATATATACCTATTGTCAGATAGCAGTTCTCTGGTGACACTTGTACAAGTTAGTCTATAGACCCGAGATCGTCATAGTGTCTTGTATGATTCCCACTCTGCTTTGATTTCCTCCCTACCACGGCTCCACTGAGTCGTGCAAACAGGTGGATTTTGGGTATAGTCCCGAATCGCATGGAGGAAGTGAGCGATAGGAGGGGTTTCGTCTCTCCCAGTATAGGGAGTTGATGTCACGCTATGCTTGATCGGCCATAACAGCAAATCCCTGGCCAGGGTTCTCAAGATTTACTGATAAGAGTTATCAGTAGTTTCTCGAACCGTTATGGGCCGTAAATCAGCATGAATTATAAAGTTACTGGGGTCTGATATTTACCACTCCTAGACTTCATATGCGACGTATTAGACGAAGAGACCGGATTGTACGGTAAGTGTTGCTTACAGGCTCGTTAGGGTTGTGACGAGTTCGCTCGTTGGCCACCTTTTCGTCATGTACCTGGATAGCCATTACGCACAGCTAGTGCCGCTGACGTGCTTGTGGTTAAACCCACTGCCAGCGTACTGTCGAGTCTTTAGAGTCCCACACAGAGGGTTTCCTGGTTCAGGCAAAAAATGTAGAGGCCGTAAGTTGTTACGGCAGAGTTTTGATTATGTTCGTGTAATTGTTACAGGAATAATGATCGGAAGGATAATACTGCTAGGCTTTGGTTTAAGCCGGATACCGGTATTATATTATTAGATTATTTGTATTCGTATTTTTCGGAATTCGGATACGGGTATACTTATACGGTATATGGTGGAGGGGTATTCTTGTAATTGTTACAAGAATACCTTCTAGAAGGAGACACCTCTTAATTACATATTTATTTTGTGAAAATAAATAAATGAGGTGGAATTTGGAAAAAGTCTAAGCATGGATGAAGGAATGGCTAAATTCATTTTATATTCATTTGGAGTTACTATTGAAGCATGGTGCAATTTTTTATTGCATGCTTCAATTATTTTCATTTTGAGCCATATCATTTTTCCATGCTTGATTTTTTCATTCATCACTTTGACATTCTCTCTCCTCATTATCTCCTTCCTCCTCCTCTTTGCTTTAACCTTCACATGAGTTGTGAATCAAAAGCTTAAAGTAAAAAGATAATCCAATACTTGATCTCTACATCATCTAAGTGATCACTTCTAGCAAACTTGATCTCTTAGTTAAACTCTTGTAAAGAGTTTGTAGCTTGTTCGATAGCTCTCGGGTGGATCGTCTTGGATCTTGAGGTGGCTGGAGACCGAGTTCTTTTCGACCACAAGGAGCTTAGAAGTCACATCCAAATAAAGACCCGAAGGACCGGTTCCTAGGTATAACACTATCATAGTAGATTAGATCTCTAGATATTTTTGCTAGTTAAGGTTTAAGCACAAGATCTAGGGTTATGTGGGTGTTGCATGCAAGAAAATTTTTGTTTATCGCTTCCGCCTCCTCACAAGTGTTGTGAGAGTGTGCAACATCCACTAACAGAGACTTGCATGAATGACATATCACTTGTTAGGCAATTGAGTCAACCATGTGATATCATGTACCAAACCAGAAGTTGCTTTTATATTTGCTGAGATATCAGGGATTCTGGTGACTAGATTTATATCGATAGATCGAGATTTGGGAAGTGTCTCAATTCGGGTACTTGGAAACCATTCTAAAGTAGTTTAGAGTGGATGACTCCTGGCGTGGTAGTCTACCCGCAGGTAATGGAATCACCCTCTCTAAAAGAGATGTCTTTCAGACTGATGAGAAGAGAGACGCGTATGAATAACATATCATTTTCTTAGGCAATTGAGTCAATCATGCAATATCTTGTACCGAATCAGATATTGCTTATGCACTTACCGTAGTAAGTAGATATTAATCCAATCTTGGAGAAACAAAGGGAAACAATTAAGATTATAAAATGATGTTCTTGGTATATGGCAACAGCAGTCTTCTCCAGGAGGCGGTTATCGGTTCAGGCTTCTAAGATAACATAGATGACATAGATGCTGTAAGAGTTTTGAGTTTACCATTTTCTGAGGAGCAGTATATTGGATAGGGTTCTAATATGGACACTGGGGTAGGCATGGTGCAGTATACTAGTTATGACTCAACGAAGGATACAACCCAAGAAGTTTGTTAGATAAATTTGTTCATTTATGAACTTGGTTCCATTAAGTATCCAGACAAATTCTTAAGGCGGGGTATCGCTCAGTTCGGGAGATTGTTGATCCGGAGAAATTGAGATATAGAGAGATGAAGTTGGAATATTATAGCGGATCCACTCACTGAGGCTATTTCTCGAACACAGATATTTCATAAACACGGTTTACGAAACTGATTAGTAGGGAAATTGGGTATTCGATAGCGCACGAGCTGTAGGTATGCGATACCGCAATAATTAGCCTTAAATACAAATAAGAGATTGTTGGATATAGTGTCCTCAATGTAATTATTGTGATTGCAGGTAGGCGATTATGATAATTGAGAGATGGCGTATACAAGTAGAATAGTCTTACTCGAAATGATAGTATACTATCTGGTTTGTCTTTATCATTGATGTGTATATATTTTACTTGTTATTACATGTTGCTAATATATAATGATGAAACCCGTAGGATTCTTGCTTGACTACCAGCATTATGATGGAGATCATTTATGTGAGAGCTGGGTAGTCCATAGGCATATCCTTAAATGTCCATAATCGAGATAGTATCGTGACCGGGCATCGATATTCCGGAGTAGACTAGTGTATACACTTTTAGACCCCTTGACAAGGGACGATGGCCAGTCTCACAGGCCATTGGTGTTGTGCCACCTAAGATAGTATACATGTGCTCACTGGAGGTAAGCACACTGGACGGACTCGCCAAGAACTTTTAGACGGTATTATACCTATTGTCAGATAACAGTTTTCTGGTAGCATGAGTACAAGTTAGCCCTTTGACCTGATATCGTCATTTGTCTCGTGTGAGTTCCCACTGTACTTAGATTACTATCCTACCATGGCTCAAAGGAGTCGTGCAAAAAGGTTTTAGTTGGGTACAGTCTCGAGCCACATAGAGGCAGTGGGCCATTCTCAGGGATTCGTTTCTCCTGGTATTACGAGTCGATGTCGCGCTGTTTTCAGTTGGCCATCACCCTAAATCTATGGCCACGGTGGATGATATTTACTGATAGGAGTTCAGTAATTTTTCGGTTGGTGATGAGCTTGACTCCAATATGACTTATCGGGTTATTAGGGGTTTGACGTTATCCACCCCCTAGACCCGGTATGCGATAGTCCCTTTCGGCAGATACCAGAATAGCCATTACGTACAGCTAGTGCCGCTGACGTGCTTGTGGTTTTGGATTTATCCAGTAAATCACTGCCAGCGTATTATCGAGTCTTTAGAGTCCCACACAGAGGGTTTTCCCGGTTCAGGCGATATGATTTAGAGGCCATATATTGATACGTGCAGGGGTCCGATTAAATATGTGTACTGACTGCACGGAGTTTAATCGGACGGTTGATAATACTGGTCGGTTTAGGATTAAGCCGGATTATTAAATCAAGTTTTGATTTAATATATATATATATATATATATATATATATATATATATATATATATTATAGTATTATTGTTCACTATTCATTTACACTCTCTTGGCTATTCGTATTTTTATACGGATACGCGTATATATATATTTTGATACGTATATCGGGTTGTATTCCGTATTTATACAGAATACTTTTAGAAGGAGGACTCCTCATTATTTGATTTTCTTTTTAGAAAATCAATTGGAAATGAGGTGGAGCGTGAGGTAGCTTTGGATATGGTTGATGGCATGTAAAGAGGGATGGACTTCAATTGTTTATTGTAAAATGTTATGACATGTTCTTTTATGGTTGAAATAAAATATTGAAGCCATTCCATCTCTCTCATCATATTCTATACTTATCTCATTTGTATTATGGCTAGCTCTGATCCTCTCCATTCTCTTTCTTCTTCATTTGCTCTCTTGAGTTTTGTTTTAGAGTGAAAATGATAGTGGAAAAATCCTACATCCCCACACTCCATTTCTAGCAAGCTTGGAGCGTCAATTACTTCATTAGGTGAAACTGGAGTTTGGATCGGTTTCTCTCGGGTGAATCATCTTCGGTAAGGACGGTCGCCTCTCAAGCTTGTTCCCGATGGTCAACGAGAAACTTGGAGGGGTGTTCCATGATTGGGTGGACACGCATCAAAGGTTGTAATTCCTAAACCTTGCATACTTGGTTTACTAGTTTAGTGCTTGGAACGATCGCTAGGAATTAGTTTCTAGTGCTTCTGTCAAATTTTTGTTTTTCGATTCCATATCGGCCGTGGTTGTAGTGGAAAGGGCATTAGGAACTTTCAATCATAGCCCTACTTTATCGATCAACACCTTTAAAGATTGTCATCATGTTGCATTTTTACCATCATCACTTCTTTTTTTAGTTTTATTTTGATAGTATCATGGATATGGGTTGATTGATTCGATACTGAATAAAGAGAACCGTCTTTAAGGTTCTGTATTTTTCAAGTATTGGATTAATCATATTCATTCTATATACCTTTGTTTAAATTTAAAGAAGACTAAGCTTTTGAGTTGTTTGGATCATTACTGAATAAGAGAATGCTATTCTCAACTTCAAGTAATGGCTTAAGCACATTCAGACCATACAAATAAAACACGACTGACGCGACGAACGTCGTACAGTCATTTTGACTCTGCCGTTAACGGCGTCAGGGTAGCAAACTTCAATTTTTTTGCTGGTATTTAGTTGCTCAGTTTTAAATTTTATGGTATTTAGTTGCAATAAGGGTGAAATATTATTAAGCACATTTACCCAAAAATATTTATTATATATATATGGCAATTTTTGCTGAAGATGCTTTCTTGATGAAGTTATTTGGAAAAAAATTTAATGAAAGTTGACAGCACCTTATATTCATACGACAGCTAATTTTAGATCTAGCTGGAATCTGACATGAAATCAGATCAGGGATGTGAATGATAGCTGGTTCATCCTTTCATTAGGGGGTTCCTTTTTCCAAATTAATTTTTTTGAAAAAGCAAATTACATTATTTATTTTTTGTTACTTTAAATTTTTTTTAAAAGTTTAATGGCAAAAATGCTAAAGCAATCATGTAGCGATCCCATATTGGCCTTATACTTGACGACCTCTCTCTTGCCATCATTACAAATCCAAAAAAGAAAGGTTTAATAGCACTAAACCCCTCTGTGCTCAACGGTTGGAACTGTAAAACCTACTAAATAAATACTTAAATAAGTCAAATGATTGCATAATTTTGATTTAGAACTTATTCTTATTGTTTAGAGTTGAATTTGAGCATTTTGAGGGTTTGATTTATGAGCAAATAGGATGTTTGTGCTAATAAACTATAGTTTACAGGATACAAAACCAATGTTTATAGTTAAATCAGACAAACAATTTTTCAATAATATTCGTGCTAATAAGTCTCTTAAGGGGTATAAATGTTGTAGGGTAAACTACAAAGTGTTTTGTGCAATTAACCCAAAATTTAAAATCCAATTAAAACCAAGTTGACCGGTTGGTTACCGGCGATAGCCCTGAACCCCACTCTCCCCACTTTTCCCATCATTTACGCCTCCCTCTCTTATAAAATTCCCTCCTTTTCTCTATCCCCTCTTTCTCTCTCTCTAGGGTTTCCTCTCTCTCTAAAATTTCCCAAATTTTTAGTGCGAGAGAAACAGCGCCATGAGCAACGAGAAGATGCAAGAGGTCATCAATCTCTCCGATCTCGGCTCAGCTCTCCCTTCCAACTCACCAGGTCACTTTCTCTCTCTCTCTCTCTCTTAACTGCTCTCCCCCCCCCCCGCGACCTTGGGTTCTAATTCGAGTGTTTTTGCTTGATTTGTGTAGCTTTGAGTGCTGAGGATCGAGCGGGACTTGTCAATGCTCTAAAGGTGAAGCTTTTGACAATCGAATTGTTTGGCTTGAAACGGGGGTTCTTCTAGGGTTTTTGTTGTTTTGATGACTTTTGATGTCTTGATATTTGTAGGATAAGCTTCAGAGCCTTACGGGGAAGCATTCGGATGCGCTGGAGAGCCTCACCCCTAAGATTCGGAAGCGTGTTGAGGTTTTGAGAGAGATTCAGGTCTGATCCTTTTTATGATTGTTGTTCTAAGTTTATTTTTTGGATTAAAGTTTGGTTTTATAAGGGTTCTTTATGTTTCTTTTATGCTAATTGTTGCAATGTTTGAAGTACCGGTGCTTAATGGTATACCCGATCCATAACCAGTATATAAATATCATATTTTTTTAATTGATTCAATTGGTATACCATTATATAGACTGATATTAATTTAACCGTGGAGATAGTCGCTAGCGGAATGGAAGAATAGGATTCAGATAGCCGACCTAAAAAATTTGGGATAAAGGCTTGTTGTTGTTGTTGTTGGTATACCATCATATACTTCCTTGATTATTAAATGACAAATAAGCAAGGGAGTAAGCAACTAATTAATAATTATTAAGATAAAAATATTATTATTTTATTTTGGATAATAAACATATCTTAAATTAAATTTAGTATATTATTAACAAATTACTATTAGTGATAAGTATGGGTGAATTAATAATTAGAGGGTTTGTTATGCAGAACATTTGAATTTATTAAATTACTAAATTAAATATTTAAACTGATAATTTATTTATTTATTTATTTTTTGAGAGAATCTACTACTAAGTAATTGTTTTTTATTGGACTATTGGTTACCATGTTACTCAATAATTTTTTATTTTATATTACAAATTATTAAATAAATCACCTACTTTTAATTATTGGTATACTAATTAGGATCTATGAAAATAGATTCTGGCGGTATATCAGTTTGACACCGATACAAATTATATAAATATTTATGCTATATTGATACCGGATACACACCGGTACCAGTAATACCTGCAGTATAGCAGTGCTCTTCAAACACTGACATGTTGGTTTAATGATCGTGGAGTTTACTTTTTTGGCCTTAAACCGTTTTTGGGTCAGATATATGCTGTTTGTTCCCTACTATTTGGGTTACAAAATAGTCCCCTTTATCAATTTGTCGTTGCAACAAATTCCACCTGGTAATCAATATGATGCAATCAGCATATTGTTCTACTACTTGTACGAATAGAATAGTGTATGTTCATTGTTTGTGTTTAATCCTTTGGTCATGTGAAGGTTACCCAGATGTGTGTGTGCGCGTGTGAGCGCCTGGATTATCTAAGCCAGATTTCACCTTCAACTAAAGGGATTGTAGTAAACTAGAAACAAAGTAATTGGCTACACATTAGATTTCCTTTAAAGCCGTAATTTTGGAATTCCAATTCCACTATTTCATTTGTATAGAATCAGATAATTGGATGGAGGGAATTAGGAAGAAAGAGATAGACAGTTGGCTTGTTAATTGATTTCTAGGTTCTTTTGTTTTCCATTTTCAATTGTTTACTATTCCTGCCAAAATGAGGAATTTGATTTTGAATCTTTCAATAATAATGACGGACAATCTAAATAGATTTGCTATTTCATTTGATCCCTTAAAATGAACATATTATTTTCATTTCCACCTTAGGATGGATCGTCCTCCTGTCATTGACTGGCTCAATCCCTTTCAATCCCAATCCATTCTTTTTTCCCATCAAACAAAGAGCCCCAAGAGGTTTGGTAGTGTAGGCTGTCAAATGATATGAATTGATTTGTTTTGAATCTTTAAATCGTGTGGTTGAGATAGAAGGCTGGATTGACTACAAATTTCTTTATCGATTTTGTTGGTTTGTTTCTTATTGATATTGAATAGGGAATATATTAAATTCCTTGTGTCCTGTAACTGATAGTAATTCAATTTATTATGCAATTTTTTATTAGTAGGACAATTGTCCTAATAGGACTTTTTCTTGGACTTGGACTTTTTCTTGGACTTTGATTTTTTCTTTAGGCTTGAACTTGGACAATATTATAGGACTTTGTATAACTTATTCTTGGACTTTAATTTAATGCATACTATTAACAAATAAGATCGATAGCTATGTACAACAATCCTCTTTCAGTACCAAGTTTTCTATAGAACAATCAACCTCACCAAAGCATTAAAAAACATCAAATTAAGATTACCCAATTACAAAAGTCACCTGGGTTTGACTAATTTCCGAAGGAAAGCACCTAAACCTGATTTAATTCAATTATGCATCCAATTTTTATCTCTTCAATCAACAAACAAAGCTAAAATTTTGCCAGCAACCTAGAAATCAAAACCTAATAATAACAACAAAGAACACAACAAATTAAGAACCCATTGAAATTCATGAAATTACCAGCAAAAAATTGTTTGAGCATGCTGTAATCGTTGGGGCATCGTCGCCTCTGTGGACCATGTCACCTCCAGTGGGAGTGTGTCTCGGGAGAGGGCGGCGAGGCTTGGGGGAGTCGATGGGGGCAGGAAAGGGTGCAAGGGCGAGGTCAGGGTTGGGCCAAGGCAAGGTCCGGGGCGGGGTCGGGTATCTGGCTCATTTGGGGGGAGTCCAAAGATTTCTCATTTTTCTCTTGGACTTTCTTTGGGGTAGAGTTTATATACCAGGTTGAAAACTAGGACTTTAAGAGTCCAATCCAAATCCAAGTCCAAACAACCAATAAAACTTAACTTTTTAATCCAAATTCAAGTTCATAACCAATAACACAAAAAGGTCAAGTCCACACAAAAAGGTCAAGTCCACACAAAAAGGTAAAGTCCAAATGAAAAGTCCTGAACCAATAACCCTCCTTAGGCAAGTTATTTAAGTTGCAATTTGGAAATTCAATTAATCTGAAACAATCTAGTTATTTTCCTCAGTCCAGTGTGATTCCATATGGAAGCCAATTTTAAAAGCACATTTGCTCATCTTATGGGTCTGCATTTCACTTTCTCTATGTGCGTAAGGTGAATTGTAAAAGTCTCCCGGTGTTGCATTGTAAGAGGGATACCGGATATGCATCACTGATGTGTGTGGAATAGGGACATGGAGCCACCAAATCATAGCCTAGGAACAATATTTATTGATGATTATAGATGCAGCAAACACTCCCATAACTTGATGAGGTCCTTAGAAGACATAACACCGTGGAGGAGAAGCAACGATATGTTTGTGGCGGTGGTAGGCATCTTCCCCTTTATGATTTTTCTAGTCTCCCTAAAGAATCAGTTATTGAGAAATGCTTGAATATCTATCGTTACAATTATATCCTTGCTAATGTATTTAAGGCTTAAAATATGCACATATTAACTGACTGTTGTTTAAAATACTCACTGTTGATAGAAATAGCAATTACATGTGGCAGTCCTTCAATATATTTCTCAGAATCTTGTCAATCTTCCGTTTCTCAAATTGCTCCATCTCCATTCAATGTTTCGTGCTCAACTTCAGTAGCTTTTGCCTGGAGTGTGGACTTGGGTTTACCTCATAGTTGCATTGAATTATTGGTAGTGTTAAAAATCCTATGTTATGCACAACAAATCTGTTTCTCAGACTGTCTAAGCCATTTTATTTTCTTTATTCATGTATTACCTGTAAATTGTGGTTGTATTTCGATCTTTGGTTGAACTGAACATTGTATCTATTAATGTGAATAAAGGGTTTTTTTGGACCCCCAATGCGTCTTGCATATCAATGTATGCAAAAATGAAAGATTATGTCCAATTTTATTTACTCGATCTCACTCAATTAATCCCTTGTTACCGCTCGTGGGAGAAGTAATAGGTAGGGATGACAAGATTTGAACCCGGGACATTTTGTACCCAGAACAAACACGCTAACAAGCTGCATTACATCACTTTTTAAAAATTGTTGTACAGTGTCATCATACAAAATCCATGTCTTGTTTTCCATATTGTTATTTTCTCCCCTGTCCATATAAAATTTTCTTGTTATTTTTTTCTTTTTGGTTTCATATAATAAAAGAATTATATACATCTGAAACCCAACGTATAAAAAAAGAATGAATATTTATTGGTAATGCTTATGAAAGAAAAATGGGACCTCTTTTCTCTTTTAAGAACATGGATAATCTCATCTTCTCATCTACTGTTTATTGTACATATCTATTTTTGTTAGGAATTCTGTACAAAAGAAATACAAATGATCTTGAACTACAGCATCTGACCATATATGTATTACAATAAAAGAAAGGAGGATTTTCAATGTAAAATATAAAAACATCTCTCTCCACAGCACCTGTGTTAACTACTTTATGGTTTGGGTCTTTAGCAAGTGGGACCTCATTGTTTCTCCTTCGCATGACAATTCGACATTAAGGAATCCTGTTTATGTTGTGGTTTGATTTTTGTGGCGGTTTACTTTTGTTTCAGAGCCAACATGACGAGCTTGAGGCAAATTTTTTTGAAGAAAGAGCAGCACTTTTAGCTAAATATCAGAAGCTTTATGAACCATTGTACGCCAAGGTATTGCATAATTAACATTCTTAATTACGAGCCCAAGAAAGCTAGAAATGTAGCTTTCAGTGTTATAAATTATTAACATTATTAGTATTTGTATTGACATCCAAAAGGACATGTATCAGAGAGTTCCCTTTTCCATTTCTTTTTTTGAGATAAAATGATGCGAAATTAATAGCCCCTATCCCGTGGCGCCAAAAAAAAAAAATTAACCCCCATCCCTAATTTTACAAATGCCTATTTTGATTAATTAAAACCATTGTTTGAATGTTTAGCTGTCCATTTTGCTAACAGTTGTAAAATACTGTTAATTATGTTAAACTATTGATGTGAATTGTTCAGCGTTTTGAAATTGTGAACGGTGTGGTCGAAGTCGAAGGTGTTAGTGATGTAGCCACAGAAGAAACACCAGCCGAAGACAAAACCCCTGAAGGTTTGTAAAAGAACTGAACTAAAAATTAGTATATTTAGTTTATGCAGACTCGACTCTTAGCTGCTTTGTTGTCGCAGAAAAAGGTGTACCTGCATTCTGGCTCACTGCAATGAAAACAAATGAAATTTTGGCCGAGGAGGTAAGCAAGTGGGATTCATCGTCTCATTTATCATTGCTTGCTTTGGATGCTCAACATGTGATGGAGTCTGATTTCTCTCTTTTATAAATTCAGATTCAAGAGTGTGATGAAGAGGCTTTAAAATATCTGAAAGATATAAAGTGGACCAGACTTGATGACCCAAAGGGTTTCAAACTAGAATTTTTCTTCGATCCTAATCCATATTTTAAGAACTCTATTTTGACAAAAACGTATCACATGATTGACGAGGAAGATGAGCCAATACTAGAAAAGGCTATTGGGTATATTTTTCAGCCTCTTAGATGAATATCTGAATGCTACATATTTTTATCATCTGAACTAATTTCAATTATTGGGTGCTGTAGGACTGAGGTCGAATGGTTTCCAGGCAAGTGCTTGACTCAAAAAATCCTTAAGAAAAAGCCGAAGAAGGGGTCGAAGAATGCTAAGCCCATTACTAAGACTGAGGATTGCGAGAGCTTCTTTAATTTTTTTAACCCCCCAGAAGTACCTGAGGATGATGATGATCTTGATGAAGATACCGTATGCCACTTTCATTATATTTCTCATGACTAGTAATTATTTTTTAAAATCTCGACATTGCCATTTTTTTGCAGGCCGAGCAGCTGCAAAACCAAATGGAGCAGGATTATGACATTGGGTGAGCTTTTCTTGCTTTTGTGTTTAGTTGTCATGCTGAGTCATGAGTGTTGCTTAGTGCTCATGAACAGGAAGCATGTTCGTATACAACCGCTAGTATTCTGCATGTGTGAGGCTCCTGTACATATGCTAGATTGAGTAGTTTTTTTGGTTAAACAATAAGGATATTTAAATATGTAGTGTAGAATTAAAAAAAAAAATCTTACAGTTAGAAATAAAATAATATTTAAATGTTTTTCATGATATTTAAGGATAGGTCTTGCCATGTGTTAGGCCCAAAATCAAATTGAGACATCAATTTGAGACCCCCTCCCATTGTGAGTTAAAATAGTTAGGATATATCCTGTGTGGGAATGTTGTTTGACACTAGGGAATCATATTTGCAATGTAGGTCTACTATTCGAGATAAAATTATCCCGCATGCAGTTTCATGGTTCACTGGAGAGGCCGTTCAAGGAGATGATTTTGAAGGCATAGAAATTGATGATGAGGATGAGGATGAGGATGAGGAAGATGATGAAGAGGACGAGGATGAAGAGGAGGCCAGTAAGAGCAAGAACAAGGTAAGGAGCTAAATTCATACAGCGGCTACTAGTATATCATCCTTTCTTTTCTTTCTCTTTTTCTTTTTATAAATTTGTTTAGTAGTAAATATGCTGATCTCTTCGTCTTCATCTTTGGATTCGAATTCTCTAAGCAGATGACAACGGGATCTCAGGTATGGTATGTTCTTCAACTCCTTTGTTTGCAGGGTTAGTTGCGCAAAAGCGTTTGTGGTTTGCCCTCTTTAGCTCTTTCTCCCTTGATTTATTAGTACGAACATCCTTTCTTCTCATCGGCCAAAACTTTTACGAGAATAATAACACCCAAATTCAACTCTAAACAACACAGGTAGGTTTTAGAGTTGTGTATTAGACAATCGCTCGAGTTGTTTAGAGTTGAATTCGAGTGTTTTTGATGGTTTTGTCGATGAGCAGATGGTGTTTGCTCTGATAATTCACTTGAGGGTTATAACTGCTACACTGGGTATAAACTAAGGGGGCCTTGTACAACTAGCCTATGTTTTATTTATTTGTTTAAGTGGAATTTCTTGAACTCTATGGGTTACTATACTGCAGAAGAGTGGAGTCAATGCTGGGGAGGGAGTAGAGCGGCCAGACGAATGCAAGCAGCAATAGATTGTTTGAATGTGTGGTTTTAAGCAGATGAGATGTTTATATATGATTGGTTCAAGTGTGGGGACCAAAGTTTTGATCTCTTATGTTATCAGTTATTTTATTTGTTCTTTCAATTATTCCTGCGAGGAAACTTGAGGCTTCCATTTGGTCGAAATGGTTTTTAAGTGTAATTTCATGTGGACCTAAACAAGTATCTATGTGATGCTTGAAAAATATTATTTTTCTTTTTCAGTTCACTTTAATGATCATTTTGGTATGGTTGGGACTTGGATGGTAATGTCAATGTAATTTGTTTTTATGGTTGCAAGGCAGTACCAAGTGCAAGGCAGGCATTAATCTGTTTGTCTGGCCTTGTATATACAGCTGTGAGCTCACAAATGTTGCTTGTAATGTATTAGCCTTTGCTCGAGAAAATGCAATATCAAATTGGCAAAAGGCTATTCAATATGGCTCTGTTTGGGTACGGCGCAAGGATAATTGGAGTTTATTTTAGGAGGCGGCGGTAGGGTATGGGATACGGAGTTAGGATAACTGAAGTTTATTTTTATTTAGCGGCAGTAGGGTCCAGGCTCGGTTAGACATGTTTTTGATAATTTTGAATCCTGGATTTTATGATCTAAACCTAAAATTCTATAGAACCTAACCGGTTTACAAGGCAAATTTCAGTCTCGGTTGGGATTGGTCGGGTTTTGGATATAGACGGACGGGTCGGTTTATGCAGGGTTTTTTATTTGCCCCAACCTAAAATTTGTCTGAACCTAGCTGGTTTCCAAGGCATGATACCCAAATCGGCAAATTTTAGTCTTGGGCGAATTTGGATATGGATATAGGCGAGCGGGCTGGGCTGGTTTATTCGGGTTTTCTATTTGGCCTAATATAAATTTCATATATATATCATTAACTATTGACGTTTTTGAAGATAAATACCTTAAACTTTAGAAATTACAGATAAACACCTTTAAATATTGGTTACCATATAGGTCCTTACCGCCGTTAACAGAATTTAGCATTTTATCCTTATCCCTCCGTCCTAAGATCTTGAACAGTGTTAGAAATGGAGTTTTCTTCAATTTAAAACAACTTGTGGTCAGATAACTAGTGGCCAGATAGGGGTAAAAACTTGAGATCCTTTAAAGTCATTAGGACCTACATGATAAATCAATAATTAAAGGTATTTATCTATAATTTCTTAATTGTAAGGTATTTATATGAAAAACGTCAATAGTTACGGGTATTTATGTGAAATTTACCCTAATCGAAATTGTAAAATGATAGATGAATTCCCTTAAATATATGTGTAAAATTTATACTTTGAGAAAACTGGATCAAATTATATATCATAGACTGGGTAAATTGCTTAATAATACCAAAATATTTCACACTTTCTGTAGAATAATACTATAATGTTTTTTCTAGCACTTAATATTCTAAATTGCATAATACTACCATGACGGTGTTAACAGCAGCTACAAAATGACCAAACTATCCCTAGTTATGTTTGAATTTAAAGAAGAAAAAATCATCCTTAACCATAATTAGCTAACCCTCACTCAAATTAGCTATCCTAGCCCAACTCATGGCCACCACCTCCATCCCATGGCCACTTCCGCCCATCGCTATCTCCACCCCCGTCACCATCTCTGCCGATGCATCACCACCTCTGTCACGATCCGAAATTGGCACGTGACGGCCCTAATACTACGCAACGCCTAAAGACGTAATGCAGTAAAAGAAAGCCAAAACCCAGAAATCTAAACCATGAAAATACGGAAAAGATAATAAAAGTTTTTGAAACATTTGAAATCGCAATTCAAATTCTTTAAAAAGTCCAACTTCTTTCTTTAAAATTTTGGCAGCACCCCCTTTGTAAAAACTAACCCCAAAAGGGGTACAACAGATAAAAATAAATAAAGCATCCACAAACGGGAGCAAATACACGCCCAAAGGCGGAAAACAATCACCACCACAAATAAACGACACCGTAGCGAAGAAATAAAAGACAATAGAGATAAAGCTGTATAAAAGACAATAAATCCACAAATAATATACAGTATCGTCCTCACCAAGTCTCTAAGTCAACAACATAATAGTAGATGGAGAGTACAAGATACAACGAATATACAATACAAAATACAGATAACCACCAAACCCACCTAAGCAAAACAACACGCTGTGAGCCGATGCGGTATCTGTGGCAAAAGATGATAGATGAATAGCCTGCCTCGACTACTCTGGGGAACACCCTGCAACACCTGTGGCACAACGGGGGTGAGTTGCCAACTCGTGAATAGTAGATAACATATGCAGCAGGTTTGTACGTACAACATGAATCTAAGATATGCAATTTACAGTAATAACAGGTCAAGTGAATGCAGAATAATGGAAAGTACACTAGCATGTACTACTAATACATGAAACAGTGCATAAATAGATAAGTGTGAGGTATGGAGTGAAATATGTCATTTCCACGGAAACCTGACATCGTGGTAGGATCACAATCCATCAAGACACTCAAATCCACAATTCCTCAAATCAGCCCCCAAGTTCGGCTCTCACATCATATAAGTCTCACATCTCCTCAATGTACAATATCGAATAGATCTCCTATATCCCGAATGTACAAATCAGCAATCTCATTCATATCCAATATCCAATCTCAATGAATCACCTAATATCCCAAATCAAACTCAAGTAAGATTCTAACATCCTAAATATATATTTGCAGAAATAAATATGATGGGGTCAATACACATATATTAGCGTCCCACTCCACTAATATTGGTGTAAGGGTATATATAACAACGGCTAAATCCCCTGTTATATATACAAAAGGTGTTAAAAGAAATATCATGAAAACAATGTGCCAAGCATCGACACAGAAATACTGATCTATCAGATGCCGTCACCAAGACTAGCATCCTGATAGGTACGTATCATACGCTATCCCGAAAAGCACGAGTGCCTAGCTCTGACCCTCGTCTTCCCACGTATCCATACATACATGACTCCCAACGGTATCCCCATGATCCCCGCCGAGTCATTGGTACTGTCACCGGTAGGTACTCTCCCACCTCCAGGCTCAATCGGCAAAGTCCATCGATCATCTTGCCGAGGGGAACCATACCGGCCCCCACCATATACCCTCATACGGCACCCACTCCTCGTATGGAGTATATAATCAGAACCGATAAATCTCATGGTGGATGCGCAAATATCATATCAAGGAAACCGGGTTTTTCAAATAATGCATAATTTCATGAACTCCCGCGGTTCCCAAATCCAGAAAACATCATGTAAAATCCAAATAACAATGCGCAAATCCAGGAATAAATATGTGCGATATACCTGAAATGCGAGCATATAAATGAAAATATGTAGCTGAAACCAGATGTATGCGAAATCAATAAGGTACAGCTAAGTATAGGTGTCTAGCTATAAGTAAAAGATGTAGTATACCCCCTGGGTATAAGTAAAATATGAGCAAGGTATACCTGTAGCTGTATCGTAAAGGGTATATGTACCTATCACTAATGGTACGATACTCTATAGGTATACAGCTATGGTAAATGTTATATGTGATAAGCAGTACGAATCAATGTCACAAGGTCCCTAACCAAGCAATATAGTATCTATAAGTGGTTTGTGTGTGACATGGCAATTATTGACGGTGTGTGTGTAGCATACAATCCATGCTCGTGCAACATGAACCGTCAATAATATGTGCAGTGTCCTACGGCTACTAGTCACAGTACAACTATATCTAAGTAAATAGGGTAAAGGCGCATTTCTAACAATGACGTAGAAAATGCGACAAGTATTAGAATTCCAGCCCAGACGCATAACGCCATGCGGGCGATTCCCCTGTAGATGTTAAATCTACTCACCAGCGCTCCACGCTAGGTGAATCCTACCACCTGTTTCCCCCTGTAGCAGTATCCGTAGTCCCCTCCTGCAAACCTGTAAATTAAACAAGGAAATCATATATAAGCAATATATCTCGCAAAACGCGATATCGACACTAAACGAGAAACTCGCGTCGCGAACTAAACGCGCGTGTGCACGATACGCTGAAACGTGTGTATACGCGTCTAAAACTACCGCGACACGCCGCGACACGCTGGATCACAGAACCCACTCACGTATCGCGCGTATCGCGCAAACACAACGAACATGAAATACGATATATTGTCCCAGATTTTCCTACAGGTCAAATCTCACAAAACTACACATGCCAAAACACTAGAAAACACTACAGACAACCCTAGCCAAGACCCCAACACCCAACTCACCTTCCTGGCCGCAATTTGCGGCCAGATGGATTAAATTTGCGGCCAAAGGTAGGAGATAGGGGCTAGTGTTCTTGTGGTGTTGTCTAAACCTAGTGAGCATACTGCAGTTTTCTCAATTTTGTTCTGAAGGGTCCGGGTCAATAGCAGATCACAGAAATCCACAATGTCGCTTAAAAATGCTAATTTTGCACAAAAAGAAAACCCTGTGGTATTTTAGTGAAACCTGGGGTTAAACTTAGTTAAAGTGACCCTAACAACACTTAAATAGGCTAGGTTAACTAACACAATCATCACTTAATCAAAAATCTACATAAATCACCATATTTAGCACAAAAGCTAACTTTAACGCAAACCGACGCTAACAACACACAAGTTAAGCAATAAGAGGAATTGTGTTAAGAAAATATACCCCAAAGGGTCCTAAGAAGCAGGAGAAGAAGTGTATGGAGGAGATGGGCTGCTGCAATTGCTCCTTGTGTTGCTACTGCTGCCTGTGCTGCTGATGCTGTTGCTGTCTGTTGCTGCTGGGCTGCTGATGGGGTGTGTGTGTGTGAGTTTGAGAGAAATGAGAGAGAGAAGTGAGAGTGAGAGCAACCAACACAACTCCCCCCTTCTCTTTCTCTTTCTTCATTAAATGGGCATGGCTTAAGCCATGTAGCACCATGCCCATCTCTCTCTCTCCTTGGTCAACAATTCAAACCAATATTCAAATCCTTTTTAAATTTTAAATTCATTTCATTTCTGTTTTTAAAAACAATCATACACAATAAAACCCAAAACACTTAAATATAAATTTTAAAACTATTAGCTTAAGGAAATGGTTAGTTCACCATGTTGCTAATCATGTCAAAACCACAAATTACACCCTAGTTATCATGCACAAGTGTGTGCAAGCCTATGAAAAATCTAATAAAATATCCATTAAATAGGATAAAATAATTAAAAATCTATTTGGTAAACTTTTATTAAAAACCATACATTAAAATAAAATTAGCCACAAAACACATTCTAAGGTGTTACAATCTCCCCCCTTAAAAGAAATTCGTCCCCGAATTTAAAAATATACTGCTACGCGTACCTTCAAAGAGAAGATTATAACTCTCAATCTCGCTCGCAGCCTCCCAAGTGATTACCTCACTATACGGCTACGTCCAAGAAAGCCCTTCACAGATGGCAAGGCCCTTGACCGACGTTTCTCCACCTGTCGGGCCATTAACAAAAATGGCTGCCGGTGAGCGAAATGATCGCGTCCAAGCTAAATGGTCTGGTGCTGAATCATGTGAGAAAGGTCATGAAGGTAATTGTAAAGTATCATCACAAGGAATACGGGGTGAAAACTCAATAATCTGGGCGGAAGTGCAAAATTAAAGGCAACGAAACTAACTCATTTATAGGATCTCGAAAGGACCTACAATCCTGGGATAAGCTTCCCAAAACTCAACACGTCATTTATTGGAAAAATCCATAGGAATACATGATTTACCACTGCGCACTTAAGTCTATGACCAACATAGTCGGCATGAGACCTTTATCCGCACTGGGCTACTCTCATCCTGACCTGAATCAACTGGATCATCTCCGAAGTCTCTAGACTAGCTGGGGTCCAAAATCCTACTTACGCAGAGTCAGAAAAACAACAGACTGGTGATCGACACGACCTAACCCCTAAACCTAAAGGTTGCCAATTGGAGTGTCTCCTGATAACAGCTATAAAAGGAGAACCCTAACAATGGCGAGTGACGATCCCAACTGCTGACAACAATTAACACAAACGCACAACTTAACAAAGAACAACTGAGCAAACTGAGTATAACCGGACGACAAGAATCCGAATGGAGTCACACCCTGACTAACTTGGGTAGAAACCATAACGAAATTCGTGGAGATCTGCTCCTACTCCTACTTCGGAACGGTCAAAGGTTTGCAACTCTCCAGCCGGCCTCAGATGCCCAACCCAAACACACAAAAGACAGACACCTTGAAACGAAACTTGAAACTTCTCTTTACATCCCTGTCCACCCGTAACTATCTCACAAGTCACGTCGATGTTGGTGGAACTTGAATGAATACAGAGAGTTGACTGATGTGCATTGCTCTAGGATTTCACGTCTCTACCCGATAACATCAGGTACACAAACGCGTCCCTAACTTAGCACACCCGTGTCACAAATCAAGGTCTCCGAATCATTACCCGGCCGAGTATGCTCAAGTATCTCTGACGTACGAGCATCGGCGGGCAGTGTCTCGCGAAAGCGATTAAAGAAAAGTGGTCGGGCGCGGACACGAGCAAGCTGTCCCCTCCGTGGAGACGAACTTAGGCTGTACTCAAAGATCGCACAAGAACTGTAAATCTGCAGAAGACTATCACAACAATCAAAATCCGCTGGAGGAAGATGTACATTAAACTCTGGTGGTCCGTGAAAATCTGACACGACTCTCGAACCAGTAGTGTCTCCAAATCTCCAACGCAAAACCACCGCGGTCATCTCTAGATCATGAGTGGAATATCTGTAAGTCCACGTTGCCCACGCCGGTGCTTGTAGGGAGGCGGAAACGTTATGAAAAATCTGATTTTTACAACACTAGGCAACATGGACTATGCTAAAGGGGGGATCTTTGCTAAACAAAACTAACTAACAAGCTAAAAGAGTTAGCTACTCGGAAAAGGGGTTATACCTAGGTCTTCAAGTCCTTCTCTTCTTCCTCCTTGGAGTGAAAGAACAGATTCTCCTTGTCGCCTTCTCTTGCCGAAGAAAGATCCACCCGAGGGCCCCAACCTTTGGCTCCAACCTCAAACTAGAAGTAACTAAGGTGCTTGGTGTGCTAGACCTAGGACCTTAGAAAGAGTAGAGAGTATTTTTGAAGGGATTATCTCAAGCTCAAATGGTTCTCAACTCATGAGAGGGGAGAGCTAGAGAGAGAGGAAGAGGAGGAGAGAGAATGAGAATGATAGAATGAGAAGAATAATCCAACCTTCTCACATATATGTGAATTATGAAAAATAGATAATTAGCTAAAGATAATTGTCATGGTTAATCAAGAAATGACCATTATCATTTCACATTAAATGCTTTTGCAAGGATCAAAGAGCATATTTCATATGGAATGATGATGATTTACTTGTCAACCTAGGTCAACAAGTCAAGTATAGTCAAATGGTCAACAACCCTAACCATGCACAATTATAATTAACTAATATTAATAAATCATATTTCACACATAAACATTAGGGTTAAGAAAATGACAATGGTCATCAACCCTAATGAAAGTCCTCTGCTTCTGCCTCAGTCAACTGTGCATACACACCCGTATCCGTGTTCCGAGGAACACGAATACAATGAGATAAAACCAATCCCAAATCATATACTAGGATCCGGCTTAAACCAAAGCCCGCTAGTATAAGCTGTCCGAACACCAAACGTGCACAAGTGCGCGGATGTGAACGAACCCTGTCGCAAAACCATGCGACCTCTACTCATTTTTCCTAAAGGCGAATAACCCTCTGTGTGGGACTCTAAAGACTCGACACTACGCTGGCAGTGGGTTTAACCACAGACCGCAAGCGGCACTAACTGTACGTAATGGTCCCCAGGTAGATGCCGATAAGAAGACTGACGAAGTAAACCCATCTGAACTCCTACTGAGCCTGAATGTGACAGTTTCCGTACAGTCCGGTCTGTTCGTCTAAGAACATCGCATGGCGGGCCTAGGGGGGCGGTAAACGTCAGTCCCGTACTAACGGTACAAGTCGTGCCGGAGTGTAGCCCAGAACACCTGAGATAACACTGGAAACCTACCAGTCTATCTCGCTTGCCCTGGCCAGGGACTTTGTGTAATGGCTCTCCTAGACACAGCGTGATATCAACCCCCAATACCGGGAGAGACGAATCCTGTCTAACCATCACTGCCTCCAAGTGCTTCGGGACTGCACCCAAAAACTACCTGTTTGCACGACTCCTTTGAGCCGTGGTAGGGTAGTAATCAAAGTACAGTGGGAACACACTCGAGGCGAAGTGACAGTGTCAAGTCAACGGACTAAGCTGTACTCATGTTACCTGGGAACTGATAACTGACGATAGGTATAATACCAACCAACAGTTCCCGACGAGTCCTGTCCAGTGTACTCGTAACCTAACGAGCACCCACATACTATCTTAAGTACGACGTACTGACGGCTTTGGGACAGACCGTCTCCTAAGCTGGGATAAGAAGCGCATACGCTAGTCTACTCCGGAGTATCGATGCCCTGTCTCGATAGTCCTGCGACTAGGGACCTGCATAAGGATGTGCTTATGGATTACCCATCCCCCACGAGTGTGACTGCTATCACAACGCTGGTAATCAAGCAAAGATCCTAAGGGCTCCACTAATGTGTAAATGCGATATGCTAAAAGAAACACATGCACACATTAAAGCAGAAACAAACAAAGTAGCATACTACCATTTTGAGCAAGAATGTCAATACAAGGTGAATATCCCAAGCTTCCATCAAGTAATATACATACTAGTATAATACAGTAATGGCCTCTAGGGCATATACACTAACAATCTCCCACTTGCACTAAGGCCATGTACTGGCGTATCGAAGACCTATCATCTCGATCAGCCGCTCGAACTGAGTCTGGGGTAAGGCCTTCGTGAATGGATCAGCAGTGTTATCTTCCGTAGCAACTCTCCGAACCTCGATCTCCTGGCGACCCATGATCTCCCTGATCAGGTGATACCGCCTCAAGATGTGCCTGGACTTCTGATAGGACCTGGGTTCCTTCGCTAAAGCTATAGCCCCGTTGTTGTCGCAATACAGAGGTATTGGATCAACAATGGACGGAACCACCTGAAGTTCTGTTAGGAACTTCCTTATCCAGACGGCTTCTTTTGCGGCATCTGCAGCAGCGATATATTCCGCTTCCATCGTCGAGTCAGCAACGGTTTCCTGTTTGGAACTCTTCCAACACACCGTCCCTCCATAGAGGGTAAAGACATAACCCGACATGGAATTGGAATCATCCTTGTCACTCTGGAAGCTGGAGTCAGCAAAGGCCTCGATCTGGAGGTCTTTTCCGCCATACACCAAGAACATCTCCTTAGTCCTTCTCAGGTACTTGAGAATGTTCTTTACCGCTATCCAGTGTTTCTCCCCAGGGTTTGACTGATACCAGCTTACCACACTCAGTGCATAAGCTACATCTGGTCTGGTACACAACATCGCATACATTATAGAGCCTACCGCAGAAGCGTAGGGTATAATAGACATGCGATCCCTTTCCAAATCAGTCTTGGGAGACATCTCTTTGGAGAGGGTGATCCCGTGACAAGCCGGTAGATTACCGCGCTTGGAATCTTCCATATTGAATCTTTTCAGTATGGTGTCGATGTACCTGGACTGTGAGAGTCCAAATATCCTCTTGGATCTGTCACGGTAGATCCGGATCCCTAGAATGTAAGATGCATCACCCAGGTCTTTCATGGAGAACCTGTGTGACAAGAACCCTTTGACAGATTGTAGCATAGGAATGTCATTTCCTATCAAGAGAATGTCATCCACGTATAAAACGAGGAATACTGCAGTTCTTGCTACAAATCTACTATAAATGCATGGTTCATCTGGATTTTTGATAAAGCCAAATTCTTTGACCGTCTCATCAAAACAGATGTTCCAACTCCGCGATGCCTGCTTTAGTCCATAGATGGACTTAATCAACTTGCACACCTTTCGGCTGCTCCCACTCTGAATGAAACCCTCTGGTTGGTCCATATAGACACACTCCTCTAAATTTCCATTTAGAAAAGCGGTCTTTACGTCCATTTGCCAGATCTCATAATCGTGGAAGGCAGCAATGGCAAGAAGGATCCGAATGGATTTCAGCATAGCCACTGGAGAAAAGGTTTCGTCATAGTCCAAGCCAGGTCTTTGACGGAAACCCTTTGCAACAAGTCTAGCTTTATAGGTCTCAACTTGTCCATCTACACCAATCTTCCTTTTGAAGATCCACTTGCATCCTACGGGTTTTACCCCATCTGGAGCAATGTCTAACGTCCATACTTTGTTGGTGTACATGGACTCCATTTCGGTCCGCATTGCATCCAGCCATTTTACCGAGTCAACGCTCTGAATGGCCTGCTGGAAGCTAGTCGGCTCATCACTATCAATGATGCAATCCTCTCTATCCCCGTCTATGAGAAAACCGTAGTATCTCTCGGGCGGATGAGACTGCCTACTACTTCTGCGGAGTGGCGTAGGAATGTCCTGATCTTTCGAACCCTCTGGTTCTACTAAGCTTTCAGTAATAGCTCGTGGTTTTGGAATTTCTTCCAGTTCTACTGCGCTCCCACTTATCTGATTTTCCAAAAACTCAGTTTCCAAGAAGTGGGCATGAAGAGAAACAAAAATCTTTTGTTCCTCTTCGCAATAGAAGAAATATCCCTTGGAGTTCTTTGGATATCCCACAAACTTGCACTGTACTGAGCGTGCCTCGAGCTTGTCCGCATGCTGCTTTTTGACAAAAGCTGGACATCCCCATGTCTTAATGTGATTAAGATAGGGTCTCTTCCCAAACCACATCTGATATGGTGTAGTAGGCACAGCCTTAGTTGGAACTCGGTTCAAAAGGTATGCAGCTGATTCTAGTGCATATCCCCAGAATGATCGCGGTAACTCAGCGTTACTCATCATGGACCGTACCATATCCAATAGGGTTCAGTTCCGTCTCTCCGATACACCGTTATGTTGCGGAGTGTATGGAGGAGTAAGCTGAGAGAGAATTCCATTCTCTTTTAAGTAATCCAGGAACTCGGCACTCAAGTATTCACCACCTCGATCAGATCTCAGTGTCTTGATACTTTTGCCTGTTTATTTTTCCACTTCATTCTTGTATTCCTGGAATTTTCCAAAGGCTTCGGATTTATGTTTCATTAAGAAGACATAACCATACCTTGAAAAGTCATCCGTAAAAGTAATGAAGTAAGAATAACCGCTTCGTGCATGCGTAGACATTGGACCGCACACGTCGCTGTGTACGAGTCCCAAGAGCTCGCTCGCTCTCACTCCGTGTCCAGTGAACGGAGTCTTTATCATCTTTCCTTTGAGATAGGATTGACAAGTTGCATATGATTGATATTCGAACGGATTCAAATATCCTTCTGTATGCAACTTCGTCAACCTTCTCTCATTGATGTGACCCGGTCTACAATGCCATAAGAAAGTCTGATTTGTTTCCGGAGACTTTCTTTTATGTGTATTCTGGACATTGAAAATCTGTGGTTGGTTTAATACGTATATACCATTGCTTAATGTACTTGACCCAATCAGAACTTGATTAAGGTGAATGTTTACAACATTACTTACAAACACAAATTCATAATCTTCTTTAGAAATCAAAGATACAGAAATGATATTACAAGTTGCATTGGGTACAAAAAAGCAATTACGTAAAACCAAAACATGTCCATCTGACATTCCCAAGTGATAGTCCCCCACGGCCTTAGCATCCATGCTAGCTCCGTTTGCAAGTTTGAGGGTCATGTCACCTGCCTTCAAAAACCTACGCTTTCTCAACGCCTGCAAAGAATTACAGATATGAGATTCTGATCCGGTATCTAATACCCAGGACGTAGAGTTTATTGATAGAAGGTTTTCAATAACATACACACCTGAAGCTGAAGCCGCAACTTGCTTCAGATCCTGTGTTCTGGCCTTCCAAGCCCTGCAATCTTTCTTCCAGTGTCCACTCTTGTGACAGTAAAAGCATTCTTCCTTATCCACAAGCTTCCCCGCTACCTTTGTTGCTTTTGCCTTTCCCTTCGTATCCACTTTACTAACACCGCCCCTTGGTTTGGCGGGGGTTTTCTTCTTCTTTCACTTGGCTTTCGCCCTGGATCTAGAAGAGGAAGATCCTCCTACAAACAAAGTGGATGTTTCCCTACCTTTCTGTAGGGTGCCCTCTGCACTCCTCAGCATGTTGAGGAGTTCTGAAAGTTCAACTTCCTTTTCCTGTAAGTTGAAGTTCAGGATGAACTGGGCGTAAGTGGAAGGAAGGGACTGAAGAATCAAGTCCGTATAGAGCTCATTCTCCAACGTAGTCCCAAGGTTTGCGAGCTCCTCTATGTAGCCAATCATCTTAAGCACGTGTCTCTCTACCGATGATCCGACGGCCAATCTCGCCGAAAACAGCTTCTTCGACACTTCGTATCTAGCGATACGGGATTGCTCTCCATACAGTTCTTTTGTATGGAGAAATATGGATTCGAGGTCCATATTCTCGTGCCTCCTCTGATGTTCATTGTCCATAGAGGCAAGCACGAGGCACTTGGCCTTCGCGCAGTCGATTTCCCAGGTCTTACGGATTTCCCTATCCACGACGCTGGTTTTGGGACCTGGGACAGGGGGAGCTTTGGTGGTAAGAAGATACCCCAACTTGTCATAAGTGATTGCCATTTTGACATTCCTGAGCCAATCTTTGTAGTTTGGCCATGTCAGTATGTTTTTATCTAGAAGTAACTTAAGTCCAGTCATGATAAATGGTCGCTGCAATTAGGAGAGAGAGAGAAGAAACACTTTAGCATAATGCTCTTGCATGTTTAGAGTGGTTTTTAATTTGTCTAAACAGGATGGCTCCCACTGTCTCTCGAATCCCTCCTCAAACCATAAAGGAAGAACTAGTCGGGATCAATCTCACCGTACAATACTTGCTTAACCGTTCAGCCAGGCCAGTGTCGGTACTTTGAGAGAGGTTTTCCAACGCTTTCGCGAAGTTCCATAATTATGTAACCTCTTTTCCCTGTGGGCGTAGCCCCGCTAACACCTTTCTAGACACCTACTTGGTTTATAGCATTGATCGTTAAGTGAGAAAGTTCCGGAGGAGTAGCATATACTCACAGTAGGATCGGGATCCAAATATCATCGCGTGACAAAACTGAAGGAATCTTACCAGAATCATCACACTCCAAATGGTATGCAGCGCTAGCAAGTTTTAGTTCTTTTGAAACCCCCGATGTGGATTTTTGCCCCATGCTCTTATGACCTTGACTTTGGCCAACAAATCATAAGTCACATGTCAAGTTCTACCCGTCATTCTCCAGGTTAATTTGAGCCCACCCGCACATACCCTTGACTTTGGCCAACAAGGTAGAACGACTGCCCCAAACCAACACATCTATCTATGTTGCACATGAATACCCAATAGCTACCAATCACTATGCCTTGACTTTGGCCAACAAACATAGCTTGAATACTTATTGACCATTCATGTGAAACGACGGAGGGCTACGAATGGTTTTGGCGAAACCGTGAACGTAGTGAACTTGATATAATCGATGGAACGAGATAGCTTTCAAAAGGAGTGGCTTAAGCTCCGCATTTAAAATTTGGTTTTGAAAAGAACCGAGTGGTTTTGAAAGTGTTCCAACGAATTTTACTTGGTTTATTTTTTTTCTTGCATTAATTCCAATGCGTCCCATCATTTAATCCTACCATTGCAGAAAACAACGAAAATATGACGTACGCTTATGCCATCCGCATTCGCCACGGGGTCCCGTCATCACCCGTTAGGTTACTTAACTAACGACAGAGCGGGGGCTGGACTAGCGCGGATGCAAAACATAAGCAACGCCTAAATAGATATCATATAGATATATATAAACATTCGTCACATGCAATGATAGCCATTCCAGATCACATATGAACACATTGGATATACTAGGAATCCGCATTTCGTACGAGCCTGTAACGAAGAGCGGATTACACGGTCGCGATGAATAACCAAACCCCACCCTAGACCCCTATGGGTGCGGCAAACTACCCGCCAAGTATCCGAAGTGAAGCAACCTCCCTTAACAACGTGAGTAGGCCACTCGGCACTTCGAGGTACCCGGTAGTTTGTGCACCCCACCTTGGGTCTATCCTAGGAGTAAAAACAGTAAAAAGAAATTATACAATGACGGCTACAACCCCGACCCGGTTGTGCGTCCATACAAATAATATTACATCAATTTACATATTACAAGAATTGAAAGAATAAGAAAACTCTCATCTCACACCCCCCCGGCAATTCATCCGCGACAATCCAACGAATTCATATACATAAACCATCAATCATTACAGATCATAGATATGTATAACCCCCACTAATCGACGTATAGCGATTAGCGGACGTTCAATACATATATCACATCACAGATATAACCCATTAGCCAAAGTGTAAAGAAATTCGATCAAAATACGGATTTGTGACCACCCCAAAAACTAACTTGTTCTCTGGAAAATCTGGGCAGAAACAAACCATCTTAAAAATCCCAAAACAGCAACAGAAGAATACTGCAGGAAAAACGACCCACGGCCGAGTCAACTCGGCCGCGGATCCGCGGCAAGAGCATGCTCTTGCCGCGGTTCCGCGGTGAGTTGGTCGACTCGCTGGTTCGTTTTTCTTGTGTGTTCTGTAAGAACCCTGAGCCAATTTTTGAAGTATGATTTATTATTTTTAGAGCAGGTTTAAAAATCGGCAGAAATTTAGGGTTTTGAAAAAATGTTTTGCGATTTTTTCCGATCGAAGTTCTAGATACTTTGCTAACTAGTTATTTTGTGTTTAGCTAGGCTCTGATACCACTGTAAGTCCATGTTGCCCACCCCGGTGCTTGCGGGGAGGCGGAAACGTTATGAAAATTCTGATTTTTACAACACTAGGCAACATGGACTATGCTAAAGGAGGGATCTTTGCTAAACGAAACTAACTAACAAGCTAAAAGAGTTAGCTACTCGGAAAAGGGGTTATACCTAGGTCTTCAAGTCCTTCTCTTCTTGCTCCTTGGAGTGAAAGAACGGATTCTCCTTGTCGCCTTCTCTTGCCGAAGAAAGATCTACCCGAGGGCCTCAACCTTTGGCTCCAATCTCAAACTAGAAGTAACTAAGGTGCTTGGTGTGATAGACCTAGGACCTTAGAAAGAGTAGAGAGTATTTTTGAAGGGATTATCTCAAGCTCAAATGGTTCTCAACTCATGAGAGGGGAGAGCTAGAGAGAGAGGAAGAGGATGAGAGAGAATGAGAATGATAGAATGAGAAGAATAATCCAACCTTCTCACATATTTGTGAATTATGAAAAATAGATAATTAGCTAAAGATAATTGTCATGGTTAATCAAGAAATGACCATTATCATTTCACATTAAATGCTTTTGCAAGGATCAAAGAGCATCTTTCATATGGAATGATGATGGTCAACTTGTCAACCTAGGTCAACAAGTCAAGTATAGTCAAATGGTCAACAACCCTAACCATGCACAATTATAATTAACTAATTTAATAAATCATATTTCACACATAAACATTAGGGTTAAGAAAATGACAATGGTCATCAACCCTAATGAAAGTCCTCTGCCTCTGCCTCTGTCAACTGTGCATACACACCCGTATCCGGGTTCCGAGGAACATGAATACAATGAGATAAAACCAATCCCAAATCATATACTAGGATCCGGCTTAAACCAAAGCCCGCTAGTATAAGCTGTCCGGACACCAAACGTGCACAAGTGCGCGGATGTGAACGAACCCTGTCGCAAAACCATGCGACCTCTACTCATTTTGCCTAAAGGCGAATAACCCTCTGTGTGGGACTCTAAAGACTCGACATTACGCTGGCAGTGGGTTTAACCACAGACTGCAAGCGGCACTAGCTGTACGTAACGGTCCCCAGGTAGATGCCGATAAGAAGACTGACGAGGTAAACCCATCTGAACTCCTACTGAGCCTGAATGTGACAGTCTTCGTACAGTCCGGTCTGTTCGTCTAAGAATATCGCATGGCGGGCCTAAGGGGGCGGTAAACGTCAGTCCCCTACTAGCGGTACAAGTCGTGCCGGAGTGTAGCCCAGAACACCTGAGATAACACTGGAAACCTACCAGTCTATCTCGCATGCCCTGGCCAGGGACTTTGTGTAATGGCTCTCCTAGACACAGCGCGATATCAACCCCCAATACCGGGAGAGACGAATCCTGTCTAACCGTCACTGCCTCCAAGTGCTTCGGGACTGCACCCAAAAACTACCTGTTTGCACGACTCCTTTGAGCCGTGGTAGGGTAGTAATCAAAGTACAGTGGGAACACACTCGAGGCGAAGTGACAGTGTCAAGTCAACGGACTAAGCTGTACTCATGTCACCTGGAAACTGATAACTGACGATAGGTATAATACCAACCAACAGTTCCCGACGAGTCTTGTCTAGTGTACTCGTAACCTAACGAGCACCCGCATACTATCTCAAGTACGACGTACTGACGGCTTTGGGACAGACCGTCTCCCAAGCTGGGATAAGAAGCGCATACGCTAGTCTACTCCGGAGTATCGATGCCCTGTTTCGATAGTCCTGCGACTAGGGACTTGCATAAGGATGTGCTTATGGATTACCCAGCCCCCACGAGTGTGACTGCTATCACAACGCTGGTAATCAAGCAAAGATCCTAAGGGCTCCACTAATGTGTAAAGGCGATATGCTAAAAGAAACACATGCACACATTAAAGCAGAAACAAACCAAGTAGCTTACTACCATTTTGAGCAAGAATGTCAATACAAGGTGAATATCCCAAGCTTCCATCAAGTAATATACATACTAGTATGATACAGTAATGGCCTCTAGGGCATATACACTAACAATATCCTTCTCGTACTTCCTCCAAATGTAGGGAAGCAAAAGCGATAACTCTATAGTGTCACCTCAGTACACACTCGAGCCCCACTCAAGAAATATTACAGTTAAACAACAAGGTCGCCCGAACCAAAAGCAAAGAAAGAATTGATGCAGTTGTTAATCGAATATTCAACTGCTGAAAACTCCGCACACATGCCTCAGTCCAAAGAAAAGAAACCTCCTTTCCGGTCAATTCAATCGACGGTGCAGCACTACTCTAGCAATCCTGCACGAAACGGCGGTAAAAACCTGCTAAGCCTAAAAATCTGCGGACCTCCGTCCTGCTCACAAGTCTGGGCCTAAGCTGTATGGCCACGATCTTCCTCGGAACCATACGAAACCGTCTCCCGTGACTACAAGACCTAGGAGTCAACACAAACAAGCCTGAAGGAACACTCCGATAATCTAGCAAACGGCTGGGACTCTCCCAGTATCTGCAAAACAAATCCTCAAGTGCTACTCCTATTCCTCAAGACAAATTAAATAGACCAAAATGTCGTAAATAACACAAAAATAACTGGTCGAGGAACGGCCTGAAGAAATCTGGTTCATCACATCTACGAATGCTACTAGGGCATTGGTGAATCCAATGACACACCAAGACACTCAAAGCCCGTAGCACGCATAAGGCAGTCTTCGGAATGCCATCACTCCGAACCCGCAATAATGATGACCTGATCCCGAACAACTTAGAAAATGTCTCACACTCTGGAGCTGATCGAAGAAATCGTCAATGCGAGGTAAAGTATACCTATCCGCACCGTAAGCCGGTTCAATCGACGATCCATCAATCCACCACCGCAATCTGTCGTCTTTCTCCTTGACGAACAGAAATAGAAGCTTCCAAAAGCGAAACACTCAGACGCACAAAATTCCCCAACAAACAACTCTGCAGCTGATCCTTAAGCTCCCTAAGCTTCGCCGGCTCATCTGGAACAACGTCGGAAAACTCTCGCACGAAAGGAACCCGGTCCTACAAACCCACTGTGGCCTCGGTATCACTAATGAACGCCAAGAATCCACGACATCTCCTCAAAAGTCGACTAGCAAAAAAGGCTGAATTCAAGCTGTGAGAGGCGGCACAACTGTTGGAGATAGTGCCCTCATAGTCAATTATTGGATCACAGGTACGTGATTGCAATGATTGCGGAGGACCGATACCGGTAAGACAGTCTTACTCAAGATGATAGTATGCTATCTGGTTTTTCTTTATCAGTCGTGTACATGATCAGGTGACTGATTACATGTTACACTTTGATAGAGCCCTTAGGATCTTGCTTTACCACCAACAGTATGATGGCGATCATATACGTGAGAGTTGGGTGGTTTATACGCATATCCTTAATTGTGGTCCCTAGTCGTGGGAGTTTCGAGACAGGGCATCGATACTCCGGAGTAGACTAGTGTGTACAGTCGAGACCCCGACGAGAGGCGGTGGCCGGTCTTACAAGCCACTGGTGTCAGTTGGATCACCTAAGATGTATACAGGTGCTCATTGGGTTATGAGTACACCGGACAGGACTCGCCGGGAATCTGCTAGTTAGTATTATATCTACCGTCAGATAGCAGTTCCCTGGTGACATGTGTACAGGTTAGTTCATCGACCTGAGGTCGTCATTTGTCTCGTGTGAGTTCCCACTGTGCTTTGATTTCTACCCTACCACGACTCAAAGGAGTCGTGCAAACAGGTAGTTTTTGGGTACAGTCCCGAGCCATATGGAGGCACGTGAGCGGATCGGCAGGGGATTCGTCTCTCCCGGTATTGGGGGCGAGATCGTGCTGTGTCTAGGAGAGCCATTACACAAATCCATGGCCATGGTAGGAGATTTACTGGTAGGTACTCCAGTAGTATCTCAGGGTGTTATTGGGCTTCACTCCGACACGACTTATACTGCTATTGGGGGTCTGACGTTACTAGCCCCCTAGGCAGATATGCGATACTCATAGACGAACGGACCGGACTGTATATACATTGTCACTGTTAGGCTCAGTAGGGGTTTCCGGATGAGTGCGCTCATCGGCATCCCTTGAGGTCAGTCCATGGGCAGCCGTTACGCATTGCTAGTGCCGCTGACGGTTTGTGGTTAAACCCACTGCCAGGGTACTGACGAGTCATTAGAGTCCCCCACAGACAGTTTCCCAAGTTCGGACGAAACGTTGTAGAGGCCGTATGGTTTTATGGCAGGGTTCGGAAAATGCACGTGCGTTTACGCACGTGTTATTTTTCGGGCAGATGATACTGGTCGGCTTTGGTTTAAGCCGGATCCGAGTATTATATTGAGTAGGTATAATATCTTTGTCTCAGTTGCATTTGTATTCGGTCGTAATACAAATGCGGGTATATTTATACAGTTTCGGGGTTATCCTGAAAGTTGTTTCAGGATCACTTTTGGAAGTTGCCAGTTTCCAGTTTTCTATCAGCCGTCTTTTAACATTCGGTTAAAGACGGATTTATCTTTTCTTCTGTTGAGGTGAGTCATCATTCTAGAAGCTTCTAGAAGTGATGATGAGGCTAGTGAGTCATTAGTGCATTAATGGTGTCATTAATGCAATGATGACTAAGGGTTTTAAGGTTCATTGTTTCTAACGACTCATGGTTTTTGCATTCATTGTTTTCATACATGATATTTTCTTAAGGTCACCCTCTTTGCTCCTACGGTCACCCCCTCCTCCTTATAAGAGGCCGGCCCCCTCTCTCTCCTCATACTCTCTCTCACTTGAGTTTTTCATGGTTAGAAAAGATTATGATAGTATTCGGGGTGTATGGAATTTTACAGTTCATTTCATTCCATCACCCGATTTCCACGGCAACTTCATTAACCGATCGTCCACGGATTTGGACGAAGTGAGACAAAGTCATCTACTCATTCTCTACATCATTCTTGGTCGTCTCTTTTAGCAAACTTGACGATCGAGTTGCCTCAAGTTAGAGGCGGGAGCCCGTTTAAAGAATCGGTGATGTGGTGCCACCTCGACGAAGGAATCGGAGATCGACGAGATCGGAGCAGCCGCAACGGAGCGTGGGATGATGGTTGAAGAACGAAGGACTCAGATCGTTCGGTATAACCTTTCTACACTCTTTATAGTTTGTTAGTTTAGCAATAATGGCAGATCCGGGTTAAAGTATACGATAGCGCCAGTTAAAAGTTTTTTGTTCCGCATTTGGCGTCTGTAGACTGCCGGGGCGCTAGCGTAGACTTACAGTGGTATCAGAGCCTCACCATTTTGCTATTCTAACTTGTGTTAAGGCGTTCAAAACATCGATCCGACCGGAAATCGAAAATTGCAAAATCCTAGCTCGACAGTTCTGTTGATTTTAAATGGTCTCAAAAACAAATTCTACATGTCTTAAAAATCTGTGCAGGCTTTTCTAAGAACCACGACAAAATTTGGGCTCGTGATTCCTCCAAGCCGCCGCGGAAACGCGGCCAAACCTATGGTTTGGCCGCGCATCCGCGGCCATGTGGTGAGCTCGTGCTCCCAAATTTTGTCAGTGGGTTCTTCTCTGGATTTTATGGTTTTTGGTATGTATCATTTGCGCCCAGGTTTTGTGTCACGACCCGAAAGAGCACGTGACTGGCCCATGGACCATATGAAGTCTATAGGACCCCATCTGATCCAAGTAAGCCAAAAGCCCAGCAATCTAAAACCATTTAAAGAGTAAATAAGGAAAACTGTTTTTGAAAAGTAAGGAAATCATGTTTGGAAATCAAAGTTTTTAAATAACTAAGCCGAATATGCATTTTTTTAAAATGTGTAACCTTTCCTGAAAAATTCGGCAGAGTTTCCTTTGTAAAAACTGGCCCCGAACGGGGTACAACAAGAATAATATATATGAAATGATAAAAGGCATCCCCAAGCGGGAGCTAGCTCTTCGTCCATCGACGGTCACAACCACGCAAGCAATAATAATATGCAACGCCAAAGGGCGAGGATCAAAACCCAAAAAAAAGAAACTCAAAACAGCCAGAAAACCGTAATACTACTAGCGCGACTCTAAGGTCGAAATAAAACAACACTGTGTTCTAAGTCTGAAACAATAAACAAGTTTTTGGTTGATGGACAATTCTAGATACAATGAATAATACCAATACAATAGCGGTTCTGATACAAAAGAACCCACCTAACCAAGCAAGTCACCCGATGGAAGCAGTGTGCCCGAAATGCCGCTAAGGAATCTGTACGGCAAAAACCTGCAAGAACTGGGGCACAACGGGGGTGAGTTGCCAACTCGTGAATAGAGATATATCTACAAGCAGAGATCGAATGCATGACCCATCCTAGGTCAATACGATCAGATATAAATAAACCTCAATATGAATAAAGCTGAAACATGCTAAACTGGCAATGTAATCTCTATACATGAGTGTAATGCCAAGAGCTCGTGCTAGTGCCTCAGGTAATAGCATGTCAAGAATATGAGGTATGATCAATGTAATCAAATCTGCACACACGTGGATCCCGTCCACTCGTCACCCACTGACAATAACCATCATGCAAGTAAATATCATAACCTGTGCATGGAAATATGAGGATATAATCCACCCGTGTCCCTCGCGACACATCAAAATCATGGAACCAGGGTGCCCAGCATCGACACCCGAAAACATCATGAAAACCGTGCCCAGCATCGGCACGTAAATCCTCATATATCGGGCTCCGTCAGTCCGGATCGGCCCGCGGGCTCTGTCTGCGGTATCGGCCCTCGGCCCCCGGCCCCGGCAGTATGCCCAAACATCTATCGACTCTGGTCGGTATCCTCCGGATAACCGCCAGGTCCAACCAATCACCGGTAGGTGCTCGCCCGCCTCCAGGCTCAATCGGCAAAGCTCATCGATCATCTTTCCGAGGGGAACCATACCGGGTCCACCATGTACCCGCAATCGGCTCATCCACTCCTCGATTCGGGTTACACATGTCGCTCTCAGCACCGAGAAAACACATGGTGGACGCACTGAAATATCATATCAACGGTAACCGGGTTTTTAAAGTAATGATATATTCTCTTTTTAAAACACCCTCGGTTCCCAAATCCAGAAATATCATAGAAACAACATATCTCAATGCGTAAAATCAAGCATGAAGCATGCTACATGTGAAGGAATGTATGTACATCATCATGTCATGCAAGGATCATATACTGAATGCAATAGTACTACAGTGTAGTGACATGGCAATTATCGATGATAAGTGTGTGAGCCGGCAACAAGTGTACGTGGAGCATATGCATCATCGATAATGGTGCTGGTGTCCTAGCAGCATGACTGAATATCACAACAATACAAGCGATGCAATGCAGATAGCAGGAATAATGCGGAAACGAATAATCAACGCAAAAACACAGAACCTGCCTCACAAGATATGTCATGCAACCTTGCCTTTTGAAATAAGACGAATCAGGGCTTTTGGTAAAATAAGGGCTACGGTGTTTTAAGAAAAGATACATCATTTGAAAATATCCGTATAACCCTTCTGCTTATCTTTAAAATATTCCCGATTCGTTACTTTTGAAATAGGTATGACTCGGTCTAGTCCAATGCCCACTAAGAAATCTGGACCGGAGGGGTATGAAACCACCTAATCTGAGTCAATATATAAGTATAGATATGATAGTCGGTGATCTCGCCTCAATAACATATCGTAAGATATCCTCGAATCATGAGGACGGATCTATCATCAATATCGGCTCGTACGGTAAATCGTCGTATGGCATCCCAATAGCTGGGTAGGGGTCAATGTCACACTATCTCATCACATATCAGGTATCACCATCATCAGATCACACATCTGGGGTACTACTGTAAGTCTAGTACAAATCGATACCATCTATAAAAATATGAATGCGGGTAAAGCACATGTCCAAAGGCCCGCTAAACTATCGTATCGCACCTCAAAAGGCGACTGTGTCACACCGCCGATCTCACGGCCTCACATCAAGTAACACCTCAAACCCACGTATCATCACCAAACCCGTATATGAACACATAGTCCCATACCCATGTGTAGATATATGCACCAACATATGAGAGAATGAATGCAAGAATGTGTGTAAATATAAGGGTAAGTATAGGTATGAGTGCAATCGCTACCCTAGAGTTCGCACTATACTACACCCAAGGATCTCAGCATCAAGAATACCATTATTACTATCAATGATCCTAACCACACATAATAATATACGTGTGTATACGTATTCGTATACAACACCACGGACTGCGGGGGTGCTATACGCCATCCACCCGACTTCTCCCCGTAGATATAAATCTACTCACCTTGCTTCTCGTGTGCCAAAGCCGATGTCGCTATCTTCACCTCCTTTGCCTCAACATCACGCGGGGTACCTACAAGTATATCACAACGCTAAAACACATGAAAATCACATCGGAAACCAAAATAGCACACGCTACCCGCATAGGTAAAAACCTATCGACTCGCATGTAAACACAATCAATATCCACTTGTCGTTGACGTCCAAACGCCATCCGACAGGAATGAATCACCAAATACCAAAATCCATGCTAAATCAAGTCGTAAAACATACACCAACATAGGAAAATCAACCCAGATTTCACCCTAGATGGAATCAGTTAAAACTAGAAGTACCCAGGGTCAATACTAGAGGAAATGGGGGCATGCACAGAAAACGAGGCAATTCCTTAAAATACCTTATTTTAGAATTTTCCATAATTTTTCCCCATTTATCTGTATTTAATTATACCAGAATATTAAAATATTCATTAAAATAATATTAAATTATAAAATTTCCCAAAAATCATATTTTATTATTTTGAAGACGTTACAATCTACCCCCCTTAAAGAAATTCGGTCCCCGAATTTAAATTTAAACCCCCAAATACTAAAATATTTCAATACAAATTCCAAGTCATCGGGGTTCCGAAATCATCTATACATAAAACATCATAGCGCAATGCATGCGCATGAGTACTGAGCAGATAACTCAAAAGCAACACTCCATCAAGCATCCGCAATCATCGGAGTCATGGTAACGACACAATGTCAAATCCAATACAAAATCAATATGATATGGACCAAGACTATACATGTAGACACCCAATCTATACATGTAATTAGCTGATGCAACTGTATGCCAAATCTTTTTAAGTCGCTGTGCGATGCGCGTAACACTGCACAGTGGCGGACGTTTCTCATAAGAAAATAACTATATGTGTGTATATATATCCTTTGTTTAATAAGCACGTTCCACCATTTTGAAAATAATCAGAAGGGTTTCCTTGTTTTTAAAACGTTTTGTGTCATATCGGACACGTAGGTATATACTGAGACTATAGCTCGCTTTTCGGAAATCCCTTCGATAACTATCGATGCATGCAAAATATATCCAGGCACTGTCCACTGACTAGTCCTGCTTAGTATGAAAGCAAATATCCCACATCATAAAAATGTACTGCTCCAAAAGGAATAAATTCCAAAAATGCACATAACACCACCCTGTGCGTCTGACGCGCACGGAAATCAAAATCCATATATGCGCTAAACATGTGCACAAAACAACATCTAGATGCAACGGGTGTGCACGAAGCATCTGTCATAGGCAACATGTGTGCCTGACAGCCAAAACAGATGCATCTGACATGCACGAAGAATCTCGATTTAGTGCATCTGGTGTGCCCCAAAATCGTATCTCAAAACATGCGCCCAACATGCGCGAAAATCCAAATCGGTGCATCCATCATGCACGAATGAAAATCTAGACCCTGCGCACTCAATATGCACGGAATCACAAAATCCAATAGCAACGTCGAATATGCGTAAGTCCAGTCAAAAGCACGGAATGCAAGAATCCACATCAATATCACAATCAAAATCGACATACCGGAAGGCATCAAATCGAAGTCAGGTGCAATCGTAATGCACAAAATATAAATCCGGTGCAACAAAGGCACGAAATATAAATCTGATGCGATAAACGCAAGAAACATAAAACTGGTGCGACAAATGCACGAAGTATAGAACTGGTGCATCCCATGCACAAATACCAAGCAATAACTCAAATACATAAGCAGCAACACCAAGTGTATCCAGATATGAAGAAAATCATAAACGTGTGCAGCTGCGGGCACAAAACACATATCGATGCACTACAAGCACATATAAGCTATACCGAGTGCAAAATCAAAACACTAAAATTACATGAAACTCTGCTGGAAGCGTAAATCAAATCACCAGCATAAAATAGGCATGAAATCGCAATCAACAGCTCAAGAGTAATAACTATGTACAAGGTATAAATACCCAGTAGGTGCAACCATGGTGCACAAAATCAAATATCATGAAACTCAGTCATCAAGACTAAATCATGCGAATAGATCGCCCAAAATACCGAAATCCAAAGCAACGGATACGTGATAATCAAATCACAAAATCACAAATCATAATTACCGTCGTCGGTATACCCTCCTTCAGGGTCGAGAAGGTACCGGTACATCCGATGCTAGCGGCGCAAGATATCTACTTGCCTCTTGCTCGCGGCTGGCGTCCTCTGCCTCTGGTTCCTGATCCTTCCTGTAGATTACCAACTCGCAATCCATCGACTCATCGGCCCGGTCAGGTGTGCTGACAGGAACAATTCCGTTCTTGCACTTCCCTGGTCATCTCTCGGTCAATCCTCACGACCGCTCGTAAAGCAGCACATCTCTGGCGCCGACCTCGGGTCCTCTGAATGCATATCACACATCCGATCCTGGGTGCAACTCTTATTGCAGCAGTGTACTGGAAGGAATCCTACTCAAGGTCTCTTCTGATCTTGCCTAAGCCAAACTGTAAGGAGGCTGGTACTCTGGCGTAATCTTTTCTCGCTCTCTGGACCTCTGCGTCCTTAGTACAACATCCCCTCGGAAGCTGGTCGCATCTCTGCGCCTCTGTATGCATGTCCGGCCTTTAATCTTAACGGGGTGTAGTAGCAGCTCGTCTGCCTCTCGCACGAACTTCTTGTCCCGCTTGTCTGTATCATCGACCATTCGACGTCGCGTCTTTATCTGCACACTGCAATGTCCTCGGCTACGGTCCATCCGAAGTCTCTAACACGGACTCGAAATCACGAACTCGGTATCTTCATCACTCCGTAGAAGATATCTAGCCGAACACGTCCTCAACGTGCATGTCACATCTCTGATGTCAGCGGAGTGGAACGTCATCTCATCGAAATCTCGTGCGAACTCTTTACTCCACCTTGCTCAAATATCTACTGATTCGGACTCATCTCATCGTGGCTACACGAACTGCGCTCCGACGGCTATGCTCACATCTGGAGTCTCCCAAGCAGTGTCCCATCACAATATCCGAAAGATGTCGAACCATCCGATCGACTCGTCAGAACCTCATGATCCCCCAAGAGCTCACATCTCGGGTACAGTTTAGTAGTATCGAGTACATGCCACAGCGTCGGTGGTCCAGCCGTAGAAGGGCAAACCCAAGCCTCACTAATGGCGCCGACGAACTGCCGCAAACCCTAAGGTTCAAAGGCTTTCACACGGTCATTAAGTCGAGTTAGGGTTTCATTCTTCTAGAGGGTCCATAGAATCACCTGCATGTCTTTCCGTATACTTTAAACTTGGAAAATAGGTTCCTGACATTCGATCGTCTCAATCAACTCTCAACGAATCTGCATGAAGTCGCCTCTAGCTGGAATCAATCCACCTGATGACCTCGCATCGGGGTAAGCGAACTTACCACACGTCCTAGTCATTCATTCTCGGTGACTAGCGACTCACCATCATATCTCAAGAATATGTTCATGCTGCAGTAGCTCCAATCATCTGGGCGATATCTCATCATTTGCAGCAACAACTGGCTCATACGCCTGTACGCCGAACAACGCCTCAATCCCCCAGAAAAGGCGATACATAAGCGGTCATCTCAGAATCGGTCTGCTCTAGATCTGAGCAAGACTCTCCACACTGGAGATCTTCAACACAACTGGGCCCGCTCCGGCGCAAAAATCGGACGAATCACCTTCGTCTCTCAAATCGGGTAGACTAGCTATCATCTGTCGCATATCTACCTGAAAGCTCCGGCAATCTCAGCTCGTAAGCTCCGAAAGCAACATCCTGTCAATCTCAGCAACAGCTGGTCCATCTGTCTGCACGGTAGGCGACATCACAATCTCTGAGGTATGCTGTACATCAACAGTCCTCTCTCAACTGGCAGCTCTAACAATGACCCGATCATCCGGTGCAAGACCAAGCACTTGCCTCCACTAGAGGTCACAATCCACAATACCAACTCGAGACGTTCTCATGTCACCAGAAAACACAATGGTCGGCCCTCGTACCAAACGAGCTCACACCGGCCGTAACCCTAGCAGCAGCCCAAACTGCGCTCAAACATGGTGACAGGAACCTCAATCGAGTATCAAGAGAGCATACCAGTGGCAAGAAGGGAAACAACAGATCCAGAGTGGATACATGATCATAGGAAGGAACAACATCAATGAAGGTATGATCATGAAACTAATAGAATCGGGGATCTCAAATGGATGTATAATCCTGGATATGAAGAGAATCACTGATCTCGAAAGTATGTACATCCTAAGGTTCCTTAAGCGGAGTGTCGTGTCGTAAGTATGCCGCGGAACATACCAACGGTACGTCACTCTACTTTAGTCACCTATTCCATCAACCAAGGGTCATCCTACACGACGAAAGTTCGGGTTTACACCCCCTCGACCAAGTCTAAGTTCCGTAAGGTCAAGCCTAAGTTCCGCATATAAATAACGCCCTAGGCTACACATAGTCAAACTTAGACTCGAACCAAGGTCAACCTAGCGCTCTGATACCAACTTTGTCACGACCCGAAAGAGCACGTGACTGGCCCATGGACCATATGAAGTCTATAGGACCCCATCTGATCCAAGTAAGCCAAAAGCCCAGCAATCTAAAACCATTTAAAGAGTAAATAAGGAAAACTGTTTTTGAAAAGTAAGGAAATCATGTTTGGAAATCAAAGTTTTTAAATAACTAAGCCGAATATGCATTTTTTTAAAATGTGTAACCTTTCCTGAAAAATTCGGCAGAGTTTCCTTTGTAAAAACTGGCCCCGAACGGGGTACAACAAGAATAATATATATGAAATGATAAAAGGCATCCCCAAGCGGGAGCTAGCTCTTCGTCCATCGACGGTCACAACCACGCAAGCAATAATAATATGCAACGCCAAAGGGCGAGGATCAAAACCCAAAAAAAAGAAACTCAAAACAGCCAGAAAACCGTAATACTACTAGCGCGACTCTAAGGTCGAAATAAAACAACACTGTGTTCTAAGTCTGAAACAATAAACAAGTTTTTGGTTGATGGACAATTCTAGATACAATGAATAATACCAATACAATAGCGGTTCTGATACAAAAGAACCCACCTAACCAAGCAAGTCACCCGATGGAAGCAGTGTGCCCGAAATGCCGCTAAGGAATCTGTACGGCAAAAACCTGCAAGAACTGGGGCACAACGGGGGTGAGTTGCCAACTCGTGAATAGAGATATATCTACAAGCAGAGATCGAATGCATGACCCATCCTAGGTCAATACGATCAGATATAAATAAACCTCAATATGAATAAAGCTGAAACATGCTAAACTGGCAATGTAATCTCTATACATGAGTGTAATGCCAAGAGCTCGTGCTAGTGCCTCAGGTAATAGCATGTCAAGAATATGAGGTATGATCAATGTAATCAAATCTGCACACACGTGGATCCCGTCCACTCGTCACCCACTGACAATAACCATCATGCAAGTAAATATCATAACCTGTGCATGGAAATATGAGGATATAATCCACCCGTGTCCCTCGCGACACATCAAAATCATGGAACCAGGGTGCCCAGCATCGACACCCGAAAACATCATGAAAACCGTGCCCAGCATCGGCACGTAAATCCTCATATATCGGGCTCCGTCAGTCCGGATCGGCCCGCGGGCTCTGTCTGCGGTATCGGCCCTCGGCCCCCGGCCCCGGCAGTATGCCCAAACATCTATCGACTCTGGTCGGTATCCTCCGGATAACCGCCAGGTCCAACCAATCACCGGTAGGTGCTCGCCCGCCTCCAGGCTCAATCGGCAAAGCTCATCGATCATCTTGCCGAGGGGAACCATACCGGGTCCACCATGTACCCGCAATCGGCTCATCCACTCCTCGATTCGGGTTACACATGTCGCTCTCAGCACCGAGAAAACACATGGTGGACGCACTGAAATATCATATCAACGGTAACCGGGTTTTTAAAGTAATGATATATTCTCTTTTTAAAACACCCTCGGTTCCCAAATCCAGAAATATCATAGAAACAACATATCTCAATGCGTAAAATCAAGCATGAAGCATGCTACATGTGAAGGAATGTATGTACATCATCATGTCATGCAAGGATCATATACTGAATGCAATAGTACTACAGTGTAGTGACATGGCAATTATCGATGATAAGTGTGTGAGCCGGCAACAAGTGTACGTGGAGCATATGCATCATCGATAATGGTGCTGGTGTCCTAGCAGCATGACTGAATATCACAACAATACAAGCGATGCAATGCAGATAGCAGGAATAATGCGGAAACGAATAATCAACGCAAAAACACAGAACCTGCCTCACAAGATATGTCATGCAACCTTGCCTTTTGAAATAAGACGAATCAGGGCTTTTGGTAAAATAAGGGCTACGGTGTTTTAAGAAAAGATACATCATTTGAAAATATCCGTATAACCCTTCTGCTTATCTTTAAAATATCCCCGATTCGTTACTTTTGAAATAGGTATGACTCGGTCTAGTCCAATGCCCACTAAGAAATCTGGACCGGAGGGGTATGAAACCACCTAATCTGAGTCAATATATAAGTATAGATATGATAGTCGGTGATCTCGCCTCAATAACATATCGTAAGATATCCTCGAATCATGAGGACGGATCTATCATCAATATCGGCTCGTACGGTAAATCGTCGTATGGCATCCCAATAGCTGGGTAGGGGTCAATGTCACACTATCTCATCACATATCAGGTATCACCATCATCAGATCACACATCTGGGGTACTACTGTAAGTCTAGTACAAATCGATACCATCTATAAAAATATGAATGCGGGTAAAGCACATGTCCAAAGGCCCGCTAAACTATCATATCGCACCTCAAAAGGCGACTGTGTCACACCGCCGATCTCACGGCCTCACATCAAGTAACACCTCAAACCCACGTATCATCACCAAACCCGTATATGAACACATAGTCCCATACCCATGTGTAGATATATGCACCAACATATGAGAGAATGAATGCAAGAATGTGTGTAAATATAAGGGTAAGTATAGGTATGAGTGCAATCGCTACCCTAGAGTTCGCACTATACTACACCCAAGGATCTCAGCATCAAGAATACCATTATTACTATCAATGATCCTAACCACACATAATAATATACGTGTGTATACGTATTCGTATACAACACCACGGACTGCGGGGGTGCTATACGCCATCCACCCGACTTCTCCCCGTAGATATAAATCTACTCACCTTGCTTCTCGTGTGCCAAAGCCGATGTCGCTATCTTCACCTCCTTTGCCTCAACATCACGCGGGGTACCTACAAGTATATCACAACGCTAAAACACATGAAAATCACATCGGAAACCAAAATAGCACACGCTACCCGCATAGGTAAAAACCTATCGACTCGCATGTAAACACAATCAATATCCACTTGTCGTTGACGTCCAAACGCCATCCGACAGGAATGAATCACCAAATACCAAAATCCATGCTAAATCAAGTCGTAAAACATACACCAACATAGGAAAATCAACCCAGATTTCACCCTAGATGGAATCAGTCAAAACTAGAAGTACCCAGGGTCAATACTAGAGGAAATGGGGGCATGCACAGAAAACGAGGCAATTCCTTAAAATACCTTATTTTAGAATTTTCCATAATTTTTCCCCATTTATCTGTATTTAATTATACCAGAATATTAAAATATTCATTAAAATAATATTAAATTATAAAATTTCCCAAAAATCATATTTTATTATTTTGAAGACGTTACATTTTGTTACTGTTCACCAGTAAGTCGTGGGGCCCACTTTTTGATATTTGGTCGATCGAAATTTAAACATGTTAGTTTACAGTGCTTACATTATATCTCCGACCGGGAATGTCATTTGATCGGTAAACCGCGTCTGATTGCTATAGTTCTTTTAGACGGGTTTGCGAACGTGACATTCGCGTTGATGTTCTGTGTTGTGCTGTGATGTTGCGGATTTGTCGTGGTGGATAGCAGTGTGCAATGGTAGTACAGTTTGTGTTTATTTGTACATTTGATATTGCGGGGCGAGCGTCCAACTTGTGGACAGCCGTCACTGCCTGTTGTATAATATTCTTTTGGGGCACGACCAGGTTGCGGTCGATGTACCTATTGTACTATTTTTCATTACTGTACTAGGTTTTGCCCCGCGACGGAGTGCACGGATAGCCGGGTTCTGGGGGGCAACGGGTCCGCATCTCATGGCTTTGAGAGGCAGAGGGGTCCCACTCTAGAATTGGCAGACTATTCGCCGCACTCGTAGGGGGTACAGGTTGACCCAAGGAGGGGTGCCTAAGATTACCGGATTCCGTGAAGTGCTGGGTGGTCCATTCACTATGCTGTAGGGGGCTGCCTCGCTTCAGGTTTTGGCGGGTAACTTGCCGCATCCGTAGGGGTCTAGGTTTCATTGCACAGGCTATCCACACAACAGGGGAACGTCGAGTTTCAGCAGCGGCTCTGTGAAACTCGGGGATCCCAGATATCTGTATTGTTCTGTGATGCTTATTACTTTTCTGTAATGTTGCATACTATCACGCCTGGAGCGATTATTGTATATTGGTTTATATACTATTAGATGTTGTATATGTTTTACACCCGCGCTAGTCCAGTCCCCGCTCTGTCGTTAGTTAAGTAACCTAACGGGTTATGACGGGACCCAGTGACGAATGCGGATGGCATATACATACATTTTATTTTCGTTCTTTTCTGGTGTGATTAAATGATGGGACTGCGTTGATTCTGATCAATGCAAAGTTAAAACAAACCTGTTTACAGTTGTTGGAACAAATTTAAAAAGTGTTGTTACAAAGACGTTTCCTTTTGTTATGCATAGCGGTATTCAGTGGAATATCCTGCACCTCATTCGACGGGGCAAGGGCCGATATCCCTTCACCGGGACTAACCCCTTGGGCAGAAGTTTGCGTCAGAGTAATAACTTCACTATAGTCGATTACAAGTTGCTTTGCATAGCGGTATTCAGTGGAATATCCTGCACCTCATTCCACGAGGAAAGAGCCGAGATCCCTTTACCGGGAGTGACCTCTTTAGCAAAAGGTTTTCGCCACTATATTTTAAAAAAGCTATCAGGTTCCTTCAGCGATATCAAGTTCACTACGCTAAAGGTTTTTTGCCAAAAACCAGCCGTAGCCCTCCGTCACTTCTTTTGGGTATTCAGTAGTATTCAAGCTATGTATTTTGACCTAACGCCAAGGCATAGTGTTTGGTAGCTGCTGGGTATTCAATTGTTGCATAGATAGATGAGTTGGTTTGGGACAGCCGTTCTGCCATTTTGACCTAACGCCAAGGGCATGTGCGGGTGGGTTCAAATTAACAAGATAGTGATGGGTAGAACTTGGCATGTGACTTATGACATTTTGACCTAACGCCAAGGTTATAAGAGCATGGGGCAAAAACAATATCGGGAGTTTCTAAAGAAACTGAAACTTGCCAAGTATGCGCATACCTTCTGGAGTATGAGTAACGTGGATGCATTCCATCACGTTATCATGCGATGAGAGTTGGATCCCGATTCCCACTGATGAGTTGGTTTACTCTTCGGGTGATCCCGATTGATTCTTCTTTAGGTTTGGAGGAGAATTTGACAGGACAGTGGGAGGTTTCCGGATTAGATAAATTGATGACCATTCTGATCTAGGTTACAGTGCACGCAGAGTGTTTCTTTTCTCTCTCTCTTTGGCAGCGACCTTTGACCGACCCTAGACTATGACTCAGTGACCAGGTTGACCGAACCTTCTTAAAATACTGGCTTTTGGATTGTCTATGTTGCATAAGTCATTGCCACTCCTTCTTTTACCCTTTGAATTTCTCAGAACACCCGTATTACTACGGATATCCACTTCCATTGGATAGATCCATCGTATGGTTATATACGAACTCGAAGGGACTTCTTCGGGGATGGATCCAGGTTCAGGAGAAATAGAATTGGTTTATTCAGTTGTCTTTTATTATCACCTTCTCTCAGGTTGCGAGAGCTCCTTGGTTTAGGAGAGTACACCTATTACGCTTATCGGATAGTCTTATTCCAAACCATAGGCTGGTGCCGAAAGGTAGGGAATGAAGAAAACCGATTAGCCTAAGTAGGGTGTACAGAAGGTAATATGTAAAGACAAAATAAAGGGATTAGAAAGAGGGCAAAGTAAATTGCGACTGATATCATTCACGACCAAAACCGCGTACTTCATCGCCACTCCTAATTCACCTTTAAAAGAATAAGGTATTATTCAGTTGTCTTTTATCATCACCTTCTCTCAGTTGCGAGTACTCCTTGGTTTAGGAGGGTACACCTATTATGCTTACTGGATAGTCTTCTTCCAAACCATAGGCTGGTGCCGAACGGTAGGGAATGAAGAAAACCATTTAGCCTAACGATGGTGTACAGAAGGTAACGACTAAAGACAAATAAAGGGATTTGGAGAGACGGCAATAAAATATACGGTTGAAGTTATGAATTGGATTATGGAATAGGCATTGCTATGAATACCAGGATACCCCTACGAAACATTTTCATGTTTCAGTGCATTGTTAAAGGAAAAACTGTTTTCCCAATTAGACACTTACTCCAAGGGTATGTATTTACCAGGTTTCATTCTCATATCTGTATGGTTTTACAGATGATGATTGGGAGTAAGATATTGGGAATTAGGTGATCATCCTCATTATATCGGAATTCGTTGTAATTGGTGATATTTGAGGAAATCGCCAGGGTACAGTTTTCCACCTACAACGCACAGGTTTTGAGTTGTTCAAACTCAGCGGACTTATACAGAGTATTGTATGTTGTCCAGTGTCCACCAGGACAAAGGGGTAGGTCCTCGTACTATGTTCTATTTACTTATAACTTCTCTAGTATTTAGACGAGTGTTTCGTAGAAATACAAGGTCTAAGTTTTGAGAAGTTGTGGGTATAAGAATAAAGTAGAGAACCAGGTGTCACAAGTATCGGGATTCTTCAAAGAGATCGAAGATGTAGATTCTTGTGATTAGTATTCAGATGATAGTGATGGTTTTGAGAAACGAGTTTTCTTTTTCAGGTTACTCATAATTGGATGGATTCCTAAGTTGAGTAATGCTGATTAGCCTCTTTCCATTAAGCAGATATGCACTGGAGACAGCTGCATGGATTGAATATGGTTCCAATTAAATAAGTGCTAAAGTTTCTATATTGGATATAGAATAGTTCGTACTTTAAAAGATATTAAGGTACGGGGAGTTGGCCAGCTTATGCTTAAAACCAGACTCTGGATAACTCAGGGCACGGTTCTGTGATGGCTGTTTGTGGGTTGACCCTGGTTATGACGAGGGTTGATATTCTACCATTTGGAAAGATCAATAGTGATATTGTTCTTGACTCGCCACAGTTTTAGTAAAATGGATCTTTTTCAGAAAACAGTAGTGGGAGTATGTTAGAACTGGAAGTGATTCCAGAACCGTGAACGATTACGGAAAATTTAATAGGACCTATATATTCAATCAGGTTTGACATTCCAATAGCCACTCCGCAGGTATGGTAGGTAACCTCAGACGCCCGAGAGGTACTTCGGTGGCCTCAGAGACGGTGACAGGGAGGTTCTTATCTACCCAGACTTGACACTACTGTTGTTCCAGGATATGAGACCCGGTAGGAGGGTTGTCGTAGTCAGTGGGAGCAACGGAAGCATAGTGGGCAAGTAGCTTATATCTATTTATAGACTTGAGCAGTTATAGCGGAGATAGATCATCTAATTTTGATGTGACAGTCATGGTTTTGACTTCAATCAGAATAGGGGATGGATCTGTTAAGAAGGTAGTAGGGTGTGATGTCATGGTATCTGGATGACATACACAGAGTAGGAAGTAAAATTCCTATACTACGATCGGTTGTACTGTGGTCGTCACACAGTTGTTTCTCCAGACAGGATATGGATATAATATTTGACATTCTGGTTTCTAGATCTATGGTTTTAGATCTGGATTTGGGTAGTTTCCCAATGTGGGTACTTTGACAGATATTCTAATGGTTTTTAGAATAGTTGACTCCTAGCATGGTGGTGTACCTGCAGGTGATGGAGTCACCCTCTCTAAAGGTGTCATATAGACTAAAGGGGAGAGGGATGTGCATGATTGGCAGATCACTTGCTTAGACAATTGAGTCAATCATGAGATGTCAAGTACCACACCAAATGTTGGTTTTGCACTAGATGCAATAAGTTTGTATTAATCCAATCCTGGAGAAATATAAGGAAGCAGGTTTAGAACATAAGTGCATGTTCTACGGATTTGATGACGGCAGCCTCTTTCGGGAGACGGTTATCATTCCAGGCTTCAAAGGTGACATGGTTGACAGAGTGATTGTCAGAGTTATAGTTTTTCCCTCTGACGAAGAGGGACAGTATTATGGACAGGTGGTCCAAGAGGATACTGTGGGTGGCAAGGTGCCCGATACTGATTAGGTTCAGTGATCGATACAGTCTAAGAAGTTTGGATTTGGAGTTCATTTATGAACTAGGTCCCATCAGATATCCAGACATATTTTAAGACAGGTATTACTCGTTTCGGGAGATGGCTTTCTCCGCGAATTTGAGATTAAGAGAGATATAGAAAGAAACTTCTAGGCGGATCCACTCACTAAGGCTATTTCTCGAACACAATAGTTTTACAAACGGGCTTTGTGATACTGATTAGTAGAGGAGTTGGATGTTCGGTTTCACACGGGCTGTGAGTAGTCGACATCGCAATAATTAGCCTTGAGTGCAAGTGGGAGATTGTTGGAGATAGTGCCCTCATAGTCAATTATTGGATCACAGGTACGTGATTGCAATGATTGCGGAGGACCTATACCGGTAAGACAGTCTTACTCAAGATGATAGTATGCTATCTGGTTTGTCTTTATCAGTCGTGTACATGATCAGGTGACTGATTACATGTTACACTTTGATAGAGCCCTTAGGATCTTGCTTTACCACCAACAGTATGATGGCGATCATATACGTGAGAGTTGGGTGGTTTATACGCATATCCTTAATTGTGGTCCTTAGTCGTGGGAGTTTCGAGACAGGGCATCGATACTCCGGAGTAGACTAGTGTGTACAGTCGAGACCCCGACGAGGGGCGGTGGCCTGTCTCACAAGCCACTGGTGTCAGTTGGATCACCTAAGATGTATACAGGTGCTCATTGGGTTATGAGTACACCGGACAGGACTCGCCGGGAATCTGCTAGTTAGTATTATATCTACCGTCAGATAGCAGTTCCCTGGTGACATGTGTACAGGTTAGTTCATCGACCTGAGGTCAACATTTGTCTCGTGTGAGTTCCCACTGTGCTTTGATTTCTACCCTACCACGGCTTAAAGGAGTCGTGCAAACAGGTAGTTTTTGGGTACAGTCCCGAGCCATATGGAGGCACGTGAGCGGATCGGCAGGGGATTCGTCTCTCCCGGTATTGGGGGCGAGATCGTGCTGTGTCTAGGAGAGCCATTACACAAATCCATGGCCATGGTAGGAGATTTACTGGTAGGTACTCCAGTAGTATCTCAGGGTGTTATTGGGCTTCACTCCGACACGACTTATACTGCTATTGGGGGTCTGACGTTACTAGCCCCCTAGGCAGATATGCGATACTCATAGACGAACGGACCGGACTGTATATACATTGTCACTGTTAGGCTCAGTAGGGTTTTCCGGATGAGTGCGCTCATCGGCATCCCTTGAGGTCAGTCCATGGGCAGCCGTTACGCATTGCTAGTGCCGCTGACGGTTTGTGGTTAAACCCACTGCCAGGGTACTGACGAGTCATTAGAGTCCCCCACAGACAGTTTCCCAAGTTCGGGCGAAACGTTGTAGAGGCCGTATGGTTTTATGGCAGGGTTCGGAAAATGCACGTGCGTTTACGCACGTGTTATTTTTCGGGCAGATGATACTGGTCGGCTTTGGTTTAAGCCGGATCCGAGTATTATATTGAGTAGGTATAATATCTTTGTCTCAGTTGCATTTGTATTCGGTCGTAATACAAATGCGGGTATATTTATACAGTTTCGGGGTTATCCTGAAAGTTGTTTCAGGATCACTTTTGGAAGTTGCCAGTTTCCAGTTTTCTATCAGCCGTCTTTTAACATTCGGTTAAAGACGGATTTATCTTTTCTTCTGTTGAGGTGAGTCATCATTCTAGAAGCTTCTAGAAGTGATGATGAGGCTAGTGAGTCATTAGTGCATTAATGGTGTCATTAATGCAATGATGACTAAGGGTTTTAAGGTTCATTGTTTCTAATGACTCATGGTTTTTGCATTCATTGTTTTCATACATGATATTTTCTTAAGGTCACCCTCTTTGCTCCTACGGTCACCCCCTCCTCCTTATAAGAGGCCGGCCCCCCCTCTCTCCTCATACTCTCTCTCACTTGAGTTTTTCATGGTTAGAAAAGATTATGATAGTATTCGGGGTGTATGGAATTTTACAGTTCATTTCATTCCATCACCCGATTTCCACGGCAACTTCATTAACCGATCGTCCATGGATTTGGACGAAGTGAGACAAAGTCATCTACTCATTCTCTACATCATTCTTGGTCGTCTCTTTTAGCAAACTTGACGATCGAGTTGCCTCAAGTCAGAGGCGGGAGCCCGTTTAAAGAATCGGTGATGTGGTGCCACCTCGACGAAGGAATCGGAGATCGACGAGATCGGAGCAGCCGCAACGGAGCGTGGGATGATGGTTGAAGAATGAAGGACTCGGATCGTTCGGTATAACCTTTCTACACTCTTTATAGTTTGTTAGTTTAGCAATAATGGCAGATCCGGGTTAAAGTATACGATAGCGCCAGTTAAAAGTTTTTTGTTCCGCATTTGGCGTCTGTAGACTGCCGGGGCGCTAGCGTAGACTTGCAACAACTATCCACCTGCACAACAAGAATTGACTCGCCGGGAAAAACAAGACCTGACTGTTTTCTCACGGTAGTCCACAGACGCCTAGTACGTAGCTAACCAGTCCATGCCCAGGAGAACGTCAAATCCAACATCTCTAGAAGGGTCGAAATGACGGACAAATCTCTAGCTCCTATCCGATTGGCACACAACTGAAATACGTGTCGCGCAACAAAAGAATTGCTGACAGAACTTAACACAACAAACGGCTAATCTACCTAACACGACCCTGATGCGGTGTTAGGGAACAACTCCTGATGTGGTGATGAAGGCTCCCGCATCGATAGCATCCAATATAACGCTGCTGACCCTCCTGGGAATAAGAGCTGAACGATTGTCCTCGACCTAAGCCTTTGCTACTCCCACGATGGCCACGAAATCTGTCTCGACGACCGAACCTCTGTCTCTAGGCTGGTACACCGGTACGAGTCCTCCACTGTCCTGGAACTCTCAGAGTCTCTGGAGTACGTGCCTCGTCAACTGGAACTGCAACCACTGGTGCTATGTAGGCGACGGACTGCTGCATGCTGATCGCAAAGGACAACTGAGTAACAGGGGTGACAACCTCCTTTCGTAGCTCCCGAACGACATCAACCAATGAACTCATAGTCTGGCGGAAGTACTGCATCTCTGCCACAAGCCTATCGATACTACATGTCGAAGGCTGATCTTTCTGCACCTGTGCAACTAGCGTGCCATCCTGGTCAGTACTCGTCTCACCCGAGCCAACTCTGACCTCGGCCCTCGCTGCATCACTCTGAGTCTCCATAGTCAACGGCGGCAAGGCTATAAATAGAGATAAGATTCGATAAGAATAAGGAAATCGAATCGCAAGGATATGAATCATCAAGGAAGGAATTTCAAGCAATTTGTACTTAGGTCACTTAAGGCGAAGTACCGCATCGTGGGTAGCTGCAGACACACACACACTATGTTACTTTGCTTAAGCTACCTACTCCATCATACCAAGGTCATCCTACACTCCGAAAGGTAAAACCTAGCGCTTTGATACCAACTTTGTCACGACCCGAAATTGGCACGTGACGGCCCTAATACTACGCAACGCCTAAAAGACGTAACGTAGTAAAAGAAAGCCAAAACCCAGAAATCTAAACCATGAAAATATGGAAAAGATAATAAAAGTTTTTGAAACATTTGAAATCGCATCACAAATTCTTTGAAAAGTCCAACTTCTTTCTTTAAAATTTTGGCAGCACCCCCTTTGTAAAAACTAACCCCAAAAGGGGTACAACAGATAAAGATAAATAAAGCATCCCCAAACGGGAGCAAATACACGCCCAAAGGCGGAAAACAATCACCACCACAAATATACGACGCCGTAGCGAAGAAATAAAAGAAAATAGAGATAAAGCTGTATAAAAGACAATAAATCCATAAATAATATACAGTATCGTCCTCACCAAGTCTCTAAGTCAACAACATAATAGTAGATGGAGAGTACAAGATACAACGAATATACAATACAAAATACAGATAACCACCAAACCCACCTAAGCAAAACAACACGCTGTGAGCCGATGCGGTATCTGTGGCAAAAGATGATAGATGAATAGCCTGCCTCGACTACTCTGGGGAACACCCTGCAACACCTGTGGCACAACGGGGGTGAGTTGCCAACTCGTGAATAGTAGATAACATATGCAGGTAATCGCAGGTATGTACGTACAACATGAATCTAAGATATGCAATTTACAGTAATAACAGGTCATGTGAATGCAGAATAATGGAAAGTACACTAGCAGGTACTACTAATACATGAAACAGTGCATAAATAGATCAGTGTGAGGTATGGAGTGAAATATGTCATTTCCACGGAAACCTGACATCGTGGTAGGATCACAATCCATCAAGACACTCAAATCCATAATTCCTCAAATCAGCCCCCAAGTTGGGCTTTCACATCATATAAGTCTCACATCTCCTCAATATACAATATCGAATAGATCTCCTATATCCCGAATGTAAAAATCAGCAATCTCATTCATATCCAATATCCAATCTCAATGAATCACCTAATATCCCAAATCAAACTCAAGTAAGATTCTAGCATCCTAAATATATATTTGCAGAAATAAATATGATGGGGGTCAATACACATATATTAGCGTCCCACTCCACTAATATTGGTGTAAGGGTATATATAACAACGGATAAATCCCCTGTTATATATACAAAAGGTGTTAAAAGAAATATCATGAAAATAATGTGCCAAGCATCGACACAGAAATACCGATCTATCAGATGCCGTCACCAAGACTAGCATCCTGATAGGTACGTATCATACGCTATCCCGAAAAGCACGAGTTCCTAGCTCTGCCCTCGTCTTCCCACGTATCCATACGTACATGACTCCCAACGGTATCCCCATGATCCCCGCCGAGTCATTGGTACTGTCACCGGTAGGTACTCGCCCACCTCCAGGCTCAATCGGCAAAGTCCATCGATCATCTTGCCGAGGGGAACCACACCGGCCCCCACCATGTACCCTCATACGGCACCCACTCCTCGTATGGAGTATATAATCAGAACCGATAAATCTCATGGTGGATGCGTAGATATCATATCAAGGAAACCGGGTTTTTCAAATAATGCATAATTTCATGAACTCCCGCGGTTCCCAAATCCAGAAAACATCATGTAAAATCCAAATAACAATGCGCAAATCCAGGAATAAATATGTGCGATATACCTGAAATGCGAGCATATAAATGAAAATATGTAGCTGAAACCAGATGTATGCGAAATCAATAAGGTACAGCTAAGTATAGGTGTCTAGCTATAAGTAAAAGATGTAGTATACCCCCTGGGTATAAGTAAAATATGAGCAAGGTATACCTGTAGCTGTATCGTAAAGGGTATATGTACCTATCACTAATGGTACGATACTCTATAGGTATACAGCTATGGTAAATGTTATATGTGATAAGCAGTACGAATCAATGTCACAAGGTCCCTAACCAAGCAATATAGTATCTATAAGTGGTTTGTGTGTGACATGGCAATTATTGACGGTGTGTGTGTAGCATACAATCCATGCTCGTGCAACATGAACCGTCAATAATATGTGCAGTGTCCTACGGCTACTAGTCACAGTACAACTATATCTAAGTAAATAGGGTAAAGGCGCATTTCTAACAATGACGTAGAAAATGCGACAAGTATTAGAATTCTAGCCCAGACGCATAACGCCATGCGGGCGATCCCCTGTAGATGTTAAATCTACTCACCAGCGCTCTACCCTAGGTGAATCCTACCACCTGTTTCCTCCCTGTAGCAGTGTCCGTAGTACCCGCCTGCAAACCTGAAAATTAGACAAGGAAATCATATATAAGCAATATATCTCGCAAAACGCGATATCGACACTAAACGAGAAACTCGCGTCGCGAACTAAACGCGCGTGTGCACGATACGCTGAAACGTGTGTATACGCGTCTAAAACTACCGCGACACGCCGCGACACACTGGATCACAGAACCCACTCACGTATCGCGCGTATCGCGCAAACACAACGAACATGAAATACGATATATTGTCTCAGATTTTCCTACAGGTCAAATCTCACAAAACTACACATGCCAAAATACTAGAAAACACTACAGACAACCCTAGCCAAGACCCCAACACCCAACTCACCTTCCTGGCCGCAATTTGCGGCCAGATGGATTAAATTTGCGGCTAAAGGTAGGAGATAAGGGCTAGTGTTCTTGTGGTGTTGTCTAAACCTAGTGAGCATACTGCAGTTTTCTAAATTTTGTTCTGAAGGGTCCGGCTCAATAGCAGATCACAGAAAGCCACAATGTCGCTTAAAAACGCTAATTTTGCACAAAAAGCAAACCCTATGGTATTTTAGTGAAACCTGGGGTTAAACTCAGTTAAAGTGACAATAACAATACTTAAATAGGCTAGGTTAACTAACACAATCATCACCTAATCAAATGTCTACATAAATCACCATATTTAGCACAAAAGCTAACTTTAACGCAAACCGACGCTAACAACACACAAGTTAAGCAATAAGGGGAATTGTGTTAAGAAAATATACCCTAAAGGGTCCTAGGAAGCAGGAGAAGAAGTGTATGGAGGAGATGAGCTGCTGCAATTGCTCCTTGTGTTGCTACTGCTTCCTGTGCTGCTGATGCTGTTGCTGTCTGCTGCTGCTGATGCTGCTGCTTCTCTTGTTGCTGCTGCTGATGCCTTCTGCTGCTGCTGCTGGGCTGCTGATGGGGTGTGTGTGTGTGTGAGTTTGAGAGAAATGAGAGAAATGAGAGAGAGAAGTGAGAGTGAGAGCAACTAACACAACCCCCCCTTCTCTTTCTCTTTCTTCATTAAATGGGCATGGCTTAAGCCATGTAGCACCATGTCCATCTCTCTCTCTCCTTGGTTAACAATTCAAACCAATTTTCAAATCCTTTTTAAATTTTAAATTCATTTAATTTCTTTTTTAAAAACAACCATACACAATAAAACCCAAAACACTTAAATATAAATTTTAAAACTATTAGCTTAAGGAAATGGTTAGTTCACCATGTTGCTAATGATGTCAAAACCCCAAATTACACCCTAGTTATCATGCGCAAGTGTGTGCAAGCCTAGGAAAAATCTAATAAAATATCCATTAAATAGGATAAAATAATTAAAAATCAATTTGGTAAACTTTTATTAAAAACCATACATTAAAATAAAATTAGCCACAAAACACATTCTAAGGTGTTACAACCTCTGTCTCCTTTCATGGCCACCTTAGCTTCCACCTTGCTCCATGGCCACCATCACTCTATCCCATGACCATGATGCACCTCCACATTGCCATGGCCACCATCACCTCCATCTCACGACCTCTATAGCCACCATCACCTCCACCTCCTTGCCAACCACATCGACCTCATCGTCATGGCTACCGTCACCTCCACCTCGTCCCCATGGACTCATCCCCATGACCACCATCACCTCCACCTCGCCCCTATGGACTCATCCTTAAGGCCACCATCACCTCCACCTTGCCTCCATAGATACAATCACCTCCAACTCGTCCCCATGGCTACCACTGCGGCACTGCCTCCATCGGCAATCCACTCTCAAGCCCTCAGCCACCTCTGCCTCATCGCCATCTCCATTTTCGTTGCCGCCATGCCGGATACTAGCACTCCGACAGTCTCAAAAAGATAGAGAAAGAAGATGGGGTTAGGGTTAGGGTTAGGATTAGGGTTTTCTCTTTTCTTTTATTTTTTTAATTTAAAAGAGTCAAGGGCATAATTGTCCATAAATGCTCACGTGCAGGTCATATGGGAATCAAATTTGGAATATTCTAACGGTCAACTAACGGAAGGTTCACTTTGCTAACGGCAGGAAACTTCAGGATATTTAAGTCTTGGAAAAAACATTGTGGTTTTATTCTTCAAAAAGTAAGAAATATTGTGGTATTATTAAGCAATTTACTCCTCTCTTTAATGGGAAACTAATGACAAAAAAATTTTTGAAAAGAAAAAGTTATGAGGGATATTTTACTGAAAAAAGCTACAAGTTCAGGGTAATTTAGTGAAATTTATATAGTTATAAATCTATTGAAAGTGTGTCTTAGCACCTCTACTAGATTTCTACATGCATCAAGTATGCAATTTAAAAAAATCTAGAGGTCTAAGCTATACTAATCTAGAATCGAACTAGAGAATTAAGGTTTGTAAACATGTAAACAAGTTTTACACTAAGTGAATAAAGAATACAACCTTTGTAGACTGGTCCTTCACTTCTAAAGCTCCAAGTAGTAGCCCCTTAGCTCCAAGTAGTGGTCCATCGAACTCTTCTTAGGCTCCACTTGGTGAAAGGAACAAGCTTACTTCGTCGTCTTCGAGGCCGAAAATGATCCACATTGAAGTTACTCTAACTTAAGCTATCTCTTCACTAATGAAAGAACTAGTGAAGCAAACAACTTAATCAAATGGGCTAGATGAGATTAGGTTGATGAAGTAGAAATTTTGCTCACTTTAGAAACCTCTTTTTCTTTTTCCTTTCTCACCTCATGAAAAGCTAGAGAGCAAAAAATAAGATGAAGAAGATGAACTAGGGTGAGAGAAATATCTCAAGTGATAATTTAGAGAGTTAACCATGAGCTAAAAATAAAGGTTGGGTTATAAAATATCTAGAGTAAAACAAAATTAGTGGAATGAGTCATGCTTTCTACATGCTTCCACAAGCAACTTAAGCCATGCTCATTTCCACCTCATTTGTGAATTACTCTTAATAAATAAACACCCAAATTATCTTTAGTTTTGGTGTGAGTCTCATACACCCATGTTCTATGTATCATCCACCATGACACAATCTATTAATACATATATTAATATATATCATATATATATTAAATGTATTTTAAAGAGAAGAAATTCTTTTAGTGAGCATAATATTAGTTAATATATATTAATATATCAAATATAAAAATATATATCAAATTATTAAATCAACACTTGATTCAATAATCCGGTTATATCATATATAACCGACTAATATCATTTATATGTATATCACATTATCGAATCAACACTTGATTCAATAATCCGGCCATATCACATATAACCGACAAATATTCAATACTTTATTAAATCAACACTTGATTCAACAATCCGGTCATATCACATATCACCGGCCAGTATCAAATACATATATATACATATAACATATCATTGAATCAACACTTGATTCAATAATCCGGTTACATCATATATAACCTAACCGATATCACATATCGCAAGATTAGAATACGGTATCACATACTCGTATTTAATCAAGCTCCCGCACATATCACCATATGTGCCATACTTCATTTCGCTTGAGCTAGGAAACCTCTGTGTGGGATTCTAAAGACTCGTCAATACGTCAGCAGTAAGTAATGATCACATCAGTCACCCACAAGCCGTCAGCGGTACTAGCTGGACGTAACGTCTACCCAGGTATTGAGCGAATAGAAGATCAACAAGAAAGCTTGTCCAAACTCCCGCAAAGCCTATAAGCAACACTTACCGTACAGTCCGATCTCTTCGTATGATATGTCGCATATCAAGTCTAGGGGTGGAATCGTCAGACCCCAGTAACTTGATAAGTCATGCTGATGTGTGGCCTATAACCATTAGAGAAACTACTGATAACACTTATTAGTAAATCTCATCAGCCCTGGCCAGGGACTTGCTTTTATAGCCAATCGAGCATAGCGCAATATCAACTCCCTATACCGGGAGAGACGAAACCCCTCATATCGCTCATTGCCTCCATGTGACTCGGGACTGTACCCGAAATCCACCTGTTTGCACGACTCCTTTGATCCGTGGTAGGGAGGAAATCAAAACACAGTGGGAACCACACAAGACTCTATTACGATCTCGAGTCTACAGACTAACCTGTACCAGTGTCACCAGAGAACTGCTATCTAACGATAGGTATGGTACCAACTAGGAGTTCTCGGCGAGTCCTGTTCGGTGTACCCATTCTCAAATGAGCACCTGTGTACAATCTTTGATGTCAAACACCAATGCTTGTGGGATCAACCATCGCCCCCATACAGGGTCAAGAAACGTACACACCAGTCTACTCTCGAATATCGATCCCTGTCTCGATATCCCATCGACTAGAAACTGTTGAAGGATGTGCTTGTGGACTACTCAAGCCCCACTAGTATGATCTGCATCATAGTCCTGATAGTCAAGCCAACATCCTAAGGGCTTTATCAACATGTACCAGAGAGAAAGCATAATAATACTAGTGTACATGTTAAGATAAAGAGCAATCGGATATCATACTATCATGTCGAGCAAGAAAGTCCTATATATATATGTCCTGTAAGTCGATGTCGTGCACCCCACGGGTTCGCGGGGAGGCGGAATATTTTAAAAATGATTTTCAAAGCTCGCAACACTGACTTGAACTCCAGGATCGTTGCTAAACCTTAACTAGCTAAGCTTGTAAAGAGGTTAACTACTCGGAAAGGAGTTTATACCTCACGATACAAGTCCTTCCAGTCTTCTTTGCTGTCCTCTTCGTCATCGTGAGCTCCGAGGATCGTAACGGATCGATACTTCCTCGTCGGCTTCCTCAAGTCAAAGACGATCCACCCGAGAGTCTATAGTCCGAGCTCCAACCTCAAATCCGAGGAAACTAGGGCACCTAGTTCGCTAAAATAGATGGCCTAGGTGATGTAGAGAAAGAAGATGAGTTAGTTTTTCTCTTGGAACCCTAGGTTTCTCAACTCATAAGACTTTTAGGGTTTAGAGAAAGAAGAAGATCACTTGAGGAAAGAGAAAGTGTTTTTGATAATGATAATGGAATATGGCTCTCTTTATATGACTGTAAGCATGCCCAAAATATCTCACACAAATATTTAATGCCACCTTGCATCTCTCAAAAAATATCTTAATGCCACCTTGCAACTCACAAAATATCTAACTCAAACCATGCCTCAATAGTCAAACCAAGTAGCCATGCTTCAATTATCATATATAAAAAATAATACCTCATTTCCTACACCCATAATTGTTTTTAATCAAAAGATAAAAACCCTAATGAGGTGTCTCCTTCTAGAAGCAATCCCGATTAAATTACGAGAATGCCCCTCATCCATATATACATACCCGTATCCGTATTCCGAGAAACACGAATACAAAGAGACGAAACAAATCCAACAATATAATACTAGGATCCGGCTTAAACCAAAGCCCACTAGTATTATCCGCCCGAACATCATACGTGCACAAGTACACGTACGTGATCGAAGCTCTGCCGTAAAGCCATACGGCCTCTACATCTTTTACCGATGCAGTGAAACCCTTTGTATGGCACTCTAAAGACTCGACACTACACTGGCAGTAGGTTTAACCACAAGCCGCAAGCGGTACTACCTGCACGTAACGACTACCCAGGTATCTGTCGATAAGAAGGTCGATGAGCAAACTCATCCGAACTTCTACTGAGCCTATCTGTGACAATCTCTGTACAGTCCGACCTGTTCGTCTAAGAGTATCACATATCGGGCCTAGGGGGCGGTAATTGTCAGACCCCTAATAGCGCAATAAGTCGTGTCGGAGTGTAGCCCAAAACACCCTGAGAAACCACCGGAATACCTACTAGTAAATCTCACTTGCTCTGGCCAGGGACTTTGTGTAATGGCTTTCCGAACACAGCGCGATATCAACCCCTAATACCGGGAGTGATGAATCCTATCTAACCGCCACTGCCTCCAAGTACTTCGGGACTGCACCCAACTACTACCTGTTTGCACGACTCCTTTGAGCCGTGGTAGGGTAGTAATCAAAGTACAGTGGGAACACATTCGAGGCGAAGTAGCAGTGTCAAGTCGACGGACTAAGCTGTACTCATGTCACCTGTGAACTGCTACCCGACGATAGGTATAATACCCACCAGCAGTTCCCGACGAGCCATGTCCAATGTAATCATAACCCAATGAGCACCTGCATACTATCTCCAGTACGACGTACTAATGGCTGTGGGACAGACCATCTCCCCTGCTGTGATGAGAAGCGTATACACTAGTCTACTCCGGAGTATCGATGCCCCATCTCGATAATCCTACGACTAGGGACCTGTATAAGGATGTGCTTATAGACTACCCAACCCCCACTAGTGTGTCTGCCATCACAACGCTGGTAATCAAGCAAAGATCCTAAGGGCTCTACCAATATGTATAAGCGATATGCTAAAAGAAACACATGCACATATTGAGGTAGAAACAAACCAAGTAACATACTGCCATTTTGAACAAGACTGTCAATATAACTGTGAATATCCCAAGCTTCCATTAAGTAATATACAAACCAGTATGATACAATAATGGCCTCTAGGGCATATATCAATAACAATCTCCCAGTTGCACTAAGGCTATGTATTGGCATATCGCAAACCTATCATCTCGATTAGCCTCTCGAACTTTGTCTGAGGGATGGCCTTTGTGAGTGGATCTGCAGTGTTATTCTCCATATCTACTCTCCTCACCTCGATCTCCCGGCGATCAACGGTCTTCCTGATCAGGTGGTACCGCCTCAAGATGTGTCTGGACTTCTGATGGGACCCGGGTTTCTTCGCTAAGGCTATAACGCCGTTGTTGTCACAATACAGAGATATTGGATCTACAATGGTTGGAACCGCCTGAAGTTCTGTCAGGAACTTCTTCATCCAGACTGCTTCCTTCACAGCGTCACAACCAGCTATGTACTCTGCTTCCATCGTCGAGTCAGCACCGGTGTCCAGCTTGGAGCTCTTCCAACAGACCGCCCCTCCATTGAGGGTAAAGACATAACCCGACATGGACTTGGAGTCATCCTTGTCACTCTGGAAGCTGGAGTCACCAAAGGCCTTGATCTGGAGGTCTTTTCTGCCATACACCAAGAACATCTCCTTAGTCCTTCTCAGGTACTTTAGAATGTTCTTTACTGCTATCCAGTGCTTCTCCCCTGGGTTTGACTGATACCGGCTTACCACGCTTAGTGCGTAAGCAACATCTGGTCTAGTACACAACATCGCATACATTATAGAGCCTACCGCAGAAGCGTAGGGTATATATATCATGCGAGTCTTTTCCAAATCAGTCTTGGGAGACATCTCTTTGGAGAGGGCGATTCCGTGACAAGCCGGTAGATTACCGTGCTTTGAATCTTCCATAGTAAATCTTTTTAGTATGGTATCGATGTACCTGGACTGGGAAAGTCCCAACATCCTCTTAGATCTATCACGATAGATCTGGATCCCCAGAATGTAGGAGGCATCACCCAGGTCTTTCATGGAGAACCTCTGTGACAAGAATCCTTTGACTGATTGTAGCATAGGAATATCATTTCCTATTATGAGAATGTCATCCACGTACAAGACGAGGTACACCACAGTTCTCCCTACAATCTTACTATATATGCATGGTTCATCTGGATTTTTGATAAAGTCGAATTCTTTGACCGTCTCATCAAAACAGATGTTCCAACTCCGCGATACCTGCTTTAGTCCATAAATGGACTTAAGAAACTTGCACACTTTCCCGCTGCTCCCACTCTGAATGAAACCCTCTGTCCGATCTATATAGACGCACTCTTCCAAATTTCCATTTAGAAAAGCCGTCTTTACATCCATCTGCCAGATCTCATAATCGTGGAAGGCAGCAATGGCAAGAAGGATCCGAATGGATTTGAGCATAGCCACTGGAGAAAAGGTTTCATCATAGTCCAAACCAGGTCTTTGACGAAACCTTTTGCAACAAGTCTAGCCTTATAGGTTTCAACCTGTCCATCTACACCAATCTTCTTTCTGAAGATCCATTTGTAGCCTACGGGTTTTACCCCTTACGGAGCAATGTCCAAAGTCCATACTTTGTTGGTGTACATGGACTCCATCGCGGCCCGCATTGGATCCAGCCATTTTACCGAGTCACCGCTCTGAATGGCTTGCTGGAAGATAGTAGGCTTATCATTGTCAACGATGCAATCCTCTCGATCCCCATCTATGAGAAAACCATAGTATTTCTCGAGCGGATGAGACCTCTTACTAGTTCTGCGGAGTGACACGGGGATGTCCGGTTTTTTTGAAACCTCTGGTTGTACCATGCTTTCAGTAATAACTTGTGGTTCTGGAATTTCTTCCAGTTCTATTGCGCTCCCACTTTTCTGATTTTCTAAAAATTCAGATTCCAAGAAGTGGACATGACGAGAAACAAAGACCTTTTGTTCCTCTGAGTAATAGAAAAAAATACCCTCTGGAGTTTTTTGGGTATCCCACAAACTTACACAGTACTGAGCTGTAAGTCTATGTCACGCACCCCATGAGCTTGCGGGGAGGCGGAATATATGAAAAACAATTATCAAAGCTTCGTAACATGGACTTGAGCACACGGATCGTGTCTAAACCATTACTAGCAAACTACGAAAGGTTTAACTACTCTGATTCGAAGTTATACCTCATGTTACTTGTCCTTCGGGTCTTCATTGCTATCCTCCGCACCTCATAGGCTCTATAGAACATGAGCACCTTAACGGCCTCCTCGAGTCAAAGACGATCCACTCGAGAGTCTATAGTCCGAGCTCCTATCTCGAATCTGAGATAACTACGGCTTCTAGATCGCTAATCTAGAAGTCCTAGAGGGTGTAGAGTATTTAGATGGATTACTTAGTCACTTAAACCCTAGGTTTCTTAACTCATGAGAGCTTTTAGGGTTTGAGGAAGAAGATGAACACTTTAGGAGAGAGAAAGCTTTTGTGATAATTATATGAATAATAACTCATGAAAGAATATAATGAAGCATATAAATATCTCTTGATCAAATATCTAGAAATATCTTGTGAGCTTCATTTAATACTAAATGGTGAATCACCTCATGAGTCATTAAGCATTTAATGAAAACTTACAACTCATCTCTCCACCTCATTTGTTTAAATCCTAAAAAGAATCAAACACAAATGAGTCACTTTCTTCTAGAAGCTTCCCGACAAATTACGAGACTGCCCTTCCCATCCGTATTTCCGAAAAACACGGATAATCTTTGACTGAATAAATCCATCTGTATAATACTAGAATATGGCTTAAACCAAAGCCCGCTAGTATTATCTGCCTGATCATAATACGTGCACAAGTGTACGTAAGTGATCGCGGCCCTGCCGTAAAACCATACGGCCTCTACACCTTTTTCCCGGTATAGGGAAACTCTCTGTGTGGGACTCTAAAGACTCAACACTATGCTGGCAGTGGGTTTAACTACAGGCCACAAGCGGTACTAGCTGTACGTAACGGTCCCCAGGTAGATGTCGATAAGAAGGACGATGAGGAAACCCATCCGAACTCCTACCGAGCCTGATGTGACAATCTCCGTACAGTCCGGTCTGTTCATCTAGGACTATCGCATATCGGGCCTAGGGGGTGGTAAACGTCAGACCCCTAATAGCGGTATAAGTCGTGTCGGAGTGAAGCCCATTACACCTTGAGAAACTACTGGAACCTACCAATAAATCTCGCTTGCCCTGGCCAGGGACTTTGCGTAATGGCTCTCCATACACAACGCGATATCAACCCCCAATACCGGGAGAGACGAATCCTGTTTAACCGCCACTGCCTCCAAGTGCTTCGGGACTGCACCCAACTACTACCTGTTTGCACGACTCCTTTGAGCCGTGGTAGGGTAGTAATCTAAGAACAGTAGGAACACACCCGAGGAGAAGTAGCAGTGTCAAGTCGACGGACTAAGCTGTACTCATGTCACCTGGGAACTGCTATCTGACGATGGGTATAAATCCAACCTGCAGTTCCCGGCGAGTCCTGTCCGGTGTACCCGTAACCTAACGATCACCTGCATACTATCTCCAGTACGACGTACTGATGGCTGTGGGACAGACCATCTCCCCAACTGGGATGAGAAGCGTACACACTAGTCTACTCCGGAGTATCGATGCCCTGTCTCGATAATCCTACGACCAGGGACCTGTATAGGATGTTACTTATAGACTACTCAGCCCCACTAGTGTGACTGCCATCACAACGCTGGTAATCAAGCAAAGATCCTAAGGGCTCTACTAATATGTATAAGCGATACGTTAAAAGAAACATATGCACATATTAAAGTAGACATAAACCAAGTAGCATACTACCATTTTTAGCAAGACTGTCAATACAACTGTGAATATCCCAAGCTTCCATTAAGTAATATACAAACTAGTATGATACAGTAATGGCCTCTAGGCCATAAACACTAACAATCTCCCACTTGAACTAGGGCCATGTACTGGCATATCGCAGACCTATCATCTCGAATAGCCTCTCGAACTGCGTCTGAGGAATGACCTTTGTGAATGGATCAACAGTGTTATTCTCTGTATCTACTCTCTTTACCTCGATCTCTCGGCGATCTACGATCTCCCTGATCAGGTGATACCGCCTTAAGATGTGTCTGGACTTCTGATGGGACCTGGGTTCCTTCGCTAAAGCTATAGCGCCGTTGTTGTCACAATACAGAGGTATTGAATCAACACTGGTAGGAACCACCTGAAGTTCTGTTAGGAACTTCTTCATCCAGACAGCTTCTTTTGCGGTATCGCAAGCAGCTATATACTCCGCTTCCATCGTTGAGTCAGCAACGGTGTCCTGCTTGGAACTCTTCCAACAGACCGCCCCTCCATTGAGGGTAAAGACATAACCCGACAGGGACTTGGAGTCATCCTTGTCACTCTGGAAGCTGGAGTCGGCAAAGGTCTCGATCTGGAGGTCTTTTCCGCCATACACCAAGAACATCTCCTTAGTCTTCCTCAGGTACTTGAGAATTTTCTTTACTGCTATCCAGTGCTTCTCCCCTGGGTTTTCCTGATACCGGCTTACAACGTTTAATGCGTATGCTACATCTGGTCTGGTACATAACATCGCATACATTATAGAGCCTACCGCAGAAGCGTAGGGTATAATCGACATGCGAGCCCTTTCCAAATCGGTCTTGGGAGACATCTCTTTGGAGAGGATGATTCCATGACAAGCCGGTAGGTTACCGCGCTTAGAATCTTCCATACTGAATCTTTTCAATATGGTGTCTATGTACCTGGACTGCGAAAGTCCCAACATCCTCTTTGATCTATCACGATAGATCTGGATCCCCAGAATGTAGGTGGCATCACCCAGGTCCTTCATGGAGAACTTCTGTGACAAGAATCCTTTGACTGAATGTAGCATAGGAATATCATTTCCTATTAGGAGAATGTCATCCACGTGCAAGATGAGGAATACTACAACTCTCCCTACAATCTTACTGTATATGCATGGTTCATCTGGATTCTTGATAAAGTTGAATTCTTTGACAGTATCATCAAAACAGATGTTCCAACTCCGCGATGCCTGCTTTAGTCCATAAATGGACTTAAGCAACTTGCACACTTTACCGCTGCCCCCACTCTGAATTAATCCCTCTAGCTGATCCATATAGACGCACTCTTCCAAATTACCATTTAGAAAGGCCGTCTTTACGTCCATCTGCCAGATCTCATAATCGTGGAAGGCAACAATGGTAAGAAGGACCCGAATGGATTTGAGCATAGCCACTGGAGAAAAGGTTTCGTCATAGTCCAAACCAGGTCTTTGATGAAAGCCCTTTGCAACAAGTTTAGCCTTATTGGTTTCAACCTGTCCATCTACACCAATCTTCTTTCTGAAGATCCATTTGGATCCTACGGGTTTTACCCTATCTGAAGCAATGTCCAAAGTCCATACTTTGTTAGTGTACATGGACTCCATTTCGGTCCACATTGCATCCAGCCATTTTACCGAGTTGCCGCTCTGAATGGCTTGCTGGAAGCTAGTAGGGTCATCATTATCAATGATGCAATCTTCTCTATCCCCGTCTATGAGAAAACCGTAGTATCTCTCGGGCGGATGAGACTACCTACTACTTCTGCGGATAGGCGCTGGTATGTCCCTTTCTTATGAAACTTCTGGTTCTACCATACTTTCAGTAACAACCTGTGGTTCTGGAATTTCTTCCAGTTCTATTGCGCTCCCACTCTTTTGATTTTCTAAAAATTCAGCTTCCAAGAAGTGGGCATGACGAGAAACAAAAACCTTTTGTTCCTCTGCGTAATAAAAATAATACCCCTTGGAGTTCTTTGGATATCCCACAAACTTACACTGTACTGAGCGTGCCTCGAGCTTGTCCGGATGCTGCTTTTTTACAAAAGCTGGACATCCCCATGTCTTCAGGTACTGAAGATAGGGTTTCTTCCCACTCCACATCTGATATGGTGTGGTAGGCACAGTCTTGGTTGGAACCTTGTTCAAAAGATATGCAGCTGATTCTAGTGCATAACCCCAGAAAGATTGCGGTAACTCAGCCTTACTCATCATGGAACGAACCATATCCAATAGGGTTCGATTCCTCCTTTCCGATACACCGTTGTGTTGTGGTTTGTATGGAGGAGTAAGCTGAGAGAGAATTTCATTCTCTTTTAAGTAACCCAGGAACTCGGCACTTAAGTATTCACCACCTCGATCTGATCTCAGTGTCTTGATACTTTTGCCTGTTTGGTTTTCCACTTCATTCTTGTATTCCTGGAATTTCTCAAAGGCCTCGGATTTATGCTTCATTAAGAAGATATGTCCATACCTAGAGAAATCATCCGTAAAAGTAATGAAGTAGGAATAACCACCTCGCGCATGTGTAGACATTGGACCGCACACATCACTGTGTACGAGTCCCAAGAGCTCGCTCGCTCTTACTCCGTGTCCAGTAAACGGAGTCTTTGTCATCTTTCCCATGAGACAAGATTCACAAGTAGCATAAGATTGATATTCAAACGGATTCAAATATCCTTCTCTATGTAACTTCGTCAACCGTGTTTCATTGATGTGACCTAGTCTACAATGCCATAAGAAAGCCTCATTTATTTCTGGAGACTTTCTTTTAAGTGTGTTCTGGACATTGAAAACCTGAGCTTAATTCAATACGTATATACCGTTATCTAATGTACCGGACCCAATCAGAACTTGATTTAGGTGGATATTTACTACATCGCTTACGAATGTAAAATCATATCCCTCTCTCTAAAGTGAGGACACTGATATGATATTACAAGTCAAACTAGGTACATACAAACAGTTACGTAGAATCAATATCTGCCCACTTGTCAAACCTAGGCGATATTCTCCCACGGATTCAGCGTCTATGCTCATTCCGTTTGCAACTCTGAGAGACAAATCACCTACCCTGATAACTCTACGGTTTCTCAAAGCATATAATGAATTACAGATATGAGATCCTGATCCGATATCTAGTATCCAGGAAGTAGAGTTAATTGACAAACAGTTCTCAATCATAAACACACTCGAGGTCGAAGCCACAACATGCTTCGTATCCTGGCTACTGACTTCCAAAGCCCTGCAATCCTTCTGCCAATGCCCATTCCTATAACAATAGGAATATCCCTCCTTACCTACACCAAGTCCCGAAACTTTTGCTCTTCCCTTTCCTTCTACTTCACTGACACCGTATATCGGCCTTGTGGAGGTCTTCTTCTTTTCACCCTTTGCTTTCGCCCTGGATGTAGAAGAAGAAGGTCCCCCATTAAGCAGAGCGGGTGTCTCCCTGGGTTCTTTCAGGCTGTAAGTAGAGGGCAGGGACTGTGGAAATAAGTCAGCATTTGACCTGTTTCCCAACGTAGTCTCCAGGTCCTTGAGCTCATCAATATAGCTAGTCATCGTAAGGACGTCGTCCCATACAGATGACCCGACAGCCAACCTCGCTTGAAGTAGTTCGTTCGAAGTCTCATATCTTGCGATACGAGATTTCTCTCCATATAAATCTTTGTTATGGAGAAAGATGGAAACTAAGTCCATCTTCTCGTGCTGCTTCTGGTATACACCATCAACTGAAGCCAACACGAGGCACTTGGCATTCGCATTATCCTTTTCCCTTGTCTGACGGATATCCATATCCGTGACGGTGGAAACTGGACCTGGGACGGTGGGGGCTTGAGTAGTAATAAGGTGGTCCAGCTTGTCATAGGCAATGGACATCTGGACAGACCTTTGCCAATCATAAAAGTCAGATTCAGTCATTTTGTTATCTAGATGTAACCTAGTCATGGTCACAAGGTCGCTGCAATGAGAGAGAGAGGGAACACTTTAGCATGATGCTCTTGCAAGTTTAGATTGGTTTTTGGTTTATCTAAACTGGATGGCTCCCACTGTTTCTCGAATCCTTCCTCAAACCATAAAAGAAGAATTAGCCAGGACTGATCTCACCGTACAATACTTGCTTAACCGTTCAGCCAGGCCAGTGTCGGTACTTCGAGAGAGGTTTTACGACGCTTTCGCGAAGTTCCTTAATTAAATAACCTCTTTTCTTTGGAGGCGCAGCCCCGCTGACACTGTTCTAGACACCTACTTGGTTTATAGCATTGATCGTTAAGTGACGAATCTCCTGATGAGTAGCGGATACTCACAGTAGGATCGAGATCCAAATATCATCGTGTGATAATGCTGAAGGAATCCTACCAATATTCATCAAACTCCAAATGGTATGCAACACTAGCAAGTTTCAGTTTCTTTAGAAACTCCCGATGTGGATTTTTGCCCCATGTTCTTATGGCCTTGACGAAGGCCAACAAATCATAAGTCACATGTCAAGTTCTGCCCATCATTATCTTGTTAATTTGAACCCACCCGTACATACCCTTGACGAAGGCCAACAAGGTAATACGACTGTCCCAAACCAACTCATCTATCTATGCAACAAATGAATACCCAGCAACTACCAAACACTGTGCCTTGACGAAGGCCAACAAACATAGCTTGAATACTACTGACCATCCATAAGAAATGACGGAGGGCTACGACTGGTTTTGGAGAAACCGTGAACGTAGTGAACTTAATATAATCGAAGGAACCTGATAACTTTTTTAAAAGGAGTGGTTAAAGCTCCGCAATTAAAAAATTCTGCTCTTTTAAAATAACCGAGTGGTTTCTTTTAAATTTGTTCCAACGATTCAACTTTGGTTTATTTTCTTTGCATTAAAATAATGCGTCCCATCAATTAACCTATCATTGCAGAAAACAACGAAAATACAACGTCCTCTTATGCCATCCGCATTCGCCACTGGGTCCCGTCATTCACCCGTTAGGTTACTTAACTAACGACAGAGCGGGGGCTGGGCTAGCGCGGGTATAAAACATAAGTAATGTCTAATAGCTATCATATATAGATATTGTACATTCGTCAGACGCAATAATAGGCATTCCAGATCACAGATGAACATTATTGGATATATAAGCAATCCACGTTTCCTTTGAGCCTGCAACGAAAGACGGATTACACAGTTGTGATGAATACCCATTACCCCACCCTAGAACCCTACGGGTACGGCAAACTATGTTGGAGATAGTGCCCTCAGAGTCGATTATTGGATCACAGGCACGTGATTGCAATGATTGAGGGAGGACCTATCCCGGTGGGACAGTCTTACTCGAGATGATAGTATGCTATCTGGTTTACCTTTATCATCGTGTACTGCTTTAAGTGACCTGACATGTCGCTATTGCACGTTGATAGAGCCCCTAGGATTCTTGCTTGACTACCGGCAGTATGAGGGCGATCATATACGTGGGAGCTGGTAGTCTATAAGCACATCCTTAAAAGGTCCCTAGTCGTAGGAGTTTCGAGACAGGGCATCGATACTCCAGAGTAGACTAGTGTATACAGTCGAGACCCCGACGAGGGGCGGTGGCCGGTCTCACAAGCCACTGGTGTCAGTTGGTTCACCTAAGATGTATACAGGTGCTCATTGGGTTATGAGTACACCGGACAGGACTCGCCGGGAACATGCTAGTTGGTCTTATACCTGACGTCAGATAGCAGTTCCCTGGTGACATGTGTACAGGTTAGTTCATCGACCTGGGGATCGTCATTTGTCTCGTGTGAGTTCCCACTGTACTTTGATTACTACCCTACCACGGCTCAAAGGAGTCGTGCAAACAGGTTTTAGTTGGGTACAGTCCCGAGCCACATGGAGGCAGTGAGCGGATCTTCAGGGGTTCGTCTCTCCCGGTATTGGGGGTGAGGTCGCGCTGTGTCTAGGAGAGCCATTACACGAAGACCTTGGCCAAGGCAGGAGATTTACTGGTAGGTATTCCAGTAGTATCTCAGGGTGTTCTGGGCTACACTCCGACACGACTTGTACCGCTTTTGGGGGTCTGACTTTTACCAACCCCCTAGGCCCGCCATGCGATGCTCATAGACGAACGGACCGGACTGTACGGATATTGTCACTGACAGGCTCAGTAGGGTGTCAGGATGAGTTCGCTCATCGACGTCCCTTTTAGTCAATAGCTGGTGGCCCGTTACGTATTGGCTTATACCTCTGACGTGCTAGTGGTTAAATCCACAGCCATAGTATTGACGAGTCTTTAGAGTCCACCACACTTTTAGTTACTCAAGCTTTCGGGCGAAACGCTGTAGAGGCCGTATGGAGATATGGCAGGGTCCGATCAGATACGTGCGGTATTGCACGGATCAGGATCGGACGGTTTGTACTAGTGGCCGTATGGTTATATGGCAGGGTTCGATCAGATACGTGCGGTATTGTACGGATCAGGATCGGACAGATATTACTAGCCAGCTTTGGTTTAAGCCGGATCCTAGTATAGTACAGTGTAGATTTTGTCTCATTGCATTTGTATCCGGACGGAATACAGATGCGGGTGTGTATGCACAGTATGGGGGTTTTCCTGTAATTTATTACTGGACCAGTTTTCTGGAGTTGCCAGTTTGCTTTCCGTTCCGGCAGGTTTTCCTTTGTTCTTTCCCGGCCGAACTTTTCCGATGGAGGGGGTTATTTGCAATTGTGCAAATAACTTTTGTGGAGGGGGTTTCTTGCTATTGTGTTGATTATGATATCTTTCATCCATGCTTTTGCATTAATGAGATATGATGTGATTAAGATGTAAGCATGGTTGATGTTTTCTTGTCTAGGATGTGGTCACCTCTTTTCACTTCCTACACTCACCTCCCTTCATGCTTCATATACATTCTTTCCTCCACCATTTATTTGATAAGGAATGATAAGTTTTTCAAGAAAAAAAAAAGCAAGAGAGAAGAAGAAGAAGAGAGAAAAAGCAAGAGAGAAGAAGAAGAAGAGAGCTTCATCTTGAGAGTTTCATTCATGATCTCATTTTCTTGCTAGAAAAATGCAAGCACCATTTTTCTATTCTCCATTCCTCCATCAAGGCAACAACAAACCCCAAAAGAGACTATGATTCTACACTACACTTCCTACAGCATATCTTGGACGCGTCGGGTAGCCTACTTCGCGCCCGAGTTGCCTCGGTATTGAGGTGGGAGCCCGTAAAAGCTACAGGCGATGTGGTGCCCTTCCGGCGAGGAGGCGACGACCGGAGTTCCCGCGAGGAGATCGGAGTAGAGATGAAGACCGGAGGACTCGGATCAGTAGGTATATCTCTAACTCATTCTCTTGTTAGCTTAGACTAGTTTAATGGCATGATCCGGGGTTTAGTGCGCGGTGGTGCCGGTTTGCTAAGTCCGCAAAAATTAAAGTTTATCACCGTTTCCGCGTTTGGCCGTCGGATTGACGGCCGGGGCGCCGCCGTGCACTTACAGTGGTATCAGAGCCTCGCCATTAACTTCGTCTAGCTTCGTTTGATGTGTTTTGCGTTTCCGATCGACCAAAACTCCAAAATCTACATTTTTGTTAAGCATCAGTTTCTGTTGAAATATTTTGGTCTCTAAAAATTTTTCAGGTGGTCTTAGAATGATGTGCAGGGAATTTTAAGCATACTGGAAAAATTCGACGCAGTGACTCGATCAATGGAGCGCGGAACCGCGGCCAAACCCCCCCTTGGGCCGCGGTTCCACCGCGCATTGATGTCCTCACTGAATCAAGTTTTTCCAGTGGGCTTCTGGGCTTAAAATATGGGTTTTGGAATATTAAAATTGGGCCCAGGTTTTCTGTGAGTGCTACAGTTTTGATTGGGGGCCCACTTGTTAATTTTTGGTCAATCGGAAAATTTTAAACACATTTTTTCACAGTATTTACATTATATCTGCGACCGTGAATGTCACTCGATCGGTAAATCCTGTCTAGCTGCTATAGCCCGGTTAGACGGATTTGCGAACGTGACTTTCACGTTGATGTTTTTTGTGTTTATGCTGTGATGTTGCGGATCGGTCGTGGGGGATAGCCTGGATGCAATGCTAGTACTGTGCTGTTGTATTATGTGCATTTGATATTTCGGGGCGAGCGTCCGACATGTGGATTGCCGTCACTGCCTGATTGTATTATTCTTTTGGGGCACGACCTGGTTGCGGTCGATGTACCCGGTGTATGTATATTTTACTTTCTGTACTAGGATTACCCCGCGGAGGAGTGCACGGATAGCCGAGTTCTGGAAGGCAACAAGCCCGCATCTCATGGCATTGGGACGGAGGGGGCTTCACTCTGGGATTGGCGGGCTATTCGCTGCACTCGTAGGGGGTACAGGTTGACCCAGGAGGGGTGCCCAAGTTGCCGGATTCCGTGGAGTGCTGGGTGGTCCATTCACGGAGCTGAAGGGGGCTGCCTCGCTTCAGGTTTTGGCGGGTAACTTGCCGCGCCCGTAGGGGTCTAGGATTTCATTGCACAGGCTATCCACACGACCAGGGGAACGTCGGGTTTCAGTAGTGGCTCTGTGAAACCCGGGGATCCCAGATATCTGTATTGTTCTGTGATGCTGTACATTTCTGTGATGTTGCATTTCTTTTCACGCATTGAGCGAAATATAATATATTGGTATATATATTAGTAGATGTTGTATATGTTTTTCATCCGCGCTAGTCCAGTCCCCGCTCTGCCGTTAGTAAGCTAACCTAACGGGTGATGACGGGACCCAGTGGCGAATGCGGATGGCATATACGTACGTCAGTATATTTTCGTTCTTTATTGGTGTGATCAATTGATGGGACTGCGTTGATTCGGATCAATGCAAGTTAAAACAAACCTATTCTGATGTTGTTGGAACACTTTTCAAAAAGCTGTTATTGCAAGGACGTTCACTTTTGTTTTGCATCGTGGTATTCATTTGGAATATCCTGCTCCTCAGTCGACGAGGCAAGGGTCGAGATCCCTTCACCGGGAGTGACCCCTTGGACAGAAGTTTGCGTCAGGGCATTAACTTCACTATAGCCGATTACTTTTGCTTTGCACCGTGGTATTCAGTTGCAATATCCTGCACCCCATTCTACGGGGAAAGAGCCGAGATCCCTTCACCGGGAGTGACCTCTTTAGTAAAGGTTTTCGTCACTATATTTTCTAAAAAGCTATCCGTTCCTTCAACGATATCAAGTTCATTACGTTAAAGGTTTTCGCCAGAAACCATTCGTAGCCCTCCATCATTTCGGGTAAATATTCGGTAGTATTCAAGCTATGTATTTTGACCTCACGCCAAGGCATAGTGATTGGTAGCTGCCGGATATTTATCTGTAGCATAGATAGATGCGTTGGTTTGGGACAGTCGTACTACTATTTTGGCCCACGTCAAGGGTATGTACGGGTGGGTTCAAATTAACCTGGAAAATGATGGGTAGAACTTGACATGTGACTTATGATATTTTGACCTCACGCCAAGGTCATAAGAGCATGGGGCAGAAATCACATCGGGAGTTTCAAAAGTACTGAAACTTGCCAGATATGCGCATACCATCTGGAGTGTGATACCGTGAGCGGATTCCGTCACGTTAGCATGCGATGATAGTTGGATCCCGATTCCCACTGATGAGTTGGTTTACTCCTCGAGTGACCCCGACTAATTCTTCTTTCAGGTTTGGAGGAGAATTTGAGGTACAGTGGGAGGTTTCCAGATTAGATAAATTGGTAACCATTCTGATCTAGGATAGAGTGCACGCTGAGTGTTTCTTTTCTCTCTCTCTCTGGCAGCGACCATTGACCCGACCCTAAGACTATGACTATGACTCAGTGACCAAGTTGACCGAACCTTCTTAACACTGGCTTTTGGATTGTCAGAGTTGCAGACCTCATTGCCACTCCTACTTTTACCCTTTTCTCCAGGACACCCCGTATTACTGCGAACGTCCACTTCCATTGGACAAAACCATCGTATGGTTAGATACGAACTCGAAGGAATTCGAGGATGGTTTCCGGTTCTGGAGAAAACGGATAGGATTATTCAGTTGTCTTTTCTTTTCACCCTCTCTCAGGTTGCGAGTACTCCTTGGTTTAGGAGTAGTACACCTATTACGCAAATTGGATAGTCTTCTTCCAAACCATAGGCTGGTGTCGACCGGTAGGGAATGAAGAAAACCAATTAGCCTAAACGGTGTGCAGAAGGTATTAAGATTAAGACAAAGCAAGGGATTAGTAAGAGGGCAAAGTAAATTGCGACTGATATTCACGACCAAACCAAGTATTTCTTCACCAATCCTAAATCACCTTTGTATTTCTCCAGGACACTCCGTATCACTACGAAGATCCACAGTTTATTGGATAATCCATCGTATGGTTATATACGAACTCGAAAGGAACTTGTTCCAGTTCGGGGATGGATTCTGGTCCAGGAGAAATAGGAATAAAGTACATTCAGGTGTCTTTTATCTTCACCTTCTCTCGCGTTGCGATTGCTCATAGGATTAGGACAGTACACCCTTTATGCTTATTGGATAGTCTTCTTCCAAACCATAGGCTGGTGCCGAACGGTTGGGAAGGAAGAAAACCAATTGACCTAAAGGGGTGTGCAGAAGGTAATGACTAAAGACATATGAAGGGATTTGGAGAGGTGGCAAAGAATTATACGGTTATAGTTGTGAATCTGGATAATGGTAGAGGCATTACTAGGAATACCATGATACCCCACCGAAACATTTCAATGTTTCAGTTTCACTGTGTAATGTTAAAAGAAAACTGATTTCCCGATTAGACACTTGCTCCAGGGTATGTATTTACCAGGTTTGATTCTCACATCTGTATGGTTTTACAGATGATGAGTGGGAGCAAGTTATTGGGAATTGGGTGATCATCCCCATTATATCGGGATTCGTTGTAATCGGTGATATTTGAGGAGATCACCTGGGATGTTTGCCGGTCGGCAAATATTTGGTTTTGAATATCCGCTGTTGTGCACCAATTTCAAATTGATATATCTGTACGTCTATTTTCATAGAGTGAGATATACCTTTTGATATTATGTCGATGACATTTACCTATATCAGTGGATGGTTAGGTAAGGAGCATTAAACAGCGGTGTAATTCTTCTTAACCATTAGTACAGTTTTCAACCTACGACGCACAGTAAAAGAGTTGTTAGACTCAGTGGACTTATACAGAGTATTGTATGTTGTCCAGTGTCCATTAGGACAGAGGGGTTTGGTCCTCATACTATGTTCTGTTTACTTTTAACTTCTCTAGTTCTTAGACATGTGTTTCGTAGAAACACAGGGTCTAAGTTTTGAGGAGTTATAGGTATTTGAATAGAGTAGAGAACCAGGTGTAGCAAGTATCGGGATTCTTCAAAATGATTGAAGATGTAGATACTTGTGTATGGTATTCAGCTTATAGTAATTACTTCTCTTTCAGGTTACTCATAATTGGAAGCATTCCTAAGTTGAGTAACGCTGATCGGCCTCCTTCCGTTTAGTTGACATGCACTGGAGATAGTTGCATGATTTGAATCTGGTTCAATTAAATCAGTGCCTCTGGTTCTATATTGGATATAGTACAGTTCATATCTTAACATTGTTAAGGTACGGGGAGTTGTCCGGCTTATGATTAAAACCAGACTCTGGATAACTCAAGGCACGTTTCTGTAATGGTTGTTTGTGGGTTGACCCAGGCTATGACGAGGGTTGACTTTCTACCATCTGGCAGATCAATAGAAATATTGTTCTAGACTCGCCACAGTTTTATTAAAAATGGATTTTTTCAAAAACAGTAGTGGGAGTATGGTAGAACTGGAAGTGATTCCAGAACCGCAAACGATTACTGAAGATTTGATAAGGAACCTAAAGATTCAATCTGATTTGACATTCCATTGGCCACTCCGCAAATTGTAAGTCCGTGTTGCCCACCCCGGTACTTACGGGGAGGCGGAAAACATAATAAAAACCGAATTTTTAATGACTTAGGCAACATGGACCTTGCATGTGAGGATCTTTGCTAAACTAAAGCTAGCTAACCCTAACTACAAAGTAGCTAAGTGATGGAAAGGTTATACCTTTGGTCTTTAGTCCTTCTCTCCTTGCTCGTCGGAACGGTAGAAAAGCCTCACCTCGCTAGTCTCCTTCCGTCAAAGAACGATCCACTTGAAAGCCACCACCTTTAGCTTCAACTCCAAGCTAGGAGTAACTAGAGTGCAAGAAATGCTAAGACTTGAACCCTAGAAGTGAGTAGAGAAGATCAAGTGAAGGTTTTTCTCAAGCTCTTTGTTTCTCAACACATGAGAGGGAGAGAGCTTGAGGGAGAGGATGAGCAAGAGAGAGAAAAGATATGATAGAATGATCAATTAGTGAGCCATTCTCACTAATATGTGTGGATAATTTTAATTAGATAATTAGCTTGAAAATTGTCATGATAAATCTTGACATGACCATTATCATTTCAATTTTGCAAAGATCAAAGAGCATCTTCCAAAACAAATGATGATGGTCAAGTGGTCAACAAGGTCAACAAGTCAACGAAGTCAAAATGTCAACAACAACCATGCACAATTTATTAAGCTAATTATCAATTAACTATAATCCACACAAAAACAATAGGGTTAATAAAATGACAATAGTCATTAACCCTAAACAAGGTCCTCTCCCTCAATCTCAAGCAACCGTGCATACGCACCCGCATTCGTGATCCGAGGAACACGAACACAATGAGAAAAACCAATCTCAAATCATACACTAGGATCTGGCTTAAACCAAAGCCCGCTAGCATAAACTGTCCGGACAGCAACCGTGCACAAGTGCGCGGATGCGAACGAACCCTGTCGCAAAACCATGCGACCTCTACTCGTTTTGCCTAAAGGCGAATAGCTCTCTGTGTGGGACTCTAAAGACTCGACACTACGCTGGCAGTGGGTTTAACCACAGACCGCAAGCGGCACTAGCTGTACGTAACGGTCCCCAGGTAGATGTCGATAAGAAGACTGACGAGGTGAACCCCATCTGCACTCCTACTGAGCCTGTATGTGACAATCTCCGTACAGTCCGGTCTGTTCGTCTGATACATCGCATGGCGGGCCTAGGGGGGCGGTGAACGTCAGTCCCCTAATAGCGGTACAAGTCGTGTCGGAGTGTAGCCCAGAACACCCTGAGATAACACTGGAAACCTACCAGTATATCTCGCTTGCCCTGGCCAGGGACTACACGTGTAATGGCTCTCCTGGACACAGCGCGATGTCAACCCCCAATACCGGGAGAGACGAATCCTGTCTAACCGTCACTGCCTCCAAGTGCTTCGGGACTGCACCCAAAAACTACCTGTTTGCACGACTCCTCTGAGCCGTGGTAGGGTAGTAATCAAAGTGCAGTGGGAACACACTCGAGGCGAAGTGACAGTGTCAAGTCAGCGGACTAAGCTGTACTCATGTCACCTGGGAACTGATAACTGACGATAGGTATATTACCAACCAACAGTTCCCGACGAGTCCTGTCCAGTGTACTCGTAACCTAACGAGCACCCGCATACTATCCCAAGTACGACGTACTAACGGCTGTGGGACAGACCGTCTCCCACACTGGGATGAGAAGCGCATACGCTAGTCTACTCCGGAGTATCGATGCCCTGTCTCGATAGTCCAACGACCAGGGACCAGTATAAGGATGTGCTTATAGATTACCCAGCTCCCACGAGTGCGAGCGCCATCACAACGCTGGTAATCAAGCAAAGATCCTAAGGGCTCTACTAATATGTATACCTGCAATATGCTAAAAGAAACACATGCACATATTAAAGTAGAGACAAACCAAGTAGCATACTACCATTTCGAGCAAGATTGTATATACAACTGTGAATATCCCAAGCTTCCATTAAGTAATATACAAACTAGTATGATACAGTAATGGCCTCTAGGGCATATACACTAACAATCTCCCACTTGCACTAAGGCCATGTACTGGCGTATCGAAGACCTATCATCTCGATCAGCCGCTCGAACTGAGTTTGGGGCAAGGCCTTGGTGAATGGATCTGCTGTGTTATCCTCTGATGCAACTCTCCGGACCTCGATCTCCTGGCGATCCACAATCTCCCTGATCAGGTGATACCGCCTTAAGATGTGTCTGGATTTCTGATGGGACCTGGGTTCCTTCGCTAAAGCTATAGCCCCGTTGTTGTCGCAATACAGAGGTATTGGGTCAACAATGGACGGAACCACCTGAAGTTCTTTCAAGAACTTCCTCATCCAGACAGCTTCTTTTGCGGCATCAGATGCAGCGATGTATTCCGCTTCCATAGTCGAGTCAGCAACGGTTTCCTGTTTGGAGCTCTTCCAACACACCGCCCCTCCATTGAGGGTAAAGACAAAACCCGACATGGACTTGGAATCATCCTTGTCACTCTGGAAGCTGGAGTCAGCAAAGGCCTCAATCTGCAGGTCTTTTCCGCCATACACCAAGAACATCTCCTTAGTCCTTCTCAGGTACTTGAGAATGTTCTTTACTGCTATCCAATGTTTCTCCCCTGGGTTGACTGATACCTGCTTACCACACTCAGTGCATAAGCCACATCCGGTCTGGTACACAACATCGCATACATTATAGAGCCTACCGCAGAAGCGTAGGGTATAATAGACATGCGATCCCTCTCCAAATCAGTCTTGGGAGACATCTCTTTGGAGAGAGTGATCCCGTGACAAGCCGGTAGATTACCGCGCTTGGAATCTTCCATACTGAATCTCTTCAGTATGGTGTCGATGTACCTGGACTGAGAAAGTCCCAATATCCCCTTGGATCTGTCACGGTAGATCCGGATACCCAGAATGTATGAGGCATCACCCAGGTTTTTCATGGAGAACCTGTGTGACAAGAACCCCTTGACAGATTGTAGCATAGGAATGTCATTTCCTATTAAGAGAATGTCATCCACGTATAAAACGAGGAATACTACAGTTCTCGCTACAAATCTACAATAGATGCATGGTTCATCTGGATTTTTGATAAAGCCAAATTCTTTGACCGTCTCATCAAAACAGATGTTCCAACTCCGCGATGCCTGCTTGAGTCCATAAATGGACTTGAGCAACTTGCACACCTTTCCGCTGCTCCCACCCTGAATGAAACCCTCTGGCTGATCCATATAGACACACTCCTCTAAATGACCATTTAGAAAAGCTGTCTTTACGTCCATCTGCCAGATCTCATAATCGTGGAAAGCAGCGATGGCAAGAAGGATCCGAATGGATTTCAGCATAGCTACTGGAGAAAAGGTTTCGTCATAGTCCAAACCAGGTCGCTGACGAAAACCCTTTGCTACCAGTCTAGCTTTATAGGTCTCAACCTGTCCATCTACACCAATCTTCCTTTTGAAGATCCACTTGCATCCTACGGGTTTTACCCCATCTGGAGCAATGTCCAACGTCCATACTTTGTTGGTGTACATGGACTCCATCTCGGTCCGCATTGCATCCAGCCATTTTACCGAGTCGACGCTCTGAATGGCTTGCTGGAAGCTAGTAGGCTCATCACAATCTAGGATACAGTCCTCTCTATCCCCGTCAATGAGAAAACCGTAGTATCTCTCGGGCGGATGAGACTGCCTACTACTCCTGCGGAGTGGCACGGGAATGTCTTGATCTTTCGAACCCTCTGGCTCTACTAAGCTTTCAGTAATAGCTTGCGGTTCTGGAACTTCTTCCAGTTCTATTGCGCTCCCACTTAATTCTTTTTCTATGAACTGATGTTCTAGAAAGTGGGCATGGCGAGAAACAAGGACTTTTTGTTCCTCTTCGCAATAGAAGTAATATCCCTTGGAGTTCTTCGGATATCCCACAAACTTGCACTGTACTGAGCGTGCCTCGAGCTTGTCCGCATGCTGCTTTTTTACAAAAGCTGGACATCCCCATGTCTTAATGTGATTAAGATGGGGTCTCTTCCCACACCACATTTCATATGGTGTAGTAGGCACAGTCTTAGTTGGAACTCGGTTCAAAAGGTATGCCGCTGATTCTAGCGCATATCCCCAGAACGATCGCGGTAACTCAGCGTTACTCATCATGGACCGTACCATATCCAATAGGGTCCGGTTCCGTCTCTCCGATACACCATTATGTTGCGGAGTGTATGGAGGAGTAAGCTGAGAGAGAATTCCATTCTCTTTTAAGTAGTTCAGGAATTCGGCACTTAAGTATTCTCCTCCTCGATCCGATCTTAGGATCTTGATACTTTTGCCGGTTTGTTTTTCTACTTCATTCTTATATTCCTGGAATTTTTCAAAAGCCTCGGATTTATGTTTCAATAAGAAGACATAACCGTACCTTGAAAAATCATCCGTAAAGGTAATGAAGTAAGAAAAACCGCTTCGCGCATGTGTAGACATTGGACCGCACACGTCGCTGTGTACTAGTCCCAAGAGCTCGCTCGCTCTTTCTCCGTGTCCAGAAAACGGAGCCTTTGTCATCTTTCCTTTGAGACAGGATTGACAAGTTGCATACGATTGATATTCGAACGGATCCAAATATCCTTCAGTATGTAACTTAGTCAATCTTCTCTCATTGATGTGACCCAGCCTACAATGCCATAAGAAAGTTTTATTGATATCTGGAGACTTTCTTTTGTGTGTATTCTGGATATTGAAAACTTGCGGTTGGTTTAAAACGTAAATACCGTTGTTCAATGTACCTGACCCAATCAAAACTTGATTAAGGTGAATGTTCACTACATTACTTACAAATGCAAATTCATAACCTTCTTTAGATAATAAAGATACAGATATGATATTACAGGTTGCATTTGGTACATAATAACAACTACGCAAAACCAAAAAGTGTCCATCAGATAATCCCAGGTGATAGTCCCCCACGGCCTCTGCATCCATGCTAGCACCGTTCGCAACTCTGAGGGTCATGTCACCTGCCTTCAAAACTCTACGCTTTCTCAACGCCTGCAAAGAATTACAGATATGAGATCCTGATCCGGTATCCAATACCCAGGATGCAGAGTTTATTGATAGACAGTTTTCAATAACATACACACCTGAAGCTGAAGCTGCAACCTGCTTCAATTCCTGTGTTCTGGCCTTCCAGGCCCTGCAATCACTCTTCCAGTGTCCTTTCTTATGACAAAAGAAGCATTCCTCCTTATCCACAAGCTTCCCCGCTACCTTTGTTGCTTTACCTTTTCCCTTCGTATCCACTTTACCAACACCGCCCCTTGGTTTGGCGGGGGCTTTCTTCTTCTTTCCCTTGGCTTTCGCCTTGGACCTAGAAGAAGATGATCCTCCTACAAACAAAGTGGATGTTTCCCTACCTTTCTGTAGGGTGCCCTCTGCGCTCCTCAGCATGTTGAGGAGCTCTGAAAGTTCAACCTCTTTTTCTTGCAGGTTGAAGTTCAGTATGAACTGGGCGTAAGTGGAAGGAAGGGACTGGAGAACTATATCCATATATAGCTCACTCTCCAATGTGATCCCTAGGTCAGCGAGCTCCTCAATGTAGCCGATCATCTTTAGCACATGCTCGGCTACTGATGATCCGACGGCCATTCTTGTCGAAAATAACTTTTTCGAAGCTTCGTATCTCGCGATACGTGATTGCTCTCCATACAGTTCTTTTGTATGGAGCAATATGGATTCCATGTCCATATTCTCATGCCTCCTCTGATGTTCGTTGTCCATCGAGGCAAGCAGGAGGCACTTGGCCTTCGCGCTATCAATCTCCCAAGTCTTGCGGATTTCCTTATCCGCGATACTGGAAGTTGGACCAGGGACAGGGGGAGCTTTGGTGGTAAGAAGATACCCCAGCTTGTCATAGGTGATTGCAATCTTGACATTCCTGAGCCAATCTTTGTAGTTTGGCCCTGTCAATTTATTTTTATCTAACAGTAACTTAAGTCCGGTCATGTTGAATGGTCGCTGCAATTAGGAGAGAGAAAAGAAACACTTTAGCATGATGCTCTTGCAAGTTTAGAGTGGTTTTTAGTTTGTCTAAACTGGATGGCTCCCACTGTTTCTCGAATCCCTTCTCAAACCATAAAGAAAAGGATTAGCCGGGATCATTCTCACCGTACAATACTTGCTTAACCGTTCAGCCAGGCCAGTGTCGGTACTTCGAGGGAGGTTTTCCAACGCTTTCGCGAAGTTCCTTAATTAAGTAACCTCTTTTCCCTGTGGGCGTAGCCCCGCTAACACCTTTCTAGGCACCTACTAGGTTTATAGCATTGATCGTTAAGTGAGAGTTTTCCCGAGGAGTAGCATATACTCACAGTAGGATCGGGATCCAAATATCATCGCGTGATAAAACCGAAGGAATCCTACCAGAATCATCACACTCCAAATGGTATGCAAATCTAGCAAGTTTCAGTACTTATGAAACTCCCGATGTGTATTTTTGCCCCATGCTCTTATGACCTTGACTTTGGCCAAAATATCATAAGTCACATGTCAAGTTCTACCCGTCATTCTCCTGGTTAATTTGGACCCACCCGTACCTACCCTTGACTTTGGCCAAAATGGCAGCACGACTGTCCCAAATCAACGCATCTATCTATGCTGCACATGAATGCCCAAACGCTACCAATCACTATGCCTTGACTTTGGCCAAAATACACAGCTTGAATACTTTTGACCATTCATGTGGAATGACGGAGGGCTACGAATGGTTTTGGCGAAACCGTGAACGTAGTGAACTTGATATGGTCGATGGAACGAGATAGCTTTTAAAAAGAGTGGTTCAAGCTCCGCGTTTAAAAGTTTAGTTTTGAAAAGAACCGAGTGGTTTTCAAAGTGTTCCAATCGACTTTTACTTGGTTTATTTCTTGCATTAGTTCTTTTAATGCGTCCCATCATTTAATCCTACCATTGCAGAAAACAACCAAAATATGACGTACGCTTATGCCATTCGCATTCGCCACGGGGCCCCGTCATCACCCGTTAGGTTACTTAACTAACGACAGAGCGGGGGCTGGGCTAGCGCGGCTGTAAAACATAAGCAACGCCTAAATAGTTATTTATATATATATATATATACAGCAATGATAGACATTACAGATCACAGATGAATACATTGGATATACTAGGAATCCGCAATGCGTTCGAGCCTGCAACGCAAAGCGGATTACACGGTCGCGGTGAATAGCCAATACCCCACCCAAGACCCCTACGGGTGCGGCAAACTACCCGCCAAGCACCCGAAGCGAAGCAACCTCCCTCACCACTGTGAGTAGGCCACTCGGCACTTCGAGTACCCGGTAGTTTGTGCACCCCCTCCATGGGTCTATCCTAGGAGCAAAAACAGTAAAAAGAATTATACAATGACGGCAACAACCCCGACCCGGTTGTGCGGCCATACAAAGAATATTATTACATCAATTTACATGTTACAAATGAATGAAAGAAAAACAACGCTCATCTCACATCCAACCCCGGCCATTCACCCGCGACAATCCAATCCATTCATATCCACAAACCAACAACAACAATCACAGATCATGTATAACCCCGACTAATCGTCTTATAGCGATTAGCCGACGTTTAATACATGCAAGCATTACAGATATAACCGATGTAGTTAAAGCGTAGTGAAGTTCCGAAAAAATACGGATTTATAGGCCCACAAAAGCAAATTTTAGTTCTGGAAAATCTGGGCATATAATATATATCTTAAAAATCCCAAAAACAATACAGAAAGACACTGCACGAAAAACGATGCAGTGACGTCATCAAACCGCGGCGCTTCCGCGGCACGAGCCTACCTCGTGCGGCGGAAGCGCGGCGGTTTGGATGATTCTCTGTCTCGTTTTTCTTGTGTGTTTTTAAAAAACCCTGAGATGAATTTACAAATATAAAGTTTTCTATTTTGAGCAGAAAAAATTTCAACAGAAACTAGGGTTTTTCAAAGTTCGGTTTTTGGATTTTTCGGTTTCGAAACTTCGTTACACTTCACTACCTAGCTAGTTTGAGTTTAGTTAGGCTCTGATACCACTGTAAGTCCGTGTTGCCCACCCCGGTACTTACGGGGAGGCGGAAAACATAATAAAAACCGAATTTTTAATGACTTAGGCAACATGGACCTTGCATGTGAGGATCTTTGCTAAACTAAAGCTAGCTAACCCTAACTACAAAGTAGCTAAGTGATGGAAAGGTTATACCTTTGGTCTTTAGTCCTTCTCTCCTTGCTCGTCGGAACGGTAGAAAAGCCTCACCTCGCTAGTCTCCTTCCGTCAAAGAACGATCCACTTGAAAGCCACCACCTTTAGCTTCAACTCCAAGCTAGGAGTAACTAGAGTGCAAGAAATGCTAAGACTTGAACCCTAGAAGTGAGTAGAGAAGATCAAGTGAAGGTTTTTCTCAAGCTCTTTGTTTCTCAACACATGAGAGGGAGAGAGCTTGAGGGAGAGGATGAGCAAGAGAGAGAAAAGATATGATAGAATGATCAATTAGTGAGCCATTCTCACTAATATGTGTGGATAATTTTAATTAGATAATTAGCTTGAAAATTGTCATGATAAATCTTGACATGACCATTATCATTTCAATTTTGCAAAGATCAAAGAGCATCTTCCAAAACAAATGATGATGGTCAAGTGGTCAACAAGGTCAACAAGTCAACGAAGTCAAAATGTCAACAACAACCATGCACAATTTATTAAGCTAATTATCAATTAACTATAATCCACACAAAAACAATAGGGTTAATAAAATGACAATAGTCATTAACCCTAAACAAGGTCCTCTCCCTCAATCTCAAGCAACCGTGCATACGCACCCGCATTCGTGATCCGAGGAACACGAACACAATGAGAAAAACCAATCTCAAATCATACACTAGGATCTGGCTTAAACCAAAGCCCGCTAGCATAAACTGTCCGGACAGCAACCGTGCACAAGTGCGCGGATGCGAACGAACCCTGTCGCAAAACCATGCGACCTCTACTCGTTTTGCCTAAAGGCGAATAGCTCTCTGTGTGGGACTCTAAAGACTCGACACTACGCTGGCAGTGGGTTTAACCACAGACCGCAAGCGGCACTAGCTGTACGTAACGGTCCCCAGGTAGATGTCGATAAGAAGACTGACGAGGTGAACCCCATCTGCACTCCTACTGAGCCTGTATGTGACAATCTCCGTACAGTCCGGTCTGTTCGTCTGATACATCGCATGGCGGGCCTAGGGGGGCGGTGAACGTCAGTCCCCTAATAGCGGTACAAGTCGTGTCGGAGTGTAGCCCAGAACACCCTGAGATAACACTGGAAACCTACCAGTATATCTCGCTTGCCCTGGCCAGGGACTACACGTGTAATGGCTCTCCTGGACACAGCGCGATGTCAACCCCCAATACCGGGAGAGACGAATCCTGTCTAACCGTCACTGCCTCCAAGTGCTTCGGGACTGCACCCAAAAACTACCTGTTTGCACGACTCCTCTGAGCCGTGGTAGGGTAGTAATCAAAGTGCAGTGGGAACACACTCGAGGCGAAGTGACAGTGTCAAGTCAGCGGACTAAGCTGTACTCATGTCACCTGGGAACTGATAACTGACGATAGGTATATTACCAACCAACAGTTCCCGACGAGTCCTGTCCAGTGTACTCGTAACCTAACGAGCACCCGCATACTATCCCAAGTACGACGTACTAACGGCTGTGGGACAGACCGTCTCCCACACTGGGATGAGAAGCGCATACGCTAGTCTACTCCGGAGTATCGATGCCCTGTCTCGATAGTCCAACGACCAGGGACCAGTATAAGGATGTGCTTATAGATTACCCAGCTCCCACGAGTGCGAGCGCCATCACAACGCTGGTAATCAAGCAAAGATCCTAAGGGTTCTACTAATATGTATACCTGCAATATGCTAAAAGAAACACATGCACATATTAAAGTAGAGACAAACCAAGTAGCATACTACCATTTCGAGCAAGATTGTATATACAACTGTGAATATCCCAAGCTTCCATTAAGTAATATACAAACTAGTATGATACAGTAATGGCCTCTAGGGCATATACACTAACACAAATAAGGTGGGTAACTTCAGGCACCCGAGAGGTACTCCGGTAGCCTCAAGGACGGTGACAGGGAAGTTCTTGTTTGCCCACACTTGCCATTGTTGTTGTTCCAGGGTGCGAGACCCGGCAGGAGGATGAGTATAGCGTCGTTCTAAACTTGCTTTAGAAATGCACGTCTATATGACTCTGCCAGAGGGTTGTCGTAGTCAGTGGGAGCAGCGGAAGCATTGGTGGATATCAAGCTTATGTCTATAGACTAAAGCAGATGTAGCGGAGATAGATCATCTATTTCTGATGTGACAGTCATAGGTTTGACGTCATCAGAATAGGGGATGGATCTGTTGAGAAGGTAGTAGGAAGTGACATTCCTATACTACGATCGGTTATACTTTGGTCGTCACACAATGGTTTCTCCACAAAGGACTTGGACATTATGTCAGACATACTGGTTACTGGATCTATGGTTTTAGATCTAGATTTGGGTGGTTTCCCAATCAGGGTACTTTGACAACATTCTAAGAGTATTTAGAATGGACGACTCCTGGCACGGTAGTATACCTGCAGGTAATGGAGTCACCCTCTCTAAAGGTGTCTTATAGACTAAAGTAGAGAGGGATGTGCATGATTGGCAGATCACTTGCTTAGGCAATTGAGTCAATCATGAGATGTCAAGTACCAAACCAGATGTTGTTCTTGCAGTAGATGCAATAAGTTGATATTCATCCAATCCTGGAGGAACAGTCGAAAGCAGTTTTAGAACATAAGTGGATGTTCTAAGGATATGATAACGACAGCCTCATTCGGGAGGCAGTTATCATTCCAGGCTTCCAAGGTGACATGGACGACAGGGTGATCGTCAGAGTTATAGTTATCCTTCTGACGAGGGGCAGTATTTTGGACAGGTGGTCCAAGGGAATACTGAGGGTGGCATGGCGCAGGATACTGATTAAGTTCAGTTGACGATACAGTCTAAGAAGTTTGGATTTGGAGTTCATTTATGAGCTAGGTCCCATCAGACATCCAGACAGTCTAAGACAGGTATTGCTCATTTCAGGAGATGGCTTTCTCCGTGAACTTGAGATATAGAGAGACATAGAAAGAAACACCAGAGCGGATCCACTCACTGAGGCTATTCCTCGACCGCAATAGTTTCGCAAACGGATTTTGTGAGACTGACTAGTAGGGGAGTTGGGTGTTCGGTATCACACAGGCTGTGAGTATGCGACATCGCAATAATTAGCCTTGAGTGCAAGTGGGAGATTGTTGGAGATAGTGCCCTCAGAGTCGATTATTGGATCACAGGCACGTGATTGCAATGATTGAGGGAGGACCTATCCCGGTGGGACAGTCTTACTCGAGATGATAGTATGCTATCTGGTTTACCTTTATCATCGTGTACTGCTTTAAGTGACCTGACATGTCGCTATTGCACGTTGATAGAGCCCCTAGGATTCTTGCTTGACTACCGGCAGTATGAGGGCGATCATATACGTGGGAGCTGGTAGTCTATAAGCACATCGTTAAAAGGTCCCTAGTCGTAGGAGTTTCGAGACAGGGCATCGATACTCCAGAGTAGACTAGTGTATACAGTCGAGACCCCGACGAGGGGCGGTGGCCGGTCTCACAAGCCACTGGTGTCAGTTGGTTCACCTAAGATGTATACAGGTGCTCATTGGGTTGTGAGTACACCGGACAGGACTCGCCGGGAACATGCTAGTTGGTCTTATACCTGACGTCAGATAGCAGTTCCCTGGTGACATGTGTACAGGTTAGTTCATCGACCTGGGGATCGTCATTTGTCTCGTGTGAGTTCCCACTGTACTTTGATTACTACCCTACCACGGCTCAAAGGAGTCGTGCAAACAGGTTTTAGTTGGGTACAGTCCCGAGCCACATGGAGGCAGTGAGCGGATCTTCAGGGGTTCGTCTCTCCCGGTATTGGGGATGAGGTCGCGCTGTGTCTAGGAGAGCCATTACACGAAGACCTTGGCCAAGGCAGGAGATTTACTGGTAGGTATTCCAGTAGTATCTCAGGGTGTTCTGGGCTACACTCCGACACGACTTGTACCGCTTTTGGGGGTCTGACTTTTACCAACCCCCTAGGCCCGCCATGCGATGCTCATAGACGAACGGACCGGACTGTACGGATATTGTCACTGACAGGCTCAGTAGGGTGTCAGGATGAGTTCGCTCATCGACGTCCCTTTTAGTCAATAGCTGGTGGCCCGTTACGTATTGGCTTATACCTCTGACGTGCTAGTGGTTAAATCCACAGCCATAGTATTGACGAGTCTTTAGAGTCCACCACACTTTTAGTTACTCAAGCTTTCGGGCGAAACGCTGTAGAGGCCGTATGGAGATATGGCAGGGTCCGATCAGATACGTGCGGTATTGCACGGATCAGGATCGGACGGTTTGTACTAGTGGCCGTATGGTTATATGGCAGGGTTCGATCAGATACGTGCGGTATTGTACGGATCAGGATCGGACAGATATTACTAGCCAGCTTTGGTTTAAGCCGGATCCTAGTATAGTACAGTGTAGATTTTGTCTCATTGCATTTGTATCCGGACGGAATACAGATGCGGGTGTGTATGCACAGTATGGGGGTTTTCCTGTAATTTATTACTGGACCAGTTTTCTGGAGTTGCCAGTTTGCTTTCCGTTCCGGCCGGTTTTCCTTTGTTCTTTCCCGGCCGAACTTTTCCGATGGAGGGGGTTATTTGCAATTGTGCAAATAACTTTTGTGGAGGGGGTTTCTTGCTATTGTGTTGATTATGATATCTTTCATCCATGCTTTTGCATTAATGAGATATGATGTGATTAAGATGTAAGCATGGTTGATGTTTTCTTGTCTAGGATGTGGTCACCTCTTTTCACTTCCTACACTCACCTCCCTTCATGCTTCATATACATTCTTTCCTCCACCATTTATTTGATAAGGAATGATAAGTTTTTCAAGAAAAAAAAAGCAAGAGAGAAGAAGAAGAAGAGAGAAAAAGCAAGAGAGAAGAAGAAGAAGAGAGCTTCATCTTGAGAGTTTCATTCATGATCTCATTTTCTTGCTAGAAAAATGCAAGCACCATTTTTCTATTCTCCATTCCTCCATCAAGGCAACAACAAACCCCAAAAGAGACTATGATTCTACACTACACTTCCTACAGCATATCTTGGACGCGTCGGGTAGCCTACTTCGCGCCCGAGTTGCCTCGGTATTGAGGTGGGAGCCCGTAAAAGCTACAGGCGATGTGGTGCCCTTCCGGCGAGGAGGCGACGACCGGAGTTCCCGCGAGGAGATCGGAGTAGAGATGAAGACCGGAGGACTCGGATCAGTCGGTATATCTCTAACTCATTCTCTTGTTAGCTTAGACTAGTTTAATGGCATGATCCGGGGTTTAGTGCGCGGTGGTGCCGGTTTGCTAAGTCCGCAAAAATTAAAGTTTATCACCGTTTCCGCGTTTGGCCGTCGGATTGACGGCCGGGGCGCCGCCGTGCACTTACAAACTACCCGCCAAATACCCGAAGTGAAGCGGTCTCCCTCAGCAACGTGAGTAGGCCACTAAACACTTCAAAGTACCCGGTAGTTTGTGCACCCCATCTTTGGTCTATCCTAGGAGCAAAAAACAGTAAATGAAATAATACAACGGTGGCTACAACCTCAGCCCAGATATGCCCCACAAAAGAATATTACATCATATTACAATTTACATCGAATGAATGAATATAAAATCTCATCTCAAACCCCGGCTAATCATCACAACGATCCAATCAAGTTCATATGCACAAATCAGTAAAAACCATTACAGAAATGTGCAACCCCCTGCTAACCGACATACTAGCAATTAGGGGAGATTTACGAACACATTAAACATTACAGATAAAACCCGATCAGCAAATAACTTAGAATATCGATCGACAACCTTTTTCCGTCTCTAACCTAAATGCAAGCCAGCACTGAAATAACCTGGGCAGAAACAAAATATACAGAAAAACAAAACACCACAAAATAAGAGTTACTGTGCAAATACGAGTCAACTCTGAGTTGACTCGGCCGCGGATCGCACCAATCCGCCGCGCTTCCACGACAGTCTAAACAAGTTAGCTCCTCGTATTTCTCCAGTATTCTTATAATTCCCTGCTATGAATTTTCATACATATCAAATAATTTTTTCGACACGTTTAAAATTGACAGAAACTTGAGGAGTCCGGGGTTATGTTTTCGCGTTTTTCCGACGATCGAAGTTCTAATTAGTTGCTAACAAGCTAGTAAAGGTTTAGTAGGCTCTGATACCACTGTAAGTCTATGTCACGCACCCCACGAGCTTGCGGGGAGGCAGAATATATGAAAAACAATTATCAAATCTTCGTAACACGGACTTGAGCACACGGATCGTGTCTAAACCATTACTAGCAAACTACGAAAGGTTTAACTACTCTGATTCAAAGTTATACCTCACATTACTTGTCCTTCGGGTCTTCATTGCTATTCTCTGCACCTCGTAGGCTCTATGGAACATGAGGACCTCAACGGCCTCCTCGAGTCAAAGACGATCCACCCGAGAGTCTATAGTCCGAGTTCCTATTTCGAATTTGAGATAACTACGGCTTATAGATCGCTAATCTAGAAGTCCTAGAGGGTGTAAAATATTTAGATGGATTACTTAGTCACTTAAACCCTAGGTTTCTCAACTCATGAGAGCTTTTAGGGTTTGAGGAAGAAGATGAAGACTTGAGGAGAGAGAAAGCTTTTGTGATAATCATATGAATAATAACTCATGAAAGAATATAATGAAGCATATAAATATCTCTTGATCAAATATCTAGAAATATCTTGTGAGCTTCATTTAATACTAAATGGTGAATCACCTCATGAGTCATTAAGTATTTAATGAAAACTTACAACTCATCTCTCCACCTCATTTGTTTAAATCCTAAAAAGAATTAAACACAAATGAGTCACCTTCTTCTAGAAGCTTCCCGACAAATTACGAGACTGCCCCTCCCATCCGTATTTCCGAAAAATACGGATAATCTTTGACTGAATAAATCCATCTGTATAATACTAGAATCTGGCTTAAACCAAAGCCCGCTAGTATTATCTGCCCGATCATAATACGTGCACAAGTGTACGTAAGTGATCGCGGCCCTGCCGTAAAACCATACGGCCTCTACACTTTTTGCCCGGTGCAGGGAAACTCTCTGTATGGGACTCTAAAGACTCGACACTACGCTGGCAGTGGGTTTAACCACAGGCCGCAAGCGGTACTAGCTGTACGTAATGGTCCCCAGGTAGATGTCGATAAGAAGGACGATGAGGAAACCCATCCGAACTCCTACTGAGCCTGATGTGACAATCTCCGTACAGTCCGGTCTGTTCGTCTAGGACTATCGCATATCGGGCCTAGGGGGGCGGTAAACGTCAGACCCCTAATAGCGGTATAAGTCGTGTCGGAGTGAAGCCCATTACACCTTGAGAAACTACTGGAACCTACCAATAAATCTCGCTTGCCCTGGCCAGGGACTTTGCGTAATGGCTCTCCATACACATCGCGAACCCCTAATACCGGGAGAGACGAATCCTGTCTAACCGCCACTGCCTCCAAGTGCTTCGGGACTGCACCCAACTACTACCTGTTTGCACGACTCCTTTGAGCCGTGGTAGGGTAGTAATCTAAGAACAGTGGGAACACACCCGAGGCGAAGTAGTAGTGTCAAGTCGACGGACTAAGCTGTACTCATGTCACCTGGGAACTGTTATCTGACGATGAGTATAAATCTAACCTACAGTTCCCGGCGAGTCCTGTCCGGTGTACCCGTAACCTAACGAGCACCTGCATACTATCTCCAGTATGACGTACTGATGGCTGTGGGACAGACCATCTCCCCAACTGGGATGAGAAGCGTACACACTAGTCTACTCCGGAGTATCGATGCCCTGTCTCGATAATCCTACGACCAGGGACTTGTATAGGATGTTGCTTATAGACTACCCAGCCCCCACTAGTGTGACTACCATCACAACACTGGTAATCAAGCAAAGATCCTAAGGGCTCTACTAATATGTATAAGCGATACGTTAAAAGAAACATATGCACATATTAAAGTAGACACAAACCAAGTAGCATACTACCATTTTTAGCAAGACTGTCAATACAACTGTGAATATCCTAAGCTTCCATTAAGTAATATACAAACTAGTATGATACAGTAATGGCCTCTAGGGCATAAACACTAACATGAGCGTGCCTCGAGTTTGTCCGCATGCTGCTTTTTTACAAAAGTTGGACATCCCCATGTCTTAAGGTACTTAAGATAGAGTTTCTTCCCACTCCACATTTGATATGGTGTGGTAGGCATAGTCTTGGTAGGAACCTTGTTCAAAAGATATGCAGCTGATTCTAGTGCATAACCCCAGAAGGATCGCGACAACTCAGCGTTACTCATCATGGAACGAACCATATCCAATAGTGTTCTGTTCCGCCTTTCTGATACACCGTTGTGTTGTGGTGTGTATGGAGGAGTAAGCTGAGGGAGAATTCCATTCTAGGTAATCTAGGAACTCTACACTTAAGTATTCACCACCTCGATCAGATCTCAGTGTCTTGATACTTTTTCCTGTTTGTTTTTCCACTACATTATTATATTCTCGGAATTTCTCAAAGGCCTCAGATTTATGCTTCATCAATAAGTCATGTCCATAACTAGAGAAATCATCCGTAAAAGTAATGAAATAGGAATAACCACTTCGCGCCCGTGTAGACATTGGACCACACACATCGCTGTGTATGAGTCCCAAAAGCTCGCTCGCTCTTACTCCGTGTCCAGTGAACGGAGTCTTTGTCATCTTTCCTATGAGACAAGATTGACAAGTTGCATAAGACTGATATTCAAATGGATCCAAATATCCCTCTCTATGTAACTTTGTTAACCGTGTTTCAATGATGTGACCCAGTCTACAATGCCATAAGAAAGCTTGATTTAATTCCGGAGACTTTCTTTTAAGTGTGTTCTGGACACTGAAAACCTGAGCTTGATTTAATATGTATATACCGTTATCTAATGTACCTGACCCAATCAAAGCTCGATTTAGGTGGATGTGGACCACATCGCTTACAAATGTAAAATCATATCCTTCCTTAGAAAGTAAAGATATAGATATGATATTACAAGCTAGAATAGGTACATACAAACAGTTACGTAGAATCAATATCTTCCCACTTATCAATCCTAGGTGATATTCCCCTACGGATTCAGCGTCCACGCTCATTCCGTTAGCAATTCTGAGAGTCATATCACCCACTTTGATAACTCTATGGCTTCTCAAAGTCTGTAATGAATTACATGTTGGCTATAGTGCCCTCAAGTCAATTATTGGATCGCAGGCACGTGATTGAAATGATTGAGGGAGGACCTGTATCGGTAAAATAGTCTTACTCGAGATGATAGTATGCTATTTGGTTTGTCTTTATCATCGTGTACATGCTTCAGGTGACACTACAGATCACTATTACATGTTGATAGAGCCCATAGGATTCTTGCTTGACTACCAACAGTATGATGGCGATCATATACGTGAGAGTTGGGTGGTCTATAAGCACATCCTTAAAGTGTCCCTAGTCGTGGGAGTTTCGAGACTGGGCATCGATACTCCATGAGTAGACTAGTGTATATGGATCGAGACCCCGATGAGGGGCGATGGCCGGTCTCACAAGCCATTGGTGTCAGTTGGTTCACCTAAGATGTATACAGGTGCTCATTGGGTTATGAGTATACCGGACGGACTCGCCGGGAATATGCTAGTTGGTATTATACCTATTGTCATATAGCAGTTCCCAGGTGACATGTATACAGGTTAGTCTATCGACCTGAGATCGCTATTTGTCTCGTGTGAGTTCCCACTGTGCTTTGATTACTACCCTACCACGGCTCAAAGGAGTCGTGCAAACAGGTTTTAGTTGGGTACAATCCCGAGCCACATGGAGGCAATGAGCGGATCGTCAGGGGATTCGTCTCTCCCGGTATATTAGGGGTTGATGTCGCGGTGTGCACGGGTGGCCATCACCATAAATCCTCGGACAGGGTAGATGAGAATTACTGATTCGGATCAATAGTTTCTCAGTTGTTGATAGGCTTCATACCGACACTAAATGTCAAGTTATTAGGGGTCTGACTTTATCCACCCCTTAGACTTGATATGCGATACTCATAGACGAATGGACCGGACTGTACGGATATTGTCACTGTCAGGCTCAGTAGGGTTTCAGGATGAGTTTTCTCGTCGGCCTCCCTTTCGCTCAATACCTGGGTAGCTGTTACGTACAGCTAGTGCCACTGACGTGCTTGTGGTTAAACCCACTGCCAGCGTATTGACGAGTCTTTAGAGTCCCACACAGAGGGTTTCCCTGGTTCGGGCGAAACGTTGTAGAGGCCGTATGGTTTTATGGCAAGGTTCGATCATATACGTGCACTTGTGCACGGATCATAATCGGACGGATAATACTAGTGGGCTTTGGTTTAAGCCGGATCCTAGTATTATATTGTTGGATTATTTTCGTTTCGTTGTATTCGTATTCAGTTGGAATACAGATGCACGTATGTATATACAGATGATGGGTATTCTTGTAATCCGTTACAAGATTACTTTTGAAGATGCCATTTCTTTTTCTTGTGTTAAACATTTAGGGTTTTATAAAATGTTTAATATTATGTTGTGGTGTAAAGTGTGAGGTTAAGTCTTGGCATGGTGTATTTATTGTGGCATGTGCCATGCTTGATATTTTATTGTTGTTGTGAGATATTTGTGAGGGGATGGAGATATTTTGTGCTATGAATTTTCTTTGCTTGCCCATCACAAACACCTCACAACACATGAAGAAAAATGAGCAGCCACTTCATTTTCTTGGGCTGCCTTTTCTTTTGTGATAAGTCTTGAGCTCACACTTCACACTCCAATGGCTTCTTCTTCACCTCCATCCATACCCTCTCATGAGTTGATAATCCATGGATGTCTTGAGACAAAATGATCACACTCTCTCTACTTCATCTTGTGCATCTAGGCTAGAAAACTGGATGCCCGAGTTGCTTCGGTTTTGAAGCGGGAGCCCGTATTAAGAATCCTCGATGTGGATTGTCTTCGACGAGGGAGACCGGAGAGCGAACTTGTTCGAGGCAGCCACGACGAGCCTAGGACAGAGGTTGAAGACCGATGGACACGGATCGATCGGTATAACCTCTCCAAACACTTTATAGTTTATTAGTATACGGTTAATGGTTCGATCCCGGAATTGGGTTTCGTTAGCACCGAGTTTTAAAAGTTTTTGTTCCGCGTTTGGCCACGGATTGATGGCCGGGGCGCTGGCGTAGCCTTACATAGTATCAGAGCCAACCTGTTAACCACATACTAGTTGTTTAGACGATTTTAATCCATCGAAACCGAAACAACTCCAAATCAATACCAACGACATTCCAGTTTCTGTCAAATTTTATATGGTCTTCAAAAATTATTTTAGCAACTGCAGAAGACTACTAACATGACCACTAGACTGCACCCAAAACACGAACCATTTCCACCTGTTTTTGGCCGAGCACATTGCATAAAAAACCGAGCTGTCCGACCTGGGGAAGGCTTCTGGGTTTCGTGTTTTGGGTGTGGTCTTGTCTCTGGAATGTTGGTTCGGTGGTATTGCTAGTTTAGCCCAGTTTGGATATGGTTTTATCTAGTTATTTGGGGGCTATTAGGGGTTATTTCGAAGTCGATATTTCAAACATTGTTTAAAGTTTACAGTACTTATATTTCTATCTACGACCGTGAATGTCATTTGATCGGTACAACTTGTCTAATTGCTATAGTTCTTTTAGACGGGTTTGCGAACGTGACATTCACGTTGATGTTCTGTGTTGTGCTGTGTTGTTGCGGATTCGTCGTGGTGGATAGCTTGGTTGCAATGATAGTGTAGTTTAGTTTTATTTGTACATTTGATATCGCGGTGCGATCGTCCGACATGTGGATTGCCGTCACTTCCTGTTTGTATATTATTTATTTGGGGCACGACCTGGTTGAGGTCGATGTCACTTATGTACAAATTTCCTTTTCTATACTAGGATTACCCCGTGATGGAGTGCATGGATAGCCGGGTTCTGGAGGGCAACGGGTCCGCATCTCATGGCATTGATAAGGAGGGGGCCTCACTCTAGAATTGGCGGGCTATTCGCCGCACTCGTAGGGTGTACAGGTTGACCCAAGGAGGGGTGCTCAAGTTACCGGATTCCGTAAAGTGTTGGGTGGCCCATTCACGTTAATGAAGGGGGCTGCCTCGCTTCTGGTTTTGCCGGGTAACTTTCCGCGCTCGTAGGGGTCTAGGTTTTCATTGCACAGGCTATCCACACGACCAGGGGAACGTCGGGTTTCACTTGCGGCTCAAAGGAAACCCGGGGCTCCCAGATTATCTGTATTGTTCTGTGATGCTTATTGCTTATCTGTGATGTTGCATTTATCACGCCTGGATGGATTATTATATATTGTTATATATATACTAGTAGATGTTGTATATGTTTTACACCCGCGCTAGTCCAGTCCCCGCTCTGTCGTTAGTTAAGTAACCTAACGGGTGATGACGGGACCCAGTGGCGAATGCGGATGGCATATACGTACATCATATTTTCGTTCTTTTATGGTGTGATTAATTGATTGGACTGCGTTGATTCGGATCAATACAAGGAAAACAGACCTATTCGATGTTGTTGGAACAATTTTAAAAAGCTGTTATTACAAGGGCGTTTTATTTTGTTTTGCACAGAGGTATTCGGTTATGAATATCCATCACTTCATTCGATGAGGCAAGGGCCGAGATCCCTTTACCGGGAGTGACCCCTTGGGCAGAAGTTTGTGTCAGGGTAATAACGTCGCTATAGTCGATTACTTTTTGATTTGCGTCGTGGTATTCAGTTTGGAATATCCTGCACCTCATTCGACGAGGAAAGAGCCGAGATCCCTTCACCGGGAGTGATCTCTTTAGCAAAGGTTTTCGCCACTATATATTGATAAAAAGCTATCCGGTTCCTTCAATGATATCAAGTTCATTACGTTAAAGGTTTTTCGCCAAAAAACCATTCGTAGCCCTCTGTTATTTCAGATGGGTAGCACTTAGTATTCATGCTATGTATGTTGGCCTTCGTCAAGGCATAGTGTATGGTATCTATTTGTTACTTTTCTGTTACATAGATAGATGCGTTGGTTTGGGATATTCGTACTACTATTTTGGCCTTCGTCAAGGGTATGTACGGGTGTGTTCAAATTAACCTGGATAATGACGGGTAGAACTTGACATGTGACTTATGATATGTTGGCTTTCGTTAAGGTCATAAGAGTATGGGGTAGAAATCACATCGGGAGTTTCAAACATACCTGAAACTTGCCAGGCATGCACATACCTTCTGGAGTGTGATAACTTGAGTGGATTCCATCAGGTTATCATGCGATGATAGTTGGATCCCGACCCCACTGATGAGTTGGTTTACTCCTCGGGCGATTTTAGATGATCCCGACTAATTCTTCTTTCAGATTTGGAGGAGAATTTGAGGAAACACAGGGAGACATCCTGATTAGATAAAGTGATTGACCATTCTGATCTATGTTAGAGTGCACGCTGAGTGTTTCTTTTCTCTCTCTCTTTGGCAGTGACCATGACCTGACCCTAGGCTATAACTCAGTAACCAAGTTAACCGGACCTTCTTAAAACACATTGACTTTTGGATTGTCAGAGTTGCATACATCATTGCCATTCCTTCTTTTACCTTTTGCTTTTCTCCGGAACATTCCGTATCACTACGAAGATCCAAAGTTATTGGATATGACCATAGTATAGTTACATATGAACTCGAAGAAACTTGTTTCAGATTCGAGGATAGTTTCCGGTTCTGGAGAAATTGAATAGGACTATTCAGTTGTCTTTTCCTTTTACCTTCTCTCAGGTTGTGAGGGCTCCTAGGATTAGAAGAGGGTACACCTATTACGCTTATTGGATAGTCTTCTTCCAAACCATAGGCAGGTACCGAAAGGTGGGGAAGGAAGAAAATCAATTAGCCTATGTGTGGTGTACAGAAGGTAATAAGCAAAGACAAATAAAGGGATTAGAAAAATGACAAAGTAAATTGCGACTGCTATCATTCACGACCAAACCGTATATATCATCGCCACTCCTACTTCATCTTTGCATTTCTCCAGAACACCCCGTATCACTACGAAGATTCGAATTTATTGGATAATCCATCGTATAGTTATATACGAACTCGAAGGAACTTGTTCCAGTTCGAGGATGTATTCTGGTTCAGGAGAAATGGAATAAGGCTTATTCAGTTGTCTTTTATCTTTACCTTCTCTCAAGTTACGAGTACTCCTAGGATTAGAAGAATACATCTATTACGCTTATTGGATAGTATTTTTCCAAACCAAAGGCTGGTGTCGAACGGTAGGGAAGGAAGAAAACCATTTAGCCTAAGGATGGTGTACAGAAGGTAATGAATAAAGACAAATAAAAGGATTTGGAGAGATGACAAAGAAATATACGGTTACAGTCATGAATCTAGATAGTGAAGAGGCATTACTAGGAATACCCGGATACCCTTTCGAAACATTTTCATGTTTCAGTTTCACTATGTGTTGTTAATTGAAACCTGATTTCACAATTAGATCTTTACTCCCGGGTATGTATTTACCAGACTTGATTCTCACATATGTATGGTTTTACAGATGATGAGTGGGAGTAAATTATTAGGAATTAGGTGATCATATCCTCATTATATCGGAATCGTTGTAATTGGTGATATTTGAGGAAATCGCCTGGAGTTTTGCCTGATGGCAAATATTTGGTTTTGAATATCCGTTGTTATGCACCAATTTCAAACTGATATATCTGTACGTTTATTTTTATAAAGTGAGATATAACTTTTTGAAATTATGTCCATGACATTTACCTATATCAGTTGATGGTTAGGTAAGGAGTATTAAACAACGGTGTAATTCTTCTTAACCATAGTACAGTTTTCAACCTACAACGCACAGGGTTTGAGTTATAAAACTCAAAGGACTTATACAATGTATTGTATGTTGTCCAGTGTCTATTAGGACAGAGGGGTTGGTCCTTGTACTATATTCTGTTTACTTGTGACTTTTCTAGTTTTAGACAAGTATTTCGTAGAAATGCAAGGTCCAAGTTTTGAGAAGTTATAGGTATAAGAATAAAGTAGAGAACCACGTGATGCAAGTATCAGGATTCTTCAAGGTGATGGAAGATGTAGATACTTGTGTTTGGTATTCAGTTGATAGTAATGGTTTTGAGAACTTGCTTCTCTTTCAGGTTACTCATATATGGATACATTCTTAGTTGAGTAATGCTGATCAACCTCTCTCCATTTAGTTGACATGCACTGGAGACAGCTACATGATTTGAATCTGGTTCCAATTAAATCAGTGCCTCTGTTTCTATATTGTATATAGAATGATTCATATCTTAACGATGTTATGGTATATGGAGTTGTCCGTCTTATGCTTAAAACCAGACTCTGGATAACTCAAGGCACGTTTCTGTAATGGCAGTTTGTGGGTTATTCTGGGCTATGACGAGGGGTAACTTTCTACCATCTGGAAGATCAATAGTGATATTGTTCTTGACTCACCACAGTTTTAGTAAAATGGACTTTTTCAGAAAACAGTAGTGGGAGTATGGTAGAACTGGAAGTGATTCCAGAACCACAAACGATTGCTGAAAATTTAATAAAACCTAAAGATTCAATCGGGTTTGACATTCCATTAACCACTCCGCAGATATGGTAGGTAACCTCAGGCGCCCGAGAGGTACTATGGTATCCTCAAAGACGGTGACAGGGAGGTTCTTGTTTACCCAGACTTGCCATTACTGTTATTCTAGACTATGAGACCCGTCAGGAGGATAAGTATAGCGTCGTTCTAAATTAGCTTTAGAAGTGCACGTGTATATGACTCTGCCAGAGGGTTGTTGTAGTCAGTAGGAGCAGCGGAAGCATAGTGGACAAGTAGCTTGTGTCTATTTATAGACTAAAGCGGATATAGCGGAGATAGATCATCTATTTTTGATGTGATAGTCATAGACTTTGAATTCATCAGAATAGGAGATGGATCTGTTAAGAAGGTAGTAAGGTGTGATGTCCTGGTATTTGAATGAAATGCACTTTGTAAGAAGTGAAATTCCTATACTACAATCGGTTATACTGTGGTTGTCACACAGTGTTTTCTCCACAAAGGATATGGATATTATATCAGGCATTCCGGTTACTAGATCTATGGTTTTAGATCTAGATTTGAGAAGTTTTCCAATCTGGGTACTTTGACACTATTCTAAAGGTGTTTTAGAATGGTCGACTCCTGGCATGGTGGTATACCTGCAGGTGATGGAGTCACCCTTTCTAAAGGTGTCTTAAAGGAGAGAGGGATGTGCATGATTGGCATATCACTTGCTTAGGCAATTAAGTCAATCATGAGATGTCAAGTACCACACTAGATGTTAGTTTTGCACCAGATGCAATAAGTTGATATATTAATCCAATCCTGGAGAAACGTTTGGAAGCAGTTTATGAACATAAGTGGATGTTCTAGGGATATGATAACGGCAGCCTCCTTCGGGAGACGGTTATCATTCCAGGCTTCCAAGGTGACTTGGATGACAGAGTGACTGTCAGAGTTATAGTTTTCCCTCTTGACGAGGGGCAATAGTTTGGACAGATGGTCCAAGCAGATACTGAGGGAGGCATGGCGCAGGATACTGATTAAATTCAGTGGACGATACAGTCTAAGAAGTTTGTTGGATTTGGAGTTCATTTGTGAATTGGGTCCCATCAGATATCCAGACATATTCTAAGACATGTATTGCTCATTTTGGGAGATGGCTTTCTCCGCGAACTTGAGATAAAGAGAGACATAAAAAGAAACATTGGAGCGGATCCACTCACTGAGGCTATTTCTCGAATGCAATAGTTTTTACAAACGAGCTTTATGGAACTGATTAGTAGAGAAGTTGGGTGTTTGGTATCACACGGGCTGTGAGTATGCGACACCGCAATAATTATCCTTAAATGAAAGTGGGAGATTGTTGGCTATAGTGCCCTCAAGTCAATTATTGGATCGTAGGCACGTGATTGCAATTATTGAGGGAGGACCTATACCGGCAGAACAGTTTTACTCGAGATGATAGTATGCTATCTGGTTTGTCTTTATCATCGTGTACATGCTTCAGGTGACACTACAGATCACTATTACATGTTGATAGAGCCCATAGGATTCTTACTTGACTACCAGCAGTATGATGGCGATCATATACGTGAGAGTTGGGTTGTCTATAAGCACATCTTTAAAGTGTCCCTAGTCGTGGGAGTTTCGAGACTGGGCATCGATACTCCATGAGTAGACTAGTGTATACGGATCGAGACCCCGACGAGGGGCGGTGGCCGGTCTCACAAGTCATTGGTGTCGATTGGTTCACCTAAGATGTATACAGGTGCTCATTGGGTTATGAGTACACCGGACGGACTCGCCGGGAACATGCTAGTTGGTATTATACCTATTGTCATATAGCAGTTCCCAGATGACTGTGTACATGTTAGTTTATCGACCTGAGATCGTCATTTGTTTTGTGTGAGTTCCCACTATGCTTTGATTACTACCCTACCATGGCTCAAAGGAGTCGTGCAAACAGGTTTTAGTTGGGTACAGTCCCGAGCCACATGGAGGCAGTGAGCGGATCGTCAGAGGACTCGTCTCTCCCGGTATATTGGGGGTTGATGTCGTGGTGTACACGGGTGGCCATCACCAGAAATCCTCGGATGGGGTAGACGAGAATTACTAATTTGGATCAGTAGTTTCTCAGTTGGTGATAGGCTTCATACCGACACTAAATGTCAAGTTATTAGGGGTCTAACTTTATTTACCCCTAGAATCGATATGCGATACTCATAGATGAACGGACCGGACTGTACGGATATTGTCACTGTCAGGCTCAGTAGGGTTTCAGGATGAGTTTGCTCATCGGCCTCCCTTTCGCTCAATACCTGGGTAGCCGTTACGTACAGCTAGTACCACTGACGTGCTTGTGGTTAAACCCACTGCCAGTATATTGACGAGTCTTTAGAGTCCCACACAGAGGGTTTCCCTGGTTCGGGCGAAACGTTGTAGAGGCCGTATGGTTTTATGGCAGGGTTCGATCATATACGTGCACTTGTGCACGGATCATGATCGGACGGATAATACTAGTGGGTTTTGGTTTAAGCCGGATCCTAGTATTATATTGTTGGATTATTTTCGTATCATTGTATTCGTATTCAGTTGGAATACGGATGCAGGTATGTATATACAGATGATGGGTATTCTTGTAATCCGTTACAAGATTACTTTTGAAGATGCCATTTCTTTTTCTTGTATTGAACATTTAGGGTTTTATAAAATGTTTAATATTATGTTGTGGTGTAAAGTGTGAGGTTAAGTCTTGGCATGGTGCATTTATTGTGGCATGCGCCATGCTTTATATTTTATTGTTGTTGTGAGATATTTGTGAGGGGATGGAGATATTTTGTGCTATGAATTTTCTTTTCTTGCCCATCACAAACACCTCACAACACATGAAGAAAAAATGAGCAGCCACTTCATTTTCTTGGGTTGCCTTTTTTTGTGATAAGTCTTGAGCTCACACTTCACACCCCAATGGCTTCTTCTTCACCTCCATCCATACCCTCTCATGAGTTGAGAATCCATGGATGTCTTGAGACAAAATGATCACACACTCTCTCTACTTCATCTTGTGCATCTAGGATAGCAAACTGGATTCCCGAGTTTCTTCGGTTTTGAAGCGGGATCCCGTATGATGAATCCTCGACGTGGATTGTCTTCGAAGAGGGAGACCAGAGAGCGAAATTGTTCGAGGTAGTCGTGACGAGCCTAGGACAGAGGTTGAAGACCGAAGGATACAGATCGATTGGTATAACCTCTCCAAACACTTTACAATTTACTAGTATAGGGTTAATGGTTCGATCCGGGAATCTGGTTTTGTTAGCGCCGAGTTTTAAAAGTTTTTGTTCCGCGTTTGGCCATGGATTGATGGCCGGGGCGCTGGCGTAGCCTTACATTACAGATATGAGATCCTGATCCGGTATCTAGTACCAAAGAAGTAGAGTTAATTGGCATACAGTTTTCAATTACAAACACACCCGAAGTCGAAGCCACAACATGCTTTAGATCTTGGATTCTGGCTTTCAAAGCCCTGCATTCCTTTTGCCAATGCCCTCTCCCGTGACAATAGGACCATCCTTCCTTCCCTACTTTCAGCCCTGAAACTTTTGCCTTTCCCTTTCCCTCGACCTTACTGACACCGCCTATCGGCTTTGTGGAGGTATTCTTCTTCTCACCCATGGCATCCGCCTTGGATCCAGAAGAGGAAGATTCCCTAATAAGCAGAGCGGGTGTCTCCCTAGTTTCCTTCAGGATGTAAGTAGAACGTAGGGACTGTAGAATCAAGTCAGCATATGACTAGTTCTCCAACGTGGTATCCAGGTCCGTGAGCACATCTATATAGCTAGTCATTGTAAGAACATTATCCCCTACAGATGACCCGATAGCCAACCTCGCTTGAAGCAATTACTTCAAGGTTTCATATCTTACGATATGAGATTGCTCTCCTTATGAATCTTTATTATGGAGGAAGATGGTAGCTAAGTCCATCTTCTCGTACTGCCTCTGGTTATCACCATCTACTGAGGCCAACACGAGGCACTTGGCATTCGCACTATCTTTTTTCCTTGTCATACGGATATCAACATCCGCGACGGTGGAAACTGGACCTACGACGGCGGGGGCTTGAGTAGTAATGAGGTGCTCCATCTTTTCACAGGCAATGGACATCTGGACAAACCCTTACCAGTCAATATAGTCTGGCCTAGTCAATTTATTAGCTAATTGTAATCTAGGCGCGGTCACCTGGTCGCTGCAATTAGGAGAAAGAGAAGAAACACTTTAGCATGATGCTCTTACAAGTTTAGATTGGTTTTTAGTTTATCTAAATAAGATGGCTCCCACTATTTCTCGAATCCTTCCTCAAACCATAAAAGAAGAATTAGTCAGGATTAATCTCACCGTATAATACTTGCTTAACCTTTCAGCCAGGCTAGTGTCGGTACTTCGAGGGAGGTGATCAGTCGAAAATATTGCATTTTTAACACGTCAATTTCCCTACCATTTGCACTCATCTAGAGGTGTTCGGTATTAATATAGTACATATTAACAAAACAGCCGTAAAATACCAAATTACATGTGTTATACTTTAAAACTGACATTTTGAGAGAAATTGAGTGTTTATCATTGCATCGCATAATCTTTGTATAGAGCAACACTTGTCTCGAGAATCTGTGCAGGAAATTCCAGGTAAAAGAGCCGAAACTGTGAAAAGTGCTGACAAAAATACGCCAAGTCCAAGACTTGAGATCTGGCAGAAATCAATAACGCAAAATGAGATTCCACATATTTTACAAAGGTCACAAAGTCAGCCCAACAACAGCCCAGAAGTTACATGTCCCAAGGCCACTACAGAGCCGCGGATCCGCGGCTTGTTGATGACGTCATCGCTGCATATTTTGACACGTGGCTTCCTGTAACTAACAATGCTTCCAGAAGACTCCAGAATACCACGTGGCTTCATCCAGAAGGCTCGGCCTAACAACCTTACCCAAGAATATTCCTCATTCTAGAATATTCCCTCCAACAAACTTCTTCTAGAAGCTTCCTTATAACAACCTTCTTCTAGAAGCCTCCTTGTAACAACCTCATTCTAGAATATTCCCTCCAACAAACTTCTTCTAGAAGATTCTTTCTAACAACCTCATTTTGGAAGGAAAATTCAAATGAGGTAGTTCATTTTGGAGGGAAAAGTTGTTCATTTTGGAGGGAAAAGTGGTTCATTTTGGAGGGAAATTTGAATTTGAATTCTAGATCTAGGGTTGAGATGGCTATAAAAGGAAACCTAGATCTAGGGTTTTGGGTTGTTCATTAACCACTCATCAATTCCTAATACAAGTTGAGTGACACAACTTGTAAACCCTAATCCCCAATTCAAAATCCAAAGCCAAAAATCAAGAACACCGAGTACAAATCAAGCGAGAAGCCTTCAACCTTTTAGGAGCGAAGCCGATCTTCATCCGAGCAAGTGATCCAAGACGATCCGCGACTCACGAAGACGAGCGAAGCCAAATCGACGATCGAGTTCTTTCCTCATTGTAGATCTTGAAAGAATTGTAATAAAATTGTTGATAAATAAAATGTGAAATTCTTTATCTTGCTTTCTTTACATTCTTGCATCATGATTAGATCTCGATTTGTGATTGTGTTCTTTGATGTGATGTTTGAGTAAAACTCCACTCGTGAAGGAGTCGAAAGAATCAATAGATGATTGATGATTAGATCTTGAAACGATTCTTAAGTCCTATGAGTTTTGTAAATTCTTGTAAATTGAAGAATCGACGACCTAGTTTCGAGCGATGCTTTCTTGATTGTGTTCGCTCTTAATTAGGGATCCACGATCGATTCTTGAATTTACTAGAGGCTAGAATGTGAATGATATCAACGAAAGGACAAGGGATAGATGATGAAACCCTAGTTTCCGCAAGAAATCCCTAATTCTCGTTGATCGTCATTTATCTAGTAGCAAATCATCGATGGATAAGAAAACGTAATCAATAGTTTTCATCATGTCTATAGATTCAATCGATTCCTACGAGCCTCACTTCGATTCTTGATTATTGGATTGGATATCATCACTTCTTGATTCTTGATTTTTTTTAATGTTTTCTTGTTACTTAGATTTAGATCTAGATGATTCTTGAATTCATTTTACAAATCTTGAATTGAATTGTCTTTTCTTCTTTTCTTTAATTTTCAATTCATCTAATTCAAATTTGAACGGATCTCACTTTCCCTGTAGACGATCCGCACTCGCTAACGCGCTACATCCGACACCGTTATTGATTGTGGTCAAAAAAATTTTTGGTTGTGATTTCTATACATTTTCTACCGACACGAACAAAGAATTCATTCAATCAAATGGCGCCGTTGCCGGGGATAGTGCGCTAATTTTTCGTATTTTGAAATTTGAGTTGGAAAGTTTATTCCATCAATATTTTTAGATCAAAATTCACGCAAAACACTAAACGATTCGTTGTGATTTGTTGGGAGGAAATCTGGAATTTGTGGAGCTGTGGAATTTTTTTCCAGAGAATTCCAGAGAGCTGTGTAAGTTCACAGGAGCTGCTACAATAATTTCTGTACAGTGATCAGCTGAAGGCACCGCGCTTCCGCGGCATAAAGCGACTCCTGCGGCTGATCCGTGGTGGGTTGGCCTCCTCTCTGTACAAAATTTTGCAGGTATAATTCTAACTTTCTTATCTTCTTCTCTGTCTGCTCCAATAACAATTTTGTGCAGGTTTCTTTGCAAATAATTCACAGCGCCGCAAAAGGCAATAAAAAAATCTGTGCGTGTTTTTGATTTTTGGTTGTTTGCATATTACTACGGAAATTAAGGGGCATGGCCAAATCCAGATTAGGTGGGGAGTTCATTACCCTTCCTAAGCCCCAAAAATCACAAAATTGCATCCGCATTTACCTTCATTAACTAAAAAATATCTAGAGATGACTCTAAGGACCGTCCCGCTCACTTAGGACAAGAGAAGGCCGTGGGTAATTCATTGTTTATCCGCGTTTCTTTTGTGGTGTCTAAGGCAAGTGTGTCTAAGGCAAGTGGTTACTTAATTAGGCCCACTACTTACGTAGTGGAGAACCTCCCACTTACCTGGCACTTACCTGGCCACAGGAGGAACAAAGAGGCAGTGGAGGATTGATCCTGCGACTTGTCTTTTAGCAGTTAGGAGCGGTCTAGAGCTTTGACCTAGGTGACCACTAGATTTTAGGGTTGCTTGTTGCACTTGTTGTGATCGCATCATTTTTTTTAAAAATCCGTATATTTTTCAAAACAAACACCACATTCATTCTTTTCCCTAATTATAATCACGCTGCCACTTGTACTAACCCTTTTTAGTGCAAGATAGGCTGGACACGGGATTCTAGTGCCCGTTTAGTCCGCGTCCCCCCTATCGACTCCGAAGTCGGTATTTCTATATTTACCTTTTCTTTACCCACCACCACACCCACATCGATGGATCCTTCTCCATCGAACTTCTTTACCACTACTCTGCCGCCGTCCGTTGGTGCGCAGAATCCACCCCGCATCTCTCTCCTGGAGAGGTGCTATCCTACACGAGGTCCTCTTTCGACCTGTCTCACCATTCCACCAGCCAACGGGGACAATTTTCAGATTAAACCCCAATACATCAACCTTCTACCCAAATATCACGGTCTCGAGACTGAAGACGCATATGTCTTTATCACAAAATTTGAAAATGTATGCGCAATGATGGGTACTTCACAGCTTTCTGTGGATGCTATGCGTCTTCGTCTTCTTCCATTTACCTTGTGCGATATAGCCGAGAAGTGGCTGTATAACACTACCGCGCATTCCATTTCAAATTGGGAAGAATTCGTCAAAGCATTCCTAAAGAAATTCTACCCCAATCATAAAACAGCTCGAGTCCATAGCGAAATCAATCAATTCACCCAGCTTCCAAATGAAACATTCTCAAAATGTCTTGAACGCTTTAAGGATCTGTTAGTTCAATGTCCTCATCACGGAATCCCCAGATGGGATCTGTGCCGAATCATTTATGAGGGCATTAATCCTAACACAAAACAGACCCTTGAATTAATGTGTCAAGGCAACTTCATGACCAAGGATGATGGGGAAGCTTGGAAATACTTAGAAGATTTCGCTGAAAAATCTTTACAGTGGGAGGGTGTGAGTCAATCGTTTAGGGGTGGCAATAACCAATCGGATGTTTCCATAGGAGTTAGAGCTGAAATTTCAGCTTTACACAAGAAATTCGACACTATGGAAAACAAATTTTTAGCTGCCGCCCTAAATCAAATGTCACTCTCCAAAACTGTATGTGGATGTTGTTCTGATCCTTCTCATTTGACGGAAGAATGTCCACTAAATTCACCGTTTCAAGGTCATGAGCATATCAATTCTGCTGTCCAACAACGACCTAGGAACTATCCATTTTCTTTCACATATAATCAGGGTTGGAGGAATTAACCTAACTTTGCTTGGAACCAACAACAAAATCAAAACACGGTTCCAACCCAAAACAATTTCCAAAGGTTCCCTCCACCACAACAACAACCACTTCAATTGAGTCAGCACCCCTTCCAAGTACAAAACTTCCAAAATCCGGTCAACACACCTGCACCGTCTAATCCTTTGCAGTTGACCGGTACTGATGAATCCTCTTCATTCATGAATTTGCTTTGGACAATAAAGTCTTCCGTCGATAAAATTGAGAAAAACTCTGCGTCCCAAAGCGAGACTATTAAATCGATGGAAGAAGAAATTGCACAATTAAAAGCTGAAATGAGTGCAAGAGAGAAAGTGAAACTTCCAGCTCAACCCATACCCAATCCTGGCTATTCACATCATGTGAATGCAATCACGTTGAGATCTGGAAGTGTGCTTGAGAATCACGTTGGGGAAGAGATTGATGACACTGAAAAATCTATCGATGATACCCCGGCTGTGACCTTTCCTTCCACTTCTGCTTCTAATTCTAACCCCAGTTCTTTTACCCCACCATTTTCTTCCGAGCCTATTCTCCGTTTCCCACAAGGCTCGACACCTCAGCCCAGCTCTTCTAGTCCACCGAAAACGATCCCCACTCCTATTCTTAGATCGTTCCCACCCACACGATCTTCTCCAATGTTGGACCCCGATCTTATTGCTCAAGCTCCTTACCCGAATCGGTCAAGGGGTAACAAATCGAGTCCACAAATGGAGAAGATCACTGAAATCTTGAAACAGGTTAACATCAACATCCCTCTTCTAGATGCAATCCAACAAGTCCCCGCTTATGCGAAAACTCTTAAAGACTTGTGCACTAGAAAGAGGAAGACTCAAGTGCCCAAGAAGATATTCATGGCAAAGACAGTAGACACAGCCTTCCCCCAACAATTACCGAGGAAACGTAAGGATCCTGGCTATCCTACTATTTCCATTTCTATCGGGGAGAAACACATCAACCGTGCTTTACTTGACCTTGGCGCAAGTGTTAACCTGCTTCCTTTCTCGGTTTACGAGCAGTTAGGGATCGGAGAGTTGAAACCAGCCCATTGCACTCTTCAGATGGCTGGCCGATCAAGCACCAAACCTAGGGGTGAACTGGAGGATGTGTTAATAAAAATCGGGGAATTTGTATTCCCTGTTGACTTTATTGTAATTGATACACAGCCTTTAGCGAACCCACGGAATCAAATTCCGGTGATTTTAGGTCGCCCCTTTTTGGCCACTTCCAATGCTATCATCAACTGTCGTAACGGTTCTATAACCCTATCCTTCGGGAATAGGTCAATTGAGCTGAACATTTACAAGTTGGGAAGTGTACCCTCCGAACCTACTGCTCAGGTCTGTTCTGTCGAATTAATGGATGTCGACAGCAGCGAATTTGATGATCCTCTTGATACCGATCTTGACTCTTTTCATATGTATTGTTTGACCCAACTCTGTATCATACACATACGGACTCTTCAACCGAGTTGTCCGGGTCAACAACTAACACTGAGTATGAACCGTTTTTAGAGTCTGAAGATCACCCCACGCTTTGTGATGACATTATTCTTCGGGGTATTAATGGAACTTTTGAGGAGATCTTCGCTGACGAACTCGCATTTTTGAAAGATACGGGTGTTGAGATGAATCATCTCCCAATCAATGAAATTGAACCTCCACCCCTTCTTCTGAACTGTAAAAAGAATGCGAGTAATCCATCACAATCACTGAATCGTCTCTCCAAAATGAGACGCACACACATTCTATTCCACCACTTACCTCTTTCCCACTTCTTCTTCCACCAACCAGAGCACTGCATTGATAAAATTTTTGAATGGTTGGTGTTAAGTTTCATTCTTTGCAAAGCTTGGCATCGACCAATGATTCTAGACCCCCTCATGTGATTTTCAAAGATTAACATTGCTTAACTCAAGTTTGGGGAGGGGGTATAATCTGGCTCTTGAAAAGAATTTTTTTACACAAAATGATGAGCCAAAAATAAGTTTGGGGGAGGATCTTCACTTAAATATTTTGCCCCCATTAATAAATTTCCTCCCAAGCTTACAGGTTTTTCGAGATTTAGCGGATGGCAACAGTGAGGACACTGTTGAAAACAAGTTTGGGGGAGGTTTGTGCTTATTTTTCGCATCATTTGCATATCACTTTGCATAAGCACAAAACATTTTTAAAACCTATAAAAATTTAAAATTTTTCAAAATGATAAAAATCTTTTGTACATAAATAAGATAATAAAAGATTAGATAGTGAAAAATCACATCCAAAAGATTAGAAAAATTTAAGAAAACCAAGAAAATTAGAAGTTTTCTTAAACGAACTAGTAATAAGTAGTTATGAGCCGTTGTCCCAAGGGTTAGTAAGATAAAGGAAGTCACTAATCTGAGGATAAAAATAAGTCTGAAAAATAGTTCATATTCTGGAAGCCAAACATTTTGAACGTGGACACCCTACTATTCGCACTTACACACGTCTTGAAGCTCGGGATAGTAGAGGATACATTGAAATGCTCTTGTCTAAAAGCTGATGTATGAAGGATAAAAAAAATGAAGAAAATATAAAATGGTTAGAAAAATGAACACTGGTTTTGTTATCGCCAAGGCAGCAATAAAAAAATATAGCGAGAGTGCCTCTTCACCTAGTGCCCTAAGGCCAACTGGTCTGGGAGTCACTGCTAAGCCTTAGGTGGTGCAAGACGAGGAAAAACACCTAATAAGCAAGCACATGAGTAATCGGTCGGTTAGTACCTCAAGAAGTATTAACGGTCGCATGAAAGTGTGTGAGCAAATTCAGCTAAATATTCATTAATTAAAAAGTACTGAGGTGGATGGACAAGAGTATGATAGCTTGAATTGAATTCTCCGGGTGTAGGGATGTTCTTTACACACACGTAGGGTTATATGATCGATGTTTGGAAGAAAGATAGGAATGAAGAATAAAGACGATGTTTTATTGAGGGATGATGTGATTTCTAACATTTTTTCATAACTATTAAGATAGGGCTCATGACAACTGAAAAGCTAGTATTAGTTGGAAACCCTAATTTTCAAAGTCTTTCTTTTACAATTCTTATATTTAAATGTAACTTTCATGATCTTCCTTTTATTATGGGATTTTGTGCGTGCAATCCGCTGAAAACCCTCAGGAGAAAACACTCCTCCTACCAGGGACACCTAGAGGTTTAAAGGCTTGTTGCACGTGATCAGTCCAATCGTGTTTCCTACGAAAGTGTGCTAGTTAGTTTTTCTCTTTCTTTATTTTCTCCTTCTCTTTTTAATAAAAAAGTTCGCTCGAGACGACCGAAAATAAGTTTGGGGGAATTTGATCAGTCGAAAATATTGCATTTTTAACACGTCAATTTCGCTACCATTTGCACTCATCTAGAGGTGTTCGGTATTAATTTAGCACATATTAGCAAAACAGCCGTAAAATACTAAATTACATGTGTTATACTTTAAAACCGACATTTTGAGGGAAATTGAGTGTTTATCATTGCATCGCATAATCTTTGCATAGCGCAACACTTGTCTCGAGAATCTGTGCAGGAAATTCCAGGTAAAAGAGCCGAAACTGTGAAAAGTGCTGACAAAAATACGCCAAGTCCAAGACTTGAGATCTAGCAGAAATCAATAACGCAAAATGAGATTCCACATATTTTACAAAGGTCACAAAGTCAGCCCAACAACAGCCCAGAAGTTACATGCCCCAAGGCCACTATAGAGCCGCGGATCCGCGGCCAAAGCCCCATTCCCGCCGTGGATCCGCGGCTTGTTGATGACGTCATCGCTGCATATTTTGACACGTGGCTTCCTGTAACTAACAATGCTTCCAGAAGACTCCAGAATACCACGTGGCTTCATCCAGAAGGCTCGGCCTAACAACCTTACCCAAGAATATTCCTCATTCTAGAATATTCCCTCCAACAAACTTCTTCTAGAAGCTTCCTTATAACAACCTCATTTTGGAAGCCTCTTTGTAACAACCTCATTCTAGAATATTCCCTCCAACAAACTTCTTCTAGAAGATTCTTTCTAACAACCTCATTTTGGAGGGAAAATTCAAATGAGGTAGTTCATTTTGGAGGGAAAATTCAAATGAGGTAGTTCATTTTGGAGGGAAAAGTTGTTCATTTTGGAGGGAAAAGTGGTTCATTTTGGAGGGAAATTTGAATTTGAATTCTAGATCTAGGGTTGAGATGGCTATAAAAGGAAACCTAGATCTAAGGTTTTGGGTTGTTCATTAACCACTCATCAATTCCTAATACAAGTTGAGTGACACAACTTGTAAACCCTAATCCCCAATTCAAAATCCAAAGCCAAAAATCAAGAACACCGAGTACAAATCAAGCGAGAAGCCTTCAACCTTTTAGGAGCGAAGCCGATCTTCATCCGAGCAAGTGATCCAAGACGATCCGCGACTCACGAAGACGAGCGAAGCCAAATCGACGATCGAGTTCTTTCCTCATTGTAGATCTTGAGAGAATTGTAACAAAATTGTTGATAAATAAAAGGTGAAATTCTTTATCTTGCTTTCTTTACATTCTTGCATCATGATTAGATCTCGATTTGTGATTGTGTTCTTTGATGTGATGTTTGAGTAAAACTCCGCTCGTGAAGGAGTCGAAAGAATCAATAGATGATGATGATTAGATCTTGAAACGATTCTTAAGTCCTATGAGTTTTGTAAATTCTTGTAAATTGAAGAATCGACGACCTAGTTTCGAGCGATGCTTTCTTGACTGTGTTCGCTCTTAATTAGGGATCTACGATTGATTCTTGAATTTACTAGAGGCTAGAATGTGAATGATATCAACGAAGGGACAAGGGATAGATGATGAAACCCTAGTTTCCGCAAGAAATCCCTAATTCTCGTTGATCGTTATCGATCTTGCAGCAAATCATCGATGGATAAGAAAACGTAATCAATAGTTTTCATCACGTCTATAGATTCGATCGATTCCTATGAGCCTCACTTCGATTCTTGATTATTGGATTGGATATCATCACTTCTTGATTCTTGATTTTTTTAATGTTTTCTTGTTAATTAGATTTAGATCTAGATGATTCTTGAATTCATTTTATAAATCTTGAATTGAATTGTCTTTTCTTCTTTTCTTTAATTTTCAATTCATCTAATTCAAATTTGAACGGATCTCACTTTCCCTGTGGACAATCCGCACTCGCTAACGCGCTACATCCGACACCGTTATTGATTGCGGTCAAAAAATTTTTTGGTTGTGATTTCTATACATTTTCTACCGACACGAACAAAGAATTCATTCAATCAGGAGGTTTTACGACACTTTCGCAAAGTTCCTTAATTAAATAACCTCTTTTCCCTGGAGGCGTAGCCCCGCTAACACTGTTCTATACACCTACTTGGTTTATAGCATTGATCGTTAAGTGAAAAAATCTCCCGAGGAATAGCATATACTCACAGTAGGATCGGGATCCAAATATCATTGTGTGATAATCCTGAAGAAGTCCTACCAACATTATCACACTCCAAATGGTATGCAACACTAGCAAGTTTCAGTTTCCTTAGAAACTCCTGATGTGGATTTTTGCCCCATGCTTTTATGACCTTGACGAAGGCCAACAAATCATAAGTCACATGTCAAGTTCTACCCATCATTGTCCAGGTTAATTTGAACCCACCCGTACTTACTCTTGACGAAGGCCAATAAAGTAGTACGACTGTCCCAAACCAATGCATCTATTTATGCTACATATGAATATCCAGTAGCTACCAATCACTATGTCTTGGCGAAGGTCAACAAACATAGCTTGAATACTACTGAATATTCATATGAAATGACGGAGGGCTATGAATGGTTTTGGCGAAACCGTGAACGTAGTGAACTTGATATAATTGAAGGAACCTGATAACTTTTAAAAGGAGTGGTTTAAGCTCCGCATTTTAAAAGTTTGCTGTTTTGAAAAAAAAACGAGTGGTTTTAAAATTTGTTCCAACGATTCTGCTTTGGTTTGTTTGCTTTGCATTAATGTAATGCAGTCCCATTAATTACACCTATCATCACAGAAAGAAACAAAAATATGACGTAAGCTTATGCCATCTGCATTCGCCACTGGGCCCCATCTTACACCGTTAGGTTACTTAACTAATGCCAGAGCTGGTGGCTAGACTAGTGCAGATGCAAAACATAAGCAACGTCTATTATATATTATATATAATAACCATTCGACTCACGCAATAATAGGTATTCCAGATCACAGATAAACATATTAGATATACTAGAAATTCCGCGTTTCGTTTAAGCCGTTAATGAAAGATAGATTCCATGGTCATGACGAATAGCCAAACCCCACCCCAGACCCCTACGGGTGCGGCAAACTACGCACCAAATTCTTAAAGTGAAGCAACCTCCCTCAGCAAAGTGAGTAGGCCACTCGGCACTCCAAAGAATCTGGTAGTTTGTGCACCCCATATTGGGTCTATCCTAGGAGTAGAAAACAGTAAAAGAAATAATACAACGGTGGCTACAAACTCAACCCAGATGTGCCCGCAAAATAATATTACACCACTTTACAATTTACATCGAATGGAAGATAAACCACTCATCTCACATCCCCGACTATTCATCCACGACGATCCAATAAGTTCATATACACAAACCAACATCACAGATCACAGATATGTGCAACCCCCACTAATCAACGTATAGTGATTAGCGGACGTTCAACACATATATCACAACACAGATAAAATCTGATTAGCAAATAACTTAGAATTTCGATCGAAAACTATTTTCCGTGTCTACCCCAAGTGCAAACCAGCACACAAAACATACTGGGTAGAAACCAAATATGCCAGAGAACAATACACCCAAAATAAGACACACAGAGGAAAAACGAGCTAACTCGGCCACGACGCGGCCGCGGAACAGCGGCAAATAGACCGATTCGCCGCGGTTCCGCGGTGCTCCTGATGAGTTATGGACTCGTTTTTCTTCTGTGTTCTTAGAATACCCTGCTTGCAGTTTTCATGCCTCTGAAATATTTTTTATCATAGTTTTAAAAATCGACAGAAACCAAGGTTACGAGTGTATCGTTTTCGTGATTTTCCGACGATTGAAGTTCTAATAACTTACTAACTAGCTAGTAAAGGTTTAGCAGGCTTTGATACCACTGTAAGTCGATGTCGCGCACCCCACGGGTTCATGGGGAGGCGGAATATTTTAAAATCGATTTTCAAAGCTCGCAACACCGACTTGAACTCCAGGATCGTTGCTAAACCCTAACTAGCTATGCTTTTAAAGAGGTTAACTACTCGGAAAGGAGTTTATACCTCACGATACAAGTCCTTCAGGTCTTCTTTGCTGTCCTCCTCGTCATCGTGAGCTCCGAGGATCGTAACGGATCAATGCTTCCTCGTCGACTTTCTCGAGTTAAAGACGATCCACCCGAGAGTCTATAGTCCGAGCTCCAACCTCAAATCTGAGGTAACTAGGGCACCTAGTTCGCTAAACTAGATGGCCTAGGTGATGTAAAGAAAGAAGATGGGTTAGTTTGTCTCTTGGAACCCTAGGTTTCTCAACTCATGAGACTTTTAGAGTTTAGAGAAAGAAGAAGATCACTTGAGGAAAGAGAAAGTGTTTTTGATAATGATAATGGAATATGGCTATCTTGATATGACTATAAGCATGCCCAAAATATCTCACACAAATATCTAATGCCACCTTGCATCTCTCAAAAAATATTTTAATGCCACCTTGCAACTCACAAAATATCTAAGTCAAAACATGCCTCAGCAGTCAAACCAAGTAGCCATACTTCAATTATCATATATAAAAAATAATACCTTATTTCCTCCACCTCATAATTGTTTTTAATCAAAAGATAAAAATCCTAATGAGGTGTCTCCTTCCAGAAGCAATCCCGAGTAAATTACGAGAATGCCCCTCATCCGTATATACATACCCTTATCCGTATTCCGAGAAATAAGAATACAAAAAGACGAAACAAATCCAATAATATAATACTAGGATCCGACTTAAACCAAAGCCTACTAGTATTATCCGCTCGAACATCATACGTGCACAAGTACACGTACGTGATCGAAGCCCTACCGTAAAGCCATACGGCCTCTACATCTTTTGCCCGATGCAGGGAAACCCTCTGTGTGGGACTCTAAAGACTCGTCACTACGCTGGCAGTAGGTTTAACCACAAGCCGTAAGCGGTACTAGCTGAACGTAACAGCTACCCAGGTATCTGTTGATAAGAAGGCCGATGAGCAAACTCATCCGAACTTCTACTGAGCCTATCTGTGACAATCTCCGTACAGTCCGGTCTGTTCGTCTAAGAGTATCGCATATCGGGCCTAGGGGGCGGTAATCGTCAGACCCCTAATAGCGCAATAAGTCGTATCGGAGTATAGCCCAAAACACCCTGAGAAACTACTGGAATACCTACTAGTAAATCTCGCTTGCCCTGGATAGGGACTTTGTGTAATAGCTTTCTGAACACAGCGCGCTATCAACCCCCAATACCGGGAGAGATGAATCCTATCTAACCGCCACTGCCTCCAAGTGCTTCGGGACTTCACCCAACTACTACCTGTTTGCATGACTCCTTTGAGCCGTGGTAGGGTAGTAATCAAAGTACAGCGGGAACACAGTCAAGGCAAAGTAGCAGTGTCAAGTCGACGGACTAAGCTGTACTCATATCACCTGGGAACTGCTACCCGAGGTATAATACCCACCAGCAGTTCCCAACGAGTCCTATCCAGTGTACTCATAACCCAATGAGCACCTGCATACTATCTCCAGTTCGACGTACTAATGGCTGTGGGACAGACCATCTCCCCTGCTGTGATGAGAAGCGTATACACTAGTCTACTCCGGAGTATCGATGCCCCATCTCGATAATCCTATGACTAGGGACCTGTATAAGGATGTGCTTATAGACTACCTAGCCCCCACTAGTGACTGCCATCACAACGCTGGTAATCAAGCAAAGATCCTAAGGGCTATACCAATATGTATAAGCGATATGCTAAAAGAAACACATGCACATATTGAGGTAGAAACAAACCAAGTAGCATGCTACCATTTTGAGCAAGACCGTTAATACAACTGTGAATATCCCAAGCTTCCTTTAAGTAATATACAAACCAGTATGATACAGTAATGGCCTCTAGGGCATATATCACTAACATGTCCAAGCATCTACTATATCATATAATAATGGCCTCAAGGGCATACATATTCCTAACAATCTCCCACTTGCACTAAGGATAGTTGTTATAGTATATCATACCCAATATCCCAAAAAGTCTCTCGAATAGCGTCTGGGGGAGGGCCTTCATGAGTGGATCCGTTGTGTTATCCTTTGTGTCAACTCTCCTGACCTTGATCTCCCGGCGATCAACTATCTCCCGGATCAGGTGATACCGCCTAAGAATATGTCTGGATCTTTGATGGGACCGGGGTTCCTTGGATAAAGTCACAACTCCATTTTTATCACAATACAAGGGTATTGGATCCTCAATGGATAGAACCACACCAAGTTCAGCAATGAACTTTTTCATCCAGACAGCCTCTTTAGCAGCATCGTTGGCAGCGATGTATTCAGCCTCCATCATCGAGTCTGCCATGGTATCTTGCTTGGAACTCTTCCAACAAACTGCCTCTCTATTGAGGGTAAAGACAAAACCCGAGACCGACTTACTGTCGTCCCTATCACTCTGGAAGCTCGAATCGGTAAAGGACTCCACCTGGAGTTCTACGTTACCATACACCAAGATCATTTCTTTAGTCCTTCTCAAGTACTTAAGAATGTTCTTCACAGCTACCCAATACTTCTCTCCAGGATTTGATTGATACCTACTTACCACACTAAGTGCGTAAGCTACATTTGGTCTGGTACATAACATCGCGTACATGATTGACCCAACTGCAGAAGCATAAGGCATCCCTTGCATGCGAGCCCTCTCCAAATCAGTCTTGGGAGACATCTCTTTGGAGAGAGTGATTCCTGAGGAAGCGGGTAAATTACCACGCTTAGAATCTTCCATACTAAACCTCTTTAGTATGGTGTCAATGTACCTAGATTGGGACAATCCCAACATCCGCTTAGATCCATCTCTATAGATCTTAATCCCCAAGATGTATGAGGCATCAACTAGATCTTTCATGGAAATCATTAGTGATAAGAAGAGCTTGACCGAGTATAGTATTGGAATATAATTTCCTATCAAGAGTATGTCATCCACGTACAATACGAGGAAGACAACCTTACTCTCTACAATTTTCTTGTATATACAAGGTTCATCTACGTTTTTGATGAAGTCAAACTCTTTGACTGCTACATCAAAACAGATGTTCCAGCTCCGCGATACCTACTTTAATCCGTAAATTGATGTAAGCAGCTTGCACACCTTTCCGCTGCTCCCACTGTCTACGAAGCCCTCTGGCTGTGTCATATACACGCTTTCTTCTAAATCACCATTTAGAAAAGCGGTCTTGACGTCCATCTATCAGATTTCGTAGTCATGGTATGCAGCAATGGCAAGTATGATCCTGATGGACTTAAGCATATACACCGGAAAAAGGTTTTATCATAATCGACACCTGGTCGTTGACGAAAACCTTTTGCTACAAGTATAGCTTTGAAGGTCTCAACCTTTCCATCTATACCAATTTTCTTCTTAAAGATCCACTTTCTCCCGATGGGTTTTAACCCTTCAGGAGAAACTTCCAAAGTCCATTCTTTGTTGGTGTACATGGATTCCATCTCAGATCGCATAGCATCCAACCATTTCACAGAGTCTCCACTTGTGATGGCCTGCTCGAAACTAGTTGGGTCATCATCTTCCATGATGAAATCCTCACTCCCACAATCTACGAGAAAACCGTAGTATCTCTCAGGTGGATAAGGAACCCTACTAGATCTGCGAAGTGGCTGAGATTTGTCGGGGACTATTGAATTCTCCGGTTCTACCAAATCATCTGTTATTGTTTGTGCAGCTGGAACTCTTCCAGTTCTATCTTATTATCACTAATTTCTTTAACAAGAAATCCCTTTTCTAAAAAGGTGGCATATTGAGAAACAAACACCTTTTGTTCCTCAGTGTGGTAGAAGATATATCCATATGAATTCTTTGGATATCCCACAAACTTGCATAAAATAGACCTTGCCTTGAGCTTGTTCGGATTGCTTTTTAACATAGGCCGGACAACTCCATATTTTAACTCGTTTAAGAGACGGTCTCTTCCCATTCCATATCTCATATGGAGTGGTAGGCACGGATTTGGTCGGAACCCTATTCAATAGGTATGCAGCTGTCTCAAGTGCATAACCCAAAAGAAAATAGGTAACTCAGCAACACTCATCATAGAGCGCACCATATCTAATAGGGTGCGATTCCTCCGCTCCGATACTCCATTGTGCTGTGGTGTATAAGGAGGAGTAAGCTGAGAGAGAATCCCATTCTCTTTTAAATAATCTCGGAATTCCGTACTCAAGTATTCTCCTTCTCGATCAGATTGAAAGACTTTAATACTTTTACCCGTCTGGTTCTCAACTTCGTACTTATATTTCTTGAATTTCTCAAAAGATTCGGATTTGTGTTTCAACAGGAATACATGTCCGAATCTTGAGAGATCATCGGTGAATGTAATAAAGTATGAGGAACCATTCCTGGCATGTGTAGACATAGGACCGCATACATCACTATGTATCAGTCCCGAAAGTTCAATAGCTCTTCTCCGTATCTAGTAAACAGAGTTTTGGTCATCTTGCCTTTGAGACATGGCTGGCAAGTTTCATAAGATGTAAATTCGAACGGATTCAAATATCTATCTTTGTGCAACTTCGCCAGTCTTGTCGCTTTGATATGACCAAGTCTACAATGCCACAAGAAGGATTTGTTCATTTCTGAACTTTTCCTCTTATGTGTGTTCTGTATGTTTAGAACTGTAGTTTGATTTAGAACGTATATACCGTTATACAACGTACCAAACCCAATCAACACTTGATTTAAGAAAATGTTCATAACATTTTTCTCTAGTACAAACTTATATCCTTCTTTATCTAATAAATAAATTGATATTATATTGCACATCATTTTTGGTACGAAATAACAGTCATTTAAAATCAATGTATTAATATTTGGTAACACAAAGTGATATTTGTTAACTGCTTTGGCTGCAACAATTGCACCATTCCCTACTACTAGCGATTTATCTCCCTTTCCTAGTTCTCTACTTCTTCTTAACCCATGTAACATATTACAAACATGGGATCCTGATCCAGTATCGAATACCCAGGACGTAGAGCATACTGAGAAACAGTTCTCGGTAACGAACATACCCGAAGAAGATGCATCATCATGCCTTTTCTTCGTTCGGGTTGTGAGGGAATCCTGATATTCCCCTATTCCTTGCTCAGTCTTATGACAATCATAAGATAGAGCAGAACCAATGTTCCCCAACTCAGTATAATAGGCGGGTTCAGTCAATACATCCATATTATTATCTTGATTAAGGCATGCCATGGTCGCTACGTGGAGAGAGAGAGAAGAAAACATTTTAGTATGCACACTTGCAAGATTAGATTGGTTATTATCTTATCTAATCAGGATGGCTCCCACTTTTTTTTTATCAAATCGTCTTTCAAACCCTAAAAGGTAAGACTATCCAAGATTAATTACACTCTACAAGTTTGCCAATCGGTCAGCTAGGCAGGTATTGGTACTCCGAGGGAGTCTCCCCGTGCTTTCGCATGGAACTAATTAAATAACCTCATTTCCGTAGGGGCATAACCCTGTTAACACCTTTCTTAGACACCTACTGGATCAGCTAATTGTAAAATGCAAAACTCTCCCAGGAGTAACACTTACTCGCAGTGGGTATCGGGATCCAACTATCTCATAGAAAGTATGCAATCTCATTGCAAATTTCAACACTTAAAATTCCCAATATCTGTTTTTACCCCTAGTAACTTATGACCTTAACTATGGTCAACAAATCATAAGCGCTAGTCAAGTTCTACCCGTCATTTCATGATTGAATTAAACCCACCCGCACGACTCTTAACTATGGTCAACAAGGCCGTATGACTACCCTAATCCAATCGTATCATATGCGGCAGATAAGCACTAATCAGCTACCGCACATTACGCCTTGACTATGGTCAACAAACGCAACACGAATACTAAATAGCACTTATCTGAAATGACGGAGGGCTACGACTGGTTTTGAATAAAACCTTTAACGTAATGAACTTAATATCGTTGTAGAATCTAGTGATTTGAAAAGGAGTGGTTTAAGCTCCGCTTTTAAAATCGAGTAGTTTTAAAAAAAAACCGAGTAGGTTGTAGCATTTGCTAGCTTTTACTAAAGAGGTTATTCCCGGTGAAGGGATCTCCGCTCTTTCCTCATTGAATAAGGTGCTGGATATCCATCAAGGAATACCGCTATGCAAAGCAATAACTAGAGCTACCTTTTTGAAAAATTTGATTCTAAAACATTTTTTAGGTTTCTTTTCTTTCATTAATCTCATTAATAACGTCCCATCATTTATGTTTCCTAAACATCACAGAAGAAACGAAAATAGAACGTACGCTTATGCCATCCGCATTCGCCATGGGGCCCCGTCATGCATCGTTAGGTTACTTAACTAACGGTAGAGCAGAGGTTGGACTAGCGCGGGTGCAAAACATAAGCAATGTTTATTATATATATATATCATATATATATATATATATATATATATATATATATAGTATTCGTCTCACGCAGTTATATGATCACATCACAGAACTCAGGCAGCAGAAATCAACATATGAAATATTGGATATAGTAGGAGGTCCGTGTTTTAAATTCAGCCATTAATGAAAAACATGGATTCCACGGTCGTGATGAATAGCCAAACCCACATCCTTAGACCCCTACGAGAGCGTCAAGCAACCCTGCCAATTCTAGAGATAGGAGACCCGGTCTTGACTCCTCGAGATGGTCTCTCACCGGACTCTAGAATCCGGTTACTTGTGCTCCCCACCTTGGGTCTATCCTAATGCAGAAAAGTAAATAATATACATCAATGGTGACAACATCCTCAACCCGGAACTGTCCCAATAAAAGAATATTACATATATCTTTTACATGAATGAAAATAGAAAAACACCCATCTCACGCGAAAACCCGGGCTATTCAATCACGACGATCTAATATAACATATCACAGCAACACATAACATCACATGTCATCAACGTAAGTAAATATGTGTATTCCAAATTTCATTGATGTATAGCAACGAGATTGGGGATACACCACATATTACACTTACGGTCGCAGAAAATAAATGAAAACTATAATAATTAGAATCCGCCTTTCCTTAGACATCATAAACCCAGAATACCTCATATCTCGGATTTCATGCCTAACACTTTAAATCTTGCATTTATGTCTCGAATTGAAAACACTTTTCAATATCAAGTTGGGTAATTCAACAAGATTCCCGATTAAATGATCGAATGCTCGTCGGGAAATTTCGTCGATTGCCGCATCCCCGATGCCGTCAACGAAGTGCACTTAGGCAGAACACCATGGCCGCGAGCACCCGACTGGATGCTTTTGGCCTCGGGGTTCTCCTACAGTCACTTGGTCGGGGCTATAGGGCATGGCTATCTAGTAGTGTTTTCCGGCGACTATCCGTATACAATACGAGATTGCGACGGAGTTTTGATCCGAATCGAAACTCCATAGCAATCGATCAAAAGAGACTAAAACGCGAGATTTACAAAACAAAAACTATTTTTCACAAAACTAATTAATGTGGATTCCAAATATTGTATCACATATCATATATATCTAGATGATGTTAAACATTTCGATCGAATTATTAAACACTCACAAATTCCAGAGACCTCAACAGCTTGAGCCTCAGCAAAAATACCCAGAATATGCCAAATATCATTATGGAGCAACAAAAGAAACCTAATACCTCAACTCACCAATGTTGCCGCGCAACCGCGGCTAAACCTTAGGTTAGGCCGCGGTTCCGCAGCTAAACCCTAGGTTAGGCCGCGGTTCCGCAGCCAAGTGGTCGAGTTGGGCCCTCTAATTTCTTAGGGCTCCACTATATACCCTGCACTATTTTCTGCATATTTTTAATCTTAAAAATTCCAACTTTTGAATTTTTTTACAGAAACTATGGAAATTTAGGGTTTCGAAACTCGATCGAACACTTTAACTTCGTTTAGACTACGCCTAATGCTCTCGCTTGGCTCTGATACCATGAAAGTGTGTCTTAGCACTTCTACTAGGTTTCCACATGCATCAAGTATGCAATTTTAAAAAATCTAGAGGTCTAAGCTGCACTAACTAAGAATCGAACTAGAGAATTAGGGTTTGTAAACATGTAAACAAGCTTTACACTAAGTGAATAGAGAATACAACCTTTATAGACCGGTCTTTCACTTCTAAAGCTCCAAGTAGTAATCCTTTAGCTCCAAGTAGTGGTCCCTCGAACTCTTCTTAGGCTCCACTTGGTGAAAGGAACGAGCTTGCTTCATCGTTTTCGAGGCCGAAGATGATCCACCTTGAAGTTACTCTAAATCAAGCTACCTCTTCACTAATGTAAGAACTAGTGAAGCAAACAACCTAATCTAATGGGCTAAATAAGATTAGGTTGATGAAGTAGGAATTTTTCTCACTTTAGAAACCTCTTTTTCTTTTTCCTTTCTCACCTCATGAAAACTAGAGAGCAAAAAATGAGACGAAGAAGATGAACTAGGTTGTGGGAAATATCTCAATTGATAATGTAAAGAGTTAACCATGGGCTAAAGATAATGGTTGGGTTATAAATATCTAGAGTAAAACAAAATTAGTTGAATGAGTCATGGCTTCTACATGTTTCCATAAGCAACTTAAGCCATGCTCATTTACACCTCATTTGTGAATTACTCTTAATAAATAAACACCCAAATTATCTTTAGTTTTGGTGTGAGTTTCATACACCCATATTCTATGTATCATCTGCAGGGTTCCCTAGACCGGCAGCAAGGTTTCGGGAGGCATCGTCCATGCCGTTTTAAAATTTTTTCCGTACTAAAGAACCCTAACCCTAGAATATTAACTAGAGATTTAGATGAACTACAATATAAACAACTTTACATCTAAGTGAATGAGGAATACAACCTTTGTAGACCGGTCCTTCACTTCTAAAGCTCCGTGTAGTAGTCCCTTGGCTCCAAGTAGTGAACACCCGAACTCTAGTAAGGGTTCACATGAAGAAATGAACAAGCTTGCTCGAAGTCTTCGAGGCAGAAGATGATCTACGTCGAGGAGACTCAAGCTCATGCCACCTCTTCAATAATGGTAGATTAGTGAAGCAAACACCCTAAACTAAATGGATAATATAGTAGAGGATGATGAAGTAGGAAATGGGCCCACTTTAGATTTATTTTTCTCACAATATTTCTTCACCATTTCGAAAGCTAGAAAGCTTTTTCATTGAGGAAGAAGAAGATGAAGAGGAGATGTGAATAATGAAAAACTCATGAGGTGAGAATAACAACCATGGGTGAGTTAGTGTCATACACTAACTCATGTAGAGAATCAACCATGGGTTAACAATAATGGTCGGGTTAATAAATATCTTCAAGTAAAACAAAATGAGTGGACTTGGTCAATGGTTCCACAAGCTTCTACAAGCTTCAACCATGTGACTAATTACCATTAATTTTGATTTACTTTAAATAAACAAAACCCTCACAATATTATAAGCATGGTGTAAGTTTCATACACCCATGTCACATGTGGCATCAAGCATGACACAAAAGTTGTACATTAATATATATCACATATATACTATGTGTACACTAGTGAGAAAAAAGAAATGTTTAGTGAGAAAATATTAGTTAATGTAAGTTAATATATCAAATATATAATTATACATTAAATTATAAAATCAACACTTGATTTAATAATCCGTCTATATCACATACAACCGACTAATATCAAATGTAACATCTTATCGAATCAACACTTGATCCGATAACCCGACTATATCTCATATAACCGACCGATATCACATATCGCGAGAATAGAATGCGGTATCACATACGCGCATTAATCTCGGTCCCGCACATATCACATATGTGCTCCTACTTCGTTTCGCATGAACCGGGAAACCTCTGTGTAGGACTCTAAAGACTCGTTAATACGCCGGCAGTAGGTGATGATCATATCAAGCACCCACAAGCCGCACTCGGTCTACTAAACGTAACGACCACCCGGGTATTGAGTGATCAGAAGATCAACAAGCAAGCCTGCTCATACTCCTGCGAATCCAATCAGTAACACTACCGTACAGTCCGGTCTCTTCGTCAGATATGTCGCATATCTATACCTGGGGGGTGGTAAACGTCAGACCTCAATAGCCTGATAAGTCATGCTGATGTGAGGCTCATAGCGGTTCCAGAAACTACTGGTACCACCTACCAGTAGATCTCAGTAACCCTGGCCAGGGATTTTCTGTTATGACCAATCAAGCATAGCACAATATCAACCCCCAATACCGGGAGAGACGAAATCCCCTCCTATCGCTCATTGCCTCTATGTGACTCGAGACTGTACCCAAAAACCACCTTTTTGCACGATCTCTTGAACGTGGTATGGTGGAAATCAAAGCACAGTGGGAATCACACAAGACTCTATGACGATCTCGGGTCGACAGACTAACCTGTACAAGTGTCACCAGAGAACTGTTATCTGACGATAGGTATAATACCATCTAAGAGTTCTCAGCGAGTCCGTTCAGTGTACCTAGTCTTTACTGAGCACCCGTATACCTTCTCTGATGTCAAACACCAATGGATGTGGGATCATCCATCGCCCATCACATGGGTTGAGAAGCGTATACGCTAGTCTACTCTGGAATATCGATGCCCTGTCTCGATACTCCCACGACTAGGAAAAATTGAAGGATGTACTTGCCGACTACCTATGCCCCACTAGTATGATCCGCATCATAATCCTGGTAGTCATGTACTCATCCTAAGGGCTTTATCAACATGTAATAGAGAGATAATAAGCGTACATGTTAAGATAAAGTGCAACCAGATAGCATACTATCATGTCGAGCAAGAAAGTCCTCCCTATGTATGTCCAAGCATCCACTACAATGTACATCACATGTACAGTAATGGCCTCTAGGGCATACATATAACTAACATCATCCACCATGACACAATATATTAATATATATCACATATATATTAAATGTATTTTAAAGAGAAGAAATTCTTTTAGTGAGCATAATATTAGTTAATATATATTAATATATCAAATATAAAAATATATATCAAATTATTAAATCAACACTTGATTCAATAATACGGTTATATCATATATAACCGACTAATATCATTTATATATATATCACATTATCGAATCAACACTTGATTCAATAACCCGATCATATCATATATAATCGACAAATATTCAATACTTCATTAAATCAACACTTGATTCAATAATCCGGTCATATCACATATAACCGGCCAGTATCAAATACATATATATATATATATATATATATATAACATATCATTGAATCAACACTTGATTCAATAATTTGGTTATATCACATATAACTTAACCGATATCACATATCGCGAGATTAGAATATGGTATCACATACTAGTATTTAATCAAGCTCCCACACATATCACCATATGTGCTATACTTCATTTCGCTTGAGCTAGGAAATCTCTGTGTGGGACTCTAAAGACTCGTCAATATGCCAGCAGTAGGTAATGATCACATCAGTCATTCACAAACCGTCAGCGGTACTAGCTAGACGTAACAGCTACCCAGGTATTGAGTGAATAGAAGATCATCATGCAAGCTTATCCAAACTCCCGCAAAGCCTATAAGAAACACTTACAGTACAGTCCGGTCTCTTCGTCTGATATGTCGCATATCAAGTCTAGGGGTAGAATCGTCAGACCCCAGTTTCTTGATAAGTCATGCCGATGTGTGGCCTATAACCGTTCGAGAAACTACTGATAACACTTACCAGTAAATCTCATCAGCTCTGGCTAGGGACTTGCTGTTATAGTCAATCGAGCATAGCGCAACATCAACTCCCTATACCGGGAGAGACGAAACCCCTCCTATTTCTCATTGCCTCCATGTGACTCGAGACTGTACCCAAAATCCACCTGTTTGCACGAATCCTTTGAGCCGTGGTAGGGAGGAAATCAAAGCACAGTGAGAACCACACAAGACTCTATGACGATCTCGGGTCTACAGACTAACCTGTACCAGTGTCACCAGAGAATTGCTATCTGACGATAGGTATGGTACCAGCTAGGAGGTCTCGTCGAGTCATGTTCGGTGTACCCATTCTCTAATGAGCATCAGTGTACAATCTTTGATGTCAAACACCAATGGTTGTGGGATCAACCATCGCCCCCATACAGAGTCAAGAAACGTACACACTAGTTTACTCTGGAATATCGATGTCCTGTCTTGATATCCCCTTGACTAGGAACTGTTAAAGGATGTGCTTTTGGACTACTCAAGCCCCACTTGTATGATCTGCATAATAGTCCTGGTGTCAAGCCAACATCCTAAGGGCTTTATCAACATGTATCTATGTGATAGTAAACTAAAACAAGTGTACATGTTATGATAAAGAGCAACCAGATAGCATGCTATAATATCGAGCAAGAAAGTCCTCTATATATATGTCTAAGCATCCACTATATCATACAATAATGGCCTCTAGGGCATATATATTCCTAACATCTATGAGGGTAAATTGCTTAAGGCAGAGGTGGCTGCAGGCTTAAGAGTGAATTTGGCGATGGAGGCAGAACTGTGGTGGCCAATGGGGACGAGTTGGAGGCGATGGTAGTCATGAAGGCAAGGTGGAGATGATGGTGGTCTTGTGGATGAGTCCATAGGAGAGAGGTAGAGATGGTGGTCATGGGGTGATGGCCATAGGGTGGGTGGAGGTGATGGTGGCTATTGGGTGGTGAGGTGGAGGTAGATCGTGGACATGGAATAGAGTGATGGTGGCCACGGTTCAAGGTGGAAGCTAAGGTGGCTATGGAGGACACAGATGTGGTGATGCGGCGGCGGAGGTGGTGGAGACAGGGATGGAGGTGGCGATGAATAGGGGTGGCCATAGGGTGGAGGTGGTGGTCATGGGTTGTGTTGGATATAGTGACCTCAAGGCAATTATTGCAATCACAGGTAAGCGATTATGATGATTGAGGGAGGACCTATACGGGAAGAACAGTTTTATTCGAGATGATAGTATACTATCTGGTTTGTCTTTATCATCATGTACATGTCTTATGCGGTATAGCATATCACTATTACATGTTGATAGAGCACGTACAATTCTTGCTTGACTACCAGCGTTCTGATGGCGATCAAACTTGTGGGGGTTGGGTAGTCTATAAGCACATCTTTAAATGTCCATAGTCGTAAGAATATCGAGATTGGGCATCGATATTCCAGAGTAGACTAGTGTATACGTTTCTTAACCCCGACGGGAGGCGATAGTCGGTCTCACAACCATTGGTGTTAGTCAGTCACCAAACATTGTGTACATATGCTCATTGGGTTATGAGTTACACTGGATGGACTCATCGAGAACATGCTAGTTGATATTTTACCTAACGTCAGATAGCAGTTCTCTGGTGGCATAATGCAGGTAGTCCGTTGACCTGACATCATTATTTTTCTCAAGTGTATCCCCATTGTACTTTGATTTCTACTCTACCACGGCTCAAATGAGTCGTGCAAACAGGTAGTTTTTGGGTACAGTCCCGAAGCACTTGGAGGCAGTGAGTGATAGAAGGGATCCGTCTTTCCCGGTATAGAGAGTTGATATCTCACAGTGTTCGGTGTCCAATACCATAAAATCCATGGCCATGGTAGATAAGATTTACTGACAGGCAGGTCAGTAGTTTCTCGGATCGTATTGGGCTAGATACCGGCATGATATATCGTGTTAGTAAGGGTCTGAATTTGACCACCCCTAGACCTGATATGCGATACTCTCAGACGAATGGACCGGACTGCATGGAAAATGTCACTTACAGCAGTAGGGGTTCGGACAGGCTTGCTTGTCGATTCTCCTTTCGCTCAATACCTGGGTAGCCGTTACGTACAGTTAGTACCGCTGACGTGCTTGTGGTTAAAACCACCGCCAGCATATTGATGAGTCTTTAGAGTCCCACACAGAAGGTTTTCCGCTTTGACGAAACGATATAGTTGTGGTACATAGGTATGCTCTTGAGTTCGATTAAAACTAGCATATTTAATACACCGACGGTAATCAGACATTTAGAAATACTAGCCAATCTTTTTGGAAAGATGGATATTAAATCGGGTACCGATTTAATATATTAATACATATATTTATTAGTATTTTGTCACTATTAATTTATGTCTCTTTTATGTATTTTAAATATATTGGATAATAATTATATATATATATATATATATATATAGTAATTATTAATTTCTTTTTCTATGGTTCTCTTTAGGTTATGTTGTTCTATGAGATGAGCATATCTATGCTCACTCTCATTTTGGTGACAAGTGGAGGGAAGAGAAGAGGGTGGACACTTGGATTATTGATAAGATCCAAGGGCTAGGATTTTGTAGAGAATGAAATATATTAACAACCATATTTCTAAATGGTTAACTAATATGTTCATTTTCTTCTTCTTCTTCAACCTCAAAATCCTTTTCATCTTCCTCCTCCTCCAAGCTAAAAGTGATTAAGGAATAAGAAAAGAAAAAAAGTTGAAAATTATAGTCAATTAAACTACATCACTAGATTAGGTAACCTAGCAAAATATCTAATCCAGTTAGCTTCAAGATTGAAGCTTGGAGCCAAACAATTGGAGCTCTCAAGATAGATAATCTATGATGGAAGAGGTATTCACCAAGCTTTTCATACTACTAGGAGTTTACAAGGAGTCCAACACAAATTGGAGCACTTGAAAATGTTACAAGAGTGGATATGGTTCTAAACTTGTATGGTTTTGTTGCTTGTTTAGTAGTCTATGGTTATGATTTTTGATTGTTTGGAATTTTAGCTCTTTAGATTTTTGAAAACCCATTGTACATCCCTTTTAAAATTCATCCTAAAGTGCTGAAGTTCCTTTAGGTTGGGCTAGGATAGCTAATTTGAGTTAGGATTAGCTAATTAGGGTTATGGTTGATTTTCTTCTTCTTTAAATCCAAACATACTTAAGGGTAGTTTGGTCATTTTGTAGCTATTCTTAACACCGTCAAGGTAGCATTATGCAATTTAGAATATTGTGGTATTTAAATGCTTGGAAAAAACATCGTGCTATTATTCTGAAAAAAGTGTGAAACATAATGGTATTATTAAGCAATTTACTCCTAAAGATAACTTTTACGCGCAAAACATGCAATTTATTGACTATAATACCCATAATAATTTAATTTATCTATGCTCTTTCTCCAATATCATGAAATTTTATTTTCGAATTTTATTATGAAATTAGGTTTTTGAAGGATGATGAAAGGGTATAATCGATAACATAGAAGTTTAGTTAACACCATTGTAAAAGTGAAGTTTAATAAGTTTAGAGTATTTCCCGTTACTGAAACAAGGGTAGTTTAGTGAAAAACACTGAAACTTTTGGAGTAGTTTAGTGAAAATTACCTTTTATAACTTAAACTTAGAAATTGCACCAGCTATATATCATACAATAAATTACAATATGTAGGTTAAGAAATTTAGAATTAAATTTCTGATATATACCTCAAATTGGATGTATGAAACGGACAGTTCAGGTTGGGTTTAGGGTTCGGACAAGCATATTGTTTGCGAAACCTATTGGCTCCACACTTGAATCTTATATTGAACCCACTCGATCGATCAGGTTTGAGCAGATTAAGGGGGTGAAAATACCGTATAAAATCAAGTGGGTTCAGGTCAAGCGTATTCAACTTGCATCTGTAGAGATAGAGGAGATGCAAACTTTAGTTTGCAAGGCTTTACATTCGTATAAAATTTAGGTTTATTTATTGAAAACTCTCAACAGGTTTGGGCCAAAATCAGAAAACTTCCATTATTTTTGAAACTATCAAGAAACTATCAAACTTAGCGGTGCCATGTAAGCACCGTCCGTGCCACCTCAGCGCCACGTCAACCAAATTGCCACTTCAGCAAAAAAAAAATTAAAAATCCCCAAATTAACTCTTTTACCTAAAACCTAATTTCTAAATAAAACGAAATAAAAATAAAATAAAATAACCCAACATCATGGCCGTCGCCGCTGTCAGAACCACCCCATCCCATTGATGAAGTTCCTAACGCCCTTGCCGCTAACCCACGGCCTTTGCGGACTGAAAAACTTTAATTTTACAACCGACACTAGAAACTAAACCCTAGGATTTTGTCCAAACACTAAACTAGTAAACAAACAAAGGAGATTTAACTACTCGGTTGGTGATTACAACCTTTGTAGTCATGTCCTTCATCTTCAAAGCTCCCATCTTAAGCTTCTTGAGCCGCCGGGATCGAGCTTGAACTTCGGCGGTCCTTAAAGCGTCCATGTCTTCGTCGTAGTGAGCTTGTGTTGATGTGGTGACCAAGTGATGAAGTTGTGGACTCATGCAAGGCCTCCAATAAGCTCCGGATCGTGCTTGCAAGCCGGTCCTCTTTCACAAAAAATGATCCATCCAAGAGAAACGATTCAAGGCTCTAACTTCACACCAAAAATCCCTAGACGAAACAACTCACACAACAAATTTGCTAGGAGAGGAGTGTGAGAGATGTAGAATAGTTTCACTTTCTTTTCTTTCTCTTTTTCTTTGGTTCTTGAAATATCAAGGGAGCCCTTTGATCTTGTTCTCAACACAAGAGAAGATCAAGCATGAAGGAGGAGATGAGAGTGAAGTGAAGAGAGAGAGAGCGAGAGAGAGAGAATATGATAGAATGAGAGCTTGGAGAGAGAAATGAGCCATAACATGTTTGTTTTGATAAAAAATTTCCATATAAAATATTTAGCCTATACCTCTCATGCCATTCTTCTCTTTCCATCTTACCCATCCATCTCATTATTCATTTTCCAAAAAGAAAATGACATAATGAGGTGTCCTCCTTCTAAAATGTTTTTTTTGTATAAATACAAAATACATTCTTCATATATACACACCCGTATTTGTATCAAACTACGAATACAAAAGAGAATGTATTAGAAAATGAATATAATGCTAGAAAATATATATATTAAATCAATACTTGATTTAATAATCCGGGTTAATCCTAAGCTGTCCAGTATTATCATCTGTCCGATTAAAGTCCGTGTATCTAGTACATGTATTTAATTAAAACCGTGCACGTATCAAAATATGACCACTATATCATTTCGCCTGAACTGGGAAAACTCTCTATGTGGGACTCTAAAAACTCGTCAATACGCTGGCAACGGGTTTAACCATAAGCACGTCAGCGGTACTAGCTGTACGTAACGGCTACCCAGGTATTGAATGAAAGGAATGCCAATAAGCAAACCCAACCATACCCCTACTGAGTCTGTCTGTGACAATCGCCGTACAGTCCGATCTTTTCGTCTAAGAGTATCGCATATCAGGTCTAGGGGTGGTAACGTCAGACCCATAATAACCCGATAAGTCGTGTCGGTGTCAAGCTCATCACCCACCGAGAAACTACTAATTTCTAATCAGTAAAATCGGTAATTCTCATTCGCTCTGACCATAGATTTATGGTGATAACCAACCGAACACAGCGCGGCATCAACTCCTAATATCGGGAGAGACAAATCCCCGACAATCGCTCACTGCCTCCATGTGGTTCGGGACTGTATCCAACTAAAAGCTGTTTGCATGACTCCTTTGAACCATGGTAGGATAGTAATCTAAGTACAGTGGAAACCCACATGAGACAAATGACGATCTCTGGTCAAAAGATTAATCTGTACTCATGCCACTAGAGAACTGCTATCTGACGATAGGTATAATACCATCTAAAAGTTCTCAGTAAGTCCATCCGGTATACTCACATCCAGTGAGCACCTTATATTATCTTAGGTGACACAACATCAATGGCTTGTGAGACCGGCCACCCCCCCTCGCTGAGGTCTCGAAACGTATTGTAACATTTCAGAACAATAAAATATTATTTTAGAATTTAAATAATTAAAAGAATAAATTTCAGGAATATTATTAAGTGCAAGGATTGGTTTTAACGATATGGTATGATTATATACCGATAAATTGGGAAATATTTGGAAATTTATATCAATTATCGATTTTAAAAGAATTTATGAAAAATTTAGGAATTTTACGACTTAGTATACGATTAATTGCGTATGGATTATTACTAAACCCGATTAGTGTTTACTAATTTTCCCTTAAGTATGATATGTGCATGACATGCAACAAATCATGTTGCAAATACTTGTTACATTTTTTGAAGCATGACTTCAAGTTTTCTTTTGTGCATGGCAACATATTGGTTTTTACAAATGTGTTATAAAAATAAAAGAAAAGGATAGAGAATAGAAAAGAAAAGAAAAGAAAAAGGAAATGAATAAAGAATTTAGGTATGGGCAAGAGAGAGAGAGGGTGAGGGGTCTTCATTGACCATGGCTATTTTCTTCTTCTCTTCATTTCTTCATACTTCTTCTCCCTCTTCACTCTCATGGCCACCCTCTCTCCCCCACCTTATCTACTCCTCACCACAACCTCCATCCCACATCAAAACCTTGCATCCTCTTCACCAAAAATGTGCACAAGTTCATTACAAGCATGGGGAATCAAGAAAGTTTGGATTTTGAGCATTTGGGGCAGCTTAAGAAAATTCTTGAGTTGCCAAATGAGATAATTCTTTCACCCTTAGCTTAGTACTTGAATTTCTATAGCCTCTAAACTAGTTTAGAATCCTTTTAGTGAGGTTTAGTGAACTTGGAAAATTCCAAGTTGAGGTTAGGGTTTGATTTGAATCAAAAGGTGCAATTGAGGTTTAATAGTGACCTTAAACCCCTGTAGTGTTAGTTTTATGGACTGAAACCAGAGAGTTAAACCCAAGACTTGAACTTAGAAACCCCGATATTAGAAGATTGTAAGAATTGTGATGATATTTAGAGATCTGTTATGACCCGAGGCACCTGAAAAATATTTAGCGAAGACTGAGAGATGTGCAGACAACCTAGAAGCTAACCCCATGACCCGAGACCTCAACCATCATCTTTGGCCGCAAATTAACTCTTTCTGGCCGCAAATTGCGGCCGGGGTAGGGGTGAATTGCTTCGTGTTTGGTCCATGGCTCCATTTTCAGTAAAATAGACCCTTCACATATGCAAAATTGGCTAATTTCACCTGGAAAAAAAATCTGGAAGTGTTTTCTTATGTTGCTACTTTGGTTTTGCGACTATTTATGACTTGGATTTTAGTATTTTAGTTTTTACTCGATGGTGTGACGTTTGCACGTCAATCTCGAGGGTTGTTTGGTTATTCTTGCATCCGTAGACCATAGGTTTTAACCTATGTGCGATTCGTGTGCCGTTTTGGTTTTCGTGCACGACTTCTATTTACGATGCTATGTGTTTATATATGTAGGCACCCTCACGTGGACTTCAGACGACGAGGAAGAGAATGGCGACATCGACTTCGGCAAGCAAGGATCAAGACGAGTAGATTTATATCTACGGGGGAAGTCGGGTGGATGGCGTATAGCATCCCCACAATTTCGTAGGATATGATGTGTGTATGTGTGTGTGTGTGTGTGTGTGTGTGTGTGTTATATTGCGAGATATGGATACTTAGCAAGAAAGGCTTTAGGAGACCACGGATTGGATTTAGTGTAATTTGGATGAAAGTGATTTTAGTTAGTTTCTTAGTTGCGAACTCTAGAATAAGGTTGATACACACATACACACACATGCACACACGTGATATGTCTTTGGTGTATATGATTATATGTATATATATGTGTGTGTGTGTGTGGATGTGTTGATATATATATATATATATATATATATATATACGTATACACGGTTGATGAGGATAGTATATGATACTTGGAGATGAGTCGATATGATCGGGCATGATGCCGTGAGATCAGTTATGTGATTTGGGTCGTGTTATGAGATACGGCATGATATTATAGCGGATCGTTGGACGATGTGTTTCATACACGCGCGGATATATGTTGATGGTATCGGAATGTACTAGACTTTAGATCAGTACCCTTAGTTCATGATATTATGATAATGATGCCTTATGATAATGAGATATATGCAATATTTGACCCGTACCCTGAATTGGGATGCCGTACGATGGATTTTACCGTACGAAGTATAAATATGATGATTGATCCGCACTATTGATTTGAGGATGTCGTATTATATATTTTATTGTACGTGACGCTATTGAGGCGAGATCACCGACTACTAGATATATCGACTCGGACTTAGGTGGATTTCCTTACCCCTTTCGATTAGTCTCTTTGTTTAGTCCTGTAGTTATCAGGTAGATGTTAGACTGGACTCGAGTCATACTTATTTTCAAACTAACGAATCGTGAGTATTTTAAAGACAGGCCGAGGGGTACTACGGATATTTCAAAGGACGTATCTTTTCTTAAAAACATCGTAGCCCCTATTTTCTAAAAACTACGATTCGTGCTATTTCAAATGCCAAAATTGTATGACTCGTACATATAAATGTATATTCTTATATGTTGCGTTTACTATTCATTTTCCGTATATTCTTACTGTTCGCATCGCATGCTTAAATGTGTTTTCATTAGTTATTATGAACCCATGCTGTCAGGACACCATCACTATTACCGATGATGCATATGCTCCACGTACACCTGCTTGCCGGCTCACACACATCATCATAGGTAATTTTCATGTCACGTACACATTAGAAAACACTACTTCATTGGTATAAATTGCTAGCTGATAGTTTCGACATAGTACTGTGCGCTTGCTTTCATATGCTAGCTTAGACATTGCATTTATTACTGTGATATTTTATGCATGTGTATATTCATTGGTCATGCAATATTATGGGGCTTTATGCCGGTATTCATTGTTTATCGACTTTTGATTATGGGATTCGGATTTTCCATGAGATTTCTGGATTTGGAGAAACCGCAAGGATTATATAAATTCATTATCATTTCTAAAAATAGAAATTGCGGTTTTCTCGTGATATGATGTGAGATATGTCCACCATGAGTTTTCTCGGCCCTTGAGCAGTATCTACACACGATTCGAGGAGGAGGACGAACCGTCTGCGGGTGCATGGTGGACCCGGTGCGGTACCCCCGGGCAAGATGGTCGCAGATGATGGCGTTGAGCCCGGCAGGGGAGCACTACCGACCGGTTATTTGTGACGCGGCGGATATCTGGAGATACCGACGTAGTCGTGAGATTCGATGATTTGGGCCAGTCCGGATTGCCGGAGCCCGAGGCCAGTCTGGACTGCCGGAGCCCGAGATATTGAGATTGATGATATGGGCCAGTCCGGATTGCCGGAGCCCGAGATCTTGAGACATTGAGATTTTATGATATGGGCCAGTCCGGATTGCCGGAGCCCGAGATATCGAGATATTTAGATATATATTTTGTGTCGATGCTTGACACGGATTCTCTGTTGATTTCATTGATGGTACTTCAGGTTTTATACAGAATCTCACTGAGAGAAGAAAACGGTTTTCTCATTCATGATGTATTCTGCTTTCATTTTTAGTGCATCCGTACATCATATATGTGACATGTTGCTACCCGAAGCACTGACACGAGCACTTGATATTACACTTATGTTTAGGTGTTTTAGGTTATATTATATTGAGGATATTATTATTGTATGATCTAGGATAGAGTCATACATGTGATTTCTGCTCGGTGATGTCTTCTACTCACGCGTTGACAACTCACCCCCGCTGTGCCACAGTTTCTTGCAGGTTCTGCCGTACAGGTTTCGTTGTGGCTTGATGTCACACTGCTTCCTTCCGGTTGATTGCTTTGTAGGTGGGTTCACTTGTATCGTGACCACCATAGTATTTGTATTTATTTCATTTGTACCTAGTAACTCAATCAACCAGACTTGTATATTTTGATAGACTAGAAAACCAGTTGTATATTCTTTCGACCTTAGAGTCGCGCGCTTGTATTATTATAATTCTTCTCCGGTTTTCTTGATGATGATGGTTTTCTTTCTGAGTTTTGATTCTCGCCATTCGGCGTTGTATATTATATTGCTTGCGTAGTTATTTTCGCCAATTGGCGAAGAGCTAGCTCCCGCTTGGGGATGCATTTATATTATACATGTTTGTACCCGTTTGGGGCCAGTATTTTCAGAGGAAACTCTGCCGAAATTTTTGAAAAGGACTTGATGTTTTTAAAATGCTTACTATGAATTTCAAACTGATTTATATGCAAACTTTTAAATAAGTTTTCCTTCTCCTTCTTTTCAAATGGTTTAGATTTCTGGGCTTTTGGCTTACTTGAGTCAGGTGGGGTCCTATAGACTTCACATGATTCAAGTGCCAGTCATGTGCTATTTCGGGTTGTGACAAAGTTGGTATCAGAGCGCTAGGTTTAACCTTGGTTCGAGTCTAGGTTTGACTATGCGGAGTCTAGGGAGTATATTTATATATATTCGGAGCCTAGGCTTGACCTTACGGAACTTAGACTTGGTCGAGGGAGTATTAGACCCGAACTTTCGTCGCATAGGTTGACTTTGGTTGATGGAGTAGGTGACTTAAGCAGAGTGACGTACCGTGTGTATGTTCCGCGGCATACTTACGATACGCTACTCTGCTTAATAAGCCTTAGGATGTACATTTCTTTGCACAGTATTTTATTCGTTTCTTGATCTATCCTCATCGATATCGGTTTGTGGTTTTTGTTACCACGGTTGCACGGACAGAGAGAGCTGCTGCTAGAGTTGCGGTCAGCATGAGGTCGTCTTGGACGAGTACTGACCAGGGCATAATTCTTGTGACACACGACTGTATAGCTATGTTGTTTTATTGTGTTTTTCGTGACATGAGTGTTTCGATATGTCGTTTTACTATGTTTTCTTGTGGACGCGAGCATGCAGATCAGCACCAGAGGATTGGGCCTCTGCTAAAAGCTGGCTGGAATGTGATGACCGTTAATGTATCGTCTATCCTTGAGGATTGAGGCATTGTTTAGCGTGCGGACAAAGGGTATTCACATGTTGTTTAGGCGAAGTTAAAAAGTTCGAACGAATGTAAGAAACCCATTTTTCTAAGTTTAAGGTATTCGAAAAAGCATGCAAGTAATTCTGTGAACCCTCTAGAAGAATGAAACCCTAACTCGACATAATGACCATGGAGCCGCTTTTGAACCTTATGGTTTGCGGCAGTTCCGCGATGCCATTAATGAGGCTTGGGTCTTCCCTTCTACGGCTTGTCCGTAGGTACTGTGGCATGTACTGGGTATTATTAAACTGTGCTCAAGTGTTGAGCTCTCGGGGAATTATGGGATTTTGCTGAATCGATCGAAAAGTTTAACGTCGTCCGGATATCATGTGATGGGATACAACACTTCGAATCCACAAGAAAACTAATTTGAATTTATAAATCTAGCAATTTAGTCTCAGTCGATCGGTTTCCATGGGATTTTGATGAGATGACGTTCCACTTCGTTGACATCAGAGATGTGATACACATGCATAGGCATTGAATATAGATATAGTTTTCAGAAGGAGTCGTGATGAGTATACAGCTGTTCTTGAACCAGAAATGGATTTAGTAAAGGGTGATAACTTCCAGGCAGTTCGGCGGAAACGAGAATTGGGAGAGACCCTGACAGAATCTTTTGGAATACAATACGAGAAGACTTGGACCCAGGATTGGTCGTATTACGCACACCCAGTAGGACATAGTTCGGCATCATCGATGAGACATGTTACGAGTGACCATGATAGTTGTTCAGAGATCTTAGAGGATGTGCCAGTGTGGAACTGTTTCCGTCATCATTTCCATATTGGGCCGTTGAGCCGAGGAGTTGTGTAACTGGTAATTCGCAGTGAGAGACGAGAGCCTAAGGTCACAAGGCACCAGACCATGAACGGGAAGCAAGTAGATATCTTGCTCTGCTAGCTTTGGATGCACCGACACCTTCTTGACTTTGAAGGAAGGACACATCGACGACAGTGTTTACGATTTGCGATTTGGTGATTCGAATATCACGTGTCCGTTGTTTTGGATTTCAGTGTTTTGGACGATTTATTGCATGATCGAGTTTTCGTGCACCACAGTTGCACTCTATTTCGAATTGATGCCGTTTGAGATGTTTGATTTTATTTCACGCCTACGGTATGTATGTGATTTGACTTGTGCCTTCGGTGTAGTTTTCATGTACTTTTATTACTTTGATTCGATTTTGTGCACGCTGATGCACGTGGTTGTGAGATTATTTACCACGGTATACCTGATTTGGATTGAGGTTTGTTGTATACCGTCGATTTCGATCATGATATTCGATATTTGTTTCCGTGCACCTTGTGCACTGGAGTTGGATTCTTGCGCATACTTGGCGCGCTTGATGCGATTTTGGTGCACACCAGATGCACTAAATCGGGATTCTTCGTGCATATAAGATGCACCTGATATCGTTGTCAGGCACACCCGTTGCCCTTGACAGGTGTTTTCGTGCACACCAGCCGCACTTAGATTTTGTTTCTGTGCACATGTATGGCACATTCATTGATTTCGATTTCTGTGTGCACCAGACGCATGTGGCATTATTACATGTACTATTGAGTATGAATTCCTTTGAGCAATATGTTTTCATGATATTTACTATTTGGTATAGTAACTGAGCAGGACTGGTCCGAGGACAGTACCTGAACATGTTTTGCATGCATCGATAGTTATCAAAGGGATTTCCAAAAATGAGCTACAGTCTCAATATTTTCCTATTGTGTCTGAGATGACACGAAATATTTTATAAAGGAAACCCTTCTAAATTATTTTCTAAATGGCGGGACGCGTATGTTAAACAAAGGGTATATATATAGTTATTTTCTTACACCAAACGTCCGCTACTTGTGCCGTGATGCGCGCATCGCACGACGACTTTGAAAAGATTTGGCATGCATTTCTTTCAGATGTTTTGATGAGTTTACGACGATGCGTACTATGTACATGTTATAATTTTGATGTATATCACGTTGGTTTTCGTATTGGACTTTGATATTGGTATTTTCACCATAACTCCGATGATTGCGTGATGCTTGATGGAGTTTTGATTTGAGTTATATACTCGTTTTTCATGCGGATGTATTGCGCTACGATATGTTTTATATATGTATGATTTCGGAGCCCCGACGACTTGATCATTTTACTGAAATGTTTTAGTATTTGAGGGGTTTAAATTTAAATTCGTGGACCGAATTTATTTAAGGGCGGAAGACTGTAACATTTCAGAAAAATAAAATATTATTTTAGAATTTAAATAATTAAAAGAATAAATTTCAGGAATATTATTAAGTGCAACGATTGGTTTTAACGGTATGGTATGATTATATACCGATAAATTGAGAAATATTTGGAAATTTATATCAATTATTGATTTTTAAAGAATTTATGAAAAATTTGGGAATTTTACAACTTAGTATACAATTAATTGTGTATGGATTATTACTAAACCCGATTAGTGTTTACTAATTTTCCATTAAGTATGATATGTGCATGACATGCAACAAATTATGTTGCAAATACTTGTTACATTTTTTGAAGCATGACTTCAAGTTTTCTTTTGTGCATGGCTACATATTGGTTTTCAAAAATGTGTTATAAAAAGAAAAGAAAAGGATAGAGAATAGAAAAGAAAAGAAAAGAAAAGAAAAAGGAAATGAATAAAGAATTTAGGTATGGGCAAGAGAGAGAGAGAGAGAGAGAGAGGGTGAGAGGGTGAGAGGGTGAGAGGGTGAGGGGTCTTCATTGACCATGGCTATTTTCTTCTTCTCTTCATTTCTTCATACTTCTTCTCCCTCTTCACTCTCATGGCTGCCCTCTCCCCCCCACTGTCACGACCTGAAATTTGGCACGTGACGACACTTAAACCACGGAACGTCTACAGGCGTAACGCAATTCAAGTAAGACGAAAACCCAGAAATCTAAACCATCAAAAGTAGTAAGTGATAAGAACATTGTTAAAAACTTTTGGGAATCTCAAGTAAAAATCTTTAAAGTCCAAATTTACTTTCTTTAAAATTTGGCAGCACCTCCTTTGTAAAAACTAGCCCCGAAACGGGTACAAACATAAGATAAAGTATAGTATCCCCAAACGGGAGCAAATCCACGACCAAAGACGGAAACAACCACCACAAGAAGATATACGACGCCATAGCGAAGAAAATGGACGATATAGAGTGAAAACAACATACAAGATAAAGCTACATAAAAAGGCCGGCTCACACGAGCACGACATCCAGATTCGCAAAATAATATACAATATCGTCCTCACATCTCGTCTCTAAGTCAATACATGAAAGTAGTAGATGGAGAGTACTAGATACAATAAGATATACAATGAGCATCATCAGATAACCGCAAAACCCATCTATAGCAAAACAGCTCACAGTCAGCCGTAGCGGTATCTGCTGCAAAAGATGATACGATAAGAAGAAGCCCTGCCGCAACTACTCTGATGGGCAACCTGTACAAACACTGTGGCACAATGGGGGTGAGTTACCAACTCGTAAATAGTAAATAACATCATGCAGGTAATCGCAGGTATGCACGTACTGCGATAATCTATCACATGCACCTGATAGTGTAATATAGCAATATGTATATGCAATAATCATGAAAGGTACTCTATCAGGTACTAATAATACATGAAGCAATGCATATCAAATGAATGCTGAGTATGGGATAAAACATATCATCTTCACCGAATCCTCATCGTGGCAAAACCAGTGTCCATCAACGACACTCCAAATCCCAATAACTCAGGCACCGCATCCTCAGATCGGCCCTCAAATCTGAAAGTCTCATGGAACCCGAGTGTCCAACATCGACACTCGAAAACATCATGAAAACTAGTGTCCAGCATCGACACGTAAATCCTCATATCACGGGCTCCGTCTGCGGGATCGGCCCGCGGGCTCTGATAGAACGGGTCGGCCTATATCCATCTCATAACTCCGGTCGGTATCCTCCAGATCTCCTCCGAGTCCAAATACTATCATCGGTAGGCAGTGCACCTCTCCTGCCAGGATCATCGGCTAATCCATCGACATCCCTTTCTTGCCCCGGGGTACCATACCGGGTCCGCCATGTACCCGCAAACGGCCACATCCACTCCTCGCATCGGGTTTCTAACACAAGTTTCAGAATCGAGAAAACTCATGGTGGACGCATCGAAATATCATATCAAGAGAAATCGGGTTTTTCAAATAATACATAATTTCATGAAATACCACGGTCCTGAAATCCAGAAAACAATCATATGAAATCCATATCTCAATACGTAAATCCATGAAATATAATATATGCAACATAAAACAGTAATATGAGCATATAAAGGAAAACCGCTATTTAAATGCATCAAGTTATTAAATATATCATGCGGTTTCCAATTTCTCCGAAATCCAATGCAACATCATATAAAAGTGAACATGTAGCTATAGCAAAGTATATGTGTAAGCATGTAGGTATGCAAGGCATATGTGTAAGCATATAGGTATGCAAGGCATATGTGTAAGCATGTAGGTATAAAAATGTATATGTGTATGCTGTATTTCATATGCACAATGGAATAAGAATCAATATCTCAATTGTTCCTAACCAATACAATATCACACATGTATGTGTGTTGTGCGTGTCATGGCAATTACCGACGGTTTGAGTGTAGCATACCATTAGTGCTCGTGCAACATGAACCGTCAATAATAGTGCAGTGTCCAATGGGTACAAGTCCAGGCTCAACAAGTGAAAATATGCAATGAAGTTCATGCACAATCTCTATGTACATATACTTATAATTAATAATCATATCATTGAATCTAGCCCAGACGCATAACGCCATGTGGGCGATTCCCTTGTAGATGTTAAATCTACTCACCGATGATCTTGGGCTAAGTAATGCCAACCACTTGCTTTCCTTTCTTCGCAGCGTCCGAAGTCCCCTCCTGCGATCCTAAAATCATATAACAACATATCAAGTTCATATTAGCAATCGACCAATAACACGCATAAACTACGTTTGACCGACGCACCAACTCCAAACAAACTCTCAAGTGTTCGTCTAGTGGCTAACGTGTGTAGCGACACTACGAAACCAACCCAAGAGCAACAGCTACACAAAGTACACGAACCGTGTCAGATAACATAACACGCGTAGTCGAAACACTAGAAACAAGCAAAGTGATCTTAGATTTTGTATACTGTCAAAACATAAAAATCAAGCAGTACCAAACACTTCTAAACAACTGCAGACAGCTACCCTACAAAACCCAAGCCCTAACTCCCCTAAATACCCGAGGTCGCCGGATTTCTGCCCATTGTTGCCGGCCAAAACCGATCCTATGGGCTTTGTGCTTCAGGTAAATACTTAGGGTCTCTGGTACAACACTACTACATTGCTAGATTTTCCATTTTACATTCGGGGTCACAGCAGATCACAGATATTCCATAATGATACTAAAAATACGATATGTGCACAAAACTATACTTTAAGTGTTCTAAACTGAAACTAATAAGCTACACAACATTACAACATCTATTTAACAGTTTAGAGGTTATACCTATCTACACTTTCTCAAAAGATCCTAGCTTTCCAAGCTCCAAGGGATCCTAGAGGCTAAAACATAACTTGGGAAGTGATTTGGTGGTGTTTGATGAATGTTTTGTAAGGTTTAGTGAAGGAAAGGTGAGGGTTTCAGTTTGAGAGAAGAGGAGAATGAAAATGATTGAGAATGAGAGAGAGAGTGAGATGATAATGAGAGAGTGAGGTGATAAGGATGAGAGGGTGAGTGTATCTTTACACTTACTCTCTCCCTCTCCTTCATCAATGCTTGCATTAAAGCCCTCATGACTCACCTTGCCACCTCTCCCAATCCAAAACACAAGGATAACTCTCACAACAAATATCTAAGGGCAGGGTTAATCAAGGCATGGATTTGTTTAAAGTGTCATGGACACTAAACAAGGTTAACACTAAACAACCCCCATGATAACATGCACAAGTGTGTGTAACCCAAAACAAATAATAATAAAATATTAATTAATCTAAATAAAACATTTGAATACTATTTTAGTGAACTTTTTACCAAAAACCCGCATTATCACTTAATTAACACTAATCGCATTCCAAGGTGTTACAATCTCCCCCCTTAAAGAAATTGTAACATTTCAAAAAAATAAAATATTATTTTTAGGAATTTTTATAATTAAATAATAAAATATTGAATATTTTAATAAGGAGGTATAATTAAATACCGATAAATGGGGAAAAATTTGAAAAAATTATGGAAATTATTAAAAAGAGGGTGTTTTATGTGAATTGTAAAAATTATGAGAGTTTATGATTTATTCGGTGCTAATCGCGATTAAAAATCGCTATTCGGGCTTTAAGCGGGTTTTGTGCAAAACATGTACCATATCATTTTAACACTTGTTACATTTTTCTTCATGGCATTTCTTCATGATTCATGCATGGCTATTTGTTTTGGGTTTACTATTGAGGAGAGAAAGAAATAAAAAGAAAAGAAAACAAAAGAAAAGAATAAAATATAGAAGCATGGGCAAGAGAGAGAAAGGTGAGGGTCAAACCTTAGTCATGGCTCATCTTCTCACTTCATTATTTTCATCTTTTCTTATTCATCTTCCTCTCAATGGCAGCACCTCCTTCATCCCCTCTTCAACCTCCACTAACACCATTAAAAATTCACCAAAACCCCATCTCCTCTTCACAAAAATTGTGCACAAGCCCTCAAGCTACATATTGGACCAAGAAAGTTTGCATTTTGGCACTGTAGAGAATTCATAGGTGCTAAATGAGGTAATACCTTCACACTTAGTGCAGTTTTCCATTCACTTTAAACCATTTACGTGTTTAGTTGTGATTTGGTGCGATTTAGTGAACTTTGGAATTTCCCAGAAGAGGTTATGTGGATTATTGAGTTGGGTTAGTGCTAATAAGCCTTATTGGTGACCTTAAACCCCCATAGATGATAAGAAACCAAGACCAACCCAACTGAAACCCAGAATACGGAAAAAACAGAACTTTCCTGTCGGTTTTGTGAGTTTTAGGGTGTGCAGGGAGATCTGGAATGAACCGGGACTTTTACTAGAAAAGTAAACAATACCAGAGGACTAGAATTGAACCTAGGAACCCCCTGTAGCAAGACGAACCCCATAGGAGCCCCAAGGGCCGGCGAGATCGGAATTTTAGGGGAGGGGCTCGACCACTTGGTGATGGTTAGGGCCCAGGTTGCTTCCATAGCTCATATACCCTATATACATCATCCTAGTGCTGTTTGCTCACATTGTTTTTACCTTAATCAAAATCTTGGACCACTTTCTCAAGTTGATGTTTTGATTTGAGTTATGGTTTTGCGTATTTTAAATTCTGGATTTTTGTATCTGTGCTTTATCTCGATCACGTGACGTTTGTACGTTTATATCGAGTGATATCGGGTTGATTTGCGGGAGTAGACCATAGGTTTTGACCTATGTGAGTTCCGCGTGTCGTTTTGGTTTCGATTTAGTTTTAATGCAATACGATACGTGTGACATGTAGGTACCCCCACGATGATTCGAGACAATGAAGAAGATGTTGGCGACATCGACATCGGCAAGTAAGATCAGGGTGAGTAGATTATATCTATGGGGGAAGTCGGGTGGATGGCGTATAGCACCCCTGCAGTTCGATGAATAGTATGATATATATATATATATATATATATATATATATATATATATATATATATGATATCTTTTATGTGTGACATGGATTTTCAGGATATGATTAGGTGTTCAATGGTTAGTTTAGGGTTATTAGAAGTGAACTAGTATGGCTACTTAGTCGCGATCCCTAGAATAGGTTTACGCTCACACGCACACACATGCTTACTGTTATACTTGTGCGTATTTGGGAAGAGATATATATATACACACACACACACACACAGGTATGGGACAGTGTATATATATATATATACTCGTATACCTACACTTGGATGATGAGGATAGTGGATGATATTTGGAGATGAGTCGATGACATTGGGCATGATGCCATGAGATCGGTGATATGATGTGGTTCGTATTTTGAGATACGACATGAGATTTTAGCGGGCCTTTGGACGTGTGTTTTCATACACGCACGCGCGCGCACACACACACACACATATATAGATGTTATCAGTTTGTACTAGACTTAGATCAGTACCCCTGTTCATGAGATATGATGATAAGGATACCAGATAATTGATGAGATAAATGTGATATTTGACCCGTACCCAGGTTTGGGGATGCCGTACGACGGATTTATGTACGAGCTATATATTGATGATTGATCCGCACTCTTGACTCAAGGATGTCATATTGTATACCGTATCGTATGTGATACTATTGAGGCGGGATCACCGACTATTATATATATATATAAATATATATATATATATATCGACTCAGATTTAGGTGGTTTCCATACCCTTCGATTAGCTTGTTAGTTAGATCTGTAGTTACTTATAGATGTTAGACTAGACCCGAGTCATACCTATTTTCAAAACTAACGAATCGTGAGTATTTTAAAGACAGGCTAAGGGATTCTACGAATATTTTCAAAAGACACATCTTTTCTTAAAAACACCGTAGCCCTTATTTTTCTAAAAACCCCGATTCGTCTTATTTCAAATGGCATAACTGTATGACATTTACATATTGATGTAGATTCTTCACTGTTGCGTTTATTGTTCGATTTCCGCATTTCTTACTATTTGCATCGCATTGCATGTGTAAATGTGTTTATTGTTATATTAAACCCTTGCTGTCAGGACACTAGCACCATTATCGATGATGCGTATGTTCCGCACACACCTGCTTGCCGGCTCACACACTTCATCATCGATAATTGCCATGTCACTACACAGTAGGATTGTTGCATCAGGATATGACCCCCTTGTATGACATACTTGCGGATATACCTACTTGTACATCCATATTGGCGCATATGCATATTCTACACTCATACTTGCGTGCACACATATTGTACACCCATACTTGCTTACATACGTATTTGCACATACATAGATGACTCTGGCTTTATTTTGGAGATTTGGGGAACCGCAAGATACATTTTAAAACTGGATTCATTTAAAAAGAGCGGTTTTCCCCTCGATGTGTGCATACTACTGTTTTATGTTGCATGATATACGGATATGCTTATATTTCTATCATATGTTGCATACATCATGCTTTATGATTTTACGCATTGAGATATGCCGTTTTCATGAGATTTCTGGATTTGAGAACCGTGGTCATTTTAAAAGAATGTATGCGTTGTTTAAAAACCTGGTTTCTCTTGATATGATATTTCAGTGTGCCCACTATGAGTTTTATCGGTTCTGATGTATATATATACCCCATGCGAGGAGGAGTCATGAGCCGTGTGCGGGTACATGGTGGGGCTCGGTATGGTACCCTGGGGCAAGAAAGGGATGCTGTGTATACAGACGGTGAGCCTGGCAGAGGGACTACTACCTACCGGTGATAGTATTTGGGCTCGGCGGATATCCGGAGGATACCGACCGGAGTCGAGAGATGATATGGGCCGATCCGGACCGACGGAGCCCGTGGGCCGATCCGGACTGACGGAGCTCGATATATGAGGATTTATGTGCCGATGCTAGGCACGGGTTTCATGATGTTTTCGAGTGTCGATGCTAGACACTCAGGTTCCATGATTTGATGTGTCACGAGGGACACACGTTGATTTATATTCTCATACCTTCATGCATATGCTTTATGATATTTATATGCTTGATGTTTTGTGTCATTAGGTGACACGTGGATGAGATCCACATACATATAGACATTGATTACATAGTTGGATGATATCCACGTATTTAGATTTTATGATATAGTTGACACTGATTTCATGTTGATTACATTGATCACACCTCATATTTATGATATGTTGCTACCTGAGGCACTGACACGAGAACTTGGTATTACACTGATGTATAGATGTTTACCCTTACCACCTTATCATGCTTCAGACTTTATCATTCGAGTATATATATTACTGATCGTATTGACCTAGGATTGTGTCATACATACGATTTCTGCTCTGTGATGTTTTCTACTCACGAGTTGGCAACTCACCCCCGTTGTGCCATAGTTTCTTGCAGGTTTTGCCATAAAGGTTTCATTACGGCTTTGCTGGCACACTGCTTCCTTTACGGGTGATTTGCTTTGGTAGGTGGGTTCTTTTGCATCAGAACCACCATTGTATATGTATTATTCAGTTGTACCTAGTAAAATTCATCAACCAGACATGTATATTTATTTCAGACTTAGAAACCAGTTGTGTATTATTTCGACCTTAGAGTCGCGCGTTGTAGTATTATGGTTTCTTGCTGTTTTGAGTTTCCTTTTCAGTTTTGATCCTCGCCCTTCGGCGTTGTATACTATATTGCTTGCGCGGTTGTGACCGTCGATTGACGAAGAGCTAGCTCCCGCTTGGGGATGCCTTTTATCATTGTGTATATATTATTCATGTGGTACCCCGTTCGGGGCCAGTATTTACAAAGGAAACTCTGCCGAATATTTCTGAAAAGACTTGGGATTTTAAGAATGCATATTCGGTTTACTTATTTAAAAACCTTGTTTTTAAAACATGTTTTCTTCACTTCTTTAAAACTATTTTTCTTTCATTTATTATCTAAAATGGTTTTAGATTTCTGGGCTTTTGGCTTACTTGAATTAGATGGGGTCCTATAGGTTTCATATGATTCAAGTGCCAGTCACGCGCCATTTCGGGTTGTGACAGAAATTCGTCCCCGAATTTAAAATTCTTACTATGCGTACCTTCAAGGAGACGAGGGAAAACTTCTGCATCTCGTTCGCAGCCTCCCAAGTGATCTCCTCACTAGGCGGCTACGCCAAAGAACCTTCACAGATGGCAAGACCTTTGACTGAAGTTTCTCCACCTGCCGATCCACTATAACTATCGGCTGTTTGGTGAACGAAAGTTTGCGTCCAAATTGAATGGTCTGGTGCTAAATCATATGAGAAGGGTCATGAAGGAATTTGCGAAGTATCGACACAAGGAATACGGGGTGAATATCCGGAAATCTGGGCGGAAGTGCCAATGATAGGCAACGATACTAACTCGCTTGAGGATCTCAAAATGACCTAAAATTCTGGGACTAAGTTTCCCTTCATCAGAGAAATCCGTAGGAATACATGATCCCACACTGTGAACTCAGGCCTGCGACGACGACGGTCGGCATAGGACTTCTGTCTGCTCTGGGCTGCTCTCATCCTGTCCTGAATCAACTGGATCTTCTCCGTAGTCTCTTGAACTAGCTGGGGTCCAAAAATCCTGCTCTCGCTGAGTCGGTCTAACAGACTTGCGATCGACACCATCTACCATACAAAGCCTAAAAAGGTGCCATCTGAATCGTCTCCTGATAACTGTTATTGCAGGAGAATTCTATCAATGGCAAGTGATGATCCTAACTGCCAACAAAATTAAGTACGCATGCTCGAAGCATATCCTCCAGAGTCTGTATAGTCCGCTCTGAATGACCATCGGTCTATGGATGGAAAGCGGTGCTAAAGATCAAACAGGTACACAAGGCTTCCTGAAACTTCTGCCAAAGACGACTAGTGAACCGGGTGACTCTATTGGATACAATGCATGAAGGAACTCCGTGCAAATGCACAAACTTATCGATGTACAATTGAGCATACTGAGCATAACCGAAAGTGGTCTTCACTGGAAGAAAGTGAGCCACTTTCATTAACTGTACAACAATCACCCAAATGGAGTCATACCCTTAACTAGACCTAGGTAGACTCACAACGAAATCCATGGAGATCTGTTCCCATTCCCACTCTGGAACGGTTAAAGATTGCAACTCTCCTGCCGGTCTCAAATGCTCAACCTTAGCTCGCTGACAAATCAGGCACTTCAAAACGAAATCTAAAACATCACTCTTCATTCCTGCCCACCCGTAATTATCTCTCAATTCACATTACATTTTAGTGGAACTTGGGTGAACACTGAAAGCTGACTGATGTCCCTGCTCTATGATCTCGCGTCTCTACCCATCAGTATCAGGTACACACAAATGAGTCCCTAAACGTAGCACACCCTGGTCATTGATCAAGAACTCCGAATCTCTACCCTGCCGAACATGCTCAAGAATCTCAGACAAAGAATCTCAGACAAACGGGCATCGGCGGGCTGTGCCTCACGAAAATAATTAAGTAGAAGTGGACGGGCGCGGACATGAGCAAGCTGTCCCCCAGTGGAGGTGAACTTAAACTGTACTCAGCTATCGCACAAGAACTGTAAATCTGCAGAAGACTGTCTCTGAACTGCGCTCATCTGGTACAAGCTAACCCCCGGGGCTACGACTCAAAGCATCAGCTACCACAATAGCCTTGCCCCAGGTAATAAAGGATCTCACAATCATAATCCAACAAAAGCTCCATCCAACGGTGCTGTCTCAAACTCAGATCCCGCTGCAAGAAGATTAAGCTCTGGTGGTCTGTAAAAATCTGACACAACTCTCCGTATAAGTAGTGCCTCCAAATCTTCAGCACAAGACCACCGCGGCCATCTCAAGATCATGAGTGGGATAATCCTGCTCGTGCTTCTTCAACTGTTGGGAAGCATAAGCGATAACTCTATCATGCTGCATCAAAAAACAACCGAGCCCTACTCGCGAAACATCACAATAAACGACAAAGTCACCCGATCCAGAAGGCAAAGATAAAACTTGTGCAGTCGTCAACCGAGTCTTCAACTGCTGAAAACTCAGCTCGCATGCCTCAGTACAAAGAAAAGGAACCCCCTTCCTAGTCAGTCCGGTCAGCGGTGCAGCGATACTCTAGAAGTCCTGCACGAAACGGCGGTAAAAACCGGCTAAGCCCAAAAAGCTACGGACCTCTGTCATTGATACAGGCCTGGGCCAAAGCTGTACGGCCTCGATCTTCCTCGGGTCCATACGAATACCGTCTCCCATAACCACATGACCTAGGAAGTCAACACTATCAATCCAGAAGAAACACTTCGAGAATTTAGCAAACAACTGGTGCTCTTTCAATGTCTGCAAAGCCATCCTCAAATGCTGCTCATGTTCCTCTCGACTCTTGGAATAGACCAGAATGCCATCAATAAGACAATAATAAACTGGTCGAGGAACGACCTGAAAAATTTGGTTCATCACATCCATGAATGTTGCTGGGGCATTGGTGAGTCCAAACGACATCACCAAAAATTCATAATGCCCGTAGCGCGTACTAAAAGCAGTCTTCGGAATGTCATCATTCCGAACCTGCAACTGATGATGACATGATCACAAATCAAACTTAGAAAAAAAGTTCCGCACCCTGGGGCTGATCAAAGAAATCGTCAATGCGAGGTAAATGATACCTATTCCGCACCGTAACTCGGTTCAATTGACGATCAATCAATACACAACCTCAAACTACCGTCCTTCTTCTTGATGGATAGAACAAGAGCTCCCCAAAGCGAAACACTCGGATATACAAGTCCCCCCTAACAAGCAACTCTTGCAGCTAATCCATAAGCTCCCTAAGCTCCGCCGACTCATCTGGAACAACGTCGGAAAAACTCTCGCACGATAGGAACCCAGTCCAACGAATCTACTGTGGCTCTGGTATCACGAATGGAAGCTAAGAATCCTCGACATCCTCTCCTCAAAAGCTGACTAACGAAAAAAGCTGAAATCAAGCTGTGAGGGGCTACACCACGGTCCCCCTGCACAACAAGAACTGACTCGCCGGGAAAACAGAACCTGACTGTCTTCTCACGGAAGTCCACAGACGCATAGTACGTAGCTAACCAGTCCATGCCTAGGAGAACGTCAAAGTCCAACATATCTAGAAGGATCAAATCGACGGACGAATCTCTATCTCCTATCCGATTGGCACATGACCGAAACACGTGTCGCGCAACAAAAGAATCGCTAACATGAGTAATCACAACAAACGTCTGATCTAGCATACACGAATCTCGGCCCAACCTCGGCACGAAGTGTGTAGAACAAACGAGTGCATAGATCCCGAATTAAACAATCATGTGCATCAAAAGAACATACGAAAAAGAATACCTGAAACCACTACATGGGACGCCTGCGCGTCTCGATGAGTAGAAGCAAATGCTCGTGCCTGCCCTCTACCTGTAACTGGCTGTACTTCTCCTTTGCCATCCTGTTCTCTCTGAACAATCCCTCCGCGACCACGACCTCTCTGAGACGCGGACCATCAACAGGCGCAAAAGGCGATTCTCCCTGAGGTGAAGGTGTTAAGGTAACATTTGGTACGTCTGCCCTTCTCTGGCGTACCACGGAACAATTTCTAATGATGTGATGGAAACTCCCGCACCGGAAACATCCATACGATGGCTGCTGACCCTCCTGGGGATAAGAGCTAAACAACTGACCTCGTCCTAAGCCTCTGCTACTCTCGCGACCTGAACGAAATCTGTCACGACATCTAAACATCTGTCTCTAGGCTGATACACCTATACGAGCCTTCCTTAGTCCTGGAACTTCCAAAGTCTCGGGAAGACGCTCTTCATCTAATAGGGCTGCGTCCACTGCTGCTGTATACGTGACACAATGCTGTGTACTAATAGCAAAGAATAACTGGGTAACAAGAGTGACAACAATGCTGTGTGTTGATAGCAAGGAATAACTGGGTAACAGGGGTGGCAACCTCCTGTCGATGCGCTCGAATAGCCTCAACCAATGATCCCATCATCTGGCGTAAATCCTGCATATCTGCCTCTAGCCTAGCGATACGATCTATCGAAGGCGGATCAATCTACTCCTGTACAGCGAGCATACCGTACTGGTTAGTCCTCGTCTCAGACGAGCCAACTCTGACCTCGGCTCTCACTGCCTCTCTCTGAGCCCTCGTAGTCTTCGGCGACATAATGGCTAGAAATGGAAACAGGATCCGATAAGATCACGGAAATCGAATCACCAGGATAGATTTAATCATGGAAGGAATTTCAAGCAATAAGTACTAAGATCACTTAGGCGGAGTACCGTGTCGTAAGTATGCCGTGGACATACACACGCTACGTCACTCTGCTTATGCTACCTACTCCATCATACCAAGGTCATCCTACACTCCGAAAGGTAAAACATAGAGCTCTGATACCAACTTTGTCACGACCCGAAATTTGGCACGTGACGACACTTAAACCACATAACGTCTACAGGCGTAATGCAATTCAAGTAAGACGAAAACCCAGAAATCTAAACCATCAAAAGTAGTAAATGATAAGAACATTGTTAAAAGCTTTTGGGAATCTCAAGTAAAAATCTTTAAAGTCCAAATTTACTTTCTCTAAAATTTGGCAGCACCTCCTTTGTAAAAACTAGCCCCGAAACGGGTACAAACATAAGATAAAGTATAACATCCCCAAACGGGAGCAAATCCATGCCCAAACGCGGAACAACCACCACAAGAAGATATACGATGCCGTAGCGAAGAAAATGGACGATATAGAGTGAAAACAACGTAAAATATAAAGCTGCATAAAAAGGCCGGCTCACACGAGCACGACACCCAGATTCACAAAATAATATGCAATATCGTCCTGACATCTCATCTCTAAGTCAATACATGAAAGTAGTAGATGGAGAGTACTAGATACAATAAGATATACAATGAGCATCATCAGATAACCGAAAAACCCACCTATAGCAAAACTGCTCACAGTCAGCCGTAGCGGTATCCGCTGCAAAAGATGATACGATAAGAAGAAGCCCTGCCGCAACTACTCTGATGGGAAACCTGCACAAACATTGTGGCACAACGGGGGTGAGTTGCCAACTCGTGAATAGTAAATAACATAATGCAGGTAATCGCAGGTATGCACGTACTGCGATAATATATCACATGCAACTGATAGTATAATATGGCAATATGTATATGCAATAATCATGAAAGGTACTCTATCAGGTACTACTAATACATGAAGCAATGCATATCAAATGAATGCTGAGTATGGGATAAAACATATCATCTTCATCGAATCCTCATCGTGGCAAACCCAGTGTCCATCAACGACACTCCAAATCCCAATACATCAGGCACCGCATCCTCAGATCGGCCCTCAAATCTGTAAGTCTCATGGAACCTGAGTGTCCAACATCGACACTCGAAAACATCATGAAAACTAGTTTCCAACATCGATACGTAAATCCTCATATCATGGGCTCCGTCCGCGGGATCGGCCCGCGGCCTCCGGCAGAACGGGTCGGCCTATATCCATCTCATAACTCCGGTCGGTATCCGCCAGATCTCCGCCGAGTTCAAATACTATCATCGGTAGGCAGTGCACCTCCCCTGCCAGGCTCATCGGCTAATCCATCGATATCCCTTTCTTGCCCCGGGGTACCATACCGGGTCCACCATGTACCCACAAACGGCCATATCCACTCCTCGTATTGGGTTTCTAACACAAGTCTCATAACCAAGAAAACTCATGGTGGACGCATCGAAATATCATATTAAGAGAAACCGGGTTTTTCAAACAATACATAATTTCATGAAATACCACGGTCCTCAAATCCAGAAAACAATCATATGAAATCCATATCTCAATGTGTAAATCTATGAAATATAATATATGCAACATAAAACAGTAATATGAGAAGGTGAACATATAGCTATAGCAAGGTATATGTGTAAGCATGTAGGTATGCAAGGCATATGTGTAAGCATGTAGGTATGCAAGGCATATGTGTAAGCATGTAGGTATGCAAGGCATATGTGTAAGCATGTAGGTTTAGCAAGGTATATGTGTATGCTGTATTTCATATGCACAATGGAATAAGAATCAATGTCTCAATTGTTCCTAACCAATACAATATCACACATGTATGTGTGTTGTGCGTGTCATGGCAATTACCGACGGTTTGAGTGTAGCATACCATTAGTGCTCGTGCAACATGAACCGTCAATAATAGTGCAGTGTCCAATGGGTACAAGTCCAGGCACAACAAGTGAAAATATGCAATGAAGTTCATGCACAATCTCTATGTACATATACTTATAATTAATAATCATATCATTGAATCTAGCTCAGACGCATAACGCCATGTGGGCGATTCCCCTGTAGATGTTAAATCTACTCACCGATGATCTTGGGCTAAGTAAAGCCAACCACTTGCTTTCCTTTCTTCGCAGCGTCCGAAGTCCCCGCCTGCGACCCTAAAATCATATAAAAACATAACAAGTTCACATTAGCAATCGACCAATAACACGTACAAACTACGTTTGACCGACGCACCAACTCCAAACAAACTCTCAAGTGTTCGTCTAGTGGCTAACGTGCGTAGCGACACTACGAAACCAACCCAAGAGCAACAGCTACACAAAGTACACGAACCGTGTCAGATAACATAACACGCGTAGTCGAAACACTAGAAACAAGCAAAGTGATCCTAGATTTTGTATACTGTCAAAACATAAAAATCAAGCAGTACCAAACACTTCTAAACAACTGCAGACAGCTACCCTACAAAACCTAAGCCCTAACTCCCCTAAATACCCGAGGTCGCCGGATTTCTTCCCATTGTCGCCGGCCCAAACTGATCCTATGGGGTTCGTGCTTCAGGTAAATGCTTAGGGTCTCTGGTACAACACTACTATATTGCTAGATTTTCCAGTATACACTTGGGGTCACAGCAGATCACAAATATCCTATAATGACACTAAAAATACGATATGTGCACAAAACTATACTTTAAGTGTTCTAAACTGAAACTAATAAGATACACAACATTATAACATCTATTTAACAGTTTAGAGGTTATACCTATCCACACTTGCTCAAAAGATCCTAGCTTTCCAAGCTCCAAGGGATCCTAGAGGCTAAAACATAACTTGGGAAGTGATTTGGTGGTGTTTGATGAAGGTTTTGTAAGGTTTAGTGAAGGAAAGGTGAGGGTTTCAGTTTGAGAGAAAAGGAGAATGAAAATGAGAGAGAGTGAGATGATAATGAGAGAGTGAGGTGATAAGGATGAGAGGGTGAGTGTATCCTTACACTTACTCTCTCCCTCTCCTTCATCAATGCTTGCATTAAAGCCCTCATGACTCACCTTGCCACCTCTCCCAATCCAAAACACACGGATAACTCTCACAACAAATACCTAAGGGCAAGGTTAATCAAGGCAACCTAGAAGCTAACCCCAAGACCCGAGACCTCAACCATCATCTTTGGCCGCAAATTAACTCTTTCTGGCTGCAAATTGCGGCCAGGGTAGGGGTGAATGGCTTCGTGTTTGATCCATGGCTCCATTTTCAGTAAAATAGACCCTCCACATATGCAAAATTGGTTAATTTCACCTGGAACAAAATCTGGAAGTGTTTTCTTATGTTGCTACTTTGGTTTTGTGACTATTTATGACTTAGATTTTAGTATTTGGGTTTTGACTCGGTGGTGTGACGTTTGCACGTCAATCTCGAGGGTTGTTTGGATATTCTTGCATGCGTAGACCATAGGTTTTAACCTATGTGCGATTCGTGTGCCGTTTTGGTTTTCTTGTGCAATTCCGTTTACGATGCTATGTGTTTATATATGTAGGCACCCTCACGTGGACTTCGGACGACGAGGAAGAGAATGGCGACATCGACTTCGGCAAGTAAGGATCAAGGTGAGTAGATTTATATCTACGGGGGAAGTCGGGTAGATGGCGTATAGCACCCCCACAATTTCGTAGGATATGATGTGTGTATATGTATATATATGTGTGTGTGTGTGTATGTGTGTGTGTGTGTGTGTGTGTGTGTGTTAGTTATTGCGAGATATAAATACTTAGCAAGAAAGGCTTTAGGAGACCACGGATTGGATTTAGTGTAATTTGGATGAAAGTGCTTTTAGTTAGTTTCTTAGTCGCGAACCCTAGAATAAGGTTGACACACACACACACATGCACACATGTGTCTTTGGTGTATATGATTATATGTATATATATATGTGTGTGTGTGTGTGTGTGGATGTGTTGATACACACACACACACACACACGTATACGCGGTTGATGAGGATAGTATATGATACTTGGAGATAAGTCGATATGATCGGGCATGATGCCGTGAGATCGGTTATGTGATTTGGGTCGTGTTATGAGATACGACATGATATTATAGCGGATCGTTGGGCGATGTGTTTCATACATACGCGGATGTATGTTGATGGTATCGGAATGTACTAGACTTTAGATCAATACCCTTAGTTCATGATATTATGATAATGATGCCTTATGATAATGAGATATATGTGATATTTGACCCGTACCCCGAATTGGGATGCCGTACGATGGATTTTACTATACGAAGTATAAATATGATGATTAATCCACACTTTTGATTTGAGGATGTCGTATTATATATTTTATCGTACGTGATGCTATTGAGGCGGGATCACCGACTACTAGATATATCGAATCGGACTTAGGTGGATTTCCTTACCCTTTTCGATTAGTCTCTTAGTTTAGTCCTGTAGTTATCAGGTAGATGTTAGACTGGGCTCGAGTTATACATATTTTCAAACTAACGAATCATGAGTATTTTAAAGACAGGCCGAGGGGTACTATGGATATTTCAAAGGATGTACCTTTTCTTAAAAACATCGTAGCCCCTATTTTCTAAAAACCACAATTCATGCTATTTCAAATGCCAAAATTATATGACTCGTACAGATAAATGTATATTCTTATATGTTGCGTTTACTATTCATTTTCCATATATTCTTGCTGTTCGCATCGCATTACATGCTTAAATGTGTTTTCATAAGTTATTATGAACCCATGCTGTCAGGACACCAGCACTATTACCGATGATGCGTATGCTCCATGTACACCTTCTTGCCGGCTCACACACATCATCATCAGTAATTTTCATGTCACGTACACATTAGAAAACACTACTTCATTGGTATAAATTTCTAGCTGATAGTTTCGACATAGTACTAGTGCACTTGCTTTCAGATGCTAGCTTAGACATTGCATTTATTACTATGATATTTCATGCATATGTATATTCATTGGTCATGCAATATTATGGGGCTTTATGCCGGTATTCACTGTTTATCGACTCTTGATTATGGGATTCAGATTTTCCATGAGATTTCTGGATTTGGAGAAACCGTAAGGATTATATAAACTCATTATCATTTCTAAAAATAGAAATTGCGGTTTTCTTATGATATGATGTGAGATATGTCCACAATGAGTTTTCTCGGCCCTTGAGCAGTATCATACACCTGATTCGAGGAGGAGGATGAACCGTCTGCGGGTGCATGGTGGACCCGGTGCGGTACCCCGGGGCAATATGGTCGTAGATGACGGCGTTGAGCCCGGCAGGGGAGCACTACCAACCAGTTATATGTGACGCGGAGGATATCCGGAGGATACCGACGTAGTCGTGAGATTTGATGATTTGGGCCAGTCCGGATTGCCGGAGCCCGGGGCCAGTCCGGATTGCCGGAGCCCGAGATATTGAGATTGATGATATGGGCCAGTCCGGATTGTCGGAGCCCGAGATATTGAGATTGATGATATGGGCCAGTCCGGATTGTCGGAGCCAGAGATATTGAGACATTGAGATTTTATGATATGGGCCAGTCCGGATTGCCGGAGCCCGAGATATCGAGATATTTAGATATATGTTTTGTGTCGATGCTTGACACAGATTCTCTGTTGATTTCATTGATGATACTTCGGGTTTTATACAGAATCTCACTGAGATAAGAAAACAGTTTTCTCATTCATGATGTATTCTGCTTTCATTTTTAGTGCATCCGTACATCATATATGTGACATGTTGCTACCTGAGGCACTGACGCGAGCACTTGATATTACACTTATGTTTAGGTGTTTCAGGTTATATTATATTGAGGATATTATTATTGTATGACCTAGGATAGAGTCATACATGCGATTTCTGCTCAGTGATGTCTTCTACTCACGAGTTGGCAACTCACCCCCGTTGTGCTACAGTTTCTTGCAGGTTCTGCCGTATAGGTTTTGTTGCGGCTTGCTGGCACACTGCTTCCTTTTGGGTGATTGCTTTGTAGGTGGGTTCACTTGTATCGTGACCACCGTAGTATTTGTATTTATTTCAGTTGTACGTAGTAACTCCATCAACCAGACTTGTATATTTTGATAGACTAGAAAACCAGTTGTATATTCTTTTGGCCTTAGAGTCGCGCGCTTGTATTATTATGATTCTTCTTCGGTTTTCTTGATGATGATAGTTTTCTTTCTGAGTTTTGATCCTCGCCCTTCGGCATTATATATTATATTGTTGTTTCCGCCAATTGGCGAAGAGCTAGCTCCTGCTTGGGGATGCCTTTATATTATGCATGTTTGTACCCGTTTGGGGCCAGTATTTATAAAGGAAACTCTGCCGAAATTTTTGGAAAGGACTTGATGTTTTTAAAATGCTTACTACGACTTTAAAAGTGATTTATATGCAAAATTTTAAATAAGTTTTCCTTTTCCTTCTTTTCAAATGGTTTAGATTTCTGGGCTTTTGGATTACTTGAGTCAGGTGGGGTCCTATAGACTTCACATGATTCAAGTGCCAGTCACATGCTATTTCGGATCGTTACACGTATACACTAGTCTACTCCGGAATATCGATGCCCAGTCTCGATACTCTTTCGACTAAGGACATTTAATCATGTGCTTATAGATTACCAGCTCCCACTTATATGATCGCCATCATAATGCTGATAGTCAAGTAAGAATCCTATGGGCTTTATCATTACGTATTTAGCAGCACGTAATAAAATGTATACACATAATGATAAAGATAAACCAGATAGTATACTATCATCTCGAGCAAGACCGTTATACCCGTATAGGTCTCCCCTCAATTACCATAATTGCTTTCCTGCAATTATAATAATTGCCTTGAGAGCACTATATCCAACAATCTCCTACTCACACTTAAGGCCAATTATAGCAGTATCGCATACTCACAACTCTATGCGCTATCGAATACCCAACTTCTCTACTAATCGGTTTCTCAAATCTTGTTTGAGAAACTTCCGTGTTTGAGAAATAGTCTCAGTGAGTGGATCCGCTCTAATGTTTCTAACTGTATCTCTTTAAATATCTACTTCACGGAGATCAACTTATAAGTCTATGTTGCACACTTTACGGGTTTTGTAGAGAGACAGAATTTTCAAAAATCAATTTTGAAGTATGCAACAAAGACTATAACCCAAGAACTACTACAAGCCCTAATAGCAAAACTTCTTAGATGTTTATCTACTATGATAGAAATATTATACCGATAGATTTGTGTCCTTCGGGTCTTCACTCCTCTTCTTAAGCTCTTTTGAGGTCCTTGATCAAGCTTGGTCATCGGCTTCCTCGATCCTAGATGATCCACCTTAAAGTTCTTAATTTAAGCTTCTACTTCCAAAAGGAAGAAACTAAACTAACCAGTTTGCTAATCTAGTTTGTTTAGTTGATGTGGAGATGGTTAGTTGTATTTTTCTATCTCAAAACCCCATGGCTCTCAACACATGAGAATGTTTAGGGTTGAGGAGGAAGATAAATGCAAGAGAGGAGAGAGAATGACAAGGTAAGAATGAATTGAAGAATGGCTAAAACTCAAAAGATATCAAGCATTTTTCTTTCATTAAAAATACTAGCCATACTTGAATAGTATTTACAAATGAATAAATAAATACAATAGCTATGCTTCATGCCATGCTTGAAGCCACCTCACCCCTCCATCTCATTTTCTATTTTTAATAAATAGAAAAATACATGATGAGGTGTCATCTTCTAGTTTGTATAAATACAAAATATATTCTATCGTATATATATACCCGTATTCGTATCAAAATACGAATACCTAAGAGATAGAATAATACTACCAATATAATACTAGCATTAAATCAATATCTGATTTAACAAACCAGCTTAATTCTAAGCCCGCTAGTATTATAATCCGTCCGATTAAATTCTGCGCAACTAGTACACGTAATTAACCGGAACCCTGCACATATAAACATACGGCCTCTACATCGTTTCTCCTGAACCAGGGAAACCCTCTGTGTGGGACTCTAAAGACTCGACAGTACGTTGGCAATGAGTTTAACCACAAGCGCGTCAGCGGTACTAGCTGTACGTAACGGCTACCCAGGTAGCTGTCGAAAAGAAGGCTGACGAGCAAACTCATCTGAAACTCTACTGAGCCTAATCGTGACAATATCCATACAGACCGGTATGTTCGTCTGAGAGTATCGCATACCGAGTTTAGGGGGAAGTTAACATAAGACCCCTACTAACTGTAAGTCTACGCTAGCGTCCCGGCAGTCTACAGACGCCAAATGCGGAACAAAAACTATTAACTTGGCGCTATCGTATACTTTAACCCGGATCTGCCATTATTGCTAAACTAACAAACTGTAAAGAGTGTAGAATGGTTATACCGAACGATCCGAGTCCTTCGTTCTTCAACCATCATCCCATGCTCCGTTGCGGCTGCTCCGATCTCTTCGAACACCGATTCCTTCGTCGAGGTGGCACCACGTCGACGATTCTTTAAACGGGCTCCCGCCTCTGACTCGAGGCAACTCGATCGTCAAGTTTGCTAAAAGAGACGACCAAGATTGATGCAGAGAATGAGTAGATGACTTTGTCTCACTTCGTCCAAATCCGTGGACGATCGGTTAATGAAGTTGCCGAGGGAATCGGGTGATGGAATGAAATGGACTGTGAAATTCCATACACCCCAAAACTATCATATCTTTTCTACAATGAAACATCAAGTGAGAGTGTGTCTCATGAGAGAGAGAGGAGGCTTAACATATATAAAGGAGGAGAGTGAGTGTAGGAGCAAAGGGTGAGTATAAGAAAGCTTCTCACTCAAAAGATCAAGAAGAAATATCCTTAGCTAAACAAAACTCATTAATGAAAACCATGAGTCACTTAAACACCTCATCATGCCTTTAATGAAACTATTAATGCACTAATGAGTCATGAAGCCACTTCATCACTTCTAGAAGCTTCTAGAATGATGACTCACTCCATCTGAAGAAAAGATAAATCCGTCTTTAACAGAATGTTAAAAGACGGCTGATAGAAAACTGGAAACTGGCAACTTCCAAAAGTGATCCTGAAACGAATTTCAGGACAACCCCGAAACTGTATAAATATACCCGCATTTGTATTACGACCGAATACAAATGCAACTGAGACAAAGATATTATACCTACTCAATATAATACTCGGATCCGGCTTAAACCAAAGCCGACCAGTATCATCTGTCCGAAAATCGACACGTGCGTAAACGCACGTGCATTTTCCGAACCCTGCCATAAAACCATACGGCCTCTACAACGTTTCGCCCGAACTTGGGAAACTGTCTGTGGGGGACTCTAACGACTCGTCAGTACCCTGGCAGTGGGTTTAACCACAAACCGTCAGCGGCACTAGCTATGCATAACGGCTGCCCACGGACTGACCTCAAGGGTGGCCGAGGAGCGAACTCAAGGGAGACCGATGAGCGAACTCCTCCGAAAACCCTACTGAGCCTAACAGTGACAATGTATATACAGTCCGGTCCGTTCGTCAATGAGTATCGCATATCTGCCTAGGGGGCTAGTAACGTCAGACCCCCAGAAGCAGTATAAGTCGTGTCGGAGTGAAGCCCAATTACACCCTGAGATACTACTGGAGTACCTACCAGTAAATCTCCTGCCACGGCCGTGGGCTTTGTGTAATGGCTCTCCTAAACACAGCACGATCTCGCCCCCAATACCGGGAGAGACGAATCCCCTGCCGATCCGCTCACGTGCCTCCATATGGCTCGGGACTGTACCCAAAAGCTACCTGTTTGCACGACTCCTTTGAGCCGTGGTAGGGTAGAAATCAAAGCACAGTGGGAACTCACACGAGACAAATGACGACCTCAGGTCGATGAACTAACCTGTACACATGTCACCAGGGAACTGCTATCTGACGATAGATATAATACTAACTAGCAGATTCCCGGCGAGTCCTGTCCGGTGTACTCATAACCCAATGAGCACCTGTATACATCTTAGGTGATCCAACTACACCAGTGGCTTGTGAGACCGGCCACCGCCCCTCGTCGGGGTCTCGACTGTATACACTAGTCTACTCCGGAGTATCGATGCCCTGTCTCGAAACTCCCACGACTAGGGACCACAATTAAGGATATGCATATAAACTACCCAACTCTCACGTATATGATCGCCATCATACTGTTGGTAGTAAAGCAAGATCCTAAGGGCTCTATCAAAGTGTAACATGCAATCAGTCACCTGAACATGTACACGACTGATAAAGGCAAACCAGATAGCATACTATCATCCCGAGTAAGACTGTGCTCCCGGGATAGGTCCTCCGCAATCATTGCAATCACGTACCTGCGATCCAATAATTGACTATGAGGGCACTATCTCCAACAATCTCCCACTTGCACTCAAGGCTAATATTGCGATGTCGACTACTCACAGCCCGTGTGAAACCGAACATCCAACTCCTCTACTAATCAGTTTCACAAAGCCCGTTTGTAAAACTATTGTGTTCGAGAAATAGCCTCAGTGAGTGGATCCGCCTAGAAGTATCTTTCTATATCTCTCTTAATCTCAAGTTCGCGGAGAAAACCATCTCCCGAATTGAGTAATACCTGTCTTAGAACAAATCTGGATATCTGATGGGACCTTAGTTCATAAATGAACTCCATATCCAAACTTCTTAGACTGAATCGATCACTGAACCTAATCAGTATCGGGCACCTAGCTTCCCACAGTATCCTCTTGGACCATCTGTCCATAATACTGTCCCTCTTTGTCAGAAGGAAAAACTAAAACTCTGACAGTCACTCTGTCATCCACGTCACCTTTGAAGCCTGGAATGATAATCGTCTCCCGAAGGAGGCTGCCGTCATCAAATCCGTAGAACATGTACCAATGTTCTAAAACTGCTTCCTTATATTTCTCCAGGATTGGATTAATACAAACTTATTGCATCTAGTGCAAAAAACAACATTTGGTGCGGTACTTGACATCTCATGATTGACTCAATTGCCTAAGCAAGTGATTTGCCAATCATGCACATCCCTCTCCTCTTTAGTCTATACGACACCTTTAGAGAGGGTGACTCCATCACCAGCAGGTACACTACCATGCTAGGAGTCAACTATTCTAAAAACCATTAGAATATCTGTCAAAGTACCCACATTGGGAAACTACCCAAATCCAGATCTAAAGCCATAGATCCAGAAACCAGAATGTCAAATATTATATCCATATCCTGTCTGGAGAAACAACTGTGTGACGACCATAGTACAACCGATCGTAGTGTAGGAATTTTACTTCCTACTCTGTGTATGTCATCCAGATAACATGACATCACACCCTACTACCTTCTTAACTGATCCATCCCCTATTCTGATTGAAGTCAAACCCATGACTATCACATCAAAATTAGATGATCTTTCTCCGCTATAACTGCTCAAGTCTATAAATAGATATAAGCATCTTCCCCACTATGCTTCCGTTGCTCCCACTGACTACGACAACCCTCCTACTGGGTCTCATATCCTGGAACAACAGTAGTGTCAAGTGTGGGTAGATAAGAACCTCCCTGTCACCGTCCTTGAGCCTACCGAAGTACCTCTCGGGTGTCTGAGGTTACCTACCATACCGGCGGAGTGGCTATTGGAATGTCAAACCTGATTTAATATATATGTCCTATTAAATTTTCCGTAATCGTTCGCGGTTCTGGAATCACTTCCAGTTCTACCATACTCCCACTACTGTTTTCTGAAAAATATCCATTTTTACTAAAACTGTGGCGAGTCAAGAACAATATCACTATTGATCTTCCAAATGGTAGAATATCAACCCTCGTCATAGCCAGGGTCAACCCACAAACAGCCATTACAGAACCGTGCCCTGAGTTATCCAGTGTCTGGTTTTAAGCATAAGCTGGACAACTCCCCATACCTTAGTTTCTTTTAAGGTACGATCCATTCTATATCCAATACAGAAACTTTGGCACTTATTTAATTGGAACCATATTCAATCCATGCAGCTGTCTCCAGTGCATATCAACTTAATGGAAAAAGGCAAATCATCATTACTCAACCTAGGAATCCATCCAATTATGAGTAACCTGAAAGAGAAACACGTTTCTCAAAACCATCACTATCATCTGAATACCAATCACAAGAATCTACATCTTCGATCTCTTTGAAGAATCCCGATACTTGTGATACCTGGTTCTCTACTTTATTCTTATACCCACAACTTCTCAAAACTTAGACCTTGTATTTCTACGAAACACTTGTCTAAATACTAGAGAAGTTATAAGTAAACAGAATATAGTACGAGGACCTACCCCTTTGTCCTGAAGGACACTTGGACAACATATAATACTCTGTATAAGTCCGCTGAGTTAAACAACTCAAAACCTGTGCGTTGTCGGTGGAAAACTGTACCCTGGCGATTTCCTCAAATATCACCAATTACAACGAATTCCGATATAATGAGGATGATCACCTAATTCCCAATATCTTACTCCCACTCATCATCTGTAAAACCATACAGATATGAGAATGAAACCTGGTAAATACATACCCTTGGAGTAAGTGTCTAATCGGGAAAACAGTTTTTCCTATAACAATGCACTGAAACATGAAAATGTTTCGTAGGGGTATCCTGGTATTCATAGCAATGCCTCTTCCATAATCCAATTCATGACTTCAACCGTATATTTTTTTGCCGTCTCTCCAAATCCCTTTATTTGTCTTTAGTCGTTACCTTCTGTACACCATCGTTAGGCTAAATGGTTCTCTTCCTTCCCTACCGTTCGGCACCAGCCTATGGTTTGGAAGAAGACTATCCAGTAAGCATAATAGGTGTACCCTCCTAAACTAAGGAGTACTCGGATCTCGAGAGAAGGTGACGGTAAAAGACAACTGAATAATACCTTATTCTTTTTAAAGGTGAAATAGGAGCGGCGATGAAGTACGCGGTTTTGGTCGTGAATGATATCAGTCGCAATTTACTTTGCCCTCTTTCTAATCCCTTTATTTTGTCTTTACATATTACCTTCTGCACACCCTACTTAGGCTAATTGGTTTTCTTCATTCCCTACCTTTCGGCACCAGCCTATGGTTTGGAATAAGACTATCCAATAAGCGTAATAGGTGTACTCTCCTAAACCAAGGAGCTCTCGCAACCTGAGAGAAGGTGATAATAAAAGACAACTGAATAAACCAATTCTATTTCTCCTGAACCTGGATCCATCCCCGAAGAAGTCCCTTCGAGTTCGTATATAACCATACGATGGATCTATCCAATGGAAGTGGATATCCGCAGTATACGGGTGTTCTGAGAAATTCAAAGGGTAAAATAAGGAGTGGCAATGACTTATGCAACTCAGACAATCCAAAAGCCAGCATTTTAAGAAGGTTCGGCCAACCTGGTCACTGAGTCATAGTCTAGGGTCGGTCAAAGGTCGCTGCCAAAGAGAGAGAGAGAAAAGAAACACTCTGCGTGCACTCTATCCTAGATCAGAATGGTCATCACTTTATCTAATCCGGAAACCTCCCACTGTCCTGTCAAATTCTCCTCCAAACCTAAAGAAGAATTAATCGGGATCACCCGAAGAGTAAACCAACTCATCAGTGGGAATCGGGATCCAACTCTCATCGCATGTTAACGTGATGGAATGCATCCACGTTATTCATACTCCAGAAGGTATGCGCATACTTGGCAAGTTTCAGTTTCTTTAGAAACTCCCGATATCATTTTCTTGCCCCATGCTCTTATGACCTTGGCGAAAGTCAACAAATCATAAGTCACATGTCAAGTTCTGCCCGTCATTATCTTGTTAATTTGAATCCACCCGTACATACCCTTGACGAAAGCCAACAAGGTAATACGACTGTCCCAAACCAACTCATCTATCTATGCAACAAATGAATACCCAGCAGCTACCAAACACTATGCCTTGACGAAAGCCAACAAACATAGCTTGAATACTACTGACCATCCATAAGAAACGACGGAGGGCTACGACTGGTTTTTGGCGAAAAACCTTTAACGTAGTGAACTTGATATCGCTGAAGGAACCTGATAGCTTTTTATAAAAATATAGTGGCGAAAACCTTTTGCTAAAGAGGTCACTCCCGGTAAAGGGATCTCGGCTCTTTCCTCGTGGAATGAGGTGCAGGATATTCCACTGAATACCTCGATGCATAGCAACTTGTAATCGACTATGGTAAAGTTATTACCCTGACGCAAACTTCTGTCCAAGGGGTCTTTCCCGGTGAAGGGATATCAGCCCTTGCCTCGTCGAATGAGGTGCAGGATATTCCACTGAATACCGCTATGCATAACAAAAGGAAACGTCTTTGCAATAACACTTTTTAAATTGTTCCAACAACTCAAACAGGTTTGTTTTACTTTGCATTGATCAGAATCAACGCAGTCCCATCATTCAATCACACCAGAAAAGAACGAAAATAAAATGTACGTATATGCCATCCGCATTCGTCACTGGGTCCCGTCATCACCCGTTAGGTTACTTAACTAACGACAGAGCGGGGACTGGACTAGCGCGGGTGTAAAACATATACAACATCTAATAGTATATAAACCAATATACATAATCGCTCCAGGCGTGATAATATGCAACATTACAGAAAAGTAATAAGCATCACAGAACAATACAGATATCTGGGATCCCCGAGTTTCACAGAGCCGCTGCTGAAACTCGACGTTCCCCTGTCGTGTGGATAGCCTGTGCAATGAAACCTAGACCCCTACGGGTGCGGCAAGTTACCCGCCAAAACCTGAAGCGAGGCAGTCCCCACAGCATAGTGAATGGAACACCCGGCACTTCACGGAATCCGGTAAATTGAGCACCCCTCCTTGGGTCAACCTGTACCCCCTACGAGTGCGGCGAATAGTCTGCCAATTCTGAAGTGGGACCCCTCTGCCTCTCAAAGCCATGAGCTGCGGACCCGTTGCCCCCCAGAACCCGGCTATCCGTGCACTCCGTCTCGGGGCAAAACCTAGTACAGTAATGAAAAATAGTACAATAGGTACATCGACCGCATCCTGGTCGTGCCCCAAAAGAATATTATACAACAGGCAGTGACGGCTGTCCACAAGTTGGACGCTCGCCTCGCAATATCAAATGTACAAATAAACTCAAACTGTACTACCATTGCACACTGCTATCCACCACGACAAATCCGCAACAATACAGCACAATACAGAACATCAACGCGAATGTCACGTTCGCAAACCCGTCTAAAAGAACTATAGCAGTTAAACGCCGTTTACCGATCAAATGACATTCCCGGTCGGAGATATAATGTAAGCACTGTAAACTAACGTGTTTAAATTTCGATCGACCAAAGACCAAATTTCAAAAAGTGGGCCCCAAAGCTTACTGGTGAACAGTAACAAAATCTGGGCCAAAAATTTATATACCAAAAACCCCAAAATCCCACCAAGAACCCACTGAAAAAAAAATTGGAGCACGTGCTCCTCACATGGCCGCGGAAGAGCGGCCAAACCATGGATTTGGCCGCCCTTCCGCGGCAACTTGGAGGAGTCACGACTCCAAATTTCGTCGTGGGTCTTATAATTCTCTGCTCTGATTTTTAAGACATCCAGAAATCAATTTCGACACCGTTTAAAAACAACAGAAACTGTCAAGTAAGGAAAATGATATTTTTGGCAGTTTTCGATTTTCGGTCGGATCGATGTTTTAAACGCGTTAGCACAAGTTAGTATAGCAAAAATGGTTAGGCTCTGATACCAATGTAAGTCTACGCTAGCGTCCCGGCAGTCTACAGACGCCAAATGCGGAACAAAAACTATTAACTTGGCGCTATCGTATACTTTAACCCGGATCTGCCATTATTGCTAAACTAACAAACTGTAAAGAGTGTAGAATGGTTATACCGAACGATCCGAGTCCTTCGTTCTTCAACCATCATCCCATGCTCCGTTGCGGCTGCTCCGATCTCTTCGAACACCGATTCCTTCGTCGAGGTGGCACCACGTCGACGATTCTTTAAACGGGCTCCCGCCTCTGACTCGAGGCAACTCGATCGTCAAGTTTGCTAAAAGAGACGACCAAGATTGATGCAGAGAATGAGTAGATGACTTTGTCTCACTTCGTCCAAATCCGTGGACGATCGGTTAATGTAGTTGCCGAGGGAATCGGGTGATGGAATGAAATGGACTGTGAAATTCCATACACCCCAAAACTATCATATCTTTTCTACAATGAAACATCAAGTGAGAGTGTGTCTCATGAGAGAGAGAGGAGGCTTAACATATATAAAGGAGGAGAGTGAGTGTAGGAGCAAAGGGTGAGTATAAGAAAGCTTCTCACTCAAAAGATCAAGAAGAAATATCCTTAGCTAAACAAAACTCATTAATGAAAACCATGAGTCACTTAAACACCTCATCATGCCTTTAATGAAACTATTAATGCACTAATGAGTCATGAAGCCACTTCATCACTTCTAGAAGCTTCTAGAATGATGACTCACTCCATCTGAAGAAAAGATAAATCCGTCTTTAACAGAATGTTAAAAGACGGCTGATAGAAAACTGGAAACTGGCAACTTCCAAAAGTGATCCTGAAACGAATTTCAGGACAACCCCGAAACTGTATAAATATACCCGCATTTGTATTACGACCGAATACAAATGCAACTGAGACAAAGATATTATACCTACTCAATATAATACTCGGATCCGGCTTAAACCAAAGCCGACCAGTATCATCTGTCCGAAAATCGACACGTGCGTAAACGCACGTGCATTTTCCGAACCCTGCCATAAAACCATACGGCCTCTACAACGTTTCGCCCGAACTTGGGAAACTGTCTGTGGGGGACTCTAACGACTCGTCAGTACCCTGGCAGTGGGTTTAACCACAAACCGTCAGCGGCACTAGCTATGCATAACGGCTGCCCACGGACTGACCTCAAGGGTGGCCGAGGAGCGAACTCAAGGGAGACCGATGAGCGAACTCCTCCGAAAACCCTACTGAGCCTAACAGTGACAATGTATATACAGTCCAGTCCGTTCGTCAATGAGTATCGCATATCTGCCTAGGGGGCTAGTAACGTCAGACCCCCAGAAGCAGTATAAGTCGTGTCGGAGTGAAGCCCAATTACACCCTGAGATACTACTGGAGTACCTACCAGTAAATCTCCTGCCACGGCCGTGGGCTTTGTGTAATGGCTCTCCTAAACACAGCACGATCTCGCCCCCAATACCGGGAGAGACGAATCCCCTGCCGATCCGCTCACGTGCCTCCATATGGCTCGGGACTGTACCCAAAAGCTACCTGTTTGCACGACTCCTTTGAGCCGTGGTAGGGTAGAAATCAAAGCACAGTGGGAACTCACACGAGACAAATGACGACCTCAGGTCGATGAACTAACCTGTACACATGTCACCAGGGAACTGCTATCTGACGATAGATATAATACTAACTAGCAGATTCCCGGCGAGTCCTGTCCGGTGTACTCATAACCCAATGAGCACCTGTATACATCTTAGGTGATCCAACTACACCAGTGGCTTGTGAGACCGGCCACCGCCCCTCGTCGGGGTCTCGACTGTATACACTAGTCTACTCCGGAGTATCGATGCCCTGTCTCGAAACTCCCACGACTAGGGACCACAATTAAGGATATGCATATAAACTACCCAACTCTCACGTATATGATCGCCATCATACTGTTGGTAGTAAAGCAAGATCCTAAGGGCTCTATCAAAGTGTAACATGCAATCAGTCACCTGAACATGTACACGACTGATAAAGGCAAACCAGATAGCATACTATCATCCCGAGTAAGACTGTGCTCCCGGGATAGGTCCTCCGCAATCATTGCAATCACGTACCTGCGATCCAATAATTGACTATGAGGGCACTATCTCCAACACTAACCTGATAAGTCGTGTTGGTATGGCTTAAGACCATCTGAGAAACTACTGATCTAACCATCAGTAATTCTCAACTGCCCTGGCCAGAGGCTTATGGTGTTGACCAACCAAATACAGTGCGATATCGACTCCCTATACCGGGAGAGATGACTCCCTAACAATCGCTCACTTCCTCTATATGGCTCGGGACCGTACCTAACTAAAACCTGTTTGCATGACTCCTTTGAGCCATGGTAGGGTGGTAATAAAAGTACAGTGAGAACTCACACAAGACAAATGATGATTTCAGGTCTACAGACTACTTGTACACATGCTACATAAGAATTGTCATCCGACGCTTGGTATAATACCATCCAGCAGTTCCTGGTGAATACGTCCAGTGTACCCACCCATAGTGAGCAGCTGTATTCAATCTTAGGTGAAATACACTAATGGCTATGAGACTAACCATCTCCCCTCGTAGAAACGTATACACAGTCTACTATGGAATATCGATGCACTATCACAATATTCCTACGACTAGGGACACTTTAAGGATGTGCTTATAGACTATCCATCCCCTACAAGTATGATCGCCATCACAACGCTAGTAGTCAACCACATCCTACGAGCTTTATCAACATGTATAAGCAATACGTAATAACTAGTAAAAAATATGCTCATGTTAAGATAAAAGCAAACCAGATAGCATACTATCATTTCGAGTAAGATTTTCACACACACACACACATATATATATATATATATAGCATACATTACAAATAATGGCCTTTAGGGCATACATATATCCTATAATCTCCCACTTGCACTAGGGCTAGTTATTTGCATAGTGCATCCCCAACATCTCGAACAGCCGCTCGAACAGTGCTTGAGGTAAGGCCTTCATGAATGGATCCGCTGTGTTGTCTTTTGTTTCCACTCTCCGAACCTCGATTTCCTTGCGATCCATGATCTCTCTGATTAGATCATACTGCCTCATGATATGTCTGGATTTTTGATGGGACCTTGGTTCCTTTGCTAAATCTACAGCCCCATTGTTATCGCAATACAATGGTATTGGATTGATAATGGACGGAACCACCTGAATTCAGAAATGAACTTCCTCATCTAGACCGCTTCTTTTGCGGCATCGTTAGCATCTTTGTACTCAGCTTCCATCGTTGAATCTGCGACGGTGTCCTGTTTGGAACTCTTCCAACACACTGCCCCTCTATTGAGGGTAAACACATAATCTGAGATGGATTTTGAGTTATTCTTGTCACTTTGGAAGCCTGAGTCGGTAAAAGTCTCGATTTGGAGGTCCCCATTATCGTACACAAGGAATATCTCCTTAGTCCTTCTCAGGTACTTAAGAATGTTCTTAATTGTTATCCAATACTTTTCACCCGGGTTTGACTGATACCCGCTTACCACACTAAGTGCGTAAGCTACGCCTGGTCTGGTACATAACATCACATACATTATAGATCCTACTGCCGAAGCTTAGGGTATAATTCTAATGCGAGCCCTCTCTTTATCAGTCTTTTGAGACATCTTTTTGGAGAGGGTGATCCCGTGACAAGTGGGTAAATTACCACGCTTGGAATCTTCCATACTAAATCTCTTTAGTATGGTGTCAATGTACTTGGACTGTGAAAGTCCCAACATTCTTTTAAACCTATCACGATAGATCTTAATCCCCAGAATGTAGGAGGCCTCACCCAAGTCTTTCATGAAGAATTTCTGCGACAAGAAGAGCTTGACCGATTGTAGTATAGAGATGTCATTCCCTATCAGGAGTATGCCATCCACGTATAATACGAGGAAGACTACTTCTTCTCCTAAAATCTTCCTATAAATGTATGGTTCATCTACATTTTTAATAAAGTCAAATTTTTTGACCGTCTTATCAAAACATATGTTCCAACTCCGCGATACTTGCTTTAATCCATAAATGGATTTAAGCAACTTGCACACCTTTCCGCTGCTCCCACTATCTAAAAAAACCCTCTGGCTGATCCATGTAAACGTACTCTTCTAAATTTTCATTTAGAAAAGCGGTTTTCACGTCCATCTGCCAGATATCATAGTTATGGAAGCCAGCAATGGCAAGCAGGATCTGAATGGATTTAAGTATAGCCACTGGAGAAAAGGTTTCATTATAGTCCAATCCTGGTCTTTGAAGAAAACCTTTTGCAACAAGTCTAGCTTTATAGGTATCTACTTGTCCATTTGCACTAATCTTCTTTTTGAAAATCCATTTGCATCCAACGGATTTTACTCCAGAAGGAGCAACTTCCAAAGTCCATACGTTGTTGGTGTACATGGACTCTATCTTGGATCTCATAGCGTCCAACCACTTCACCGAGTCTTTACTCGTGATATCCTGCTGAAAACTAGTAGGCTCATCATCATCGATGATGCAATCCTCTCGATCCCCGTCTATGAGAAACCCATAGTCTCTTTCAGGCGGATGAGAACGCCTACTAGATCTGCGGAGTGGCGTCGGTTCATCGGGTTCTATTGAAACCTCAGGTTCTATTAAGTCTTCAGCAGTAGTTAGTAGTTCTGGAATTTCATCCAGTTCTACCACTCCCCCACTAATTATTTTGCGAGAAATTCTTTCTCTAAAAAGAATATGTGGCGAGCGAAAAACATCTTTTGTTTTTCAGTGTGGTAGATAAGATATACCTGTGAATTCTTGGGATATCCTACAAACTTGCATAAAACTGATCGTGCCTCGAGCATGTCCGGATTCTGCTTTTTGACAAAAGCTGGATACTCTTATATCTTAAGATACTTAAGACATGACCTCTTCCCGCTCCACATCTCATATGGAGTGGTTGTCACGACCCGAAAGTACGGAACATGACCGGCACTTAAACTACGAACGTCTCGAGGCGTACGTAATCTAAGTAAACCGAAAACCCAGAAATCCAAACCAAGAAAAGATGTAGAGTGCAGGAAAAACCAACTTAAAGCAAGTAGTTTCAATAGCATAAGCCGGATTATGCGGTTTTTAAAAACATCAAAAATTTCCTGAAAATTTCGGCACAGTCTCCTTTGTAAAAACTGGCCCCCAAACGGGATACAACATGAATAGCATACGAAATCAATAAAAAGGCATCCCCAAGCGGGAGCTAGCTCTTCGTCAATCGACGGTCAAAACCACACAAGCAATATAATATACAACGCCAACGGCGAGGATCAAAATTAAAAAGGAAACTCAAAACCACAAGAAAACCACAGAAATATAACGCGCGACTCTAAGGTCGAAGGAATAACATCACTGGTCTCTATCTCCAAATAAATACATGTTTGGTTGATGGAACTTCTAGATACAACAGAGTAATAATATACAAGTTATATAATGGGGGGTACGATACAAGTAAACCCACCTACTAGCAAATCACCCGAAGGAAACTATGCCCGCAAGCCGTAATGAAACCTGTACGGCAAACCTACAAGAAACTGGGGCACAACGGGGGTGAGTTGACAACTCGTGAATAGAAAAACATCTACGCACAGAAATCGCATAAATAACGCAATCTAAGTCAATGATCATAATATATCCTCAAATATAAGAATAACATGCAGCCTAAACAATGGCTAGGGTAATATCTAACCCGAGTGTGATCTCATGTGCCCGTGTCAGTGCCTCAGGTAGCAATATATCATATGAATGAGGTATGAATGCATGGAACAGAATGCATGTACTGACGAAAACTGCTTTCATAAATCAGTGAGATTTCTGTATTTTAAAAGTGAGGTACCATAAATGAAATCAGCATAAAACAGTGCCCAACATCGACACAAAACAAGGGTTCAAATATCTCGATATCTCTGTATCACAATCTCTGTACCACAATATCTCAAAATCTCAATATCTCAATCACAATATCTAGGGGGCCGTCAATCCAGACCGGCCCCTACCATCCATCTCAAGACCACGACGGTATCCTCCGGATATCCGACGCGTCGGGTAATATCACCGGTCGGTAGTGCTCCCCTGCCAGGCTCAACGTCAACAACACGATCCTCTTGCCCCGGGGTACCACACCGGGTCCACCATGTACCCGAAACGGTTCCTCCACTCCTCGAATCGGGTCTCGAAATCCATCAGCAAACTCATGGTGGACGACTCATACATCATGGGAAAACCGCACTTTTCATTTAAAAAGAGAAAGAAGAAGTTTGTATATGTTTTGCGGTTTTCCCCAAATCCAGAAAATCTCATGGAAATCCGAATCCAAAACCTCAATAGCACGTAAAAAGTGAATATATGCATGAGAATCCATGAATGCGACATAACAATGAATAACAGTATGCATGAAGTAGCAGGTAATAACTACAATGTCTAAACTAACATATAAGGAAAGTACACTAATATCATGTCTAAACTATTAGCTAACAGGCCATGTCAAGCAATAATATTTTCTAAGGTGTACGTGACATGGCAATTACCGATGAAGATGTGTGTGAGCCGGCAAGTAAGTGTACGCGGTACATTCGCATCATCGGTAATGGTGCTGGTGTCCTAACCACAAGATATCAACAGAAGAATATGAAGCATAATATAAGCATGCGATGTGGAGCGAACCACAATAATGAGCGGGAGCTGAACACTAGACGCAACGATAACTAATCTGCATTAACCTAATATAAGTCCTACAATGGTGCCTTTTGAAAATAACACGAATCGTGGGGTTTTGAAAATAGGGCTACGGTGTTTTTATGAAAAGATACGTCTTTTGAAATATCCGTAGGATCCCTTGGGCTGTCTTTTAAAATGCCCACGATTCGTTAGTTTTTTTGAAATAGGTAAGAATCGAATCTAATCTAACAACTAAACTAAACTCAAGGGCTAAGCTAACCAGCTGGACTACAGGTAAGGAAACCGCCTAACATCTGAGTCGATACATATACATACCTGTATATATATTAGTCGGTGATCCCGCCTCAATAATATCATATCCGATACCATATCTAAAATCAGACATCCCAAGTCAAGAGTGCGGATCAATCATCAAAATATAGCTCGTACGTAAATCCGTCGTACGGCATCCCCAAATCTGGGTACGGGTCAATATCATATTTATCACACTATTCATCCGGTATTCTCTTTATCAAAGATCATAGTCTAAGGTACTGACCTAGGTCTAGTACAATACTGATATCATCAGTACAAATCATCATCAAGGGGTATACATCGCCCAATACAACCTAGGATCAATATCCTAGCATATCATGCCTCATATCACGATCACATGTCGACCATTTTATTTACAACACTATTCACCCGTATCGCCGCCCTAAGATCCGTTATAACACCAGGACGTACCTCAAGTACGAATCCTGCCATATCCCGATATCACAACCACAAAACAAATCTCATCGACTCAGCTCAATCCCAAGTATCATCCTCAAATCCGTATGCGAACACATAGTCCCATACCCATGTGAACACATAACTATAAAGAATCCCATGAGCACATATAAATAGGAATGTATGCAAGTATGTATGTGTGTATGTGTAGTGCAACACTACCCTAGGGTTCGCAACACTAAAATAATCCAACACACCAATATCCATCCTAAACATCGTTATTAATCCCAAATAACATATAATAATTGTTGGTGTGTATACGCATCCGTATACACCACCCCGGACTGCGGGGGTGCTATACGCCATCCACCCGACTTCTCCCCGTAGATATAAATCTACTCATCTGGTCCTCGCTCGCCGGTGCCGACGTCGCCACGCGCTTGCTTGTCGTCTCGAAGTCCACATGGGGTACCTACATATCATAATGCACCGTGTCGTATTAAAATCCGACTCATGACCCAAAACGACACGTGAATCCCACATAGGTCAAAATCTATGGTTGCTTTCACAAATCAACCCAAAAACCCTCGACGTCGGCGTACAAACGCCAAACCATCGAGAAAAACTCAAACGTATCAATCGTGGTTTCACAACACCTTAATTATATATATAAAATAGGGTTAAAATCACCAAAACTTCAAATTCGCTTTAAAGCTATTTTTCCGAAAACCTAATAAGCAAAATTAACCGCTTTAATACAACATCTTGATGTTTAAACGAATCTAGCGGCCACAATATTCACCAAATATCATAACAAAGTCATATAAACCATTCCTATAATTTATTCTCATCAATTTCCATAAATTCCAAAATTCTAGTTTACAATATACCCAAATTTTAACAATTTTACAGCAAAAATGCACAAACTACAATCTAGCTTGGATTTTCATGAACTAAAGTATTAAACTACACTTAAAAATGTTAATAATGCCATGAATACCCTAATTAGATTTTTAAACCCAATATTTAAACAATTTTTAAAAACCTAGTTAGCAATTTAGCAAAATTATCACCATTTTAATTTAACAAATTAGCAAGTAGCAACCAACTTAGATTTTGCATACAATTACATGTTAATCTCCTCATTACAACCATAAACTAATGATAAAAACCCTAATTAAATTCAAACCCTAGTCTTGAATTTTCTAAAGTTGCAATAAAACCCAATTAAACATCAAATTTGTTAACATAGAAGCAATTAAACAACAATATATGCATAAGGTTTAAATTATACCTCATGATCATGGATCAATCATGAAATCTAGCCTCTCAAAATGCTCTCTTTTCACCACAATCCATGCTTGTTAGGCTAAGCTAAAATGGGCAAGAGTTGGATTTGGATTTTGGGATTTTTTTGAGGGATTTTGAGGCAATTTTGAAGCATTTTTTGAAGAGAAATGAGAGGAGAAAAGGGGGAGGGGCTGCTGTTGAGAGGGGGCTGTGGGTTTCGGCTGGGTATGGGGAGGGGGAGAGAGAGAATGTATGGTGTCGGTCAATGGAATTGTCAAAGTCAACTAAGCCCATACCTTATTATCTAATTTCTTTCATTTCCTTTTCTTTTGTTTGCTTTATTGTGTGAAATGGGAGGCCCATGAATGTTGGGCTGATCAAGGGGGGGCCGGACAAAGCATGTTGGGGGAATGGGTGTGGGTTTTGTTTGGATGAGAAAAAGAGATAAGTGTAGTAACCCACTTCCATTACACTAATTTCACCGAAAAAATCCTTTTTCTTCAATAATTTCTAAACCGTTTTGACAAACGATTTCGTTTCAAAAACCACATGATAAAATTTTATTTAAATTTTTATGATGCACAAAATTTGTTTCAACTCATTCCAATTTGTAATTTTCCCTAATTAAATATATTAGTGACGGCTTAAAATAATATTAAAATAATTAATTTCGGAAAATTTTTCAGAAAATTTGAAATTTCACAAGTGGGTCAATAAACACCAAATACTAGCAATTATATAGCTAGAATATGTATATTTAATTTTATAATAAAGATATTTGTATTTTGGCTTTTTACAGAAAACCCCCTTATTTTACCGTTTTTTCGAAATTTCACCGAAACGATTTTCAAAACGTTACAATCTTCCCCCCTTAAAGAAATTCGGTCCCCGAATTTTAAATTAAAACTCCCCCCAAATACTAAAACATCTAAACCAAAACCATTAAGTCGTCGGGGCTCCGAAATTGTAAATACATAAAACAAATCGTAGCGCAGCGCATGCGCATGAAAAATGAGCATATAACTCAAAATGAAAACTCCGTCAAGCATCCCGCAATCATCGGAGTCATGGTAAATACACAAATGTCAAATCCAATACAAAACCAATATGATATAACTCGAAACTATACACGTAAATATCAAATCTATATATGTAAATAACTGAAGGAAATGAATGCCAAATATATTCAGGTACTGTCCTCTGACTAGTCCTGCCCAGTACGAAGACACATAGCAAATATCATAAAACGTACTGCTCCATAGAATCAATCCAAAAGTGCGTATGAAAACCCTGTGCGTCCGGTGCGCACGGAAATCAAAATCCATACATGTGCCAAGCAGGTGCACAAAACAACATCAAGGTGCAACGGTTGTGCACACAACATCGGTCATAGGCAACGTACGTGCCTAACAGCAAAATCAGGTGCATCTGACTTGCACGAAAAATCTCGATTTAGTGCATCTGGTGTGCACCAAAATCGCATCTCAAGACATGCGCTCAACATGCGCGAAAATCTAAATCAGGTGCATTCATCGTGCACGAAATCATGAAATCCAATATCAAGTGCCGAATACACGCAAAATCCAATCAGGTGCACAAGGCGCACAAAACAAATATCGAACATCACCATCGAAATCGAAGTCCAGGGCATCTAAATGCACAACATACGTAACACTGCACTGCAAGCATATATGAACTATACCGAGTGCAAAAACCAAATCGTGTGCGTATATACGCACAAATCAACTCAACTGTATGAAATCCATATAATCACAAACTTGAGAATCAAGGCACGAAAACGATATCAAGTGCAACGACTGTGCGAAAATCGTAAATCCTCAATCATCAAAACCAAATCATGCGAATAAATCACCCAAAACATCGAAATCTAGTATGGCGGAATAGTCCCGCTCAAGCACATACTCAAGAATCTCTGGCCAACTGTCGTGGTCACTCATAGCATGTCTCGTCAACGATCCTGAACTCTGGCTTGCCGGTGTGCATAACATGACCACTACTGGGTCCAAGTCTTCTCGTAATTTATTCCAGAAAGGTCCTATCGAGATCTCTCCCAAATCTCGTCTCTGCCGAACTGTCTGGAAGTCATCGTCCCTTACTAGATCTGTTCTCGTTCTGGAAGGGCTGCATACTCATCGCGACTCCTTCTGGAAGGTATATCCAAGTACAATGCCTCGGCATACGTATCGCATCTCTGATGTCGGCGGAGTGGAACGTCATTTCATCTAGATCTGGTACGAACCTCTTACTTCACCTTTCTCTAATGTCGACCGCTTCGGACTCGTCTCGTCGTGGCTGCATGGACTGAGCTCCAACGGCTATCCTCGTATCGGGAGTCCCCCAAGAAATGCATCTCACCACCTAGCATTCGAATTAAGTCAAGCCATCCGATCGAGTCGTCAAAACCTCATAATCCCCCAAGAGCTCAACATCTTGGGCACAGTTTAATAGTATCGAGTACATACCACAGCATCGGTGGTCCAGCCGTAGAAGGGCAAACCTAAGCCTCACTAATGGCGCCGTAGAACTGCCGCAAACCCGAAGGTTCAAAGGCTTTCATACGGTCATTAAGTCGAGTTAGGGTTTCATTCTTCTAGAGGGACCATAGAATTGCCTGCTTGTCTTTCCGACTACTTTAAACTTGGAATAATAGGTTTCTGACATTCGATCGTCTCTGTCGACTCTCAACGTCTCCGCGTGAAGTCGTCTCCAGCTGGAATCAATCTATCTGATGACCTCGCATCGGGGTAGGAGAACGATCCCCATGTCCTAGTCATTCATCCTCGATGACTAGCGACCTTCTATCACCTCTTAGTACAACTCATTCTGCACTAACTCCAGCATCTGGGGCAATATCTCGTCGTTCGCAGCACTAACTGGCTCGCTCGTCTGCACGCTGAACGGTGCCTCAATCATAAGGAGTAAGGCAATACTTCAATGGTCATCAAAATCTGGCTGGCCTCTATCAGTGGCTCAATCCTCTAGTGCAAATCGGCACGTCCGAGTAATCTCATACAGTAATCCACCCAACGCTCGTGGCGCAAAGACACAATGAAAAGACACATCTCTGCAATCGTGTGTCGCCGGAATCATGCCCTGGTCAGTCCTCGTTCTTGACGAGCTCATGCTGACCGCAACTCTAGCCGTAGCTCTCCCTGCCCGTAATCGTGGCAGCAAACCCATAATTGGTACCGATGAGGCTAGATCGGAATGAATATAATACTGAGCAAAGAAATGTACATCCTAAGGCTTCTTAAGTGGAGTAGCGTATCGTAAATATGCCGCGGAACATACCTATGGTACGTCACTCTACTTTAGTCACCTATTCCATCAACCAAGGGTCATCCTACGCTCCGAAGGTAAAACCTAACGCTCTGATACCAACTTTGTCACGACCCGAAAGTATGGAACAAGACCGGCACTTAAACTACGAACGTCTCGAGGCGTACGTAATCTAAGTAAACCGAAAACCCAGAAATCCAAACCAAGAAAAGTTGTAGAGTGCAGGAAAAACCAACTTAAAGCAAGTAGTTTCAATAGCATAAGCCGAATTATGCGGTTTTTAAAAACATCAAAAATTTCTTGAAAATTTCGGCAGAGTCTCCTTTGTAAAAACTGGCCCCCAAACGGGATACAACATGAATAGCATACGAAATCAATAAAAAGGCATCCCCAAGCGGGAGCTAGCTCTTCGTCAATCGACGGTCACAACCACACAAGCAATATAATATACAACGCCAACGGCGAGGATCAAAATTCAAAAGGAAACTCAAAACCACAAGAAAACCACAAAAATATAACGCGCGACTCTAAGGTCGAAGGAATAACATCACTGGTCTCTATCTCCAAATAAATACATGTTTGGTTGATGGAACTTCTAGATACAACAGAGTAATAATATACAAGTTATATAATGGAGGGTACGATACAAGTGAACCCACCTACTAGCAAATCACCCAAAGGAAACTATGCCCGCAAGCCGTAATGAAACCTGTACGGCAAACCTGCAAGAAACTGGGGCACAACGGGGGTGAGTTGACAACTAGTGAATAGAAAAATATCTACGCACAGAAATCGCATAAATAACGCAACCTAGGTCAATGATCATAATATATCCTCAAATATAAGAATAACATGCAGCCTAAACAATGGCTAGGGTAATATCTAACCCGAGTGTGATCTCATGTGCCCGTGTCAGTGCCTCAGATAGCAATATATCATATGAATGAGGTATGAATGCATGGAACAGGATGCATGTACTCACGAAAACTGCTTTCATAAATCAGTGAGATTTCTGTATTTTAAAAGTACCATAAATGAAATCAGCATAAAACAATGCCCAGCATCGACACAAAACAAGTGTCCAAATATCTCGATATCTCTGTATCACAATCTCTGTACCTCAATATCTCAAAATCTCAATATCTCAATCACAATATCTAGGGCGCCGTCAATCCAGAACGGCCCCTACCATCCATCACAAGACCACGACGGTATCCTCCGGATATCCGACGCGTCGGGTAATATTACCGGTCGGTAGTGCTCCCCTGCCAGGCTCAACGTCAACAACACGATCCTCTTGCCCCGGGGTACCGCACCGGGCCCACCATGTACCCGAAACGGTTCCTCCACTCCTCGAATCGGGTCTCGAAATCCATCAGCAAACTCATGGTGGACGACTCATACATCATGGGAAAACCGCACTTTTCATTTAAAAAGAGAAAGAAGAAGTTTGTATATGTTTTGCGGTTTTCCCCAAATCCAGAAAATCTCATGGAAATCCGAATCCAAAACCTTAATAGCACGTAAAAAGTGAATATATGCATGAGAATCCATGAATGCGACATAACAATGAATAACAGTATGCATGAAGTAGCAGGTAATAACTACAATGTCTAAACTAACATATAAGTCAAGTACACTAATATCATGTCTAAACTATTAGCTAACAGGCTATGTCAAGCAATAATATTTTCTAAGGTGTACGTGACATGGAAATTAGCGATGAAGATGTGTGTGAGCCAGCAAGTAAGTGTACGTGGTACATACGCATCATCAGTAATGGTGCTGGTGTCCTAACCACAAGATATCAACAGAAGAATATGAAGCATAATATAAGCATGCGATGCGGAGCGAACCACAATAATGAGCGGGAGCTGAACACTAGACGCAACGATAACTAATCTGCATTAACCTAATATAAGTCCTACAATGGTGCCTTTTGAAAATAACACGAATCGTGGGGTTTTGAAAATAGGATTACGGTGTTTTTATGAAAAGATACGTCTTTTGAAATATCCGTAGGATCCCTTGGGCTGTCTTTTAAAATGCCCACGATTCGTTAGTTTTTTTGAAATAGGTAAGAATCGAATCTAATCTAACAACTAAACTAAACTAAAGGGCTAAGCTAACCAGCTGGACTACAGGTAAGGAAACCGTCTAACATCTGAGTCGATACATATACATACCTGTATATATATTAGTCGGTGATCCCGCCTCAATAATATCATATCCGATACCATATCTAAAATCAGACATCCTAAGTCAAGAGTGCGGATCAATCATCAAAATATAGCTCGTACGTAAATCCGTCGTACGGCATCCCCAAATCTGGGTACGGGTCAATATCATATTCATCACACTATTCATCCCGTATCCTCTTTATCAAAGATCATAGTCTAAGGTACTGACCTAGGTCTAGTACAATACTAATATCATCAGCACAAATCATCATCAAGGGGTATACATCGCCCAATACAACCTAGGATCAATATCCTAGCATATCATGCCTCATATCACGATCCCATGTCGACCATTTTATTTTACAACACTATTCACCCGTATCGCCGCCCCAAGATCCGCTATAACACCAGGACGTACCTTAAGTACGAATCCTGCCATATCTCCGATATCACAACCACAAAACAAATCTCATCAACTCAGCTCAATCCCAAGTATCATCCTCAAATCCGTATGTGAACACTTAGTCCCATACCCATGTGAACACATAACTATAAAGAATCCCATGAGCACATATAAATAGGAATGTATGCAAGTATGTATGTGTGTATGTGTAGTGCAACACTACCCTAGGGTTCGCAACACTAAAATAATCCAACACACCAATATCCATCCTAAACATCATTATTAATCCCAAATAACATATAATAATTGTTGGTGTGTATACGCATCCATATACACCACCACGGACTGCGGGGGTGCTATACGCCATCCACCCGACTTCTCCCCGTAGATATAAATCTACTCATCTGGTCCTCGCTCGCCGGTGCCGACGTCGCCACACGCTTGCTTGTCGTCTCGAAGTCCACATGGGGTACCTATATATCATAATGCACCGTGTCGTATTAAAATCCGACTCATGACCCAAAACGACACGTGAATCCCACATAGGTCAAAACCTATGGTTGCTTTCACAAATCAACCCAAAAACCCTCGACGTCGGCGTACAAACACCAAACCATCGAGAAAAACTCAAACGTATCAATCGTGGTTTCACAACACCTTAATTATATATATATAATAGGGTTAAAATCACCAAAACTTCAAATTCGCTTTAAAGCTATTTTTCCGAAAACCTAATAAGCAAAATTAACCGCTTTAATACAACATCTTGATGTTTAAACGAATCTAGCGGCCACAATATTCACCAAATATCATAACAAAGTCATATAAACCATTCCTATAATTTATTCTCATCAATTTCCATAAATTCCAAAATTCTAGTTTACAATATACCCAAATTTTAATAATTTTATAGCAAAAATGCACAAACTACAATCTAGCTTGGATTTTCATGAACTAAAGTATTAAACTACACTTAAAAATGTTAATAATGCCATGAATACCCTAATTAGATTTTTAAACCCAATATTTAAACAATTTTTAAAAACCTAGTTAGCAATTTAGCAAAATTATCACCATTTTAATTTAACAAATTAGCAAGTAGCAACCAACTTAGATTTTGCATACAATTACATGTTAATCTCCTCATTACAACCATAAACTAATGATAAAAACCCTAATTAAATTCAAACCCTAGTCTTGAATTTCCTAAAGTTGCAATAAAACCCAATTAAACATCAAATTTATTAACATAGAAGCAATTAAACAACAATATATGCATAAGGTTTAAATTATACCTCATGATCATTGATCAATCATGAAATCTAGCCTCTCAAAATGCTCTCTTTTCACCACAATCCATGCTTGTTAGGCTAAGCTAAAATGGGTAAGAGTTGGATTTGGATTTTGGGATTTTTTTGAGGGATTTTGAGGCAATTTTGAAGCATTTTTTGAAGAGAAATGAGAGGAGAAAAGGGGGAGGGGCTGCTGTTGAGAGGGGGCTGTGGGTTTCGGCTGGGTATGGGGAAGGGGAGAGAGAGAATGTATGGTGTGGGTCAATGGAATTGTCAAAGTCAACTAAGCCCATACCTTATTATCTAATTTTCTTCATTTCCTTTTCTTTTGTTTGCTTTATTGTGTGAAATGGTAGGCCCATGAATGTTGGGCTGATCAAGGGGGGGGGGGGGGCAGCCAAAGCATGTTGGGGGAATGGGTGTGGGTTTTGTTTGGGTGAGAAAAAGAGATAAGTGTAGTAACCCACTTCCATTACACTAATTTTGACCGAAAAAAGCCTTTTTCTTCAATAATTTCTAAACCGTTTTGGCAAACGATTTCGTTTCAAAAACCACATGATAAAATTTTATTTAAAGTTTTATGTTGCACAAAATTTGTTTCAACTCATTCCAATTTGTAATTTTCCCTAATTAAATATATTTATGATGGCTTAAAATAATATTAAAATAATTAATTTCGGAAAATTTTTCAGAAAATTTGAAATTTCACCAGTGGGTCAATAAACACCAAATACTAGCAATTATATAGCTAGAATATGTATATTTAATTTTATAATAAAGATATTTGTATTTTGGCTTTTTACAGAAACCCCCCTTATTTTACCGTTTTTTCGAAATTTCACCGAAACGATTTTCAAAACGTTATAGTGGTAGGCACAGACTTAGTTAAAACCCTATTCAATAGGTATGCAGCTCATTCTAGCGCAAAACCCCAGAAGAAAAGTGGCAACTTAGCAGTACTCATCATGGAATGCACCATATCGAGTAGCGTGCGATTCCTTCTCTTTGATACACCGTTATGCTGAGATGTATACGGAGGAGTAAGCTGGGAGAGAATTCCATTCTCTTTTAAGCATTCAAAGAAAGTGATACTTAAGTATTCTCCACCCCGATCAGATCGAAGTATCTTGATACTTTTATCTGTTTGTTTCTCCACTTCATTTTTATACTCCTTGAATTTCTCGAAGGCATCGGATTTATGTTTCATTAAGAATACATGTCCATACCTTGAGAAATTATCAGAAAAAGTGATGAAGTAGGAAAAACCGCTTTGTACATGTGTAGACATTGGACCACATACATCGCTGTGCATGGGTCCCAAGAGCTCAGTGGCTTTTTCTCCGTGTCCTATGAACGGATCATCTTTCTTTTGATACATGATTGACAAGTTGCATATGATATATATTCAAACAGATCCAAATATCCATCTTTATATAACTTAGTCAACCTTGTTTCATTAATATGACCATGTCTACAATGCCATAAGAAAACTTGGTTTGAATCTGGAGCCTTTCTTTTGGGTGTGTTTTGGACATTGAAAACTTGATGTTGATTGAGTATGTATATACCGTTATCCAGTGTGGCTGACCCAATCAGTTTTTGATTTAGGTGAATGTTCATGACATTTCTTTCAAGTGCAAAATTATATCCTTCATTAGACAACAAAGATACTGATATAATATTATATATCATATTTGGTACACAAAAACAGCTATACAACACCAAAATGTGTCCACTCGTCAAACCCAGGTGATAATCTCCCACTGCAACAACATCTATGTTTGCTCCGTTGCCTACCCTGAGGGTCATATCACCTGTCTTCAACACTCTACGGTTTCTCAGTGCCTGTAAAGAATTACAGATGTGAGAACAAGAACTGGTATCTAGTACCCATGATGTAGAGTTAACTGAAAAACAATTTTCAATCACGAACACGCCTGAAGCCGAAGCATCAGCTTGCTTCGTGTCCTTACCCTTGGCTTTAAAAGCCTTGCAATTCTTCTTCCAGTGACCCTTCTTGTGACAGTAGTAGCACTCATCCTTTTTTGCTTTCACTCTCCCCGAATTGTTCGTTCCTTGCATCTTTTTGACACCTCCTTTCGGCTTGGTAGGGTTCTTCTTCATCCCCTTTGCTTTCTCTTTGGATTTAAAAGAAGATTCCGCAATAATAAGAACATATGTCTTCTCCTTTTTAAAGGAGCTCTTAGCCACCCTCAACATGTTGAGAAGCTTTGGAAGATCCTCTTCCATCCCGTGCATATTGAAATTCATCACGAATTGAGAGAAGGTGTGAGGAAGGGACTGTAGAATCAAGTCAATGTATAACTCGTTCTCTAACACGCATCTCAGGTTTGCGAGTTCTTGAATGAGACTGATCATCTTTAGGACGTGTTCTCCTACAGGTGATCCGACAGCTAACCTCATATGGAAAAATTTCTTTGAGGTCTCGTACCTTGCGATACGAGAGTGCTCTCCATAGAAATCCTTGGAATGGAGAAAAATGGATTTGATGTCCATATTCTCGTGCTGCTTCTGAAGTTCATTATTCATTGAAGCCAGCACAATGCACCTAGCTTTTTCGCAGTCCAGGTCCCACGTTTTGCCGACCACGATGTACGCAACCGTGGATTCCGGCCCTGGGACAGGGGGAGCAGTACTGATGAGGACATATGCCACTTTGTCATAAGTGAGTGCAATATTGACGTTCCTCAGTCAATCTTTATAGTTTGCCCCAGTCAGTGTATTTTTTTCAAGTAGTAGTTTAAGTCCCGTCATGGTTGCTGCCAGAGAGAGAGAGAGAGAGAAAAGAAACACTCAACGTATACTCTTGCAAAATTAGATTGGTTTATTATCTTATCTAATCAGAATGGCTCCCACTTTTTTCTCGAATTCTCCATCAAACCTTAAAAAGAGAATTAGTCGGGATCATTTACACTTTATAAGTTCGCTAACCGTTTAGTTAGGTGCGTGTTGGTACTCCGAGGGAGGTTTTCCATGCTCGCACATGGACCTAATTAAAACAAACCTCATTTCCACAGAGGCATAGCTCCGTTAACACTTTCTATACACCTAATAGGTTAGCTAATTGTGAAGTGAAAAATATCTCCAAAGAGTAATCCTACTCATCAGTAGGATCGAGATCCAACTATCGTTGCGTGATGACCTAGATGGAAGCCACTCTAGTCACCACGATCCAGAAGGTATACTCAATTTGCAAGTTTCTTTTATGTTTGAAACTCATGATGTGGTTTTTGCCCCAAGCTCTTATGACCTTGACGAAGGCTAACAAATCATAAGACGCAAGTCAAGTTCTTTCCTTCATTGTCCTGATTGATTTAGACCCACTCGTACTCGCTCTTGATGAATGCCAATAAGGCTGTACGACTGTCCTAAATCAATGCACCTATCTATACTACAAACAAGCAACACACCGCTACCATTCACTGTGCCTTGACAGAGGCCAACAAATATAGAATGAATACGATGTGTGTCACGCCCCGCTTCCCAGAGTGCGATAACTACGGTACGTGACAGAGCCAACCATGCTACCTGTGGCTAGGAAACATCCCTCCACAGTCACATTACGGCTGTCTATATGATATCAAGAACAGTAAAATATGAAATCTATCTAATACATGTCCATTTTCCAAAATAAAAGAGTCAAGAAATGTATAAGTGGAAACGATAATAATATCCAAAATCAACATCTGAAAATACGTCCCAATATGGGCTCATCTCAAGAAATAAAAGCTGCGGAAAAACTAGACTAAACATCACTAAACACAATTCCTCACTGCTCGGCTGGACGACTAAAGTACTCCTGTTCGCCCTGTGATAGAGATAGAGGAACTGGGCCATGCAAAACCCAGACGTCAGCGCGTCATAATATCAATCAATAGTAACAACCAGGATGTAACCAGATATACAAGCATGAATATAAATCAACAACATGAATATAAACAGTGAGGTGTGTATGTGTATATGAAGTGCGATGAGTAATCTAAACTGTGCTACTGGATTATCTACTCTAAAGTTTTGAAATCAATTTAATGGAATCGTCGATGTAACTCAATAGTATCCCGTGCATGCCCGGGACCACGGTCAAGATTCTCGGGCTGAATCCGAGACATGCTGCTAGGCAGTAAACAGGTAACATGTATAGATGAATGATGTCAGCAACATCATCCTGGGGTTGGCCTAGCCTGTAAAGACTGATAAGTATAAGCATTGAACTATTGAGTTACAAGTCAGATTTCATTATTAATTTCCCCTTACCCCCAAGGTTATGTGTTCAAGTCAGGTATTAATAATGTATGTCTAATGCCAACATAGGATCAAGCAGCTACGGGTTTTGTCTATGTAGAGAACAGGTTACGTCCGTCAGGACAGCAAGTCAGGATTGTCGGCATTAGTAACAAGATCAACGTATCAAGTTAAGTAGTGTGTCAGGACATGTCATGTGATGCATATGTATCAAATGGATACCCAATGTAAAACCGTAATGAAAATATGAACACGGTAAGCACGACGAATATCAGGATGCATATGTGTCAATCTATAATAACCTATATACGTATCCATGACTACGTATGATGCAATTAGACAGCTTGTTGCACTAATATAAACGTAACATGATATAATGAGGTTCCGACATGCAACTAGATATACAATTGTCAGTACGAATGCGAACGGATATCGAAAAACGGTAAATATATAACATTGGATACATAATTAAAATACATATATTATTTTTATTCATATGGATGTAAATATATTAACATAACATGTAGCAAGATAAACTTGCCTGATTGGATCTCATGTCGGGTACGGACGTCGGGTAAACGTCGCGATGCACACACGTGCGTACAAGACTGAACCTGGCTAATCCAAGACGTGACCACGCTAGATGAGGACGACGACTGGGTTGCCCGGATCGTCGGCAACGTGTGCGACATCGGCGACGTCAAGAACCGAGAAAGCAAGAAAGCAAAGAAGAAAGAAAGAATAAGAGAAGAAAAAGATGGAAGGAATAGGTTATGGTATTGGCAATCGAGCTCTGGGTCCAGGGGACAGAGGAGAGGTGATGACGAGACGACGAGGTGAAAGTCTCCGGCAATGAGAGGTTGACGGCGAGGTTGGGGTTTTCTTGGGTTGCTCGTGGTTGTTCGTGGGTGTGGGTTCTTGGGTTCTCGGGGAGTTTGCAGGGGTCATTGTGCATAGGTGTTCAAGGTTGGAGGAGGAGAAGGTGACGAGGGGAAGGCGAGGTCGGGTGATGGGGACAGCGACGAGGTCGGCGGTGGAGGAGATGGGTGCCGTGGGTTTCTTGGGTTGCAAATGCTGAGATGGGTCGTCGGGGGTTTAGAGAGGAGTTGCTTGGGGGAGAGGAAGAAGAGGTGGTTGTGACAAGGGCGGTGAGCATGAGCTCGAGGTGATCGGCAGTGAGGGAGAGGGCAACGACAAAGGCGAGGCTAGGGTTTGGGTTCTCGTGGGTTTCTTGCGTTGGGTTTTGGGAGGCAGGGAAAGAAGAACGAGAGGGGAGAGAGAGTTGTTGTAATTTAGGGTATAATATATACATAGATATATATATATATATATATATATATATATATATATATATATATCTCAGTAGAGAGAGATGAATTGGAGAGAGAGAGAGGCAGGTGAGGAAATATTAGATTAGTTAAAAAATATTTAATATATATTCGTGTGTGTGTGTATATATATGCTGAAGTTTTAGTTTAGGTTTTTTAAAATATATTAATATATATATATATATATTATAGGTTTTATAGCTAATATAAAAAATACTCTGAAAAATACCCGGATCCTGTAAAAAATCAAGGTCGAAAATACGGATAATATACGTATCAACTAAAACCATAATGCGATGTCCGGTTAGAGAAAATGCATACCCCTAAGAACGGATACACGTAAATGCACGCAGCGATCCAAATGAGCCTGTTTCATTAAACGGGACATGAACACGATGTCAGGATGCAGCCATAGGGTATGGGGTATAATGCAGGCCATGCTAGGTATTTAAAATATTATATTTGGTTATAATTTGTATTATTTAAAATAAATGCAGATGCCAAATATATGATACAGGTATATAAAGCATATGTGTCCACGGATCCTCTGTACTAGCAAGGATATGATGTAATCTAGAACCGAGACGGGTTTCAAGCATGCGAGTCGGGTCGGATACTAAACACAGATACCAAATGCACTATTCGCACCCAGAAACAAATAATAATCAAGAAATAGCCACAAGATTAGAAAATACTCAAATAGAAGATGGTATAAACGAACTAGGGTGTTACAATGTGCTACCCATTTGAAATTATGGAGGGCTACGGTTGGTTTTTGCGAAATCCTTGAACGTAATGAACTTGATATCGTTCTAGGAACGATAGCTTTGAAAAGGAGTGGCTCAAGATCCACTTTTTAAACGAGTGTTTTGAAAAGAACCGAGTGGTTTTTCAATTTGTTCCAACAACATCTTTTTAGGTTTATTATCTTGCATTAATGAGGATTAATGCGGTCCCATTAATTTAAATCCTATCAGGCTAGAAAACAACAAAAATAGAATGTACGTATATGCCATCCGTATTCGCCACGGGGCCCCGTCATGCACCGTTAGGTTACTTAATTACTGGCAGAGTGGGTGCAGGGCTAGCGCGGATGCAAAACATATACAACATACACACACACATATAACTATTCGTCGTAGGCATGATAAGCATCACAAATATCAACATCACAGAGAATGGAAAAATAGACCAACTAGGAACTTTGCATTTCATCGAGCCACCCATGAAATACAATTCTCCACGATTGTGTGAATAGCCGAGTGTGAACTATCCTAGACCCCTACGATTGCGGAAATCTACTCGATAATCCTAGAATTGGGTGACCCAGGTCTCGACTCCTCGAGATGGCCACCCACTGAATTCGAGAACCCGGTAGCTTGTGCACTCATCAGCGGGTCATTCCTAGATGCGAAAATGAAAAAATAATATACAGCCGATGACATCATCCTCAACTCGGATGTACCCCAATAAAATAATATACATCAATTATTACATAAATTAAAAAAATCACTCACATCTCACATCTAAATTCACACTGGGCCATTCACACGACGATCTATTGAACCATTCGCAACACAGAAACATCACAAGATTTGTGCAACCCCTTCTAATCGATATATAGTGATTAGAAGACGTTTAAAAACACATATTCACATCACAAAAGCAAGTAAACAAATCTACGACGTTAGAATTCTGCACATTATTAGCAAACATGCCCAATTTTCCAAGACTTGAAAATCCAGTCTACTAAAGACCCAAAAACTTTCGTTTTAAGCCAATCCGGGAGACGAAATGAACTCGAAACCCGCCGAATTCTTTGCGGGGACAAAGAACAAAAAATTAATGTATGTCTAGGAGGCCTCACGGGGGGGGGGGGAGTACATGTTAGGAATATGTATGCCTTAGAGGCCGTTATTGTATGATATAGTGGATGCTTGGACATATATATAGAGGACTTTCTTGCTCGACATGATAGTATGCAATCTGGTTGCTCTTTATCTTAACATGTACACTAGTATTATTATACTATCTCTCTGATACATGTTGATAACGCCTTTAGGATGTTAGCTTGACTGCCAGGACTATGATGTAGCTCATACTAGTGGGGCTTGGGTAGTCCGCAAGCACATCCTTTAACAGTTCCGAGTCGAGGGAATATCGAGACAGGGTATCGATATTCCAGAGTAGACTAGTGTGTACGTTTCTTGACCCTATATGGGGCGATGGTTGATTGATTGATCTGATTTATGTGTAGTAGTTAACCGCAATCAATAATGGTGTCGCGTGTAGCTAGACCGAGATGAGTACGTGTCGTCCTCAGAGAAACGTTGAATCTTTTAATCTTACTTTAAATGTGTTGATAAAGAAAGGAGGAAGAATAAAGAATGGTGAAGAATAGTTGTAGGTTCTAGATCTACGTCAAACACGGATGCAAAATATAGATCTAGATTAACTATGGATATAAGTTTTATAGTAGAAGGGGGCTTGTAGGGTTCATTAAGATTTAGTAGTCATGGATGATTAATTAAAAATTACTCTTTTTATCCTTTAATAGATTTAAAACTAGATCGATAGTGATGCATGTAGATTAGGGTTTCTGGAGGGAATAGGGTTCCCACTCTTAACCCTTATCTTTCCATGGATCTCCGTTCTTGTTTAGTCTTTACCAAAACAATTGTTAATCTAATCTCTAATCATGGTTGTGACCATCAATGAATTGATAGCGCGCCCTAGTAGGATGTTAACTATTTTTTTGATAAAATTTATAAATTTTATAAGATTTAAAAAGAGTTTAAGGATTTTCATCTTCCATTAATCTACCCTAATCCTATGAACCCTAACAAGCGAAGAATTACTCGCGCATGTTGGGAAAAGAAAAGATAGAGAGGGAAAACATAATGTAAAATGAAGAAAAATAAAATGATATAAGAAAACAACTACCTTTATTAATTAACAAGATCAAGTACACTTTGTTTCCTTAGAAAATGATTACAAAACCCTAGTTTGCTTCTCGATCTCTTCTAAGGAGGTAGATGAATCGTTGATGATCAGCCAGGATTCTTGAGCCGTCGTGGACTTCGTGATCGCGCCGGTTTGATGATTTTTCCAAGAGGCTCTCGGTTCTTATTTATAGTCCCAAAGCCAGAACCCTAGCTTCCTAATTTGGAAACCAGAGGTTAAGATCCTAACAACGAAATCTAAACTCCCAAATCGTCTGAACCGCGGTGGAACCGCGGCCAATAGGTGGGTTTGGCCGCAGTTCCGCGGCCTTATAGGGAGTTTGTTGGGTCGTTTCTCTGGGGCTTTGTCTATCTGACACGTGGTGATCTTTTAACATCTTTGGAAACTAAAAATCTTCTCTTCGTCACTGCCAGCCTTGATTTCTTTAGTTTACTTTCTTAATTAGGCAGGTTTGTTTTACCAACTTTAATTTCCTTGATTTCAGCCCTGCAAATTCTGCACAATAGCTCAACAAATAATATTTAGTAGCGGTTGTTTTATTGAGATATTAACTTAACCATTAAGTATTGGTCAAAGGTATTAATATGGTAAGCATATTTAAATGGGCCAAATGTCACATGGATATTATATACTTACTTTTTCCTACAAAATGTTTATTATAATATAAAAACATATGAAAATAGTATTTTTACAGATAAACCCTCATATATATCATATATTATAATAAACACCTTTTATTATATAGAAATAGTAGGAAAAATGTCATATTAAATGTGCAGTTTTATCAACTGAACAAATACCCCCAAACTTATCTTTGATCGTTCCGAGCAAACTAGTTTATTCAAGAGAAGGAGAAAAAGAAAGGAGAAAGCTAAGCACACTTTCGTAGGCAACACGATTGCACTGAGCGCGTGCAACAAGCCGTTAAACCTCTAGGTGTCCCTAGTAGGAGGAGCGTTGTCTCCTGAGGGTTTTCAGCGGATTACACCCACAAAATCTCATAATAAATAAAAGATAGTGAAAGTTACATATAAGATAAGAACTATAAAAGAATGAACTTGAAAATAAGAGTTTTCAACTACACCAGTTTTTCAGTTGCTATGAGCCCTATCTTAATGGTCGTGAAAAAATGTTAGAAATCACATTATCCCTCAATAAAACATCGCCTTTAGTTTTCATTCCTACCTTTCATCCAAACATTGATCATATACCCCTACGTGTGTGATCTGGACATCCCTACACTCAGAGAATTCAATTCAAGCAATCATACTCTTGTCCATCTACCTTAGTACTTTTTAATAGATATTTAGATGGAATTTGCTCACACATTTTTCATGCGACCGTTAATACTTCTTGAGGTACTAACCGACTGATTACTCATGTGCTTGTTTAATTAGGTGTATTTTCTCGTCTTGCAACACCTAAGGCTTAGCAGTGGCTCCCAAACCAGTTAGTCTAAGGCACTAGGTGATAAAGAACTCTCGCTATATTTTTTTATTGCTGCCTTGGCGATAACAAAACCAGTGTTCATTTTTTTCTTTTCATCATTTTATCTTTTATTTTTCACTTTTATTTTCTTCATACTTTGGCTTTTAGACAAGAGCATTACAAGGTATCCTCTACTATCCCGAGTTTCAAGATTTGCGTGAGTGCGTATAGTAGGGTATCAACGTTCAAATGTTTGGCTTCCAGAATAGGAACTATTTTTCAGGCTTATTTTTATCCTCAGATTAGTAATTTCCTTCATCTTACTAACCCTTGGGACAACCGCTCATAACTACTTATTACTAGTTTCATTTAAGAAAACATCTAACTTTCTTATTTTTCTTAAACTATTCCTATCTTTTAAATATAATTTTTCACTTTCTACTCTTTTATCAAAAAAAAAAAAATTTTGAATGCCCAGTGTCAAAGATAATTCAGTGAATACAAACCTCCCCCTCAAACCTGTTTTCAGCAGTGTCCTCACTGATGTTGTCTTTTGAGAGCATGGACCTGTATACTTGGGGAGAGACAAAAGGGGTAAAATAAATGAAAACTACCACCAAACTTATTCTTTGGCACGCACAGATATTTAGTTAATTCCATTTTTACTCATCTCCATTCTTAAAATGAGAAAATGTAACCAAAACATGGAGGTGAGGCGGAGGAAATTCAGTTCTGATAAAGCGGCTCCTGTAAAAACAGGGGCTCCTCCTCTGGGTCAGCAGAGAAATATGGTTTTAATCTATGCCCATTTACTTTAAAAATTGAACCGTTTTTCAAATTTTCAACTTCTACTGCCCCATGCGAGTGTACATACCGCACCACAAAAGGTCCTTTCCAACGAGATTTAAGCTTACCCGGATGAAGATGAAGACGGGAATCGTAAAGAAGGACTTGTTGCCCCGATGTGAAAGTTTTTCTAAAAAGGATTTTATCGTGGAACACTTTAGTTCGGTTCTTTACTATCACCGCATTATCGTAAGCTTCATCGCAGAGTTCGCTTAGCTCATTCAATTGCAGCTTTCGATAGGTGCTCGCTTGATCAAAATCGAAGTTAAGCTCTTTAATAGCTCACATTGCTTTATGTTCGATCTCGACAGGAAGGTGGCATGCCTTCCCAAACACAAGGCGGTATGGAAACATACCAAGATCGGTCTTATAAGCGGTGCGAAATTCCCAAAGAGCATCCATCAATTTGGTTGACCAATCTTTACGGTTTTTAGAAACCGTCTTCTCCAAAATTTGTTTGATTTGCCTATTTGAGATCTCAGCCTGCCCGCTTGTTTGGGGATGATAGGGCGTAGAAAGTTTGTGAGTGATTAAATATTTTCACATCAAAGCCTCGAAAGACCGATTACAGAAATGTGTCCCGTTGTCGCTAATTATAGCACGAGAGTGTCCGAATCGCGAAAAGATATTTTCTTTAAGGAACTTAATGACAACTTTGTTGTCATTAGTGCGACACGGTATTGCTTCCACCCATTTCGAGACATAATCAACCGCTAACAAGATATATAAATTCCCAAAAGAGTTGGGAAAAGGGCCCATAAAATCAATACCCGAAACATCGAATATTTCCACAACCAATATAGGTTGGAGCGGCATCTCGTTTCTTCGTGAAATCCGACCTAAGTGCTGACATCGTGGACAAGTTTTGCAATGTTCATATGCATCTTTAAATAATGTTGGCCAATAAAAGCCACATTGCAAAACTTTCTCCGCCGTTTTTCGAGGAACAAAATGACCGCCGTATGCCTGATCATGACAAAATGATAACACACTCTTGAATTCATCGTTAGGGACACACCTGCGAATGATTTGATCGGAACAATACTTAAACAGATAAGGTTCATCCCAGTAAAAGTATTTTACTTGGGATAGAAGTCGAAGTTTGTCTTGTTTCGACCAATCGCTAGGAATAAGTCCCGTCGCAAGATAGTTCATAATATCCACGAACCACGGTTCGTAGGATACAGTCAAGAGCTGTTCGTCAGGAAATGAGTCATTTATCGGCATGGTCAATGTTGGTGAAGAAGTGATGCATGAAAGATGGTCGGCTACAACGTTTTCACATCCACTCTTGTCTCGGATGACAAGATCAAATTCTTGTAACAACAGGATCCAACGGATTAGCCTGGACTTAGCATCCTTCTTCGATAAAAAGGTGTCGTAGGGCGGAGTGATCAGTGTAAACCACTATTGACGAGCCAATCAAGTAAGGCCTGAATTTTTCTAATGCAAATACAACCACCAAGAGTTCTTTCTCGGTAGTTGTGTAATTTATTTGTGCATCATTCAAGATCCTACTTGCATAGTAAATTACATGTGGCATCTTATCAATGTGCTGTCCTAAGACAGCACCAATAGCAAAATCTGATGCATCACACATAAGCTCGAACGGGTGGTTCCAATCTGGAGATGATAGAACGGGGGCTGTAGTGAGCGATCCTTTAAGCGATTCAAAAGCAGCCTCACAATCCGAATCGAAGTGAAATGTAGTATCCTTGGCCAATAGAAGAGTTAAGGGTCTAGCAATTTTGCTAAAGTCCTTAATGAATCTCCTATAAAATCCTGCATGACCAAGGAAGGATCGTATATCTTTGACGCATTTGGGACGAGGGAGGTTATGGATGACATCAATTTTAGTTCTGTCAACCTCAATGCCTTTTCGTGAAATTATATGTCCAAGGACAATACCTTCTTGGACCATAAAATGACATTTTTCCCAATTCAAAGTTAAGTTCTTATCCTTACTGCGGGTAAGAACCGCGTCAAGATTACGAAGGCAGTCCTTAAAGGAGTCCCCAAAAATGGAGAAATCGTCCATAAAAATTTCCAGAAAATTCTCAACCATGTCTGAGAATATCCCCATCATACACCGCTGAAATGTAGCGAGAGCGTTGTATAACCCAAAGGGCATGCGTCTATAAGCAAAAGTACCGAAAGGACAAGTAAATATGGTTTTATCTTAATCCTTTTCGGCGATGGGGACCTGGTTATAGCCAGAGTATCCATCCAAGAAACAATAGTATTTGTGTCCAGCTAATCGTTCTAACATCTGGTCAATGAAAGGTAGAGGGAAGTGATCTTTCCTCGTCGTGGCATTGAGTTTTCTGTAATCAATACATACACGCCACCCAGTTTGGGTGAGTGTTTGGATTAACTCATTAGCCTCATTAGTTATGACCGTGATGCCAGATTTTTTAGGGACAACGTGAATTGGACTTATCCATTGGCTATCAGATATAGGGTAAATTATACCACTATCAAGGCACTTGACGATTTATTTCTTTACCGCCTCCTTCATAACGGGATTTAACCGTCTTTGTAGGTCTCGGGTTGGTTTGGCTTCATCCATCAGATGTATATAATGTTCAACAATTAAGGGACTAATCCCTTTGATGTCAGCTATTGTCCAACCAAATGCTTGCCGATTTGATCTTAACACTGCCAAAAGTGCGCTTTCTTGCTCTAAGGCTATAGAAGCGGATATAATCACTGGCAAAGTCCCATTCTCACTTAAATATGCATATTTAAAATGAGAAGGCAGCGGTTTGTGATCAAGTATTGGCGGAGAGACAATAGAAGGTGGGGTAAGGGAATGATATTCGGACTCCCTAAGAGATTCAAAACTTGCATAGGATATTGACTCGGAAAGCGCTACTGACTTTTGCGACGAGTCAACGGATTCAAACTCAGGGGTGGACTCATCGAATATATCCTCACAATGAAATTATGCAAGATCAAACGATGTCTCACTAGTGTTGTCGAGATCATCAAAGCAAAGTTCCTCATTAATTCAGCTTTCGGGAGCTATCTCGTGGATGGAACAAACATCAAGAAAATGAGCAGAAGGTTCAGATGGTTGACTTCCTAGCTTGCAAATATTAAGTTCAATTTTCATCTTCCCGAAGGATAAGTTCATAGAATCGTTACGACAATTAATTACAGCGTTGGAAGTTGCAAGGAAGGGTCGACCGAGTATCACCGGGATTTGATTGCGTGGGTTTGCCACAGGCTGCGTATCTAAAAAAATAAAGTCCACAGGGAATATGAATTCCCCGACTTTAATTAACACATCCTCTAGTTCACCCCGAGGTTTGGTGATTGATCGGTCTGCCATCTGGAGAGTACAATGGGCGGGTTTCAACTCTCCAAATCCTAACTGCTCGTATACTGAATAAGGAAGAAAGTTAACGCTAGCGCCAAGGTCGAGTAAAGCACGATTAATATTTTTACCCCCAATAGAAATAGAGATGGTAGGACAGCCAGGGTCCTTACGTTTCTTTGGTATTTGCTGGGTAAAAGCTGTGCTAATATTATTCGTCATGAAAACCATTTTAGGCACTTAAGTTTTTCTCTTCCTAGTGCACAAGTCTTTAAGGATTCTTGCATAAGATGGGACTTGTTGAATAGCATCTAGGAGAGGAATATTTACGTTAACTTGCATAAACATTTCTACAATCTTCTCCATTTGTAGGTTAGGTCTGTTGGCCCTTAATCTGTTTGGAAATGGAGCTTGATTAATAAGTTTTGGGTCCAACATTTGTGGAGAAGATTGTAGGGACGGATTCGATCCTAAAATTGGAGTGGGAATCTTCTTAGATAGATTGGGCGAAGTGTTCGAGCCTTGGGGAAAACGGATGTTAGTTAAGTATATGCCCTAGAGGCCATTGTTGTACATATGATGTATATTATAATGGATGCTTGGATATATATAGTGAGGACTTTCTTGCTCGTCATGATAGTATGCTATTTGGTTTCACTTTATCTTAACATGTTGACTTGTATTGGTTTACTGTTTTTCTCTCATATGTTGTTAAAGCCCTTAGGATCTGTACTCGACTACTGGGACTATGATGAGATCATACTAGTGGGGCCATGGTAGTCGATGAGTACATCCTATAACTGTTCCTAGTCGAGGGTATATCGAGACAGGGCATCGACACACCAGCGTAGACTAGCGTATACGCATCTTGACCCATATGATGGGCGATGGATGATCCCATAACCATCGGTGTTTGACATCAGAGATGGTGTACGGGTGCTCAGTGGAGACTAGGTACACTGGACGGACTCGCCGAGAACTCCCAGATGGTGATATACCACACGTTAGATGGCAGTTCTCCTGTGACACTGGTACAGGGTAGTCTGTAGACCCAAGATCGTCATAGAGTCTTGTATGATTCCCACTGTGCTTTGATTTCCACCTTACCACGTCCAAGAGGGCATGCAAAACGGTGGCTTTTAGGTGCAGTCCCGAATCACATGGAGGCAATGAGCGATAGGAGGGGATTCGTCTCTCCCGGTATAGGGAGTTGATGTTGTGCTGTGTTCGATTGGCTATAACTGGAAGTCCCTGGACAGGGCTGATATAGAGATTTACTGGTAAGTGTTACCAGTAGTTTCTCGACCCGTTATGAGCCATACATCGACACGATTTATCGGTTACTGGGGTCTGACGTATACTACCCCTAGACTTGATATGCGACATATCAGACGAAGAGACCGAACTGTAGGGAGTGTTACTGGTTGGATTCACAGGAGAACGTACAGCCTAGCTTGTTGATCTTCTGATCGCTTAATACCTGGGTGGCTGTTACGTTTAGCTGACCGCTTGCAGCTTGTGGGTGTTTGATATGATCATCACCTGCTACCGGCGTATTAACGATTCTTTAGAGTCCTAAACAGAGGTTTCTTGGCTCAGGCAAAACGGAGTGGAGGCACATATGAGATATGTGCAGGACCGAGGATAATGCGATATGAGATACCGTATTATATTCTCGCGATATTTAGATATGAACCGGATCATCGGATCAAGTGTTGATTCGATGAATCGGTACATGATATATTAGTCGGTTATATTCGATATAACCTGATTGTCGGATCAAGTGTTGATTCGTTGATTTAATGTATAATAATATATATGATATATTGTATTACATTATCGAATATTGGCTCGCTTTATTATTTCATTTTCTCACCGGATAATACATTGATATGTATGCGATATATATTAATTGTATTATTTTCTTTTGTTACAAATATATAATATATATGTGATATATATTAAAGTAACATGATATGATTAATAATGAAACATGTTTAGTGATGATTAAATGAGGTTAGGGTTTGATTAGGGTTAGTTGCTTCATGCACCTTCTAGAAGCTTTTCTTTTGTCATGAAGAAGATATTATGATAGATATTTTCTTATGACTCATATCTTAACCCAACCAAACCTTAGCCTTAGTTAACTCTCTACAAAGGTTATCCTAGTCATCATTAACCATGGTTGCATTATTATTCATATACTCATTTTCATTATTCACGACAAAAGGAATTATCTCATTATTCATCTTCTTCTTCTCTCTTGAGCTTTGAGAAAGCTTTCTTGATTTTCCTTTTGTGATGTTTTCATGTGAGATTATGATATAAAAAGATAGCGTAAATACTACTCCATCATCCTCATCTAATCTAGCCCATTAGATTAGGGTGTTCACCTCTTGAGAGTGAGAGAGCTTGAGCTTTTGCAACTTCGACGTAGATCATCAGAGAAAAGGAATACTACAAGCTAGCATGGATCGTTCGAGTCGTGGAGCCTCTCTTGAGTCCGGGAGATCGTGGATCGCGGCGAAGGGACTTCTACTCAGAGCTTATGAAGCGAAGGAGCGGACTACAAAGGTTGTAATCCCTCAAACTTAGGTTTAAAGATGTTATCTTGCATGTTAAACCCTAATAATCTAGCAAAGATCCCGGCTTTGGGTTGTTCGGCACGTCTAATTTTTTATCCGGGCATGTTTGATGCCTTATGAACCTTCACAAGAGTGCCTAGGAACCCTGCAGTGGTATCAGAGCCTAGCTAGAGCATTAGGCGACGTGTTTACGTAGTTAAAACTCTGATCGAACCTGAACCGACAATAATGAACCCCTCTCTGTATATTTTTTAAAAACTATGATTTTTCAGAATTAAAAATACTCAAAAAAATCAGCAGAGAATTATTAGAATTATCATGAAATATGAGCTCCTAATTCGATGAAGTCCCCGCGGAACCGCGGTGGGAACATGCTTCCCGCGGCAGTTCCACGGCCGATTTTGGGTATTGGGACACGTGGCTTCAGGGTAATATCCGTAGGTACTTGTTGCTGCATCTGGGTATTTTTAAAGTGACTCAAGTGTTGAGTAATCTGGGGTTTATTTTGTAATCTTAGATTCGATCGGAATATTTAAATTCGTTATTATTTCCAGATATTTAGAAACTGTTAAAATGTTCAAACGGATATCATTAACTCATTTTTTCCCGGCACGTAAAAATTTCAAGTGTTGAATTTTTATCGGGTTTAAATCTTTCGAAAAAATTGTACAAGTTAAGCGGTGGACCCTCTAAATGACAACAAACCTTAACTCGATTATGTGACCGTCTTGAACTGCCTCTAAACCATAGGGTTTGGGAAAGTACGGCGTACCACATGTGAGGCGTTGACTTGACCCTTCTACGGCTGGATCACTGGTACTGTGACATATTCTGGGATTATTTGAACTCCGCTCAAGTGTTGAGCAATTTAGGAAATTTTGGGTATTTGATTATCTGTTCGGAAAGTTTAATACTGTCTATTTATCTGGAATGTGATACAATATGTGGAATTCATAGAGTTAGGCATGAAATGCGAAGTATATGATATTTCGGATTTACGATGTCTAAAGTGATTGTGGATTCCAAATATTGTTGTTTTACACTTTCTTTTCTGTGACCGTAAGCGTAGTATGTGGTGTATCGCCGGCTTCGTTGCTATTCATCAACGACAATCGGGATACGCCTACTTACTTACGTTGATGATATGAGATATTATGTGTTGCTGTGATATGTTATATTGGATCGTCGCGTTTTGAATAGCCAGGTTTTTTTTATGTGAGATGAGGGTTTTTATTTTCATTCATGTAAAATTCATTTGTTTGTAATATTCTTTTATTGGGGCACTTCCGGGATGTGGTTGATGTCACCATTGTATATTATTTACTTTTCCGCATTAGGTATGTTAGTTATGTATATGCCCTAGAAGCCATTGTTGTACATATGATGTATATTATAATGGATGCTTGGTTATATATAGAGATGACTTTCTTGCTCGTCATGATAGTATGCTATTTGGTTTCACTTTATCTTAACATGTTGACTTGTATTGGTTTACTGTTTTACTCTCACATGTTGATAAAGCCTTTAGGATTTGTACTCGACTACTGGGACTATGATGAGATCATACTAGTGGGGCCGCGGCAGTCGATGAGTACATCCTATAACTGTTCCTAATCGAGGGTATATCGAGACAGGGCATCGATACACCAGAGTAGACTAGCGTATACGCATCTTGACCCATATGATGGGCGATGGATGATCCCATATCCATCGATGTTAGACATCAGAGATGGTGTACGGGTGCTCAGTGGAGACTGGGTACACTGGACGGACTCGCCGAGAACTCCCAGATGGTGATATACCACACGTCAGATGGCAGTTCTCCGGTGACACTGGTACAGGGTAGTCTGTAGACCCGAGATCGTCATGGAGTCTTGTGTGATTCCCACTGTGCTTTGATTTCCACCTTACCATGTCCAAGAGGGCGTGCAAAACGGTGGCTTTTGGGTACAGTCCCGAATCAAATGGAGGCAATGAGCGATAGGAGGGGATTCGTCTCTCCCGGTATAGGGAGTTGATGTTGTGCTGTGTTCGATTGGCTATAACTGGAAGTCCCTGGCCAGGGCTGATATGGAGATTTACTGGTAAGTGTTACTAGTAGTTTCTCGACCCGTTATGAGCCACACATCGACACGACTTATCGGTTACTGGGGTCTGACGTATACCACCCCTAGACTTGATATGCGACATATCAGACGAACAGACCGGACTGTACGGGAGTGTTACTGGTTGGATTCACAGGAGAACGCACAGGCTAGCTTGTTGATCTTCTGATCGCTCAATACCTGGGTGGCTGTTACGTTTAGCTGACAGCTTGCAGCTTGTGGGTGTTTGATATGATCATCACCTGCTACCGGCGTATTGACGATTCTTTAGAGTCCTACACAGAGGTTTCTTGGCTCAGGCGAAACAGAGTAGTGGCACATATGTGATATGCGCAGGAACGAGAATAATGCGATATGGGATACCGTATTGTATTCTCAGGATATTTAGATATGAACCGGGTCATCGGATCAAGTGTTGATTCGATGAATCGGTACATGATATATTAGTCGGTAATATTCGATATAGCCGGATCATCGATTCAAGTGTTGATTCGATGATTTAATGTATAATAATATATATATGATATATTGTATTACATTATCTAATATTGGCTCGCTTTATTATTTCATTTTCTCAGTGGATGATACATTGATATATATGCGATATATGTTAATTGTATTATTTTCTTTTGTTGCAAATAAATAATATATATGTGATATATATTATTGTGACATGATATGATTAATTGTTAAACATGTTTAAGGATGATTAATTGAGATTAGGGTTTAATTTGGGTTAGATGTTTCATGCATCTTCTAGAAGCTTTCTTCTTTTGTCATTCTTAAGATATTTAGAATGACACATTCTTTAACTCAACTAAACCCTAACTCTAGTTATTTCTCTACAAAATCTAGACCACTCATCCTTGACCATGGTTTACAATTCAATCATATAGATTTTATTCTATTCATCACAAAAGAAAAATATATCATTATCTTTTCATTATCATCTTCTTCCTTCTTCAAGAAAGCTTGCTAGTTTTTCTTTAAGTGATGAGAAAAATATGAGAAAATGATATAAAAAGAAAGCAAAATTACTACTCTCTCATCCTCATCTCATCTAGCCCATGGGATTAGTGTGTTCTTCTCTTTTGAGTGAGAAAGCTTGAGTCGTAGCAACTTCAAGGTAGATCATCGGAGATTTGGAATACTTCGAGCTAGCATGGATCGTTCGAGTCGTGGAGCCTCTCATGAGTCCGGGAGATCGTGGATCGCGGCAAAGGGACTTCTACTCGGAGCTTGTGAAGTGAAGGAGTGGACTACAAAGGTTGTAATCCCTCACACTTAGATAAAAGTTATCATCTTGCATGTTTAAACCTAATAATCTAGCAAAGATCCTGACTTTGGGTTGTTCGGCACGTCTAAATTTTTATCCGGGCATGTTTGATGCCTTTTGAACCTTCACAAGAGTGCCTAGGAACCCTACAGTGGTATCAGAGCCTAGCTAGAGCATTAGGCGATGTGTTTACGAAGTTAAAACTCCGATCGAACCCGGAACGACGCAAAAAGACCCCTCTCTGGAAATTTTTTAAATTTTGGGATTTTTCTGAATTAAAAATATGTAAAAAAATCAGCAGGGAATTCTAAGAATTACCATGAAACCCGAACCCCCAACTCGACCAAACGGCGGCGGAACCGCGGCGCAAGTAGGCCTTGCACGGCGGTTCCGCGGCGGATTGATCGATTGGCGACACGTGGCTTCCTGGTAATAACCGTAGGTACTTGCTGACTTTTCTGGGTATTTTTAGTCTGTTTCAGGTGTTTAAAATTCTGGGGTTTATTTGGTAATAGTAGATTCGATCGGAATATTTAAGTTCGTATTTCTTTCCGGATATTTAGAAATTGTTAAACTATTTGAACGGATATCATTAACTTACTGTTTCCCGGTACGGCAAACTTTCAAGTGTTGAAATTTTTTCGGGTTTAAATCTTTCGGAAAAATTGTACAAGTTAAGCGGTGGATCCTCTAGAAGACAACAAACCTTAACTCGATTATGTGACCGTCTTGAACTGCCTTTTGAACCTTCGGGTTTGGGGCAGTACGGCGTGCCACATGTGAGGCGTTGGCTTGACCCTTCTACGGCTGGATCACCGGTACTGTGGCATATTCTGGGATTATTTGAACCCCGCTCAAGTGTTGAGCAGTTTAGGAAATTTTGGGTGTTTGATTATCTGTTCGAAAAGTTTAATACTGTTTATCTATCTCGAATGTGATACAATATGTGGAATTCATAAAGTTAGGCATGAAATGCGAAGTATGTGATATTTCGGATTTACGATGTCTAAAGTGATTGTGGATTCCAAATATTGTAGTTTTACACTTTCTTTTCTTTGACCGTAAGTGTAATATGTGATATCGCCAGTTTCGTTGCTATATGTCAACGATAATTGGGATGCGCATATTTACTTACGTTGATGATATGAGATATTATGTGTTGCTGTGATATGTTATATTGGATCGTCGCGTTCTGAATAGCCGGGGGTTTTATGTGAGATGAGGGTTTTTATTTTCATTCATGTAAAATTCATTTGTAATGTAATATTCTTTTATTTGGGGCACTTCCAGGTTGCGGTTGCTGTCACCAGTGTATATTATTTACTTTTCCGCATTAGGTAGACCCAAGGAGGGGAGCACAAGTAACCGGGTTCTAGGGTCCAGTGGGAGGCCATCTCGAGGAGTCGAGACCGGGTCTCCTAACCCTAGAATTGACAGTGTTACTTGCCGCTCTCGTAGGGGTCTTGGGATGTGGGTTTGGCTATTCGTCGCGACCGTGGAATCCGTGTTTTATACAGGCTCGTATTGAAAACACGGACGTCCTAGTATATCCAATATTTCATATATGTTCTTCTGCTGCAATGTTCTGTGATGAGATCATATTACTGCCTGAGATGAATGCTTATACTATATATATATGCTGATATATAAATATTACTGCTTTCGTTTCTTCTGTGATGCTTAGGAAGCATAAGCTGATGGGATTTTATTAATGAGATTAATAAAAAGAAAAGAAACCTAAAGATGTTGTAGAATCAAAACTTTATAAAAAGGGTAGCTACAGTTTTGCTTTGCACAGTGACATGTATGATATGTCCTGCACCTTATTCGATAGGGAAAGGACCGAGATCCCTTCACCGGGAGTGACTCCTTTAGCGAAACTGGCAGATGCTACAAAACGCGGTTTGTCTTTTGATTGTTTTTAGTATTTTGTTTTGCACAGCGATATATATGATATATCCTGCACCTTATTCGATGAGGAAAGGGCCGACGATCCCTTCACCGGGAGTGACCCCTTTAGTGAAACTAAGAAAAGCCTCAAAAACACTCCTTTTCAAAAACACATGATTCTACGACGATATCAAGTTCATTACACTCAGGGTTTTCTGAAAAACCTGCGTAGCCCTCCGTCATTTCAGATATATACTACTTAGTATTCGTGCTACGGTAGTTTGGCCTTCGTCAAGACGTAGTGTACGGTAGCTAACTAGTACTTATCTGTTTGCATACGATGCGATTGGATTAGGGTATTCGTATGGCGTAGTTTGGCCTTCGTCAAGGGTCGTACGGGTGGGTTTAATTCAACCATGAAATGAACGGGTTGAACTTGACTAGCGCCCTATGAGTAGTTTGGCCTTCGTCAAGGTCATGGGACGCTAGGGGCAAAATATTATCGGGAATTTCAAGTGTTGAAATTTGCAATGAGATTGCATACCTCCTATGAGATAGTTGGATCCCGATACCCACTGCGAGTAAGTGTTACTCCTGGGAGAGTTTTACACAGGACAATTAGTCATTCAAGTAGGTGTCTAGAAAAGTGTTAACGGGGTTACGCCTCTGGGAAAACGAGGTTTACTTTAATTAGGTCCGTGCGAAAGCACGGGGAACCTCCCTCAAAGTACCAACACTGATCTGGCTGAAAGACTGACGAAATTGTACGGTGTAATTAATCCCGGCTAATCTTACCTTTTAGGGTTTTAAGGTAGATTTGATAAAAACAGTGGGAGACATCCTGATTAGATAAGATAATAACTAATCTAATCTTGCAAGAGCATACGCTAAAAGTGTTTTCTTCTCTCTCTCTCCAGGTAGCGACCATGTCATGCCATAATCAAGATAATAATATGGATGTATTGACTGAACCCGATTATTGTACTGAGCAAGGGAACGTTAGACCCATTCTTTCTTATAAGAGTTATAAGACTGAACAGGAAACAGAAGAATATCTGGATTCTCACGCCGCCCAAAAGAACATGCATGTTGATGCATCTTCGTCGGGTGTGTTTGTTATTGAGAACTGTTTCTCAGTTCACCCTACGTCCTGGGTATTAGATACCGGATCAGGATCCCACATATGCAAACAGTTCCATGGGCTACGTAAAGGAAGAGAACTGGGAAAAGATGATCATTCCGTTCTAGTAGGGAACGGTACAAATGTTGCAGCCAAAGCAGTTGGCGAATATCACCTTGTATTGCTGAGTCGTAATACACTGATTCTAAATGAGTGCTATTATATACCGAACATGATGTGCAACATTATATCAGTTTCTTTATTGAGAAAAGAGGGATATAATTTTGTAGTACAGGATAATGTTATGAACATATTCCTAGATCAAAAGTTGATTGCATCAGGCTCGTTACATAATGGCATATTCATTCTAAATCAGAATACAGTCCTGAATATACAAAACACACACAAGAGGAAAAGTTCAGATACGAACGAATCCTACTTGTGGCATTGTAGACTTGGTCATATCAATGCGACACGACTGGCTAAGTTACATAAAGATGGTTATTTGAATCCGTTCGAATTATCATCTTATGATACTTGCCATTCATGTTTCAAAGGAAAAATGACCAAAGCTCCGTTTAGTGGACACGGAGAAAGAGTTACTGAACTCTTAGGACTGATACATAGTGATATATGCGGTCCCATGTCTACGCATGCCAGGAACGGTTCTTCCTACTTCATTACATTCACTGACGATCTCTCTAGATACGGACATATGTTTCTGATGAAACACAAGTCTGAAGCTTTTGAGAAATTCAGAGAATATAAGCACGAAGTAGAAAACCAAACGGGCAAAAGTATTAAAGTTCTTCGATCTGATCGAGGAGGCGAATACTTAAGCGGTGAGTTTTTAGATTATCTAAAAGAGAATGGGATTCTCTCTCATCTTACTCCTCCTTATACACCACAGCACAACGGTGTATCTGAGCGGAGGAATCGCACCCTATTAGATATGGTGCGCTCTATGATGAGCGAGGCTGAGTTACCTATTTCCTTCTGGGGGTATGCGCTTGAGACAGCCATACATCTATTGAATATGGTTCCTACCAAATCAGTGCCCACCACTCTATATGAGATATGGAAAGGGAAGAGACCATCTCTTATGTATATTAAGATATGGGGTTGTCCAGCCTATGTCAAAAGACAAAATCCGGACAAGCTCGAGGCAAGATCTGTCTTATGTAAGTTTATTGGATATCCCAAACATTCGCGAGGGTATATCTTCTACCACTCCGAGGAACAAAAAGTGTTTGTTTCTCGACATGCCACCTTTTTAGAAAAGGGTTTTCTTATGAAAGAAATTGATGGCAATGAGGTAGAACTGGAAGAGGTTCCAGCAGAACAAACTACAACAGATGATTTAGTGGAACCAGAGGATTCAGTAGTACCCGACGAACCCCAGCCTCTCCGCAGATCTAGTAGGGTTTCTCGTCCACCTGAGAGATACTACGGTTTTCTCATTGATGGTGGAAGCGAGGATTGCATCATGGATGATGATGACCCGACTAGTTTCGAGCAGGCCATCACGAGTGGTGACTCTATGAAATGGTTGGATGCAATGCGATCTGAGATGGAATCCATGTACACCAATAAAGTATGGATTTTGGAAAATGCTCCTGAAGGGGTAAAACCCATTGGGAGCAAGTGGATTTTTAAAAGGAAATTTGGTGTAGATGGAAAAGTTGAGACTTTCAAAGCTAGACTTGTAGCAAAGGGTTTTCGTCAACGACCAGGTGTGGATTATGACGAAACCTTTTCTCCAGTAGCTATGCTTAAGTCCATCCGGATCTTACTTGCCATTGCTGCATACCATGACTACGAAATCTGGCAAATGGATGTTAAGGCCGCCTTTCTAAACGGTGATTTAGAAGAGTGCGTGTACATGACTCAGCCAAAGGGCTTCGTAGATAGTGGGAGCAGCGGAAAGGTGTGCAAGCTGCTTAAATCCATTTATGGGTTGAAGCAAGCATCGCGGAGTTGGAACATCTGTTTTGATGTTGTAGTCAAAGAGTTTGACTTCATCAAAAATATAGAAGAACCTTGTATCTATAAGAAGGTAGCAGAGGGTAAGGTTGTCTTCCTTGTATTGTACGTGGATGACATACTCTTGATAGGAAATAATATTCCTATGCTGCAATCAGTCAATCTCTTCTTATCACAAAGATTCTCAATGAAAGATCTAGGTGATGCCTCCTGCATATTGGGAATCATGATCTATAGAGATAGATCTAAACGGATACTGGGATTGTCCCAATCCAGGTACATTGACACCATACTAAAGAGGTTTAGTATGGAAGAATCCAAACGTGGGAACCAACCCACGATCTCTGGACTCACTCTCTCCAAAGAGATGTCTCCCAAGACTGATTTGGAGAGAGCTCGCATGCAAGGGATACCCTATGCTTCGGCAGTAGGCTCTATCATGTATGTGATGTTATGTACCAGACCCGATGTTGCATACTCACTAAGTGTAGTGAGTCGGTATTAAGCAGATCCTGGAGAGAGTCATTGGACAGCAGTGAAGAACATTCTCAAGTACTTGCGAAGGACTAAGGAGATGTTCTTGGTGTATGGTAACGGAGAACTCCAGGTCGAGTCCTTTACCGATTCCAGCTTCCAAAGTGATAAGGACGAATCTAAGTCGCATTCGGGTTTTGTCTTTACCCTCAATGGAGGGGCGGTATGTTGGAAGAGTTCCAAACAGGATACCGTTGCAGACTAAACGATGGAGGCTGAATACATCGCTGCCAACGATGCAGCCAAAGAGGCTGTCTGGATCAAGAAGTTCATTAGTGAACTTGGTGTGGTTCCATCCATTGAGCATCCAATACCTCTGTATTGCGATAACAATGGAGCTGTGGCGTTAGCCAAGGAACCCATGTCCCATCAAAAGTCCTTACATATTCTGAGGCGGTATCACCTGATCAGGGAGATAGTTGATCGCCGGGAGATCGAGGTCAGGAGAGTAGATACGAAGGACAACACTGCGGATCCATTCACGAAGGCTATTCCCCAGATACAGTTTGAGAGATTATTCGGGATGCTAGGTATGCGATACTACAGCAGCTGGCCTTAGTGCAAGTGCGAGATTGTTAGTTATGTATATGCCCTAGAGGCCATTGTTGTACATATGATGTATATTATAATGGATGCTTGGTTATATATAGAGATGACTTTCTTGCTCGTCATGATAGTATGCTATTTGGTTTCACTTTATCTTAACATGTTGACTTGTATTGGTTTACTGTTTTACTCTCACATGTTGATAAAGCCCTTAGGATTTATACTCGACTACTGGGACTATGATGAGATCATACTAGTGGGGCCGCGGCAGTCGATGAGTACATCCTATAACTGTTCCTAGTCGAGGGTATATCGAGACAGGGCATCGATACACCAGAGTAGACTAGCGTATACGCATCTTGACCCATATGATGGGCGATGGATGATCCCATATCCATCGATGTTAGACATCAGAGATGGTGTACGGGTGCTCAGTGGAGACTGGGTACACTGGACAGACTCGCCGAGAACTCCCAGATGGTGATATACCACACGTCAGATGGCAGTTCTCCGGTGACACTGGTACAGGGTAGTCTGTAGACCCGAGATCGTCATGGAGTCTTGTGTGATTCCTACTGTGCTTTGATTTCCACCTTACCACGTCTAAGAGGGCATGCAAAACGGTGGCTTTTGGGTACAGTCCCGAATCACATGGAGGCAATGAGCGATAGGAGGGGATTCGTCTCTCCCGGTATAGGGAGTTGATGTTGTGCTGTGTTCGATTGGCTATAACTGGAAGTCCCTGGCCAGGGCTGATATGGAGATTTACTGGTAAGTGTTACTAGTAGTTTCTCGACCCGTTATAAGCCACACATCGACACGACTTATCGGTTACTGGGGTCTGACGTATACCACCCCTAGACTTGATATGCGACATATCAGACGAACAGACCGGACTGTACGGGAGTGTTACTGGTTGGATTCACAGGAGAATGCACAGGCTAGCTTGTTGATCTTCTGATCGCTCAATACCTGGGTGGCTGTTACGTTTAGCTGACCGCTTGCAGCTTGTGGGTGTTTGATATGATCATCACCTGCTACCGGCGTATTGACGATTCTTTAGAGTCCTACACAGAGGTTTCTTGGCTCAGGCGAAACGGAGTAGTGGCACATTGTAAGTGCACGGCGGCGCCCCGGTCGTCAATCCGACGGCCAAACGCGGAAACGGTGATAAACTTTGATTTTGCGGACTTAGCAAACCGGCACCACCGCGCACTAAACCCCGGATCGTGCCATTAAACTAGTCTAAGCTAACAAGAGGATGGGTTAGAGATATACCGACTGATCCGAGTCCTCCGGTCTTCATCTCCACTCCGATCTCCTCGCGGGATCTCCGGTCGTCGCCTCCTCGCCGGGAGGGCACCACGTCGCCTGCATCTTTTACGGGCTCCCGCCTCTATACCGAGGCAACTCGGGCATGAAGCCGGCAACTCGACATGCCCAAGACTTGCTATAGGATGTAGTGTAGAATCATAGTCTCTATTTGGGGTATTGGTTGCCTTTTGAAGATGGAGGAATGAAGGAATGAAAAATGGTGCTTTCATTTTTCCTTGTATCAAGAATGAGATGAATGAAATTTTGCCACACCACAAAAATGAAACTCTCTCTTTTTCATTCCCTCAAAGTTGTGGCCGGCCTACCCAAATTAGAAATGGTGGAGGGATAAAAACCAATCCATGAAGGGAGGTGAGTGTAGGATAAAGCAAAAGGTGACCTTAAACAAAACATCAACCATGCTTATAACATCTATTCACTTCAAATCTCATTAATGCAAAAGTATGGATGAAAGATATCATAATCAATACAATTGCAAGAAACCCCCTCCACAAATGTTATTTGCACAATTGCAAATAACACCCTCCATCGGAAAAGTCCGGCCGTGAAGGAACAATGAAAAACCAGCCGGAACGGAATGCAAACTGGCAACCCCAGAAAACCGGTCCCGTAATTAATTACAGGAAAACCCCGATACTGTGCATACACACCCGCATCTGTATCCCGCCCGGATACAAATGCAATGAGACAAAATCTACACTGTACTAAACTAGGACCGGCTTAAGCCAAAGCCGGCTAGTAATATCCGTTCGATCCTGATCCGTGCAATACCGCACGTATCTGATCGAACCCTGCCATATAACCATACGGCCACTAGTACAAACTGTCCGATCCTGATGCGTGCAATACCGCACGTATCTGATCGGACCCTGCGATATCTCCATACGGGCTCTACAGCGTTTCGCCCGAAAGCTTGAGTAACTGGAAGTGTGGTGGACTCTAAAGACTCGTCAATACTATGGCTGTGGATTTAACCACTAGCACGTCAGAGGTATAAGCCAATACGTAACGGGCCACCAGCTATTGACTAAAAGGGACGTCGATGAGCGAACTCATCCTGACACCCTACTGAGCCTGTCAGTGACAATATCCGTACAGTCCGGTCCGTTCGTCTATGAGCATCGCATGTCGGGCCTAGGGGGTTGGTAAAAGTCAGACCCCCAAAAGCGGTACAAGTCGCGTCGGAGTGTAGCCCAGAACACCCTGAGATACTACTGGAATACCTACCAGTAAATCTCCTGCCTTGGCCAAGGTCTTTATGTAATGGCTCTCCTAGACACAGCGCGACCTCACCCCCAATACCGGGAGAGACGAAACCCCCGAAGATCCGCTCACTGCCTCCATGTGGCTCGGGACTATACCCAACTAAAACCTGTTTGCACGACTCCTTTGAGCCGTGGTAGGGTAGTAATCAAAGCACAGTGGGAACTCACACGAGACAAATGACGATCCCCAGGTCGATGAACTAACCTGTACACATGTCACCTGGGAACTGCTATCTGACGTCAGGTATAAGACCAACTAGCATGTTCCCGGCGAGTCCTGTCCGGTGTACTCATAACCCAATGAGCACCTGTATACATCTTAGGTGAACCAACCGACACCAGTGGCTTGTGAGACCGGCCACCGCCCCTCGTCGGGGTCTCGACTGTATACACTAGTCTACTCTGGAGTATCGATACCCTATCTCGAAACTCCCACGACTAGGGACCTTTTAAGGATGTGCTTATAGACTCCAGCTCTCACTTATATGATCGCCCTCATACTGCTGGCAGTCAAGCAAGAATCCTACGGGCTCTATCAACGTGCAATAGCGACATGTCAGGTCGCCTAAAGCAGTACACGATGATAAAGGTAAACCAGATAGCATACTATCATCTCGAGTAAGACTGTCCTACCGGGATAGGTCCTCCCTCAATCATTGCAATCACGTGCCTGTGATCCAATAATTGACTCTGAGGGCACTATCTCCAACACACATATGTGATATGCGCAGGAACGAGAATAATGCGATATGGGATACCGTATTGTATTCTCAGGATATTTAGATATGAACCGGGTCATCGGATCAAGTGTTGATTCGATGAATCGGTACATGATATATTAGTCGGTAATATTCGATATAGCCGGATCATCGATTCAAGTGTTGATTCGATGATTTAATGTATAATAATATATATATGATATATTGTATTACATTATCTAATATTGGCTCGCTTTATTATTTCATTTTCTCAGTGGATGATACATTGATATATATGCGAAATATGTTAATTGTATTATTTTCTTTTGTTGCAAATAAATAATATATATGTGATATATATTATTGTGACATGATATGATTAATTGTTAAACATGTTTAAGGATGATTAATTGAGATTAGGGTTTAATTTGGGTTAGATGTTTCATGCATATTCTAGAAGCTTTCTTCTTTTGTCATTCTTAAGATATTTAGAATGACACATTCTTTAACTCAGCTAAACCCTAACTCTAGTTATTTCTCTACAAAATCTAGACCACTCATCCCTGACCATGGTTTACAATTCAATCATATAGATTTTATTCTATTCATCACAAAAGAAAAATATATCATTATCTTTTCATTATCATCTTCTTCCTTCTTCAAGAAAGCTTGCTAGTTTTTCTTTAAGTGATGAGAAAAATATGAGAAAATGATATAAAAAGAAAGAAAAATTACTACTCTCTCATCCTCATCTTATCTAGCCCATGGGATTAGTGTGTTCTTCTCTTTTGAGTAAGAAAGCTTGAGTCGTAGCAACTTCAAGGTAGATCATCGGAGATTTGGAATACTTCAAGCTAGCATGGATCGTTCGAGTCGTGGAGCCTCTCATGAGTCCGGGAGATCGTGGATCGCGGCAAAGGGACTTCTACTCGGAGCTTGTGAAGTGAAGGAGCGGACTACAAAGGTTGTAATCCCTCACACTTAGATAAAAGTTATCATCTTGCATGTTTAAACCTAATAATCTAGCAAAGATCCCGGCTTTGGGTTGTTCGGCACGTCTAAATTTTTATCCGGGCATGTTTGATGCCTTTTGAACCTTCACAAGAGTGCCTAGGAACCCTACAAGGTAGACCCAAGGAGGGGAGCACAAGTAACTGGGTTCTAGGGTCCAGTGGGAGACCATCTCGAGGAGTTGAGACCAGGTCTCCTAACCCTAGAATTGGCAGTGTTACTTGCCTCTTTCGTAGGGGTCTTGGGATGTGGGTTTGGCTATTGATCGCGACCGTGGAATCCGTGTTTTATACCGGCTCGTATTGAAAACACGGACATCCTAGTATATCCAATATTTCATATATGTTCTTCTGCTGCAATGTTCTGTGATGAGATCATATTACTGCCTGAGACGAATGCTTATACTATATATATATATATATGCTGATATATAAATATTACTGCTTTCGTTTCTTCTGTGATGCTTAGGAAGCATAAGCTGATGGGATTTTATTAATGAGATTAATAAAAAGAAAAGAAACTAAAAAGATGTTGTAGAATCAAAACTTTATAAAAAGGGTAGCTACAGTTTTGCTTTGCATAGCGGTATATATGATATGCCCTGCACCTTATTCGATGAGGAAAGAGCCGAGATCCCTTCACCGGGAGTGACCTCTTTAGCGAAACTGGCAGATGCTACAAACTCGTGGTTTAGTTTTTGACAGCTTATATAGTTCTTGCTTTGCACAGCGGTATATATGATATATCCTGTACCTTATTCGATAGGGAAAGAGCCGAGATCCCTTCACCGGGAGTGACCTCTTTAGCGAAACTAGAAGCTTCAAAAACACTCCTTTTCAAAAACATTCGATTCTATGACGATATCAAGTTCATTACGCTCAGGGTTTTCTGAAAAACCTGCGTAGCCCTCCGTCATTTCAGATAAGTAATATTTAGTATTCGTGCTACGGCAGTTTGGCATGCGTCAAGGCGTAGTGTACGGTAGCTGATTATTAATTATCTGTAGCATGAGATGCGATTGGATTAGGGTATTCGTACGGCGTTGTTTGGCATGCGTCAAGGGTCGTACGGGTGGGTTTAATTCAATCACGAAATGTACGGGTTGAACTTGACTAGCGGGCTATGGGTTGTTTGGCATGCGTCAAGGTCATAGCACGCTAGGGGTAAAAGAATTATCGGGAGTTTCAAGTGTTGAAATTTGCAATGAGATTGCATACCTCCTATGAGATAGTTGGATCCTGATACCCACTGCGAGTAAGAGTTACTCCTGGGAGAGTTTTACACAGGACAATTAACCGATCAAGTAGGTGTCTAGAAAAGTGTGAACGGGGTTACGCCTCTGGGAAAAACGAGGTTTACTTTAATTAGGTCCGTGCGAAAGCACGGGGAACCTCCCTCAAAGTACCGACACTGATCTGGCTGAAAGATTGACGAAATTGTAGGGTGTAATTAATCTCGGCTAATCTTACCTTTTAGGGTTTGAAGATAGATTTGATAAAAATAGTGGGAGACATCCTGATTAGATAAGATAATAACCAATCTAATCTTGCAAGAGCATACGCTAAAGTGTTTTTCTTCTCTCTCTCTCCAGGTAGCGACCATGTCAGGCCATAATCAAGATAATAATATGGATGTATTGACTGAACCCGCTTATTATATTGAGCAGGGGAACGTTGGACCCGTTCTTTCTTATAAGAGTTATAAGACTGAACAGGAAACAGGAGAATATCTGGATTCTCAAGCCGCCCAAAAGAACATGCATGTTGATGCATCTTCTTCAGGTGTGTTAGTTATTGAGAACTGTTTCTCAGTTCACCCTACGTCCTGGGTCTTAGATACCGGATCAGGATCCCACATATGTAAATTATTACATGGGCTACGTAAAGGTAGAGAACTGGGAAAGGGTGATCATTCCGTTCAAGTAGGGAACGGTGCAAGTATTGTAGCCAAAGCAGTTGGCGAATATCACATAGTATTGCCAAGTCGTAATACACTGATTCTGAATGAGTGCTATTATATACCGAACATGATGTGCAACATTATATCGGTTTTTTTATTAAGTAAAGAAGGATATAATTTTGTAGTACAGGAGAATATTATGAACATCTTCCTAAATCAAAAGTTGATTGCATCAGGCTCGTTACATAATGGCATATTCATTCTCAATCAAAATACAGTCCTCAATATACAAAACACACACAAGAGGAAAAGTTCAGATATGAATGAATCCTACTTGTGGCATTGTAGACTTGGTCATATCAATGCGACACGACTGGCTAAGTTATATAAAGATGGATATTTGAATACGTTCGAATTATCATCTTATGATACTTGCCATTCATGTCTCAAAGGAAAAATGACCAAAGCTCCGTTTAGTGGACACGGAGAAAGAGTTACGGAACTCTCAGGACTGGTACATAGTGATGTATGCGGTCCATGTCTACGCATGCCAGGAACGGTTCTTCCTATTTCATTACATTCACTGACGATCTCTCTAGATACGGACATGTGTTCCTGATGAAACACAAGTCTAAAGCTTTTGAGAAATTCAGAGAATATAAGCACGAAGTAGAGAACCAAACGGGCAAAAGTATTAAGATCCTTCGATCTGATCGAGGAGGGGAATACTTAAGCAATGAGTTCCTAGATTATCTAAAAGAGAATGGGATTCTCTCTCAGCTTACTCCTCCTTATACACCACAGCACTACGGTGTATCGGATTGGAGGAATCGCACCCTATTAGATATGGTACGCTCAATGATGAGTACAACTGAGTTACCTATTTCCTTCTGGGGGTATGCGCTTGAGACAGCCATAGACCTATTGAATAGAGTTCCTACCAAATCTGTGCCTACCACTCCATATGAGATATGGAAAGGGAAGAGACCACATCTTAATTACATTAAGATATGGGGTTGTCCGACCTATGTCAAAAGACAAAATCCGGACAAACTCGAGGCAAGATCTGTCTTATGTAAGTTTATAGGATATCCCAAAAATTCACAAGGGTATATCTTCTACCACCCCGAGGAACAAAAGGTGTTTGTTTCTCGACATGCCACTTTCTTAGAAAAAAGGTTTTCTTATGAAACAGATTAGCGGCATTGAGGTAGAACTGGAAGAGGTTCCAGCGACACAAACTATAACAGAAGACTTGGTAGAACCAGAGGATTCAGTAGTACCCGACGAACCCCAGCCTCTCCGCCGATCTAGTAGGGTTTCTCGTCTACTACGGTTTTCTCATTGATGGTGGAAGCGAGGACTGCATCATGGATGATGATGAACCGACTAGTTTCGAGCAGGCCATCACGAGTGGTGACTCTGTGAAATGGCTGGATGCAATGAGATCTGAGATGGAATCCATGTACACCAACAAAGTATGGACTTTGGAAAATGCTCCTGAAGGGGTAAAACCTATTGGGAGCAAGTGGATCTTTAAAAAGAAATTTGGTGTAGATGGAAAAGTTCAGACTTTTAAAGCTAGACTTGTAGAAAAGGGTTTTCGTCAACGACCAGGTGTGGATTATGACGAAACCTTTTCTCCAGTGGCTATGCTTAAGTCCATCCGGATCTTACTTGCCATTGCTGCATACCATGACTACGAAATCTGGCAAATGGATGTTAAGACCGCCTTTCTAAACAGTGATTTAGAAGAGTGCGTGTACATGACTCGGCCAGAGGGCTTCATAGACAGTGGGAGCAGCGGAAAGGTGTGCAAGCTGCTTAAATCCATTTATGGGTTGAAGCAAGTATCGCGGAGTTGGAACATCTGTTTTGATGTTGTAGTCAAAGAGTTTGACTTCATCAAAAATATAGATGAACCTTGTATCTATAAGAAGGCAGCAGAGGGTAAGGTTGTCTTCCTCATATTGTACGTGGATGACATACTCTTGATAGGAAATGATATTCCTATGCTGCAATCAGTCAAGCTCTTCTTATCACAAAGATTCTCAATGAAAGATCTAGGTGATGCCTTCTGCATATTGGGAATCATGATCTATAGAGATAGATCTAAAAGGATACTGGGATTGTCCCAATCCAGGTATATTGACACCATACTAAAGAGGTTTAGTATGGAAGAATCCAAGCGTGGGAACCAACCCACGATCTCTGGACTCACTCTCTCCAAAGAGATGTCTCCTAAGACTGATTTGGAGAGAGTTCGCATGCAAGGGATACCCTATGCTTCGGCAGTAGGCACTATCATGTATGCGATGCTATGTATCAGACCCGATGTAGCATACTCACTAAGTGTAGTGAGTCGGTATCAAGCAGATCCTGGAGAGAGTCACTGGACAGCTGTGAAGAGCATTCTCAAGTACTTACGAAGGACTAAGGAGATGTTCTTGGTGTATGGTAACGGAGAACTCCAGGTGGAGTCCTTTACCGATTCCAGCTTCCAAAGTGATAAGGACGACTCTAAGTCGCACTCGGGATTTGCCTTTACCCTCAATGGAGGGGCGGTATGTTGGAAGAGTTCCAAACAGGATACCGTTGCAGACTCGACGATGGAGGCTGAATACATCGCTGCCAACGATGCTGCCAAAGAGGCTGTCTGGATAAAGAAGTTCATTAGTGAACTTGGTGTGGTTCCATCCATTGAACATCCAATACCTCTGTATTGCGATAACAATGGAGTTGTGGCGTTGGCCAAGGAACCCAGGTCCCATCAAAAGTCCAGACATATTCTTAGGCGGTATCACCTGATCAGGGAGATAGTTGATCGCCGGGAGATCGAGGTCGGGAGACTAGATACGAAGGACAACACTGCGGATCCATTCACGAAGGCTATTCCCCAGATACAGTTTGAGAGATTATTCGGGATGCTAGGTATGAGATACTACAGCAGCTGGCCTTAGTGCAAGTGGGAGATTGTTAGTTATGTATATGCCCTAGAGGCCATTGTTGTACATATGATGTATATTATAATGGATGCTTGGATATATATAGAGAGGAATTTCTTGCTCGTCATGATAGTATGCTATTTGGTTTCAATTTATCTTAACATGTTGACTTGTATTGGTTTACTGTTTTTCTCTCACATGTTGATAAAGCCCTTAGGATCTGTATTCGACTACTGGGACTATGATGAGATCATACTAGTGGGGCCACGGTAGTCGATGAGTACATCCTATAACTGTTCCTAGTCGAGGGTATATCGAGACAGGGCATCGATACACCAGCGTAGACTAGCGTATACGCATCTTGACCCATATGATGGGCGATGGATGATCCCATATCCATCGGTGTTTGACATCAGAGATGGTGTACGGGTGCTCAGTGGAGACTGGGTACACTGGATGGACTCACCGAGAACTCCCAGATGGTGATATACCACACGTCAGATGGCAGTTCTCCGGTGACACTGGTACAGGGTAGTCTGTAGACCCAAGATCGTCATAGAGTCTTGTGTGATTCCCATTATGCTTTGATTTCCACCTTACCACGTCCAAGAGGGCGTGCAAAACGGTGGCTTTTGGGTGCAGTCCCGAATCACATGGAGGCAATGAGCGATAGGAGGGGATTCGTCTCTCCCGGTATAGGGAGTTGATGTTGTGCTGTGCTCGATTGGCTATAACTGGATGTCCCTGACCAGGGCTGATATAGAGATTTACTGGTAAGTGTTACCAGTTGTTTCTCGACCCGTTATGAGCCATACATCGACACGACTTATCGGTTACTGGGGTCTGACGTATACCACCCCTAGACTTGATATGCGACATATCATACGAAGAGACCGGACTGTACGGGAGTGTTACTGGTTGGATTCACAGGAGAACGTACAGGCTAGCTTGTTGATCTTATGATCTCTCAATACCTGGGTGGCTGTTACGTTTAGCTGACTGCTTGCAGCTTGTGGGTGTTTGATATGATCATCACCTGCTACCGGCGTATTGACGATTCTTCAGAGTCTTACACAGAGGTTTCTTGGCTCAGGCAAAACGGAGTGGAGGCACATATGAGATATGTGCAGGACCGAGGATAATACGATATGAGATACCGTATTATATTCTCGTGATATTTAGATATGAACCGGATCATCGGATCAAGTGTTGATTCGATGAATCGGTACATGATATATTAGTCGGTTATATTCGATATAACCGGATTGTCGGATCAAGTGTTGATTCGTTGATTTAATGTATAATAATATATATGATATATTGTATTGCATTATCGAATATTGGCTCAGTTTATTATTTCATTTTCTCACCGGATAATACATTGATATGTATGCGATATATATTAATTGTATTATTTTCTTTTGTTACAAATATAATATATATATGTGATATATATTAAAGTAACATGATATGGTTAATAATGAAACATGTTTAGTGATGATTAAATGAGGTTTGGGTTTGATTAGGGTTAGTTGCTTCATGCACCTTCTAGAAGCTTTTCTTTTGTCATGAAGAAGATATTGTGATAGATATTTTCTTATGACTCATATCTTAACCCAACCAAACCTTAGCCTTAGTTAACTCTCTACAAGGGTTATCCTAGTCATCATTAACCATCGTTGCATTATTATTCATATACTCATTTTCATTATTCATGACAAAAGGAATTATCTCATTATTCATCTTCTTCTTCTCTCTTGAGCTTTGAGAAAGCTTTCTTGATTTTCCTTTTGAGATGTTTTCATGTGAGATTATGATATAAAAAGATAGCATAAATACTACTCCATCATCCTCATCTAATCTAGCCCATTAGATTAGGGTGTTCACCTCTTGAGAGTGAGAGAGCTTGAGCTTTTGCAACTTCGATGTAGATCATCGGAGAAAAGGAATACTACAAGCTAGCATGGATCGTTCGAGTCGTGGAGCCTCTCTTGAGTCCGGGAGATCGTGGATCGCGGCGAAGGGACTTCTACTCGGAGCTTATGAAGCGAAGGAGCGGACTACAAAGGTTGTAATCCCTCACACTTAGGTTTAAAGATGTTATCTTGCATGTTAAACCCTAATAATCTAGCAAAGATCCCGACTTTGGGTTGTTCGGCAGGTCTAATTTTTTATCCGGGCATGTTTGATGCCTTATGAACCTTCACAAGAGTGCCTAGGAACCCTACAACGGAGAATAGGCTCGGATGAAGGTGGGAGACTAGACGAATTAGGGGAAGAAGTAAAAGCCGGGGTATCATTGGTATCACTAACATCATCAAATTGCTCACCCACTCGGTTATTCAGCACTTTTCCCGATCTCAACGTAGTAACAACATTCACATTATGATTTTGTGAGTGGCCAGGATTTAGTAGGGGTTGAGATGGGAGTTTCCCTTTCTCTCTCGCACTCATTGCGGCGTTCAACTGTGCAATTGGGTTTTCTATTGATTTAATACTCTCACCGTGGGAGACGGAGTCTTTCTTTATGGTATCAATAGAAGACTTTATATCAGCCGACATTTGAATGGTATGTTTCATAAACAAATCCAAAGTTTGTGCGAGTGAAGAGTTATCAGTACCTGCCAATTGCGGTGTAGAAGTGTTGGCCGGATTTTGAAAATTTTGTGACTGAAAGCGGTGCTGATTTTGTGGTTGTGGTTGTTGTTGCTGTGGAGGTCTTTGATAATTGCTTTGGAACTGATTTTGATTTTGGGGTTGGTTTTGGTTCCAAGCAAAATTAGGATGATTCCTCCATCCCTGATTGTACGTGGAAGAATAAGGATCGTTTCTAGGTCGCTGCTGAAAAGCATCATTAGTTTGCTCATGATCTTGAAACGCTGCATTCATAGGACATTCTTCCGTCAAGTGTGAAGGATCTGAACAGCAACCACACACAGTCTTGAGAAGCGTTACCTGATTTAGGGTGACTGATGAGAATTTGTTCTCAATAGCGTTGGGTTTCTTTTGCATCGCTGCCATTTCGGTTTTTACTGCGATGGAAACATCGAACAGATGAATACCTCCCCTAGATGAAGGTGGTCTTACGCTTTCCCACTGCAAAGTGTTTTCAGCAAGGTCTTCCAGATATTTCCAAGCTTCACCATCATCTTTAGACATGAAATTGCATTGACAATTTTTTTCAAGCATCTGCTTTGTCACTGGATTAATGCCCTCATATATAATTCGGCACAAATCCCATCTATTTATTCCATAATGAGGACATTGGACAAGCAGATCCTTGAAACGTTCAAAGCACTTCCAAAATGGTTTATTGGGAAGCTGGGTAAACTGGTTGATCTCGCTCCTAACACGGGCGGTCTTATGGTTTGGCTAAAACTTCTTAAGAAATGCTATTACGAATTCATCCCAATTAGTGATAGAGTGTGCGGCAGTATTATAAAGCCATTTTTCTGCCAAGTCGCACAAAGTGAATGGGAGAAGACGCAAGCGCATAGCATCCACATTCAGTTGTGAAGTACCCATCATTGCGCATACGTTTTCGAATTTAGTGATGAAAACGTATGTGTCTTCAGACTCAAGCCTATGAAATTTGGGCAACAGATTGAAGTAGTGGGGTTTAATTTCAAAATTATCCCCGTTGGCTGGTAGAATAGATAAGCAAGTGGGAAGTAGACCACGGATAGGATAGCATCTCTCTTGGAGGGAGATGCGCGGTGGATTCTGCTTACCTACAGGCGGTGGCAGCGTGGTGTTAAAATTTGATGGAGCACCATCCATCTCGGTCGATGTGGTGGATGGTGGGGAAAAAGAAAATGAAGAAGTACCGACCTCGGAGTCGATAGCAGGAACGCGGACAAGACGGGCACTAGAATCCCATGTCCAGCCGAGCATGCACTAAGCGGGTTTAGCGCAAGTGGCAGCGTGTGTGTGATTTAAAATTGGTTTGTTTTGAAAAAGTGGGACTTAAGAAAAATCACACAAAAATGCACAAACAACCCTAGAACTAAGCTTACCTAGGTCAAGTCTCTAGACCGCTCCCAGACTTCCAAAGGACAAGCCGTAGGATCAATCCTCTACCACCTCTTTACTACTCTTGTGGCCAGGTAAGTGCCAGGTAAGTGGGAGGTATCCGCTATATGAATCACCGAAAATAGTAGGCCTTAATTAAGTAACCACTTGCCTTAGACACACTTGCCTAGGCACCACAAAAGTAATGCGGATAAGCGATAAATTACCCATGACCTTCCTTTGTCCTTAATGAGCGCGACAGTCCTTAGAGTCTTGTCTAGATATTTTTTAAATTAATGTAAGGTTGATGCAGATGCTCGGTTTGTGATTTTTGGGGCTTAGGAAGGGTGATAAAATCCCTACCTAATCTGAATTTTGGTCTTTCCCCTTAAAAATCCGTATTAAAATATGAATTAACAAACCAATTACAAAACTTTGCAAAAAGATTTTTGTGCGGCAAAATTTTGCAAAGAATCCTGCAGAAAAGATATTTTATTGGATTTCAGAGGAGAGAGAAAGAGTTGAGAAACATACCAGAGAAGTTACGACCCCTAACTCCTCAATCCCGCCGCGCTTCCGCCGCGTATATGGCTCTTGTGCCGCGGTTCAGACGCAAGGAAGAAGGATCAGTTGATGAATTTTTGCTCCGTGGCCTTCTGTACTCCTCTGGATCTCAATGAATGTCTCTGTCTTTCTGTTTCCTCAAGTCTGTGACTCCAGATCTCCTTGCAAAATTCACACACAATTCGTTAAATATACAATTTGCAGTTTTGTATTAATTATGATATCGATCGAATAAGAATTCAACACAAATAGTACGAATAAAAAATTACGCACGTATCCCCGGCAACGACGCCATTTGATTGATCTGATTTATGTGTAGTAGTTAACCGCGATCAATAACGGTGTCGCGTGTAGCTAGACCGAGATGAGTACGGGTCGTCCTCAGGGAAACGTTGAATCTTTTAATCTTACTTTAAACGTGTTGATAAAGAAAGGAGGAAGAATAAAGAATGGTGAAGAATAGTTGTAGGTTCAAGATCTACGTCAAACACGGATGCAGAATATAGATCTAGATTAACTACGGATGTAGGTTTTATTGTAGAAAGGGGCTTGTAGGGTTCATTAAGATTTAGTAGTCATGGATGATTAATTAAAAATTACTCTTTTTATCCTTTAATAGATTTAAAACTAGATCGATAGTGATGCATGTAGATTAGGGTTTCTGGAGGGAATAGGGTTCCGACTCTTAACCCCTATCTTGCCATGGATCTCCGTTCATGTCTAGTCTTTACCAAAACAATTGTTAATCTAATCTCTAATCATGGTTGTGACCAACAATGAATTAATAGCGCGCCCTAGTAGGATGTTAACTATTTTTTTGATAAATTTATAAAGTTTATAAGATTTAAAAAAAGTTTAAGGATTTTTATCTTCCATTAATCTACCATAATCCTATGAACCCTAACAAGCGGAGAATTACTGGCGCATGTTGGGAAAAGAAAAGATAAAGAGGGAAAACATAATATAAAATGCAGAAAAATAAAATGATATAAGAAAAAAACTACCTTTATTAATCAACAAGATCAAGTACACTTTGTTTCCTTAGAAAATGATTACAAAACCCTAGTTTGCTTCTCGAACTCTTCTAAGGAGGTAGATGAACCGTTGATGATCAACCTGTTAGTGTATATGCCCTAGAGGCCATTACTGTATCATACTAGTTTGTATATTACTTGATGGAAGCTTGGGATATTCACAGTTGTATAGACAATCTTGCTCAAAATGGTAGTATGCTACTTGGTTTGTCTCTACTTCAATATGTGCATGTATTTCTTTTAGCATATCGCTTATACATATTAGTAGAGCCCTTAGGATCTATGCTTGATTACCAGCGTTGTGATGGCAGTCACACTCGTAGGGGCTGGGTGATCTATAAGCACATCCTTATACAGGTCCCTAGTCGTAGGACTATCGAGACAGGGCATCGATACTCCGGAGTAGACTAGCGTATGCGCTTCTCATCCCAGCAGGGGAGATGGTCTGTCCCACAGCCATCAGTTCGTCGTACTGGAGATAGTATGCGGGTGCTCGTTAGGTTACGAGTACACTGGACAGGACTCGTTGGGAACTGATGGTTGGTATTATACCTATCGTCAGTTATCAGTTCCCAGGTGACATGAGTACAGCTTAGTCCACTGACTTGACACTGTCACTTCGCCTCGAGTGTGTTCCCACTGTACTTAGATTACTACCCTACCACGGCTCAAAGGAGTCGTGCAAACAGGTAGTAGTTGGGTGCAGTCCCGAAGCACTTGGAGGCAGTGACGGTTAGACATGATTCGTCTCTCCCGGTATTGGGGGTTGACATCGCGCTGTGTCAAGGAGAGCCATTACACGAGTAGTCCCTGGCCAGGGCAAGCGAGATATACTGGTAGGTTTCCAGTGTTATCTCAGGGTGTTCTGGGCTACACTCCGACATGACTTGTACTGCTATTAGGGGACTGACGTTCACCACCCCTAGGCCCGCCATGCGATGTATCAGACGAACAGACCGGTCTGTACGGAGATTGTCACATACAGGCTCAGTAGGAGTTCGGATGGGTTTACCTCATCGGCCTTCTTATCGACATCTACCTGGGGACCGTTACGTACAGCTAGTGCTGCTTGCGGTCTGTGGTTAAACCCACTGCCAGCTCAGTGTCGAGTCTTTAGAGCCCCACACAGAGAGTTTCCCTGCACTGAGCGAAACGTGAACAGGCCGTATGGTTTTACGGCAGGGCTGCGATTACTTACGTGCACTTGTGTGGATATGTTGTTCGGGCAGGCAATACTAGTGGGCTTTGGTTTAAGCCGGATCCTAGTATTGCGCGGATGGACTTGTTTTGTCTTCTGTGCATTCGCATTCTACGGAATGCGGATGCGGGTCTGTATGCACAGTTTTGAGGAGCGATGAAGGAGGAGGTACTTCATTAGGGTTTTGGCAGTTGGTTCGGCCAAAACCATTATGTGGCAGGTTCATTAGGGTTTTGGCAAATCGTTCGGTCAAAACCATTATGAGCCGGAGACATTGTTTACTAATCCTTTTAGTGATAGTTTAGTGATGGCTAATTGCATTGACCATTTGACCACCATGACCTCTCTTGACTTTGTTGACCCGTTGACCGGAGTTGACCATTGACCTTCATGAGAGGTCTACACTCTTCTTTGGATTTCTTTTTCTTTTATGGATTATGAAAATGGTCAATTCAATTGGTAGCCATCAACTTTATCATGAAAGGATTTGTAATGATGATAGTTTTGCATTATTGCAACCATGGTTCATTTCTTTAGCTCATAATTCATTTCCATTTCTCTCTCTTTTTTTTGTGAGAAGAAAAGAAAAGCTCTCATGGTCGCTAGCTCCTCCTTCTTCCTCCTCTTGATAAATTCTTTTGATCTCATGTGTTGATAGAAAAAATCCACATAGACAAACACTTCCATCTTTCTCTTCTACACAACCTAGGGAATCTAAATTAGCGATCTCGTTGCCCTAGTTGCCTCGGCTTGAGGTGGAGCTCGGTGTACAACTCTTGGGTGGATCGTCTTCGACTTAAGAAGGCCGCGGAGGTGACCAAGATCCGGATCGTACCTTGGAGCTTCGACGGACGAGCGGGACAGTGGAATGAAGACCCGAAGGACCTGTTCCGTGAGGTATAATTTCTACGGCATAGTAGTTAAAGCCTCTAGTAGTTTGTTAGTTTCTAGTTTAGCAAAGATCCGGCTTTTAGTCCATGTTGCCTTGCACCAAATAATTGTTTTTTGCCGTTTCCGCCTCCCCGTAAGAACCGGAGTGAGCAATGTGGACTTACAGTGGTATTAGAGCCTAGCTAAACATAAACTAGCAAGTTAGCAAAGTGTTAAGAATATCGATCGAAAAAAATCACAAAACAAGTCCGAAAAAAAACCAACTTTCTGTCGATTTTTTATACTGTTCAAAAAATTATTTGACATACATTAAAAATCGTCTCAGGGTTTTGTAAAAACACACCAGAAAAACGATCCAGTGACTCGGTCAACGCGCCGTGGATCCGCGGCAAGAACATGTTTTCTGCCGTGGATCCACGGACGAGTTGACTCGGCCGTGGACCGGGTTTTCTTCAGTGTTTTTATTTGGCTGTTTTGGGGTTTTTAATACATGTTGATTCTACCCAGATTTTCCAGAGAATAAAATGACTTTTGTGGTGGTTACAAATCCGTATTTTGATCGATATTCCATACACTTTGGCTAATGAATATTTTCTGTGATGTGATATATGTATTAAACGTCCGCTAATCGCTATACGTCGATTAGTGGGGGTTATACATATCTGTGATCTGTAATATTGATGGTTTGTGTATAAGAACTCGTTGGATCGCGGATGAATAGCCGGGAATGGATGTGAGATGAGAGTTTCTTTTTCTTTCATTCATTGTAAAATTTGTAAATTGATGTAATATTATTTGTTTGGCCGCACAACCGGGTCGGGGTTGTAGCCGTCATTGTATAATTTCTTTTTACTGTTTTTGCTCCTAGGATAGACCCAAGGTGGGGTGCACAAACTACCGGGTATCTCGAAGTGCCGAGTGGCCTACTCACGGTGTTGAGGGAGGTTGCTTCGCTTCGGGTACTTGGCGGGTAGTTTGCCGCACCCGTAGGGGTCTTGGGTGGGGTTTTGGCTATTCATCGCGACCGTGTAATCCGCTTTTCGTTGCAGGCTCGAACGAATCGCGGGTTCCTAGTATATCCAAAGTGTTCATCTGTGATCTGGATTGGCTATCATTGCTATATATCTATATATGATATCTATTTAGGTGTTGCTTATATTTTGCATCCGCGCTAGTCCAGCCCCCGCTTTGTCGTTAGTTAAGTAACCTAACGGGTGATGACGGGGCCCCGTGGCGAATGCGGATGGCATAAGCGTACGCCATATTTTGGTTGTTTTCTGCAATGGTAGGATTAAATGATGGGACGCATTGGAATTAATGCAAGAAAATAAACCAAGTAAAGGTCGTTGGAACACTTTCAAAACCACTCGGTTCTTTTCAAAAACCAGCTTTTTAAACGTGGAGCTTGAACCACTCCTTTTAAAAGCTATCTCGTTCCATCGATTATATCAAGTTCACTACGTTCACGGTTTCACCAAAACTATACGTAGCCCTCCGTCGTTTCATATGAATATTCAACAATATTCAAGCTGTGTTTGTTGGCCCTAGTCAAGGCACAGTATTTGGTAGCTGGTGGGTATTCATATGTTGCATAGATAGAATGCGTTTGTTTGGGACAGTCGTATTACTTTGTTGTCCATAGTCAAGGGTATATACGGGTGGGTTCAAATTAACATGGACAACGACGGGTAGAACTTGACATGTGACTTATGATTTGCTGGCCTTAGTCAAGGTCATAAGAGCATGGGGCAAAAATCCACATCGGGAGTTTCAAAAGTACTGAAACTTGCTAGCACTGCATACCATTTGGAGTGTGATGATTCTGGTAGGATTCCTTCAGTTTTGTCACGCGATGATATTTGGATCCCGATCCTACTGTGAGTATATGCTACTCCTCGGGAACTTTCTCACTTAACGATCAATGCTATAAACCAAGTAGGTGTCTAGAAAGGTGTCAGCGGGGCTACGCCCCCAGGGAAAAGAGGTTACTTAATTAAGGAACTTCGCGAAAGCGTTGGAAAACCTCCCTCGAAGTACCGACACTGGCCTGGCTGAACGGTTAAGCAAGTATTGTACGGTGAGATTGATCCCGACTAATTCTTCCTTTATGGTTTGAGGAGGGATTCGAGAGACAGTGGGAGCCATCCTGTTTAGATAAATTAAAAGCCAATCTAAACTTGCAAGAGCATCGTGCTAAGTGTTTTCTTCTCTCTCTCTTAATTGCAGTGACCCAGTGACCGCACCTAGGTTACATCTAGATAAAAAATGACTGAATCTGACTGTTATGACTGGCAAAGGTCTGTCCAGATGTCCATTGCCCATGAAAAGCTGGGACATCTCTTGACTTATCCAACCCCTGCCATCTCAGGTCCAGTTTCCCCTGTCATGAATATTGATATCCGTAGGACATCGGAAGAAGACTGTGCGAAACCCAAGTGCCTCGTGTTAGCCTCAGTTGATGGTACATACCAGAGGCAGCACGAGAAGATGGACTCTGTTTCTATCTTCCTCCATAACAAAGATTTATATGGAGAGCAATCTCGTATCGTAAGATATGAGACCTCGAACGAATTTCTTCCAGCGAGGTTGGATATCGGGTCATCTGTAAGGGGCAACGTCCTTACAGAAACCAGCTCTTTTGAGCTCTCGGACCTGAAGACCACGTTGAAGAACGGGTCAGATGCTGACTTAGTTCAACAGTCTCTACCTACTACCCTGAAGGAAACCAGGGAAGTAGAAAGAAAGGGAAGGGCAGAAGTTTCGGGAATGGATGTAGTAAAAGTGGGATGTTCCTATTGTTACGGGAATGAACATGGGCAGAAGGATTGCAGGGCTTGCAAAGCCAGTAGCCAGAATTCGAAGCATGTTGTGGCTTCGGTTTCGGGTGTGTTTGTAATAGAGAACTGTATGTCAGTTAACCCTACTTCCTGGGTATTGGATACCGGATCAGGATCTCATATCTGTAATTCGTTACAGGCTCTGAGAAACCGTAGGGTTATCAAGAAAGGTGATATGACTCTCAGGGTTGCTAACGGAATGTGCATGAATGCTGAATCCGTAGGGGAATATCATCTAGGACTGACAATTGGGCAGATATTGATTCTGCGTGACTGTTTTTATGTACCAGGTGCGACTTGTAACATCATATCTGTATCCTTACTTTCTAAGGAAGGATATGATTTTACTTTTGTAAGCGATGTAGTAAACATCCACCTAAATCAAGTTCTGATTGGATCAGGTACATTGAAAAACGGTATATACGTTTTGAATCAAGCTCAGGTCTTCAGTGTCTAGAACACACTTAAAAGAAAGTCTCCGGAATTAAATCAGGCTTTCTTATGGCATTGTAGACTGGGTCACATCAATGAGACACGGTTGACAAAGTTACATAAAGAAGGATACTTGGATTCGTTCGAGTACCAGTCTTATGCCACTTGTGAATCTTGTCTCATGGGAAAGATGACAAAGACTCCGTTCACTGGACACGGAGAAAGAGCGAGTGAGCTCTTGGGACTCATACACAGTGACGCGTGTGGTCCAATGTCTACACATGCGCGAAGTGGTTATTCATACTTCATTACTTTCACAGATGATTTCTCTAGGTATGGGCATGTCTTCTTGATGAAGCACAAATCCGAGGCCTTTGAGAAATTTCGGGAGTACAAGAATGAAGTTGAAAAACAAACAGGCAAAAGTATCAAGACACTGAGATCTGATCGAGGTGGTGAATACTTAAGTGCCAAGTTTCTGGACTTCTTAAAAGAGAATGGAATTCTCTCTCAGCTTACTCCTCCATACACACCACAACACAACGGTGTATCGGAAAGGCGGAATCGAACCCTATTGGATATGGTTCATTCCATGATGAGTAAGGCAGAGTTGCCGCGATCCTTCTGGAGTTATGCACTAGAAACAGCTGCATATCTTTTGAACCAAGTTCCTACTAAATCAGTGCCTACCACACCATATCAGATGTGGAGTGGGAAGAAACCCAGTCTTAAACACTTTAAGACATTGGGATGTCCAGCTTTTGTAAAAAAACAGCATGCGGACAAGCTCGAGGCACGTTCAGTACAGTGTAAGTTTGTGGGATACCCAAAGAACTCCAAGGGGTATTTTTTCAATTACGCAGAGGAACAAAAGGTTTTTGTTTCTCGTCATGCTCGCTTCTTGGAAACTGAGTTTTTGGAAAATCAGATAAGTGGGAGCGCAATAGAACTGGAAGAAATTCCAGAACCACGAGCTATTACTGAAAGCTTAGTAGAACCAGAGGGTTCGAAAGAACAGGACATTCCTACGCCACTCCGCAGGAGTAGTAGGCAGTCTCATCCGCCCGAGAGATACTACGGTTTTCTCATAGACGGGGATAGAGAGGATTGCACTATGGATTATGGTGAGCCTACTAGCTTCCAGCAAGCCATTCAGAGCGGTGACTCGGTAAAATGGCTGGATGCAATGCGGACCGAGATGGAGTCCATGTACACCAACAAAGTTTGGACTTTGGACTTTGCTCCAGAAGGGGTAAAACCCGCAGGCTGCAAATGGATCTTCAGAAAGAAGATTGGTGTAGATGGGCAGGTTGAGACATATAAAGCTAGACTTGTTGCAAAGGGTTTTCGTCAAAGACCTGGTTTGGACTATGACGAGACCTTTTCTCCAGTGGCTATGCTGAAATCCATTCGGATCCTTCTTGCCATTGCTGCCTTCCACGATTATGAAATCTGGCAGATGGACGTAAAGACGGCTTTTCTAAATGGAAATTTAGAAGAGTGCGTCTATATGGATCAGCCGGAGGGATTCATTTAGAGTGGGAGCAGCGGTAAAGTGTGCAAGTTGCTCAAGTCCATCTATGGACTTAAGCAGGCATCACGGAGTTGGAACATCTGCTTTGATGATACTGTCAAAGAATTCGACTTTATCAAAAACCCAGATGAACCATGCATTTACAGTAAGATTGTAGGGAGAACTGTGGTATTCCTCGTCTTGTACGTGGCTGACATTCTCCTAATAGGAAATGATATTCCTATGCTACAGTCAGTCAAAGGATTCTTGTCGCAGAGGTTCTCCATGAAGGACCTGGGCGATGCCAACTACATTCTGGGGATCCAGATCTATCGTGATAGATCTAAGAGGATGTTGGGACTTTCACAGTCAAGGTACATTGACACCATACTGAAAAGATTCAGTATGGAAGATTCCAAGCGTGGTAATCTACCGGCTTGTCACGGGATCACCCTCTCCAAAGAAATGTCTCCCAAGACTGATTTGGAAAGGGATCGCATGTCTATTATATCCTACGCTTCTGCGGTAGGCTCTATAATGTATGCGATGTTATGTACCAAACCAGATGTCGCATACGCATTGAGCGTTGTAAGCCGGTATCAGTCGAACCTAAGGGAGAAACACTGGATAGCGGTAAAGAACATTCTCAAGTACCTGAGAAGGACTAAGGAGATGTTCTTGGTGTATGGCGGAAAAGATCTCCAGCTCGAGGCCTTTGCTGACTCCAGCTTCCAGAGTGACAAGGATGACTCCAAGTCCATGTCGGGTTATGTCTTTACCCTCAATGGAGGGGCGGTATGCTGGAAGAGTTCCAAGCAGGAGACCGTTGCAGACTCAAATATGGAAGCGGAGTACATAGCTGCTTGCGATGCCGCAAAGGAAGCTGTCTGGATGAAGAAGTTCCTCACGGAGCTTCAGGTGGTTCCTACCATTGTTGATCCAATACCGCTGTATTGCGACAACAACGGCGCTATAGCTTTAGCGAAGGAACCCAGGTCTCATCAGAAGTCCATGCACATTTTGAGGCGGTACCACTGATCAGGGAGATCGTAGATCGCCGGGAGATCGAGATGAAGAGAGTAAATATGGAGAACAACACTGCAGATCCACTCACGAAGGCCCTACCCCAGACTCAGTTCGAGCGGCTGATCGAGATGATAGGTCTTCGATACGCCAGTACATGGCCTTAGTGCAAGTGGGAGATTGTTAGTGTATATGCCCTAGAGGCCATTACTGTATCATACTAGTTTGTATATTACTTGATGGAAGCTTGGGATATTCACAGTTGTATAAACAATCTTGCTCAAAATGGTAGTATGCTACTTGGTTTGTTTCTACTTCAATATGTGCATGTGTTTCTTTTAGCATATCGCTTATACATATTAGTAGAGCCCTTAGGATCTTTGCTTAATTACCAGCGTTGTGATGACAGTCACACTCGTGGGGCTGGGTGATCTATAAGCACATCCTTATACAGGTCCCTAGTCATAGGACTATCAAGACAGGGCATCGATACTCCGGAGTAGACTAGCGTATGCGCTTCTCATCCCATCAGGGGAGAGGGTCTGTCCCACAGCCATCAGTACGTCGTACTGGAGATAGTATGCGGGTGCTCGTTAGGTTACGAGTACACTGGACAGGACTCGTTGGGAACTGATGGTTGGTATTATACCTATCGTCAGTTATCAGTTCCCAGGTGACATGAGTACAGCTTAGTCCGCTGAGTTGATACTGTCACTTCGCCTCGAGTGTGTTCCCACTGTACTTAGATTACTACCCTACCACGGCTCAAAGGAGTCGTGCAAACAGGTAGTAGTTGGGTGCAGTCCCGAAGCACTTGGAGGCAGTGACGGTTAGACAGGATTCGTCTCTCCCGGTATTGGGGGTTGACATCACGCTGTGTCTAGGAGAGCCATTACACGAGTAGTCCCTGGTGGCAAGCGAGATATACTGGTAGGTTTCCAGTGTTATCTCAGGGTGTTCTGGGCTACACTCCGACACGACTAGTACCGCTATTAGGGGACTGACGTTCACCACCCCGTAGGCCCGCCATGCGATGTATCAGACGAACAGATCGGACTGTACGGAGATTGTCACATACAGGCTCAGTTGGAGTTCGGATGGGTTTACCTCATCGGCCTTCTTACCGACATCTACCTGGGGACCGTTACGTACAGCTAGTGCCGCTTGCGGTCTGTGGTTAAACCCACTGCCAGCGTAGTGTCGAGTCTTTAGAGTCCCACATAGAGAGTTTCCCTGCACTGAGCGAAACGTGTAGAGGCCGTATGGTTTTACTGCAGGGCTGCGATCACTTACGTGCACTTGTGTGCGTATGCTGTTTGGGCAGGCAATACTAGTGGGCTTTGGTTTAAGCCGGATCCTAGTATTGCACGGATGGACTTGTTTTGTCTTCTGTGCATTCGCATTCTACGGAATGCGGATGCGGGTGTGTATGCACAGTTTTGAGGAGCGATGATGGAGGAGGTGCCTCATTAGGGTTTTGGCAGTTGGTTCGGCCAAAACCGTTATGTGGCAGGCTCATTAGGGTTTTGGCAATTCGTTCGGTCAAAACCATTATGAGCCGGAGACATTGTTTACTAATCCTTTTAGTGATAGTTTAGTGATGGCTAATTGCATTGACCATTTGACCACCATGACCTCTCTTGACTTTGTTGACCCGTTGACCGGAGTTGACCATTGACCTTCATGAGAGGTCTACACTCTTCTTTGGATTTCTTTTTCTTTTATGGATTATGAAAATGGTCAATTCAATTAGTAGCCATCAACTTTATCATGAAAGGATTTGTAATGATGATAGTTTTGCATTATTGCAACCATGGTTCATTTCTTTAGCTCATAATTCATTTCCATTTCTCTCTCTTGTTTTTGTGAGAAGAAAAGAAAAGCTCTCATGGTTGCTAGCTCCTCATTCTTCCTCCTCTTGATAAATTCTTTTGATCTCATGTGTTGAGAGAAAAAAATCCATATAGACAAACACTTCCATCTTTCTCTTTTACACAACCTAGGGCATCTAGATTAGCGATCTCGTTGCCCTAGTTGCCTCGGCTTGAGGTGGAGCTCGGTGTACAACTCTCGGGTGGATCATCTTCGACTTAAGAAGGCCGCGGAGGTGACCAAGATCCGGATCGTACCTTGGAGCTTGGACGGACGAGCGGGACAGCGGAATGAAGACCCGAAGGACCGGTTCCGTGAGGTATAATTTTTACGGCATAGTAGTTAAAGCCTCTAGTAGTTTGTTTGTTTCTAGTTTAGCAAATATCCGACTTTTAGTCCATGTTGCCTTGCACCAAATAATTGTTTTTTCCCATTTCTGCCTCCCCGTAAGAACCGGGGTGAGCAACGTGGACTTACACAACCCAGATTCTTGAGCCGTCGTGGACTTCGTGATCGCGTCGGTTTGATGATTTTTCCTAGAGGCTCTCGGTCCTTATTTATAGTCCCAAAGCCAGAACCTTAACTTCCTAATTTGGAAACCAGAGGTTAAGATCCTAACAACGAAATCTAAACTCCCAAATCGTCTGAACCGCGGCGGAACCGCGGCCAATAAGTGGGTTTGGCCGCGGTTCCGCGGCCTTATAGGGAGTTTGTTGGGTCGTTTCTCTGGGGCTTTGTCTATCTGACACATGGTGATCTTTTAACATTGGAAACTGAAAATCTTCTCTTCGTCACTGCCAGCCTTGATTTCTTTTGTTTACTTTCTTAATTCGGCAGGTTTGTTTTACCAACTTTGATTTCCTTGATTTCAGCCCTGCAAATTCTGCACAATAGCTCAACAAATAATATTTAGTAGCGTTTGTTTTATTGAGATATTAACTTAACCATTAAGTATTGGTCAAAGGTATTAATATGGTAAGCATATTTAAATGGGCCAAATGTCACATGGATATTATATGCTTACTTTTTCCTACAAAATGTTAATTATAATATAAAAACATATAAAAATAGTATTTTTACAGATAAACCCTCATACGTATCATATATTATAATAAACACCTTTTATTATATAGAAATAGTAGGAAAAATGTCATATTAAATGTGCAGTTTTATCAACTGAACATTGATCCCACATCCATTGGTATTTGACATCAAAGATTGTACACATGTGCTCATTAGAGAATGGGTACACCGAACATGACTTGCCGAGAACTCCTAGTTGGTACTATACCTATCGTCAGATAGCAGTTCTCTGGTGACACTTGTACAGGTTAGTTTGTAGACCCGAGATCGTCATAGAGTCTTGTGTGGTTCCCACTGTTCTTTAAATTCCTCCCTACCACGGCTAAAAGGAGTCATGCAAATAGGTGTATTTTGGGTACAGTCCTGAGTCACATGGAGGCAATGAGTGATAGGAAGGATTTCATCTCTCCCGGTATAGGGAGTTGATGTTGCGCTATGCTCGATTGGCTATAACAGCAAGTCTCTGGATAGGGCTGATGAGATTTACTGGTAAGTGTTATCAGTAGTTTCTCGAACGGTTATAGGCCACACATCGGCATGACTTATCAAGTTACTGGGGTCTGACGATTCCACCCCTAGACTTGATATGCGACATATCAGATGAAGAGACCGGACTGTACGGTAAGTGTTGCTTATAGGCTTTGCGGGGAGTTTGGACAAGTTTTCTTGTTGATCTTCTATTCGCTCAATACCTGGGTAGCCGTTATGTCCAGCTAGTACCGCTGAGGTCTTGTGGGTGACTGATGTGATCATTACCTACCGATGACGTATTGACGAGTCTTTAGAGTTTCATACAGAGGTTTCCTAGCTCAAGCGAAACGAAGTAGGGCACATATGGTGATTTTATAACACCTTAGAATGCGATTAGTGTTAATTAAGCGATAATGAGGATTTTTAGTAAAACGTTTACCAAAATAGTTTTCAAATATTTTATAAAAATTAATTAATATTTTATCAATATTTATTTTGGGCTTGCACACACATGTGCATGTTAACCTAGGGTTAATTAGGGTTAACCATGCTTAAGTAGCCATGGCACCTTAACACCATTTCAATTAAGTGTATGTAATTAATTTAGTTAATTAGTTTTAAATATAAGGTTTGAATTTTTTTTGACTTGAGAGAGAGAGAGGGGGGGTTGACATGCATCATGAGGCATGGGGCAAGCATGCCTTGCATTAAGTGAAGAGAGAGAAGGAGCATGGCTAATCTCACACCCTCATTCCCTCACCCTCACTCATACTCCCTCACTCTCACCTCATTCTCTCATTCTCATTATTTTCATCATCTCATCTCCCTCTCACCCTCAAACTGAAACCCTACCCAAAACCTTCACAAATCCTCACTAAACCCAAACAAATCTCCACTAAAACCCTTCACAAGTCAAGATTAAGCCAATAGGATCACTTGGAGCATGGAAAGCTAGGATTTTGAGCAGGTATGGATAGCTAACGATCTCTCACTATTAATTAGGTTCTTTTATTGTTGTGTAGCTTAGTAGTCGCTGTTTAGAATGATAAAGATGTAGTTTTAAGCAAATGTCGTAATTTTAGTGTCGTTTTGGAGTGTCTGTGACCTGCTGTGACTACGATTGTTTACTGGAAAAACTATTACTGTAGTAGTGTTGTACTCGAGACCCTGAGTGTTCACCTGAAACCCTGACCCGATCCCAACTGTTTTGGCCGGCGACATTGGGGTAATTTCCGGCGAGCTCGGCCGTGTGGGGGACTGGGGGGTTGTGCTTTGTAAGGTAGCTGCAGTTGTTTTATGGTGTCCGGTACTGCTAGATTTTTAGGTTTTGACAGTATGTAAAATCTGGGATCAATTTGCTAGTTTTTAGTGTTTCGGCGATGCGCGATACGGTGTCCGACTCAGTTTATGTGCTTCGCGTGATTTCTGCACTTGGGTTTGCTTAGGGTGTCGCTACATATGTTAGCCACTACGGGAACACTAGAGGGTTTGATTGGAGTCGGTGCGTCGATCAAACCGTCATTTGTATGTATTATTGGTCAATTTCTGAGTTGCACTTGTTATGTTTTGTGTGATTTTAGGGACGGGTGCGGGGACTTCGGACGCTGCGAAGAAAGGAAAGCAGGTGGTCGGATTTACTTAGCTAGAGATCACCGGTGAGTAGATTTAACATCTACGGGAAAATCGCCCGTATGGCGTTAAGCGTCAGGGCTAGATATGATATTATAGCCGCGTGTTTATATGCTTATATGTTGATTGTGCATGAGCATCATTGCATACCATTACTTGTTGTGCCTTGACTTAGTATCTAGTAGGCGTTGCACCATTACCGACGATTTATGTTGCACGAGCACTAAATTGTATGCTACACCCACACCGTCGGTAATTGCTATGACACACACAACCTATACACATATGCGGTATTGTATTGTTATTGACATTGAGACATTGATTCCTGCTCTATTGCACATATGAAATACATCGTGCATACATAGTCACATGTACACCTTTATATGATGTTGCATTGGATTTTGGAGGAATTGGGAACCACATGATATATTTAAAAACTGGATTCATTTAAAAGAGTGGTTTTCCCTTAATATGCTCATAATACTGTTTTATGTTGCATATATCACATTTCATGGATTTACGCATTGAGATATGGATTTCATGTGATTTATGAATTTGAGAACCGTGGTATTATTTCAAGAAAGTATGCATTGTTTTGAAAACCCGGTTTATCTTGATATGATATTTCAGTGCGTCCACCATGAGTTTTCTCGGTTATGAGACTTGTGTTAGAAACCCGATTCGAGGAGTTGGATGATCCGTTTGCGGGTTCATGGTGGACCCGGTATGGTATCCCGGGGCAAGAAAGGGATGTTGTGCAGTAGACGATGAGCCTGGCAGATGGACTACTACCTACCGGTGATTGGTTTGACCTGGCGGTTATCCGGATGATTCCGACCGGAGTCTTGAGATGGATATGGGCCGATCCAGACTGACGGAGCCCGTGGGCCGTTCCGGACCGACGGAGCTCGATATATGTAGATTTGCGTGTCGATGTTGGACACGAGGTTTCATGATGTTTTCGAGTGCCGATGTTGTGCACTCAGGTTCCATGAGACTTACAGGATATGAGGGCCAATTAGAGTGACGGCACCTGAGGTATTAGGATTTTGGGTGTCGTTGGTGGACACCGGGTTTTTCCACAGTGATGATTCATTGATGATGATATGTTTTATCCCATACTCAGTAGTTATTTGATATGCATTGCTTCATGTATTCGTAGTACCTGATAGATCACCTTTCATGATTGTTGCATATCCATATTGCCATATTTATGCTATCAGATTGCATGCGATAGAGTATCGCAGTACTTGCATACCTGCGATTATCTGTACGATCTTACTTACTATTCACGAGTTGGCAACTCACCCCCGTTGTGCCACAGTATTTTACAGGCTTGACCCTCAGAGTAGTCACGGCAGGGCTTCTTATTGTATCTTTTTGCAGCGGATACCGCTACGGTTGGCTGTGAGCCGTTTTGCTATAGGTGGGTTTTGCGGTTATCTGTTTGTATTCATTGTATATCTTTTATTGTATCTAGTACTCTCCATCTACCACTTTTATGTATTGACTTAGAGACGAGTTATGAGGACGATATTGTATATTTTGTGACTCTGGGTGTCGAGCTCGTGTGAGCCGGCTTTTATTATGCAGTTTTATCTTTTATGCTTTTTTTCATTTATATCGTCTATTTCTTCGCTACGGCGTCGTATATTTAACCTTGTGGTGGTTGTTTCCGCTTTTGGGCGTGATTTTCTCCCGTTTGGAGATGCTTTACTTGTATTATATGTTTGTGCCAGTTTCGGGGCTAGTTTTTACAAAGGAGGTGCTGCCGAAATTTTTAAGAAAATATAAACTTAAGTTTAAAGATTTTTACTTGAGATTTCCAAATGTTTTTGACAATTTTTTTTATCACTTACTAATTTTGATGGTTTAGATTTCTGGGTTTTCGGCTTACTTAAATTGCGTTATGCCTGTTGACATTCCGTGGTTTAAGTGCCGGTCACGTGCCAAATTTTGGGTCGTGACAAATTTGGTATCAGAGCGCTAGGTTTTACCTTTCGGAGTGTAGGATGACTTTGGTATGATGGAGTAGGTAGCTTAAGCAGAGTGACGTAGCGTGTGTATATTCCGCGGCATACTTACGATACGATACTCCACCTAAGTGACCTTAGGACTTGTTGGTTGAAATTCCTTCCATGATTATATACATCCTTGTGATTCGATTCCTATGTTCTTATCGAATCCTATTTTCATTTCCAGCCATTATGCCGCCGAAGACTACGAGGGCGCAGAGAGCGGCCGCAAGAGCCGAGGTCAGAGTTGGCTCGTCAGAGACGATGACTGACCAGGGCGGTACACCCGTTGTACTGGAGCAGGTTGATCCACCTTCGGTAGATCATATTACTAGGCTAGAGGCCGGTATGCAGGATTTGCGCCAGAAAATGGGATCATTAGTTGAGGCCAGTCGAGAGCAGCGACAGGAGGTTGTCCCACCTGCTACGGGGACCGTGATGGTGCCTACGATTCAGGAAGTTGTACCTGCAGCTATGGAGGTGATCACCGTATCGTTATCTGAGTTCATGAGGCTGAAGCTTCCAGTTTTCACCGGCACCGATGCAGCTGAGGATCCGCAGTCGTTTATCGATAGGATGGCCAGGATATGTCATTCGTTGAGATGCTCCAACGCGAGACGGGTAGAGTTCGCGGGTTTTCATCTGGAGGGTCTTGCCCAGACCTGGTGCAAGTCTTTAGAGAGGGGCAGAGCCGCAGGTCTTTCTCCTATGACCTGGGCTGAGTTTGTGACAGTGTTTCTTTCCTGTTTTCTTCAACAGAGCGTCAGGGATGCTCGAGCTCGCAGTTTCGAGTCATTACACCAGACTCCGGGTATGACGGTGGCAGAGTACGATGTGTAGTTTACCCAGCTATCTGTGTATGCTCCTTATTTGGTGGACACTGAGGAGATGCGGATCAAGAGATTTGTGCGAGTCCTGCTTACCCACTTGTTCCTCGCTATCAGCGCCCCGCATTGTGACACATATGCAGTCGCAGTGGACGAGACCCTATTGGTTGAGGAGCGTCTTGCCAAGACTTCGGTAGTTCCGGAACCAAAGAGGGTTCGTACTAGTATATCAGCACGGAGACAGATGTTTAGACGCCGCGACAGATTTCGTTTAGGTCGTGGGAGTGACAGATTTCGTTCAGGACGAGGCCAGTTGTTTAGCTCTTATCCCCAGGAGGGTCAGCAGTCATCGTCTGGATGTTTCCGGTGCAGGAGTTTCTATCATCGCGTTATAGATTGTACTGAGCCACGTAAGGACAAGGCGACCGTATCGCATGTTACCTTACTACCTTCTCCACCACAGAGAGTGTTGCCTCTTGCGCCTGTTGTTGCTCCGCGTCAGACTTATGCTCAGAGAGGTCGTGGTCGCGAAGGTTTTGTTCAGAGAGGACGGGGTGACAGAGGCGGAGGACAGCCAGTTGCCGGTAGAGGGCAGGCACGGGTATTTTCTTTGACTCATCAGCACACGCAGGTGTCCAATGCAGTGGTTTCAGGTACTCTTTCAGTATGTTCTTTTGATGCATACGTGTTGTTTGATCCAGGATCTACGCACTCGTATTTTTGTACACACTTCGTGCCGAGGTTGGGCCAACAGTCATGTTTGCTAAATCAGCCGCTTGTCGTGACTACTCCTGTTGGAGAGTCGTTTGTTGTGCGACACGTGTTTCGGTCGTGTGCCGTTTGGATAGGAGATAGAGAGTCGTCCGTCGACTTGATCCTTCTTGAGATGTTGGACTTCGACGTTCTCCTGGGCATAGACTGGTTAGCTACTTGCTACGCGTCCGTGGATTTGTTAGTTATATGTATGCCCTAGAGGCCATTACTGTACATGAGATGTATATTGTAGTGGATGCTGGGACATATATAGGGAGGACTTTCTTGCTCGACATGATAGTACGCTATCTGGTTGCTCTTTATCTTAACATGTATACGTACTGTCTCTCTGTTACATGTTGATAAAGCCCTTAGGATGTGTACTCGACTTCCACGATTATGATGCAGATCATACTAGTGGGGCCTGGGTAGTCCATGAGTACATCCTTCAATATTCCTAGTCGTGGGAATATCGAGACGGGGCATCGATATTTTAGAGTAGACTAGCGTATATCTTCTCGACCCATGTGATGGGCGATGGATGATCCCATATCCATTGGTGTTTGACATCAGAGATGGTATACTGGTGCTCAGTGGAGACTGGGTACACTGAACGGACTCGCCGAGAACTCCCAGATGGTATTATACCTCACGTCAGATGGCAGTTCTCTGGTGACACTGGTACAGCTTATTCTGTCGACCCGAGATCGTCATAGAGTCTTGTGTGTCTCCCACTGTGCTTTGATTTCCACCCTACCACGGCTCTATTGAGTCGTGCAAACATGTGGTTTTTGGATACAGTCCCGAGTCACATGGAGGCAATGAGCGATAGGAGGGGATTCGTCTCTCCTGGTATTAGGGGTTGATGTTGCGCTATGCTCGACTGGCCATAACTGGAAATCCCTGGCCAGGGTTGATGTGATTTATTGGTAAGTGTTATCAGTGGTTTCATGATCATTATGGAACTTACATCGGCATGACTTATCAAGCTACTGGGGTCTGACGTTTACAACCCCTAGGCGAGATATGCGACATATCAGACGAACAGACCGGAATGTACGGTAATTGTTACTGATTGGATTCGCAGGAGTGTGAGCAGGCTTGGTCGTTGATCTTCTGATCGCTCAATACCCGGGTAGCCATTACGTTTAGCAGACCGCTTGCGGCTTGTGGGTGACTGATATGATCACCACCTACTGCCGGCGTATTGACGAGTCTTTAGAGTCCTACACAGAGGTTTCCTGGCTCAAGAGAAACGAAATAGGAGCACATATGAGATATGTGTGGGACCGAGAATAATATGAGTATGTGATACCATATTCTATTCTCGTGATTTGTATCATCGGTCGGTTATATGCGATATAGCTGGGTTATCGAATCAAGTGTTGATTCGATATATTGATACACATGATATTAGTCGGTTATATGTGATATGACCGGATCATTAAATCAAGTGTTGATTTAATGATTTAATGTATAAATATATATGTGATATGTTACTTTATATTAACTAGTATTGGTTCACTTAAGATTTGTAAGTCTACGTTGCCCACCCCGGTGCTTACGGGGAGGCGGAAACGGTATAAAAAATCGATTTTTAGAACTCAAGGCAACATGGACTAAAAGGAGGATCTTTGCTAAACTACAAACCAACAAACTACTAGAGGTGCTATCTACTATGCCATAAAGATTATACCTCACGATACCGGTCCTTCGGATCTTCATTCCGCTGTCCGGCTCGTCCATCCACGCTTCGAGGGTCGATCCGGATCTTGATCACCTCCGCGGCCTTCTTGAGTCGAAGACGATCCACCCGAGAGATGTACTCCGAGCTCCACCTCGAGCCGAGGCAACTAGGGCAACAAGATCGCTAGTCTTGATGTCCTAGGATGTGTAGAAGAGGTAAATGGATGTGTTTGTCTATTTGGATCCTTTTTCTCTCAACACATGAGATCAAAGGAAATTTTCAAGAGGAGGAAGATAAAGGAGAGCAACCATGGAGCTTTCTCATTTCTTTTCAAGAGAGAATGAGAAAATGAGAAATGAATTATTGTGCTAGGGAGAATGAACCATGGTTGCAATAATACACCACTATCATCATACTAATCTTTTCAAGATTAAGTTGATGGCAACGATTGACTTGACCATTATCATAATCCAAAAATAAAAAGAAAACCAAAGAAAACTCTAGACCAGTCATGAAGGTCCAAGTCAACTTTGGTCAAATGGTCAACAAAGTCAAGTATGGTCAAATGGTCAAAGAAATTAGCCATCACTTAATAATCACTAAAAACATTAGTAAATAATGTCCCCGGCTCATAACGGTTTTGACCGAACGAACTGCCAAAACCCTAATGAGTCCGCCTTATTATGGTTTCGACCGAATCAACTATCAAAACCCTAATGAGGCACCACCTTCCTCTTCGCTCCTTACAACTGTGCATACACACCCGCATCCGCATTCCCTAGAATGCGAATGCACATAAGACAAAACAAATCCATCCGTGCAATACTAGGATCCGGCTTAAAGCAAAGCCCACTAGTATCGCCTGCCCGAACAGCATACGTACACAAGTGTACATAAGTGATCGTAGCCCTGCCGTAAAACCATACGGCCTCTACACCTTTCGGTCAGTGCAGGGAAACTCTCTGTGTAGGACTCTAAAGACTCGACACTACGCTGGCAGTGCGTTTAACCACAGACCGTAAGCGGCACTTGCTGTGCGTAACGGTCCCCGGGTAGATGTCGATAAGAAGGCCGATGAGGTAAACCCATCCGAACTCCCACTGAGCCTGTATGTGACAATCTCCGTACAGTCCGGTCTGTTCGTCTAAGAATATCGCATGGCGGGCCTAGGGGGGTGGCGAACGTCAGTCCCCTAATAACGGTACAAGTCGTGTCGGAGTGTAGCCCAGAACACCCTGAGATAACACTGGAAACCTACCAGTATATCTCGCTTGCCCTGACCAAGGACGACTATGTGTAATGGCTCTCCTAGACACAGCGCGATATCAACCCCCAATACCGGGAGAGACGAATCCTGTCTAACCGTCACTGCCTCCAAGTGCTTCGGGACTGCACCCAACTACTACCTGTTTGCATGACTCCTTTAAGCAGTGGTAGGGTAATAATCAAAGAACAGTGGGAACATACTCGAGGTGAAGTGACAGTGTCAAGTCAATGGACTAAGCTGTACTCATGTCACCTGGAAACTAATAAGTGACGATAGGTATAATACCAACCAACAGTTCCCGACGAGTCATGACCATTGTACTCGTAACCTAACGATCACCCGCATACTATATCTAGTACGACGTACTGATGGCTGTGCGACAGACCATCTTCCCTGCTGGGATGAGAAGCGTATACGCTAGTCTACTCCGGAGTATCGATGCCCTGTCTCAATAGTCCTACGACTAGGGACCTGTATAAGGATGTGCTTATAGATTACCCAGCCCCCACAAGTGTGACTGCCATCACAACGCTGATAATCAAGCAAAGATCCTAAGAGCTCTACTAATATGTATATAAGCGATATGATAAAAGAAACACATGCACATATTGAAGTAGAGACAAACCAAGTAGCATACTACCATTTTGAGCAAGATTGTCTATACAACTGTGAATATCCCAAGCTTCCATTAAGTAATATACAAGCTAGTATGATACAGTAATGGCCTCTAAGGCATATACACTAACAATTTCCCACTTGCACTAAGGCCATGTACTGTCGTATCGAAGACCTATCATCTCGATCAGCCGCTCGAACTGAGTCTGGGGTATGGCCTTCGTGAATGGATCTGCAGTGTTATCCTCTGAATTTACTCTCTTCACCTCGATCTCCCGGCGATCTGCGATCTCCCTGATCAGGTGGTACCACCTCAAAATGTGCATGGACTTCTGATGGGACCTGGGTTCCTTCGCTAAAGCTATAGCTCCGTTGTTGTCACAATACAGCGGTATTGGATCAACAATGGTAGGAACCACCTGAAGTTCCGTGAGGAACTTCTTCATCCAGACAGCTTCCTTCGCGGCATCGCAAGCAGCTATTACTCTGCTTCCATAGTTGAGTTAGCAACGGTCTCCTGCTTGGAACTCTTCCAGCAAACCGCCCCTCCATTGAGGGTAAAGACATAACCCGACATGGACTTGGAGTCATCCTTGTCACTCTGGACGCTGGAGTCAGCAAATGCCTCAATCTGGAGGTCTTTTCCGCCATACACCAAGAACATCTCCTTAGTCCTTCTCAGGTACTTGAGAATGTTCTTTACTGCTATCCAGTGTTTCTCCCCTGGGTCCGACTGATACCGGCTTACAACGCTTAATGCGTATGCTACATCTGGTCTGGTACATAACATCGCATACATTATAGAGCCTACCGCAGATGCGTAGGGTATAGATGACATGCGAGCCCTTTCCAAATCAGTCTTGGGAGTCATCTCTTTGGAGAGGGTGATTCCGTGACAAGCCGGTAGATTGCCGCGCTTGGAATCTTCCATACTGAATTGTTTCAGTATGGTGTCGATGTACCTGGACTGTGAAAGTACCAACATCCTCTTAGATCTATCACGATAGATCTAGATCCCCAGAATGTAGTTGGCATCGCCCAGGTCCTTCATAGAGAACCTCTGTGATAAGAATCCTTTGACTGACTGTAGCATAGGAATATCATTTCCTATTAGGAGAATGTCATCCACGTACAAGACGAGGAATACCACAGTTCTCCCTACAATCTTACTGTTAATGCATGGTTCATCTGGGTTTTTGATAAAGTCGAATTCCTTGACAGTATCATCAAAGCAGATGTTCCAACTCCGCGATGCCTGCTTCAGTCCATAGATGAACTTGAGCAACTTGCACACTTTACCGCTGCTCCCACTCTGAATGAATCCCTCTGGCTGATCCATATAGACGCACTCTTCTAAATTTCCATTTAGGAAAGCCGTCTTTACGTCCATCTGCCAGATCTCATAATCGTGGAAGGCAGCAATGGCAAGAAGGATCCGAATGGATTTGAGCATAGCCGCTGGAGAAAAGGTCTCGTCATAGTCCAAACCAGGTCGTTGACGAAAACCCTTTGCTACAAGTCTAGCTTTATAGGTTTCAACCTGCCCATCTACACCAATCTTCTTTCTGAAGATCCATTTGCAGCCTACGGGTTTTACCCCTTCTGGAGCAAAGTCCAAAGTCCAAACTTTGTTGGTGTACATGGACTCCATCTCGGTCTGCATTGCATCCAGCCATTTTACCGAGTCACCGCTCTGAATGGCTTGCTGGAAGCTAGTAGGCTCACCATAATCAATAGTGCAATCCTCTCTATCCCCGTTTATGAGAAAACCGTAGTATCTCTTGGGCGGATGAGACTGCCTACTACTCCTGCGGAGTGGCGCTGGGATGTCCGGTTCTCCTGAACCTTCTGGTTCTTCCAAGCTTTCAGTAATAGCTTATGGTTCTGGAATTTCTTCCAGTTCTATTGCGCTCCCACTTATCTGATTTTCTAAAAATTCAGTTTCCAAGAAGTGGGCATGCTGAGAAACAAAAACCTTTTGTTCCTCTGCGGAATAGAAAAGATACCCCCTGGAGTTCTTTGGGTATCCCACAAACTTACACAGTACTGAGCGTGCCTCGAGCTTGTCCGCATGCTTCTTTACAAAAGCTGGACATCCCCATGTCTTAAGATAATTAAGACAGGGTTTCTTCCCACTCCACATCTGATATGGGGTGGTAGGCACAGTCTTGGTTGGAGCCTTGTTCAAGAGATATGCAGTTGTTTCTAGTGCATAACCCCAGAAAGATCGCGGCAACTCAGCCTTACTCATCATGGAACGAACCATATCCAATAGGGTTCGATTCCGCCTTTCCGATACACCATTGTGTTGTGGTGTGTATGGAGGAGTAAGCTGAGAGAGAATTCCATTCTCTTTTAAGTAGCCCAGAAACTCGGCACTCAAGTATTCACCACCTCGTTCAGATCTCAGTGTCTTGATACTTTTGCCTGTTTGTTTTTCAACTTCATTCTTGTATTCCCGAAATTTCTCAAAGGCCTCGGATTTATGCTTCGTTAGGAAGACATGTCCATACCTAGAGAAATCATCTGTGAAAGTAATGAAGTATGAATAACCACTTCGCGCATGTGTAGACATTGGACCACACGCATCACTATGTATGAGTCCCAAGAGCTCGCTTGCTCTTTCTCCGTGTCCAGTGAACGGAGTCTTTGTCATCTTTCCCATGAGACAAGATTCACAAGTGGCATAAGACCAGTACTCGAACGGATCTAAGTATCCTTCTTTATGTAACTTTGTTAACCGTGTCTCATTAATGTGACCCAGTCTACAATACCATAAGAAAGCCTGATTTAATTCCGGAGACTTTCTTTTAAGTGTGTTCTGGACACTGAAAATCTGAGCTTGATTCAATACGTATATCCCATTTTTTAATGTACCTGACCCAATCAGAACTTGATTTAGGTGGATGTGGACCACATCGCTTACAAAAGTAAAATCATATCCTCCTTAGAAAGTAAGGATACAGATATGATATTACAAGTCGGACCCGGTACATAAAAACAGTTACGCAGAATCAATATCTGCCCAGTTGTCAGTCCAAGATGATATTCCCCTACGGATTCAGCGTACATGCTCATTCCGTTAGCAACCCTGAGAGTTATATCACCTATCTTGATAACCCTACGGTTTCTCAGAGCCTGTAACGAATTACAGATGTGAGATCCGGATCCGGTATCCAATACCCAGAAAGTAGGGTTAACTGGCATATAGTTCTCTATCACAAACACACCCGATGCTGAAGCAACAACATGCTTCGAATCCTGGCTACTGGCTATGCTAGCCCTGCAATTCTTCTGCCAATGTTCATTCCTGTAACAATAGGAACGTCCCTCTTTTACTACATCCAGTCCCGAAACTTCTGCCCTTTCCTTTCCTTTTACTTCCCTGGTTTCTTTCAGGGTAGAAGGTAGAGACTATAGAATCAAGTCAGCATCTGACCCATTCTTCAACGTGGTCTTTAGGTCCGTGAGCTCAAAATAGCTGTACTCTGTAAGGACGTTGCCCCCTACAGATGACCCGATAGCCAACCTCGCTGGAAGAAATTCGTTCGAGGTCTCATATCTTGCGATACGAGATTGCTCTCCATATAAATCTTTGTTATGGAGGAAGATAGAAGCTAAGTCCATCTTCTCATGCTGCCTCTGGTATACACCATCAACTGAGGCTAACACGAGGCACTTGTCTTTCGCACAGTCTTTTTCCGATGTCTTGCGGATATGAATATCCGTGACAGGGGAAACTGGACCTGAGACGACAGGGGTTGGATCATTCAAGAGGTGTCCCAGCTTGTCATGGGAAATGGACATCTGGACAGACCTTTGCCAGTCATAACAGTCAGATTCAGTCATTTTATTATCTAGATATAACCTATGTCTGGTCACTGGGTCGCTGCAATTAAGAGAGAGAGAAGAAAACACTTAGCATGATGCTCTTGCAAGTTTATATTGGTTTTTAATTTATCTAAACAGGATGGCTCCCACTGTCTCCCGAATCCCTCCTCAAACCATAAAGGAAGAATTAGTCGGGATCAATCTCACCGTACAATACTTGCTTAACCGTTCAGCCAGGCCAGTGTCGGTACTTCGAGGGAGGTTTTCCAACGCTTTCGTGAAGTTCCTTAATTAAGTAACCTCTTTTCCCTGTGGGCGTAGCCCCGCTAACACCTTTCTAGACACCTACTTGGTTTATAGCATTGATCGTTAAGTGAGAAAGTTCCTGAGGAGTAGCATATACTCACAGTAGGATCGGGATCCAAATATCATCGTGCGATAAAACCGAAGGAATCTTACCGGAATCATCACACTCCAAATGGTATGCAGCACTAGCAAGTTTCAGTTTCTTTAGAAACTCCCGATGTGGATTTTTGCTCCATGCTCTTATGACCTTGACGAAGGTCAACAAATCATAAGTCACATGTCAAGTTCTACCCGTCATTGTCCAGGTTAATTTGAACCCACCCGTATATACCCTTGATGAAGGTCAACAAGGTAATACGACTGTCCCAAACCAACGCATCTATCCATGCTACATATAAACACCCAACAGCTACTAATCACTATGCCTTGACAAAGGTCAACAAACATAGCTTGAATACTATTGAATATTCATACGAAATGACGGAGGGCTACGAATGGTTTTGGCGAAACCGTGAACGTAGTGAACTTGATATAATCGAAGGAACCTTGATAGCTTTTAAAAGGAGTGGTTCAAGCTTCGCGTTTAAAAGTTGGTTTTTGAAAAGAACCGAGTGGTTTTTAAAGTGTTCCAACGACTTTTACTTGGTTTATTTTCTTGCATTAATTTTAATGTGTCCCATCATTTAATCCCACCATTACAGAAAACAACGAAAATATGACGTACGCTTATGCCATCCGCATTCGTCACGGGGTCCCGTCATCACCCGTTAGGTTACTTAACTAACGAAAGAGCGGGAGCTGGACTAGCGCGGATGCAAAACATAAGCAACGCCTAAATAGATATCATATATAGATATATACATTCGTCAGATGCAATGATAGACATTCCAGATCACAGATGAACACTTTGGATATACTAGGAATCCGCCTTTCGTTCGAGCCTGCAACGAAAGACAGATTGCACGGTCGCGATGAATATCCAAACCCCACCCTAGACCCCTACGGGTGCGGCAAACTACCCGCCAAGTACCCGAAGTGAAGCAACCTTGCTCAACAACGTGAATAGGCCACTCGGCACTTCGAGATACCCCGTAGTTTGTGCACCCCACCTTGGGTCTATCCTAGGAGCAAAAACAGTAAAAAGAAATAATACAATGACGGTTACAACCACATCCCGGTTGTGCGGCCATAAAATAATATTACATCAATTACAAAATTTTACATGAATGAAAGAAAAAGAAACTCTCATCTCACATCCACCCGGCTATTCATCCGCGACAATCCACCGAGTTCATATACACAAACCATCAACATTATAGATCACAGATATGTATAACCCCCACTAATCGACGCATAGCGATTAGCAGACGTTCAATACATATATCGTATCACAGATAATATCCATTAGCCAAAGTCTACGGAATTTCGATCAAAATACGGATTTGTAACCACCCCAAAAACAAATTTGTTCTCTGGAAAATCTGGGTAGAAACAAACTATACTAAAAATCCCAAAACATCCAAATAACAACACTGCACTAAAAGCGGTCCACGGCCGAGTCAACTCGGCCGCGGTTCTGCGGCAGGAAGCATGTTCTTGCCGCGGATCCGCGATGCTTTGACCGAGTCACTGGATCATTTTTGTTCTGTGTTTTTACAAAACCCTGAGCCGATTTTTCATGTATGTTAAATAATTTTTAGAGCAGTATAAAAAATCGGCAGAAACTTGGTTTTTCCGGATGTGTTTTGCGATTTTTTTCCGATCGAGATTCTAAATACTTTGCTAACATGCTAGTTTATGTTTAGCTAGGCTCTGATACCACTGTAAGTCCACGTTGCCCACCCCGGTGCTTACGGGGAGGCGGAAACGGTATAAAAAATTGATTTTTAGAACTCAAGGCAACATGGACTAAAAGGAGGATCTTTGCTAAACTACAAACTAGCAAACTACTAGAGGTGCTATCTACTATGCCATAGAGATTATACCTCACGATATCGGTCCTTCGGATCTTCATTCCGCTGTCCGGCTCGTCCATCCACGCTCCGAGGGTCGATCCGGATCTTGATCACCTCCGCGGCCTTCTTGAGTCGAAGACGATCCACCCGAGAGATGTACTCCGAGCTCTACCTCGAGCCGAGGAAACTAGGGCAACAAGATCGCTAGTCTTGATGTCCTAGGATGTGTAGAAGAGGTAGATGGATGTGTTTGTCTATTTGGATCCGTTTTCTCTCAACACATGAGATCAAAGAAAATTTTCAAGAGGAGGAAGATGTAGGAGAGCAACCATGGAGCTTTCTCATTTCTTTTCAAGAGAGAGAATGAGAAAATGAGAAATGAATTATTGTGCTAGAGAGAATGAACCATGGTTGCAATAATACACCACTATCATCATTACTAATCTTTTCAAGATTAAGTTGATGGCAACAATTGACTTGACCATTATCATAATCCAAAAATAAAAAGAAAACCAAAGAAAACTCTAGACCTCTCATGAAGGTCCAAGTCAGCTTTGGTCAAATGGTCAACAAAGTCAAGTATGGTCAAATGGTCAAAGCAATTAGCCATCACTTAATAATCACTAAAAACATTAGTAAATAATGTCCCCGGTTCATAATGGTTTTGACCGAACGAACTGCCAAAACCCTAATGAGTCCGCCTTATTATGGTTTCGACCGAATCAACTATCAAAACCCTAATGAGGCACCACCTTCCTCTTCGCTCCTCACAACTGTGCATACACACCTGCATCCGCATTCCGTAAAATGCGAATGCACAGAAGACAAAACAAATTCATCCGTGCAATACTAGGATCCGGCTTAAACCAAAGCCCACTAGTATTGCCTGCCCGAACAGCATACGTACACAAGTGTACGCAAGTGATCGTAGCCCTGCCGTAAAACCATACAACCTCTACACCTTTCGGTCAGTGCAGGGAAACTCTCTGTGTGGGACTCTAAAGACTCGACACTACGCTGGCAGTGGGTTTAACCACAGACCGCAAGCGGCACTAGCTGTGCGTAATGGTCCCCAGGTAGATATCGATAAGAAGGACGATGAGGTAAACCCATCCGAACTCCTACTGAGCCTGTATGTGACAATCTCCGTACAGTCCGGTCTATTCGTCTAAGAATATCGCATGGCAGGCCTAGGGGGTGGCGAATGTCAGTCCCCTAATAGCGGTACAAGTCGTGTCGGAGTGTAGCCCAGAACACCATGAGATAACACTGGAAACCTACCAGTATATCTCGCTTGCCCTGACCAGGGACGACTATGTGTAATGGCTCTCCTAGACACAGCGCGATATCAACCCCCAATACCGGGAGAGACGAATCCTGTCTAACCGTCACTGCCTCCAAGTACTTCGGGACTGCACCCAACTACTACCTGTTTGCATGACTCCTTTGAGCCGTGGTTGGGTAGTAATCAAAGAACAGTGGGAACACACTCGAGGCGAAGTGACAGTTTCAAGTCAACAGACTAAGTTGTACTAATGTCACCTGGGAACTGATAACCGACGATAGGTATAATACCAACCAACAGTTCCCGACGAGTCCTGTCCAGTGTACTCATAACCTAACGAGCACCCGCATACTATCTCCAGTACGACGTACTGATGGCTGTGGGACAGACCATCTCCCCTGCTGGGATGAGAAGCGTATACGCTAGTCTACTCCGGAATATCGATACCTTGTCTCGATAGTCCTACGACTAGGGATTTGTATAAGGATGTGCTTATAGATTACCCAGCCCCTACAAGTGTGACTGCCATCACAACACTGGTAATCAAGCAAAGATCCTAAGGGCTCCACTAATATGTATATAAGCGATATGATAAAAGAAACACATGCACATATTGAAGTAGAGACAAACCAAGTAGCATACTACCATTTTGACCAAGATTATCTATACAACTGTGAATATCCCAAGCTTTTATTAAGTAATATACAAGCTAGTATGATACAGTAATAGCCTCTAGGGCATATACACTAACAAGATTATTTTCTCACTTGATGTGCACAAAGTGTATATATTTGATATATATATTGATGTACATGAATTGTGTCATGCTAGATGTCACATGCAACTTGTATGTATGAGACTTACACCATGACCATGATAATGTATTTGGATTTTATTTATTTTGGTAATTCAAATATAGTGGAAATTGGTCATTGTTGCAAGCTTGTGGATTCCATTGACTTAGTCCACTAATTTGTCTCACCTAAGATATTTATTAACCAAACCATTATCTAAAATCATGGTTAAATCTCTACAAAGGTTATTATATGATGCTAACTTACCCATGGTTGCAAATAACTTCACTTGAGTTTTCATTCTCATTCTTTTTCTTCTTCTTTTTCTTCATCCAAAAGAAAAAAGCTTTCTAGGTTTTTTTTTTCTAAGTGAAGAAATAAAGTGAGAAAAATAAATCTAAAGTGAACCCACTTCCTATTTCATCATCCTCTACTACTTGCCATTTATTTTAGGGTGTTCTCTTCATAAAGTTTATGACCAAGTGAAGGGTTAGCTTGGGTTTGAGTCTTCTCGACATAGATCATCTTCGGCCTCGAAGACTACGAGCAAATCTGTTCATTTCTCCGAGGAAACCATCACTAGAGTCCGGGAGCTCGATGATCGTAGCGAAGGGATGTCAACACGGATCTTTAGAAGTGAAGGACCGGATCTACAAAGGTTGTATTCTAGTTCATTTCTCTTTGTAATGTTAGATTACAAGTTTTTGTTACCCTAGTTTTCTAGCATGATTCTTAGTTTGATTGCTTAGCACTCCCTTGATTTTTTGTTGTTGCATGAGTGATACTTGCAAACCCTAGGCTAGGTGCTAAGAAATCCCAACATTATATCAGAGTCTAACTAGAAACTTAGACGATGCTAAGATAATACGAAACCGAAAAACTCCGCAAAAAATAAGATTTTAGAAACCTTGAAAATTGCTCTCTGGAAAGTTTTTGAAAAGCGGTTTAAAAATTATTTATTAACTGCAGAGTGATGTACTGGAGATTATAAGAACACAGGTGGAATACGAGGGGGGCTCGTATTTTAGCCGAGCAAAAGGGCTCTTTTTCCGGCGTCGCCGGCCTTGTGTGCTCCTTCGCTCCTCGTATTGCACCAGTGCTCTAGTCTTTATTTTTTGGGGTTTCTGGTATTGTTTGGGTAGTCCAGAATTGCATGTGATGTTAGTTTGGTAATGGACTCTTTGCGGAGTATTTCGTAGTCGTATATTTTAGCATTGTAATTGGTAACCTATGCTATGTTTAACACTTCGAATGAATTTCAAACAGCACCCCATGACCCCCTCTGAAATTTCCATGTGTTGGAATTTTTCTAAGTTAATTATATTCAATGTTCGTTCAAGTTACTCTATGGACCCTCTAGAAGAACATAAACCTTAACTCGATTCTATGCCCTCAGAACCGCTGCTTGAACCCTAGGGTTTGCCGTAGTTCCGCGATGTCATAGGTGAGGCGTTGGTTTGACCCTTCTACGGCTGGATCATAGGTACTGTGGCACGTTTTAGGTACTTTAACTTCGCTCAAGTGTTGAGCTCATTGGGAGATGAGGGTTTTGTTTGATTCGCTCGAAACGTTTAATATTGTCTAGTATAATGTGATACAATACTTGGAATCAACAATATTTGAATTTTATAAGTCCAGCAATTTAGTCTCATTTGATCGGTTGCCACGGGATTTTGATACGATCAAAAGTCCGTCGTAATCACTTTGTGTATTCGGATACTCACCGGGTAACATTACTAGATAGCCACACCGCATAACCCCGACTAAGTGACTATAGGAGAACTCCTTAGCCAAAAAGCATCCGTCCGGGTGCTCGCGGTTGCGGTGTTCCGCCTAAGTGCACTTCGTCGTCGGTATTGGGGGGTGCGGCCGTCTACTAAAGTTTCCGACGAGCATTCGACCGGGATATCGGGAATCTTGTTGAATTACCCGACTTGTTATTGAAAAGTGTTTTCAATATCAAGACTAAAATGCGGGGTTTATAATTTTTAGTTATGCGATGTCTAAGGAATTCATATTGTTAGGTATGAAATCTCTAATATGTGATATTACGGGTTTATGATGTCTAAGATTGTTGCGGAATCCAACTGTTGTAGTTTTCACTTTCTTTTCTGCGACCGTAAGTGTAATATGTGGTGTATCGCCAGTTTCGTTGCTATACGTCAACGACAATTAGGATACACATATTTACTTATGTTGATGACATGTGATGTTATGTGTTGCTGGATATGTTATATTGGATCGTCGTGTTTGAATAGCGGGTTTTTTTATGTGAGATGAGTGTTTTTCATTTTCATTCATGTAAAAACTTGTATGTAATATTCTTTTATTGGGTGTCACGACCTGAAATATTACCTCGTGACCAGCACTTGAATCACGCAACATCTAAAGGTGTAACGTAATTCTAGTAAGCTGAAACCCAGAAATCTAAACCTTTTTAAGAAAATAAAAGAGGTAAAGTTTTGAACTAAAGGTATAATGAAATCAAGTTTTCTAAATGCATAGAAAGGGACATGAATGATGCAAGTAAAATTTACTGGTTTGAAAACATGTTTTGTCTTTTAAAAATTTGGGCAGCACCTCCTTTGTATATTTTGATCCAAAACCACATATACAAGATAATGATAAAGGCATTCCCAAGCGGGAGCTAGCTCTTCGCCAAACGGCGGATCACAACCACGCAAGACAATATAAATAAGTATACGACGCCCAACGACGGAGTTCACCACAAAAGATAAATAAATAAGCAAGACATCAAACCACAGGTAGCGGAAAACCCCTCGCTTTAAGCCTCGCAACCACAATCTCACTAAGTCTCATTACTTATACAATTACTAATTTTGATTGATGAAGTTGAATAGATACAATATGAAATATAAATACAAGAGTGGGTACGATACAAATGCCCCACCTATCAATGCAAAACACCCAAAAGAAGCTATGTGCCAGCGATGCCGCTACGGATCCATGCGGTCAACCTGCAAGAACTATGGCACAAGGGCGGTAAGTTGCCAACCCGTGAGTAGAAAAACATCTACAAGTAGAAATCGAATAAACAACGACTCCTAGGTCAACTATATCATAAAGGTAGTACTATGATATCTAGGGTGACTGGGTCTGTACATGTGGCAACAAGGTAGTCAATGCCTATAAGTATGTGGATAACATCCAACAGTATAATCAAGGTATGTATGCATGTGGATCTCGTCCAACCATATAATCAATGTATAGATGCATGTGGATCTCTTCCACCTATATAATCAATATATAGATGCATGTGGATCTCGTCCACCCATATAATCAATGTCTGTATGCACGTAAATATTATAAAAGAGTGTGCATGAAAGTATGAGGATATAAATCAACGGTGTCTCTCGTGACACATCAAAATCATGGAACCTGGGTGTCTAACATCGACACCCGAAAACATCATGAAACCCGTGTCCAGCATCGACACGTAAATCCTCATATATTGGGCTCCGTCAGTCCGAATCGACCCACGGGCTCCGTCAGTCCGGATCGGCTCACGGGCTCCGTCAGTCCGGATCGGTCCATATCATCTCTCGACTCCGGTCGGTATCCTCCGGATATCCGCCAGGTCTAACCAATCACCGGTGGGTACTAGCCACCCTGCCAGGCTCATCGTCTACTCCACGAAAAAAAATTCTCGCCCCAGGGAACCATACAGGGTCCACCATGAACCTGCAAACGGATCATCCAACTCCTCGAATCGGGTTTCAAGCACACGTCTCAGAACTGAGAAAACGCATGGTGGACGCACTGAAATATCATATCAAGAGAATATAGACATGGGACGTCCCAGGTCCTAAATCCTCAGTTGCGGATATTGAAGTCCGCAAGACATGGGACGCTGACTGTGCCACAGCCAAGTGCTCGCGCTTGCATCGATGGATAACACTCATAAAAAGCAGCACGAGAATATGGACGTCCACGTCATATTCCTCCATACAAAGGAGTTGTATGGAGAGCAATCTCGCGTATTACGATACGAAGCATCTAGAAAGCAGTTTCAGATGCGAATGGCCCCTGGCATACCAGTAGGAGACCATGTTCTGAAGATGATAGCTCTCATAGAAGAGCTTGAGGACCTTGGGTGGACAATGGACAATGAGCAATATACGGATATTATTCTGCAGTCTCTCCCCTCTACCTTTGCTCAATTTATAGTTAACTTCAACATGCACAACATGGAGAAGGAACTACCTGAACTCCTTAATATGTTAAGAAGTGCAGAGAGCACGCTGAAATCAGTGAAAACTCCTGTTTTGAGTGTTGGGCAATCTTCTTCTTCTCGCCCGAAGGCTAAGGCCAAGGAAAAGATAAAGAAGAAACCCATCATACCTAAGGGTGGAGTCAAAAAGGTTAAGGGGAAAGACAAGTCCAAAGCTGGGGAATCGGGGAAAGGGGAATGTTATCACTGCCACAAAACAGGACACTGGAAGCGCAACTGCACCGAGTACTTGGATCTCAAGAAGAAGCATGGGGATGCTTCCGCTTCAGGTGTGTTTGTGACAGAAAACTGTTTTTTCAATAAACTCTGCTTCATGGGTATTAGATACCGGTTCAGGTTCTCACATTTGCAATTCTATGCAGGGGCTGAGAAATAGCAAGGTTTTGAAGACAGGTGACCATACTCTTCGCGTTGGAAATGGTTCCAATGTACATACAGTTGCAGTGGGAGAGTATCACTTGGGGTTGCCATCGGGGTGTATATTGGTTTTGAACCCATGTTATTATGTACCTAGTATGCTTTGTAATATAATATCCATTTCTTTGTTAGGAAATGAATGATACAATTTTGTATTGCAGAACAATGTTATGAACATTCACCTGAATCAAATGTTGGTTGGGTATGGTACACTTAATAACGGGATATACGTCCTAAATCAACACACAGTTTTCAGTATACAACACACTAATAAAAGAAAATTTTCAAAAATAAATGAAGCTTTTCTTTGGCACTGTAGACTTGGTCATATTAACGAAACAAGACTGAACAAGCTACATAAAGATGGATATTTAAAACCCTTTGAATATAAATCTTATGCGACTTGCCAGTCTTGTATTAAGGGTAAAATGACCAAAACTCCGTTTACCGGACACGGATAAAGGGCTACTGAGTTCTTAGGCCTCATACATAGTGATGTATGCGGACCAATGTCTACACAGGCTAGAGGCGGTTTTTCATACTTCATTACTTTCACCGATGATTTCTCAAGATTTGGTCATGTATTTTTATTAAAACACAAATCCGAAGCTTTCGAGAAATTCACTGAATATAAACTCGAAGTAGAAAAACAAACCGGTTTGAGTATGAAAATGCTGCGATCAGATCGAGGTGGAGAGTACCTCAGTACAGAGTTTGCAGACTTCCTAAAAGAGAATGGGATTATTTCTTAGCTCACTCCTCCTTACACACCACAACACAACGGTGTGTCAGAACGACGGAATCAGACCCTATTAGATATGGTTCGTTCCATGATGAGTGATGCTGAGTTACCCGTCTCATTTTGATGGCATGCATTGGAGACTGCAGCGTTTCTGCTGAGCAGGGTCCCAACCAAAACCGTGTCTATCAGACCATATGAGTTATGGTATGGGAAGAGACCATCTCTTAAGCAATTTAAGATTTGGGGTTGTCCGGCCCATGTCAAAAAGTAGAATTCGGATAAACTCGAGACATGGTCAGTCATGTGTAAATTTGTGGGATATCCAAAGAATTTTTATGGATATCTATTCTACCACAAAGAGGAACAAAAGGTATTTGTTTCCCGGAATGCCAAATTTTTAGAAAATGATTTTTTTACAAATACTGATGGCAATGTGGTAGATCTAGAAGAGGTTCTAGAAACACAAATTACAAATGACGACTTGGTTGATCCGGCTGTTGCAACAGAAACTCATGAACCTCGGCCACTCCGTAGGTATGGTAGGACTTCTCGCCCACGGGAGAGGTACTACGGTTTCCTCATTGATGGTGATAGAGAAGAATGCATCATGGAGGATGATGATCCTACCAGCTTTCAGCAAGCTATCACGAGTGGAGACTCTGTGAAGTGGCTGGATGCCATGAGATCCAAAATGGAGTCTATGTACACCAACAAAGTATGGACTTTGGACATTGTACCCCCTGGGGTAAAACCTGTGGGGTGCAAATGGATCTTTAAAAGAAAGATTGGTGTAGATGGGCAGGTAGAGACCTATAAGGCAAGACTTGTGGCGAAGGGTTTTCATCAAAGACCAGGTCTGGACTATGACGAAACTTTTTCTCCCGTAGCCATGCTTAAATCCATTCGGATCCTACTTGCTATTGCTGCTCACTACGACTATGAAATCTGGCAGATGGACGTTAAAACAGCATTTCTAAATGGAGATTTAGAAGAATGCATTTATATGGATCAGCCAGAGGTCTTCATTGACAGTGGGAGCAGCGGGAAAGCATGTAGACTGCTTAAATCCATTTATGGATTAAAGCAGGCATCACGGAGTTGGAACATCTGTTTCGATGATGTTATCAAAGAGTTTGATTTCATCAAAAATCCAGATGAACCTTGTGTTTATAAGAAGGTTGTAGGGAGAGCTGTCACATTCCTCGTATTGTACGTGGATGACATTCTTCTGATAGGAAATGATATTCCTATGCTACAGTCGGTCAAATCTTTCTTATCACAAAGGTTCTCCATGAAGGACCTGGGAGATGCCACATACATTCTGGGCATTCGGATCTATAGGGATAGATCCAAGAGGTTGTTGGGATTGTCCCAAACCAGGTACATCAACACCATCCTAAAAAGGTTTAGTATGGAAGACTCCAAGCGGGGTACCTTACCCGCTTGCCATGGGGTCACTCTCTCTAAGGACACTTGCCGAAAGACCGATGAAGAGAGAGCTCGCATGAGCATTATACCCTATGCTTCTGCAGTAGGATCTATAATGTATGCGATATTATGTACACGCCCAGATGTAGCTTATGCACTTAGTGTAGTAAGTAGGTATCAATCCAACCTAGGGGAGAATCACTGGATAGTTGTAAAGAACATTCTTAAGTACTTGCGAAGGACTCAAGAATTATTCTTGGTGTATGGTAATGGAGATCTCCAAATGGAGACCTTTACCGATTCGAGATTCCAGAGTGATAAGGACGACAGCAAATCTATCTCTGGGTCAGTATTTACCGTCAATGGAGGGGCGGTAAGTTGGAAGAGTTCCAAACAGGATACCGTTGCAGACTCTACGATAGAGGATGAGTACATTGCTGTGAATGATGCCGCCAAGGAAGCCGTCTGGATGAGGAAGTTCGTCTTGGAGCTAGGAGTAGTTCCAACCATTATTGATCCAATACCATTGTATTGTGATAATAATGGGGCTATGGCGTTAGCCAAGGAGCCCAGGTCCCATCAGCGGTCCAGACACATCCGGAGGCGCTTTCATTTGATCCGGGAGATTGTATATCGCCGCGTGATCGAGATTAGGAGAGTAGACACAAAGAATAACACCGCGGATCCACTCACCAAGGCCCTCCCTCAGCCGCATCATGAGCGAATTTTTGAGATGTTGGGTATGAGATACGCCAATAACTGGCCTTAGTGCAAGTGGGAGATTGTTGGATATATGTATGCCCTAGAGGCCATTATATGATAGTGGATATATTTATACATGTATATATATATATTCAGTGTACATTCTTGCTCGACATGATAGTATGCTATCCGGTTCTTCTTTATCTGACATGTTGACTTGATCATGCTTTTATTCATTCATACATGTTGATAAAGCCCTGAGGATATTTGCTTGACTACAGTGATTATGATGGAGATCATACTAGTGGGACGTCTATAGTTTATAAGCATATCCTAAAATGTCCCTAGTCATAGGTGTATCGAGACGGGGCATCGATATACCAGAGTAGACTAGCGTATATGTTACTAGACCCATATGATGGGCGATGGATGTTCCCACATCCATTGGTGTTTGACATCGAGATCGTATACGGGTGCTCAGTGGTGACTGGGTACACTGGACGGACTTGCCGAGAACTCCTATATGGTATTATATCTATCGTCGGATAGCAGTTCTCAGGTGACACTGGTACAGGTTAGTCTGTAGACCCGAGATCGTCATAGAGTCTTGTGTGTTCTCCCACTGTACTTTGATTACCACCCTACCACGGTCCCACTGAGTCGTGCAAACAGGTGGCTTTTAGGTACAGTCCCGAGACACACGAAGGCGATGAGCGATAGGAGGGGTTTCGTCTCTCCTGGTATTGGGAGTTGATGCTGTGCTGTGCTCGATTGGCTATATCAGTAAGTCCCTGGCCAGGGCTGTTGAGATTTACTGATAAGTGTTATCAGTAGTTTCTCGATCTGTTATAGACTATTCATCGGCACGATTTATTGAGTTATTGGGGTCGATGTTACCATCCCTAGACTCGATATGCAGCATATCTGACGGAGAGACCGGACTGTACGGTAGTGTTGCCGGTTGGCTCGACGGGAGTTGTGACAGGTTCGCTTGTTTTCTTCTGATCGCTCAATATCCGGGTGGCCATTACGTTTAGCTGACCTCTTGCGGCTTGGGGGTGTTTGATATGATCATCACCCACTGCTGGCGTATTGACGAGTCCTAGAGTCCCATAATGGAGTTACCTAGTCCAGGCGAAACGATGTGGTGCGCATATGAGATATGCGCGGGGACCCGATTAAATGCCCGTATGAGATACCGTATATTAATCGGGTGGTTTGCTATTGTTTGGGTCGTATGTGATATGACCGGTTTGCTAAATCAAGTGTTGATTTATCATTGACCATAAGCTTTTTCACTTTAAACCCTTCTTGTCTTTTGTTGTATGCATGCATGCATGCATTTATTCTCATTGATGCACATATGGATGTGCATGCACACATACATGCATACACAATTCTATCATGGTTGTTGATATAGTGGATGGTGGCAATATAAAACTCACACCTTAATAAATATGTTGATATTTATATTTGGAAAAGAAAATGGAATTGGATAATTACTCATAGTTTATTATTTTATTCATCCACTAACCTTAGTGTTAACCATGAGTTATTTTCCATGGCCATTTTTGATCCAAAAGAAAATATCTAGATATTTATTAACTTGGGTTAAGAGTGAGAAGAAGAATATATATATATTTTATTTTCTCATTCTTATATTATCTTTATCATCATCTCTTGAGCTCTTCATTTGCCATCATCTTCTTCCTCTTCTCTCTTGATCTCTAGCTTTCATAAGTGAGCAAGATAGCGATCAAGTTAGGGTTTTTAAGTGAGAAAACAAACCACATCACCATTCTACACTACTCTTGCCCATTAGTTTAGAGTGTTGAGTTTTACTTCTTCTCTTGATCAAGTGGAGCTTCTAGCTTGGACAAAGAGGACTCCGGATGGATCATCGTAAACCTAGAGAATCTCAAGTGAACTTCTTTTAACTCTCAAGTGGTCAAGGAGTCTAGCGTAGGGAGCTACAAAGGTTGTATTCTCAAACCCTAGCTTTTTACCACTTGTGTTTGTGTTAAAGTTTTGTTACCCTAGCTTTTCTAGTATGATCCTTACGTTAGTTTCTCCAGCACCCTATAAACTTTTTAATATGGCATGTGTGGTGCTACCAAACCCTTGTAGTGGTGTTGTAGAAACACCATCAAGTTCCGTATGGTCAAGCCTAGGTTCCGAAATACATACCCGCCCTAGACTCCACATAGTCAAACATAGAATCGAACCAAGGTTAAACTTAGCGCTCTGATACCAACTTTGTCACGACCCGAAATATTAGCTCGTGACCAGCACATGAATCACGAAACGTCTAAAGGGGTAACGCAATTCAAGTAAGCTGAAACCCAGAAATCTAAACCTTTTTGAGAAAATAAAGGAGGTGAAGTTTTGAAATAAAGGTATAATGAAATCAAGTTTTCTAAATACATAGAATGGGACATGAATGATGCAAGTAAAATTTAATAGTTTGAAAACATGTTTTGACTTTTAAAAATTTGGGCAACACCTCCTTTGTATATTTTGATCCAAAACCACATATATAAGATAATGATAAAGGCATCCCTAAGAGGGAGCTAGCTCTTCGCCAAACGGCGGATCACAACCACGCAAGACAATATAAATAAGTATACGACGCCCAACGGTGAAGTTCACCACAAAAGATAAATAAATAAGCAAGACATCAAAACCACAGGTAGCGGAAAACCCCTCGCTCTAAGTCTCGCAACCACAATCTCACTAAGTCTCATTACTTATACAATTACTAATTTTGATTGATAAAGTTGACTAGATACAATATGAAATATAAATACAAGAGTGAGTACGATACAAATGCCCCACCTACCAATGCAAAACACCCAAAAGAAGCTATGTGCCAGCGATGTCGCTACGGATCCATGCGGTCAACCTGCAAGAACTGTGGCACAACGGGGGTGAGTTGCTAACCCGTGAGTAGAAAAACATCTACAAGTAGAAATCGAATAAAAAACGACTTCTAGGTCAAGTATATCATAAAGGTAGTACTATAATATCTAGGGTGACCGGGTCTATACATGCGCCAACAAGGTAGTGAATGCCTATAAGTATTTGGATAACATCCAACAGTATAATCAAGGTATGTATGCATGTGGATCTCGTCCAACCATATAATCAATGTATAGATGCATGTGGATCTCGTCCACCCATATAATCAATGTATAGATGCTTGTGGATCTCATCCACCCATATAATCAATGTCTGTATGCACGTAAATATCATAAAAGAGTGTGCATGAAAGTATGAGGATATAAATCAACGGTGTCCCTCGTGACACATCAAAATTATGGAACCTGGGTGTCCAACATCGACATCCGAAAACATCATGAAACCCGTGTCCAGCATCGACACGTAAATCCTCATATATCGGGCTCCATCAGTCCGGATCGGTCCACGGGCTCCGTCAGTCCGGATCGGCCCATATCATCTCTCGACTCCGGTCGGTATCCTCCGGATATCCGCTAGGTCCAACCAATCACCGGTAGGTACTAGCCACCCTGCCAGGCTCATTGTCTTCTCCACGAAAAACATTTCTCGCTCCGGTGAAACATACCGGGTCCACCATGAACCCGCAAACGAATCATCCAACTCCTCGAATCGGGTTTTAAGCACACGTCTCAAAACCGAGATAACGCATGGTGGACGCACTGAAATATCATATCAAGAGAAACCGGGTTTTTAAAACAATACATACTTTATTTTAAAATGACCACGGTTCTCAAATCCAGAAATCTCATGAAAACAACATATCTCAATGCGTAAAATCATAAAGCATGATGTATGCGACATATGATGGAAATGTAAGCATATCCGTATATCATGCAACATGGAACAATGATATATCATATTAAGGTAAAACCGTTCCTTTAAATAATTATAGTTTTGAAAATATGTTTTGCGGTTCCCAATATCTCCAAAGTCAAATGCAACATCGTATAAAAGTGCACAGGTAACTATAGCAAGTAAATTATACAAAGAGTCATATCATGATGCATCAATCCTACTGTGTAGTAACATGGCAATTATCGATGATGAAGTGTATGAGCCGGAAAATCTGTGTACCTGTAACATACGCATCATCGATAATGGTGTAAGTGTACTAACACAGGTATATGCAATGCAATAATAATATCATGAATGCAGCATAAGGTAAATCATCAGCTAAAAGCTATAAGGTATACGTAACTATCATATGTCTGAATCGGTGAATCTATCAATCGGCATCTAGCCTCAAAGCACCACGTATGGTATAACCCATCGTACGGCATCCTCTAGTCAAGGGTATGGATCAAACCTCAAGTCAAACTCATCACGTACGGAAAATTATCGTACGGCGGCATTAAGCTATCAGGGATCCTATCATCCTATAAGACGAGGAGGGTACGGACCTAACGTCTCGTACATCTATCACTCACGATTCACAACATATATAGATATTTCTATATACCTATGTCCCAGGTCACATCCGTAATAATCTCATATCAGGGGACCGACAGGGTATAATTCATCTCAATCGACTCGCATCCGTATACCATCATACCATCAATCATCATATTACATCGTCTTATCTTTTCATCGCATTTATCTCCCACATCAAGTCAATTTCACATATCCAATCTATCCTTACTATAACCATACATGTCTAATCTAACACACACACCCAAACCATACAATCAGTTTTCAAAGGGGCGAATCGTAGTTTTGAAAGTAGAGGCTACGGTGTTTTACAAGAAAAATATATCATTTGAAAATCCGTAACGTCCCTTAAGGTATTTTTTTAAAAGATACACACGATTCTTTATTTTAAAATAGGTATGGTTTGGATGACACACCTACGTCGGCTATCTAGTCCTATAGTATCCCATACGGCAACATCATCGAACATCGTCCTCAAAACCAGTCATCACGTATCAATCGTATTATATCACTACTAACTATCCTTTAGTTTTAAATATGGTTCTCTAACTATCTTATAACCCTATCCCTAGTTTTCTATTTAAGGTTTCATTAACCATAATCTATATATAATCGGTTTCCATCAAAGTGTGCGGGGGTGCTATACGCCATCCACCCGACTTCCCCCGTGGATATAGATCCACTCACCCTGCTCTTCGCTTGCCGAAGTGGTTGGCGCCATGCTCTGTCGCCTCGGAATCCACAAGAAGGTACCTACAATAACCACACATATCGCAATGCTATAAAAATCATGTTCTGAAATCCAAAACGGCACACGGATCGCCTATAGGTTAGAACCTATAGCCCACGTATGCAAAACCAAAAAAATACCCTTAGTCGTTGATGTACAAACATCCAACAACCAAATACAAATCGAAATATCAAAACTAAACATTTCAAAATACGGAAACATAGCCAAAAACCATACTAAAGTGCTCCCAGATTTTGACTCAGGCCAAAATAAGGTGCACAAACAAGTCTACGGTGCTATTTAGGGTGCATATGAGCTATGAAAACAACCTGGACACCCCTACCCACCAAGTGGCCGGCCACTTCATCAAAAAATCCGGCCTCCTCGGGTCCCTCTGCTCCTATGGGCTTCGTTTTGTCATGGTGGTCTCCTATGGTCAAAAATGGGTCCCTGGTGTTGTTTGCTAAACTCAGAAATCCCCCGGTTTGCTCCAGATTTCCCTGCACACCCTAATTTCTCACAAAACCGACATGGATCAAATCCTAAATCCGTATTTTGGTTTCCCATACCCATTCCCAAGCATATCGCCCAATGCCTAGGAAACCAAGAGAAAATAAACCTAAACAGTCACTCAACAGCCACTCAAGCATCACCAATCCACAACTTCACTCAAACCCTCACTAGGATTTTCTAATTTCCACAAATCACCACGAAACGAGTTCTAAGTTAAACTAAAAGCTACGAATTCAAAATAAACTAACATGGAAAGAGATATACCTCATGGATGTCTCTTAAGAAAACCCTAGAAGTCCCAAAGTTGCCAAAATCTCATTTTGCTTGGTTCAATGTGATGAGCATGAAGAGGGGATCATTTTTTGTGAAATGGGTTTAGGGTTTTGGGGATTATTTGGAGATGGATCTAGGGTTTGAAGGTGGAGGGAGATGAGGGTGAGGAAGATGATGAAGGAGATGAAAAAAGATGGGGGAAGAGAATGAGGCAGCCCCCATCTCAATTATTCTCACTTTCTCTCTCTCTCTCCAAGTCATCATTATGTCTCCTTTCTCTCTCCTCACTCATCATGACACCTTTTTCTATTCTTTTCTCACCAATAACACATACACCCAAATGAAACAACACAATTGAAATAACATGTAACATGTCATGGTGCACTAACCATGAAAAACTATAGAAACACGAATTTGGCTTAGTCGTGATTAGCAGTGCACTAATCGGGTTTTTATCAAAACTGCATATAATAAATTTTAAAAATGCCAAATCCTTTAGATATATTTTTAAATGAATAAATCATTTTAATTTCCAATTATTTCTTAATTATTGGTATATATTTATACACTTTTTCAAAAACCCCAATTTCCCAAATTGGGCAGTTTTCGGGAAATATATTATTTTAATATTAAATTCCAAAAATAATATTTTATATTTTCTGAAATGTTACAGTCTTCCCCCCTTAAATAAATTCGGTCCCCGAATTTAAATTTAAACGCCTAAAATCTAAAACATTTCAATAATCAGCTCAGATCAACGGGGCTCCGAAATCACGGAAGATATAGAAACACACAGCGCGTCAAGTGCGCATGAAAACGGGTACAAAACTCAAAATCGTACTCCGTCAAGCGTCACGCAAATCATCAGATTCGCACGCATATCCTCGGAGTTACAATAGGGATACGGATCTCAAAATCCACTACTGAAATCCAATATACACTAGTCAAATACTATAATACGTGTATAGTACGCATCTTTGGAAAACTTTCAAGAACTAAATAAAATTCATGCAAAAATCTTTTTCTAAATCGCCACGTGAATGCGTAACTTATGGTATAAGTGACGTACGCTCATTTTAAAATAATAATATATGTCCATATATGTTTTGCTAAATATACGTTCCGTCGTTTCTAAAATATCCCAAAAGGTTTTCCTTTATAAATATCCGTGTCATTCACGGACACGGAGGAAATAGCGAGACTATAGCTCTTTTTCAAAAAGCTCTTGGTAAACTTTTGATGCATGCAAAGTACTCAGGTACTGTCCTCAGATCAGTCATGTTTGGCTACTACCCAACATAGTGCCCAACATGAAAACAAAGTGCTCAAAAGCAAAATCAGCCTCAAAAGGTGTATCCAACAATCACGTGTGTCTGGTACACACGAAAATCAAATCCAAATACAAATGCCACAACATGCAGAAAAGAAAAACTCAGTGCAACGGGTGGGCACAAAAGCATCTGTCCAGTGCAACTGGTGTGCACGACAACAATATCAAGTGCATCTAGAGTGCATCTGGTGCAACTAACATGCACGAATGAAAATCCCAATTGAGTGCATCCGGTGTGCATAAAATCACATCTCATATCATGCGTCCAACATGCACGAAAATACAAATCAAGTGCATCTGTCCCGCACGAATGAAATCGCATCCAATATGCACGGATAAAATCTAAATCAAGGGCATCCAAGATGCACGAGTAGAATCTCACTCAAGTGCCTCCGATGCGCACAAAACATAAACCTGGTAAAATAATGCTCAAAAACATAAATCAAGTGCAACCAAGGTACTCAGTATAAATCTAGTGTAACCAATGCACGAAATACCCGCCTGGTGCAATAAATGCATGAAATGCAAGTGTAGTGCAACAATGCACAAAAATACTAATCTGGTGCATCAAGGGTACAAAATATAAATCCGGTGCATCCAGTGCACGAAATATCAAATACAGTGCATCCAGTGCACAAAATACAGATACAATCGGGTGCAACAAGTGCACGGAATGCATCATATAACTCAAATGCGTATAAAAAGCAACACCGAGTGTTCCAAGGTGTATAAAATCATAAACATGTGCCACTGCGTGCACAAAACACATATCAATGCACTGCAAGCACATATAAGCTATACCGAGTGCAGAATCAAATCGAGTGCGTACCACACGCACAAAATCGAATCAACTGTATGAAATCCATGAAATCGTAAACATGTGCAGCCTAGGCACAAAACCGATATCAAGTGCAATAAATATGCACAAATCAAAAACCAACACAACGGTGGATAAAAACATATCTCAAGTGCAATAATTATGCACAAAATGTAAATACCCAGTAGGTGCAGCCATGGTGCACGAAATCAATATCATGAAACTCAATCATCAAAACTCAAATCCAAGCGATATAAGCGTGATACTCGGATCACAAACACAGATCACAATAAATGACATTGAGGTACACCTCCTACAATGTCGAAAAAATAAATCGGTGTGCCCAAACTGGCAGAGCAAGAACATCCGCTTGCCTCCTGCTCACGGTCTAGCGTTTCGGTCTTTGGGTCCTCATCTTCTCTGCAGATTCACCAATCTCGCAATCCATCGGCTCACCGGCCCGGTCAGGTGTGCTAACTGGAACGATTCCGCTTTGGTACTTCTCTGGTCATCTCTAGGCCAATCATCACGACCACTCGTAAAATAGCACGTTACTGGCATTGGCCTCTGGCCTTCTGAATACATGTGACACAGCTGATCCTGGGTGCAAATCTCATTGCAGCAGTGCCCTGTAAGGAATCCTGCTCAAGGTCTCTTCCGATCTCGCCTATGACGAACTGTACGGAGGCTGGTACTCTTACATAATCTTTTCTCATTCTCTGGACATCTGCGTTCTCAGCACAACATTTCCTCAGGAATTGGCCGCATCCCAACGCCTTTGTAAGCATATAAAGTCTCTAATTTCGACGGGGATTAATAACAGCTCGCCAGCGTCTCACATGAACCTCTGGCTCCACTCGTCTTTATCATCGTCCGCTTCGACGTCACGTCTTGTTGTCTGCGTACTGCTACTGTTCTCGGCCACGGTCAATCCGAAGTCTCTCACATGGACTCAAAATCGCGTACTCTGTATCTTCATCACTCTGTAGAAGATATATGGCCGAACACGTCCACGGGAACTCGTCCCAACCATCGGAGGAATACTCAATACTCGTCCGTTCTCGATCAACTCACAACGCATCTGGGTTAAGTCCTCTATCTGAAGCCGGTCAGCTTGCTGATCTCTTATCACATGATATCCGGATGACGCTAAACCTTTTGATCGAGTCATCAAGGTCCCAAAATTTCCTGAAATCTCAACACCTGAGCACAGTCTAAAATATCCGGTACATACCACAGTACCTCTAGACCAGCCGTAGAAGGGCAAACCCAAGCCTCACTGATGGCACCGCTAAACTGCCACAAACCCTAAGGGTCAAAGCGGTTCCATGGTCATCATGTCGAGTTAGGGTTTCATTCTTCTAGAGGGTCCACAGAATCACTTGCATGTTCCTCCGAACACCTTAAACTTGGGAAAAATGGGTTTCTGACACTCGTTCAAACTTTTTAGCTTCCCCTAGCCGACATGTGAATACTCTTCGCTCGCATGCTAAACAATGCCTCAATCCTCCAGGAAAGACGGTAAATCAACGGTCATCTCTGGATCGGTCTGCTCTAGATCTGGGTAAGACTCACCACACAGAAAATCTTCAATTCAACTGGGCTTGCGTCGGCGCATCAATCTGACGAATCACCTTCATCTCTCAACTCGGGATAGGCTAGCTACCTTCCGTCGCATCTCTGCCTGGAAGCTCCGGCGATCTCAGCTCGTAAGCTCTGGAAGCGACATCCTATCAATCTCAGCAACAGCTGGGTCATCTGTCTGCACGGTAGACGACATCACAATCTCGGATGTATGTTGTACATCCACAGTCCTCTCACAACTGGCAGCTCTATCAATGGCCTGATCATCCGGTGCAAAACCAAACACTCTCCTCAGATAAGAGGTCACAACATAACACTACATCGAGATGTTCCCATGTCACCAGAAAACACAATGGTTAGCCCTCGTACCAGACGAGCCCGCCCTGACCACAACATCAGCAGCAGCTCAATCTGCGCTCAAACCATGGTGACAGGAACCTCAATCGAGTATCGATGAAAACAGATCAACGGCATGAGAGGAAATGACAGATCCAGAATGGATACATGATCATAAGAAGGAACAACATCAATGAGAGTATGACCATGGAAACAAATAGAATCAAGGATCCTAAATAGATGTATAATCATGGATACGAAGAGAATCACTGGTCTCAAAATATGTAAAAACTAAGGTTTCTTAAGTGGAGTATCGTATCGTAAATATGCCGCGGAACATACGTACGGTACGTCACTCTACTCAAGCTACATACTCCATCAATCAAGGTCAACCTATGAAACGAAAGTTCGGGTCTAATATCCCTCCCATTCAAGTGTAAGTTCTGTTGGATATATGTATGCCCTAGAGGCCATTATATGATAGTGGATGTATTTATACATGTATATATATATATTTAGTGTACATTATTGCTCGACATGATAGTATGCTATCTGGTTCTTCGTTATCTGACATGTTGACTTGATCATGCTTTTATTCATTCACACATGTTGATAAAGCCCTGAGGATATTTTCTTGACTACTGTGATTATGACGGAGATCATACTAGTGGGACGTCTGTAGTTTATAAGCATATCCTAAAATGTCCCTAGTCGTAGGTGTATCGAGACGGGGCATCGATATACCAGAGTAGACTAGCGTATATGATACTAGACCCATAAGATGGGCGATGGATGTTCCCACATCCATTGGTGTTTGAAATCGAGATCGTATACGGGTGCTCAGTGGTGACTGGGTACACTGGACGGACTCGCCGAGAACTCCTATATGGTATTATATCTATCGTCGGATAGCAGTTCTCAGGTCACACTGGTACAGGTTAGTCTGTAGACCCGAGATCGTCATAGAGTCTTGTGTGTTCTCCCACTGTACTTTGATTACCACCCTACCACGGCTCTACTGAGTCGTGCAAACAGGTGGCTTTTGGGTACAGTCCCGAGACACACAAAGGCGATGAGCGATAGGAGGGGTTTCGTCTCTCCCGGTATTAGGAGTTGATGGTGTGCTGTGCTCGATTGGCTATATCAGTAAGTCCCTGGCCAGGGCTGTTGAGATTTACTGATAAGTGTTATCAGTAATTTCTCGATCTGTTATAGACCATTCATCGGCACGATTTATTGAGTTATTGGGGTCGACGTTACCATTGTAAGTCCACGTTGCCCACCCCGGTGCTTACGGGGAAGCGGAAAACATAATAAAAAACGGATTTTTATTGACTTAGGCAACATGGACCATGCTTGTGAGGATCTTTGCTAAACAAAACTAGCTAAAGCAAACTAACAACTAGCTAAGTTGTAGAAAGGTTATACCTTGAGCTCAAAGTCCTTCTCTCCTTGCTCCTTGGAATGGTAGAAAGAGGTCACCTTGCTTGTCTTCTCCCGTCAAAGAAGGATCCACCCGAAAGACTCGACCTTTAGCTTCAACTCCAAGCTAGGAGTAACTAGAGTGCAAGAAATGCTAAGACTTGAACCCTAGAAGAGAGTAGAGAAGATCAAGTGAAGCTTTTTCTCAAGCTTTTTGTTTCTCAACACATGAGAGGGAGAGAGCTTGAGGGAGAAGATGAGCAAGAGAGAGAAATGATATGAGAGAATGAATTATTAGTGAGCCATTCTCACTAATATGTGTGTAATATTTTAATTCAATAATTAGCTAGAAAATTGTCATGGTTTAATCAAGATATGACCATTATCATTTCAATATTAATGCAAATTGCAAGGATCAAAGAGCATCTTCCAAATGAAATGATTATGGTCAAGTTGTCAACTTGGTCAACAAGTCAATGAAGTCAAATGGTCAACAACAACAACAATGCACAATAATTAAGCTAATTATTAATTAACAATAATACACACAAAAGCAATAGGGTTAATAAAATGACAATAGTCATGAACCCTAAACAAGGTCCTCTCCCTCAATCTCAAGCAACTGTGCATATGCACCCGCATTCGTGATCCGAGGAACACGAATACACTGAGAAAAAACAATCTCAAATCATATACTAGGATCCGGCTTAAACCAAAGCCCGCTAGTTAAAACTGTCCGGACAGCAAACGTGCACAAGTGCGCGGATGCGAACGAACCTTGTCGCAAAACCATGCGACCTCTACTCATTTTGCCTAAAGGCGAATAGCTCTCTGTGTGGGACTCTAAAGACTCGACACTACGCTGGCAGTGGGTTTAACCACAGACCGCAAGCGGCACTAGCTGTACGTAACGGTCCCCAGGTAGATGTCGATAAGAAGACTGACGAGGTGAACCCCATCTGCACTCCTACTGAGTCTGTATGTGACAGTCTCCGTACAGTCCGGTCCGTTCATCTGATACATCGCATGGCGGGCCTAGGGGGGCGGTGAACGTCAGTCCCCTAATAGCGGTACAAGTCGTGTCGGAGTGTAGCCCAGAACACCCTGAGATAACACTGGAAGCCTACCAGTATACCCCGCTTGCCCTGGCCAGGGACTACTCGTGTAATGGCTCTCCTGGACACAGCGTGATGTCAACCCCCAATACCGGGAGAGACGAATCCTGTCTAACCATCACTGCCTCCAAGTGCTTCGGGACTGCACCCAAAAACTACCTGTTTGCACGACTCCTTTGAGCCGTGGTAGGGTAGTAATCAAAGTGCAGTGGGAACACACTCGAGGCGAAGTGACAGTGTCAAGTCAGCGGACTAAGCTGTACTCATGTCACCTGGGAACTGATAACTGACGATAGGTATATTACCAACCAACAGTTCCCGACGAGTCCTGTCCAGTGTACTCGTAACCTAACGAGCACCCGCATACTATCCCAAGTACGACGTACTAACGGCTGTGGGACAGACCGTCTCCCACACTGGGATGAGAAGTGCATACGCTAGTCTACTCCGGAGTATCGATGCCCTGTCTCGATAGTCCTGTGACCAGGGACCTGTATAAGGATGTGCTTATAGATTACCCAGCTCCCACGAGTGCGAGCGCCATCACAACGCTGGTAATCAAGCAAAGATCCTAAGGGCTCTACTAATATGTATACCAGCAATATGCTAAAAGAAACACATGCACATATTAAAGCAGAGACAAACCAAGTAGCATACTACCATTTCGAGCAAGATTGTATATATAACTGTGAATATCCCAAACTTCCATTAAGTAATATACAAACTAGTATGATACAGTAATGGCCTCTAGGGCATATACACTAACAATCTCCCACTTGCACTAAGGCCATGTACTGGCGTATCGAAGACCTATCATCTCGATCAGCCGCTCGAACTGAGTCTGAGGCAAGGCCTTGGTGAATGGATCTGCTGTGTTATCCTCTGATGCAACTCTCCGGACCTCGATCTCCTGGTGATCCACGATCTCCCTGATCAGGTGATACCGCCTTAAGATGTGTCTGGATTTCTGATGGGACCTGGGTTCCTTCGCTAAAGCTATATCCCCGTTGTTGTCGCAATACAGAGGTATTGGGTCAACAATGGACGGAACCACCTGAAGTTCTTTCAAGAACTTCCTCATCCAGACAGCTTCTTTTGCGGCATCAGATGCAGCGATGTATTCCGCTTCCATAGTCGAGTCAGCAACGGTTTCCTGTTTAGAGCTCTTCCAACACACCGCCCCTCCATTGAGGGTAAAGACAAAACCCGACATGGACTTGGAATCATCCTTGTAACTCTGGAAGCTGGAGTCAGCAAAGGCCTCAATCTGCAGGTCTTTTCCGCCATACACCAAGAACATCTCCTTAGTCCTTCTCAGGTACTTGAGAATGTTCTTTACCGCTATCCAGTGTTTCTCCCCTGGGTTCGACTGATACCGGCTTACAACGCTCAATGCGTATGCTACATCTGGTCTGGTACACAACATCGCATACATTATAGAGCCTACCGCAGAAGCGTAGGGTATAATAGACATGCGATCCCTCTCCAAATCAGTCTTGGGAGACATCTCTTTGGAGAGGGTGATCCCGTGACAAGCCGGTAGATTACCGCGCTTGGAATCTTCCATACTGAACCTTTTTAGTACGGTGTCGATGTACCTTGACTGTGAAAGTCCCAACATCCTCTTAGATCTATCACGATAGATCTGGATCCCCAGAATGTAGTTGGCATCGCCCAGGTCCTTCATGGAGAACCTCTGCGACAAGAATCCTTTGACTGACTGTAGCATAGGAATATCATTTCCTATTAGGAGAATGTCATCCACGTACAAGATGAGGAATACCACAGTTCTCCCTACAATCTTACTGTAAATGCATGGTTCATCTGGGTTTTTGATAAAGTCGAATTCTTTGACAGTATCATCAAAGCAGATGTTCCAACTCCGCGATGCCTGCTTAAGTCCATATATGGACTTTAGCAACTTGCATACTCTACCGCTGCTCCCACTCTGATTGAATCCCTCCGGCTGATCCATATAGACGCACTCTTCCAAACTTTCATTTAGGAAAGCCGTCTTTACGTCCATCTGCCAGATTTCATAATCGTGGAAGGCAGCAATGGCAAGAAGGATCGGAATGGATTTCAGCATAGCCACTGGAGAAAAGGTCTCGTCATAGTCCAAACCAGGTCTTTGACGAAAACCCTTTGCAACAAGTCTAGCTTTATAGGTCTCAACCTGCCCATCTACACCAATCTTCTTTCTGAAGATCCATTTGCAGCCTACGGGTTTTACCCCTTCTGGAGCAAAGTCCAAAGTCCAAACTTTGTTGGTGTACATGGACTCCATCTCGGCCCGCATTGCATCCAGCCATTTTACCGAGTCGACGCTCTGAATGGCTTGCTGGAAGCTAGTAGGCTCATCACAATCTATGATGCAGTCCTCTCTATCCCCGTCAATGAGAAAACCGTAGTACCTCTCGGGCGGATGAGACTGCCTACTACTCCTGCGGAGTGGCGTAGGAATGTCCTGATCTTTCGAACCCTCTGGTTCTACCAAGCTTTCAGTAATAGCTTGCGGTTCTGGAATTTCTTCCAGTTCTATCGCGCTCCCACTTAATTCTTTTTCTATGAACTGATGTTCTAGAAAGTGGGAATAGCGAGAAACAAGGACTTTTTGTTCCTCTTCGCAATAGAAGTAATATCCCTTGGAGTTCTTCGGATATCCCACAAACTTGCACTGTACTGAGCGTGCCTCGAGCTTGTCCGCATGCTGCTTTTTTACAAAAGCTGGACATCCCCATGTCTTAATGTGATTAGGATAGGGTCTCTTCCCACACCACATTTCATATGGTGTAGTAGGCACAGTCTTAGTTGGAACTCGGTTCAAAAGGTATGCTGCTGATTCTAGCGCATATCCCCAGAACGATCGCGGTAACTCAGCGTTACTCATCATGGACCGTACCATATCCAATAGGGTCCGGTTCCGTCTCTCCGATACACCGTTATGTTGCGGAGTGTATGGAGGAGTAAGCTGAGAGAGAATTCCATTCTCTTTTAAGTAGTTCAGGAATTCGGCACTTAAGTATTCTCCACCTCGATCCGATCTTAGAATCTTGATACTTTTGCCGGTTTGTTTTTCTACTTCATTCTTATATTCCTGGAATTTTTCAAAAGCCTCGGATTTATGTTTCATCAAGAAGACATAACCGTACCTTGAAAAATCATCCGTAAAGGTAATGAAGTAAGAATAACCGCTTCACGCATGTGTAGACATTGGACCGCACACGTCGCTGTGTACGAGTCCTAAGAGCTCGCTCGCTCTTTCTCCGTGTCCAGAAAACGGAGCCTTTGTCATCTTTCCTTTGAGACAGGATTGACAAGTGGCATAAGACTTATACTCAAACGGATTTAAGTATCCCTCTTTATGTAACTTTGTTAACCATGTCTCATTAATGTGACCAAGTCTACAATGCCATAAGAAAGCCTGATTAGTTTCCGGAGACTTTCTTTTAAGTGTGTTCTGGACACTGAAGATCTGAGCTTGATTCAATACGTATATACCGTTTTGTAATGTACCTGACCCAATCAGAACTTGATTTAGGTGGATGTTAACTACATCGCTTACAAAAGTAAAATCATATCCTTCCCTAGAAATTAAGGATACAGATATGATATTACAAGTCGCACCTGGTACATAAAAACAGTTACGCAGAATCAATATCTGCCCAGTTGTCAGTCCTAGATGATATTCCCCTACGGATTCAGCATACATGCTCATTCCGTTAGCAACCCTGAGAGTCATATCACCTTTCCTGATAACCCTACGGTTTCTCAAAGCCTGTAACGAGTTACAGATATGAGATCCTGATCCGGTATCCAATACCCAGGAAGTAGGGTTAACTGACATACAGTTCTCTATCACAAACACACCCGAAGCCGAAGCCACAACATGCTTCGAATTCTGGCTACTGGCTTTACAAGCCCTGCAATCCTTCTGCCCATGTTCATTCCCGTAACAATAGGAACATCCCTCTTTTACTGCATCCATTCCAGAAACTTCTGCCTTTCTCTTTCTTTCTACTTCCCTGGTGTCCTTCAGGGTAGTAGGCAGAGACTGTTGAACTAAGTCAGGATCTGACCCGTTCTTCAACGTGGTCTTCAGGTCCGAGAGCTCTAAAGAGCTGGTCTCTGTAAGGACGTTGCCCCTTACAGATGACCCGATAGCCAACCTCGCTGGAAGCAATTCGTTCGAGGTCTCATATCTTGCGATACGAGATTGCTCTCCATATAAAACTTTGTTATGGAGGAAGATAGAAGCGGAGTCTATCTTCTCGTGCTGCCTCTGGTATATACCATCAACTGAGGCTAACACGAGGCACTTGGCTTTCGCACAGTCTTCTTCCGATGTCCTACGAATATCGATATCCGTGACAGGGGAAACTGGACCTGAGACGTCAGGGGTTGGATCAGTCAAGAGGTGTCCCAGCTTGTCCTGGGCAATGGACATCTGGACAGACCTTTGCCTGTCGTAACAGTCAGATTCAGTCATCTTATTATCTAGATGTAACCTAGGTGCGGTCATTGGGTCGCTGCAGTTAAGAGAGAGAGAAGAAAACACTTAGCATGATGCTCTTGCAAGTTTAGATTGGTTTTTAATTTATCTAAACAGGATGGCTCCCACTGTCTCTCGAATCCCTCCTCAAACCACAAAGGAAGAATTAGTCGGGATCTTTCTCACCGTACAAAACTTGCTTAACCGTTCAGCCAGGCCAGTGTCGGTACTTCGAGGGAGGTTTTCCAACGCTTTCGCGAAGTTCCTTAATTAAGTAACCTCTTTTCCCTGTGGGCGTAGCCCCGCTAACACCTTTCTAGACACCTACTTGGTTTATAGCATTGATCGTTAAGTGAGAAAGTCCCCGAGGAGTAGCATATACTCACAGTAGGATCGGGATCCAAATATCATCGCGTGATAAAACTGAAGGAATCCTACCAGAATTATCACACTCCAAATGGTATGCAGCGCTAGCAAGTTTCAGTACTTATGAAACTCCCGATGTGGATTTTTGCCCCATGCTCTTATGACCTTGACGAAGGTCAACAAATCATAAGTCACATGTCAAGTTTTACCCGTCGTTATCCATGTTAATTTGAACCCACCCGCACATATCCTTGACGAAGGTCAACAAGGTAGTACGACTGTCCCAAACCAACGCATCTATCTATGCTACATATGAACACCCAACAACTACCAATCACTATGCCTTGACGAAGGTCAACAAACATAGCTTGAATACTATTGAATATCCATACGAAACGACGGAGGGCTACGGATGGTTTTGGCGAAACCGTGAACGTAGTGAACTTGATATAATCGATGGAACGAGATAGCTTTTAAAAGGAGTGGTTCAAGCTCCGCGTTTAAAAGTTTAATTTTGAAAAGAACCGAGTGGTTTTCAAAGTGCTCCAATCGACTTTTACTTGGTTTATTTCTTGCATTAGTTCTTTTAATGCGTCCCATCATTTAATCCTACCACTGCAGAAAACAACCAAAATATGACGTACGCTTATGCCATTCGCATTCGCCACGGGGCCCCGTCATCACCCGTTAGGTTACTTAACTAACGAAAGAGCGGGGGCTGGGCTAGCGCGGCTGTAAAACATAAGCAACGCCTAAATAGTTATTATATATAAATATATAGCAATGATAGACATTACAGATCACAGATGAATACATTGGATATACTAGGAATCCGCAATGCGTTCGAGCCTGCAACGTAAAGCGGATTACACGGTCGCGGTGAATAGCCAATACCCCACCCAAGACCCCTACGGGTGCGGCAAACTACCCGCCAAGCACCCGAAGCGAAACAACCTCCCTCACCACCGTGAGTAGGCCACTCGGCGCTTCGAGATACCCGGTAGTTTGTGCACCCCCTCCATGGGTCTATCCTAGGAGCAAAAATAGTAAAAAGAATTATACAATGACGGCCACAACCCCGACCCGGTTGTGCGGCCATACAAATAATATTATTACATCAATTTACATGTTACAAATGAATGAAAGAAAAAAAACGCTCATCTCACATCCACCCCGGCCATTCACCCGCGACAATCCAATCCATTCATATCCACAAACCAATAACAATCACAGATCACAGAGATGTATAACCCCGACTAATCGACTTATAGCGATTAGCCGACGTTCAATACATACAAGCATCACATATATAACCGATATAGTTAAAGTGTCGTGAAGTTCCGGAAAAATACGGATTTATAGGCCCCCAAAAGTAAATTTTAGTTCTGGAAAAACTGGGCACATATAACATATCCTAAAAATCCCAAAACCAACACAGAAACACTCTGCACCAAAATCGAAGCAGAGAGGGGGCCAGACGGCCGTGCTTCCGCGGCAAGAGCTTCCTCTTGCCGCGGATCCGCGCTCCTCTGAGGCGCCTCTGATCGCCTCTCTGGTTCGTATTTGGTGGTTTTCTATACAAAAGCCTGAGATAATTTTTGGTGTATAACAAATGTCATTTTGACCAGAAAAAAAATTAACAAAAACTAGGGTTTTGCAAAGTTTGGTTTTTGGATTTTCCGGTTTCGAAACTTCGTTACACTTCACTACCTAGCTAGTTTAAGTTTAGTTAGGATCTGATACCACTGTAAGTCCACGTTGCCCACCCCGGTGCTTACGGGGAGGCGGAAAACATAATAAAAAACGGATTTTATTGACTTAGGCAACATGGACCATGCTTGTGAGGATCTTTGCTAAACAAAAACTAGCTAAAGCAAACTAACAATTAGCTAAGTTGTAGAAAGGTTATACCTTGAGCTCAAAGTCCTTCTCTCCTTGCTCCTTGGAATGGTAGAAGGAGGTCACCTTGCTTGTCTTCTCCCGTCAAAGAAGGATCCACCCGAAAGCCTCGACCTTTAGCTTCAACTCCAAGCTAGGAGTAACTAGAGTGCAAGAAATGCTAAGACTTGAACCCTAGAAGAGAGTAGAGAAGATCAAGTGAAGGTTTTTCTCAAGCTTTTTGTTTCTCAACACATGAGAGGGAGAGAGCTTGAGGGAGAGGATGAGCAAGAGAGAGAAATGATATGAGAGAATGAATTATTAGTGAGCCATTCTCACTAATATGTGTGTAATATTTTAATTCAATAATTAGCTAGAAAATTGTCATGGTTTAATCAAGATATGACCATTATCATTTCAATATTAATGCAAATTGCAAGGATCAAAGAGCATCTTCCAAATGAAATGATTATGGTCAAGTTGTCAACTTGGTCAACAAGTCAATGAAGTCAAATGGTCAACAACAACAACCATGCACAATAATTAAGCTAATTATCAATTAACAATAATACACACAAAAGCAATAGGGTTAATAAAATGACAATAGTCATTAACCCTAAACAAGGTCCTCTCCCTCAATCTCAAGCAACTGTGCATACACACCCGCATTCGTGATCCGAGGAACACGAATACACTGAGAAAAACCAATCTCAAATCATATACTAGGATCCGGCTTAAACCAAAGCCCGCTAGTATAAACTGTCCGGACAGCAAACGTGCACAAGTGCGTGGATGCGAACGAACCCTGTCGCAAAACCATGCGACCTCTACTCATTTTGCCTAAAGGCGAATAGCTCTCTGTGTGGGACTCTAAAGACTCGACACTACGCTGGCAGTGGGTTTAACCACAGACCGCAAGCGGCACTAGCTGTACGTAACGGTCCCCAGGTAGATGTCGATAAGAAGACTGACGAGGTGAACCCCATCTGCACTCCTACTGAGTCTGTATGTGACAGTCTCCGTACAGTCCGGTCTGTTCGTCTGATACATCGCATGGCGGGCCTAGGGGGGCAGTGAACGTCAGTCCCCTAATAGCGGTACAAGTCGTGTTGGAGTGTAGCCCAGAACACCCTGAGATAACACTGGAAGCCTACCAGTATACCTCGCTTGCCCTGGCCAGGGACTACTCGTGTAATGGCTCTCCTGGACACAGCGCGATGTCAACCCCCAATACCGGGAGAGACGAATCCTGTCTAACCGTCACTGCCTCCAAGTGCTTCGGGACTGCACCCAAAAACTACCTGTTTGCACGACTCCTTTGAGCCGTGGTAGGGTAGTAATCAAAGTGCAGTGGGAACACACTCTAGGCGAAGTGACAGTGTCAAGTCAGCGGACTAAGCTGTACTCATGTCACCTGGGAACTGATAACTGACGATAGGTATATTACCAATCAACAGTTCCCGACGAGTCCTGTCCAGTGTACTCGTAACCTAACGAGCACCCGCATACTATCCCAAGTACGACGTACTAACGGCTGTGGGACAGACCGTCTTCCACACTAGGATGAGAAGCGCATACGCTAGTCTACTCCGAAGTATCGATGCCCTGTCTCGATAGTCCAACGACCAGGGACCTGTATAAGGATGTGCTTATAGATTACCCAGCTCCCACGAGTGCGAGCGCCATCACAACGCTGGTAATCAAGCAAAGATCCTAAGGGCTCTACTAATATGTATACCAGCAATATGCTAAAAGAAACACATGCACATATTAAAGCAGAGACAAACCAAGTAGCATACTACCATTTCGAGCAAGATTGTATATACAACTGTGAATATCCCAAGCTTCCATTAAGTAATATACAAACTAGTATGATACAGTAATGGCCTCTAGGGCATATACACTAACAACCATCCCTAGACTCGATATGCAACATATCTGACAAAGAGACCGGACTGTACGGTAGTGTTGCCGGTTGGCTCGACGGGAGTTGTGACAGGTTCGCTTGTTTTCTTTTGATCGCTCAATATCCGGGTGGCCATTGCGTTTAGCTGACCTCTTGCGGATTGGGGGTGTTTGATATGATCATCACCCACTGCCGACGTATCGACAAGTCTTAGAGTCCCACAATGGAGTTACCTAGTCCAGGCGAAAAGATGTGGTGCGCATATGAGATGTGCGCGGGGACCTGATTAAATGCCTGTATGAGATACCGTATATTAATCGGGCGGTTTGCTATTGGTCGGGTCGTATGTGATATGACCGGTTTGCTAAATCAAGTGTTGATTTATCATTGACCATAAGCTTTTTGACTTTAAACCCTTCTTGTCTTTTGTTGTATGCATGCATGTATGCATTTATTCTCATTGATGAACATATGGATGTGCGTGCACACATACATACATACACAATTCTATCATGGTTGTTGATATAGTGGATGGTGGCAATATAAGACTCACAACTTAATAAATATGTTAATATTTATATTTGGAAAAGAAAATGGAATTGGATAATTACTCATAGTTTATTATTTTATTCATCCACTAACCTTAGTGTTAACCATGAGTTATTTTCCATGGCCATTTTTGATCCAAAAGAAAATATCTAGATATTTATTAACTTGGGTTAAGAGTGAGAAGAAGAATATATATATATTTTCTTCTTCTCACTCTTAACCCAAGTTAATAAATATCTAGATATTTTATCATTATCTCTTGAGCTCTTCATTTGCCATCATCTTCTTCCTCTTCTCTCTTGCTCTCTAGCTTTCATAAGTGAGCAAGATAGTGATCAAGTTAGGGTTTTTAAGTGAGAAAACAAACCACATCACCATTCTACACTACTCTTGCCCATTAGTTTAGAGTGTTGAGTTCTACTTCTTCTCTTGATCAAGTGGAGCTTCTATCTTGGACAAAGAGGACTCCGGGTGGATCATCGTAGACCTAGAGGATCTCAAGCGAACTTCTTTCAACTCTCAAGTGGTCAAGAAGTCTAGCGTAGGGAGCTACAAAGGTTGTATTCTCAAACCCTAGCTTTTTACCACTTGTGTTTATGTTAAAGTTTTGTTACCCTAGCTTTTCTAGTATGATCCTTAGGTTAGTTTCTCTAGCACCCTATAAATTTTTTAATATGGCATGTGTGGTGCTACCAAACCCTTGTAGTGGTGCTGTAGAAGCACCTTCAAGTTCCGTAAGGTCAAGCCTAGGTTCCGAAATACATACCCGCCCTAGACTCCACATAGTCAACCATAGACTCGAACTAAGTTAAACCCAGCGCTATGATACCAACTTTGTCACGACCCGAAATATTAGCCCGTGACCAGCACTTGAATCACGCAACGTCTAAAGGGGTAACGCAATTCAAGTAAGCTGAAACCCAGAAATCTAAACCTTTTTAAGAAAATAAAGGAGGTGAAGTTTTGAAATAAAGGTATAATGAAATCAAGTTTTCTAAATGCATAGAAAGGGACATGAATGATGCAAGTAAAATTTACTAGTTTGAAAACATGTTTCGTCTTTTAAAAATTTGGGCAGCACCACCTCCTTTGTATATTTTGATCCAAAGCCACATATACAAGATAATGATAACAGTGATATCCAAAACCACATATCCAAAACCACATTTACATGGAACAGTGATATATCATAAAAACCGCTCCTTTAAATAATTCCAGTTTTGAAAATATGTTTTGCGGTTCCCAATATCTCCAAAGTCAAATGCAACATCGTATAAAAGTGCGCATGTAACTATAGCAAGTAAATTATGCAAAGAGTCATATCATGACGCAACAATCCTACTGTGTAGTGACATGGCAATTATCGATGATGAAGTGTGTGAGCCGGCAAATCTGTGTACGTGTAACATACGCATCATCGATAATTGTGTAAGTGTACTAACACAGGTATATGCAATTCAATAATAATATCATGAATGCATCATAAGGTAAATCATTAGCTAAAAGCTATATGGTATACGTAACTATCATATATCTGAATCGGTGAATCTATCAATCAACATCTAGCCTCACAGCACCATGTACGGTATAACCCATCGTACGACATCCTCTAGTCAAGGGTATGGATCAAACCTCAAGTCAAACTCATCACGTACGGAAAATCATCGTACGGCGGCATTAAGCTAGCAGGGATCCTATCATCCTATAAGAAGAGGAGGGTACGGACCTAACGTCTCGTACGGCTATCACTCATGATTCACAACATATATAGATATCTCTATATACCTATGTCTCAGGTCACATCCGCAATAATATCATATCAGGGGACCGACATGATATAATTCATCTCAATCGACTCGCATCCGTATACCATCATACCATCAATCATCATATTACATCGTCTTATCTTTTCATCGCATTTATCTCCCACATCAAGTCAATTTCACATATTCAATCTATCCTTACTATAAGCATACATGTCTAATCTAACACACACACCCGAACCATACAATCAGTTTTCAAAGGGGCGAATCGTAGTTTTGAAAGTAGGGACTACGGTGTTGTACAAGAAAAAGATATCATTAGAAAGTCCGTAACGTCACTTAAGGTATTTGTTTAAAATATGCACACGATTCTTCATTCTAAAATAGATATGGTTTGGATGACACACCTACGTCGGCTATTTAGTCCTATAGTATCCCATACGGCAACATCATCGAACATCGTCCTCAAAACCAGTCATCACGTATCAATCACATTATATCACTACTAACTATCCTTTAGTTTTAAATATGGTTCTCTAACTATCTTATTGTCACGACCCGAAAGTACGGAACATGACCGGCACTTAAACTACGAACGTCTCGAGGCGTAAGTAATCTAAGTAAACCGAAAACCCAGAAATCCAAACCAAGAAAAGTAGTAGAGTGCAGGAAAACCAATTTAAAACAAGTAGTTTTAATAGCATAAGCCGAATTATGCGGTTTTTAAGAACATCAAAATTTACTGAAAATTTCGGCAGAGTCTCCTTTGTAAAAACTGGCTCCCAAACGGGATACAGCATAAATAGTATACGAAATCAATAAAAAGGCATCCCCAAGAGGGAGCTAGCTCTTCGTCAATCGACGGTCACAACCACACAAGCAATATAATATACAACGCCAACGGCGAGGATCTAAACTCAAAAGGAACTCACAACCACCAGAAATATAATGAGCGACTCTAAGGTCGAAAGAATAAACAGCACTGGTCTCTATCTCAAAATAAATACATGTTTGGTTGATGGAACTTCTAGATACAACAGAATAATGATATACAAGATATATAATGGGGGTATGATACAAGTAAACCCACCTACTAGCAAATCACCCGAATGAAACTGAGCCCGCAAGCCGTAATGAAACCTGTACGACAAATCTGCAAGAAACTGGGGCACAACGGGGGTGAGTTGCCAACTCGTGAATAGAAAAACATCTACGCACAGAAATCGCATAAATAACGCAACCTAGGTCAATGATCATAATATATCCTCAAATATAAGTATAACAGGCAGCCTATAACAATGACTAGGTAATATCTAACCCGAGTATAATTTCATGTGCCCGTGTCAGTGCCTCAGGTAGCAATATATCATATGAATGAGGTATGAATGCATGAAACAGAATACATGTAAATGAAGAAACTGTTTTCATAAATTAGTAAGATTTCCTTCATATTTTTAAACTGAGGTATCATAATGAAATCAGTATCAACGGTGTCTAGCATCGACACAAAACATAAATCTCACTGTCTCGAAATATCAATGTCTCAAGCTCAATATCTAGGGCGCCGTCAGTCCGGACCGGCCCCTACCATCCATCTCAAGACCACGACGGTATCCTCCGGATATCCGACGCGTCGGGTAATATCACCGGTAGGTAGTGCTCCCCAGCCAGGCTCAACGTCAACACCACATTCCTCTTGCCTCGGGGTACCATACCGGGCCCACCATTTACCCGTGACGGTTCCTCCACTCCTCGACACGGATCTCCAAAACCACAGCAAACTCATGGTGGACGACACTTTACATCACTAGAAAACCGCAACATTTTATATTTTAAAAGATCATAAGTTGTAAATTTTGCGGCTTTCCCCGAAATCCAGAAATATCATAAATCTCAAGAAATCATCACAAGTGCATATGTCAATGATAATGAACTAGGCATGAACAACTGAATAACAGTATGTATGAAGTGGTAGGTAATAACTACAATGTCTAAAATGGCATATAAGGGAAGTACACTAATATCATGTCAAAACTACCAGCTAACAATCTAAGTCAAGCAATTATATTCTCTAAAGTGTACGTGACATGGCAATTACCGATGAAGATGTGTGTGAGCCGGTAAGTAGGTGTACGTGGTACATACGCATCATCGGTAATGGTGCTGGTGTCCTAACAGCATGATATCAATAATGGAATATGCAGCAAAATAAATATGCGAGGCAGAGCGAACAGCAATAATGTGCGGGAGCTGAATACTAGACACAACGATAACTAATCTGCAATACTCTAATATAAGTCCTAAGAATGGTGCCTTTTGAAATAACACGAATCATGGGGTTTTGAAAATAGGGGCTACGGTGTTTTTATGAAAAGATACGTCGTTTTTGAAATATCCGTAGATTCCCTTGAGCTGTCTTTAAAAATGCCCACGATTCGTTAGTTTTTGAAATAGGTAAGAAGTCTAATCTAATCTAACAACTACACTAAACTATACGGCTGAACTAACAAGCTGAACTACAGGTAAGGAAACCGCCTATCATCTGAGTCGATACATATACATACCTGTATATGTATAGTCGGTGATCCCGCCTCAATAATATCATATCCGATACCATATCTATAATCAGGCATCCCAAGTCAAGAGTGCGGATCAATCATCAATATAGCTCGTACGTAAATCCATCGTACGGCATCCCAATCTGGGTACGGGTCAATATCACATTCATCATACTATTCACCTGGTATCCTCTTTATCAAATATCATGATCGGGGTACTGATCTACGTCTAGTACCATACTGATACCGCCTACGTATGCATGGACGTGTGTGAAACACTACGTCAAGGACCCGCTACAACGTCATGTCGTATCTAAGATACGAACCCTGCTATATCACCGATCTCACGGCCTCAAATCAAATCTCATCGACTCAGCTCAATCCCAAGTATCATCCTCAGTCCGTATGTGAACACATAGTCCCATACCCATGTGAACACATAACTATAAAGAATCCCATGAGCACATATCAATAGGAATGTATGCAAGTATATATGTGTGTATGTGTGTGTAACACTACCCTAGGGTTCGCAACACTAAAGTAATCCAACACACCAATATCCATCCTAAGCATCGTTATTAATCCTAAATAACATATAATAATTGTTGGTGTGTATACGCATCCGTATACACCACCACGGACTGCGGGGGTGCTATACGCCATCCACCCGACTTCTCCCCGTAGATATAAATCTACTCACCTGGTCCTCGCTAGCTGGTGCCGACGTCGCCACGCGCTTGCTTGTCGTCTCGAAGTCCACATGGGGGTACCTACATATCATAACGTACCATATCGCATTAAAACTAAATTCGAAATCGAAACGGCATACGAAAATCAAATCGGCACGCGTATCACGCATAGGTCCAAACCTATCGCCCACGCATGCAGGAATAGTCAAACCAACCCTCGATGTCGATGTACGAACGTCAAACCATCGAGAAAATCTAATCACACTCATTTGCACATTCACGAACACTAATTTTAATATAAACTAGGTTAAAACTCACAAAAACGCCAATTTCACTTAAAAAGTCATTTTTCCGAAAATCTAGCAAGCACAATTCGCCGTTTTTGTACAAAACACGATATTTAAATGAATGTAGCGGCCAATATATTTATTAAATATCTTAAATAAGTCGTATAAACAATTTCCGGAATTTAATCTCATTAATTTCCAAAAATCCTAATATTCTAGTTTACCAAAAATACCCTTTTTAACAATTTCAAAGCAAAATACACAAACTACAATCTAGCTTAGAATTGCATGATCCAAAGCATTAAACCACACTTAATAAAGTTAATGAAGCCAAGAAAAACCTAATCACACTTTTAATCCCAATTATATAACCAATTTCAAAAGCCTAGTTAGCAAATTAGCATCATTAACACAATTTCCTTAAACTAACCATTAACAACTAACTACTAATCTTGTTCTACAATTTTAGTGGCCACAATATTCACCAAATAACTTAATTAGGTCACAAAAATATTAACTAGATTTTTATTTCATCTAATTACATCTATCCTAAAACCTAGTTTCCAAAATATTTTCATTTGGACAATTACATGTTACAATTGGCAATAAGTAACAAATTTAAGTTGCATAACTTAAGATGCTAAAAAAAACAACCATCACACAACCATGAACACATGATCATAACCTAACTTGATCTCAAACTCTTTCCATTACAAACTAAATCCCAATTAGAGTTGCATTCAAACTTAATTGACTTTAATCAAAGAAACTATCCAATAATTAGATTTGGCTTGGGATTTATACCTCACCAAAAACAAGAGACCAAGCTTGAAATCTAGCCTCCCAAAATGGCCTCCAAGCTCCTAGATCCATGCAAGAATAGCTATTGAAAAATGGGTAGGAGTTAGATTTGAGTTTTGGTTTAATTTTGATGGAAATTTGATGGATTTTGAAGACTTTTTTGATGAGGAAAAGAGAGGGGAAGAAGGATGAGGGGCTGCAGTTTGAGGGAGGATGGGGCTCGGCCAGCAGGTGGGGGAGGGGTGTGGAGGGTGTGGGTGTGGAAAAGAAAGTCCAAGTCAAGGTAAAATACCCCCCCAAGTCAACACCAACTTCTTCTCTCACTAATCTTTTCTTTTCCTTTCATTTCTATGAAATTCAAGTGGGGACCAAAGAGGGGCTGCTGAATTCAGCCATGGGGATAAGTGAATGGGGGTGTGTGGATGTGGGTACGGGTGTGGGGTGATGAAAAATGATAAATACAATACCCCAAACATCCATTTACGCTAAAAAAAAGCCTTTTTTTTTCAATAATTTCCAAACCGTTATGGCAAAGGATTTCGTTCCAAAAATCACATGATAAAATTTTATTTAATGTTTTATGATGCACAAAATTTGTTTCAACTCATTCCAATTTGTAATTTTCCCTAATTAAATGTATTAGTGACGGCTTAAATAATAATAAAATAATATTTTTTTTTCAGAAAATTTGAAATTTCACCAGCGGCTCAATAAACACCAAATAATAGCAATTACATAGCTAGAATATGTATATTTAATTTTTATAATAAGATATCTGCCTTTTGACTTTTTATAGAAAACCCCCTTATTTTACTGATTTTTTTTGAAATTTCACCGAAACGATTTTCAAAGCGTTACACTTATAACCCTATCCCTAGTTTTCTATTTAAGGTTTCATTAACCATAATCTATATATAATCGGTTTCCATCAAAGTGTGCGGGGGTGCTATACGCCATCCACCCGACTTCCCCCGTGGATATAGATCCACTCACCTTGCTCTTCGCTTGCCGAAGTGGTTGACGCCATGCTCCTTCGTCTCGGAATCCACGCGAAGGTACCTACAATAACCACACATATCACAACGCTATAAAAATCATGTTCTGAAATCCAAAACGGCACACGGATCGCCTATAGGTTAGAACCTATAGCCCACGTATGCAAAACCAACAAAATACCCCTAGACGTTGATGTACAAACATCCAACAACCAAATACAAATCCAAATATCAAAACTAAACATTTCAAAATACGGAAACATAGCCAAAAACCACACTAAAGTGCTCACAGATTTTTACTCAGGCCAAAATAAGGTGCACAAACAAGTCTAGGGTGCTATATAGGGTGCATATGAGCTATGAAAATAACCTGAACACCCCTACCCACCAAGTGTCAGGCCACTTCATCAAAAAATCCGGCCTCCTCGAGTCCCCCTGCTCCTATGGGCTTCGTTTTGTCATGGTGGTCTCCTATGGTCAAAAATGGGTCCCTGGTGTTGTTTGCTAAACTCAGAAATCCCCTGGTTTGCTCCAGATTTCCCTGCACACCCTAATTTCTCACAAAACCGATATGGATCAAATAATAAATCCGTATTTTGGTTTCCCATACTCATTCCCAAGACCTAAACAGTCACTCAACAGCCACTCAAGCATCACCAATCCACAACTTCACTCAAATCCTCACTAGGATTTTCTAATTTCCACAAATCACCACTAAATGAGTTCTAAGTTAAACTAAAAGCTAGGAATTCAAACTAAAATAACATGGAAAGAGATATACCTCATGGATGTCTCTTAATAAAACCCTAGAAGTCCCAAACTTGCCAAAATCTCATTTTGCTTGGTTCAATGTGATGAGCATGAAGAGGGGATCGTGTTTTGTGAAAGGGGTTTAGGGTTTTGGGGATTATTTGGAGATGGATCTAGAGTTTGAAGGTGGAGGGATATGAGGGTGAGGAAGATGAAGAAGGAGATGAAAAAAGATGGGGGAAGAGAATGAGGCAGCCCCCCTCTCAATTATTCTCACTCTCTCTCTCTCTCTCCAAGTCATCATTATGTCTCCTTTCTCTCTCCTCACTCATGATGACACCTTTTTCTATTCTTTTCTCACAAATAACACATACACCCAAATGAAACAACACAATTGAAATAACATGTAACATGGCATGGTGCACTAACCATGAAAAACTGTAGAAACACGGATTTGGCTTAATAGCGATTAGCAGTGCACTAATCGGGTTTTTATCAAACTGCATATAATAAATTTTAAAAATACCAAATCCTTTAGATATATTTTTAAATGAATAAATCATTTTAATTTCCAATTATTTCTTAATTATTGGTATATATTTATACCCTTTTTTGAAAACCCCAATTTCGCAAATCGGACAGTTTTCGGGAAATATATTATTTTAATATTAAATTCCAAAAATAATATTTTATATTTTCTGAAATGTTACATTGGGGCACTTCCGGGTTGAGGGAGATGTCACCGTTGATGTATATTATTTCATTTTCCTCATAAGGATAGACGCAAGGAGGGGAGCACAAGTAACCGGGTTCTAGAGTCCAGTGGGAGACCATCTCGAGGAGTCGAGTCCGGGTCACCTAACTCTAGAATTGGTAGGGTTGCTTGCTGCTCTCGTAGGGGTCTAGGGGTATGGGATTGGCTATTCATCACGACCGTGGAATCCGTGTTTTATACTGGCTCAAAATAAAACACGGACATCCTAGTATATCCAATATTTCATATGTTGTTTTCTGCTGCGTTATCTGTGATGTGATCATTTGATATGTGGAGATAGATACTGTATATAGTATATACGATATATTATATAGATGTTGCTTATGTTTTACACCCGCGCTAGCCCTACCCCGCTCTGCCGTTAGTTACCTAACCTAACGGTGCATGACGGGACATCGAGGCGAATGCGGATGGCATAAGCGTACGTTGTATTTATCTGTGATGTTTAGGTAACTTAAATGATGGGACATTCATTAATGAGATTAATGAAAGAAAAATAAACCTAAAAGATGTTGTGGAATCGAATTTCAAAAATTAGGTAGCTCTAGTTGTTGCTTTGCATAGCGGTATTCCTTGTAGAATATCCAGCACCTCATTCGACGAGGAAAGAGTCGAGATCCTTTCACCGGGAGTGACCTCTTTAGCAATAACTAGCAGATGCTACAACCCTCGGTTTGTCTTTTGACTGCTTTTCTAGTTCTTGCATTCCATAGTGGTATTGTGAATATTCTGCACCTCATTCGGTGAGGAAAGAGCCGAGATCCCTTCACCGGGAGTGACCTCTTTAGCGAAACTAGCAAAAGCCTCAAAAACACTCCATTTAAAATCATTTGATTCTGCGACGAGATCAGGTTCAAAGCATTAAAGGTTTTCTTAAAAACCATCCGCAACCCTCCGTCATTTTAGGAAGTAGAGTACTTAGTATTCGTGCTACGTTTGTTGACCTTAGCCAAGGCGTAGTGTGCGGTAGCTAAGTGATGTCTTCCTACACAACATATGATGCGATTAGTTAGGACAGTCATGTGACTTTATTGACCTTAACCAAGGGTCATGTGGGTGGGTCTAATTAATCATGAAATAACTGGTAGAACTTGACTAGTTCTTATGATTTGTTGACCATAGCCAAGGTCATAGGTGCTAGGGGTAAAAACCATTATCGGGAGTTTCAAGTGTTGAAACTTGCAATGAGATTGCAAACCTTCTATATGATAGTTGGATCCTGATACCCACTGTGTGTAATTGTTACTCCTGGGAGAGTTTTGCACTTTACAATTAGTCGATCAAGTAGGTTTCTAGAAAGGTGTCAACGGGTTACGCCCCTGGGAAAAACGAGGTTTATTTTAATTAGGTCCGTGCGAAAGCATGGGGAACCTCCCTCAAAGTACCGGCACTGGCCTGGCTGAATGATTGGCGAACTTGTAGAGTGTAATTAATCCCGGCTAGTTTTTTCTTTTGAGGTTTGAAGGAAGATTTGATAAAAATAGTGGGAGCCATCCTGATTAGATAAAATAACCAATCTAATTTTGCAAGAGCGCACACAGAGTGTTTTCTTCTCTCTCTCTCTAGGTAGCGACCATGTCACACCTTAATCAAGATAATAATATGGATGTATTGACCGAACACGCTTGTTATACTGAGCTGGGGAACGTTGGTCCTGCTCCAACATATAATTGTTATAAGACCGAGCAGGAAATAGAGGAATTCCAGGATTCCTATGCCGCCCAAACGAAGAAAATACATGATGATGCATCTCCTTCGGGTGTGTTCATTACAAAGAACTATTTCTCAGTATCCTCTACGTCCTAGGTATTTGATACCAAATCAGGATCCCGGATATGTAATCTGTTACATGGGATACAGATAGGTAGAGAACTGAGAACGGGTGATAAGTTTCAAGGGTTGAAAACGGTGCAATTGTTGCAGCCAAGGTGTTGGCAGTTATCACCCTGTATTACCAAATACATTGATTCTGAATGAATGTTATTAGATACCGAACCTGATATACAACATCATATCGGTCTCTTTATTTAGTAAAGAAGGATATAATTTTGTATTCTTGGATAATGTTTTGAACATTTCCTATATCAAGAGTTGATCGGTTTCAGGCACGTTATCTAAAAGCATATACGTTCTAAATCAAACCACGGTTCTTAACGTACAGAACACACACACAAGAAGAATAGTTCAGAAATGAACGAATCCTTCTTGAGGCATTGTAGACTAGGTCATATCAAAGAGACCTGACTAGCAAAGTTACATAAAGATGCATATTTAAATCAGTTTGAATTTACATCTTATGAAACTTGTCAGTCATGTCACAAAGATAAGATGACCATAGCTCCATTTACTGAAAACAGAGAAAGAGTTAGTGAACTCTTGGGACTGATACATAAAGATGTATGAAGGTCCCCAGTCTACATATGCCAGAACTGGTTCTTTATACTTTCTTACATTCACTGATAATCTCTCAAGATTCACACACATGTTCCTGTTGAAACACATGTCTGAAGCTTTTGAGAACTTCAAAGAATATAAGATAGAAGTAATATAGGAATAAGTATTATATCCTTTGATGTATTCAGAGAGGAGAATACTTCGGCATGCAGATCCTGGACTATTCTAAAGGAGAATGAGATTCTCTCTCAGCATTACTCCTTCGTATACACCACAACACGTACGTGTATCGCGGCGGAGCAATCACACCCTATTTGATATGGTGCGCTCTATGATGAGTACTACTGAGTTACTTGTTTCTTTTTGGGAGTTCTGCACTTGAGAAGCTGCATACCTATTGAATACGGATTCAATAGTTTCCGATGAACCTCGGCCTCTCCGCCGATCTCGTAGGGTTCCTCATCCACCTAAGAGATACTTCGGTTTCTCGAGGACAGTGGGAGGAAGGATTGCATCATGAGATGATGACCCAACTAGTTTCGAGCAGGCCATCAAAAGTAGGGACTCTGTAAGAATGGCTGGATGCTAAGCGATCTGAGATGGAATCCATGTACACCAACAAAATATGGACTTTGGTTGCTATATCTGAAGGGTTAAATCCCCATCAGGAGCAAGTATATCTTGAGAAGATTACTTGGTGTAGATGGAAAAGTTGAGACTTTCAAAGCTAGACTTGTTAAAGGTTTTCGTCATCGACCAGGCGTGGATAATGATGAAACCTTTTCTCCAATAGCTATGCTTAAGTCCGTCCGTATCCTTCTTACCACTGCTACATACCATAACTATGATATCTGGCAGTTGGGTGTCATGACTGCTTTTCTAAATATAGATTTAGGAGAGAACGTCTATAAGTACACAGTGTTAGTGTATATGCCCTAGAGGCCATTACTGTATCATACTAGTTTGTATATTACTTAATGGAAGCTTGGGATATTCACAGTTGTATATACAATCTTGCTCGAAATGGTAGTATGCTACTTGGTTTATCTCTGCTTTAATATGTGCATGTGTTTCTTTTAGCATATTGCTGGTATACATATTAGTAGAGCCCTTAGGATCTTTGCTTGATTACCAGCGTTGTGATGGCGCTCGCACTCGTGGGAGCTGGGTAATCTATAAGCACATCCTTATACTGGTCCCTGGTCGTTGGACTATCGAGACAGGGCATCGATACTCCGGAGTAGACTAGCGTATGCGCTTCTCATCCCAGTGTGGGAGACGGTCTGTCCCACAGCCGTTAGTACGTCGTACTCGGGATAGTATGCGGGTGCTCGTTAGGTTACGAGTACACTGGACAGGACTCGTCGGGAACTGTTGGTTGGTAATATACCTATCGTCAGTTATCAGTTCCCAGGTGACATGAGTACAGCTTAGTCTGCTGACTTGACACTGTCACTTCGCCTCGAGTGTGTTCCCACTGCACTTTGATTACTACCCTACCACGGCTCAGAGGAGTCGTGCAAACAGGTAGTTTTTGGGTGCAGTCCCGAAGCACTTGGAGGCAGTGACGGTTAGACAGGATTCGTCTCTCCCGGTATTGGGGGTTGACATCGCGCTGTGTCCAGGAGAGCCATTACACGAGTAGTCCCTGGCCAGGGCAAGCGAGATATACTGGTAGGCTTCCAGTGTTATCTCAGGGTGTTCTGGGCTACACTCCGACACGACTTGTACCGCTATTAGGGGACTGACGTTCACCGCCCCCTAGGCCCGCCATGCGATGTATCAGACGAACAGACCGGACTGTACGGAGACTGTCACATACAGGCTCAGTAGGAGTGCAGATGGGGTTCACCTCGTCAGTCTTCTTATCGACATCTATCTGGGGACCGTTACGTACAGCTAGTGCCGCTTGCGGTCTGTGGTTAAACCCACTGCCAGCGTAGTGTCGAGTCTTTAGAGTCCCACATAGAGAGCTATTCGCCTTTAGGCAAAATGAGTAGAGGTCGCATGGTTTTGCGACAGGGTTCGTTCGCATCCGCGCACTTGTGCACGTTTGCTGTCCGGACAGTTTATACTAGCGGGCTTTGGTTTAAGCCGGATCCTAGTATATGATTTGAGATTGGTTTTTCTCATTGTGTTCGTGTTCCTCGGATCACGAATGCGGGTGCGTATGCACAGTTGCTTGAGATTGAGGGAGAGGACCTTGTTTAGGGTTAATGACTATTGTCATTTTATTAACCCCATTGCTTTTGTGTGTATTATTGTTAATTAATAATTAGCTTAATTATTGTGCATGGTTGTTGTTGTTGACCTTTTGACTTCATTGACTTGTTGACCAAGTTGACAATTTGACCATGATCATTTCATTTGGAAGATGCTCTTTGATCCTTGCAATTTGCATTAATAGTGAAATGATAAGGGTCACCTCTTGATTAAACCATGACAATTTTCTAGCTAATTAATTAATTAAAATATCACACACATATTAATGAGAATGGCTCACTAATAATTCATTCTCTCATATCTTTTCTCTCTCTTGCTCATCCTCTCCCTCAAGCTCTCTCCCTCTCATGTGTTGAGAAACAAAAAGCTTGAGAAAAACCTTCACTTGATCTTCTCTACTCTCTTCTAGGGTTCAAGTCTTAGCATTTCTTGCACTCTAGTTACTCCTAGCTTGGAGTTGAAGCTAAAGGTCGAGGCTTTCGGGTGGATCCTTCTTTGACGGAAGAAGACAAGCAAGGTGAGGCCTTTCTACCATTCCGACGAGCAAGGAGAGAAGGAGTTCGAGCTCAAGGTATAACCTTTCTACAACTTAGCTAGTTGTTAGTTTGCTTTAGCTAGTTTTCGTTTAGTAAATATCCTCACAAGCAAGGTCCATGTTGCCTAAGTCATTAAAAATCCAATTTTTATTATGTTTTCCGCCTCCCCGCAAGCACCGGGGTGGGCAACGTGGACTGACAGTGGTATCAGAGCCTAACTAAACTCAAACTAGCTAGGTTGTGAAGTGTAACGAAGTTTCGAAACCGGAAAATCCAAAAAACAAACTTTTGCAAAACCCTAGTTTCTGTTAAATTTTTTTCTGCTCTAAATGAAAAACTTTATACTTGTAAATTCGGCTCAGGGTTTTGTGTGAACACCCAAGAAAAACGATACCCTAATTCATTCAAACCGCCGCACTTCCGCCGCACGAGGTAGCCATGTGCCGCGGAAGCGCCGCCGTTTGTCGTCTTCTGTGCATCGTTTTTCGTGCAGTGTGTGTCTGTGTTGGTTTTGGGATTTTTAAAATATATTATAAGTGCCCAGATTTTCCAGAACTAAAATTTACTTTTGGGGGCCTATAAATCCGTATTTTTTTTCGGAACTTCACTACACTTTGACTACATCGGTTATATCTGTGATACTTGCATGTATTGAACGTCGGCTAATTGCTATAAGACGATTAGTCGGGGTTATACATGATCTGTGATTGTTATTGGTTTGTGGATATGAATGGATTGGATTGTCGCGGGTGAATGGCCGGGGTGGATGTGAGATGAGCGTTGTTTTTCTTTCATTCATTTGTAACATGTAAATTGATGTAATAATATTCTTTGTATGGCTGCACAACCGGGTCGGGGTTGTAGCCGTCATTGTATAATTCTTTTTACTGTTTTTGCTCCTAGGATAGACCCATGGAGGGGGTGCACAAACTACCGGGTATCTCGAAGTGCCGAGTGGCTTACTCACGGTGGTGAGGGAGGTTGCTTCGCTTCGGGTGCTTGGCGGGTAGTTTGCCGCACCCGTAGGGGTCTTGGGTGGGGTATTGGCTATTCACCGCGACCGTGTAATCCGCTTTGCGTTGCAGGCTCGAACGCATTGCGGATTCCTAGTATATCCAATGTATTCATCTGTGATCTGTAATGTCTATCATTGCTATATATTTATATATAATAACTATTTAGGCGTTGCTTATGTTTTACAGCCGCGCTAGCCCAGCCCCCGCTCTGTCGTTAGTTAAGTAACCTAACGGGTGATGACGGGGCCCCGTGGCGAATGCGAATGGCATAAGCGTACGTCATATTTTGGTTGTTTTCTGCAATGGTAGGATTAAATGATGGGACGCATTAAAAGAACTAATGCAAGAAATAAACCAAGTAAAAGTCGATTGGAGCACTTTGAAAACCACTCGGTTCTTTTCAAAACTAAACTTTTAAACGCGGAGCTTGAACCACTCCTTTTAAAAGCTATCTCGTTCCATCGATTATATCAAGTTCACTACGTTCACGGTTTCGCCAAAACCATTCGTAGCCCTCCGTCATTCCACATGAATGGTCAAAAGTATTCAAGCTGTGTATTTTGGCCAAAGTCAAGGCATAGTGATTGGTAGCGTTTGGGCATTCATGTGCAGCATAGATAGATGCGTTGATTTGGGACAGTCGTGCTGCCATTTTGGCCAAAGTCAAGGGTAGGTACGGGTGGGTCCAAATTAACCAGGAGAATGACGGGTAGAACTTGACATGTGACTTATGATATTTTGGCCAAAGTCAAGGTCATAAGAGCATGGGGCAAAAATCCACATCGGGAGTTTCATAAGTACTGAAACTTGCTAGCGTTGCATACCATTTGGAGTGTGATGATTCTGGTAGGATTCCTTCGGTTTTATCACGCGATGATATTTGGATCCCGATCCTACTGTGAGTATATGCTACTCCTCGGGAAAACTCTCACTTAACGATCAATGCTATAAACCTAGTAGGTGCCTAGAAATGTGTTAGCGGGGCTACGCCCATAGGGAAAAGAGGTTACTTAATTAAGGAACTTCGCGAAAGCGTTGGAAAACCTCCCTCGAAGTACCGGCACTGGCCTGGCTGAACGGTTAAGCAAGTATTGTACGGTGAGAATGATCCCGGCTAATCCTTTTCTTTATGGTTTGAGAAGGGATTCGAGAAACAGTGGGAGCCATCCAGTTTAGACAAACTAAAAACCACTCTAAACTTGCAAGAGCATCATGCTAAAGTGTTTCTTTTCTCTCTCCTAATTGCAGCGACCATTCAACATGACCGGACTTAAGTTACTGTTAGATAAAAATATATTGATAAGGCCAAACTACAAAGATTGGCTCAGGAATGTCAAGATGGCTATCACTTATGACAAGCTGGGGTATATACTTACCACCAAAGCTCCCCCTGTCCCAGGTCCCACCTCCAGCATCGCGGATGTAGAAATCCGTAAGACATGGGAGATAGATTGCGCGAGGGCCAGATGCCTCGTACTAGCCTCGATGGACAACGAACATCAGAGGAGGCACGAGAATATGGACCTAGAGTCTATATTTCTCCATACAAAAGAACTATATGGAGAGCAGTCTCGTATCGCTAGATACGAAGTGTCGAAGAAGCTTTTTTCGGCAAGGTTGGCCGTCGGATCATCGGTAGCGGACCACGTGCTTAAGATGATCGGCTACATAGAGGAGCTCGCGGACCTTGGGACCACGTTGGAGAATGAACTCTATACCGATTTGATTCTCCAGTCCCTTCCTTCCACTTACGCCCAGTTCGTTCTTAACTTCAACATGCAAGGAAAGGAGGTTGAACTTGCCGAACTTCTGAACATGTTGAGGACTGCTGAGGGCACCCTACAGAAGGGTAGGGAGACATCCACTTTGTTTGTAGGAGGATCTTCCTCTTCTAGGTCCAGGGCGAAAGCCAAGGGCAAGAAGAAGAAAGCCCCCGCCAAACCAAGAGGCGGTGTCGGTAAAGTGGATACGAAGGGAAAGGGTAAAGCAACAAAAGTAGTGGGGAAGATGGTGGGGAAGGAAGAATGCTTCTATTGTCACAAAAGTGGTCACTGGAAACAGGATTGCAAGGCTTGGAAAGCCAGAACACAGGATTTGAAGCGAGTTGCAGCTTCAGCTTCAGGTGTGTATGTTATTGAAAACTGTCTATCAATAAACTCTACATCCTGGGTATTGGATACCGGATCAGGATCTCATATCTGTAATTCTTTGCAGGCGTTGAGAAAGCGTAGAGTTTTGAAGGCAGGTGACATGACCCTCAGAGTTGCGAACGGTGCTAGCATGGATGCTGAGGCCGTGGGGGACTATCACCTGGGATTATCAGATGGACACTTTTTGGTTTTGCGTAGTTGTTATTATGTACCAAATGCAACCTGTAATATCATTTCTGTATCTTTATTATCTAAAGAAGGTTATGAATTTGCATTTGTAAGTAATGTAGTGAACATTCACCTTAATCAAGTTTTGATTGGGTCAGGTACATTGAACAACGGTATATACGTTTTAAACCAACCACAGGTTTTCAATATCCAGAATACACACAAAAGAAAGTCTCCAGAAATTAATAAAACTTTCTTATGGCATTGTAGACTGGGTCACATCAATAAGAGAAGATTGACTAAGTTACATACTGAAGGATATTTAGATCCGTTCGAATATCAATCGTATGCAACTTGTCAATCCTGTCTCAAAGGAAAGATGACAAAGGCTCCGTTTTCTGGACACGGAGAAAGAGCGAGCGAGCTCTTGGGACTCGTACACAGCGACGTGTGCGGTCCAATGTCTACACATGCGCGAAGCGGTTATTCTTACTTCATTACCTTTACGGATGATTTTTCAAGGTGCGGTTATGTCTTCTTAATGAAACATAAATCCGAGGCTTTTGAAAAATTCCAGGAATATAAGAATGAAGTAGAAAAACAAACCGGCAAAAGTATCAAGATCCTAAGATCGGATCGAGGTGGAGAATACTTAAGTGCTGAATTCCTGAACTATTTAAAAGAGAATAGAATTCTCTCTCAGCTTACTCCTCTATACACTCCGCAACATAATAGTGTATCGGAGAGACGGAACCGGACCCTATTGGATATGGTACGGTCCATGATGAGTAACGCTGAGTTACCGCGATCGTTCTGGGGATATGCGCTAGAATCAGCAGCATACCTTTTGAACCGAGTTCCAACTAAGACTGTGCCTACTACACCATATGAAATGTGGTGTGTGAAGAGACCCCATCTTAATCACATTAAGATATGGGGATGTCCAGCTTTTGTAAAAAAGCAGCATGCGGACAAGCTCGAGGCACGCTCAGTACAGTGCAAGTTTGTGGGATATCCGAAGAACTCCAAGGGATATTACTTCTATTGCGAAGAGGAACAAAAAGTCCTTGTTTCTCGCCATGCCCACTTTCTAGAACATCAGTTCATAGAAAAAGAATTAAGTGGGAGCGCGATAGAACTGGAAGAAATTCCAGAACCGCAAGCTATTACTGAAAGCTTAGTAGAACCAGAGGGTTCAAAAGATCAAGACATTCCTACGCCACTCCGCAGGAGTAGTAGGCAGTCTCATCCGCCCGAGAGGTACTACGGTTTTCTCATTAACGGGGATAGAGAGGACTGCATCATAGATTGTGATGAGCCTACTAGCTTCCAGCAAGCCATTCAGAGCGTCGACTCGGTAAAATGGCTGGATGCAATACGGACCGAGATGGAGTCCATGTACACCAACAAAGTATGGACGTTGGACATTGCTCCAGACGGGGTAAAACCCGTAGGATGCAAGTGGATCTTCAAAAGGAAGATTGGTGTAGATGGACAGGTTGAGACCTATAAAGCTAGACTGGTAGCAAAGGGTTTTCGTCAGCGACCTGGTTTGGACTATGACGAAACCTTTTCTCCAGTAGCTATGCTGAAATCCATTCGGATCCTTCTTGCCATCGCTGCTTTCCACGATTATGAGATTTGGCAGATGGACGTAAAGATAGCTTTTCTAAATGGTCATTTAGAGGAGTGTGTCTATATGGACCAGCCAGAGGGTTTCATTCAGGGTGGGAGCAGCGGAAAGGTGTGCAAGTTGCTCAAGTCCATTTATGGACTCAAGCAGGCATCGCGGAGTTGGAACATCTGTTTTGATGAGACGGTCAAGGAATTTGGCTTTATCAAAAATCCAGATGAACCATGCATCTATAGTAGATTTGTAGCGAGAACTGTAGTATTCCTCGTTTTATACGTGGATGACATTCTCTTAATAGGAAATGACATTCCTATGCTACAATCTGTCAAGGGGTTCTTGTCACACAGGTTCTCCATGAAAGACCTGGGTGATGCCTCATACATTCTGGGTATCCGGATCTACCGTGACAGATCCAAGAGGATATTAGGACTTTCTCAGTCCAGGTACATCGACACCATACTGAAGAGATTCAGTATGGAAGATTCCAAGCGCGGTAATCTACCGGCTTGTCACGGGATCACCCTCTCCAAAGAGATGTCTCCCAAGACTGATTTGGAGAGGGATCGCATGTCTATTATACCCTACGCTTCTGCGGTAGGCTCTATAATGTATGCGATGTTGTGTACCAGACCGGATGTGGCTTATGAACTGAGTGTGGTAAGCAGGTATCAGTCAAACCCTGGGGAGAAACATTAGATAGCAGTAAAGAACATTCTCAAGTACCTGAGAAGGACTAAGGAGATGTTCTTGGTGTATGGCAGAAAAGACCTGCAGATTGAGGCCTTTGCTGACTCCAGCTTCCAGAGTGACAAGGATGATTCCAAGTCCATGTCGGGTTTTGTCTTTACCCTCAATGGAGGGGCGGTGTGTTGGAAGAGCTCCAAACAGGAAACCGTTGCTGACTCGACTATGGAAGCGGAATACATCGCTGCATCTGATGCCGCAAAAGAAGCTGTCTGGATGAGGAAGTTCTTGAAAGAACTTCAGGTGGTTCCGTCCATTGTTGACCCAATACCTCTGTATTGCGACAACAACGGGGCTATAGCTTTAGCAAAGGAACCCAGGTCCAATCAGAAATCCAGACACATCTTAAGGCGGTATCACCTGATCAGGGAGATTGTGGATCGCCAGGAGATCGAGGTCCGGAGAGTTGCATCAGAGGATAACACAGCAGATCCATTCACCAAGGCCTTGCCCCACACTCAGTTCGAGCGGCTGATCGAGATGATAGGTCTTCGATACGCCAGTACATGGCCTTAGTGCAAGTGGGAGATTGTCAGTGTATATGCCCTAGAGGCCATTACTGTATCATACTAGTTTGTATATTACTTAATGGAAGCTTGGGATATTCACAGTTGTATATACAATCTTGCTCGAAATGGTAGTATGCTACTTGGTTTATCTCTGCTTTAATATGTGCATGTGTTTCTTTTAGCATATTGCTGGTATACATATTAGTAGAGCCCTTAGGATCTTTGCTTGATTACCAGCGTTGTGATGGCGCTCGCACTCGTGGGAGCTGGGTAATCTATAAGCACATCCTTATACTGGTCCCTGGTCGTTGGACTATCGAGACAGGGCATCGATACTCCGGAGTAGACTAGCGTATGCGCTTCTCATCCCAGTGTGGGAGACGGTCTGTCCCACAGCCGTTAGTACGTCGTACTCGGGATAGTATGCGGGTGCTCGTTAGGTTACGAGTACACTGGACAGGACTCGTCGGGAACTGTTGGTTGGTAATATACCTATCGTCAGTTATCAGTTCCCAGGTGACATGAGTACAGCTTAGTCTGCTGACTTGACACTGTCACTTCGCCTCGAGTGTGTTCCCACTGCACTTTGATTACTACCCTACCACGGCTCAGAGGAGTCGTGCAAACAGGTAGTTTTTGGGTGCAGTCCCGAAGCACTTGGAGGCAGTGACGGTTAGACAGGATTCGTCTCTCCCGGTATTGGGGGTTGACATCGCGCTGTGTCCAGGAGAGCCATTACACGAGTAGTCCCTGGCCAGGGCAAGCGAGATATACTGGTAGGCTTCCAGTGTTATCTCAGGGTGTTCTGGGCTACACTCCGACACGACTTGTACCGCTATTAGGGGACTGACGTTCACCGCCCCCTAGGCCCGCCATGCGATGTATCAGACGAACAGACCGGACTGTACGGAGACTGTCACATACAGGCTCAGTAGGAGTGCAGATGGGGTTCACCTCGTCAGTCTTCTTATCGACATCTACCTGGGGACCGTTACGTACAGCTAGTGCCGCTTGCGGTCTGTGGTTAAACCCACTGCCAGCGTAGTGTCGAGTCTTTAGAGTCCCACACAGAGAGCTATTCGCCTTTAGGCAAAATGAGTAGAGGTCGCATGGTTTTGCGACAGGGTTCGTTCGCATCCGCGCACTTGTGCATGTTTGCTGTCCGGACAGTTTATACTAGCGGGCTTTGGTTTAAGCCGGATCCTAGTATATGATTTGAGATTGGTTTTTCTCATTGTGTTCGTGTTCCTCGGATCACGAATGCGGGTGCGTATGCACAGTTGCTTGAGATTGAGGGAGAGGACCTTGTTTAGGGTTAATGACTATTATCATTTTATTAACCCCATTGCTTTTTTGTGTATTATTGTTAATTAATAATTAGCTTAATTATTGTGCATGGTTGTTGTTGTTGACCTTTTGACTTCATTGACTTGTTGACCAAGTTGACAATTTGACCATGATCATTTCATTTGGAAGATGCTCTTTGATCCTTGCAATTTGCATTAATAGTGAAATGATAATGGTCACCTCTTGATTAAACCATGACAATTTTCTAGCTAATTAATTAATTAAAATATCACACACATATTAGTGAGAATGGCTCACTAATAATTCATTCTCTCATATCTTTTCTCTCTCTTGCTCATCCTCTCCCTCAAGCTCTCTCCCTCTCATGTGTTGAGAAACAAAAAGCTTGAGAAAAACCTTCACTTGATCTTCTCTACTCTCTTCTAGGGTTCAAGTCTTAGCATTTCTTGCACTCTAGTTACTCCTAGCTTGGAGTTGAAGCTAAAGGTCGAGGCTTTCGGGTGGATCCTTCTTTGACGGAAGAAGACAAGCAAGGTGAGGCCTTTCTACCATTCCGACGAGCAAGGAGAGAAGGAGTTCGAGCTCAAGGTATAACCTTTCTACAACTTAGCTAGTTGTTAGTTTGCTTTAGCTAGTTTTCGTTTAGTAAAGATCCTCACAAGCAAGGTCCATGTTGCCTAAGTCATTAAAAATCCAATTTTTATTATGTTTTCCGCCTCCCCGCAAGCACCGGGGTGGGCAACATGGACTGACACACAGCCAGAGGGCTTCATAGACAGTGGGAGCAGCGGAACGTGTGTAAGTTGCTTTAAAAGTTAAAGCAGGCATCGCGGAGTTGGAACATCTATTTTGATGTGGTAGTCAAAGTGTTTTACTTCATCAAAATGGTAGATGAACCTTGTATATACAAAAGGATAGTATAGAGTAAGGTAGTATTCCTCGTATTGTACGTAGACGACATTCTCTTGATAGGAAAAGAGTTTCCTATACTAGGCATAGTCAATCTCCTCTTATCATAAGGATTCTCCATATAGGATCAAGGTGATACCTCCTAAATCCTGGGTTTTGGATCTATGAGATAGATCTAAATAGATGTTAGGATTCTCACTAGGTGTAGTGAGATGGTATCAATCGATCCTGGGGAGAATCACTGCATAGCTTCCAAAGTGGTAAGGACGACTGAATGTCAGTCACAGGTATTGTCTTTACCCTCAGTGGAGGGACGGTATGTTGGAAGAGTTCCAAGCTTGATACCGTGGCAAACTAGACGATAAAGGCCGGTGACATCGCTATCAAAGATGCTACCAAAGAGGCAGTCTGGGTGTATATTTGTTCATGAGATGAACAAGGTTCCTACCATTGTGTGACAATAGAGGTGTGGCTTTGGCCTAGGAACCCCGGTCCCATCAGTGACCCAGACATATTCTGAGGCAATATCACCTGATCATGGAGATGGATGATCTCCAAGAGATCGAGGTTAAGAGAGTAGACTCAGAGGTTAACACGGCGGATCCACTGACTGAGGCCTTTCCCAGAGAGAGACTTTTATGGGATGGTTGAGTATGAGATACTACAACCACTGCTACATGATGGCCCTAGTGTAAGTGGGAGATTGTTAGTTATATGTATGCCCAAGAGGCCATTACTGTACATGAGATGTATATTGTAGTGGATGCTGGGACATATATAGGGAGGACTTTCTTACTCGACATGATAGTACGCTATCTGGTTGCTCTTTATCTTAACAAGTATACTTACTGTCTCTCTGTTACATGTTGATAAAGCCCTAGGATGTGTACTCGACTTCCACGATTATGATGCAGATCATACTAGTGGGGCCTGGGTAGTCCATGAGTACATCCTTCAATGTTCCTAGTTGTGGGAATATCGAGACGGGGCATCAATATTCCAGAGTAGACTAGCGTATATCTTCTTGACCCATGTGATGGGCGATGGATGATCCCATATCCATTGGTGTTTGACATCAGAGATGGTATACGTGTGCTAAGTGGAGACTGGGTACACTGAACGGACTCGCCGAGAACTCCCAGATGGTATTATACCTCACGTCAGATGACAGTTCTCTGGTGACACTGGTACAGCTTAGTATGTCGACCCGAGATCGTCATAGAGTCTTATGTGTCTCCCACTGTGCTTTGATTTCCACTCTACCATCCCTCTACCGAGTCATGCTAACAGGTGGTTTTTGGGTACAGTCCCGAGTCACATGGAGGCAATGAGCGATAGGAGGAGATTCGTCTCTCCCGGTATTGGGGGTTGATGTTGCGCTATGCTCGACTGGCTATAACTGGAAATCCCTGGCCAGGGTTGATGTGATTTACTGGTAAGTGTTATCAGTAGTTTCACGCTCGTTATAGACCTTATATCGGCATGACTTATCAAGCTACTGGGTTCTGACGTTTACCACCCCTAGGCGAGATATGCGACATATCAGACGAACAGAACGGACTGTGCGGTAAGTGTTACTAATTGGATTCGCAGGAGTGTGAGCAGGCTTGCTCGTTGACCTTCTGATCGCTCAATACCCGGGTGGCCGTTACGTTTAGCAGACCGCTTGCGGCTTGTGGGTGACTGATATGATCACCACCTACTGCCGGCGTATTGACGAGTCTTTAGAGTCCTACACAAAGGTTTCCTTGCTCAAGCGAAACGAAATAGGAGCACATATGAGATATGTGCGGGACCGAGAATAATACGAGTATGTGATACCGTATTCTATTCTCACGATTTGTATCATCGGTCGGTTATATGCGATATAGCTGGGTTATCGAATCAAGTGTTGATTCGATATATTGATACACATGATATTAGTCGGTTATATGTGATATGACCGGATCATTAAATCAAGTGTTGATTTAATGATTTAATATATAATTATACATGTGATATATTACTTTACATTAACTAGTATTGGTTCACTTAAGATTATTTTCTCACTTGATGTGCACAAAGTGTATATATATGATATATATATTGATGTACATGAATTGTGTCATGCTAGATGCCACATGAAACTTGTATGTATGAGACTTACACCATGACCATGATAATGTATTTGGATTTTATTTATTTTGGTAATTAAAATATAGTGCAAATTGGTCATGGTTGCAAGCTTGTAGAAGCTTGTGGATTCAATTGACTTAGTCCACTAATTTGTCTCACCTATGATATTTATTAACCAAACAATTATCTAAAATCATGGTTAAATCTCTACAAAGGTAATTATATGATGCTAACTTACCCATGGTTGCAAATAACTTCACTTGAGTTTTCATTCTCATTCTTTTTCTTCTTCTTCTTCTTCATCCAAAAGAAAAAAAAGCTTTCTAGGTTTTTTTTTTCTAAGTAAAGAAACAAAGTGAGAAAAATAAATCTAAAGTGAACCCACTTCCTATTTGATCATCCTATACTACTTGCCATTTAGTTTAGGGTGTTCTCTTCACAAAGTTTATGACCAAGTGAAGGGTTAGCTTGGGTTTGAGTCTCCTTGACGTAGATCATTTTCGGCCTCGAAGACTACGAGCAAATCCGTTCATTTCTCCGAGGAAACCATCACTAGAGTCCAGGAGCTCAATGATCACAGCGAACGGACGTCAACATGGAGCTTTAGAAGTGAAGGACCGGATCTATAAAGGCTGTATTCTAGTTCACTTCTCTTTGTAACGTTAGATTACAAGTTTTTGTTACCCTAGTTTTCTAGCATGATTCTTAGTTTGATTGCTTAGCACCCCCTTGATTTTTTGTTGTGGCATGTGTGATGCTTGCTGTCATGCCCCGCTTCCCAGAGTACGCTAAAATGGGCACGTGACATAGCCAACCATGCTACCTGTGGGTAGGAAGTATCCATCCACAGTCACATTACGGTTGTAGAGATATCAAGAACAAAATAAAACTATCTAAAACATGTCCATAATCCAAGATAACATGAGTCAAGAATAAATAAATGCGGAAGCGATAGATCCAATACAAAATAACTGGAATGTATGTCCCATAATGCGTGCTCACATCAGGAAATAAATACAGGAAAGAAAAGTAACTACTGCTGACACTCACAGCTCAGCCTGTCGGCTGAAGTACTCCTGCTCGGACTGCGACAGCGGTACAGAATCTGGGTCATGCAAAACCCAGACGTCAGAGCGTCAAGTCATCAAATAATAACATAATAAACAGGCAAAGCGAATGTAAACATGAATAAAGCAAGGGTAACAAAATATAAATCAGAGCAGTGCAAGGTAGTGTGCAGTGGGTAAAATAACTGTTCTATCAGGTTTTCTGTTCTAAAGTCTTTGAAACCAAATTGATGAATCATCGATGTAACTCAATAGTATCCCGTACATACCCGGGACCACGGCCCCAAGATTCTCGGGCTGAAACTGAGACATGCCGCTAGGCACCAAACAGGAATGTGTACAGATGAATGATGTCAGTAATATCATTCCAAGGCTGGCCTAGCCTAAAACTGATCAGAACAGGTAGTGAACTGTTGAGTTACAAGTCAGGTTTCACCTTTGATTTCCCCATACCCCCAAGTTATAAGTATATGTCAAGTCAGGTATCCCGTAATCAAGAAACTAATGCCAACACAGGATCAGGTAAACAGGTTTGTCTGGATAGACAACAGGAACGGTCAATGAGGACTACATGTCAGGTTTGTTGGCATTAGACACAAGATCAGGTAACGGGTCAGGTTATGGTACATCAGGTCAAGTCAAGCAGTATACGGTACCTTGTCGGGTAAATCAATATGTATGTAGCAAGTCAGGTCAAGATGTAAACAATATCATGGGTGTGCTCATACTCAGTTACATGATCAAGCATGGTTAACAACATGATCTAAGCAATGAATTAAGCAATAGGCAGATTCATTCAATTAGCAATACAGTTATCAATTGTGTCACAAAGATGATTTCAACATTATAAGAATGCAGTAAGACAATTATAGCCGTTTAATCATGTTACCAATTTAAGACTTCATGGATGCAATGATATCTACATATATAGGTTCCAAGTTTGAAAGATAAAAATGTTATATAACAATATTGAACACGAAAAAGAGAAATGATTGTACCGAAGTTAAATTTATAGGTTTAGGGTGTCATTAATATGTATGTAAATATTGTTTAGCATGTAGCAAGGGGTACTTGCCTCGACGGGTCGCGGACGGGAAAACGGAACGTAAAACGTCGGCGGGGAAAACTCGCGACGGGCGCACGGTTCACGGAATGAACCCAAACGACGAACAGTGGAACCACACGGGTCGGGGTACCACGCTGGAACGTCGGGACACGTCGCCGGCACGTCAAGATTCCGGCGAGACGCAAAACCAATGAACGATCAAGATTTCAACAAGAAAAGAAAAGAAAATAAAGAAGAAGGGAAGGAGGATGGAGAAGGGAATGCTCATGAGGATCTGTGGGACGGGTGGTGACGGTTGACCACGTTGACGGAGCTACGACGGTGGCCTACGACGACAGCGAAAGAAACCTGCCGATCAAGAAAAATGTTAACAGAGAAGGAAAGAAGAAAGGAAAAGAGGAGGGGATGCTAGCTCACCGAGGGGTGTGCGCGAGGACCGGGGACACGGGGACGAGGTCACCGGCGGCGACTCACGGCAGCGCAGACGCGTGCAGGGGGTGCAGGTGGCCGCGGTGCTGGTCGGGGGTGTGCAGTCTCGGAAGGAAGGAGATGGGAGAGAAAGTGATGAGGGTGAGGAGATGACGAGGATGAGGAGGCCGGTGATGGTGGTGTCGGCGTTGGGATGCGACGGCAAGGGAGACGATGGTTAGGAATCGCGATGGGTTTCTGCGTTCGTGAAAGAAAAGAAGAGGAGGGAAACATATATATAGAGGAGAGAGAGAGAAGGATGGGGGGAGAGAGAGAGAGAGAGACGGGGGAGAGAGAGAGAGAGGGGCCCACGGGATGGTTATGAGAGTTGTGATTGGTTGAAGATAAAAAGATTTGAAAGATTTTTAGAAATATAAAAAATATTGTAAGGTTAAATTAAAATATACGATGGTTTAAAATATATTAGAAAATGGGATTTTGGCGCAAAGTAAAACATTTCCAAATTGCGCCCGGGTTGGGTCCAAAAATTTGAAATTGAAATAAGAAAATTTTAGGCGGGATCCAAAATTTAAAATGAAGTATTTTAGAATCAAAAAGCATACCCCCAAAACGGACACACGTACGTGCACTTAGCCGTCCAAACTTGCCCGTTTCACTGAACGGGACGAGAACACGATGCACGGACGCTACAACAGGGCTAAGGGTGTCAAGCAGGCCAAGATGAATATTTTTAATTTTATTTTAGATACCATAAATTGTTATATGCAGAATTGAATTAACGGGGTAAAAATTACAATAAGTAACAATTAAGCAAGATAAATGAAATAAGTGCCACACTACATTCAAACAGTAACTGAAGTTAGTAGCATTGGGCTCGGGTGTTACATTATACCCAACTACGAAAAGAATTTCGTCCTCGAAATTCCAAGAATACAAAGATAGATAACTACAAGAAAAGGTGAGGAAACTTTTGCCGGATTTCATCTTCTCGTTCCCAAGTGGACTCTCCATGCGAGCGATTACCCCAAGAAACAAGCACAAGAGGGATCACCTTGTTCTTGAGAACCTTTTCCCTTCGATCCACGATTTCAATCGGTCGCTCCTCAAAAGTCAAGTCTTCTCGTACTGTTAGCTCCGAATGATCTAATACGTGCGTTTCATCTCGAACATACCTTCGTAGTTGAGATACGTGAAACACATCGTGCACATTCGCCAAGGACTGCGGTAACGCCAAACGATACGCTACCTCACCAACACGCTCCAAGATCTCAAAGGGTCCAACGAATCGAGGACTAAGCTTTCCTCGACTTCCAAAACGAATCACCCCTCTAGTCGGTGATATCTTCAAGAATACCAAATCACCCACAGCGAATTCTAGAGGTCTTCTTGACGTATCTGCCCAACTCTTTTGTCGGTCTTGTGCCGCCTTCATATGATTTCTGATAGTGTCAACCTTCTCTACTGTCTGCACCACCAAATCTGGTCCCAACAATCTTCATTCACCGACATCGTCCCAACAAACAGGTGAGCGGCATTTACGTCCATACAAAGCTTCAAATGGAGCCATCTGGATAGTTTCCTGAAAACTGTTGCTGTAAGAAAATTCCACCAAATGTAGGTGATCCTCCCAAGAACCCTTGAAGTCCAACATGCATGCTCTCAACATATCCTCAAGAGTTTGGATTGTTCTCTCCGACTGACCATCAGTTTGAGGATGATAAGCTGTGCTAAACTTCAATCGAGCCCAAAATTTCCTGTAGACTCCGCCAGAAGTGTGATAAGAACCGAGTGTCTCGATCGGACACGATGCTCACCGGTACTCCATGCAATCTTACAATCTCTTGCATGTACCGCTCTGCCAAAGTCTCTGTTGATTGACCAACCCGAAAAGGAATAAAGTGAGCTGCCTTGGTCAATCGGTCAACAATCACCCATACAACATTGTTGCCTTTTGGACTCCGCGGTAAAGCCGTCACGAAATCCATGGTTATATGTTCCCACTTCCACTGAGGAATCGAAAGTGGTTGCAATAAACCAGCAACCCTTTGATGTTCAGCCTTAACTTGCTGACACACCAAGCACTTCGCCACAAAGCGAGCAATCTCCCGTTTCATGCCTTCCCACCAGAAATGTTGTCGAATATCTCGGTACATCTTTGTGCCTCCAGGATGTACAGAATAAGCTGAACTGTGTGCCTCCTTCATAAGCTCTTCACGAATATCTCCCTTTGGCACACATAAACGGCTACCATACCTCAACGAACCATCTTCGTGGATCAATAAATCTGTTCGTAGTCCGGCTTCAACCTGTCCTCGAAACTTTTGCAGTCTAGGATCCTGCGATTGTGCTGCTTTAATATCCTCGATCAACGGTGAATGTACTTGCAGTTGCATCAACTGCCCCGTAGAATGCGGTAGCACAACCTCTAAGTCAAATCTTCGAAAATCTTCAACGATCTCATTCTGCGTAGTTAACACCTGAATTGCTGGTAACCGACTAAGCGCATTCGGCACGACGTTAACCTTCCCCGGATGGTATTTAAGATCAAGATCGTAGTCAGCCATCAGCTCCAACCATCTACGTTGCCTCATATTAAGTTCCTTCTGTGTGAACACATACTTCAAGCTCTTATGATCAGTAAAAACTTCGACTCTTTCGCCCAAAAGGTAGTGTCTCCAAATCTTCAAAGCGAAAATCACAGCCGCAAGCTCTAAGTCATGAGTTGGATAATTCTTCTCATTGGTCTTCAACTGTCTCGATGCGTACGCTACAACCTTCCCATGCTGCATCAAAACACATCCCAATCCTTTCCCAGATGCGTCGCTGTGAATCACCAATCCTTCGGAATTGTCTGGCACGGTCAGAATAGGGGCGGTTATCAACTTCTGCTTCAACGTCTCAAAAACTAACGCACATTTGTCCGTCCATACAAAAGGTACCTCCTTGCGCGTAAGCTTGGTTAACGGCTCCGCCAGACGAGCAAAGTTCTCCATAAATCTTCTGTAATACCTGGCGAGTCCAAGAAAACTTCTTATCTCCGCAACATTCTTTGGAATCGGCCAATCTCGTACTGCTGCAATCTTTTCTGGATCGACGGCAATTCCATTGCCAGACACAACATGCCCCAAAAACTTTACTTCCTCCAGCCAAAACTCGCACTTACTCATCTTCGCATACAACTTCTCTTGTCTCAACGTTTGCAGTGCGATCTTCAAATGCTCAGCATGCTCTTCAAAACTCTTTGAGTAAACCAGAATATCGTCAATGAAAACCACGATAAACTGGTCCAAGAATGGTGAAAAGATTCGGTTCATCAAATCCATGAATACTGCCGGCGCATTCGTTACTCCGAAGGGCATCACTAAGTATTCGTAATGTCTATACCGAGTTCGGAACGCCGTCTTGCAAATATCTTCTGTTTTCACTCGGACCTGATGATATCCGGATCGCAAATCCAGCTTTGAGAATACCCTCGCGCCACTAAGCTTCTCGAAAAGTTCGCCAATGCGAGGGATCGGGTACTTATTCTTAATAGTCACCCGGTTTAATTCTCGATAGTCGATGCACATCCTTCTTGTGCCATCTTTCTTCTTTACTAGAAGAACTGGAGCTCCCTAAGGCGAGTCACTGCTTCGGATCTAACCCTTCTCAAGCAATTCAGCAACCTGTTTCTTGACTTCTTCTAACTCTATTGGTGCAATTGGATAATACGCTTTGGATACTGGCGCTGCACCAGGAATAAGATCAATTGCGAACTCCACGTCTCGCTTCGGCGGTAATCCCGATATATCTTCAAACACGTCCATAAAATCGCGAACAACAGCCGGCTCTTCACTATTATTAACTTCCATTGATGCAAGAATATTGTTTGTCGGCCTAGCCCTAAACTCGACTGGCCCGACAGAACTGCTTCCTCCAGTGAAGCTAAACTCGGGATGTCCTGGAATCTGGAAAATTACCTTCCTTGCCCTACAGTCAATGTGAGCGTGGAAAGTGCCAAGAAAATCCATTCCCAAAACGACCTCGTAGGTGCCCGTACCAATCACCAAGAAATCTGCAAAAAGCTCCCGTCCGCACACAACAACTGTACAATCTCTACATTCTCTACTAGCTATGATTTTCCCATTCCCAGTGTGTATGTCCCAGAAACTAGACAGGGTCGTGCAGTCAATCGAGTGTGTAGTTATAAACTTGGATGACATAAAACAATGGGATGCAACAGAATCAAATAACGCTAATGCGGGAAAACCATGAACGAGTAGAGTACCTGAAACAACTTCTCCTGACGCCTTAGCTTCTTCAGCTGTCAAGGTAAAAGCTCGAGCCTGATTAGGTCCTTGAGTCAGTTGTTTCTGTCCCTGGAACGGTCTCTGCGGAGGCTTCTGAATATCATCCCTCGTACGAAGTTTCGACGGACAAGCACTGACAGCGTGATCTGCCGCTCCACAAACCAAACAGAGTCCCAGCCTCCTTCGACAATCCTTTTGCATGTGGCCAGGTAAATTGCAGTAGTTACAAGTCATGCTCTTTCTTCGATCGACGACAATAGGCTTCTTCATGGGTGCTATACCTCGACGGTCCACTGGAATACCTCTGCGACCATGAGCTCGGTTTGGTATAAATGCTGGCTTCCTTACCGCAACTGCTGTCTGCTGCAAACTCCCCTTCATCCCAGATAAACTCTGCTGCTCTCGGGCTGCCGCAAGTACTTATAAGAAAGTGGTCAAACCCAGGGAGACAATCTGCCTCTGGATGTCCACGTCCAAGCTGCGCATGAACCTCCGTGCCCTGTCTGCATCGTTGGCAACTAAAGGTCCAGCGAATCTGCTGAGTCATGTCCATTCTGCTGCATGCACATCTACGAGTGCTCCATTCTGCTTTAGCCCGATGAATTTCTCTTCCATTTCCTCCCGTGCTGTCCGCGGGAAGAACTTCTCCAGGAAACTCTTTGAAAAATCCGCCCACTTGATCGTCTTGGGCAAACGGTTCTCCTCCACAAGCCACCATTCTCGGGCGTAGTCCACTAGCTGAATGCGTACCACATCAACTCTTTTCTCATCTGGAATCTGTGCCGCAATAAGCAAGTTCTCTGTGTCAACTAGCCACTGCTCTGCTGGCAACGGCTCCTCCAATCCAGTAAATGTAGACGGACCCAAACGCCTGAAATCTGCTACGGTCCCTACTCGGTCAACAGGTTTAGCTCCAACATTGTTCACAGACTGCTGAACGATCTGCAAACCTTCCTGAAACGATTCCGCTTGCTGCTGGATCAGCTCGGTCTGTTTCTTTTGATTTTCCAGCATTCCCCTAATTACTCCAAGCATGGCGGCTTCGTCCACACGCCTCTGGTATGTCTTCAAATTCTTACCGGCCATATTCCTGAAATCAAAACACCCAACATTAGCATGATTATAGATTCAAAATATAGATCAAGGCTAGAACTCCAAGATACTTAAATAGAGTGCCGCATTGTAACTATGCCGTGGTATCATAGCCACAATTACATAACTCCACCCAAGTCGCCTAAGTCCTAGAGATAACAAGGAATTAGGTTTTCGAGTTGATATGCAAAGGAAGTTTGCACATCGTAAAGGATATAATCAGGAAGAATGTGATTCAAGAATGGTAAACGGCAAGGTGGCGGGACATGTTTCCTAAACACGGGTATTCTGATTCGTGTATTGGGTACAATACCCAACTACAAAAGAATCAACCCGACTAACCTATGGCTCTGATACCAAAAGAACCATGTCACACCCCGCTTCCCAGAGTACGCTAAAATGGGCACGTGACATAGCCAACCATGCTACTTGTGGGTAGAAAGTATCCATCCACAGTCACATTACGGTTGTAGAGATATCAAGAACAAAATAAAACTATCTAAAACATGTCCATAATCCAAGATAACATGAGTCAAGAATAAATAAATGCGGAAGCGATAGATCCAATACAAAATAACTGGAATGTATGTCCCATAATGCGGGCTCACATTAGGAAATAAATGCAGGAAAGAAAAGTAACTACTGCTGACACTCACAGCTCAGCCTGTCGGCTGAAGTACTCCTGCTCGGACTGCGACAGCGGTACAGAATCTAGGCCATGCAAAACCCAGACGTCAGAGCGTCAAGTCATCAAGTAATAACATAATAAACAAGCAATGCGAATGTAAACATGAATAAAGAAAGGGTAACAAAATATAAATCAGAGCAGTGCAGGGTAGTGTGCAGTGGGTAAAATAACTGTTCTATCAGGTTTTCTGTTCTAAAGTCTTTGAAACCAAATTGATGAATCATCGATGTAACTCAATAGTATCCCGTACATACCCGGGACCACGGCCCCAAGATTCTCGGGCTGAAACCGAGACATGCCGCTAGGCACCAAACAGGAATGTGTACAGATGAATGATGTCAGCAATATCATTCCAAGGCTGGCCTAGCCTAAAACTGATCAGAACAGGTAGTGAACTGTTGAGTTACAAGTCAGGTTTCACCTTTGATTTCCCCATACCCCCAAGTTATAAGTGTATGTCAAGTCAGGTATCCCGTAATCAAGAAACTAATGCCAACACAGGATCAGGTAAACAGGTTTGTCTGGATAGACAACAGGAACGGTCCATGAGGACTACATGTTAGGTTTGTTGGCATTAGACACAAGATCAGGTAACGGGTCAGGTCATGGTACATCAGGTCAAGTCAAGCAGTATACGGTACCATGTCGGGTAAATCAATATGTATGTAGCAAGTCAGATCAAGATGTAAACAATATCATGGGTGTGCTCATACTCAGTTACATGATCAAGCATGGTTAACAACATGATCTAAGCAATGAATTAAGCAATAGGCAGATTCATTCAATTAGCAATACAGTTATCAATTGTGTCACAGAGATAATTTCAACATTAAAAGAATGCAGTAAGACAATTATAGCCGTTTAATCATGTTACCAAGTTAAGACTTCATGGATGCAATGATATCTACATATATAGGTTCCAAGTTTGAAAGATAAAAATGTTATATAACAATATTGAACACGAAAAAGAGAAATGATCGTACCGAAGTTAAATTTATAGGTTTAGGGTGTCATTAATATGTATGTAAATATTGTTTAGCATGTAGCAAGGGGTGCTTGCCTCGACGGGTCGCGGATCGGGAAAACGGAACGTAAAACTTCGGCGGGGAAAACTCGCGACGGGCGCACGGTTCACGGAATGAACCCAAACGAAGAACAGTGGAACCACACGGGTCGGGGTACCACGCTGGAACGTCGGGACACGTCGCCGGCACGGCCGGATTCCGGCGAGACGCAAAACCAGTGAACGATCAAGATTGCAACAAGAAAAGAAAAGAAAATAAATAAGATGGGAAGGAGGATGGAGAAGGGAATGCTCATGAGGATCTGTGGGACGGGTGGTGACGGTCGACCACGTCGACGGAGCTCCGGCGGTGGCCTACGACGACAGCGAAAGAAACCTGCCGATCAAGAAAAATGTTAACAGAGAAGGAAAGAAGAAAGGAAAAGAGGAGGGGATGCTAGCTCACCGAGGGGTGTGCGCGAGGACCGGGGACACGGGGACGAGGTCAACGGCGGCGACTCACGGCTGCGCAGACGCGTGCAGGGGTGCAGGTGGCCGCGGTGCTGGTCGGGGGTGTGCAGTCTCGGAAGGAAGGAGATGGGAGAGAAGGTGTTGAGGGTGAGGAGATGACGAGGACGAGGAGGCCAGTGATGGTGGTGTCGGCGTTGGGATGCGGCGGCGAGGGAGACGGTGGTTAGGGTTCCCGATGGGTTTCTGCGTTCGTGAAAGAAAAGAAGAGGAGGGAAACATATATATATATATAGAGGAGAGAGAGAAGGATGTGGGGAGAGAGAGACGGGGGAGAGGGGCCCACAGGATGGTTATGAGGGTTGTGATTGGTTGAAGATAAAAAGATTTGAAAGATTTTAAGAAATATATAAAATATTGTAAGGTTAAATTAAAATATACGATGGTTTAAAATATATTAGAAAATGGGATTTTGGCGCAAAGTAAAACATTTCCAAATTGCGCCCGGGTCGGGTCCAAAAATTTGAAATTGAAATAAGAAAATTTTAGGCGGGATCCAAAATTTAAAATGAAGTATTTTACAATCAAAAAGCATACCCCCAAAACGGACACACGTACGTCCACGTAGCCGTCCAAACTTGCCCGTTTCACTGAACGGGACGAGAACACGATGCACGGATGCTACAACAGGGCTAGGGGTGTCAAGCAGGCCAAGATGAATATTTTTAATTTTATTTTAGATGCCATAAATTGTTATATGCAGAATTGAATTAACAGGATAAAAATTACAATAAGTAATAATTAAGCAAGATAAATGAAATAAGTGCCACACTATATTCAAACGGTAACTGAAATTAGTAGCATTGGGCTCGGGTATTACACTTTCAAACCCAAGGCTAGGTGCTAAGGAATCCCAACAGTATTGCCGCAATAAGATAGTCAAGTTTTGTTTTCCCGGCAAGTCAGTTCTTGTTGTGCAGGGGGACCGTGGTGCCGCCCTCACAGTTTGATTTCAGCCTTTTGCGCTAGTCGGCTTTTGAGGAGGGGATGTCGGGGATTCTTAGCTTTCATTCGTGGTACCGGAGCCACAGTAGATTCGTTGGACCGGGTTCTTATCATACGAGAATTTCCCGACGTCTTTCCCGATGAGTTACCTAGATTGCCGCCAGAGCGTGAGATTGAGTTTTGCATTGATCTGATCCCCGACACGGGGCCTATTTCTATACCGCTTTTCCGGATGGCCCCGGCGGAGCTTAAGGAGCTTAATGATCAGCTACAAGAGTTGCTTGATAGGGGACTTGTACGTCCGAGTGTTTCGTCTTGGGAAGCTCCTGTTCTGTTCGTCAAGAAGGACGTCAGTTTGAGGTTGTGCATTGATTATCGTCAATTGAACCGAGTTACGGTGCGGAATAGGTATCCTTTACCTCGCATTGACGATTTGTTTGATCAGCTCTAGGGTGCGGGACATTTTTCTAAGATTGGTTTGAGATCGGGTTATCATCAGTTGCGGGTTCGGAATGATGACATTCCAAAGACTGCTTTTTGTACGCGCTATGGGCATTAAGAGTTTTTGGTGATGTCGTTCGGACTCACCAATGCCCCAGCGGCGTTCATGGATTTGATGAACCGGATTTCAGGCCGTTCCTCGACTAGTTTATTATTGTGTTTATTGATGACATTCTGGTTTATTCCAAGAGTCGAGAGGAACATGAGTAGCACTTGAGAATTGCTTTGCAGACATTGAGAGAGCACCGGCTGTTTGCTAAATTCTCGAAGTGTGCCTTCTGGCTTGATAGTGTTGACTTCCTAGGTCATGTGGTTATGGGAGACGGTATTCGTGTGGACCCGAGGAAGATCGAGGCCGTACAGCTTTGGCCCAGACCTGTATCAGTGATAGAGGTCCGTAGCTTTTTGGGCTTAGCCGGTTATTACCGCCGTTTCGTGTAGGAATTCTCGAGTATCGCTGCACTGCTGCACCGCTGACCGGACTGATCAGGAAGGGAGTTCCTTTTCTTTGGACTGAGGCATGCGAGTAGAGCTTTCAGCAGTGAAGACTCGGTTGACGACTGCACCAGTTTTATCTTTGCCTTCTGAATCAGGCGGCTTTGTCGTTTATTATGATGCTTCTCGAGTGGGGCTCGGTTGTGTATTGATGCAGCATGATAGAGTTATCGCTTATGCTTCCCGGCAGTTGAAGAAGCACGAGCAGAATTATCCTACTCATGATCTTGAGATGGCCGCGGTGGTCTTTGCGCTTAAGATTTGGAGACACTACTTGTACGGAGAGTTGTGTCAGATTTTTACAGACCACCAGAGCTTAAAGTACATCTTCCAGTAGCGGGATCTGAATTTGAGACAGCGCCGTTGTAACATTTCAGAAAATATAAAATATTATTTTTTGAATTTAATATTAAAATAATATATTTCGCGAAAACTACCCAATTTGTGAAATTGGGGTTTTCGTAAAATGGTATAAATAGATACCAATAATTTTGAAATAATTGGAGATTAAAATGATTTATCCATTTTAAAGTATATTTATCGGATTTGGCAATTTATAATTTATTTTATGCAAGTTTAAAATTTAACCCGATTAGTGCACTGCTAATCACGATTAAGCCAAATCCGTGTTTCTACAGTTTTCCATAGCTAGTGCACCATGACATGTTACATGTTGTATCATTTGCATTTGTTGATATTTGGGTTTTTGAAAAGAAAAGAGAAAAAGTGAAAAAGAATGAAATATTGGAGAGAGATAGAGTGAGACATGAGTGTGAGGGGTGAGAATAAGAGAGAGTGAGGGTAGGAGAGAGAGGGCAGCCATCTTTTCCCCTCCCCATTTCTTTTCTTCACCTCTTTCATCCTCAAGCTTTCCTCCACCTTCACCCCAAGAAATCATCTCAAAATCTTCATCCAAACACTATACTCCCTTCATTAAAGATGATCCCCACCTCACCCTCAACACATTGGACCAAGCAAAGTTGGATTTTGATGATTTGGGACAGCTAGGTTTTTTCTTGAGTTGCCCAAATGAGGTATAATTCCTTTCATTTAGTTTAGTTTAGGTTTCCTAGTATTCTAGTTTAGTTTAGAATGTGATTTAGTGTGGATTAGTGATCTTGGAATTTTCCAAGATGAGGTTATGGTTTGAATTGTGTTGTGGTGATGGAAGAGGCTGTTATAAGACCCTTAGTGTTGTTTTTACTGGCCAAGACCCGTGTTAGAAACCAAGATACAAACTTTAGATTTGCCGGTATCGGGTTTTTGTGGATTTAGTGAGTGTATATGGGAATCTGGAGTAACCTGGAGACACTAAAAATCATTTAGCAAAGACAGTGAGATGAGCAGGTGATTGTGAGTGTACCCTAGAGACCCGAGACCCCAGTTCAAGTTCTTGGCCGCAGATATATTCCTTGTGGCCGCAAATTGTGGCCACACCAGAGTGGAATCTGGGGATTTTTGGTGGGTAGCCTTGTTTTGTGATATCTAGACTAACCCTGTATGCAAAATTCCCTATTTTGGCCTAGGGTGAAATCTGTGAGTGGTTTTCCTAGGTTGCTGTTTTTCGTGTTTGCGATTATGAAAACTTGAGTTTTGGTATTTGATTTGAATTCCGTCGTGTGGCGTTTTAACGTCAACGACGAAGGTAATTGGGTTGTGTTTTTCATGCGAGGCTATAGTTTTTAACCTATGAGCGAACCGTGTGCCGTATTGGTTTTTCGAACTCGATTTTAATAGCATTGCGATATGTGTTGATATTGTAGGTACCTTCGTGTGGATTCCGAGACAATGGAGCATGGCGTCATTGACTTCGGCGAGCAAGGATCAGGTGAGTAGATCTATATCTACGGGGGAAGTCGGGTGGATGACGTATAGCACCCCCGCAAATTATTAAATGGAAACCGATCTATATGATACAGTCGTAGAAACCTAGATTAGGAAACTAGGAATATGGTTAAAAGGATAGTTAGAGATGATATGAGATGGAAGCTTAGGGTTCTAAAAATTTGATGTGATATGACGACTTGATGGATTTGTCGGTATACGGATGCGAGTCGATAAGAGAGGATTGATACCTTTGTCGGTCCCATGATATGAGGTTGTTATGGATGTGACCCGGGGACATGGGCATATAGGGATATAAATGTTGTGAATCTTGAGTGATAAGCCGTATGAGACGTTAAGTCTGTACCCTCATTGTCATATAGGTTGTTAGGATCCCAAATTGTTTAATGACGCCGTATGATGATTTACCGTACGTGACAAGTTTAATTGATGATTGATCCATACCCTTGACTAGAGGATGCCGATTGATAGATTCACCTACTCGGTCATGTTAGATACGTATACCTATTAGCATTTAGCTGTCGATTTACTTATTCTACGTTCATGTCTTTCCCTTTGCATTTCATATACCTGTGCTAGTACACCTACACCATTATCGATGATGCGTATGCCACAGTTACACAGATTGGCCGGCTCACACACTTCATCATCGATAATTGCCATGTCACTACACAGTAGATTTACTGCATCATGATATGACTCTTTGCATAATTTACTTGCTATAGTTACATATATACCTTTATACGATGTTGCATTTGACCTTGGAGGAATTGGGAACCGCAGGATATATTTTAAAACTGGATTCATTTTAAAGAGCGGTTTTCCCTTGATATATGCATATTACTGTTCCATGTTGCATGATTTACGAATATGCTTACATTCTGTCATATGTCACATACATCATGCTTTACGATTTTACGCATTGAGATATGCTTCTTTCATGAGATTTCTGGATTTAAGAACCGTGGTTATTTCAAAGGAAAGTATGTATTGTTTTAAAAAACCCGGTTTCTCTTGATATGATATTTCAGTGCGTCCACCATGTGTTTTCTCGGTTTTGAGATTGGCATGTGACACCCGATTCGAGGAGGAGGAGGAACCGTCTGCGGGTGCATGGTGGACCCGGTGTGGTACCCCAGGGCAAGATGGTCGCAGATGATGGCGTTGAGCCTGGCAGGGGAGCACTACCTACCGGTGATAGTATTTAGACTCGGCGGTTATCCGGAGGATACCGACCGGAGTAGTGAGATGGACATGAGGGCCGATCTGAGGATGCGGCGCCTGAGATATGAGGATTTACGTGTCGATGCTGGACACGGGTTTCATGATGTTTTCGAGTGTCGGTGTTAGACACTCAGCTTCTATGATTTGTTGTGTCATTGATGGACACACATTCTTTGATATCCTCATATATTTACATGCATACATTTTTATGATGTTTCGAGTGGACGAGATCCACATACATACAGGTATTTATTATATTGTTGGATGTTATCTACATGCATTCAGGCATAGATTATATTGTTGGCACATATTTACATACGGTCACCCTAGATATCATAGTATTACCTTTTTAATATAGTTGACCTAGGAAGTCGTTGTTTATTAAATTTCTACCTGATGATGTTTTCTACTCACGAGTTGGCAACTTACCTCCATTGTGCCACAGTTCTTGCAGGTTGACCGCATGGATCGGTAGCGGCATCGTTGGCACACAGCTTGTTTTCGGGTGACTTACTTTAGTAGGTGGTACATGTCGGTTCGTACAACTTTTGTATTTATTATTCATATTGTATCGGTTAGTTATATGTATGCCCTAGAGGCCATTGCTGTACATACGATGTATATTGTAATGGATGCTTGGACATATATAGGGATGACTTTCTTGCTCGACATGATAGTATGCTATCTGGTTGTACTTTATCTTAACATGTACTCTGATTGTCTTTATGTTACATGTTGATAAAGCCCTTAGGATATGTACTCGACTACTGGGACTATGATGAGATCATACTAGTGGGGCCACGGTAGTCGACGAGTACATCCTATAACTGTTCCTAGTCGAGGGTGTATCGAGACAGGGCATCGATACACCAGAGTAGACTAGCGTATACGCATCTTGACCCATATGATGGGCGATGGATGATCCCATATCCATCGGTGTTTGACATCAAGGATGGTGTATGGGTGCTCAGTGGAGACTGGGTACACTGGACGGACTCGCCGAGAACTCCTAGATGGTATTATACCTCACGTCAGATGGCAGTTCTCTGGTGACACTGATACAGAGTAGTCTGTTGACCCGAGATCGTCATAGAGTCTTGTGTGATTCCCACTGTGCTTTGATTTCCATCATACCACGTCCAAGAGGGCGTGTAAAAAGGTGGCTTTTGGGTACAGTCCCGAATCACATGGAGGCAATGAGCGATAGGAGGGGATTCGTCTCTCCCGGTATAGGGAGTTGATGTTGTGCAGTGTTCGATTGGCTATAACCGGAAATCCCTGGCCAGGGTTGCTGAGATTTACTGGTAAGTGTTATCAGTAGTTTCTCAAACTGTTATAGGCCTCATATCGACACGACTTATCGAGCTACTGGGGTCTGACGTTTACCACCCCTAGGTGTGATATGCAACATATCAGACGACGAGTGTACGGGAGTGTTACTGATTGGATTCACGGGAGAATGTACAGGCTTGCTTGTTGATCTTCTGAGCGCTCAATACCTGGGTAGCTGTTACATTTAGTTGACCGCTTGCAGCTTGTGGGTGTTTGATATGATCATCACCTACTGCCGGCGTATTGACGATTCTTTAGAGTCCTACACAGAGGTTTCTTGGCTCAGGCAAAACGGAGTAGGAACACATATGTGATATGTGCGGGACCGAGGATAATGCGATATGTGATACCGTATTTTATTCTCGCGATATTTGATATCAGCCGGGTCATCGGATCAAGTGTTGATTCGATGAATCGGTACGGATAAATATTAGTCGGTTATATGCGATATAGCCGGATTGTCGGATCAAGTGTTGATTCGGTAATTTAATGTATAATAATATATATGATATATTAAATTACATTAACTAATATTAGCTCACTAAAAGATTCTTTTTCTCACTCGGGTAATACATTGATATATATGCGATATATGTTAATTGTATTATTTTATTTGGTTACAATAAATATTATATATGTGATATATAATATTGTAACATGATATGATAACTAATGCAACATGTTTTGTGGAGTTTAAACATGATTAGGGTTTGGATTAGGGTTAAGTCTTCTAGTTGATTCTAGAAGCTTTTCATTTTGTCATGATAAAGATATTTGTGTGTGACTCATCTTTAACCTAACCCAAACCCTAACCTTTGTTAATTCTCTACATGAGTTTGCTTGACCATGGTTGCATTATTCATCATATTAATTCTTTTTCTATTCATCACAAATGGAATTCAATTATTATTCATCTTCTTCTTCCTTCATTCTTTCATGAAAAAGCTTTCTAGATTTTTTCCAAGTGATGAATAAATGTGAGAAAAAGATAAATAAAGAGAGCAAAAATCCTACTTCATCATCCTCATCTTCCCTTGCCATTTAGATGAGGATGTTCACATCATTTCATGAGTGTTAGCTTGTGTTAACGAAACTTCAAGGTAGATCATCTTAGTATCGAAGATCGGAAGCAAAGGTTGCATCTTTCTCTTCGTAGAATCTCTCGAGAGTCCGGAACCCGATGATCGCAGCGAAGGGACCACAACACGGAGCATATGAAGTGAAGGACCGGATCTACAAAGGTTGTAATCCCTCTCACTTAGTGTTAAAGTTGTTAACATGTTAGTTTTCGCCTAATCTCTAGTTTAAAGATCCGTATTCGGGTTGTTCGGCACGGCTAAATTTTTAATCGGGCATGGTTGATGCCTTGTAAACCCTTGTGCGCGTGCCTAGCAACCCTACAGTGGTATCAGAGCCAAGCTAGAGCTTTAGGCGAAGTCTAGACGAAGTTTAAAGTCCGATCGAACCCGGAAAACCCGATATACCATAGTTTCTGGAATTTTTTCAAAACTGTGTTTTTTTTCATATTAAAAATGCTCAAAAAAATCAGCAGGGAATTTCATGAGTTACTGTGAAGCACGTGCCTCCAATTCCTCTAAGGCGCCGTGGAACCGCGGCCGTACCATGGTATTGGCGGCGGTTCCGCGGCCAAATAGTTGCCTCATGTTTTCAATTTTACACAGTAACCTCCGTATGTGATTCCTGATTCTTCTGGGTATTTTTATTTCTACTCAAGTGTTGAGTTTTCTGGGTTGTATTAGGGACTCGTTGTTTCAATCGGATATTATAACCTTGTTTAGTTTGTCCGGATAATTTTAGAAACTGTTAAAAAGTTCGAACGGATATCAATAACTCACTTTTTCCCCTGTCAGAAATTTTTTCAAAAGTTGGATTTTTCCTCGTGTTTAAGAACGTTCTAAGTCGTGCAAGTAACGCGGTAGACCCTCTAGAAGACAAAAAACCTTAACTCGATTATGTGACCGTCTTGAACTGCCTTTTGAACCTTAGGGTTTGTGGCAGTACGGCGTGCCACATGTGAGGCGTTGGCTTGACCCTTCTACGGCTGGACCATTGGTACCGTGGCATGTGATGGATGTTTTTAAACTGATTTCAAGTGTTGAGATATATTGGGGAAATCTTGGGTGTTTGATTATTCGATCGGAAAGTTTAACATTGTCTATTTATCTGGAATGTGATACAATAATTGGAATCCACAGGTAGTTATGAGATAACTAATTTGAATATTATAAACATAGCAGTTTAGTCTCAGAAGATCGGTTGCCACGGAATTTTGATGCGATCAAAAGTCCGTCGCAATCACGTAGCATACGCGGATACTCGCCGGGTAAACTTAATAGACAGCTACGTCCCATAGCCCCGACCAAGTGACTGTAGGAGAACCCCGTCGCCAAAAGCATCCGTTCGGGTGCTTGTGGCAGCGGTGTTCCGCCTTAGTGCACTTTGTCGACGGCATCCGGGGGTGCGGCCGTCTACTAAAGTTTGCGACGTGCATTCGATCATAATGTCGGGAATCTTGTTGAATTGCCCGAGTTGATATTGAAAAGAGTTTTCGATAATGAGACTAAAATGCGGGGTTTATAATTGTTAGGCATGAGATGTCTAAGAAATTCATTTGGTTAGGCATGCGATGTCTAAGGAGGTTGCGGATTCCAACTGTTGTAGTTTTACACTTTCTTTTCTGTGACCGTAAGCGTAGTATGTGGTGTATCGCCGGCTTCGTTGCTATACATCAACGACAATCGGGATACGCATACTTGCTTACGTTGATGATATGAGATATTATGTGTTGCTGTGATATGTTATATTGGATCGTCGTGTTTGAATAGCCGGGGGTTTTATGTGAGATGAGAGTTTTTTCTTTTTCATTCATGTAAAATTCATTTGTATGTAATATTCTTTTATTGGGGCACTTCCAGGTTGCGGAAGATGTCACCGTTGTATATTATTTACTTTTCCGCATTAGGTAGACCCAAAGAGGGGAGCACAAGTAACCGGGTTCTAGGGTCCAGTGGAAGACCATCTCGAGGAGTCGGGACCGGGTCTCCTAACCCTAGAATTGGCTGTGTTGCTTGCCGCTCTCGTAGGGGTCTAGGGATGTGGGTTTGGCTATTCATCGCGACCGTGGAATCCGTGTTTTATACAGGCTCGTATTGAAAACACGGACGTCCTAGTATATCCAATATTTCATATATGTTCTTCTGCTTTAATGTTCTGTGATGAGATCATATTACTGCCTGAGACGAATGTTTATATTATATATATGAGATATATGTTATATTGCAGATTTCGTTTTCAAATGAGATGCTTGTGAAGCATAATAAAATGGGACTTCATTAATGTGATTAATGAAAGAAAAGAAAACTAAGATGTTGTAGAAACTTGTTTAAAAACTGGTAGCTCTAGTTCTTGCTTTGCATAGCGGTGTTCCTTGTAGAACATCCAGCACCTTATTCGATAAGGAAAGGACCGAGATCCCTTCACCGGGAGTGACTCCTTTAGAAATAACTGGCAGATGCTACAAACTCGGTTTGTCTTTTGATTGCTTCTATAGTTCTTGCTTTGCATAGTGATATTTGTGAAATATCCTGCACCTTATTCGATGAGGAAAGGGCCGACGATCCCTTCACCGGGAGTGACCCCTTTAGCAAAACTAGAAAAGCCTAAAAAACACTCCATTTTAAAATCACTCGATTCTACAATGATATCAAGTTCATTACGGAAAGGGTTTTTCTAAAAACCTGTCGTAGCCCTCCGTCATTTCAGATAAGTACTAGTTAGTATTCGTGCTACGGTAGTTTGGCATTCGTCAAGGCGTAGTGTGCGGTAGTTAACTAGTATTTATCTGCTTATGAATATGATGCAGATTGGATTAGGGTATTCGTGCGGCGTTGTTTGGCATTCGTCAAGGGTCGTGCGGGTGGGTTTAATTCAATCAAGAAATGTACGTGTTGAACTTGACTAGTGAACTATGGGTTGTTTGGCATTCGTCAAGGTCATAGAACGCTAGGGGTAAAATATTATTGGGAATTTCAAGTGTTGAAATTTGCAATGAGATTGCATACCTTCTATGAGATAGTTGGATCCCGATACCCGCTGCGAGTAAGAGTTACTCCTGGGAGAGTTTTACACATTACAATTAGCCGATCAAGTAGGTGTCTAGAAAGGTGTTAACGGGGTTATGCCTCTGGGAAAACGAGGTTTACATTAATTAGGTTCGTGCGAAAGCACGGGGGACCTCCCTCAAAGTACCGACACTGGTCTGGCTAAAAGATTGGCGAACTTGTAGCATGTAATTAATCCCGGCTAGTCTTTCCTTTTAGGGTTTGAAGGAAGATTTGATTAAAACAGTGGGAGACATCCTGATTAGATATATTAGATAACCAATCTAAATCTTGCAAAAGCATACGCTGAGTGTTTTCTTCTCTCTCTCTCCACGTAGCGACCATATCACGCCTTAATCAAGATAATAAAACAGATATATTGACCGAACCCGCTTGTTATACTGAGCTGGGGAACGTTGGTCCCGCTCCAACTTATAATTGTTATAAGACAGAGCAAGAAATTGGGGAATACCAGATTTCCCGTGCCGTCCAAACGAAGAAAGTGCATATTGATGCATCATCTTCGGGTGTGTTCATTACAGAGAACTGTTTTTCAGTATCCTTTACGTCCTGGGTATGTGATACCGGATCAGGATCCCGCATATATAATATGTTACATGGGCTACAAATAGGTAGAGAACCGAGAACGGGTGATAAGTTTCATGAGATAGAAAACGGTGCAAGTGTTGCAGCCAAGTCTGTTGGTCACTGTCACCCTGTATTACCAGAATACATTGATTCTGAACAAATGTTATTAGATACCGAACCTGATATACAAAATCATATCGGTCTCTTTATTAGTAAAGAAAGGATATAATTTTGTATTGTTGGATAATGTTTTGAACATTTCCTATATCAAGAGTTGATCGGTTCAGGCACGTTATCTAAAAGCATTGACGTTCTAAATCAAACTACAGTTCTTAGTATACAGAACACACACAAAAGGAAGAGTTCAGAAATGAACGAATCCTTCTTGAGGCATTGTAGACTAGGTCATATCAATGCGACCCGACTGGCTGAAGTTACATTTAGATGCATATTTAAATTAGTTTGAATTTATATCTTGTGAAACTTGCCGGTCATGTCACAAAGATAAGATGACCACAGCTCTGTTTATTGGAAACAGAGAAAGAGTTAGTGAACTCTTGGGATTGATACATGATGATGTATGTAAGTTCCCCTGTCTACACATGCCATGACTGGTTCTTTGTACTTCATTACATTCTCTGATGATCTCTCAAGATTCAGACATATGTTCCTGCTGAAACACAAGTCCGAACCTTTTGAGATATTCACAGAATATAAGTTAGAAGTAGAGAACCAAAATACTGGTATAAGTATTATGTCCTTTGATGAGATCAAGGAGGAGAATACTTGAGCACGGAATTCCTGGACTATTCTAAAGGAGAATGAGATTCTCTCTCAGCATTACTCCTTCGTATACACCATAGCACGATGGTGTATCGGGGTGGAGCAATAGCACCCTATGTGATATGGTGTGCTCTATGATGAGTACTACTGAGTTTCCTATTTCCTTTAGGGAGTTATGCACTTGTGAAGTTGCATACCTATTGAATAGGGTTCAAATCAAATCAGTAGCCTACCACTTCATATGTGATATGGAAAGGGAAGAGCCCATATCTTAACTTGGTTAAGATTTGGGGTTGTCCGGCCTATGTCTAAAAGCAGAATCCGGACAAGCTCGAGGCAAGGTCTGTTATGTAGAACTGGAAATGTTCCAGCTATACAAACTGCAACTGATGATTTAGTAGAACCAAAGGATTCAATAGTTTCCAACGAACCTCAGCCTCTCCGCCGATCTAGTAGGGTTCCTCACCCACCTGAGAGATACTTCGGTTTCTTTATGACAGTGGGAGCGAGGATTGCATCATGAGATGATGACCCAACTAGTTTCGAGCTGGCCATCAGGAGTGGGACTCTATAAGAATGGCTGGATGCTTATCGATCTGAGATGGAATCCTTATACACCAACAAAATATGGACTTTGGTTGCTTTATCTGAAGGGTTAAATCCCCATCAGGAGCAAGTATATCTTGAGAAGATTACTTGGTGTACATGGAAAAGTTGAGACTTTCAAAGCTAGACTTGTTAAAGGTTTGCATCATTGACCAGGTATGGATTATGACGAAACCTTTTCTAAGGAGCTATGCTTAAGTCCATCCAGATCCTACTTGCCACGGCTACATACCATGATACGATATCTGGCGGTTGGGTGTCATGACTGCTTTTCTAAATGATGTTTTAGAAATGAGCGTCTATAAGTACACAGCCAGAGGGCTTCGTAGACAGTGGGAGCAGCAGAAACGTGTGCAAGATGTTTTATGTGATAAAGCAGGCATCGCGGAGTTGGAACATCTGTTTTGATGTGGTAGTCAAAGAGTTGGACTTCATCAAAATGGTAGATGAACCTTGTATATACAAAAAGGTAGTAGGGAGTATGGTGGTGATCCTCGTAGAGTACGTGGATGACATACTCTTGATAGGGAAGGAGTTTCCTATGCTACGCTCGGTCAATCTCCACTTATCACAAGGATTCTCCATATAGGATCAAAATGATACCTCCTAAATCCTGGGTTTTGGATCTATGAGATAGATCTAATTGGATGTTAGGATTCTCACTAGTTGTAGTGAGATGGTATCAATCGATCCTGGGGAGAATCACTGGAAAGGTTCCAGGGAGATAAGGACGACTGAATGTCAGTCGCAGGCATTGTCTTTATCCTCAGTGGAGGGACGGTATGTTGGAAGAGTTCCAAGCTAGATACCGTGACATACTAGACGATTAAAGGCAAGATATATCGTTACCAAAGATGCTACCAAAGAGGCAGTCTGGATAGATATATAAGTTCATGAGATGAACTTCGTTCCTACCATTGTGTGACAATGGAGTTGTGGCTTTAGCCAAGGAACTACCGTCCCATCAGAAATCCAGATATAATTCTTAGGCAGTATCACCTGATCATGGAGATGGTTGATCTCCGGGGAGATCGAGGTTAGGAGAGTAGACACAGAGGACAACAGCGCGGATCCACTCACAAAGGCCTTTTTCCCAGTAGAGATTTTTATGGGATGGTTGAGTATGAGATACTTCAACCGCAGCTAATTATTGGGTATGTGATACCACAACAGATGGCCCTAGTGCAAGTGGGAGAATGTTAGTTATATGTATGTCCTAGAGGCCATTGCTGTACATACGATGTATATTGTAATGGATGCTTGGACATATATAGGGAGGACTTTCTTGCTCGACATGATAGTATGCTATCTGGTTGTACTTTATCTTAACATGTACTCTGATTGTCTCTATGTTACATGTTGATAAAGCCCTTAGGATATGTACTCGACTACTGGGACTGTGATGAGATCATACTAGTGGGGCCACGGTAGTCGACGAGTACATCCTATAACTTTTCCTAGTCGAGGGTGTATCGAGACAGGGCATCGATACACCAGAGTAGACTAGCGTATACGCATCTTGACCCATATGATGGGCGATGGATGATCCTATATCCATCGGTGTTTGACATCAAGGATGGTGTATGGGTGCTCAGTGGAGACTGGGTACACTGGACGGACTCGCCGAGAACTCCCAGATGGTATTATACCTCACATCAGATGGCAGTTCTCCGGTGACACTGGTACAGAGTAGTCTGTTGACCCGAGATCGTCATAGAGTCTTGTGTGATTCCCACTGTGCTTTGATTTCCATCATACCACGTCCAAGAGGGCGTGCAAAAAGGTGGCTTTTGGGTACAGTCCCGAATCACATGGAGGCAATGAGCGATAGGAGGGGATTCGTCTCTCCCGGTATAGGGAGTTGATGTTGTGCAGTGTTCGATTGTCTATAACCGGAAATCCCTAGACAGGGTTGCTGAGATTTACTGGTAAGTGTTATCAGTAGGTTCTCGAACTGTTATAGACCTCATATTGACACGACTTATCGAGCTACTGGGGTCTGACGTTTACCACCCCTAGGCGAGATATGCAACATATCAGACGAACTGACCGGACTGTACGGTAGTGTTACTGGTTGGATTCACGGGAGAATGTACAGGCTTGCTTGTTGATCTTCTGAGCGCTCAATACCTGGGTAGCTGTTACGTTTAGCTGACTGCTTGCAGCTTGTTGGTGTTTGATATGATCATCACCTACTGCCGGCGTATTGACGATTCTTTAGAGTCCTACACAGAGGTTTCTTGGCTCAGGCAAAACGGAGTAGGAGCACATATGTGATATGTGCGGGACCGAGGATAATGCGATATGTGATACCGTATTCTATTCTCGCGATATTTGATATCAGCCGGGTCATCGGATCAAGTGTTGATTCGATGAATCGGTACGGATAAATATTAGTCGGTTATATGCGATATAGCCGGATTGTCGGATCAAGTGTTGATTCGGTAATTTAATGTATAATAATATATATGATATATTAAATTACATTAACTAATATTAGCTCACTAAAAGATTCTTTTTCTCACTCGGGTAATACATTGATATATATGCGATATATGTTAATTGTATTATTTTATTTGGTTACAATAAATATTATATATGTGATATATAATATTGTAACATGATATGATAACTAATGCAACATGTTTTGTGGAGTTTAAACATGATTAGGGTTTGGATTAGGGTTAAGTCTTCTAGTTGATTCTAGAAGCTTTTCATTTTGTCATGATAAAGATATTTGTTTGTGACTCATCTTTAACCTAACCCAAACCCTAACCCTTGTTAATTCTCTACATGAGTTTGCTTGACCATGGTTGCATTATTCATCATATTAATTCTTTTTCTATTCATCACAAAAGGAATTCAATTATTATTCATCTTCTTCTTCCTTCATTCTTTCATGAAAAAGCTTTCTAGATTTTTTCCAAGTGATGAATAAATGTGAGAAAAAGATAAATAAAGAGAGCAAAAATCCTACTTCATCATCCTCATCTTCCCTTGCCATTTAGATGAGGGTGTTCACATCATTTCATGAGTGTTAGCTTGTGTTAACGAAACTTCAAGGTAGATCATCTTAGTATCGAAGATCGGAAGCAAAGGTTGCATCTTTCTCTTCGTGGAATCTCTCGAGAGTCCGGAACCCGATGATCGCAGCGAAGGGACCACAACACGGAGCATATGAAGTGAAGGACCGGATCTACAAAGGTTGTAATCCCTATCACTTAGTGTTAAAGTTGTTAACATGTTAGTTTTCGCCTAATCTCTAGTTTAAAGATCCGTATTCGGGTTGTTCGGCACGGCTAAATTTTTAATCGGGCATGGTTGATGCCTCGTAGACCCTTGTGCGCGTGCCTAGCAACCCTACAGTATCTAGTCAACTCCATCAATCAAAACTAGTATTTGTATAAATAGTAAAACTTAGTGAGACTTGTAGTTGCGAGATTTGAGCAATGGGTTTTATGTTCGCTTTTTTGGGTTGATGTCTTGCTTTATCCATTATCTTTTGTGTTGATCTTCGCCGTTAGGCGTCGTATACTTGTTTTATTACTTGCGTGGTTGTGAATTCGCCGATTGGCGAAGAGCTAGCTCCCGCTTGTGGATGCCTTTATTATTATCCTGTATTTGTGGTTTTGGATCAAAATATACAGAGAAGCTGCTACCTAAATTTTTAAAAGACGAAAAATGTTTTTTTTCAACTAATAAAACTCACTTACATTTTTCATGTTCCTTTACTTATGCATTTTAGAAAACGTTGTTTTCATCATACCTTTATTTTCAAACTTCACCTTTTATTACCTTTAAAAAGGGTTTAGAATTCTGGGTTTCAGCTTACTTGAATTACGCTACGTCTTTAGACGTTGCGTGATTTAAGTGCCGGTCATGAGCTAATATTACGGGTCGCGACATCCGTTGGATGGAGTGTCACGACCCGAAATTTAGTTCGTGACCGGCACTTAAATCACGCCACGTCTAAAGGCGTAACGTAAATTAAGTAAGCCGAAGCCTAGAAACCTAAACCTTTTAAAGAAAATAAAAGAGGTGACGTTTTGAAGTAAAGGTATGATAAAATCAAATGTTTCTTAAATGCATAAAAAAGGGAACATGAAAAATGCAAGTGGATTTTATTCGTTGAAAAACATGTTTCGTCTTTTAAAAATTTGGGCAGCACCTCCTTTGTATACTTTGATCCAAAACCACACATATATAACAACAATAAAGGCATCCCCAAGCGGGAGCTAGCTTTTCGCCAATCGGCGAAATCATAACCACGCAAGACAGAATATAAGTATACGACGCCCAACTGCGAAGATCCACACAAAAGGATAAAGAATAAAGTAAGATATCAACCCACCAAGCGAACATATAACCCATGGCTCTAAGTCTCTCAACTACAAGTCTTGCTAAGTCTTACTACATATACAAATACTAGTTTCTGATCGATGGAATTAACTAGATACAACAGGAATAATAAATACAAGAGGGGTACGAACCAACATGTACCACCTACCAAAGAAAATCACCCGAATGCAGGATGTGTGCCAGCGATACCGCTACTGATCTATGCGGTCAACCTGAAAGAACTGTGGCACAACGGGGGTGAGTTGCCAACTCATGAGTAGAACACATCATCAGGTAGAAATCGAATAAAACAACGATTCCTAGGTCAACTATATCATAAAGGTAATACTATGATATCTAGGGTGACCGCATCTGCATATGGCTAACATCTACATGTCCTTCAATGACACAAAAACATCATGCATGTAAATATCATGAAAGCATATGCATGTAAATATCATGAAAGCATATGCATGTAAATATGAGGATATCAATCAACGTGTGTCCATCAACGACACATCAAATCATGGAACCTGAGTGTCCAACCTCGACACTCGAAACATCATGAAAACCCGTGTCCAACATCGACACGTAAATCCTCATATCTCGGGCTCCGTCAGCCCGGATCGGCCCATATCAATATCTCGGGCTCCGTCGGTCCGGATCGGCCCGTATCATCTCACGACTCCGGTCGGTATCCTCCGGATAACTGTCGTGACCAAATACTATCACCGGTGGGTAGTAGTCCCTCTTCCAGGCTCATCGTCTACACCACGAAAATCATTTCTTGCCCTGGGGTACCATACCAGGTCTACCATGTACCCGCAGACGGTGCCTACCGCTCCTCGAATTGGGTTTCACATGCCAATCTCAGAACCGAGAAAACACATGGTGGATGTCTCGAAATATCATACCAAGAGAAACGGGTTTTTTTAAAACAATACATACCTTCTTTTGAAATATAACCACGGTTCTCAAATCCAGAATCTCATGAAAACAGCATCTCAACGCATATAATCGTAAAGCATAATGTAAGAAAACATATAACAGAAATGTGAGCATATCCGTATATCATGCAACATGGAACAGTGATGTGAGCATATCAGTATATCATGCGACATATCATAATGACGTGAGCATAGCAAATATATCATGCAACATAGTATAATGATGTGGCAATTCTACTGTGTAAGTGACATAGTAATTATCGATGATGAAAGTGTGTGAGCCGACAAATCTGTGTAAGTGTAATATACGCATCATCGATAATGGTGTACGTGTAATAGCACAGGTATATATAATACAACGAGAATAACATAAGTGTAGTATAAGGTACATCGTACACGAAATGCTATCAGGTATACGTATCTACAATATCCGAGTCGGTGAATCTATCAATCGACATCAAGCCTCACAACATCACGTACGGTATAATCCATCGTACGGCAGTCTCTAGTCAGGGGTATGAATCAATCATCAAGTAAAACTCATCACGTACGGTATCCGTCGTACAGCGGCATTAAACCATTAGGGATCTTATCAACCTATATGACAATGAGGGTACGGACCTAACGTCTCGTACGACATATCACTCACGATTCACAACATTATATATATATACCTATATCCCAGGTCATTTCCGTATCAATCTCATATCATGGGACCGGCAAAGGTATCAATTATCTCATATCGACTCGCATCCGTAGAACGGCATATCAAACCAAGTCATCATATCTCATCGTATACTCTTTTCATCACATCAATATCTCACATCAAGTCATCTTACATATATATTTATTTATAGATCTCATGTCATGCTACCCTAAATATCATACTTATCCTCGTGCACCACCTATATTTATATATCGTGATTCACATTTACGTTTCACATCCTTATATATATCTTCGAGAAAGCCTTATCAATCATATCATTTCATACTAAACCTTTAATCACATCCGTGGGTTCCTAGTATAGGTTTCTCCGACCATATTCATAAGTTTCTAACATGGTTTCCTTAACCATATTCTATATATATAAATATATATATCGGCTTCCATCAATGTTTGCGGGGGTGCTATACGCCATCCACCCGACTTCCCCCGTAGATATAAATCTACTCACCTGCGGATCTTCTTGTTCAGCCGTAGTCGATGTGCTTCGTCGTCTCGGAATCCGCACTAAGGTACCTACAATCAATACACAATCGCAATGCTATTAAAATCAATTCCGAAAACCATTACGGCACATTGATCGCCTATAGGTTAGAACCCATAGCCTACGCATGAAAAACCAACCAAATAACCCTCGTCCATTGACGTACAAACGCCCAACGACGGAATCCAAACTCAAATCTAAAAACCAAGTTTCAGAAATCTCATATCATAAATCATCAACTAAGGAAAACACCTCCAGATTTTGCCCCAGGTACAATTAGCCAATTTTGTATATGTGGAGGGTCTAATCTAAAGATAAAGGAACCACAGACCAAGCACGAGGCCATTCCATCGCACCAAGGCCGCAAATTACGGCCAAAACAAGATAATTGGCAGCCAGAACTTGGAGTGGGAGTCTCAGGTTTTGGGATTAGCTTCTAGATTGCCTGCTCATCTCTCTGTAATCGCTATATATATTTTTTAGGTCCTCCGGGTCACTCCAGATTCCCATGTACTCTCAAAATCTATCAAATAACCGATATCGGGATATTCTAACCTCATGTTTTGGTGCTAATGTATGGTCTTGGTCAGTAAAACACTACTAGGGGTTATGTGAACACCCACTACAGATAATAAGTCCACATAATCACCCAACCCTTCTCTTGAATTTTCCAAACATCACATACCCTAACCAAAACACATTCTAAACTAAACTATGGTGAAAGAAACTAAAAATAAGCTAAATGAAAAGAATTATACCTCATGGATGTAACTTAAGCATAAACCATTGCTTCCCAAAGTCTCCAAAATCCAAATTTGCAAGGTCCAATGTGTTGAGGATGAAGTGGGGATCATTTTTAATGAAAAGGGTGTAGGGTTTTGGTGAAGAAATGGAGATGATACTTGGAGGTGGAGGTGGAGGGAGATGAGGATGAAGGAGGTGAAGGAAAAACAATGGGGGATGAAGGAGATGGGCAGCCCCCCCTCTCTCTTTTATTCTTACCCTCATTCTCTCTCATGCCATGCCACATGTCATGATGTGGTCCCCCCTCTCTCTCTCCTCAATAATACACTTTCTTTTCTTTTCTTAAAACCAACTATCAACAAACACCAATGAAACAACATACAACCAAAATGCAACATGTCATGGTGCATTAACCATGGAAAAATGTAGAAACACGGATTTGGTTTAATCACGATTAGTAGTGCACTAATCAATTTTTATTCAAACTGCATATAATTAATTATAAAAATGTCAAATCCAATAAATATATATTTAAATGAATAAAACATTTTAATCTCCAATTATTCCACAATTACTGGTATATATTTATAGCATTTTACGAAAACCCCAAATTCGCAAATTGGGTATTTTTCGCGAAATATATTATTTTAATATTAAATTCCAAAAATAATAATTTATATTTTCTGAAATGTTACAATCATCCCCCCTTAAATAAATTCGGTCCCCGAATTTAAATTTAAACCCTCAAATACTAAAACATTTCAATAATCAGTTCAAATCATGGGGCTCCAAAATCATGGAAAATATAGAAATACCACAGCGCATCGTGTGCGCCTGAAAACTAGTACAAAGCTCAAAATCGAACTCCGTCAAGCGTCACACAAATCATCGGAGTTAGAATGGAGATACAGATCTCGAAATCCACTCCTGAAATCCAATATGCACTAGTCAAATACTATAATACGTGTATAGTACGCATCCTTGGAAAAACCTTCAAAAACTGAATAAAACACATGCAAAATCTTTTCTGAATCTCCGCATGATGCGTAATTCACGGCACAAGTGACGGACACTCATTTGTAATGTAATAAATATATCTATATATGTTTTGCTCAAATATACGTTCCACCGTTTTGAAATATCCCAAAAGGTTTTCCTTTATAAACGTTCGTGTCGCTCACGGACACGTAAGAAATAGCGAGTCTATAGCTCCTTTTTGAAAACCTCTTGGTAAACTTTTAATGCATGCAAAGTACTCAGGTACTGTCCTCAGATCAGTCCTGTTCGGCTACTATTTAACATAGTGGCCATCATGAAAACCTAGTGCTCAAGAGCAAAATCAGCCCCTAAAAGGCGTATCCAAGAATCACGTGCGTCTGGTGTGCACGGAAATCAAATCCAAATACAAGTGCCACAAAATGCATGAAAGCAAAACTAAGTGCAACGGGTGTGCACGAAAGCATCTGTCCAGTGCAACGGGTGTGCCCGACAACAACCTCTAGTGCATCTATTGTGCACAAAAATCTCAAATTAACATGTATGAATGAAAATCACAATCGAGTGCATCCGGTGAGCACAAAAATCACATCTCATATCATGCGCCCAACATGCGCGAAAATCCAAATCAAGTGCATCCGCCGTGCACAAATGAAATCTAAATCAAGTGCATCCGACATGAATGAAGAAATCTGAATCAGGTGCATCTGATGCACACAAAATCCAATACCAAGCGCCTAATATGCGCAAAAATCCAACCCAAGCGCGTCAGGTCCATAAAAAGCATCTAGTGCAGTAGCATGCATGAAAACGAACGTCAAGTGCAAACACGCACAAAAACACAACTCTGGTAACACAAATGCTCAAAGACATAAATTGGGTGTAACCAAGGTACGGAGTATAAATCCGGTGCATCCAATGCACGAAATAAGAATCCGGTGAATCCAGTGCACGAAATACGAATCCGGTACATCCAGTGCATGAAATACAAATCCGGTGCAACAAATGAATGGCGTAAAAATCTAGTGCAACAAATGGAAAAAATACAAATCGGGTGCAACAAGTGCACGGAAACACATCCATAACTCAAATGTGTATAAAAACAACACCAAGCGTACCAGGATGTATAAAATCATAAACGTGTGCAACTGCGTGCACAAAACACGTATCAACGTACTGCAAGCATATGTAAGCTATACCGAGCGCAAAAATCAAATCGAGTGTGTACCACATGCATAAAATCAAATCAACTATATGAAATCTACGAAATCATAAATACGTGCAGCCAAGGCACAAAATCGACATCAAGTGCAATAGATATGCACAAATCATAAACCAACATAACGGTGTATAAAGAACATCTCAAGTGCAACCACTATGCACAATATGTAAATACCCAGTAGGTGCAGCCATGGTGCACGAAAATAATATCATGAAACTCAATCATCAAAACTCAAATCCAAGTGATATAAGCGTGATACTCGGATCACAAACACAAATCGCAACAAATGACATTGAGGTACACCTCCTACAATGTCAAAAAATGTCGGTGCGCCCAAACTGGCAGAGCAAGAACATCCGCTTGCCTCCAGCTCACAGTTTGGCGTCCTCTGTCTCTGGGTCCTCATTAATCTGCAGATTGCCAATCTCGCAATCCATCAGCTCGTCGGCCCGGTTAGGTGTTCTAACGGAAATGATTCTGCTCCGGCACTCCTCTGGTCATCTCTCGGCTAATTAGCATGACCACTCGTAAAGCAGCACGTCACTGGCGTCGGCCTCCGGCCCTCTGAATACACATGACACAACTGATCCTCGGTGCAACTCTAATCGCAGCAGTGTCCTGGAAGGAACCTGCTCAAGGTCTCTTCCGATCTCGCCTATGCCGAAGTATATAGAGGCTGGTACTCTTACCTAATCTTCTCTCATTTTTTGGACATCTGCGTTCTGAGCACAGCATTTCCTCAGGAACCGGCCGTATCCCAACGCCTCTGTATGCATATCCGATCTCTAATCTCAACGGCGAGTAACAGCAGCTCGTTAACATCTTGCACGGACCTCTTGTTCCACTCGTCTTTATTATCGTCCACTTCTACGTCCCATCATGCTATCTGCCTACTGCAATTGTTCATGGCTACAGTCAATCCGGAGTCTCTCACACGGACTCGAAGTTACGAACTCGGTATCTTCATCACTCTGTAGAAGATATCTAGCCGAACACGTTCTTGGGAACTCGTCCCAATCATCGAACGAACACTCTATATTCGTCCGTTCTTGATCAACTCACAACGCATCTGGGTGAGGCCCTCTATCCGAAACTGGTCAACTTACTGATCTCCTATCGGATCATCCAACGAACAACGTCATCTCTGGGTCGATCTACTATAGATTTGAGTAAAATTCTCTACACTGGACATCTTCAACTCAACTGGGCCTGCGTCGGCGCATCAAATCAGACGAATCATCTCAGTCGCTCAACTCTACTCAAGATAGACTAGCCATCCACTGTCGCTTCTCTGCCTGAAAGCTCCATCGATCTCAGCTCATAAGCTCTGGAAGCGACATTCCATCAATCTCAGCAACAGCTGGGTCATCTGTCTACAAGGTAGACGACATCACAACTCAGAAGTAGGCTGTACATCAACAGCCCTCTCACAATCCGGCAGCCTCTATCAGTGGTCCGATCATACGGTGCAAAACCGAACACTCGCCTCAAATGAGAGGTCACAACACAAACACTAAATCGATATGTTCCCATGTCACCAGAAAACAAGATGGTCAGTCCTCTTCCATGACGAGCTCGCCCTGACCGCATCTCTAGCAGCAGCTCAATCTGCGCTCAAACTATGGTGATAGGAACCTCAAGCATGTATCGATGAAAACAGATCAAGGAATGAAAGGAATCAACAGATCCAGAATGAATACATGATCATAAGGAGAAACGGAATCAGTGAGAGTATGATCACGGAAACGAATAGAATCAAGGATCTCAAATGGATATATGATCAAGGGAACGAAGAGAATCACAAGTCTCAAGATATGTACATCCTAAGGTTTCTTAAGTGGAGTATCGTATCATAAATATGCCACGGAACATACGTACGATACGTCACTCTACACAAGCCTATGTAACGAAAGTTCGGGTCTAATACCCCCCTGTTCAAGTCTAAGTTCCGTAAGGTCAAGCCTAGGTTGCGAAATAGATTACGCCCCAGACTCCACATAGTCAAACCTAGAATCGAACCAAGGTTAAATCTAGCACTCTGATACCAACTTTGTCACGACTCGAAATTTAGTTCGTGACCGGCACTTAAATCACGCTACGTCTAAAGGCGTAACGTAAATTAAGTAAGCCGAAGCCCATAAATCTAAACATTTTAAAGAAAATAAAAAAGGTGAAGTTTTGAAATAAAGGCATGATGAAATCAAATGTTTCTTAAATGCATAAAAAAGGGAACATGAAAAATGCAAGTGGATTTTATTCGTTGAAAAACATGTTTCGTCTTTTAAAAATTTGGGCATCACCTCCTTTGTATATTTTGATCCAAAACTACATATACATAACAACAATAAAAGCATCCCCAAGCGAGAGCTAGCTTTTCGCCAATCGGCGGAATCACAACCACGCAAGACGTAGTATAAGTATACGACGCTCAACGGCGAAGATCCACACAAAAGGATAAAGAATAAAGCAAGATATCAATCCACCAAGCGAACATATAACCCATCGCTCTAAGTCTCGCAACAACAAGTCTTACTACATATACAAATACTAGTTTCTGATTGATAGAGTTAACTAGATACAACAGGAATAATAAATACAAGAGGGGTACGATTCAACATGTACCACCTACCAAAGAAAATCATCCGAATGCAGGATGTGTGCCAGCGATGCTGCTACTGATCCATGCGGTCAACCTGCAAGAACTGTGGCACAACGGGGGTGAGTTGACAATTCATGAGTTGAAAACATCATCAGATAGAAATCGAATAAAACAACGATTCCTAGGTCAACTATATCATAAAGGTAATACTATGATATCTAGGGTGACCACATCTGTATATGGATAACATCTACATGTCCCTCAATGACACAACAACATCATGCATGTAAATATCATGAAAGCATATGCATGTAAATATCATGAAAGCATATGCATGTAAATATGAGGATATCAATCAACGTGTGTCTATCAACGACACATCAAATCATGGAACCTGAGTGTCAAACCTCGACACTCGAAGCATCATGAAAACCCGTGTCCAACATCGACACGTAAATCCTCATATCTCGGGCTCCGTCAGTCCGGATCGGCCCATATCAATATCTCGGGCTCCGTCGGTCCGGATCGGCCCACAAGCTCCGTCAGTCCGGATCGGCCCGTATCATATCACGACTCCGGTCGGTATCCTCCGGATAACCGCTGAGTCCAAATACTATCACCGGTAGGTAGTAGTCCCTCTTCTAGGCTCATCGTCTACATCACGAAAATCGTTTCTTACCCCGGGGTACCATACCGGGTCCACCATGTACCCGCAGACGGTGCCTACCGCTCCTCGAATCGGGTTTCACATGCCAATCTCAGAACCGAGAAAACATAAGGTGGACGTCTCGAAATATCATATGAAGAGAAACATGTTTTTTTTAAAGCAATATATACCTTCTTTTGAAATATAACCACGGTTCTCAAATCTAGAATCTCATGAAAACAGTATCTCAATGCATATAATCGTAAAGCATGATGTATGCAAACATATAACAGAAATGTGAGCATATCCGTATATCATGCAACATGGAACAGTGATGTGAGCATATCAGTATATCATGCGACATATCATAATGACCTGAGCATAGAAAGTATATCATGCAACATAGCATAATGATGTGGCAATTCTACTGTGTAAGTGACATAGCAATCATCGATGATGAAAGTGTGTGAGCCGGCAAATCTGTGTAAGTGTAACATACGCATCATCGATAATGGTGTAGGTGTACTAGCACATGTATATATAATGCAATGAGAATAACATAAGCATAGCATAAGGTACATCGTACGCGAAATGCTATTAGGTATACGTATCTATAATATCCGAGTCAGTGAATCTATCAATCGGCATCCAGCCTCACAACATCACGTACGGTATAATCCATCGTACGACAGCCTCTAGTCAGGGGTATGGTGTAGGGTTCCTATGAACGACAACAAGGTTTCGGGAGGCATCGTCCATGCCATTCTCAAAATTTTGCCGTTTTAAAGAACCCTATACTAGAATCTTTAACTAGAGAATCATACGAAACAAAAAGTAAACTACTTTACTTCTAAGTGATAACAGAATACAACCTTTGTAGACCGGTCCTTCACTTCAATTGCTCCTTGTAGTGGTCCCTGTTGGAGATAGTGCCCTCATATTCAATTATTGGATCGCAGGTACGTGATTGCAATGATTGCGGAGGACCTATCCCGGTAGGACAGTCTTACTTGAAATGATAGTATGCTATCTGGTTTGCCTTTATCAGTCGTGTACATGTTCAGGTGACTGATTGCATGTCACACTTTGATAGAGCCCTTAGGATCTTGCTTTACTACCAACTGTATGATGGCGATCATATACGTGAGTGTTGGGTAGTTTATATGCATATCCTTAATTGTGGTCCCTAGTCGTGGGAGTTTCGAGACAGGGCATCGATACTCCGGAGTAGACTAGTGTATACAGTCGAGACCCCGACGAGAGGCGGTGGCCGGTCTCACAAGCCACTGGTGTCAGTTGGATCACCTAAGATGTATACAGGTGCTCATTAGGTTATGAGTACACCGGACAGGACTCGCCGGGAATCTGCTAGTTAGTACTATACCTATCGTCAGATAGCAGTTCCCTGGTGACATGTGTACAGGTTAGTTCATCGACCTGAGGTCGTCATTTGTCTCGTGTGAGTTCCCACTGTGCTTTGATTTCTACCCTACCACGGCTCAAAGGAGTCGTGCAAACAGGTAGCTTTTGGGTACAGTCCCGAGCCATATGGAGGCACGTGAGCGGATCGGCAGGGGATTCGTCTCTCCCGGTATTGGGGGCGAGGTCATGCTGTGTCTAGGAGAGCCATTACACAAATCCATGGCCATGGTAGGAGATTTACTGGTAGGTACTCCAGTAGTATCTCAGGGTGTATTTGGGCTTCACTCCGACACGACTTATACTGCTATTGGGGGTCTGACGTTACTAGCCCCCTAGACAGATATGCGATACTCATTGACGAACGGACCGGACTGTATATACATTGTCACTGTTAGGCTCAGTAGGGTTTTCGGAGGAGTTCGCTCATCGGTCTCCCTTGAATTCGCTCCTCGGCCACCCTTGAGGTCAGTCCATGGGCAGCCGTTACGCATAGCTAGTGCCGCTGACGGTTTGTGGTTAAACCCACTGCCAGGGTGCTGACGAGTCATTAGAGTCCCCCACAGGCAGTTTCCCAAGTTCGGGCGAAACGTTGTAGAGGCCGTATGGTTTTATGGCAGGGTTCGAAAAATGCACGTGCGTTTACGCACGTGTCGATTTTCGGACAGATGATACTGGTCGGCTTTGGTTTAAGCCGGATCCGAGTATTATATTGGGTAGGTATAATATCTTTGTCTCAGTTGCATTTATATTCGGTCGTAATATAAATGCGGGTATATTTATACAGTTTCGGGGTTATCCTGAAAGTCGTTTCAGGATCACTTTTGGAAGTTGCCAGTTTCCAGTTTTCTATCAGCCGTCTTTTAACATTTGGTTAAAGACGGATTTATCTTTTCTACAGATGCGGTGAGTCAGTGTTCTAGAATATTCTAGATGAGGTGACTAGGCTTATTGGTGTAGGGTTTTCATTGGTTGCATTTATTAAAGGGTGACTAGGTTTAGTGAGTCATGCTTTGTATTAATGCATTCTTGTTTTGCTTAAGATATTTTGAGTGAGAAGCTTCATACCTTATGGTCACCACTTGCTCCTACGGTCACCTCCCTCTTCTATATTAGTGCACACCCCTCTCTCTCCTCATACTCTCTCTCACTTGATAGTTTTTCATGGTTGGAAAAAAGATTATGATAGATTTGGGGTGTATGGAATCCACAGCTCATTTCATTCCATCACCCAATTCCCTCGGCAACTTCATTAACCGATCGTCCACGGATTTGGACGAAGTGAGACAAAGTCATCTACTCATTCTCTACATCATTCTTGGTCGTCTCTTTTAGCAAACTTGACGATCGAGTTGCCTCGAGTCAGAGGCGGGAGCCCGTTTAAAGAACCGATCATGTGGTGCCACCTCGACGAAGGAATCGGAGATCGACGAGATCGGAGCAGCCGCAACGGAGCGTGGGATGATGGTTGAAGAACGAAGGACTCGGATCGTTCGGTATAACATTCCTACACTCTTTACAGAATGTTAGTTTAGCAATAATGGCAGATCCGGGTTAAAGTATACGATAGCGCCAAGTTTAAAAGTTTTTGTTCCGCATTTGGCGTCTGTAGACTGCCGGGGCGCTAGCGTAGACTTACAGTGGTATCAGAGCCTAACCATTTTGCTATTCTAACTTATGCTAACGTGTTTAAAACATCGATCCGACCGAAAATCGAAAAACACAAAATCCTAGCTCGACAGTTCTGTTAATTTTAAATGGTTTCAAAATCTATTTCTGCATGTCTTAAAAATCCGTGCAGGGAATTCTAAGAGCCACGACAAAATTTGGGGTCGTGATCCCTCCAAGCAGCCGCGGAAGGGCGGCCAAACCCATGGTTTGGCCGCGCAACCGCGGCCACGTGGGGAGCACGTGCTCCCAAATTTTGTCAGTAGGTTCTTCTCAGGATTTTGTGATTTTTTGTATATTCAATTTTGGCCCAGATTTTGTTACTGTTCACCAGTAAGCAGTGGGGCCCACTTTTTGAAATTTGGTCTTTGGTCGATCGAAATTTAAACACGTTAGTTTACAGTGCTTACATTATATATCCGACCGGGAATGTCATTTGATCGGTAAACAGCGTTTAATCGCTATAGTTCTTTAAGACGGGTTTGTGAACGTGACATTCGCGTTGATGTTCTGTGTTGTGCTGTGATGTTGCGGATTTGTCGTGGTGGATAGCAGTGTGCAATGGTAGTACAGTTTGAGTTTATTTGTACATTTGATATTGCGGGGCGAGCGTCCAACTTGTGGACTGCCGTCACTGCCTGCTGTATAATATTCTTTTTGGGGCACGACCAGGTTGCGGTCGATGTACCTATTGTACTATTTTTCATTACTGTACTAGGTTTTGCCCCGAGACGGAGTGCACGGATAGCCGGGTTCTGAGAAGCAACGGGTCCGCATCTCATGGCTTTGGGAGGCAGAGGGGCCCCACTTCAGAATTGGCATACTATTCGCCGCACTCGTAGGGGGTACAGGTTGACCCAAGGAGGGGTGCTCAATTTACCGGATTCCGTGAAGTGCCGGGTGTTCCATTCACTATGCTGTGGGGACTACCTCGCTTCAGGTTTTGGCGGGTAACTTGCCGCGCCCGTAGGGGTCTAGGTTTCATTGCACAGGCTATCCACACGACAGGGGAACGTCGAGTTTCAGCAGCGGCTCTGTGAAACTCGGGGATCCCAGATTATCTGTATTGTTCTGTGATGCTTATTACTTTTCTGTAATGTTGCATACTATCACGCCTGGAGCGATTATGTATATTGGTTTATATACTATTAGATGTTGTATATGTTTTACACCCGCGCTAGTCCAGTCCCCGCTCTGTCGTTAGTTAAGTAACCTAACGGGTTATGACGGGACCCAGTGACGAATGCGGATGGCATATACGTATATTTTATTTTCGTTCTTTTCTGGTGTGATTGAATGATGGGACTGCGTTGATTCTGATCAACACAAAGTAAAACAAACCTATTTGCAGTTGTTGGAACTAATTTAAAAAGTGTTATTGCAAAGACGTTTCCTTTTGTTATGCATAGAGGTATTCAGTGGAATATCCTGCACCTCATTCGACGAGGCAAGGGCCGATATCCCTTCACCAGGACCGACCCCTTGGACAGAAGTTTGCGTCAGGGTAATAACTTCACTATAGTCGATTACAAGTTGCTTTGCATAGCGGTATTCAGTGGAATATCCTGCACCTCATTCCACGAGGAAAGAGCCGAGATCCCTTTACCGGGAGTGACCTCTTTAGCAAAAGGTTTTCGCTACTATATTTTAAAAAGCTATCAGGTTCCTTCAGCGATATCAAGTTCACTACGCTAAAGGTTTTTCGCCAAAAACCAGCCGTAGCCCTCCGTCATTTCATATGAATGGTCAGTAGTATTCAAGCTATGTTGGTCTAGCCCTTAGCTAGGACATAGTGATTGGTAGCTGCTGGGGTGTTCACATGTTGCATAGATAGATGAGTTGGTTTGGGACAGTCGTACAGCCTTGTTGGCCCTTAGTCAAGGGCGAGTACGGGTGGGTTCAAATTAACAAGATAATGATGGGAAGAACTTGACATGTGACTTATGGTGGGGTGGCCTTTAGTCACGATCATAAGAGCATGGGGAAAAAACTATATCAGGAGTTTCTAAAGAAACTAAAACTTGCCAAGTATGCGCATACCATCTGGAGTATGAGTAACGTGGATGCATTCCATCACGTTATCATGCGATGAGAGTTGGATCCTGATTCCCACTAATGAGTTGGTTTACTCTTCGGGTGATCCCGATTGATTCTTCTTTAGGTTTGGAGGAGAATTGGACAGGACAGTGGGAGGTTTCCGGATTAGATAAAATGATGACCATTCTGATCTAGGTTAGAGTGCACGCAGAGTGTTTCTTTTCTCTCTCTCTCTCTTTGGCAGCGACCTTTGACCGACCCTAGACTATGACTCAGTGACCAGGTTGACCGAACCTTCTTAAAATACTGGCTTTTGGATTGTCTGAGTTGCATAAGTCATTGCCACTCCTTCTTTTACCCTTTGAATTTCTCAGAACACCCGTATTACTACGGATATCCACTTCCATTGGATAGAGCCATCGTATGGTTATATACGAACTCGAAGGGACTTCTTCGAGGATGGATCCAGGTTCAGGAGAAATAAAATTGGTTTATTCAGTTGTCTTTTATTATCACCTTCTCTCAGGTTGCGAGAGCTCCTTGGTTTAGGAGAGTACACCTATTACGCTTATTGGATAGTCTTATTCCAAACCATAGGCTGGTGCCGAAAGGTAGGGAATGAAGAAAACCAATTAGCCTAAGTAGGGTGTGCAGAAGGTAATATGTAAAGACAAAATAAAGGGATTAGAAAGAGGGCAAAGTAAATTGCGACTGATATCATTCACGACCAAAACCGCGTACTTCATCGCCGCTCCTATTTCACCTTTAAAAGAATAAGGTATTATTCAGTAGTCTTTTATCATCACCTTCTCTCAGTTGCGAGTACTCCTTGGTTTAGGAGGGTACACCTATTATGCTTACTGGATAGTCTTCTTCCAAACCATAGGCTGGTGCCGAACGGTAGGGAAGGAAGAAAACCAGTTAGCCTGACGATGGTGTACAGAAGGTAACGACTAAAGACAAATAAAGGGGATTTGGAGAGATGGCAATAAAATATACGGTTGAAGTCATGAATTGGATTATGGAAGAGGCATTGCTATGAATACCAGGATACCCCTACGAAACATTTTCATGTTTCAGTGCATTGTTAAAGGAAAAACTGTTTTTCCGATTAGACACTTACTCCAAGGGTATGTATTTACCAGGTTTCATTCTCATATCTGTATGGTTTTACAGATGATGAGTGGGAGTAAGATATTAGGAATAAGGTGATCATCCTCATTATATCGGAATTCGTTGTAATTGGTGATATTTGAGGAAATCGCCAGGGTACAGTTTTCCACCTACAACGCACAGGTTTTGAGTTGTTCAACTCAGCGGACTTATACAGAGTATTGTATGTTGTCCAGTGTCCATCAGGACAAAGGGGTAGGTCCTCGTACTATGTTCTGTTTACTTATAACTTCTCTAGTAATTAGACGAGTGTTTCATAGAAATACAAGGTCTAAGTTTTGAGAAGTTGTGGGTATAAGAATAAAGTAGAGAACCAGGTATCACAAGTATCGGGATTCTTCAAAGAGATCGAAGATGTAGATTCTTGTGATTGGTATTCAGATGATAGTGATGGTTTTGAGAAACGTGTTTCTCTTTCAGGTTACTCATAATTGGATGGATTCCTAAGTTGAGTAATGCTGATTAGCCTTTTTCCATTAAATTGATATGCACTGGAGACAACTGCATGGTTTGAATATGGTTCCAATTAAATTAGTGCCAAAGTTTCTGTATTGGATATAGAATGGATCGTACCTTAAAAGATATTAAGGTACGGGGAGTTGTCCAGCTTATGATTAAAACCAGATTCTGGATAACTCAGGGCACGTTTCTGTAATGGCTGTTTGTGGGTTGACCCTGGCTATGACGAGGGTTGATATTCTACCATTTGGAAGATCAATAGTGATATTGTTCTTGACTCGCCACAGTTTTAGTAAAAATGGATCTTTTTCAGAAAACAGTAGTGGGAGTATGGTAGAACTGGAAGTGATTCCAGAACCGCGAACGATTACGGAAAATTTAATAGGACCTATACATTCAATCAGGTTTGACATTCCAATAGCCACTCCGCAGGTATGGTAGGTAACCTCAGACGCCCGAGAGGTACTTCGGTAGCCTCACAGACGGTGACAGAGAGGTTCTTATCTACCAAGACTTGACACTACTGTTGTTCCATGATATGAGACCCGGTAGGAGGGTTGTCGTAGTCAGTGGGAGCAACGGAAGCAATAGTGGGCAAGATGCTTATATCTATTTATAGACTTGAGCAGTTTTAGCGGAGATAGATCATCTAATTTTGATGTGACAGTCATGGGTTTGACTTCAATCAGAATAGGGGATGGATCAGTTAAGAAGGTAGTAGGGTGTGATGTCATGGTATCTGGATGACATACACAGAGTAGGAAGTAAAATTCCTATACTACGATCGGTTGTACTGTGGTCGTCACACAGTTGTTTCTCCAGACAGGATATGGATATAATATTTGACATTCTGGTTTCTAGATCTATGGTTTTAGATCTGGATTTGGGTAGTTTCCCAATGTGGGTACTTTGACAGATATTCTAATGGTTTTTGGAATAGTTGACTCCTAGCATGGTGATGTACCTGCAGGTGATGGAGTCACCCTCTCTAAAGGTGTCTTACAGACTAAAGGGGAGAGGGATGTGCATGATTGGCAGATCACTTGCTTAGGCAATTGAGTCAATCGTGAGATGTCAAGTACCACACCAGATGTTGTTTTTGCACTAGATGCAATAAGTTTGTATTAATCCAATCCTGGAGAAACATAAGGAAGCAGTTTTAGAACGTAAGTACACGTTCTACGGATTTGATGACGGCAGCCTCCTTCGGGAGACGGTTATCATTCCAAGCTTCAAAGGTGACGTGGATGACAGAGTGACTGTCAGAGTTTTAGTTTTTCCCTCTGACGAAGAGGGACAGTATTATGGACAGGTGGTCCAAGAGGATACTGTGGGAAGCAAGGTGCCTGATACTGATTAGGTTCAGTGATCGATTCAGTCTAAGAAGTTTGGATATGGAGTTCATTTATGAACTAAGGTCCCATCAGATATCCAGACATGTTCTAAGACAGGTATTACTCAATTCGGGAGATGGTTTTCTCCGCGAACTTGAGATTAAGAGAGATATAGAAAGAAACTTCTAGGCGGATCCACTCACTGAGGCTATTTCTCGAACACAATAGTTTTTCAAACGGGCTTTGTGAAACAGATTAGTAGAGGAGTTGGGTGTTGGTTTCACACGGGCTGTGAGTAGTCGACATCGCAATATTAGCCTTGAGTGCAAGTGGGAGATTGTTGGAGATAGTGCCCTCATAGTCAATTATTGGATCGCAGGTACGTGATTGCAATGATTGCGGAGGACCTATCCCGGTAGGACAGTCTTACTTGAAATGATAGTATGCTATCTGGTTTGCCTTTATCAGTCGTGTACATGTTCAGGTGACTGATTGCATGTTACACTTTGATAGAGCCCTTAGGATCTTGCTTTACTACCAACTGTATGATGGCGATCATATACGTGAGAGTTGGGTAGTTTATATGCATATCCTTAATTGTGGTCCCTAGTCGTGGGAGTTTCGAGACAGGGCATCGATACTCCGGAGTAGACTAGTGTATACAGTCGAGACCCCGACGAGGGGCGGTGACCGGTCTCACAAGCCACTGGTGTCAGTTGGATCACCTAAGATGTATACAGGTGCTCATTAGGTTATGAGTACACCGGACAGGACTCGCCGGGAATCTGCTAGTTAGTACTATACCTATCGTCAGATAGCAGTTCCCTGGTGACATGTGTACAGGTTAGTTCATCGACCTGAGGTCGTCATTTGTCTCGTGTGAGTTCCCACTGTGCTTTGATTTCTACCCTACCACGGCTCAAAGGAGTCGTGCAAACAGGTAGCTTTTGGGTACAGTCCCGAGCCATATGGAGGCACGTGAGCGGATCGGCAGGGGATTCGTCTCTCCCGGTATTGGGGGCGAGGTCGTGCTGTGTCTAGGAGAGCCATTACACAAATCCATGGCCATGGTAGGAGATTTACTGGTAGGTACTCCAGTAGTATCTCATGGTGTATTTGGGCTTCACTCCGACACGACTTATACTGCTATTGGGGGTCTGACGTTACTAGCCCCCTAGACAGATATGCGATACTCATTGACGAACGGACCGGACTGTATATACATTGTCACTGTTAGGCTCAGTAGGGTTTTCGGAGGAGTTCGCTCATCGGTCTCCCATGAGTTCGCTCCTCGGCCACCCTTGAGGTCAGTCCATGGGCAGCCGTTACGCATAGCTAGTGCCGCTGACGGTTTGTGGTTAAACCCACTGCCAGGGTGCTGACGAGTCATTAGAGTCCCCCACAAGCAGTTTCCCAAGTTCGGGCGAAACGTTGTAGAGGCCGTATGGTTTTATGGCAGGGTTCGGAAAATGCACGTGCGTTTACGCACGTGTCGATTTTCGGACAGATGATACTGGTCGGCTTTGGTTTAAGCCGGATCCGAGTATTATATTGGGTAGGTATAATATCTTTGTCTCAGTTGCATTTATATTCGGTCGTAATATAAATGCGGGTATATTTATACAGTTTCGGGGTTATCCTGAAAGTCGTTTCAGGATCACTTTTGGAAGTTTCCAGTTTTCTATCAGCCGTCTTTTAACATTTGGTTAAAGACGGATTTATCTTTTCTACAGATGCGGTGAGTCAGTGTTCTAGAATATTCTAGATGAGGTGACTAGGCTTATTGGTGTAGGGTTTTCATTGGTTGCATTTATTAAAGGGTGACTAGGTTTAGTGAGTCATGCTTTGTATTAATGCATTCTTGTTTTGCTTAAGATATTTTGAGTGAGAAGCTTCATACCTTATGGTCACCACTTGCTCCTACGGTCACCTCCCTCTTCTATATTAGTGCACACCCCTCTCTCTCCTCATACTCTCTCTCACTTGATAGTTTTTCATGGTTGGAAAAAAGATTATGATAGATTTGGGGTGTATGGAATCCACAGCTCATTTCATTCCATCACCCAATTCCCTCGGCAACTTCATTAACCGATCGTCCATGGATTTGGACGAAGTGAGACAAAGTCATCTACTCATTCTCTACATCATTCTTGGTCGTCTCTTTTAGCAAACTTGACGATCGAGTTGCCTCGAGTCAGAGGCGGGAGCCCGTTTAAAGAACCGATCATGTGGTGCCACCTCGACGAAGGAATCGGAGATCGACGAGATCGGAGCAGCCGCAACGGAGCGTGGGATGATGGTTGAAGAAAGAAGGACTCAGATCGTTCGGTATAACATTCCTACACTCTTTACAGAATGTTAGTTTAGCAATAATGGCAGATCCGGGTTAAAGTATACGATAGCGCCAAGTTTAAAAGTTTTTGTTCCGCATTTGGCGTCTGTAGACTGCCGGGGGGCAAGCGTAGACTTACAGTCCCTTCGTATATATAATATATATCCATTCATTTATTATATATCTCATATATAATATATATCCATTCGTCTCAGAATCCACAGTGATCACATCACAGAGCAGCAGAAGAAATATATGAAATATTGGATATACTAGGAGATCCGTGTTTTATTTTGAGCCTTTATAAAACACATATTCCACGGTCGTGATGAATAGACAAACTCACATCCTTAGACCCCTACGAGAGTGGCAAGCAAACCTACCAATTCTAGAGTTAGGAGACCCGGACTCGACTCCTCGAGTTGGTCTCCCACTGGACTCTAGAACCTGGTTACTTGTGCTCCCCTCCTTGGGTCTATCCTAATGCGGAAAAGAAAATAATATACAACAATGGTGACATCATCCTCAACCCGGAAGTGCCCCAATAAAAGAATATTACATACAATGAATTTTACATGAATGAAAGTAAAAACTCTCATCTCACATAAAACCCCGGCTATTCAAAACACGACGATCCAATATAACACATCACAGCAACAAATAACATCATATGTCATCAACGTAAGTAAATATGTGTGTCACAATTGTTGTTGACATATAGCAACGAAAACGGTGATACCCCGTATATTACACTTACGGTCGCAGAAAAGAAAATGTCAAACTACAACATTTGGAATCCATAATAACCTTAGACATCATAAACTCTAAATATCTCATACTTTGGAGTTCATGCCTAACTATATGAATTCCACATATTGTATCACATTCCAGAAATTGCTAGACGATATTAAACATTCCGATCGAATCAACAAATACCCAAAATTACCCAAAAAGCTCAACACTTGAGCGTAATTCAAAAGGTCCCAGAACATGCCACAGCTCCTATGAACCAGCCGTAGAAGGGTCAACCAATGCCTCACATGTGGCACCGCTGAACTACCACAAACACTAGGGTTCAGTGGCAGTTCTGACGGTCACATAATCGAGTTAGGCTTTCGTTCTTCTAGAGGGTCCATAGAACCGCTTGCATGATTTTCTGAAAGTTTTAAATTAGGGAAAAATCCAACACTTGGAAAATTTTCCGGCGAGGGTTAAAATGGGTATTTGATATCCGTTCGAACTTTTTAACACCGTCTAAAGTAACCCGAAAAACTGCTATAATTACGACTACGAAACACTCCGAGTTGCCTTTATAGTAAATTAACATCTCATGTAAATTTGGAAAAAACAAACAAAACCTGAAACACCAAAACCCAGACCCTGGAACACTGAAAAAATTTGAACCCCAGAAACCTCCATGGGGCCGGCCTGCTCGGTTTTTACCCCCATGTGCTCGGCCAAATTCCGAGCAATTGGGTTAAAATTTCACCAGTGTTCATGTAAAATCTCATATAACATTCTGCAGCTGTTTGAAAAATTTTTAGAACGCAGGTTTTGATGTTTCAAGTTTCGGAGTAGTTTCGGTTTCGTAATCCTACACAATCCGTCTAATTCTCTAGCTAGGCTCTGATACCAATATAGGGTTCCTATGAACGACAACAAGGTTTCTGGAGGCATCGTCCACGCCATTTTCAAAATTTTGCCGTTTTAAAGAACCCTATACTAGAATCTTTAACTAGAGAATCATACGAAACAAAAAGTAAACCACTTTATTTCTAAGTGATAACGGAATACAACCTTTGTAGACCGGTCCTTCACTTCAATTGCTCCTTGTAGTGGTCCCTTCGCTGCGATCATGGAACTCCCGGACTCTTCCATGGCTTCTCAAGGTGAAAGGAACGATCTTGCTTGAAGTCTTCGAGGCCGAAGATGATCTACGTCGAGGAGACACTAACCCAAGCTATTACTTCACTAATGAGAGATTAGTGAAGCTAATACCCTATACTAAAGTGCTAATCTAGTAGAGGATGATGAAGTAGGATTTTTGCTCACTTTAGAATTGATTTTCTCACTAATATTTCTCACTTGATCAAAAACTAGAGGGCTCTTGAGCTTTGAGGAAGAAGATGAAGAGAGATAATGTTGTGAGAGTGAATGGCAACCATGGGTGAGAAAATATCTAATATTACTCATGTAGAGACTTAACCATGAGTTAAAATAATGGTCGGGTTAACAAATATCTAGTGTAAGACAAAACTAGTGGACTAAGTCAATGGATCTCAAAGCTTCATGAAGCTTCATGCCATGTGACAAATTTCCAACTAATAATTGAATTACAATAAATAAATAAACCCTACATTATCTTTATCATGGTGTAAGTTTCATACACCCATGTTGCATGTATCATCAACCATGGCACAAAATAAAACACAATTAATATATATCACATATATATTAAGTGTGCACATGTGAGAAAAATAAATGCTTAAGTGAGCTAATATTAGTTAATGTAAACTAGTATATCAAATATACAATTATATATTAAATCATTAAATCAACACTTGATTTAATAATCCGGTTATATCTCATATGACCGACTAATATTATTTGTATCAACTTATCGGATCAACACTTGATTCGATAACCCGACTATATCTCATATAACCGACCGATACTGTATCGACTTATCGAATCCACATTTGATTCGATAATCCGGCTATATCTCATATAACCGATCGACACATAATATCACGAGAATAGAATACGGTATCACATACTCGTATTAATCTTGGTCCCGCACATATCACATATGTGCTCCTACTTCATTTTGCCCAATCCAGTGAAACCTTTGTGTAGGACTCTAAAGACTCGCCAATACTCTGGTAGTAGGTGATGATCACATCAAGCACCCATAAGCTGTCAGCGGTACTAGATGGACGTAACGGCTACCCGGGTATTGAACGATCAGAAGATCAGCAAGCAAGCCCGCTCTAACTCCTGCAAAAGCCTATCAGTAACACTACCGTACAGTCCGGTCTCTTCGTCTGATATGTCGCATATCCAGTATAGGGGTGGTAAACGTCAGACCCCAATAACCGAAAAGTCGTGCCGATGTGAGGCTCATAACGGGTTGAGAAACTACTGATAACACTTATAGTAAATCTCCGTAGTAGCCCTGGCCAGGTACTTCCTGTTATGGCCAATCGAGCATAGCGCAACATCAACCCCCAATACCGGGAGGGTCGAATCCCCTCCATTCGCTCATTGCCTCCATGTGATTCGGGACTGTACCCAAAAGCCACCGTTTTGCACGTTCTTTTGAACGTGGTAAGGTAGAAATCAAAGCACAGTGGGAATTACACAAGACTCTATGACGATCTCAGGTCTATAGACTAACCTGTACCAGTGTCACCGGAGAACTGCTATCTGACGATAGGTATAATACCGACTAGGAGTTCTCGGCGAGTCCGTTCAGTATACCCAGTCTTCACTAAGCACCCGTATACCATCTTTGTTGTCAAACACCAATGGATGTGGGATCATCCATCGCCCATCATATGGGTCAAGATGTGTATATGCTAGTTTACTCCGGAATATCGATGCCCTGTCTCGATACACCCTCGACTAGGAACAATTTTAGGGTGTACTTGCGGACTACCCTTGGCCCCACTAGTATGATCTCCATCATAGTCCTGGTAGTCAAGTACACAACCTAAGGGCTTTATCAACATGTGAGAGAAAGACATCATCACATATACAAGTCAACATGTTAAGATAAAGAGCAACCAGATAGCATACTATCATGTCGAGCAAGAAAGTCCTCTCTATATATATCCAAGCATCCACTATAATATACATCACATGTACAATAATGGCCTCTAGGGCATACATATAACTAACATATGAATCAATCATCAAGTAAAACTCATCACGTACGGTATCCGTCGTACGGCGGCATTAAACCATTAGGGATCCTATCAACCTATATGACAATGAGGGCACGGACCTAACGTCTCGTATAATATATCACTCATGATTCACAACATTATACACACACACACACACACCCTAATATTCCAGGTCACATCCGTATCAATCTCCTATCATGGGATCGGCAAAGGTATCAATTATCTCATATCGACTCGCATCCGTATAACGACATATCATACCAAGTCATCATATCTCATCGTATACTCTTTTCATCACATCAATATCTCACATCAAGTCATCTTAGATATACATTTATTTATAGATCTCATGTCATTCTACCCTAAATCTCATACTTATCCTCGTGCACGACCTATATTTATATATTGTGATTCACATTTACGTTTTACATCCTTATATATATCTTCGAGACACCCTGATCAATCATATCATTTCATACTAAACCTTTAATCACATCCGTGGGTTCCTAGTATAGGTTTCTCCGACCATATTCATAAGTTTCTAATATGGTTTCCTTATATATATATATATCGGCTTCCATCAAAGTTTGCAGGGGTGCTATACATCATCCAACTGACTTCTCCCATAGATATAAATCTACTCACCTGCGGATCTTCTTGTTCAGCCATAGTCGATGTGCTTCGTCGTCTCGGAATCCATGCGAAGATACCTACAATCAATACACAATCGCAATGCTATTAAAATCAATTTCGAAAACCATTACGGCATACGGATCGCCTATAGATTAGAACCCATAGCCTACGTATGCAAAACCAACCAAATAACCCTCGTCCGTTGACATACAAACGCCCAACGACGGAATCCAAACACAAATCTAAAAACCAAGTTTCAGAAATCGCATATCACAAATCAGCAACTAAGGAAAACACCTCCAGATTTTGCCCCAGGTACAATTAGCCAATTTTGCATATATGGAGGGTCTAATTTAAAGATAAAGGAACCACAGACCAAGCATGAGGCCATTCCATCGCACCAAGGCCGCAAATTGCGGCCAAAAAAAGATAATTGGTGGCCAGAACCTGGAGTAGGAGTCTCAGGTTTTGGGATTAGCTTCTAGGTTTCCTGCTCATCTCTCTGTAATCGTTATATATATTTTTCAGGTCCTCCGGGTCACTCCAGATTCCCATATACTCTCAAAATCTGTCAAATAACCGATATCGGGAAATTCTAACTTCGTGTTTTGGTGCTAATCTATGTTCTTGGCTAGTAAAACACCACTAAGGGTTAAGTAAACACCCACTACAGACAATAAGTCCACATAATCACCCAACCCTTCTCTTGAATTTTCCAAACATCACATACCCTAACCAAAACACATTCTAAACTAAACTAAAGTGCATGAAACTAAAACTAAGCTAAATTAAAGGAATTATACCTCATAGATGTAACTTAAGCAAAATCTTTAGCTTCCCAAAGTCTCCAAAATCCAAACTTGCAAGGTCCAATGTGTTGAGGATGAAGTGGGAATCATTTTTAATGAAGAGGGTATAGGGTTTTGGTGAAGAAATGGAGATGATACTTGGAGGTGGAGGTGGAGTGAGATGAGGATGAAGGAGGTGAAGGGAAAACAATGGGGGATGAAGGAGATGGGCATCCCCCCTCTCTTATTATCACCCTCACACTCTCTCATGCCATACCTCATGTCATGATGTGGTCCCCTGTCTCTCTCTCCTCAATAATACACTTTCTTTTCTTTTCTGAAAACCAACTATCAACAAACACCAATTAGACAACATGCAACCAAAATGCAATATGTCATGGTGCACTAACCATGGAAAAATGTAGAAACACGGATTTGGCGTAATCACGATTAGTAGTGCACTAATCAATTTTTATTCAAACTGCATATAATTAATTATAAAAATGCCAAATCCAATAAATATATATTTAAATAAATAAATCATTTTAATCTCTAATTATTTCACAATTATTGGTATATATTTATAGCATTTTACGAAAACCCCAAATTCCCAAATCGGGTAGTTTTCGCGAAATATATTATTTTAATATTAAATTCCAAAAATAATATTTTATATTTTCTGAAATGTTACAATCTTCCCCCCTTAAATAAATTCGGTCTCCGAATTTAAATTTAAACCCCCAAATAATAAAACAGTTCAATAATCAGTTCAAATCACGGGGCTCCGAAATCACGGAAAATATAGAAATACCACAGCGCATCGTGTGCGCCTGAAAACGAGTACAAAACTCAAAATCGAACTCCGTCAAGCATCACGCGAATCATCGGATTTGCACGCAAATAATCGGAGTTACAATGAAGATACAGATCTCGAAATCCACTACTGAAATCCAATATGCACTAGTCAAATACTATAATACGTGTATAGTACGCATCCTTGGAAAAACCTTCAAAAACTGAACAAAACACATGCAGAATCTTTTCTGAATCGCCGTGTGATGCGTAATTCACGGCACAAGTGATGGACGCTCATTTGTAAAGTAATAAATATATCTATATATGTTTTGCTCAAATATACGTTCCGCCGTTTTGAAATATCCCAAAAGGTTTCCTTTATAAACGTTCGTGTCGCTCGCGGACACGTAAAAAATAGCGAGACTATAGCTCCTTTTTGAAAACCTCTTGGTAAACTTTTAATGCATGCAAAGTACTCAGGTACTGTCCTCAGATCAGTCCTGTTTGGCTACTATTTAACATAGTGGCCATCATGAAAACCCAGTGCTCAAGAGCAAAATCAGCCCCAAAAGGCGTATCCAAGAATTACGTGCGTCTGGTGCGCACAGAAATCAAATCCAAATACAAGTGCCACAAAATGCACGAAACCAAAACTAAGTGCAACGGGTGTGCACGAAAGCATCTGTCCAGTGCAACGGGTGTGCACGACAACAACCTCTAGTGCATCTATTGTGCCCGAAAATCTCAACCCAGTGCAACTAACATGCACGAATGAAAATCACAATCGAGTGCATCCAGTGAGCACAAAAATCACATCTCATATCATGCGCCCAACATGCGCGAAAATCCAAATCAAGTGCATCCGTCATGCACAAATGAAATCTAAATCAAGTGCATCCGACAAGCACGAATGAAATCTGAATTAAATACATCTGATGCACACAAAATCCAATACCAAGCGCCTAATATGCGCAAAAATCCAACCCAAGCGCGTCAGGTCCGTAAAAAGCATCTAGTGCAGTAGCATGCACGAAAACGAACGTAAGGTGAAAACGCGCACAAAAACACAAATCTGGTAATACAAATGCTCAAAGACATAAATGGGTTGTAACCAAGGTACGAAATATAAATCCGGTGAATCCAATGCACGAAATACGAATCCGGTGCATCCAGTGCATGAAATACAAATCTGGTGCATCCAGTGCACGAAATGCAAATCTGGTGCAACAAATGCACGGCGTAAAAATCTAGTGCAACAAATGCACAAAATACAAATCGGGTGCAACAAGTGCACGTAAATGCATCCATAACTCAAATACATATAAAAACAACACCAAGCATACCAGGGTGTATAAAATCATAAACGTGTGCAACTGCATGCACAAAATACGTATCAATGCACTGCAAGCATATGTAAGCTATACCGAGCGCAAAAATCAAATCGAGTGCGTACCACATGCACAAAATCAAATCAACTGTATGAAATCCACGAAATCATAAACATGTGCAGCCAAGGCACAAAATCGACATCAAGTGCAATAGATATGCACAAATCATAAACCAACACAACGGTGTATAAAGCACATCTCAAGTGCAACCACTATGCACAAAATGTAAATACCCAGAAGGTGCAGTCATGGTGCACGAAAATAATATCATGAAACTTAATAATCAAAACTCAAATCCAAGCGATATAAGCGTGATACTCGGATCACAAACGCAAATCGCAACAAATGACATTGAGGTACACCTCCTACAATGTCGAAAAATGTCGGTGCGCCCAAACTGGCTGATCAAGAACATCTGCTGTCCTCCCGCTCACGGTCTGGCGTCCTCTGTCTCTGGGTCATCATTACTCTGCGGATTACCAATCTCGCAATCCATCGGCTCGTCGACCCGGTCAGGTGTACTAACGGAAATGATTCCGCTCTGGCACTCCTCTGGTCATCTCTCGGCCAATTAGCATGACCACTCGTAAAGCAGCACGTCACTGGCGTCGGCCTCCGGCCCTCTGAATACACGTGACACAACCGATCCTCATTGCAACTCTTATCGCAGCACTGTCCTAGAAGGAACCTGCTCAAGGTCTCTTCCGATCTCGCCTATGCCGAAATATACGGAGGCTGGTACTCTTACCTAATCTTCTCTCGTTTTCTGGACATCTGCATTCTGAGCACAACATTTCCTCGGGGACTGGCCGTATCCCAACACCTCTGTATACATATCCGATCTCTAATCTCAACGGGGAGTAACAACAGCTCGTTAACATCTCGCACGAACCTCTTCTTCCACTCGTCTTTATTATCGTCCACTTCGACGTCCCGTCATGCTATCTGCATACTGCATTTGTTCACTGCTACAGTCAATCCGGAGTCTCTCACACGGACTCAAAGTTATGAACTCGGTATCTTCATCACTCTGTAGAAGATATCTTGCCGAACACGTCCTTGGGAACTCGTCCCAATCATCGAAGGAACACTCTATATTCGTCTGTTCTCGATCAACTCACAACGCATCTGGGTAAGGTCCTGTTCATCACAGAATATTGCATTTTATACCGCCCATTCTTATGCTCGTTTGTTTATAGGTAGGTGCTTTTAATCCGTGTTTGCTACATGTTTACAGAATACAGGTTTCCGGTACAAATACTGCAAATCAACACTAAAACTCCACAGTTACGTCAAAATACAGAACATCTGTCACAGACAGATAAAAGCCGGGTTTCCGTCATCCGCATCCGTCTAAAACCGCTTACCAGTTCAAAAGTGCAGGACGAAAACAGTCGTCATTTCTGGTCAAGCGTGGGGCCCGGTAAAGATATTCAAAGATGCGTGGGGCCCACTGAAGATATTCAAAGATGTGTGGGACCCGAGGGAGTAGAATTTCAAAAGTGTTGAAAAGTGTAGCCAACAATATTGACTTCTGGAACCTGAGGAAATCGTGGAAAGATATTGCAATTCTGTACATAGATAACAACACAGAACAAGAAACCAGGCATACTCACCAAAATACGCAGCCCAACTCACCAAGAGAGCCGCGCTTACGCGGCCAAAAGGGGGTTTTGGCCGCGCAAGCGCCGCAGGTTGGGGCCCACTCCCTGCCGAATTTCAGGGGCACTTTTGGTACTTCAAATGTGGACTGCTGGATGCCCTAAAACCCCATTTCCTTGCCTATAAATACAGCAGACCTGAGCTTAACCAAAGGAGCCATTTTAGAGCAATTTTTTGGAGCTTTTCTTTATTCTTAATTTTTGTTGTTTTGTTCTTCTTCTTCCTCTCCTTCATTCTTTCTCCATTAAATTGTAGTGAGAGCTTTTGAGTGGAAGATTAATGAAGATGAGGGTTCTTTATCTTTCTTGTTAGTTTGCTCCCCCTTGAGATTTCTGCTTTCTCTTGCTCATTCAATCTCTTCATTGAGGTTGAATGGTTAAGAGTTAGTTATTGATCTCAAGGGTCGTATTTTCTCACGGACTAGCACTTCATTTCACATGCGTTCTCTACCCTTCCCTTGATCTTGCAAGTTCTTCATTGAGCTTGCAAGTTTAAGGGTTGGCTATTGAGCACATGCTTGGCTTGGGTCCTAGTTCCGTATTCTTTTTATTACTCGCTTTTTATTACTTGTCTTTTTATTACTTGCATTTTATTTTCATGCACTTAAATTCATGCACTTAATACTTGTTCTTTTCTTTTCTTTGTTCTTTTCTTTTTGTTCTCTTTTGTTTATTTTGTGAATGTTGTAATTCTTGTTGTTAAGATAAAATACGGCATTGTAAGTTAACATTTCTTTGCCAATTCCTTTTCCCGTTATTTTCCATTTGAACTCCGCCTAAACGTTACACAAGCGCTCCGTTAGGCACCGTACCCTGACAAGGTAACGGTGATTCCTCACCACGACCGGTTGCGTTCGGTTTGGCCGGAGGCGAAGGCAAGAGACAAGAACGGAAGGACAAGGGTAAATAAGCCGGATTCCACGAATACCGCGCTTAAATCCCCTAATCCACGTTGTTGCCGATTTCTTAGCTTCAATTGGTCAAGACTCGGGTCAAAGGTTTTGAGTAAGGATTTCTTAGCTTACAATTTCGTATTTTCTTAACAACCTTATACTTGCAGATAAACACATAGGTTAGTCTCAAACAAACACATACAGATTCTTTATTGACTCGTCTAAGACAAGAAGGTAAAATAACACCATCTCCCTGTGGACCGACCCGTGCTCACCGGCTAGCTGCAAAGCGACACCGTCCTGATCGCGGTTACACTTTAATTCTTTGAACATCCGACACGCCAAAAGCGTGCGATCAAATGGCGCCGTTGCCGGGGAGACGGTAGCGTATTTTCTTTCTTGTTATTCGGGTTAATATTCTTTGTGTATAAAAAAAAAATATTCTTTTTTTTTTGGACAATATTTTTGTGGGCAAGTGTGCAGATTTTTGCAGATTTGCAAACTGCAATTGTGGGAGCAAAGTGTACATTCAAGGTTAAGGTGATTACGAAGTACAGTGCCAAAGATCCGGGTAGTTTGACCCGCGCAAGCGAACTTTTCAAGCTTACCGGATTTGATTCAACGGGGGTTTCCTAACCCAAACTTAACGGTACGTATTTTACTAACACCTTCTTCTCAAATCCGACGCTTCCAATATACTATTCTTTGCAGGATTCTTTGCAAGTTCGCTAGCAAACGCTAAAAATTGACTAACCCGTATTTGTTGCAGCGCCGGGCTTAAACTAAAAAAAACGATTGTTTGATTCTTTATAGAATTTTTTTTTTGAATTGCGCATTGCATCAATTAATACGGACTTAAGGGCAAGCGAACCCCACAACATACGGTAAAGGATTTCATCACCTTTTCCGTGGCCCACAAATCACGAACTTGAGCATAACGTTTACCCGCACAAATTTAAAAGAAACTAGACTTTAAGCCTTAAGGACTTTGCGCTCACTAGGAGAAGTTAACTGTGTTTAGAACCTTGCTTAACGGTATATTGTTTACGGGGTGTCTAGGAAAGTGTTAACGGCGAAACCGCCAAAAGAGAAAGGGTTATTTAATTAAGGAACTTCGCGAAAGCGTTGGACAACCTCCCCTTATCTCTGCACTTACCTGGCCTCGTGATCAGTGTATTTTGACCCTGTTTCTCGACACAGTTTTACTTCGACAATCAAGTTCTGGAGCAGGTCTAGTTGACCTAGGTGAACCCTAGAACGACTAGGTGTATGGTATTTTTGTGTCGTGATTAATTTTGTCCATATTCTTTTTGTGTATATTTCATTCTTTTGCTAACAACTAACTAAAAAAAAAATCACATTCTTTTTCCTCTCCTTTTCTCTACCTTTCTTTCATTCTCTCTCTTCATATCATGGGTACCCCACCTCGCAAAACTCTTGCCGAACTTTGGTACCCACAACCAGACATAACTTCCTACGGTTCTTGCTTTGGCCGAACATCGAACGACCCCTCCATGCCAAAAATTTCAATGAGAGATCGGATAGCAGTGTCTAGGACAAACACTTGCACTCCTCACTCCACTTTGTATCAACCTTTTCAACCTCCCGCACCCGCTAATGTTGATACCCCTTCTGCAAGTCATCCTTTGTCCATCGCTGAACGTATTGAACAATCCCGTATCCGATCTTTCACTCTTTTCGCCACTACAAATTCTTGGGACCAACAAATCCATTCACCTTCTTATCCCAATGTTGATCCCGCTCCTGTCCAGCCATTCAATTCCTACCAGTCCTACCCAACTTTTACACCTTCCCTAGACATTGCTTCTACACCGCCTTTTGGGAGTTTTCAGTATCCAAACAACTTTGAATCTTTTACTGAAACCCCTTCACAACCAATGTCTAGTCTAAAACAGTCGTTGGAAGACTTTAGGGTAGCGTCAAGCCAACAGATGATGGATTTGAATGCGTCCATGGCCGCCCTCATGCAACCTAGTGACCCGGCAGCTAGTTTTCAACTAGCTCCATATTTTCCAAAGTATGATGAGGCGGCAGGACAGGCTGTGAATTTGAGTGGAGAGAGTGAGATATACCCCCTTCCGAATCAAACCTACACCCCACAAATTGAATCCCACAACTCCTGTATTGAAAGTCTATCAAGTGTCCCAAATGAATTATCAGTTGAAGATAGAATGTTTAATGAGTTGTGCGACTTTGTAGTGTTTGATTTACCCGATTGTGAAGGGACCTTGCCAAGTGAAACCATACCCAATCCTCTTGACCTCTACACCTCCACTCTAGAACCTGAATTGATTGATATCCATGCTTTTGTTGAGGTGTCTGAGAATATTGATTTTCACTTGATTGAGGATATTGACGCGGGGAATATTTTGGATGATGAACCCGTAGATTTGGCTGAGTTTGTCTCTTCAAATCATCATCCCGAGTCATTAAATGTTTTCTCCGAACCCCATATGCGTCTGGATTTTGAAGAGAAGTGCATGGATGTGCTTAACTTTGAGGAGAATTTTGAGGATATTTTTGAGGATGAAACAGTTCAAGATGATGAGTCGGATTTTGCAATTCATCCTGTTCCTTTCACTGACTGTGTACACCCTCCAGAACCTTTAACCGATAACCTTCCTCAACCACTTCCCTCCACCCTTTCCATCGTTCCGACCTTGTAAGAACCCGTATCACTTAGATTTCATTTGTCTGGTTTACCAAGTTCGGCGTACCCATGGTTTCTTACGAATCTTGAGGGATTCGATCCAATTTCTCGGCGAGTAAATATATTAGCACAATCACTTTTCACACATCGGTCATCACAAATTGTGCTAATCTATTTACTCCATTTGCACCCTCAAGTTCGTATTCCACTTCTTTTTCCCTTCCACCATTCTTCTTCTCATCTACCGAGACCGTATTCCACTTCTCTCCACAAGCGGTCTCGTGTAGTCTCCATTTCTTACCTTTCCGCATTCTTCCACCAGCCACTGCTTTATAGAGATAAAATCTTTGAATGGTTGGTGTTAACTTTTGGCCTGTGTAAGGCCTTGTATAGATGGATACTGTTCTTTCCCCCCTAATCCTAAATTTGAACGCTTAACAGTGGAAACACTGTTTCATTCAAGTTTGGGGGGGACATTTTTTGTATATATTTTTTGTTTTCCTTTTTGTATATAATTTGTTTTTAGGAAGCGCCGGCAATTTTGACCCTCTTGGTATAGCCTGACAGTGAGGGCACTGTCAAGTTTAAGTTTGGGGGTGTGCTCGGTAAGCTTTCTTCCTTCGCATTCATATGTATATTTTGCATCTGCATATTAAATCCATAAAATCCATAAAAATCTGAAAATTTTCTAAAAATATAAAAACTTTTTTTTGTCAAGTTAGCTTGTGGAAGAACTCTGATTCACATTCGACGGTTTTTGTTTGAAAAGATAGGAATAACTAAATCTTATGTTTAGATTTTGAAAACCTGAAAGATAACTCTCCTTTGAAGTTAACTATAGTTGATATACGTCTTTACATCATACTACACGTGTTGTGAGTCTTGGAAATTAGATGACAAGTCTTTTATGTTTAAAAACTTTTAAATAGATAAATGATTTTCTGAGGATCAAATAGGTTTGTTCTGAAATAAGTAATATATCAAGAATAGTTTATGAAGTAAGTGAATATGAAGGAATGTTATTGATACCTTAATTGGAACTAAGTCTGAAAAATAACCCATCTGAAAGCACGTGAGCGATTGGAATGATTACACACCGAACCCACTAAACACGTCTTTTATCCAAAAAATAATTGAACTACCGGTTATATCTCCGTTCGTATTGAATCATCATGTTTTTCACGCCAAACTGTCTTTTGTTTTTGGACCTAGGTAACTTGAGTAATTAAGTCCGCTAGGGTGTTTCTACACCTAATGCCCTAAAACCAACTGGTTTGGGTGCATTGGCCCAAAGCTCGCTAAGAAGCCTAGAAAGTCCAGTTTAAAACAAAGTCAAGCAAGTGTTCTCTCCGAGTTAAAATTCCTAACGGTTCTTTGTGTGAGAATAATCTTGATAAAAGACAGGCTTTTATAAAAATTTTAAGATGGGTATTTGAAGGTTTTATTCTATGATAAAGACTATTGCACGTTCACAGAGGTGTGTATGAAATGAAAACAAGAAAAAGGTGGAGTGAAAAATACGACTTAGTTTCCGTTAAGGAAGATAGAAATTCTGAAGTTAAAACCTTACTGGAAAACGAAACTTGAAAAATGCTTAACTCCTTATAAAACTTATGTGATCCTTTTAAAATTGTTATCTGGGCTTTATTGTACGACATGATGACTTTAATCGACCTTTCTGGAACTTAACGGCACTATTTGCACTACACGTAAAGACATATAAAACCTGTAGTTAAATAAGAAGCGAGGTGTGAAAACTAAAGGTTCGATAGTCTAGACTTAGGATAATAGATTTGTTATTTTCTGAAACAAAACTTTAGGGTTTGAATCATAGTTATTTTGCAAAACTAGCTTGACCGGATTTTGTGGGTGCAATCCGCTGAAAACCCTCAGGAGACAACACTCCTCCTACTAGGGACACCTAGAGGTTTAACGGCTTGTTGCACATGCTTAGTGCAATCGCGTTCCCTGCGAAAGTGCGGTTATCATTTTATTTTTATGAATAATTGGTTTTGCTCGGGACGAGCAAAAGATAAGTTTAGGGGTATTTGTTCATCACAGAATATTGCATTTTATACCGCCCATTCTTATGCTCGTTTCTTTATAGCTAGGTGCTTTTAATCCGTGTTTGCTACATGTTTACAGAATACAGGTTTCCGGTAAAAATACTGCAAATCAACACTAAAACTCCACAGTTACGTCAAAATACAGAACATCTGTCACAGACAGATAAAAGACGGGTTTCCGTCATCCGCATCCGTCTAAAACCGCTTACCAGTTCAAAAGTGCAGGACGAAAACAGTCGTCATTTTTGGTCAAGCGTGGGGCCCGGTAAAGATATTCAAAGATGCGTGGGGCCCACTGAAGATATTCAAAGATGTGTGGGACCCGAGGGAGTAGAATTTCAAAAGTGTTGAAAAGTGTAGCCAACAATATTGACTTCTGGAACCTGAGGAAATCGTGGAAAGATATTGCAATTCTGTACATAGATAACAACACAGAACAAGAAACCAGGCATACTCACCAAAATACGCAGCCCAACTCACCAAGAGAGCCGCGCTTACGCGGCCAAAAGGGGGTTTTGGCCGCGCAAGCGCCGCAGGTTGGGGCCCACTCCCTGCCGAATTTCAGGGGCACTTTTGGTACTTCAAATGTGGACTGCTGGATGCCCTAAAACCCCATTTCCTTGCCTATAAATACAGCAGACCTGAGCTTAACCAAAGGAGCCATTTTAGAGCAATTTTTTGGAGCTTTTCTTTATTCTTAATTTTTGTTGTTTTGTTCTTCTTCTTCCTCTCCTTCATTCTTTCTCCATTAAATTGTAGTGAGAGCTTTTGAGTGGAAGATTAATGAAGATGAGGGTTCTTTATCTTTCTTGTTAGTTTGCTCCCCCTTGAGATTTCTGCTTTCTCTTGCTCATTCAATCTCTTCATTGAGGTTGAATGGTTAAGAGTTAGTTATTGATCTCAAGGGTCGTATTTTCTCACGGACTAGCACTTCATTTCACATGCGTTCTCTACCCTTCCCTTGATCTTGCAAGTTCTTCATTGAGCTTGCAAGTTTAAGGGTTGGCTATTGAGCACATGCTTGGCTTGGGTCCTAGTTCCGTATTCTTTTTATTACTCGCTTTTTATTACTTGTCTTTTTATTACTTGCATTTTATTTTCATGCACTTAAATTCATGCACTTAATACTTGTTCTTTTCTTTTCTTTGTTCTTTTCTTTTTGTTCTCTTTTGTTTATTTTGTGAATGTTGTAATTCTTGTTGTTAAGATAAAATACGGCATTGTAAGTTAACATTTCTTTGCCAATTCCTTTTCCCGTTATTTTCCATTTGAACTCCGCCTAAACGTTACACAAGCGCTCCGTTAGGCACCGTACCCTGACAAGGTAACGGTGATTCCTCACCACGACCGGTTGCGTTCGGTTTGGCCGGAGGCAAAGGCAAGAGACAAGAACGGAAGGACAAGGGTAAATAAGCCGGATTCCACGAATACCGCGCTTAAATCCCCTAATCCACGTTGTTGCCGATTTCTTAGCTTCAATTGGTCAAGACTCGGCTCAAAGGTTTTGAGTAAGGATTTCTTAGCTTACAATTTCGTATTTTCTTAACAACCTTATACTTGCAGATAAACACATAGGTTAGTCTCAAACAAACACATACAGATTCTTTATTGACTCGTCTAAGACAAGAAGGTAAAATAACATCATCTCCCTGTGGACCGACCCGTGCTCACCGGCTAGCTGCAAAGCGACACCGTCCTGATCGCGGTTACACTTTAATTCTTTGAACATCCGACACGCCAAAAGCGTGCTATCAGGTCCTCTATCCAAAACTGGTCAACTTACTGATCTCCTATCAGATCATCCAACGAACAACGTCATCTCTGGGTCGATTTACTCTAGATCTGAATAAGATTCTCCACACTGGACATCTTCAACTCAACTGGGCCTGCGTCGGCGCATCAAATCAGACGAATCATCTCAGTCGCTCAACTCTACTCAAGATAGACTGGCTATCTACCATCGCATCTCTGCCTGAATGCTCTAGCGATCTCAGCTCATAAGCTCTGAAAGCGACATCCCATCAATCTCAGCAACAGCTGGGTCATCTGTCTACAAGGTAGACGACATCATAACTCAGAGGTAGGCTGTACATCAACAGCCCTCTCATAATCCGGCAGCCTCTATTAGTGGTTCGATCATACGGTGCAAAACCGAACACTCACCTCAAACGAGAGGTCACAACACAAACACTAAATCGATACGTTCCTATGTCACCAGAAAACATGATAGTCGGTCCTCGTCCATGACGATCTCGCCCTGACCGCATCACTAGCAGCAGCTCAATCTGTGCTCAAACCATGGTGACAGGAACCTCAAGCATGTATCGATGAAAACAGATCAAGGAATGAAAGTAATCAACAGATCCAGAATGGATACATGATCATAAGGAGAAACGGAATCAGTGAGAGTATGATCATGGAAACGAATAGAATCAAGGATTCCAAATGGTTGTATGATCAAGGGAACGAAGAGAATCACAAGTCTCAAGAAATGTACATCATGAGGTTTCTTAAGTGGATTATCGTATCATAAATATGCCATAGAATATACGTACGGTACGCCACTCTACTCAAGCTACCTATTCCATCAATCAGGGTCAGCCTATGTAACGAAAGTTTGGGTCTAATACCCCCGTGTTCTAGTCTAAGTTCCGAAATAAATTACGCCCCAGAATCCACATAGTCAAACCTAGACTCGAACCAAAGTTAAACCTAGCGCTCTGATAGCAACTTTGTCACGACCCAAAATTTAGTTCGTGACCGGCACTTAAATCACGCCACGTCTAAAGGCGTAACGTAAATTAAGTAAGCCGAAGCCCAGAAATCTAAACCTTTTAAAGAAAATAAAAGAGGTGAAGTTTTGAAATAAAGGTATGATGAAATCAAATGTTTCTTAAATGCATAAAAAAGGGAACATGAAAAATGCAAGTGGATTTTATGTAAGTCGATGTACAACACCCCACGACTTGCGGGGATGCGGAATAGTGAAAAACGATCTTGTTTTATGCGTAAACATCGACTAACCGAGAATCTTTACTTAAACAATAACTAACAAGAAACCATAGAAGAGTTAACTACTATGATAAGTGATTATACCTAAAGAACCGTGTCCTTCGTCTTTCCGTTCTCCACGTCCTCTCCGGCCTTCTCTATGTATTAGATGATCCACCCGAGAGCTTTACTACAAGCTTCACCTCTAACTTGAGGTAACTAGGTTTCTTAAATCGCTAATCTATGTAACCTAGGTGATATAAAGAATGGTTAAGGATTAAGTAGTCTATTCTAATCCTTGGTCTCAACACATGAGAGGGGAGGATTAGGGTTTGAAGAGGGAGAGCTTGAGGAGAGAGAAAGTGAGCAAGAGAATGAGATGAGATAATGATCTATCATAATATATATCAAGCATTATCATTTATCCAATAAAAGAAACTAAAGGATTAATAATCATGCTTCATAAATACAAGAGGGTGATTCATCTCCATGAGTCATTAAGCATTTATGATGCATTAATGACATGGATGAATCACTCAAATAACTCACTAATCTGATTTAATGCATATGCCACCTTAACCCCCAAGTCACCATCATCTAGAAGCTTCTCGCGTAATTACGAGAACGCCCCTCCTATCCGTGAAAACACGGAAAAACTTTAGACTGTATAAATCCAATAACCGGATACTAGAAACTGGCTTAAATCAAAGCCGGCTAGTAAAAACTGTCCGGATGTCGTACGTGCGTAAATACACGTATGCGTCCGAACCCTTGTCGTAAAACTATACGACCTATATATCGTTTCGCCTGGAGTAGGGAAACTCTCTGTGTGGGACTCTAGAGACTCAACTACTACGCTGGCAGTGGGTTTAACCACAGACCGCAAGCGGCACTAGCTGTACGTAACGGTCCCCAGGTAGATGTCGATAAGAAGGCCGATGAGGAAACCCATCCGAACTCCTACTGAGTCTGATATGACAATCTCTGTACAGTCCGGTCTGTTCGTCTAAGACTATCGCATATCGGGCCTAGGAGGGCGGCAAGCGTCAGTCCCCTAATAGCGGTATAAGTCATGTCGGAGCGAAGCCCATTACACCATGAGAAACTTTTGGAACCTACCAGCAAATCTCGCTTGCCCTGGCCAGGGACTTTGCGTAATGGCTCTCTGACACAGCGCGATATCAACTCCCAATACCGGGAGAGACGAATCTTGTCTAACTGCCACTGCTTCCAAGTGCTCGAGACTGCACCCAACTGCTACCTGTTTGCACGACTCCTTTAAGCCGTGGTAGGGTAGCAATCTAAGAACAGTGGGACACACTCGAGGCGAAGTAGCAGTGTCAAGTCTGCGGACTATGCTGTACTCATGTCACCTGGGAACTGTTCACTGACGACTGGTATAAAACTAACCAACAGTTCCCTGTGAGTCCTGTCCGGTGTACCCGTAACCTAACGGCACCTGCATACTATCTCCAGTACGACGTACTGACGGCTGTGGGACAGACCATCTCCCCAACTGGGATGAGAAGCGTACACACTAGTCTACTCCGGAGTATCGATACCCTGTCTCGATAATCCAACGACTAGGGACCTGAATAAGGATGTGCTTGTAGACTACCCAGCCCCCACTAGTGTGACTGCCATCACAACGCTCGTAGTCAAGCAAGATCCTAAGAGCTCTATCAATACGTATACTCACATATTAAGATAGAAAAACCAAGTAGCATACTACCATGTTTAGCAAGACTGTTATATACATGTGAATATCCCAAGCTTCCATTAAGTAATATACAAACTAGTATGATACAATAATGGCCCCTAGGGCATATACACTAACAATCTCCCACTTGCACTAGGGCCATGTACTGGCATATCGAAGACCGATGATCTCGAGTAGCATCTCGAACTGAATCTGAGGTAGGGCCTTTGTGAATGGATCAACAATGTTCTCTTCAGTAGAAACTCTCCGAACCTTGATCTCCCGATGATCAATGATCTCCCTGATCAGGTGATACCAGCTTAAGATGTGTCTGGACTTCTGATGGGACCTTGGTTCCTTCGCTAAAGCTATAGCTCTGTTGTTGTCGCAATACAGAGGTATTGGATCAACAATGGTAGGAACCACCTGAAGTTCTGTTAGGAACTTCTTCATCCAGACCGCTTCTTTTGCGGCATCGCAAGCAGCAATATACTCCGCTTCCATCGTCGAGTCAGCAACGGTGTCCTGCTTGGAACTCTTCCAGCACACCGCCCCTCCATTGAGGGTAAAGACATAACCTGACATGGACTTGGAATCGTCCTTATCACTCTGGAAGACGGAATCAGCATAGGCCTCCATCTTGATGTCTTTTCCGCCGTAAACCAAGAACATCTCCTTAGTCCTCCTCAGGTACATGAGAATGTTCTTTACTGCTATCCAGTGTTTCTCCCCTGGGTCTGACTGATACCGGCTTACCACGCTCAGTGCGTAAGCTACATCTGGTCTGGTGCACAACATCGCATACATTATAGAGCCTACCGCAGAAGCATAGGGTATAATAGACATGCGTTCCCTTTCCAAATCAGTCTTGGGAGACATCTCTTTGGATAGGGTGATTCCGTGACAAGCCGGTAGATTACCGCGTTTAGAATCTTCCATACTGAATCTTTTCAGTACAGTGTCGATATACCTGGACTGCGAAAGTCCCAACATCCTCTTGGATCTATCACGATAGATCCGGATCCCCAGAATGTAAGAGGCATCACCCAGGTCTTTCATGGAGAACCTGTGTGACAAGAATCCTTTGACAGATTGTAGCATAGGAATGTCATTTCCTATCAGTTGAATGCCATCCACGTACAAGACGAGGAATACGACAGTTCGTGCTACAACTTTACTATATATGCATGGTTCATCTGGATTTTTGATAAAGTCATATTCTTTGACTGTTTCATCAAAACAGATGTTCCAACTCCGCGATGCCTGCTTTAGTCTATAAATGGACTTAAGCAACTTGCATACTTTCAAGCTGCTCCCACTCTGATTGAAACCCTCTGGATGATCCATATAGACACACTCTTCTAAATTTCCATTCAGAAAAGCCGTCTTTACGTCCATCTGCCAGATTTCATAATCATGGAAGGCAGCAATAGCAAGAAGGACCCGAATGGATTTGAGCATAGCCACTGGAGAAAAAGTTTCATCATAGTCCAAACCAAGTCTTTGACGAAAACCCTTTGCAACAAGTCTAGCCTTATAGGTTTCCACCTGTCCATCTACACCAATCTTTTTCTTGAAGATCCATTTGCATCCTATGGGTTTTACCCCATCTGGAGCAAATTCCAAAGTCCATACTTTGTTGGTGTACATGGACTCCATTTCGGTCCGCATTGCATCTAGTCATCGTACCGAGTCGCCGCTCTGGATGGCCTGCTGGAAGCCAGTAGGTTCATCATCATCGATGATGAAATCCTCTCTATCCCCATCTATGAGAAAACCGTAGTATCTCTCAGGCGGATGAGACGGCCTACTACTCCTGCGGAGGGGTGCGGAAATGTCCTGTTCTTCTTGAACTACTTGTTCTACCACACTTTCAGTATTAGTTTGTGGTTCTGGAATTTCTTCCAGTTCTATTTCGCTCCCACTTGTTTCCTTTTCTAAAAACTGATGTTCTAGAAAATGGGCATTTCGAGAAACAAATACCTTTTGTTCCTCTGCGTAATAGAATAGATATCCCCTGGAGTTCTTTGGATATCCCACAAACTTATACTTTACTGATCGTGCCTCGAGCTTGTCTACATGCTGCTTTTTAACAAAAGCTAGACATCCCCAAATCTTTATATACTGAAGATGGGGTTTCTTCCCACTCCATATCTGATATGGCGTGGTAGGCACAGTCTTGGTAGGTACCATGTTCAAAAGATATGCCGCTGATTCTAGCGCATAACCCCAAAAAGATCGCGGTAACTCAGCATTACTCATCATGGAACGTACCATATCCAATAGGGTTCGATTCCGTCTCTCCGATACACCGTTATGCTGTGGAGTGTATGGAGGAGTAAGCTGAGAGAGAATTCCTTTCTCTTTTAGGTAACCTAGGAACTCGGCACTCAAGTATTCACCACCTCGATCAGATCTTAGTGTCTTGATACTTTTGCCGGTTTGGTTTTCTACTTCATTCTTAAACTCTTGGAATTTCTCAAAAGCCTCGGATTTATGTTTCATCAGATAAATGAATCCGTACCTTGAGTAATCATCCGTGAAAGTAATGAAATAGGAAAAACCACCTCTTGCATGTGTAGACATTGAACCACATACATCGCTGTGTATGAGTCCTAAGAGCTCGCTCGCTCTTACTCCATGTCCAGTAAATAGAGTTTTTGTCATCTTTCCTTTGAGACAAGATTGACAAGTGGCATAAGTTTGATATTCGAACGAGTCCAAATATCCTTCTCTATGTAACTTAGTCAACCTTCTCTCATTGATGTGACCCAGTCTACAATGCCATAAGCAAGCTTTATTTAAATCTGGAGACTTTCTTTTTAGTGTGTTCTGGACATTGAAAATTTGGAGTTGGTTTAAAACATATATACCGTTATCCAGTGTACCGGACCCAATCAAACCATGATTAAGGTGGTTATTTACAACATCACTTACAAACGTGAAATCATAACCTTTATTTGATAACAAGGAAACATATATGATATTACACGTCAAGCTGGGTACACAAAAACAGTTATGTAAAACCAAAAATGTGTCCACTCGTCAATCCCAGGTGATAATCCCCTACGGACACAGCTCCCACGCTAGCTCCGTTAGCAACCATTAGGGTCATATCACCATCCTTCAGTACTCTACGGTTTCTCAGTGCCTGCAATGAATTGCAGATATGAGATCCTGATCCGGTATCCAATACCCAGGAAGTAGAGTTGATTGACAGAAAATTCTCAATTATAAACACACCTGAAGTCGAAGCCACAGCATGCTTCGGTTCCTGGTTCTTGGCATTCTACGCCTTGCAATCCTTTTTCCAGTGCCCTTTCCTGTGACAATGGAAGCACTCATCCTGGGCCACTACCGGTACCGCAAACTTTTTCTTTCCCTTCCCTCCCACCTTACTTACACCTCCTCTAGGTTTGGTGGCAGCCTTCTTTTTCCTTCCTTTGGCCCTAGCCTTGGACCCGGACGAAGAAGCACCGCTAACAAACAGAGCGGGTGTTTCCCTTGCCTTCTGCAAGGTGCCCTCTGCACTCCTCAACATGTTAAGGAGTTCCGGAAGTTTAACTTCTTTTCTTTGAATGTTGAAGTTCAGAATAAACTGGGCGTAGGTGGAAGGAAGGGACTGGAGAATAAGGTCTGTATAGAGCTCATTATCCAAAGTCGTCCCAAGGTCTGCGAGCTCTTCTATGTAGCCAATCATCTTTAGGACATGTTCTCCTACCGATGATTCGACGGCCAACCTCGCTCGAAACAAGTTCTTAGAGGTCTCGTATCTTGCTATACAAGATTGCTGTCCATAAAGTTCCTTTGTATGGAGAAATATGGTATCTAGTTCCATATCCTCGTGCCTCCTCTGATGTTCATTGTTCATCGAGGCAAGCACGATGCACTTGGCTTTCGCGCAATCATACTCCCAGGTTTTGTGGATTTCTTTATCCGTATTACTGGATTTGGGACCTGGGACTGTAGGTGCCTTAGCGGTGAGGACGTACCCCAATTTGTCATAGGTCAAAGCCATTTTGACATTCCACAGCCAATCTTTATAGTTTGGCCCTGTCAGTATATTTTTCTCTAAAAGTAACTTAAGTCCAGTCATTTTCAAGGTCGCTGCAATTAGGAGAGGGAGAAGAAAACTCTTTAGCATGATGCTCTTGCAAGTTCAGAGTGGTTTTTAATTTATCTAAACTGGATGGCTCCCACTGTTTCTCGAATCCTTCCTCAAACCATAAAAGAAAAATTAGCCAGGACTATTCTCACTGTACAAAACTTGCTTAACCGTTCAGCCAGGCTGGTGTCGGTACTTCGAGGGAGGTTTTCCAATGCTTTCGCGAAGTTCCTTAATTAAATAACCTCTTTTCTCTGGGGGCGTAACCCCGCTGACACCTTTTTGACACCTACTTGGTTTATAGCATTGATCGTTAAGTGACGAATATCCTGATGAGTAGCATATACCCACAGTAGGATCGGGATCCAAATATCATCGTATGATAATGTTGAAGGAATCCTACCAATATTCATCAAACTCCAAATGGTATGCATCTCTTTACAAATTTCAGTTTCTTTAGAAATTCCCGATATATATTTTTGCCCCATGCTCTTATGACCTTGGCGTTAGGTCAAAATGTCATAAGTCACATGTCAAGTTCTACCCATCATTATCTTGTTAATTTGAACCCATCCGTACATATCCTTGACGTTCGGCCAAAATGATAATACGACTGTCCCAAACTAACTCATCTATCTATGCGACAAATGAATACCCAGCAGCTACCAAACACTATGCCTTGGCGTTAGGTCAAAATACATAGCTTGAATACTACTGAATACCCAAATGAAATGACGGAGGGCTACGAATGGTTTTGGCGAAACCGTGAACGTAGTGAACTTGATATGACCGAAGGAACATGATAGCTTTTAAAAGGAGTGGTTAAAGCTCCGCAATTTAAAAATATCATCTGTTTTAAAATAACCGAGTGGTTTCTTTTAAATTGTTCCAACGATTCATCTTTTGGTTTATTTTCTTTGCATTATAAATAATGCGTCCCATCATTAACCTATCATTGCAGAAAAAAACGAAAATACAACGTCCTCTTATACCATCCGCATTCGCCACTGGGTCCCGTCATCACCCGTTAGGTTACTTAACTAACGGCAGAACAGGGGCTGGGCTAGCGCGGGTGTAAAACATAAGTGACGTCTAAATAGCTATCATATATAGATATTGTACATTCGTCTCACGCAATAATAGGCATTCCAGATCTCAAATGAACTTTATTGGATTTGCAAGCAATCCGCGTTTGTTTAGAGCCTGCAACAAAAGACGGATTACACAGTTGTGATGAATAGCCATTACCCCACCCTAGACCCCTACGGGTACGGCAAACTACCCGCCAAATACCCGAAGTGAAGCGGTCTCCCTCAACAAAGTGAGTAGGACACTAAACATTTCAAAGTACCCGGTAGTTTGTGCACCCCACCTTGGGTCTATCCTAGGAGCAAAAACAGTAAAATGAAATAATACAACGGTGGCTACAACCGCAACCTGAATGCGCCCCGCAAAATAATATTACAACATATTACAATTATATTGAATGAATGAATATAACAACCCATCTCAAACCCCGGCTAAACATCACAACAGTCCAATACAGTTCACAACCACAAACAGTAAAAACCATTACAGAAATGTGCAACCCCCTGCCAACCGACATACTAGCAGTTAGGGGAGGTTTACGAACACATTATACAAACACAGATATAAACAAATTAGCAAACTTCGTATAATTTCGATCGAGCAAACATATCGGATTCTACTCCCAAAACTTCTCTGTGCACCTGAGACTTGAGTAGAAAATAAACATTCCAGAAAATACACAAATATCACAGAAGAGTTACTGGTGGAAATTGGGTTGAATCGGCCCCAACTCGGCCGCGGATCCGCGGCGGATCGGTGGGATCGGCCGCGGTTCCGCGGCTGTATGGCCGATTCAGGAACCCATTTTTGACCAGTGTTCTTACAATTCTCTGTATGTTATACTGCAGCAACCTGAAAAATTTTTAGAGCCTGTTTTAAATTCGACAGAAACTTGTGATATCGATGTCGTTTTCTGGTTCGTTTTGCGTTCGAAATTCATACAACTTTGTTAATGAGTTAATTATTGTTTAGCGAGGCTCTGATACCACTGTAAGTCGAAGTACAACACCCCACGACTTGCGGGGAGGCGGAATAATGAAAAACGATCTTGTTTTATGCGTAAACATCGACTAACCGAGAATCTTTGCTTAAACAATAACTAACAAGAAACCATAGAAGAGTTAACTACTATGATAAGTGATTATACCTAAAGAACCGTGTCCTTCGTCTTTCCGTTCTCCACGTCCTCTCCGGCCTTCTCTATGTAGTAGATGATCCACCCGAGAGCTTTACTACAAGCTTCACCTCTAACTTGAGGTAACCAGGTTTCTTAAATCGCTAATCTAAGTAACCTAGGTGATATAGAGAATGGTTAAGGATTAATTAGTCTATTCTAATCCTTGGTCTCAACACATGAGAGGGGAGGATTAGGGTTTGAAGAGGGAGAGCTTGAGGAGAGAGAAAGTGAGCAAGAGAATGAGATGAGATAATGATCTATCATAATATATATCAAGCATTATCATTTATCCAATAAAAGAAAATAAAGGATTAATAATCATGCTTCATAAATACAAGAGGGTGATTCATCTCCATGAGTCATTAAGCATTTATGATGCATTAATGACATGGATGAATCACTCAAATGACTCACTAATCTCATTTAATGCATATGCCACCTTAACCCCCAAGTCACCATCTTCGAGAAGCTTCTCGCGTAATTACGAGAACGCCCCTCTTATCCGTGAAAACACGGAAAAACTTTACTACAAGCTTCACCTCTAACTTGAGGTAACCAGGTTTCTTAAATCGCTAATCTAAGTAACCTAGGTGATATAGAGAATGGTTAAGGATTAATTAGTCTATTCTAATCCTTGGTCTCAACACATGAGAGGGGAGGATTAGGGTTTGAAGAGGGAGAGCTTGAGGAGAGAGAAAGTGAGCAAGAGAATGAGATGAGATAATGATCTATCATAATATATATCAAGCATTATCATTTATCCAATAAAAGAAAATAAAGGATTAATAATCATGCTTCATAAATACAAGAGGGTGATTCATCTCCATGAGTCATTAAGCATTTATGATGCATTAATGACATGGATGAATCACTCAAATGACTCACTAATCTCATTTAATGCATATGCCACCTTAACCCCCAAGTCACCATCTTCGAGAAGCTTCTCGCGTAATTACGAGAACGCCCCTCTTATCCGTGAAAACACGGAAAAACTTTAGACTGTATAAATCCAATAACCGGATAATAGAAACTGGCTTAAACCAAAGCCGGCTAGTAAAAACTGTCCGGATGTCGTACGTGCGTAAACACACGTATGCGTCCGAACCCTTGTCGTAAAACCATACGACCTCTATATCTTTTCGCCTGGAGTAGGGAAACTCTCTGTGTGGGACTCTAGAGACTCGACTACTATGCTGGCAGTGGGTTTAACCACAGACCGCAAGCGGCACTAGCTGTACGTAACGGTTCCCAGGTAGATGTCGATAAGAAGGCCGATGAGGAAACCCATCCGAACTCCTACTGAGTCTGATGTGACATTCTCCGTACATTCCGGTCTGTTCGTCTAAGACTATCGCATATCGGGCCTAGGGGGCGGCAAGCGTCAGTCCCCTAATAGCGGTATAAGTCATGTCGGAGCGAAGCCCATTACACCCTGAGAAACTACTGGAACCTACCAGCAAATCTCGTTTGCCCTGGCCAGGGACTTTGCGTAATGGCTCTCTGACACAGCGCGATATCAACTCCCAATACCGGGAGAGACGAATCCTGTCTAACTGCCACTGCCTCCAAGTGCTCGGGACTGCACCCAACTGCTACCTGTTTGCACGACTCCTTTGAGCCGTGGTAGGGTAGTAATCTACGAACAGTGGGACACACTCGAGGCGAAGTAGCAGTGTCAAGTCTGCGGACTATGCTGTACTCATGTCACCTGGGAACTGTTCACTGACGACTGGTATAAAACCAACCAACAGTTCCCTGTGAGTCCTGTCCAGTGTACCCGTAACCTAACGAGCACCTGCATGCTATCTCTTGTACGACGTACTGACGGCTGTGGGACAGACCATCTCCCCAACTGGGATGAGAAGCGTACACACTAGTCTACTCCGGAGTATCGATGCCCTGTCTCGATAATCCAACGACTAGGGACCTGAATAAGGATGTGCTTGTAGACTACCCATCCCCCACTAGTGTGACTGCCATCACAACGCTGGTAGTCAAGCAAGATCCTAAGAGCTCTATCAATACGTATACTCATATATTAAGATAGAAAAACCAAGTAGCATACTACCATGTTTAGCAAGACTGTTATAGACATGTGAATATCCCAAGCTTCCATTAAGTAATATACAAACCAGTATGATACAATAATGGCCCCTAGGGCATATACACTAACATTTTGTTCGTTGAAAAACATGTTTCGTCTTTTAAAAATTTTGGCAGCACCTCCTTTGTATATTTTGATCCAAAACCACATATACATAACAACAATAAAGGCATCCCCAAGCGAGAGCTAGCTCTTCGCCAATCGGCGGAATCATAACCACGCAAGACAGAATATAAGTATACGACGCCCAACAGCGAAGATCCACACAAAAGGATAAAGAATAAAGCAAGATATCAACCCACCAAGCGAACATATAACCCATCGCTCTAAGTCTCGCAATTACAAGTCTTGCTAAGTCTTACTACATATAAAAATACTAGTTTCTAATTGATGGAGTTAACTAGATACAACAGGAATAATAAATACAAGAGGGGTACGATCCAATATGTACCACCTACCAAAGCAATTCATCCGAATTCAAGATGTGTGCCAGCGATGCCGCTACCGATCCATGCGGTCAACCTACAAGAATTGTGGCACAATGGGGGTGAGTTGCCAACTCGTGAGTAAAAAACATCATCAGGTAGAAATCGAATAAAACAACGATTCCTAGGTGAACTATATCATAAAGGTAATACTATGATATCTAGGGTGACCGCATCTGCATATGGCTAACATCTACGTGTCCCTCAATGACACAACAACATCATGCATGTAAATATCATGAAAGCATATGCATGTAAATATCATGAAAGCATATGCATGTAAATATGAGGATATCAATCAACGTGTGTCTATCAACGACACATCAAATCATGGAACCTGAGTGTTGTTCATATCAGATTTTTGCATTTTTATATCGCCCATTCTTAATCACATTGCATATAAGTAGGTACTTTTGATCCATGTCTGCTTAATAGCTGCAGGTTACAGGTTCTCAGCTCTTTACAGTGAAATTCAGGAAAAGTCGCAACAAATGTTGGACTACGACCAACAAACAGAGAAATACGGGTTTCCGCACACTATCCGTATAATACCGCCTATCATTTCATGGAACAAATAGAAAATCATTGAGCATTTCAATACACAAAGCACAAGGGCAGCACAAGATCCAAGACATCAAACGCGGAGCTAAAAGCAAAAGTCCATTGTTGAATATCAGGAAGAGTACTGAAGAGCTTTTGAGAAACCAAGTGTTCCAAACAGAAGACAAAAATAACATGAAGAAGCCCTGAAAAAATGAACCACCAAGTCTACCAAATGGCCGCGGAACCGCGGCCAAACAGGCTCTTCTGCCGCGGTTCCGCGGCCGTGCTCTCCACGTGACGGTGCCAGTATCGGTGCTTTGACTCGGTTTTTGGGGTTGTTTTGTAATTTCATATATGGATCAGAATGTAAACCTAGGGTTTTTCCTATCTATAAATAGGAGAGTTCAAAACAAAATGAAGGGTGCCTCTTTTAAGGATGCCTCTCTTTAGTTTTTTATGCCTCTTTTTAATTCTTAGATCTAAATTTTAATTCCAATTGTAATGCATTGTTGAGAGGTCATCAATAAAGTAAGTTTATTTTTTTTATCTCGCATTCTTTTTATCTGAATTTTAATTCCTGCAATTTATTATCTGTTCTTTTATTATCTGCAATTTAGTTCATCTATTAAAATAAAAAAAATGAATTTTATTGTTATCTTCCTAATGAGTGAGTAATTGCTCACTTGTTAGGGATAGGAGAGGGAAGGTTTGAGAGAAAGAAATCTCTCTCACTCGTTTCTTTGCCCAAATAATTTTAATACGGACTCCCTTTAAATCAACCATAATCCGCTCACTACGGCACCCTATCTACATGATAGCGGTGATTCCCTAGTTAGACCGGTTGTGGTTGAATTAACCGGAGATTAGGACTAAGAGCCAAGAACGGACGGACAAGGACCAAAAGGAAGAAACCAAGTTTCTTCCTAGTCGTGCTAATCCCCGTTGTTGCTGATTGTATGTCAAAAACTATCTATTACCGCAATCAAGAACGGCGTCGCATGAAGCTAGCCGGTGAGTACGGGTCGGTCCACAGGGATGTTGTGAATCTCCTAATCGCGCTAACGAGTTAATTCCGATTGTGGTCGGACGGATTATTAAATCTAAAAACCTAAATTATCCTATACTACGATTATCTAGATCTAGCCTTGCAAGAGTTAGGTTTAGGGATGGTTTGAAAATGCAAGTAAATCTCAACGCTTTCTATACCCAATTTAGGATCTAAGAGGAGTTATGGTAATTATCAATAAAGGGGATTAGATCCATTCGGGAAGGTGTTCCTTCCTCTAGGTTCTTGTCCTTCCTTTAGAGATCCTTACCCTAACCTCCATGGAAAACGCGCGCAACCGGTCCTTTATACTACGGTATCACCGCAACCTTGAGGGGTAGGGTGCCGTACGGCGTGGTGTGTGCGTGTATGCATGGAGTCCTATTGTAAATATATAATGGGTAAGAAAGGGATGGGAGATCTCATCTCTCAAAAGCCTTCCCCAAAGCTAACTCTAAACAATTATCTACGGCAATGAATCAAATCTACCTAGGGCAAAGAATTTAAATCTAAACTAGCGCAATTAAATAAATCTACTTACAAGTGACTCTCTCCAAACATCAACGCAGGTTGTCAGATCTGAATTCATGAATTGAAAAGAAACACCGATGCTCTCCATAAAGAATTCTGAAATTTATTATTAAAAGGAGGCATAAGAAAATACAATCTTTAGAGTTCCTATTTATAGAGAATAGGAAACCCTAGGTTACATTTTTATCTGCATGTCTAAATTTACAAATTTGCCCTTAGGTTAAGTATTAAACGCCGCCCAATATTTTTGGTAAAAAATTATCGAAGCCCGGGCACCATTTGGCCGCGGAACCGCGGCCTGGGTAGACTTTGGGCCGCGGTTCCGCGGCCCATTGGAAGGCTCATATGCTGGGCTTTTGGTGTCTTGTTCAGGGCTTTTTGTGCTTTAATATTCTGTGGTTCTTTTATCAATTGTACTTCTACGTTTCTTCCAGATCTCCAGTGAACAATCTGCAATGGATTTTTAACCGTTCGCTTTGTAACTTTGGACCTTGCGTTGCCTTGTTAATTTTGAACTGTCCTTCGATGTAGGCTTGATCAAGAGTCTTCTGTTTGTTGGTCAAAGTCCACTTTTTCATCGTCTTTTCATCGTTTTCACTGTTTTCTCTCCAAGAACCTGTAACCTGTAACATGTAGCAGACATGCGTTAAAAGTACCTGTTTATTTATAAAAAGAATAAGAATGGGGAATATAATAATACAATATTATGGTATGAACAAATACCTCCAAACTTATCTTTTGCTCGTCCTCGAGCAAACTTATTTTTATTCACTAAAATCCTAACCGCACTTTCGCATGGAAACGCGATTGCACTGAGCTCGTGCAACAAGCCGTTAAACCTCTAGGTGTCCCTAGTAGGAGGAGTGTTGTCTCCTGAGGGTTTTCAGCGGATTGCACCCACAAAATCCTATCAATTTGTATTTTTCGACTTTTGTTCTCCAATTAGGTTTTCTAACAAGGAATTCTATTATCTTCTACTCGTAAATTATCCACCAATATTCTTCACACTTCCTCATCATTTAACTTAAGATTATATATATTCTGCAGACTTACTTAGCTTTCGGCATCTTTTAAGTTTTCCTTCTAGGGGTCCATCTCTACTTAGGAATTTTTATCAATTCTACTAAAGATACAAGTTCTATTCTTCACTCCTTTCTCTCATCTAAACTCCAATCATATATCCCTACATGTGTGTATATATCACCCCTACACTTGGAAATTCAAATCAAGCAATCATACTCTTGTCCGTTGTCCAAAGCACTTCTTAATTGGTGAATTTTTAAATGAATTTTTCTTACACATCCTTCATGCGGCCGTTAATACTTCTTGAGGTGCCAACGACCGATTACAAGATGTGTTTGCACATTAAAGCGTAATTCCTAGTCTTGCAACACCCAAGGCTTTACCAGTGACTCCCAAACCAGTTGGTCTAAGGTACTAGGTGATGAAGCACCTTCGCTAAATATTTTTCTATTTTTGCAGCCTTAAGTAATCACAAAAACCAGTGTTCATTTTTTTTCTTCTTTATTCACTTTTTTTCTTTTATTTTCTTCGTACTAAAGACTTTAAACAAGAGCATTTCAAGGTCTCTTCTACTATTCCAAGTTTCAAGGTGCATGATTGTGCAAATTGTAGGGTATATATTTTCAGAATCTAGACTTAAGCTAGGAACTATTTTTCAAACTTATACTCTAATAAGAACATCAATACTTTTTCTTTGTTTCGACTTAGCCCAGGAATTGAACTCAAAATTTGCCTATTTCTAAATAAACTACAAAGGCATATACTTTCTACCTTTAAACTTTAAGGGAGGTTATTTTTAGGGCTTTTAATTTACTAAGTCAAAGATCTAGTTGTTCCTAACTAGTTAACCTATCTGTCAAACTCTAGTCAAATAAGCCAAAATTGAATACAATAATTTTTATAATTTTCAAATTTTTATGGGTTTTAAAATAAGTATGCAAATGCAAAAATATACAAATGAATGCGAAGGAAGAAGACGTACCGAGCATACCCCTAAACTTAAACTTGACAGTGTCCTCACTGTCATGCTAAACCAAGAGGGTCAAAAATGCCGGTACTCTCCTGTTTATTTATTTATAATTTTTTTTTTATATTTTATTGTTTTGAAATTTTTTTTGTTATTTTTTTTATAGAAAAAGAAAACAAAAAATATATATACATATATACAATAAGGTCCTCCCCAAACTAAGCAAGGCCTTACATAAACCAAAGGTGAGCACCAACCATTCAAAAATCTTATCGTGGTAATGGTAGGGTTGGTGAAAGAATGGAGTGGAAAGAAAAGAAATGAGAAGCACACGAGACCGAATGGGAAGAAGAGTGGAATATGGTCTCGGCGGGGGAGAAGAATGGCGGAAAAGAGAAAGAAGTGGAGTACGATCTTGAGGGTGTAAATCGAGTGAATAAATTAGCGCAATTTGTGATGACCGATGTGTTAAAAGCGATTGCGCTAACTTATCAACCCGTCGTGAAATGGGGTCAAATCCCTCAAGATTCGCAAGGAAACATGGGTACGCCGAACTTGGTTTTGGAGATGAAAGCGTAACAGTCTCTTGTAAGGTCGGAACGATAGGAAGGACGAAAGGAAGGGAAGTAGGGATAGTCTCATTCTCACCGTAGTAAACTGTCTCGAACTTGAAAGATTCCATTAATGGTTCGAAACGACTGTATGCAACCGAGTCTAATGGTTCAACTAACTCATCTGAAAATGTAAAGGACTCAAACTTAGGCGGTGAGTCTTCAACATCGTCCGAAAAAATGAAATACTCGTACGTGTTATCGGCTGTGAGAACTGTGTCAGATTCAAAGGAAAATTTTTCAAGCTCACAGTCTTCAAGAGTGATCTTGTGCGTGGTTGGAACGATGGAAAGGAGGGAGGGTGATAAAACAGTTAAAGGTTCTGGAGGATGAATTGGAAAATCCGACACATCAAACAAAAATGGTTCAACCTCAATAATATCCTCAATACTCTCCTCAATACTTCCTCATAATTCTCCTCAATATTTATCTCATCCATGCCATTATCATCAAAATCAAGACGCATATGAGGTTCGGGAGAAACATTTAATGACTCGGGATGATGAATTGGACATAAAATTTCAATTAAATCTACTGGTTCATCATCCGAAATATTCCCGGCGTCTATATCCTCAATCAAGTGAAAATCAATTTCTTTAGACAGCTCATCAAAATCATGGATATTTATCGATTTAGGTTCTAGAGTGGAGGTGTAAAGATCGAAAGGATTAAGTGTGGTTTCACTCGAAAGGGGTTCTTCACAATTTGGCAAATCAAACACTACAAAATCACACAACTCGTTTTTATTTTGAACTTGTGAATCATTTAGGACATTCGATGGAAAACTGGAGTTGTGGGCTTCAATTGGGTAAGGGTAGGTTTGATTTGGAAATCCTCTCAAATTCTCATTCTGTCCAACCGCCTCCTCATACATTGAAAAATTTGGGGCTAGCGGGAAACTAGCTACCGGTTCAGCAGGATGTATAAGGGCGGCCACGGACGCTTCCACATTCCTCACCATTTTGTTTGTTGCTGCAATATAAGCCTCCAACGACTCTTCCAAACTAGACTTGGGTGGTAGGGGGTTTCGGTAAAAGATTCGAAATTGTTTGGATATATGAAACTCCCAAAAGGCTGTGTAGAAGCAGTGTTTAGTGAAGGTGGGAAAGTCGGGTAGGACTGGTAGGAAGTGGGTGGGTGGGCAGGTGTAGGGTCAACATGTGGATAAAACGGTGAATAATCGTGCGGATCTCTAGAACTAGATGAGTGGAGAGGGGTGAAAGATCGGCTGCGAGATTGAGCAATATGCTCAGCAATGGATATCGGATTAGGAGTGACAGAAGGACTTGAAAAAGTGGTATCAACATATGAAGGTGGTAAAGGTTGACTTGGTTGACACAGAGTGGGTTGCAGAGTCAAACTGTTTCTCCTAGACGCTTCTATTTGATCTTTCAAAGATATTTTAGGCAAGGAAGGATCGTCTTTAAATTGACCGAACAAATTGACATACGACGCAAAATTAGGTTCGGGATACCAAAGTTCGGCAAGTGATTTATTATGTGGGGCACCCATGTTAGAAGAAAGGGGAAAAGAAAGAATGTTTGTTGTGGTGCAAGGATTTATTTGCGGCAAAAGTTGGCAAGTTGTCTAATAATTTTTTTTTCTTTTCTTTTTTATCTTTATTTGATTTGTTGCAAAAAGATTTTTAATAAAAGATATGCAACAGAAAAGATTACTTGCAATCAATTTCTATTTTAAGCGGGGGCCACAAATCCTGCACAAGATTGTTATTTGGAAGGGAGAATATTTTTAAAGCGCACCAAATCCTGCAGGCATTTTTCAGAAAATATATGGAGATTTTTGCAGAGGAGGAAAAGAGAGGCTTACAGAAAATTTTGCAGAAGATGTCGTCATCAGAACGCAGCTTTTCCGCGGCCAAATGGGGGTTCCCACTGCGGTTCCGCCGCGGGAAAGTCGGCGCGGATCCCCAAAATTTTTTGTTGGTTCTGATGTGATGAAACAGCCGCGTAACCGCGGTTCTAATGGTGGTACAGCCGCGGAAAGGCGGTCAGGTGGAGGGTTTAGATCTCTGAATTTTCTCTGCTCCTTGGCTGTTGTAATCTTTCATTGTTAGGATCGTCTATTTTCTGTTTTGCCTTCTAAATATTTCCAGATCCGAATTTGTTCCTGCAAGATTCACACAACAAAGTACCCTTTCCAAAAAAATAACAATTGATATATTTTTATAATTTTTGAATTTTTTAGATTTTTATGATTTTCTTAATTTAAGATTAACCCGAAATTGTAAAAAGGAAATAACACGCCATCTCCGGCAACGGCGCCATTTGATTGTATGTCAAAAACTATCTATTACCGCAATCAAGAACGGCGTCGCATAAAGCTAGCCGGTGAGTACGGGTCGGTCCACAGGGATGTTGTGAATCTCCTAATCGCGCTAACGAGTTAATTCCGATTGTGGTCGGACGGATTATTAAAACTAAAAACCTAAATTATCCTATACTACGAATATCTAGATCTAGCCTTGCTAGAGTTAGGTTTAGGGATGGTTTGGAAATGCAAGTAAATCTCAACGCTTTCTTTACCCAATTTAGGATCTAAGAGGAGTTATGGTAATTATCAATAAAGGGGATTAGATCCATTCGGGAAGGTGTTCCTTCCTCTAGGTTCTTGTCCTTCCTTTAGAGATCCTTACCCTAACCTCCATGGAAAACGCGCGCAACCGGGACTTTATACTACGGTATCACCGCTACCTCGAGGGGTAGGGTGCCGTAGGGCGCGGTGTGTGCGTGTATGCATGGAGTCCTATTGTAAATATATAATGGGTAAGAAAGGGATGAGAGATCTCATCTCTCAAAAGCCTTCCCCAAAGCTAACTCTAAACAATTATCTACGGCAATGAATCAAATCTACCTAAGGCAAAGAATTTAAATCTAAACTAGTGCAATTAAATAAATCTACTTACAGGTGACTCTCTCCAAACATCAACGCAGGTTGTCAGATCTGAATTCATGAATTGAAAAGAAACACCGATGCTCTCCATAAAGAATTCTGAAATTTATTATTAAAAGGAGGCATAAGAAAATACAATCTTTAGAGTTCCTATTTATAGAGAATAGGAAACCTTAGGTTACATTTTGATCCGCATGTCTAAATTTACAAATTTGCCCTTAGGTTAAGTATTAAACGCCGCCCAATATTTTTGGTAAAAAATTATCGAATCCCGGGCACCATATGGCCGCGGAACCGCGGCCTGGGTAGGCTTTGGGCCGCGGTTCCGCGGCCCATTGGAAGGCTCATATGCTGGGCTTTTGGTGTCTTGTTCAGGGCTGTTTAGGCTTTAATATTCTGTGGTTCTTTTATCAATTGGACTTCTACGTTTCTTCCAGATCTCCAGTGAACAATCTGCAATGGATTTTTAACCGTTCGCTTTGTAACTTTGGACTTTGCGTTGCCTTGTTAATTGTGAACCGTCCTTCGATGTAGGCTTGATTAAGAGTCTTCTGTTTGTTGGTCAAAGTCCACTTTTTCATCGTCTTTTCATAGTTTTCACTTTTTTCGCTCCAAGAACCTGTAACCTGTAACCTGTAACATGTAGCAGACATGCGTTAAAAGCACCTGTTTATTTATAAAAAGAATAAGAATGGGGAATATAATAATACAATATTATGTTATGAACAGTTGCCGATTACCCTAACACCTTTATTCACAATTAAGGCATTGAAAGAAGCGAGAAGATCCCTATTTCGAACTGACTTAATCTTAACCCTATTAAGCTTTTTTATCAACTTATTCTCATTCTTAGATCTTAAAACAAAACCCTTCCAAAGTTAGGACTTAACTCGTTACAACATAAAAAAAGGATTCCTTGTCCCTGTGGATCGACCCGTACTCAACCGGCTATCTACCAAGCGACACCGTCTTGATTGCGATAAAATTAAACACAGAAAAACTCTACCAATCAAATGGCGCCGTTGCCGGGGAGACGGTAGTCTTTTTCTTTGTGTAATTTCGGGTTAATAAAAAAATTTAAAAATATTATAAAAATTGAATAATTTTAAAAAAAATAAAAATAAAAATAAAAATCATCTTGTTATTTTTGAAAGGTTTTTGTGCAAGTGTGCAGGCTTGGAGCAAACTTTGTTTCAGATCTGGAGCAAACTCAGTGAACAAATCCAGAAACAGGAGATCTGAACAGGTAGAGGAAAACCAACTCATCACATAGATAAAGTCAGAAGATCCAAACTCACTGATCCACCGGCGGAACCGCGGTCAACTGGTGACGTCAGCACTCAATTTTCTCTGTAAGTATTTCTTTTCTCCTCTCCTCTCCTCTGCACTCCACTGAAAAATTTTCCTGCAGGTTTCTTTGCACAGATTCTCTTTCTCCTATCCAATAAATTGTTTTTGTGCAGGATTCTTTGCGCTGTCAAATAAAAAAAATTTTGCAAGTGTTTTAGATTTCTGGTGTGTTAATTGCTTTGCATAATTAATACGGAATCTAAGGGGTTATAACACCAATCAAGATTGGGTGGGGATTTCATTACCCTTCCTAAGACCCTAAAAATCACTATAAAGCATACGCATCACCCTTGAGCTAAATTAAAAAATACGTAGACTCAGCCAATTAAGGACTGTCATGCTCATTAGGACAGAGGAAGGTCGTAGGCATTCAATCGTTTATCTAAACTTGATTTTGTGGTGCCTAAGCTAGATAAGTGAGAAAGGTAACTTTAAAAGGCTCGTCTCACGGTGATTCGTGAGTGGAGCCTCTTTTCTTCATTTGTGCTTCCTGGCCATAATTGGTAGTGAAGAGACGATTCGAGGGATATCTCACAACTTGTCACTTTGGAACAGTTAGGAGCAGTCTAGTGGACTTAGAAGACCATAGCTCTAGGTTTGATTGTGCATGTTTTAACTGTGATTTCTTGAAGTAAGTCCGTATACATTCTTACAAAACTCTTTCAAAAATTTCTAAACTCCAAAAACAAACAATTTTTTTTACAAAAAAACATTAAAAAAAATTAAAAAAAAATCACATTCTTTTTCTTCTCTTTTCTCTCATTACATCATGGGTACCCACCTCGCAAAACTCTTACCGAACTTTGGTACCCTCAACCAGACATTACTTCCTACGCTTCTTGTATTGGTCGAATTTCGAACGACCACTCTATACCCAAAATTTCTTTGAAAGATCGAATAGACGCGTCTAGGACAACCAATTGGACTCCGTAATCCACCTTGTATCAACCATTTCAACCTTCACCATCTTCTTACGTTGATACTCCTTTTTCGAGTCCCGTTGTAACTCCGAAACCCATGTCTATTGCTGAACATATTGAACAATCTCGTAACCAATCTTTCACTCCTTTCACCAATATGAATTCTTTGGATCAACAATTCCATTCACCTTCTTATCCGTATTTTGATCCTACCCCTGTCCAACCATTCTATTCCTATCCATGCTACCCAACTTGTACACCTTCCCTAGACATTGCTTTTACACATCCATTTGGGAGTTCACGTAACCAAACAACTTTGAATCTTTTATTGAAACCCCTTCACAACCCATGTCTAGTCTGGAACAGGCGTTGGAAGACTTTAGGATAGCGTCATGCCAACAGATGATGGATTTGAATGCGTCCATAGCCGCCCTCATACAACCTAGTGACCCGGTAGCTGGTTTCCAACTAGCACCAAATTTTCCAATGTATGATGAGGCGGTTGGACAGATTGAGAATTTGAGTGAAGAGAGTGAGCTGTGCACCCTTCCAAATCAAACCTACCCATCCCCAATTGAATCCCACAACTCCGGTTTTGAATGTCTATTAAGTGTCCCAAATGATTCACCAGTTGAAGATAGAATGATTAATGAGTTGTGCAACTTTGTAGTGTTTGATTTACCTGATTGTGAAGGGTCCCTTTTGAGTGAAACCATCACCAATCCTTTTGACCTCTACACCTTTACTCTAGAACCTGAATTGATTAATATCCATGCTTTTGATGAGGTGTCTAAGAAAATTGATTTTCACTTGATTGAGGATATCGACGCTGGGAATATTTTGGATGATGAACCCGCATATTTGACTGAATTTTTCTCTCCAATTCATCATCCCGAGTCATTAAATGTTTCTCCCGAACTTCATATGCGTCTTGATTTTGATGAGAATTGCATGGAGAGTATTGAGGAAATTATTGAGGATGAAGCAGTTTTAATTGAGGAGTCGGATTTTCCAATGCATTCTATCCCTTTCATTGACTACGCACACCCTCCTGAATCTTTAACCGATACCCTTCCTAAATCACTTCCCTCTATCCTCGTTCCGACCTTGCAAGAAACCGTTACACTTTCATTTTCAATGTCTGGTTTACCAAGTTCGACGTATCCATGTTTTCTCACGACTCTTGAGGGATTTGACCTCATTTCTCAGTGGGTTGATAGATTAGCACAATCGCTTTTTACACATTGGTCATTATAAATTGTGCTAATTTATACACTCCATCTCCACCCTCAAGTTCGTATTCAACTTCTTTCTCCCACTTTCTCTAGTTCTTCTTCTAATTTTCCTTTAATGATAGCGAGTGTTAATGAATCACAATCCGATATTTTGAGTTCGATAATTCTATAAAAACAACTTAATTTAGACTCTTTTGAGAATAAGGTAGATGAGCCTTACGAGTCTCCTACCTCCTTAACTTTTGAAAAATCAAGTGTGTTGAATTCTGGCGCGACACTTATAGACATTGAAATGTTCAATCGGACTATCGATGAAAGTTTCGAAGATGTTTTCGCCGACGAACTCGCATTCCTAAACGACACGGATTTTGTGATTAATCAACCTCCACATGAAGAAGTCGAACCACCACCATTTCTTCTTATCCCATACGAGAATGTGACCATTCTTCCCATTCCTAATCATTCACATTCTCGTTTCCGTTCACCATTATTGTTTCGTCTCTACAAATCGAGACGTAAACTTTTTTCATTACACCACTTATCTTTACCCCATTTCTTCCTGACTCTATACAACATGTTCTTTCACCTACCAACCACTACAGAGATAGAATATTTGAATGGTTGGTACTCACTTTTGGCCTGTGTAAGGCCTTGTATAGCTTGATACTGTGTTTTTCTCCCCCCTAACTCTGAACTTTAACGCTTAAACAGTGGAAACACTGTTTCACTTAAGTTTGGGGGGACCTTTTTGTGTATATATATATTATTTTCTTTTTCTGTTAATAATAAAAATAAAAAAAAACAGGGGAGTGCCAACAATTTTGACCCTCTTGGTGTAGCTTGACAGTGAGGGCACTGTCAAGTTTAAATTTGGGGGTGTGCTCGGTAAGATTTCTTCCTTCGCATTCATGTGTATATTTTTTGCATTTGCATACTTATTTTAAAATCCATAAAAATCAAAAAATTTAAAAATTAAAAGAATTGAAATTTTCAATTTTGGCCATATTTGACTTAAGTTCAACACGACGGTTGAATAGTTAGGAAAAACTAGATCCTAAACTTAGTAAATTAAAAACCCTAAAAATAATCTTTCGTAAAGTTTAACTGTAGAAAATATACGTCCTTGTAGTTTATTTAGAAATAGACAAATTTTGAGTTCAGTTCTTGGGCTAAATCGAAATAAGGGAAGAGTATTGAAAACCCTATTTGAAGTATAAGTCTGAAAAATAATTCTGAACCTTAAGTCCAATTCTGAAAATATATACCCTACTTTACGCACTCACACACATCTTGAAACTTGGGATAGTAGAGGATACCTTGAAATGCTTTTGTCTAAAATCCTTAGTATGAAGGAAAATAAAATAAAAGTATAAGTGGTGAATAAAGAGATAATAAAAAATAAACACTGGTTTTGTAATTACTTAAGGCAGCATAATAAAAAATATAGCGAGGGTGCTTTATCACCTAGTGCCTTAGACCAACTGGTTTGGGAGTCACTGCTAAGCCTTAAGTGTTGCAAGACGAGAAATTACGCCTAAATGCTCAAGCACATTTTGTAATCGGTCGTTTTGTACCTCAAGAAGTATTAACGGTCGCATGAAAGATATGTGAGCAATTTCATCTAAAATTCACCAACTAAAAGTATTTTGGAAGATTGACAAGAGTATGATAGCTTGACTTGAATTTCCAAGTGTAGGGGTGATAATTACACACACGTAAGGGTATATAATTGGAGTTTGGAGGAGAGATATGAATAAAAGATAGGGCTTATATCTTCAGTAGAGATGATAAAAATTCCTGAGTTAAGATTGCACTTTAGAAGGAAAACTTAGGAGATGTTGAAAGCTTTATAAACTGGCAAAACATATATGATCTTAAGATAAATGAAAAGGAAGCGTGAAAAATACGGGTTGATGATTTCTAAGTTGAAGATGATAGATTTTCTTGCTAGAATATTGAATTGAAAAATTAGAGTCAACGGCCAAAGTGATCGGATTTTGTTGGTGTAATCCACTGAAAACCCTCAGGAGATATCACTCCTCCTACTAGGGACACCTAGAGGTTTAACGGCTTGTTGCACGAGCTCAGTGCAATCGCGTTCCCTGCGAAAGTGAGGTTAGATTTTTTCGAGACTAAAATTGGCTTTGCTCGGGACGAGCAAAAGATAAGTTTAGGGGTATTTGATCATATCAGATTTTTTCATTTTTGTATCGCCTATTCTTAATCACATTGCATATAAGTAGGTACTTTTGATCCATGTCTGCTAAATAGTTGCAGGTTACAGGTTCTCAGCTCTTTACAGTGAAATTCATGAAAAGTCGCAACAAATATGGGACTACGACCAACAAACATAGAAATACGGGTTTCCGCACACTATCCGTATAATGCCGCCTACCAGTTCAAGGAACAAATGAAAAATCATTGATCATTTCAATGCACAAAGCACAAGGGCAGCACTAGATCCAAGACTTCAAACGCGGAGCTAAAGGAAAAAGTCCACTGTTGAATATCTGGAAGAGAACTGAAGAAATTTTGAGAAACCAAGTGTTCCAAACAGAAGACAAAAATAACATGAAGAAGCCCTGAAAAAATGAACCACCAAGTCTACCAAATGGCCGTGGAACTGCGGCCAAACAGGCTCTTCTACCGCGGTTCCGCGGCCGTGCTCTGCACGTGTCGGTGGCAGTGTCGGTGCTTTGACTCGGTTTTTGGGGTTGTTTTGTAATTTCATGTATGGATCAGAATGTAAATCTAGGATTTATCCTATCTATAAATAGGAGAGTTCAAAACCAAATGAAGGGTGCCTCTTTTGAGGATGCCTCTCTTTAGTTTTGTATACCTCTTTTTAATTCTTAGATCTAAATTTTAATTCCAATTGTAATGCATTGTTGAGAGGTCATCAATAAAGTAAGTTTATATTTTTTATCTCGCATTCTTTTTATCTGAATTTTAATTCCTGCAATTTTTTTATCTGTTCTTTTATTATCTGCAATTTAGTTCATCTATTAAAATAAAAAAAATGAATTTTATTTTTATCTTCCTAATGAGTGAGTAATTCCTCACTTGTTAGGGATAGGAGAGGGAAGGTTTGAGAGAAGGAAATCTCTCTCACTCCTTTCTTTGCCCAAATAATTTTAATACGGACTCCCTTTAAATCAACCATAATCTGCTCACTACGGCACCCTATCCTACATGATAGCGGTGATTCCCTAGTTAGACCGGTTGCGGTTGAATTAACCGGAGGTTAGGATTAAGAGCTAAGAACGGACGGACAAGGACTAAAAGGAAGAAACCAAGTTTCTTCCTAGTCGTGCTAATCCCCGTTGTTGCCGATTACCCTAACACCTTTATTCACAATTAAGGCATTGAAAGAAGCGAGAAGATCCCTATTTAGAACTAATCTAATCCTAACCCTAGCAAGACTTTTTATCAACTTATTCTCATTCTTAGATCTTAAAATAAAACCCTACCAAAGTTAGGACTTAACTCGTTAAAACATAAAAAATGATTCCTTCTCTCTGTGGATCGACCCGTACTTAACCGGCTAGCTACCAAGCGACACCGTCTTGATTGCGGTAAAATTAAACACAGAAAAACTCCACCAATCAAGTGTCCAACCTCGACACTCGAAACATCATGAAAACCCGTGTCCAATATCGACACGTAAATCCTCATATCTTGGGCTCCGTCAGTCTGGATTGGCCCATATCAATATCTCGGGCTCCGTCAGTCCGGATCGGCCCATATCAATATCTCGGGCTCCGTCAGTCCGGATCGGCCCATATCAATATCTCGGGCTCCGTCAGTCCGGATCAGCCCATGAGCTCCGTCAGTCCAGATCGGCCTGTATTATCTCACGACTCCGGTTGGTATCCTCCGGATAACCGCCGAGTCCAAATACTATCACCGGTAGGTAGTAGTCCCTCTGCCAGGCTCATCGTCCACACCACGAAAATCATTTCTTGCCCCGGGGTACCATATTGGGTCCACTATGTATCCGCAGACGGTGCGTACTGCTCCTCGAATCGGGTTTCACATGCCAATCTCAGAACCGAGAAAACACATGGTGGGCGTCTCGAAATATCATATCAAGAGAAACCGTTTTTTTAAAACAATACATATCTTCTTTTGAAATATAACCACGGTTCTCAAATCCAGAATCTCATGAAAACAACATCTCAATGCATATAATCGTAAAGCATGATGTATGCAAACATATAACAGAAATATGAGCATATCCGTATATCATGCAACATGGAACAGTGATGTGAGCATATCAGTATATCATGCGACATATCATAATGACGTGAGCATAGCAAGTATATCATGCAAAATAGCATAATGATGTGGCAATTCTACTGTGTAAGTGACATAGCAATTATCGATGATGAAAGTGTGTGAGCAGGCAAATCTGTGTAAGTATAATATACGCATCATCGATAATGGTGTAGGTCTATTAGCACAGGTATATATAATACAACAAGAATAACATAAGTGTAGTATAAGGTACATCGTACACGAAATGCTATCAGGTATACGTATTTATAATATCCAAGTCGGTGAATCTATTAATCGGTATCAAGCCTCACAACATCACGTACGGTATAATCCATCGTATGGCAGCCTCTAGTCAGGGGTATAGATCAATCATCAAGTAAAACTCATCACGTAAGGTATCCGTCATACGGCGACATTAAACCATTAGGGATCCTATCAGCCTATATGAAAATTAGGGTACGGACCTAACGTCTCGTACGACATATCGCTCATGATTCACAACATTATATACATACCTATATCCCAGGTCACATCCGTATCAATCTCGTATCATGGGACCGGCAAAGGTATCAATTATCTCATATCCACTCGCATACGTATAGCGGCATATCAAACCATGTCATCATATCTTATCGTATACTCTTTTCATCACATCAATATCTCACATCAAGTCATCTTACATATACATTTATTTATAGATCTCATGTCATGCTACCCTAAATCTCATACTTATCCTCATGCACTACCCATATTTATATATCGTGATTCACATTTACGTTTCACATCCTTATATATATCTTCGAGACACCCTTATCAATCATATCATTTCATATTTAACCTTTAATCACATCCGTGGATTCCTAGTATAGGTTTCTCCGACCATATTCATAAGTTTCTAACACGGCTTCCATCAAAGTTTGCGGGGGTGCTATACGCCATTCACCCGACTTCCCCCGTTGATATAAATCTACTCACCTGCGGATCTTCTTGTTCATCCGTAGTCAATGTGCTTCGTCGTCTCGGAATCCACGCGAAGGTACCGACAATCAATACACAATCGTAATGCTATTAAAATCAATTCCGAAAACCATTACGGCACACGGATCGCCTATAGGTTAGAACCCATAGCCTACGCATGCAAAACCAACCAAATAACCCTCGTCCGTTGACGTAAAAACGCCCAACGACTGAATCCAAACTCAAATCTAAAAACCAAGTTTCAGAAATCGCATATCACAAATCAGCAACTAAGGAAAACACCTCCAGATTTTCCCCCAGGTACAATTAGCCAATTTTGCATATGTGGAGGGTCTAATTTAAAGATAAAGGAACCACAGACCAAGCACGAGGCCATTCCACCGCACCAAGGCCGCAAATTGCGGCCAAAACAAGGTAATTGGCGGCCAGAACATGGAGTGGGAGTCTCAGGTTTTGGAATTAGCTTCTAGGTTGCCTGCTCATCTCTCTGTAATCGCTATATATATTTTTCAGGTCCTCCGGGTCACTCCAGATTCCCATATACTCTTAAAATCTGTCAAATAACCGATATCGGGATATTCTAACTTCGTGTTTTGGTGCTAATCTATGGTATTGGCCAGTAAAACACTACTAGGGGTTAAGTAAACACCCACTACAGATAATAAGTCCACATAATCACCCAACCCTTCTCTTGAATTTTCCAAACATCGCATACCCTAACAAAAACACATTCTAAACTAAACTAAGGTGCAAGAAACTAAAACCAAGCTAAATGAAAGGAATTATACCTCATGGATGTAACTTAAGAAAAAACCCTAGCTTCCCAAAGTCTCCAAAATCCAAACCTGTAAGGTCCAATGTGTTGAGGATGAAGTGGGGATCATTTTTAATGAAGAGGGTGTAGGGTTTTGGTGAAGAAATGGAGATTATACTTGGAGGTGGAGATGGAGAGAGATGAGGATGAAGGAGGTGAAGGGAAAATAATGGGGGATGAAGGAGATGGGCAGCCCCCCCTCTCTTATTCTCACCCTCACTCTCTCTCATGCCATGCCTCATGTCATGATGTGGTCCCCTGTCTCTCTCTCCTCAATAATACACTTTCTTTTCTTTTCTTAAAACCAACTATCAACAAACACCAATGAAACAACATGCAACCAAAATGTAACATGTCATGGTACCCTAACCATGAAAAAATGTAGAAACACGGAGTTGGCTTAATCGCGATTAGTAGTGCACTAATCAATTTTTATTCAAACTGCATATAATTAATTATAAAAATGCCAAATCCAATAAATATATATTTAAATGAATAAATCATTTTAATCTCCAATTATTTCACAATTATTGGTATATATTTATACCATTTTACGAAAACCCCAAATTCGCAAATAGGGTAGTTTTCGCGAAATATATTATTTTAATATTAAATTCCAAAAATAATATTTTATATTTTCTGAAATGTTACATGGAGCTTGTGAAGGATTATGATTGTGAGATCCTTTACCATCCAGGTAAGGTGAATGTGGTAGCCGATGCTTTGAGTCGTAACCCCGGGGGTAGCTTGTCCCAGTTGAGCACAGTTCAGAGATAGTCTTCTGCTGATTGGCAGATCTTGTGCGACAGCAGAGTACAGTTTGAGTTCACTTCCACTGGGGGACAACTTTCTCTTGTCCGTGCCCGTCAACTTCTACTTTATCGTATTCGTGAGGCACAGCCCGCCGATTCCCGTTTGTCTGAGATTCTGGAGCATGTTCGGCAGGGTCAAGATTCGGAGTTGATGACCAGGGTGTGCTACGTTTTAGGGCTCGTTTGTGTGTACCTGATACCGATGGGTTGAGACGCAAGATCCTACAGCAGGAATATCAGTCGGCTTTTAGTGTTCACCCAGGTTCCACCAAGATGTATCGTGACTTGAGAGATATCTACTGGAGGGCAGGGATGAAAAGTGATGTTTCGGGCGGCATTGTCTATGCCAAATTAAAATTTTTGCCGTTCTAAAGAACCCTAACCCTAGAATCTTAACTAGAGATTTAAACAATAAAAAATGTAAACATCTTTACATCTAAGTGAATGAGGAATACAACCTTTGTAGACCGGTCCTTCACTTCTAAAGCTCCGTGTAGTAGTCCCTTCACTGCAAGTAGTGATCTCCCGAACTCTAGTATGGGTTCCCTTGGAGAAATGAACAAGCTTGCACGAAGTCTTCGAGGCCGAAGATAATCTTGTCACGACCCGAAATGGCACGTGACTGACCCTTGAATCTTATGAAGTCTATAGGACCCCATCTAATTCAAGTAAGCCGAAATCCCAGAAATCTAAACCATTTTTAAAGAAACTGTTTTGTTAAAATAAGCCGAATATACGTTTTTAGAACCACAAATCTTTTCTGAAAATTTCGGCAGAGTTTCCTTTGTAAATACTGGCCCCAAACGGGTACAACATGCATAATATATAAAAAGGCATCCCCAAGCGGGAGCTAGCTTTTCGTCCATTGACGGTCACAACCATGCAAGCAATATAATATACAACGCCGAAGGGCGAGGATCAAAACTCAAAAGGAAACTCAAAAAATCAAGAAAAACCAAAATGATACAACGCGCGACTCTAAGATTGAAAGAATATACAACTGGTCTCTAAGTCTGAAATAAATATACGAGTTTGGTTGATGGAGTTTCTAGATACAACAGAGTATAAATAAGGTACAATGGTGGTCATGATACGAGTGAACCCACCTACCAAAGCAATCACCCGAAAAGGAGCAGTGTGCCAGCAAAGCCGCAACAAAACCTGTACGGATAAACCTGCAAGAAACTGTGGCACAACGGGGGTGAGTTGCCAACTCGTGAGTATAAAACATCACAGAGCAAAAATGGTATGTATGACTCAATCCTAGGTCAATACGATCATAGTATATATCCTCAATATGATAAAGTCTGAAGCATGATAAGGTGGCAAAGGTGAACATATATATATAAGTGTAATACCAAATGCTCGTGTCAGTGCCTCAGGTTACAACATATCATAATATGAGGTATGGATGCAATATAATGAAAACAGAATGCATCATGAATGTGACAACTGTTTTCTTTATTTAGTGAGATTTCTGTATATTTAAAACGAGGTATCATAAATGAAATCAACATAAATCAGTGTCTAGCATCGACACAAAACATATATCAGAATATCTAATATCTCGGGCTCCGGCTATCCAGACTGACCCGTATCATAAAATCTCAATACCTCAAATATCAATATCTAGGGCTTCGGTTATCCGGACTGGCCCCTGGGTTCCGGCTATCCGGACTGGCCCAACTCCGATCGGTATCCTTCGGATATCCGTCGAGTCACAAAACAATCACCGATCGGTAGTGCTCCCCTGTCACAGGCTCAACGCCATCATCTGCGACCTTCTCGTCCCAGGGTACCGCACCGGGTCCACCATGCACCTACAGACGGTTCCTCCTCCTCCTCGAATCGGGTGTATAATACGCTCAAGAGCAGAGAAAACTCATGGTGGACATATATCAATTCATATCATGAGAAAACCATAACTTTCATTTTAAAATGATAATCATTTTATAAAATCCTTGCGGTTTCTCCAAATCCAGAAATCTCATGGAAATCCGAAATCCAAAACTGAATAGTCAATAATAATGAATACTGGGCTCCGGCAATCCGGACCGGCTCTTATAATATTGCATAACAAATGAAATATAAATACGCATGAGATATCAAGCAATAAATGAAATAATGTACTAGCACATGAAACAATAACATATTGGAACTATCATCTATCAAACGATATCAATAGAGCAATATTCTCTAAGTGTACGTGATATGGCAATTACCGATGATGATGTGTGTGAGCCGGCAAGTAAGTGTTCTTAGACATACGCATCATCGGTAATGGTGTTGGTGTCCTGACAGCATGGTTTCATAATAACAATAAAAGTACATTTAAACATGCAATGCGATGCGAATAGCAGAATAAATGGCAACTGAATAGTAAATGAAGCAATAATATACGGGAGCTGAATAATAAACACAACAATAAATAATCTACATTACTATATATATGTCATACCATTTTTCCATTTGAAATAATATGAATCATGGTGTTTTGAAAATAGGGCTACGGTGTTTTTAAGAAAAGGGTACGTCCTTTGAAATATCCGTAGAATCCCTTGGCCTATCTTTAAAATACTCACGATTCGATAGTTTTGAAATGGGTATGACTCGAAGTCTAATCTAACATCTACCAGTAAACTACAGGACTAAACTAACAGACTAATCGAAAGGGTAAGGGAACCGCCTAAATCTGAGTCGATATATATATAACATATAATAGTCGGGGATCCCGCCTCAATAGTATCACATATGATACAACATATAACATGACATCCTCGAGTCAAGAGTGCGGATCTATCATCAATATATAGATCGTACGGTAAATCCATTATACGGCATCCCAAATCTGGGTACGGGTCAAATATCTCATTTATCTCATCATTTATCTGGTATCCTTATCATCATATCATGAACTGGGGTACTGATCTACGTCTAGTACATATTGATACCATCTACATAAGTATATGTGTGTGTATGAAACACATCATCCAAGGACCCGCTATACTAATCATGTCGTATCTCATAATACGAACCATGTCATATCACCGATCTCATGGCATCATGCCCAACCTCATCGACTCATCTCCAAATGCCATATACTATCCTCATCATCTATGTATATATATATATATATATATATATATATATATATAGACACACACACACATACATAGTCCCATACCCATGTATATATATATATATATATATAGACACACACACACACATACATAGTCCCATACCCATGTATGTATATATATATACATATCCTCATATACGCACAAGTAATAAAATGTATGCAAGTGTGTGTGCGTGTGTGTATGCAAAACATTAATCTTGGGTTCGCGACTAAAACTAACCATCGACACTATCATTCAATTACACTAAAATTTATCCACGAACTCCTAAAGTCTATCTAGATAATCATCTAGTCTTATAATAAACATAATTATATATATATATATATATATATATGTATAGTATTCGTATACTACACTAAGAACTTCGGGGTTGCTATACGACATCCACCCGACTTCCTCCCGTAGATATATATCTACTCACATTGCTCTTGCTTGCCGATGTCGATGTCGCCATCTTCTACTTCGTTGTCTCGAAATCCATGTGGGGGTACATACAATTATACACATAAAGCAAAAGCTTATTAACATCAAGTCGGAAAACCTATACGGCACACGTTTCGCTCATAGGTTAAAACCTATAGTTTCGTGTGCTAAACACGACCAAAAACCCTAGTCGTTGACGTTCAAACGCCACACGACGGAAACACAATATCAAATAACAAAACCAAATTCTAAAGTTTCAGAATCGCAAAAATACGAAAACAACAACTAAGGAAAACCACTTCCAGATTTTGTCTCAGGTAAAATCAGCAAATTTTGCATATGTAAAGGGTCTAGTTTACTGGTGAAGCTATGGACCGAATACGAAGCAAAACACCCATGACCTGGTCGCAATTTACGGCCATAAAGAGTATATTTGCAGCCTGGGTTATGAATTAGGGGCTAGGCTTTCAGTGGTAGTCTTCTGGTCACCTGCACAACTCTCAGTCTTCGCTAAAACATTTTCAGCTCTCCAAATACACCTCAAATTTCCATAAATTCCCGATATCGGGGTTTCTAAGTTCGTGTCTTGGGGCTTAAGTCTCAGGTTTAGTCCAATATATCATCACTACAAGGGTTGTAAGGTCACTATAAGCCTCAATTGCATCTTTGGATTCAAATCAAACCCTAATCCTAAACTTGAAATTTTCAAAGTTCACTAAACGACACTATATCGATTCTAAACATGTATAGGTGCTAAGGTGAACGAAATACAATACAAATGGTGAAAGAATTACCTCATTTGGCAACTCAAGAATATTCTTGAGTTTCCCCAAGTCTTCAAAATCCTAGCTTTCTTGGTCCAAAGTGTTTGTGTGGAGCTTGTGCACATTTTTAATGAAGTGGGGATGGACTTTGGATGAGTTTTTGATGATGTTTTGAGGTGTTTGAGGAGGGTGGAGGGAGGAGGCAGCCATGGTTTAGGGAGGAGAGGAAAATGAAGAGGAAATAATTGAGGGAACAAGAGCCATGACCAAGGTTTAACCCCTCACCTCTCTCTCTCTCTCATGCTCATACCCATTTTTCTAATGTTTCCCCTTTTTCTTTTCTTTTTCATTTATCTTTTCTTCTCTTTTCTCTTCTCACTTTTAAAACAAACCATGCATGAAGAAATAAGGAAAAAGACATGGTGGAAAAATGTAACAAGTGTTAAAAAATGTGACATGGTGCATGTCATTTGCACAATTCCGGCTTAATACACGATTAGTGATATTTAATCGCGATTAGCATTAAAATTGTATATAATTGATTATAAAAATTCATAATTTGCCTAAATCACATAAAGCACCCTCATTTCAATAATTTCTATAATTTTCCAAATATATTCCGATTTATCGGTATTTAATTATACCGCATATTAAAATATTCATAATATCAAATGCAACAATCTATCAAATCAACACTTGATCCGATAACCCGTCTATATCACATATAACCGACCGATATCACATATCGCGAGAATAGAATGCGGTATCACATACGTGCATTAATCTCGGTCCCGCACATATCACATATGTGCTCCTACTTCATTTCACATGAACCAGGAAACCTCTGTGTAGGACTCTAAATACTCGTCAATACGCCGGCAGTAGGTGATGATCATATCAAACACCCACAAGCCGCAAGGGGTCTGCTAAACATAACGGCCACCCGGGTATTGGGCGATCAGAAGATTAACAAGAAAGCCTGCTCGTACTCCTGCTAATCCAATCAGTAACACTACCATACAGTCCGGTCTCTTCGTCAGATATGTCGCATATCACAGCCAGGGGGTGGTATAATGTCAGACCCCAATAGCTTGATAAGTCATGCCGATGCAAGGTCCATAACGGTTTGAGAAACTACTGATAACACTTACCAGTAAATCTTAGAAACCCTGGCCAGGGATTTCCTGTTATGGCCAATCGAGCATAGCGCAACATCAACTCCCAATACCGGGAGAGATGAATCTCCTCCTATCGCTCATTGCCTCCATGTGACTCGGGACTGTACCAAAAAACCACCTTTTTGCATGATCTCTTGACCGTGGTATGGTGGAAATCAAAGCACGGTGGGAATCACACGAGACTCTATGACGATCTCGGGTCGATAGACTAACCTGTACTAGTGTCACCAGAGAACTGCTATCTGACGATAGGTATAATACCATCTAGGAGTTCTGTAAGGTTATTAGGCACTAGAACAAGGTTCTACAGGGCATCAACCATGCCAAAATTAAATTTTTCAAGTGCCAAACAACCTAAGCAAGGATCTTTACTAGAGAATTAGGGTTATCAATGAACAAGTAAACTACTTTACTTCTAAGAGTTAGGGATTACAACCTTTGTAGTCCGTTCCTTCGCTTCATAAGCTCCGAGTTGAGGTCCCTTCGCTGCGATCATCAAGTTCCCATACTCTTAAGAGATTCCATGAAGTGAATGATACATGCTTGCTAGTAATCTTCACAATCAAAGATGATCTAACTTGAGCAATCTCAAACCCAAGCTATTACTTCACTAATGAGGTATTAGTGAAGCTAACACACTAATCTATATGGCTAGTATAGAAAAGGATGATGAAGTAGAAATTTTGCTCTCTTTAGTTTTCTTTTTCTCACAAAACGATCATCACAAAATAAAAGCTAGAAAGCTTTTGGAGAGAGGAAGAAGAAGATCAAGTTGTGATGAATGAAAATGAATTATTGTTGAGTTTAGAAATGCAACCAAGGGTTAAGCATGTCATGCTTAACCCTTGTAGATTATTAACCATAGGCTAGGGTTAAAAGGCTTGGTTAACAAATATCAAGGATAAAACAAAGAGGGTGGACTTTGTCAAAGCAACAAGAAGCTTCTCCAAAACTTATCCATCCAAAAAAGAATTAAACCTAAAAGAAAATGTTAACCCAAAATTTAAACCCTAGCATGGTTTAATCTCTAAACCCTAACATGTTCCAATATTATATATCACATATATAATATATATAATGTACCATAAGAAAATAATACAATTAACATATATGACATATATATCAATGTATCATCAAGTGAGAAAAAGAATCATTTAAGTGAGCTTATATTAGTTAATGTAATGTAATATATCACATATATAATTATACATTAAATTATTAAATCAACACTTGATTTAATAACCCGGCTATATTTCATATAACCGACTAATATAATATGCATCTTTTTATCGAATCAACACTTGATCCGATAACCCGGCTATATCACATATACCCGGCCGATATCACATATCGCGAGAATCGAATACGGTATCACATACACCTATTATTCTCGGTTCTGCACATATCACATATGTGCTTTTACTGAAGGGATACACTAGCGCCCCGGCCAAATTCCGTGGCCAAATGCGAAATAATTTTTTTATGACAAACATAACCTGGTGCTAGAATAACACTAAACCGGATCTTTAACCATAAACCTAACTAGCAAATGAAAGTTCTATCTACTATTAGAATGTATACCTAAAGAAAACAAGTCCTTTGGGTTTTCAATCCTCTCCTCAAGCTCCTCGATGGATGTATGGATCGTGCTTGATTTTTGGCCTCCTTGTGTCAACGATGATCCACCTCAAGAGATCCAACCTAGAGCTTAACCTCCAAGATGAGGCAACTAGAACACTTGGGTTGCTAGACTAAGTGATCTAGAGTGAGTAGAGAGTGGTTTTGGTGACTTGGTCTCAATGGCCCTTGATTTTCAACTCATGAAACACTAAGGCTTGATTGAGAGGAAAAAAGAGAGAGAGCTATGAGAGAGAGTGTCACTTGATCAAATGAAGAGAGGGATCTCATATGAGAGAAAAAGAATAATAATTTTTATTAGGATAATTGTGATGGTTCATTTGATTTGACCATTATCATGTCACAATTAATGTTAAGCAAAATATCTCATGCTTAACAAAAATATCTAAGTCAACTATGGTCAACAAGTCAAATGGTCAAACCAATTAACCATGACACAATTAACACTAATAAAATTAGTAAATAATTTCTTCCATCTCATTATGGTTTTAATCAAGTCAATGGTCAAAACCCTAATGAGGTGTTTGCTTCTCTGCCTCTGTCAACTGTATATACATACCCGCATCCGTGTTCCTAGGAACACGAATACATGAGACTGAACCAATCCAAAATCAAATACTAGGATCCGGCTTAAACCAAAGCCCGCTATTATCAACTGCCCGAACACCACAACGCGCACAAGTGCGCGTATGTGATCGAACCCTGTCGTAAAACCATACAACCTCTACTCGTTTCGCCCGAAGCTGGGAAACCCTCTCAGTGGGACTCTAAAGACTCAACAGTACTCTGGCAGTGGGTTTAACCACAAGCACGTCAGCAGCACTAGCTGTACGTAACGGCTACCCAGGTACCTGTCGAAAGGAAGGTCGACGAGCAAACTCGTCCGAACTCCTACTGAGCCTATCCGTGACAATATCCGTACAGTACGGTCTCTTCGTCAAAGAGTATCGCATACCAGGTCTGGGGGGTGGTGAACGTCAGACCCTAATAACCTGATAAGTCGTGCCGATGTGGCTCAGGACTAATCCGGGAAACTACCGATCAACCTATCAGTAAATCCCGACTGCCTTGGCCAAGGTCTTATGGTCCTGACCAATCGATCACTTTACGATATCAACTCCCAATACCAGGAGAGACAAATCCCCAACAATCGCTCACTGCCTCCATGTGGCTCGGGACTGAACCCAACTGATCAGTCGAAAATATTGCATATTTTAACCGGCAATTTCTCTATCATCTGCATACATATAGAAGTGTTCAGTAGAAGTATTCTACATATTAGCAAATCTATCATAGAATATCAGATTACATGTATTCGACCTTAAAACCGGCATTTCTAGGGAAATTGACTGCATTTCATTACATGGCATATTTTCTATATCTTGCAACCCGTGTTTCGAAGTCTGTACAGGAAAAGAGAAGCTTGCTCGATCATTACACCGCTCAAAAGATACGTCAACTCAACTAAACTCAAATCTGGTATCAACACAGAAGGGAAAACACAAATCAAAACATCATAGAAAAGCCCAAACTACAGTACAAGCCTACAGAAGAAGACCCAGATCCCAAGGACCCCACATGGCCGCGTATCCGCGGCCATAGCCTTCTTATGCCGTGGAAGCGCGGCTCATTGGTGACTTCATCAAGTCAAAATTGCACCACAACTCCTGTACTAGGGCCCACTGCTCAGAAAGGCATCCCAATTTCCAGAAGACTCCAGATACTTCTACCAGATCAGCAAACACCTTAACTAGCCTAATCATTCTAGAACTTTCCCTAAACCCTAGCTTAAACCCTAAGCTAATTCCTAACAAACTCTTTCAACAAACTTTGGGAGGGAAAGTTCCAATTCAAACCTAAACCTAGGGTTTGGGAGCTCTATAAATAAGACCCTAGGCTCATTATCCAAAGAAGATTCAACCTTGGGAAAGCTTAGAAAAATCTATCTCTTTCTTCATCCCCTCTTCCTCAAGTTTTGTGAGAGAGCTTGTAGGAAACCCTAACCCTAATCCAAGCCAACATCAAGAATCCCGAGTACCCATTAAGCAAGAAGCCCGACAACCTTTACGAGCGAAGCCGATCTTCAACGGAGCAAGCGATCCGAAGCCGATCCACGACTCACGAAGCCGAGCGACGCCCTATCAACAATCTAGATTCTTCTTCTTGTAGTTCTTGAAGCAAATGTAATCAAAATTGTTGAGATAAATAAAGGTGATATTTCTTCTATCTTGTTTTCTTTAAAATTCCACATCATGTTATCTTTACAAATCTTTAATATTGTCTGTGTGGTGATGTGTGAATAAAACTCCGCTCGTCGAGGAGTCGAGACGGTTAATAGAATGATGATGTAACATAGCTTTAATCGATTCTTGAGTCCTACGAGTCTTGTAAACCCTAGCAAGTTCAAGAAACGACGACCCATTTTGTTTCGATGCTTTCTTGATTGACATCGTTCGGAATTGGGGAGTTTGGATCGTTTCTTGAATTTGGTAGAGGCTAGAAAAGGAATGATATCGATGAAAGAACAAGGGTTATGAGATGAAACACTAGTTTCACGAGGAAGCCCCAACTCTCATCGATCATCATCAATCTAGTATCATTTCTTCGAAGGACAAGAACACGATATCTTTAGATTACATCACGTCTATCGACCCGATCGATTCCTATGAGCCTCTCTCATATTCTTGATTGTTGATTGGAAATATTATCAAAACACCGATTCTTGACTGTTTATAGTTTCTTGATTCTTGAATATAGAATAGTGACACTCGAATACAAATCATTCTTGAATCATGTTTTCTTTTATCGTTGCTTAACTTTTCATTTCAAACGTATCATAATACAAACGAATCGTGCAATCCCTGTGGACGATCCGCACTCACTACAAACTACATCCGACACCGTAGTTTGATTGCGGTCAATATAATTTTTTGATTGTCGATACTTTTTACATATACACATCAGAAAATAGTTCAATCAAAATGGCGCCGTTGCCGGGGATTACGCGCTGATTCGTTTACATTTTATAGTTTGAAGTGAAAGAATTATTACATTTTACTTCTTGAAATCAAAATTCGTACAAACTCTTATACGTGTGTTGTGAATTGATTGCAAGGTGATCTGGAGCATTCTGTGCTGTGGGAAAATTATTTGGGATATACCAGAGAACAGAGGGAAACAACAGCAAGCAGCTGTTGAAATCTTATGCAGTGAACCCACAAGCTAGGCGCGGAAGCGCGGCATTGAGGTGGTACTTGCGGCGGAACCGCGTTCCCACAGAGGGATCTCTGTACCAAATTTCTGCAGGTACTTTCTTGCTCTCTCCCCTCGCCCTTTTTAGCTCCAACTAACACTTTGCTGCAGGATTCTTTGCAAACAATAGCTGCGCCGCAAAAGCAAATTAAAATTGTGCGTGATTTTGTTTTTCTTGGTTGTTTTGCATTCTAAATACGGAATTTAAGGGGCACGGCTAAATCCAAATTAGGTGGGGATTTCATTACCCTTCCTAGGCCCCGAAAACCACCAAACCTGCATCCGCATTGACCCACATTAACTAAAAGAAATCTAGAGATGACTCTAAGGACTGTCGCGCTCATTTAGGACAAGAGAGGGTCGTGGGTAATTCATTGCTTATCCGCGTTTTCTTGTGGTGCCTAAGGCGAGTGTGTCTAAGGCTAGTGGTTTTTAATTAGGCCCACTACTTACGTAGTGGAGTACCTTTCCACTTACCTGGCACTTATCCGGCCACAGGGGGACAAAGAGGCAGTGGAGGATTGATCCTGCGACTTGTCTTTTGGCAATTAGGAGCGGTCTAGAGCCGGACCTAGGTGACCATTAGATTCTAGGGTTGTGTTGCTGCATTTGGTTGTCGCATCAATTTTTTTTTAAAATCCGTCCCTTTTCAAAAGCAAACACCGCATTCATTTACCCCTAATTATAAGTCAACGCTGCCACTTGTACTAACCCTTTTTAGTACAAGATAGGCTGGACACGGGATTCTAGTGCCCGTTTAGTCCGCGTACCTTCTATCGACTCCGAAGTCGATAATTCTCCATTTACCTTTTCTTTACCCACTACCACACCCACACCGATGGATCCAAATCCATCAAACTTCTTTAACCCTAATCTGCCGCCGTCCGTTGGTGCGCAGAATTCACCCCACATTTCTCTCCAGGAAAGATGCTATCCACTTAGAGGTCCTCTTTCGACCTGCTTATCCACACCACCAGCCAATAGGGATAACTTTGAAATTAAGCCCCAGTATATCAATCTTTTACCCAAATATCACGGACTCGAGACTGAGGACGCTTACGTTTTCATTACCAAATTTGAAAACGTTTGCGCAATGATGGGTACGTCACAACTTTCAGTGGATGCGATGCGTCTACGACTTCTTCCATTTACATTGTGCGATATAGCCGAGAAGTGGCTATATAACACTACCGCACACTCTATTACGAATTGGGAAGAATTCGTCGCTGCATTCCTTAAGAAATTTTACCCAATCCAAAAGACGGCTCGAATCCGTAGCGAACTGAATCAATTTGCCCAGCTCCCTACCGAACCATTTTCAAAATACTTTGAACGTTTCAAGGATCTATTGGTTCAATGTCCTCACAACGGCATCCCGAGATGGGAGCTTTGCCGAATCATATATGAGGGCAGTAACTCTAGCACTAAACAGAGCCTTGAAAACATGTGTCAAGGTACATTTATGACTAAGGATGATGGGGAAGCTTGGCGATACTTAGAAGAGTTCGCTGAAAAATCACTACTGTGGGAGAGTGGAACCCAACCATTGAATAGGGGTGGCGTACACCAAATAGATGTGTCCATAGGTGTTCGAGCAGAAATGGCAGCAATGCAAAAGAAGCTCGACGCTATGGAACACAAATTTTCTGCAGCCTACCTAAACCCGGTATCACTCCCCAAAACTGTTTGTGGGTGCTGTTCTGATCCGTCTCACTTGACGGAAGAATGTCCGTTTCAAGGTCGCGAGCATACCAATGCCACATTTCAAAGACCGAGAAACGATCCTTTTTCTTCCACATATAATCAGGGTTGGAGGAATCACCCAAATTTTGCTTGGAACCAATCACAATCACAAAACACGGTTCCAAACCAAAACAATTTCCAAAGGGTCCCTCCACCACAACAGCAGCCACAACTTCAATTAAGTCAGCACCCCTTTCAAGCACATAATTTTCAAAATCAGGTCAACACACCTGCACTGTCTAGTCCTTTACAGTTGACCGGAACTGATGAATCCTCTTCTTTTGCACAATACATGAATTTGATCTTAACAAATATCATGCAAGTTTCGGCTGAAATGAAATCTTCCGTTGATAAAATTGAGAAAAACTCTGCGTCCCAAAACGAGAGTATTAAATCGATGGAAGAAGAAATTGCACGATTAAAAGCCGAACTGAGTGCAAGAGAGAAAGGGAAACTTCCAGCTCAATCCTTACCAAATCCTGGCTATTCACATCATGTGAATGCAATCACCACATTGAGATCTGGAAGAGTGCTTGATAATCATGTTGGGGAAGAAGTTGATGATACTGAAAATCATATCAACACCTCGGCCGAGACCTTTCCACACACACACACTTCCACTTCTGACCCCAGTTCTTCTACCCTACCATCTTCTTCCGAGCCTATTCTCCATTTCCCAAAAGGCTCGCCATTACAGCCCACCTCTTTTACCCCTCCACGGACGATCCCCACTTCTATACTGGGATCGGTTCCACACACACTTCCTTCTCCTATGATGGACCCAGCACTTATTGCTAAAGCACCTTACCCTAATCGGTTAAGGGCTAACACACCAATTCCACAGATGGAGAAGATCACTGAGATGTTTAAACAGGTTAACATAAATATCCCTCTTCTAGATGCTATCCAACAAGTCCCTGCCTACGCAAAAGTTCTTAAAGATTTTTGCACTAGAAAGAGGAAGAAACAAATGCCCAAGAAGATATTCATGGCAAAAACAGTAGACACAGCTTTCCCCCAGCAATTACCGAGGAAACGTAAGGATCCTGGATATCCTACGATTTCCATCTCTATTGGGGAGAAACACATTAACCGTGCTCTACTAGATCTTGGGGCAAGTGTTAACCTGCTTTCTTTCTCAGTTTATGAGCAGTTAGGGATCGGAGAGTTGAAACCATCTCCATGCACTTTACAGATGGCTGACCGATCAATCACCAGACCTAGGGGTGAACTAGAGGATGCGTTAATAAAAATCGGGAAATTTATCTTCCCTGTAGACTTTGTTGTAATTGATACACAGCCTGTAGCGAACTCACGGAATCAAATTCCGGTGATTTTAGGTCGCCCCCTTTTGGCCACTTCCAATGCTATCATCAATTGTCGTAACGGTTCTATGACCTTATCCTTCGGGAACAGGACGATTGAGATGAACATTTACAAGTTAGAAAGTGTACCCACTGAACCTACTGCTCAGGTCTGTTCTGTCGACTTAATGGATGTCGACAGCAGCGAAGTTGATGATCCTCCTGATATCGATCTTGACTCTTTTCATACGTTATTGTTTGACCCAACTATGTATCACACACATACAGACTCTTCCACTAAGATGTCCGGATCAATAATTAACACTGATTATGAACTACCTTTAGAGTCTGAAGATCACCCCGCACCTTGTGATGACATTATTCTTCGGGGTATAGATGAAACTTTTGAGGAGATCTTCGCTGATGAACTCGCATTTCTAAAAAGCACGGGTGTTGAGATGAATCAGGTTCCACTCACTAAAATTGAACCTCCACCCACTCTTCTGAAATATAAAAAGAATGCGAGTAATCCATCACATACACTGCATCGTCTCTCCAATATGAGATGCACACACATTCTCTTCCACCATTTACCTTTTCCCCACTTCTTCTTCCACCAACCCGAGCACTGCATTGATAAATTTTTTGAATGGTTGGTGTTGACATTCGGTCTTTGCAAAGCTTGGCATCGACCACTGATTTTTGACCCCCACTTGTGATTTTAAAGATTAACATTGCATAACTCAAGTTTGGGGGGTATAATTTTTTCTGGCTCCTAAAAAGAATTTTTACAAAATGATGAGCCAAAAATAAGTTTGGGGAGGTTCTTCACTTAAATATTTTGCCCCCACTAATAAATTCCTCCCAAGCTTACAGGTTTTTCGAGATTTAGCAGATGGCAACAGTGAGGACATTGTTGAAAACAAGTTTGGGGGAGGTTTGTGCTTATTTTCGCATCATTTGCATATCATCTGCATAAGCACAAAACATTTTTGAAAAACCTATAAAAATTTAAAAATTTTCAAAACTATAAAAATATTTTTGTATATAAATAAGATAATAAAAGATTAGATAGTGAAAAATTACATCCATGAGATTAGAAAAATTTAAGAAAACTAAGAAAATTAGAAGTTTTCTTATACGAACTAGTAATAAGTAGTTATGAGCCGTTGTCCCAAGGGTTAGTAAGATGAAGGACGTCACTAATCTGAGGATAAAAATAAGTCTGAAAAATAGTTTCTATTCTGGAAGCCAAACATTTTGAACGTTGCTACCCTGCTATTCGCACTTACACACATCTTAAAGCCTGGGATAGTAGAGCATACCTTGAAATGCTCTTGTCTTAAAGCCAAAAGTATGGAAAAAAAAAATGTTTTAAAGTGGTGAGAAAAATGGACACTGGTTTTGTTATCACCAAAGGTAATAAAAAAAATATATAGCAAAAGGGTGCTTCTTCACCTAGTGCCCTAAGGTCAACTGGTCTGGGAGTCACTGCTATGCCTGAGGTGGTGCAAGACTAGGAAAATACACCAAGTTAGCAAGCACATTAGTAATCGGTCGGTTAGTACCTCAAGAAGTATTAACGGTCGCATGAAAGTGTGTGAGCAATCTCGTTTGTCAAAAGTACTGAGGCTGACGGGTAAGAGTATGATAGCTTGAATTGAATTCTCCGGGTGTAGGGATGTCTTTACACACACGCAGGGTAATATGATCGATGTTTGGAATAAAGATAGGAATGAAGAATAAGACGATGTTTTATTGAGGGAGGACGTGATTTCTAACATTTTTTCATGACCATTAAGATAGGGCTCATGACAACCGAAAAGCTAGCTTAGTTGGAAACCCTAATTTTCAAGGCTTTTCTTTTACAATTCTTTTCTTTAAATGTAATATTCATGATCTTCCTTTTATTATTGGATTTTATGGGTGCAATCCGGTGAAAACCCTCAGGAGACAACACTCCTCCTACTAGGGACACCTAGAGGTTTAAAGGCTTGTTGCACGTGCTCAATGCAATCGTGTTGCCTACGAAAGTGTGCTAGTTAGTTTTTCTCTTTCTTTATTTTCTCCTTCTCTTTTTAATAAAACATTCGCTCGAGACGATCGAAATTAAGTTTGGGGGTATTTGATCAGTCAAAAATATTGCATATTTTAACCGG